>OZ020269.1:46257512-51257512 GCA_963971225.1 Melieria omissa | reverse complement strand
GCACCTTAACTTTCATTTCTCTGGATTGTGCTCAAAACAATAAAAATAACAATTTTCTAACGCAGCTCAAACTAGCAGTCACTATATTTGCAATTCTACCATTTTTCTATTTCTACACTTGTAGTTCACTGCACTACCCCGTGTTGCACCGCTACTTTGTACCAAACTCTTCTTTCTGCACTGTACCCGGCTGCCTTTTAGCCTAGGCGTATACGGAGACACATGCCACACAAACAGCATAGCTCAACGCAGTTAATTTTTTTTAAATAATGCAGTAGGGGAAACTGGGGTACATTTGACTTTGGGGCACATTGAACCATGTCCGTTTTGAAATCAAATCGGTGCAAGTAATGAAATTCCTCTATTGGGAACAATAAAATACGTGATTTCATAAAGCGTGATGAGGTTTGACAGTTTGTGCGCAAATTTAGGCGAAGCAGCACGTGATCTTGCCGCGCAGATCGTTCCCGCATATTCTAATTGGACTCAAAATTTCCAGTATCATCGCGAGTCTGTTTTGCGAATGTTTTGGCGAAATTATCATGCCCCATATAAGTATGTCAACGCAAGTCGTATTCTAGTTTGCTTTCCTGGCAAACTGAACAGTGACAGCAATCATTTTCGTCACAATATTACTTAGGTCTGGTAAGACCAAAACTTCGCTGATTCTTATGAAGAAAATGAAGTAAAAAAAACAAGCGAATAAAAACTGATTAAAAACTTTTTAAACTTTAAAACTTTATTTTGACAGGTATGCACAACATGCGGTACAACTTTCAGCTGCGCATGTTTGCGCTAATACAAGTTATCGGCATTTTTCCAGTGAAGACTCGTATGCAAATGCGTGTTATTTTCAACGTTCTGTTGAATGCCAGTAGCAATCGGTCAACTAATGCTGAGCTGTTGATAAACACATTTTTTAAGCGGGAATAGTATTGGCGGTGTGCCATCACAGATAATAGACGGCTAGGAACAAGTGATAGCGTACTACAGTTGGGTTCTATCGAAACCGGAACGCAACTACTGTGTGACACGCAGAGAACTGCTGGCGGTATTGGACTGCGTAAAACACTTCCACAAATATCTGTATGGACAAAGGTTTCGCCTGCGCACAGATCATGCGGCATTGAGATGGCTCCTGAACTTTAAAGATCCTGAAGGACAATTGGCGCGGTGGATCGAGCGACTGCAGAGCCACGATTACACGATAGAGCATCGTAAGGGCAGTAGCCATGGAAATGCCGATGCCTTGTCAAGCCGTCCGTGCAAAGTCGAATACAGGCAGTGCTCGCGAGCCGAAAGCAAAGAACAGATAGTGGACGTCCGGTTGGTAAGCGTTATGCCAGAGGAAGAGTGGTCTGCGGAGAGGCTACAAAAAGACCAGCGTGAGGATGCGGATCTTGCAAAAATCGTCGAAGGCAAGGAGCAAGGCGCACGTCCATGCTGGCAGGAGATGGCCGGTGAGAGCCCGATTGCTAAGGCTTACTGGGCACAGTGGAAAAGTCTGCGGCTGAAAGACGGATGCCTGTACCGCGAATGGGAGAGCGCGGATGTTCGAACCAGCAACTCCCTAATGGTAGTGCCGAAATGCAGAATCAATGAGGTCATCGAGGCATACCATAACGACTCCAGTGGAGGGCACCTGGGCATCACCAAAACCGTCGCTAAAATAAAAAGACGATTCTACTGGGTAGGATGTCAGGAGTCTGTAGCCGAGTGGATTAAGAGCTGCGACCGATGTTCAGCCGCGAAAGGGCCGACAAGAAAATCTCGAGGCCGCATGCAGCAGTACAACGAGCACCCTTCGAGGGGATTGCTATAGACGTCGCCGGCCCATTCCCAACTAGCACTCAAGGCAACAAATATGTGCTGGTGGTAATGGATTACTTCAGCAAATGGCCCGAAGTGTACCCTTTTCCTAACCAGGAGGCCACTACGATCTCGGAAAAGCTGGTAAACAACTGGGTAGCCAGGTTCGGAGTTCCGTTGGAGTTGCACTCAGATCAAGGCCGGAATTTCGAGTCCGCGGTATTCAAGGAAGTGTGTGAGCTGCTGGGGATAAAGAAAACGCGTACCACTCCTTTGCACCCACAGTCCGACGGCATGGTGGAACGCTTTAACCGGACACTGGAGGAATATCTGCGGAAAGTGGTAGGCAGGAATCAGAAGGATTGGGACACGCATATCCCCCTGTTCCTGATGGCGTATAGGTCAGCCCCGCACGACACGACACGACATCACTCACTCCAGCCCGAGCAGTGTTCGGCACAGAGTTGCGGTTACCCGCTGACTTGAAGTTCGGGGTAGCCAGCACGACGGGAGGCGCCAAGGCGGACTACGTGGTCAATAAGCGGGCGGAACCGGAGGAAATTCACCAGTTTATAAGAAGCCCCACCAAACTGGTCAGCGATAAGGCGAAAGCCAGATATGATCCACGGGCCAACTCAGCAGGGTTCCAAGAAGGCGATCTGGTAATGCTCTACAACCCGCAGTGGAGGAAAGGTTTGTCTCCGAAACTTCAAGCGTCATGGAAGGACCTTACGAAGTCATGACTAGGATTAACGACGTGGTATACAGGATTCAACGTTGCTGCAATAAAGGCGCTAAGCTGAAGGTAGTCCATTTGGAGCGCCTGGCGCCTTATCACAGCGGAACCTCGGCACTTGTTCGGGACGAACAAGTCTAAGTGGTGGGCAGTGCAACGATAAGACAGTCTGTCGCTGTGCAAAGCAACCCTGTCGCTACGCGCCGTACCATAATTCAACCTGGCAATGATGACCGCGATAATGGAAACTTTTAGTCCAACCAGCTTCGGAAAATCAATAACAATTGATATTATATTTGAAATAGAGGGGTTATTGGAGTCTCGACTAAACACTTTGATTTTTCTTCGTACAATTCCAAAAATTGAAAAACTCACAACTTCGTGTGTATAGGAGGGGAAATTCTTACGATGTTTAGTTTCATGAAATGGTATTAAAACCTACCCTAAGAAAATGTATGATATTATTATTAACAAAACTTTCATCAGCCTTGCAGGGTATGATCGCAGATTCGTAAGGGACTATGCTGCTATAGTAAAGCTATTAAAATATTTGCATGGAGAAAATGGTCATGAAGCAACAAGTAAATCTAAAAGTGTCTTCGAAAAATTAAAAAGAATTTTGAATTCTGAAGATGTCCTTCTACAGTACCTGATTTCAATTGACCATTTGAGCTGGCAACTGACGCTTCATCAAATGCGTTATGTGCTGTATTGTCGCAAAATAACATACCTATCACAATGATTTCCCGTACACTATCTGCAACATAAAGGAATTATGCGACAAACGAGCGTGAGCTGCTAGGCATAGTGTGGGCACTTAAGACCCTTCGACATTACCTTTACGGTATAAAAAACATTCACATTTTTACAGACCACCAGCCCCTCATACTCTCAATTTCAGAAAAAAAATCCTTATACAAAAATAAAGAGGTGACGTGCATTCATCGAGGAGTTTTCGCCTACATTTCATTATAAACCAAGAGAATAAGGTGGCTGATGCATTGTCCAGACAGTTTATCAATAACTTGTGCGAGTCAATGGAAACGGTGCACAGCGAAGAAGCATCGAGCATAAAAACAATAAAATGTCCAGTGAATCAATTTAAAAATCAATTCATTTTAACAAAGGGGCCATCCCTAAAGAAAACTACGAAAATTATATTTCAGAAGCTTGTTCGCCACATCATCAGTTTTGATAATCTCCAAAATCTAGTTGATATCCAAAATAATCGAATTTCTTTTATCTAAGCGTAAAATTTCGGCATACCGATATACTTGTTATAGACTTAACCAACAAAACTGACCAACTTGAGCATAATCGCGCGAATATTTCAAGATATGTATGTCTAGAAAACAAATATCAGCGCAAGCCGTCCAACCTCGAAATCGGTAAAGCACCTATTCCTAATATGCCAGGTAAGATCCTACACGTCGACATTTTTACAAACAGCATTTCTTCAACCCTATTTCTTTACGTTTCTTTAACGTCTAATTTTTTCAGATAATGAAAAAGCTTTTCGTTCCATAACAATAAAAAGTTTTCTGAGAGACAACTTTTCGATCGAGCAATTTTTCATACCGACGCTACACATAGTATAATAATAAAGTAGTCTAATCAAAACTCTCCCGCTCAAAGAAAACAAAATTTTTTGAAATTCAATTCAATTTTGATGTCTGAAATTTGTCAGTTCAAAAAATGTTCAACCACAGACGCAACTTCATTCAAATATAATCGTACTAAAAGCAAAGGGAAAATGCTTAGGTATATTTTAATACAACTTTGTTTACTCTGCTGATGACATTTTTGACAATATTTGTCAATCGAAATAGAGGTACTTTAGGGGTACTGTCTTTGAATAGACTACTTTCTTACTATACTATGGACGCTACATAGCCAGAGCAATGGGCAGGTTGAAAGATTCAATTCAACGCTAACGGAAATAGTCTGCTACATCAAACAGAAACAACAACTCTGCGAGACTATTAAACTCGTACTAAATACTAGCAATATATAAGTACAACAATAGCGTTCATTCTACAACTTACGCTACACCAATTGAGATTATTCAAAATTGTTCCACCTAAGATGGCAGCCGCCGTGGTTCAGTTGCTTAGTGCGTTGGGCCGCGAGTTGAAGGCAGCAACCCCAGGTTCAGTACTGCCTGTAATAACACCTAAACAAAATAACGGGAAAACTTGTTTTCTCTTTCGGTGGCTGTCCTCTCAGCTGGAAATGGCAAACCTCTGAGAGTAAAAATTGCTTATGAAAAGCTCCCAACCTGCCGTTCGGAACCGGCATAAAACTGTAGGTCCCTTCCACCCGCGTACAAATTCACACGCACTACACGGGTGGTTGCGGGAAGCTAGGCCTTAGTCTCGCGGGAGCGGGCTGCCGTGCCAGTCAATTATTAATTATTAGTTCCACCTAGAATTAAATGTCATACGCGAAAGATTCTTTAACCCTCTACTGCATAGCAATGCCTTTAGGCACACTTACATTATTGTTCAAATTTACAAGTTAAAACTTTTTTTTTAAAGTTCAGAAATGAAAACGTTATATTGTTTGTACATTTTTGTTTGTTTTGTTGTTGTGACTAACTAATTAAAACACATTTTTTTGCCAAAATTCGTTTTTATTCATCAACATAGTCCCCTTTTAGGAAGATACAATCATTCCAACGCTTTTCCAATCTTTCGATACCGCCTTTGTAGAACGATTTTTCTTTGCCTTCAAAATAGGCGTTAGTTTCGGCGATTACTTCATCATTTGAGCCAAATCTCTTACCACGGAGCATCTTTTTGAGGTCTGCGAAGAGCCAGTAGTCGCTGGGGGCCAGATCTGGAGAATACGGCGGATGAGGAAGCAATTCGAAGCCCAATTCATGCATTTTTGCCATCGTTTTCATCGACTTGTGACACGGTGCATTGTCTTGGTGAAACAACACTTTTTTCTTCTTCATATGGGGCCGCTTAATCGCGATTTCTTCTTTCAAACGTTCCAACAACGCTATATATTAGTCGCTATTGATTGTTTTCCCTTTCTCAAGATAGTCGATGAATATTATTCCGTGCACATCCCAAAATACTGACGCCATAACCTTGCCAGCCGATGTTTGTGCCTTTGGACGCTTTGGGCGGCTTTCACCGGTTGCATGCCACTCAGCAGACTGCCGATTTGACTCTGGAATGAAATGGTGGATCCATGTTTCATCCATTGTGATGTACCGACGCAAAAACTCCGACTTGTTGCGCGTAAACATGTCCAAACAGCTCTTTGAATCATCGATTCGTTGTTGTGTTTGCTCCGGTGTGAGCAAACGCGGCACCCATTTCGAAAACACCTTTTTCATAACCAAATGTTCGTGTATTATGGTGTGTACACTGCCTGCTGATATCTTTAGAATGTCAGCAATCTCCCCCACTTTCACTTTACGGTCGGACATAATGATTTTCAGTGTTTTTTCAACGTTTTCCCGAATAACAGCGTCATTTGGCCGTCCAGTAGATGGAATGTCATCGGTGTCTGTACGACCACGTTTGAATTCGGCATACCAATAACAAATGGTTCTTTGTGATGGAGCAGAGTCCGAATAATGTTTTTCAAGCCATTCCTGGCATTGAACAGTATTTTTTTTCATTAAAAAACAATGATAAATCAGCACACGGAATTGCTTTGAATTCATTTTTTTGAAAACTCAAAAGTAGTGTCACTTAAAGCACTGTAACTTGTAAACTAATGGTCGGATTGACATATAATTTTGACAGTAAGCCTAAAAAGGTTCACAATTTCGAAAAAAATATTGATTTAGTATTAGTGCCGCCATCTATGTGTCAGTCACACACATTATTGAACGAAGTGTTACATTGTTTGGCATTATTTAGCTATTAGCATTTGATCTTGTGAAAATGAGTTGTGCGCACGCTAAAATTTTGTGAAAAGTCTCAACTTCGAAGTATTTATATAAGACAAAAAAGTGAATTTAAAAGATCCAAAAAATTCTGGTAAGTATTTTGAAGTATAAACTATGAAATGTTGTTTTTAGAAATCGTAGATTTTTGTTAAGTATGTTAAAAGTAAGCAGTTAAAGTGTTTGTGCTTAACACTAGGATGTGCAACTGGGCTTTTCCAGGGCCATTTTGGCTTTGAGTGGTCGCCAAATTTTTCCATAGCTCTGATCGCCGAAATATTTCATGCCAACTACCGCTAATGTTTTCTAAACGAAACGAAACCAACAAAAGTTTGTTTGCATCGATTTTGTAGAACAAACATGGCCACGTTATGTATGTAGGCGCTAAGTGGAGCAACTGGGCCTGGCGAGGTCTATTCGTAAATATATGACAACAAATGTACCTAAAATGTAACGTAATCCGTTAAACAAATATTATTCAAGCACGAGCCACCATGTTTGGTAACCTTATTACAATGTATGTGTGCAGTGGCGCACGCAAGGGGGTTACAAAGCCCTTAATTATATCTGTTTGTTACAAAAAAATGCGGCTGGAAAATGTTCCTTCGAATAATGTTAGGCTCGAAAGTTATGTGTGAAATCCTGTGTGCCGCATTGTGTATATGTTAAGCTGTTATATACCGTAAGAAATTTCGCTTCTTATAAGCTTTTGGTCAGGTGTAAAAGTATGCTATTCGAAATGTTTTGCATTGATCGCGTAATCGAGTTTGTATCAAACAATCGATCAATCAACCCCGATAAACGTCGCGAATACCTAAAGCTTTTAATTTCCCAGTTGGTTACTCCTCACATGGCATATAGGGCAATGAAAAGTCACGTTAGTCGCTGGCCTAATATCAGTGAAGCTATGGCGAAATTTGAGGTTTTTGTAAGTAATTATAAAAAATAAATTATTTTGCCTTGTGAATTCTGTCTTTATTATTACAGACACACTGTCATTACCCAGCACCAAGCCCATCCGCACGACCAGCAAAGAAAGAACGAAAGGACTGTGCATGGTGCGATCTTCAACATGACGAAAAAGGGTGCAAAACATTCTTGTCCTGTAAAACATGAAAAAACTCATGTGCCTTGAACACGGCTCTGTAAATATGTTTGTGCCATGGCTGTGCTGCAGAATAAACTGTCTCTATTTTTGCTTGATTTGAATTTAATCAATAAATAAATTAATGAAATGTTGTGCCATATACAAATAGCAGTTTTACTTTTTAGGGCACCTCAACCCCCCACTCTCGTAAGAAATCCCCCTAATAATTACATTGACCCATAGCTATACTATCATAGAGTACGTGTGCCCAATATTAGCTGTCTATGCCACCCCTAACTGGGCGAAAGTCGTAGGAACAGCTGATCATCGCTTATGGGCCTCGCGAGGCCGTTGCTCCACTTAGCGCCTACAAAGTAGGCGCTCATCCTAGTGTTAAAGGCATCAGTATGCAGTGACTGTATGAATTCTTTTTTAGAACGGATTTTTTATTTTGTAAATTTAATATAGCAAAAATGGATGGTTTTCGAGGAAAACGGTCAAATGCTTTACCAACTTTGGCCGATCAAGAAATAGAAGAGTTTCTAAACGGGATAGAGGATCTGAACCTCGAAAATAGTGAAGAAGAAGTGTCAACAGATCAAGAGGACGAAGAGTACAAGCTCTGCTTGGGTAATGTTGATACTGAAGAGCTTAATATAAATATTTCTGAAGAAGGAAATAACACAGGGCAACAAATTTCGACTTTTGGTCGGCTTTTCTGGGTTTGACATCAGTTCTAGGGTAATTAGGGAGCGCTGATTTCGAATCCGCAAACCGTTTTTAAAACTTAGTTTCCGTTTTCGCAAATAATGGGCGTGTCACTTTTTTGGATTTTCCCTGACTTTTTTCATGTTTGGAATTGTAACCTCTAAACCAATAAACCGGTTGACATGATTTTCACTTTGTGGCATTTACAACACCCCACGGCTTCTTTTCCAATGTAATTTATTTTTATAAGTTTTAAAATTCCGCGGTAATTGGACCTCAAAGTCGGAAAATATGAAATTTCAAGGCGTTTTCTTGGATGGTCAAAAACATGCACAATTTCTTAAATCTATTAATGAATTGGGTGTTAAATGAAAGCGGAAACATCAAATAATACAACACAGCCAAAATATTTGGCGTGGTTCCCATTCTCATCAAAATAATAATAAAAATGTACCATCGTAATTTTCATGAATTTTCATATTTTTTCCTTGAAAAATTAGGTGACTTAAAATATGCAAAGTTTTTAATTTTGTTTTGTTTTGAGCAATTCAAAATTTTTTTGTTTTTTGCTTGTATTCTAGACTGTTTCTAGACAGTTTCAGAACACGTAAATTCAATTTCAGAGTAAATGTTGGATTTATTTTGGTTGCATTTACACAGATTTGATTTGTTTGGATACCTCTGTGTTTCCTCCGATATCTGCCCTGTACAAGTATATCGACAGGTTGACCAAAAAGGAAATTGAGTCATCATGGCGTACCAGGACCGACTGTGGCACCTGCCGGGCACTGTGGCCCTCCCTCTCCTTGACGAAAACACGATTCGTACTGTTCTTGAGTCGTACCTCCATTCGAAAGCTCGTTGGAGTAATCACCGGACACTGCGCTATTGGATCTATGCTTACCAAATGGCGCCTCTCGTCGGGTGATGTCTGCCGTAGCTGTGGAGATGAAGAAGAAGTAGAAACGATACAACACTTCCTGTGTCACTGCCCGGCTCTGCAGGAACGCCGACTCCGCACTTTGGGGTCAAGGTTCCTGGCAGACCTGGCTTGCACGGCGAAGGTCGAAATCTCGAATCTGCTCTCCTTCATTAAGAGGTCGAACTGGTTCCCCCTTGATTGAGACTATTGGTTGGCTCCAGAACACCATAAGAAGGGATTCACAATAGGCCATTATGGCCTCCGAGTGTACACATGGCTTTCGTACGTAGTTAAAAAATTTGGCAAAGTGCACTTTTCCAAAAACATTTTTTATACTTTAAAGGTAGTTTCTGAAATTGAATTTACGTTTTCCGAAATTGAATTTAAGTTTTCTGAAATTGAATTTACGCTTTCTGCAATTGAATTTATGTTTCTGAAATTGAATTTACGCTTTCTGAAATTGAATTTGTGTTTCTGAAATTGAATTTACGCTTTCTGAAGTTGCTTTTACGCTTTCTGAAATCGAACTTGAAAAGGTGTAGTATAGATATTGAATCCGGCAGATCGGGGATTAACTGTTATGGACTAAAACTCTGGGAAAGGGTTATCTATATTAATACTAATATTAGAAAAATGTAACAATACAATTTGACCAGAGGCACGTTTCCCTTCCTTATCCGGCTTTAGCCTTTTTTTGTTTCCTTTTTCGGATAGTTTAATTTTTGGGGGCGTAAGCTGACTTACTCTCTTGTTTTGCATTTGGTAAATTTTTACTAGAAATGTACCTAAAAAAGGTAGTTTGCACAAATTTGTAGAAAGTATCCGTACACAAACACAGCGATTGTTGCATTGAAACGTCACAGGCAGTCTGCAATTTATTTTTCGTTTGGTTTGGTTTGCCTTTTTAAAAAAATAACATAAATTTATGTTTAGATCCTGGGATCGGATTTTGTCAATCAGGGTATTTTGTTAATCGGGACTGAAATTGTTCGGGATCCCGGGATTTCGGAATTGCAATCCCTATTACATACGTTTACAAAAAACCTTGCAACAAATTTAAAGGGTCACTTTAATTCCATGTATAAGCTGATATATAGAAGAAGAAATAAGTCCTCCACAAAGCACAACCATAAATTGAGTTACAGCTAATCTAAATATGACTTTTTCACAGGCATTATTTTATCAAATTTACCTTTTCACTAAGGCAGAAGATCCTTTTCGAAATTTGTCTTCATGCGAATTGAAACTTTTGCCGATTTCGTGATGTCTATATGTATAAAAGAAGTATACATATACATTAAGTATACATACATTAAGTTTTAAGTTTTAACAAGAGATATAATTTAAAATCATTGGAAAATGCAGCATGTCTATGAAAAGTAATGATATTGTTATTTTAAGCCAAAGCATAAACTCTAGAGATAACAGCTATAACCCTCAAAGCGATATGTCCACTTCTAGGTGGAGCAACATATATTTTATGTAAACATGTTCAAACTAAGCCAGGGGGCTACTATGTAATTCGATTCCAAAGCAAAATAACTCGAATTCGAACGAATGTCACTCTGTAATTCGCTTTTTAGATTCCATTTTTTCCCTTTCCTTTCGGATTTTAAATTCGTATGTAAAACTTATACAAATTACGGATATTTTGTTCGATAGCCGTTTGGCCTGCGGAAAGCAATTCGAATAAATTGAAAAGTAAGTTTTTTTTAAATGTTTTTGGTATTTTATAGCCAAGGCTAGAAGGCTAGAAATGGATACAAGTATTGTTGGGGTTCAACAAATCTGCACCATTGCTCCTATAATGACGCATGTCTACAAGTATGTACTTTCTGCAGAAGCGATCATTATAATGAAGACGTGGAATCAATTTAGAATTTTCTATGTCGATGCTTCCTCACAGACCTAAGAAAGATAACGAAATAATAATAATTGAATTAATAATAACTAACCGGCACGACAGCCCGATTACGTGACTAAGGCCTAGCTACCCGTAACCATCCGTGTTGTGCGTGCGAATTTGTACAGGGTTGGAAGGAACCTACAGTTGTATGCTAATTCCGAATGGAGAGTTGAGAGCTTTTTCAAAGGCACTTTTACACTCACAGGTTTGCCATTTCCTGCTGAAAGGACAGCCGCCGAAAGAAAAATTGTTTTTCTTTTTTTTGACTCGCGGCCCAATGCACTAGCCAGCTGACCTATGGCGGCTGCCATACCTACCATCCTATACCTTGAAAATTACCAGTTTCCTATGGCGGACCCCTTCAGATAGACAGCGGGTAAGTGTTTATACAGAAAAAACAGTCGGTAGAAAAAATAAATAGGAACCAGTCTTACATTTGATGCGTCTGTCGACAGCCTGTGAGCAATGGGAGCCTATTTTGCGATCATAACCATTAACCCTTTCGGTACTTCTTTTTTGTTTTTAACTTTAAAAGTCATTCTTTTCCATTTTATTACTGTTTAAGCGTACATAATGAAAAATCAAAAGTCATTTTTTAAACTATTGTTCGAAAAAGTGGTTTTTGGGCATCATGAAATATGGCATAGTAAAAAATAAAAAAAATCGTACAGCCTTAGTGAACTATATTTGGGATCTAACTTTTTTTACACTTACTAAAGCAATAAATACCTACTAGATTACTTACATAAACCTATAAAATAAATTGATTTTTGTAATAGAATAAATAAAAGTACGAAGTGACCTCTTTTTGTAAAATACGCAGCTCGATAGGACCCTTTCTGAACCCTTACAAGTTACTTGGTACACTAATCAAAATATTTTTTTCATGATTTGGTATAAAAATCTTCAGAGAAAAATACAAAAATATAAAAATATAGTATCCACAAGTTTTTGACCTAAAACAGGCACTGAAAAGAGACTATGCCATATGGCATAGAATAACCGAAAGGGTTAAGGGTTAGAGATTGGGGGTTAGTACGTTAGTTAGTCAAAAAAAATAATCAGAAGAGGAAATTAATGGGGGTCAATCATAGATTTCAAACCTCTAAGAGCAGTTCTGAACAGCTGTGAAGGAATTTGTGAATTTCCCAGCACTTTTGTGAACCGAGATTTCGATGCGACGCCATTTAGCCCCATTCCAGCCTCGAAACAAACAATTTCGCAGTTGTTTGCGTTTTTTGCTTTTTGTTTTTAACAGCTGTTTTACAATTTTTGACTGTTCCCCACAACTTCCGAAAGCAAATGCGCATGCCTAACATTGCCTTTTGAATCGAAATATAAAGTAGCCCCTCAGGATATAATTTCTTTAAACGCCGACTATATCAAAAGATGTCTGCTAATGTTTAATAGACATTTTTTTTAAGCGATTTTCTGACAATAACTTGTGTTAAAACAAAACTTTATTTTATAAACACGAAAGAAAATATTTCATGCATTTAATATGATCTGTTAATTTCATTTACTCCTATTAAAATGCTTTAATTGTTACTGGAGCATTTCCGCAGACTATCTTTAATGTAGCTTCGGCCCCTATTTCGATAAATCATAGGCACAGAAAATCGTTCATGTAATGGAACAAATGCTTACCAAGCTGTGTGGAAGGTGGGCAATATTCTTACCATTTTTATAATTTTTACTTGTCAAATGTTTTCACCTACCGGGAATAGTGGTATCAAAACGGCGCTAACGCGCTAATTAGATGTTGGAATATCTCCACTTGAACCAACCACCAACCAACCAAAAAAAAGTTTTCACAATGACAGTTTTACGTTGGCAGTTCAAAAATTGCGCTTAATTTAAAATGGCAATTCTTGTTGAAAGACCCCATATACATTTATTTATGTATATACATACTTATCTCCAATGTTATACGTCCTACTCCGTGAACGTTTTGTATATGGAGATTTTGAGCGCTTTTTATGTGATGAATGAGACCAGGATCTAGATCTGAAAAATGTCGAAAATGTTTGCAAAATTTTTAGTTTTCTGTTCAATATTTTCGTAGTTAATTATCGTTCACATTGAAACTTAGAGAACTTTTTGCATTACCTTGAACTTCTATCACTGAAGGAAACGGAACGTCTATGTCGAAGAAATTTGTTTCTATCCAAACCGTTATCATATTTTCGATCCGTATTACGCATCCTAGGCTTTCCTTTTATATCTTTTGACATTCTTCGATATGGGGAATCATGGTACCTACGTTGTTGCCTCTCATGAGATCGAGAGCGGCGATACTCCATTGAATGGCGACGTTCTTCTTTACGGCGTTCCTTCTCTCTCATGAGTCTATTGAATGTTTCCAGGGGGTCGTCAATAATACTGGAAAACAAATAAGTTTATAAAAACAAATCTTTAAAACTAGGGATATAAATTAGTTATTATTGTAACAAAGATTTACCGGGTCTATCAACAGCAATTAACGCCTTGACGCCATTTCGAGTCTATTAACTAACAATCACTATACTAGGCCAACATGGCTCCTTTATTAGTGATTTGGATAGCGTGTTTTGTATGTATTACAGTAATCAATGTAAATATCTGCTATATTAGTTTGAAGATCATTTTCAATAATTCTTCTGTGGGCAATTACTAAAACCTTTATAGTAGAAACTAGGCATTTGCATCGCGTAACATTTTACTGCATATTTGAAATTCGCTATCGGATACTATACCTCACTTAAAGTAAGTTTGATATACCGGAAGAAACGTTATTTAACCCATTCGAGACCGATTGCACACCGTGTGCGCAATGGATTCCGAGGCTATAAGACAGCCTGCACACCGTGTGTCAGTGGCGCACGCAGGATTTTATTTCGGGGAGGGTTTTGTGTAAATTTTTTGAGAACTTTGAAATAGAATAAAATTTAAAAGTAGACAATTTTTCTCTTTCATTTGATACCCATATCTGCATCATTGCATAATCGCAAAAATTAAGAACAAAAATATTGGAAATGTGTATTTGGGTCAGAAAATTAAAAACTGACTATGCCAGGATACTATAAATGACTTCTAGTTTCACGTCTATATCAATATTACGATGGGTCTTGGCAAAAAAAAATTTTTCGAGCGGTGTAATAAATGTAAAGTTGTTGATTTCACTCAGCGCATCATAACTTTGACATGAATTTGATTCTTTTGATGTTAAGCTAAATATTTGCACAAATAATATATCTTTCATCTTGTTAAAGAGTTTAAAGCCAAAGGAGATATTTTATTTTATCTAAAAAAAACATTCAAAAATTTATGACTTTTGAAACTGGTCGAAAAATTCACTTTTTTACAACTTTCACCGTCAGTAATTTCTCCAAATCTCATCTGATTTGGACAATCAGTATATCTCTGGGATTCCCTTTGATAACTTTGTAATTTTTCTTTCGATTCCATTGATGGTAGGCTTAATATTTGCACAAATAATATATTTTTCATTTTAGGTTTTGAAACAAACGGAAATAATTTATTTTATCTATAAAAAAACATTCAGAAGTTTATGATTTTTGAAAATGGTCGAAAAATTTACTTTTTTACAACTTTCATCGTCAGTAATTTCTCCAAATCTCATCTGATTTGGAAAATCTGTATATCTCTGGAAAAGCTAAGTTATTATCTTCTGGACGACGGACATCTTGTGTTAGTCGGATGGTTCGTTTACGAGATATGTGCTCATAACTGAAACAACAGAGTAAAAACTGGTTTTTCGAAGATTTGAAAACGCTTCTCACAAAATAGTTTTGATCTTCAGTTTCGTGTTCAGCGGCCCAAAGTTACAGTCTGATTCTGTGTATTCTTGACAAATTTTTTATCAAGGTATTTTGTTAAGATTTTTATCACGCAAAAGACTTGTTGGCATTCTGATGCAACATTGATAAAGTAAAATGCTCATTTAATTTAACATAATAGTTGTCAAATTGTCAAAAAATTGAAAGAAGTAATTTTGAAATTATTTTGAAATTTGTATTAAAATTGTTTACAATTTTGTGAGACAGATGATTGGCTCATAGGCAAATTACAGTTTTTACCAACGCACTTTTGATAGGATACATGTCCAAAAAAATGCGATGCCGCCAGAATGATCGAGTTAGCCGGAAA
The DNA here is from genome assembly GCA_963971225.1 of Melieria omissa. Taxonomy (NCBI): domain Eukaryota; kingdom Metazoa; phylum Arthropoda; class Insecta; order Diptera; family Ulidiidae; genus Melieria; species Melieria omissa. Next base: position 51,242,288 of record OZ020269.1, on the reverse strand, counting down.
TTCTTCATGAATTCTTCTTCGCTCAACGAAATTTCGCAAATTATTTGTTTTCTTCTGCTTTTGATTTCTTCTCTTCTATTCTATTTCTTCAACCGTTAAAAGTGTAAACATGCACAATTCTTCCATTTTCAATAGGCAAAATTTCAATTTGTATGCTGTTGTCAATAGCATTCACACTTCTGACAATTTATCAAGAAAAGAGCTTTTATTTTTAGGAATAGAATACCAATTCTTGACAAATAGTAAAAACTTGACAAATGGTGAATTTATAAAGTATACAGAATTGGGCTGTTAGTCTAGAAAACACTTTTTTTATGTGCATTTTTGGTGTCAAGTAGTGTTATTGATAACACAGTGCAACAAATTCAAAAAAAATTTCGAGGGACAAGGTCGAACCCATCTCATTCGATAGAGGATCTCAGTAATTGAAAAAGTGCCAAGGGATTTTTCGCGGAATGTTCGAGTTTTTTTTTAAATTGAGTTTAAAGATGGCGGCTTAAAGCCCCTTCCAGAAACTTTTAAAACATCATATCGCTTGACTCAAATGTCAGAAAGGAATAATTTTTACGTCAAATGAAAGCTAATGAAATGAAGTCGATGACACAATATCGTTTATGGAAAAATGTAATGAAAAACTCGAACATTCCGGGAAAAATCCCTTAGCACTTTTTCATTTACTGAGATCCTCTATCGAATGAGATGGGTTTGACCTTGTCCCTTTTTTCAGTGTTGCACTGTGTTATTGAACATATATGCGACGGTTTTAAATTAAATTTCTGCACCAACTTAAAAATATTTCGGGGGGTTTGAACCCCCAAAACCCCCCTGTGTGCGCCACTGCCGTGTGGGAAATAACAGTAATGTGCAATTATCAGTTATTCTGAGTAAACTAGTCGTCGAAATAAGATTTTTCTGGAATTAATGAAATCTGTAAAGTACAGGAAATCAAAATTTGGCATTGGTTTTACTGTGTACCAAAAAATCTAAAAATTATCTGAAGCCTTTCTTACATGTACAATACAAAGAAAAAATTCGCTCCTGGGGAACGTGTTCGAAAAAAATTGTAGTCTCGAATGGGTTAACAGAGGGGTTAACAGGTTATTGGTTTCAAACTTGGTGAGAATACTCCAAATCAAAAATACTTAGAGACGTGTTTATATTTTGTTTTTGGAAAATCACAATCTGACGGAGTTTGTATAGAGAAACATAATTTAATGGATATTTTATCTTAAACTTAGTAAAACGAAAATTCAAACTGTAAATGATTCGACACATGTTTTTAATTTTTTGAAAATCCAAAATCCTGCGAGGCCAACGATAGATTAAGAAGTTTGTATACTTTGGGCTTTTTTACATGACTGATATTATGTAATTGCGTAATTTGTAACAATGACGTATTCCGCTCATCGTAACACGTAACACAAGTACAGTGGCGGACAAAACTGTTCACAAAAAAATTAAATTTCACAAAATGTTAAATTCGCGGGTACTTGTTTGGAGTATAGCAATCGTAGTTTGCTACATTTTTACTTCAAGCCAGCATGTTATACCATGATAATTTTAGCTGTTTATATTTTCTGCAAAATACCGTTTTCTAAAGAAATATTTGCAGGCATGTGTGAACAGTTTTGTCCGCGATCGGGCAAAGCTACGTATTAGAGCATTTGTCTCGACAATCGCTATTAGTTCTATTCGGAACCGCGTCGGTGTATTGAGAAGATAAATAATATATAACATTATGCTCCAAAAAACTTTTCAAAGTACAAAACTTCTAATTAAATTTGCTGATTTGAAATAGGTCGAAAATTGTTTGCAGAATTTAAAGAAAATTTTTGCAAAAGACATTGAAAGTACACTTTGTTTCAAAGCTATAAAGACATTCATTTTTTTCGTTATATGGGAAAATTAAAATATATTAAATAAAAATAATAATGCAGTTTTTTCCTACATGGTCAACATAAAAAATAGCAACAATAACTTTTTTGTGCTAACGGTAAATATTGAGAGAAAAAGAGAAATGTAAAAAATTCCATAGAAACGGTGTTTCATTGCTATAAAGACACTCACTCCACTGTTGATAAATAAAACAACAATCACTTTTTCGGTGCAGTTAGTAATTTATTACTCTACCATTATTTGCAATGAAATCATAAATTCTATTTGGCATAGAATTTGTGTAGTTGTTTAGCATTTCTGGGGTCACTTGTTCCCATGCAGCTAAAATGACCTCTTTTAACTGCTCCACTGTGTCAAATTGTCGAAAATTTGCATACACCTTCCGGACTAGCCAACCCCAGATGTTCTCAATGGGATTGAGATCCGGAGAACAAGCGGGCCAACCCATTGTCTCAATATTTTGACATCTAAGCCACGTTTTGGTTGATCTGCTCGTGTGGATTCTGGCATTATCCTGTTGGAATATGAATGCTTGCTCCTGGTGGTTGCCAATATAAGGAAGCAAACTATGCTCCAACACTTCCTGATATTCCGAGCTATTCATTCTGCAAGTTGGGAACGCCAACGGGACTGTGCCTGAGCTTGAGAAGCCACCCCAAACCATTTGCGATTGGCCACCAAAATTTCTCTTAGAGAAATACCGTGGTTCCATTCGCAAATCTCTCCAATATCCTAAAAACCCATCAGGACCATCAAGGTTGAATTTTTTTTCATCAGTCCTGATGGGTTTTTAGGATATTGGAGAGATTTGCGAATGGAACCACGGTATTTCTCTAAGAGAAATTTTGGTGGCCAATCGCAAATGGTTTGGGGTGGCTTCTCAAGCTCAGGCACAGTCCCGTTGGCGTTCCCAACTTGCAGAATGAATAGCTCGGAATATCAGGAAGTGTTGGAGCATAGTTTGCTTCCTTATATTGGCAACCACCAGGAGCAAGCATTCATATTCCAACAGGATAATGCCAGAATCCACACGAGCAGATCAACCAAAACGTGGCTTAGATGTCAAAATATTGAGACAATGGGTTGGCCCGCTTGTTCTCCGGATCTCAATCCCATTGAGAACATCTGGGGTTGGCTAGTCCGGAAGGTGTATGCAAATTTTCGACAATTTGACACAGTGGAGCAGTTGAAAGAGGTCATTTTAGCTGCATGGGAACAAGTGACCCCAGAAATGCTAAACAACTACACAAATTCTATGCCAAATAGAATTTATGATTTCATTGCAAATAATGGTAGAGTAATAAATTACTAACTGCACCGAAAAAGTGATTGTTGTTTTATTTATCAACAGTGGAGTGAGTGTCTTTATAGCAATGAAACACCGTTTCTATGGAATTTTTTACATTTCTCTTTTTCTCTCAATATTTACCGTTAGCACAAAAAAGTTATTGTTGCTATTTTTTATGTTGACCATGTAGGAAAAAAACTGCATTATTATTTGTATTTAATATATTTTAATTTTCCCATATAACGAAAAAAATGAATGTCTTTATAGCTTTGAAACAAAGTGTAGTTTCACCTATCGGAAATTTGCTGGAAAACACAAAATATCAATCGGTGTAGCTAAAAAAATTAAAGACTGCTATAATATAACACCCAGATCGAGCAAAAATGGTCGCAAGAAAAAGTAGTTTCCGGTGGTTCAGCGTTTTGTTTGCAGATTGATTTTAACTGTTGCCACTAACACTGCTGCAGACATCGCAAAAGTACTACAAGCTGATTAATGTATACAAGTCACCACTAGAACCGTCCAAAAGATATTAAACGAAAGCGGATTTGTAGCCAAGATCAAAACATAAAAAACATTGCTGACTGGTCGTCATCGCAAGGTCAGGTTGGCATTTGCTAAGAAGTACGCAAAGTGGCCCGTTGATGACTAGCGGAGAGTATCTTGGTAGGATGAAACAAAAATTCATCGTTTGGGGTCTGACGGTAAACGTTACACTTGGGTAGACAAGCAAATTGAAGTCCCAAACTGCAATATAGAAAAAACTCTAAAGTTTGGAAGTTGTTTCTCTTATAGCATACGGTTGTTTCCGTGGAAGTGATGTCGGAATTTTGCGCCGTATCAAAAGTAGAATGATGGTAAGCGACTTTATTACGATTTGAGAGGATTCCTACCTACTAAGTTTAGATATATTTTATAAAAAGCCGGGTCCCGAAAAAATTTGTGTGCAGGACAACGATCTAAAACATACAGCCAGAGCCACCAAAGAGTGGATAGCCGAAAACGGCATACACATTTTTGATTGGCCACCCCAATTACCGGACTTAAACCCCATAGAACATTAGTGGTTTGCCTTAAAGAGAAAAATTATGCCCAAAAAGACTTACCAAAGGATATTGACAGATTATGGGAAAAAACTTCACCAGCGTGGTTGGAAATACCCTCAAAAATACTACACAATCTAGTACAAAGCATGCCGAATCATTATAAAGGCCCGCGGAGACCACCCAAAATATTAAAGATAATATCAATCGATTTTTGCTTATATGCGTCAAAACTGTTCACACCACTTTTGTTGAATTTTAGTGTTTCTTTATTTATTATTATATAATTATAATATGTTGTTTGTTATTTTTCAGTAAACAAAATATTCAATTTTAAAACTATGTACTTAAATTTTTGTTTTTGTTGTTAAAAAGTAAAAAATTTGATAAGCTTTCTAACTTATGAAAATTCGTGAACAGTTTTGTCCGCCACTGTATACTACGGTTGCCATGCGGAGAAGCGCGAATTTGGCTACGGATTTGTGGTCAGCAAGAGACTTCAACCACACGTCTCCCGGTTCACTCCGCTGAACAAACGGCTGGCCTCGGACCCACATTAAGGCTAAATACTTAAGTATCAGCCGAATTTGCGCGCACACCTCGACGAGGAGAAGGACTATGCGATCAAAGATGCCTTCCTACGGGTGCCCGACCCATGATGGGTCAAAATGGTCCTCGGGGACTTCAATGCAAAGGTCGGGCGAGAAGGTATATTTGGTCCCACAGTCGGGCAGTTCAGCCTCCATACGACCACTTCGAACAACGGTCAACCATTGACGAAATATTCACTTTACGCCAAATCCTGGCGAAGACCCATGGGAGTCAAATCAATACACACCATCTCCTTATCGATTACAAGGCAGCAGTCGATAGCCCGATAAGGGATCGCCTATATGCCGCAATGTCTGTCATTTGCAAAGCGACCTTGAGCAATAAACGCAGGACCGTCAAAGTTGATCCATTTGATACTGTTCGAGGCTTAAGACAGGGCGATCCTTTGTCATGCGACCTCTTAAACTTCACCATTGAGAGTGTTCTGCGTAAGGCCGGTGTCCATCATAATGGTACAATTTTCAACAAAAGTGTCTAGATCCTTGCCTACGCTGATGACATTGACGGCATCGGGCGTAACAAGCGAGATGTTATCGCTTCTTTGGCGATAATCGAAAGACAATCTGCCAAAATGGGTCTGGTGGTCAATGAGAGCCTGACGACGTATATGCTGTCTACACGCAGGGACTCACAGCGCCTAGGGTCTCACGTCGAGGTATACTTTTGAAGTTGTCAAGGAATTCGTCTACCTTGGCACCGCCGTTAACAGCAGCAATGATGTCAACCTGGAGATAGAGCGAAGGATTACACCTGCCAATATGTGCTACTACGGTCTCGGTAGGCAACTGAATAGCAGAGATCTTTCTTGACCGACAAAACTTGCACTCTATAGGACGCTTATTGTGCCCCTGCTCCTCTATGGCGCAGAAGCATGGGCACTGTCGCATAACGACACAGCGACCTATGGGGTGTTCGAAAGGAAGGTACTTCGCAAAATCTTCGGCCCTGTTCGTATTGACGACGACTATCGTATACGAACCAATAACGAACTGTAGAAAGACATGGACGTAGCACAGCGTATTAACATTCAGCGGCTACGCTGGCTTGGCCATGTCCGTATGGACGATGAAGCTCCGACAAAAAAAGGTGTTCGATGCGATAGTTGGAGGTCAACGGCGAAGAGGGAGGCCGTGTCTCCGGTGGAAGGACCAAGTTGAGGAGGCCCTAACTTCTCTTGGTGTGACCAGCTGGAAAAGGCGCGCGCAAAGCAGAGGCGCGTCTGGAAAGAAGTTTTGCGATCCGATAACGGGTTTTTATGGCCAGTTAAGTAAGATTCGCCGAATTCAATTCGCCTGAGCTGTCAAAATCAATTGAATGAGAAAAAATGCATACTAAAGTACTTAAGCGTCTCGCTTGAGATACGTTCGCCAAAATCGTAAAAATCGCTCGAATAAACACTTCATGGACAAAATTTAAAACAAGTGAAAATTAAGATCATGTGAATTAACTTCGTATGATTTCGTATGAATTCCTAATATTTTATTAGTGTTTGGTCATCAGACCAAATGTCTTATACAAGCGGTCTTAATATAGTTAGCCGCCACTGTAGGTCCTACTCTTCGAATGTGTACGTTTTCTATTCTCTTGAAGTTATTATTGTTATTAGTACTTACGAATTGCTTTATATACGAGCTACGGAAAATAAATGCATGAAATATTGTAAACCTGTGCTACGAGTCAGACGTCTTTCATCATTATATCGAAATTAAAAACTATAGGCGTTCCCGTGTTTTGCAAACCCAACTCGAACCTTTGGGTAGGAATTAACTCGAGCACATTTCAGTTAATTCCCGAATTGTCAAATCAGGCAATTTGTTCATTGGCGGCCGTGACAGGACACTTCACATAAGTTGTCCGTGTTGAACATAAAAAAGACGCGCTCTAAGTCTAATGTAAGATCATGAACTACCACGGAAAAGTGAAACTTTTTACAAACCAATACGATTTGGTGAAAACGTGAAAATTACAATTAAAATACCAAATTGAAAAGTTGCTACATTATCGGCTGTACCAGTTTAAACGGTTCATCGTTATATACCAGGTATGCGCCTATGAAACCGGTAACGACATCTAGCGGTAAATAGCCGAATATTTATAAACTTCGGAACCGTACCAAATGTCATGTTTACTTCTTCTGTCATATGTCAACAATATTCAGTTCACAATTTGTCAAGTTTCATCCAACAACGCATTGTTTGACGCTCCGGAAAATGTCGGATTACGTGCCTACAAATTACGATTTGCGGACACAGTTAATTTTGTGTTACCATTTGAAGAAAAAACCTTCTAAACCCTGGTGAAACGGTTAACGGTGAACGTTACCAACAACAATTGGCCGATTTGAACCGTGCTATACGCCAAAAACGCCCAGAATATGAAGCCAGGCAACACAAAGTGATTTTCCTCGTTGACAACGCACCACCACACCGCACTAGAGCCACCAAAGAATTGGTTGCATCGTACAACTGGGAAGCTCTTGCTCATGCGGCTTACTCACCAGACTTGGCGCCTTCGGATTATCACATGTTCGCATCGATGGGCCACGCATTAACGGAACAGCGCTTCAATTCTCACGCAGAAGCCAAAAAATTGATCGATGATTGGTTTCAGGCAAAAGACGAAACATTTTTTTGGCGAGGCATCCATAAATTGCCTGAGCGATGGGAAAAATGTGTAGCTAGCGATGGCCATTACTTTGAAGAATAAAATTGTAATCATTTCCTCACAATAAACGTGTTTTTTCAAAAATAATTACCGGTTTCTTAGGCGCATACCTGGTACATAAGTTTATGTAAAAGACATCGCCTCATCTCGCAAAACTCGCGCTTAGTTGAAGTCACTAACATAAATAAGCTATAGTGATACCACATATGCACTCATTAATATTCCCACAGTGACACCGCTTCACGCTACAATCATTATCACAGTAATCAATAACATAGCAGCGCCACTTCGCGCCGTGCTACAACAACAACGCATACACAACCGTATGCTTAACACTTTCGCACACTTTGCGCATAGCCAGTGGCGACCCCAGGATTTCGGGAAGGGGGGGGGCGATATGCAAACAAATCTAGTTTAAAGCCATTTTTATACTTTCATCTTTGCGTATTATTTTTAATACATGTTGCATAAAATTGTATATATGAACATACATACATACATATACTAACATAAAATTCTTAAAACGAAAAATTCAAGTGACACGTATGTGTGTATGTTTTGGTGTCAACCCTACAAGGAATGCCTAACCGAAACTCCAGAAAAAAGTTCAAAATTTGTCTAAAAACTAACACATGCATAAAAATTTCCCAATTCTAACTAACACATACAAATCTGCATTTCACATTTTGGGATTTTTTCCAGTAAGTGGGAATGAAAGAATATATTCGCACAAATACCTCCCATATTCTCTGTATGAAAGAGTGAGATGGCGATATAAACGTGGCGCGTCACCTGATTTCAAAATGTCAGTGCTGAAATGAAATTTGTGTCGCGATGTTCAACAATCGGAGGGCATCCAAATAAAGTTAAGTATTAAAAGAGTGAAATTAAAGTTAAATCAAATAAAAATCTGAAATTCTTTTATTTAGACAAAGTGCGGAAGGAAGGACGATCTGATTGCGGTGATCAGACAACATGTTACCAGCACATTTCAACCATGAAGGCAAATGAGGCAAGCGTCCGTTGGAATCTACGTTTGCCGAAAGTCTGTTCGTCTGTCTTACGTATTTTTTTATTGGCTTTATTTTATTAAATTTAGTTTACGTTTTACTTTAAATAAATAAATAAATTTGAATTCATTTAATTTTTATTAGTATCAGTTAGGTCTGACTGGTTTGTCGGTTAGACGTAACTGATTTATACGGTAGACATACCAAATCGTACGTTATGCCTACCAGATAGGTCTGACCGGTTTGTCGGTTAGACGTAACTGAATGGTCCATGCGAGACTCCATGTGAGTAAGCGAGACAGCTGTACGTTTGCCAAGATTTCGGAGTGCATGCGTTAGAAGGCGATATCAAATCACACGGACACGAAATCAAGTCACACGTACACAAAAGGACTAGTCAGGTTTTTCACACGGCTAGAACAAATCTGACTAGAAATATAACCGATATGTTGGTTATGTATACCGGTTATATAACTAGTCATATGACCGGTAGTCTCCTTGTAGGGAATTCATTACTTTCCTGAAATGAAAAAAGTATTTGTGGTCCTGTCGTGTCGGGTTTTTATCAATTCGATTGGGTGTTTTCTGTTGCAGAGATAGAAGGAAGGGAATGTTTGAGGATCAGATGGACATTGTTTTTGAACTTCGACGCTGGAGTTAAATCAGAAAAGACAATTTCTCTGAAAAAAATTTAAATATAAATTGTTTTTTTTTTTTTTCTTGCTTTACTATCGAATTTTTTTTATTTTCAAAATTAATTCTTTGAAGTTGAAACTCGCTATTTGCTTAATTATTCTAGTATATTTTTACCGTTTTTCATAAATAAATTTAGGCAACCAAAAGAAATCATTGTGTTCTCACTTTCTGGTTTTTTTATGTCCTTAACAACTACAACAAATGTTCAACCATTAGGTTTTAGGTAGCTGCTCACAGAAGAGATAAAGCAAATAAAAAAAGGGGAAATTTTTTTTTATATATTGTTACATCAAATTGGATAAACGAATTTATCCACCAAGGGGGGGATCCATCCCCCTAATCCCCTCCCCTGGGGACGCCACTGCGCATAGCCAAGCATAAAGCCAATACCCGTGTTTGGTTACTAGCCAACGACACGTAATGCTTTGGGAAATCAATTGCTAACACAAGCAATTTTTGAACTGTTACGAATGTCTGGAGTTACTGGGTGCATTCGTGGGAACTCAAGGCCACTTCCAATTGCATTAGTTAGCGATACGAAATTTAGTATAAATAAGGGTAAAAACCGAAAATAAATTTAGTTCAAGCAAATCAAGCTCTGTCTCTTGAACTCCAAAAGTTTCGCTCCAGTTTGACTGTCGAGCGTCTTTGATCAGCCTTAGTCTTGTGGGTTTGAACAAGACCGGACACCAAACACATTACAAAGCAATTGCACATACGCTGCTGTACATAAGCCACTGTATATAAGCCGCGCACAGCGTTGGGCTCATCGGGTCTCGAGTGCATTTCACATAAATACGCTCACAAATTATTTACATACAGCTCCTGTGTTTTTGGCTGAGGTGTGCTTAACATAAGTCACACGCAGCTCTTGCAGTGCTGCTCACACTCGCTCGAGGCTAACTTCACCTTTCGCCAATCGTATTTCAGCACACTGCAGTCTCGGGTTACTCCGAAGTTCACACTGCTACGTATATACTCGCACACATAACGCAATACAACCTTAGCCCGCGACAATGGTTGACCCTGATGCTCAGCAGACATCATCTCCGACTCCTACTATAGAGGAGCTAAAGCAACAGCGGGCGTCATCAAAAGGCAGCGTAACTCGCATTAAAAATTTAGTGGAGGCTAACACTAGTGTTTCAGTGACTGAACTTGAGTGTCGATTAGGTATAGTCGACTCATACTATAAACAAGCATGCTACTATCAGATGCAAATAGAAAGAATTTGTCCATGAAGAATTTGGTCGTTCCGACATCGACGAGCTCTACGTTGCTACGAAATGTCGCATATCATCGTTGATGGACGGTCGCAGGCGCCAAAGCTTTCACGAGCAAACGTTCTCAGTGCCGCAGTCTGTGTCATATAACTGACTTCCAAACCTACGTTTACCAAAATTCGATGGCAAGTACATTGAATATAAAAACTTTATTTTTTACTTTACTTTTAATAATTTGGTGAATAATGATTCTTATGTACCTATAATCGACAAATTTAATCATTTGCTCTCTTTTCTGAGTGGTGAAGCGCTTTCTACCGTAAAGGCATTCTAGGTAACAGAAGAGAATTACCCCAAAGCTCTCAGAAGGCTCGAAAAGAGGTACGACAACGACACCCTAATCTTTTTAGAAAACGTTTCGGCGTTGTTTGACATTCCTAAGGCACCTAAACCTGTGCCATCCCAGCTGCGGCAAATCGTGGACACAGTATCAGCACTCTATAGCTCGTTACAATCTCTAGGTTCACATGAAAAAATATGTGACGCTATTATCATTCATGTAGCAATGAGCAAAGTGGATTCTGAGAAGAAGCACAAGTGGGACGAGCACCTTGAATACTCTAAATTACCATCTTGGGAAGAGTGCTGCACAATGCTGGACAAACGCTGCCAACAACTTAACGCGCAATACAAGGGCTATTGTAATACTACAGTGGCGCCCACGCATCATCGCAATTATTCGACCAACGGTGGATTGAGACAGTCATTTCTCACCAAACGAAGTTCTTCAAGGAGATCGTGTGTTCGTTTTGTTCAAAGGTAGGACATGCTATATCTACATGCCAAGGATTCATCGTTCTTCCCGTGAAACCACGCGCACAACAAGTCAAAGAACACCATTTATGCTTCAATTGTTTGGCAGGAGGTCATGGTATTGCACAATGCCCATCGAAGTATTCATGTCGCTTTTGTAAACAGCGCCACCATTCGCTACTGCATGACACTTCATTGGCTGCTGTTCATGCCAGCACAATTAAACATATAGGTTTAGAACCAGCGACTACGAGTCAGGTCATTTTGGCAACGGCACTAATATTGGTCAGAAATGCAGCTGGTGAATTCGAACAATGCAGAGCTCTTTTAGACTCGTGCTCACAAGTTAATTTTATAACTCAATCACTGTGTAATTCGCTTAATTTAAAGAAGTCTAGAAACAGAATAGACATTTGCGGAATGGGTGTGTCATCGCTAAAGGTGTCGTGGAAAACTCAAACAACAATTCGCTCACGGAGTACTAACTTTGAAGCAGTGCTCGAATTTTTGATAACGAATAAAATTTCTGGCTATCATCCTGATGAAAACGTTTCAGTACAAGATTTACAGATACCTGGTAACTTGGACTTGGCTGACCCAGAGTTTCACCGATCTCGCTCAGTGGATATGCTCCTTGATGCAGAAGCCTTTTTCTCACTATTAGCAGTCGGACAAATTCGTCTTGGAGCAAATCTACCAACATTGCAGAAAACATTATTTGGATGGGTGGTATCAGGTAAATATACCTCAAAAGCTAACAACAATAGCCTCTCCTCGCACTGTGTAGCATCTCCACGCTGGACGCCCTCAGCAGAAACGTCGAAAAGTTTTGGCAAGTTGAAGAAATTGGAAACAAAGAAAAACTCTACACACAAGAAGAACAAGCATGTGAGAATTACTTCGTGAACACTGTAGCAGTTAACAGCGATGGCAGACTGGTAGTTAGGCTACCATTCAAAGGTGGTATCCACAGTCTTGGGAATTCCAGAGATATCGCACTTCGCCGTTTTATTGCTCTGGAAAATAAGTTAAAAAAGGACTTGGACTTGAAACGTCAATATGCGGAATTTTTGAAAGAGTACGAAGCTTTGGGACATATGTCAATAGTCGACAATGTGAATTTGGATTCGGTACATTATTTATTCCTCATCACTGTGTTTTGAAACCAAGCAGTACAACAACTAAGGTGAGGGTGGTGTTTGATGCCTCATGTAGCACAGCATCACAAATTTCACTTAACGAATTACTTATGGTTGGCCCTCAAATTCAACATAAGGTACTCATCACTCTCTTAAGATTTCGTTGCCATAGATATGCCATTACGGCCGATAAATAAATGTACAGACAGTTATTATTGCATCCGGATGATCGCAAGTTTCAGTTAATACTTTGGCGTGATTCCGAATCAAAATCAATATCTACTTACAATACCGTAACGTGTGACACCGCATCGGCACCATATCTTGCAATTCGTTCGCTACATTACGCTGCAGACACCTATCCACATGGCAACGAACTCGGAAAGTCTATAATAAAGGCGGATTTTTACGTTGACGATATGCTGAGCGGAGCAGATGATTTTGAAACCGTACGGACCATAAAAACGCAAGTTACAGAAATTCTCAAATATTTCAAACTCACACTAACAAAATGGTATAGCAATCATCCAGACTTTAGCGAAGTATTAGCGGGCGTGAAAGATATGCAACATGTAGACAATACAACCAGCGCCCTTGGTATCTCGTGGCATACCGGTGAAGATGTGTTCTGCATCGGATTTCGGCCAAAACATATAGCTAAATACATAACTAAACGATCTATTTTATCACTAACGTCTTCTCTGTTTGATCCGTTAGGCCTTATAAGTCCGCTAATTGTGAAAAGTAAAATCTTACTTCAACGACTTTGGATTTTAAAATGCGATTGGGATGAATCTGTCCCCCAGGAGGTTGATACCGCGTGGAAAGCAATCTGGTTCGACTTGCAGCAAGTGCCGAAAATACGGATCCCTAGATTTGCTCTCATGGCGAATTCAAATGAACTGCAGGTGCATGGGTTTGGAGATGCGTCTGTTAAAGCATATGGATGCTGTATATATTTGCGATGCAAAGATGAATTTGAAAATGTCATGGTAAACTTGTTTGCATCGAAGTCACGTGTTGCTCCACTTAAAGTGTGCACACTACCACGACTAGAACTATGTGCCGCACATCTACTAGCTCAATCTTCTACTTTATCCACCTTTGTAGGAAATAGAATCGCCGATATTCAAAATTGGTCTGACAATACAACGTGGAGATATGTTCCTACTGATCAAAATCCAGCTGATTATATATCCCGAGGCTGCACAGTGCAGGGGCTTTTAGATTCGAACTGGCTGCATGGGCCCTCATATCTTCAACGAGATTCATCGCAGTGGCCTCCACCATTCAATGACTACTAGCCGGGTGAAGAATACAATGCAGAGAAGCGGAAAACAATATACATTTGCGAGGCGGTTGGGCATCATATTTATTGCAAAGTATTCACCAAATTAGCAACTACACAAAATGTTTGCGAGTGGTCGCATTCATGCTGCGACTTTGTTCGAAAAACAAAGCCAACCACACCGAGTTGCTCTATTCAACAGAACTGCAGTGCGTTCTTCATCGGATAATGTGGATGATCCAACAACATTACTTTGCGCACGAGATTGAATTACTCGAACAAAAGAAAATATTAACTGGAGCGTTCGTGTCGCTTAGCCCGTTTCTTCAAGACTTCGGCGACATACTAATATACCCGAATCTGCGAAGTGGCCGTTCCTGCTGCCTCCATTCGTAAAACATATGGTATCACACATACATCGTTCCAACTACCACGCAGGCCCTCGCGCACTTGTGGCCCTAATACAACAACAGTTTTGGATAGTAAATTGCCGTATACTGGCACGTCAAGTTGTCCACGACTGTATGCAGTGTGCTCGCTACAAACCAAAGCTCTTGACACAGGTAATGGGTGATCTGATCTAAAGGACCGTGTGATTGGTTGCAGGTCATTTATGGTGACAGGAGTAGACTTCGCAGGCCCAATACCAACATACCTAAGGATCCAAAGGGAAAACGCCGTACAAGTCATACACTGCAGTGTTTGCTGCAATGTATGACTTGCACTGCTTCTCGACGAAAGCAGTGCATATCGAGGCAGTGACCGATCTTTCAAGTGACGCATTTATCGCTGCCCTCAAACGCTTGGTGAGCCGACGGGGCTTGCCCTCCAAATTGTATAGTGACAATGCCACCAACTTCGTTGGAGCCGATGCAAAATTGCGGGAGTTTCGGGAATACTTTCACAACTCAGCGAATATAAGCAAAGTATCTGATTTTTGCTCAACTAATTTTATTGAATTTTCGTTAATTCCCCCTAGAGCACCACACTTTGGCGGCCTCTGGAAGGCTGCTGTTAAATCTGCCAAATCTCATCTTTACCGTAGTCTATCAAATGCTCGACTGACATTTGAAGAGCTGACTACTGCCTTGGCTGAAATTGAAGCAGTTTTATACCCGCGTCCCATTTCTCCATTATCTTCGAGCCCCAACGATTAGGAAGCATTAACGCCAGGTCATTTTTTAATTGGTGGTCCACTCAGAAGCATTCCCGAACGCGTGAAGTTGGTCAACGATATTGCGAATTTACATCGCTGGCAGAAAATTGCTGCAGCGAAGGTTCACTTTTGGCAACGGTGGTGCCGTGAATATCTGTATGACCTGCAAAATCGATATCGCTGGCAGCAAACGCAGCAAGATCTTCAAGTCGACGATTTCCTACTCATACACGAGGATAAACTACCGCCAATGAAATGGGTCATGGGCCGAGTGATCAATGTTGTTACTGGAACTGACGGGCATGTTCGGGTTGCAGATATTAAAACAGCTACCACTACGCTACGCCGCACAGTGTCGCGAGTGTGGCCAAAACTACAAAAAGTCGATGTTGCAAATATGATATTTTTTTTTACATACATGGTGAGATAATACTCCCAATAAGACAAATCCAAAATATTTCTTAAAACAAATAATAAATGTAAGCAGGAGCCATCCACAAAGTTGAGCCTTTTCTTGGAACACATTTTTGCCAGAGCAAGTCACTATTTTTATGCTAAATGTAAGTAGAATTTTTAGCTTACAGGTACTACGTATGGATACAAATTACATACCTAAGAAAAATATAGAGTTTGGGCAAGCAGGTGCTACTTTTTTGTTTTGTTTTGATCAGTATATGCGAAGTTACGTTGCTTTAAAAAAACCCGGCCTGGCTTACGAAATGTGAAAAAAATTGCTAACTTTGGGAGACGATAAAAAGAAAACGTCTCAATGCATCTCTGCAGTGATTAGTGCAAAACAAAGGCACAAGTACGACCTTTGAAATAAAAAGAAAATTAGCTGCGTCGACCTGCGTCCCCACCTAAAACTTTACTTCTTGTAGGGGCACCTACAGTCAAAAATTGTGATTTTTCGAAGTATGGCTTGGGACGCACAATGAAAACTGCAGCAAAACAGCTGTTACAATGGTGAGCTATATAAAAGACAAGGTGGGAACTTTGTTCGTATCTTCAAAAGTAGGCAGAATGTCACGCCCACTTTAAAAATGTAAATGTTTATACCAAAATATGGTATCACAAGCTGAAAAAATTAATACACGAATTCATGAAGGAAACGTTTTGGCCACTAAATAAATATTCTCCAGCTGCCACGCCCACTTTTAAGGTTTAAGAAAGCTTAAAAATTAAAATCACATCGTAGAACGGTATTGTAAACAGCCTTTTAAAAATACAGTTGTAGTTGTAGTAAAATGCGAATATTTTTGAAAGTGGGCGTGGCAGACCGCCCATTTTTCGTGTGAGCTTTTCCGTCATTATTTTAAGCACAAATACAAAATTTCATAATTCTATCACTAATATTAAGCAAGTTATTTCAATATTTCAGTTCATTTCGTATGGGAGGTGGGCGTGGCAGTGGTCCAATTTAAATGATTTTTTGCAAATTTCTTAATTTTGACCCCGGAAACGATCTCACCAAGTTTCATCGAGATAGGACAACGCTAAGTATTTTTGGCCACAGCTTATATGGGATCGCGACACTGTGCGCCGCCCAATCACGAAATTAGCGCTATTGCTAATAAATTGAACCTAGTGGTTGCAATGTGGGGCGGTATGTTTGGTCATCAGACCAAATGTCTTATACAAGCGGTCTTAATATAGTTAGCCGCCACTGTAGGTGATACTCTTCGAATGTGTACGTTTTCTATTCTCTTGAAGTTATTATTGTTATTAGTACTTACGAATTGCTTTATATACGAGCTACGGAAAATAAATGCATGAAATATTGTAAACCTGTGCTACAAGTCAGACGTCTTTCATCATTATATCGAAATTAGAAACTGTACGCGTTCCCGTATTTTGAAAACCCAACTCGAACCTTTGGGTAGGAATTAACTCGAACGCATTTCAGTTAATTCCCGAATTGTCAAATCAGGCAATTTGTTCAATTAGTGATCAGTAGGTCTACATAACTTTCAACTTCGTCAGGACTATCCATTCTGTAGTGCATCCAAATATTATGCAAAGCACAACATGTGTTAATTAAAGAACGGTTAGCAGTAAATCGGTACACACATTACCGTTGGCTGCTCAGTTGTAACACTCTTGTACTAAACAATTTTAGTAGGCTTCTGTTAACAATTAATGTGTCGTTATGTGATTGAAATTTTATTAGATTTTGCTGTCATTAGGCCAAGTAATTAGCGATGAAGTACGCGCAAAGAAAACTAATAGTGAATAAATTCGTTGAAAATCCTGCTTAGTCGGGAACAAAGATAGCTAAGGTGTTGAAGTTGCCAAAAACGACAGTTTGTAGTGCTATAAAAAAATACAAGGGTACATTAATCTTTAATCAGCTATCTCTTGCTACAAGCCAATCAAAAGAGATACGCCTACGGACTCTTTAAGGGGGTCTTACTATGTAACAGTTTAAAAAATCGATTTTTTTTTTAACATTTGTTTCATCTAAATAGTGTTAGAAATACGCTGGTAAAAGGATTTAACTGTGGACGGGCTCGTTTGGCAGTAACAGAGCATTTTTCACGGTCACGCGCGGTCGTTTTTTATTACGTTGTCAATCTTTAAACATGTTTTTCCGAAAGTCGTCTTTTTAGAGGTGGGGTGAACGTTTTCGAAAAATCTACCTGACCGATCTTGTCATAGTAAACATTTGTATTATCAGAAAACATGTCGCAACAGATACCACGAGCTTTTTTTGAAATTCTTGTCCAAAAAAAACAGCCTTGAATAGCAGAGAAAAAGTGCCAACAAAAATTTTTTTTTTCACAATTCTATTACTATAAGAATTTTTTGAATTTTTGAAAAAGCTCGTGTCTATCCATAGCCAAGGGGATGAGAAAAATAAATTTTAAAGGTTTTTTGGTTTCAGATCATCTGATCGGTCAAAATCGTTCACCCCGTGCGCCCTGGACACTTTTGACGAGAACGCAGTGAAGGACCTGTAGCGGTCACATACGTCACTTTTATGTAAAAACAAAAAAAGTTCAATAATGAATGATAACATTACAAAAAATTGCTTCCCGAAATCATTTGTAGTTTTCTAGTAATACATTTTTGAATATAGCGCTCGGAAATGAGGTATTACATAGTAAGACTCCCTTAAAAAGAGTCAACTTGAAACTAGGAGTCTCATCTTTACATCTCGAGAAGCTGTTCAATGCTGCGATCTGGCCCACCGATGTTAAAGTACGCCCGTTCAAGTTTTTACAAAAAGCAGGCAAACACAATAAAATTAACTTAACATCCATCGCACAACCTTAGGGTAGAAACATGGTGAGCAGGTCGAGGTGACTAACAAGCTGACTAGTAAGCTAACTGACGAAACAAACATAGGAAACAATACGAGAGCACACATCATGCTCAGCTAACTATTCAGCTAACTAGAAAGTTTTGCTGACTTTCTACATGTTTGTTTTTTTCAGTCAGGTAGTCAGCCAAATTTCTCAAACAGTGAACAGTTTTTGAACAGAATTGTGTATTTGAAAAAAATGTGCGCAAATAAGAAAAAAAACGTATAATTGCCGTCCATGATAGGGTCCCTATTTGGGATGCCAAAAATAAGGACCATCTGAATAGGTTCCTCGAGCAGAACCTGATAGTCAGCTTACTAGTCAGCTTGTTAGTCAGCTTGTTAATCACCTCGACCTGCTCACCATGTTTCTACCCTAAATGTTCCCATTATACAAGCGGCCTAGATTCAAATTTATCATTATACTATCATAATGTAAGCGGGATGCGTATCAAATCGTCTCAGTTCCGTCAGGTCATTGCGTTACATGAGTACGACATTTTAGCGATAACCGAGACGTGGCTTAACGAAAATGTTGCCACAGCTGAGTATTTCGATGAATTCTATCATGTATATCGTAAGGATCGCTTTAGATATATGATGTGTTCAGCAATTAGGTATAAAACATCACGAGGAAAATTTTTTTGAAGTATTTTAACCCTATAGCTCCTATTTATATGTAAAACAGGACTTTTGAAGGACAAACTGAGATTGTAGTACCAATTTTGATTAAGTACGCAGGGGGTCTTCCGCAGTGACGGCTTCAAAAATTCGAAATTTTTTTTATTACATTTTCATAATCTCAACGTATTTACAATTCAAACTGTGAAAGTATTTTTCCAATATCTCGAAAATTTCGAAAGTTATGGGATGTCAAAGTCGGCGCGCCGACCGCAAAATTATCTTAACCCAAAACTTAAATCCTCTTTTTCTCGAAACCATGTTTTTCAAACTGGTAGACATAATATCTCAAGTTCTACTAAGCCGATTTGCTTCAAATTTTAACTGAATATTCTACATACATGTCGCTATCGTACTGTCTATACAATAAGTAGTTTTTTCTTAATCCAACATTTACTTTGAAAAAAAACCCTCAAATCACATATATTTTTTACATTTGCATAACTTTTCTAAATTTCAATATTTTTACTTTTCCGTAGTTCACACGATAGCTGACGTTACACAGATTCTAAAAAAATTTGTTTTTTGTTTTAGACTTCCGAGACAGCTGCAATCAGGTCTACCGTTTTCCTCTGCGCAGGAAACGACTTAATTTCAACTCGCTCTGGAAGCCGTAATTTTTGTGTATGGCAACAGTAAAAATTATTTTGTATACATGAAATATGTATAAGTATATGGCAGAAAAAAAATTGAATATCTTTTATATTTTCTGAGAAAAAAATTCTTGAAAATCTACCAGAAAAAGGCGCGTCACTACGGAATACCCCCTTAAGTACGAAATAAACACATTTTCATTTTTTCTTAATTCTGGAGTTCAAGTTAATTTCTAAACTTTCATGTATTCATAGACCTATAGTAGAATTTTATGACGAATATTTTCGTGGTACATTTTGTCCTTAAAAAAATCCTGTTTTACAGGACATTTTTGGCATTTCAGAAAAAAAGGGTCAAATTGACCCATATAAATAGGAGCTACAGGGTTAAAATACTCCACAAAAATGTTCCTCGTAGTGTTTTACACCTAATTACTCATATACCTAAAATGTGATGTTATATGGTTTTCGTATGCCGAATCACGAAATGCGAATGCGCGAAAAGGGGAAAACTTGACCCCCCCTAAAAAAATTCAGACGTAAACTTTCAAAACGCCGATACACGTATATATTTTTTTTGGTCTCCCCTCTACCAGAATCCGTTGTCAGAACCTTGTTATTTTGAAAACAATTTGATTTTGTTGTTCAGTGTAATCTATCCAGTTTAATGAACAAGGCCAAGCAGTTTGATGAATTTATTTACCTAGGTGATTTTAATTTAGCAAACATTTCATGGTTGAACCATAACAATACTTTGTTTCCAGCTAATCTAAAATCAGATATCGTTGTACTAGTTGTAAGTACCTTACTTTCGCTTGATCTCAAACAATGCATTTGCTTTTAAAAAATATGGCAGATTACTTGATCTCATTTTTGTTTCAAATGAGTTTAAAGTATCTTGTGAAGAATGCTTATCTCCTATTTTGAATAACTGCCTTCATCATAAAGGTGTTATTCTTAATTTTAAAATTTATGATTTTGATAATAACATAGGTGAGCCGATGCAGGTGCTTGGTTACGCTAAGGCCTTCGCAGCGATTAACGAATTTTCAAGAAGTATAAGAAAAGCAATACTGAAGCTGATAGTCTTAATTTTCTATCTCTGAGAAATAAATTCGATTGACTTTGTATTTAAACAATAAATGCTTAATATTGAATCGAAATTGAGATCTAACCCTTCAAGTTTTTGGCACTTTATCAATACAAAAAGGTAAACTAATGGCTACCAAACAAGTCTGGATTATGATGGTGTACTATCTGATAACTAGGTATGGGATTTATATGCATATCAAATATGCAAAATATATGCAAAATATATGCACTTCATTCAAGTCGAATCGCTGAAGCTACAAACATGAAATTTGCAGTGTAGGTACATCTTAAAAAGTGAACCTTCATTTAAAAAGGATTTTTTTAAATTCGGGGTCTAAAAGGGCAAAACATGGGTTAAGGTGTTGTATGAAGAAACGCGTTTTAATGAGCCTAATGATTTCCAATTTGGTGAAAACACTTCAAATAAGAAATAATTCGACACGTATTTTTCAATTTTTCGAAAATCAAAACTTAAGGTGGTCAACCAAGGGTTAAGGTTTGTATACGGAAAGGCTACGACAAAACCATGAACCGATATGCCTACTGACTTAAAAATTTGTGAAAACATTAGAAATAAAAAAATAATTAAACACAAATTTTTTACTTTTGTGAAATACTAAATTTAACGAGGTAAACCAAGGGTTAAATGTTTGAATGGGAGAAACAACATTTTTTGGCCCGTTTGACTTGGTAAAAGTTGAAATTTGGTAAAAGTACTTCAAATGCGAAATAATCAAGCACGTGTTTCTCAGTTTTTTTAAAATCGAAATCAAACAGGGTAAGTTTGTATGGATAAGCATGATTTAATGGGGTTCTTATCTTCAAACTGGGTTAAAGTGCACCAAATGATAAATAAAACGAAACGGGTTTTTTTATTTTTTCTAAAATCGAAATCTGACGGGTCAACCATGGTGGCTAAATGTGTTCGTCCCAGTGTTCTGTGGACCCTGCGACACTCAAATCCTCTCCCTTCCAGTTTCCTAATGTAAACATGTTCCACTTCCCATGTCCCACCGGCTCCGGCCGTTTGTGTTGTCCAACGTTTTCATCTATTGTCATTCGTGTTTTAACCACGCAATAAACCACACTCAAACCGCCACCTACGCGCCTTTAATTATTCTCGCTATTCCGCCGACGGCTCCAAGAGCTCTAACTATGGTCCTTCGAGCCACCGCGAACCCGCGACAGTAAAAACATTTAACAAGTGAAACATAAAAAAACATTCAAAACCAACAGTGACATACAATAGTGACATAAAATATTACAAAAGTGACACAGTGAACGAAAACAGCAACAGTGACACAAAACATCCAAACTGTGCAACAACTACAAAACAGTGAACAGTGAGAACAAGAGTGAACAACATACACCAACTATAAAAATATGAGGTAAAGGAACCAAAAAATAAATAAATAAAACTAAATTAAACAAAAAGTGAAGAGTGAGCCCCTTACAAAAAAAAAAATACCGAAAGCCAACCCCGGCCCCCCTTTTTTTTCAAAAAAAAAAAAAACAAAACAAAAAGTAAAAACAGGCAACCCCGGCCCCCCTTAAACAAAAAAAAAAAAATTAAAATTAAGTGGAGCACAGAAAAACAAAAAACCACAGTGCAGTGCAATTGCAACGAACAACGAAAAATCACATAACAACAACAACACACACTACGCTGACGAAGAGGGAAGCGACATCGAACAAACCACAAGAGCTCTATTTAAGGGCAGACAACATCAACACGCACGCAACGCAGAAGAAGGAAGCACTCGAGCATTCGAAGCAGCCCAAACAGAGGACGGACGGACTGATAATCTACCAAGGGAGATCCACACACTCGGGCACTGGGCCCAACAAGATAAGCCCATAAAAATTTATTCCAAAAAACAATAACACATGCACTAACAAATATACACATTTATATTCCAAAAAAAAATTTTTACATTGGAAAAAAAATTATAATAATAATACCCATATTCCCATATTAATATATACTCAACAACTTAACTCTCCGTTGAATATTGTATATATATACAATATTCAACCGGAACAAAATCCCGTATAAAGTAGTTCCGCTACTGCCCATTTACACATTCCCCCTGCAGACAGTTTTCGCGCCAAGTTTATGCACAGCTTCCATATTTTGCTCATTTCCCCTGCGCACAAAAATTAGTGCCAATCCCCATTTTCGCGCCTCTCCGTGAGCGCACCCAATCCAATTTCTCTCCTCTTCTTTCTTCTGGCTTTGCACAAAAAATCAGCAGCAAACTGCCCAGCTGCTTTCTACATTGTGCGCGTCCACTTGCACTCATATTCGCGCACTTTTCCTTGTGCCAAATTCGCACATATTTGTACATACCACCGCTTGTATATAAGATCAGCAGCGACACCCAGCTGCTGTGTACATTCGCGCACCCACTTGTGCACATAGTCGCGCATTTCCCTTTTGTGCTATATACGTACGCACTTGGCAGCACGCAATCCAGCTGCTTGGCCCAAGTGCATGTACATAAGCAAGAAAGCACAAAAGCGAACACAGTGGGACAAATTGCTCATTTTCACAGCACATTGAAAATTTTCTTCGACTTAGAAAATTTTCAATCGTGCATATATATATATACATATATATACACTCATATTCACAATACACATACACTTCATTATATACAGTGGGACAACAAGACCCGTCCCAAGTACATTGAAAATTTTCAACTTAGAAAATTTTCAATTGTACAAATCAAACGTTCACTGCACATACACTTACAATACATACAGTGGGACAAACATAACCCACCAGTACACAAAAAATTTTATTTTTTCCCTCATACAATTAAATACATTTTACTAAATTTACTAACAACAATTAACCAATATTATATTCAAACATATAATTTGACATACACTTACACTTATATTTTTGTGTTTCACATATTTTCATACACGTACCCATACATATTTATTTGTCATACATTTTACATACATTTATACACATACACACCCATTTTTATTTATTTTCGTTTTAATAAAATAAATACAAATACACATACACAAATAACATTGACGGTCACTTGTTGTTTTCATTGTACTAAATTATACACACATACAAATTCTCATTTTCTCGGATTCCGCGGTTCAAATTTACAATTTTGTGATATTTTCTCGTATTATTCCCATACGGTTATTAAAGTTGGCCAACAAATTAAAGGCGATTTCCCATACAATCGAATAATCTTCACACATTCGTGTAATTTTTCGATTTTTTCAAATTTTAAGCCGTTCGTGCGGACGCGGCCAACTTTAACCCTTTCGTGCATTCCCATTCTCAGGTGGAAATTCAATTTCAATTTTTCGCACCTGAACCCCCTCTCACTAAAGCTTCGCTTTTTTATATTTTTCAATGCCGGTAGAGCGTTCGCCCAAAAAACAATCAGACGCGATGGAGTCAACCGCCTCCAAACAACCCCCTAAGGTGTCAACCGATTTGTTTTTGACAGACACTGTCACTCGTGAGCCGCCAAAAACGCGCTCCAAGTCCCCCATACTCAAAGCAACCGATCCAAGCGTTGCCAAATTTATTTTCGAGTCCGATCAGCTCGTGCAATTATGCACAAAGTTTTCTGCGACCCCCATTGAGGAACAAACGAAGTCCCTCGTCCAAATTCGTCAAAAGAATTTGGAAGTCCAATGGACTAGGCTTATGCAAGCATATGAGGCAGTCTCCATTGCGGAAGACAGCAGCCAGCCCGACCGTTTCAAGGAGTCGGCTCGGCAGAAGAACGAAGCCTGCATAGACCAATATGAGTTGTGCATGGCTCAAATGTCGGACATCATTGAGATGCTCCAGCCTCCACCCACACAGCACGCTGCGCAGACGGAACAGGTTCGATCCCCAGAACCAACAAATACTACGAATATTTGTTTACAAGTTCCACCTTGCGATACCGAAACATTTTTCGGGGGCTATGAGCAGTGGCCGTCCTTCCGGGACATGTTTACGGCAGTATACATAAATCACCCCAAGCTCACTCCAGCCCAAAAATTGTATCACCTCCGATACAAGACGCAAGGCAAAGCCGGTGCAATTGTGAAGCAATTTGCCTTAAGCGACGAAAACTTCGGACTCGCATGGGAAGCCCTGAAATCCCGTTACGAAAACAGGCGCATATTGGTTGACAACCAGATTCGTTCCTTGTTGAATATCACTCCGGCTACTACCGAAAATAGCGAAGCGCTGCAGCGGATTCAAAGTACAATAAATAATTGTCTATCAGTACTTAGGTCCCAGGCCGTGGACACTGACAATTGGGATCCGCTGCTTGTGTACATTTGTTGCACCAAATTACCCGAAGAGACATTAGCTCTCTGGGAACAATCCCTTACATCTCGTAAGGACCTGCCTCTTTGGTCGCAAATGGACGAGTTCCTGACCTGCAGGTACGAGGTGGTGGAACGGCTCAATAGCATTCGCCCCGCTAAGCCAAAACCACAGTCTCCCAATTTCCATACTCCCCAAAATCGGCCTCAAAATAAATCTCAGCACTTCCATACTGAGGTGAAAAAAGACTTCGCGTGCAAACTTTGCAACGCCAACCACCCCATTCGAACATGTCAGAGTTTCAAGAAGCTCACCCCCCAGAGCCGATTGAAATACGTCAAAGAGCACAACTTGTGTGAAAATTGTCTTGCCACAACGCATACCATAAAGGATTGCACAAGCAGTTTTACGTGTGTTTACTGCCAAAGGAAGCATCATTCCCTGCTTCATTTCCCCAACAATAAATCCCAAGCCCCGCAGCCTCTCAATAGGTCTCAGACGACCACTTCTCAGGTCGCAACGGCTCATCACCAACCGAACAACAACTCCACTACTCATGCCCCCACTTCAGATTCGCAACCCGGCCCATCTTCAAGGCTAAGTACGCCTCAAGTACAAGCCCTTCATTCCAATAATGGCACCCAATCCCTTCTGCCTACGGCACTGGTGTCTATTGCCCACTTAGGAGAGTTGTTCAAGGTTAGAGCGTTAATCGACCAAGGCTCGCAACGCACCTTCATTTCCTCGAAGGTGCAAAAACGCCTAAAACTGCCTATTGAAAAATCGCACTTCGAAATTTCAGGCATGGGCGGTAAAATTGTGCAAAATGCTAATCACATTTGCTTTTTGACGTTGGCAGTTCCAAACTCCAGCACGACCCTCAATGTGCAAGCAATAGTACTCCCCCAATTGACGAAATTGCTACCCCCATTCACAATTAGCCATCCCAATTGGCAAGAATTTGCCACGCTAAATCTCGCGGACCCAAATCCATTCGAGTCAGCGCAGATAGATCTAGTAATTGGCAGTGATCTGATTCCCCAGATCTTACTCGAAGGTATCCGCCGAAATGTCTGTGGCAGCCTATTAGCCCAAAACACCATTTTCGGTTGGATACTCAGCGGGCCAGTACCCCACACGGTGTCAGCTTATTCGACATACGTGGCAGAAGTCTCCAATGAGGAACTTAGTTCACAACTCAGGCAATTCTGGGAGCAGGAAGAAGTCAAACTCCCGACACCTGTCTCCTCGGATGACACTTATTGCGAAGAGTTGTACCAGAAGACCACAACCCGTGGATCGGATGGTAGATATACTGTCAAACTCCCCTTTAAGGCAGACTTTCCATACTCAATAGCGTTAGGCAATTCCCGCCCCAACGCCCTCCAGCAATACGTTAGCATGGAGCGAAATCTCTCCCGAAAGGGAAACCTCAAGACCATCTACGATGACGTCTTAGAGGAATATCTCACCCTTGACCATATGGAACTCACAAATCCCCGTGAGATAATCCAAAATGGCAAGTATTTTTCGTACTATCTGCCTCATCACGCAGTCATCCGCCCCGAAAAGAAGACTACCAAAGTCCGAGTAGTTTTCAATGCCTCAAGGTCCTCAAGTTCTGGTCAATCTCTCAACGACGTTCTGCATACTGGCCCCACTCTTCAAAATGACCTCACAGCTCTCATTCTCCGATGGCGCCTTTACCGCTTTGTCTTCAATGGCGATGTCCAGAAGATGTATAGGCAAATTCGGGTCCATAATGATCACCAGGAATTCCAGCGAATACTCTTTCGCAAATCCCCGGAATCTCCTATTCAAGATTTCAAATTGAAAACGGTGACATTTGGGGTTAACTGTGCGCCATATTTGGCCATCAGAACGCTCCATCAATTGGCCCACGACTCTCAGCCATCCAGCCCGTTAGCGGCAAAAATACTTCTCGAGGAAACGTATGTCGACGACATTCTTTCCGGAGGTCATGATCTTCCAACCACTAAGGAAGCCCTATCTCAAGTGATAGCCACCCTCAACTCCGGGGGATTCCCTCTAAAAAAGATAACGGCTAATCACGCAAAACTCTTAGAGGAAATTCCCGAAGACGACCTTTTCGATTCGGAATTCCTCAAGTTCGATTCAACGAGTTCTACTAAGACTCTTGGCATCCGTTGGAATGCCCTATCGGACTCATTTTCATACTCCATCTCTCCCACTTCTCCTGCAACCTCATTCACGAAAAGGCAAATTCTTTCTTCCGTTGCCAAACTTTTCGATCCCGCAGGATGGCTTTCGCCTATAATGATTCTTGCCAAAAAGCTTCTGCAAGAGCTTTGGCTTGAAGGTACTGAGTGGGACGAGTGCATAAAGCCAGGATCACTTATTAAATGGCAGCAATTCATTGAGAATTTGCCTGCCATAGAACTTATCGAAATTCCCCGGTGGGTTAACTATGCCCCCAATCGAAATGTTCAGATCCATGGATTTTGCGATGCCTCCGAAAAGGCATACTGTGCAGCTCTATACATACGTATTAGCACGAATGGTGACCACCTCGCGTCACATCTCCTTGTTGCGAAAACAAGAGTTGCACCTCTCCAAACAATAAGCCTACCTCGCTTAGAGCTTTGCGGAGCAGTTTTACTCTCCCAGCTCATCAAATCCCTCCGCTCTCACCTCGGGTTCGATAAATCGGAAATCCATTTATGGACCGATTCGGAAATTGTCCTTGCTTGGTTGGAAAAACCACCTTGCACATGGAAAACTTATGTTGCCAACCGCACGACTGAAATACGTCAAAATGTGCATAACGCTCCCTGGCGACATGTCCCAAGCGCTGAAAATCCCGCGGACTTAGGAACGCGCGGATGTAAGCCGCAGGATCTCAAAGATCACACTCTGTGGTGGAGTGGCCCCAAATGGTTGCAGCAAGCTTCCGATGCTTGGCCCAAAGGTCACTCTCGCAACGTTCCAGTCCCGGAACAACGAGCAGTTGATTGCCACCACCTTCTCGAAGAGCAGACCGACATCCTCGATCGGTTCTCCAGCTTCTCTCGAGCCCTGCGAGTAATCGCATACATGTTCCGCTTCATTCATAACGGCATCTCCTCCCGTCGCCAGCAACATCCCATACACGGAACACATTTATCCCAAGCAGAGTTGGCATTTGTTAAGAATCGCCTTATAACTCTCGCGCAAAGTTCCTATTATCCCCAGGAACGACAAGCGCTCTCTCATTCGCTTCCCATATCCAAGAAAAGTTCTCTCTTGGTACTCAACCCCTTCTTAGACAAACAGAAGGTGATGCGAGTCAATGGCAGACTCGCCAATGCGGCATTGTCGTATAATGAACGACACCCCATCATTCTCCCTCCAGAGTCCCGCTACTGCAGTTTGCTTCTTCGCTTCCTTCATAAGCTATTACTGCATGCGGACCAACGACTCATGCTCCGTATGGTTCGGCAGGAATATTACATTCCGCGCCTAAAGCCGCAAGTCAAAAAGTGCATTTTCCAATGCAAAACGTGTGTCATCCATAAACACAGGCTGCGAACACAGATTATGGCAGCACTCCCTCCCGAACGATGCACACTTACCATCCCATTCGCCACAACTGGAATCGACTTTGCTGGTCCATTCCAGATTAAAGCTTCCATGCTCCGTAGCTCAACCTACCTCAAAGGTTATGTTGCAGTGTTCGTGTGCTTCTCCACGAAAGCCGTTCACTTGGAACTCTGCTCGGATCTTACGACCGAAGCGTTCCGCGCAGCATTCGCCCGATTTACTGGTCGACGAGGGCTACCTCTCAAACTCATGACCGACAACGGCAAAACGTTCGTCGGTGCTCAACGTGCCATGGCCAGAGACTTTGCCAAATTCTCGAGAGAAATCGCCCAAGATATTCTCGACCGATACGGTCCTCAGGGCGTCGAGTGGCAATTCATTCCCCCACATGCTCCTCACATGGGAGGACTATGGGAGTCGGCGGTCAAAAGCTTCAAGACCCACCTTAAAAAGGTAGCCGGCTCTCATAGATTCACATACGAAGAGTTTACGACTCTTCTGACTCGAATTGAAGGGACGCTTAATTCACGTCCACTCTCTCCTCAATCGCAGGACCCTAGCGATCTAGTGTCTCTGACCCCTGGTCACTTTCTCCGAGGCGCTCCTCTCGCCGCCCCCCCCGAACCCGAGTGCTCCGAGCTATCCCTGGTTAATCGATGGGAAAAACTCAAAGTCCTCCATCATCAATTCGCCCGACGATGGAAGGACGAATATCTAAAGGATCTCCACAAACGATATAAGTGGAAGCATCCGCAAAGGGAAGTGGAAGAAAATGAAATGGTCGTCATTAAAGACGACCTGCTTCCCCCCAATGAGTGGCGGCTCGGCCGCATTCATAAAATTCATCGCGGTCCCGACAATCACGTACGTGTCGTGGATATCCGTACCGACTCTGGCATCTTGACAAGGCCAGTAGTCAAGCTCTGCCCCTTACTAGCGTCTTAAACCTCCTTCTCCTCATGGCCCTGCTTTCACATACACTCATCATACGCTATGCACTCACTATCGTCAATCGTGATATCGTAGTGATACACTTTTCTTATATTTGCAGGGCATCCCGAAAATCCCAGATGGCCCAGCAGTGCCGGCTGTGCCACCACCTCCACGGCATCCGGTTTTGCCGAGCGTTTTTGGCGATGGCACCGCAGCAGCGACAGCAGGTGGCCCGCGCCCAGGGCTACTGCACCAATTGCCTGGCGCGGTCCCACCCCACAGCTCGGTGCCGCTCCACCGGTCGTTGCAGCAAGTGCGGCCAAGCGCACCACACAATGCTGCACTTCAGCAAAAGACGAGCCGTGACATCGCCCAAGAACGCCCCCAAGCGCGGCAAGAAGCCGCACCAGCCCGGGCAGCAACCCGCTTCAACACCGCCCCGGCAGCAGCCCGTTCCAACACAGCGCCCGGTGCGGCGCTCCGCCATCGCCAACCGGCTGGCACGTCATCGCCGCCAGCCCCGACGTCCAGCCAACCGCCCCACAGCCGAGGCAGCATCTGAGCGACCGCTCATAGCGTTCAGCGACGAGACCTCCTCCGACGAAGCCACCGAGCCACGTGTCAACGCCCGCGCCCTGATCGAGCAGGCCTTGGAGGCCTTGGGCCGTCTGAGCGAGCAGCTCTAATTTCTAATGTTGCCAGAGGCAACGCGGGCCGCCATGGCTAAATGTGTTCGTCCCAGTGTTCTGTGGACCCTGCGACACTCAAATCCTCTCCCTTCCAGTTTCCTAATGTAAACATGTTCCACTTCCCATGTCCCACCGGCTCCGGCCGTTTGTGTTGTCCAACGTTTTCATCTATTGTCATTCGTGTTTTAACCACGCAATAAACCACACTCAAACCGCCACCTACGCGCCTTTAATTATTCTCGCTATTCCGCCGACGGCTCCAAGAGCTCTAACTACATGGGTTAAGAGTTTGTATAGGGAAACATGATTTAAGCGGTCAAATTACTTTAAATATGACGAAAGCCCTTTAAATAAGATATAATAAAACAATTATTTTCTCGTATGAATCTGACTGGGTCAACGAAGGATTAACACTATCAACACCGTCCGGTGACACCACAGGGGTGTCGTGCGCGAATTATATAAAACAAACCAATTTTGTATTTGTACGTATGTACACTGCGGGACACTTGATTACCCTCACTTTACTTTGTTAGCTAAGATTTTTCTTATGAAGTCAAAAACTTTTTTTTTAATGTCAAAATTTTCTGGACACTTAGTCACATGTGTTCCTGTTTTTGAACCGCCAAAATTGTATGCAAAATGATGATGAACCACAATTTTATATATTTTATATATATTATATTATATTTGGCCATCAGAACGCTCCATCAATTGGCCCACGACTCTCAGCCATCCAGCCCGTTAGCGGCAAAAATACTTCTCGAGGAAACGTATGTCGACGACATTCTTTCCGGAGGTCATGATCTTCCAACCACTAAGGAAGCCCTATCTCAAGTGATAGCCACCCTCAACTCCGGGGGATTCCCTCTAAAAAAGATAACGGCTAATCACGCAAAACTCTTAGAGGAAATTCCCGAAGACGACCTTTTCGATTCGGAATTCCTCAAGTTCGATTCAACGAGTTCTACTAAGACTCTTGGCATCCGTTGGAATGCCCTATCGGACTCATTTTCATACTCCATCTCTCCCACTTCTCCTGCAACCTCATTCACGAAAAGGCAAATTCTTTCTTCCGTTGCCAAACTTTTCGATCCCGCAGGATGGCTTTCGCCTATAATGATTCTTGCCAAAAAGCTTCTGCAAGAGCTTTGGCTTGAAGGTACTGAGTGGGACGAGTGCATAAAGCCAGGATCACTTATTAAATGGCAGCAATTCATTGAGAATTTGCCTGCCATAGAACTTATCGAAATTCCCCGGTGGGTTAACTATGCCCCCAATCGAAATGTTCAGATCCATGGATTTTGCGATGCCTCCGAAAAGGCATACTGTGCAGCTCTATACATACGTATTAGCACGAATGGTGACCACCTCGCGTCACATCTCCTTGTTGCGAAAACAAGAGTTGCACCTCTCCAAACAATAAGCCTACCTCGCTTAGAGCTTTGCGGAGCAGTTTTACTCTCCCAGCTCATCAAATCCCTCCGCTCTCACCTCGGGTTCGATAAATCGGAAATCCATTTATGGACCGATTCGGAAATTGTCCTTGCTTGGTTGGAAAAACCACCTTGCACATGGAAAACTTATGTTGCCAACCGCACGACTGAAATACGTCAAAATGTGCATAACGCTCCCTGGCGACATGTCCCAAGCGCTGAAAATCCCGCGGACTTAGGAACGCGCGGATGTAAGCCGCAGGATCTCAAAGATCACACTCTGTGGTGGAGTGGCCCCAAATGGTTGCAGCAAGCTTCCGATGCTTGGCCCAAAGGTCACTCTCGCAACGTTCCAGTCCCGGAACAACGAGCAGTTGATTGCCACCACCTTCTCGAAGAGCAGACCGACATCCTCGATCGGTTCTCCAGCTTCTCTCGAGCCCTGCGAGTAATCGCATACATGTTCCGCTTCATTCATAACGGCATCTCCTCCCGTCGCCAGCAACATCCCATACACGGAACACATTTATCCCAAGCAGAGTTGGCATTTGTTAAGAATCGCCTTATAACTCTCGCGCAAAGTTCCTATTATCCCCAGGAACGACAAGCGCTCTCTCATTCGCTTCCCATATCCAAGAAAAGTTCTCTCTTGGTACTCAACCCCTTCTTAGACAAACAGAAGGTGATGCGAGTCAATGGCAGACTCGCCAATGCGGCATTGTCGTATAATGAACGACACCCCATCATTCTCCCTCCAGAGTCCCGCTACTGCAGTTTGCTTCTTCGCTTCCTTCATAAGCTATTACTGCATGCGGACCAACGACTCATGCTCCGTATGGTTCGGCAGGAATATTACATTCCGCGCCTAAAGCCGCAAGTCAAAAAGTGCATTTTCCAATGCAAAACGTGTGTCATCCATAAACACAGGCTGCGAACACAGATTATGGCAGCACTCCCTCCCGAACGATGCACACTTACCATCCCATTCGCCACAACTGGAATCGACTTTGCTGGTCCATTCCAGATTAAAGCTTCCATGCTCCGTAGCTCAACCTACCTCAAAGGTTATGTTGCAGTGTTCGTGTGCTTCTCCACGAAAGCCGTTCACTTGGAACTCTGCTCGGATCTTACGACCGAAGCGTTCCGCGCAGCATTCGCCCGATTTACTGGTCGACGAGGGCTACCTCTCAAACTCATGACCGACAACGGCAAAACGTTCGTCGGTGCTCAACGTGCCATGGCCAGAGACTTTGCCAAATTCTCGAGAGAAATCGCCCAAGATATTCTCGACCGATACGGTCCTCAGGGCGTCGAGTGGCAATTCATTCCCCCACATGCTCCTCACATGGGAGGACTATGGGAGTCGGCGGTCAAAAGCTTCAAGACCCACCTTAAAAAGGTAGCCGGCTCTCATAGATTCACATACGAAGAGTTTACGACTCTTCTGACTCGAATTGAAGGGACGCTTAATTCACGTCCACTCTCTCCTCAATCGCAGGACCCTAGCGATCTAGTGTCTCTGACCCCTGGTCACTTTCTCCGAGGCGCTCCTCTCGCCGCCCCCCCCGAACCCGAGTGCTCCGAGCTATCCCTGGTTAATCGATGGGAAAAACTCAAAGTCCTCCATCATCAATTCGCCCGACGATGGAAGGACGAATATCTAAAGGATCTCCACAAACGATATAAGTGGAAGCATCCGCAAAGGGAAGTGGAAGAAAATGAAATGGTCGTCATTAAAGACGACCTGCTTCCCCCCAATGAGTGGCGGCTCGGCCGCATTCATAAAATTCATCGCGGTCCCGACAATCACGTACGTGTCGTGGATATCCGTACCGACTCTGGCATCTTGACAAGGCCAGTAGTCAAGCTCTGCCCCTTACTAGCGTCTTAAACCTCCTTCTCCTCATGGCCCTGCTTTCACATACACTCATCATACGCTATGCACTCACTATCGTCAATCGTGATATCGTAGTGATACACTTTTCTTATATTTGCAGGGCATCCCGAAAATCCCAGATGGCCCAGCAGTGCCGGCTGTGCCACCACCTCCACGGCATCCGGTTTTGCCGAGCGTTTTTGGCGATGGCACCGCAGCAGCGACAGCAGGTGGCCCGCGCCCAGGGCTACTGCACCAATTGCCTGGCGCGGTCCCACCCCACAGCTCGGTGCCGCTCCACCGGTCGTTGCAGCAAGTGCGGCCAAGCGCACCACACAATGCTGCACTTCAGCAAAAGACGAGCCGTGACATCGCCCAAGAACGCCCCCAAGCGCGGCAAGAAGCCGCACCAGCCCGGGCAGCAACCCGCTTCAACACCGCCCCGGCAGCAGCCCGTTCCAACACAGCGCCCGGTGCGGCGCTCCGCCATCGCCAACCGGCTGGCACGTCATCGCCGCCAGCCCCGACGTCCAGCCAACCGCCCCACAGCCGAGGCAGCATCTGAGCGACCGCTCATAGCGTTCAGCGACGAGACCTCCTCCGACGAAGCCACCGAGCCACGTGTCAACGCCCGCGCCCTGATCGAGCAGGCCTTGGAGGCCTTGGGCCGTCTGAGCGAGCAGCTCTAATTTCTAATGTTGCCAGAGGCAACGCGGGCCGCCATGGCTAAATGTGTTCGTCCCAGTGTTCTGTGGACCCTGCGACACTCAAATCCTCTCCCTTCCAGTTTCCTAATGTAAACATGTTCCACTTCCCATGTCCCACCGGCTCCGGCCGTTTGTGTTGTCCAACGTTTTCATCTATTGTCATTCGTGTTTTAACCACGCAATAAACCACACTCAAACCGCCACCTACGCGCCTTTAATTATTCTCGCTATTCCGCCGACGGCTCCAAGAGCTCTAACTACATGGGTTAAGAGTTTGTATAGGGAAACATGATTTAAGCGGTCAAATTACTTTAAATATGACGAAAGCCCTTTAAATAAGATATAATAAAACAATTATTTTCTCGTATGAATCTGACTGGGTCAACGAAGGATTAACACTATCAACACCGTCCGGTGACACCACAGGGGTGTCGTGCGCGAATTATATAAAACAAACCAATTTTGTATTTGTACGTATGTACACTGCGGGACACTTGATTACCCTCACTTTACTTTGTTAGCTAAGATTTTTCTTATGAAGTCAAAAACTTTTTTTTTAATGTCAAAATTTTCTGGACACTTAGTCACATGTGTTCCTGTTTTTGAACCGCCAAAATTGTATGCAAAATGATGATGAACCACAATTTTGTCCTTTTAAGCCTATTTCAAGTGGGACACTTGATTACCCTCACTCATAGAAAACAAAGAAAATAGAGGTAATTCTTCATTACATTAATACATTTTTTATTACTTATGTTTTGTATGGCCACCATTACTGCGAATAACCTTAAAAAGACGAGAAGGTGAAGAGTTGTCCAACGATGTAAGATAATTTTCAGGGATTTCGGAAAGTGCATTTTCAATTGTGTCTACAAGACGCCAACAGCATAGTTTTTACGTGTCAACCATCCCCTAAACATTTTCGATTATGTTTGGATCGGACGAGAATGCAGGCCAATCTATTTCATTAACATTTTCCGCTTCAAACCAATCCTTCACCAACTAGCGGTGTGAATGGCAGCGTTATCATGCTGGAAAATCCAGCGTTTCCCCGCGAATATTTGATCAAAATTTACAAATTCCATCTCCAACATTGCCATATAATTTTATGAAATTATGAAAATATGAAGGGCGCCATCCAATATAGTTAAATTAATTGCGCCATGGGCCGACATTGCTGCCACAACATAACTGAGAATGCTGCTGATGACGCCGCGACAGAAATCGTTCAAATTTTCTTAGATCGTAAAAATAGTGTTGGAAGCCATTGGATCCGTCCAAATTAAATTTCTTTTCGTCGGAAAAGACGACTGACTTCCACTCCTGCTGCCAACTGAGATGAGCTCTCGCGAACTCTAAGCGTACCGTTTTGTGACTTTGCAGTAAACGTGGTTTTTTTTGCAGCTTTTTGCGTTTGATGTAAGGACACTGCTTAATTACTCTGCGGATAGTGCCGACACTGGCTTTTGTCCCGGTTAGACCTCGTAAGTGACCCGCAGACGCAGAGGAATTGGACGCGTCACGAAGAATTGCTCTTCTCTCTCTAAGAGAAGTTGCTGTTGCGCTACGACCTTTGCTGATTTTGCCATAAGTTGTGGATGATTTATGAAAATGGTTTACTACCCATGGATCGCGATCGATTCTACGAGCTATTTCGCGGTTACTTATGTTTTCCTCCTTGTACGCCGAAATTCGTCCCCTTTCCAATTCTTTTAAGGTTTTACGGGCCATTGCATCTGCCGTCTGTAAATTTCGCAAAAATTATATGCCTAATACTTTCAATTCAGTTTTTCAAACCGATTTACACTAATCCTACCTTCTAACACTTGTTACAGGTCTTAAACTGCAATGAGGGTAATCAAGTGTCCCACTTGAAATAGGCTTAAAAGGACAAAAATGTGGTTCATCATAATTTTGCATAAATTTTTGGCGGTTTAAAAACAGGAGCACATGTAACTAAGTGTCCAGAAAATTTTGACATTAAACAAAAAGTTTTTGACTTCATAACAAAAATCTTAGCTAACAAAGTAAAGTGAGGGTAATCAAGTGTCCCGCAGTGTATATATTCGAAATTTCATGAAAGTAGGGGAACAAGGTTAAGAACTTATGAGAACTAACGATGAGATTAGTAAAACTTAACAACTCATAATCTCCTGATAATGTAAAAACCGGCCGGCGACAAGCCAAGAAATCCGGATTAGCGCTGCCGGCGCCAAGCGAATAAATATTTACAAGACGTGCTTACGGCAAAGTGTTAAGAGAAACTTTTTTTATTGAGCCCATTCACTTTAACTTTGCGTGCAAAGACGCGGGGTTCTGCTAGTTGTGGAATAACAATTTTTTTAACTAAAGTATGAAACTCTTCGCTGCAGAGCCGAGGATAACTGGTAGTATTTCTTATTTTCCAGGAATTTAGTAAAATTTGGGAAATTCAAAACAGTTTAAAAAAACATTGTGTTTTAAATATAATTCATTTCTTAACTTGAAGTCCACGAAACAAAACCTTAACTCAAATAATAACAAAACTTAAAATGAAATGTAAAAAATTAACTACTTATCACAGCAAATAACTAAAATTATCTCCAAGTTTTCTACGGTCAGCTTATGCCGTACCTCAGCTCGTTCATACACGTTCATTATTCTTGTATGCTGGGCACTGGTGACCCCAAAAAATTGCTTAGTGAGTTGAACTAAAACACCCTCAATAATAATCGTAAAAACATTAATCTCGGAATAACAAAAATCTGGGCTTGTCCAAATTGACACCCTCCCCACCCAACCCCTTTACACACAGGATCACATCAACCTCACTCTTATTCGTTTGCGTAGAATAACATAAGTCTATATTAATATGATTTTATACATACTTACGCCAAATACGGTAAAAAATGGAAAAAATATGCAAAATTATGCCAAAACATGCAAAAAATATGCAAAAAGCATGCAAAATATGCCCAAAATATGCAACATATTGTTGCGAATATTAAGTCTAGTGGGCTGTCACGTATCTCTGGATTGTGTGATTTGAAAATAAAACACAGTCAGTTTCTTAAACGCAGACAATAAAATACACCAACAGTCACTTTATTATTCACA
Organism: Melieria omissa; assembly: GCA_963971225.1. Lineage (NCBI taxonomy): Eukaryota > Metazoa > Arthropoda > Insecta > Diptera > Ulidiidae > Melieria > Melieria omissa. The sequence goes on along the minus strand of OZ020269.1, from coordinate 51,205,186 downwards.
GTTTACACTTTACTGTTCGTACACTTAAGTATTTGCTTGATTATTCCGTGTGGCAACTTCACTTGTCAAAACCAGACTGGCTCGCTGTACCGCATCTGGCCACCTTTTATACTCTGTCCGGCCGTCGCGCAGATCGTTCTCGCACGTTGCCAGATTGGACTAGAAGTTTCCCTGATGACCGCGACCATCGTTGCCAGGTTGGGCTAAAAGTTACTATCGCGGCCGTCGTTGCCAGATTGGGTTATGGCACGGCACGTAGCGGCAGGGTTGCTTTGCACCGCGACAGACTGGCTCATCGTTACACTGCCCACCACTTAGACTTGTTCGTCCCGAACAAGTGCCGAGGCTCCGCTGTGATGAGGCGCCAGGCGCTCCAAATCGACTACCTTCAGCTTAGCGCCTCTATTGCTGCAACGTTGAATCCGGTATACCACGTCGTTAATCCTAGTCACGACTTCGTAAGGTCCTTCCCATGACGCTTGGAGTTTCGGAGACAAACCTTTCCTCCGCTGCGGGTTGTAGAGCATTACCAAATCGCCTTCTTGGAACCCTGCTGAGTTGGCCCGTAGATCGTATCTGGCTTTCACCTTATCGCTGACCAGTTTGGTGCGGCCCCTTATAAACTGGTGAATTTCCTCCAGTTCCGCCCGCTTATTGAACACGTACTCCGCCTTAGCGCCTCTCGTCGCGCCGACTACACCGAACTTCAAGTCAGCGGGTAACCGCAACTCTGTGCCGAACACCGCTCGGGCTGGAGTTAGTGATGTCGTGTCGTGCGGGGCTGACCTGTACGCCATCAGGAACAGGGGGATATGCGTGTCCCAAGCCTTTTGATTCCTGCCTACCACTTTCCGCAGATATTCCTCCAGAGTCCGGTTAAAGCGTTCCACCATGCCGTCGGACTGTGGGTGCAAAGGAGTGGTACGCGTTTTCTTTATCCCCAGCAGCTCACACACTTCCTTGAATACCGCAGACTAAAAATTCCGGCCTTGATTTGAGTGCAACTCCAACGGAACTCCGAACCTGGCTACCCAGTTGTTTACCAGCTTTTCCGAGATCGTGGTGGCCTCCTGGTTAGGAATAGGGTACACTTCGGGCCATTTGCTGAAGTAATCCATTACGACCAGCACATATTTGTTGCCTTGGGTGCTAGTTGGGAATGGGCCGGCGACGTCTATAGCAATCCGCTCGAAGGGCGCTCCCACGTTGTACTGCTGCATGCGGCCTCGAGATTTTCTTGTCGGCCCTTTCGCGGCTGAACATCGGTCGCAGCTCTTAATCCACTCGGCTACAGACTCCTGACATCCTACCCAGTAGAATCGTCTTTTTATTTTGGCGACGGTTTTGGTGATGCCTAGGTGCCCTCCACTGGAGTCGTTATGGTATGCCTCGATGACCTCGTTGATTCTGGTTTTCGGCACTACCATTAGAGGGTTGCTGGTACGACCATCCGCGCTCTCCCATTCGCGGTACAGGCAGCCTTCCTTCAGACGCAGACTTTTCCACTGTGCCCAGTAAGCCTTAGCGATCGGGCTTTCACCAGCCATCTCCTGCCAGTCTGGACGTGCGCCTTGCTCCTTGCCTTCGACGATTTTTGCAAGATCCGCATCCACGCGCTGGTCCTTTTGTAGCCTCTCCGCAGACCACTCTTCCTCTGGCATAACGCTTATCAACCGGACGTCCACTATCTGCTCTTTGCTCTCGGCTCGTGAGCACTGCCTGCATTCGACTTGGCACGGACGGCGTGACAAAGCATCGGCATTTCCATGGCTACTGCCCTTGCGATGTTCTATCGTGTAGTCGTAGCTCTGCAGTCGCTCGATCCACCGCGCCAATTGCCCTTCAGGATCTTTAAAGTTCAGGAGCCATCTCAATGCCGCATGATCTGTGCGCAGGCGAAACCTTTGTCCATACAGATATTTGTGGAAGTGTTTTACGCAGTCCAATACCGCCAGCAGTTCTCTCCGTGTCACACAGTAGTTGCGTTCCGGTTTCGATAGAACCCTACTGTAGTACGCTATCACTTGTTCCTGGCCGTCTATTATCTGTGATAGCACACCGCCAATACTATTCCCGCTTGCATCTGTATCCAGCACAAACATCTCCCCAGGCACGGGGAAGGCCAGAATTGGAGCACTGCACAGTTTTTCCTTCAGACGTGCAAAAGCCTGTTCCTGCTCCTCGCTCCACTCGAAAGCTTGGCTCTTTTTCGTCAGTTTGTGCAAGCTGCTGGCTATGTTCGCGAATCCCGGAACAAATCGGCGGTAGTATGTACACAGGCCCAGGAAACTGCGGAGTTCGTGTAGATTGCGTGGTCGGGGCCACTCCTTCACCGCCGTGATTTTGCCTTCATCCGTATGCACTCCGCGGGCGGAAACCGTATGGCCCAGATACTTGACCTCCTTTTGGAACAGCGAGCACTTCTTTGGGTTGAGTTTAAGCCCGGCTTTTTGTATCCGCTCAAATACCTCCTTCAGCTTTCCCAGGTGGTCGTCGAAGCTTTTACCCATTACGATTATGTCGTCGAGGTACACCAGACACGTCCGCCAATGCAGCCCTTTTAGCACGCGTTCCATTAGCCGCTCGAATGTTGCTGGTGCGTTGCAGAGTCCAAACGGCATGACGGTGAACTGCCACAAACCATCGCCAACACTGAAAGCCGTTTTCTCCTTGTCCTTGTCTGCAAGCTCTACCTGCCAATAGCCGCTGCGTAAGTCGAGCGTGGAGAACCACTGCGTGCCTGACAGTGTATCCAGGGTGTCATCGATCCGAGGTAGTGCATAACTGTCCTTCTTGGTCACATCATTGAGCTTCCGATAGTCCACACAAAACCGGGTACTGCCATCTTTTTTTCTTGACTAGCACGACCGGCGAGCACCAGGGGCCCAAAGAAGGCTCTATGACCTTGTCTTTCTGCATGTTTTCGATCAAATTTGCGACCTCTTCCCTCTTGGCCAGAGGAACTCGTCTTGGCGGTTGGCGAATCGGTTTTGCACTTCCGGTGTCGATGTTGTGCTTCACTATGGCTGTTCTTCCGCCTGCTTCCGCCGCAAATATTGACCCATAGTGCTGCAGGAGTGACCTCGCCTTCTGTTTCTGCTTGGCCGACAACTCGCTGCTCCACTGGTTCTCCTGCGGTATGGCGTCCATGTTAAACCCGCTCTTCTCATTACCTCCAGGCGGGCTACTCTCGCAATTGACCACTGCTACAGCTTCCTTACACTCGCCAATTACCTCATCTTTTCCGACATACACTCCGGGCCACCAGAATAGGTTCACACTTTTTTCTCGAGGAAAATGAGTAGTGTTCTTACAAAACACCGTTTTACCTCATTTATTGGTATCAAGATGTTCAAGGCATCTATTGTGAACCTACATGTCCAAAACACAATTTGACATTTATTTCATTTTTCTTTTTTGGCCCAATTTTGTAAAGTGAACCCCAAAGCTGAGTACATTTTAGTGGGCCACCAGAATAGGTTCACTCTGAAAATTAAGATTGAAACAGTGGTAAATGCAAATAATATGGAATGTTTGGTAAACAACACTTAAATTTATTGGTTTTAAAAGCGAGTATGGCCACCTCTATTTAGTATGGCTTCAAAAGTTCGCGTCAACATTGACTCGTATAAAGACTTAATTAAATCTAGAGAAATAGTCTCCCACGCTGCTTCAATGGCACCAATAAGTTCATCCTTGTTGTCGAACTGGCGTCCGAAGGCATAGACCTTCCTCACCAACCATCCCCATACGTTTGCAATGATATTAAAATCAGCAAAATAGGGGGCCCGCTCCAGCTGATCAAAGTTTTGCTGCATCAACCACTGCTTCACGACCCGTAAAGTATGGATGGGTGCATTGTCCTGCTGGAATATCCACTTAATAGGACCAAACAAGACAGACAATTGTGGAAAAACTCTCTCAAGCATGGTTTTATAGCCCATTACCGCCATTCTAGATGTTTGAAATTTCAGCTTGACAGTTCCGTAGTAGGAAATCGCTCCCCATACCATAATTCCACCTTCTCAAACGTGGTGGCGTGTTAAAAAGCGTTCATTTTTTCTAAGGTCATGGAAATACAAATTGTATTCATCGGGTCCATCAAGATTAAACCGTTTTTCGCCCGAAAACTCGACGTACTTCCATTTGTCGTTCCATGCCATATGATTTCTGCGAAATTCCAAACGGTTTTCTTGGCGCTGAGCAGTTAGCGGTGGTTCTTTTTGCAGTTTTTTTCTTTTTAGGTTGGGGACATTCCGAATGACACGTTTGATAGTAGAATAGCTTGCAGAAGTCCAGTTTTAGCCTTGATTTTGGCAACTGAGTCAGCGGAATTTGAAGCACATCGCAGTATGGCACGCTTGTCTGCAGACGTTGTCACCGAATGCGTGCAGCCTTTCATGTTTTTTCCATTAGTGCTTTTATTTCGCAAATAATTGCTCACCAAATTTTGACTTCTGTTTATTTTAAACGCTATTTTATGCAAAGAATAATTTTCACTTTCAAGCACTTTAATTTGAGCGATTTCTTCGGAAGTTAGAGCTTTTCCGTGACCCATTTTCATACAAACGTTAAGAAAAACATTTAATGGAATGATCAAATTTGGTTTTGCTCCCAAAAGTCCCGTTATTCGCCAAAAAAGCAGCGATTTTGAATGTGAACCTATTCTGGTGACCCACTAAAATGTACTCAGTTTTGGGGTTCACTTTACAAAAGTGGGCTAAAAACAAAAAATGAAATAAATGTCAAATTGTGTTTTGTACAGGTAGGTTCACAATAGATGCCTTGAACATCTTGATACCAATAAATGAGGTAAAACGGTGTTTTTTAAGAACACTACTCATTTTCCTCTAGAAAAAAATGTGAACCTATTCTGGTGGCCCGGAGTGTATCTGGGTGCATTCAGGGGGTTCAGTATTCTGACTGGTATCCTTCCATTTTTAGGTTCCACTAATGTACGTCCGATGATGATGTTGTCGTGTCCTTGCTTCGGTGCTTCTACTACCCACAGCCGACTCGTCCCATCGTCCTCGTCCACCTTTGCCCACACAATCGCCTCAGAATTCGCTGGTATCCTCCTGTGTTGACACGATAAAACCTTCCTTACCGCCACGCTTCGCTCATAGCCGGTGTGCAGCGGGAATTCAACGTTGGCATATCTCAGCACATTTTCCTTCAGGTCCAGCGTAAAACCGTGCCTAATCATGAAATCCACGCCGATAATCACATCGTCCATTATATCCGCGACGATGAACTCATGTTCCAGGCTGCTGGTGCCGATAGCAATCGTTTTTGTAACTTTCCCTCTTACCGGCGCGCGCTCGCCAGTCGCAGTCCGCAGCTGTATGCCATGCAGCGGTTCCCAGTTCTTCAGCAGCTTCCTCTTTATGATCGAATATGACGCTCCAGTATCCAGTGTCAACACGAACAACTTTCCATCCATCCTTCCTTCAATTGTCAAGCTGCTGGGCTGTCGTTTCAGCTGTGAGACAAGGACGGTGGGGCGGCAGATTGTGGGGATCAGCTCACGCCCCTTTGGGCTGACCCGTTTTAGTTTAACGACTCGCCGTCCTCAGCCCTGCGCTTGTTGGCTGGGCCTCGATTGTCAGCATTCCTTGCTTCAGGCGATTGCGATCGGGAACGGGAACGCCTCTTTCGTTGGCGGCAGTCTCGTGATATGTGGCCCTGCTTGCCACATACCCAGCAAACAACTTTAGAGGAGACCACCCGTGGCCTGTCCGGTATCTCAGAGCTTATGGCCTGGATCGGAATGTCGTTGTCCGCCTGAATCTGGCGTATCCTTGCAGGTGCATACCGAGTGCTCCCAATCCATGCCGCTTCATATGTCATCGCGCTGGTTACCGTCTCCTTAAATGTCGGCTTGCCCATCATCAACGCACTGCGACGTTTTTCTGGATCATGAAGACCTTCAATAAACGACTCGATCTTCATCCTCTCGAGATCATCAGCACCAAATTTCGGGTAGCACAACTGTACGAGCCGCTCAATGTCTGCTGCATATGTCTGCAGCGCCTCGTTGGCCCTTTGCTTGCGGTTCTTCAGCTCACAGTAGTATAGCGCATGGTTGTGCTCGTTGCTATACTTCGCTGCCAACGCTCTCATGATGGCACCGTAATCACTTCTTAAACATTCTGGAACTGATTTGATCACCTCGGCCGCAGGACCTTTCAGCGCCAGTGCCAACCTCCGACCTTTCCTGATATCTGTCCACTGATTTTCCAAAGCAGCCAAGTCGAATTGCAATTTAAATGTATCGAACGGCGCAGCACCATCATAAGTAGGCACTTCTGTTCTGCCAGCAAAACCGTCCTGAACCGGTGGCAAACATTCTCGTGGCTGTACCTCTCGAAGTCGTTCGTCTATCTTTCTATGCATCGAATCTTCCAGACTGTCAACTCGTTTGTTCAAGGACTCATCCAGGTTGTCAACTCGTTTGTCCCAATTGTCCATGCGCGTCTCAAGAAGCTCAACTTTCCCGTTCAGCCTATTGGAGATTTCCTCTACCTTCTGCTCCAAGCGCGCAGAGCTTTCCTGAAGCTTGACTTCCATTCGCTCCGACACTTGCGCCGATATTTCATGGGTCGCCGTTTCCATTTTCGCTGCCATCTCTTGATTTGCAGTTTCCATTTTCGCTGCCATCTGCGCCGACATTTCACGATTTTCACGATTGGAAGTCTCGAACATGCCTTTTATTGCACTCATTAGCTGGCTCATGTCTAATGCTTGTAGTGGTCCAGCCGGTGCAGCCGTACTTTGGATCGACGCAGCACCCGCAGGCGATTCCTCCACTTTGGCCGACGCCTCTTGTTCCTGCGTTCCGAACTCGTGTGCAGCCCAATCGATGCCTCGTGATTCACACGCCTCTCGCAAGCGCAGTTGCAACTCCACTTTCCCGCCAGCAGTCGGCAAATTCCAGGCAGCCAGCTCCTTCTTCAGCTGGTCCACCTTCAGCAGCTCGAGTTTAACCATGTCCGTGCTGTTATACTTTTATTTATTTATTTAGTTTTTTTTTTTGTTTTGTTACTTTTCGTTTATTTTCAATTTTCTACAATCCCACTTCTGACACCAAATGTTACGAATATTAAGTCTAGTGGGCTGTCACGTATCTCTGGATTGTGTGATTTGAAAATAAAACACAGTCAGTTTCTTAAACGCAGACAATAAAATACACCAACAGTCACTTTATTATTCACAGTTTACACTTTACTGTTCGTACACTTAAGTATTTGCTTGATTATTCCGTGTGGCAACTTCACTTGTCAAAACCAGACTGGCTCGCTGTACCGCATCTGGCCACCTTTTATACTCTGTCCGGCCGTCGCGCAGATCGTTCTCGCACGTTGCTAGATTGGACTAGAAGTTTCCCTGATGACCGCGACCATCGTTGCCAGGTTGGGCTAAAAGTTACTATCGCGGCCGTCGTTGCCAGATTGGGTTATGGCACGGCACGTAGCGGCAGGGTTGCTTTGCACCGCGACAGACTGGCTCATCGTTACACTGCCCACCACTTAGACTTGTTCGTCCCGAACAAGTGCCGAGGCTCCGCTGTGATGAGGCGCCAGGCGCTCCAAATCGACTACCTTCAGCTTAGCGCCTCTATTGCTGCAACGTTGAATCCGGTATACCACGTCGTTAATCCTAGTCACGACTTCGTAAGGTCCTTCCCATGACGCTTGGAGTTTCGGAGACAAACCTTTCCTCCGCTGCGGGTTGTAGAGCATTACCAAATCGCCTTCTTGGAACCCTGCTGAGTTGGCCCGTAGATCGTATCTGGCTTTCACCTTATCGCTGACCAGTTTGGTGCGGCCCCTTATAAACTGGTGAATTTCCTCCAGTTCCGCCCGCTTATTGAACACGTACTCCGCCTTAGCGCCTCTCGTCGCGCCGACTACACCGAACTTCAAGTCAGCGGGTAACCGCAACTCTGTGCCGAACACCGCTCGGGCTGGAGTTAGTGATGTCGTGTCGTGCGGGGCTGACCTGTACGCCATCAGGAACAGGGGGATATGCGTGTCCCAAGCCTTTTGATTCCTGCCTACCACTTTCCGCAGATATTCCTCCAGAGTCCGGTTAAAGCGTTCCACCATGCCGTCGGACTGTGGGTGCAAAGGAGTGGTACGCGTTTTCTTTATCCCCAGCAGCTCACACACTTCCTTGAATACCGCAGACTAAAAATTCCGGCCTTGATTTGAGTGCAACTCCAACGGAACTCCGAACCTGGCTACCCAGTTGTTTACCAGCTTTTCCGAGATCGTGGTGGCCTCCTGGTTAGGAATAGGGTACACTTCGGGCCATTTGCTGAAGTAATCCATTACGACCAGCACATATTTGTTGCCTTGGGTGCTAGTTGGGAATGGGCCGGCGACGTCTATAGCAATCCGCTCGAAGGGCGCTCCCACGTTGTACTGCTGCATGCGGCCTCGAGATTTTCTTGTCGGCCCTTTCGCGGCTGAACATCGGTCGCAGCTCTTAATCCACTCGGCTACAGACTCCTGACATCCTACCCAGTAGAATCGTCTTTTTATTTTGGCGACGGTTTTGGTGATGCCTAGGTGCCCTCCACTGGAGTCGTTATGGTATGCCTCGATGACCTCGTTGATTCTGGTTTTCGGCACTACCATTAGAGGGTTGCTGGTACGACCATCCGCGCTCTCCCATTCGCGGTACAGGCAGCCTTCCTTCAGACGCAGACTTTTCCACTGTGCCCAGTAAGCCTTAGCGATCGGGCTTTCACCAGCCATCTCCTGCCAGTCTGGACGTGCGCCTTGCTCCTTGCCTTCGACGATTTTTGCAAGATCCGCATCCACGCGCTGGTCCTTTTGTAGCCTCTCCGCAGACCACTCTTCCTCTGGCATAACGCTTATCAACCGGACGTCCACTATCTGCTCTTTGCTCTCGGCTCGTGAGCACTGCCTGCATTCGACTTGGCACGGACGGCGTGACAAAGCATCGGCATTTCCATGGCTACTGCCCTTGCGATGTTCTATCGTGTAGTCGTAGCTCTGCAGTCGCTCGATCCACCGCGCCAATTGCCCTTCAGGATCTTTAAAGTTCAGGAGCCATCTCAATGCCGCATGATCTGTGCGCAGGCGAAACCTTTGTCCATACAGATATTTGTGGAAGTGTTTTACGCAGTCCAATACCGCCAGCAGTTCTCTCCGTGTCACACAGTAGTTGCGTTCCGGTTTCGATAGAACCCTACTGTAGTACGCTATCACTTGTTCCTGGCCGTCTATTATCTGTGATAGCACACCGCCAATACTATTCCCGCTTGCATCTGTATCCAGCACAAACATCTCCCCAGGCACGGGGAAGGCCAGAATTGGAGCACTGCACAGTTTTTCCTTCAGACGTGCAAAAGCCTGTTCCTGCTCCTCGCTCCACTCGAAAGCTTGGCTCTTTTTCGTCAGTTTGTGCAAGCTGCTGGCTATGTTCGCGAATCCCGGAACAAATCGGCGGTAGTATGTACACAGGCCCAGGAAACTGCGGAGTTCGTGTAGATTGCGTGGTCGGGGCCACTCCTTCACCGCCGTGATTTTGCCTTCATCCGTATGCACTCCGCGGGCGGAAACCGTATGGCCCAGATACTTGACCTCCTTTTGGAACAGCGAGCACTTCTTTGGGTTGAGTTTAAGCCCGGCTTTTTGTATCCGCTCAAATACCTCCTTCAGCTTTCCCAGGTGGTCGTCGAAGCTTTTACCCATTACGATTATGTCGTCGAGGTACACCAGACACGTCCGCCAATGCAGCCCTTTTAGCACGCGTTCCATTAGCCGCTCGAATGTTGCTGGTGCGTTGCAGAGTCCAAACGGCATGACGGTGAACTGCCACAAACCATCGCCAACACTGAAAGCCGTTTTCTCCTTGTCCTTGTCTGCAAGCTCTACCTGCCAATAGCCGCTGCGTAAGTCGAGCGTGGAGAACCACTGCGTGCCTGACAGTGTATCCAGGGTGTCATCGATCCGAGGTAGTGCATAACTGTCCTTCTTGGTCACATCATTGAGCTTCCGATAGTCCACACAAAACCGGGTACTGCCATCTTTTTTTCTTGACTAGCACGACCGGCGAGCACCAGGGGCCCAAAGAAGGCTCTATGACCTTGTCTTTCTGCATGTTTTCGATCAAATTTGCGACCTCTTCCCTCTTGGCCAGAGGAACTCGTCTTGGCGGTTGGCGAATCGGTTTTGCACTTCCGGTGTCGATGTTGTGCTTCACTATGGCTGTTCTTCCGCCTGCTTCCGCCGCAAATATTGACCCATAGTGCTGCAGGAGTGACCTCGCCTTCTGTTTCTGCTTGGCCGACAACTCGCTGCTCCACTGGTTCTCCTGCGGTATGGCGTCCATGTTAAACCCGCTCTTCTCATTACCTCCAGGCGGGCTACTCTCGCAATTGACCACTGCTACAGCTTCCTTACACTCGCCAATTACCTCATCTTTTCCGACATACACTCCGGGCCACCAGAATAGGTTCACACTTTTTTCTCGAGGAAAATGAGTAGTGTTCTTACAAAACACCGTTTTACCTCATTTATTGGTATCAAGATGTTCAAGGCATCTATTGTGAACCTACATGTCCAAAACACAATTTGACATTTATTTCATTTTTCTTTTTTGGCCCAATTTTGTAAAGTGAACCCCAAAGCTGAGTACATTTTAGTGGGCCACCAGAATAGGTTCACTCTGAAAATTAAGATTGAAACAGTGGTAAATGCAAATAATATGGAATGTTTGGTAAACAACACTTAAATTTATTGGTTTTAAAAGCGAGTATGGCCACCTCTATTTAGTATGGCTTCAAAAGTTCGCGTCAACATTGACTCGTATAAAGACTTAATTAAATCTAGAGAAATAGTCTCCCACGCTGCTTCAATGGCACCAATAAGTTCATCCTTGTTGTCGAACTGGCGTCCGAAGGCATAGACCTTCCTCACCAACCATCCCCATACGTTTGCAATGATATTAAAATCAGCAAAATAGGGGGCCCGCTCCAGCTGATCAAAGTTTTGCTGCATCAACCACTGCTTCACGACCCGTAAAGTATGGATGGGTGCATTGTCCTGCTGGAATATCCACTTAATAGGACCAAACAAGACAGACAATTGTGGAAAAACTCTCTCAAGCATGGTTTTATAGCCCATTACCGCCATTCTAGATGTTTGAAATTTCAGCTTGACAGTTCCGTAGTAGGAAATCGCTCCCCATACCATAATTCCACCTTCTCAAACGTGGTGGCGTGTTAAAAAGCGTTCATTTTTTCTAAGGTCATGGAAATACAAATTGTATTCATCGGGTCCATCAAGATTAAACCGTTTTTCGCCCGAAAACTCGACGTACTTCCATTTGTCGTTCCATGCCATATGATTTCTGCGAAATTCCAAACGGTTTTCTTGGCGCTGAGCAGTTAGCGGTGGTTCTTTTTGCAGTTTTTTTCTTTTTAGGTTGGGGACATTCCGAATGACACGTTTGATAGTAGAATAGCTTGCAGAAGTCCAGTTTTAGCCTTGATTTTGGCAACTGAGTCAGCGGAATTTGAAGCACATCGCAGTATGGCACGCTTGTCTGCAGACGTTGTCACCGAATGCGTGCAGCCTTTCATGTTTTTTCCATTAGTGCTTTTATTTCGCAAATAATTGCTCACCAAATTTTGACTTCTGTTTATTTTAAACGCTATTTTATGCAAAGAATAATTTTCACTTTCAAGCACTTTAATTTGAGCGATTTCTTCGGAAGTTAGAGCTTTTCCGTGACCCATTTTCATACAAACGTTAAGAAAAACATTTAATGGAATGATCAAATTTGGTTTTGCTCCCAAAAGTCCCGTTATTCGCCAAAAAAGCAGCGATTTTGAATGTGAACCTATTCTGGTGACCCACTAAAATGTACTCAGTTTTGGGGTTCACTTTACAAAAGTGGGCTAAAAACAAAAAATGAAATAAATGTCAAATTGTGTTTTGTACAGGTAGGTTCACAATAGATGCCTTGAACATCTTGATACCAATAAATGAGGTAAAACGGTGTTTTTTAAGAACACTACTCATTTTCCTCTAGAAAAAAATGTGAACCTATTCTGGTGGCCCGGAGTGTATCTGGGTGCATTCAGGGGGTTCAGTATTCTGACTGGTATCCTTCCATTTTTAGGTTCCACTAATGTACGTCCGATGATGATGTTGTCGTGTCCTTGCTTCGGTGCTTCTACTACCCACAGCCGACTCGTCCCATCGTCCTCGTCCACCTTTGCCCACACAATCGCCTCAGAATTCGCTGGTATCCTCCTGTGTTGACACGATAAAACCTTCCTTACCGCCACGCTTCGCTCATAGCCGGTGTGCAGCGGGAATTCAACGTTGGCATATCTCAGCACATTTTCCTTCAGGTCCAGCGTAAAACCGTGCCTAATCATGAAATCCACGCCGATAATCACATCGTCCATTATATCCGCGACGATGAACTCATGTTCCAGGCTGCTGGTGCCGATAGCAATCGTTTTTGTAACTTTCCCTCTTACCGGCGCGCGCTCGCCAGTCGCAGTCCGCAGCTGTATGCCATGCAGCGGTTCCCAGTTCTTCAGCAGCTTCCTCTTTATGATCGAATATGACGCTCCAGTATCCAGTGTCAACACGAACAACTTTCCATCCATCCTTCCTTCAATTGTCAAGCTGCTGGGCTGTCGTTTCAGCTGTGAGACAAGGACGGTGGGGCGGCAGATTGTGGGGATCAGCTCACGCCCCTTTGGGCTGACCCGTTTTAGTTTAACGACTCGCCGTCCTCAGCCCTGCGCTTGTTGGCTGGGCCTCGATTGTCAGCATTCCTTGCTTCAGGCGATTGCGATCGGGAACGGGAACGCCTCTTTCGTTGGCGGCAGTCTCGTGATATGTGGCCCTGCTTGCCACATACCCAGCAAACAACTTTAGAGGAGACCACCCGTGGCCTGTCCGGTATCTCAGAGCTTATGGCCTGGATCGGAATGTCGTTGTCCGCCTGAATCTGGCGTATCCTTGCAGGTGCATACCGAGTGCTCCCAATCCATGCCGCTTCATATGTCATCGCGCTGGTTACCGTCTCCTTAAATGTCGGCTTGCCCATCATCAACGCACTGCGACGTTTTTCTGGATCATGAAGACCTTCAATAAACGACTCGATCTTCATCCTCTCGAGATCATCAGCACCAAATTTCGGGTAGCACAACTGTACGAGCCGCTCAATGTCTGCTGCATATGTCTGCAGCGCCTCGTTGGCCCTTTGCTTGCGGTTCTTCAGCTCACAGTAGTATAGCGCATGGTTGTGCTCGTTGCTATACTTCGCTGCCAACGCTCTCATGATGGCACCGTAATCACTTCTTAAACATTCTGGAACTGATTTGATCACCTCGGCCGCAGGACCTTTCAGCGCCAGTGCCAACCTCCGACCTTTCCTGATATCTGTCCACTGATTTTCCAAAGCAGCCAAGTCGAATTGCAATTTAAATGTATCGAACGGCGCAGCACCATCATAAGTAGGCACTTCTGTTCTGCCAGCAAAACCGTCCTGAACCGGTGGCAAACATTCTCGTGGCTGTACCTCTCGAAGTCGTTCGTCTATCTTTCTATGCATCGAATCTTCCAGACTGTCAACTCGTTTGTTCAAGGACTCATCCAGGTTGTCAACTCGTTTGTCCCAATTGTCCATGCGCGTCTCAAGAAGCTCAACTTTCCCGTTCAGCCTATTGGAGATTTCCTCTACCTTCTGCTCCAAGCGCGCAGAGCTTTCCTGAAGCTTGACTTCCATTCGCTCCGACACTTGCGCCGATATTTCATGGGTCGCCGTTTCCATTTTCGCTGCCATCTCTTGATTTGCAGTTTCCATTTTCGCTGCCATCTGCGTCGACATTTCACGATTTTCACGATTGGAAGTCTCGAACATGCCTTTTATTGCACTCATTAGCTGGCTCATGTCTAATGCTTGTAGTGGTCCAGCCGGTGCAGCCGTACTTTGGATCGACGCAGCACCCGCAGGCGATTCCTCCACTTTGGCCGACGCCTCTTGTTCCTGCGTTCCGAACTCGTGTGCAGCCCAATCGATGCCTCGTGATTCACACGCCTCTCGCAAGCGCAGTTGCAACTCCACTTTCCCGCCAGCAGTCGGCAAATTCCAGGCAGCCAGCTCCTTCTTCAGCTGGTCCACCTTCAGCAGCTCGAGTTTAACCATGTCCGTGCTGTTATACTTTTATTTATTTATTTAGTTTTTTTTTTTGTTTTGTTACTTTTCGTTTATTTTCAATTTTCTACAATCCCACTTCTGACACCAAATGTTACGAATATTAAGTCTAGTGGGCTGTCACGTATCTCTGGATTGTGTGATTTGAAAATAAAACACAGTCAGTTTCTTAAACGCAGACAATAAAATACACCAACAGTCACTTTATTATTCACAGTTTACACTTTACTGTTCGTACACTTAAGTATTTGCTTGATTATTCCGTGTGGCAACTTCACTTGTCAAAACCAGACTGGCTCGCTGTACCGCATCTGGCCACCTTTTATACTCTGTCCGGCCGTCGCGCAGATCGTTCTCGCACGTTGCCAGATTGGACTAGAAGTTTCCCTGATGACCGCGACCATCGTTGCCAGGTTGGGCTAAAAGTTACTATCGCGGCCGTCGTTGCCAGATTGGGTTATGGCACGGCACGTAGCGGCAGGGTTGCTTTGCACCGCGACAGACTGGCTCATCGTTACACTGCCCACCACTTAGACTTGTTCGTCCCGAACAAGTGCCGAGGCTCCGCTGTGATGAGGCGCCAGGCGCTCCAAATCGACTACCTTCAGCTTAGCGCCTCTATTGCTGCAACGTTGAATCCGGTATACCACGTCGTTAATCCTAGTCACGACTTCGTAAGGTCCTTCCCATGACGCTTGGAGTTTCGGAGACAAACCTTTCCTCCGCTGCGGGTTGTAGAGCATTACCAAATCGCCTTCTTGGAACCCTGCTGAGTTGGCCCGTAGATCGTATCTGGCTTTCACCTTATCGCTGACCAGTTTGGTGCGGCCCCTTATAAACTGGTGAATTTCCTCCAGTTCCGCCCGCTTATTGAACACGTACTCCGCCTTAGCGCCTCTCGTCGCGCCGACTACACCGAACTTCAAGTCAGCGGGTAACCGCAACTCTGTGCCGAACACCGCTCGGGCTGGAGTTAGTGATGTCGTGTCGTGCGGGGCTGACCTGTACGCCATCAGGAACAGGGGGATATGCGTGTCCCAAGCCTTTTGATTCCTGCCTACCACTTTCCGCAGATATTCCTCCAGAGTCCGGTTAAAGCGTTCCACCATGCCGTCGGACTGTGGGTGCAAAGGAGTGGTACGCGTTTTCTTTATCCCCAGCAGCTCACACACTTCCTTGAATACCGCAGACTAAAAATTCCGGCCTTGATTTGAGTGCAACTCCAACGGAACTCCGAACCTGGCTACCCAGTTGTTTACCAGCTTTTCCGAGATCGTGGTGGCCTCCTGGTTAGGAATAGGGTACACTTCGGGCCATTTGCTGAAGTAATCCATTACGACCAGCACATATTTGTTGCCTTGGGTGCTAGTTGGGAATGGGCCGGCGACGTCTATAGCAATCCGCTCGAAGGGCGCTCCCACGTTGTACTGCTGCATGCGGCCTCGAGATTTTCTTGTCGGCCCTTTCGCGGCTGAACATCGGTCGCAGCTCTTAATCCACTCGGCTACAGACTCCTGACATCCTACCCAGTAGAATCGTCTTTTTATTTTGGCGACGGTTTTGGTGATGCCTAGGTGCCCTCCACTGGAGTCGTTATGGTATGCCTCGATGACCTCGTTGATTCTGGTTTTCGGCACTACCATTAGAGGGTTGCTGGTACGACCATCCGCGCTCTCCCATTCGCGGTACAGGCAGCCTTCCTTCAGACGCAGACTTTTCCACTGTGCCCAGTAAGCCTTAGCGATCGGGCTTTCACCAGCCATCTCCTGCCAGTCTGGACGTGCGCCTTGCTCCTTGCCTTCGACGATTTTTGCAAGATCCGCATCCACGCGCTGGTCCTTTTGTAGCCTCTCCGCAGACCACTCTTCCTCTGGCATAACGCTTATCAACCGGACGTCCACTATCTGCTCTTTGCTCTCGGCTCGTGAGCACTGCCTGCATTCGACTTGGCACGGACGGCGTGACAAAGCATCGGCATTTCCATGGCTACTGCCCTTGCGATGTTCTATCGTGTAGTCGTAGCTCTGCAGTCGCTCGATCCACCGCGCCAATTGCCCTTCAGGATCTTTAAAGTTCAGGAGCCATCTCAATGCCGCATGATCTGTGCGCAGGCGAAACCTTTGTCCATACAGATATTTGTGGAAGTGTTTTACGCAGTCCAATACCGCCAGCAGTTCTCTCCGTGTCACACAGTAGTTGCGTTCCGGTTTCGATAGAACCCTACTGTAGTACGCTATCACTTGTTCCTGGCCGTCTATTATCTGTGATAGCACACCGCCAATACTATTCCCGCTTGCATCTGTATCCAGCACAAACATCTCCCCAGGCACGGGGAAGGCCAGAATTGGAGCACTGCACAGTTTTTCCTTCAGACGTGCAAAAGCCTGTTCCTGCTCCTCGCTCCACTCGAAAGCTTGGCTCTTTTTCGTCAGTTTGTGCAAGCTGCTGGCTATGTTCGCGAATCCCGGAACAAATCGGCGGTAGTATGTACACAGGCCCAGGAAACTGCGGAGTTCGTGTAGATTGCGTGGTCGGGGCCACTCCTTCACCGCCGTGATTTTGCCTTCATCCGTATGCACTCCGCGGGCGGAAACCGTATGGCCCAGATACTTGACCTCCTTTTGGAACAGCGAGCACTTCTTTGGGTTGAGTTTAAGCCCGGCTTTTTGTATCCGCTCAAATACCTCCTTCAGCTTTCCCAGGTGGTCGTCGAAGCTTTTACCCATTACGATTATGTCGTCGAGGTACACCAGACACGTCCGCCAATGCAGCCCTTTTAGCACGCGTTCCATTAGCCGCTCGAATGTTGCTGGTGCGTTGCAGAGTCCAAACGGCATGACGGTGAACTGCCACAAACCATCGCCAACACTGAAAGCCGTTTTCTCCTTGTCCTTGTCTGCAAGCTCTACCTGCCAATAGCCGCTGCGTAAGTCGAGCGTGGAGAACCACTGCGTGCCTGACAGTGTATCCAGGGTGTCATCGATCCGAGGTAGTGCATAACTGTCCTTCTTGGTCACATCATTGAGCTTCCGATAGTCCACACAAAACCGGGTACTGCCATCTTTTTTTCTTGACTAGCACGACCGGCGAGCACCAGGGGCCCAAAGAAGGCTCTATGACCTTGTCTTTCTGCATGTTTTCGATCAAATTTGCGACCTCTTCCCTCTTGGCCAGAGGAACTCGTCTTGGCGGTTGGCGAATCGGTTTTGCACTTCCGGTGTCGATGTTGTGCTTCACTATGGCTGTTCTTCCGCCTGCTTCCGCCGCAAATATTGACCCATAGTGCTGCAGGAGTGACCTCGCCTTCTGTTTCTGCTTGGCCGACAACTCGCTGCTCCACTGGTTCTCCTGCGGTATGGCGTCCATGTTAAACCCGCTCTTCTCATTACCTCCAGGCGGGCTACTCTCGCAATTGACCACTGCTACAGCTTCCTTACACTCGCCAATTACCTCATCTTTTCCGACATACACTCCGGGCCACCAGAATAGGTTCACACTTTTTTCTCGAGGAAAATGAGTAGTGTTCTTACAAAACACCGTTTTACCTCATTTATTGGTATCAAGATGTTCAAGGCATCTATTGTGAACCTACATGTCCAAAACACAATTTGACATTTATTTCATTTTTCTTTTTTGGCCCAATTTTGTAAAGTGAACCCCAAAGCTGAGTACATTTTAGTGGGCCACCAGAATAGGTTCACTCTGAAAATTAAGATTGAAACAGTGGTAAATGCAAATAATATGGAATGTTTGGTAAACAACACTTAAATTTATTGGTTTTAAAAGCGAGTATGGCCACCTCTATTTAGTATGGCTTCAAAAGTTCGCGTCAACATTGACTCGTATAAAGACTTAATTAAATCTAGAGAAATAGTCTCCCACGCTGCTTCAATGGCACCAATAAGTTCATCCTTGTTGTCGAACTGGCGTCCGAAGGCATAGACCTTCCTCACCAACCATCCCCATACGTTTGCAATGATATTAAAATCAGCAAAATAGGGGGCCCGCTCCAGCTGATCAAAGTTTTGCTGCATCAACCACTGCTTCACGACCCGTAAAGTATGGATGGGTGCATTGTCCTGCTGGAATATCCACTTAATAGGACCAAACAAGACAGACAATTGTGGAAAAACTCTCTCAAGCATGGTTTTATAGCCCATTACCGCCATTCTAGATGTTTGAAATTTCAGCTTGACAGTTCCGTAGTAGGAAATCGCTCCCCATACCATAATTCCACCTTCTCAAACGTGGTGGCGTGTTAAAAAGCGTTCATTTTTTCTAAGGTCATGGAAATACAAATTGTATTCATCGGGTCCATCAAGATTAAACCGTTTTTCGCCCGAAAACTCGACGTACTTCCATTTGTCGTTCCATGCCATATGATTTCTGCGAAATTCCAAACGGTTTTCTTGGCGCTGAGCAGTTAGCGGTGGTTCTTTTTGCAGTTTTTTTCTTTTTAGGTTGGGGACATTCCGAATGACACGTTTGATAGTAGAATAGCTTGCAGAAGTCCAGTTTTAGCCTTGATTTTGGCAACTGAGTCAGCGGAATTTGAAGCACATCGCAGTATGGCACGCTTGTCTGCAGACGTTGTCACCGAATGCGTGCAGCCTTTCATGTTTTTTCCATTAGTGCTTTTATTTCGCAAATAATTGCTCACCAAATTTTGACTTCTGTTTATTTTAAACGCTATTTTATGCAAAGAATAATTTTCACTTTCAAGCACTTTAATTTGAGCGATTTCTTCGGAAGTTAGAGCTTTTTCGTGACCCATTTTCATACAAACGTTAAGAAAAACATTTAATGGAATGATCAAATTTGGTTTTGCTCCCAAAAGTCCCGTTATTCGCCAAAAAAGCAGCGATTTTGAATGTGAACCTATTCTGGTGACCCACTAAAATGTACTCAGTTTTGGGGTTCACTTTACAAAAGTGGGCTAAAAACAAAAAATGAAATAAATGTCAAATTGTGTTTTGTACAGGTAGGTTCACAATAGATGCCTTGAACATCTTGATACCAATAAATGAGGTAAAACGGTGTTTTTTAAGAACACTACTCATTTTCCTCTAGAAAAAAATGTGAACCTATTCTGGTGGCCCGGAGTGTATCTGGGTGCATTCAGGGGGTTCAGTATTCTGACTGGTATCCTTCCATTTTTAGGTTCCACTAATGTACGTCCGATGATGATGTTGTCGTGTCCTTGCTTCGGTGCTTCTACTACCCACAGCCGACTCGTCCCATCGTCCTCGTCCACCTTTGCCCACACAATCGCCTCAGAATTCGCTGGTATCCTCCTGTGTTGACACGATAAAACCTTCCTTACCGCCACGCTTCGCTCATAGCCGGTGTGCAGCGGGAATTCAACGTTGGCATATCTCAGCACATTTTCCTTCAGGTCCAGCGTAAAACCGTGCCTAATCATGAAATCCACGCCGATAATCACATCGTCCATTATATCCGCGACGATGAACTCATGTTCCAGGCTGCTGGTGCCGATAGCAATCGTTTTTGTAACTTTCCCTCTTACCGGCGCGCGCTCGCCAGTCGCAGTCCGCAGCTGTATGCCATGCAGCGGTTCCCAGTTCTTCAGCAGCTTCCTCTTTATGATCGAATATGACGCTCCAGTATCCAGTGTCAACACGAACAACTTTCCATCCATCCTTCCTTCAATTGTCAAGCTGCTGGGCTGTCGTTTCAGCTGTGAGACAAGGACGGTGGGGCGGCAGATTGTGGGGATCAGCTCACGCCCCTTTGGGCTGACCCGTTTTAGTTTAACGACTCGCCGTCCTCAGCCCTGCGCTTGTTGGCTGGGCCTCGATTGTCAGCATTCCTTGCTTCAGGCGATTGCGATCGGGAACGGGAACGCCTCTTTCGTTGGCGGCAGTCTCGTGATATGTGGCCCTGCTTGCCACATACCCAGCAAACAACTTTAGAGGAGACCACCCGTGGCCTGTCCGGTATCTCAGAGCTTATGGCCTGGATCGGAATGTCGTTGTCCGCCTGAATCTGGCGTATCCTTGCAGGTGCATACCGAGTGCTCCCAATCCATGCCGCTTCATATGTCATCGCGCTGGTTACCGTCTCCTTAAATGTCGGCTTGCCCATCATCAACGCACTGCGACGTTTTTCTGGATCATGAAGACCTTCAATAAACGACTCGATCTTCATCCTCTCGAGATCATCAGCACCAAATTTCGGGTAGCACAACTGTACGAGCCGCTCAATGTCTGCTGCATATGTCTGCAGCGCCTCGTTGGCCCTTTGCTTGCGGTTCTTCAGCTCACAGTAGTATAGCGCATGGTTGTGCTCGTTGCTATACTTCGCTGCCAACGCTCTCATGATGGCACCGTAATCACTTCTTAAACATTCTGGAACTGATTTGATCACCTCGGCCGCAGGACCTTTCAGCGCCAGTGCCAACCTCCGACCTTTCCTGATATCTGTCCACTGATTTTCCAAAGCAGCCAAGTCGAATTGCAATTTAAATGTATCGAACGGCGCAGCACCATCATAAGTAGGCACTTCTGTTCTGCCAGCAAAACCGTCCTGAACCGGTGGCAAACATTCTCGTGGCTGTACCTCTCGAAGTCGTTCGTCTATCTTTCTATGCATCGAATCTTCCAGACTGTCAACTCGTTTGTTCAAGGACTCATCCAGGTTGTCAACTCGTTTGTCCCAATTGTCCATGCGCGTCTCAAGAAGCTCAACTTTCCCGTTCAGCCTATTGGAGATTTCCTCTACCTTCTGCTCCAAGCGCGCAGAGCTTTCCTGAAGCTTGACTTCCATTCGCTCCGACACTTGCGCCGATATTTCATGGGTCGCCGTTTCCATTTTCGCTGCCATCTCTTGATTTGCAGTTTCCATTTTCGCTGCCATCTGCGCCGACATTTCACGATTTTCACGATTGGAAGTCTCGAACATGCCTTTTATTGCACTCATTAGCTGGCTCATGTCTAATGCTTGTAGTGGTCCAGCCGGTGCAGCCGTACTTTGGATCGACGCAGCACCCGCAGGCGATTCCTCCACTTTGGCCGACGCCTCTTGTTCCTGCGTTCCGAACTCGTGTGCAGCCCAATCGATGCCTCGTGATTCACACGCCTCTCGCAAGCGCAGTTGCAACTCCACTTTCCCGCCAGCAGTCGGCAAATTCCAGGCAGCCAGCTCCTTCTTCAGCTGGTCCACCTTCAGCAGCTCGAGTTTAACCATGTCCGTGCTGTTATACTTTTATTTATTTATTTAGTTTTTTTTTTTGTTTTGTTACTTTTCGTTTATTTTCAATTTTCTACAATCCCACTTCTGACACCAAATGTTACGAATATTAAGTCTAGTGGGCTGTCACGTATCTCTGGATTGTGTGATTTGAAAATAAAACACAGTCAGTTTCTTAAACGCAGACAATAAAATACACCAACAGTCACTTTATTATTCACAGTTTACACTTTACTGTTCGTACACTTAAGTATTTGCTTGATTATTCCGTGTGGCAACTTCACTTGTCAAAACCAGACTGGCTCGCTGTACCGCATCTGGCCACCTTTTATACTCTGTCCGGCCGTCGCGCAGATCGTTCTCGCACGTTGCCAGATTGGACTAGAAGTTTCCCTGATGACCGCGACCATCGTTGCCAGGTTGGGCTAAAAGTTACTATCGCGGCCGTCGTTGCCAGATTGGGTTATGGCACGGCACGTAGCGGCAGGGTTGCTTTGCACCGCGACAGACTGGCTCATCGTTACAATATGCAAAAATGCAGTGCATTTGTTAGCTCATCTATATCTACACTATGATCAATAAGTACCGGGACTGTGTATTTTAAATTTTCCGCCGTTGCCCGATGGAGGTAAAAATGCGACGAAGTACAAAAAGTTGACTGACGCTAACAGCTGCCAAACAAAAACTAATGATGCAATCCCGCTCAAAATTTGACACAGATGTCAGTTAAGGTCCTACCGACCTAAAAAACCTAATACCGACCTTTTTTACCTGCATCGGGCAACGGCGGAAAATTTAAAATACAAAGTCCCGGTACTTATTGATTATAGTGTATATCTATCTATACTATTATATAAAACCAGTGTGACGTTTTTCGAGCCACAATCAGGCAAAAACCACTGAACCGATTTAGATAAAATAAGCACCAAACCTTTTTTAATCTGTGGGAATGGTACATAGGCTATATGAGATTGACCACGCCCCCTTATTACGCCCACTATGGTAACAAAACTCATCTATTGTATGCTTTTGTAAGGCAATATGGGTATCAAACGATTCAGCATGCCATTGCGGCAAACATAGGCTATAATATAATCGGCCACGCCCACTTTCCGTGCCCATAAAGCTAACAAACCGCAGCTACGGTACATTTCTGTAAATCAGTATTCGTTTCAAATGATTCCGTGTTTCGTTGAAGTTAACAGAGGATATATAAGATTGACCACGCCCACCTGATATGCCTTTTCGCAACGCCCACTATAATAACAAATCAGCCATGGTATATTTGTCGTAGCAATATTGGTATCAGACGATTCAGCGTGTCATTGCGGCAAACATAGGCTATAATATAATTGGCCACGCCCACTTTCCGTGCCCACAAAGCTAACAAAACGAAGCTACGGTACATGTCTGTAAGCGGTATTAATATCAAATGATTCCGTGTTTCATAGATGTTAACGTAGGATATATAAGATTGACCATGCCCATCTGATATGCCTTTTCACCACGCCCACTATAATAACAAATCAGCCATGGTATATTTGTCGTAGCAATAAGGGTATCAGACGATTCAGTGTGTCGTTGCGACAAACATAGGCTATAATATAATCGGCCACGCCCACTTTCCGTGCCCACAAAGCTAACAAAACGAAGCTACGGTACATGTCTGTAAGCGGTATTAATATCAAATAATTCCGTGTTTCATTGATGTTAACAGAGGATATATAAGATTGACCACGCCCACCTGATATGCCTTTTCGCGACGCCCACTATAATAACAAATCAGCCATGGTATATTTGTCGTAGCAATAAGGGTATCAGACGATTCAGCGTGTCATTGCGGCAAACATAGGCTATAATATAATCGGCCACGCCCACTTTCCGTGCCCACAAAGCTAACAAAACGAAGCTACGGTACATGTCTGTAAATCAGTATTCGTTTCAAATGATTCCGTGTTTCGTTGATGTTAACAGAGTGGATATATAAGATTGACCACGCCCCACCTGATATGCCTTTTCGCGACGCCCACTATAATAAGAAATCAGCCATGGTATATTTGTCGTAGCAATATGGGTATCAGACGATTCAGCGTGTCATTGCGGCAAACATAGGCTATAATATAATTGGCCATATAATAGGCTATAATATAATTCCGTGCCCACTAAACTAACAAAACGAAGCTACGGTATATGTCTGTAAATCAGTATTAATATCAAATGATTCCGTGTTTCACTGATTTTAACATAGAATATATAATATTGATCACGCCCATCTGTTATGCCTTCTCGCCACGCCCACTATAATAACAAATCAGCCATGGTATATTTGTCATAGCAATAGGGGCATCAAACGATTCAGCGTGTCATTGCGGCAAACATAGGCTATAATATAATCGGCCACGCCCACGTTCCGCGCCCACTAAGCTAACAAAACAACGCAACGGTACATGTCTGAAAATTGATGTTGATGTAAAATAATTCTTTGTTTCATAGCGGTAAACATAAGCTATATAAGGTTGACCACGCCCACCTTTTACGCCTTTCTGCAATGCCCATTATGATGAAAGAAATTAATTGTGGTATATTTGTGCAAAACAATATGGATATAAAAAAATTTTGCGAGTCATCGCATCAAATATCTATATATTGTAGATATAGAAATGAATGTACATATGTATGTTTGTTTGTTTGTTGGTCACACGACAGTAAAACTCATAAACTAGACAACCGCTTAGCTAAATTTTTCATGGAATGTTCGTCTTGAGTAAGTCTCGGTAAACCACATAGTGCCAATACGACCCGATAGGTAGGCGTGGCATCTCCCATACAACTTAAATACTTTCAATATGAAATATCTTCGTAATGATATCACCGTTTAGATGTGCCGTTTCACTGGTAAAAATTTATCGCGTTGGACAAGGGGCGTGGCACTTTTTTAGCAACTCAAATGTTTTGAGTAACTTTGGAACTACAAATCACACATTAAAGAGATTTTACACAAACTTAAGATTTAGATGTGCCCTTCGACATGGGGGAATGGGGTGGGTATCGGACGAAGGCGCCTGGCACTGTCCATACAAACCAAGTTTTTAATATGAAATATCTTCGGAATTATAAGTCGGCCATCATTGAAATTTGATATAGCATCATGGCTTCATCATTGTCGTTCAAGTGGTTAAATTGTTTGGGCGTTGGACAAGGCGCGTGCCACTTTTTAAGCGACCCTATTGTTTTCAATAACTTTGGAACTGCAAATCACACATCAAGATATTTGGCACATTCTTACGATTTCGACGTGCCCTTCGACAGGGAGAGTAGGGTGGGTATTGGACGAGGGGCATGGCACCGCCCATAGAACCCAAATTTTTAATGGTGAATAGCTTCGGAACAATAAGTTGGAAAGCTTTGAAGTTTTGTATACCATCGTCCCATATATGTGTCATTCTATTGGCAAACGTTTATGGGCGTTGACAAGGGACGCGGTATATTTTTTGCGACTGAAATTTTCCGCGTAACTTTGGAACTGAAAGTCGCATATCAATGAAACCGGGTCACACCCTTCGACTGGAGGAATGGATTGGGCTTTACATAAAAGAGGCGTGGCATCGCCCATAGAGTGTAGTATGAAGAAGCTTGATCTATTGGGCTCGTTGACTTCAAGCTTGCGTGCAAAGCCGCAGGGCCCTACTAGTTCTTAATATTTTGCAATCAAAATAGTTTCTGTCTTGGTCCAGTTCAAATCCGGAGCTCAAAAAAAATTATGCTCTTGCATATAATTTTGGTATAATATTTATCACCATTTGAAATCTTAAGTGAGACTGTGAAGCTCACTTCTGGGAATTAGGGTTAAATCGAACCATTACGCTGCAAAAGTCAATAGACCATCTGTTCAAAGTCTGATGGCGTCGATCAAACAGCAGCCCTGAAATTTACATACATATACATACTGATACATATATCAGTGGCAACAAACCATAATTGCCTAACTCGAGTTAGGACAAAATTCAGTTTTTGTTGCCATCGTGCTCAGCGTGTCTAAATCTATTTGCTGTCTTTCTCTATTTCTCATGTTTGTAACTTTCTTAGGACAGAAGTTATCCATTAAAAACCAAATAGATTAAGTTTATTGTTTTTAATGACTGTTTTGGAATAACAGCCCAATTCATAATTTTTCGACTTCAATTTCCTAACTCAAGTTAAGCGTTTTCTGATTCTATATTTTTAGTTTGGAATAACCGCCTATTTTAATTTAGGATTACAACAATTAGAAACGTTAATTTTTAATTATTTCCTAAATCAACTTAAGTCAATATTTTGCAAAATGAAGAAAACATTTAATTTTCCTATATTGAGTCAAGCTGTTATTCCAAATTACAATATTAATTTTTGAAAATCATAAATTCAGTTAAGCTCTTTTTCCAAACAAAAAATTTCCTTTTTGAAAAAATTTACTATTTCAACTTAAGTGCTTAATCCAAATTTGAATTTGAAAAAACTACTGTCTAAGTAGACTTAGGTTGTTATTTCAAAACAATGGATATTGAAAATTTTTCAAAAGTGAGTCATTAAGGGAGGTTCTCATTCAAAATTTTCAAAAATTAGATTTTTTTCTTTACATTTTTTGAAAGGTATTAGTGTCTACTATATTGCGGTAAACCGATTTTCCGATCCGCGCATCAGAAAAGTTTCTACAGGCCATCCCGCCATGGAGCGCTCTCGGCTCGGAACGCGCGCTCAAAACTTTAAAAGCGTTTATCTTAAAACATGATTTTTCTAAACTGCGTACAATCTCATTTGAAAACGGTTCAACTGAAAGACTTCATGTTTTGTTTTCTCGAAAGAAGACCCTTTTCATTGGAGTAAGGACCTATAAAATCTACAAATTCTTTGTATTAACTATTTTTTGTGAAGCTTCAAAGTATAAAAAAAGGGCTAAAAAATCGATTTCAAAGTTTGAGATCGCACCATTATGTCAAATTTGAAGTTTTTTACCCGTTCTTAGGTCATTCCTCCAATAAAAGTATCCTACTTTCGAGCCTTATAATTTTTTTTTGTGTTTCAGATCGATCCTAAGGCAGCAGGCTGTACGCAGTTTTGTTATTCCACGCGAACCGCATCTTAGACGGAACGTCACCACGGGCGCCATTTTGTTTTTTCCGTCTTGAAAAACTTTGTAAATAATGACGAAAATATAAGCTTTTTGAATCCTAACACTGTTTTTTCCTATGTTTTTTTATTGGCCCACAAAAAAATTCCAAATTTTGCTTACTTTTTAGTCATTTGAATGAGAACCTCCCCTTAAGGGGGATAGCCACTGTGACGGATCAAAAAATTAGTGATTTTAAACATTTTTTTTGACCGAGTAAATATAGGAATTTTTGGATCGGGTTTTTATTTTATTAAGCACACATCTAATAATATTTTCACAAATTTTTATTAAAGAATATTAAATGGTTAAAACAATAGAGATGATCCCGTAGCGCTTGAAAAAAAAATTCCCTTCATGGCAGCATCGATTTCTCAAAAACCGGTACTCTGAAAAAATTTTATTGTAATCTGTATGAATGTAGTTATTGTTGTACGTAGCCGTTTTTTTTTATTTTGATTTTTCACAAAATGGCGACCGATTGGAAATATTTAAAAAATAGTAAAAAACAAAATTTTCCAAATCGGCTACGCTTAACCTTAACCACTACTAAGACGAACAAAACAAAACAAAATTTAGAAATCGGTTCATAATTGTTCGAGTTATTGATGCCGCCAGTTCAAAAAATCGTTTCGAGAAAAACGCGTTTAAAGTTTTGAGTCAATTTGCATTTCCATTTATAGTCGCCCTACCTGGTCTCACTAAAATCGTTGTAAGTTAGTCAATTTTTGAAATTTTGTACACATATTTTTGAATATATGCAGGGCTATTCTGGCAACTATCTTTCAACTCACCTCAATCTTTCGAAGTACAAAAATCTTTCGAAAGACAATTTGCTATTCTAGCAACTATCTTGAAAGCTTTTTTCCGTAACATGAAAGACAGTTTGAAAGATGTGCTCTTGGGGTCGTCTTTCAGCTTGCAAAAAGTACGTGCGTTGTGTTTGTGTTATGAAAAGAAACGGTATACGTATATAATATAATATATATGGACATATTTTATAAATTAATGCAATTACTTTTTTAATTTTTACTTCAGCTTGATTTCTTCAGCCATTGATTGAAATTTTTGAAACTGCGTTTGTATTTTTCATTTCACGACGGACGGTTCGTTTGCCAACAGTATTGCCAGCATCGAACAGAGCACTTGGTTTACAAATGTGAGATTTTTATGAAGGATGAAAGAAAACGTAAAAATACACCAATTAACAGCAAAAGTACATAATATAAATTGACCGAAAGTGTTTGTCTTCATGTGCTGTTCATTGCCTTAAGGTTAAATCTAACAACATCATTAACATCACATAAAAAATAAATCAATTAACACATTTTAAGCGGGTAGCCTAGTATATGAAACTATGCTGCGTAGCGGGCATTACTTGCAAAACAAGCAAAAATTGCGCGATCCAAAATAAATAAAACTTGAAATTTATGAAACTAAAATAATTATATGAAATAATACTTTCAGTTTTATATGAAAACCAATCCGGTAAAAATACCGTCTCCCGCTTTTAAAGTGCCTACATTCAAAAGGTAAAAATACCCGCCCCGCTTATAAGCAGCAGTTTTCACAACGGGTAATTTTACCCGGCCCGCTTTTAATGTGTTAATTTGAATTCATATTTTTACACCAGTTCTTGTCTTTTCTAAAAAGAAATACGTAACTGCAAAATAATCCTGATAAACACATCTGTAATTAAAAAGAAAATCATAACGAAAATTGGAAAAATAATTTTCTTTCATCATTGCAAAAATGCTTCAAATTTCACAGAAAAAGAGTTGGCTGGCAATGCTGTTCGCCGAAAACAGCTTTTCAACTCAAGTGTTGAATTTTAGAGCTTTTTCCGAAAGATTTTTTCGTTGGAATAGCCAAAATCTTTTATTCAGTCTTTCAAACTATCTTTCAATAATCTTTTGAAAGTGTTTTAACAGTCTTTGCCAGAATAGCCCTGATAAGCTTTGACCCGTTGACCTTTTGACCCGTCACAGTGGCTATCCCCCTTAAGTTGAGTTAGGTCGATGCGCACAGGTCGCTGTGAAAGTGTATTACAGTGGTGATTGATTTAAAAGTGATATATTTTAACAATTGTTGTGAAAAATACATGCAAAATGTCTGGCAGAGCAGCAAAAATTGTTGAATTGGCAAAGATGATGGCAGAATATCCTAAGGACAAAAGTAAGTAAAGTAAGAATTAGTTTATTGGTATTGTCGAACTTTGTTGAAAGATTTAAGTTTTATTTAATAACAAATAATGTTACGTAGATATTGTTGAACTATAATAATAACTGATACTGGTATCATTTTTCTTTAATTACACCATTTGTACATAGAGTGAAAAACCGCTTCTTGAGAAAAGGCATTCGGTAAAAAGTAGTTATCAGTTTTTTTACGCTATACATCTATAAACGACTGTCATATCATATACAAATCTAGGTTAGGTTATACAAATTTACCTCAATACAGAATCTAAGAGCCTTGTTTCAAATTTTACTCTAGTCAGATGTGTTGAAACCGGATCATCTTACGTAGAGAACATTAAAATTAACATGCAAGAAACTTCATATAGTTCAGCCAAGTACAATGAAAGCTTTCGAAATGATTTCATTCCAATTTTTGTACGCGGGACAAAATTAGAAGGAGTGGTCCGTTCCTCATAAAATTTGGCATACTAGTTAATCATGGTCTGCTGAATTGAAATCTCCATTTGGTTTTTCTTAGACTGTTGTAGTTTGGCAATGGCTGAGACTTAAATTTTCAAATTTCGTCATTTTTGGAGAGCTATAGCACCAAGTGTGCTGGCTAGATTTTTCAGAATTTACATTTAATCGGTAACATCAACATTGATTATTCCAAAGAGTAACATAAATTGTCTTAGGGCCCTCTGGCTTTGCAATAAAAACGATAATAAAATAGGTATGTTTTGCATTTTTGCAGATTTCATAATTTTTCATGCTTATTGCATACTTTTAGGGATAAATTAAATACATTTTGTCGAAAAATACGTGTTTGGACCACTTTTCAAATTGAATTATTTTCTGAGATCGGAAGATATCGGAGGATATAATTACATTATATGACAATGAAAGAATGCTTCTTAAAATTAAAAAAAATCCAGGAACATACTTTCACATACTTTTTAGATATTTCCTCTAAGTTTTGCCAATTTTCAGATTTTTAATTTAGAAAAATATTTTAAATTAAAAGTGCAGTAAAAGCGTCAGCTTTACAAATTTTGAGAAAACATTAAAAGCGAAAACGGCCACATCATTTCTTAATCTATATTAAAAGTTTCAGCAACTTCTTGGTAACCATGTATTTTTAAAAATTGTTTTCCTCAATATACTAAAAAACAAAAAAGATGTGTATACATATTTTTGTGAAAAAGTTTCAACTTTGAGCCGCTTTTGCACACACACTAATTAATTTTTTGCACAGATTTTTTGGGGTTTTCTTAGTTGGAGTTTTACCTTTCAAATGACATGAAAATCATTAAATTCTGTGACTATAAATTTTTGGAATTTTGTCTATGGAACGAATCACTGTGCATGCGTTCAAAACGAAACAATGTCATCAATGCTTGGAATCAACTTTAATCTGGACTTGCTCAAAAGTAGTTGGAATTGAGCAAATCGAATCACTATTTAAGCATTACTGGTCTTTAGGAAGTTATGATCAAAGAATTCTATACATCGGGTCATTGATAGCGATTGAAGACAAAAAGAGTGACACCCTTTGTAATGTAAATCGTAAGAGAAATCGTGAAAACTCCATGAAATATTTGTTGCAAATTGACGGTAATATTATCAGGGTATGTAAAAAACATTTTGCACAGTGTTTTGATGAAACTGATAGCTTTATCAAAAGCATAATTCGTAAAAAAATATTGGTTGCCCCTCAATGCAATTCAAAAATCTTCGAGGAAAGCATACTCCCGCCACTAAGATAGTTGCTACGGTAGAATATGAAGTTAAAAACATATTTCAACTTTCCCTGCGTATGAGAGCCCCTACAGTCGACGTGATACGAGTCAAAAATATTTGCCTGCCAGCCTGAATTTATCATCCATGCACCGACTTTACAAATTGAAGGTCGAAAATCCAGTAAGCCTCTCTAAATACTCTCAGATATTCAAAACTATGGGTCTTAAATTCAAAGCATCCAAAATTGACACTTGCTAGAATAAAAATTGCTTAAACTGAGGAAGAAAAAAGTGTATTGGTTGAACAAAACAAAAATCATTTAGCTAAAGCTGAAATGGCTTATGAGTCAAAGCGAAATGATAAAAAGGATGCAACGACATCGGACACCATGAAAATGTTTGCCTTTGACTTACAACAATGTCTACCAACACCTTTCCTTAGAAACTCTATAAGCTTCTATAAAAGACAACTTTGGACGTTTAATTTAACAGTTCACGACCTTGAAACCAATAATACAAAATGCTTCATGTGGCACGAAGCCATGGCCCGGCGTGGCGGAAATGAAATTTCATCATGTATTTATCAGGTGTACAACTTTGCTTCCGCCGTTTTCCGATAGGTGGCTGTACCGGCTGAGGCTGGTTGAAATACATAGATGGTAATGCCTTTAAAGTGAGTGTGGACAGTGCCTAACGAATTGTCATCGCCGTTTCAGTGACAGTTGTTCTTGTTTTCGTATTATTCACGCTCGAAAATGTCCGTTTATGTGCCCAATTCTCGCCATTTGCGGGAAGTTTTACTTTTCTGTTACAATTCGAAAAAAAATGCAGCTGAAGCACATCGAATGCTCTCAGAAACTTACGGTGATGCTGCTCTGAGTGAAAGAACGTGTCGGGAGTGGTTTCAACGTTTTAAAAATATCAAGAGCGACATGACAAAGTCATCCTCCAACACGACAATGCTCGGCCTCACGTCGCAAAAGTGGTCAAAAAGTACCTAGAAACGCTGAAATGGGAAGTCTTGCCCCACCCGCCGTATTCCCCAGATGTCGCCCCTTCTGACTTCCACCTATTCCGTTCGATGGCACACGGCCTGGCAGATCAACATTTTCAATCCTTCGAAGAATTGGAAAAATGGATTGCTTCATGGATAGCGTCAAAAGAGGACTCCTTTTTTCGAGCCGGGATCCGAAAATTGCCGGAAAGATGGGAGAAAGTTGTCGCTAGTGACGGACAATATTTTGAATAATACATCTGTAAGCACTTTTTCGCAATAAAGCTTTTAATTTTGGAAAAAAACGGCGGAAGCAAAGTTGTACACCTGATAGAGCAAACTCTAAAGTTTGGAAGTTGTTTCTCTTATAGCATGCGGTTGTTTCCGTGGAAGTGATGTCGGAATTTTGCGCCGTATCAAAAGTAGAATGATGGTAAGCGACTTTATTACGATTTGAGAGGGCTCCTACCTACTAAGTTTAGATATCTTTTATAAAAAGCCGGGTCACGATAAAATTTTTTGTGCAGGACAACGATCTAAAACATACAGCCAGAGCCACCAAAGAGTGGATAGCCTTAAACGGCATACACATTTTCGATTGGCCACCCCAATTACCGGACTTAAACCCCATAGAACATTAGTGGTTTGCCTTAAAGAGAAAAATTATGCCCAAAAACACTTACCAAAGGATATAACAGATTATGGGAAAAAACTTCACCAGCGTGGTTGGAAATACCCTCAAAAATACTACACAATCTAGTACAAAGCATGCCGAATCATAATAAAGGCCCGCGGAGACCACCCAAAATATTAAAGATAATATCAATCGATTTTTGCTTATATGCGTCAAAACTGTTCACACCACTTTTGTTGAATTTTAGTGTTTCTTTATTTATTATTATATAATTATAATATTTTGTTTGTTGTTTTTCAGTAAACAAAATATTCAATTTTAAAACTATGTACTTAAATTTTTGTTTTTGTTGTTAAAAAGTAAAAAATTTAATAAACTTTCTAACTTACGAAAATTCGTGAACAGTTTTGTCCGCCACTGTACATGTTTTGGATCTCAGTCTGTAGATTCATACATCTAAATTGTATTCTATTTCAAAATTCTCAAAAAAGTTAACCGAAACCCCCCGAAATAAAATCCTGCGTGCGCCACTGGACAGGAGTATGTCATGTGAAACTTTGTCGAAAGCTTTAGAGAAATCAGTGTAGATTGTGTCCACTTGAGAATTATTCTGAAATGCAAAGAAACCATAATTACTAAAGGCCGTAAGATTAGTAACAGTTGAGCGGGACGAGACAAAATCATGCTGGTTAGGTGAGATTAAACACTTTACAGCAAAGTACAATTTCTCCTTGATTATGCCTTCGAAAAGTTTTGAAACCGTGGAAAGCTTGGAGATTGGGCGATAATTAGAGACGACGTTTTTGTTCCCGCTTTTAAAAATAGGAGTAATTTCCAATCATCAATGAAAACACCAGAGGAAAGCGATATATTGAACATTAATAGTAGAGGGTAAACTAGCGAGGGACATTTCTTTAGGAGAATGGGTGAATCCGAAACAAAGTTAGAACAGAAAAAGTCCGCAAAGAGATCTGCAGCCTCCGGAGCAGAGCTGGCGGATTTACCTCTGAAAAAGACAGACGAGGGAATAGATGAGCTGTTATTTTTAGAATTAATGAATCGCCAAAAAGCCTTAGGGTTGGTGTTGATGTTGGCTTCGAAGTTGGATATATAATTGCGATACAAAAATTTATTGAGGCAATTAAAATCCTTCTGGGCACTAAGAAACTTAAGATAGTAATAATTACTAAAACTTTGTCTGTATTTCTTGTTGTATTTACTTTTTAAATTTTTAAGGTGTTTAAGTCTTTTCGTATGCCAAGGAATTTTATACATCCTCTTTTTGATAATCGGAATATTATCAACACAAAACATATAAACTTTAGATTTGAAAGCAGAGAAACATTCAGAGACGTCAAAGTTCGCAAAAAGAATATTCCAGTCAACATCAAGGAGCAAATTATTCAATGTGGGAAAGTCAGCATGGGAGAAATTTAAAGAGGGTCTAGAACTACCCGATAACAAGGGGAAAACATAGAATTCACATTCTAGAATAATAGGAACGTGATGCTTGTCGGAGGGCGAGAAAGCGGAAAGACATTCAAGCAATCTAAAATTAACATCAACACTTAGGAAACTTAGATCTAAGATTCTACCCAATCTTTGCAATTTGCTTCCGCCGTTTTCCGATAGGTGGCTGTACCGGCTGAGGCTGGTTGAAATACATAGATGGTAATGCCTTTAAAGTGAGTGTGGACAGTGCCTAACGAATTGTCATCGCCGTTTCAGTGACAGTTGTTCTTGTTTTCGTATTATTCACGCTCGAAAATGTCCGTTTATGTGCCCAATTCTCGCCATTTGCGGGAAGTTTTACTTTTCTGTTACAATTCGAAAAAAAAATGCAGCTGAAGCGCATCGAATGCTCTCAGAAACTTACGGTGATGCTGCTCTGAGTGAAAGAACGTGTCGGGAGTGGTTTCAACGTTTTAAAAATGGTGATTTCGATGTCGAAGACAAACATGGTGGTGGCCACTTTTGCGGCCTCACGTCGCAAAAGTGGTCAAAAAGTACCTGGAAACGCTGAAATGGGAAGTCTTGCCCCACCCGCCGTATTCCCCAGATGTCGCCCCTTCTGACTTCCACCTATTCCGTTCGATGGCACACGGCCTGGCAGATCAACATTTTCAATCCTTCGAAGAATTGGAAAAATGGATTGCTTCATGGATAGCGTCAAAAGAGGACTCCTTTTTTCGAGCCGGAAAGATGGGAGAAAGTTGTCGCTAGCGACGGACAATACTTTGAATAATACATCTGTAAGCACTTTTTCGCAATAAAGCTTTTAATTTTGGAAAAAAACGGCGGAAGCAAACTTGTACACCTGATACAAATTCTTAAAAATGTTACCAGCAGAAAAAAAACCAGTTACATTACAATTATAGTGATTCATGTTCTGGACAAAATAAGAACTCTTTTGTTTCCGTAATGTTTCTTTCATTTATTGCACATATTCAAATATTGGATTACATCGACCACAAGTTTCTAGAGCCAGGACATACGCATATGGAGTGTAGCGACCACGCTCTTATTGAACGAATAAAAAAGAAAACAAATGTTAAAATTGAAACGCCAACAGATTGGTATCAGTTCATAAATACGATTGGACCTAAAATTCGAACAGTTGAAATGAAAATTAATGATTTTTATAATTTTTCTGATTTTTCCTAGTTAAAATTTTCTTGGAAACGTATTAATGAAGATGGCGAAAAATTTCTATGGAACAATGTTCGATGGTTTCATTATACAAAAAGTTGTAAAGGTGGGCAAACGAGGTGCTGTTGTAAGAGGATTTGATCAATTACAAGTAATAGAGGATATACCATGCATTTCCTTAAAAAAAAAGAGATCTTATGGACTTGAAACAGTTTATAAGCCCAGAATTTTATTCATTTTATGACAATTTTTCAACATGTACAGAACAACCAAATACCCATCCCGATTTGACAGAGTTCACCACCGAAGAAGATATTTAAACAAAAGTAAAATATTCTTGCAGCCGCCGTGGCTCAGTTGGTTAGTGCGCGGTCCAATGAGTCGCATGCAGAGCGACGCAAGATCGAATACTGCATGTAGTAACACCTAAAAAAAATAACGGGAAACTCGTTTTCTCTTTCGGTGGCTGTTCTCTCAGCTGGAAATGGCAAACCTATGAGAATAAAAATTGCCTATGAAAAAGCTCCCAACCTGCCGTTCGGAACCGGCATAAAACTGTAGGTCCCTTCCACCCGCGTACAAAATTCACACGCACAACACGGGTGGTTGCGGGAAGCTAGGCCTTAGTCTCGCGTAAGCGGGCTGTCGTGCCAATCAATTATTATTAATTATTAAATTAAAATATTCTTGTAAAACCGTCTTTTGAATTAAATAAAATGGTTTTTTTTTAATAAAATATCTCAGAACAAAATTTATGTATTGTGATTATGGATCTAGTATGGTTCTGATTAAATTGAAAAAATGGGAAAATGTAACCTAACGCTGCATTTATTTATTCAGCATGTCTTACGTTTTATGGAGGTAGCGCTATTTATTTGATCAAGAAAACGATGGATCGATGTGTATGTGTACGAATCTTGCAGGAAATCGTGCTACCGTATGTCCGTGAAAAAACGCCAATGCTTTGGGTCTTCCAACAGGATTATAACCTAAAGCATACAAGCAAGGTCGCACGAAAGGGGCTTCGCAAGAGCAGGATTAGGGTTATGGAATGGCTCGCACAATCACCAGACTTCAATACAATTAAACATTTGTGGTGTGACGTGAAGAGAGCAGTTTCTCACAATAATCCTTTAAATAATAATCACCTTTGAGAAGCAGTAGACCACGCCCCTAGAGAAAGACATGACAATTTGGTTAATTTAATAAATTTGAAGAAAAATTACGTTATTACTACTTAACCACTAAATCTTTTAAAATGAAACACAATTTTTGCTTCATTTTTATGAAAGTAAAGCGAACTACTATTTTTTTGACCGTCCATATTTTGGAGCTTTTGGCGCATTTAATTTAAATCAAACCAAACTGAGTTTAATTCTTAAGTTTTCTTTTATGATTGCATTGTTAACACATATAACTTGTTAAAAAAAATACAAAGTAAATATTTGTAAAGAAAAGCAGATTATTTTTTCTTAATTTTCTTTTTGTTGTACGCGTACTACTATTATTTTGACCGCAACTGTATATACATAATGCAATAGAATAATTCCTTAATCGTCCTTATTCTTATGTTCTTTTATTATTCTCTGAAAAAAAATTCAACCTTGATGGTCCTGATGGGTTTTTAGGATAATGGAGAGATTTGCGAATGGAACCACGGTATTTCTCTAAGACAAATTTTGGTGGCCAATCGCAAATGGTTCGGGGTGGCTTCTCAAGCTCAGGCACAGTCCCATTGGCGTTCCCAACTTGCAGAATGAATAGCTCGGAATATCAGGAAGTATTGGAGCATAGTTTGCTTCCTTATATTGGCAACCAACAGGAGCAAGCATTCATATTGCAACAGGATAATGCCAGAATCCACACGAGCAGATTAACCAAAACGTGGCTTAGATGTCAAAATATTGAGACAATGGATTGGCCCGTTTGTTCTCCGGATCTCAATCCCATTGAGAACATCTGGGGTTGGCTAGTCCGGAAGGTGTATGAAAATTTTCGACAATGTGGCACAGTGGAGCAGTTGAAAGAGGTCATTTTAGCTGCATGGGAACAACTGACCCCAGAAATGCTAAACAACTACACAAATTCTATGCCAAATAGAATTTATGAGATCATTGCAAATAATGGTAGAGTAATAAATTACTAACTGCACCGAAAAAGTGATTGTTGTTTTATTTATCAACAGTGGAGTGAGTGTCTTTATAGCAATGAAACACCGTTTCTATGGAATTTTTTACATTTCTCTTTTTCTCTCAATATTTACCGTTAGCACAAAAATGTTATTGTTGCTATTTTTTATGTTGACCATGTAGGAAAAAACTGCATTATTATTTTTATTTAATAAATTTTAATTTTCCCATATAACGAAAAAAATTAATGTCTTTATAGCTTTGAAACAAAGTGTATATTCTTTGGTAGTAGCCAGTGTAAAGACAAGCAAAGTGTAAATTTGTGAATAAAGTGATTGCTGGTTTTTGACTGAGTGTTGCGTCGAGAAATTCGAGTCTGATTTATTTTTCAAGCACAATCCAGAGAGACGAAGCCTAGAGACTTTATTATCTTAACAATATTAACGCTCGCTGTTTTGCTCACACAAAGCACAATGGCTTTGATGACTGCCAAGAAAAAGGAAAATTGTGTGCGCCCGCACGCATTGAAATTAGTGGCGCAGACAGGATTTCATTTTGGGGGGGAATTTTTTACATTTCTCTTTTCTCTCAATATTTACCGTTAGCACGAAAAAGTTATTGTTATTATTATTTATACTGACCATGTAGGAAAAAAACTGCATTATTATTTTTATTTAATATTTTTGAATTTTCCCATATAACGAAAAAAATTAATCAGCCAGGTTCTAGATTTCACTTTCGAGTGAAATTGAAATGAAATCACTTCAAATTCACTTTATGGTGTTCTACATTTCACATTCACTCGCTCAATTCCACTCGTTTGTAAAAATGAATTCCGAGTGATTTTGCATGTTCCAGAAACCGAATTCACTAAAAAAAATGTGAATTGAAATCACTTCAGCAGCAGGAAGTGGAAACGATAGAAGTTTTATAAAAATGTAAGTAAATTGAAAATTGAAATAAAATTCAAATGAATATGCAATTTTAATTTGAAAATTTAATTTACAAGGGGAAAGCACAAGAACTCTGCGCAGGATACGATACTCCTTAAGTTTATGGAGAAGCAGCAGGATATTGCGAAAGGATTCGTCAAGGGCGACAGGGTGAAAGTGGAAAGATGTGACGGTGGACCTTAATAGCAATGGCCCGCCCCAAAACGACACGTCCGGTTGGAAAAAGGTAAATTTCGTGTAGATTTCAGTTCCCATCTTTGCCTACCAATGTCCTTGCTCCACCAGGGCGGATAGGATTTAGTAAGATTATCCTTTTATCCATTTTTCATTTTTTCTCTGGGATTCTATTGCTTTCTATAAAATTGGAAGCACATATACGTTATAAAATAATTTGCAAGTCCGTTTACTGTTCAATGGAATACAAATTAAAAAAAAAAAAAGTAAAAAGCGTTTTGTACGCAAACTTAATATTTTGCACCGTTTTGTGGGGCCACCTCAGCCATCGCCGCCCCGGGCCCCCGAGAACCTTAAGCCGCCACTGCGTAGATTTGTTTGTATTTCTTCACCAACATATATACATCAACAGGTGTGGATGGATTGGAAGGCGACTATCCGCAAAAAAAATTGCACACAACAATTCCGAGAGTAGAGCGACCGGCGGCGGGCCATTCAATAAGCATGTGCTCACTTCCACAGAAGAGTCTATTGCCCAAATATGTGGAATTTACACCGTTATTGAGGGCATAGCAGGCACGTTGGAGTTTGGTGCCACTTCTGCCACAGATATAACAGAAACTACTGAGGACCAGCCCTCCACTACCACAGCTGCTGCTAGCGATTCCTCCGCTGCTTGTGCTTCCTTGAACGCTTGTACTTCCGCTGCTGCCGACGTGCCTTCTGCTGCTACTAGCGCTTGCTCTGCTGGTATTGGAGGCACACGAAAACGTCGACACGAGCCCGAGAATAATGATTCCATAAAAAAATATATTAAGGAACAAACAAGTTCAATGGCAGCAATAGCGCAGCAAATGAAGGAAAGACTGCAGGAAGGCAAAGAAAATCTGCACTACACAAAAGAAATACACAGTGAAATCAAGGATGTAAACAATTCCCTAAAGAAATTGGTCACAGCTCTTATTGACAGCAATGAGGAAAATAAAAGGCACCACATCCAAATGGAGAGACTTCGACAAGATGAGCTGGAATTAGAAGAAAGACGACTGAATTTTAAACAAAGTTCAATTCAAAAGAAAACCTGAAGTGCAAATTTATTTAAAGAAATATTTATTGTTTGTTTTGTTATTTTTATGTTCCTTACATATACATATACATGAATTTTTTTAAATGAAAAAAGAAATACAAGTTGAGTTAAAAAAAGGAAAAAATCTAAAGGAAAACATTTTGTTTATAGGCTGTTGGCAATTTCATCCCTTATTCTATTTGCGTCTCCACTAACTGGCAAATCATAGGACGAAAATTCATCATCATCTTCTCCACCAAAATCGATTAAATCAACATCTTGAACTTTGTAGTGCCTACAGATGTTGTGCAGTGCACAACAAACATTTATTATTCGCACTACTTTCTTCGGTTGGTATTGCAGCAAGCGGGCCAAACATCTGAAGCGACTTTTAAGAACGCCAATGGTCCTCTCTACGACGTTCCGCGCAGACGAATGCTTCATGTTGAATGCATGCTGCGGTGTTCCGATTTGTGGATCCCTATACGGTGTCACTAAAAACGGCTCAAGAGGGTAACCAGCATCGCCTAGTAAAAAGCTTCTGCGCTCGCCAGATTCGTAGCTGCCTACAAAGTAATCACGAGCTTGGCTAACACTCCAAATCAATGAATCGTGGCTCGAGCCAGGGCCACGACCATCCACAGCCCTGATCACCATTTGATAATCACATATCTGCAAATGTTTAATTGTTTCTCGGAAATCTACACTTGCAAATTTATACCATTTACCAGGGTGCGGAAAAATTCGCTCGCGAACGATCGAAAATTCGATCTTCTCATATTGGCTCGTTTTGCGATTGTATTTTATCGCGAGAAATACTTGAGCAAACGAGCGGTTGCGAATGCATTGCCTACGTATTCGTTCGTGAGAGATCGTATGCAGCGAGTTTATGTATACACATTTCAAACGAACGAGCGTACGAAAGCGATCGGTCGTGGGAAGAACGCTGATGCAGAAAATCATTCGCAACCGCTCGTTTGCTCAAGTATTTCTCGCGATAAAATACAATCCCAAAACGAGCGTTCGCGAGCGAATGTTTGATCGATCGCGAACGAATTTTTGTAAGGTTCGTCGGTAGAGCGTGGCTGCAAACAATCATTGAATTTAGTCTATTTTGCGATATATACGGACGAAGGACGATTTGTGAAATTATTTTCTTGTGCGTTTGCTTTTTTTATATCAATATGGGCAAAGTGTCAAATATTGACAAGACGAAACTTGTTACATATAATAAAGACACAGATTTTTCAAAGTGCATTTTGTGTGGAAAACAACTTAAAGGATACATATAAGGAAACACTAAAAGGCATTACGAGACCATATACAAACATAACACAAAGTTTTCTATTTTTTTGTTATAATTTTCCTAACAAAAGGTCTTTAAAATCTACAAACTTCTATACATAAGTTTCCTTTAGGAAATAAACTGCAGTCAGTAGCAGCCGAGTATAATAGCAAACTGCTCAAACTCCTATATACATTATTTATTGCCCAGACGAACGATCGCGATCGTTCAAAGATTCAATCTTCACAATACGAGTTACTGATTGAGTTTTACAACAAGCGCTCGCAACAAACGAACGATCGCGAGAGATCGAACTGACGACGCTTGCAGCGACATTTTCTCATTCGCGATTTTTCCGAACATTTAGATTTCTCGTGAGAGATCGTAAATGCTTTTGCTCGCAGCGCAACTTTATCGCTCGCGAGAAATTAGAAGCACTCAGTTTTTGGTTGCGATTATTCGTGAGAAAGATCGTATTTTGATCGTTCTCCGCACCCTGCCATTTACAATCATTGCATTTATGATGAAGTATCCCTTTCTGTTGTAAAAAAGCGTGTGGTCATGATTTGGCTTCGTTATACGCACGTGTGTACCGTCAACGCAGCCTATAACGCCCGGAATCTGGAATTTCTGCAAAAAATGGCGCTTCGAAAGTTTTCGCTCTCCCTCCGTCATATTTAAATTTATCCATCTCGCGCAAATATGTTTTTCAAGGATTTCAAGGATGTTGTGCACAATTTTCGTAACCGTGCTTCGCCCTAATGCAATATCGCTGTCTTTTCCTACTGCTTTTTGGAATCCACCTCTTTATTTACTCTGTAGTGCACTGTGAAGCTAAAGAAATCCCATAAATAAAAATCGTGTTGCTTTTAGTGCATTTCAGTCACTTACACAGATTCTATCATTTCCAGAGGGTTAGAGTGATCGCGCAAAAATCTTTCTTTTTATCTTTTCCTCTGAATAAACATTGTTTGCACCAATGGTCAGAGCAAATGCAATTAATGCACTCATTTTTAAATCCGGAATAAATTTCTGTTTTGCTTTTTGTTTTGCTTGACAACAATTAGCTGACAGGCAATTCAGCGAGAAGAAAATGTATAACGAGTTCAAAATGAACATGTGGAATTGAAATCACTCGGTTTTTAGAACACCAACTACATTTTCACTCGGTTTCAAATTCACTTCCGATTTCACTTTCACTCAGTTTCTGGAACCTGGCTGAATGTCTTTATAGCTTTGAAACAAAGTGTATTTTTATCGATTTGTTTTAATCTTGGTAATCCGGACCTTTCGATATTTCGGACAGTGCTTGATTTTTAACTGTCCGAGTTATCGAGATTATACTGTATTATTAAAAAATTGTTTGGAATATTGGTGCTGGCTACAGCGAAGTCTCAAATCTGGGGGTGAACGGCAACTAAGACTTGGCCCTACCCATTAATTGGCTCAGCCAAGATGGTAGCCAACTTTGTTACAACTTTGTGCCTTGAATTCCCTTACACAATGCATGATTTAAGTTTAAATGTAAAAGTGTATAATGACTTACCCTGTGCCTACTTTAGCAGCAACGCCTTGATATACCGATGCCAAATTACCCGTGGTTACTAATTGATGCACTTTTGCAGGACACCTTTCTGTTGGATAACCCGTTACACTGTGAAACATTGGGCGAACTGAATGTTGATATCTGTTCAAAAACAAAACAAAAATAGGAACTTAATAAAATATATATATTTTTGTTATATACGGTCTAGCGTAAATAAGCAATCAAAGTGAAAAGGAGCTTAAAATACGAATATGCTTGCAAATACATTTTATTGCAAATATACCAAAGAATGCACTAACTATTGACTGTCACTTTAAAGATATGTTCTGATTTGGGAAGATATTTTATCAATTTTGTTTAGAAAACAAACAAAAACAATCATTATGGACATACGAACCGCAAATTTATTATATTAGACCATATTAAAATTATTATTAATTATTTTGCTATTATATTATTGCAAGCAAATGCAGTCGTAGATTGTATCAAAGGATTGTGCAAAAATAAGATATAGGGTGTTGGAGGTATAGAACTTCGAATTGAAATAAAACACAAGAAAATCGTTTTAATGTCCATCAATTTGGCTTTATTGGAAGGATAATTTTATGCCATTAATGTTTAAATATGATTTCGGGCATGTGGCCGCCGCGGCTGGCTCGAATAAAGCCAATTCTACAGGTCCAATTTTCAACCAACCAACCAATCTTCCATAAAGTTGATGGACAAAGCTCCAATTGCTGTGCACGGTGGCGAATCGATTCATTCGGGTCCTCTTCAACATTTTGCTCTACAGCGGCAATTGTTTCTTCGGTGCGCACTGTTCGACGTCTCTGCGGATGCGTATTATCACATAGAGTAAACGTAGTGCGAAAACGACCCATGGTTAACCGAATTAATTGCTGTGATGGACGATTATGTCGACCATAAAATGGACGGAGCTTGTGGTAAACTTCGCGAACTGAACCATTATTTTCGAAATAAATTTGCACGATTTGCAAGCGTTGTTCTTTTGTCAACCTGTTCATGATGAAATGGCAAACCAAACTGAACATAAATGACATTAGAGTTGCCAGATTTGACCACAAAATGCCAGTTTTATCTCTATTCGAAAAACAAACCTTTAAAAAACACACCTATACAACACACTGAAATTGTTGTAGTTGCTGTTCAAAATCACTTTATTTCACTATTTAAAATTAACTGTTACTTCACTTGATTTAAATATATTTTTATTTCGGTTATCTTTATCACACTGTTCCTTGCTAAAACCACAGATAACTTATCAAGTAGATGTCCATTTTCATAAGATGAAAATGGCACTAAAATGTCAAGCTCTAAATATTTTCCGCAAAGTTATTTTACGCACACAAATGCATGTGCTCATTCAGAAACTTCGCCGAATTGAATTAATAACGAATT
Source organism: Melieria omissa (assembly GCA_963971225.1). Classification (NCBI taxonomy): domain Eukaryota; kingdom Metazoa; phylum Arthropoda; class Insecta; order Diptera; family Ulidiidae; genus Melieria; species Melieria omissa. Next base: position 51,161,849 of record OZ020269.1, on the reverse strand, counting down.
TCCTTCCTTACATCCTTGCATCGAATTATTAATAGATTGAAATGTGGTGCACTAATAAATATAGTTATTATTCACGTTTTTATTTGATGCATTCAGAATCGATTTAGTTAAAATACGATGAATTTATGGTTTTGTAATGAAATGTATCCGCATAAACATATACAATAACACTTCGCACGTAACGCATGCACCTAAAAAACAAAGTATTCTCTAAACCAATTTTGAGTTGCTGAACACTAAAGTGAATAGCAATTCTTTTTGGTAAAGAAACATTTCGCAAAAGTTCAATAAACAAGTTTTTCCAGCACATATCGGAGACTTTTTTTTAGATATGTGCTTGTGGATATGTGGAACTGCGATATAGCTATTACGTGCGAAGTATTATTGTATATGTTTATATGAATTGTTCGCCAGTGTCCTTAAGTTTGCTTATATTGTGACAAAGCCAATAGAAACAAACAATTTTACGTTAACATGAGTGCCAGGATACCTCACCATGAGAAGTCATAAAATACTCCATAAAAGATGCTCTTATATCTAATGCGTTATCTGCTGGTCGGCCTGAAGTACTGTTTGCACGAATTGAAGGAATCGATCCATTTCCTCCAAGTTCCAACCGCCAAGTACCTGGCATAGTTTCACCGTTGTTGTTATTGTCAACATCGACTCCTCTCAGTTATACCGCTTTTCGTGTGATTAAAACATTATGTAAAACGCAAATTGCTAAAACAATGGCCTTCGCATTCTGCGGCTTTACATCTATTGCTCTTCTTAGAATTCGGAAGCGTGCTGCGCATATGCCAAATGCATTTTCTACGAAGTTTCTTGCTCGTGACAGTCTATAATTAAATATTTTGTGCCACATGACTTGTTGCCTACAACAAAATGGTTTTAGCAAGTATGTTTTTAGTGGAAATGCGTCGTCAGCAACTATTACAAATGGCATTTCATAATTTTTTTGCGGCACTGGCCTTGGTGGAGGAAAGCTGAGGGTGTTATCAGCAAGTGCAGTAGAAAGCGCGCTCCTAAGAAATTTGAAATCAGATATAAACATGTTGAAATAATTCACCAGGGACCTTAACAGTTATAAAAGTTTGTCAATGTTTAACAGTTAATTTTTGATTTTTATTTTATGACTCCAAAGATAACAGTTATTTAGTATTTATATTATAAAATTAATTTAATGACAATTATTTTTGATTGTTTTCTTATTAGTCCATAAGTAACTGTTTTCTTTCGATTTTTATTTTAGTTGTCCTATGATAACAGTTATTGGTGACTTTTATTTAAAAAAGTCATCAATAAAAATCATTCTTTTATTTATAAAAGTCATCAAAAAAATCATTCAATGACTTTTATTTTTTAAGTCATCAATAAAAATCTTCAATGACTTCTATTTATAAAAGTCATCAGTAAAAATCATTCAATGACCTTTATTTATAAAAGTCATCAAAAAAATCACTCAATGACTTTTATTTATAAAAGCCATCAATAAAAATCATTCAGTGACTTTTATTTTTTAAGCCATCAATACAAATCACTCAATGACTTTTATTTATAAAAGTCATCAATAAATATCATTCAATGACTTTGTGTGTGACTAACAAATTAAAACAAATTTTTTTGCCAAAATTCGTTTTTATTCATCAACATAGTCCCCTTTTAGGGAGATACAATCATTCCAACGCTTTTCCAATCTTTCGATACCGCCTTTGTAGAACGATTTTTCTTTGCCTTCAAAATAGGCGTTAGTTTCGGCGATTACTTCATCATTTGAGCCAAATCTCTTACCACGGAGCATCTTTTTGAGGTCTGCGAAGAGCCAGTAGTCGCTGGGGGCCAGATCTGGAGAATACGGGGGATGAGGAAGCAATTCGAAGCCCAATTCATGCATTTTTGCCATCGTTTTCATCGACTTGTGACACGGTGCATTGTCTTGGTGAAACAACACTTTTTTCTTCTTCATATGGGGCCGCTTAATCGCGATTTCTTCTTTCAAACGTTCCAACAACGCTATATAATAGTCGCTATTGATTGTTTTCCCTTTCTCAAGATAGTCGATGAATATTATTCCGTGCACATCCCAAAATACTGACGCCATAACCTTGCCAGCCGATGTTTGTGCCTTTGGACGCTTTGGGCGGCTTTCACCGGTTGCATGCCACTCAGCAGACTGCCGATTTGACTCTGGAGTAAAATGGTGGATCCATGTTTCATCCATTGTGATGTACCGACGCAAAAACTCCGACTTGTTGCGCGTAAACATGTCCAAACAGCTCTTTGAATCATCGATTCGTTGTTGTTTTTGCTCCGGTGTGAGTAAACGCGGCACCCATTTCGAAAACACCTTTTTCATAACCAAAAGTTCGTGTATTATGGTGTGTACACTGCCTGCTGATATCTTTAGAATGTCAGCAATCTCCCCCACTTTTACTTTACGGTCGGACATAATGATGTTCAGTGTTTTTTCAACGTTTTCCGTCATACATAGGTACCGCTATGTTTTCCCGAGTTTCTATAGCGCCTAATAGGTCAAAAAAAGAGGCGAAAATTGGAATTTTTTACAAATTGTTGCATAACTTTTACACAGTGCAAAATAAAAAAATTCTGTCTCGGGAAAACGTAGTCAACGTTACTATGATTGTAACGAATATCAATTTTCTGATTTCAGATCACCCCATTGGCTACAACTTTGCTTAACACTTTCGCGTCCGCTCTCTGTGCAGTTAAACTAAAACCTATTGCCGCTTTGTTTACGTATGCCGTTGCGTTGGCGCCGCTATTTTTAATTTATATTTTAATTAATTAATTAATATATTAATTAATTAATAAATCAATTAATTTTTTATTCAAACAATAGGCATAAAACGTAAAAATACATGAACGGCTCCTAGGATTGTTTGGCAAAAAACGTAAAAATACGTGATCGGACGCGAAAGTGTTAAGCGGGACCATTGCAGTTTTAAAATCCATGTCATCAATGACATTTCAAGGTCGCGGGAGGTTTTTTTCCTCTTCAAAAATGAAAATTTAAAGTCAAAACATGTATTTTTAAAAATTAAAAAAAAATTTCTTATTGTATGCAGCAGATCTTTCGTAATTAATTCCCCAAATAACAGCTCAATTTCTTGTGTGAAGAGTAGAGGACCCCCTTAACACATAAACACGAAAATGAAAAATGTTGAGTTGTGTCACTTTTGTAGTGCGTGTGCGATATTTAAAAATTCCTCAGAAGAAGCGTCATTTGCTGGTTTTTTTAATTCTTTCAAAAAGCTGCTTACAAAACACACTTATACTCTGTAGCTACGGCTATAAGGATTTATATTTTAAAACAGAATGATACAACACAGCTTACTTAATAATAATTAAAACGCCGTTCCATAAAAACTGCATTCGATGTCAAATAAAAAAAATTGGAAAAAATTGTACGATATATTGTACAAATTTCCGAAAAGGGTTAACATACAAAAAAGCAATGGTACGTACCCTATACCTGGCCTGTGTCCAGCTTCATTGTAAATATTGGCAAAAGAGGTGTTGGGTGCACCTGGTGCTGAGCGGTTTTGAGTGATAGATAAATGTGGCGGCATTTGCTGGTACGTGCTTCCCCTATTCGGTGGACCAGAATACACATCAAGTAGGTTTACTGGCCTAGATGGACGTAAATGCACTTTACTTGAACCATAATGCGACATTACATTTGATTGTGAGTTGAATGGTTTTAGGCTGCTTTTATAAAATATGTTGTCATTTTCTTCAGTACCATCACGTTCTAGTTTATATTCATGTTTCCAATTCAAATTTTTGGATTGCAGGGAAGTATTATCGTTTTGAGCGCGTAGATGTAAAGGTGATACCTAAAAAAAATATTTTGTTAAAAAGCATCAACATGCACAAATGTGTAACCACATTATACATCTGCATTAAACCTTTAAATGTTTGGCTGTCTTCTTAAACGTCAGTTGCTTTGCAACAGTACAAAGCATCATGTTCGTAAACAAAAAATGCAACAGTGTTACAATGCATCGTGTTCGTGAACGCATCCAATGAGCAATCGATCGCATCGATCGCATCATTTTTATCGACGATGCATTGACATGAATTTCGCTGTTAACAGTTTCATTTCTGGAATTAGTTTGACTTTCAGTATACTCTTAATTCAGTTCTCCAGGACCTTCGGAACTTGTTATTATATTATCAAGATTCACACAAGAAATTATTATATGCTTAACTAATTTCCTGTTTTTTACATCAATGTAACTTAAGATTCGAAATTTATTTTTTAAAATGCCAAAGACCTGCTCGACGCATACTCATGTATTACTCAAAATAGTATTAGTAAGTTTGCAATACTAATATTGTTTCGCAGTGTTGCTGTGCGTCCATTTTGCAGTATTTGCTTGCATCAGAACCATTCGTAAACAAAGCAGTGCTAACACATAAATGTATGCAATGTATGCAATATATCACGACTGCATACCCAACTGGCATCACGACAGTGGTGATAGAGCATCACTGCTTTGCATAGGGATGTTTAAGAAGAAAGCCTTTATGTCCGGTATACTCGTCAGAACGAAAAGAAAATTTTTCATAAAAAACAAAATTACATTCGTACAGTACATTCCGTTTAGCTGCATTCACCTTCGATGCCCGTGCTTTTTGGCCCTTAAGCGAAAAATGCAGCTAAGCGGAATATCCTTAGCGCACCTATATAAGAATGTCAAAATATATCAAAATATATAAAATACTAGCTGACCCGGCGAACTTCGTCTCACACGATATTTGTTGTTTTTTTTTATAATGAAATATGCGTGAAGGCGAATCTATGGCGATGCAAATTGACGAAGAAAACCAACTAAAGAAAGGGGAAGAGCTACTGATTAACGCAATTGAGGCCCACAAATCAGCAATGTTGCTGATAAGTTTCAGTAAAGAAATGGACTACGCTTGAACCAGATTTAAATTATATGGGAGGTGCCACGCCCCCTTATTCAATACCCGCACAAAGCCATATGTCGAAAGAGAAAATACGAGGGCGGGTCAATAAGTCTGTGACTTTTTGAATGAAACACAGGTTTTTAGATAAAACGTTATTTTATTTTTCAACGTAGTCTCCTTTGAGATCTATACACTTAGCCCAACGCTTCTCCAGTTTTTTTATCCCTTCCGAAAAATATGATTTGTCGAGGTCTTCAAAATAGGCATTTGTTTGTGAGATGACTTCGTCATTGGAGGCAAATCTCTTTCCGCCGAGCCATTTCTTCAAGTTTGGGAACAAGAAATAGTCACTTGGGGCTAGATCGGGTGAATAGGCGGGATGAGGGAGCAATTCGTAGCCCAATTCATGGATTTTTGCCATGGAAACTGCACATGTGTGCACCCGTGCATTGTGAGCAAACGCGGCACCCATCTTGCGGAAAGCTTTCTCATACCCAAATGATCATTCAAAATTGAAACGTCTGAGCCATGTGAGATGCCTATGGCTTCCACAATCTCTCTCACTTTTAATCGCCGATCGGCTAAAACCATATCGTGGATTTTTTTGTTTCGGATGTGGAGACCTCAACTGGGCGTGCAGAACGTTCGGCATCTTCCGTGCTTGTACGGCCACATCGGAATTCAGTAAACCACTTTTTTACCATGGAAATGGATGGTGCAGAGTCCCCATAATATTTATCAAGCTTAGCCTTGGTTTGCGTAATGGATTTTTTCCGCAAAAAATAATGCTTAATGAGCACACGAAATTTACTTTTTCCATTTTCTTCTCAGTCAACGCGGTAGTCTGATATTAACGGCTGTCAAAAACAAACTAAATGTCGCAGCTTGTTCAATTTTTGACAAGAGTCAACTGACAGATGACTGTTGACGGGAGCAGTGTTGCCGTTTCAATTAAGAGGCGGGAAATTCAAAAGTCACGGACTTATTGACCCGCCCTCGTATGATAAAATTCCTGACAAAACCATCGTAAATCAATACAACGATGTTTTTGTAGCTTTAGTGGAGGAATATAAGAATAGGTTTAAGGATTTTGATAAAATACGAATTTAAATTATTTTATATTTAAACCCACTACATGTGATGTTGAGGAACAGCCTGAAGAAATCCGTGCTGAAGTGATAAAAATGCAAAGTGATTTATTTTTACCAATTGCAACTGGAATTGACTTTTGGAAAAATGTAAATACATGTTCGTATCCAAAAATAACAGATATTATTTTTAGATTGTATTCCATGTTTGGGACGACATATTTGTGTGAAAGCGCCTTTTCTTTAATGAAATTAATAAAATCAAAGCACCGTAACCGCTTATCCGACAAACATCTTGAATCTTTACTTCGAATTAAATGCTGCAAAGAAGAAATTAATATAAACGATTTAATTAAACAAACTAACTGATGAATAAGTGGTTGAACAGACAAGCAGGCCAGCTGGCAAATAGAAATCACATTTAGTTAGTTTGATACTTTAATGCTAGCAATATTTTTCAAGTTAAAATATTAGAGCTAAAAAAATGTACGCCTTAATTTTGTGCAGTGTTTTTCACGCATACATTGCCAAAATGCGTGGTTGTGTTAGTGCCCATCACTGGCGTAGATACCCTGTCGGACCTGAGACAACCAGTTCCAAAAATTCATTGGTCTTTCAACTGGTTTTTTGTAGTCAATTGGGCAACTAGTTGTCCAAGTGACTGTCAGCGGATGCAGAAGTGGGTGAGTTCGCGTCTAATCGTTCACGTTCTGCGTGCGCGTTCATAGGCGAGAAGAAACATGAAAATACGAAACGAAACGAAAGACGGAACAGAGGTGAAATAATCAACATTATTCTGTTAGGTCTGATCTTGCGATGCTTTTGTTACAACAACAACGTAGAAATGTTTCTTTCTTTCTGTTTCTATGACTCGAAGTTCGCTCGATTTGCACGTTTTGTCTTGAATGATTTCAGTTAGAATTTTGCGTGGTTGCGTGAAGCAACGAATTGCAGCAGCAGTCGAATGGTATGTATTAAAAAATTTATGTAATTATGTTTATGTAATTATTTATTAATTTATTTATTTTTTTATTAATTGCAGGCGAAGTCAGGATGTTGAACTGCGTCGAACCCCAAACAGTTTCGAAGTGTGTCAACGAGTCGAGGTTCATCTTTAAATGCACCAACAATTTTTTTATTCCCCATGATTTTTTGTTATTATTTTTAAATATTTATAAAATAAAATAATTATTTAAAAAATGTATAGCTTTATTTTCCACATAAAATTCAACTGGTTAGAGAACTAGCCCCGAATAAACTAGTTCGCAAACTAGTCGCTTCGGACTAACCTTGGACTAGTTGCAAATGGATGCAGACGGGGACAATTGACCCTCGCTTAGGACACCGCCATGTTAAAAGGGTGAGTTTGCTCCAAGGAAACGAGTCGATTCTGAGGTCATATGTGACTGTCAAGCGACTAGTTGAAAAACTAGACTTGGACCAGTCCGATTTCCCACAGGGTAGGTAAGTCATTGGTTGTATTGTGAGGTCTGACAGATTATCATGCCCACAATTCTTAAAAAATGCAGCCATTCTCAACACTAAACACACGATTTTCAAATACGAACTGAAACATCACCAACGGTAAAATATACAATTATATATAAAAAAATTCAAACGTCGTTCACATACAAACTGACCAAGAATGCAAATAGACGCTTCTTTGACGCTTACTTAGTTTTTCGAAAATTTCAAATCATTTTCCATTTTTAACAAGCTCGCAGCATGTCATGATTATTTAGCCAACATTTTTAGAATTCAAAGAAAGTTAACACAATAATAAAAACTAATAGTAGGGAATGTAACCGGTTGTGGGCCGGGTTTCGTTTTTTGCCAGTAACTTGCATTCAAGTATTCAATGGAAAGCTAGAGGCAGTAGGTAACCAAAAAAATAAACAGATTTTCTATAATTTTTCAAAAACAAAATTTTTTTAACAAATTTTGTAAAGTTTATTTTTGGCCAAACAAATTTTGTAACCCGTTGTGGGCCAACCTGAAAAATCCACTTAAAATGCGAAATTATGAAGAAAAACCAGTAAAGGAATATGTAATATCAAAATTTATTTATCAATGAAGCCTCTAGTGGCGAAAAAACATCAAGAAAATTTGACTTTTTCAAATTATTAATCATCCTCATCGGAATCCCCATTTTTGCATGTATAATAGCTTTTTTGTATTGCAGCGCATTTCAAATGCACAAACCGATTGCAGCCACCGTTGCATTTGATCGAATTGGCTTTAGTCAATTTTGGTGGCAGAAGGACCAAACAGATCAGACAAAAGTCCAAATCTTCTTCGTCAGAATCCTTCTTTGCTTGCTTCTTGCGTTTGGCCGACTTTTTGGCTGGTGATGTTGCCTTGCGTTTGGCCTTTTTAATGGGTGTTGGAGCAGCTCGCATTTTTGCTGCTTGTAGGCTCGAACAAACGGGCGTCTTTTCGATCAAACAAAGCTTAATGGCTTGTACGATCACACTGAAATCAGTTTCCTTCGGTTCGTCTTTTTTCTCAGGGCAGACATGGCTAAAATTGCGTAAAAATGCATAAAAAACACGAATAAATAAACACTTCGATATTAAATAATTAGGTCCAGTGTTTTAAATGTTGGCGCCTTTTATAACGGAAATACAAATTTTTGTACTTCCGGAAAACTCCAAGAGAGGACTCTGGGAACCGCCTTGACAAGGAAGTCAAAAACACGATTTGCAATAATTTTCATGCAAAAAACATGGTAGCCCACAACCGATTACAAAAGGTGGCCCCCAACCGGTAACGGCAGCCATCCCTTATAACCCGGCATTGGTGTGGTAGGGTATACCATACCCCAGACGTTGTATTTTTGTAAATAATACATATATTAGTTTTATGTTGGCACTATCGCTTCTAGTAGCTGCCCTGCAGGAAAGAAGTAGTCAGTTGGCAAAAGTAACTAATTTTAAACTAATTATTTGACAACTAATTTGTAACTGATTGAAAAATCATGCATGGCAATACAGTTCACGAGCGCATGCGCCGCACTCGTTGCGTTGTTCGTAAAAACGAAAAGGCGCCTGCGCCATGAATAAGGGCTGCCTATTGTTTGAAAATTGATATTTTCTGGGTTTGCGTTGGCGACCCTTAGCATTTTTAAGTGAATCTAATGGTTTGGCAACATTGCTAACCAAAAACGACGCCATATCGTGTGTATCCGTCGAAGCGTGCGCGTGGAAAATCAAGTGCGTATTAAAAAGAGGTGCGTAAAATAATTGTGTTAATTATTTCATTTTTAAAAATGAATGCAACAAAAGCAAGAAGCATTCGCCGAAAAATAAAAAAACAGAGAGACATTTATCTTAACCGACTTACAAGTGAAAAGACGGCTGAAAGGACGAGTGAAGACGTGCAAGTTGAGCATTTGTGCGCGGAAAATTACAGCGAGCCTGAGGCAGAAAGTACGCCGCCGCAAAAAACACGTTCCTGTTATGTTTTTTTGACTTATACAGTTTATAAATGGATATCATTAGAAAAATATATGTTTTTGTTACTAAATGAATTACATTGTTATTCTTAATGAAATGCCTTTAATGTTTTCTATTTTGTTTGGTTTTAGTTATAAGATGTAAATATTATATTTATTTATTTATATTATTTTAAATAATTGCACTTTGTTTTTGAAAAATTTTAATAAAACAATTATGAATTGAATCCAATATATTTGAAAATTCATTTGAAGGGGTTATATGTAAGTAATTTGTAATGAGTTACTATTTGACTAGTTTAAAATCAGTTACAAACTAACTAATTTTTAACTAGTCCCAAAACAACTAGTTTTACATCAGTCGATTGTGGACTAATTATTAATTGGTTTGAAAACAACTAGTTATAAACTAGTTGGGAAGTCATGCAGAGGTAGACAATTGATGTGCTGCTAGGACATCGCCACGTTAAAATAATCACTTCTTTTCAAGCAAAATAACTAATTTGTAATCAGTCCTGTACAGAAAAGGACTAGTTATAAACTAGTTTAAAATTAGTTACTTTTCCTGCAGGGTGTTTATAACAGTCCAACCATACACATTTGCTATCCAAAAACGGCTTGAGTGTGATCAGATTTCAGCCACACCCCGCTAAAGTTCATTGGGGTATGACATACCCCACCACACCAATAACTTAACTTTTTGTGTAAATGATTTTGAATTCAAGTTTATATATTTGATGGTCTAGTAGTCATCGATTTATTCAAAACTCACCGTACGGAAAAAAAGGGACAAATACCAACTGTCCAACTGCTGCGTGCAAGAAAAGCTCCCAGTTCAGTATTCGCATTTCGTCGCCGTAGAAAACGAATGTCGTATGTTTCATTGAATTTAATAGCACCTACGACAATCCTTTTCATCGTATCATATGTTCCAAAACATATCATTATTTTTCTACATCTTCATGATTCTGTAAATCATTGAGATAATGCGAAGCTATACCAAAACGTCAAAAACCTAAAAAAATAACGGGAAACTCGTTTTCTCTTTCGGTGGCTGTCCTCTCAGCTGGAAATGGCAAACCTCTGAGAGCAAAAATTGCCTATGAAAAAGCTCCCAACCTGCCGTTCGGAACCGGCATAAAACTGTAGGTCCCTTCCACCCGCGTACAAAATTCACACGCACAACACGGGTGGTTGCGGGAAGCTAGGCCTTAGTCTCGCGTAAGCGGGCTGTCGTGCCAATCAATTAATTAATTAATTAATACCAAAACGTCGTCAGTACAGCACACAATGGTCGGTTTGTCTGAGAGCAAAAACCTTATACGACTTGCAAAAAGTGCGCTAATTTTGCGACCCTGTATTTCGCTACTTTTTCACCGTAGCTACCAAAAATGTTGTCACATAACGACATGTATGTCGTTTATAAAACAGACTGGTTTTTGGAAAATTAAATAATGTAATTTCTTTAAACCCCATTTTATGAAGTGGGTTGACTATTTTTCGTATATCAGTATTTTTCGTTTATTTTTCTTATATTTGTTATTTTCTTTTACAAATTGCTTGCACATGAATTTTTTTTTGCATTTTCTTACGTAAAATAAATGAAGAATAATATATGATTGCTATCTTTTATATCTGTGTTGTTTCGTGAGGTTGGTGCTATATAAAGTTTTGGGGTATGTCATACCCCACCACACCAATAACGTAATTTTTTTTCACCACACCAACGCCGGGTTAAGTGACTGGCAAAATTCTCGTGGCGAAAATTTTGAGCAAACTCGATATAAAATCGGAAAATTTAACGCAAATACTGCATAAAAATGCATAACACTCACCTCTTTGCAATATTTCACTTCGCTTTATCACACTCGCAAAATCTTCAGAAATTACCTTATTGAAAATTTCTTCGTAAATTTTTTTTGTTTTGTTGTAGCTGCACTAATACTGTCTATTGTCAATGTACACATAGCCTCATACTCAGATCTGTCATATTTTATAAACGTAAAAAAATACAAGGGGTGGCCCAAAACCGGTGATGGCCCACAGCCGGTAACATTACCCTTCACTCGATTCTCGTAAAAAACATTTTTCGTCTGGCCAGACGACATAGTGTTATTAATAATAATTGATTGGCACGACAGCCCGCTTACGCGAGACTAAGGCCTAGCCTCCCGCAGCCACCCGTGTTGTGCGTGTGAATTTGTACGCGGGTGGAAGGGACCTACAGTTTTATGCCGGTTCCGAACGGCAGGTTGGGAGCTTTTTCATAGGCAATTTTTACTCTCAGAGGTTTGCCATTTCCAGCTGAGAGGACAGCCACCGAAAGAGAAAACGAGTTTCCTGTTATTGTTTTTAGGTGTTACTACATGCAGTATTCGAACTTGCGTCGCTCTGCATTCGACTCGCTGGACCGCGCACTAACCAACTGACACACGGCGGCTGACGACATAGTGTAGATGTGAAAAAAAAGCATAAAAGCACGTTCAAATTCTTTAGATTTCTTACGTTTTATATAAAGGTTAATGATGCTTGAAAAATCACGAAAGCACAGCACGATTGAGAGCATAGAAACAAGTTATGGATAAAAATAGAACCATTTCCTCTGGCCAGACGACATAGTCCATCCGAGGGTTAAAAGTTATTTTTTTATTTTTATTTAATGACTCAACAAAAATCAGTTATTTTTATTTAAGTATATATGAACCCTTTCGGTACTTCCGTTTTGTTTTAGACTTTAACACGTTTTACCCGGCGCATTTTTTCGATGTTTCTATGCATTGCATACAAAAAAGTGCCGTTCGTATGGCGGCACCTTTTTTTTCTAGTTTCCCACTGTATTTTATATTAGCACTTTGTCTCTATCCAGTATGGTTTTTACAATCAAATTATAAACATTTGTGGACCACCAGTGGTCCGCGCCGCCAGATAAATGAATTTGCCTGTGGACCACCGGTGGTCCACGCCGGGTAGAACGTGTTAAAAAAATCATTATTTTCCATTTTATAACTGTTTAAGGCAGGTTCTCACCTTGTGGGGGAAAAAACCCGATTTTTCTTTTGCCTTATCGTGTAGCTATATATTTCAAAAATGTGCTCCAGAAATTTCAGATCAAAATCTAAAAAGTTACAGGCCGTTACATAGAGCAGTGTCGAGAACCGGCCAAGCGCGCTTTAAACTTTAAAGGCGTTTTTCTGAGAACCACATTTTCGGGGGGTTGCCACTCTCCACACAACCACGCAGGGTTGCCACTGGTTACATATGAATTATCCACATGATTGAAGGCGCTGGAATGAACCAATCGTCACCAAATTTTTTTTAAATGTTCCTTAGGGTTTTTTCTAAAAAACGAACTACGATCAGCCAAAAATAGTGAAAATTGTTTATTAAAAAAAATAATAAGTGAACAAAAAAAATGCGAAAATCGTAATTTTTTTTTCAAAACTTCATAACTTTTGTAATTTAGATTTTTTTCATGATCTTAGTTCATTCAATAGATACGGTACACATTAAGAATGTGTTCGATTTTTGTGTTTCAGATCACGGGTTTTGACGGAATCACTTTCGGTAGCGGTAGCGACATGCCGCCACTGATGGACGCCCCCTCCCCTTTTTTGATTCATTCAATTTGAAAAATTGTATTCTCTAAATAAATGTGTGTTCACATCCAGAAAAAATTTTCAACGTTGTATCTTTAACCGTTTTCTCCAAAAAAATTCCTAAAAAAAGTGCACTTTTTCGGATCCACAAGGTGAGAACATGCCTACATAATTAATAAGTTATTATTAATAATAACACACTGTGCGACAATTTTGGGGTCATGGAATCTAACCCGGAACCGACCGAGACTAATCGATAGTACTCTTATAGAGTAACAAAACCCTAGCTGGGTTTTGCAAAGTTAGTTGCCTTCTACAAGTTACATCCGTGTAAAGTTTGTGTGTATTAGGGTTTCTTCAACCAGTTTTTTTTTATAAGTCTTAAGATATTCAAAATTTTGTATTGCTGTCTTCAGCAAACTTGCTGCTAAGTCCTGCTAACCATGCTGCAAAAAGGACTCTATTTTTGACTGCATACGTCACTGAAAATGTTGAATTTCTTAACACGTTCGCGGACGTGAATGCTATAGCAGTTATTTTCGTGGTGATGCAAAATGAGGTGAATGCTATAGCATTCAAATTTTAAAGCCAATATTTATAGATTAAATGTTAAATAAATTGAAATTTTTGTAAATAATACGCTATATCATTCAATGTGTATAACGGCTAAAATACGATAATCTGACAACTGCAACAATATATGTGTAATCAAATTTCATATAGTTCTACTAGTTTCCACAAAAATTTACTGTCTTTTTTTGCAGCTCACTGAAATTTTTACTGTCCGCGAACGTGTTAAAAACGTGTAAGTTTGTGCAGCTAAAGTCCATGGTTCCATGGCTTATCTAAAGTTTGATGACATTGCACTTTTATTCCTACGAATTGACTTTTTTCAAGTAACGGTGCAAGGAATATGGAAAGCAAAACAAAAGAGGGAAAGCTTCCAAAGAGTTGCAAAAATAGTATATTTATAGAATATACAGTCTGTCCAGTAGAAGCGTGATCGACCAAATTTTCACTTAGAGTACCGTTATAAAAAAATTTTGAATGCACCTAAGAAGCCTCATAATTTTTGTAATACGCAGTGCACAAATTTTCGGTCTCGTGAAACAATTACAAAGTACAGGGTGTTTTAACAAGATGAGCCCCGCGTGAGAGAAGCGGCTTGAAACCGTATTCCTTTGTCTACACCTTAGAGGGCCGTAAATGTCACGTTTAGCTTTAGCAAAATATATGAAGAAGTCGAAGTCATTCGTAATGAGGTGGACGAATCGGTATATGGAAGCAAAACATGTCGATGATTTGGCTGGGCGGGGCCTTGAAAAAAAGGCCTCCCCAAAACAGGACGAGAAAATCACTGATTTGTTTGCGACGAAGCCGGGCTTATCGTTGCGTAAAGCTAAAGCAGTTTTAGAGACAAGTGATGTTCAAATATCAAAAGAGACGATTCAAGAACGTTTAAGAACTAACGACGTTAAATACCGGAGATCATTGAAAAAACTGTTGCTCTCATCATCACATGTTCAAAAACGGCTTGCCTGGGCTTATGCCGATTCAGATCAGAATTAGAATAATGTAATATTTACGGATGAATCCCAATTTTGGGCAAATAGTAGCATAAATCGATCTCCGTGTGCCGCGATCAACCGATTGTTCCAACAAACTGTTAAAGACCCAGTAAAGGTCCATGTTTGGGGCTGTTTCTCAGAAAAAGGATTTGGGCGACTTTTCGTTATTACCACCAACTTGAACGCGGTTTTGATGAACAAAATGTATGAAAAAGCTTTATTACCATCAGCTGCGAAGATGTTCGGGAGAAGAAGACTCTCTTGGATTATACAAGAAGACAACGACCACAAACATCGCAGCAGAATGTGGGCTGAGTGGGAACAGCAAAATAAGGTAGAAGCGTTAGATTGGACCTCACAGTCGCCTGATGCCAACCCGATAGAAAATGTGTGGGAAATAGTAGAGCAGAAGCTCAGAGGAAAAACTATATGGACAGCAAACAGTTATCTAGACAAATTCAGCTGATTTGGAGTCGATTGCCTCGGCAACTTGCTCAGAATTTAGCGCAAAGTCGGGTCGGAGGTTTGAGCCCATAATAACGAATGGCGGCGACTATACCTGTTATCAAAAATATTGCGTACAATAAATATTATAAACGCATAAAATGCAGTTTGAGACGAATCGGACAAATAGTTTCCAAGTTACGACGGTCACGCTATTACTGGACAGACTGTATATTACATTCATTCAGTACATTATACATACCGTAGCTCAAAGTTGAGATGCAACACGTTACTAAAAAGTATTGAAAAATATATTGAGTCATAGGTTGAACATACCAACATTATTTATGTTATTTAAAAACGATATTTGATAAAAAAAACTAAAATCAGCAAAAACAGTCAGAAATAATTTTGGTATGCTGAACCTATGACTCAAAACATTTTCCGTAACGTGTTTAGTAACGTGCCACTGTACATTACATTACATATATAATAAATACATTCAATAAAAAAAAAAAACAAAACCTGTATCGTTTACTAAAAATGTTCATTCATGTTCATGTTTATGTTCACATTCATTCATTATATTATACATACATACATTACATTATATATGTATATAATTCATTCATTGTTAAAAAATTATTTCTTTTATTCATTTCAGTATTCAGTGTTCATTCAGTATTTCATTTCATTCATGTTCATGTTATACACGGTGTGTCCCAAACAAAAACTCAATATTCCGGCAAATCTCAGTTATTTTATTCAAAATAGTCTCCTTCCGCATCAATACAACGTTTTGCACGATCAATTAACATATCGAATGAGTTTTTGAGATCATTTTTATCCATCGACTTTAGTATGTCGGTCGTCGCTCTTTGGATGGCCTCTACGTAGGCATAACGTTTTCCTTTCATAGGCAAGTGCAATTTGGAGAACAACTAAAAGTCGGCGAGTACCGTGAATGGTCGATGGTTAAAATGGAATTTTTGATCAAAAAATCCGTGATCAAGTTCGATCGATGAGACGAGGCATTATCATGCAACAAACGCCAGCTCCCTTTTTCACGGTATTGTGGCCGCACACGACGAATACGGCTGAGCAAACGCTTCATAACACCAAGATACAACACAGCAGTAATCGTTTCACCAGGTGGAACGAATTCACGATGAATAATACCCTCCGAATCGTAGAAACAAATAAACATTGTCTTCACTTTTGACTTCGAACCACGGTATTCGAAGGACCTGGATGTTCGTCGTCCTGAATGTCTTCACGACCTTCCTGGAACCGCTTATACAACTCATACACTCTGGTACGAGATAGACAATTATCGCCATAAACATAAAACATAACTTAATATTTGCTCATTGTTCGTTTTTCGACCGTTGCACAGTGCTTCGAGAGTGGACAAAAATAAGAAAAAAAATTATTGCGGATTTTGACAAAAGTAGTATCATGTTAAAGGTAATTGTTTAATTAAGCTGGATCCGAAATACTTTATTGAAAAATTGTCGAGATTAGGAGATATAGCTTGTCAAAGTCGGATATATTTAAAAAAAATTTATGAAGGGGAAAAATGAAATTTAGGTGCTTGTATAAAAAAAATGGTATAAAATGTGTTGTTGTAGATAGGCTTCCAATTTCTTTTAATATTAAAACTTAATTGATAGGAGCGAGACCACTGATCAGTTTTTTTTATTTAACATACATAATTTTTTTTGTACGAATTTTCAAAAATTAATGTTTTTTAACCCATGAAAATTAAAAAGAACCAAATTTAGAAAGGCAATTAATATCGAATGGCGTGAACTGGCGTAAATCCTTCTTATGACCCTTTTTGGATGGACTTTCTTCTCTTAAATCCGTAAAAAAAATTCTGCGTCTTTTTGCGCCTTTGGAAAATATTCAATTTTTTCAAAACTACTAATGTTGATTTTTGTATAGAAATCGCTTGAGTTATAATTACGATTAAAATGTTTAACTAAGGCAATGCAACGAATTATGAATGTTTTTTTATAAAAAATAGGTTTGGTACGCATATTTAACCCATTATGAGCCATATAATCCAAATTTTTTCATTATTATGAAATTTGTTAGCTAAAATGTGATTTAACGCTAATATATTCTAAAAAAGGAGGAATGTACAACTTTGAAGAAGGTCCAATTTTGAAGAATAAGTCTTGAAGAATAGTCTCGCCGTTATAGGTTGAGCTGCATTGCATATTCACCTGCCTCATCTCCATGTTAAGCTGTACGAATATCAAATAAACAAAAACTATATCCTTTTAGCAACTTTACCGCCCTCTTTCTATCTTTTAAATATGGAATTAAGAAAAACGCTAAGATATGTATTTTGTTATTGCTTTTTTAGTATACATGTACATAATTTTTAAACAATCCGACCAAAAAACAATGTCGGTCCATATAAGCTTCACCACCCCGTTTCCGCTCTTTCCAGGTCGACGTTTTCGAAATCGCTTCTTTTTAAGGGTTGACTTTCTAAAATACAACTTTTGACCAAATTTCATCATAATAGCTCCAGCGGTTTGGGCTCTGTGATGACAAGATAATATATAACCATATATATTCGATTTTTTTTAACTATATATTTTTTTTGAAACAAACACAAATTTTGAAATCAGCAACCCAAAATGACTTAGACTGCAAATTTTCAGCGAATTTCACGTACTCCTTCTATTTTTGCCGCAATTTTGTATGGAGTCGAAGCACTGTGCGATGCCACAAACACACTGTCACTTTGAGCGCGATATTTTGGTTTCCATAGAACCAAATGTCATACAATTTTGACATAATGTCAGTTAAGAATGTACCTTTCCATTGCTAACATCCACCAATAGGTGGCGCCAATATAAATCGATGTTCCGCTTTCCATGGGACACACTGTGTATATATATTTCGTTCATTAAAAAAATAACAAATAATATGGGTATTCATTTAAAGGTGTAAAAACCTCGCAAACCTCGTAAACCGTATAAGTTTACCATTGCGTAAATTAGTTGTCAAAATTTATTTACGCGCATCGGATAAATTTGCGCAGCAATTTCGTTGTGCAAACAATGTGCACAAGCTTTGCGAGGTTGTGAATGCAACCCTGCCAATGGATTTATTTTATTGTTCAATTTGAAAAAAGATAGAAGAGGTAAGCATAAAACTTGAAACTAAAATTTGAATTAATTTCCACTATTGTTTACATTTGAGAACTGACTGCAAAAACAAAAACGCATCAACCCGACTCACCGCTGGACAGAGTCGCAGGTGTTTCACCTGCTGCAAGCAGTTGCCGATGTGGTGAAGGAGACTCCAGAGTCGCTTGAGGTTAGAAATTCAAATAACAATTTTATTTGTGTGCATATTGTTACGAATACTAAGTCTAGTGGGCTGTTGCGTATCTCTGGATTGTGTAATTTGAAAATAAAACACAGTTTCTTAAACGCAGACAATAAAATAAACCAACAGTCACTTTATTATTCACAGTTTACACTTTACTGTTCGTACACCTAAGTATTTGCTTAGTCACTTCGTGTGGCAACTTCACTTGTCAAAACCAGACTGACTCGCTGCACCGCATCTGGCCACCTTTTATACTCTGTCCGGCCGTCGCGCAGATCGTTCTCGCACGTTGCCAGATTGGACTAGAAGTTTCCCTGATGACCGCGACCATCGTTGCCAGGTTGGACTATCGCGGCCGTCGTTGCCAGATTGGGTTATGGCACGGCACGTAGCGGCAGGGTTGCTTTGCACCGCGACAGACTGGCTCATCGTTACACTGCCCACCACTTAGACTTGTTCGTCCCGAACAAGTGCCGAGGCTCCGCTGTGATAAGGCGCCAGGCGCTCCAAATGGACTACCTTCAGCTTAGCGCCTCTATTGTTGCAACGTTGAATCCGGTATACCACGTCGTTAATCCTAGTCACGACTTCGTAAGGTCCTTCCCATGACGCTTGAAGTTTTGGAGACAAACCTTTCCTCCGCTGCGGGTTGTAGAGCATTACCAAATCGCCTTCTTGGAACCCTGCTGAGTTGGCCCGTAGATCGTATCTGGCTTTCGCCTTATCGCTGACCAGTTTGGTGCGGCCCCTTATAAATTGGTGAATTTCCTCCAGTTCCGCCCGCTTATTGGCCACGTATTCCGTCTTAGCGCCTCCCGTCGTGCTGACTACCCCGAACTTCAAGTCAGCGGGTAACCGCAACTCTGTGCCGAACACTGCTCGGGCTGGAGTGAGTGATGTCGTGTCGTGCGGGGCTGACCTATACGCCATCAGGAACAGGGGGATATGCGTGTCCCAATCCTTTTGATTCCTGCCTACCACTTTCCGCAGGTATTCCTCCAGCGTCCGGTTAAAGCGTTCCACCATGCCGTCGGACTGTGGGTGCAAAGGAGTGGTACGCGTTTTCTTTATCCCCAGCAGCCCACACACTTCCTTGAATACCGCAGACTCGAAATTCCGGCCTTGATCTGAGTGCAACTCCAACGGAACTCCGAACCGGGCTACCCAGTTGTTTACCAGCTTTTCCGAGATCGTGGTGGCCTCCTGGTTAGGAATAGGGTACACTTCGGGCCATTTGCTGAAGTAATCCATTACGACCAGCACATATTTGTTGCCTTGAGTGCTAGTTGGGAATGGGCCGGCGACGTCCATAGCAATCCGCTCGAAGGGCGCTCCCACGTTGTACTGCTGCATGCGGCCTCGAGATTTTCTTGTCGGCCCTTTCGCGGCTGAACATCGGTCGCAGCTCTTAATCCACTCGGCTACAGACTCCTGACATCCTACCCAGTAGAATCGACTTTTTATTTTGGCGACGGTTTTGGTGATGCCTAGGTGCCCTCCACTGGAGTCGTTATGGTATGCCTCGATGACCTCGTTGATTCTGCTTTTCGGCACTACCATTAGGGGGTTGCTGGTACGACCATCCGCGCTCTCCCATTCGCGGTACAGGCAGCCTTCCTTCAGCCGCAAACTTTTCCACTGTGCCCAGTAAGCCTTAGCGATCGGGCTTTCACCAGCCATCTCCTGCCAGTCTGGACGTGCGCCTTGCTCCTTGCCTTCGACGATTTTTGCAAGATCCGCATCCTCATGCTGGTCTTTTTGTAGCCTCTCCGCAGACCACTCTTCCTCTGGCATGACGCTGACCAACCGGACGTCCACTATCTGTTCTTTGCTCTCGGCTCGCGAGCATTGCCTGCATTCGACTTTGCACGGACGGCGGGACAAGGCATCGGCATTTCCATGGCTACTGCCCTTGCGATGCTCTATCGTGTAGTCGTAGCTCTGCAGTCGCTCGATCCACCGCGCCAATTGCCCTTCAGGATCTTTAAAGTTCAGGAGCCATCTCAATGCCGCATGATCTGTGCGCAGGCGAAACTTTTGTCCATACAGGTATTTGTGGAAGTGTTTTACGCAGTCCAATACCGCCAGCAGTTCTCTCCGTGTCACACAGTAGTTGCGCTGCGGTTTCGATAGAACCCTACTGTAGTACGCTATCACTTGTTCCTGGCCGTCTATTATCTGTGATAGCACACCGCCAATACTATTCCCGCTTGCATCTGTATCCAGCACAAACATCTCCCCAGGCACGGGGAAGGCCAGAATTGGAGCACTGCACAGTTTTTCCTTCAGACGTGCAAAAGCCTGTTCCTGCTCCTCGCTCCACTCGAAAGCTTGGCTCTTTTTCGTCAGTTTGTGCAAGCTGCTGGCTATGTTCGCGAATCCCGGAACAAATCGGCGGTAGTATGTACACAGGCCCAGGAAACTGCGGAGTTCGTGTAGATTGCGTGGTCGGGGCCACTCCTTCACCGCCGTGATTTTGCCTTCATCCGTATGCACTCCGCGGGCGGAAACCGTATGGCCCAGATACTTGACCTCCTTTTGGAACAGCGAGCACTTCTTTGGGTTGAGTTTAAGCCCGGCTTGTTGTATCCGCTCAAATACCTCCTTCAGCTTTCCCAGGTGGTCGTCGAAGCTTTTACCCATTACGATTATGTCGTCGAGGTACACCAGACACGTCCGCCAATGCAGCCCTTTTAGCACGCGTTCCATTAGCCGCTCGAATGTTGCTGGTGCGTTGCAGAGTCCAAACGGCATGACGGTGAACTGCCACAAACCATCGCCAACACTGAAAGCCGTTTTCTCCTTGTCCTTGTCTGCAAGCTCTACCTGCCAATAGCCGCTGCGTAAGTCGAGCGTGGAGAACCACTGCGTGCCTGACAGTGTGTCCAGGGTGTCATCGATCCGAGGTAGTGGATAACTGTCCTTCTTGGTCACATCATTGAGCTTCCGATAGTCCACACAAAACCGGGTACTGCCATCTTTTTTCTTGACTAGCACGACCGGCGAGCACCAGGGGCCCGAAGAAGGCTCTATGACCTTGTCTTTCCGCATGTTCTCGATCAAATTGGTGACCTCCTCCCTCTTGGCCAGAGGAACTCGTCTTGGCGGTTGGCGAATCGGTTTTGCACTTCCGGTGTCGATGTTGTGCTTCACTATGGCTGTTCTTCCGCCCGCTTCTGCCGCAAAAATTGACCCATAGTGCTGCAGGAGTGACCTCGCCTTCCGTTTCTGCTTGGCCGTCAACTCGCTGCTCCACTGGTTCTCCTGCGGTATGGCGTCCATGTTAAAACCGCTCTTCTTATTACCTCCAGGTGGGCTACTCTCGCAATTGACCACTGCTACAGCTTCCTTACACTCGCCGATTACCTCATCTTTTCCGACATATCTGGGTGCATTCAGGGGGTTCAGTATTCTGACTGGTATCCTGCCATTTTTAGGTTCCACTAATGTACGTCCGATGATGATGTTGTCGTGTCCTTGTTTCGGTGCTTCTACTACCCACAGCCGACTCGTCCCATCGTCCTCGTCCACCTTTGCCCACACAATCGCCTCAGAATTCGCTGGTATCCTCCTGCGTTGACCCGATACAACCTTCCTTACCGCCACGCTTCGCTCATAACCGGTGTGCAGCGGGAATTCAACGTTGGCATATCTCAGCACATTTTCCTTCAGGTCCAGCGTAAAACCGTGCCTAATCATGAAATCCACGCCGATAATCACGTCGTCCATTATATCCGCGACGATGAACTCATGTTCCAGGCTGCTGGTGCCGATAGCAATCGTTTTTGTAACTTTCCCTCTCACCGGCGCGCGCTCGCCAGTCGCAGTCCGCAGCTGTATGCCATGCAGCGGTTCCCAGTTCTTCAGCAGCTTCCTTTTTATGATCGAATATGACGCTCCAGTATCCAGTGTCAACACGAACAACTTTCCATCTATCCTTCCTTCAATTGTCAAGCTGCTGGGCTGTCGTTTCAGCTGTGAGACAAGGATGGTGGGGCGGCAGATTGTGGGGATCAGCTCACGCCCCTTTGGGCTGACCCGTTTTAGTTTAACGGCTCCTCGTCCTCAGCCCTGCGCTTGTTGGCTGAGCCTCGATTGTCAGTATTCTTCGCTTCAGGCGATTGCGATCGGGAACGGGAACGCCTCTTTCGTTGGCGGCAGTCCCGTGATATGTGGCCCTGCTTGCCACACACCCAGCAAACAACTTTAGAGGAGACCACTCGTGGCCTGCCCGGTATCTCAGAGCTTATGGCTTGGATCGGAATGTCGTTGTCCGCCTGAATCTGGCGTATCCTTGCAGGTGCATACCGAGTGCTCCCCATCCATGCCGCTTCATATGTCATCGCGCTGGTCACCGTTTCCTTAAATGTTGGCTTGCCCATCATCAACGCACTGCGACGTGTTTCTGGATCATGAAGACCTTCAACAAACGACTCAATCTTCATCCTCTCGAGATCATCAGCACCAAATTTTGGGTAGCACAACTGTACGAGCCGCTCAATGTCTGCTGCATATGTCTGCAGCGCCTCGTTGGCTCTTTGCTTGCGGTTCTTCAGCTCACAGTAGTATAGCGCATGGTTGTGCTCGTTGCTATACTTCGCTGCTAATGCTCTCATGATGGCATCGTAATCACTTCTTAAACATTCTGGAACTGATTTGATTACCTCCGCCGCAGGACCTTTCAGCGCCAGTGCCAACCTCCGACCTTTCCTGATATCAGTCCACTGATTTTCCAAAGCAGCCAAGTCGAATTGCAATTTAAATGTGTCGAACGGCGCAGCACCGTCATAAGTAGGCACTTCTGTTCTGGCAGCAAAACCGTCCTGAACCGGTGGCAAACATTCTCGTGGCTGTACCTCTCGAAACCGTTCGTCTATCTTTCTGTGCATCGAATCTTCCAGACTGTCAACTCGTTTGTTCAAGGACTCATCCAGGTTGTCAACTCGTCTATTCAGGGATTAACCCATTTCGTCAACTCGTTTGTCCCAATCGTCTATTCGCGTCTCGAGATGCTCAACTTTCACATTCAGGCTATTGGAAATTTCCTCCACCTTCTGCTCTATGCGCGCAGAATTTTCCGCCATTTCTCGATTTGCAGTCTCGACTCTTGCCGAAATTTCGAGATTCGTAGTTTCCAGCTTCGCTGACATTTCTCGATTTGCTGTCTCGACTTTTGCCGAAATTTCAAAATTCGTAGTTTCCAGCTTCGCTGACATTTCTCGATTCGCAGTTTCCATTTTCGCTGCCATTTCGCGGTTGGAAGTCTCGAACATGCCTTTAAGTGCAACCATTAGCTGGCTCATGTCCATTGCTTGTGGCGGCGCAGCCGCTGCAGTCGTACTTTGCATCGACGCCGCACCTGCAGGCGATTCCTCCATTTTGGCCGACGCCTCTTGTTCTTGCACTCCGAACTCGTGCACAGTCCAATCGACGCCTCGTTCCTCACATGCTTCTCGCAAGCGCAACTGCAACTCCACCTTTCCGCCAGCAGTCGGCAAATTCCAGGCAGCCAGCTCCTTCTTCAGCTGGTCCACCTTCAGCAGCTCGAATTTCACCATGTCCGTGCTTTTATAATTTTATTTCTTAGTTTTTTTTTTTTTATCTTCAATTTTCCACAATCCCACTTCTGACACCAAATGTTACGAATACTAAGTCTAGTGGGCTGTTGCGTATCTCTGGATTGTGTAATTTGAAAATAAAACACAGTTTCTTAAACGCAGACAATAAAATAAACCAACAGTCACTTTATTATTCACAGTTTACACTTTACTGTTCGTACACCTAAGTATTTGCTTAGTCACTTCGTGTGGCAACTTCACTTGTCAAAACCAGACTCACTCGCTGCACCGCATCTGGCCACCTTTTATACTCTGTCCGGCCGTCGCGCAGATCGTTCTCGCACGTTGCCAGATTGGACTAGAAGTTTCCCTGATGACCGCGACCATCGTTGCCAGGTTGGACTATCGCGGCCGTCGTTGCCAGATTGGGTTATGGCACGGCACGTAGCGGCAGGGTTGCTTTGCACCGCGACAGACTGGCTCATCGTTACAATATATTTATTCTATATTTATTAATGTTTTTCAGAAAACGACGGCCCAAAGGTTTTACGAGAAGATAAAAATACATACTCCGGTATTTCAAAAGATCCTTTGGGTGGCGCTCAAGAGCAAGATGCGACACCTAAAGGCATCTTATTCATCGGCAGTGGCCTGGAAAGGTAAAATTGGTGCTCGGCTGCTAGCGAATGGTGATGAGGCCAGCGTGTCAGCATACATAAAAAATTGGCCTCCATTGGGATTTACTGACCGATATTTTTAGAGAAAGAAAAAATGTCAATCCAGGGGTAATTTTCGAAAGCACCCACGATGTTGATGCTGTGCCTTCAACTAGTCATCGCAATGCCACTCCGGAGCCTTCCACCCCACAGATCATATTTAATTTTAGAAATTTTAAGAAAAAACAAACAAAATCTGAAAATCCTTTTAATAATTTGCTTTCGATTCAAGAGAAAAGGAAAACAAAAAATTAGAAGTCGAAAAATTCGAATTAGAAAAATAATCAAATGGAGTTAAAAAAAATTGAGCTGCAAAATCAATTTGAATTGAAAAAGTTTGAAATTGAAGCGAAAAGAGAAGAGCAGTTGCAAATCGAAAAACTTAAATTAGCAGGTGAAGAGCGAATCAAAATGTTTGAAATAGAATTAAAATGTAATTCTAAATAAAAGTCTGTGCTACAATAATTTAAACTTTGCAAACCTTTTTATACTATTCGTAAATATTTATTTATTTATTTATAAAAGCTTATATAAAAATAAAATTGCTTGTTAATATTATTAGTTGTTTATATATGATATATTAGTTGAAAATATTTTGAGAATTTAAATCTTGTATTAGCGATAACAATGCGAAGCGTTTTGATTTACACTCGTTGGTAGGTAAATTTTGGTTGTTATATTCATCAGTTTCACTTTCCTCATTTATACTTTCATTAATGTCAAAATTTTCGTCTTTTTGTATTGTTCACTCTGTTATTCTCTTATAAAGCGCATATGCACTCTATCCTTTATTTTGCATTCTGTCTTGTACATTCATACTTTCATCTGCTGGTATTCAATAAAGCACTTTTCTTCTTCATTATAACGTTGACCGAAACACACGTGTTTGTACAGGTTATGGGCCCAGGTGCCTTCTGAAGAACAAATTTTTGCCAAAAGCCGTCTTTTGAGCATTTTATAATTCGAAATGGATAGTTATAAAATAAGCAAGCTCGAAGGTGCTGAGAGCTGGACTCTGTGGGAGTTCCAAGTAAAGGTGGTACTCAATGCTAGTAACCTTTGGGAAATCGTAAATGGAACTGCTGAACGACTTACAGAAGCGGGAAATTTGGCAAAATGGAAAGCGAACGACGCCAGGGCGCAAAAGATTTTAGTGGTCGCTATGGGCGAGGAGCCGATGCTCCACATACTCAACTGCGACTCATCCGCCGAAATGTGGTGCTAACTGGAGAGTGTCTACGAGCATAGATCGGAAACATCAATCCACCTTCTGCAACAGCAATTTTTTCAATATATAAAAGATCCAGAGGATAGCATTGCCGTGCACATTTCTGAACTACAAAAGATGACGAAACAATTGAGTGACCTCAGTGACCAAATACTGACAACATGCTGATAACCAAGATTCGAATGACACTTCCTGAACTTCCTGGCTTCCTGAATAGAGTGGTTTGAAGGTTACGTGCCGTTTAAGGAACCTAAAAGCATTCGAGTTGGTAATGGCGCAATTATTCCTGCATATGGAAAAGGTAATATCGCAGTGGAAGCCTATGATGGAAAAGCTTGGCATTCAAAATTCTTGTCAAATGTTCTGTATGTGTCAAATATTAAACTAAACCTCTTTTCTTCGAACTCCTGCTTAGATAAAGGGTATTCAATGGTGGCTGAAGCCAGCGAATGTATCTTCGAGCGAAATGGTAGAATTCATCTAAAAGGCGTGCGAGAAGGTTCCAGGCTCTTTAAACTACTGATGAAAGTGACGCCCTTCAGGGGTCAAGCAAACGTGGCTGTGAACGATATGCCTTTGCAAATGTGGCACGAACGAATGTGCCATCAAGGAAAGGGACACGTGAAAGACGTTTTACGCCAACGCAACATAAAGTATACCGAAAAAGGCTATTTCTGTGTGGGTTGCGTAATGGGTAAGCAGCACAGATTACCTTTTACTGAAAGCAGGAACAGAGCCAAGGTACCTGGAGAACTCGTGCACACTGATCTCTGTGGCCCAATGCATGAGCAATCTTTTGGGGGCGCGCGACATATGCTCCTGTTCCGTGACGATTTCTCCAATTACCGGTTTGCTTACTGTATCAAAGCAAAGTCAGACGTTTCAACTATGCTTCAAAGGTTTTTAGATCAAGTGGAAGCCGGTATAGGAAGAAAAGTTAAGGCTCTACGATCGGATAACGGGTTGGAGTTTATAAACAAAGAAGTTTGGGCAATTTTAAGATATTTTAAGATTACTCACCAATGATCAACGCCGTATACGCCAGAACAAAATGGGCGGGCAGAGCGTGATATGCGAACTGTCATTGAAGCAGCTAGGTCAATGATATACAGCAGAAATATGAGTTTGAATTACTGGGGCGAAGCAGTACACAATGTAGTGGACACACTTAACAGAACCGCTAAAAGCCCTGAGCAAAACAAAGCGCCCTTCGAGCTATGGTTTGGTAAAGCTGCAGATATCTTTAACCTTCGCGTATTTGGTTCCGATGCCTATGTTCATATTCCGAACGAGAAACGCAGAAAATTAAATTCGAAATCGAAGAAAGGAGTATTTGTCGGGTATCAAGAGAACTGTTAAGGCTATCGCATTTGGTTACCTAGTGAGAGACGAATTGAAATTTCTAGAAATGTACTCATTAGGGAAGGTCCAGATGAGGTGGTGATCATTCAAGACAATGATGGTTCAGATAAATTAGATTTGGAAGTAGACGCGGATGCGAAAATAAAAGATTTTGATGATGATTTTAAAGATGCAGAGAGCGAAACAAGAGATTTTGAAATAAATAACGATGCAGGTGCACGCGCATTAAAGATTGAGAATCGCTATGAACTTCGCGAACGAAAGCGAAAGATAACAGATGAAGCTACGTTCTGTGCGTACTTAGCGGGCATTGACGAACCCGAGAACTATGATGACGCTCTAACCAGTAGTTATAGTACACAATGGAAGCAGGCAATGAATGAATGAATGAATGAATCTCTTTTAAAAAACGAGACGTGGAATTTGGTGTAAAAATGCTATATCGAATAAGTGGGTATACAAAATCAAACGGACTCAGGTTGGAGACATTGAGCGATTTAAAGCACGTTTAGTAGTGCGAGGCTTTACACAAAGATTCAGAATAGAATACGAAGAAACATTTAGCCCCGTTGCTACATTTACATCAATTCGAACAATTTTGGCATTGAGTGTTCACTTAAATCTGACCTTAAAACAATTTGATATTAAGAAAGCTTTCCTCTACGGCAAATTAGATGAAGAGATATACATGTATCAGCCGACTGGCTACAGTGATGGCAGCAATAAAGTCTGTAAATTGAATAAAAGTCTCTACGGCCTTAAACAAGCTTCCAGATGTTGGAATAAGCGATTTACAAAAATTCTGCAAAGCTTTAATTTCAAAGTCAGCGAGGCAGATTCTTGCGTCTTTATTGGAGAAATCGATGGAAAGCGATTAATTCTTGCAATTTACATCGACGATGGTTTAATTGCAGCTGAATCAGAAAATGTTTCTGAAATTTTCATAAATTATCTCGGAAAAGAATTCGACATCAAAGTTTTTTATAACGTGTTCTACTTAAGCATGGAAATAACCAGATCGCCAAAAGGTATATTACTAAAACAAACAGCTTACATCAAGAAAATATTAAGTCGCTTTAATATGTTAAATGCGAAACCTGTAAGCACCCCAGCTGAAGGAAGTGCCTCCGTGGTTTGTAAGACAACACGTCCGAAATTCCCATATAGAGAAGCCGTGGGCTCGCTTATGTACTTATCTATGGTGACGAGATCTGAAATTACGTATGCAGTTTCATATGTCAGTCGTTTTTTAGATACTTTTCAAAATGAGCATGTAGCGGCAGTAAAACGAATCTTTAAATATTTATGCGGAACACTTAATCAGGGAGTGATGTACACAAAACTGGATGAACTATTTCACAGACTCAGATTTCGCAGGCGATGCTGAGAGCAGACATTTAACTAGTGGATACGTTATCACACTATCTGCAGGTCCAGTTACCTGGTCGTCCAGAAAGCAGCAGACAATAGCACTCTCGACAACTGAAGCGGAATATATGGCAGCATGTGAAGGGGTCAAGGAACTCATATGGGTACAACTCTTGCTGAAGGAACTGTCACCTGGGAGTGTTACGAAACCGAAACTGAACCTGGACAATCAGAGTGCTATTGAGCTGATTAAGAACCCACAGTTCCATAGAAGAACTAAACACATAGAGGTGAAGTTTCATTTTATTCGAGAGAAATATGAAGATGGAGGGTTCGAGCTGGACTATGTGCCTTCAGCAGAGCAGTATGCAGACATTTTTACAAAGCCTGTTAAGGGGGTATTCCGCAGTGACGGCTTCAAAAATTCGAAATTTTTTTTATTACATTTTCATAATCTCAACGTATTTACAATTCAAACTGTGAAAGTATTTTTCCAATATCTCGAAAATTCCGAAAGTTATGGGATGTCAAAGTCGGCGCGCCGACCGCGTTAATCTCTGTGCGCCCGGAACCTTTTCTTCTTTTTCTCGAAACCATGTTTTTCGGGACGGTAGACACGATTCACAAAAAACTACTGGTCCAATTGACTTGAAATTTTACAAGGATACTAAGCAAATGTGTGGGTATCGCCTTATCTAGGATTATGGCAAAAGCATTTGTTTAACTAATGTTTTTAATGCAAAATATCAACAAAAACAGGGCAAAAAATCGTCTTTTTTTTAAACACCTGATTTTAATTGAAGAAATTTTTTGTTTGCTTATATCCTAGATAAGGCGATAGCAGGAAGTCTTGCGATTACAAAATGGGTCACATTTTGTGTTTCAGAATATTTGAACTGAAGATATCATGTCCACTATGGAACAACTATTTTCGGCATGCTCAAGTTCTAGGCATCGAATGAACCGTTATTAAAGAAGATATTCTTAACATCATTAATGAAAATTATTGTTCAAAACCTGTAGAAAAACTTGCCAAAAACCTTGAATAAAAATATTGAAAAGCTTTTCATCCACAACGATTTGAAAACATCGATATTTCGGACCGCCTCGACCAGAATACCCCCTTAAACCGGACATTTTCAAGAAATTAAAATTATTGTTAAATATTGTTTGGTGTAAATGAGTGAATAACTAATTGAACAAAGTGGAAGTGTTGAGATATATTATTCACTCTGTTATTCTCTCATAAAGCGCATATGCACTCTCTCCTTTACTTTGCATTCTGTCTTGTACATTCATACTTTCATCTGCTGACATTCAATAAAGCACTTTTCTTCTTCATTATAACGTTGACCGAAACACACGTGTCTGTACAGTATTTGTAGAATATTGTGCAATATTCCACAAACTAATACCCAACGGCATGCAAATTTCAGAGTATTGTCATTTCTTATTTGAATTTTCAGTTTAAACTGTTGAACCGTTCTTTCATTAAACTAAAGCAATGCTCAATTCTAATTCGATACTGGCTAAAAACTTTTGAACAGATTTCGTTGTTGCAAAGTGCCTTCTTTTGCATTTGTTCTAAGGGGAGTTATGAGACTCGCAGTCAATTTATAAGCACTGTCACCTGCCAACCACTCTGCTCCTGTCAGTAGTTCGGGGGCTTTTATGGACAACTCGCAATTAATATATATTCTTGCGTCATGTACACTGACAGGATACCCCAACACCATATGACGAATCAGTAGATTGTGGTCACAGACACATTGAGCTTTTAGTGAGCATACATGTTTTCGGGAAAAATATGCTTCTGGGTCTTCAATAGGTTTTCCAGCCAATTTTATTTCCGTGCCGTCAACATAGCCAATACAATGTGGCAGCTCATTGAGTGTTTTAGCCACTAAAGTTCTGCGCTCTGCCGCATCTGGCCAGCACATTAACTTAGTTTTTAGTTTCAGAATTGCACAAAATACTCTGTTGGTTATGACCTATGTTATGGAGAAATATAAAATTAAGCATAGCTGCAAAATTTAATGGAAAAGCTCACAGTTATTACTCCACCGTTGCTAACACCAAACAAACTTGCGATTTTAGAAATTGTTGCTCCTTCCCAACTTGAACCTAGTCGGTAAAGTATTATTATAAGTTGCATTTAAACGGGAAATCGCTTGCAAGAACATGGGCCATTGAACACTTCGTCATATTCAATTAGATTAACGATAACATCAAACGTTTTTCGCACAATTTGTCTAAATCTGTTTTCATCCAAATGCGGCAAAATGTTTCTTAACACTTCTGTTACCTTAGGGTCATTTCGAGTAAAATTTGACTTTAAAGAGCCGTAACTTTCTTATTTCTGGTAAAGAGTTGTTTTACTTTGGACTCAGTGACTGATTTTATGCCATTTAAATATACGCTAAATTTCATCTTATTTGCAACACTGGTTTACGTGCAAATGAGCAACTATACAAATTTGACCTTAGGGTCATTTTATAACCCATAGTACTGAACGCAAGAAATTGGTCGATTCGATGTAAATTTTATTAGATTTGGTTTCAAAGTTTCGTGGATAAATGTTTCTGGCATTTTTGTTAGTAACAGGGCCCTCTCTACTATGGAGTAAAATCGAAATTATGAATCATACAACATTGCAATTTCGTACATTGTCCCCATATAGACATATTGTTCCACTGGAAATATTTCATGGGCGTTTTATAATGAACGGCACTCTTTTAACGATCAAAATTTTGTATATAAATACGGAACTAAAAGTTGCACATCAATGACACTTAGATCGAACTTACTATTGGGTCATGTTTTTCAACAGGGGAAATGGGGGAAGAGGAAAAGGGCATTTAATAAAGGGCGTAGCTTCGCCCACACATCTCAATGAGCAGTATAAGAGCTTTTAAGTTATTATTATTATTATTGGTGGGGATAATGCACTGCGGCCTGGTGGATCTATTGTGCCCCCTTCTTGGACCTCAAAGACTATCAGTGAGTCCAGTATCCGAGAGGAATTTTAGTACGTTTCCTAAAAATCTGGATACCCAGTCTGCACTCGATATGAGATGGTCTCCCAGGTACTTCTTTCTCTTATGCATGAGTACAGGGTGTTTTCCTGCAAGCAGAACCTGCAACACCCGTTTTTACCGATTCCTAGTTTAGTTAGATGATAGTTCAATCTACAACGCCCTGTAAGCATTCTCGTGATAATCCTCAGATTATTTTTTGATAAGGCCATACATTCCTTGAATCGTTTTCTATTGTAGGATCTGATAACCAGCTTCGAATGCTCTAGACCTGGTTGATTTTACAAGTATTGATTCCTGCTGGTTATCTCGTCCTTTCTCAGTAGGATGGAGGAAGCTCCTTTTCCCAATCCACGGCCAAGTTCATTCAGTTTCTCAAGGCACTCCAATACCAGTTTCGAGGACACCTGGTAGGATCTAAGAGCCTTGATTGCCGCCTGGCTGTCAGAAAGGATGGCAATCTTCCGGTTCCGGTAATTTTTCACCAGATTGAAGTGAGAACACCTTTCAATGGAGTATATTTCCGCCTGGAAGATAGTGGAGTGCTTTCCCGTAGGTTCCGAGTATTTTATCCTCGACCCATATAGTCCTATCCCGGTGCCTTCCTCCGTTAAGGAGCTTTTAAGTTTCAAACGATCGAAACCCAATAGTACGAAAATTTTATATTTGCTGGTATGAAATCTTGATTGAAGCTTTCAATATATTTAAATAGTAGGGGAATTCTTTGTAAGGTGCCACCCCTGCTCGATTTCGATGTTCCAGCAATCCAAGAAAAAAATTCTTATTGTCATTTAGTTTAGTTTAGTTTCAGTCAATGGAATACAATCCTTACAGACTAGGAATACAATAAATTTCTTATATATTATTTAAGATACATATTTACAATATGTCTAAAAGAATCTCTATCAAGAGTAATATCGAGCGATTCACAACATCTTAATTATTTTATATTAAAAGAGATCTTATTATGGGCTCATTAGTTGCAAAATTAGTTCTATGAGTACCAATATAAAAGAGATCATTAAAACGCAGTTGCTAAAGAGGAACATTAAATTTTACTCGTTCTAGAAGTGCACAACAGTCTATTCTACCATTAACAATGTCATGAATAAAGATCAATGATTGGACAGTTCTCCTGGACACAAGAGATTTTAAATCAATGAGTGAACAACGGGCAAGATATGATGGCCGAGGTTGTGAAAAGTGAAGCGAACGTAATGCAAAATTTATTAATTTTTTTTTTAATTTGTTCTAAACGGTTGATATGAGTGGTATAGAAGGGTGACCATATAAATGAGGCATAATCCAATCTAGATCTTACAAATGTTATATATAACAGTTTAAGCGTATAGGGGTCTGTAAAACTTTGAGAGTTCCGTCTGACAAATACCAGAAGTGAGTTTGCTTTGGGTATAATGTAGTTCAGATGCCGAATAAACGTGAAACGTGAGTCAAAAACGACTCCAAGGTCGAGCGTTTCATCCAAAAGTGAAAGATTGGAATTCCCAAGACTGTATGAAGACCGGAATGGGCACCGTAGTTTAGAATATGTCACATAAGAACACTTTTTAATATTCAATGCCAAGCGATTTTTAACACACCAGGTAAATACTCTATCAAGATCATCTTGTAGACTACTAACATCTGATGAGTTACTGACACGATGGAAGACTTTTAAGTCATCAGAATACAGAACAAACATTGAATGTACAAAGCAACAAGAAATGTCGTTGATAAATAGGAGAAAGAGCAGGGGACCGAGGATACTACCCTGCGGCACCCCAGAGGTCACTACGAAAGGATAAGAGTTAACATTATCTACCACCAGTGTTGTGACTAATATATTAAAGTAGTGTAACTAATTACGTAGTATATTAC
Source organism: Melieria omissa (assembly GCA_963971225.1). Taxonomy (NCBI): domain Eukaryota; kingdom Metazoa; phylum Arthropoda; class Insecta; order Diptera; family Ulidiidae; genus Melieria; species Melieria omissa. Next base: position 51,128,262 of record OZ020269.1, on the reverse strand, counting down.
TTTTGCTTTAAAAATGTAATGTAACTTGTTACTTTTCCCGTAAGTAATCACCTTCAGTAATATTACTACTTTTTTTCAAGTTACTTATTACAATATTACTTTTTAGTCAACAAAGTTCTAATTTTCATGTAAAACAGCAGCACTGATAACATGATTAACATCCATGATACAAATATATATATATATCTATTTTTGTATCATGATTAACATCTATTACAATTATACAAAGTTGCACTTGTTTATATAGGGTGTTTTTTTTTAGAGGTATAGAACTTCGAATTGAAATAAAACACAAGAAAATCGTTTTAATGTCCATCAATTTGGCTTTATTGGAAGGATAATTTTATGCCATTAATGTTTAAATATGATTTCAGGCATGTGGCCGCCGCGGCTGGCTCGAATAAAGCCAATTCTACAGGTCCAATTTTTAAAGTTGATGGACAAAGCTCCAATTGCTGTGCACGGTGGCGAATCGATTCATTCGGGTCCTCTTCAACATTTTGCTCTACAGCGGCAATTGTTTCTTCGGTGCGCACTGTTCGACGTCTCTGCGGATGCGTATTATTACATAGAGTAAACGTAGTGCGAAAACGACCCATGGTTAACCGAATTATTTGCTCTGATGGACGATTATGTCGACCATAAAATGGACGGAGCTTGCGGTAAACTTCGCGAACTGAACCATTATTTTCGAAATCAATTTGCACGATTTGCAAGCGTTGTTCTTTTGTCAACCTGTTCATGATGAAATGGCAAACCAAACTGAACATAAATGACATTAGAGTTGCCAGATTTGACCACAAAATGCCAGTTTTATCTCTATTCGAAAAACAAACCTCTAAAAAACACCCTATACTAGACATAGCTCGCGTCTTTCATTTCCAACTGAGTTTGGTAGTGGAAAAACAATTAACATTTGCAAGCAAATTCAAGCGGTTTTAACAAAAAAGGTGACGAAATTCAAATTGTAATTCAAAATGAAATTAACATTTAACGTGATTGTTTTTTTGCAGAATGACTACTTTTAATAGCTGGAAATTCCGCAAATATTTCGATTTGTTGACGGAAAATAATATATTACTTTTTGTGATACATTACTTCACATTTCCAGTAATAAGTAATGTAACGATATTACTTTCAAAGGTCAGTAATGTGTAATAAGTAATATGTTACTGTTAAAAGTAATAAGTCCCAACACTGTCTACCACTATAACAGAGGTACGGCCCCTCAAGTATGACTTAAGCCAATCGAGAAAAACGGAATGGAAACCGATTTTTTTAAGATTCGCGATAAGTATATTGCGCGACACTTTATCGAAAGCTTTAGAATAGTCAGTGTAGATGGTATATTTAAGGTATATATTGTATGTCAACATCAATTCTAATGTGGTTTTTTCGGGAACATACGGAATGGTACGGTCTGGGTAAATAAAAGTGTCAAATTTGGTTAAGAAAAAACATAAAAATGAAAACTGAAGGTTTTTCTTGCGGTGAAAAAGTAACCAAAATCAAAATCAGTAACCAATCAGTGTTGGACTTAGTTTTTAATGGTTTTTCATAATCCGAAATGATATCCGAGCATATCGTTAAAGGAACAAATTTATACAATGATTTCCAAAATGGCATAAAAATGTAAAGTGCCACCCCCCTTTTTTCATTGTTTTGTGGTCCTATATCGGTAAAATGACTTTTTATTGCTCGGAATCGTCATTACAATGAATTTAAAGAGCTCTTAGTAAATTTTTCTCTAATGAGGAATAAATTAGTTCAGTTTTGTTTATCAATTTCCATACAATTATTCGTTTTATTCGTTACCATTAAATTTGCATTTTGCTTTTGGTCATTTTCTATTCAATTCAAATTAAATGCAATAATCTTTAGCAAATTTTCTAAATCATGCATTTTTGCTTGAGATTTTTACGTTTTCAGCGGTTTTTTTAGGGGGCGGCACTTTACATTAAAAAATTTTAGGGTGTCGATTTTGAACACTTTGGGAAATTGGCTGTAAAATTCGTATTTACGAAAAATTCAAATAAAGTGTTACCTTGGATCATAGCCCCTTTAATCCTCTTTCGAACGGTATATTAAAATTGGCGATACGTTAATTTTCTAACGAATTATGCGCAAAAAAGCTATGGGGTGGCACCTTACAAAGAATTCCCCTACGTGTAAAACGATTTCTAGCGAGTAATAAATATCAAAAATTCCATGTTCCAAAAATTCCAAAAGAGTGTGAACACGCTAGATCAAATATCTGGAACATATTCGTGTTAGCGACAAACAAACAATTTGAAGTTCGCAACTCTATTATCCCTTGCGGTACCATTGCATATGTGATGTGAAATCCATCCCTGGAATGATAACGTAACGCCGTCTATTCTATAACGAATTGGAAACGTTACTTCCTGGGCTTCAGATTTTGCGAAAAGGAAACCAATAATAGAATCGTGTGAGTTAACCTCAGCAGTACCTTTACCAAAGAAGAAGATACTCAGTGAAAGGAAACGATGGGGCACAATCTGGGTCGGCCGAATGTATTCATTTTCTTCTTCGGGAAATCGAATAATGTTAAAAAATATATTATATAATTTTAATTAGTTCATTGGTGTCAATATCTAGTATAAGTTTAATATTTGGGCATACTTTTATGAATAAACCTCTAAATTGAGTAATTTTTTGGGGGCCACGGGAACAGGCTTTCTTGCGAAATCATTTATTTTAGGGCGATTAATGATTATTATCTGTTATATATAATTTTTTGTTGTTCCTTGTTCACTCCTCTCGGGAGCATAGGGCCTCCACAAGACAGCCTTGTGTTGGTTACATTAATCAGTTGTGTTGTTCTGCCAGGGTACGTGATTGGCCTGCTGCAGTAGCGCCACCTGTTGTGAGGAGGTTACCGCTTCCCCTTGCAGATGTCGCTCGTGTGCCTGTTTTGCGTAACTGTTTATTTGTTGCTTTTATCAGCCGCACAGCGCATAATTGCGCGTTCTATTGCGTGGAAGTAAGTGGAATAGGAATAATTGGGTTGGGAATCAATGAACTTGGACATGTTGCAGGGTTTTTAGGAAAATTTAGAGAACAGGAAAAATCGGAAAAATTGGATGGAAAAGTGCGGTGACCGTGCACACGGCGGGAGTTGAACCCACGACCTCTGGGATTACAGTCTAGTGCACTCACGCTAGGCTATCGACGCTATATATAATATAATTATCCAAAAATTAGTTGCGATATAGTTTTAACTTCTGAAGAAATCGCACAAATTAAAGTGCGAAGAAGTCCGAAGAAAATCAAGAACCTGGACATGGTCTGCATGTTGAACTTATTCGACTCTAGTAAGGCGAAATAGTCGCTTTTCAATAAAAGAAGTAATAACTAATTGTTAAAATCACATTGTCTTAACTTTTTTGTACAAAATACAAAGAAATAAATCGGGGTCATTTTATGACCCGAAGGGTCAAATGTGCAAGTTTTTCCTAGGGTAACAGAAGGGTTAAAAAAGTCTTGCGATTTTGGAACAGAATGATAAACAAATGGGCATCCATATCTAAAATATTCAGAAGCTGCCATTGCAAGGTCAAAGTCTTCCATAATTTCCTCTTCTTTTTTATGTTGGTTATGTGGGATATGATATGATTTTAGTATTGAACACCCAAAATAAACGCAATTAGATTACCGTCATTTTTTCCAAATAGCTCCAACATTAGTAAATCATTTGTAAGGCTTTCTTCTTAAAATTTAAGACAATTCACTTTTTCGCTAACTCTCGGCATTTTAATTTTATGATTTTGACAACTAAACAGCTGATCGATGAAGAATATTTACACAAATACTTTTATACGTACGTTCGTGTAACACTGGGCGTAAATGTATAAATATGTATATGCGGTTGGTAAACTTATACACTTAAACGACTTTGCAGAAAAACAGTTCGATCAGCACTGATTGTAAAGGCATCAGACCTGACTGATCAGTTTTGACCGAATTCAGGTCAGAGCTGATTTGAGTGAGCAGGACAACTACACATTTCATTAGGTATTGTAAACCTGTATGTTAGAATGTGGTGCAAAATAACACGTACGAAAAATTTCCCATCAGATTTTTCACTGGGCTCTTCAGAAACTGATGAGAAATCTGACTGAATTCCCATCACATATTCCGATCAGATGACTAATCATATGACTGGAAGTGTTCTTGCAGGGTTGTTAAGAGTATAAAATAAGAGTTTCCATCCATTGCATATTAAAAAAATTTATGAAATACTTAATTTATCTTTAAAAACAATATTTGGAATAAATAAAAAAGTAAGTTCGGGTTATGTGATATGGTCGGTTAATGTGATATAGTGGCTTATTTCAGAAGTGCGTTGACCTTTTTCAAAATTAACCTTTTTAAATCATCACAACAGCTAAAAAACTCGTGCTGCATGATTTTAGATGTGTTTGCTTAAATAGTTTACAGTTAGTGTGATGAAGTGCTTTGAGTAGTGCTTGCACAAGCTTTTGGTCATGCAGTTTGAAAGCCTAAAAGGTAAAAAAAAAATATTATGAGAAAGTTCGAGGCCAATCAAAAGCAAATCAGTGATATCGATTATGAGTTTGCGAGGCACGCTCTTAACAAAATTTTTATTGTTTTTACAATTTTTTTTTCGCAAAAATTCAATTTCGGGTAATATGATATACCAAAGTTCGGGTAATTTGATATAGTACATCAGATTAATCGAACTTATTACAGCAGTACTATTTGTATACAGAAATTATTTAATTTTGAAATCATATTTCTCGATACAACTTTTTAACCCTTGCTTTACCCCGTCAGATTGCGACTTTCCAAAAAAAAAAAAAAATGGGAAGCACGTCTCTAATTCTGTGGTCAAAAGCAATAACCGCCTACCTAATCGCAATCTTGTTTTAAAGTTTTAGCGCGTAGTGTGTTCGTTATGGGAATGCGAATAGGTTTTAATAATAACTTTTTTATTTTAAAGTTACGAACTCCCCAATTTTACGCAAGGCAACGTGGTGGCCTCCATAACTCAATTTCTTCTTAAGTCGACTTAAGCGGTTATTGCTTTTGACCACTGAATTATTTTTGATTTGGAGTAGTTTTACCAAGTTTGAAACTAATAGGTCTGTTAAATAACGTTTTTCCGGGTATATCACATTACCCGCCGATGGTATATCACATTACTCGCGACTTTTGTCAGACGGCAATATTTGGATATTTTGATTTTTAACTAAAAAAACTCGTCAACATTTTATCTTAAAGAGTTAATAATCTTAGATATACTAAATAATGTGTCAATGAACAGTTTGAGACCAAAAAAAAAGTGTTTTTTTAAGGCAAAGTGTGGCGGGAATCGTCGTAAAACAAACAGGTATATCAAATTACCCGAACTTACTCTATAAATAAATTAATCGAAATATTTTAAACTTTTAGCATAAGTTAAAGCAAAGACAGACGGCAGCGTTAATAAGCTTAAGAGCCTTAAAGCAAATTACCTTATGCATTAACCCACTCAAATGCGAATTAACGCTGGCGTAAATGCATGAAATCAATGTGCATTTATACTTCATTTAGCTATTTCAATATGGTAATACTGTCGATATAACCAATTCAGATGTTAAATAAGATCAGCTGTTTGCTCAAAGCGCCAAAGTCCAAAAAATGGAAGGCAAAGAACCGCCTTGCTCTTATCTCAGAACGTGAAATTGCGATCCCAGCTTTTGCAACTATTGCACTGATGGTTCGGTGCATATTACAATTTCTGGTATATTTATAGCTTTTCAAAATAATGTTTCTAGCTTTTTTAAGTTTGCAAACATTTACTTGACAAACTGTATCTGCAAATTAATATTGAGATCAAATGATTCTTTGATTCATAACATATTATATTGACCACGCCAACCTAATAGAATAAGGTCGGGTGTGATATACCTGTTTGTTGTACGGCGATTCCCGACACGTAAAATTATTCATTCTGTAAAAGAGAAGTTATTGTTTTTTAAGTTTTATAATTACAAATCAAAATATCCAAATATAAGCGACCGATAAAAGTTCCGGGTAATATGATATACCTGAAGAATCGTTATTTAATAGACCTATTGGTTTCAAACTTGGTGAAAATACTCCAGAACAAAACTAATTAGAGACGTATGTTTTTGGAAAATTACAATCTGACAGTCTAAACCAAGGTTTGAAAATAGGTATGGAGAAACATGATTTAATGGATTTTTTTATCACAAACTTAATAAAACATTTTCAAATGAAAATTCATAATCTTGCGAGGTCAACGATAGGCTAAGAAGTTTGTATGCCATTGACGTTAAATTTGGTGAAAACACTTAAAATAACAGGGCTATCCTAGCAACTATCTTTCAACTTACCTCATTCTTTTGAAGTATTAAAATCTTTCGAAAGACCATTTGCTATTCTAGCAACTATCTTGAAAGTTTTTTCCGTAACATAAAAGAATGTTTGAAAGATGTGCTTTTGGGGTCGTCGTTCAGCTTGAAAAATGTACGTGCGTTGTTTTTTGTGAAAAAAAAAATATACAATTGAAGAATTGTTCTTAAGCGTATTGGTAACGAAGAGCCCCAGGCGGCGCCGCATTTTAGAAAAGCGACGACGCTTAAGGCAACTCCGTGAAAAATGTGATCCGTTTGCTGTGACGGAGGAGTCGTTCCGAAAAAATTACAGACTGCCAAAAAATTTTGTACTGCACTCATCGCCGAGTTGGAAACATTCGATGTGCAACAATCCCAAGTTTTATTTACAACACGCTTTTCGGCAGCTATGCACTTTTTCAGCCACGGCTCTGACCAGCAGTGTGTTGGAAATTCATTTTTTATAACTGAAATGAGCCAACATTCAGTGTCACCCAGCATCCATGCGATTGTCGCATTGATAGTGCAGCACAAAGATAGCGAAATTCGCTTTCCCCCAAACCAATTCTGAGCCTAGGCGTATACGTAGACGCAGGACGCGCAACACAGCACAGGGCAGCGCAACGCAAATTAAACTGTGTTACGCAGCAAATGTTTGAATAGCGTATACGAATCTCGGAAAACCAGCACACGTGTTCCGTATTCATTCCATAAACCCAGTAATATGAGTTATTTGTCTGAATCAGACTTTGAAATATAACCTATATAATATACTTTGAGTGTAATATGGGCTGTCCACGCACTTTTTCAATTTATTCTTCAATTTTTACAAGAGAACGTGTCGGCTGCACGTAGGAAACTGTATTTCAACTACAACGCGACGCAGTTGTGCGCAGGCACGTCTCTCCGCCGCACGCGACTATGTCGCTGTATACGCTGTCTTATGGTTCTGCATTATTTACAAAAAATTGAACTACGCTGAGCTCTGCTGCGTGTGCGGCCTGCGTGTCCGTATACGCCTAGGCTGAGCAAGCTACGGCGAGTCGGCCTTGATAGTCCAGCGGGTAGCGCGCTGGCTTCTCATACCAAAGGCTCCAGGTTCGATTCCTGGCTCGGGCTGGTGAACAACTCATCTACTTCTATCGCTACCCACATGAAGGGAATGAGAATTACAAGAATCGCACAAGTGCGCTCTTGGCAGGCAATGGCAAAACCTCCAAGTGTGAACGAAAAACTGCCAATCGCCGCTCGGATGCGGCGTTAAATGGTAGGTCCCCTCCCTTTCCCCATCCGCTTAGAATGTGTGCGTAACATATGTTGGAAAGACAGTGTTGCATACGCATTTCAAAAACGGGTGAAATAGGAGATATTACTCTCATTTTCCTTCCCTATCCCCCATGGGTATAGTACAATGGTCTGAAATGGACTGAGTGCTATGGAAGGCTTGTAGCCTTCCTGCCCACCCTCACATCCATCCATCCATCCATCCAAGTTACGGCGAAATTAGGGTAAATAGTCATGAAAAATGTATTATTCATTGAGTGCACATTCATAATGTTAGCGCTTTCACTTTTCATCAACATTTCGACACTTTTTGACACTTTTGAACTTTCGAACAGCTTTTCAACTTGAGTGGTGTATGTTGGAGCTTTTTTCTAGCTAAAACAGACGATATAAATTTTTGTACGTTTAATTTTTTCGTACAGAGCTATAGTTTCGTGGAAAGTTTTTGGTAAGAATGTTACCAGGCTCAGTAGAAGACAGAGATCAGCTTGCGCCTAAGCCACCAAAGCAATTAGGTCATCTACATCTATACTATTATATAAAAGCAATTGTGACGTTTTTTGAGCCACAATCAGGCAAAAACCCCTGAACCGATTTAGATGAAATAAGCTCCAAACATTTTTGTATCTGTGGGAATGGTACATAGGCTATATGAGAATGACCACGCCCCCTTCTTACGCCCACTATGGTAACAAAACTCATCTATGGTATGCTTTTATAAGGTAATATGGGTATCAAACGATTCAGCGTATCATTGCGGCAAACATAGGCTATAACATAATCGGCCACGCCTACTTTCCGTGCTCACTAAACTAACAAAACGAAGCTACGGTACATGTCAGTAAATCAGTATAAATATCGAATGATTCCGTGCTTCGTTGATGTTAATATAGGATATATAAATATCTTGTTGTAAATATCTTTATGTTGTATTATGTTGGTCCCACGGCATTGAAACTCAAAAACTAGACAGCCGATTAGCTGAATTTTTCATGGAATGTTCGTCTTGAGTAAGTCTCGGTAAACCACATAGTGCGAATGCGACCCGATAGGTAGGCGTGGCATCTCCCATACAACTTAAATTTGCAATATGGAATATTTTCGTAATGAGAAGTCGAACAGCATTAGAATTTGGTGCGGGTCCACCGTTTAGATTTGATTGGCGTTGGACAAGAGGCGTGGCACTTTTTAAATGCCGATGTAACTTTGAAACTATAGCGTTCTCATTAATGACACTCGGTACAAACGTACGGTTTAGTTGTGTTTTTCCATATGGGGAATAGGGTGGGTTTTTGACAAGGGGGCGTGGCACCGCCCATACAACTTAAAATTTCAATATGGAATATCTTCGGAATGAAAAATCGGGCAGCATTAAAATTTGGTGCGGGGTGACCGTTTAGATGTGCCGTTTCACTGGTAATACTTTGTGAACGTTGAACAAGAGGTGTGACACTTTTTAAGCAACTCAAATGTTTCGAGAAACTGTGGAACTACAAATCACACATCAAAGATTTACGATTTAGATGTGTCCTTCGACATGGGGAATGGGTTGGGTATTGGACGAGGGGCATGGCACCGCCCATAGAACCCAAATTTTTAATGTGGAATAGCTTCGGAACATTAAGTTGGAAAGCTTTGAAGTTTTGTATATCATATTATATTATTTCATATTATTCTACTGGCAAAATATTATGGGCGTTGAACAAGGGGCGCGGCATATTTTTTGTGACTGAAATTTTCCGCGTAACTTTGGAACAGAAAGTCGCATATTAATGAAACCAGGTCACACCCTTAGGCTGGAGGAATGGATTGGGCATTACATAAAAGAGGCGTTGCATCGCCCATAGAGTATAGTATGAAGAATTTTGATTTATTGGGCCCATTAACTTCAAGCTTGCGTGCAAAGCCGCAGGGCCCTACTAGTGTTCACATAAAGCACAAAATTTGCAAAATTTGGTTGAAAGAAATGCCCTTAGCTGACTACATTACCCGCTGTTATTTTCGGCAAAAAATACACCATCTGGACTAACTCCCGCGTGGAATGAAAAAATCCCAATCTACACCAATCGCTCAAAATGAAGTGTGGTCCAGGAGCGAACAACTGAAGCTGAGTGTCTCAATTCACAATACCTGTTACCGCAGCTGCAAAACCCCGTACGAGAAATAAACCTCCTTCCCTCTGTCTCTGCGGGCTCTATCGATAAAAAGGTGGAATATGTTTGGAAAGCCATTCTTCACCGATTTCGAAGGCATAGTAAAATGTATGCTTATCTTCATTATCTTCTCGGAGGTTCTATATATAGAAGCAGATCACCGCAAGGGTTATTAACCCCTGTTACAACATAATACTTGCAATTTCTTTGGAAACCTAAAATTTCTGGTTTACCTGTACACTATGACGTGGAGAACTCTCAATTCCAGGAGGTTTTGGATGACTAGTACTCCATCCACTATAAGGCTGCTCTCGAAATGCTCTGCACGGACTTTTTACCTGTGCAGGTGGCATCATAATAGTAATGTTATCTTCATAATCTGATTCCAAATCGTCGGTTTTCCCTCGATCTTGTGCATGTTCATTGGTTTCGGACTCATCTGCAATTTCATCACTTTTGTCTGATTTCTGTTGTCCTGAAGAGGGTGACTTTTCATTCATTTTAAATGCTTCCATGATGTTACAGTGTTTGGATTTACAAACGTCAATTCCTTCGAGTTTCTTGTTTCCTAAAACTGTATAAGTATATATTGTTCATTCCATACTTCAACCCATTTCTCGATAAAAATACCTTTCTTGCTTTGCGTAGTATAGCCATTCTCATTTTTAAAAGAATTCACTGAGTTTCTTAAAAATCTATTCGGGATTAAGGATCCTGGTGAACTGCCTTTTTCTTTACAGTCAGGACATTCGTTGTCTTCAGACTCTAATAAAGCTGTACGAACACCTGGAATTTGAAAATAATATCCTCCTTAATGGGCTGTTAATAAAAAGCTATCTTAAACTTTGACATTTATCTAATACTAAACATGGGAACACTTTTATTTTCGGCATTTGTGTTCCATCCAGCATTGAGAGGGATTACTTTTAAATGTAATATCCCAACAAACACTGAACAAAAAAATCTCATACCTTTGAGAAACCCTTTGTTATCAAATTGTTTTCCAGCATTATTACAATTTGAAAATGAATATTTTCTCAAACGTTTCTCAAATGTTTGCTATCAACTTGAGAACGACTTGAGATGAGTTGAGAAAAATTTTCATTTACCACGTTAGATAATTTTATAATTCTCAATGGGTTTAACTTACCACCTTAATATGAACTAAATGAATTTTGTGCCGTAATAAAATTTTACGTTATGTTGCCGACCGATACCAAATTTTTTGGCCGATGCCGATGCCGATTAATCGGCCGGACTCTAGTTATGTTTGCCTTAATATAAAATGAATGAAATGGGCCTTAATGTATATACGTTACATATGAAATGCTATGAAAATATTATTTATATAAATGTATCCATTCTTTTTTTTATTTCACGCGAATTGCAACGCCAATCTATACAAGAGGCGAATTGGATTCCATCCGTTCCGCTCGTTAGAGATACATTGGAGAATTTTAAATTCTCAGTTTGAGATACGTTTGAGAATTTTAAATTCTCAATTTGAGATACGTTTGAGAATTTTAAATTCTTAATTTGAGATACGTTTGAGAATTTTAAATTCTCAATTTGAGAATAAAGGCAAATTTCCATATTAAAAATGTGCCTTTTAAGTTGAGAACGCCATAACAGTATATTTGAGATAAATTTTAGAACAAACGTTTGAGATTTGAGAAAGCAATTTGATTCAAATGTACCTCAATTTGAGATTAGTCATTAATGTTTGCTGGGATGTTAGTGCGCGTACACACATGAAGCGGTGCTGTGCTGTGTTTTCAGTGTTCACATTTAACGCGGTGCGGAGCGGAGCTTTTGAAAGTATCAACCCGTTGTTAACATATAGCTGTGCAGTGAAGATTTGTCATTCCTCAGTGAAAACAGTTTTTATAACCTTCACACCGACACCGTAGATCGAGCTTTGTATCAAAAATTATAGATTTGGTTTTTTGTTTTGTAATAACTTTTTTCAGGATATAATTAATTCAACCACTCCTTGTGACTTTGTGTTGGGATTATGCTTGTTTAAAACTATCTTTCACACTTTTTTAATAAAGAGGCCGCGAGAAAATTAAAAAGTTTATAATTCTATCCTTTGTATCACTTCTGATACATATGGCGTTCTGTTTCTTCATATGGCATGTGAAATTATTTGCTGATAGACGTGTAAAAACCATTATTGGTTTATATATATTGGAATATATCGATTTGTGTGTAATTTTGTGGGTTGTTGAAGTAATGTTTCGCCCAAGATTTTTGACGTTGGAACAACTAGTAAACGACGCACAGTGGCTGATTCTGCCGGCGTAGGTTGCAAAAGTCGATTTTGTCATGTTCGATTTGGGGGAAACTGTTATACTTGTCCGATAGATAAATGTTTGGACTTAAGAAATCCGAAAACCTTAACTAAATTGGACAAATAGTTTTGCTTGTAGAGCCCGTCAAAATTGAGCAATTTTTAGAGTGTGAAATAATATCAGCAATTTGCACTTTTTCGGCAAAGCTGAAGTTTTAAAATACGGAAAGGAGCAAATTAATTGAAACTTTTTGCACCGGCATCGTAAAAGAAGGCATTTGTAGTAAATAATTAAATATAGAAAAAAAAAGTTGGTTGTTGTTGTTGTCTTTTCATAGCCACTCACTTGAAGCACTGTTTTTATCACACTTTTTGAACTTTCGATAGAGTTTAAAAAAAAAGGCCATAAGTGCCACGGTTCCGTCTTTGGGAAAATTGTTCACTAGTCTTCTGTGAGTACTGCCCTGAAGAGATCGGGTGCCCGATTTTGCCCGACTGGATTTTACAGCGATTTTTCTGTGGCCACCTCGCGCAATTTTGTGCTTTCGGGTGCGTGCGTTCGAACAAGTTCGTCAAGATTTTGATAGTGAATCAATTACACGCGATTATAATCGTTGCCAGGGCATGCAAATTTTGATTTTGGCTTCATTTAAGATGTGATACAAGCTTGCAACTCCATATTGAGTCGACTTTTTTTTGGCGTATATTGCTGTAAGCTCGAAGTAAAGAGTACTTTTGCTGGATGCGCAGTTCGCATGTACGAAAAACAAGTTGGCTTTCATTTCCGGCAATCAGCTGTCATGTATCCTTTGATGTAATGCTTTTGTTTTTAACAAAATACTAACACTGTGTCTGTCATAACATTTTTTTTTAATTTGAGCAAAACTCAGTCAGTCGCCAGTAGTATTTTAGTTGAACCGCGCCAATGAAACAATTAGTTATTGAAAACAAAAAGCAGACTTATATCTATGTGCTTTGTCTAAAACCCACCCCCAAAAATCCCACAACGCGGGAAAACCTAACATCTGTTTAGGTACCTGCTAGTACTAGAAGCTTAGTACCTGCTATCTGAATGCATATGCAAATCCTACTTATAAATAAAGGAGTTTGGAGTAAGTGAAGTTAGTTTCGAATTTAATTTGAACTAGACAAGACTTCAACTCCGCCACTGCAACTAAACCGAAGAAGAAGCACAAAGATGTTCTTAAAAAATTCGAAGCTGTTTGAAATATTTACTATTTCGAGGACAAGGGAGAAGTTCGTTCTGGCTGTCACTGAAGAAATTGGTTACGTCGAAGGAAGTTTGCCTGCAGCCAACATATCTACGACTAAAAAGAAGATATCCAGGACTTATCGCACTATCAAGTTGAAATGGATTGCGGCAAACCGTACCAAATTAAATTTTGTCCAGAATAATGAGGTATGGTTGGAAAAAACAACTTACTTCGATGCAGGAGATGCATGTAGCATAAGCGATGACCAACCATCGACATCAAAGGCGGCAATAGGAAGGCCGAAAAAGACAATTCAGGACTGTGCGTCATTCACTAAAAAAAGGAAGCTTATGGAGGCAACGGGAAAAATAACTACCACCCACCTGTCAGAAGCTTTGACTATGAAATATAATAAGGATCAGGAGAAAATGAAAGGCATTATAGTGAAAGCAGTTTCACTAGCAAGCCCGAATCGAGTTCAAAGAATAAAGGACAGTATTCCCACCCCACCCAATGTGGTGCCAACCAAATATAGTCATAATGAAGCTTTAGCATTGTTTTTGGACTTAGGATTGTCCAAGGAAAAATATTTAATTTTGAGAAGTTCCTTGCAAAAACATAATGCAGATGTTCTACCAGCATATCACAACATTACGTCAGCAAAAAAAGAGGCCGTTCCTTATAACTGCGAAATTACCGAAGTGTCAGCTCAAGTCGAACTGCAAAGCCTCATGACCATACTGCGAAACGAATTTTGAGCAGCAAAAGTGAACAGGAGCTTAATGCGCTTCCAAATAATCTAACCTTACTAAGTGGGGTTGCGATGGAGCCTCTGGTCAAAGTACATATAAGCAAGCGATAAAAACAGCTGATGGCGAAAATATTACGGATTCTAATATGTTCATGGCATCCGTTGTTCCCCTAAGGTTAAAGAGCGAACTTGCAGAACATTGGGGGAATCCTAGCCCTTCATCAGTACATTTCTGCCGACCAGTACTATTTCAATATGCAAAGGAAACTTCAGATCTCATTAGATCGACAGTTAGTAGCATACGAGATCAAATTGCTGCAATTGGGCCGACTGAATATAAAATCAACAACGACTTGACAATTGCGATTCAGCATACTGTTTACTTGACGATGGTTGACGGAAAAGTTTTAAATGAAATAACAAACACGAAATCAACGCAGTCGTGTCCCATATGCAAGAGAGCGCAAAAAAATTTCCAATCACTAGATGAATCCATAACTGATGAACATAATTATGAATATGGACTGTCGCCATTACATGCTAGAATCAAAACTATGGAGTTTATTTTGAAGCTAGCATATAAACTCCCCCATAGTAATGAAACCACTCTAACAAAGGAGATAATAGCAGCTAGAAAGAAGAGGATACAAGATGCTTTCTACAATGAGATGGGGTTAAGGCTGGACCAGCCAAACAAGGTTATGGTAGTAGTAATGATGGAAACACATCTAGGACATTTTTTGACAAAGACGAAACAACAGCTAGGTTAACTGGAGTCGACCACGAAATAATTAAGAGACTTCAAGTTCTGCTTAATGTTTTATGCTGTAGAGAAAATGTAAATGCTGACAAATTTGGAGAATATGCTTTAACGACTACCAACTTATTACAGCAAAAGTATCCTTGGAAAAAATTAACACCCACTGTGCATAAAATATTAGCTCACGGCAAAAGTGTAATAGAGTACCAGCCATTGCCCATTGGAGAGCTGTCAGAAGAAGCCCAAGAGTCCAAAAATAAGGAATATAAAAAGTTTAGGTACATGAATACCTGCAAGACTACGCGTCTGCGTCAAAATGAGGATTTATTTAATATGCTTTTAGCTTCATCAGACCCACTAATTTCATCTTTAAGATATGTTAAGCGAAGAAAAGAATTACAAAAATATTACTCTCCAGAGATGTTTAGTTTATTAGATACAAGCCCAAGTACTGACAATTATTTTGAAAACAATTAAATTTCATATTATTTAATAAGAGGAAAATATCATCATAACTCAGATATAAGTATTTTTGTTAATAATATAATACTAGTGCTGATTTCACTACTAGAACTACTATTACTAAAACTATTACTATTAAAATAATTTACAATAAATAAACACAAGGTGAAAGGTAATTTCAAGGTAAGTTTACGTAAATTTCCCGAATTCTGGTTCTAATTTTGAAAGCGAAATTTATTAATTTGTATCTTTAAATTTGACTCTTTCAGCTTATTTCTTAAATTTCTTATTACTTTTCATCTTTTTTAATGCATTTTCATTAATTTTGCAACTAACAGCCCTATTCTGGCCAAAGTCTGACAATTGATTTTCTATTCAACGCTTGTTAGGTTTTTGATCAGAATTTTTTGTTAGCCTATTCTTACACAAATCTGACAAGCTGAAAGCTATAAAATTTCACCACAGCGAGTTGAAAAGTTATGTTTGTTTTGTTGTCACTGTGAATTGCAAATTAATAGACAAAATTTAAGTAAAGTAAGTTTTGAAAAAAAAAGCCGGCCTTGATAGCCCAGCGGGTAGCGCGCTGGCTTCTCGCGCTCCAGGTTCGAATCCTGACTGGGCTGGAAATAAGTTCGTGCATTTTTTTTTCAATAGTTTCACAATAGGCGCTTTTTGCATACAAAAAATAATTCGTGGGAGGTAACGAAATTTTTTTATTTTCTCTGATGTAAAAGTGTAAACATGCACATGCTGCGAAATTTGAACATTTAGAAATAAGTTCAAATAAAATGTCCACTAGAAAGTATGGATTCTTTACAAATTCGACTGGTTTGATTGAGGAACAGTCCCGAGCTGCAAGCTGGGGAAAACAGCCCCAATGCACCGCGCATTGGCCAAATATTATTTCCGGCAAGACCTTCACAATTTCATTTTTTTTAGCCACAGCCACTGCACACGCTAATAATAGCTACTCTTCCATTGCGAACACCGAAATATGCTGAAATGTTTCCAAATTTTTAACTTCAATTGCTTCTTTGCAAGTATTTTTTGCGCTTGTCAGCTCCTTCTACGTACCTGACAACTTCTCTGACAAGTGTTAGATAAAAAGCTTTTAAAAAATGATCAGAATACGAAAATCTAACAATTGATAGAATCTATTCAATTGTCAGCATGGTGAGTTTTGTTAGGTTTGCCAGAATAGGGCTGTAAAACTTATCATTGTAGCTCGCATTATTCTTATTTATAGTAATCCGAACTTTGACAAAGTATTACGTAGCACCCTGTAACTCGATCTAGTTCATTTTTGAAAATACAATAGCCTGATGAATTTCTAATCAACAGCAAAAAGAATTTTCCAATTATCTCTATTCGTTCAGGAGTTATTAATTTTGCAACCTGAAATGACAAATTGAGCCACTGTGCGACGTCTTGGATAACAAATCAGAGGATGAATTCGAAAATGAAGACATTTCCAAGGGGACATTGAAATAGTGAAAGTGATTCATCTGAACCTGATGGGAAAATTGGCTGTAACCCTGGTGTTGACTCGAAAGACGACACTATTTGGAGCGACAAACCATACACTAGTGGTCGGTTGAGGAAGGAAAATGTCACAAATTTGCGCCGATTCGTAATCTTTGGGATGAATGGGTTGAGCTACTTTCAATTGTTTACAATCCTCACGATTCCGTGACCTTTAATGAAAAATTACTCGTATTTCATGGCTGCTGCAAATTCCGGCAATACGTTCTCTCTAAACCCGAAAGATATGGCTTATTGTTGATTCAAATACGTGCTATGTATGGAAAATGCAACACAATGCATCACATAAGCGTAAGTCATTCTTGCATGAACTTGCAATTTCGTTAGCTTCACCTTATATCCAGAACAGAAAGCAACTTCCAAGAAACTACGCATCTAAGGAGTTGCTTTCGAAACTTACATTGTAAAACTCTGAAAATAATGAGAATGGGCTTCGTAACAACTAACAACTGATACATCGTCCAAGAAGAACCGAACAAGGTGTCTTTAATGCTACTATTCTGGAATGGGCAAACATAAATGGACCTTCTTATTATACTACCTATGTGAAAATCCATATTGTAATGACAAATATATTTGCATTGATTACACTAGTAAATGCTTACTTTAAAAAGAAAACACATTTGTAACATAATTTCCTACATTTTTTAATTTTCCATATGAATTTTAGTATAAAAATGATACATAGAATAGGATTCCTTAATTTTTTTGAAGCTCGATCTACGGTTTTGAGGTACGTTGTTAAGCAAAAACAGAAAATGGACTGTTTTTAAGAGATTTCAGATCCAGACGTGAAAAGGGGAAAAGGGATCAAGTAGGTTTCAGCCCCTACAAAGTGGGCGAATGAGTTGATTTAAAAAAAAATATTTCATAAAAGGTGCATTTTAAAATATAACTACTCTGAGCTATTGAAAAAGAAAGTTTATTTATACTATTGTGAAAAAAGATAACTCATAATGATGGAGGAAAAGTAAAAAATTAATATTAATTCATATTAATTAAAAATAAATAAGAAAAATCATGAATGAATTAATTAAAAAGCATTAAGTCCCACAAGGCACGCCGAGTAACAATTTTCGATATTAAATTTTCACAGTACATGCTTGCTGCAGCAGCGTCACGCGGCGACCAAATCAAATATTTTGAAAGTTTCAAACTGAGCGCTGCGTCGCGCTGCTGAAAAAGTAGCATGTGTGAACACTCGCATTTGTTAACGGCAGTTTGAAAGTAGCGCTCGGTGAAGCACAGCGCCGCACAGTACAGCACCGCTTCATGTGTGTACGCGCACTTATTAATCATTATTGAAATTTAAATGTTATATCGTTATATATCACATACTTGCGGTTTGCGGCGGTATCGCACGCATTACATTTATTATTTTCTGGAAATATTCTTTAGTCGCTTAAAGTAACTATGTATTGCTCATCTTCTAAACAACAAATTGTTTACCTGGTCAGATACTGATTTTTTTAAAACAGCACTTGAATTATCTCCGATTGTTTGTTATTAACCTTTTGTTGACCAAGTAAATTGATTGACAAACAATTTAACTTGTCTAAGTCTTCCTCATATGAAGTGATTTTATCACGGAAAAACACACCAGGGACTGCGACAATTATAAGTAGGGATCGGAATTATATGCAAGTGCATATTTTTTTGGAGCTTCCGATTTGAACGGGACCAAGGCAGAAACTATTTTTATTGACAAATATTAAGAATGAGCTAATATTAAGAATATGCACTGCATATTTGCATATGTTTTCATATTTTTGTATTTTTTGCATAGTTTTTGCATATAAAACCGATACCTACTTATAAGTATTTTATAAACATCAATGTTTAGCCCTTGGATGGGCAGTGATTAGTTACTACACATTTGCACTATGTTGTCTGGCCAGACGAATTCTGATTGAGGCTTTTGACAAAGGCAAAGCGCAATGACAGATGAAGTTTAATACATTTATATGGTAGACTACGTGAGTCTATTTGTGGCAATAACACAGCGAAGCTTAAGTCAAGTTAAGCTATTTTACCGTATTTTAGCTTAAATAAATCTACTGTAAAAGTACTTTCAATGAGTTTATTCCCCGTTTTCACATTCGATATCATTAGTTTTTGTACGCGAAAACGTGCCGAAGATTCCATAGAAACCGTATGGAAATACATTTTTTTTTTCAATTGCGTTTTTCTCCGCTCGTTGTTTTTCGACATAAGCTAACGTGTTTTGTCGCCACAGATTTGCTTCATAAGCGCAGATATGCGCGCATTTTGCATAACCACTATCACCACAGCGCGCATATATGCGCTGCTCATTGCATTTATGGCATTTATCCCAAAATAATTTTTGGTGGTAAAAACGAATTTTTCACTTTTCTGTGCCATGCAAGGAAGGAAGGAAGTAGACATACAAGGTAAAGTCTCTGATTGCGTTCAACCTGGCGAACGTCAGAACGATCCTTGTCCCTGTCCAATCCAAGCTGATACACAGCCTCAGCGCGGCCCTTCTGGATAGCTACTTGGTATCCTCTGAATAGTGAACTAATGTGTGCAGCGTGTTCAATCCCCAGGACTTGAAATTTGGGTTGTGCGCAGGGTTTGGTGCCCGACAGGTAAAATCAAGAACCAATGAAAACTGCAAACCAAGACTCGGATGGAACCCACACTGTTGACGACCACAGCAAACGATTCAAGGACCATGATTTGAGGATATGCACCTGGAATGTCCGGACCCTCTATAGGGAAGGTGCCTCTATCCAACTGGCGGAAGCCCTCACGAAATGTAAGGCTGACATCACCGCCATCCAGGAAATGCGATGGACAGGACAAGGTTGCAACAAGCGAGCAGCCTGCGATATCTACTACAGCTGCCATGCGGAGAAGCGCGAATTTGGCTACGGATTTGTGGTCAGCAAGAGACTGCGCCACCCCGTCTCTCGGTTCACTCCGGTGAACGAACGGCTGGCTTCAATCCGCATCAAATACCTTAGCATCAGCCTAATTTACGCGTACGCCCCGACGGAAGAGAAGGACGATGCGACCAAGGATGCCTTTTATGCGAAGCTCGAGGACGTCTACAACGGGTGCCCGGCCCATGACGACAAAATCGTCCCCAGGGACTTTAATGCAAAGGTTGGGCGAGAAGGTATATTTGGTCCCACAGTCGGGCAGTTCAGCCTCCATGGGACCACTTCGAACAACGGTCTGAGGCTGATCGATTTCGCCGCGGCACGAAACATGGTAGTTAGTAGCACCAGATTCCAGCACCTCGATATCCACAAGGCCACCTGGTTATCCCCCGATCAATCCACCCGCAACCAGATTGATCACATTGTGATTGATGGAAGGCATGCTTCTAGCATTCTAGATGTGCGCACGTTCCGAGGACCCAACATCGACTCGGACCACTACCTTGTTGTAGCCAAGGTACGCATGCGTCTATGCGCAGCGCAGACCGAGCACCCTAGTTCGCAAAGAAAGCTGGACATCAGTAAGCTGCGATCACAAGGGGTAGCCGAAGCCTACTCCGCTCAACTCTCCAACCAGCTCGGTCACTCCCCCTCTCCACCTGATGACATCGGCGGATTTTGTCCCACTCTATGCGCGCCGCCGCAGAAAATGTCCTTGGTTTTCGACGATCACCACCAAAAAACCATTGATACGATGAAGAGTGTCGCGCAGCCATTGCAGCAAAGAATGCTGTCTACAAGAAGAACCTGCCTTTAGACGCAGGAAACGGGAGCAAGAAAGGCGCGAGCGTGGGGAAATCGAGCTACACTCCTCGATTTCCTCCCGACGCCCGAAAATTCTTCCAAAAAGTTAAGCGTCTCACGGAAGGATTCAAGCCCGGGGCATCTTCTTGCAAAGACAAAAACGGGAATCTTGTTACGGATGCGCAGGGTGTATTGAGGATGTGGAAGGAGCACTTCACCAAGCTGCTCGCAGGCGACGAAGGGAACAATGCCGCCAGTGGTGAAGATGTCAAGATGGCACCAATGACGACGATGGTGTGGATGTGCCACCGCCCAGCTATGACGAGGTCTGGGTTGCTATCCAGCGACTCAAGAACAATAAAGCTGCAGGACCAGCTTAATTGTTCAAGGCCGGTGGCAGTGAGCTGATTGAGTGCATGCATCAGCTCATCTGCAAAATATGGCTGGAAGAACGGATGCCCAACGATTGGAACTTCAGTGCCCCTTGCCCTGTGCTGAAGAAAGGCGACCCAACAATATGCGCCAACTATAGGGGCATCAGCCTACTTCCCATTGCATACAAGGTCCTGACGAGCTTACTGTGTGAAAGATTAAAGCCACTCGCCATGGCGCTGATTGGACCCTATTAGTGCGACTTTAGACCTGGTAAGTCCACCATCGACCAGATATTCACTTTACGCCAAATCCTGGAGCAGACCCATGAGAATCAAATCGATACTCACCATCTTTTTATCGATTACAAGGCAGCATTCGATAGCCCGATAAGGGATCGCTTATTTGCCGCATTGTCTGAACTTGGTATCCCTGCACAGCTCGTGAGACTTTGCAGACCGACGTTGAGCAATACGCGCAGCTCCGTCAAGGTTGGAAGTGACCTCTCCGACCGCTTTGATACCGTTCGAGGTTTCAGACAGGGCGATCCTTTGTCCTGCGACCTCTTTAACTTTACCATGGAGAGTAATTTGCGCAAGGCCGTCTATATCGTAATGACACAATCGTCAACAAAAGTGTTCAGCTCCTTGCCTACGCTGATGACATTGATGTCATCGGGCGTAACAAGCGAGGATCGCAATCTAGTTACTTTACCAGTTGGTGGACTGAGTAACATTTGGTTTGTTTTTTGGACAGTTTACCTGCTACCTCTTCAACTTCATCGTGGAAAGTGTTCTGTGCAAAGCCGGTGTGCATCGTAATGGCATGATTTTCAACAAGTGTCCAGCTCCTTGCTTACGCTGTTGACATTGATGTCATTGGACGTAACAAGCGAGATGTCACCGCTGCCTTTGCGGCTATCAAAAAAGAATGCCAAAATGGGTCTGGAGGTAAATGAGGGCAAGACGAAGTATAGGGTTTTCCAACAAGAGGTGTTTTGAATCACCCGGTATTTCGGTAGCTGTCACTTTTGAAGCTTTTATTCTTTGACATTTGACAACTAGAAACTACGCCATTACTAAAAATGGAACGATACACGCTTAAACAACGCACTGAAATTATTAAAATTCACTACAAAAATGGTGAAAATCTTGCAGTCACAGTTCGCAAAACTAAAGCATTTTTGGGTCGTCGTGAAGCACCTTGTCGGACCGCAATACAGAAATTGGTGGAAAAATTCGAGCTGTTGGGACAAGTTAGTGTTGTGAAGAATAAAACCCGTGCACGTCGCTCAAGAACCACTGAGAATATTGCTGCTGTAGCCCAAAGTGTTAAAGAAAACCCAGGTTTGTCGATTCCTCGTCGTTCTTTGGAATTGGGCATTCCAAAAACGTCATTACACCGTATTTTGCATAAAGACTTGGGTCTTAAGGCTTATAAAGTTCAGTTAACACAAGAACTCAAGCCGACCGATCATCAACAACGTCGTGTCTTTGCTGATTGGGTCCTTGAACTGCATGAAAATGATCCGGAAATCCATCGAAAAATCATCTTGAATGATGAGGCCCATTTCCACCTCGGTGGCTACGTCAACAAGCAAAATTTTCGCATCTGGGGCTCGGAAAACCCAAGAGTTATTGTTGAGAAGCCTCTCCATCCTCAACGTGTGACTGTTTGGTGCGGTTTATAGTCGTCCGGGGTCATGGAACCTTACTTTTTCGAAAATGAGGTTGGATCAACAGTTACGGTGAATGGATTGCGCTATCGAGAGATGGTTAATGATTTTTTATGGTCGGAGTTGGATGGTTTTGATCTGGACAACGTTTACTTTCAACAAGACGGCGCTACGTGCCACACAAGCATCGAAACCATTGCTCTTTTACGGGAAAAGTTTCCGGACCGTGTTATCTCTGGAAGAGGTGATTACAATTGGCCACCGAGATCTTGTGATTTAACACCTTGCGACTTATTCCTTTGGGGCCACGTGAAAGATAAGGTGTACGCCAACAGCCCAGCGTCGATTCAAGACCTCAAAGATAGAATTCGTGAGGCTATCGAGGACATAGGGCAGCCACTTTGCGATTTGGTTATGGAAAATTTCATGAAAAGGATATGGTCCTGTTAGCGTGGTCGTGGTGGCCATTTGGCTGATGTTGTTTTTCATTATTAACGGCATACCTTCCCTCTTTATTTTGAAATAAAAATCCGATCATTTATCTAAAAAATTGCATTTTTCTTTGAATACCAAAATAACACCTCTTGTTGGAAAACCCTGTATATGCTGATTATTAGAGCTGTGAGACTATCGATAGTCGGCACCATCGGTATCCAAGTTTTACGGATCTATTAAAATATATACTGGCCAGTACCCATACCTCTTTTTTAATAAAAATTATTCATAAAATCAAAAACGATAAATTTTATTCATAAAGTTTGAATCATAATCATTTTAAATCATAAAAAATTTTTATAAAATACATTTTAATTGTAAAATTAAAATTGAGATTATCTTATTTTTACTAATTCATATGTGTTATGTATTTAACCCTTTCAGTCACAATGTCCAATATATTGGACTACAGCCCATACAATTCATACAGCGGGCTGTTATTTTTATGTCGGAAAGGGTTAAAAGGGTTAAAGGGTTCTTCAATTCAATTCCATTCTTTTGTTCAATATTTTGTGTTACAGCCCTTGCTGGTCGCCACTGCAATGCACTCGACATCGTTTTATAGGAATTGCATTCCTTAAATTTTGTGCTGGAGCCAATAATTCGTCCGTATTTTTAAATCATTTAGTACCAATAGCGCGTTTTAAGTCCAGTTTGCCTTTTATGAGATATATGGGCCCCACACCGTACCATACAAAGCAGCCCCTGCTTAACAATCTTCTGCGTGTATTTGGTGTCATACGCACGGCGGCGAACATACTTCTTGCCATCCGATCCAACTAGATTTACTTTGGTTTCATCACTAAAATGTACGTTATGCCACTTTGATTGGTTTCTGTCAGCTAAGTGTTTTCTGGCAAACTTCAGTCGTTCTTTCACGTTTTTTGCCCGCAACATCGGTACCTTACGCAACACCCGGCCGTATAAATTGGACCCCCGTAGCCTTCTGCGAATGGTAGAGCTGCTAACTTCTGCACCCCATTCAAGTTCAATTAATTTTGAGGATTTGAATGGGTCTTCCTTTGTTAGAGTTTCTGGTTTTGGCGTCCAATTAACGGCGTTATGGATTTTGCAGAGCAATATCTGAAATATCGTGGATATTTCGCGATATGTTTTTCCTTCTTCTACCATCGCTCTTCTGATCATTTGTCTTTTCACATTTGTGCAAGTTTTACGGTGACCCATTTCTTGGTTAATGTACAGATTTTTTTAAACATGTACTATGCAAGCTTTTAGATTTTTATGCAATTACTTACCGTTTTGTGTAGTGAAATTTGCAACAATTTTACTATTAGAACAGGTTTAACAACGTGTTCTTATTTTTTTGCACATTGACAGTATTCTCGAATCGATCCGGGTTGCGGACAATGTGGTCATACGATTTTTTGTAGAACAGTTAAATTTTTGTGAAAAATTACAGCTAAGACAATGTTAATCCTAATGGAGGTCTCAATGTGAAGACAAAATTTTTTTCCAAAATTAAAAGCTTTATTGCGAAAAAGTGCTTACAGATGTATTATTCAAAGTATTGTCCGTCGCTAGCGACAACTTTCTCCCATCTTTCCGGCAATTTTCGGATCCCGGCTCGAAAAAAGGAGTCCTCTTTTGACGCTATCCATGAAGCAATCCATTTTTCCAATTCTTCGAAGGATTGAAAATGTTGATCTGCCAGGCCGTGTGCCATCGAACGGAATAGGTGGAAGTCAGAAGGGGCGACATCTGGGGAATACGGCGGGTGGGGCAAGACTTCCCATTTCAGCGTTTCCAGGTACTTTTTGACCACTTTTGCGACGTGAGGCCGAGCATTGTCGTGTTGGAGGATCATCGGAGGACATCGAAATCACCATTTTTAAAACGTTGAAACCACTCCCGACACGTTCTTTCACTCAGAGCAGCATCACCGTAAGTTTCTGAGAGCATTCGATGTGCTTCAGCTGCATTTTTTTTCGAATTGTAACAGAAAAGTAAAACTTCCCGCAAATGGAGAGAATTGGGCACATAAACGGACATTTTCGAGCGTGAATAATACGAAAACAAGAACTGTCACTGAAACGGCGATGACAATTCGTTAGGCACTGTCCACACTCCTTTTAAAGGCATTACCATCTATGTATTTCAACCAGCCTCAGCCGGTACAGCCACCTATCGGAAAACGGCGGAAGCAAAGTTGTACACCTGATAATAACACACTTTGCTTGAATTATGTGCCAATATAATAGTAAAAGTATACACGTAAGTACGGCAGCCGCCGTAGCTTACCTGGCTATGCTAATGCGACGCTCGAACTCAGGTTCAATACTCCGTTGCACTAACACCGAAAAAAACAACAATTTTTCTTTTGGCGGCTGTTCTCTCAGTAGGAAATGGCAAATCTCTGAGAGTAAAATTGCCCATGAAAAAGCTCCCAACTTGCCGTTCAGAATCGGCATTAAACTGTACGTGCGTGGTCCGATAAGTGCTTAGCCTACAAAATAAAAACGAAAATTTTGGAAAAGTGGCGAGTTATTGCTCAACGTTGTCTCCTTTCAACTTTCTCTTACGATAGTGGCACCATCGGGCGGTGGGGCTACCCTTCCAACCTTGTAAAATTTCGCACGCACAACACGGGTGGTGGCGGGTAGCTAGGCCTTAGTAATTTTGGTTGAGTGGGAATTCCGTGGTCCTGGTGTAAGTTCAGCTCTGTGGCTTTTCCAAATGAAAACACACCTTCTTGTCAGATGGTCAATTCTCAACTGCCTTTATTTTTGCTCACTAGTACTATTTATAGTAATTAATGCATGCGTGAAACCAGAGGGAAAGCATTACAGGCGCGTCAGCTATTTCTTTTTGTACGGTACGGTACGGTGACCGGAGGAAAACGCGTCGTCAGTTAGTCTGTGTTCAAGTGGCTGTGGTCAAGTGCGATTTCGGCAATTATGCCGAAAGGGCGGAAATGTGTGGTGCAACGCAGTGTGCAATATGGTTCGCAGGAATTTTAAGTGGGTCACAATGCTTGGTGCATTGTGGTGGTGTTGTGCAATATGATTTGTAGGAAATTTAAGTGGGTCGCTTAAATGCTTGGTGCATTGCGGTGTGCAATACGATTCTAGGGAATTTTAAGTGGGTCGCTAAAGTGACACTTAACAAAAGCGATAAACGTAAATAATGCTAATTATTGTTTATTGCTTTTTGTGTCAAAATACTCTTTGAATTGGGGTGACCATAACTCTTAGTCTCGTAATCGGGCTGTCGTGCCAGTCAAGAAGATTGTTCTTATTATTTTGATCACCACTGTATATGATATGAAATATGCATATTTTGTTTAATTTGGATTCATTTAAAGCATTAATGGCACTTGCGATAAACCTGTGCGTGCAACAGGCAAACGTGGTCACCACATTGCTGACACCGAAATCGTGTTTTGCGATGCT
The DNA here is from genome assembly GCA_963971225.1 of Melieria omissa. Lineage (NCBI taxonomy): Eukaryota > Metazoa > Arthropoda > Insecta > Diptera > Ulidiidae > Melieria > Melieria omissa. The sequence continues at coordinate 51,101,758 of OZ020269.1, read as the reverse complement.
TGTGTGTCGTGTTTAGGCAGCATGAAAAAGAACTAAATTTCTGTGAAACTACAGCAACGGGAACAGTTGGCAACTAGAATGATAAATGGCCCTATTACGGTTCGCGAGTCGACAGAGTTAGCGAATCGCCTGTCTATAGGTATAATGGTTGGCGAATGCACTCATTCGCCGTATGAAATACATTTTCGCAGAGTTGTCATTTCTCACTTCAAATTTTAACATACAAATATTTTGTTTGCTTTTTTATGAATGAATGAAAACTATAAACAAAATCTTTTAAGGATGCGGCGGTGCATCAGGAATAGTTCCAATCCACTTCAACTGCCGAACCAGATGTGAGCTTCACATATTGGTTATGAAAGAATTTGATTAATATTCAAAGATTCATCTCAAATTTTGGCTTTGCAAAAAGATTTTTGTGTTTGTATTGGATAAAATATAACCAAAGAATATGAAGTAATATAGAACGCGCATGTGGGCACAAAAGTGTTTTCGGTTGCTATGATGCGAGCGGGAAGAGCGAAGCGTAGACATTCGAAAATGTTAGGTTCATAACATTTTCTGTTAGATTTGCGTAGGACAACAGCAAAAAGCTATGTTATTGTTCGCAACGGCTTCACTCGTGTAAATTGAAGTGGTGGTTGTTGCAGCGTAGTGTTCGCTCAATCATTTTTTGCATGTATGTTTCTTGATCTTGTTTGCCGAAGCGCAAGCAAAGAGCAAACAACGAACCAAAGCATCGTCATCATCGTTTCAGCAAAGATGACTCGGGATTCGCTAATGTTTTTGTTGTTGTCGTTTATTGTGTGTATGCTTTTTTGGTTTTGCTGTAATGTCACTATCAATCGAAGCTTTGTGGTGTATGTATGGCTGTTTGCTCAAATGCTGCGCTTTGATTGATTTTTAAAACCTGCAAATATTTTGACGTGGTTGAATCCAATTTGAAATTTTCACAAATATTTTTACGTGGCGAGTTCCTTTGCAGCGGTTTTTTTTTGACGTGGTTGAATCCAATTTGAAATTTCTACAAATATTTTTACGTGGCGCATTCCAAGTAAAATTATTTGTTTATATTTTGACGTGGTTGATACCAATTTTGAATTTTTTTAAGAAGTATTTTAACGCCATTGTCCAACATTGTAATTCTATATTGTGTTTCGGCTTGTTACAATATGGCTACAAATATAAAGACAAATAGAAATTCCTCAACGTCTGGAATTCAATGTTGTGTTCGCAGTTGCAACAAATCGAGACGACAATGCGAGAATCTTAGATTATTTAGATTCCCCGCTGCTGATTTCGTGTTTGGCCAAATTTGGCGCGAAAAATGCAATATATCTTATGACGACTATAACCGAAAACTGTATATTTGTGAAAATCATTTCTCCAGTACTTATGTAGGAAAAAGGTTTCTAAAAAAGGATGCGATTCCAACCTTAAGGGGGTCTTCTACCTTGTTGGTTCAAAAAAATCGATTTTATTTTTTTTGCAGTTTTGTGGCCTAGAAGGTACTAGAAATATAATATTCAAAGGGTATAACCGAAATCTTATTATTTCGGGGTTTTTAGAGTCATCGAATATAGCTCCGCATGCTGTTATCGCAGCGCTCATCGCCATTTTAAATGCAATTTCCCAAAAGTTGTGTTTTTGCAACTGGTTGGCAAGATATCTCGAGAACTAATTGATCAATTAACTAAAGTGATATATCAAAATTTGCGGAAAACATGTGGCTATCGTTTGACACGAGCTTTTTAGATTTTTTTCATTTTAACGATTTTTACAGCTATTCTTGACCTTGAAAACGTAGACATTTTTGTTTGTTTGTTGCCTGTTTCGTGAAATTTTGGAATTTTTCAAAAACCTCGTGTCAAACGATAGCCAAAGTCATAAAGAAACTAAATCATTTTGGTTTTTTTGTTTCAGACGACTTTCATGGGCTGAATCGTGACAACCGTTTTAGTATAAATTTTTCGTAAGGGACATTTCAAGGTCAAATCACGGTCAAACTAGAGACAGTAAAATTAATGTTGGAAGTATAGAAATAAACGAATTCAATGCAAAAAACCGAACCTTGATTGCATTATTGGTTCCCCTACAATCTATTGTCAAAAAACAGTATCAAAAACGAGGCCACAAGGTAGAAGACCCCCTTAAACTTAGACGAAGATCATGAGATTTCGGATGAAGAATTTTTAGAACCAGATTCTTCATTGAAACGACCACGTTATGATGACATATTATGCAGTAATTGCGAAAAAAACGTCAAAATAACCCATTATTACAAAAAGAAATACAGCGACCTATTAAAAAAATTCGAAAAAATTAACGAAAAATTGCGAAAAGAAAAGTGCTTTATTTTAAAATCCAAGAATTGTTGTTCAAAGACTTTAAAAAATTCAATTGATTCTTTAAAACATATCAACTTGGAATCCAAAACATTTTGTAAACTTTTACTTAGCACCCGGCCAAAAGAATATTCTGACGAAGTGAAATATTTAGCGCAAAATATTTTTTATATTTCACAATCAACATAAGGTCCGTTTCATAACTATAACGCCACTTGATTTTCTTGAATATCTCGAAAACCAGCAGTGCTATCAAAAAAGCGTCCTCATGAAATTGCACTTGCTAATAGTGCAATTTGATAACAATAAAAAAAATTCAAAAATCGTGGCTACTTCTTTGTTAGAACGAATTTTTTATATATTCAGTGTTTCATATTTATAACGCCACTTGCGAAAAATCTAATTTTTCAAATCATAGCATGCAGTTTGGTTGCATACTGATTTAGCTAGTTAAGAATTAATCATTTTGTGTATGATGCCACGAGAAAACGTTTAACCGATATCGAGAAAGGACAAATTCTCGCGTTTAAACAGGAAAACGTAGGGACTCGCGAAATTGGGCGCAGGATTGACAGGAGTTACAGCATTGTCCAAAATTTTTTGAAGGACAAAGACTCCTACGACTCCAAGAAACGTTCTGGGCGAAAAAAATGTCGAATCAACACAGCGAATCCCATATTATATGCGAGGCAAGCAATTCTTCGCAAACGCTGAGTCAACTAAAGAGGACTTGTGACGTCAGTGTGTCTAGGACAACAGTCTGGCGCACCATCAAACGCCGTAAAAACATCGTATTGAAGGCTGCGTCCAAACTTTTGGCCCGTCATAAAACCGCTAGACTCACTATTGCTCTCCAGAACATGGGTCGCGATTGGAAAAAAGTAAGTTCAAATTTTTTTAAATTGATTTATGCTTACCACTAATGCTTCTTCTTATTTTACGTAATGTTTTTTGATAAAAAGAATGGAATTTGGATGGGCCGGACGGATACCATGGCTACTGGCGAGACTTGCGGAAGAACTTGAATTTTATTCCAAATGGAACTTCGGTAGTAGAACAGTGATAGTCTGGGGTGCAATTTCATCCGAAGGATGTCTCGAACTACAATTTGCATCGAGCCGAATGAAAAGCAGTGACTTCATTGGCGTGCTGCGCTTGAGTACTTCCTTTTTTGAGTCAACAGACACCCAATGGCTATGTATTCCAACAGGACAATGCCGCCATCCACACAAGTCACGAAACCATGACTTGGTTTTCAGCCAATAATGTGGAAGTTATGGATTGGCCGGCCTACTCCCAGACCTGAACCCCTTCGAAAATTTGTGGGGAATTCTAGTTCGTCGCGTCTACGCAGGAAACAAGCAATTTAACACCGATGTTGATCTAAAAGCTACCATTCTCAAAGAATGGTACAACATCGATGTAAATGTAATGCAAAAATTGATTCATAGCATGAATGATAGAATATCCAATGTTGTGTTAAATAAAGGAAAGCAGTTGCAAAACTAACCTTGTGATTTTCTTCTTCTTAAAACCGTTTTTGCCTACTTAACACAAGTGGCGTTATAAATATGAAACACTGAATAAAGAAAAAATGCTTTCAAATAAAGAAGTAGCCACGATTTTGAAATTTTTTTTATTGTTATCAAATTGCACTAATAGCAAGTGCAATTTCATGAGAAGACGCTTTTTTGATAGCACTGCTGGTTTTCGAGATATGCAGGAAAATCAAGTGGCGTTATAATTATGAAACGGACCTTATTCTTTCCTAAGAGATAAGTTAAATTTCAATTTGCCACATATCACCTTAAATCGGTGGGCTCCAATAAAGTTCCTTCAGCCCGGTATCAACAATGTGGCTTTTGAATTCATTAAAAAGATGTGCTTAGAGTTGAAGGAAAAAAATGAAAATAATATGGTTCTTTTAATGGACGAAATGGCAATACGTAGAGTATCGTAATTCTCTAATGAAAAACTAGATTTAATTGACGGATTTGAATGCACAGGCTTCGAAAGAACAAAAAAAATTGGTAAGCAAGTATGTGTATTTATGTTGAAGTCCATGTTCTCGAGTTGGTGTTCAATTTTAAACTATTTTGTGTCAGAGAATGGATTAACAGCAGATACCTTGTGCAAAATAATTAAAGAAAATCTTAAAATTTTAAGCAATTTTGGTATAGTAGTGAACGTTTTGGTTTGTGATCAGGGGTCTTCTAATAGAAAGTGTTTCTCCGACTTAGGCGTATGTATAGAGAAACCATACTTTCAATTTCAAAATCAAAAAATTTATTGCATGTTCGATTTCCCACATTTAATCAAGTCATTGCGAAATGGTTGGCTTAAATGCGACTTGAAAACGCCTGATGGTTTAGTTAGCTTTAAAGTAGTTCAAGAGCTTTGGGAGAGGGAAGAAAATTGTAAAACCAAAATGTGCCCAAAATTGACTAGACAACACATATTTCCAAATTCATTTGAAAAAATGCGTGTTAAATTTGCCACTCAAGTGTTCAGTAAAACAGTTGAAGCTGCTATCAGAACAATTTCAGACATAAGTGGATTTAAAACAATCTCACAAGAGGTAGCGTTATCCACAGCTGATTTTATAGCAAAAATTGATCAAATATTTGATTGCATGAATAGTGGATCTTTGTATGCAGATAACTGCTACCGATCTGCTCTTCAGATTAAGAAAGAATCGCACACATTTATTCAAACATTTTTATATTATCTAGAGGAAGTGAAATTTGTTGATGAAAAAAAACGAGTTTTCTTCCAAGATAGCATGAAACTATCCTTAAAATCGGTCCTTCTACTTGTAGATGAAATATTAAAAGATAATTCGGACAAGTTTTTTATTATGACAAAGGCCTTTAAGCAGGACAAGTTGGAGAATACGTTTGCTCTGTTAAGGCAAAAAGGAGGTAATAACTGTAACCCCTCTGTAGCCGAACTTAATAATATCTTAGCCAGGTTATTAGCCTTTAAAATAATAAAGTTTAGCTCCTCTACCAACTGTGAAGAGACGCAAGATTCAATGACTAATTTAATTTCAAGCGCTTCTTTTAATGAGGATGTTTTGCAGACTAATGGCGATGATAATGACAATGAAATCCTGGAAAATCTTGATCTAAGTAGTGAGATGCACGAGGCGTATTTTGTAGGTGACACCTTTTGTAATCCGAAAGATATTAACTTAGAGCTGGTTTCCATGAGGTATTTTGTTGGATACGTAGCGTACAAAATCATTCCTAAATTAAATTGTGAAAAATGCGGTGACGAATTGAGAAAAAGGGATGAAGTTTTGACTGCTCCAAGTGAAATTTTTATTTTTCACAAAAATTATTAGTCAATTTCTGATTTTGGTAATCTTTTTGCTCCTTCCAATTCGCTAATGAATGTATGCATTAAACATATTTTAATTTTTCATAAAATCTTCGAAGCAGAACCTGAAAAAATTGGTATTAAAGCACACGTTTTACAATCTTGTAAAAATGCTACACCTGAATGGTTCCATGGTGAGTGCTGTAACCATAGAGTCCAAATTTTAGATTTTCTTATTTTAGTTCTTCTACGAAAACACTGCATGTGGGCTGTGCAAAAAGGAAGTTCGAAAGAACGAAAATTGAAAATAATTGTTGGCAAATAAAAAAATTCTTATTAAAAATTATTATTTATGAAAGATAAATTTAAACGAAAGTAAAACAATAAACAAAACTTTACAATAATATTTTTAACAAATAACTATAAACGCTCTTGTGCAACATGTTTGCACCCATATTTTACTACACCAAGTTCACGCATTTTTTTTTGCTAATTGTAATTTGCTTGTGATTATAAAAAAGAAAGCAGAAATAGCGACGCAACAATTACCAACAACAATGCTATCCCGCCTGCACGGCACAGCGCAAAAAACAGTATACCGCTAACTTTTTTTTGTTTGCCAATATTATAATGCTATTCCCCGCGACAACAAAAGCAGCGTTCATCGTCATGTTTATCAAGTGGCGCAACAGCAGCGAGAATACGAATGAGTACAGAAGCGACTTCAATTCACATGTTACGCCGAAGTTACAGAGATTTCTGCTGTTAGTAACAGAGATTTCTGCTGTCAATAACAGAGGGTACTACCAGCAGTACCCACCATACAACGCGTTTGCTTGTATGAGATGCGCGTTCTATATTACTTCATATTCTTTGATATAACACAAATTAAAATTTTCCCGAACTTCATCAACGTCTCCAGCATTGAAATTGTGCTGCGCTTTATGCTTTTTTGCTGATGACAGTTAACAAAAAAGTGTTGGTAATGACTTTGAGCTGGGCTTTGCACAGGCAACAGTATCGATTGTGCTAAAGAAAATCTTAAGGGGGTGTTCCCGGGTAGAAGTTTGAAAAAATCGATTTTTTTTTTGCGTTTTATTGTACCTTATACTATATACTATCACCCCTCGTTTTTCAATCCGCAAACTCAATACCCACCTTTTTGCATGTTAATTGAAGTAATCTGAACTCGCCGAAAAGTCATGTCGAAACTTTAAACGCGTTTTTCTCGAAACCACATTTTTTGTACTGGCCGATAACTTTTCTCAGCAACTATGAGAGGTATCGACTTGAAATTTTGGGAAAATGTTCTAGATAGTTTTCATTGGATGCTAAACCAAAGTTTTCATCAAAAAATTATTGTTAAATATATTTTCAAGCACTCTAAACGTAAAAAAAGGTGGCAAAACTGGACAATTTTTTTTCATATGGCCGCCATTTTGTTTCTAATCAACATTTTGACTAAAACTGTGGTTTAGCATCCGCGGAATTTATTGCAGATTAATAATTGCATACCCATTTCTGTTTCAGATTACTGGTTCCCGAAATTTCTTATCGGCCAGCAGTGAAAATCAGCGTGACAAGGTCACATTGACCACTGAAAATTTGTACTTAGAAAATAAAATTTTTTGACACAAATATGAGTTTCCGTTCTCCAAATAATAAGGAACAACAAGCAAGAAACCAGAATATTGCATGTTGCCTTGTAGCTCCAAAATAATTTGTTTGAAAAACAGCCTAAAATCGGCATTCTAGACGGGAACACTCCCTTAAGAGAATCTTCAATTTGCCTTGAATGGATTAAGGTCAGGATGAGAGAAGCTGAGAAGCAAAGTGCGAGAAATTTCTTTTGCACTGAATGCGGATTGCCTGGTGTTCTTGGATGCGTCGATGGAACGTATGTTGGTATTGTTCCTCCGAATCACTTGAAGCATCAATGCTTGAACCAAAAGGGTCTTCAGTAAAAGTAAGGGGCACATTCCTCTGTAATTTACATTACTTCAGTGATGAAGGTCTGCGACCACAATATGGTGATAAGATGACATATCTCATGAAACCATTCCGTAATGCAGAGAGTCTATAACAAAAACATGCCTAGGGTAGAAATATTATAGAAAAAAAAACCTGTGTGCTAAAGTGCCGTTTCTGATGTCTTTTAGGCGGGAGAAAGTTATACCTGTGACAGACATGTAGTAACAATACCATGATAAAGTTATCATAGTATTATAATTACTAGGTACGGTGACAGACATAACTTATTTGTAGTAATTTTTGACAGTTTGAATATAAAAAAATAGGCAAAAACCGCAATTTTCGCACTTTTAGGTAAGGATATCTCGAAAACCTGACGTGATGGAGCAATTCTGAGGCCAGAATCTTGTTCAGCGCACCAAAAACCTTCGGAAAAGTATACTCTGGTTTCTGGTTCTGAAATTTGTTCGAATTTTGTCGGCCTGTGTAATCAACACATGTTGTGCTTTGCATAATATTTGTAACCAGTGATAAAATATTCGAAATTTATGCGAATTCATAGGAAGTTCATTCACATGAGCTTTATTTCTACTTGTTTCGAATTTTGTCGAATGAAATGTTGATTCCACCGTTTTTTTTTCTCATTCGATTGATTTTGATAGTTCATGCGAATCGAATTAGGCGACTCGTAAAGCATAATACGAAGTGCAGCGACTTGGTTAAATTTTCAGGCGACTAGCGAACGGTGATTTTTGTTTTGTTCCGTGTTCACTCCTCTAAGGAACAGAGGGCCTCCACAAGACAGCCTTGTGTTGGTTACGTTAAACAGTTGTGTTGTTCTGCCAGGGTAGGTGATTGGCCTGCCGCAGGTAACGAACGGTAATAGGGCTGATAAATGAATGTAAATCTATACTATTACTAGCTGACCCCGCGAACGTTGTCTCGCACGACATTTGTTATTTTTTTATAATGAAATGAGATGGCGAATCTATGGCGATGCAAATTGACGAAGAAAACCAACTAAAGGAAGAGGAGGAGCTACTGATTAACGCAATCGAGGCCCGCAAATAAGCAATGCTGCTAAGTTTCAGTAAAGAAATGGACTGCGCTTGAACCGGATTTAAATTATATGGGCGGTGCCCTCTTATTCAATACCTACCCCTTATTCAATGCCCTCTGTCGAAAGAGAAAATGGTAGGTTTATGGCAGTTTAGCAAAATATTTGGGTCACAAAAAAGAGCCACGCCCCTTGTCCAACGGCCATCAAATCTTATCATTAGAATGACTCATCTATGGGACGACGGGATACAAAATTTTAGTGTTGTACAACTTACAATTTGGAGGATATTCCATTATTAAGATCTGGCTCGTATGGGTGGTGCCACGCCCCCTCGTCCAATACTTGCCCCATTCCCTCTGTCGAAATATATGAATAAATGGTAGGTTCGTACTAAGTTTCATTGCTGAGCTACTTATAGTCTAGCAAAATAGTTGGGTCACAAAAACTGTGCCACGCCCCTTGTCTAACGCCCATCAATTCTTATCATTAAAATGACTCATCTATGGGACGACGGGGTACAAAATTTCAGTTTTGTGCTACTTACAATTTCGAAGATATTCTATTTTAAAGATTTTGTTTGTATGGGTGGTGCCACGCCCTGTTGTTCAAAACCCGCCTTATTCCGCCTGTCGAAAGATATGAGTACATGATAGGTTCATGCTAAGTTTCATTGCTGTGTGAGTTATAGTTCAAAATAGATAGTAGCCGATTCTCAGACCTACTGAATATGCGTGTAAAATTTCATAAAAATCGGTCAAGCCGTTTCGGAGGAGTATGGTAACTAACATTGTGACACCAGAATTTTATATATTAGATAGATATAAAAACAAGTGTGAAGATTTAGATGAAATAAGCACCAAACATTTTTTTTCTAAGGCAATATGGGTATCAAACGAGTGTGATACGACGAGTGTCAGCGTGTCATTGTGGCAAACATAGGCTAAAATATGATATAATCGGCCACGCCCACTTTCCGCGCCCATTAAACTAGCAAAACAAAGCTACGGTACATGTCTGAAAATTAATGTTGATGTAAAATGATTCTGTGTTTCATAGCGGTAAATATAGGCTATATAAGGTTGACCACGCCCACCTGTTACGCCTTCCTGCCAAGCCCATTATCTTGACAGAAATAGACTGTGGTATATTTGTGCAAAACAATATGGATTTAAAAAAATTTTGCGAGTGATTGCAGCAAATATCTATATGTTGTATATAAAAATTAATGTATGTATGTTTGTTTGTTGGTCCCACGACACTAAAACTCAAAAACTAGACAGCCGATTAGCTGAATTTTTCATGGAATGTTCGTATTCACTAAGTCTCGGTAAGCCACATAGTGCGAATACGACCCGATAGGTAGGCGTGGCACCTCCCATACAACTTAAATTTTCAATATGGAATATCTTCGTAAGGAGAAGTCGGACAGCGTTTAAATTTGGTGCGGGGCCATCGTTTAGATGTGACGTTTCGCTGGTAAAATTTAATGGGCGTTGGACAAGGGGCTTTTAAAATGCCGGTGTAACTTTGGAATTATAGCGTTCACATCGACATTCGGTACAAACGTACGATTTAGTTGTGTTTTTCGATATAGGGAACGGAGCGGGTTTTTGACAAGGGGGTATGGCAGCGCCCATACAACTTAAATTTTCAATATGGAATATCTTCGGAATGAGAAATCGGGCAGCATTAAAATTTGGTGCGAGGCCACCGTTTAGATGTGCCGTTTCACTGGTAAAACTTTATAAGCGTTGGACAAGAGGCGTGGCACTTTTTAAGCAACTCAAATGTTTTGAATAACTTTGGAACTACAAAACTTACGATTTAGATGTGCCCTTCAACATGGGGAATGGGGTGGGTATCGGACGAGGGGGCCTGGCAGTGCCCATACAACCCAAGTTTTTAATGTGAAATATCTTCGGAATTATAAGTCGGCCAGCATTGAAATTTGATACAGCATCATGGCTTAGACGTGTCGTCCAAGTGGTTAAATTGTATAGGCTTTGAACAAGAAGCGTGGCACTTTTTAAGCGACCCTATTGTTTTGAATAACTTTGGAACTGTAAATCACACATAAAAGATATTTGGCACATACTTACGATTTAGACGTGCCCTTGGACAGGTAGAGTAGGGTGGGTATTGGACGAGGAGCATGGCACCGCCTATAGAACCCAAATTTTTAATGTGGAATATCTTCGGAACAATAAATTGGAAAGCTTTGAAGTTTTGTATACCATCGTCCCATAGATGTGTCATTCTACTGGCAAAATTTTATGGGCGTTGAACAAGGGGCGCGGCATATTTTTTATAACTGAAATTTTCCGCGTAAGTTTGAAACTGAAAGTCGCATATCAATGAAATCGGGTCACATCCTTCCCATAGAGTGTAGTATGAAGAACCTTGACTTATTTGGCCCATTAATTTCAAGCTTGCGTGCAAAGCAGCAGGGCCCTACTAGTTTAATACAACTATTTATAGTACGAATGTGTATTAATAACTTACCACGCCATACATTTTCAGCGCTTGATGAATGGTAGGAAAGTGAACAGCATTCGGATTTTCTGCCTATTCTTCCATTTAAATCACGACGATTTGCGTAGATCACTGATGGGCACGCTGCTACTCAAGAGTAGCAGCGACGCCTACTCGCGTATACGAATAAAAAGCAGCGAAGTTCCGAGCGCAGCTTCAGTGTCGTGTCAGATTTCATTCAAGTAGGTTTATGCTCGATTGCGGCTCGCATTCTGCGAATATTTACGTTTTTTTGTACACTGAGTATTCACGCAAATCAGAAAATGTTTAAACTTGAATGGGAGATACACATTTTTTTTTAAACGCTTCTAATAAAGCGCAATGCTTATTTTGCTGGCGTACCATTGCTGGTAATCGGTTTTTTAAGACATTACAAAACATGGCACGGGGAATTCGAAAAGTATCAGGGAAATGATCGTGAGCAATTACTTGATGAGTTAAAGTTGCTCTCGAAATATGTTACTGATGATGTTGACGACGTTAACAGAAATGAAGCAATTTCGAAAATGGCATATGCAAAGGCTTCATATGTTGTTGCATTGGCTTTAGCGAAGCACTGTAGGCCTTTGGAAGATGGCATTTTTTTTAAAGATCTCAGTACTGATGTCTTTGAATGTTTTGGTGATGAAGGAAAGAAGATGATTGACATATTCCAAAAATTATCGCTATCAGGTAGAACACTTACACGGCGTACGGAAGAGTTAAGTGCTTTCATTCATTCAAAAACTAAGAACAGGGTTCTTCAATGTAAATATTTTGCAATTTGCATGGATGAAAGCACGGACGGTACCGACACGTGCCAGCTAATTATTTTCGTAAAATCTGTTGTTGAAAATTTTAAAACTTTCGAAAAAATATTATCATTAGAGTCGTTACATAAGGGAGAAATAATTTATAAAACTTTAAGCAAAAGTTTGTTTTCCTCTGCAGACAGAAGTAAGCTCTCGTCTGTGTGTACGGACGGTGCCCCTGTAATGACTAGTAAAAAAGAAGGCTTTGTCGGTTATCTTTTGAAAAATCAAATTGATGTTCCTACATTTCACTGTATTATACATCAGCAAGTTCTGTTCTGGAAAGTATTAAAAATGATGGATACAATGAAAATTGCTGTACAAATAACACTACTCGACTAATCTTTGGCTGCTGAACACGAAACTGAAAATCAAAAAATTTTCTTAAGAAGCGTTTTCGAAAAATTAAAAAAATGAAATTAAAATTTTTCCTCTTTCAAAGTTCTGAAAGTTGGACAGTCCATATATCGTTGGAAAGGCTAGTTAATTAACTTCTGAACGACGGGCCACATGTGTTAGTCGGATGGTTGGTTTACGAGATATGTGCTTATAACTGAAATAAGAGGGGAAAAACGTGTTTTTCGAAGATTTTTCGAAAACGCTTCTTAAGAAAATGTTTTGATTTTCAGTTTCGTGTTCAGCAGCCAAAGATTAGTCTAAAAAATACTTTTGTTTTTTGGAGCACGCGATGAACCCAATTTTTGTCGAGTAGTGTAATTAAGGGGTTATATACCTTTTTGTGGCTCAAAAATCGAAAAAAATTTTTATGACTTATTTTTGAAGTACACCTAAGTCTGTTTTTACACGGTAGATTGGTTCCAGAAGAAGCCGTGTAAAAAAAAACCGTGTAAAAAAAGACATTGATCGTATACAAAAATGGGTGATTTGTTCCTAATCTCTAAAACCTATTAAAATTTCTTTACCAAACACGTCTTATTGCATTGACAGTTCACAAAATATTAACACGTTTCAATTGCTCTGACCAGTAAATTTTATTGTATGCACATAAAGGGAATTCCCCTAAATTAGTGCTATTCACATTTGCTTTGACCAGTAAAAATTGCTTGTACGCGCTAAAAGGGAATTCACTTAAATCTTTAAGCTAGTGTTCGCAAACTATCGATAGCACTATCGATACTATCGATGGTTTCAGACTTTTTTCTTTCATAAATACTTTTTTGTGATATGAACATACTTCGCAAAAATTAAATTTGACAACAAAAATTTAAGTACATAAAATTTCAAATCGTGCTAAATGGAATAAAATCGTGTAAAAAAATTAAAAATATTCAATTTTCAAACCGTGTTATATCAAAACCGTGTAAAAAAAGACCGTGTAAAAACAGACTTAGGTGTACATACTTTTAACAATTTTTCTGCAAAATTTCATCGAGATCGGGCCACTAGAACCTAAGATACGGCCGTTCATAGCGCGCAGTTTCCGGAACTCAAGTATTCAACTCAAACTTTAAACGTGATTTTCTCCAAATGATGTTTTTTCTAAAAATGCCATCGTGGTGAGCACGATATCCCGCTAACCACTGCATCAATCAATTTGAAATTTTGAGGGATTGTTTGTATAAACAGTAGCTAATTCGTGAACGAAGGAATTTTTTTTTCGACAAATTCTTCTATTTTTTTTTGGCAAAAAACTCTATTTGTCGACCTTAAAAAATCTACATTTTTGGAAAAAATAGCACTGTAACTGTAAAAATTTTTTTTTTGTAAAATCCTTCGTTCACGAACAAGACAACACTGTGTACTATTTGTGGTTTTTTTTTGTTTTTTTTTTCGCTGAGCCGTTACCTCGATTTCATGCTCACCGTCAACCACTGCTAACAAAAGGACTTCTGCGGCAAGGACTGTAACTTCCCCAATTTTTCGAATTTTCGCTTGAAATTTTATACAAATTCACATAAGGACATGTACTTTTATAAACTTTGTATTGCATTTGAATAAAGCTATGGTAACATGCTTTAAAAAAAAATTAAAACACTGTATTTCCCTACAGAAAAAGGTATATAACCCCTTAACAAAATAAGAGGCGGACAACCTATTTACGGAAGTTCGGTGGTTGAGTTGCGGAAGAAGCCTGCAAAGATTGTTTGAATTGCGGAAAGAAATTCAAACATTTTAAGAGTCACAGAACTCGACGTGTTCGCTGGAATTAGCACAACACTTTAAGAATCCTGATATTTTATTCCCTTTGGCACTGCTTTGTGATTTGTTGGAATTTATTAACCAACTAAATATTTCTCTTCAAGGAAATAAAAAAAATATTGTTTGGTTGGTTTCAGCAGTTGATGAGTCCCAAAGAAAACTATTAATACTGCAAGCGCAACTCAAAGTTAAAAACCTTACACATTTTAAAAGAACTGCTGAAATATACGAGGGCGGGTCAATAAGTCCGTGACTTTTTGAATGAAACACAGGTTTTTAGATAAAAAGTTATTTTATTTTTCAACGTAGTCTCCTTTGAGATCTATACACTTAGCCCAACGTTTCTCCAGTTTTTTTATCCCTTCCGAAAAATATGATTTGTCGAGGTCTTCAAAATAGGCATTTGTTTGTGAGATGACTTCGTCATTGGAGGCAAATCTCTTTCCGCCGAGCCATTTCTTCAAGTTTGGGAACAAGAAATAGTCACTTGGGGCTAGATCGGGTGAATAGGCGGGATGAGGGAGCAATTCGTAGCCCAATTCATGGATTTTTGCCATGGAAACTGCACATGTGTGCACCCGTGCATTGTGAGCAAACGCGGCACCCATCTTGCGGAAAGCTTTCTCATACCCAAATGATCATTCAAAATTGAAACGACTGAGCCATGTGAGATGCCTATGGCTTCCACAATCTCTCTCACTTTTAATCGCCGATCGGCTAAAACCATATCGTGGATTTTTTAATTGTTTCGGATGTGGAGACTTCAACTGGGCGTCCAGAACGTTCGGCATCTTCCGTGCTTGTACGGCCACATCGGAATTCAGTAAACCACTTTTTTACCATGGAAATGGATGGTGCAGAGTCCCCATAATATTTATCAAGCTTAGCCTTGGTTTGCGTAATGGATTTTTTCCGCAAAAAATAATGCTTAATGAGCACACGAAATTCACTTTTTCCATTTTCTTCTCAGTCAACGCGGTAGTCTGATATTAACGGCTGTCAAAAACAAACTAAATGTCGCAGCTTGTTCAATTTTTGACAAGAGTCAACTGACAGATGACTGTTGACGGGAGCAGTGTTGCCATTTCAATTAAGAGGCGGGAAATTCAAAAAGTCACGGACTTATTGACCCGCCCTTGTATGATAAAATTCCTGACAAAACCATCGTAAATCAATACAACGATGTTTTTGTAGCTTTAGTGGAGGAATATAAAAATAGGTTTAAGGATTTTAAAATACGAATTCAAATTATTTTATATTTAAACCCACTACATGTGATGTTGAGGAACAGCCTGAAGAAATCCGTGCTGAAGTGATAAAAATGCAAAGTGATTTATTTTTACCAATTGCAACTGGAATTGACTTTTGGAAAAATGTAAATACATGTTCGTATCCAAAAATAACAGATATTATTTTTAGATTGTATTCCATGTTTGGGACGACATATTTGTGTGAAAGCGCCTTTTCTTTAATGAAATTAATAAAATCAAAACACCGTAACCGCTTATCCGACAAACATCTTGAATCTTTACTTCGAATTAAATGCTGCAAAGAAGAAATTAATATAAACGATTTAATTAAACAAACTAACTGATGAATAAGTGGTTGAACAGACAAGCAGGCCAGCTGGCAAATAGAAATCACATTTAGTTAGTTTGATACTTTAATGCTAGCAATATTTTTCAAGTTAAAATATTAGAGCTAAAAAAATGTACGCCTTAATTTTGTGCAGTGTTTTTCACGCATGCATTGCCAAAATGCGTGGTTGTGTTAGTGCCCATCACTGGCGTAGATAGATAAGTCATTGGTTGTATTGTGAGGTCTGACAGATTATCATGCCCACAATTCTTAAAAAATGCAGCCATTCTCAACACTAAACACACGATTTTCAAATACGAACTGAAACATCACCAACGGTAAAATATACAATTATATATAAAAAAATTCAAACGTCGTTCACATACAAACTGACCAAGAATGCAAATAGACGCTTCTTTGACGCTTACTTAGTTTTTCGAAAATTTCAAATAATTTTCCATTTTTAACAAGCTCGCAGCATGTCATGATTATTTAGCCAACATTTTTAGAATTCAAAGAAAGTTAACACAATAATAAAAACTAATAGTAGGGAATGTAACCGGTTGTGGGCCGGGTTTCGTTTTTTGCCAGTAACTTGCATTCAAGTATTCAATGGAAAGCTAGAGGCAGTAGGTAACCAAAAAAATAAACAGATTTTCTATAATTTTTCAAAAACAAAATTTTTTTAACAAATTTTGTAAAGTTTATTTTTGGCCAAACAAATTTTGTAACCCGTTGTGGGCCAACCTGAAAAATCCAGTTAAAATGCGAAATTATGAAGAAAAACCAGTAAAGGAATATGTACAGTTGCGGTCAAAATAATAGTAGTACGCGTACAACGAAAAGAAAATTAAGAAAAAATAATCTGCTTTTCTTTACAAATATTTATTTTGTATATTTTTTAACAAGTTATAAGTGTTAACAATGCAATCATAAAAGAAAACTTAAGAATTAAACTCAGTTTGGTTTGATTTAAATTAAATGCGTCAAAAGCTCCAAAATATGGACGGTCAAAAAAATAGTAGTTCGCTTTACTTTCATAAAAATTAAGCAACAATTGTGTTTCATTTTAAAAGATTTTGTGGTTAAATAGTAATAACGTAATGTTTCTTCAAATTAATATTTAGTTGCGTGACTGTTGTTTGACTATTACTGCAGCACAGAGCCGATGCATTGAAATAACCAAATTTTCATATCTTTCTCTAGGGGCGTGGTCTACTGCTTCTCAAAGTTGATTATTATTTAAAAGATTATTGTGAGCAACTGCTCTCTTCACGTCACACCACAAATTTTTAATTATATTGAAGTCTGGTGATTGTGCGAGCCATTCCATAACCCTAATCCTGCTCTTGCGAAGATCCTTTCATGCGACCTTGCTTGAATGCTTTCGGTTATAACACTTCGTTCAATAATGTTTGTGACTAACTAATTAAAACACATTTTTTTTTGCCAAAATTCGTTTTTATTCATCAACATAGTCCCCTTTTAGGGAGATACAATCATTCCAACGCTTTTCCAATCTTTCGATACCGCCTTTGTAGAACGATTTTTCTTTGCCTTCAAAATAGGCGTTAGTTTCGGCGATTACTTCATCATTTGAGCCAAATCTCTTACCACGGAGCATCTTTTTGAGGTCTGCGAAGAGCCAGTAGTCGCTGGGGGCCAGATCTGGAGAATACGGGGGATGAGGAAGCAATTCGAAGCCCAATTCATGCATTTTTGCCATCGTTTTCATCGACTTGTGACACGGTGCATTGTCTTGGTGAAACCACACTTTTTTCTTCTTATTATGGGGCCGCTTAATCGCAATTTCTTCTTTCAAACGTTCCAACAACGCTATATAATAGTCGCTATTGATTGTTTTCCCTTTCTCAAGATAGTCGATGAATATTATTCCGTGCACATCCCAAAATACTGACGTCATAACCTTGCCAGCCGATGTTTGTGCCTTTGGACGCTTTGGGCGGCTTTCACCGGTTGCATGCCACTCAGCAGACTGCCGATTTGACTCTGAAGGGAAATGGTGGATCCATGTTTCATCCATTGTGATGTACCGACGCAAAAACTCCGACTTGTTGCGCGTAAACATGTCCAAACAGCTCTTTGAATCATCGATTCGTTGTTGTTTTTGCTCCGGTGTGAGCAAACGCGGCACCCATTTCGAAAACACCTTTTTCATAACCAAATGTTCGTGTATTATGGTGTGTACACTGCCTGCTGATATCTTTAGAATGTCAGCAATCTCCCCCACTTTCACTTTACGGTCGGACATAATGATTTTCAGTGTTTTTTCAACGTTTTCCGGAATAACAGCGTCATTTGGCCGTCCAGTAGATGGAATGTCATCGGTGTCTGTACGACCACGTTTGAATTCGGAATTTTGATGGAGCAGAGTCCGAATAATGTTTTTCAAGCCATTCCTGGCATTGAACAGTATTTTTTTTCATTAAAAAACAATGATAAATCAGCACACGGAATTGCTTTGAATTCATTTTTTTTGAAAACTCAAAAGTGGTGTCACTTAAAGCACTGTAACTTGTAAACTAATGGTCGGATTGACATATAATTTTGACAGTAAGCCTAAAAAGGTTCACAATTTCGAAAAAAAATATTGATTTAGTATTAGTGCCGCCATCTATGTGTCAGTCACACACATTATTGAACGAAGTGTTAATCCTGTTGGAAGATCCAAAGCATTGGCGTTTTTTCACGGACATACAATAGCACGATTTCCCGCAAGATTCGTACACATACACATCGATCCATCGTATTCTTGATCAAATAAATAGCGCCACCTCCATAAAACGTAAGACATGCTCAATAAATAAATGCATGTTTTACGTTTTATGGAGGTGGCGCTATTTATTTGACATACGGTAGCACGATTTCCTGCAAGATTCGTACACATACACATCGATCCATCGTTTTCTTGATCAAATAAATAGCGCCACCTCCATAAAACGTAAGACATGCTGAATAAATAAATGCATGTCCTACGTTTTATGGAGTGGCGCTATTTATTTGATCAAGAAAACGATGGATCGATGTGTATGTGTACGAATCTTGCAGGAAATCGTGCTACCGTATGTCAGTGAAAAAACGCCAATGCTTTGGGTCTTCCAACAGGATTATAACCTAAAGCATACAAGAAAGGTCGCACGAAAGGAGCTTCGCAAAAGCAGGATTAGGGTTATGGAATGGCTCGCACAATCACCAGACTTCAATATAATTAAAAATTTGTGGTGTGACGTGAAGAGAGCAGTTGCTCACAATAATCTTTTAAATAATAATCAACTTTGAGCAGTAGACCACGCCCCTAGAGAAAGATATGAAAATTTGGTTATTTCAATGCATCGGCTCTTTGCTGCAGTAATAGCCAAACAACAGTCACGCAACTAAATATTAATTTGAAGAAAAATTACGTTATTACTATTTAACCACTAAATCTTTTAAAATGAAACACAATTTTTGCTTAATTTTTATGAAAGTAAAGCGAACTACTATTTTTTTGACCGTCCATATTTTGGAGCTTTTGACGCATTTAATTTAAATCAAACCAAACTGAGTTTAATTCTTAAGTTTTCTTTTATGATTGCATTGTTAACACATATAACTTGTTAAAAAAAATACAAAGTAAATATTTGTAAAAAAAAAGCAGATTATTTTTTCTTAATTTTCTTTTCGTTGTATGCGTACTACTATTATTTTGACCGCAGCTGTAATATCAAAATTTATTTATCAATGAAGCCTCTAGTGGCGAAAAAACATCAAGAAAATTTGAGTTTTTCAAATTATTAATCATCCTCATCGGAATCCCCATTTTTGCATGTATAATAGCTTTTTTGTATTGCAGCGCATTTCAAATGCACAAACCGATTGCAGCCACCGTTGCATTTGATCGAATTGGCTTTAGTCAATTTTGGTGGCAGAAGGACCAAACAGATCAGACAAAAGTCCAAATCTTCTTCGTCAGAATCCTTCTTTGTTTGCTTCTTGCGTTTGGCCGACTTTTTGGCTGGTGATGTTGCCTTGCGTTTGGCCTTTTTAATGGGCGTTGGAGCAGCTCGCATTTTTGCTGCTTGTAGGCTCGAACAAACGGGCGTCTTTTCGATCAAACAAAGCTTAATGGCTTGTACGATCACACTGAAATCAGTTTCCTTCGGTTCGTCTTTTTTCTCAGGGTAGACATGGCTAAAATTGCGTAAAAATGCATAAAAAACACGAATAAATAAACACTTCGATATTAAATAATTAGGTCCAGTGTTTTAAATGTTGGCGCCTTTTATAACGGAAATACAAATTTTTGTACTTCCGGAAAACTCCAAGAGAGGACTCTGGGAACCGCCTTGACAAGGAAGTCAAAAACACGATTTGCAATAATTTTCATGCAAAAAACATGGTAGCCCACAACCGATTACAAAAGGTGGCCCCCAACCGGTAACGGCAGCCATCCCTTATAACCCGGCATTGGTGTGGTAGGGTATACCATACCCCAGACGTTGTATTTTTGTAAATAATACATATATTAGTTTTATGTTGGCACTATCGCTTCTAGTAGCTGTTTATAACAGTCCAACCATACACATTTGCTATCCAAAAACGGCTTGAGTGTTATCCGATTTCAGCCACACCCCGCTAAAGTTCATTGGGGTATGACATACCCCACCACACCAATAACTTAACTTTTTGTGTAAATGATTTTGAATTCAAGTTTATATTTTTGATGGTCTAGTAGTCATCGATTTATTCAAAACTCACCGTACGGAAAAATAAGGGACAAATACCAACTGTCCAACTGCTGCGTGCAAGAAAAGCTCCCAGTTCAGTATTCGCATTTCGTCGCCGTAGAAAACGAATGTCGTATGTTTCATTGAATTTAATAGCACCTACGACAATCCTTTTCATCGTATCATATGTTCCAAAAAATATTATTTTTCTACATCATCATGATTCTGTAAATCCTTGAGATAATGCGAAGCTATACCAAAACGGCGTCAGTACAGCACACAATGGTCGGTTTGTCTGAGAGCAAAAACCTTATACGACTTGCAAAAAGTGCGCTAATTTTGCGACCCTGTATTTCGCTACTTTTTCACCGTAGCTACCAAAAATGTTGTCACATAACGACATGTATGTCGTTTATAAAACAGACTATGATTTTTGGAAAATTATACACTCTGTTGCAAAATTATACGAACACTCAAAAATCGTCAATAAGTCGAGAGCCAAGATATGTTTTAAAAAAATTTCTTCTATGAATATTTGAGAAGATCAAGGGAATATATTTTTGCGAACTAAAAGTGAAGTAGTTGTAATAATTACTTTCATAAAAGAAAAAATACTGAAATGACTTGTTGCAAAATTATACGAACACTACAATTTTTAACCTAAAAGAAAAGAAAAATTAAGAAAGTAAGAGGTTTTTTATCTTAGTAATTTATTTGGCACCCTTTTGCTTTTATTAGTTCAAAAATTTCTATTTTTTTCATACTTTAAAACAAAGTTTGTAATAAATTTTGGTCCACGTTGGACTAGGCTTCTAAATTTTACATTTGTTACTCGTCAATTCTATTGAATTACCGATTTTCGGCATAAATCCGGCGGACCAATACACCCCAAATATTTTCCATGGGGTTAAGGTCCGGCGAACACGCTGACCACTCTAGAACACGTACGGATTTCGCCCTCAACCATGCAATCATTTTCTTGCTAGTGTGTATGGCTGCGTTATCCTGTTGAAAACACCAGTTTCTTTTTCGTTGCGTTGAGGAAATGGATGGGACTGCTTTGACGGACTGTTATGTAGTCGGAAATTTTAATCCGGCAGGAACAAAACTGAAGCTCCAAAGTTTGCTCTGCAGTAAACGCACCCCAAACCATTAAGCTACCACCTCCAAAATTTCTGGGCGAACAAAATTTTCGTTCTTTTCTAATGTCATGCTAATATCCATTAAAACCATCTGGACCATCCAGATTCAATTTATTTTCATTCGAAAAGATTATCTGCATAACAAAATTAAAGGATAATTTGGGAACCAAACTATTTTTGAAGTTATTTACCGAAGTCCTGTCAGTTCATTGCTTTTTGCAGCAAACTGCATGCTAATGTCCTTGTGACGCTTCAATAATCGTGACGTAGACATAATTTTTAAGCGTTTGATGTAATCAGCGCATTTTATTGTCCTCTATACCGTTTGGCGACTTACTGGGGTTGAGGAAAGCGTAACTAGAAAGCGGCAGCTTTTTGATATGTTGCTTGCTGTCCTCATTATTTTTCGTTCATCCCGTTCACTTAACTTTTTTTTCCTTCCTTGTCCTTTTTTGCAGTCATACCCATCAGAATTTAAAAAAAAAAGTGGATACAAGCCAAGCCCTTCTTCCAATATCGCGAGCTATTTAGCTTATGGATGTTCCCGCACTTTTCATGCCTTCGATCCGTCCTTTTTCAAATTCCGTCAATCATTTTCCTTTTGGCATATTTTTCGTTTTGTTAAAAAACTCTTAAATTGATGCTACAAGTTTAATTTTTACACAGTTTCGCGAAAAATGTACGTTTTTATGCATAAACAGAAACGTTCGTATAATTTTGCAACACTAATTTTTTGACATTTTTCGATTAACGTTCAAAAAAGTACCCTTAAGTTACAGTTATTGAAACGAAATTTAAACACACCACTGTACTTACCCATACCAGTATTTCATGGAACAAAATTTCTCCAAAATTTTCAAAATAATCTTTTAAATTAAAAAAATTAAATGTTCGTATAATTTTGCAACAGAGTGTATAATGTAATTTCTTTAAACCCCATTTTATGAAGTCAACCCATAAATATCAGTATTTTTCGTTTATTTTTCTTATATTTGTTATTTTCTTTTACAAATTGCTTGCACATGATTTTTTTTTTGCATTTTCTTACGTAAAATAAATGAAGAATAATATATGATTGCTATCTTTTATATCTGTGTTGTTTCGTGAGGTTGGTGCTATATAAAGTTTTGGGGTATGTCATACCCCACCACACCAATAACGTAATTTTTTTTCACCACACCAACGCTGGGTTAAGTGACTGGCAAAATTCTCGTGGCGAAAATTTTGAGCAAACTCGATATAAAATCGGAAAATTTAACGCAAATACTGCATAAAAATGCATAACACTCACCTCTTTGCAATATTTCACTTCGCTTTATCACACTCGCAAAATCTTCAGAAATTACCTTATTGAAAATTTCTTCGTCAATTTTTTTTGTTTTGTTGTAGCTGCACTAATACTGTCTATTGTCAATGTACACATAGCCTCATACTCAGATCTGTCATATTTTATAAACGTAAAAAAATACAAGGGGTGGCCCAAAACCGGTGATGGCCCACAGCCGGTAACATTACCCTTCACTCGATTCTCGTAAAAAACATTTTTCGTCTGGCCAGACGACATAGTGTTATTAATAATAATTGATTGGCACGACAGCCCGCTTACGCGAGACTAAGGCCTAGCCTCCCGCAGCCACCCGTGTTGTGCGTGTGAATTTGTACGCGGGTGGAAGGGACCTACAGTTTTATGCCGGTTCGGAACGGCAGGTTGGGAGCTTTTTCATAGGCAATTTTTACTCTCAGAGGTTTGCCATTTCCAGCTGAGAGGACAGCCACCGAAAGAGAAAACGAGTTTCCTGTTATTGTTTTTAGGTGTTACTACATGCAGTATTCGAACTTGCGTCGCTCTGCATTCGACTCGCTGGACCGCGCACTAACCAACTGACACACGGCGGCTAACGACATAGTGTAGATGTGAAAAAAAGCATAAAAGCACGTTCAAATTCTTTAGATTTCTTACGTTTTATATAAAGGTTAATGATGCTTGAAAAATCACGAAAGCACAGCACGATTGAGAGCATAGAAACAAGTTATGGATAAAAATAGAACCATTTCCTCTGGCCAGACGACATAGTCCATCCGAGGGTTAAAAGTTATTTTTTTATTTTTATTTAATGACTCAACAAAAATCATTTATTTTTCTTTAAGTATATATTAACCCTTTCGGTACTTCCTTTTTGTTTTAGACTTTAACACGTTTTACCCGGCGCATTTTTTCGATGTTTCTATGCATTGCATACAAAAAAGTGCCGTTCGTATGGCGGCACCTTTTTTTCTAGTTTCCCACTGTATTTTATATTAGCACTTTGTCTCTATCCAGTATGGTTTTTACAATCAAATTATAAACATTTGTGGACCACCAGTGGTCCGCGCCGCCAGATAAATTAATTTACGTGTGGACCACCGGTGGTCCATGCCGGCTAGAACGTGTTAAAAAAAATCATTATTTTCCATTTTATAACTGTTTAAGGCAGGTTCTCACCTTGTGGGGGGAAAAAAACCCGATTTTTCTTTTGCCTTATCGTGTAGATATATATTTCAAAAATGTGCTCCAGAAATTTCAGATCAAAATCTAAAAAGTTACAGGCCGTTACATAGAGCAGTGTCGAGCACCGGCCAAGTGCGCTTTAATCTTTAAAGGCGTTTTTCTGAGAACCACATTTTCGGACCTAACGGAAGTGATTTGTTGCCAACGGCAGTCAGGAGCTCGAATATAAACAGTTGGCGGTTACTGGTGATTTAGAGCGTTTATTTCTGTTCGGGAAAACAAAATGAAATACAAGTTTTTAAATCATGCAATCGAGCTTACCGCAGTTTGCACCCCTGACCACGCACTGCAACAAACAAATAATGACTGCCCAGGGCTACAAACTGCCCACAGAACCACGCAGGGCTGCCACCGCCCACACAACCACGCAGGGTTGCCACTGGTTACATATGAATTATCCACATGATTGAAGGCGCTGGAATGAACCAATCGTTACCAAATTTTTTTTTTAAATGTTCCTTAGGGTTTTTTCTAAAAACCTAACTACGATCAGCAAAAATAGTGAAAATTGTTTATTTAAAAAAATAATAAGTGAACAAAAAAAATGCGAAAATCGTAATTTTTTTTTCAAAACCTCATAACTTTTGTATGATAATTTAGATTTTTTTCATGATCTTAGTTCATTCAATAGATAATACGGTACACATTAAGACTTGACAGTAACTTGAAACTTAACGACTTGAAAGTAAAAATTTTTTTTTCCCATTTTTTCAAATGAAAAAAATGTATTTAACACTAACTAATAACAAAATCGAAAAAAACGCTCGTCGGACGATAGCGACAACTTTTAGAAACATTAAAAAAAAAAAATTATCACAATCCGTCACTCAATCATTTGTAATCGTGTGAACCAGTTCGAAAAACATGGTTTCGGAAAAACGCGTTTAAAGTTTTTTGTTCACTGAAAGTACTGTGGAAATTCGGCGGAGCGCGTGACGAAACCTCCTTTACAAATGACTTTCCGGTCCGAATTCATCAAAGACCTTTTTTTATACGATAGATAACAACATTACCTGTTGAAGAATGCAAAAAAAATCGATTTTTTGAAAATTTTACTACAGAACACCCCCTTAAGCCTACATAATTAATAAGTTATTATTAATAATAACACACTGTGCGACAATTTTGGGGTCATGGAATCTAACCCGGAACCGACCAAGACTAATCGATAGTACTCTTATAGAGTAACAAAACCCTAGCTGGGTTTTGCAAAGTTAGTTGCCTTCTACAAGTTACATCCGTGTAAAGTTTGTGTGTATTAGGGTTTTTTCAACCAGTTTTTTTTTTATAAGTCTTAAGATATTCAAAATTTTGTATTGCTGTCTTCAGCAAACTTGCTGCTAATTCTTAGATGAACAAATTCTCTGAACACTGTGTAACAAAATTATTACACCTTATCGAAAGTTTGGGGGTCAATGTTAAAAAAATCGACTTTTTTTGATTGTAATAAAAAAAACACCGTGTTTTTTATTCTATTAATATTAATGCAAAGACGCATTTGTATTGCCAAAAATAAAAAAATATGCGGAACCCTCTAACTTCACAAAGACACTTTTTTTTTTGCAAAATAAAGTGTAAAAAGTTCAAGTCTAAATTTGAAATTGTACTGTACACATATTTCAATCTGTTTGAAAAGTTTTGTGAATCCAGTTTAAGCGTCGTTTTCTCCTAAAAATCCTCCGGTTAGGTTTGCTGACTACACCAACAAATTTCCGTCACTGGCTTCAGGAGATTTCTTTCCTTTGCATCTGAGCAAATGAATTCAAACGGAAGCGCGGTGATGATATCGCTCGCCTTGTTCGTCTGATTCTGTTGGTAGTTGTTGGCTGAAGTAAAGTGATGCAAGTAATGGATCTTTAGTAACATGTGAACGCCTATATTTGCAAATGCATCCATAATTTTATTTTTATTTTTTGACTCGAACAAACGCGCAGGGGTTGACTGCTATAAATGCAATGGGTTGGTTCAGAAAGAATATAAAGGAAATAGGATTTTGAGAGAAGTGGTTATGGACTCTTGACTTGAACCCATCGAGATAAGTGCTGGGGAAAATATCCGCAGGGAGACCATTCCACAACCGCGATGTACGGGCCAGAAACGAACTTTCTCTGCAGTGCGTAGTGCGCTGAGACATCGTTTCAACGTGGAATGCATGGGCGCCGAGGCACTTGGCTGCTTCTTTCGACACGCCAAAGATATGATCGTTCCAACGAAGATCGTTCTTAATTGACATGCCCAAAACATCAAGAGCTGCCGATTCCGCAATACTCAAACACCCATAACCAGGGATGTGTTGGGATGTGGGGAGACTAGTTTGTGGGATAACAGGCAACATTGGGTCTTGCGAGGATTAAAATCGACCCTGTTCGCTTGACCCCACTTGGAGACTGTTTGTAGGTCGCTATTAAGTATGTCATTCATACGACGCCGTTCTCTCTCAATCTTTTCATACGCTGTACTGAACTCTTATAGTTTTCAGAACGATATTTGCCCAAAAATCCAGTAATAACTTCTTTAATCGTTTGCCATGCTTTCAATTCATCCACAACTAACACCAGATCAAATGTCTCTGTTTTCATTAATTTCCGTATATCTGGACCATTAACAACTCCAGGTATAAAAGGCACCACAAAACTTTTCAAACAGACTAAAATATGTGTGCAATTAAATTTTAAATTTAGACTTGAACATTTTTTCACTTTATTTTAAAAAAAAAACATGCCTTTGTGACGTTAAGGGTTTTTCATATTTTTGTTACTTTTGGCAAGACAAATGCGTTTTTGCATTAATATTAATATAATAAAAAACACGTTGTTTTTATTACAATCAAAAAAGTCGATTTTTTAACATTGACCCCCAAACTTTCGATAAGGTGTAATAATTTTGTTACACAGTGTTCAGAGAATTTGTTCATCTAAGAATTAGCAGCAAGTTTGCTGAAGACAGCAATACAAAATTTTGAATATCTTAAGACTTATAAAAAAACAACTGGTTGAAGAAACCCTAATACACACAAATTACACAGCTGTAACTTGTAAAAGGCAACTAACTTTGCAAAACCCAGCTAGGGTTTTGTTACTCTATAAGAGTAACATACTATCGATTAGTCTTGATCGGTTTCGGGTTAGAAAAAGTGTAATCAAAAGTATGTTTCTTAAATATTGTTCGAAAAAGTTGTTTTTTGGCATAGAATGTACTTAACACTGGGCAACTGGGCTTTTCCAGGCCCATTTTGACTTTGAGTGGTCGCCAAATTTTTTCCATAGCTCTGATCGCCGAAATATTTCATGCCAACTACCGCTAATGTTTTCTAAACGAAACGAAACCAACAAAAGTTTGCATCGATTTTGTAGAACAAACATGGCCACGTTATGTATGTAGGCGCTAAGTGGAGCAACTGGGCCTGGCGCGGTCTATTCGTATGCTATTCGAAATGTTTTGCATTGATCGCGTAATCGAGTTTGTATCAAACAATCGATCAATCAACCCCGATAAACGTCGCGAATACCTAAAGCTTTTAATTTCCCAGTTGGTTACTCCTCACATGGCATATAGGGCAATGAAAAGTCACGTTAGTCGCTAGCCTAATATCAGTGAAGCTATGGCAAAATTTGAGGTTTTTTTAAGTAATTATAAAAAATAAATTATTTTGCCTTGTGAATTCTGTCTTTATTATTACAGACACACTGTCATTACCCAGCACCAAGCCCATCCGCACGACCAAAGAAGGAACGAAAGGACTGTGCATGGTGCGATCTTCAACATGACGAAAAAGGTCATGTTTTGCGCCCTCATGTCATGCAAAACATGAAAAAACGCATGTGCCTTGAACACGGTTCTGTAAATAAAATATGTTTGTGCCATGGCTGTGCTGCAGAATAAACTGTCTCTATTTTTGCTTGATTTGAATTTTTTTTTTCCTTGTTCACTCCTTACTGGAGCATAGGGCCTCAACAAGACTTCCATCGTACACGATTCTGGGCTGTTGTTTTTGCGCCGTCCCATGTGATATTGGCATCGGCTAGCTCGCGCAGGGTCGACCTTCTCCAGGTTGTTTTTTGGCCGACCGCGACTTCTACTTCCTTGCGGGTTCCAGTCCAGTGCCATTCACGTGATGCTGTTGGGAGGTTTCCTTAGTGTATGATCTATCCATTTCCATTTTCTGCGTTTTATTTGCCTCAGAATGGGTTCCTCTTTTGTAGTCTTCCACAGCGCGTCATTGCTAATTGTCGTGTTCCAGAATATCCTGCAGATGATTCGCAGGCATTTGTTGACGAAAGATTGTAGCCTCTGGGTGATGGCATTCGAGACTAGCCATGTTTCTCTTCCGTACAGCAATCTCGACTTCACACATGCGTTGAAAAACGCGATCGAAGAAACGCGTGTGAAGGACGTGTGTCAAATCGAGCTCCACAAAAAACTCACCAAACTCGCGAAATAGCCAACGGATAGGAGGAAAACTGCACCGGCGCTGGACCAAAACTCTACTGGGCCCGCGGTGTTGTAAAATCCCGAGTGCGTGCATTTCGTGTTCAGTTTTTTCAAAGTGCAAACATCTGGACTCTTTCTGCCAGGTTTGCCAAAACTATAAGTGAAATAACTGCTGATAGGACAGCCAAAAAACAAATTAAAAATAAATAAGAAACTGCACTTAGTTATTGGGCTTATCTTGTAGCCAAAAGAAAACAAAGATCAGCTGAGCCAGCATTGCCAGAGTGAAGTCAAGCTGTGTCTAGTATCCAAAGGCCAAACTGTTATACAGCGCCAATAAAAGTCAGGGGTGTTATGAGTGTGCAACGATCGCCTCCACCCGTGAGGAAAACTCGGAAAACGGCCGAAGGTTCGGCAGGCGCGGCGCTCGTAACACCAATCGCGCCGTATAAATCGGTAAGTACCAACAAAACTTATAATGTTGGGGTGACCGAAACAACGCCGAATGACAACGCTGCCGCCAAAATGTCGAAGGTGGTGCATTCGCCAACGGTAGAAACCACGCCTGATGCTCGCCGACATGCTGAGCCTGCGGCGCTTGTGTCGGCAAAAACAATGGCGGGGAATAACCAAACAGGGGAAGTAAGTGGAGCCGCACTAGGTAAGCTCGGGGCCAAAATCAAAGAGCTCACGGACATGCTGGTGGACAGGCGCAATATCCCCCAACACATGCGCGATCTAACTAGCGAAATAGCAAATTTATACAAGCAGGCGGTTATAGAGGCCGGCACAAAAAGTGTTCGCCTTATCGACACCATAAGCATCAGCACACAAACAATGGTGCCTACTAAAAACATCAACGACGGCAAACGAGACAGAGAGGTGGAAAGTACCCCTCCAAAGCTTCCGGCACCGAAAAAAAACCGGGTGACCATCCAAGTGCCAGCTGCAGTAGCTGAAACCGTAAACGACAGCCAAAGGAAATCGAAAGATGAGAGGCAAACAACCCCAAAAAATAGTAGCGTAGGGCCGCAAACCGAAACGATCAAAAAGCCCCGCAGAGCCGCACGCCCGGATGCAGTCATTATCGCAAAAAATGGCGACTTATCATATGCGGATATGCTTAAAAAAATTAAAGCGGAACCGGAACTCAGCGAATACAGTGGTAATGTGAGCAAAATTAGGAAGACGGCGAAAGGCGAGTTGCTGCTGCAATTCCGAAACCAATCAGCAGAAATCAGCAACAAATTCAAAGAGCGCGCCATGCAACTCCTAAAAAATTCAGCCAGCGTGAGCCTACTTTGCCAGGAAACGACAGTAGAATGCCGAGACCTGGATGAGGTAACAACAGCAGATGAAATATGCGAGGCCATAAGCGAGCAGTTCCCGAATGTCCAGGCCGTGCAGGGAACAGCAATTAAATCCCTCCGCCTGACTCGAAATGGAACCCAGACAGCAACAATCAGACTTCCGACGAGAGATGCTGAAGCCCTGATCGCAGCTGGACGCATGCGCGTTGGATGGGTCAGATGCAGAGTCCGCGAGTTGAAAACACCTGTCAGGTGTTTTAGGTGCCTGGAATACGGGCATATATCGCGAAATTGCAATAGCAACCATGACCGTACCGAACTTTGCCTCAGGTGCGGGGGTCCAGGGCACAAAGCAAAAACCTGCACGGCGCAGCCAAAGTGCGTGATATGCAAACCGGAGGACGGAATTGACCACCCTACCGGAAGCTATAAATGCCCGAGCTATAAAAAAGCAATGGCGTCAATTCTGGCAGGCCAATGATTAGATGTATTCAAATTAACCTAAATCATTGTGAAGCTGCGCAAGACCTGCTGCAGCAAACTCAACTCGAGCTAAAAACAGACATTGCGCTCGTAAGCGAGCCATACAAAACGCCATCATCGGGTGCACATTGGGTTGAGGACAGCACCAAAAAGGCAGCTATATTGCTCACAGGGGCACTTCCCTTTGAGCATAAGTCGCCCAGGAAGCACTGCGGATTTGTTCATGCTCGAATCAGTGGCGTGCATTTTTATAGCTGCTATGCCCCACCAAGCCTCCGACATGACGAATTTCAAAACCTTTTGGACCAACTGTCGGCAGACGCAGTGGGAAAATCACCACTGATCATCGGAGGTGACTTTAACGCGTGGGCAGTAGAATGGGGCAGTACGCGAACCAACAAACGCGGGGCGGCCCTGCTCGAAACGTTTGCCAGCCTAGACCTGGTGCTGCTCAACGACGGCGTGACCAAAACCTTCAATAGAGGAAGAGCTAGCTCAACAATAGACTTGACGTTCGCAAGCAGAATGCTGTCTCGCAGGACCAGGTGGATGGTCTCCGACATATACACCCATAGTGACCATTCGGCGATTATTGTAGATATAACTCCGCAGAAACATAACACTCCGCGGAAACAGACCGCAAAAGAAATACCAGGCGCGCAAAGACGAGGGTGGAAAACGAAACATATTGACAATGAAATGCTTGAATATATGCTAGACCAACTCGAAGCGGGTGACTGCGACGCAGAACGCTGTACGAAGACGGTAATGCACGGCATAACGAATGCGTGTGATGCAGCCATGCCACGTAAAAGAACCCGAAACGACAAAACGCCAGTGTATTGGTGGAACGACACCATAGCGACATTGCGAAAAGAGTGCCATAAGACACGGCGAAAGTACCAAAGAGCTAGGGGACGGGTAGAATACGAACGACTCCAAAAGGAATTTAAGATAAAGCGGAGACAACTACGTAACGCTATACGGACGAGCAAAAAGGACGCTTTTAACGATTTGAGAGATGACGTAGACAATGACCCTTGGGGAATGGCGTATAAGATTGTCCTAAAGAAAGTTAAAACGGCCAAGAAACCGAACTTCCGACCAAGCATGGCACTGACAATTGTGACTGGTCTGTTTCCACAACATGACGAAATTAGTTTTAGTAAAAACCTGACGATTGACGACTTCCCACCGGTATCGATCGACGAAGTGCTCAAAGCTGCAGGGAAAATTAAACCCGACAAGTCGCCAGGCCTTGACGGCATACCAAATAGAGTCATCAAAGCGGCTATAACTCGAAAACCAAGCGTGTTTAGCCAATTATACACTCAATGCCTGAAAGACGGTATTTTCCCCAAAAGATGGAAGAGGCAACGACTGGTCCTACTACCTAAAGGGGACAAACCGCCGGATGAGCCGTCATCGTATCGACCACTGTGCATGCTAGACACAGCAGGCAAGATTCTGGAACAAATCATATGTTTACGCCTGGAACCATATCTAGAAGGACCCGATGGTCTGTGTAACAGGCAGTACGGTTTCAGGAAAAAAAGATCGACTGTAGATGCAATTGACATGGTGTGCAACACTGCTCGTAAGGCACTAGCGGGGAAAAGGTGGCTAGGAGGGACAAAGGAATACTGCGCAATTGTTACACTGGACGTGAAGAATGCCTTCAACTCCGCTAACTGGACCAAAATCCTGAAATCACTCGACGAACTGCACATACCTGACTACCTGATCAGAATAATCAAGGACTATTTTAAAGACCGCGTCCTCTGGTACGACACAAACGAAGGCCCAAAAAAACTTAACGTGACTGGAGGAGTCCCACAGGGATCAGTCCTTGGACCAACCCTGTGGAACATAATGTACGATGGCATACTAAATGTTAATAGACCAAAAGGGGTGTCCATAGTTGGATACGCAGACGATATAGCAATCATTGCGGTAGCGAAAAAACTGGACGAAGTAACTGACGCTTGTAACGCAACTATACGTGAAGTAAAATCATGGCTACTGGCGGCCGGACTAGAACTAGCTGACCACAAAACTGAAGTGGTATTACTGTCCAGTCGAAAGATAGTTGAAAATGTCGTGATTAGAGTCGGTGACCACGATATAAAGTCGAGTCCGTATATAAAATACTTAGGAATGCTAATAGACCACAGACTAAATTTCAGACAACACCTTACATATGCGAGTGACAAGGCCAGAAAGGTGAATGCTGCTATGTGCAGACTGATGCCTAACATTGGTGGACCCCGACAACCGGCCAGAAACTTACTAGGCATAGTAAGCACGTCAATCATGACCTATGGGGCCCCAATATGGGTGTCAGCCATGGAAGTAAAAGCATATGCGAAAGGCCTAGTATCCACCTATAGACTAGCATCTCTGCGAATCTGCTGCGCTTTTCGCACCGTATCTAACGACGCAGCAAATGTGATAGCTAGCAGACTGCCGATTGACATACTAGCTAAACAGATGACAACAATTTGGAAGACGGGCAGACAAGACAGAGAAGCTACAGACAAAATAAAACGAGACTCTATAAAGGAATGGCAGACGAGATGGGACTCTAGCTCGAAAGGACGATGGACCTGGAGCCTAATTCCAGACATAACGAAATGGATAAATAGGACCCACGGAGCAACGAACTATTACTTGACGCAAATCTTATCAGGACACGGATGCTTCCGGTCATACCTTCATAAATACAAGCATGTGGACGACCCCTATTGCCTTTTCTGTGAAGGAAGAATTGAAGACGCAGGACATATACTGGTGGAGTGCAGTCGATTCACGGACGAAAGGTCACACCTGGAGCGAGAAATGGAAAAACGCATTACCCCCCGCGGGCTAATAGAACACATGCTGACTTCACAGGAGGCATGGAATAAGTGCAATGCGGCACTGACGACGATAATGCAGCGACTACGACGCGATGAACAAGCAACGAGACAAGAACCATAAGCGATAAGACAAAACTACATGTGCCTGACGCAAGGTCAATCCTCCCCGTGAAGGAATGCCCTCACCGGCGGTACCGCGGGGAATCAAAGGAGAGTGAAGACTACGGGAGTTGGTTTTAGCCGGTAGAAATCCGGCATAACTCTGGAATACGGGTTCCAGAGTATCTTGAACGAAGATTTCCAACTTCCGACGTAAAACAAAAAAAAAAAAAAAAAAAACATGCGTTGAATATTCGTAGCTTCGTGCGTCTCGAGACTTGCGAGCTTGCTCATACTGAATGCAGCCGTCCGAACGCTGCCCTGGCTTTACTCAGTCTGCAGTTGACATCTTCTTCCGCTCCGCCGTCCGCCTTGATTGTGCAGCCGAGGTGGCAGAAGCTGTCGACGAACTCCACGGCACAGCCGTCAACCATTATATGGTTTGTGCTGCTATGATTGACTCTCATGGCCTTGGTCTTTGCGATGTTGACCTCCAAACCGACGGTGAGTGCCAGCGCGACCAGGCAGTCGGCTTTTGATTGCATGTCGGAGAATTTGTGCTAGAGGAGGCAGATGTCATCAGCGAAGTCCAAGTCCTCGAGATGCCTTGTTGGTGCAAGGTGAGTTTGCTCATGACGTCGTCTAGTACGATGGCGAAGAGGAGAGGCGACAGGGGGCAGCCTTGCCTGACTCCTGCGTTGGTGGTGAAAGGGTCACTGATGTTGCCGTTATGTAGTACTGCCAGTTCGGAGTTCTCGTACTATGCTCTGATGAGCTGAATTAGTTTCTGGGGAACCCCCTTTCTACTCAATGCTAACCAAATTGCGCTTCTTTTTATTGTGTCGAATGCTTTCTTGAAGTCGATGAACAACATGTACAGCGGGGAGCGCAACTCAACTGATTGCTCTACTATGATGCGGAGTGTGTTAGCTTGGTCAACACAGCTCCGATGAGGGCGAAAGCCAGCTTGCTCATCTCTTAGGGAGTTCTCGACACATTGTAGTCTTCCTTGTATAATTGTGGCTATTATCTTGTAGATGGTGTTGAGTAGGGTTATTCCTCTCCAGTTGCCGCAGTCCCGCAAGTCGCCCTTCTTCGGCAGCTTTACAGTGATGCCTTTTGTCCATGACGGAAGCAGCTTCTCCCTGTCCCAGGCAGTAGAAATGTGAGGATGGAGGATTTCAGCTGATATTTGGGGGTCGGCAAGCATTAGCTCTGGTTGTATGCCGTCTACACCCGCAGCTTTGTTTAGCTTCAGCTTCTTTAATGCATCCCTAATCTCCGCTATGCTAGGGCAGGTTGTTGCTATTTTGTTGTTGGTTTTAGTGGTGCCCACTTCGCAGCTGCCCTCATCGTTTGAAGCGATGTTACTGACTGATTCGAAGTGTTCTGTCCATCTACGAACTTAGTCATCATTGCACGTTAGTAATGCACCACTCAGATCCCTACTTGGCTGGTGTCTATTACTTGGTTGGTTGGTTAGGCGCCCAACTAAGCGATACAGCTGTCTCATATTATTGGCTCCTGCTGCCGCTTCGGCATCACTGGCGAGGTTTTCCATGAACTTTCTCTTATCATTTCTGGCCGATTTCTTGACTAGCTTTGCGGCTTTTCTGTAGGCTGGCCTCACAGCATCGTCATTGATAAGTTACCTTTTGAGTTCATTTCTGCGCTGGATGATACCACAAGTAGTGTCTGAGATCCAAGGTTTGGAGCCTGTAGGCTTTACTGTGCCAAGTTTTTCTTGTGCGACTTGCCTGAACGTGGCATTTGTAGCCTCCCAATCGGTGTTACTTTGATTTGTGAGCAACTTCCTGCGAAAGGGGCTGGCCACTTCCTTTCTGGTGACGGCATTGCGCAATAGTTGTACATTCAGGCGCTTATATCTGCGTTGCGTGTCAGTTTTCTTTCTAAATTTCAGCTTGATCTTTATGTCACCGGTGATGAGTTCATGTTCGCTATCCATGTCAGCTCCCCGTCTGTTCCTGACATCGATTAGCGAACCCCTCCACCTCCTGCTCACGCAAATGTGGTCTATTTGGTTGCGTGTAGCGCCACTAGGAGAAGTCTAAGTGTATTTATGGATTCCTTTGTGGGGGAAGATAGAGCCACCAATGACTAGCTGGAACGTCTGATACAGCTCAATGAGCCTGTCACCATTGTTGTTTCGTGTGCCGCAGCCGTGAACCCCCATAATCTGCTTGAGACCGGAGTTGTTGTTCCAGATTTTCGCATTGAAGTCGCCCATCAGGAAGGTAATATCGCCTCTACGGATGGTGCTGAGCGTTGTAGTTAACTGCATGTAATCATCATCTCATCTTTGATAGCACAGTCAGCGTCTTCCGTTGGCACATAGCATTGCACGATGGTGATATGCCGGTGAACATTGCTGCAGAATCTGGCCAGGATTATGCGGTCTGAAATAAGCTTCTAGGAATGCAAGGTGTTCCGCATGTCCTTGGAAATTATTAGACCTACGCCGCTTTCCCCTCTGATTTCTTTTCCACTCTGCAATACAATGTTGCCATACGCTGACGTACTTTCTCCACTGCCGTTCCATCTCATTTCGCTCACGCCGCGAATGTTGATGTTATAGGTCGCCATCTGCACTTTGAGTTGAGCTTGTCTGGATGCTCCCTGAGAGTTCTAACGTTCCAATGCGCGATCCTTGTCCGGGTACGTGTGCCAAATGTCGTCAACATAGGGGTGATTGTGTATCCGAGGCTTTGTCTTGTGTTGGTTACGTTAATCGGTTATGTTGTTCTGCCAGGGTAGGTGATTGGCCTGCCGCAGGTAGTCCTAAGTGATATTCTGCCATCTAACGCCGCTTAGGAACGTCGCCTCCGGTTTTGTTTCGAGCTACGCTCGTAGCGCCATCTGTTGTGTAAGGAGGTTAACAGCAGGATGGTTGGGGACTTCGCTAGATCAAATGATTTGAATTTAATCAATAAATAAATTAATGAAATGTTGTGCCATATATTTACAAATAGCAGTTTTACTTTTTAGGGCACCTCAACCCCCCCACTCTCGTAAGAAATCCCCCTAATAATTACATTGACCCATAGCTATACTATCATAGAGTACGTGTGCCCAATATTAGCTGTCTATGCCACACCTAACTGGGCGAAAGTCGTAGGAACAGCTGATCATCGCTTATGGGCCTCGCGAGGCCCAGTTGATCCTAGTGTTAAAGGAAAAAAATATTATTTTTAATTATTAAGATTTATTTATTAGATTTAAAATAGACCTGAAGCTACGATTACACGATGCGTGCAATGCTCGAATGTTTCGTTATATTGAAAAAATTTCATTCGTTCACTGTGTAATATAAATACGAACGAGTACGAATGTTGACGAATTTTAAGTGCGTGCGCATTCGTCTCGAATAAAAATGTGTACATTGTACGCACCGTATAATAGCCATATGTCATATAATCACTTCTACAATAGTTTCAAAAATTCTTGCACGCATAATGTGCACGATTAAAATTTTCAATTCATTCAAGGCATTGGAGAACAAACTTTATATCATTGTGAAATTTTAAAATAATTTGCTTGACTTTTTTCAAGTCTAAAGTTGGGGATTAGGACTGCTGATATAAACTTTTTTCATTTTACGTTAAAAATTTAAGCTAACTTTTAAATTTGGACCTCTGATTTACAATTAACTAGTAAAGCCAGGGACATAATAGTTATAACGTTTTTAGAAAAAAAGTTTGAAAATAACTGTTTCATTGTAACAAATATTTTAATTGTAACTTTTAATTATTATTTTGAAATAATTATTTTTACATCTATGTATAACTTTTATTCGTGACATATTTTTTCCATTGCTCGGTAACATTTATTTTTTGAAACACATTTTTTTCCGTCGTCGCATAACTGTTATGAGAGAAAAATATTTTTTACGTTGCTCGGTTACGCTTATTTTTGGAAAATTATTTTTTACGTTGCTCGGTAACGTTTATTTTTGGATAAATATATTTTACGTTGCTCGGTAACGTTTATATTCTGAAAAATATTTTTTCCGTTGGCAGTAGGGGACAGTGGGGAGTTTTGAAGCATGGGGAGTTGCGAAGCACGGCCATAGATGTCGCTTAGTAATGGTTTTGATAGCTCTTACCTACTGTCAACATTTTTTAACCTAAAATCTCAGTTTTGTACTAGCATTCGTCTCGATAGCACACTTCTTTTGTATCTACCCGACAGTGTGTTGAACATTTTGTTCGAAAAGTTTTTTTGAGCATTCGTGTTAGTGGAATTTTCGTAAAATTTTCAAGCGAATCGAAAAGGTGAGTACAAACAAAATAATGAACAATGATTAGGCTTTTAACGTTCAAAAGGATTTATGCAAAAACATTCGATGTGTTACTGACGCGGTGGCATTTTTAAAATAGTAGCGAATGGGGAGAATTGAAGCACATCTAGTGGGGAGATGTGAAGCACGTCAAATATTACAGATGTCAACCTGAAATCTATTTTACATGCGTATGCGCATTATTTGTAAAAAAATTCGAATGCTTAGTACAATTCCAAGGATTTTTTCAACGAATTGTGTTATTTATATTTCTCGTATTGTTTTTCGCAAAATTTTTGCGTATCTTCATTTCTCGTATTGTTTTTTGCATCGCGTTTTCGAACGGTTTTTTTGTGTTTTTTCAGTCAATATGCCCCGTTATAAGTATAGTGCGAATAAGAAGCCAGCGATTAATGTTGATGCCATGGTGGATGTCATCAAAGAGGTGATGATTGACAAGAAATCGCAACGCTCCGTTGCCAAAGCGTACAACATCAATGATACCAAACTGCATCGCTACATTTTCGAGCTGAAAAGTAAAAACATAGATCCCACAAAACAACGCAATTCATTGCAATGGATGCGACTGATCAGTCCATTTGAAGTGTGCTCGTATATTGGCCGACGGTTATACTTCCGTTCATTGCGAATCAGAATGATTGAGCAACTTGCCATTTTTCACATTTTTTAAACAAAAGTTTAATTTTTTTATATTTTCTCAACTCTAATACATAAGAAACCTAATTATTTGTCATTTTCTCCGATCCCAATAAAGATTTTTCACCAAAAAATGTAATTTTCTGCGATTTTTAGTCGTGCTTCACAACTCCCCACGATTTTTGAATACTCCGAAAACCAGTTTTTTGGGCCAACAGACAAAAATTGTCGATTCTTTTTGATTTTATGCATATCCATCAACTAGGAAGTGTATTTTAAGACGCTCTAGAGATTATGTTTGAGAGAACGTGAAAAAAATTATTTTTGTGGTAGTTTTAACCCCCCAAAAAAGCGTGCTTCAAAACTCCCCACTCTCCCATAGCTATTATGAATAGGAAATAATATTTTTGCGTTGAGTGGTAACTATTATTTTGCGATATATATTTTCTACGTTGAAAATACCGGCACACAAAAGAAGCAGATGTTTGTCGGTGAATGCGACTATACATTTTCTACGGAATTAGGTTCACTGATCATAAATTCTATGTCAGAGTTGGGTATCCACCACATTTAAAGACTTCCCTAAGTCTTACGGTTTCTACCGGGACTGGTACTGGACAAGGGGCCGGCACTCACCACCCACACGGGTCCAAGGGGCTTGTTACGTTCACTGGCGCAACGGACCGTTGATACTGCTCGCAACCCAAAGGTCGCGAGTTCAACACCCCGTTATTGGGTGATATTTTTGATATTGAAATTACTTTTTTTTTTACATATTTCGATGGCCTATTTTCAATAGCCTCAATCTGCAATTTTTATGAAAATGAAAATTAGTGATACCTACCTTATGAGTGAGCCAGAAAAACTTTATAATTCTGAGGACACATAAAAAAAGTAATATGTAGTCTAATTTAATTAAAATAAACTGCAGTTTATTATACATTTCTTAAACTTTAATTCACAAAAAAATTTTATGACATAAAATTAGTGGTTGCAAAATTTATTCTATTTTTCTTAACGTTTTTAGTTAGAGACTAGACATACGTTCATTGACCGTTGCATAGGCTTGGTTCCATTGATTTCAGAACTGTACAGAATTTTTGCAAACTAGTTTTGTTTTTCTTAGGGATTGCTTCATTTCAGCCTAATATCTTTCTATAGGCCGAAGTCCTGGGCAGTTGGGTGGATTTGCCTCTTTTGGGACCATCGTGACACAATTTTCTTCATACCATTGCTTAGTTGACCTGGAGTAGTGGCTTGTAGCTAGGTCTGGCCAAAACAAAACTGTTACGTTGTGCTATTCAATAACTGGTAGACGGCGTTTTTGCAGGCATTCTTATATATAAATTCTAGAGTTAATTGTTCCGCCTTGCTCCGTAGACCGCAGGTGCAAATAATTGGAAATTTGGTGTATTTCACTTCAGAATATTTTCTATGTGTTCTATCCTTATTCTTTGTAGTGGAATAGGCATTCGCAGGCAACTGCTTGAAGTCCGCCTTACAGTAGGTTTCATCATCGAGAATCACGCAATCGAACTTGGTTGCGTAATCGTCATACAGTTTTCGAGCCCGCGTCTTTGCTATTTTTTCTTTTGCTGCCGACCGGCCAGGCACTTTCTGCTGTTTGTAGCTCCTTAATCCTTATATCGCATCACAGTTGATTGCGATGTGCCTGCTGCAGCTGCAACATCTCGAGTTACTCCAACATGTGCTAACAACCCTTTTCAGCACTTCTGGGTTGCTTGGACCCTTTTTTCTGCCTGATCCTTGAGTTCTGTAGATGAAGTTTCCCACGTTGTAGTTGTTTATAACATTACTAGCTGACCCGGCAAACTTCGTCTCGCACAAACGGTCCGTTTGAGTGTGATGCCGTAACTCACATACAGCCACTTTCTTGTATTTGTATATATATAGATTTAAGTTATATGGGCGGTGCCAAGCCCCCTTGTTCAATACCCGCACCATCCCGTCTGTCGGAAGGGAAAATGGTAGGTTCGTACTTCGTTTCATTGCCGTGCCACTTAAAGTTCAGCAAAATATTTGGGTCACAAACAATGCGCCACGCCCCACAGTGGCTGATTCTGCCGACGTAGGTTGCAAAAGTCGATTTTGTCATGTTCGATTTGGGGGAAACTGTTATACTTGTCCGATAGATAAATGATTGGACCTAAGAAATCCGAAAACCTTAACTAAATTGGACAAATATTTTTACTTGTAGAGCCCGTCAAAGTTGAGCAATTTTTAGAGTGTGAAATAATATCAGCAATTTGCACTTTTTCGGCAATGCTGAAGTTTTAAAATACGGAAAGGAGCAAATTAGTTGAAACTTTTTGCACCAGCATCGTAAAAGAAGGCATTTGTAGTAAATAATTAAATATAGAAAAAAAAGTTGGTTGTTGTTGTTGTCTTTTCATAGGCACTCACTTGAAGCACTGTTTTTATCACTCTTTTTGAACTTTCGATAGACTTTCAAAAAAAAGGCCATACTTGCCACGGTTCCGTCTTTGGGAAAATTGTTCACTAGTCTTCTGTGAGTTCTGTCATGAAGAGATCGGGTGCCCGATTTTGCCCGACTGGATTTTAGAGCGATATTTCTGTGGCCACCTCGCGCAATTTTGTGCTTTCGGGTGCGTACGTTCAAACAAGTTCGTCAAGGTTTTGAAAGTAAATCAATTACACGCGATTATACTTGTTGCCAGGGCATGCAAATTTGGATTTTGGCTTCATTTAAGATGTTATACAAGCTTGCAATTCAATATTAAGTCGACTTTTTTTTGGCGTATATTGCTGTAAGCTCGAAGTAAAGAATACTTTTACTGGATGCGCAGTTCGCACATACGATAAACAAGTTGGCTTTCATTTCCGGCAACCAGTCAATCATCAATGTATCCTTTGATTTTGTTTTTAACAAAATACTAACACTGTGTCTGTCATACAATTTTTTTTTTTTAATTTGAGCAAAACTCAGTCAGTCGCCATTAGTCTTTGAGTTGAACCGCGCCAATGAAACAGTTATTGAAAAACAACAAGCAGACTCATATCTATGTGTACTGTCTAAAGGTAAGGTCCCACGATTGCCGCAAGGCGTAGAAATTTTACGCATTTTGAAAAAATCCTAATGCCAATCGTGTGAACTCGATTCTTTTTCGGCGCAAATGTCGAAAATACTCGATCTGCCTCCTGTTGCGCCGAACGAAATTGGTACAATAGCGTCAATCGTGTGAACAGTTGAAGCCAGACAAAAAAATAAAAATTGAGCCGAATTTTGTCGGCAACTCGAGCGCCAACCATAGGGGCCGACAAATTTTGTCGGTGCTTTGAAACTTTTTGAAAATTTATTTCAATTTTTGTTTCGATTCGGGCAATCGTGTGACCTACCTATGAAATCGTTCGGCGCAAGATTTCTGCTCGCTTGGTTGAACCGACAAAATTTGTCGCAATTGGGTCAATCGTGCGATCCAAATAAAAAATTTTTTGCTCAATAGACAATTTTTGCGTAGTCATTGCCCGACCAGATCGGCGCATTTGCGGCAATCGTGGGACCTTAGCTTAAAACCCACTTATGTGTCTGGGCTGTTCAAAAATCCCACAACGGGTAAAAACCTAAGAACTGCAGGTACCTGCTAGTACTAGAAGCTTAGTACCTGCTATTTGAATGCATATGCAAATCCTACTTATAAATAAAAGAGTTTAGAGTAAGTAAAGTTAGTTTCGGTTTTAATTTGAACTAAACATCACTTTAATTCCGCCACTGCAACTAAACCGAAGAAGAAGCACAAACATGTTTCTGAAAAATTCGAAGCCGTTTGAAATATTTACTATTTCGAAGACAAATGAGAAGTTCGTTCTGGCTGTCGCTAAAGAAATTGGTTACGTCGAAAAAAGTTTGCCTGCATCCAACGTATCTACGACTAAAGAAAAGATATCCAGGACTTATTGTACTATAAAGTGGAAATGGATTGCGGCAAACCGTACCCAATTCAATTTTGTCCAGAATAATGAGGAGTGGTTGGAAAAAACAACTTACTTCGATGCAGGAGATGCATGCAGCATAAGCGATGACCAACCATCGACATCAAAGGCGGCAATAGGAAGGCCGAAAAAGTCAACTGAGGTCGGTGCGTCATTCACTAAAACAAGGAAGCTTATGGAGGCAACAGGAAAAATAACTACCATCCACTTTTCAGAAGCTTTGACCATAAAATAAAATAAGGATCAGGAGAAAATTAAAGGCATTATAGTGAAAGCAGTTTTACCAGCAAACTCGGATCGTGTTAAGGCAGGTTCTCACCTTGTGGAAAAAAAAATACCAATTTTTTTTTTGCCTTATCGTGTAGATATATGTTTCAAAAATGTGCTCCAGAAATTTCAGATCAAAATCTTAAAAATTATAAAAGTTACAGGCCGTTACAAAGAGCAGTGTAGAGCACCGGCCAAGCGCGCTTTAAACGTTAAACGCGTTTTTCTCAGAACCACATTTTCGGACCTTACGGAAGTGATTGAAGGCGCTGGAATGAACCAATCGTCACCAAATTTTTTCCAAATGTTCCTTAGGGTTTTTTCTAATAAACGAACTACGATCAGCCAAAAATATTGAAAATTGTTATTTAAAAAAATAATTAGTGAACAAAAAAATGCGAAAATCGTAATTTTTTTTTTAAAAACCTCATAACTTTTTTAATTTCGATTTTTGTTTCATGATCGTAGTTCATTCAATAGATAATACGGTACACATTAAGAATGTGTTCGATTTTTGTGTTTCCGATCACGGGTTTTGACGGAATCACTTCCGGTAGCGGGACACCTCCTCGCCGACATGCCACCACTGATGGACGCCCCCTCCCCCCCTTTTTTTGATTCATTCAATTTTAAAAATTGTATTCTCTAAATAAATGTGTGTTCATATCCAGAAACAATTTTCAGCGTTGTATCTTTAACCGTTTTCTCAAAAAAAATGCACTTTTTCGGATCCACAAGGTGAGAACCTGCCTTAAAAGAATTAAAAACAGTATTCCCACCCCACGCAATGTGCTCCCGATCAAATATAGTCCTAATGAAGCTTTAGCATTGTTTTTGAACTTAGGATTGTCCAAAAAAATTGACTTCTTACGTAAATTTTTCGAATTCTGGTTCTAATTTTGAAAGCGAAATTTATTAATTTTTATCTTTAAATTTGACTCTTTCAGCTTATTTCTTAAATTTCTTATTACTTTTCATCTTTTTTAATGAATTTTCATTAATTTTGCAACTAAAAGTTAACATAGTTGCTCGCATTATTCTTATTTACAGTAAGCCGAACTTTGACAAACTATTACGTAGCACCCTGTAAATTGATTGAGTTTATTTTTGGGAATACAATAGCCTGATGAATTTCTAATCAACAGCAAAAAAAAATTTCCAATTATCTCTATTCGTTCAGGAGTTATTAATTTTGCAACCTGAAATGACAAATTGAGCCACTGTGCGCCCCTTGTCTGACGCCCATCAAATCTTATCATTAGAATGACTCATGTATGAGACGACAGGGTACTAAATTTTAGTGTTGTATGACTTATAATTCCGAAATTATTCCATATTAAAAATTTGAGTGCATGAGTGGTGCCCCGCCCCCTTGTCCAAAATCCACCCTATTCCTCCTGCCGAAGGACACGACTAAATAATAAGTTTATACCGAGTGTCATTGATGTGAATGCTATAGTTCAAAAGCT
Organism: Melieria omissa; assembly: GCA_963971225.1. NCBI lineage: Eukaryota > Metazoa > Arthropoda > Insecta > Diptera > Ulidiidae > Melieria > Melieria omissa. The sequence continues at coordinate 51,057,740 of OZ020269.1, read as the reverse complement.
ACACCGGAATTTAAAAAGTGCCACGTCCCTTTCCAACGCCCATTAAATTTTATTCGTGGAACGACACGTTTACACCATGACGCTGTACAAAATTTCAATGCTGAGCGACTTATAATTCCGAAGCTATTCCATATTAAAAAATTTAGTTTTATGGACGGTGCCACGCCCCCTTGTCCAAAATCCACCTTATTCCCCCTGCCGAAGGACACGACCAAATCCTTAGTTTATACTGAGTGTCGTTGATGTGAATGCTATAGTTCAAAAGTTACACCTGGATTTAAAAAGTGCCACGCCCCTTATCCAACGCCCACTAAATTTTACCGGTGGAATGTTACGCTTACGCCATGACACTGTACCAAATTTCAATGCTGAGCAACTTATAATTTCGGAGCTATTCCATATTAAAGAATTGAGTTGTATGAGCGGTGCCACTCCCCCTTGTCCAACGCCCATTAAATTTCACCGATGATAAGGCACGCCTACACCATGACACTGTACTAAATTTCAATACTGTTCGACTTTTAATTCCGAAGATATACCATATTAAAAATATAGGTTGTATGGGAGGTGCCACGCCCACCTGCCGTACAAACATGTATTATACATATAAACCTTCCTCTTAAAGCACTCTATCCATTAAAAAAAACCGCTTAAAAAACCGTTGCATCTGAAATAATTTTGCGATTTCATTTCAGACGCGGGCGGGAAGCAACAAAGGTGAGGAAATGTAAAGGGAACCGAGAGAGTAAGCGCGAATTGATGTATTGTACGCGCATAGATTCGATGGTTTTGGGCTTTATTCTCATTTCGACAACAACACGCAATGTTGTTGCTTTCCGCAGCAAGCCAGCTTGGCTTTACTCGTGCACATTGAAATGGTGGTGGTTGATTTGGCAAAGCGATCGCCAAGGCAAATTCAATAGGTAGTTGCAGCACCAGAACTGATTAAACTTTTTTTCTGTGATAATTAGCACAACATTGTAGCAATAATTTTCCACTTATTATCACTTTCTTAATGCGTCTTGGTTGTTTTAATATTTAACACATATATTTATTTTCATTGTAGCCATTTGTACTATTTACAACTTCTATTTTACAAGCAGACCAAAAGAACTTGTAAAATCCATTGAATTTTGGTTTTTCCCGTAGTGCTACCACCTTATGTGCCTTGGCGATCGCTCAATCAATTTTTCTATGAAAACTTTGCCTGGTCACGTCTTGTTCTAGTTTGTAAAAAAGCAAGCGGAAAGCGAGCACGAGCCACCACCAACATGCAAGCGGCACATCGCTTTGTTGCCCAACAACAACAACCACAGTGTGTGGTGCGCGGTCGCAGCTTCTCAGCTTACGCTCTCGCGCTCTGTGCGTTCTCGTCCCTTTTACTGCTTCCCCCGCATCAACAAACGGGTCCTACCGCTGGAACCCGCAAAGAAAATTTTCTTTTCACTAGATGCGCATTCTGTATATTGTTTGTTCTGTGGCTTTATACTATGTAGTGATACACCATCGCTACGCTCGCTTAGCTTTCCCTTGCAATGCTTAGTCTAGACTTCGTCTTACTAGTCAAGTAAATGTCCAGTATTAATTTGCGGCGGTCTGGACATGTTGACTAAAGTATATCCAAGATGCAATTGACTAATTTGGCACGAAACTGCAATATTTATTGATACTTTCCCTCGAAAATACTTTCACTTCTAATTCTTGACACTTTCGTATGCTGGATGCGTAAAAATTATAAAATTTGTCTGGTTCACCTCTTATATGTCATCTATCGCGACTAAAACGTTCTTTTCGCTCTTTTCACAACGATAACAATTATTGAATTCAGTCTCTATCTGACGCTCTAACATACCTTGTGACCGAAAAGTTTCCGGAAATTTTAAATAAAACGCAAAATTCGTAATCTTCATCAATATTTATTTTATCTCCTTCAAAATATGCTCCATTAGAAGCGATACACATATGCCAACGTTTCTTCCAATCATCAAAACATTTTTTATAGGCGCTTTCCGGTATGGCTTTGAGTTCCCTCTGCGAATTCTGTTTTACGTCTTCTATGGATTCAAAACGCGTTCCTCTGAGTGGTAATTTGAGTTTGGGAAACAGGAAAAAGTCACACGGTGCAAGATCAGGTGAATACGGTGGCTGTTCGATGGTATTTATTGAATGTTTGGCCTTAAAATCGTTGATAATGTTGGCTCGGTGCGAGGGAGCATTATCGTCATGAAAAATCCATGAATTATCCTTCCACAATTGAGGCCGTTTACGGCGGATATTTTCACGCAGTCTTAAAACAGTCAAATAATAGTCTTTACCGACTGTTTGTCCTTCAGGGACGAATTCATGATGCACCACACCACGAATATCGAAGAAAACAATCAGCATTACCTTGATTTTCGAGCGACTTTGGCGTGGTTTTTTCGGTTTCGGCTCGTCTTTTCCTCTCCATTCCGATGATTGTTGGCTTGATTGCATGTCGTACTCGTAGACCCATGTCTCGTCACCAGTTATGATGCGTTCCATGAAAGTTGGATCGGAATTGGCACGATCAAGCACGTCCAAAGAGACCTGTTCACGGTACTCATTTTGAAGAAAATTCTCAACAAAATCGCAACGCACTACTGAGGTGAACTGGTTTCAACAGCTGCCGTAAACAAACTGTCTGACAGATCGCGCTCATTTTTGGCATAGTAATTAAGGACAGTGCTACCAACCTACAGAAACTTAAAATATCGAAAAATATACAGCGCGCGAATTTTAACCCTTATTCTCATACCCAAACTTACTAACGTCGTTTGGCACCCGGGGTACCCGGGTACCTATTTCATGAAATTTTTAAGTTTTCAATATTTTGTTAATTAAAAAACAAAATTTTTTAAATATATGATTTGTTCGCTTTTCACCTAAATAACGAGGATCCGGAAGGTAAACAAAAAATTTTCATTATTTGTCAGTTTTTTTCACGAAAATACATCGCAGTGGGCACCCGGGTACCCGGGTATGAGAATAAGGGTTAAATGAGAATGTCCGGGAACTTTTCGGTCACAATGTACGTTGCTCCAAAAGGCGACATAGTATCCAATGATTGGAGTAATATATTACGTAGTAAGTATAACTAACTTACTTTTATTACTTTTATCGAAAAAAAGTAATGTAAGTTATTACCTTCCCGGCAAGTTATAAGCATCAGAAATAACACCGTGCGATAAAAATCAAAATAACCCAGTCGGAAATTTGGTAAGGTGATTCCAAAGTAATGCATGATTTATGCCTTATTTCGTATGCTAAAAAAAGAAATATACAGAAGTAAGGTATTCGTAAGCGAAGTTATGAATACTTAAATTTTAAGCTTACCTAGTAAGCAAGGAAAAGTATGCATGACAAATATAAAAAAACGACGACGCCCGAACGAACACAAATGCTTACCCGGTAAGGCATTCATAAGCGAAGTTATGAATACTTCAATTTCAAGCTTACAAAGTAAGTAAGGAAAAGTATGCATGAAAAATATCAGGTGTACAACTTTGCTTCCGCCGTTTTCCGATAGGTGGCTGTACCGGCTGAGGCTGGTTGAAATACATAGATGGTAATGCCTTTAAAGTGAGTGTGGACAGTGCCTAACGAATTGTCATCGCCGTTTCACTGACAGTTGTTCTTGTTTTCGTATTATTCACGCTCGAAAATGTCCGTTTATGTGCCCAATTCTCGCCATTTGCGGGAAGTTTTACTTTTCTGTTACAATTCGAAAAAAATGCAGCTGAAGCGCATCGAATGCTCTCAGAAACTTACGGTGATGCTGCTCTGAGTGAAAGAACGTGTCGGGAGTGGTTTCAACGTTTTAAAAATATCAAGAGCGACATGACAAAGTCATCCTCCAACACGACAATGCTCGGCCTCACGTCGCAAAAGTGGTCAAAAAGTACCTGGAAACGCTGAAATGGGAAGTCTTGCCCCACCCGCCGTATTCCCCAGATGTCGCCCCTTCTGACTTCCACCTATTCCGTTCGATGGCACACGGCCTGGCAGATCAACATTTTCAATCCTTCGAAGAATTGGAAAAATGGATTGCTTCATGCACAGCGTCAAAAGAGGACTCCTTTTTTCGAGCCGAGATCCGAAAATTGCCGGAAAGATGGGAGAAAGTTGTCGCTAGCGACGGACAATACTTTGAATAATACATCTGTAAGCACTTTTTCGCAATAAAGCTTTTAATTTTGGATCCTGATATTTAAAAAACGACGACGCCCGAACGAACACAAATGCTTACCCGATAAGGTATTCGTAAGCGAAGTTATGGATACTTCAATTTCAAGCTTACAAAGTAAGTCAGGAAAAGTATGCATGAAAAATAAAAAAAATAAAAGCTTCCAAAAGTAAGGTATGTTCCGAGTAGCTCCGATAGTCTAGAGGGTAGAGCGCTGCCTTTTCATGCCAGCGGCCCTGGTTCGAATCCTGCGCGGACTGTTTGAACACTCATCTATTTCCATCGCTATCCACATGAAGCAGTTGAGAATTACAAGAAACGGCACAAGTCACCTTATAATTACAGAAATGGTAAAAATGTTTATTACAAAAAGTAGTATATACATACATATACATCATTCATAATGTAAGGTGGAGAAAGTAAGTATTTATTTGTAATCATTACGTATAGCTTACACTGTAAACTATATTGTAAGGCATACTGCTTACGTTGTATGCTATTGGTAAGCGAAACGGTAAGCATATGTTCGTGCCATGCTTACTTTTTCAACTATGCGTAAAGCATGTTTGGTATGCGCTCACTTTTATAAAGTCGCATTACCTTATCATACGAAAAAGTAAACAGTATTTGGAATGCAAGCACGAAGTATTCCGAGCACTTTCTTTGCATTCCTTTCTATTTACAATAGTAAGTGAGAGGGTAAGCATATATGATTCTCTTTACTTTACGAAATAATGCTAACGTCAGGCGGCCATTTCCTTAAAAAAGTAATGGGAATTCGTAGGGGAAATATGGAGTACTCCACAACGAAAAATAAGCATTCCGTAATGCATTGATTCATCTTTCCATTTCCGACTGGGAAGTATTTAAAAATACACCAACACATCAATACAATCGGAAAAAAGGGGCTAAATGTAGTAAAACTATATTTTTAATTTTTCCTCTCTGACATCTGGACTTGTTTGGGACTGTTATATTTAAAGACATGCATATTCCAAAACATTATTTTATAATTTAGGGGCATTGTGGAATATCAATATTGGTATCAAATTAAAGAAGAACTTCCCTCGAAAAATTTAATTTTTGTTACGCAAGGTTGAATAGGTTTTTATTAAAAAAAACACTAAAAAAACTAGTTTTACGAGTAATTATAACGGATTATTTTTGAGTCAGCACAAATACTTTACAGCAGAAGTGAAATTTTTTCGGGAATCAAACGCTAAATGGGGTCATAAAATCGTTATGGGGAATAGTTTTCTTTTTTGTTAAGTTTTAATGAATGAATAAATATCACAAAGCTTGTTGCAAATAAGGATTCACGGAAATTAGAAAATAGGTATTCAACCAGAATTATTTGTACTTCATCAACGCAGATAAAGCTGTGCGCAATAGCTAGTAAAATACTTGCCATACGTTTTAAGTAAGTACTATCTTTCCAGTAATATTGTTACAAAAATGTTTGAAAGTAACACAACTTGTTTTTACTGTTTCTTTTAAAAACCAGTAATATGCGATCAACCGAAACTAACATCATTAAAAGGTAATATGTCTCAAAACGGCAGCCGCCGTGGCTCAGTTGGTTAGTGCGTTGGACCGCGAGTCGAAGGCAGCGACCCAGGTTCAAATACTGCCTGCAATAACACCTAAAAAAAATAACGGGAAAACTCGTTTTCTCTTTCGGTGGCTGTCCTCTCAGCTGGAAATGGCAAACCTTTGAGAGTAAAAATTGCTTATGAAAGAGCTCCCAACCTGCCGTTCGGAACCGGCATAAAACTGTAGGTCCTTTCCACTCGCGTACAAATTCACACGCACAACACGGGTGGTTACGGGAAGCTAGGCCTTAGTCTCGCGTAAGCGGGCTGTCGTGCCAGTCAATTATTATTATGTCTCAAAACTGTGTGTATCCCACCTATGTCAGAGAGTGGACATGAATGAACACAAATATGAACAGAACATTTTTTTTATTTTTGAATTTTTTTTGCATACGGTTTTTTTTCGACGATTTTCATTGATGGGTTAATAATCCCACATGTCAACGAAGCCAAAACTCGACGCCAAATTGCGCTGGAAAGCTCACGTAAAGAAAAAGCGAGAGGAGCTTGACCTGAAATTGAACAGAGTGTACCACCTTATTGGCAGACACTCTAGCCTATCAATTCACAACAAACTTATGGTGTATAAACAAATACTGAAGCCGACCTGGGCCTATGGCATCCAATTTTGGGGATGTGCTAGCGAAATATACATTGCCACTATCCAACGTTTTCAAAATAAAGTGCTGCGATGTATTGTTAATGCACCATACTACGTTAGAAATCGTGATCTTGGCATGCCAACCGTCACTAATGTGACAAAAAAATTTTCCATTGCTCACACACAGCGACTGAAATCGCATGTCAACGTTACAGCATCCAGCATAATTTTTTGTATTAATTATAATTTTAATTATTTTTTTTAATTTTTCCATACGACCTGACCACTGTACTGGCTATTGCTCCAAAATCAAATCCTGTTGAGGGGTTATTCATTGTTCATTATTTTGAAATTCGGATCGATGATTGTTCACAACAAAATTGTTAATTTTGTGAAGTTAGCACTTTTTTCGTTGTTAACATAGAATCGACTTTTTTTGTTATCCAAAAGCTGAAGAAATGTAAATAGCAGATCTGCAAGATGTACATGTACGTTTTTCTGTACATTCTGTGCCGGAATTCGTCTTACGCATTTTTGATAAATCTTTATGGAATAGTCTCTTCTTTTTCTTCGTTTGTAAAATTATTTGTTAAAAAACGAGTTCGAGGTGGTAGTCATGGTTGAGTGCGTTAGCGCTCTTGTCTTCGGTGGTGCTTGTTTGTTCGTCGTAGAGAGTTGTTCAGTCCGTAGGTTTGTTGTTTTTCCAATGACTTTTTTTAATTTTCAAAACACATTAATTTATAGTTATTTGATTTAAAAAGTATTGAGCTAGAAAACATGGTTTCGCAAATGCTTAGTTAAAATTTGATTCAGCTGCTTTACATTTCTGTGATTTGATTGCGAATGCTATAATTATTCAGTACGTTCGACGTTTATGAATGTCTTAATTGAAAAAGGTCATAAATATAAAGAATATGCTATATGTACCTTGAAAAAGTAAAAAATACCGATTAAAAAACAATCCTATGCGATTTGAACCAGCATCTTTTATCACGAAGTGCGCTAGCACAATGCCCCCGAGGAAACATAGCGCACATCTCTGTGATAGTGTTTTCGTTTAAAATGGCACGGCTACTTAATTGGAATTACTTACTATAGTTTTTATTTAGCACGCATATTTTTTCAATATTTATTTAATTTATTTATATCATTAAGGGTTCATTTATTATTTTCACAAAATCACAAAAATATTAAATGTTTTATATTTCGTTGTAAGGGAAATTTTAGGCTCACTTGGAGCGCAAACATTGCTGAAAGGGCGAAAAGAGCCTCCAGGGCCATCTACTGCTGTAGACGGGCGGTGGGTGCCAGATGGGGGCTCCAGCCACGCGTCGTTTCTTGGCTTTATGAGACAGTGGTAGAGCCTATCCTTCTCTATGGTGCTGTTGTCTGGTGGCCTGCGGCAGCCAGCCGAGTTAACCTGAAGCAGCTCGATAGAGTCAGGAGACTTGCTTCCACTCTCATAACTGGAGCCATTCGTTCTACGCCTACTAAGGCGCTTTCCGCTATCCTTAACTGGATCCCTTCGAACCTGCTAGTTAGGCAGTCCGCCAAGATTGCCGCTGTACGGCTAAATGCCATATGCAGTTGGGCACGAGCGGACCAAGGCCACTCTAGAATACTAGGGTTGGATCTTCCAACCCCGACAACATCGACTACATAGTCCCTCCCACTAGCTTTGAGCGTAAGTTCACTATAGGGATCCCCAGCAGGAGCGACTGGACGGAAGGCCGTCGCTCTCTGCCTAACGCTATCGAAATCTTCACAGACGGCTCTTAACTTAAAAATGCATACATCCGCATTTTAAAATATTTTTCGTACATAAGGGTTGTTTCCAAATCCTTTTATTTGCAATATCAAAAATTGTGTGATACCTTTATATCGTAGTGACTTTTTAAGTCGGTAAGTTATCCCGTATTGACATTCGTTTTCATACACTTTTTCACGCTACACTCAGTCGTAAAGGTTTTACCGATAGCGTATGTACCAACTGCGTTGCACGGAGAATGAACTACAAAGCAAAAAATAATTCGAATTCAGTATTTAATTTCATAGCCGGCAACAACTACATCTTTTTCCCGTATAAGAAGCAAGTTGCACTTCGTTTTGTTGGCCGACAACAGCAGCAACCACAGCCTGTTGCTATTTTCCCTTTAATGCTTCATAAAACTGCATGCGATCAATGCTTCTAATCTTGGTACTATTTGTTCTGTAATATAACAGAAACGAAAGCTGACTAGTGATGTTCATTATGTTAATAGCAGAGGATGTAATGGTAAATTAACAGTAGTCGTAATATTACGACCCCTCAACATTTATGAATTTGTATGAGATGCGCGTTCTGTATTACTGTTTATTCTGTGGTCATACTCAATTAAGAAACTAAGAGATAATTATAATTCATATTTCATGTCTACGAAGAAAAGTTATCCTTTGACCTTCATTTACCTGTATGTATATTTATACAAAAAAGTTCCCAAAAATAGCTCAATTCTGAATATTTGTATAAGAGCTTCAAGAAAACTTATATTCGCATGCGTTTCATTGTAAAATGCTTATAACTTTCTACTAAATTGTACAAATTCTCGCCAATATATTTTTAAAATGTAGCACTATTTCATAGCGTTAGAACACTAAAAGTACATACCAGATCTTTATGTTTCTTTCTTGATTTTGTCGTTATTAAAAGCGTGCGAATGTCGCGTCCGTGCCACTAGGAGATGCCCATATGTATTTATGTATCATATTGTTACGAATGCTAGTTCTAGTGCGTAGTACGTATCTCTGGATTGCGTAATTTGAAAATAAAACCATCATTGCCAGGTTGGACTATGGCACTGCGCGTGGGGACAGGGTTGGTTTCTGTTTCTGTCTTAGGGTCGCCAGACTGTCTTATCGTTAGAATATTTTATTTTTTAACTGCAAAACACTTAATTTATTTTATTTGAAGTATTTTTTTACTACTTACTGAAGTATTTGTAATGACACGAAGTTCACAAACTCATTTTCCTTTGCTACAGTATGGTTTTTTACCCGGCTTACCGGAATTACCGTCTGTAGACGGACATACTTTTTTACATCGGGTGGCTAAACCGTTAAAAGTATCGTAAAAATTAGTTCAGATTCGTGTTTCCCATGACCAAATGAACCCGATTTAATATTTTAACTTATTTTTTACCCCGGTTTTATGTTTGGCGGGTTAGAGGATTAATAAAAAATGATCGCAAACAAAAAAACAAAAAATAAAAATTTTACGGTGTCACACTAGGTCATTACCTAAGTTTCATACAAGGCAAGACATGAAAAACATGAACTAATGGACTTATTGACTTCAAAAACCAATTGAAATGAAAAAAATTAGACACGTGTTTTGTAAAGTCGAAATGTGAACAGTGTAATCAGGGACTTAACTATTATAAGTTTTTTAAGAAACTAATTGCAACGTAACTATTACGATGCAACATAAATTTTTTTGTTGATTTTAATTATTATTTGCAACAATTAATTTTTACGTTGCGTAATAACTGTTATAAAAAAAAATAAAAAATCTCGTCCTCGATAATTATTATTTTGCAATTTTTTGGTTTTACGTTGCTTCATAACTTTTATTTTCGATTTTTTTTTATTTACGTTACCGATAATTATTATTTTGCAATTTTTCTGTTTTACGTTGCTTCATAACTTTTATTTTCGATTTTTTTTATTAACGTTGCCGATAACTATTATTTTCAGAATTTTTTTTTTTCGTTGCTTCATAACTTTTATTTTCGATTTTTTTTTTTACGTTGCCGATAACTATTATTTTCAGAAATTTTTTTTTACGTTGCTTCATAACTTTTATTTTCGATTTTTTTTTTACGTTGCCGATAACTATTATTTTCAGAAATTTTTTTTTTTACGTTGCTTCATAACTTTTATTAAAGAACAATTTTTTACGTTGCCTTGCCACATTTTGAGTTCAAATTTTTTTTTTTATTGTTTCAATACATTTATTTGTGGTACAACAAATTGACAAACGCCAATTTATTGCCGAAAACCAATTTACACCAACAACTAAAGTGCATTTTAATTTTTGGGCACATGAAAATCGCATGTGGCAAACACCTCAGTGTTTGTAATTTAATTTGAAAAAACAAAACCCATATTTATGAAAAAAAAAATCCTTCGGACGGTTAGATTTGAAACTACAACCTTCGGAATTGAAGCTTGCGTACACTACTGTGAAGCCACAAGCTGACTTACAACAAGTTAGAAAAAAAAGAAGATACAAAAGTAGCCACGCGGAAATTAGTTCTATCAATATCATCACGTGTTATTAAGTATTAATCGTAAATAACAGTTATAACGTGTTATCAACAAAATCATTACTATGCATTGTACGTGCACGTGAAGGAATAAGAAGTCTATGTACATACTAGGCATCGCAATCCCGGGATCCCGGGATCCCGGGATCCCGGACTTTTTCCAGTCCCGAAAATCCCGGGATTCAAATCTTTTAATCCCGGGATTTTCGGGATTGCAAAAGATGCTTCAAAGTTCAAATGAAATAAATTTAAAAGCACAAAAACCCAATTCCTTATCTGAAGGAGGAGGGAGGGGATAGAGGGCGTCTTTTGCAAAAGGCTTATAATTATTTACTAAGCATTCAACCAGCAAGTGTTGAATCTGAAAGATGTTTTCTCTCAGCAGGGTTTATTTGCAATAAATTTCGCTCTAGATTAGAGGGCAAAACATTTAATGCCTTAGTATTTTTAAGATCTCAGTTTTTAGTTAATCACAACGCTTAACTTTTTTATCGAAATAATCGAAGTAAAACTAAAAGTATCAGGTGTACAAGTAGAAAACCGCCGTTTTCCACTGGGTGGTGCCACCTTTGGAAATCGGTGAGAGAATTCCGATCAGAAACATCACATGGCAAGCTAAGATATCGGTTAACAACTCCACATCATCTCGCTTGTTTATTCTTATTGTCCATTTTTTGTTGGTGCGTGAAGATGTCGAAATTTGAACCGAATAAGCGTCATTTGCGGGAGATTTTGCTTTTCGCGTTTCATTCGAAAAAATATGCAGCTGAAGAGCGTCGAATGATTGTAGCAACTTATAGTGAGTCGTGTATCAGTGAAAGAACGTGTCGAGAATGGTTCGTGAAATTCAAAAATGGTGATTATGACGTGAAATACAAGGATCGGCCGGGTCCCGTGAAAAAGTTTGAAGATGCAGCTTTGGAGACTCTGTTGGATGAAGATTCTTGTCAGACGCAACAAGAACTCGCGGATTCTTTGGGTGTGACTCAGCAATCCATTTCCCTTGCTATACGCAATAAAGCCTCAAATTATGAAAAAAAAACGGCGGTTTTCTACTTGTACACCCAATACTAACAAATTAACTATTTTATTTTTTTTATCAAATATGCGTATATATGTACTTTATGATACATTTGATGCAAAGCAATAAGTTATGTTTAAGTGTCATTTTTGGATAAAACAAAATGTTATCAAACTGAAGTTAAATGTCAAATGAAAAACTTTTAAGTTAAACAAAATGTTGTCAAGGATGACTATGTTTATTTATTTGATTTAAATTTAAACTGACAATTTTGAATGTAATTGACAACTGATTGTAAATGACAACTGGATTTTGGTGATGTGCCGCGCACAACCAACCACTTCGACGACTCAACACCGACTGCCTCCCTTTCCGCCTTACAATGTGATTAAATTCAAGATAAAAAATCTTAAAACTACCCCAAATGCGATTAAACTGTGTCCATTTTTATGGTAAATATATTATAAACAAGTATTTATGCAATTTGGTAAAATTTTTTTATTTAAAAAATTTGTTATTTGAATCCCGGGATTAAATCCCGGGATCCCGGGATTTGACTTTTCAATCCCGAAAATCCCGGGATCGCAAAATGGCAAAAAATTGCGATCCCTAGTACATACATATAATTGTTTGTCCTGACTAACTGACTGATAAATCACCGCCCAACCCAAAGCTACAAATATGAAATTTGAACTGCAGGTACATATTGAAAAATGAAGACGCTAAGACGGGAGTGTAGCGTGCAAAAATATATGAGAACGAATGTCAAAAGGGGGTAACTTATCGACTTAAAAATTCACTACGCTATAAAGTTATCACACTATTTTTAATATCAAAGATAATTAAACGATTTGGTACAATCGTTATGCACGAAATATCTTTTGTGGATTTACATACATACATATATCGATAAAAAATAATAATAATAATTGATTGGCACGACAGCCCGCTTACGCGAGACTAAGGCCTAGCTTCCCGCAACCACCCGTGTTGTGCGTGTGAATTTTGTACGCGGGTGGAAGGGACCTACAGTTTTATGCCGGTTCCGAACGGCAGGTTGGGAGCTTTTTCATAGGCAACTTTTACTCTCAGAGGTTTGCAATTTCCAGCTGAGAGGACAGCCACCGAAAGAGAAAACGAGTTTCCCGTTATTTTTTTTAGGTGTTACTACATGCAGAATTCGAACTAGCGTCGCTCTGCATGCGACTCGCTTGGACCGCGCACTAACCAACTGAGCCACGGCGGCTGCGATAAAAAAGCAAAACAAAAAATTGATTCTGCCATCATTCGGGATCGTCGTTGTTTACTTACTTTTTTCCTATAACTTTTTCCATATCATATATACCTATTATAATAGATATGTACATACATTAGACATTATTAAATGCACAAATTTGTAATTACGATTCTTTGGAACTTCTCATTTTTTAGGTTTGACATACATTAACATACATACATTCACGTAGAAGGTCGATCGCATAATAACATGAAAAAAAGTCTGCAATTGCCAGCTAATGTCAGCCAGAATCAAAAATTCAAAATTTACAATTTTCATTCGCTGATCAACACAACAACAACGATAGCACATCGCGCTTCATTCGCTTCATTGAAAATAACAGTAACTTCTATGGCCGGCATCGAGCGCGCGAGCTATATCTGCACACCTCGGCACTTACCGAGGTTACAATAACAGAAATCATCGTAGCACGAGAAATTAACAGAGACAAAAGTTCTGTTCAACCAACTCTGTTATCTTTCCTTCTGCTGCTTTCCGCCCGTATCCGAAATTCAGATTGCTTCGCTGGTCGATATGCGCATTCTGTATACTGTTTATTCTGTGGTAGAATATCATTGATTTAATTGATAACACGTGATAACAGCCGGCAGCCGCCGTGGCTCAGTTGGTTAGTGCGCGGTCCAACGAGTCGCATGCAGAGCGACGCAAGATCGAATACTGCATGTAGTAACACCTAAAAAAAATAACGGGAAACTCGTTTTCTCTTTCGGTGGCTGTCCTTTCAGCTGGAAATGGCAAACCTCTGAGAGTAAAAATTGCCTATGAAAAAGCTCCCAACCTGCCGTTCGGAACCGGCATAAAACTGTAGGTCCCTTCCACCCGCGTACAAAATTCACACGCACAACACGGGTGGTTGCGGGAAGCTAGGCCTTAGTCTCGCGTAAGCGGGCTGTCGTGCCAATCAATTAATTAATTACGTGATAACATTGGCATAACTTATTTCCGCGTGGCTGAAAGTAGGATTTTTTATACGTGCCAACAAAATAATAATTTTGCTAAATTGTTGTAAGTCCGCTTGTGGCTTCACAGTAGTGTACGCAAGCTTCAATTCCGAAGGTTGTAGTTTCAAATCTAACCGTCCGAAGGAGTTTTTTTTCATAAATATGGGTTTTGTTTTTTCAAATTAAATTACAAACACTGAGGTGTTTGCCATATGCGATTTTCATGTGCACAAAAATTAAAATGCACTTTAGTTGTTGGTGTAAATTGGTTTTCTGCAATAAATTTGCGTTTGTCAATTTGTTGTACCACAAAAAAATGTATTGAAACAATAAAAAAAAAAATTTGAACTCAAAATGTGGCAAGGCAACGTAAAAAAACATTTTTCTTTAATAAAAGTTATGAAGCAACGTAAAAAAAAAATGTCTGAAAATAATAGTTATCGGTAACGTAAATAAAAAAATCGAAAATAAAAGTTATGAAGCAACGTAAAACAAAAAATTGCAAAATAATAATTATCGAGGACGAAATTTTTTCTTTTTTTTCATAACAGTTATTACGCAACGTAAAAATATTTATTACATGATAATAGTTACAGGCCATATAAAAAAATTTTTATTGGAAATAATTATTATAAAGCAATATTTATAAAAATATCTTAAATAAGGGCAATTTTTTTATTTCCAAAAATATTGATAATAATTATTTTAGGTCTCTGAGTGTAATACATGAAATGACATGGAACTTAGTGAAAGAACTTCTTAATTTTCTAGAAAATAAAAAAAAATTATTTCAAGATTAACATTACATTTTAGCAATTCACATAAGAACGTATTTTAAAAAGAGTCAAGATTATTTCAATGCAATCATAAAATTCGTACGTGGCCTGCTATTAGATGATACTTACAATCATCGCAAAACGAACTTCCACAACAAGGTATCATCACAGCATCAACAAAAAGATCTTTACAAATGCTGCATATAAGTTCTTCTGGAATCTCTTTTTTCGTTTCAAATACAGATGTTGGCTCCGGGAAGTCAGCTAACAACTCTCTGCAAATTGAAAAAGACGAATAATTAAATTATCAGAGGCCAATACAATCAAATGTATCCCAGAAACCTTTCCCTTACAAAAGGTGTATACGAAAAATATGGCTTCGGAGAAACTGCAGTCGAATCTATATTAACCCTTTCTCTGTGAACGTCTGAACCCTCTGTGGTTTCAAGAATACATTTTTTGTTGGTCTTTAAGATAGTTTGAAGTTTTAGGAAATATACGAAATTAATAAACTGAGTATTAACGTTTAAAGAAGAAAAGTATACACTTTTTTTTTGGTATGTCTTAACCCTTTCGGTTATTCTATGCCATATGGCATAGTCTCTTTTCAGTGCCTGTTTTAGGTAAAAAACTTGTGGATACTATATTTTTATACCAAATCATGAAAAAAATATTTTGATTAGTGTACCAAGTAACTAGTAAGGGTTCAGAAAGTGCGCAGTCCTATCGAGCTGCGTATTTTACAAAAAGAGGTCACTTCGTAGGGGAAAGTGGGGTAATGACGGCCATGGGGTAATGACGGCCATCACCATTTTTGGTACTTAAAGTTGACGTAGGTCTAAACCGTTTACTGTAACAGAAAGCTTGTTCCGTAAGCTTGTTTTTAAGTAGAAGCTGAAGTGTGTGGATTTATTATAACTTGTAGTTCCAGACCAGTGCCGATACGTAACTACTCGAAAGTTTTATAAGGTGTTCAAAATATCGATTATTTCGTCAAAACTTTCAGCTACACAATCAAGGTAAATATGTTAAAATGTTGCTATTGATATTAGCTTTCTAAATCAAGTAAAATTTGTCATGTGTCTTGCATAGTTTATTTGTACTGCATGCTTGCGCAAAATGAGGTCAGTGGGGGAATGACGGCCACTAGAGGTGGGGTAACGACGGCCATGTCATTAAGAAGTATTTTTGGAATCCGCATGATGATATTTGTTCATCATTGAGGCCTTTTATGCCATTTAAAGAGATTCACTGCTTGTCCAGTCGTTCTAGACGGTATAGCTATTCTGCACTATACATTCTCACAAGTCCCAGTCGTTGTATTGTAAGTTTGAGGCATTTTTTTCAATATGTTTCAATTTCGTTTCTCTTCCGCTTTTTGTGAGCTATCAATAAAGTTACAATTACAAAAATGTAAAATTTCCATTTGTTTTTCTTCACGGAGCCTTTATTCAGCATTCACAGCGATTTGTGTTGATATTTGTGCGATTTCTAATCGGTTTTTTTGAGTGGCCGTCATTACCCCACCATTTTTCTAAATGACAAACCCCAACTTTTTTTATAGATTCTAATTTTTTATAGTTAAAATCAGAATTTTTTAAATCTGCCGATACACTTTATTAGCATATGTGTTCTAGTTGTGCTCTTAACTCTGATTTGATCAAAAATATCAATTTTTGGATATGTTTTGATGCTAAATGAAAACTATGCCGTCATTACCCCACTTTCCCCTACTTTTATGTATTCTATTACAAAAATCAATTTATTTTATAGGTTTATGTAAGTAATCTAGTAAGTATTTATTGCTTTAGTAAGTGTAAAAAAAGTTAGATCCCAAATATAGTTCACTAAGGCTGTACGATTTTTTTTATTTTTTACTATGCCATATTTCATGATGCCCAAAAATCACTTTTTCGAACAATATTTAAAAAAATTACTTTTGATTATTCATTATGTAGGCTTAAACAGTAATAAAATGGAAAAGAATGACTTTTAAAGTTAAAGACAAAAAAGAAGTACCGAAAGGGTTAACATAGTTGGTAGGGTGGTCGCCTACGCAGATGATGTTGCTATTGCGGTCTCTGGAAAGTTCCCTTTAATTATCAGGGATGTATTGCAACATGGCTTGAACATCCTAACTAATTGGGCCATAGAATGTGGTCTTAGCGTCATAAAACGGAGTTAGTTCTCTTTACAAATAAACACAGACTACCTGAGATTGATCCCCCGCGGCTACTAGGGATTGATCTGAAATTTTCGGAAACCGCCAAATATCTGGGACTTGTGTTAGACAGGAAACTTAACTGGAAACCCAACGTCCTGGAGAGAGCTAAGAAAGCCAGTATTGCCCTTTATACTTGTAAAAGGATGATAGGCAATGTATGGGGCACAAGACCTCATATCGTACACTGGCTGTATACCGCCGTTGTTCGGCCTTTGTTGTTATATGGGATAGTAGTATGGTGACCTTCATTGGCCAAAAGGTCTCACTCCCAAATACTTGCCAAAATTCAAAGGTCCGCAGAGTTATGTATAAGTGGGGCCCTGCGAACTACTCCCACTAATGCTTTGGACGTTGTGCTTAACCTAATCCCATTGGATATCCTGGGGAAGCTATTGGCCGCCAATGCTGCCACCAGGATGCGCGCTTCCGCGCAATGTAGAATTTGACGTTACGGGCACTCTTCTATTCTCAATTATTTCAAAGGCATTTCTCAGGAAGTTGACTACATGACACCCAGCCTGTTCTTTGATAAGAACTATCAGGTTGTAATCCCATCTAGAGCCGAATGGGAGCTGGGTGCGCTCCCTGCCAGCGGTGATATCCATATTTATACGGATGGTTCGAAACTGCTTGGTCAGGTGGGCTGTGGTATCTACTCAGAAGGATTAAACCTTAACTTGAAGCTCCGGCTGCCAGATTACTGTAGTCTCTTCCAGGCTGAGGTCACAGCAATCTGTGCAGCCTCCGATTGGCTCAGGGTAAACAGGATATCGGCTACTGATATCCTTATATTATCAGACAGCCAATCAGCTCTTAGAGCTCTGGATGCGGTCAAAATAGCATCAACGACTGTTCTCAGCTGCAGCAAATCTCTAAGCGAGACTGCCAAGCAGCTTCATATTCGCCTATGCTGGGTTCCAGGTCATAGGGATATTCCAGGGAACTGTAGAGCGGACGAGCTCGCGAGGCAGGGCACCACTGAGCAGTTAGGCCAAGAGCTGACCACGCTCGGTGTCCCTCTTCTACCATGTAAGCTTCGTACCCAAGCGAGCTCTACACACGATACGAATTTAAGATGGGTTGAAGGCAACACAAGCCTCCTTGCGCGCCAACCTTAAATCCTCGACGTTCTAAAGAACTCCTCTCACTAAACAGAGCCCAGATCAGAACCATGATCGGCGTCCTTATGGGTCATTTCCTAATCGGTACCCACGCAAAAAGGATGGGGCTGTTTTCAAACGACTTCTGTCGCAGCTGTATCGAGCCCGCGTTTTTATCGTATGAGCCAAAAACCAAATTTTACAGGAGACGTTTTTTTTTGTTTTCTCAGCATTGGCGCAACATAACTGCATGATTTTTGGCATACACACTTTATTTAGGATTACACACTTGGAATAGGTTATTTTAGTAACTTCAGCAAAGCGCAACGGTGTTATTTTGGACATACGATAATTTGTGCGGGCACTATTATGAGCGATTCAAATTTTGCAGTGGCACATACGATAAACTTGTTTCTAAGTAAAAAATAATTTTTTCCTTGGTGTAATGTTTTTTCATTTATTGAAAACAAAATTTGTTACTTCCAGATGGTATTTCATAGCCATATAGTGTAGTTTTGTATAAAAAATAAAAATTTAAAAAATTTCAGAAAAAATTAAATACTGTCTTCTTCATCTGTTTGGACTAGCACATCTTTTATCCTACCATTAAATTTTAAAACTAAATATTCATGATGGTATTGTTTCGGAACAACACATTTTTCGCAAAGGCCTTTTAAATCGTTATATTTAGCAACAGAAATACTTAACAGGCTTTTATATAAAAAAGCTGGGCCAATGTTGGCAACATGTACTTTGCGTCTTGTCTTGGTTATGCCGCTAAAATCATACTCCATAACTTTCGAATTTTCAAAATAACCGTAATGAAATTTTATAAGAAACGTATTTTTTTCAAAAGAAACTGATCGTAAAACATTGAAATTCATTTTTAATGTAGCTGGAAGTATTGCATCAGAAAAAGCTTTCCAATCTTTAAATTCTGAATAGCGCAAAACTATGCATTTGTAGTTAGTAGGGTTTGTTCTAGCATTAGAAATTATTGTGGACCATTCGCTAGGGGCCCACACATTTCTTTTCCGAATAAATGATTCTATGGTGCTATGGATTGAATCTACTGGCATCATAGTATGACCAGGTAACAAAAAAGTAATTTTTACACTAGTTATGTAAGTGGAATGTTTAAGAAAATATGCCAACATAGATAACATAGCCCTATTTCGATTTTGTCCTGCACAACTGTCGCAATACAAACTAATAAAAGTATGAGTTTTCTTTTCGTCTAAAAGAGATAAATACTTAAATATTATAGTGCAAATTTCGTTGCTCCCACGTTTGCCATCACTTTCTCCCCATAAAAAACAATACCCTTCTCTGGTGCCATTTTCATAAATGCTTTCATTGTAGTATGCGTACTTTCTTGAATAAAACAAATTTACACTCTTTCCATGTGGTGTGTGCAATACTTTTTGTAAATCAAAGCTAGCACATAAATATGAAGAACACTCTTTGCTTCGTTTCATTCGAGGAAGATCTCCTTGCTTCTTTGCTTATCACGTATGTGCTTTTTGTACTCTTCAGTTTGCTGTATCATAGCTTTTTCTTGCAGATCAGCATGACTGTATTTTTCGCATAAAGAACATTTATCTTTTTTTGGAACATGAAAACCGAGATGATAGTCGTCTTTGAAGATATTGCGAAACACTTTCAGCGACACTTTTAATCTCTCGCAATTTCTCTCTTTTAAATATTTAGTGTAATATTTATATAACGTTGGTACGTTGCCATACTCTTCGGGCAAATATAGCTTATTGCTTTTGTTGCGACAGTAATGAGAGGGAACCGCTGGTAACTGCTCAATAAAAGTTTTAACGAGAGCTAACTTATCATCACTTGTCTTGTTATGTGGTATAGTATTTCTATTTCTCGTTTCGCAAGCTTTCAATTTGTTTGAATTCGCAATGGCATACCTTAAAGTCATTTGCGAAATGTTAATAGTTTTCAGCAAAAACTCTCCTTCTTTGTACTTGTTTGCATGTGACGCAGGAAAGCAGCCAGTCTCTCCTTCGGAGTTTGCTGTCCATGCCCCAATAGTGTTCGTAAATATACCGACGATCATCTTCCGTGAATTTTTGCGCACAGAAATAGGGACATTTTTTTAATAGGCATGGATTTGGGCGAATTTCATTACGTGGGCCAACTCGGCTGTTCGCCTGATTTTCAACTCTTTTTGGCAATTTCTTATTCCTCCTTCCTCGCCTTCCTCGCCTTCCTACACAAATTGCTGGTTCTTCATTGCAGCTTGTATCGCTGTCACTATAAGGGACCAGCGTTAATAATGCCTTACGGTTTTGGCACTGAAACAGAAAACTTCTTTTTAGAACTTTTCTTTATTTTTTTCTTTACATTTTTTATTAAAGCATTTACGTTATTATTTCTTATTTTATCGTCAAATTACTACACCTCAATTTACTCAATATGTAATTATGAACAACTGCACACCTATTTTTTTTTTAACACGCACGTCACACTGCAAAGAATCGAAAAATACCTTTTCCTCCAAATAGGCCATTGTTCACCTTCAACAATTAAGTAAGATTCACTTTTCACTATCAAAATATATTTAATTTCACACTTATGCAGTAAATTTAAAAATTAACTTTTTGCAACTAGAGCAATTTTATCGTATCACATAGCTAGTCGCGGGCACAAAAAATGAAGGAAAAATGTGAAATGGACATACGATAAAATTGTTTTTGCTCTAACTTCGTAACGGTTCATCGTAGAGAAGTGAGCTTTTAGGGACTGATGGCTAGTTTATGGTGCTATCGTTATCGGTAAAAAAAAGAATTTCGGTAAAAATGGCTCATACGATAAAATCGCGGGAAGGGCTCGGTATGGACGAGGAGGAGGAAGAAAATATTCCTCACTTCCTATGTTACTGTCCTGCTTTGTCCAGGAGAAGGCAGACCCACTTAGGCAACTTCTCCTTCGGAAGTCTAGATGATCTAGCTGATAAGACCATACGCCGTCTACTAAGCTTCGTTAATAGCTCTAATTGGTTTAACGAGTGAGCGAAATGATGCTCGATCTCATGTGGTATCACAATGGGCCGCCTGGCCTAAGTGTGCTCCTCCTGGGACAGCCACACCTACCTACCTACCTAACATAGTTATGGAAGAAGAAGGAAAATTAGTTCACTTTTTAATTTGACGTTTTCTTTCAATTTAGATACTTTTTTTGTTTATAATTTTGGCTGAAGTAAATGAAATTATACAAATTTTCGTTATGCGTAAAAAGTTTTATGTTCAACCCTTTCGGTACTTCTTTTTTGGTTTAGACTTTAAAAATCATTCTTTTCCATTTTATTACTGTTTAAGCCTACATAATGAATAATCAAAAGTAATTTTTTTAACCCTTTCAGACCGTGATGCATCGATTGTGCGGGTGGTTTTCGATTTTAATATTTTCGCTTCTATCTGACCGATGTCAAATAGACCGGCATGCATCGATTTCCCTGCTTTTTCTTTATGTTTGTTTCTCACATTATTGAGCTGTTCTCTTTACCATTACTTCAATTATTGCGGAATTCTTGTGTCACATTTCAGTTTTGTCAAACTGAGCCGCAGAAGTAAGTTGTGATTTCAATTACAAGAGTACTAATCGTTAACAAATAGTGAAGTGGGCATATTTTCGCTAAAACAATTATAAATTTTACTGTTTCAAGCCAATTGAAGTAATTTGATGCAATAAAAATGCCTTTTAGCTAAACATTTTAACGAGTGCATCAATTGTGCGTATCGGGTCTTATGTCTCTAAAAAAGTTGGTTTTTTTTATTTTTAAGTGCTAATTAATTTTTAAGCCAATTATTATTATTGATTCAGTTAAAAACGCTTGCTTAAAAATTCCGAGACAAGCGAATGGACGATATTCAATGGATGAGCAAATGATACCATTCACAGGCCGCTGTCCAGTACGCCAAAGTTTGTCCAACAAACCAAGAGGTGTTGGTTTAAAAAAATGAGGTATTTACCACATCAGACGGACTAGTTCTCGATTTATTTAGTTTCTATAGTTTCTCGATTTAGTTCTAAATTTATCAAGGCAAGACCACGCCTCTTCCGAAGGAAAATTTTGGACTTGGCCCTGCATTCGTTATGCGTCTTGTACAAACATTATCTAAAGGATCCAAAGTTTTTTTTGACAAATACTTTACCTCATAGCCCCTATTGGATAAGCTTCTACAAGAAGGACTTTATGGGGTGGGAACGCTAATGAAAAGTCATATAAAAGGCGTTAACTTGAGTGATGAAAAAAAGAAGACAAGAGGAGATGTGGAGAAATTCTGTTCCCCTGAGGATACAGTTGCCATTGTGCAATGGAAAGACTCAAAGTCGGTTTTATTGGCGTCATCTGCATTTGGATGCAGTCCCGTTAATTATGTTCGTCATTGGTGCAAAAAAGAGAAAACATTTATCGAAGTCTCATGTCCAAATAAAGTCCAGCAGTACAATGAGTCAATGGGTGGTGTGGACATTTGCGACCAACAAATGGAAGTACATACATATATCGGACCTTTTCCAAACCCAAAAATGGTCATTGAAAGTAATCATACATTTCATAGATTCGGCATGCTGCAATGCTTGGATGGAGTACCGAAATACTTGTCGGGAAATCGAAATACTACCAAAAGATTGCACGATTTGCTAAGTTTTCGACTTGCGTTAGCTGAAGCATTGGTGCCCACTCAAAAAACTAACAACGTGGAGTGGAGCTCTGAATCCGAAACGAACGAGGTTGAAACTGTTCAAAAATCAAAACGATATCGCCCAGCGGACCAGCCATGGATGGTTGGATGGCTTCAATCACTGGCCAGTAGAACTCGATTTAAAATCAGTCCGTATGTGCCGTCGCAAAGACTGTAAGTCGCATACACGCACACGATGCACCAAATGCGATGTATTTTTATGTTTCAGCAAAAAAATAATTTTTTCAGGCTGTATCATACTAAAAAATAAAAATAGTTTTAAAAAAGTTATCATATGGGGTTTTGGTTATTTTAAAATGAAATTAGACCGAGATGCATCAATTGTGCGTGTCCTAAAAATCCTTGAAGGATATAAAAAAGGTAAAACCTAAACATTGATTATATTTTCATACGATATAGAGACCATATATTCCAAAAATTATGAAAAAATTCCCAGTAGTTTAGCGTCAGGTCTGAAAGGGTTAAATATTTTTCGAAAAAGTGGTTTTTGGGCATCATGCCATATGGCATTAAATGTACTTAAAGGAAAAAAAATTATTATTTTTAATTATTAACATTTATTTACATCGACATCCAGCTCGGCACCGAGCCGCGACACGACTGCGAACCAGTGTGCTTACTTAATTTTTCATTTATGTGGTAGACTCAGGAAAAAAATGTGGTAGATTTGCATGAAATGTGGTAGATTTTTAGTATTATACATTAATTGTATTTTATTGCATTTGTACATTAATTGTATTTCATTGTATTTGTACATTAATTGTATTTTACGTTCTTCTATGCACTTTAACCTGTGCCGGGTTTCTTCTCATTGTTTTTTGTATTGTTGACTATATTTTTTTTTTTTGGGAGCTCGGCCTTGCAAATTTCAGCAGCAGGTACAACTTCGCGTCGTCAAACTTCGTCCCCTCCAAGCGCATTGCCATCGACATGCGATTTTCTAAAAAACTAAACGTTAATCACTACATAGTATAAAGCAAAGTCGCTGTCGCTGTCTATCCCTATGTATGTTTAAATCTTTAAAACTACGCAACAGTTTTTTAAGCGGTCTTTTTTAATGGATAGAGTGATTCAAGAGGAAGGTTTATATGTATAATACATGTTTGTACGGCAGGTGGGCGTGGCACCTCCCATACAACCTAAATTTTTAATATGGTATATCTTTGGAATTAAAAGTCGAACAGTATTGAAATTTGGTACAGTGTCATGGTGTAGGCGTGTCTTTTCATCGGTAAAATTTAATGGGCGTTGGATGAGGGGGAGTGGCACCGCTCATACAACTCAATTCTTTAATATGGAATAGCTCCGAAATTATAAGTTGCTCAGCATTGAAATTTGGTACAGTGTCATGGCGTAAGCGTAACATTCCACCGGTAAAATTTAGTGGGCGTTGGATAAGGGGCGTGGCACTTTTTAAATCCAGGTGTAACTTCTGAACTATAGCATTCACATCAACGACACTCAGTATAAACTAAGGATTTGGTCGTGTCCTTCGGCAGGGGGAATAAGGTGGATTTTGGACAAGGGGGCGTGGCACCGTCCATAAAACTAAATTTTTTAATATGGAATAGCTTCGGAATTATAAGTCGCTCAGCATTGAAATTTTGTACAGCGTCATGGTGTAAACGTGTCGTTCCACGAATAAAATTTAATGGGCGTTGGAAAGGGACGTGGCGCTTTTTAAATTCCGGTGTAGCTTTTGAACTATAGCATTCACATCAATGACACTCGGTATAAACTTATTATTTAGTCGTGTCCTTCGGCAGGAGGAATAGGGTGGATTTTGGACAAGGGGGCGGGGCACCACTCATGCACTCAAATTTTTAATATGGAATAATTTCGGAATTATAAGTCATACAACACTAAAATTTAGTACCCTGTCGTCTCATACATGAGTCATTCTAATGATAAGATTTGATGGGCGTCAGACAAGGGGCGTGGCGCATTGTTTGTGACCCAAATATTTTGCTGAACTTTAAGTGGCACAGCAATGAAACTTAATACGAACCTACCATTTTCCCTTCCGACAGACGGGATGGTGCGGGTATTGAACAAGGGGGCTTGGCACCGCCCATATAACTTAAATCTATATATACAGGGTAGGCCATTTAAAGTGGAAGCATCTGGTAATCCTATAACTTTTGACAGAGCTGTCAGATCGACTAATGACATAGCGCGTTGGAAGCGTCATTCCAAGCCAATTTATACCATTGAACAGCCAAATGGTCCATTGAAATGGCTGAGAACGAAGGTGACTTTTGGCGAAAAATCATCATGTCAGACGAGGCACATTTCACGTTGAATGGAGGCGTAAACAAACAAAATTGTTTGACGATTTGACGCCGCCAGACTTTTTTTTATGGGGCTACTTGAAGTCCAAGGTATACACCAACAAGCCAAGGACACTAGCTCAACTCAGAGCCAACATACGCCGCGAAATAAGAGCCATATCGGCCGATACACTGGCAAAAGTGATGGAAAATGCCGAAAAAAGGGCACATTTTGCGGCCAAAGCTAATGGTGGCCATTTACGCGATATCATTTCCAAAAACTAACTAGAAAATTTCTCCTTGGACCAAAATAAATGAATATCGAGATGAAAACAAATCTTTTTTTCAAAAACAAATGCTTCCACTTTAAATGGCCTACCCCGTATATACAAGAAAGTGGCTGTATGTGAGTTACGGCATCACACTCAAACGGACCGTTTGGGCGAGACGAAGTTTGCCGGGTCAGCTAGTAAAAAATAAAGGCAAAAATTATTCAACTTGTTTAGAAATTTTTCCATTTTAATTGCACCTGCCGCCAAAACAATTGTCAAACTGTCAACTATTTGTAGTGCACTGCTTTCGAAGCAGTTTTTACGTTTTACGTTTTTTTTGCACATTTTCACTTATAATGTTCAATGCAGCCCTAACATAAATTTACAACATAAAGTTCTAATTTACTTGGAGTGATAGGTTGGTTAATAGAAAAATTTATGCTCCACAAAAATGTGGTAGATTTTAAGCCCTCCGTGGTAGATGTGGTAGAAACTTGATTTAAAAAATAATTGTGGTAGATCTACCACATATGTGGTAGAAGTAAGCACACTGCTGCGAACCCGTTCAGGGCGCGCACAAAACTAGCTCGATCGCCGGTGAGGGAAATGGCAAGTGCTGCGCCGACGCACTATGGCCCAACGATCGGTAAAACGTTGCAAAAATCAAAAATTTCATGAAAGCGTTCGATAAAATGAATACACGCATCTTATTGAGAATTTTCCAGGGATTACGAAAATGTAACTTTCATTAAATTCATATTAGTAGTTTGGGAGGTAGAGCCGCTCAAAGTTGACAATTTTTCCACATCGAGAAAAATGTGTATTTTTTGGTTTTTTTTTTTCTCTTTAAGATTGTTTTGTATGTAAATGAAGCGACCAATCGGTAACTTTTTGATTTTTTCTAAAACATACGTTAATTGTTAATATAATAAAAATTAAAAAATGTTTATTTTGTTTTAAAAGTTGTTCCATCTACCGATTGCTCGAAAAGTCTATATTTCGAAGTTTTTTTCAACTTTGATCGAAAATAAAAAAAAAAGACCAAAAATGACCTCCGCGAAATTGAGGGAGGTTATTTGCTATTTAATTATTTACCTAACTTCCAAAACTCAGCTGCCGCTTTTTGCCGCTTTACTTTCCAGAGCAATAAAAGTGAAGCAACCTCGGGTCGAAAACCACGTAATTATACGGAAAATCGCGCACATTTAGTACAGTCAAAAACCCATTTTGTGTTACTGGCATCTATCTATATCTATATATGTAATGACGCTCAAACGGACTGGGCGATTTCAATGAAATTTTCTTTATTGAATTCGTCTTGAGTCAGTTCAGGTTCGTGCGAAAAGAAAATTCCGGAAAATCTATTGGAAAAGTCGGAAAACCCCTGTAATTTTTGACTGTGAATCCTGAAAATTTTCAGACGATAACGTTGGAACTATAAGTCACAGATCAATGGGAACTTACTATTTAGTCATGTCCTTCGACAAAGGGAATGGGGCGGGTATTGGACGAGGGGGCGTGGCACCACTCATACAAGCCAAATCTGAATAATGGAATATCTTCAAAATTGTAAAGTGCACAGGATTGAAATTTAGTATTGTGTCGTCCCATAGATGAGTCATTCTACTGGTAAGATTTGATAGGCGTTGGACAAGGGGCGTGGCATATTTTTTGTGACCCAAATATTTTGCTGAATTATAGGTCTCACAGCAATGAAACTAAGTACGGACCTACCATTTATTCATATCTTTCGAAAGCGGGAATGGTGCGGGTATTAAACAAGGGGGCGTGGCACCGCGCATTTAACTTAAATCTGGTCGATTTCTTTACTAAATCTTAGCAGTCTTGATTGCAGCCTCGATTGAGTTAATCAGAGAAAAAACTTACTCCTACGGTGCACAAAATTGTAGCACATGGAAAGGATTTAATAGAACACCAGTGTTTACCAAAAGGGGAATTGTCTGAAGAAGCTCAAGAATGCAAAAATAAGCACTACAAAAGGTATAGATGTATGAACACTTGCAAAATATCACGAACTAGACAAAATGAAGACCTTTTCAATGTGTTAGCTGTCTCTTCTGATCCAGTTATTTCATCTATGAGATATGTAAGATCACAAAAAGAACTTACAGATACTTGTAGCTTAGAAATGATTTCATTATTAGACATTCCTTCCAGCGTAGATAGCGATTTTGAAAAAATCTAACTTTCAAAAAAAAAGTTTTTTTTTTGTAAAAAATTACGTATGAATCAATAAATTATATTAATTTATTAGAAAAAATATATAACAAAAATTATTTTTCAATGCAAACAAATAAGTAATTTCATTGTAGTATGAAGTTTTACTAAATCTTTGCTTTGGCAACGAATTTTAAAGCCCCCTGTTACTGTGGCACCCTGTTGTTTGCCCATTTTAAAGCTTAGATATTACACTTTCAGATGCAGTTTAAATTTTTTAAATACCTTTATTGGTTCAGAAGTTATGATTTTTGCAACGAAAAATGGAAAACCGGGCCATAGTGCGACGGCCAGCGAGGCAGCAACAACAGCAGAGGAGACAACCAGCTCCCCATACATACGGTGCCGGACAGCAACTACTACACCAGCAAGTGAGAGCGGCAATTTTGCGGCGCCTGACGACGATGGTATGCGCAGTGCTACTCTCTCGGCACTCGGCAAAAAGATAAAAGAGTTGTCGAGCATGGTGGAGAGCAAGCGAAACATAAGCCAGCCAATGAAGAGTATGGTCAGCAGCATCGTCGACATGTATGAGCGTGTGCGGCGCAAGCCAACATGGGAAATAA
Source organism: Melieria omissa (assembly GCA_963971225.1). Classification (NCBI taxonomy): domain Eukaryota; kingdom Metazoa; phylum Arthropoda; class Insecta; order Diptera; family Ulidiidae; genus Melieria; species Melieria omissa. The sequence continues at coordinate 51,029,610 of OZ020269.1, read as the reverse complement.
AAACACTAAGCCGCGCACTAACACCATGGCCACGCAAACTGAGAAGCTGGAAGAAGCAACAATTCGGATCAAAAGAACGAGAGCGGCAAATGATGATAATGCAAGAGCAGCGGAGAACTCACCTCAGCAGAGTAAAAAACGCACGCACATAATATCGCCAAAGACTAAGCGAAGTGCAAATGAAATGCAAGATGGCGAAGAAAACAACAACAAGCAACTAAAGCAAACGCAGGAGAACTTACCTCAGCCAATAAACGCATCGGTTGACCAAACACATCCGAGGCGCCAGCAAAGCAGGCAAAATGGGTAAAAGTGCAGGCCAATCAAAAGCCTAGGAAAAGGCAGACTCGAGCAGACGCGCTGGTAGTTAAAGTAACTGGCCAAACTACCTACGCGGATATATTGCGGTAGGTCAAAGCTGCGCCAGAACTGAAAGAGCTTAGTTTGAATGTAAATCACGTCCGAAAAACCATTAAGGGCGAGTTGCTATTTGAGCTAAAGAAAAAGCAGCTAGCTCGGCGACGGATGACCTGCAGAGAGCGATGGAGATTTTCCTGCAGAGTGAAGCGGAAGTAATTGCTCTCACGGAAACGACCATTATGGAAGTTATGGACCTAGACGAAGTAACCACAGGCGACGAAGTTATCGCAGCACTCTGCCAACAATTTTCGGAGGTGCCAGGCGTATCGACCGCGAAACTTAAATCGTTGCGGCAAAGCTTTGCTGGAACGCAGCGGGCGGAGTTAGTGCTTCCGGTAAATACTGCCAACGCAGTGTTGAAGGCTGGCAGAATTCGAGTCGGTTGGGTGCAGTGCCGCATCCGACAGAAAATCCGGATGCGTCGCTTGTACAAATGTATGGGTTTCAGACACCTGGCCAGAGACTGTAAGAGCGCCAACGATTGGTCTGACTTATGCATGCGGTGTGGCCACATAAAGGCCACAAAATTAGCGACTGCGCCGCGGCGCCTAAGTGTATGCACTGCGCGCAAGGCAATCTGGAAGCGAGCCATGTCACCGGCAGCTACAAATGCCCAGTTTACCAGGCGGCTGCCAAAAACCGGAAATGAAGGTCATTCAGCTAAATCTGAACCATTGCGAAGCGCCGCAGGACCTCTTGGGCCAAACCGTGCGAGAGCTGGGCGTAGACGCTGCACTTTTAAGTGAGCCGTACAAAAAGCGAGACGGAGGCGTGTGGGCCACGGATGAGGCGGAGAAAGCGGCCATCTGGATTTGTGGCAATAGCCCATTCCAGGAGCAGACCAGAGGTTTTGTGCGAGCCAAGGTGGATGGAATATTCTTTTATAGCTGCTATGCACCGCCTAGCATGTCAATGGAAGAGTACGCAGAGATGATCGACGAAATAGTGTCGGACGCAAAGGACAGATCGCCAAAGATAATCGCAGGTGACTTTAACGCCTGGGCAATGGAGTGGGGGGCTCCTCCAGAACCAATGCAAGGGGGACTATACTCCTGGAGGCGTTTGCGGCGCTTGACATTGTGCTGCTTCATTCGGGGGGGCAGCACACCTTTAGTAGAAACGGCAGGACTTCATGCATCGACATAACATTTGCCAGCTCAAGGCTGGCGCCGCTAGTCTCGTGGTCACTCAGTACTTCATACACCAACAGCGACCATCAAGCGATCTGTTGCAGCATTTCGCGTGGCAGACAGTGCCTTCGAGGTTGGAGAAAAAACACCTTCGACAAACAGCTTTTCGAGCTGTCTATGGAGGGCTCGCCGCTGAATGGTTCAGCGTCCGAGAAAACAAAGCAGCTGATGGACCGCATCACACGCGAGTTAAGGAATGCGTTCCTTATCATACCGACGCACTAAACGAAAAACCCAAATTACCTAAACATCCCTATCATTAAACAAACATTAACTAAACAAACTAACCAAAAAATATCTTTACCAGTCAACTAACAAATAACCAATAACTGCTACCTGCTAGCAGACGAAACTAACAATTGGAGGATAATACATTTCCTCATTTTTCCTAGGTATCGTAAGTAACATTAAGAGTAACATGTATTAGTTTTTAAGACAAGACTCAATAAACTCAGTACGCTTGTGCTGAACAAAAAACAAACACCGTGTATCGTTCGTTAACTGGGGGCTCGTCCGTTCTTTCTTTTGAATTGAACTCCTTATACTAAAGGACAAACAAAATTCCTCGTTCCTGAAGAAGGAAAACAATAAAATTTCTGAAAAATCGGAATAATAACCAACACGGATAAATCTTGAAATATAGATAATCCATTTGAACACCGCGATAAGTAACGCGAACAGTGCATCCCGAAACCAAAGGACACCACATCACGCTGGAATCGCGAAGAAAACGATGAAACCTCTTCAACTTATTACGGCCATCTTTGGACATCGACTCCAAAATGACCACACAGGAGATTGCAAATCTAAAGGCACAAATCGCTGCTCTAACTATAGCACTAAACAAAATAAAAGAAGAACTGCAAGCCCAGGTTGAACTCTTCCAACCAAATTTTAACAAACCTTTCGAACTAACGACAGATGCTAGCAATTACGCTATAGGAGCTGTATTATCACAAACCAAAAAACCGATATCATTTATTTCACGGACACTCAGCCAAACAGAACAGAATTACTCTACGAATGAGAAGGAGTTACTCGCGATTGTGTGGTCACTACAGAAACTCCGCAATTACTTATATGGTATAGCGGATTTAACAATTTACACTGACCACCAATCTTTAATCTTCTCCATATCAGAAAAAGACCCCAATACAAAATTAAAAAGATGGAAAAATTTCATTGAAGAATACGGCGCAAAACTTGTTTACAAACCCGGACATCAGAACGTTGTCGCTGATGCACTTTCTCGCCAGCAAATAAACAACACGACAAATTCTGATGACTCCAAACATTCGGCACAAAGTTCCCCAACACAAAAACTCAAACGAGTAAAGCAACCATTAAAATGCTTTAGAAACCAAATTATTATAAAACAGTCAGACGAGAACGTCGTCGAAATATCCTCACAAAATATATTTTCTAACAGCCGACATACGCTTTTCTTTAACACCAAAACTGAATTACTAGACAGACTAAAAAATACAATTAGACCAAAGGTAACTAACGCTCTTCAAATGGATGAACAAATATTATTTTACGTAGAAAAAGACATTATCGACACATTTCCGAATGTATTAATTGTACTGGCTCAAAAAATTGTGGACGATATCACCGAAACCGAACAACAAGAACAAATCATACAAGACACACACAGACGTGCACACAGAAACTACAAAAATAACGCGCAGGAAATTTCGCTCAGACATTACTGGCCAAACATACGTGACGCTTGTAAGACAGAAGTACAACAATGCGAAATCTGCCTTACCAACAAGTATGAACTCCGCCCAAATAAACAACCAATAGGTTCAACACCAATACCGAACAAAGTAGGCGAATACATACACTTAGACCTATTTTATATGAACAATAACATGTACATTAGCTCAACCGACAAATATTCGAAATTCTGCCATTTGAGACAAATACCATCAAAGAAAGACACATACAAATACGTTGACGAGATACTATCACAAATATACTCAAACGCAAAGTTTGTAATGACCGATAACGAGGCAACATTTACTGGCATATGTGCACAACAAATTTACAAACGACTACAAATAACACATACCAAAACTCCAGCGTTTCATTCGACAACAAATGGTCAAGTTGAACGGACACATAGCACGATAATTGAACTCGCGAAAGTTTTGGCACATCAACATAGTTCAGCACCTGACGAATAGATATTTGAAGCAGTCCGACAATACAACAAGACAATCCATTCCGTGACAAACGAGAAACCCGAGGACGTGTTCTTCAATCAAAGGGGGTATCCGGACATCAAAGAGCGCCTTCAACAAAACCAGGACAGAATCTTGCGATACCACAACCGCAATCGCAAACAGCTGAACTACAAAGAAGGTGATGTAATATACTCCAAGACGCATAGACGGAACAAAAACGTAAGAAAATACGCGAAACATATAGTTAAAGAAGATAACGGAAAAACAATAACGACCAATAAAGGAGTCATTATCCATAAGGACAATACCAGAGTAAAGGCATGTGGAATAATATTCACCTTACTTTTCCCTATCGCACTCAGCGACAATATAATAGATTTAACCAACAGGAAATATGTACTAGTAGAAACAGATCCTGTTTACATTTATCAGGATACAGCTTTCCTGTATCACATATCGAATCTATCAAAAATACTCGCGCCATACGAAAGTATAATGAAATCCGCATACAATTTAGAACACCAACCTGAGACCCAAATTTTAGTGAACAAAATTGAAAGTTTGAAAAGCCAACTCATACCAAATATCTACAGACCCAAAAGATCACTTAACTTTCTTAGCTCCGTATTAAAATTCATCACTGGCACACCAGACCACGACGACCTTATAGAAATCAAAACGTCACTTAATAAGTTAATAGAAAATAATAATATGCAAAAAAAAATTAATTCACAGTTCAAAAGAATACTCGAAGCTCTTGATCCCAAAACAATAAGTGAAAACATTGTTATATCAGAAGTCTATAATGAACTCCAATCAATAACGAACACTATAAATTTCGCAAAAACAAAAAATTTTTATTCTGGCACACTAAATTTAAAAGATGTGTATGAGTTAATAAAGCACGAACAGTTGGATCTTCCAATAATTAATATATTAGAATATGCTGACATTCATATCTGTTACCTACAACAAGCAATTATTACAATATACAAATATCCCATTCTTGAAACTAAATGTAGCCTATTTAATGTATATCCTTTAGCACATAAACATGGTAAAATTAATTTAGACCCTAAGATCGCAAAATGTAATGATTATCAAAGAATATCTACATGTAAAGATTATATGAATAACTTTATTTGTAAATCAGAACCCTCTGACAATTGCACTATAAACATATTAAGAGACAAATCAGCCCAATGCGAAACAATCCATGAGAATAACGCTCCACTCCGCATCCTAGAGAACGGACACATCTTGACAGATTACCAGCATACTTGGAACAACATGCATATATCAGGCCCTAAACTGATACAATTTAAAGAATCCACAAACATCGATAACATCACATATTACAACCATCAACAACAACTCAGAGAAATCATACACAATCAACATAGCGAAAAACTTGAAGTGCTCCGTATCCTTTCCTCAAACTCAAACTACAAATTCAGCAACATCCAAGAACTTTCAACATTTTTGATACCTGTCGAAGAGAACCCAGTACAGTTTACGCTCTTCATCATAATCGGCCTTATGCTAAATGTCGTCTCACTCATCGTTGACGATCGTCTATGTGTATCGTCAAATCTATCGTTTCGTCGACACTTCGGTATGCTGTACAAGCAACGTAGACGAAACGTTGTGCACTGAATAAACACGGCAACTCTATGAGTGGGAAATTTTTTGTTTTAGGTATTTCACGTGGGAAATTCTGTTACTTCAAATGATTTGTGTGTTTATTTGAAAAATAAATGGATTACGAGCTGTTTTTTTTCAAGCGACGAGGAAGAAAATAAATCTTTGACGGTGCAGCGGAGGCTGTTAATGCAAACAGTGGACTTATTTGCGTTGCCTGAAACCAAGTAATTTATTTTTCTTTGACCAATGCAAGTGGAGCCCCCACTGGGAGGAAGGATGCGGCCTCGGTAAGCAGCGTTCTGCTCCGGCGAGTTCGCCCACCTCGCAGTGGCCTACGATACCTTGTGCCCTGGCACCCAAAATAATGAGACGTTGGAGCCTTTAGCTAGGGTGATTAAGAATTTTTGGAAGTCCAAGACGAGCCTAGATGAGGTGGTCGCCTCCGCGAGCGGCTTGATGGCTGCCTGACTGTCCGAGTATATGTGGACATCCGCTTTGTACGCGTTTTCGCAGATAAGTCATATAGAAACCTGGTAAATGGCCATTACTTCTGCCTGGAAGACACTGCAATGATCAGGTGGAAGGAAAAGCTGGGGCTTCGCTGACTGCAGAAAATACCACAGCCAACCTTGTTACCTATGTTACCACCACACTACGCTCCCTTCCCTGGAAAAGGGAAGCCATTGGGAAACGGGAGATCCCAATTTTATTTCAGTATCGTTTTAGTTTCGTCAGCAAAATTTCCGACGATGGAAATATTCGTCGATAGACGAAAGGCGAAGGCGATAACGATGACGAGCATAGCACTCCGTCGTCAGCTGACGATACGACGATGAGCAGCATACGAAAGTTGCCATATCGTCATTTTTTCAGACGATGACGATATTCAGCATAAGGCCGAATGGGATTCCTCACTCTAGTAGTCATCACTTATGGTATGGTACACCTCTGCCGATGCTGCGAAAATAAAAGAATGCTTCACAGACAAAGGCGAATTGATGAACTATACGAAATCGAAATTAACCGTCTTCAACATCAACACGTACCAACAGTGTAGCGAGGACGCTTCGTTTTAAGAAAGAGGAGAGTTAAGGAATGCGTTCCTTATCATACCGACGCACTAAACGAAAAACCCAAATTACCTAAACATCCCTATCATTAAACAAACATTAACTAAACAAACTAACCAAAAAATATCTTTACCTGTCAACTAACAAATAACCAATAACTGCTACCTGCTAGCAGACGAAACTAACAACTGGAGGATAATACATTTCCTCATTTTTCCTAGGTATCGTAAGTAACATTAAGAGTAACATGTATTAGTTTTTAAGACAAGACTCAATAAACTCAGTACGCTTGTGCTGAACAAAAAACAAACACCGTGTATCGTTCGTTAACTCGCGCGTGCAATGCATCGATGCAAAAGAGGGGGACTGCACGAGGCGCACTCCGGTCTAGTGGTGGAATGCCAAAATTGAAGAGTTGCGAGCAAAATGTAACAGAAGCAGACATCGTTACCAGCGAGCTACGGACCCGTCCACCAGAGACGCCTGGCAGGTTGCGTACCGCAGCGCACGCAAGTCACTAAAACTTGCAATTTAAGGGGGTATTCCGCAGTGACGGCTTCAAAAATTCGAAATTTTTTTTATTACATTTTCATAATCTCAACGTATTTACAATTCAAACTGTGAAAGTATTTTTCCAATATCTCGAAAATTCCGAAAGTTATGGGATGTCAAAGTCGGCGCGCCGACCGAAATTATCTTAACCCAAAACTTAAATCCTCTTTTTCTCGAAACCATGTTTTTCAAACTGGTAGACATAATATCTCAAGTTCTACTAAGCCGATTTGCTTCAAATTTTAACTGAATATTCTACATACATGTCGCTATCGTTCTGTCTAAAATTGTGTCTATACAATAAGTAGTTTTTTCTTAATTCAACATTTACTTTGAAAAAAAAACCCTCAAATCACATATATTTTTTAAATTTCCATAACTTTTCTAAATTTCAATATTTTTACTTTTCCGTACTTCACACGATAGCTGACGTTGCACAGATTCTAAAAAAAATTGTTTTTTGTTTAAGACTTCCGAGACAGCTGCAATCACGTCTACCGTTTTCCCCTGCGCTGGAAACGACTTAATTTCAACTCGCTCTGGAAGCCGTAATTGTGTATGCGAACAGTAAAATATGTATAAATATATGGCAGAAAACAAAAATAGAATATTTTTTATATTTTCTGAGAAAAAAATTCTTGAAAATCTACCTGAAAAAGGCGCGTCACTACGGAATACCTCCTTAAGATAGCAAAAAGAGGAGCTTCACGGAGTTACTAAATACGGTTGACGAGAACCCGTGGGGCAAGGCGTACAATGTGGTGATGAAAAAGCTTTCCATCTTTGTTACACCGTCCACCTTAGTCCACCGCCTGATACCAGTGCTCAACAATTGGCTGGACCGCAAGCACGGCGAAGTCACGCATTACTTGACGCAGGTATTAACAGGCCACGGCTGCTTCAAGGCGTACCTGCATCGCTTCGGCCACGAAACCGACCCATACTGCACCATGTGCGTCGACAAGGTGGAGGATGCGGAGCACGTAGCACTAAAATGTCCTCGGTACAAGACACAGCAACAGGCGCTGCGTTCAAACATAGGCAGCCCTATTAGCGTGCAGAACATGGTGCAGCAAATGCTCGAAACGGTGGAGAAGTGGAACGCGGTGTGTGTGTTTGCAGCACAAAGTATGATGGAGCAGCAACGACTGGAGCAAAAGCGTAGGGCAGAGGGCCCCAGTAGCATCTACGAGCCGAACACTTAAGGCTGGAAACCCGCTCAGAGACGCAATGCTCACCGGCAGTTCCGTCGGGACCACGGGTTGGAGAAAAGGGGTGGTTTTTAGTCGGTAAGAATCCGGCATACAGTCGATCTCGGGTTCGGCTGTATCTTTCGTAGATTTGCCACCTCCTGCGCGAAAAAAAAACACATACTAGGCATATGCCCTGCACTAATATACAAACGAAAAAAGCATCTGGGTGATTTTATTATACCAGGTTCGGACTAAGTTTCCAGGGGCTTAGGAAATGTACTAAGATTCCTCTTGTAAACTGGACTCACGAACGAACTGTGAAGGCCAAGAAGGGGGCACAATAGATCTTTTAGGTCGCAGTGCACATTAATAATTTAATAATAATTGACTAGCACGACAGCCCGCTTACGCGAGACTAAGGGCTAGCTTCCCGCAACCACCCGTGTTGTGCGCGTGAATTTGTATGCCGGTGGAAGGGACCTACAGTTTTATGCCGCTTCCGAACGGCAGGTTCGGAGCTCTTTCATAAGCAATTTTTACTCTCAGAGGTTTGCCATTTCCAGCTGAGAGGACAGCCACCGAAAGAGAAAACGAGTTTTCCGGTTTTTTTTTAGGTGTTACAGTGCACATTCCCCGCCAATAATAACTTAATAGTTCACAAAATACAATAAAAAAACATAAAAATGAACTATATTTGGGATCTAACTTTTTTTACACTTACTAAAGCAATAAATACCTACTAGATTACTTTCATAAATCTATGAAATAAATTGATTTTTGTAATAGAATAAATAAAAGTACGAAGTGATCTTTTTTGTAAAATACGCAGCTCGATAGGAACGCGCACTTTCTGAACCCTTCCAATTTACTGGGTACACTAATCAAAATATTTTTTTTCATTATTTGGTATTGAAAACTTTAGGGAAAAATACAAAATATATACAAATATAGTATACATAAGTTTTTTGACCTAAAACAGGCACTGAAAAGAGACTATGCCATATGGCATAGAATAACCGAAAGGGTTAAATAATTATTACAGCCACAACGATGTGTTTGCTCTCATAGAAAAGCACTCTAAAATACAGGGTCCGAGTATAAAAATCAGAAAACTTATGGAATGTTGCTGAACCGTAAAATTGAAAATTTTAACTTTCCCCAGTAAAAATCTGTATCAAAAGTGTTAATGGATAAAGGTAAATCACGTATTTTCTAAAAGACTGTGAGCGCCACTTTTACAAATAAGTAGGTTAGGTTGCGGTGGCTGCCTCTATAAGAGACACACTCGGAGGCCTGAAAGGCCCATTGTGATACCACATATTTCACCCGTTTTTGAACTGTGTATGCAGCACTGTTTTGCCAACATATGTTACAGCACACATTTCGAGCGGATGGGGAAAGGGAGGGAGGGGACTTACAGTTTAACCCTAATTCCCAGAAGTGAGCCTCACAGTCTCACTTAAGATTTCAAATGGTGATAAATCCTATACCAAAAGATTTTCGATTCCAATTTTTTTATGTAATCCTCTAATGGAATGTTAGAATTATATTTCATTTATAAATTAAATTTTTTAGACAGTTTTTCAATTCTTTTTTAACAATTTTTTTAAAATGTAACGTAAACCCGTAAGTGAGCCTCAGAAGCTCATTTGAACAAAAACTCAAATTTACTCAGAATTTCTTGACTTTTTGTCCACAATATGGAAGAATTTTTATTTTTTATGTTTAAATGCATTTTGATCGTGCCAAGTTTATAGTTTTAAAGCCTAGCACACATTTAGTCGGAATGGGATGAAGTCTACTAAAATTGTTGAAAATACTGCAATCTACGACATATTATGAAGAATTTATGCCTTGCTAAGGTTGATGCTAGTTTATAAAGTTTAAGTCTTCCAATCCCGATAAATATGTAATCAGGATATGGAAGTGCGACGGTGCTAATGCTTCCTGAAATGTCATACACATGCAGAGACGGTAATAGAGGAGCTGTGAATCTTGCAAAAAGGGTGCTGAAAAACTGTGTAAACCTCACAAACACAAATGTAATAATGACCAACTAGTTCACCAGTAAGGTATTAGCCGATGATTTATTGGATGCGAGGATCGTACACTCAGAATAAACAAAATTTGTATGATCGTATATAAAAAAACGCAAACCTAAAGCATGGCCTCTAGCGCTGCCGTAGCAATTGTTTTCCTGTGGACCCTGTATTTACGAGATCTTTACTTCAAATAAAAAAACTTAAATAAAAACGTCTTTAAGTATAGTAACTAGATTTGAAAAAATAAAATAAATTGAGTTTTTCAGTAGTTTAGCTCATATGAGCCTGACAGTCTCACTTCTGGGTTTACGTTACTTTTCAAATTCTGGAAATTAGGGTTAACGCCGAATCCGAACGGCGATTGGCAGTTTTTCGTTCACACTTGGAGGTTTTGCCATTGCCTGCCAAGAGCGCACTTGTGCGATTCTTGTTTTTCTCATTCCCTTCATGTAGATAGCGATAGAAGTAGACGAGTTTTCACCAGCCCGAGCCAGGAATCGAATCTGGGGCCTTGGCATGAGACGCCAGCGCGCTACCCGCTGGACTATCGAGGCGAAATAAGTAAGTTTCATCAAATTGTGAAGATATAGAGTAAGTTCGGGTAATGTTTCTTTTATGGTGATTCCCGACACACTTTGCCTTAAAATACACTTTTTTTTTGCTCCAAACTGCTCACTGACGCATTATTTAGTAAGGGAGAGGGCTGGTTTGTGAACAGGGGTTTTGTTTTTTGGCTCTAACTTTTCACAAAATAAAGATATCGAAAAATCGAAGATACCGTTGGAAAGGTGAATATATAACGCAACTTTATTATGAAGACAGATTACCGTTTTGATTGAAATTTAACTCTCTACGTCCAATTTTCTAAGAACGTGATTTTTCGCTTTTTCAAAAAAGTGGCTGGGTTGAGAACCATCTGGAAAATCCCTATTAAAGTCGGAAAATACGAAGAAAACACCCATAATTTTTAAGTACATTGAGAATTTATTTAATCAGGAAGCCTCAAGAGGTGAAAAAAAGTTATAATGACGCCTCTTAGGCCAAAAAATCGCAATGAATGAAACTGCTCAATTTTTTTAATTTTCATCCTAATCTGTGACGGAATGTTTGCATGAGAAATACGAACGTGTTCTCGTATTGGCTCACTTCAAGTGAACACAACGAAATCGAGTGAAATTATTGCTTGTTTTGCAAGTAATGCCCGCTACGCAGCATAGTTTCATATACTAGGCTACCCGCTTAAAATGTGTTAACACCGAAATAAAAAAGAAAAACAAAAACTTTTGTTTCGGCGGCTGTCCTCTAAGCAGGAAATGGCAAACCTCTGAGAGTAAAATTGCCTATGAAAAAGCTTTGGGAGCTCGCCGTTCGGAATCGGCATAAAACTGTATGTCCCTTCCATCCGTGTACAAATTCGCACGCACAACACGAATGGTTGCGGGTAGCTAGGTCTTAGTCTCGTAATCGGGCTGTCAAGAAGAAGAAGAATTATTCATTCAGTTTCATTAAAATTTGTGTGCAGAATCAAATTTTTGGTGCCGAAACGTGAAGAAAAGGCCTTCGGTGATGATTGTATGTCGCGAGCAAGTGTTTTTGATTGGTACAACTTGTTCAAAGAGGGTCGAGAACGCGTTGACGACGAACTACGTCCAGGACGACCATCAACATCAACTGATGATCAACACGTCAATAAAATCAAGGAATTGGTGCTAGAGAATCGACGATTAACAGTCAGAGACATTAGTGGCATCGTTGGAATTTCGGAAGGATCAGTGAAAACCATTTTAAAAGAACATTTGGGCCTAAGAAAAGTGAAAGCACGATTGGTTAAAAACAATTGATTCTTCGTGAGTTTTTCGCCAAAACTCCAACCAATATCGTTCCACAACCACTGTATTCGCCTGATTTAGCTCCGTATGACTTCTGCCTGTTCAGCAAACTCAAACAAACGCTCCGGGGAAACCGTCGTGAGTCAATTGAAGACATTAAACGTGAACCGAAATAGATTTGGAAGAATAAATAAAGAATTTTAAAATTATGAACAAAGTGTTACAATTTGTTGCCTACAGTAGTATACAATAGTCAAATCGTCGGAGTATAAAACGCAAAACACGCAAATTATAAGCGCATCCTACAGTCATTTGCAATAGGATTATCAAAGACAGTTCACTGAACACCAAGGGTTGCGGGAAATTTGCTCGCGCTCAACAGTTTGCGAGAACGCAAACACTGCGTTTGACAACAAAAACAAACAATGTTGTTGTCCGCAATGGTTCCGGTAGTGTATATTGAAATAGTGGTTGTTGTGGCGTAGTGATCGCTCATTTTTGCATGCATATTTATTGATCTTGTTCGACGAAGCGCAAGCGGAGACCAAACCACGAACCAAAGCATCGTCATCGTCGTTTCAACGAAGATGATTCGGGATTCGCTAATGTTTTTGTGGTTGTCGTTTATTGTGTGTATGCTTTTTTGTGTTGCCGATTGGTTGTGCTGCACAAATTGCTGTCATGTCACCATCTTTGTAGTGTATGCGTTTTTGCTGGCCAATGCTTTGATTTAAAATTGTTGTCGGTTGATGTTTTACGAGAGAGAGTTTATTCAAGAATGAAAAAATTTTAAAATACAAATTTTACTATTGAAATCCAAAACATAACGTATTCAGTTTTTCCAAAGTATTTAACATAAAGTATTTTTTGTTATAGTACAATATTTCAACACCATCCCTTAATAAAAAAACACTTATTGAATTCCCAACTTTGGATACAATACTTCATGCTTCGCTTTCTGTAGGTTCTTGGTAAAAATGTCTGCCATATTTTCAGTCGTTGGTACACATAATAGTTCTATCAAACCATTTTGATATACTTCTCGAACGTGATGTACCCTGATATCGATGTGTTTGCTTCTTGCGTGGTACACTGGATTCCTAACCAGTTGTTGTGCACTTATGTTGTCTAAGCACAAGGTCGTAGCATCTTTTACACACCTTTCAAATCCGAGTTCCGCGAGTAAATTACGTAGGTATATTACTTCCTTAGTTGCTGCAAGCTACCGTTGGTTGTTTCTTTGATTCATATGAAACTGCAGCGCCGGCTAGTATAAACACGAATCCTGTGTACGATTTTCGATCCTCGCAACAACTAGCCCAATCGGCGTCTGTATATCCGAAAAGTGATTTACCCGTTGGCCTATATCTTAAAGCATATTTAGATGTATGGCTTAAATATCTCAAAATATGTTTCGCTCCAGCTAAATGATTTCTTCTTGGTTCTTTATTGAACTGGGCAACTTACTGACGGAATGGATTATGTCTGGTCTCGTGCAATTCCCTATGTACATTAATGACCCAATCAAAGATTGATAGTCGCTGACGTCTACCTTGTCTTCGTCGTTATAAATTGATTCCTTTTTAAATTCCATCCCTGCATCCAAAGGTGTACTGCATTTGCGACATTGTGTCATATTGTACTTCTCCAAAAGTTCTTCTATTATATTTTTCTGGGATATCGAAATGGGGCCAGTGGATTATTTTCTCTCCACCTCCATCTAATTAATTTAATAGAAGTTATTTCTAGCCATGAAGCAATATCTGCTTAACTTGCTTCATTGTATCTTGCTTCGAACATACAACTAACATATCATCGACGTATGCAATGACAATGATAAGTTCCTTTTGCCGCATCATCTTGTACGCGCATGGATCTACTTTGCAACGAGTAAACCCAATTTTACATAATATTTCATCTAATTTCTCGTTCCATAGCCGTCCAGACTGTTTCAAACCATAGAGGGATTTTTGAAGTTTACAAACTTTGTCTAGATAACGTTTATCCTCAAATCCTTCTGGCTGTTGCATATAAATGTCGACGTCGATGTCTCCATTCAAATATGCAGTGGTTACATCTAGCTGATGTACCAAAAGTTTAAACTCGGCAGCTAAAGCCAATATAATTCTTACAGTAGAATATCGTGTTACAGGGGAACAAGTTTCGGAGTAATTAATTCCATATTTCTGTGAACACCCTTTAGCTACTAATATAGATTTATACCGTTCAATACGTCCCTTTTTATCCTTTTTAATTGTAAAACCCCATTTGTTTTTTATTACGGGTACGTTAGGTGGTTTGTTTACCAAAATCCATGTTTTCTTCGACGTTAATGAATCGAATTCTTTTTGCATTGATTTTATCCAGTTTTCGCGGTCATCTCTGCTTAGAACTTCTTTTACCGTGGTAGGTATATTGTCGTCAACCGCTTCTAAGTAACAATCAAAAACTACTTTACCGGACCTCAGTGTTTTGTAACTTGTTGTGTTGTCATCATCAACGCTAGGTGCTGCTTCATCAACTTGATCACCTCTATCAGCCCTATCCACATACGGTGGTACTTCGTTGTGTGAAAAAATGCTTACCAAGTCAATATTATTAACTATGTTCTATATTGTCTGTGTTTGGGTCCAATAAACGGTATGCCTTCAAGTCCTCGCAATATCCCACCAAAACACATTCGATGCCTCTTGCTTGGAACTTGGATTTGCCTGGTCGTTTATCCAGAACAAATGCTTTGCAACCAAATACTCGTAGACGTGATATTGTTGGCTTGATACCGCTCCACTTTTCCACTGGAGTTTTCCCATCCAATGCCACCGATGGACTGCGATTGCGGAGATAAACTGCAGTGTGTACACCTTCTCCCCATAACGACTCCTGCAAGTTTGATGCAATCAGCATACATCGTGACATCTCTACGATTGTCCGATTCGCCCGCTCCGCGACACCATTCTGTTGCGGTCTGTTCCAATTTTCTCCAGACTCATTGAGAACTCTTTGCTCAAGTATTCGCGTCCGTTGTCACTTCATTACACCTTCAACTTCTTAGACGTTTGCCTCTCTGCCATCGCGACGAGACTTTGATAGGCGTTGAATACTTTTTCTTTGTTTTTGAGCAAGTACACAAACGTCATCCTCGAAAAATCGTCGATGAACAATACAAAATATCGGGCACCTCCAGCTGAAGTCATCCTCATTGGGCCGTACACATCAGAATGTACGAGCTCCAGTTCCTTGCTACGAACAGTGGGCGAAATGGTCAATCTAGCGGAACTTAATTAATAACTCTTGAATGCGTAAAGATATCGTAGTGCAATTTTGTACGGACACTGCTGGTGTTTCACTTGAGAACTGGTATGAATATGGGCGTGGTCCACCCACTTTCAAGTAGGGTTGCCATACAGTATACAAGTTTTTATATAAACTCAAGTAAAATAAACTATAAATTAAACTCAAACTACCTATATTTTTGTGAATAGAAATAATCTAGCAGTTAAAGGATGTTTATTATTATTTTCTTACATTACACAACATTAAGGGGGGAGACTCGTTTAGAGGGTCAAAAAAATTCATTTTTTGAAAATAGTTTTCATCATTCGAATACATATCTAAAAATAATCCTACAAAATTTCAAGTCGAAATTCGAAATATTTTCGAAGTAACAGCCTCTGACTCGCCACGCGTAGACTAAGCAGATAAGCGCATGTTAAACTTTGAAAGTGATTTTCTCAAAACAGTATTTTTCAAAACTGCGGGCGTAATAAAAACAATATTTCTTGACGGATTTCTACAAACCAGGACTTTTTCGAAAGCTTATGAATTAGGCTTCTATTTAAACTAAAAAAATTACATACAAATTAATAATAAATAATTTTTTGTTGCGTACAAATTATAAATTTTCGCTGTAAAAATCGAACTTTTATTTTGGAGACCCACAACTTTTCGTATTTTCAAAATTTCTTTTATATTTTAGTTCAAATAGAAGGTATTTTCATGTAGATTAAAATTTTTTTGAATTTATGTGTTTCGGATCAAAATAACGACTGCTATCTCGCCCGCATTGAAGGTCTTCCAGTAGCTCGGCGCTCCAAACAACCTTGCTTTTGGACGATATAATATAATTATTTGAAAGTGAAAAACATTTTTTTTGTCAGTTTTTATCCTCCAGATTGTACTTGAAAGGTTACTTCATCGATTTTTGTAATATATACATATACACAGCAATTTGAATTTGTCCTCATTTTAGATGTCCTAGACGAGTCTCCCCCCTTAATTAAAAGTTAAGGGGACCCGGTGGTCTAGAGCACGAAAATTTCACCTGTTTTCACGGTTTTTTTCCCATTAAAAATTTAAAAAACGATGTTTCAACTTTTTGGGCTTATTACTACGTTTATTGAGCATACAAAACATTTTTGTTTGCATTTTAAAAACAATATTTTTTATTATAAAAATGCTGCTAAAGATGACCCTCTCGAAAAATCGGACCCGGACGGCGTACATGATTTCGAGACTTCTACTCATCTGAAACACAAAATTCAAGAAAACTCTTAATCAGAAAGACTGCAGTTATAGTCGGAACTAGAACAAATCGAAAAAATTAAAAATTGACAAAATGGCGCGCTTTTGAAAAAAGTTCGTAAAATCGGGTCTTTTTTCACTAGTTTTTTAGTTTAAACAATAAGAAATTATTTAAATAAAATTATGATTCCAGTTCCGACGATAGTCATACATGTTGTGAACAACATATCCAAATTTCAAGTGATTCGGTTGAATAGCTTTTTTGTTTTCATCGGCGGCGTGCCGAAAAAAGTCGTTTCGAGATAAATGAGTTTAAAGTTTTAATTTTTTGAAATTTCTAGACCACCGGGTCCCCTTAATGAGCTGTAGAAGCTATAATATTGGGAATTTCCGCATGAAAAGTTCACTCTTACATTCTTAAGATACTATACTTTCGAAATATCAAAAAAACAAAAAATCGATTTTTTGAAATTTCTAGACCACCGGGTCCCCTTAAGTTAAAAAGTGATCTAATATAGTATTATGTTCTTTTTGGCGTAGCTGGAAGAACTTTTTGATAATGAAGATATTAGTGGATCAGACGAAAACAGGAGTGCGTGCGCCAAGTCCGCCATTGTATTTTGTCGCGACGTTTTGCAGCTGGAAATTTCGAAAGTCTTTGTTTCTTGCTTCCAGTGCTTCCTCCGACATCATACCAATTGGCAGCGAAACATTCTGTATGATATTAGCACCATGTATTAAAATTTTGTGCATGGAAGAAGGCATGTGAAACCAAGGATATTCCTCTACGAAAATTGTTGTTGTTTGGAATGAATATTGCCGAAAAGCTTTTGCATTTACTGCGTATCCACAAGCCATACATCGCAAAATTACACTAAATCTTGTAATAATTACTTTACCTATGCCAGTTATTTGGGATGCCAAAATTGGTTGTTGAAAAAGTCGTCTAGCTGTATTGCCGTTGTTTGTATTCCCGGAAGCAGCCATTGGTATATCAACTAACAATGCAATTTTTTCCTTAAGTTCATTTTGTATTTTTGCTTTGTTTTTACCGATAATTTCCTTATCTAAGCCGCGAATCTGCAACTTTTTAATTGGGAGTAAAATTCGCAAGTGCGTAAATGCCTCGGCTTACCGCCATCCACTCCAAACCACATATTATATGCACTAAAAAATGAACTTTCGCCTGTAAAAAGAGTTGAGTATTTGACATCGAAAGAAATTATCAAAATAAAAACACACAATAACCTGCTTTCTAGCTACAGTGATATCCCAACAACTTTTGAGCGTGTTTCGTTAGAACTAAAGTTCTAACTACTTCCTTCCAAAAACACACAAAATTGGTTCTTTTCTTGACACCCACATCCAAAAACGCCGGACCTCGGCGAGCAAGAACAAAATTGCGATTGGTCGAAGGAGTTTCTTCTTTCAGAAGCGGAAGAAGAAACTTCTGAAAGAAGTAAAATGGCTGCTATTTGAAGCAGCTTTCAAGGGAAATTCGAAAGATTTGGCCGATGATAACCATAATGCTTTGGAGATGTAAGGCCATTTTTAATACTGACGAGGACTATAGTTAATTTTTATAATTAATAATAATAATTGATTGGCACGACAGCCCGCTTACGCGACACTAAGGCCTAGCTTCCCGCAACCACCCGTGTTGTGCGTGTGAATTTGTACGCGGGTGGAAGGGACCTACAATTTTATGCCGGTTCCGAACGGCAGGTTGGGAGCTTTTTCATAGGCAATTTTTACTCTCAGAGGTTTGCCATTTCCAGCTGAGAGGACAGCCACCGAAAGAGAAAACGAGTTTCCCGTTATTTTGTTTTTAGGTGTTACTACATGCAGAATTCGAACTTGCGTCGCTCTGCATGCGACTCGCTGGACCGCGCACTAACCAACTGAGCCACGGCGGCTGCCGTGACGAGGACTATACTGCTTTCTAATTAATCGGGTCATTACATTTTTTTCGTCTACCTTGGCACCGCCATCAACAGCAGCAATGATGTCAGTCTGGAGATAAAGCGAAGGATAACTCTTGCCAACAGGTGCTACTACGGTCTCGGTAGGCAATTGAGAAGTAGAGACCTCTCTCGACCGACAAAACTTGCACTCTATAGGACGCTTATCTTGCCCGTGCTCCTCTATGGCGCTGAAGCATGGACAATGACACGAAACGACATAGCGGCCCTTGGAGTGTTCGAGAGGAAGGTGCTTCGCAAAATCTTCGGCCCTGTTCGGGTTGGTGACGACTATCGCATACGAACCAATAACGAGCTGTATGAGCTGTATAAGGACATGGACGTAGCGCAGCGAATTAACATCCAGCGGCTACGCTGGCTCGGTCATGTCTGCCGCATGGACGACGAAGCTCCGGCGAAAAAGGCATTCGATGCGATGGTTGGAGGTCGACGGCGAAGAGGGAGGCCGTGTCTCCGGTGGAAGGACCAAGTGGAAGAGGCCCTGGTATCTCTTGGTGTGACCAACTGGAGAAGGCGCGCGCGAAGCAGAGGCGCCTGGAGAGAAGTTTTGCGGCAGGCCGTAACCCGATAACGGGTTGTTATGGCCAGTTAAGTAAGTAAGTAAGTAAGTATTACATTTTTTTTGGAACAGACCGCACAAGGATAATCTGCCTTCTTTAACTTCAGTTCCTTTTTGGCACCCTATAAACTCAGAAACTACTTGACCGATTCAACCAAAACTTTGGCACAATGTGTGTCAAAGATTTTACACTAGCAACATTTGCGAAGATGCGTATTTCTGGTGAAAAATATTCGGCGTTTTTGGTTCGTTTGTCTATAAAATATAACAACTTTGAAACGCTCAACTGAACAGCAACTCTTATTTTTGCTCACAAGAGACAAATCAGCTGATTATTTAAGAAAATATCATGGAATAACGAGAGTTGTTCAGCGAGGCCTTATTGACTTCCGTGCCCGACACGAATTTCATAACCCATGATTGCGGTTGTTTGTACATGCACAATTTTACACTTCATTCATGGAACAATTTCTCTCTCTCTCTTTTTTCCACTTTGAAGCTTTCATAAATGCGACGACAGCTCCTTTTTATTTTCATACGGAAAGAATAGAACACTGCGAATCAGTTCCGGCCATGGTACGGTTGCGATGTCATTATTATAAGTTTCTAAATTACATATAACACTTACTTATCATCTTTATCCAAGAATGATCTTGGAATTCCTGTGTTTCGTTTAATATCCATTTGCTCCTTACCCAAGTTAAAGGGGCAATTTTTTATCCAGTGGCCTCCTTTTTTACATTTATTACACCGATAAGTAGAAGGAACTTCACCTACTTGAGAATGACCCCTTAATCGATGATAACTGCAATTAATAATCAAAAATGTGATATGTCATAAGTTTAAAAAACGAAGTACACATATCTTATTTATAGATATACTAGCTGACCCGGTGAACTTCGTCGCACACAACCTTTTTTTTGTTAATAATGAATGCAATGCAAATTAACGACGAAGACCAACTAAAAGAAGAGGAAGAGCTACTGATTAACGCAATTGAGGCCCACAAATCAATATTGTTGCTACTATGTTTCAGTAAAGAAATGGACTGCGCTTGAACCATGCCAATTTCAAAAACCAATTTTTTTTTTTAGTTTTACTTACTCCACGCCCCCTTGTTCAATACCAGCATTATTCCCTCTGTCGAAAGGGAAAATGGAAGGTTCGTACTAAGTTTCATTGCTGTGCGACTTATAGTTAAGCGGAATATTTGGGTCACAAAAAATGTGCTATGTCCCTTGTCCAACGCTCACCAATCTTACCAGTAGAATCTCATCTATGGGACGACGCTATACTAAATGTCAATGCTGTGAACCTAACAATTTGAAAGATAATTTATACTAAAAATTTGGCTTATATGGGCGGTACAACACCCCTTGTTCAATACCCGCACCATTCCCTCTGTCGAAAGATATGAATAAATGGTAGGTTCGTACTTAGTTGCATTACTGTGCAACTTATAGGTTAGGTTAGGTTGCGGTGGCTGCCTCTATAAGAGACACACTCGGAGACCTGAAAGGCCCATTGTGATACCACATATTTCACCCGTTTTTGAACTGTGTATGGAACACTGTTTTGCCAACATATGTTACAGCACACATTTCAAGCGGATGGGGAAAGGGAAGGGGAGGGGACCTACAGTTTAACGCCGAATCCGAACGGTGATTGGCAGTTTTTCGTTCACACTTGGAGGTTTTGCCATTAGCTGCCAAGAGCGCACTTGTGGGATTCTTGTAATTCTCATTCCCTTCATGTGGATAGCGATAGAAGTAGAAGAGTTGTTCACCAGCCCGAGCCAGGAATCGAACCTGGAGCCTTTGGTATGAGAAGCCAGCGCGCTACCCGCTGGACTATCGAGGCCGGCCTACTGTGCGACTTATAGTTCAGCGGAATATTTGGGTCACAAAAAATGACGACGCACAGTGTCGCGAGTGTGCCCAAAAATATAAAAAGTCGATGTTGCAAACATGATATTTTTTTTAATATATGTTGAGATACTTCCAATAAGATAAATCAATAAGACAAATCCAGAATATCTTACAAAAAAAAAAACAATAAATGTAGGCAGCAGCCATCCACAAAATTGGGTCTTTTGTTGGAACACTTTTTCGCCAGAGCATCTCACGATTTTTGTGCTGTATGGATATAAATTACATACGTAAAAAAAATATCGGATACGTAAGAAAAATATCGAGTTCGGGCAAGAAGGCACCACTTTTTTTGGCATCTCCCAAAAAAGGTCCACCACGAGCGAAAAATTCAAACTGCTCAGAAAACCTTTTTATTTTCCAATAATAAAGCTTAAATATCTATAGTTGATAAATGTAAAAGAATTTTTAATTTTGTTTTTAATTTTTATAGATTTATACTACAGTAAAAAAAAACAAAAAAAATTCTGAGCCTTTTGACGAATTATAAGCCTTTTTTTTCTTTGTGTGGTTAGCTTATTCAAGTAATATTATATTTTTTTTTAATGTAAGTTTTCTACTAACAACAATCTTATGTATAGAGAAAGCGAGAGAAAGTGGAGTTCGAGGAACGGAAGTTTTTTGAGTTTGCTTCTTCCTGCATCCTAATGCCGCGTCCGTGTTCAAAAAACATTATTTATTGTTGACTAATGAAGTGGACACACTTTTGAAATGCAAGTAGCTGTCGGTTTTTAAAAAGGTACATTCTTCTCGTTAGGAAAATATAATAATTGGTTCTCGGAAAAATCGGAAAAAATGTTATGGGTGTTTAAAATTTGTCGCGACCGTAACCGGAAGCTGTGAATATTCGATTGTTTTTCGATTTCCGGTCAATTTCCGCATTTCTTGAGATTTTTTTTTCATTTTTCTAAGTTTTATGAACAATTCAATGGCTTTTTTGATAAGAAAACATAAATTATAACAACAAACAATAAAAACGTCATTTCATTTTGATCGAAACCTAAATAAATTATATATATAAACAGTTGAGTCACATTTATCAGGCCTTATAATACCGTTATTGTTGTTGCAAAGCCTTTTTCCCTCAATAAAACACAGAATCAACTAAACACCATATAGCTTTGTAAAAAGATACCGAATATAGCCGATTCTTGTTATCGTAGTGGGAGTGGCAAGTACTCATGTCTAACCTTACATAATCTGTGTCTGCCCAGTAAAACACAAAATCTTCTAGTAATTGTTATTTGTTGGCATGGCATGGCGTGGCATTCAAGCAAATAGAAAAATTCTGTTACCGGATCCATAACTTAAAAAAAAAATGCAAACATCACTTGCAACCTTTGCCTTCCATTTGTACGATATATCGTACAAAGCTTTGCAACTCTTGTGGTCATTTGTACGATATATCGTACAATTTTTTAAAGGCTCGGAAAAAATATTTAAACGCAAAAAATTTTAAATTTAATAAGTTAATCAACTGATATTCAAACTTTAAAATTATTTGGCTTTTTGCTACTAAAAAGTATTACTTATTTAAAAATTCCTCCGCTGAAGCATCGCATCGCCAAATTCTTGCAAAGAGCTGCTTACAAAACGCACTTACACTGCGTAGCCACGGCTATAATGATTTATATTTTTAAACAGAATGATACATCACAGCCTACTTAATACGTATTAAAGCCGTGTCATAAAAAATACATTCGCTGTCAAATAAAAAATCTTGAATCGTACAAATTTCCGGAAAGTGTTAATGAAAAATACTGTACGAACATGTTCAGCTAATTAACTAATTTTATTTAATTAATTTATTAAGTTATCTCTAAAACCAGTTTGCTGCGATGTGATGAATGAAAGGTGCATTTCTAATGAATTTAAGAGCTGTGTGCACGATATTAAACAAGATCTAAATCCAATAGAGTTCCTCAAGAAAATTAAAACAAACCACACTAAGAACTTTTAACTTTATTTATTTATGCATGCATTTATTTATTGAGCATGTCTTACGTTTTATGGAGGTGGCGCTATTTATTTGATCAAGAAAACGATGGATCGATGTGTATGTGTACGAATCTTGCAGGAAATCGTGCTACCGTATGTCCGTGAAAAAACGCCAATACTTTGGGTCTTCCAACAGGATTATAACCTAAAGCATACAAGCAAGGTCGCACGAAAGGGGCTTCGCAAGAGCAGGATTAGGGTTATGGAATGGCTCGCACAATCACCAGACTTCAATACAATTAAAAATTTGTGGTGTGACGTGAAGAGAGCAGTTGCTCACAATAATCCTTTAAATAATAATCAATTTTGAGAAGCAGTAGACCACGCCCCTAGAGAAAGATATGAAAATTTGGTTAATTCAATGCATCGGCTCTGTGCTGCAGTAATAGCGAACAACAGTCACGCAACTAAATATTAATTTGAAGAAAAATTACGTTATTACTATTTAACTATTAAATCTTTTAAAATGAAACATAATTTTCGCTTCATTTTTATGAAAGTAAAGCGAAGTACTATTTTTTTGACCGTCCATATTTTGGAGCTTTTCGCGCTTTTAATTTAAATCAAACCAAACTGAGTTTAATTCTTAAGTTTTCTTTTATGATTGCATTGTTAACACATATAACTTGTAAAAAAAATACAAAGTAAATATTTGTAAAGAAAAGCAGATTATTTTTTCTTAATTTTTTTTCGTTGTACGCGTACTACTATTATTTTAACCGCAGCTGTATGTACACTCCGCGACACTTGATTACGATCACTTTTATTTTTTCGATACATTTTTTTTTTGTGGGGTTATCGAAAAAATGTAAATGGAAATATGTTTTGTTAACACATTGGAATAATGTCCTACGGGGTCGTCAACAAACTCATAAAATCTAACGGTATATTACCGTTTGTTGTTATTTGGGACTATGCAAGCGCGACACTTGATTATGATCACCACTTTCTTTCAAGCTTTCGAAGAGATTACAACATCAGGTAAATTTTTTATTTATTTTGTATTTTTTTTAGGTTTTTTTTCTATTTCTAAAAATTTTTTCAGTTGAATTAAACGCAATGGGGCACGGAAAAACGTTAACCGAAAAAGAAAGAGGGCAAATTCTTATACTCAACGAAGAAGACTATTCTTACCGCGAAATCGCTCGCAGGATAGGGCGAAGCATTGCTGTCATTAGTAATTTTTTCAAATCACCAGAAAACTACGGCAAAAATCGCAAAGGACGCATTGCGAAGGCTACGACCACACGCGAGCGTCGATCAATTCTACGAGAAGCCTCGAATTCTGCAGCAACTGCTTCTCGAATCAAGGAGAAAGTTGGTGTTCTAGCCTCTCTTCGAACTGTACAGAGAGTACTGAAAGAGTGTCCCCACTTGCAACGCAAGAAATTAAAGAAAAAACCGCATTTACTTGCTCGTCACAAAGTGGCCCGTTTGGAGTTTGCGAGGGCTCACTTACATTGGCGAAACGAATGGCAGTCAGTTATTTTTTCTGACGAAAAAAAATTTTGTTTGGATGGGCCAGACGGCTTCCAATATTACTTTCACGATTTGCGAAGATCGGAGCGATTTTTGTCCCGTCGCAACTCTTCAGTGGGTGCTGTAATGGTATGGGCGGCAATTTCATCACGTGGAATTTGGTTGTTTTGCAAGGTCGCCAAACGTCATCGGACTATATTGAACTTATGCAGACAGAAGTTCTAAACTTTAATGAGATGTTTGAGGGTCAAGAGTGGATTTACCAACAAGATAATGCGCCTATTCATACGGCTAGACAAGTAAATCGGTGGTTTTCTGCAAACAATGTAAAAGTATTGGGATGGCCAGCTTTGTCGCCTGATCTTAATATAATAGAAAACGTTTGGGGATGGTTGTCCCGACGTGTTTACGCAGAAGGAAGGCAATTTCACAACGCGCTGGACCTTGCAGAAGCCATTGAAGCTGCTTTTCTATCAATCACGACTTCTTACATAAAAAGTTTGTACGACTCTTTACCAGAAAGGCTTTTCGAAGTGGTCCGTAATAACGGAGGGCCAACAAAATATTAGTGTAAATAAAACATTAGAAAGCTAACCATATAATTTGTTTTTGTATGTTTTTTTTGAGGTGATCGTAATCAAGTGTCGCGCTTGCATAGTCCCAAATAACAACAAACGGTAATATACCGTTAGATTTTATGAGTTTGTTGACGATCTCGTAGGACATTATTCCAATGTGGTAACAAAACATATTTCTATTTACATTTTTTCGATAACCCCACAAAAAAAAATTTTATCGAAAAAATAAGTGATCGTAATCAAGTGTCGCGGAGTGTATATTATGTATGTTATATAAGTTGTCAGAAATAATGTTTATTTTATATTAAACTTAAGGCAGGTTCTCACCTTGTGGAAAAAAAACAATTTTTTTTGCCTTATCGTGTAGATATATGTTTCAAAAATGTGCTCCAGAAATTTCAGATCAAAATTTGAAAAATTACAAAAGTTACAGGCCGTTACATAGAGCAGTGCAGAGCACCGGCCAAGCGCTCTTTAAACTTTAAACGCGTTTTTCTCAGAACCACATTTTCGGACCTTACGGAAGTGATTGAAGGCGCTGGAATGAACCAATCGTCACCAAATTTTTTCCAAATGTTCCTTAGGGTTTTTTCTAATAAACGAACCACGATCAGCCAAAAATATTGAAAATTGTTTATTTAAAAAAATAATAAGTGAACAAAAAAAATGCGAAAATCTTAATTTTTTTTCAAAACCTCATAACTTTTGTAATTTTGATTTTTTTTTTCATGATCTTGGTTCATTCAATAGATAATACGGTACACATTAAGAATGTGTTCGATTTTTGTGTTTCCGATCACGGGTTTTGACCAGAGACCTAAAATAATTATTATCAATATTTTTGGAAATAAAAAAATTGCCCTTATTTAAGATATTTTTATAAATATTGCTTTATAATAATTATTTCCTATAATTATTTCCTAACTGTTATCATGTAATAAATATTTTTACGTTGCGTAATAACTGTTATGAAAAAAAAAGAAAAAATTTCGTCCTCGATAATTATTATTTTGCAATTTTTTGTTTTACGTTGCTTCATAACTTTTATTTTCGATTTTTTTTATTTACGTTACCGATAACTATTATTTTTAGAAATTTTTTTGTACGTTGCTTCATAACTTTTATTAAAGAAAAATGTTTTTTTACGTTGCCTTGCCACATTTTGAGTTCACATTTTTTTTTTATTGTTTCAATACATTTTTTTGTGGTACAACAAATTGACAAACGCAAATTTATTGCAGAAAACCAATTTACACCAACAACTAAAGTGCATTTTAATTTTTGTGCACATGAAAATCGCATATGGGCATCTCCCAAAAAAGGTCCACCACGAGTGAAAAATTCAAATTGCTCAGAAAAACTTTTTATTATCCAATAATACAGCTTAAATATCTATATTTTATAAATGTAAAAGAATTTTTAATTTTTTTTAATTTTTGACCGAAATATACTACTGTAAAAGAAAAAAATTTGTTTCTGAGCCTTTTGACGAATTATATGCACATTTTGTCTTTGCGTTTTTATCTTATTCAAGTAATATTATATTTTTCTTGTAATGCAAAAGTTGTCTACTAACAACAATCTTATGTATTAGAGAAAGCGAGAGAAAGTGGAGTTCGAAGAACGGAAGTTTTTTAGTTTGCTTCTTCCTGTATCTTATTGTCGCGTCCGTGCCCAAAAAACCTTATTAGTTGTTGCCATTAGTGGACAAACTTTTCAAATGCAAGTAGCTGTCAGTTTTTAAATAGGTGCATTGTTCCCGTTAGGAAAATATAATAATTGGTTCCCGGCAAAATCGGAAAAAAATTTTATGGGTGTTTAAAATTTGTCGCGTCCGTAACCGGAAGCTCTGAATCGATTCGATTGTTTTTCGATTTCCGGTAAATTTCCGCATTTCTTGAGATACAATTTTTTTTTTCAAAATATTGACTCTCATTGAACATTTTAGCAATAAAATACAAGAAAATATCAAAAAAATTATTTTGGTTGAGAATAACAGCTTCAGCAATTTTGTACGATATATCGTACAATGGTCCGCAAAGGAGTAAAAATGCATGAAACTTTTTTTTCGTTTTTTTTTTATTTTATGAACAATTCATTGGTTTATTTGATAAGAAAATATAAATTTAACAACAAAAATCAAAACGTGATTTCATTGATCGAAAACTATATCAATTATATATATAAACAATTGAGTAACATCTATCAGGCCTTATAAAACCGTTATTGCTTTTGCAAAGCCCTTTTCCCCTCAATAAAACAGAATCAACCAAACACCATATAGCTTTGTAGAAAGATACCGAATATAGCTGATTCTTATTATCGTAGTGGGAGTGGCAAGTACTCATGTCTAACCTTACATAATCTGTGTCTGCCCAGTGAAACACAAAATCGTTAAGTAATTGTTATTTCTGAATAGAAATAGTCGATCAGTCGAATTGTATTAGTCATACGATTTAGTGATGGGCGTGGCATTCAAGCAAACAGAAAAAAAATGTTACCAATCCATAACTTAAAAAAAATGCAAACATCACTTGCAACCTTTGCCTGCCATTTGTACGATAAATCGTACAAAGCTTTGCAACCCTTGTGGTCATTTGTACGATATATCATAAAATTTTTTAAAGGCTCGGGAAAAATATTTAGAAGCAAAAATTTTTAAATTTAATAAGTTTTATAAATCAACTGAGATTCAAACTTTGAAATTGTTTGTCTTTTTGCTACTAAAAAGTATTACATATTTAAAAATTCCGCCGCAGAAGCATAGCATCGCCAAATTCTTGCAAAGAGCTGCTTACAAATCGCACTCACACTGTATACCCACGGCTATTGTGATTTATATTTTCAAACAGAATGGTAAAACATAACCTACTTAATAAGAATTTAAAAGCCGTTTCATAAAAAAACGTTCGCTGTCAAAAAAAATCTTTAAAAAAAATTGTACGATATATCATAAAAATTTCCGGAAAGGGTTAATGAAAAATACTGTACAAATATGTTCAGCTAGTTAATTAATTTAATTAATTTATTAAGTTATTTCTAAAACCAGTTTGCTGCGATGTGATGAATGAAAGGTGCATTGCTAATGATTGTAAGAGCTGTGTGCGCGATATTAAACAAGATCTAATTCCAATAGAGTTCCTCAGGAAAATTAAATAAACCACACTAAGAACTTTTAACTTTAATTTTTCCTTATTTTGATTGCTGTAACTTGAATTTTACTTGTTATGTGTTATTTTTATTAAAAGTTGAAGTGTTTTAATAAAAACGATTACTGTATTTAATACGGGGAATACCCTTGGAAAAATTTGTCGCGTCCGTGATGTCGCGTCCGTATTCATGATATACCTAATTAAAAAAAGGTAAGACAAAATTCTCATATTTCATAAGTCTACGAAGAAAAATTATCCTTTGACCTTCATTTGCATGTATATATAAGGGAGAGGGCTGGGTTGTGAACCAGGCTGGGGTGTGAACCATTGCCGTTTTTTCTTTCCCTAATTGACATATCGCCAATCTTTCAACTGTCAATTTTGTCTTATGATATGACTCTGCATTTGTGGTTACACCGAAGTACAAACACGTATTGCTTGTGGCAGCAATCGAGTTTGAAAGACATCGTGTTTGAAAATCGACTGCGAAAACTTGTTGGCTTTTTTTTAAAGTGCTATCCAAGAGACTGAGCTTATTGCAAAAAGTCTGTGTAATACATGTTTATTTAGTGTTTTGATTCTATTTTACGATGCAATATTTGTTTATGTCGAATTATGATTGGAAGTGTCGTTTATTTTAAAGTTTCCAAAATGGCATCGTGGTTGGGCTGTGAACCACTGAGGTGGCTGGGTTATGAACCACCTGCTTTTCGTACTACATTTGTTCTAACACTGTCAAATATGGACGGATATATAAAAATAAAGTCATTTTATATAATTTCACTCGATTTCGTTGTGTTCACTTGAAGTGAGCCAATACGAGAACACGTTCGTATTTCACATGCAAACATTCCGACACAGATTAGGATGAAAATTTAAAAAATTGAGCAGTTTCATTCATTGCGATTTTTTGGCCTAAGAAGCGTCATTATAACTTTTTTTCACCTCTTGAGGCTTCCTGATTAAATAAATTCTCAATGTACTTAAAAATTATGGGTGTTTTCTTCGTATTTTCCGACTTTAATAGGGATTTTCCAGATGGTTCACAACCCAGCCACTTTTTTGAAAAAGCGAAAAATCACGTTCTCAGAAAATTGGACGTAGAGAGTTAAATTTCAATCAAAACGGTAATCTGTCTTCATAACAAAGTTGCGTTATATATTCACCTTTCCAACGGTATCTTCGATTTTTCGATATCTTTATTCTGTGAAAAGTAAGAGCCAAAAAACAAAACCCGGTTCATACCCCAGCCCTCTCCCTTATAAAAAAAAAGTTCCCAAAAATCGCTAAATTTTGTATATTTCTATAAGAGCTTCAAAAAAACTTCTTTTTTTTGTCGCGTCCGTTTCATTGCATTATTGCTTATTATTTTGTACTAATTTGTACTAAATATTTCCAATATATTTCTAAAATGTAGCACTATTTCAGCGCGCTAGAACACTAAAAAAACATATCGACTTTTTGTGTTTCTTTCTTGTTTTTTATGTAATTGAAAGCGTGCGAATGTCGCGTCCGTGCCACTGGGAGATGCCCATATGGCAAACACCTGTGTTTGTAATTTAATTTGAAAAAACTAAACCCATATTTATGAAAAAAAATCCTTCGGACGCACAGTGTTTCGTCTAGAACAAGCTAGCTGGACAAAAACGACATCTTTATTTTTTGATTTTTCTGTTATATAGTCAATATAAATATTCATACATTAGGATCTATGTGAAAATAACACATCGGCACCTTTTATATAGTGAGAAATATCGCCGAATATATCGGATAACCGAAAATTTTAATAATTCCTTTGCATAGTTGGTCTGAAGTGTTTTATATAAATAAGTTCCTGTCAAAAGTCGGTGGCATTTTTCTTTATTAGGGAATCTGAGCTTAAGGGTGAGTAGTATTTTTGCAATATCTTGTATTAGCAATTAAGCTATATTTAATAGTTGTACGTGCCATGATTAAGAAGGAAAGCAATTTTTCCCCAAAATTTTTAACTTCAAAGGTGAAAAGTTAAGATGTCTCCTCATGTCACCTCTGCAATTTTTATATATATTCTTCTCATAAGTGCCTACTAAAAGATGAAACAAAAAACCATTGCGAATTTTTTGCACATCTATTTTATTTTATTTTTTATAGATACATATGTTTACAAGCATAACAAAATTTATGTTTTTTGAAATTTGGTTGGAACACTCAAGTGAAACGAGAAACGAAGAGATAATGGAACACATTTTATCAGTGGTGACACTGATGAATTTTCATTAAATCTCTTGCAATTGCGGGATGATGAAGGTAATATTGTTTGGCAGAATCCTCCACCGTTTTCTACCAGGTTTTGTCATCCTATAAAGTTTATTTTTTCCAAAGATTTTATTGTTTCTGAAACGAACAAAGTTTTGGAAGAGATAAGCTTTATAGTACAAAGAGCATGCTGGAAGAATTTGAAGTTTATTTCCAACATAATATGCTTCTAACCATGATTGGGAAAGTTTGTAATGCTTTGATCGAAATGTCTTCTACTCGAAGTAAATCCAAAAATAATGAATGACGAGACACAGGAGCTTGTACCCAACCGAGAAAATCTGGGTTTTGGTTTATCCACACTGCAGGCTTGGATTAGGTGTTTTGAATGTCTGCTTCACATTAGCTACCGTCTTTATATAAAAAAGTGGCAGCTTGAGGACGTTGATGCCTACTAGTGTTAATGAACCAATTGGTACCCCTGCTGTATCTAGTTTTCATGGTTCTGTGACTCATAGTAATGACTAATTGATAAATGATTCATCCGATAACAGTGATGATAATGTCTGAGAGAATTATGAAAACTGTCCGTAGGTAATAAACTGACAAGAACTTTCTGTTGTGCTAAGACTAGATGTTAAAAAGTTTAATCTAAAACTGCTTGAACTTTACTTTTAGCGTTTTATTCACATCAATTTGCTCTGGATAACAAGCAGCTTTTGCCTTTGTAATACTATTATTTGCCGGAAATACCTTATGACCAGTTTGGACCCCACTTCCGAGTCCTTTTGAATGCATGACTAGTCGATTGGCTATCTACATAGTATACTAAAGCTTCTTCACTACTCAAACATCTAGCACTTTGTTTCAAATTTTTTTTCGTTCAGAGATTCTTGAGTTTCACTTTTCGCAGTTTTGATAACACTTGCTGAATTTCTCCAGTGGACAACCGTACAGATATCTACGCAGCATAAATCAACTTATCAGTATATCTGGTATGTTTTAGGTCATCTATTTTTCTCCGTTTAGTCCTCAGACCGGAACTATTAAATTCCTTAATATATATATGCATATATATGTATATGTACATACATTCCTATATGTATATAGTTATCAAAAAACCATATAAAACTAAAAAAATATATGTATCTGAAATAATAAGCCGCATATGAAACGAAAAATCCTGAAAAATATTTTTGTCCAGCTAGCTTGTTCTACACGAAACACTGTGGGACGGTTAGATTTGAAACTACAACCTTCGGAATTGAAGCTTGCGTACACTACTGTGAAGCCACAAGCTGACTTACAACAATTTAGCAAAATTATTATTTTGTTGGCACGTATAAAAAATCCTACTTTCAGCCACGCGGAAATAAGTTATGCCAATGTTATCACGTAATTAATTAATTGATTGGCACGACAGCCCGCTTACGCGAGACTAAGGCCTAGCTTCCCGCAACCACCCGTATTGTGCGTGTGAATTTTGTACGCGGGTGGAAGGGACCTACAGTTTTATGCCGGTTCCGAACGGCAGGTTGGGAGCTTTTTCATAGGCAATTTTTACTCTCAGAGGTTTGCCATTTCCAGCTGAGAGGACAGCCACCGAAAGAGAAAACGAGTTTCCCGTTATTTTTTTTAGGTGTTACTACATGCAGTATTCGATCTTGCGTCGCTCTGCATGCGACTCGTTGGACCGCGCACTAACCAACTGAGCCACGGCGGCTGCCGGCTGTTATCACGTGTTATCAATTAAATCAATGATATTCTACCACAGAATAAACAGTATACAGAATGCGCATATCGACCAGCGAAGCAATCTGAATTTCGGATACGGGCGGAAAGCAGCAGAAGGAAAGATAACAGAGTTGGTTGAACAGAACTTTTGTCTCTGTTAATTTCTCGTGCTACGATGATTTCTGTTATTGTAACCTCGGTAAGTGCCGAGGTGTCAGATATAGCTCGCGCGCTCGATGCCGGCCATAGAAGTTACTGTTATTTTCAATGAAGCGAATGAAGCGCGATGTGCTATCGTTGTTGTTGTGTTGATCAGCGAATGAAAATTGTAAATTTTGAATTTTTGATTCTGGCTGACATTAGCTGGCAATTGCAGACTTTTTTTCATGTTATTATGCGATCGACCTTCTACGTGAATGTATGTATGTTAATGTATGTCAAACCTAAAAAAATGAGAAGTTCCAAAGAATCGTAATTACAAATTTGTGCATTTAATAATGTCTAATGTATGTACATATCTATTATAATAGGTATATATGATATGGAAAAAGTTATAAGAAAAAAGTAAGTAAACAACGACGATCCCGAATGATGGCAGAATCAATTTTTTGTTTTGCTTTTTTATCGATATATGTATGTATGTAAATCCACAAAAGATATTTCGTGCATAACGATTGTACCAAATCGTTTAATTATCTTTGATATTAAAAATAGTGTGATAACTTTATAGCGTAGTGAATTTTTAAGTCGATAAGTTACTCCCTTTTGACATTCGTTCTCATATATTTTTGCACGCTACACTCCCGTCTTAGCGTCTTCATTTTTCAATATGTACCTGCAGTTCAAATTTCATATTTGTAGCTTTGGGTTGGGCGGTGATTTATCAGTCAGTTAGTCAGGACAAACAATTATATGTATGTACATAGACTTCTTATTCCTTCACGTGCACGTACAATGCATAGTAATGGTTTTGTTGATAACACGTTATAACTGTTATTTACGATTAATACTTAATAACACGTGATGATATTGATAGAACTAATTTCCGCGTGGCTACTTTTGTATCTTCTGTTTTTTCTAACTTGTTGTAAGTCAGCTTGTGGCTTCACAGTAGTGTACGCAAGCTTCAATTCCGAAGGTTGTAGTTTCAAATCTAACCGTCCGAAGGATTTTTTTGTCATAAATATGGGTTTTGTTTTTTCAAATTAAATTACAAACACTGAGGTGTTTGCCATATGCGATTTTCATGTGCCCAAAAATTAAAATGCACTTTAGTTGTTGGTGTAAATTGGTTTTCGGCAATAAATTGGCGTTTGTCAATTTGTTGTACCACAAATAAATGTATTGAAACAATAAAAAAAAAATTTGAACTCAAAATGTGGCAAGGCAACGTAAAAAAAAAATTTTTCTTTAATAAAAGTTATGAAGCAACGTAAAAAAAAATTTTCTGAAAATAATAGTTATCGGCAACGTAAAAAAAAAAATCGAAAATAAAAGTTATGAAGCAACGTAAAAAACAATTTCTGAAAATAAGTTATCGGCAACGTAAAAAAAAAAATCGAAAATAAAAGTTATGAAGCAACGTAAAACAGAAAAATTGCAAAATAATAATTATCGGTAACGTAAATAAAAAAAATCGAAAATAAAAGTTATGAAGCAACGTAAAACCAAAAAATTGCAAAATAATAATTATCGAGGACGAAATTTTTTATTTTTTTTTATAACAGTTATTACGCAACGTAAAAATTTATTGTTGCAAATAATAATTAAAATCAACAAAAAAAATTTATGTTGCATCGTAATAGTTACGTTGCAATTAGTTTCTTAAAAAACTTATAATAGTTAAGTCCCTGGTTTTGACGGAATCACTTCCGGTAGCGGGACACCTCCTCGCCGACATGCTGCCACTGATGGACGCCCCCTCCCCCCCTTTTTTGATTCATTTAATTTGAAAAATTGTATTCTCTAAATGTGTGTTCATATCCAGAAACAATTTTCAGCGTTGTATCTTTAACCGTTTTCTCAAAAAAAATTCCTAAAAAAGTGCACTTTTCGGATCCACAAGGTGAGAACCTGCCTTAATTATATTAAATCAAATCTCTATTGAATAGTTATTAAAAGAAATCATATAATAAGAAATTTATGTTATTATTGCATATATTGATCCCTTTATGGGTACAATGCTCATCAGAAATCCGAAAAATCTTGTAAATATTTTCTAAAACATTAATATTATCTTAAATTTTTTATAAAATAATATGAACATTACCATACATATATTTGTACATATGATTCGGTATAAATAAATAAATAAATTTAAAAATAATATGCTTCGCGCAATGCTTCGCAACATTCCTTTAAAGCACATTCAACTCAAACTTCACAAAGCATTTCCGACATACTCAACACCTTCCGCAAGTATTTGCGGTACCTCATGCAGTTCAAAGGTTCCGACATACTCGACATCTTCCGCGAGTAATTGCGTAACAACGAGCAGGAAGTCTGCTAGCGTCGAGTCGCAACGAGAAGCTGCTCGGTCAGCGTCGAGTAACAACGTGCAGTTACTCGACAATTTAGAGGTACCGAAAAATGAGTACCTTTTTTTCGGCTTCTCTTCGGATACGTGTTCCGTTTTTTGAAACTGCACGTGAAGGCATCGAGTATAAATGGATTTATGCAGCTCTCTAATAAGTACTTAGCCCCACCGCCCGATGGTGCCACAATCGTAAGAGAAATTTTCTATCGTGTAGTACATCCTCGTAGACGGCTACTGTCAAAATATCATCCATATTGGATTTGTAGTTTTGTTTTGACCGCGTGTGGAAACGAACGTGTCCGCGGATTTTAGAAAAATGGAAAAAAGCAATATCGGTCGGTGATTCGCCAAATTGGTCGCATTAGGCTACGAACAGCTGTCCCATCCACCGTATTCTCCAGATTTGGCCCCGTGTAACTTCTTTTTGTTTCCAAACTTGAAAAAGTCACTCGCCGGGCAGAAATTTGAGTCGAATGAGGAGGTTAGCCTCCAGAAAACGTATTTTTCAGACGGGTTAAAAAAGTTGGAGCATCGCTGGGTCAAGTGTATCGAGTTGAAAGGAGACTACGTTGAGAAATAAATCGCCACTTTTCCAAAATGTTCGTTTTTCTTTTGTAAGGTAAGTACTTATCGGACCACCCACGTAGTAGATGTTCTCTCAGCTGGAGGCGGAGGGGAACGGATTCTAAGAAGACTAGTGAAAAGTGTCCAGTGAAACGATCGCGATAAAACTAGGAATCGATTCACTCTCGCACAAAAGAAAAAATTAACCCTTCCGGTTATTCTATGCCATATGGCATAGTCTCTTTTCTGTGCCTGTTTTAGGTCAAAAACTTGTGGATACTATATTTTTCAATTTTTGTATTTTTCTCTGAAGATTTTTATACCAAATAATGAAAAAAATATTTTGATTCGTGTACCAAGTAACTTGTAAGGGTTCAGAAAGTGCGCAGTCCTATCGAGCTGCGTATTTCACAAAAAGAGGTCACTCGTACTTTTATTTATTCTATTGCAAAAATCAATTTATTTTATAGGTTTATGTAAGTAATCTAGTAGTGTAAGAGTAACGTTTATTTTTAAGAATATGAAGGGTTACAAAGTTATGTGGGTTGCCACGAAGGTTAAAACAGTTTTGTTGTTTCTGAAATGGGATAAATATAAATTAATCTTTGGACTGGCCGCAGCTACTCCAAATTATAATCGTGACGTCGGCAGCACTGGGAAAAGGAAACGGCCCCTTTTCGGTGACCACGAATCCGTGCAGTCCCGTGCTGCCGATTTAGGAGCGCTCTGGAACGGTCCCTCTTCGGTGACCACGAACCATGCTTACTCCCGTGCAAGTCACGATATTACAAAAATGGCTGGCCGTTTTTGGTCGGCTATGCCTGATCTCTTACCTCAACTACCGTCGAGGAAGCGATACCAAACTGGCGGTGCATCTCCCTTTTACCCACTTTCGAACTTAAACATAGTGAGAATTACCATATCCATACTGTATGTAAATGAAAAAGAATGTCCGTCCCTGGACTTATGCTATGCTTTCGTAGTACGTATTGGTAATGTCTCCCCCTAGAGTTATGCTATGGTAAATTGTTAATGAGTTCCTTGCTACAGTTGCTACAGTAGGTATTTATTGCTTTAGTAAGTGTAAAAAAAGTTAGATCCCAAATATAGTTTACTAAGGCTGTACGATTTGTTTTATTTCTTACTATGCCATATTTCATGATGCCCAAAAACCACTTTTTCGAACAATATTTTAAAAAATTACTTTTGATTATTCATTATGTAGGCTTAAACAGTAATAAAATGGAAAATAATGACTTTTAAAGTTAAAAACAAAAAAGAAGTACCGAAAGGGTTAAGAACGCCGTAGAGGTAAGTAGGGACACCACCGTTCGGAAGAAACTCTGGCTCTTAAGAACATTAAAACAAATTTATTTAAGAAAAATATCTTTATACAGAAGTATCCGTTTTTATATTACATTCTAAAGGGACGTAAGCAGTGTGTAACATGCTATCACGCCACGCCCCTTTAATGCAATGCCCCTTTTTTCCAGTCGAAAGGTGTGACCCAGTTTTATTGATGTGCGACTTACCACCAAAGGTCGTTTCCTATAAACAATTTTTAGTTCACTAGATTCACAAAAAATACCTCGTCTTTTTCTTCTTCTTCTTGACTGCCACAACAGCCCGATTACGAGACTAAGGCCTAGCTACCCGCAACCATCCGTGTTGTGCGTGCAAATTTGTACACGGCATAGGCAATTTTACTCTCAGAGGTTTGCCATTTCCTGCTGAGAAGACAGCCGCCGAAAGAAAAATTTTTGCTTTTACTCATATGTATGTATGGATAATTGTTATTGTTTTTTATGAGGGTCCGCTGCAAGGTATATAACAAGGTATGCTACGTATGGAGAGATTTCAAAGTAAGGGTGCGGGTTATGTCAAAATTAGAGTTACTTTCACTTAGGAGCAAATGTTTGGTTGCAACATTCAGTATTTGTTCCTATTGGAAAAGAGATAAAAAAACCGCATGTGCTAACAATTGATTTTGTGTAGCAAAAAGTTTATTAGAAAAATCCTTGTTTCAGCAGTTTATAAAGTAAATTTTTATAAATAAGTTTTTGACTTTTTTTTATTATTGAAAAATCTTTTCTTAAAAATTTAAGTTTAAGTGTCTAATGCCCCGTTCTGACTATGTCATATTTGGTGTCATATTCACTGACGACAAACACTGCCATATATGTCATGTTCGTCCTATGTCGTCAAATGCGTTCTCATTGCACGGCAAAAACTGACGAAAAATACATATGACAAGGTTTGCCAGCATGTTGACATTTTTTGTTTTCTCATCAAACGTAGTCAAATCGTTCGTTCGACACAAATTCAATCGTTCTCATTTGATTGTCGCTTCGTATGACAAATCGTAGTCATACATGCAGGCAAACGCAAATGGCACCATATGACAACCCGAATGACTACAAATTACACCATATATGACATAGTCAGAACGGGGCATAAATCTAAAAAACATTCCTCGTGAAAACAGTCAAATTCGTTTGGCAAGTCTATGTTTAGTTCGTTTTCGTCATTGTCTATTAACGTTGAATTATGCCAAGTCTTCAAAAGTTGGTTGCATAACATTTGCAGAGTTATTTGCGTGAAGTTGACTTGCTAATTTAAACCATGGCGTATCATCTGACTCCACATTCAATGGTGAACTTAAAATTTTTTATAAAGGGGAAATAAAAAGTATAAAAGTGCTTAATGAAATTTTAATCATCGTTGTACCTACTATTATCAACAAAAAAACAATGAAAAGACAGATAGGATCTTCTTGTGCATATGTTTTGGGCCTATTAATAATATTACACATCAAATATGTTTTTTCAATGCTATTCTAAAATGTAAAAAAAAGGTGGTTGTACCAACAATATCAATACTGACAAAAAAGGCATCAGTTCACAAATAAGGGTACCTAGAGACATTGACAGACGTCTCGGCTTAAGTGCAGAATAGCGTACCCTCGTGAAAAAAATTAATAAGTATGCTTATACAGAAGTTTGGCTCCTGAGTCTAACAAACTAAAAATTTTGCTGGGGAAACGCCTACCAAAGGCGTGGCACGGTGTCAAAGTTCAAAACTTTTATCAACATAACTCATTCAATTTTCAATCGATTTATACGATATGAGTATCAAACGAAAGGTCTTTTTCATACCTTTATTTTGATGTACCACATTATATACTTTATATGTACGAGTAAAAAATTATAAGCAAAAAATTATTATTTTTTTTATAAAATTTACAAAGCCCGATTTTTTTCTCGAAAAAAACCATAATAAAGATAAAATAAATTTGTTACCATATATTCCCTACGGAATTCTCTTTACAATGAAATATAGAACATTTGACCTTTTTTTGTTTTTATATTTAATTTTAAAGTTAGAAGAATCTGCCTGCAAAATTCAAATGGCGTTTACTAAAGTTATTGGCGCATAATCATAGTCCCGCATAAAAGCCGGCTTTAGTTAGCAAAAGACTAAAAAGATAAAGTCGACTTTAATTTTTCAGTTACCATAGTCAGTTTAGAACATGCTTCTACGTAGCAGCGACTTTTTGAAACAGCAAACGAAGGCAACGGAAACTTTGCAAAAACTAGCGATTCGGAGTTACAAATGAGAATTTATTTTCGGAATTATGCTCATACCGATTTATTTTGTAATCAATTATTTTGCAATATTTGTTTTCCTGAACACTAATTAGCAGTTAAAAATGGACGACTACGGTCGGCTACTTGTGAAAAACAGACGGCAGCCTAAAAAAATCGACTGCACAATTTTCCGAGGATTAATCTGCCCATCTCTGACATAAACAAAACAAACAAACAGCTAATCGATATGCAAGTTTGTGCCTACTTTACGGGGTAAAGAAAACAATTGTATTCTATTGTCGCTTGGTTCTTGAATGTTCAAAACATCAATTGCAAACTGAGCAGCAACTTTATCGACCGGTAACGACTATAGAAGTCTTCGTCATCGAACTCGAAGGGATCCATCCGGCTTTTATATACTTTTCGCCGTCTCAGCACAATTTCGTCGTTAATAATATTGAAACCTCTTTCAATTTCCTCGAAATGAAACATTTTACATTTTTTTGAATTTAAAATATTTTGAAAAAGTGACATTTCTGCTCATTTTGACTCATTGCTAACTGGTTTAGCAACAGCTTTTGCATGTTTTAAAGTTAGAGTATACTTTAAGCGTTAAAGTATGCTCTAACTCGACTATGATTGATTTAGAGCCTACTTTATTTAAAAGTATACTTTATTGATCTTAAAGTGTACTTTATTTCGACTATGACTATGCGCCATTGCTTAGGCTAAAAGCATAGTAGAGCGGCGAGCAAAGCGACGAGCAAAGCGTAGAGCGATCCATAAGGCATTTTTTGCGAATATTGCGCTTATCAATCCATCCACATAAATTTTTTTTGTTTTGTTCACACAAATTTTTTAATAGCAACAATTTTTGGATTTCAAGTAGAGCAAAGCGGCGAGCAAAGCGATGAAAACAAAATATTTTGCAATCGTCGCTTTGCTCTTTTCAGCTTTCTTCGCTTTGCTCGTGACTATGTGCGCTTCGATTCAAAAGCGTTGATTTGTTCTCGACGCTTTGCTCTTCGCTTTGCTATGTTTTTAGCCTTAGGCGCGATATTTTCGAATAATAAGAATTGAATATAAAAATACTGTACGCTCCTTACTGAACCTGATGCCGTAGTTAACTCCCATGAGGGTTATTTTTCAAGCGCCCCGGCCGAGGGCCGCCCACACAAAAGTTACTTGAATGCAGAAATCCTTTGCTTAGGCGCGATATTTTCGAATCATAGGAATTGAATCTAAAAATACTGTACGCTCCTTACTGAACCTGATGCCGTAGTTAACTCCCGTGAGGGTTATTTTTCAAGCGCCCCGGCCGAAGGCCGGCCACACAAAAGGTACTTGAATGCAGAAATTCTTTGCTTAGGCGCGATATTTTCGAATCATAGGAATTGAATATAAAAATACTGAACGCTCCTTACTGAACCTGATGCCGTAGTTAACTCCCGTGAGGGTTATTTTTCAAGCGCCCCGGCCAAAGGCCGGCCACACAAAAGGTACTTGAATGCAGAAATTCTTTGCTTAGGCGCGATATTTAATTAAAACACGCATTGAAAAATAACAAAAATTTATGTTTTTCTATTTCTTTGAAAAGAGAATTCCACACGCTATAATATAGTGTACATTTTTTTGTACCTTAGTAACGAGATTTTTCGAGAAAAACATCGGGTTTTGTAAATTTTATAAAAAAAATAATAATTTTTTGCTTATAATTTTTTACTCTTACATATAAAGTATCTAATGTGGTACATCAATAAAGGTATGGAAAAGACCTTTCGTTTTATACCCATATCATATAAATCGATTGAAAATTGACTGTTATTTTGATAAAAGTTTTAAACTTTGACCCCGTGCCACGCCTTTGGTAGGCGTTTCCCCAGCAAAATTTTTTTTTGTTACATTCACAAAAACAAGTTCTATATAGCCAAACTTTCATTTTTTTTTTCACGCTATTCTGCAGTTGTTCCGACGTCTCTCCATACCCCTTTCGGGACGGAGTTTAATTTAGAAATCCAAAATACTCTCAGAAGAAATGTTCTCCTGCTATGAATACTGGGGTTAGAAAATTTTATTGGATGCTCACAAATTCTGAAATCATCCTTTTATGTGGGAACACCGAAATCGAAAAAATATTTTGCGTGGGTCGTAAAGCTGCGTGTACACTGTAGAGAAATTTCGGTAGAGCTCTATCTACTCTCGAACTCTCGTCTATCAAATGTGTTTACACTATAGAGGATCTCTACTAGGGATTTGACTCTACGTAGAGTTTGATAAACTCTAAACAACGATGAACTCTATTCGACGTATACACTATGAAAATTTTTTCTCTCGGCTAGAGCTGTAGAGCAAATTTTTATTCTTGCGAACGAAATTCGGAAAAATGAGTGCGCGCCAGAAGCAAGCAACAGCTGCAGTTGTAGTTTATTTGAAGAAGAATTCAAAAAAAAGAGTCGGGAATGTTGGGTGCGAAATTGGATCGCGAAACGGCAGAGTGCGGGTGTTTATCGGGAGCTACTTGGTGAATTATAAAAGAGTGATGCAGCGGCGTATGCCAATTTTTTTTTAATGTCATCCACAAATTTTGAAGCATTGCTACAAATAGTGGCCCCGGTAATCGTAAAAAAAGACACACATTTGCGCAAAGCAATTCCTGCAGGAGAAATGTTGGCAGTGACTTTGCGATTTCTTGCTACAGGTAAATATAGTACATACATAGTACATGTTTTGAAAAATTTCTAAATTTAATGCGTGTTTTCGTAGTTGGCGAAAAGAAGTCAATGAAAAAATACCACTAATGCACAGAGGGAACCATGGGAAAACGTCCGCAGATGCAAAATACGTTCAAAATATTTTTTGAGAAGAATATTTTTTGAGCTTAGAATGGGAAATTCCATGGCAATACGCGCGTATTTAGACTCTTTGTTTATATGCGTTTTGTCCGGTAAATGTATGCATTTCAATAAATAAAATAAATTACTTTTACTATCGTGTTACAGGACCCAGCTTTTGATACAAAATTGAAAGCAATGAATAACACCCAACGGGAAACATACAACTCGCCAGAACCAGACCCACTTTTCTTTTGTTTGATTTTTCTCACTTCGCCGTTATATTGGCACCGCAGATTGTACCACTTTGCGGCCACTTCTTTTACGCCAATGTTACATTTTTCGTCAATTTCCAACTGTAACTAATCAATATGTAAAGTCTTTTTTATTCATGTTATTTAACAATTCTTTACATACATGTATGTAAACGTTAAAATTAACGTTAAAGTTTATTAAATAAAATTTTCATAGGTTCAAACAGGTTAATACGGGAAAGCAATGTAATGGGCCCGGACAACATTTACTGGTTTGCGTAGGGTCCACTGGACCCTTGACTCGAACATCGAAAGCAGTTGAAACGTTTTTTCTTCGGCGCTGATGCCATTGCGTTATTCGTTATTGTTTGTGTGGTGGATATTTTGTTGCTCTTAAAAACTCATTAACATCTTCAGTTAAAACCACACTTCAAAAACATTCATAAATCGTGAAATTCTCTACTATGCATTCA
Source organism: Melieria omissa (assembly GCA_963971225.1). Taxonomy (NCBI): domain Eukaryota; kingdom Metazoa; phylum Arthropoda; class Insecta; order Diptera; family Ulidiidae; genus Melieria; species Melieria omissa. The sequence goes on along the minus strand of OZ020269.1, from coordinate 50,987,067 downwards.
TATAAACAAAAAAACCTGCATGCGAGAGTTCTAAACTCTATTGAACGTGTTCAATAGAGCTAGAGTTCTCGTAGAGCCAATGAAAAAAGTGTCTACACTACGAAAAACTCTCGACTAAAAAATCTCGGGTAGAGACTGTGACGAGCTCTCGTGGAGAGCTCTACTGAGTGTATAGACTTCTCTAGGCGAGATTTTTCTCTAGCTCTCAGTATATTTCTCTACAGTGTATACGTAGCTTAAGATTTGAATAATTGTTTTGAGGGGCATTAAAAACTTGCTGGGATGTATTATCCCAGTAGTCCCGTAGCTACCTTCTTAATATACCTTGGGTCGGCCGCACCGCGTTTCTTCCAAAATTTTCTAGGAAAATGTCAGATACAATTTAAAGTAAAACTATATTGCCACAAAAAAAAAATTATTTGAAGAAAAATAATTGTCTTTTAGGACCCTGTGCGGTCACACAACAGACCACGGCTGCCGTATTTTACCTCCTTAAGCTGTCACCCTCACCAGCCACTTCATAGCTTTAAATTACTTGTCAATTTATGTATCATTCTTGGCGCCAATTTAGTAATCACATGATTACCTACTGATGCACCACCATTCCTTTCTGGATTGCCAAAATCAGATTTTTTATTTAAATTACCTCTTAGGATCATAATCTGCAGTGCTCTGAATCATCATTTCCAAAATCTTATCCTCCTCGCTGCCTTTCATTTTTGAAAGATCCAATGATGTACCATCTGCCCTAGAATGCGACCGGGATTGAAGACATTTTTCAGAGTTTTGAAGGTTCCACGGCTTTCTCGTCTGATGAGAAATGGGAATTCGGGCTATAATCAGCGATGTGTTTTTAGGTATTAGGCTGTTGTCATCTTGGTACTCTGTAGGAGAAATCACCGTAATGCCCACAACGCAAATTAGAAGAAAACCACTTACCTTCTTTCGTTTGTGCATTGACTATTTGCAGATCGAAATCAGTAACTTTTCCCAAACGTTTTTGGTGTATAATAGCCTTTTTCAGATCACCAACAGATATATTAAGCCCATCAAATGTAACTGTGTCAAAATCCAGGGCACTTTTAAATTTGTAATGCACAGACATTTTTCCAGTCAAAATATTAATGCCAGGAAAACTTAACATACATTTTCCCACTAGAACCCTATGGCAGTCAATCTCACGCGTTGCACCCAAATTTAGACCGAATTTAAAATTAACACAGCTTGATTATACAGAATAGAATCCTATTTTACTGCAAGAAACCTTCTATGGTTCTTCACTAGATTCAGATTTATTAAATCAATTCACGCATCCCCTCAACAGCAGTGACAATTAGGAAGTGTTCTGAAAGCGCACGCCTTTCGTATTTGAACTATAATTGAAGTGATGCCAGACTAATGGTCATGTTTTATCGCCTTTGCTTCGTCGTTATGTTGAAATGAGTCATTTCGTAGATTTAAAATTGCATGGGGGAAATGCGTGATTTGGCTTTGCATTTGAGAATTTTTGCTCAAATCATGCATTTGGGCTAAATGTAAACGCAGTCGCCGTAGCTCAGTTGGCTAGTGCGTTGGGCCATGAGTCAAAACTCCGCGTGTTCAATACTCCGTTGCGTTAACACCGAATAAATATAAATATCCATATTTCAAATTAAAATCGAACAATTAATGGTCTGGGGTCTAGGGCTGTCATGCACATTGGCCCACGTAATCAAATAATTGTGAAGCTCTCCGTACTCAGTCTACCTTGTTTATTGTATCCGCAGCAGGCGCTTTCACGATGTTTTAAGTCAATCTTCAATCTAAATATATGTATGAATGCATCTTGGTCCGTTTGGATGCTTAAAACTTAAAAACGAATTGATCAAATTGGATACTTCATTCGGCGGGTGTGCTCGTAATTGCTTCGCAAAGGTTAAAAAAAACGAAAAATCGTACCACCATTTTTTTGAAAATATCTTTGGTACCATAAGTCACACATCAATTAAATTTGCTACGAACTAACTATTTTGTCACGTCCTTCGACAAGGTCATAGGTCACAGTTTCGACAAGGTCAAAGACAGTACCTTCCGTTTAGTTGCATTCACCTTCGCTGCACATGATTTGGGGCACTTAAGCGAAAAATGCAGTTAAGCGGAATATCTAAAAAATTTTTTGGAAACAGCTATATGTTTTTATGTAAGGATGTATACCGCGCACCTATATAAAAATGTCAAAATATATCAAAATATATTTAATGTACCCACGGGCGGTGGGTGCCGGATGGGGGCTCCAGTCACGAGTCACACGCTTTACGAGGCGGTGGTAGAGCCGGTCCTTCTCTACGGCGCTGTTGTCTGGTGGCCTGCGGTGGATAGCGTGGTGAACCAGAAACAGTTCGACTGAGTCAGGAGGCTTGCTGCCACTTTCATAACTGCAGCCATCCGTTCTACGCATACTAAGGCGCTTTTTACTATTCTTAATTGGGTCCTTTCGACCCTACTGATCAGGCAGTCCGCCAAGATTGCCGCTGTACGGCTAAATGCTATATGCAGTTGGGCACGAGCGGACCAAGGCCACTCCAAGCTGGTTGTAGAGTGCCGGACCGCTCTGAATGATATATCGGAGGGTTCACCTGAGTTAGGTCCCGGGGGCACAGTGGCATCACTGGCAACTGCGTGGCAGACGAGTTGGCCAGAAAAGGCACTCTGCTTCCAGCTCCTGCTACGCAGTGTAGCATCCCCCTTGCGACCGTCAAATTGAAGGTCAGGCAGGCTTATCTCCGCCTGGCTAATCTCTTTGGGTGGAGGAGAACCTCTCCAGAGAAACCTGGCCGTCGCTTAACCAAGGCAGGACACGTGAAAAACTTCCTTTAACCCTTCGCTGCATGATTTAATTTCCTTAGAGAAAAAAAATATTTGGCAAATTATTCTTGTTTCTCGTTAAGTTACGATGGTAAAACTGAAATTTTGTTGAATTCCTATGTCCACGAAAAAAGTTAAGTAACATTGCATATATGCAATTTCATGCAGCAAAAATCGTTCTTCCTCTTGATTTCCTCAAATTTTTGCAATTACGATACAATTCACTCATACGAAATTCTATATTGTTATTTCCACAGAAAAATTACGAGTTTTGAAAAAGTTGTTGTGGATTCATTTTTATTTTGGGAAAATATAGTCAACTGTAGTATTGTAGTACTGTAGTAATATTTTACATTATAATATAAAAAGTTTAATGTAAGGAACTGGGAAATTATTTTGAATGAAATTTTTTATAACAATTTCTTGTTTTATTGAAACATAAATATGTGTCACACTTTTCACATTTCATGAAAGTGTAACCATTGCAACCTTGCGATGTATAAAATTTATCAAAAAAAACTTTGTAGTTCTTTTCAGATGGAACATGTCGCAGTAGTCTTATAACAATGTTGGCACTGGAGCCCAAATCAGTCTCTTCAGGAAGCCTATCCACGGGGTTTGTCTTTTGGCCCGTGTATATTTCAAAGTTGTAGTTAAATCCAGATATTCCGGCGAGCACATAGAGTTTAAATCCCCATTTGTGAGGTTTCATGGGAAGTTATTGCTTCAGATAAGATTTGCATTTGGTAGAGCATAGTTGCTCATCCACGTAAAGACAGCTTTCAAATGGGACCGGTTTAAATTTTTCAATTAAGTGGTTGATAACTGGACGTATTTTAAAAAGTCGGTCAGAATTAGGGTAATTCCTGAGTTTCATGTCATCATTGTTATTGAATTGTTATTGTAATAGCGACTTGATTTTTTCAAATCTATTTAGCGACATGGTCTCCTGTATTAACGTATTTCCAACTATAGGTACCCAATATTGACGGTTGTTTGGAATTTGAATTACCGACATCAAAACGCATATGCCCAGAAATTTTCGCAAATCCAATTCATCAATATGTTCTGGATTAGTTGGATTTTTCTGGCAAGCATATAAATTGGACTGGTAAACAACAGACTTTATAAGTTCGTCAGAAAAAAAATATTTGAAATAACTGTAAGGTCCTTTCAAATCCATAAAATTTTCGGGCAGCTCTTCACTGCCTTTAAATTCAGTATTTAAATTTATATCGAATTTTTTTTTTCCAAATAGTTTTATCGTATCGTTCTCTGACCGTTTTCTCTGCAGCAATCCCAATCACTTTATTTATTCCATGTTCTTCTTCTTCTTCACATGTTTCCTCCGTGCATCGATATACTTTTATTTCAAAATTATTATTATCACCGTCATCATCAAAAAACTCGTCTTCACTTTCAACCCAACCTTCAATTATTTTTTCAAGGTCCTGATCAGTAAATGCCCTAAAAATAATAATTTAGGATTGGGTGCATGATTTTGCATATATGCAATATAATAACTTATATGCAATGTCAGTTCATATTGGCGCAAACGCATGATATTGCATATATGCAATGATACATCGTAGCGCAAAAGTAAATAATTAGCAATTTAAGTATGCAAGTAGTTAACGACGAAAATTATGTAAACTTTTCAAATAATACTTACATTTTAGAAAATTTTCACAATAATGCAAAATATTAAGAAAAATAAACACAATTTTTCCAAGCACTGTAAACACGTGTTGTTTGGTCGGTTCTTTTGTACATACTTTCAATGTTATTCGCGAAATTCCGTTAGAAATAAATTGTTTTATCATAAAAGAAACAGGTAATGAACGAATAACTGTAAAACGCTGCATAGAAAAGTTGCCAGATCTACGAGAAGTTAACATTGCATATATGCAATGCCATGCAGCGAAGGGTTAAAGCGAAATTCCATTTACTCCACAGCGAAGAGGAGAGCGTCGAGCATCTGATGTGCCACTGCACAGCACTAGCGAGGAGACGACTCCGGCTGCTGGGAGACCCGTTCTTCAGCAACTTGACCGACCTAACAGGACCCAGCATCAGCCGCAGCGCCCGATTCATAGCGGAATCGGGATCGCTCCTGCCCAACACCTACACGGGCCGCAATATGGCCTATGCTATTTAAGCTGCCACCCTAACCTAACCCATGTATATATATTATATCAATAATTTTATAATTTACATATTGTTACGAATACTAAGTCTAGTGGGCTGTTATGTATCTCTGGATTGTGTAATTTGAAAATAAAACACAGTCAGTTTCTTAAACACAGACAATAAAATAAACCAACAGTCACTTTTTTATTCACAGTTTACACTTTACTGTTCGTACACTTAAGTATTTGCTGAATTACTCCGTGTGGCAACTTCACTTGTCAAAACCAGACTGACTCGCTGCGCCGCATCCGGCTGCCTTTCATACCTGCCAGGCCATCGCGCAGATCGTTCCCGCACATTCCGGAGTGGACTAAAAGTTTCCATCATTGCCAGGTTGGACTAAAAGTTACCATCGCGGCCGTCGTTGCCAGATTGGATTATAGCACGGCACGTAGCGGCAGGGTTGCTTTGCACAGCGACAGACTGTCTTATCGTTACACTGCCCACCACTTAGGGCCGTTTTCTCATCTTCCCGTTAACTTTAAAGTTCACTTTAACGGGCCGATAAACGCATTTTCGTTTTCTCATCTGCCCGTTAAGCTATCCTCCCGATAAAATTTACCGGGAGGATTGAGTGCCTGTTAAACTTTAAAGTGAACTTTAAGTGGAAATGGTGCCAAGTACATGCATATGTTGGTTTACAAACAAAAAACAGCTGATAATGAAATTACAATTTGAAATGAAATTTGAATTTGAGATCTTTCGGTATGGAAAATAGGCGTGTTTCTTAAATTCATGCACTGGAAGACGCTTTTGAAAGTACGGAGTCACAAAATGCGGCAAATATAACATATAACAGCCAATTGGACTATTTCACTGCTTTGCACTGCTGACATGTCCAATCGCTGCTGGGCCGCCACCTGTGCGATACGTCTCGCTCTTCTGCGCTGCAAGTTCCAGCTTGGACTTACGCTTCAAGCTGTCAAACTTGTCCCTCAACGATTTCCAACGTCGGGACACGCCCCATTTGGCAGTAAAAGCATCAACATGATTTTGCCAGGAAAAATTTTTATTTTTTCCTTCAAAAATAATTATAATTTTTCACAAACAGCTGATTGTGCCGCCAAGTGCTGCCCAATGCTGACCAGTGATGCCAAAAAATCAGACCTGTTAAATTTATATTTATCAGGAAGATGAGAAAACGAAAAAATTTACCGGCCACTTTAAAGTGACCTTTAGCTAAAGTTCACTTTAGCTACCGGTCACTTTAACGGGAAGATGAGAAAACGGCCCTTAGACTTGTTCGTCCCGAACAAGTGCCGAGGCTCCGCTGTGATGAGGCGCCAGGCGCTCCAAATGGACTACCTTCAGCTTAGCGCCTCTATTTCTGCAACGTTGAATCCGGTATACCACGTCGTTAATCCTAGTCACGACTTCGTACGGTCCTTCCCATAACGCTTGAAGTTTCGGAGACAAACCTTTCCTCCGCTGCGGGTTGTAGAGCATTACCAGATCGCCTTCTTGGAACCCTGCTGAGTTGGCCCGTAGATCATATCTGGCTTTCGCCTTATCGCTGACCAGTTTGGTGCGGCCCCTTATAAATTGGTGAATTTCCTCCAGTTCCGCCCGCTTATTGGCCACGTAGTCCGTCTTAGCGCCTCCCGTCGTGCTGACTACTCCGAACTTCAAGTCAGCGGGTAACCGCAACTCTGTGCCGAACACTGCTCGGGCTGGAGTGAGTGATGTCGTGTCGTGCGGGGCTGACCTATACGCCATCAGGAACAGGGGGATATGCGTGTCCCAATCCTTTTGATTCCTGCCTACCACTTTCCGCAGGTATTCCTCCAGTGTCCGGTTAAAGCGTTCCACCATGCCGTCGGACTGTGGGTGCAACGGCGTGGTACGAGTTTTCTTTATCCCCAGTAGCTCACATACTTCCTTGAATACCGCAGACTCGAAATTCCGGCCTTGATCTGAGTGTAATTCCAACGGAACTCCGAACCTGGCTACCTAGTTGTTTACCAGCTTTTCCGAGACCGTAGTGGCTTCCTGGTTAGGAATGGGGTACACTTCGGGCCATTTGCTGAAGTAATCCATTACCACCAGCACATATTTGTTGCCTTGAGTGCTAGTTGGGAATGGGCCGGCGACGTCCATAGCAATCCGCGCGAAGGGCGCTCCCACGTTGTACTGTTGCATGCGGCCTCGAGATTTTCTTGTCGGCCCTTTCGTGGCTGAACATTGGTCGCAGCTCTTAATCCACTCGGCTACAGACTCCTGACATCCTACCCAGTAGAATAGTCTTTTTATTTTTGCGACGGTTTTGGTGATGCCTAGGTGCCCTCCACTGGAGTCGTTATGGTATGCCTCGATGACCTCGTTGATTCTGCATTTCGGCACTACCATTAGGAAGCTGCTGGCCCGACCATCCGCGCTCTCCCATTCGCGGTACAGGCATCCTTCCTTCAGCCGCAGACTTTTCCACTGTGCCCAGTAAGACTTAGCAATCGGGCTTTCACCGGCCATCTCCTGCCAGTCTGGACGTGCGCCTTGCTCCTTGCTTTCATCGATTTTGGCAAGATCCGCATCCTCACGCTGGTCCTTTTGTAGCCTCTCCGCAGACCACTCTTCCTCTGGCATAACGCTTATCGACCGAACATCCACAATTTGTCCTTCGCTTTCGGCTCGCGAGTTATGCCTGCACTCGGTTTTGCACGAATGGTGTGGCAGAGCGGCAGCCCTTCTTGGCGACGTCTGTTGTCCGGAACACTTTTCTCGCAGATGGCAGTCTCGTGATATGTGGCCTTGCTTGCCACATCGCCAGCAACTGACTTTAGATGACACTGCCCGCAGCCCCGCTGGTGCCTCCGAGCTCACGGTCTGGTTTTGGGTGACACGTCCAGATTGGGCTCGACGCTTTTCCGCAGATGAATGTCGAAGACTTCCTCTCCAGGCCGCCTCATACGTCATCGCGCTGGCCACCGTCTCCTTAAATGTCGGCTTGCCCATCATCAACGCACTGCGACGTGTCTCTGGGTCATGAAAACCTTCAATAAATGACTCAATCTTCATCCTCTCGAGGGTATCAGCGCCGAATTTCGCACAACTGTACGAGCCGCTCAATGTCCGCTGCATATGTCTGCAGCGCCTCGTTGGCCCTTTGTCTACGGCTCTTCAGCTCGCAATAATGCAGCATTTTGTTGTGCTCGTCACTGTATCTGGCTGCCAGCGCCCTTATGACGGTATCGTAATCACCTCTCAAACCTTCCGGAACTGTTTTTATTACCTCAGCCGCAGAACCTCTTAGAGCCAGTATCAGTCTCCGACCTTTCCTAACATCGGTCCACTGACTCTCCAAGGCAGCCATCTCGAATTGTAGTTTGAATGTGTCAAACGACGTGGTACCATCATAGGTAGGCACTTCTATGGCGAAACTGTCCTCAACTGACTGCACCCTTGCTCTCAGCTGTACCTCTCGAAGCCGTTCGTCTATCTTTCTCTGCATCGAATCTTCCAGACTATCGACTCGTTTGTTCAGGGAATCATCAAGATCGTCAACACGTTTGTTCAGGGAATCATCCAGGTCGCCAACTCGTTTATCCAAGTGCTCTACCCGCGTCTCCAGGTGCTCAACTTTCCCATTAATCCTGTCTGAGATTTTCTCCACTTTCTGCTCCAAGCGCTGGGTCGCCGTTTCCATTTTCGCTGACACCTGCGCCGACATTTCACGATTTGCAGTCTCGACTTTTGCCGAAATTTCGAGATTCGTAATTTCCAGCTTCGCTGCCATTTCTCGATTCGCTGTTTCCATTTGCGCCGACATGCCTTTGAGTGCAGCCATTAGTTGGCTCATGTCCAACGCTTGTATTGGTGCAGCCGCTGCAGCTGTACTCTGTAGCGAAGCAGCACCAGCAGGCGACTCCTCCACCTTGGCCGACGCCTCTAGTTCTTGCGCTCCGAACTCGTGCACAGTCCAATCGACGCCTCGTGCCTCACATGCTTCTCGCAAGCGCAACTGCAACTCCACCTTTCCGCCAGCAGTCGGCAAATTCCAGGCAGCCAGCTCCTTCTTCTGCTGGTCTATTTATTTGTTTACTTTCAATTTTCCACAATCCCACTTCTGACACCAAATGTTACGAATACTAAGTCTAGTGGGCTGTTATGTATCTCTGGATTGTGTAATTTGAAAATAAAACACAGTCAGTTTCTTAAACGCAGACAATAAAATAAACCAACAGTTCCTTTTTTTCACAGTTTACACTTTACTGTTCGTACACTTAAGTATTTGCTGAATTACTCCGTGTGGCAACTTCACTTGTCACAACCAGACTGACTCGCTGCGCCGCATCCGGCTGCCTTTTATACCTGCCCGGCCATCGCGCAGATCGTTCCCGCACATTCCGGAGTGGACTAAAAGTTTCCATCATTGCCAGGTTGGACTAAAAGTTATTATCGCGGCCGTCGTTGCCAGATCGGACTAAAAGTTACCATCGCGGCCGTCGTTGCCAGATTGGATTATAGCACGGCACGTAGCGGCAGGGTTGCTTTGCACAGCGACAGACTGTCTTATCTTTTATTTATTTTTTTTTTATTTATTTATTTACATCTACCGGGCTTAGCCCTCACAGATTACAAAAGTAACTTACATCTAATGAAAAATAAAATAATTAATTAGCTCCTTTTTAAAGAGCATACGGCCAGCATCCATGTCGACATATTTACTGACAGTGTTGCAAAGACATGTAAACTTATGAATCGGTTCATTATTTCCATACTTGGTTCTATGGACCGCACTATAAAAAATATACTTTTCTCTTAACGCTCTTCCTGGCACAAAAAAAGGCAGAAGCATTAGCAGTTCCGGCGAATCAGTCTTATAGTCGCAGATATCTTTAATAAATAGAATACCGAGCATTTTTCTTCTGCACTCGAGACTTTGTAGGCTTAAAATTCGGCATCTAAGTTCGTAGGAAGGCATAGATTCAATTGAGTATAAGCGGCGAAGAGCAAAACGGGTGAAACGTCTTTGAACTCTCTCTAATCTGATTATGTGAGCCTCAAAATTGGGATCCCATATAATACATGCGTACTCTAGAATAGACCTAACCAAACTTGCGAAAAGGCTCTTAAGAGTTAGTGGATCTTTAAAGTCCTTCGAATTTCGCATTAAAAAACCCAGTTTAGAATTAGCTGAGGAAACTACATATTCCCTATGAAAGTCGAATCTAAGCTTAGAGTCGAGGTACACCCCTAAATCTTTGACAACGTCCTTGCGAGTAAATGTGTTACTGCTGTTATATGTGTAATCGCAAGTCAAAGGAGCATTATTCCGCGAGAACGTTATTATGCAACACTTGGCGAAATTTAGCCGCAAACCATTCTTGTCACACCAGGATATTAGGTTATTAATGTCCAGCTGTAGCTCAAACTGGTCACACCAATTTGCAATGCTGCGATAGATTTTTAAGTCATCAGCATACATTAAGACATGGCAAGATCTCAAAACCAACGCGATGTCGTTGATAAAAATTGAAAAAAGCAGGGGTCCCAAATGGCTTCCCTGCGGAACACCAGATGTAACAACAATTGGTTGGGAGATACCTTGGCCAACCCTTACAACAAGCTGCCTATTAGTTAGGTAGGACTCCAACCAGGCTAGCGCACACGAGTGAATGCCAAGTCTTTCTAACTTTGCAAGTAGCAGTCCGTGGTTCAAACTATCAAATGCCTTTACAAAGTCGGTATATAAAGCATCCACCTGCACTCCATGTTCGACACTGTTAATAACGAAATTCGTGAAAATAGCTAAATTCGTGCAGGTCGACCTGCCAGGGAAAAACCCATGTTGTTGCGTAACAATATGGTTTCTTAGAGCTTGGAGTAGGTGCTTATTAACTATTTTATCTAATAGCTTAGGGATAACAGAAATCTTTGTAATTGGCCTGTAGTTCACAACACAGTTTCTTAGCCCGGACTTGTATATCGGTGAAATGAAAGCTGTTTTCCATTCATCGAGTACATACCCAGTGCTAAGAGATTCGTTAAAGATTATTGCGAGAGGAATGTACAGCGAACTTCCGCAGTTTTTTAAAAAAGCGGGTGGTAGCAAGTCATACCCAGCACCTTTGGCCGAGTCTAAAGACTCAATAGCTTCAAAGACTTGCTCTTCGGTGACAGAGATTCGTCCTATATTAACGACTTGGTGCAACACGGACAGGTCGGCTGAGATTCGCGCGTCGTTGAAACTATCGAACACGGAACCAAAGAAGCTTGCGAAAAGCTCACAGATACTTTGCGTCGTAGAGGCAATTGCGCCTTTGAATTCCATTGAATTAGGGATACCATTTGTTTTGCGCTTCGAATTATAAAAGACCCAAAAAGACTTAGCATTGACCTTGATATCAGCCTCAAGAGAACTGACATACTTCTTATACAAAAATTGACTGAGGCATTCATATTCTCTCCTGCGGAGTGTGAAAACTGATTCGTTGGCAGCCGTCTGCGATTTTTTGAATTTCTTATGTGCCTTCGAACGCAAGTTCTTTAGTTTGATAAGTTCGCTATTAAACCAAGGCAGGTTAAATGTTCTTTTTCTGACGCGCCTTGGAACATACAAATTAAGTCCTTCAGCTAATACATTTTTAAATTGTGTGTACATATTTGCTAAGTCTAAGGATTCCAATAGTTTATTCCACGTTACTGAATCAAAAAATTGATTTAGAGCAACGTAGTTTGCGGCGGAGAAGTTATAAAAGTATTCGGGTTCATGCAGAAAAATACATGGCCATTGCCTTATGATGAACCGATTCACAAGTTAGAGGCATGTCATACCTATAAATCTTAAAAGCGAGATCATTGTTTACAAAGATGAGATCTAATACTCTGTTGAGATCATTGGCAACATCATTTATTTGAAATAAGCCAAGAGAATAAAGTGTATCACAAAGTAGTGATTCGCAATCACCCCTAACATTATGTGGTATTAAAATTTTTTCATCAGCACTAAGTAACCACTCAATGGAACCTAAATTGAAATCACCTACAATGCATGTGGTCTGATAGGATTGCAAGTTATCATATATACAGCTTATGTTCTCTATATGAAGATTATAAGTCCCGTAATCACTGTTGGGAGGAATATAGCTTATAACGAAATATATCTCATGAACAGTGTCATTACATGACTGCCTAGTACTGACAGCAACACAAATCTGCTCGAGGTGCTTATCGGCATGCAATAACTTCACCTCGCGGCTAGCGAAAGAAGAAGATACTGCAACCAGTACACCACCTCCCCTGGTAACACCCGAATGTAGGAAACGGTCCTTACGATAAACTTCGTAGGACCCGTCAAAAAGTTCGGTCGAAAGAAAATGAGATGTTAGCCAGGTCTCGACGAGGATTATGACGTCGAAATCATGTGCTGTTGCCGATTGGAAAAGGATGTTGGTTTTAGTGCGTAAACCACCCGCATTGTGAAAATAGACAGAGAGGTCAGATTTAATAGTGCGACTGCTTTTACCAATGGTTGGAAAATCAACTAGGGCATCACTGGTTGATCCCCGATAGTTGGAAAAAACCTGAAAGGACGAACGTTCACCGAAGTGGGCCACAAATCCGAAATTAATAACTTCTCATAAAAAGACTCAGCAACACCCAATTTAAAATTAATCCTCTTCAGGGACTCCACTAACACATCCTTTTTCACTAATTTAAAGCAGGAAAGGAATTTTTTGTCAATGCCCGCATGATTCGCGACATAATCGACGATGTTATCAGCCGTAACCGACGGTGCGAATGAGGACAAGTGCAGCCATTTCAAGCGAATGGCCACCTCAAGTTCTACGCTAGTGTTAGACCCAACAACATGTACTTGCTTGCGTTTGCGTTTCTTGCTTACACTATTCCAAGCAGGGCTGTGCTGTGAAAGCTGCGCTGACGAAGGAGCGGGAACGCGATCATCATGTATTGAAAGAGTAGATGCAGCCGCAACAGCGTAAGAGCTGGGCTGCACTGTAAGAGCAGCAGCAGGCAGTCGGCGAGCGTTCGGATTAGCGGCGTTATCAGTAACAGCTGAGAATGGCACCTTTGTCGCAGCGGCGGCGTTATCGATGACGGCAGAGCATGGTACTTTCGTAGCAGAAGAGGCGCCAGCAGTAGCGACAGCAGTAGGCGCAGCAGTGAGAGTGTGTTTTGCAGCAACAGCAACGTAGGAATTTGGATCGGCATTCAAAGTATGAGCGACGGCAGTAGGAGTGCTTAGAACAGCATCTACAGCAGCAGCGGCAAGAGCGTCGCCGGTTGGCACTGCAGTGGGAGTGCGCTTCGCGACTGCAGTAGCTTCGAAGTTCTGAGCAGCGTTAGATGCGTGGATGGGAGAACGTTTCGCGACTGTAGCAGCGTCGGGTTTCTGAGCGGCTTTAGATGTGTGAGCGTCGCAAGCGGGCACCGCAGTGGGAGTGCGTTTCGCAACTGCAGCAGCGTCGGAGTTCTGATCGGCTTTCGATGTGTGGACGGGAGTGTGTTTCGCAATAGCAGCAGCATCGGAGTTTTGAGCGGCGGTAGATGTTTGAGCGTCGCTAGCGGGCACCGCAGTGGGAGTGCGTTTCGCAACTGCAGCAGCGTCGGAGTTCTGATCGGCTTTCGATGTGTGGGTGGGAGTGCGTTTCGCAATAGCAGCAGCATCGGAGTTCTGAGCGGCTCTCTGCATCTCTGCGACTTTAAGGTTTACAGAGTGGAGAGCCACCTCTATGTCTTCAATTTTCTGTCCGATAACTTTAATATTATCTAGGAGCGGGCAAATGCTAGATAGCACGCGTGTATTAACAGCTTTGAGAGCAATGACCTCATCATATACCATTTGGAGAGTAGTCGAATCAGCTGGCCGTTTTAGTTGGTGGGTCACGTCAGGCTTGACTTTTTGTTGTTGTTTCGTGGCTGCACTGATAGAATTAATACGCTGATCCGGCTTTGACGATGGTTTAAGCTGAGCCTCAGTGGAACCAGACTTTTGGCACTTCTCAGCCTGAGATGCCGGTGTACTGACAGCAGGCAACCGACAATCCACAGCAACGACGGGATCAGCAACATTATCCCCTCCAATGGCTACAGGCTGGGGCGAGCAGACGGAACGACGGCGCACCAATGAGCAGCCAGAGCAGTGGAAAGGCTTATTAGCGGTGCGCAAAAAATCAAGATCCTCCTGCGAAACGTTGGCGCACTCCAGATGGAAGAACTCCTTACACGAAGCACACAGCGCTTTAGGCTGGGCTCGGTCGACCCTCTGGCCACAAATGCAGGGCATTACGAAAGAGAGATTTGCAAACTCACTGAGTACGACACTAGGTGAAAACGCGTCTGCACAGCACAAGCTCAGTAGCTGAACTGATCGTTACAATATCAAAAAATTGTATTAACGAATCTATTGAATTATTAAAAAGATTACACCAATGTGTGAAATATGATATGTTTTTATGTAAAATAATCGGTCATTTTGCCATGCGAATATTTCTTTTGCAACAATTTCTCAACCATTGTCTCGATTTCAAAAGCGATGTTGAAATGACGAAGCGTGCGTGTTGAAAGAGGTAGATTGTTAATAAAATTGAACTCGTAAAAATTTTCTAGTGCTGCTAAACGAAGTATTTATTATACAAATCAAAGTAAACTTGCTCAAAAACAGGGTTGTTAAACGGAATAATGCAGCTTAATGTGACATTTTTAAAGAAAATTCGGTTTGTGAAGTAGGATTTGGCCAAAATCATGCAGCTAAGCAGAAAATGCACCTAAGCGAATAGGCAGCTAAACGGAATGTACTGTATTTAGTCATGTCCTTCGACAGACGGAATGGAGTGGGTATTGTACAAAGGGGTTCCGAAAGGGAATGGCTTCGGAATTGTTAGTCGCATTGAAATTTTGTACGACATCCTCCCATAGAAGATTCATTCTACTGTTGAAATTTGGTGAGCGTTGGACAAGGGCCGTGGCACATTTGTTTGACACAAAATACACGCATAATGTTTGTTAACTGTAGGTTGCACATCAATAAAACTTAGCACGAACTTACTATTTAGTCACATCTTTCGGCAGAGGGAATGGGGCGTGGCACCGCCCATACAATTCATATATTTTATTTGAAATTGCTTTGTAATTGTAAGCCACATAGTCCAGTGCCATTCTCGTGATGCTGTCGGGGGGTTTTCTTAGTGTATGACCTATCCTTTTCCATTTTCTGCCCTTTATTTTCCTCAGAATGTGTTCCTCATTTGTAATCTTCCACAGTGCGTCGTTACTAATTGTCGTGGGCCAGAATATCCTGCAGATGATTCGCAGGCATTTGTTGATGAAAGTTTGTAGCCTCTGGGTGATGGCATTCGAGACTAGCCATGTTTCTCTTCCATACAACAATGTCGACTTCACACATGCGTTGAATATTCGTAGCTTCGTGCGTCTAGAGATTTGCGAGCTTTCCCATACTGAATGCAGCCGCCCGAACGCTGCCCTGGCTTTACTCAGTCTGCAATTGGCATCTTCTTCCGCTCCGCCGTCCGCCTTGATTGTGCAGCCGAGGTAGCAGAAGCTGTCGACGAACTCCACAGCACAGCTGTCAATCATTATATGGTTTGTGCTGCTATCATGGACTCTCATGGCCTTGGTCTTTGCTATGTTGACATCCAGACCGACGCACACTGGGGTAATTCATGCAAATTTTGGCGATTAATTCACCCGGACTATTTAGACATGAAAAAAGTATTAGGTTTAGTTAATTATAGATAAAGAAGTAGAAAATAAATGTATTTGAACATACTTTAGTGGATTTTTTTTTGTTTATGACCAAAAATGCAAAATTGTTACATAAGGGTATTATATAGAATTCCTCGCTTATTTATTAATTACTATCGGAATCGTCATCGTATTCACCCATGCTTTCACCTTCGCATCCATTGTTATCATCATCATCATAATTTTTCATATCATCGCGTTCTTCTTCCGCAAATCCAATGGTTCCCTTGGCATGCGCGTAACTGCTTTATGAGGCAATTTCATTTCTGTCGATATAATGGGATCAGAATTTATAAGCAGTATATTTAGAACGTCTTCGTTGGTTATTTCTCGGCTACTTTTTCGAGAAAAATATTTACTGAAAGCCTTAAAATCTTTATTTCTCGCTTCCCGCGCGTCGTCAGATAATTCACCGATTCGCAACAAGGCGTGAGCTATGACCTCTGGTCCATTAATTAAATATTTATGAACAGTCGTAGGCATGTTATACCAGGGATAGTACTCAACGAAAGATTTGGCACAATTTAAGGCAAAGAGTTGGTCATTATGTAATAAAGACTTAAACGAGTATACCAAATAACATTGGATTTCGTTCCTAAATGAAAACAACCACCTTTTTTAATATCTTGAAAAAGTAGTCTTTTGCAGTTACCCTTTACCTCTGCAGTTTTTTGCAGTTACCCTTTACCTAATTAGTTTAATGCACATCACTGCGGTTATTTCAATCGATTGCTCATAAGTAATACCAAAAAGTATGAAACATAAAGAGTGTGCATCTCATACAAGCAAAAATTTTAATGCGGGTGCTGATATCGCCACCCGTCTTCTGGATGCGGGGGGGAGACAACAAGAGGAAACACTTGAAATGACGGCACAATGCTCTGAGCGCAAATCATAGAAACACGAATGCCGCGTCTGTGCTCACTCGTTCATTCTCGTTCAATTGTCCGAAGAGGAGGAAGACGATGTACTGTTGTTCTTGTTGTTGCGCTAGCGAAAAGCTGAAATTGTAAAACGATTTATATTTTCTGGCTGGCTTTTGTTCTTCTTCTATAAGCCTGCACAGCGTCGCATATTGCTCCTGAACTCACTGCCGACTGTAGTGTGCGCAAAATCATAGAAAAGAAAATAAAATATGGCTGGCATGGCGACCTATATGATCGCTACAGGCAATCAAAAAATAAATAATAAGTAATCAATAAAAATGGAATTGGAAAGAAAAGAAAACGTCTTTATTACCCGTAATAATTTTCCGTCTCGTTCTTTGGAACTTTTCTTACGACCCACATATAATGCTTGTTTAAAAGAACTAAAATAAAAAAAAAAATCTAATATTGTAAATTTATTATCACATCATTCGCCATGGAATCATTCAGGTGTAGAACATTTAAACTATTTTTAAACGTAGGCATGCCGTAATACAATTTTCTTATGACAAAATACTTGTCTTATTATTTCTTTATTTAGTGCTTTAGTAGTGCTTTCGCCCTATTGAAAGTCAATAGACCTATTAAATTATGTTTTTCCATACAATCTTCTAACCCTCCGTTAGATTTCGATAAAAAATTAAAACACGCATCTAATTATTTTTAATTTCAAGTGTTTCACGAATTTTGAAGTCAATATGCCTATCAGTTCATTTTTTTTTCGTAGTTTTCCCATATTCTCAAAATTGTAATCAAGCATGTGAAAATATAAACAAATAATTTTACTTCGAACTCGCCACGTAGAAATATTTGCCAACATTTTAAGCGCGTGGATTTTATTTTTGGTCTGTGCAGTTTCAAATTAGAATTGAACACAATTTAATTATAGAATTTGTGCTTAATTTTTCTCTTAGTAAGTATTTACTTCAAATCTTTTTTCAGCTTCACTTCACTTTCTTAACAGTATTGAGGATAAGTTCGAAAACAAAACTGCAATAAAACATGAGTATTCAATTTGTACAAAAGATAAGAAATGTATGTAAAGGGCCAAATATCAAACAACGTACACATTAGACATGATTTAGTGCACAATTCGATTTAGATGCTCCGCAACCTCTTATTTTATACGGTTTGGTGAAAAAGTGCACACGCCAAAAAACGTTGGGGCTGGAGTGGGGCTAATGGCGTCGCATCGAGGTCAAAGTTCACAAAAAAGCTGTTAGAGGGTTAAAATCTATGACTGACCCCAACTAGTTTTCTCTGCTAAACATTTCTTTCAAACATATTTATACCCCAACTCCAAACCTTAATGGGGCTCCCATTCAAAATGGTCGTTTTTACAAAATAGGCTCCGACTGCTCCCAATGTGCCCCAGACGTGTCTATGTATGACTGACGCCCATTTAATTTCCATTCCGAATTATTCTTCCAAACATATCTACCGCAATCTCCAAGTCTTAAGGAAGCTGCAATACAAAACTGGCCATTTTCTATGCCATTGGTTCCCCACTTGTACAAGCCCTAACCACGGTTAATTCGTACCCCTATGCTTTTTCTCATATTAATTTTTCAATTTCTCATATTAATTCTTTAAAAACGGTTCCACAGAAATAATATTGAAGTTTTAGTTTCAGTCTGGCCTTCATCTAGCCCAGATGAAAAGAAGATTGAGAACTGAGCCCCCACGAACCCTCTTGGAACTAGAAAACAAAATTCAAGAGGTTTGGGACTCTATTACACCGGAAGAGTGTCAGAAACTTATTTCTTCAATGCAGAGTCGATGCCAGGCTGTAACCGCAGCAAAATGAAATGTAACCCGATATTCATTTACACGAATTACACTGCACAACAAAAAAAAAAAAGAATAACAAGGTTCTGACAACGGATTCTGGTAGAGGGGACCAAAAAAAATATACGTGTATCCAGTGGCGCACGCAGGATTTTATTTCTGGGGGAAGTTTCGTGTCACTGTTTTGAGAACTTTGAAATAGAATAAAATTTAGATGTAGACTGAGATCAAAACATGTATGCTTCCCCTACCTGACATATTTTGGTCCTGAAAGTTCAAAATAGAAAATTTATTTAAAAGGAGACAATTTTTCTCTTTTATTTGATACCCATATCTTCATTATTCCACAACCGCAAATATTTAAAAAAATATTTGAAATGTGTATGTCCTTAAAATTTTAAAATCCTTTAAAAATCACTTTGGGTCAGAAAATGAAAACCGACTAGGCCAGGTAAATGACCTCTAGTTTCACGCCTATATCAACATTTGGATGGGTCACAGTGTAATAAATGTAAAGTTTTTAATGTCGGTGTTTAATGTTTTTATCCGTCTCGTGCGCGTATTAATGTTCGTCCGCCTGTTGTGTTTGTTTTTTTTACACGGTGTCAGCTACCGCGCGTGTGCTAACAAACTAATTGCCAGCAAATCATAATTTTAATAATTAACTAAAACCAAAAATCACCGCATAAAATGCCGTTAACTCGCCGTCCGCCGCATTAAATTCTGCTCGCGTGGTGTTGTTTGTGGTTCTCTTTCCGTGTCTCCCTCCTCCGTCCGTATTCAGTGGCGCTACATGCGGTCTTGTTCGACACTGAGAAATTGACTGTTCTGTGGTAAAGGCATAACACTTACCACAGAGCATAATCAATTTCTTAGTGCGGCAGATCACATTCCCGGCTACTTTCCTTGTCCTTTAACCCACCTGGGCCATGGTGCTGGACAAATTTCGTATAGCCTTCTGCAACGTGCGCGGGCTCAGGGCGAACTTTTTTGCTGTATACGCGTTTGTTAACCTCCATAAACCCCATGTAATGGCACTAGGTGAAACCCAGGTGTGTGGGGATGCAGATCCACTGGATTTTCACATCCCTGGTTACCACCTACTGCCATTATTCTCTCCTCACAGGGGTCTTGCCATTTATGTGTGCAGTAATGTTGCGTACCAGTGCCAGCAACAACTATACACGACGGATGCCGAATTTAGCTCCATGTGGGTTAAATTCAATATCCAGTCGCACATTCTGCACTTCTGCTTCCTATATAGGAGCCCGAATTCAGGGAGAGATTTTACTTATAACAAGTTTGATCTTCTCTCTGATTCTATTTCTCAGATTCTGGAATCGTATCCGAATAGTGAAATTGTAGTTGCTGGTGATTTCAATATTCATAATTCCAATTGGCTACGCCATTCCAGCCACACAACTCCTGAAGGCTTATTTGTCGAGCTCTTTGCCGAGTCTAATAACTTGACTCAATTAGTGCATGAACCAACGCATATCCCCTGCGTTGCGGGGCAAGCTCTCAATACTCTAGACCTTTTTCTCACTTCACATCATGAAAAATATGATGTTGAAATGCACGCACCTCTTGGAAACTCGGACCATTGCACCATTTTGGCGTCTTTCTCATACTCTTCTATCCGCAATGCTTCGCTCTTAGCCCCGAAGCGCCTAGTGTGGATGTATGATAAAGCTAACTGGAGTGGACTTAATGAATTTTTCGCACACTTCAATTGGAAATTGTGTTTTCTTGATAGAAACATAAATGCCGCAGCCAAAATGGTCGAAGAAATTGTATTATTGGGAATGCGGTCCTTTATCCCCAATAAGCAAATTTGCATTAAACCCAAGGACAATATCTGGTTTAATGAGACATGCAGAATTGCTGTCAGGTCTAAAGAGGAAGCTTTCAGAGCATGGCAGGCAAATAAAAATGCCACCACTGAACAGCTGCGTAAACAGGCTAGAAATCGATGCAATGCCATCCTAAGGCGCCAAAAGTTTCTGCACGAGCAGCGCCAAAGGAAAAAAGTTCTTCAATGCCAGCGTGGTAGTAAGAACTTTTGGTCATTCGTTAAGAAGGTGAAGAACCAAACATCATCTTCAATTCCAACTCTTCTTAACAATGATCAAATCATCACTCACTCGGTTGATAAAGCAAATTTGTTGGCTAAAATTTTCGCAGAGAATTCCTCCCTGCCCCCCAGCGATCAACCACTACCCGTAGTCGAGAATGTATCTTGCTCCATGCCAGAAATTCATTTTCGGACACGGGTAGTTAAAAGAGTGCTTGCAAATCTCGATGTAAATAAGGCTTCAGGGCCGGACGGCATTCCAGCCCTTGTTTTGCAAAAGTGCGCTACCTCACTGGCTTGTCCATTACGCAAACTTTTCAACTTGTCATACACCACAGGTGTATTTCCGACATGTTGGAAGGTAGCAAATGTTCAACCAGTTCCTAAGAAAGGCAAGACTACTGACCCTGCGAACTACCGACCTATAGCAATCTGTTCGGTGCTTTCCAAAGTAATGGAAAGCATTGTAAACTTCAACCTTGTGAAATATCTGGAGCACAATAGACTGCTAAGTGACCGCCAATACGGCTTCCGAAGACAACGATCGACGGGAGACCTTATGGCGGTACTCACCGAGAAATGGAACCATAGCATTCTAAACCTCGGTGAAAGCAAGGTTGTTGCATTGGATATTTCCAAGGCCTTTGACCGGGTGTGGCATAAAGCACTCGTGTCAAAATTGATTGCCTATGGTGTCGGTAGTACCTTCTCTAGTTGGATTACGAGCTTCCTCTATGATCGCTCTATTCGTGTTGTAGTAGACGGCATAGCCTCGGAAAAGCATTCCCTTAGCGCGGGAGTGCCGCAGGGTTCGGTCCTTTCTCCAACCCTCTTCCTGATCTTCATCAACGACCTGTTGTCGTCGACGAAGAATCCCATCTACTCGTTTGCGGATGACAGCACCATTTGTCATTCATACTCTTTCACAAAGCGTCCCAGCTCTGTGGAGATTGAGAGAGAACGGCGCCGTATGAATGACACACTTAATAGCGACCTACAAACAATCTCCAAGTGGGGTCAAGCGAACAGGGTCGATTTTAATCCCCGCAAGACCCAATGTTGCCTGTTATCTCACAAACGAGTCTCCCCACATCCCAACACATCCCTGGTTATGGGTGGTGTGGGTATTGCGGAATCGGCAGCTCTTGATGTTCTGGGCATGTCCATTAAGAACGATCTTCGCTGGAACGATCATATTTTTGGCGTGTCGAAAGAAGCAGCCAAGTGCCTCGGCTTCCTAAAGCGGTGCAAAAAATATTTCACTCCGTCTGATCTCCGCATTATTTACACTACCTATATCCGACCTAAAATGGAGTTTAACTCGCACCTATGGGCGGGGGCTTCAAAAACCCATTTGGAGCTCCTGGACCGGGTGCAAAACCGTGCGATTAAACTTATAGGGGACAGTAGGGCATCCAGCTCTATTGACTCCTTAGAACATCGTCGAAACGTGGCGTATGTGGTGTTGTTTTACCGATACTTTTTCGGCAATTGCTCAGTGGAGATGAGCAGTTTGATGCCATCACTCCGGGTATTCCCACGGGCAACCCGTTTGAACACTGGCGCCCATGCATTCCACGTTGAAACGATGTTCCAGCGCACTACGCATTACAGAGAAAGTTCGTTTCTGGCCCGCACAGCGCGGCTGTGGAATGGTCTCCCTGCGGATATCTTCCCCAGCACTTATGATCTCGATGGGTTCAAGGCAAGAGTCCATAACCACTTCACTCTCAACCCTATCTCCTAACCTTTATATCCTTCCTGAACCAACGCAATGCCTCGCATTAATAGGGGTCATCCCCTGCGCGTTTGTTCGAGTTTAAAAAAAAAAACAAAAAAAAAGTTGGTGTTTTCACTCAGTGCACCATAACTCTGTCATTTTTCTTTCGATTCCATTGATGGTAGGCTTAATATTTGCACAAATAATATATTTTTCATCCTAGGTTTTGAAACCAAAGGAAATAATTGATTTTATCTATAAACAAAAACATTCAGAAATTTATGATTTTTGAAAATGGTCGAAACATTTACTTTTTTACAACTTTCATCGTCAGTAATTACTCCAAATCTCATCTGATTTGGACAATCTGTATATCTCTGGAAAAGCTAAGGTATTATCTTCTGACCGACGGACATCTTGTGTTAGTCAGATGGTTCGTTTACGAGATATGTGCTCATAACTGAAACAACAGGGTAAAAACTGGTTTTTTGAAGATTTGAAAACGCTTCTCACAAAATGTTTTTTGATCTTCAGTTTCGTGTTCAGCGGCCCAAAGTTACAACCTGATTCTGTGTATTCTTGACAATTTTTATATCAAGGTATTTTGTTTTTATTTTATCAAGATGCAACACTGATAAAGTAAAAAGCTCATTTAATTTAATATAAGGTGAATATGCGATAATTGTCAAATTGTCAAAAAATAAGACAAATAAAAAATTGAAAGAAGTAATTTTGAAATTATTTTGAAATTTTTATTAAAAAGGTTTACAATTTTGTGAGACAGATGATTGGCTCATAGGCAAATTACAGTTTTTGACAACGAATTTTTGGTAGGATCCATGTCCAAAAAAATGCGCCAGAATGCGTATGGGCAAAGATTAACCCTCAGAGGCCATACCTCTTCCCAGTAACGTAATTAATTAAATTAAGTAATTAATTAAATTAAGTAATTAAATTAATTGTTTATTTGTCTTGGCATATGTGATAAATATATAAGAATCTATATTATTCTGGGGTAAAATTTTTTGGGGAATCCGAATATGCTATCAGAAAAACCGTCGGAGTAATTTAACACATAAAAAAATGACAGTTTTTAAATAAACTTTTTTGACATTTTCTTTTTTGCCAAAAAATTGTACTTTCTTTACAAAGAAAGATAGATCAATGAAACTTGGGGAAAATGACAACGGATGCTTGAATAACAATAAAAAAAATTACTCATTTCATAAATCATATTTTAAGTATTTTGAACAGGTCCTTGAAAAATTGGGAAGTTGGGCAAATTGGGATTTACAACACTTTTCGGTGTTCTAAGCAAATCAGCTATGGAGCGAATGATGTCGAACTTTTGCTCGATGGTTAAGCCAGTGTATCGACATAATTCCCGTACAACACAGATGGCGCTGAAGTGTGTATTCTAGCAGAGAGAGTTATCAGAAATTTTCGGCCTGCCCGATTTGCACCCGTATGGCCTCTGAGGGTTAATAATAATAATAATTGATTGGCACGACAGCCCGCTTACGCGAGACTAAGCTTCCCGCAACCACCCGTGTTGTGCGTGTGAATTTTGTACGCGGGTGGAAGGGACCTACAGTTTTATGCCGGTTCCGAACGGCAGGTTGGGAGCTTTTTCATAGGCAATTTTTACTCTCAGAGGTTTGCCATTTCCAGCTGAGAGAACAGCCACCGAAAGAGAAAACGAGTTTCCCGTTATTTTTGTTTAGGTGTTACTACATGCAGTATTCGATCTTGCGTCGCTCTGCATGCGACTCGTTGGACCGCGCACTAACCAACTGAGCCACGGCGGCTGATTGGGCAAAGATTATGGGCAATTAATTGATGCCACAAGGATCGAGGTAGCCGGAAATTCTTCATGAATTCTTCTTCGCTCAACGAAGGCAAATTATTTGTTTTCTTCTGCTTCTGATTTCGTCTCTTCTATCCTCCTCAACCGTTAAAAGTGTAAACATGCACAATTCTTCCATTTTCAATAGGCAAAATTTCAATTTGTATGCTGTTGTCAATAGCTTTCACACTTTTGACAATTTATCAAGAAAAGAGCTTTTATTTTTAGGAATAGAATACCAATTCTTGACAAATAGTAAAAACTTGACAAATAGTCAATATGGTGAATTTATCAAGTGTACAGAATTGGGCTGTTAATCTAGAAAACACTTTTTTTAGGTGCATTTTTTGTGTCGAGTAGTGTTATTGATGATTGAACATATATGTGACGGTTTTAAATTAAATTTCTGTACTAACTTAAAAATATTTCGGGAGGATTTGAGCCCCCAAAACCCCCCTGTGTGCGCCACTACGTGTATCGGCGTTTTGAAAGTTTACGTCTGAATTTTTTTAGGGGGTCAAAGTTTTCCACTTTTTGCGCATTCTTATGGTGAATCGGCATACGAAAAGCATTCAACATCACGTTTAAGGTATATGATGTGTTCAGCAACTTGGTGTAAAACACTACGAGGAACATTTTTGTGGAGCATTTTAACCCTGTAGCTCCTATTTATATGGGTAAATTTGACCCTTTTTTATAAAATGCCAAAAATGTCCTGTAAAACAGGACTTTTTAAGTACAAAATGTACCACAAAAATCTTCGCCGTAAAATTCTACTGTAGGTCTCTGAATACATCAAAGCTCAGAAATTAACTTTAACGCCAGTTCAGTTTCTGAACTTGTGCTGTGCAGTCGCGTTTTCGCCTAGTGTCTTACCAAAGAATATAGAATATAAAGAATACGCATCTTCAAAACTTTGTCAAGCGTGTTTCTTGATGCGGGCGGGAAGAGATGAGCGGAGGCATAGGTTGCGGGAAATTTGCTCGCGCTCAACAGTTTGCGATCTTGTTCGTCGAAGCGCAAGCGAAGAGTAAACAACGAACCAAAGCATCGTCATCGTCGTTTCAACGAAGATGATTCGGGATTCGCTAATGTTTTTGGTGTTGTCGTTTATTGTGTGTATGCTTTTTTGTGTTGTGATTTGTTTTGCTGAAAAAATTGCTGCAATGTCACCATCAATCGAATCTTTGTGGTGTATGGCTTTTTGCTGATTAATTTTATTTTGCTTGATTAATTTAAAAATTTGGTGGTTGATCCCAATTTAAAATGTTTGCAAATATTTTTACGTGGCGAGTTCGAAGTAAAATTATTTGTTTATATTTTCACATGCTTGATTACAATTTTGAGAATATGGGAAAACTACGAAAAAAAATGGACTGATAGGCATATTGACTTTAAAATTCGTGAAACACTTGAAATTAAAAATAATTAAATGCGTGTTTTAATTTTTTTATCGAAATCTAACGGAGGGTTAGAAGATTGTATGGAAAAACATAATTTAATAGGTCTATTGACTTTCAATAGGGCGAAAGCACTAAATAAAGAAATAATAAGACAAGTATTTTGTCATAAGAAAATTGTATTACGGCATGCCTACGTTTAAAAATAGTTTAATGTTCTACACCTGAATGATTCCATGGCGAATGATGTGATAATAAATTTACAATATTAGATTTTCTTATTTTAGTTCTTTTAAACAAGCATTATATGTGGGTCGTAAGAAAAGTTCAAAAGAACGAGACGGAAAATTATTACGGGTAATAAAAACGTTTTCTTTTCTTTCTAATTCCATTTTTATTGATTACTTATTATTTATTTTTTAATTGCCTGTAACGATCATATAGGTCGCCATGCCAGCCATATTTTATTTTCTTTTCTATGATTTTGCGCACACTACAGTCGGCAGTGAGTTCAGGAGCAATATGCGACGTTGTGCAGGCTTATAGAAGAAGAACAAAAGCCAGCCAGAAAATATAAATCGTTTTACAATTTCAGCTTTTCGCCAGCGCAACAACAAGAACAACAGCACATCGTCTTCCTCCTCTTCGGACAATTGAACGAGAATGAACGAGTGAGCACAGACGCGGCATTCGTGTTTCTATGATTTGCGCTCAGAGCATTGTGCTGTCATTTCAAGTGTTTCCTCTTGTTGTCTACCCCCGCATCTAGAAGACGGGTGGCGATATCAGCACCCGCATTCAAATTTTTGCTTGTATGAGATGCACACTCTTTATGTTTCATACTTTTTGGTCTTACTCAGTGACTTTTCGCAAATTTCTCTCGTCGTAATGCCCTGCGTTTGTGGCCAGAGGGTCGACCGAGGCCGCTGTGTCCTTCATGTAAGGAGTTCTTCCATCTGGAGTGTGTCAACGTTTCGCAGGAGGATCTAGATTTTTTGCGCACCGCTAATAAGCCTTTCCACTGTTCTGGCTGCTCATTGGTGCGCCGTCGTTCCGTCTGCTCGCCCCAGCCTGTAGCCATTGGAGGGGATAATGTTGCTGATGCCATCGTTGCTGTGGATTGTCGGTTGCCTGCTGTCAGTACACCAACATCTCAAGCTGAGAAGTGCCAAAAGTCTGGTTCCACTGAGGCTCAGCTTAAACCATCATCTAAGCCTGACCATTGTATTAAATCTATCAGTGCAGCCACGAAACAGCAACAAAAAGTCAAGCCTGACGTGACCCACCAACTAAAACGGCCAGCTGACCCGAATACGCTCCAAATGGTATATAATGAGGTCATTGCCCTCAAAGCTTTTAATGCACGCGTGCATTTGCCCGCTCGTAGATAATATTAAAGTTTTCGGACAGAAAATTGAAGACATAGAGGTGGCCCTCCACTCTGTAAGCCTTAAATTCGCAGAGATGGCCCCAGCCTCTGTAATCTCGCATCTCACCGATAGTATTGACGACCTTCGTCATAACATGAGCGATCTTGCGACCCGCTTTGCTTCTGCGAGAGTCGCTCCTACTGCAGTTGCTGAGAGTGTGCTGCACTCTCCTGTTACCGCCGCTGCTACTATTCGGTCAGCCTGCCAACGTGGTTGCTGTTGCGAAACACACTCGAACTGTTGTGACTGCTACCGTAGCTCTTGCCGATGATGCTGACGGTGTTGCACTTAGCACTCCTGTTACCTGCGCTCAAACATCTACCGCCGCTCAGAACTCCGATGCTGCTGCTGTTGCGAAACGCACTCCCACCCACACATCTAAAGCCGCTCAGAACTCCGACGCTGCTGCAGTTGCGAAACGCACTCCCACTGCGGTTCCCGCTAGCGACGCTCACACATCTACCGCCGCTCAGAACTCCGATGCTGCTGCAGTTGCGAAACGCACTCCCACCCACACATCTAAAGCCGCTCAGAAATCCGACGCTGCTACAGTCGTGAAACGTTCTCCCACCCACGCATCTAACGCCGCTCAGAACTTCGACGCTACTGCAGTCGCGAAACGCACTCCCACTGCAGTGCCAACCAGCGACGCTCTTGCCGCTGCTGCTGTAGATGCTGTTCTAACCACTCCTACTGCCGTCGCTCATACTTTGTATGCCGATCCAAATTCCTACGTTGCTGTTGCTGCAAAACACACTCTCACTGTTGCGCCTACTACTGTCGCTACTGCTGGCGCCTCTGCTGCAACGAAAGTACCATGCTCTGCCGTCATCGATAACGAAGCCGCTGCAACAAAGGTGCCATACTCAGCTTTTACTGATAACGCTTTCCACACCGCCAATCCGAACGCTCGCCGACTGCCTGCTGCTGCCATCGCTTTAGCTCCTGCGGGCTATGCTCTTCCTATGGTTACCGCTCCTGGCCCAGTGCAGCCCAGCTCTTACGCTGTTGCGGCTGCATCCACTCTTTCACCACATGCTGATCGCGCTCGCGCTCCTTCGTCAGTGCAGCTTTCACAGCACAGCCCTACTTGGAATAGTGTAAGCAAGAAACGCAAACGCAAGTACATGTTGTTGGGTCTAACACTAGCGTAGAGCTTGAGGTGGCCATTCGCTTGAAATGGCTGCACTTGTCCTCATTCGCACCGTCGCACTATGGCCCGGTTTGCCATTTTTCGTTGCAAAAATCATAACTTCTGAACCAATAAAGATATTTAAAAAATTTAAACTGCATCTGAAAGTGTAATATCTAAGCTTTAAAATGGGCAAAAAACAGGGTGCCACAGTAACAGGGGGCTTTAAAATTCGTTGCCAAAGTTAAGATTTAGTAAAACTCATACTACAATGAAATTACTTATTTGTTTGCATTAAAAATTATTTTTTTTATATATTTTTTCTAATAAATTAATATAATTTATTGATTCATATGTATTTAAAAAAAAAAAATTTTTTTTTGAAAGTTAGATTTTTTCAAAATCGCTATCTACGCTGGAAGGAATGTCTAATAATGAAATCATTTCTAAACTATAAGTATCTGTAAGTTCCTTTTGTGATCTTACAGATCTCAAAGATGAAATAACTGGATCAGAAGAGACTGCTAACATATTGAAAAGGTCTTCATTTTGTCTAGGTCGTGATATTTTGCAAGTGTTCATACATCTATACCTTTTGTAGTCCTTATTTTTGCATTCTTGAGCTTCTTCAGACAATTCCCCTATTGGTAAGCACTGGTATTCTATTAAATCCTTTCCATGTGCTAAAATTTTATGAACCGTAGGAGTAAGTTTCTTCTCAGGATACTTCTGAATCAGCAGTTCGGCAGTTTTGGATGCATATTCACCAAATTTAGGTCCATTAACCATTTCCTTGCAATTCAAAATATTCAAAATTACTCCCAATCTTCGCACAATATCTTTATCAACTCCAGTTATTCGAGCAGGCACTTCATCTTTTTCAAAAAACCTGCGTGAAGAGTTGCCATCATTTGTATTCCCATACCCATACTTTGGAGAGTCTACTTTCAGCCCAAGCTCTTTGAAGAATAAATCTTGAATTATTTTGTTCCTGATATTCTGCTTTTCTTTGGGTGTTGCGTTGTCCTCGAAAACTTCCCCATGTCGTGGTAGCATATACGCCAACTTCAAGACAAATTCCATACATCTTATCCGTGCATGCAAAGGAGATATTCCATACTCATAATTATGTTCGTCACTTGTTGATTCATCCAATTTTTGGAAGTCTTTTTGATTTTTTTTACAGATTGCACATTTCATTGTCGATGAAGTATTAGTTAATTGATTTAAAACTTTCCCGTCGATCATAGTCAGGAGAAAATCATACTTTATAGTAATAGATTTCCCTTCGTCGATTTCAAGTACTGTTGGTTTTAATTCGGCAATTTGTTTTTTTACATCACTGACTGTGGCTTTTATGAGTTCCGAAGACTCCTTCGCATATTTAAACAATATCGGACGGCACAATTTAACTGATGAAGGCCGTGGGTTTTTCCAATATTCTGAAGCCTCACCTTTTAGTCGTAGGGGAACAACAGAAGCCATAAACATATTAGCATCTGTAACAGTTGTATCGTCCGTATTTATTGTTTGTTTATAGGTGCTCTGTCCTGATGATCCATCACAGCCCCACTTGCTAACCAATGTTATGCTTTCTGGAAGAGATTTCAACTTGTCTTCAGAGAAAGTCTCCAAGAGTCGTCTAGAAGTATGTTCCATCAGGTCTTTGAGGTTCACTTCGGCTGATACTTCGGTAATTTTGGGATTAAGAGGTACTGCTTCCTTCTTGGCTTGACTTATGTGTCCGTATCCAGGAAGAAGATTGGCATTATGTTGTAATAATGACTCACGCAGCATTATATATTTTCCCTTCGACAATCCAAGATCCATAAACAGCGCCAAAGCCTCCTCAGAAGTGAATTGTCGAGGCAATGCATTTTGTGGAGTGGGAATACTATTTTTTATCCTCATGATTCGCTTTGGACTTGCTAACCCAACTGCTTCTGTTATATGAGCCTTAATCTTTTCTTCGTCCTTTTTGTATTTCATGGACAGTGCTTCAGAAAGATGACCCGTCGCGATATCTTAAGTAGCATCTAACAACTTCATTTTCCTTGTGAAGGTCGAACACTCGGCTATAGTTTTTGTTGGTCTCCCTCTAGTTCGGACGGTTGATGTATGGGGCTGCTCTTCGTCAAATCTATCAGGTGTACAACTTTGCTTCCGCCGTTTTTTTCCAAAATTAAAAGCTTTATTGCGAAAAAGTGCTTACAGATGTATTATTCAAAGTATTGTCCGTCGCTAGCGACAACTTTCTCCCATCTTTCCGGCAATTTTCGGATCCCGGCTCGAAAAAAGGAGTCCTCTTTTGACGCTATCCATGAAGCAATCCATTTTTCCAATTCTTCGAAGGGTTGAAAATGTTGATCTGCCAGGCCGTGTGCCATCGAACGGAATAGGTGGAAGTCAGAAGGGGCGACATCTGGGGAATACGGCGGGTGGGGCAAGACTTCCCATTTCAGCGTTTCCAGGTACTTTTTGACCACTTTTGCGACGTGAGGCCGAGCATTGTCGTGTTGGAGGATGACTTTGTCATGTCGCTCTTGATATTGTGGCCGCTGTTCTTTTAGCGCGCGACTAAGGCGCATCAGTTGCGTTCGGTAGCGATCTCCTGTGATGCTTTCACCCGGTTTTAAGAGCTCGTAGTAAATCACACCGAGCTGATCCCACCAAATACAAATCATAACCTTGGCGCCGTGAATATTCGGTTTTGCCTTCGACGAAGAAGCATGCCCGGGCTTTCCCCATGATTTTCTGCGTTTAGGATTATCGTATCGAACCCACTTTTCATCACCGGTTACGATTCGATGTAAAAACCCCTTACGATTTTGTCTTTGAAGCAGTTGCTCACATACAAATAGACGGCGCTCGATGTCCCTCGGTTTCAACTCGTACGGCACCCAGTTTCCTTCTTTCTGAATCATGCCCAGGGCCTTGAGACGTTTTGAAATGGCTTGCTGACTCACTCCCAACGATTCGGCAAGCTCTTCTTGGGTTTGGCACGAATCTTCATCAAGCAATGCTTCTCGTTGTTCATCTTTGAAGGTTTTTTCTCTTCCACCACCATGTTTGTCTTCGACATCGAAATCACCATTTTTAAAACGTTGAAACCACTCCCGACACGTTCTTCCACTCAGAGCAGCATCACCGTAAGTTTCTGAGAGCATTCGATGCGCTTCAGCTGCATTTTTTTTTCCAATTGTAACAGAAAAGTAAAACTTCCCGCAAATGGCGAGAATTGGGCACATAAACGGACATTTTCGAGCGTGAATAATACGAAAACAAGAACAACGGTCACTGAAACGGCGATGACAATTCGTTAGGCACTGTCCACACTCACTGTAAAGTGAGTACACTCTATGTATTTCAACCAGCCTCAGCCGGTACAGCCACCTATCGGAAAACGGCGGAAGCAAAGTTGTACACCTGATACTAACATCTGTTAGCCACTTTTCATACTTTTTTTCAAATGTTTTCGCGCAACGATTCGCGGCTTGCCAATTGGTTTTAATTTTGGTGTAAATAAAATGAAGTTGGCCTGTTATGTCCTCGTATTCTTCTATGTTATGTATTTTAGTACTTAATTCTTTCAAAATTGCCGCAACGAAGTCTTGCTCAGTTTGTGAAGCTCTAAACACCTCAAATAATTTGGAATTTGCTAGAGACATTACACTCGAAATGTACACTCGTATCACTCAATAAGATTTACTGCGAATTACAGAACTTTTCACTTAAAGCGAACTTCGAGGGACTGGGCAAAATGGTTCGTTTTAACCGAAAGTACGCTTCAAAAGGGGTCCGCAATAACCGAAAACATAAAGCGCGTACTTGAAATTGATTCTTTTTAAGCGGGTTCGTTATAAATGAAACGTATATTTGCAAATACTATTCACGGCTAATTCAAGCTTCAGAATACTTGCGATAAGCTTTACACTCGTATGACTCAATAAAAAATATACTGCGAATTATATTTAAAAATACTATTCACGGCTAATTCAAGCTGCACAGAATACTTGCGATAAGCTTTAAAGTCAAAGAACGACTGTGACAAGACAACGAAATATAGGTTTATCAGGCATGTGCTGCAAATAGTTTTCGGAAACAATTCGCACTGAAAACGTGATGGGATTTCCCTTTAACGATTTGAAGCAGGTAGCTGCATCTAAGAGAATTTGCCGTTTTTTCAGCGTTTTTGTTCAAATATTGAATATGACTAAGCTGTTCGTGGAAATGTAAGTATTATGATGGAAAAAATATTGTTTTAAGCTGTAAAAACCATGGGACGTGGAATTTCAGAGGAAACTCTGCCTAGGAACAAATCTTCCTTCAGTATATGGAGCGCCACCCAAATATTGCGAAAAAATTCACAACTGCTTGTTAGGAAACACTTTTCTAAATAAAATAAGCAAAACATGGATAGCAAATGTATTATTCCATTCGTAACCAAAAAATATAACTTTATATACAAATGCCAGCAACACAAAATGGGTTGTCGACCGAAATAAATGTGAGTGATTTTTTGTATACCTGCGTGTTTTTCGAGCCGAGGTTGCTTCACTTTTATTGCTCTAGAAAGTAAAGCGGCAAAAAGCGGCAGCTGAGTTTTGGAAGTTAGGTAAATAATTGAATAGCAAATAACCTCCCTCAATTTCGCGGAGGTCATTTTTGGTCTTTTTTTTTATTTTCGATCAAAGTTGAAAAAAAGGTCGAAATATAGACTTTTCGAGCAATCGGTAGATCGAACAACTTTTAAAACAAAATAAACATTTTTTATTTTTATTATATTAACAATTAACGTACCTTTTAGAAAAAACCAACAAGTTACCGATTGGTCGCTTCATTTACATACAGATCAATCTTAAAGAGGAAAAAAAAACAAAAAATACAAATTTTTCTCGATGTGGAAAAATTGTCAACTTTGAGCGGCTTTACCTCCCAAACTATTAATCTGAATTTAATGAAAGTTACATATTCGTAATCCCTGGAAAATTGTCAATGAGATGCGTGTATTCATTTTATCGAACGCTTTCATGAAATTTTTGATTTTTGCAACGTTTTACCGACCGTTGGGCCATAGTGCGTCGGTTACATCTTTTTTTATAATGGAGTCTGCGCTTAAGAGTGAGTAGTATTTTTACAATGTTTTGTATTAGCAACTAAGCTATATTTAATAGTTGTAACATGCCATGATTAAGAAGGAAAGCGATTTTTTCCCCAAATTTTTAACTTCAAAGGTGAAAAGTTGAGATGTCTCCTCATGTCACCTCTCCAATTTTTATATATATTCTGCTCATAAGTATGGACTAGTAGATAGAACAAAAAACCATTGCGAATTTTTTGCACATCTATTTTATTTTATTTTTCAGATTTGACTATAAGCATAACAAAATTTAAATTTTTGGAAATTTGGTTGAAAGCAATTGTTGGTTCTAATGAAACAAAAAATGAAGAGATAATGAGGCACATGTTATCACAATTAAACGATTATGAAGTGACAGAAAATTCCTTAAGAAGCATAAAAGTCAAACTTTCCCAAACATCATCAAAGTTGTCCATGAAGTGGAACAGCCTAGGAAGAAACCGTGAACGATTTCTAAATAAGAACCCTGAGTGGCTATCTGGTTCAGAGATAATTTTAAACATAACTGTACGTTCAAGCTTGCCATCGACATTTTCACACAGCCACCAGGTCCTGGCAGACCAAAGAAGGTATTTGATAACTCCAAACTGAGGACCAAACGAATAGATGACTTAATACAATCCAGAAGTGCTGATGAGCTGATTTATGCTGCAGAGGTATCTGCACGATTGTCCGGCAGTAGAAATGTAGCAAGTGTTATTAAAACTGCGAAAAGGGAGACTCAAGAATCTCTGAACGAAAAAAATTTGAAACAAATTCTAGATGTTTGAGCAGTGAAGAAGCTTTAGCATACTATGTAGATAGCAAATCAACTAGTCAATTTAAAAATGTGTTTGGACTGATTAAACTAAAGCCTGGATTCGGTAACACAAACGACGGCAATACTGGACGTAGGTTCTTTGAAAATTCAGAGAAAAGTGCAGAGAAATTCAGAGAAAAGTGCTTGCTTGGATGTTACTTTCATAAAAAATTCGACACACTTCTACGCGCTTTATCTTCGGGTTATGATATAAATATTGAAAAATTCGAAATATTTGCGTGGGAGCTGAAAACACTGAAACACTGAAAACATTAATCTCTATTCGTGGTGTAACATGCCTGTTACGGTTCACAAAATTTTGGTGCACAGCACTGACGTTATAAAATCGGCAATTTTGCCAATAGGTCAGCTTTCTGAGGAAGCCCAGGAAGCTCGTTATAAAGAATGTAGGCGATTTAGAGCAAACAATACGCAAAAGCAGTCCCGTGAAGCCACGAATAAAGATTTAATGAATATGTTGCTAGTAACATCTGACCCAATAATTAACAGTTTTAGGGAGATCCCAAAGAAAAAACTTAAATCTTTATCTTCCGAAGTTGTGTACTTATTGATGCCTTCTAGTGTAAAGCAACCAATTAGTACCCCTGCTGTTTCTAGTTTTCATGGTTCTGTCATTCATAGTAATGACTACTTGTTAACTGATTCATCCGATGACAGTGATGATAATGAGTGAGGGAATCATGGAAACTGTAAGTAGGTAATAAATTGACAAGAACTTCCTGCTGTCGGATCTTAAACAGTCGTATCTTAAACTGCTTGAAGTTTCATTTTTGCACGCGTTTCATTCACATCAATTTGGATGTGGATACAAGCAGCTTTTGCCTTTCTAACACTATAAAATGACGGAAATACCTTATGACAAGCTTAGGTACTCCACTTCCGAGGCCTTTTGTGTGCATGACTAGTCGATTGGCTATCTATATAGTACAATAAAGCTCTAATATCTCAAACTTAAACGTCTATAATTTTTTTAGAGAATCAAATCAGAGAATCTTGAGTCTCATTTTCCGCAATTTTGATAACACTTGCTACATTTCGCCAGTGGACAATCGTCCAGATATCTCCGCAGCATAAATCAACTTATCAGTATATCTGGTATGTTTTAGGTCATCTATTTTTCTCCGTTTGGTCCTAAGACTGGAATTATTAAGCTCTTTAATGTATATATGTATATATAGGTATATGTATGTATATATACATATAAAAAGGCATAAAAAACTAAAAAAGTATATGTATCTGAAATAAAAAGAAACGAAAAATCCTGAAAAATATTTTTGTCCAGCTAGCTTGTTCTACACGAAACACTGTGCATTGGTAGAAGTAGTCGCACTATTAAATCTGATCTCTCTGTCTATTTTCACAATGTGGGTGGTTTACGCACATCTCATAACATCTCATTTTCTTTCGACCGAACTTTTTGACGGGTCCTACGAAGTTTATCGTAAGGACCGTTTCCTACATTGGGGTGTTACCAGGGGATGTGGTGTACTGTTTGCAGTATCTTCTTCTTTCGCTAGCCGCGAGGTGAAGTTATTGCATGCCGATAAGCACCTCGAGCAGATTTGTGTTGCTGTCAGTACTAGGCAGTCATGTAATGACACTGTTTATGAGATATATTTCGTTATAAGCTATATTCCTCCCAACAGTGATTACGGGACTTATAATCTTCATATAGGGAACATAAGCTGTATAAAGGATAACTTGCAATCCTATCAGACCACATGCATTGTAGGTGATTTCAATTTAGGTTCCATTGAGTGGTTATTTAGTGCAGATGAAAAAATTTTAATACCATATAATGTTAGGAGTGATTGCGAATCACTACTTTGTGATACACTTTATTCTCTTGGCTTATTTCAAGTAAATGATATTGCCAATGATCTCAACAGAGTATTAGATCTCATCTTTGTAAACAATGATCTCGCTTTTAATGGCCATGTATTTTTTTTTTTTAATTTCCGGAATAATCTGCATGAACCCGAATACTTTTATAACTTCTCCGCCGCAAACTACTTTGCTCTAAATCAATTTTTTGATTCAGTAACGTGGAATAAATTATTGGAATCCTTAGACTTAGCAAATATGTACATACAATTTAAAAATGTATTAGCTGAAGAACTTGATTTGTATGTTCCAAGGCGCGTCAGAAAAAGAACATTTAACCTGCCTTGGTTTAATAGCGAACTTATCAAACTAAAGAACTTGCGCTCGAAGGCACATAAGAAATTCAAAAAATCGCAGTCGGCTGCCGACGAATCAGTTTTCACACTCCGTGGAAGAGAATATGAATGCCTCAGTAAATTTTTGTATAAGAAGTATGTCAGTTCTCTTGGGGCTGATATCAAGGTCAATGCTAAGTCTTTTTGGGTCTTTTATAATACGAAGCGCAAAACAAATGGAATCCCTAATTCAATGGAATTCAAAGGCTCAATTGCGTCTACGACGCAAAGTATCTGTGAGCTTTTAGCAAGCTTCTTCCGTTCCGTGTTCGATAGTTTCAACGACGCGCGAATCTCAGCCGACCTGTCCGTGTTGCACCAAGTCGTTAATATAGGACGAATCTGTGTCACCGAAGAGCAAGTCTTTGAAGCTCTTGAATCTGTAGACTCGGCCAAAGGTGCTGGGTATGACTTGCTACCATCCGCTTTTTTAAAAAACTGCGGAAGTTCGCTGTACATTCCTCTCGCAATAATTTTTAATGAATCTCCATTTCCATTTCACCGATTCCATTTCACCGATATACAAGTCCGGGCTAAGAAACTGTGTTGAGAACTACAGGCCAATTACAAAGCTTTCTGTTATCCCTAAGCTAAGTATTAGATAAAATAGTTAATAAGCACCTACTCCAAGCTCTAAGAAACCATATTGTTACGCAACAACATGGGTTTTTCCCTGGCAGGTCGGCCTGCACGAATTTAGCTATTTTCACGAATTTCGTTATTAACAGTATCAAACATGGAGTGCAGGTGGATGCCTTATATACCGACTTTGTAAAGGCATTTGATAGTTGAACCACGGATTGCTACTTGCAAAGTTAGAAAGACTTGGCATTCACTCGTGTGCGCTAGCCTGGTTGGAGTCCTACCTAACTAATAGGCAGCTTGTTGTAAGGGTTGACCAAGGTACCTCCCAACCAATTGTTGTTACATCTGGTGTTCCGCAGGGAAGCCATTTGGGACCCCTGCTTTTTTCAATTTTTAGCAACGACATTGCGTTGGTTCTGAGATCTTGTCATGTCTTAATGTATGCTGATGACTTAAAAATCTATCGCAGCATTGCAAACTGGTGTGACCAGTTTGAGCTACAGCTGGACATAAATAACCTAATATCCTGGTGTGACAAGAATGGTTTGCGGCTAAATTTCGCCAAGTGTTGCATAATAACATGCTCGTGGAATAATGCTCCTTTGACTAACGATTACACATATAACAGCAGTAACACATTTACTCGCAAGAACATTGTCAAAGATTTAGGGGTCTACCTCGACTCTAAGCTTAGATTCGACTTTCATAGGGAATATGTAGTTTCCTCAGCTAATTCTAAACTAGGGTTTTTAATGCGAAACTCTAAGGACTTTAAAGATCCATTAACTCTTAAAAGCCTTTTCGCAAGTTTGGTTAGGTCTATTCTAGAGTACGCATGTATTATATGGGATCCAAATTTTGAAGTTCACATAACACAGGGCAACAAATTTCGACTTTTGGTCGGCTTTTCTGGGTTTGACATCAGTTCTAGGGTAATT
Organism: Melieria omissa; assembly: GCA_963971225.1. Classification (NCBI taxonomy): domain Eukaryota; kingdom Metazoa; phylum Arthropoda; class Insecta; order Diptera; family Ulidiidae; genus Melieria; species Melieria omissa. The sequence continues at coordinate 50,949,293 of OZ020269.1, read as the reverse complement.
GGGTACCGCTGATTTCGAATCCGCAAACCGTTTTTAAAACTTAGTTTCCGTTTTCGCAAAAAATGGGCGTGTCACTTTTTCGGATTTTCCCTATCTTTTTTCACGTTTTCGATTGTAATTTCTAAACCAATAAACCGGTTGACATGGTTTTCTTTTTGTGGCATTTACAACACCTCACGGCTTCTTTTCCAATGTAATTTATTTTTATAGGTTTTACGATTCCGCGGTAATTGGACCTCAAAGTCGGAAAATATGGAATTTCAAGGCGTTTTCTTGGATGGTCAAAAACATGCACATTTTTCTTAAATCTATTAATGAGTTAGGTGTTAAATGAAAGCGGAAACATCAAATTGTTTAGACCAAATCTCTTCCAATGTCTCCGCTAAAGCTGCACTTATAATAACAACTCTGGATATGTTGTAAGCCGTTAGCAACAAAAGCTTTCGTACTCTTGTTGCGCGGCAATCCAGGCCTCGGCCCTTTTTTTTTGTCTTTGCTTAGTCACTTCTTTTAGACGAGAGCAACGAAGCAGCAGCGAAATAAACATACCCGCAACTCCACAGCCGTCGGTGTCTTCTTTTTGGTTTGGTTTTTGGTAATTGGTGTAAGTATTGTGCCGCAATATTATTTGCCCATCATTTTTGTCATTTTTATTAATATAATTCGATCTTTGCTTTTCCCACATTACCGTGTCCACGACATTTTGGTCCTTCGAGCCGGATATACATCAACGCGCTCCTGCTCACTTACTTGAATTTACTTACACATTTATTGTGGGACTACAAACCTTCTTCTGCACACCAATCTTGCGAACACCAACCAAATCATCGTCATCATCATCATCATCATCCTCATCTTTACTTCACATAAATACAGGTGCGTTGAAACCGATTTTTTAAAATCATAAAGGTTAATTGATTGAGCATATATCGTGTACTTTTATTTTTTGCTTGTCATAAATTTCGCGCATTCGTGCATAATTTTTTGTAAAGAACAAAATCGCGAGTGAATATATTATCCGTGACTGTGTTAAACATATATAAAAAAACAACGACAACGCTTTTTTATCGAATTTCGCGAAAAATTTATTACATATTTCGATTTTTTTCTCCGGTTCCGTTAACGAACCACTCCAGTTAGATATATATACGGTTATATATATATGTACATACATCTACATATGTACATCGCCATATAGGTTAACGGAGTCAAAGTGCCTTTCATGTAAAACGCGTTCTAGCTTCTCGCATATCACGCGACCCTGTATTGGGCATACTCAGTGCTACAGTTGTTCGTACGTTTTCGCGACTTTGCCTTTTTCGCTATTTCTATTGTGCGTGCACATCTGTAGTGCAACAACCATCACTAGTGTATATGTACATACGTACATAGTGGTACGTACATACGAAAGTAAAGCACAAGTAGGCCTTGTGTGCATACTTTTTTTTCGTTTCGGCATTTGTTTCTGCATTGTGCACCTTCTACTGAAGTACGAGGTGACACATAAAACTATAATTTTTTTTTTTGAATTCAATTCTTTGTGTAACGCAAAGTATTTGTGATACCTTATTACTGCATTTACATTTTTTTTTTTAAGTGCATCAACGAAATATTGTAACCATATATAATAAAGCAAACGTTGAGTTAATTTTCTATTGTTCTCCTTTTTGTTTTATATCTCGTGTCGCATACTTTGGGCCTCTCTCTTTCGCATTTCACCTTTGTTGCGCTGAGGTGAAAAAGGTTTGGGCTACTTTGATTTTCTTTTTTTTTGATTTTGTTTTCTTCGATTCAAACCGCAATGTCCAAACTTGATGATTTCACCCGTGCATCTGATCGCGTTTTCAAATTTGAGATTGCCTTTTCGGAAACTCCCTCTAATAGTCATACGAAATTTTCTTTGGAAATTCAAAGCTCCGAGCTAAAGGAGTTGTGGGCTACCGTAAAAGCCCAGTATGAAAAGTGTCAGATTAATTTTGAATCACAAACTAAAAGAAGTGCTGCTGATGATATCGCTGTCGTTGATGCGAAATACACCAGCACCTATCGGACATATGTTTCATGCTTAGCGAAGATTAATGAGAGAATTCATGATTTCGACCTCGCTTCATCCGGTCTTCGCCACACTTCTACTCTTGATGGTTCTGCCTTTTCAGAGCCTACTTCATCCCATAATATCGCACTTCCGCCTTGTGATATTGAAGTTTTTAAAGGTGACTATACGTCTTGGCCAACTTTCCGCGATTTATTTACGGCCATATACATAAGAAATAGTCGTTTGAGTAATGTCGAAAAATTGTATCATCTCATTCAGAAAACGAGCGGAGAAGCGAGAGAAATAGTTCGAAAGTCCCCTCTCACCAATGAAGGTTTCGAGCTCGCTTGGAGTAATTTAAACGAAGCCTTTAATAATAAACGAATTTTAGTTAATGCTCAAATTAAACTTCTCTTTGACTTACCAGCTCTTTCTTCCGAAACTGGTTCTGGGCTTAGTTTGCAACGCGGCATTAATAATTGTTTGAATTCGCTAAAATTATACGAGGTCAGTACTTCCGATTGGGATCCAATCATTGTTTATATGTGTATGCAGCGTTTACCTCAACGCACTATTGCCTTTTGGGAACAAGGTGTTAAAGACAAATCTGCTTTACCAAAGTGGTGCGAACTTGACGAGTTTCTTACTACGCGATACCGAACTCTCGAATGCGTCGATGAGTTAAAGACTTCTACTTCCAACAAATCAAATTCGAACAGGCCGGCATCTAGCGAGGTTAGCGGTTCTAAACGACTTACACATACTTTTCACGCGAATGTGGTTGATTCAAGCCGTGTTCTTTGCAAGCAACCACACATATTGCGCAATTGTAAACGTTTTCTTAACATGCAAGTTTGCGATCGGTTTTCCAGTGTTAAGCGTTTTCAGTGCTGTCTAAATTGCCTATCGAAAGGCCATCAATTAAAGGATTGTAAAAGCGCCTACAATTGTTCCGTGTGTCATCAACGCCATCACACGTTGTTACATCGCGAATCACCTTCTTCTACGAAGACTCAGTCGGGACTACGTCCCACTAACACTACTTCTACTGCTTCTAGAGTGGCTGCGTCGTCCGAGTTACGTTCCACCGCGCCAGGATTTCAACCTTCGGCTGCTTCTTCGGGGCTTCGCTCCAATCAGCCTTCTACTTCTTCCGCAGCTCAAACGAGTGAGCATCATAGCTTCCATCAAAATATACAGTCCACTACTAAAGCATCTTCGAATAATAATTCTACGAATCTTGCGTTTCCTCGAAACCAACGAGTACTTTTAGGTACAGCGCAAATCTATATTTGCCATTTGAATACCAATTATTCTGCTAGGGCTTTAATTGATCCAGGATCAGAAGCCGACTTGTACCCACAGGTGGTGCTCCATGGAATTCGCAATCTACTTGGAAGTCTGACAGCTCAGCAAACCGTTTTCGGATGGACTCTTATTGGCCCCATTCCGGATTCCGAAGTCAGGTGTTTTACAACGAAGGTGGACATCTCAACGGACTCTGGGTTGGACAAAATTCTTTCTCGCTTTTGGGAAATTGAAGAACCCCCTAGGAAAAGGATTCTTTCGGATGCTGATCAATGGTGTGAGGACAACTATATGGCTACTACTCGGCGGAATGAAGATGGGAGATACATTGTCTCTCTTCCTTTTAAAGTTAATTATCCTAACGAACTTTGTTTGGGAGATTCTCGAAATAGTGCTTTACGGCAGTTCCTTCGGAACGAAGCTTCGCTTACTAAAAAACCCGAATTTAAAGTCATATATGACCAGGTAGTTGACGAATACTTGCAGTTATCGCATATGAAGTTAGTCGGTCCGCCTTCAAATCAGAGTTTGGGCACATATTGTTATCTTCCGCATCACGCGGTCATTAAACCAGTCTTACAACAAAACTTCGTGTTGTTTTTAACGCTTCAAATAAAACTTCCAATGGTAATAGTTTGAATGATGTGTTGTACGTCGGTCCGCCGCTACAGTCTGACTTAGCTTTACTTCTCCTAAGATGGAGACTTTTTCGATTTGTTTTTAATAGTGATATTCAGAAAATGTATCGTCAAATTCTTGTCGACCCAAGGCATCGTCCATTCCAACGCATTCTACATCGCTCTTCTACCGATGTGCAAGTCTCGGATTACGAGTTACAAACGGTAACTTTTGGTGTTAACTGCGCACCATATCTTGCGATTCGCACGCTCCTTCAACTTGCATCCGACTCTCAAGACACTTATCCCCTTGCCACACATATTCTTCGACGATCCATGTATGTTGACGATGTTCTCGCCGGTGCGCACGATTTGCCTTCCGCTATAAAGGCTCGGAATGAACTCATCGCCACTTTACATAGTGCTGGACTTTCCTTAAGAAAATGGACTTCAAATCGCAAAGAAATTCTAGTGGACCTTCCGAAAGAGCACCTATTAAAGGAAGAATTCTTAAACTTCGAAGATTCCAGTTCTATAAAGGCTTTAGGGGTACGTTGGAACGCCTGTACTGATAATTTCTATTTCAAGGTTCCTGCTATTGAGCGAAAGGATTCGCACACCAAAAGGGAACTTCTCTCCATGATTGCTAAATTGTTTGACCCTGTCGGATGGCTTGCACCTGTAGTTATTGTTGCTAAAAATTTAATGCAACTGGTCTGGCTTGAGAATATAGGTTGGGACGATTGTCTTTCTAAACCCATTGAACAAAAATGGCAACAGTTTTTAGATGGATATATGGATATAAACCTGATTAAAGTACCGAGATGGGTGAACTATTCTTTACAAGATGAAGTTCAAATTCATGCTTTCTCCGATGCTTCCGAGAAAGCATACGGGGCGGCGATTTTCATACGTATCCGTAAAACATCTACTACTTTCTACTCCCACTTGCTTACATCGAAAACAAAAGTAGCTCCAGTCAAAACTGTTTCGTTGCCAAGATTAGAACTATGCGGCGCAGTACTTCTATGTGATATTCTCGATGCACTCCTACCCGAACTTGATATTAAAGTCCACGATGTCTTCTGCTGGACTGATTCAACAATTGTTTTGTCATGGCTTCGAAAAACACCATCTACATGGACTACCTTCGTTGCTAATCGTGTTAGCAAAATTCAGGAGAAACCGTACGCTAGAAATTGGTATCACGTCGATTCAGCTAATAACCCTGCTGATTTATGTAGTCGCGGCCTTACTCCCCAGGCCTTAAGTATGAATTCGTTGTGGTGGCATGGCCCATCCTGGCTTGTTAAGGATAGGTCCGAGTGGCCATCTTCTAGCCCTACTCACCTTGAAACTTCAATCGAAGCAAAAAAGGTTGCAGTACACAACTTGCTCATAAATGCTGAGGAAGACATTCTCTCTAGATTTTCGTCATTTTCGAGAGCTCTTCGAGTGGTCTCATATATGCTTCGGTTTTACTATCGCACTCACTGTCCTGCAGAAAATTCTAAGGGCTATTCATCCATAGTGTTGTCTAACGCAGAACTTCATAACACCAGAAAATTCTTGACAATTCTCTCTCAGAAAACGCACTTTCAAACTGAATATAGTTGTCTTCTAAATCAAAAGCCACCTAATTCTAAAAGCAGCATATTGACTCTAAACCCCTTTTTGGATAAAGAACAAGTTATGCGTATTAATGGTCGCTTAGCTAACGCACCAACTCTTTCCTTCAGTGAACAGCACCCAATTATCCTTCCGTATGGTTCTCAGTTTTCGAAACTTTTAGTTGCATTTATACATAAAATCACGATTCACCGTGGCAACTCACTTCTACTTCGATTGCTTCGTCAGGAATATTGGATTCCGAAGGCGAAAAATCTCATTAGATCTACTATTCATCGATGTAAAACTTGTCTGTTGGATAAGAAACGAAAAGCCTCTCAGATCATGGCTGCTTTACCCCCCGAACGGACTACTCTCAGTCGTGTATTCTCCATTACTGGTGTCGACTTTGCAGGTCCTTTTGACATAAAGAACTTTACAGGTAGAGCTTGCCTTATAACGAAAGGTTATGTTTGTATTTTTGTCTGTTTCTCTACAAAGGCAATCCATTTGGAGGCAGTCAGTGATCTTTCGACACTTGCTTTTCTCGCTGCTTTTATTCGATTCGTTTCTCGTCGTGGTTGCCCAAAAACCATTTTCTCCGATAATGGTACTAACTTTGTTGGTGCTTCTAAAGCTTTCAAAAAGGATTTTGAAGCATTTCTAAAGCAGTTTCGTGACTCATTTTCCAACCACTTTTCCCATCAGCCTGTTGAATGGAATTTTATTCCTGCTGGGTCGCCTCATATGGGTGGCTTATGGGAAGCGGGAGTTAAAAGTTTCAAGCTCCATTTTCGTAAAATGGCTCTTCCTCATAAATACACATTCGAGGAACTATCAACAGTTTTATCTCGTATTGAAGCGTGTTTAAATTCTCGACCTATTAGTCCTATATCAGAAAACCCTGCGGATGTCTTGGCTTTGACTCCGGGTCACTTCCTTATTGGGTCTCCACTTCTGGGTCCCCCAGAGCCAATTATTTCTGATATAAGCGCGAGAAATAGATGGGAAAAAATGAAAGCTTTGGGTCAGCAGATCGCCTTAAGATGGAAAGAAGAATATCTTAAAGAAATGCATAGGCGATACAAATGGAAATATCCATCGCGCGATCTTGCTGTTAACGATTTAGTTGTTGTTAGTCAAGAAAATCTTCCCCCTACTTCGTGGCGGTTGGGAAGAATTCTTCGAGTATATCCCGGTAGCGATAAACGCGTCCGCGTCGCCGATATTAAAACCGAACGAGGAATAATTACGCGGTCCGTTACGAAATTAATCGTCTTACCTGACTAGCCCTTCTACCATTTTTTTTTAACAATTTTGTTGTCCTAATCATAGGTCGCCATGAGTGATAACGCTTCATCGACTCCTTTCGATAACAACAAAAAATGCAGATTATGTCAACGCACTCATCCTCTACGCTTCTGTAAAAAGTTCCTTTCGATGAACTTAGAAAAGCGATTACGGGCCATATTGTTGCATCGGTATTGCTCTAGATGTTTGGCACATTCACACACCGCGAAACACTGCACTAGCAAGATGGTTTGCAAATATTGTTACCGTCATCATAATACGCTTATCCATGCGAATGAACGTCTAATCATTCAACGCGAAGCTCGTCCTTTCGCTACGAGTGTTTCCGTTCAACGCGTCACCGTCCTTTTTCCGACGGCCTCCGTCTTCATACGCGTCCGTGCCGCCAGCTATCCTGCTCGAATCCTTATAGATTCTTGTTGCTGCACCAGTCGCATCTCGTCGTCAATGGTACGCCAGCTACATCTTCCAGTTTCCAAGGTTGATCTTCATCACTTCTGCCGAGTCACCCTGGTCTCGCGTCATGATTCATCTCAGCACATCGACGTGCATGCCAAGATCGAACAAACACTCGCCTTTAAAACTCCTCTGGAAGAGATTGACGGGCGCGTAGCGGAACGTTTTTCGAATTTTCGCCTTGCGGATCCTTACTTTTATCGATCCACCGCCGTCTCGCTCATCCTTGGCTCAGAGATCTACCACAAGATCATCAGATCTGGATTCATTTGTAACCCTGGCCTACCTCTGGCGCAGGATTCTATTTTTGGATGGGTCCTTTCAGGCCCATGTTAACAAACCTTTTATATAGATCCTTATTGATCCTGAAGTTAGAAAATTATTTACAATCAAGCGTTTATAATTTGAAATGCTCAATGAATTAACTCTTATATCGGTTATCAACGCCTAGTTATTAAGTGAATATGTATGAATTTGAAATTGAACTGAAATGTATTCCATCAACAAATCATTATCTCTTGTTTTTCGTAATTTTGCAGCGCGAGACACTGCAAGAGTGGCGGCAATGTTTAGACCAAATCTCTTCCAATGTCTCCGCTAAAGCTGCACTTATAATAACAACTCTGGATATGTTGTAAGCCGTTAGCAACAAAAGCTTTCGTACTCTTGTTGCGCGGCAATCCAGGCCTCGGCCCTTTTTTTTTGTCTTTGCTTAGTCACTTCTTTTAGACGAGAGCAACGAAGCAGCAGCGAAATAAACATACCCGCAACTCCACAGCCGTCGGTGTCTTCTTTTTGGTTTGGTTTTTGGTAATTGGTGTAAGTATTGTGCCGCAATATTATTTGCCCATCATTTTTGTCATTTTTATTAATATAATTCGATCTTTGCTTTTCCCACATTACCGTGTCCACGACACAAATAATACAACGCAGACAATTTATTTGGCGTGGTTCCCATTATTATCGAAATAATAGGAAAAATGTGCCATCGTGATTTTCATCAATTTTCACACTTTTTCCTTAAAAAAATTAGAGCCTCAAAATATGCACAGATTTTTCTTTTTTTTTAATAAACAACAGTTTTTTGGTTTGTTGCTTTGCTTATACTTCAGACCAGCACACAAAAAGTATGCCTGTTTTTATGACGACAGTTTTCAATTTGAGCTAAATTGGTAAGCAAAAACAAGAAATTTACTTTGCTTAAGAAATTTCAAGGAAAAGGGGAAAATAAATTAATCGGGTTTCAGTCTTCACAAAGTACGCGATTCAAAGACAAACTATATTATAAAGCTGCTGTAATTGCTAGTTTTATATTGTAAAAGAATATTTACTGTTATTATGATAAGACAAAATTCTTGTGACCAACAAGCACTCAAGCAAAAGAACAAACGAATAAACGAACAAATGAACAAGCGAACAAAAGAACAAATGAACTAATGAACAAATAAACAAACGAACAAATGAACAAATGAAGAAACGAACAAACGAACAAACGAACAAACAAACAAACAAACAAACAAACAAATAAACATTCATTACATACTATATAGATTACATGTTTAGATGTAAATATTAAATATTTATGTAATCTCTTTCAAAATCTTGACGTCGTCTCTTTGCTGATCTTTTATATATGGGTTGTGAGATGTCTCTTCTAAGGTTCCAACAATAATCTGCCAACATTGAAACGTTCCATTTCCCTTGATAACGTTTTTCCATGTTAGAGATATCTTGATGGAATCGTTCTCCATGTTCATCGCTTAGTGCACCACAGTTATCCGGAAAAAAGTCCAAATGGGAGTGCAAAAAGTGAATTTTGAGAGACATGTTGCATCCTAGCGCATGATAAGATGACAACATTTTTTCAACAAGTTCAACATAATTTTGACTTCTCTTGTTGCCCAAAAAGTTCATGGCTACGAGTCGAAAATCATTCCAAGCAGCTTTTTCCTTGTCTTGTAAAATATCATCAAAATGTTTATCTTTAAACATTTTGTGAATTTGGGGACCAACAAAAATACCTTCTTTTATTTTAGCTTCACTCAATCTGGCAAACTTTTGACGAAGATATTGAAACGCTGCTCCGGTTTTATCCATTGCCTTTACAAAGTTTTTCATAAGCCCCAATTTAATATGTAATGGTGGAAGCAATATGTTTTTCGGGTCAACTAAAGGCTCATTTTGTACATTTTTCAGCCCTGGTTGAAGTAAACGACGTACAGGCCAGTGTCTTTTTGTAAAATGGTCTTCTCTAGCACGACTATTCCATTCGCAGATAAAACAACAAAATTTTGTGTAACCAGATTGCAATCCAAGAAGAAGGGCAACAACTTTCAAGTCTCCGCAGATTTGCCACTTTTCTTCATTGTATCTGATATGTAACAGAAGCATTTTCATATTTTCATATGTTTCTTTCATATGGACTGCATAGCCGATTGGAATTGAGGGTAACATATTTCTATGGTGCAGTAAAACGGCCTTCAAACTAAATTTGGAACTGTCTATGAATAATCTCCATTCGTTCTTGTTATACGCTATGTTGAGCGATTCCATCAAGCCACCAACATTTTTGCAAACAACTAGACTGTCAGCTGTTTCAAAATGTTGTGTTAATTGATTTTGGCGGGTACGAAAAGAAGTAATAGCAACATCATCATCCAAAAGATTCCACTGTTGCAGCCGTGACGCTAACAGTTCAGATTTGTTTTTTGGCAATTGTAAGTCCCTTACAAGATCGTTTAATTCTGCTTGTGTAATCTTGTGTGGCTGCTGCGACGACATATTACATTCAAATACTACCTCGGGTGGATTTAATGGCAAGTCGAAAGAATTTTCTTGCTCTGTGCCATCGTTACAACATGATTTAGGACGTTTTGGAACTGGAAATTTATCACTGTGAGGCAAAGGACGAACAGCTGAAGGTATATTTGGATAAATAATTGCGCTTTTCTTTTTCTGCGATACTCCATTACCTTTTGAAATAGGCGTCGTCAAACAGAATAGCAATCAGATACATGATTTTCTGGTTCTCGCCATTGCATTGGCACTGCAAAACGAAAACTCTTTCGTCCGCCGCTCATCCACTTTCTTAGACCCATTGCGCAAGTTTTGCACGAATAATGCGGTGCCCACTTTTTGTCTTGATGCAAGATTCTGTCACCAAAATAAAAAAAATACGCGTCTTGTATTAGTGGCGTTAGTGAACATTTCTGTTTCAAAAATATTACTTCGCCACATATATAGCAAAAATTATTTGCATTATTTACACAATTTCGCGACATTTTATTTATTAAATAGCGACAAATAGGAAAAATGTGCTTGATATCAAAAGCAATCTGACGAATGAATAAAAATCTATAAAATCATCCAATGCATGAATGACACACAAATAGTTGCCTGCCTGCTAAATATTTTTAGATGACTTCAGCTCATCGGAAAACGCCAGTAAAATATAAAATAAGGTATTTGAAGATGATGTTGTTTGATCGTTCCTATGGCAGCTATATAATATAGTTGGCCGATCTTGTCCAAATTTTGTGAGAATATCTTTGAATCGCGTACTTTGTGAAGACTGAAACCCGATTAATTTATTTTCCCCTTTTCCTTGAAATTTCTTAAGCAAAGTAAGTTTCTTGTTTTTGCTTACCAATTTAGCTCAAATTGAAAACTGTCGTCATAAAAACAGGCATACTTTTTGTGTGCTGGTCTGAAGTATAAGCAAAGCAACAAACCAAAAAACTGTTGTTTATTAAAAAAAAAGAAAAATCTGTGCATATTTTGAGGCTCTAATTTTTTTAAGGAAAAAGTGTGAAAATTGATGAAAATCACGATGGCACATTTTTCCTATTATTTCGATAATAATGGGAACCACGCCAAATAAATTGTCTGCGTTGTATTATTTGATGTTTCCGCTTTCATTTAACACCTAACTCATTAATAGATTTAAGAAAAATGTGCATGTTTTTGACCATCCAAGAAAACGCCTTGAAATTCCATATTTTCCGACTTTGAGGTCCAATTACCGCGGAATCGTAAAACCTATAAAAATAAATTACATTGGAAAAGAAGCCGTGAGGTGTTGTAAATGCCACAAAGTGAAAATCACGACAACCGGTTTATTGGTTTAGAAATTACAATCGAAAACGTGAAAAAAGATAGGGAAAATCCGAAAAAGTGACACGCCCATTTTTTGCGAAAACGGAAACTAAGTTTTAAAAACGGTTTGCGGATTCGAAATCAGCGGTACCCAATTACCCTAGAACTGATGTCAAACCCAGAAAAGCCATTTTGCTGTTGATCAGTGTAATCAGACTAGAGAGAGTTCAAAGACGTTTCACCCGTTTTGCTCTTCGCCGCTTATACTAAATCGAATCTATGCCATCCTACGAACTTAGATGTCGAATTTTAAGCCTAAAAAGTCTCGAGTGCAGAAGAAAAATGCTCGGTATTCTATTTATTAAAGATAACTACGACTATAAGATTGATTCGCCGGAACTGCTAATGCTTCTGCCTTTTTTTGTGCCAGGAAGAGCTTTAAGAGAAAAGTATATTTTTTATAGTGCGGTTCATAGAACCAAGTATGGAAAAAATAAACCGATTCATAAGTTTACATGTCTTTGTAACACTGTCAGTAAATATGCCGACATGGATGCAGGACGTATGCTCTTTAAAAAGGAGCTAATTAATTATTTTATTTTTCATTAGATGTAAGTTATTTTTGTAATCTGTGAGGGCTAAGCCCGGTAGATCTAATAAATAAATAAATTAAGCCAAAACTGAAAATGTGTTTAAGTGTTTATTTCGTATTGTTACGAATGCTAGTTCTAGTAGGCTAGTAGGTATCTCTGGATTGCGTAATTTGAAAATAAAACACACTTAGTTTCTCAAACGCAGTCAATAAAATAAACTACCAATCACTTTATTTCACAGATTTACACTTCACTGTCTTTACACTTAAGTATTTGCTCAATTACTCCGTGTAGCACCTTCGCTAGTCAAAATCAGACTGACTCGCTGCGTCGCACCCGGCTGCCTTTTATACATGTCCGGCCATCGCGCAGATCGTTGTCGAACATTCCAGAGTGGACTAAAGGTTTCCATGATGATCGCGACCATCGTTGCCAGGTTGGACTGAAAGTTTCCATCATTGCCAGGTTGGACTAAAAGTTGCCATCATTGCCAGGTTGGCCTAAAAGTTTCCATCATTGCCAGGTTGGTCTGAAAGTTTCCATTATCGCGGTCATCATTGCCAGGTTGAATTATGGCACGGCGCGTAGCGACAGGGTTGATTTGCACAGCGACAGACTGCCTTATCGTTACAGTATTTAATAAAAATTGGTACTAAAATCTCCTACAAAACTTGATTTTTGAGGGTTAGTGTGTATGGGAAAACTTTTGAACGCAAAATTTCAATATAAGTCACCGTACAAAAGAAAACTCTAGATATATATAAATAGAAAAATGAGAAAAATTATGGGTTCATTATATTGTTACGAAAATTACTTTCCAAGTTCGTTTTTGGATTGTGCTTGAAAATAAAACCACTTCAATTATTCAGCGCAAACGCAGTCAAAAACCAACAATCGCTTTATTTACAAATTAACACTTGTTACTTATTTACACTACTTCTATTGCATATTTCCCCTTTGCTTGCTCAACACAGACTCGACTCCCTGCGCTGCACACTGCTACTTTTATACTAGTTTTCTTATCGCGCCGAAGTTTCTTGTACATTCCCGTTGTACTTTCTATCTCGATCGTTCTAGCACAACCTATTACCGCCGCTAACCATCCCTGCCATATCGGCATTATAGCATACCGGCCGTACTTCAAAGTGCATGCCTAAAAGTATGCTCGCATAGCACAGCACAGAGTGACTCATCGTTACACTGCCCATCACTTAGACTTGTTCGTCCCGAACAAGTGCCGAGACTCCACCGGAGTAAGGCGCCAGGCGCGCCAAACGGACTACTTTCAACCTCGCGTCTCTGTACACCACGTCATTAATCTTCGTCACGACTTTGTACGATCCTTCCCATGATGTTTGATGTTTTGGAGACAAACCTTCTTCCGCTGCGGGTTGTTAACAGATTGCCTTCTTGAAACCCTTCTGGGTTAGCTCGTAGACCATAGCTCGCTGTCAACCTGCTCTCAACTAGTTGAGTGCGGCTCCGTGATCTTCTCCTTGGCCCTTTCGCAACTGAACTCCGATTACAGCCTCTGATCCACTCAGCGACAGACTCCTGGCATCCTACCCAATAGAACCGCCTTCTTATCTTGGCGACAGTTTTTGCGATGCCTAGGTGCATCGCTAGGTGCATGCACTTTGAAGTACGGCAAATTTGGTATAATTCGCTTGGTATAGTCCGATATGGCAAGGATGGTTCACGAAGGAATGGGCTGTGCGAGAATGGTCGAGCATTTTCCAATTGGAAGTTGCAAGAAACTTCGGCGCGATAAGAAAACTGAAAAGCAACAGTGTGCAGCGCAAGGGTTCGAGTCTGTGTTGAGCACGCAAAGGGGAAACATGCAATAGTAGAAGTGTAAAGTAGAACAAGTGTAAAATTGTAAATAAAGCGATCGTTGGTTTTTTTACTGCGTTTGCGCTGAATAATTGAAGTTGTTTTATTTTCAAACCCAATCCAAACGAACCTCGGAAAAATTGGGATTTTCGTAACAATAGCATGCCGGCCGTACTTCAAAGTGCATGCTTAAAAGTATGCTCGTAAAAGCATTCATGCATAGCACAGCACAGAGTCACTCATCGTTACAATATTAAAGAATTACTTTTTGAAACCCCCGAAATATTTTTCTGAATCTGCCCCTGATGGGGGCATATGTCTGATAAAATCGTTCCCCAAGTTCATCGTATTCTGTTGCCAACTGATGTTCGAAGTAATCCATATGAGAATTCAGAAAATGAATTTTTGGTGACATATGAACCTAGTTTTTCGAATGCACTCATCATGGTGTCGACGTGCATTCGAGCAATGACTTCTTTAATGCTTTTCTATGTGAGAATCTCATTTGGTCGAATTCGGCGCTACGCATAAGCCTTCTTATCTCAAAACCAACAAAAACACTTGTTGTAATAAAAAAACGAGATTTTGTAATTTTATAGGTATGAAACTAATATTAAAAAGTAAAATTTTAGCGTTAATACCTTCTTTTATCTTTGCTTCGTTTAGTTTTGGAAACAATGTCTTCAGTAAGTTAAATGCCGATCCATTTGTATCCAAACACTTAACAAAATTGTTTATCACACCAAGTTTTATATGTAATGGCTGTTGTAGTGGTTTTTTTTTGTTTGCACAAGCGGTGGATGGAGAATATTGTCCCTTCAGCTCTACGCTCCCATTATTTTTTGGGATGTTGGTTCCATCTGCATCGACGTGCAAGTTTTGTAGGACATTTTAGTACCAATTTTTAATAAGTACGATATAAACTTAAACACATTTTCAGTTTTGGCTTAATTCTGCCGTTCAAGTTAATTTTTGAGCTTTAATGTATTCAGAGACCTAATAATTAATAATTGACTGGCACGACAGCCCGCTTACGCGAGACTAAGCTTCCCGCAACCACCCGTGTTGTGCGTGTGAATTTGTACGCGGGTGGAAGGGACCTACAGTTTTATGCCGGTTCCGAACGGCAGGTTGGGAGCTTTTTCATAAGCAATTTTTGCTCTCAGAGGTTTGCCATTTCCAGCTGAGAGGACAGCCACCGAAAGAGAAAACGAGTTTTCCCATTATTTGTAGGTGTTATTACAGGCAGTATTGAACCTGGGGTTGCTGCCTTCGACTCGCGGTCCAACGCACTAACCAACTGAGCCACAGCGGCTGTTCAGAGCCCTATAGTAGAATTTTATGGCGAATATTTTCGTTGTACATTTTGTCCTTATAAAGTACTCTTTTATAGGACATTTGTAGCGTTTTTGAAAAAAGGGTCAAATTGAACCATACAAATAGGAGCTACAGGGTTAAAATGCTCTTCAAAAATGTTCTTCGTAGTATTTTACATCAAATTGCTGAACACATCATGTACCTAAAATGTGAAGTTACATGGTATTCGTATGCCCATTCACCATAAGAATGTGAAAAAAGGGGAAACTTTGACCTCTCCTAAAAAAAATTCAGACGAAAACTTTCTAAACGCCGATACACGTATATTTTTTTGGCCCCCTCTACCAGAATCCGTTGTCAGAACCTTCTTTGTTTTTTTTTGTGTTGTACATTTTTTTATGTTTTCATATTGCTAATTTTATTTTTTCACCGCGTTTAGGGCTGCGTATTAAAATTTTTCACAATTGACGAAAAATCCAATTCTACCATATACAAATATTACACCTACACACCATTTATTAAAATGTTTTTACAATTAATATAAATTTTAATATTTTTAAGTGTAAGAAAACATATAAGCCGATACTTGAAAATGGTTACGCTTTACTGAGTTTTCGCACTACTAAATACCTTTAGTGCTTTCTAAATGAAACTACATAGTTAGTTTTTGCTTTAATGAGAGTGGTTTGTGATAAATTTGTAATGGTTAAACTAAAAGTTCAATTAATCTTCCTTATTCTGGGTATACACAAATTTTAAAAAACTAAGAATAACTTTTTCAAATATCTGAAATATCGACCTGGACTCATATGTATTCATTAAATTACCATATTATAATATACATATATGATTTTACTTCAAAGTGTATATAAAGTGTATTATTATTACTATAAAGTGCACTGTGACAAATCGAACGCTTTTAGAATCCAAGACACCTACTTAAAAAAGAAATATAATATAATATGTTACAAGTACAGTGGACATCCAGTTAACGAATTTTCGATTCAACGGTCTATCTATTGTGCCCCCTATTCGATGTAATGAATATTCTTGTTGTGTTACCCTCGTCCAAAAACTTTCGAATTGTTTTTATTTGAGCACTCACATTCTTTACAGTAACAATGAATGTCTGATTTTGTCAAGGGACGGTAGCTCAATTGTTTTTATTTATAACTTTAAAACTTTCAAATTGACGTCAAGTTACCAACATTTTCAAAAATTCGGTTTGTGTGCATTGCTGATAATTTTCACAAGATTTTTTCAGCTTTTCGCCAGCTTAACAACAACAAAAACACATCGTCTTCACATCGCAATCATCCTCCTCCATAACAATGTGTTAACTGTAGTGACCACGGTTGCCACAATTGGTAACTTTCTACCAACATTGGTAACTTTTAAACTGTCTGGTAACTTGGTAATTTTATTTTCATTTTGGTAACTTTTGCAATCAAAAATTGATTTGAAGTAATAGACACGAAAATTTGTTTTTTTATTTATAAATTTATATCACACCTTGTTATATATTGGGTGTTTTTTTTAGAGGTTTGTTTTTCGAATAGAGATAAAACTGGCATTTTGTGGTCAAATCTGGCAACTCTAATGTCATTTATGTTCAGTTTGGTTTGCCATTTCATCATGAACAGGTTGACAAAAGAACAACGCTTGCAAATCGTGCAAATTTATTTCGAAAATAATGGTTCAGTTCGCGAAGTTTACCGCAAGCTCCGTCCATTTTATGGTCGACATAATCGTCCATCAGAGCAAAATCGGTCCATCCATCGGTTAACCATGGGTCGTTTTCGCACTATGTTTACTCTATGTGATAATACGCATCCGCAGAGACGTCGAACAGTGCGCACCGAAGAAACAATTCCCGCTGTAGAGCAAAATGTTGAAGAGGACCCGAATGAATCGATTCGCCACCGTGCACAGCAATTGGAGCTTTGTCCATCAACTTTAAAAATTGGACCTGTAGAATTGGCTTTATTCGAGCCAGCCGCGGCGGCCACATGCCCGAAATCATATTTAAACATTAATGGCATAAAATTATCCTTCCAATAAAGCCAAATTGATGGACATTAAAACGATTTTCTTGTGTTTTATTTCAATGCGAAGTTCTATACCTCTAAAAAAAACACCCTATACATTAAATACGCAGCACTGGCAACAGTGCCTTCAGCCCGGTTCAATGGCAGCATTGTTGGCACACTTCTACTATTCGATTAACTAACATCGACTAACATTGCGAACGTTTTGTGATACAGTTGAAAATTAGTATTCCAGGTTTAATATTGAATTTTATATTTACTTTTAAAGCATAATGAAATAAATAAAGTGAACCAGCTAGGGAGAGGCATGCTTAACCCTCATCCGACGTTCAAAAAAACTCACACATAAGATGTTCGGGTGATATTTCACCCATATGGTACTTTGCATTGTTTTAAAGAATTTTTTGACCAATTATAATAAAAAATAATTTGTTATCTTTAATCTTTATTATCTTTGTTATCTTACAGATAAATAAGTTAACAAATTTGTCTCTTTTTTTTTGCAATTAGGGCAACTAGGTTAGGTTAGGTTATTGTGGCTGCCTCTGTAAGAGACACACTCGAAGGCCTATTATGAGACCCGTTGTGATATACCACAAATTTCACCCGTTTTTAAATGTGTATGTAATACTGTTTTTCGAATATATGTTACTTTTGGTAACTTTTTATAAAAGATTTTGGTAGAAAAAAATTTTAGGCGAGTGGCAACCATGGTAGTGACCGCAACCAAAGAGCTCAACACATAAAACTACAATCTCGCTTGATGACTTAACTTATTTTGAAATGGCGGCAACCGTGGCTAAAACATTCAAATAGTATATGAAGATTTACATACGATTTCAATTATTGGTATTATACCAGAGATATACTTTTTATCACCAGGTTTGCCAGGTAGTTTGCAGTGAAATGCATTTTTATGCTATTAAGTAATTTAATGTTATTTGCCATGAATATATTGTTCTTAGCTTAAAAGTAAAACACAGAATTGTATTTAGTACGAAAATAAGATGTATTTGATTCAATTCTTAAAATAATATATTTAATTTCGAAAAAAATTGGGGGATCCCGGAATTGCGATTTTTAGTCCCGAAAATCCCGAGAATTTAAAACTGATCCGGGATTGCAATCCCTAATATCTATCTACTAGGGATCGCAATTTTTGGCCATTTTGCGATCCCGGGATTTTCGGGATTGAAAAGTCAAATCCCGGGATCCCGGGATTTAATCCCGGGATTCATATAACAAATTTTTTAATAAAACAATTTTCCCGAATTGCATAAATACTTGTTTATAATATATTTATCATAAAAATGGACACATTTTAATCACATTTGGGTAGTTTCAAGATTTTTTATCTTGAATTTAATCACATTTTGTTTAACCCTTCAATTCCCATGTCCAAAATAGTGAAAAAGAAAATTTTCTTTTTAAATAAAAGAGCTTAGATACGTTTGGATAAGACAAAAAAATACATAAAAAATGTTTAAACTACCCTAATTTTTATATTGAAAGAAACCACACAAACTCGCACTGCTTTAATTACGCGTGAAACAACTGAATAAATTTTACAAATGACGTATCGCTAGTGTTGGTAGGAAAATTAAATAAACAAGTACTACTAATTGACTTTGCTATACAAGTGTTAGAATTTAAAAATAAAAACCTGTGCGGTAGGAAAAAAATATTAAGCATCTGTCACCTACAGGTGACACTGGGAATTGAAGAGTTAAATTAAAAGTTTTTCATTTGACATTTAACTTCAGTTTCATAGCATTTTGTTTTATCCAAAAATGACACTTAAACATAACTTATTACTTTGCAACCGATGTATCATAAAGTGCATATATATGCATATTTGATAAAAAAAATAAAATAGTTAATTTGTTTGTGCTTTTAGTTTTACTTCGATTATTTCGATAAAAAGTTAAGCGTTTTGATTAACTAAAAACTGAGATCTTAAAAATACAAAGGCATTAAGTGTTTTTTTCTCTTATCTAGAGCGAAATTTATTTCAAATGAACCCTGCTGAAGAGAAACATCCTTCAGATTCAACACTTGTTGGTTGAATGCTTAGTAAATAATCATAAGCAAAAGACGCACTCTATCCCCTCCCTTCTCCCTCAAATAAGGAATTGGGTTTTTGTGCCTTAAAATTTATTTCATTTGAACTTTGAAGCATCTTTTGCAATCCCGAAAATCCCGGGATAAAAGAATTTGAATCCCGGGATTTTCGGGACTGGAAAAAGTCCGGGATCCCGGGATCCCGGGATCCCGGGATTGCGATGCCTACTATCTACATATGGGCATCTCCCAGTGGCACGGACGCGACATTCGCACGCTTTCAATTACACCAAAAACAAGAAAGAAACACAAAAAGTCGATATGTTTTTTTAGTGTTCTAACGCGCTGAAATGGTGCTACATTTTAGAAATATATTGGAAAGATTTAGTACAAATTAGTACAAAATAAGGAGCAATTATGCAATGAAACGAAGGCGACAAAAAAATAAGTTTTTTTGAAGCTCTTATAGAAATATACAAAATTTAGCGATTTTTGGGGACTTTTTTTTTATATATATATACATGCAAATGAAGGTCAAAGGATAACTTTTCTTCGTAGACTTATGAAACATGAGAATTTTGTTTTATCTTTTTTTAATTTGGTATATCATGAATACGGACGCGACATCACGGACGCGACAAATTTTTCCAAGGGTATTCCCCTTATTAAATACAGTAATGGTTTTCATTATAACACTTCAGCTTTTAATAAAAAATAACACATAACAAGTTAAATTCAAGTTACAGCAATCAAAATAAGGAAAAAATAAAGTTAAAAGTTCTTAGTGTGGTTTATTTAATTTTCCTGAGGAACTCTATTGGAATTAGATCTTGTTTAATATCGTGCAAACAGCTCTTAGATACATTAGCAATGCACCTTTCATTCATCACATCGCAGCAAACTGGTTTTAGAAATAACTTAATAAATTAATTATATTAAATTAAATTAATTAACTAGCTGAACATATTTGTACAGTATTTTTCATTAACCCTTTCCGGAAATTTGTATGATATATCGTACAATTTTTTTAAAAGATTTTTTTTGACAGCGAACGTATTTTTTATGAAACGGCTTTTTAATTCTTATTAAGTAGGTTATGTTTTACCATTCTGTTTGAAAATATAAATCACAATAGCCGTGTGATACAGTGTGAGTGCGTTTTGTAAGAAGCTCTTTGCAAGAATTTGGCGATGCGATGCTTCTGAGGAGGAATTTTTAAATATGTAAAACTTGTTAGTAGCAAAAAGACAAACAATTTCAAAGTTTGAATCTCAGTTCATTTATAAAACTTATTAAATTTAACAATTTTTGCTTCTAAATATTTTTCCCGAGCCTTTCAAAAAATTGGACGATATATCGTACAATACGATATACGAATGAATATACGAATACGATATACGAATACGATAGTATTGTACACAAGGGTTGCAAAGCTTTGCACGATTTATCGTACAAATGGCAGGCAAAGGTTGCAAGTGATGTAGCATTTTTTTTTAAGTTATGGAATTGGTAACAGAATTTTTCTGTTTGCCTGAATGCCACGCCCATCACTAAATCGTATGACTAATAAAATTCGACTGTTTGACTATTTCTATTCAGAAATAACAATTAACACTTCGTTAAATAATGTGTGTGACTGACACATAGATGATTAATATTATTATATAGATGATTATTATTATTAGATTAATACTAAATCAATATTTTTTTCGAAATTGTGAACCTTTTTAGGCTTACTGTCAAAATTATATGTCAATCCGACCATTAGTTTACAAGTTACAGTGCTTTAAGTGACACTACTTTTGAGTTTTCAAAAAAAATGAATTCAAAGCAATTCCGTGTGCTGATTTATCATTGTTTTTTAATGAAAAAAAATACTGTTCAATGCCAGGAATGGCTTGAAAAACATTATTCGGACTCTGCTCCATCAAAAAGAACCATTTGTTATTGGTATGCCGAATTCAAACGTGGTCGTACAGACACCGATGACATTCCATCTACTGGACGGCCAAATGACGCTGTTATTCCGGAAAACGTTGAAAAAACACTGAAAATCATTATGTCCGACCGTAAAGTGAAAGTGGGGGAGATTGCTGACATTCTAAAGATATCAGCAGGCAGTGTACACACCATAATACACGAACATTTGGTTATGAAAAAGGTGGTTTCGAAATGGGTGCCGCGTTTGCTCACACCGGAGCAAAAACAACAACGAATCGATGATTCAAAGAGCTGTTTGGACATGTTTACGCACAACAAGTCGGAGTTTTTGGGTCGGTACATCACAATGGATGAAACATGGATCCACCATTTCACTCCAGAGTCAAATCGGCAGTCTGCTGAGTGGCATGCAACCGGTGAAAGCCGCCCAAAGCGTCCAAAGGCACAAACATCGGCTGGCAAGGTTATGGCGTCAGTATTTTGTGATGTGCACGGAATAATATTCATCGACTATCTTGTGAAAGGGAAAACAATCAATAGCGACTTTTATATAGCGTTGTTGGAACGTTTGAAAGAAGAAATCGCGATTAAGCGGCCCCATATGAAGAAGAAAAAAGTGTTGTTTCACCAAGACAATGCACCGTGTCACAAGTCGATGAAAACGATGGCAAAAATGCATGAATTGGGCTTCGAATTGCTTCCTCATCCCCCGTATTCTCCAGATCTGGCCCCCAGCGACTACTGGCTCTTCGCAGACCTCAAAAAGATGCTCCGTGGTAAGAGATTTGGCTCAAATGATGAAGTAATCGCCGAAAGTAACGCCTATTTTGAAGGCAAAGAAAAATCGTTCTACAAAGGCGGTATCGAAAGATTGGAAAAGCGTTGGAATGATTGTATCTCCCTAAAAGGGGACTATGTTGATGAATAAAAACGAATTTTGGCAAACAAATGTGTTTTAATTAGTTAGTCACACACATTATTGAACGAAGTGTTACTTAACGATTTTGTGTTTCACTGGGCAGACACAGATTATGTAAGGTTAGACATGAGTACGTGCCACTCCCACTACGATAATAAGAATCGGCTATATTCGGTATCTTTCTACAAAGCTATATGGTGTTTAGTTGATTCTGTGTTTTATTGAGGGGAAAAGGGCTTTGCAACAGCAGTAACGGTTTTATAAGGCCTGATAAATGTTACTCAATTGTTTATATATATAATTTATATAGTTTTCGATCAAAATGAACTCACGTTTTGATTTTTGTTGTTAAATTTATATTTTCTTACCAAATAAGCCAATTAAAAAAAACGAAAAAAAAGTTTCATGCATTTTTACTCCTTTGCGCACCATTGTACGATATATCGTACAAAATTGATGAAGCTGTTATTCTCAACCAAAATTATTTTTTTGATATTTTCTTGTATTTTATTGCTAAAATGTTCAATGAGAGTCGATATTTTGAAAAAAAAATTTTATCTCAAGAAATGCGGAAATTTACCGGAAATCGAAAAACAATCGAATCGATTCAGAGCTTCCGGTTACGGACGCGACAAATTTTAAACACCCATAAAATTTTTTTCCGATTTTGCCGGGAACCAATTATTATATTTTCCTAACGGGAACAATGCACCTATTTAAAAACTGACAGCTACTTGCATTTGAAAAGTTTGTCCACGAATGGCAACAACTAATAAGGTTTTTTGGGCACGGACGCGACAATAGGATACAGGAAGAAGCAAACTAAACAAACTTCCGTTCTTCGAACTCCACTTTCTCTCGCTTTCTCTAATACATAAGATTGTTGTTAGTAGAAAACGTTTGCATTACAAGAAAAATATAATATTACTTGAATAAGACAAAAACGCAACGACAAAATGTGCATATAATTCGTCAAAAGGCTCAGAAAAATTTTTTTTCTTTTACAGTAGTATATTTCGGTCAAAAATTAAAAATTCTTTTACATTTATAAAATATAGATATTTAAGCTGTATTATTGGATAATAACAAGTTTTTCTGAGCAATTTGAATTTTTCACTCGTGGTGGACCTTTTTTGGGAGATGCCCATATGTATGTAATACAAATTTTAGCAATTCATTTGCCAATTAATTAAAAAGGTGTGTGTTAAAAAAACCCATTAAAAGAATTTAACAACAACAAAAGATAATTTTACATAATTAATGAACATTAATAACAAACTCAACATTTCTGTGCCACGCAGTAGCAAAACCTTATTTAATAAGGTCCGACCGATACCAAATTTTTTGGCCGATACCAATAACATAGAAAAAAACAAAGTTTTTTTATAAAATAACAAAAGGAACTATTACATATTGTTGTAATATTCATCAGAAAATAATAAAACAACGAAAAAAGAAATAATTAAAAACAAAATAAAATAACAGGAGAATTCAGAATTCTAAGACTTAACATGTAATAAAAAAATAATGTATCACATTTATCCACTGAGAGAGAAACAAATATAGTGACGAAAATATACATACAAATACATACAGTTTTTTATTCAACTTAAAATTACGATTTTTTATTAAAATTTGTACTCTCAAATTGCGACCCGTTGTACAGATGCAGTGGGAAGAAGTCAGAAAACAAATTTGGAAAAAATAAAAAAATGCTTCCAATGTTAAAAAAAATGCTTCCAATTAAAAAAGAAGGATAAGTTTGAAAAATTAAATGCCCCTTTTTCTGATATTCATATTAAGGGACGTAATGCATAGACATTTAGAGAAACATGTCGAAAAACGAAACAAAAAAATGTATTCTGCCATCATTCGAGATCGTCGTTGCTTACTTACAATACTTTTTCTTATAGTTTTTTGCTTAATATAAATATGTACATATACATTGTGACCGAAAAGTTTCCGGAAATTTTAAATAAAACGCAAAATTCTTAATCTTCATCAATATTTATTTTATCTCCTTCAAAATATGCTCCATTAGAAGCGATACACATATGCCAACGTTTCTTTCAATCATCAAAACATTTTTTATAGGCGCTTTCCGGTATGGCTTTGAGTTCCCTCTGCGAATTCTGTTTTACGTCTTCTATGGATTCAAAACGCGTTCCTCTGAGTGGTAATTTGAGTTTGGGAAACAGGAAAAAGTCACACGGTGCAAGATCAGGTGAATACGGTGGCTGTTCGATGGTATTTATTGAATGTTTGGCCTTAAAATCGTTGATAATGTTGGCTCGGTGCGAGGGAGCATTATCGTCATGATAAAACCCATGAATTATCCTTCAACAATTGAGGCCGTTTACGGCGGATATTTTCACGCAAACGTCTTAAAACAGTAAAATAATAGTCTTTACCAACTGTTTGTCCTTCAGGGACGAATTCATGATGCACCACACCACGAATATCGAAGAAAACAATCAGCATTACCTTGATTTTCGAGCGACTTTGGCGTGGTTTTTTCGGTTTCGGCTCGTCGTTTCCTCTCCATTCCGATGATTGTTGGCTTGTTTGCAAGTCGTACTTGTAGACCCATGTCTCGTCACCAGTTATGATGCGTTCCATGAAAGTTGGATCGGAATTGGCACGATCAAGTACGTCCAAAGAGACGGTACTCATTTTGAAGAAAATTCTCAACAAAATCGCAACGCACTACTGAGGTGAACTGGTTTCAACAGCTGCCGTAAACAAACTGTCTGACAGATCGCGCTCATTTTTGGCATAGTAATTAAGGACAGTGCTACCAACCTACAGAAACTTAAAATATCGAAAAATATACAGCGCGCGAATTTTAAATGAGAATTTCCGGAAACTTTTCGGTCACAAGGTATGTATTAGACATGATTAGATGTACGAGGGCGGGTCAATAAGTCCGTGACTTTTTGAATTTCCCGCCTCTTAATTGAAATGGCAACACTGCTCCCGTCAACAGTCATCTGTCTGTTGACTCTTGTCAAAAATTGAACAAGCTGCGATATTTAGTTTGTTTTTGACAGCCGTTAATATCAGACTACCGCGTTGACTGAGAAGAAAGTTTCCATGGCAAAAATTCATAAATTGGGCTGGAATTGCTCCCTCAGCCCGCCTATTCACCCGATCTAGCCCCAAGTGACTATTTCTTGTTCCCAAACTTGAAGAAATGGCTCGCCGGAAAGAGATTTGCTTAATGAGCACACGAAATTCAGTTTTTTCCATTTTCTTCTCAGTCAACGCGGTAGTCTGATATTAACGGCTGTCAAAAACAAACTAAATGTCGCAGCTTGTTCAATTTTTGACAAGAGTCAACTGACAGATGACTGTTGACGGGAGCAGTGTTTCCATTTCAATTAAGAGGCGGGAAATTCAAAAAGTCACGGACTTAATGACCCGCCCTCGTACCAATTTGTAATTACGATACTTCGGAACCTCTCATTTTTTTAAGGTTTGACAAACAAATGTTTGGGTTTAAAAACTGGGGGCCTAGAGTGCGGATAAAAGGCGTAGGGATAAAATAATAAATGGAGCGAGAAGTAATTTTAGCCTTTAAGTGCTCATAAGGAGATAAAAATTTGTTCACGCAGAAGGTCGATCGCATAATACCATAAAAAAAACTTGTTTTTATTAACACGTTCGCGGACAGTAAAAATTTCAAAAATCTGCAAAAATAGACAGGTTATTTTGTGGAAACTATAAGCACCGTTATACACACTGAATGCTATAACATTCACGACGATATAGCAGTCATTCATAAAAAACATAAGATGAAGAGGTTTATTATATTTTTATAACTTTATTTACTCAAAAGTAGTTCTCTCTTCGTGTATATAAAATAAAAATTAAGCAAAATCCATCATTCCATGATATGTATATACAAAATTAAACTTAATATATCACTCAGTTACTATGCTACATTATGATTAGGACTCCATATCCGAACTGGAGTTATTGAGACCTTCCGTAGGCAAATGTACGGAAGCACAGACAGAATTCTGCTAACATAATTAAAAATAAATCAAGTACTACGCTTTTGGTTTACTCAATGCAACGGCTTAAACAAATTTGTAAATGCAGTGAAATTCCTAATTACGGACAGTCCCCTATAAATTTCGCAGACACAGCAATTTCATTAAGTTTTCCATACGAATACACTGTGCTAGTCGAAAATAGTAACAAGCCGGGCACCTACTGAGCGACTTTTCCATATGTATATTGAGTTCAGATCCACAAGGCGTACGGCTGGATTTTCTCTAGTTTAACACGTTCACGCCGCCGGTGGCCCGCGCTAGACTGTCTCATCGGGCGGCGTGTACCACCGGTGGCCCGCACTAGATTGTCTCATCGGGCGACGCGTATCGCCGGTGGCCCGCACTAGATTGTCAAATCGGGCGACGCGTACTGCCGTTGGTACGCATTCGATTGTGCTATTAGACACTGAAAATTAAAATAATGAAAATTTATCATATCTTCATTAAAAACATTTAATGATAACCAGATGAAGCACGGCATTAATATCAGTGCCGCCTCACAGCAAAAACAATGAAAATCGGCCCCGGCGTGAACATGTTAAGAGAAATGCGACTTTGAATTTTGCTCATTTCAGTCGGGTTCGTCGCTTAAGTCTTCGAAAGTTTACATGCTAATTGGTCCTAAATCGTTCTGAATATCGCTTTACTGTCTTCAGCAAGTTTGTAGATACCACCAATACAAAAAAAATACATTCAAACTGTGTTTTCGACAAAAATGTTCCAAAAACACCACTTTTTCGTCGAGACATAAATGCAGTATAGCGAACCCTCGGGAAAAACATAAATGTGCATGCTTTTCCTGCATCCTGCATCTAACAAACTAAAAATTTTGCCTAGGAAACGCCCATTAAAGCCGTGGGTTAAAGTTCAAAGTTTTCATAAAAAACTCCTGAAACGAAAGGCATTTTTCATACCTTTCTTCTGATGTGCAACATTAGATACAGTCTGTCCAGTAGAAGCGTGATCGACCAAATTATCACTTAGAGTACCGTTATCAAAAAAATTTGAATGCACCTAAGTAGCCTCATCATTTTTGTAATACGCACTGCAAAAATTGTCAGTCTCGTGAAACAATTACAAAGTACAGGGTGTTTTAACAAGATGAGCTCCGCGTGAGAGAAGCGACTTCAAGCCGTATTCCTTTGTCTACACCCTAGAGGGCCGTAAATGTCACGTTTAGCTGCAGCAAAATATATGAAGACGTCGAAGTCATTCGTAACGAGGTGGACGAATCGGTATAATAATTAATAATAATAATTGACTGGCACGACAGCCCGCTTACGCGAGACTAAGGGTTAGCTTCCCGCAACCACCCGTGTTGTGCGTGTGAATTTTGTACGCGAGTGGAAGGGACCTACAGTTTTATGCCGGTTCCGAACGGCAGGTTGGGAGCTTTTTCATAGGCAATTTTTACTCTCAGAGGTTTGCCATTTCCAGCTGAGAGGACAGCCACCGAAAGAGAAAACGAGTTTCCCGTTTTTTTAGGTGTTAGGTTAGGTTAGGTTACGGAAGGGGTGTGTGCGGCAAGCACTTCCACTCGGAGACCCTGTTGGGTCCATTGTGAATCCCTTCATTTTCGGAGAAACCGGTGCCTTCTTCTATCTGTTGGGATCCCTGTAGATCCAGGCGGGATCTTTTGGGAACCATTTGGTCTTGGCGAGAAAATTGTGTAGATCGGTAATCTGTGCGTCTGCTACCTCCGCTAGCCCATCAAAGAACCTTGCCCCAAGAGTCTGGAGCCGTCGTCCTTGTAGTGATGGGCAGTGGCATAGCAGATGCTCGACCGATTCTACTGCATCCTCGTCTCCGCAGCTCCTGCATAAATCGTCGGTCGCCAAACGCCATTTGCATAGCATGACACCAATGGCGCAGTGACCTGTGATTACCCCCGTGACCATGCGTACAGCATGCTTGTCGAGGAGCAGAAGGCTCTTAGTTTTTCTCGCGTTGAGCGCCGGCCACAGGGTACGTGCAATCCTGCAGTCGCACCTACTTGTCCAGGCTCTGTTTGTAGCTCGTGTGAGCCACTCCCCTATTGAACCCATCATAGCAGAGATCGGTGGTAGCACCGCGTTGACCGCCTCGCTGGCTGGCATCGCTGACCCTGCACGGGCTAATTCGTCCGCCTGCTCGCTCCCTTCGATATTGCTATGTCCGGGAACCCAGCACAGACGGACCCTGCACTGTCTTATGCCATCCAGTGCTTTCCGACAGTCTAGTACTACCTTTGATTTCACTACGGTGGATTCAATTGCTTTAAGAGCAGCTTGGCTATCAACACAAATGACGGCCGCACTAAGTGCCGTGTGTTTTATGTGTTCCGCTGCTTTCATGATGGCGAAAACCTCCGACTGGAAAACGCTGCAATAGTCTGGTAGTCTGTACGACCAGTAGACATTTTGCGTTTCGCAGTAGACACCCGCACCGGTCCCGTCCCCTGTCTTCGAGCCGTCGGTAAAGTAGACTCCCGCAGAGTCTTCCACCTCGGGCTGTTGCCAGTTGTCTCTGGAGGGATAATCGATGGGGATCTTCAATTTGAAGTCGCTGCGCTTTACCAGGAAATCAGTGGCCTTACCTAGAAGACCCTGTCCGGTAGAGCTAGTCATTAGAGCATTCAGAATGCTGGAATGTCCATAGTTGCCTGGCTTCAGCTGGTTAGACTCCCTCAGCCTGAGGATTGTCTTTGCTGCGCTGGCCTTTACGAACAAGTCCACTGGGGGAAGGTGCAGAAACAATTCCAGGGCCATCCGTGGAGCGCTTTTTGCCGCCCCTGTGATTGCCAAGGTGGCAAGTCTCTGCACTTTCTCCAGATTGCTTCGGTTGCTCTTTTTGTCAATAGCTGGCCACCATACATGAGAACCATAGGTAATGATGGGTCTGATAACCGCAGTGTACATCCAATGGACGATATACGGTTTTAATCCCCATTTTTTACCAAAGGCTCCCCTGCAGGCATACAGCGCGTTGAATCCCTTTTTCATTCTTTCCTCAATGTTTCGCTTCCACGAAAGTTTTGAGTCCAGAATAATGCCAAGATATTTGGCCTCTTTTGATAGCTTCAGGGGATGCCCGTCCACACAGGGAAGAGCGAATTCCTGAATCTTCGTTTTCTTGGTGAACAGGACTAGTTCGGTCTTTTTGGGATTTATCCCGAGGCCGTTGTCCCTCGCCCACGCTGCCAAATCAGCCAATGAGGATTCCATCAGCTCACTGATAGTTGGCAGAAATTTGCCATGTATCATGATGACGATGTCGTCCGCATAGGCCACTATTCTAATGCGTCTTCTCTGAAAGACTTTTAGAATCTCATCTACTACCAGTAGCCACAAAAGAGGGGAAAGCACCCCACCTTGGGGTGTACCTCTTCTGGCTCTCCTTCTGATGGAAGCCGGTCCTATCGTTGAGTTGATTATCCTGTCTTGCAGCATAGTTCCAACCCAATCGATAACGAAGCTTTCCACACTATGAGCACGAAGTGCCTCTATTATGGCCTCAGTGGTGACATTGTTGAAAGCTCCCTCTATATCGAGGAAAGCCGCCATTGTGTACTCCCTTAAGGCCAACGAATTCTCTATGGGGGCAACTACGCTGTGCAGTGCACTGTCTACCGACCTCCCCTGGAGGTAGGCATGTTGTGCATTGCAGAGCTCAGAAGCTAGCCCCCGGTTGTCTCTTATATATCTGTCCAGCAGCCTCTCCAGCGTTTTCAATAAGAATTAGGAGAGGCTGATGGGTCTGTAGTCTTTAGCCGTGGTGTGGCTGGGTTTTCCTGCCTTTGGTATAAAGACTACTTTGACCTCTCTCCACTGCTTTGGCACTACATTCCCTAATAAGCATCCCTTAAAGATGTTTACAAGGGGTTGCAGAATACAGTCTCCGGCCTGTTGTAGCATTGCTGGAATGATACCGTCAGGCCCTGCGGACTTGTAGGGGTCAAACGACCTTATGGCCCATTCGACCTTATCCTTGTCCACTATTTTGGCAACAGCTTCCGGTGGTGTGGTTGTTCCGAGTTGCTCTGGGAGATTATCCGAGTCAATAGGAACATGACACTGGGGAAAGTGTGCCTCCATTAGAGCCACGAGCGAATCTTCACTTGACTCCGTCCATGATCCGTCCGGCTTGCGGATGCAGCTAAGAGCACAGTGCTGCTTAGACAGGACTTTCCTTAGCCTGGACGCCTCGTTGACACAGTCTATCGATTCGCAGAAGGTTCTCCACGATTCTCTTTTGGCTTTGCAAATAGCCTTCTTGAAGGCATTGAAACTGGATCGGTATGCGTTCCAGTCCCTTGTCTCTCCACTTAATTTTGCTCTATTGAACAGTCGCCTTGTCTCCTGACGTAGTAGTCGAAGCTCAGGATTCCACCAGCTGTCGCTGTGCTTCCTCTTGACTCGACTTACCGTACAGGAAGACTTGAAGGCTGCGTTCAAAGTGCCCGTTAGGAGTTCAACCGAGTTCTCAATCGCGCGCTTGTCTGTGGCTGGGGCGAAACGTTTCGGCCTCAGTCTTGAACGAACGATAGTCGCGAATTTCTCCCAGTTTGCCCTCCTTGGGTTCAAAGGTGGTAATTTGCAAACCACGTCAAAATTGACATCGAAAAGTATTCGGTTGTGATCCGAGAAGGAACAGCCGTCCGATACTCTCCAGTTGTCAACCCTAACGTCGTTTGCCTCAGATAGCAAGGTCAAATCAATTACTTCCTCCCTGACCCTATTCTGAAAGGTGGGCGTGTTGCCCTTATTGCAGATAAATAGAGAAGTGGAAAGAATAAATTGAAAGATGGACTCACCCCTCACGTTGATGTCGCTGCTTCCCCATTGCGTATGATGGCCGTTGGCGTCGCAGCCTAGCACCAACGCGTGCCGTTTCGCGCTGGCGAAGCCGACCAGGTCTCGGACCGCCTGGGATGGTGGGTCCAGCTCCTCGTACGGCAGGTACGCTGACGCCAGAATCAGGCTATGCCTTCCTCTTCGTTCAACCATACCCGCCGTTAGGTCTCCATTGCTGTATTGGGAGAGAAGAAATAAATTAATATTATTCTTGACTATTATACAGGCTCGTAACCTACCTTCGGTTGAGGGTTGATATAATTTGTATCGACCTGACCCCAATCCAGAAATTTTGGATCTTACAATCCACGGTTCCTGAATTAGGGCCACATCGATATCCTCCTCCTCCATGAACCTCATCAAGTCGTGGGTTGCTGCTTTGGAGTGATGCAAGTTAATTTGCACCACTCGTAGCTGTTCCATCCGTGGCTTGTTCACGGTGACCCGGAAAACGCGCCTTGATTGAACCCAACCCGAACTTGATGACGCCCGAGCGCTGAAAGAGGTGAGTGTATGATAGACGATCAATAGCGATCGTCAAATCATTTCCCACTCCATTCTTGCTCTTCGCATTCGTTAGAACTCTCCAACTCTGGACCGCCAGTTCCTTGTTTTGTACGCCTATAACCTTCAGCACGGATTCGGCCTCCGGCACCGGGGGCGGTATCCATACTGAGACTATAGGCCTCAAAGGGAGAATGGATCGGGAGACGACCTCTAACTTGGCACCCGGCCAGAGTTCGCCCAGGGCACCGATTGCGGAACGGATGAAATCCAGAGATTTCGTGTTACCGCAGCCGATGACCTTGACGCCTCTCTGCCAGCCCGCTCCATCGAAGATGGTCTCCTCACCATCAGCCCGAACTATGGCATCCAAAATCTTCGATTCAACAAGCAGCCAGTTGGCGGCCGAAATTTTCCCATCGGGGTCATTCCGGTCAATAACGGCTGCCTGCAACTCGTTGGGGACGGAAAAACTAGTAGACTGGTAGGTCTTAGGTTTTTTCGCCTCTTTCTGAGTCTCTTCACCGGATCTGGCCCTCTTGGCAGCTTTGCCAGCCTTAGAGGTAGACGAAGCTGCTTCCGAGGTGCCGTCCCCGGTGATGGTTGGCTTTTTTGCCCTTTTGGCGGCTTGAACGGCAGCAGCCGCAGTTTTGCCAGCGGCTGCTGCTGTAATTCCGCCGACGGAAGGAACTACGCCGGCTGGGTCCTTAGCGGCCTTGCCACCAGGTGGCTTGTTGGCTGCAACGTGGACTGCCGTCGCGTTCCCCCCTGCGGCGGGAGCTGCCTTAGAGCTTGTCGGGGCCTCAGGTTCCCCTGGTTCCACCGGTCCAACTGTTGCCGTTTTCTTCTCGAATTTTGCAACAATCTTTTGGTGTTTCTTGATGAGAACCTTTTCCCTGTTGGTCAAGGACGACGGTTCCACCAAGCTCATTTTTCG
Organism: Melieria omissa; assembly: GCA_963971225.1. Classification (NCBI taxonomy): domain Eukaryota; kingdom Metazoa; phylum Arthropoda; class Insecta; order Diptera; family Ulidiidae; genus Melieria; species Melieria omissa. Next base: position 50,916,820 of record OZ020269.1, on the reverse strand, counting down.
GAGATACTGAGCTGAACATTTGTAAGCCTTGCGGGCTTTTTGCTCAGTGGTTCTCTCCGCAGCTTTTGTCTCCTTCGGAGGGTCACCCAGCAAGGTGGCTTCCAGATCGGGGTCCAGTGTATCGATGCTGCTACCCTGTGATAAGGTAATAGCCTCATCGTCGGTGGCAGCACCGATACGCAGACCGCACAATCTGGAGCCTATGTCTAGGCCCTCCTCATTCGACGGTAAGGCTGGTTGTCGCTGAAACGACATTGCCTTCTTCCCAGTAGCATTAGTAGACTGCGTGACCTGGGGTCCCGCCACACAGCCTGAGAAGTTGCTTGATCTCGACGCCAGGTGGCCTTCTCGCTCACCACCTACCGCCGGTACTGGGGATCCGACTCCCTGCACCGTAACAGTCAATTCTTTCTCAGCCACCTCAGACGGACGAAAGACACCTCTTCCCTGTGGGATTTCTTTTGAGTCTGCCATCCCACGCACAAAAAGACTCGGACTCGACCGCCCCTAACATGGGGAAAACAGACGTCGTTGTGTGCCGCCCCTAACCTGGGGAACAGACGCACACCGGGTAGGTCTTAGTTGTTGCTCCTCGACCGGCCTGCCTAACTTGGGTACCCCTGTCAGGAGACAGCGCAATTGCTGCCTCCGGTCAGTATAGTCCGGTGAATCATCGCTAACGTAAGCCCCCACACCACGACAAGGTGCCTACCCGAGTGGGTGTTACTACATGCAGTATTCGAACTTGCGTCGCTCTGCATTCGACTCATTGTCCAACGCACTAACCAACTGAGCCACGGCGGCGGCCGGACGAATCGGTATATTGAAGCAAAATTGTCGACGATGTGGCTGGGCGGGGCCTTGAAAAAAGACCTCCCCAAAACAGGACAAGAAAATGATTGATTTGCTTGCGACGATGCCGGGCTTATCGTTGCGTAAAGCTAAACCAGTTTTAGAGAAAAGTGATGTTCAAATATCAAAAGAGACGATTCGAGGACGTTTAGGATCTAACGACGTTAAATACCGGAGCTCTTTGAAAAAACTGTTGGTCTCATCATCACACGTTCAAAAACGGCTTGCCTGGGCTTATGCCAATTCAGATAAGAATTGGAATAATGTAATATTTATGGATGAATCCCAATTTTGGGCAAATAGTAGCATAAAACGAACTTGGTGTGCCGCCATCAACCGATTGTTCCAATGAACTGTTAAAGACCCAGTAAAGGTCCATGTTTGGGGCTGCTTCTCAGAAAAAGGTTTTGGGCGAATTTTCGTTACTACCATCAACTTGAACGCGGTTTTGATGAACAAAATTTATGAAAAAGCTTTATTACCATCAGCTGCGAAGATATTCGGGAGAAGAGGACTCTCTTGGATTTTACGAGAAGACAGCGACCCCAAACATCGCAGCCGAATGTGTGCTGAGTGGAAACAGCAAAATGGGGTAGAAGTGTTAGATTGACCCTCACAGTCGCCTGATGCCAACCCGATAGAAAATGTGTGGGCAATTGTAAAGCAGAAACTCAGATGAAATACTATATGGACAGCAAAACCATTATCGAGACGAATTCGGCTGATTTGAAGTCGATTGTCTCGGCAGCTTGCTCAGATCTTAGCGCAAAGTATGGGTCGGAGGTTTGAGGCCATAATAGCGAATGGCGGCAACTATACCTGTTATTAAAAATATTGCGTACAATAAATATTATAAACTTATAAAATGCAGTTTGTTTGAAACGAATCGGACAAATAGTTTCCAAGTTAGGCCGATCACGCTTCTACTGGACAGACTGTACATAGTATGTACTAATACAAAGTTTTAATCGAAACAAAACATTTTATTACACAAATTTTTTTTAACGGATTTTTTTACTCGAAAATATTGCAAGGCCTGTTCAAAGTATTGAGGTTGTTTACTATATCGAGGTTAACATTTTTGTTCAAAAACTCGTTTTATTTGCTCAAAATACACTTTTTGGTATTTGCTTGAAATTGCTTTCAAAACTTTGTTCAATATTTAGAAGCTCCATGTCAAAATTTGGGTGTTCACTATATCGAGGTGTTCACTATACCCAGACACGACTGTATGTTAATATTGGCTTTCATTCGTGAATTTTGTTAACCAATTTATTTTTTCTACTGTTTTATTGTAAAAACATTAACGATGAAGCAATTACGACTTCATTTTACAATATATAACCTTATATAAATAACATTACTTTAATTTGTATAGCAATAGTATGTATAGCTCACAGTCGACTGGTTTTTTTTGCATTGAATGCAACGCTTTTTTGTTGTTTGCTTTATTTTTGCTACCTGGTAACGCATAATTCAAGAACCTTTAACTTTGGAATACACACAATCGTTTTCATCTGCTCCATCAATTTGGGGAGTGGAAATCAAACACCCATTTGCCGTTTTTGTTGAGAAGAATGGCACAGCTCGTGGATTCTGAGCGACATAACGTTGAAGAATTAAAAACTCTGAATTCCTTTTCTATTCGTAATTAGATATCAGATATAGATCATAGTTAGATAACATATCGTATCGGCATATCAAAGCATAATTCATCCAGTTTTCAAACTCGTTGCATGATTAGCATTTGTATAAATTATGTTGCAACTTTAATTCACCAAAATCGGTTAAACAAAGTTTTCCATGCGACACATTGATTGATCGTTTCTATGGCAGCTATATGATATAGTTTACCGATCTTGTTCAAATTTTGATATGTGTGTGGTCAAAGTCTTAAATATGAAATTTTATGAGAATAAATTTAAAAATGCACTTTTAATTACATTGTTTTTAAAAAATTAACTTATTCGCCCACTTTGTAGGGGCTGAAACCTCATTGATCCCTTTCCCCTTTCACGTTTGGACCTGAAATTTCTTTAGAAACAGTCCATTTCCTGTTTTTGCTTACTTAGCTCAAAAAATGAAAACTGTTTTTGTAAAATGGATGAGAAGAAAAATATTAATATAATATAATATTATTATTATTTCGGTGTGAAGCAGTGGCGCACACAAACCCAACCCCCAAACCCCCCGAAATATTTTTAAGATAGTACAGAAATTTAATTTAAAGCCGTCGCATATATTTTTATAACACTACTCGACACAAAAAATTCACCTAAAAAAAGTGTTTTCTAGACTATAAATTCACCATATTGACTATTTGTCAAGTTTTTACTATTTGTCAAGAATTGGCATTCTATTCCTAAAAATAAAAGCTCTTTTCTTGATAAATTGTCAAAAGTATGAATGCTATGGACAACAGCATACAAATTGAAATTTTGCCTATTGAAAATGGAAGAATTGTGCATGTTTACACTTTTAACGGTTGAGGTGGAGGGAAGAGACGAAATCAGTAGCAGAAGAAAACAAATAATTTGCCTTCCAAAAATGCGTTGGTAAAAACTGTCATTTGCCTATGAGCCAATCATCTGTCTCACAAAATTGTAAACATTTTTAATAAAAATTTCAAAATAATTTCAAAATTACTTCTTTCAAGTTTTTATTTGTCTTATTTTTTAACAATTTGACAACTATCGCATATTCACCTTATGTTAAATTAAATGAGCTTTTTACTTTATCAATGTTGCACCTTGATAAAATAAAAACAAAATACCTTGATAAAAAAATTGTCAAGAATACACAGAAGCACAAACACGAAACTGAAGATCAAAAAACTTTTGTGAGAAGCGTTTTCAGATCTTCGAAAAACCAGTTTTTACCCTGTTGTTTCAGTTATGAGCACATATCTCGTAAACGAACCATCCGACTGTCAGAAGATATACAGATTGTCCAAATCAGATGTGATTTGGAGAAATTACTGACAATGAAAGTTGTAAAAAAGTAAATTTTTCGATCATTTTCAAAAATCATAAATTTCTTAATGTTTTTTATAGATAAAATACATTACACCTAAGTCTGTTTTTACACGGTAGATTGGTTCCAGAAGAAGCCGTGTAAAAAAAAACCGTGTAAAAAAAGACATTGATCGTATACAAAAATGGGTGATTTGTTCCTAATCTCTAAAACCTATTAAAATTTCTTTACCAAACACGTCTTATTGCATTGACAGTTCACAAAATATTAACACGTTTCAATTGCTCTGACCAGTAAACTTTATTGTATGCACATAAAGGGAATTCCCCTAAATTAGTGCTATTCACATTTGCTTTGACCAGTAAAAATTGCTTGTACGCGCTAAAAGGGAATTCACTTAAATCTTTAAGCTAGTGTTCGCAAACTATCGATATCACTATCGATACTATCGATGGTTTCAGACTTTTTTCTTTCATAAATACTTTTTTGTGATATGAACATACTTCGCAAAAATTAAATTTGACAAAAAAAATTTAAGTACATAAAATTTCAAATCGTGCTAAATGGAATAAAATCGTAAAAAAATTAAAAATATTCAATTTTCAAACCGTGTTATATCAAAACCGTGTAAAAACAGACTTAGGTGTATTTCCTTTGGTTTCAAAACCTAAGAAGAAAAATATATTATTTGTGCAAATATTAAGCCTACCATCAATGGAATCGAAAGAAAACTGCCAAAGTTATGATGCACTGAGTGAAAAAACCAACTTTACATTTATTACACCGTGACCCATCCAAATGTTGATAAAGGCGTGAAACTAGAGGTCATTTACCTGCCGTAGTCAGTTTTCATTTTCTGACCCAAAGTGATTTTTAAACGACTTTAAAATTTTAAGGACATACACATTTCAAATATTTTTTTAAATATTTGCGGTTGTGCAATAATGAAGATATGGGTATCAAATAAAAGAGAATTTGTTTTTTTTTAAAGAAATTTTCTATTTTGGACTTTCAGGACCAAAATATGCCAGGTAGGGGAAACATACATGTTTTGATCTCAGTCTACATCTAAATTTTATTCTATTTTAAAGTTCTCAAAACAGTGACACGAAACCCCCCGAAATAAAATCCTGCGTGCGCCACTGGTGTGAATGTTAAATAAAATGTCAGCAAGCAACAGATGTATGATGCATCCTCTTTCTCCATTTCAGCATGCCTACCAAAGTGGGAAGTCCTGCGAGTCGGCTCTGCAAAATCTGGTTGGTAGGATAGAGCGAGCCATCGACAGGAAGGACTACGCGGTGGGAATGTTTGTGGATATAGATGGCGCTTTTGACAATGCGACTTTTGACAGTATGTGCAACGCTGCTAGCCGACACGGCGTAGACCGGGCTTTGGTAAATTGGATACGTTCAATGCTAGCCCAAAGAATCATGACGGTGCGGGCAGAGGACGATCTGCTGGTGTCATCCGGTGTAAATAGAGGCTGCCCTCAAGGTGGGGTGCTGTCTCCATTGCTCTGGTGCATGGTGATTGATCCCCTGCTCATCACTCTGAATGGCTCTGGAGTCTACGCACAAGCATACGCGGACGATGTGGCCTGTCTCGTAACCGGCCCTTCCCTTATGCACATCTGCAGAAAGGTGCAGAAAACTCTGGATATGATTGACACCTGGTGTAATGCGAACGGGCTATCTGCTAATCCCGCCAAAACTGGTATGGTTCTCTTTACCAGGAGAAGGAAGCTTGATAGAGTCGTTCTGCCCACACTCAAGGGGGTCACTATCCAGCTATCCAAGGAGGTGAAATATCTGGGAGTTATCCTAGATGATAAACTCCTTTGGAAATCTCACGTAGAACTAAAGACATCGAAAGCACTGTCGGCTTTCTGGCAATGCAGAGGTGTATTTGGGAAAACGTGGGGTCTTTCCCCTAGCAAGATCCTCTGGATCTACAAAGCTATGATAAGACCCAGCATCTCCTATGCATCGGTAGTCTGGATGAGCAGACTCTCTCTTGCAGGGGTCAAGAGAACCTTGTCCAGACTGCAGCGCACTGTGGCCATATGTTGTACTGGAGCCTTTCCAACTACTTCTGGCCCATCGCTAGATGCCCTGGTGAGCCTGGTGAGCCTTCCTCCACTTAATGTTTTCATCCAAGGAGAGGCCCTAAGGGCATCCGAAGACTAAAACACAGTGGTCAGTGGTATGGCGCTTGTTCGGCACTGGATAATTGTGCTGGCACCGACATAGACCTCACAGTCATGTCCATGCCCCTCGACTCCATGCCTACAACTGTCATACTAAAAAAGCGGTACATGGTTTTGCTGCCTGAGGCTCACTCTTGGTTGTATCCTGAGGATGAGCCCGGTAAACACTGCTTCTGTATATTTACGGACGGCTCCAGAACGGAAGATGGTTCTGGCTCTGGGGTCTTCGTGGAATCCACGGAGACTAGACGGTTCTTTGCCCTAGGCTCGCACGCATCTGTGTTTCAGGCAGAGGTGCATGCGATACTTGAGGCGATGAACTTTGTCGTAGAGAGTAAGTGGAAAGGCAGGTCTATCTGTGTCTGTAGCGACAGCAAAGCTGCGCTTATGGCCTTGGACAGCCCTCCAACCACCTCTATGCTAGTCAGGTCCTGCAAATCCAGGCTTAATTATGTTGGCAAATACAATAGCCTGATGCTCACCTGGGTCCCGGGACACGCAGGAATTGTGGGTAACGAGACCTCGGATTCCTTAGCTAGAATGGGCTCTGTGGCTGATTTTGTCGGCCCTGAGCCTGTTGTGCCACTCCCATCTGCAGCCATCAAAGCCACAGTTAACGAATGGGTCACTATGACTCAGGAGCGAGCATGGCAGGCTGAGAGCAGCTGCAGGTGGACAAAACTTATGCTTCCCGCCATATCCGACAAATGCTCACAGTTTCTTTCGTCACTAGGCAGAAGAGACTGCAGGCAGATGGTCGGGTTAATGACGGGCCATTTCCTATGGGCAAAGCACATGGAAATGGTAGGCATATCTGACAGTGCCCTATGTCCTGCCTGTGGGGAGGACGTTGAGACGGCGGAACACTTCCTGTGTCTCTGCCCCGCGTTCGCTCGTGTCAGGCTTGAGACGTTTGGCACTGATGTGCTAAGAAGCGACCACCTTGGCTCCTTGGCACCCCAGGATCTATCAAGGTTTCTTCGGAAATCGGGTAGATTTAAAGCATATTAACAGGGAACAACAAGTCGTAGTACAATGGACGTATAATTGTCTAAGTGCTGCGCTTGCTAGATCGTTCCGACAAAGGAAAAAAAAACCAAAAAAAAACAGAAGTGATTGAGTTCAAACTTTTTGGGTTTTTTTATATCCTTAAACAATCCTCGACTATCCTCTTTTTCGCACTATCGTCTGGCCAGACAATGGGAGGTTCAACTATGAGGTTTTAAGTTGGTGGCATTGTACATTGTTACATCAAATTGGATAAATGAAATTATCGACCAAGGGGATCTATCCCCTCTGATCCCTTATTGGGACGCCTCTGCTTGGTGTCAAATCGTGTTAAAGAAGTACTCGCGAAATTGTATTACCTTTAACAACATAAAAATTAATATTCGAGCTCACACTGGTGTCAGCCACCTTATCGGGTCATACGAGGCCACAAGCAACTGAAAAACGGAGGAAAAACAAATTAGAACTGAGCTAAATAAGGTGAGATTGGAATTGCTTGTCCATTGGCACCCAATAAGTTGAGGAGATTACTGGCGCAACTGATCTGCACATTGTCAAATGTCACATTGTCACATGCCACACAACACGATCGAACATGACAGAATTGCGAACCAGGTTCGATGAACGCATAATTTCGCGTTTTGGTGATGCCAATTGGCTGTCAAGATCGTGCGATCTGAACCCTTTGGACTTTTTTCTTTGGGGCTACCAAGTCTATGCAGACAATCCGCAGACTCTGGAGCATTTGAGGGACAACATAGGTGCAGTTCTTAGCGCCTTACAGCTCGTACTTACTTAACTGGCCATAACCACCCGTTATCGGGTTACGGCCTGCCGCAAAACTTCTCTCCAGGCGCCTCTGCTTCGCGCGCGCCTTCTCCAGTTGGTCACACTAAGAGATACCAGGGCTTCTTCCATTTGGTCCTTCCACCGGAGACACGGCCTCCCTCTTCGCCGTCGACCTCCAACCATCGCATCGAACACCTTTTTCGCCGGAGCTTCGTCGTCCATGCGGCAGACATGACCGAGCCAGCGTAGCCGCTGGATGTTAATTCTTATACAGCTGATACAGCTAGTTATTGGTTCGTATGCGATAGTCGTCACCAACACGAACAGGGCCGAAGATTTGGCGAAGTACCTTCCTCCCGAACACTCCAAGGGCCGCTATGCCGTTTCGTGTCATTGTCCATGCTTCAGCGCCATAGAGGAGCACGAGCAAGATGAGCGTCCTATAGAGTGCAAGTTTTGTCGGTCGAGAGAGGTCTCTACTTCTCAATTGCCTACCGAGACCGTGGTAACACCTGTTGGCAAGAGTAATCCTTCGCTTATCTCCAGACTGACATCATTGCTGCTGTTGTTGGCGGTGCCAAGGTGGACGAATTCCGTGACAACTTCAAAAGAATACCTGTCGGCCTCGACGTGAGACCCTAGCCGCTGCGAGTCCCTGCGTGTAGACAGCATATACTTCGTCTTGCCCTCATTTACCACCAGACCCATTTTGGCAGATTCTCTTTCGATAGCCGCAAAGACAGCGGTGACATCTCGCTTGTTACGTCCGATGACATCAATATCATCAGCGTAAGCAAGGAGCTGGACACTTTTGTTGAAAATTGTGCCATTACGATGTACACCGGCCTTGCGCAGAACACTATCCATGGTGAAGTTGAAGAGGTCGCAGGACAAAGGATCGCCCTGTCTGAAACCTCGAACGGTATCAAAGGGGTCGGAGAGGTCACTTCCAACCTTGACGGAGCTGCGCGTATTGCTCAACGTCGCTCTGCAAAGTCTCACGAGCTTTGCAGGGATACCAAGTTCAGACAATGCGGCATATAGGCGATCCCTTATCGGGCTATCGAATGCTGCCTTGTAATCGATGAAGAGATGCTGTGTATCGATTTGGTTCTCATGGGTCTTCTCCAGGATTTGGCGTAGAGTGAATATCTGGTCGATGGCGGACTTACCAGGTCTAAAGCCGCACTGATAAGGTCCAATCAGCGCCTTGGCGAGTGGCTTTAGTCTTTCACATAATACGCTCGTCAGGACCGTGTATGCAATGGGAAGTAGGCTGATACCCCTGTAGTTGGCGCATATTGTTGGGTCGCCTTTCTTCAGCACAGGACAAAGGGCACTGAGGTTCCAATCGTTGGGCATTCGTTCCTCCAGCCATATTTTGCAAATGAGCTGATGCATGCACCCAATCAGCTCACCGCCGCCGGCCTTGAACAATTCAGCTGGTAGCCCATCCGGCCCTGCAGCTTTATTGTTCTTGAGTCGCTGGATAGCGACCCGGACCTCGTCATGGCTGGGCGGTGGCACATCCACACCGTCTTCGTCGATTGGTGCCATCTGGACATATTCACCATTGGCGGTATTGTTCCCTTCGTTGCTTAACTATTTGGAACAATTTTCGGGCGTCATTCCTGCTCCTTCACTCCTCGATTTCCTCACGCTCGCGCCTTTCTTGCTCCCGTTTCTTGCGTCTAAAATGGCACCTCTCTTTCTTCCTCTCCTCCCGGTATTTTTCTGTTATGGCTCGCGTGGCGGCCGACTGCAGGGTCTTCTTGTAGGCAGCATTCTTCACTGCAGTGGCTGCGCGACACTCTTCATCGTACCATTGCTTTTTTGGTCGTGGGCTTCGAAAACCAAGGACATTTTCTGCGGCGGCGCGTGAGCCCATAATCCGCCGATGTCATCAGGTGGAGAGGGGGAGCGACTGAGCTGGTTGGAGTGTTGAGCGGAGTAGGCTTCAGCTACCCCTTGTGATCGCAGCTTACTGATGTCCAGCTTTCTTCGCAAACTAGGTTGTGCTGTGCCGTTCGTTCACCGGAGTGAACCAAGAGACGTGGTGGTGGATCAGATAGTTTCGATAGTTTGGAAAAAACAATCGATACTATCGAATCTAACGAAACTATCGCATAGCATCAGATAGTTTTGATAGTTTGGAAAAAATATCGATACTATCGCAGCCAAAAAGCTAATCTAATTGAAATTTTTATTTTAGAATTCTTTTTTAAGTATATTTTTGAACATTATAAAGTATATTGAAGTATATTTTCAAACATTAAACGTTATCAATGCAATTGCCGCAGCCAGCACGACAAAAACCCAGACTCAAGAATATGTTTCCGCACTTGAAGAAACATGCACATAAGTCGGCTTACTCGCCCTTTTTGACAAAACAACAGATACTAAGTATTATGTCAGCTTCTCACAGTTTCGGTTCAAATATTTATATCACCGGTCATGCTAAGCATTTCTTTACAATCTTATCCGACTTCTGATGTTATCTGACAATTTTTTCACGAATTGAAGAAGACACATAAAGTTTTCCGAAAATCGACCAAATTCAAATAAAATGTACGAACCAGCATAAAATAAAAATCCAAACATAAATCTACCAAGTTTGTTAGAATTCTACCAAAGCGCCAACACTCGTGTTTTCCTGATCGAAAACACAGATAGCAGCGAATCGATAGTATCGATAGTAACGAAAACCATCGATAGTGAAGTAAAAATGAAAACTATCGATAGTGCCATCGATAGCTTTGCTATCTAGTGGCGAAGTCTCTTGCTGACCACAAATCCGCAGCCAAATTCGCGCTTCACCACATGGCAGCTGTAGTAGATGTCGCAGTCTGCTCGCTTGGAGCAACCTTGTCCTGTCCATCGCATTTCCTGGATGGCGGTGATGTCAGCCTTACATTTCGTGAGGGCTTCCGCCAGTTGGATAGAGGCACCTTCCCTATAGAGGGTCCGGACATTCCAGGTGCATATCCTCAAATCGTGGTCCTTGAATCGTTTGCTGTGGTCGTCAACATTGTGGGTTCCTTTCGAGGCTTGCTTTTTGGCTTTCATTGGTAGATGCTTTTCCGTGGCGGGCACCAAACCCTGCGCACAACCCAAATTTTAAGTCCTGGGGATTGGACTCGCTGCACACATTAGTTCACTATTCAGCGGGTGCCAAATAGCTACCCAGAAGGGCCGCGCGGAGGCTGTGTATCAGCTTGGATTGGACAGGGACAAGGATCGTTCTGGCGTTCGCCAGGTTGAACGCAATCAGAGACTTTACCTTGTACATATCGCACACGCACAACAAAAGTGACACAACTCAAAATTTTTGATTTTTCAGGAAACGCAAAAAACTGTTTTTGAGCTAAATAAACATTGTTTTTAAACTACGTGTAGACCTTTCAGTAGAAAATCCTTACAGATTATGCTTTATGATAAGTTGCAACATTTTTTTTTTATTTTACACTAGAAAATCCAAAATTTTGAGTTGTGACTGTTTTGATGATATTTTAATTCAATGATTACCGAATTATTTCAAGTTATGCCACTTTTTCTAAATTTAATAATTATAAATTAGTTAAAAAGTTGAAAGAAAAATTTTGAAAATCCATAATTAATTTTAATCAGTAAAAACATATACAAAACTTTTCAGAATTTTGCCTAAAATTAACTTTAACAAAAATTTATTTCGTCAAAAGTGACACAGTTTGAGTCTGCATTGCATTGAGCTGCAGCGATCAACTTGCATTAAACTTCTGACATGAAGAGAAACCTAACTGTATTTTTGCAACAGTTAACAACAACAAAATATACCTAATTCTGTTTTTACACGGTTTTGATTTAACACGGTTTAAAAATTAAAAAAAATCTTAATATTTCGTGCTAAATGGAATAAAATCGTGTAAAAAAATTTAAAATTTTTTATTTTTAAACCGTGTTAAACATGTAAAAGAAGACCGTGTAAAAACAGAATTAGGTGTATACTGAGATTTTGCTGATTGGTAGATAGATGCATCGTGCACAGGATTAACACATAAACCCGAAAATGAAAAATTTTTAGTTGCGTCACTTTTGTAGTGCGTGTGCGGTATGTCCGCTCCCTTCCTTCCGCCTTACAGCCTGCTATATGTAAAAAAGTCATCGAAAATTACCTAAAAAGAATCGAGGTGTGCCAGGCTGCTCGTGGCGGTCATTTTAATGATGCCATATTCCATTACTAATGGCACAAACCAAATATTATTTTGATAATAAAGTTTCATCACAATTCAAATTTTAATTGATTTATTTTTTTTTATTTACTTTTTCGGCTCATGATGAAAAACCCTGTATAAACTTATAACCTCCAAGATATTGTTACGAAATTCCGCAGTTCGTTATCGACGGTTCGTTTTGATTGTATTTGAAAATAAAACAACTTCAATTATTCAGCGCAAACTCAGTCAGAACTAACAATCCTTTATTTACAGAATTTACACTTCGCTTGTATCTACACTTCTTACCACTTTGCTTGCTTAACACAGACTCGACCCCTTGCGCTGCCACTGCTGCTTTTATACCAGTTTTCTTATCGCGCAGAAGTTTCTTGCAACTTCCAATTGGAAAGCGCTCGACCATTCTCGCACAGCCCATTTCTTCGAGAACCATCCTTGCCATATCGGACTATACCAAGCGAATTTATACCAGTTTTGCTGTACTTCAAAGTGCATGCCTAAAAGTATGCTTGCAAAAGCGTTCATGCACAGCACAGAGTGCCTTTTCGTTTCACTGCCCATCACTTAGACTTGTTCGTCCCGAACAAGTACCGAGGCTCCGCCGGAGTAAGACGCCAGGCGCTCCAAATGGACTATTTTCAACCTGGCGTTTCTGTTGCTGCAGCGTTGAACCCTGTACACCACGTCATTAATCCTGGTCACGACCTTGTACGGTCCTTCCCATGACGTTTGAAGCTTTGGAGAAAAACCTTTTCTCCGCTGCGGGTTGTAAAGCATTACTAGATCGCCTTCTTGGAACCCCGCCGTGTTAGCTCGTAGATCATATCTGGCTTTCATCTTATCGCTGGCTAGTTGGATACGGTCCCTTATAAACTGGTGGATTTCTTCCAGCTCCAATCGCTTATTAACTGCGTAATCCGTCTTAGCGCCTTCCGTCGTGCTGACCACTCCGAACTTCAAGTCAGCAGGCAACCTCAGCTCCGTGCCGAACACTGCTCGGGCTGGAGTGAGTGATGTCGTATCGTGCGGGGCTGACCTATACGCCATCAAGAACAGCGGAAAATGCGTGTCCCAATCCTTTTGGTTCCTGCCTACTACCACAGAACAAACAATATACAGAATGCGCATCTGGTGTAAAGAAAATTTTCTTTGCGGGTTCCAGCGGTAGGACCCGTTTGTAGATGCGGGGAAGCAGTAAAAGGGACGAGAACGCACAGAGCGCGAGAGCGTAAGCTGAGAAGCTGCGACCGCGCATCACACACTGTGGTTGTTGTTGTTAGGCATGTTGGTGGTGGCTCGTGCTCGCTCTCCGCTTGCTTTTTTACAAACAAGAACAAGAAGTGGACGACAGGCAGTTTTCATAGAAAAATTGATTGAGCGATCGCCAAGGCACATAAGGTGGTAGCACTACGGGAAAAACCAAAATTCAATGGATTTTACAAGTTCTTTTGGTCTGCTTGTAAAATAGAAGTTGTAAAAAGTACAAATGGCTACAATGAAAATAAATATATGTGTTAAATATTGAAACAACCAAGACGCATTAAGAAAGTGATAATAAGTGGAAAACTATTGCTACAATGTTGTGATAATTATCAAAGAAAAAAGTTTAATCAGTTCTGGTGCTGCAACTACCTATTGAATTTGCCTTGGCGATCGATTTGCCAAATCAACCACAATTTCAATGTGCACGAGCAAAGCCAAGCTGGCTTGCTGCGGAAGGCAACAACATTACGTGTTGTTGTCGAAATGAAAATAAAGCCCAAAACCATCGAATCTATGCGTATACAATACATCAATTCGCGCTTACTCTCTCGGTTCCCTTTACATTTACCTCACCTTTGTTGCTTCCCGCCCGCGTCTGAAATGAAATCGTAAAATTATTTCAGATGCGCCTTCTGTATACTGTTTATTCTGTGCTACTACTTTCCGCAGATATTCTTCCAGCGTTCGATTGAATCGTTCCACCATGCCGTCGGACTGGGGATGCAAAGGACAGGTGCGAGTTTCCCTTATTCCTAGTAGCTCACACACTTCCTTCAATACCAACGACTCGAATTTCCGGCCTTGATCCGAGCGCAACTCCAGTGGAACTCCAAATCTGGCCACCCAGTTGTTTACCAGCATTTCCGCGACCGTGGAGGCCTCCTGGTTAGGAATAGGATACACTTCGGGCCATTTGCTGAAATAGTCCATTACCACCAGCACATATTTCTTGCCTTGAGTGCTAAGTGGGAATGGCCCGGCGACGTCCATGGCAATTCGCTCAAAGGGCGCCCCCATGTTGTACTGCTACATGCGGCTCCGAGATCTTCTTGTTGGTTCTTTCGCAGCCGAACATCGATCACAGCTCTTAATCCAAACAGCGACAGACTCCTGGCATCCTACCCAGTAGAATCGCCTTTTTATTTTGGCGACAGTTTTTGTGATGCCTAGGTGCCCTCCGCTGGAGTCGTTATGGTATGCCTCGATCACCTCGTTGATCCTGCATTTCGGGACTGCAATTAGGGAATTGCTGGTCCGGCCATCCTCACTCTCCCACTCGCGGTATAGGCAGCCATCAGCCAGCCGCAGACTTTGCCACTGCGCCCAGTAAGCCTTCGCGATCGGGCTCTCACCGGCCATCTCCTGCCAGTCTGGACATGCACGTTGCTCCTTGCCTTCAATGAGTTTTTTAAGATCCGTATCCTCGCGCTGGTCCTTTTGTATCCTCTCCGCAGACCACTCCTCCTCTGACATAACGCTGACCAGTCGGACGTCCACTATCTGCTCTTTGCTTTCGGCTCGCGAACAATGCCTGCATTCGATTTTGCACGGACGGCGTGACAAGGCATCGGCATTTCCATGGCTGCTACCCTTGCGATGCTCTACCGTGTAGTCGTAGCTCTGCAGTCGCTCGATCCACCGCGCCAACTGGCCTTCCGGATCTTTAAAGTTCAGCAGCCATTTCAATGCCGCATGATCTGTGCGCAGGCGAAACTTTTTCATATACAGGTATTTATGGAAGTGTTTCACACATTCCAATACTGCGAGCAACTCCCTTCGTGTCACACAGTAGTTGCGTTCAGGCTTTGACAAAATTTTGCTGTAGTATGCTATCACTTGTTCTTGGCCATCTATTATCTGTGACAGCACACCGCCAATACTATGCCCACTTGCATCTGTATCCAGCACAAACATCTCTCCAGGCACGGGGAAGGCCAGAATTGGAGCAGTGCACAATTTTTCCTTCAGTCGTGCAAAAGCCTGCTCCTGCTCTTCGCCCCACGCGAAGGCTTGATTCTTTTTCGTCAGTTTGTGCAAGCTGCCAGCTATGTTCGCAAATCCAGGAACGAAACTTCGGTAGTATGTGCACAGGCCCAGGAAACTGCGGAGTTCATGTAGATTGCGTGGCCGGGGCCACTCCTTCACCGCCGTGATTTTGCCTTCATCCGTATGTACTCCGCGGGCGGAAACCGTGTGACCCAGATACTTGACCTCCTTTTGAAACTGCTAGCACTTCTTTGGGTTGAGTTTAAGCCCAGCTTTCTGTATTCGCTCGAATACCTCCTTTAGCTTTCCCAGGTGGTCGTCAAAGCTTTTACCCATCACGATTATATCGTCCAGGTAGACCAGATGTCCGCCAATGCAGACCTTTTAGCACACGTTCCATTAGCCGCTCGAATGTCGCTGGTGCGTTGCAGAGTCCAAACGGCATGACGGTGAACTGCCACAAACCGTCGCCAACACTAAAAGCCGTTTTCTCTTTGTCCTTGTCTGCAAGCTCTACCTGCCTATAGCCGCTGCGTAAGTCGTGGAGAACCACTGTGTGCCTGACAGTGTGTCCAGGGTGTCATCGATCCGCGGTAGTGGATAACTGTCCTTCTTGGTCACATCATTGAGCTTCGGATAGTCCACACAAAACCGGGTACTGCCATCCTTTTTCTTGACTAGCACGACCGGCGAGCACCAAGGCCCCGAAAAAGGCTCTATGACCTTTTCTTTCCGCATGTTTTCGATCAAATTTGTGACCTCTTTCCTCTTGGCCAGGGGAACTCGTCTTGGCGGTTGGCGAAACGGTTTTGCACTTCTGGTGTCGATGTTGTGCTTCACTATGGCTGTTCTTCCGCCTGCTTCTGCCGCAGATATTGACCCATAGTGCTGCAGGAGTGACCTCGCCTTCTGTTTCTGCTTGGCCGTCAACTCGCTGCTCCAATGGTTCTCTTGCGGTATGACGTCCATGTTAAAACTGCTCTTCTCATTACCTCCAGGTGGGCTACCCTCGCAATTGACCACTGCTACAGCTTCCTTACACTCGCCAATTACCTCATCTTTCCCGACATATCGGGGTGCATTTAGGGGGTTCAGTATTCTGACTGGTATTTTTCCATTTTTGGGTTCCACTAATGTACGTCCGATGATGATGTTGTCGTGTCCTTGTTTCGGTGCTTCTACAACCCACAGCCGACTCGTCCCATCGTCCTCGTCCACCTTTGGCCACACAATCGCCTCAGAATTCGCTGGTATCTTCCTGTGTTGACACGATACAACCTTCCTTACCGCCACGCTTCGCTCATAGCCGGTGTGCAGCGTGAATTCAACGTTGGCATATCTCAGCACATGTTCTTTCAGGTCCAGCGTAAAACCGTGCCTTATCATGAAATCCACGCCGATAATCACGTCGTCCATTATATCCGCGACGATGAACTCATGTTCCAGGCTGCTGGTGCCGATAGCAATCGTTTTTGTAACTTTCCCTCTTACCGGCGCGCGCTCGCCAGTCGCAGTCCTCAGCTGTATGCCATGCAGTGGTTCCCAGTTCTTCAGAAGCTTCCTTTTTATGATCGAATATGACGCTCCAGTATCAAATGTCAAAACGAACAACCTTCCATCTATCTTTCCTTCAATCGTCAAGCTGCTGGGTTGTCGTTTCAGCTGTGAGACAAGGACGGTGGGGCAGCAGGTCGTGGGGATCAGCTCACGCCTCTTTGGGCTGACCCGTTTTAGTTTAACGACTCGTCGTCCTCAGCCCTGCGCTTGTTGGCTGGGCCTCGATTGTCAGTATCCCTCCCTTCAGGCGATTGCGATCGAGAACGGGAACGCCTTTTTCTTTGACGGCAGTCTCGAGATATGTGACCCTGCTTGCCACACGTCCAGCAAACAACTTTAGAGAAGACCACCCGTGGCCTGCCCGGTGTCTTAGAGCTTACGGCCTGTACCGGAATGTCGTTGTCCGACTGAATTTGGCGTATCCTTGCAGGTGCATACCGAGTGCTCCCAATCCATGTCGCCTCATATGTCATCGCGCTGGTCATCGTTTCCTTGAATGTTGGCTTGCCCATCATCAACGCACTGCGACGTATCTCCGGATCATGAAGACCTTCAATGAAAGACTCAATCTTCATCCTCTCGAGATCATCAGCGCCGAATTTTGGGTAGCACAACTGTACGAGCAGTTCAATGTCTGCTGCATATGTCTGCAGCGCCTCACTGGCTCTTTGCCTGCGGTTCTTCAGCTCACAGTAGTATAGCGTATGGTTGTGCTCGTTGCTGTACTTCGCTGCCAACGCTCTCATGACAGCCTCATAATCACTTCTCGAACATTCCGGAACTGATTTAATTACCTCAGCCGCAGGACCTTTCAGCGCCAGTGCCAATCTCCGACCCTTCCTGATATCGGTCCACTGATTTTCCAAAGCAGCTAAGTCGAATTGCAGTTTAAATGTATCGAACGTCGTAGCACCATCATAAGTAGGCACTTCTGTTCGGGTGGCGAAACTTTCCGGAACCGGCGGCAAACATTCTCGTGGCTGTACCTCTCTAAGCCGCTCGTCGATTTTTCTGTTTACCGAATCCTCCAGACTGTCAACTCGTTTGTCTAAATGTTCTACTCGCGTCTCCAGGTGCTCAACTTTCACATTAATCCTGTCCGAAATCTCTTCCACTTTCTGCTCCAAGCGCGCAGAATTTTCCTGAAGCTTGCTGGACAACTCGCGATTAGCATTTTCCAATTTTTCCGCATTTTCCTGGAGTTTGGTTTCCATTCGCTCTGCTACTTCTCGGTTCGCCGATTCCATTTACGCTATTTCTTGATTCGTAGTTTCCAGTTCCGCTGCCATTTGCGCCGACAGTTCCTGATTCGTGGTTTCCAGTTTCGCTGCCATTTCGCGATTTTCATTTTCCATTTTGGCTGCCATTTCACGGTTGGAAGTCTCAAACATGCCTTTAAGTGCAACCATTAACTGGCTCATGTCCAATGCTTGTAGTGGCGCAGCCACTGCAGTCGTACTTTGCAATGACGCAGCACCAGCAGGCGACTCCTCCACTTTGGCCGACGCCTCTTGTTCCTGCGTTCCGAACTCGTGTGCAGCCCAATCGATGCCTCGTAATTCACACGCCTCTCGCAAGCGCAGCTGCAACTCCACCTTACCGCCAGCAGTCGGCAAATTCCAGGCAGCCAGCTTCTTCTTCAGCTGGTCCACCTTCAGCAGCTCGAGTTTAACCATGTCTGCGTTTTCATAATTTTATTTTATTTTTTATCTTCAGTAACACAATCCGAACTTCTGACATCAAATGTTACGAAATTCCACAGTTCGTTATCGACGGTTCGTTTTGATTGTATTTGAAAATAAAACAACTTCATTTATTCAGCGCAAACTCAGTCAGAACTAACAATCCTTTATTTACAGAATTTACACTTCACTTGTATCTACACTTGTTACCACTTTGCTTGCTTAACACAGACTCGACCCCACGGTAGGCAGGAAGCATCGATAGGTTGCACAAAAATGTCGACGAAAACTGTAATCGGGGTTGTATTTGTTGATGATTATAGGTGCAAAATCCGTTCGAATTGAAATCCGACCTGCTTCTTCTCAAAAGTTATTCATATTTTTATATTTCGAATCGGGACAATTTGTAACACAGGACAACAAAAAACACTTTTTTTCTATTGCATGGAGTTTTTCTATTGTTTCTTACTAATTTGGGTGCGCTGATTTCGAATCTACCCTCAGATTTTTTCTAGCAGCTCTAGTTAGTGAGATATAGGTACCGTGTCATTTTTTCAGTTTTTCCTCTACTTTTTCCATATTTTTGATCGTAATTTCTAAACCAAAAAATTGATTGACATGATTTTCACGTTATCGCATTAACAACACCACACGGCTTCTTTTCGATGCAACTTATTTTTATAAGTTTTAACATGCCGCGGTAATTGGACCTCAAAGTCGGAAAATATGGAATTTTAAGGGGTTTTCTTTGATGGTCAAAAACATACACATTTTTTGTAAATCAGTTAACCATTTGGTGTATAATGAAAGCTGACAAATCAAGCAATACAACACAGCCAAATTATTTGGCGGAATATACATTCGCATCGAAATAATAGCAAAAATGTACCATAGCCATTTTCATCACTTTTCATACTTTTTCCTTCAAATATTCTTAAAATTCCTCAAAATATGCTCTTTCTACGTTCCATTTATAGTCTGAAATACAAGCAAAAAACAAAAAGAATAAAAGAAAAATAAATAAAAGCCGGAGTTTCTGACCACGACCCGTTATTTTTGTCATATAATATTCATTTTTGTGTATCTCCTCAAACTAATTTGACATACCGGGACTTCAAAAGCATACATTTGCAAGGACTTTTAGAAGAAAGTTCCTCGCTACATTGGAATGCCTGCTGGTTCTATGCTAATGTTGACGATAAATTAGGCCATTTCACAATGCTGATATCTTACCTATTTAATAAATATGTCCCTGTTCGCATTGTTACAATTTCTGGAAATAAAAAGCCATGGTTCACCAAAACCATTTTGGACCTTATAAAGCTTCGGAGTAAAGCGTACAGTTTTTGGAAACGAAACCGTTCTACTGAGCACTGGAATGCTTACAAAAAAATTTGAAATCAAGTTACTCTAGCTGTGCGCCACTCCAAAAAGAAATACCTTCAAAACAAGATCCATATTGATCTCCCCCCTAAACTTTTGTGGCGAAATATAAAGTCACTAGGTGTGGGTACTAATGGTGAAAAGACTTGTAAAATTGATGCTGATGTAATGAATTCTTACTTCCTTAGTTCTAGCACTGCTGCGAGCAAGCCACCTTTCAATTTAAATCATAACTCAATTTGTAGTCCTGCGTGTACTTTTTCATTTGACACAGCCTCTGAGGATGACGTTACTAAGTGTATTTATGCTATAAAATCCGACGCCATAGGTGTGGACAATCTCAGCTTGCGGTTCTTAAAGTTAATTCTCCCAGTCTTACTTCCCTCACTCACACATATTATTAATTTTTCGTTGACCAGTTCTACTTTTCCAAGCCTCTGGAAAATAGCAAATGTACTCTTACTTACTTACTTACTTAACTGGCCATAACAACCCGTTATCGGGTTACGGCCTGCCGCAAAACTTCTCTCCAGGCGCCTCTGCTTCGCGCGCGCCTTCTCCAGTTGGTCACACCAAGAGATACCAGGGCCTCTTCCACTTGGTCCTTCCACCGGAGACACGGCCTCCCTCTTCGCCGTCGACCTCCAACCATCGCATCGAATACCTTTTTCGCCGGAGCTTCGTCGTCCATGCGGCAGACATGACCGAGCCAGCGTAGCCGCTGGATGTTATCGCTGCGCTACGTCCATGTCCTTATACAGCTCATACAGCTCGTTATTGGTTCGTATGCGATAGTCGTCACCAACCCGAACAGGGCCGAAGATTTTGCGAAGCACCTTCCTCTCGAACACTCCAAGGGCCGCTATGTCGTTTCGTGTCATTGTCCATGCTTCAGCGCCATAGAGGAGCACGGGCAAGATAAGCGTCCTATAGAGTGAAAGTTTTGTCGGCCGAGAGAGGTCTCTACTTCTCAATTGCCTACGGAGACCGTAGTAGCACCTGTTGGCAAGAGTTATCCTTCGCTTATCTCCAGACTGACATCATTGCTGCTGTTGTTGGCGGTGCCAAGGTAGACGAATTCCGTGACAACTTCAAAAGAATACCTGTCGGCCTCGACGTGAGACCCTAGCCGCTGCGAGTCCCTGCGTGTAGACAGCATATACTTCGTCTTGCCCTCATTTACCACCAGACCCATTTTGGCAGATTCTCTTTCGATAGCCGCAAAGACAGCGGTGACATCTCGCTTGTTACGTCCGATGACATCAATATCATCAGCGTAAGCAAGGAGCTGGACACTTTTGTTGAAAATTGTGCCATTACGATGTACACCGGCCTTGCGCAGAACACTATCCATGGTGAAGTTGAAGAGGTCGCAGGACAAAGGATCGCCCTGTCTGAAACCTCGAACGGTATCAAAGGGGTCGGAGAGGTCACTTCCAACCTTGACGGAGCTGCGCGTATTGCTCAACGTCGCTCTGCAAAGTCTCACGAGCTTTGCAGGGATACCAAGTTCAGACAATGCGGCATATAGGCGATCCCTTATCGGGCTATCGAATGCTGCCTTGTAATCGATGAAGAGATGCTGTGTATCGATTTGGTTCTCATGGGTCTTCTCCAGGATTTGGCGTAGAGTGAATATCTGGTCGATGGCGGACTTACCAGGTCTAAAGCCGCACTGATAAGGTCCAATCAGCGCCTTGGCGAGTGGCTTTAGTCTTTCACATAATACGCTCGTCAGGACCGTGTATGCAATGGGAAGTAGGCTGATACCCCTGTAGTTGGCGCATATTGTTGGGTCGCCTTTCTTCAGCACAGGACAAAGGGCACTGAGGTTCCAATCGTTGGGCATTCGTTCCTCCAGCCATATTTTGCAAATGAGCTGATGCATGCACCCAATCAGCTCACCGCCGCCGGCCTTGAACAATTCAGCTGGTAGCCCATCCGGCCCTGCAGCTTTATTGTTCTTGAGTCGCTGGATAGCGACCCGGACCTCGTCATGGCTGGGCGGTGGCACATCCACACCGTCGTCGTCGATTGGTGCCATCTGGACATCTTCACCACTAGCGGTATTGTTCCCTTCGTCGCCTGCGAGCAGCTTGGTGAAGTGCTCCTTCCACAACCTCAGCACACCCTGCGCATCCGTAACCAGATCCCCGTTTTCGTCTCTGCAAGAAGATGCCCCGGGCTTAAATCCCTCCGTAAGACGCTTAACTTTTTGGAAGAATTTTCGGGCGTCATTCCTGCTCCTGCACTCCTCGATTTCCTCACGCTCGCGCCTTTCTTGCTCCCGTTTCTTGCGTCTAAAAAGGCACCTCTCTTTCTTCCTCTCCTCCCGGTATTTTTCTGTCATGGCTCGCGTGGCGGCCGACTGCAGGGTCTTCTTGTATGCAGCATTCTTCACTGCAGTGGCTGCGCGACACTCTTCATCGTACCATTGGTTTTTTGGTGGTGGCCGTCGAAAAGCAAGGACATTTTCCGATGTCATCAGGTGGAGAGGGGGAGCGATCGAGCTGGTTGGAGAGTTGAGCGGAGTAGGCTTCGGCTACCCCTTGTGATCGCAACTTACTGATGTCCAGCTTTCTTCGCAGACTAGGTTGTGCGCTCTTCGCTGCGCAAAGACGCATGCGTACCTTGGCTGCAACAAGGTAGTGGTCCGAGTCGATGTTGGGTCCTCGGAACGTGCGCACATCTAGAATGCTAGAAGCATGCCTTCCATCAATCACAATGTGATCAATCTGGTTGCGGGTGGATTGATCGGGGGATAACCAGGTGGCCTTGTGGATATCGAGGTGCTGGAATCTGGTGCTACTAACTACCATGTTTCGTGCCGCGGCGAAATCGATCAGCCTCAGACCGTTGTTCGAAGTGGTCCCATGGAGGCTGAACTGCCCGACTGTGGGGCCAAAGATGCCTTCTCGCCCGACCTTTGCGTTGAAGTCCCCGAGGACAATTTTGACGTCGTGGGCCGGGCACCTGTCGTAGACGTCCTCGAGCTTCACATAGAAGGCATCCTTGGTCGCATCGTCCTTCTCTTCCGTCGGGGCGTGCGCGCAAATTAGGCTGATGCTAAAGTATTTAGCTTTGATGCGGATCGAAGCCAGCCGTTCGTTCACCGGAGTGAACCGAGAGACGTGGTGGCGAAGTCTCTTGCTGACCACAAATCCGCAGCCAAATTCGCGCTTCTCCGCATGGCAGCTGTAATAGATATCGCAGTCTGCTCGCTTGGAGCAACCTTGTCCTGTCCATCGCATTTCCTGGATGGCGGTGATGTCAGCCTTACATTTCGTGAGGGCTTCCGCCAGTTGGATAGAGGCACCTTCCCTATAGAGGGTCCGGACATTCCAGGTGCATATCCTCAAATCATGGTCCTTGAATCGTTTGCTGTGGTCGTCAACATTGTGGGTTCCTTCCGAGGCTTGCTTTTTGGCTTTCATTGGTAGATGATTTTCCGTGGCGGGCACCAAACCCTGCGCACAACCCAAATTTTAAGTCCTGGGGATTGGACTCGCTGCACACATTAGTTCACTATTCAGCGGATGCCAAATAGCTATCCAGAAGGGCCGCGCGGAGGCTGTGCATCAGCTTGGATTAGACAGGGACAAGGATCGTTCTGGCGTTCGCCAGGTTGAACGCAATCAGAGACTTTACCTTGTATGTCCGCTCCCTTCCTTCCAAAAGCAAATGTACTCCCGGTTGCTAAAATTAATAATCCTGACACTCCACAAAACTTTAGGCCTATCAGTATATTACCAGCACTAGCAAAGGTCTATGAAAAACATTTCAACACAAATTATGTCGCATATGAATAAACATAACCTTCTCAGTGAGTTCCAATCTGGTTTCAGACCTGGTCATAGTTGTGCTACTGCGATACTTAAAATTATTGATGACATTCGTCCAGCTTTTGACAGTAAATCTTTGACAATCCTAGTACTTCTTGATTTCTCAAAAGCATTCGACACAGTCAGCCATGATATTTTGCTTTTAAAACTTAAGCATTAGAATAGAATAGATACGGGAGCCGAGCATCAACTGCCCGAGACACTGCGTCCAAAGAGAACTATTGTGTCGTATCCCTTTTCTTTATTGGAGGAGTTCATCTCCCCCAATACTGTCCAGGAACTCCTTGATTTTTCCCAGATTAGTTCCAGACAGCTCGTTTGTCTGAATTAGTTCCCTTCCCAGTATACGCTTCCTTGCGTGTAAGAGAGCGGGCACTCGGTTATGATGTGCACGGATGTTTCATCATCTTCCATGCAGAATCTGCATAGTTCGCTATCTGTCAATCCCAGCCGCGCTTTATGCATATTTAGCAGGCAGTGCCCGCTCAGAATTCCCGTCATGAACTTAAGCTCCTTTCTGCTTAGGTCCAATAGGTATTTAGATTTGCCTTCCGAATAGGCCGGAAAGAATAGCTTGGAACAGCGTTGTCCCACCGTATTGGACCATTTCTGGTTGGCCCGATTTTTGAATTCCTGTTTGACACAATGCCTGAAATGAGCTCTGCTGACACCTATGATTGGCTCAGGTCCATAGGGTCGTTTTGCCGCCCCTTCCTTTGCCAATCTGTCCGCTTCCTCATTTCCATCGTGCCCACAGTGCGCAGGAACCCAGTGTATTATCACCCGGTTATCCTTTGAAATGTCTTGGAGAACATTTGCTGTCTCCCAGACTAGTTTGGAATCAAACGTCGTCGAGCTCAAAGCTTTTATTGCAGCCTGGCTGTCGGACATTATGATTATCCTCTTTCTCCTGACATTGAGAGTCAGTATCTTCCTGGCACACTCGTTTATGGCAAAGATCTCAGCCTGGAAGACTGTGGCCGTGTCTCCCAGACTAACTGCTAATTGGGAGCTAGTATTAAATATTCCAGCTCCCGTTCCGCCTTCCATCTTTGAGCCATCAGTGTACCAGACAATGTCATCACACTTGAGACTGATTCTATTAGCAGCCCAGTCTTCCCTATGCGGTATGTACGTAGAGTAGTTCTTCCTGAAGAGGTGTTTCGGTGGCATCAGATCCAGAGGCATCCAGAAGCCTCCATCTCGCCTCCTATCCTTCAACATGGATAGGTGACCGATTGCATGTGCATCCCTATGTATGGATCCACTATGCATTAGTCTGTGTGCGCTGATGGTTGCAGCCATTTGCACATTTAGTTCCAGTGGCAGAATCCCCAATATAACATTTAGGGCTGCCGTTGGTGTAGTACTGAGACATCCTGTTATACAGGTATTCGCTAGTCTTTGAAGTTTTCCCAGCTTAGTCACAGTTGTTATTTCCGTGGTTTTCCTCCACCACACTATCGCCCCGTAGGTGATAGTCGGCAGAACTATTAGGGAGTATAAACTCTGAAGCCACTTCGGTCTCAGTCCCCAATTTTTTCCACAGATTCTTTTGCAACTCCAGAGAGCATTGCCTGGCCTCTTGATGATGCGATCAACATGAGGCTTCCAGTTCAATTTGCTGTCCAGGATTACCCCTAAATACTTAACTTCCTTCGAGAAGTTCAGTTCTTTTCCAAAGATCATAATCTGTCTAAGGTCGATCTTCCTTTTAAGTGTAAAAGGGACTATGATTGTCTTGTCTGGATTCACAGACAGTTTCTGTCTGATACACCAGTGCTCGACTATCCTCAGCGCGCTCTGAAGCAAATCTGAGACGGTATGTCCGTCTCTGCCTCTGACCACAATGACTAAATCGTCTGCATATGCGATGACTTCATGTCCCTGCTCTTCAAGAGAGCGGATTAGTCCGTCAACGACTACAGACCATAGCAGGGGGGATAGTACTCCCCCTTGAGGACATCCTCGCGCTGTACTTGCTGACAGCTCAGCCTCCCCTAAGTTGGACTGAATCACCCTGCTCTCCAGCATTGATGATATCCATCTTATAAGGGTGGCAGGCGCCTGTAGTCCTTCTAGCGCCGTTTCTATCGCTTCGAAGGTTGTGTAGTTGAAAGCCCCTTCTATGTCCAGGAAGCCTACTAGACAGATTTCCTTTTCTGCCAGGGACTTCTCTATCTTACCTACCAGTGCCGATAGGGCCGTTTCTGTGGATTTACCTTTCTGGTAAGCATGTTGGTTCGTGCTCAGGGGATGCTGAGTGAGTATTTCCTCCCTCAGATACCGGTCAACGACCTTTTCCAAGCCTTTAAGCACAAAAGACATCAGGCTTATTGGCCTGAAAGATTTTGGGTCCTTCTTATCAGCTCTTCCAGGTTTCGGGAGATAGATCACGTTAACTATTCTCCAGGCTTCTGGAATGTACCCAAAGGCTAAACTACATACGTAGATTTTGGTTAAAATGGGCGTTAGTATTGCCATTCCCTTCTGTAAGAGCGCTGGGAAAATACCATCTTTTCCCGGCGCCTTGTAGGGAGAGAATGATTCCAGCGCCCATTCTACTACAAGTGCATTACACACAGCTTTGGCAGTTCTCCAGTCTTCCCTACCTGGACGATGCACCTGTCCAGTACTGCCTGTCAGAGGATCATTTGTGAATACTGACCCCGGGAAGTGGGTATTGGTGAGTAGGACAAGTGTTTCCTTTTCACACTTTGTGGCTGTCCCATCTCCATCCACCAGTGTTCCTATCGGACAGGATTTTTCCATCGAGAGAACCCTATGAAGCCTGTAGCTGGAGGACAGATCTGATACGTCCTCACAGAACCGCTTGAAGGATTCCCTCTTGGCCTTCCTGATTTCTTGGTTGTATTTGGTGAGAGTCTGGGAGTAGGTCTGCCAGTCGTTGTTTCGCTTGGCTCTATTAAATAGTTTCCTTACTTCCCTTCTCAGTTTGTTAAGATGACTACTCCACCACGGTGTCTGTTTCCTACAAGTTTTGGTCTTGAGGGGACAGTTTTCTTCATAGGCTTTCAGAACGGAATCTCTAAAAATTTTAGAGGCCCTTTCTAGTCTGTCTATGGTATCTATCCTATTCTCGATTTGAGTTGGGACGTCCTGTCCTAACTGGAAGCAATAGCTGTTCCAGTCAGTCTGTCGTTTTGGTCTGAATGTCACCAAGGTTGGCATCTGATTCCCTAGCGTGAATCTTATCTGCCTATGATCTGAGCACGACGGCTCGTCAGATACCCGCCAATTGCTGACAAGTTCTTTTGTCATCGAGGTTGTCAAGGTCATATCCAAGACTTCCTCTCTGACTCTAGTTACAAATGTGGGGCTGTTCCCAATATTGCAAATACTTAGGTCTAAGGAAAGTATATAATTAAATAGTGACTCACCTCTAGGATTTATGTCCGTGCTCCCCCACATGGTGTGATGGGCGTTCGCATCACAGCCCATTACGAGCTCCATGTGGTTGCCCCTAGCATAGGCAATGAGCTGTTCTGCTATTCGGGGTGGACAGTGGTCGTCATCTCCAGGGAAGTATGCCGAGGCAATAATGATTTCCCTGGAGTTCCAGGTAATCTTACCCGCGCATAGATCCGGCGTAACGAAATCTGTCAACGGGAAGAAAGATATGTTATTAAACACGATGCAGGTCCTGGCTCTGGTTGTGGTTGATTGACAACAGAATACCTTACCTGCCTGGGATAGCCCTCTGACTTGACCGTTGGTGGTCCATGGTTCCTGCACCAGGGCTATACTAGGACCCAAGGTGTTCATGGTCCTAGTTAGGACAGCCGAGGCTGCCGACGCTCTATGGAGATTGACTTGTACAATCTCCATAGTTACGCCTTTGGTCCCTTCGTGTGGGTTCCCGCACGCTTACCCCCTCTGCCCCTCGTCTGCACCCGTTCATTGCTGCTCGGTGTGTGTGCAGACTTATCCAGCAGGCTCAGTCGTCTGGATGGATTCGCCAACCCAGTCAGCCGAGTCTGCCGGACTGGCTTAGATGAGGTAGGCTTTACGGGCCCAACCGATGCCTGTCCTGGCGTCTTGTCACTGGTCCGTTCGGTCCGAGTGACGGCTTGCGTCCGTCCACTTGTAGGTGGACAGTCCTCGCATGCCTTCGCCAGTGCTGGCTTGCTGGTGGAGGGTCTGTCCTCTTCCACCACTGTCTTCGGCGTCCTCGTCTCCGTGCCGCCCCGGCTGGTCACCGACAACTTCATCCCCTGATCAGTCCGCACCCTGAACTGAACTCTTCCCAACTCGAAGAAGGGAAGGTCCTTCAGCTCAGAGAGCCGACCTACTGAGGTGTCGTCGATGGCCAACGTCAGCGTTGTTCCCTGCGCCGCGACAGATCTATTCAGTACCTTCCAGTTTCCTGTCGGTAGTGAACGGTTCTGCGTACGAAGCATTCGAAGAATATCTTCGGCCGGGAGGGAGCAGCCAGGAAAGAATGCTGTGGCCACACTGGGTTTGGGAATGTCTTTTCCCTCCACCAGTTTCACCTTCATTCCCGGCAGCTGGGTTTTTGTTATGACCTCCCTTAGCCAGTTCCTCGATGCCTCGTCGGCGCAGTTTACAATAATCCATCCTGGCTTGAACGAGCATCCTTGGAACCTGATCTGAGGCCCATCCACGGGGAGCTTACGCAGCTCCTCTTTGATCAGCCCTTCGATCGTCCTCTGCTCCTCCAAACCCAGATGGACAGCCGGGAATTCGTCCGGTAGAATTCCAACTTTGATGGCCGCAGCAGCCTCAGCAAAGGACGGACTAAACTTCGTCCTTTTTGGTACGGGTTGCTCCGTATCCGCTCTGCTGCTGCCACCAGTGTCGTCCGTCTTTGTCGGCTATTCCAGCACAGTCTTGAGGGCATCATTGTATGATTTACCCGACGCCATTAGCCTCCTCAGCCACTTCTTTTGAGAAGTCGTCAGCCGCTTTCTCTTAAGAGAGATGGCCTCGGTGGCTTCTACCAGCGCGGGTACGCCAAGCGAGGGTGCCTCCTCAACCGCGATCGTTGACATGGTTGTCACGCTCGTATGGGAACATTCACTGTTCCCCCTACTTCTTCTTGTCGGTTGGTCTTTCCAACCGCTTACTATTAGTTCAGCAATGTGCTGATCAGTGGCGTCAGTCTGTCCGACGTCCTTACCATCCGAGGCGCGTGTTTGAGAGCTCATCATCTGGTTCTTTCGGCCACCTACTCCGACGAGGCTTTTCGGTGGCCTTTTCAAGTTGTGGGGAAATAAGGTCGCCCATGACAGAGCCCCATGCCATGGGAAGTCCAAAATACTACCCGAGGTGGCCCATCCAATGGGCACGGGTCGCATAACACCCTGGATTAGGGGGGGGGAGGGGATGTGGGGCAGAGAGGATACCAGGTATAGGCAGTTGGATATAGGAAGTGACTAGTTTGCCAGCCACACAGGGTAAGACAAGACCATACCCCGGTGGCTGTTTCCAGCGGCCACCACGAGGAGGTCTAGTCACATTCCGCCAGCCCCTCAACTCCCGCCAGCTGGACATCCTAGCTGGCAGTGGCTGAAGAGTAGGCAGCAGACCGCCCACTTAAGCATTACTTTGGCTTCAACTTATCATCTGTTAAACTCATGGAAAGCTATCTGTCTGAGAGATTCCAACAGGTACAATGTGGTACCCGTATATCGCAATGCAAAAGAGTTGCCTGTGGGGTACCTCAGGGATCTATTTTGGGTCCAATTCTCTTCAGTATGTTTGTTAATGATATTGTCCACTGTTGCCACAATGCATCAATTCACCTATATGCTGATGATGCTCAAATATATTTTTCACGTCCAATTGGTCTTGGTGAAGACTTAGTATTTAGACTAAATGAAGATCTTGAACGCATTATAACCTGGGCCTCAAAAAACGGCCTTTGCTTAAATGTGGCTAAAACACAAGCACTTCCCATATCGTGTGTATCGTATGATCTTGTGAGCTTGTCTCCCATAGTTGTAGGGCGGACAGAGCTGCAATATCAGTCTGTGGTGACAAATCTTGGCTACAGGATAAACAACCGTTTAACTTGCACAAATCACATTAGTGCTTGTTTGTCCAAAATGTATTATGTCTTGAGAACTTTGTGGCATTCATGTTTTTGTTTGTCTTCTGAAATTAAACTTAAGTTGGTTAAGACCCTTGTTGTCCCACATATCTCGTACTTTGAACTGATATATGGCAGTCTAGACTGTGTGTCAAAAAATAAATTAACAATGACTTTAAACTTCGCAGCTAGATTCATATATTGTAAGAGAAAATTTGAGCATATCTCGCACCTGACGAAAAATATTCTTGGGCTCTGTGTAACTGACTATCTCAATGTTCGTAATGTTATTTTTCTGTACAAATTAATTAAATGTCGTCAGCCGCACTATCTGTATGAAAAGTTACGTTTTGTTGTCTCCTCACGTACTCATAACATAATTATCCCCAGATATGTTACATTAACGTCCTCTAGACTGTTCTTTGTTAGTGCTGTCAGTAACCAGTATCAAAACTCTGAACAGCACAAGATGCTTCAAAAGGGCAGTTACTCAGTTTTTTCATGCAATGTGAATCTTTACTTTCTATTATCTACCTTCTTCTCCCCCTAAGTGTTTTATCTTTCTACCGTGTTTTATCTTTCTATCTTTCTACCCAATTCTTAAATTCTTAAATTTAGAAATTAAGCATACATTGTTATTTTTCTTTTTAAGGTTATAAACTCAAAATGTTGAAAATCACGTATTACTGATGTGCAATTAAGAGAGCGAAATCTCTCACTGCGCTACCCCTTGTCCTTTAAATAAATAAATAAATAAATTACAAAATCTCCGCTGCAGCCAGCAAATACGCAATGTTCTAGTGCAGTAAATAGGTTCGCAGCATTTCTCCCGCTGCATTCCCACTCACTCACTTGCACGCATTTACGCGTTTTGTTTTGTGCGATATACGCAAACACTGAACAGCGAGCACTCCCACTGCTGCTTCCAAGTGCAATTGCACATTCGCACTTCTGCCTAAGCAATTTCCCTACTCTCGGTGGCAGAAGTATGCAAACGCAAATACAGTGGGACGAGGACCCCCAGCACATTGAACAATTTTCAATAGCGCTGCATTTACAAACCCATTGTGCAGCTGTTAATACAGTGGAACAAAAACACCCCAACTGTACTCAAATTTAGTTCGTTCACCAAATATAATAGGAATTTATTATTATTACCCGAAAACATTTATACACTAATAAACATATTCAGCCCTGTTCCAGAATCCGAGTCGGAATCGGATTTGAATCGGAATGAAATCCGATTCCGATTTGAAGAGGTGTTCTGCAATCCGAGCGGAATTGTCACATTCGAAGTTTATTTCGAATCCGATTGTTAGCAAATTAAACAAAGCTTCAATCAGCTGTTTGCTTTTAATGTTCAAATGAAAAAGGCAATTGTAAAATTTTGTAAGATTTTTTATTTTATCTAATGAGTTGGGTTATTTTATTGGCAGTATTGCTTGAGAACGAGCAGTCCGCCGTTGAAACAGTAAAGCGCAGAATTTTGCGAAACCATAGCAATCCCATGGAATTGCCAGATTCGTCGTAACTAGTACAAACTGTACAGTTTCACAGTTTAGCGACGACATCGCCATCTTATCGTCGGCAATCTTGTCCTCCGAAATTGCTACCAACCTCGAAGCCTCACTAGCTATCGCACATGCGTACTTTGTGAAATGGAAGATCGTAGTAAACACCACAAAAACGCAAGCCATATATTTCACTAGAAAACGAAAATCGTGCATTTTACCACAAAGAGCCCTCAATTTCTACAATGACTCTATAGTCTGGCAGAAAAAAGTTAAATACC
This sequence comes from Melieria omissa, assembly GCA_963971225.1. Taxonomy (NCBI): domain Eukaryota; kingdom Metazoa; phylum Arthropoda; class Insecta; order Diptera; family Ulidiidae; genus Melieria; species Melieria omissa. The sequence goes on along the minus strand of OZ020269.1, from coordinate 50,885,200 downwards.
TAGGAGTGATTCTAGATCCAAAAATGAAATTTAAGGAACATATAACTTATATAAAAGACAAAGTTAATACTCTTATTCGCATATTATACCCCTTCATCAACCGAAACTCCAGTCTCACCCTGCATAACAAGATGTTAATTTTTAAAGTAATTTTTCGGGCAATCATGTTTTATGCTTGTCCTGTTTGGTCAAAGTGCGCCAAATGTCATATACACCAAATACAGATTTGCCAAAACAAAGTTCTGAAACTTATTTACAATCTGCCTTGGCACTTTTCAACAAGTCGATTAACCTCACTGGCAGGCATAAAATCAGTTGCTGATAATCTAGAGAAGTTGTCAATTATGTTTGAAATAAGGTGTCGGAACTCCGATTTTGAGCACATTAATGAGCTAGTCTCATCATAGTTTAGATAGTTAGGTCATAAGTTAGATTAAGTGCTAATATTAAGTTTTACCTAAAGTTCACTGAGGTTTTCCCGCAAGTTTTCCCTCAATCCATTCTTATATTAAATGTTTATTCTCAAATCCATATGTAATAACATACTTAGTTGAAAAGGACATAGTTCCTGAAACAACTTATCATAAAATTATGTACATATGCTATGTAAATTGTTATATTGAAATAAAGCACTTTTATTCATTCATTCATTCAACTGTAGATTCACCGTTATATGCAATCTTACGCGAACGATATCACAGAATTATGAAGGTTTTGCTTACGAACGATCTTTTGCTATGAAAGGATTTGAACAAAAAATACTGTGCACATCTGACTGCTGCCTGATGTGGTGGTGACTCCCATGAGGGTTATTTTTTTAGCGCCCGGCCGGCCACCTGGGAAAAATTTATTGCCAAAAAAACGATGGCAATAACTTATGGCTTGGAACTATGGATTTGAACATTTGATTGCATATAACGGTAAATCTACAGTTATATACATTGAATTCATATTCGTTGCGAATTTAACTTTGAACCTCGATATCTCGAAAACGAAGCGAGATATCGAAAACTTTTATTCTTCATTTTCGACTTATTTTCGGTCAATCTATCTAAAAACATCATCAAATGGCGGCGCCACGGAAACAAACGTAAAATATTGCGAAAGTTAAAAATTATATTATCTCGTCAACATTACAAAAATATATGTTTAACCATAATATGTTAGTTCAAGATATTTTTGATAATTTTTAAATGTTATCCACGAAAAATGTTTACGTAGTAGGATGGTAAGTAACTTATTTAATATTTCGAGTTTAAGGGAACTGAGGAGGTCACTGTTTTCATTAAACCAAGACTAAGTGCAAGTAATGCATTGCTGATAATGTATTAATAATAATAATTTTCATTACAAAAATGTTTATTAAAAAATAGTTCGAAAAACTTGTGTATGAATTTTGCATTTTGCAAAAAAATATATCCGATATATATCATTTTCCGAAATTTCGTTCTATATTCAAATTGTTTACTGGATGAATATTTTTTTACAAACAAGAAGAAGACAGGAAAAATGTGCATACAAAAAATGAATTAGAGATCGCTTTGCCAAAACAACCACCATTTCAACGTGCATTAAAATAGTGGTTGATTTGGCAAAGCGACCGCCAAGGCAAATTCAATAGGTAGTTGCAGCACCAGAACTGATTAAACTTTTTTCTTTGATAATTAGCACAACATTGTAGCAATAGTTTTCCACTTATTATCACTTTCTTAATGCGTCTTGGGTGTTTCAATATTTAACACATATATTTATTTTCATTGTAGCCATTTGTACTTTTTACAAATTCTATTTTACAAGCAGACCAAAAGAACTTATAAAATCCATTGAATTTTAGTTTTTCCCGTAGTACTACCACCTTATGTGCCATGGCGATCGCTCAATCAATTTTTCTATGAAAACTGCCTGACCACTTCTTGTTCTTGTTTGTAAAAAAGCAAGCGGAGAGCGAGCACAAGCGACCACAAACATGCAAGCGGCACATCGCTTTGTTGCCCAACAACAACAACCACAGTGTGTGATGCGCGGTCGCAGCTTCTCAGCTTACGCTCTCGCGCTCTGTGCGTTCTCGTCCCTTTTACTGCTTCCCCCGCATCTACAAACGGGTCCTACCGCTGGAACCCGCAAAGAAAATTTTCTTTACACCAGATGCGCATTCTGTATATTGTTTGTTCTGTGACCATACTTACCTTGAATTGTTGTTGTGAACTATTGACACTGGAAAAGAAGTGAGGTTTGCATAGCATTGACTGCAGTTATGTGCTCGCGAATCCGCGTGTGTTAGCACACAGTTCTTTTACATATTATTATTTTTGTTATACAGTCTTTTTGGTTGTTAGAATCGAGCACCTTCTGCATTCCCTTTTGTGCGACAAATTTGCGCGTCGCTAATATTGAAGTAAAGCTATTCTGAATGCAGGGAGGGTTATCATGGTTTGATTTAGTTTAAGGTTTAGAATTTTGTAAATAATCATGAAGACAATTAAATATAAATTGTTATATTTTGGGTTAAGATAACCATGGGAATTTGAGAGTTTATATTGTACAGGTGATTAGATGAAAGGGTAGGTGGACTTATGTCTTTGGGGACCCATACTAACAGCAACAACATGGGTCATGGTTGTGAGGGTAAGAGTTAGCGTCGCCCCAAAAACACAGAGAAGAGGAAGAAGGGCCAGTGCGGCCATTTGGAAGTTATAATTGTCCGTCTGATATTTTGTCTTGTCGTGTTGAGTTTGAGTATTTAGAACAATCAAGTGGCTGGGACTCATATTGAGTTAATTGTAATGCAGGTTGTAATGATTTGGTCCCGAATCCCCCCACCAGCCGTAAGAGCTAGCTTTATTTAAGGGTCCCGCACGAAAGTGGCCAAATGAGCGCATTGTAACCTGGGGTGGATAATGACGTGGGCCAAGATTTGTTCTTGGGCACACGAAAAACAGCATGAGGTGAAGCCTCTTTCTTTTACCATCTTCCACTTTACGATTGTCGGGAAACAACAGCCGTCGGCTGTTTTGTTTTCCGTGCGTTGTGTTTCAATTTGTATCGTACAATTTGTACACAACGTAGGGCGATATATATGCTGTGCAAATTTTCCATTACTGAAGATGGAGCGTGGAGTGTATATATATTGGGCCCACTCCCACTCTAATTTGTTTTGTACATTACAGAAATGGCGCCCAACGTGGGGCCTCTCACAAAAATTGGCTTTTAGCCTCCCAGAATTGTGCTTTGAGTCAAAACGTTGCCTCTCACGAAAAGACACTTTTAGCCTCACGGTTTTAAGGCTAACAGAAATGGCTTTAAGCAACGAGAGGTCACACCTTAGGTTAGGTTAGGTAGGGAGGGGTGTGTGCGGCAGGACCGCACTTCCACTCGGAGGCCACAATGGCCCATTGTGAATCCCTTCTTATGGTGTTCTGGAGCCATCCAATAGTCTCAGTCAAGGGGAAACCAGTTCGACCTCTTAATGAAGGAGAGCAGATTCGAGATTTCGACTTTCGTTGCGCAAGCCAGGTCTGTCAGGAACCTTGACCCTAAGGTGCGGAGTCGGCGTTCCTGCAGAGCCGGGCAGTGGCACAGGAAGTGTTGTATCGTTTCTACTTCTTCTTCATCTCCACAGCTACGGCAGACATCACCGGACGCGAGGCGCCATTTAGTAAGCATAGATCCAATAGCGCAGTGTCCGGTGATGACTCCAACGAGCTTTCGAATAGAGGTACGACTCAGGGACAGTACGAATCGTGTTTTCGTCAAAGAGAGGGAGGGCCACAGTGCCCGGCAGGTGCCGCAGTCGGTCCTGGTACGCCATGACGACTCAATCTCCTTTTTGGTCAACCTGTCAATATACATGTACAGGGCAGATATCGGAGGAAACGCAGAGGTATCCACTTCGGTGGCAGACAAAGCCACCCCTTTTCTTGACATCTCGTCCGCTGTTTCGTTCCCTGCCACTCCTGAGTAGCCCGGAACCCAACAGAGAGTGACCTGGTGGTGCCCAATGCCTTCAAGTGCGGTACGACACCTCTGCACTACCTTTGATTTCACAATAACTGATTCCAGCGCCCTAAGCGCCGCCTGACTATCCACGAAAATTGTGACATCTGTGGGTGGCAACCCACTGTCACGGATAAGTTCGGCAGCCTTCCAAATTGCATAGATCTCTGCTTGGAAAATACTGCAGAGGTCCGGCAGTCTGAATGACATGCGTGTCTGCAGTACATCGGAGTCGAGACCAGCTCCAGTACCTTCCTCCATTTTGGAGCCGTCGGTGAAAACGGTGATAGAAGCGTCTCTCATCGCACCTGTCACCTCCCATTCCTCCCTTGTGGGATATGAGGCTAGTGCTCGCGTGTCGAAATCCAGGTATGGAATCAGATAGTCAGTGCAGGAATCCACCTGATAACCGATATCCGGCTTTGCGAAAGACTTTAGAATTCCAGAGTGCCCATAAGCGTGTTGCCTCCACAAGTTGGCTTCCCTCCATCTGAGAGCGCCTTTAGCAGCGCAACACTTAATGAACTGCTCAATCGGATGGAGGTGCAAGATCACCTCCAGCCCGGCCCGGGGGTGCTTTTGACAGTGCCTGCTATTCCCATAGCCGCTAGTCTCTGCACCTTCGTCAGTTTCGTTACCAGGGTCTTGGTGCCCGTAGCCGGCCACCAGACAATGGCTCCGTAACTTAGGATCGGCCGTATAATCGCAGTGTACATCCAATGAACGATAGTCGGCTGCAATCCCCACTTTTTCCCGAAAGTCCTTTTACAAATGTAAAAAGCATTCAGGCTCTTTTTCACCCGCTCTTTCACATTGCGCCCCCAAGAGAGCTTGGAGTCAAGTATGGTGCCAAGGTATTTAGCCTCGGGTGATAGGGTGAGAGTAGTGCCGCCAAGTTTAGGCAGCTCAAACTTCGGTATTTTGTATTTCCGGGTGAACAGTACCAAAACAGTCTTAGAGGGATTAACCCCTAGACCGTTAAGCTCTGCCCACCTGGAAAGTTCCTTTAGAGCAGACTCCATGAGATCACTGATTGTGGACAGGAATCTTCCAGGGATCAGGATAGTGACGTCGTCTGCATATGCTACTACTCGTAGCCTCCTGGTTTCGAAGATCTCGAGGATGCTATTTACTACAAGGAGCCACAGCAGAGGCGAAAGAACACCGCCTTGTGGTGTGCCCCTTGTAGTAAGTTTCCACACTGAGCACAGGCCTAGGTTAGAGTGGACCCTTCTGCTACTGAGCATGTCACTGGTCCACTTTACCACCTTCTCATGAACTTCGAACTTTCTAAGTGCGTTGATTATAGCCTCCAAGGTAACGTTATTAAAGGCTCCCTCGATATCAAGGAAAGCGGCTAATGTGTACTCCTTAGAGTTCAGCGATCTTTCGAACGTCTGAACGATCTCATGCAGGGCGCTGTCGACAGATTTTCCCCTGCAATACGCATGTTGCGCCTTGCAGAGTCCTCTGGACTGTGCCACTTCTCTAATATAGACGTCTACCAGCCGTTCAAGAGTCTTAAGTAAGAACGATGAAAGGCTGATCGGTCTGTAATCTTTTGCTGTTAAGTGGTTCACTTTCCCTGCTTTGGCAATGAACACCACCCTAACCTCCTTCCAGGCACGTGGGACATATCCTTGTTGGAGAGATCCACGAAAGATTCTCGTCAGGACCTTAACCACCGCCTCCTTAGACCATTGTAGCATAGCAGGAATGACACCATCAGGGCCCGGGGATTTATACGGGCTGAAGGTGTCAATTGCCCATGCGGTTGCGGTGTTTGTTGCCTATGCGACGTGGTCGCCTCAGCAACATCCGTGCATCCAGGAAAGTGAGTATTCATGAGGATCTCAAGAAGTTCCTCCCTCGACTCCGTCCATGATCCATCAGATTTCCTGATGCTGCCAGGGGTGTGTGAAACCCCGGCTAGCACCTTACGGAGTCTGGCGGCCTCGTTAACATTGTCGAGGGATTCACAGTAATTCCTCCAATCATCCCGCTTGGCCGCCCTAATAGTTTTCTTAAACTTATTAAAGCTAGCCTTGTAGGCTCCCCAGTCTTCTTCAGTTTGACTAAGCTTAGCCTTTTTTCGCCCTACGGTCAGGGTCCGAGAATATGCCCGTGGTAAGGCATGCCTGTCGTAAGAGGCGACTAAAATCCACCCGTGTGGAGTTGCCTTCCCATCGGACGCGTCCCTAGGTGGCGGATAGGGGGGCCCTTGGTGGACAAACGACGTCACTTCGGTACCCTTTGAGGAACAGGAGTCATGTCTGTTGCGTCCGCCAAAATGATGGTATAGAGTATGGGTACCATCCGCGGACCAAACTGGCTAGGGAGGAGTCCCGAACTAAAACCGTTCTTTGGCAATGGAAAACGAAATGGATACTACTCCAGGTGGAATCCACATAGGTGGCAATCCACCCGCTTCGGCGGCAGGGGCAAGGATTCTGGAGGCCCCAACCATTGCTCAAGTCTTCCGCCTTTACCGGCGGGAGCGCATCCTGGAGGAAAGCGGGGTCGTTACCACGATCTCCTCTTCTTCGGAGACGGATGATTCCAAGGAGCCAGAGGGCCTGCGTCGGGAAGCTGCCACGGTGGCTGAACGACCTCCCAGTGGTTCTAAGGAATCAAAAAAAAGGAGCAAGGCGAGGAGGATCAGAAGGAAGCGGATGGCTATGCGCCGGTTTGAAAAGGCAGGCGACACGGCCGACCCTCCGGAACCCGTGTCCTCCAAAAGACCCAGGTCGGCTGAGGTAACACCCACCGAAGCCACTGGTCCGGCGGAGAGCACGGAGGTCTCCAAATCGTCCGGCTCGCGAGGCAAGCGGATGAAGACTGCAGCCGAAAACAGCACGCCTACCTGCCCTGCAACTGCTGTCGTCAGGTGCGCCACGGCCCCCAAAGACACGAGCGTAACCCCGGCAGTAGCCAAAGCGGCGGAGAAGTGTGTTGCCAGTAAGCCGCGGAATGTCCAAAGCCTCCGACCCAGCACGTCTGCCTGCCCGGCGAAACCTTCGTCAGCGGAGGACGGCGAGCTGGATCTTCGCCCAAGCACTTCCAACGGTGCGGCCAAGCCATCGTATAGCGAGAAGGCTGCCGGCCCGCGGCCGATGGCAGTGATTGGGAAAAGGGGCCCTGACCACAGGTTGACTGATGCAGAACTCAACTTCTGCAAAAGCCAACTGATGGGTCGGGTCATTGCCTCCGGTCCTGAGGCCAATGCGAAGGGCTATGAGACAAAAGACGGCACTATATTGGTGTCGTGTGCGTCTTAGGCCAACTTTGACTGGATCAGGAACGCAGTCAATAAGTTGCCTCCTAAGGGGACCACTCGCTTCGCGGTCTACGAAGGCGAGGTCGAGTCCCTCAGGAAAGCCATCTGCTGGATACCGGACCCTGACCTGTCCACAGCGGATGTGCTCTCCTGTCTGCGTGCCCAGAACCCAGAAACCAGGCTTTGGCGTGTTCTCCACCACCGCAAGAGTACCAACCGGGAAGGTAAGGAAGGTGCTTCTCTTGTGGTGAGAATCGATGAAGCCTCTGCTGATGTCCTGGGCTCCCGGTACGGGAACTGTCTCAGTCTCTTCTTTGGGACTGTCAGTTTTTATGTCTATCCCAGATAGGGGGGCTCAGACAGTTCTTGTAGTTATCGGCCTCTGTCGGTAACGCAGATCAACTTGCAGCATTCAAGAGCCGCTACTGCACTTTTAAGTAGTCGGCTCTCCCGGCTGCACACACTACCCCACATAACAACAATTCAAGAGCTCTGGGTCTTTAGGGGCCGGGTCTGTGGCCTTGAGTCGTTGAAAGGGGCCACTGTACTGTATGATAGGAATTCGACTAGACCTAGAACCTGTCTTATAGTATCATCTCATCTTACGGTGACTAGTCTTGACCCTTTCTGCTGGCAGGACCTGGTTGCTGCTGAGGTGAGCTTCAAGGGTATGCACGGATGGTCGAGGTTCGTGATTGCGTCTGGGTACTTTCCTTACGATGCACTGGAAGCGCCACCACCTGGGAAGGTCGCTAGTCTCGTGAGGTTTTGTGAGCAGCGCAATCTCGGTCTCATTTTATGTTGCGATGCTAATGCCCAGCACACAATCTGGGGCAGCAGCAAATGCAACGACCGAGGCTCTCGGCTGTTCGGGTATATTGCATCCTCCGGCCTGAATATTCACAACACTGGCAATCAGCCTACGTTTGTGACTACAAGAAGGCAGGAGGTGATTGACATCACTCTATCTAATACTAGATTGGGGTGGTCAATCAACAACTGGAGAGTCCTCAACGAAGAATCGTGTTCGGACCACAGGTATATCGAGTTTCAGTGCGGCGAGGAGGCACAAATGCCATTGCCCTCTAGGAACCCGAAAAACGCAGACTGGCCAAAATTTCGGGAGGCATTGCGGAATAAATACGCGACGCCACCGAAAATTCGTAAGGGGCGGTGTATTGAGGCGGCTGTTGAGCATCTCAATACTGCCCTAACATCAAGCTTCGAGCTAGCCTGCCCAACTAGACCTCCCTATTCCACCACGGGCCCCTGTTCCGTGGTGGAATAGGGAGCTTCAGTTGCTAAGGCGTGAGTCTAGAAAACTTCTCAACCGGGCCCTCAAGACGAATCTTGACGAGGACTGGGAGCGCTACCGATGCACTCAGAAGAACTATAAGAGGCTTATTCGAGGTTCGAAGAAGACCTCTTTTAGAGATTTCTGTAGTGGCATTGAATCCTTGAGCGACACAGCTAGGCTGGTAAAAGTTCTGAAAAAGGACCAAACCGCGAAGCTGGGGTCGCTTAGGAAACCTGATGGCTCCTACACGGAGAGGAAAAGTGAGACACTCAGTCTACTGATGGAGTCTCACTTTCCAGGAAATCAGGTCACTGTTGCCCAGCAGCATTCGTCCCTGGATGGAACTACTGTTAGGGCAATCACACCCTCTCGACATGACTGGTACGTCGCCAGAACTGTGGCGAATGAAGCTGGCATTCGATTTGCCATCAAGTCCTTTGACAGCTTCAAATCGCCCGGTCCTGATGGCATTTATCCTATCGTGTTGAGGGAAGGTATAGAGTCAGTAGTCATGGCACTGAAGAAAATCTTCACGGCATGCCTGGCACTGGCCTATATACCACGCCGTTGGAGGATGGTGAGAGTCGCGTTCATTCCGAAAGTCGGAAAGGACGACTACACTAGCCCCAAGAGCTTTAGACCTATTAGCATGACTTCTTTTATGCTAAAAAGTCTCGAACGGCTGGTGGAGTTACGAATACATAAGGAGTCGCTTAAGATGCATCCTCTGTCCCCATTTCAGCATGCCTACCAAAGTGGGAAGTCCTGCGAGTCGGCTCTGCAAAATCTGGTTGGTAGGATAGAGCGAGCCATCGACAGGAAGGACTACGCGGTGGGAATCTTTGTGGATATAGAGGGCGCTTTTGACAATGCGACTTTTGACAGTATGTGTAACGCTGCTAGCCGACACGGCGTAGACCGGGCTTTGGTAAATTGGATACGTTCAATGCTAGCCCAAAGAATCATGACGGTGCGGGCAGAGGACGATCTGCTGGTGTCATCCGGTGTAAATAGAGGCTGCCCTCAAGGTGGGGTGCTGTCTCCATTGCTCTGGTGCATGGTGATTGATCCCCTGCTCATCACTCTGAATGACTCTGGAGTCTACGCACAAGCATACGCGGACGATGTGGCCTGTCTTGTAACCGGCCCCTCCCTTATGCACATCTGCAGAAAGGTGCAGAAAACTCTGGATATGATTGACACCTGGTGTAATGCGAACGGGCTATCTGCTAATCCCGCCAAAACTGGTATGGTTCTCTTTACCAGGAGGAGGAAGCTTGATAGAGTCGTTCTGCCCACACTCAAGGGGGTCACTATCCAGCTATCCAAGGAGGTGAAATATCTGGGAGTTATCCTAGATGATAAACTCCTTTGGAAATCTCACGTAGAACTAAAGACATCGAAAGCACTGTCGGCTTTCTGGCAATGCAGAGGTGTATTTGGGAAAACGTGGGGTCTTTCCCCTAGCAAGATCCTCTGGATCTACAAAGCTATGATAAGACCCATCATCTCCTATGCATCGGTAGTCTGGATGAGCAGACTCTCTCTTGCAGGGGTCAAGAGAACCTTGTCCAGACTGCAGCGCACTGTGGCCATATGTTGTACTGGAGCCTTTCCAACTACTTCTGGCCCATCGCTAGATGCCCTGGTGAGCCTTCCTCCACTTAATGTTTTCATCCAAGGAGAGGCCCTAAGGCCAACCGAAGACTAAAACACAGTGGCCAGTGGTATGGCGCTTGTCCGGCACTGGATAATTGTGCTGGCACCGACATAGACCTCACAGTCATGTCCATGCCCCTCGACTCCATGCCTACAACTGTCATACTAAAAAAGCGGTACATGGTGTTGCTGCCTGAGGCTCACTCTTGGTTGTATCCTGAGGATGAGCCCGGTAAACACTGCTTCCGTATATTCACGGACGGCTCCAGAACGGAAGATGGTTCTGGCTCTGGGGTCTTCGTGGAATCCACGGGGACTAGACGGTTCTTTGCCCTAGGCTCGCACGCATCTGTGTTTCAGGCAGAGGTGCATGCGATACTTGAGGCGATGAACTTTGTCGTAGAGAGTAAGTGGAAAGGCAGGTCTATCTGTGTCTGTAGCGACAGCAAAGCTGCGCTTATGGCCTTGGACAGCCCTCCAACCACCTCTATGCTAGTCAGGTCCTGCAAATCCAGGCTTAATTATGTTGGCAAATACAATAGCCTGATGCTCACCTGGGTCCCGGGACACGCAGGAATTGTGGGTAACGAGACCTCGGATTCCCTAGCTAGAATGGGCTCTGAGGCTGATTTTATCGGCCCTGAGCCTGTTCTGCCACTCCCATCTGCAGCCATCAAAGCCACAGTTAACGAATGGGTCACTATGACCCAGGAGCGAGCATGGCAGGCTGAGAGCAGCTGCAGGTGGACGAAACTTATGCTTCCCGCCATATCCGACAAATGCTCACAGTTTCTTTTGTCACTAGGCCGAAGAGACTGCAGGCAGATGGTCGGGTTAATGACGGGCCATTTCCTACGGGCGAAGCACATGGAAATGGTAGGCATATCTGACAGTGCCCTATGTCCTGCCTGTGGGGAGGACGTTGAGACGGCGGAACACTTCCTGTGTCTCTGCCCCGCGTTCGCTCGTATCAGGTTTGAGACGTTTGGCACTGATGTGCTAAGAAGCGACCACCTTGGCTCCTTGGCACCCCAGGATCTATCAAGGTTTCTTCGGAAATCGGGTAGATTTAAAGCATATTAACAGGGAACAACAAGTCGTAGTACAATGGACGTATAATTGTCTGAGTGCTGCGCTTGCTAGATCGTTCCGACAAAGGAAAAAAAAAAAACAAAAAAAGCTTAGCCTTATTGAAGAGACGCCTAGTATCTGTCCTCAGTTGTCTTAGCTCTGGGGTCCACCAAACTGCGTTGGTTTTCCGTGGAGCTCGACTTTTTGGACACGATTTCTTGAAAGATGTATTAAGAACTTTCGTTAAAAGACTAACTGACCTGCCAATGTTGTTTCTTTCAAAGGTAGCTGTCGCCTTGCGCGACGCCAGTTTTTCGGAAACTAGTGCACTGAATCTAGGCCAGTTAGTCTTTCTCGGATTCCTATAGGCTGGTGGACTCCCCACCTTCATGGCCACGGAAAAGACTATCCGGTTGTGGTCCGAAAACGAACATTCCGTCAGTACTTTCCAGTCGACCACAGAGATGGTACTAGAGTCGGTAACCAAGGTTATATCTATAACTTCTTCTCTAACCCTGTTATGGAAGGTTGGCGTATTGCCCCTATTACATAGCATAAGGTTAGAATTAAGAAGAAACTCAAAAATGGACTCACCCCTGCTGTTGGTGCCGGAACTTTCCCACTGAACGTGATGAGCGTTGGCGTCACACCCGATGATGAGATCAAGTCTCCGTGATCGGGCGTGCGCAACAAGGTCCCGGACCTCCTTTGGCGGTGGTTCCTCTCCTTCGAATGGCATGTATGCGGACGAGAGGATAAGGTCATGCCCCTCCATTCGCTCACATGCAGCCACACACAGGTCACCAGTACTGTATTGAGACAAGAGAAACATATTAATGTACTTTCTATAAACAATACAGGCTCGTATCTTACCTTCACCATGCGAATGAAGTACTCTGAATTGACTTGACCCCAATCCACAAACACTGTCTCTGACGAGCCAGGGTTCCTGGATTAAGGCCAAGTCAACCTCCTCCTCCTCCAGGAATTGCATAAGATCGTGGGTGGCGGCCTTAGAGTGGTGCAGGTTTATCTGCACTACCTTCAGCCTTTCCCTGTATGGCACGCTCCTTATTGGGGAAACGAGCTTTCAAGGAACCCAAACCGAACTTGACAATACCAGAGGAGTCTCGTAGATGACTAAAGGACGGTTGGTCCACAGCGACCACGAGGTCCTTACCCGTCTCGTTTTTGCTAGTAGTGGAGGAAATTACTCTCCACTCTCCAGTGTTAAGGCCGCTGTTCTGCCGACCTATCAGCTTCAACGTGTCGGCATCCTCCATGACTGGAGGGGGGACCCACAGTGTTACGATAGGTCGGAGAGGCAATCGGTCGCGAGGTATAACCGCGAGTTTTGCCCCCTGCCAGAGAGGCTCACGACCGCCGATCGTGCGCACCAGGAAGTCAAGTGACTGCCTGTTGCCACAACCGACGATCTTTACGCCCCTCTGCCAGCCAGCGCCGTCGAAGTCGATCTCGTCGTCCGCCGCCCCGAGCATCGCTCGCAGAATGCGCGCCTCAACAGAGAGCCAGTTTTCCGGACGAATTTTCCCATCGGGATCGCTCCGGTCCACTACGGCAATCTGTAGCTCCTGTGGGGAGGAGAAGCTCGCTGAGGGTTTCAGCCTTTTCCCCTCCCCTTTAGGCTGATCGTCCCCCGATCTACCCCGTTTGACCGCCTTTTCCACTGCGGTGGAAGTGGGCTTTGTCGAGGTGGATGGCTTCTGATCAGCCTTCCGTACTGACGAGGCAGCTGTGGCACTGTTTCCAGGCTTCGCCGCCCCTCCTCTGTCCGGTCGTACAGCTGTAGCGGCCGTGGCCCTAATACCAGGCTTTGCCGCCGTTGCTGTACCACTAGTCGACTGTGCAGCAGTGGCGCTGTCTCCAGGCGTTGCTGTAGTAGTCGATGTCGTAGCACCAGAAATCGCCGCCTGCTTCTTTTCGTATTTTGCAACAATTTTCTGGTGCTTCTTAACCAGGTCTTTCTCCTTGTCAGACAAGGGTACTGAACCTTTGTTCACTTTGCGAAGGAAAGCAAGTGAGCGCCGGTAGCCATTTCTGCCTTTTTTTTCGCAGCACTGCTCGCCTTACTTTCCCCCGCCAAGGACGTTCCAGGAGTGGAACCGGTGGCCGCAGGTTCGTCCGTCTCCTCTAGGAGTGCCGCCTCCATGTCAGAGTCAGCAGACTCGACGCCGCTATTTTGCGAGAGAATCGTCGAACCCTCTTCTATAGCAACGTCGAGCCGAAGACCCTGAAACTGAGGCACCACCTCGGAAATTGAGGGACTGGCCTGAGCGGTGGTGTCCTGCGCTCCTTGCCTGCTTAAGGCAGGTTTTGGCGCCTCCTGCTTCCCAGTAGCGTTAATAGACCGCGCAGCCTGGGGTCCCGCTGCGCAGCCTAAGCGGTCATTGGATAACGACGCCAGACAGCCCACTCGCCCACTGTCTACCGCCGGTACTGGGGATCTGACTCCCTGCACCGTAAAAGAGTCCTTATGGGAGCCCTCCAGAATGGTTTTGATGAAGGGGGTCGCCTTCCCCTGTGGCGTTTCTTTGACATCTATCACGCCACCAAAAGATGATAAGAAAACAGCCGCTCCTAACATGGAGATCAGACGCTGACCAGGGAGCCGCCCACTGTGGGTCAGACGCTCCTGGATTTCCGCATATCAAACTTCGCCAGCTGAGAAGACAAGCTTCAACAGCCGCCCGGGGACCGCCCGGTCACCAGAAGCAACCTTCGTGAAGGCGTTGAGTCCACTTGGCCTGGTACCCACAAGGATCGCAGCCGAAGATGTGGACCACGTCTACATCCGTGCAGTCAGGTGCTTTGCCTTGTGGATCCAAACCCTGATCCCCGAGGTCACACCTTTCCAATTAGAGATTTTTTTCGCTCGGTTCACTAATGTCAGAGTAACTGTTTCTAAGGAGGTTTAGTGTACTTTTGTTGGATCTCACTAATTGGCATTTCAGTCTTAGACCATTTAGCTGACCACGAGATACATTTAAGCTATTCCATGTTTCATTGCTTTTACATTCAGTTGATACCTCACTTTTTGACTTTGCTAATGCATCCTTCGGATGGCAACTTTGAAGTTCTTGGAATTTAGATTCGGAAACGAGTTTCGGATGCTAACCAAAGACATTTTAGAGACCTTGCGTTCAAGTTCATCAACTCAGCCAGTATTGATAGTGTGATGTGATTACAAGATTATCGCTTGCGTTGAGCTATAGATTTGTTGTCCATTCAGGTCAGCTGGAAACTGAAGAGATAGGATTGATTAATTTGGCAATGCTCAAAAGGGGAAACATATTTGAATATCCATTCCTTAAATTTTGTTTTGTTTTCTTACTCTTCTCTGTGATGAAGGAAACCAACCTCAACATCTAATCACCTAAATTAAGAATTTTGTACGAAAAATTTAAGTTATTGTGAGAATGATTATTGCTAGGAGCAACGAGAATTTGGCGTCAGGCGTGACGAACGATGAGCCAAATTGCTCAATTTGTTTGCAAACGCATAAATCAGACCAGCCATCGGTGGTCACACCATGCAAACTCAAATTTCATAAAGTTTGTATTGAGACTTGGTTAAATACCAATAACGAATGTCCTTCATGCAGGAAGTTGATTCACATTCGAGATTTGAGGTCAGTTAAGACAGATTTTCGAGACACTCATGTTACACGATCCTCAGCAGGACGAGGTCGCGGTAAAACCATTACACCAAAGAAACATTTTACTAGATATTTTACGCGCAGCGATGACAATTTAGTTGAGCCTTTAGTTGATGTCTAAACTGAGAAGGACTCACAAAGGTTAAGCACCACTTTGCCAAGTAGCAATTTATTGACAGATACGGAAAATAGAAATGATAGAGATAGAGAAATGCCGATTGATTACGATTACCTTTCGCAGATTATTGAACAAAGTGTTCAACGTTTAATGCATTTGAGACTTGATTCGAGACCAAGCAGCAATCAACGTACGGTTCAGTGGAACGCTGATGAGCGACATTTTGACCAGTGACAAAATAGTGAAAATAACAACGTATTAAGTTCAGCAAAAGTTACATCGATGATCCAAAATTGGAGTATCAAATTTGATGGGTCCACTAACATGTTAGGAGTGGAAGAATTTCTTTATAGAATTCGTTCCTTAACTTCGGACTGTTTGAACAATGACTTTTCAGCCCTGTGTAAAAATTTACATATACTTTTGAGAGGTAAAGCTCGCGAATGGTGTTGGAGGTACCACAAACAGGTTGCGTCAATTCAGTGGCAAGATTTTTGTACGGCCATACGTTACCAATACAAGGATTATAGGTCTCGTTACGAGATCCGGGAACAGTTGCGTAGCAGAAAACAGAAGCCATTTGAATCATTTGAAGCCTTTTATGATGATATTTGTTTGATGATGAACAGGCTACCTGAACCCATTCCGGAAGAAGAGCTTATTGAAATTTTGACAAGAAATTTGAGACCAGACATTAGACACGAGTTGTTGTATGTGCCAATCCATTCGATTGCACATTTGAGACGCCTTGTGCAGATGCGTGAAAACTTATTCAATGAAGAAACCTTTCGGAGAGCGCAGCCAAGAGCGACAGCTACGGTTCTGCAACCGAATAAAAGACACGTTTACGCATTAGACAGCAGTACGTCACCGGAAATACTTGAAGATGAAACCGATTTCGCGGTGGAGGCTATGCAAGCCACCCACATACAACAATTGAAATGTTGGAATTGCCAACAACAAGGACATTTTTGGGAAGACTGTTTAGAAGAAAGGACTATATTTTGTTATGGATGTGGTACTCCTAAGGTTTACAAGCCACAGTGTGCCAAATGTCTATCGAAAGGGACGGGAAACTCCAAGAAGGGGGTATTCTCCAAACCCCGAGTACCCCCACAGTAACAAAAATAGTACGACGCCCATACAGAGCACAACCGGCTAGCTCAGAAAGTTCGACGGCACCAGCAGTAAATGCGCTGCCAAATATAAGAGATGTTACTCTCACATCAACACCTACCGCCCGCAACTTCTCTGAGTTAGACACCGAAAAACTTATATTTCCATCTTCGACGTATCACGAGCGATTGGAAAAGTATCTGCAAGCTCGAGATAGAATTTTTAAAGATGCACCAACACCAGCATTATCGCAGCGAAAGCCAAAGCGTTCGACTTTGTGCATTCGTAGATTTTTTCAGGCTCTGCGTCAGCAGAAAAGAATGCTCATTTCGACGATTTTCAATGCAAATGATCAACGTTGCTATGTGCAAGTAAAGGTTTTAGGACAAACAGAATACGGACTGTTAGATACCGGCGCAAACATTAGTTGCGTGGGTTCGAACTTAGCCGAAGAATTCGCTAGGCATGCGAATTTTAAGAGACTATCCTCTTTTGTCAAAACAGCAGATGGTTCTCCACAAACAGTTTTAGGATATCTCGATGTGGATATGAAATACGAAAACCAAACGTAAAAACTTAGGTTGTATTTAATCCCATCGATAGCACAACATTTAATCCTTGGGATAGATTTTTGGCGAATTTTTAAATTAGCTCCAGGATTGATAAGTTCAATTTCCGAAATTAATTCTGTTCCCTCAACCAACACAGACGAGGAAAAATATCCGCTCACCCCTCAGCAACAAAAACGGTTGGATGCGGTTAAAAATTTATTTCCTGATTTCGAATCTGAAGGTTTAGGCAGAACAAAGCTGATTCAGCATGACATTGATGTAGGCAATGCAAAGCCCATCAAGCAGCGCTGTATCTCCAGCGGTAGAAAAATTAATGTTTGAGGAAATTGATAGAATGATCAAGTTAGGAGTAATCGAAGAATCGTCAAGTGCATGGAGTTCACCAATGAGGCTAGTTTTAAAACCCAATAAAGTTCGTTTATGTTTAGATGCACGAAAGCTTAATGAGGTCACTGAGAAAGATGCATATCCGATACAGAGCGTTCAAAGGATATTTTCACGTTTACCAAAAGCGAACATTATCACAAAGTTAGACTTGAAAGATGCATATTGGCAGATAGGATTGACAGAAAAGTTAAAAGCTCTCACAGCTTTCACGGTGCCAGGTCGTCCGCTTTATCAATTTGTTGTTATGCCGTTCGGCTTGTGCAACGCGCCATCGACAATGTGCAGACTAATGGATCAGCTCATACCACCCGAGCTAAGTGAATGTGTTTTTGGTTATTTAGACGATCTTTGTATAGTTTCGACAGATTTTGACAGCCCCCTCAATTGTTTGACGAAAATTGCAGCACGCTTTCGAGAAGCTAATTTGACGTTAAACGTAAAAAAGAGCAGTTTTTGCGTCACTTCGACCAAGTATCTTGGCCATATAATTGGAAATGGAGGTATTGCGATGGACAGTGAAAAAAATCCAAGTAATTCTTTCTTGGCCAATACCGAAGACGCGCAAACATGTCAGAGCATTGATAGGTTTAGCTGGCTGGTACAGACGGTTTATTGAAAATTTTGCTAGCATAACTACTCCGATCACTGACACACTTTCGACCAAGAAAAATTTCGTATGGACAGATGAGGCGAACGTAGCGTTCGAAAAGCTTAAACAACTTTTAACTTCAGCACCAGTACTTGCGAACCCAGATTTTGGAAGAAAATTTTATATTCATTGTGACGCCAGCGACACAGGCATAGGCGCAGTACTTGTGCAAAAGAACGAAAACGGAGAGGAAAAACCCATAGCTTTTATGTCCCGAAAACTGAACTCGGCTCAGAGAAATTACAGTGTGACAGAAAGGGAATGTTTACCGGCGTTAGAAGCCATAACAAAATTTCGTTGCTATGTTGAAGTGCAAGAATTCGAAGTAGTCACCGACCATTCTAGTTTAGTTTGGTTAATGAAGCAGCCCAACCTAAGCGGCAGATTGGCCAGATGGGCTCTGAAATTACAAGGGTTTAAATTTACAATTAGTCACCGGAAAGGCAAAGACAATGTAGTACCCGATGCACTCTCGCGTTTGCATGTAGATGCACTGACAGCGACAGCTGAAGTTTCACCGGAAATAGATTTGAATTCGACAAATTTTTCTGATACAGACTACGAGCAGTTGAAAGCTAAAGTTCGAGCAGAGCAAAGTAAATTGCCCGACCTGAAAATTGTTGACAAATTTGTCTATATTCGTACCGAACATGCAACAGGCGATGAAAGGCAAGAAGAACAGTGTTAGAAACTATGGATACCGATTGTAATACGCACCGAAGTTCTAAAAAGAGCGCACGATTCAGTTATCGCAGCTCATGGTGGAATGCACAAAACCCTGGAACTGTTAAGACGCAATTTTTATTGGCCAGGTATGGTAAAAGATGTGCGAAACTATGTGCGAAACTATGTGCGAAACTATGTGCGAAACGGTGACGTTTGCAAATCCACGAAAGCTCCAAACGTACTTCTTCGTCCACCAATGGGAAATCAACCGATTTCTTCACGACCGTTTCAGCGACTATATGTAGACATATTAGGTCCTTACCCGTGGAGCAAAAAGGGAAACATTGGCTTATTGATAGTGTTAGACCATTTTTCGAAATTTCATTGGCTTTGTCTGCTGAAAAAATTTACTTCTTCAGTCATTCAAGACTTTCTATGGCATCACCTATTTCATACATACGGGGTACCAGAGACACTAGATAGCTATAATGGAGTGCAATTCAAAAGCAAGGAGTTTAACGAATTTTTGACCAAGCTAGGAATCAATCACGTTTATACCGCACTTTATGCACCACAGGCAATGCGTCAGAACGCGTTAATCGTTCACTAATTGCAGCCATCCGTGCATATATCAAGAGAGATCATAAAGAGTGGGATATAAACTTAACCAGCATCTCTTGTGCGTTGCGAAACTCATACCATCAAGCCATACAGTGTTCGCCTTATCGTGCATTATTTGGCTTCAATATGATCACGCATGGTTCTAGCTACGCACTGTTAAAGGATCTCCGCTTGTTAGACGAACCTTGTATTGAGTTAAAACGTGACGATCAGCTCGCGTTAGAGCGACGTACAATTTCTAAAAACCTCCGTACCGCATACGAGCATAACACCGAACAATACAATCTGCGAACCAGACCCGTAACATTTCAAGTAGGTCAAGAAGTATTTAGACGAAACTTTGCTCAAAGCAATTTTGAAAAAGGCTTTAATGCCAAACTTACCCCAATGTTTATAAAAGCTCGCGTTCGTGAGAAACTTGGTAATAACTATTACGCCTTAGAAGATTTACAAGGTCGACTAGTTGGTACATTTAGCGTCAAAGACATCCGGCAATGATAAAACGAATTCCTTCGTGTAAGCTGTTAGTTTAGGAAACTTCATCTTATCCGCTTTGTAATATTCGATTTCGGGCTAATTAAAAATTTTCCTTTTTGAATTTGAATTTGTATTGCACCAAAAGAATAAACGTACAATGTTGCAAAGATGAGTCTCGGCAACAATGTTGCCGCAACATTTTAGTACAGGTAATCGATGACCAGTCAGGATAGGCAACCGTTTAAAACGACTGACGAACTCAGCGACCGTCGTAGGCAGACGAGCAAAAGGTCAGATAGAAAGTCACGATCGAATGATCTGCCTTTCTATCATCCGACTCGGTCTCGAGCAGACCTTCCCACTAGAATAGTGCAAGTGTTAGTGCAAGTTCAAATTTTAAACTCAGTGAAAGTGTGATAGCCACAAAGTCGGCAGTGATATAAAATTATATAGTGGTGAAAAAGTTAAGCGGCAACATCCAGCAAGCATATTTTTGAAGTCAGTCAAGGAAGCCTTAAGCAAATTGGTAAGTTTTGGGGCAACCAAATTTTACAAAAATGTGTAAGTGAAATCCAATTTCACTTATTTTTATATAGAATCATACGCGGCCCGGAAACAATATCATCAGCCTGCATATCGAGGTGGAGCACAGCTCCCAAAAAGCAAAGCATCGAAGAACCGAGGCCGCAGGAATTTTAGATATTACACCGAACCCGCAGAGAAATTTTGCATATTTGCACGAGGCCGCAGACAATTTTGTATTTTTCCGAGAAGCCGAAGAGATTTTTATACATTTTTGTATGAAAAGCCGAAATTGAAATTGCACGAAAAACAGCAGCAAGTCAAGGCCCAGCAGCATCACCACTTAGCATAAATCACCACCAGCACCATTGAAAGAGAAAAGCACGGTCGGACGAAAAAGCGCGGAAGAGCGGACGGACGAATTGCAGCGACCAAACACCTGCAACGAAAAACCAAATCCAGCAGCTGTAAAAATTAACATCGAAATTATACTCACCTGAAATTATACTTACCTTCAAAATTTTACCTACCACCAACATTTGCTACGTAAAGCAACCTTTTGTACTCACCCTCAACACTTTACATACTTACTTATTTGAACTGAATTATAAAAGTTAATTGTTAAATTGTAATTGAAGTCAAATTAGAGATAAGTCAGGCTTATTAGAAACAATATTTTGATCATGTAAATAGTGAAAAGCAAATTGGTTTTTGTAGTATAAGTCAAAAGAAAAAAAAAACTACTATTCATCCATCTATTCATCCATATTTAGAAATGACCTTAAAGAGCGTTTATGCGAACGCCAAAAAGCAGCATAATAACAACAACAATTTCACAGTCCAGCAGCAACGAACGAGAAAAGTGAGCAGCATCCACGATTAACCTTCACTCTGTGCATGGTGTTTACACCCTAATCCCGTGCAATGGGGAACTGAGTTCCCCATTTTTGAACCAGTATAGTTTGTATGGGAATGAGTAAAATAATAGTTTTTTGGGAAATAATTATATTATCATTATAGTATGACATATTATTAATGTTGTTGTTGTTTGTTGTTTTGTATTAGTATTTTTATTTTATTTATTTGTTTACCGTCTTTGAATTAGTTATTCCACCGGTGAGTGTGCTCGTGATTTAGAAATTGAGTGGTTCAGAACTTGGATAAGTTTTGCATACAAAATGTATTGGTAAAAGAAACGGGGTCATTTATTCCCCAAAGCACAACAAACAGTTTGTGTGCTATTTTTGGCAATATCTGCCTAATCATACTTGAACTAAAATATTTATTTATATTTTTAGATTCTTCTCTTCAATACCTTTCCAATGATATAAGTATAAATATATCGTTTAGAATTAAAAACCTTTACAATATCATGTTTTATGTCGTCGTGGGGAACTGTATACCCCAAGCACAGAGTGAAGGTTAAGGGCCCTTCTTCGCGACGAGATGCATTTGAGTAAGAACAAAACACTTTTACACTAACAACTATCAGTGCTGCGAGAGAGAGTAGTGGAACTCTTATACGCATGCATTCTGCATAAGCGGTCAGCAGATCATTTTTGCGGTGGGTCATGCGTATTCGCATTTCTACCTCCAATCGTTTCGCTTCGCAGTTGCACTGCGCTGCATTCCTTATTCTATTGTTGTTGTTGCACTTTGCAGTATACGGTGTTTGCATTGCGCTATTGTTGTAAAACAGCCAATGTCATTTGGAACTTTTTGTTTTTTTTTTCTTTTGAATGCGAAATTTTGCTTTGCCAAAACACGAATAATATTGGACAAATATTTGCGAAAATGATTAAAATTGATAAATTAAGAAAAATAATGATTTAAAATTGAAATGAAAGAAAAGAACTAAAGCAGAAGACGTAATTCATGCTACAATTTGCGAGGAAAAAACTGGAAAAAAAAACAATTAACGCGAAATTAGAATAAGGTAAATTTAAAAGAAAGAAAGATAGAAAGAAAGAAAAGAAAACCAAAGCAGACGATTTAATTCCTGCAAAAATTTGCGAAAAGTAAACTGAAAAGAACACAGATTAAAGTGAAATTAGAATAAAGTAAATTTTTAAGACCGAAAAATGAAAGAAAACTAAAGCAGATGAAAGAATCCCTGCAACAAATTCCGAAAGCTGAAAAGAAAGCAAAGTAAAGCGAAATGAAAGTAATGTAAAATTTGGAAAGGAAAAGAGAATGAAAAACAAATACTTACCGCGATACTTACCGAAACACTAAACTATTAAAACGAGTTCCTTTGTTTCTATAATACTTACATTTAATATTCGATTATGTTTACTTAAAAATTTATAAATTACTTAATTAGTATTTAAGTGATATACATACTTACATACTTACCTGTTAGTTGAACCATACTTACCTTGAATTGTTGTTGTGAACTATTGACACTGGAAATGAAGTGAGGTTTGCATAGCTTTGACTGCAGTTATGTGCTGGCGAGTCCGCGTGTGGTAGCACACAGTTCTTTTACATATTATTATTGTTGTTATACAGTTTTTTTGGTTGTTAGAATCGAGCACCTTCTGCATTCCCTTTTGTGCGACAAATTTGCGTGTCGCTAATATTGAAGTAAAGCTATTCTGAATGCAGGGAGGATTATCATGGTTTGTTTTAGTTTAAGGTTTAGAATTTTGTAAATAATCATGAAGACAATTAAATATAAATTGTTATATTTTGGGTTAAGATAACCATAGGAATTTGAGAGTTTATATTGTACAGGTGATTAGATGAAAGGGTAGGTGGACTTATGTCTTTGGGGACCCATACTAACAGCAACAACATGGGTCATGGTTGTGAGGGTAAGAGTTAGCGTCGCCCCAAAAACACAGAGAAGAGGAAGAAGGGCCAGTGCGGCCATTTGGAAGTTATAATTGTCCGTCTGATATTTTGTCTTGTCGTGTTGAGTTTGAGTATTTAGAACAATCAAGTGGCTGGGACTCATATTGAGTTAATTGTAATGCAGGTTGTAATGATTTGGTCCCGAATCCCCCCACCAGCCGTAAGAGCTAGCTTTTTTTAAGGGTCCCGCACGAAAGTGGCCAAATGAGCGCATTGTAACCTTGGGTGGATAATGACGTGGGCCAAGATTTGTTCTTGGGCACACGAAAAACAGCATGAGGTGAAGCCTCTTTCTTTTACCATCTTCCACTTTACGATTGTCGGGAAACAACAGTCCAAGGTCGGGTGTTTTGTTTTCCGTGCGTTGTGTTTCAATTTGTATCGTACAATTTGTACACAACGTAGGGCGATATATATGCTGTGCAAATTTTCCATTACTGAAGATGGAGCGTGGAGTGTATATATATTGGGCCCACATTTTTGTACATTACAAATTACACAAATCTTAAAAGAATAATTGAAATTTTTAAGTTGTCAGTTTTAATATTAACCCGGCGTGAGTGAGGTCGGGTATGTCATACCCGAGAAGTTTTTAAGCGCAGATTATTTAATGTGACTGTTGCCATGCGAGTCCTGGTGTTTCAGTAGCTGAAGGTAAGGGTGTGAGGGGCGAGGTATAGTCTCGAGTTTAGTGTTGCGGCGACGGTAGATACACGGGCGTACACGTGGCTGGGGTACGTCACACCCGAACTCAATTTCCCCCCACCCATTTTTCAGTTCCTTGCTTATTTATAATAATAAGAAGACACTATTGTTATGTTGATTTACCAAAGAAGTTGGAAGTTTGTTAGATTTTTATGCCAAAAGAAGTTAACTACCTAACTTGTATTTTTTCAAAGAAAATTTAGATACTTTGTAATTTCAATAAAACAATCACTTTTTGTACTTAATGATGGTATTTTATTTACTAATCTTGGTGAATGGATACTATTATTAATACGAGGGCGGGTCAATAAGTCCGTGACTTTTTGAATTTCCCGCCTCTTAATTGAAATGGAAACACTGCTCCCGTCAACAGTCATCTGTCAGTTGACTGTTGTCAAAAATTGAACAAGCTGCGACATTTAGTTTGTTTTTGACAGCCGTTAATATCAGACTACCGCGTTGACTGAGAAGAAAATGGAAAAAAGTGAATTTTGTGTGCTCATTAAGCAAATCTCTTTCCGCCGAGCCATTTCTTCAAGTTTGGGAACAAGAAATAGTCACTTGGGGCTAGATCGGGTGAATAGGCGGGCTGAGGGAGCAATTCGTAGCCCAATTCATGGATTTTTGCCATGGAAACTGCACATGAGGACACGAAATTCACTTTTTTCCATTTTCTTCTCAGTCAACGCGGTAGTCTGATATTAACGGCTGTCAAAAACAAACTAAATGTCGCAGCTTGTTCAATTTTTGACAAGAGTCAACTGACAGATGACTGTTGACTGGAGCAGTGTTGCCATTTCAATTAAGAGGCGGGAAATTCAAAAAGTCACGGACTTATTGACCCGCCCTCGTACATCTCAAGCATAAACGCTAATTACACAATCATAGTATCAAAAATTGAACATCAAAATTTTGGATATCTTATACCCGCCTCATAGCTGGTGTAACAATTTCTCACCTCACTAACGCCGGATTAAGCGCGTGGATTTTATTTTTGGTCTGTGCAGTTTCAAATTAGAATTGAACACAATTTAATTATAGAATTTGTGCTTAATTTTTCTCTTAGTATACGAGTATTTACTTCAAATCTTTTTTCAGCTTCACTTCACTTTCTTAACAGTATTGAGGATAAGTTCGAAAACAAAAATGCAATAAAACATGTGAGTATTCAATTTGTACAAAATATTAGAAATGTATGTAAAAGGCTAAATATCAACCAACGTACACATTAGATATGATTTAGTGCGGTTTGGTAAAAAAGTGCACTCGCCAAAAAACGTTGGGGCTAGAGTGGGGCTAAATGGCGTCGCATCGAGGTCAAAGTTCACAAAAAAGCTGTTAGAGAGTTAAAATCTATGACTGACCCCAACTAGTTTTCTCTACTAAACATTTCTTTCAAACATATTTATACCCCAACTCCAAACCTTAATGGGGCTCCCATTCAAAATGGTCGTTTTTACAAAATAGGCTCCGACTGCTCCCAATGTGCCCCAGACGTGTCTATGTATGACTGACGCCCATTTAATTTCCATTCCGAATTATTCTTCCAAACATACCTACCGCTATCTCCAAGTCTTAAGGAAGCTGCAATACAAAATTGGCCATTTTCTATGCCATTGGTTCCCCACTTGTACAAGCCCTAACCACGGTTAATTCGTACCCCTACGCTTTTTCTCATATTAATTTTTCAATTTCTCATATTAATTCTCCAAAAACGGTTCCACAGAAATAGTATTGAAGTTTTAGTTTCAGTGTGGCCTTCATCTAGCCCAGATGAAAAGAATATTGAGAATTGAGCCCCCACGAACCCTCTTGGAACTAGAAAACAAAATTCAAGAGGTTTGGGACTCTATTACACCGGAAGAGTGTCAGAAACTTATTTCTTCAATGCAGAGTCGATGCCAGGCTGTAACCGCAGCAAAAGGAAATGTAACCTGATATTAATTTTTTTTTTCATTTGCGGTCGCACGAATTACACTGCACAACACAAAAAAAATAACAAGGTTCTGACAACGGATTCTGGTAGAGAGGATAAAAAAAAATATACGTGTATCAGCGTTTTGAAAGTTTACGTCTGAATTTTTTTGTAAGGGGTGTCAAAGTTTTCCACTTTTTGCGCATTCTTATGGTGAATCGGCATACGAAAACCATTCAACATCACATTTACAGCCCTATTCTGGCAACCGAAACAATAGTCACCTCGGTAACAATTGAATACTTGTTAACAATTGTCACTTTTTGGTATTCTGGAGCAAATTCAAAAGCTCAAAAGGTGACAATTGTTTCGAAATTTGTTACCTCCGTAGGAGCAGGTGACAAGCATACAAAAATTATAAAATTCAAATTTCGTATTCAAATGCGCCTTGAGAAACTGAAAAAAAAATGCTTCAGCTGCTCCTGCGTCGCGACGTGTCGTGCGCTTAAACTTATGAACTCTAGAAACTAAAAGAATATATACATACATTGTGAAGAAACTCCAAAAAAAAGACGCTTCGCCAGATTTTCTGCATTTGCCTTTTTTTGTTTGTTTATTTTTTTACAGTTTGACAGAAAAAATACAAAAAACAGCTGTTTTGATAGAAAAAAAGCTTTCACCTCGAGTGGTGAATTGTTTGAACTTTCTTCTTGTCACCATTTTTCCAGAATACGAAAACAATCAAATTCAATTCAATTGTTACGGGGGGTAACAATTGTAACGGTAGTGCCAGAATAGGGCTGTTAAGGTATATGATGTTGTCAGCAACTTGGTGTAAAACACTACGAGGAACATTTTTGTGGAGCATGTACCAAAAAAATTTACCACAAAAATCTTCGCCGTAAAATTCTACTATAGGTCTCTGTGTACATCAAAGCTCTGAAATTAACTTTAACGCCAGAATTAAGCCAAAACTGAACATGTGTTTAAGTGTTTATTTCGTATTTAATAAAAATTGGTACTAAAATCTCCTACAAAACTTGATTTTTGAAGGTTAGTGTGTATGGGAAAACTTTTGAACGCAAAATTTCACTATAAGTCACCGTACAAAAGAAAACTATAGATATATATAAATAGAAAAATGAGAAAAAGTATGGGTTCATTATATTTTATGGTAATTAAGTATTCATTATATTTTTCGTTTAGCTCTTGGCAATTCCACACCGTTATCAAATAATGTCCAGCATACATCAGCTATAAAAGAATGAGTACTCTTGTCTTTATACCGTTCCTCATTGGGTGCCAGTGGCGGATTCAGGATGGGGTGGGGAAGTTTAGGGGTTGAAACCCCCGAAATATTAGGATCGATTTAAAAACTACATACAAATTTTATAAATATTAAAGAATTACTTTTTGAAACCCCCGAAATATTTTTCTGAATCTGCCCCTGATGGGGGCACATGTCTGGTGAAATCGTTCCCCATGTTCATCGGATTCCGTTGCCAACTGATGTTCGAAGTAATCCATATGAGAATTCAGAAAATGAATTTTTGGTGACATATGAACACCTAGTTTTTCGAACACACTCATCATGGTGTCGACGAGCATTCGAGCAATGACTCCTTTAATGCTTTTCTATGCGAGAATCTCATTTGGTCGAATTCGGTGCTACGCATAAGCTTTTTTATCTCAAGACCAACAAAAACGCCTGTTGTAATGAAAAAGCGAGCTTTTGCATATTTTTACTGGTATGAAGTCAGTATGAAAAAGTAAAGCTTTAGCATTCATACCTCCTTTATCTTTGCTTTGCTTAGTTTTGGAAACAATGCCTTCAGAAAGTTAAAGGCCAAAGACTTAACAAAATTGTTTACCGCGTGATTTGCCTTTATTTCCTTGGGTGGAAACCCTACGGGATTGAGGGCGGCACTCTTGTCAGAAAGGGCTTCCTTTGGAGTAGGAAGGTTTTTTCGAAGGGCTGGACCATTCTGCCTGTGATTTGGCCCCTCGGCGATATGTGGTGTAAGAGAGGGTCGTACGTTGCAGTGGAAATTGTGAGTTGGAAATATTGCTGTAGCTACTCGTGGTTGGTCAAGCGTCAGTGGTACGGGTTGACCTACTTGAAGCGGCGGGTCGCGCCAATTATTTTATGGCCAAAGTGCCTATGTGAGCGAGCAACAAAGAGAAATGCACGGTTTGTCTATTCTCAAGAAGCTGATTTTATTTTTCAATTTCAGTGTCTTAAATACTAAATTTACAAACTGTTATACGGCTGAGCATTTCCGATGCTCCGCCCGATTTTCCAGTGTCGCGGAAATGTGACCAATCAGCGTCACAGGACCCTTTCGGTCAATTCAGCACTTTTCCTCAAGTGCCATTGCCCTGCGGTAGGTGACATCACACAGAGTGCCGATCAGTGCATGTTCCATATGTGGGACACTGCACTGCGGTCAGTCGTGTCGGATGGCACGCCGCTGGCTTAGCCACTTGAGTGTCGCTTGTGTCGTGCGCGCGTTGCTATTTGACACTTTGGCACATTTGTGCTCAAGTGTAGCATAATTTATTAGCGTTGGCATAAGTGGCTACGTGGTACCACTACACATGGGTACTGGACCGCTTAAAATCCAACCAAATACTGTATGTTGAGCAAGTAAGCTGCCACATACATTTCGGTGGAAACCTTCGAGCATTATCTGCGGGATGAGATCACTGCCAATCATTATATCGATCTGCGCTGCCTCGAAGGGGTTGGGATCAGCGAGATCTAGCGTGGCAAAATCGTTCAAATTTTGGGGATTTATTTTAAAAGGGGGGAGAAATTTCGTTTTCCACAATTTGTCCGCCTATGCCCGAGATCTGGAGGTTAGATTTCTCAATTGGCAATTTTAGGCGTCTCTGGACCTTCGAGGAAATGAAGGTGCGTTCGATCAACGCCCGAACTTTGAACAACTTTCCTAAATGTTTAACCCTAATTCCCAGAATTTTAAAAGTAACGTAAACCCAGAAGTGAGGCTGTCAGGCTCATATGAGCTAAACTACTGAAAAACTCAATTTATTTTATTTTTTCAAATCTTAAAGACGTTTTTATTTAAGTTTTTTTATTTGAAGTAAAGAACTTGTAAATACAGGGTCCACAGGAAAACAATTGCTACTGCAGCGCTAGAGGCCATGCATTGGGTTTGCGTTTTTTTTATATACCCATCATACAAATTTTGTTTTTTCTGAGTGTACGAACCTCGCATCCAATAAACTATCGGCTAATACCTTACTGGTGAACTACCCTGCCGGCAACTCAACTAACTTTTAACGCACTTTAATCTAACTAATTCTCAGGAAAGAAAATGACAAATACATATTAAAATAAAATTCCAAAGAGCAAAAAAACAAACAACAATTAACTGTTTTTTAATTTCTATGCCATAAACGAACGCATTAATTTGGGTGGATTCTGCATTACTGTGTAGTTAGCTTATAGCTAGGGACATAAAATCGCATAAGAACAAAAGCATTGATTTTGGGGAAGTTCTGCATTACTTTGTAGTTAGCTTATAGTTAGGTCATGAAAGTTAACTAGAAGTGAGTTACTTTTGTAGTCGACTACCGAATTGCTTGCAGTGTAGTTGGTCATTATTACATTTGTGTTTGTGAGGTTCACACAGTTTTTCAGCACCCTTTTTGCAAGATCCACAGCTCCTCAATTACCGTCTTTGCATGTGTATGACATTTCAGGAAGTATTAGCACCGCCGCACTTCCATATTCTGATTACATATTCATCGGGATTGGAAAAAATAAACTGTATGAACTAGCATCAACCTCGGCAAGGGATAAATTCTTCATAATATGTCGTAGATTGCAGTATTTTCAACAATTTTAGTAGACTTCATCCGATGCCGACTAGATGTGTGCTAGGCTTAAAAACTATGAACTTGGCATGATCAAAGTGCATCTAAACATGAAAAATAAAAATATTCTTCCATCTGGTTGACAAAAAGTCAAAGAATTCTGAGTAAATTTGAGTTTTTGTTCAAATGAGTTCCTAAGGCTCACTTCTGGGGTTACGTTGCATTTTTAAAAAATTGTTTAAAAATAAGAGAAAACTGTCTAAAAAATTAAATTTATAAATGAAATATAATTCTAACATTCCATTAGAGGATTACATAAAATTGGAATCAAAAATCTTTTGGTATAGGATTTATCACCATTTGAAATCTTAAGTGAGACTGTGAGGCTCACTTCTGGGAATTAGGGTTAATGGACACCAGTGCCGTAGGCAGAAGGGAGTGGGTGCCATTATTTGAGTGGAGGGCTGGCACTGGGAGCGTACTTTGCCTTGAACATGTGCTGGGTTGCGCACAGGAAAGGGGAGAATGAGTTGTGGAGTTGTAGCTCGGTTGTTGGATAACCGTTGAGACCAGAGAAGTGGACGAAGGTGATCGATTAGGGGAGTGAGTGGGCTGCGCATTGCCTTTGGGGAGATGAAGCAAAGAGTGATGCTTTTTCTGGCAATATACGCATGTGAAATTGATTGTACAGTCCTGAATTAGGTGAGATGTAGCAAGACAATTTACACAGATCTTGTGCTTTTTCACATATGCTATGACTCTGGGGAGTGAGCCGTTTAAAGCTTCGGCAAGTCCGTACGGAATGATTTGCGTTGCAGAGTTTGCACGCGAAGTCCTTTTTCACTTCCGTGCCTCACTATTTTCGGTGTGGGCAGGAGTGATTTTCAATAAAGATCGAATTTGGTTGTCAACGAGGATGCATTTGTTCTCATAGCGGGATCTTAGGGCTTCCCACGCGAGTCCGAAATTCTCATCGGTTAGTGCGTATTGTTTCACAATAGCACCGGCTTGGCCTTGCGTTTTGTATCGGAGGTGATACAAATTTTGGGCTGGAGTGAGCTGGGGGTGGTTAATGTATACCGCAGTAAACACGTCCCGAAAGGACGGCCACTGCTCATAGCCCCGGAAGAATGTTTCGGTGTCGCAAGGAGAAACTTGGAGGCAAATGTAGGAAGTATTTGCTGGTTCTAGGGGTTGAACCGGTTCCATATGCGTAGCAGGCTGGGGGGGGCTGAGGTTGGAGCATCTTAATGATGTCCAACATCTCAGCCATGCACAACTCGTATTGGTCTGTGCAGGCATCGATCTTTTGCCTAGCCGACTCTTCGAAACCGTCGGGCTGGCTGTTGTCTTCAGCAATGAAGACTGCCTGATGTCCGCGCATTAGCCTTTCCCATTGGAGCCGATGAAAATTGTGTGCATAATTGCACGAGTCTCTCGGACTCAAAACCAAATGTGGCAACACTGGGATCGGTTGCTTTGGGACTAGGGGGCTTGGAGCGAGTTTTGAGTGCCTCGCAAGTGACAGAAACTGTCAAATGTGTTTAGGTCGACTTTGAATATTTTGGAGAAGGAGACTCCATTTTGTTTATTTGACGCTTGGGGCATCGCTCAACAGGCATTTGAATGGCTTAAAAAAGCTCGAAAGGGGGTTTAAAATTCGTTTGAAAACAAATATTAGGCTTATGGGGAATAAACCAGAAATATTACCGCGTCCGCGCGAACGATAATTAAAAAATGGGAAAATGTACACGAAAGTGTAAAAAATTTTCAATACGAATTTGTATTTCTGTTGAGGATAAAAGTAATAATAATTAATAATTAATTCTTATTATTTTTGGTATAAGGGAAACCAAACAATAATGGGGTGAACGATTATAATTTTTTGGGTACAGGTGGGGTGTTTCTGCCCCACTGTATTCACTTGGGGTTACAAAAGCTGTACAGTGAATGTGTATGTGCAGCACTATTGAAAATTTTCTAAGGGCGCTGTTATGCAGACGGTCAAATGACCGTCGGTCACGATACTTTTTACGCTCTAGTTTTGTTTTTTCTACTCTGGGCCAAAACCCTGTTATGCAGACGGTCATTTGATCGCCGGTCACCAGTACACTTTTCGCTTACTTGCAGCACTTTTTCCGTACTTTTTCATTTCGACGCTGCGTTTTATTTCCTCTTTTTGGAAAGCCACGTACAACACAAATGTAAACAAACGATGAGGGTTGCTACGAACCATTTTTTCCGTCATTAGATACATATTTTCCGTCATTAGATACATATTTTCGCGACAAGTGTGCCATTTTGCTCCGAAAACACATGTGTTGTGAATAATTTCACAACGCAACACTGTTTTGATCGCATGATTTGGCATCGAGAGCCTCATCATTTTTGACCGACGCGGTCAAATTTTACTCTCCCGCTCTCTCTCTCAATTTTTAATTTTACATTGAAGCAACAACAACTATCGTGACCGACGGTCATTTGACCGTCTGCATAACAGCGCCCTAAGTCTCAGAAAATTGCTGCGAAAACAGGCTACTCGTCCCACTGTTTGCAGAAGTGCGAATTTGCAATTGCACTTGGAAGCATTTACTGCACTAGAACAGTGCGTATTTGCTGGCTGCAGCGGAGATTTTGCTGCTTCGGCAGCGAAGGTCGCACAAAAGAGACGGCGAAAATGTACGAAGCGCTGAATTCATTTTAGTTTATGCACTTGCATCTGTTGATTGTTTGTGATTGTTGATCGTTTTGTTTTTGAAATTATTTTATGTTCACCTATGTATTGTTACGAAAATGACTTCACAGGTTCGTTTGGATTGGTTTTGAAAATAAAACAACTTCAATTATTCAGCGCAACGTAGTCAAAACTAACAATCGCTTTATTTACAAATTTACACTTGCTCTACTTTACACTACTACTATTGCATGTTTCCCCATTGCTTGCTCAACACAGACTCGACCCATTGCGCTGCGCACTGCTGCTTTTATACCAGTTTTCTTATCGCGCCGAAGTTTCTTGCAACTTCTAATTGGAAAGCGCTCGACCATTCTCGCACAGCCCATTTCTTCGAGAACCATCCTTGCCATATCGGACTATACCAAGCGAATTTATAACAGTTTTGCTGTACTTGCCTAAAAGTATGCTTGCAAAAGCGTTCACAGCAAAGAGTGCCGTTTCGTTTCAGTATGTTCATAGTTTGTGTCACTTTGTTTAGTTTTTTATAACGCGGCGCGGGTTCGCGTTGGCTCGAAGGACCATGTTCGATTCGCGGCGGAGCGGTTAAATAAATATACGCGATGGTTCAGGTTGAGGGTTCTTTATTTAGCAACGTACGAAATACAAGTAATGCAAGAAACATTAAATAATACAAACGGCCGAAGCGGGGAGCAGAAAATAGGGGGAACATGAGCACAAGAGAAGAAGGAAAGATTGGGATTAGTTATGGTATTGTTTATTTAAGTCTATTGTACATTAAGTAGCTTACAGACTAATAACGGATTAGTACAAATTATTTAAAGTAAGTGTTTAAACTATGTTTAAATGACAATTTAGAAGATGAAAAATCAATAAAATTGTAAAGCGAATTAACTTCAGCCAAAGTTCTAGCCAGGGGCGCAAATTGGGCGTAGTTTGTTCGACAGCAGGCAAGATTGAAAAAAATCATAATTCCGCAACTGTTTGGCAGGAACATGAAAATTGATTATATCAAGCAACAAGGGACAGTCAATACCACCAGTAACTAAATCAAATACAAAAGTCATAGAGAGAATCTTCCTCCTGTCTTTGAGGGACTTGATATGCAATAAAGAGTACGACGGAATAGGGTCAACAAATCTCAAAGATCGAAGTGCATATCTTAAAAACACTTTCTGGACTCGTTCAAGTCGTTTGATATGCACACTATGATATGGTCTCCAAATAAAAACCGCATATTCAAGCACTGAGTGGACATAAGCATTAAAAAGCGTTTTTGCGGTGTAAGGATCAGAGAAGTCAACACTGTTCCGCCTAACAAAAGCAAGCATAGAATATCCTTTAGAAATAGTAAAGTTGAGATGGCTGGAAAAAGTGAGCTTGGAATCAAAAATAACTGCAAGGTCCCTTATCTCACTAAGAGACTTAAGGGGAGGTTCTCATTCAAAATTTTCAAAAATTCTATTTTTTTTCTTTACATTTTTTGAAAAGTATTAGTGTCTACTATATTGCGGTAAACCGATTTTCCGATCCGCGCATCAGAAAAGTTTCTACAGGCCATCCCGCCATGGGGCGCTCTCGGCTCGGAACGCGCGCTCAAAACTTTAAAAGCGTTTATCTCAAAACATGATTTTTCTAAACTGCGTACAATCTCATTTGAAAACGGTTCAACTGAAAGACTTCATGTTTTGTTTTCTCGAAAGAAGACCCTTTTCATTGGAGTAATGACCTATAAAATCTACAAATTCTTTGTATTAACTATTTTTTGTGAAGCTTCAAAGTATAAAAAAGGGCTAAAAATCGATTTCAAAGTTTGAGATCGCACCATTATGTCAAATTTGAAGTTTTTTACCCTTTCTCAGGTCATTCCTCCAATAAAAGTATCCTACTTTCGAGCCTTATAATTGGTTTTGTGTTTCAGATCGATCTTGAGGCAGCAGGCTGTACGCAGTTTTGTTATTCCACGCGAACCGCATCTTAGACGGAACGTCACCACGGGCGCCATTTTGTTTTTTCGTCTTGAAAAACTTTGTAAATAATGACGAAAATATAAGCTTTTTGAATCCTAAAACTGTTTTTTCCTATGTTTTTTTTATTGGCCCACAAAAAAATTCCAAATTTTGCTTACTTTTTAGTCATTTGAATGAGAACCTCCCCTTAAGGGGCGTATTATCGATACTATAGGAGTTTTGCAGCGGACAATGAGACTTAGAGTAAGCAACATGGAAGCATTTATTGATGTTCAATAATAAACGGTTTCTGCAACACCAAGCAAACACATTATCAAGGTCAGATTGAAGGTTTTGCTGATCAATAATGGAAGTTATAGTAGAGTAAATTTTAAGATCATCAGCGTAAAGAAGAAACCTGGAGGTTGAAAAACAACAACTAATATCATTAATGAATATTATAAAAAACAGTGGCGCAAGAATTCTCTCTTGGGGTACACCAGATGACGCTATAAAAGGCCGAGATGAAAGATTGTCAATCACAACAGTACAACTGCGATTGCTAAGATAGGAGGTAATCCAGTCTAAGAAAACTGAATGAAAACCAAGTTTAGCGAATTTTGAAATAAGAATACTATGGCTTACCTTATCAAAGACCTTCGAAAAATCCGTATAAACACAATCCACTTGGAAACCGGAGTGAAAAGCGGATAGACAGTCTTCGGTGAAAATAGCCAAGTTAGTTGCAGTTGACCGGCCAGACATGAAACCATTTTGATTAGGACATAAAATGTCTTAGTACGAACCTACCATTTATTCATATATTTCGACAGAGGGAATGGGGAAAGTATTGGACGAGGAGGCGTGGCACCACCCATACGAGCTAGATCTTAATAATGGAATATATTCCAAATTGTAAGTTGTACAACACTGAAATATAGTACCCTGTCGTCCCATAGAAAAATCATTATACTGATAAAATTTTATGGGCGTTGGACAATGGGCGTGGCACACTTTTTGTGACCCAAACATGTTGCTGAACTATAAGTTGCTCAGCAATGAATCTTAGTACGAACCTACCATTTATTCATATATTTCGACAGAGGGAATGGGGCAAGTATTGGACGAGGGGGCGTGGCACCACCCATACGAGCCAGATCTTAATAATGGAATCTATTCCAAATTGTAAGTTGTACAACACTGAAATATAGTACCCCGTCGTCCCATAGATAAGTCATTCTAATGATAAGATTTGATGGGCAATGTACAAGGGGCGTGGCACTTTTTTTGTGACACAAATATTTTGCTGAACTATAAGTCGCTCAGCAATGAACTTAGTACGAACCTACCATTTTCTCTTTCGACAGAGGGCATTGAATAAGGGGCAGGTATAGAATAAGAGGGCATGGCACCGCCCATATAATTTAAATCCGTTTCAAGCGCAGTCCATTTCTTTACTGAAACTTAGCAGCAATACTGTTTATATTTGGGCCTCGATTGCGTTAATCAGTAGCTCCTCTTCCTTCAGTTGATTTTCTTCGTCAATTTAGAATTCGTCAAAGAAGAATTCGCGTGGGCAGACGTGCCCTTTCGTTGCTCCGCGGTTTTTAATGTGTTTTTATATGTTTACGCTTGTGAACTATATCTATAAATGTTTAGTGTGTCGTGTAATGTCCAACGGTCGCTGCTATCGCATTTTGGCCTATCAAAATCGTGCGTCCAAACTAATAAATAATAAACTTAAATTAAACGCGTTATGCACTTGCACATGCTAAACTGCAGTGCAAGTGCCGTTACGTTCGCTGTCCGCCACTTCGACCTCCGTCCGCGGTGTGTTGTTGCTGTGTTCTTTTTTCCCGTGTTGTCTTTTTCCTCCGTCCGTTTTCAGTAGCGCTACATGCGGTCCTGTTCGACACTGAGAAATTGACTACTCTGTAGTAAAGGCATAACACTTACTGCAGGGCATCATCAATTTTTCAGATCGCATTTCCGACTGCTTTCCTTGTCCTTTAACCCACCCGGGTCATGGTGCTGGACACATTTCGCATAGCCTTCTGCAACGTGCGCGGGCTCAAGGCGAACTTTTTCGCTGCATACGCGTTCGTTAACCTCCACAAACCCCATGTAATGGCACTAGGTGAGACCCAGGTATGTGAGGACGCAGATCCACTGAATTTCCACATCCCAGGGTACCACTTACTGCCATTATTCTCTCCTCACAGGGGTCTTGCTCTTTATGTGTGCAGTAATGTTGCGTACCAGTGCCAGCAACAACTATACACGACGGATGCCGAATTTAGCTCCATGTGGGTTAAATTCAATATGCAGTCGCACATTCTGCACTTTTGCTTTCTATATTGAAGCCCGAATTCAGGGAGAGATTTTACTTATAACAAGTTTGATCCTCTCTCTGATTCTATTTCTCATATTTTGGAATCGTATCCGAATAGTGAAATTGTAGTTGCTGGTGATTTCAATATTCATAATTCCAATTGGCTACGCCATTCCAGCCACACAACTCCTGAAGGCTTATTTGTCGAGCTCTTTGCCGAGTCTAATAACTTGACTCAAATAGTGCATGAACCAACGCATATCCCCTGCGTTGCGGGGCAAGCTCTCAATACTCTAGACCTTTTTCTCACTTCACATCATGAAAAATATGATTTTGAAATGCACGCACCTCTTGGAAACTCGGACCATTGCACCATTTTGGCGTATTTCTCATACTCTTCTATCCGCAATGCTTCGCCCTTAGCCCCGAAGCGCCTAGTGTGGATGTATGATAAAGCTGACTGGAGTGGACTTAAGGGGTTACGCCACTGTAAAATTAAAATAAAATCGATTTTTTTTTTATTGGCTTAAAAAATAATTTGAACCCTATAGAATAAGAAACAAAACGTTTTATGCATAAAATAAAAAATTTTTTTGCGAAATACGAGGCTACCGCCAAGCGCTTCACGCGTATGCCGAAGCGGGTGTATGCGACGTTCTCGCTTCCGCGAACTTTTCTCTTCTCAGCTCTATGGTCCTGGCATTGCCGACTAATGGTAAACAATTTTTGCATCTCGAATTTTTCAGTTATGCCCATAGAAAACCATTCCCAAAACTTTGAACGCGTTTTTCTCGAAACACGATTTTTCAAAATGGCACGCGGCACAACTCGAACAATTTTCAATATTTTGACTTAAAATTTTGATTGGATCTTAACAATAACATTATCTAGAGAAGATCGTGTGGAATTTTTGATAACTCGATTTGTTGATTTTTAAGTAACAAAAGACATGTAATTTTTTACCTCAAAAATCAAAAAATTTTTTGAAACTCCCGCCAAAATTTAAAAATCAATATTTTATAAAAATCCACCCGATCTTCTCTAGCAAAAAGCCTCAAAAAGCCAGATTCAAAATTGCACCTTCAGTGCTGCGTGCCGTGAAGCCCTGCAGGGAAAACATCGACTAGGAGGATGCAGTGGAGCCACCTATATGTTGATATTGCTGTGTCAAAAAATTCCAAAATAAAGTCTAATATGTGTCCAATAACACCTGTGAATAACTTCTTCTACAAACTTTTTGAAAGCGAGGAAAAAAATCATAAAAACCCCTATTTTTTGAGCGGTTACAGTGGCGTAACCCCTTAATGAATTTTTCGCCCACTTCAATTGGAAATTTTGTTTTCTAGATAGAAACATAAATGCCGCAGCCAAAATAGTTGAAGAAATTATATTATTGGGAATGCGGTCCTTCATCCCTAATAAGAAAATTTGCATTAAACCTAAGGACAATCTCTGGTTTAATGAGACATGCAGAATTGCTGTCAGGTATAAAGAGGAAGCTTTCAGAGCATGGCAGGCAAATAAAAATGCCGCCACTGAACAGCTGCGTAAACAGGCTAGAAATCGATGCAATGCCATCCTAAGGCACCAAAAGTTTCTGCACGAACAGCGCCAAAGGAAAAAAGTTCTTCAATGCCAGCGTGGTAGTAAGAACTTTTGGTCATTCGTTAAGAAGGTGAAGAACCAAACATCGTCTTCAATTCCAACTCTTCTTAACAATGATCAAATCATCACTCACTCGGTTGATAAAGCTAATTTGTTGGCTAAAATTTTCGGAGAGAATTCCTCTCTGCCCCCCAGCGATCAACCACTACCCGTAGTCGAAAACGTATCTTGCTCTATGCCAGAAATTCATTTTCGGACGCGGGTAGTTAAAAGAGTGCTTGCAAATCTCAATGTAAATAAGGCTTCAGCGCCGGACGGCATTCCAGCCCTTGTTTTGAAAAAATGCGCTACTTCGCTGGCTTGTCCATTACGCAAACTTTTCAACATGTCATACACCACAGGTGTATTTCCGACATGTTGGAAGGTAGCAAATGTTCAACCAGTTCCTAAAAAAGGCAAGACTACTGACCCTGCGAACTACCGACCTATAGCAATCTGTTCGGTGCTTTTCAAAGTAATGGAAAGCATTGTCAACTTCAACCTTGTGAAGTATCTGGAGCACAATAGACTGCTAAGTGACCGCCAATACGGCTTTCGAAGACAGCGATCGACGGGAGACCTTATGGCGGTCCTCACCGAGAAATGGAACTATAGTATTCTAAACCTCGGTGAAAGCAAGGTTTTTGCATTGGATGTTTTCAAGGCCTATGGCGTCGGTAGTATCTTCTCTCGTTGGATAACGAGCTTCCTCTATGATCGCTCTATTCGTGCTGTAATAGACACGAGGCATAGCCTCGGAAAAGCATTCACTTAGCGCGGGAGTGTCGCAGGGTTCGGTCCTTTCTCCAACCCTTTTCCTTATCTTCATTAACGACCTATTGTCGTCGACGAAGAATCCCATCTACTCGTTTGCGGATGACAGCACCATTTGTCATTCATACTCCTTCACAAAGCGCCTCAGCTCTGTGGAGATTGAGAGAGAACGGCGCCGTATGAATGATACACTTAACAATGACCTACAAACAATCTCCAAGTGGGGTCAAGCGAACAGGGTCGATTTTAACTCTCGCAAGACCCAATGTTGCCTATTATCCCACAAACGAGTCTCCCCACATCCCAACACATCCCTGGTTATGGATGGTGTGAGTATTGCGGAATCGGCAGCTCTTGATGTTCTGGGCATGTCCATTAAGAACGATCTTCGTTGGAACGATCATATTTTTGGCGTGTCGAAAGAAGCAGCCAAGTGCCTCGGCTTTTTAAAGCGGTGCAAAAAATATTTCACTCCGTCCGATCTCCGCATCATTTATACCACCTATATCCGACCTAAAATGGAGTTTAACTCGCACCTATGGGCAGGGGCTTCAAAACCCCATTTGGAGCTCCTGGATAGGGTGCAAAACCGTGCGATTAAACTTACAGGGGACAGTATGGCATCCAGCTCTATTGACTCCTTGGAACATCGTCGAAACGTGGCACGTGTGGTTTTATTTTACCGTTACTTTTTCGGTAAATGATCAGCGGAGATGAGCAGCTTGCTGCCATCACTCCGGGTATTCCCCCGGGCCACCCGTTTGAACACTGGCGCCCATGCATTCCACGTTGAAACGTTGTTCCAGCGCACTACGCACTACAGAGAAAGTTCGTTCCTGGCCCGAACAGCGCGATTGTGGAATGGTCTCCCTCCAGATGTTTTCCCCAGCACTTATGATCTTGATGGATTCAAGGCAAGAGTCCATAAATTCTTCACCCAACATCCTTTCTCCCAACCTATATATCCTTCCTGAACCAGCGCAATGCCCGCATTTATAGGGGTTTCCCCTGCGCGTTGGCTCGTATTTAAAAAAAAAAAATTTGCATCGCCATAGATTCGCCATCTCGCGCATTTCATTATAAAAAAACAACAAATGTCGTGCGAGACAAAGTTCGCGGGGTCAGCTAGTACAATATAATATTTTTGAAATCGATTCGTCGCGGAGCGGGAGAAATAAATAGACGGGTGGTTCGGGTTCTTTATTAATTGCCGTACGGATAACGAGTAACAGGAATAACAATAAACATTAAACGACACAAACGGCCGAGGCCGGGGAGCAGAAAATAGGGGGAAGCATGAGTGCAAAAGGACAAGGAGTGCTGCTGCAGCGGTTGGGGCGTAGTTACCGACCTGCAAATCCATTAAGATGTCAGTTATTCAAACAAAACCATATTGAAGCTGACATCGGGGGTATGGAAAATCGTGGCTAAGCTGCGGGGTTCGCTTAAGCTGGAGCCATTTTTTAGGGTTATGAGAGGGAGAGAGATATGAGAGGGTATGGTATATGTGCGTTGGGCTCGAGAGGAGCAAGAGTACCGATCGAGGATGACAGTTTGCTCTTCGAGAGGGTGGGGACAGTCAGTCGCTCTTTGATCCGGGATTGGACTTGTACGAGCATGACCTTTTGGCTTTAGGAATTGATGCAGCCGTTCCACCCGAGAGGGAGATCTTGTAGATCTTGGAGTGTAAACCCGATCAGTCTGATGTCTGCGGGATTTGCAGCGCTTAGGGCAGGTCGCAATGGAGTAACGACTGACCTCTTCTCGGATCCAAGATAGTGGAGATGCAATGAGGAATTGCGAGGGAATGCAATTTCCGTCAGTTGCTGTGAATGTGGGCCGTTTTTGTCGAACCCTTTTGGAGGACCTCATTAGAGGCGAAAGCCATCCTGCGGGGTCGAAACGTTTGGCAACAACGGAGTGAATTTGCCGGTTTGGGAATGAGTATTTCCTGGGGTGGAAACCCTACGGGATTGAGGACGGCAATCACTTGTGAAAGGGCTTTCTTTAGTGCGGGAAGCTTGTTTCGAAGGGCGGGTCTAGTATGCATATGGCGACTTGGTACCTCTGTGGCACATGTCAAATGCGAAGGGGTACTGGACCGCTTAATACCCAACCTAATACTGTATGCTGAGCAAGTAAGCTGTCACATACATTTCGGTGGATACCTTCGAGCATGATCTGCCAATCACTAAATCGATCTGCGCTGTTTCAAAGGGGTTTTGATCAGCGAGTTCTAGCATGGCGAAATCTTTCATATCAGGGGGGTGTATGTGACAAGATGGGAACAATTTCGTAAGCTCTTGGAGCACGATTGCTTGCACGGGGAGTTTCGTGCTCGATTGGGGGACTGCCAATGTCAAGAAGCATGTATGATTGGCATTTTGCACAATCTGACCGCCTATGCCAGAGATTTGGAAAGGGGATTTCTCGATTGGCAATTTGAGGCGGTTCTGGACCTTCGAGGAAATGAAGGTACGCTGAGAGGGTTGGTCGATCAACGCCCGAACTTTGAACAACTTTCCTTCATGCTCAATAGACACCAGTGCCGTAGGCAGAAGGGATTGGGTGCCATTATTAGAGTGTAAGGCTTGGACTGTGGGCGTACTTTGCCTGGGAGATGTGCGGGGTTGCGCATCCGAAAATGATGCATGGAATGGTGCTTCTTTTGGCAATATACGCACGTAAAGTTGCTTGTACAAACTTTAGTGAGGTGCGATGTAGAAAGACAATTTACGCAGAGATTGTGCTTCTTAACGTATTTTAATCGACTCTGGGGGGTGAGTCCTTTGAAGTTCTGGCAAGTCCGTATGGCATGATTTGCGTTGCAGAGTTTGCACGCGAAGTCCCTTTTTACTTGAGTGTAATAATTTAGGGATTTGTTTGGCCGATTTGGGAGGACATTGGAAGTCGAAGGTTGAGACGGTTTCGGATAAGAAGGGCGAATACTTTGAAGCCGTTCAAGTACCTCATATTTGCCGGTCAGGAACTCATCCATTTGCGACCAGGGTGGCAGATCCTTCCGGGATGTCAATGACTGCTCCCATAGAGCGAGTGTCTCTTGGGGCAATTTGGTACAACATATGTAAACCAATAGCGGATCCCAATTGTCAGTGTCTACGGCCTGAGTATTGAGAACAGGCAGACAATTGTTTATTGTGCTTTGGATCCGCTGTAGCGCCTCACTATTTTCGGTGAGGGCAGGAGTGATATTCAGGAGGAATCGAATTTGAGTGTCTACGAGTATGCGTTTATTTTCATAACGGATAGGGCTTCCCACGCGAGTCCGAAATCCTCATCGGTTAATGCATATTGCTTTACAATAGCACCGGCTTTTCCTTGCGTTTTGTCTCGGAGGTGATACAATTTTTGGGCTGGAGTGACCTGGGGGTGGTTGATGTAAATCGCAGTAGACATGTCCCGGAAGGACGGCCATTGCTCATAGCCCCCGAAGAAAGTTTCGGTATCGCAAGGTGGAACTTGTAGGCAAATGTAGGGGGTATTTTCTGGTTCTAGTGGTCGAACCCGTTCCATATGCGCAGCGGGCGGGGGGGACTGAGTTTGGAGCATCTCAATGATGTCCGACATCTGAGCCATGCACAACTCGTATTGGTCTGTGCAGGCATCGATTTTTTGCCTAGCCGACTCTTTGAAACCGTCGAGCTGGCTGTTGTCTTCAGCAATAAAGACTGCCTCATGTGCGTGCATAAGCCTCTCCCATTGGGCTTGCAGATTTTTCTGCTTAATTTGAGCCAGGGATTTGGTCAAATTGTCTATGGGAGCCGATGAAAATTGTGTGCATAATAGCGCATAATCGTACTCGAAAGTAAATGTGGCAACACTGGGATCGGTTGCTTTCGGCTTAGAGAGTTTGGAGCGAGTGTTGGGTGGCTCTCGAGTGACAGGAACAGTCAAATGTGATTTACATGACTTTGCGTATCTGCAGGATACGCATTGTATCCATTGTGATACCAATGACTAGATGACGTGAAAGTGAGAGGGGAACGCGGCAAACACGGTTGCTAATTTGGTCAATCTAGGCCCCAGAGTCGCAAATTCGGTCAAACTAGGCCCCAGAGTTGATTAGGGTTCGTACAGCAAATTCTCCATACAAAAGCCAGGGCAAGGGCT
Organism: Melieria omissa; assembly: GCA_963971225.1. Taxonomy (NCBI): domain Eukaryota; kingdom Metazoa; phylum Arthropoda; class Insecta; order Diptera; family Ulidiidae; genus Melieria; species Melieria omissa. Next base: position 50,842,258 of record OZ020269.1, on the reverse strand, counting down.
GCTAGTGCGTTTTATTTGCAAATAAAATAATTGTTTTTGTTTTCTTCCATTCCAAAAACCGTTGTTGCTGAATAACGTCACAAGTATGTCGCAACGTGTTTTAATATGATTTTACTTCAGTTTTTCCTGACTGCCCTCAAAGCATTTACGTTTGAATAGCTTGAGTTGCACCTCTGGGTTTGAAAAGAGTTCAACTTGCCATCACTGTTTCTTGCTACACTAGAAACGGCAAACTCAATGAGACATGAACTGAAGGAAAACGCAACCGAATATCTGCTGACTTTAATTTCTTAGACCAGTAAAACAAGGTGGGTTCGCAACGCTATATTTACAGCAAATAAGAAAATTTATCACTTTAAGATGCAAGCAATTGACTGGTAACCAGTGCTGTGCGAATGCTTGGGTAAAAAAACCCGTACACTATCGGACGATTGGAAAAAGCAAAAAATGGTCTGAAAATCATTTCCCCGCTCAGTTTCGCGTCACGTAGTCACTGGTGATACTTTGTCGTTTGGGGGATCGCTCAACAGGCATATTAATTGGAAAAGCTCGACTGAGGGTAAAAAGTTTGAATTAATATCTGTGGCATTTTGACAAAACAACATAAATCTAATTTTCAAAATGTTCAGGAGAGCGAAAAAACTGATGAGGTGCAGACCAAATCTCATACAAAACTCGAGAAAAGTTGAAATTATACACGTCATATCTCTGTAACTAAATGTCATAGAAACAAACCAATTACACCAAAAGAAGCGTCTTTAAATTGTTTCTTTATGATTAAAAAAAATTGGAAATTTGACTTAAGTCGACTTAAGTGCTTTTGTCAAAATTCCACAGATATAAAAGTAGGGGGTTGGAAAATAGACGTAGAGTCTAACCGCGTCCGCGCGAACGATATTTGAGAATGGGAAGAGTTGGGAATGGCAAAATTTGTTGAAACGAATTTTAATACTTGTCGAGCAAACAATAAATAAATAAAAAGTTTACACCTGTGTGTGTGTAAACGTGTAGGGAAATATTTACCCTACAAGAACTGCCTGACCAAAACTCCAACATATTGATAAACATTTTCAAATTTACCAATATATGCGTATGCATTTCAGCAAAGTTCGCTACGTGAAGTATTCGGCAGCTTTTTCCAGCTGAATTATTTATATTCCTATTGCTAAAGCTAAAACGAAACAATTAGTTTTAAATGTTTTGCAAAGTTCATAATTGCCACGTACACGTGTTAGAAGTAGATAGCAATAACGCTACAGATGGCGCGACCTGTTCAAAACGTCAGTGAAATATTTGTTGTTTTCAAATTTAAACAATCGTGCGGGCAAACGGAGCGGTGAGCAAAAATTTGTTATTTTTCCTACAAATTAATTATTTTAAATAACCCTTTGTATTTTACAGAACCCGAAGACGAAGAAGATATTGAACGACGAGCAAATTAAACAAGGTAAGAACTTGAAAAGTGAGGCGAAGAAAAGAGAAAGTGAAAAAAAGCAAAAGAAGCTTTGCAATGCTTGCAAGCGAAGGAGGAATTTGAGGCTGCTGTAGATAAGAAAATCTACAGACCTTGATACCTTTGCTTGCGCGGATTACAATTATTAGGAACATCATGGCAACCGATTTATTTACTTTTTATTGTATTCTTATAGATTTATTTATTGTTGTTTTATTTGCAGATATTTTCAACGCACAGAAGGCCGTCAACAGAAGCAGAAGAAAGTAAATTTAAATATTATATAGGGTTTTCCAACAAGAGGTGTTATTTTGAATCACCCGGTATTTCGGTAGCTGTCACTTTTGAAGCTTTTATTCTTTGACATTTGACAAGTAAAAACTACGCCATTACTAAAAATGGAACGATACACGCTTCAACAATGCATGGAAATTATTAAAATTCACTACAAAAATGGTGAAAATCTTGCAGTCACAGTTCGCAAAACTAAAGCATTTTTGGGTCGTCGTGAAGCACCTTGTCGGACCGCAATACAGAAATTGGTGGAAAAATTCGAGCTGTTGGGAGAAGTTAGTGATGTGAAGAATAAAACCCGAGCTCGTCGCTCAAGAACAACTGAGAATATTGCTGCTCTAGCCCAAAGTGTGGGGATTCTACGGTTTCCGTGGCGCCGCCATTTGATGATGTTTTTAGATAAATTGACCGAAAATAAATCGAAAATGAGGAATAAAATTTTTCGATATCTCGCTTCGTTTTCGAAATATCGAAGTTCAAAGTTAAATTCGCAACGAATATGAATTCAATGTATATAACTGTAGATTTACCGTTATATGCAATCTTATGCGAACGATATCACAAAATTATGAAGGGTTTGCTTAAGAACGATCTTTTGCTATGAAAGGATTTGAACAAAAACTACTGTGCACACCTGACTGTTGCCTGATTTGGTGGTGACTCCCATGAGTGTTATTTTTTTAGCGCCCGGCCGAAGGCCGGCCACAAGAGAAAAACTTATTGCCAACAAAACTATGGCATTCGGGAAAACTGTATGCATCTCTGGGATTGCGAAAAAAAAGCGCTGATCTGGTAAGATTACATATAACCGTAAATCTACAGTTATATACTGTTACGAATACTAAGTCTAGTGGGCTGTTACGTATCACTGTATTGTGCAATTTGAAAATAAGAATAATAATTATCCCAACGCAGTCAATAAAAACCAACAATCACTTTATTTCACACTTTTACACTTCACTGTCTTTACACTTAATTATTTCCTTAATTACTCCGTGTGGCATCTTCACTTGTCAAAATCAGACTGACTCGCTGCGCCGCACCCGGCTGCCTTTTATACATGTCCGGCCATCGCGCAGATCGTTCTCGTTCTAAAGGTTTCCATGATGATCGCGACCATCATTGCCAGGTTGGACTAAAAGTTGCCATCATTGCCAGGTTGGCCTAAAAGTTTACCTTATTATCGCGGCCGTCGTTGCCAGATTGAATTATAGCACGGCGCGTAGCGACAGGGTTGCTTTGCACAGCGACAGACTGTCTTATCGTTACACTGCCCACCACTTAGACTTGTTCGTCCCGAACAAGTGCCGAGGTTCCGCTGTGATAAGGCACCAGGCGCTCCAAATGGACTACCTTCAGCTTAGCGCCTTTATTGCTGCAACGTTGAATCCTGTATACCACGTCGTTAATCCTAGTCACGACTTCGTACGGTCCTTCCCATGACGCTTGAAGTTTCGGAGACAAACCTTTCCTCCGCTGCGGGTTGTAGAGCATTACCAGATCGCCTCCTTGGAACCCTGCTGAGTTGGCCCGTAGATCATATCTGGCTTTCGCCTTATCGCTGACCAGTTTGGTGCGGCTCCTGATAAACTGGTGGATTTCCTCCAGTTCCGCCCGCTTATTGACCACGTAGTCCGTCTTAGCGCCTCCCGTTGTGCCGACTACCCCGAACTTCAAGTCAGCGGGTAACCGCAACTCTGTGCCGAACACTGCTCGGGCTGGAGTGAGTGATGTCGTGTCGTGCGGGGCTGACCTATACGCCATCAGGAACAGGGGGATATGCGTGTCCCAATCCTTTTGATTCCTGCCTACCACTTTCCGCAGGTATTCCTCCAGTGTCCGGTTAAAGCGTTCCACCATGCCGTGGGACTGTGGGTGCAAAGGAGTGGTACGCGTTTTCTTTATCTCCAGCAGCCCACACACTTCCTTGAATACCGCAGACTCGAAATTCCGGCTTTGATCTGAGTGCAACTCCAACGGAACTCCGAACCGGGCTACCCAGTTGTTTACCAGCTTTTCCGATATCGTAGTGGCCTCCTGGTTAGGAATAGGGTACACTTCGGGCCATTTGCTGAAGTAATCCATTACAACCAGCACATATTTGTTGCCTTGAGTGCTAGTTGGGAATGGGCCGGCGACGTCCATAGCAATCCGCTCGAAGGGCGCTCCCACGTTGTACTGTTGCATGCGGCCTCGAGATTTTCTTGTCGGCCCTTTCGCGGCTGAACATCGGTCGCAGCTCTTAATCCACTCGGCTACAGACTCCTGACATCCTACCCAGTAGAATCGTCTTTTTATTTTGGCGACGGTTTTGGTGATGCCCAGGTGCTCTCCACTGGAGTCGTTATGGTATGCCTCGATGACCTCGCTGATTCTGCACTTCGGCACTACCATTAGGGAGTTGCTGGTCCGACCATCCGCGCTTTCCCATTCGCGGTACAGGCATCCTTCTTTCAGCCGCAGACTTTTCCACTGTGCCCAGTAAGCCTTAGTGATCGGGCTTTCACCGGCCATCTCCTGCCAGTCTGGACGTGAGCCTTGCTCCTTGCCTTCGACGATTTTCGCAAGATCCGCATCCTCACGCTGGTCTTTTTGTAGCCTCTCCGCAGACCACTCTTCCTCTGGCATGACGCTTACCAACCGGACGTCCACTATCTGTTCTTTGCTTTCGGCTCGCAAGCACGGCCTGCATTCGGTTTTGTACGGACGGCGTGACAAGGCATCGGCATTTCCATGGCTGCTATCCTTGCGATGCTCGATGCGTAGTCGTAGCTTAGCAATCGCTCGATCCATTGCGCCAACTGGCCTTCCGGATCCTTAAAGTTCAGTTCAGCCATTTTAATGCCGTTTATCTGTGCGCAGGCGAAACTTTTGCACATACAGGTATTTATGGAAGTATTTCACGCATTCCAATACTGCGAGCAACTCCCTTCGGGTCACACAGTAGTGGCGTTCAGGCTTTGACAAAATTTTGCTGTAGCATGCTATCACTTGTTCTTGGCCATCTATTATCTGTGATAGCACACCGCCAATACTATTCCCGCTTGCATCTGTATCCAGCACAAACATCTCCCCAGGCACGGGGAAGGCCAGAATTGGGGCACTGCACAGTTTTTCCTTTAGACGTGTAAAAGCTTGTTCCTGCTCCTCGTTCCACTCGAAAGCTTGGCTCTTTTTCGTCAGTTTGTGCAAGCTGCTGGCTATGTTCGCGAATCCCGGAAAAAATCGGCGGTAGTATGTGCACAGGCCCAGGAAACTGTGGAGTTCGTGTAGATTACGTGGCCGGGGCCACTCCTTCACTGTCGTGATTTTGCCTTCATCCGTATGTACTCCACTGGCGGAAACTGTATGACCCAGATACTTTACCTCCTTTTGGAACAGCGAGCACTTCTTTGGGTTGAGTTTAAGCCCGGCTTCTCGTATCCGCTCGAATGCCTCCTTTAGCTTTCCCAGGTGGTCGTCGAAGTTTTTACCCATCACGATTATGTCGTCGAGGTACACCAGACACGTCCGCCAATGCAGCCCTCTTAGCACGCGTTCCATTAACCGCTAGAATGTTGCTGGTGCTTTGCAGAGTCCAAACGGCATGACGGTGAACTGCCACAAACCGTCGCCAACACTGAAAGCCGTTTTCGCCTTGTCCTTGTCTGCAAGCTCTACCTGCCAATAGCCGCTGCGTAAGTCGAGCGTGGAGAACCACTGCGTGCCTGTCAGTGTGTTCAGGGAGTCATCGATCCGCGGTAGTGGATAACTGTCCTTCTTGGTCACATCATTGAGCTTCCGATAGTCCACACAAAACCGGGTACTGCCATCTTTTTTCTTGACTAGCACGACCGGCGAGCACCAGAGGCCCGAAGAAGGCTCTATGACCTTTTCTTTCCGCATGTTTTAGATCAAATTTGTGACCTCTTCCCTCTTGGCCAGAGCAACTCGTTTTGGCGGTTGGCGAATCGGTTTTGCACTTCCGGTGTCGATGCTGTGCTTCACTATGGCTGTTCTTCCGCCTGCTTCTGCCGCAAATATTGACCCATAGTGCTGCAGGAGTGACCTCGCCTTCTGTTTCTGCTTGGCCGTCAACTCGCTGCTCCACTGGTTCTCCTGCGGTATGGCGTCCATGTTAAAACCGCTCTTCTTATTTCCTCCAGGCGGGCTACTCTCGCAATAGACCACTGCTACAGCTTCCTTACACTCGCCAATTACCTCATCTTTCCCGACATGTCTGGGTGCATTCAGGGGGTTCAGTATTCTAACTGGTATTCTGCCATTTTTAGGTTCCACTAATGTTTTTGTCGTTTTTGTAACTTTCCCTCTTACCGGCGCGCGCTCGCCAGTCGCAGTCCGCAGCTGTATGCCATGCAGTGGTTCCCAGTTCTTCAGCAGCTTCCTTTTTATGATCGAATATGACGCTCCAGTATCCAGTGTCAACACGAACAACTTTCCATCTATCCTTCCTTCAATTGTCAAGCTGCTGGGCTGTCGTTTCAGCTGTGAGACAAGCCCCTTTGGGCTGACCCGTTTTAGTTTAACGGCTCCTCGTCCTCAGCCCTGCGCTTGTTGGCTGAGCCTCGATTGTCAGTATTGCCCGCTTCAGGCGATAGCGATCGAGAACGGGAACGCCTCTTCCGTTGGCGGCAGTCCCGTGATATGTGGCCCTGCTTACCACATACCCAGCAAACAACTTTAGAGGAGACCACCCGCGGCCTGCCCGGTGGCTCAGAGCTTATTGCGTGGATCGCAATGTCATTGTCCGACTGGATCTGGCGTATCCTTGCAGGCGCATACCGAGTGCTCCCAATCCATGTCGCCTCATATGTGATCGCGCTGGTCACCGTCTCCCTAAATGTCGGCTTGCCCATCATCAACGCACTGCGACGTGTCTCCGGATCATGAAGACCTTCAATAAACGCCTCAATCTTCATCCTCTCGAGATAATCAGCGCCGAAGGACGGGTAGCATAGCTGTACGAGCCGCTCAATGTCTGCTGCATATGCCTGCAGCGCCTCGTTGGCCCTTTGCTGCGATTTTTCAGCTCACAGTAGTACAGCGTTCTGTTGTGCTCGTCGCTGTATTTGGCTGCCAGCGCCCTTATTACGGTATCGTACTCACTACGTAAACATTCTGGAACTGATTTTATTACCTCAGCCGCAGCACCTTTAAGAGCCAGCACCAATCTCCGACCTTTCCTTACATCGGTCCTCTGATTTTCCAGAGCAGCCAGGTCGAATTGTAGCTTGAAGGTATCGAACGGCGTAGTCCCATCATAAGTAGGCACTTCTGCTCGGGTGGCAACACTTTCCGGAACCGGCGGCAACCATTCTCGCGGCTGTACCTCCCTAAGCCGCTCGTCCATTTTTCTGTTCATCGAGTCTTCCAGACTATCAACTCGTTTGTTCAGGGCATCATCCAGGTCGTCGACTCGTTTATCCAAGTGCTCTACCCGCGTCTCCAGGTGCTCGACTTCCCCATTAATCCTGTCTGAGATTTCCTCCACTTTCTGCTCGAAGCGCGCAGAATTTTCCTGAAGCTTGACTTCCATTTGCTCCGCCATTTCTCGATATGCAGTCTCGACTTTTGCCGAAATTTCGAGATTCGTAGATTCCAGCTTCGCTGCCATCTCTTGATTCGCAGTTTCCATTTTCGCCGCCATTTCACGGTTGGAAGTCTCGAACATGGCTTTAAGTGCAACCATTAGCTGGCTCATGTCCAATGCTTGCAGTGGCGCGGCCGCTGCAGCCGTACTTTGCAGCGACGCAGCAGCAGCAGGCGATTCGTCCACCTTTGCCGACGCCTCTAGCTCCTGCGTTCCGAGCTCGTGCGCAGCCCAATCGATGCCTCGTGCCTCACACGCCTCTCGCAAGCACAGCTGCAACTCCACTTTTCCGCCAACAGTCGGCAAATTCCAGGCAGCCAGCTCCTTCTTCAGCTGGTCTACCTTCAGCAGCTCGAGTTTAACCATGTCCGTGCTTTTATAATTTTATTTATTTAGTTATTTATTTTAAATTTTCCACAATGCCACTTCTGACACCAAATGTTACGAATACTAAGTCTAGTGGGCTGTTACGTATCACTGGATTGTGCAATTTGAAAATAAGACAACTTTAATTATCCCAACGCAGTCAATAAAAACCAACAGTCACTTTATTTCACACTTTTACACTTCACTGTCTTTACACTTAATTATTTCCTCAATTACTCCGTGTGGCACCTTCACTTGTCAAAATCAGACTGACTCGCTGCGCCGCACCCGACTGCCTTTTATACCTGTCCGGCCATCGCGCAGATCGTTCTCGCACATTCCGGAGTGAACTAAAGGTTTCCATGATGATCGCGACCATCATTGCCAGGTTGGACTAAAAGTTGCCATCATTGCCAGGTTGGCCTAAAAGTTTCCCTTATTATCGCGGCCGTCGTTGCCAGGTTGAATCATTGTAACAGGGTAGTTACAGGGTTGCTTTGCACAGCGACAGACTCCCTTATCGTTACAATACATTGAATTCATATTCGTTGCGAATTTCACTTTGAACCTCAATATCTCGAAAACGAAGCGAGATATCGAAAAATTTTATTTAACATTTATTTTCGGCCAATATATCTAATAACATCATCAAATGGCGGCGCCACGGTAACCGTAGACGTGCCCAAAGTGTTGAAGAAAACCCAGGTTTGTCGATTCCTCGTCGTTCTTTGGAATTGGGCATTCCAAAAACGTCATTACACCGTATTTTGCATAAAGACTTATAAAGGCTTATAAAGTTCAGTTAACACAAGAACTCAAGCCGACCGATCATCAACAACGTCGTGTCTTTGCTGATTTGGGTCCTTGAAATGCATGAAAATGATCCGGAATTCCATCGAAAAATCATCTTGACTGATGAGGCCCATTTGCACTTCGATGGCTACGTCAACAAGCAAAATTGTCGCATCTGGGGCTCGGAAAACCAAAGAGTTATTGTTGAGAAGCCTCTCCATCCTCAACGTGTGACTGTTTGGTGCGGTTTATGGTCCGGCGGGGTCATTGGACCTTACTTTTTCTAAAATGAGGTTGGATCAACAGTTACGGTGAATGGATTGCGCTATCGAGAGATGATTAATGATTTTTTATGGTCGGAGTTGGATGGTATTGATCTGGACAACGTTTACTTTCAACAAAACGGCGCTACGTGCAACACAAGCAACGAAACCATTGCTCTTTTACGGGAAAAGTTTCCGGACTGTGTTATCTCTGGAAGAGGTGATCACAATTGGCCACCGAGATCTTGTGATTTAACACCTTGCGACTTCTTCCTTTGGGGCCACGTGAAAGATAAGGTGTACGCCAATAGCCCAGCGTCGATTCAAGACCTCAAAGATAGAATTCGTGAGGGTATCGAGGACATAGGGCAGCCACTTAGCGATTTGGTTATGGAAAATTTCATGAAAAGGATATGGTCCTGTAAGCGTGGTCGGGATGGCCATTTGGCTGATGTTGTTTTTCATTATTAACGGCATACCTTCCTCTTTATTATGAAATAAACATCCGATCATTTATCTCAAAAAATGGCATTTTTCTTTGAATACCAAAATAACACCTATTGTTGGAAACCGCTGTATTTGTAATTATTTTATTTTCTTTTAATAATTGTCATTTTAATGAATAAATAAATAAAGAAAAAAGCCAAAGCTGTGGATTAAAATTTCACCAAACACGCATATTTCAATTTTTGAACAAACACGCATTTTCAAATTTTCAGCTGGAAACAAGCGAGATAGCTATAAATTTTTTAGGTTGCGGAACGTCATGCGTGGGAGTAAGACAGACTGAGGGACATCAATAATAGGAGTAAGCGACATAGCTTGACATTTTTAAGTCCGCAAACTTCAGGTGTTAGAGTGAACAAGGGAATCACACGTATACAAAAGTTTCTATCATTGTTGTTAACTGGCCTGTAGAAAAATGATAGAAACTTTGTTCCGAGTGCTGACCGATATTTCTATCAGGCCTGACTATCAAATTACCGGTCATATGACCGAAAGTGTTCTTGTAGGGTATGTATATGGAAACAAACATGTGTTCAAATATGTGTGTGCATTAATATGTGTAAGTATAAATATTGTAACGATAAGACAGTCTGTCGCTGTGCAAAGCAACCCTGCCGCTTCGCGCCGTGCTATAATCCAATCTGGCAACTATCGCGGCCGTCGATAGTAACTTTTAGTTCCCATTATACGCAATGGGGAAGCAGTGACATCAACGTGAGGGGTGAGCCCATCTTTCAATTTATTCTTTCCACTTCTCTATCTATCTGCAATAAGGGCAACACGCCCACCTTTCAGAATAGGGTCAGGGAGGAAGTAATTGATTTGACCTTGCTATCTGAGGCAAACGACGTTAGGGTTGACAACTGGAGAGTATCGGACGGCTGTTCCTTCTCGGATCACAACCGAATACTTTTCGATGTCAATTTTGACGTGGTTTGCAAATTACCACCTTTGAACCCAAGGAGGGCAAACTGGGAGAAATTCGCGACTATCGTTCGTTCAAGACTGAGGCCAAAACGTTTCGCCCCAGCCACAGACAAGCGCGCGAGTGAGAACTCGGTTGAACTCCTAACGGGCACTTTGAACGCTGCCTTTAAGTCTTCCCGTACGGTAAGTCGAGTCACGAGGAAGCACAGCGACAGCTGGTGGAATCCTGAGCTTCGACTACTACGTCAGGAGACAAGGCGACTGTTCAATAGAGCAAAATTAAGTGGAGAGACAAGGGACTGGAACGCATACCGATCCAGTTTCAACGCCTTCAAGAAGGCTATTTGCAAAGCCAAAAGAGAATCGTGGAGAACCTTCTGCGAATCGATAGACTGTGTCAACGAGGCGTCCAGGCTAAGCAAAGTCCTGCCTAAGCAGCACTGTGCTCTTAGCTGCATCCGCAAGCCGGATGGATCATGGACGGAGTCAAGTGAAGATTCGCTCGTGGCTCTAATGGAGGCACACTTTCCCCAGTGTCATGTTCCTATTGACTCGGATAATCTCCCAGAGCAACTCGGAACAACTACACCACCGGAAGCTGTTGCCACAATAGTGGACAAGGATAAGGTCGAATGGGCCATAAGGTCGTTTGACCCCTACAAGTCCGCAGGGCCTGACGGTATCATTCCAGCAATGCTACAACAGGCCGGAGACTGTATTCTGCAACCCCTTGTAGACATCTTTAAGGGATGCTTACTAGGGAATGTAGTGCCAAAGCAGTGGAGAGTGGTCAAAGTAGTCTTTATACCAAAGGCAGGAAAACCCAGTCACACCACGGCTAAAGACTATAGACCCATCAGCCTCTCCTCATTCTTATTGAAAACGCTGGAGAGGCTACTGGACAGACATATAAGAGACAACCGGGGACTGGCTTCTGAGCTCTGCAATGCACAACATGCCTACCTCCAGGGGAGGTCGGTAGACAGTGCACTGCACAGCATAGTTGCCCTCATAGAGAATTCATTGGCCTTAAAGGAGTACACAATGGCGGCTTTCCTCGATATAGAGGGAGCTTTCAACAATGTCACCACTGAGGCCATAACAGAAGCACTTCGTGCTCATAGTGTTGAAAGCTTCGTTATCGATTGGGTTGGAACTATGCTGCAAGACAGGATAATCAACTCAACGATAGGGCCGGCTTCCATCAGAAGGAGAGCCACAAGAGGTACACCCCAAGGTGGGGTGCTTTCCCCTCTTTTGTGGCTACTGGTAGTAGATGAGATTCTATAAGTCTTTCAGAGAAGACGCATTAGAATAGTGGCCTATGCGGACGACATCGTCATCATAATACATGGCAAATTTCTGCCAACTATCAGTGAGCTGATGGAATCCTCATTGGCTGATTTGGCAGCGTTGGCGAGGGACAATGGCCTCGGGATAAATCCCAAAAAGACCGAACTAGTCCTGTTCATCAAGAAAACGAAGATTCAGGAATTCGCTCTTCCCTGTGTGGACGGGCATCCCCTGAAGCTATCAAAAGAAGCCAAATATCTTGGCATTATTCTGGACTCAAAACTTTCGTGGAAGCGAAACATTGAGGAAAGAATGAAAAAGGGATTCAACGCGCTGTATGCCTGCAGGGGAGCCTTTGGTAAAAAATGGGGATTAAAACCGTATATCATCCAATGGATGTACACTGCGGTTATCAGACCCATCATTACCTATGGTTCTCATGTATGGTGGCCAGCCATGGACAAAAAGAGCAACCGAAGCAATCTGGAGAAAGTGCAGAGACTTGCCATCTTGGCAATCACAGGGGCCGCAAAAAGCGTTCCACGGATGGCCCTGGAATTGTTTCTGCACCTTCCCCCAGTGGACTTGTTCGTAAAGGCCAGCGCAGCAAAGACAATCCTCAGGCTGAGGGAGTCTAACCAGCTGAAGCCAGGCAACTATGGACATTCCAGCATTCTGAATGCTCTAATGACTAGCTCTACCGGACAAGGTCTTCTAGGTAAGGCCACTGATTTCCTGGTAAAGCGCAGCGACTTCAAATTGAAGATCCCCATCGATTATCCCTCCAGAGACAACTGGCAACAGCCCGAGGTGGAAGACTCTGCGGGAGTCTACTTTGCCGACGGCTCGAAGACAGAGGATGGGTGTCTACTGCGAAACGCAAAATGTCTACTGGTCGTACAGACTATCAGACTATTGCAGCGTTTTCCAGTCGGAGGTTTTCGCCATTATGAAAGCAGCGCAGCACATAAGAAACTCGGCACTTAGTGCGGCCGTCATTTGTGTTGACAGCCAGGCTGCTCTTAAAGCAATTGAATCCACCGTAGTGAAATCAAAGGTAGTACTAGACTGTCGGAAAGCACTGGATGGCATAAGACAGTGCAGGGTCCGTCTGTGCTGGGTTCCCGGACATAGCAATATCGAAGGGAACGAGCAGGCGGACGAATTAGCCCGTGCAGGGTCAGCGATGCCAGCCAGCGAGGCGGTCAACGCGGTGCTACCACCGATCTCTGCTATGATGAGTTCAATAGGGGAGTGGCTCACACGAGCTACAAACAGAGCCTGGACAAGTAGGTGCGACTGCAGGATTGCACGTACCCTGTGGCCGACGCTCAACGCGAGAAAAACTAAGAGCCTTCTGCTCCTCGCCAAGCATGCTGTACGCATGGTCACGGGGGTAATCACGGGTCACTGCGCCATTGGTGTCATGCTATGCAAATGGCGTTTGGCGACCGACGATTTATGCAGGAGCTGCGGAGACGAGGATGCAGTAGAATCGGTCGAGCATCTGCTATGCCACTGCCCATCACTACAAGGACGACGGCTCCAGACTCTTGGGGCAAGGTTCTTTGATGGGCTAGCGGAGGTAGCAGACGCACAGATTACCGATCTACACAATTTCCTCGCAAAGACCAAATGGTTCCCAAAAGATCCCGCCTGGATCTACAGGGATCCCAACAGATAGAAGAAGGCACCGGTTTCTCCGAAAATGAAGGGATTCACAATGGACCCAACAGGGTCTCCGAGTGGAAGTGCTTGCCGCACACACCCCTTCCGTAACCTAACCTAACTTTTAGTTCAATCTGGCAACGACGGCCGCGATAATAACTTTTAGTCCAACCTGGCAATAATGGAAACTTTTAGTCGACTCCGGAATGTGCGGGAACAATCTGCGCGATGGCCTGACAGGTATAAAAGGCAGCCGGATGCGGCGCAGCGAGTCAGTCTGGGTTTGACAAGTGAAGTTGCCACACGGAGTAATTAAGCAACTACTTAAGTGTACGAACACTAAAGTGTAAAATTGTGAATAATAAAGTGACTGTTGGTTTTGAATTGGCTGCGTTGGAATAATTAAAGTTGTTTCATTTTCAAATTGCACAATCCAGTGATACGTAACAGCCCACTAGACCTAGTATTCGTAACATTTGGTGTCAGAAGTGGGATTGTGGAAAATTGAAAGTAAACAAAAAAATAAAACCACGGACATGGTTAAACTCGAGCTGCTGAAGGTAGACCAGCTGAAGAAGGAGCTGGCTGCCTGGAATTTGCCGACGGCTGGCGGAAAGGTGGAGTTGCAGTTGCGCTTGCAAGAAGCATGTGAGGCACGAGGCGTCGATTGGACTGTGCACGAGTTCGGAGCGCAAGAACTAGAGGCGTCGGCCAAGGTGGACGAATCGCCTGCTGCTGCTGCGTCGCTGCAAAGTACGGCTGCAGCGGCTGCGACACTACAAGCATTGGACATGAGCCAGCTAATGGTTGCACTTAAAGCCATGTTCGAGACTTCCAACCGTGAAATGGCAGCGAAACTGGAATCTTCGAATCAAGAGATGGCAGCGAAGCTGGAAACTACGAATCTCGAAATTTCGGCAAAAGTCGAGACTGCAAATCGAGCAATGTCAGCGAAGCTGGAAACTACAAATCGAGAAATGGCAGCGAAAATGGAAACGGCGACCCAGGAAATATCGGCGCAAGTGGCGGAGCGAATGGAAGTCAAGCTTCAGGAAAATTCTGCGCGCTTGGAGCAGAAAGTGGAGGAAATCTCAGACAGGATTAATGGGAAAGTCGAGCACCTGGAGACGCAGGTAGAGCACTTGGATAAACGAGTCGACGACCTGGATGATTCCGTGAACAAACGAGTTGGCGACCTGGATGATTCCCTGAACAAACGTGTTGATAGTCTGGAAGTTTCGATGAACAGGAAAATGGACGAGCGGCTTAGGGAGGTACAGCCGCGAGAATGGTTGCCGCCGGTTCCGGAAAGTGTTGCCACCCGAGCAGAAGTGCCTACTTATGACGGGACTACGCCGTTCGATACCTTCAAGCTACAATTCGACCTGGCTGCTCTGGAAAATCAGTGGACCGATGTAAGAAAAGGTCGGAGATTGGCGCTGGCTCTTAAAGGTGCTGCGGCTGAGGTAATAAAATCAGTTCCAGGATGTTTACGAAGTGAGTACGAGACCGTCATAAGGGCGCTGGCAGCCAAATACAGCGACAAGCACAACAGAACGCTGTACTACTGTGAGCTGAAGAACCGCAGGCAAAGATCCAACGAGGCGCTGCAGACATATGCAGCAGACATTGAGCGGCTCGTACAGCTGTGCTACCCGTCCTTCGGCGCTGATGATACCGAAAGGATGAAGATAGAGGCGTTTTTTGAAGGTCTTCATGATCCGGAGACACGTCGCAGTGCGTTGATGATGGGCAAGCCGACATTTAGGGAGACGGTGACCAGCGCAATGACATATGAGGCGACATGGATTGGGAGCACTCGGTATGCACCTGTAAGGATACGCTAGATCCGGCCAGACAACGACATTACGATCCAGGCCATAGGCTCTGAGCCACCGGGCGGGCCACGGGTGGTCTCCTCTAAAGTTGTTTGCTGGGTATGTGTAAAGCAGGGCCACATATCACGGGACTGCCGTGAACGAAGGAGGCGTTCCCGTTCCCGATCGCAATCGCCTGAAGCGAGGAATACTGACAATCGAGGCCCAGCCAACAAGCGCAGGGCTGAGGACGAGGAGCCGTTAAACTAAAACGGGTCAGCCCAAAGGGGCTTGTCTCACAGCTGAAACGACAGCCCAGCAGCTTGACAATTGAAGGAAGGATAGATGGAAAGTTGTTCGTGTTGACACTGGATACTGGAGCGTCATATTCGATCATAAAAAGGAAGCTGCTGAAGAACTGGGAACCGCTGCATGGCATACAGCTGCGGACTGCGACTGGCGAGCGCGCGCCGGTAAGAGGGAAAGTTACAAAAACGACAAAAACATTAGTGGAACCTAAAAATGGCAGAATACCAGTCAGAATACTGAACCCCCTGAATGCACCCAGACATGTCGGGAAAGATGAGGTAATTGGCGAGTGTAAGGAAACTGTAGCAGTGGTCAATTGCGAGAGTAGCCCGCCTGGAGGTAATAAGAAGAGCGGTTTTAACATGGACGCCATACCGCAGGAGAACCAGTGGAGCAGCGAGTTGACGGCCAAGCAGAAACAGAAGGCGAGGTCACTCCTGCAGCACTATGGGTCAATATTTGCGGCAGAAGCAGGCGGAAGAACAGCCATAGTGAAGCACAGCATCGACACCGGAAGTGCAAAACCGATTCGCCAACCGCCAAGACGAGTTGCTCTGGCCAAGAGGGAAGAGGTCACAAATTTGATCTAAAACATGCGGAAAGAAAAGGTCATAGAGCCTTCTTCGGGCCTCTGGTGCTCGCCGGTCGTGCTAGTCAAGAAAAAAGATGGCAGTACCCGGTTTTGTGTGGACTATCGGAAGCTCAATGATGTGACCAAGAAGGACAGTTATCCACCACCGCGGATCGATGACTCCCTGGACACACTGACAGGCACGCAGTGTTTCTCCACGCTCGACTTACGCAGCGGCTATTGGCAGGTGGAGCTTGCAGACAAGGACAAGGCGAAAACGGCTTTTGGTGTTGGCGACGGTTTGTGGCAGTTCACCGTCATGCCGTTTAGACTCTGCAACGCACCAGCAACATTCGAGCGGCTAATGGAACGCGTGCTAAAGGGCTGCATTGGCGGACGTGTCTGGTGTACCTCGATAACATAATCGTGATGGGTAAAAATTTCGACGACCACCTGGGAAAGCTAAAGGAGGTATTCGAGCGGATACAAGAAGCCGGGCTTAAACTCAACCCAAAGAAGTGCTCGCTGTTCCAAAAGGAGGTAAAGTATCTGGGTCATACGGTTTCCGCCCGCGGAGTACATACGGATGAAGGCAAAATCACGGCGGTGAAGGAGTGGCCCCGGCCACGCAATCTACACGAACTCCGCAGTTTCCTGGGCCTGTGCACATACTACCGCCGATTTGTTCCGGGATTGGCGAACATAGCCAGCAGCTTGCACAAACTGACGAAAAAGAGCCAAGCTTTCGAGTGGAACGAGGAGCAGGAACAGGCTTTTGCACGTCTGAAGGAAAAACTGTGCAGTGCTCCAATTCTGGCCTTCCCCGTGCCTGGGGAGATGTTTGTGCTGGATACAGATGCAAGCGGGAAGAGTATTGGCGGTGTGCTATCACAGATAATAGACGGCCAGGAACAAGTGAAAGCGTACTACAGTAGGGTTCTATCGAAACCGGAACGCAACTATTGTGTGACCCGGAGAGAACTGCTGGCGGTATTGGACTGCGTAAAACACTTCCACAAATATCTGTATTGACAAAGGTTTCGCCTGCGCACAGATCATGCGGCATTGAGATGGCTCCTGAACTTTAAGGATCCTGAAGGACAATTGGCGCGGTGGATCGAGCGACTGCAGAGCTACGACTACACGATAGAGCATCGCAAGGGCAGTAGCCATGGAAACGCCGATGCCTTGTCACGCCGTCCGTGCAAAGTCGAATGCAGGCCGTGCTCGCGAGCCGAAAGCAAAGAACATACAGTGGACGCCCGGTTGGTAAGCGTTATGCCAGAGGATGAGTGGTCTGCGGAGAGGCTACGGAAGGACCAGCGTAAGGATGCGGATCTTGCAAAAATCGTCGAAGGCAAGGAGCAAGGCGCACGTCCAGACTGGCAGGAGATGGCCGGTGAAAGCCCGATCACTAAGGCTTACTGGGCACAGTGGAAAAGTCTGCGGCTAAAAGAAGGATGCCTGTACCGCGAATGGGAAAGCGCGGATGGTCGGACCAGCAACTCCATAATAGTAGTGCCAAAGTGCAGAATCAGCGAGGTCATCGAGGCATACTATAACGACTCCAGTGGAGGGCACCTGGGCATCACCAAAACCGTCGCCAAAATAAAAAGACGATTCTACTGGGTAGGATGTCAGGAGTCTGTAGCCGAGTGGATTAAGAGCCGCGACCGATGTTCAGCCGCGAAAGGGCCGACAAGAAAATCTCGAGGCCGCATGCAACAGTACAACGTGGGAGCGCCCTTCGATCGGATTGCTATGGACGTCGTCGGCCCATTCCCAACTAGCACTCAAGGCAACAAATATGTGCTGGTTGTAATGGATTACTTCAGCAAATGGCCCGAAGTGTACCCTATTCCTAACCAGGAGGCCGCTACGATATCGGAAAAGCTGGTAAACAACTGGGTAGCCCGGTTCGGAGTTCCGTTGGAGTTGCACTCAGATCAAAGCCGGAATTTCGAGTCTGCGGTATTCAAGGAAGTGTGTGGGCTGCTGGAGATAAAGAAAACGCGTACCACTCCTTTGCACCCACAGTCCGACGGCATGGTGGAACGCTTTAACCGGACACTGGAGGAATACCTGCGGAAAGTGGTAGGCAGGAATCAAAAGGATTGGGACACGCATATCCCCCTGTTCCTGATGGCGTATAGGTCAGCCCCGCACGACACGACATCACTCACTTCAGCCCGAGCAGTGTTTGGCACAGAGTTGCGGTTACCCGCTGACTTGAAGTTCAGGGTAGTCGGCACAACGGGAGGCGCTAAGACGGACTACGTGGTCAATAAGCGGGCGGAACTGGAGGAAATTCACCAGTTTATAAGGGGCCGCACCAAACTGGTCAGCGATAAGGCGAAAGCCAGATACGATCTACGAGCCAACTCAGCAGGGTTCCAAGAAGGCGATTTGGTAATGCTCTACAACCCGCAGCGGAGGAAAGGTTTGTCCGAAACTTCAAGCGTCATGGGAAGGACCGTACGAAGTCGTGACTAGGATTAACGACGTGGTATCCCGGATTCAACGGTGCAGCAATAAAGGCGCTAAGCTGAAGGTAGTCCATTTGGAGCGTCTGGCGCCTCATCACAGCAGAGCCTCGGCACTTGTTCGGGACGAACAAGTCTAAGTGGTGGGCAGTGTAACGATAAGACAGTCTGTCGCTGTGCAAAGCAACCCTGCCGCTTCGCGCCGTGCTATAATCCAATCTGGCAACGACGGCCGCGATAGTAACTTCTAGTTCAATCTGGCAACGACGGCCGCGATAATAACTTTTAGTCCAAATTGGAAATGATGGAAACTTTTTGTCCACTCCGGAATGTGCGGGAACGATCTGCGCGATGGCCTGACAGGTATAAAAGGCAGCCGGATGCGGCGCAGCGAGTCAGTCTGGTTTTGACAAGTGAAGTTGCCACACGGAGTAATTAAGCAAATACTTAAGTGTACGAACAGTAAAGTGTAAAACTGTGAATAAGAAAGTGACGGTTTTGAATTGGCTGCGTTGGAATAATTAAAGTTGTTTCATTTTCAAATTGCACAATCCAGTGATACGTAACAGCCCACTAGACCTAGTATTCGTAACAATATATATACCATATGTGTGTATGATTATTTGTTTTAGTGTGTTGGTGAACGTAAAAAAGTGTGAAAATAATTTTGTGTACAAAACATTTTTGCGTGCAAGTGGGGGATATTTGTCCTACTGTAAGCACTTGGGGTGGTAGCAGATGTGCAGTGTATGTATATGCAGTACTATTGAAAATTGTCTAAGTCCTAAAAAAGTATTCAATATGCTGCAAAGCAAGGCTACTCGTCCCACTGTGCTTGTGTTTGCTTAAGCAGAAGTACGAAAATGGGATTGCACTTGGAGGCAGCAGCGGGAGTGCTTGCTGCTTCTGCGTGCGTATATGGCACAAAACGAAACGCGAAAATGTACACAAGTGGGAGAGTGCAATGGGCAATGCAAAAGGAGGGGAAGTGCGTGATTTTGGATGCTGGCTGCAGCGGGAGTTTTGCTGCTTTGCCAGCGGTGATCGCACAAAAGAAAATGTGAAAACGCGAAATTGGAGATCAGCAGCTGGAGTGCTTGCTGCTGATCTGAAGTATGCACAAAGCAAAATTAGGGAAAAAGTGTGCAAATTAGAAAAGAAGTGGGAAGCAGGCTGCAGCGGGAGTTTTGCGTAGGGGAATGCGAACACACAAAAAGCGCCAAATTATCCGCATTAGCGGGATTGCTTACTGCGATAAGCGAACAGTGGCGCGGTACCAGTATATCATTTTTTGACCGGATTTTAAGGGAATGGGAATGTAATAAAAAAAACAACCTAAGTCTAATTTTCAAAATGTTCAGGAGAGCGAAAAAACGGATAAGGTGCAGCCCAAATCTCATACAAAACTCGAGAAAAGTTTAAATTATACACGTCATATCTTTGTAACTAAATGTCATAGAAACAAACCGATTACACCAAAAGAAGCGTCTTGAAAAATGATTGCGTCAGAAAATGAAAAACTGACTATGCCCGGATATTATAAATGACCTCTAGTTTCACGTCTATATCAACATTTGGATGGGTCTCGGAAAAATAAAAAAAATTTTTCGCAAGGTGCTATAAATAAAAAGTTGGTGTTTTCACTCAGTGCATCATAACTTTGTTATTTTTCTTTCGATTCCATTGATGTAAGGCTTAATATTTGCTCAAATAATATATCTTTCATCTTAGATTTTAAAACCAGAGGAGCTAATTTTTTTTATCTATAAAAAAACCATTCGAAAAGGTATAGTTTTTGAAAAAGGTAAAAAAATTCAATTTTTTTCAAAGTTAATCGTTAGTAACTTCCCCAAATCGCATCGGTTTTGGACAGTCCATATATCGTTGGAAAGGCTAGTTAATTACCTTCTGAACGACGGACCACATGTGTTAGTCGGATGGTTGGTTTACGAGATATGTGCTTATAACTGAAATAAGAGGGGAAAACGTGTTTTTCGAAGATTTTTCGAAAACGCTTCTTAAGAAAATTTTTTGATTTTCAGTGTCGTATTCAGCAGCCAAAGATTAGTCTAAAAAATACTTTTATTTTTAGGAGCACGCGATGAACCCAATTTTTGTCGAGTAGTGTTATTGTAGGTATACTTTGTGTTTCGTTCACTTGTTAATCGTCGTGTCACTGTTTGTAATTGTTGATTTGTTTTCACTATTTTGTAAATTGCTAGTTTGTTTTGATGGAACTATGGGTTTTTTTGTTGTGAGTGTCTTCTTGCACTTTTCAGTGTTTTTTTTTTGTAAGTATGCCTTGAAATTGGTTATTGATTCGTGTTTGAAAATGTATATTTGAATTTTTGTTTAGTGTTTGTGTATCCGCGGCGCGAAATAAATAGACGGGTGGTTCGGGGTATGGTGTTCTTTATTAACTGCCGTACGGGTAACGAGTAACAGGAAAAACAATCGACATTAAACGACACAAACGGCCGAGGCCGTGAAGCAGAAAATAGGGGGAAACATGAGTACAAAGGGACAAGGAAGGGATTAGAGGTGGGATCTACAGATCACTTGAGACAGCACTCATTTAGCCAAATATAATATAATATGATATAATATAATATAATATAATATAATATAATATAATATAATATAATATAATATAATATAATATAATATAATATAATATAATATAATATAATATAATATAATATAATATAATATAATATAATATAATATAATATAATATAATATAATATAATATAATATAATATAATATAATATAATATAATATAATATAATATAATATAATATAATATAATATAATATAATATAATATAATATAATATAATATAATATAATATAATATAATATAATATAATATAATATAATATAATATAATATAATATAATATAATATAATATAATATAATATAATATAATATAATATAATATAAT
The DNA here is from genome assembly GCA_963971225.1 of Melieria omissa. NCBI lineage: Eukaryota > Metazoa > Arthropoda > Insecta > Diptera > Ulidiidae > Melieria > Melieria omissa. The sequence continues at coordinate 50,820,980 of OZ020269.1, read as the reverse complement.
ATAATATAATATAATATAATATAATATAATATAATATAATATAATATAATATAATATAATATAATATAATATAATATAATATAATATAATATAATATAATATAATATAATATAATATAATATAATATAATATAATATAATATAATATAATATAATATAATATAATATAATATAATATAATATAATATAATATAATATAATATAATATAATATAATATAATATAATATAATATAATATAATATAATATAATATAATATAATATAATATAATATAATATAATATAATATAATATAATATAATATAATATAATATAATATAATATAATATAATATAATATAATATAATATAATATAATATAATATAATAATAATACTCTCTGCGCTGCAACCGGCTGCCTTTTATACTTGTGTGGTTATCGCGCCGATTGTTCTTGCACATTCCAGTTGGACTCGCTCTCTCGATCGTCCTTGCCATATCGGAATAGCAAGCCGGCCGTACTCCAAAATGCATGCCTAAAAGTATGCCGAAAAAGCATTCATGCATGGCACAGCAACAGAGTGCCTCATCATTACAATATCGGTCCCAGGACTGAGTTTTGTAAAACTCTAGCTGGGACTTCCAATACTGAGAATCTATACTGGCGGCAGGAAAGTCTGTGTTCGCTACCAGGGGTCTCTAACCCTACTATATGTGGATAAAACAACATTTTTACAACTTTTGGATTGACTTAATAATGTACAGTTCACAAATTTATTATAACTTTAAATTATTTGTTGTATTTCAATAGAAATGGGAATCGAATTGGAAGAGCCACCGTTGGATTCTCGTGAAGTACCAAAACAACAAAATGTATGCTGAACCACAAAAAAATTATTGGTCAAAATTATATCCACATTATAACATCCTGGGATTCACACATAAGCGTGTTAAATTACTAACGCCAAGAAAATATCCCTATTGGACATTAAAGGCGTTTTCAAAAGATAAAAAGAGGTAACTTTTTGTAATCCTGTTAACTCTATTAACCTCTTATATGCGTGGCCTTGATGAGCAAGTATTTTTACTTTTCAAATAGTGTTTACAACTCATGGCCTGAACCAGGGGCGTAGCCAGGATTTCATCATGGAGGGGAGGGTTTTTAGGTCGATTAAAAAACACGTTATATTTTGAAACGAAAGCAAAAATCACCAAAAGTTATTATTTAACAACAAAACAATTAATTATTACATGACCGATTGCAAAGACACATTTTATAATCGTGCCAAAAATTAAGGATAAGACAAACTTATAAAACAAACTTAAGACGTCTATTTTTAGTTTTTGCCATTTCATTTAGGACTTTTTCTGGACAAATTTCCATAACTTTGTGAATAGACAGCGAGGCCAGGCCATTAAGTCTATCTTCTGTCGTTGAGTTTCTCAAATAGTTCTTAATGAGCCTTAAAGAAGAAAATTACCTTTCATTTGTTGCTGTAGTTAGATGCAAAGCATTTTAAGTAAAAAGTGAGCATTCCTAAAAATGTAATAAAATAGAAATTAAAAAAATTTAGTATTGAAAAAAGAAACGTTGTTTTAAAATGCTTACATTAAGCAAATCTAATGCATGCATTTGCGCTTCGAAATTTCTGTTACGAACAAATCGTTGCCACAAATTAATTTCGGCCAGTCCTATTCTTAAGCCTCCCAGACACAGCAACATAGCTGCATACTTTGTAATTAAAATTGTGGCGAATTCTTCGTTAGGAGTTATGGACAGAAGTGCATCGAAAGATGATAGCAGTTTACTGTGATTCAAAAAAGGATAGTCCAAATTTTGTATAGCAGCGTCCAGGAAGGGAATAAATATATTTATGCGACAGTAATCCCCAACATTACTGGATAGTTTAATACGTTTTGAAATTGCCAAAGTAATATCGTGGGTTGTGCATAGTTCTTCAACTTCTTTAAATATATTCTTAAAAACCTGTTCCGCATTCACCCGCTTCATATTCAAATCGTCTCGCACTGCGGAACATAAGCCCAAGGCTACGCTCAGGTCAATCTTTTTTTCTTGCAATTTTTTGCTCAATGAAACTGATGAATCCTTCAGTTCAGAAGCGGTTTCTAATACTTCTATTACCGCGTTTTGCATCTCTATGTATATGACCACAGCTTCACAACGCTGTACCCACCTTGTGGGACATATACTTTTAAATTTATTTTTTTAAATTAAAAAAGGTGTATACTGCTTTTAAGGTACCTAAAGCATTACGAACACCATGATACTAGTAGGGCCCTGCGGCTTTGCACGCAAGCTTGAAGTCAATGGGCCCAATAAATCAAGTTTCTTCATACTATACTCTATGGGCGATGCCACGCCTCTTTTATGTATTGCCCGAAGGGTGTGACCTGGTTTCATTAATATGCGACTTTCTGTTCCAAAGTTACGCGGAAAATTTCAGTCACAAAAATATGCCGCGCTCCTTGTTCAACGCCCTTAATATTTTGCCAGTAGAATAACACATCTATGGGACGATGATATACAAAACTTCAAAGCTTTCCAACTTATTGTTCCGAAGCTATTCCACATTAAAAATTTGGGTTCTATGGGCGGTGTCATGCCCATGTCGAAGGGCACATCGAAATCGTAAATCTTTGATGTGTGATTTGTAGTTCCACAGGTATTCGAAACATTTCAGTTGTTTAAAAAGTGCCACACCTCTTGTTCAACGTTCAAAGTTCAAAGCTTTACAGTGAAACGGCACATCTAAACGGTGACCCCGCACCAAATATTAATGCTGCCCGATTTTTCATTCCGAAGATATTCCATATTGAAATTTTAAGTTGTATGGGCGGTGCCACGCCCCCTTTTTTATATCCATATTGTTTCGCACAAATATAGCACAGTTAATTTCTGTCGTCATGGGAATTGCAGGAAGACGTAAAAGGTGGGCGTGGTGAACCTTATACAGCTTAGGTTTACCGCTATGAAATACAGAATCATTTTATATCAACATTAATTTTCAGACATGTACCGTAGCTTTGTTTTGTTAGTTTAGTTGGCGCGGGAAGTGGGCGTGGCCGATTATATTATAGCCTATGTTTGCCGCAATGGCACGCTAAATCGTTTGATACCCATATTGCCTTACAAAAGCATACCATAGATGCGTTTTGTTACCATAGTGGGCGTAAGAAGGGGGCGTGGTCATTCTCATATAGCCTATGTACCATTCCCACAGATACAAAAATGTTTGGTGCTTATTTCATCTAAATCGGTTCAGTCGTTTTTGCCTGATTGTGGCTCAAAAAACGTCACACTTGCTTTTACATATACACCTACTAATTCTGTTTTAACACGGTCTTCTTTTACATGTTTTAGATTTAACACGGTTTAAAAATAAAAAAATGTTTAATTTTTTTTCACGATTTTATTCCATTTAGCACGAAATATTAAAAATTTTTTTTATTTTTAAACCGTGTTAAATCAAAACCGTGTAAAAAAGACTGTGTAAAAACAGAATTAGTTGTATAGGGTGTTTTTTTTTAGAGGTATAGAACTTCGAATTGAAATAAAACACAAAAAAATCATTTTAATGTCCATCAATTTGGCTTTATTGGAAGGATAATTTTATGCCATTAATGTTTAAATATGATTTCGGGCATGTGGCCGCCGCGGCTGGCTCAAATAAAGCCAATTCTACAGGTCCAATTTTTAAAGTTGATGGACAAAGCTCCAATTGCTGTGCACGGTGGCGAATCGATTCATTCGGGTCCTCTTCAACATTTTGCTCTACAGCGGCAATTGTTTCTTCGGTGCGCACTGTTCGACTTCTTTGCGGATGCGTATTATCACATAGAGTAAACGTAGTGCGAAAACGACCCATGGTTAACCGATGGATGGACCGATTTTGCTCTGATGGACGATTATGTCGACCATAAAATGGACGGAGCTTGCGGTAAACTTCGCGAACTGAACCATTATTTTCGAAATAAATTTGCACGATTTGCAAGCGTTGTTCTTTTGTCAACCTATTCATGATGAAATGGCAAACCAAACTGAACATAAATGACATTAGAGTTGCCAGATTTGACCACAAAATGCCAGTTTTATCTCTATTCGAAAAACAAACCTCTAAAAAAAACACCCTATATAATAGTATAGATTGCCAAATTGAGAGAATGTGCAGCACAATGCACATACGAAGCGAGAGGAAATTTTTTAGATATGTTAGCTTGCGCTCCTTGCAAGTACCCGCTCATGCTTGCTGCCCCATCATACCCTTGCCCAAGCATTTTTCGCAATCAACGCCGATTCTGGTTGGTTGGTTGGTTGGTTGGTTGAAGTGGCTGACTCACAGTCCCCCTGCAAGTCACAATTAGCGCATAGACGCCGTTTTGGTACCACATGCTCACCGAAAACTAAAACTGGTTAGTTGTATGACTTAATCCACCTGGTAGAATTTAGGTATCCGAGAAGATTCCCCAGACTAACTGTCGAGCAATCGGTCATACAAGTGAAAAAGTGTTTCCCTAGAAACTTAAATCTTGCCCTTGCCAGAGCTGGGCAATGACAGAGGAAGTGATTTGGTGTTTCTTTCTCTTCTAAATTCCCACAGCTCCTGCAGTGGGTATTGAAGGGGATGTTAAGCCTCTCCGCATGTGGACCTATAGTCCAGTGGCCTGTTATGATCGCCGTAAGCCTAGCGACGTCTGTGCGTGGTTTGTTAATAAGCTCGCAAGATCTCGGCTCGTTGCAGGAGGGCCACATCTCCCGCGAGGTACGGCAGGAAGACAGCGACTTCCACCTCCGATTGGCAAGGCCAAGATAGTGCAGATAGCAGCCGCTCCTGACGACTCCCAAAGGCGTCGGAACCGAGACACCCTATGGCCGGGAACCCAGATGAGGGTGATATCAGCACAGCGATTTAGCGCGCCCAGAGCCGTCCTACACTGCTCTACCAACCTTGACTGGACCGTGGTAGAATGTAGAGCCTTTATTGCTGCCTGACTGTCAATGAATATTGCAACCTTACACCTATCAATGATGTGTCTCTCTACCAGTCGGCAGGCCTCCCTGACCGCCAAGACCTCTGCCTGAAAGACCGTGGCATCATTGGGTAGACGTATGGCTTCATTTATCCCCACGTGCTGTGAGTATACCCCCGCACCCACCCCGCACGCCATTTTGGATCCATCCGTAAAGATGTGTATGTCGTATTCGTTGAAAAGACTGGTTCTTCCCATTCGGCCCTCGTAGGGAATTTCGCCCAGAAATTCGTTTGAAAACTTAGGTACGGCACGATATAATCGGTTATCCCACTAAACTTAACGTTTGGTAATGTGCTTAGCACTTTGTTGTGCCCATAACAACGTTCCGCCCAGCAGCCAATCGCTTTAAGCCTTGCTGCGGAGTTGAGAGTGATATGCATTATGTGTAAGTCGATGGGAAGAAAGTGTAAGAGCACGTTCAGGGCATCCGTGGGGCATGTGCGTAGTGCCCCCGTGATGTCAACACATGCCGATCGCTGAACCCTGCTGAGCTTCTGGACCAAATAGCTCTTGCTTAGAGCTGGCCACCAAACCAGTGATCCATAGGTCAGGATTGGGCGCACTATGGCCGTGTACATCCAGTGGGTGATGTGGGGTTGTACGCCCCATCTTTTCCCAAACAGCCTGTTACAGGAGTAAAAAGCCACGTAGGCCTTCCTGACCCGTAGCTCAATGTTTGGTCTCCAGTTTAGTGGAATTTTGGTCTTAGTGGTGAACAGTACCAGTTCGGTTTTGCCCGTTTTCACACTAAGTCCACATCCTGTGGCCCACGTATGGATTTTATCCAGAGCCCCTTGCATAATATCACTGATTGTGCTCGGAAACATCCCTGATACTATTATCACCACGTCGTCCGCATACGCTACCACTTTTACCCCCGTTTTTTCTAACGCCTTGAGTATGTTGTCCATGACCAGCAACCACAGTAGTGGTGAAATCACCCCTCCTTGTGGTGTTCCTCTACTGACGTTTTTCACCAGAGATATGTTGCCTAGTTCTGCAAAAATAGTCCTTGATTTGAGCATCGTCACTATCCAGTTCCTTAAATCCCCTTCTAAACCCACCGTGGTAAGGGAATCTTGGATTGCCCTAGTGCTCACATTGTTGAAGGCTCCTTCGATATCCAGGAAGGCTGCCATCGAAAATTGCTTGAAGTGGATTGATTTTTCAACAGTGCGAATAACCTGTAGAGCCGTCTCTGTGGATCTGCCCTTGAGATAAGCATGTTGGCATCTGGAAATTTGGTAGTGATCAGCTAAAGATCTTAGGTGTATTTCCATTACCCTTTCCATAGTCTTAAGCAGAAAGGCTAATCGGTCTAAAATCTTTGATCGTCTCGTGACCGATTTTTCCCGCCTTAGGTATGAAAACTACTTTAACCCTTCTCCAGCTGAGGGGTACATAATTCAATTTAACGCACGCCCTATAGATCGTCACCAACTGTGGAATCACCATATCCTGTACTTTCTGTAACATGATTGGGAGAATACCATCTAGACCTGGTGACTTGTAAGGGAAAAAACTGTTGATAGAATACTTGACCTTATCTTCCGTGAAGACAGATTCATAAAAACACGTATATCGAGAAGCTGATGAGGAGGGGGTAACCGCTGCCCTCTCCTTACAGCCCGGGAAGTGTGTCTTAAGTAAGAGGTCAAGTGTCTCAGCGGATGTTTCCGTCCAGGTGCCGTCTTCCCTTTTCAGGTATGACGGATTACTCCTTTCTTTGGAAAGTGCCTTGATGAGTCTTGAAGAAACTGCCGTTGACTCAATTGACTGACAAAAGTTTCTCCAGCCATCCCTTTTGGCTTTCCTGATCGCTCTTTTGTAGGTCCTGAGGCAATCCTTGTATTTGCTCCAGGTTTTATCCCTGTAACACTGGTTAAAAGCCCTACGAGTTTCCTCTCTAAGAGCCGAAAGTTCAACGTTCCACCATGGTGGAAGAGATTTACCACTTCTACTCACTGGACAGGATCTCTTGTAAGCTGTGCTAAAAGCTACCTCAAGTTTTCCTAGTTGCTTGTCCAGTTCCTTAGAAGAGTCTAAGTGGGCCGTACTTACTGCCTTAAGTTTTGCCTTAGCTATCAGAGAAAAGATCCGCCTATTTGTCCTTTTCGGATTTCTGAAAGGATCAGGGGTCTTATTCGCTATATTGATGTTGAAGATTAACCAAGTCCGAAAAAGACTTTTTGTTGGACACCCTCCAATTTTCAACCCGAAAATTTTAGTTTCCTGACAGGAGGGTGAGATCTAGAACTTCTTCCCACCCGGCGCAGCTCGCCGAGCTGGGGAAGTGAAAGTGGGTGTATTACCCCTGTTACAGATAGTAAGATTATACCTACTGATAAAATCAAAAAGTGACTCACCCCTGGCGTTGTCCTCAGAGCTGCCCCATATGGTGTGCCTCGCATTTGCGTCGCAGCAGAGAAGCAAAGCGGTTCCCCGTGCGTCTAAACTGGCCAATAGTGACGCAACCTCTTCCGGTGGTGCATTCCTATCATGTGCCATGTATGCCGATGCTATTATCAGGTCTGGTCCACTCGGCGCCTCGATCCTAACCGCTGTTAGATCGCCTGTGCTAAATTGGGGACAGAGGAAAGTATTAATTTTGTGTTTAGCCGGAATGCATGATCTCACCCTGCCGGTATTTCTAGCGTATAGAGTCCTGTAGTTTTTAATCCTGAGCCCCATCACGCCAGATCCTCTGACCCACGGCTCCTGTATAGCGACGATGTCTACGTCCTCTGCCCCGACAAAGACGGCAAGATTATCCGAGGCGTTCTTAGAATGCTGAAGGTTAATCTGCACGATCTTCATCAGGGGTATCTGTTTTTTTGGTGTGCTTTGAGCATCACGCCGACGCTTGTCGCCCACGTCCAGATTAGCTGCGTCCAGCTCTTCTGCCTCGCAGTCGTTTTCTGATGGCCGGAAAATTTTTAGTTTGGCGTACCTCACGCCAAACCGCATCTTACAGCCCATGCCATCCAGGACCTTAGCCGATTCCTCGTCTATGGAAAGGAGAAGGGACATGCTGTTCTTTTGTGGGCCTTCGTCTTTCATGGCGCTCCAGTCCTGCATCGGAACAGCGGGGTTCTGCCGCTGCAGAAGCTGAAGCCCGTGCTCCAGCTTCATAACAGGCAGCCAGATACGGGCTCTCGGCCGTCTAGGAATCTCACGAGCTGGGATAAGCCTAAGCCTGAGGCCCCTGCATCGCTTATCTTGGCAATGCATTCGCCCAGAAAATTCACGGACGGCCGATCGTCGCACCTGAACACCCTGCAGCCGCGAAGAACCTCAGAAGAGTCGTAGCCAGGCGGGGACGCATCCGGGTTGGAGAGAAAGTGTTCCATCACCATTTCCGCCAGCCTGGGTTCAATCTCCCCCCATTTTTCCAACACCTTCTTGCCGCTGTTTGTTTTTGCGTCAATGAGTGCAACCTGTAGGTCATCCCGGACCACCTCATTAAACGGTCTTCTGGCGCTCGTGGAGGGCTTATTTGCCGATGTCGATAGCTTGGCGACCTTGTTTTTGCGCAAGAGGGCTGTCTCGTCATGAGACCGATTCCGCTTCGCTGCCTTATCGACCTCCAGAGTGGCCTGGTATTCCTCATACTCGTCGACCACTGCCTGGTATTTCACTTTATCAGCCTGGTCGAACTCGTGTACCTTACCGGCTGCCTAATTTCTGGCAATCTTGCCGAGAAGAAGAGAGCTTTCTGGTACCGGCTCTTCCTGACCAGGAACTCTGATTTGGGGCGCCCTTGCCCTGGAAAAGTGTACTGCCACTGCTTCCACTCTTTTTCAAGGCCAGCCCTTGAGTGTCAGTTGCTGTTGTTGTTGTTTTGGTTTGAGTTGGTGTACTGCTGTTGCTTCCACCAATTGTCGTTGTTGTTGTTGCGATCGCGCTTATGGCTGCCGTCACAGACACGCCCTCCATGCCGAGCTCCTGGCTGGATGCCAACAGTTCGTCCTCGGAGCTAGTCCGAGCTGCATACCTGCGAACTTTTCAGCACTTTCCGACATGTGTGCACTGAAAACGAATAGGAAAACGCTGATTCTACTTAGGCTACTAATGATTTCATCCGCCAAACTTTTGCCCGTTGTTTGTTTAAGGGAGTCCTCTAGTTGTAAATTTTGAAAAAATCGATTTTTTTTTTATTTCATAGTTTTATAGTATAACTATCATAGAAAAAGTATACGAACGGATTTTGTCAAATTCGTAAACGTCTCTGAGATACAGAGCCTCAAATCCGTCTCGTTCACTACGTCACGTACACGGTTTTAAAACTTTAAACGCGTTTTTCTCGAAAACACATTTTTTGACCATCGCGCCATGATTCCGTCAAAACTAATTGGCCGATTCACTTGATTCTTCTCTACGGGTTAACCTACGGAGATTGCGCTCCATTGACTAGCCAATTTTTGGGGGGAGTTTTTAGAAAAAAAAAAGGGCGAATTTCGAAAAAAAAAGTTAAAACGATGCCGCGGGTCCAATTTTGATCAGATCGGGTTCATTATAGGTCAGGGACAAAGTAAGGATGGCGCGAACGCACCCTTAAAAAAAAAACATGGCCGGTACTCAGTGTTCGCGGTAGCACGTGGAAAAATTTTTTTTTTATAATTCAATGTGTAAAGAATAAATATACGAAGAATTATCTAAAAAATAAAAAAAAATTCCAAAAAAAGCTTTCAAAACACCGTTTGTACTACAGGACCCCCTTAACTGGTATGAATTCAAGAAATTCTTCTTTTATAACGAACGGCGTCGATGCAACGTACCTTACGCAAAGTGATAGTTGTTCAGTGCCTAAGAATAAGACATGTAAAAATTTCGCTGTTGCAAAAATACAGCTCTACTGTTTTACATAAGAGTTAAATTTGAAAAATAACTAAAAAGTCTAAAACAAACCTGCTACATCAGCAGTTTCATCTGCTAGAACTGCGAAACCTTCGCTTTCATTAATGTCGCACACAATACGGCGGAGCATTATTTTGTGGCAAGAATGCAAAATTTCGTTTTGTATTTGCGGACTTAAGTAAGTGGCGTTCTTTGCTGCTATCGCGAAACTATTTGCTAGATCTCTGTCATGAAGACTGAGCTATCGCAGAATTGCTCTAAAATTTCCGTCGTTGTCATAATTTTTGGTGTTTAAAGAACCCCAATCTACTTTTCCTCGTAGAGCTATATTTTGACGGCCGCATAATATGACTGTTTGAATTATGGGAACCAGTAGCTTACGGTTTTCGATAATTTTCTTGCTCAATCCTTCATAGAGTTGCATGTCGACAGGCTTTCTTGTGTTGTTTGCAACACGTGACCGTTCATTCAAATTGAGAACGGCGTTTTGATGATATCGTAACCCTGCGTGTTTTTCGAATGTTTCGATTGCTTTCTTCCAATTGGAGAAAGGGCTTGCTACCAGATGGCCTGTAATAAATTGTGGTTTTTTATATTTACCAATTATCGGTATAGAAAACGAGATTGCCACCTTAGTTATAAAATATTAAACAAGATTTATTCTACAAGAAAGAACGAAGCCATGGAATTCAGGCAGTTTTTACTCGATATTTACAACTATTTTGAACATTAATATGGCAACCACAAGCTGAATCAGGTGCACAAGGTGAATCAGACCAAAGAATATGAAGTTATATAGAACGCGCATGTGGGCACAAAAGTGTTTTCGGCTGTTATGATGCGAGCGGGAAGAGCGAAGCGTAGGCATTTGAGAATGTTAAGTTCATAACATTTTCTGTTAGATTTTCGTAGGGCAAAAAGCAATGTTATAGCCTATTTCCACCGAGCGCTTAAATGCATTTAAGGGCTCTGTTAAGCTTGAGAACTGTCAAGCATTTCCACCAAAACTGAGTTAAATGCAACAGCTGGTTTTTGTTTGCATTTTTAGTTGGTCAAGCCAAATTCTGCATTTATTTCTGGGCAGCCACCACTTACCCATCGCCGCCATCTCCTTGTATACGTATGTATGGTTTCTTGTAGCCCCTCTACTGCAAGAAAACGAATTCGCTTTCCTTCTCAACAGTCTAGGAATGTCTGCGTTTTCATATTTGTGAAAATTTATTTCATTTGTCAATGTTTATTTCATTTATGAAAGATGTCAGCTGATTGATACCAGAGCTGTATGAATTTTTAATGTCAAGAGGGTTAGTTAGAAGTTTCACGTTTTTTATTTTCTCTTTCAGCATTTATTATTGGCAAATAATAGAAGTTTTGACTTTGATTATGACAGACGATAAGTATTTTTGCGAAAAATGCAGTAAAAAGTAATTGTCTTAGCAAAAAATCTTCCACACCGAACGCAATTCGAATCCCCTTTTTTGTTTGTGTTCGTACGGCTCTTGCAGCGCCGAAAACTATGCTATCAAAATTTGTACATTTGTCAAAATTGCTCCAGCTTTTAACATAACATATTCTGTTAGACGTCTGTAAAAGGCAAAACTGAGTTAACTCAGTTTTGAAAGTGAGTTAACTCACTTTGATACAAAAACAATTGCATGGGAATTAGAGCATTTAAATGCGATGTTAAATGCATTTAAGCGTTAAATGCATTTAAGGCCCGGTGGAAATAGGCTATTATTGTTCGCAACGGCTTCACTCGTGTACATTGAAGTGGTTGTGTTGCAGCGTAGTGTTCGCTCAATCATTTTTTGCATGTATGTTTCTTGATTTTGTTTGCCGAATCGCAAGCAAAGAGCAAACAACGAACCAAAGCATCGTCATCGTCGTTTCAACGAAGATGACTCGGAATTCGCTAATGTTTTTGTTGTTGTCGTTTATTGTGTGTATGCTTTTTTGTATTGGTTTTGCTGCCCAAATTGCTACCATATTTCTATCAATCGAATCTTTGTGGTGTATGGCTTTTTGATGGCCAACGCTTTGATTGATTTCAAAATTTGGTGGTTGATCCCAATTTAAAATGTTTACAAATATTTTTACGTGGCGAGTTCGAAATAAAATTATTAGTTTATATTTTAACATGGTTGATTACAAGTTTGAGAATATGGGAAAACTACGAAAAAAAATTAACTGATGGCTATATTGACTTCAAAATTCATAAAATCACTTGAAATCAAAAATAATTAGATACGTTCTTTAATTTTTTTTTAAATCGAAATCTAACGGACAAACCAAGCGTTAAAAGATTGTATGGACAAGCATAATTCAATAGGTCTATTGACTTTCAATATGTCAAAAGCACTACTAATAATAATAATAATAATTGATTGGCACGACAGCCCGCTTACGCGAGACTAAGGCCTAGCTTCCCGCAACCACCAGTGTTGTGCGTGGGAATTTTGTACGCGGGTGGAAGGGACCTACAGTTTTATGCGGGTTCCGAACGGCAGGTTGGGAGCTTTTTCATAGGCAATTTTTACTCTCAGAGGTTTGCCATTTCCAGCTGAGAGGACAGCCACCGAAAGAGAAAACGAGTTTCCCGTTATTTTTTTTAGGTGTTACTACATGCAGAAATCGAACTAGCGTCGCTCTGCATGCGACTCGCTTGGACCGCGCACTAACCAACTGAGCCACGGCGGCTGCACTAAAGCACTACTAAAGCATTAAATAAAGAAATAAATAATAAGACACGTATTTTGTCATATGAAAAATGTGATTTAGGAATGCCGACGTTTAAAAATAGTATAAATATTCTACACCTGAATTGTTCCATGGCGAATGATGTGACCATAAATTTACAATATAAGATTTTCTTATTTTAGTTCTTTTAAGCAAGCATTATATGTGGGCAGTAAAAGAAGTTCCAAAGAACGGGACGGAAAATTATTACGGGCTAATAAAAACGTCTTCCTTTCTTTCCAATTTCCCTTTTTAATTGTCTTTTTTGATTACTTATTATATATTTTTTATTGCCTGTAGCGATCATATAGGTCACCGCGCCAGCCATATTTTATTTTCTTTTCTATGATTATGCGCACACTACAGTCGGCAGTGAGTTTAGGAGCAATATGGAACGCCGTGCAGGCTTACAGAAGAAGAACAAAAGCCAGCCGCCAGAAAATATAAATCGTTTTACAATTTCAGCATTTTGCCAGCGCAACAACAACAACAAAAGCACATCGTTTTCATCTCGCAATCATCCCACGCCGCAGCCAGTGACTACCAGCGTTGCCACAAGAAAAACAAATTAATAACCAGGAACAAAAATAAAAATAACCAAAATGTAGCAAAAATAACCAAAATGTTTATTTGACATAAACAACTACTTTACTTTAACAAAACAACAATTTTTTTACAAAAAGTAATCGTAAAAAAGTTTTGTTGACTCTTTTAAAACATACAGTCGTGTCTGGGTATAAGGAACACCCTATATAGTGAACACCTCGATATAGTGAACACTCCAATTTTTACATGGAGTACTCTAAATAGTGAACAAACGGAAACCTTTAAATAGTGAAAAAAATTCTGAAAGCAATTTCAAGCAAAAAGCAACAAAAAAACACAAGAATGAATCAAAAATGACAGAGGGTATTCCCTTAATTTGTAATTTTGCTATTGATTGTTACAAAATCAGCTGTTTCTTGACCTTAGTGGTTATGTTTTTTGTCGAGTACAAACCGATTGTGGTTGAAAGTACGGTTTTTAGTCTTTATGTTAATGATCTTTTAAATTTATATACACACAGTGTAGTTTGAGCAAATAAAACTAGTTTTTGAACAAAAATTCTAACCTTGATATAGTGAACAAGCTCAATACTGTGAGCAGGCCTTGCAATAATTAGTTCACTATATCAAGACACGACTGTAGTTATCGAATTAAAAAATGCTGCTTACTCTTTTACGAGAAAAAGTAATGACTATGAGTTGCCACTATCAATCAGTATCAATATTATTGCCACTCCCAATAATATTGTGCTCATTGATATTTAAGATACATTTTGTATCAGTGTGCTATATTCTAAAATATACATTTTGTCATCAATGGGCAATGTTCTAAAAAATAACCAAATTGGATCAAAAATTACCAAATAACCAAAATCCATTTTCAAAAATTAAAATAACCATTTTTGGTTAAAAATAACCAAAACGGCAACGCTGGTGACTACACACAGACTCGCTGCAGTGAGCGCAACCAAAAGAAAGCCTTCGTATGTTTATTTTCTTTGCTTCTACCAAAGAATATGAAGTAATATAGAACGCGCATGTGGGCACAAAAGTGTTTTCGGCTGTTATGATGCGAGCGGGAAGAGCGAAGCGTAGGCATTTGAGAATGTTAAGTTCATAACATTTTCTGTTAGATTTTCGTAGGACAACAGCAAAAAGCTATGTTATTGTTCGCAACGGCTTCACTCGTGTACATTGAAATGGTTGTGTTGCAGCGTAGTGTTCGCTCAATCATTTTTTGCATGTATGTTTCTTGATCTTGTTTGCCGAATCGCAAGCAAAGAGCAAACAACGAACCAAACATCGTCATCATCGTTTCAACGAAGATGACTCGGGATTCGCTAATGTTTTTGTTGTTGTCGATTATTGTGTGTATGCTTTTTTGTGTTGCCGATTTGCTGCCCAAATTGCTATCATTTTTCTATCAATCGAATATTTGTGGTGTATGGCTTTTTGATGGCCAACGCTTTGATTGATTTTAAAATTTGATGGTTGATTTACATAAAATGTTTACAAATATTTTTACGTGGCAAGTTCGAAATAAAATTATTTGTTTATATTTTCACATGGTTGATTTCAAGTTTGAGAATATGGCGAAACTACTACTATATTGACTTCAAAACACTTGTGTTGACGTCGGCGGAGCGGTAGAAAATTAAACACGGTTGCGGTTATGTTCGGGGTGTACGTCTTTATTGACTGACGTCTGGAAAACGAGTGTTACAAAGAATACATGAAACATTAAACGATACAGACGGCCGAAGCCGGGGAGCAGAAAATAGGGGGAAACATGAGTACAAGAGGATAAGGAAAGGAAGGGATTAGTGGTGGGATCGACAGATCACTGAACAATCACAGCACTCATTTAGCCAACTTAAAATCAAAAATAATTAGATACGTGTTTTAATTTTTTTTTTAATCGAAATCTAACGGACAAACCAAGGGTTAAAAGATTTGAACAAGCATAATTTAATAGGTCTATTGACTTTCAATATGTCGAAAGCACTACTAAAGCTATATATGTAGTACTTCTATATTGGCACTAAGCTCAAGGTACATTCGCCAACATCACAGTACAGCAATAGTGAAATATGAGCCAGAAAGCATAAACGAATGTACCTTGACATATTTCAAAAGTGGGAAAAAGTCAGGTGCGTTCAGACGGGGAAAAAATTGACTGGAAAAAAATATAAATTTGTCGAAATTAACTGAAATTTCTTCAACCGCCCCAGGAGCAGTTTGGCAGTTGTTCATGTGTAGAAGTGCACATGTATACACGCATAGAAATATATTCACAAAATTTCGAGTTTTCTGTCTCATCGCTTGTCTCCCTTTGATTTCCGAATGAAATTGTGAAGATAAGTTAGTGCCAATATAGAAGTATTACATATATGACTAAAGCACTAAATGAAGAAATAAATAATAAGACAAGTATTTTGTCATATGAAAAATGTGATTTAGGAATGCCTACATTTAAAAATTGTATAAATATTCTACACCTGAATTGTTCCATGGCGAATGATGTGACCATAAATTTACAATATAAGATTTTATTATTTTAGTTCTTCTGAACAAGCATTATATGTGGGCCGTAAGAAAAGTTCCAAAGGATGGGACGGAAAATTATTACGGGGTAATAAAAACGTCGTCCTCTCTTTCCAATTTCCCTTTTTAATTGTCTTTTTTGATTACTTATTATTTATTTTTTATTGCCTGTAGCGATCATATAGGTCACCCCGCCAGCCATATTTTCTTTTCTATGATTATGCGCACTGTAGTGTCGGCAGTGAGTTCAGGAGCAATATGGAACGCCGTGCAGGCTTATAGAAGCAGAACAAAAGCCAGCCGCCAGAAAATATAAATCGTTTCACAATTTTAGCATTTCGCTAGCGCAACAACAACAACAACAGCACATCGTCCTCATCTCCCAATCATCCCACGCCGCAGCAGTGTGCTAACGAAGACTCGCTGCACTGAGCGCAACCAAAAGCAAGCCTTCGTATGTTTATTTTCTTTGCTTCTACTCACATGTTACGCCGGAGTTACAGAGATTTCTGCTGTTAGTAACAGCGTTTGCTTGTATGAGATGCGCGTTCGATATTACTTCATATTCTTTGATCAGACGCACAAGCTGAATCGGATGCACAAGCTGAAGCTGGTGCACCAGTAGGAGTAGGCACACGGGCTGAAGAATGCGTTGAAAACTCGTCACTACTTATGTCTAAAAATTTGTGCACAAACGAACAATACGACAATTTTATTATTAAAATAATGACACCAACTTACTCACAAGCCCAACTTACTTGCGTCTATACAAATACGTTTATTTACCGGGTTTTGCAGCCAATTGCGAATACTCATTTTTGTTACACTTTATTTTGTAATTTAAAGAAGAAACCGTCGCTTTTCTTTTGAGCTTTTACCAAATCACAGTGTTGCCAGATACCTGAAATGACTTTCTCCTTAATCTTCAGAAAATACCGAAATTTCCTCCCAAAAGTTCAAAAAAGCTCCTAAAGTGTTTATAGATTGCGTCATTTTAAAGGAATAAAACTTCTCATAAAAAATAAAAATATATAAATATAATTGTTTTTTAATGCAGCCTTTTTTATTCATCTTCAGCTAAACAACAAAAACTTAACAAAAACGAAACATATAAGAAATGAATTAAATATAAACCGCAATTTTTGGCGGGATTTCATTGTAACAGAAATAAGTGAGAACGAGATAGAAAAACATTACATTTTGTAAGCTTAAAATTTTTTAACACAATAGGATCCGTCGACTATTAAAATAGTTGCCAAAATAGTTTTTGTTGCCAGTGTTTTCAAAACATCATACTTTGTTATCCGAAAATCTCCTAGAAATCCACTAAGGATCAGAAAAATCCCCTAACATAAAATATATATCTCATAAACCTTCTCCTAAACAATTCTTCCTCCTAAAAATTCTCCAAAAAGGCCAAGAATCTCCTAAATCTAGGAGGAAATCTGCTGATCTGACAACACTGCCAAATCAGCTGGTTTGGAGAGAAAGTTCAATGTTGCCTTTAGTGCTTTCAAAAAATTCACATGAAAGTAATGTGTAATATTAAACTAGAAGAATATAAAATCTATTATTAAATCAGATGTGGTTGTGCGAATGCACATGGGGATGCGAATAAGGAATTCTTTACAAATTAATAACTTATTTTAAAATATTTGGCTAATACGCGGCAACGCTGTAATTACTTGAAAATTTTACCTTCAAATTTGTCACTATGGCAACATTGTAACCACTTGGGAATTTTCTGTCTCACTGATGTATTCACTAGTAACTTATAAGCAGGGGTGTAAAAAACCGCAACTCGTCACATGTTGAGGTACAATTGTAGGAATGTATATTTTCAATGTACATTGTGACCGAAAAGTTTCCGGAAATTCTCATTTAAAATTCGCGCGCTGTATATTTTTCGATATTTTAAGTTTCTGTAGGTTGGTAGCACTGTTCTTAATTACTATGCCAAAAATGAGCGCGATCTGTCAGACAGTTTGTTTACGGCAGCTGTTGAAACCAGTTCACCTCAGTAGTGCGTTGCAATTTTGTTGAGAATTTTGTGCTTGATCATGCCAATTCCGATCCCACTTTCATGGAACGCATCATAACTGGTGACGAGACATGGGTCTACGAGTACGACATGCAAACAAGCCAACAATCATCGGAATGGAGAGGAAACGACGAGCCGAAACCGAAAAAACCACGCCAACGTCGCTCGAAAATCAACGTAATGCTGATTGTTTTCTTCGATATTCGTGGTGTGGTGCATCATGAATTCGTCCCTGAAGGACAAACAGTCGGTAAAGACTATTATTTGACTGTTTTAAGACGTTTGCGTGAAAATATCCGCCGTAAACGGCCTCAATTGTGGAAGGATAATTCATGGAATTTTCATGACGATAATGCTCCCTCGCACCGAGCCAACATTATCAACGATTTTAAGGCCAAACATTCAATAAATACCATCGAACAGCCAACGTATTCACCTGATCTTGCACCGTGTGACTTTTTCCTGTTTCCCAAACTCAAATTACCACTCAGAGGAACGCGTTTAGAATCCATAGAAGACGTAAAACAGAATTCGCAGAGGGAACTCAAAGCCATACCGGAAATCGCCTATACAAAATGTTTTGATGATTGGAAGAAACGTTGGCATATGTGTATCGCTTCTAATGGAGCATATTTTGAAGAAGATAAAATAAATATTGATGAAGATTACGAATTTTGCGTTTTATTTAAAATTTCCGGAAACTTTTCGGTCACAAGGTAGATTGATCTCCACAAACACAATTCTACTGAACGGCAGGAAAACTTATTATTACAAATTTGATAAAAAGTAAGCTAAAAATTTAGTTTCGCTTGTAAATAGTTTAAAATTAGTTCATAACGATGGGCCATGGGGGGATTCTAACACCCAGACCCCCCTTTGGCTACGCCCCTGGCATGAACACATTGACGACGAAAGCCGAAGGCCAAATATACAAGATGGCGTCGGCTTCAATCGCCGCCGTATGGTCGACTATATACATTTAATCGTTTTGCAATTAATTTAACAATTAGTAATGAGTAGGGATCGGAATTAAATGCACGTGCATATTTTTTTTTAGCTTCGGATTTGAACGGGACCGAGATAGAAACTATGTTTATTGCAAAAATATTAAAAATGAGCTTACATGGGCCTAATAAATCAAGTTTCTTCCTACTACACTCTATGGGCGAAGCCACGCGTCTTTTATGTAATGCCTAATCCATTCCTCCAGTCTGGTGTGACCCGGATTCATTGATATGCGAATTTCAGTTCCAAAGTTACGCGCAAAATTTAAGTCACAAAAAATATGCCACGCCCCACAGTGTCACGAGTAGGGATAAAAATCAAAAAAATGAATGTCGTAAATGTAGAAAAATAAGTTTGTAGTACTAAGGTAAGTGAAAACGGATTTAAAAAATATCAATTTATATACCGATGGCAGGCCACCAAACTTGCACTTTGTGAAGGTTGGTGACTTGGGTAGAAATTATTGGAATTTGTTGAATGTAAGTTCGAGGACTTTTGTCGAAAAATTTTCCATGGAACCTTATGTTAAGTAAATATATTCTATAAAGGTTTCATAAAGGAGGTGGTTGGGTTATGAGACAGTCAAATGTTTCTATCATACAACACCAATATGCAAATGTTTGTTTTGACGTGAGCCAGTTTTTGTGCTAACACCGGACTGAATAGACCTACTGCTTGTACTCGCTCCAGACATCGTGCTTAAACATCCAATCAAAAACTATTTTTTCATTTTTGTAAAAGTGTAATTTTCTTAAGTGAATCAAGTGAAAAAGGTGAGTGTGATGCATTTTTATTTAGTGTTTTGTTTTTATTTGACGATCCAATATTTGATTTTGCGCACATGTGCCAACCACGTTTTTTCTTTCTGTCATGTTCGAAGTGGCGTTATGGTCGAGTTGTGAGACACTAAATTTTCGTACTAGAACGTACTAAAATCGTCGTATTACTGTCAAATATTGTTGTTTGTGTTTTTTTCAGGTTTATTCCCGTAATTTTATGTGTCATATTTCACATTATAGGTTTTGGAAATTCGTCGTATTGCTGGCCTGGCGTGTGCAGCATTGGATTTGGCGTTGACACAGAAAACCATTTAGTCTGGAATCCAGCCATTTAACCCAGACATATTCACAGACGCTGATTTTGTACAGGCCGTGGAACCAAACAAACTGGAATCTGCAATTGAATCGCGATTAGAAGACGAAGATCAGCGGCGCATTGTATCCGACGAAATAGACGTCGGCAATGAAGTAGAAGTTTTGACTTCACCTTCAAGTTCCATGTCTGGTAGTGTGTTGTCGTTGCTGAATGAAATAGGTCCACTGCAAGGGGCAACCCCTAAAAACTATCAAAACGTGGCCGGAAGACAATGGAAAGCAGTGAGCTAACGTCTCCAGAATGCATTGCCAATCTGAAGAAGAAGAAGAAGGCAGATGCTGAAAATAGACCATCAAAATCAGCAGCCAAACCATCAATTTCATTTGTTTGCGCTTTCTACCGAAAGAATTAAATGATAAAAATTCGATTGAATGTGAGAGATGCAAACGTCCGGTGCACAAGAAATGTCCAAAATTGGACGCAAACGGTTCTGTTTTCATATGCAAACGGTGTTTGCAAGAAGATGATGATGATTAAACTCATCCATTCATTGTTTTTTTTTTCATTGAACTTCAATGTCATAATAATGTGAATTTGTTCTCATTTAATTCAATTTTTTGCGGCATTGTCACACAAAATTGTTTTACTTTTTCTTCCTAAAGTAAACGAAAATTAATCTTTCTATGAATTCATGCGAGTTTGACTTTATTATACCTCTGTTTTGATAGAATTTATTAGGTGTCTCACAACCCAACCACTTTTTTTGAAATGCAAAGGAACAGGTCTTTGGAAAATTTTTAATAAAATTTTAATTGTTGATCGAATCACTATACTTTCTTCGGACAAAAGTTGCGCATTTCTTTTACCTTTCCAACGAAATACAAAACTATTTGATATCTGTAGCCAGTGCGAAGTTACAGCCTAAAAACAAAACCCGTCTCATAACCCAACCACCTCCCCTACTATTTTTGCAACTCTTTGGAAGCTTTCCCTCTTTTGTTTTGCTTTCCATATTCCTTGCACCGTTACTTGAAAAAAAGTCAATTCGTAGGAATAAAAGTGCAATGTCATCAAACTTTAGATACGCTTTTAAAAAAACTAGTTCTTACTACTTCGAGATTTTACAGTTTGATATAGCTGAAAGTATGTATTAATAGAAACCATGGGCTTTAGCTGCACAAACTTGCACGTTTTTAAGAAATTCAACATTTTCAGTGACGTATACAGTCAAAAATACGGACCTTTTTGCAGCATGGTTGGCAGGAAAACACAGCGACGACTGCGGCGTTTAGCTTGAGCTCTACATTTTTGTCTGTAAAAATATGCAAACACCACTTGATTGAGAAAAATTACTTAAAAAAAGGTAGATTCGATGGAAGGCTTCGGTAATACTGGGTGGCTTGCCATCGAATCAAGACAACTTTTCAAAAGAAGCAAAACTTGTGAATATCTTCAGAACTTGTGAATAGCTGTTAATAGGAAAATTAAAGTAAAACATGAGAAACAAAAATGTATTTAAAACAAACAAAATGTATTTAAACAACAACAAAATGTATTTAAAATTTTGTCGAAAATAGATGTAGAGGGTTTAATTTGAATAATTTATCATCGGAAACCGATTGTCCTAGCAGTGCAGATTAACAAACTGTAAACTGTAAACTGTAAAATAATGTTTGCTTGTACATGATGCACATTCTTTATGTTCCATACTTTTTGATAAAGGGTATTTTCTATTTGGGTTTGAAATTACTCAGGTGCGCATAAGTATGCACAGATATTTGTAGTTCTTGTAATATTTCCTTTTTTTTATTACAATCGTATTTGTAGATTGGTCGAAACCATTTGTATATATCTTTATATTGATGATATGAGTTGCTGTATTAAATTTCATCAATATATCTTTTATAGTTTCCGAGATACTGTCAACTTAGTATTCGGTTTGTATGGGAGGTGGGCGTGTCCGTGGGGCGATTGAAGTAATTTTTGGCGTATTAACTTCTCTTTATAAAAAAAATCATACGTACAAAATTTTATTGCCGTACGACTATTCCTTCTCTTTTTGTCCCTCGCTACTATGGACCCGCGACACTGTGCGCCCCTTGTTCACGATGGTATACAAAACTTCAAAGCTTTCCAACTTATTGTTCCGAAGCTATTCCACATTAAAAATGTGGGTTCTATAAGCGGTGTCATGCCCATGTCGAAGGGCACATCGAAATCGTAAATCTTTGATGTGTGATTTGTAGTTCCATAGTTATTCAAAACACTTGAGTTGCTTAAAAAGTGCCACGCCCCTTGTCCAACGCTCAAACAGTTTTACCAGTGAAAAGGCACATCTAAACGGTGACCCCGCACCAAATTATAATGCTGCCCGATTTTTCATTCCGAAGATATTCCATACTGAAAATTTAAGTTGTATGGGTGGTGCCACCCCCCTTGTCAAAAACCCACCCCATTCCCCCTGTCCAGATGTACTGTGCTGTATTCAGTGATCCGTCGAACCCATCACTAATCCCAATCTTTCCTTTTCCTTTTGTACTAATGTTCCCCCTATTTGCTGCTCCCCGGCTTCGGCCGTTTGTATCGTTTAGTGTTTCTTGTATTACTTGTCACTTGTAATTCACACGTCGAATAAACGACACCACCCAAACCCGAACTTCTACCGTATTTTCTTCTACCGCTCCGCGTGAAACATTTAAAAACATTAATACAAACAATCACAAACCACAGTGTACAAAGGAACAAAGGTCAAACAAGTGACACATAGTGAACATTACACACTACACACAGAAATACAAAGCAAAGCAAAAACAAAGCAAAGGAAAGCAACCAACACAAATAATAGGAATACACAAACAGTGACAACACAATCAAACAAAAAAGTGCAACGACACATTGGACAGTGCAGTGAAGTGTAAAGACATTTACAAGAACAAAATCACGCACATCAAAACAACAACACACACCCACAACGCAAAGAAAAAGGAAACGAAGAAAGAGAACTATGCAGAAACCCACAACAGCAGCACAAACAACAGTAGCGGACACACAGTTCCAGCAGGAGATCCCCATTATCGAAAAACAGATAAGCGAAACAATTATATTTTCAAAATAAAAATAACACGTACATGCACTAACACATATATTTTACCCAAATATATACCCACTCCCCAAAAATCCAAGATACAACTTTACATTCTGGTACCCCGCCACTGTACGCTTATCGTGCGTATATCCCTAATTACAAAATAGCGCAGTACAGTAAGCAATCGTGCTACTGCACATAATTCGGCGCTTTGTATATTTTCGCAACAGCAAAAATTCCGCTGCAGCCAGCATCCCAAATACGCACCTTGTGCAGTAAATAGGCACACAGCATTTCCCCCGCTGTATTCCCACTCTCCCGCTTGCAAGCATTTTCGCGTTTTGCTTTGTGTGATATTCGCAAGTCCAAAGCAGCAAGCACTCCCGCTGCTGCTTCTAAGTGCAATTACATATACGCACTTCTGCCGAAGCAATTTCCCCACTCTCGCTGGCAGAGATTGTGTAATTGTAATATTAATATAAATAAATGACACTCATACGCCACGTTGCGCTGCGCCAAAAAATGCACATATCGCAATTACACAGTTTGAATGTGGTTTTTTTGCATTGGTGTCTTAAGCAAATTTGTTGGTCGTTAAAATATCTACAAACTTGCCGAAGACAGTAAAGCGATATTCGGAACGATTTAGGACCTATTAGCATTTAATTCATTTAATTGTAATATTAATATAAATAAATGACACTCATACGCCACGTTGCGCTGCGCCAAAAAATGCACATATCGCAATTATACAGTTTAAATGTGGTTTTTTTGCATTGGTGTCTTAAGCAAATTTGTTGGTCGTTAAAATATCTACAAACTTGCCGAAGATAGTAAAGCGATATTCGGAACGATTTAGGCCCTATTAGCATTTAAATGTTCGAAGACTTAAGCGACAAACTTCCCGAAAACTACTAAACTTCAAAGTCGGATTTCTCTTAAACTAGAGCCAATCTTACCAAACGGCTGGTGGATCTCAACTTAGTATACCTATAGGAAACTCACCCAGAAGTTCCCCCCCATGTCTAATTTTTTGAGGGCAAATTTCACGCACAGTGTTATTATTACCCGAAAACACTTACACTAGTCAGAACAAGTTTGCGTACAGGCAAGTACAAATTATGTTTTCATCAATTTTGACCTCAAAAATGGGTTCTCTGTTTACCAAAACTTATCCAAATAATTCATATATGCCTTAACTGCACTTTTTGTTGTGTTTTAGATGCACTAAAACAATAATTTTCCATATATTCGTATTTATTGACAATATACTCACAAAACGGTGCAGAATAAGTTTGCGTACAAAACTAATAACGGGAACTTCCAGTTGTGCTTTTTATTTTTATTTGGAAATTTGTATTCCATAGAGCAGTAAACGGACTTGTAAATTATTTTTAAACGTACATGTGCTTGAAATTATATAGAAAGCAATAGAACCCAAGCGAAAAAAAAATAAAAATGGGTAAAAGGAAAATCTTACTAAACCTTTCCCGAATTGACATAAAATTTCCTGAAATTAGAGAAACTTTTCGAAGAGCATTTCGCCATTTCGAAAAGCCATCTTAAATTTTGTAAAAAACCAGAAATTCTTGCTTCTTTGCTTCGATCTGGCCATTTTCTTAAGCTACACAAGCAATAGGGTTAGATTGTTTTGCGGTCAGTGCATCATAATCTTAGGCTAGTTGCATCCAATATCTTAAGAAATGTACAGCAATATTTTATAAAACCCAGTAGCAGTGCCTTTATAAGAAAAGTCCTGAAAATAACATATTTTTCCTACAGAATAGCATGTAAGAAGCCCATATTTAGTTTACTTACAAGGAGCAAAGAATTGCTTTCGTAAAAGAGTCCATCAAAGAGTCTAGATAACCGGATTTCCGGGACTATTTGTTGCTATCTATGGAGTAGGAAGATTTATTATTCTCTGATAATGGTTTGGCAAATTTTGCATTAAAAGGCATCAATTAATTTGAAGAGGATTCAGTTAAAGGGTGTGCACACCAAAATCGGGGCACTTGTTTTCTGATATAAAAATAAAACGAAGTAGTCTAGAATTGTTTTTGCAATTTATTTATATTCTTCGGTCTTTAAGGTATGATATAGTCCACATTTATTTATATTTTTTTCCTCCGTATGCCACCAACCGCAATTTTCGTCAGAGTACTACCATAAATTTTTGCACGAAAAATTCGTTCACTTTTTTAGACCCCCACAAACACTTCCTTCGGAACTCTTCTTCTGTCGATACCCTCGCATCACTCTTCTTTAAAATTCCTATAACTTTCGACCACTAGTTTTCGATAGGGCGGAGTTCCGGACTGCTAGGCGGATCACACTCGCGCTATACATATTCCATCCCATATGGAGAATATTCTCTTCATACCACTAGAGAGATTCCCTGGAGTAGTGGCAAGTAGCGAAATCAGGCCAAAACAACGGTTTTGATGTGTGGCAACGAATGAGCGGCAGTAGTCTCTTTTCGAAGCATTCTTCCCGGTAAATATTGCCATTCATTGCACCGACTGTTACAAAAGGGTTTGTTTTAACAACACACGAACAGATGGCTTCCCAAACCATGGTCTTCTTTGGGAATGTTGCCCTTGATTTCACCTTGTATTCATCAGCAACATCTTGGCGATTCGTGGCTGTGTAGAAATCTTGCCCAGCTAAAAATGTAAAGTTGTTCAAGCAGTTTGTTTCATAATCCATGATCACACTACTAAATTTCGTTAGCAAATTTTCGAACAAGTTACGACAAAGGTGCTACACGGTGAGATTTCGTTTCGCGTCCCGATCTGGTACTACTTGAGCCTTGTAACTCTTCAAGCTTGCTCGCCTCTTGGCTTTCTGGACGAACGATGACGATTGCTCCACGATTTAAGCCACCGAACGACTTGACATTCGCGGATTTTTTTTTAAATGCGGCAATCACTTTCTTCGTTCATCTAGCATTCTCCTGGCCATGGTCATAACCACTACCCGCCTTACGATCAACTCTCAGCCTTTCATTACAATTTTTCAACACTTTACTGCATGTCGATGGTGCAGCTTTAGCTTTAGCTTTTTTGTAATTCGGCGTATACTGAGGTTGGGATTCGTAGTGTGTTCGTGCAAAATGAGTTTTCGACGTTCGTATTCGTTTGCCATTTTCTCACTAATAAAACGGGTTTTGCAAATTTTTTTACTTGAATATTGAAAACCAAGTTATGGAGTACTTACGTCTAAAATTTTTTTTTTCAAAGAGTTTTATTTTAAAAGATACAGGAGTTTTAAAGTGTCCCGATTTTGGTGTGCACACCCTTTAATAACAAAAATCTGACATTAACAGTAAAGTATAGCATTTGAGGGGGTATGGTATGGGCTGCATGTCTAGTAAAGGAGTGAGCAGGCTGTGTTGTTTTATTCAGAAATGGTTCCGAGGGGAAGTTACATATTCTTAAGGCTTATGCAAGCTAAGGTTTCAAAATTTTGGATCAGGTTCCAACATTTCTTTTTAACTTTACGATGACCTTAAGGCGAAATGCATACGATATGAAGCTATCTTTGCTATTAACTCGCTCAAAAATGTTGAAAAAGTTTCTCCCTAGTCGCCTAACGTGCATTTAATTGAGTATATAAGGGGTTTACTTGAAATCTGAGCCCAACAACACTCCATCTTCAAAGATATAGTAAACAAACATAACAATTTAAGGATATAACAAAAGAACAGCTGAAAAATCACATAATTTAATAAAATGTATGCCGAAACTTCTGCAGAGAGTTCCAATAAAGGAAGCATATCCAAAAAGTTATTAATTTTTGGACAAAACTTAGTTTAAATTAAATTTTTGCTACATAACCTTATCTTGAACGCAAACTTTTTCTGAGGTGAATTCATAACACATTTTGTTTTTGGCTCTTCTTTTACAGTTTTGTCAAGTTTTTGTTTGTATTATCTTTATAGAATAAAAGAACTAAGTTTATGGGAAAAATAAAAAATATTTTGTTTTTGAAAAATTACTTTGATTGATTTATTTTTCATATGAAAAAACTATATACCCCTTGTACGCAAACTTATTCTGACAAGTGTATATACTAATATATTAACATACATTGACTATATTTAAAAAAAATTGTATGTTTTATTCACACAAAATTCTTACAATTTATGTTTTAATTTGTAACAGCACTCTTTTTAACTCCGATTCTATTCACACCAAAAATCTCTCTCTCGCAATTTCCTTTTTATTTGTTTTTCGTCCAGTGCCTAGCCTATGTTTTTTCTCCTCTTTTGATTTGCCTCAACACCGAGCTGCCAGGTCGCATTCGCCTTACGTCTCTGCCACGCCGTCAGGCGTGAACATTATCTTCCGGCCTTGAGACTGGTGAGATCTTCACGTGGCTCAATCGGTTCCAAAGGCAACAAACACAAACGTTGAATAGGTCGTGTCAGCGAACCGTTGTCAGTCCACACAGTAACGTTGCGCACCACACCATCCTTTCTGGGGTGCTGTTCAGAAACGCGTGCGGTTCGCCGAAGGGCTGGCGGCGTTGACTCTCGCTTTATTATTACCAGGTCTCCTACCTTGAAACCCGGCCGCACTTTGCGCCACTTTGGGCGTTGCTGCAATTCGTGTAAATAGCTATCTTGCCACAATTTCCAAATACGTTGTGCAATAGCCTGTCGCTGCTGCCAATAATTCACCCCATCACAATTGCCCTCAGGCGTAATGCATTCACCTACCATTGGTACTAAAGGCTCGCCAATGAGCAGATGGCCGGGAGTAAGGAAGCTCATATCCTTGCGGTCCATACTGTTAGCACTAAAGGGCCGGGAGTTAAGTATCGCAGAAATTTCACAGACCACCTTGGTGGGAAGCAGAGGGGGTGATAAAATGCCACAGTGTCCGGCGCTGTACCAGCTGATCGTAAAGATCCGAAGTCTCCTAACTACAAATCATTTGCGCCAGCTCGCGCTCAGCACCCACAAAGTTGGTACCATTATCGCTCCACAGATGTAAACAATGCCCAAAGCGTGAGGTAAAGCGGGTTAATACCATGAGGAATGCGTTGGTAGAAAGATCGGAAACAAACTCGAGATGCACCGCCTTCGTCACCATACGCACAAATAAGGCGATGTAACCCTTCATCAGAATCCTGCCCCGGCCACGATGAGGTCTCACACAAATGGGCCCACACCCGTACATAGGAAGGGACGAGCGGGCCGCACCCGACATGCGGGTAAATCCCCATGATCTGTTGTGCCACCTTGCCCCTGCTTTTCTCACAAACGATGCAGTCCTTTACTACCGACCTCGCCAACCTTCGTCCATGGACTATCCAAAAACGCTGCCGCATGACTGCTGCGCGCCACAACGATGGAGCTTCAAGTGCGTCTAGCGATGAGCCATGCGAGGCGCCCTTTTCCAGGTACAATTATGGGATTGCGCTGGTCAAACGGAAGAAAAATAAAAAGAAAGAAAGAAAAAATGGTAAAATACCATCGTGCATGAATGGGGCGAGCATCGCAATTTCAGCTGACAGACGAACGCTTAATAATTGCTGCCCATCCTTCTGAGTCCGCACAAGGCATTGAATGTCCCTAGCATAGTAATTCATTTGTTCCCGTTTGATCCACGATAGAAGAGCTCCATCGACTTCTTCGGGGTTCAGAGGGCCAGTGCGGCTACCTGACTGCGGCCTTCTTGCGTTGTAAAGGAACCTGAACACCCACGCCGTCACTCGTCGCAAACGTTGTAGAGACCAGACGTCTGCATGATTGCATTCAAAACGTGTTGTGACTCATTCACTCTTAAATTACCTACTCACTAACTCACATTCCTTTTTGTGATTGGGAATGAATGAATAATAATTTGCTCTCGAGTGAGAGATTGTACTGTATTCATAAATTGAATGAGTCATTTTTTAGTGTACTCAAACAGAAACTGTATTCACTTTATGCTGTGAATACAGCGAAATCAAATGAATTACAAAGTAAATCCTAAGTAGCAGTGTTGCCGCAAAGTACAGAATGTGGTAGTGTTACCCCAACGCCATTTTCTGTTGGTTTAGGTAGCAAATTGTATGCCTATTTTTCTGATTGCTTTGTCAATCAAGTATTAAAGAAATGTTTGAAACATCAAATATTTTAAGATAACTGGGCAATTACTGTAAAAATACAATAATTGTTATCATAATTCACTAAAATAGAGAACATTTGAATACTAATTTCGATTTTGCCTGCGTACAAATAATTTTATAATGAAAACAATAAACTTCCGAAACAGCAATTAATGCAATTTTCTTCTTGTACAAGTTAAAAAGCCCAGAATAAAGTTTATTTTGATAAATTACTTCAAAACTTTTACGTAATAGTAATGTTGTGCATCTTTATAAATCGTAATAAATATTCAAAATATGTTCCTATTCATTTTTATTGGCAACACAAACGCACGATACGATGATTTAATCAAAACATGATGAATGTGTTCAGGAGAACATTTTTGTATTCATTATTCAGTATCTTTGAAGCGACTGCATTGACTGAAATAATTTAAATGAAATCATAACCATTACAAATATTTCCCATTTAAATACATTTCTATATTCACCTCCGATAGCAAAAATTGCTTCCCTGTCTTATAATAATTTTACAACTTGCGCAAACGGTGCGCAAATAACCTCATTTGTTTATTAAAAAAATGTCACGGAAATTCGCGCAAAATCAAGGAAAATTTGCAAACTGGTCCAAAACGAAGTGATTGCAGTGTTGCCTGAAAATGGTTCAGTGCCACATCGTTTGCAATCATGTATCATATTGTTACGAATACTACGTCTAGTGGGCTGTTACTAGGGATCGCAATTTTTTGCCATTTTGCGATCCCGGGATTTTCGGGATTGAAAAGTCAAATCCCGGTCAAATAACAAATTTTTTAAATAAAACAATTTTACTAAATTGCATAAGTACTTGTTTATAATATATTTCCCATAAAAATGGTCACAGTTTAATCACATTTTGTTTAACTTAAAAGTTTTTCATTTGACATTTAACTTCAGTTTGATAACATTTTGTTTCATCCAAAAATTACACTTAAACATAACTTATTGCTTTGCATCAAATGTATCATAAAGTACATATATATGCATATTTGCTAAAAAAAATAAAATAGTTAATTTGTTTGTACTTTTAGTTTTACTTCAAGTATTTCGATAAAAAAGTTAAGCGTTTTGATTAAGTAAAAACTGATATCTTCAAAATACTAAGGCATTAAGTGTTTTGCCCTCTAATCTAGAGCAAAATTTATTGCAAATAAACCCTGCTGAGAGAAAACATCTTTCAGATTCAACACTTGCTGGTTGAATGCTTAGTAAATAGTTATAAGCCTTTTGCAAAAGACGCCCTCTATCCCCTCCCTCCTCCCACAGGAGTTGAGTTTTTGTGCTTTTAAATTTATTTCATTTGAACTTTGAAGCATCTTTTGCAATCCCGAAAATCCCGGGATTAAAGGATTTGAATCCCGGGATTTTCGGGACTGGCAAAAGTCCGGGATCCCGTGTTCCCGGGATTGCGATGCCTAGCTGTTACGAATCACTGGATTGTGCAATTTGAAAATGAAACAACTTTAATTATTCCAACGCAGCCAATTCAAAACCAACAGTCACTTTATTATTCACAGTTTTACACTTTACTGTTCGTACACTTAAGTATTTGCTTAATTACTTCGTGTGGCAACTTCACTTGTCAAAACCAGACTGACTCGCTGCGCCGTATCCGGCTGCCTTTTATACCCGTCCGGCCATCGCGCAGATCGTTCTCGCACATTCCCGAGTGGACTAAACGTTTCCCTGATGATCGCGACCATCGTTGCCAGATTGGACTAAAAGTTATTATCGCGGCCGTCGTTGCCACATTGAATTATAGCACGGCGCGAAGCGACAGGGTTGCTTTGCACAGCGACAAACTGTCTTACCGTTACACTGCCCACCACTTAGACTTGTTCGTCCCGAACAAGTGCCGAGGCTCCGCTGTGATGAGGCGCCAGACGCTCCAAATGAACTACCTTCAGCTTAGCGCCTCTATTGCTGCAACGTTGAATCCGGTATACCACGTCGTTAATCCTAGTCACGACTTCGTACGGTCCTTCCCAGGACGCTTGAAGTTTCGGAGACAAACCTTTCCTCCGCTGCGGGTTGTAGAGCATTACCAAATCGCCTTCTTGGAACCCTGCTGAGTTGGCCCGTAGATCGTATCTGGCTTTCGCCTTATCGCTGACCAGTTTGGTGCGGCCCCTTATAAACTGGTGAATTTCCTCCAGTTCCGCCCGCTTATTGACCACGTAGTCCGTCTTAGCGCCTCCCGTTGTGTCGCCTACCCCGAACTTCAAGTCAGCGGGTAACCGCAACTCTGTGTCGAACACTGCTCGGGCTGGAGTGAGTGATGTCGTGTCGTGCGGGGCTGACCTTTACGCCATCAGGAACAGGGGGGATATGCGTGTCCCAATCCTTTGGATTCCTGCCTACCACTTTCCGCAGGTATTCCTCCAGTGTCCGGTTAAAGCGTTCCACCATGCCGTCGGACTGTGGGTACAAAGGCGTGGTACGCGTTTTCTTTATCCCCAGCAGCCCACACACTTCCTTGAATACCGCAGACTCGAAATTCCGGCCTTGATCTGAGTGCAACTCCAACAGAACTCCGAACCGGGCTACCCAGTTGTTTACCAGCTTTTCCGATATCGTAGTGGCCTCCTGGTTAGGAATAGGGTACACTTCGGGCCATTTGCTGAAGTAATCCATTACCACCAGCACATATTTGTTGCCTTGAGTGCTAGTTGGGAATGGGCTAGCGACGTCCATAGCAATCCGCTCGAAGGGCGCTCCCACGTTGTACTGCTGCATGCGGCCTCGAGATTTTCTTGTCGGCCCTTTCGCGGCTGAACATCGGTCGCAGCTGAACATCGATTCCTACCCAGTAGAATCGTCTTTTTATTTTGGCGACGGTTTTGGTGATGCCAAAATGCCCAAGGTGCCCTCCACTGGAGTCGTTATGGTATGCCTCGATGACCTCTTTGATTCTGTATTTCGGCACTACCATTAGGGAGTTGCTGGTCCGACCGGAGTCTCTACTTCGTTTTTAAGCGACATTGGATAAGGGTAATATCGCGTCTAAACCGGGGTGTCTTTATTCGTCCTGATTTCGCCTACAACTTTGTTGTGTAAGTAAGTTTATCATTGGGTTCTGCGAAAAGTCCTGAAAAACTCCATACCAGCTTGTTAATCTCGTTTTTTTGGCTAACGGACATATGATTTTCTTTAATGGTAATCGTGTTTACGGCTTTTGATACCAGTTGTTTTATTTTAATCTTGGTGTTGCCTTTAATTGTCATAAAATCATTTTTTATATGAATCACTGCTTCAAGTTCCCTGAGACTATCATTTCCGAGTATACCGTGAAACGAATGTAGTGTGGGGAGAAGGTAAAATTTTAGTTTCGAATCTGTGTTGAAAAGTTTTAGGAAGGTGTGCTCTTTTATTTCTATATCACCGGCTATAGATTTCGCGAAGAAGCTTGTATCATTTTTAATGGGATTAGGGACAATTGAGGGCTGGATGTAATTTTTAGTTGAACCTGTATCGATAAGTAATTTTATTACGTTTCCACTCTTCGTTCTTGTCTCGAAATATGGCAACGAAGAGTGCGTCATTCTAAAAAATGTAAGTCGGTTATATCGAGCAAATTGTCATCTTGATGTTCTTCATCGTAATGATCTGGATTATCCGTGGTGTTTTGCTCAAAGTATTGGTCGGGTCGGTAACTGTCTGAAGATTTTCCTCTTGGTCGCAGTCCGGTATCGTCTCGGAATTTATGTGAAAATTCCTTTGTAATTTATTTGGAATGGGGGAATTATCGTTCGGGGGTCTTTTGCCGAACAAATCATTTGGACGTGGTCGGTTCAAATAGTTTATGTTCCGAGTGCGTTGTGACGAATCAACGTCCATCGGCTCTGGTCGTGGTTGAGGTTTTGGGAATGGGCGAGGCTGTGGATTGTTTGGCCGCTGGAATTGTGAGTGGAAGTTGGGTTGCGGTGGCCATTGTGGGCGGTAATTTGGGAAAGGTGGTCCTTGTGGGCGGTAATTTGGAAAAGGTGGTCCTTGTGGTAGGTAATTTGGAAAAGGTGGTCCTTGTGGTAGGTAAGCTAGCTCCGGGTAAAAGGGTGTCCTACGATTTGGGGTGTTATTGCGACTATTGTTATTTCTTGGGGGTAGTGGTGGAGGTGTTGGGATTTGGAATCTTCTAACAGTTCCATGTGCATAGTTTGTTCGGTAATATTGGTTTTCTAATTTGAGGCACAAGTGCAGCGCTTGAGGGGGATCGCTTGGCTCCTTCATTCCTAGAAGTTTCGGCAAATCTCCGTTTAATCCGCGAATGAATGTATCTAATGCCTTGTCGCGGTAAGTTTGCGTCAATATGCGCAATGCTTCGCTGCCTATTTCCATACATGCTATGAATGGCCTTGAACGAGTGAATTCATCTGGTATTCTAGTGTACCAAGATCTCGTTTGTCGGCGTAGTGGAGCGTAAGGCATTTAGATATTGCCTTCCAGTCCAATGGCGTATTGTATGACTCAGCAGCGTCTGCCTTACCTACAATTTTATTGCGAATTACACTTAAAATTCCAAAATATTGTAACGATGAGACAGTCTGTCGCTGTGCAAAGCAACCCTGCCGCTACGTGCCGTGCTATAACCCAATCTGGCAACGACGGCCGCGATAGTAACCTTTAGTCCAATCTGGCAGCGACGGCCGCGATAATAACTTTTAGTCCAACCTGGCAATGATGGAAACTTTTAGTCCACTCCGGAATGTGCGGGAATGATCTGCGCGATGGCCTGAGAGGTATAAAAGGCAGCCGGATGCGGCGCAGCGTGTCAGTCTGGTTTTGACAAGTGAAGTTGCCACACGGAGTAATTAAGCAAATACTTAAGTGTACGAACAGTAAAGTGTAAACTGTGAATAAGAAAATGACTGTTGGTTTATTTTATTGTCTGCGTTTAAGAAACTGACTGTGTTTTATTTTCAAATTACACAATCCAGAGATACGTAACAGCCCACTAGAACTAGTATTCGTAACATTTGGTGTCAGAAGTGGGATTGTGGAAAATTGAAAATAAAAAAAAAAATATAAAAACTAAATAAATAAAGTTATAGGAGCACGGACATGGTTAAACTCGAGCTGCTGAAGGTGGAACAGCTGAAGAAGGAGCTGGCTGCCTGGAATTTGCCGACTGCTGGCGGAAAGGTGGGGTTGCAGTTGCGCTTGCGAGAAGCATGTGAGGAACGAGGCATCGAGTGGACTGTGCACGAGTTCGGAGCGCAGGAACAAGAGGCGTCGGCCAAAGTGGAGGAATCGCCTGCGGGTGCAGCGGCGATGCAAAGTACGGCTGCAGCGGCTGCGCCACCACAAGCAATGGACATGAGCCAGCTTATGGTTGCAATGAGAGGCATGTTCGAGACTTCAAATCGTGAAAATCGCGAAATGTCGGCGCAGATAGCGGCGCAAATGGAGGCGAAGCTGGAAACTACGAATCTCGAAATTTCGGCAAAAGTCGAGAAAAATTCTGCGCGCATAGAGCAGAAGGTAGAGGAAATTTCCAATAGGCTGAACGGGACAAACGAGTTGACAACCTGGATGAGTCCTTGAACAAACGAGTTGACAGTCTGGAAGATTCGATGCACAGAAAGATAGACGAACGACTTCGAGAGGTACAGCCACGAGAATGTTTGCCACCGGTTCAGGACGGTTTTGCTGGCAGAACAGAAGTGCCTACTTATGATGGTGCTGCGCCGTTCGATACGTTTAAATTGCAATTCGACTTGGCTGCTTTGAAAAATCAGTGGACAGATATCAGGAAAGGTCGGAGGTTGGCAATGGCGCTGAAAGGTCCTGCGGCTGAGGTAATTAAATCAGTTCCGGAATGTTCGAGAAGTGATTACGAGGCCGTCGTGAGCGCGTTGGCAGCGAAGTACAGCAACGAGCACAACCATACGCTGTACTACTGTGAGCTGAAGAACCGCAGGCAGAGAGCCAACGAGGCGCTGCAGACATATGCAGCAGACATTGAGCGGCTCGTACAGCTGTGCTACCTGAAATTTTGTGCTGATGATCTCGAGAGGATAAAGATCGAGTCGTTTATTGAAGGTCTTCATGATCCAGAAACACGTCGCAGTGCATTGATGATGGGCAAGTCGACATTTCAGGAGACGGTGACCAGCGCGATGACATATGAAGCGGCATGGATTGGGAGCACTCGGTATGCACCTGCAAGGATACGCCAGATTCAGGCGGACAAAGACATTCCGATCCAGGCTATAAGCTCTGAGATATCGGGCAGGCCACGAGTGGTCTCCTCTAGAGTTGTCTGCTGGGTATGTGGCAAGCAGGGCCACATTTCACGAGAGTGCCGCCAACGAAAGAGGCGTTCCCGTTCTCGATCGCAATCGCCTGAAGCGAGGAATGCTGACAATCGAGGCTCAGCCAACAAGCGCAGGGCTGAGGACGACGAGTCGTTAAACTAAAACGGGTCAGCCCAAAGGGGCCTGAGCTGATCCCCACAACCTGCTGCCCTACCGTCCTTGTCTCACAGCTGAAACGACAACTCAGCAGCTTGACGATTGAAGGAAAAATAGATGGAAAGTTGTTCGTGTTGACACTGGATACTGGAGCGTCATATTCGATCATAAAGAGGAAGCTGCTAAAGAACTGGGAACCGCTGCATGGCATACAGCTGAGGACTGCGACTAGCGAGCGTGCGCCGGTAAGAGGAAAAGTAACAAAAACAATTGCTATCGGCACCAGCAGCCTGGAACATGAGTTCATCGTCGCGGATATAATGGACGACGTGATTATCGGCGTGGATTTCATGATTAGGCACGGTTTTACGCTGGACCTGCAAGAAAATGTGCTGAGGTATGCCAACGTTGAATTCCCCCTGCACACCGGCTATGAGCAAAGCGTGGCGGTAAGGAAAGTTGTCTCGTGTCAACACCAGAAGATACCAGCGAATTCCGAGGCGATTGTGTGGGCGAAGGTGGACGAGGACGATGGGACAAGTCGGCTGTGGGTTGTAGAAGTGCCAAAACAAGGGTTCGACAACATAATTATCGGACGTACATTAGTGGAACCCAAAAATGGAAAAATACCAGTCAGGATACTCAACACACTGAACACACCCAGATATGTCGAAAAAGATGCGGTCATTGGCGAGTGTAGAGAGGCTGAAGCAGTTGTCAATTGCGAAAGCAGTCCACCCGGAGGAAGTAAGAAAAGCGGTTCTAACATGGACGCCATACCACCGAACCAGTGGAGCAGCGGATTGACAGCCGAGCAGAAACAGAAGGCGCGGTCACTACTGCAGCACTATGGGGCAATATTTGCAACGGAAGCGGGCGGAAGAACAGCCATAGTGAAGCACAACATCGACACGGGAAGTGCGAAACCAATCCGCCAACCGCCAAGACGAGTTCCTCTGGCCAAGGGGGAAGAGGTCACAAATTTGATTGAAAACATGCATAAAGAAAAGGTCATAGGGTCGGGCCCCTGGTGCTCGCCGGTCGTGCTAGTCAAGGAAAAGGATGGCAGTACCCGGTTTTGTGTGGACTATCGAAAGCTCAATGACGTGACCAAGAAGGACAGCTATCCACTACCTCGGATCGATGACACCCTGGACACACTGTCAGGCACTCAGTGGTTTTCCACACTCGACTTACGCAGCGGCTATTGGCAGGTGGAGCTTGCAGACCAGGACAAGGAGAAAACAGCTTTTAGCTTTTGTGGCAGTTCACCGTCATGCCGTTTGGACTCTGCAACGCACCCGCAACATTCGAGCGGTTAATGGAACGTGTGCTTAAAGGGCTGCATTGGCGGATGTGTTTGGTATACCTCGACAACATAATCGTAATGGGCAAACGCTTCGACGACCACCTGGGAAAGCTAAAGGAGGTATTCGAGCGGATACAAGAAGCCGGGCTTAAACTCAACCCAAAGAAGTGCTCGCTGTTCCAAAAGGAGGTAAAGTATCTGGGTCATACGGTTTCCGCCCGCGGAGTACATACGGATGAAGGCAAAATCACGGCGGTGAAGGAGTGGCCCCGGCCACGCAAGATCCGGAAGGCCAATTGGCGCGGTGGATCGAGCGGCTGCAGAGCTACGACTACACGGTAGAGCATCGCAAGGGTAGCAGCCATGGAAATGCCGATGCCTTGTCACGCCGTCCGTGCAAAACCGAATGCAGGCATTGTTCGCGAGCCGAAAGCAAAGAGCAGATAGTGGACGTACGATTGGTCAGCGTTATGCCAGAGGAAGAGTGGTCTGCGGAGAGGATACAAAAGGACCAGCGCGAGGATACGGATCTTAAAAAACTCATTGAAGGCAAGGAGCAACGTGCATGTCCAGACTGGCAGGAGATGGCCGGTGAGAGCCCGATCGTGAAGGCTTACTGGGCGCAGTGGCAAAGTCTGCGGCTGGCTGATGGCTGCCTATACCGCGAGTGGGAGAGTGAGGATGGCCGGACCAGCAATTCCCTAATTGTAGTCCCGAAATGCAGGATCAACGAGGTGATCGAGGCATACCATAACGACTCCAGTGGAGGGCACCTAGGCATCACAAAAACTGTCGCCAAAATAAAAAGGCGATTCTACTGGGTAGGATGCCAGGAGTCTGTCACTGTTTGGATTAAGAGCTGTGATCGATGTTCGGCTGCGAAAGGACCAACAAGAAGATCTCGGAGCCGCATGTAGCAGTACAACATGGGGGCGCCCTTTGAGCGAATTGCCATGGACGTCGCCGGGCCATTCCCACTTAGCACTCAAGGCAAGAAATATGTGCTGGTGGTGATGGACTATTTCAGCAAATGGCCCGAAGTGTATCCTATTCCTAACCAGGAGGCCACCACGGTCGCGGAAATGCTGGTAAACAACTGGGTAGCCAGATTTGGAGTTCCACTGGAGTTGCACTCGGATCAAGGCCGGTATTTCGAGTCTTTGGTATTGAAGGAAGTGTGTGAGCTACTAGGAAGAAGGAAAACTCGCACCTGTCCCTTGCATCCCCAGTCCGACGGCATGGTGGAATGATTCAATCGGACGCTGGAAGAATATCTGTGGAAAGTAGTAGGCAGGAATCAAAAGGATTGGGACACGCATATTCCGCTGTTCTTGATGGCGTATAGGTCAGCCCCGCACGATACGACATCACTCACTCCAGCCCGAGCAGTGCTCGGCACAGAGCTGAGATTGCCTGCTGACTTCAGCACGACGGAAGGCGCTAAGACTGATTACGCAGTTAATAAGCGACGGGAGCTGGAAGAAATCCACCAGTTTATAAGGGACCGTATCCAACTGGTCAGCGATAAGATGAAAGCCAGATATGATCTACGAGCTAACACAGCGGGGTTCCAAGAAGGCGATCTAGTAATGCTTTACAACCCGCAGCGGAAGAAAGGTTTATCTCCGAAACTTCAAACGTCATGGGAAGGACCGTACAGGGTCGTGACCAAGATTAATGACGTGGTTTACAGGGTTCAACGCTGCGGCAACAGAAACGCCAGGTTGAAAGTAGTCCATTTGGAGCGCCTGGCGTCTTACTCCGGCGGAGCCTCGGTACTTGTTCGGGACGAACAAGTCTAAGTGATGGACAGTGATACGATGAGAAATTCTGTGCCAGAATGCTTTTCTCCGCACGAATGTTTTCCAACCATACTTTTAGGCATGCACTTTGAAGTACGACAGATTTGGTATGATTCGCTTGGTATAGTCCGATATGGCAAGGTTCGCGAGAAATGGGCTGTGCGAGAATGGTCGAGCATTTTCCAATTGGAAGTTGCAAGAAACTTCGGCGCGATAAGAAAACTGGTATAAAAGCAGCAGTGTGCAGCGCAGTGAGTCGAGTCTGTGTTGAGCAAGCAAAGTGGTAACAAGTGTAGATACAGATACAAGCGAAGTGTAAACCTGTAAATAAAGTGATTGTTGATTTTTGCTGAGTAATTGAAGTTGTTTTATTTTTAACCACAATCAAAACGAACCTTGGAAAATAAACTTGGATTTTCGTAACAATATAGATATTTGCTGCAATGACTCGCAAAATTTTGTATATCCATATTGTTTTGCACAAATATACCACAGTTATTTTCTGTCATTATAATGCCCATTGCAGGAAGTCGTAAAAGGTGGGCGTGGTCAACCTTATATAGCTTATGTTTACCGCTATGAAACATAGAATCATTTGACATCAACATTAATTTTAAGACATATACCGTAGCTTTGTTTTGCTAGTTTAATTGGCGCGGAAAGTGGGCGTGGCCGATTATATTATAGCCTTTGTTTGTCGCAATGACACGCCGAATCGTTTCATACATTGTTATTATAGTGGGCGTGGCTAAAAGGCATATCAGGTGGGCGTGGTCAATCTTATATATCCTATGTTAACATGAATGAAACACGGAATCACTTGATATTAATACTGATTCACCGACATGTACCGTAGCTTCGTTTTGTTAGTTTAGTAGGCGCGGAAAGTAGGCGTGGCCGATTATGTTATAGCCTATGTTTGCCGCAATGACACGCTGAATCGTCTGATACCCATATTGCCTTGAAAAAGCATACCATAGATGAGTTGTTACCATAGTGGGCGTAAGAAGGGGCGTGGTCATTCTCATATAGCCTATGTACCATTACCCCAGATAACAAATGTTGAAGTATAGATACTCGTATAGACTTATGCTTTTCTATGCAAACGAACAAGATTGAGGGCTCCTGTGTAAAGGGTTGGGAAGGGGGCTCAAGCCTAGACTTTTGTTATTCCGAGAATGATGTTCTTACGATCTTTTTTGGGGCATTGCTGAGTAGTGCATACAAGAATAATCAACGTTTTCGTACTCCAAGAAACTGCTGCGGCAGACGGACGGCGCACAGTGTGACTTTTATCATTTTTAGGATGCCAAAAGTAAAAAAAACATGTTCTCCGATCGCAAAAATTTTTTGGTATGCAGTAGAGGAATATTCAAGTGTTACGAATATATGATCAAAGCAAAACGAAAAATAACAGTTAGCATAATAACCGTTTTCGAATTTGTCTCACTGCGACAAGTGCAGAAACACTTTTCTTAATGTGAGCTTTTTGTGAAGTTCACAGAGACATGATTTTTTTCAGAAATATTTTTGCACAAATCTTTTTGATTTTAGTTACTTGAATATTTCGTGCAAACTACGGTAAGTTTTTGAAGCTTTAACCCATTTTCGCCGTTTTTGCGAAAAAAAATTATTATTTAAGTAAAATCGATATATATGCTATCAGTTATTCTTAAAAAACTTATTTTATATAATTTCATTTTAATTTAAATTCATTTGTCGACGTGGCGCCAACGTTGCGTACACGAAACACAGATTCGAGATTTATCTAGAACACGCATAATGACACCCAGATAATTCACAAACCAATTTTATTTTTTCTTTGCCTTTATGTGAACGTATTTTCATGTCGACCAAAAAAAGAATTGACGTTTGACAATTTTTAGTGTGCGATTCAAAATTTGTCTGAAAAACATGTGTCTACATATACAAGTATGTGAGTCAGTGTGTGTTTTGTAGGTAGTTGAGATATGGAGGGGAAGAAAGCCTAAGGATATACCTTCCGAACAAAAAAAAACGTATCGCAATACCTCACACACACTGCACATACGAATTTTTTAAATAGTAACGTTGCGTATACGCAACAGAGGAAGGAAATGGGTTAACCCTCATCCGACGTTCAAAAAAACTCACACTTAAGATGTTCGGGTGATTTTTCACCCATATGGTACTTTTTGACCAATTATAATACACATTAATTTTTATTATCTTTGTTATCTTACCGATAAATAAGTTGACAAATGTTTCTATATTTTTTTGAAATTAGGGCAACTAGGTTAGGTTAGGTTATTGTGGCTGCCTCTGTAAGAGACTCGAAGGCCTATTATGAGACCCGTTGTGATAACTATACCACAAATTTCACCCGTTGTTAAATGTGTATGTTACACTGTTTTTTTCCAACATATGTTACGGCACATATTTCAAACGGATGGGGAAAGGGGCAAGAAAGAGCAGTAGTTAACTAAAACTTTGTGTTCACCACATGTATAGATTTTTAAAGAATTGCAAAGCAGAATATGCCTTTCGATCGTTTTTGATACCAAATTTGCACCGTATTTCAATAGTTTTTTACTTTTTTCCGCTCTGATTTTCTGACAAGGTTTGCAAAAATGGCTGTATTAAGATAAGAAGTCAGCATGAAGATTTTCCTTTCGCTAACGTTGCTCTACGCAAAATCTTTAGCTTTACTAAACTCAAATCTAAGTCTTCAAGAAAAATTGTATTTTTTGTACAAGCGATCCAGATGGAATCGACAGCGATTGGTTTTTCGCTTGAGAGTATAGTTAGTGAACAATCAATTGGTCTTAAGCGTCAACTACTGCTTTTGACTTATTGTAAAACGATATAATTTCGGGTAATTTTTTGTCACCCACATATCCTGGTTATGATGAAAAGTGCTCAAAGGGGCATCTTCTTCTTGTTAACTTAGTGTGCTTTTCATAGGACGTACAAAGCAGTTGTCGCTCAGCCCACGTTTCTCATATATCTCTTATGGCTGTTAACGAGCTTCATTCTTGATTACAATCGTTACGTTCTTGGCGAGTGGTTTTGTCACCGACAGAACGAAAAATTGTTCGTTGTTGTTCAACTCTACAGATTATCAAGAGATTATCCATTCCACTTATAAACACCACTCAAAATTAAAACACCCAAATATGCCTGATCCATGCACTGCTAAAAACTCGCAAACCTTCAACATTAGTTTTGTCAGTTACTATCTTTAACATTGGTCTTCATTGGCATCTTATACTGCTGACCCACGACTTCAAGCATAACGAGTTATACCAACTTTAGTTGAAATAAAATAATTGGTTCCTACTTTTCCGTTGAGTTCAGGAGGCCCATTGATCCATAAAAAGATTTTGCCTATAAAAGCAGTTCAAAACTTTCAATCCAGTGACGTAATTGTATGGCATTTTCTGTATGTGTTGCGTTGAATTTCCATACAATTTGTATATGGGTGAAATATCACCCGAACGTCGCCCACGTAGCTTTTTTTGTAATCACCGTTATAATCAAATAATCAATATGTTGTAGATGAATTCTAAAACTTTTATTGGGTTGCTACAAGTACAAGAAACTTTAATCATTTTGATAAATATATAGGAAAGTTATAGCATCTCAAAGTTGAAAATGGGTGAAAAATCACCCGAACGACGGATTAGGGTAAATTAATTTATTTCAATTTTTTTCGATTAAAATAGCTAGTCACTAAAAATTGAGTGGTTCCCAAAATTGTTTCTTTTTTTAATAGAGTAAAACTTATTGAATTCCGTAGAGTTCCATATAATGTTTATAACCACATTAATGAAAAATATGTCTAGTTTCGGATTCTGCAATAAATTGTTGCTTCTTTTTGCACCAATTTAGTTCACAGCTAATCAAACATGGCAATTTCGCGAAGTAAACTTTATGATGTTTAGCTAAAATCCAAGCAAAAAAAAAATAATCATGCGGTTTCTAAGTATATTTTGAGTTTAATTGGAAAAGATGTTGTCCACTGAAAATCCTGTGTAAAAAACTCTGCTATAATTTTTATTCAAAATGGGCACATTCGAGCCGAATAAATAGCCGTTTCCTTAATATCACAGGATATTGGATTTTTTGTCAACAATTTTTTTAAATGTTAAATGGTGTGGAATAAATCTAATTCAAAAGTATTAAAAAAATATATTTTGACTATTCCGTCCAGACAAACCCTATTAAATTAGACATAATGGTCATCTGAAATTACACCTTATATAGGGAGTCGAAGAAAAAGTGGGCTGAACACGCCCATTTCTTTTGTCTAATACGATGTTGACCTCTACATGGTTATTGCAAAATTGTATCGTCCTAACATCCTAAAAATGATAAAAGTCAATGTGCGGCGTCGGATCAAGACGATAAATCGGGCTGCAACTTTTCAGCATGGTACAATAACAAGGTATGCCAAGTAGACTAATCTCCCTCTTTTTTCGTTTGTTTACATTTGGAAATACTGTCAAACGGAGATACTGGAGTTGCGTGTACGCTAGAAATTTAGTACCTTTTTCCATGTATACCATACCTTTTGGAAATGTTCATGCAAAACAAACAAGAAATATGCACTAGCTGCCTTAGAGTGAAAAGGTGCTAAATCCACTTTTCAAATTTTAAAGGAAAGACAAAGAACTAAGTAAAAATAATTTATATTTATGTTCATTCTTTGGACCTTCTTTGCTCTGGACTTTGTGCACTTTTCCACGAAGCAAGACTTTTTCTTTTTCTCTCTTTTCATGCATGTTCCGCCGACTTATGACGACATTTTATGCCGTTATTTTTAATTTGTGCTTTGTGAACTTTTTCGCCTTGCTGTGATTCTGCGCTTTTCATTTCAAGAAGTGATTGAGTGTTGAACATTTTGAAATTGAAAATCGTCCGTGTGAATTAATAATGCCGGGAAATTCTTGTACGTTGTGCAGAAGCAGACAGTAACATAACTAATTTGTTTCTCTTTTTCCGCAAGTAGCTGGTACCGGATATGTTATTTACGTCCGAAACTTATTTTTGGCAGAAATATGAGAATATTTATACTTTTTGCAAAGAAAAAGATACCTATTAAAGTTTTTCTGTGTATTGTAAAAACTGTATGCTTTTCAGTATTTTCTGTGCAGCCCTGCGCACGACTCCCATTCATAATCACCTCTAATTTTTGTCGTTTGACATTCACATCTCATAGTACATGAAGAGTACTCTCCCTACCTGGCATACCTTGTTATTGTACCATGCTTTTCAGCACACAGCCGAAAAGGGCGCCTGCAAACCTGAATGCAAAAGGTCACTGGAGACAGGTTCTGTCTCGTGACCGGCGAACGGGGGCGCAGTTAAGTATTTCTTAGAAATTGCCTCTTCTGGCTTGGCGATGAGAGTCGCGAACAAAAGTGGGCCCGCTACTTGCTCGCAAGGAGGGAGGCACCAGCCAGGGCAGAAAGGGTTTCTGGATGCTCCCCACACTTTAATAATAATACTAATAATCCGTATGGACTAACTCCATCAGTTCTTTTGACCGATTCTCTAATCTCCTTGGCAAAAAATATACCGCCAGTAAAATGACACACCTATGAGACGATGGTATACAAAACTTCAAAGCTTTCCAACTTATTGTTCCGAAGATATTTCTCATTAAAAATTTGGGTTGTATGGGCGGTGCCATGCCCCTCGTCCAATA
The DNA here is from genome assembly GCA_963971225.1 of Melieria omissa. NCBI lineage: Eukaryota > Metazoa > Arthropoda > Insecta > Diptera > Ulidiidae > Melieria > Melieria omissa. The sequence continues at coordinate 50,776,696 of OZ020269.1, read as the reverse complement.
CCCACCCTACTCTCCCTGTCGAAGGGCACGTCGAAATCGTAAGTATGTGCCAAATATCTTGATGTGTGATTTGCATTTCCAAAGTTATTGAAAATAATAAGGTCGCTTAAAAAGTACCACGCCCCTTTTCCAACGCCCATACAATTTAACCACTCGAACGACACGTCTAAGCCATGATGATATCAAATTTCAATGCTGGCCGACTTATAATTCCGAAGATATTTCATATTAAAAACTTGGTTTGTATGGGCAGTGTCAGGCTCCTCGTCCAATACCCACCCCATTCCCAATGTCGAAGGGCACATCTAAATCGTTAGTTTGTGTCAAATCTGATTGTAGTTCCATAGTAGTTGATTGATTTGTAGTTCCAAAGCTATTCAAAACAATTGAGTTGCTTAAAAAGTGTCACGCCCCCTGTCCAACGCTCACAAAGTTTTACCAGTGAAACGGCACATCAAACGGTGGCCCCACACCAAATTTTATTGCTGCCCAATTTCTCATTCCGAAAATATTCCATATTGAAAATTTAAGTTGTATGGGCGGTGCTACGCCCCCTTATCAAACACCCACCCCATTCCCCCTATCGAATCGCTAAATCGTTGGATACCCATATTGCTGTGACATATATATCATGGCTGATTTGTTATTATAGTGATCGTGGTGAGAAGGCGTATTAGGTGGGCGTGGTCAATATTATATATCCTATGTTAACATCAACAAAACTCGAAATCATTTGGTATTAATACTGATTAGCCGACATGTACCCAAGCTTCGTTTTGTTAGTTTAGTGGGCACGGAAAGTGGGCGTGGCCAATTATATTATAGCCTATGTTTGCCGCAATGACACGCTGAATCGTCTGATACCCATATTGCCATAACAAATATACCATGGCTGATTTGTTATTATAGTGGGCGTGGCGAAAAGGCATATCAGGTGGGCGCGGTCAATCTTATATATCCTCTGTTAACATCAACGAAACACGGAATCATTTGATATTAATAGGGATTTACAGACATGTACCGTAGCTTCGTTTTGTTAGTTTAATGGGCACGGAAAGTGGGCGTGGCCGATTATATTATAGCCTATGTTTGCCGCAATGTAACGCTGAATCGCCTGATACCCATATTGCCTAACAAAAGCATACCATAGATGAGTTTTGTTACCATAATGGGCGGAAAAGGGGGGCGTGGTCAATCTCATATAGCCTATGTACCATTCCCACAGATTAAAAAATGTTTGGTACTTATTTCATCTAAATCGGTTCAGTGGTTTTTGCCTGATTGTGGCTCAAAAAACGTCACACTTGCTTTTATATAATAGTATAGATTAAAAATAACGAAATACGTATTTTAGCTTTTTTCCAAATTCGACCTTCAAAAGGCATGTTTAGTTATATTTCCGTAGAGTTTAACATAGAGATGACACAGCTATGAAGATGCAATCTTCTATATATATAAAAATGAATCGTGGTCCGTTCGGCTGCTTAAAACTTGAAAACGACTAGACCGACTTGGATACTTCCTTCGGCGGGTTTGTTTGAAATTGTTACGTGAAGGTTTAGGGAAAATGAAAAGTCGGCAAAACGGGGCGTGGCACCACAAGAATATATTTTTAGACAATAATTTTGGAACCATAAGTCACACATCAATTAAATTTGGTACAAACTTACTATTTAATCATGTCCTTCAATAGAGGGGATGGGGTGGGTATTGAACAAAGGGGTGTGGCACCGCCCATACAACTCAAATGTTTTAAATGGAATACTGTTAAAATTTTATGGGCGTTGAAGAAGGGGCGTGGCACATTTTTTATGCAGCAGAACTGTAAGTCGTACATCAATGAAACTTGGTATGAACCTACCATTTAATCATATCTTTCGATAGAGGGAATTGGGTTGGTATTGAAAAAGGGGGTGTGGTCCCGCCCATACAACTCAAATCTTTTAAATGGAATAGCTTCGGAATTGCAAGCCGCAAAGCATTGAAAGTTAGTGTACCGTCGCCTCATAGATGTGTTATTCTACTGTTAAAATTTTATGGGCGTTGGACAAGGAGCGTGGCACATTTGTTTCACCAAAACTATCCGCATAATTTTGGAACTGTTAGTCGCAGATCAATGAAACTTAGTATGAATTTACCATTTAGTCATAACTTTCCACTGAGGGAATGGGGCGGGTATTTAGCAAGGGGGCGTGGCACCGCACATACAACTTAAATCGTTTATATGGCATAGCTTCGGAATCGTAAGCCGCACAGCATTGAAATTTGGTTTGTACCGTCGTTTCATAGATGTGTCAGTCTACTGATGAGATCTGATCGGCGTTGGTCAAGGGGCGTGGCACATTTTTTATGATCCAACAGTTATGCAGTAAACACACACATCAGTGAAACTTGGTACGAACTTTCCACTTAGTAGAACAATTCGACTAGAAGAAAGTTGTGAGCATTGGACAAGAGGGTGTGGTACCGCCTCCATTTTTATATGCATAGATTGTTTGCCCTAACTGACTGACTGATTGATTGATTGATTCATCATCGCTCAGCCCAAACCGCTGAAGCTACAAACATGAAATTTGAACTGATAACACGTAATTTTTTGAAATTCGGGGGTGTAAAGGGGTCATGTGTCAAGGTGTTGTATGAAGAAAAGTGATTTAAGAGGCATATTGATTTCGAACTTCCTGAAAATACTCTAAACCAAAAATAATTCGACAGGTGTTTTATAATTTTTCGAAAATCAAAATTTAACTGGACTAATAATGGGTTAAGATTTGTTTAAGGGTAGACTCGAAAAAACATGAACCGATAAACCTATTGACTTCAAAAATTGTAAAAATACTTGAAATTAAAACAAAATTATTCACGCGTTTCTCTTATTTTCAAAATCGAAATCTAACTGGATCAACGACGGGTTAAAAGTTTGTATGGAGAAATAATAAAAAAATAATAATAACTCGATACGTGTTTTTCATTTTTTCCGAATATTAAAATCGGCCGGGGTCAACGACCGGTTAAAGTTTGTAAGGCGAAACTGTAAAAAACATGAATTAATGGACCCACTGACTTCAAACTTTATGAAAGTACTCTGAGTAAGTGTAGGCACTTCCGCCTACAGGACAAGGAGGAGGATAAGGCGTGACGGTAGTTTCGGTCCCTGACATGACTGAAATTATTATCACGCAGATCAACTTGCAGCATAGCAAATCGTCTACTGCTCTACTATGCACCAGGCATGCGAAACTGCAAACATGTCCTCAAATAATATTAATCCAAGAGCCATGGGTGTGCTATAAGCGTATCTGTGGTCTGGGTGCCATTACGTGGGGACAAATCCTTCAACACGAAGGGAGTGATAGACCGCGAGCATGTATCATCACGCCGCGGTCGATCGAATGCACGATGCTTAGACAATTCTGTTCTCAAGATGTCGTTGCGGTTAAAATAAAGTACTGGGTTGGTGGGAACAGCGTCAAAACTGTAATAGTAACGGCCTACCTGCCGTATGACTCTATACTTCCTCCTCCATCGAGGGAGTTAATGGAAGTCGTCCAGTATGCTGAATCCAGGGGTTTGGGACTCATAATGGGCTGTGACGCGAATTCACAGAACATTGTTTGGGGTAGCAGTAAATGCAATCCCAGGGGTACTAAACTTTTGGAATTTATTATGTCGGCTGATCTCGTGATTCAGAACGTTGGTAACAAACCAACTTTTGTGACCAGCAGAAGACAAGAAATGTTGATCTAACACTGACCAACAGAAAAGTGGCAAATCAGCAATGGCGGGTATTGGAGGAGGTCTCTCTTTCAGATCACCGCTTCATCGAATTCCGACTCGGTATTGATCTAATGTCGATGCCAGGTGGACGGAATCCTCGCAAGGCGGACTGGAACAGGTTTGGTGAGCTTCTGATAGAGCGTATACCAATCCTGTAAAAACTCCGAACTACAGCCAAGATTGAAGAAGCGACTAGGGAACTAGGAGCAACTTCGACTGGCTGCTATGAGGAGGTGTGTCCGCTGAGAGCGAGCAGACAAGGCAAAGCAGTTCCATGGTGGAGTGCCGAGCTTTCGAAGCTACGCAAACGATCTAGGAAGCTTCCGAAAAGGGCCTTAAAGACCCGAAAAGGGAATGACTGGACCAACTATCACGTCATCCAAAGGGAATTTAAGAAGAAAGTGAGGTTTGTCAAACTGGACTCTTTCAGAAACTTTTGTAATGAGGTTGAAGGTATGAAGGAGACAGGAAGACTGTGCAGGGTTCTACAAAGAGACCAAACGGCTAACTTGATTCTCTTCGCCTGCCTGATGGATCCTATTTTAATAATAATAATAATTGATTGGCACGACAGCCCGCTTACGCGAGACTAAGGCCTAGCTTTCCGCAACCACCCGTGTTGTGCGTGTGAATTTTGTACGCGGGTGGAAGGGACCTACAGTTTTATGCCGTAGGCAATTTTTACTCTCAGAGGTTTGCCATTTCCAGCTGAGAGGACAGCCACCGAAAGAGAAAACGAGTTTCCCGTTTTTTTTTTTTTAGGTGTTACTACATGCAGAATTCGAACTTGCGTCGCTCTGCATGCGACTCGCTGGACCGCGCACTAACCAACTGAGCCACGGCGGCTGCGATGGATCCTATACTACCTCTAAATCGGAGACCTATAACACTCTCCTAGCGACCCATTTTCCGGGAAGCAGGATAATTCCCACTGTGGTGGGCAGTTGTGTGGTCAATGACATAGATAATAGGACTAAGAGGCTTAACTGGTTTTCCGCGTCAGAAGTAGTAACGGAGGAGGCGGTAAGGTTTTCTTTTTCCTCCTTCGAAAACTACAAGTCCCAAGGACCTGATAAAGTTTACCCGATAACGCTGAAGAGGGGTGGAGACAAGCTGATGAGAGTTCTTATAAAGATCTTCACGGCTTGCCTTGCTCATGGTTACATTCCAACTCTTTGGCGAAAGGTCAGAGTGGTCTTCATTCCCAAACCAGGGAAAGATGACTATACGCTGGCCAAGAGCTTTAGGCCAATCAGCCTGACTTCTTTCATGCTGAAAAGCTTAGAGCGAATGGTAGAAAAGCACATCCGAGGGAAGGTGCTGAAAAGGAGCCCACTCAGTAGAAACCAAGACGCTTACCAGAGTGGAAAATCATGCGACTCAGCCCTACATGACATCGTATCCAAGATTGAAGTGGGACTGGAAGCTGACCAGTACACTTTGGGCGTCTTTGTGGATATTGAGGGGGCTTTTGACAATGCAATCTTTGACTCGATATGCTCAGCAGCTAGAATGCATGGGGTAAATGAGACCTTGATAAGGTGGATCCGCTCCATGCTCTCTGAGAGATTGCTAACCGTTGGTGAGAATGATAGCAATTCGGTCACAGTAGAGGTCGGACGAGGATGCCCCCAGGGTGGTGTCCTCTCTCCACTGCTGTGGTGTTTCGTGGTCGACTCTCTACTAAGGGAGATGCAGGATCTCGGAATTCATGTCCAAGCATACGCGGACGATGTCTGTGCACTAGTGTCAGGACGATCCCTCAGGATGATTTGCAAAAAAATGCAGAAAGTCCTGGATAAGATTGATAACTGGTGCACAGGACAGGGTCTTTCCGTCAATCCCAGTAAAACGACTCTGGTCCTATTTACTAGGAAGCGGAAGCTGGATGGTCTCGAACTGCCAGTACTGAAAGGTGTGACCCTCAGTCTATCCACGGAAGTGAAATATTTAGGAGTCATCCTAGATAGGAAACTAATGTGGAAGACGCATGTCTTGACGAAGGTAGAACGTGCGCTGAAGGTTTTCCAACAGTGCCGTCGAGCTTTTAGCAAGACCTGGGGCCTGAAGCCGGCGGTGGTCCTTTGGATATATACCGCACTCATCAGGCCCATAATTACGTACGCATCGGTAGTCTGGTGGAGACGAACAATGGTTAAGTTCACAGCTTTGGCTCTGAACAGACTACAAAGAAGTGTATGTATATGCATTACGGGTGCCATGAGCACTGTCTCGGGTGGCGCCCTTAATGCCTTAATGCCCTTGACCTGCTTCCCCTGGATCTAAAAGTTCAAGAGGAGTAAATGAAAGCGACATGTCGGCTGTATTCCTATGGATACTGGCATGACAACAAAGGCTCGGGTCATAGAGAAATCTTCAAGAGGTTGTCAGTGCAATATCCGTTGCTGCTGGCCCCTAAGGATTGCCTAATACCCGTAGTATCCTTTAGGAGAAACTTTGAAGTGAGGTTCCCAACGCACGGCCAGTGGGAGAACCCAGAGGCCATGCCAGGGGATCTGACGGATATTTTCTTCACTGACGGATCCAAGACTGTTAGAGGTACTGGAGCTGGATGGCACCTCGAAGGAAGTGTCAGATGCTACTACTCACTGGGTGGGCTAACTACCGTCTTTCAGACGGAAATCTTCGCCATTCTGAAAATAGCGGAATGGATAATCGGGAGGAAATGACAGCCTAGCTGCACTTAAGGCCCTGGAGAATGCGCGTGTTACCTCTAAGATTGTCCAAGAATGTAAGATTAAGCTTAAATCAGTCGCGAGACGTAATAAGCTCCAACTTATCTGGGTTCCGGGACACTGCGGTGTTCTAGGTAACGAAACTGTCGATGAATTGGCTGACTGTGGATCAGGGTGCACACCCATGGGACCAGAACCAATAATCGGCACCAGTCTAGCAGGAAGTCCTATGTCAACAACCTACATAGAGAACGTTGGTCTAGCTTGGGAAGCAGTAAGACTGCGAAGTATTTTGTGAAAAGCTCGAACAGGAAAGAAGGGAATTAGCACACGATAATAGAAGGGAAGGATCTGAGAAGGAAAGACCTCCGACGAATGATCGGGTTAATCACGGGACACAATCCATGGGGGCGACATATGTCCAACATGGGCATCATCGAAGATCCGACTTGCGTTTTTTGCCTGGAGGAGGTAGATAGGTTAGGTTGCGGTGGCTGCCTCTATGAGAGACACACTCGGAGGCCTGAAAGGCCCATTGTGATACCACATATTTTACCCGTTTTTGAACTGTGTATGCAACACTGTTTTGCCAACATATGTTACAGCACACATTTCAAGCGGATGGGGAAAGGGGGCGAGGGGACCTACAGTTTAACGCCGAATCCGAACGGCGATTGGCAGTTTTTCGTTCACACTTGGAGGTTTTGCCATTGCCTGCCAAGAGCGCACTTGTGCGATTCCTGTAATTCTCATTCCCTTCATGTGGATAGCGATAGAAGTAGAAGAGTTGTTCACCAGCCCGAGCCAGGAATCGAACCTGGAGCCTTTGGTATGAGAAGCCAGCGCGCTACCCGCTTGACTATCGAGGCCGGCTAAAGGAGGAGGTAGATAGTACAGAGCACTTTCTCTGTAGCACAGGAGAAGCCATACCTCCCTCTCCTCTTCCACCCACTTTATCTTTTTCTTTTCCCAATCCCATTTCCTCTATCAACCTTTTTCCTGAGCCCTAAGCACAATGGGCTATAGAGCCTGAGTGCTTGGGGTAATGACCTCCCTTGGGTTATTTCCTCGGCTCCCCTTCACATCCATCCACTCTAAGTGAGAAATAATTTGACACGTGTTTTTCACTTTTTTTAAATCAAAATCTAACGGGGTCAACAATGCGTTAAGAGTTTGTATGGGGAAACATGATTTATTGGTCCTTTTGACTTCAAACTTAGACAAAAAGCAGTTCAATCGGGAAATAATTAAAATGTGCTTTTCATATTTTTGAAAATCGAAATCGACCATGGTAAGCTACGGATTAAGAATTTGTTTAGAGTAAATGTGACAACTCATGATTTAAAGGGCGTTTTGACTTCACAGTTTTTAGAACCACTTGACATCAAAGATAATAGACATATGTTTTTTTTTATCAAAGTCTGACGGGTCAACAATGCATTCACAATTTGTATCGGGTGAAAGAAGAGATCTTGCGTGCGAAGCCGCGGGGCCCAGCTAGTGCTATAATAAAATTTCCAGGATGGAAGAAAATAATTAAGGGAATGTCGTCAGGGTTGGCCACCCTTTTGACTCTTGTTCATAACTTTCATGTAAGGAAGAATTTCGTCAATAAAAGCATATTGCCAAAAAGGTCTGGGTATAAGAACACCTTTTTGAAGTATTGAAAATTAGTTGTGTGAAAAATAAAAAATTTATATAACAATCGAAAAAAAAAAATAAATTCTGTCAAGGTTGGCCCATGTTGTTTAGGTTGGCCCACTCCTGAAAATCGACAAAATTTATGCTCTTACTGTCTCGTTCCCTAACTTAATAGCCCTAATGGCTTGAACAACATCCGCCAAATTGACGTTGCCCCGATCGGTCTTTCGCTTGTTCCGAGATGTGCTGCTAAAATAAAAAAAAACCACTTTGCATGATTTTACACTTTTATTCCTCTACATTCTATCAAAATTTACTGCAATATTTTTTATATTTTTTCCGACAATTTTTGTGCATGATTTTTCATGTTATTTTTTCTTTAGTCGATCAAATTTCACTAAAGCTAACCTTTCAGAGCACAAAAACTTAACGCGGCGTTGTTATAACCCGGATTGAAAAAAAATCAGGTACGGCGTCGGCCGATATTAGTTGATGTCGGCTAATATCAACACCGATATCGGTCGATGTCGACTGATACCAACTACCGATATCGGCGAATGTCAGCTGATGTCGACGTGCCTTGGGTACGTGCCTTAACGCACACAATCATGGCGGGCCAACCCTGACTACACAAGTGGGCCAACCTTGACGACAAACACCATGGTGGCATTGCGTCAAACCATAAACAAACCGGTTACGCAATTAAATTTCTCTCACGATTTATTCTTGGAGGCTAACCACACAACATATTGTTACGAATATTAAGTCTAGTGGGCTGTCACGTATCTCTGGATTGTGTGATTTGAAAATAAAACACAGTCAGTTTCTTAAATGCAGACAATAAAATACACCAACAGTCACTTTATTATTCACAGTTTACACTTTACTGTTCGTACACTTAAGTATTTGCTTAATTATTCCGTGTGGCAACTTCACTTGTCAAAACCAGACTGACTCGCTGTACCGCATCTGGCCACCTTTTATACTCTGTCCGGCCGTCGCGCAGATCGTTCTCGCACGTTGCCAGATTGGACTAGAAGTTTCCCTGATGACCGCGACCATCGTTGCCAGGTTGGGCTAAAAGTTACTATCGCGGCCGTCGTTGCCAGATTGGGTTATGGCACGGCACGTAGCGGCAGGGTTGCTTTGCACCGCGACAGACTGGCTCATCGTTACACTGCCCACCACTTAGACTTGTTCGTCCCGAACAAGTGCCGAGGCTCCGCTGTGATGAGGCGCCAGGCGCTCCAAATGGACTACCTTCAGCTTAGCGCCTCTATTGCTGCAACGTTGAATCCGGTATACCACGTCGTTAATCCTAGTCACGACTTTGTAAGGTCCTTCCCATGACGCTTGGAGTTTCGGAGACAAACCTTTCCTCCGCTGCGGGTTGTAGAGCATTACCAAATCGCCTTCTTGGAACCCTGCTGAGTTGGCCCGTAGATCGTATCTGGCTTTCGCCTTATCGCTGACCAGTTTGGTGCGGCCCCTTATAAATTGGTGAATTTCCTCCAGTTCCGCCCGCTTATTGGCCACGTAGTCCGTCTTAGCGCCTCCCGTCGTGCTGACTACCCCGAACTTCAAGTCAGCGGGTAACCGCAACTCTGTGCCGAACACTGCTCGGGCTGGAGTGAGTGATGTCGTGTCGTGCGGGGCTGACCTATACGCCATCAGGAACAGGGGGATGTGCGTGTCCCAATCCTTTTGATTCCTGCCTACCACTTTCCGCAGGTATTCCTCCAGTGTCCGGTTAAAGCGTTCCACCATGCCGTCGGACTGTGGGTGCAAAGGAGTGGTACGCGTTTTCTTTATCCCCAGCAGCTCACACACTTCCTTGAATACCGCAGACTCAAAATTCCGGCCTTGATCTGAGTGCAACTCCAACGGAACTCCGAACCTGGCTACCCAGTTGTTTACCAGCTTTTCCGAGATCGTGGTGGCCTCCTGGTTAGGAATAGGGTACACTTCGGGCCATTTGCTGAAGTAATCCATTACGACCAGCACATATTTGTTGCCTTGAGTGCTAGTTAGGAATGGGCCAGCGACGTCCATAGCAATCCGCTCGAAGGGCGCTCCCACGTTGTACTGCTGCATGCGGCCTCGAGATTTTCTTGTCGGCCCTTTCGCGGCTGAACATCGGTCGCAGCTCTTAATCCACTCGGCTACAGACTCCTGACATCCTACCCAGTAGAATCGTCTTTTTATTTTGGCGACGGTTTTGGTGATGCCTAGGTGCCCTCCACTGGAGTCGTTATGGTATGCCTCGATGACCTCGTTGATTCTGCTTTTCGGCACTACCATTAGGGGGTTGCTGGTACGACCATCCGCGCTCTCCCATTCGCGGTACAGGCAGCCTTCCTTCAGCCGCAAACTTTTCCACTGTGCCCAGTAAGCCTTAGCGATCGGGCTTTCACCGGCCATCTCCTGCCAGTCTGGGCGTGCGCCTTGCTCCTTGCCTTCGACGATCTTCGCAAGATCCGCATCCTCACGCTGGTCTTTTTGTAGCCTCTCCGCAGACCACTCTTCCTCTGGCATGACGCTGACCAACCGGACGTCCACTATCTGTTCTTTGCTTTCGGCTCGCGAGCATTGCCTGCATTCGACTTTGCACGGACGGCGGGACAAGGCATCGGCATTCCCATGGCTACTGCCCTTGCGATGCTCTATCGTGTAGTCGTAGCTCTGCAGTCGCTCGATCCACCGCGCCAATTGCCCTTCAGGATCTTTAAAGTTCAGGAGCCATCTCAATGCCGCATGATCTGTGCGCAGGCGAAACTTTTGTCCATACAGATATTTGTGGAAGTGTTTCACGCAGTCCAATACCGCCAGCAGTTCTCTCCGGGTCACACAGTAATTGCGTTCCGGTTTCGATAAAACCCTACTGTAGTACGCTATCACTTGTTCCTGGCCGTCTATTATCTGTGATAGCACACCGCCAATACTACTCCCGCTTGCATCTGTATCCAGCACAAACATCTCCCCAGGCACGGGGAAGGCCAGAATTGGAGCACTGCACAGTTTTTCCTTCAGACGTGCAAAAGCCTGTTCCTGCTCCTCGCTCCACTCGAAAGCTTGGCTCTTTTTCGTCAGTTTGTGCAAGCTGCTGGCTATGTTCGCGAATCCCGGAACAAATCGGCGGTAGTATGTACACAGGCCCAGGAAACTGCGGAGTTCGTGCAGATTGCGTGGTCGGGGCCACTCCTTCACCGCCGTGATTTTGCCTTCATCCGTATGCACTCCGCGGGCGGAAACCGTATGGCCCAGATACTTGACCTCCTTTTGGAACAGCGAGCACTTCTTTGGGTTGAGTTTAAGCCCGGCTTTTTGTATCCGCTCAAATACCTCCTTCAGCTTTCCCAGGTGGTCGTCGAAGCTTTTACCCATTACGATTATGTCGTCGAGGTACACCAGACACGTCCGCCAATGCAGCCCTTTTAGCACGCGTTCCATTAGCCGCTCGAATGTTGCTGGTGCGTTGCAGAGTCCAAACGGCATGACGGTGAACTGCCACAAACCATCGCCAACACTGAAAGCCGTTTTCTCCTTGTCCTTGCCTGCAAGCTCTACCTGCCAATAGCCGCTGCGTAAGTCGAGCGTGGAGAACCACTGCGTGCCTGACAGTGTGTCGAGGGTGTCATCGATCCGAGGTAGTGGATAACTGTCCTTCTTGGTCACATCATTGAGCTTCCGATAGTCCACACAAAACCGGGTACTGCCATCTTTTTTCTTGACTAGCACAACCGGCGAGCACCAGGGGCCCGAAGAAGGCTCTATGACCTTGTCTTTCCGCATGTTCTCGATCAAATTTGTGACCTCCTCCCTCTTGGCCAGAGGGACTCGTCTTGGCGGTTGGCGAATCGGTTTTGCACTTCCGGTGTCGATGTTGTGCTTCACTATGGCTGTTCTTCCGCCTGCTTCCGCCGCAAATATTGACCCATAGTGCTGCAGGAGTGACCTCGCCTTCTGTTTCAGCTTGGCCGTCAACTCGCTGCTCCACTGGTTCTCCTGCGGTATGGCGTCCATGTTAAACCCGCTCTTCTCATTACCTCCAGGCGGGCTACTCTCGCAATTGACCACTGCTACAGCTTCCTTACACTCGCCAATTACCTCATCTTTTCCGACATATCTGGGTGCATTCAGGGGGTTCAGTATTCTGACTGGTATCCTTCCATTTTTAGGTTCCACTAATGTACGTCCGATGATGATGCTGTCGTGTCCTTGCTTCGGTGCTTCTACTACCCACAGCCGACTCGTCCCATCGTCCTCGTCCACCTTTGCCCACACAATCGCCTCAGAATTCGCTGATATCCTCCTGTGTTGGCACGATAAAACCTTCCTTACCGCCACGCTTCACTCATAGCCAGTGTGCAGCGGGAATTCAACGTTGGCATATCTCAGCACATTTTCCTTCAGGTCCAGCGTAAAACCGTGCCTAATCATGAAATCCACGCCGATAATCACGTCGTCCACTATATCCGCGACGATGAACTCATGTTCCAGGCTGCTGGTGCCGATAGCAATCGTTTTTGTAACTTTCCCTCTCACCGGCGCGCGCTCGCCAGTCGCAGTCCGCAGCTGTATGCCATGCAGCGGTTCCCAGTTCTTCAGCAGCTTCCTTTTTATGATCGAATATGACGCCCCAGTATCTAGTGTCAACACGAACCACTTTCCATCGATCCTTCCTTCAATTGTCAAGCTGCTGGGCTGTCGTTTCAGCTGTGAGACAAGGATGGTGGGGCGGCAGATTGTGGGGATCAGCTCACGCCCCTTTGGGCTGACCCGTTTTAGTTTAACGGCTCCTCGTCCTCAGCCCTGCGCTTGTTGGCTGAGCCTCGATTGTCAGTATTCTTCGCTTCAGGCGATTGCGATCGGGAACGGGAACGCCTCGTTCGTTGGCGGCAGTCTCGTGATATGTGGCCCTGCTTGCCACACACCCAGCAAACAACTTTAGAGGAGACCACTCGTGGCCTGCCCGGTATCTCAGAGCTTATGGCTTGGATCGGAATGTCGTTGTCCGCCTGAATCTGGCGTATCCTTGCAGGTGCATACCGAGTGCTCCCCATCCATGCCGCTTCATATGTCATCGCGCTGGTCACCGTTTCCTTAAATGTTGGCTTGCCCATCATCAACGCACTGCGACGTGTTTCTGGATCATGAAGACCTTCAACAAACGACTCAATCTTCATCCTCTCGAGATCATCAGCACCAAATTTTGGGTAGCACAACTGTACGAGCCGCTCAATGTCTGCTGCATATGTCTGCAGCGCCTCGTTGGCTCTTTGCTTGCGGTTCTTCAGCTCACAGTAGTATAGCGCATGGTTGTGCTCGTTGCTATACTTCGCTGTATAATGCTCTCATGATGGCACCGTAATCACTTCTTAAACATTCTGGAACTGATTTGATTACCTCCGCCGCAGGACCTTTCAGCGCCAGTGCCAACCTCCGACCTTTCCTGATATCTGTCCACTGATTTTCCAAAGCAGCCAAGTCGAATTGCAATTTAAATGTGTCGAACGGCGCAGCACCATCATAAGTAGGCACTTCTGTTCTGGCAGCAAAACCGTCCTGAACCGGTGGCAAACATTCTCGTGGCTGTACCTCTCGAAACCGTTCGTCTATCTTTCTGTGCATCGAATCTTCCAGACTGTCAACTCGTTTGTTCAAGGACTCATCCAGGTTGTCAACTCGTCTGTTCAGGGATTCACCCATTTCGTCAACTCGTTTGTCCCAATCGTCTATTCGCGTCCCGAGATGCTCAACTTTCACATTCAGGCTATTGGAAATTTCCTCCACCTTCTGCTCTATGCGCGCAGAATTTTCCGCCATTTCCCGATTTGCAGTCTCGACTTTTGCCGAAATTTCGAGATTCGTAATTTCCAGCTTCGCTGACATTTCTCGATTTTCTGTCTCGATTTGCGCCGACATGCCTTTGAGTGCAGCCATTAGTTGGCTCATGTCCAACGCTTGTATTGGTGCAGCCGCTGTACTCTGTAGCGAAGCAGCACCAGCAGGCGACTCCTCCACCTTGTCCGACGCCTCCAGTTCTTGTGCTCCGAACTCGTGCACAGTCCAATCGACGCCTCGTGCCTCACATGCTTCTCGCAAGCGCAACTGCAACTCCACCTTCCCGCCAGCAGTCGGCAAATTCCAGGCAGCCAGCTCCTTCTTCAGCTGGTCTACCTTCAGCAGCTCGAGTTTAACCATGTCCGTACTTTTATAATTTTATTTATTTAGTTATTTTCAATTTTCCACAATCCCACTTCTGACACCAAATGTTACGAATATTAAGTCTAGTGGGCTGTCACGTATCTCTGGATTGTGTGATTTGAAAATAAAACACAGTCAGTTTCTTAAATGCAGACAATAAAATACACCAACAGTCACTTTATTATTCACAGTTTACACTTTACTGTTCGTACACTTAAGTATTTGCTTAATTATTCCGTGTGGCAACTTCACTTGTCAAAACCAGACTGACTCGCTGTACCGCATCTGGCCACCTTTTATACTCTGTCCGGCCGTCGCGCAGATCGTTCTCGCACGTTGCCAGATTGGACTAGAAGTTTCCCTGATGACCGCGACCATCGTTGCCAGGTTGGGCTAAAAGTTACTATCGCGGCCGTCGTTGCCAGATTGGGTTATGGCACGGCACGTAGCGGCAGGGTTGCTTTGCACCGCGACAGACTGGCTCATCGTTACAATATTTTAGATGCTTACCTTGACGAATTCATGTTTTCGCTTTAAAATTCGATGCTCTATTCACTGATGCTGGAAAACTTTTTTGTCATTGACAAGTTACTTAGTGCACAAAACGTTTCAACTTAATGGTCCGAAATGAGTAATGTCACAAAAAGTTCGCTGTTATTGAGAGAAGTTTTCCTACAACCGCACATAGGTGGCGCCAGTTGTCTACACTGAAAAATCACAGTGGGCCGACCTAGACTATGGGCCAACCCTGACGACATTCCCCTACCATTTTTCAAAAAGTTCAGTTTATTCAGTTTCACTATCATAAAGAATGATGTTTTCAATCCCACACAAACAGTTCAATTGAAATACAACTATTTTACAAATAGTTTTCTCCCATAGTTTTCTTTTTTATTGTAAACAAGTGTAAGTAATGCAACGTAATTTTAACAAAATAGGCTTCCTTAACTTTCCTTCTTATTCTCAGAAAATATTAGTATTAAATCATATTTTAACAAAAAATTTCATAATAATGAAAAAAAAGTAGGATGATATAGCTCTAAACGGGTTAAGCGGGTAAGCCAAACTCATTTTTATATAGAACATTCAAAATTTGTGGCATTGGCTTTGTTAGTATAGAAGTTTTCATATTGTTACGAATACTAGGTCTAGTGGGCTGTTACGTATCACTGGATTGTGCAATTTGAAAATGAAACAACTTTAATTATTCCAACGCAGCCAATTCAAAACCAACAGACACTTTATTATTCACAGTTTTACACTTTACTGTTCGTACACTTAAGTAGTTGCTTAATTACTCCGTGTGGCAACTTCACTTGTCAAAACCAGACTGACTCGCTGTACCGCATCTGGCCACCTTTTATACTCTGTCCGGCCGTCGCGCAGATCGTTCTCGCACGTTGCCAGATTGGACTAGAAGTTTCCCTGATGACCGCGACCATCGTTGCCAGGTTGGGCTAAAAGTTACTATCGCGGCCGTCGTTGCCAGATTGGGTTATGGCACGGCACGTAGCGGCAGGGTTGCTTTGCACCGCGACAGACTGGCTCATCGTTACACTGCCCACCACTTAGACTTGTTCGTCCCGAACAAGTGCCGAGGCTCCGCTGTGATGAGGCGCCAGGCGCTCCAAATGGACTACCTTCAGCTTAGCGCCTCTATTGCTGCAACGTTGAATCCGGTATACCACGTCGTTAATCCTAGTCACGACTTTGTAAGGTCCTTCCCATGACGCTTGAAGTTTCGGAGACAAACCTTTCCTCCGCTGCGGGTTGTAGAGCATTACCAAATCGCCTTCTTGGAACCCTGCTGAGTTGGCCCGTAGATCGTATCTGGCTTTCGCCTTATCGCTGACCAGTTTGGTGCGGCCCCTTATAAACTGGTGAATTTCCTCCAGTTCCGCCCGCTTATTGACCACGTAGTCCGTCTTAGCGCCTCCCGTTGTGCCGAATATCCTGAACTTCAAGTCAGCGGTAACCGCAACTCTGTGCCGAACACTGCTCGAGCTGGAGTGAGTGATGTCGTGTCGTGCGGGGCTGACCTATACGCCATCAGGAACAGGGGAATATGCGTGTCCCAATCCTTTTGATTCCTGCCTACCACTTTCCGCAGGTATTCCTCCAGTGTCCGGTTAAAGCGTTTCACCATGCCGTCGTACTGTGGGTGCAAAGAAGTGGTACGCGTTTTCTTTATCCCCAGCAGCCCACACACTTCCTTGAATACCGCAGATTCGAAATTCCGGCCTTGATCTGAGTGCAACTCCAACGGAACTCCGAACCTGGCTACCCAGTTGTTTACCAGCTTTTCCGAGATCGTAGTGGCCTCCTAGTTAGGAATAAGGTACACTTCGGGCCATTTGCTGAAGTAATCCATTACCACCAGCACATATTTTTTGCCTTGACTGCTAGTTGGGAATGGGCCGGCGACGTCCATAGCAATCCGCTCGAAGGGCGCCCCCACGTTGAACTGCTGCATGCGGCCTCGAGATTTTCTTGTCGGCCCTTTCGCGGCTGAACA
This sequence comes from Melieria omissa, assembly GCA_963971225.1. Classification (NCBI taxonomy): domain Eukaryota; kingdom Metazoa; phylum Arthropoda; class Insecta; order Diptera; family Ulidiidae; genus Melieria; species Melieria omissa. Next base: position 50,759,860 of record OZ020269.1, on the reverse strand, counting down.
TCGGTCGCAGCTCTTAATCCACTCGGCTACAGACTCCTGACATCCTACCCAGTAAAATTGTCTTTTTATTTTGGCGACGGTTTTGGTGATACCCAGGTGCCCTCCACTGGAGTCGTTATGGTATGCCTCGATGACCTCGTTGATTCTGCATTTAGGCACTACCATTAGAGAGTTGCTGGTCCGACCATCCGCGCTTTCCCATTCGCGGTACAGGCATCCTTCTTTTAGCCGCAGACTTTTCCACTGTGCCCAGTAAGCCTTAGTGATCGGGCTTTCACCGGCCATCTCCTGCCAGTCTGGACGTGCGCCTTGCTCCTTGCTTTCATCGATTTTGGCAAGATCCGCATCCTCACGCTGGTCCTTTTGTAGCCTCTCCGCAGACCACTCTTCCTCTGGCATGACGCTGACCAACCGGACGTCCACTATCTGTTCTTTGCTTTCGGCTCGCGAGCACGGCCTGCACTCGACTTTGCACGGACGGCGTGACAAGGCATCGGCATTTCCATGGCTACTGCCCTTGCGATGCTCTATCGTGTAGTCGTAGCTCTGCAGTCGCTCGATCCACCGCGCCAATTGCCCTTCAGGATCCTTAAAGTTCAGGAGCCATCTCAATGCCGCATGTTCTGTGCGCAGGCGAAACCTTTGTCCATACAGATATTTGTGGAAGTGTTTTACGCAGTCCAATACCGCCAGCAGTTCTCTCCGGGTCACACAATAGTTGCGTTCCGGTTTCGATAGAACCCTACTGTAGTACGCTATCACTTGTTCCTGGCCGTCTATTATCTGTGATAGCACACCGCCAATACTATTCCCGCTTGCATCTGTATCCAGCACAAACATCTCCCCAGGCACAGGGAAGGCCAGAATTGGAGCACTGCACAGTTTTTCCTTCAGACGTGCAAAAGCCTGTTCCTGCTCCTCGTTCCACTCGAAAGCTTGGCTCTTTTTCGTCAGTTTGTGCAAGCTGCTGGCTATGTTCGCGAATCCCGGAACAAATCGGCGGTAGTATGTGCACAGGCTCAGGAAACTGCGGAGTTCGTGTAGATTGCGTGGTCGGGGCCACTCCTTCACCGCCGTGATTTTGCCTTCATCCGTATGTACTCCGCGGGCGGAAACCGTATGACCCAGATACTTGACCTCCTTTTGGAACAGCGAGCACTTCTTTGGGTTGAGTTTAAGCCCGGCTTCTTGTATCCGCTCGAATACCTCCTTTAGCTTTCCCAGGTGGTCGTCGAAATTTTTACCCATCACGATTATGTTATCGAGGTACACCAGACACGTCCGCCAATGCAGCCCTTTAGCACGCGTTCCATTAGCCGCTCGAATGTTGCTGGTGCGTTGCAGAGTCCAAACGGCATGACGGTGAACTGCCACAAACCATCGCCAACACTGAAAGCCGTTTTCTCCTTGTCCTTGTCTGCAAGCTCTACCTGCCAATAGCCGCTGCGTAAGTCGAGCGTGGAGAGCCACTGTGTGCCTGACAGTGTGTCCAGGGTGTCATCGATCCGAGGTAGTGGATAACTGTCCTTCTTGGTCACATCATTGAGCTTCCGATAGTCCACACAAAACCGGGTACTGCCATCTTTTTTCTTGACTAGCACGACCGGCGAGCACCAGAGGCCCGAAGAAGGCTCTATGACCTTGTCTTTCCGCATGTTCTCGATCAAATTTGTGACCTCCTCCCTCTTGGCCAGAGGAACTCGTCTTGGCGGTTGGCGAATCGGTTTTGCACTTCCGGTGTCGATGTTGTGCTTCACTATGGCTGTTCTTCCGCCTGCTTCTGCCGCAAATATTGACCCATAGTGCTGCAGGAGTGACCTCGCCTTCTGTTTCTGCTTAGCCGTCAACTCGCTGCTCCACTGGTTCTCCTGCGGTATGGCGTCCATGTTAAAATCGCTCTTATTACCTCCAGGCGGGCTACTCTCGCAATTGACCACTGCTACAGCTTCCTTACACTCGCCAATTACCTCCTCTTTCCCGACATATCTGGGTGCATTCAGGGGGTTCAGTATTCTGACTCGTATTCTGCCATTCTTAGGTTCCACTAATGTACGTCCGATGATGATGTTGTCGTGTCCTTGTTTCGGTGCTTCTACAACCCACAGCCGACTCGTCCCATCGTCCTCGTCCACCTTTGCCCCCACAATCGTCTCAGAATTCGCCGGTATCCTCCTGCGTTGACACGATACAACCTTCCTTACCGCCACGCTTCGCTCATAGCCAGTGTGCAGCGGGAATTCAACGTTGGCATATCTCAGCACATTTTCCTTCAGGTCCAGCGTAAAACCGTGCCTAATCATGAAATCCTCGCCGATAATCACGTCGTCCATTATATCCGCGACGATGAACTCATGTTCCAGGCTGCTGGTGCCAATAGCAATCGTTTTTGTAACTTTTCCTCTTACCGGCGCGCGCTCGCCAGTCGCAGTCCGCAGCTGTATGCCATGCAGCGGTTCCCAGTTCTTCAGCAGCTTCCTTTTTATGATCGAATATGACACTTCAGTATCCAGTGTCAACACGAACAACTTTCCATCTATCCTTCCTTCAATTGTCAAGCTGCTGGGCTGTCGTTTCAGCTGTGAGACAAGGACGGTGGGGCGGCAGATTGTGGGGATCAGCTCACGCCCCTTTGGGCTGACCCGTTTTAGTTTAACGACTCCTCGTCCTCAGCCCTGCGCTTGTTGGCTGGGCCTCGATTGTCAGTATTCCTCGCTTCAGGCGATTGCGATTGCGAACGGGAACGCCTCTTTCGTTGGCGGCAGTCTCGTGCTATGTGACCCTGTATCCAGTGACGCTCCAGTATCCAGTGTCAACACCAACAACTTTCCATCTATCCTCCCTTCAATTGTCAAGCTGCTGGGCTGTCGTTTCAGCTGTGAGACAAGGACGGTGGGGCGGCAGATTGTGGGGATCAGCTCACGCCCCTTTGGGCTGACCCGTTTTAGTTTAACGACTCCTCGTCCTCAGCCCTGCGCTTGTTGGCTGAGCCTCGATCGTTAGTATTCCTCGCTTCAGGCGATTGCGATTGCGAACGAGAACGCCTCTTTCGTTGGCGGCAGTCTCGTGCGCTGTGACCCTGCTTGGCACATGTCCAGCAAACAACGTTAGAGGAGACAACCGGTGGGCTGCCCGGTGTCTCAAGGCTTATGGCCTGGATCGGAATGTCGTTGTCCGCCTGAATCTGGCGTATCCTTGCAGGTGCATACCGAGTGCTCCCAATCCATGCCGCTTCATATGTCATCGCGCTGGTCACCGTCTCCTTAAATGTCGGCTTGCCCATCATCAACGCACAGCGACATGTTTTTGGATCATGAAGACCTTCAATAAACGACTCAATCTTCATCCTCTCGAGATCATCAGCACCAAATTTTGGGTAGCACAACTGTACGAGCCGCTCAATGTCTGCTGCATATGTCTACAGCGCCTCGTTGGCTCTTTGCTTGCGGTTCTTCAGCTCACAGTAATATAGCGCATGGTTGTGCTCGTCGCTATACTTCGCTGCCAACGCTCTCATGATGGCACCGTAATCACTTCGTAAACATTCTGGAACTGATTTAATCACCTCGGCCGCAGGACCTTTCAGCGCCAGTGCCAGCCTCCGACCTTTCCTGATATCTGTCCACTGATTTTCCAAAGCAGCCAAGTCGCAGCACCATCATAAGTAGGCACTTCTGTTCTGCCAGCAAAACCGTCCTGAACCGGTGGCAAACATTCTCGTGGCTGTACCTCTCGAAGCCGTTCGTCTATCTTTCTGTGCATCGAATCTTCCAGACTGTCAACTCGTCTGTTCAGGGATTCACCCATTTGTTTATGTTTATGTTTATTCAGTCTAGAGTATATATATAAAACAAAGGGCCGAGATTCTTCTGCGCAACTCGAGTGACTGCAGATTTATTAATTTACAACGCGAAATATAGGGGGGAAGTGGTAGATCGAAGTTAAGAGAGTTAAGAGCAAACTTAACAAATTTACGCTGAACCCGCTCAAGACGATAGATATGTACATCATAGTGTGCGTTCCAAATAAAAGACCCATATTCCAATTTCGATCTGACGAACGCATTAAAGAGCAATTTACGCGTATATGGATCCTTGAAACCCACACTATGCCGTTTAACAAAGGCAAGAGAGGAAAAAGCCTGAGGAATGGTACGGTTCAAATAGCTGACAAACGTGAAACCCGAATCAAGCACAACACCAAGATCCAACACCTCATCTAGGGACTTTAGCACACAATTAGAGATAGAGTAGGAGGTAGGACGAATATTACGGGATTTAGAAAAGGAAATAGAATTACATTTATTTATATTAACAGAAAGATTATTACGACAACACCAATCAAAAAAGTTGTTAACTTCGCATTGGAGAAGATAAGAGTCAGACTGATTATGGACTTTAGAAAATATTTTTAAATCATCAGCATAAAGAAGAAAACAGCAACTACTAAAACAACTACTAACATCATTCATAAACAGCACAAAGAATAGAGGTCCCAGTATACTACCCTGAGGGACGCCAGACGAAGCCACATAAGATTTTGAGCAAACACCATCAACACGAACAACGTTTACCCTATTAAACAAATAAGATCTAATCCAACTCAACACATTAGAGTAAAAACCCATCTTCTCCAACTTCGATAGCAAAGCCGGATGCGAAACCCTATCGAAAGCTTTAGTAATATCCGTATAAATAACATCAACCTGACCACCACCAACAAAAGAAGAAATACAATAGTTAGTGAAGACAGCCAGATTAGTAACAGTAGAACGACCAGGGACGAAACCATGCTGGGATGGCGAGATATAACGCTTAACAACAAAAGACAATTTGGACATAACAACTTTCTCAAACAACTTAGAAATATTAGGGAGTTTAGAAATTGGCCTATAGCAGGACACGTCATTCTTTTTGCCACTTAATATACGTGATTTTCCAAGCATCAATGAAGACTCCAGAGCTCAAAGACATATTAAATAAAAGCAAAAAGGGACCAACAATGGACGACATACAATTTTTCAGCAAAAATGGTGAGATACCATGCACATCAGCCTGCTGAGAATTCTTCAGATTATTTATCCCAACCAAAATGTCCTCTTCAGAAAGTACTAAGGACCCAAAATCAATATTTGAATTAATATTGTTGAGGGAGTCCTGGTCATGCCATGGACTATCTGCAACAAAATTGGCCTCAAAAAACTCCGCAAAAAAGTTTGCAGTCTGTAATGCAGAATAAGAAACCCTACCATTGAAGGACATCGCCACTGGAAATGTCGAGGAGGACCGCTTGGACTGGATAAAAGTCCAAAACGACTTGGGATTAGATTTAATATTAGCTTCAAACCTAAGGAGATACTGCTTATAAAGAAACTTATCAAGGAAATTAAAATTCTTCAAGTAATACAAATATTTGTCTCGAAAGTCAGGATTACCCGTAGATTTAAAGCGCTTATAGAACTTATTCCGCAAGTTTTTTAACCGTTTTAAGCCCTTGGTATACCAAGGCAATCTATAAGATTTCATAGGATGACGAGGAACATTCTTACTGATAATATATTGCAGCTTGGACACAAAACGTGCAAAACACTCGTCCAAACTAAGGGTCGCAAATAATGAGTGCCAATCAATATCGCCATTTCGTCAAATCGTTTGTCCCAATGGTCCATTCGCGTCTCGAGATGCTCAACTTTCACGTTCAGCCTATTGGAAATTTCCTCCACCTTCTGCTCTATGCGCGCAGAACTTTCCGCCATTTCTCGATTTGCAGTCTCGACTTTTGCCGAAATTTCGAGATTCGTAGTTTCCAGCTTCGCTGCCATTTCTCGGTTCGTAGTTTCCAGCTTCGCTGCCATTTCTCGATTCGCCGTTTCCATCTGCGCCGACATGCCTTTGAGTACAGCCATTAGTTGTCTCATGTCCAACGCTTGTATTGGCGCAGCCGCTGTAAATGTACTCTGTAGCCAAGCAGCACCAGCAGGCGACTCCTCCACCTTGGCCGACCCCTCTTGTTCTTGCGCTCCGAACTCGTGCACAGTCCAATCGACGCCTCGTTCCTCACATGCTTCTCGAAAGCGCAACTGCAACTCCAACTTTCCGCCAGCAGTCGGCAAATTCCAGGCAGCCAGCTCCTTCTTCAGCTGGTCCACCTTCAGCAGCTCGAATTTAACCATATCCGTGCTTTTATAATTTTATTTCTCTAGTTTTTTTTTTAAATTTTTTTTTTTTTTAATTTTCAATTTTCCTCAATCCCACTTCTGACACCAAATGTTACGAATACTAGGTCTAGTGGGCTGTTACGTATCACTGGATTGTGCAATTTGAAAATGAAACAACTTTAATTATTCCAACGCAGCCAATTCAAAACCAACAGACACTTTATTATTCACAGTTTTACACTTTACTGTTCGTACACTTAAGTATTTGCTTAATTACTCCGTGTGGCAACTTCACTTGTCAAAACCAGACTGACTCGCTGCGCTGCATCCGGCTGCCTTTTATACCCGTCCGGCCATCGCGCAGATCGTTCTCGCACATTCCCGAGTGGACTAAAGGTTTCCCTGATGATCGCGACCATCGTTGCCAGATTGGAGTAAAAGTTATTATCGCGGCCGTCGTTGGCACATTGAATTATAGCACGGCGCGAAGCGGCAGGGTTGCTTTGCACAGCGACAGACTGTCTTATCGTTACAATATCTTATGAAAGTTTCCGTATGAAAACTCTGTCTAGAGTGGGCGGACCATGCTCATTTTAAATATCGACAGTGCTATTATACTTTTTCTTACCAGTTACATAACTTTCTGGGCAAGCTCAAGCTCCGTACCAAAGATAATGTACCTCAATGTAGGATATAAAAATCCAGTTTTTTTAATTAGAGTAGTTTACAAAAATTCTATTCTTTTTCAAGATCGCAAAAAATTGCAGCATTTTTTTCATGATCCAAAAGAAGAAAGTCCATTCCATGTTTTCCATCCAAACAGCTTTTTTGAAATCATAAAAATGGTTTTTTTTTTAATAAGAGCAAATTTCTTAGGGTTTAAGTGTTTGGAGACCACCTGAACTATTTTCAATGGAAAATATTTTTTTTTTTAATAATCGGAAATCTTGTAACTTGAATGTTTCTTTTTCACCTTCATTGGCACGTCCATATAATATAGTAACGATAAGACAGTCTCTCGCTGTGCAAAGCAACCCTGCCGCTTCGCGCCGTGCTATAATTCAATGTGGCAACGACGGCCGCGATAATAACTTTTAGTCCAATCTGGCAACGCCGGCCGCGATCATCATGGAAACCTGTAGTCCACTCTGGAATGCGCGAGAACGGTCCGCGCGATGGCCCGACAGGTATAAAAGGCAGCCGGGTGCGGCGCAGCGAGTCAGTCTGGTTTTGACAAGTGAAGTTGCCACACGGAGTGATTAAGCAAATACTTAAGTGTACGAACAGTAAAGTGTAAACTGTGAATAATAAAGTGACTTTTGGTTTATTTTATTGTCTGCGTTTAAGAAACTGACTGTGTCTTATTTTCAAATTACACAATCCAGAGATAGACTTAGCCCACTAGACTTAGTATTCGTAATATTTGGTGTCAGAAGTGGGATTGTGGAAAATTGAAAACAACTAAATAAATAAAATTATAAAAGCACGGACATGGTTAAACTCGAGCTGCTGAAGGTAGACCAGCTGAAGAAGGAGCTGGCTGCCTGGAATTTGCCGACTGCTGGCGGAAAAGTGGAGTTGCAGCTGCGCTTGCGAGAGGCGTGTGAATCACGAGGCATCGATTGGGCTGCACACGAGTTCGGAACGCAGGAGCAGGAGGCGTCGGCCAAAGTGGAGGAATCGCCTGCGGGTGCTGCGTCGATCCAAAGTACGGCTGCACCGGCTGGACCATTACAAGCATTAGATATGAAGCAGCTAATGAGTGCAATAAAAGGCATGTTCGAGACTTCCAATCGTGAAAATCGTGAAATGTCGGCGCAGATGGCAGCGAAAATGGAAACTGCGAATCAAGAGGTGGCAGCGAAACTGGAAACTACGAATCTCGAAATTTCGGCAAAAGTCGAGAAAAATTCTGCGCGCATAGAGCAGAAGGTAGAGGAAATCTCGCATGGACAATTGGGACAAACGAGTTGACAACCTGGATGAGTCCTTGAACAAATGAGTTGACAGTCTGGAAGATTCGATGCACAGAAAGACAGACGAACGACTTCGAGAGGTACAGCCACGAGAATGTTTGCCACCGGTTCAGGACGGTTTTGCTGGCAGAACAGAAGTGCCTACTTATGATGGTGCTGCGCCGTTCGATACATTTAAATTGCAATTCGACTTGGCTGCTTTGGAAAATCAGTGGACAGATATCAGGAAAGGTCGGAGGTTGGCACTGGCGCTGAAAGGTCCTGCGGCCGAGGTGATTAAATCAGTTCCAGAATGTTTAAGAAGTGATTACGGTGCCATCATGAGAGCGTTGGCAGCGAAGTATAGCGACGAGCACAACCATGCGCTATATTACTGTGAGCTGAAGAACCGCAAGCAAAGAGCCAACGAGGCGCTGTAGACATATGCAGCAGACATTGAGCGGCTCGTACAGTTGTGCTACCCAAAATTTGGTGCTGATGATCTCGAGAGGATGAAGATTGAGTCGTTTATTGAAGGTCTTCATGATCCAAAAACATGTCGCTGTGCGTTGATGATGGGCAAGCCGACATTTAAGGAGACGGTGACCAGCGCGATGACATATGAAGCGGCATGGATTGGGAGCACTCGGTATGCACCTGCAAGGATACGCCAGATTCAGGCGGACAACGACATTCCGATCCAGGCCATAAGCTCTGAGATACCGGGCAGGCCACGAGTGGTCTCCTCCAAAGTTGTCTGCTGGGTATGTGGCAAGCAGGGCCACATATCACGAGACTGCCGCCAACGGAAGAGGCGTTCCCGTTCCCGATCGCAATCGCCTGAAGCGAGGAATACTGACAATTGAGGCCCAGCCAATAGCCGCAGGGCTGAGGACGGCGAGTCGTTAAACTAAAACGGGTCAGCCCAAAGGGGCGTGAGCTGATCCCCACAATCTGCCGCCCCACCGTCCTTGTCTCACAGCTGAAACGACAGCCCAGCAGCTTGACAATTGAAGGAAGGATAGATGGAAAGTTGTTCGTGTTGACACTGGATACTGAAGTGTCATATTCGATCATAAAAAGGAAGCTGCTGAAGAACTGGGAACCGCTGCATGGCATACAGCTGCGGACTGCGACTGGCGAGCGCGCGCCGGTAAGAGGTAAAGTTACAAAAACGATTGCTATCGGCACCAGCAGCCTGGAACATGAGTTCATCGTCGCGGATATAATGGACGATGTGATTATCGGCGTGGATTTCATGATTAGGCACGGTTTTACGTTGGACCTGAAGGAAAATGTGCTGAGATATGCCAACGTTGAATTCCCGCTGCACACTGGCTATGAGCGAAGCGTGGCGGTAAGGAAGGTTGTATCGTGTCAACACAGGAGGATACCAGCGAATTCTGAGGCGATTGTGGGGGCAAAGGTGGACGAGGACGATGGGACGAGTCGGCTGTGGGTAGTAGAAGCACCGAAACAAGGACACGACAACATCATCATCGGACGTACATTAGTGGAACCTAAAAATGGCAGAATACCAGTCAGAATACTGAACCCCCTGAATGCACCCAGATATGTCGGGAAAGATGAGGTAATTGGCGAGTGTAAGGAAGCTGTAGCAGTGGTCAATTGCGAGAGTAGCTGGCCTTGAGGTAATAAGAAGAGCGGGTTTAACATGGACGCCACACCGCAGGAGAACCAGTGGAGCAGCGAGTTGACGGCTAAGCAGAAACAGAAAGCGAGGTCACTCCTGCAGCACTATGGGTCAATATTTGCGGCAGAAGCAGGCGGAAGAACAGCCATAGTGTAGCACAACACCGGAAGTGCAAAACCGATTCGCCAACCGCCAAGACGAGTTCCTCTGGCCAAGAGGGAGGAGGTCACAAATTTGATCGAGAACATGCGGAAAGACAAGGTCATAGAGCCTTCTTCGGGCCCCTGGTGCTCGCCGGTCGTGCTAGTCAAGAAAAAAGATGGCAGTACCCAGTTTTGTGTGGACTATCGGAAGCTCAATGATGTGACCAAGAAGGACAGTTATCCACTACCTCGGATCGATGACACCCTGGACACACTGTCAGGCACACAATGGTTCTCCACGCTCGACTTACGCAGCGGCTATTGGCAGGTAGAGCTTGCAGACAAGGACAAGGAGAAAACGGCTTTCAGTGTTGGCGATGGTTTGTGGCAGTTCACCGTCATGCCGTTTGGACTCTGCAACGCACCAGCAACATTCGAGCGGCTAACGGAACGCGTGCTAAAAGGGCGGACGTGTCTGGTGTACCTCGACGACATAATCGTAATGGGTACAAGCTTCGACGACCACCTGGGAAAGCTAAAGGAGGTATTTGAGCGGATACAAAAAGCTGGGCTTAAACTCAACCCAAAGAAGTGCTCGCTGTTCCAAAAGGAGGTCAAGTATCTGGGTCATACGGTTTCCGACCGCGGAGTACATACGGATGAGGGCAAAATCACGGCGGTGAAGGTGTGGCCCCGGCCACGCAATCTACACGAACTCCGCAGTTTCCTGGGCCTGTGCACATACTACCGCCGATTTGTTCCGGGATTCGCGAACATAGCCAGCAGCCTGCACAAACTGACGAAAAAGAGCCAAGCTTTCGAGTGGAACGAGGACCAGGAACAGGCTTTTGCACGTCTGAAGGAAAAACTGTGCAGTGCTCCAATTCTGGCCTTCCCCGTGCCTGGGGAGATGTTTGTGCTGGATACAGATGCAAGCCGGAATAGTATTGGCGGTGTGCTATCACAGATAATAGACGGCCAGGAGCAAGTGATAACGTACTACAGTAGGGTTCTATCGAAACCGGAACGCAATTACTGTGTGACCCGGAGAGAACTGCTGGCGGTATTGGACTGCGTAAAACACTTCCACAAATATCTGTATGGACAAAGGTTTCGCCTGCGCACAGATCATGCGGCATTGAGATGGCTCCTGAACTTTAAAGATCCTGAAGAGCAATTGGCGCGGTGGATCGAGCAACTGCAGAGCTACGACTACACGATAGAGCATCGCAAGGGCAGTAGCCATGGAAATGCCGATGCCTTGTCACGCCGTCCGTGCAAAGTCGAGTGCAGGCCGTGCTCGCGAGCCGAAAGCAAAGAACAGATAGTGGACGTCCGGTTGGTCAGCGTCATGCCAGAGGAAGAGTGGTCTGCGGAGAGGCTACAAAAAGACCAGCGTGAGGATGCGGATCTTGCGAAAATCGTCGAAGGCAAGAAGCAAGGCGCACGTCCAGACTGGCACAGTGGAAAAGTCTGCGGCTGAAGGAAGGCTGCCTGTACCGCGAATGGGAGAGCGCGGATGGTCGGACCAGCAACCCCCTAATGGTAGTGCCTAAATGCAGAATCAACGAGGTCATCGAGGCATACCATAACGACTCCAGTGGAGGGCACCTAGGCATCAACAAAACCGTCGCCAAAATAAAAAGATGATTCTACTGGGTAGGATGTCAGGAGTTTGTTGCCGAGTGGATTCAGAGCTGCGACCGATGTTCAGCCGCGAAAGGGCCGACAAGAAAATCTCGAGGTGGCATGCAGCAATACAACGTGGGAGCGCCCTTCGAGCGGATTGCTATGGACGTCGCCGGCCCATTCCCAACTAGTACTCAAGGCAACAAATATGTGCTGGTGGTAATGGATTACTTCAGCAAATGGCCCGAAGTGTACCTTATTCCTAACCAGGAGACCACTACGATCTCGGAAAGGCTGGTAAACAACTGGGTAGCCAGGTTCGGAGTTCCGTTGGAGTTGCACTCAGATCAAGGCCGGAATTTCGAGTCCGCGGTATTCAAGGAAGTGTGTGGGCTGCTGGGGATAAAGAAAACGCGTACCACTTTTTGTACCCACAGTCCGACGGCATGGTGGAACGCTTTAACCGGACACTGGAGGAATACCTGCGGAAAGTGGTAGGCAGGAATCAAAAGGATTGGGACACGCATATTCCCCTGTTACTGATGGCGTATAGGTCAGCCCCGCACGACACGACATCACTCACTCCAGCCCGAGCAGTGTTCGGCACAGAGTTGCGGTTACCCGCTGACTTGAAGTTCAGGGTATTCGGCACAACGGGAGGCGCTAAGACGGACTACGTGGTCAATAAGCGGGCGGAACTGGAGGAAATTCACCAGTTTATAAGGGGCCGCACCAAACTGGTCAGCGATAAGGCGAAAGCCAGATACGATCTACGGGCCAACTCAGCAGGGTTCCAAGAAGGCGATTTGGTAATGCTCTACAACCCGCAGCGGAGGAAAGGTTTGTCTCCAAAACTTCAAGCGTCATGGGAAGGACCGTACGAAGTCGTGACTAGGATTAACGACGTGGTATACAGGATTCAACGTTGCAGCAATAGAGGCGCTAAGCTGAAGGTAGTCCATTTGGAGCGTCTGGCGCCTCATCACAGCGGAGCCTCGGCACTTGTTCGGGACGAACAAGTCTAAGTGGTGGGCAGTGTAACGATAAGACAGTCTGTCGCTGTGCAAAGCAACCCTGCCGCTTCGCGCCGTGCTATAATTCAATGTGGCAACGACGGCCGCGATAGTAACTTTTAGTCCAACCTGGCAACGATGGTCGCGGTCATCAGGGAAACTTCTAGTCCAATCTGGCAACGTGCGAGAACGGTCCGCGCGATGGCCCGACAGGTATAAAAGGCAGCCGGGTGCGGCGCAGCGAGTCAGTCTGGTTTTGACAAGTGAAGTTGCCACACGGAGTGATTAAGCAAATACTTAAGTGTACGAACAGTAAAGTGTAAACTGTGAATAATAAAGTGACTGTTGGTTTACTTTATTGTCTGCGTTTAAGAAACTGACTGTGTCTTATTTTCAAATTACACAATCCAGAGATACGTAACAGCCCACTAGACTTAGTATTCGTAACAATATGAAGGCATTTGCCATAATCATATCTAACCAATGATAGAAGACTCACAGCGCACAGTTACGTGTCTTCAACCGGATATGATACCTTATCATAATACCCACGATCAGCTTTGGTCAATTGCTTATCCGAAGGAAACTTGCATTGAGGTTTTCTATTTGAACGAATAGTACCCAGTGAATTATCGAAATAAATTATGTGATTTATACTGTCGGGAATTGTTTGTAAAAGCCGCACGACTACGTTAGCTGAAGCTCCTAGGTCGGGTGAGTCAGGAAGCACCACATTATCGTTTAGTTTGTCCGAAATAAATCTTATTCTAAACAGGGGATCATAACCAGTTCGCCCTTTCCGTACTCGATTTTCCTCATTCGCAAAACATATAAATTGTTTAATTTTTTCAAATTGTTTACTGCTCATTGTGCTGCTGCCTGGTTGAAAAGTATTCTTACTCCAATAGCTTTCTAGCCGCGGATAACAATAAAACGACATGTAGAACAGAATCCCAATATATTCGCGAATTTGTTCTTGTCCACCTTGACTTTGTTCGCCTTAAAACTAGTGTTCACATCCGCCTGTATAGCTCGATTTGTTTCAACAACTATCAAATCGATATTGTCGTCTGTCAAGATATAATTAATTAATAATTAATTAATTAATAATTAATTGATTGGCGCGACAGCCCGCTTACGCGAGACTAAGGCCTAGCTTCCCGCAACCACCCGTGTTGTGCGTGTGAATTTTGTACGCGGGTGGAAGGGACCTACAGTTTTATGCCGGTTCCGAACGGCAGGTTGGGAGCTTTTTCATAGGCAATTTTTACTCTCAGAGGTTTGCCATTTCCAGCTGAGAGGACAGCCACCGAAAGAGAAAACGAGTTTCCCGTTATTTTTTTTAGGTGTTACTACATGCAGAATTCGAACTAGCGTCGCTCTGCATGCGACTCGCTTGGACCGCGCACTAACCAACTGAGCCACGGCGGCTATATGTTAAGATATAGTTGAAGAAATCGATCGGTGTTTTCAAAGATTTGAAGGAACATGGTAACTGGTTATTTCCAAGGAATGCGATTTGGTTAACATGTCGTTGCATCTCTCTTTTCTTCCAAGTAGTTTGTGTAAAAGTTTGCACTATTCACTATTAAACAAACGCAATATACACTAGTCAGAATAAGTTTGCGTACAAGGGGTACATAGTTTTTTCATATGAAAAATAAATCACTTAAAGTAATATTTCAAAAACAAAATCTTTTTTATTTTTTCCATAAATTTAGTTCGTTTATTCTACTAAGATACTTACTTACTTAACTGGCCACAACATCCCGTTATCGGGTTACGGCCTGCCGCAAAACTTCTCTCCAGGCGCCTCTGCTTCGCGCGCGCCTTCTCCAGTTGGTCACACCAAGAGATACCAGGGCCTCTTCCACTTGGTCCTTCCACCGGAGACACGGCCTCCCTCTTCGCCGTCGACCTCCAACCATCGCATCGAATACCTTTTTCGCCGGAGCTTCGTCGTCCATGCGGCAGACATGACCGAGCCAGCGTAGCCGCTGGATGTTATCGCTGCGCTACGTCCATGTCCTTATACAGCTCATACAGCTCGTTATTGGTTCGTATGCGATAGTCGTCACCAACCCGAACAGGGCCGAAGATTTTGCGAAGCACCTTCCTCTCGAACACTCCAAGGGCCGCTATGTCGTTTCGTGTCATTGTCCATGCTTCAGCGCCATAGAGGAGCACGGGCAAGATAAGCGTCCTATAGAGTGAAAGTTTTGTCGGCCGAGAGAGGTCTCTACTTCTCAATTGCCTACGGAGACCGTAGTAGCACCTGTTGGCAAGAGTTATCCTTCGCTTATCTCCAGACTGACATCATTGCTGCTGTTGTTGGCGGTGCCAAGGTAGACGAATTCCGTGACAACTTCAAAAGAATACCTGTCGGCCTCGACGTGAGACCCTAGCCGCTGCGAGTCCCTGCGTGTAGACAGCATATACTTCGTCTTGCCCTCATTTACCACCAGACCCATTTTGGCAGATTCTCTTTCGATAGCCGCAAAGGCAGCGGTGACATCTCGCTTGTTACGTCCGATGACATCAATGTCATCAGCGTAAGCAAGGAGCTGGACACTTTTGTTGAAAATTGTGCCATTACGATGTACACCGGCCTTGCGCAGAACACTCTCCATGGTGAAGTTTAAGAGGTCGCAGGACAAAGGATCGCCCTGTCTGAAACCTCGAACGGTATCAAAGGGGTCGGAGAGGTCACTTCCAACCTTGACGGAGCTGCGCGACTTGCTCAACGTCGCTCTGCAAAGTCTAACGAGCTTTGCAGGGATACCAAGTTCAGACAATGCGGCATATAGGCGATCCCTTATCGGGCTATCGAATGCTGCCTTGTAATCGATGAAGAGATGCTGTGTATCGATTTGGTTCTCATGGGTCTTCTCCAGGATTTGGCGTAGAGTGAATATCTGGTCGATGGTGGACTTACCAGGTCTAAAGCCGCACTGATAAGGTCAATCAGCGCCTTGGCGAGTGGCTTTAGTCTTTCACATAATACGCTCGTCAGGACCTTGTATGCAATGGGAAGTAGGCTGATACCCCTGTAGTTGGCGCATATTGTTGGGTCGCCTTTCTTCAGCACAGGACAAAGGGCACTGAGGTTCCAATCGTTGGGCATTCGTTCCTCCAGCCATATTTTGCAAATGAGCTGATGCATGCACCCAATCAGCTCACCGCCGCCGGCCTTGAACAATTCAGCTGGTAGCCCATCCGGCCCTGCAGCTTTATTGTTCTTGAGTCGCTGGATAGCGACCCGGACCTCGTCATGGCTGGGCGGTGGCACATCCACACCGTCGTCGTCGATTGGTGCCATCTGGACATCTTCACCACTGGCGGTATTGTTCCTTTCGTCGCCTGCGAGCAGCTTGGTGAAGTGCTCCTTCCACAACCTCAGCACACCCTGCGCATCCGTAACCAGATCCCCGTTTTCGTCTCTGCAAGAAGATGCCCCAGGCTTAAATCCTTCCGTAAGACGCTTAACTTTTTGGAAGAATTTTCGGGCGTCATTCCTGCTCCTGCACTCCTCGATTTCCTCACGCTCGCGCCTTTCTTGCTCCCGTTTCTTGCGTCTAAAAAGGCACCTCTCTTTCTTCCTCTCCTCCCGGTATTTTTCTGTCATGGCTCGCGTGGCGGCCGACTGCAGGGTCTTCTTGTATGCAGCATTCTTCACTGCAGTGGCTGCGCGACACTCTTCATCGTACCATTGGTTTTTTGGTGGTGGGCGTCGAAAACCAAGGACATTTTCTGCGGCGGCGCGCATAGAGTGGGATAAGTGAGCCCATAATCCGCCGATGTCATCAGGTGGAGAGGGGGAGCGATCGAGCTGGTTGGAGAGTTGAGCGGAGTAGGCTTCGGCTACCCCTTGAGATCGCAACTTACTGATGTCCAGCTTTCTTCGCAGACTAGGTTGTGCGCTCTTCGCTGCGCAAAGACGCATGCGTACCTTGACTGCAACAAGGTAGTGGTCCGAGTCGATGTTGGGTCCTCGGAACGTGCGCACATCTAGAATGCTAGAAGCATGCCTTCCATCAATCACAATGTGATCAATCTGGTTGCGGGTGGATTGATCGGGGGATAACCAAGTGGCCTTGTGGATATCGAGGTGCTGGAATCTGGTGCTACTAACTACCATGTTTCGTGCCGCGGCGAAATCGATCAGCCTCAGACCGTTGTTCGAAGTGGTCCCATGGAGGCTGAACTGCCCGACTGTGGGGCCAAAGATGCCTTCTCGCCCGACCTTTGCGTTGAATTCCCCGAGGACAATTTTGACGTCGTGGGCCGGGCACCTGTCGTAGACGTCCTCGAGCTTCACATAGAAGGCATCCTTGGTCGCATCGTCCTTCTCTTCCGTCGGGGCGTGCGCGCAAATTAGGTTGATGCGGATCGAAGCCAGCCGTTCGTTCACCGGAGTGAACCGAGAGACGTGGTGGCGAAGTCTCTTGCTGACCACAAATCCGCAGCCAAATTCGCGCTTCTCCGCATGGCAGCTGTAATAGATATCGCAGTCTGCTCGCTTGGAGCAACCTTGTTCTGTCCATCGCATTTCCTGGATGGCGGTGATGTCAGCCTTACATTTCGTGAGGGTTTCCGCCAGTTGGATAGAGGCACCTTCCCTATAGAGGGTCCGGACATTCCAGGTGCATATCCTCAAATCATGGTCCTTGAATCGTTTGCTGTGGTCGTCAACATTGTGGGTTCTTTCCGAGGCTTGCTTTTTGGCTTTCATTGGTATTTGATTTTCCGTGGCGGGCACCAAACCCTGCGCACAACCCAAATTTTAAGTCCTGGGGATAGGACTCGCTGCACACATTAGTTCACTATTCAGCGGATGCCAAATAGCTATCCAGAAGGGCCGCGCGGAGGCTGTGCATCAGCTTGGATTGGACAGGGACAAGGATCGTTCTGGCGTTCGCCAGGTTGAACGCAATCAGAGACTTTACCTTGTATGTCCGCTCCCTTCCTTCCTATTCTACTAAGATAATAATAACAAAAACTTGACCTAATTGTAAAAGAAGGGCCAAAAACAAAATGTGTTATGAATTCACCTCAGAAAAAGTTTGCGTACAAGATAAGGTTATGTAGAAAAAATTTCATTGAAACTAACAGCCCTATTCTGGCAAACCTAACAAAACTCACCATGCTGACAATTGAATAGATTCTATCAATTGTTAGATTTTCGTATTCTGATCATTTTTGAAAAGCTTTTATCTAACACTTGTCAGAGAAGTTGTCAGGTACGTAGAAGGAGCTGACAAGCGCAAAAAATACTTGCAAAGAAGCAATTGAAGTTAAAAATTTGGAAACATTTCAGTATATTTCGGTGTTCGCAATGGAAGAGCAGCTATTATTAGCATGTGCAGTGGCTGTGGCTAAAAAAAAATGAAATTGTGAAGGTCTTGCCGGAAATAATATTTGGACAATGCACGGTGCATTGGGGCTGTTTTCCCCAGCTTGCAGCTCGGGACTGTTCCTCAATCAAACCAGTCGAATTTGTAAAGAATCCATACAGAAAGTGGACATTTTATTTGAACTTATTTCGAAATGTTCAAATTTCGCAGCATGTGCATGTTTACACTTTTACATCAGAGAAAATAAAAAAAATTTCGTTACCTCCCACGAATTATTTTTTGTATGCAAAAAGCGCCTATTATGAAACTATTGAAAAAAAAAACGCACGAACTTATTTCCAGCCCAGTCAGGATTCGAACCTGGGGCGCTCGGTATGAGAAGCCAGCGCGCTACCCGCTGGGCTATCAAGGCCGGCTTTTTTTTTCAAAACTTAATTTACTTAAATTTTGTTTATTAATTTGCAATTCACAGTGACAACAAAACAAACATAACTTTTCAACTCGCTGTGGTGAAATTTTATAGCTTTCAGCTTGTCAGATTTGTGTAAGAATAGGCTAACAAAAAATTCTGATCAAAAATCTAACAAGCGTTGAATAGAAAATCAATTGTCAGACTTTGGCCAGAATAGGGCTGTAAGTTTTGTCCAAAAATTAATAACTTTGTGAATATGCTTCTCTTATTGGAACTCTCTGCAGAAGTTTCGGCATAATTTTATTAAGTTATGTGTTTTTTCAGCTGTTCTTTTGTTATATTCTTGAATTGTTATATTTGTTTACTATATCTTTGAAGATGGGGTTTGTTTCGCTCAGGGAATAAAATACAAACAAGTATTTGTGTGTTACAAGTATGTAAAAAGTATTTGTGTACCAAGTAACAACACCCCTTCTCAATCGTTTATAAATTACGAATCAAATAGATCAAAACCCCCTCTTAATCGCTAACTCCAATATCCTGCCGCATCCTGCTAAATGTTGTCAAATCAGTAGATTTCGTGAAAATGTCAGTAGTTTGATCCTTGGTTCCAATACCTTATACTTTAATGATTCCAGAAGAAATATTATCCCGAATGAAATGGTGCTTGATATCTATGTGTTTGACTCACTTGATATCCACGTTGTTTGCCATTCCAATGCAACCCCTGTTGTCTTCGTATATTGTCACTGGCTCGGATTTTATTTCCTTTAGGTCTGTCATTATTCCACGGAGCCAGATGGATTCTGTTGTTGCCGAGGTAAGAGCAACGTATTCAGCTTCACTTGACGAAGTTGTTACGGTTGATTGCTTTTTGGAAGACCAGGACACAGTACAGTCATACACCATACATCCGCTCACAGATTTCCTATCACTCAAGTCGCCTGCCCAATCAGCGTCTGCATATCCAACGATTGCAATATTGCTTGTTGAACTATACTCCAGCTTCACTGTTTTCGTTCCCTTCAAGTACCTGACGATTCGCTTCAAATGCTGCCAGTGTTGCTCTGAAGGATTTTGTTGAAAACGACCCATAAACGAAACTGCGAAACAAATATCCGGTCTTGAACAAAGCATTATATACATTATGCTCCCTAGAAGTTCTCGGTAAGGTTTATTTAGTGATTCTTGATTTTCTTTTGCTTGCAGTTGGACCCCTTTCTCCAATGGTGTTTTAACCGAATTACAGTCCATCATTCCAAATTTGTATAGAACTTTATCTATGCTGCTTTCTTGCGATATCTTAATTCCATGTTCTTTAACTTCAATTTTCATCCCCAGAAAATGTTTAAGAGGACCACAATCCGTCATTTCGAAACGCTTCATTAGTTCCTTCTTCACTTGATTGATTGTGCCTTGTTTGGTGTCATCTATCTTCGTATAGAGACAATAGTCGTGTCGTGAACGAATAAACCCAAGTGTCAGAAGGACGTCGTTCAATTTTTTGTTCCACCAGCGTGGCGACTGCTTTAATCCATATAATTTATATTTGGCTAGCTTGCAAACCATCTCTTTCTCGGCTTCAACTCCCTCAGGTATCTCCATATAGATGTCTTCTTTCAGGTCTCCGTGCAAGGATGCTGTCTTTACGTCTAACTGATGAATGAAGTATTTGCGTTTAGAGCTTAGCGCCAACACAACACGTATCGTAATTTTGCAAAAGGCGCGTAGGTCTTATTGTAATCTATCCCGTATTTTTGCACAATTCCTTTTGCCACTAACCTTACTTTGTACTTCACTGGCTTTTCATTTTCATCTTCCTTAATACGAAATACCCACTTCGACTTTATGGTTTTATGTTGGGTGGCAGTTGCGTCAGACTCCATACACCGTTCTTGTCCATGGATAAAAGTTCATCCCTCACAGCATGCAACCATTCTTCGGTATCACTTCTATTGAATATCTCCTTGTAGCTTTGTGGAATGAGACTCGTATCTTCAACCGTTGCCACATGCGCCTTTGAACCTGTTATGTAATCTAACAATTTTGATGGTAAACGGTGTTCTCTTGTGCTGTGTCGTACTTCTGGCGGCTGTAGAATTTCTGGAACCACTTCGCCGGATGTGGCGTCTTTAAAAACTTCTTCAGCGTCATCTTGGGTGCCAGACTCCACCTTCTTCCCCCTCTTGCTCGAGGCTGCATTGTATATCTAACTGTTGACGTTCTTTTCTCACTTCATCGCATTTATACGGGAAACTGCTTTCATCAAATTGAACATCTCGCGACGTAAATGTCTTCTGCAAATCTACATCCCAAAGCTTGTAACCATTTGGAACGTTACCCAGCATTATCGCTTTTCGACTCTTTGAGTCCAGCTTTTTTCGACATTGACTTGGAACCCAGGCAAAAGCTTTGCAGCCAAAAACACGAAGTTTTGTTAAATCTGGTTTGCAACCATACCACAATTCAGCTGGTGTAACTGAATTCTTCAATGCACGTGTAGGACTTCTGTTTATTAAGAAAACGGCCGTGAGTGCAGCTTCATTCCAAAAACTCTTCGGCATTTCCGATTCCACTAACATTGCCCTTACTTTATCGGCTAATGTCCTATTAAAACGTTCTGAAACTCAACTTCGAGATCGTATTCCCAAACATTGTTGAGGATAACGCCTCGTATTACTGAAATGCTTAAAAAAAATTCGATTTCTTTTTAAGATTGTATATTATAGTGAAATGTGAGTGGTCATCAATAAACGACACAAAATATTTTGACCCATCTCTCGCAATCGGATCAATAGGTACGCAAACGTCTGAATGAATTCTTTCCAGCTGCTTTCTAGCCTTTGTACGCGTGCCATGAAATGGTTCTCGAGTTTGCTTACCTTCAATACAAGCATTGCACAAACCAATGTTACGTGCTTTTTGATTCATGTCAGTAATTAATCTCGTTTCTACTAGGTGTTCCATACTTTGTTGTCTAATGTGACCCAAACGTCGATGCCACAGTTTCGCGTCGTCTTTACCACAGATACATATTTGCCCCTGGTTTGGACACTTCCATCTCAAGCTCGTACAAACTTCCTTTCAAATACGCCGTCGCCATCAGCTCACCTCCTTTGAAAATTAATGCTTTCTTTCCACAAAATTTTACTTCCGCTCCAGCATTTGTTAATTTTCGCACTGATAGAAGATTATCCCTCAATTCAGGAATGAAGAGAACATCATATACAATTTCGCCCCTTTGTTGCTTATGCCGCAAATCATTCTACTCTCTTTAGCTAGCAATGATTGCTTCTCCTTAGCAACGTTAATTTCAACCGGTGCATTTAAAGTTTTCAGATCAGTAAAGCACCACTTCTTATTTGCGAAATGATCACTTGCTTAATTTCGTACCTGCATGGCTTTTCTCATTTCTTTGCATCATAAAGCACATTTCTTTGTTGGTAAGACTTCGCGCTTCTCCTTGTCGACAGTCACTTGCTTTGTGTCCGAATTTGTTGCACTTGAAGCATTTTCCCCAAAATTTATTGAAAAACTTCTTCCCAGCAAATGCTGTTTTCTCTTCCGCTTCTTCATCATTCCGATCGTTGAACTTGATTTCTTCGTTAATTAATCTTTGCTTCACCATATTAAAGTTTATCTTCTCCGATTCCATATTTTGCAATGCGGTTACAAGTGGGTCATATTTCTCCGGCAAAATGATGAATAGCTGAGCCAAAATATCCGTTTCATCCAATTTGGCTCCAGCCAACTTCAGCTGCCGCGTTTAGTTTTCGAATGCAGCTAAATGTGCTCGCACTGACTCACCGTCTTTCATTCTCAATTTTGCTATTTGCTTTTTCAACATAAGTTGCGTTATCAACGATGCTTCTGCAAATCCTTCTTCTAAGGACTGCCACATTTCTTTCGATGACTTCTTTTCACGCACGTAAGATAGGCAATCCGAGTGGATGAAGTTGACCAACCTGTCCATTGCCTTCCTATCCCTCTTTTCGAATTCCTTCCTCTCATTTTCTCCTGCGGGTGGATCGCCGGTTAGAACGTCCGCCAGTACCAGCGAGTCCAGATGAATCCTGACTCTGAACTGCCAGTCGTCATATCCCTCTCCAATAAATTGAGGTATTCCATAAATTGCTTGATGGCCCATAACCTGAAGTCTTAAGTCCGGAATACACGAAACACGAAGATTGAATTTCAAGAAGAAAAAATGTTTATTATGTCTAACTTGGTGCACAAGTAGTTCGAAGTGAAAATAAATTGACAAACAAAAACAAAGGCATACTTGATTTTGAATACAAACGATTGAATAAAATAGAAAGGAGTATTTGTGTACCAAGTATGTAACAAGTATTTGTGTACCAAGTAACAACAATTGCATGTTTGGCGTCTAGGGAGGAACTGTTTCAACTTTTTTGAGCCAGTTAATAGCATAGATAGCTTCACATCGTATGCATTGCGCCTTAAGGTCATCGTAAAGTTGAAAATAAATGTTGGAGCGTGACTCAAAATTTTGAAACCTTGGCTTACATAATCTTTTATAATAAGTAAATAACCCCTCGGAACGATTATATGCTATGCTTCACTGTTAATTTCAGATTTTGGTTATTAAAGGATCGTCTTCCAATTTTAGATGATGCCTTTTAATGCCAAATATGCCAAACCATTATCATATAATAATGAATCATCCCACTTTCTATAAATAACAACACATCGTCCCGGAAATCCGGGTTTCTAGACTCTTTAAAGGACTCTTTCACGAAAGCAATTCTGTGCTCCTTGTTAGTAAGCTAAATAAGAGATTCTTGCATGCTATTCTGTAGGAAAAATATGTTATTTTCAGGACTTATAAATTCACTGCTACTGGGCTTAATAAAATATTTCTATACATTTTTGAAGATATCGGATGCAACTAGCCTAATACTACGTTTACATTGAGCCCAAATGCGTAGTTTGAGATGAGTCATTTCAAAGTGTTTACATTGCCTCATTCGCATTGCATTTGCATTTTGTTTGGCAGCTAATGTGAAATGCTCAATGCTCATTTCCTCTTGCCGCAGCACATAGATCAGCGCTTCTCCGGCTACTGACTAAAGAATTTGTTGTTTTTTTGCTGCCTCTATGTTCCACACACTGCCATATTTGAATACAAATATATTACATAACTTACATGCTAAGCATATTTGAAGCAGACGAAAATTTCCATTCAAAATTTCCATTTTGATCATTTTCGTTTGTTTTGATTTTGAACTGTCAAAAAGGACAAAAGCTTTCGAAGCTTTTGGAAGAGCTTTCATTTTGTGATGCGTTCGATAAATTAAATTAAATAAAATTGATTCGTCGTTTTGTTGAAATGAGTCATTTCGTCGATTTGAATTTGTATGGGGAAATGCGTGATTTGGCTTCGCATTTGAGAATTTTTGCCTAAATCACGCATTTGGGCTCAATGTAAACGTAGTATAAGATTATGATGAACTGATCGCAAAACAATCTAATTCTATTGCTTGGGTAGCTTAAGAAAATGGCCAGATCGTAGCAAAGAAGCAAGAATTTCTGTTTTTTTTTAATTTCAGATGGCTTTTCGAAATGACGAATGTGCTCTTCCAAAAATTTGTCTAATTTCACGAAATTGTGTTTAGGAAAGATCTAGTAAGATTATCATTTCATCCATTTTTATTTTTTTCGCTTGGGTTCTATCGCTTTCTATATAATTTCAAGCACATAGACGTTTAAAAAAAAATTAGAAGTTCGTTTACTGCTCAATGGAATAGAAATTTCCAAATAAAAATAAAAAGCATAACTGGAAATTTCCGTTATTAGTTTTGTACGCAAACTTATTCTGCACGGTTTTGTGAGTATATTGTCAATACCAATATATGGAAAATTATTTTTTTAATGCATTTAAAACACAACAAAATGTGCAGTTAAGGCATACATATGGGGCATTCCACGTCAAGTGTTCCCACCTAAAAAACTCGATCTCTGGGATTTTGATGAAACTTGGTGAAGTTGTTGTACTAAGGACTGTATCGACAATTATAAATACACCAAAACATGCTTCATACTAGTGCATAACAAAAGTTAGAATTTATTTTTTTTTATAAATGGCATTTCACATTGTATATTTTTGTAAATAGCAACAAAAAAAATTATTTAGTGGGAGGCTAACCCACATTTTTAATCTTTTTGTCGAGGTCCTTTTTTGAATTCTGGACACAGCCAGAATCTAATTTTTTGTTAACACTGTTCCAATCTTTTTTAAATTTTTGAACGGAGTTAGCCGGTTTAGATCTTTTTTTAAGGTCCCTCTTCATCAACGTCCAAAATTTTTCGATAGGGCGTATCTCTGGACACTTTGGAAGATTCATGTTTTTCTTAACAAAATTTATGTTCTTCTCTTCATACCACGTTAGTACTGGCTTAGCATAATGGCAAAAAGCTAAGTCGGCCCAAAACCAAGTCTTGCCAGTGTGTTTTTTCACCAACGGCAGCAATCTCTACTTGAGGCACTCATTTAGGTACATTTCAGCGTTCAGGGGCTTGTCCGTGAAGAGTGGAGTCGACATTTTTTCACACTTGCATATTGCTTGCCAAACAAGAATCTTATTGCCAAATTTTTCGCCAAAAATTGATTTGTCAGCTTTTGAAATTTCACTGCCTTTCGGAACTGCGTAGAATTGGGGTCCTGGCCACGTTTTGTAGTCCAATTTCACGTATGTTTCGTCGTCCATTATGATACAATCAAATTTTTGCCTACAAATATAGTCGTACAATTTTCGGGATCTGGTTTTCACCTGCGCGCATTGCTGAGTGCTTCGTTTCGGCTGTTTTTGCTTTCTATATGTTCCCAACTTGATTCTCTTCTTGGCAATTTGAACCATTGCTGCACTCGTTCCGACCTTTTTTGCGCAATCGCGTACGGATATCTCTTTATTTTCTTAAATAAGGCACATATCTTAGTATCTCGCAATGTTTAGGACGCACCCTTTTTACGACCTTGTCCTGGTAAATCTTCAAGTGTGCAATGTGTAGTATACCGGCGAATAGTTTTTGCACAGCAAACAGGCTAACATTTGCTTCTTTTGCTAGTTTTCTATACGACATTCCTTTGGTTGATGCCCATTTGGACAAAATTTCCTGACGAAGTTTTGCGGAAAGTCCTCTCATTTTTAAGCATTTCGATATACTACAACAAATTTTTCACCAAAATAACAATTTGAACCTCTAGAATCTAAAAACCGATATTGCTGAGCAACCAGCATTGCAGAGCCCACTTTATATGATTTTTAAAGTGTATTCATAATTTTCGATACAGTCCTTATTAGAGAACATTAATTATGCAAAAGGAGGGGAGGTAATTTTGACTGGTTGCCGAGATACAGGGGCCTTAAGTTTCGAGTACTTTTTTTGTTGTTTCATTAAAAGTCTCGTAAATTTGCCAAAAAAAAAACAAAGTACTTTTTCAGAGTATTTTTTCTGAACTTTTCAATAAAAATTATGAAAATTAAAAAAAAAAATTATTTATGCGAAAAAGAACACGTTAAATTTTTTTTTCGATTTTTCATCAAATGCGACATTTTTAATATTTTTTAAATGAGCTCAATCGGAAGCTGAGCTTTTTTCCTATAAGATGACGTTTATTTGAAGATGGGATGCGTAGAACTTATAAGTGTTTTACGGCGTTGAAATCGGCGCGACTTACGCTCCAAGCGCGTCAAAGGCACTGATCAGCCGCGGCATTCAAATCAATTAAAATTCATGGTTTCATGGTCAAGGGAAAACCACTGAGAGAAGCAAGGAAAAATGCTTAGTGAGCAAGCACATTGCAGAACAGTGTGAGTAAGACAGTCCACACGTCTGAGTCCTACATTTCTTTTCCATCATTTTTTACGAGAATGCTCAGTCCCCATACAAACTTTAGTCACTGCTTCTATTATGGAACGACGGAGTTTTGAAAATCGTTGTTTTAATCCTTTTGAAAACAGTGAGCATCCTGTATCACATAAAGATTTGAGAAGAATATCAGACAATCTTCGAGAAAAGTATAATTTCGTGCCACAAAATGCACGACTATGTGGAAGCTGCCGGAAAAAAATGACGAATCTTTCAAAAATGTCGCCTCTGCAGGGTCAAGTCGTGCCAATTGAAACGGTATCCGGAGATCAGGGTTCTCCGGACAGCGACTCCGGTGATGACATTTTTGAGCACTCTTTAGCTTGTAAATCTCGGAAAACTGAACGCGATTGTGATAAAAAAGAACACCTGGCGGCAGTTGAAGTTATCAATCAAATCAAAGAAAAATTCCTCGATTCGGAAAGTCATTCAGAGCGCTTATTACTTCTTTTTTTTTTTTTAACAGGAACAAACGCGCAGGGGATGACCCCTATTAATGCGAAGCATTGCGTTGGTTCAGGAAGGATATAAAGGTTAGGAGATAGGGTTATGAGTGAAGTGGTTATGGACTCTTGCCTTGAACCCATCGAGATCATAAGTGCTGGGGAAAATATCCGCAGGGAGACCATTCCACAACCGCGCTGTACGGGCCAGAAACGAACTTTCCCTGTAGTGCGTAGTGCGCTGGAACATCGTTTCGACGTGGAATGCATGGACGCCAGTGTTCAAACGGGTTGCCCGGGGGAATACCCGGAGTGATGGCATCAAGCTGCTCATCTCCACTGAGCAGTTACCGACAAAGTATCGGTAAAATAACACCACACATGCCACATTTCGACGATGCTCCAAATGGGTTTTTGAAGCCCCAGCCCAGAGGTGCGAGTTAAACTCCATTTTAGGTCGGATATAGGTGGTGTAAATAATGCGGAGATCAGACGGAGTGAAATATTTTTTGCACCGCTTTAGGAAGCCGAGGCACTTGGCTGCTTCTTTCGACACGCCAAAAATATGATCGTTCCAACGAAGATCGTTCTTAATGGACATGCCCAGAACATCAAGAGCTGCCGATTCCGCAATACCCACACCACCCATAACCAGGGATGTGTTGGGATGTGGGGAGACTCGTTTGTGGGATAACAGGCAACATTGGGTCTTGCGGGGATTAAAATCGACCCTGTTCGCTTGACCCCACTTGGAGATTGTTTGTAGGTCGCTATTAAGTGTGTCATTCATACGGCGCCGTTCTCTCTCAATCTCCACAGAGCTGGGACGCTTTGTGAAGAAGTTTGGAGCTGCATTACATCAGAAGGTCCTGATCCAATACATTTCGTTAAAAGAACAATGCGCTCTGCCCAATATCTAAACGTACTTGAAGGTATTTTAGCACCGTATATCGACACCCTACAGCAGCCCAAAGAGGAATACATCTTCATGTAAGATGGTGCTACTTACCACACAGCGCGATCAAGCATAGCCGCTATTAATACATTCAATTTAAATGTGTTGGCGTGGCCTGGCAATTCTCCCGATCTTAATCCGACAGAGAAGTGCTGGGCATACTTAACATCCAAAATGTATAGTCGGGGAAACCCCACGATAGCTATTCTTAAAGAAAATATTACAGATATTTGGAAAAATATCATCCAATTGAGAAAAATGATGTCCAATTGCATTGATAGCATACCTCAACGAATACAGGCAGTTCTAAAAGCTAAGGGGGGACAGATAAAATATTAGAAATTACAAACTATAATTTACATATCGTGGTACAAAACTTTCCAACGAATAAATTGATACCTCAGTTGTTATATTTACTTGATTAGTTTTTGTTTTATCGATGATGGAAGTAGAAATTTAGAAATTTTTTGATGAACAGGGACTGTAAATGATTTATTCAGCGTTCACCAACATTCTTGAGTACAACAAATACAAAAGTAATTGAGGTTCAGAATCGGATTTGTGACGTTGTCAACTTTTGGGTTTCTACAAAGCAAAAATCAGAATGTATTGTCGAAACCCCATTAACCATCCCATTTTGAGAATAATTGCAATCGTAATTGAGTGTTAAGAAGAAATTATTAGATTTTTGTGAGAAAATTAGAATTTTTATTTAGCCGGTATAGGTACTCCTTGCGTAAGCAGCTTGGAGCAAAACTTGTTTTGTATGTCACGAGGTCTCATTATAGTCTCTGATGAGCTTCAGGCCCCTTCCGACAGTGTCGTTAGCCACATGTAATTTATGCACAATGGTTTTTGCATCCTGGTAACTCAATTATGCAACTGTTTTGACTTCTGTGTCAAAATACCCACTCAGGACGAGGGTTTGACAAAAGAGAGTACTTGCTTTCGCTATCCACACTCACTACACTGACGGGGCTGGTCTCTACTGGAAGGATCTGCAGCCTAGACCGACCTACTATCCACCAGACACGTGCAGCAGAGCTCAGAGTCTTAAGAGGCAGCAATGGTTTCGTAATGGTATTTGAGTTAAAGCGATGAACATCACTATTTTGGTTGAAAGTCAGGTCGCTCTAAAGGCAGAATGCAAAGTATGTAGTTAAAATGGAGACTTTAAAGTAATATCGTGCTTCATTGATGGGTGTCTGGACAAAGCAATTTCAAAGGGAACGGAATGGCGGATGAGATAGTATAGCAGGGCTTGGAAATGAGTTGCTTGCAGAGTTTACAGAATTGGGGGCAGCAAAATCTGTACCGTCTTTTGATTTTAGGTACTCAACTTCTACAGCTATTTCGTCCAGTGCGGTCGGATCTTTCAATTGCGAAATGACCATGTCGTCGTCGTTCAGTATTTCCTCATCACTCACAGCCAGGGTTACCAACTGTCCGGTTTTCGACCGGACAGTTCGGTTTTCGGAAGCTTTGTTCGTGTCCGGTTGCAAACAATAACCGGACACAAAAATGTCCGGTCGTACATAAACTTGCCAAGAAAGTATTTAGTAATATGTAGAAATGAAAAATTGTTTAATTTACTGATACTAATAATAATTAATAATTGATTGGCACGACAGCCCGCTTACGCGAGACTAAGGCCTAGCTTCCCGCAACCACCCGTGTTGTGCGTGTAAATTTTGTACGCGGGTGGAAGGGACCTACAGTTTTATGCCGGTTCCGAACGGCAGATTGGGAGCTTTTTCATAGGCAATTTTTACTCTCAGAGGTTTGCCATTTCCAGCTGAGAGGACAGCCACCGAAAGAGAAAACGAGTTTCCCGTTATTTTTTTTAGGTGTTACTACATGCAGAATTCGAACTAGCGTCGCTCTGCATGCGACTCGCTTGGACCGCGCACTAACCAACTGAGCCACGGCGGCTGCCGTGATACTGATACTGTTTTACTCAAAAATCTATGATTATTATAAATGCGATGTTTGGTATGAACATCACACACATATAGTAAACAATATGGCAACGCTCTACATTCAGCTGTGCTATACAAAAGTTTTTTAAAAAAATAATTGCAATATAAATATTACAATGCAACATAAATTTTGTTTGTTGAATATAATCATTATTTGTGACAGTTAATTTTTACGTTGCTATTAGGTACTGTTATGAGAAACACATATTTTTTCGTTCTCGATAGTTATCATTATGGGATTTTTTTGTTTACGTTGCTTCATAATTTTTATTTATGGCTTTTTATTTACGCTACCGATAAATATTATTTTGAGAAAATTTTTTTACGTTGCTTTATAATTTGTATTTATGATTTTTTGATAACTTCATTTTTAGAATGAAAAACATAAAAAACTTATTTTTGAATTGCTGTAATGAATTCAATTTGTTTTTAATTCTTTTTTTTTTCTAACATATTTATGGTAATTGTTAATTTTTTGCTCTTCAAATTGTTTGCTTTTCTGAATTTCATTTGTTTTCACTGTTAAGTTTTTGTTTTTTTGTACTTACTGATCTTTTGTGGATTTTTGTTGTTTTAGTTGTTAACTTTTTTGTAAATCATGTGAATAATATAACACACACAACATACTTACAGCCAAACCTAAATTGGAGCGTCAGCGGCAAGCAACTGTCAAAATTGCTTCATGCCCATACAAATTGTATGGGGCAAACCGCAATTGAAACGCTCTGACGCTGCGCTATTCGAATTTCCAATTTTGACAGCGCGTTAGCAGTTGAAGTTGGCTGCGAGAAACAAAAACGCCTGTGATTTATATTTGATTTGATTTAAATTGTGAGGAATTTATTCAAATAAGAGCTAAGTTTTGCAAAATAATAATAGTTTGTTGGTTTTTTGGCAACTAAACAGATATTTTTTTTACATTTTTTTTCATTTCATGATTTTGACAATCCCAACACAACGCTTCAATTTCGGTATGCCGCACTGAGCGAGAGCGTTGCGTCAGAAAACGCAACGCTAAACGCTCCAATTTAGGTTTGACTGTTAGGTCGTTTGTGTTTTAATTAAATTGTGGAATATAATTTCTAATACCGCCCCCGCCCCCACCCCTTTTAACCATTTTATAAAAGTTTGTCCGGTTTTCAAAAACTAAAAAGTTGGCATCCCTGCTCACAGAATCAACTGGCGGTAGAATATAAAGAACCGTGACTGCGTTTTTTTCATCGCTACTTTCTTCCAACATTTGGCACACTTCTGCCATGTTTAAGTACATTCACGAGCCATTGCACAGTTCATATAACGCGGTTATATCTTGCAGTTTTATGTTTCACGTTACGATACCTGAATTCGAAGTTCACAAAAAGCGCGGGAAATAATCAGTTGATTTAGCTTTTTGTCTAATTCCTATCAGCTGGGTAATAGAAAATCAGGGATGCGTCATTATAGGTATGTTCAGTATTGTTGACTTGCGCATATATACGCATGAAGCAATATATGATGTTCTAAATATAAATCGGCCACAAATTTTTTGGATAATTCTTATGTATAGCATCAATTCTTTTTAATGTTTTCTACGTACATACATATAATACCTGCGAAAAAATGTATATATATCTGTATTACATATATGAATGTATGTATATGAACTACATTTCTACTATATATATTTACATCTATGGCGTTCCAAATAAAAGTCTGTTCACTTAACAGCTTTCCTAACGTAATTTGATAAATTATATGCAATACAATGTCCATGCAGGTAGGTAGGCCCACTATAATGCTGATTTCGATCTACCGATAAAACAATATGGTAAGTTGTTATCTCAATGTACAGAGAATTGCATTATCTTCAACTTTCTCCTGGGTTGCAACTACTTCCGATGCGTATTTAAAAAGTTGCAGTAACTTAAACTTGAAAAATGTGGAATTTTGCCGAATTTGGCTTACGTATTTTGCCAGCGTGTCTTTAAAGACACACCTCCTC
Organism: Melieria omissa; assembly: GCA_963971225.1. NCBI lineage: Eukaryota > Metazoa > Arthropoda > Insecta > Diptera > Ulidiidae > Melieria > Melieria omissa. Next base: position 50,728,298 of record OZ020269.1, on the reverse strand, counting down.
CAGCCCACAAAAAAAATTTTCAAAATTTTTTGCAAGCAGAAATGGCATACGGAGGCTCTAAATAGGCTGTGTTATGAAAATTTTCAAAATCGGTCCACGGGATCTAGGGCCGGTAAAAGATGGGTTAATTAAACATTTAAACAAACATCAACATCTAAAATTAATTTTAAAAATCGGGGAAAAGTGGGAAATTTTTAAAATAATTTTCTCGGGGGAAAAAATCAATTTTTCATGTTTGGAGGTCCCTAAAGAAGAAAGGATTTCAAATAGTCCGGATTTAAAGACACAGCCTGAAACCTGCAGAACATAGCTACATAGTTTTCAAAATGTTGGACAAACAAAATTGTTAGCGCTGTAATTGAGCAAAATGTAATGTCTGTAGACGGTCATTCCGGTTAGAGGGTTAACATAGAGATGACTCAGCTATGCAGATGCAATGCTATAGTAAAATTTCCAGGTTGAAAGAAAATAATTGCCATTTTTTTAAGTTCAGTTTATTCAGTTTCACTATCATCAAGAATAATGTTTTTAATGCCACACAAACAGTCCCACACAACAGTAAATAATGCAACGTAATTTTAACAAAATTGGCTTCCTTAACTTTCCTTCTTATTTTTAGTTAATATTAGCAATAAATCACATTTTAACAAAAAATTTCATAATAATGAAAACAAAAGGAGGATAATATGGCTTTTAACGGGTAAGCAAAACCCATTTTTTATTAAAACGTTAATAATTTGTGACATTGGCTTTTTTTAATATAGAAGTTTTCATACCTTATGAAAGAGTTTCGTATGGCAACTCCGCCTTAGTGGGCGGACCATGCCCATTTTAAATAGGTGCAGTGCTACTATACCATTTCTTTCCAGTTACATAACTTTCTGGGCGTTTCAAGCTCCGTACCAAAGTGAATGTACCGGTGGGCACCTCAACGTAGGGTGCAAAAATCCAATGTTTTTTAGTGAAAGTAGTTTTTAAAAATTCTATTATTTTCCGAAATCACAAAAAATCGCAGAAATTTTTTCATGATCTAAAAGAAGAAAGTCAATTCTAGAGGATTACGTAAAAAATAAGGTGTAATAATGCGCAATTCGACTTTATCGATCCACAAAAATATATCGTTTTTATAGTTTTAAATCACAAAAATGTTTTTTTTTTAAATAACGTACAACCCCCTTTTTATTTCACTTTTTCTTCAAAATATCTCATGAAATGATTTTTTGGACTCTTATAAGTGCACAGTAACATTATTTTCTCCGATTGAAGCAAAAATAGTTTTTTGGTTTTTTGGTTTTTCAATTGTTGACGCTCAAAACTGCATTTTATCACAAAACCATATTTCTTGATTTTGAACGGGTTGTAAATGCTATAACTCTGTCAAAATTTATCCCATTAAGAAACAGTTTGAGATCTTGCTCAATGAAAGTATTATCTTTCAAATGACACCAATTTCTTTGAAATCGGTGACATACAATTTTTCTATTTTTTTCCACTTCGAAGCATTGTGCGACGTCCTCTTTCAGATACATATATACTAAAGAGCGGTACAAAATGTTCTATTTGGCACACTTCACTACTGCACAGTACTATCAAGTACTGTACTTCAGTGTCGCAATGACAGCAAAATCAAATGCTCAATAGTTCTACTCTGCAACAAAGCAAGCACTGCATCATTCCAAAACCTTTTCGCTACAGCAGCGACAGTGCTTGTGTTCTGTTGCGAAACAAAACATCAAAACAGAAAGCTATAATGAGGTTAAGTAACGGTACATCATAGCAAGCACCCGGAGTGAAGTAGAACTTCTACTTCACACCGTGTGAAGCAGAACTTCTACTTCCCACCGTGTGAAACAGAACTTCTAATTCACAACGAGTGAAACAGACTTAAATAAATATCGAACAAACATGTTTTAAACCTGAATTTTTTTACATTAATGTTGTTGTAATGCTTGAAATGCAGCCCAGATTCCATACAAAATACCAAAAACAAACATCAGCTACTCCGATCGTGCAAAACAAAACACCGTATGCTTGAAAATGTTCTACTTCAGTGCTGCACTTCAGTCTTGTTCTACATCAGTGTTGTTCTATTCCAGTGTTGTTCTACTTCAATGTTGTTCTACTTCAGTGTTGTTCTATTCTTCAAGGTGCTTGAAGTTCTATTGTCGTTTCGTGCAGTATTTGTATGAATATCAAAAGCTTCCTTCACTGCAGTGCTTGTTTTGTAGTGAAAGTGAAGAAGAGCGATGGCTTGCAAGTCATTTTTATGGCCAAACTCCATAAAGCGCGTTTCAGGCGTTCGGGGTTTGTCGGGTTATGGCGTTTCTCGCGTTATTCGCGTTGCAAATGGTCAAACTCCATAAAGCGCGTTTCACGCGTCAGCTTGTTCTTCTTACGGCAGCTGATGCTAATTTTTAATTGGCAAACTGCTGATTGATTTCGTTGTGAATTGTGAAAAACAACGAAATGAAATTGCTATACGACGTTATAGACTTTATAGAATTTACTGATTTCATTTTAAACACAATAAATGCATATCGAACATTGCAAAAAATAAAAAAAAAGATTCAGTTGGATTCAATTTGTAGCAATTTATTTCACAGGGATGAGCAAAATTCGATCGACAACGAATAAGCTATCGAATTTCCAATACAGCGAAGACTAAGTTTCGTCTGTCAAAAGATTATTCTAATTTTTAGGAATTTCTCCACATTTTATGTTAAAATATTGAATTTCAAATGTTTCTTAAATGTATTGTAACGATGAGCCAGTCTGTCGCGGTGCAAAGCAACCCTGCCGCTACGTGCCGTGCCATAACCCAATCTGGCAACGACGGCCGCGATAGTAACTTTTAGCCCAACCTGGCAACGATGGTCGCGGTCATCAGGGAAACTTCTAGTCCAATCTGGCAACGTGCGAGAACGATCTGCGCGACGGCCGGACAGAGTATAAAAGGTGGCCAGATGCGGTACAGCGAGCCAGTCTGGTTTTGACAAGTGAAGTTGCCACACGGAATAATCAAGCAAATACTTAAGTGTACGAACAGTAAAGTGTAAACTGTGAATAATAAAGTGACTGTTGGTGTATTTTATTGTCTGCGTTTAAGAAACTGACTGTGTTTTATTTTCAAATCACACAATCCAGAGATACGTGACAGCCCACTAGACTTAATAGTCGTAACAGTATTTAATAGCTTTCATGAAAAATAAATGCATTCGACTTTTGCGATAACACAAGTTTGTTATCGGCTTTACCATTTAACCACATAATGTATGCCATCTTTAGGAGCTCTGTCGGCTGTTTGACGTCGTTTAGCGAGAAACGCGAGAGAAAGTTGAAAATAGTTCAACTTTTGCCGCGTTTCGGGCGTAGTCATGGAGTTTGCTTCATACAAATACACTGATTCAACTTTTTCTCGAAACACGAGAAACGCCAAAAACCACGATACGCCTGAAACGCGCTTTATGGAGTTTGGCCATTAGTCTCGCGTAAGCGGGCTGTCGTGCCAGTTAATTATTATTATTAATCAATGCAGAAATGAACAGATTTGCAAATTTAAACATATCAATTGTTCAAAGTTTAGTTAAGCTTTGTCCAGATTTTGAAAAAATGTTGTAAAATTGCAAAGGTGTTCCGCACCTTCGTTGTGCTACGTAATTTCAGCAATTTATGAAACCCACTTAGCTTTCCTTACAGTCTAGTAAGGTCTGCGTCTTCATATTTTTGAAAATTTATTTCATTTGTCAATATTTATTTCATTGGTGAAAGTTGTCAGCTGATTGATATCAGAGCTGTCTGAATTTTTATGTGAAGAAGGTTTATGAAAAGTTACAAGTTTGGAACTAAATGAGTGCTTTCTCAAGTGATCTGTCGATCCCACCTCTAATCCCTTCCTTACCTTGTCCCTTTGTACTCATGTTTCCCCCTATTTTCTGCTCCCCGGCTTCGGTCGTTCGTATCGTTTAATGTTTAGTGTATTCTTTGTATCACTCTTTATTCGACACCCGACCAATAAAGACATAAACCCGAAAAATAACCCGTCTTTCATTTACACCGCTCCGCGACGAATTTGTACATGGTCCTTCGAGCCATTCGCGAGTGAGCCGCGAATATTTTTGCTAACAATTAAAGTGACAATTTACAAGTGAAAAGTGACACAACAAATCAAAAAAACTACAATTAAACAAAAACCAAACACAAAGGTGAACACTAACTAAAGTGAAAAACACAACAAAAAAACAAATACGAAGAGTGACAACGCAACAAACAATCCAAAAAGTGCGATTATAATATTAAAACAGTGCACAAATATACAAATCACGGAAACCAAAATCTCAAAAATTAAAAACAAACAAAAAAGGACAAAATATTGAACAGTGCAGTGACAAATACAAGAAGGGTAGCAGAATACATATAACCAACAACAAACACACCCACAACACAGAGCAAAAGAGGACAGTGACGAAGAGCACGGCAATCAACAATAGCCAGCAACTTAGCACAACACAGCAGCGGACACACGTAGATCCCCATTCTCGGGCACTGCGCCCCCAAAGATAAGCCCCACAATTTTTATTAAAAATTAACAAATATATCTACAATCACATTCACTAACACAAAATATAATTTATATAAAATATATATACCCATTCCAAAAAAAAACCCTAAAAATCCAGTAAACACAGTACATACTGGTACCCTCCACTGGTAAATTTCTCCGTACACGTACAAAACAACGCAGTGCAGTAAGCATTCCCGCTGCGCGATATACGCAGGCAAAGCAGCACAACTCCCGCTGCAGCCAGCATCCAACAGCACGCACTTCCCCTCCTTTTGCGTTTCGCTGGCACTCTCCCACTTGTGTACATTTTCGCGTATCGCTTTTTGCGATATTCGCACGCACCAGCAGCAAGCACTACCGCTGCTGCCTCCAAGTGCAATCACATTTTCGTACTTCTGTCTAAGCAATTCCCCTCTTTCGCTAGCAGAATCTGCTACCACCCCAAGTGCATACAGTGGGACAAATTTCCCCAATTGCACACAAATTTTCATACACATTTGACTACATATTTATATCATATTTATATAACAATTTTAACATACATTTCCAATTCCCATATACACATTTGTGTTTATTACCCATACACACATTTCGCTACACGTTTATACACACTTTTTTGCTCGACAAATATACAAATTCGTTTCAACGAATTTTCCCATTACCGACTTCTTCCCATACTCAATAATCGTTCACGCGGACGCGGTTAGACTACACGTCTATTTCCCAATACCCTTCATTTATATTTATCTTATGTTTTTACCCTTTGTCGAGCTTTTCTGACCAAAATGCCTGTTGAGTGATCCCCCAAACGCCAACTTGTCACAATGGAGGTTCCTTCCTCCAGATAGCCAAAGTCAGCCAATGCACGTTTGACAGTTCCTGTCACTCGGGAGCCACCAAACATTCGCTCCAAAATCTCTAGTCCGAAAGCAACCGATCCCAGTGTTGCCAAATTTACTTTCGAGTACGATAGGCTCGTGCATTTATGCACACAATTTTCATCGACTCCCGTTGACGACTTGACCAAAGCCCTGGCGAAAAATCTGCAAGCCCAATGGGAGAGGCTTATGCGCGCACATGAGGCAGTATTCATTGCTGAAGACAACAGCCAGCCCGACGGTTTTAAAGATTCGGCTAGGCAAAAGATTGACGCCTGCACAGACCAATACGAGTTGTGCATGGCTAAGATGTCGGACATCATTAAGATGCTCCAAACTCAGTCCCGCAGCCCGCTGCGCATATGGAACCGGTTCGACCTCTAGAACCAGCAAATACATCTAACATTTGCCTACAAGTTCCGGCTTGTGATACCGAAACCTTCTTCGGGGGCTATGAGCAGTGGCCGTCCTTCCGGGACATGTTTACTGCGGTTTACATCAACCACCCCCAGCTCACTCCAGCGCAAGGATTGTTTTACCTCAGATACAAGACACAAGGTAAAGCCGGTGCTTTTGTCAAGCAATATGCATTCACCGATGAGAATTTCGGAATCGCGTGGGAAGGTTTAAAATCACGCTTCGAAAACAAACGCATGCTCATTGACACTCAAATCCGATCCCTCTTAAATATCGGATCGAGCAATACAGCGGATCCAAAACACCATAAACAATTGTCTCTCAATACTAAATTCCCAGGCCGTAGATACAGACAATTGGGATCCGCTGCTCGTTAATATATGTTCTAAAAAATTGCCCCAAGAAACACTCGCTCTATGAGAGCAGTCATTGACATCCCGGAAGGATCTGCCACACTGGTCGCAAATGGATGAGTTCCTGACCGGCAGATATGAGGTACTTGAACGGCTGCATAGCATACGCCCTGCTAAGCCAAAACCACAGCCCTCTCCTTCCAAAGTCCTCCCAAATCGGCCACACAAATTCCTTAATTATCACACTCAAGTGAAAAGCGACTTCGCGTGCAAACTCTGCAACGCAAATCACCCTGTACGGACTTGCCAGAGCTTCAAAGGACTCACCCCCCAGAGTCGATTAAAAATCGTTAAGAAGCAAAATCTCTGTTAAATTTCCCAAAGGCAATGCGCAACCCTCTCAAACTCCTAATCGGTCACATTCGACCACTCCACAGGTCGCAACAGCTCCTGTGCAAAGGTCCTTCATCTCCTCGAAGGTCCAGAAACGCCTCAAATTGCCAATCGAGAAATCCCCCTTCCAAATCTCTGGCATGGGCGGTCAGATTGTGCAAAATGCCAATCATACATGCTTCCCCGTGCAAGCAATCGTGCAATCGTGCAAGGGCTTACGAAATTGCTCCCATCTTATCACATACACCCCCCTGATATGAAAGATTTCGCCATGCTAGAACTCGCTGATCCAAACCTGTTCGAGACAGCGCAGATCGATATAGTGATTGGCAGTGATTCCATCCCGCAGATCATGCTCGAAGGTATCCACCGAAATGTATGTGGCAGCTTACTTGCTCAGCATACAGTATTCGGTTGGGTATTAAGCGGTCCAGTACCCCCCTTCGCATTTGACACGTGCCACAAATGCACACAATAGCCATATGCATACTGGTCCTGCCCTTCAAAATAACCTTCCCGCCCTAAAGAAAGCCTTTTCACAAGTGATAACCGCCCTCAATCCCGTAGTGTTTCCAGACAAATTCCAATTTCCAATTCCAGCAAATTCCGCAGACATCGGACTGATTGGGTATACACTCCAAGATCTACAAGATCTCCCTCTCGGGCGGAACGGCTGCAGCAACTCCTAAAGCCAAAAGGTCATGCTCGTACAAGTTTAATACCGAATCAAAGAGCGGTTTACTGACCCCACCCTCTCGAAAGCAAACTGACATCCTCGATCAGTTCTCTTGCTTCTCTCGAGCCCAACGAACTTTGAAAATACCCTCTCATAATTCTCTTCCTCTCATAACCCTAAAAAATGGCTCTAGCTTCAGCACACCCCGCAGCTTAGCCACAATTTCCCATGCCCGCGATGTCAGCCTCAATACTCTTATTTACAAGTAAATGACATCTTGCTCTATTTGCAGGACGTTTACGACGCGCCAACTGCTGCAGCAGCACTTTCTCAAGGACGAGGCGTCAAGGGACGGCACCCCCGCACCTGCATCACATCTTCGCCCGCCTGGCCCGCGGCATAATAAAATTGCAATATACAATGGCGGCCGCGATGGCTAAATGAGTGCTGTCTCAAGTGATCTGTCGATCCCACCTCTAATCCCTTCCTTACCTTGTCCCTTTGTACTCATGTTTCCCCCTATTTTCTGCTCCCCGGCTTCGGACGTTCGTATCGTTTAATGTTTAGTGTATTCTTTGTATCACTCTTTGTCGAGGAATCCGGACTTCGTTTTTTAATACCGGTAGTAGTACCTATTTATTTCTGAAATTTCACCGTTACAAAACAACAATTATAAAAATAGTTATAAAATAAACCCTTTGGCAGACAAACTTACCGCGGTTCCGTTCCGTTGGCTTCCTCGAATCAAAGTGCCGCCAACGAACCGGAACCACGGTAAGCAGGCTGCCAACGTGAACTTGACATGGCAGCTGTCACGTTCCTGCCGCGCAGGGTTGCAATCGGCGTTGCCAATTGCCGTTCGCCACATCCCACCCCCCGTGAAACATCCTGATTCACTTCTCTTCCAGCTGTAGAACGGCTAATTTCGACGCCGCTCGTCGCATGACACCTCGTGCCGTTCGCACATCAGCTTGCCTCACGGTTCCGTCCGCTCCTGCGTAGACACGCTGGATGATACCTCGGCACCACTGTCGCCTGGGAATGCTCGCATAGCACACGAACACCAAATCGCCCTCCTTCAACGGCGACGAGACTTGGCACCACTTTGCCCGGCGCGTCAGAGTTGGCAGGTACTCCGCGATCCACCGCTTCCAAAAACGGTCACGCAACTGGCGCGCAATGCGCCATTGCTTCCTTAGGGCGCACAGTTTCTCCGGCCCAACGTCGGCACTCGGTGTTTGCGCCGTGTTAGCTGGCCCAAGCAGGAAGTGGTTAGGTGTGAGGGGCTCCTCCTCGTCGGCTGCAATCGGCAAGTTGGTGAGCGGCCTAGAGTTGACCACGTTCTCAGCTTCGATGAGGAAACACTGAAATGTGTGCTCACGCGGCGCGACCTCCTTGAGGGTTTGGCGCAGCACCCGCTTTACACACTGGACCATGCGTTCCCATACGCCTCCTTCGGATGGGTTCAGCGGGCAGTTAAACCGCCATTCAACACCTTTGGATGACAGCTCGCCTTGTACCCTTTCGCAATCGAAGACTTCGGAAAACCTTTTGGCCTCTTGGTCTGCTCCAACAAAGTTCTTCCCGTTATCAGAACGCATTCTCACGGGAACACCACGTCGGTTGATAAAGTTTCGGATTGCCATGATGCACGCATCCGTGCTGAGATCGTGCGCAACTTCTAAGTGTATAGCCCTTATCGTGAAGCAGGTGAACAGCGCCACCCAACGTTTTTCCTGTCGGCGGCCAACGGTGACGACAACTGGCCCGAAGTAGTCGAGCCCCGTGTAGGTAAAGGCTCTTACAAATGGCGTAAGGCGGTCAGAGGGTAGCGGTCCCATAATCGGCGTAACTGGAGTGGCTTTGTATAATCGGCAAACAGGGCAATTAGCAATGACACTTCTCAAGAGCTGACGTAAGCGGGGTACCCAGTAGTGGCGGCGAACTTCGCAGATGGTAGCTTCAGTGTTCTGGTGCTTCGAATTACCGTGGTAATGGGCAACCACCAGTCTCGTCAGGTCATGGTTCGGCGGCAATATAATCGGTCGCCTCGTCGTCATAGGCAACCAGCTGGCAGCATCGATTCGTCCTTGAACGCGTAAGAGTCCGCATTCATCGATGTACGGGTTTAACTGGAACAAGTCGCTGGTTCGTGACACACCGAGACCCTCCTCGATTTGTTTTAGCTCAAGCGGAAATGCTTCCTCCTGTGCTAGGCGACACAGAAGACATTTGCTGCATCGACCTCTAACGACGTGAGGCCGTACTCGTGACCAGGGGGGAGGCGGCGGCGGCATTGACTCACAAAACGTTGGACCCATGCGGTTGCTCTCACGAGTCTAATAAATGATGAAAAACGCTTGAACTCAACAACCCTGTGATTCGTAATGACCAATGCGAACTTCGGGCGTAACTCTTCCTCCTCCAGCTGGTGATCATTTATCTCCTCTGCAATTGGCCAATATTGCTCATCAGCTTATAGAAACGTAGGTCCATTCAACCAGCGTGAATTGGAGCTGCAGTCAGGTTGGCAATTAGCCCTAGTGGCTTCATCGGCGACGTTTTCGGCTGTTGGTATCCACCTCCAATTCGAAGGCTTAGTGGCGGCAAGGATCGGCCACACGATGGGCTACAAATGGTTTGTAGCGGCTGTGCTCACTCACCAACCAGCGCAGCACAGTTTTGGAGTCCGTCCATAGGATGTAGCTACTCGCTTTGACAGTGTGCTCCTCCATGATGGTCTGCAACAAACGCGTTCCTAGTACGGCTGCTTGGAGCTCCAATCGTGGAACTGTGAGTGGTTTTATTGGCGCACACTTCGCCTTGGAGCAAACAAAGGCGACACCAACTTCACCGTCAGCATTGGCGGCTCGCCAGTACGCAGCGGCAGCGAATGCATCCTCACTGGCGTCGACAAACACATGCAGTTGCGCCATTCGGAAAGTACCATCTCGGAATTCCTAAGCCTGTTACCATGGGCAACAACTGTCGCCATCTGTTCCATGCCGCATTTATATCGTCGGGGAGGAGCTCATCCCAGCCCACCTTCTTTTGCCACACCTCACGCATCAGTAACTTGGCGGCAATCGTGATGTGATTCAGGAATCCGAGCGGGTCGAATATGGACATGATGATGCTGAGCAGCTCTCTCTTCGTTGGGCGCTTTTCTCCAGAAACAGTATTCTTGTCCACGGCATGAAATCTCAGCTTAAACTTGAAGATGTCCACTGCTGGCTGCCAAAACATTCCCAGGATTTTCTCCGTCGCTAAGCCTTCCTTGTAATTAATAGGAATGGACACACTCGCACCTGGTGCGAGACGCTGATGGCCTGCTCTGGGCTGTCGAAGCTGTCCACGAAGTCGTCGACGTAGTGGTAATTGCGGACTGCCTTCACAGCCCGGCCGGCGTAGTCGTTATGTTCCAACGCGTTCAAAAAATTTAAATATTGGGCGGCACATGCGGAGCATGCAGCTCCGAACGTCATCACCCTCATCTCGTAGACGTCTGGCTCCTTTGCGGCATCTCCATCGCGCCAGAGGAATCATTAGGCGCACCTGTCCTCGGGGCGTATCAGGATCTGGTGGAACATTTCTTTGATGTCACCACACACAGCGACGGCTCCTTCACGGAAATGGAACAGCACAGCGGGCAGTGGGCGGTAATCTTGCGGCCCCTTCAGCAACTGGGAGTTCAGCGAGACACCCTGTACTTCAGCGGCGGCATCGAATACAAGACGAATCTTGGCTGGCTTGTGGCGTACGGCCCACTGCCTTGACTCAGGATCTCAGAAGGCAGACCCAAGTGGCAATGGTCGAGTCCTATGAGCAGCTTGGGCACGGCCCCACTATACGGCTCTACAGGTAGATCTTGTTTGTGACGAGCGATGTTCGACAGCTCCAACTCGCCCAAACTCTGTGACGGCAAGTTCAGGTTTTTGACACTATAGATGTTTTTGAGCGTATGCTTCTTCTTGCTTGCACCACTGATGACCAAGTTCACAGCAACTGCTGGCTCGCGTGCTGCTTGACCACCGAACCACTGGACGTCGAGGTCACGATTCTGGCCACGCAAACCCAACTCCTGCACCAGCATGCTGTCAATAAGCGACACGGACGACCCTTCGTCCAACAGTGCATAAGTTTCAATGCACTTTTCTTGCCCGTAGACACACACAGGCAGAATCTGGAAAAGCAGCTTGCCCTCAATTGCTCCGACGGCTTCGTCGCTGCATGCAGCACAACGCGACGTTTTGGCTCGCGATCGTCGAAACCCTGGACGGCGCATACCAGGTTCGCTGCTTGTGTCAACCACGTGTTAAATTCTACTAGGGTTGGATAGGGCTGCACCGTCATTCCGAATCGTGCCCATTCCAATCGCTTGCTCATTGGTAGCTTAGCGATGAGCTCTTCTAGCAATGTAGGGTTGGCCAAGTGTTGCTGGCCATGTGCACCTTTGTGGCAAATGGAATGATTTTTTGCAGCGAGTTATCGGTGATCGGTGCGATGTCCTTTACCGACGCAAGTTGGCTTCGAATTAATTGCTCCGGGCGGCCGCAGCGGAAGCGCAGTTGTTCAATGATGGCATTCACGTTTTCCGGCTGAATTAGCAAACACCTCACCACGTCCCTCGCCTCCCCTCTCAGACACTTCTGCAGCCGCTGGTTGTTTTCCAGGTTGGTGTACGCGGCGGTAGATTGCACGAACGCCGTAAAAAACATGGGCCAATCTTAATTGGCCTGTAATTTGGGCGGCGTCATTGCGCCGTTTGGAAATATGTTGCTAGCGCACGGTTGCGCAGGTGTGTTTGCATAGAACATGCTTGGCGTTGATAGTATTGACTGCTGAATAGCGTTGCCTGGCTGCACCGAACTTGTGCCCACATACGGTAGTTTCGGTTGTGCGAGTGAGACAACCGTAGGTGTGGAAGCGTAGCCGTTGACGCTGGCTTTGTAGGTAAACGCGGGGGCACCGGTAACGGTTGTACACTGCGCCGCGATTGCGATGGCGGCAGTGGAAAAATACGGCGAAGCGACGCCAACTGTACCGTTGTCAGTAGCTGCGCTTGTGTAACGGGCTGCGACTGCCACCACTGCGATTTAGGTGGACGGAATTTTTGGGTTTTTCTTAATTTTTCTCAGAATTTGAGCGTATTCTTTAGCATTTAGCTTACGCGGTCGGCCACTGCGTTGTCTACTTGCGAACTTCGTTGTTACACCAAACTGCTTATCAATGTATCGAATGGTAAATCGGCTTCTTCCCATAATTTAACTAATTTCAGCCTACGATTTACTGTGTTTATGCAAATAAATAATGATTTTTCGCTCTGCTTCAGTTGTTTCTTTTTTTTCGGGCCATATTTTAGTTTTTATAAAATGTTTGCCACAAGCAGCCCACTTTCAAATGTAAAAAATGTGACAATAATAAGTAACGGTATCTACCAAATGACAGCTGGACATATTATTACTAGTTAGAAAAAATTTAGAAATATTTATTGCATTGAAGTGTGCTGTGCTAATACTTTTGTCCATGTCAAAGCCGACTATGAAATAAATTTTTCTTTATTTTTTCTAAATATAAGAAGTATAGGGTGTTTTTTTAGAGGTTTGTTTTTCGAATAGAGATAAAACTGGCATTTTGTGGTCAAATCTGGCAACTCTAATGTCATTTATATTCAGTTTGGTTTGCCATTTCATCATGAACAGGTTGACAAAAGAACAACGCTTGCAAATCGTGCAAATTTATTTCGAAAATAATGGTTCAGTTCGCGAAGTTTACCGCAAGCTCCGTCCATTTTATGGTCCATCAGAGCAATTAATTCGGTTAACCATGGGTCGTTTTCGCACTACGTTTACTCTATGTGATAATACGCATCCGCAGAGACGTCGAACAGTGCGCACCGAAGAAACAATTGCCGCTGTAGAGCAAAATGTTGAAGAGGACCCGAATGAATCGATTCGCCACCGTGCACAGCAATTGGAGCTTTGTCCATCAACTTTAAAAATTGGACCTGTAGAATTGGCTTTATTCGAGCCAGCCGCGGCGGCCACATGCCCGAAATCATATTTAAACATTAATGGCATAAAATTATCCTTCCAATAAAGCCAAATTGATGGACATTAAAACGATTTTCTTGTGTTTTATTTCAATTCTAAGTTCTATACCTCTAAAAAAAACACCCTATAGTATGTAAATTAGTTATGCCCTGCAATGAAGATGATATAAATGCATAAGTTGACATTTGAAATTAATGAATTTTATGTTTTGTTTATCTGAAATTTGCTGTTTTATTGAACAATCGTTGCTGTGTCAATACTATTGTCCGTCACTGTATGTGTATCTTTTACTACAAAATCGTATAAAATAACAAATAATTGCTTTTAAAAACGCCATAGGTCCCTATGGACCTTGTTGGGCATCGGAGGGTTAAATGCTTTTAAGGCCCGGTGGAAATAGGCTGAATCTTTTCGAGGCGGAGCGGTAAAGAAAACACGGTGAAGTAGGGGTTTGTGTGATCTTTATTGAACGACGTTCGAATGACAAGTAACAAGTACAAGAAACATTAAACGATACAAACGGCCGAAGCCGGGAAGCAGCAAATATGGGGAACATTAGGACAAGAGGAGAAGGAAAGATTGGGATTATTGATGGGATCGACGGATCACTAAATACAGCACAGTACATCTGAACATCGCGGCCGCCATTGCAGATTGCAATTATATGAGGGTGCCGGTGTCTCGTCCAGGATTACGTCGGACGGCTGGCTGGTGATGAATTGGCGGTGATGCGCGACTGCCTGGCTGTAAGGTGGGCTGACGGCTGGAGGTTGTCGCCGATCAGCGATGACGGAGCGCTGGGGAGTGCGCTGAGGTCCTCTTTGCGGGTGATGCTCAGTACGGACGTGCGACGCAGTTTTGGGGGCAACTGCTGGGGTGGTCGCTAGCGGCAGATCTGCAAAAGAGATGTCAGTTGTAAGATATGATAATTTTGACATCGTTTGTGTGGGGTGTAAGCGGTTCGTCAAGCTATGGGGTTCGCTTGAGTTGCCGTCGGAGGAGTAAGGGCGCTTGAGACAGATCGCATGGGAATGACGACTGACTCGGGATGGGTGCGCTCGAGGTTTATAGTATGGAGGGGTGCAATTAGGAAATGCGAGGGCGCTGCAGTTTCCGTCAAATGCTGTGCATATTTGACGCGTGGCGTCGAGCCAACGCTTGTGTCGTACCCTTGGTGGTCTCATTGGGGGCGATAGCCATCCTGCGGGGGCGAAACGTTTGGCAACGAAGAGGGGTGTTTGCCATTTCGAGTTTGAGTGTGCAGGGATGGTGGGTTCTGATTGATTTGCCTTTATTTTTGTTTAGATCGCTAAACACTGCCGACCACGCAGCTGTTAACAATTAATGTTGTCAATATTATTGTATTGTGTTGTCCATTTACATGTTTATACGTAGGAATGGCAACCCTGGCCATCCCGAAGGGAGCTTGCGCGGCCGGCAGGCACTCGATCTACGAACTCCGGCAAATCAACATCAATCGATTAACCGACCCATATACAAATAAACATTTACATACATATATATTTTTCACCGAACACTCAATATTCAATAAAACAATGCACAAGAAAACCTACACAAAACATTTAATTATTTTAATTTAAATTAATAAGTATGCTTATACAAAGAAGTTTGGCTCCTGAGTCTAACAAACTAAAAATTTTGCTGGGGAAACGCCTACCAAAGGCGTGGCACGGGGTCAAAGTTCAAAACTTTTATCAAAATAACTCATTCAATTTACAATCGATTTATACGATATGGGTATCAAACGAAAGGTTTCATACCTTTTCATACCTTTATTTTGATGCACATTATATACTTTATATGTAAGGTAAAAGGTTCGGTTGTGGGCACCCCTTCGTATCTCTTGATAGAAAGCAGGCTGGGTTTTTTTGACTAAGGCCATTTGTTCATTATGGAACCACGATCTTTTTGTGCCAAATACTGAGTCGAACAGACACGCCTGCTTTGTGCTGGGACCATATATATCTTTCTGTGCTTAAAAAATAAGACAAAAATTTTTTTACACATTTTAAATGGTGTCATAAATCGAAGTGAATCCATCGAGAAGGCGAGTAAAATGCATTTTTATTTAGTTAATTTATTATACTTTGTGATCCCATATTGATTACAACCAATATGTTTACCCCGAAAAAATTTTTCACTACTTCTCAAAATGGCTGTCAAATTCGGTTGTGGGCACCGCAATTAGTTCGGTTGTGGGCACCCGTCTTTTAGTGATTTTGTAAGTTTTGGTAAGTTATTTCATCAAAAATGGTCTTTTAACGCATTTTTTGGTTGTTTTAGCTATATCTTCCGAGGGTAAATAACAAAAATCCTCCGATATTTTTTTAATGTGTTGGATGTAATTTAACATTGTTCTGCAGATAAGCTAACCACAAAATCGACTGCCGCAGCGTATGCGATTTCCCAACGCTACAAAAAGAAGGTGGAAGAAAATTTCGGAGACATCAAAGCTGTCGACGGTGGTGTTTTCTTCTTTTTCTTCTTTTCGTGGATGTTATCGAATCAGGTTGGCTGGTGTTTTCCACCTTCTTCACGTCACAGCACTTGAAGAGTGTTGATTAATTAGGTTGAATTTCATTTTACTTCAGGTCTTCTTGACAGCCCAGGAGAATGACGTGGTCACATACATTTTGAAATGCCCGTCCATCTAAAATGTGCCCACATGCGTACCAGCTACTTCACATGCGTGGATTGTGCTTCAAATAATTAAAACTTAATATTTTTCTATATTCGTGTTGGTTTTTCTTAATATTTCCCCGTTTCCAGCAGATTTTCCAAGGGTGCCCACAACCGAACCAAAAAAAAATGTTTGTTAAAAATGACTACTTAACAAAATTAAAAAAAAACCAACCAAAATTTTCTATTTGACGGAATCGATTTACTTTTGTCATTACTTGTTAGCTAAGGTTTCTAGCTTTCCATAGATGTCCATATGTCCGATTAAAAAGAACTTGGTAAAAAGTTATGAGCCAAAAACAAAAAGGTGCCCACAACCGGACCCATTCCCCTACGATTACAAAATTATAACCAAAAATTATTTTTTTTTTTATAAAATTTACAAAACGATTTTTTTTGTTTCTCGAAAAAAACTATAATAAAGATATAATAAATTTGTTACCATATATTCTCTACGGAATTCTCTTTACAATGAAATATAGAACATTTTAACTTTTTTGTTTTTATATTTAAACTTAAAGTTAAAAGAATCTGCCTGCAAAATTGAAATGGCGTTTACGAAAGTTATTGCTTAGGCGCGATATTTTCGAATCATAGGAATTGAATATAAAAATACTGTACGCTCCTTACTGAACCTGATGCCGTAGTTAACTCCCATGAGGGTTATTTTTCAAGCGCCCCGGCCGAAGGCCGGCCACACAAAGCGTACTTGAATGCAGAAATTCTTTGGTTAGGCGCGATATTTTCGAATCATAGGAATTGAATATAAAAGTACTGTACGCTCCTTACTGAACCTAATGCCGTAGTTAACTCCCATGAGAATTATTTTTCAAGCGCCCCGGCCGAAGGCCGGCCACACAAAAAGTACTTAAATGCAGAAATTCTTTGCTTAGGCGCGATATTTTCGACTCATAGGAATTGAATATAAAAATACTGTACGCTCCTTACTGAACCTGATGCCGTAGTTAACTCCCATGAGGGTTATTTTTCAAGCGCCCCGGCCGAAGGCCGGCCACACAAAAGGTACTTGAATGCAGAAATTCTTTGCTTAGGCGCGATATTTAATTAAAATACGCTGTGAAAAAAAACAAAAATGTATGTTTTAATATTTCATTGAGAAGAGAATTCTACACGCTATAATAGTGTAGTGTATTTTTTTGTACCTTAATAACGAGATTTTTCGAGAAAAAAATCGGGTTTTTGTAAATTTTATAAATTTATTTTGTTTATAATTTTTTACTCGCACATATAAAGTTTTGAACTTTGACCCCGTGCCACGCCTTTGGTAGACGTTTCCCCAGCAAAATGTTTAGTTTGTTACATTCACAAAAACAAGTTCTATATAGCCAAATTTTCATTTTTTTTTTCACGAGGGTACGCTATTCTGCACTTGTTCCCTGAGCTTTTCGAACATGGTCCTTCGAAGACAAATTTGAAACTGGCACATAAACAAAAAACAAACTAAAAGTGAACCTAATAAATGAAAACACAGTGACAAAACAAAATCAACAAAGAACAGTGCAAAATAGTGCAAACCACAAAACGAGCAAGTAAAAATGCATAAACGAAAATATAAATCTCATTGAAAACACACCACACAGTGATTAAAACAATAACTACCACCAAAATCGCTTAAAACGAGCAAACAAAAAACCAAAGGTGTCAAAAGACACCTTTTAAAACTTTTACTTGAAATTGTTTTCTAATTTGAATAATTGTTTCTAATTTTATTTTTTGACAATTCATATAATAGTTGTTTAATTAATTTAGTGGTATCATAATCCTCGTACTCATCCTGAAACTCAAGATACGTGCATGGTATATCTATTTCTACCATCTTTTGACACCTTACAGATTTTACAACATTGTTCATTTATAAAGTATTTTTTCATAACTATTTTACACCATTTTAATTCTAATAAAAATTGTGGCATCCTTACTTCAATTATAGTAAAAAAAAGGGAAATCCCCGGAATACATTTTATATTTGGTTGCTATTTGCAAACAGTTTTGTTTGCATTTTACTATTGTTCATTGTAGTGATTGGTCCTAAAAATAATTGAACACTCAAGTTTGAGAGTATTTACTTCGATTAAAATTGGTACATTAGGTATGGAAATACAAAACGTGTTTATAATTTTCCTTCAATTTTCTACATTTGTTATTTTTATTTATTTCTAATGCAAAGGATGTCCAAAATAAGAAGGATAAATAAGATATTGAAAAATTCTCTGAAATTAATGAAGACACACAATCTAAAAGAGATGGGCTTGATGAGTTTTCCAAAATTTTCAATTTATAGCGTGAAATGTAAGTGCCGTAGATGGCCTATGCACGTGTTTTTCAATATCCTTGATTTGATCGGTATAAACGCATGGATTCTGTACAAAGAAACGACAGGTGAAAATATTTCACGTTGAGATTTCTTCTTCCAGTTAGGATAGGAACTATCAACTGCATACAAAGAATGCCATGAGAGAACAACAAATACGGCAATATGGTCAGCAGCCTCTTGTAAAATCGGTTCCTTTACAAAAAGGGGAACAAGTGCCAAGTAAAGAATTGTTTCGGTAATAGAGCAATTACAATTTATTCCCAGTTGTTGACGTCGGCGGAGCGGTATGAATTAAAAGACCGGAGTTTTCGGGTTTGGGGTGTTTATTTGTTGCGGTCAGAATAACGAATGATACAAAGTATACATGAAACACTGAACGAGACAAACGGCCGAAGCCGGGGAGCAGAAAATAGGGGGAAATATTCGAACAAAAGGACAAGGAAAGGAAGGGATTAGCGGTGGGAACGACAGATCATTAGAGACAGCACTCATTTAGCCATCGCGGTCGCCATTGCATATTGCAAACAATTTATACCGCGGGCCAGACGGGCGAGGACTTCGGGATGCAGCTTTTACGGGTGCGGGGGGCCGTCCATCGACGCCTCGTCCTCGAGGAAGTGCTGCTGCAGCGGTCGGGGCGTAGTCACCGATCTGCAAATCGCACTGGAGTGGCCACTGTCCTCTTTTCGGACCCGGGATGGAGTCGGTGCAATGAGGAATTGCGAGGGATTGCAATTTCCGTCAGTTGCTGTGAATGTGGACCGAGTGGCGTCAAGCCAACGCTCTTGTCGAACCCTTTTTCTCTGTTTCATTAGAGGCGAAAGCCATCTTGCGGGATCGAAACGTTTGGCAACGAGGGGGTAATTTGCCGGTTTGGGAATGAGTTTGCAGGAGTGGTGGGTTCAGAATGATTTTCCATTATTTCCGGGGTGGAAACCCTACGGGATTGAGGGCGGCAATCACTTGTGAAAGGGCTTTCGTTATTGCGGGAAGATTATTTTGAAGGGCGGGTCCAATATGCATATGGCGACTTGGTACGTCTGTGGCACATGTCAAATGCGAAGGGGGTACTGGTCCGCTTAATACCCAACCGAATACTGTATGCTGAGCAAGTAAGCTGCCACATACATTTCGGTGGATACCTTCGAGCATGATCTGCGGGACTAGATCACTGCCAATCACTATATCGATCTCCGCTGTCTTGAAGGGGTTTGGATCAGCGAGTTCTAGCATGGCGATATGTTTCATATTAGGGGGGTGTATGTGACGAGGTGGGAGCAATTTCGTAAGCTCTTGGAGCACGATTGCTTGCACGGGGAGTTTCGTGCTAGTTTGAGGGACTGCCAATGTCAAGAAGCAAATGTGATTGGCGTTTTGCACAATCTGACCGCCCATGCCCGAGATTTGGAAGGGGGATTTCTCGATTGGCAATTTAAGGCGTTTCTGGACCTTCGAGGAAATGAAGGTACGCTGAGAGGTTTGGTCGATCAACGCTCGAACCTTAAGCAACTTTCCTGTGTGCTCAATGGACACCAGTGCCGTAGGCAGAAGGGATTGGGTGCCATTATTAGAGTGTAGGGCTTGTACTTTGGGCGTACTTTGCTTGGAAGATGTGCGGGGTTGCGCATCCGAAAGGGGAGAATGAGTAGCAGAGTTTTTGTGCGTTCGTTTTGGAGCTGTTGCGACCTGGTCGAATGCGACCGATTAGGAGATGAGAGGGTTGCGCATTGCCTTTAGGGAAATGAAGCATGGAATGGTGCTTCTTTTGGCAATATACGCACGTAAAATTGCTTGTACAATTTTTAGTGAGGTGCCGTGTAGCAAGACAATTCACGCAGAGATTGTGCCTCTTAACGTATTGTTACGAATACTACGTCTAGTGGGCTGTTACGTATCACTGGATTGTGCAATTTGAAAATAAAACACCCTCAGTTTCTTAAACGCAGACAATAAAATAAACCAACAGTCACTTTATTATTCACAGTTTACACTTTACTGTTCGTACACTTAAGTATTTGCTTAATCACTCCGTGTGGCAACTTCACTTGTCAAAACCAGACTGACTCGCTGCGACGCATCCGGCTGCCTTTTATATCTGCCAGGCCATCGCGCAGATCGTTCCCGCACATTCCGGAGTGGACTAAAAGTTTCCATCATTGCCAGGTTGGACTAAAAGTGATTATCGCGGCCATCGTTGCCAGATTGGACTAAAAGTTACTATTGCGGGCGTCGTTGCCAGATTGGGTTATGGCACGGCACGTAGCGGCAGGGTTGCTTTGCACAGCGACAGACTGTCTCATCGTTACAGTATTTTAATCTATTTGGGGGGTGAGTCTTTTGAAGCTCTGGCAAGCCCGGATGGGATGATTTGTGTTGCAGAGTTTGCACGCGAAGTCCCTTTTCACTTGAGTGTGATAGTTTAGGTTAGTTAGTTAGGTTTATGTGGCCGATTTGGGAAGACATTGGAAGTCGAGGGCTGTGGTTTTGGCTTAGCAGGGCGAATGCTATGCAGCCGTTCGAGTACCTCATATCTGCCGGTCAGGAACTCATCCATTTGCGACCAGGGTGGGAGATCCTTCCGGGATGTCAATGATTGCTCCCATAGAGCAAGTGTCTCTTGGGGCAATTTGGTACAACATATGTAAACCAATAGCGGATACCAATTGTCAGTGTCTCCGGCCTGAGAATTGAGAATAGACAGACAATTGTTTATTGTGTTTTGGATCCGCTGTAGTGCCTCACTATTTTCAGTGTGGGCAGGAGCGATATTCAGAAGGGATCGGATTTGAGTGTCAACGAGTATTCGTTTATTTTCATAACGAGATTTTAGGGCTTCCCACGCGAGTCCGAAATTCTCATCGGTTAATGCATATTGCTTGACAATAGCACCGGCTTTACCTTGCGTCTTGTATCGGAGGTGATAAAATTTTTGGGCTGGAGTGAGCTGGGGGTGGTTAATGTAAAGTCGTCAGTCGTCAGAGAGAAAGGACGTGTTTAATTGTTCCTGACCTGCGTTGTTGTAAAGTAAAAGCACTTTCGCTAAAAGTGGACTGCTAGTGTCCGGTTTCATCTTTGCCCATGGATGATTTCTGCGGGAAATGTGGTAAACAATTTACCAGAGGAGATAGCCAAATTATTCCTTGCAGTGGCCTCTGCAAGCAGCTCTTTCATCGTGGCTTTTGTGTTGGAGTTGTCACCGAATATGAGTTGAAGCTACTCAAATCCAACAGGAACTTTGCGTACTTTTGCACCGAATGTAATGGAATGGCTACGAAATTCATTGGTGCCTGTCATGCTGTACTGGAATCCCAGAGATCCGGCTTCAACAAAATTCTAAGTGCCGTGGAGGCAATCTGCAAGTCATTAGTTTCCCAGTTTGATGACCTAAAATCATTTATTGCTGCGGAAACAACAAAGTCGCTTGCTTTGGAGCAGGAGAATGCAAAGCGCTTGGCTCTCATCTCGACTGAAATTGCGGTAATTCGCTCATCATTTTCTTCTGCTGCTGCTAAGTCTCCCTCGCGCCCTGTAGCGGCACAGACGTCCGCTGTCCACGCTCACAACAACCTCACTTGGGCCCAACAGGTAGCTGGGGTCTCCCCGATAATCTCGCTTGCTGTTGATGGAGAGTGTTTCTATGGAAACCCGCCCGCTGCTGATGTTGTCGCTGACGTGCAGACGAATTCATTGCCTGCTGCTATTTCGTCGCTTGATGCTGTTGTTGTCGCTGACGTGCAGTCGAGTTCATTGCCTGCTGCTATTTCGTTGCTCGATGCTGCTTCGCATCCAACTTTATCGGCCTCTTCGACGCTTGCCAAAAACAATGCTGAGTGCATTACCGTGAGTAGGAAAAAACGAAACGAGCAACTGAGTTCCTTGCCTACTGCTCAAACGTCGCTTGATGCTGTTGTTGTGCCGCCTGCTGCCACTGGCTCTCAGAGGGTCCGCCGTGAATATGCGTGCAAATCTATTGCGTCGCCAATTGCTCTCAGTACTCCACACGCTGCTTCTGATGCCTGGTTCTCTGATCGGTCGCCGAGTGCAGCTGCTGTTGTTCCTGCTGCTTCTACACATCCAACTTTATCCGCCAATTCACAGCCCTCCAAAAGTAATGCTCAATGGACTACTGTCAGTAAGAAGAGACGAAACGATGGTTTTCGTGTTGTTGGCTCAAACACGAATTCTGATCTCGACGTTGCTGTTCGCCTCAAGTGGCTACATCTCTCATCTTTCTCTCCTACCGTTTCTGAAGACAACATTATGGATTATGTTGCTAAACATTCTGCTGTGGACAAAAATTTGCTGTCTTGCTATAAACTGATCAAGAAAGATGTTTCGATCTCGTCGCTCAAAAAGATTAACTTCAAGCTCGGTATTCCTGAATCTTCATTTGATAAACTGCTTAACTCTGATTGCTGGCCTGCCAATGTTTGCATCCGCCCCTTTCGTTTTTTTCAACACAAAGGAGAGAAGGTGATGCAGCTTTAGCACCCTCATCAGTCCCCTGTGATCGTAATGGCATAAAGATCTACTTTCAAAATGTTTCGGGCCTTAGAACTAAATCTTCAAAATTGTTCAAAAATTGTGCACCAGGAATACGACGTCTTCGTTTTCGTGGAAACCTGGCTGAACGCGAATTTTTTCGATCATGAATTTTTTGATGCCAACGTTTATGATGTTTTTCGTAAAGACAGAGATGCGGCCAAAACTGGCTGCTCTAGAGGCGGTGGGGTCTTGATCGCTGTTAAGCGCAATTTCCATGCATCGCGCTTTACACTCGATGATGAAGATTTAATTCTTGACCAGCTTTGTGTTCGTAGCAAAGGTTCTTCTGGATTACTCTTTCTCTGTGTTTCTTATATTCCCCCGGACAGTGCTTACTCTTTGTACAAATCTCATGTCGACAATATCGTTTCCTTAGTCACCGATAAGATTGGCGATAACCATATTTGTGTTCTCGGTGACTTTAATCTTTGCAATGTCAATTGGTCTACTACAAATCATGTCACCTCCCTTATTCCGTCTAATGTAAATTCCCCTTTAGAACTATATGTTATAGATACTTTGCTGAGTCTGGACCTTCATCAAATAAATGGCCTTTCTAACAAATTGGGTAGAATCTTAGATCTAATCTTCCTGTTAAGTTTAGGTTGCTTGAGGTCTTTTCCCCTTCTCGTCCCTGACAGGCATCACGTTCCAATTATTCTAGATTGTGAATTCTATGTTTTCCCCTTGTCTTCTGGTAGTCCCAGACCCTCTTTCAACTTCACCCATGCTGACTTTCCTGCACTGAATAATGTGCTCCTTGATGTTGACTGGAATATTCTTTTTGCGAACTATGATGTGTCTGATTGTTTCTCTGCTTTCAAATCTAAAGTTTATATGTTCTGTGTTGATACTATTCCGGTTAGCAAAAAGAGGAAGTATAAAATCCCTTGGCATACAAAAAGGCTTAAACATCTAAAGAATATAAAAAGCAAATATTACAAGAAATACAGACAAAGCTCTAGTAATCATTACTATCTTAAGTTTCTCAGTGCCCAGAAGGATTTTAATTGCCTCAATAAATTTTTATATCGTAATTATATTTTCAACTTTGAAGCCAATATCAATACTAGCCCTAAGGCCTTTTGGCGATTCATTAATTCTAAAAATAACAGCTCATCTATTCCCTCGACTGTTTTCTTCGGAGATAAATCTGCCAGTTCTGCTCCGGAAGCTGCTGATCTCTTTGCGGACTTTTTCTTTTCTAATTTCGTTTCGGATTGTGTGTCCAGTAGCAACTTCTCCTTTAAATCTGATTCATCAATCAATTTCGGTTCCCTAACTCTATCCCTAAGTGACGTGCTCAGTGGTATCAAACGATTGAAGCCATCAACACAAACCGATGCCGATGGTCTTTCACCCATTCTCCTAAAGAACTGTCCCTCGCTCGCATACCCTCTACAATTAATGTTCAATATGTCGCTTTCCTCTGGTGTTTTCATCGATGATTGGAAACTAGCGGCAATTACTCCTATTTTTAAAAGCGGGAACAAAAACGACGTCTCTAATTATCGCCCAATCTCCAAGCTCTCCACGGTTTCAAAACTTTTCGAAGGCATAATCAAGGAGAAGCTGTACTTTGCTGTAAAGAGTTTAATATCACCTAACCAGCAGGGTTTTGTTGCGTCCCGCTCAACTGTCACTAATCTTGCGGTCTTTAGTAATTACTGTTTCTCTGCTTTTCAGAATAATTCCCAAGTGGACACAATCTATACCGATTTCTCCAAGGCTTTCGACAAAGTCTCTCATGACATACTCCTGTCTAAGCTTTCGATCTTGGGGTTTCATTCAGTCTTCTTGGATTGGATTAAATCTTATTTGAGCAACCGACAGTGCGTCGTCGTTGTTGATCATGCCATCTCGAAGCCTTTCGTCGCCACTTCTGGAGTCCCGCAGGGAAGTATTTTAGGCCCTTTGTTCTTTGTCCTCTTTATAAATGACATCAGTGATTGCTTCTCCTTCTCAAACTTCTTGCTCTATGCAGATGACTTGAAGATTTTCTCTGTTGTCCGTTCTTCGTCTGATTCTTTAAATATTCAGTCCGACCTCAACAATGTCCTCGCGTGGTGCAGGAAAAATCGTTTATGCTTGAACGTCAGCAAATGCTTTCACTCAACTTTTTCGAAATGCTCTAATACAGTAACAACTTCTTTCGAAATTGATGGCTCAGTATTAGGAAAATTGGCTGAGATCAAGGATCTGGGCGTTGTGTTTGACTCAAAGTTTAGTTTCACTTCCCATGTTAATCGCATTGTGTCACGTGCCTACTCTATGTTAGGGTTTGTCCGCCGCAATTCTTCCTCCTTTTCTAATCTCTATACGCTCAAGCTCTTGTATTCTACCTTTGTTAGGTCCAGACTGGAATATGCTGCGTTCATCTGGAGACCGTATCATGCGTCGCATTCTAATCGTTTAGAGCGTATCCCAAAAAGATTCCTAAAGTTTGCCCTTCGCTCCATTCGTTTTTCTGAGCCCCAGCCTCCTTACAGGTCTAGATGTCTTCTGCTTGGTTTAAAATCTCTTGAAACCAGGAGGTCTGTCATTTCAATGGCTTTCATTTTTGATTTAGTCAATGGACATATTGATTGCCCCTCTCTCTTGTCCAAATTAGCTTTGAATGTGCCATCTCGCTCCCTCAGGCATGTTTCCCCTTTTTCTGTTGAGTTCTCTAAGACGCGTTATGGTAGTAATGCGCCTATTCCTCGAGCATTATCCGAGCTAAACGTGCTGTCGTCCTCTTCTATGTTTGACCTATCTGTACCTAAACCCCTGTTTATTTCTTTTCTTTATTCCCACCTTCCAGTTTAAGTTTAAGCTTAAGATTAAGTCCCATTTTGGTAACTAGTCTGTAAGAATTGTTCAAAGACTACTACTAAATAAATAAATAAATAAATAAACCGCAGTAAACATGTCTCGGAAAGACGGCCACTGCTCATAGCCCCCGAAAAAGGTTTCGGTATCACAAGGTGGTACAGCCGCCGTGGCTCAGTTGGTTAGTGCGCGGTCCAACGAGTCGAATGCAGAGCGACGCAAGTTCGAACACTGCATGTAGTAACACCTAAAAAAAATAAGGGGAAACTAGTTTTCTCTTTCGGTGGCTGTCCTCTCAGCTGGAAATGGCAAACCTCTGAGAGTAAAAATTGCCTATGAAAAAGCTCCCAACCTGCCGTTCGGAACCGGCATAAAACTGTAGGCCCCTTCCACCCGCGTACAAATTCACACGCACAACACGGGTGGTTGCGGGAAGCTAGGCCTTAGTCTAGCGTAAGCGGGCTGTCGTGCCAATCAATTATTTATTATTATTATTATCACAAGGTGGAACTTGTAGGCAAATGTAGGGGGTATTTGCTGGTTCTAGGGGTCGAACCGGTTCCATATCAGCGGGCTGGGGGGACTGAGGTTGGAGCATCTCAATGATGTCCAACATCTGAGCCATGCACAACTCATACTGGTCTGTGCAGGCGTCGATTTTTTGCCTAGCCGACTCTTTGAAACCATCGGACTGGCTGTTGTCTTCAGCAATGAAGACTGCCTCATGTGCGCACATAAGCCTCTCCCATTGGGCTTGCAAATTTTTTCCTTAATTTGGACCAGTGATTTGGTCAAGTCGTCAATGGGAGCCGATGAAAATTGTGTGCATAATAGCACGAGTCTGTCATACTCGAAAGTAAATTTGGCAACACTGGGATCGGTTGCTTTCGGACTAGAGATTTTGGAGCGAGTGTTTGGTGGCTCCCGAGTGACAGGAACTGTCAAACGTGCATTGGCTGACTATGGGGATCTGGAGGAAGGAGTCTCCATTGGGACAAGTTGGCGTTTAGGGGATCGCTCCATAGTACAAAAATGGCTCGACAAGGGGTAAAAAGTTTGAATAAATATATATGTATGTAAATGTAGGGTACTGGGGAAATAGACTTGTAGTCTAACCGCGTCCGCGCGAACGATATTTGAAAATGGAAAGAGTTGAGAATGGGGGGTTACACCCGTGTATGTGCAAACGTGTAGGGAAATATACTATATATGTATAAATATGCATATATGGGAACAAACAAAATTTTTGAATGTGAATTGGTAGTAAACAGAAATGTGTATATGGGAATTAAGCAAATTTTTTGTAAATGTGAGTAGGGAATGTATTTAAAAATAAATTTGCTTTTATTTGTAAAATAGTGATTTTTTTTTTTTGTATGTGATCACGTGAATACGTGTGTATATATTTGTGTATAAATATATGTATATTTGAATATATATACATATGTGTGTGTATGTAATTATTTTTGTTAAATGGAAAATAAATAGAGTAGAAGGGGGTACAGTGAGTCGGGGGTGTACAGTGGGAATCGCCATTTGTTGAACGGTATGAAATCTGTCAATAGCATATTCTCGTAGCGCGCGTTGAATAGTCATTATTCAGAAGACATAGACCGCATAACACACATTTTTTTGTGCTCGTTCAGACGAAAAAATAAAAAATTGAAAAACAAGTATTTTTCTGGTTCCAGTTGTTGTGTAAAGGTAACTATACACAAAATAAAATTTAATCATTTCTCTTTCGACGCACACCAAAATTTTTCCACTTGCCATACATTATACGATGACGCCATAGCGATTTGTCAAAAGTAGCTTAGGGGGGTACAGTGGGAATTTTAGTGAGAACTGTCAGTAGAATATTCCAGTGTATTTTCAGTGTGTTTTCATTCGGTTTTTAATTGTTTTCACTAAATTTAAGTGATTTTTCGATTTTTTTTGGAATTTTCACGTCCCGTTCACCTGAAATGTGCGAATATGACGAACAGTTTTTTCATATGCCAAAACTGTGAATCGGACTGAAAACACTTGAAATAGCAATTTCCATCAATTTTCAACATTTTTCAGTTCAAAATAAACATTTTCCAACATTAAAATTGCTTCTTTGGATCATCAGCAATATTTTTCAGAAAATTCCCACTGTACACCCCCAATCTCACTGTTCCCCCCCAACAAAGGGTGGTCTTTGAATCAAATTTTGAACATGTTATCGTGAGTATTTTATCAAACAAATGATGGCAAACGATAAATACGGTCTCATACTTTCCAATGATACCATTTATTCACTAAAATAATGCATATTAACAGAGTTATGTGAGAAACCTCAGGTAGCTTCCCACTGTACCCCCTTCTACTCTATGTATGTGAACAGTGGCGGATTCAGGGGGTTGTTTTGGGGGTTGAAACCCCCCCCGAAATATTAGGATCGACATTAAAACTACATACAAATTAAAAGACAATTTATGAATATCAAAGAATTACTTTTTGAAACCCCCCCGAAATATTTTTCTGAATCCGCCCCTGTATGTAAATGTGTGTGTGAATATACACGTATGTAAGTGTATGTGTATAAATCGGTGTGTATATATATATATTTGTATATATTAATTCTTTATTCTTTCTTTATTAAATACAGTCCATGAACAAAAATGTTCTTACAGACTAGGTGAATGTATAACAAGCTCAAAACTTACAGGCTAAAATAGATGAGTAACAAGCTTAATTTAAAACTTAAAACTAATAAACAAAGAAAAGCAAATTGTAAATAAAAGTAAGCGATGATATTATCTGAGCGCATGGTTGAGCGAATTCAAAAAAACAGGTTTTGAGCAAGAGAAGTCGATATCTATTACTTACTTACTTACTTACTCATAGTTAGTTTTAGCAAAATTAACATAAAAAGGGGTATAATGACGAAGTACTCTAAGAGGAATATTGAAGAAGATTCTTTCAAGCAGAACAGCACAATCGACTACACTAGAAATCAAATCGAAGACGAAAGATAGGGATAGAATGATTCTCCTATTGTAAAGGGAGTTCAAATTAAGGAGTTTACAACGAGAGGTGTAGGAGGGAATGGGTTCATGGAATCTGAGGGACCGAAGAGCAAAGCGAAGGAAGGATTTCTGAACACGTTCAATGCGATTGGTAAAACACTCATGGTAGGGTCGCCAGATGAAAGAGGCATATTCTAATTTAGATCGGACGAAAGAGGTGTATAGTAACTTTAAGGTATACGGATCAGTGAACTCAGAGGAATTACGTTTAACAAAAGCTAACATAGCATAGGATTTTGAGATGGTAGCATTGACATGACTCGAGAAGGAAAACTTGTGATCAAAAATAACTCCCAAGTCCTTGATTTCAGAAACAGATTTTAAAGAAGAATTTGATATGTTATATGTGTTATGTAAGACGGATTTACACTTGGAAAAAGTGATATGGAAACATTTATTAATATTTAAGTAGACAATTACGACTACACCAAGAGTGTACATTATCAAGATCGGCTTGGAGCAGCAAAGAATCGGACGGACCACTAATGGCTGAGTAAATTTTTAGATCGTCTGCGTAAAGCAGAAAATTTGCAGACGAGAAACAGTGACTAATGTCATTGATGAACAAGATAAAAGCAGAGGTCCAAGAATGCTACCTTGCGGAACACCTGATGACGCACTGGCGATTACTTAAGTAAGATTTGAGCCATTCAAGAAAAACGGAGTGAAAGCCAAATTACGCTAACTTATGAATTAGGATTGGGTGAGAAACCCTATCAAAGGCTTTGGAGAAGTCAGTGTAGACTGTGTCTACCTGGAGTCCGTTATGAAACGCGGAAAAACAATGCTCACTGAAGACAGCAAGATTTGAGACGGTGGACCGACCAGGCATGAAGCCATGTTGGTTCGGGCAAATTAAACTTTTCACTGCGAAGAACACCTTGTCTTTGATTATACACTCGAAAAGCTTGGAGACTGTGGAAAGTTTGGAGATTGGCCTATAATTACCCACATCATTTTTGTTTCCACTCTTAACGATGGGGGTAATAAAGGCAAGTTTCCAAGCGTCAATGAAGATACCGGATTCAAGAGATTTATTAAAAATCACAGTTAGTGGATAAGCAAGAGACGCACATTTTTTAAACAAGATTGCGGACAATCCATCGACATCAGTCTGGGTTGAAAGACTAAGGCGCGAAATGCCTTTGGTTGTATCTTCAACGGACAGTGTAAGAAAGCCAAAATTCAGCGACGATTCCGGACGTTGGAAACGGGTTGTATCAGCGGCAATAGACGGAATGAAATTTGACTTGAAAAATTCTGCAAACAGGTTTGCGGCCTCGGAAGCTGAATTTGCGGATTTATTCTTGTAAATCAGGGAAGACGGTATGCCCGAGCAGATTTTCTTTGAGTTGATGAAGCGCCAGAAGGCCTTAGGATTGGTTTTGATATTGGCTTCAAAGCTTAAAATGTGATTAGAGTATAGAAACCTGTCAAGGCAATTGTATTCTTTAGAGTACTTTTTATATTTATTAAAAATGGATAAATCGCCAGTTTTTTTGAATTTGCGATAGAATTTGTTCCTTAAATTTTTTAACTTTTTAAGTTTGTGAGTATGCCAAGGCAACTTATACCTTCGCTTGCGAGCAATTGGGATATAGCGTAAGCAAGCTTCAACAAATCAGTGCTATCAAGCAAAGAGTCCCAATTCAAGGAAGAGAAAAAAGTATTCAGGTTTGAAAAATTACCTAAGTTGTAATTAAAGGCTAAATTTTGATTCTCACTACTGACACGCCTGAATTCGTAGAATTCGAGTTCAAGTACAAGAGGAACATGATGTAAAGTCGGCGAGGATAGAGGGAAAAGACATTCAGTTAAATTAAAGTTGACGTCTTTGCTAATGAAAATCAGGTCTAAAATCCTATGGAGTTTGTTTAGAAAACAATTAATTTGCAATAAATCTAGGCTAAAAAAACTGTCAACCAAGTATACTTCCATATTACTTTTGACGTTATTAGGAATTAAGCCACGGAAAGTATCGCCATGAGCCCAATTGAGATTGCTAAAATTAAAGTCGCCTAAAACGCAGAGGTGATTTTCTCCAAGAATGTTTAAGGAAATTGCAACAATATTGTCCACATGTGCTTTATACAGACTTTCGGTACTGTTAGGAGGGATATAGGAGGCACAAATAAACAGCGTCCCTAGTGATCCTACAACTCGCACACAGAGTTGGTCAAGCAGAGAGTCAGAATTATCAAGTTCAACGAGTGACGCACGAAGTCTGCATTGAACAGCAATTAGGACCCCGCCCCCTCTTGCACAACCAGTTTTATCTGAATCTCTATCTTTACGAAACACGTTGAAAAGATTAGAATCGAAAAATTCATGGTCAAAGTAATTATCGTTTAACCATGTCTCAATGATAACAAAAATATCATAATCTAATTGCGAGCTAATTGCACGAACTGACTGCGATTTAGTTCTAAGTCCTGAGGCGTTTTGAAAGTATATCCGAAGATGCTTACTGGAATCATGAGCTTTGAGAACATTAGTTACGGCGCTGGCTGTTGGACGTCGACACGCGGAAAAAACTGAAACGGTCGTACATTGACATTGGATGGCCACAGATCGGGCACCAGCAATTTCCCGTAGGCAGAATCGGCGACACATAATTTAAAGCTAACTTTTTTTAGGGATTCAGATTGCGCATCCTTCTTAACCAGTTTGTAACAGGAAAGAAGTTTTTTTTCAATGCCAGCGTGGCTAGCAACATAGGCAATAATGTCTTCAGCTGTAACAGACGGAGCAAATGATGATATATGTAACCACTTAAATCGACCACTATATATATGTTTTTTTTTTATTTTAACGAGGAGGAAGCATCTAAAGCCGAACCTCGTCAGTGTGTGACTTTAACACACTAAACCTCCTCATGTCACAGACCGGAATCCCCTCCGGACACTACCGTTAAGTATTACGTCAGAGGGCGGTTTTGAGCGCTCGGCTCACAGTATCGTTTTGCTGTCAGTGCAGTTAGTCGCTAGTTGCACTTACTAGGCTCCCCCACCGTAGGTCTGGAATAGGTCCCTCCCCGTACGGTTTGTCACCACCCCTCCTTGGATTTACGTCTCATTCGTGTGTCCACGTAATAGTAGCGTATGTCCACGTCAGCTGGTTTGACCCGTTTACCGGTCAGCACGCCTGCACTCTTCTTCCCATCTCAGTGCCTTGTGGATGTCTGCGGCGCATTTACATACCGCTTTCCAGGCATCCTCGGAGTCCAGCATCAGCTCAATCAGGTTGTGTGGAGTTGGCATCACCCCTGTGACTATCGCAATGTGGTTTCTGGCTACCTCAAACCTTGGACAGTCAAACAAAACATGTTTCGCGGCTTCTGCGACACTGCAGCGCGGGCATAGGGGTGAGCTCTCATGCGCGAAGCGATGCAGGTAGCTCCTGAATGCTCCATGGCCCGTAAGGACCTGCGTCAAGTGGTAACTGATCTCGCCATGCTTTCGATTCACCCATCTTTTCACTTCCGGTATCAGCGTGTGAGTCCATCTGCCCTTGGATGAGGAATCCCAGCGTTGCTGCCATCGCCTTAACGACTCTTCCTTCTCCTCCATATTCACTATCTCACCGCGTTCGCCTTTCTTTTTCCTGGCGTGAATTCGGCTGCACTCGTCCGCCATGATGCCGATCGGAGTCATTCCCGCCAGCATCGTCAGAACTGGTCTTGAAGGCGCTTATCACTCTTAACGCTGCGAGCCGATACACCCGTTCGTATAGCCGGCAGTTTGCCTTCGTTCGCAACGACTCTGACCAGACTGGCGCTGCATAGAGCAGAATTGAGCTAACCCCCCTTGCCAGCAGCTTTCGTCGACTACTCCTCGGGCCGCCAATGTTGGGCAGCATCCTCGAGAGGGCACTGTTTGTTTTCACGGCCTTCTGTGCGGTGATCTCTGCGTGCTGTTTGAAGCTAAGCCGGTCGTCTATAATGACCCCGAGGTACCTGATGCACCTGCTGTCCGTTATGCTGCAACGGCCAACGCAGAACGAAGCCGTTTCTGGTTTTTTCCGGCTGCTGATGAGCACCGCCTCGGTTTTTTCCTGCGCCAGAGATAGCCCGACACTGCCAAGCCACTGTTCAATGGTCCTTATGGCCTCATTTCCTCTCTGCTCCACCTGCGCAATATGTTTGGCAACTACTGTGAGTGCTACATCGTCTGCGAACCCTATAATTTGGACCCCGCTTGGAAGAGGCAGGTTAAATATCCCGTTGTACATAATATTCCACAGCGTCGGTCCAAGAACTGAGCCTTGTGGAACACCCGCCGTGACTGTGTAACGCTTCGGTCCTTCTTCGCTATCGTATGATAGGATCCTGCCGCTGAAATAATATTTGATTATGTTGAATAAGTAGGCTGGGATGTTGAGCTCATTCAGCGCATTTAGCATGTGCTCCCAGCACGCGCTGTTGAACGCGTTTCTAATGTCTAACGTCACTATAGCGCAGTACGGCTTCGTTCCGCCTTTCCACCTTTTGCCAGCGATAGCGTCGCCAGCAACTGACGCCGCCAAGTTCACCGCGTCGATTGTTGATCGGTTCCTTCGGAATCCGAATTGGTTTGGCGATAGCCCTCGTTCTCCTTCCGTAAACTTCACAATTCTGTTCAGAATTATTCTCTCTAACAGCTTGCCAAGCGTGTCCAAGAGACAAATAGGACGATATGCTTGCGGCGTACCCGGCGGTTTTCCCGGCTTTGGCAGAAGGACCAGTTTCTGCAGCTTCCACCTGTCTGGAAACACCCCTTGCTCCAAGCATAGCTACAATACGTGCGCAAAGACAATTGGCTGGTCGCAGAGGGCTATTTTAAGCGCCTTATTGGGGATGTTGTCTGGGCCTGGCGCCTTGCGGTCTCCTATTCGGTTGCAGGCGGCGACGACTTCGTCCGTTGTCACATCCACTATGTTACCAGCAGGACCTACTGACATTGGTATGCTGGCTGTTTTGCGATGAGGAAACAGGGTCCGAACAATTGTATTTAATAGCTGTGGGCATCTTTCTTGCGGCGCGTTGCCCGTTTTCGCCATTACTACGCGGTATGCCCCGCCCCACGGATTTGCATCGGCGTCGTTGCACAGCTGCTTAAAGGACTCCTTCTTGCTGCGGCGTATCTCGTCCCGCAGTTTCTTTCGCCTATCCTTGTACGCCTCATGCAGTGTAGCTCGCACGGCGTCATTCCTGCACCTCTGGTATTGCCTCCTTGCTCGGAGACACTGCTCCCTGAGGTTGTTTATGACGTCGCTCCACCAGTACTTTGGCTTGCGATTGGGGCCATACGCCGCTCTTGGCATTGCTGCGTCACACGCTACGACCAAGGATTTGACAAGCATGTCCGCCGCTTGTGTCGCCGCTCTCACCCCGGGTATTTTATTTGCCTTTTCTTTGAATACCATGCGAAATACTTCGGCATCAAGGGCTCTCGCCTTCCATCCTCGGCTCGCTCGGCTTGTGGATGTAGCGCTGTCTGTGGAGCTGGTCTCAAATATTAGCGCTTGATGATCACTGTGCGTGTAGTGCTCGCTCACTTGCCACGTTGTATGCCTAGCCAAAGCGGTGCTGACGAATGTGAGATCGATGATCGATTCCCTGTGGTCCTTGCGAAAGGTGCTTGTGTTTCCTTGATTGACCAGCACAAGATCAACCAAGGCGAAGGATTCAAGCAGAGCTGTTCCTCGGGCGTTAGATCTTCGGCTGCCCCATTCCGTTGACCAGGCGTTAAAATCACCGGCGATGACCAGCGGGTGACGTTGCCTTTCCGAGCTCACAATATTGTCCATCAGCGTTTGGAACTCGTCGTGTGTCCAGCTGGGCGGAGCATAGCAACTGCATATATGTATACCGCCGATTTTGGACCACACATAGCCGGCGCCCTGCGAGCTTGCCTCCTGGAAAGGGTGGTTACCGCAAGCCCATATTGCAGCTTTTGCTGAGCAGTCTGCTAGCCACAAGCCGTTGGCCGAGATCTTATATGGCTCCGAGATGATAGCCACATCAGCGCGCATTTCTATTACAGATTGCTTCAGCAGGTCCTGCGCCGCTTCGCAATGATTTAGATTTATCTGAATAAATCTCATTGACGCCTTTTCAACACTGCCTTTAGGTAGGCTGCACACCTGTTACTTCCTGCTATATGCTTTAGCTCTGTTTCACCTATTTGTTCGCATATTATGCACCTCGGTTCGTTTCTGCATTCGCTGAACTTGTGGCCTTCTTTTTCACACCTGCGGCACAGATTCGAGCGGTCACAGTTTGCACAGTCCTTGGCAACGTGGCCAAATTCCAGGCAACGGAAGCATCGTATTGGTTGTGGCTTCACTTGGCGCAATCTGCACACCACCCAGCCGATCTTAATCTTCCCCTTTTCAAGCAAGGCATTAGCAGCTTTGACAGGGAGACTAATGACTGCTGTCTGCGTGTTCCCATATGCCGCGGTTTTTTATTGCCGACTCATCCACATCGGGTAGGCCGACTTGCTGCTGAATCGCTGCCACAATATCGCTCTTAGTCGTCACCTCATCCAAGTCTCTGCATTCAACAATCATGCTGTGCGTCAAAGCCCTGACGCTAGCTTCATCCCCCAGTGTCTTACGCACTGCGTCGCAGTAGCGTGCCTGAGCCGCTTCGCCTTTAGAATCTAATTCTAACAACATTTCACCTTTTTGGGTTTTTCTGATTCTAACAACTTTTTCCCCCAGCTCGGATAAGTTTGGCTCGGATTTTATTTTCTTTAATATGTCCGCCTACGACTCATTTCCTCTTGTCGTGATGACAAGCGCATCCGGTCTGGCTTTGAGTGGCCGCACGGCGGCCATACTTTTTGCATGGGCACTGGTTTCGCCAATGGCTTTTGCAGTATCACCTGCCACTGGCAAGCTGCGTTTAGCTTTGCTCACTACGACCCATTCATCCTCTCGATTAGTTGCCTCGCGCTGTTCCATTCTGGCTGCCGCTCTAACTACCACCATGCCTTCAGCGCTATCACCTCCAGCTTCGACCTGCCCTCTTTGCAGTCGCGGCGAATTAAGTCTGCTGCTTGGCTTTGGTTTTGGTGAAATTTCGATTTCCTTTCGCATACGTTTCTCACGCGCGCTATCGATCAGCTTCTCCGTTTGCGTTGCTTTTGTGCCGCTCACTGCTATTGGCGTCGCAGATGCATACTCCGCCGCCGCTTGCTTAAACGATGCTGCTAGTGCTATTGCTATGCTTCTCATCTGATTATTGACCCACCTTTGACCGATCATCATCTTGATGAGAGCATGTATATTATTTCCCAGCTCTCCGAACGCGGTGTCAGCTCTCTGAGGATAGGCTCCGCCTTCTCCCCAAAAGCTCTCTTGCAGAACACGTGTAAGCTCTCTCACTATTGACTGAGAGACGCCCGCTTCCAATTCTCCATCGCTGAGGTGAGTTGTGCATGCGCTATCGCTTGCGCTTTTAGTTGCCTGGTAGATCTCTTGTTGTGTTGTTGTGCGTTCACGCGTGGGTGATCGCTGCGTTCTCGAACTTCTGACGAAAGCGGCTGCGCCGTCGGCGCTGCCTTTTAGCACACCGCTTATCGCAATTTGCTTTGTTGCGCTAATTTTTGATTGCGCCCTCGTTCGCTGGCCGCAGCTACATCTGCTGCCTCTTCACCAGTTGTGCATGCGCTATCGCTTGCGCTTTTAGTTGCTTGGCAGATCTCTTGCTGTACGGATATGAATTCACGCGTGGGTGATCGTTGCGTTCTCGAGCTTTTGGCGAACGCGGCTGCGCCGTCGGCGCTACCTTTTGGAACACCGCTTGTCGCCAATACACTCGCACCAACTTGCTTTGTTGCGCTCATTTTTAATTGCGCTCTAGTTCGCTGGCCGCTAGCTAGATCTGTTGTATTCCCCAGTTGTGTATTCACCACATTGGGATTTAGAGTGGTCGCACATTCACCACGGTTCTTGCGCTGGATTTATGCTAATCCCTTTTGCGCTTGCTCTTGGCGCGCTTTTTCCCGTGCTCCCGCAGAACAGCTGATAAATGTGGTGACAGCTGCCACCTTCACGCTCTGGCTGCGCGAAATCAATTTGCCCCAAGGCTAGTGTTGAAGTTGAATTTGAGTTGAGCTTACCGACTCGGCTGGTGCTCCAGGTTCTGGGCTCGGCCTGTTGCCACTTGCTTCGCTCGCGGTTTTTTTGCACACTTTTGGTTTACCACGCACTGGTTTTTTTGGATTTGATTTTTAAAGCTGGAGCTCTGCTCCCACACGACTAATCACTTGCTCTCTCAGAGAAGCCTGTTCCTGTATATGTGTATATATGTATATGATTATTTGTATTAGTGTAAGTAACGTGTCAAAATTATTTTGTGTACCAACAATTTTTGTGTGCGAGTGGGGAATGTTTGTCCCACTGTATGCACTTTGGGTGGCAGCAGGTGTGCAGTGTATATGCAGCACTATTGGAAATTATCTAAGTCTTAGAAAATTTTTCAATATGCTGCAAAAAAGGAGTAACTCGTCCCACTGTGCTTGTGTTTATTTGCTTCTGCTAGCGAGAGTGGGGAAATGCTTAGGCAAAAGTATGAATATGTAATTGCACTTGGAGGCCGCAGCGGGAGTGCTTGCTGCTTGTGTGTGCGTATATCGCACAAAGCGAAACCCGAAAATGCACACAAGTGGGAGGGCGCGAAATTAACAGCTGGAGTGGTCGCTGCTGATCTGCGATATGCACAAAGCGAAATGCGGGGGAATGTGCATGTGCATGCATACTCGTGTGGCAAGTGCTTAAAAGACCAGCCATTCATCTGTAAAAAGTGTTGTATTGAATAAGGACAATTTTTTGGTACATCGTTTTTATATCATTATTTTTTATTATTAATTTTCCATACCTGAATACTGGAAGATAGCTAAGTTCATATATAAGAATAAATAAATATTATTTTTGTCAAAAAAAATAAAAAGAGTAAAAATTAACATGGATTATAATTGTGGCATATGTTTCCAAAAACTAAGAAATGATGACCTTTTCACTGCGCTAAGTGAAACATTTTCCATAAAAATTATCAATCGGTTACAGACTTTTTCTACCTATTTGCTCCTTCAGATTTCCTGATGAATGCTGTGACAGTAAATTAAAAAAAGGAAGTTCCAAACGATGCAAAACATAAACAATAAAAAAACAACAAAAGAAGAGCTGTTTACATTTTTCTCGAGCTATGTAGCAAAAGCAATCGTCAATACAAAAAAAACATACACATAAAAACTACAACAACAAAAAGAAATAGCGTAGTTGAAACGACGATCATTGCGCTGGCTGGTGTCGCTGTGAGAAATTTGCACAAAAAATTATTGAGTGACCAAAACAACCACCAACGCCTCAAAGTACACAGGAGAAGCAGTACTCTCACTTCATGTGTGTTTGTTGTAGCGCGTGCTTCAGTTCACACAGTCAATGAGCGTAAACTGAAGCGCTTGCTCTCCTGCTGGCACCAGTCTTTCCCTTTTGTGGCTTCCCCCCGCTCTATGAAGCTCGCAAACAAAAATTTGAATTTTTGAGCTCAGATGCGCCTTCTATACACTTCATATTCTTTGGTACAAGATAGACGGATCACTAAATACAGCACAGTACATATGAACATAGGCTATAAGACTCCACAACGTTTAAAAAATTATGCTTTTCTACATCAATGTGTTTATATACAAAATATGATAATGAGATATAGTAATACTACAAATCGTCCTCTTATTATGTATATAATTTAATGTTTAATTTTTTTAACTTTTCCTTACAGAAAATTGATAATGAGGTATAGAAATACTAAAAAACGTCTCGGTTATTTAAAAAAATTACACTCGAATATAATTCCAAAAAATTATAAACCATCATATAAGATTCATTATTCTGCGTTAAATCTAAAGCCAACGGCTTCGATGGCCTTTCGGTTTAATAATTATTTTGTATTTAATTTAACGCAGCCCCAGATCAAGCAAGAAGAAATATTACGGTCAAATACTAGTGCAAGAAATTTATTTCTGATTAGCTCTGGAACAAAGGATTTTAAAAACAATTCCTTGAGCTCAAAGCATACTGTGGATTGCTTAAACGACGATTTTCATCAGTTTGGAGCTACTAAGAATGCGCAATTGTTTATTGCGTGCTCGCCAACTAATACAAGTAATTCTCGTATATACTTCACACACCTAATACAAACATCTATACCACCTGTTGGCAATATACTATGGAAGCCTGAAAATTCTAAAACTTTTAGAAATAAAGAACGTTATAATACTAACCATCTTTCATTTTCAACCACACAACGTTCACATTACATATTTACCCTTAAAGATACAATTACATCTCAACATACTTCAATATCTAAGTCTTTGACAAATATACCTTCGTTTTGCACTGATATTGAAACTACAAAACAAATTTTAACTCAATCACCAACGGTTTTTACTTCAAACTATTCAGAAATAACAGCTTCACCAAACAACTCATATTACCATTCTCACACAATTATATTAAAGAGCTATGCAAAAACGAATAAATCGCAGGAAGTTTTTAACGAACGTGTAATAAAAAACGGCAATAAAATATCAACTAAAAAAAAAAATATACCTGTAATAATTTCATTACAAAACCTAAATAATTCAATTAATTATACAAAGAACAATTTTAACTTATCGAGCTTGACTAAGAAACTTAACTATCCAGTCTCAAAAAGATTTAATTTAGTCATTTCTAAAAGACATAGAAATAATGTTTCTAAGTTAATCAATACGACCCGCACTTATCATAATACGAATGAAATTGTTGTAAACAAAACTTCTTCTGCCACGAAAATTACCAAACAAACATATGCTACAAAAAACATAAACTTTGATATAAATTCTATAAAAAAGCGAATATCGATGACAAATAGAAATACCACAATAAAGCCCGCTTCAATAAATATTAACTCTACTCAACGCATCATGTCACATATTTCTAAAACATTTGATATTAAGAGAAAACGTAAAATCTTGCCTCCATTGGTTTCATCAGCTACATTTGTAAAAGGAAATGATCAGCAGCTTAAGCAAAATAAAAAAACAAACAATCTTTATAATCTAAGTACAAGTTTATCGGAAACTCAATACCATCGCATAAAAGAAAAAGTTAATACTATAAGTGTTTATCCTCCGAAAGAGTATAAACATTTAGAGTCACAATTCAAAGCTACACATTTCTCCAATACTCATGATCCTACACCAAGTAACGGTCAAGAAACAGCTATTATGAAAATATCCAGCTCCAATTTAAATAAACGCATTAGAGAGGAGCAGTGTGCATCACTACCATTTAGTAAGCGGATTTTTAATTCTTTTGTTGTTCCCAAATTACCTATTGAATTATATTTTAAAAAAATTGTTAAATCAAAATTTACTTAGAAAAATATACAATCTCTTAGCAAATATATTTCTTCTTGTGTAAACAACAACCATATTTTTGTTTTATTACTGTTTCCGCCGAAGGTCGTGCGGGAAAAATGTTGAAGGATGGGTCGCTCAGGAACGCAGAAAACCAGGGTGCGGAGAACGATCAAAATACGATCTTTCTCACGAATAATCGCAACCAAAAACTGAGTGCTTCTAATTTCTCGCGAGCGATAAAGTTGCGCTTTGAGCAAAAGCATTTACGATCTCTCACGAGAAATATAAATGTTCGGAAAAATCGCGAATGAGAAAATGTCGCTGCAAGCGTCGTCAGTTCGATCTCTCGCGATCGTTCGTTTGTTGCGAGCGCTTGTTGTAAAACTCAATCAGTAACTCGTATTGTGAAGATTGAATCTTTGAACGATCGCGATCGTTCGTCTGGGCAATAAATTATGTATATAGGAGTTTGAGCAGTTTGCTATTATACTCGGCTGCTACTGACTGAAGTTTATTTCCTAAAGGAAACTTATGTATAAAAGTTTGTAGATTTTAAAGACATTTTGTTAGGAAAATTATAACAGAAAAATAGAAAACTTTGTGTTATGTTTGTATATGGTCTCGTAATGCCTTTAATGTTTCCTTATATGTATCCTTTAAGTTGTTTTCCACACAAAATGCACTTTGAAAAATCTGTGTCTTTATTATATGTAAAGAGTTTCGTCTTGTCAATATTTGACACTTTGCCCATATTGATATAAAAAAAGCAAACGCACAAGAAAATAATTTCACAAATCGTCCTTCGTCCGTATATATCGCAAAATAGACTAAATTCAATGATTGCTTGCAGCCACGCTCTACCGACGAACCTTAC
This sequence comes from Melieria omissa, assembly GCA_963971225.1. NCBI lineage: Eukaryota > Metazoa > Arthropoda > Insecta > Diptera > Ulidiidae > Melieria > Melieria omissa. The sequence goes on along the minus strand of OZ020269.1, from coordinate 50,687,256 downwards.
AAAAATTCGTTCGCGATCGATCAAACATTCGCTCGCGAACGATCGATCAAACATTCGCTCGCGAACGCTCGTTTTGGGATTGTATTTTATCGCGAGAAATACTTGAGCAAACGAGCGGTTGCGAATGATTTTCTGCATCAGCGTTCTTCCCACGACCGATCGCTTTCGTACGCTCGTTCGTTTGAAATGTGTATACATAAACTCGCTGCATACGATCTCTCACGAACGAATACGTAGGCAATGCATTCGCAACCGCTCGTTTGCTCAAGTATTTCTCGCGATAAAATACAATCGCAAAACGAGCCAATATGAGAAAATCGAATTTTCGATCGTTCGCGAGCGAATTTTTCCGCACCCTGCAGAAAACTAACACTTTTGAGTTTACTGTTGTTACTAGACTAATGCTCTGGTCACCCGGACCCTTTATTTATAATATTCCTGATTTCCTAGTATCTACTTGCTTACAGTATTCCTATCCTAAAAGCCCAACCAACTTTGGCATGCTCATGGCAACGCATGCGAAACATTGAATGCACGGCATCATATAGAGGCAACTAAGGAGTCTCAGCATATGCCTACTTCCCATTCAGTTTCTCTCCGTTCGTTAACCCTTTCGCTACAGGTTTTTACTGGGGAAAGTTAAAACTTTAAATTTTACGTTTTAGGCTTCTTCTAAGACCAAGACAACTTTAGATAACTTTTTAATTTGACGTTTTCTTTCAATTTAGATACTTTTTCCTTTTAATTTTGGGTGAAGTAAATGAAGAAATATTCAAATTTTCGTTATGAATAAAATGTTTTATGTTTAAGTAATTATTACGGCCGCAACGATGTGATTGCTTTTATAGAAAAATACTATAAAATACAGGGTCCGAGTATAAAAATTAAAAAATTTCTTATGGAATTTAATTTCTAAATTTATGGAAAAAAATTTATATTTTAGTCTTAGTCAATTATATTAGCAACATTCAATAAGAAATTTTTTCATTTTTATATCGGACCCCGTATTTTAGAGTGTTTTTATATGAGAGCAACCACATCGTTGTGGCTGTAATAATTACTTAACCCTTTCGCTACAGGTTTTTACTGGGGAAAGTTAAAATTTTAAATCTTACGTTTTAGGCTTCTATGTGATTATATAAGCAACATTCCATAAGAAACTTCTAATTTTTATACTTGGAGCCTATGTTTTAAAGTGTTTTTCTATGAGAGCAACCACATCGTTGTAGCTGTAATAATTACTCAAACATAAAACTTTTATGCATAACGAAAATTTGAATATTTCTTAATTTACTTCAGCCAAAATAAAAAAAAAAATTTATCTAACGTCAAATCAAAAAGTTAACTAAAGTTTTCTGCGTCTTCTTCCTTTACTATGTCAAGATATACCATTAAAAAAAAGTATATTTTTCTTCTTTAAGGGGTTATATACACTTGCGTTGGTCAAAAAAATCGAACATTTTTTTATTGCATTTTCTGAAAGTACATATCTTAGAGAATATTTCCCCCAAAAATCATAAAGATCCGAGCATTAGAACCAGATTGGCAGCTATTGATAGCGCGCTATCTGCAACTACGAGTCAACGGCGAGTCACGCTTCACGAGCGATTATCTCGAAACTGTTTTTTCAAAAAGTGTGGTTGCGGTGACCACGATTACTAAAGAACCGTTAACTCGATCTGAAATTTTCCAGGCTTATTAAAAACAATATTAGCCTGTTCGTGAACGAAGGATTTTCAATTTGAAGCAAAACTTTTTTTTTCCTGATGTAAAAACCCGAATTTTATACGTTCAAAACTCGAACTTTTTAGAAAGACGATCATAATTTTCGAAAAAAATTTTATTTTGCAAAATCCTTCGTTCACGAACAGCGTATACTACATAAATTTTTTTGGTTTTTGTATTTCAGATGAGCAGATCCTTCGTTATCGTGGTCACCGCGGACGATGTTGGGAAAATTGTGTTTTGGCATAATGGCTACTGTGACTAGTATTATAAATATTTTCTTTTGAAAAAATTCATGAAGCATCTCTCGAAGTGTATAAATAAATAGGTATTTAGTGTTTTAAGAAAAGTTGTGTTGTTTTTCCAAAAAAAAATCGTAAAAATGCCTTTTTTCTCGCGCGCAAGTGTATATAACCCCTTAAACTTTAATATTCAGTTTTTTAATTTCGTATTGGTCGTAAAACTTCAAACTATTCTAAGGTCCAACAAAAAATGTATTCTTGAAACCACAGAGGGTTCAGACGTCTACAAAGTAGCAATGTGCCAAGAACATAGCGAAAGGGTTAATGATGTTGTAGAGTGCTGCCACAGATAACTCATCAAGTAGATGTCCAGCGGCCAAGGAAAAAATGTGTCCGATAACAGCTTTTTGGCCTCTAATGTCACTCACACAAACACCGCTTCACACGCATTGTGCTGTGTTTTTAGATCAGTGGTCGGCAAAGCTTACTTTTATGAGCAGTGTGACCGCAGCCTTGTGAAAAGATGTAGCACAGAAGAGACCCTAAATGTATCAATATGTATCATAAATTAAATAATAAATAATAAAAAATAATAATAATAAATCAATATGTATCAGAAATTAATTAATAAATAATAAATTAAATAAAATTAAATTAATTTAATATTTCTTGAAAACTGAAAAGTATACGTATCAAAGACATATTCAGTTTTACTTGGTACTAGTATAATAATAACAAAAATGTCTTACATGTAGCAGTTCAACTCGGTATTAGTATAATAGCTCGGTGTGAATACCCCTATTGCATATTACCACAGAACAAACAATATACAGAATGCGCATCTGGTGTAAAGAAAATTTCCTTTGGCGGTTCCAGCGGTAAGACCCGTTTGAAGATGCGGGGGGAAGCAGTAAAGGGGACGAGAACGCACAGAGCGCGAGAGCGCAAACTGAGAGCGATGTATGAAACAGTGACGGACCACATACTGTGGTTGTTGTTGTTGTTGTTGGGCAACAAAGAGATGTGCCGCTTGCATGTTGGTGGTGGCTCGTGCTTGCTCTCCGCTTGCTTTTTTACAAACAAGAACAAGAAGTGGACAAGCATAGTTTGCATAGAAAAATTGATTGAGCGATCGCCAAGGCGCATAAATAAGGTGGTAGCACTACGGAAAAAACAAAAATTCAATGAATTTAATTAGTTCTTTTGGTCTGTTTATAAAATAGGTGTTGTAAAAAGTATAAATGGCTACAATGAAAATAATCATATGTGTAAAAATATAGGAACAACCAAGATGCATTAAGAAAGTGATAATAAGTGGAAAACTATTGCTACAATGATGTGCTAATTATCAAAGAAAAAAGTTTAATCAGTTCTGGTGCTGCAACTACCTATTGATTTTGCCTTGGCGATCGCTTTGCCAAATCAACCACCGTTTCAATGTACACGAGTAAAAGCCAAGCTGGCTCGTTCTGGAAAGCAACAACGTTGCGTGTTGTTGTCGAAATGAGAATAAAGCCCAAAACCATCGAATCTATGCGTGTACATCAATTCGCGCTTACTCTCTCGGTTCCCTTTACATTTTCCTCACCTTTGTTGCTTCCCGCCCGCGTCTGAAATGAAATCGCAAAATTATTTCAGATGCGCCTGCTGTATACTGTTTTTATTCTATGATATTACTTAAGTAATATAAGGGGTGAACCAGAAAAATTTTAGAATTTTTACGCATCCAGCATACGAAAATGTCAAGAGTTAGGAGCCTGGTATTTTCGAGTGAAAGTATCTATAAATATTGCAGTTTCTTGCTAGATTAGTCAATTATATCTTGGATCTACTTTAGTCAACATGTCCAGCCTACAAGAACGCTGCCGCAAATTAATACTGGACATTAGTTGACTGATAAGACGAAGTCTAGACTAAGCATTGCAAGGGAAAGCAAAGCGAGCGTAGCGACGGTTTATATTGTTATATACAACTACAATGCGGGAAACTTCATCTACAGAACCGAAGGATCAGGCAGAAAAAAAGGTCCAAGTCACCCAGAAGTGCTGAAGAAGGTTGTTAGCCCATATCGGAATATTCCTTCGAGGTCGATTCGAGATCTAGCAGCTGCAGCAAGAACATCGCAATCAACTGTGATGCGATATAAGCGAAGTCAAAGATTAAGGACCTACAAACAGCAGAAAGTGCCTGACCAGTCGGAAGCAAAAGAAAAAATAGCGAAGACGCGGGCTCAAAAACTGTATGACAATTACGTAACCAAGTTCGATTGCGTGCTTCTCGATGATGAAACCTATTATAAGGTGGACTTTAAGCAGTTGCCTGGGAATGCCTGTTTCACTAAAAAGAATAAGGATGGAACATCCAGAAAATACTCCGAAGTGAAATTCACCAAATTTCCAAAACGCTTCATGGTTTGGCAAGCGACATTACGACAGGAACAATTAACTCTAGAATTTATATAGAAGAATGCCTGCAAAATCGCCTTCTACCATTTATTGAACAGCACAAAGGAACAGTTTTGTTTTGGGCAGACCTAGCGACAAGCCACTACTCCAGGTTAACTATGGAATGGTATGAAGAAAATGGTTTTACGGTGGTCAGAAAGAGCCAAATTCTTCCAACTGCCCAGAACTTCGGGCTATTGAAAGATATTGGGCTGTAATGAAGCAAATCCTAAGAAAACAAAAATAGTCACCCAACTTATTGTCCAGTCTCTAACTAAAAACGTTATGAAAAATATAATAAAATGTTGCAACCGCTAATTATATTTAATTATATTTTTTTGTGGATTAGAGTTTAATATATGTATAATAAACTGCAGTTTATCTTAGCCAAATCAGACTATTACTTTTTGTAATGTGCCCTTAAAAATTCTAAACATTTTCTGGTTCACTTCTTATTATTAGTAATATTATTACCAATAAGGTGCGTAACATAATTATAAGACACTCAGAAAATTTTACTTTGCAGCTTCGCCAAATCTAAACAGTAATTGTTTTTAGAAAGCAAAAACGCAGAATAATTTTGTGAAGTATCAGTTTTAATTTTAGGTATACCTTAATGTTCTTAAAAATAAGAGGTGAACCAGAAAAAATTTAGAATTTTTAAGGACACATTAACCCTTCGATGGGCAGTAACAATTTACTACACATTTGCTCATTATCGTCTGGCCAGACGAAATCTGGGTTAGGCTTTTGACAGAAGCAAAGCGCAATGACAGATGAAGTATATTAACTTTATATGGTAGGCTACGTATATAAGTACATAAATAAACAAACTATGTTGATATATACTAACTCTATTACCTAAAAATACACTGTAAAAAAGAAGATGAATCTGTGATTTTTTTTATTTTTCTGAAATTTTATCAGTTTTAGCAATGTTTTATTTTTGTATGTGTCTATATATATATATGATGTAAGTCATGCATATTTTTCTTATTTTTTTATTCATTCAGTGCATTTATGGCACTTATATATTTGCGTGCGACAGGCAAACGTGGTCGCCACATTGCTGACACTGAAAACGTGTTTTGTGATGTTTGAGTGTGTTGTTTAGGCAAATAACGCATGAGCCAGGTCTAAATTCCTGTGGAGCTACAGCTACAGCAGCAGTTGGCAACTAGAATGATATAAATGAATGATAAGATAATATAATGGTATATTTATAATACGAATGTTTACTAATAACTTACCACACCATAGATTTTAAGCGCTTGTTAAATGTTAGGGAAGCGCTTGTTTGGATTACAATAGTAATCCAAAATACGCATACACTTCTTTTTCGTTTGTTGGCTTCCAGGATTGAATTGTGCTCGGATTATTCGCATTATATTTTTCAATATCCGCATTAGCTCTACGGTTGGTTTCTCTAATGACAATGTCAACAATTTCCGGAGTAATTATTGATTTAAAAATGCCCACAGGATTGGTAATAGTACCACGTAAAGGGCCACAATGCCTTGTCCGCAAAATGTTATGCTCTCGGAGGCGACCAGCCGGCATTGCTGCAATAAGCCACTGTTTTCCATCTCGCGATGTGTAAAATCTACCACTTTGATTTTGTGGGCCAGTTATGACCACAGGTAGTGGATTTTCCTGTGAAAGTTCTTCCAATTCCAACTCCTCTTCGTCTAATTCCTCGCGAATGTAATTTTCAACCACAAATTCAGTTTCCTCATCCGATGCGTCTTCGTGTGGCACATAATTATTATCCAAATCATCACCAACATTATCAATTAATCCATCTTCCTCATCGTCACTGTTGCACATAATATTGGCAAACCTTCGATCTATTTCTTTTTTCGTTTCGGCCGACAACTGGTTATATTGAGAGGTATGATGGATTGTCATTTCCACCACTTCGTCGTCGTTGAAAAACTCAGCCATTCCAAAATATCACTGAACTTCACTCCTCGACTTTTAAATACGAACTGGCACATCACCAATGGTAAACAAATGCATCCAATTTCGAATAGCAAAAAATTTGATATGCAGTTATATATCAAACCTTAAAATCAAATTACTTTCACATACAAGCTGAGCAAGAATGCAAAAAAACGCTTCTTTTGGCTTACTTAGTTTTTCGAAATTTTTAAATAATTTGCTATTTTAACATTTCCAACAAGGTCGCAGCATGCTTTGATTATTCAGCCAACATTTTTAGAATTAAAAAAAAGTTAAAACAATAATACAAACTAATTACACACTCGATTCACGCAAAAAACATTTTTCGTCTGGCCAGACGACAAAGTGCAAATGTGTAGAAACTGACTTTGTAGCAAAAAAAATGCATAAAACCGCGTAAAAATTCATTTTATTTTTTACGTTTTATATAGAGGATAACGAAACTTGAAAAGTCACGAAAGCACAGCACGATGAAGCGCAGAGAAAAAAAGTTATGGATAAAAATAGAACCATTTCGTCTGGCCAGACGACAAAGTCCATCCGAGGGTTAAAGAAAAAGGGACGAAACTCTATACATTCAGACCAAAAAATGAAAAAGGTTTTAAAGTCGTTCTACGGAACATGCATCCTTCTGCTGATCAAGACGAAATTAAAAGAGAATTGAATAAAAAAGGCCACAAAGTTCTGAACATATTCAATATAACACAAAGGACAACAAAAACACCACTACCCCTATTCTTCATCGAGCTGGAAATCAACACAAACAATAAGGACATTTACAGGATAGACAAACTAATGCACTGCATAGTGACATTCGAGGCACCTCATCATAAACGGACGATTGCACAGTGCACTCAGTGTCAAAAATACGGACACACAAAAAACTATTGCACGATGGACCCAGTATGCGTCAAGTGTGCTGGTAAGCATTTATCAAGCGATTGCAAGAAACATGACGGTATAGTTAAGGGGTTACGCCACTGTAACCGCTCAAAAAATAGGGTTTTTTTTGTGATTTTTTTTCCTCGCTTTCAAAAAGTTTGTAGAAGAAGTTATTCACAGGTGTTATTGGACACATATTAGACTTTATTTTGGAATTTTTTGACACAGCAATATCAACATATAGGGGGGCTCCACTGCATCCTCCTAGGCTATGTTTTCCCTGCAGGGATTCACGGCACGCAGCACTGAAGGTGCAATTTTGAATCTGCGACAAAATAAAAAATTCCTGTTAATCTAGAGGCTTTTTGCTAGAGAAGATCGTGTGGATTTTTAAAAATATTGATTTTTAAAATTTTGGCGGGAATTTCAAAAAATTTGTTGATTTTTGGGGTAAAAAATTACATGTCTTTTGTTAATTAAAAATCAACAAATCGAGTTATCAAAAATTCCACACGATCTTCTCTAGATAATGTTATTGTTAAGATCCAGTCAAAATTTTAAGTCAAAATATTGAAAATTGTTCGAGTTGTGCCGCGTGCCATTTTGAAAAATCGTGTTTCGAGAAAAACGCGTTCAAAGTTTTGGGAATGGTTTTCTATGGGCATAACTGAAATATTCGAGATGCAAAAATTGTTTACCATTAGTCGGCAATGCCAGGACCATAGAGCTGGCCTTCAAGGTTCAAAAATGCCTCATTCACCTCCTTCCTGACTGATTTATTGAGCGAGCGCGCCTCTTTCGCCACGTCGCTCAAAGCGGAAAAGTTCGCGGAAGCGAGAACGTCGCATACACCCGCTTCGGCATACGCGTGACGCGCTTGGCGGTAACCTCGTATTTCGCATACAATTTTTTTATTTTATGCATAAAACGTTTTGTTTCTTATTCTATAGGGTTCAAACTATTTTTTAAGCCAATAAAAAAAAAATCGATTTTTTTTTAATTTTACAGTGGCGTAACCCCTTAAGTGTGCTCTGTGTGGAAGTAATCATACTGCCAACTACAAAGGCTGCGAAATATATAAAGCCTTAAAAATTCGTAGATTCCCACCCCTACGCACAAAAGAACCTGAAACAAAAAAAGTAACTGACACAACAAAAATGACAAATGTAAACCCTGCTCAGTCAATAATAACAGCTGGCATAAGCTATGCGCAGGCAGTAGCATCATCAATAAGTAAAAACCCGGAGCAAGAACGCACTAATAATTCTACTGACACTAAAGACATCGATGAATTAAAAGAAATGGTAAAATCCCTAATTAATCAAATGAACAATATGATGAATATAATAGCAATGTTACTTAAAAATTTAAATGGAACGCAAATGGACTAACACAACACTACTTAGAATTAAAGCAATATCTAACTGAAACAGAAATTGACATTGCACTAATTGCAGAAACCCACTTCACAGATAACAGTTACCTCAACTTTCCTGGATATCAGTTATATGCCACTAACCACCCTGACGGAAGAGCTCATGGGGGAGCTGCCATAATTGTAAAAGCCAATATTAAACACACTCAACAGCTACGGTATAAAATGCCACATATACAATCATCGACTATAGAAATTAATGACAAAAATGGACCAATATTAATTTCTTCCATCTATTGCCCACCCAGGCACATAATCACGACAGAATAATATGCTGTTTTCTTCAAGACGCTAAACAATAGATTCATCATTGCTGGAGACTGGAATGCAAAGCACATTGACTGGGGCTCAAGGCTGACAAATAAAAAAGGACGTAACCTGATTAATGCTATTGATAAAACCAACTGTAAGTTTCTAAGTACGGGAGAACCTACATAATGAAAACTCCTGACCTAATTGATTTTTGCATAACAAAAAATATAAAGTCACACCATCTTCAGATTAAATCGTGCTTTGATTTGTCATCTGACCACTCGCCGCTGATACTTGACTACACAGCTGAAATTGTACCCAAGGACGTAAAACCTCAAATATTCAATGACAAGACCAACTGGGATATGTTTCGACAACATACTGAACAGCACCTGTCACAAAGACTTTCATTGAAATCGCAACTTGATATCGAGCGTGCCATCATCTTTTTTAATGACATCATTTTAGACGCAGGAATGAAAGCCACACCGCTGCAGCAACCAAATTCATATAGATCTCATTCGGACAAAGCAATCAAGAGGCTAATTTTAGAAAAAAGGAGGCTGAGAAAACAATGGCAAATAACCAGATCACCTGACGACAAACGAAAATTAAATGCAGCAACAAAAAACCTAAAGGCTAGTCTTAACGAAATGAGAAATCAGGAAATAGCGAACTATTTAATGTACTTGACACCCACTCAGACCACAAATTATTCGCTCTGGAAATGTACTAAAAAGCTGAAAAAGCAAATCAGACACCAGCCACCGCTAAGGAAAAGTGACAACTCGTGGGCTATCACCAATGACGAAAAAGCAAAAACACTAGCAAAATACTTTGAAAAGGTCCTTTCAAATGATGACGACAGGGAAATTAAGCCATGTAATGACAACATAAATATTGACTTATCCACTAAAATACGGAAAACAACGACGCATGAAATAGAATATTGCATTAAAAGGAGGATTAAGCATAAAAAGGCTCCAGGTTACGACATGCTAACAGGCAAAGCATTAGCCGAACTACCACTCAAAGGATATATGTTCATAAGAAACATAATTAATGCTATGTTTCGAATGCAATATTTCCCAAAAGTATGGAAAGTGGCGGAAATCATCGCGCTTCCGAAACCAGGAAAGGATCCCACTGACGTAGCATCTTATAGACCAATAAGCCTACTACCGACAATATCCAAGATTGCAGAAAAGCTACTACATGATAGACTCAGCAAAATACTTGACAAAAAACATGTAATACCTGACCACCAATTCGGATTCAGAAAAGAGCATTCTACAATACAGCAGATTCATCGCATAACAAATAAGATCACGACTGATTTCGAAAATAAACGTTACTGTGTCGCTGTGTTCCTAGACGTAGCAAAAGCATTTGACAAAGTATGGCATAAAGGACTATTATACAAACTGAGCATGATCTTACCACTTGACTATTACCTCATCATCAAAAGCTATATCAGTGACCGTACCTTCTACATCAAATACAATGACAAGTACTCGCATATTCACTCGATAAAAGCAGGAGTCCCACAAGGTAGCGTCCTAGGACCACTGTTATATGTTTTGTTCACTTCAGACATACCAAAACCAGACAACGTAAATTCGGCTATTGCTACTTTTGCTGACGACACAATTTTATTGGCTTCAGACAAGAACCTAGCAGTTGCTACGGAAAAACTACAAAAGTACACCGACGCAGTTAAGAACTGGTTTGACAAATGGAGTTTGAAAATAAACGAGGACAAGACTGTTCAAGTGATATTTACAACAAAAACAAAATACACAGGCGCTCCAATAAAAATCAATGACAAAAATATAACCATAGAACAAACAGCAAAATATCTTGGTATACATTTGGACTCAAAACTGCACTGGCACTACCATATTAAACAAAAAATAAAACAGATAAAAGAGAAATGCAGACAACTTCACTGGCTTTTAAGGCTTTGGCTAAGAGATCTAAACTCAGTATTGACAATAAACTGCTGCTATATAAAACAGTTATTAAACCAATTTGGCTATATGGACTGCAAATATGGGGAACTGCTAAGAAGACGCACTTAACAAAAATACAACGACAACAATCAAAAATCCTACGTATAATAACACTATCAGACCGTTACACTACAAACGCCGACATTCATGAAATGCTAAAAATATCAACAGTTGATGACGAGGTGAAAAAAGTAACAACAAGGCATTTTGATGTACTTAAAAAACACAAGAACACAGAAATCAACTCACTCTTGCAACGCGAAAACCAGACAAGACGACGGCTAAAAAGGAATCGACCATGTGACCTATTGTCCCTAAACTAAAAATCTGTTACCTAAATATTAAGAAACAATTGTAATTTCAAATCCTGACTGTATCGCTTTAGGCGCTGGCCTTATTGTGATGTTTTATTGATCTTCCTACCTAAATGTTTAACCAAATACTTGATGTCAACGACAGTTGTATAAATAAATGGGGGGGAAAAAAAAAAAAAAAAAAAACTTTTGCGGGCTGGACATGTTGACTAAAGTATATCCAAGATGCAATTGAGTAATATAGCAAGAAACTGCAATATTTTCAGATACTTTCACTCCCAAATACCAGCCTCCTAACTCTTGGCATTTTCGAATGCTGGAAACGTAAAAATTCTAAATTTTTTCTGGTTCAGCTCTTATCTGTCAAATATACCGTTAGCTTTTATGGAAATGCGTAATAATTTGGGTAGCTGCAATCGTAACAATCGAATTAAAAGTATTCACAGTGCGCATATCGATTTTTTTTTATTTCGGCGTTGATTTCGGGATTCAATTCAATTAATTTAAACTAAAAAGCCTGTTGGTAAATTACTAACTGAAAAGGAACAAGTCGAAAATACTGCTTTTAACGTTGCCGGGCTTAGTGTAAGCGAAATTTTGAAGGAAATCGGCCATGTCTGACCATGACAAGCGTAGAATTTTGTTCAGAGCGAGCAATTCGTTCGCCTCTTGCTCGCATCTCGCCGCCATCAGCAGCCGGTCAGTGTCTAAAATGACCATTTGGCGTTTGTAAAACCACTCGGAAAATATTGTCCAAGCTGTTATGAAAAAGGCCCCGACACTCCTACCGTGCCACAAAGCTGCACGACTCCGATTTGCGCGAAATAACCTGGATACTTGCTAGGACATGGTAAACATATTTTAATATGTTAACTAACATGACTACAAATGCATATTTTTTTCCAAAAGGTTATCTTTTCTGATGAAAATAAATTTAATTTGGATAGACCAGACGGTTGTCGATGCTACTGGAGGGTTTTCAGTAAGGAGCCCGTGAAATTTTCTAAAAGAAATGTCAGTGGAGGATCTGTGATAGTGTGGGGCGTATTTCTTAAAAATGGAACGGCCGATTTCCGCTTCACGAGCTCAAAATGGGCAGTACAGAATATACTGGAGTGTTGGATCGCAGCCTTCTTCTATTTTGATTAGAAAACGGATATAAACCACATATTTTTATGCAAGATAACGCGGCCATTCATAAAAGTCGGCAAACAACTGGTTTTTAGAATATTGCTCTGGTGAAACTATGGACCGACCAACTTATTCGCACGACTTGATCCCGATTGAAAATATGTGCGGAGTCCTTCCCAGGCGTGTCTGTGGGGAAAATGAAAATACAACTCTGTTGGGGACTTAAAAATTGCTATTTTAAAGGAGTGGAGCCCCAATTATTGTGTAATGTGTTTGTTGTCCGGTCTTGTTCAAAGCCACAAGACTAAGGCTGATCAAAGACACTAGACAGTCAAACTGGAGCGAAACTTTTGGAGTTCAAGAGACAGAGCTTGATTTGCTTGAAGTAAATTTATTTTTGGTTTTACCCTTATTTATACTAAATTTCTTAACACTAACTAATGCAATTGCAAGTGGCCTTGAGTTCCCACGAATGCACCCAGTAACTCCAGACATTCGTAACAGTTCAAAAATTGCTGGTGTTAGCAATTGATTCTTCCAAAGCATTACGTGTCGTTGGCTGGTAACCAAACACGGGTATTGGCTTTATGCTTAGCTATGCGAAAAGTGTGCGAAAGTGTTAAGCATACGGTTGTGTATGCGTTGATGTTGTAGCACGGCGCGAAGTGGCGCTGCTATGTTATTGATTACTGTGATAACACCGTGCGACAACAAATTTTACACACGAAGAAATCGGTATACTCGCAAAACTAGTGGCCAAACGTAGCAAAACTGCGTTTTTAGTTTTTCTCTCTGACGTCAGGATATTTTTTAAAAGGACTTTGAAATTTTAAGGACATGTTTATTTCAAAAAATTATTTTACAAATTGAACGCATTATAGAATAACAATATGTGTATCAAATGAAAGAGAAAAATCCTTAGAATCTTAAACAAATAATCTTTTTAGTGTAAAAGGACGAAGAGGTATTGAAAATGTCCTTTTAAAACTTTATCCTTGAATATCTTTGAAAATTTCCAATATTTTTTTTTTTTTTACATCCTAAAATTTCGTTCTTCTAACTTTAATAGTTAAGGATATACAAAATTTTATATTCCTCATTATAAAACAAAGATATATTGCACCGTACGACAAAAATAAAATATTTAAGTAACTCATGTATAAATCGTTATGCTGCTAATACTGGAGGTTAAATACACTAATTCTGCAACTTAAAAATTGCGTTTGAACCTAAGAATTTGTTTTCACAAGACATTGAAAATTGAAAAATTGAGTTTCCTTGAATAAAACCAAAGAATATACAATATAAAGAATACGCATCTTCAAAAATTTGCGTGTTTCTTGACGCGGGGGGGAAGAGATAAGCGGAGGCATAGGTTGCGGGAAATTTGCTCGCGCTCAACAGTTTGCGATATTGTTCGTCAAAGCGCAAGCGGAGAGTAAACAACGAACCAAAAGCTTCGTCATCGTCGTTTCAACGAAGATGATTCGGGATTCGCTATTGTTTTTGATGTTGTCGTTTATTGTGTGTATGCTTTTTTGTCTTGCCCATGGGTTTTGCTGCACAATCGAATCTTTGTGGTGTATGGCTTTTTGCTGGCCAATGCTTTGATTGATTTAAAAATTTGGTTGTTGATCCCAATTTAAAATGTTTGCAAATATTTTTACGTGGCGAGTTCGAAGTAAAATTATTTGTTTATATTTTCACATGGTTGATTACAATTTTGAGAATATGGGAAAACAACGAAAAAAATTAACTGATAGGCATATTGATTTTAATTTTTTGTTTTTTATCTAAATTTAACGGAGAAACCAAGGGTTAAAAGATTGTATGGAAAAACATAATTTAATAGGTCTATTGACTTTCAATAGGGCGAAAGCACTACTAAAGCATTAAATAAAGAAATAAATAATAAGACAAGTATTTTGTCATAAGAAAAATGTTATTTCGGCATGCCTACGTTTAAAAATAGTTCAAATATTCTACACCTGAATGGTTCCATGGCGAATGATGTGACCATAAATTTACAATATTAGATTTTCTTATTTTAGTTCTTTTAAACAAGCATTATATGTGGGCCGTAAAATAAGTTCCAAAGAACGGGACGGAAAATTATTACGGGTAATAAAAACGTTTTCTTTTCTTTCCTATTCAATTTTTATTTAAGGGGGGTTTCTACCTTGTGCGGTCAAAAAAATCGATTTTTTTTTTCATGCATTTTTGGATTAATACATGATTGTAGAATACGCTCCCAAAATTTGAAGTTGAAATCTTTCGAATTACGGAAGCAATTTATCGAAACAGGTAGCGGTGTCGAGCGCGCCGAATACTGAAGCAAAACTTTGAACGCGTTTTTCTTAAAACTACATTTTTTGACCTTGCGGAAGTGATTTAGGCCACACGAGTTGAGCAATAGCTACGAAATTTTAAACAGTCATTTATCAAAGTCTTAGCTATGGCACGAACTAGGATCTTCAAGAAATAATAATTTTTTTTCATTAAGAATAGAAGTTTGTATTGAAAAAAGTAGGTAAAAATTGAGTTGTTTAGTCAAAATCGCATATCTTCTTCATTTTTTATTTTTATTTTTAAATCCTAGTTCCAGCCATAGACAAAAGGATACAGAATAAGAAAAAATTTCATTTTTGTGTTTCAAGTCATCTCAAACAGCGGCAGGACTTCCGCGAGTAAGGAAGTCCTGCCGCCATTGCTCGATGGCCCCCTCTCCCCCTTTGCATATTTTATCTTGAAACTTTTTTTACTTGTACAATAAACATATACCTACATCTGAAAAAATTGTCCAGTGTTTATCTTAAAAACCTTCCCATCAAAAATTTTTCAAAAAAAACATGTTTTCTCGTCCGCACAAGGTAGAAACCTGCCTTAATTGTCTTTGTTGATTACTTATTATTTATTTGCCTGTAGCGATCATATAGGTCGCCATGCCAGCCATATTTTATTTTCTTTTCTATGATTTTGCGCACACTACAGTCGGCAGTGAGTTCAGCAGCAATATGCGACGCCGCACAGTGGCTGATTCTGCCGACGTAGGTTGCAAAAGTCGATTTTGTCATGTTCGATTTGGGGGAAACTGTTATACTTGTCCGATACATAAATGCATGGACCTAAGAAATCCGAAAACCTTAACTAAATTGGACAAATAGTTTTGCTTGTAGAGCCCGTCAAAGTTGCGCAATTTTTAGAGTGTGAAATAATATCAGCAATTTGCACTTTTTCAGCAAAGCTGAAGTTTTAAAATACGGAAAGGAGCAAATTAATTGAAACTTTTTGCACCAGCATCGTAAAAGAAGGCATTTGTAGTAAATAATTAAATATAGAAAAAAAAGTTGGTTGTTGTTGTTGTCTCTTCATAGGCACTCACTTGAAGCACTGTTTTTATCACTCTTTTTGAACTTTCGATAGAGTTTCAAAAAAAAGGCCATACTTGCCACGGTTCCGTCTTTGGGAAAATTGTTCACTAGTCTTCTGTGAGTACTGCCCTGAAGAGATCGGGTGCCCGATTTTGCCCGACTGGATTTTACAGCGATTTTTCTGTGGCCACCTCGCGCAATTTTGTGCTTTCGGGTGCGTGCGTTCGAACAAGTTCGTCAAGATTTTGATAGTTAATCAATTACACGCGATTATAATCGTTACCAGGGCATGCACATTTGGATTTTGGCTTCATTTAAGATGTGATACAAGCTTGCAACTCCATATTAAGTCGACTTTTTTTTTGGCGTATATTGCTGTAAGCTCGAAGTAAAGAGTACTTTTGCTGAATGCGCAGTTCGCACGTACGAAAAACAAGTTGGCTTTCATTTCCGGCAATCAGCTATCATGTATCCTTTGATGTAATGCTTTTGTTTTTAACAAAATACTAACACTGTGTCTGTCATACAATTTTTTTTTAATTTGAGCAAAACTCAGTCAGTCGCCATTAGTCTTTGAGTTCAACCGCGACAATGAAACAATTAGTTATTGAAAAACAAAAAGCAGACTTATATCTATGTGTACTGTCTAAAATCCACTTATGTGTCTGGGCTGTTCAAAAATCTCACAACGGGTAAAAACCTAAGAACTGCAGGTACCTACTATTATTAGAAGCTTAGTGCCTGCTATTTGAATGTGAGTAAAGTTAGTTTCGAATTTAATTTGAACTAAACATCACCGCAACTCCGCCCCTGCAACTAAACCGAAGAAGAAGCACAAACATGTTTTTAAAAAATTCGAAGCTGTTTGAAATATTTACTATTTCGAAGACAAAGGAGCAGTTCGTTCTGGTTACGTCGAAGGAA
Organism: Melieria omissa; assembly: GCA_963971225.1. Classification (NCBI taxonomy): domain Eukaryota; kingdom Metazoa; phylum Arthropoda; class Insecta; order Diptera; family Ulidiidae; genus Melieria; species Melieria omissa. Next base: position 50,670,562 of record OZ020269.1, on the reverse strand, counting down.
GTTTGCCTGCAGCCAAAACATCTACGACTAATGAGAAGATATCCAGGACTTATCGCACTATCAAGTTAAAATGGATTGCGGCAAATCGTACCAAATTCAATTTTGTACTTCGATGCAAGAGATGCATATAGCATAAGCGATGACCAACCATCGACATCAAAGGCGGCAAAAGGAAGGCCGAAAAAGTCAACTCAGGACTGTGCGTCATTCACTAAAAAAAGGAAGCTTATGGAGGCAACGGGAAAATTAACTGCCACCCACTTTTAAGAAGCTTTGATCGTAAAATAAAATAAGGATCAGGAGAAAATGAAAGGTGTTATAGTGAAAGAAGTTTTACCAGCAAGCCCGGGTCGCGTTTAAAAATAAAAAACAGTATTCCCACCCCACCCAATAAGCTACCGATCAAATATAGTCCTAATGAAGCATTGTTTTTAAACTTCGGATTGTCCAAAGAAAAATTGACTTTTTTTGTACATTTTTCGAATTCTGGTTCTCATTTTGAAAGCAAAATTTATGAATTTTTATCTTTAAATTTGACTCTTTCAGCTTATTTCTTAAATTTCTTATTACTTTTCATCTTTTTTAATGCATTTTCATTAATTTTGCAACTAAAACTTATCATTGTTGTTCGCATTATTCTTATTTACAGTAAGCCGAACTTTGGCAAAGTATTACGTAGCACCCTGTACCTCGATTGAGTTCAGGTTTGAGAATACAATAGCCTGATGAATTTCTAATTAACAGCAAAAATTGTCCAATTATTTCTATTCGTTCAGGAGTTATTAATTTTGCAACCTGAAATGACCAATTGAGCCACTGTGCGCCGTGCAAGCTTATATATAGAAGAAGAACAAAAGCCAGCCAGAAAATAGAAATCGTTTTACAATTTCAGCTTTTCGGTAGCGCAACAACAAGAACAACAGCACAACGTCTTCCTCCTCTTCGCATAATTGAGCGAGAATGAACGAGTGAGCACAGACGCGGCATTCGTGTTTCTATGATTTGCGCTCAGAGTATTGTGCTGTCATTTCAAATGTTTCCTCTTGTTGTCTACCCCCCGCATCTAGAAGACGGGTGGCGATATCAGCACCCGCATTCAAATTTTTGCTTGTACGTGATGCACACTCTTTATGTTTCATACTTTTTGATAAAACTCCAAGAGTAACAAGATGAATGTATGAGGATACGTACTTACTGTGAATATAGTGCTCATAACTTAATTTAAAAGTTAACAAAAGTCATTTAAATGCATTTTATGAATGATTTATTTTGAAACAAATTGTTTAAGAAAAATGTATGCGTTTACTTTGCCGCTTATGTTTTTGGTACGTGTCACGGCACAGCGACCAACAATACTCGGAAAGCATGTGGCACATATCTTTTCCCCGAAAGCGATTTTCAATTAGCGAAATGTCTTGGTGGAAATGCTCTCCGTGTTCATCACTAAAAAAAGTCCAAGTGGCCAAGTGGTCCAAGTTCTCTTTCATTTGATACCCATATTGTTATTCTATAATGCGTTCAATTTTTAAAATAATTTTTTGAAATAAACATGTCCTTCAAATTTCAAAGTCCTTTTAAAAAAAATCCTGACGTCAGAGAGAAAAACTAAAAACGCAGCTTTACTACGTTTGGCCCCTAGTTTTGCAAGTATACCGATTTTTCGTGTGTTTTGGAATTTTTTGATTTTTGTCGCACGGTGTAATGATTGTAGCGTGAAGCGGTGTTACTGTGGGAATATTAATGAGTGCATATGTGGTATCACTACACCATTGGCCTTCTAAAGCAAAATTTTGTTTAAAAAATTTTTGATCTTTTTTTTTTTTTTTTTGTTTACTTGCTGTTGTCTGTACTTATATAAGTTAAGCAAACGCGCTGCTTCCAAGTTAAGCAAACACTTTAGAGTTAACTTCTGAACGGCACAACCGTCTTTATTGAATGCAAAATAGGAATGAATACTTGCTTAGGATTAAAGCTGAACATGCGTTGCGAAATCGATATTCGCAAACGCATTATCAGCGTTTCTGCTGCGGACGTCGAACGCAGCAGATCGTCGCGAAGTCAACGCCTTGAGGCGCGCTGTCAGCATTATTTGTCAACATTGTGAGTTTGTTGACCTAAACGCTGCAGCGGCGGCAAATTTTCGGCGTCAGCAGAATTTTCGCTAACTCCTCCCTTCTTAAGTCCGAACGTCCGCGTTCGGTGGCCTTGGCTGGAGCTGGTGTGGTAGGTCTTCTATTCCTATGGTAATTGAGGCACCTTTATCTCTTGGTAGGGGCGTTGGGTTTGGTCTCTATGTTTGCGGTATGTTTTTCATCCAATCCATGTAAGTATTATTATGAGTGCGATTACCAACACAACGTTAATGGAGAAGTTGATTTTATTTTCGGCATCCAATTTATTGATGTGACTGCTGTCGTTCACCCGAAGCTGCTTCAACATTTCCAACGAGAGTACTTCCTCTATTGCTTCGAAGCTTGCCCTGGGTTGGAGAATTGTCGGCATCGGTTGATGATTGATTATTTCATTTGTTATAATTATTTTGTTGTTGACTTGAATGGTGGTGTTGTGATGCCGAATTATAAAAGTGCCTTTTAGCGGAATTAAGTCGCCGTTTACACGAACACTTCCTTCGTACTGATTGAGGAACAATATTCCTGGAGATATTTCCTTTACAGTCGGGACGTGTTGATTGTTGACTACGCTGCAGTTGGCGGTGCGGCTGCTCAGCAAGTTTGGGATGCACGACGTGTTGCTTATATTTATAATGTTAGTATCAGAACATATTTCTGAATTATTATAAGACTTACAGCTAGTTGCAATTCCGAATATTTTATTGTCATTACATCTTAGAATAGATTCGAATGGTATTTTGTTAATTTTTTCTCTTATTTTTACTGCTCGTATAATAAGGTTTCTACAATTCCCTTTTTGGGTGGTTGGCAAACTAACAATGTAAACAATATTACTTCCATTAGTAGCAATGCGGACTTCCGCAAATTCCAAAGCTTCATCAATATTTATGTAGGGAAAATCTTCTCTTTGTAGTATTTTTTCTGTAACATTAATTTCTGAGGCTGACAAGATATATGAATTTACAATATGAGCTTTTGCCCAATGAATGGCATATTCTACATTTATTATTTCCTCTTTTAGAATTTGCATTTTAAATTTTAGTTCTAACGTTAATTCATTAATAAGACTCGATTCCTTTTTGATACCTTTTAGGATTTCATTTGTCACATTGGATATTTCATTAATTTTTTGAACAGTTAATTTATTTATAATTAATTGATTATTATTGTTCTCGAGTACCTTATTGAGCTTATTTGTTACAATTTCGAAATCATGGTGGTCCGGATTGCCAGCCAACCATTTCCATGCTGTGCCAATAACATCAATAGACCTTTTACTTCTTTTGGTTGTTCTTAATCTATTTAAATGATTTTTTATGTTTTCGACTTCAAAGGATAGAAATGAATACAGGGGATGGGTAGGATTTAGTGCCGAGTGTATGGTGGTCTCAAATCTGGCTATAAGTTCTTCGTACTCCTTCAAATTTATGAGGTGGATGATTTTGAATGATCCGGATTGAAGTTTTGCTATTCCCGCATCTAAGGTCACTAGTTGGGAGTTGGAATAATCCAGGATTTGGGTATCCGCAAGGCATAGCGGGAGGATTAACCTATTGGAAATAGATAAAAATTAGTCCTTTATTAAACACTTATGAACTACCTTTCCTGTTTCGGTTATGATTGTGCTGGTTTTGTTTTCCTTAACTATTTCTTTCCTGTATCTGGGTGATAGCTTATTACCCAGTCTTTTATTGATTTTTACATAGATTATTTCTCCTACTGAATAGGACTTGAATGGGACCTTTGCTTTGTTATGATAAGAAATATCTGCTTCTTGTTTCTGTTCTAGCTTTTTCATAATTTCATTCCTTTCCTTTTCCAATTGTTCCGGGTCTTTTGTAAAATTTTTGTTGAAGAATACCTGTACTGGGGCTTTCCCTATGGTCGAATGTGTAGTGAAATATCCAATAACTCTGAGAAAGTTTTGTAATTAATTTCTGCCTTTAACCCATTAAGCCCTGAGCGTTGCGTTTGCGCAACGTTTGGGAATTTCGCTACATTAAGTAATTCATAAACATATAAGACTTGAAAATGGGTAGAATTGGATTCGAATTGATCGTTTTAGATTCTGCCATACTCAAATTTCAAAATTTTTTAAATATTCATATCTTTTTTTCGATCCAAAGTCAAAGGTTTTTTTTGGGGAATTTTTGAAATTCAATTAAAAATACTTATTCTTCAAACCTATCAAAATCCCTTTGTGGGCTGCATTTTGTAATGCTAAACTATTTAAAAATAAGTTTAAACAAATTTTTTTTTTTTCGAATTTTATGTTTTGTATGTGACTAAGGCCCAAATTGCGTTTGCGCAACGTACCCTCCTGGTTCAGGGGGTGGGGGTATGAATTATTTGCTTCATTTTTTTTCTTGATTAGGTCAATTACTAAGATTGTGTAAAATTTTATGGAAATCGCACAAGCCCTTCTGGGGTCAGGTTTTAATGGGTTAAGCATCGCATGATTTCTATTAGCGTAGAATGGAAACGTCCAATTTGGCCATTTGCTGAACTAGTGTAGGGTGGTGTTTTGTAAATTTGTACGCTGAATTGATTTTCCAACATAAACACAATTGCGTTTGAATTCAGAGATTTTTCGTTATCTACTACCACTATCTCGGGGACGCCAAAAGCTAACAGTATTTGTCTCAAGGGTTCTTTAATGTCTTCCGCGGCCCTTGAATTAATAATCCTGGCTTGAGCATACTTGGAAAATTTATCAATTGCAGTTAGTACCGTCTTCTTGTCGGTGATAAAAATATCCAAATGTATAATTTGTCCAGCGAATTTGGGTATAGGAGTTTCCTGAATGATCAATTTGTTGGGATGACGATCATATTTACTTTCTTTACAGATTTTACATTGTGAGGTGATTCTCTTTATTTTTGCTGCCATCTGTGGGAATTAGAATTTCTCTAATAATTGCAATTTGTTTTCTTTGTCATTCCTGTGTGCTCTGGAATGTTTTTTTATGATCTCGTTTTCCTGGTCACTTTCGTTGGGTAAGTCTGTTACTATTTTCCTAGTGTAGCGAACCTTGTATTGATTAAAATGTATTGAATATATTTCTTGCAATTTGCCCAAAGTTTCGTCGTCTGTCTTAATGCAATTAGTAACTGAAGGGTTTAGATCTTTTTTAGGAATTTCAAAGATTTTGTCCCCATCGAACTCCTTTTCTCTGATCGTGTGCCTGTGGTAAGTTGGGTGAATGATTTGAAATTGGTAATAGGAGTCTTTACCAAATGAGAGGAGTATCTGATTTTTGAAGGCGTTTATTGGGGCTTCCGTAAATTGTATTGTGTTTTGCGATGAACTTTGATCACTGTGTTGGGTAGGAGTTATTGAGTTAATTTGGGTATTTACCGGTGGTCTTGACAAAGCATCGGCGACCTTATTTGTGCTACCTGGCTTGAATTTCAATACATAATTGTATTCCTCCAATATAGCTTTCCACTTTTTTAGCTTGCTATTTGTGTTCTTATTACTTAGCGCATACGTTAGCGGCTGGTGGTCTGTAAATATTGTGACCTTGGCGGAACCATACAGAAAATTTCTTAGTGACTTCAGAGCCCATATGATGGCAAGCATCTCTTTTTCGTTTGTAGCGTAATGTTCTTCGCTTCTGCTAAGCGTTCGGGAAATGAACATGATTGGTTTTCCATCTTGTGCCAAGACCGCACCTATGGCATGGTTTGACGCGTCTGTAGTCAAGTGAAAATCTTTTGAGAAATCTGGATAATTAAGCATGACATCTTGTGATGTCAAAGAAAGCTTTAATTTATTGAAAGCTTCAGTTGCTTTTTCGTCAAGTTGTATAATTTTTTTCCTGGACATGTTCTTGGACATTCGTCCCTCCTCCCCTCTGAGAAGCGCTGTCAGGGGCTTTGCGAGTTTCGCATAGTCCTTTATGAAGCGCCTATAAAAACCTGACATGCCAAGAAACGATCGAAGGTCTTTGATAGTCTTAGGATAGGGAAATTTATTAATTGCCTCCACTTTAGCACGATTTGTTCTTATTCCACGCGGAGATATTAAAAACCCCAAAAATTCAACTTCTTGTTTTAAAAATTCGCTTTTGTCCAGTTGAACTTTCATATTTGCTGCTTGCAAAGTTTGAAAGACTTTTTCAATATTTTTCATGTGGCATTCCTCATTTTCTCCAAAAATCACTATGTCGTCTATATAGACATAGCAGATTTTTCCAATGTGCTCCCGAAGAATGTCATCGAGTGCTCTCTGAAATATGGATGGAGCATTTTGTAGACCAAAAGGGAGTCGTGTAAACTCGTATTTTCCGTTGTTGACGGAGAAAGCGGTCTTTTCTATGTCGGATTCCTTGAGAGGGATTTGGTGAAATCCACTCTTGAGATCTATTACTGAAAAATATTTATTTTTTCCCAATTGCGCTAGTACGTCATTGATTTGAGGAATGGGGTATCGATCAGGAATGGTAACTGAATTTAGTTTCCTATAATCAACCACCATTCTGTATTTCCTTTTCCCTGACGCATCTATTTTTTTTGGGACGACCCAGATGGGCGAATTATATGGTGACCGTGAAGGTCTTATTATGCCATGATCCAACAACTCTTTTATCTGTTTTTCAACTTCATCTTTAAGTGTCACTGGATATGCATAGAATCTGGAATAAACTGGGTCATTTGTAGTTGTTCTTATTTCACCTTTTACCATAGTGGTGAAAGTTAATTTTTCGTCCGGTTGCGTGAAAAGTTTAGGATATTTCTTTACTAGATTGTTTATCTTTTGCTTCTGGTCATATGTCATATGTGTCGTTCGGATGTTTATTGAGTTAACTGCTTGGGAAACTTGTTTAAACTGAATTTTTATGTTGCCGTCAATTACACTGCACAACAGCATGTCTGTTGCATGGAGTTTTTTACATGAATCTGAATCGTTTTTCCACGCTGTTTTCAAAACCATACTCCGTTTTTATGTAACAGCTCTAGTTTTTGCAAAAAATGGGCGTGACACTTTTTGAATTTTCCTCGGCTTTTTTCTCGTTTTCGACTGTTATTTCTGAACCAATAATCCCATCGACATGATTTTTATATCGTTGCACTTACAACATTTCACGCCATCTTTTCTTACATTAATCAATTTTATGCGTTCTAAATGGGCGTGGTAATAAGGTTTCAAAGTAAGAATATATTGAATTTCAAGGCGTTTTTTCTGATGGCAAAAATTGTACAGATGTTTCATAAATCAAGTTACGAAGTATATGAATATCTTAAGAAGAAACATCAAGCAATACAACACAGCCAAATTATTTGGCGGAATACACATTCGCATCGAAATAATAACAAAAATGTACCATCGCGATTTACATCTCTTTTCATACTTTTTCCTTAAAAAATTAGGAGCCTCAAAATATGCTCTTTTATATGTTCCATTTATAGTTTGGCATACAAGCAAAAAACAAAAATATTTTGAATTGCTTGATACAAAAAAACATTAAAAACTTTGCATATTTTCAGGCCCCTAATTTTTTAAGGAAAAAGTATGAAAAGTTATGAAAATCGCGATTGTACATTTTTCCTGTTATTTCGATGCGAATGTGTATTCCCCCAAATAATTTAGCTGTGTTGTATTGCTTGATGTGTCGACTTTCATTATAACTAACTAACTCTAATTGTTTTACAAAAAATGTGTATGTTTTTGACCATCAAAGAAAACGCCTTAAAATTCTATTTTTTCCAACTTTGAGGTGCAATTACCGCGGCATTTCAACACTTATAAAAATAAGTTGCATCGGAAAATAAGCCGTGCGGTGTTGTTAATGCGATAAGGTGAAAATCATGTCAATCGGTTTTTTGGTTTAGAAACTACGATTGAAAATATAGAAAAAGTAGAGGAAAAACTGAAAAAATTACAGGGTACCTATATCTCACAAACTAGAGCTGCTAGAAAAAATCGGAGGGTAAATTCGGAATCAGCGCACCCAAATTAGTAAGAAACAGTAGGAAAACTCCATGCAACAGAAAAAAAGTGTTTTTTTGTTGCGCTGTGTTATCATTAGATTGTTCCTCGTGTGGATGACGGCTGATAACTCTTTCAACGTATCTGTTTAGACCAAATCTCTTTCAAAGTCTCCGCTAAAGCTGCACTTAGTGTAACAACTCTGAACTTTTTGTAAGCCGTTAGCAACAAAAGCTTTCGCCCTCTTGTTGCGCGGCAATCCAGGCCTCGGCCCTTTTCTCATTTTCTTTACTTCACTCACTTGATCATCCGACGTCAGCGAGGCAGCAGCATCAATAAAACCCTACAGCAAAATCCATCACCCGTTGCGTTTTTCCTCTTCACCGTTTTACTCGTGGTTGCTTCCGAACCGCGCACGTGAGTATCGAGCCATAATATCGTTTGGCTACTTGTTGCATTTTTTTCTAATGGTATTTCGATTTCCTTCTTTCTAACATCGTGCCGACAACTCCCAACATTCTGGTCCTTCGAGCCGGATCTCGTACGCGCATTCCGGATCTTCGTCCACGCACTTGGGATTTTGTCCACGAACTTCGGATCTTCGTCCGCGCACTCCGGATTTCTCGTCCATACACTGCTGCCTACACTCCTGCGTTCTCCCTCAATATCTTCTGGTGGGACTTAACATCTTCTCGCGATCATCAACCACCATATTGTGCATGGGTTTTTCATCATCCTCATCTCTATTACAAGCTATCACAGGTGCGTTGAACCGATATTTGCATATTACAAAAGTTGATTTATTGAGCATATAGTGTGTTTTGTTGTACCTGCTGTAAGGTTCGCGTGTTTACATAATTTTTCTAACAAACAAAACCCAAAATCACGAGTGTAAAAACAAAAAAAAACGCTTTTCTTATGTGTCGAAAATACATAAGAAAATAACAACAACGTTTTTTGACTAAACTTGGCGCAAAATTAATTACATATTTTTAGTTCTCTCGGGTTCCGTTAACGAACCAGCTAGTTATATATATACACGGTTATATATATATTCATACATTTACATATCGGTTAACGGAAACTGCCTTTCATATAAAATACCTTTTAGCATCGCGCATATCACGCGACCCTGTATTCGGTAAACTCAGTGCTACGTTGTCGCGCCTTTGCTTTTCTTCTCTATTTCTCTTGTACGTGCACATCCGTAGTGCAACAACAACCATTAGTGCATATGTACATAGCTGCCAAGCACTAACAGTTGCTGGTACGTACATACGAAAGTAAAGGCACAAGTAGGCCTTGCGTGAATACATTTTTTTTTTTGGCATTCGTTTCTGTATTGTGCACCTTCTACTGAAGTACGAGGTGACACACAAAACTATAAATTTTTTAAATTCAATTCTTTGCGTAACGCAAATTACTTGTGATACCGATTAACTGCATTTATACTTTTGAAGTGCATAAGCGAAATCTTGTAACAATCCATAATAAAGCAAGCGTTGAGTTAATTTTCTATTGTTTTCATTTTTATATCTCGTGTCGCACATTTTTTACTTCTTTCTTTCGCATTTCACCTTTGTTGCGCTAAGGTGAAAAAGTTTGGGCTACTTCGATTTTACCTTTTTGATTTTGATTTCTTCTATTCAAATCGAAATGTCCAAACTTGACGATTTCACCCGTGCTTCTGATCGCGTTTTCAAATTTGAGATTGCCTTTACGGAAACTCCCTCTAATAGTCATACTAAATTTTCTTTGGAAATTCAAAGCTCCGAGCTAAAGGAGTTGTGGGCTACCGTAAAGGCACAGTATGAAAAGTGTCTAATTCAATTTGAATCTCAAACTAAAAGAAGTGCTGCAGATGATATTGCTGTCGTTGATGCGAAATACACTAGCACCTATCGGACATATGTTTCATGCTTAGCGAAGATTAATGAGAGAATTCATGATTTCGACATCGCTTCATCCGGTCTTCGCCATACTTCTACTCTTGATGGTTCTGCCTTCGCAGAGCCTATTTCATCCACTAATATCGCACTTCCGCCTTGCGATACTGAAATTTTTAAAGGTGACTATACGTCTTGGCCAACTTTCCGCGATTTATTTACGGCCATATACATAAGAAACAGTCGTTTGAGTAATGTCGAAAAATTGTATCACCTCATTCAGAAAACGAGTGGGGAAGCGAGAGAAATAGTTCGAAAGTCCCCTCTCACCAATGAAGGTTTCGAACTCGCTTGGACTAATTTAAACCAAGCCTTTAATAATAAACGAATTTTAGTTAATGCTCAAATTAAACTTCTTTTTGACTTACCAGCTCTTTCTTCTGAAACTGGTTCTGGGCTTAAGAGTTTGCAACGCGGCATTAATAATTGTTTGAATTCGCTGAAATTATACGACGTTAATACTTCCGATTGGGATCCAATCATTGTGTATATGTGTATGCAGCGTTTACCTCAACGCACTATTGCTTTTTGGGAGCAAGGTGTTAAAGACAAATCTGCTTTACCAAAGTGGTGCGAACTTGACGAGTTTCTTACTACGCGATACCGAACTCTCGAATGCGTCGATGAGTTAAAGACTTCTACTTCCAACAAATCAAATTCGAACAGACCGGCATCTAGCGAGGTTAGCGGTTCTAAACGACTTACACATACTTTTCACGCGAATGTGGTTGATTCAAGCTGTGCTCTTTGCAAGCAACCACACATATTGCGCAATTGTAAACGATTTCTTAACATGCAAGTTTGCGATCGGTTTTCCAGTGTTAAGCGTTTTCAGTGCTGTTTAAACTGCCTATCGAAAGGCCATCAATTAAAGGATTGTAAAAGCGCCTACAATTGTTCCGTATGTCATCAACGCCATCACACGTTGTTACATCGCGAATCACCTTCTTCTACGAAGACTCAGTCGGGATTACGTCCAACTAACACTACTTTTACTACTTCTAGAGTGGCTGCGTCGTCCGAGTTACGCTCCACCGCGCCAGGATTTCAACCTTCGAGTGCTTCTTCGGGGTTTCGCTCCAATCAGCCTTCTACTTCTTCCGTAGCTCAAACGAGTGAGCATCATAGCTTCCATCAAAAAATACAGTCCACTACTAATACATTTTCGAATAGCGATTCTCCGAATCTTGCGTTTCCTCGAAACCAACGAGTACTTTTAGGTACAGCGCAAATCTATATTTGCCATTTGAATACCAATTATGCTGCTAGGGCTTTGATTGATCCAGGATCAGAAGCATCTTTCATTTCTGATCGCCTTCGTAAATTGATTAACTTGCCTACGTTTGCTACACAAGCCAGTATATCTGGGGTTAATCAATCGTTTTCTGCAAGCGCTAATCGACTTAGCTCATTTGTTCTCGGATCGCCTACGGATCCAAACGTGAAAATCGAAGCCCTCGCTTTCGTACTTCCGCACATCACTGGAAATTTGCCATCCTGTACAGTCGATTCAGGACTACGTCATAAACTACCGAATCTTAATTGGGCAGACGGAGACTTTTGGAGGACTTCCGCCATAGACGTCCTTATCGGCGCCGATTTGTACCCACAGGTGGTGCTCCATGGAATTCATCGCAATCTACTCGGAAGTCTGACAGCTCAGCAAACCGTTTTCGGATGGACTCTTATTGGCCCCATTCCGGATTCCGAAGTCAGGTGTTTTACAACGAAGGTGGACACCTCAACGGATTCGGGGTTGGACAAAATTCTTTCTCGCTTTTGGGAAATTGAAGAACCCCCTAGGAAAAGGATTCTATCGGATGCTGATCAATGGTGTGAGGACAACTACATGGCTACTACTCGGCGGAATGAAGATGGGAGATACATTGTCTCTCTTCCTTTTAAAGTTAGTTATCCTAACGAACTTTGCTTGGGAGATTCTCGTAATAGTGCTTTACGGCAGTTCCTTCGGAACGAAGCTTCGCTTCTTAAAAAACCCGAATTCAAAGTTATATATGACCAGGTAGTTGACGAATACTTGCAGTTATCGCATATGAAGTTAGTCGACCCACCTTCAAATCAGAGTTTGGGCACATATTGTTATCTTCCGCATCATGCGGTCATTAAACCAGAAAGTCTAACAACAAAACTTCGTGTTGTTTTTAACGCTTCAAATAAAACTTCCAATGGTAATAGTTTGAATGATGTGTTGTACGTCGGTCCGGTGCTACAGTCTGACTTAGTTTTACTTCTCCTAAGATGGAGACTTTTTCGATTTGTTTTCAATAGTGATATTCAAAAAATGTATCGACAAATTCTTGTCGACCCAAGGCATCGTCCATTCCAACGCATTCTACATCGCTCTTCTACTGATGTGGAAGTCTCGGATTACGAATTACAAACGGTAACCTTTGGCGTCAACTGCGCACCATATCTGGCGATTCGCACTCTCCTTCAACTTGCAGCCGATTCTCAAGACACTTTTCCCCTTGCCGCACATATTCTCCGACGATCTATGTATGTTGACGATGTTCTCGCCGGTGCGCATGATTTACCTTCTGCTATAAAGGCCCGGAATGAACTTATTGACACTTTACATGGTGCTGGACTTTCCTTAAGAAAATGGACTTCAAATCGCACAGAAATTCTAGTGGACCTTCCGAAAGAGCACCTATTAAAGGAAGACTTCTTAAGCTTTGAAGATTCCAGTTCTACAAAGGCTTTAGGGGTACGTTGGAACGCTTGTACTGATAATTTCTATTTCAAGGTTCCTGCTATTGAGCGAAAGGATTCGCACACCAAAAGGGAACTTCTCTCCATGATTGCCAAATTGTTTGACCCGGTCGGATGGCTTGCACCTGTAGTTATTGTTGCCAAAAATTTAATGCAACTGGTCTGGCTTGAGAACATAGGCTGGGATGATTGCCTTTCTGAGCCCATTGAAAGAAAATGGCAGAAATTTTTGGATGGATATATGGATATCAACCTGATTCAAATACCACGCTGGGTGAATTATTCTTTGCAAGACGAAGTTCAAATTCATGCTTTCTCCGATGCTTCCGAGAAAGCATACGGGGCGGTGATCTTCATTCGCGTACGTAAATCGCCTACTAGTTTCTGCTCCCACTTGCTTACATCGAAAACAAAAGTAGCTCCAGTCAAAACTGTTTCGTTGCCAAGATTAGAACTATGCGGTGCAGTACTTCTATGTGATATTCTCGATTCACTCCTACCCGAACTTGATATTAAAGTCAACGATGTATTCTGCTGGACTGATTCAACAATTGTTTTGTCATGGCTACTAAAAACACCATCTACATGGACTACCTTCGTTGCTAATCGTGTTAGCAAAATTCAGGAGAAACCGTACGCTAAAAATTGGTATCATGTCGATTCACCTGATAATCCTGCCGATTTATGTAGCCGCGGTCTTACTCCACAGGACTTAAGTATGAATACGTTATGGTGGCATGGCCCATCCTGGCTTGGTAAGGATAGGTCCGAGTGGCCATCTTCTAGCCCTACTCATCTTGAAACTTCAATCGAAGCAAAAAAGGTTGCAGTACACAACTTGCTCGTAAATGTTGAGGAAGACATTCTCTCTAGATTTTCGTCATTTTCGAGAGCTCTTCGAGTGGTCTCATATATGCTTCGGTTTTACTATCGCACTCACCGTCCTGCAGAAAATTCTAAGGGCTATACTTCCATAGTGTTGTCTAATGCAGAACTCCATAAAACCAGAAAATTCTTGACAATTCTCTCTCAGAAAACGCACTTTCAAACTGAATATAGTTGTCTTCTAAATCAAAACCCACTTAATTTTAAGAGCAGCATATTGACTCTTAATCCCTTTTTGGATAAAGAACAAGTTATGCGTATTAATGGTCGTTTAGCTAACGCACCAACTCTTTCCTTCAGTGAACAGCACCCAATTATCCTTCCGTATGGTTCTCAGTTTTCGAAACTTTTAGTTGCCTTTATACATAAAATCACGATTCACGGTGGCAACTCACTTCTACTTCGATTGCTTCGTCAGGAATATTGGATTCCGAAGGCGAAAAATCTCATTAGATCTACTATTCATCGATGTAAAACTTGTCTGTTGGATAAGAAACGAAAGGCCTCTCAGATCATGGCTGCTTTACCCCCCGAACGGACTACTCTCAGTCGTGTATTCTCCATTACTGGTGTCGACTTTGCAGGTCCTTTTGACATAAAGAACTTTACAGGTAGAGCTTGCCTTATAACGAAAGGTTATGTTTGTATGTTTGTCTGTTTCTCTACAAAGGCAATCCATTTGGAGGCAGTCAGTGATCTTTCGACACCGGCCTTTCTCGCTGCTTTTATTCGATTCGTTTCTCGTCGTGGTTGCCCAAAAACCATTTTCTCCGATAATGGTACTAACTTTGTTGGTGCGTCTAAAGCTTTCAAAAAGGATTTTAAAGCATTTCTAAAGCAGTTTCGTGATTCCTTTTCCAATCACTTTTCCCATCAGCCTGTTGAATGGAATTTTATTCCTGCTGGGTCGCCTCATATGGGTGGCTTATGGGAAGCGGGAGTTAAAAGTTTCAAACCCCATTTTCGTAAAATGGCTCTTCCTCATAAATACACATTCGAGGAACTATCAACAGTTTTATCTCGTATTGAAGCGTGTTTAAATTCTCGACCTATTAGTCCTATGTCAGAAAACCCTGTGGATGTATCTGCTTTGACTCCGGGTCACTTCCTTATTGGGTCTCCACTTCTGGGTCCCCCAGAGCCAGTTATTTCTGATATAAGCGCGAGAAATAGATGGGAAAAAATGAAAGCTTTGGGTCAACAGATCGCCTTAAGATGGAAAGAAGAGTATCTTAAAGAAATGCATAGGCGATACAAATGGAAATATCCATCGCGCGCTCTTGCTGTTGACGATTTAGTTGTTGTTAGTCAAGAAAATCTTCCCCTTACTGCGTGGCGGTTGGGAAGAATTCTTCGAGTATATCCCGGTAGCGATAAACGCGTCCGCGTCGCCGATATTAAAACCGAACGAGAAATAATTACGCGGTCCATTACGAAATTAATCGTCTTATCTGACTAGACCTTCCACCATTTCTTAACAATTTTGTTATCCTAATCATAGGTCGCCATGAGTGATAACGTTTCATCGACTTCTCTCGATAACAACAAAAGATGCAGATTATGCCAACGCACTCATCCTCTACGCTTCTGTAAAAAGTTCCTTTCGATGAACTTAGAAAAGCGATTACGGGTCATATTGTTGCATCGTTATTGCTCTAGATGTTTGGCACATTCACACATAGCGAAACACTGCACTAGCAAGATGGTTTGCAAATATTGTCAGCGTCATCATAATACGCTTCTCCATGCGAATGAACGTCTAATTATTCAACGCGAAGCTCGTCCTTTCGCTACAAGTGCTTCCGTTCAACGCGTCACCGTACTTTTTCCGACGGCCTCCGTCTTCATACGCGTCCGTGCCGCCAGCTATCCTGCTCGAATCCTTATAGATTTTTGCTGCTGCACCAGTCGCATCTCGTCGTCAATGGTACGCCAGCTACATCTTCCAATTTCCAAGGTTGATCTTCATCACTTTTGCCGAGTCACCTTGGTCTCGCGTCATGATTCATCTCAGCGCATCGACGTGCATGCCAAGGTCGAACAAACGCTCGCCTTTAAAACTCCGCTGGAAGATATTGACGGGCGAGTAGCGGAACGTTTTTCGAATTTTCGCCTTGCGGATCCTTATTTTTATCGATCCACCGCCGTCTCGCTCATCCTTGGCTCAGAGATCTACCACAAGATCATCCGATCTGGATTCATTTGTAACCCTGGCCTACCTCTGGCACAGGATTCTATTTTCGGATGGGTCCTTTCAGGCCCATGTTAACAAACCTTTTAGATGGATCCTTATTGATCCTGATTTCAGAAAATTATTTACAATCAAACATCTATAATTTGAAATGCTCAATGAATTAACTCTTATATCGGTTATCAACGCCTAGTTATTAAGTTAATATGTATGAATTTGAAATTGAACTGAAATGTATTCCATCAACAAATCATTATCTCTTGTTTTTCGTAATTTTGCAGCGCGAGACACTGCAAGAGTGGCGGCAATGTTTAGACCAAATCTCTTTCAAAGTCTCCGCTAAAGCTGCACTTAGTGTAACAACTCTGAACTTTTTGTAAGCCGTTAGCAACAAAAGCTTTCGCCCTCTTGTTGCGCGGCAATCCAGGCCTCGGCCCTTTTCTCATTTTCTTTACTTCACTCACTTGATCATCCGACGTCAGCGAGGCAGCAGCATCAATAAAACCCTACAGCAAAATCCATCACCCGTTGCGTTTTTCTTCTTCACCGTTTTACTCGTGGTTGCTTCCGAACCGCGCACGTGAGTATCGAGCCATAATATCGTTTGGCTACTTGTTGCATTTTTTTCTAATGGTATTTCGATTTCCTTCTTTCTAATATCGTGCCGACAACTCCCAACAGTATCATTCCCTAAAATTCCATGAAATGCCGTTAACGTTGGTAGTAAAAATACTTTAATTTTGACGGATTTAAGATTAAAGAGATTTATATGAGAATGATGGGTGATTTTAGTTTTTCCGCCTACAGAGTTGGCGTAAAAAATATCATCGTTGGGTAATGGGTTTTTAATCAGAGCGGGTTGAATATAATTTTTATTCGACCCAGTGTCGATAAGGAATTTAAGAATTTTATTGTCGCTCGTCTTACATTCAAAGAAAGGTAAGGACGAGCTTGTTATTCTAAAAAATGGACATCCGAGAAATTGTCATTTTCGGAATTAGTATCAACGTTAAATTGTTCGTTGCCGGTATTCTCATATTCAAGGGATTCTTGTAAATATTCTTTAAGAGATTGGTCGTGTTCGTAATCTTCTGCTGCAGCATATTGCGTTACCGCTTCGTCATAGTCTTTGGTATCACTACTTTCAGCGGTATTGATGTGAAAATTTCTTTGAATTTTCTGATGTTGTTGTGTTTGAAGGGATGACGGCTGAGGCCGTTTTCCTATAAATCTATTATTGTGCCCAGGATTATTCATGTAGTTTACTGCTTTAGTTCTTATGGTATCGTCTATTTCCATTGGAACTGGGGCTGGGACCGGTTTCGGGCCAAATGGTCTAGGTGGTGGCCTACTCTCGTAGTTGTTATACTGTGGAAAATTAGGTCGGATACCGTTCCGGTTGCCGAAATGTTGGAAATTCTGTTGATTTCCCTGTGGTAACCTTTGGTTGTACGGTTGCCGTAATTGCGGTAGGTAGGCTACCTGTGGGTAAAACTGTGGTAGTAACTTATGACTATTGTTCTAATTTCCACGGGGATGAATTGGAGGGTTCTTTTCGGAAATATTATTATGGGTGTGATTTGAAAATTGCGTTCTATATTGTTGGTTTTCGAGCTTCTGGCGCAGTTGTAGTGCCTGGGGAAGATTTACAGGTTCACGAATACTCAATAGCCTAGGTAAGTCTCCTTTGAGACCTCTGACAAAGGTATCCAATGCCTTGTCCCTGTATGTTTTTGTTAAGATCTGCATAGCTTCTACCCCTATTTCCATACTAGAAATCTTGTTGATAACACTGCACAACAGCATGTCTGTTGCATGGAGTTTTTTACATGAATCTGAATCGTTTTTTCACGCTGTTTTCAAAACCATACTCCGTTTTTATGTAACAGCTCTAGTTTTTGCAAAAACTGGGCGTGTCACTTTTTCGAATTTTCCTCGGCTTTTTTCTCGTTTTCGACTGTTATTTCTGAACCAATAATCCTATCGACATGATTTTTATATCGTTGCACTTACAACATTTCACGCCATCTTTTCTTACATTGATCAATTTTATGCGTTCTGAATGGGCGTGGTAATAAGGTTTCAAAGTAAGAATATATTGAATTTCAAGGCGTTTTTTCTGATGGCGAAAAATGTAAAGATGTTTCATAAATCAAGTTTCGAAGTATATGAATATCTTAAGAAGAAACATCAAGCAATACAACACAGCCAAATTATTTGGCGGAATACACATTCGCATCGAAATAATAATAAAACTGTACCATAGCGATTTTCATCTCTTTTCATACTTTTTCCTTAAAAAATTAGGAGCCTCAAAATATGCTCTTTTATATGTTCAAATTTTAGTTTGGAATACAAGCAAAAACAAAAATATTTTGAATTTCTCGAAACAAACAAAAATTAAAAACTTTGCATATTTTCAGGCCCCTAATTTTTTAAGGAAAAAGTATGAAAAGTGATGAAAATCGCGATGGTACTTTTTTCCTGTTATTTCGATGCGAATGTGTATTCCGCCAAATAATTTAGCTGTGTTATATTGCTTGATGTGTCGACTTTCATTATACACCTAACTCGTTAATTGTTTTACAAAAAATGTGTATGCTTTTGACCATCAAAGAAAACGCCTTAAAATTCAATTTTTTCCAACTTTGAGGTCCAATTACCGCGGCATTTTAACACTTATAAAAATAAGTTGCATCGTAAAAGAAGCCGTGCGGTGTTGTTAATGCGATAAGGTGAAAATCATGTCAATCGGTTTCTTGGTTTAGAAACTACGATCGAAAATATGGAAGAAGTGGAGGAAAAACTGAAAAAATGACAGGGTACCTATATCTCACAAACTAGAGCTGCTAGAAAAAATTGGAGGGTAGATTCGGAATCAGCGCACCCAAATTAGTAAGAAACAGTAGAAAAACTCCATGCAACAGAAAAAAAGTGTTTTTTTGTTGCGCTGTGTAATTAATGAGAGGTGAGTGTAGACTGCCTGATAAAACTCATGCACTGTTCTGTTGCCTTGTACCATTGCTGTCATCTGGTACTCCAAAGTATTTACGTCCCGTTTGTCTGCGTAGTGCAGATTCAAACATTTTACAATGCATTCCCAATTTAAGGGTGTGTTATAAGATTCGAGGACGTTGTCGGCACTACCAATTATTTTGTTCCTTATGACGCTGAGGATGCCGTAGAATTTAGGGGTTCCTTTAAGCGATTCGTAAAGGTTTAAAATACGTTCGACACTTTTCCTCCAGGAGCTATATTCGATAGGGTTGCCTGAAAAGTCCCTAAGGCAACGCACTACATCGGGGATTTTGTCCAAGTCACTAAGGTTTGATAAATGTGTATCGTCTATGGTTTGATCTACTATTCCTGCTATGTCATTTTGTGGATTAATTATTGCTTCAACTGTGCTTCTACATTCATTGACGTAGATCCTCTTTACAATACCTGAAATTAAAGCTTCTAGCTCTAGTGTTGCACTAATTGTTTGTGTGTTGGGATTGGCTTGTTGGGATGTGGCACTACTAGGTCCGGCTTGGTTAACATTTAGGACGGGTGGGCGGATAAGGTTGTTGGGATTTGCCATTTTGTTATTTTTCTTATCCACTGGAGGGTCTGGTGTTCAGAATCGCAGTGTTGAAATTTGTTATAATTTTTTTTTATTATTTCTTTATTGGCTGTACGAGCCTTTAGTTATGTGGTTTTTTTTTCTTAAATCCTAATTTCACTCTTACGAAACAAAATTTATGGTTGAAAGATTTTCCCTTTTTTTCTTCCGATATAATTTTCTCACAATATTTTCACTTATTACTTTAATGGTTCTCTTTTATTTTACTAATTGCTATTAACTTGATTAAATTTATGGTTGAAAGATTTTTTTTTTTCCGATATAATTTTCTCACAATATTTTCACTTATTTATTTAATGGTTCTCTTTTATCTTACTAATTGCTATTAACTTAAACTAAATGTTCTGCCAACTTACAATACCGCAACTGTCGGGAACATGCTGGGTCGGTGGGAGCAACTGGTTCCTTTTTGTTGAAAATCCGCTACTGGGGAGTCACTGTCCACACGTTGTTCCAGCCCGCTACGATCCAACGATGCTAACGGTGTCCCGGGGTCCAGAGGTGTAGTATTGCAGTGCGTGGAGAAACACGTTGGGCGCCAGTTAAGAGTTCGGCGGGCTTCTTCAGGCCGACTTATGCTCTTATTCCAAGTTGAGCGAGGCGGGCTTCTTTAGGCCGACTTACGCGCTGCTTCCAAGTTAAGCAAACACTTTAGAGTTAACTTCTGAACGGCACAACCGTCTTTATTGAATGCAAAATAGGAATGAATACTTGCTTAAAATTAAAGCTGAACATGCGTTGCGAAATCGATATTCGCAAACGCATTATCAGCGTTTCTGCTGCGGACGTCGAACGCAGCAGATCGTCGCGAAGTCAACGCCTTGAGGCGCGCTGTCAGCATTATTTGTCAACATTGTGAGTTTGTTGACCTAAACGCTGCAGCGGCGGCAAATTTTCGGCGTCAGCAGAATTTTCGCTAACTTATATTTTACATGGTTTTATTTTTGTACATCTGTATCTGTTTCTTATTCCTATGTATATATTTTAACTTTGTTATGTTTTCTTATATTTATTATAGGTATTATTTAAATTTCTTAAGATTATTATTGTGCACAATTTTTTCTTTATCATTCTTAAGTATAACAGTATTTACTCCTAACTTCTTGATTACTTTGTATGGTCCTATATAAGGCTTATCAAAGTTTTTGTTTGCTAAATTTCTTACAAGTACTAAATCTCCTCCCAAGTACAGCCGCCGTGGCTCAGTTGGTTAGTGCGCGGTCCAACGAGTCGCATGCAGAGCGACGCAAGATCGAATACTGCATGTAGTTACACCTAAAAAAAAAATAACGGGAAACTCGTTTTCTCTTTCGGTGGCTGTCCTCTCAGCTGGAAATGGCAAACCTCTGAGAGTAAAAATTGCCTATGAAAAAGCTCCCAACCTGCCGTTCGGAACCGGCATAAAACTGTAGGTCCCTTCCACCCGCGTACAAAATTCACCCGCACAACACGGGTGGTTGCGGGAAGCTAGGCCTTAGTCTCGCGTAAGCGGGCTGTCGTGCCAATCAATTATTATTATTATTACTACATCTCCTATACTAAAGTTACTACATTTGTTAGGTTTATCATAAATTGTTTTTCTTCTGGTTTTTGCCGCATCTAGCAGTTTTCTTGCATTATCTCTTGCATGTGTAAGTCTTGTTTCTAAATCGTAAATATGTGTTTTCTCGGTTGCCAACTGCAATGTCTGAAGGTATTTTTTTGTGGTGTTGTGTTATATGAAAATGCATAGTAAGGTAAGTATTTGTCCCTTTCTTGTTGTTCTGTGGAGGTTAAAATATATTCTTTTAAAACTCTATGGTTTCGTTCTACTGTGCCTAGTGTTTGGTGATGGTATGGTGCAGATGTTTTGTGTTCAATTCCTAGTGTGAGATATAGATTCTTATTAAGTTCATTTACAAATTCTCTTCCCATATCAGTTTTTAATGTTTTAAATAGTCCATACCTTAAAATAAACTTTTCTACTAACGTAGTGGCTACTTCTTGTGCTTCTTTAGTGTACATTGGGTGACATTCTACAAATTTGGTCAGTTCACATTGGATGGTAAGTATATACCTGTAACCATTTGAAATGCGTAAAGGTCCCATTGTGTCTACTACTATGGTTTGAAAACTGTCGGTTGGTGTGTCTGTCACTACCATTTTTTCCTTTGTGTGTTTTGTTATTTAGTTTGTTATACATTCATTACAGTTGTTGATGTACTCCTTCACCATTTTGGTCATATTTTTCCAGACATATTTTTGTCTGAGTTTTAATATTGTTCTTCGTATTCGTGTGTGCTCCATAAGATGTCGCGTGGTGGTCTTGGATCAGTTTTGTTTGCTCTTCAGTTTTTGTGATACGTTTCGGTGGGTCATATAAAATGTTTGTGGGGGTATTAATGTTCTTCATATTGTTTTCTAGTTGAATGCTTATATATAAATCTTTAAATTCTTTTTCTTGCATGCGTTCAAATATATAATCCTTCTTGGATAGCGCTACCTTTTTAATGCCATGGCTGTTTAACGTCATAGTTAGTTTCTCCATAATTGTACCGAGGACAGAATTAGGATTATCACTAAACTCGATCGTAATATCTTTTGCAGTCATATTGAAACGAAGAGGCACTCTGTGTTGTGCATGAACGCTTTTCCAAGCATACTTTTAGGCATGCACTTTGAAGTACGGCAAATTTGGCAAATAATTCACTTCGTATAGTCGATATGGCAAGGATGGTTCTCGAAGAAATGGGCTGTGCGGGAATGGTCGAGCGCTTTCCAATTGGAAGTTGCAAGAAACTTCGACGCGATAAGAAAACTGGTATAAAAGCAGCAGTGTGCAGCGCAATGGGTCGAGTCTTTGTTAAGCAAGCAAAGTGGTAACAAGTGTAGATACAAGCGAAGTGTAGATCTGTAAATAAAGTGATTGTTAGTTTTGACTACGTTTGCGCTTAATAATTGAAGTTGTTTTATTTTCAAACACCATCAGAACGAACCTTGGGAAACTTGAGATTTTCGTAACATTTGGTGTCAGAAGTTCGGATTGTGTTACTGAAAGTAAAATAAAATTATAAAAAACGCAGACATGGTTAAACTGGAGCTACTGAAGGTGGACCAGCTGAAGAAGGAGCTGGCTGCCTAGAATTTGCCGACTGCTGGCGGAAAGGTGGAGTTGCAGTTGCGCTTGCGAGAAGCATGTGAGGCACGAGGCGTCGATTGGACTGTGCACGAGTTCGGAGCGCAAGAACTAGAGGCGTCGGCCAAGGTGGAGGAGTCGCCTGCTGGTGCTGCTTCGCTACAGAGTACAGCTGTAGCGGAAATGGCAGCGAAGCTGGAAACTGCGAATCTCGAAATTTCGGCAAAAGTCGAAACGACAAATCTAGAAATAGCTAAAACGGAAACGGCGAATCGAGAAATGGCAGCGAAACTTGAAAGCGCAAATTGCGAGCTGCCCAACAAGCTGCAGGAAAATTCTGCGCGTTTGGAGCAGAAAGTGGAGGAAATTTCAGACAGGATTAATGGGAAAGTTGAGCACCTGTAGACGCGAGTAGAGCATTTAGACAAACGAATTAACAGTCTGGAGGATTCGGTAAACAGAACAATCGACGAGCGGCTTAGAGAGGTACAGCCACGAGAATGTTTGCCGCCGGTTCCGGAAAGTTTCGCCACCCGAACAGAAGTTCCTACTTATGATGGTGCTACGACGTTCGATACATTTAAACTGCAATTCTACTTAGCTGCTTTGGAAAATCAGTGGACCGATATCTGGAAGGGTCGGAGATTGGCACTAGCGCTGAAAGCTCCTGCGGCTGAGGTAATGAAATCAGTTCCGGAATGTTCGAGAAGTGACTACGAGGCCGTCATGAGAGCGTTGGCAGTGAAGTACAGCAACGAGCACAACCATACGCTATTCGTCTGTGAGCTGAAGAACCGCAGGCAGAGAGCCAGCGAGGCGCTGCAGACATATGCAGCAGACATTGAGCGGCTCGTACAGTTGTGCTAACCAAAATTCGGAGCTGATGATCTCGAGAGGATGAAGATTGAGTCGTTCATTGAAGGTCTTCATGATCCCGAGACACGTCGCAGTGCGTTGATGATGGGTAAGCCGACATTTAAGGAGACGGTGACCAGCGCGATGACATATGAGGCGACATGGATTGGAGGCACTCGGTATGCACCTGCAAGGATACGCCAGATCCAGCCAGACAACGACATTACGATCCAGGCCATAAGCTCTGAGCCACCGGACAGGCCACGGGTGGTCTCCTCTAAAGTTGTTTGCTGGACATGTGGCAAGCAGGGTCACATAGCACGAGGCTGCCGCCAACGAAAGAGGCGTTCCCGTTCTCGATCGCAATCGCCTGAAGCGAGGAATACTGACAATCGAGGCCCAGCCAACAAGCGCAGGGCTGAGGACGACGAGTCGTTAAACTAAAACGGGTCAGCCCAAAGGGGCGTGAGCTGATCCCCACAACCCGCTGCCCTGCCGTCCTTGCCTCTCAGCTGAAACGGCAACCTAGCAGCTTGACGATTGAAGGAAAGATAGATGGAAAGTTGTTCGTGTTGACACTGGATACTGGAGCGTCATATTCGATCATAAAAAGGAAGCTTCTGAAGAACTGGGAACCGCTGCATGGCATACAGCTGCGGACTGCGACTGGCGAGCATGCGCCGGTAAGAGGAAAAGTTACGAAAACGATTGCATGAGTTCATCGTCGCGGATATAATGGACGACGTGATTATCGGCGTGAATTTCATGATTAGGCACGGTTTTACGCTAGACCTGAAAAACCATGTGAATGTATGAATGTGTTGAATTCCCGCTGCACACCGGCTATGAGCGAAGCGTGGCGGTAAGGAAGGTTGTCTCGTGTCAACCCCTGGATCTGGACCCTGCAAGGATACGCCAGATCCAGCCAGACAACGACATTACGATCCAGGCCATAAGCTCTGAGCCACCGGGCAGGCCGCGGGTGGTCTCCTCTAAAGTTGTTTGCTGGGTATGTGGCAAGCAGGGCCACATGTCACGAGACTGCCGCCAACGGAAGAGGCGTTCCCGTTCTCGATCGTTATCGCCTGAAGCGAGAAATACTGACAATCGAGGCTTAGCCAACAAGCGCACGGCTGAGGACGAGAAGTCGTTAAACTAAACCGGGTCAGCCCAAAGGAGCGTGAGCTGATCCCCACAATCTGCTGCCCCACCGTCCTTGTCTCACAGTTGAAACGACAGCCCAGCAGCTTGACGATTGAAGGAAGGATAGATGGAAAGTTGTTCGTGTTGACACTGGATACTGGAGCGTCATATTCGATCATAAAAAGGAAGCTGCTGAAGAACTGGGAACCGCTGACCGCCGTGAGCGTGCGGCGGTAAGAGGAAAAGTTACGAAAACGATTGCTATCGGCACCAGCAGCCTGGAACATGAGTTCATCGTTGCGGATATAATAGACGACGTGATTATCGGCGTGGATTTCATGATTAGGCACGGTTTTACGCTGGACCTGAAAGAAAATGTGCTGAGGTATGCCAAAGTTGAATTCCCCCTGCACACCGGCTATGAGCGAAGCGTGGCGGTAAGGAAAGTTGTCTCGTGTCAACACCAGAAGATACCAGCGAATTCCGAAGCGATTGTGTGGGCAAAGGTGGACGAGGACGATGGGACAATTCGGCTGAGGGTTGTAGAAGCGCCAAAACAAGGATACGACAACATAATTATCGGACGTACATTAGTGGAACCCAAAAATGGAAAAATACCAGTCAGGATACTCAACCCACTGAACACACCCAGATATGTCGAAAAAGATGCGGTCATTGGCGAGTGTAGAGAGGCTGAAGCAGTTGTCAATTGCGAAAGCAGTCCACCCGGAGGAAGTAAAAAAAGCGGTTCTAACATGGACGCCATACCACCGAACCAGTGGAGCAGCGAATTGACAGCCGAGCAGAAACAGAAGGCACGGTCACTCCTGCAGCACTGTGGGTCCATATTTGCAACGGAAGCGGGCGGAAGAACAGCCATAGTGAAACACAACATCGACACCGGAATTGCGAAACCAATCCGCCAACCGCCAAGACGAGTTCCTCTGGCCAAGAGGGAAGAGGTCAAAATTTGATTGAAAACATGCAGAAAGACAAGGTCATAGAGCCACAGACAGGTCCTTGGTGCTCGCCGGTCGTGCTGGTCAAGAAAAAGGATGGCAGTACCCGATTTTGTGTGGATTACCGAAAGCTCAATGACTTGACCAAGAAGACAGCTATCCACTACCTCGGATCGATGACACCCTGGACACACTGTCAGGCACACAGTGGTTTTCCACACTCGACTTACGCAGCGGCTATTGGCAGGTGGAGCTTGCAGACCAGGACAAGGAGAAAACAGCTTTTAGTGTTGGCGACGATTTGTGGCAGTTCACCGTCATGCCGTTTGGACTCAGCAACGCACCAGCAACATTCGAGCGGCTAATGGAACGTGTGCTTAAAGGGCTGCATTGGGGGACGTGTCTGGTATACCTCGACGACATATTCGTGATGGGCAAAAGCTTCGACGACCACCTGGAAAAGCTGAAGGAGGTATTTGGGCGAATACAAAACGCCGGCCTTAAACTCAACCCAAAGAAGTGCTCGCTGTTCCAAAAAGGGGTCAAGTATCTGGGTCACACGGTTTCCGCTCGCGCAGTACATACGGACGAAAGCAAAATCACGGCGGTGAAGGAGTGGCCCGGACCACGCAATTTACACGAACTCCGCAGTTTCCTGGGCCTGTGCACATACTACCGAAGATTCGTTTCGGGATTTGCGAACATAGCTGGCAGCTTGCACAAACTGACGAAAAAGAATCAAGCCTTCGCGTGGGGTGAAGAACAGGAGCAGGCTTTTGCACGACTGAAGAAAAAATTGTGCACTGCTCCAATTCTTGCCTTCCCCGTGCCTGGAGAGATGTTTGTGCTGGATACATATGCAAGTGGGCATAGTATTGGTGGTGTGCTATCACAGATAATAGATGGCCAGGAGCAAGTGATAGCCTACTACAGCAAGATTTTGTCAAAGCCTGAACGCAACTACTGTGTGACCCGAAGGGAGTTGCTCGCAGTATTGGAATGCGTAAAACACTTCCGTAAATACCTGTATGGGCAAAAGTTTCGCCTGCGCACAGATCATGCGGCATTGAAATGGCTGCTGAACTTTGAAGATCCGGAAGGCCAGTTGGCGCGGTGGATCGAGCGACTGCAGAGCTACGACTACACGGTAGAGCATCGCAAGGGTAGCAGCCATGGAAATGCCGATGCCTTGTTACGCCGTGGCGCCCGATCGCGAAGGCTTACTGGGCGCAGCACTGTGCGGCCGATTCCCAAAAAGCTGGCCAAAACTCGAAAAAAAGTTTTTAGATAGTTTTTTTGTGTTTGGGTTGGCTACAGTAATCCCTTGAGAAGCGAAAACCGTTCATAGCAACGTCCTATACCCTAAGTATCCTCTGTATTTTCAGTCGCAACGTGGCCTTCGTTTGAGCATCGTATTACTGTCGATGAATAGTGAAAGTTGTACACATGTGAAAGATTTTGTAATGAAGTAAATTGTACAAAACCAAATGGAATCATCTTCGGAAGGTTAGTAAAATACGAGAAATCTTTAGTACATATCAATACCTCGACACAAAATTTTTAGCTGCAGCAGTACGTAGATAGATTTTTTGCAATTTTTTTTATAAAATTTGAGTTTTCAAACTGTATAGTAATACAAGGCCGTCATATGCTGTTTTGAAACCTATTAGAGGTTACACAAAAATGTAATAGCTACTGAATAAAACAAGATTCAGCTGCTACCACCTGCTACCTTGGCTTTTATGCTATTTTTTGTGCACAAGAATGCACAAAAAATCCAAAATACCATCGAATGATGGTAATACTGCACGACATGTTTTTGAAAAATATCAACAATCGGCAAAAATAACGGGAGTCGATCAGGACATCATATATCGTTTCTACATCATCCTGCAAGCCATTTCAAGTGGACATGAGATAAATATAGGAAACTTCCGGCAGTATACTGTAAAAATGGCTAGAATGATAGTAGACAAATATAATTGGTATTGTATGCCAACTTTAGTGCATAAGCTTTTGATTCATGGTCCAGAAATCATTCAAGATGCCGTTTTGCTTATTGGACAAATGTCGGAAGATGCTCAAGAGGCTTGCAATAAATTTTTTTGCCATCTATCGCCTGAACTTCGCTAGAAAGAACTATCGTCACAAAACAATGGAGGACGTGTTTAAACGATTTTTATTAGCTTCTGACCAATACATTTCAAGTTGCAGAAAGTTGCCAGCAAAACCGATGAAGTCTTTGTCAGCAGATACAATTGATTTACTGTTGTCTCCATCTATTGATGCGGAAGAAGTGTTGGAAAGTACTGATTGTAGTTCGGCCTCTGAGACAGAGACAGATGCAGATGCTGACGATCTTGCTGATAACGAAAATTTTTGTATGTAATTAAAACTAAATAATCTATTTTGCTGTATAACCTACAATTTTTAAATTGAATAAAAGGTTTTTGGTGAAAATTTGAAAAACGTTTGTGTAGTATATTTATTTAGTCTGACTGTAATTATTGAATAGTAACAAAAAAAAGGTACACGAAGAAACTTGAAAACTGTTTGTATTGCCTTTTATTGGATCCGCCATTTTGAATTTCATAATTCTGGTGGAAGGGGGTGGATTTTCAAAATTTTAAGATCAAATTCGTAATCAGCGACCCCAAAAACATATAAATTGATATGCATCTTGATTATGTTCTAGAATATACGCTATTTCACGTGAGGGGGTGGCCAATAGGGGTGGAAGGGGGTGGATTTTCAAAATTTTAAGATCAAATTCGTAATCAGCCACCCCGAAAACATATAAATTGACATGCATCGTGATTATGTTCTAGAATATACGCTATTTCACGTGGGGGGTGGCCAATAGGGGTGGAAGGGGGTGGATTTTCAAAATTTTAAGATCAAATTCGTAATCAGCGATCCCGAAAACATATAAATTGACATGCATCTTGATTATGTTCTAGAATATACGCTATTTCACGTGAGGGGGTGGCCAATAGGGGTGGAAGGGGGTGGATTTTCAAAATTTTAAGATCAAATTCGTAATCAGCGACCCCGAAAATCCCCGAGTAAGAAATTTTGAATCAATTACTTGATTTTTCGAGTTTTGGCCAGCTTTTTGGGAATCGGCCGCACTGTGCGCAGTGGCAAAGTCTGCGGCTGTCTGATGGTTGCCTATACCGCGATTGGAAGAGTGAGGATGGCCGGACCTAGGCACCTAGGCATCAAAAAAACTGTCGCCAAAATAAAAATACGATTCTACTGGGTAGGATGCCAGGAGTCTGTCGCGGATTGGATTAGGAGCTGTGATCGATGTTCGGCTGCGAAAGGACCGACAAGAAGATCTCGGGGCCGCATGCAGCAGTACAACATGGGAGCGCCCTTTGAACGAATTGCCATGGACGTCGCCGGGCCATTCCCACTTAGCACTCAAGGCAACAAATATGTGCTGGTGGTAATGGACTATTTCAGCAAATGGCCCGAAGTGTATCCTATTCCTAACCAGGAGGCCACCACGTTCGCGGAAATGCTGGTAAGCAACTGGGTGGCCAGATTTGGAGTTCCACTGGAGTTGCACTCGGATCAAGGCCGGAATTTTGAGTCTCTCGTATTAAAGGAAGTGTGTGAGCTACTAGGAATAAGGAAAACTCGCACCTGTCCTTTGCATCCCCAGTCCGACGGCATGGTGGAACGATTCAATCGGACGCTGGAAGAATAGCTGCGGAAAGTAGTAGGCAGGAACCAAAAGGATTGGGACACGCATATTCCGCTGTTCTTGATGGCGTATAGGTCAGCCCCGCACGATACGACATCACTTACGCCAGCCCGAGCAGTGTTCGGCACGGAGCTGAGGTAGCCTGCTGACTTGAAGTTCGGAGTGGTCAGCACGACTGAAGGCGCTAAGACTGATTACGCAGTCAATAAGAGGTCTGAGCTGGAAGAAATCCACCAGTTTATAAGAGACCGTATCCAACTGGTCAGCGATAAGATGAAAGCCAGATATGATCTGCGGGCTAACACAGCGGGGTTCCAAGAAGGCGATCTGGTAATGCTTTACAACCCGCAGCGGAGAAAAGGTTTTTCTCCAAAGCTTCAAACGTCATGGGAAGGACCGTACAAGGTCGTGACCAGGATTAATGACGTGGTGTACAGGGTTCAACGCTGCAGCAACAGAAACGCCAGGTTGAAAGTAGTCCACTTGGAGCGCCTGGCGTCTTACTCCGGCGGAGCCTCGGTACTTGTTCGGGACCATCAAATCTAAGTGATGGGCAGTGAAACGAAGAGGCACTCTGTGCTGTGCATGAACGCTTTTCCAAGCATACTTTTAGGCATGCACTTTGAAGTACGGCAAATTTGGCAAATAATTCACTTCGTATAGTCGATATGGCAAGGATGGTTCTCGAAGAAATGGGCTGTGCGGGAATGGTCGAGCGCTTTCCAATTGGAAGTTGCAAGAAACTTCGGCGCGATAAGAAAACTGGTATAAAAGCAGCAGTGTGCAGTCATTAAAAAGTGGTAATTGGTGCTATGGACAAGGAGTGCCCGCATTGTCATGCTCTCAAATTCAAAAATGAGCCAGCCGGGATGTGTTGCGCGTCAGGAAAGGTGCAACTACCTGAAATTGAAACACCACCTGAACCATTGAACGGTTTACTTATCGGCACTGATCTAGATTCTAACGTGTTCCTGAAGTCAATTCGAACATTCAATTCATGCTTTCAAATGACATCGTTCGGAGCAACAGAAATAGTTAGAAATACTAATGCAAATGGTCAACAATACAATTCTACATTCAAAATCAGAGGCCAAGTTTATCATAAAATGGGCTCATTGCTGCCAATGCCAAACGAACCACATACATTTTTACAGATCTACTTTATGGGCGGCGAGGATTCCGGAAGCGCACTTGCCAATCGCGTGAATGCACGTTGTGACTATAATAACCTTGATTTATTTTTTGCCAGACGCATCGTCGGTGAACTGGACGCTCTATTGAATGAGCACAATGAATTGTTGAAAATATTCAAATCACACATGCACAAATTACAAAGCGATAATCACGCTATTGTCATTAATCCTGATAAAACACCAGCTGGAGAGCACATTCGTAGATTCAATGCACCTGTTGTTGACGACCTTGCTGGAATCATTGTTGGCGATCGTACAGGTACACGAGAAATTGTGATTCGTAGAAGAAATAATAATCTTCAGTTCATTGCTGATACACGCCGTTCATATGACGCTCTCCAATACCCGCTAATGTTCTGGAAGGGACAAGACGGATATTGCATAAATATTAAACAACGAGATCCCGTATCAGGTAGGTCAATTCTCATTTAACAAAACAATTAAATTATTTAACGTAATTAATTTAAATTAATACGGCGGTCTGCTGCCTACTCTTCAGCCTCTGCTAGCTAGGATGTCCAGCTGGCGGGGGTTGAAGGGCTTGCGGAATGTGACTAGACCTCCTCGTGGTGGCCGCTGGAAACAGCCACCGGGGTATGGTCTTGTCTTACCCTGTGTGGCTGGCTAACTAGTCGCTTCCTATATCCAACTGCCTATACCTGGTATCCTCTCTGCCCCACATCCCCTCTTCCCCCCCTAATCCAGGGTGTTATGCGACCCGTGCCCATTGGATGGTTTGCAGGGGGTATACCGGCTGTAATAGCACGGAGCCAACCCGATACCTGTCCACCTCGGGTAGTATTTCTGTACTTCCCATGGCATGGGGCTCTGCCATGGGCGACCTTCTTTCCCCACAACTTGAAAAGGCCACTGAAAAGCCTCGTCGGAGTAGGGGCTGAGTTGAGCTCTCAAACACGCGCATCGGATGGTAAGGACGTCGGACAGACTGACGCCACTGATCAGCACATTGCTGAACTGACAGTAAGCGGTTGGATAGACTGACCGACAAGAAGAAGTAGGGGGAACAGCGAATGCTCCCATACGAGTGTGACAACCATGTCAACGATCGCAGTTGAGGAGGCACCCTCGCTTGGCGTACCCGCGCTGGTAGAAGCCACCGAGGCCATCTCTCTTAAGAGAAAGCGGCTGACGACTTCTCAAAAGAAGTGGCTGAGGAGACTTATGGCGTCGGGTAAATCATACGATGATGCACTAAAGACTGTGCTGGAAGAGCCGACAAAGACGGACGAAACTGGTGGCAGCAGCAGAGCGGATACGGCTCAACCCGTACCAAAAAGGACGAAGTTTAGTCCGTCCTTTGCTGAGGCTGCTGCGGCCATCAAAGTTGGTGTTGCGTCAGACGATGCAGAAAGAATTAAATCACCAAATTATCAGTTATCATTAAATTATAAGTTGAATTGTTTAAATAATGTTCTCAAATTGAATTGTATAAGTATTGAAATTGAACTAAAATTGAAATTGAATTGTCACATTGAAATTGAATTGAATTAGAGAAAGAAAACTGTTTAACTGCTTGCAATATGATTATGTATGTAACATAGGTCACTTACCGCTGCTATTGTTTACTTACTTACCGCTTACTATCATTTTGTATGTAACATAGTTCACTGACCGCTGCTATTGTTTACTTACTGCTTGTACTTACCTACCTCTCAAATTATATTTACATGTTGTTACCGCTTTGCTTATTATGTACTCCAAAAGAATACAGTTGAAAGTTTGATTATAAAAGGAATAAAATTTGGGTCCACGGACCAGTTGCAAGAAAAACGCGAAAGAAGTAACTTTCTCGTGAACACAAAAATTCTTGTGTTTTTTTCATGGCGCCCGAGCAGGGACTTTAAGTCTACGAACATTCAAAATAAAATAAACAAAGTAGGCAGTGCATTGTGTGTGGCGCTCGCGAAGACGCAAACATTTAAAATTTCAAAAAATAAACCACTGCTACGTGTGAAAGTGAAACAGTGACCAAAAAGTGGTGTGTAAAAAGAGAGCACAACTAAAAACAACAACAAGGCTGTGATTAGCCTTTACATCGTGCTTTCGTTGCTTTCGTCACATACGCTAATTATTCTCGCTGACACTTGCGTCGCTAGTGCTGTGTTCGCCGGTCTCGTTTTTATTTACTTGCATCGCTGCCGTCTTCGCTATTACATGCGTCGCTCGCGCTGTGCTTGCCGTTTTCGCTAATACTTGCGTCGCTTACTTGTTCGCTATTAACATACTTGCGCTGTTTGCTGTTGCCGTTGCTGTGTTAAAATTGCAGCCGCTAATACTTCTTGCTGTTTGCTGCTGCCATCGTCACTGACATTTACGTCGCTGCCAAAACTTACGTTGTTTGCTGCAGCCGTCGACGCTGCTAATACATACGCTGCTATTGCTGATCGCCGTCGCTGCCAGTCAAAAACCATACTTACGCTATTTTGCCTCGCTGAGTCTCACATTGTTGCTTTGCTGCTGCCGTCGTCGCAGTTATACTTCCACCACCGTCGTCGTTACCAGTTACGCCGCCGCTGATACTTACGCTTTTTCCTTACTGCTGCCGTCGCACAATGGGGTAAACATGCCGAAAACCCGCGCATTACGGCTAATCTTAAAGTTACGGGTCTAACTTTTTTTTTTATTTTTCGTAATCTACATGCATGTAGCAGTCAGAAAATGCTTTTTGCATGTAAATCGGACCGAAACTGGCTACTGTATAGCCATTCAAAGTTGGGTGTTTTTATACTCAATTTCATTTTGTCGATGCAACTTTTTTGATGGTGATGCTTAAATGTCAATTAAATCGTTATTTTAAAATATAATCGAATAAGTTTTGGTACGTGTAATAAGCATATTCCTACATTTAATTTGACATATAATTCTTTTCCATGGCACATTTTCTTTTAAAGATATAAGTTCTCAAAGTTTGGGCAAAAACAACGATTTTTTTAGGAAAATGTCCTACTTTCGTGGTGTATAACTTTTATGGATAATCATGGATAATCGAAAATCTTTAGGGAAGGTAAGTAGGAACCTTCATAAAAAAAATGATACCCAACTTGTCTGCGGAAAGCTGCGGAATGGTTAGATTTTTGGACTTGTATTCACTTCTCTTAGTAAGAAAACAAATATATATGAACTGAAAACTTTTTAACGCGCGTATGGGTCGGTACGTTTATAGCACTTGATGCATATATATAGTATTAAAAATAATAATTAAAGTAAAAATAGATGTGATTTATCACCTGAAAAAAAAATATTTTGTATCAATTTTTTCGGCGGGTACGCAGGATGATTCTTCAAAAAGGCAATATATTTCAATACAACTTTGTGTGGAATTTACGAGTGACCTAACTAAACTCTGACGTAAAAATGGGCTTGGAACGCCCACTTTTAAGTAGGGTTGCCATATAAGCATACTTGGTTAAATTGGGAAAATTTATTATATTTATATATTTACCAACGTCATCTGCCCTTTTGTGGTTATTTATAACGGTAAGTGGGCGAGGGACACCCCATTAAGCCGTTATGAACTGTATCAACCCGTATCAAATGGTTTTTGTTTAAATACGAATTACCCTACATGTATGTGTTTTATGTGGGTGTTTTATGAAAGGAGGCGAAAAATCGGGGCGTAAAAGTGCCTAATTGCCGACTGTAGGGTGCCGGTGCAAGGTACATTAACAAAATAAAATTATGGTGAACAAATTTCTGAAGAGTCCTGAAGGAGTTGTCCAAATTTGAGGTATTTGTCTTTAACCGTATAGATACTATAGCATAAAATAGGCAATGCGCGGGTTTTTGGCATGTTTACCCCATTGTGTGCCGTGACACCTACCAAAATTAAATTAAGTTATGAGCACTAGTATTCACAGTAAGTACGTATCCTCATGCATCCATCTTGTTACTCTTGGATAAGTTTTATTCAAGAAAACTCAATTTTTAAATTTTCAATGTCTTGTGCAAACAAATACTTAGGTTCAAACGCAATTTTGAAGTTGCAGAATTAGTGTATTTAACCTCCAGTATTAGCAGCATAACGATTTATACATGAGTTAATAAAATATTTTATTTTTGTCGTACGGTGCAATATATCTTTGTTAACTATTATTAACTATAACTATTAAAGTTCAAGGATAAAGTTTTAACACGCATCCGTCGTTAACAAAAAGTTACGAAAGAGTCGTTTGTGTGTCAATTTGACACAACATCAAAAAATATCAATACAACGTTGTAGTTAAAAAGGAAAAGGGAGGGGAAGTTTATTTTTGTTTGTGTTTTGCTTGACGCAATATATGCAGAAAGAAATAGACATAGTTTAATTTGTTTTTCACTATGTTTTAATAATTTAATTGTTATACAATGCCAAAAAATGAATGAGAATTGAGTGGAATTAGATCATTTATTGCGCTTCACATGTTTCGCATATAATGAAACGGTGCTCCGGACAAACTTTCTTTTTGCATTTGTAGCATTCGACGGAATGAATATTGGCATTCCGCACTTGCGGACATATGTGACACCTCGCGCGCTTCTTAGACGGCGTATGATGCGCCAAGCGGTGCAGCGATGGTCCAGGTGTTTCCGGAAGCTGTTGTGATGATGGTGGAACACCACGAATTTGATTTACCACCGACTTGACAGACTCACTTCTGGGTGTGCGTTCTCGCTGCTCCACCTGTGGTACCACAAGCGAATGGCCCAGTTCGAGCAAAAACAGTCGTCTACGAAAGTTCTTTTTGGCATAATTCCATAGTGGATTCAAATCGATGAATAGCACAAATGCATTCAACGCCGAGATGTCGAGCATGTTACAAAAGACTGCAACGGGCCATCGATTTAGTTTGCGCTTGCAGCGATAGGTCCCCACCATCTCGTCCATGATGTCCACGCCACATTTCGTTGCATTATAGAAATTTATTATCTCTGGTTTCTTTTGAACGTCGTTCTCAGTCACTTGTGTTCCCTTGTGCATAGTGCTCAGCAAAGTTACGAAGCGACGTCTCTTTGTGACATAAGAAACCAAAGTGGAACCAAGATCGTGGTTGAATGCAAATTTCGAATGGTACAGTGGTTGAGTTTTCATGTCGAGTAATAGTGGAGGTAGTTCCTTTCGATTTTTTCGTATCGTGCCAACGATGGTCATTTGCCGTTGGTTCAATTTCACTGCAAGACCATGAGATGTAAAGAAATTGTCGCAAGTCACATTCCTTCCATTCAGCCCGTCTGTGAGTTGCAAAACAACCCGTTCAGCCTGATTTACCTCCGGAGCACAATTACGGTTTCGACCAATGTAAACCTCTATAGCATAAACATAGTATGTTGCAGCATCACAGAGCACCCAATGTTTGATGCCATATTTGCAAGGCTTCGAAGGCAGGTATTGAGTGAATGGACAGCGACCACGATAAGGCAACAATTGCTCATCTACCGTCACATTTGCACCTGGTTTATATGCCAATTTTAGTCGGTTAGCCCATTTTTCAAATATGGCACGAATCGGCGCTAATTTATCGCGGGCGCGCGTATTTCCTCTTTCTTCGCGATCGTCAAAGCGTAGACAGTGAGTGATTTCTTTATAGCGCTCTAGTGACATTGTCGCTGAGAATATTGGGCGTCCAGTTTTTGAGTTCCACAACTCAGTCACACATTCACCATGTGACCGGTATACACCAGCAAGCAGCAATATCCCATAGTACGCACGCATCGTGCAAACATCAACCTTCTTCCAGCTACTTCCATATTTACGTGAGCCATATAAGTTGGTCATATCAATCACAGTTTGCTCAATGGGCTCCATGAACAAAAGAAATGCAGACAAAGGGTCGATGACGCGTGATGACGCGAACACAGTCGGGCCTAAAGCAACCAAATATGATATATAATAACAACAAAACATACAATAATAAACCATAATAAGCCACCTGAAGTCATCCCAAATGAAGATACTGTTTGGCGTATGCAGCTCGGCTCTTCCAATGAATATTTTATGGACTTGTCTTTCGACAACAATGCCATATTAGTGTCTGTTTCCTCCTCAAGGATGTCAACTTCACTCTCACTGCTTGTATCACACGCGTCATTTTCAAGTTCATTTGGTTCGTAGTCACTGTCTTCGTCATCACTTTCATCAAATTCTTCATCCTCAGCCAACAACTCACTATGCCATATAAAATCCATAACTCGGCCTATAACTACTTCCACTTTTGATCACGACAACAAAACACACAACTGAACTCGGCACGTGCTGACAAACACTCGTCTATTTATTCGCTTTTTATAAGAAGTAAATGAGAACTACAAGAAACGCGCAATGAAAAAATTTCCAAACACTTCTTGAATACACGAAATACAACTGACGCGTAAACAAATTGTAGGCGTTTTTTCATATGTGTCAAATTGACACACTAGCGACTCTTTCGTAACTTTTTTTGTTGGCACGCCCCTAGGCATGTAAAAACTTCGGGCATATGATTTTTCGAAATTTCGTCGAAAATTAGTCATTGAGCCAAAATCTCATTCGATTTCGTGAAAAAATAAACGCGCAATGACAGTTTGAATTCGAAAATTGTGTCAAATTGACACAAACGACGGATGCGTGTTAAAAGGACATTTTCAATACCTCTTCGTCCTTTTACACCAAAAAAATTATGAAATGTCCTTCAAATTTCAAAGTCCTTTTAAAAAAAATCCTGACGTCAGAGAGAAAAACTAAAAACGCAGTTTTACTACGTTTGGCCCCTAGTTTTGCGAGTATACCGATTTTTTCGTGTGTAAAATTTGTTATCGCACGGTGTTATTTGGTACAAAAACCTTCAGAGAAAAAACAAAAATATAAAAATATAGTATCCACAAGTTTTTAACCTAAAACAGGCACTGAAAAGAGGCTATGGCCATATGGCATAGAATAACCGAAAGGGTTAAATCAGTTGGATATTAATTGAGTTTCCCAGGGAAAATTTTTACTTTGTTAGGTTCACAAAAATATGACTCGATATGACCCAATTTTCGTTTTTTTTTCATACTGCACTTGCTATACTGCATTTGTTCCAGAAATTATTCTAAACTGTAATGAAAGTAAGAAGTGGGAGCCAAAAAATGTATTATTTTAGAAGTTATAGGATCGAAATTTTCAGAAGGTGACACTATACTGTTGCATAAGCTCGAAATTAAATGAAATGAAATTTTATCAATTAATAATTTAAATATAAAGCTATACTTATGTATAAATTTTTGTAGCTAAAAAAGAGCTTTAATATTTAACAAATTAACAAAAGAGCCAAAAAAGAGCTAGGAGCTAAAACCAAATTTTTGGAGCCATTTAAAAAAAAAAATCTAAATCTAGCTCCAAAATGGCAACACTGATGATCACACTCAATTTAAGCAGGGTTGCTCAGCACATTCCGGAAAGCGAAATACTTGCTGGTGCAGCAGCAGCGGGAAGAAATCAGTACTCAAAAGTATTTTTCTTTCAGAAAATAGCAGTCACACTATGCAAGTTTTCGCTTTCGAAAGTAACTTTCAAAAAGTCGGAAAGCGCTTGAAGAAATTACTTTTTTGGTGGTTAGAATAGAATAGAATAGAATAGAATAGAATAGAATAGAATAGAATAGAATAGAATAGAATAGAATAGAATAGAATAGAATAGAATAGAATAGAATAGAATAGAATAGAATAGAATAGAATAGAATAGAATAGAATAGAATAGAATAGAATAGAATAGAATAGAATAGAATAGAATAGAATAGAATAGAATAGAATAGAATAGAATAGAATAGAATAGAATAGAATAGAATAGAATAGAATAGAATAGAATAGAATAGAATAGAATAGAATAGAATAGAATAGAATAGAATAGAATAGAATAGAATAGAATAGAATAGAATAGAATAGAATAGAATAGAATAGAATAGAATAGAATAGAATAGAATAGAATAGAATAGAATAGAATAGAATAGAATAGAATAGAATAGAATAGAATAGAATAGAATAGAATAGAATAGAATAGAATAGAATAGAATAGAATAGAATAGAATAGAATAGAATAGAATAGAATAGAATAGAATAGAATAGAATAGAATAGAATAGAATAGAATAGAATAGAATAGAATAGAATAGAATAGAATAGAATAGAATAGAATAGAATAGAATAGAATAGAATAGAATAGAATAGAATAGAATAGAATAGAATAGAATAGAATAGAATAGAATAGAATAGAATAGAATAGAATAGAATAGAATAGAATAGAATAGAATAGAATAGAATAGAATAGAATAGAATAGAATAGAATAGAATAGAATAGAATAGAATAGAATAGAATAGAATAGAATAGAATAGAATAGAATAGAATAGAATAGAATAGAATAGAATAGAATAGAATAGAATAGAATAGAATAGAATAGAATAGAATAGAATAGAATAGAACAGAATAGAATAGAATAGAATAGAATAGAATAGAATAGAATAGAATAGAATAGAATAGAATAGAATAGAATAGAATAGAATAGAATAGAATAGAATAGAATAGAATAGAATAGAATAGAATAGAATAGAATAGAATAAAATAGAATAGAATATAATAGAATAGAATAGAATAGAATAGAATACACTACACTGCTAACAAAAAAAAATTATGTTGAGTTACTGAGCTTGTAATGTTGCGAGATTACATAAATACCGTAGCTTTGGTTTGTTAGTTAAGTGGGCGCGGAAAGTGGGCGTGGCTGATTATATTATAGCCTATGTTTGCCGCAATGACACGCTGAATCGTTTGATACCCATATTGCTATGACAAATATACCATGGCTGATTTGTCATTATAGTGGGCGTGGAGGGAAAACGTATCAGGTGGGCATGGTCAATCTCATATAACCTATGTTTAGCCCTATGAAACACAGAATCATTTTACATCAACATTTATGTACAAACATATAGTGTAGCTTTGTTTTGTTAGTTAAGTGGGCGCGGCAAGCAGGCGTGGCCGATTTTATTTGTTATGTATGTGTGTTGTATGTATGTAGGTATGTATGTTGCACGTCTGTAACCCTGTAACCGTCGGTTACAGACGCTCCTGCGCAAGGAGGATCCGGTATCAGAGGCTTCATGATCCTCCGGCCTTGATTGGTGAGAGTAGGTGTGGTGGAAGTTGTGGGGATGTTGACCTGGCTAACCCGTGTGCACTTGGCTTTTTAATTGACCCGTAGCTTCAGCGGGGGTGGATTGAATAAGGCCAACCAGGTTTAAAGAAAACACCTATCCGCATGGCTATCATTAAGTGTTAGCCCGAATCGGTTGCGCGAGGACATAACAACACAAAAACAAAAAATTATGCACACGATTGCATCAAACGAGTGAAAGAATCTGCAAACTAACTCGGACCGACTGTGGTGCACCAACGCATTGCACCTGCGAACCTTTTCCTTCTAGTATCCTGATGATGACGTTGTCGGATACTCCTTGCCCAACCTACCATTGTTTCTCGTAGCTGACGCCGAGAAACCCTTTTACGAAATGTTTCCTACTCCCTTATTCCCAGGCCAAACTCAAATTAGCTCAATTTATCATATTACAAAAAAATAATCTTTATTAAATAATTAAACTTAAAATTATTAACCGTTTTTTTTGTAAAGAACTGCATTAATAAAATTTAAAATCTGAAGCCAAAACTAAATGTACACAAAAAACGTAAGCCTAAATATGTACATTAGCAATTTCTAATAATAAAAATTTTCTTGAATTTTCTTTTAACTCTTAATAATAACCTTTTCTTAATCCCAAGATTTACAATTCGAAATTCAACCTTTTTTAATCCTTTTAATCAAAAATGTAGCTTAGAACTAGTTTTAGCCAAAGTTTTAATATAAATTTCAATAATTTTAGCTTGAAAACCAATTTTAACCTTTTTTTTTTTTACAACAATAAATCCTAAATTAAGTAGCAAATTTTTAACGAATTAATGTAATTTTAAACATGATGAACAAATGATGTAGATAAATGCAAGGCCAAAGAAGAAATTTTTGAGTTAGGAAATTTTCTTTCGGGTCGTTTTGTTTTTGTTAATAGGTTTGTGTTTTAATTAAATGTGCCAGAAGAATGAATTGAACTTACATGACTGGGTGTTGACGTGTGTGTGTTGTCCATCGTTGGGCCCATCGATGCAGATGTACACTGGAAAAAATATTTAAAACCGCAACCACCAAAGAGTGATTGAAGTTTGGCACAACACAAAATATAGAACTCTTTATTCTTCTCAAGCTTTCGGGTTTTTTTTTTTCTGGGTTTTTTTTTTTTCTTCTTCCTAGCATTTATCTATACACTTCTTTTCTGTTTTCACTATATTTCTTTAGTTTTTTTTTCTCCAAAAACTTTCACGCTATGGTTTTAAACCCCTTTTTTCCGCCTTTTCTTTTCTAATCAATCTGACGACATTTTTTTTTTCTTTCTTTGTTCACTTTACACAATTCCCTTAAATTTTAAAACATTTTTTTTTTTCCTTAAATCAAGATTACAATTTCCAAACTTTTAGTTGCCATTTAGTTGCTGTGATAGTTTTTGTGACGCCGTTGTAGCATAAGTAATCAATGTTGCGTCGTTGTTGTTGTACAATTTTTAAATACTTCCGAATTTGCAGTGTTACTGTTGTTGTTGTGGTTGTTGTCGCAAAATTTTCCAGAATTTGGAGTGTTGTTGCTGCTGTGATTTGTGTTCTGCATGCTTAATACTGTGACTGTTGTTGTTGTTTGGGTTTTTCTTTTAGCACTGTTTCTCCGCTTAAATTGAGCTGTACCAGACTGATCGGTTGTAAAAGTTTTCCCCGCCGCCGCTTAGTGTTTTAATTGGGGTTTTATTTTCGCTTTCGCCGTGCTTGATTTTTAAAAAGTATGTGAGGGGTTTTTTTTTTGTGCTAGTTCATGTATGTTTTTTTTCCCCCCCCTTTCGTCTATGCACAATTTGTTCGGTTTTTATAAAAATAAACTTCTTTCTTTGTTTTTTTTTTTTTGTTTTTAAATGTTAACTTAGTTGTAAACGCGACTCGCGGTTTAGGTGCGTTGGTCCGACGGCATTCCGCAGTCGTTCTGCGGTTCCGCGTGGCAGCCTTCTGTCTAGTCTATTCCTCCTCGTTCTGGCGTGAGCCCAGCGCTATTTATAAGCGACTCAAAACAACGCCAAGCCGTTTTGTCACCTTGTTGTGTCCTGACCTGCGTTATTCCGTTTTTTTTTGCATATTCCTAAATTTACATGGGTTTGTGCGTTTGTGCATAGTTTTATGACCCCACCAAAATTGGTCCGCTTAGCAACAACTGAATACACCCAACAACATCCAACAGATCACCAGTTTTAACAACAACTTCGCGAATCGACACTAACTGTCGATCACAACAACCAAATTTGATTTGCATTGCGCTACAACACACAATTTGTGCATCACAACAACCACATTTAACTACCATTGTGCTACAACATCCAATTTTCGCATTACAAAAACCACATTTAATTACCATTGCGCTACAACACCCACGTTGTGTGTTACAACAACCACCTGCGCACTTGCTGGGCAGTACAACAACCACTCTTAGTCGCTTCCTCTGTTAAGCTCAAACCTACGCACACTCGTACGAATGTATCGCAACATTTTTGCATAGGTAAAGGGTTGAGTGATGTTGCGTGAGTGGCTTGAGTGCTCGGCGCAGCTTTGAGCAACTTGCGCAAATGGTTTCAGGGGTTCCAAAACTTTTGAGATTGTAAGCATGCAGACCCCAACAACACCAGATATTGCGGCTACGCTGCAATATTTGTAAAAAGGACTGCATGCTAGGATTTTCGCTCGATAATGTCTTTCCGATGGTAAAATTCTTTCTTGCCGGTATCTTCGCCCTCGAGTTGGTACATGTTGTTGCCTCTTTTGCCTATAACTTTGGCTTTAATAAATTTCTTAGCGAACTTGGAACAAAACTTCTTGCTAGCATCACTCAGAATGAAATTACGTCTATAAACCCTATCTCCTACTTCAAAACCTTTTGTTGTGCTACGCAAAT
Organism: Melieria omissa; assembly: GCA_963971225.1. NCBI lineage: Eukaryota > Metazoa > Arthropoda > Insecta > Diptera > Ulidiidae > Melieria > Melieria omissa. Next base: position 50,628,103 of record OZ020269.1, on the reverse strand, counting down.
TATACCTCCTAGCTGACGCTTCATAAGCTTTAGTGATGTTTTGGCTAATTGCTTCTCTAATTAGTTTAATTTTATCTGACCTCTCTATGACTGTATCTTCGAATGAACCCAGCTTACGCAGCAGTTCATAGTCACGGCCGTTCGAAAGCATTTGCTGACCGGTAATTGCATAATAAGGAGTGCAGCCAATTGATTGATGGACTGAGCTACGTAAAGCTTCAGCGATATCAGCCAAATGTGTATCCCACATTGATTGCTCTTTGCTGATGTAGGCGCGTATTCCTACTAATATGGACTGATTTACTCGTTCACTGGCGTTGGCTTGAGGACTATATAAGGCGGTAAACATGTGGCGGATACCTCGGTCTTTCAAAAAGTCGTTAAAATAGGAAGATTTAAATTGTTTTCCGTTATCAGACATAATTATTTCCGGTGTACCAAAAACACTGAAAACTTGCTCCCGCAGAAATTCACAAATGACAGGTGCAGTAGCTCTTCGGATGGCTTTGAGCAACGGGAATTTGGTGAAATGGTCCAAAACGATTAAAATTGCGATATTTCCCTGTTTGGATCTAGGATACGGACCTAGAAGATCAATGTAAAGCTTTTGGAAAGGTCGTTGAGTAGCATAATGCCCAGACATTGGCGGCCGCAATACGCGGTTTGGAGCTTTGCTTTCGCAACAAATGCTACACTTGCTTATGTAATCCTTCACATCAGCCACCATGTTTGGCCAAAATAGGGTTTTCCTCAACCGTTCTAAGGTTTTGGCGATGCCGCCATGACATTTGTTTGGCGGGCAATGAGCATTCTCTAGTACTTCCGGTACCAATTCCTTTGGCAGCCAGAGCTTCCAGCAACTAGCTTCCGCTTCCGGGTTTCCGTTCGCAAATTCGTTTCGTTTGTAAACTTCGTTGTCCAAAATACGTAAATCGGGCAATTTGTTTTGATTTTCTCGTACGCAACGTTTGAGGTCTTCGTAGTCAGGTGACGTAAATGCAGAGGAATTCAGGTTTACCACAGGACAGAATTCGATTTCCACTATTTCGGTGTCGAAATTCTGACGCGACAGGCTGTCGGGTACAACATTTTGCGTTCCCCGCCGGTGTTCTATTTTGAACCGGAAACCTTGCAGCTTCAATGACCAACGCGCTAAACGTCCTGATAAATCAGGTTGTCGCATCAACCATTGCAAGCTTGCATGGTCCGTGACTATCGTAAAGTCTTGCCCTTCTACATATGCTCTAAATTTCTTTAAGCTCAACATTGCTGCCATGCATTCGAGTTCCGTTACGCTATAATTGCTTTGGGCTTTGTTCAATTTCCGAGAAAAATACGCTATTGGTACTTCTACCCCTTCACTATTTCTTTGAGCCAATACTGCTCCTACCCCGTGTTTACTTGCATCACACTGAATTATAAAAGGTTTGCTATAATCAGGATTCGCAAGTACTGGCGCGCTCGCCAGCTTGTGCTTGAGCTCATAAAACGCTGACTGCGCTTCTTCTGTCCAACTGAAGTTTCTACTCTTTTTGAGAAGATTAGTAAGTGGCGTGGTAAGGGCGGCGTAGTTGTCCATAAATCGCCGGTACCATCCAGTCATGCCTAAAAATCTTCTTAGCTGTTTTACTGTCGTTGGTGCTGGATAGTTCGCAATTGCCGACACCTTATCAGGATCAGTGCGCAAAGTACCGTTCCCCACAATATAACCCAAGTATCGCACTTCCTTTATACAAAATTTACTCTTCTGCACGTTAATGGTTAAACCAGCTTTGCGAAGATGGCTAGCCACTTCCGTCAAGGTGGCCATATGTTCCTCAAAAGTCTCTGACACAATCAGTAAATCATCAAGATAGACGAAAACTTGATTTTTAAGCTGCGCTGGTATTACATGATCCATGAGCCGACAAAGCGCTTGCGGCGCGTTGCATAGGCCAAATGGCATGACCCGGTATTTGTACAACGGCCGATTTGGTACTGTGAAACATGTGAAATCTCTAGAATTTTCTTCCAACGGAATTTGCCAAAACGCACGTCGTAAATCCAACGACGTGATGAAACGAGCTTTAGGCAATCGGCTTAAAATGCCTTCGATATGCGGCAAAGGATACGCATCTTTGATTGTAACAGCGTTCACCTTCCTTGAGTCGAGACACAGACGGACCTTATCACCTTTTCGGACGAGAACTACCGGACTAGACCATGGACTGTTTGGGCTTTCTTCAATAACGCCAAGTTGCAGCATTTCATCAATTTCTTTGTGGACAAGTTTCTCAATAGCGGGAGAAATGGGAAAGTAACGTTGTTTAATCGGACGGACATTTGACTCAACTTCGATGACGTTGCATTAATGTGGTTTTACCCAGCCCTTCTCGCTCATAGGCTGGAAATAGCCTTTTCACTGCTTCTAACCGGTCTTGTTGTTGTCCGGATAATACCAACGTATTTTCATTATCCGTCAACGGCTGCTGAAGATCAATTTGCGCAATTATATTTGGTGCAATTTTAAATTTTTGCCAAAAATCAATGCCTAATATAACTGATTGGGAGAGATTTGGGACTATATAAAATGCAATTTCGTCCTCTCGATTCCTGAATTTTATTAACGTGCGAAGAATACCATAAACAACTTGTTTTCGCCCATCTGCTGTGTGAATTGAAGTTTTAAATGCTCGCACATCTTTTCTACCAATAATATCGCTCGCTAGTGCGCCCCCTATACATGATATCTGCGCCCCACTGTCAAGTAAGCCGAGCACCTTCTTGTCGAGGAGAGTAATCTGTGCATACGGACGCAAATCTAAAGGTTTGTGCTGGATTGCACAGATTCCCGCAATGTATTTACGCTGCCGCCTAACAGCTTGCCAGAAGTTACTCATACGCTCCGTTGAACGTATAGAGCGGCTTGATTTTACTAGTTTGTTGTCGTTCAAAATTAAGTTTCTGACTCTTTTGTAGTTTTGTAAACGTTCCCCATAAGGAATTATATGATGGGAGTCAGATGGCAGCTCCGGTGCTGTAGATGGCGTTTGTGCTGTTGCGCTTATTGCCGTGTTTGGTCGTAGCGAGGACTCGGTCTGTGAGCCTCGCTCGTTTGGACGTTTCCCGGACAACAAGTGTCGCAATTTGGTTTATAAATGCCTGGTGCACCGCAACCATAACAAAACACCGTTCGTTTATCCAGGCAATCAAAATACCTGTGACCTTCTTTACGACAATTCCAGCAAACTATCTTCGGATTCGTGCTGCGTCTGGTAACCTCGTCCACTTCGACAACATCATCATCCAATGGTTTATCTTCCACCAATTCCAACTCGACGTCAACCTCGTTTACTTGCCGTTTGAAGGGATTGTTGCGCGGCGCAGTTGTTGTAGATGGGTGCGTCGTCTGGTGTTTGGCGATCTCGTTCAGCAAGCTTTCACCTTTAAGGCACAAGCGACGCAATTCGGCCAACGAATTGACATTCACGTATAACAATTGTTGCCGTATGCGCGGACGAAGTCCCCTCTGAATAATTTCCACCAGCTCAGATTCTGGAATCTGGTTCTGAAGATTTTCCGCGAATCTCAACACCGCATTGCGATAGTCGTCGAACGATTCTGTTGGCCCTTGCTTCCGATTGCGCATCGCTTCCTTGATGTCCGTGTCGGTTTTGTGTTCGCCAAAGTGTGTTCGCAGCGATTGGCATAGCGTATGCCAGTTAACCCGATCGACAGACCTTCGGTATCGCCAGTACCAGTCCTTAGCCTCATGCGTGAATAAACTTTGGGCATGCTCGCACAACAAGTTGAAATTGCCATAAAGAGTATCAATTACCTGTAGCTCTATTCTAAAAATGAAATTCTCTACTGATAACTTTGACGTCCCATCGAATTTAATGTCCCAACTGGCAATCAAATGAGCAATTTTGCCAGAATTGGTAACAGCGGATGAGTCGCTCATTCGTACTGGAAGTGGCACGTGATGTTCGCGATTGTTGTTGCCATACGGCAAATCCTGTGGCCATTCAGGTGTTGAGCCGGGTTGATTGTTGCGGCCTTCACGTGGCTGCGCGCCCTGTACATCTAGCCTGCCTAATGCATTAGCTAAACTACTTTCCAGCCTCTGTTCGATCACCTGCGCTATTCTAGCTTCTAAGTCATCAATAAGATTTGCCTGTCGACCCGCTAGCACTGTTTCTACTATAGATCGAATGCGGTTATCACCAGCATTCCCACCAGGCTCAGACAAACTCACTGAAGGCTCCGCCAAACTACGATCAATGGGTATATCTCGGTTGGCAGCGCTTGTAGCTGCAGCTTGTGAGGTCGAAGGCACAGGATTGTTCACATCGTCTATAGGCTCTCTTGTTTTTGCCCGAGTTCGCATGCCAGGAGTATGTTTGTTTGGATCTGACATGAAATCGCGACTGCTGCATGCAGCTCGGCACTGCGGACAGGAAGAGTTCCGCTTCAACCAGTTGATCAAGCAACTCCGGTGAAAGACGTGTGCGCAGGCTGTGCGTAAGACCTCCGCACCATCGCTCAAACCTTCGCGACAAATTGAACATACCGTCTGCCCAGCAGTTGCCAAGTTTTCACTACTGTGACGCAACGGCATAGTGACGGCCGCAAAATCGTATACAAAAATAAACAATTAAAAAACTCGGAAAGGACAATCGCAAGCTAATTGTAATTAGTCGCAAACGAAGGTATCTGATACCCAAGATCAGATCGGCATGATCTCGACAAAAACTCCATCCAATCAACAAATGAAAAAATTACATCAGCAGCAGCAAAAGATAAATCTGGTCCAACCACAAAACGATAACTATCAGCGATAACGATATACCCCAAAAAAATACAAATTTTCAAAATATGAGTTATTTGGCCTGTCATGGAAAAGAGATTCGGAAATATTTCATGAAATGAGGAAAAGTTCGAAGTGCAGCGTTGGTTATTAACCCTGACGACTTATCAGCAACAGCAATCGTGGTTATGAGTATCTTTCAACTCACTAAAATCCACGAAGCCTCGCGGTCGCAACGGTCATGTACCAAAACCCAATATGGAAATTCTTTACGCCAACAACAGAACGGTTAGTGCTATTAGCATTTAGCCAAGTTAGCACTACAATCCAGAATCCGCGTTTAGCAAAAAAAAATCCAACCTAAAAACCAAAACTTTTGGAAGTTATTTGGACGTAATCACGCAGCGGTAAAGTTCCATGATATCTAACCATCAGAACTCAAAATCCATCGTATGTGCATTACGCAAAGCTACCAAAGCGATATTCGGACGGACGGACTACATTACTACAATAGCAATGCATGAACCCCACCTAAAGTGAGGCCCCACGTTGGGCGCCATTTGTTATGTATGTGTGTTGTATGTATGTAGGTATGTATGTTGCACGTCTGTAACCCTGTAACCGTCGGTTACAGACGCTCCTGCGCAAGGAGGATCCGGTATCAGAGGCTTCATGATCCTCCGGCCTTGATTGGTGAGAGTAGGTGTGGTGGAAGTTGTGGGGATGTTGACCTGGCTAACCCGTGTGCACTTGGCTTTTTAATTGACCCGTAGCTTCAGCGGGGGTGGATTGAATAAGGCCAACCAGGTTTAAAGAAAACACCTATCCGCATGGCTATCATTAAGTGTTAGCCCGAATCGGTTGCGCGAGGACATAACAACACAAAAACAAAAAATTATGCACACGATTGCATCAAACGAGTGAAAGAATCTGCAAACTAACTCGGACCGACTGTGGTGCACCAACGCATTGCACCTGCGAACCTTTTCCTTCTAGTATCCTGATGATGACGTTGTCGGATACTCCTTGCCCAACCTACCATTGTTTCTCGTAGCTGACGCCGAGAAACCCTTTTACGAAATGTTTCCTACTCCCTTATTCCCAGGCCAAACTCAAATTAGCTCAATTTATCATATTACAAAAAAATAATCTTTATTAAATAATTAAACTTAAAATTATTAACCGTTTTTTTTGTAAAGAACTGCATTAATAAAATTTAAAATCTGAAGCCAAAACTAAATGTACACAAAAAACGTAAGCCTAAATATGTACATTAGCAATTTCTAATAATAAAAATTTTCTTGAATTTTCTTTTAACTCTTAATAATAACCTTTTCTTAATCCCAAGATTTACAATTCGAAATTCAACCTTTTTTAATCCTTTTAATCAAAAATGTAGCTTAGAACTAGTTTTAGCCAAAGTTTTAATATAAATTTCAATAATTTTAGCTTGAAAACCAATTTTAACCTTTTTTTTTTTTACAACAATAAATCCTAAATTAAGTAGCAAATTTTTAACGAATTAATGTAATTTTAAACATGATGAACAAATGATGTAGATAAATGCAAGGCCAAAGAAGAAATTTTTGAGTTAGGAAATTTTCTTTCGGGTCGTTTTGTTTTTGTTAATAGGTTTGTGTTTTAATTAAATGTGCCAGAAGAATGAATTGAACTTACATGACTGGGTGTTGACGTGTGTGTGTTGTCCATCGTTGGGCCCATCGATGCAGATGTACACTGGAAAAAATATTTAAAACCGCAACCACCAAAGAGTGATTGAAGTTTGGCACAACACAAAATATAGAACTCTTTATTCTTCTCAAGCTTTCGGGTTTTTTTTTTTTCTGGGTTTTTTTTTTTCTTCTTCCTAGCATTTATCTATACACTTCTTTTCTGTTTTCACTATATTTCTTTAGTTTTTTTTTCTCCAAAAACTTTCACGCTATGGTTTTAAACCCCTTTTTCCCGCCTTTTCTTTTCTAATCAATCTGACGACATTTTTTTTTTCTTTCTTTGTTCACTTTACACAATTCCCTTAAATTTTAAAACATTTTTTTTTTTCCTTAAATCAAGATTACAATTTCCAAACTTTTAGTTGCCATTTAGTTGCTGTGATAGTTTTTGTGACGCCGTTGTAGCATAAGTAATCAATGTTGCGTCGTTGTTGTTGTACAATTTTTAAATACTTCCGAATTTGCAGTGTTACTGTTGTTGTTGTGGTTGTTGTCGCAAAATTTTCCAGAATTTGGAGTGTTGTTGCTGCTGTGATTTGTGTTCTGCATGCTTAATACTGTGACTGTTGTTGTTGTTTGGGTTTTTCTTTTAGCACTGTTTCTCCGCTTAAATTGAGCTGTACCAGACTGATCGGTTGTAAAAGTTTTCCCCGCCGCCGCTTAGTGTTTTAATTGGGGTTTTATTTTCGCTTTCGCCGTGCTTGATTTTTAAAAAGTATGTGAGAGGTTTTTTTTTTGTGCTAGTTCATGTATGTTTTTTTTCCCCCCCCTTTCGTCTATGCACAATTTGTTCGGTTTTTATAAAAATAAACTTCTTTCTTTGTTTTTTTTTTTTGTTTTTAAATGTTAACTTAGTTGTAAACGCGACTCGCGGTTTAGGTGCGTTGGTCCGACGGCATTCCGCAGTCGTTCTGCGGTTCCGCGTGGCAGCCTTCTGTCTAGTCTATTCCTCCTCGTTCTGGCGTGAGCCCAGCGCTATTTATAAGCGACTCAAAACAACGCCAAGCCGTTTTGTCACCTTGTTGTGTCCTGACCTGCGTTATTCCGTTTTTTTTTGCATATTCCTAAATTTACATGGGTTTGTGCGTTTGTGCATAGTTTTATGACCCCACCAAAATTGGTCCGTTTAGCAACAACTGAATACACCCAACAACATCCAACAGATCACCAGTTTTAACAACAACTTCGCGAATCGACACTAACTGTCGATCACAACAACCAAATTTGATTTGCATTGCGCTACAACACACAATTTGTGCATCACAACAACCACATTTAACTACCATTGTGCTACAACACCCAATTTTCGCATTACAAAAACCACATTTAATTACCATTGCGCTACAACACCCACGTTGTGTGTTACAACAACCACCTGCGCACTTGCTGGGCAGTACAACAACCACTCTTAGTCGCTTCCTCTGTTAAGCTCAAACCTACGCACACTCGTACGAATGTATCGCAACATTTTTGCATAGGTAAAGGGTTGAGTGATGTTGCGTGAGTGGCTTGAGTGCTCGGCGCAGCTTTGAGCAACTTGCGCAAATGGTTTCAGGGGTTCCAAAACTTTTGAGATTGTAAGCATGCAGACCCCAACATATTATAGCCTATGGTTGCCGCAATTACACGCTGAATCGTTTGATTTCCATATTGCCTTACAAAAGCTTTCCATAGATGAGTTTTGTTACCATAGTGGGCGTAATAAGGGGGTTTTTAACCCTTCTGAGGGTCTTCCCCCGCCCAAAAAGCAAATTGCCCAGCACCATCGTCTTCAGCACCCTCGAAAACGGTGGGGGGAAGTAGTCTCGTCGTGTCCAAGAAGACTACCATGTTCTTCCGACTGACACACTCCACTAAAGTTCCCATCCCAATATACGCTTCCTCGCATGTAGGAGGGCGGGACACTCGGTTATGATGTGCACGGATGTTTCGTCATCTTCTATGCAGAACCTGCATATTTCGCTAACTGTAGTGTACGGCAAGTTGATGAATGATTTATTTTATAAAAAGGATATGGCAATTGATTCCAAGGTAGGCATACATAGATAAATAGCCTACTCTACAACTCCTCACTAAAGATTGATACACAACGGGTATTGGAAAACATATGTTGTACAATGAATATAAAAACTTATTATTATTATTACTAAACATACTATCTATAATTAATTCTTTGCAATTTTCGCAGAACACGCGCTTCTCTATCCACATACAGTTCTCGATTGGATTCATTTTCATTTGAGGATACTGACGTAGTTGTTAAGAGCGTGCTACTGTCCTCTATGGCATTATTAGCGACACCATGGATGATTTGATCTAAGTGTCTTTTAATACTTTTCTTGTTATGTGTTAAAATACAATTATAAGTTCGTGGACCAATTTGTTCTGCAACTGTAGCTTGTTGCCACTTTGCCTTATTTGGATTTGTATAATCACGCACAAAAACGTTTGCACCTTTCTCAAAACTCACATCTCTCTTTGCTTTATGGCTTTTAATATTCGACAGTTGAGTTTTGCAAATTTGTTCTTTTATTAAGGGAGGTTTAAGTGAACTTAAATGGTTTTTTTTCTCTTCCTAGTAATAATTTTGCAGGGGATTCTCCCGTTGCACAATGTTTTGTACATCGATAACACAGTACAACAATTTTGCGGTTTTCAAAAAACCCGCGTAGTTTCTCAACTGTTCCTTATATTTTCGGAGTCGCTGAATACGAATATGTAATTATTTTTTTCGGGTCACCTCTAGTTTGGTTTTTACAGGGTCTTGAAGTTACAAGCTACACCCCAATTAAAAAAATTAATTTAAATGGTTGAACTAATCCTGGTCTAACAATATTGGTATCAAAAGAAAGAGAATTATGTCTCCAACTCAAATCAAATAATTTTGTTGTAATTATCCTGGCGAAAGGATATAAAAATGTCCTTTTAATAATGTATGCTTAAGTATCCTGGAAGTTTTTCTACAAAAAAAATTGAAAAAAATATATTATAAAACCCTTACCATGCACCAACACATTGTGAAATTTCATGTTAATCAGTCCATTGGTTCAGCTAAAAAAAATTGTTGAAGTTTATTTCAACTCAAAAACTTAAATTATTCCAAAATTTTTCACAGTGCAAACAATTTCAGCTCTTCACAAAACCCGTCCAGTTTCTGAACTGCTCCTTATAATTCCGGAGCCGCTGATTACGAATATGTAATTTGTTTTTTTGGGTCACCTCTAGTTTGGTTTTTACAAGGCCTTGAAGTTGCCAGCAACACCCACCTTGAAAACGAATTTAAATGGTTGAACTCATCTTAGTCCAACAACATTCAAATCAAATTAAAGGGAATCAATTCTTTTGCCCAAAGCCATGTCAATGTCAACTTTACGTTGCATTTTGAACCTGGAAAACGAATTTAAATTGAATTAAACTCATCTTAGTCCAACAATATTGGTTAGAATAGCCTGAGAAAAATTTCTGATCAAAAATCTAACAAGCGTTGAATAGAAAATGTTATTGCTGAAGCTCTGGTTGCGAAAACCAGAATAATTCTCCTCTCTTTTCATCTCGAGCTTGGTGCCGTGAAAAATTTAATTAAGGCTTTGGGCTAAGCTGGTAAAGGTTTTCAGTACATAAGAAGTAATTTCCATTGGATTAGTGATGCGAAGATTAAAGAAGGTAAACACAAATTAAGTAAATTGTTTATCGTATTTTGATTAAAACTTCATCTTATATGTAGATATCTCAATTTGTAAAAATAACATATTTTGTGTTATGTAGATCTGTAGGTGTTTTAATTGGTCCAAATATACGCGCTTTACTTAACCCATTAAGCCCTGAGCGTTGCGTTTGCGCAACGTTTGGGAATTTCGCTACATTAAGTAATTCATAAAGATATAAGACTTGAAAATGGGTAGAATTGGATTAGAATTGATCGTTTTAGATTCTGCCATACCGAAATTTCAAAATTTTTTAAATATTCATATCTTTTTTTCGATCCAAAGTCAAAGGTTTTTTTTGGGGAATTTTTGAAATTCAATTAAAAATACTTATTCTTCAAACCTATCAAAATCCCTTTGTGGGCTGCATTTTGTAATGCTAAACTATTTAAAAATAAGTTTTAAAAAAAATTTTTTTTTTTTAATTTTATGTTTTGTATGTGACTAAGGCCCAAATTGCGTTTGCGCAACGTACCCTCCTGGTTCAGGGGGTGGGGGTATGAATTATTTTCTTGATTTTTTTTCTTGATTAGGTCAATTACTAAGATTGTGCAAAATTTTATGGAAATCGCACAAGCCCTTCTGGGGTCAGGTTTTAATGGGTTAAAGACACCGTATTTGAGAGTAAACTAAGCGAGAAGGAGAGAAGAGCATGGCTATGTTTCAAAGATGTTAAAGAGAATTTCTTGGGCAACCACAAATCAAAAGATTACGAAGAATTAGTAAAACGAATGATTTCAGCGTTCGCAGATATGAACGTGCTCATGTCATTGAAAATTCATATGTTCCATAATCATATCAGGTTTTTCCCTTCAAATATGGGAGAATTATCAGATCAACATGGCACGAAATTCCATCAGGAAATGCTTCAAATGGAAACTAGATATAAGGGAAAGAGTTTACATGCCATGGTTGCAGAATACTGCTGGAGTGTGAAGCAAGATGACTTGAAAGATGAATACAGCCGTTGTGTCAAAAGGACGAAATAATTAAACTACTTTCTTGCTTTCCACACAACGGTCCTATCCTATCCTTCACACTCCAGAACTTATCCCTTACATCTAGTTTCCATTTGGAGCATTTTCTGGTGGAATCCTGCTAGGCTGATCAGATAATTCTTCCATATTTAAACGGAAAACCCAGATATGGTTATGGAACATATGAATTTTCAACTATATGAGTACGCTAATATCTGTGAATGCAGAAATTATTCTTTGTACTAATTCTTTATAGTCTTTTGATTTGTGGCTGGCTATGAAATTTTATTTTAACATCTTTAATTCCTGAGAAAACCACATATACAAAGACGGCAGCAAACTTGAAACAGATGACTGCGGCTCGGACTTCATCGTTCTTTTCTTTTCTCTAAAAAACGCTGGAAGAAGCACATGTTCACAAGCACAATTCTAAAAATTAATATACTGTTAGCTTACCAAATAAGTGTAGTACCAATTACTTGTCCTTGTATTGTATTATATTAAATAAACACGACTAATGCAATATTTTCTAGTTCAAAAATAGTTCAAAATATAACGTAAAATTGACATTGACATGGCTTTGGGCAAAAGAATTGATTCCCTTTAATTTGATTTGAATATTGTTGGACTAAGATGAGTTCAACCATTTAAATTCGTTTTCAAGGTTGGTGTTGCTGGTAACTTCAAGGCCTTGTAAAAACCAAACTAGAGGTGACCCAAAAAAACAAATTACATATTCGTAATCAGCGGCTCCGGAATTATAAGGAGCAGTTCAGAAACTGGGCGGGTTTTGTGAAGAGCTGAAATTGTTTGCACTGTGAACAATTTTGGAATAATTTAAGTTTTTGAGTTGAAATAAACTTCAACAATTTTTTTTAGCTGAACCAATGGACTGATTAACATGAAATTTCACAATGTGTTGGTGCATGGTAAGGGTTTTATAATATATTTTTTTCAATTTTTTTTGTAGAAAAACTTCCAGGATACTTAAGCATACATTATTAAAAGGACATTTTTATATCCTTTCGCCAGGATAATTACAAAAAAATTATTTGATTTGAGTTGGAGACATAATGCTCTTTCTTTTGATACCAATATTGTTAGACCAGGATAAGTTCAACCATTTAAATTAATTTTTTTAATTGGGGTGTAGCTTGTAACTTCAAGACCCTGTAAAACCCAAACTAGAGGTGACCCGAAAAAAATAATTACATATTCGTGTTCAGCGACTCCAAAAATATAAGGAACAGTTGAGAAACTCCGCGGGTTTTTTTTACTGTTGTACTGTGTAATCAAACAGAAAGTTATTTAAAACTGTATCTAAATTATCTGAAGCGTAGTTAAGGTTAGCATATACCGATTTTTTAAATGTTTTCACAAAATTTACAGCTTGACCATTAGTAGCGGGATGGCCAGGAGCTGTTAAGGTATGTTTGATGTGATATGTTGACAAAAATCGATTGAATTCGCTAGAGGTAAATTGAGTACCATTATCACTAACTAAATTGTCTACTAACCAGAATCAGCTAAAAACTTCTCGTAATTTTGATATTACAAAATTTGTAGTGATATCCTTTGTTTTAAACACTTCCGCCCATTTTGAAAAAGAATGAATGATTAAAAAAAATATAAATTATTTATAGGACCAGCAAAGTCCACATGAATTCTAGACCAAGCTGAGTCAGTAGGTGTCCAAGTAATCAATGCACTTTTTTCAGGACTAGCTTGAGCTTGTCTGCATGGGACACAATTTGCAATAAGTTGTTCGATAGCACTCCTTGGCCACCAAACAAATGATCGGGCTAACACTTTAGTTTTGACAATGCCAAAATGTGAACGATGTAGTTCTTGTAATACCCTATTACGAAGCTTTGTTTGGATAACTACTCTGTATCCCCACAATACGCAATCATATTCTATGGATAATTCGTCTCTTTTATTGCGAAAAGGGCCTGTTAATGTATTTAAAGTTCCGTTATGAATTGCATCCACAACTTTGGATAAAATTGGATCTTTTCTAGTCGCATTCGCTATGTTTTTAAAATTTAAGTTAAGTTGATTATTGTTTTCTATAAAGTTTATATAATTGAAGTCGTCTTCGGTGTCCGCAACTTTTTGTTGAGGCAACCGTGATAAAAAATCAGCCGAATTTGCTGTACCTTTTAGGTTAGGTTAGGTAGTACTGGCTGGCCCGCAGGCCACACATAGACCCTATTGGGTCCTTAGCGATGCCAGATGGAGGTTTATTTATGAGGTATAGTAGTGATCCGTTAGAAGGTGCACCCTTCTAGTGAAGCTCCACAAAGGTTTGATGCCTCGCTCCGAAGCTTGGTCAAGACTGTAAGGCTTAGCGCTCCTAAATGTGTTAATCTCGTTCTAGCGATTGCCGGACAGAAGCACACTATGTGTTCCAGCGTCTCACGAACGTCCTGCTCTTTACATAGCCTGCATCCGTCGTTATTTGTAAGACCCATCCTTTGTGCATGGGCTGCCAGCAGACAGTGGCCGGTAAGCACCCCAAATAGGGCCCTGCATACCTTCCTGGATAGCGATAGTAGAAAACTAGTGTTTCTTGCGTGGTATGACTGTATCATGGTTTTAGCAGTTGCACAGGCGTTCACGTTCCTCCACCTGGCCTTTGTCTTTTTAGCCATGCTTTCGTTTAAATTACTATAATACGTCTGTAGTGGCATCAGTACGTTGCTGATCTGCTCATTTGGTAGAGTGACGCCGTTCTTCGCAATACCATCCACTGCTTCATTCCCCTCGATGCCTTTATGCCCGGGTACCCAGTAGATTTGTAGCCTGCGACTCGCGGCTAACCTTTCTAAGGCTTCCCGGGTTTTCAGAACAACTTTGGATGATATGCAGTTTGAGGTGACCGCTTTTTTTGCCGCTTGGCTGTCGATGTAGAAGTTTATAGTTGATTTCATAGTAATGTTTACGCTGGCGAGTTCTGCAGCCTTACCAACTGCAAATACCTCAGCTTGAAATATACTAGCGTAATTAGGTAGGCGATATGGTTGTTCTATGCCGAGAGCTGAGCAATAGACACCGGCTCCCACACCTTCCGCCATTTTGGAGCCATCTGTGAAGATGTTGTAGGACCTGCGATCGGACTCCAGGCCTTTACGCCAGCCTTCTTTTCCAATCGTTGTTTTGATCTTTTTTCCGAAGCGAAGCTGTGGAGTCGTGTAGTCGAGCTCAACTACTAGATTCCGACCAACCACACTGTGTCCGAATGAGCTGTTTGCAAATTGCCCCGTGGCTCTCAGCCTGCGGATCTGGCCGCCGAACATTCGATAAAGAGGTCGATGGGCGGCAGATTTAGTAGAGAGTTAAGCGCTGCCTTTGGAGTAGTTCTTAGCGCACCCGTTATACAGAGTGTAGCGAGGCGTTGAGCTTTTTCCAGTGGCATAAGGTATGTAGATTTCGTTATCACCGTCCACCACACCAAAACACCATAGAGTAGTATCGGCCTTACTATCGTCATGTAACACCAATGCATCAGGGAAGGTGACATGTCCCATGTAGTGCCCAACATCTTTTTGCAGATGTAACATATATGGCATTATTGGCCTTTTTCACCCTCTCTTCCACGTTGGCCTTCCACAGCAACTTGTTGTCCAGTATTACCCCAAGGCATTTCGTCTGTGATTTAAGCGTCAGTACTTGTCCGTTGAGTTTTGGTAATGTCCACGATGGGATTTTATATCTCCTCGTGAATAAAAGCATATCCGTTTTGTCGGCGTTTACGTTCAAGCCGGCCTCGGTTGCCCAGTTGTAGATTATTTTTAGAGTCGACGTCATGAGGTCACTGAGAGTTGAGAGGCAAGGCCCGGTTATAACTATGGCTATGTCGTCAGCATATGCCACTAGCTTGGGTGCTTTTCCCTCAAAACGTTTCAGTATCTTATTAACCACTAATACCCAGAACAACGGAGAGAGTACACCACCCTGTGGTGTCCCCCTGCATGCCTCTTTTAGTGTCACCGCGCCGTTCTATTCCGCCCTTATCTTTCTACAGCTCAACAGGCATTGTATCCACCGATAAGTAGCCCCCGCAGTATTTATATTACCAATACTGTCTAGGATAGCCTCGGTTGTTACGTTGTTGAAGGCTCCAGCTATATCAAGAAACACCCCTAGGGCGTATTCTTTGAATTCCAAAGCCTTCTCAATATTATATATTAGCGAGTGAAGCGCAGTTTCAGTTGACTTGCCTTTGGTATAGGCGTGTTGCGAGTCGGAGAGATCTATAGGATTTAGACTATCCCTTACATGCGTCTCCAAGATTTTTTCCAGTGTCTTCAGGAGGAATGAGGTCAGACTGATAGGCCTGAAGTCCTTCGGGTAGAGGTTGCTGCTATTCCCTGCTTTCGGTATAAAGACAACTCCCGCCACCCTCCAGGCATCCGGCACATAGCCCAATCTTAAACATCCCTTGACGATGTGGTTGAGTATTATCCGATGTTGTGCTTGCTGCAACATAGCAGGGAAAATACCGTCTGGTCCCGGTGATTTGAACGGAGCAAATGTATTGATTGCCCACTCCACCTTTTCCGGTGTAATGATATCCAGTGGTTCCATGCACACTGGATCACAGAGAGGTTCAGAGGTGTTTACTTCTGCGCACCCAGGAAAGAGCACCCGAAGAAGCGCCTCCAGCGATTCTTGGCAGTTGGTAGTCCATTCGCCTTCCTCGTTATATACGAGGCAAGGCAGTGCAGGTTTTTTGGATAGTAGCTTTCTGAGTCTGGCTACTTCCGTAACTTTTTCTAAGCCACCACAGAACTCTTTCCAGGAGTCTCTTTTGGCTTTACGAATTTCCTTCTTATATAGTTTTAGCGAGTCCCTGTACTCACCCCAGCATTCTTTACTATCTGCCGATTTAGCTAGTTTGAAGATTTCGCGCACGTAACGTCTGTAAGACCCGAGCGTCTTGTTCCACCAAGGCGGCTTGGGCTTACTTTTCACGCGTACTGAAGTGCAGGCAATGCGGTACGCCTTGTTCAGTGTTGATGTTAGAGAGTTAAGACTGTTTTCAAGAGTCTCAGAGGAAGTAATACTGCATGGATTTACTAGGTCCGTATCAAGTATGTGCCTGTAGAGATCCCAGTTTGTACTCCTGGGATTTCTCACAGTTGTATTGGCTTGCTTAGGAACAAAAGTAACCACAAAGCTTAAATACTTGTGATCGGAAAAGGATGGTGTATCAAGTACCTTCCAATTCTCGACCACAGTATTTCTGCATAAAGAGTAATATCGAGGACGTATTTAGAAAAGGGTCCAATATACGTTGGTTCCTCATCCCGATTAGCGATAATGAGGTTACTTTGTATTATAAAGTTAAACAATGACTCACCTCTAGCGTTTGTGTCACTGCTGCCCCAGGTTGAGTGATGTGCATTTGCATCAGCTCCAAGCACCAGTCTCTGTCCGCTCCTGCTGGTTATGTCGTCAGATCATCTGTAGAGAGATTAGACAAAATATAAGATTGCATAGATTTTCTAACTACAATGGCAGTCCTTACCTTGTTGGTGACACACGGGATATATGTGTGGAAGTTGCGCGACGGGAAACCACGTTTCCCGACGCAACCCATGGTTCCTGGACCAGAGCCGCATCGTAGCCGCCCCCTCTATGTTGAGGAGGAGCAAGGCTGAGGCTACTTTACTTCGGTGGAGATTTATCTGAAGGACCTTCAGCATTCGCTTCCGGTACCCTCATGGGGTTGGCTTCTTCGGCCGACTCACCCATCCCCGACTCGCTGCGTATCGTAAGGGAAGATTCTAGGATTTCCTCGATCCCGAGATCCTCTTCAACCTCCCCCGCCTGCAGTGTGTTGTGGTTGTCATCGGCTGGGTGGCGTTTGTTCAGACGCAGGTACACACTACCCACGCCCCAAACCATCTTCCCGAACCTTGCGTATAATAAATCCTCGGCCGCCTTGTTTATCTGGAGGACGTAGTTCTGCCCCGCATTCGCGGTTGTCGGCTTCCCTACGTGTAACACCCTCCAGTCGACACATCAGGATTTTGGCGTTTCAGTAGACCTAGAGCGTCCTCCGGCTTCACCACTCGAGGTATGCAAACCTTCGCTTTGGGCAAAAAGGGGATCTCGCTTCGGTCTACCACTTCCAGTTTCGCGCCATTCCACAGGTCTTTGAGCGTTTTTACCGTCTTCTTTACCCATGTAAGCGTCGCACAGTGTTTCGTCTAGAACAAGCTAGCTGGACAAAAACGACATCTTTATTTTTTGATTTTTCTGTTATATAGTCAATATAAATATTTATACATTAGGATCTATGTGAAAATAACACATCGGCACCTTTTATATAGTGAGAAATATCGCCGAATATATCGGATAACCGAAAATTTTAATAATTCCTTTGCATAGTTGGTCTGAAGTGTTTTATATAAATAAGTTCCTGTCAAAAGTCGGTGGCATTTTTCTTTATTAGGGAATCTGAGCTTAAGGGTGAGTAGTATTTTTGCAATATCTTGTATTAGCAATTAAGCTATATTTAATAGTTGTACGTGCCATGATTAAGAAGGAAAGCAATTTTTCCCCAAAATTTTTAACTTCAAAGGTGAAAAGTTAAGATGTCTCCTCATGTCACCTCTGCAATTTTTATATATATTCTTCTCATAAGTGCCTACTAAAAGATGAAACAAAAAACCATTGCGAATTTTTTGCACATCTATTTTATTTTATTTTTTATAGATATGTTTACAAGCATAACAAAATCTATGTTTTTTGAAATTTGGTTGGAACACTCAAGTGAAACGAGAAACGAAGAGATAATGGAACACATTTTATCAGTGGTGACACTGATGAATTTTCATTAAATCTCTTGCAATTGCGGGATGATGGAGGTAATATTGTTTGGCAGAATCCTCCACCGTTTTCTACCAGGTTTTGTCATCCTATAAAGTTTATTTTTTCCAAAGATTTTATTGTTTCTGAAACGAACAAAGTTTTGGAAGAGATAAGCTTTATAGTACAAAGAGCATGCTGGAAGAATTTGAAGTTTATTTCCAACATAATATGCTTCTAACCATGATTGGGAAAGTTTGTAATGCTTTGATCGAAATGTCTTCTACTCGAAGTAAATCCAAAAATAATGAATGACGAGACACAGGAGCTTGTACCCAACCGAGAAAATCTGGGTTTTGGTTTATCCACACTGCAGGCTTGGATTAGGTGTTTTGAATGTCTGCTTCACATTAGCTACCGTCTTTATATAAAAAAGTGGCAGCTTGAGGACGTTGATGCCTACTAGTGTTAATGAACCAATTGGTACCCCTGCTGTATCTAGTTTTCATGGTTCTGTGACTCATAGTAATGACTAATTGATAAATGATTCATCCGATAACAGTGATGATAATGTCTGAGAGAATTATGAAAACTGTCCGTAGGTAATAAACTGACAAGAACTTTCTGTTGTGCTAAGACTAGATGTTAAAAAGTTTAATCTAAAACTGCTTGAACTTTACTTTTAGCGTTTTATTCACATCAATTTGCTCTGGATAACAAGCAGCTTTTGCCTTTGTAATACTATTATTTGCCGGAAATACCTTATGACCAGTTTGGACCCCACTTCCGAGTCCTTTTGAATGCATGACTAGTCGATTGGCTATCTACATAGTATACTAAAGCTTCTTCACTACTCAAACATCTAGCACTTTGTTTCAAATTTTTTTTCATTCAGAGATTCTTGAGTTTCACTTTTCGCAGTTTTGATAACACTTGCTGAATTTCTCCAGTGGACAACCGTACAGATATCTACGCAGCATAAATCAACTTATCAGTATATCTGGTATGTTTTAGGTCATCTATTTTTCTCCGTTTAGTCCTCAGACTGGAACTATTAAATTCCTTAATATATATATGCATATATATGTATATGTACATACATTCCTATATGTATATAGTTATCAAAAAACCATATAAAACTAAAAAAATATATGTATCTGAAATAATAAGCCGCATATAAAACGAAAAATCCTGAAAAATATTTTTGTCCAGCTAGCTTGTTCTACACGAAACACTGTGCGTCGGGTCGTCGTTGCACTTGATGATTTTAACGCCGTTGAACCACCCCGCGCCATGAAACGATGGCATCGGTGCAGCGGACTCGGCATTCATCTTAGCGATCATGGTCTCCAGTAGCTTCATTTCCACCTTCAGCCAATGTTCCTGAGACATTTGACGGGCTGCTGCGGTCAATGAGCGCCACGATCAAATGTCGTTAAGCAACTGCGTTGGACGCGGGAGCCGCTCTGGACGTGCTAGGCCTTTCAGTTTTCGTCGCGTCATCCTTCTGCTTCTGCCGCTTACTAGAAGGGGCTTCCACCTCGGTTGAACGCTGGCGCTTTCCGATGTTCTCCTTGACCCGGTTGACAAACCTCGGGTCCGTGGGAGCACACCAAGTTTTAGCAGCAAAATGAGCTCGGCCTTTCTCCACGGTGTCCTTCGCCCAAGCCAGTCTGTCCTTCTCCTCCTTCGTCAGGTGTGGCTTGCTCTCAAGACGACCGCAGATTTTGACCGCAGCCTTGTACTGCGATATCGCCTTCAGCCCCTCCTTGCTGGGCTTACTCCTCGGCCCTTTCCTACTCGCGGAACTGGTGCCTTGGGATTGGCCCGGAGAGCGCAGACTGCGGCACCTGAACGCTGCACCCGTTGCATCGAGCGTTTTGTTGTTGTTGTGGCAGTAACTTTGCCGCTACTGGGACCTGTTCCCATCCCAGCAGAGGTGGCAGTAGCAGTACAACTGCTGGGACCTGCTCCAGTCCCAACAGAGGTATGACCGCTGGCAACACGGCTTGTAAGTTCACCGTACCCGCCGGTGGTAGCAGTCACGCGTTCCACCGACGTTTGGGCTGAAGTCCCAGCCCGATTGCTCACTTCGTCGACCTCCATTGAAAGTGTTTTTTTTCGGGGATCTCCAACCCCTAGCGTTTTATGCCTATCCGCCAGGCACCCCTTAACAATGATTTGTGCACGTCGTTGCTTGCCGTCACCGCGCACCACCTACAATATAAAATAAATATAAATAAACATGTTGTACATACATGATAAGTCGTACATATCCCCTCCAATCCCGTATACTTACCTTATTCCTATATACCTACCTTCTCCTTATATATTTACCATTTGTACGTTTCCGCTATCCTCTTTATATACTTACCCTATATACCCACCTATGTACTGACCGACGGCATCCCTCGCTGTCCTAAACGGTGCTTGCGCGGCTGACGGCAAAATCACTTGTCATCTAAACTCCGACGAAGACATCACGCGATCCGCGACAACATCCAACTCAACCAACTCCACATAAAACACATATCTTCGAGCAAACCACAATATACATTTACCACAACAATTAACAATATATTCACATGTAAACATCACCGAATCATATTTCCTACAACATAAGCTAAACATAAAGCTACATTGTACACACACGGTTTACGAATATTTCACAGAACAGATAATCAGAAGTTTGTACTCACACTTACAATCTATCAACTATAATTCACCAACATTTTATATCCACATTGAATTTACATTGAACTATTACAAATAAACACGACTTATAACGTTTAAAATCAAACACCTTTCGTTGATATTATTTCACGCGCGATCACCATTTACATCGTGACGCGAACATTTGGTCCTTCGAGCCGCTAAAAAGGCCCTGCGGAAAAATTAGTGCTTTGTGAACAACATAGAAACATAAGGTAAAGTGAAAAGCAACAAAAAATTTACACATGCAAAAAGTGATTGAAAGTTACAAGCAAGAAATCTGAAAAATAAAAGAAGGAAATTAAAAGAAAACCAAGAATAAGTGAAAAGTGAAAACTGTGAATAAAAAACCAAAATCTACTTACCAAAGTGTTACCTAAAAAGAAAAAACAAAACCTTAAA
The DNA here is from genome assembly GCA_963971225.1 of Melieria omissa. Lineage (NCBI taxonomy): Eukaryota > Metazoa > Arthropoda > Insecta > Diptera > Ulidiidae > Melieria > Melieria omissa. The sequence goes on along the minus strand of OZ020269.1, from coordinate 50,606,967 downwards.
AAACCAAAGAAATCAAACAAAGTTGATCGCTTAATACTTACCTAAAGTGCAACAAGAAAAGAAATAACAGTGAAAAGAGAAGTGAAGCCCTAACAGCCTGAAAGGAAAACCAAAAGGGAAAAGAAGAAAAAGCCTAAAAAATCGGAAAAGAAAAAAAATAAAAATCTAAAATAAAAATCTAAAATACCAAGTGAAAAATACTTACCAAAGTGTAAAGTGAAAAAGATGCAAAACCTATAAAACCCAGCCCCTACCCAAAAATTAAACAAACCAAGAAAAATTACACATAAAAAAAAGTTATCTGATACAAAGGGAAAAACAAGGCACAAATTAAAGGAAGAAAAAATTAAATAACTTACTATCCAAAGCTCTAAAAGAATAAAATAAATAATTTTTAAAGTGTGCGCCAAAAACGAAAGTGCGTGTAAGTGCAAGTGCGAAAAGCTAAAGCGCGCGCACCAACAACAACAACAGCAGCAACATCAACGAAGATCATACGGCCCAGCTGCTTATGTAAGTTAAGAGTTCGGCGGGCTTCTTCAGGCCGACTTATGCTTTTATTCCAAGTTGAGCGAGGCGGGCTTCTTTAGGCCGACTTACGCGCTGCTTCCAAGTTATGCAAACACTTTAGAGTTAACTTCTGAACGGCACAACCGTCTTTATTGAATGCAAAATAGGAATGAATACTTTCTTAGGATTAAAGCTGAACATGCGTTGCGAAATCGATATTTATATTATCGATTATATAATCGATATTATCAGCGTTTCTGCTGCGGACGTCGAACGCAGCAGATCGTCGCGAAGTCAACGCCTTGAGGCGCGCTGTCAGCATTATTTGTCAACATTGTGAGTTTGTTGACCTAAACGCTGCAGCGGCGGCAAATTTTCGGCGTCAGCAGAATTTTCGCTAACTTGTACCAGCAGCACCAACAACCACACAGCAAGCGGCGCATATATCGGCACAGACAACAATAAACAGCGGGGCAGCAGCATAGGCGACAGTAGCGAGCACTACGCGGGAGCATCATTATATATTGCCTTCCCCCTAGGTAATTGCGTGAGTCGTTCCAGTTTTTACATAACTTACATTAAAAGACGGTTGGAAAAATTCATTTTTCTCTATATATCATCCATATATAGAGCCAACCCGTTAGCAGCACAAAACGATCTTATGTATGTACATAGCACTTATGTACATATGCAACCGGTGCTAGTGCACTAATAGTACAGCATTACATACATACTCACAGTGGTACTACATAACCCCTTTATAGTACATTGTGCAGAAAAATAAAGGCTGCTGTTATACTTAAGTACATCCACAAATCAATTCCAAACTCGTTGGAAAGTTTATTTAAACCAAATAAAAGATAAAAACATCAAATTATATAAACCAATTTATTTATATATAAACAAATTTCGTGTGGCTTTTTATTTATTGCCGATTTGTGTGCACAACCCATTCCGTGTGGTTGTACACAAGAAGAAAAAATATCCCTTTTGTTTATTTTCTGTGGAAACCTACCACATCTTGGGGGGTTTTTCGTGCTTTTTTCCATTTTTGGAAATTTCTTTGTCTATCTTGTTGGATCGCGTGGTCAGCTTTCGTGTTCGGTAAATTTCGTTTCTCACGTTACCTACGTGTTTATCTTTCGTGGACTGTGATTTTAGATCAACTATCGTTTATTTTTTTTTCATAACAACAAAACGACATGCCAGTAAACAGGTCGCCCGACAGATCCACCAGCAATAAAGCTGAGTCGGATCCCCTCTCGGTACAGTCGGAGCCGTCTGCGAAATTTGTTCGGACGCCTGACACCGAGACGGAGGGCCTTAGTTCCGACCTATTGGGTGCAATCCCCAAAAAACCCACCACCAGGGCACAAACAGTCGAGATTCGAAAATCTCAAAAGGAAGTGGCTCATGATCCCTCCATGAGTGCCTTCATTTTCGAAGCGGACAATCTAGTCCACTTTTGTACACAATTCACCTCGCGTGCAATTGAAGAATTGACTATGCCCATGCTCAAGGCAGCTCAAGCCGACTTGAACGGCTATTATGAAGACGTGAAGGCAGCATACAGGAAAGTCGGTATCACCCCTGATGACGACCTGCCAAGCGACTTCAAGCTTCTTGCTGGAAAGAAGTTGGAGCTATGCCGAGATCGAGCATATAATACAATCGCCCAGATCTCAGATCTTATGGACGTTCAGCAACCTCCCCCCGCTGAAACAACATGTCCAGCTGAAAGTTCAGCAAATTCAGCGTCTGAGCAGGCAAATAATTCTATTTGCCTGAATGTGCCACCATGCGACACAGAAATTTTCTCCGGTGGGTACGAAGAGTGGCCGTCCTTCCGTGACATGTTTACGGCGGTTTACATAAACCACCCTAAACTCACCTCTGCCCAGAAACTATATCACCTCAGATACAAGACAGCCGGAAAAGCTGGTGCGATTGTGAAGCAGTACGCATTAAGCGATGCGAACTTTGAACTGGCATGGAATGCGCTGAGATCACGATTCGAAAATCGGCGCATTCTAGTTGACAAACAAGTCAAAACGCTCTTGAGCCTCCCTCAAGTAGCTACTGAAAATAGTGAAGCGCTCCAAAGGCTTCAATCGACAATCAACAATTCTCTGTCCGTCTTAGCATCTCAAGGCGTCTCGACAGAGAGTTGGGATCCAATTCTAGTATACATTTGCTCCACAAAACTTCCAGAGGAGACTTTATCTCTATGGGAACAATCTCTCAGTTCCCGTAAAGATCTCCCCACTTGGGAGCAAATGGATGACTTCCTTACCAGAAGATATGAGGCCGTGGAACGGCTAAACACCGTCAAACTAGTCAAGTCCGGGTTGCCTCCGAACCGGGGTTTCAACAGAACTCAGAATTTTTTGGTGGAAAGTGAGCGGACTTTTTCATGTCCGATTTGCGGCGCTCCTCACGCGCTCAAATTCTGCGCCACCTTCAAAAAAATGTCTGTTCGAGACCGATTGAAGGCAGTACGAACACACAACTTGTGCGAAAACTGCCTGTCATACACTCACTTGAAGCGGGATTGTACGAGTCAATTCACTTGCTCGCACTGTCAGAAAAAGCACCATTCGTTGCTTCACATTTCGGCTGACAACAACCCGCCTCGGCAACGAAACGTAGTTGCTCAAGTCTCCACGACTCAGCCTCACAGTCCACAAACGCGAAAGTCTTCCGTAAGAACGGCCCGGAGTTCCCGGGATGAGTCAAGTTCCGATGAGCAATCCCGCTCATCACGAACATCCAAAAATCGGCCAGTGCAGTCTCTTAGCACCACTGTCGAAGAGAAAACACTTCTCCCCACTGCTCTTGTTTCTTTAGAGCATCTTGGCGAATATCATAAGGTTCGAGCCCTTATCGATCAAGGTTCGCAACGGACATTTATCTCGTCCAAAGTGCAGAATCGACTGAGAATCCCTACGCAGAGGACTCAGATCGAAATATCTGGGATGGGTGGAAAGACCATCCAAAACTCAAACCAGATCTGCACCATAACACTAGTCGCACCTCGAACTAGTACGAAACTCACCACACAGGCAATTGTACTCCCACAATTGACCAAACTTCTTCCCACTTTCAATGTGAGCCTAAAGGACTGGAAACACGTTGCCATGCTGGACCTAGCAGATCCAAACTGCTTCAAACAGGCCCAGATCGACATGATCATCGGAAGCGATTTAATTCCTCAAATCCTTCTCGATGGAATCCACCATAATATGTGTGGCAGCCGTGTCAACATTTTCGACACAAGTGGAAGAAGTTTCCAATGAACTCCTAAGTTCCCAGCTCAAACGCTTTTGGGAACAAGAGGAAATTCCACAGCCTTCTCCAATTTCCGAAGAGGATCGGTTTTGCGAAGACCTCTATCAAAAGACCACATCCCGGCGGTCAGATGGTAGATATGTCGTCCGACTCCCCTTCAAGGCAAGTTTTCCCAGCCAACTGGCTTTAGGTCAGTCCCGTACCACAGCCTTCTCTCAATACCTCAGCATGGAAAGGACTTTGGCAAAGAAAGGCGATCTCCAAGCCACATATGATGAGGTCCTCAAAGAGTATCTCACTCTCAATCATATGGAGCCAACTCAGTCCAATGAGATCATCTCTGATGGCAAATACTTTTCATTTTATTTGCCTCACCATGCTGTAGTAAAGCCGGAAAAGACCACTTCCAAGGTCCGCGTTGTCTTCAACGCATCTAGAACAACCGGCTCAGGATATTCACTTAATGATATCCTACATATTGGTCCCACATTACAGCCCGACCTAAAGACCCTCATTTTAAGATGGCGGCTGTACCAATTTGTATTTAATGGAGATGTGGAAAAAATGTATAGACAAATTCTTGTCCACCAAGATGATCAAGAGTTTCAGCGAATCCTCTTTCGTGAGTCTCGAAATTCCCCCATTCGAGACTTTAGGCTCAAAACAGTAACGTTTGGTGTGAACTGTGCTCCTTTCTTAGCCATTCGAACACTTCGAAAACTGGCTGAAGATTCAAAGGACAAATTCCCGTTAGCGGAAACAGTCCTTCTCAAGGAGACTTATGTTGATGACATTTTGTCCGGTGCTCATACCATTTCTGAGGCAGTCGACTCACTGACACAAGTAATTGATGCCCTTAAGTCCGCAGGATTTCCTCTTAGGAAGATTACTTCTAATCATCCGAGGATCCTGGAAAATATTCCCCCCTCGGCACTTCTCGATTCCGACTTCCTAAAGTTCGAAAGTGCCAGCTCTACAAAAACACTTGGCATGAGATGGAACGCTTTGTCGGATACATTCTCGTATTCGATCATTTCCATCTCAGAAACGAGTTCTGCCACGAAGCGACAGATTCTCTCTGCGGTCGCAAAACTTTTCGACCCGGCAGGATGGCTCTCGCCCATTATAACTCAAGCCAAGTTACTCCTTCAAGAGCTTTGGTTGGAGGGCACGGACTGGGACGAATGCGTAAAGCCCGGTTCCCTCATAAAGTGGAATCAATTCATCAAGAATTTGTCCAACTTCACGGATTCTGCGATGCTTCAGAAAAGGCATATTGCGCAACCCTGTATTTGCGCGCCACTGACAGCGATGGCAATATCTCGTGTCACCTGCTCGTGGCTAAGGGTAAAGTTGCACCTCTGCAGACGGTTAGCCTTCCGCGACTAGAATTGTGCGGCGCCGTTTTACTTTCCCAGTTATCCAAATGTCTTACTGAAAATCTCGATGTGAACCCCGAAGACACCTTTTTCTGGTCGGATTCACAAATAGTTCTCGCCTGGCTAGAAAAACCTCCAAGCATTTGGAAGACGTATTAGCCAACCGCACAGCCCAGATTCTGAAAAACGTCGGCAACGCCACTTGGCGTCATGTCATCAGCCATGACAATCCCGCCGACTTGGGCACTCGCGGGTGCAAGCCCCACGAACTTGCAAGAAACCCACTGTGGTGGAACGGCCCCAAATGGCTTCAGTCACCTGAAGAAGCCTGGCCCAAATCAACTCCCTCCAATGTTGCTCCACCTGAGCAACGAAAGGTCGAAGTTCATCTCGCGCTGGAGGAACCATCAGACATCCTCGATCGGTTCTCCTCTTATTCTGGCGCGCTACGTGTCCTTGCGTACGCATTCCGTTTTGTCCATAACGGACTCGCTAAGAGGAAACTTGAATCCATTCGTTTCCCAGAATGAGATTCAGTTTGTCAAGACGAGACTCGTCTCGTTAGCCCAGACACGTTTCCACCACCTAGAACGTACCGCGTTGTCCAACAAGACCCCTATTCCCCGAAAAAGCACGATTTTGACTCTCAATCCGTTCCTCGATAAGGACGGCTTGATGAGAGTTGATGGTACATTGACCCAGGCGGCGCTTAGTTACAATGAGCGCCATCCGATAATCCTACCAGATGCATCTCGGTTCTGCACGTTGTATCTTGAGTTCCTCCACACTCTTCTCTTACACGCAGAACTGCAGCTCATGTTCAGAATGGCTCGTCAAGAGTTTTACATTCCCCGTCTAAAGCCTCAGATTAAGAAATGCATTCTCTTATGCAAGGTCTGCACGGTTCAGCGACAAAAGGTCCGATCACAAATAATGGCAGCTCTTCCACCAGAGCGTTGTACCCTGTCAATCCCATTCTCGACGACAGGCGTTGATTTTGCGGGCCCATTTCAGATTAAGGCGTCTCAGCTCCGAACGGCAACCTTCATCAAAGGTTATGTCGCGGTGTTTGTCTGCTTCTCAACCAAGGCCATTCACTTGGAATTGTGTTCTGCCCTTACCACAGAGGCATTCCGTGCTGCTTTTGCCCGGTTCATTGGCAGGCGAGGCCTCCCCCGCAAAATCATGTCGGACAATAGCACCACCTTCGTTGGCGCCCACAGAGCCATGAGCCGAGATTTCCTCAAGTTCTCAAAAGAGGTATCCCACGACATTCTGAAGAAATATTCCACTCAAGGAGTCGATTGGGTTTTCATCCCCCCCAGTGCACCTCACATGGGCGGGTTGTGGGAATCTGCAGTCAAGAGTTTCAAAACTCATCTCAAGCAGACTGCCGGCCATCACAAATTCAACTTCGAAGAGTTCACAACTCTTCTTGTTAGAATTGAAGCCGTCCTGAACTCCCGGCCACTATCACCTCTATCACAAGATCCATCTGATCTCGTAGCGCTTACTCCAGGTCACTTCCTGCGAGGCGCCCCCCTGCCGACGCCCCCCTAGCCGACGTTCGCACGCAATCCGGAACTCTCACGCGCCCGATCGTGAAGTTGTGTGTTCTACCCACCGATTAGAACACCTTCTACTTTATTATAAATTCCTTTATAATTATTCGCGGAAATCGCTGTCCATTTACCAATATAAGACACTAAAGTCTGCTCATTTTGTTCTTTCTCCACAGCTCGACAATGGACGACACCCATCGCTGCCAACTCTGCCATCGCCCTCATCCCTTGAGGTACTGCCGCGGGTTCCTTGTCATGAACCCCGGCCAACGCGACGATGTCGTGCACGCGCACGGCTATTGCCGCAACTGTTTGGCCCGGTCCCACGACACGGGGGCTTGCGACTCGCCAAACAGTTGCAAGAAGTGTGGGTTGGCACATCACACGATATTGCACCCCACTGACACTTTGCAGCGGACGACCCATCCCGGACACCGAAGGCGAGGTGCCCGACCGGCGAAGCAGCCCGTCACCGACACCCTGCAGCGAACGGCTCATTCCGGGCAACGAAGACGAGGGGTCCGGCCGGCGCAGCGGACCAACCACCGGGCGCAAGGCCAACGACGCCGCGAGCTCCATACCACGGCGCAACCCTCGCGCCAACGTCCACGCCCCCTCCTCCTACGGTGCGTTCGTCGCGCAGTCGTCCGGAATCGAGTCGCTCTACGGGGCGAACCACGTCATCGACACGTCACGCATCGACCAGCGCCGCCAGCGAACCAGCGCGTCGCCACCATCACACAGCCAATCACGCCCGACCAGGAATCACCACCCGCCAACTGCGGGGACGAAAGGCTCGGACGCTGCTGACACAGGCGATCCGATCCCTGACGGAGTTGAGGGGGGTTGTCTAAATGCACGAGTGCATCCGGCCCCAGGATGTTCACGTCGTTGCTTGCCGTCACCGCGCACCACCTACAATATAAAATAAATATAAATAAACATGTTGTACATACATGATAAGTCGTACATATCCCCTCCAATCCCGTATACTTACCTTATTCCTATATACCTACCTTCTCCTTATATATTTACCATTTGTACGTTTCCGCTATCCTCTTTATATACTTACCCTATATACCCACCTATGTACTGACCGACGGCATCCCTCGCTGTCCTAAACGGTGCTTGCGCGGCTGACGGCAAAATCACTTGTCATCTAAACTCCGACGAAGACATCACGCGATCCGCGACAACATCCAACTCAACCAACTCCACATAAAACACATATCTTCGAGCAAACCACAATATACATTTACCACAACAATTAACAATATATTCACATGTAAACATCACCGAATTATATTTCCTACAACATAAGCTAAACATAAAGCTACATTGTACACACACGGTTTACGAATATTTCACAGAACAGATAATCAGAAGTTTGTACTCACACTTACAATCTATCAACTATAATTCACCAACATTTTATATCCACATTGAATTTACATTGAACTATTACAAATAAATACGACTTATAACGTTTAAAATCAAACACCTTTCGTTGATATTATTTCACGCGCGATCACCATTTACATCGTGACGCGAACAGATTAGAATATGGCTTCATATGCCGCCCCTCGGGCACGGCAAGCTATACTCCTAAGGGCGCCATGTGAAGCCACAGTCCAATCTTTGCTAGACACCATTTTTCCTTACCGGTTGTGCCTGCCAAAGCAGACACATCCAGGGGGCCAAATGATGCCCATTGCCCGGTTGGCACCCGCTTGGAGGGTACAGTTAAGAGGATTTTTGCCAACCTGCTGTACCTTTTATGTGTCGAATCGTGTAGTTAAATCCAGAGAGAATGAATGCCCATCTCTGCATTCTTGCTGTTGCTTAGGCCTAAAAGGTAATGCTTAAGTTTGCTTACGCAAAATATTATTGCTAAGGCTTCTTTTTGAATTGTACTATAATTTCGTTCTGCTTGTGTCAAGACACGTGAAATAAATGCAATAGGTTTTTGTATACCGTCAGAAAAAGAATGAGGTAAAATTCCTCCCACTGCTACATTAGAAACATAAGTCGATAACATTATTGGAAGTTTTGGATTGAAATCTCCTCCCTCTAACATCTCGCTTTAGCAACTCGTATGCATCTTGACATGCTTTTGTCCATTTGAAGGTAACACCTTTTCTTAGTAACTCGTACAATGGACTCATCTTGTGTGCGAAATTAGGAATGAACTTCGAATAATAATTTAACATGCCTACAAAAGCTCTTATCTCTGAAACATTTTGAGGTATTGGAGCATTCAAAACTGCATTCAATCTGTCTTTAGATTTACTTAGACCATTTCGATCAATAGTGAAGCCTAAGTAGGAAATTGTAACTTTGAAAAATTCGCACTTTTTCTCATTTAATCTTTCTAATACTCTACCAATTGTTTTAACGTGATCATTAACCCTTTCCTTCCCGAATTATGAAATAGCCATAGAAAAAAATTGGAAGTTGGTTATTTGAAACGAAAGAACTATTTAAAAGTATTTTGCATCATATTTAAAATGGTTTCGACTTTCCAGTGGGAGGTGCGAGGAGGAGGTAGCCATACTACACTAGACTACACTGGGCTTTTATGAAGCAAAATTAAAACATATTTTATATGAAAACAAAATGTCCCTTATTTACAAGTTTTTAGAGTTATTTGTTAGAATTTTAGAGTCATTTGGTGTCCTTTGTTAAACATAGAGCAATATTACATTTTTGCAATTTAATTTTGCTGCCCATCGAGCGGGAACCGTTGCACAAATGTTAACAATTTTCAATGTTCCCATAAAAACAAACTACATATTTTGCTGAAAAAGCTCAGAACAATGTTTCTTTTAAGCGATACAATTCATAGAATGGGGAAAAATCGAAAATTATACATCGAGATTCCAAATTTGAATTTGGTAGCCATATGGCTACCATGGGAAGGAAAGGGTTAAAATTAGATCCTGTTATTAGGATGCCATCCAAGTAATTGACTACGTTTGGTATATCATGTAATATGTTTTCAATGGTTTTTTGAAAAATGGATGCCGCTGGCTTTACACCGAAAGGCATACGCATCATCTTAAAAATTCCGATATGTGTACTCCACGCACATAGTAACTGAGAAGATTCATCCAAAACTAACTGATTATATGCAGAAGATAAATCTAACTTCAAAAACAATTGTCCTTGTAAAGATGCAAATAACTCTTCTATACGCGGCAATGGATACTTTACATCAACCAAATATTTGTTTATTGTTGATTTATAGCCACCGCAATACGCAAATCACCATTTGGTTTAACCACCGGAACCAAGGGTGTTCCCGAGTCGGAATTATCAACTTGCACTAAAACTCCTTTATCAACTAACTGTCGCAACTGTTTTTCAATTGTTGCTCTCCAAGCAAGTGGAACTGGTCTTGGTCTGCAGAAAATTGGTTTGACGTTATCTAAAAGGTGTAGACTGACCTTGCTACCATTGTAGGTACCCAGTGATTCTTCAAAAACTTTTTGAAACTTTGTTTTGATTTCAGAAACAATGCCATTATATTGTGTGAGCGAATTTACTTGCGAAAAACCAATACCAAATAGTGACATGAAATCACGTCCCAAAATTGGTGGACTGCACGTGTTACTAACAATCAATCGTAAAATATGCGATTGACCACGAACCTTAATCATTGCATAAAACCACAGAATAAACAGTATACAGAAGGCGCATCGGAAATAATTTTGCGATTTCATTTCAGACGCGGGCGGGAAGCAACAAAGGTGAGGAAAATGTAAAGGGAACCGAGAGAGTAAGCGCGAATTGATGTACACGCATAGATTCAATGGTTTTGGGCTTTATTCTAATTTTGACAACAACACGCAATGTTGTTGCTTTCCGCAGCAAGCGAACATGGCTTTACTCGTGCACATTGAAATGGTGGTTGATTTGGCAAAGCGATCGCCAAGGCAAATTCAATAGGTAGTTGCAGCACCAGAATTGATTAACCTTTTTTCTTTGATAATTAGCACAACATTGTAGCAATAGTTTTCCACTTATTATCACTTTCTTAATGCGCCTTGGTTGTTTCAATATTTAACACATATATTTATTTTCATTGTAGCCATTTGTAATTTTTACAACTTCTATTTTACAAGCAGACCAAAAGAACTTATAAAATCCATTGAATTTTGGTTTTTCCCGTAGTGCTACCACCTTATGTGCCTTGGCGATTGCTCAATCAATTTTTCTATGAAAACTTTGTCTGTCCACTTCTTGTTCTTGTTTGTAAAAAAGCAAGCGGAGAGCGAGCACGAGCCACCACCAACATGCAAGCGGCACATCGCTTTGTTGCCCAACAACAACAACCACAGTGTGTGGTGTGCGTTCTCGTCCCTTTTACTGCTTCCCCGCATCTACAAACGGGTCCTACCGCTGGAACCCGCAAAGAAAATTTTCTTTACACCAGATGCGCATTCTGTATATTGTTTGTTCTGTGATAAAACTCACCCAACACTTCGATATCAGCACCGTTGTAAGAACAAAATTTCTCCTTACAGGATTTCAAATTGTTTCGATAAAAATATTTATCAAATGTTGCGTTCGGCACAATTGAACAACCTGCACCAGTATCCAAAATGAAATCCAATGAAATTTTATTGATTTCAACTGAAATGGTGAATGGAGGAGACGCCTGCTTGGTCGCAACACTGTAGACCGAAAAATCTGTAATAGTATGAAAATCGTTAGAGTACTTTTACAAACAGCATCAATATCAAAATTTGATTCAGTTACTAAATTAACGTTTTTGCTGGTGCAAATATTCGCCAGGTGTCCCACTTTGCTGCACTTGTGACAGGTACTTCCTCTGTATCGGCACTTATCGCTCTCGTGTGTCTTCCATCCGCAATGGCTGCATTTCTTCTTTTGCATGTTGTTCTTCCATTCCTTGTTTTTATTGTTGTGGTAATTATTTTTGTTGTAGGTATTTTGATTGTTGTTGTAGTGGCATTTGTCGTTGTTGTTGTTGTAGTTTTCGTTTTTCTGGCGATTACGTCTTGTAATCATGTTAACGTCCGCGTCAGCATATTGTCTCAGAATTCTGGCTTCTGTCATCATGGCCTTTCTTACCGTATCTTCCAGCGTTAGGCATTCATCTTCTTCACAAAGACGTTCAAAAATTTTGCCATCGAGACCCGTTACAAATTTATTAAGGACGAACGCGTCAAGTTGCTGTCCGAACTTACATTATTTTGCAACTTTCTTTATCCGAGCAAACCATGTAGTAACCGATTCTTCAGCAGTCTTCACAGCATCAACAAATTTTTGGCGCTCGCGAAAAGTAATAACTGGCTTGGCATAATGGCGTTCGAGTAGATAGCATAAATCGCTATACTTCTTCGCTGAGGGCGAAACTGGATCGCAAAGGTCACGCAGTAATCCATACGCCTCCAACCCTATAGCCTTCAATACAATCGAAGTCTTCCGCCTATCCTCGTTGCAGGATATGGCTTCGAAATATGCGTCCAGGACTTCTTTCCAATTTCTCCAGGTGTCCCTGTTTGGCCGGAACACCTGAATTGACAGTGAAATTGGTGATGCAACCCCTTCCGAATGATTTCCAGGCATTTTTGTTAGCAGAAAAAAAAAATTGGAAAAATTTTTATAAAAAGGATATGACAATTGATTCTAAGGTTGGCGTACATAGATAAATAGCCTACTCTACACTAACTGTCAATCCCAGTCGCGCTTTATGCATATTTAGCAGGCAGTGCCCACTCAGGACTCCCGTCATGAACTTAAGCTCTCTTCTGCTTAGGTCCAGTAGGTATTTAGATTTACCTTCCGAATAGGCTGGAAAGAATAGCTTGGAACAGCGCTGTCCCATCGTATTGGACCCGATGGTTGGCCCGATTTTTTAATTCCTGTTTGACACAATGCGTAAAATGAGCTCTGCTGACACCTATGATCGGCTCAGGTCCATAGGGTCGTTTTTCCGCCCCCTTCCTTTGCCAATCTGTCCGCCTCCTCACTTCCATCGTGCCCACAGTGCGCAGGAACCCAATGTACTATCACTCGGTTATCCTGTGAAATGTCTTGGAGAACATTTGCTGTCTCCCAGACCTGTTTGGAAACAAACGTCGTCGAGCTCAGAGCTTTTATTGCAGCCTGGTTGTCGGGCATTATGATTATCCTCTTTCTCCTGACAGTGAGAGTCAGTATCTTTCTGGCACACTCATTTATGGCAAAGACCTCAGCCTGGAAGACTGTGGCCGTGTCTCCCAGACTGACTGCTAATTGGAACCTAGTATTAAATATTCCAGCTCCCGTTCCGCCTTCCGTCTTTGAGCCATCGGTGAACCAGACAATGTCATCGCTCGTGAGACTGATTCTATTAACAGCCCAGTCTTCCCTGTGCGGTATGTACGTAACGTAGTTTTTCCTGCAGAGGTATCGCGGTAGCATAAGATCCAAAAGGCATCTAGAAGCCTCCGTTTCGCCTCCTATCCTTCAGCAGCAATAGGTGACCGATTGCATGTGCATCCATATGTATGGATCCATTATGCATTAGTCTGTGTGCGCTAATGGTTGCAGCCATTTGCACATTGAGTTCCAGCGGATCTATCCCTAGTATAACAATTAGGGCTGCCGTTGGTGTAGTACTGAGACATCCTGTTATACAGGTATTCGCTAGTCTTTGAAGTTTTCCCAGCTTAGTCATAGTTGTTATTTCCGTGGTTTTCCTCCACCACACTAGGTGATAGTCGGCAGAACTATTAGGGAGTATAAACTCTGAAGCCACTTCGGTCTCAGTCCCCAATTTTTGTCACAGATTCTTTTGCAACTCCAGATAGCATTACCTACACTCTTGATGATGCGATCAACTTGAGGTTTTCAGTTCAATTTGCTGTCCAGGATTACCCTTAGATACTTAACTTCCTTCGAGAAGTTCAGTTCCTTTCCAAAGATCATAATCTGTCTAAGGTCGATCTTCCTTTTGAGTGTAAAAGGGACTATAATTGTCTTGTCCGGATTCACAGACAGTTTATGTCTGATGCACCAGTGCTCGACTATCCTCAACGCGGTCTGAAGCAAGTCTGAGACGGTATGTCCGTCTCTGCCTCTGACCACAATGACTAAATCTTCTGCATATGCGATGACTTCATGTCCCTGCTCTTCCAGAGAGCGGATTAATCCGTTAACGACTACAAACCACAGCAGTGGGGATAGTACTCCTCCTTGAGGACATCCTCGCGCTGTGCTTGCTAACAGCTCTGCCCCCCCTAAGTTGGACTGAATCACCCTGCTCTCCAGCATTGATGATATCCATCTTATAAGGGTGGCAGGCGTCTGTAGTCCTTCTAGCGCCGTTTCTATCGCTTCGAAGGTTGTGTAGATGAAAGCCCCTTCTATGTCCAGGAAACCTACTAGACGGATTTCCTTTTCCGCCAGGGAGTCAATCTTGCTTACCAGTGCCGATAGCGCCGTTTCCATGGATTTACCTTTCTGGTAGGCATGTTGGTTCGTGCTCAGGGGATGCTGAGTGAGTATTTCCTCCCTCAGATACCGGTCAACGACCTTTTCTAAGCCTGTAAGCACAAAAGACATCAGGCTTATTGGCCTGAAAGATTTTGGGTAATTCTTATCAGCTCTTCCAGGTTTCGGAAGATAGACCACGTTAACTATTCTCCAGGCTTCTGGAATGTACCCAAAAGCTAAACTACATACGTAGATTTTGGTTAAAATGGGCGTTAGTATCGCCATTCCCATCAGGCCCATAATTACGTACGCATCAGTAGTCTGGTGGAGACTAACAATGGTTAAGTCCACAGCTTTGGCTCTGAACAGAATACAAAGAAGTGTATGTATATGCATTACGGGTGCCATGAGCACTGTCTCGGGCATGAAAGCGACATGTCGGCTGTATTCCTATGGATACTGGCATGACAACAAGGGCTCGGGTCATAGAGAAATCTTCAAGAGGTTGTCAGTGCAATATCCGTTGCTGCTGGCCCCTAAGGATTGCCTAATACCCGTAGTATTCTTTCGAGAAACTTTGAAGTGAGGTTCCCAACGCACGGCCATCGGGACAACCCAGAGGCCATGCTAGGGGATCTGACGGATATTTTCTTCACCGACGGATCCAAGACCGTTAGAGGTACTGGAGCTGGATGGCACCTCGAAGGAAGTGTCAGATGCTACTACTCACTGAGTGGGCTGACTACCGTCTTTCAGATGGAAATCTTCGCCATTCTGAAAGTAGCGGAATGGATAATCGGGAGGAAATGGTGCGGGAAACATATAGGAGTCTGTAGTAACAGTCAAGCTGCACTTAAGGCCCTGGAGAACGCGCGTGTTACCTCTAAGATTGACCAAGAATGTAAGATGAAGCTTAAATCAGTCGCGAGACGTAATAAGCTCCAACTTATCTGGGTTCCGGGACACTGCGGTGTTCTAGGTAACGGAACTGCCGATGAACTGGCTAACTGTGGATCAGGGTGCAGACCCATGGGACCAGAACCAATAATCGGCACCCGTCTAGCAGGAACCCTGGACTGAATAAAGTCCTATGTCAACAACCTACATAGAGAACGTTGGTCTAGCTTGGGAAGGTGTAAGACTGCGAAGTATTTTGTGAAAAGCCCGAACAGGAAAGAAGGGAATTTTCTCCAGAATCTGAGAAGGAAAGACCTCCGACGAATGGTCGGGTTAATCACAGGACACAATCCATGGGGGCGACATATGGCCAACATGGGCATCATCGAAGATCCAACTTGCGTGTCTTGCCTGGAGGAGGTAGATAGTACAGAGCACTTTCTCTGTACATGTCCGGCCTTCTCTAGAACGAGATTGCGCACGCTGGGTTCAGATGTTATGAGAATGGACGAAGTTCATTCTCTCGCATCTGATCTCCTCAGATTCATTAATGAGTCCGGGAAATATGCACAGGAGAATCCATAACTCCCTCTCCCCTTCCACCCACTTTCTCTTTTTCTTTTCCCATTCCCATTTCCTCTATCAACCTTTTTCCTGAGCCTTAAGTACAATGGGCTATAGAGCCTGAGTGCTTGGGGTAATGACCTCCCTTAGGTTATTTCCTCGGCTCCCCTTCATATCCATCCATCCATCCATCCATCGCCATTCCCATCCATCCGCCATCTCTTACAGAAGAGCGCCGGGAAAATGCCATCTTTTCCCGGCGCCTTGTAGGGAGAGAATGATTCCAGCGCCCATTTTACTACTGGTGCATTACACGCAGCTTTGGCAGTTTTCCAGTCTTCCCTACCTGGACGATGCACCTGTCCAGTACTGCCTGTCAGAGGATTACTTATGTATACTGACCCCGAGAAGTGGGTATTGGTAAGTAGGACAAGTGTTTCCTTTTCACATTTTGTGAATGTTCCCATCTCCATCCTCTAGTGTTCCTATCGGACAGGATTTTTCCATCGAGAGAACCTTATGAAGCCTGTAGCTGGAGGACAGATCTGATACGTCCTCACAGAATCGCTTAAAGGATTCTCTCTTGGCCTTCCCGATTTCTTGGTTGTATTTGGTGAGAGTCTGGGAGTAGGTCTGCCAGTCATTACTGCGCTTGGCTCTATTGAATAGTTTCCTTAATTCCCTTCTTAGTTTGTTGAGATGACTACTCCACCACGGTGTCTGTTTCCTCCAAGTTTTGGTCTTGAGGGGATAGTTTTCTTCATAGGCATTCAGAACGGAATCTCTAAGAATTTTAGAGGTCCTTTTCAGTCTGTCTATGGTGTCTATCCTACTCTCGATTTGAGTTGGGATGTCCTGTCCTAACTGGAGGCAATAACTGTCCCAGTCGGTCTGTCGTTTTGGTCTAAATGTAACCACGGTTGGCATCTGATTCCCTAGTGTGAATCTTATCTGCCTATGATCTGAGCACGTCAGACACCAGCCAATTAGTGACAAGGTCTTTTTTCATCGAGGTTGTCAAAGTCATATCCAAGACTTCCTCTCTGACCCTAGTTACAAATGTGGGGCTGTTCCCAATATTGCAAATACTTAAGTCTAAGGAGAGTATATAGATGAACAGTGATTCACGTCTGGGATTAATGTCCGTGCTCCCCCATATGGTGTGATGGGCGTTCGCATCACAGCCCATTATGAGCTCCATGTTGTTGCCCCTAGCATAGGAAATAAGTTGTTCTGCTATTCGGGGTGGACAGTGGTCGTCGTCTCCAGGGAAGTATGCGGAGGCAATAATGATTTCCCTGGAGTTCCAGGTAATCTTACACGCGCATAGATCCGGCGTAACGAAATCTGTTAACGGGAAGAAAGATATGTTATTAAACACGATGCAGGTCCTGGCTCTGGTTGTTGTTGATTGGAAACAGAATACCTTACCTGCCTGAGATAGCCCTCTGACTTGACCGTTGATGCTGGTCCATGGATCCTGCACCAGAGCTATACTAGGACCCAAGATGTTGATGGTCCTAGTTAGGACAGCCGCGGCTGCCGACGCTCTTTGGAGATTGACTTGTACAATCTCCATAGTTACGCCTTTGCTCCCTTAGTGTGGGAACCCGCACGCTCACCCCCTCTACCCCTCGTCTGCACCCGTTCACTACTGCCCGGAGTATTTGCATACTTATCCAACAGGCTCAGTCGTCTGGACGGATTTGCCACTCCAGTCAACCAAGTCTGTCGGACGGTCTGTCACTGGTCCGTTCAGCTGTTTTGTCGGTCCTAATGACGGTTTGCGTCCGTCCGCCAGACGGCGGTCGGTCCCCACTCACCCTCGCCAGTGCTTGTGTGCTTTTTGGTGTTTACACGTGCAGGTTTACTTTCAGGAATGGAAATAATTTCTGAAATCGCTTTACTTGCCTAGTCTGACAGCACCAGCTCTCCATCACTGTGCAATTGCGAGGCAGTACTACAACAACAGTTTGAGGATGAGCTACGCTACAAGCAAATAAGGATAAAAGGCAGCCGGGTACAGCGCAGAGAGGGGTTTGACTTTTGCAAGCAGCGGTGCCACACGGAGTAGGGGGGATAGTGCAATGAGTAATGAGTGTGGTTGGTTAAGTGGCTGCCTCTGTATGAGACACACTTAGGCCTATGGGCCCGTTGTGATACCACAAATTCCACCCATTTCAAATGTGTATGCAACACTGTTTTTTCCAAAATGTGATACAACACACATTTCAAACGGATGGGGAAAGGGAAGGAGGGGACCTACAGTTTAACGCCGAATCCGAACGAGGATTGGCAGTTTTTCTTTCACACTTGAAGATTTTGCCATTGCCTGCCAAGAGCGCACTTGTGCGATTCTTGTAATTCTCATTCCCTTCATGTGGATAGCGATAGAAGTAAATGAGTGTTTTTTCCAGCCCAAGCCAGGAATCGAACCTGCTGCCGCTGAGCTATCGAGGCCGACATGAGTAAGTGACCGAATGAGTGTAAAAACAGTAGAGTGTTAGATTGTAAACAAAGTGACTACTAGTTTAGAACTGCGTTGAAGATTTTTATTGTGTTTTTTTAGCGCAATCCATTGAAACGATTTACGCCTGCATTGAGGCATCAGAACTAATTTTTGCAACAGTATTTAAATGCAGGTGTTAAAAGCCTCCAGAGCCTATCAATAATGCAAATTTTTAGTAAATCACTTTGCATGTTAAATTGCCAGACAAGCATATGTTATAACGCCGTTTACCTTTAGTTTGAAATGTGAAGATATTTCAATAATCAAGAATGTGGTTCCGTTGCATTTTCTGATTGAAGTTTTACATGTTATGCCAGTAACTACATTAAAATATTAAGGTTGTTTTTCTTATTCGGATATGTGTTTCGGTTATAGATAATTCTTTAGTCATTAGTCATTTTTTAGCTTACTATTTTTCAAAGCAAGTATAAGAAAAAGTCAACCCATGCAACAAACTGATTTTGTTAATCATCCCCACTTATACATAACAATCGATACAGTATAAACTTTTGTGATGTTTAGGTGCAATTTAAAAGTTTTCAATTATTAGTTTCAATAACTGTGAGCTTTTTTAAGCAATATCTACCTAAAATTATTAACAGATTATTGTAAGCCTTAGGGACTCTGGCTTAAAATATACTTAAAATTGCACAGGCGTGCTTTGACGCATCAATGAAGATAAATACTTT
The DNA here is from genome assembly GCA_963971225.1 of Melieria omissa. Taxonomy (NCBI): domain Eukaryota; kingdom Metazoa; phylum Arthropoda; class Insecta; order Diptera; family Ulidiidae; genus Melieria; species Melieria omissa. The sequence goes on along the minus strand of OZ020269.1, from coordinate 50,588,123 downwards.
GTCTCAGTGAGATCAATTGATATGGCACTCACAAAAAAAATTAAATGTTTTAAATATTTAGTTTACAGCTATGTTGTTCTTTTAATGGTATGTATATTTAGTAAATATGATGTCATAATAATGATAATATCAGATTTTTTTAATAGCTGGAGAGCTATAAAAAAGAATATTTGTTCAAAGCTGAAAATTTGTACATATAAAAACGATTGATTAAAAACCATAAGTAAAAGTCATGTCTAGCAAGAATCCTTCGGTCGCATGGCCTAGTACTTTATACATCCGGGTTGTGGGTTTGAATTTGAACACGGTTCGAAGAGACTTACAATTTTATGCTACGAATCTTTACTCTCAGCAGTTTGCCATTTGTTTTATATATTGTTGTTGGTTACAACAAAGAACAGAACTCAGGGTCAAGCATCGTCTCAGATCCGCGATGAGATGAGAAATATGTCCTGCCTGGATATTCACACAGTCGGTTTTGGCGAAAAAATAAAAGGCGGAAGAAGGAATTACATTGGTCCAAGTGCTCACTTGTGTACGCCCGTATATCTTTTGCAGTTATGACTACTCCAATACAATCAGCCCAATCACGTTTCTCGACAGAAATCGTCGCCCGGGTATTTTTTCCGCGCGACGAAAAACAATTCATCAATTCAATCATGTTACTCGACAGGGACAAATCAAAAAAAGCGGCAACATCGGTCCTCTCATTTTCGGCTAGGCTGCCATAAGTTCGAAAGCTCGAAAATGGCGAGTTACTTTTTATTTTGACCGTCATGCAAATAAATATTTTTTATTAAAACAAATAAAAGTGATGTGGTAAAATAAGTATTAGTGAAGCTGTTTACTATCGTGTTTCTACTAAATAGTTGTGTCATTTTTCAATTCAGTGTAAAGCCCCAGCAGCACAATTCCCGCCCTAATTAAGTTGGCGTGCGTTTTCCATTTCCTTGCCGATGGTGCGTCGCAAGAAGCAATAGCAAAGGACTACCGGGCAGGAACCGGGCAAGTAATTTTTTCCAACATATTTCCAGAAGTTTTGGACATGTTCAAAGAAATTTTTTAGCTAAAATGAATTTAATTTTAAACGAGTGCAGAAGAAGAAATTTCTGCACGACTGTGGTTTTACGGAAAATCAAAAATGCCATACGTGCTAATGGCTGTATATGGCACTGACGTATGTACCTGTCACTGCACCACAGGTAAACAAAGAATTGAGCTGCAAAGCCGATTGTGCATTAAAACTAATAATTAATAATAATTAACTCGCACGACAGCCCGCTACGCGAGATTAAAGCCTAGCTTCCCGCAACGACCCGTGTTGTGCGTGTGAATTTGTACGCGGGTGGAAGGGACCTACAGTTTTATGCCGGTTCCGAACTAAAAGAGAAAACGAGTTTTCCCGTTATTTTTTTAGGTGTTATTACAAGCAGTATTTGAACCAGCGATTAGGCGATGTGAAAGTGGGTGAGAGAGAGAAATACATGCACAGAACTTCACTAATATTATTGCAAAATTGCAACCTTGGGGCCTACTATAGGGTGTTTTTTTTAGAGGTATAGAACTTCGAATTGAAATAAAACACAAGAAAATCGTTTTAATGTCCATCAATTTGGCTTTATTGGAAGGATAATTTTATGCCATTAATGTTTAAATATGATTTCGGGCATGTGGCCGCCGCGGCTGGCTCGAATAAAGCCAATTCTACAGGTCCAATTTTCAGTTGATGGACAAAGCTCCAATTGCTGTGCACGGTGGCGAATCGATTCATTCGGGTCCTCTTCAACATTTTGCTCTACAGCGGCAATTGTTTCTTCGGTGCGCACTGTTCGACGTCTCTGCGGATGCGTATTATCACATAGAGTAAACGTAGTGCGAAAACGACCCATGGTTAACCGAATTAATTGCTCTGATGGACCATAAAATGGACGGAGCTTGCGGTAAACTTCGCGAACTGAACCATTATTTTCGAAATAAATTTGCACGATTTGCAAGCGTTGTTCTTTTGTCAACCTGTTCATGATGAAATGGCAAACCAAACTGAACATAAATGACATTAGAGTTGCCAGATTTAACCACAAAATGCCAGTTTTATCTCTATTCGAAAAACAAACCTCTAAAAAAAACACCCTATAGTAGACCCCAAGCTTGATCAGAAACGTAGTTTTTCCTCCACAAAAATTTCTAAAACGGGGTTGTTGTTCTAGTTCGTTTCAAATTACCAGTTGTGCTAGGTGAGCCATTTTTTGTGACCAAAGAAATTTTTCTTTTTATTTGTATATTTTTGGTGCCATTTCGTAATACGTTTGTATAAAATTGACTAGAAAAATATATTATTGCCCAAAAGCGTCAAAAGAATCCTTGGGTATGCTTTTAATTTAATTAAATTAAGATTTTTAAAGCTACATCCAAAAAAACAACCCTGCGGTCAAACTAGAGCATTTAGAACTAAAATCATACCTGATCTGATCTGATCGTTAGAGATTCGCTAAATGAAGAAATGCGAAATACAAAGGACGGCAATTGACCCTGTCATAATCAATGCATTTAGCTTTGTGTTCTTTGGTATATTTATAATGAAACCAAAAAAGTTCATATCTTGCGTATTTTATGCAGAAAATTAATGAGAACATACTTTAAAAAGCAAATAATTGAAAGGAATCCCTAATCCCTAATATCGGGAAAAGAGCAAAAACAGTGAAGAGCTGATAACTGCCAGCACACACAGACTGTGTATGTGAATTGCAAAAACGCACAAAAATCGGCTTACTCTCCCAGTTTCACATCGCTTAATCGCTGATTTGAACCTGGGTCGCTGCCTTCGACTTGCGGTCCAACGCACTAACCAACTGAGCCACGGCGGTTGCCTTAAAACTAATACCTACAATTAAATTTTTTGAATGAGGTGAAACATAGCTTTTGTTTAATAAAAACTTCTTTGTTGTAAATTTATTGCATTTCTGATTTCTTCTGTGAGCAATTTTATAAATTGGTTTTTTTTTACTGGCTCACTTTCAAAAGCAAAAATAGATAATTTTCACAGAAAACTCGCTCCATCGAGTAGCATGATTGCTTTTTTCCTGCAAAGTGCTCGTCCTAAAATTCGAAATTCTGTCGAGTTGTGTGATTGCTTTTCGGAGTGAGTTCACAAAAATTCTTAATGACATTTTTGCTTGATAAACACTAGTTGATTGACACTACCTGATAAACCACCTGTTTTAAAATATATTCCGCATTATCTAAAGCACTAAGAAGTATGTATGTATATAGAAAAAATTGGAACACAGAATTTTTAACGCATGTTCAGCGAACTAATGAGGCTAAATGGAGATCATGCAAATACTCGTTCTCGCTTCGCAAAAAGAGAAAAGCAATATCTTAGGAATGATTCAGCTCACCTTATTTGATATGGACACTTGTTTACACTTACAAATGGACTTCTACGCCGATTTTTCTTTTTCTAAAGATAGAAGTGCACCAACCAAAATATATGTGTCCGATCGAATATTTGGTTTCGGTTTCGGCCCAAATGAGTGGTTTCGGTTTTAGTTACGGCCAAAATATGGCCGAACGGCTGAAACCGAAACTTTCTAGAATATTTTTTACATTTTATTGCGTAGCAAGTGAACAGCTTTTTAGTGGAGCCGGGCATATATAGTGAAAGGAGGAGTAATTTAGATGCCATCAATGTAAATAAACTTCTTTTAAAGCAAATAAAATTAAATTACTTAATTTTGACTGTTAGTGAATAAGCGGTAATTTTTTATGTGTATGTTTAAAAAAAGAATGAATTGTTTTTATTGAAAAATATTTATTTATTTATGTTATGTTTGTTTGTTCTTTAATTACTTAAAGTAAAATTCGTTTGTTGAAAAAATGCTTGATATGGTGATTTTTATTTCAACTAGAAAGTTTCGGTTCCGGCCGAATATTAAAAAAAAACCGAAATTCGATTTCGGCCCAAGAAGGACACTACAAAATATTCAACAAATTTTATATATACATATTTCAGGTTTGTTGAATATACATATATATCATATCGTTATATTGTCCGCAAAATTAAAATCAACCCGAACCAATCAGCCCCAAAGCTAATTATTGAAGTTCAGGATGAACTGGACAAGCCATGTATTTCGCCGTGTCCTTCGCGAGCATGACTTTAACCCTTCGCTGCATGGCATTGCATATATGCAATGTTAACTTTTCATAGATTTGGAAACTATTCTATTGAGCATGTTACAGTCGTTCATTCTTCAGTTGCATCTTTTAAGTTAAACCAATTGATTACTAAAGGAATTTTGCGATTAACATTGAAAGTATGCGCAAAGAATCGAAAAAGCAACAAGTGTTTCGATTTGGTGAAATAATTTTGGTTATTGATGGCGATGGTGATATGGCGATCGCCGTCGCTCAGCTGTTTAGTGCGGTAAATTACGAGTATACAGTGACGTCTGACCTCTGTTCGATTCCCCGTAGTTGTCAACACTAAAATATTGATAAAGTCGACTTTCATTTCGGCGGTAGCGCTCTCATCAAGATACGGAAAATGACCGCAAAACTGCTTTCATAGATACAGGAATTCAACAAAATTTCATTTTTACCGTCTGAACATAACAAGCAACAAGAATTATATAACAAAACAGTTTTTTCTTCACGGAAATTAAATCATGCAACGAAGGGTTAATGAGTAGAGTAGCCCACAAGAAGCATTTTCCAAGTAAGAAAAATAAAGAATGCCGTCTGAGGGGTCTGACTTCTGGAATACAGTCATTTTCGCGGACGAGTCCAAGTTTAATGGTTTTGGGTCTGACGGAATATCTTACGTTTGGAGGAAGTCAAAAACGGAACTCAGCAAAGAAAACCTCATATCAACTGAAAAGTATGGCAGCAGCAGTATAATGCTTTGGGCCTGCAGCCTGCGTGGGAAATTTAGTATTAATTGAAGGGTCTCTGAAAAAAATTGAATAACCCGATATCCTGAAAAAAAATTTGCTCCAAAGCGCCAAGAAACTGGTTTTACACGAACGTTTGCGGTTTTATCTCGATAATGATCCAAAGCGCACGTCAGTTACGTTACTGTTCCGAACATATTCCACATTAAAAATTTGGGTTCTATCGGCGGTGCACGTCTAAGTCGTAAGTTTCATCAACATCAAGTCAAATGTCTTTGATGTGTGATTTGTAGTTCCAAGTGCCACGCCCCTTGCCCAACGCTCACAAAGTGAAACCAGTGAAACGGCACATCTAAACGATGGCCCCACACCAAATTTTAATGGTTTTCGACTTCTCATTACGAAAATATTCCATATTGAAAATTTAAGTTGTATGGGAGGTGCCACGCCTACCTATCGGGTCGTACTCGCACTATGTAGTATACCGAGACTTAAAATTGAAATTTTAGGTTGTATGGGCGGTGCCACGCGCCCTTGTCAAAAACCCACCCCACTCCCCCTATCGAAAAACACAAAATCGTACGTTTGTACCGAGTGCCATTGATGAGAACGCTATAGTTCCAAAGTTACACCGGCATTTAAAAAGTGCCACGCCCTTGTGCAACACCCATTAAATTTTACCAGTGAAATGGAACATCTAAACGGTGGCCCGCACGAAATTTTAATGGTTTTCGACTTCATTACAAAAATATTCCATATTGAAAATTTAAGTTGTATGGGAGGTGCCACGCCCACCTATCGGGTCGTACTCGTACTATGTAGTTTACCGAGACTTAGTCAAGACGAACATTCCATGAAAAATTCAGCGAATCGGCTGCTTAGTTTTTGAGGTTTAGTGTCGTGGGACCAACAAACAAACATACATTTTTTTATATACAACATATGCTGCAATGACTCGCAAAATTTTTTCTATTTCTCTAATTTTTTCTATTCTCTATTAATTTCTGTCGTCGTGAGAATTGCAGGAAGGCGTAAAAGGTGAGCGTGGTCAACCTTATATATCCTCTGCTTACCGCTATGAAACAAAGAATCATTTTATATCAACATAAATTTTCAGACATGTACCGTAGCTTTGTTTTGTTAGCTTAGTGTGCAAGGAAAGTAGGCGTGGCCGATTATATTATAGCCTATGTTTGCCGAAATGACACGCTGAATCGTTTCATACCCATATTGCTGTGACAAATATACCATGGCTGATTTTTTATTATAGTGGGCGTGGTGAAAAGGCATATCAAGTGGGCGTGTTCAATCTGATATATCCTATGTTAACATCAATAAAACACGGAATCATTTGGTATTAATACTGATTTACCGACATGTACCGTTGCGTTGTTTTGTTAGTTTAGTGGGCGCAGAAAGTGGGCGTGGTCGATTATAGCCTATGTTTTCCGCAATGACACGCTGAATCGTTTGATACCCATATTGCCTTACAAAAGCATACCATAGATGAGTTTTTTTACCATAGTGGGCGTAAGAAGGGGCGTAGTCATTCTCATATAGCCTATGTAAGTAAAAGTCTGTGTTCAATTTTTAATTAGAACTTTATTTCCTTCACTATGCGAAGGCAGGCGATCACCAGCAGTGAGTTACAATGACTAACTTGTCGGTGCCTGCACCTGAATAACTTAGCTTAGATGGCTCCACTTGGACTGCCGTTGTTGATTGCTGATTCGGCAATTCCCACGCTGCAGTGGTGCAGCGCTTCCAATCTTCACCTGGTCTGTCGTCAGCGCTTGCAAGCTTCCGTTCCGCGTTATGTTATTCGAGCTGCATTGCATTCGATGTCGTTGTTGTTGTGGCTTATGATGTATAGTCCGACCGATACCAAATTTTTTGGCCGATGCCGATTAATCGGTCAAAAGGCCGCAAATAGGCCGATGCCGATTCCATAGAAAAAAACCACACGAATGAATTCAATCAAAAACACAGTTGATTTGATAAAACAACAAAAGGAACTATTACGTATATAGTACATTTCATCACATTCATCACAAATTAACAAACAAAAACGAGAAAATAAACAACTAAAAACTAAATAAAATTACAAGAAAATTCAGAATTTAAATACATTAACAATGTATTAAAAAAAAGCAAATGTATCGCATATATTGCACTGAGATAAACAAAAATACTGACGTAAACACAAGTTATTAATATATATTGCAAGCAAGCAATTACTTATTACCAATAACACAATCAAAACATCCGTAAGCGCCAATTTGTCTTTATTTTCAGGGGTTACCGGCAGACACGTGTAACAGTGTTGCCAGATGGCTTTCAAGCAATCCCCCTAAAATTAATTCCATTTTCCATTCCAAATTTATAATGTACACATAAAATTAATATTAATTAATTAATAAAAATTGCTCATTTTATTTGACACAAGCAATTAACAAAAGACCCACTAGCCAATATAGCGGAACAAGGTGTTGATGTAACAAAAATATATTAAAAATATCTGTAAAATATTGTCCCCTTAAATATTTGTCATAAAATCCAAACAAATCTAGGGAGAAACCCCCTAATCAGGCAAGACTGGGTTGTAAAGTATAATAAAAATGTAATAAATATGCAAAGCGAGATATGAAAAAGAAAGACAGTGCGATTCAGCTGCAAATAAAAACAATCAAGAAATGAAAGCAGGAAAATGGGCCAATATGCCATCGACCAAAAAAAAACCGATTAGTTTTTTTTTGGCCGATGCCGATACTAGCCGATGCCGATACCAAGTTTATTGGCCGATACTAGCCGATGACGATGCCGATTAATCGGTCGCACTCTATTATGATGTGCTAATGTTGTTGTTGTTGTTCTCGCTGCAGTTGGTTTTTGCAGTAGATCACCCGAGCTGTTATGGCTACGAGGTGCTACCCGAGCTGTTATGACTATGGTGTGTTAACTTGTATAGGGTGTTTTTTTTAGAGGTATAGAACTTCGAATTGAAATAAAACACAAGAAAATCGTTTTAATGTCCATCAATTTGGCTTTATTGGAAGGATAATTTTATGCCATTAATGTTTAAATGTGATTGCGGGCATGTGGCCGCCGCGGCTGGCTCGAATAAAGCCAATTCTACAGGTCCAATTTTCAACCAGCTCCAATTGCTGTGCACGGTGGCGAATCGATTCATTCGGGTCCTCTTCAACATTTTGCTCTACAGCGGCAATTGTTTCTTCGGTGCGCACTGTTCGACGTCTCTGCGGATGCGTATTATCACATAGAGTAAACGTAGTGCGAAAACGATCCATGGTTAACCGAATTAATTGCTCTGATGGACGATTATGTCGACCATAAAATGGAAACTTCGCGAACTGAACCATTATTTTCGAAATAAATTTGCACGATTTGCAAGCGTTGTTCTTTTGTCAAACTGTTCATGATGAAATGGCAAACCAAACTGAACATAAATGACATTAGAGTTGCCAGATTTGACCACAAAATGCCAGTTTTATCTCTATTCGAAAAACAAACCTCTAAAAAAAAACACCCTATACCATTCCCCAAGATAAAAAAATTGTTGGTGCTTATTTCACCTAAATCGGTTCAGTGGTTTTTGCCTGATTGTGGCTCAAAAAACGTCACACTTGTTTTTATATAATAGTGTAACGATAAGACAGTCTGTCGCTGTGCAAAGCAACCCTGCCGCTACGCGCCGTGCTATAATTCAATCTGGCAACGACGGCCGCGATAATAAGGGAAACTTTGAGTCCAACCTGGCAATGATGGAAACTTTTAGTCCAACCTTGCAATGATGGCTCGCGATCATCATGGAAACCTTTAGTCCACTCTGGAATGTGCGAGAACGATCTGCGCCATAACCGGACGGGTATAAAAGGCAGCCGGGTGCGGCGCAGCGAGTCAGTCTTGGTTTAGACAAGTGAAGGTGCCACACGGAGTAAATAATTAAGTGTACAGACAGTAAAGTGTAAAATTTGTGAAATAAAGTGATCGTTGGTTTTTTTTTTACTGCGTTTGAGAAACTAAGTGTGTTTTGTTTATTTCAAATTACGCAATCAAGAGATACGTACTAGCCCACTAGAACTAGTATTCATAGCATTTGGTGTCAGAAGTGGGATTGTGGAAAATTTAAAATAAACAAAAAAAATAAATAACTAAATAAATAAAATTATAAGGGCACGGACATGGTTAAACTCGAGCTGCTGAAGGAAGACCAGCTGAAGAAGGAGCTGGCTGCCTAGAATTTGCCGACTGCTGGCGGAAAGGTGGAGTTGCTGTTGCGTTTGCGAGAAGTATGCGAGGCACGAGGCGTCGATTGGACTGTGCACGAGTTCGGAGCGCAAGAACTAGAGGCGTCGGCCAAGGTGGAGGAGTCTCCTGCGGGTGCTGCTTCGCTACAGAGTACAGCTGCAGCGGCTGCGCCAATACAAGAGTTGGACATGAGCCAACTAATGGCTACACTCAAAGGCATGTCGGCGCAAATGGAAACGGCGAATCGAGAAATGGCAGCGTAGCTGGAAACTGCGAATCTCGAAATTTCGGCAAAAGTCGAGACTGCAACTCGAGCAATGTCAGCGAAGCTGGAAACTACAAATCAAGAAATGGCAGCGAAAATGGAAACGGCGACCCATGATATATCGGCGCAAGTTGCAGAGCGAATGGAAGTCAAGCTTCAGGAAAATTCTGCGCGCTTGGAGCAGAAAGTGGAGGAAATCAGAGACAGGATTAATGGGAAAGTCGAGCATCTGGAGACGCGGGTAGAGCACTTGGATAAACGAGTCGACGACCTGGATGATTCCCTGAACAAACGAGTTGATAGTCTGGAAGACTCGATGAACAGAAAAATGGACGAGCGGCTTAGGGAGGTACACCCGCGAGAATGGTTGCCGCCGGTTCCGGAAAGTGTTGCCACCCGCGCAGAAGTGCCTACTTATGATGGGACTACGCCGTTCAATACATTCAAGCTACAATTCGACCTGGCTGCTTTGGAAAATCAGTGGACCGATGTAAGGAAAGGTCGGAGATTGGCGCTAGCTGTTAAAGGTGCTGCGGCTGAGGTAATAAAATCAGTTCCAGAATGTTTACGAAGTGAGTACGAGACCACTGGCAGCCAAATACAGCGACGATCACAACAGAACGCTGTACTACTGTGAGCTGAAGAACCGCCGGCAAAGGGCCAACGAGGCGCTGCAGGCATATGCAGCAGATATTGAGCGGCTCGTACAGTTGTGTTACCCGTCCTTCGGCGCTGATGATCTCGAGAGGATGAAGATTGAGGCGTTTATTGAAGGTCTTCATGATCCGGAGACACGTCGCAGTGCGTTGATGATGGGCACGCCGACATTTAGGGAGACGGTGACCAGCGCGATGACATATGAGGCGACATGGATTGGGAGCACTCGGTATGCACCTGCAAGGATACGCCAGATCCAGCCGGACAACGACATAACGATCCAGGCCATAAGCTCTGAGCCACCGGACAGGCCACGGGTGGTCTCCTCTGAAGCTGTTTGCTAGGTATGTGGCAAGCAGGGCCACATATCACGAGACTGCCGCCAACGAAAGAGGCGTTCCCGTTCTCAATCGCAATCGCCTGAAGCGAGGAATACTGACAATCGAGGCTCATCCAACAAGCGCAGGGCTGAGGACGACTAGTCGTTAAACACTTGCGTGTTCTTTCATTGTTGGGTTATTAAAAGGGTCTATTAATTGCCCGGCCCTTTTGAGTAAAGTGGCTTTCAATGTCCCTTCACGTAACCTACGGCACATAAGGACTTTGTACCTCAGATTTTACAGGTCGAACCATGCGAGGAATGCGCCTCTGAGTAGAGCCCTTGCGGAACTAAATAGTGTAACCGACTTTAACAATTCGTTTCCCAAAGGGACATTGTTAAATTTAATATTGTTTAAATTAAGTTGAACCTCTTTACTTGTGTTCCTTTATTGTTCCTGTAGTCAGGAAGATCAAAATGTTCATTGGCTAAATAAATAAATAAATAAATAAAAAAAAGGTCAGCCCAAAGGGCCGTGAGCTGATTCCCACAACCGGCTGCCCCACCGTCCTTGTCTCGCAGTTTAAACGACAACGCGGCAGCTTGACGATTAAAGGAAAGATAGATGGAAAGTTGTTTGTGTTGACGCTGGATACTGGTGCGTCATATTCGATTATAAGACGGAAGCTCCTGAGTAATTGGGAACCGTTGCATGGCATACAACTGAGGACTGCGACTGGCGAGCGTGCGCTGGTAACAGGAAAAGTTACAAAAACGATTGCGATCAGCACCAGCAGCCTGGAACATAAGTTCATCGTCGCGGATATAATGGACGACGTGATTATCGGCGTGGATTTCATGATTAGGCACGGTTTTACGCTGGACCTGAAAGAGCATGTGCTGAGATATGCCAACGTTGAATTCCCGCTGCACACCGGCTATGAGCGAAGCGTGGCGGTAAGGAAGGTTGTATCGTGTCAACACCGGAGGATACCAGCGAATTCTGAGGCGATTGTGTGGGCAAAGGTGGACGAGGACGATGGGACGAGTCGGCTGTGGGTTGTAGAAGCACCGAAACAAGGACAGGACAACATCATCATCGGACGTACATTAGTGGAACCTCAGAATGGCAGAATACCAGTCAGAATACTGAACCCCCTGAATGCACCCAAATATGTCGGGAAAGATGAGGTAATTGGCGAGTGTAAGGAAGCTGTAACAGTGGTCAATTGCGAGAGTAGCCCGCCTGGAGGTAATAAGAGGTTTTAACATGGACGTCATACCGCAGGAGAACCAGTGGAGCAGCGAGTTGACGGCCAAGCAGAAACACTGGGTCAATATTTGAAACAGGCGGAAGTACAGCCATAGGGAAGCACAGCATCGACACCGGAAGTGCAAAACCGATTCGCCAACCGCCACGACGAGTTCCTCTGGCCAAGAGGGAGGAGGTCACAAATTTGATCGAGAACATGCGGAAAGACAAGGTCATAGAGCCTTCTTCGGGCCTCTGGTGCTCGCCGGTCGTGCTAGTCAAGAAAAAGGATGGCAGTACCCGATTTTGTGTGGATTATCGCAAGCTCAATGATGTGACCAATAAGGACAGCTATCCACTACCTCGGATCGATGACACCCTGGACACACTGTCAGGCACGCAGTGGTTCTCCACGCTCGACTTACGCAGCGGCTATTGGCAGGTAGAGCTTGCAGACAAGGACAAGGAGAAAACCGCTTTCAGTGTTGGTGATGGTTTGTGGCAGTTCACCGTCATGTCGTTTAGACTCTGCAACGCACCAACAACATTCGAGCGGCTAATGGAACGCGTGGTAAAAGGGCTGCATTGGCGGACGTACCTGGTGTACCTCGACGACATAATCGTGATGGGTAAAAGCTTCGACGACCACCTGGGAAAGCTGAAGGAAGTATTCGAGCGGATACAAAAAGCTGGGCTTAAACTCAACCCAAAGAAGTGCTCGCTGTTCTAAAAGGAGATCAAGTATCTGGGTCATACGGATGAAGGCAAAATCAAGGCGGTGAAGGAGTGGCCCCGGCCACGCAATCTACACGAACTCCGCAGTTTCCTGAGCCTGTGCACATACTACCGCCGATTTGTTTCGGGATTCGCGAACATAGCCAGCAGCTTGCACAAACTGACGAAAAAGAGCCAGGCTTTCGAGTGGAACGAAGAGCAGGAGCAGGCTTTTGCATGTCTGAAGGAAAAACTGTGCAGTGCTCCAATTCTGGCCTTCCCCGTTCCTGGGGGGATGTTTGCGCTGGATACAGATGCAAGCGGGAATAGTATTTGCAGTGTGCTATCACAGATAATAGACAGCCAGGAACAAGTGATAGCGTACTACAGTAGGATTCTATCGAAACCGGAACGCAACTACTGTGTGACACGGAGAGAACTGCTGGCGGTATTAGACTGCGTAAAACACTTCCAAAAATATCTGTATGGACAAAGGTTTCGCCTGCGCACAGATCATGCGGCATTGAGATGGCTCCTTAACTTTAAAGATCCTGAAGGGCGATTGGCGCGGTGGATCGAGCGACTGCAGAGCTACGACTACACGATAGAGCATCGCAGGGGCAGTAGCCATGGAAATGCCGATGCCTTGTCACGCCGTCCGTGGCAAGTCGAATGCAGGCAGTGCTCGCGAGCCGAAAGCAAAGAACAGATAGTGGACGTCCGGTTGGTAAGCGTTATGCCAGAGGAAGATCACGAAGGCTTACTGGGCGCAGTGGCAAAGTCTGCGGCTGAAGGAAGGCTGCCTGTACCGCGAATGGGAGAGCGCGGATGGTCGGACCAGCAACTTCCTTATGGTATTGCCGAAATGCAGGATCAACGAAGTCATCGAGGCATACCATAACGACTCCAGTGGAGGGCACCTGGGCATCACCAAAACCGTCGCCAAAATAAAAAGACGATTCTACTGGGTAGGATGTCAGGAGTCTGTAGCCGAGTGGATTAAGAGCTGCGACCGATGTTCAGCCACGAAAGGGCCGATAAGAAGATCTCGAGGCCGCATGCAGCAGTACAACGTGGCAGCGCTCTTCGAGCGGATTGCTATGGACGTCGCCGGTTTAGACAAGTGAAGGTGCCACATGGAGTAAATAATTAAGTGTACAGACAGTAAAGTGTAAAATTTGTGAAATAAAGTGATCGTTGGTTTTTTTGACTGCGTTTGAGAAACTAAGTGTGTTTTGTTTATTTCAAATTAGGCAATCCAGAGATACGTACTAGCGCACTAGAACTAGAACTAGTATTCGTAACAATAGTATAGATAGATAAATCGTTTAAAGAATGTTTATATTTCAGATCTTTTGCACAAAAGTATTCAAAATTTGGGGTGTTTATATTGTTACGAAATATAGTTCGCAGGCGATTTTGTCTCTCTGAATTGATAATGATTGTCTCTCTCTTCAAAATAAAACCACTACCATGCTTAAACGCAGTTAAGAATCAGCAATGACTTTATTTACAATTTCACACTTAACTGTTTTTACACTCGTTACTTATTGGACTATTCCGCGTTGCACCCCTGCAAGCAATTCGGTAGTCAACTACAAAAATAACTCACTTCTAGTTAACTTTTATAACCTAACTATAAGCTAACTACAAAGTAATGCAGACCTTCCCAAAAATCAATGCAACTTTTGCTTTTGGGCATATTTTAAAGAACAGGTAATTGCTATTTGTTCTTATGCGATTTTATGTCCCTAACTATAAGCTAACTACAAAGTAATGCAGAACCCACCCAAATTTAAGGCGTGCGTTTATGGCATAGGAATTTAAAAAACAGCTAATTGTTGTTTTTTTTTTTGTTCTTTGGAATTTTATTTTACATGTTTGTCATTTTCTTTCGTGCATTATGAAATCATAATCAGTGCTTAGTCTCGTGCGTGCGGTCGGAGTCCTAAGTAAATTGAATTGTTAAACAATTTTATATAATTTTTTCAAGTGATTGCTTTAGTTTTAATTATTTAAGCTAAGCCAAAATGAGAGGTGTAAGCAAAAGAAATTTAAGAAGCCTTTGAAAAAGGAAAGGGATTCGTATTCAAATAAATTAAATTCATGTAATGTTGGTAAATCAGAAGCCACCTGTTCCTCTGCTAATGTGCAGAGCCAAAACGGAATTTATATTGAAAATATTTGTGTCCAAGAAAATTGTTCCGAAAAAATTGTCCAACAAAAAATGCATTAAAAGAAAAAATCGGTGATTGGTATTTTAAAAATAGGCCATCTCGCAAGTGTTTTCAAGAGTTGTTAGGTATTTAAACATTTTTCAAATAAAAAAGGAAATACAAAAATTTTAAATTTACAAAACAATCATAGAAATATCCATTTTTATGGATAAAGACGTATTAACTAATAGTTGAGTTATAGCTGATTTAAATAAAGTCAACTTGAAGCTAACTGAAATGTAATTAGTTTATAGCTAACCACAAATTAGATAACTTTGAACTAACTTTTAAATAACTAACTTTAAGTTAGTTGAAAAGTCATGCAGAGTCGGACAATTGACTACTGCCTAGGCCATCGCCATGTTAAAATAGTCAGTTGGCTCCATTGAAAATAATCCAACTATCAACCACAACTAGTTGAGAATTAGTTAAATTAAAGTGCGTTAAAAGTTAATTGAGTTGCCGGCAGGGACATTTGCTTGCTAAAACCAAGTTCTTCCCTCTGCGCTGTGCCAGGCTGCCTTTTATACTTTTTTGCATGTCGCGTAGATCGTTCTTGCACATTCTAATTGGACTCAAAATTTCCAGTCATCTTTGCGAATGTTCTAGCGAAATTATCATCCCCCTAAAAATATACCAACGCAAGTCGGTCGTATTCTTAACGTATGGCCCTAAAAGCATGCCAATTTTCCTATCGTCACACTGCACACCACTTAGACTTGTTCGCCGTAGTAGAACGTAGAACGCCGCAGCGCCTCTATTGCTGCTTGAACTTGAATTCCTCCCTTTTCATGACATTTGAAGTGGTACCAGATCGCCTCTTTGGAACCCTGTTGTGTTAGCCCGTAGATCATATCTGGATTTCATCTTATCACGGACCAGTTGGGTGCGACTCCTTATAAACTGGGTTTCCTCTAGTTCCAATCGCTTATTTACTACGTAGCAGTCCTAGCGCTTCCGTCGTGCTGACCACTCCGAACTTTAAGTCAGCAGGCAACCTTAACTCTTGTCCGAACACTGCCCGGGCTGCATTGAGTGATGTTGGGTCGTACAGGGCTGACCTATACGCCATCAGGAAAAGCCGATCCATTTGATTTCTGCCTACAACTTTGCGCAGATATTCTTCCAGCGTCCGATTAAAATGTTCCACCATGCCATCAAGACTCCGTTGCGTTAACACCAAAAAAAAGGAAAAACAACAAATTTTCTTTCGGCGGCTGTCCTCTCAGCATGAAATGGCAAATCTCTGAGAGTAAAATTGCCTATGAAAAAGCTCCTAACTCGCCGTTAAAAATAGGCATAAAACTGTAGGTCCCTTCCAACTTTGTAAAAAATTCGCACGCACAACACGAATGGTTGCGGGTAGCTAGGCCTTAGTTGCGGCATCGGGCTGTCGTGTCAGGGAATTATTAATTAAATTATTACCATGCCGTCGGACTGCAGAAGCAAAGAAGTAATATGAGTTTTCCTTAATCCCAGTAGCTCACACGCGTCCTTAAATACTGCAGATTCAAAACTCCAGCCTTGATCTGAGCACAACTCCAACGGAACTCCAAACCCGTCCACCCAGTTGTTAACCAGCATTTCCGCACACTTCGGCCCATTTGCTGAAACAATCCTTTACAACCAGCGCATATTTGTTGTCTTTACTACTAATTGGGAATGGGTCGGCGACGTCGAAGGCAACCCGCTCCAAGGGTGTTCCCACGTTGTACTGCTGCATGCGGCAGCCATTTCGCAGCCGAACATCGGTCACAGCTCTTAATCCAATCCACTACAGACTCGAGGCATCTTACCCAATAGAATTTCATTTCTATTTCGGCGATAGTTTTTGCGATGCCTAGGTGCCCTCCACTGGAATCGTTATGGTAAGCCTCGATGACCGATGCATGCATGACGCTTACCAATCGGTTGACCACTATCTCCTTTGTGCTCTCAGCTCGAGAACTATGCCTGCATTCGTTTTTGCACAGACAGCATGACAAGGCATCGGTATTTCCAGGGCTACTGGCTTTGCGATATTTTATCGTCTAGTCATAGCTCTGTAGGTGCTCGACACACCGTTCCATTTCAATGTTCCATTTCATGATTTGTGCGCAGACAAAATGTTTGCCCATAAAGGTATTTGTGGAGTTGTTTGACGCATTCCAATACTCTCTCCGTGTCACACAGTAGTTGCGTTCAAGTTTCGACAGGTTTCGCTGTAGTATGCTACCACTTGTCCACTTTGGTGCACACCGCCAATATTGTGTCCGCTTGCATCTGTATTCAGCACAAACATCTCTTCGGACACATCTCTTTCGCTCCACTCAAAACCTTAATTCTTCTCGTCAGTTTATGCCAGCTGCTGCCTATGTTCGCAAATCCAGGAACGCATTGTTGGTAATATGTGCACAGGCCCAGAAAACTGCGAAATTCGTGTCTGTCGGAGTGGTCGGGGCCACTTCTTCACCGCCGTGATTTTGCCTTCATCCGAGCACCGAGCACCAAGGGTCTGACGAGGGCTTTATGACCTTTTCTTACCGCATGTTTCGATCAAATTTGTGACTCCTTCCCTTTTTGCTAGAGGGACTCGTCTTGGCGGATTGGCTTCGCACTCCCGGTGTCGAAGTTGTGCTTCACTATTGCGTTTTTTCTGTCTACTTCTGCTACAAATATTGAACCATATTTCTGCAGGAGTGACCACGCATACATCTATATTCAAACCGATTTTCGTGCTTCGTCCGGATGCGCTACTCTCACAATGGATAACTGCTACATCCTCTCTACATCGTCCATTACCACTCCTTTTCTGACAATTCCGGATGTAATAAGCGGGTTGTGTTCTACTAACGTACGTCTTATAATGATGTTGTCGTGTCCTTATTCTGGTACTTCTACAACCCACCTTGTAGACTCTGCGCCGTGTTGACTCTTTGCCTACGGTTCTTCAGCTCGCAGGAGTACAGCATTTTGTTATTCTCGTTGCTGTACTTGGCTGCCAGCGCCCTCATTACGGCCTCCTTATCACTTCTTAAACATTCCGGAACTAATTTTATTACCTCAGCCGTAGAAATTTTAAGAGCCAGTTCCAATCTCCGAACTTTTCTTACAGCGGTCCACTGATTTTCCAGAGCAGTTAAGTCGAATTGCCGTTTGAACGTATCAAACGGCGTCGCACCATCATATGTATGCGCTTCTGTTCTGGTGGCAAGACAACCATTCTTGTGGCTGTACCTCCTAACGCCGCTTGTCTTTTTTTCTGTTCACCGAATATTCTATGTTTCTAACGGTTTTTCTCGCGCCCAATCTGATGTCGCTGCCGCCAGCCCGGCTGATGCTGGCTCTCATACGCTATCTACGCGAGGCAATCCCACTGCTGCGGACGCTGCTGCTTACTCCGTTGTTGCTGCTTCTTACGCTCTGCAGTTACAAGAAAGTCTCCTGTTATTAATGCCGTTGGTGGAGTCGATATGAATAAGCTCTCTTCGTCTAATGATCGGACTACAATGGGAGCTAAGGCCACCCCGCTTGCTAATGCTGCTGCTGTTGGTGTAATAGATGCTGCTGCTGCTGCTAGAGAATCTGAAACGGTGGATAAAGTTCAGTCGCTCACTTCCTCTACAGCTCCTGCTGGAACTATAGTGAGAAATAAAGCTGTCTCATTTGCTGAAGTTCCTACTGCTGCGCGGGAACTCGATGCTGCTGATCTTACTGCCTTGTCTAATGCTAAAAGCAATAATAGTGTAGGTGTAAAGGAGCGTCGGAAAGCAAATACTGCTTGATGTTGTTGTTCGACTTAAATGACTGCACTTGTCGTCATTTGGGCCGTCGCACAGTGCTTCGACTCCATACAAAATTGCGGCAAAAATAGAAGGAGTTCGTGAAATTCGCTGAAACTTTGCAGTCTAAGTAATTTTGGGCTGCTGACTTCAAAATTTGTGTTTGGTTCCAAAAAATATATATAGTTTAAAAAAATCGAATATATATGGTTATATATTATTTTATCATCACCAAGCCCAAACCGCTGGAGCTATAATGATGAAATTTGGTCAAAACTTGTATTTTAGAAAGTCAACCCTTAAAAAAGAAGCAATTTCAAAAACGTCGGCCTTGAAAGAGCGGAAAGGGGGTGGTGAAGCTTATATGGACGGAAAATTGTGTATATGTATACTAAAAAAGCAATAACAAAATACGTATTTTAGCGTTTTTCTAAATTCGACATTTAAATGGTGGAAAGAGTGCTGTAAAGTTGCTTAAAGGCTATATTTTTTGTTTATTTGATATCCGTAGAACTTAAGATGGAAATGAGAGAGATGAATATGCAATGCAGCTCAATTTACAAGGTGCGTTCCAAAGTAAACAGGACTTTTATAAAATAAAGAAAACGGATGATTATTTTTGTATAATTTTTTTTATTTATTCAAAATACTCCCCTTCTGCTTCGATACAACGTTTTGCACGGTCCAAAAGCATTTGGAATGAGTGTTTTAGGCCATCGGCCGGCATCGCCTTCAGAATGTTGGTACAAGCCTTTTGGATGTCTTCAACGTCCTTATAACGTTTTCCTTTCATCGGCAATGCAACTGACCGAATAAGTAGAAGTCACAGGGAGCCATATCAGGCGAATACGTTGAATGATTGATGGTTAAAATGCGATTTTTGGTCAAATAATAGGTCGTAACGACGGCTCTGTGAGCCGGTGCATTATCATGCAATAAACGCCATTCTCGTACCAAAGTTAAAAACATACTGTCACATTGAGCGGGATATTTCGGCTTCTACTAGACCAAATGTCATGAAATTTTGACAGGATGTGAACGAAAGATGTACCTTTCCAACGCATGTCCTCACACATAGGTGGCGCCACCAGAAACGTCCCTATTGTAAAAGTTCTGTTTACTTTGGAACGCACCTTGTATAACGGCGAGACTATAATACAAATTATTCTTCAAAATTTGACCTTCTTCCAAATTTGACATTCCTACTTTTTTTAGAATATATTAGCGTTAAATCACATATTAGCAAACAAATTCCATAATAATGAGAAAAAAACGGATAATAGGGCTCATAATGGGTTAAATAGGCGTGCCAAACCTATTTTTATAAAAAACATTCATAGTTCGTGGCATTGAGTTGGTTACACATTTTGATCGCAATTTTAACTCAAGCGATTTCTGTAAAAAAATCAACATTAATAGTTTTGAAAAAATTGAATATTTTCCAAAGGCGCAAAAAGACGCAGAATTTTTTTGGCGGACTTAAGAGAAGAAAGTCCATCTAAAAAAGGTCATAAAAAGGATTTACGCCAGTTAACGCCTTCGATTTAATTGCCTCAGTTGATGCTGAGAGTATCATTAATTACATCTCAAAGCAGGCGAACGTTTCCACATAATGACTTGTTACAAATTAGTGAAAAAAGATGTAAGTTGTGAGTCATTGACTAGAATAAGCTTTAAGCTAGGGATCTCTGCTTCAATCTATAACAAGCTTCTAGTCTCGTCTCTATGGCCGTCTGATGTGAAAATACGTCCTTTTCGTTTTTTTCAAAAAAAACCGGGATCCTCCGAAACTGTCAGATTAACATTAGCATTAGCATTAATAGCATAACATCTTGAAACGAAGAGGCACTCTGTGCTGTGTATGAACGCTTTTCCAAGCATACTTTTAGGCATGCACTTTCAAGTACGGCAAATTTGGTATAATTCTCTTGGTATAGTCCGATATGGCAAGGATGGTTCTCGAAGAAATGGGCTGTGCGAGAATTTTCGAGCGCTTTCCAATTCGAAGTTGCAAGAAACTTCGGCGCGATAAGAAAACTGGTATAAAAGCAGCAGTGTGCAGCGCAATGAGTCGAGTCTGTGTTGAGCAAGCAATGGGGAAACATGCAATAGTAGTAGTGTAAAGTAGAAAGAGTGTAAATTTGTAAATAAAGCGATTGTTAGTTTTGACTACGTTGCGCAGAATAACTGAAGTTGTTTTATTTTCAAACACAATCAAAACGAACCTGGGAAAACTTGAGATTTTCGTTAAACTCGAGCTGCTGAAGTTGGACCAGCTGAAGAAGGAGTTGGCTGCCTGGAATTTGCCGACTGCTGGCGGAAAGGTGGAGTTGCAGTTGCGCTTGCAAGAAGCATGTAAGGCACGAGGCGTTGATAGGACTGTGCACGAGTTCGGAGCGCAAGAACTAGAGGCGTAGGCCAAGGTGGAGGAATCGCCTGCGGGTGCTGTGTCGCTGCAAAGTACGGCTACAGCGACTACGCCACCACAAGCAGTGGACATGAGCCAACTAATGGCTACACTCAGAGGCATGTCGGCGCAAATGGAAACGGCGAATCAAGAAATGGCAGCGAAACTGGAAACTACGAATCAAGAAATGGCTAAAATGGAAGCGGCGACCCATGAAATATGCAGGTGTCAGGGAAACTCGAAAGCGCAAATAGCGTGTTGGCCAGCAAGCTTCAGGAAAATTCTGCGCGCTTGGAGCAGAAAGTGAAAGAAATTTCAGACAGGATTAATGTGAAAGTTGAGCACCTAGAGACGCGAGTAGAACATTTAGACAAACGAGGTGACAATCTGGAGTATTCGGGGCACAGAAAAATCGACGAGCGGCTTAGAGAGGTACAGCTGCAAGCAAGGGTGCAGTCGGTTGAGGAAAGTTTTGCCATAGAAGTGCTTACTTATGATGGTACTACGTCATTCGACATATTAAAACTACAATTAGATATGGCTGCTTTGGAGAGTCAGTGGACCGATGTTAGGAAAGGTCGGAGACTGATACTGGCTCTAAGAGGTCCTGCGGCTGAGGTAATAAAAATAGTTCCGGAAGGTTTGAGAGGTGATTACGAGACCGTCGTAAGGGCGCTGGCAGCCAGATACAGTGACGAGCACAACAAAATGCTTTATTGTTGCGAGCTAAAGAGCCGTAGGCAAAGAGCCAACGAGGCGCTGCAGACATATGCACCAGACATTGAGCGGCTGGTACAGTTGTGCTACCCGAAATTCGGCGCTGATGACCTCGAGATGATGAAGCTTGAGTAATTTATTGAGGGTTTGTTGATGATGGGCAAGCCGACATTTAAAGAGACGGTGACCAGCGCGATGACGTATGAGACGGCCTGGAGGGGAAGTTTTCGACATTCATCTGCGGAAAGGCGTCGAGCCCAATCTGGACGTGTCACGCAAAGCCAGACAGTGAGCTCAGAGGCACCAGCGGGGCTGCGGGCAGTATCATCCAGAGTCAGTTGCTGGCGATGTGGCAAGCGCACCGAGCGCAGGCATAATTCGCAAGCCGAAAACGAGGGACAAATTGTGGATGTTCGGTCGATAAGAGTTTTATAGGAGGGAGATTGGCTTGCGGAAAGGTTACAGAAGGGCCAGCGCAAGGATACGGATCTCACGAAGATCATCAAAGGCAAAGCTCTGGTGAGAGGCTGGTGAGAGCCCGATCGCGAAGGCTTACTGGGCACAGTGGCAAAGTCTACGTCTGCACGATGGCTGCCTATACCGGGAGTGGGAGAGCAGGGATGGCAGGACCAGAAAATTCATAAAAGTGGTCCCGAAAGGCCGAATCGACGATGTCATCGAAGCGAACCATAACGACTCCAGTGGAGGGCACCTAGGCATCGAAAAAACTGTCGCCAAGATAAGAAGGCGGTTCTATTGGGTAGGATGCCAGCAGTCGGTCGCTGAGTGGATCAGAGGTTGTAATTGGTGTTCGGCTGCGTAAGAGCCGAGGAGGAGGTCGCGGAGCTGCACTCAACGAGTCGAAAGCAGGTTAACAGCGAGCTATGGTCTACGGGCTAACCCAGAAGGGTTCCAAGAAGGCGATCTGGTAATGCTCTACAACCCGCAGCGGAGGAAAGGTTTGTCTCCAAAACATCAAACATCATGGGAAGGACCGTACAGGGTCGTGACCAGGATTAATGATGTGGTGTACAGGGTTCAACGCTGCGGCAACCGAGACGCGAGGTTGAATGTAGTTTATTTGGAGCGTCTTACTCCGGCGGAGCCTCGGTACTTGTTCGGGACGAACAAGTCTAAGTGATGGGCAGTGAAACGAAAAGGCACTCTGTGCTGTGCATGAACGCTTTTCCAAGCATACTTTTAGGCATGCACTTTGAAGTACGGCAAATTTGGTATAATTCGCTTGGTATAGTCCGATATGGCAAGGATGGTTCTTGAAGAAATGGGCTGTGCGAGAATGATCGAGCGCTTTCCAATTCGAAGTTGCAAGAAACTTCGGCGCGATAAGAAAACTGGTATAAAAGCAGCAGTGTGCAGCGCAATGAGTCGAGTCTGTGTTGAGCAAGCAATGGGGAAACATGCAATAGTAGTAGTGTAAAGTAGAACAAGTGTAAATTTGTAAATAAAGCGATTGTTAGTTTTGACTACGTTGCGCTGAATAACTGAAGTTGTTTTATTTTCAAACACAATCAAAACGAACCTGGGAAAACTTGAGTTTTTCGTAACAATATTTAAAAGTGCATAAGTCTTTAAACATTATCAAAATATGTCCGGTATGAAAACAAAAGCTAACGACGTGTATACTGCTACATCTCATGGCGGTTACGACGTAGTTGTTCTTGTCGAAACGTGGCTAACCTCAGACTTCTTTAATAAAAAATTTTTTAATAAAAAAGTATACAATGTCTTTCGGAAAGACAGGGATTCTCTACGAACAGGTCTCGTTCGCGGTGGAGGCGTTCTCATTGCTGTTAGGAGACAGTTGCACAGTTCAGTTGTTTCCCTTTTCAATTCCGATAGCTTCTTGGATCAACTTTGTGTTGATGTTGGTGCTGATGTAGGCGTACTTTGCATCTATGTGTCTTATATCCCCCTAAATAGCTCTGATAAGATCTATAGTAATCATGTTGATAACATAATGCATCTTACGCAATCAAATTTTAATGGGCAACTTTGCGTTTTAGGAGATTTTAACTTAAGTAAAATCTCATGGGGTTATCTCCCTGGTAACGATTTTCTTGTACCATCGAATGTCAATAATGCTCATGAAATCAATTTAATTTATAGCTTTTATAGTTTTCAATTAACCCAAGGTAATAACATTGTAAATAAGCTTGAAAAAATCTTGGATCTTAGTTTTATTAGTAACTAGTAGAGCCCTGCGGCTTTGCACGCAAGCTTCAATGGGCCCAATAAATCAAGTTTCTTCATACTATACTCTATGGGCGATGCCACACCTCTTTTATGTAATGCCCAATCCATTCCTCCAGCCGAAGGGTGTGACCTGGTTTCATTAATATGCGACTTTCAGTTCCAAAGTTACGCGGAAAATTTCAGTCACAAAAAATATGCCGCGCACCTTGTTCAACGCCCATAATATTTTGCCAGTAGAAAAACACATCTATGGGACGATGATATACAAAACTTCAAAGCTTTCCAACTTATTGTTCCGAAGCTATTCCCCATTAAAAATTTGGGTTCTATGGGCGGTGCCATGCCCCTCGTCCAATACCCAACCCATTCCCCATGTCGAAGGGCACATCTAAATCGTAAATCTTTGATGTGTGATTTGTAGTTCCAAAGTTATTCGAAACATTTGAGTTGCTTAAAAGTGCCACACCTCTTGTCACCAATTCAGCTAATCGGCTGCCTAGTTTTTGAGTTTTAATGCCATGGGACCAACAAACAAATATACATTAATTTTTATATACAACATAAAGATATTTGCTGCAATGACTCGCAACATTTTTTTTATATCCATATTGTTTTGCACAAATATTAATTTCTGTCGTCATGGGAATTGCAGGAAGGCGTAAAAGGTGGGCGTGGTCAACCTTATATAGCTTATGTTTACCGCTATGAAACACAGAATCATTTTATATCAACATTAATTTTCAGACATGTACCGTAACTTTGTTTTGTTAGTTTAATGGGCGCGGGAAGTGGGCGTGACCGATTATATTATAGCCTATGTTTGCCGCAATGAACGGCTGAATCGTTTGATACCCATATTGCTATAACAAATATACCATGGCTGATTTGTTATTATAGTGGGCGTGGCGAAAAGGCATATCGAGTGGGCGTGGTCAATCTTATATATCCTATGTTAACATCAACAAAGCACGGAATCATTCGATATTAATACTGATTTACCAACATGTACCGTAGCTTCGTTTTGTTAGTTCAGAGGGCACGGAAAGTGGGCGTGGCCGATTATGTTATAGCCTATGTTCGCCGCAATGACACGCTGAATCGTTTCATACCCATATTGCTAAGATAAATATACCATGGCTGATTTGTTATTATAGTGGGCGTCGCGAAAAGGCATATCAGGTGGGCGTGGTCAATCTTATATATCCTATGTTAACATCAATGAAACACGGAATCATTTGGTATTAATACTGATTTACTAAAATGTACCGTAGCTTCGTTTTGTTAGTTTAGTGGGCACGGAAAGTGGGCGTGGCCGATTACACCGTGCGACAACAAATTTTACACACGAAAAAATCGGTATACTCGCAAAACTAGGGGCCAAACGTAGTAAAACTGCGTTTTTCGTTTTTCTCTCTGACGTCAGGATTTTTTTTAAAAGGACTTTGAAATTTGAAGGACATGTTTATTTCAAAAAATTATTTAAAAAATTGAACGCATTATAGAATAACAATATGGGTATCAAATGAAAGAGAAAAATCCTTAGAACCTAAAAAATAATTTGTTTGGTGTAAAAGGACGAAGAGGTATAGAAAATGTTCTTTTAAAACTTTATCCGTGAATATCCTTGAAAATTTCCAATATTTTTTTGGGAAAAAAATATATCTTAAGGAGTAATATGTACACTACCACATCCTCGAATTTCGTTCTTCTAACTTTAATAATTAAGGATATAAAAAATTTTATATTTCTCATTATAAAACAAAGATATATTGCACCGTACGACAAAAATAAAATATTTAATTAACTCATGTATAAATCGTTATGCTGCTAATACTGGAGGTTAAATACACTAATTCGGTAACTTAAAAATTGCGTTTGAACCTAAGTATATGTTTTCAAAAGACATTGAAAATTAAAAAAATTGAGTTTCCTTGGATAAAACTCATCCAAGAGTAACAAGATGAATGCATGAGAATACGTATTTACTGTGAATACTAGTGCTCATAACTTAATTTAAAAGTTAACAATAGTCATTTAAAATGCATTTTATGACTGATTTATTTTGAAACAAATTGTTTAAGAAAAATGTATGCGTTTACTTTGCCGCTTATGTTTATGGTACGTGTCACGGCACAGCGACGAAGTAGTACCTATACTAACGGGCTTGAAAAAGGGCTTCTCAAAAAAGCAATGTTTTTTATGCCTACGGAAAGGTCGACGCCGTGAATTACACTATATCAACCACAAATGGGAGCCTCGCATAACTCATCAACTTGGTCGCGACAGCATTGATCATATGCCTCTAGTCCCTTCATCAAAAATAATACTTCCAGCGCTCCACATAAAGTTAGGCCTGATTCGACATTTTATTCGCTCTCTTGACGCAGATGGTCGAGCTATTAATTATTTGAAACTACTTTTTCCACAACTAAGCGATGCAAAGATTTCCGCTGGTACGTTACCCGATTGTAAAACTTTGTTTCTATTAATTTTTATATGTTTTTCAGGGGTTTTAAACGGGCCACAGTTGACGAAATTATTGCAGCATCAGGAGTTTGCTGATCTTTTGAAACCGGTTGAACTAACTGCCTGGCAAAGTTTAAGCGATGTAATAAATAACTTCTTAGGAAACAAGAAGTTTTGAATTATAAAGAACTTGTCCGCAAGATGATTGACGCCTATCGCGAAATGGGGGTCAGCATGTCTCTCAAGATACATTTTTTAGAGAGCCACTTGGACTTTTCCCCCGGAAAATTAGGTGACGTTAGTGATGAACGCGGAGAGCGCTTCCACCAAGACATTGCACTAATTGAAAATCGCTTTCGGGGAAAAGATATGTGCCACATGCTTTCCGAGTATTGTTGGTCGCTGTGCCGTGTTTCAAAATAAATCAGTCATAAAATGCATTTTAAATGACTATTGTTAACTTTTAAATTAAGTTATGAGCACTAGTATTCACAGTAAGTACGTATCCTCATGCATTCATCTTGTTACTCTTGGATGAGTTTTATCCAATTAAACTCAATTTTTTAATTTTCAATGTCTTGTGAAAACATATAATTAGGTTCAAATGCAATTTTTAAGTTGCCGAATTAGTGTATTTAACCTCCAGTATTAGCAGCATAACGATTTATACATGAGTTAATTAAATATTTTATTTTTGTCGTACGGTGCAATATATCTTTGTTTTATAATGAGAAATTTAAAATGTTTTATTTCCTTAACTATAAAAGTTAGAAGAACGAAATTCGAGGATGTGGTAGTGTACATATTAGTCCTTAAGATATATTTTTTTCCCAAAAAAATATTGGAAATTTTCAAGGATATTCAAGGATAAAGTTTTAAAAGGACATTTTCAATACCTCTTCATCCTTTTACACCAAAAAAATTATTTTTTTAAGATTCTAAGGATTTTTCTCTTTCATTTGATACCCATATTGTTATTCTATAATGCGTTCAATTTTTAAAACAATTTTTGGAAATAAACATGTCCTTCAAATTTCAAAGTCCTTTTAAAAAAAATCCTGACGTCAGAGAGAAAAACTAAAAACGCAGTTTTACTACGTTTGGCCCCTAGTTTTGCAAGTATACCGATTTTTTCGTGTGTTTTGGAATTTTTTGATTTTTGTCGCACGGTGTTATTATTTGAGGTTTCTTACCTGCTTTTCAGCCGACAATGCTGATATATTTTTTTTTTGCAGGCGGTCGCCAATTTGGTCGACAATGTTATAAACGAGGTCGGGACTTAGACGGAACAAACGTTTAAATTTACTTTCCGCCAAGTCAAATGGGTTGTCCACGTCTCTTAGCAGCGCACGCTCAGCTGCAGCGCTTCTCATGGATGCTTCTTGTTGTAAAACTTCAGCATCAAATCCAAGATACTGAAAGGCCATAGTCGTCTGCTAGAAATTTGTATGATTTATTGAAACTATTTACATATATTAATATATTAAATTGGCTCACCCGTCGTATTTCGCTTATTTTTCACAATGTAAATTCAAAACAATTTCATCGTTAAGCTTTTCTACCTCAAAATATTCGTAGCTAGGCTACCGACAAATATCGTTAGGGAACTGTCAAAGTTAGCGACAAAATTCGTTGAAAGCGTGTTTGGGAATAGCAGTTAACGACGATTGTCGATATCGTAGGCTAACGATACGAAAATTGTCGTTAAGAAATTTGGGATTCGCCCTACAGATATTATATATTGCAGAATATCAGGGTTTCGGTTTCATGTTTAACTTTAACAAGTTTTGCTTCTTTTCGAAAGTTGCCATGATTCGATGGCAGGCCTTTTAGCGGGCCCGTTGTGATACCACAAATTCTTTCAAATGCTTTTTTTCCAACATGTGATACAACACACACATATCAAACGGATGGGGAAAGGGAGGGAGGGGACCTACAGTTTAACGCCGAATCCGAACGGCGATTGGCAGTTTTTGCCATTGCCTGCCAAGAGCGCACTTGTGCGATTCTTGTAATTCTCATCTCCTTCATGTGGATTGCGATAGAAGTAGATGAGCGTTTTTTTCAGCCCGAGCCAGGAATCGAACCTGGGCCACTCGGTATGAGAAGCCAGCGCGCTACCCGCTGGGCTATCGAGGCCGGCTACCCAGTGTTATCAAAGCCTTCCATCGAAATTACCTTTTTTTTGTAATTTTTCTAAACCAAATGGTGTTTACATATTATTACAAACCAAAATTTAATTCTCAAGCGAAGCGCTGCAGTGGTCGCTATGTTTTCCTGCCAACCATGCTGCAAAAATAACCCTATTTTTGACTGCATACGGCACTGAAAATACTAAATTTCTTATAAACGTGCAAGTTTGTGCAGCTAAAGTCCATGGTTTTTATACATACTTTCAGCTATATCAAACTGTAGAATCTCGAAAGTAAAAGTAAGAAGTATTTTTTTTTTAGTTTATCAGTTTGATGACACTGCGATTTTATTCCTACGAATTGACGTTTCTCCAAGTAACGGTACTAGGAATATGGAAAGCAAAACAAAAGAGGGAAAGCTTTCACAGAGTTTCAAAAATAGTATATTTATAGAATATTTTTACTTAACACGAGGTTCCATGGGAATTTTATCAATAAGAGTCCTCGAACTTACATTCAAAAAATTGCAATAATTTCTACCCAAGGCACCAACCTTCACAAAGTCCAAGTTTGGTGGCCTGCCATCGGTATATAAATTGATATATTTAAAATTCGTTTTCACATTTTAGTAAATTGAGATATTTACTTCAGTACTACAAACTTAATTTTCTAAATTTACGACATCCATTTTTTTAATTTTTATTCTTACTCGCGACACTGTGCGACTGGGCGACCTGTCGAGGGATAACTATGTATCAACCCAGGGAAAACAGAAGTCGTCCTCTTCACAAGGAAGTATAAGCCACCTTCGAAACCTCCTCTAAAACTCATTATCACAGTAATTTCATACAAGAACGAGGCTAGATTTTTAGGAGTCAAGAATTTAAGCTGGAAACCCAACACCCCCCTTTTTTTAGTTTTTTCCTTTGGCCTTTCCACGCTATCTGCGTTTTGAGAATGTATATTTCATATTTCTTTATTTTTCTTTTTTTCTTTTACATTTCAATACATACGAATTTCTTGTTTAAAATATGTGATAAATAAATTACAGTTTGTAAATGAAACAATATGGCCCGCGAATGGATACGGGCTGGTGATAATACGTTATTATATAAATATAAATCTAGTCTTACTTAACAACGGCCTTGAGTTTTTCGTTCCGGTGCGTGTCCATAATCTGTTGGATTTTGATTGTAGAGAAGCGAGAAACAAAACGCTGCGATGCTCACAAGACGAACTTTGTTTCGGGAAATTAAAAAATATTTCAATTCAAATTTCAAACATACGAATTTCAAACTAAGGATTCCAATTATCGAACAGTTTATACAATGAGGATATATACATAGTGTTTTAGTTATCCAACACTTTCACCATATTGAAACGAAGAGGCACTTTGTGCTGTGCTATGCATGAAAGCTTTTCCAAGCATACTTTTAGGCATGCACTTTGGAGTACGGCAAACTTGCTATAATTCGCTTGCTATAATATGGAGTGGATGGTTCGCGAAAGGTGATGAGCTTTGCTAGAACAATCGAGATAGAAAGTATAGGGTGTTTTTTTTAGAGGTTTGTTTTTCGAATAGAGATAAAACTGGCATTTTGTGGTCAAATCTGGCAACTCTAATTTCATTTATGTTCAGTTTGGTTTGCCATTTCATCATGAACAGGTTGACAAAAGAACAACTCTTGCAAATCGTGCAAATTTATTTCGAAAATAATGGTTCAGTTCGCGAAGTTTACCGCAAGCTCCGTCCATTTTATGGTCGACATAATCGTCCATCAGAGCAAAATCGGTCCATCCATCGGTTAACCATGGGTCGTTTTCGCACTACGTTTACTCTATGTGATAATACGCATCCGCAGAGACGTCGAACAGTGTGCACCGAAGAAACAATTGCCGCTGTAGAGCAAAATGTTGAAGAGGACCCGAATGAATCGATTTGCCACCGTGCACAGCAATTGAAGCTTTGTCCATCAACTTTAAAAATTGCACCTCTAGAATTGGCTTTATTCGAGCCAGCCGCGGCGGCCACATGCCCGAAATCATATTTAAACATTAATGGCATAAAATTATCCTTCCAATAAAGCCAAATTGATGGACATTGAAACGATTTTCTTGTGTTTTATTTCAAACTGGAATGCGCAAGAAACTTTGGCGCGACAAGAAAAGTAGTATAAAAGCAGCAGTGTGCAGCGCAAGGGGTCGAGTTTGTGTTGAGCACGCAAAGGGGAAACATGCAATAGTAGAAATAGTGTAAATTTGTAAATAAAGTGATTGTTAGTTTCCGACTGCGTTTTGCGCTGAATAATTGAAGTTATTTTATTTTCAAACACAATCCAAACGAACCTTGGAAAACTTGTGATTTTCGTAACATTTGGTGTCAGAAGTCAGGATTGTGTTACCGAAGATAAACAAAAAAAGAAAAAGAAATAAATTTATAAAATTATAAAAACACAGACATGGTTAAACTCGAGCTGCTGAAAGTGGACCAGTTGAAGGAGTTGGCTGCCTGGAATTTGCCGACTGCTGGCGCAAAGGTGGAGTTGCAGCTGCGCTTGCGAGAGGCATGTCAATCACGAGGCATCGATTGGACTATGCACGAGTTCGGGACATAGGAGCTAGAGGCGTCGGCCAAGGTGGAGGAATCGCCTGCTGCTGCTGCGTCGCTGCAAAGTACGGCTGCAGCGGCTGCGCCACTACAAGCTTTGGACATGAGCCAGCTAATGGCTGCACTTAAAGGCATGTCAGCTCAAATTGAAACGGCGAATCGAGAAATGGCAGCGAAACTGGAAACTACGAATCAGGAAATTTCGGCAAAAGTCGACACTGCGAGCCGAGATATGGCGGAAAATTCTGCGCGCATAGAGCAGAAGGTGGAGGAAATTTCCGGTACGCTGAACGTGAATGTTGAGCATCTGGAGGCGCGAAAGGACAATTGGGACAAACAAGTTGACGAAATGGGTGATTCCCTACACAAACGGGTGGAGGACCTGGATGATTCCCTGCACAAACGAGTTGACAGTCTGGAGGAGCGGCTCAGAGAGGTACAGCTGCAAGAAAGGCTGCAGTCGGTTGAGGAAAGTTTTGCCGTTGAAGTGCCTACTTATTGCCTACTACATTCAAACTACAATTCAATATGGCTGCTTTGGAAAGTCAGTGGACCGATGTTAGGAAAGGTCGGAGACTGATACTGGCTCTAAGAGGTCCTGCGGCTGAGGTAATAAAAACAGTTCCGGAAGGTTTGAGGGGTGATTACGAGACCGTCATAAGGGCGCTGGCAGCCAGATACAGTGACGAGCAACACAAAATGCTTTATTGTTGCGAGCTGAAGAGCCGTAGGCAAAGAGCCAACGAGGCGCTGCAGACATATGCACCAGACACTAAGCGCGCTGATGACCTCGAGATGATGAAGATTGAGTAATTTATTGAGGGTCTTCATGACTTCATGAGACACTTCGCAGTTTGTTGATGATGGGCAAGTCGACATTCCGTGAGACGGTGACAGGCGCATTGACGTATGAGGCGGCCTGGAGGGGAAGTTTTCGACATTCATCTACGGAAAGGCGTCGAGCCCAATCGTGTCACGCAAAGCCAGACAGTGAGCTCAGAGGCACCAGCGGGGCTGCGGGCAGTGTCATCTAGAGTCAGTTGCTGGCGATGTGGCAAACAAGTTCACATATCACGAGACTGCCATCTGCGAGAGTAGCGTTCTGAACATCAGACGTCGCCAAGATGTGCTGACGTTCTGCCACACCATTCTTGCAAAACCGAGCGCAGGCATAATTCGCAAGCCGAAAACAAGAGACAGATTGTGGATGTTCGGTCGGTAAGAGTTCTGCAAGAGGATCATTGGCTCGCGGTAAGGCTACAGAAGGACCAGCGCGAGGATACGGATCTCACAAAAATCATCAAAGGCAAAGCGCAGAGATTACGGCCGGACTGGCAGGAGATGGCTGGTGAGACCCCGATCGCGAGGGCTTACTGAGAGCAGGGATGGCAGAACCAGAAAATCTCTAATAGTGGTCCCGAAAGGCCTGATTGACGATATGATTGAGGCAAACCATAACGACTGCAGTGGAGGGCACCTAGGCATCGCAAAAACTGTCGCCAAGATAACATGGCGGTTCTATTGGGTAGGATACCAGAAGACTGTCGCCGAGTGAATCAGAGGCTGTGGTCGATGTTCGGCTGCGAAAGGACCGATGAAAAGATCGCGGAGCGGCACTCAACTAGTCGAAAGCAGGTTAACAGCGAGCTATGGTCTACGGGCTAACCCAGAAGGGTTCCAAGAAGGCGATCTGGTAATGCTCAACAACCCGCAGCGGAAGGAAGGTTTGTCTCCAAAAGTTCAAACATCATGGGAAGGACCTTACAAAGTCGTGACGAAGATTAATGACGTGGTGTACAGAGTTCAACGCTGCGGCAGCCGAAACGCCAGGTTGAAAGTAGTCCATTTGGAGCGCCTGGCGTCTCACTCCGGCGGAGCCTCGGTACTTGTTCGGGACGAACAAGTCTAAGTGATGGGCAGTGAAACGAAGAGGCACTCTGTGCTGTGCTATGCATGAAGGCTTTTCCAAGCATACTTTTAGGCATGCACTTTGGAGTACAAACTTGCTATAATTCGCTTGCTATAATATGGAAAGGATGGTTCGCGAAAGGTAATGAGCTGTGCTAGAACAATCGAGATAGAAAGTACAACTACAATGTGCAAGAAATTTTGGCGCGATAAGAAAAGTAGTATAAAAGCAGCAGTGTGCAGCGCAAGGAGTCGAGTCTGTGTTGAGCAAGCAAAGGGGAAACATGTAATAGTAGTAGTGTAAAATAGTAACAAGTGCAAATTTGTAAATAAAGCGATTGTTGGTTTTTGGCTGCGTTTTGCGCTGAGTAATTGAAGTGGTTTTATTTTCAAACACAATCCAAACGAACTTGGATTTTCGTAACAATATTTAAAGTCAATAGGCCCATCAGTAAATTTTTTTCGGAGTTTTCCGAACACTCAAAATATTTGTTTTGAGTGACAATATGAGTAAAGAATGAGTGGAATGAGAAGCTATAATTTACAAGTGTGCAGTGGCGTCCCCAGGGGGGGATTAGGGGGATGGATCCCCCCCCTTGGTCGGAGAATTCACTTATGCAATTTGCTATAACAATATGGAATTGTGAAACATTTTTATTATTTGCTTTATCGCTTCTGTAATCACCCACTTAAAACCTAATAACTGAACCACCCATGATCTGGCCAGACCATAATGTAAACAAGATGATAGTCGAGGATTGTTGTTAAGGATATAAAAAAACCAGAAAGTGTGAATACAATGATTTCTTTTGCTTGTCTACATTATTTTTACGTAAAACGGTGAAAATATACTAGAATAATTAGGTAAATAGCGAGTTTCAACTTTAATGAGTTAATTTTGAAATTAAAAAAATACGGCAGTAAAGCAAAAAAATAAAAAAAATGTATAAATGTAAAATACGTTACTTATGGATCTACTTCAGCTGCTTGACCAATGCAATTATTTCAACAATATAATGCAGTATCATGACTAAACCACATTGAGATTTTACATTCGACACATACAAATCGGGTTTTGATATATATATTTCTGGATTCCTTGCACTGTTAATAATTCTGAACTGCTTTGCCAAAGAAAAATATGCAAAACATGCTCTACATGTTGTTGTTCATGCTGAATTGGCCGGATATCGTTTTCCTTGTCGCCTTCGTCGTTGCTATCTTCACATTGAACTATCTAAACGACCATTTCTTCTATCAGTATCAGAAGCTTCGTTTTGTTCAGGGCCAAATGAAAGCGTGAAATTGGCAGCACCGTTATTATTGCCTCTCGCAGCAAATTATTTAATATCTTAAATTCGTTGCTCTAAAGCATTAGTTTCCGCTATTGCTAAGGAAATTTTTTTAGAGATTTTCCTCTCTGATTTAACTCCAGCGTCGAAGTTCAAAAACAATGTCCACCTGATTCTCAAAATAGCATTCTCTTCCTTTCATCTCTGTCACAGAAAACACCCAATCGAATTGGAAAATGGATAAGTATTAATTTTGAATATGTTTCAACATTATTTTCCAACAAAAATTATAATTTATTAACCCAAAGAAAATAAAAGCCAAGGCGAACGAAAAACACTTGGACCAGGTACATTTTGCGCCAGCTAATTTACGTCACTATTAACGGGATGGCACGAAAAAAGTGCTTCAAATCGGGTCAGATGGAAAAACCTAGTTGAAACTATATATATAATATAAAAAAAATATTTATAAACAATTCTGACAATAATTACGTCGAAAATAACAAAAAAAAAACTGAAAATAACTGGCAAATTTGTATGAAAATACACCATGGTCTGGCCAAGCCATGGTTTTGGGTTTTGTGCTTAGAAAGGATCAGTTAAAGATATCATGAAATTTGAGCTCGATAGCTTAATTACAACATTACTAAAGTGGATCCAAAGTTCAATATGGTCTGGCCAGAACCGGATACCCGCAGAAGGGTTAAGAATAAATGAATAAAAAAATCAGCATTGCATTTGTTCTCGCAGAATAGTTGTATTTTCAATGTTCCCAAAAGTGTCGACTATTTACCAAAATAGTAATCAAACGCAGGCTTCATGCCAACCCTGCATCAGCTGTTGAAACTAAAAAAAATTCACTTACATAGTTTTGGTGAATTGCGGGTAAACATGGAAACATGGTCACCTCTATCATAACATAATAAAATTTCAGAACGTCATACATTTTTTAAATGTTTGATTTTTTTTACATAGCTGGTGTGCTTTTTAAAATACGTCTTTTCGTAATTCTATTAGCAGTTGTTTTCGAAATGTCATAACTTAAAACAAACTTGAATTTTTTGGTTGGGATTTTATGACTTAAAAATACTTGTCACTTGAATTTTTTGTTTTAAGAAGTTTATGTTAGTATATGTATACATATATGTATGTATGTACAATTTTATTCAATTCAATTATTATTAAAAATAATACGCAAAGATGAAAGTATAAAAATGGCGTTAAACTGGATTTTTTGCATATCCCCCCCCCTTCCCGAAATCCTGGGGACGCCACTGCAAGTGTGTGTGTAGATGATTCGAAATTAGTTTACAGAGTTGTCATTTATAGCTCATTGATTACAAATGTTTAGTGCTGCTCCGAACATCCTTTCCCCGTTGGAAGGCGTCGACTTTTAACTACATTTGTCTCTACGGGAAGCACAGCCAGGTTTTCAACAGCTCGCTTAATAAGTCCATTTGAGGTTCGGAGAATTGCAACATGAGGGGCAATCTCATCGCCGTATACCAAGCTGTCGACACGACCAAGCTGCCACTTTAGGGGTGGGAGGCTTTCATCCTTGATGAGCACCAAGGCACCGTCACATAGGTTTCTTGTTGATGTGCGCCACTTTCCGCGTTCCTGCAGCAAAGAAAGATAGTCCGCACTCCACTTCTTCCCGAACGTTTGCTGCATATAGCAAACTCGCTGCCATCGATTTAAACGACTGATACTAAGATGAGTTATTTCTGGTTCAACAATAGATGAGAATGGTGCGCCAACTAAAAAATATGCTGGTGGCAGCACCTCAAGATCACTGGGGTTCTGTGTAATTGGACAAAGAGGACGAGAATTGATTATCGCTGCAATTTCACACACAAGGGTGCGAAGTTCTTCAAATGTCAGGATTGAAAGGCCAACAGTGCGGAAAAAATGACACTGCCTACCATAATCCGCCAAAGTGCGGTGATCTAGGAGGGATGAACTTCCATTCAATTTCATCTGCGAGACATTGTTTCGATACCGTCTGGTTGTGCGATTGGCTCAAAAATAGCTGCTCCACCTCAGCCAATTCGTCGCCGACAAAGTTCGTGGCATTATCCGGCCATATAGTTGGTGGTTTGCCTCCTGTGCAAATAAAACGCTTCAATGCGACAAAAAATGAGGGAGTTGACAAGTCTTGAACTAGTTCCAGGTGCGCTGAGTTTGTTGAAAAACACACAGAGATGCAGATGTAGCATTTCGTCGGCGGCCGATTGCGAACATTCAATTTTTAGTAGAACGGCGCACAGAAATCTTGGCCTGCACTCTGTCAGGAGGCAGGGCTGCCCATGACGTTTTCGTTTATTTTCGGGCTCAGACGAAAACACCTTATGAATTTGTTTATCGCACATGCAACGGCCTTTCGACCACCGATTGTCCAATATTGTTGTCGAATAGAAGCGAGCAGGCTTTGAGGTCCAGCGTGCAGATTCTTGCAATTAAAATTGTTGATGATTGCGTTAGTTACTGGATGATGCTTTGGAAGTAAAAGCGGATGCTTTGCGTCAAAATCCAAATACGAGTTTTGCAAACGTCCTCCAACGCGAAGCAGTCAAAAAGAATCGATGAACGGATTTAACGAATGTAGTTTGCTTGATGATGTTAGTTGCCTTTTAGCTCTCAACGCCTTGAATTCAGCTGCAAAATGAACTTGTTGAATGTTGTGAATAAGTAGATGTGTACCCGCTTTGATATCTTGTGGTGTCAAAGACTGTTTGCTTTGGGTGTTAAGATTACTCCTGGGCTGAGAAAAACGATAAATGTACAGTTTGTCAAGAAAGTGTTTTTACAATAGAAAAACACATAGTTTTTGTATTTTCTATGCACCAAATTCCGCGAGATAAGTTTTTATTGCATTATTTCATTCGAGACATTAATTGCAATTGCAAGAAAGTAGAACAAAATGCAGGAACGAAAACAAAGCGATCTCATAAATTTGCTTGTCAACAAAGTGTTTTTACATTTCCTCTTTACCGCTGTAGGCGCCTTACTGTTGCGCGCCGAGCTATTGTACAGTTATGGGTCTGATGCTCTGCATGCGTTGTTTTATGTTTTCGCAATATCATCAGATTTAAATGCGATTAGGTAATCGGATACAACTAAACTTAAAATGCCTGGAAAAAGGACGACATTTGAAGTAGCTCAGTTGGTTTATTAGTTAGTCGAGATGTTCGCTTTGACTAGACAGACAATTTACCATATTTCAAACCGCGCAGAAAAAGCGGGTAGATAAGAAGTAAAACCATCGACCGGCCACCCGCGTAAATTGTCCGAAAGGGCAGAACGGTTTTTAATTATAACAGAAAATGATAATTCGCAAATTTCGACTAGGAACCTTGCAAGTGAGCTTAAGGAAGTGTGTGGTGTTGATATGTGCCACGAAGCAATGAAACAAGTCTTAAAAAATACAAGTATACTTCAAGAGTTGCTAGAAAAAAACCATTGCTTTCAGTGCAGCGCATTGAAAGGCGATTATCTTTTGTAACGATTCACATTTCCAAGCCAAATGAATTCTGGGATGTCATATTTTGTGACGAAACTTATGGTGTACTACAACGACGGCCCGAAAAAAGTATGGCGACAGCCTCTAAAAGCATTGGATATAATATAATATAATTCCAACAGCGAAGTTTGGCCAAGTATCAGTCATTGTGGGGGTTGCATTTCAAGCAAAGGAGTAGGAGAGTTAGCATTTATTGAATATACCATGGACACACAAGAATATTTGCAGATTCTGAAACGCAATTTGACAAACAGTGCCCAAAAATTTGGCTTCATTGCTGATCACCAACCAAAATTCAAGTTTTATCAGGACAAT
Source organism: Melieria omissa (assembly GCA_963971225.1). Classification (NCBI taxonomy): domain Eukaryota; kingdom Metazoa; phylum Arthropoda; class Insecta; order Diptera; family Ulidiidae; genus Melieria; species Melieria omissa. Next base: position 50,550,196 of record OZ020269.1, on the reverse strand, counting down.
GACTAAAAACACAAATCACATGTAGTTAGGTTGTGGCTTCTGTATGATTGCGGCAAAGTATTAGACACTCCCGCCCAAAGTCCAGACTTGCACCCTATCGAAAATTTGAGGGCTTATTTAAAAAAAAAAGTGGCGAAAAGACTTCCAAAAACCCGTGAGCAGCTTAAGGGGGGGGGGGGGTAAGGGATGAGCAGTTTCGGAAAATCGATTTTTTTTTTTACATTTTCTTAAAGTTTAACATTTTAAAAATGTTGTGTCAAAATTTCAAATCAATCGGAGCAAAACTGTCAACATAATGCGCTCCTGAGTGGCGCCTTCTTTATCTCCGAAATGAACACTATTGTGCGCTTATATTTATTTATTTATTTAAGCCAAATGATACAAAATCTACAGGCTAGAAACTAAAAATTAATTAACACTTAAAAATAAAAAAGGCAATTTGGTTAAGAATAAAACTTAGAAACAAGTTCTTTAAACTTTTCTTTTGAAATACAAAAATCAATATCACTGAAAGACGCTAATTTATTAAATTCAAGGAGCGACCTAACAAGAGGTTGATTTAAAGCATAGTTTGTTCTATAGTTTTTTATAAAAAATATCTTATTTAAGCGAGTAGTTCTGATTGGAACAAAAAAGCTAATCAGGCTTAACAAATCAGGGCAATCGATGTTACCACAAATGATATCATAGACAAACATTAGAGAATTAATGATGCGCCTATTTTCTAAAGATTTCAGATCAACAAGCAAACAACGTGATTTATATGAAGGAATAGGTTCTTGAAAGTTAAGTGAAAATAACGCAAACTTTAGAAACTTTTTCTGAACACTTTCAAGGCGATTTGTGTGAACTGCATAAAACGGATTCCAGATAAAAGCCGCATATTCAAGCCTAGACCTTACAAAGGCAGAGAATAGAAGCTTATACGTATAAGGGTCCCTGAAATTTGAACTGTTACGACGTACAAATGCTAACATAGCATAAGCTTTAGGAATTATGTAATTTAAATGGTTAGTAAATGTTAACTTGGAGTCGAGTAAAACGCCCAAATCCAGCATCTCTTTAACAACATTTAAGCGAGTGTTTGCAATTTGAAATGAAGAATCGATATTACTGTTATTTAACTTAGAAAAAGTTACATGAAAGCATTTCTTAACATTCAAAGCTAAGCGATTCATAATGCACCAAGTATTTAAATTATTCAAGTCACTTTGAATCTCCAAAATATCATTCACACAACGAATTTTGAGGAATATTTTGAGATCATCTGCAAATAACAGATAATTCGTGTTACTAAAACAAGAATCAATATCGTTAATGAAAAGAAGGAAAAATAACGGCCCCAAGACACTTCCTTGAGGTACACCTGAGGTAGCAGCAAAAGATCTCGACTTTGTACCATCCACAACAACGTGACATAGTCTTCCACATAAATACGAACTTATCCATTTCAAAAAGACAGAATGAAAGCCAAGCCTTTCAAGCTTCATTATAAGTATTTTATGTGATACTTTATCGAAAGCTTTGGAGAAATCGGTGTAGATAGTGTCAACCTGCAATTTCTCCTCAAACGCTGAAAAGCAGTACTGGGTGAAGACAGCCAAGTTAGTTACCGTCGATCGACCAGGTACAAAACCGTGTTGGTTAGGGGATATAACTTTAGTGAGAGTGAAGGCTAGGCATTCCTTCACAATGACCTCAAGTAATTTGGACACAGTTGTAAGTTTAGAGATTGGGCGATAGTTCGAGATGTCATTTTTACTGCCACTCTTAAACACCGGAGTGATATGTGCAACTTTCCACTTATCAATAAACACACCAGTTGATAAGGACTGGTTGAAAATGTGGCACAAGGGCTTACAAATTGTTGAAGCACAATTTTTAAACAAAAGCGAAGAGAAGCCGTCGCAATCAGCCTTGACGGACAGCTTCAAATTCCTAATACCCGTCATTACCTCACATTCAGTGATACTCAGTGAGCCAAAGTCTATAGATGAAAAAATATTATCAAAGGTAGTGCTGTCGGGTACATCAGAGTTTGTTTCAAAATTAGACATAAAAAAATTTGCGAAAAGATTTGAGGTACTAAGAGCAGAATTAGAGGACACACCGTTGTAGGTCATCAATGAAGGAATATCGGAATGAGACTTTTTGGACTGAACAAAATACCAAAAGGCTTTTGGGTTATTTTTTATGTTAGCTTCAAAAGTTAAGATATAGTTATTGTACAAAAATTTTTCAAGAATAGTGAATTCCTTCATATAAAGCAAGTATTTGTTTCTGGCAATTAAATCATTTGTGGTCTTATAGACTTTAAAACATTTATTTCTTAAATTCTTTAATTTCTTCAGTTCCTTGGTATACCATGGTAGCTTATAGACTCTAGGCTTAACCAATGGAACATGTGTACTACATGCATGATTAATTACTTCACAAAATATATCAAAGCAGCCATGGGTATCAATATCGGAAAACTTATTGATCCAATCAGTACTATCAATAATATCATTTAGTTTATCAAAATTGCTTAATTTAAAATTAAAATTAAGTTTATCTGAGATTTTAGGCAATTTTAAGAACTCATAAAACTCAACTCTAAGAATAAGAGGGATGTGGTGCATGACCGATGGAGAAATCGGAAACACACACTCCTCCAACTTGTATTTAACTGTATCGCTTAAGAAAATCAGATCCAAGATTCGATTTAATTTATTAAAGAAACCATTTAATTGCACGAGGTTGTAGTTGAAAAAGCTATCAAGCAAATAGATCTCATGTTCAGCACTTATATTCGTAGGAGTAAGATTAAACTCCTCAGCAATATAGGACCAAGAGAGTTTATTGAGATTAAAATCACATAAAACACAAAGATGTACATTTGCCTTATCTGTGTCCGGTAAATTGAGTATATTATCAACATGAGCACGATATAAAGAATCGGAACTATTCGGAGGTATATACGAAGCACAAACAACTAATTGTTTATCAGAACCAAAGATGGATACACATAACTGGTCGAGCAAGGTGTCATTATCGATCAGCTCATGTACTGAGGAGCGTAGCGTACGTTTCACTGCAATAAGCACACCACCACCTCTTAAGCATCCTGTTTTCACTGCATCTCGGTCCTTACGGTAGACATGGTAAAGAGATTGATCAAAAAATTCACCATCACCAAAATCCGCATTTAGCCATGTCTCAACGAGAACGACGACATCATAATCCAGTTGAGATGTGGCAAGTAAAAAAGCATTAGCTTTCGTTCTGAGACCAGAAACATTTTGATAATAGATTTTAAGGGATTGCCAATTACTATTAGCCACGTGTATCATGCGTGTTAAGTCCCTTGTCCCGGATTTGCCGGCTTTTGAAAAAATTCGAAAGGACGAATTTTAATATTTGCTGGCCAAAGTGTGGGGTCGAACATTTTGTCATAAAGACTAGATGTAACCCCTAGCTTAAAGTTTACACTTCTTAAGTTGTCAGTGTTCGCATCCTTTTTTAAAAGACTGTAACACGCGAGTTGATGTTCGTCGATATTGGTATGCTTATGAACGTAGGAGATAATTTGGTCGCTTGTAACTGTCGGTTTGAACGATGAGAGATGTACCCATTTCTTCTTTATTACGACGTCAAGTTCTGTGTTATTATTGCTCCCTATTACAGCATTTGCTTTCCTTTTGCTCACAGTTTTCCGAGCCGAAGTTGGAGCCACGGTATTTTTAGGCAACACTGTAACATGCCCAGCTGTAGCAACAACTTCAGAAAAACTGGGAGAAACACCATTAGAACGGATGAAAGGAGAAGTGCACGGAACAGCAGCATCAGCAGAGAGGAAGCGAACATCAGGCAGCAGCAACGGAGCAGTTGTGTCAAGAGCGGGAACTACACGTGAAGCAGCGGTACCAGCAGAAAGAGTAGCAGTCGATTGATTTTCAATAGATGTTTTTTTGAAGGCATTATTAACAACACCACGCAGAGCTTTCACCTCACCAGCAAGAGAGGAAATTGCAGCAGCAGCCTCATTATCTGCTAATTTTTGCTTCACAGATTGCAGTTCAGATTGCAAATTTGCTATGTTCTCAAGCAAGAGCTTTTTATCAGATTGTAAAGAGTTGATCAGTTCGAGCGCATGTGCGTTTTCGGACCGAAGAGCGACGATCTCACTAAACACAGTTTGCAAGGTTATTTGTTGTTGTTTAATCTCACTGTTCTTTGATTTTTCAATTCGCTGCTGGAGCAAGACTGGCTTAGGTTGTTGTTGCTTAGGCCCCTTAGGGCACTGCACTTGTTGAGATGATTCTGTGACATTTGAAGAGGTCAGAGAGGCTGAGTTATTGTTGTTGATTATAGCCTCCACGGATGAGTTAGCGCGAGGGGGCGAACGGATGGAGTTTCGGCGCGCAGCCGCACATAACTTGCAATGAAATGGGTTGTTAGAATTTTGCATAAACTCCAGATCAACTGGTAGGATGTTTACACAGCTTAAGTGAAATAAGTCATTGCATTTTGCACACTGCACTTTGGGCTGACCACGGTCCACCTTTTGATCACACACACAAGGCATTATAAAGTTATGATTATGGATAGTGTCCAAGCAGAGCGATCACAGCCGAAACGAATCGCTTTGCTCTCGCACTCAAGCCGAGACGAAAAGTTGTAGTGCTATTGAGACGAATAACAGGAAAAGCAGGAAAAAGCGTCTGCACTCGACGGTAGTCAGACGAAGACTTTAATTTTTATTTACTTTATTTAGCGTGCGCTGCCGACAAGCGGGTGAAATATTCAGGTTTTTTGGATTCCCTTTGACATTTTTTATCTCTTTAGACAGATTTCTTAGGATTCTACAAAACTAAGGAGTGCGTCGTTAAAAATTGTGACATGAAATTTTTCTAATAACTTCGTTAATACAAATTCACATTAAACTTTCTTTGATCAGGTGACCCATGAAAACTTTGTCATTGAATAGTTTATGTCCATTTATAGCATTGAATGAGACTAGTGGTTGCTGAGATGTTTTAATTTTTCGATCTCACAATTTTTAACGACGCACTCCTTAGTTCAGTAGGTTTTATAGATAAGTTCATATTTCGAGGAGAAAATGAGGAGAAAATCAGTTCGTCTGTACGTCCAATCGAGCAGTTTCCGCGCGGTGCTAGACTCATTTATCGAACCGAATTCGCTACGAATTTTTAACGAAAATGCCGAGAGTATCAAAAGTGTCACGGGAAGATCGGAGAACCTTGAAAAAAACCTTGAGTAGATCGAAAAAACGAGTCGCTCCATGCAAACGCAAAAAAGATGATATTTGTAGAAATAGTGCATCGTCAAAAAAAATTAAAGTCCATACAAATAGAAAAGTGCCACAAGACGCGGATAAACACTACCGTGTAATTGATTTTTTGCTGGTTTTTACTACAATTTCGACTTTAGTGAAGTGTGCTAAATGTAGTGGAAAAGTTTCATTCCAATCGTGTGGAAAAGAAGGACTTGGATTCGAAATTAAAGTTACTTGTCCCAAGTGTGAACCGCGTTACGTGCCATCAAGCCAAATAATCAGTCGGAGCTACGAAGTGAACACAAGATTTGTTTTTGTTATGCGGATTTTGGGCCTTGGTCTTGCAGCGTGCAATAAATTCTGTGGTTTGATGGATTTGGCAAGTCAATTTTTATCCAAACCGAGTTACTTAGATACCATGAAAAAAATCTGCTCATCTGTCAAAATTACAAGTGCAAAATTTCTGTTCTCTGCCGCTGAAGAAGAAAAAAATTAACTGTGAGAAATCAAAATTCCGAAAATTTAATTGCTTCTGGAGATGGGACATGGATGAAACAAGGCTATACTTCATTATTCGGAGTAACTTCTCTTATTGGATACTTTACTGGAAAAGTATTCGACATTTTTGTGAGCAGTTCATATTGTCAGATGTGCAAACTTTGGGGAAAAAAATTAAATACTGCAGAATTTGAAGAGTGGCTGGAAGAACATACACAGAACGATGAATGCAAAGCTAATCACACAGGGGCATCCGGAAACATGGAAGTTGAAGCTGTCATTGAAATGTTTAGCCGTTCAATTGAGAAGTACGGAGTGAAGATCGGTGACTATATCGGAGACGGAGATAGCAAAACATACGGAAATTTGGTGAAAGCGAAACCTTACGGTGCAGATTTTACGATTAACAAAAAAGAATGTGTTGGGCATGTGCAAAAAAGGATGGGCACACGTCTGCGCGAGCTGGTAAAAAATACTGTTGAAGACAAAGTTGTGAAAACTGGGAAAAATGCTGGCAAAAAACGCAGAAATAAACTACTTGGTGGGAAAGGTAAATTAACCGCAAAAATGTTCGATAATTTGAGTCGATACTACGGATCTGCAATCAGAAATAACTGTGACTCAGTCGAGAAAATGAAAAATGCCATATGGGCAACCTATTTCCACCAGCAGTCGACTGATAAAAAACCTTAACACGATAAATGTCCGAGTGGCGAGAATTCATGGTGCCCTTATCAAAAAACCTTGGCCACAACAGGAGTAGAAGGTTTTAAACACAATTACACTCCACTCCCAGATGATGTTTTGCAAGCGATCAGACCGATTTATGAAGATTTGAGCAAGGACGAACTGCTAGAAAGATGTATAGGAGGCTTCACTCAGAACACGAACGAAAGCCTAAACCAACTAATATGGAGGATTGCGCCAAAAAAGTTATCAGGTAGCAAGGACATCGTCGAATTCGTAGCATATGTAGCTGCATGTACGTTCAATGAGGGTGCTGCCGCTTTCCTGACATTTATGAATGACATAGGGATCGGCATTGGACCAATGGCTCACGAGTATGCGAGAACCGAAGATGAGCGTCGCACAGACAGGGCTGAGAATGAAGTCGAAGAACAGAGCAAGGAAGGAAGAATTAGACGCAGACTTGCAAGAAAAGAGTTCCAAGACAACGAGATTGCAGCCGGAAACGTACTTTATGGACCTGGGATCGATGATTCAGTGTAAGTTAAAAAAAAAAAATGTTTTCCTCACTTTTGAGAAAAAAAAAATTTAAACACGTTTTTCTGGAAACCAGTTTTTCGAAGTCGGTGAACACGATCCTGCAAAATCTACTCAATGGATTCTTTTCAAACTTGGAACATACTTTCTTGGTATAAAATGCCTCCCCCCTACACTTTTCAAATTTTTCCATTTTTATTTTTAGGTAGTTTTTTATTTAAAAAATGGCGGAAAATTTAGCGCAAAATCGTGTTTTTTGCTTCAGTAGCCCACGAATTGTTGAAAAACGCAAATAATAACTTTTCAACGATTGGGGGGGAGGATTAACTCATACTCTAAGTAAATTGGCCAACTTTTTTGATTTCAGATAATTCTACGCCGACTTATCGTGTTCACCGCACAACGTGTTTTCAAAAAGACGTTCTGGGAAACCCGCTGTCACCGCTTATTTTTCAATATTTTGTTACGAAAATTTCACAAAATATTCTCTAAATGATGCTTTATAATTTAAAAAAAGTTTCAAAAAATTTGCTTCAGCTGCATCTCCGTAAAAAATTAGCGAAAAAAGTGTTTTTTGATTCAAATTATCCCTTACCCCCCCCCCCTTAAAAGAGCAATAGTAGATGAATGGCAGAAAATACCACATGATTATAATGTAAAGGAGTTAGTATATTTCATGAAAAGAAGACTGCAAGCAAAAGCACACATTCCAAATATTGCAAAAATTCCGCAAACAGCCACAAACTTTCTCCATTTCTTTTTAATTTGGTTTTCGGTTGATCCATTTCCACCTGCAAGCAATACATATATGCAAATTACATAAAAAGATTGAAAAAAACCAAATATAAAGAAAAAGCTTGCGCACACGAAGAAAATTAAATGGCTGTCGCACAATCGTGTCGTGTGCCGTGTGTCGTGTGCACCTACACACGATGTCAAAACAAGGGTTTTTGCGTAGCATGATATGCAAAAAATGAAACATTTTTTTGCTTGTATTTTGTTTTTGTATCATTGCACGGATTGCAAGATTGTGCAATTTTTGCATTTAGTGCACCTTGCAAGGGTTTTGCAAGACATCGAGAATACCCCTTGTATGTTTTTGTAATTTTTAGAATATTAGAAGTGTAGTGTTACGAATACTAGTTCTAGTGGGCTGTTACGTATCTCTGGATTGCGTAATTTGAAAATAAAATACACTCAGTTTCTTAAACGCAGACAATAAAATAAACCAACAGTCACTTTATTATTCACAGTTTTACACTTTACTGTTCGTACACTTAAGTATTTGCTTAATTACTCCGTGTGGCAACTTCACTTGTCAAAACCAGACTGACTCGCTGCGCCGCATCCGGCTGCCTTTTATACCCGCCCGGCCATCGCGCAGATCGTTCTCGCACATTCCCGAGTGGACTTAAGGTTTCCCTGATGATCGCGGCCATCGTTGCCAGATTGGACTAAAAGTTATTATCGCGGCCGTCGTTGCCACATTGAATTATAGCACGGCGCGAAGCGGCAGGGTTGCTTTGCACAGCGACAGACTGTCTTATCGTTACACTGCCCACCACTTTGACTTGTTCGTCCTGAACAAGTGCCGAGGCTCCGCTGTGACGTTCCAAATGGACTACCTTCAGCTTAGCGCCCTCTATTGCTGCAACGTTGAATCCGGTATACCACGTCGTTAATCCTAGTCACGACTTCGTACGGTCCTTCCCATGACGCTTGAAGTTTCGGAGACAAACCTTTCCTCCGCTGCGGGTTGTAGAGCATTACCAAATCGCCTTCTTGGAACCCTGCTGAGTTGGCCCGTAGATTGTATCTGGCTTTCGCCTTATCGCTGACCAGTTTGGTGCGGCTCCTTATAAACTGGTGAATTTCCTCCAGTTCCGCCCGCTTATTGACCGCGTAGTCCGTCTTAGCGCCTCCCGTTGTGCCGACTACCCCGAACTTCAAGTCAGCGGGTAACCGCAACTCTGTGCCGAACACTGCCCGGGCTGGAGTGAGTGATGTCGTGTCGTGCGGGGCTGACCTATACGCCATCAGGAACATGGGTGTCCCAATTATTTTGATTCCTGCCTACCACTTTCCGCAGGTATTCCTCCAGTGTCCGGTTAAAGCGTTCCACCATGCCGTCGGACTGTGGGTGCAAAGGAGTGGTACGCGTTTTCTTTATCCCCAGTAGCCCACACACTTCCTTGAATACCGCAGATTCGAAATTCCGGCCTTGATCTGAGTGCAACTCCAACGGAACTCCGAACCTGGCTACCCAGTTGTTTACCAGCTTTTCCGAGATCGTAGTGGCCTCCTGGTTAGGAATAGGGTACACTTCGGGCCATTTGCTGAAGTAATCCATTACAACCAGCACATATTTGTTGCCTTGAGTACTAGTTGGGAATTGACCGGCGACGTCCATAGCAATCCGCTTGAAGGGCGCTCCCACGTTGTACTGCTGCATGCGGCTTCGAGATTTTCTTGTCGGCCCTTTCGTGGCTGAACATTGGTCGCAGCTCTTAATCCACTCGGCAACAGACTCCTGACATCCTACCCAGTAGAATCGTCTTTTTATTTTGGCGACGGTTTTGGTGATGCCTAGGTACCCTTCACTGGAGTCGTTATGGTATGCCTCGATGACCTCGTTGATTCTGCATTTCGGCACTACCATTAGGGGGTGGCTGGTCCGACCATCCGCGCTCTCCCATTCGCGGTACAGGCAGCCTTCCTTCAGCCGCAGACTTTTCCACTGTGCCCAGTAAGCCTTAGCGATCGGGCTTTCACCGGCCATCTCCTGCCAGTCTGGACGTGCGCCTTGCATCTTGCCTTCGACGATTTTCGCAAGATCCGCATCCTCACGCTGGTCTTTTTGTAGCCTCTCCGCAGACCACTCTTCCTCTGGCATGACGCTTACCAACCGGACGTCCACTATCTGTTCTTTGCTTTCGGCTCGCGAACACGGCCTGCATTTGACTTTGCACGGACGGCGTGACAAGGCATCGGCATTTCCATGGCTACTGCCCTTGCGATGCTCTATCGTGTAGTCGTAGCTCTGCAGTCGCTCGATACAACGCGCCAATTGCCCTTCAGGATCTTTAAAGTTTAGGAGCCATCTCAATGCCGCATGATCTGTGCGCAGGCGAAACCTTTGTCCATACAGATATTTGTGGAAGTGTTTTACGCAGTCCAATACCGCCAGCAGTTCTCTCCGTGTCACACAGTAGTTGCGTTCCGGTTTCGATGCAATCCTACTGTAATACGCTATCACTTGTTCCTGGCCGTCTATTATCTGTGATAACACACCGCCAATACTATTCCCGCTTGCATCTGTATCCAACACAAACATCTCCCCAGGCACGGGGAAGGCCAGAATTAGAGCACTGTACAGTTTTTCCTTCAGACGTGCAAAAGCCTGTTCCTGCTCCTCGTTCCACTCGAAAGCTTGGCTCTATTTCGTCAGTTTGTGCAAGCTGCTGGCTATGTTCGCGAATCCCGGAACAAATCGGCGGTAGTATGTGCACAGGCCCAGGAAACTGCGGAGTTCGTGTAGATTGCGTGGCCGGGGCCACACCTTCACCGCCGTGATTTTGCCCTCATCCGTATGTACTCCGCGGTCGGAAACCGTATGACCCAGATACTTGACCTCCTTTTGGAACAGCGAGCACTTCTTTGGGTTGAGTTTAAGCCCAGCTTTTTGTATCCGCTCAAATACCTCCTTCAGCTTTCCCAGGTGGTCGTCGAAGCTTTTACCCATTACGATTATGTCGTCGAGGTACACCAGACACGTCCGCCAATGCAGCCCTTTTAGCACGCGTTCCATTAGCCGCTCGAATGTTGCTGGTGCGTTGCAGAGTCCAAACGGCATGACGGTGAACTGCCACAAACCATCGCCAACACTGAAAGCCGTTTTCTCCTTGTCCTTGTCTGCAAGCTCTACCTGCCAATAGCCGCTGCGTAAGTCGAGTGTGGAGAACCACTGCGTGCCTGTCAGTGTGTCCAGGGTGTCATCGATCCGAGGTAGTGGATAACTGTCCTTCTTGGTCACATCATTGAGCTTCCGATAGTCCACACAAAACCGGGTACTGCCATCTTTTTTCTTGACTAGCACGACCGGCGAGCACCAGGGGCCCGACCCTATGACCTTTTCTTTCCGCATGTTTTAGATCAAATTTGTGACCTCTTCCCTCTTGGCCAGAGCAACTCGTCTTGGCGGTTGGCGAATCGGTTTTGCACTTCCGGTGTCGATGTTGTGCTTCACTATGGCTGTTCTTCCGCCTGCTTCTGCCGCAAATATTGATCCATAGTGCTGCAGGAGTGACCTCGCCTTCTGTTTCTGCTTGGCCGCAACCCGCTGCTCCATTGGTTCTCCTACGGTATGGCGTCCATGTTAAAACCGCTCTTCTTTTTACTTCCAGACGGGCTACTCTCGCAATTGACCACTGCTAATGCTTCCTTACACTCGCCAATTACCTCCTCTTTCCCGACATATCTGGCTGCATTCAGGGGGGTTCAGTATTCTGACTAGTATTCTGCCATTTTTAGGTTCCACTAATGTACGTCCGATGATGAAGTTGTCGTGTCCTTGTTTCGGTGCTTCTACTACCCACAGCCGACTCGTCCCATCGTCCTCGTCCACCTTTGCCCACACAATCGCCTCAGAATTCGCTGGTATCCTCCTGTGTTGACACCATACAACCTTCCTTACCGCCACGCTTCGCTCATAGCCGGTGTGCCGTTGGCATATCTCAGCACATTTTTCTTCAGGTAAAACCGTAAAACCGTGCCTAATCATGAAATCCACGCCGATAATCACGTCGTCCATTATATCCGCGACTATGAAGCGATTGTCAAGCTGCTGGGCTGTCGTTTCAGCTGTGAGACAAGGCTGTTGGGGCGGCAGATTGTGGGGATCAGCTCACGCCCCTTTAGGCTGACCCGTTTTAGTTTAACGGCTCCTCGTCCTCAGCCCTGCGCTTGTTGGCTGAGCCTCGATTGTCAGTATTGCCCGCTTCAGGCGATTGCGATCGGGAACACCTCCTTCGTTGACGGCAGTCTCGTGATATGTGGCCCTGCTTGCCACATACCCAGCAAACAACTTTAGAGGAGACCACCCGTGGCCTGCCCGGTGGCTCAGAGCTTATGGCCTGGATCGTAATGTCGTTGTCCGGCTGGATCTGGCGTATCCTTGCTGGTGCATACCGAGTGCTCCCAATCCATGTCGCCTCATATGTCATCGCGCTGGTCACCGTCTCCCTAAATATCGGCTGCCAATCATCAACGCACTGCGACGTGTCTCCGAATCATGAAGACCTTCAATAAACGCCTCTATCTTCATCCTTTCGAGATCATCAGCGCCGAAGGAAGGGTAGCACAGCTGTACGAGCCGCTCAATGTCTGCTGCATATGCCTGCAGCGCCTCGTTGGCTCTTTGCCTGCGATTCTTCAGCTCACAGTAGTATAGCTTTCTGTTGTGCTCGTCGCTGTATTTGGCTGCCAGCGCCCTTATGACGGTCTCGTACTCACTTCGTAAACATTCTGGAACTGATTTTATTACCTCAGCCGCAGCACCTTTAAGAGCCAGCGCCAATCTCCGACCTTTCCTTACATCGGTCCACTAATTTTCCAGAGCAGCCAGGTCGAATTGCAGCTTGAATGTGTCGAACGGCGTAGTTCCATCATAAGTAGGCACTTCTGCTCGGGGGGGGGCAACACTTTCCGGAACCGGCGGCAACCATTCTCGCGGCTGTACCTCCCTGAGCCGCTCGTCCATTTTTCTGTTCAACAAGTCTTCCAGACTATCAACTCGTTGTTTCAGGGAATCATCCAGGTCGCCAACTTGTTGGTTCAGGGAATCATCTAGGTCGTCGACTCGTTTATCCAAGTGCTCTACCCGCGTCTCCAGATGCTCGACTTTCCCATTAATCCTGTCTGAGATTTCCTCCACTTTCTGCTCCAAGCGCGCAGAATTTTCCTGAAGCTTGCTGGACAACTCCCGATTTGCATTTTCAAGTTTTGCTGACATTTCCCGATTTGCAGTCTCGACTTTTGCCGAAATTTCGAGATTCGTAGTTTCCAGCTTCGCTGCCATTTCTCGATTCGCTGTTTCCATTTGCGCCGACATGCCTCTGAGTGCAGCCATTAGTTGGCTCATGTCCAACGCTTGTATTGGTGCAGCCGCTGCAACTGTACTCTGTAGCGAAGCAGCACCAGCAGGCGACTCCTCCACCTTGGCCGACGCCTCTAGTTCTTGCGCTCCGAACTCGTGCACAGTCCAATCGACGCCTCGTTCCTCACATTCTTCTCGCAAACACAACTGCAACTCCACCTTTCCGCGAGCAGTCGTTTAACCATGTCCGTGCTTTTATAATTTTATGTTAATTTTTTTATTTCCAATTTTCCACAATCCCACTTCTGACACCAAATGTTACGAATACTACGTCCAGTGGGCTGTTACGTATCTCTGGATTGCGTAATTTGAAAATAAAACACAGTCAGTTTCTTAAACGGAGACAATAAAATAAACCAACAGTCACTTTATTATTCACAGTTTTACACTTTACTGTTCGTACACTTAAGTATTTGCTTAATTACTCCGCGTGGCAACTTCACTTGTCAAAACCAGACTGAGTCGCTGCGCCGCATCCGGCTGCCTTTTATTCCCGTCCGGCCATCGCGCAGATCGTTCTCGCACATTCCCGAGTGGACTAAAATTTTCCATGATTATCGCGACCATCGTTGCCAGATTGGACTAAAAGTTATTATCGCGGCCGTCGTTGCCACATTGAATTATAGCACGGCGCGAAGCGGCAGGGTTGCTTTGCACAGCCACAGACTGTCTTATCGTTACAAAAGTTTTACTTTTTCTGCTTAAATAAACTTAATTTTGATTAATTCAAAAAATTGTTTCCAAAACATGACATTACAACAAAACATATTTCTATTTGTACGCCGGAAAATGCACATTTGTGCCGCTATAGCCGCAGTGTCCAAAAACTACCGTTTCGTTTTAGACGGCTATTGCCGTCATGCCACATAGTGAACTTCGCTTTGACGGCTATAGACGCAAGTGTCCGTGAACGTGTTAATAGTATAATATTTTCACATTTTGCATTACTTTTACTTATAAAATGTTATATGTAAAAACACTTTTTTGACAGGTGAATTTTTGAATACCCATGGTCTTTGGAATTGCTTACTTTTAGTACTATTTGTTTAAAAACACTTTATTTATTGAAATGCAATAAAAACAATCCCAAAATGCTGTAGTTTTTTTTAAAGGAAAGAATAGAAATTGCAACTATTTCCCTTTGTCAAAACATTTTCTTGACAAATTGTATGTGAAGACGCGTTGTCCGCGTTCCAGTAAAAATTATAGCCCTTGATTCCATAGTTTGGAGTACAGCAGTTCATGTGGTGTGCAGCCTCTCGATAGAATGTCCGCAGGATTTAATGAGGTTGGCACATGATGCCACGTCATTCCGTTTGTTATCGTTTGTATTTTGCTCACTCTGTTTGAAACGAACACGTTGAAGCTCGATGGCTGCTCGTGAAGCCAAGAAAGGGTCACCATTGAATTTGACAAGCAGTGCACTTGACACAAATGCTGTTTACTCTGCACTATGGTTGATACTAATTCAGCAAGAAGCAGGGCTGCGCATAGCTCTAATTTAGGAATAGTCAATGTTTTTAGAGGCGCTACTTTAGATTTCGGCCAAAGCAGGGCAGATTTGACAAGACCCTCAAGTTCGGATCGAATGTATACGCAAACGCCAAAGGCCGCGGGGCTTGCGTCAATGCATGTTTCTCCCAAGGAGATCCAGGTATCAACACAAGGCGAGGAAATTTGAAGCTGCTTACAACTGTGAAGTGAGCGCATATGTTGCTCCAGTAACGACTGAGGCAGATTCTCATCCCACTGCAACCTTTCTTTCCACAGGGTTTGAAGAAATATTTTTGTTTTTGTGATGACGGGTGACACAAGCCCTAGCGAGTCGTAAAACCGGGCGATTGCCGACAGAATTGTACGTTTTGTTATACGTTCTTTGCTTACATCAGGAGTAAAGGCGAAAAGAAACTGATCAGTGCTAACCATGATACAAAAATAGAAGGTAGGACCGCTGTCATTTGTTTTGACACTAAACGTGCTTATTGACGTTTTCCGTATTTGTCATAAGCTTGAGTCGTGATGCCACTTCGTTGTAATACTAAACTAGGGCTATTTAATTTTAATTTAATTTAATTTATTATTTAATAGTATTTGTACAAGTAAGACTGAGTCTTTTATAGTAGGGTAAAAGGTTCGGTTGTGGGCATAGTTCGGTTGTGGGCACCCCTTCGTATCTCTTGATAGAAAGCAGGCTGGGTTTTTTTGACTAAGGCCATTTGTTCATTATGGAACCACGATCTTTTTGTGCCAAATATTGAGTCGAACAGACACGCCTGCTTTGTGCTGGAACCATACATATATATCTTTCTGTGCTTAAAAAATAAGACAAAAAATTTTTTACACATTTTAAATGGTGTCATAAATCGAAGTGAATCCATCGAGAAGGCGAGTAAAATGCATTTTTATTTAGTTAATTTATTATACTTTGTGATCCAATATTGATTACAACCAATATGTTTACCCCGAACAAATTTTTCACTACTTCTCAAAATGGCTGCCAAATTCGGTTGTGGGCACCCGTCTTTTAGTGATTTTGTAAGTTTTGGTAAGTTATTTCATCAAAAATGGTCTTTTAACGCATTTTTTGGTTGTTTTAGCTATATCTTCCGAGGGTAAATAAGAAAAATCCTCCGATATTTTTTTAATGTGTTGGATGTAATTTAACATTGTTCTGCAGATAAGCTAACCACAAAATCGACTGCCGCAGCGTATGCGATTTCCCAAACAAATCTCCAACGCTACAAAAAGAAGGTGGAAGAAAATTTCGGAGACATCAAAGCTGTCGACGGTGGTGTTTTCTTCTTTTTCTTCTTTTCGTGGATGTTATCGAATCAGGTTGACTGGTGTTTTTCACCTTCTTCACGTCACAGCACTTGAAGAGTGTTGATTAATTAGGTTGAATTTCATTTTACTTTAGGTCTTCTTGACAGCCCAGGAGAATGACTTGGTCACTTACATTTTGAAATGCCCGTCCATCTAAAATGTGCCCACATGCGTACCAGCTACTTCACATGCGTGCATTGTGCTTCAAATAATTAAAACTTAATATTTTTCTATATTCGTGTTGGCTTTTCTTAATATTTCCCCGTTTCCAGCAGATTTTCCAAGGGTGCCCACAACCGAACCAAAAAAAAATTTTTGTTAAAAATGACTACTTTACAAAATTAAAAAAAAAATTTTCTATTTGACGGAATCGATTTAGTTTTGTCATTACTTGTTAGCTAAGGTTTCTAGCTTTCCATAGATGTCCATATGTCCGATTAAGAAGAACTTGGTAAAAAGTTATGAGCCAAAAACAAAAAGGTGCCCACAACCGGACCCATTCCCCTACATCAGTTTGAGTGAATTAAACATGAATAATAACAATTTTAGCTTAAATTAATACAATATAGTTACAAATAGAAGAAGGAAAATTGAAAGTGGAGGCTCAGAAAAGTGAAAATATAGAGATAGATGTAAGTTGATGAATACATAAACACAAGAGGGTATATACAGAGTGAGAGAATAGAAGTTAGGAGAAAAAAGACGTTACTGCCGTTTTGAAACATCTCGGTTGTTTAATAGATTTTATGTTAGGTGGAAGCAAGTTCCACAAACGAATTGTACTAACAAAGAACATTCGAGACGAGGCAATATACACAAACTTCGGGACGCTGAGATTTAAAGTACGTGTACTCTGGCAGAATTTTAGGTGGTTAAATAAATACGCCGGCTGTCGAGAATAAATCAGCTTATGTATGAACAAAAGATTTCTTATTTTGAAGAAAATATCAACATTGGAACCAATTATTTGTTTTGAATAGATAGATATATGATCAAATTTCCTTTTAGAAAATACAAACCGCGCAGAGTTGTTAACAAGAAGTTGTAGTTTGTTTTTCGACAGCGCATCTAGATTCCCATACACAAGTTCTCCATACGTAATTTGAGGCAATATAAAAGTTTTAACTAGTTTAAGCTTCGTGTCCCAGGGCAACAAATAAGCCTTGTGGTAAAGATTTCTTAGTACATTATAAGCTTTTCCGATAGTGAAATTAATATGGTCCGTGCAGGTCATGGATGAGTTAATCTTAATTCCCAGGTTTGTCACTACATTATGAAACAATATTTTATCTTTATCAAGCATAAGTGGAGGCAACGTATCCAAATCAAACTGTGAATTCGATATCACTATCGCCTTGGTTTTTGATGCATTTAAACATAATTTGTTCAAACTGACCCAACTAGAAAGTCGATTTAAGTCTGCGTTTAATCTATAAATTAAATCCTCAGAGAGACCAATAGGGCGAGAGAAGTATATTTGAGTGTCATCAGCATAGAGGTGTATATTGGCACTATGGCAGCACGCGACAATATCATTAATAAACATGCTAAACAAAATTGGTCCTAAGATGGATCCTTGAGGTACTCCGGATTTAATGAGCTTTAAACTAGAAAAGCTTTTACCACATTGCACTTGCTGATAACGTTCGGAAAGATAGCTTTTCATAAGTTTTAAAGAACAAGAACTGAAACCAAAATAATGTTGTAATTTTAGTAAAAGTATTCCGTGATCCACCATGTCAAATGCCTTGGTAAAATCTAGAAGCACCAGAATTGTCAGCTCATTGTTATCATACACAGGCCGTAAATCCTCAAATATTTTTAACATAGCCGTGGCACAACTATGACCACATCTAAATCCTGACTGGAATTCCGAGAGCAAATTGTTTTCATTCAAGTGGCTCTAAGGTTCTAAGGATTTTCAGATCTTTTTCAAATAAACACGAAATATACATTTCAATGTGACTAATTCATTTTGTTTAGTAATATTATTAACTGTTAGACAAGCAACAACGCAATGAATGGTACAAAGGTAAATTACTTTTGTAATTGTTTTTTTAATTTCTTATCAATATTCATTTCTTTTGTGTTTTTAAATTGCTGTTCAAAAACCGTATCCTAAAAAATTCGGCATAAAAAGAAACGTTTCGCAACACGTTGCTCTAATACCGTGCAATTTTGACTGTCATATATGTAGTACTTCTATATTGGCAGTAAGCTCAGGGTACATTCGCCAACATCACAGTACAGCAATAGTGAAATATGAGCGAGAAAGCGTATAAACGAATGTACCTTGACAGCTGTCAAAAGTGGCAAAAAGTCAGTGGCGTTCAGGCGGGAAAAAAATTGACTGGAAAAAAAATTTGTCGAAATTAACTGAAAATACCTCCTTTTTCTTCAACCGCCCCTGGAGCAGTTTAACAGTTGTTCATGTAGTGCTCATGTATACACGTATAGAAATACATTCACAAAATTTCGTGTGTTCTGTCTCATCGCTTGTCTCCCTTTGATTTCCGAATGAAAACTTATTGTGAAGATAGGTTGCTGCCAATATAGAAGTATTACATATATGCTGTTAGTTAATAAGTTTTCCATGTAGTTTTTTGTTTCCACCAAACTTTAACCGTTAATGCTGGTGAAAATTGTATTTAAAATTTGTTAAATTTGTAGGAATTCGGAGGTTGGCTTATGTAATCCCCCCTCTGAAAGGAGATTAACATATGTATAACTTTCATCGCCGCCAGACGCCGTCCGAAACATACGGAACAAATTAGATTAGATTAGATTGGTTGGGGCTAGACATTGGCTGTCTATGGCACTGCGTTCATTTTGAACTATTGTGCCTTACCCAAATTCAGTACTGGAAGAGACTATTTCCTCCTATTTTCTCAAAGAACATTTTGATTCTTGCGAGATCAATTTCAGACAAATGAGTAGTCTGTAATAGTTCCTTGCCTAGTACTTGCTTTCTAGCATGAACTAAGGCCGGGCATTCAGTGATCAGGTGTATGGAAGTCTCGTCATCCTCCATACAAAATCGACATATTTCACTGTCTGTTAGTTTCAGACGGGTCTTATGTTTGTTTAGCAGACAGTGTCCGCTGATTACCCCTGTCATGAGTTTTAGTTCCGCTCTGCTCAAGCGCAAGAGAAATTTTGCATTTCTGCTCGAGTATCGCGGGTAAAAGGGGTTGGTACATTCCATGCCACTTGATTTTGACCATCTTGCATTTGCTTTGATCAAGTATTCTTGCTTAATACAACCTTTGTAATGAGATTTGCTGACACCTAAGATCGGTTCGGGTCCAGCTCCCTCCCTTGCCAATCTGTCTGCGTCCTCATTACCGTCATAGCCGCAATGCGCTGGGATCCAGTGTATTATCACCCGATTCCCTGTTGACAGTTGTTGGAGAAGATTAGCTGTCTCCCATACCAACTTAGAAGTAAATGTCGACGCGTGCAAGGCTCTTATTGCGGCCTGACTGTCTGACATTATGATAATCCTTTTCCGATGAGGGTGAAGGTTCAAGATTTCTATGGCACACTGATTGATAGCACAGACTTCCGCTTGGAAGACGGTTGCTAAACTACCAAGGCTGACTGACATTTGGGTACTGGAACTGTATATCCCAGATCTTGTGCCTTCTTCAGTCTTGGATCCATCAGTGTACCAGATAATGTCATCACAGGTAAGACTGATTTTTGAATTGTCCCAGTCTACTCTGTTAGGTATATGTGTCTTGTATTTCCTGTTAAAGATATGTCGCGGAGGCATTGAGGCAAGAGGCAACCAAAAGCTTCCGTCTCGCCTCCGTTCCTTAACAATGGAGCGGTGACCGCTTGGATGTAGATCCTGTGGTATGAATCCACTATGCATCAGTCTATGTGTACTAATAACCGCAGTCATTTGTACGGTTAGGTCCAACGGCAAAACTCTCAATATAACATTGAGAGCAGCTGTTGGTGTTGTTCGAAGGCAGCCAGTGATGCAGGAGTTAATTACTCTTTGCAACCGTTCCAGCCTGTTCGCAGTCGTTTTGTCTGTGGTTTTATTCCACCATACTATCGTCCCATAGGTAATTATGGGGAGGATGACTAGGGTGTAAATTTTTTGAAGCCATATCGGTTTCGTTCCCCAGTTTTTGCCACAGATTCGTTTACAAGTCCAAAGTGCGTTGCCCGACTTCTGAAGAGTACGATCTATGTGAGGTTTCCAGTTCAATTTACTGTCTAGAGTTACCCCAAGGTATTTGGCTTCTTTTACGAAGCCTACATCTTTTCCAAAAACCTTTATCGGTCTCAGTTCATATTTTCTTTTGAGTGTGAACGGTACGTAGATCGTCTTATCAGGGTTTACTGATAGACTCTGCTGGGCGCACCAATTTTCTACAATTCTTATTGCACCCTGTAGTCGATCAGAGACGGTCTGCCCGTCTTTGCCTCTAACCGCAATAACTAGGTCATCAGCATAGGCAATAACGTCGTAACCTCGATCCGAAAGGATGCGGATTCATCCGTTTATTACCATGGACCAGAGTAGAGGAGATAGTACGCCCCCCTGGGGACAGCCCCGGACCGTCCTGGCTAGGATCTTGATGCCATGTAAGCTGGATTCTATTAGCCTGCTTTTGAGCATCATGGAGATCCATCTTGTAAGTGCAGTTGGCACTTGAAATACCTCTAAAGCCGATCCTATAGCTTCATAGGTGGTGTTGTTGAAAGCCCCCTCTTTGTCTAAGAAACCTACTAAACAGATTTCTTTCTCGTCAAGGGATTTTTCGATTTTGCTGACCAGGGCAGATAGGGCTGTTTCCGTAGACCTGCCTTTTCGGTAAGCATGTTGGTGTGCACTTAGAGGATTTCGGATAAGGACTTCGTCTCTGAGGTATCTCTCTATTACCTTCTCCATACCCTTAAGTACACATGATATCAGGCTTATAGGTCTGAAGGACTTCGGATCCTTTTTGTTTGACTTACCGGCTTTAGGAAGGTATACAACATTCACTGTTCTCCATACCTCCGGAATGTAGCCGAAAGCCAAACTGCATGTGTATAATTTCGAAAGGATGGGCAACAGACTGTCTAGTCCTCTTTGTAACAGCGCCGGGAAGATTTTATCCTTTCCCGCCGCCTTGTACGGGGAGAACGTTCCTATCGCCCATTCTACAATCGAGCGTTCGCAGATGAGATTGGCCAATCTCCAATCTTGCCTACTGGGACAGTGTGTCTGCCAACTGCTATGGGTATTATGATCGGGGTCGTCTATTATTTCTGATGCCGGAAAGTGGACTTTAGTAAGCAGGGCTAATGTATCCTGCGCACTATTTGTGACTTCCCCCTGTATCGTACAGGGTTTATCGGTTGACAGAATCTTTTGCAGCCTACAGCCTGAGCTCGCGTCGTTCACGTCCTCGCAGAAGCGTCTAAAAGATTCCCTCTTGGCTTTCTTTATTTCCTTATTGTAATTGGTGAGAGCATCGGAGTAGGTCTGCCAGTCGTTATTCCGCTTGGCCCTATTGAATAGTTTCCGTACTCCCTTCCTTAGCGCGCTAAGATGACTGCTCCACCAAGGTGTCTGTCTTTTAAAGGTTTTAGTCTTTAAAGGACAGTTTTCTTATTTCTTTCCAAGTTGTGTAGTGATGTCGTGCCTTAACTGGTGACAATAGCTGTCCCAGTCAGTCTGTCTTTTTGGCCTAAAGGACACGGCAGTCAGTGACTTGTCACTTAACCTAAACCTTATATGTCTATGGTCAGAACAAGAGGGCTCTTCGGATACTCGCCAATTGCTGACAAGTGATTTCGATAGAGAAGTAGTTAGGGTGAGATCTAGCACCTCTTCCCTGGTTCTAGTTATGAACGTCGGACTATCTCCTACGTTACATATACTTAAGTCTAGTGAGAGAATATAGTCGAATAGTGACTCACCTCTAGCGTTGGTATCCGTGCTTCCCCAGATAGTGTGATGGGCGTTCGCGTCACACCCTAGGACCAGCTCCAGACGACTGTCCCTAGCATAAGCAACAAGCTGTTTTGCTATCGTCGTGGGTCATTCAGGTACATCTCCAGGGAAGTATGCTGACGCTATGATCAGTTCTCTGTAGTTGCAACTGATCTTGGCCGCGCACAGATCTGGCGTAACAAAATCTGTCAACGGGAAGAAAGAAGTGCCATTAAACACAATACAGGTTCTAGGCCTATCAGTAGACTGACACCACAGTACATTACCTGACTGCGAGAGGCCCAGGATCTCATTGTTGGTGCTGGTCCACGGTTCCTGCACCAGGGCTATGCTAGGACCGTAGGTGTTGATGGTCCTAGCCAAGACATCTGACGCTGCATGTGCCCTATGGAGATTGATCTGAACAATCTCCATATTATTCGTGAGGGGCTTACGGAACAAATACATATTCACATTTTGAGAATCTAAACCCAAAAACCTAAACAAAATACATTTCAATTTTGTTGACGTAAAAAAATGTTCAAGGGATTTTATAACAACAGTACGGTAGCACATTTTCAAAGGAGAACGTCAAAAAGACCTTTAGTGTCAGATGCGCACTATGGCGGCTGAGAAGAAGCATCGGCTCTACCATCTATTTTTGTATCATGGTGCTAACTGATAACGTTCCGAATCGGGAACTCCATGCAGGGCATTGGGTTCATTCAACTCATTCGAGCACTTGCGAATTTTGAAGTCTCCCCTTAGGAGCAGTTTCTTTACTTGCTGCCTGATTTCAACAACTTGTTCTATGGTGTCACTACCTGAAATAAGGTCATCTACGTAAAAATCTCTGCGAATAATTTTAGCGGCCATGGGGAACGATTTTTCCTCATCAAATGAAAGCTGGTGCATAGAACGTGTAGTTTAAAAGGCGGCCGACTCGATGCCGTATGTCACGGTGTCCACCTTGTATAGTTTGATTTCATCTTCGGGGTGGTCGGGCCACAAAATGCATTGTAGATATTCCTCTGGTTTCGAAATACGAACACATCCGTACATTTGGCAGACAACTCCGCACAAAGCAATTTTATGGAATCGAAACCGTAAAAGCGTGCTGAATAGTTTTGGCCGAATAGTTAGTAACCCGAAGTGGTTTTTGCCGAGCCGTCGAATACGACTCCGAGTTTTCTCGTTGTGCTGTTACGTTTTTGAACACAGTGATGGGTTAGAAAATATTTAGGTTAGTTTGCTTGCGGTTCTGCCAACGTCATGTGGTCTAGTGAAGCATATTCAATCATAAATGAGATATTCTGTTTTTTCAAATCGGGATTAATTTGCAATTTCCTTTCTAGGCCTTCGAATCTGCGAAGCTCGAACGAAGATTTGTTGGAAGTGCTGTTCACACCAGGCATCTTCTTCAGTTAGAGACGAAGTGGAATCGAAACAGTTCTCTATTTCCCAAAACCGCTTCACGAGACTATTCAATGATAAATCACTTGGGTGCTCAATAACGTTTTTGCTGAGGGTTGATAGAGTTGAACCGTGCTTGCTTGTATACGAGGATCCTCCAGGAATGTCCCAGCCTAGCCGAAATTTTTTGCAAGTTGGTAGCTTATCTACTGTACGAATTTGTCCCACGAACATCAAGTCAGAAAAAAGTCTGTGCCAATCAATATATCAATGCCCTGAAGGGTTAGCTAGCAGACATCTGCATGGTTCCATTCACTTTCTCTCCCACAGTGTTGACACTTCTGCTGAGTGCACACTTTCTGAGAGTCATTACAATATGAATACAGTAATTGCTGTAGGCCAAGCAAAAGCTGTGCACAAAAAGAAAGAGTCACAAAATAGGGAGAGTCATAACACACCATTCTCTTTAGTGAATATTCATTACTTACTTGTTCGTAAGGTTATTAACATTAGTTAGCATAATTTGTATATAGTAACGGTATATTTCGTTTTTGTTTTCATTGTTGGTATTCGTTGACAATTTATTAACCTGATAGAACTTGATAGAAAAGCATTTTTTAGTTTCATTTTGAACAGAGTACTCAATATGAATGATGTGAATCATTCATTTGATTTCGCTGTATTCCCAGCATAAAGTGAATACAGTTTCTGTTTGAGTACACTATAAAATGACTCATTCAATTTATAAATACAGCACAATCTCTCACTCGAGAGCAAATTATAACTCATTCATTCACAATCACAAAAACGAATGTGAGTGAGTGAATACGTAATTTAATAGTGAATGAGTCAAAACGCGTTTTGAATGCAATCATGCAGACGTCTGTTAGCTAGGTTGAGATTTTTTGGAATGTTCCAGTCTGATGTATTCAGAGTGAAATGAGGTTGTTAATCCGTTATGCTGGATGCGACGACGGCTGAACGAAGTAGTAAGGTCACCGTTATGCGACTGAGCGAATATATCGACTGCTTTATCAGCTAGAAAGTTGGACTTCTCTATACCCGATATTGATACGCGAGAATCCCTTGATTGTATTGCAGTTGATTTGCTAAACGAGTTGTTACGAAATTGAGCTGAGAGGCTGAGTTCAGAATGGTGCGAAAAGGTACTAAAACACCTGTGCGCGCTTTAACAAAAGTTATGGCAGTAGCTAATAATAATAATAATTGACTGGCACCACAGCCCAATAGCGCGACTAAGGCGTAGCTACCCGCAACCATCCGTGTTGTGCGTGCGAATTTTTACAAGGTTGGAAGGGACCTACAGTTTTATGCCGATTCCGAACGGCGGGAGGTTTTTCATAGGCAATTTTACTCTCAGAGGTTTGCCATTCCCTGCTGAGAGAATAGCCGCCGAAAGAAAAATGTTTTTTGTCGCATTTGACTCGCGGCTACTATGGCGGTGGCTAGCAACACATAATTGTCAATGACAGATTTTAAGGCTTTGGATGGAGGGCTATGCGACGTCGATGATACGAGCGCTAATTGCGGAGTGTTCGTGGAGACGTTTGCTGAGTCGTTGACGTCTTCCAACGCAGCCGAGGAAGATGATGACATAGCTGAATTAGAGTTCATATAAAGTAACGAATGGTGTTTTGCTGGGCAATGGTGACAGTGACTAGACTTGCACTGTTGCGCAACATGGCCTTTGCGCAGACAGTTTGGACAAAGATGTAGTTTTTTTAGCTTCTTTGTATCGTAAGTTTGGAGATTGGCTCAAAAAGCGGGAGCAGCAGTCGATATAGTGTTCTTTCGAATCACAAAAAACGCAAAGAATATTGTCGATTGAAGACGCTACCAGAAGGCTTCTATGTGGTTTTGTATTATTTGAGCTCTTCCCCACCTGAGGACTAGGTGTTTGAGTTACCTTAGCACTTTCCAAGATTTCCATCATGCGACACCTCTTTTCCAGAAACAATGAAATTTCGGTCCAAGTTGGCAATTTGTGAATGACAAATCGTCTTCCCATTTTTCCTGTGTCCTCGGTCAAATTTACAAGCGATGAGATGTATCAGCAAGCCATCAGAAATTTGCTCAGACGATGCTAGCGTAAGCAAAGCTCGAAGATGTGCATTGAATTTGTTGCTTAGCTTACGCAGACTGCCAGCTGAGCCTTTCTCAACACCCTTCAGCCCAGAAATCGCCTTTTTGTGTCGATCGATTATTTATAATGCCAATCGATTTATTAATAATGCCAAAGCCTTATCGTAATTTTCTTCATTTGGTTCAAGCGAGGAAATCGTTTCTAGCGGCGCAGCACCCTGCAGGCTCGCTCGTTGATGTTGAAACTTTTCGACTTTGCTCAGTTCGCTATCGTCCTCAATGACACTGTTGAACATCGTGTAACGAGGTGGCAGCCAAGGTTTATTGAATATAAGGTTACGACATCCGAGACAGATAATTTGACAGCGGCACTCATGACGTCACTGAAATTATGCCAACATGTCAAATTTTGTGTAGTGGGACGAACAGCACACTAAACTACAAAAAAATTCAAATTCATGAAATTGTTGTTTTTTATATTTATATTTTGTTTATACATATTTATTATATTTTTATATTAAGTTCAAAAAATTTCTTGCACTATTGCAATGATGGCGCGCGCACTCTTCGCTCGTATGGTGACCACTGGCCAGTGCTTCAGTGCGTTATTGTGTTAGTGGTGGTTGGTGCTGTAGGCGATTTTGTGCTTGCAAGCGTTTTAACTGCGACTCCCTTGGCTCTGTTTTTTTAGAGATGGAAAACATCAAAAGCCAAAACACCGTCAGTGTGGGACTTTAACCACACTAAAACCATCTTTGTCAGATCTGATTTACCCTCTCTGGTACGACCGTCAGGAATTTCGTCAGGAAGTGGAGTTAAGCTTAAAACTCGAATTTTGTTCAAGTTGGTTTGTCTGTTATCCGTTCTAGTCCGTTGTCCCGGTTCAGTCTTCGTTCGTCCGCTTACCACTTACGCGTTAGGTTGCATCTGCACGGAGTTTGTGCATAACCTCGGCTTTGTCGTTGTGCATAACCTCGCTGACCGTCAAAACTGGGCCATGGAAAGGCACTTCCTTGCAACCTAGAAAATATGCGTTTTGTTAATATTTGTGAAATATTTAATATTAATATTTTGTTAAAATATATGATGCAATACAACATTTTCAAAATAAGAGATACTCACTTAAGCTCCTGTTGTGTTGCGCACATTTGCCCACTGCACAACCCATTTTGACAGAAATTCTTGTTTTCTATTTTGGGAAAAAAACACGTTTTCACACCAAATTTGTACAGGAAACGCACTTCAATACTTACGTTTTTTGGGCAAAAATCACTTTTTGAGGGTAAAACAATAATAATCACTAAAACTCGCGACAGCCGCCGTGGCTCAGTTGGTTAGTGCGCGGTCCAGCGAGTCGCATGCAGAGTGACGCAAGTTCGAATTCTGCATGTAGTAACACCTAAAAAAAATAACGGGAAACTCGTTTTCTCTTTCGGTGGCTGTCCTCTCAGCTGGAAATGGCAAACCTCTGAGAGTAAAAATTGCCTATGAAAAAGCTCCCAGCCTGCCGTTCGGAACCGGCATAAAACTGTAGGTCCCTTCCACCCGCGTACAAAATTCACACGCACAAAACGGGTGGTTGCGGGAAGCTAGGCCTTATTCTCGCGTAAGCGGGCTGTCGTGCCAATCAATTATTATTATTAAAACTCGCAAGAAATTCGAAAGAAACCGTGGGTCAATAGAAATTTGCTGTTCAAATCGTTTCTAAATTGAAAGTCGTTTATTTTTAATTTTGAAATTTCTAACTAGATGATGACACTCATTTAATTATATTTATATTAGAATTAAATGACATTCATACGCCACGTAGCGCTGCGCAAAAAATTCACATACCGCAATTACACAGTTGCATGTATTTTTTTTATTGGTGTCTTAAGCAAATTTGTTGGCCATTAAAATATCTACAAACTTGCCGAAGACAGTAAAGCGATATTCGGAACGATTTAAGGCCGTTTTCTTATCTTCCCGTTAAAGTGACCTCTAGCTAAAGTGAAAGTGAACTTTAGCTAAAGGTCACTTTAAAGTGCCCGGTAAATATTTTCGTTTTCTCATCTTCCTGATAAATATAAATTTAACAAGTCTGATTTTTTGGCAACACTGGTCTACGATGTGCAGCACTTGGCGGCGCAATCAGCTGTTTGTGAAAAATGATAATTATTTTTGAAGGAAAAAAATAAAAATTTTGCCTGGCAAAATCTTGTTGATGCTTTTACTGCCAAATGGGGCGTGTCCCGACGTTGGAAATCGTTGAGGGACAAGTTTGACAGCTTGAAGCGCAGAAGAACGAGACGTATCCCACAGGTGGCGGCCCAGCAGCGATTGGAAATGTCAGCAGTGCAAAGCAGTGAAATACTCCAATTGGCTGTTATATGTTATATTTGCCGCATTTTGCGACTCCGTACCTTCAAAAGCATCTTCCAGTGCATGAATTTAAGGAAAACGCCTATTTTCCATACCGAAAGATCTCAAATTCAAATTTAATTTCCAATTGTAATTTCATTATCAGCTGTTTTTTGTTTGTAAACAAACATATGCATGAACTTGGCACCACTTCCGCTTAAAGTTCACTTTAAAGTTTAACAGGCACTCAATCCTCCCGGTAAATTTTATCGGGAGGATAGCTTAACGGGCAGATGAGAAAACGAAAATGCGTTTATCGGCCCGTTAAAGTGAACTTTTAAATTAACGGGAAGATGAGAAAACGGCCCTTAGGATCCATTAGCATTTGAAAATGAGCAAACTTCAAAGTCGGATTTCTCTTAAGCTAGAGCCAATCCAGCCAAACGGCTCACAGTGCTTCGACTCCATACAAAATTGCGGCAAAAATAGAAGGAGTACGTGAAATTCGCTAAAAATTTTCAGTCTAAGTCATTTTGGGTTGCTGATTTCAAAATTTGTGTTTGTTTCAAAAAAAATATATAGTTAAAAAAAAATCGAATATATATGGTTATATATTATCTTGTCATCACAGAGCCCAAACCGCTGGAGCTATTATGATGAAATTTGGTCAAAAGTTGTATTTTAGAAAGTCAACCCTTAAAAAGAAGCGATTTCGAAAACGTCGACCTGGAAAGAGCGGAAAGGGGGTGGTGAAGCTTATATGGACCGACATTGTTTTTTGGTCGGATTGTTTAAAAATTATGTACATGTATACTAAAAAAGCAATAACAAAATACATATCTTAGCGTTTTTCTAAATTCCATATTTAAAAGATAGAAAGAGGGCGGTAAAGTTGCTAAAAGGATATAGTTTTTGTTTATTTGATATTCGTAGAGCTTAACATGGAGATGAGGCAGGTGAATATGCAATGCAGCTCAACCTATAACGGCGAGACTATTCTTCAAGACTTATTCTTCAAAATTGGACCTTCTTCAAAGTTATACATTCCTCCTTTTTTAGAATATATTAGCGTTAAATCACATTTTAGCTAACAAATTTCATAATAATGAAAAAATTTGGATTATATGGCTCATAATGGGTTAAATATGCGTACCAAACCTATTTTTTATAAAAAACATTCATAATTCGTTGCATTGCCTTAGTTAAACATTTTAATCGTAATTATAACTCAAGCGATTTCTATACAAAAATCAACATTAGTAGTTTTGAAAAAATTGAATATTTTCCAAAGGCGCAAAAAGACGCAGAATTTTTTTTACGGATTTAAGAGAAGAAAGTCCATCCAAAAAGGGTCATAAGAAGGATTTACGCCAGTTCACGCCATTCGATATTAATTGCCTTTCTAAATTTGGTTCTTTTTAATTTTCATGGGTTAAAAAACATTAATTTTTGAAAATTCGTACAAAAAAAATTATGTATGTTAAATAAAAAAACTGATCAGTGGTCTCGCTCCTATCAATTAAGTTTTAATATTAAAAGAAATTGGAAGCCTATCTACAACAACACATTTTCTACCATTTTTTTTATACAAGCACCTAAATTTCATTTTTCCCCTTCATAAATTTTTTTTTAAATATATCCGACTTTGACAAGCTATATCTCCTAATCTCGACAATTTTTCGATAAAGTATTTCGGATCCAGCTTAACTAAACAATTACCTTTACCATGATACTACTTTTGTCAAAATCCGCGATAATTTTTTGTCTTATTTTTGTCCACTCTCGAAGCACTGTGCGGCTGGTGGATCTCAACTCAGTATACCTATGAAAACTCGCTCTGTACATCATCTGCAACTGTTATTTCAGTACGTAAAAACATTATAACTGAGGCCAGTGCTAAAGGATCTTTAAAATTAATGTTTTTGAATATTGGATGTGAAAGTGGGAGAAATACATGCACAGAATTTCACTAATATTATTGCAATTTTGCAACCTTGGGGCCTACTAGTAAGCCCCAAGCTTGATCAGGAACGTAGTTTTTCCTCCATATAAATTTCGAAAACGGGGTTGTTGTTCTAGTTTATTTCAAATTGCCAGTGTTGCTGTTGTGTGTCATTTTTTGTGACCAAAGAAATTTTTCTTTTTATTTGTATATTTTTGGTGCCATTTCGTAATACGTTTGTATAAAATTGACTAGAAAAATATATTATTGCCCAAAAGCGTCAAAAGAATCCTTGGGTATGCTTTTAATTTAATTAAATTAAGATTTTATAAGCTGCATCCAAAAAAACAACCCTGCGGTCAAACTTGAGCATTTAGCACCAAAAACATACCTGATCTGATCTGATCGTTAGAGATTCGCTAAATGAAGAAATTCGAAATACAAAGGACGGCAATTGACCCTGTCATATTCAATGCATTTAGCTTTGTGTTCTTTGGTATATTTTTCAATAAAATTTGCATAATGAAACCAAAAAGTTCATATGTTGCGTATTTAATGCAGAAAATTAATGAGAATATACTTTAAAAAGCAAATAATTGAAAGGAATCCCTAATCCCTAATATCGGGAAAAGAGTGAAAACAGTGAAGAGCTAATAACGATAGCACACACAGACTGTGTACGTGAATTGCAAAAAAACGCATAAAAATCGGCTTACTCTCCCACTTTCCAATCGCCTTATCGCTGGTCGAGTAATGTTGATGAAGCTAGCAAAAAGGAATATTCGATGGAGCCAAATCTACGTTCGAACTGTGTTAGCACGGCATCTTTTAGCGTTTTGGGCGACTGGCTGTTTAACTGGTACTCTAACTATTTGTTCGCGACCACAGTGCATTAATGGAATAACATGGCTTAACGTTGCGTGTTGTTCGCCACTTAGTTATACAGTCATTACTTCTAAAGGTCGCAGTAGAATTTAGAATTTTCGTTATATAATCTTTTTCTTTTGATGTTGTGGTGCGCAAGAATAATTAAACAATATTAAGCTGATATATGAACCTAGTTTGACAAACCGTTCGAGCATGTAGTACGTAGAATTCCATCTTGTTTTTACGTCTAGTATTGGTTTGATCATTTTGCCTTCACTACCAGCAGAAATTTGCATTTTTCGAAGATCATCATTAGCTTTAACACTTCTTTTTAGCCACTTAACGATTTGTCTACATTTAACAACAATTGTTTCTGCTTCAGGAATGTTCAGTGAGTTTTCACAAACAAGGAATATGACGTTTTCTGTCAGATGTATCATGCACCGCTTTTACAATGTTTGCAGCATTGTCGGTCACTACAGCCTTTACCTGATTTTCATCAATAGAAAAGTCTTTCAGAGCAGCAATGAGAACCTCTGAAATGTGTGATGCTGTATGCGCTTCTGTTAATTTATAAACGCCAATAGTTCCATTAAACTGCTTAGTACCATTTACGCCATGGCAAGCATACTATTCATTTCAACATCCGTCCAGATATCTGTCATCACGCTCAAATATGTAAGACTTTTAATCATCACTACATATTTTTCCTTTTCTGCATCATACATTTTCTCTATTTGTGTTTTAATTGTGTTTCTTGTTGGGACCTTATATAAAGGAAAATGTTGCGTGATGAAACTCAAAAAGGCTTTACCTTTAACAAATGTAAACAAAAGGGGTCATTAATTGTCAATTTATTTCATTATGTATTTTAAAATACCTTCAACGAAGTCAAAACGCAGATTATCTATGATAACCATTTCCACGATGCCATTCGTCAGCTTTCGGCTCTTTGAACCGTTGAATGAAAAGTTTTCGATGTTTTGAAAAGATTTAGAAATAAGCGGTTGTGGGTTTTTGTTGTTAAGTCTAGGCTGCTCACGCAACTATTCTCATTTGCTTTCTTGCTGCTGTAACTTGGCTTTTCCATGACAGTTTCTCTGCTCTCATCATTAAGGCTTAAGACATCGTTGTCCTTACTCTTTGCACTCGGCGTCTAACGTATATATTTATATATATTGTTACGAATACTAGTTCTAATGGGCTGTTACGTATCACTGGATTGTGCAATTTGAAAATAAAACACACTCAGTTTCTTAAACGTAGACAATAAAATAAACCAACAGTCACTTTATTATTCACAGTTTACTCTTTACTGTTCGTACACTTAAGTCTTTGCTTAATTACTCCGTCTGGCAACTTCACTTGTCAAAACCAGACTGACTCACTGCGCCGCACCCGGCTGCCTTTTATACCCGTCCGGCCATCGCGCAGATCGTTCTCGCACATTCCCGAGTGGACTCAAGGTTTCCCTGATGATCGCGGCCGGCGTTGCCAGATTGGAGTAAAAGTTACTATCGCGGCCGTCGTTGCCACATTGAATTATAGCACGGCGCGAAGCGGCAGGGTTGCTTTGCACAGCGACAGACTGTCTTATCGTTACACTGCCCACCACTTTGACTTGTTCGTCCCGAACAAGTGCCGAGGTTCCGCTGTGATGAGGCGCCAGACGCTCCAAATGGACTACCTTCAGCTTAGGGCCCTCTATTGCTGCAACGTTGAATCCGGTATACCACATCGTTAATCCTAGTCACGACTTCGTACTGTCCTTCCCATGACGCTTGAAGTTTCGGAGACAAACCTTTCCTCCGCTGCAGGTTGTAGAGCATTACCAAATCGCCTTCTTGGAACCCTGCTGAGTTGGCCCGTAGATCGTATCTGGCTTTCGCCTTATCGCTGATCAGTTTGGTGCGGCCCCTTATAAACCAGTGAATTTCTTCCAGTTCCGCCCGCTTATTGACCACGTAGTCCGTCTTAGCGCCTCCCGTTGTGCCGACTACCACGAACTTCAAGTCAGCCGGTAACCGCAACTCTGTGCCGAACACTGCCCGGGCTGGAGTGAGTGATGTCGTGTCGTGCGGGGCTGACCTATACGCCATCAGGAACAGGGGGATATGCGTGTCCCAATCCTTTTGATTCCTGCCTACCACTTTCCGCAGGTATTCCTCCAGTGTCCGGTTAAAGCGTTCCACCATGCCGTCGGACTGTGGGTGCAAAGGAGTGGTACGCGTTTTCTTTATCCCCAGCAGCCCACACAATTCCTTGAATACCGCAGACTCGAAATTCCGGCCTTGATCTGAGTGCAACTTCAACGGAACTCCGAACCTGGCTACCCAGTTGTTTACCAGCTTTTCCGAGATCGTAGTGGCCTCCTGGTTAGGAATAGGGTACACTTCGGGCCATTTGCTGAAGTAATCCATTACAACCAGCACATATTTGTTGCCTTGACTGCTAGTTGGAAATGGGCCGGCGACGTCCATAGCAATCCGCTCGAAGGGCGCTCCCACGTTGTACTGCTGCATGTGGCCTCGAGATTTCCTTGTCGGTCCTTTCGCGGCTGAACATCGGTCGCAGCTCTTAATCCACTCGGCAACAGACTCCTGACATCCTACCCCGTAGAATCGTCTTTTTATTTTGGCGACGGTTTTGGTGATACCCAGGTACCCTTCACTGGAGTCGTTATGGTATGCCTCGATGACCTCGTTGATTCTGCATTTCGGCACTACCATTAGGGAGTTGCTGGTCCGACCATCAGCGCTCTCCCATTCGCGGTACAGGCATCCTTCCTTCAGCCGCAGACTTTTCCACTGGGCCCAGTAAGCCTTAGCGATTGGGCTTTCACCGGCCACCTCCTGCCAGTCTGGACGTGCGCCTTGCTTCTAGCCCTCGATGATTTTCGCAAGATCCGCATCCTCACGCTGGTCCTTTCGTAGCCTCTCCGCAGACCACTCTTCCTCTGGCATAACGCTTACCAACCGGGCGTCCACTATCTGTTCTTTGCTTTCGGCTCGCGAACACGGCCTGCATTCGACTTTGCACGGACGGCGTGACAAGGCATCGGCATTTCCATGGCTACTGCCCTTGCGATGCTCTATCGTGTAGTCGTAGCTCTGCAGTCGCTCGATCCACCGTGCCAATTACCCTTCAGGATCCTTAAAGTTCAGGAGCCATCTCAATGCCGCATGATCTGTGCGCAGGCGAAACCTTTGTCCATACAGATATTTGTGGAAGTGTTTTACGCAGTCCAATACCGCCAGCAGTTCTCTCCGTGTCACACAGTAGTTGCGTTCCGGTTTCGATGCAATCCTACTGTAGTACGCTATCACTTGTTCCTGGCCGTCTATTATCTGTGATAGCAAACCACCAATACTATTCCCGCTTGCATCTGTATCCAGCACAAACATCTCCCCAGGCACGGGGAAGGCCAGAATTGGAGCACTGCACAGTTTTTCCTTCAGACGTGCAAAAGCCTGTTCCTGCTCCTCGTTCCACTCGAAAGCTTGGCTCTTTTTCGCGAATCCCGGAACAAATCGGCGGTAGTATGTGCACGGGCCCAGGAAACTGCGGAGTTCGTGTAGATTGCGTGGCCGGGGCCACTCCTTCACCGCCGTGATTTTGCCCTCATCCGTATGTACTCGCGGGCGGAAACCGTATGACCCAGATACTTGACCTCCTTTTTGAACAGCGAGCACTTCTTTGGGTTGAGTTTAAGCCCAGCTTTTTGTATCCGCTCAAATACCTCCTTCAGCTTTCCCAGGTGGTCGTCGAAGCTTTTACCCATTACGATTATATCCTCGAGGTATACCAGACACGCCCGCCAATGCAGCCCTTTTAGCACGCGTTCCATTAGCCGCTCGAATATTGCTGGTGCGTTGCAGAGTCCAAACGGCATGACGGTGAACTGCCACAAACCATCGCCAACACTGAAAGCCGTTTTCTCCTTGTCCTTGTCTGCAAGCTCTACCTGCCAATAGCCGCTGCGTAACTCGAGTGTGGAGAACCACTGCGTGCCTGACAGTGTGTCCAGGGTGTCATCGATCCGAGGTAGTGGATAACTGTCCTTCTTGGTCACATCATTGAGCTTCCGATAGTCCAGACAAAACCGGGTACTGCCATCTTTTTTCTTGACTAGCACGACCGGCGAGCACCAGGGGCCCGAAGAAGGCTCTATGACCTTGTCTTTCCGCATGTTCTCGATCAAATTTGTGACCTCCTCCCTCTTGGCCAGAGAAACTCGTCTTGGCGGATGGCGAATCGGTTTTGCACTTCCGGTGTCGATGTTGTGCTTCACTATGGCTGTTCTTCCGCCTGCTTCTGCCGCAAATATTAACCCATAGTGCTGCAGGAGTGACCCCGCCTTCTGTTTCTGCTTGGCCGTCAACTCGCTGCTCCACTGGTTCTCCTGCGGTATGGCGTCCATGTTAAAACCGCTCTTCTTATTACCTCCAGGCGGGCTACTCTCGCAATTGACCACTGCTACAGCTTCCTTACACTCGCCGATTACCTCATCTTTCCTGACATATCTGGGTGCATTCAGGGGGTTCAGTATTCTGACTGGTATTCTGCCATTTTTAGGTTCCACTAATGTCGGCAGCCGCCGTGGCTCAGTTGGTTAGTGCGCGGTCCAACGAGTCGCATGCAGAACGACGCAAGATCGAATACTCCATGTAGTAACACCTAAAAAAAATAACGGGAAACTCGTTTTCTCTTTCGGTGGCTGTCCTCTCAGCTGGAAATGGCAAACCTCTGAGAGTAAAAATTGCCTATGAAAAAGCTCCCATCCTGCCGTTCGGAACCGGCATAAAACTGTAGGTCCCTTCCACCCGCGTACAAAATTCACACGTACAACACGGGTGGTTGCGGGAAGCTAGGCCTTAGTCTCGCGTAAGCGGGCTGTCGTGCCAATGAATTATTATTATTAAGGTACGTCCGATGATGATGTTGTCGTGTCCTTGTTTTGGTGCTTCTACTACCCACAGCCGACTCGTCCCATCGTCCTCGTCCACCTTTGCCCACACAATCGCCTCAGAATTCGCTGGTATCCTCCTGTGTTGACACGATACAACCTTCCTCCTTCCGCCACGCTTCGCTCATAGCCGGTGTGCAGCGGAAATTCAACGTTGGCATATCTCAGTACATTTTCCTTCTGGTCCAGCGTAAAACCGTGCCTAATCATGAAATCCACGCCGATAATCACGTCATCCATTATATCCGCGACGATGAACTCATGTTCCAGGCTGCTGGTGCCGATAGCAATCGTTTTTGTAACTTTCCCTCTTTCCGGCGCGCGATCGCCAGTCGCAGTCCGCAGCTGTATGCCATGCAGCGGTTCCCAGTTCTTCAGCAGCTTCATTTTTATGATCGAATATGACGCTCCAGTATCCAGTGTCAACACGAACAACTTTCCATCTATCCCTCCTTCAATTGTCAAGCTGCTGGGCTGTCGTTTCAGCTGTGAGACAAGGATGGTGGGGCGGCAGATTGTGGGGATCAGCTCACGCCCCGTTGGGCTGACCCGTTTTAGTTTAACGACTCGCCGTCCTCAGCCCTGCGCTTGTTAGCTGTGCCTCGATTGTCAGTATTCCTCGCGATCGAGAACGGGGACGCCTCTTTCGTTGGCAGCAGTCTCGTGAAATGTGGCCCTGCTTGCCACATACCCAGCGAACAACTTTAGAGGAGACCACCCGTGGCCTGCCCGGTGGCTCAGAGCTTATTGCCTGGATCGCAATGTCGTTGTCCGGCTGGATCTGGCGTATCCTTGCAGGTGCATACCGAGTGCTCCCAATCCAAGTCGCCTCGTATGTCATCGCGCTGGTCACCGTCTCCCTAAATGTCGGCTTGTCCATCATCAACGCACTGCGATGTGTCTCCGGATCATGAAGACCTTCAATAAACGCCTCAATCTTCATCCTCTCGAGATCATCAACGCCGAAAGACGGGTAGCACAGCTGTACGAGCCGCTCAACATCTGCTGCATATGCCTGCAACGCCTCGTTGGCCCTT
Organism: Melieria omissa; assembly: GCA_963971225.1. Classification (NCBI taxonomy): domain Eukaryota; kingdom Metazoa; phylum Arthropoda; class Insecta; order Diptera; family Ulidiidae; genus Melieria; species Melieria omissa. The sequence goes on along the minus strand of OZ020269.1, from coordinate 50,513,613 downwards.
TGCCTGCGATTCTTCAGCTCACAGTAGTATAGCGTTCTGTTGTGCTCGTCGCTGTATTTGGCTGCCAGCGCCCTTATGACGGTCTCGTACTCACTTCGTAAACATTCTGGAACTGATTTTATTACCTCAGCCGCAGCACCTTTAAGAGCCAGCGCCAATCTCCGACCTTTCCTTACATCGGTCCACTAATTTTCCAGAGCAGCCAGGTCGAATTGCAGCTTGAATGTGTCGAACGGCGTAGTCCCATCATAACTAGGCACTTCTGCTCGGGGGGGGCAACACTTTCCGGAACCGGCGGCAACCATTCTCGCGGCTGTACATCCCTAAGCCGCTCGTCCATTTTTCTGTTCATCGAGTCTTCCAGACTATCAACTCGTTTGTTCAGGGAATCATCTAGGTCGTCGACTCGTTTATCCAAGTGCTCTACCCGCGTCTCCAGGTGCTCGACTTTCCCATTAATCCTGTCTGAGATTTCCTCCACTTTCTGCTCCAAGCGCGCAGAATTTTCCTGAAGCTTGCTGGACAACTCCCGATTTGCATTTTCAAGTTTTGCTGACATTTCCCGATTTGCAGTCTCGACTTTTGCCGAAATTTCGAGATTCGTAGTTTCCAGCTTCGCTGCCATTTCTCGATTCGCTGTTTCCATTTGCGCCGACATGCCTTTGAGTGCAGCCATTAGTTGGCTCATGTCCAACGCTTGTATTGGTGCAGCCGCTGCAACTGTACTCTGTAGCGAAGCAGCACCAGCAGGCGACTCCTCCACCTTGGCCGACGCCTCTAGTTCTTGCGCTCCGAACTCGTGCACAGTCCAATCGACGCCTCGTACCTCACATGCTTCTCGCAAGCGTAACTGCAACTCCACCTTTCCGCCAGCAGTCGGCAAATTCCAGGCAGCCAGCTCCTTCTTCAGCTGGTCTACCTTCAGCAGCTCGAGTTTAACCATGTCCGTGCTTTTATAATTTTATTTATTTATTTGTTTACTTTCAATTTTCCACAATCCCACTTTCATTTCATTTCATTTCATTTCATTTATTGAGCCAAGCGATACAGTGATCTACAGGCTAGAAAATTAATACAATAAATAACACTTACGAACTAGAAAAAATATATAATACAATCAAAAGTACATCCATTTTATATGCTCCATAAACTTATGCCTAGGAATTGAGAAATCAATTTCAAAATTGGCAGCTAATTTATTAAATTCACATAATGACCTCACAAGTGGTTGATTTAAAGCATAGCTTGTTCTGTAACATTTTACAAAAAATAACTTATTTAATCGAGTAGTCCTGATTGAAACAATGAAGTTAATGAGATGTAGTAAAGCAGGACAATTAATGCTGCCACAAATGATATCGTACACAAACATCAAAGAACTTATGGTACGTCTACATTCTAACGATTTAAGATCAATAAGCAAGCAACGTGACTTATAAGAGGGAATAGGTTCTTGAAAGTTTAGTGAGAACAGAGCAAATTTCAAAAATTTCTTCTGCACTCGTTCGAGACGATTCGTGTGAACAGCATAAAACGGATTCCAAATTAAGGCAGCATATTCCAACCTGGACCTTACAAAAGCTGAGAATAAAAGCTTGTAAGTATAAGGGTCTTTAAATTCAGAGCTGTTACGTCGTACAAATGCTAACATGGCGTACGCTTTAGGAATTATGTAGTCAAGATGGTTAGTAAAAGTTAGCTTAGAGTCAAGCAAGACACCCAAGTCTGACATTTCACTAACAACTTTCAAACGAGTATTGGCAATAAAAAATGACACCAAATGTTACGAATACTACGTCCAGTGGGCTGTTACGTATCACTGGATTGTGTAATTTGAAAATAAAACACACTCAGTTTCTTAAACGCAGACAATAAAATAAACCAACAGCCACTTTATTATTCACAGTTTTCCACTTTACTGTTCGTACACTTAAGTATTTGCTTAATTACTCCGTGTGGCAACTTCACTTGTCAAAACCAGACTGACTCGCTGCGCCGCACCCGGCTGCCTTTTATACCCGTCCGGCCATCGCGCAGATCGTTCTCGCACATTCCCGAGTGGACTAAAGACTAAAAGTTATTATCGCGGCCGTCGTTGCCACCTTGAATTAAAGCACGGCGCGAAGCGGCAGGGTTGCTTTGCACAGCGACTGACTGTCTTATCGTTACAATATGTATGAAAATTATTCAAATATAGTAGCGGCGAATTTTTTTATTGCTTACCATCAATTTGGATTCTTCTGTTGCATGCTTCAATTTTAAATGCTGGGACATATTTGTGTTGTTGTTGCAAAATTTCAAACTTTCGCCGCACAGTTCGCATTTTACGCACTTGTCGTTGATTTTGATGAAATATTTCCAAACTTCGCTTGTTACCGGTGCCATTTTTCTTCAAAGAATTAAAAGCAGCTGCTAAAAGCACCTCCAAACCACACAGTTTTTACGCAGAAAAATAACTGTTTAAATTTAAAGCGTCATCAGGGTGTCTTTTATCTACATTTGCATTTTCAGTGCTACAGGTTAAACTATTTTTATGGTGAATTTAGTGTAAACTAAGCTTACACTATGTATATGAATATGTTGTGTTGCCATCATTCAGATTTGCAATTGTCTACAGCGTTTACATTCATTTGCTACTAATTCGACGAATTTTTGGATTTTTACGATACAATTAAATCGAAAAATTATACAAAAATAATCGATTATTTTAATCAAATGATTAATCGCTGTCATCCCTAGGTGCGGGCGAGCGGATTGTTGCGTTTTTGAGTTTAACAATAATTTAGAACATGTTCGGTTATTCACTACTTCAAATAAATCTAATATAATTAATCGTTATTTTAAGTGTTGCATTAAGTTCTTTTTATAGTTCAGAAGTGAGATGAGGCTGCGCCAAGCAATTTAAAAGTGAAAAGTTCGGGCTCTGCGGCATGCGGACGAACACTGGCCAAAAAAGAAGGAGATTTGAGTGCTTCAGTTAAAACACACACGCACAAACGCATAAACGTAACCCGTGAGAGGCTGAAATTAAAACGCGAATAATGGAACGGAATTTTTTTTCTTTGGAAATCTTAAGCTTAACGAATGCACGCATAAAACAACGAATGTTGGGAAACGAAAGACGGCATAACATAACATAATATGACAACAAATAACGGGAACGCATCACGAGAAAAAACAACGAGTAACGCCAAATTTGCGCGAGACGATTTAAGGAGAATTTTAAATTTTTAAGAAAAGAAAAAAAATGTAGAAAAATGGTGAAAGTGTCCAGCCTGAAAGTCGAGCAGCTGAAGGCTGCGCTTCGCGAAAAAGATTTGTTAACAACCGGGACAAAGTCGGAATTGGTGTTGCGGTTGAGTGAAGCCATCGACTCCGATGAAATCGAGTGGGTGGACGCGGAAAGTGTTACGCTGCAAGCACAAATCGATCAATTACGTGAAATGTTGGAAGCCATGCTAAACGTTTATGCACCAATGCACTCGCAACGCGCAAGCGCCGGTGTCTGCCGCGAAAACGTGAATGCAGCAGCCGATTGCTGCACGACAGGTGTTCCAGTTGGATGTACCTGGAGAACGGACGAATTCGGTGCACGATAACGCTGTTGAACAGTTTATAAGTGGGGTCAAAGACTCCCTGATCGCATATCAGTGGAACGAAAAGTGCGCGGCGTTACTAGAATGTGGCTCAACTCATCACCAGTGTTGTTCGCTAATTGGAACGATTTCGCCCAAAGCCTAAGGGCAGAATTTGGACGGGAAACGAATGATGTGGACTTTAATTTAAAAATGTGTAGCGCAACTAGACGTAGTGGCGAAAGTGTAATGGACTATTGCTTCAGGATTTGTACTTTAGGTCGGCGGTACAATTTAAGCGAAGCGGCGATTATTAAGTATACGCGAGAAGGTCTTAAGCATCGGGAATCATGTTTGATTCGGTGAAGGCCATGCGTGAAACAATTGAAAATTATTTGTGTAATTCGCGTACGCCAAACAATGTCCGCGCTCCATTTTACGAAAACAAGCAAAAGAACTAAACGAAAAATGAGACGAAAGACGCAAACGTAGCAATGGTGAAAATATGATATCATCCGTTATCTGTTATAACTGTTCTGAGGAGGGGCATATTTCCAGTCAATGTCCAAAGCCACAGCGACGTCAACGCTGTAACGACTGCAATAGGGTACACGCGCGAGGTGAAGCAAAAGATTGTGGAAAGAAGATGGCAAATGTGCAAAGACTGGACATTTAAGAAGTGGAAAGTAATTTTGTTAAAACAGTGTTGATAAACGGTCGAAAATTTGAAGCTTTCATTGATACGGGCAGCCAGTGTCATAAGATTCGCAGGTCAGTCGCGTAGTGGTTCGCGCACTGCAAACGAGAAAGTGGAAGTGAGCATAAACGTTAAAAAAGTACTCGTAAAATCGTTTTATATTTGGTCGACGATGAAGTGTTGAACGCAAATTTGCTGCTGGGACAAGAATTTTTTATAAATACAAGTGCTACAATTTGTCACGGTAATTTTATATTTGAGAAAGAGTTCACACGTGAGTGTCGTAAGAATTTGTTGACGGAGAGTGACATTAAGTGCGGTGTCGAAAATGGTAAAGTAAAATCCGAGGTCATGAAAATCGTAAACGAATATCGTGAGTTGACGAATAATATGACAGAAATCGGTAGAACGGGTACGATAGAGATGAAAATTGATTTGGACACCGATGTTCCGATTGCCAGTTACCGTACCGTATCTTCTTCTTCTTCTTAACTGGCCATAACAACCCGTTATCGGGTTACGGCCTGCCGCAAAACTTCTCTCCAGGCGCCTCTGCTTCGCGCGCGCCTTCTCCAATTGGTCACACCAAGAGATACCAGGGCCTCTTCCACTTGGTCCTTCCACCGGAGACACGGCTTCCCTCTTCGCCGTCGACCTCCAACCATCGCATCGAATACCTTTTTCGCCGGAGCTTCGTCGTCCATGCGGCAGACATGACCGAGCCAGCGTAGCCGCTGGATGTTAATTCGCTGCGCTACGTCCATGTCCTTATACAGCTCATACAGCTCGTTACGGTTCGTATGCGATAGTCGTCACCAACCCGAACAGGGCCGAAGGTTTGGCGAAGTACCTTCCTCTCGAACACTCCAAGGGCCGCTATGTCGTTTCGTGTCATTGTCCATGCTTCAGCGCAATAGAGGAGCACGGGCAAGATAAGCGTCCTATAGAGTGAAAGTTTTGTCGGTCGAGAGAGGTCTCTACTTCTCAATTGCCTACCGAGACCGTAGTAGCACCTGTTGGCAAGAGTTATCCTTCGCTTTATCTCCAGACTGACATCATTGCTGCTGTTGATGGCGGTGCCAAGGTAGACGAATTCCTTGACAACTTCAAAAGCATACCTGTCGGCCTCGACGTGAGACCCTAGCCGCTGCGAGTCCCTGCGTGTAGACAGCATATACTTCGTCTTGCCCTCATTTACCACCAGACCCATTTTGGCAGATTCTCTTTCGATAGCCGCAAAGGCAGCGGTTACATCTCGCTTGTTCCGTCCGATGACATCAATATCATCAGCGTAAGCAAGGAGCTGGACACTTTTGTTGAAAATTGTGCTATTACGATGTACACCGGCCTTGCGCAGAACACTCTCCATGGTGAAGTTGAAGAGGTCGCAGGACAAAGGATCGCCCTGTCTGAAACCTCGAACGGTATCAAGGGGGTCGGAGAGGTCACTTCCAACCTTGACGGAGCTGCGCGTATTGCTCAACGTCGCTCTGCAAAGTCTAACGAGCTTTGCAGGGATACCAAGTTCAGACAATGCGGCATATAGGCGATCCCTTATCGGGCTATCGAATGCTGCCTTGTAATCGATGAAGAGATGGTGTGTATCGATTTGATTCTCATGGGTCTTCTCCAGGATTTGGCGTAAAGTGAATATCTGGTCGATGGTGGACTTACCAGGTCTAAAGCCGCACTGATAAGGTCCAATCAGCGCCTTGGCGAGTGGCTTTAATCTTTCACATAGTACGCTCGTCAGGACCTTGTATGCAATGGGAAGTAGGCTTATACCCCTGTAGTTGGCGCATATTGTTGGGTCGCCTTTCTTCAGCACAGGACAAAGGGCACTGAGGTTCCAATCGTTGGGCATTCGTTCCTCCAGCCATATTTTGCAAATGAGCTGATGCATGCACCCAATCAGCTCACCGCCGCCGGCCTTGAACAATTCAGCTGGTAGCCCATCCGGTCCTGCAGCTTTGTTGTTCTTGAGTCGCTGGATAGCGACCCGGACCTCGTCATGGCTGGGCAGTGGCACATCCACACCGTCGTCGTCGATTGGTGCCATCTGGACATCTTCACCACTAGCGGTATTGTTCCCTTCGTCGCCTGCGAGCAGCTTGGTGAAGTGCTCCTTCCACAACCTCAGCACACCCTGCGCATCCGTAACCAGATCCCCGTTTTCGTCTCTGCAAGAAGATGCCCAGGCTTAAATCCCTCCGTAAGACGCTTAACTTTTTGCAAGAATTTTCGGGCGTCATTCCTGCTCCTGCACTCCTCGATTTCCTCACGCTCGCGCCTTTCTTGCTCCCGTTTCTTGCGTCTAAAAAGGCACCTCTCTTTCTTCCTCTCCTCCCGGTATTTTTCTGTCATGGCTCGCGTGGCGGCCGACTGCAGGGTCTTCTTGTATGCAGCATTCTTCACTGCAGTGGCTGCGCGACACTCTTCATCGTACCATTGGTTTTTTGGTGGTGGGCGTCGAAAAGCAAGGACATTTTCTGCGGCGGCGCGCATAGAGTGGGATAAGTGAGCCCATAATCCGCATAATCCGATGTCATCAGGTGGAGAGGGGGAGCGACCGAGCTGGTTGGAGAGTTGAGCGGAGTAGGCTTCGGCTACCCCTTGTGATCGCAGCTTACTGATGTCCAGCTTTCTTCGCATTCTAGGTTGTGCGGTCTTCGCTGCGCAAAGACGCATGCGTACCTTGGCTGCAACAAGGTAGTGGTCCGAGTCGATGTTGGGTCCTCGGAACGTGCGCACATCTAGAATGCTAGAAGCATGCCTTCCATCAATCACAATGTGATCAATCTGGTTGCGGGTGGATTGATCGGGGGATAACCAGGTGGCCTTGTGGATATCGAGGTGCTGGAATCTGGTGCTACTAACTACCATGTTTCGTGCCGCGGCGAAATCGATCAGCCTCAGACCGTTGTTCGAAATGGTCCCATGGAGGCTGAACTGCCCGACTGTGGGGCCAAAGATGCCTTCTCGCCCGACCTTTGCGTTGAAGTCCCCGAGGACAATTTTGACGTCATGGGCCGGGCACCTGTCGTAGACGTCCTCGAGCTTCGCATAGAAGGCATCCTTGGTCGCATCGTCCTTCTCTTCCGTCGGGGCGTGCGCGCAAATTAGGCTGATGCTAAAGTATTTAGCTTTGATGCGGATCGCCAGCCGTTCGTTCACCGGAGTGAACCGAGAGACGTGGTGGCTAAGTCTCTTGCTGACCACAAATCCGCAGCCAAATTCGCGCTTCTCCGCATGGCAGCTGTAGTAGATATCGCAGTCTGCTCGCTTACCGTACCGTATACCGGAGCCAAAAAAAACAGCTGTGAGTGAGATTATCGATGGGCTATTACGCAACGACATTATCGAGAAGTCCGATTCAGTCTGCGCGAGTTCTATAGCGCTTACGAAAAAAAGGACGGGACGGAGAGAATGTGTGTGGACTACCGGACAATAAACGAGCATACAAAGAGGTATTTCCGATGCCCAAATAAAACAAAAATAAAAGATCGAACACAGATCGGTTGTATGACTCATTATATGGACGACATCCTAATCGGGAGTCAGACAATACCGGAAATGTATGATAAAATTAAGAGAGTCTTCCGGGCTTTACGCGAGTTGAACTTGACACTCAACGTCCTAAAGTGCAAACTTCTACAAATGAGTATCGAATTCTTGGGACACGTTCTCGGCTCAAACGGTGTAGAGCCGGGTACCGTTAAAACAGTCGCGATACAACAATTTAAACGAACATTAAGTGTGCACGAAATTCGGGAGTTTTTAGGACTGAGTGGGGGTTTTGTGCCATCGTCGCAGTTATATTCCAACCATTGGGGAATCTGTTACAGAAAGAGGCGCGATTCGAGTGGTCAGACGAACAACAAACGGTTTTTCAGAAATTGAAGGATGTATTAGTAGCTCAACCAGTAATGACGTCCTATAGAGTTGAAGCCGAACGGAATCCACACGGACGCGAGCGCGAGTGGTTTAGCTGCCGTGCTCCTTCAAAATGACGATGGCGTATGGAAACCAGTGTTTTACTACAGTCTATCGACCAGCAACGAGGAAAAGAGGTATAACAGCCATGAGTTGGAGACGTTAGCAGTTGTGGAAGCGCTTGAACGCATGCGGTACTATGTGCACGACAAAAAGGTAAGAGTTGTTACCGATTACAGCGCGATCCGGACGGCAGTAGCAATAACTCAAACCACGCATAGCCAGATGGTGGTTAAAAGTACAGGACTACGATGTGGTAATCGAGCACCGGGCTGGGAGGCGCATGGAGCACGTAGAAAGTTGAAACGGCGTCCCTTCTTATTTCTAAAATAAATATTTCGCAAGACGATTGGCTTTTTTGAATGCAACTAACAGACGAACGCATCCAACAGATCATTCAGAAGATTGGTTCGAACGATCCTATGGTCGACAAAGAATACCACATCGAAAACAACCGCATTTACCGCAACGTAAACGGGCGGAAACTCTGAGTAGTTGCGTTGGCGCGTAATACATGTCACGACACATCGGGTCACCTGGGGGTGGATAAAACCATTGAATGCGCCCGAACGTTTCTATGGTTTCCACGAATGCATAACTGCACTAAAGCGTACGTGAAGTGTTGCGTCGATTGTGCATGCAACAAAATTCCGAGCGGGAAGAAGGAAGGCACCTACCAGTACGACGATATCGAACCAGTTCCGTTCAAAACGATTCACCTAGATCATCTTGGACCATTTCCTAAAAGTATAAGTCAGAACGAGCACGTTTTGTTTTTAGTGGACTCGTTTACAAAGTTTACTATTATATGTGCAATAAAAAACACTGCGACAAAACATGTTTTATCGATGCTAGACGAGGTGAGCAGCTACCGAGGAACCGAGGAACCGCGAATACGAGATTAAACAGTCGCAGTGCAGTCGCCGTAGCTCAGTTGACTACTGTGTTGGGCCGCGAGCCAAATGCGACACTCGAACCCAGGTTCAAGACTCCGTTGCTGGTAACAGCGAAAAAAAGGAAAAACTACAATTTTATTTATTTAAGTCTATTGTAAATTCAGCACTTTGCTGACTAATAGCAGATTAATACAAATTATTTGAAGTAAGTGTTTAAATTTTTTTTAAAACACAATTTAAAGGCTGATAAATCAACAAAATTATAAAGCGAATTAACTTCAGCCAAAGTTCTAGCGAGGAGGGCAAATTGCGCATAATTTGTACGACAGCGGGCAAGATTGAAAAATGCATAATTCCGTAACTGTTTGGCGGGAACATGAAAATTGATTCTATCAAGCAACAAGGGACAGTCAATACCACCAGTAACTAGATCGAATACGAAGGTCATAGAGAGAATCTTCCTCCTGTCTTCGAGGGACTTGATATGCAATAAGGAGCACATAGAATAGTACGACGGAACAGGGTCAACGAATCTCAAAGACCGAAGTGCATAACTTAAAACACTTTCTGGACTCGTTCAAGTCGTTTGATATGCATACTGTGATATGATCTCCAAACAAAAACCGCATATTCCAGCACTGAGCTAGAGATAGTAAAGAAGAGATGACTGGAAAAAGTAAGCTTGAAATCAAAAATAACTCTAAGGTCCCTAATCTCACTAAGAGACTTAAGGGGCGTATTATCGATACTACAGGAGGTTCGCAGCGGACGATGAGACTTAGAGTGAGCAACATGGGAGCATTTATTGATGTTCAATGATAAACGATTTCTGCAACACCAAACAAACACATTATCAAGGTCAGATTAAAGGTTTTGCTGATCAATAAAGGAAGTTATAGTAGAGTAAATTTTTAGATCACGCACAGCACACGGATGGTTGCGGGTAGCTAGGCGTTAGTCTCGTAATCAGGCTGTCGTGCCAGTCAAGAAGAAGACGAGATTAAACATATCCAGAATGCTGTTCGTACGCCTCGGGCTAATGGAACCGGACGTTGCTAACCACGCTGAAAACGACAACACAGACTGACAAGCGTTGGGACAGCCAACTGCGAAACATTTAGTGGACGTTGAACGCGATGCGAAATCAAACAACAAGGCAAACTTCTTACGATTTGGTATACGCGTTTAAACCGCGGGATATACTCAAAAACAAGCTTACGCTACTACTACATGACGACGACTCACAACACGAGGTTGGCAACGATGATCTTCAAATTATTACGGCTGAACGAATCACACGGCAACGAGAAAAGGCTTAACTATGATACGACCAAAGATATTCTCCGCCAACGCAGTACTTGGTGGGAGACTTGGTCTTAGCCGCAAATGAACCATCGAGCACAGGCGAGTCACGCAAATTAGAGCCTCGTTACAAAGGTCCGTTTGTCGTCGACAAAGTTCTCGATCGCGATCGGTACGTAATTACCAATCTTCCGGGTTCCAACCGCAAACAACATCACTACACCTCTATATACCTTGTGACCGAAAAGTTTCCGGAAATTTTAAATAAAACGCAAAATTCTTAATCTTCATCAATATTTATTTTATCTCCTTCAAAATATGCTCCATTAGAAGCGATACACATATGCCAACGTTTCTTCCAATCATCAAAACATTTTTATAGGGGCTTTCCGGTATGGCTTTGAGTTTCCTCTGCGAATTCTGTTTTACGTCTTCTATGGATTCAAAACGCGTTCCTCTGAGTGGTAATTTGAGTTTGGGAAACAGGAAAAAGTCACACGGTGCAAGATCAGGTGAATACGGTGGCTGTTCGATGGTATTTATTGAATGTTTGGCCTTAGAATCGTTGATAATGTTGGCTCGGTGCGAGGGAGCATTATCGTCGTGAAAAATCCATGAATTATCCTTCCACAATTGAGGCCGTTTACGGCGGATATTTTCACGCAAACGTCTTAAAACAGTCAAATAATAGTCTTTACCGACTGTTTGTCCTTCAGGGACGAATTCATGATGCACCACACCACGAATATCGAAGAAAACAATTAGCATTACCTTGATTTTCGAGCGACTTTGGCGTGGTTTTTTCGGTTTCGGCTCGTCTTTTCCTCTCCATTCCGATGATTGTTGGCTTGTTTGCATGTCGTACTCGTAGACCCATGTCTCGTCACCAGTTATGATGCGTTCCATGAAAGTTGGATCGGAATTGGCACGATCAAGCACGTCCAAAGAGACCTGTTCACGGTACTCATTTTGAAGAAAATTCTCAACAAAATCGCAACGCACTACTGAGGTGAACTGGTTTCAACAGCTGCCGTAAACAAACTGTCTGACAGATCGCGCTCATTTTTGGCATAGTAATTAAGGACAGTGCTACCAACCTACAGAAACTTAAAATATCGAAAAATATACAGCGCGCGAATTTTAAATGAGAATTTCCGGAAACTTTTCGGTCACAATGTATACACTGAATATAATGAAAATATTTATGTACATAATCTTACTGATATGCTTTTATGTAAAATAATCGGTAATTTTACCCTGCGAATATTTATTTTTTGACAATTTCACAACGCGACACAAAAGCGACGTTGAAATGACGAAGCATGCGTGTTGAAATGAGGTAGATTGATAATAAAATTGAACTCGTAACAATTTTCCAGTGCTACTAAACGAAGTATTTTTCATACAAATCAAAGAAAACTTGCTCAAAAATAAGGCTGTTAAACGGAATAGTGCAGCTAAGTGAAATGATGCTAAATGTGAAATTTTCAAAGAAAATTCTGTTTGCGAAAAAGTATTTTGGCCAAATCATGCAGCTAAGCAGAAAATGCACCTAAGCGAATAGGCAGCTAAACGGAATGTATTGTATACTGAATTCAATTTATAAGATTTTTTTTATTAAATTTTTTTAAAAACAAAGTACACGTCTATAATGTTTACAACTAATAACAAACCAGCAAAAATTTAAAACATTTCATTAATTATAATACTACGTTTACACAGACGAGATTATCCCGATTTCCGCGATTAAGTCGTTAACCTCGTATCAAAATGCGCGATTACCCATACAAAGTTAACCTCGCAAAAAGCGCAATTAAAATTTAATCTCACAAAGTTATCTCGTATTTCCCCAAAGCAACTCTGCAAATTTGGCTGAACGCGATTATTTTTGTATCATCACTAAGCGAATGTCATGCAAAAATAAACAAAAAAATGAATTGTAGCGCGAAAAGATTTGTCTAATTTGGATGTAAAACGATGTAGTTTAGACTTTCTTGCATTCGTAAAAGAAGTGAAAAGCTTTAAAACATTTAGAAAATCTTCTTCGATATCCGTTTCTAAATTTTTTTTTAAATTTCATTAATTTTTGTTCAAATTTTACGAAACAGTCTCGTTTGCAAAACAATAACAAAGAGAAAATGTGAGATGTCAAAATTAATCTCGTATTCAAGTTAATCTCTATATAAACGGGCAACGAGATTATCTTAATCTCGATGAGTTAATCTCGCTGTGTAAACGTAGTATAACAGTTCAATTCATTTTACAACAAAAACATAGTTTTTAATAATATTCTAAAAAGGCACAACAATTTATGTAAACTCTGTAAAGAAAAAAAAACTTATTTAAGGATAACTCAAGTAAAAGAAAAAAATACTTCAGCCAGTTCACTTAAGGGGGTCCTCTACTCTCGCGGTTTCGAAAAATCGATTTTTTTTGTCGCATAATTTCAATCTATATGTATCTGAGAATACGCCACAGAAAGGATTCCGTGAAAATCACATTTCTTTGCATGTTGCTGAGAACCGAAAGGTACGCGTCCCCTGCAAGTTATACAACGTAATTTATCTTTAAACGCGTTTTCCCGAAAGTAGTGTTTTTTTGGCTGCCGAGTAAGACTTTTTATAAAAGTATTAGTCCGATTTCGATAATTTTTTTTGATTTTTTAATTGTTCAGAAAACATACCGCTATGTTTTAACGAGTACGATTTTGAAAATTTTATTTTGTTCCGTTTTTATAGCGCCTAATAGGTCAAAAAAAGAGGTGAAAATTGGAATTTTTTACAAATTTATTTATTTATTTATTTATTTATTTATTTAGAAAAAAAAGTTACACATCTGTACAATATAAGAACTAAGTCTTTTAAATGCACATCAATCATTAATAAATTTTACAGGAATGAAAGCAAAAACTTAAATCTAATAACAATAATAATATATTAAACCTTACATCTAGAAGTAGAAGACAAAAATAGTAGGAAAATTAGAGATGAAAGAGGAGAATACATAAAGAAGAAGGAGAAGAAGAAGAGGTGACCTGCATCCAACACAAAAGTACCTTGGTACCCTGCGATTAAAGTGATTTAAAATACTCATAAATTCTTGTCTTAAAGTTGTTCCTGTTCAGTCCCGCCCTTATGACCTCAGGAACTGAGTTCCAAACCCTCACAGCGTTAATGAAAAATAGTCTTGATGATGTTAAAAAGTTATATTCTGGAACAATCAAATTGTGGTGTCTCCTGGACCTGAAAGGTATGAGCTTTTCAAACAAATAGTGAGGGATTTTCCACTCCATTAGTCTGTAGATAAATATGCAGTTTTTAGCAGATAGGTAATTTTCAATACTACAGCCTAGTACCTTATTCTGCCAAAGGGAAATGTGCTCATACCTTTTAAGTCCGTAGACATATCGCGTGGCATTATTAAATGCTACGTTAACTTTATGCAAAGACACGGAATCAAGCTTACTATACACAATCTCTGAGTAGGCGATAAGGGGCACAATAAGCTGAACAACCAGCTTACGCCTGGTTTCCAAGGGGGTAAACGAAGCAGAGATACGCAGTTTACGCAGTGTAGCATATACCTTGCTCACAACCCCATTTATATGATCACGACAACTTAGATTGTGGTTTACTATAAATCCCAGATTTCTTATTTTTTCAGTAAATGTAAGCGCACTAGAGCCTAAATATAAATAACAAATAACAAATTGTTGCATAACTTTTACACAGTGCAAAATAAAAAAATTCTGCCACGGGAAAACATAGCGGTATGTTTTCTGAACAATTAAAAAAAAAATTATCGAAATCGGACTAATACTTTTATAAAAAGTCTTACTCGGCAGCCAAAAAAACACTGCTTTCGGGAAAACGCGTTTAAAGATAAATTACGTTGTATAACTTGCAGGGGACGGGTACCTTTCGGAGCCCAGCAACATGCAAAGAAATGTGATTTTCACGGAATCCTTTCTGTGGCGTATTCTCAGATACATATAGATTGAAATTATGCAAACAAAAAAATCGATTTTTCGAAACCGCGAGAGTGGAGGACCCCCTTAAGGCACTTAGTCTATCTTACATATAAAATTCTCGTGTCACAGTGTTTGTTACCGTACTCCTCCGAAACGGCTTGACCGATTTTTATGAAATTTTACATGCATATTCAGTAGGTCTGAGAATCGGCTACTAACTATTTTTTATACCCCTAAGGGGCGTGGCACATTTTTGTGACCCAATTATTCTGCTGAACTACAAGTCACAGAGGAATGAAACATAGCATGAACCTATCATGTAATCACATCTCTCGACAGACGGAATGAGGCGGGTTTTGGACAACGGGGCGTGGCACCACCCATACAAGCAAAATCTTTAAAATAGAATATCTTCGAAATTATAAGTAGCACAACATTAAAATTTAGTACCCCGTCGTCCCATAGATGAGTCATTCTACTGATAACATTTGATGGGCGTTGGCCAAGGGGCGTGGCACATTTTTTGTGACCCAAATATTTTGCTGAACTATAAGTCACTCAGCAATGAAACTTAGTACGGACCTACCATTTTTTCTTTTGACAGAGGGCATTGAATAAGGGGCAAGCATTGAATAAGAGGGCATGGCACCGCCCATATAATTTAAATCCGGTTCAAGCGCAATCCATTTCTTTACTGAAACTTAACAGGAACATTGTTTATTCGTGGGCCTTGATTGCGTTAATCAGTAGCTCCTCCTCTTCCTTCAGTTGGTTTTCTTCGTCAATTTGCATCGCCATAGATTCGCCACCTCGCGTATTTCATTATAAAAAAAACAACAAATGTCGTGCGAGACAAAGTTCGCGGGGTCAGCTAGTACTATTATATAAAAACAAGTGTGTCGTTTTTTGAGCCACAATCAGGCAAAATCCACTGAACCGATTTAGATGAAATAAGAACCAAACATTTTTTAATCTGTGGGAAAGGTACATAGGCGCTATGATATTGACTACGCCCCCTTATTACGCCCACTATGGTAACAAAACTCATCTATGGTATGCTTTTGTAAGGCAATATAGGTATCAGACGATTCAGCGTTACATTGCGGCAAACATAGGCTATAATATAATCGGCCACGCCCACTTTCCGTGCCCACTAGACTAACAAAACGATGCTACGGTACATGTCGGTAAATCAGTATTAGTTTCAAATGATTCCGTGGTTCGTTGATGTTAACAGAGGATATATAAGATTGACCACGCCCACCTGATATGCCTTTTCGCGACGCCCACTATAATAACAAATCAGCCATGGTATATTTGTCGTAGCAATATGGGTATCAGACGATTCACCGTGTCATTGCGGCAAACATAGGCTATAATATAATTGGCCACGCCCACTTTACGTGTCCATTAAAATAACAAAACGAAGCTACGGTACATATCTGTAAATCAGTATTAATATCAAATGATTCCGTGTTTCATCGATGCTAACATAGGATATATAAGATTGACCGCGCCCACCTGATATGCCTTTTCGCCACGCCCACTATAATAACAAATCAGCCATGGTATATTTGTTATAGCAATATGGACATCAGACGATTCAGCGTGTCATTGCAGCAAACATAGGCTATAATATAATTGGCCACGCCCACTTTCCGTGCCCACTTTCCACCCCAACTAAACTAACAAAACGAAGCTTCGGTACATGTCGGCAAATCAGTATTAATACCAAATGATTTCGAATTTTGTTGATGTTAACATAGGATATATAAGATTGACCACGCCCACCTAATACGCCTTTTCGCAACGATCACTATAATAACAAATCAGCCATGATATATATGTCAAAGCAATATGGATGTCAAACGATTTAGCGATTCGATGGGGTGGGTTTTTGATAAGGGGGCGTAGCACCGCCCATACAACTTAAATTTTCAATATGGAATATCTTCGGAATGAGAAATTGGGCAGCATTAAAAGTTTGTGCGGGGCCACCGTTTAATGTGCCGTTTCACTGGTAAAACTTTGTTTTGTCAAATGTTTTAAATAGCTTTGGAACTACAAATCACACAGTTAAGAGATTTGACACAAACTTACGATTTAGATGTGCCCTTCGACATTGGGAATGGGGTGGGTATCGGACGAGGGGCCTGACACTGCCCATAGAAACCAAGTTTTTAATATGAAATATCTTCGGAATTATAAGTCGGCCTGCATTGAAATTTGATATAGCATCATGGCTTAGACGTGTCGTTCAAGTGGTTAAATTGTATGGGCGTTGGACAAGGGGCGTGGAACTTTTTAAGCGACCTTATTCTTTTCAATAACTTTGGAAATGCAAATCACACATCAAGATATTTGGCACATACTTATGATTCATGCATATCAATGAAACCGGGTCACACCATTCGACTGGAGGAATGGATTGGGCATAACATAAAAGAGGCGTGGCACCGCCCAAAGAGTGTATTATGAAGAAACTTGATTTATTGGGCCCATTGACTTCAAACTTGCGTGCAAGGCCGCAGGGCCCTACTAGTATTAAATAAATTCAAGTTTAACGGAGACAATAGCTGCTCTCAGCTCTTCCATGGGATCAGCTTAATAGCTCATAGTTAAATGAGGAACGAAATGTAGAATTAGTTATCAGAATATTATGCACAGTGAATGTGATTTTGCATATGCGTACGTAACAAAACCTTAAAAAAATTGTTGTAGTCCCTCAGGCTTATTTTCCCATGAGTCCCAAAAATGTTTACGGCTACAATGACATTAGCAGCTAGCAGGCTCGCTGTAATGTCCGCGCACAAATGTTCCACTTGCACGTCTTCACTCGTGCCTTCAGCCGTATTTTCACTTCCACTTCTGTTTTTGTTATTTTGCGACAGATATTTTTTGATTTTGAGGCATTTTTTTTTACTAATTTAATAATTTCTTTTACACATCTTTATATGTACTACCAAAGAATATGAAGTAATATAGAACGCGCATGTGGGCACAAAAGTGTTTTCGGTTGCTATGATGCGAGCGGGAAGAGCGAAGCTTAGGTATTTGAGAATGTTAAGTTCATAACATTTTCTGTTAGATTTTCATAGGACAACAGCAAAAAGCAATGTTATTGTTCGCAACGGCTTCACTCGTGTACATTAAAATGGTGGTTGTTGCAGCGTAGTGTTCGCTCAATCATTTTTTGCATGCATGGTTCTTGATCTTGTTTGCCGAAGCGCAAGCAAAAAACAAACAACGAACCAAGGCATCGTCATCATCGTTTCAACGAAGATGACTCGGGATTCGCTAATGTTTTTGTTGTTGTCGATTATTGTGTGTATGCTTTTTTATCATATTTCCATCAATCGAATCTTTGCGGTGTATGGCTTTTTGATGGCCAACGCTTGATTGATTTTAAAATTTGGCGGTTGATCCCAATTTAAAATGTTTACAAATATTTTTACGTGGCGAGTTCGAAATAAAATTATTTGTTTATTTCATATGGTTGATTACAAGTTTGAGAATATAGAAAAACTACGAAAAAAAATTAACTGATAGCTATATTGACTTCAAAATTCGTAAAAGATAGATACGTGTTGTACTTTTTTTTTTAAATCGAAATCTAACGGCCAAACCAAGGGTTAAAAGATTGTATAGACAAGCATAATTTAATAGGTCTATTGACTTTCAATATGTCGAAAGCACTATTAAAGCACTAAATAAAGAAATTAATAATAAGACAAGCATTTTGTCATAAGAAAACTGTGATTTAGGAATGCCTATGTTTAAAAATAGTATAAATATTCTACACCTGAATGGTTCCGTGGCGAATGATGTGACCATAAATTTACAATATAAGATTTTCTTATTTTAGTTCTTTTAAGCAAGCATTATATGTGGGCAGTAAAAGAAGTTCCAAAGAACGGGACGGAAAATTATTACGGGCTAATAAAAACGTCTTCCTTTCTTTCCAATTTCCCTTTTTAATTGTCTTTGTTGATTACTTATTATATATTTTTTAATGCCGGTAGCGATCATATAGGTCGCCATGCCAGCCATATTTTATTTTATTTTCTATGATTTTGCGCACACTACAGTCGGCGGTGAGTTCAGGAGCAATATGGAACGCCGTGCAGGCTTATAAAAGAAGAACAAAAGCCAGCCGCCAGAAAATATAAATCGTTTTACAATTTCAGCATTTCGCCAGCGCAACAACAACAACAACAACAGCACATCGTCTTCATCTCCCAATCATCCCACGCCGTAGCAGTGTGCTAACGCATACTCGCTGCAGTGAGCGCAACCAAAAGCAAGCCTTCGTATGTTTATTTTCGTTGCTTCTACCCACATGTTACGCCGAAGTTACAGAGATTTCTGCTGTTAGTAACAGAGGGTTCTGCTGTCAATAACAGAGGGTACTACCAGCAGTACCCGCCATACAACACGTTTGCTTGTATGAGATGCGCGTTCTATATTACTTCATATTCTTTGGTACTACCACAGAACAAACAATATACAGAATGCGCATCTGGTGTAAAGAAAATTTTCTTCGCGGGTTCCAGCGGTACGACCCGTTTGTGGATGCGGGGGGAAGCAGTAAAGGGGATGAGAACGCACAGAGCGCGAGAGCGTGAGCTGAGAAGCTGCGACCGCGCACCACACACTGTGGTTGTTGTTGTTGGGCAACAAAGCGATGTGCCGCTTGCATGTGTGCTCGCTCTCCGCTTGCTTTTTGACAAACAAGAACAAGAAGTGGAGAGGCAGTTTCATAGAAAAATTGATTGAGCGATCGCCAAGGCACATAAGGTGGTAGCACTACGAGAAAAACCAAAATTCAATGGATTTTATAAGTTCTTTTGGTCTGCTTGTAAAATAGAAGTTGTAAAAAGTACAAATGGCTACAATGAAATATATGTGTTAAATATTGAAACAACCAAGACGCATTAAGAAAGTGATAATAAGTGGAAAACTATTGCTACAATGTTGTGCTAATTATCAAAGAATGCTGCAACTACCTATTGAATTTGCCTTGGCGATTGCTTTGCCAAATCAACCACTTTCAATGTGCACGAGTAAAGCCAAGCTGGCTTGCTGCGCAAGCCAGCCGCAACAACATTGCGTGTTGTTGTCGAAATGAGAATAAAGCCCAAAAAAATCGAATCTATGCGTATACAATACATCAATTCGCGCTTACTCTCTCGGTTCCCTTTACATTTTCCTCACCTTTGTTGCTTCCCGCCCGCGTCTGAAATGAAATCGCAAAATTATTTCAGATGCGCCTTCTGTATACTGTTTATTCTGTGGTACTACGCACTTATTTACACATTTTCGACGAATAACTACGATATGGCATCTTTTTCAGTTAGCAATGTTGCCAACCTATTGAATTCACTTACAAATTCTAAGGATCGCAAACGTGAACCCATAAAATACGAGGGCGGGTCAATAAGTCCGTGACTTTTTGAATTTCCCGCCTCTTAATTGAAATGGCAACACTGCTCCCGTCAACAGTCATCTGTCAGTTGACTCTTGTCAAAAATTGAACAAGCTGCGACATTTAGTTTGTTTTTGACAGCCGTTAATATCAGACTACCGCGTTGACTGAAAAGAAAATGGAAAAAAGTGAATTTCGTGTGCTCATGCTTTCCGCTGAGCCATTTCTTCAAGTTTGGGAACAAGAAATAGTCACTTGGGGCTAGATCGGGTGAATAGGCGGGATGAGGGAGCAATTCGTAGCCCAATTCATGGATTTTTGCCATGGAAACTAAAAATAATGCTTAATGAGCACACAAAACTCACTCGTTTCCATTTTCTTCTCAGTCAACGCGGTAGTCTGATATTAACGTCTGTCAAAAACAAACTAAATGTCGCAGCTTGTTCAATTTTTTACAAGAGTCAACTGACAGATGACTGTTGACGGGAGCAGTGTTGTCATTTCAATTTTCAAACAATAGGCAACTCTTATTCATCGCGCAGACACCATTGGTGACAATTCGATTGTACGAACAACGCAACGAGTACAGTGCATGCGCCCGTGAACTGTGTAGCCATGCATGATTTTTCAATCAGTTACAAATTAGTTGTCATATAAGTATTGTAGTTTAAAATTAGTTACTTTGGCCAACTGTCTACTTTTTCCTGCAGGGTAGTAAACAAAATGAGTATTATTGCGGTGGTATCCAAAAATGCGGTACTCATTGCTAATCTCTGGTATGTATAAGTATCCACCTCAAGTCTAATGCGGCCTTTAGACGGTCGCACATGTTTGCAATCATGTGCGGCGTGACGAGAAGAATGACCGTGTAAACGCAAGAAATTCGTGTCGTCGAACATGTTTGAAGGTTTTCAAAATTTTTTGATTTCTCTGTCGGCGTGACGCACATGGCGCATTTTGTCATTCGATCGGTAGACAGCGAGCAGTGAGGATGGCGTCGCAAAACATGAAATGAATGAATGAAGTGTTATGGAAGGAATTCATTGAAGTATACAGACAACATCCCGAACTGTGGAAAGTGAAGAATATAAAAATAACAAGGAAAGAAGCGCAGCATATGAGGTGCTTTTAAAACACTGAAAGATAAAATAAATTTATAAAATTCAAATTTATAAACTTCAAATTCATAATATTCATAAATCCTTCATCCAAATTCGTTGCTTTTTAATGCTTTTTTCGTCTTCACACTCTTATATTTCCTCGATCACCACTGAAGCAACTAATGCGCGTGCCATGTTGCTTCGTCGACGCAGCGAGACAACTGAAGTGTGCGCCCATGTTTGACCGTGTAAACGCTCATCGCACATTTCCCCCATCGCACATGTTTGCAAACATGTGCGACCGTCTAAAGGCCGCATAACAGAGATAAGTACTTACAGCCGTATCTGGATATAGTGAACTAATTATTGCAAGGCCTGTTCACAGTATTGAGGTTATTCACTATATCAAGGTTAACATTTTTGTTCAAAAACCTTTTATTTGGTTAAAATACACTTTTTGTTTTTTGCTTGAAATTGCTTGCTCAAAATTTTGTTCAATATTTAAATTTGGGTGTTCACTATACTCAGATACGACTGTATTTATAATATTGCGAAGGCTTAACATTTTTCATAACACTGCTTTCAGTTTTCAAACTATAGCAGGAGCAGTTGTTTCATAACAAAAAAACCTGAGTATCCTCCAGTATTATATTATCTTTCAATTTTTAATGTAAAAATTGAAATTGAGCATGCCTGTTTTTAAATCTATTGAAAAATCATCTGTCAGATAAAGTAAATCTATTGAAAGAAACGAAATATTGGAAGTGGAATTTAACGTATTTTTTTCCAAAGTTGATCAATATGGCATACGACACGATTTAAATACATTTCATAATTAATTAAAACTTGCAATAGGGTAGTTTGGGAGTTGGGCTATGAATTGGAGAACAATTTTTTTGCATAGTTATGAGATTAAAATTTGTTGCTTATTGGGAGACAAATGAACAATAGTTATTTTCGGCAAAAAATCGTGATTGGATTCAAAAATCGTCAAAATGCCAACACTGGTCATAAGGTTTGACCAAAGACAAATAATAGTATAAACACAACCAAGTCGTCGTGCGATTTTTACGCAGCGAACGTACGCTGTAAAAATTAAAACACAGCAGTAAATGTGATTGCCCACAACGACGACGACTGCGATATTCGACCGACGACCGGTCGTCCGACGATAGAACAAATTCTAATTTGGTCGCAGTCGTCGTACGAACCAATCAGCTGTGCAGCTGTCAGCGGTGAAAAACGAAAAAACAAACAAACGAAAAATTGTGGTAACATTTTGTGATTTGTGGTTGTTTGAGGTTGCAAAGTTGTAAGTGCTTCAAATTTTAATAAAAAATTGTGCCAAATAATCTATTTTGTCTTTCCCTTTCGTATGTTTTAGAAAATGGACAAGACGGAGCTCCTAATTGACCGAGCAGCGAAAGAAATCGTGCCCGCACTGGCAGTTGCGCTTCTGATTAGAGTTGCAGCTGGAGCCAGTTTTGTGCTGTCGTGAAGGAATTTGGCTAATATTGCTGCCCCGAAAGTAGCAAAAGTCGTCGCCTGGACAAATCAAGTTTGCGCATATGACAATACGCCCGTTAGTGTCCCGGTAGTGTTTGCCGTCGAGCGCCTGGCAGAGCGGGTGTGCTCCGAGGGTGGTGTGCGTGCCCACTAGCTTTCAGGCGCATCAGCCGATTGTCGAGCATCAGCTGCAGCTGGGCGATCTGGACCGGCATCCAAAGCTGGCCTTGGCCATCGATGGCGCCGACGAGGTCGATAGCGACATGATCAAGGGCGGCGGCGGCTGTCTGCTTCAGGAGAAAATAGTGGCCGCCTGCGCGAAGCAGCTTATTGTCATAGCGGACTACACCAAGAACTCGCAGCGCCTGGGCGAACAGTACAAGAAGGGTATTCCGATCGAGGTGGTGCCCATGGCATATGTGCCAATAAGGCAACGCATGGCGGTAGCCAAGGCGGGGCCGTGCGTCACGGACAATGGCAACTTCATACTTGACTGGCACTTTGAGCCGACAACGGTTTACGACTGGAAGGCGGTGAATGAAGATTTGCTGCTCATACCGGGCGTGGTCGAGACAGGTTTGTTCGTGGACGTGGCAACGAAGGCGTATTTTGGTATCTGTGGTGGTCTGTATTCGAATCTCATGTTTGTTTTGTAAACACGCTGCTTATTACAAAAAAATAATAATAAATAAATCCTTAGCCAAATTGCTTTTAATCGCGCGGTCCAATGAATCTCGCCAGCGGTTCTCGAGCGAATAAGTGTTGCATTGCACCTTCAGAAGGACTTCTTGCTGCGCGTCGGCAGCAGACTTTCCTTGGCGTAATTGAATAATGGCAGCAGACCCTGTTTCTTGCCGCGCGAGAAATAGTTTGTGACCACATCGTGATTGTCTGTAACCTATATACACATTCAGATTAACCGCCCTCAAAGGACAACAATAACGTCATACCTATATGCTCGTTTTCTCGACTTATCGAATTCATGTTGATTTCATTCACTCAAAATAAAAGGCAATTGTGTGTTTGCCGTGTTTGCAGAAATAATAGCTGATGCGAATGTCGCATCATTTCGTTTTACTGTGCGTATTTTCACGACGACGACGCACTGCGTAATTTTTCGGTGCGTATAAATTCGCACGACGACTTGGTTGTGTTTATACTATAACAATGTCTTACGTTCATACAAACGAATGGCATAGGCAAGCTCGAATTTGTAATATTATCCTTATCAAGAGCAAACTAGCGTCGGGATAGTGAGAGCATAATAATACCCAGTAGGAAACTTGGTAAGGTGCTTACCATAATAATGCATGTTTTCTCCAACTTTTGGCGATGGAAACCGCATGCTACCAAAAGTAAGGTATTAGAAGAAAGCAAACAAAAAGGCAGAAGAGGAGCGAAAAAAGTCGAATTAAAACCCGAATGATTGTAATGTACGTGGAATGTACATTAAAAGAAAAACGAACCTAGAAGAACGAAGTGATTTTCCAAGCTAAATAAGTTGGCCTCGGTAGTCCACAGGGTAGCGCGCTGACTTTTCATGCCAGAGGCCCTGATTCGATTCCTAGCGCGCGCAGTTTAAACCCTCGTATATTTTCATCGCTATCCAAATAAAGCAGTTGACAATTATAAGAAATGCACAAGTAGAAATTTCACTGGCAATGGTAAAATTTCCAAAAATGTCTACCTTCCATCGTAAGTGAAGAAATCAGTAGTTTTAGTAGTATTATCTGTTGCTAGGAAGGCATTAACTGAATTTATTTTTATAGATAATTTCAAACCCATTCCAATAGCACATTACGGACCCCTTACGTTTTCCTTCATACCGCCACATTACTAAGTAATTTGAAGCCGAACAATTTCGAAGGATTTTGCTGCATGTCGCATACTTTATTTTTGTAAATGAAGTCGGAATGGGGTATGATACCATTTTCACTTTACAAAATTATGCATTATCCGGCGACCATGCTCAGAAAAAACGTAATGGGCGTTTGGCATAAAAGTAAGTATGGTGTAATGCATTACGGAAGATGCCAGTTTCCCACTGGGTATTAACGCTCTCTGTTTTGCTCACACAAAGCCCGCACTTAACACACATTGAAACATTCAACCACCAAAAAAGTCAACAAAAGCAAAAGCTCAGTTTCAATGTAGGAGTAGAGGAGGTTATTTAAAAAACAAATAAAGGTTATAGTTTACATTTCCATAGTTTACTGTAAGAAACGGCAAGTGTACCGTTATGCACTCTTTTCTAGTTTTCGTGATAGTGCAAAACATTAAGAGCGACTAGTGTTTTCTCAGAGTTGAAATGTGGCAGTTCACATAAACTCACCGATTTAATTTATGAAACGAAGCTACCAATTTTGCATTTTCTTTAAATGTTGTTCTTTACCTTAAAAATTTACACAGGTTATATCTTCGTCTTGTGAGTAAGAGCGAATTATACAAATTGAAGTCAAATTTTCATGGCTTAATTTGTTTCTTTTTTTGTTCGAACGTCTGTCATTATTACATATTTGGCCAACTTTTGACAAATTGGTAAACAATATTTTATCGTTAAAATTTTTAGCTTGACTAATTTGGCTCAAAAATTTTCCATAACCAGGATTGTTTGAAAATTCCCTACCTTTAGTGAATTTAAAAAAATCTGTCCTTTTTTCCTTACGCACACAACTTTCATTACCATCACTGGGTCTGCTGTGCTGCTGAGGTTTATTCCCAGGTATTTGAAATGTGTGTAACCCTACTACCAAATTGCTATAGCGGGGTTATGCGACCTAACCATCTATTCCGTCTTTTCGATGTTAACTTCCAAACCAACTTGTCCTGCTTTATGTATGAGTTTTTACGCGGTGTCGACAAGTACACGCGAGTTTCTTGCGATAATTGCAAGGTCGTCGGCATAGCCACAGATCTGAATACTTTTCGTGAATAAAGTTGCACCAGGGTCTATAGTATGTCATTGATAGCAAAATTTAAGACTAGATTAAAGATTATGATGGACAACATGTCACCTTGCTGGACGCCTGTGTCAAGAGGATCTCCGAGTAAGAGTTCAAAGATATTTGTATTTATTCTTTTTTTAATGTGGACACACGACGCGATCGACCCGAGTGAACATCAACAACTCTCTTTACATATCAAAACCATGACAAACGATGCTGATGACAGATCGGCCCTTCCTGATATTAACTCGACCCGACTTACGGCTAACTCCCAGATGCCTCTTCATCGCCGTCGTAGTCATCATCGATTTCCGGAAACAGCACACACCATGGCTCGATTTTGTCGCTGCTGACAATGGTGCTGAACCTCCTCTATGTTGTCTGAAGCCCGTCGACGTTTTCAACCACGTATCGGTCGAACCGCAGCATTTTTGGAATCACGTAGGGACCACGGTAGCTTAAGTCCAACGTGCGTGATTTGCCGGTGCTTGGTGGCGGACATTCGATGAGGACCAGGTCTCCTTCGGGGTACTTGCATGGCTGGGCGTGTTTCGCGTCGAACCTCATTTTCCATGATGCACGCGCTGCTTCGACGTTCTTGATAGCATCTTCGCGTTTCTTGTTCATATTCAGGTTGACGTTATCCTCATGCAATGCTGCTAACATTCTGTTGCCGTTTTTGTCTCAGAGCGGAAAATCAAAGACGAGATCGATCGGCGCAAACTTCGTTGTAGTGTTGACATTAGTGTTCAGCGTCCACTGGAGGTCACTTAGTCTTTCATCCCAGCGCTTGTTGTCTGTTGGCATCGGCTTCAAGAACGAGAGGTTTTATTGATTGACTCGCTCGGCAAGGCCATTGGATCGTGGCGTACCTACAGATACTTTCACGTGTTGAATGTTGTTGTCTCCACAAAATTCTGCGATCTGTGCCGACGTGAATGCTTTACCTCTGTCGGTGACGACGCGCTGTGGTGACCCGAAATACTGCATTAGGCTTTTCAATGCATTAAAAACCAACTTTGACTTTGTCGACTTGACTGCTTTGATCACGACGTATCTGTTTAGCGCATCTACGATCACCAGGATGTGCTCATTTCCTCGTTTGCTGTTTATGAATGGTCCCAGATGGTCCATATGGAGTACCTCGGGAAGTTGGGGTATCTGCATCCCGTACAGCTAACAATCCTTACGACCTGGATTGCGCGTGAAGCTGCACTCTACGCACTACTGCAGATAGTTCTTGACGAAATTTCTACATCGTGGGAACCAGAAGTGCTTTAGAACTCGTTTCATCGCACTTGACTTGACTCTTGACTATTCGCCACCGCATCCCCATCCATACCGCAGCCACCGGTACCATCAAAAGCGAGTTTTTATCTGTGCTCACCTTGAATAATCGGTTCTTCTCTAAAACAAACTGAGATTCGTAGTGTTTCTTCTGATCGGAGGTCACTGACCCTTGATGATGGCCACTATATTCCTTATTTCGGGGTCCTGTTGTTGTATCGATGCCACCCACTCATCTGAAGATAAGCTTATTGTAAAAATATTCGTGCTGACATCTTCAGAGTCCATTGGCGGGTCAACCGGCGCTCGACGTGCTGCATCTGCTTTCCAGCGCGGTGATTGATGTCGTAGTCATTCTCAATCAGTTTTAGGAACCATCGAGCAATGCGGGGAATCAGTGGTTTCGACAATTTGGCGCTCGATACAGCCTGAGTGCTTTCCGAAAAGGTACATGCGGAAGCGTTCGCATGCTTCAACGATAGCCAACACTTCAAGTTCGTAACTGTGGTAGTTACGTTCATAGCTGTTGCACATACGGCTGTACTAGGCGAGCGACTTCCAGGATCCGTCTGATTCTTGTTGCAGTAAAATTGCGACCAGCCCGATGCTACCGGCATCCGTGTGCACTTGATGCTCTTTTGCTGCATCGTAAATGCCCAGCACCGGATTTCAGTCAAGATTCGAAGTAAGTGATGATACGCGCTGTCACATTCAGCATTCCACTCGAATGCAACATCATTCTTGGTTAGATGCGTAATCGGCGCAGCATTATGTGCATAGTTGGCCATGAACTTGCGGAAAAAGCCTGTGAGCCCCAAAAACCTGCGTACCTCTGGTGAATTGGTTAGCACAGGAATAGGAATTTAATACGTATTACAGTAAACTTAACACTGTTTTACCCGTATATAATGTTTATTATGTATTTATCATTAAAAGAACATTAAATTAAATTTTCTTTTTAAGATATGCTTTTTGCAGTCCGGATAAACCTTTCTTTGTTCTTGTACGCAACGAGGTAAAAATTGCGTTTTTTCTCTTCCACAGCAATTAAGCCGTCGAAGTCTTGCATTAACTTAATCGCTCTTTTAGCCGTATCGTTAACTGCTCTTAATGCCAGCACCTTTTTCTTAGCATATTGAAACGAGAAATTATTCGACCATGAAGCTGGACACTCGTTGAGGAAACTGTCATCAATTTTGAGTCGATTGTTGATTCGGCCTTGCTTTTGATTGAAACAAAATCATCAATACTTTTCTCTGAAATTGAAAAAGATAGAAATCAAATATTTTTACTACTTAACGAAAAGTGGTTAGTAGAAAGAAGAAAAGTGAATTTTCTTCTCTCTAACTCCACCGAGTAATATTGAAAGCTGTATTAATTAACGATAGTCATCTCTAGCAATCTTTTTAGTTAATTCAGATTGGTAAAAGTCTAACAGTTCGTTAATTTCTGAAACATTTTGGCATGCTAGCTTTTCTGTATAGCTCTGTATCCTCTCGGAATCAACATTTATCCAAGGGTGGCTTTCCGTAATTCGATACTCGAGCACCGTTGGCTCGACACATCGATTCGATATCGAACGCTCAACGAGCCAGTTTCGGTTTCCATAACTCGATATGAGAACTCTCGTTTTCATTTTTTGGGAAGTGTGTGGAAAGTACTTTGGAGCTGTCAAAAGCAGCGGGAAGTAAACAAAACGAAGCAAATTTGACACGTAAAAATAAACAAATTTAAAAATTGTCGGGAATAAAAATGTACAATTGGCAGTATTTATTGTTTTTGGAGGAGTTTCGTCGTGAAACTCTAATCAATAGACGAAGATTAAGAGATTCAGCGGATCCCATGAAATTGTATTTGGACATTTATTTTTGCTGCAGCTATTACCCTCTCTTCCAAATTGCTTAACCGCACGGTGTCATATGGTCCACCACTCGTTTTCATCAGGCTCGTCATGCGGGTGGTCAATTTTCGTTTGGCGTTGTATTTGTCAGTCCATACCTAAAAATATTACGAGTTACAGGAAAAGTTTTGTACATTTCAAAGTGTTCTTTCTTACTTACTACTTACTTTACTTACTTTCTGCCATCCCTTCGTTGTCTTCATTGGAGGCCCATTACTGTTCAACAACTCTGTCAATCTCAGCCATAACTTTTTTTTGTCCGTTGTTGCAATTCTGCGAACTATTTTTTGCGAGCTCGGCATGTAGCTCCATGAATTCGATTAACATCTTGACTCCTAAAAAAATTAAAAACATTTATTAATTTCCAAAAAATTTCAAATTTCATACTTAAATTTTGTTATGGTCGACAACGGCGCAACAAGCAAACGAGCAAAACGAGAGCAAAATTGGCATCGAGCGGTTTGTATCGAACGTTCGTTACGACACGACGACATTTTGTGTTACGGAAAGCAAACACGATAATTCGATACACGTATTTGCTCGATATCGAATTACGGAAAGGCACCCCAGTTTTCTCGGAACTTTTGAAACAGTGGAATGTCAAGGCTCGTAGTGACTTGGCTAATTTTGGCTTCAAGCACGCCTTTTAATTCCAACTCGTAGACATGATGGCGGCAAGCAAAAACAAGCATTTCTCTATTCATTTTCTGTTTGAGATGCACAGGGGCACCTTAATAAGACCTGTATTGGAAGCAGTAGTATCACAGCAGAGAATCTGCACTTTGTCTTCAATATTCCAATCATAGCGTTCAAAACTGCCTGCGCTGGTTCGCTTCCTAAAGAGTTCTCTAATTGTGGCACAGCGATGAGTTGTTCTTCATGATCGTACGAAATAACTATCGGTAGACGTTCTTCTTTGGATTGTCGTGCATCTAAAGCTGGTAAGAGTTTGCCATAACACTGGACAGTTACAGTATCCGGTATTTTGTTTTGAAAATCAACTTGTATAGCTGCGCACTCTTTTCGCATTTCTGTATGAATTCTTTGAATTGAGGACTTACTTCTACGATAATTGTCAGTGTTATATCCTAGAGCTGCGACATCGACCGAAAAACATCGATGTTTTCAACATCGATGTTATGCGGAAGGAGGTATCGATGTTGACAAAACATCGGCTAAAAAACATCGATGTTTTTTAATGGAAATGTTAGCTACATATATCTTAACTGTTTTCATTATTTTTTTTATCATATTAAATAAAATCCAATACTAGTTTTGTTCAGTTTACATCATCACTGGGGTATTAATTTGATCTACAAATCAAACATTTAAATACATACATATGCAAAATTTCTTTACAAAAAATGAATGTTACAAAACTATGACGAAAAAGAGTGTGAATTCACATTACTACTTTAATTTTCTAAAATTCTTATTAACCCTTTCACTACAGGTTTTTACTGGGAAACTTAAAATTTTAAATTTTACGTTTCAAGCTTCTATGTGGTTATATTATCAAGATTCCATAAGACATTTTTTAATTTTTATACTCGGACCCTCTATTTTAGAGTGTTTTTCTATGAGAACAACCACATCGTTGTGGCTGTAATAATTACTTAAACATACAATATTTTCTTAGAACGAAAATTTTAATATTTCGTCATTTACTTCAGCCAAAATTAAACAAAAAATTATCTTATTTGAAAGAAAACGTCAAATTAAAAAGTAAAATAATTTTTCTGCTTCTTCTTCCTTTACTCTGTCAAGATATATCATTAAAAAACATGTATACTTATACTTAAATATTCAGTTTATTAATTTCGTATTTTTGCTAAAACTTCAAACTAAGTATTCTAAGGACCAACAAAAAATTTAATTTTGATAGCACAGAGGGTTCAGACGCCCACAAAGTAACATGTTGCCATATGACAACAAAATAGCGAAAGGGTTAACAGTTTGTGGCAGTTCCCTTGCCGCTCGTCGCTGTGTACTTTCGCCGGAACTATAAAATGGCTCTAAAATTTATATGCAGAGGTAAATTTTTTACTTATTGTGAGAATCTTCGCATGTAAAAAGTCTGAACCAAATTATTGCCTTACATGAAAAAAAAATATTAAATTGCAACATCGACACAAAACATCGAACCAAAACATCGATGTTGAAGAAACATCGGGTTGCAAACATCGATGTTCAAAACACTCGATGTTGATGCTGAACATCGATGTCGATGTCGCAGCTCCATTATATCCAAGCACTTCAATAGTTGCTTCAATAATAAATACGGAATTTCGCATACTTAACTGACACCTATCTAAAGCTGCCACTAATTTTGGAGTTATGAAATTTTTCCTCATAAAGTGTTAGACTATGTGCTCTCGGTAGAGGCGGGCAAGTTTTCTTGAAAATTCCCTGTTTCAGATTCAAAAGACAAATTTTCTGGTAGTGGTTCATAAGAAGGTGTTGAAGGACCTTTTGCTCGTCCATGTTTCTAACGTAACCCTTTTCCTCCTTTCCGGCCAGGTTTTTTGCAACGCTGCTCAAACACGCCTTGAGTTTTATTTACACTTTTTTGCAAATCTCTCCAAACTTGGTACAAGTTAACTAGTTTTTTAACACAGTTCGGTAAATATTTAGTTGGTACGTATACCTTTTCCCAGTAAATAATGCACTCACGAATAGTGAGATTGACGCTTTCACTGACACTTAAATTAACTTCTCGAATATTATAGAACAGAACTGCCAAAACCTGTCCAGTTTTGAACCGGTAATTTGATGTTTTACGTCCCCTATTAAAAACTTTTAATAAAACCTTTTAAGAACTGCGTAATTCCACTGAGATGTTGAGTGAATGAAAATAATACGTTTACTAATCAAACAAACAAGTAACAACAAGTAAATCAATACGTTGGCTCCCACACGCCTTAGTAAACAAGTACATACCGACATATTTCGATGCAAGTCGGCACGGCCTGCCGTGGCTCTAAATAAGTGATTGAATTTTATTTATAATATCCATATATGTAATACTTCTATATTGGCAGCAACCAAAGAATATGAAGTAATACAGAACGCGCATCTCATACAAGCAAACGCGTTGTATGGCGGGTACTGCTGGTAGTACCCTCTGTTACTAACAGCAGATATCTCTGTAACTTCGGCGTAACATGTGAATTGAAGTCGCTTCTGTACTCATTCGTATTCTCGCTGCTGTTGCGCCACTTGATAAACATGACGATGAACGCTGCTTTTGTTGTCGCGGGGAATAGCATTATTATATTGGCAAACAAAAAAAAGTTAGCGGTATACTGTTTTTTGCGCTGTGCCGTGCAGGCGGGATAGCATTGATGTTGTTGGTAATTGTTGCGTCGCTATTTCTGCTTTCTTTTTTTTATTCACAAGCAAATTACAATTAGCAAAAAAAATGCATGAACTTGGTGTAGTAAAATATGGGTGCCAACATGTTGCACAAGAGCGTTTATAGTTATTTATTAAAAATATTATTGTAAGGTTTTATGTTTATTGTTTTACTTTTGTTTAAATTTATCTTTTATAAATAATAATTTTTAATACGAATTTTTTTATTTGCCAACAATTATTTTCGTTCTTTCGAACTTCCTTTTTGCACAGCCCACATGCAGTATTTTCGTAGAAGAACTAAAATAAGAAAATCTAAAATCTACTCTATGGTTACAGCACTCACCATGGAACCATTCAGGTGTAGCATTTTTACAAGATTGTAAAACCTGTGCTTTAATACCAATTTTTTCAGGTTCTGCTTCGAAGATTTTATGAAAAATTAAAATATGTTTTATGCATACATTCATTAGGGAATTGGAAGGAGCAAAAAGATTACCAAAATCAGAAATTGACTGATAATTTTTGTGAAAAATAAAAACTTCACTTGGAGCAGTCAAATTTTCTCAATTCGTCACCGCATTTTTCACAATTTAATTTAGGAATGATTTTGTACGCTACGTATCCAACAAAATACCTCATGGAAACCAGCTCTAAGTTAATATCTTTCGGATTACAAAAGGTGTCACCTACAAAATACGCCTCGTGCATCTCACTACTTAGATCAAGATTTTCCAGGATTTCATTGTCATTATCATCGCCATTAGTCTGCAAAACATCCTCATTAAAAGAAGCGCTTGAAATTAAATTAGTCATTGAATCTTGCGTCTCTTCACAATTGGTGGAGGAGCTAAACTTTATTATTTTAAAGGCTAATAACCTGGCTAAGATATTATTAAGTTCGGCTACAGAGGGGTTACAGTTATTACCTCCTTTTTGCCTTAACACAGCAAACGTATTCTCCAACTTGTCCTGGTTAAAGGCCTTTGTCATAATAAAAAACTTGTCCGAATTATCTTTTAATATTTCATCTACAAGTAGAAGGACCGATTTTAAGGATAGTTTCATGCCATCTAGGAAGAAAACTCGTTTTTTTTCATCAACAAATTTCACATCCTCTAGATAATATAAAAATGTTTGAATAAATGTGTGCGATTCTTTCTTAATCTGAAGAGCAGATCGGTAGCAGTTATCTGCATACAAAGATCCACTATTCATGCAATCAAATATTTGATCAATTTTTGCTATAAAATCAGCTGTGGATAACGCTACCTCTTGTGAGATTTTTTTAAATCCACTTATGTCTGAAATTGTTCTGATAGCAGCTTCAACTGTTTTACTGAACACTTGCGTGGCAAATTTAACACGCATTTTTTCAAATGAATTTGGAAATATGTGCTGTCTAGTTAATTTTGGGCACATTTTGGTTTTACAATTTTCTTCCCTCTCCCAAAGCTCTTGAACTACTTTAAAGCTAACTAAACCATCAGGCGTTTTCAAGTCGCATTTAAGCCAACCATTTCGCAATGACTTGATTAAATGTGGGAAATCGAACATGCAATAAATTTTTTGATTTTGAAATTGAAAGTATGGTTTCTCTATACATACGCCTAAGTCGGAGAAACACTTTCTATTAGAAGGCCCCTGATCACAAACCAAAACGTTCACTACTATACCAAAATTGCTTAAAATTTTTAGATTTTCTTTAATTATTTTGCACAAGGTATCTGCTGTTAATCCATTCTCTGACACAAAATAGTTTAAAATTGAACACCAACTCGAGAACATGGACTTCAACATAAATACTGTAACGATAAGACAGTCTGTCGCTGTGCAAAGCAACCCTGCCGCTACGTGCCGTGCTATAATCCAATCTGGCAACGACGGCCGCGATGGTAACTTTTAGTCCAATCTGGCAACGACGGCCGCGATAATAACTTTTAGTCCAACCTGGCAATGATGGAAACTTTTAGTCCACTCCGGAATGTGCGGGAACGATCTGCGCGATGGCCTGGCAGGTATAAAAGGCAGCCGGATGCGGCGCAGCGAGTCAGTCTGGTTTTGACAAGTGAAGTTGCGACACGGAGTAATTAAGCAAATACTTAAGTGTACGAACAGTAAAGTGTAAACTGTGAATAATAAAGTGACTGTTGGTTTTTAATTGGTTGCGTTCGAATAAACAAAGTTGTTTCATTTTCAAATTGCACAATCCAGTGATACGTAACAGCCCACTAGAACTAGTATTCGTAACAATACACATACTTGCTTACCAATTTTTTTTGTTCTTTCGAAGCCTGTGCATTCAAATCCGTCAATTGAATCTAGCTTTTGATTGTATCGTAATTCTCTACGTATTGCCATTTCGTCCATTAAAAGAACCATATTATTTTCATTTTTTTCCTTCAACTCTAAGCACATCTTTTTAATGAATTCAAAAGCCACATTGTTGATACCGGGCTGAAGGAACTTTATTGGAGCCCACCGATTTAAGGTGCTGATATGTGGCAAATTGAAATTTAACTTATCTCTTAGGAAAGAATATGTTGATTGTGAAATATAAAAAATATTTTGCGCTAAATATTTCACTTCGTCAGAATATTCTTTTGGCCGGGTGCTAAGTAAAAGCACAGATAACTCATCATATAGATGTCCAGCGGCCAAGGAAAAAATGTGTCAAAAAGTTCGACAAATTTGGCCTCCGATAAGAGCTTTTTGGCCTCTAATGTCACTCACACAAACACCGCTTCACACGCATTGTACTCTGTTTTGAGATACAGAAATATGTGATTTTCTAGTCAAAACGGCGCTTGTCTCTTATCACACCTTTTAAGCAGCCAGTTGGGATTGAGTGTTGATGGTCAAACGCGTAAGCGGGAGTGTCTCGGACGACGAGTTCGCGGTTCAATCCTCACTGTAGCCGCCAAAAATTTTTTAATGGCTTCTTTTTAAATATATATTCCTTTTTTACGACCCGTGAAAAAAAGATGAATGAACAATTTATTTGGTTTCTAGATCTCTTGATTAGTGAATTGTTTGGTTTTGGAGACACATATAATTGTTCGCAAGTTTTAAAATCAATCAACCAAGCGCAGCATACGGTTACAAACAACCATACAGCAAAAAGATTCGGTTGATGATGACAGGCGCTCATGGGCGTACCTAGGTATGGGTAGAGGAGGGTAGCTCCCCCTACATAATTCTATATTTTATATACATATGCTCAGAAATCTATATTCTATTCTATTTGAATTTTATATTCTGAATTCGGAAATGTAGTTATGTCTTTACCCCCTTTAATTTGTTGCTGGGTACGCCCAGGCACTTGCTTTTCGCAAAAAAAAATGAAAAGATCGGCAAATATTCCAAAACGAATGTAATTGTTCAGCGGTCACTTCATTGTCGCAATACAGTTACGCCGACGCAGAGGATAGACCTGCTGGCGCCGCAGCTATTGACAATGCGTTGCCTTAGCAACGATGTGTATGTATCATGCCAAAGGAAATTATTTTCTTTATATTCTTTGATCATGCACAAAATTTTTAGTGCCGATTCATTTATATCACATTTTTTGAACACATTATTAATTTCCGTTATAGCCGATTAAAAAGGTTTATAAAAAAAAGCGTTAAATGTTAAGAAAAATTTTGCTTCCTCGCCCAGCCTTGAACCCGCGGCGAAATTTACGGAAAAGAAATTACGGATATCTGACGTGCTGTCTACCTGTTACACCAAATACAGCACGTGATCGTCGTAGCTAAAATCATAAATGTATGTTGCAGAAAAAAATATCAGCAAGCAAGAAAAGAAATTATAAATTAATTCAATCCGGCAAAAGTTCTGGATGAGCACATGCAGCTGTGTGCGTAAAAAAGCTTTGCGGAAAAAGCTGTAACTCAGAGCTTGAAATTTTTGTGCCGTTTTCGTCGTATGAGGCTGGACATCTATATGATGAGTTATCTGTGGTAAAAGTTTACAAAATGTTTTGGATTCCAAGTTGATATGTTTTAAAGAATCAATTGAATTTTTTAAAGTCTTTGAACAACAATTCTTGGATTTTAAAATAAAGCGCTTTTATTTTGGCAATTTTTCGTTAATTTTTTGGAATTTGTTTAATAGGTCGCTGTATTTCCTTTTGTAATAATGGGTTATTTTGACCTTTTTTTCGCAATTACTGCATACTATGTCATCATAACGTGGTCGTTTCAATGAAGAATCTGGTTCTAAAAATTCTTCATCTGAAATCTCATGATCTTCGTCTAAGTTTAAGGTTGGAATCGCATCCTTTTTTAGAAACCTTTTTCCTACATAAGTACTGGAGAAATGATTTTCACAAATATACAGTTTTCGGTTATAGTTGTCATAATATAAGTTAAGAGTTCGGCGGGCTTCTTCAGGCCGACTTATGCTCTTATTCCAAGTTGAGCGAGGCGGGCTTCTTTAGGCCGACTTACGCGCTGCTTCCAAGTTAAGCAAACACTTTAGAGTTAACTTCTGAACGGCACAACCGTCTTTATTGAATGCAAAATAGGAATGAATACTTGCTTAAAATTAAAGCTGAACATGCGTTGCGAAATCGATATTCGCAAACGCATTATCAGCGTTTCTGCTGCGGACGTCGAACGCAGCAGATCGTCGCGAAGTCAACGCCTTGAGGCGCGCTGTCAGCATTATTTGTCAACATTGTGAGTTTGTTGACCTAAACGCTGCAGCGGCGGCAAATTTTCGGCGTCAGCAGAATTTTCGCTAACTCCTCCCTTCTTAAGTCCGAACGTCCGCGTTCGGTGGCCTTGGCTGGAGCTGGTGTGGTAGGTCTTCTATTCCTATGGTAATTGAGGCACTTTTATCTCTTGGTAGGGGCGTTGGTGGTTGGGTTTGGTCTCTATGTTTGCGGTATGTTTTGCATCCAATCCATGTAAGTATTATTATGAGTGCCATTACCAACACAACGTTAATGGAGAAGTTGATTTTATTTTCGGCATCCAATTTATTGATGTGACTGCTGTCGTTCACCGGAAGCTGCTTCAACATTTCCAACGAGAGTACTTCCTCTATTGCTTCGAAGCTTGCCCTGGGTTGGAGAATTGCCGGCATCGGTTGATGATTGATTATTTCATTTGTTATAATTATTTTGTTGTTGACTTGAATGGTGGTGTTGTGATGCCGAATTATAAAAGTGCCTTTTAGCGGAATTAAGTCGCCGTTTACACGAACACTTCCTTCGTACTGATTGAGGAACAATATCCCTGGAGATATTTCCTCTACAGTCGGGACGTGTTGATTGTTGACTACGCTGCAGTTGGCGGTGCGGCTGCTCAGCAAGTTTGGGATGCACGACGTGTTGCTTATATTTATAATGTTAGTATCAGAACATATTTCTAAATTATTATAAGACTTACAGCTAGTTGCAATTCCGAATATTTTATTGTCATTACATCTTAGAATAGATTCGAATGGTATTTTGTTAATTTTTTCTCTTATTTTTACTGCTCGTATAATAAGGTTTCTACAATTCCCTTTTTGGGTGGTTGGCAAACTTACAATGTAAACAATATTACTTCCATTAGTAGCAATGCGGACTTCCGCAAATTCCAAAGCTTCATCAATATTTATGTAGGGAAAATCTTCTCTTTGTAGTATTTTTTCTGTAACATTAATTTCTGAGGCTGACAAGATATATGAATTTACAATATGAGCTTTTGCCCAATGAATGGCATATTCTATATTTATTATTTCCTCTTTTAGAATTTGCATTTTAAATTTTAGTTCTAACGTTAATTCATTAATAAGACTCGATTCCTTTTTGATACCTTTTAGGATTTCATTTGTCACATTGGATATTTCATTAATTTTTTGAACAGTTAATTTATTTATAATTAATTTATTATTGTTCTCGAGTACCTTATTGAGCTTATTTGTTACAATTTCGAAATCATGGTGGTCCGGATTGCCAGCCAACCATTTCCATGCTGTGCCAATAACATCAATAGACCTTTTACTTCTTTTGGTTGTTCTTAATCTATTTAAATGATTTTTTATGTTTTCGACTTCAAAGGATAGAAATGAATACAGGGGATGGGTAGGATTTAGTGTCGAGTGTATGGTGGTCTCAAATCTGGCTATAAGTTCTTCGTACTCCTTCAAATTTATGAGGTGGATGATTTTGAATGATCCGGATTGAAGTTTTGCTATTCCCGCATCTAAGGTCACTAGTTGGGAGTTGGAATAATCCAGGATTTGGGTATCCGCAAGGCATAGCGGGAGGATTAACCTATTGGAAATAGATAAAAATTAGTCCTTTATTAAACTCTTATGAACTACCTTTCCTGTTTCGGTTATGATTGTGCTGGTTTTGTTTTCCTTAACTATTTCTTTCCTGTATCTGGGTGATAGCTTATTACCCAGTCTTTTATTGATTCTTACATAGATTATTTCTCCTACTGAATAGGACTTGAATGGGACCTTTGCTTTGTTATGATAAGAAATATCTGCTTCTTGTTTCTGTTCTAGCTTTTTCATAATTTCATTCCTTTCCTTCTCCAATTGTTCCGGGTCTTTTGTAAAATTTTTGTTGAAGAATACCTGTACTGGGGCTTTCCCTATGGTCGAATGTATAGAGTTGTTATATTTGTAAAGTGAAATATCCAATAACTCTGAGAAACTTTTGTAATTAATTTCTGCCTTTAAGCATCGCATGATTTCTATTAGCGTAGAATGGAAACGTCCAATTTGGCCATTTGCTGAACTAGTGTAGGGTGGTGTTTTGTAAATTTGTACGCTGAATTGATTTTCCAACATAAACACAATTGCGTTTGAATTCAGAGATTTTTCGTTATCTACTACCACTATCTCGGTGACGCCAAAAGCTAACAGTATTTGTCTCAAGGGTTCTTTAATGTCTTCCGCGGCCCTTGAATTAATAATCCTGGCTTGAGCATACTTGGAAAATTTATCAATTGCAGTTAGTACCGTCTTCTTGTCGGTGATAAAAATATCCAAATGTATAATTTGTCCAGCGAATTTGGGTATAGGAGTTTCCTGAATGATCAATTTGTTGGGATGACGATCATATTTACTTTCTTTACAGATTTTACATTGTGAGGTGATTCTCTTTATTTTTGCTGCCATCTGTGGGAAATAGAATTTCTCTAATAATTGCAATTTGTTTTCTTTGTCATTCCTGTGTGCTCTGGAATGTTTTTTTATGATCTCGTTTTCCTGGTCACTTTCGTTGGGTAAGTCTGTTACTATTTTCCTAGTGTAGCGAACCTTGTATTGATTAAAATGTATTGAATATATTTCTTGCAATTTGCCCAAAGTTTCGTCGTCTGTCTTAATGCAATTAGTAACTGAAGGGTTTAGATCTTTTTTAGGAATTTCAAAGATTTTGTCCCCATCGAACTCCTTTTCTCTGATCGTGTGCCTGTGGTAAGTTGGGTGAATGATTTGAAATTGGTAATAGGAGTCTTTACCAAATGAGAGGAGTATCTGATTTTTGAAGGCGTTTATTGGGGCTTCCGTAAATTGTATTGTGTTTTGCGATGAACTTTGATCACTGTGTTGGGTAGGAGTTATTGAGTTAATTTGGGTATTTACCGGTGGTCTTGACAAAGCATCGGCGACCTTATTTGTGCTACCTGGCTTGAATTTCAATACATAATTGTATTCCTCCAATATAGCTTTCCACCTTTTTAGCTTGCTATTTGTGTTCTTATTACTTAGCGCATACGTTAGCGGCTGGTGGTCTGTAAATATTGTGACCTTGGCGGAACCATACAGAAAATTTCTTAGTGACTTCAGAGCCCATATGATGGCAAGCATCTCTTTTTCGTTTGTAGCGTAATGTTCTTCGCTTCTGCTAAGCGTTCGGGAAATGAACATGATTGGTTTTCCATCTTGTGCCAAGACTGCACCTATGGCATGGTTTGACGCGTCTGTAGTCAAGTGAAAATCTTTTGAGAAATCTGGATAATTAAGCATGACATCTTGTGATGTCAAAGAAAGCTTTAATTTATTGAAAGCTTCAGTTGCTTTTTCGTCAAGTTGTATAATTTTTTTTCTGGACATGTTCTTGGACATTCGTCCCTCCTCCCCTCTGAGAAGCGCTGTCAGGGGCTTTACGAGTTTCGCATAGTCCTTTATGAAGCGCCTATAAAAACCTGACATGCCAAGAAACGATCGAAGGTCTTTGATAGTCTTAGGATAGGGAAATTTATTAATTGCCTCCACTTTAGCAGGATTTGTTCTTATTCCACGCGGAGATATTAAAAACCCAAAAATTCAACTTCTTGTTTTAAAAATTCGCTTTTGTCCAGTTGAACTTTCATATTTGCTGCTTGCAAAGTTTGAAAGACTTTGTCGATGTTTTTCATGTGGCATTCCTCATTTTTTCCAAAAATCACTATGTCGTCTATATAGACATAGCAGATTTTTCCAATGTGCTCCCGAAGAATATCATCGAGTGCTCTCTGAAATATGGATGGAGCATTTTTTAGACCAAAAGGGAGTCGTGTAAACTCGTATTTTCCGTTGTTGACGGAGAAAGCGGTCTTTTCTATGTCGGATTCCTTGAGAGGGATTTGGATTACTGAAAAATATTTATTTTTTCCCAATTGCGCTAGTACGTCATTGATTTGAGGAATGGGGTATCGATCAGGAATGGTAACTGAATTTAGTTTCCTATAATCAACCACCATTCTGTATTTCCTTTTCCCTGACGCATCAATTTTTTTTGGGACGACCCAGATGGGCGAATTATATGGTGACCGTGAAGGTCTTATTATGCCATGATCCAACAACTCGTTTATCTGTTTTTCAACTTCATCTTTAAGTGTCACTGGATATGCATAGAATCTGGAATAAACTGGGTCATTTGTAGTTGTTCTTATTTCACCTTTTACCATAGTGGTGAAAGTTAATTTTTCGTCCGGTTGCGTGAAAAGTTTAGGATATTTCTTTACTAGATTGTTTATCTTTTGCTTCTGGTCATATGTCATATGTGTCGTTCGGATGTTTATTGAGTTAACTGCTTGGGAAACTTGTTGTTTAAACTGAATTTTTATGTTGCCGTTAATTATCATTAGATTGTTCCTCGTGTGGATGACGGCGGATAACTATTTCAACGTATCATTCCCTAAAATTCCATGAAATGCCGTTAACATTGGTAGTAAAAATACTTTAATTTTGACGGATTTAAGATTAAAGAGATTTATATGAGAATGATGGGTGATTTTAGTTTTTCCGCCTACAGAGTTGGCGTAAAAAATATCATCGTTGGGTATTGGGTTTTTAATTTTTATTCGACCCAGTGTCGATAAGGAATTTAAGAATTTTATTGTCGCTCGTCTTCCATTCAAAGAAAGGTAAGGACGAGCTTGTTATTCTAAAAAATGGACATCCGAGAAATTGTCATTTTCGGAATTAGTATCAACGTTAAATTGTTCGTTGCCGGTATTCTCATATTCAAGGGATTCTTGTAAATATTCTTTAAGAGATTGGTCGTGTTCGTAATCTTCTGCTGCAGCATATTGCGTTACCGCTTCGTCATAGTCTTTGGTATCAATACTTTCAGCGGTATTGATGTGAAAATTTCTTTGAATTTTCTGATGTTGTTGTGTTTGAAGGGATGACGGCTGAGGCCGTTTTCCTATAAATCTATTATTGTGCCCAGGATTATTCATGTAGTTTACTGCTTTAGTTCTTATGGTATCGTCTATTTCCATTGGAACTGGGGCTGGGACCGGTTTCGGGCCAAATGGTCTAGGTGGTGGCCTACTCTCGTAGTTGTTATACTGTGGAAAATTAGGTCGGATACCGTTCCGGTTGCCGAAATGTTGGAAATTCTGTTGATTTCCCTGTGGTAACCTTTGGTTGTACGGTTGCCGTAATTGCGGTAGGTAGGCTACCTGTGGGTAAAACTGTGGTAGTAACTTATGACTATTGTTATAATTTCCACGGGGATGAATTGGAGGGTTCTTTTCGGAAATATTATTATGGGTGTGATTTGAAAATTGCGTTCTATATTGTTGGTTTTCGAGCTTCTGGCACAGTTGTAGTGCCTGGGGAAGATTTACAGGTTCACGAATACTCAATAGCCTAGGTAAGTCTCCTTTGAGACCTCTGACAAAGGTATCCAATGCCTTGTCCCTGTATGTTTTTGTTAAGATCTGCATAGCTTCTACCCCTATTTCCATACTAGAAATTTTGTTGATAATTAATGAGAGGTGAGTGTAGACTGCCTGATAAAACTCATGCACTGTTCTGTTGCCTTGTACCATTGCTGTCATCTGGTACTCCAAAGTATTTACGTCCCGTTTGTCTGCGTAGTACAGATTCAAACATTTTACAATGCATTCCCAATTTAAGGGTGTGTTATAAGATTCGAGGACGTTGTCGGCACTACCAATTATTTTGTTCCTTATGACGCTGAGGATGCCGTAGAATTTAGGGGTTCCTTTAAGCGATTCGTAAAGGTTTAAAATACGTTCGACACTTTTCCTCCAGGAGCTATATTCGATAGGGTTGCCTGAAAAGTCCCTAAGGCAACGCACTACATCGGGGATTTTGTCCAAGTCACTAAGGTTTGATAAATGTGTATCGTCTATGGTTTGATCTACTATTCCTGCTATGTCACTTTGTGGATTAATTATTGCTTCAACTGTGCTTCTACATTCATTGACGTAGATCCTCTTTACAATACCTGAAATTAAAGCTTCTAGCTCTGGTGTTGCACTAATTGTTTGTGTGTTGGGATTGGCTTGTTGGGGGGTGGCACTACTAGGTCCGGCTTGGTTAACATTTAGGACGGGTGGGCGGATAAGGTTGTTGGGATTTGCCATTTTGTTATTTTTCTTATCCACTGGAGGGTCTGGTGTTCAGAATCGCAGTGTTGAAATTTGTTATAATTTTTTTTTTATTATTTCTTTATTGGCTGTACGAGCCTTTAGTTATGTGGTTTTTTTTCTTAAATCCTAATTTCACTCTTACGAAACAAAATTTATGGTTGAAAGATTTTCCCTTTTTTTCTTCCGATATAATTTTCTCACAATATTTTCACTTATTACTTTAATGGTTCTCTTTTATTTTACTAATTGCTATTAACTTGATTAAATTTATGGTTGAAAGATTTTTTTTCTTCCGATATAATTTCCTCACAATATTTTCACTTATTTATTTAATGGTTCTCTTTTATCTTACTAATTGCTATTAACTTAAACTAAATGTTCTTCCAACTTACAATACCGCAACTGTCGGGAACATGCTGGGTCGGTGGGAGCAACTGGTTCCTCTTTGTTGAAAATCCGCTACTGGGGAGTCACTGTCCACACGTTGTTCCAGCCCGCTACGATCCAACGATGCTAACGGTGTCCCGGGGTCCAGAGGTGAAGTAGTACAGTGCGTGGAGAAACACGTTGGGCGCCAGTTAAGAGTTCGGCGGGCTTCTTCAGGCCGAGTTATGCTCTTATTCCAAGTTGAGCGAGGCGGGCTTCTTTAGGCCGACTTACGCGCTGCTTCCAAGTTAAGCAAACACTTTAG
Organism: Melieria omissa; assembly: GCA_963971225.1. Lineage (NCBI taxonomy): Eukaryota > Metazoa > Arthropoda > Insecta > Diptera > Ulidiidae > Melieria > Melieria omissa. The sequence goes on along the minus strand of OZ020269.1, from coordinate 50,470,131 downwards.
AGTTAACTTCTTAACGGCACAACCGTCTTTATTGAATGCAAAATAGGAATGAAAACTTGCTTAAAATTAAAGCTGAACATGCGTTGCGAAATCGATATTCGCAAACGCATTATCAGCGTTTCTGCTGCGGACGTCGAACGCAGCAGATCGTCGCGAAGTCAACGCCTTGAGGCGCGCTGTCAGCATTATTTGTCAACATTGTGAGTTTGTTGACCTAAACGCTGCAGCGGCGGCAAATTTTCGGCGTCAGCAGAATTTTCGCTAACTTATATATTGCATTTTTCGCGCCAAATTTGGCCAAACACGAAATCAGCAGCGGGGAATCTAAATAATCTAAGATTCTCGCATTGTCGTCTCGATTTTTTGCAACTGCGAACACAACATTGAATTCCAGACGTTGAGGAATTTCTATTTGTCTTTATATTTGTAGCCATATTGAACCAAGCCGAAACACAAAATAGAATTACAATGTTGGACAATGGCGTTAAAATACTTCTTAAAAAAATTCAAAATTGGTATCAACCACGTCAAAATATAAACAAATAATTTTACTTGGAATGCGCCACGTAGAAATATTTGTAGAAATTTCAAATTGGATTCAACCACGTCAAAAAAAACCGCTGCAAAAGGTTCAAAATTGGTATCAACCACGTCAAAATATAATAATAATAATTGATTGGCACGACAGCCCGCTTACGCGAGACTAAGGCCTAGCTTCCCGCAACCACCCGTGTTGTGCGTGTGAATTTTGTACGCGGGTGGAAGGGACCTACAGTTTTATGCCGGTTCCGAACGGCAGGTTGGGAGCTTTTTCATAGGCAATTTTTACTCTCAGAGGTTTGCCATTTCCAGCTGAGAGGACAGCCACCGAAAGAGAAAACGAGTTTCCCGTTATTTTTTTTAGGTGTTACTACATGCAGTATTCGATCTTGCGTCGCTCTGCATGCGACTCGTTGGACCGCGCACTAACTGCGTCAAAATATAAACAAATGATTTTACTTGGAACTCGCCACGTAAAAATATTTGTGAAAATTTCAAATTGGATTCAACCACGTCTAAATATTTGCAGGTTTTAAAAATCAATGAAAGCGCAGCATTTGAGCAAACAGCCATACACCACAAAGCTTCGATTGATAGTGACATTACAGCAAAACCAAAAAAGCAAACACACAATAAACGACAACAACAAAAACATTAGCGAATCCCGAGTCATCTTCGCTGAAACGATGATGACGATGCTTTGGTTCGTTGTTTGCTCTTTGCTTGCGCTTCGGCAAACAAGATCAAGAAACATACATGCAAAACTGATTGAGCGAACACTACGCTGCAACAACCACCATTTCAATGTAAAACGATTTATATTTTCTGGCGGCTGGCTTTTGTTCTTCTTCTATAAGCCTGCACGGCGTCGCATATTGCTCCTGAACACACTGCCGACTGTAGTGTGCGCATAATCATAGAAAAGAAAATAAAATATGGCTGGCGCGGTGACCTATATGATCGCTACAGGCAATAAAAAATATATAATAAGTAATCAAAAAAGACAATTAAAAAGGGAAATTGGAATGAAAGGAAGACGTTTTTATTAGCCCGTAATAATTTCCGTCCCGCTCTTTGGAACTTTTGTTACTGCCCACATATAATGCTTGCTTAAAAGAACTAAAATAAGAAAATCTTATATTGTAAATTTATGGTCACATCATTCGCCATGGAACAATTCACGTGTAGAATATTTATACTATTTTTAAACGTCGGCATTCCTAAATCACATTTTTCATATGACAATATTGTTACGAATACTAAGTCTAGTGGGCTGTTACGTATCTCTGGATTGTGTAATTTGAAAATAAAACACAGTCAGTTTCTTAAACGCAGACAATAAAATAAACCAACAGTCACTTTATTATTCACAGTTTACACTTTACTGTTCGTACACTTAAATATTTGCTTAATCACTCCGTGTGGCAACTTCTTTTGTCAAAACCAGACTGACTCGCTGCGCCGCATCCGGCCGCCTTTTATACTCTGTCCGGCCATCGCGCAGATCGTTCCCGCACATTCCGGAGTGGACTAAAAGTTTCCATCATTGCCAGGTTGGACTAAAAGTTGCTATCGCGGCCGTCGTTGCCGGATTGGATTATAGCACGGCACGTAGCGGCAGGGTTGCTTTGCACAGCGACAGACTGCCTTATCGTTACAATATATTGTCTTATTATTTATTTCTTTGTTTAGTGCTTTAGTAGTGCTTTCGGCATATTGAAAGTCAATAGACCTATTAAATTATGCTTGTCCATACAATATTTTAACCCTTGGTTTGTCCGTTAGATTTCGATTTCAAAAACAATTTAAAACACGTATCTAATTATTTTTGATTTCAAGTGCTTTTATGAATTTTGAAGTCAATATTTTTTTCTCTCTATTCTCAAACTTGTAATCAAGCATGTGAAAAGATAAACAAATATTTTCATTTCGAACTCGCCACGTAAAAATATTTGTAAACATTTTGAATTGGGATCAACCACCAAATTTTAAAATCAATCAAAGCGTTGGCCATCAAAAAGCCATACACCACAAAGATTCGATTGATAGAAATATGATAGCAATTTGGGCAGCAAAAACAATCTGCCGACACAAAAAGCATACACACAATAATCGACAACAACAAAAACATTAGCGAATCCCGAGTCATCTTCGTTGAAACGATGATGACGATGCTTTGGTTCGTTGTTTGCTCTTTGCTTGCGATTCGGCAAACAAGATCAAGAAACATACATGCAAAAAATGATTGAGCGAACACTACGTTGCAACACAACCATTTCAATGTACACGAGTGAAGCCGTTGCAAACAATAACATTGCTTTTTGCTGTTGTTCTACGCAAATCTAACAGAAAATGTTATGAACTTAACATTCGCAAATGCCTACGCTTCGCTCTTCCCGCTCGCATCATAATAGCCGAAAACACTTTTGTGCCCACATGCGCGTATATTACTTCATATTCTTTGCAGCAACCTATCTTCACAATGTGTTTTCATTCGGAAATCAAAGGGAGACAAGCGATGAGACAGAAAACACGAAATTTTGTGAATGTATTTCTATGCGTGTATGCATGAGCACTTCTACACATGAACAACTGTCAAATTGCTTCAGGGGCGGTTGAAGAAATTTCAGTTAATTTCGACAAATTTTTATTTTTTTCCAGTCACTTTTTTCCCGCCTGAACGCACCTGGCTTTTTGCCACTTTTGACAGCTATCAAGGTACATTCGTTTATACGCTTTCTCGCTCATATTTCACTATTGCTGCACTGTGATGTTGGCGAATTTACCTTGAGCTTACTGCCAATATAGAAGTATTACATATATGATAATATCATTGACATCATTGAAACAAAATAAGAGGGTATGCCTTGGAAAAAAACTACTTTTATTTTTTTTGGACACTAATGTACATATCCATACTGATATGCTTTTATGTGCGAGTGCGAAGCAGAGTGTAAGTGGATCGGACGTGTTTTTGCTCGACGGACTCTCGCAATTAAAAATCAATTAATACCACTTACTTAGTCGAATTCTAAGTGACGAAGTTGGTTAATTAAAGTGCAACAGTTGGACAATTTGCAAAAATTAAACAATTTAATGCAGTGACAATAATCATAATTTAATTTATTAAATGCAATAATTCGAAGCTGAACTAATAATGCAGTGTAGTTGTGGACAAAAGGTTGACCGTGCTCAACAGAAAATTATCTGTACGAAGTGTAAAGAGCTTTTCCATATTGACTGTGTTGGTATCTTACAAGCAGATCTCGATTTTTTGCTAGCCCCGGAGAAGCCTTTCTTTTGTAAATCGTGTGTGGTGGAGCGTCGCGCTTCTATTCACTCACCACCGTTATCTGTTCCTCCGCTAGTGGCAAAAAACAAAGAAACTGAATGCCTAATATCGCTTGATAATAAGCAACAAACTACATTGCATACAGTGGCTGATGAAATCGTCCCTCTAAGAGCTGATAGCTCTCGCATACTCTCGGTAGTGAATGCTTTGTTCGAAGATAGGGAGATACTACTGAAAAAAACTGATGATCTCCATCAAGAGATTTGCTCATTAAAATCTATCATTAGTGATAAAGATGCTGCGCTTTCCTCGTTAGCACAGGAATTAAAAACTCTGCAGAAATTTGTCTCTGCTAGTGTCTTCAAACAAAACCCAGTTCCTACTGGTAATGTCAGAAACAATAAAAACAATAATGTGACTACTATTGCTAGTCAAACTCATTTTACTGCTTCCTCTTCATCGTCATCTTCGTCTGCTGGCGCTCGTGTTGTTGTTGCTGAGCATACTGTGTCGGGCTCTCGTGCTTCTGTCTCTGCTGCACCGCTACCTGCTGTTTCGCAAACTTTGTGCGCCGCTAATGCTGTGAAGGAGAATCTGACGTCAACTCCTAATGTCGCTCTTAGTGCGCCCTCTAATAATGTGCCTGTTACTGAGGCGTTCTCCTACACTAGTGTTGCTGCTTCGTCGGTGAATTCATCTGTGCACCAGTTGCCTGAGTGGAAATTCGTCTCCAAAAATAGCCGTAGAATTGCTAATCAACCTATTGTCGTTGGATCGAATACCAATCAAGAACTGCATGTCGTGCCCATTATGAGATGGTTACACGTATCATCGTTTTCCAGTAATGTAACACCTGCTGATATTTTGGCCTATGTTTCAAAGCATGCTGCGATTGATTCAAAAATGTTGGTCTGTTATATGCTTGTCAAAAAAGACGCGGAGGTCTGTAAGCTAAAAAAAATCAACTTTAAAATTGGAGTGTCAGAATGCTGCTTTGAAAAGGTGCTTAACGCTGACATTTGGCCAACGAATGTGAAAATTCGTCCATTCCGTTTTTTTCCCAAAGACGCTGTCCAACAGCGGGATGCGTAGTTCCTCCACCTGACGTCGCCCCAAAACATCTAAAATTGTACTTACAAAACGTATCGGATCTCAGAACTAAGTCGAAGGAACTTTTTGCCATGAGTTTCCATATGGATTATGACACTTTTATCCTCGTGGAAACATGGCTGAACGGAAATTATTTCGACAATGAATTCTTCGATTGTAATCTTTTCAATGTTTTTCGCAAAGACCGTGATGCTTTAAAAACTGGACTCCCAAGAGGCGGAGGCGTTTTAATTGCAGTTAACCGAAAATACCGCTCGTCCTTGCTGCCATTAAAGAATGCGGACACTCTCTTGGATCAAATTTGTATTGGTGTGAACGGCATTTCTAAACTTTTGATTTGCGTTTCTTATATCCCACCATCTAGTGCTGACATAATCTATAATGCTCACGTTGACAATGTTCTTGCGTTGGCTTCAAATCATGAAAATTTATGTGTAATTGGTGACTTCAACCTAAGTAATATCGAATGGTCTAGTATGAGTGATGGTCGTGGGCTATATCCAAAATCTATTTCTGCTATTGCTGAAACGTACCTGGTGGATAATTTTTTAAGTTCTGACCTAATGCAGATAAATAACTTTACAAATTCACTGCATCGAACTTTAGATCTCATTTTTATCAAAGGCAATATGCATTTTTCCTTACTGGAATGCCTTGATCCTTTGTCCAGACCTGGTCTGCATCATGTTCCACTCGTCCTCCACTTAGGGCCGTTTTCTCATCTTCCCGTTAAAGTGACCTGTAGCTAAAGTGAACTTTAGCTAAAGGTCACTTTAAAGTGCCCGGTAAATATTTTCGTTTTCTCATCTTCCTGATAAATATAAATTTAACAAGTCTGATATTTTGGCAACACTGGTCTACGATGGGCAGCACTTGGCGGCGCAATCAGCTGTTTGTGAAAAATTATAATTATTTTTGAAGGAAAAAAGAAAAATTTTGCCTGGCAAAATCTTGTTGATGCTTTTACTGCCAAATGGGGCGTGTCCCGGCATTGGAAATCGTTGAGGGACAAGTTTGACAGCTTGAAGCGTAAGTCCAAGCTGGAACTTGCAACGCAGAAGAGCGAGACGTATCGCACAGGTGGCCGCCCAGCAGCGATTGGACATGTCAGCAGTGCAAAGCAGTGAAATAGTCCAATTGGCTGTTATATGTTATATTTGTCGCATTTTGCGACTCCGTACCTTCAAAAGCGTCTTCCAGTGCATGAATTTAAGAAACACGCCTATTTTCCATACCGAAAGATCTCAAATTCAAATTTAGTTTCCAATTGTAATTTCATTATCAGCTGTTTTTTGTTTGTAAACAAACATATGCATGAACTTGGCACCACTTCCACTTAAAGTTCACTTTAAAGTTTAACAGGCACTCAACCCTCCCGGTAAATTTTATCGGGAGGATAGCTTAACGGGCAGATGAGAAAACGAAAATGCGTTTATCGGCCTGTTAAAGTTAACGGGAAGATGAGAAAACGGCCCTTAGAGTTTTATGAGTTCAATACTATCACCGTGGACAGTAATTCTACGTGTTTTAATTTCAGAAATGGTGATATGGAGGCTGTTAATGGTGCAGTCGAGTCCTTAGACTGGGATTCGTTATTTACTGCGGTAGAAGTTTCCAAATGCTTTGATATATTTAAACATAAGATTAGTCAAATTTGCAGACGCAACAATTTTTAAAAAGCAATGTTATAAGATTCCTTGGTATACTAAAGAACTTAAGAAACTCAAGAATTTGAGAAACAAGTTTTACAGGAAATTTAAATTATCGAATTCCTTTATACACAGAGAAAAGTATCTGCAATATTCGAAGGAGTTTAAATCATTAAGTAAGGTGCTGAAGCGTAATTATGTTCGTAAGTTTGAGTCTAATATAAAATCCAATCCCAAGTTTTCTGGCGTTATGTTAAGTCCAAGAAATCTTGTTCTAGCATTCCCTCAGTAGTATTCCTTGATGATATCCAAGCTCATACTTCTCTTGAAGCTGCGAATCTTTTTGCGGATTTTTTTAATTCCAATTCCGGTTCGAAAGTTGATGTTATTGGTAATAGTCTCCTAAACGATGTTTCTTCAGTTAATTTTGGTTCACTTTCTTTAACTATTGATGATGTAGAAGACGGCATACGGCAAATTAAATTGTCATCTCAATCTGATGTTGATGGTTTATCCTCGTACCTCTTCAAGAGCTGCTACGCTTTCGCCTATCCTCTATTATTGCTTTTTAATAAATCACTAGAGGTGGGTGAGTTCATTGGCGCCTGGAAGGTTACTCTCATAAATCCAATTTTCAAAAGTGGAAATAAGAGGAATGTAGCGAACTACAGACCCATTTCCAAATTATCAACGGTCTCAAAATTATTCGAATTAATTGTCAAACAAAAACTTTATTTTTAAATAAACCGTTTGATTTCTGAAAATCAGCACGGGTTCATGGCCGGTAGGTCCACAGTTTCTAATCTGGCAGTCTTTTCTGAATACTGCATATCTGCCCTTCACGGCCATGTTCAGGTTGACACTGTGTATACGGATTTCTCAAAAGCGTTTGATAAAGTTAGCCACTCTTTGTTGCTTTCGAAGTTATTTAGTCTTGGAGTTCATTCTATCTTCCTAAGATGGATGAAATCTTATCTGGCTCGCCGTAATTGTGTTGTTGTAGTTGACAATGTATTTTCACATCCCTTTATTGCCTCCTCTGGCGTACCCCAGGGTAGTATTTTAGGTCCCCTCTTTTTGTAATCTTTATCAATGACATAGCCAGTTGCTTTAAATTCTCCAAGTTCCTTTTGTATGCTGATGATTTGAAGATTTATTCTTCAATATCATGTCTCGCAGACTCTCGCAATCTTCAACTGGACCTTGACAACGTTGTCCTTTGGTGTGATGAAAATAAGCTTAACTTAAATATCAATAAGTGTTTCCATGTGACCTACTCAAAATCCCGGTCCCCTATTCCCACTTCCTACAACATTGGTGGCCGCCACCTAGTGAATCCTACTGAAATTGCCGATCTTGGTGTTGTGTTTGATAATAGGTTCTCTTTTCAAAGTCATTTAAACAGCACGATTGCAAAGGCGTACTCTATGCTGGCCTTTGTTCGCTGTTTCTGCTCTGATTTTACGGATCCGTATACTCTAAAGTTGCTCTATACCTCCCTGGTACGGTCTAAGCTAGAGTACGCGGCCTTCATTTGGAGACCCTACCATGCCTGTCACATCAATCGACTTGAACAAATCCAAAAAAGGTTTCTTCGGTATGCCCTACGTTCTTTGCATTTTGTTAACCCATTTCCCTCATACCAGTCTAGATGTCGACTTATTGATCTAAAGTCATTGGAGGGTAGGAGGAGTATTCTCTCACTTACCTTTGTCTTTAATCTAATTCGGGGTACGATAGACTGTCCTTACCTACTCGGTCGTATCCATTTTTTTATTCCGCAAAGGTCGCTAAGAAATCATGCCACTTTCGTGTTGAAGAGGGTAGAACAAATTACTCTTCTTTTGCCCCAATTTTTAGAGCCTTAAAAGAAATGAACTTGCTCTCAAATTCTTCTGTTTTAGATTTTTCCTATTCTGAAACTCATTTTAAACTGCTGTTGAATGAATGAATTAGCTAGTATTTTTTTTTAATATTTTTACTTATGTACATATCATAGTAATCTGTACGAACTGAATTAAACTTCTGGATTACTTTAAACAAATAAATAAATAAAAATAATCGGTAATTTTACCCTTGCGAATATTTCTTTTTTGACAATTTCACAACCATTGCCTCCATTACAAAAGCGACGTTGAAATGAGGTAGTGCTGCTAAACGAAGTATTATTTATACAAATCAAAGAAAACTTGTACAAAAACAGGGCTGTTAAACGGAATAGTGCAGCTAAGTTGAATGCAGCTAAATGTGAAATTTTCGAAGTAATATTTTGGCCAAATCCAAAGAATACGCAGCTAAACGGAATGTCCTGTATAAGATAGCGGTTCATTTGCTAATAAAAATTTGTTCACTCTTATACTAGTGCAATCTTTTCAATAATTCAATAGATTCGTTCATTCAAAATTTTGGTATATATAATATATATCTGTGGCATTTTGACAAAACAACCTAAGTCTAATTTTCAAAATGTTCAGGAGAGCGAAAAAACTGATGAGGTGCAGACCAAATCTCATACAAAACTCGAGAAAAGTTGAAATTATACACGTCATATCTCTGTAACTAAATGTCATAGAAACAACCCGATTACACCAAAAGAAGCGTCTTTAAATTATTTATTTATTTACTTACTTACTTACTTAACTGGCCATAACAACCCGTTATCGGGTTACGGCCTGCCGCAAAACTTCTCTCCAGGCGCCTCTGCTTTGCGCGCGCCTTCTCCAGTTAGTAACACCAAGAGATGACAGGGCCTCTTCAACTTGGTCCTTCCACCGGAGACACGGCCTCCCTCTTCGCCGTCGACCTCCAACCATCGCATCGAATACCTTTTTCGCCGGAGCTTCGTCGTCCATGCGGCAGACATGACCGAGCCAGCGTAGCCGCTGGATGTTAATTCGCTGCGCTACGTCCATGTCCTTATACAGCTCATACAGCTCGTTACGGTTCGTATGCGATAGTCGTCACCAACCCGAACAGGGCCGAAGGTTTGGCGAAGTACCTTCCTCTCGAACACTCCAAGGGCCGCTATGTCGTTTCGTGTCATTGTCCATGCTTCAGCGCAATAGAGGAGCACGGGCAAGATAAGCGTCCTATAGAGTGCAAGCTTTGTCGGTCGAGAGAGGTCTCTGCTTCTCTTATTTATTTATTATTATTTAGCGTCTTTATGATTAAAAAATTGGAAATTTGACTTAAGTCGTTTTCAAGACATTTTTTAGATATGTATTCCGCTTAACTGCATTTTTCGCTTAAGTGCCCCAAATCATGTGCATCGAAGGTGTATGCAGCTAAACGGAATGTACTGTATATAGATGACGAGTTTCGAAAGGTGAAATATTGAAAGTATATATATACATACATTACTAGTAGGGCCCTGCGGCTTTGCTCGCAAGCTTGAAGTCAATGGGCCAAATAAATCAAGTTTCTTCATAGTACACTCTATGGGCGATGCCACGCCTCTTTTATGTAATACCCAATACATTCCTCCGGTCGAAGGCTGTGACCCGGTTTCATTGATGTGCGACTTTCAGTTCCAAAGTTACCCTGTCAACGCCCATAAAATGATGCCAGTAGTGACTTATCTATGGGACGATGGTATACAAAACTTCAAAGCTTTCCAACTTATTTTTCCGAAGATATTCCACATAAAAAATTTGGGTTCTATGGGCGGTGACATGCCCCTCGTCCAATACCCACCCTACTCTGCCTGTCGAAGGACACGTCGAAATAGTAAGTATGTGCCAAATATCTTGATGTGTGATTTGCAATTTCAAAGTTATTGAAAACAATAGGGTCGCTGAAAAAGTGCCACGCCCCTTGTCCAACGCCCATACAATTTAACCACTTAACGACACGTCTAAGCCATGATGCTATATCAAATTTCAATGCTGGCTGACTTATAATTCCGACGATATTTCATATTAAAAACTTGGGTTGTATGGACAGTGCCAGGCCCCCTCGTCCGATACCCACCCAATTCCCCATGTCGAAGGGCACATCTAAATCTTAAGTTTTTGTAAATTCTCTTTAATGTGTGATTTGTAGTTCCAAACTTATTCAAAACATTTGATTTGCTTAAAAAGTGCCACGCCCCTTGTCCAACGTTCACAAGTTTTACCAGTGAAACGGCACATCTAAACGGTGGCCCCGCACCAAACTTTAAGGGGGTATTCCGTAGTGACGCGCCTTTTTCTGGTAGATTTTCAAGAATTTTTTTCTCAGAGAATATAAAAGATATTCAATTTTTGTTTTTTGCCATATATTTATACATATTTCATACACAAAAATTACGGCTTCCAGAGCGAGTTGAAATTAAGTCGTTTCCAGCGCAGAGGAAAACGGTAGCCCTGATTGCAGCTGTCTCGGAAGTCTAAAACAAAAAACAAAAATTTTTTTAGAATCTGTGTAACGTCAGCTATCGTGTGAACTACGGAAAAGTAAAAATATTGAAATTTAGAAAAGTTATGCAAATTTAAAAAATATATGTGATTTGAGGGTTTTTTTTTCAAAGTAAATGTTGGATTAAGAAAAAACTACTTATTGTATAGACACAATTTTAGACAGTACGATAGCGACATGTATAGGGTGTTTTTTTTAGAGGTTTGTTTTTCGAATAGAGATAAAACTGGCATTTTATGGTCAAATCTGGCAACTCTAATGTCATTTATGTTCAGTTTGGTTTGCCATTTCATCATGAACAGGTTGACAAAAGAACAACGCTTGCAAATCGTGCAACTTTATTTCGAAAATAATGGTTCAGTTCGCGAAGTTCACCGCAAGCTCCGTCCATTTTATGGTCCATCAGAGCAATTAATTCGGTTAACCATGGGTCGTTTTCGCACTACGTTTACTCTATGTGATAATACGCATCCGCAGAGACGTCGAACAGTGCGCACCGAAGAAACAATTGCCGCTGTAGAGCAAAATGTTGAAGAGGACCCGAATGAATCGATTCGCCACCGTGCACAGCAATTGGAGCTTTGTCCATCAACTGAAAATTGGACCTGTAGAATTGGCTTTATTCGAGCCAGCCGCGGCGGCCACATGCCCGAAATCATATTTAAACATTAATGGCATAAAATTATCCTTCCAATAAAGCCAAATTGATGGACATTAAAACGATTTTCTTGTGCTTTATTTCAATTCGAAGTTCTATACCTCTAAACAAAAACACCCTATATGTAGAATATTCAGTTAAAATTTGAAGAAAATCGGCTTAGTAGAACTTGAGATATTATGTCTACCAGTTTGAAAAACATGGTTTCGAGAAAAAGAGGATTTAAGTTTTGGGTTAAGATAATTTTGCGGTCGGCGCGCCGTCTTTGACATCCCATAACTTTCGGAATTTTCAAGATATTGGAAAAATACTTTCACAGTTTGAATTGTAAATACGTTGAGATTATGAAAATGTAATAAAAAAAATTTCGAATTTTTGAAGCCGTCACTGCGGAAGACCCCCTTAATGCTGCCCGATTTCTCATTCCGAAGATATTCCATATTGAAAATTTAAGTTGTATGGGCGGTGCCACGCCCCTTGTCAAAAACCCACCCCATTCCCCCTATCGAATCGCTAAATCTTTTGACACCCATATTGCTGTGACAAATATATCATGGCTGATTTGTTATTATAGTGATCCTGGGGAAAAGGCATATCAGGTGGGCGTGGTCAATATCATATATCCTATGTTAACATGAATGAAACACGGAATCACTTGATATTAATACTGATTCACCGACATGTACCGTAGCTTCGTTTTGTTAGTTTAGTAAGTGCGGAAAGTGGGCGTGGCTGATTATATTATAGCCTATGTTTGCCGCAATGACACGCTGAATCGTTTGATACCCATATTGCTATGACAAATATATTATGGCTGATTTGTTATTATAGTGGGCGTGGCAAAAAGGCATTTCAGATGGGCGTGGTCAATATTATATATCCTATGTTAACATCAATGAAACACGAAATCATTTGATATTAATACTGATTTACAGACATGTACCGTAGCTTCGTTTTGTTAGTTTAGTGGCCACGGAAAGTGGGCGTGGCCGATTATAATATAGCATATGTTTGCCGCAATGGCACGCTGAATCGTTTGATACCCATATTGCCTTAAAAAAGCATACTATAGATGAGTTTCGTTACCATAGTGGGCGTAAGAAGGGGGCGTGGTCATTCTCATATAGCCTATGTACCATTCCCGCAGATAACAAAATGTTTGGTGCTTATTTCATCTAAATCGGTTCAGTGGGTTTTGCCTGATTGTGGCTCAAACACACACAGTGTGATTCGGTGCAGTGTGCACTGATTGCCAGCATTCACTGTAGTAAGAGAGCAGTATGAGAATGACCACAAAATGCAAACCGCAATGGCAGTCAACACTCAATTGCTTGTCTCTGCAAGGCACGCACTGTTTTTTCTCTGCTATATACACTGCAAGCAATGCTAATGAATCGTTGACAGTGCGTAACGGGCCAAAATGCTACCTGTACACTGAATGCAATGAGTGATTACAAGAAGAGTTTGCTACTTGACACGCGTAATTAAGTGAGGGAGTTTCGTAAAACAGTTAGGTTTCTGACAAAATACTAATTAAAATGGAGGTTATTTATTCAAATAAATAATTTAAATGTAATATTAATGTAATATATAAATGTTATTTTAAAAAATTAATTAAATGTAATATTAAAAAATACATTAGTCAGAATAAGTTTGCGTACAGGCAAGTCAAAATTATATTATGATTAATTTTGACCTCAAAAATGGGTTCTTTGTTTAAAAAAACGTATCCACATTTTTCATATATGCTTTAACTGCACTTTTTGTTCTGTTTTAGATGCATTAAAATAATAATTTTCCATGTATTTGAATTTATTGACAGTATACTCACAAAACGGAGCAGAATAAGTTTGCGTACAAAACTAATAACGGGAATTTCCAGTTATGCTTTTTATTTTTATTTGGAAATTTGTATTCCATTGAGCAGTAAACAGTCTTGTAAATTTTTTTTAAACGTATGTATATGTGCTTGAAATTATATAGAAAGCAATAGAACCCAAGCGAAAAAAATTAAAATGGATAAAAGGATAATCTTACTAAATCTTTCCTAAATTGACAAAAAATTTCGTGAGATTACAGACATTTTTGGAAGAGCACATTCGTTATTCCAAAAAGCCATCTTAAATCACAAAAAAAACAGAAAATCTTCCTTCGTTACTACGATCTGGCCATTTTCCTAAGCTACCCAGGCAATAGGATTAGATTGTTTTGCGATCAGTGCATCATAATATAGGGGTTTCCAACAAGAGGTGTTATTTTGAATCACCCTGTATTTCGGTAGCTGTCACTTTTGAAGCTTTTATTCTTTGACATTTGACAAGTAGAAACTACGCCATTGCTTCAACAATGCATTGAAATTATTAAAATTCACTACAAAAATGGTGAAAATCTTGCAGTCACAGTTCGCAAAACTAAAGCATTTTGGGTCGTCGTGAAGCACCTTGTCGGACAGAAAATGGTGGAAAAATTCGAGCTGTTGGGACAAGTTAGTGATGTGAAGAATAAAACCCGTGCACGTCGCTGAAGAACAACTGAGAATATTGCTGCTGTAGCCCAAAGTGTTGAAGAAAACACAGGTCGATACCTCGTCGTTCTTTGGAATTGAGCATTTCAAAAACGTCATTACACCGTATTTTGCATAAAGACAGGCAGCCACTTTGCGATTTGGTTATGGAAAATGTCATAAAAAGGATATGGTCCTGTAAGCGTGGTCGTGGTGGCCATTTGGCTGATGTTGTTTTACATTATTAACGGCATACCTTCCTGTTTATCCCATCATTTATCTCAAAAAATTGAATTTTTCTTTGAATGCCAAAATAACACCTCTTGTTGGAAACCCCTGTATAAGGCTAGTTGCATCCGATTTCTTTCTCTTTCCCAGTAGCAGTGACTTTATAAGAAAAGTCCTGAAATAAACAAATTTTCTCTACATAACAGCATGTAAGAATCTCATATTTAGCTTACTAACAAGGAGCACATAAATGCTTTCGTGAAAGAGTCCATCAAGGAGTCTAGAAAACCAAATTTCCAGGACTATGTGTTGTTATCTATGGAGTAGGAAGATTTATTGTTCTCTGATAATGGTTAAGCATATTTGGCATTAAAAGGCATCAACTAATTTGAAGAGGATTCAGTTAATAACAAAAATCTGACATTAACAGCAAAGCATAGCATTTGAGGGGGTATGGTATGGGACTGCATGTCTAGTAAAGGAGTGAGCAGGCTGTGTTGTTTTATTTATAAATGGTTCCGAGGGGTCATCTACATATTCTAAAAGCTTATGCAAGCCAAAGTTTTAAAATCTTGGATCAGGTTCCAACATTTCATTCAACTTTACGATGACCTTAAGGCGCAATGCATATGATGCGAAGCTATTTTTGCTATTAACTGGCTCACCAAAGTTAAAAAAGTTCATCCCTAGTCACTTAACGTGCATCTAATTGAGTATATAAGGGGTTTACTTGAACCCTGAGCCCAAAAACACTCCATCTTCAAAGATATAGTAAATCAATATAATGTTACGAATGCTAGTTCTAGTGGGCTAGTACGTATCACTGGATTGTGCAATTTGAAAATGAAACAACTTTGTTTATTCGAACGCAGCCAATTAAAAACAAACAGTCACTTTATTATTCACAGTTTACACTTTACTGTTCGTACACTTAAGTATTTGCTTAATTACTCCGTGTGGCAACTTCACTTGTCAAAACCAGACTGACTCGCTGCGCCGCACCCGGCTGCCTTTTATACCTGTCCGGCCATCGCGCAGATCGTTCTCGCACATTCCCGAGTTGACTAAAAGTTTCCATGATGATCGCGACCATCGTTGCCAGATTGGACTATAAGTTATTATCGCGGCCGTCGTTGCCAGATTGAATTATAGCACGGCGCGTAGCGGCAGGGTTGCTTTGCACAGCGACAGACTGTCTTCGTTACACTGCCCACCACTTAGACTTGTTCGTCCCGAACAAGTGCCGAGGCTCCGCTGTGATGAGGCGCCAGACGCTCCAAATGGACTACCTTCAGCTTAGCGGCTCTGTTGCTGCAACGTTGAATCCTGTATACCACGTCGTTAATCCTAGTCACGACTTCGTACGGTCCTTCCCATGACGCTTGAAGTTTCCGAGACAAACCTTTCCTCCGCTGCGGGTTGTAGAGCATTACCAAATCGCCTTCTGGGAACCCTGCTGAGTTGGCCCGTAGATCGTATCTGGCTTTCGCCTTATCGCTGACCAGTTTGGTGCGGCCCCTTATAAACTGGTGAATTTCCTCCAGTTCCGCCCGCTTATTGACCACGTAATCCGTCTTAGCGCCTCCCGTCGTGCCGACTACCCCGAACTTCAAGCCAGTGGGTAACCGCAACTCTGTGCCGAACACTGCTCGGGCTGGAGTGAGTGATGTCGTGTCGTGCGGGGCTGACCTATACGCCATCAGGAACAGGGGGATATGCGTGTCCCAATCCTTTTGATTCCTGCCTACCACTTTCCGCAGGTATTCCTCCAGTGTCCGGTTAAAGCGTTCCACCATGCCGTCGTACTGTGGGTACAAAGAAGTGGTACGAGTTTTCTTTATCCCCAGTAGCCCACACACTTCCTTGAATACCGCAGACTCGAAATTCCGGCCTTGATCTGAGTGCAATTCCAACGGAACTCCGAACCTGGCTACCTAGTTGTTTACCAGCTTTTCCGAGATCGTAGTGGCCTCCTGGTTAGGAATAGGGTACACTTCGGGCCATTTGCTGAAGTAATCCATTACCACCAGCATATATTTGTTGCCTTGAGTGCTAGTTGGGAATGGGCCGGCGACGTCCATAGCAATCCGCTCGAAGGGCGCTCCCACGTTGTACTGCTGCATGCGGCCTCGAGATTTTCTTGTCGGCCCTTTCGCGGCTGAACATCGGTCGCAGTTCTTAATCCACTCGACTACAGACTCCTGACATCCTACCCAGTAGAATCGTCTTTTTCTTTTGGCGACGGCTTTGGTGATGCCCAGGTGCCCTCCACTGGAGTCGTTATGGTATGCCTCGATGACCTCGTTGATTCTGCATTTCGGCACTACCATTAGGGGGTTGCTGGTCCGACCATCCGCGCTCTCCCATTCGCGGTATAGGCATCCTTCCTTCAGCCGCAGACTTTTCCAGTAAGCCCAGTAAGCCTTAGCGATTGGGATTTCACCGGCCACCTCCTGCCAGTCTGGACGTGCGCCTTGCTTCTTGCCTTCGATGATTTTTGCAAGATCCGTATCCTCACGCTGGTCCTTTCGTAGCCTCTCCGCAGAACACTCTTCCTCTGGCATAACGCTTACCAACCGGGCGTCCACTATCTGTTCTTTGCTTTCGGCTCGCGAACAAAGCCCGCATTCGGTCTTACACGGACGGCGTGACAAGGCATCGGCATTTCCATGGCTACTGCCCTTGCGATGCTCTATCGTGTAGTCGTAGCTCTGCAGTCGCTCGATCCACCGCGCCAATTGCCCTTCAGGATCCTTAAAGTTCAGGAGCCATCTCAATGCCGCATGATCTGTGCGCAGGCGAAACCTTTGTCCATACAGATATTTGTGGAAGTGTTTTACGCAGTCCAATACCGCCAGCAGTTCTCTCCGTGTCACACAGTAGTTGCGTTCTGGTTTCGATGCAATCCTACTGTAGTACGCTATCACTTGTTCCTGGCCGTCTATTATCTGTGATAGCACACCGCCAATACTATTCCCGCTTGCATCTGTATCCAGCACAAACATCTCCCCAGGGACGGGGAAGGCCACAATTGGAGCACTGCACAGTTTTTCCTTCAGACGTGCAAAAGCCTGTTCCTGCTCCTCGTTCCACTCGAAAGCTTGGCTCTTTTTTGTCAGTTTGTGCTAACTGCTGGCTATGTTCGCGAATCCCGGAACAAATCGGCGGTAGTATGTGCACAGGCCCAGGAAACTGCGGAGTTCGTGTAGATTGCGTGGCCGGGGCCACTCCTTCACCGCCGTGATTTTGCCCTCATCCGTATGTACTCGCGGGCGGAAACCGTATGACCCAGATACTTGACCTCCTTTTGGAACAGCGAGCACTTCTTTGGGTTGAGTTTATGCCCACCTTTTTGTATCCGCTCAAATACCTCCTTCAGCTTTCCCAGGTGGTCGCTTTTACCCATTACGATTATGTCGTCGAGGTACACCAGGTACGTCCGCCAATGCAGCCCTTTTACCACGCGTTCCATTAGCCGCTCGAATGTTGCTGGTGCGTTGCAGAGTCCAAACGGCATGACGGTGAACTGCCACAAACCATCGCCAACACTGAAAGCCGTTTTCTCCTTGTCTGCAAGCTCTACCTGCCAATAGCCGCTGCGTAACTCGAGTGTGGAGAACCACTGCGTGCCTGACAGTGTGTCCAGGGTGTCATCGATCCGAGGTAGTGGATAACTGTCCTTCTTGGTCACATCATTGAGCTTCCGATAGTCCAGACAAAACCGGGTACTGCCATCTTTTTTCTTGACTAGCACGACCGGCGAGCACCAGGGGCCCGACCCTATGACCTTTTCTTTCCGCATGTTTTAGATCAAATTTGTGACCTCTTCCCTCTTGGCCAGAGCAACTCGTCTTGGCGGTTGGCGAATCGGTTTTGCACTTCCGGTGTCGATGTTGTGCTTCACTATGGCTGTTCTTCCGCCTGCTTCTGCCGCAAATATTGATCCATAGTGCTGCAGGAGTGACCTCGCCTTCTGTTTCTGCTTGGCCGTCAACTCGCTGCTCCACTGGTTCTCCTGCGGTATGGCGTCCATGTTGAAACTGCTCTTCTTATTACCTCCAGGCGGGCTACTCTCGCAATTGACCACTGCTACAGCTTCCTTACACTCGCCAATTACCTCATCTTTACCGACATATCTGGGTGCATTCAGGAGGTTCAGTATTCTGACTGGTATTCTGCCATTCTGAGGTTCCAATAATGTACGTCCGATGATAATGTTGTCGTGTCCTTGTTTTGGTGCTTCTACAACCCACAGCCGACTCGTCCCATCGTCCTCGTCCACCTTTGCCTACACAATCGCCTCAGAATTCGCTGGTATCCTCCTGTGTTGACACGATACAACCTTCCTTACCGCCACGCTTCGCTCATAGCCGGTGTGCAGCGGGAATTCAACGTTGGCATATCTCAGCACATGTTCTTTCAGGTCCAGCGTAAAACCGTGCCTAATCATGAAATCCACGCCGATAATCACGTCGTCCATTATATCCGCGACGATGAACTCATGTTCCAGGCTGCTGGTGCCGATAGCAATTGTTTTTGTAACTTTCCCTCTTACTGGCGCGCGCTCGCCAGTCGCAGTCCGCAGCTGTATGCCATGCAGCGGTTCCCAGTTCTTCAGCAGCTTCCTTTTTATGATCGAATATGACGCTCCAGTATCCAGTGTTAGCACGAACAACTTTCCATTTATCCTTCCTTCAATTGTCAAGCTGCCGGGCTGTTGTTTCAGCTGCGAGACAAGGACGGTGGGGCGGCAGATTGTGGGGATCAGCTCACGCCCCTTTGGGCTGACCCGTTCTAGTTTAACGACTCGCCGTCCTCAGCCCTGCTCTTGTCGGCCGGGCCGCGATTGTCAGCATTCCTTGCTTCAGGCGATTGCGATCGAGAACGGTAACGCCTCTTTCATTGGCGGCAGTCTCGTAATATGTGGCCCTGCTTGCCACATACCCAGCAAACAACTTTAGAGGAGACCACCCGTGGCCTGCCCGGTGGCCAGAGCTTATGGCCTGGATCGTAATGTCGTTGTCCGGCTGGATCTGGCGTATGCTTGCTGGTGCAAACCGAGTGCTCCCAATCCATGTCGCCTCATATGTCATCGCGCTGGTCACCGTCTCCCTAAATGTCGGCTTGCCCATCATCAACGCACTGCGACGTGTCTCCGGATCATGAAGACCTTCAATAAACGCCTCAATCTTCATCCACTCGAGATCATCAGCGCCGAAGGACGGGTAGCACAGCTGTACAAGCCGCTCAATGTCTGCTGCATATGCCTGCAGCGCCTCGCTGGCTCTTTGCCTGCGGTTCTTCAGCTCACAGTAGTACAGCGTTCTGTTGTGCTCGTCGCTGTATTTGGCTGCCAGCGCCCTTATGACGGTCTCGTACTCACTTCGTAAACATTCTGGAACTGATTTTATTACCTCAGCCGCAGCACCTTTAAGAGCCAGCGCCAATCTCCGACCTTTCCTTACATCGGTCCACTGATTTTCCAGAGCAGCCAGGTCGAATTGCAGCTTGAATGTATCGAACGGCGTAGTCCCGTCATAAGTAGGCACTTCTGCTTGGGTGGCAACACTTTCCGGAACCGGCGGCAACCATTCTCGTGGCTGTACCTCCCTAAGCCGCTCGTCCATTTTCATGTTCATCGAGTCTTCCAGACTATCAACTCGTTTGTTCAGGGAAACGTCCAGGTCGCCAACTCGTTTGTTCAGGGAATCATGCAGGTCGTCGACTCGCTTATCCAAGTGCTCTACTCGCGTCTCCAGGTGCTCGACTTTCCCATTAATCCTGTCAGAGATTTCCTCCACTTTCTGCTCCAAGCGCGCAGAATTTTCCTGGAGCTTGGCTTCCATTCGCTCTGCCACCTGCGCCGATATTTCATGAGTGACCGTTTCCATTTTCGCTGCCATTTCTCGATTTGTAGTTTCCAGCTTCGCTTCCATTTGCGCCGCTATCCGCGCTGACATTTCGCGATTTTCACAATTTGAAGTCTCGAACATGCCTCTCATTGCAACCATAAGCTGGCTCATGTCCATTGCTTGTGGTGGCGCAGCCGCTGCAGCCGTACTTTGCATCGACGCCGCACCCGCAGGCGATTCCTCCTCTTGTTCTTGCGCTCCGAACTCGTGCCCAGTCCAATCGACGCCTCGTTCCTCACATGCTTCTCGCAAGCGCAACTGCAACTCCACCTTTCCGCCAGCAGTCGGCAAATTCCAGGCAGCCAGCTCCTTCTTCAGCTGGTCCACCTTCAGCAGCTCGAATTTAACCATGTCCGTGCTTTTATAATTTTATTTCTTGAGTTTTTTTTTTTCAATTTTCCACAATCCCACTTCTGACACCAAATGTTACGAATACTACGTCCAGTGGGCTGTTACGTATCACTGGATTGTGTAATTTGAAAATAAAACACACTCAGTTTCTTAAACGCAGACAATAAAATAAACCAACAGTCACTTTATTATTCACAGTTTTACACTTTACTGTTCGTACACTTAAGTATTTGCTTAATTACTCCGTGTGGCAACTTCACTTGTCAAAACCAGACTGACTCGCTGCGCCGCACCCGGCTGCCTTTTATACCCGTCCGGCCATCGCGCAGATCGTTCTCGCACATTCCCGAGTGGACTAAAAGTTTCCATGATGATCGCGACCATCGTTGCCAGATTGGACTAAAAGTTATTATCGCGGCCGTCGTTGCCAGATTGAATTATAGCACGGCGCGTAGCGGCAGGGTTGCTTTGCACAGCGACAGACTGTTTTCGTTACAATAACAATTCAAGGATATAACAAAATAGCCGCTGAAAAAACAGCGAATTTAATAAAATGCCGAAACTTCTGCAGGGAGTTCAAAACTTAGTTTCAATTACATTTTAATTACATAACCTTATCTGGTACGCAAACTTTTTCTGAGGTGAATTCATAACATATTTTGTTTTTGGCTTTTCTTTTACAGTTTGGTCAAGTTTTTCATATCATTATCTTAATGGAATGAAATAACTAACTTTACGGAAGAAATAAAAAATATTTTGTTTTTGAAAAATAATTTTAACTGATTTATTTTTCATATGACAAAGCTACGTACCCCTTGTACGCAAACTTATTCTGACTAGTGTATATGTTGTTACAATATTATTGCAATTTTTAGTCTAGCAATCAGCTAACCAACGCCATCATTAAAATAAAAACTTAAAAAAAGGAGTTAGATGCATAAGTAAATATAATTTAATTTTTCTGTTCAATTTTTGATGTCCATAAAACACAATAGTTTTAATTTAGGTTAAAATATTTTATTTGTAAATTCATATAAAATTTAATTTGAATTAAATACCATTAAAAAAACTCAAAAATATGCGTGATTATTACAATAACAACAAAGCACTAATTGTTCTATTGGTATAACCAAAGATTATTTTTCCATACTTTTTGGTATAACTTACTGCATTCAGTGTCATTGCAGTAAATTTCATTGCCTTTACTGTGCATTGCCTTTAGTGTGTTCGCACACACTAATGTTATAAAGCAACAAGGACTCAGTGCTCATATGTCATGCACACACATGTTTTGCTTCTCTTCGCTGGCAGTTCTGATTCGATCTGTTTGCACTGAGCAAGTGCAGTGCCGTGCCGTGCAAAGAGAGAGATTGTCTTGAAACAGCTTTGAACACAATTGCAGCTCTCTAATATACATGGTATACAAAATTTGATGTGACACTTCTTGGCGACTTTTTTACATTTTCAGCGGCAACACTGCCGGTTGCTACACTGACGATCAGGGTTCGGACCTGGCAAATCCAAAATCGTAGTGACAGATACCAAAAAGCGTAGTGAAACCAAAATTTCCGTAGTGAATTTTTGAATTTAGACAAATCCAATTAAATTGACATCCATGAGTTCA
The DNA here is from genome assembly GCA_963971225.1 of Melieria omissa. Lineage (NCBI taxonomy): Eukaryota > Metazoa > Arthropoda > Insecta > Diptera > Ulidiidae > Melieria > Melieria omissa. The sequence continues at coordinate 50,447,869 of OZ020269.1, read as the reverse complement.
TTTGATATGGTAGTCTAGCTGAGAAAATATTCGCGAGTGAAAAAAACTTACAACAATTTACGTATTTCGGCAACCGGGATTATAAAATGTGCACATTTTCCCCACATTTTGCCTCGGAAAAAATCGAAGTAGATTGAGTTTCAAGCGGAGTCGCGAAGCAGATTTTAAAATGTTGTGAAAACCGTAGCAGATTCACTACGATCGTAGCAAAGTCCGAACCCTGCTGACGATATTAGGAAAACTGGTACACGGTTCGCAGCTAAGGCTAAATTGGAGCCAAAAATTTTTGTTTGGGCAGCCACAGTCAACAAAAGGGATATCTCAGCTCTATATTCATGGACTCTAACAGGGCTATTCTGCAAACTATCTTTCAACTCACCTCAATCTTTCGAAGTACAAAAATCTTTCGAAAGAAAATTTGCTATTCTAGCAACTATCTTGTAAGCTTTTTTCCGTAACATGAAAGACAGTTTGAAAGATATGCTCTTGGGGTCGTCTTTCAGCTTGCAAAAAGTACGTGCGTTGTGTTATGTTATGAAAAGAAACGGTATACGTAGTAATATATATGGACATATTTTATAAAAGAATGCAATTACTTTTTTAATTTTTACTTCAGCTTGATTTCTTCAGCCATTGATTGAAATTTTTGAAATTTTGTTTGAATTTTTCATTTCACGACGGACGGTTCGTTTGCCAACAGTATTGCCAGCATCGAATAGAGCACTTGGTTTACAAATGTGAGATTTTTATGAAGGATGAAAGAAAACGTAAAAATACACCAATTAACAGCAAAAGTACATAATATAAATTGGCCGAAAGTGTTTGTCTTCATGTGCTGTTCATTGCCTTAATGTTAAATCTGATAACATCACATAAAAAATAAAACAATTAATTTTAATTCATATTTTACACCAGTTCTTGTCTTTTCTAAAAAGAAATACTTAACTGCAAAATAATCCTGATAAACACATCTGTAATTAAAAAGAAAATCATAACGAAAATTGGAAACATAATTTTCTTTCATCATTGCAAAAATGCTTCAAATTTCACAGAAAAAGAGTTGGCTGGCAATGCTGTTCGCCGAAAACAGCTTTTCAACTCGAGTGTTGAATTTTGAGCTTTTTCCGAAAGATTTTTTCGTTGGAATAGCTAAAATCTTTCATTCAGTCTTTCAAAATATCTTTCAATAATATTTTGAAAGTGTTTTAACAGTCTTTGGCAGAATAGCCCTGTAAAGCTCCAGCCATAAAAGTGACACCTACATAAGCAAATGCCTTACGTAACTGGAAAAATATATCAATACAACACACTCTGGAGAGAATGTCATATTTTGGCCGGAATTAGCAAGTAGCCATTATGAAAAATATACCTTAAACTGGTTGAAGGGGAAAAACATCAATTATGTCCCGAAGCATCCAAATCCACCAAACAAAGGCAAAGACCAATTGAAGATTTTTTGTCGGTTGTGTCAGGAGGTGTACAAGGGAGCCTGGGAAGTAAAGACCAATAATCAGATAACTGCAAGAATCCGGTTGTGTGTGAAAAAAATTGACAAGGACGTTGTCCAGACGATGATCCGAGGAATAATATCTAAACTAATGGTCCTTTGGTTTTGTATAACAGTGAAAAATTAGGTATAATTAAATGTATTTTCAAAATAATAAATACTACTTTACAATATCAAACTAAATTTGTTTTTACGAAGATATGAAATTTGGCCAGCTACTTTTTGGGCACACGGTAGGGGAGACCGGGGCAAATACGCCCACGTTTTGGAAAATTTATTTTTCAACATGACAGTAATGATTCTCGAATAACAATATATGTCACGCGCTAGTGTCTTTCCTAAGGAACAAAACTCACATTATCATTTTTATAGATTCCTATTTATTTTCAAGTTTCAACGAAAAATTTCAAGTAATATCGAATTGGTCATTCGGAAAACCCTCGGGGAAATACGCCCACTGCCCCGGGCAAATACGCCCACTTTATTAATTCAGGAATCTCGGACGAAAGTAATAGAAAACAACATTTCAGAAACGAAATATTTACTTTATTTTTATTTATGTACAGTGTCTGATTTTCTAATCACTATCAGAATATTCACTGAGACAGTTTTTACAAGTGAAATTAAATTTGGAAGTTCGCACACATTTATCATGAACTGGTCTTTGACATTCGATGCATCGCTTGTTATCCAGTTGAGAGTCAATGGCTTCCAAACATTCGCAACAAAGTTCATATTCCTCTTCAGAATCCCACCAAGTTTGCAACCTCCTGCGTCGTATTCCATTAGCTCTTGATGCAGATTTCCTGCTCGTCAAGGGTGTCAAACTGCCAGATAATTTTTGGGGCTCTGCAGTAGTTGATTTTCGTTTTCGGCCTTTTTTCTTCGGAAAGCCTTGCGATTTCTTGCCTTGTTGACATTCTCGCGCGTCTTTCTTCGTTTTTGCTGCAGTTTGTTCTGCTGCCAACGATTTCATGACTGGTGTTGCTTGAAGGATTTCGAAAATACCTGCAGAATCAGCTCGTTGACGAAAATCAGCATGTGCTGCAGAGGTTGGCGAGGCAGAAGCAACTTCGTTCCCGGTTGAAATAATGGTTGCTGTTTCAGTGGCACCTGAAGTTAGGTGGGCGTTTTTGCCCCGAAACGAACTGGGCGTATTTGCCCCAAACAATAAAATGTTTTTTTTAAAATTAAAAAAAATACAAAAAACTTTTTACGACAAAACTACTTTACAGTTTTTCTTACTTCAAATAACAGGAAAAACTTACCTGGCTGCATAAGGAACGAGAAACGAAGATTGTAGATATTTTTTCCCAAACTGCAAAACTTAGATGTTCAGACTATGGAACGACAAAACAATCTGCTTTTATTTATAACGTTTTAACCGCAATGTCAATCGCCTCGATTTTTTTGTGGTTATGTCTACGAGTTAAGGCGCACTTACAAAAAAATTGGCGCGGAATTTGAATGAATACTTTAAAAGAATCAACGGGTGGGCGTATTTGCCCCGTGGGCGTATTTGCCCCGGTCTCCCCTATTTGTGTTAAAAAATAAATTTTTAAAAACTATTTGTGATGCATATTTTCCCCATTTTTAAATGCATATTTTCAAATTACAGAAGCATATTAGGTATATGCGCATACTTTATATGTTTTGTGCATGAAAATCCGTTCCCTAATAATGGACCTATTTGTGGTTCCCCGTCAGATTTTGATTTTCAAAAAACTGAAAAACAAATGTTGAATTCTTTCCCATTTAAAATATGGTTTATTTGAAATCCAAATACCCATTGAATCATATTTCTTCATACAAATTTCACATCGTTGAGTCCGTCAGTTTTCGATTTAAAAAATTAAAATTAATAGTTTAATTATTTTTGTATACCATTTTTGAAGTCAATAGGCCCACCCGTTCATGTTTTTTTTATAGTTTTCCTGTATATGAACTTTAACCTATTGACCCCGGTGAATTTTTATTTTAAATAAATACGTGTCAATACGCTTATTAAATCACGTTTCTATATACATCACCTTAACCCATGTCCCTTAACCCTAAATGACAGAAGTGAGCCCCCACAGTCTCACTAAAGGTTTTAAAAGGTGATGTATCCTATCTCAAAACATTTTCGATTCCAATATTTTATGTAAGCTTCTAATGTTTCATGAGAATTATATTTTATTTATAAAATTATCATTTTAGAAAATTTTTGTACTTTTTTAAACAATTTCTTAACCTTCTGCCTGTCCCTTACTGAAAATTGCATTCGTTGTCCTTCAAAGGGTTATATAATTTACTGATAAAGCATGAAGAAATGTTACACATGAATCAAAAAAGAAAAGGGGAAGCCCAAAAAGGGTTTTTCTCGATTTGTTATTGGGTTGTAAGCGCGATTAACACTAAATAACACAAGTAGAAGAGCGCACAAAACTGTGCGCTCAACCGTGGGGCAGGCAGAAAGTTAAACGAAACCCCAGAAGTGAGCCTCAGAAGCTCATTTGAACAAACAACTCAAATGTACTTAGAATTCCTTTATTTTTTTTCCACCATATGGAAGAAAATTTTTTTTGTTTCATGTTTAGATGCATTTTTACTGTGTGAAGTTCATAGTTTTTGAGCCTAGCACACATCTAGTCGGCCTGGGATGAAGTCTATTAAAATGTTTGAAAATACTGCAATCTACGACATATTATAAAGAATTTATGCCTTGTCGAAGTTGATGTTAGTTCATACAGTTTATATTTGCCAATCCCGATAAATATGTAATCAGAATATGGAAGTGCGATAGTGGTAATACTTCCTGAAATGCCATACAGATGCAAAGACGGTAATGAAGGAGCTGTGGGTCTTGCGAAAAGGCTGTTGAAAAGCTGTGTGAGCCTTACAAGCACAAATGTAATAATGACCAACTAGCTCACCAGTAAGGAATCAGCCGAGAGTTTACTTGATGCGGGGTTCGTACATTAAAAAAAAAACAAAAATTTTTATGATGGGTCTACCAAAAAACGCAAACCTAATAAATGGCCTCTAGGTTTCTTTATACATTTGATTGATGCTATCGCGACATATGTCATATGGCTAAAAACACGTCCTTACTAGAATGAGGGTACAGATAGCAAAAGTTAGTTGGTTTTACGATAACTTGGGGATTTTTGGGGTTTAGCCACTAATATCTACGAGTGATTACTAAGGCAACAATAGATGCTGTATAATTGCAAAAGGTCAGTTCGCAGGCATCAAAATCTGGTACACATAACCAAAATTGCTGTCATATTTGTCCACCAGCCATCTGCAAAATGCAGGAACAAGTTAACAATAAACTAAACAAATCACCATTCCACTTCCACCCAAATTTGATAAAGATGTGATTATCTGGATTAATTAATTGTATAAAATTTTTTTCCTGTCGACCCTTGTATTCACAAGTTCTTTACTAAAAATAAAAAAACTTAAATAAATACGTCTTTAAATAGAAACTGGACTTGCAAAAGTAAAATAAATTGGGTTTTTCAGTAGCATAGCTCATATGACCCTGACAGTCTTACTTCTGGGTTTACGTAACATTTAAAATTCTGGGAATTCGGGTTGACCCCGAATTACAAAAAAAAACATCTTAGTGGAGATTAAATTCTTAAAGTGGATAAATTTTTTAATAATTTTTTAATTGATTGGCACGACAGCCCGCTTACGCGAGACTAAGGCCTAGCTTCCCGCAACCACCCGTGTTGTGCGTATGAATTTTGTACGCGGGTGGAAGGGACCTACAGTTTTATGCCGGTTCCGAACGGCAGGTTGGGAGCTTTTTCATAGGCAATTTTTACTCTCAGAGGTTTGCCATTTCCAGCTGAGAGGACAGCCACCGAAAGAGAAAACGAGTTTCCCGTTATTTTTTTTAGGTGTTACTACATGCAGAATTCGAACTAGCGTCGCTCTGCATGCGACTCGCTTGGACCGCGCACTAACCAACTGAGCCACGGCGGCTGCCGGATAGGCACTTCAAATTTCATGTTTGTACCTTCAGAGGGTTGGGGTGGTCGATGATGAATTAGTCATTTATTCGGGACAAATAATTATGTGTACAGTAGAACCTCGTTTTTCCGGCACTCAATTAACCGGCACCTCAATTATCCGACGCATCCAAATCGGTAAACCAAAAATTTTATTATACGTTATTTCTTGTCGAAGCATGGAAGAATTCGCAATTGACGATCAACATATCTAATGATGATGGTAGCGATGATCCAAATGTACCAGATAAATTAAATTTTGAGGAACAGGCAGAAGAGGTAGTTTCTGATATTTCGAAGTTCATTGATTGGTACAAGAAACAAGATGAAGGTAACTGTACTGAAACGATGCTTTTCCGCCGTTTACGTGGCTTAAAAGATATCCGAAACTACCTCCAAACAATCATTTTCAACAGCGTTGTTTAATAAAAACAATTGAACTATTTATGCAAAGCCTCAATAAATTGGTATCTAGTGAATGAAGTTTCGAATTTGTCTTTTATTTAGGCTGTTTACAGGTGATTTCGTGTAACCGGCGTTTTTCATTATCCGAAAAAGGCTTGGTCCCATGTTCCCATGTACCTATATAAAGTAATTTAGTATGTATTTAATATAGTATCAACATAATATGCCGATATAAACAATTGTGGGTTAACCTTCTGCCTGTCCCTTGCTCCAAATTGCGTTCGCTGTTTTATGGGGTTAGGATGACTCAAACAAACGGTTATATAATTTACTGACAAAACATGAAGAAATGTTACACATAAATCACAAAAGAAAAGGGGAAAGCCCCGAAAGTGTTTTTCTCGATTTTTTTATTTGGTTGTAAGCGCGATTAACACTAAATAACACAAGTACCGTGTTTTTAATTCCGCCTGGGGTCAAATAGACCCCAAGGGACATGCAGAAGGTTAAACGAATTACATTTTTTTTCAGATTACTGGTGGTGCCCAAGTACTTATAGGAACAATATTACTATGGGGCCACTCTGGTTACTATGGAATCGTACAAAATAAATTGTGGGCACCTGCAGCCATATTATTATGCTTGGGACCAGTTACGTTTCTATTATGTTGGATGGGATGTCAAGCCACGAACCAAAGGAAGCGTTGTTTGCTAGGAATGGTAACTGTTATACATTTCAACACCCTAATGTTTTTTACACACTTAAATCTATGTGCGCATTTTATAAAAGTTTTCAGCAACACTCGTCGCATGCATTTGTATTCAATTTTTAATTTGTGGTTGGTCCTTGGCCATGCGTGAAAATTTACCAACATCTGTAGAAATTTTCGTTGATGATTCGTTTGTAGAATTTCTAGATAAATTTTCAAGAACTAAGGTTGATAACTTGCATTTATGGAATCGTATGCAATCTCAGGTGAATATATATACACGTATAAATATATATATACAGTTTAATCTCCCAAAACGCAACCAGAGGTGGTTGCAAATACCGAAAAGTTTCATTTATTGGACGGATTTGAAAAACATTAATTATTCAATCAATCAATACAATTACGATATATTGAGAAAAAGGTACATTTTATATTCAAAATAGGACACCTTCAGAAACAAAAGTATATGTATCTTATTTAAAATAAAATTATTACAAACAAATATTTCAGTAAAAAGGAATCAATATACATTTATATTAATTTGTTTGAAGTACCTAGTGTTTTGTTTTAAGGCAAACAAATTTGATTTACTAACCGACAAATTTACAAAGAAGTTCGTTCGAATACAAGGCTGCCGTGTAAGGTTTTTAAATGATCAGAAATTTTAACTGCCCTGAAAACGCTGCCAAAAAGTTCTTTTTTTAGAGTAATATCAAAGAATGTGAAGTAATATCACAGAATAAGCAGTATACAGAAGGCGCATCCGAAATAATTTTGCGATTTCATTTCAGACGCGGGCGGGAAGCAACAAAGGTGAGGACAATGTAAAGGGAGCCGAGAGAGTAAGCGCTAATTGATGTACACTCATAGATTCGATGGATTTGTGCTTTATGCTGCTGCTTTCCGCAGCAAGCCAGCTTGGCTTTACTCGTGCACATTGAAATGGTGGTTGATTTGGCAAAGCTATTGTCAAGGCAAATTCAATAGGTAGTTGCAGCACCAGAACTAATTAAACTTTTTTCTTTGATAATAAGCACAACATTGTAGCAATAGCTTTCCACTTATTATCACTTTCTTAATGCGCCTTGGTAGTTCCAATATTTTTACACATAACATATATTTATTTTAATTGTAACCATTACTTTTTACAAGCAGACCAAAAGAACTAATACTAATCCATTGAATTTTGTTTTTTTCCGTAGTGCCACCACCTTATTTATAAGCCTTGGCGATCGCCCAATCAATTTTTTTTATGCAAACTTTACCTGTCCACTTCTAGTTCGTGTTTGTAAAAAAGCAAGCGGAGAGCAAGCACGAGCCACCACCAACATGCAAGCGGCACATCGCTTTGTTGCCCAACAACAACAACTACAGTGTGTGGTGCGTCGCTGTTTCATACACCGCTCTCACAGCTTCTCATTTTACGCTCTCGCGCACTGTGCGTTCTCGTTCCCCTTTACTGCTTCCCCCTGTACATTGAAATGGCGGTTGTTGTGGCGTAGTGACCGCTCATTTTTTTGCAAGCATGTTGCCAACTCGCTTCGACAAAAACGCTTCTCCTAGTTTGTTGCACAGCTTTATTGTCTCTGATTTGTCGTATGTTCTCCTTTTTGATCAGTTATCTTTTATTTCTGATCATAATCTTATCTTTTGCTCGTTAAACATAAGCCTTACCCCAGCTGCTATTCATAGCACCTTCTCTTATCGCGACTATAAGTAAATTGATTATGACTTGTTCAATGATTTGTCTCTCATTGACTGGTCCGAGTGTTGGTTGTTCTGTTAAGGGGGTCTTACTATGTAATACCTCATTTCCGAGCGCTATATTCAAAAATTGATTACTACAAAACTACAAATGATTTCGGGAAGCAGTGTTTTGTAATGTTATCATTCATTATTGAACTTTACATAGTTTTTTGGCTTTACATAAAAATGACGTATGTGACCGCTACACGTCCTTCACTGCATCCTCGTCAAAAGTGTACAGGGCGCACGGGGTGAACGATTTTGACCGATTAGATGATCTGAAACCAAAAAACCTTTAAAATTTATTTTTCTCATCCCCTTGGCTATGGATAGATACGAGCTTTTTCAAAAATTCAAGAAATTCTTATAGTAATAGAATTTTGAAAAAAAAAAAAAATTTTTTGGGCACTTTTTTCTACTATTCAAGGCTGTTAAAAATTGTTGGACAAGAATTTCAAAAAAAGCTCGTGTCTATCTGTTGCGACATGTTTTCTGATAATTAAAATGTTTAGTATGACAAGATCGGTCAGGTAGATTTTTCGAAAACGTTCACCCCACCTCTAAAGGACGAGGACGCAGTGAAGGACGTGTAGCGGTCGCATATGTCATTTTTATGTAAAACCAACGAACTATGTAAAGTTCAATAATGAATGATAACATTACAAAACACTGCTTCCCGAAGTCATTTGTAGTTTTCTAGTAATCAATTTTTGACTATAGCGCTCGGAAATGAGGTATTACATAGTAAGACCCCCTTAATGATAAGCTAAGTTTTTTCACCCGTAAGATCTATGATTTGCTTGACTTTCATGTTCCTATGCGTACTAGTCGCGTTCAAAATAGTTCTTGTTCCTGGTTTACGAATTCTGTGAAATTATCTATTAAGTTTCGTCATAAATCCTATAACGAAACGAAGCTAGCTCTTCTGTTAAATGGGCCAAACGTAAATATTGTTACGAATACTAAGTCTAGTGGGCTGTCACGTATCTCTGGATAGTGTGATTTGAAAATAAAACACAGTCAGTTTCTTAAACGCAGACAATAAAATACACCAACAGTCACTTTATTATTTACAGTTTACACTTTACTGTTCGTACACTTAAGTATTTGCTTAATTATTCCGTGTGGCAACTTCACTTGTCAAAACCAGACTGACTCGCTGCACCGCATCTGGCCACCTTTTATACTCTGTCCGGCCGTCGCGCAGATCGTTCTCGCACGTTGCCAGATTGGACTAGAAGTTTCCCTGATGACCGCGACCATCGTTGCCAGGTTGGACTAAAAGTTACTATCGCGGCCGTCGTTGCCAGATTGGGTTATGGCACGGCACGTAGCGGCAGGGTTGCTTTGCACCGCGACAGACTGGCTCATCGTTACACTGCCCACCACTTAGACTTGTTCGTCCCGAACAAGTGCCGAGGCTCCGCTGTGATGAGGCGCCAGGCGCTCCAAATGGACTACCTTCAGCTTAGCGCCTCTATTGTTGCAACGTTGAATCCGGTATACCACGTCGTTAATCCTAGTCACGACTTCGTAAGGTCCTTCCCATGACGCTTGAAGTTTTGGAGACAAACCTTTCCTCCGCTGCGGGTTGTAGAGCATTACCAAATCGCCTTCTTGGAACCCTGCTGAGTTGGCCCGTAGATCGTATCTGGCTTTCGCCTTATCGCTGACCAGTTTGGTGCGGCTCCTTATAAACTGGTGAATTTCCTCTAGTTCCGCCCGCTTATTGGCCACGTAGTCCGTCTTAGCGCCTCCCGTCGTGCTGACTACCCCGAACTTCAAGTCAGCGGGTAACCGCAACTCTGTGCCGAACACTGCCCGGGCTGGAGTGAGTGATGTCGTGTCGTGCGGGGCTGACCTATACGCCATCAGGAACAGGGGGATATGCGTATCCCAATCCTTTTGATTCCTGCCTACCACTTTCCGCAGGTATTCCTCCAGTGTCCGGTTAAAGCGTTCCACCATGCCGTCGGACTGTGGGTGCAAAGGAGTGGTACGCGTTTTCTTTATCCCCAGCAGCCCACACACTTCCTTGAATACCGCAGACTCGAAATTCCGGCCTTGATCTGAGTGCAACTCCAACGGAACTCCGAACCGGGCTACCCAGTTGTTTACCAGCTTTTCCGAGATCGTGGTGGCCTCCTGGTTAGGAATAGGGTACACTTCGGGCCATTTGCTGAAGTAATCCATTACAACCAGCACATATTTGTTGCCTTGAGTGCTAGTTGGGAATGGGCCGGCGACGTCCATAGCAATCCGCTCAAAGGGCGCTCCCACGTTGTACTGCTGCATGCGGCCTCGAGATTTTCTTGTCGGCCCTTTCGCGGCTGAACATCGGTCGCAGCTCTTAATCCACTCGGCTACAGACTCCTGACATCCTACCCAGTAGAATCGTCTTTTTATTTTGGCGACGGTTTTGGTGATGCCTAGGTGCCCTCCACTGGAGTCGTTATGGTATGCCTCGATGACCTCGTTGATTCTGCATTTCGGGACTAAAATTAGGGAATTGCTGGTCCGGCCATCCTCACTCTCCCACTCGCGGTATAGGCAACCATCAGACAGCCGCAGACTTTGCCACTGCGCCCAGTAAGCCTTCGCGATCGGGCTCTCACCGGCCATCTCCTGCCAGTCTGGACGTGCGCCTTGCTCCTTGCCTTCAATGATTTTTTTAAGATCCGTATCCTCACGCTGGTCCTTTTGTATCTTCTCCGCAGACCACTCCTCCTCTGGCAGAACGCTGACCAATCGTACGTCCACTATCTGTTCTTTGCTTTCGGCTCGCGAGCATTGCCTGCATTCGACTTTGCACGGACGGCGGGACAAGGCATCGGCATTTCCATGGCTACTGCCCTTGCGATGCTCTATCGTGTAGTCGTAGCTCTGCAGTCGCTCGATCCACCGCGCCAATTGCCCTTCAGGATCTTTAAAGTTCAGGAGCCATCTCAATGCCGCATGATCTGTGCGCAGGCGAAACTTTTGTCCATACAGATATTTGTGGAAGTGTTTCACGCAGTCCAATACCGCCAGCAGTTCTCTCCGGGTCACACAGTAATTGCGTTCCGGTTTCGATAAAACCCTACTGTAATACGCTATCACTTGTTCCTGGCCGTCTATTATCTGTGATAGCACACCGCCAATACTACTCCCGCTTGCATCTGTATCCAGCACAAACATCTCCCCAGGCACGGGGAAGGCCAGAATTGGGGCACTGCACAGTTTTTCCTTCAGACGTGCAAAAGCCTGTTCCTGCTCCTCGTTCCACTCGAAAGCTTGGCCCTTTTTCGTCAGTTTGTGCAGGCTGCTGGCTATGTTCGCGAATCTCGGAACAAATCGGCGGTAGTATGTGCACAGGCCCAGGAAACTGCGGAGTTCGTGTAGATTGCGTGGCCGGGGCCACTCCTTCACCGCCGTGATTTTGCCTTCATCCGTATGTACTCCGCGGGCGGAAACCGTATGACCCAGATACTTGACCTCCTTTTGGAACAGCGAGCACTTCTTTGGGTTGAGTTTAAGCCCACCTTTTTGTATCCGCTCAAATACCTCCTTCAGCTTTCCCAGGTGGTCGTCGAAGCTTTTACCCATTACGATTATGTCGTCGAGGTACACCAGACATGTCCGCCAATGCAGCCCTTTTAGCACGCGTTCCATTAGCCGCTCGAATGTTGCTGGTGCGTTGCAGAGTCCAAACGGCATGACGATGAACTGCCACAAACCATCGCCAACACTGAAAGCCGTTTTCTCCTTGTCCTTGTCTGCAAGCTCTACCTGCCAATAGCCGCTGCGTAAGTCGAGCGTGGAGAACCACTGCGTGCCTGACAGTGTGTCCAGGGTGTCATCGATCCGAGGTAGTGGATAACTGTCCTTCTTGGTCACATCATTGAGCTTCCGATAGTCCACACAAAACCGGGTACTGCCATCTTTTTTCTTGACTAGCACAACCGGCGAGCACCAGGGGCCCGAAGAAGGCTCTATGACCTTGTCTTTCCGCATGTTCTCGATCAAATTGGTGACCTCCTCCCTCTTGGCCAGAGGAACTCGTCTTGGCGGTTGGCGAATCGGTTTTGCACTTCCGGTGTCGATGTTGTGCTTCACTATGGCTGTTCTTCCGCCTGCTTCTGCCGCAAAAATTGACCCATAGTGCTGCAGGAGTGACCTCGCCTTCTGTTTCTGCTTGGCCGTCAACTCGCTGCTCCACTGGTTCTCCTGCGGTATGGCGTCCATGATAAAACCGCTCTTCTTATTACCTCCAGGTGGGCTACTCTCGCAATTGACCACTGCTACAGCTTCCTTACACTCGCCGATTACCTCATCTTTCCTGACATATCTGGGTGCATTCAGGGGGTTCAGTATTCTGACTGGTATTCTGCCATTTTTAGGTTCCACTAATGTACGTCCGATGATGATGTTGTCGTGTCCTTGTTTCGGTGCTTCTACTACCCACAGCCGACTCGTCCCATCGTCCCCGTCCACCTTTGCCCACACAATCGCCTCAGAATTCGCTGGTATCCTCCCGTGTTGACACGATACAACCTTCCGTACCGCCACGCTTCGCTCATAGCCGGTGCGCAGCGGGAATTCAACGTTGGCATATCTCAGCACATTTTCCTTCAGGTCCAGCGTAAAACCGTGCCTAATCATGAAATCCACGCCGATAATCACGTCGTCCATTGTATCCGCGACGATGAACTCATGTTCCAGGCTGCTGGTGCCGATAGCAATCGTTTTTGTAACTTTCCCTCTCACCGGCGCGCGCTCGCCAGTCGCAGTCCGCAGCTGTATGCCATGCAGCGGTTCCCAGTTCTTCAGCAGCTTCCTTTTTATGATCGAATTTGACGCTCCAGTATCCAGTGTCAACACGAACAACTTTCCATCTATCCTTCCTTCAATTGTCAAGCTGCTGGGCTGTCGTTTCAGCTGTGAGACAAGGATGGTGGGGCGGCAGATTGTGGGGATCAGCTCACGCCCCTTTGGGCTGACCCGTTTTAGTTTAACAGCTCCTCGTCCTCAACCCTGCGCTTGTTGGCTGAGCCTCGATTGTCAGTATTCCTCGCTTCAGGCGATTGCGATCGAGAACGGGAACGCCTCTTTCGTTGGCGGCAGTCTCGTGATATGTGGCCCTGCTTACCACATATCCAGCAAACAACTTTAGAGGAGACCACCCGTGGCCTGTCCGGTATCTCCGAGCTTATGGCCTGGATCGGAATGTCGTTGTCCGCCTGAATCTGGCGTATCCTTGCAGGTGCATACCGAGTGCTCCCAATCCATGCCGCTTCATATGTCATCGCGCTGGTCACCGTTTCCTTAAATGTTGGCTTGCCCATCATCAACGCACTGCGACGTGTTTCCGGATCATGAAGACCTTCAACAAACGACTCAATCTTCATCCTCTCGAGATCATCAGCACCAAATTTTGGGTAGCACAACTGTACGAGCCGCTCAATGTCTGCTGCATATGTCTGCAGCGCCTCGTTGGCTCTCTGCTTGCGGTTCTTCAGCTCACAGTAGTATAGCGCATGGTTGTGCTCGTTGCTATACTTCGCTGCTAATGCCCTCATGATGGCACCGTAATCACTTCTTAAACATTCTGGAACTGATTTGATTACCTCAGCCGCAGGACCTTTCAGCGCCAGTGCCAACCTCCGACCTTTCCTGATATCTGTCCACCGATTTTCCAAAGCAGCCAAGTCGAATTGCAATTTAAATGTGTCGAACGGCGCAGCACCATCATAAGTAGGCACTTCTGTTCTGGCAGCAAAACCGTCCTGAACCGGTGGCAAACATTCTCGTGGCTGTACCTCTCGAAACCGTTCGTCTATCTTTCTGTGCATCGAATCTTCCAGACTGTCAACTCGTTTGTTCAAGGACTCATCCAGGTTGTCAACTCGTCTATTCAGGGATTCACCCATTTCGTCAACTCGTTTGTCCCAATCGTCTATTCGCGTCTCGAGATGCTCAACTTTAACATTCAGGCTATTGGAAATTTCCTCCACCTTCTGCTCTATGCGCGCAGAATTTTCCGCCATTTCTCGATTTGCAGTCTCGACTTTTGCCGAAATTTCGAGATTCGTAGTTTCCAGCTTCGCTGACATTTCTCGATTTGCTGTCTCGACTTTTGCCGAAATTTCGAGATTCGTAGTTTCCAGCTTCGCTGCCATTTCTCGATTTGCTGTCTCGACTTTTGCCGAAATTTCGAGATTCGTAGTTTCCAGCTTCGCTGCCATTTCTCGATTTGCTGTCTCGAACATGCCTTTAAGTGCAACCATTAGCTGGCTCATGTCCATTGCTTGTGGCGGCGCAGCCGCTGCAGTCGTACTTTGCATCGACGCCGCACCTGCAGGCGATTCCTCCATTTTGGCCGACGCCTCTTGTTCTTGCGCTCCGAACTCGTGCACAGTCCAATCGACGCCCCGTTCCTCACATGCTTCTCGCAAGCGCAACTGCAACTCCACCTTTCCGCCAGCAGTCGGCAAATTCCAGGCAGCCAGCTCCTTCTTCAGCTGGTCTACCTTCAGCAGCTCGAATTTCACCATGTCCGTGCTTTTATAATTTTATTTCTTTAGTTTTTTTTTTCTTATCTTCAATTTTCCACAATCCCACTTCTGACACCAAATGTTACGAATACTAAGTCTAGTGGGCTGTCACGTATCTCTGGATTGTGTGATTTGAAAATAAAACACAGTCAGTTTCTTAAACGCAGACAATAAAATACACCAACAGTCACTTTATTATTTACAGTTTACACTTTACTGTTCGTACACTTAAGTATTTGCTTAATTATTCCGTGTGGCAACTTCACTTGTCAAAACCAGACTGACTCGCTGCACCGCATCTGGCCACCTTTTATACTCTGTCCGGCCGTCGCGCAGATCGTTCTCGCACGTTGCCAGATTGGACTAGAAGTTTCCCTGATGACCGCGACCATCGTTGCCAGGTTGGACTAAAAGTTACTATCGCGGCCGTCGTTGCCAGATTGGGTTATGGCACGGCACGTAGCGGCAGGGTTGCTTTGCACCGCGACAGACTGGCTCATCGTTACAATATTTTATGCACAAGTTAAGTTCTACTACTAAGCAAATGAACACATAGAAGTGTCAACTCGTACAAGTTTGTGTACCAGCGCAGCAGGTCCCATACGCACTTCGGCTATTCGAAAATATTCGCGATGACTTCGGCACACTTCTCAATCAGTGTGCTTACTTAATTTTTCATTTATGTGGTAGACTCAGTGAAAAAAATGTGGCTGATTTGAATGAAATGTGGTAAATTTTTTTTATTGTACATTAACACTAGGAGTACCGGAGTACCACTACTATCACCACGAGCGGTCAAATGACGGTATTCAGAGCTTTTAACGAAATCGGTTGGATCTGAAGAAGTTTTTCAATCAGCCCTATTCTGGCACTACCGTAGCAATTGTTACCCTCGTAACAATTGAATTGAATTTGATTGTTTCCGTATTCTGGAAAAATTGTGACAAGAAGAAAGTTCAAACAATTCACCACTCGAGGTGAAAGCTTTTTTACTGTCAAAACAGCTGTATTTTGTATTTTTTCTATCAACGTTTAAAAAAATAAACAAACGAAAAATGGAAAACGCACAAAATCTGGCGAAGTAAGTATTTTTTTGGAGTTTCTTCCAAATGTATGTATATATTCTTTTGGTGTTTAGAGTTCCTATGTTTAAGCGCACGACGCGTCGCGACGCAGGAGCAGCTGAAGCATTTTTTGCAGTTTCTCAAGGTGCATTTGAACACGAAATTTTAATTTTAAAATTTTTGTATGCTTGTCACCTGCTCCTACGGAGGTAACAAATTTCGAAACAATTGTCACCTTTTGAGCTTTTGAATTTGCTCCAGAATACCAAAAAGTGACAATTGTTACCAAGTATTCAGTTGTTACCGAGGTGACTATTGTTACGGTTGCCAGAATAGGGCTGTTATTGTACTTAATTGTATTTGTACATTAATTGTATTTTACGTTCTTCTACGCACTGTAACCTGTGCCGGGTTTCTTCCCATTGTTTTTTGTATTGTTGACTATTTTTTTTTTCTTTTGGGAGCTCGGACTCGGACAAATTTCAGCAGCAGGTAAAACTTCGCATGGTAAAACTTCGTCCGTCCAAGCGCATTGCCATCGCCATGCGATATTCTTAAAAATACTAAACGTTACTAAAAATAAAGGCAAAATTAACTTCAACTGTTTTAGAAATTTTTCCATTTGAATTGCCCCACTAAAACAATTGTCAAACTGTAAACTATTTGTAGTGCACTGCTTTCGAAGTGATGTGAGTGCTACCACATACGTTTTTTTTGCACATTTTCACTTAAAATGTTCAATGCAGCCATAATATAAATTTTACAACATAAAGCTCTAATTTATTTGGAGTAATAGGTTAGTTAATAGAAAAATGTATGTTCCACAAAAATGTGGTAAATTTGAAGCCCTTCGTGGTAGATGTGGTAAAAACTTGATTTTAAAAATAATTGTGGTAAATCTATCACATATGTGATAGACGTAAGCACACTGTTCTCAATTCGAAGTCAGTTTTCATAATTTGCTTTACTGTGAAAGCTAAATTGGAGCGTTGAGCGTTGCATTTTCTGACGCAACGCTCTCGCTCAGTGCGGCATACCGAAATTGAAGCGTTGCGTTGGGATTGTCAAAATCATGAAATGAAAACAAATGTCAAAAAAATATCTATTTAGTTGCAAAAAAAAAAACAGGTTACTATTATTTTGCAAAACTTAGCTCTTATTTGAATAAATTCCTCACAATTTAAATCAAATGAAATATAAATTACAGGCGTTTTTGTTAGTCGCAGCCAACGTCAACCGCTAACGCCTTGTCAAAATTGGAAATTCGAATAGCTCAGCGTCAGAGCGTTTCAATTGTGGTTTGCCCCCATACAATTTGTATGGGGATGAAGCAATTTTGACAGTTGCTTGCCGCTAACGCTCCAATTTAGGTTTGACTGTTATGTTGATGTGGTCAGTCGCACATCAACTGTGAGCTGTGATGCTGTGATTCACTGCGCATAAGTTGTCGCGACAGCTTCATTGGTTCAGCTTCATTGTGTGCGCTGACTTCACACGCAATGAAATAATCAACCACCAAAAAAGCCAACAAAAGTAAAAACACAATTTCACTTGTTCGCGCTCATTTTTTGTGTTTATACTTATTTTCGTTGACGATCGCTTTCGCTTCACACAATTTCCTAAAAAAACAGCTCATTGTCAATCTAATCGTTGCGCTATCTGGTTGCGTGTTTTCGTATGTCTTCCGTTAACTGAATTGAAAACATTCCGACGTGGTTGAATTCCCAACAACACATTTAATTTTTTTTAAGGAAACCCCTCATTCCTCCAATATAAAAAGCTTTTGTACAATTTGTGTCTTGCAAACGTAACAGAAATAGATGAATACAAAATGTGGTTTTTAGAACCGTCTACTTGTAGGGAACATAAGCAATTTATATTAGATTACTTTTTAATAATTTTTAAAAAATTGCATTTGGCTAAAAGGGAAAATTGAAAGTAAAACGAAAAATAAGAATAAAATAAAAATACTAAAGAACACATAAAATTACTAAATAATATAAATTTTAAGAAAATATGTAATAATAATAAATCATATAAATAAATAATGAAGGAAAAGTTATAAATACCAACTAAATAAGAATAATAACAATAATTAATAATAATAAATACCAATAACTAATTTCATGTTTTGTTTTTGATTTGTTAATTTAATTAACAAAAAATTTCAATTTGTACGCTATTGTCAATAGCATTCACTCATTTGACAATTTATCAAGGAAAGAGCTTTAATTTTTAGAAATACAGTACATTCCGTTTAGCTGCCTCTTCGCTTAGGTGCATTTTCTGCTTAGCTGCATGATTTGGCCAAAATCCTACTTCGCAAACCGAATTTCCTTTGAAAATTTCACATTTAGCTGCATTTCATTTAGCTGCACTTTTCCGTTTAACCCTTTCGGGACGGAGTTTAACTTTG
This sequence comes from Melieria omissa, assembly GCA_963971225.1. Taxonomy (NCBI): domain Eukaryota; kingdom Metazoa; phylum Arthropoda; class Insecta; order Diptera; family Ulidiidae; genus Melieria; species Melieria omissa. The sequence continues at coordinate 50,429,481 of OZ020269.1, read as the reverse complement.
AAAACCAAAATACTCTTGGTAGAAATGTTCCCATGCTTTCAATTTTGAGACTGCAAAATTTTGTTGCATACTCACAAATTCTAAAAACATCCGTTATCCGAAGACATATACAGCCATGTTCCACAATTCGTTTTCGAACGAAAATGTGAATGAAACGGAATAGCATGTTCTGAATTTCGGTATAACGATTTAGATTTCAAAAATGAAATCGTTACGAATTGAGGTGTTCTCTAAATCGAATTCGTTACTTTATTTTCATTTTGAATTCGTTGATGAAAAATTATGTGATTTTGAAAACGGCCGTAAAAAATGTAAGCATTTGATACTGAAATGCATGTAAAATAGAAGGCCATTGATTGGTTCGGCTTCAATAATTTTATGTGGGTGCCATCCACGCAGCCCATTACTCCGGGAATGCTGAATGTTAATAAATGTTCTTTTGACTGGCGCACTTCTTCTGGACTCATTTTTATACTAATCCATTTTGGACAAAGCACTTTTTCTAAATGCGTAGCATCTCTGTTAAGATTTTGAATGTCTTCTGCCAATCGCTATGTCTGTATCTTTTCCAATCGAACGTTCCAGCAAAAAACCTTAACACTAGAATGTTCGGATAGGTACAAATGTACCTCCACGGAGAAACAAACATAACATTTTTACACTATTTATCATGCAAGCACAGCGAGACTCCATGATAGCCTTAAATGATCTATGCAGATTATAGAAAAAGAGGAAAATAGAAAAAAATGTTTGTGTGGTGGTGGGTGGGAGTCGTCTATGAAGAGCCGCCTCATTCTGCTTGGCATAGGTACAAATGTACCCCCCGAGTTTTGTATACTTTACACAGGTGATAGAGTTGTTGGGAGGTAGGGTAAATACATCTTAACGAGGAGCTTGTAATGTTCAGAGAGAGATATTTTAAAAGGTTTCACGTCGTCCAAAATGCTTCGGAAGGAGTCCTTCTCTAGCCTGTAATACGCGATAAATCTGCAATGCAGGGAAAGGTCAGCTTGTGGCTGCAAAATAACAAAATTTATACTTACACGGCTTGTGGAAGATCTTGTGGATTAGAACGGTCCCTCAAAATACGCCGCCTTACTTTTTCGTTGCTGTACCATTCATTTTGGCATAAATAAAGTACACCAAGTGTAAAAGCGCTCTTTTTCTCAAACTTTTGTTTAAAAATTGAAGTGATATATTTTTGTCATATAAGACTCAGCTGATTCGAATTTTATTTCGAATTGTTCATAAATCGTACGAATTTCAGAACAGGCTTTAACGATTCGTGCGATTTCAATTTTCGGTTTCGATTTGAAATCGCGTGAATGCTGGAACATGCCTGATAATTCGAATAATTATTCTGCGCGGGTCACGAGATCTGAATAATTAAAAACTTGCAGGGGCCTTAAAAACTTGCTGGGACGTACTATCCCAGTAGTCCCGAAAGGGTTAACAGCCCTGTTTTTGAGCAAGTTTTGTTTGATTGTATGAAAAAGACATCGTTAAGTAGCAGTGGGAAATTTTTCGAGTTAAATTTTATGAACAATCTACCTCATTTCTCAACGTCGCTTTCAAAATGGAGGCATTGGTTGTGAAATTGTCAAAAAAGAAATATTCGCAGGGTAAAATTACCGATTATTTTACATAAAAGCATATCAGTAAGAATATGTGCATAAATATTTTCATTATAGGTATCTAGTTATGTATGCATAAGCAGCTATAAGATAGCGGTTCATTTGCTAATAAAAATTTGGTTCAGTCTTACACTGGTGTAATCTTTTCAATAATTCAATAGATTCGTTCATGCAAAATCTTTATATATATCTGTGGACTTTTGACAAAAGCACTTAAGTCAAATTCGAGATATTTTTATCATATATATAGATTTTTCAGACTCGTTTTTTAGTCTAATCGACGTATCTGTATCATAATTAGTTTAGGAGATACGATACATAGCAATTCAACCTACTACATGGGCTGAAACGTCTTTGGCCTGACATAGAGATGGCGCCAAAAATTAAGAATTATTGTGTTGTACATGGAAAACCATCCTTAACTTAGATTCTGTCAAAGTTTCATGACATTTGGTTGACTCGTTTTCAAGTTATTGCTTTCGAAGTGACGCTACCTCTGAATTTTTGTAAACAATGGAAAAAAGTGAATTTCGTGTTTTGATAAAACATTGCTATTTGATGGGCAAAAATACAGATGTATTATAACATTTATCAAGCCATGCTTTTGTTTCCACTGTATTTTTGCCCATCAAATAGCAATGTTTTATCAAAACACGAAATTCACTTTTTTCCATTGTTTACAAAAATTCAGAGGTAGCGTCACTTCGAAAGCAATAACTTGAAAACGAGTCAACCAAATGTCATGAAGCTTTGACAGAATCTAAGTTAAGGATGGTTTTCCATGTACAACACAATAATTCTTAATTTTTGGCGCCATCTCTATGTCAGGCCAAAGACTTTTCAGCCCATGTAGTAACTCGATTTTCTTTTTAGATTAATTTTGACAAAACAACTTAGCTCACATAAGTAAAACTGAGATCACAAATTGTTTCTTTTGACAAAACAACTTATGTCGACGTAGCATTTTGAATTTTGAATGATTTTATTTTGGCAAAGACACATATGTCGACATAAGTGTGTTTGTTAATTTCAATTTTTGAAATCTGACACTCTTATGTGACATAGGTTGTTTAGTGGATTATTATTCCATGAGCTTTCGGCACAGTAACACTCTAAGCCGACATAAGTGTTTTTTTTTTAAACGTGAAGTCAAAAATATTCTCTGCTTATATTGACTTAAGTTCATTTTATCAAAATTTTTTTTAAGAAAAACAAAACTGAAGTGGTTTCATGTGGGAAGCCAACTTAATAAAAAAAATAGGAGGATGAGTGATGGTCGCTTTGGCGAAAAAACAAGAAAGGCAAACTAGGAATTTACAAGCACATAATAAAGAATCAAATATGATATTGTAACGATAAGACAGTCTGTCGCTGTGCGAAGCAACCCTGTCGCTACGCGCCGTGCTATAGTTCAATCTGGCAACGACGGCCGCGATAATAAGGGAAACTTTTAGTCCAACCTGGCAATGATGGAAACTTTTAGTCCAACCTGGCAATGATGGGAACTTTTAGTCCAACCTGGCAATGATGGCCCGCGATCATCATGGAAACCTTTAGTCCACTCTGGAATGTGCGAGAACGATCTGCGCGATAACCGGCCAGGTATAAAAGGCAGCCGGGTACGGCGCAGCGAGTCAGTCTTGGTTTAGATAAGTGAAGGTGCCACACGGAGTAATCAAGCAAATAATTAAGTGTAAAGACAGTGAAGTGTAAAAGTGTGAAATAAAGTGATAGTTGGTTTTTATTGACTGCGTTTGGATAACTAAAGTTGTTTTATTTTCAAATTGCACAATCCAGTGATACGTAACAGCCCACTAGAACTAGTATTCGTAACATTTGGTGTCAGAAGTGGGATTGTGTGACTGAAGAGAAACAAAACATAAACAAAAAAATAAATAAATAAAATTATCAGGTGTACAACTTTGCTTCCGCCGTTTTCCGATAGGTGGCTGTACCGGCTGAGGCTGGTTGAAATACATAGATGGTAATGCCTTTAAAGTGAGTGTGGACAGTGCCTAACGAATTGTCATCGCCGTTTCAGTGACAGTTGTTCTTGTTTTCGTATTATTCACGCTCGAAAATGTCCGTTTATGTGCCCAATTCTCGCCATTTGCGGGAAGTTTTACTTTTCTGTTACAATTGGAAAAAAAAATGCAGCTGAAGCGCATCGAATGCTCTCAGAAACTTACGGTGATGCTGCTCTGAGTGAAAGAACGTGTCGGGAGTGGTTTCAACGTTTTAAAAATGGTGATTTCGATGTCGAAGACAAACATGGTGGTGGAAGAGAAAAAACCTTCAAAGATGAACAACTAGAAGCATTGCTTGATGAAGATTCATGCCAAACCCAAAAAGAGCTTGCCGAATCGTTGGGAGTGAGTCAGCAAGCCATTTCAAAACGTCTCAAGCGGCCACAATATCAAGAGCGACATGACAAAGTCATCCTCCAACACGACAATGCTCGGCCTCACGTCGCAAAAGTGGTCAAAAAGTACCTGGAAACGCTGAAATGGGAAGTCTTGCCCCACCCGCCGTATTCCCCAGATGTCGACCCTGGGGAACTCGAGCTTCTGAAGGAGAACCAGCTGAAGAAGGAGCTGGCTGCCTGGAATTCGCCGACTGCTGGCGGTAAAGTGGAGTTGCAGCTGCGCTTGCGAGAGGCGTGTGAGGCACGAGGCGTCGATTGGACGGGGCACGAGTTCGGAGCGCAAGAACAAGAGGAGGAATCGCCTGCGGGTGCGGCGTCGATGCAAAGTACGGCTGCAGCGGCTGCGCCACCACAAGCAATGGACATGAGCCAGCTTATGGTTGCAATGAGAGGCATGTTTGAGGAAACTTCTGCGAAAATCGAGAATGTTAAAGGCGTGTTCGAGACTTCGAAACGTGAAATAGCAGCCAAAATGGAAAATGGAAATCGCGAAATGTCGGCGCAAATGTCAACGAGAATAGAAAACAAGCTTCAGGAAAATTCTGCGCGCAGAAAGGGAGCAGAAAGTGGAAGAAATCGCCAAACAGCTAAATGTGAAGGTGGAGCACCTGGGAGTGGAACACTTGGATAAACGAGTCGACGACCTGGATGATTCCCTGAACAAACGTGTTGACGATCTTGATGATTCCCTGAACAAACGTGTTGACGATCTGGATGATTCCTTGAACAAACGAGTTGACGGTCTGGAGGATTCGGTGAACAAAAAAATCGACGAGCGGCTTAGAGAGGTACAGCTGCGAGCAAGGGTGCAGTCAGTTGAGGAAAGTTTTGCCATAGCAGTGCCTACTTATGATGGTACTACGTCGTTTGACACATTCAAACTAAGGAGTGCGTCGTTAAAAATTGTGACATGCAATTTTTCTAATAACTTCGTTAATACAAATTCAAATTAAACTTTCTTTGATCAGGTGAGCCATGAAAACTTTGTCATTGAATAGTTTATGCCCATTTATAGCATTGAATGAGTATTTAATGATAAAATGGTAATGATAAAATGAGAAAGTGACGATAAATGATAAAATTATAAAATTAACAAGGAAAAATGAAAGCCGTTATGAGGGGTATTCCAGAAAAAGTTAGAAAATTTACCCTTGAAAATTTATTATAATTTTTTTCTAATAAATTCTAAATCTACATAAAAGAAATGTTATAAAAAACCAGACTTTTCAAAAATTGGACTAGTGGTTGCTGAGATGTTTTAATTTTTCGATGTCACTATTTTTAACGACGCACTCCTTACAATTCGAGATGGCTGCTTTGGAGAGTCAGTGGACCGATGTTAAGAAAGGTCGGAGACTGATACTGGCTCTAAGAGGTCCTGCGGCTGAGGTAATAAAAACAGTTCCGGAAGGTTTGAGAGGTGATTACGAGACCGTCATAAGGGCGCTGGCAGCCAGATACAGTGACGAGCACTACAAAATGCTGTATTATTGCGAGCTGAAGAGCCGTAGACAAAGGGCCAACGAGGCGCTGCAGACATATGCAGCAGACATTGAGCGGCTCGTACAGTTGTGTTACCCGAAATTCGGCGCTGATGACCTCGAGAGGATGAAGATTGAGTCATTTATTGAAGGTCTTCATGACCCAGAGACACGTCGCAGTGCGTTGATGATGGGCAAGCCGACATTTAAGGAGACGGTGACCAGCCCGATGACGTACGAGGCGGCCTGGAGAGGAAGTTTTCGACATTCATCTGCGGAAAAGCGTCGAGCCCAATCTGGACGTGTCACGCAAAGCCAGACAGTGAGCTCGGAGGCACCAGCGGGGCTGTGGGCAGTGTCAGCTAGAGTCAGTTGCTGTCGATGTAGCAAGCCAGGCCACATCTCACGAGACTGCCATCTGCGAGAAAAGCGTCCCGAACAGATCGGAGACGTCCGGTTGATAAGCGTTATGCCAGGGATAGAGTCGTCTGCGGAGAGACTACAAAAGGACCAGCAAAAATCGTCGAAGGCAAGGAGCAAGGCGCACGTCCAGACTGGCAGGAGATGGCTGGTGAAAGCCCGATCGCGAAGGCTTACTGGGCACAGTGGAAAAGTCTGCGGCTGAAGGAAGGATGCCTGTACCGCGAATGGGAGAGCGCGGATGGTCGGACCAGCGACTCCCTAATGGTAGTGCCGAAATGCAGGATCAACGAAGTCATCGTGGCATGCCATAACGACTCCAGTGGAGAGCACCTAGGTATCACCAAAACCGTCGCCAAAATAAAAATTCAATTTTACTGGGTAGGATGTCAGGAGTCTGTAGCCGAGTGAATTAAGAGCTGCGACCGATGTTCAGCCGCGAAAGGGCCGACAAGAAGATCTCGAGGCCGAATGCAGCAATACAACGTGGGAGCGCCCTTCGAGCGGATTGCTATGGACGTCGCCGGCCCATTCCCAACTAGCACTCAAGGCAACAAATATGTGCTGGTGGTAATGGATTACTTCAGCAAATGGCCCGAAGTGTACCCTATTCCTAACCAGGAGGCCACCACGATCTCGGAAAAGCTGGTAAACAACTGGGTAGCCAGGTTCGGAGTTCCGTTGGAGTTGCACTCAGATCAAGGCCGGAATTTCGAGTCTGCGGTATTCAAGGAAGAGTGTGAGCTGCTGGGGATAAAGAAAACTCGTACCACTCCTTTGCACCCACAGTCCGACGGCATGGTGGAACGCTTTAACCGGACACTGGAGGAATACCTGCGGAAAGTGGTAGGCAGGAATCAAAAGGATTGGGACACGCATATCCCCCTGTTCCTGATGGCGTATAGGTCAGCCCCGCACGACACGACATCACTCACTCCAGCCCGAGCAGTGTTCGGCACCGAGTTGCGGTTACCCGCTGACTTGAAGTTCGGGGTAGTCTGCACGACGGGAGGCGCTAAGACGGACTACGTGGTCAATAAGCGGGCGGAACTGGAGGAAATTCACCAGTTTATAAGGAGCCGCACCAAACTGGTCAGCGATAAGGCGAAAGCCAGATATGATCTACGGGCCAACTCAGCAGGGTTCCAAGAAGGCGATCTGGTAATGCTCTACAACCCGCAGCGGAGGAAAGGTTTGTCTCCGAAACTTCAAGCGTCATGGGAAGGACCGTACGAAGTCGTGACTAGGATTAACGACGTGGTATACAGGATTCAACGTTGCAGCAATAGAGGCGCTAAGCTGAAGGTAGTTCATTTGGAGCGCCTGGCACCTTATCACAGCGGAACCTCGGCACTTGTTCGGGACGAACAAGTCTAAGTGGTGGGCAGTGTAACGATAAAACAGTCTGTCGCTGTGCGAAGTAACCCTGTCGCTACGTGCCGTGCTATAATTCAATCTGGCAACGACGGCCGCGATAATAAGGGAAACTTTTAGTCCAACCTGGCAATGATGGAAACTTTTAGTCCAACCTGACAATGATGGAAACTTTTAGTCCAACCTGGCAATGATGGCCCGCGATCATCATGGAAACCTTTAGTCCACTCTGGAATGTGTGAGAACGATCTGCGCGATAACCGGACAGGTATAAAATGTAGCCGGGTACGGCGCAGCGAGTCAGTCTTGGTTTAGACAAGTGAAGGTGCCACACGGAGTAATTAAGCAAATAATTATGTGTAAAGACAGTGAAGTGCAAAAGTGTGAAATAAAGTGATTGTTGGTTTTTATTGACTGCGTTTGGATAATTAAAGTTGTTTTATTTTCAAATTGAAAGATGTTAGGACGGTATGGTTTGGACACCTCTTCCCTTTCAAATGAAAATATCAGAAGATGCTGAAATGATTAAAGTCATATAAGGAAAGTTTGATTAAAAACAGAACATGATTGACAATTTTGGAAATAAAATTGGTAGTGATAATGAAAATGAAGAGGATATTTTTTACGAAACAGACTATGATGATTCAGACTTCATTCCTTCTGGTAGTAGTTCTAGCCAAGACCACTCTCACTCCAAGCCATCAGAAAGTACTCGAGCTATGGGCAATATACTAGAGCTAACTTATACCAATTTAGTTCACCGGAGGTAAATTAGGCCTTATTACTTGAATCACCACCAACACCAAGATTACTTACTAGGAACAAAAAAACATATTCGATACTCATTGGAACGGAATAAACGTCGTCAGCTTTTAAATAACTTAATTGAAGTTCGACGTAAGAAAAGTACAAAATTTCCAACCTCATTGATTCCAAGAAATCAACAATATGTTTATTCAAGCAGATGAAAGCTTTAAGGTTCAATATTATTCCACGTTGGCCCAAAATTCAAAGTTCCGCATTGGTCAAATATTATACTTCTGCGCTACCTATTTCAGTTCACAAAAAAATAATTGGCTGGATATGTTGCTCTTAATTAATTCATGTTTCCACAATTTTTACCAAAATCTAAAATCTGAAGGAGAATGCATAATTGAACTGGACTCAGATTTGGATGAAACGGAATCAAATGAATAATTTGAATAATGTTTTCAATGTTGTGGATAATTTATTATTATTAATTATGTGAAATAAATTAAGTTATTTATTTCCTTTTTTTAACAAACCCGAAATGTCTTTCAGGTAAACAACTTAATTCAGACTTTTATATAAATTTTCTTTTAATAAAAACACTTAACTGACCTATGCGCCATATCCAAATGTATTTTTAGGCAAAATACATTTGATAAAACCACTTATGTCAATTTAAGTTATTAATATCTATGTAAAATGAGTTTGACAAAACAACTTAGTTCATTGTTCCAAAAAATATTCAATCAATAAATATTTGAAAAAACGTTTTCACAAAAACCAAATTATTCCACAAATTTCACTTAAGGGAGTCGTAAAAATTCAAAATTTTTATATATACTTAAATGCAATTGTGTGCTGTTTTACATGTTATTTTATGTTTTTTCGCTCTCCTGTAAAATCTACGAAATGGACTTCAGTGCTTTTGTCAAAATTCCACAGATACATATTTTGATATTTTTAAATAGGTGCGCGTTGTAGATCCTTACATCAAAAGAATTTAGCTGTTTCCAAAATCTTTTTTAGATATACCGCTTAGCTGAGTTTTTCGTTTAAGTGCACCAAATCATGTGCATCGAAGGTGAATGCAGCTAAACGGAATGTACTGTAGAATGCCTATTCTTGATAAATAGTAAATACTTGACAAATAGTTAATATGGTGAATTTATTAAGTGTACAGAATTGGGCTGTTAATATATGAATTTGAAAAATGTATCGGTATGAATTTTATTAGGCCAGAAGGCAACGTAGCCTACATGAATGCCAACATTGCACAGCAGAAATTCATGGTATTGTTTTTATATCAATCACAACGCACACTCTACTGTACGCCTTTGCGAATTCACATGGTTCATTATTCATAGCAGAACCGAAAACCATGGAAATTCAATTTGCTTTCATCTTGTACAGTTGCTCGTATTGTTTTCATTCGCCTCAGCGCATACACAAGCAACACGCACATTTATTCCCTGTCGGACCTGAGACAACTAGTTCCAAAAATTCATTGGTTTTTCAATTGGTTTTTTGAAAGTCAATTGGACAGCTACAGTCAGTGGTCAATCAATTAGCACGCTTACGAAAAATCTAAATTTTCATGTTTAAGTGGATCTAAGACGTACTAAAATAGTTTCCAAACGCTTTTTGTTTTCTTGTTTGCTTAGCTTGTTTGTCCCACAGTATTTCTAATGGTATTTGTGAGGTTATGTGCCATGGGTGAGCACGATAACGGGACTTTGTTAGCAGCAGTATAGGTTAGGTTAGGTTACCGAAGGGGTGTGTGCGGCAAGCATTTCCACTCGAAGAGCCTGTTGGGTCCATTGTGAATCCCTTCATTTTCGGAGAAACCGGTGCCTTCCTCTATCAGTTGGGATCCCTGTAGATCCAGGCGGGATCTTTTGGGAACCATTTGGTCTTGGCGACGAAATTGTGTAGATCGGTAATCTGTGCGTCTGCTACTTCCGCGAGCCCATCAAAGAACCTTGCCCCAAGAGTCTGGAGCCGTCGTCTTTGTAGTGATGGGCAGTGGCATAGCAGATGCTCGAGTGATTCTACTGCATCCTCGTCTCCGCAGCTCCTGCATAAATCGTCGGTCGCCAAACGCCATTTGCATAGCATGACACCAATGGCGCAGTGACCTGTGATTACCCCCGTGCGTACCATGCGTATAGCATGCTTGTCGAGGAGCAGAAGGCTCCTAGTTTTTCTCGCGTTGAGCGCCGGCCAATCCTGCAGTCGCACAAAGTTGTGGCTCTTTTTGTAGCTCGTGTGAGCCACTCCCCTATTGAACCCATCGTAGCAGAGATCGGTGGTAGCACCGTGTTGACCGCCTCGCTGACTGGCATCGCTGACCCTGCACGGGCTAATTCGTCCGCCTGCTCATTCCCTTCGATATTGCTATGTCCGGGAACCCAGCACAGACGGACCCTGCACTGTCTTATGCCACCCAGTGCTTTCCGACAGTCTAGTACTACCTTTGATTTCACTACGGTGGATTCAATTGCTTTTAGAGCAGCCTGGCTATCAACACAAATAACGGCCGCACTAAAAGCCGAGTTTTTTATGTGCTGCGCTGCTTTCATGATGGCGAAAACCTCCGACTGGAAAACGCTGCAATAGTCTGGTAGTCTGTACGTCCAGTAGACATTTTGCGTTTCGCAGTAGACACCTGCACCGGTCCCATCTTCTGTCTGCGAGCGGTCGCTAAAGTAGACTCCCGCAGAGTCTTTCACCTCGGGCTGTTGCCAGTTGTCCCTGGAGGGATAATCGATGGGATCTTCAATTTGAAGTCGCTGCGCTTTACCAGGAAATCAGTGGCCTTATTTAGAAGACCTTGTCCGGTGGAGCTAGTCATTAGAGCATTCAGAATGCTGGAATGTCCGTAGTTGCCTGGCTTTAGTTGGTTAGACTCCCTCAACCTGAGTATTGTCTTTGCTGCGCTGGCCTTTAGGAACAAGTCCACTGGGGGAAGGTGCAGAAACATTTCCTGGGCCATCCGTGGAGCCGCCCATGTGATTGCCAAGGTGGCAAGTCTCTGCACATTCTCCAGATTGCTTCGGTTGCTCTTTTTGTCCATGGCTGGCTACCATACATGAGAACCATAGGTAATGATGGGTCTGATTACCGCAGTGTACATCCAATGGATGATATACGGTTTTAATCCCCATTTCTTACCAAAGGCTCCCCTGCAAGCATACAGTGCGTTGAGTCCCTTTTTCATTCTTTCTTCAATGTTTCGTTTCCACGAAAGTTTTGAGTCCAGAATAAGGCCAAGATATTTGGCCTCTTTTGATAGCTTCAGGGGATGCCCGTCCACACAGGGAAGAGCGAATTCCTGAATCTTCGTTTTCTTGGTGAACAGGACTAGTTCGGTCTTTTTGGGATTTATCCCGAGACCGTTGTCCCTCGCCCACGCTGACAAATCAGCCAATAAGGATTCCATCAGCTCACTGATAGTTGGCAGAAATTTGCCATCTATCATGATGACGATGTCGTCCGCATAGGCCACTATTCTGAAAGCTTTTAGAATCTCATCTACTACTAGTAGCCACAAAAGAGGGGAAAGCACCCCACCTTGGGGTGTACCTCTTGTGGCTCTCCTTCTGATGGAAGCCGGTCCTATCGTTGAGTTGATTATCCTGTCTTGCAGCATAGTTCCAACTCAATCGATAACGAAGCTTTTAACACTATCAGCACGAAGTGCTTCTGTTATGGCCTCAGTGGTGACATTGTTGAAAGCTCCCTCTATATCGAGGAAAGCCGCCATTGTGTACTCCTTTAAGGCCAATGAATTCTCTATGAGGGCAACTATGCTGTGCAGTGCACTGTCTACCGACCTCCCCTGGAGGTAGGCATGTTGTGCATTGCAGAGCTCAGAAGCCAGTCCCCGGTTGTCTCTTATATGTCTGTCCAGTAGCCTCTCCAGCGTTTTCAATAAGAATGAGGAGAGGCTGATGGGTCTATAGTCTTTAGCCGTGGTGTGGCTGGGTTTTGCTGCCTTTGGTATAAAGAGACTACTTTGACCTCTCTCCACTGCTTTGGCACTACATTCCCTAATAAGCATCCCTTAAAGATGCTTACCAGGGGTTGCAGAATACAGTCTCCGGCCTGTTGTAGCATGGCTGGAATGATACCGTCAGGCCCTGCGGACTTGTAGGGGTTAAACGACCTTATGGGCCCATTCGACCTTATCCTTGTCTACTATTGTGGCAACAGCTTCCGGTGGTGTAGTTGTTCCAAGTTGCTCTGGAAGATTATCCGAGTCAGTAGAAACATGACACTGGGGAAAGTGTGCCTCCATTAGAGTCACGAGCGAATCTTCACTGGACACCGTCCATGATCCGTCCGGCTTGCGGATGCAGCTATCAGCACAATGCTGCTTAGACAGGACTTTCCTTAGCCTGGACGCCTCGTTGACACAGTCTATCGATTCACAGAAGGTTGTCCACGATTCTCTTTTGGCTTCGCAAATAGCCTTCTTGAAGGCGTTGAAACTGGATCGGTATGCGTTCCAGTCCCTTGCCTCTCCACTTAATTTTGCTCTATTGAACAGTCGCCTTGTCTCCTGACGTAGTAGTCGAAGCTCAGGATTCCACCAGCTGTCGCTGTGCTTCCGCTTGACTTGACTTAGGCTAAAAACATAGTGGAGCGGCGAGCAAAGCGACGAGAACAAATCAACGCTTTTGAATCGAAGCGCACATAGTCACGAGCAAAGCGAAGAGAGCTGAAAAGAGCAAAGCGACGATTTCAAAATATTTTGTTTTTATCGCCTTGCTCGCCGCTTTGCTCTACTTGAAAATCCAAAAATTTTTGCTATTAAAAAATGTGTGTGAACAAAACAAAAAAAATGTATGTGGATTGATTGATAAGAGCAATATTCGCAAAAAATGCCTTATGGATCGCTCTACGCTTTTCTCGTCGCTTTCCTCGAAGCTTTGCTCTTCGCTTTGCTCACCGCTCCACTATGTTTTAAGTCTTACCGTACAGGAAGACTTAAAGGCAGCGTTCAAAGTGCCCGTTTGGAGTTCAACCGAGTTCTCAATCGCGCGCTTGCCTGTGACGGGGGCGAAACCTTTCGGCCTCAGTCTTGAACGAACGATCGTCGCGAATTTCTCCAGTTTGCCCTCCTTGGGTTCAAAGGTGGTAGTTTGCAAACCACGTCAAAATTGACAAGGAAGAGTATTCGGTTGTGGTCTGAGAAGGAACAGCCGTCCAATACTATCCAGTTGTCAACCCTAACGTCGTTTGCCTCAGAAAACAAGGTTAAATCAATTACTTCCTTCCTGACCCTATTCTGAAAGGTGGGCGTGTTGCTCTTATTACAGATAGATAGAGAAGTGGAAAGAATAAATTGAAAAATGGACTCACCCCTCACGTTGATATCGCTGTTTCCCCTGCGTGTGATGGCCGTTGGTGTCGCAGCCCAACACCAACGCGTGCCGTTTCGCGCTGGCAAAGCCGACCAGGTCTCGGACCGCCTGGGATGGTGGGCAGCAGCCGCAGTGTTGCCAGCGGCTGCTGCTGTAATTCTGCCGACGGCAGGAACTACGCCGGCTGGTTCCTTAGCGGTCTTGCCACCAGGAGGCTTGTTGGCTGCACAATTGTTGCCGTTGTCTTCTCGAATTTTGCAACCATTTTTCGGTGTTTCTTGATGAGAACCCTGTCCCTGTTGGTCAAGGACGACGGTTCCAGTAAGCTCATTTTCCGGAGATGCTGAGCTGAACATTTGTAAGCCTTTCGGGCTTTCTGCTCAGCGGTTCTCTCAACAGCTTTTGTCTCCTTCGGACAGTGGCATAGCAAGTGCTCCAAGGTACCTTTGGCATTGTCTTCACCACATCTTGTGCATGCATCACTTGGTACCAAGCCAAGTTTGGCAGCGTGGGACGGTGTGAGACAGTGTCCCGGGAGTATCCCGGTTAATAGTTTGCAATCCTCTCTTCGGAGTGATAGTACAAACTCTGTGTTGTTGATATTATGCTCGCGAAGCATGATGTTTGCTTTCCTGTATGATGTAGATCTCTCCCACATGGACGCCGCCTCACGAACCATATTCTCTTCAATTTCCGTCTTGAGCGTGGAGAGGGGTGGGTAGATGTCTGGCTCGCTGACCGTGGGCAGTCGTGCCCCGGCTTTGGCGAGCGCATCAGCCTTCTCATTTCCCTCAACTCCTTTGTGACCCGGTACCCAATAGATAGTGACTACCCTGTTGCGACAGAGTTCGTCCAATTTGGTTTTGCAGTTCCGTACGCATATCGAGTTTGACATTACCCCAGCTGCTGCTTTTATGGCTGCTTGGCTGTCGATATAGATATTAATCCGAGAGTCTGAAGGGGTGCGCTCCATTGCTAGTTGCGCAGCTCTTGTGGCAGCGTGTACCTCTGCTTGGAAGATGCTGCAGTAATCCGGGAGCCGGAAAGACTGTTGAAGGTCAAGTTCCGGACAGAAAACTGCAGATCCCACTCCCTCTGTCATCTTGAATCCATTCGTGAACAGGTTATAGGATTGACGGCTGAGTTCGAGCCCCTGTCGCCACCCATCCGGTGCTAGGACCACGTAGGGTTTGAAATTAAAATTGGTTTGAGTTGTGGCGTAGTCTGAGCTATCGCCTACCCCTGCGTGTATCCTACTATGGCCGTAAGGTCGTAGCGTGAGCTGTCCAGTTACCTTTAGTCTAAGCGTGACCTTCTTAGCAGCGCTTTTCGCAGTCAGATCGATTGGATAAAATCCCAAGGTTGTGTCCAGTGCCGCTGTCGGAGTGGTGCGCATTGCGCCTGTTGTACACAACCCACAACCCGCTCTCTGTACAGTCTCGAGTCTTTTGGCATAGGTCTTTTTATCCACCGCAGTCCACCATACTATGATCCCGTAGAGCATAATGGGTCTAATAACTGCAGTGTAAATCCAATGTGTGAGACGGGGGGATAAGCCCCAAGTCTTACCGAGCATTTTCCTGCAAGCGTATAAGGCGTTCAAGGCTTTCCTTTTCCTGTCTTCCACATTCAACTTCCACGACAGTTTATTATCCAAGATGACTCCTAGGTACTTTGTAGATGTTTTGGGGGTGAGTATGGTGTTGTTCAGTTTGGGAGGAAGCCAGGTTGGGATCTTGTACTTTGTTGTAAAAAGAACTAAGTCCGTCTTGTCTGGATTTGTTTCCAGTCCCAGAGTCTTTGCCCAGTTATTAATCACTTTCAGTATCCTCTCGAGTACTTGGCTCATTGAATTGAGACACTTGCCTGAAACGACAACGGCTAGGTCATCCGCGTATGCAGTTAGCCTTGGCTCCCCGTCCCTCAACTTTAAAAGGATCTTGTTCACGACTAGATTCAATAGTAACGGAGAAAGCACACCCCCCTGGGGGTGCCCCTGTTTGCCTTCCTCGTCATGGTTGTCGCGCCCCACTCCGCTACCACTGTGCGGCAATTCAACAGATTACCAATCCAGTCCTGTATGGGTGGGTGCACATCAATTGATGCAAGGCCTTCCGACAGTGCCTCTGTGGAGACATTGTTGAAAGCCCCTGATATGTCAAGGAAGGCTCCCAGCGCGTACTCTCCGTAGTAAAGCTTTTTCTATCTGAAAAACTACCTGATGAAGTGCCGTTTTCGTTGACTTGCCTTTCATATAGGCGTGTTGGTTCGTGCATATTAGGCCAGGTG
This sequence comes from Melieria omissa, assembly GCA_963971225.1. Lineage (NCBI taxonomy): Eukaryota > Metazoa > Arthropoda > Insecta > Diptera > Ulidiidae > Melieria > Melieria omissa. The sequence goes on along the minus strand of OZ020269.1, from coordinate 50,413,742 downwards.
GAACCCTTTCCTTAATAAACGCGTCTAGCAGTCTTTCAAAGGTCTTCAGTATAAACGAGGTGAGGCTGATGGGCCGATAGTCCTTTGGATACAAATGGCAGCTTTTACTTGATTTTGGTAAAAATACAACCCTTGATAATCGGGAGTCCTTCGGTACGTAGTTCAGCCTCAGACAGCTCCTGAAAACGTCCTTGAGCCACGGTATCAGAACAGCAATTCCCTTTTGCAGAAGCGCGGGGAAAATGCCGTCCGGGCCCGGGGATTTGAAGGGATCGAAAGAGCCCAAAGCCCATCGAAGTCTGGATGTGGTGATTAGGCCCTCACAGTTCCCTTGCTCTGTGCCGAGTGCAGTTGAGACCGAGTTGGAAACCTCTGAATAGCCAGGAAAGTGGGCTTCCAGAAGTGTCTCAAGCGTCTCCTTGCCATCCTTGGTCCATTCTCCAGATTCTTTGCGGATTAGTGATGGTATAGGGGGGGATGTGGCGTGTATCTTCCGAAGTCTGGATGCCTCGGAGGTCTTGTCCATACTTCCACAGAAGTTCTGCCAGGAACTTCTTTTGGCCCTCCGTATCTCTTGTTTGTAGGAATGAAGTAGTGTCTTGTACTCTCTCCAACACTCCGCACAGTCGGCAAGTTTGGCCAGTTTGAAAAAGTCACTAATTTCCCTTCTTTGTCTAGCAATGTCCTTGCTCCACCAGGGCGGATAGGATTTTCGTCCTACCGGCCTTGAGGGCGGGCAGGATTCGTGGTATGCAAGGAGGATCTTTGCCGTTAGGAGTTTCGCCTTAGCATCAACGTCCAAGCTGGATTGGGTCTGAGAGGCGTTACTAAGATGCGTCTTTAACCGATTTGCATACAGATCCCAGTCCGTATTCCGGGGATTTCTGAGGACCCTTTCTATGCGCCATGGTCTAAAGTTGACTGTAAAGTGTATGTAGCTGTGATCAGAGAAGGAGAGTTTTTCCAACACTCTCCAGTCCGAGATCCAGGTATCTGCACCATAAGAAAAAGTAATGTCCAATACGTCTTCCGACGTCGGACCCTTGAAAGTTGGAATGTTCCCTCTATTAGCTATATCTACATCGTTTTGTAGTATAAAATTAAAAAGGGACTAACCCCGTTCGTTCGTATCCTTGCTTCCCCACTGAGCGTGGTGCGAATTGGCATCCGCACCTACCACGACGTGGGAACGTCGTCTGGGGGCTTCTTCCATCAGGTGCTGTAGCTCTGAGGGGGGTGCCTCGACGTCATGGGCCATATAGCACGAGGCCACAAGTCTAGGCTTGTCGTCCCCTTCGATGGCGACCACCGTCAGGTCATCAGAGCTGAAATTAGGTAGAAGATATGCGTTAATATTCTTCCTAACAAGGATGGCAGATCGAATCTTACCTACCGTTGTTGCGTAGAAAAGGTTATAATTTGCGGACCCCAACCCTGAAACCTTATTTCCGGAGGAAAGCCAGGGTTCTTGGATTAGGACCACGTCGTAGCTGCCCTCCTCTAATGTGAGGAGGAGCTCAGCTGAGGCCACCTTACTGTGGTGGAGGTTGATTGGTAGGACCTTCCCCTTCAGAAGGTACAGTGTCCTTCAAGGTAGGTGTGGCTGCCGCCGCCGACACTCCATCCGTCGTCTCAACCTCCATTTCGTCCATCTCTCCGTCATCTAGCCGAAGCATAAAAGTAGCGTCGGTCATGGGTTCCAGCCCAAGATCCTTCTCTACTACGCCTGGCTGAAGTGTGTTTTCGTTTCACTACCCGTCCCCCAAGACATCTTTCCGAAACGCTGGTACAACTTGTCCTCTGCCTCTTTATTTATTTGGAGGATCAGATCAAGAGTACCGTCGGCGTTGGGTTTCCCCGCGTGTATCATTTTCCAGTCCGTCGTCGGGACGTCCGGGTACTGCCGCTGGAAAAGTAGTAGGGCGTTTTCCGGTTTCACCGTGCTAGCTACACGTAACTTAGCCCGCGGTGGGCCGGGAATATCGTCCCTATCCACTATATCCAGGTTGGCGCCCGGCCACAGTCCCCCTAGTTTCGGGACCACCTCCTTGACCCATTTTAGCGTGAGGTCATCGTTCCATTTTAGGATCTTGACTCCCTGTACCACCCCGCTCCATCAAAGGAGGGCGAAAGTTTGTGCGGTTCGTCGATCGCCTGTCCAACAATGGCCTCGAGAATTTTGTTGTCCAGCTGCTTCCATTGTTCCACCGTCATCTGGCCCATTTTCGTGTCGCCGATCAACGAGTGCCACGGTCAGGTGCCGTTTAGCCACTTCGCTGGTCGTCGCCACTCTTTTGGACGAGGTCGGTTGGTCAGATGGGGTAGCTGTGGTGTGGGTACGAGGACGTTTGGCCGCGGGTTTCTCTCCCTCCGTGGACCTCTGTCTCTTCGCCTTCGTTTCTTTCATAGCCTTCGCAACGTTTTTCTCTATCTTGTTCACGAAGGAGGGCGAAAGAGTGTCCTTATTCTCTAGGCGCAACTTGATTCGTATTGCCGCTTTGTACTGGGCGAGCGCTTTCAGGCCCTCCTTATTAGGCTTCTTCCTTTGCTCGCTCCTGCTAGTGGATGCGATGCTGGGGTCGAGTGCCTTTGGAGAATTCAGCAGCTCCTCCTCAGCAATCGTATTGGCAGTGACCACGCTGAATACGCTGTCGAGGTCTGACTCTGTGTCGACTGCAGTACCCCTAGTGGCTAACCTAGTCTTCGTAAAATTTGCAGTCGCGTGACGACTGCTGGAGCCTGCAACCACTCTAGCAGTGGTGTGACCGCTGGCGACACGCAGAGGGCGATCAAGTTCCCCACCGTGCCCGCCGGTGGTAGCAGTCACTTCTTCCACCGACGTTTGGGTCAATATCCTGACCCGCTCTTTATTCCTCTTCGACTCCAGACTGGTTTTTATTTCAGGGACTCCTCCCTTAGCGCTTTAGGCCTACCCGCCAGGCACCACTTAGCATGACGGAGGTAAGACTCCACAAGCCGCCCCTCGGGGCGGCATGAAAGCTGGACCTCAGGCATGACTTGTGGAGCCCTACCTCACTCTTAGCTAGACATCGCCGTGCCTTGCCAGTTGACCTGCGCATAGACACGGCGGTGCCCATTGCCCGGTCGGCACCCGCGAGGAGGGTTAAACTAAGTGGATTTTTGCCGACCCCCTGCACCGTAAAAGTCATCTCTTTCTCAGCCACCTCAGACGGACGAGGACACCTCTTCCTTGTGGGATTTCTTTTGAGTCTGCCATCCCACGCACAAAAAGACTCGGACGCGACCGCCCCTAACATGGGGAAAACAGACGTGTTTGTGTGCCGCCCCTAACCTGGGGAACAGACGCACAATGGGTAGGTCTTAGTTGTTGCTCCTCGACCGGCCTGCCTAACTTGGGTACCCCTGTCAGGAGACAGCGCAATTGCTGCCTCCGGTCAGTATAGTACGGTGAATCATCGCTAACGTAAGCCCCCACACTACGACAAGGTGCCTACCCGAGTGGGGGGAGCAGCAGTATTAAATTGAACATTTATTGCAAATCTATAATAGTGAAGTGTGCATTCGACTTGTGAAATCATTATGAGAAAACCGTGAATTTTTGGGAATTAAATACAAAGAAAAACGATATATTGAAAAATACTCGCATTGAGACTGGGTAATTATTGGCGCATAATCATAGTCCCGCATAAAAGCCGGCTTTAGTTAGCAAAAGACTAAAAAGATAAAGTCGACTTTAATTTTTCAGTTACTATAGTCAGTTTAGAACATGCTTCTACGTAGCAGCGACTTTTTGAAACAGCAAACGAAAGAAACGGCAACTCTGCAAAAACTAGCGATTCGGAGTTACAAATGAGAATATATTTTCGGAATTATGCCCATACCGATTTATGTTGTAATCAATTATTTTGCAATATTTGTTTTCCTGAACACTAATTAGCAGTTAAAAATAAACGACTACGGTCGGCTACTTGTGAAAAACAGACGGCAGCCTAAAAAAATCGACTGCACAATTTTCCGAGGATTAATCTGCCCATCTCTGACATAAACAAAACAAACAAACAGCTGATCGATATGCAAGTTTTTTCCTACTTTACTTTACTTACAAAACATCAATTGCAAACTGAGCAGTAACTTTATCGACCGGTAACGACTATAGAAGTCTTCGTCATCGAACTCGAAGGAATCCATCCGGCTTTTATATTCTTTTCGCCGTCTCAGCACAATGACGTCGTTCATAATATTGAAAACTCTTTCAATTTCCTCGAAATGAAACATTTTACATTTTTTTTAGATTTATTTCATTTTTTTAATTTAAAGTATTTTTAAAAAGTGACATTTCTGCTCATTTTGACTCATTGCTAACTGGTTTAGCAACAGCTTTTGCTTGTTTTAAATTTAGAGTGTACTTTAAGCGTTAAAGTATGCTCTAACTCGACTATGATTGAATTAGAGCCTACTTTATTTAAAAGTATACTTTATTGAACTTAAAGTGTACTTTATTTCGACTATGACTATGCGCCATTGTTTTTAATAGTTTGGAACGGTGTATTTACCAAATTTATGTTCTTTAAGGATGATGCAAAAAACTGTGCAATTCAATTTAAAAATATCTTCTTATTTGTTCTGAAATAAAAATATAATTGAATTCAAAAAATAACATTTTAAGAGTTTGTTTTAAAGATAAAAAGCGTTTGATTGCTTGAAGCGTGCTTATTACTTGACCACCCACAGTAGTTGTCAAAGTAGCTGTCACCGGATGCAGAAGTCAGTCAGATCGCGTCTATTTGTTCACGTTCTGTGTGCGCGTTCATTGGCGAGAAGAGACATGAAAATACGAAAGACAAAACAGAGGTGAAATAATCAACAAAATACTGGTAAGGCTGATCTTACGATACTTTTGTTACAACAACAACGTAAAAATGTTTGCCTTTTTCGAACATGTCTGTTTCGATGACTCGAAGTTCGTTCGACTTGCACGTTTTGCCTTGATTGATTTCAGTTAGAATTTTGCGTGGTAGCGTGAAGCAACAAGTTGAATCGGCATTAGAATGGTATTGTAACGATGAGGCACTCTGTTACTGTGCTAAGGCGTTTACACGCATACTTTTAGGCATGCACTTTGAAATACGGCCGGTTGGCTATAATTCCGATACGGCAGGGTTGGTTAGCGATGGTAATGGGCTGTGCTAGAACGATCGAGATAGAGAGTCCAACTGGAATGTGCAAGAAAAGTCGGAGCGATAACCAGACAGGTATAAAAGGGAGCAGTGTGCAGCGCAGGAGGCCAAGTCTGATTTGAACAAGTGAAGTAATAAAAGTGTAGATACAAGCAAAGTGTAAATACGTAAATAAAGCGATTGTTGGTTTCTGACTGCGTTTTGTGCTGAGTAATTGAAGTGGTTTTATTTTTAAGCACAATCCAAAACGAACTTAGAGAAGTCATTTTTGTAACATTTGGTGTCAGAAGTGGGGTTGTGCTACTGAAAATAAACAGAAAAATAAATAAATACATAAATACAAATTATAGAACGCAGATATGGTTAAACTCGAGCTGCTGAAGGTGGACCAGCTGAAGAAGGAGCTGGCTGCCTGGAATTTGCCGACTTCTGGCGGAAAGGTGGAGTTGCAGCTGCGCATGCGAGAGGCTATGAGGCACGAAGCGTCGATTGGACTGCGCATGAGTTCTGAACGCAGGAGCTAGAGGTGTCGGCCAACCAACCGTGAAATGGCAGCCAAAATGGATAACGAAAATCGAGAAATGGCAGCGAAACTGGAAACTACGAATAAAGAAATGGCAGCGAAACTCGAAACTTCGAATCAGGAAATAGCTAAAATGGAAGCGGCGACCCATGAAATATCGGCGCAGCGAAACTCGAAAGTGCAAATTGCGAATTTCAAGCTTCAGGAAAATTCTGCGCGCTTGAAGCAGAAAGTGGAAGGAATCTCCAACAAGTTAAATGTGAAGGTGGAGCACCTGGGAGCTCAAGTGGAACACTTGAACAAACGAGTCGACGACCTGGATGATTCACTGAACAGACGAGTTGACAGTCTGGAGGAGTGGCTTAAAGAGGTACAGCCGCGAGATTTGTTGCCGCCAGTTCAGGAAAGTTTGGCTACCAGGACAGAAGTGCCTACTTATGATGGTGCTACGCCGTTCGACACATTCAAGCAATTCGACTTGGCTGCTTTGGAAGATCAGCGGACCGATATCAGGAAAGGTCGCAGATTGCCACTGGCGCTAAAAGATCCTGCGGCTGAGGTAATTAAATCGGTTCCAGAATGTTCAAGAAGCGATTACGAGGCCATCATGAGAGCGTTGGCAGCGAAGTACAGTAACGAGCACAACAGAACGCTGCGCTACTGTAAGCTGAAAAACCGCAGGCAAAGAGCAAACGAGGCGCTGCAGATATATGCGGAAGACATTGAGCGGCTTGTCCAGTTGTGCTACGTGGATTTCGGCGCTGATGATCTCGAGAGGATGAAGATTGAGGTGTTTATTGAAGGTCTTCATGACCCGGAGACACGACGCAGTGTATTGATGATTGGCCAGCCGATTTTTAAAGAGACGGTGACCAGCGCGATGACATATGAGGGGACATGGATTGGGTGCACTCGGTATGCACCTGCAAGGATACGCCAAATCCAGCCGGACAGCGACATTCCGATCCAGGCCATAAGCTCTGAGACACCTGTCAGGCCACGGGTGGTCTCCTCTAAAGTTGTTTGTTGGGCATGTGGCAAGCAGGGTCACATAGCACGAGACTGCCGTCAACGAAAGGGGCGTTCCCGTTCTCGATCGCAATCGCCTGAAGCGAGGAATACTGTCAATCAGCCAACAAGCGCAGGGCTGAGGACGAGGAGTCGTTAAACTAGAACGGGTCAGCCCAAAGAGGCGTGAGCTGATCCCACAACCTGCTGCCCCACCGTCCTTGTCTCGCATGTGAAACGACAACCCAGCAGCTTGACGATTGAAGGAAAGATAGATGGAAAGTTGTTCGTGTTGTCACTGGATACTGGAGCGTCATATTCGATCATAAAATGGAAGCTTCTGAAGAACTGGGAACCGCTGCATGGCATACAGCTGAAGACTGCGACTGGCGAGTGTGCGCCGGTAAGAGAAAAAGTAACAAAAATAATTGCTATCGGCACCAGTAGCCTGGAACATGAGTTCATCGTCGCGGATATAATGGACGACGTGATTATCGGCGTGGATTTCATGAAGAAAGAAAACATGCTGAGGTATGCCAACGTTGAATTCCCTCTGCACACCGGCTATGACCGAAGCGTGGCGGTAAGGAAAGTTGTCTCGTGTCAACACCAGAAGATACCAGCGAATTCCGAGGCGATTGTGTGGGCAAAGGTGGACGAGGACGATGGGACAAGTCGGTTGTGGGTTGTAGAAGCGCCAAAACAAGGATACGACAACATAGTAATCGGACGTACATTCGTGGAACCCAAAAATGGCAAAATACCAGTCAGGATACTCAACCCACTGAACAAACCCAGATATGTCGGAAAAGATGCGGTCATTGGCGAGTGGAGAGAGGCTGAAGCAGTTGTCAATTGCGAAAGCAGTCCACCCGGAGGAAGTAGGAAACGCTGTTCTAACATGGACGCCATACCGGACAGTTATCCACCACCTCGGATCGATGACACCCTGGACACACTATCAGGCACACAGTGGTTTTCCATGCTCGACTTACGCAGGTAGAGCTTGCCGACAAGGAAAAGGAGAAAACGGATTTCAGTGTTGGCGATGGTTTGTGGCAGTTCACTGTCATGCCGTTAGGGCTCTGCAACGCACCAGCGACATTCGAGCGGCTAATGGAACGTGTGCTGAAAGGGCTGCATTGGCGGACGTGTCTGGTATACCTCGACAACATAATCGAGATGGGCAAAAGCGTCGACGACCACCTGGAAAAGCTGAAGGAGGTATTCCGTCGAATACAAAAAGCCGGGCTTAAACTCAACCCAAAGAAGTGCTCGCTGTTTCCGCCCACGGAGAACATACGGATGAAGGCAAAATCACGGCGGTGAAGAAGTGGCCCCGACCACGCAATCTACACGAACTCCGCAGTTTCCTAGCCCTAGCCGGCCTCGATAGCTCAGCGGGTAGCGCGCTGACTTCTCATACCGAGCGCCCCGGGTTCGATTCCTGGCTCGGGCTGGTGAACAACTCGTCTAATTCTATCGCTATCCACATGAAAGGAATGAGAATTACAAGAACAAGTGCGCTCTTGGCAGGCAATGGCAAAAACCTCCAAGTGTGAACGAAAAACTGCCAATCGCCGTTCGGATTCGGCGTAAAACTGTAGGTCCACTCCCCCCCATTCCCCATCAGCTTGAAATGTGTGCTGTAACATATGTTGGCAAAACAGTGTTGCATACACAGTTTAAAAACGGGTGAAATATGTGGTATCGCAATGGGCCTTTCAGGCCTCCGAGTGTATCTCTTATAGAGGCAGTCACCGCAACCTAACCTAACCTTCCTAGCCCTATGTACATTAAGGTGGGTCGAAAAAAAAAAAATTTTTGTTGTCACCACCTAAAAATAAAATTCAGAGTGTTTAATGACTATTTGGAAAATATTGCGATTCTGAGGTAAGCCAATTGTGAGCGGTTTTGCTTCAAAAATACCTCTAATTATTATGTTTTTTGGGTGTAACTTTTTTGTTGTTGGAAATTTTCGAATAATTTTTTTTGGTTAGATAAACCTTCAGGAGTTCTTGGATTACACAAAATTATTCGAAAATGTCCAACAACAAAAAAGTTACACCCAAAAAAAATAATAATTAGAGGTATTTTTGAAGCAAAACCGCTCACAATTGGCTTACCTCAGAATCGCAATATTTTCCAAATAGTCATTAAACACTCTGAATTTTATTTTTAGGTGGTGACAACAAAAAATTTTTTTTTTCGACCCACCTTAATGTACATATTACCGAAGATTTAATCCTGGATTTGCGAAAAAAGTCGGTAGCTTGCACAAACTGACGAAAAAGAATGAAGCCTTCTAGTAGAACGAACAACAGAAGCAGGCTTTTGCACGACTGATAGAAAAAACAGTACACTGCTCCAATTCTGGCCTTCCCCGTGCCTGGGGAGATGTTTGTTCTGGATACAGATGCAAGCGGGCATAGTATTGGCGGTTTGCTATCACAGATAATACATGGTCAAGAACAAGTGATAGCATACTTCAGCAACATTTTGTCGAAACCGGAACGCAACTACTGTGTGACACGGAGGGAGTTGCTCGCAGTATTGGAATGCGTGAAACACTTCCACAAATACCTGTATGGACAAAAGTTTCGCCTGTGCACAGATCATGCGGCATTGAAATGGCTGCTGAACTTTAAGGATCCGGAAGGCCAGTTGGCGCGGTGGATCAAGCGATTGCAAAGCTAAGACTACACTATAAAGTATCGCAAGGGTAGCAGTCATGGGCATACCGATGCCTTGTCACGCCGTCCGTGTAAAACCGAATGCGGGCTTTGTTCGCGAGCCGAAAGCAAAGACCAGATAGTGGACGTCCGATTGGTTAGCGTTATGCCAGAGGAAGAGTGGTCTGCGAAGAGGATACCAGCGCAAGGATACGGATCTTGAAAAAATCATTGACGGCAAGGAGCAAGGGGCACGTCCATACTGGCAGGAGATGGCCGGTGAAAACCCGATCGCGAAGGCTTACTGGGCACAGTGGCAAAGTCTGCGGCTGTCTGATGGCTGCCCATACCGCGAGTGGGAGAGTGAGAATGGCCGGATCAGCAATTCCCTAATTGTAGTCCCGGAATGCAGGATCAACGACACAAAAACTGTGGCAAAATAAAAAGACGATTCTACTGGGTAGGATGCCAGGAGTCTGTAGCCGATTGGATTAAGAGCAGTGATCGATGTTCGGTTGCGAAAAGGCCGACAAGAAGATCTCGGGGCCGCATGTAGCCGTGCAACATGGGAGCGCCCTTTGAGCGAATTGCCTTGGACGTCGCCGGGCCATTCCCACTTAGCACTCAAGGCAACAAATATGTGCTGGTGGTAATGGACTATTTTAGCAAATGGCCCAAAGTGCATCCGATTTCTAACCAGGAGGCCGCCACAGTCGCGGAAATGCTGGTAAACAACTAGGTGGCCAGATTTGGAGTTCCTCTGGAGTTGCACTCAGATCAAGGCCGGAATTTCGTGTCCGTGGTATTCAAGGAAATGTGAGCTACTAGGAATAAGGAAAACTCGCACCTGGCCTTTGCATCCCCAGTCCGACGGCATGTTGGAACGATTCAATCGGACGCTGGAAGAATATCTGCGGAAAGTAGTAGGCAGGAATCAAAAAAATTGGGACACGCATATCCCGCTGTTCTTGATGGCGTATAGGTCAGCCCCGCACGATACGACATCACTCACTCCAGCCCGAGCAGTGTTCGGCACCTGGCCTTTGCATCCCAGTCCGACGGCATGTTGGAACGATTCAATCGGACGCTGGAAGAATATCTGCGGAAAGTAGTAGGCAGGAATCAAAAAAATTGGGACACGCATATCCCGCTGTTCTTGATGGCGTATAGGTCAGCCCCGCACGATACGACATCACTCACTCCAGCCCGAGCAGTGTTCGGCACTGAGCTGAGGTTGTCTACTGACTTGGAGTTCGGAGTGGTCAGCACGACGGAAGGCGCTGGGACTGATTACGCAGTCAATAAGCGGTCGGAGCTGGAAGAAATCCACCAGTTTATAAGGGACCGTATCCAACTGGTCAGCGATAAGATGAAAGCCAGATATGATCTACGGGCTAACACAGCGGGGTTCCAAGAAGGCGATCTGGTAATGCTTTACAACCCGCAGAGGAAAGGTTTGTCTCCAAACTTCAAATGACATGGGAAGGACCGTACGAGGTCGTGACCAGGATTAATGACGAGGTGTACAGGGTTCAACGCTGCGGCAACAGAAACGCCAGGTTGAAAGTAGTCTATTTGGAGCGCCTGGCTCTTACTCCGGCGGAGCCTCAACACTTTTTCGGGACGAACAAGTCTAAGTGGTGGGCAGTGTAACAATAGGCACTCTGTTGCTGTGCTATGCATGAATGTTTTTACGGGCATACTTCTAGGCATGGACTTTGGAGTACGCAGTTTACGTTTTACGCAGTTTAGAACATGCTTCTACGTAGCAGCGACTTTTTGAAACAGCAAACTAAAGCAACGGCATCTCTACAAAAACTAGCGATTCAGAGTTACAAATGAGAATTTTTGTTCGGAACTATGCCCATAGCGATTTATTTTGTAATCAATTATTTTACAATATTTAATTTCTTGAACACTAATTAGCAGTTAAAAATGCTTAAAAAAGCAGACGGCAGCCTAAAAAAATCGACTGCACAATTTTCCGAGGATTAATCTACCCATCTCTGACATAAACAAAACAAACAAACAGCTACTTAAAAAGTTATATATTACCAGTAATATTATTACCAATATTTTGGAAATAATACAACTTGTTTCTTATATATTACTTTGGTTTTTAAGTAATGTGTAATATCACATTATTACTTTTCGAAGCCACTAATATGTAATATTAATATTGAAACGAAAAGGCACTCTGTGCTGTGCATGAACGCTTTTCCAAGCAAACTTTTAGGCATGCACTTTGAAGTACGGCAAATCTGGTATAATTCGCTTGGTATAGTCCGATATGGCAAGGATGGTTCTCGAAGAAATGGGCTTTGCGAGAATGGTCGAGCGCTTTCCAATTGGAAGTTGCAAGAAACTTCGGCGCGATAAGAAAACTGGTATAAAAGCAGCAGTGTGCAGCGCAATGGGTCAAGTCTGTGTTGAGCAAGCAATGGGGAATCATGCAATAGTAGTAGTGTAAAGTAGAACAAGTGCAAATTTGTAAATAAAGCGATTGGTAGTTTTCACTGCGTTTGCGCTGAATAACTGAAGTTGTTTATTTTCAAATACAATCAAAACGAACCGTGGATAACGAACTGTGGAATTTCGTAACAATATGTTACATTTTAAAGTAATAGGCGCATAGTCATAGTCGACATAAAGTACACTTTAAGATCAATAAAGTATGGCTCATAGCAAAGAATATGAAGTAATATAGAACGCGCATCTCATACAAACAAACGTGTTGTATGGCGGGTACTGCTGGTAGTACCCTCTGTTATTGACAGCAGAACCCTCTGTTACTAACAGCAGAAATCTCTGTAACTTCGGCGTAACATGTGAGTAGCAGCAAAGAAAATAAACATACGAAGGCTTGCTTTTGGTTGCGCTCACTGCAGCGAGTCTGCGTTAGCACATTGCTGCGGCGTGGAATGATTGGGAGATGAAGACGATGTGCTGTTGTTGTTGTTGTTGCGCTGGCGAAATGCTGAAATTGTAAAACGATTTCTATTTTTTGGCGGCTGGCTTTTCTTCTTCTTCTATAAGCCTGCACGGCGTCTCATATTGCTCCTTAACTCACTGCCGACTGTAGTGTGCGCAAAATTATAGAAAATAAAATAAAATATGGCTGGCATGGCGACCTATATGATCGCTACCGGCATTAAAAAATATATAATAAGTAATCAACAAAGACAATTAAAAAGGGAAATTGGAAAGAAAGGAAGACGTTTTTATTAGCCCGTAATAATTTTCCGTCCCGTTCTTTGGAACTATTTTTACTGCCCATATATAATGCTTGCTTAAAAGAACTAAACTAAGAAAATCTTATATTGTAAATTTATGGTCACATCATTCGCAATGGAACCATTCAGGTGTAGAATATTTATATTATTTTTAAACGTAGCCATTCCTAAATCACATTTTTCATATGACAAAATACTTGTCTTATTATTTATTTCTTTATTTAGTGCTTTCGACATATTGAAAGTCAATAGATCTATTAAATTATGCTTGTCTATACAATCTTTTAACCATTGGTTTGTCCGTTAGATTTCGATGTAAAAAAAAAATTAAAACACGTATCTAATTATTTTTGATTTCAAGTGTTTTTATGAATTTTGAAGTCAATATAGCCATGAATTAATTTTTTTTCGTAGTTTTCCCATATTCTCAAACTTGTAATCAACCATGTCAAAATATAAACTAATCATTTTATTTCGAACTCGCCACGTAAAAATATTTGTAAACATTTCAAATTGGGATCAATCACCAAATTTTAAAATCAATCAAAGCGTTGGCCATCAAAAAGCCATACACCACAAAGATTCGATTGATAGAAATATGATAGCAATTTGGGCAGCAAACCCCGCAATCGGCAACACAAACAAGCATACACACAACAACCGACAACAAAAAAAACATTAGCGAATCCCGAGTCATCTTCGTTGAAACGATGATGACGATGCCTTCGTTCGTTGTTTGTTTTTTGCTTGCGCTTCGGCAAACAAGATCAAGAAACACATGCATGCAAAAAATGATTGAGCGAACACTACGCTGCAACAACCACCACTTCAATGTACACGAGTGAAGCCGCTGCGAACAATAACATAGCTTTTTGCTGTTGTCCTACGCAAATCTAACAGAAAATGTTATGAACCTAACATTTTCAAATGCCTACGCTTCGCTCTTCTCGCTCGCATCATAGCCGAAAACACTTTTGTGCCCACATGCGCGTTCTATATTACTTCATATTCGTTGCTCATAGTCATAGACGAAATAAAGTACACTTTAAAATTAATAAAGTATACTTTTAAATAAAGTAGGCTCTAAGTCAATCATAGTCGAGTTAGAGCTTACTTTAACGCTTAAGGTATATTCTAACTTTAAAACAAGCAAAAGCTTTTGCTAAGCCAGTTAGCATTGAGTTAAAATGAGCAGAAATGTAACTTTTTCAAAATACTCTAAATTAAAAAAACGAAATAAATAAAACAGAAATGTTAAATATTTCATTTCGAGGAAATTGAAAGAGATATCAATATTATGAACGATGACATTGCACAGTGATTCGACTCTATACAACCGCGGGACAAAATTAGAAGGAGTGGTCCGTTCCTCATAAAATTTGGCATACTAGTTAGTCATGGTCTACTGAATTGGAATCTTTAATTTGTTTTTCTTAAACTTTTGTAGTTTGGCAATGCCAGACTCTTAAATTTTCAAATTTTGTCACTTTTGGAGAGCTATAGCACCAAGTGTGCTGACTAGATTTTTCAGATTTTACATTTAATCGGTAACATCAACATTGATTATTGCAAAGAGTAACAGAAATTGTCTCAAGACCCTTTAGTTTTGCAATAAAAACGATAATAATAGACTTATGTGAAAAAAAGAAATTTTGTCGAAAAATAGGTGTTTAGACCATTTTTCAAATTGAATTATTTTCTGAAATCGGAAGATATCGGAGGATATAATTACATTATCCGAAAAAGGAAGAATGCTTCTTAACCCTTCTGTCAATACGAAGGTACCTGGGTACCTTTTGCATTTTTAAAGTAAAAACAGCCTACTTTCGGTCCAGGAACGCTATGTTGGTATTTTTAGTATCTTCCTAAATATCAATTGACTACCTATTAGATAACTTATACAGAAAGAAAACTTTTCTATATAACTTTTAGAACCGATTTTTGAACACTACCCCTTTGTTCTATACGAACGGTACCCGGGTACCTACATACAAAATACAGTAAAACAATACAGTTTCAACGTGAAATTACTCGTTCATATTCAATTGGACCAAATTTTAAATTTGAAATTAAAATTGTATTCAAAGATATAAATTCAGGACATCCGAGAAGTTTAATCAGAAAAACTAAGTGGGCAATTGCCAACGTATGTAAGACCCAAGTAGGCGCAAAAATATTAAAAATACTTGTTCAAAGCTTTGAACCTTACGTCCGCAATGCTGCAGCGGATAACCTTGTTACTTCTGAGTGGCTGGCGAAATACCTTTTCGTAAAACATCTCACTTTGGTGTTAAAAATTAATACTTGACCCTTAATACTAATACTCGTTTTTACAGCGACAAAATCTTTGGAGTTGTACCTTCCAAAGAGTAATGAACCCGGGTGGTTCTTTCAACTATGCACCACGGCAAAGTAGTGCCAAGGGACAACCCGGAACCAAAAATCAAATATGGGTCAAATATTGACCCATTTCATTACTAAAAGTGGTACGAAAAACTGGTAAGTGGTGGCATGCTCAATATTTGCACCTTGGGAGCATATATTATTCGCGCCATACATAAATTATCACACAAAAAGTCAGATGCTGTGGAGAATATCTTGAGAAGGTGACGTGAGAGGGTATTGGTGGTTCAAACTACCCACATATTTGCTAGCTACAAAAATTATGGGTGACGCATTGATTTCCAAAGGTGGTTTAGTCAAAATTTGTATGCAGTACGCCTCCTAAAATGAAATCCTGTGTGCACCGCGGATGCCGAAAATTCAGAAAAGACAAAACAATGCCCTTGTTATCACAATTTGTACACTAAAAATGGTTTTGAAGCAGTTTGCGGAGCACAGAAACCCTCATGTTCGTTTCTGCAAGCGTCAGCAGGAACAAAACGAGTCATGCTATAACTGTTCCGATTAACGTATGCAAAAACGTAAAACACGAAAATCGTAAATTTACAGCACTTTTAATATGTTTTTAATGTTTTTTCTATAAATTATCAATAAATAACGCTTTGTTTTAAAAGATAACAACGATTTTTTAAATTTGTGCCCTATTATTTTTACTTTACAAATTGTATAAAGGTACCCGGGTACCTTCGTATTGATAATAGGTGGAAATTTTTCGTATTGACAGAAGGGTTAAAATAAAAAAAAATTCAGGAACATACTTTCACATACTTTTTCGATATTTTCCTCTAAGTTTTGGCAATTTTCAGATTTTAAATTTGGAAAAATATTTTGATTTAAAAGTGATGTAAAAGCCTCAGCTTTGCAAATTTTGAGATAACATTAAAAGCGAAAATGGCCCCATCATTTCTTAATCTATATTGAAAGTTTCAGCAACTTCTGTATTTTTACAATTTTTTTTTCTCAATAGACTAAAAAACAGAAAAGATGTGTTTAAATTTTTTTGCGAAAAAAGTTTCAACTTTGAGCCGCTTTTGCACACAGACTAATTAATTTTTTGCACAGATTTTTTGGGGGTTTTCTTAGTTGGAGTTTTACCTTTCAAATGACATGAAAATCATTAAATTCTGAGACTATACATTTTTGGAATTTTGTCTATGGAAGAATCACTGTGCATTGTGCTGAGACGGCAAAACGAGGACGCGTTGACGAGGACTTCTATAGTCGTTACCACCTCGATGATGCTGCTCAGTTTGTTATTGATGTTTTAAACATTCAAGAACCAAGCAGCAATAGTTCTTTACCCCGTAAAGTGGGCAATAATTTTCAAATCAACCAATCAATAGGAGTATTCAAACCGAGCTATTATACTAGTACCGAGTTGATCTGCTACAGGTAAGACATTTTTGTTATTATTATACTACTTTTGTTATTATTATAGTACCAGGTAAAACTGAATATGTCTTCGATACGTGTACTTTTTTGTTACTGATACTTTGCTTAGGTCTCTTCTGTGCTACCTTTTTTCACAAAGCTGCGGTCACACTGCTCGCAATGGATGTTCCTTGTGGAACATCCCAACAGAGAATGAAGGTGAACTTCGAAAATTGAAGTTTGCCGAGGTCAACGACAAAACTTCGTATAGCCGAAGTACGTGTGAAACCTGCTGTGCTAAATTTTCGTGACCGAAAAATTTTGTACTGCGTGACACCTCTGTGTTTATTTGCTTAGTGGTCCTACCCAATCTCCAAAAGAGCTTTGGAGCAACTTGAGATAAGTCGGTGTATGTGTCAGAGCATCCGACGGGTGTCTTTGGACCCCAATCTACTCAATGACTTTTTCACTTCATCTCCCACATCTTGCAAGTTGAATACATCTGATAATAGTATAGACTTTAATAGAAATTTCCCTGGCCTATTCGACTTTGTTGCTGTCGGGGAGGGTGATGCTGCGCGCTGTGTCAACAAAATTAGGTCAAATGCTGTCGGTGAGGATGGCATCCCAATTAAATTCGTTAAACTCATTCTGCCCTATGTGTTAAGCCCCTTGACTCATTTGATTAGTCATTGTTTCACCAGCTCGTTCTTTCCAGATATCTGGAAGAGGACGACAATTATTCCTATAGTCAAAAAACCCAATGGCACTGTACCATCCGACTATCGCCCAGTAAGTTTGCTATCGTCGATTTCAAAAGTATGAGCGCGTCCTTTTGTCACCTTTCCAATCTGGTTTTCCGGCAGGGAATAGCTGTTTCACAGCCATAATCAAGATTTTAGATGACATCAGAGTGTCATACGACTTCGGACATTTATCTTTGCTTTGCCTTCTGGATTTCTCCAAAGCATTCGATTCTGTCGCTCATTTAATACTTTGCAATAAGCTTAAATCAAACATTGGGTTCTCTCGTTTGGCAGTCAGTCTGATGTATAGCTATCTAGCTGGAAGATCTCAAAGGGTAAGGGTGGGTAAATGTCTGTCTGAATTTAATATATTAACTTGCGGTGTGCCACAAGGCTCAGTTCTTGGTCCGCTTTTATTCACTATGTACATAAATGATATTGCTAATAAATGTCAGCATGCTACTATGCATGCATATGCTGATGACCTCCAGCTGTACTTATCAAGGCCAATCGGTCTCGTTGAAGACCTATGTGCCAGATTGAACGATTGAACACAATAGCAGCTTGGACCAGGGACAATTAGTTGAGGCTAAATCCTCTAGAATCTTTTGTTATGCCATTTACTAAAAATGCCCAATCATTTTTTGAATTACCACCAATTCAGCTCAAAAATATATAGGGTGTTTTTTTTAGAGGTATAGAACTTCGAATTGAAATAAAACACAAGAAAATCGTTTTAATGTCCATCAATTTGGCTTTATTGGAAGGATAATTTTATGCTATTAATGTTTAAATATGATTTCGGGCATGTGGCCGCCGCGGCTGGCTCGAATAAAGCCAATTCTACAGGTCCAATTTTCAGTTGATGGACAAAGCTCCAATTGCTGTGCACGGTGGCGAATCGATTCATTCGGGTCCTCTTCAACATTTTGCTCTACAGCGGCAATTGTTTCTTCGGTGCGCACTGTTCGACGTCTCTGCGGATGCGTATTATCACATAGAGTAAACGTAGTGCGAAAACGACCCATGGTTAACCGAATTAATTGCTCTGATGGACCATAAAATGGACGGAGCTTGCGGTAAACTTCGCGAACTGAACCATTATTTTCGAAATAAATTTGCACGATTTGCAAGCGTTGTTCTTTTGTCAACCTGTTCATGATGAAATGGCAAACCAAACTGAACATAAATGACATTAGAGTTGCCAGATTTGACCACAAAATGCCAGTTTTATCTCTATTCGAAAAACAAACCTCTAAAAAAACACCCTATACCTTTAAAATTTGTATGCAAGGTAAACAATTTGGGGTTTTATATCAACTGTACTCTTTCTTGTGAGGATCACATAAATTCTTTGTTGAGCAAAGTTTATTATACCCTACGTAATGTAAGGTTATTTAAAGTGACGCTTGAACGTCTGTAAGGTCATGTAAGGTAATGTTTGGATATCTGAGTCCGGGTTTACTGCTTTTTTTGCTGGCGAGGGTACGCTACGACTTTTAGCCACAAAGGCCGAAATGTCTTTCTCGACAAATGAAAAGCAGACAAGAGCGTCGCTTGATCTCAGTACGAGAAGTCCTCTTTTATTTCCAAATGACCGTTTTAAATACTAAATTTACAAAGTGTTATACGCAGGGGCAATGCGGCACTATTTCCAATGCGGCACTTTCCCAAAGTGGGCCAGCGCACTGCGTTGACCTGCGGTAGGTCGGGTCGTGTTGCATGCGCAATCGGTGCAAGTGCCCACATGTGTTGTGACATGTGCCGCTTGTGCAAGTGCAGGCCACTTGAGTGACGCCGGCGTTCTTGTGCATGCGACATTTGACACTTGCAATGTAAAGTGGCGCGCGCACAGTGCGATGCAAGTCGATCTTGCTGACTGGCTTGTGCGCTATTGTGTTGGCATTAGTGGTCACGCGGTACCACTACAGCAATTTGAAAAGGACTGCATCTTTCCTGCCTGTTGAAACTAGACGGAAACTGGTACTTCATCTTATACTGCCAGTCATATTTTACTCGGAGGTAGTCTATAGCTCGTTTGACTCTAGGTCCAAGCACAAACTTCAAATCGCATTTAATAATGCAATTCGTTATGTACACGGTCTTAGGAAGCATGACCATCAGACTATTTTACGTGACCGCATTTAGAATGTGGAATTCATTGCCAATTTATATTAAAAGTTTATCTAATAGCCACATCTTTAAGCATTTTCTTTTTCAGCTTTTCTCCTAATTAGCTAACTCCCCACATCTACACATCTTTCTTTCTCTGTTTTTCTCTGTATTTCTTATCATTTTCTAAATACTTGACGTTATTTTTAATTTTATTTATACTTATTGTTATTTAATGTTATTTATTACACAGTGCAACACTGAAAAAAGGGACAAGATCAAACCCATCTCATTCGATAGGAGACCTCAGTAGATGAAAAAGTGTCAAGGGATTTTTCCCGGAATGTTCGAGTTTTTTTTTAAATTGAGTTTAAAGATGGCGGCTTAAAGCCCCTTCCCGAAACATTCAAAACATCATATCTCTTGACTCAAATGTCAGAAAGGAATATTTTTTACGTCAAATGAAAGCTAATGAAAGGGTGTCGATGACACAATATCCTTTTTGGAAAAATGTAATGAAAAAGGATATGAAAGACCCCAATAAAATTTTTATCCTTGAATATCCTGGAAACCGTGAGAGCTAAATTTATATAAACGACTTCTGGTGAAAAAGCATTCAAACATCTATACTGCTTATAAATTTCATGTAAATAACTTCTAAAGTTAAGACTCTACAACGATTAAAAATATGTGCTTTGCTACATTCAATGTTTTTAGGAAGCAACTACGAGATATTCTGTACAAAAAAAAAAAATTAGCAGTGTACAAGTTTTGAAACGCTGTAGTGGCTTAACAGTTAAAGTGATTGAAATGAAATTAATATGCAGTATAGATCTTTGAATGCCTTTTTACCAGAAGTCACTTATATAAATTTAGCTCTCACGGGTTCACAGGATATTCAAGGATACAAATTTATTTGATGGCCTTGAAGTCCTTTTTCATTACATTTTTCCAAAAAGGATATTGTGTCTTCGACTTCATTTCATTAGCTTTCATTTGACGTAAAAAATATTCCTTTCTGACATTTGAGTCAAGAGATAGGATGTTTTAAAAGTTTCGGGAAGGGGCTTTAAGCCGCCATCTTTAAACTCAATTTAAAAAAAAACTCGAACATTCCGGGAAAAATCCCTTGGCACTTTTTCATCTACTGAGATCCTCTATCGAATGAGATGGGTTTGACCTTGTCCCTCGAAATTTTTTTTTAATTTGTTGCACTGTGTTATTATTACTCGGTTTTAATGTATTTTTGTGAAGCATTTAAAAGAACATTTAAAATCTTGTATGCTGAAATAAATGAATTAAATAAATGTTTATTGATCTGGTTTGTTAAAGCGGAGAGCAAACAACGAACCAAAGCATCGTCATCGTCGCTTCAATGAAAATGATTAGGGATTCGCTGTTTTTTTTTGTTGTCATTTATTGTGTGTAAACTTTTTGTGTTGCCGATTGGTTTTGCTGCACAAATTGCTGTAATGTCACTTCCAGTCGAATCTTTATGGTGTATGGCTTTTTTCTGGAATGCCTTGATTGAATTAAAAATTTGGTGTTTGATCCCAATTTAAAATGTTTACAAATATTTTTACGTGGCGGGTTCCAAGTTAAATTATTTGTTTATATTGTGACATGGTTGATTAATAATAATAATAATAATAATAATAATAATAATAATAATAATAATAATAATAATAATAATAATAATAATAATAATAATAATAATAATAGGGGAATTCTTTGTAAGGTGCCACCCCATAGCTTTTTTGCGCATAGCTCTTTAGAAAATTAACGTATCGCCAATTTTAATATACCGTTGGAAAGAAGATTTAAAGAGCTATGATCCAAGGTAACACTGCATTTGAACTTTTCGTAAATACGAATTTTACAGGCAATTTCTCAAAGTGTTTTGAACACTTTGGGAAATTGCCCAACAACAACCGACAACCTAAAATTTTTTAATGTAAAGTGCCACCCCCTAAAAAACCGCTAAAAACGTTAAAATCTCAAGTAAAAATGCATGATTTAGAAAATTTACGAAAGATTGTTGAATTTAATTTGAATTGAATAGAAAATGACCGAAAGCAAAATGGAAATTAATGGTAACGAATAAAACGAATAATTAATAATCAAAACTGAACTAATTTATTCCTCATGATAGGATTAGAGAAAAATTGACTAAGAACACTTTAAATTCATTGTAATGACGATTCCGAGCAATAAAAAGTTATTTTGCCGATATAGGACCACAAAACAATGAAAAAAGGGGGGTGGCACTTTACATTTTTATGCCGTTTTGGAAATCATTATATAAATTTGTTCCTTTTAAGATATGCTCGGATATCATTTCGGATTATGAAAACCCTTTAAAAATTAAGTGCAACACTGATATTAACCTTAGTTTTTTATAAGTTTTTGGTTACTTTTTCACCGCAAGAAAAACCTTCAGTTTTCATTTTTATGTTTTTTCTTAACCAAATTTGACACTTTGATTTACCCAGACCGTGTTATTGCGTCTGTTCCCTTAAAACCACATTAAAATTGATGTTGACATATATACCTTAAATGGCAATAGGCATTTTTTTATTGGATTGCTGGAACGTCGAAATCGAGCAGGGGTGGCACCTTACAAAGAGTGGCACCTTACAAAGAATTCCCCTAATAATAATAATGTGAGCTTTACCCCGAGACAGAAGGTTTCCTACTGGCGATCCAAGACCAAGTAATACCCACACGAAACTACAAAAAATATATCCTCAAAGACACTAGTGTAGACAGTGACAAATGCCGCAAGTGTCAAAGCCAATCGGAAACAATAGACCACATCATCACAGGATGCAAACTCTTAGCAGACACGGAATACACGGACAGAAATAACATAGTGGCCAAAGTTCTACATCAAGCAATAGCAAAAAATTTAAACCTTATAGACAACGACCAACCATACTACAAATACACCCCACAAAACTTCTTCGAAAATGAAACACATAAACTTTATTGGGATAGAACAATATATACAGACAAAACCATACCTAACAATAGGCCGGACATAGTACTAACAGACAAAATACAGAAAACAACATATCTAATTGAAATAAGCAAACCTAACGACACCAACATTCACAAGAAATACACCGAAAAACATGAACAGTACAGCGAGTCAACACAAGAAATCAAACGTATATGGAAACAGACTGAAGTAAGAACAATACCATTTGTGATCTCTGCAACAGGAATCATGCACAAAACATTTATCTCGAATTTAAAAAGGCTCAACATCGAACAAACAGCATATAACAAAATACAAAAAGCAGGATTTTATTAAAAACTTGTAACATTACAATACAATTTTTAAATTTATAAATTTTAAAGTCTAATTTACTAATTTATCAAATTAAAATAATAGTGAGAGACTCTTAACGTAGTCCGAGATGGGTGAATTCCAATAGCAAAGCTATTGAGAATGTAATAATAATAATAATAATAATAATAATAATAATAATAATAATAATAATAATAATAATAATAATAATAATAATAATAATAATAATAATAAAAATAATAATAATAATAATAACCGCAGGGGTATCCTTACGAAAGGATAACGGGTGTAACGGCCCCGCGGACCCTAGTTGACCATCGGCCCAGGCCAACCACCTGCCGATGTGTATAATAGGTTACAGAAACGCAAAACCTAGCCTCGGACCAGCGTCGTAAGGTCGAGGACGACGCGGGACACAACAACTCGACCATGATACCGACCCGGACAACGAACCCCAACCAGCCCAAAGTGTTTTGTCAAATCAACCGATGACCACAAAAGCTGGCAAGCCTAGGCAACGCATGATGTGGACTAACGAAATGAACATAAATATTGTTACGAATACTAAGTCTAGTGGGCTGTTGCGTATCTCTGGATTGTGTAATTTGAAAATAAAACACAGTTTCTTAAACGCAGACAATAAAATAAACCAACAGTCACTTTATTATTCACAGTTTACACTTTACTGTTCGTACACCTAAGTATTTGCTTAGTCACTTCGTGTGGCAACTTCACTTGTCAAAACCAGACTGACTCGCTGCACCGCATCTGGCCACCTTTTATACTCTGTCCGGCCGTCGCGCAGATCGTTCTCGCACGTTGCCAGATTGGACTAGAAGTTTCCCTGATGACCGCGACCATCGTTGCCAGGTTGGACTAAAAGTTACTATCGCGGCCGCCGTTGCCAGATTGGGTTATGGCACGGCACGTAGCGGCAGGGTTGCTTTGCACCGCGACAGACTGGCTCATCGTTACACTGCCCACCACTTAGACTTGTTCGTCCCGAACAAGTGCCGAGGCTCCGCTGTGATAAGGCGCCAGGCGCTCCAAATGGACTACCTTCAGCTTAGCGCCTCTATTGTTGCAACGTTGAATCCGGTATACCACGTCGTTAATCCTAGTCACGACTTCGTAAGGTCCTTCCCATGACGCTTGAAGTTTTGGAGACAAACCTTTCCTCCGCTGCGGGTTGTAGAGCATTACCAAATCGCCTTCTTGGAACCCTGCTGAGTTGGCCCGTAGATCGTATCTGGCTTTCGCCTTATCGCTGACCAGTTTGGTGCGGCTCCTTATAAACTGGTGAATTTCCTCTAGTTCCGCCCGCTTATTGGCCACGTAGTCCGTCTTAGCGCCTCCCGTCGTGCTGACTACCCCGAACTTCAAGTCAGCGGGTAACCGCAACTCTGTGCCGAACACTGCCCGGGCTGGAGTGAGTGATGTCGTGTCGTGCGGGGCTGACCTATACGCCATCAGGAACAGGGGGATATGCGTATCCCAATCCTTTTGATTCCTGCCTACCACTTTCCGCAGGTATTCCTCCAGTGTCCGGTTAAAGCGTTCCACCATGCCGTCGGACTGTGGGTGCAAAGGAGTGGTACGCGTTTTCTTTATCCCCAGCAGCCCACACACTTCCTTGAATACCGCAGACTCGAAATTCCGGCCTTGATCTGAGTGCAACTCCAACGGAACTCCGAACCGGGCTACCCAGTTGTTTACCAGCTTTTCCGAGATCGTGGTGGCCTCCTGGTTAGGAATAGGGTACACTTCGGGCCATTTGCTGAAGTAATCCATTACAACCAGCACATATTTGTTGCCTTGAGTGCTAGTTGGGAATGGGCCGGCGACGTCCATAGCAATCCGCTCGAAGGGCGCTCCCACGTTGTACTGCTGCATGCGGCCTCGAGATTTTCTTGTCGGCCCTTTCGCGGCTGAACATCGGTCGCAGCTCTTAATCCACTCGGCTACAGACTCCTGACAACCTACCCAGTAGAATCGTCTTTTTATTTTGGCGACGGTTTTGGTGATGCCTAGGTGCCCTCCACTGGAGTCGTTATGGTATGCCTCGATGACCTCGTTGATTCTGCTTTTCGGCACTACCATTAGGGGGTTGCTGGTACGACCATCCGCGCTCTCCCATTCGCGGTACAGGCAGCCTTCCTTCAGCCGCAGACTTTTCCACTGTGCCCAGTAAGCCTTAGCGATCGGGCTTTCACCAGCCATCTCCTGCCAGTCTGGACGTGCGCCTTGCTCCTTGCCTGCGACGATTTTTGCAAGATCCGCATCCTCATGCTGGTCTTTTTGTAGCCTCTCCGCAGACCACTCTTCCTCTGGCATGACGCTGACCAACCGGACGTCCACTATCTGTTCTTTGCTTTCGGCTCGCGAGCATTGCCTGCATTCGACTTTGCACGGACGGCGGGACAAGGCATCGGCATTTCCATGGCTACTGCCCTTGCGATGCTCTATCGTGTAGTCGTAGCTTTGCAGTCGCTCGATCCACCGCGCCAATTGCCCTTCAGGATCTTTAAAGTTCAGGAGCCATCTCAATGCCGCATGATCTGTGCGCAGGCGAAACTTTTGTCCATACAGATATTTGTGGAAGTGTTTCACGCAGTCCAATACCGCCAGCAGTTCTCTCCGGGTCACACAGTAATTGCGTTCCGGTTTCGATAAAACCCTACTGTAATACGCTATCACTTGTTCCTGGCCGTCTATTATCTGTGATAGCACACCGCCAATACTACTCCCGCTTGCATCTGTATCCAGCACAAACATCTCCCCAGGCACGGGGAAGGCCAGAATTGGGGCACTGCACAGTTTTTCCTTCAGACGTGCAAAAGCCTGTTCCTGCTCCTCGTTCCACTCGAAAGCTTGGCCCTTTTTCGTCAGTTTGTGCAGGCTGCTGGCTATGTTCGCGAATCCCGGAACAAATCGGCGGTAGTATGTGCACAGGCCCAGGAAACTGCGGAGTTCGTGTAGATTGCGTGGCCGGGGCCACTCCTTCACCGCCGTGATTTTGCCTTCATCCGTATGTACTCCGCGGGCGGAAACCGTATGACCCAGATACTTGACCTCCTTTTGGAACAGCGAGCACTTCTTTGGGTTGAGTTTAAGCCCGGCTTTTTGTATCCGCTCAAATACCTCCTTCAGCTTTCCCAGGTGGTCGTCGAAGCTTTTACCCATTACGATTATGTCGTCGAGGTACACCAGACATGTCCGCCAATGCAGCCCTTTTAGCACGCGTTCCATTAGCCGCTCGAATGTTGCTGGTGCGTTGCAGAGTCCAAACGGCATGACGGTGAACTGCCACAAACCATCGCCAACACTGAAAGCCGTTTTCTCCTTGTCCTTGTCTGCAAGCTCTACCTGCCAATAGCCGCTGCGTAAGTCGAGCGTGGAGAACCACTGCGTGCCTGACAGTGTGTCCAGGGTGTCATCGATCCGAGGTAGTGGATAACTGTCCTTCTTGGTCACATCATTGAGCTTCCGATAGTCCACACAAAACCGGGTACTGCCATCTTTTTTCTTGACTAGCACAACCGGCGAGCACCAGGGGCCCGAAGAAGGCTCTATGACCTTGTCTTTCCGCATGTTCTCGATCAAATTGGTGACCTCCTCCCTCTTGGCCAGAGGAACTCGTCTTGGCGGTTGGCGAATCGGTTTTGCACTTCCGGTGTCGATGTTGTGCTTCACTATGGCTGTTCTTCCGCCTGCTTCTGCCGCAAAAATTGACCCATAGTGCTGCAGGAGTGACCTCGCCTTCTGTTTCTGCTTGGCCGTCAACTCGCTGCTCCACTGGTTCTCCTGCGGTATGGCGTCCATGATAAAACCGCTCTTCTTATTACCTCCAGGTGGGCTACTCTCGCAATTGACCACTGCTACAGCTTCCTTACACTCGCCGATTACCTCATCTTTCCTGACATATCTGGGTGCATTCAGGGGGTTCAGTATTCTGACTGGTATTCTGCCATTTTTAGGTTCCACTAATGTACGTCCGATGATGATGTTGTCGTGTCCTTGTTTCGGTGCTTCTACTACCCACAGCCGACTCGTCCCATCGTCCCCGTCCACCTTTGCCCACACAATCGCCTCAGAATTCGCTGGTATCCTCCCGTGTTGACACGATACAACCTTCCGTACCGCCACGCTTCGCTCATAGCCGGTGCGCAGCGGGAATTCAACGTTGGCATATCTCAGCACATTTTCCTTCAGGTCCAGCGTAAAACCGTGCCTAATCATGAAATCCACGCCGATAATCACGTCGTCCATTATATCCGCGACGATGAACTCATGTTCCAGGCTGCTGGTGCCGATAGCAATCGTTTTTGTAACTTTCCCTCTCACCGGCGCGCGCTCGCCAGTCGCAGTCCGCAGCTGCATGCCATGCAGCGGTTCCCAGTTCTTCAGCAGCTTCCTTTTTATGATCGAATTTGACGCTCCAGTATCCAGTGTCAACACGAACAACTTTCCATCTATCCTTCCTTCAATTGTCAAGCTGCTGGGCTGTCGTTTCAGCTGTGAGACAAGGATGGTGGGGCGGCAGATTGTGGGGATCAGCTCACGCCCCTTTGGGCTGACCCGTTTTAGTTTAACAGCTCCTCGTCCTCAACCCTGCGCTTGTTGGCTGAGCCTCGATTGTCAGTATTCCTCGCTTCAGGCGATTGCGATCGAGAACGGGAACGCCTCTTTCGTTGGCGGCAGTCTCGTGATATGTGGCCCTGCTTACCACATATCCAGCAAACAACTTTAGAGGAGACCACCCGTGGCCTGTCCGGTATCTCCGAGCTTATGGCCTGGATCGGAATGTCGTTGTCCGCCTGAATCTGGCGTATCCTTGCAGGTGCATACCGAGTGCTCCCAATCCATGCCGCTTCATATGTCATCGCGCTGGTCACCGTTTCCTTAAATGTTGGCTTGCCCATCATCAACGCACTGCGACGTGTTTCCGGATCATGAAGACCTTCAACAAACGACTCAATCTTCATCCTCTCGAGATCATCAGCACCAAATTTTGGGTAGCACAACTGTACGAGCCGCTCAATGTCTGCTGCATATGTATGCAGCGCCTCGTTGGCTCTCTGCTTGCGGTTCTTCAGCTCACAGTAGTATAGCGCATGGTTGTGCTCGTTGCTATACTTCGCTGCTAATGCCCTCATGATGGCACCGTAATCACTTCTTAAACATTCTGGAACTGATTTGATTACCTCAGCCGCAGCACCATCATAAGTAGGCACTTCTGTTCTGGCAGCAAAACCGTCCTGAACCGGTGGCAAACATTCTCGTGGCTGTACCTCTCGAAACCGTTCGTCTATCTTTCTGTGCATCGAATCTTCCAGACTGTCAACTCGTTTGTTCAAGGACTCATCCAGGTTGTCAACTCGTCTATTCAGGGATTCACCCATTTCGTCAACTCGTTTGTCCCAATCGTCTATTCGCGTCTCGAGATGCTCAACTTTAACATTCAGGCTATTGGAAATTTCCTCCACCTTCTGCTCTATGCGCGCAGAATTTTCCGCCATTTCTCGATTTGCAGTCTCGACTTTTGCCGAAATTTCGAGATTCGTAGTTTCCAGCTTCGCTGACATTTCTCGATTTGCTGTCTCGACTTTTGCCGAAATTTCGAGATTCGTAGTTTCCAGCTTCGCTGCCATTTCTCGATTTGCTGTCTCGACTTTTGCCGAAATTTCGAGATTCGTAGTTTCCAGCTTCGCTGCCATTTCTCGATTTGCTGTCTCGAACATGCCTTTAAGTGCAACCATTAGCTGGCTCATGTCCATTGCTTGTGGCGGCGCAGCCGCTGCAGTCGTACTTTGCATCGACGCCGCACCTGCAGGCGATTCCTCCATTTTGGCCGACGCCTCTTGTTCTTGCGCTCCGAACTCGTGCACAGTCCAATCGACGCCCCGTTCCTCACATGCTTCTCGCAAGCGCAACTGCAACTCCACCTTTCCGCCAGCAGTCGGCAAATTCCAGGCAGCCAGCTCCTTCTTCAGCTGGTCTACCTTCAGCAGCTCGAATTTCACCATGTCCGTGCTTTTATAATTTTATTTCTTTAGTTTTTTTTTCCTTATCTTCAATTTTCCACAATCCCACTTCTGACACCAAATGTTACGAATACTAAGTCTAGTGGGCTGTTGCGTATCTCTGGATTGTGTAATTTGAAAATAAAACACAGTTTCTTAAACGCAGACAATAAAATAAACCAACAGTCACTTTATTATTCACAGTTTACACTTTACTGTTCGTACACCTAAGTATTTGCTTAGTCACTTCGTGTGGCAACTTCACTTGTCAAAACCAGACTGACTCGCTGCACCGCATCTGGCCACCTTTTATACTCTGTCCGGCCGTCGCGCAGATCGTTCTCGCACGTTGCCAGATTGGACTAGAAGTTTCCCTGATGACCGCGACCATCGTTGCCAGGTTGGACTAAAAGTTACTATCGCGGCCGTCGTTGCCAGATTGGGTTATGGCACGGCACGTAGCGGCAGGGTTGCTTTGCACCGCGACAGACTGGCTCATCGTTACAATATCATGCGCTGCTACTATAGAAGTACCAAATTAGAAACAGTAAAAGTAGGATATCGCCAAGAATTTCATAGACTATTTGTACAAATATACCCACAATACAGTGAAATAACACAGCAGAGACTTGCAGACCAGAGAAGAGCCATAGTAACTAACAACCGCCTAACTAACATCGAAATCCAAAACATAAAAGAGGAAATAGCGGCTGAAATAAACACAAACACTCAACAAAACCCGGAAATACAACAACATAATCTCAATAACAATGCAAATCACCCAACCACACCCGACCAAGAACAGTATATACACCAAAACATTAATACACGGCACAATAACAACCCAACCAATAGTCCATCCGACGAAAACACCAACACACAAGCAAGCCCAAACAGAAACCAAAGTACATCACCTGAAAACACCGACACTAGAGAAAACGTACTATTCGAAAAAATTAAAAATGAAATGCAAGCAAACTTGAGGAGGTGGAAAGAAGTGAACCCCACAATGCGGCCAAAAATGCCCAAACTAATAGTGAAAAAACAAACTACAAACCTAATAGACATAGTCAATAATCAAATCATCCCCACCCTACTCAATAACCCGACAATAGAAGACATTCACACACTAACTTACGTATCCGCAATGACCATAACAACTATTAACAACCAGCAACCTATATCACACCAAAAGGGAAATAACCCACCAAAACCTAAATGGCAAATCCGCATAGAAAACAAAATAAACAACCTAAGAAAAGACATAGGCCGACTAACACAATATTCAAAAGGAAATAAATCAAAAAATATCACCAAACACATAAATAATATGAAGCTAAAATACAAAAAACCAATAGAAGAAATACTTGACACACAAAAACAAAGACTTAAAGTATATGCGGCCAGACTTACTAGATATAAAGAATCAACCAAAAGAAAGCGAGATAACCGACTTTTCACAAACAACGAAAAAATATTCTACAGAAGACTTACAAACAGAGATTCACCCCGAATTAACCCACCCACAAAAGAACAAATCACAACCTACTGGAACAAAATATGGTCAACTTCCATTCAGCACAATAGCAAGGCCCAATGGATACAACAATAAGAACAACGTAATAAAGATCTACCAACTCAAGAAAACTACAAAGTCACAACAGAAGAAATCACGCAAATAATAAACAAAACACATAGCTGGAAATGCCCAGGAGTAGACAACATTCACAACTTCTGGTACAAAAAACTTACCGCCATGCACCAACACCTAGCCGAAGCAATTAACGAAGCAATAGACCAACCTCAAAAACTCCCTAACTTTTTAACAATAGGCCAGACATACATAAAACCAAAAAACAACGAAACCACAAATCGTGCCAACTATAGACCTATAACCTGCCTACCAACCCTATATAAGATGATATCAGCCACAATCTGCAACAAAATAGACGCCCACCTAACAAAATATGATATAATAACAAATGAACAGAAAGGATGCAGAAAACACAGCAAAGGATGCAAAGAACAATTAATAATAGATGCAATAATAATGAAGCAGACCACAACACAACAATGACACCTACACTCATGCTACATAGACTATCAAAAAGCGTTTGACTCTGTCCCACACAGTTGGCTCATTAAAGTACTACAAATATACAAAATACACCCAAAGTACATACAATTCCTAACAGATACCATGAAAAAGTGGAAGACCTCAATAAAACTTGTCACAACAAACACAATAACTACAGAAGAAATACCCATTAAAAGAGGAATATTCCAAGGCGATTCACTTAGCGCGCTTTGGTTTTGCCTCTTTAAACCCCCTCTCGAATGCACTCAATGACACGTCATACGGATACAATATCAAACACGAAAGAACAACCAAGCACAGAATAAACCACTTATTATACATGGATAACATCAAACTATATGCAGCCACACGGACACAACTAACAGGACTTCTGAAAATAACCGAAAAACTAACAACGGATATAAAAATGAACTTTGGGATTAGCAAATGTAAGAGCCAACACATAGAAAAAGGAAAATGGATGGAAACATACACCGAAACGCTAAACAACGAAACTCTAGACAACATGGAAGAAAACGAAACATATAAATATCTAGGATTCCAGCAGAGTACCAGAATTGACCACACAACAATTAAAAAACAGCTTACTAAACAATATGAAAAACGCCTCATCCAGATACTAAAAACACACCTCAACTCCTAAAAACCTCTGCAAAGCCGTGAATACATTCGCCACACCCATACTAACGTACTCATTCGGGATTATAAAATGGTCAAACACAGATCTTTGTAGCATAGAAATAATCACCAGGAAACATCTAACAAACTACAGAAAACTACACCCAAACTCATGCATAGAACGACTAACTATACCCAGACTGGAAGGAGGAAGAGGGCTTATAACACTTCGTTCAATAATGTGTGTGACTGACACATAGATGGAGGCACTAATACTAAATCAATATTTTTTTTCGAAATTGTGAACCTTTTTAGGTTTACTGTCAAAATTATATGTCAATCCGACCATTAGTTTACAAGTTACAGTGCTTTAAGTGACACTACTTTTGAGTTTTCAAAAAAAAATGAATTCAAAGCAATTCCGTGTGCTGATTTATCATTGTTTTTTAATGAAAAAAAATACTGTTCAATGCCAGGAATGGCTTGAAAAACATTATTCGGACTCTGCTCCATCAAAAAGAACCATTTGTTATTGGTATGCCGAATTCAAACGTGGTCGTACAGACACCGATGACATTCCATCTACTGGACGGCCAAATGACGCTGTTATTCCGGAAAACGTTGAAAAAACACTGAAAATCATTGTGTCCGACCGTAAAGTGAAAGTGGGGGAGATTGCTGACATTCTAAAGATATCAGCAGGCAGTGTACACACCATAATACACGAACATTTGGTTATGAAAAAGGTGTTTTCGAAATGGGTGCCGCGTTTGCTCACACCGGAGCAAAAACAACAACGAATCGATGATTCAAAGAGCTGTTTGGACATGTTTACGCGCAACAAGTCGGAGTTTTTGGGTCGGTACATCACAATGGATGAAACATGGATCCACCATTTCACTCCAGAGTCAAATCGGCAGTCTGCTGAGTGGCATGCAACCGGTGAAAGCCGCCCAAAGCGTCCAAAGGCACAAACATCGGCTGGCAAGGTTATGGCGTCAGTATTTTGGGATGTTCACGGAATAATATTCATCGACTATCTTGAGAAAGGGAAAACAATCAATAGCGACTATTATATAGCGTTGTTGGAACGTTTGAAAGAAGAAATCGCGATTAAGCGGCCCCATATGAAGAAGAAAAAAGTGTTGTTTCACCAAGACAATGCACCGTGTCACAAGTCGATGAAAACGATGGCAAAAAAGCATGAATTGGGCTTCGAATTGCTTCCTCATCCCCCGTATTCTCCAGATCTGGCCCCCCAACGACTACTGGCTCTTCGCAGACCTCAAAAAGATGCTCCGTGGTAAGAGATTTGGCTCAAATGATGAAGTAATCGCCGAAACTAACGCCTATTTTGAAGGCAAAGAAAAATCGTTCTACAAAGGCGGTATCGAAAGATTGGAAAAGCGTTGGAATGATTGTATCTCCCTAAAAGGGGACTATGTTGATGAATAAAAACGAATTTTGGCAAAAAAATGTGTTTTAATTAGTTAGTCACACACATTATTGAACGAAGTGTTAGACATTCACAATCTTCACAATAACCAAATAAGGAAGCTAAGGGAATTCTTTCACTCACACACATCAGCACTCCACCAAGCAATAGCATTAGCGGACAAAAATTACACACCACTAAATCTACACAATACCCAATACACACTGACACATAGAACAATAGAAGACAAAAAGATGATATGGGCACAGAAACAGCTCCACGGCAAACACATACAAATAATGAGTGATACAAACATAGACAGACAACACTCATACACATGGCTACAAAAAGGAGAACTATACCCCGAAACTGAAGGTTTCCTGGTAGCAATTCAAGACCAAGTAATCCTCACCAGAAACTATCAAAAATACATAATAAAGGACCCAACTATCAATAATGACAAGTGCCGCAGATGCCAAATATCCACAGAAACAATAGACCATATAACAACCGGATGTAGATTACTAGCAGGATCAGAGTACACACAAAGACATAATATCATTGCAAAAATACTGCATCAAGAACTAGCTACCAACCTCCAATTGACAGAAAACAGTGATCCATATTATAAATACACCCCACCTAACATCATGGAAAACGAAAAATACACACTATATTGGGATAGAAGAATACAAACAGATAAAACGATAAACAACAATAGATCAGATATCACCCTAATAGACAAAAATAAAAATAGTACATATCTAATTGAAATAAGCGCCCCCAATGACACAAACATACACAAAAAATACACTGAAAAAATTGAAAAATATAATGAATTAGCACTTGAAATAAAACGGGTGTGGAAACAAAATGCAGTAAAAACAATACCCTTTATAATCTCCGCAACAGGAATACTACACAAATCATTCATTCCAAACCTGAAAATTCTAAACATAGACCAATTTATACACCATAAAATACAAAAAGCGGTAATCCTACAGACATGCAACATAACAAGAAAATTTGTAAACCAATAAAACAAATAATATACAATAGTGCCGATATGACTTGCAACGACAACTGCCGTCATACTCGGTGAAAATGGACCCCGCCTCGCGCGCTATGCGGGGGGGAGAGAGGACGTGGGATAATAATAATAATAATAATAATAATAATAATAATAATAATAATAATAATAATAATAATAATAATAATAATAATAATAATAATAATAATAATAATAATAATAATAATAATAATAATAATTATAATAATAATAATAGTAATAATAATAATAATAATAATAATAATAAGCCCGTTACACCCGTTATTCGAGAGGAATGCCCCTTCCTCTCGACGAGGAATAACGGGTGTAACAATCCCGCGGACCCTAGTTACCCATCAGTAAGGCCAACCACCTACTGATGTGGGCCAATGGTTCCAAAAACAAAAAACCAAGCCTCGGACGAACGCCGCACAATGGGGTAAACATGCCAAAAACCCGCGCATTGCCTATTTTATGCTGTAGTATTTATACAGTTAAAGATAAATACCTCAAATTTGGACATCTGCTTCAGGACTCTTCAGAGATTTGTTCACCATAATTTTATTTGATTTACTGTACCTCGCACCGGCACCCTACAGTCGGCAATTAGGCACTTTTAAAATCTTCATTAGTAAAAAACAAAACCAAAGTTAAAGTATTTAAATCGACCCAAACTGACTTGTGAATACTCTAGATTAAAGCCACGCCCCCATTTTTTGCCTCCTTTCGTAAAACACCCACAAAAAACACATACATGTAGGGTAATTCGTATTTAAGCAAAAACCATTTGATATGGGTTGATACGGCTCATAACGGGTTAATGGGGAGTACCATGCCCACTTACCGTTATAAATAACCACAAAAGGGCAGATGACGTTGGTAAGTATATAAATATAATAAATTTTCCCAATTTAACCAAGTATGCTTATATGGCAACCCTACTTAAAAGTGGGCGTTCCATGCCCATTTTTACGTCAGAGTTTAGATAGGTCACTCGTAAATTCCACACAAAGTTTTATTGAAATATATTGCCTTTTTCAAAAATCATCCTGCGTACCCGCCGAAAAAATTGATACAAAATATTTTTTTTTCAGGTGATAAATCACATCTATTTTTACTTTAATTATTATTTTTAATACTATATATATGCATCAAGTGCTATAAACGTACCGACCCATACGCGCGTTAAAAAGTTTTCAGTTCATATATATTTGTTTTCTTACTAAGAGAAGTGAATACAAGTCCAAAAATCTAACCATTCCGCAGCTTTCCGCAGACAAGTTGGGTATCATTTTTTTATGGGGTTCCTACTTACCTTCCCTAAAGATTTTCGATTATCCATGATTATCCATAAAAGTTATACACCACGAAAGTAGGAGATTTTCCTAAAAAAATCGTTGTTTTTGCCCAAACTTTGAGAACTTATATCTTTACAAGGAAATGTGCCATGGAAAAGAATTATATGTCAAATTAAATGTAGGAATATGCTTATTATACGTACCAAAACTTTTTTGATTATATTTAAAAATAACGATTTAATTGACATTTCAGCATCACCATCAAAAAAGTTGCATCGACAAAATGAAATTGAGTATAAAAACACCCAACTTTGAACGGCTATACAGCAGCCAGTTTCGGTCCAATTTACATGCAAAAAGCATTTTCTGACTGCTACATGCATGTAGATTACGAAAAATAAAAAAAAAATTTAGGCCCGTAACTTTAAGATTAGCCGTAATGCGCGGATTTTCGGCATGTGGGGTAACCCATTGTGCACCGTACCGGTCGAGAACGGAAAAATTTTATGAACTTTTTACAAATATATACCCACACATTAACATCACACAACAACGACTTGCAGATCAAAAGAGAACAATCCTAGTTAACAAACGCCTTACAGATATCGAAATACAACAGATCAAAGAACAAATAGCAATAGAATTACAAATGCAACAAAATAATGGAAATGACACAGACAGTAACAATAATGACTCCATAAGCCCCAACAGGAACCATATAGAAACAACCAATAGCACCAACAACAATATTCAAGATACCGGAAACAATACAAACGAACACGCAAACATGGAGACCTCCGAGACAATCCACCAAACAACCAACGAACAAAAGCACCTTAAAAATGCAATAGAAATGACCATAATAAAATGGAAGGGTATACACCCACAATATAGGACGCCAATACCGAAACTCATTTTCAAAACAAATACTAACCAAATTATCAATACAATAAACAACATACTTACCCAATACGCGTACGAATCAACCGATCTCGAAGAAACCCTCCTACTAATCTATGCAGCGGCCATGACAGCAATTACACTCAACAACCAAAAAACGATACCTCCAAACAAAGATAAACAACATAATAGAAAAAACCAAAATGGCAAATACGTATCGAAAATAAGATAAGAAATATTAGAAAAACAATAGGACAGCTAACACAATATAACAAAGGGAACCACTCTAAGACTATAATGAAACAAATGAAATTTATTCTAAACCGAGAAACCATAAACACTATCGAAATCCTAGAAACATACAAACAAAAACTTGCCGTATACGCAACCCGACTTAGAAGATACAAAGAATCCAACGCCCGTAAAACACAGAACCACAAATTCAACACGAATCAAAAACAATTCTATAAAACACTGGAGCAACATGACACATTAGACTTCGAGCCACCAACAACACCCGAAATACAATTGTATTGGGAAAGCATATGGACGACCCCCAAACAACACAACAAAAAAGCAATGTGGATAACTGGCGAAAAAAATAGACATAACAACATCAACCAACAAGAAACAACCAACATATCAATAGACGAACTCAAAAATGCAATCAATACAACTCATAACTGGAAAGCACCCGGAATAGACCCGGAATAGAATAACTGGTACAAAAAATTCACCTCACTCCATTTAACACTTTTAAAGCAGATAAACCATATTATAACAAACCCCCACGATACACCAAACTTTTTAACATTAGGAAAAACATACATCAAACCGAAAAACCAAGACACAAAAAATCCGGCAAACTACAGACCGATAACATGCCTGCCAACAATATATAAAATTATAACGTCCATACTAACACAAAAAATAGAAAGCCACATTATACAAAACAACATACTCGCGGAAGAAAAAAAAGGATGCCGAAGAAACAGCCAAGGGTGCAAAGAACAGATCATTATAGACAGCGTAATACTACAACAAGTAAAAGACAAAAACCGCAACCTCATCACCGGATACATAGACTACAAAAAAGCTTTCGTCTCAATCCCACACAGCTGGCTAACAGAGATCTTACAAATCTACAAAATAGACACCAAAATCCAACAATTCTTAAAAACAACTAGCTGGGCCCTGCGGCTTTGCACGCAAGCTCTCCTGTTTACCCCGATACGAATTCTTAACCCATTGTTGAGCCCATCAGATTTTGATTAAAAAAAACCTGTCCAACCATCTTTGATTTCAACATTTCACATTTACTCCAAACAAATTCTTAACCCTTGGCTTACCATGGTAGATTTCGATTTTCAAATAATTAAAAACACGTTTTTATTATTTCCTGATTGAAGTGCTTTTGATTAGTTTGAAGTCAGAACGCCCAATGAATCTTGTTTCTCTATACACATTGTTACCCCGTTAGATTTTGATATTTAAAAAAGAGAAAACACGTGTCAAATTATTTCTCACTAAGAGTACTTTCAAAAGACCCAAACAAATTTGTTTCTCCATACATACTTTTAACCCGTCGTTGATCCAGTTAGATTTTGATTTTAAAAATAATGATTTTTAATAATAAAGTTGTTTTTACATTTGTTGAAGTCAGTAGGTCCATCGGTTCGTGTTGTTTGCTTCGGAGTCTCTCCGTAAATATACCTTAACCCATTGTTGGGCCAGTTAAATTTTGATTTTGTTTTGTTGAGTTTTGATCTAGAATATTTTCAGGTAGTTCGAAATCTTTATGTCTATTAAATCTCGTTTCTTCAAAGAACACTTTAACACATGGTTTGCCCCTTTACGCCCCGAATTTCAAAAAAATCCCGTTTTAACGGAGGTTCAGTTCTCAAGATGTACTTATTGTTTAAACTTAATGTTTGTAGCTTCAGCGGTTTGGGCTGGGCGATTATAAATCAATCAACCAGTCAGTCAGCCAGGATAAACAACCTACACTGTGGTGCATAACTATAGCCTAGTTTTATTTTATAGGTTCTTTTGATTCCAAAAGAGTATACAAAAAATCGTGGTATGAGGAATAAGAGAGCTTGCGAGGACACATATTAGGAGAGAAGAATTCTCAAAATAAAATACGCCGTTATACCGTAAGAGGGAAAAGTGTGATTTTTTATTGGTGCATAACTATAACCTAGTTCCTTTGTACTCCAGTTTATTCGAAATTTTCGTTTGATGTCACATCTGTTTTTAATGTCAATCATAACTGTCCTTACGAGATTTTAAAATGCCACGCGGTGTTCAATTGAACGATACCGAAAAAGGCAAAATAAGTGCATTTAAGAAAGCAGGATTAAATTTTAGTGAAATCGCGCGAAAATTAAGCCGGTCTGACCGAGTTGTGCGTAATTATTTAGCAGATCCCGAAAATTATGGAAACAACCGTCGGGGTGGTCCGAAACCGAAGTTATCTGAACGCGTACTCGTCGCATTCAAAATCTAGCCAGCAATTCTTTGAAGTCTGCATCAAAAATTGCTTGGGAATGTGACCTAAATGTTTCGCGTTGGACCATTAACTTCGCAATTAAGAGGTCTCGCACCCTCATCCGGGAAAAACTTAAATCTGCTCCCAAATTGCTGCCCCGTCACATAAATGCACGCCTCGAGTTTGGACGAGAGAACATGAGAACGAATTGGGAAAAGGTAGTTTATCTTAATAGGGTCATTAATAAGTAAAAATTAATCCTTTTTTCCGGTATAGGTAATTTTCTCTGATGAGAAAAATTTTAATTTTGACGGGCCTGATGGTTTCAACTCTTACTGGAAGGATATTCGGAAGGAACCCCGTTATTTTTCCAAACGAAATTTTGGTGGCGGATCGTTAATGGTTTGGGTGCCTTTTGTGTAGATGGCATGTTGGAGTTGCCGTTCCCCAGCACACGAATGAACTCTGCAGAATACACCCAAGTGTTGCGAATGAACCTTCTTCCATTTTTGGAAAAAAATCAAGAGGTTGATTGGACATTCCAATACGACAATGCGGCCATACACACCAGTCGGGAGACAAGAGAATGGTTTCAGTCTAACAACATCACTTTTTTGAAGTGGCCCGCATGCTCCCCAGATCTAACTCCGATCGAGAATGTTTGGGGAATTATTGTACGATGGATTTACGAAGAAAATAAGCAGTACACAAATGTCGATGAACTAAAAAGCGCTATTGTTACATCATGGGAATCTAAGAGTCTTGAGACGCGAACACGCTTGGTAGAAAGCATGCCAAACCGTGTTTTTGAAATGATTCACAATAAGGGTGGATCCACGCATTATTAAACTTGTCAATGTTTTTAAATCCACTATAGTTAAATGGACAAACTACACTAGGTTATAGTTATGCACCAATAAAAAATCACACTTTTCCCTCTTACGGTATAACGGCGTATTTTATTTTGAGAATTCTTCTCTCCTAATATGTGTCCTCGCAAGCTCTCTTATTCCTCATACCACGATTTTTTGTATACTCTTTTGGAATCAAAAGAACCTATAAAATAAAACTAGGCTATAGTTATGCACTACAGTGTATGTATAAAAAAATTGAGGCGGTACCACGCCCCTCGTCTAATGCTCATAACTTTCTTCTAGTCGAATTGTGCCACTAAGTGGAAAGTTCGTACAAACTTTTATTGATGTGCGACTTACAGTTCTGTTGAAATGTTGGGTCATAAAAAATGTGCCACACCCCTTGTCAAACGCCCATCAAATCACATCAGTAGAATGACACATCTATGAGACGACGGTACACCAACTTTCAATGCTGTGCGGCTGATTCCGAGGAGATTCCATATTAAAGAATTGAGTTGTATGGGCAGTGCCACGCCTCTTATCCAGAGCCCACCTTTTTCCCCCTGCCAAAAGACACGACTTAATCGTAAATTTGTACCGAGTGTCATTGATGTGAATGCTATAGTTCCACTGGAATTTAAAAAGTGCCACGCCCCTTGTCCAACGCCCATTGCATTTTACCGGTGGAAAGACATGTTTACGCTATGACACTGATCCACATTTCAATGCTGATCGACTTATAATTCCGAATATATTCCATAGTGAAGAATTGAGTTGTATGGGCGGTGCCAGAACCCCTTGTCCAAAATCCACATTATTAACCCCGCCGAAGGACACGACCAAACCGTTAGTTTGTACCAAGTGTCATTCATGTTCTAGTTCCAAAGTTACACCGCAATTTATCCAACGCCCATTATATCCGTCCAACGCCCATTAAATTTTACCGGTGGAACGACACGTCTACGCCATGAAGCTGTACAAAATTTCAATGCTGAGGGACTTATTATTCCAAAGCTATTCTATATTAAAAAATCTAGTTGCATGGATGGTGCCACGCCCCCTTGTCCAAAATTCATCTTATTCCGCCTGCCGAAGGACACGACCAAATCCTTAGTTTGTACTGAGTGTCGTTGATGTGAATGCTATAGTTCAAAAGTTACACCTGGATTTAAAAAGTGCCACGCCCCTTATCAAACGCCCATTAAATTTTACCGGTGGAATGATACGCTTACGCCATGACACTGTACCAAATTTCAATGCTGAGCAACTTATAATTTCGGAGCTATTCCATATTAAAGAATTGAGTTGTATGAGCGATGCCACTCCCCATTGTCCAACGCCCATTAAATTTTACCGGTGCAATGACACGCTTACGCCATGACACTGCACCAAATTTCAATGCTGTCCGACTTATAATTCCGAAAATATACCATATTAAAAATTTAGGTTGTATGGGAGGTGCCACGCCCACGTGCCGTACAAACATTTAATATCGCTATAAACCACCTCATTGACATCTTCTATCACACACAAAAAAAATTTTGCCGAAAGAATGAGCCCTTTTCGCAAACACTGGCACGTTACAGAAGGTTAAGTTTTTTTTATATATAAGATTATGCAAACATGGCTAACAAAGATACACCTACACACAAAGCAACACCAAACTGAAACCGAAGAAATTCAAATAAAAAGAGGTATTTTCCAAGGAGACTCGCTGAGTGCCCTATGGTTCTGCATATCCTTAAACCCACTATCTAATCTAATAAACAACAGTACAATAGGATACAAAATAAAGTAGCAAAACAAAACAAATCACATAATAAACCATCTCCTATACATGGATGACATAAAACTTTACGCACCTAACATAACGCAAATGCAAAATCTATTAACACTAACACAAACATTCACAAACGACACATGTATGGAGTTCGGCATACAAAAATGCAAACTTATTAACATAGAAAAAGGCAATAAAATCAAGACATCCCTTCCAGTCATACTTAACAACGAACCAATGGACTACCTAAATACAGGAGAATTGTACAAATACCTAGGATTCAATCAAAACAACGAAATAAATCACACACAAATCAAAACACAAATTGAAAAACAGTATATCTCAAAACTAACAAAGATAATGAAAACAAAATTAAACTCAAAGAACCTAACAAAAGCAATAAACTCATATGCAA
This sequence comes from Melieria omissa, assembly GCA_963971225.1. Taxonomy (NCBI): domain Eukaryota; kingdom Metazoa; phylum Arthropoda; class Insecta; order Diptera; family Ulidiidae; genus Melieria; species Melieria omissa. The sequence continues at coordinate 50,372,239 of OZ020269.1, read as the reverse complement.
TTCCAATAGTTACATATACATTTGGCATAATAAACTGGACAGCAACAGATCTAGAAAGGATGAACAGGATAAACAGAACCAAAATGACGCAACATAGATATCTCCACCCAAATTCATGCATCGAAAGATTAACACTAAACAGGGACGAAGGGGGCCGAGGCATTATAGACCTCACAGCACTACACAACACACAAATACAAAAACTACGAAACTACTTCCACAATAAACAAACCCCCCTACACAAAGCTATCTCAAGCTCAGACACACAATACACTCCACTCAACCTACACACACAAAACATAAACATAGAAACAAACAGGAAATTACAGCACGAAAAAAAGCAAACTGGACCCGAAAGGAATTACATGGAAGACACATGTCCATAATGCAAAACAACAAAATAAATAGCACACTATCATAAGCATGGCTCAAAAAAGGACAAATCTACCCAGAAACGGAAGGATTCGTTCTAGCTATGCAAGACCAGGTTATAGCCACCAGAAACTACCGTAAATTCATACTGAAAGAAAACATAGAAACACACATGTGCAGAAGATGCCTTCAGCATACAGAAACAATAGAACACATCATCGGGAGCTACAATATATTAGTAAGAACACAATACACCGATAGACATGACACAGTAGGAAAAATAATCCACCAAGAACTTGCGACAAAATATAAACCAATAACAGAATACACACCGTACTATAAATATAAACCCGAAAAAATCCTAGAAAATAACAAAATAAAACTATATTGGGATGTCACAGTACTAACAGAGAGAACAATAACACACAATAGACCAGACAAAACAAAGAACAAAAAATAACGCACCTAATAGCCATCCCTAACGACCACAACATAATATACAAAGAAGAAGAAAAAATAAAAAAATATGAACAACTCGCAATAGAAATAAAAGAAATGTGGCATCAAAATCAAGTAACACCAATAGTCATGTCGGTAACAGGAATAACAATCAAATCATTTACAAAACATCTAAAGACAATAGACATAGACCCACAAATACATACAACTGTGGCGGCACATACTGTACCGCTCGACATATCAGCAACGGTGCCAGCGTGGCACATGTCAGCATCGGTGCCGGATGGCATGCAACGGCATAAGGGACTGCAGCTGTGCCACAACGACAGCATAGCGGTCTACGGCAGAGACAGCATAGCGTTCTACGGCAGCGGCGACATAGCGGACCGCAGCTGTGCCACGACAAAGCATAGCGGTCTGCGACAGCGGTGATCCTGATGACAACAGGGACCCGACGTCACCAAAGAGTGGTGATCCCGACGCCACCAAAGAGTGGTGATCCCGACGACAACATGGACCCGACGCCACCGAACCGACGACTACACGCACTCGATAGCAACGAACTCCCGACGACAATAAAGAACCGACGGCACCAACGAGTGGTGATCCCGACGACAACAACGAACCGACGATTAAACGCACTCGATAACAACGAACTTCCGACGTCAGTACAACAACCAATTCACACGATGACTCCAATGGCCAGCGACGAGGAAGAAACAGCGATGCTGGACATCTCGCAGACCCGGGCTAACTTGACGGTGCGACCCGCGACTCAACGACCCGTCTCAGCAACCGAAGCCCCACCGCCTAACTCCATCGCGGAGAACTTCGACCAACTACGCCGCCAAATCGATGAAATAACGCAAACAACACGCGAATCAAACACAACATCAAACTCCGCCGTGACTTCATACACCTATCATCGGCGCGCAGTTTCTCACACACTATCGACTCTTGGCGAACTACTCACTCGTGGACGAAACAACGAATTTGCACACTTTCGGCACCGTTGAAGCCGCAAGCATCACAAGCATCGTCATCAGCTGCAGCAAATACGCAACGTTAATCGCCAATGGGCTTCACCACTGCACATGGTGCCCAAGAAGGACAAAACTTGGCGATCGTGTGGAGACAACAGGGCTCTTAACGCAATCACCGAGAGAGACATGCAACCCATAACTAAAACGACGACGCCTAAAACGAAAACGACGCCTAAAACAAAAACGACGCCCGAAACTACGACGGCTCCCGCAACAAAAAGTACACCCGAAACTAAAACGGTACCCGCAGCAAAAACGTCACCCGTTTTCCTGATCGCCTGTGTCTCTAGGCCGAGCCACATGCTGGAGGTGGGCTGGTTGTGGCGGTACATACTGTACCGCTCGACAATCTAGCGACGGTGCCAGCGTACATATCAGCATCGGTGCCAGCGTGGCGGTTGGCATGCAACGGCATAACGGACCGCAGCTGTGCTACGACGACAGCATAGCGGTCTACGGCAGCAACGACATAGCGGGCCGCAGCTGTGCCACGACGACAGCATAACGGTCTACGGCAGCGACGACATAGCGGGCCGCAGCTGTGCCACGACGACAGCATAGCGGTCTACGGCAGCGACGACATAGCGGGCCGCAGCTGTGCCACGACGACAGCAACGGCATAGCGGACTGGTAGAACGGACCACGGCCGGCTCGCTGCTATAAAAGAAGCGGTCCTGACACCAGCAATCATCAATCGATCACTTAGTCAGAGTCAGGACGCGATACCGGCGGCAGTTGCATTGTTTAAATTGTGAAATAAAAGTTGTTATTTAAAGTGCAGTGCGTTTTACTGAAAAAGTGCTGGTGGACACTAATTCCACCAAACAACGATACAAAAAGCAATAATCCTAAAAACATCAACAATAGCATGCAAATTCCTAAACCACAACACGTAGCCGAGCCCAACTTCTTTGGTAGCAATACCCGAAGTAAATTCCGAAGGGTAAATTCCAGCAAAAAAGCTGTGAATGTGAAATTCTAATAAAAATAATAATAATAACCGCGACTAAATAGCACCCAAATAACACGCAATAACACACGACTAAATAACACACAATAACGACCAAGCCTAACTCCTTTGGTATGCATACCCGGAGTAGGTAAAACCAAAGAATATGAAGTAATATAGAACGCGCATCTCATACAAGCAAACGCGTTGTATGGTGGGTACTGCTGGTAGTACCCTCTGTTATTGACAGCAAAAATCTCTGTTACTAACAGCAGAAATCTCTGTAACTTCGGCGTAACATGTGAATTGAAGTCGCTTCTGTACTCATTCGTATTCTCGCTGCTGTTGCGCCACTTGATAAACATGACGATGAACGCTGCTTTTGTTGTCGCGGGGAATAGCATTATAATATTGGCAAAGAAAAAAAAGTTAGCGGTATACTGTTTTTTGCGCTGTGTCGTGCAGGCGAGATAGCATTGTTGTTGGTAATTGTTGCGTCGCTATTTCTGCTTTCTTTTTTATAATCACAAGCAAATTACAATTAGCAAAAAAATGCGTGAACTTGGTGTAGTAAAATATGGGTGCAAACATGTTGCACAAGAGCGTTTATAGTTATTTATTAAAAATATTATTGTAAGGTTTTATGTTTATTTTTTTACTTTCGTTTAAATTTATCTTTCATAAATAATAATTTTTAATAAGAATTTTTTTATTATATATATTTATATATATATATTATCGTTCTTTCGAACTTCCTTTTTGCACAGCCCACATGCAGTGTTTTCGTAGAAGAACTAAAATAAGAAAATCTAAAATTTGGACTCTATGGTTACAGCACTCACCATGGAACCATTCAGGTGTAGCATTTTTACAAGATTGTAAAACGTGTGATTTAATACCAATTTTTTCAGGTTCTGCTTCGAAGATTTTATAAAAATTAAAATATGTTTTATGCATACATTCATTAGGGAATTGGAAGGAGCAAAAAGATTAGGTACCAAAATCAGAAATTGACTGATAATTTTTGTGAAAAATAAAAATTTCACTTGGAGCAGTCAAAACTTCATCCCTTTTTCTCAATTCGGCACCGCATTTTTCACAATTTAATTTAGGAATGATTTTGTACGCTACGTATCCAACAAAATACCTCATGGAAACCAGCTCTAAGTTAATATCTTTCGGATTACAAAAGGTGTCACCTACAAAATACGCCTCGTGCATCTCACTACTTAGATCAAGATTTTCCAGGATTTCATTGTCATTATTATCGCCATTAGTCTGCAAAACATCCTCATTAAAAGAAGCGCTTGAAATTAAATTAGTCATTGAATCTTGCGTCACTTCACAATTGGTGGAGGAGCTAAACTTTATTATTTTAAAGGCTAATAACCTGGCTAAGATATTATTAAGTTCGGCTACAGAGGGGTTACAGTTATTACCTCCTTTTTGCCTTAACACAGCAAACGTATTCTCCAACTTGTCCTGGTTAAAGGCCTTTGTCATAATAAAAAACTTGTCCGAATTATCTTTTAATATTTCATCTACAAGTAGAAGGACCGATTTTAAGGATAGTTTCATGCCATCTAGGAAGAAAACTCGTTTTTTTTCATCAACAAATTTCACTTCCTCTAGATAATATAAAAATGTTTGAATAAATGTGTGCGATTCTTTCTTAATCTGAAGAGCAGATCGGTAGCAGTTATCTGCATACAAAGATCCACTATTCATGCAATCAAATATTTGATCAATTTTTGCTATAAAATCAGCTGTGGATAACGCTACCTCTTGTGAGATTGTTTTAAATCCACTTATGTCTGAAATCGTTCTGATAGCAGCTTCAACTGTTTTACTGAACACTTGCGTGGCAAATTTAACACGCATTTTTTCAAATGAATTTGGAAATATGTGTTGTCTAGTTAATTTTGGGCACATTTTGGTTTTACAATTTTCTTCCCTCTCCCAAAGCTCTTGAACTACTTTAAAGCTAACTAAACCATCAGACGTTTTCAAGTCGCATTTAAGCCAACCATTTCGCAATGACTTGATTAAATGTGGGAAATCGAACATGCAATAAATTTTTTGATTTTGAAATTGAAAGTATGGTTTCTCTATACATACGCCTAAGTCGGAGAAACACTTTCTATTAGAAGACCCCTGATCACAAACCAAAACGTTCACTACTATACCAAAATTGCTTAAAATTTTAAGATTTTCTTTAATTATTTTGCACAACGTATCTGCTGTTAATCCATTCTCTGACACAAAATAGTTTAAAATTGAACACCAACTCGAGAACATGGACTTCAACATAAATACACATACTTGCTTACCAATTTTTTTTGTTCTTTCGAAGCCTGTGCATTCAAATCCGTCAATTAAATTTAGTTTTTGATTGTATCGTAATTCTCTACGTATTGCCATTTCGTCCATTAAAAGAACCATATTATTTTCATTTTTTTCCTTCAACTCTAACCACATCTTTTTAATGAATTCAAAAGCCACATTGTTGATACCGGGCTGAAGGAACTTTATTGGAGCCCACCGATTTAAGGTGCTGATATGTGGCAAATTAAAATTTAACTTATCTCTTAGGAAAGAATATGTTGATTGTGAAATATAAAAAATATTTTGCGCTAAATATTTCACTTCGTCAGAATATTCTTTTGGCCGGGTGCTAAGTAAAAGTTTACAAAATGTTTTGGATTCCAAGTTGTTATGTTTTAAAGAATCAATTGAATTTTTTAAAGTCTTTGAACAACAATTCTTGGATTTTAAAATAAAGCGCTTTTCTTTTCGCAATTTTTCGTTAATTTTTTTGAATTTTTTTAATAGGTCGCTGTATTTCTTTTTGTAATAATGGGTTATTTTGACGTTTTTTTCGCAATTACTGCATACTATGTCATCATAACGTGGTCGTTTCAATGAAGAATCTGGTTCTAAAAATTCTTCATCCGAAATCTCATGATCTTCGTCTAAGTTTAAGGTTGGAATCGCATCCTTTTTTAGAAACCTTTTTCCTACATAAGTACTGGAGAAATGATTTTCACAAATATACAGTTTTCGGTTATAGTCGTCATAAGATATATTGAATTTTTCGCGCCAAATTTGGCCAAACACGAAATCAGCAGCGGGGAATCTAAATAATCTAAGATTCTCGCATTGTCGTCTCGATTTGTTGCAACTGCGAACACAACATTGAATTCCAGACGTTGAGGAATTTCTATTTGTCTTTATATTTGTAGCCATATTGTAACAAGCCGAAACACAAAATAGAATTACAATGTTGGACAATGGCGTTAAAATACTTCTTAAAAAAAATCAAAATTGGTATCAACCACGTCAAAATATAAACAAATAATTTTACTTGGAATGCGCCACGTAAAAATATTTGTAGAAATTCCAAATTGGATTCAACCACGTCAAAAAAAAACCGCTGCAAAAGGTTCAAAATTGGTATCAACCACGTCAAAATATAAACAAATGATTTTACTTGGAACTCGCCACTTAAAAATATTTGTGAAAATTCCAAATTGGATTCAACCACGTCAAAAAAAAACCGCTGCAAAAGGTTCAAAATTGGTATCAACCACGTCAAAATATAAACAAATGATTTTACTTGGAACTCGCCACGTAAAAATATTTGTGAAAATTTCAAATTGGATTCAACCACGTCTAAATATTTGCAGGTTTTAAAATCAATCAAAGCGCAGCATTTGAGCAAACAGCCATACACCACAAAGCTTCGATTGATAGTGACATTACAGCAAAACCAAAAAAGCATACACACAATAAACGACAACAACAAAAACATTAGCGAATCCCGAGTCATCTTCGTTGAAACGATGATGACGATGCCTTCGTTCGTTGTTTGTTTTTTGCTTGCGCTTCGGCAAACAAGATCAAGAAACATGCATGCAAAAAATGATTGAGCGAACACTACGCTGCAACAACCACCACTTCAATTTACACGAGTGAAGCCGTTGCGAACAATAACATAGCTTTTTGCTGTTGTCCTACGCAAATCTAACAGAAAATGTTATGAACCTAACATTTTCAAATGTCTACGCTTCGCTCTTCCCGCTCGCATCATAGCAACCGAAAACACTTTTGTGCCCACATGCGCGTTCTATATTACTTCATATTCTTTGGTAAAACCCAGCCAAAGGCTGTGAATGCGAAATTCGGAATAATAATAATAATAATACCATACCATTTATAATCTCATCGACGGGAATACTACATAAGTCATTCAATAACAAATCTAAAAGAACTAGGAATAGACCAAACAAGACATCATTGCATTCAGAAAGCAGTTATCCTGAAAACATGCAATATCGTACGCAGCTTTTAAATATTGACTAACATGACAAAATAAAAGTAAATAAGTAATAAAAGAAAATAGTACCGATACAACTTGCAGCCCGAAACTGCCGTTGTGCACAATGAAAATGGACCCCGCCTCGCGCGGTATGCGGGAGGGAGAGTGGCGTGGAATAATAATAAGCAATGGCCCGCAAGGGCGTAACGAAACACGTCGGGAGGTAACGACCCCGCGGACCGTAGTTAACCGCCTTTCTGGAGCAACCATCCGTTAGGTGTGTAAATGGTTTCTACGACACATAGTCAAGCCTCGGACGAGCACCGTAACGATCAGGTCCGGTGCTTGAATCAACAGCCCGATCACAATGACAATCGTATAACACAATCACCACCAACCTCAAGTGTTTTGCAGGTCCAACCTGCAACCACAAAGGCTGGAAAACCAAGGCAGCGCTTAACATGGACAATGGAAATGAATACCACAGTTTTGCAATGCTACTACAAAGCAACGAAATTAGAAACAATTAAGACTGGGTACAAGGAAGAAATGCGAAACCAATTTCTGAAAATCTACCCACATCTTGAAGGCACAGTAACCGCGCAAAGAATAATAGACCAGAAAAGGGCCATAATAATAAACAAGCGACCGACACAAATCGAAGTAGAAAATATAAAACAGTCGCATCTACAATGGAGATACAATTAACACAAACCCAAGCCAGGACACCCGAAGAACAAGGAATGACCGCAGCAGACAATAATAATAATACAAGTACAGCAAATCACAACAATCACATAACAACAACGTAAGTGCACCACCAAATCAGCACCAACGATGTAGCGGAAATGATAAAAAACAAACTAACTGAAAATTTAATAAAATGGAACAACACAGACCCAGCATCAAGAATCAAACTCCCAAATCTAATTTTTAAAAGTAACACGATAAAACATACATATAAACTACGTGAACGAATGTATAGCCACTACGCCTATCTACATATTTGGAAGAAATAAGCACCCTGGGAGACTACCAAACATTGATATATGCAGCCGCGATAACAACAATAGAGTTAAACAACCAAAAACTAAACAGCACAAACACACACATAGCCAACGCACAATACAAACCCAAATGGCAAATGCGCCTAAACACAAAAATAAACAAACTGCGAAAAGAAATACGAAGAATAACACAATATCTCCAAGGAAACCACAGCAGAAGCGTTACTAAATACATCCAAAAACTTACCAATACAAATCGAATATTAACCGAAACACTAGATACCCTAAAAGTATACGCCAGAAGATATACTGAAGATATACGTAGATATACTGAAGCAGGAAAAAGGAAACATCAAAACAATAACACTTCGTTCAATAATGTGTGTGACTGACACATAGATGGCGGCACTAATACTAAATCAATATTTTTTTTCGAAATTGTGAACCTTTTTAGGCTTACTGTCAAAATTATATTTCAATCCGACCATTAGTTTACAAGTTACAGTGCTTTAAGTGACACTACTTTTGAGTTTTCAAAAAAAATGAATTCAAAGCAATTCCGTGTGCTGATTTATCATTGTTTTTTAATGAAAAAAAATACTGTTCAATGCCACGAATGGCTTGAAAAACATTATTCGGACTCTGCTCCATCAAAAAGAACCATTTGTTATTGGTATGCCGAATTCAAACGTGGTCGTACAGACACCGATGACATTCCATCTACTGGACGGCCAAATGACGCTGTTATTCCGGAAAACGTTGAAAAAACACTGAAAATCATTATGTCCGACCGTAAAGTGAAAGTGGGGGAGATTGCTGACATTCTAAAGATATCAGCAGGCAGTGTACACACCATAATACACGAACATTTGGTTATGAAAAAGGTGTTTTCGAAATGGGTGCCGCGTTTGCTCACACCGGAGCAAAAACAACAACGAATCGATGATTCAAAGAGCTGTTTGGACATGTTTACGCGCAACAAGTCGGAGTTTTTGGGTCGGTACATCACAATGGATGAAACATGCATCCACCATTTCACTCCAGAGTCAAATCGGCAGTCTGCTGAGTGGCATGCAACCGGTGAAAGCCGCCCAAAGCGTCCAAAGGCACAAACATCGGCTGGCAAGGTTATGGCGTCAGTATTTTGGGATGTGCACGGAATAATATTCATCGACTATCTTGAGAAAGGGAAAACAATCAATAGCGACTATTATATAGCGTTGTTGGAACGTTTGAAAGAAGAAATCGCGATTAAGCGGCCCCATATGAAGAAGAAAAAAGTGTTGTTTCACCAAGACAATGCACCGTGTCACAAGTCGATGAAAACTATGGCAAAAATGCATGAATTGGGCTTCGATTTGCTTCCTCATCCCCCGTATTCTCCAGATCTGGCCCCCAGCGACTACTGGCTCTTCGCAGACCTCAAAAAGATGCTCCGTGGTAAGAGATTTGGCTCAAATGATGAAGTAATCGCCGAAACTAACGCCTATTTTGAAGGCAAAGAAAAATCGTTCTACAAAGGCGGTATCGAAAGATTGGAAAAGCGTTGGAATGATTGTATCTCCCTAAAAGGGGACTGTGTTGATGAATAAAAACGAATTTTGGCAAAAACATGTGTTTTAATTAGTTAGTCACACACATTATTGAACGAAGTGTTACATTAAAAAACAACGAGAAAGCATTCTACAAAACACTGTCTGAAAAGCAAATAAACATAGCCCTCCCTACAAAACAAAAAACACAAACATACTGGCAAGAATCTGGTCCAACCCAAAAAAACACACACACGATAGTTCATGGATTAAAGAAGAAGAAAATGCACACAATACCATAACCACTCAAGAAAACATCACAATATCCCAATCAGAACTTAGACCAACCATTAAACATACACATAACTGGAAATATCCAGGCACAGACCACATGCACAACTACTGGTACAAAGCACTCACGTCAACCCATAATAAACTCTAATAAATAATAAACTAATACTAATACACTACAAAAATCAACTACACTACCACCATTCTTAACCCAAGGAATAACTTTTATCAAACCCAAGAACAACGATACCAGTAATCCAGCAAACTACAGACCAATAACTTATCTGCCCACCCTCTATAAAATAATTACATAATTAGTCTCACAAAAAATATATACACACCTCATAGAAAATAACATACTTACAACAGAACAAAAAGGATGTCGAAAACACAGCCAGGGGTGTAAGGAACAACTCATAATAGATCAGACAATTACACAACAAGCAATAAAAAACAACGAAACCTCCATATATGTATGTTATATAAATTAAAGAAAGCGTTTGATAAAATACCTCACAGTTGACTAAAACAAACCCTACATATATAAAAAATACATCCGAAATACATAGACTTTCTAAAAAATAACATGAAAAACTGGAATACCAAAATGCACCTACAAACACAGTCAGAACACATAACTACAGAAACAATAAAAATACGGAAAGGCATATTTCAGGGGGATTCATTAAGCGCACTATGGTTCTGTCTATGTCTAAACCCTCTCTTCAACCTACTGAACAAAACAAAATACGGATTTAATATCAGGGACCATAGACAGAACGAACACAAAGTAAATCACCTAATGTACATGGACGATATCAAAGTATACGGGGCGACACAACACCAACTACAAAGATTAATCACAATCAGTGTTGCCGTTTTGGTCCAATTGGACCAAAATTGGTAGCTTCGTTTCGTAAATTAAGGCTTTGGTAGGTTGGTTGGTTTATTGAGATTTTTAAGGAATTTTGGTAGGCAACACACTGCAATAATACATTTTCTATTCATTTTTTTATAATTTTAAAATGACTCTGTAGCTTGTGAAAAAATTTTACATACAAAAGTTCAAACATCTCTGCTTTCGTGCTTTATGTGCCAACCAAGTGTTTGAGGAAACATGTAAAAAAGAAAAAGGCAAAAAGCAGAAATTGTGCAGAATTTAAGTTGACACGTTGACAGTCAAACCTAAATTGGAGCGTTGAGCGTTGCGTTTTCTGCTCTCGCTCAGTGCGGCATACCGAAATTGAAGCGTTGCGTTGGGATTGTCAAAATCATGAAATGAAAACAAATGTCCAAAAAATATGTGTTTAGTTACCAAAAAACCAACAAACTATTATTATTTTGCAAAACTTAGCTCTTATTTGAATAAATTCCTCACAATTTAAATCAAGTCAAATATAAATCACAGGCGTTTTTGTTTCTCGCAGCCAACTTCAACTGCTAACGCGCTGTCAAAATTGGAAATTCGAATAGCTCAGCGTCAGAGCGTTTCAATTGCGGTTTGTCCCATACAATTTGTATGGGCATGAAGCAATTTTGACAGTTGCTTGCCGCTGACTGTGACGTATTGTCTTTTTGTAACATATAAAAATAGTGAAAAGTAAATAATCTTAAAAGCGTTTTTCTCAAAGCTTTAGTTTAAATTCAGCAGATTTTCGAGGATCGCGCGCTTTTATTCCTTCTGAGCAAAAGGAGAAGACGAATCATGGACAGGTAGTTTATTTGCAAAAGTTTTTATAAAATAAATATTAATTTTTATTAAATTTTAAATTTATTTTGGTAGGCTGAGATTGATTTTGGACCAATTTTGGTAGGGAAAAAAAATTCTTAGTGGTAACACTGATCACAATAGTAGAGAAGAAATTCACTACCAATATAAGCATGGAGTTTGGTATTGAGAAATGCAAACCACAACACTAACAGCGCGGACAATGGACAAATACAAGTACAACAAAAACATTAAACAACGAAATTATACAAAGTATGGAAGAAAATGAACTCTACAAATATCTAGGGTTCCAACAGAGCACAAAAATTGATCACACACAATAAAAAACGAACTAAAACCGCATACATAACACGTTTAACTAAAATACTAAAAACACATCTGAATTCCCGAAACATTTTTAATTTTTAATTTTAATAAATGGAGCACAACGGACATCGAAAACCTACAAATATCAACCAGAACAAAACTGACCAAATACCAAAAACACCATCCACATGCTTGCAAAGAACGTATAACTATACCCAGGAAAGAAGGAGGCAGAGGTTTAATAGACTTACAACAGATCCACAACAAACAAATAGAAAATCTAAGAAATTACTTTTATGCACAAACTACAACACTACACCAAACAATAGTCAACGCAAACAGGGGATATACACCACTAAACCTTCATAACCGTAACCTAATTATAAATAAACAACCAATAGAAGACAAGAAAAATATATGGAAACAGAAACAACTACATGGAAAACATCCACACATAATAGAAAGCAGTAATATAGACAAACTAAATACATATACATGGCTTAAGAAAGGCGAGCTGCAACCGGAAACGGAAGGGTTTAAGATAGACATACAAGACCAAATAATAACAACGAGAAATTACAGAAAATACATTATAAAAGATCCCACCGTACACACAGACAAATGTAGAAAATGTCACAAATACACAGAAACAATAGACCACATTACCTCTGGTTGCCCAATACTAGCCGGATCGAAGTGTACCCAATGACTACAATATAACATACATGACAAATATATAGAAAAAATTGAAAAATATACCGAAATGGCACAAGAAATTAAGAACATATGGAGACAAAATGAATGAAATGAAATGAATGAATGAAGTAAAAATATAATATACATAATATCAGCCACTGGGGTACTACATACAATAGAACATTTACAAAAAACTTAAGAACTTTAAAAATAGAAGAAAAAACGCACATCCCAATACAAAAAGCTGTAATACTTAAAACGTGTAACATCGTGCGGTCCTTCCTAAACACATAACACAATAGTCAACAGAACCTAATCCCTTTGGTTATAAACCCGGGATAGGTATATTCCAGCAAAACTGAGAATTAAGTAACTCATAATAATAATAATTGACTGGCACGACAGCCCGATACCGCGACTAAGACCTAGTTTCCCGCAACCATACGTATTGTGCGTGCGAATTTTTACAAGGTTGGAAGGGACCTACTGTTATATGCCGGTTCCGAACGGTGAGTTGGGAGCTTTTGCATAGGTAATTTTACTTTCAGAGGTTTGCCATTTCCTGCTGAGAGGACAGCCGCCGAAAGAAAAATTGTTGTTTTTCTTTTTTTTCGGTTCGGACATGGTTGATTACATTTTTTAAAAACACCGAAAGACGATTCAAAATTGATTAAAACACTTAAAATCAAAAATAATTAGACACGTCTTTTTCATTTTTGAAAATCTAAATCTAACGGGGAAACCAAGGGTTAAAAGTTTGTATGGAAAAACCAACTTTAATAAGTCTATTGACTTTAAACATGGTGAAAGCACTACAAATGAGAAAAAATTATACAAGTATTTTGTCATACAAATCTTACGGGCTCAGCAAAGGAAAAAATAAACTTGATTTTTTGGGTCCATTGATTTCAAACTTGCGTGCAGAGCCACCGGGTCCTGATAATTTATACTAATTTAAATTGTTATAAACCTGGAACCTGAATGGTTCCAAGGCGAATGCTGTGACCATAAAGTTACAGTGTTAGTTAGATTTTCTTATTTTAGTTCTTTTAACCGTTTGACTGCTGAGGAGCGCCATCGTGTTCCTCTTATGATGTGCCAAAAAAGCGAACGCGCGACAGCGCCTTTTTTTTGTTACGCCAAGACTGCGGAGAGTGCAGTAACGCTGATCTGAATCAGTAAAATTTGTACGCCCAGTAAAGCTCGTTTTTGTTGTTGCAATGCAATACAAGTGAGTTTATTGTATGAAGAGTGTTTAAAATTTGTTCTCATACACGCGCCATTAGTGCCGCAGTTTTGGCATATGTCCGAAAAAATCCGTCAGCAGCATTATATGTGGGCCGTAAAAAAGTTCCAAACAACGGTACTTTAAAAATTATTGCGGGCTAATAAAAACGTCTTCCCTTCTTTTCATTTCCCTCTTTAATTGTTTCTGTTGATTACTTATTATTATTTATTTTTGTTACTTGTAGCGATCATGTCAGTCGCCATTCCAACCATATTTTCTTCTCTAGGATTTTGCGCACACTACAGTCGGCAGTGAGTTCGGGAGAAATATGAGACGCCGTGCAGGTTTATAGAAGAAGAACAAAAGCCAGCCAGAAAATAGAAATAGTTTTACAACTCCAGCTTTTCGCCAGCGCAACAACAACAACAACAGCACATCGTCTTCATCTCCCAATCATCCCACGCCGCAGCAGTGTGCTAACCAGGGATGCCAACTTTTTAGGTTTTGAAAACCGGACAAACTTATAAAATGGTTGAATGGGGGGGAGGCGGGGGGGTGGTTGTATTAGAAATTAAATTCCACAATGTAATTAAAATACAAACGACCTATGTATGTTGTGTTATATTATTCATGTGATTTACAAAAAAGTTAAAAACTTAAACAACAAACAAACCAAATGAAATTCAGAAAAGTAAAGAATTTTAAACGCAAAAAATTAACAATTACCATAAATATTTTGGAAAAATAATAATTTAAGGGGTCATTCTCATGAGAAATTTTGTAAAAATCAATTTTTTTTTTTAACATATTTGGAATGTATCGTCCTTGAAGAAGGTGCTGTCAAAATTGTATTGGAAAATTTCAAGTATTTCGGCTTCTACAGACATTTATATAACGAGCGGTCAAGGATTCTAGCGGTTAGTCAAAACTTTAAACGTGTTTTTCTCGGAACGCTTTTTTTTGAAATGGCGGGGATGATTTAAAAAAAACCATTCATCCGATCTCTCTGCGATTGTCACGTCATTCTACATACTGTTAGCTATCGTCCCTAGTAAATTCACTCCGATATGTTAAAAATGTCATATTTTTTTTAATTGATAAAATCTTCAAAAACAACCATTTTTTACTGTTCTAACTTCCAATGCCTGCCATTTTGTGAGATTCTTATGAAAAAATTCAAATTTACTACGGACGAGAGGTACGTTCATACTGATTAAGAATTTCTTTGAAATTTATGTTTCAGATAATCCTGTGACTCAAAACAATCCCCGCCAGCTGACCATGACGCGGCAGAAGCCGTGTCTTTAATCGAAAAAAAGTGTTTGAAAAAATTAAAAAATTTTTTTTTTTTTAATTTTTGTCCCATAACAATGAATAAATTAAAGTGGAATATCTGTTTTTGATAATTCCTCGTATTCACAAAGGAAATAATTTCTGAAGAATGTCCATGTTTCCTGTCTGCGCATGAGAATGACCCCTTAAAAGGCAAACAAATTGAATTCATTAATTCATAACAACCATTTAAAAAGAAATACTTCTTTTCGGACTTAACGCTAATTATTAGTTTTTTTCCTGTGTCTGTCTTCAAAAAATCGCTGAATTCAGCGCACGACATTTTGTAATTAAAATTAATAAAAAGTTCGGCCTTGAACACTTCTACTTTTAATCTGTTCCTCTCATCTGACCATATATTTTTCATTACGCTGAAAATACGCTCCACAAACGCATTTGAAACAGGAACAGAGTAGACATGCTGTATAATGTTGAGCAAATGTGGAGCTTCCGCTCGAGAAAAAAATAACGTCCATAATGCGCTAGAAGATTGTGTTCCGTGTTGATAATTCTATTGACTTGTGCAGGGTTCAGTGCCCTCTTCTAATTGTTGACGCCTTAGAGCCTGCAGAACATCATTTAAAACAGATATTTCCGAATAAAGATCATCACCGTTGATTTCCACTCCCAACATATCAGCAACCTTGACGACATTTTCAAATTTCAATGATTCTTGTAATGATAGATGTGCGCAAACTTTGTAAATTGAGCTATCATTGAAGTCGAACCATTTTTCGAGATACAACAAAGATCTCTTATAAGCTTGACAAGCGTCATTCTCAAGTTTAAGACGGTCATTTTCTGAGAGTTTGTTTATATTTTGAAATAGGTGAAAACCATAAAATTTTTGTTGGATTCTGTTGGTTAATTCATTTTTAAGTTTTAGAAATATAGAATAAACTTCTGTTATATTTATATCGTCCTTTTCCATAAGCTTTATATTTTTGTTAAACAGGCTCATAATATTGTGCACAAAATACACGTATGCTTCCGCTAATGTAAAAGGTTGTGAATTGTCTTCGCACACAAATTTCCAAATAACAGGATTTGCCTCGGTTTTTCCCTGCTCGGTGAAATATTGTTTCAAACCCGGCCAATTATGCAGCAGTCTATCAACTGCTGGAAGCAATGTACAAAACCTTGTTGGCACATGCCGGAGAAGATTCATATTGTTACGAAATTCCACAGTTCGTTATCGACGGTTCGTTTTGATTGTATTTGAAAATAAAACAACTTAATTATTCAGCGCAAACTCAGTCAGAACTAACAATCCTTTATTTACAGAATTTACACTTCGCTTGTATCTACACTTGTTACCACTTTGCTTGCTTAACACAGACTCGACTCATTGCGCTGCACACTGCTGCTTTTATACCAGTTTTCTTATCGCACCGAAGTTTCTTGCAACTTCTAATTGGAAAGCGCTCGACCATTCTCGCACAGCCCATTTCGAGAACCATCCTTGCCATATCGGACTATACCAAGCGAATTTATAACAGTTTTGCTGTACTTCACAGTGCATGCCTAAAAGTATGCTTGGAAAACATTCGTGCGGAGAAAGGCATTCCTGTACAGTGCGGCACAGAATTTCTCATCGTATCAATATATTCACTTTCAATAAATTCGAAAATACTTTTTAAATTTGCAACTCTTTTTGCGCTTGATGAAAATTCGCCAAACACTTTAATGACTTAACACTCCACGTCATAAGATAGCATTTTTAATGCATGCTTCGGTGTTTTATGCAATATATGCATGGCATATAGGCAGTGTCCAGCTATTAGTTGTTGTTTGTTTATCAATTATTTTAAGTTTACAAAGACTGATTTATATTTTCCATAGTTCACGGAGCAATTGTCGGCGCCATAAGCGACAACATTTTGCAAAGCAAGATTAAGATCTTCAATACATTTTCTTAAGTTGTTTGCGATGGCGTCAGAACTTTCGTCTGAATCTTCATAAAAGTTTATGATAGCATTAGGGTTACCATGTTGTTTGTGAAAATATCGAATTGCCACCGGGAAAAGTTTGCAATTTCCTTTATTAGAAGCATCAAAGACTATAGAAAATGGCGAGCTTCCAACTTCTTCTAATATTGTTGCTAACGAATGTGGAGCCAGAACATTAACTACAATCGACTCAGCTTTTGTTCGACCACAGCGCAGTTTCGGAGCTATTTTAGAGTCAGGAAATATGTGTTTAGCTAATTTGTTTCCACAATCCTGCAACAGGTGGCTGTGGTGATGTTTTACTCCATGGTAAGTTAACAAAATCTCAGACATAGAAATCATATATTCTTCACCAGTGTGAGTTTTAGCGAAAAAATTTTCCAACACTGATGTTTTGGCAGTAGATTTCACATTTTTAGAATGAATTTCAGTTTTAGATTGGCTTTTGAGCGCCTTAATGCCATCATATTTAACTGAGATACTTGTTTTGCAAACCTTACAGTAAGCGGTTCGGTCGTCTTCTTTAAGCAGTCACGATTTAAATTCTTCATTTGAAATCCATTCATTATTAAAATTACAGCAACGCCTTTGAATTTTTTAGATAATTCAGTCATTTTGCTTTTTCAATTTCAATTACAACGTTTGTACTCGCACGAAGAAAACGATCAAGACAAAAAAGGATATCACAGCTGATTCAAAAGTGCTACCAACTATTGCATAGCACAGCTGAATGTAGAGCGTTACCATATTGTTTAGTACATGTATGTGATGTTCAAACGAACATCGCGTTTATAAATCATCATAGATTTTTGAGTAAAATAGTAACAGTAAATGAAATTTCTCATTTCTATAAATAAAAATAAATACTTTCTTGGCAAGTTCATGTACGACCGGACATTTTTGTGTCCGGTTGTACTATGCAACCGGACACGAACAAAGCTTCCGAAAACCGAACTGTCCCACAGTGCTTCGACTCCATACAAAATTGCGGCAAAAATAGAAGGAGTACGTGAAATTCGCTAAAAATTTTCAGTCTAAGTCATTTTGGGTTGCTGATTTCAAAATTTGTGTTTGTTTCAAAAAAAATATATAGTTAAAAAAAAATCGAATATATATGGTTATATATTATCTTGTCATCACAGAGCCCAAACCGCTGGAGCTATTATGATGAAATTTGGTCAAAAGTTGTATTTTAGAAAGTCAACCCTTAAAAAGAAGCGATTTCGAAAACGTCGACCTGGAAAGAGCGGAAAGGGGGTGGTGAAGCTTATATGGACCGACATTGTTTTTTGGTCGGATTGTTTAAAAATTATGTACATGTATACTAAAAAAGCAATAACAAAATACATATCTTAGCGTTTTTCTAAATTCCATATTTAAAAGATAGAAAGAGGGCGGTAAAGTTGCTAAAAGGATATAGTTTTTGTTTATTTGATATTCGTAGAGCTTAACATGGAGATGAGGCAGGTGAATATGCAATGCAGCTCAACCTATAATGGCGAGACTATTCTTCAAGACTTATTCTTCAAAATTGGACCTTCTTCAAAGTTATACATTCCTCCTTTTTTAGAATATATTAGCGTTAAATCACATTTTAGCTAACAAATTTCATAATAATGAAAAAATTTGGATTATATGGCTCATAATGGGTTAAATATGCGTACCAAACCTATTTTTTATAAAAAAACATTCATAATTCGTTGCATTGCCTTAGTTAAACATTTTAATCGTAATTATAACTCAAGCGATTTCTATACAAAAATCAACATTAGTAGTTTTGAAAAAATTGAATATTTTCCAAAGGCGCAAAAAGACGCAGAATTTTTTTTACGGATTTAAGAGAAGAAAGTCCATCCAAAAAGGGTCATAAGAAGGATTTACGCCAGTTCACGCCATTCGATATTAATTGCCTTTCTAAATTTGGTTCTTTTTAATTTTCATGGGTTAAAAAACATTAATTTTTGAAAATTCGTACAAATATAATTATGTATGTTAAATAAAAAAAACTGATCAGTGGTCTCGCTCCTATCAATTAAGTTTTAATATTAAAAGAAATTGGAAGCCTATCTGCAACAACAAATTTTCTACCATTTTTTTTATACAAGCACCTAAATTGCATTTTTCCCCTTCATACATTTTTTTTTAAATATATCCGACTTTGACAAGCTATATCTCCTAATCTCGACAATTTTTCGATAAAGTATTTCGGATCCGGCTTAATTAAACAATTACCTTTAACATGATACTACTTTTGTCAAAATCCGCGATAATTTGTTTTCTTATTTTTGTCCACTCTCGAAGCACTGTGTGTCCGGTCGAAAACCGGATAGTTGGTAACCCTGGTGCTAACACAGACTCGCTGCAGTGAGCGCAACCCAAGAGCGCAACACATAAAACTACGTTCTCGCTTTTAAAATAAGCCTTCTGTACAGGGTTACCTTTGTGCGACTTTAGTTGCATTTTGCAACCTTTTTGACTCTCTGAAACTGTTTGTGCGACTTTTTCAAATTTGTCTGATTTTGCAATTTTCCATCTTTGTGCGACTTTTTCCCCCTTTTTGGCTAATTGAAATCCTTCTTCCCCTTTTTATAGTCATACACTGCAAAATTACACATATTTGACCTTAAAAAAAAAAGAATTTAAGTTTACGATATTCCTCGCGATATCGTAACCCCATTTGATTGATCAGCCGATTATTTTGCATTTAGCTGAACATTTTTGACAAACAGTAGGAAGCTTAAAAAGTGTGTTAAATGGCAGCGCATGTATTCACTCTAATAGTATAAACACAACCAAGTCGTCGTGCGATTTTTACGCAGCGAACGTACGCTATCAAAATTAAAACACACAGCAGTAAATGTGATTGCCCACAACGACGACGACTGCGATATTCGACCGACGACCGGTCGTCCGACGATAGAACAATTCTCAATCAGCTGTGCAGCTGTCAGCGGTGAAAAACGAAAAAACAAACAAACGAAAAATTGTGGTAAAATTTTGTGATTTGTGGTTTTTTGAGGTTGCAAAGTTGTAAGTGCTTCAAATTTTAATAAAAAATTGTGCCAAATAATCTATTTTGTCTTTCCCTTTCGTATGTTTTAGAAAATGGACAAGACGGAGCTCCTAATTGACCGAGCAGCGAAAGAAATCGTGCCCGCACTGGCAGTTGCGCTTCTGATTAGAGTTGCAGCTGGAGCCGGTTTTGTGCTGCCGTGAAGGAATTTGGCTAATATTGCTGCCCCGAAAGTAGCAAAAGTCGTCGCCTGGACAAATCAAGTTTGCGCATATGACAATACGCCCGTTAGTGTCCCGGTAGTGTTTGCCGTCGAGCGCCTGGCAGAGCGGGTGCGCTCCGAGGGTGGTGTGCGTGCCCACTAGCTTTCAGGCGCATCAGCCGATTGTCGAGCATCAGCTGCAGCTGGGCGATCTGGACCGGCATCCAAAGCTGGCCTTGGCCATCGATGGCGCCGACGCGGTCGATAGCGACATGATCAAGGGCGGCGGCGGCTGTCTGCTTCAGAAGAAAATAGTGGCCGCCTGCGCGAAGCAGCTTATTGTCATAGCGGACTACACCAAGAACTCGCAGCGCCTGGGCGAACAGTACAAGAAGGGGATTCCGATCGAAGTGGTGCCCATGGCATATGTGCCAATAAGGCAGCGCATTGCGGCCATGCATGGCGGTAGCCAAGGCGGGGCCGTGCGTCACGAACAATGGCAACTTCATACTTGACTGGCACTTTGAGCTGACAACGGTTTACGACTGGAAGGCGGTGAATGAAGATTTGCTGCTCATACCGGGCGTGGTCGAGACAGGTTTGTTCGTGGACATAGCAACGAAGGCGTATTTTGGTATCTGTGGTGGTCTGTATTCGAATCTCATGTTTGTTTTGTAAACACGCTGCTTAATACAAAAAAAAATAATAAATAAATCCTTAGCCAGGTATGTGTCTTAATACAAATTGGTTTTGATCGCGCGGTCCAATTAATCTCGCCAGCGGTTCTCGAGCGAGTAAGTGTTGCATTGCACCTTCAGAAGGACTTCTTGCTGCGCGTCGGCAGCAGACTTTCCTTGGCGTAATTGAATAATGACAGCAGACCCTGTTTCTTGCCGCGCGAGAAATAGTTTGTGACCACATCGTGATTGTCTGTAACCTATATACACATTCAGATTAACCGCCCTCAAAGGACAACAATAACGACGTACCCATATGCTCGTTTTCTCGACTTATCGAATTCATGTTGATTTCGTTCACTCAAAATAAAAGGCAATTGTTTGTTTGCAGTGTTTGCAAAAATAAGAGCTGATGCGAATGTCGCATAATTCCGTTTTACTGTGCGTATTTTCACGACGACTGACGTACTGCGTATTTTTTCGGTGCGTATAAATTCGCCGACGACTTGGTTCTGTTTATACTATAAGTCACAGCAGTGCGTGTGCGAAAAGTAGTTTTTCGGAATTAGGATTAAGGAAAAGTAAATTAACCAACAGATTACTTGTAGGAACTTGTGAGTCCATACAATCAACTATAAATTTGCTTTATACCGATTTAGAAGACTGCATGCGAAGTAATGAACTTGTGCGAAAATATAGAGACGAAGTTAAAAAACAAATACAATTTTTAATTAATGGCTAGTGCGTTGGGCCGCGAGTCAAAAGCGATGCTCGAACCCAGATTCAAGACTCCGTTGCGTTAACACCGAAAAAAAAACAACAATTTTCCTTTCGGTGGCTGTCCTCTCAGCAGAAAATGGCAAACTTCTGAAAGTAAAATTGCCTATGAAAAAGCTCCTAACTCGCCGTTCGGAATCGCATAAAACTGTAGGTCCCTTTTAACCTTGTAAAAATTCGCACGCACAACACGGATGGTTGCGGGTAGCTAGGCCTTAGTCGCGGTATCGGGCTGTCGTGCCAGTCAATTAATTATTATTATTACTAATATATTAAAGTGTATACAGTACATTCCGTTTAGCTGCATTCACCTTCGATGCACATGATTTGGGGCACTTAACCGAAAAATGCAGTTAAGCGGAATATATAAAAAAGTTTTGGGAAACAGCTAAATTTTTTTATGTAGATCCTTAGCGCACCTATATAAAAATGTCAAAATATGTCAAAATATATATATCAAAATTTTACACGAACGAATCTGTTGAACTATTGAAGAGATTACACCAGTGTAAGACTGAAAAATTTTGTATTCGCAAATTAACCGTTACCTTATAAATGCTTATGCATACATAATATGTATGTATGTGGGATCGAGTAGGCCATGCTCCAAGGTCTATAGAACAAAGGTCCCGCCACTTAAACGTCAAAAAATTTGTTGTGCTCGTGTGACGTCACACAGAAGCGAGCTCTGATTGGTCGAGCTTGTAAAATGCTAGAAAATGTAAACAAACCCGGAAAAAGGTAGTTGCCATACAGTAAAAATTAAGCAAGTTGAAATATGTATACATGCATATGGAATTATTTTAAAATTTTTTTTAGTTTACGCCTTTTAATGCAAGAGTTGTCTCGCATTTGAGCATTCAGGCTGCGTATTCGAAAATACATTTTTGATCGAAAAAAATTTTTTTTTAACATTATCACTGCAAGAAATGTGTTGCGATTCTTCAATGTGCCGCTGCAAATAACAAGGTGCAGATAACAGTCCATCGCCGTTGATCCTTTGGAACACCATTTCAAGACTTTTAACGCTTAAAGCTCAGAGGCAAGGTAACATATATAAAATACGAATAAAAAGTATATAAATGTGGCAACACTACGAATTGCTCATTCTACTTCACAACATGGCGAGTGGCGTAACCTTTATTTTATAAATCTTGGTCATGCTCGGTCAGCGGGCAGCAGGGGAAAAGCAAACGAGCGCGAGAGAGGTCAACAGTCAGTTGTAGCGAGTCATCAGAAGAAGACGGTCGACGCGTGCCGGGACGGTGGCGGTTTTTATTTATTTTTCTACTAAAATCGTTTTTGCACCATTCAATCACTTTTATATTGAAATTAATAAACCTAACACTTCGTTCAATAATGTGTGTGACTAACTAATTAAAACACATTTTTTTGCCAAAATTTTTATTCATCAACATAGTCCCCTTTTAGGGAGATACAATCATTCCAACGCTTTTCCAATCTTTCGATACCGCCTTTGTAGAACGATTTTTCTTTGCCTTCAAAATAGGCGTTAGTTTCGGCGATTACTTCATCATTTGAGCCAAATCTCTTACCACGGAGCATCTTTTTGAGGTCTGCGAAGAGCCAGTAGTCGCTGGGGGCCAGATCTGGAGAATACGGGGGATGAGGAAGCAAATCGAAGCCCAATTCATGCATTTTTGCCATAGTTTTCATCGACTTGTGACACGGTGCATTGTCTTGGTGAAACAACACTTTTTTCTTCTTCATATGGGGCCGCTTAATCGCGATTTCTTCTTTCAAACGTTCCAACAACGCTATATAATAGTCGCTATTGATTGTTTTCCCTTTCTCAAGATAGTCGATGAATATTATTCCGTGCACATCCCAAAATACTGACGCCATAACCTTGCCAGCCGATGTTTGTGCCTTTGGACGCTTTGGGCGGCTTTCACCGGTTGCATGCCACTCAGCAGACTGCCGATTTGACTCTGGAGTGAAATGGTGGATCCATGTTTCATCCATTGTGATGTACCGACCCAAAAACTCCGACTTGTTGCGCGTAAACATGTCCAAACAGCTCTTTGAATCATCGATTCGTTGTTGTTTTTGCTCCGGTGTGAGCAAACGCGGCACCCATTTCGAAAACACCTTTTTCATAACCAAATGTTCGTGTATTATGGTGTGTACACTGCCTGCTGATATCTTTAGAATGTCAGCAATCTCCCCCACTTTCACTTTACGGTCGGACATAATGATTTTCAGTGTTTTTTCAACGTTTTCCGGAATAACAGCGTCATTTGGCCGTCCAGTAGATGGAATGTCATCGGTGTCTGTAGGACCACGTTTGAATTCGGCATACCAATAACAAATGGTTCTTTTTGATGGAGCAGAGTCCGAATAATGTTTTTCAAGCCATTCCTGGCATTGAACAGTATTTTTTTTCATTAAAAAACAATGATAAATCAGCACACGGAATTGCTTTAAATTCATTTTTTTTGAAAACTCAAAAGTAGTGTCACTTAAAGCACTGTAACTTGTAAACTAATGGTCGGATTGACATATAATTTTGACAGTAAGCCTAAAAAGGTTCACAATTTCGAAAAAAATATTGATTTAGTATTAGTGCCGCCATCTATGTGTCAGTCACACACATTATTGAACGAAGTGTTACATGTATACACTGAATATAATGAAAATATTTATGTTCATATTTTTACTGATATGCTTTTATGTAAAACTAGTAGGACCCTGCGGCTTTGCACGCAAGCTTGAAGTCAATGGGCCCAATAAATCAAGTTTTTTCACACTACACTCTATGGACGATGCCACGCCTCTTTTATGTAATGCCCAATCCATTCCTACAGTCGAAGGGTGTGACCCGGTTTCATTGATATGCGACTTTCAGAGCCAAAGTTACGCGGAAAATTTCAGTAAAAAAAAATATGCCGCGCCCTTTGTTCAGCGCCCATACAATTTTCCCAGTAGAATGATACATCTATGGGACGATGGTATACAAAACTTCAACGCTTTCCAACTTATTGTTCCGAAGCTATTCCACATTAACAATTTGGGTTCAATGGGCGGTGCCATGCCCCTCGTCCAATACCCTCCCCATTCTCCATGTCGAAGGGCACATTTAAAACGTAAATCTTTGATGTGTGATTTGTAGTTCCACAGTTAATGAAAACATTTGAGTTGCTTAAAAAGTGCCACGCCCCTTGTCCAACGTTCACAAAAGTTTTACCATTGAAACGGCACATCTGAACGGTGGCCCCGTACCAAACTTTAATGCTGCCCGATATCTCATTCCGAAGATATTCCAAATAAAAAATTTAAGTTGTATGGGCGGGCCCCCTTGTCAAAAACCCACCCTATTCACCATATGGAAAAACACAACTAAACCGTACGTTTGTACCGAGTGTCATTAATGAGAACGCTATAGTTTCAAAGTTACACCGGTATTTAAAAAGTGCCACGCCTCTTGTCCAACGCCAATCAAATTTTACCAGTGAAACGGAACATCTAAACGGTGGACCCGCACCAAATTCGAATGCTGTTCGACTTCTCACTATGAAAATATTCCATATTGAAAATTTAAGTTGTATGGGAGGTGCCACGCCTACCTATCGGGTCGCATTCGCTTTATGTGGTTTACCGAGACTTACTCAAGACGAACATTCCATGAAAAATTCAGCTAATCGGCTGTCTAGTTTTTGAGTTTTAATGCCGTGGGACCAACAAACAAATATACATTAATTTTTATATACAACATAAAGATATTTGCTGCAATGACTCGCAAAATTTTTTTTATATCCATATTGTTTTGCACAAATATAGCACAGTTAATTTCTGTCGTCATGGGAATTGCAGAAAGGCGTAAAAGGTGGGCGTGGTCAACCTGATGTTTACCGCTATGGAACACAGAATCATTTTATATCAACATTAATTTTCAGACATGTACCGTAACTTTGTTTTGTTAGTTTAGTGGCGCGGGAAGTGGGCGTGACCGATTATATTATAGCCTATGTTTGCCGCAATGAACGGCTGAATCGTTTGATACCCATATTGCTGTGACAAATATACCATGGCTGATTTGTTATTATAGTGGGCGTGATGAAAAGACATATCAGGTAGGCGTGGTCAATCTTATATAAGCTATGTTATCATCAATGAAACACGGAATCATTTGGTATTAATACTGATTTACCAACATGTACCGTAGCTTCGTTTTGTTAGTTTAGTGGGAACGGAAAGTGGGCGTGGCCGATTATGTTATAACCTATGTTTGCCGCAATGATAAGCTGAATCGTTTGATACCCATATTGCCTTACAAAAGCATACCATAGATGAGTTTTGTTACCGTAGTGGGCGTAAGAGGGGGGCGTGGTCATTCTCATATAGCCTATGTACCATTCCCACAGATAAAAAAATGTTTGGAGCTTATTTCATCTAAATCGGTTCAGTGATTTTTGCCTGATTGTGGCTCAAAAAACGTCACACTTGCTTTTATATAATAGTAAGGGAGAGGGCTGGGTTGTGAACAGGGGTTTTGTTTTTTTGCTCTAACTTTTCACAGAATAAAGATATCGAAAAATCGAAGATACCGTTGGAAAGGGGAATATATAACGCAACTTTGTTATGAAGGCAGATTACCGTTTTGATTGAAATTTTACTCTCTACGTCCAATTTTCTAAGAACGTGATTTTCCGCTTTTTCAAAAAAGTGGCTGGGTTGTGAACCATCTGGAAAATCCCTATTAAAGTCGGAAAATACGAAGAAAACACCCATAATTTTTAAGTAAGTTGAGGATTTTTTTAATCAGGAAGCCTCAAGAGGTGAAAAAAGTTATAATAACGCCTCTTAGGCCAAAAAATCGCAATGAATGAAACTGCTCAATTTTTTTAATTTTCATCCTAATCTGTGTCGGAATGTTTGCATGTGAAATACGAACGTGTTCTCGTATTGGCTCACTTCAAGTGAACACAACGAAATCGAGTGAAATTATATAAAATGACTTTATTTTTATATATCCGTCAATATTTGATAGTGTTAGAACAAATGTAGTACGAAAAACAGGTGGTTCATAATCCAGCCACCTCAGTGGTTCACAGCCCAACCACGACGCCATTTTGGAAACTTTAAAATAAACGACACTTCCAATCATAATTCGACATAAACAAATATTGCATCGTAAAATAGAATCAAAACACTAAATAAACATGTATTACACAGACTGTTTGCAATAAGCTCAGTCACTAATATAGCACTTTAAAAAAAAGGCAACAAGTTTTCGCAGTCGATTTTCAAACACGATGTCTTTCAAAGTCGATTGCTGCCACAAGCAATACGTGTTTGTACTTCGGTGTAACCACAAAAGCAGAGTCATATCATAAGACAAAATGGCACTTGAAAGATTGGCGATATGCCAATTAGGGAAAGAAAAAACGGCAATGGTTCACACCCCAGCCTGGTTCACAACCCAGCCCTCTCCCTTATAGATAATCGGTAATTTTACCCTGCGAATATTTATTTTTTGACAATTTTGACGAACACATGATTCAAAATTAAGTGTAAAATGAATACACAAAAGTGTATATAAACACATTTTAATTAATTATTTCTAAGCTATTTACGTATATCGTTTGAAGTGTTAATTCCTTTTTAATTTGTTAGTTGTGTTTTGGTTTAATAAAAAAGTGTGCCACTTTGATTTGAAAAAACGTTTTTTTTGTGCGACTTTTTTTAAAACGACCTTTTGTGCGACTTTTTTAAATCCTCAACGGTTACCCTGCTTCTGTATATTTATTTTCTTTGCTTCTTCTCAAATGTTACGCGACAGTTGCAGAGGATTCTGCTGTTTGTAAACAAGAGTTCTGGTATCAATAACAGAGGGTACAACCAGCCGTATTTGCCATAAAATGCGTTTGCTTTTATGACATGCGCGTTCTATATTACTTCATACTCGTTGGTAATATCTTATCTCTGCAAAGCGGTTGCGTTTTGTGGAGTTGCGTTTTGGGAGATTCAACTGTATATGTATATATTTGTTTCTGAAGTTTATGTATTTACTTTACCTAATGATTTAGTTGCAATGCTGTGGAGTTGATGGTCCTCTGGATTACCGTCGGTTGTCTCTGCCATGGTCATGTTGTTCTCGGCCAGAACATGCTTATGAATCTTCATGCGACACTCATTACAAACGGGGTTGTTTATCAGTTGTGTCCGAACAAATTAAAAGTAGATTATTACTTACTTCATTTGGATCGGCTACAATAGCTATTGTACAGGTATGTATCAATTTTTATTATAATAAAACAAACCAAGAAGACCAATATGTGATTGGTTCTCTAGTAGACAAAATCATTAAAAAGTGAAACCTAAGTTTTGGCAAAGCGCTCGTAAAACTTTGAATGCGTTATGCTGAATACCACCACTAAGCAAATAAACACATAGAGGTACCACGCAGTACAAAATTTTTCGGTCACGCAAATCTAGCACAGTAGGTCCCACACGTACTTCGGCTATACGAAGTTTGGTCGCTGGCTTCGTCAAACTTCAATTTTCGAAGTTCATCTTCATTCTTTGTGGGATGTTCGACAAGGAACATCAATTGCAAGCGGTGCTGTGCTGATGAGCACGAAACGGCGCGCCGCGGCGTATCGTTTGCAAATTCGAATATGCAAGGGTGTGTGTCCGTTTTTTTTTTTTTTTTTTAACGAGGAGGGAAGCATCGAAAGCCTCAAGTAGTGCGGGACTTTAAACCGCTAAACCCTCCTCTCATCCGGACGGTTAGCCCTCCTGGGACCACCGTGAGGTATTACGTCAGGAGGCCGTCGTGAGCGTTACCGCTCTATCGTTCGTTTGTCAGTCTTTCGTCCGTGTGTTATGGCAAGTGTTGCCATGCGTTCGACACCACAGTGTTGTCGCCTACGGTGCAGAATAACCGCGCTAATTTTGCGGTGTGCACGGCGCAACTATCGTTGCCGCATTTGGGTGTTGAAGCAGTGCTGCCGTCGTTTGTGGCCGACGCCGGGCGTTCTGCTCGTCACTTCTCACTCGAAGCATCATAAGTGTTATGATTCGGCTGCAGGCCTCCCATGCATCGGGCGAGCTCAGCATGCAGTATGTAACTGCTGAAGGAGAGATCGGCTCATTGAGAAGGGATTCCAAGGACCGTCTCTCTTCGACAAAGCGGCTGCATTCCAGCAAAACGTGCTCTGCGTTTTCTGATTTCCCGGCGCATGCTGGGCAGAACGGGTCGTCTGCGTGCTGACATTTGTGCAGATACTCCTGGAAGCATCCATGTCCTGACAGCATTTGAGTCAAGAAGTAATTGACCTCGCCGTTTTTTCTGTTGCACCACGCTTCTATGTTTGGGATCATCCGCCATGTCCACCGGCCTTTTGACGATGCATCCCATCGCTGCTGCCATTCTGCTAAGCTTTTACGCCGCACCGCCTCCATCACTGCAGATCGGGAGGCCGAAGTGTCTTTGCACTCTCGCCAGGTTATTGCTGCCTCTCTGGCCAGTATATCGATTGGCCAAGTGCTGGCAATCACGTCTGCTGCCTCGTCCGAGACCGATCTAAAGGCGCAGCAGACTCTCAGCGAGCTGAGCCTGTAAGCGGATTTAAGGCATCTGACGTACGAGCTCGTCATGGTTGCTTCTGTCCAAATAGGCGCAGCGTAGAGGCATATCGACGCCGTCACGCTCGCTATTAATTTTCGTGTTATTGGCCTGGGGCCGCCGATGTTAGGCATTAGTCTGCCAATGGCAGCGCTGGTTCGCCTAGCCTTGTCACTGGCGTACTTGAGATGCTCTTTAAAGTTTAGCCGATAGTCCAGCAGCACACCCAGGTATCTTAGGTGAGGACTAGACTGGATTTCATGGCCGCCTACCCGAATTTTGATGCCTTCGACTTTTTTCCTGCTTGTAAGCAGGACCGCTTCTGTCTTGTGTTCTGCGAGTTGCAGGCCGGCGTTGCGCAGCCACGCCTTCATGGCCGATATTGTAGTGTTACAATTCTCTGTTAGTGTGGCCAGGGTTTTGGCCACAGCGACTACGGCTACATCGTCTGCATATCCGATGATGCTTATTTCGGGAGGGCGTTGTATTTGCAGTATGCCGTTGTACATGACGTTCCACAAAACCGGTCCTAGGACGGAGCCCTGCGGTATGTGGGTGTGTGTGCGTGTTGCGTGTGTATGCGCTGAGGTGAATGAAAACAATACGAGCAACTGCACAAGATAAAAAGCAAATTGAATTTCCATGGATTTCGGTTCTGCTATGAATAATGAACCATGTGAATTCGCAAAGACGTACAGTAGAGTATGCGTCCTATTGAAAAAAATCTGGCCTAATAAAATTCATACCGATAAATTTTTCAAATTCATATATTAAAAGCAACATTAATACATATAGTAATATAGTAATTATTTATTATTACCATTTCCTTAAAATTTATATTATATACTTAGTAATTTTATGTGTTCTTTAGTATTTTTATTTTATTCCTATTTTTCGTTTTACTTGCAATTTGCTCTCTTAACCAAGTGCAATTTTTTCTTAGCAAAATTATTAAAAAGTAATCTAATATAAATTGCTCATGTTCCCAACAAGTAGACGGTTCTGAAAATCACATTTTGTATTCATCTACTTTGTTACGTTTGCAACACACAAATTGTACAAAAGCTTTTTTATATTGCAGGAATGAGGGGTTTCCTTAAAAACGTATGAAATGTGTTGTAAAAGATTTTTGAAACAAAAAAAATTAGTCGATTGGAGCTTTTAGTTTTAAACTACTGTTAAAATAGTTGAAATTTTTGAAAAATATAAACATTTCGTTTCTTTGTAAATCACAAAGCTCATCTTTTATTAACTTTTTGCAGTTATGACAGTCAAATTTTTCAATAGTTTGCATCAATATGAAACCAGAGAAATAACGAAGGAAACTATCACTCATATGTTCAAACAAACTGGTATTATTGTCAATTATTATAAATGAACCTTCGTCAGTTGGTTCACAATTGAAGGTTCCTGCCTTGAATGCTATTATTTTCATTGAGATCATTATCGCAAGAATATGGTCAAACTCAAAAAGTGAAGGATTATTGTTTGTAACTCCGATTTTTCTTACCAAATAAAAAAGATTTTCAAGCGTGTCTTAATTAAGTCTTGATAATAAAAGAAAATTGGATTTTTCCACCCAGATATCTTGTGAAAGAGGCAAAACGGAAGTAATTGATAAAACTATACCATTTCAACAGTATACAGTTCTAGGATACTGACAACTTTTTACATAGTTTTTCATTTCCTTCAAATAATTTTGGATATTGTTATTCTCACGAAGAGCTGATCGGAAAGGATTTTTATCAAAAAGAACATGGCTATTCAAACAATCAAAAAGTCTGTTTATTTTTTCAATCATTATAACAGCCATTTTCAACCAAAGATTTTATGGCTGCGGATACAGTATTGCTAAATATTTGAGTTGCGTATTTAACCGTCATTTTTTCAAATGAATTAGGATGAATATGCTTTGTTGTCAATTTGGGACAAAGGCGGGTTGAATTGTTTTTATCCAATTCATATAACCTGCAAATAATCGACCAAGAAATATGTCAATCAGGCGAAGTTTCATCATCAGCAAATTTGTTGAAGCGAAAGCGATCGTCAACGAAAAAAGGTATACACACAAAAATAAGCGCGAACAAGTGAAATTGTGTTGTTGCTTTTGTTGGCTTTTTTTGGTGGTTGATTATTTCATTGCGTGTGAAGGCAACGAACACAATTTTGCGAATATTTTCGACTAGCCGAAGTACGTATGGGACCTGCTGCGCTGAAAGCAAGGCGCATAACAGTAGCAATAGGATCATCACAGCGCACAGTTGATGTGCGACTGACCAAATCAACATAAAGCAAATTATGAAAGCTGACTTCGAATTGAGAAGTTTGCCGAAGTCATCGCGAATATGTTCGAATAGCCGAAGTGCGTATGGGACCCACTGCGCTGGTATGCAAATTTGTGCGAGTTGACACCTCTATGTGTTTATTTGCTTAGTGATACCACCCAGTTGTTCAAATTGAGTGAATTTGCACATCGTTGGATGGGTCAATTTGAAATTTAGACGATAGTTTCACAAATTTATTATAGGTTGCAAAGGGTCTATGCAGTGCAAGCTGCACTGTAGGAAAATCGATCTGAAAAAATCAAAATTTTCAAGATTTCAACAAAAAAAAAAACACTATTTTTAAATTTTTAATTCAATTTATTTTTAAATATTATTCTCGACCTACAATTTAATGTTTTAACGTGGTAATATTATTTCTTAAGGTCCTTTTTACTTTCCATTCGAGGAGTTTTGTTACGACTTTCTAATGTCACTGCCATAACTCCTTCACGATTCATTTTAGGCTATTTTTCGACAAAAAATTCCTAATATGTCTACTAAAAATAAAAAAAAAGTATTGGTATCAATACAGATTCTGGAAGGTGATAAAAATACCTTTCAAACAAGCCCAGATTGAGAAATCTGCCATAACTCTATCCGATTTTATGACGAATTTAATTAAATTATTCTATGTATATATTGAAAAATATCTATTTTGAAATTTTGGGGGGCTCAAAATCCGACTTAGAGTTATGGTCTCTTGAGCAAAATTTCTCAGAATCACCTATAGATTACGTTTTTGCTATACGCTTCATAAAAAAAAAATTAACCCGCCCTAATATTCATATATATGTCACAGGGGAGTCGTTGCTGAGCAGCCGTGGCGAGCGGACGTGCGCGCACGCGCGCCGTGTTATTTCGTACATCCATATGTAATTTTAGTTCTTCAATAAACTGTACCAATTCCACGGAAAGTCAGCCTGACAAAGTCAGAAGTGGGATACGAAATCGTTCGCGGAAATTTGCCATTTCGGCATAGGTAAAATTGGCTGACGCAATCAGTCAGCGAAGGAGAGAGAGCAACGAACGCTCTAACGAAAACGATCGCTAGCCAGCAGCAGCGATACAACGGCAACGAAAGGGGAAGAAACGCTTTCCAAACGACACGGGGACGGCAACGGCCCACAAACAGCGGCACAACAGCCAGCGAACAAGAGCTCAACGACGAGAACGAAAGGAGAAAGGAACGCTTTCCAAACAATAAAGCACAACGAGTGACGGTAGCGGTTGCGCAGTCGCTAACGCTGACGAACGGAAGCGCAGGGGTAGTAACGAAAGCAACAGAGAAAAAGGCTAGCCAGGGGAATTGTCCGCGCATAAGGAAAGAGTGAGAAAAAGTATCAGGCGTCAGGTGAAGCCGAAAAATCACGAGGAAAAGGAGTACAGTGTGAACACTCGGAGCGATTAGACGTGCTAGAAGCGATGGGAAGAATTAAATTGAATAGCCTGAAAGTGGAGCAGCTCAATAAGCTGCTAGCAAGCCAAAACATAGAGATGACGGGCAACAAGGCGGCTAAAATCAAGAAACTGGCGGAGATTTACGAGAGCGACGAAGTGGACGACGACGAGCTGGAAGTGAACGACAGCAGCGCGCAGTTTCAACGAGGGCTGGACGATTTGCGGCAAGTGGTCACGAATTTGGCCACGGTAGTCAACGAGCTAGCGGTGAATGCGAGGCAGCATAGTCCTACGACATCTGGGCAATGGGCTGACGCACTCAACCAGGCTTATGGAGACGAAGTCAGTCGCGCAGAGGCGGCAGCAGCGGATCAGGTGACGCTGGCTTCGGGCCAGTCCTCGCCACAACGAGCGACGCTCAGCAACAACAGAGCCACCATGAATAGTGCAGCAATGCGGCAGCCGAGCAGTGTGACCGAAATGGTAGGAGTGCTTCCAGAATTTGACCCACTGAAGGGCGTAATGTCGTCGAAGCAGTTCGTCGACAAGGTGGAGCAGATGCGAGGACTGTACGCGTGGTCGGAGGAGGCAGGAGGAGGAGTACTATTACGCAATGCTCAACGCTGGTCGTAGAGGCAGGCTAGACGAACCGTCAATCATCTCGTACATAATTGGCGGTATCAATGACAACGTGCTATCGAGAACTTTGTGGGCTATGAATCATCAAAGCTGCAACGATTTGCTTAGCTCATTGGAGAACGTAGGGCCGATGCCAAGTGATGCAGCGGAAGCCAAGCCGACTCAAGGACAACAGCAGCAGCAACCCGGCAACGACCGCAGAGGCATCAAGTGCTATAACTGCAACGAGTTCGGGCATATAGCTGCTAAATGTCCGAAGCCACAGCGGAAGAACCGTTGCCAGAAGTGCTTAAAAGTGGGGCATGAGACCAAGGATTGTCAGGCGCAAGCCAAGCCTACAGTGACGAGGATTGAAAACGATCACGAGCGATCGGAGCAGACGATACCACCTGTTATGAAGAAGGTCATCATTTTGGGCCAGCAATACGAGGCGTTTGCAGACACAGGCAGTGATGTGTCACTGATTCAGGAGTCAGCGGTTTCGGCCGTGCAGCGGTCGCCAGCAACGAAACGCCTCATCGGATTTGGAGGATCGGAGGTCCAAGTCTCCGATAAAATCGAAGCAGCGGTCGAGGTGGACAACCGGTCAATCGTAGCGACATTTTATGTGGTGCCAGATTCAGTTTTGCCTTCTCAGGTACTACTGGGTCGGGACGTGTTATGCCGACAGGAATTCCGCTTGGTGGTGGCGTCCGGAATTCTGGAGCTGCACGCGACCGATGGCGATAGGTACGAGCAAAGTGGCGGCGTAACGGCAGATGAACAACATAGGCTAGAGGAGTTGCTCTGCGAATACGACGACCGATTCGCGGAGGATTTATCAAATTTGGGGCTGTGCAACACAACGGAAATGAAGATTGAGGTCAGCACCGATAAGCCCGTAATCGGCAAGAGATATCAGGTACCTATGGCGCAACGAGGTAAGCTTTCCGATATCCTTCAAATGCTTCAAGCGAACGGTATCATCCGACCAAGTACATCGCCACATGCGGCATCGGTCCTACTAGTCCAGAAGTCCAACGGCGAACAAAGAATGTGTGTCGACTATAGGGCACTGAATGCAGTCACTGTGTAGAAGCAATACATCATGCCGATTATAGAGGAACAGCTGTCACGTTTAGCAGGGAATACGGTGTTTACGACGCTAGATATGACGTCGGGGTACTATCAGATCCCGTTGGAAGAGGAGTCAAAAAAGTACACCGCGTTCCTGACACATGAAGGGCTCTTCGAACATAATGTCATGCCTTTCGGGCTAGTGAATGCCCCGATGGTGTTTCAGGAGATGATTGTCAACGTTATAAGGGGACTGCAGAATCGGCAACGAATCATCAACTACGTAGACGAAGTCATTATCGCAACGAAGACGGTTGCTGAAGGCCACAACGTTCTACAGGAGTTCCTGAACGCTATGAGGCGAACGAACCTAACACTGCGTCCATCGAAGTGTGTGTTCATGTCAACTTCGGTCAACTTCCTGGGACACATTATTGACGGCGCGGGCATACGACCAGGTCTAGAGAAGACAAAGTGCATCACCGACTTTCCAGTGCCGACCTCAATAACTGCGGTAAGACAATTCTGTGGTCAAAAGCAATAACCGCTTAAGTCGACTTAAGAAGAAATTGAGTTATGGATGCCACCACGTTCCCTGGACTGTGCTCTACGTTTGTGTAAAATCGGGGAGTTTGTAACTTTAAAATAAAAAAATTTATTAATAAAAACCTATTCGCATTCCCATAGCGAACACACTACGCGCTAAAACTTTAAAGCGAGATTGCTCGAAACAGCAATTTTCGACTTAGGCGGTTATTGCTTTTGACCACAGAATTTCTGGGTATTACGGGATTCTTCCGTAAGTTTGTAAAAGACTACAGCAGAATCGCTGAACCGATGACGGCGCTACTTAAGAAGGAATCACAGTTTGAGTGGAACCCGCAACAAGAAGAAGCACTTGCACGCCTGAAGGAAGCCATCACAACGCAGCCCGTCCTAGCGTTGTTCAACGCGGAACGTGAACATGAGGTCCATACCGATGCCAGCTCTACGGGAGTATCAGGGGTTCTACTGCAACGCGATGAGGATCAACTGAAGCCAGTGTTCTACTATAGCAGGCAGTGCAGCGAAGTCGAACAGCGGTACGCCAGCCACGAACTGGAGGTGCTGGCAATCGTGGAGACTCTCCAGAGGTTCCGTATGTATCTGCTGGGGAAACATTTCAAGGTTGTGACCGACTGCAACGCGGTTGCGACCACAAAGGCAATCACGCCGCTACCGCCACGTATAGCTCGATGGTGGCTGAAGCTGCAGGAATTTGACTTCCGATGTGAGCATCGACCGGGGTCCAAGATGGCGCTTGTCGACGGTATGAGCAGAGTCCCCGTTCTACCGGCGCAGAAGACAGACACAGTCGCCGACGTCATCCTGAGAGTATACGAGCGCAACGAAGATTGGATCGCATCAATCCAGGTGCAAGACGAGAAGATCAAAGACATCGTAGTGGCGATCAGCGAGGCAGGTGCGACGAGTGCGAAGCAGTTACGAGAAGACTATGTAGTCCACGGAGGCCGGTGATACCGAGGAGTATCAGGTGGCGCATCACAAAGTCGTGCCACGACGACGCCGGACACTTTGGCGTGGAGAAGACGCTACAGCGAATCTCTAAAAACTTTTGGTTTCCACGGATGCGGCGGTACGTGAAGTCATATATCGAAGCATGTCCGGATTGCTGTCTCTATAAGGCTAAAGAAGGAAGACCGGAGGGCGAGTTGCACATTAGCGAGGTGTTGCCCATTCCGTTTAGAGTGCTACACATGGATCATTTGGGGCCTTTCCCAAGGAGCAAGAAAGGTAACATACACATTCTAGTAATCGTATGTGCTTTCAGCAAGTACAGCATCAGCAGCAAAGCTACGCGAAGCACCAAGACGGCACCGGTGATCAGTGTCCTCCAAGAAGTCATGTCGGTATATGGTCAGCCGGTACGAGTGGTAACCGATCGAGGTACCGCGTTCACGTCCAAGGAGTTCGAGGGGTTTCTGGCAAAACACGGTGTTCAACATGTTAAGGTTGCCGTGAAAACTCCCAGGGCTAACGGCCAAGCATAGAGAGTGAACAAGACGATCCTAGCTTCGCTCAAATGCTCAACGCAAAGTGACAGAGATTGGGATGTCGCCTTGCCAGTTCTACAGTGGAGCCTGAACTCCGAAACCAACGCCACGACGAGGTTCAGTCCGAACCAGCTGGTGTTCAACTATCAGCCGCGCGATGTCAGTGTCAACAGGCTGATCCAAGCCATCCAGGACGAGCTGAGGCAGTCGAGGGTCAATACCGGACGCAAGCGGCTCATGACAATATGAACCGCGAGAAACAAAGGTGGAAGCAGCGGTACGACGCCAAGCATAAGTCACCCCGTCAATACTCGGAGGGGGATCTCGTGGTGATCGATTACGTGCCAGCGCCTACAAGGACGTCGCATAAGCTGGACCCGCTGTTCAAAGGTCCATACGTAATCGCAAAAGTTTTGAGCCACGACCGGTATTTGGTGGAGAACCTGCCCGACGAGCCACGAACACAGCGACGGTACAGCGGAGTCTGGGCCAGTGACCACATGAAACCATGGTGCACTGTCGGGCCAGAAGACGAATCGGACGAGAGCGAAGACGAATCGGCCGAGAAGTCAGGAGAAGCCGAGCAGTCACAGGGGAGTCGTGGCGAGCGGCCGTGCGCGCACGCGCGCCGTGTTATTCCGTACATCCATATGTAATTTTAGTTCTTCAATAAACTGTACCAATTCCACGGAAAGTCAGCCTGACATATATTTCAATCAAAATAAAAATCTGTTAACTTAAAAACTGTGTTTCTTGTCAAAAAGGGCAATGGTTACGTATTTTGTTAAACAAATATATGCAGTACAAGTCTTATTATCATATGGTTATATGTCCGTCTCTCGGTTCACTCCGGTGAACGAACGACTGGCTTCGATCCGCATCAAGGCTAAATACTTTAGCATCAGCCTAATTTGCGCGCACGCCCCGACGGAAGAGAAGGACGATGCGGCCAAGGATGCCTTCTATGCGAAGCTCGAGGACGTCTACGACGGGTGCCCGGCCCATGACGTCAAAATTGTCCTCGGGGACTTCAATGCAAAGGTCGGGCGAGAAGGTATATTTGGTCCCACTGTCGGGCAGTTCAGCCTCCATACGACCACTACAAACAACGGTCTGAGGCTGATCGATTTCGCCGCGGCACGAAACATGGTAGTTAGTAGCACCAGATTCCAGCACCTCGATATCCACAAGGCAACCTGGTTATCCCCCGATCAATCCACCTGCACCAAATTGATCACATTGTGATTGATGGAAGGCATGTTCTAGCATTCTAGATGTGCGCACGTTCCGAGGACCCAACATCGACTCGGACCACTATCTTGTTGCAGCCAAGGTACGCATGCGTCTTTGCGCAGCGAAGACCGCACAACCTAGTTTGCGAAGAAAGCTGGACATCAGTAAGATGCGATCACAAAGGGTAGCCGAGGCCTACTCCGCTCAATTCTCCAACCAGCTCGATCGCTCCCCCTCTCCACCTAATGACATCGGCGGATTATGGGCTCACGCGCCGCCGCAGAAAATGTCCTTGCTTTTCGAAGCCCACCACCAAAAAACCAATGGTACGATGAAGAGTGTCGCGCAGCCACTGCAGCGAAGAATGCTGCCTACAAGAAGACCCTGCAGTCGGCTGCCACGCGAGCCGTGACAGAAAAATACCGGGAGGAGAGGAAGAAAGAGAGGTGCCTTTTTAGACGCAAGAAACGGGAGCAAGAGAGGCGCGAGCGTGAAGAAATCGAGGATTGCAGGAGCAGGAATGACGCCCGAAAATTCTTCCATAAAGTTAAGCGTCTCACGGAAGGATTTAAGCCTGGGGCATCTTCTTGCAGAGACGAAAACGGGGATCTGGTTACGGATGCGCAGGGTGTGCTGAGGTTGTGGAAGGAGCACTTCACCAAGCTGCTCGCAGGCGACGAAGGGAACAATACCGCCAGTGGTGAAGATGTCCAGATGGCACCAATCCACGACGACGGTGTGGATGTGCCACCGCCCAGCCATGACGAGGTCCGGGTCGCTATCCAGCGACTCAAGAACAATAAAACTGAAGGGCCGGATGGGCTACCAGCTGAATTGTTCAAGGCCGGCGGCGGTGAGCTGATTGGGTGCATGCATCAGCTCATTTGCAAAATATGGCTGGAGGAACGAATGCCCAACGATTGGAACCTCAGTGCCCTTTGTCCTGTGCTGAAGAAAGGCGACCCAACAATATGCGCCAACTACAGGGGTATCAGCCTACTTCCCATTGCATACAAGACTCTGACGAGCGTACTATGTGAAAGATTAAAGCCACTCGCCAAGGTGCTGATTGGACCTTATCAGTGCGGCTTTAGACCTGGTAAGTCCACCATCGACCAGATATTCACTCTACGCCAAATCCTGGAGAAGACCCATGAGAACCAAATCGATACACACCATCTCTTCATCGATTACAAGGCAGCATTCGATAGCCCGATAAGGGATCGCCTATATGCCGCATTGTCTGAACTTGGTATCCCTGCAAAGCTCGTTAGACTTTGCAGAGCGACGTTGAGCAATACGCGTAGCTCCGTCAAGGTTGGAAGTGACCTCTCCGACCCCTTTGATACCGTTCGAGGTTTCAGACAGGGTCATCCTTTGTCCTTCAACCTCTTCAACTTCGCCATGGAGAGTGTTCTGCGTAAGGCCGGCACCGTAATGGCACAATTTTCAACAAAAGTGTCCAGCTCCTTGCCTACGCTGATGACATTGATGTCATCGGACGTAACAAGCGAGATGTCACCGCTGCCTTTGCGGCTATCGAAAGAGAATCTGCCAAAATGGGTCTGGTGGTAAATGAGGGCAAGACGAAGTATATGCTGTCTACATGCAGGGACTCGCAGCGGCTAGGGTCTCACGTCGAGGCCGACAGGTATACTTTTGAAGTTGTCAAGGAATTCGTCTACCTTGGCACCGCCATCAACAGCAGCAATGATGTCAGCCTGGAGATAAAGCGAAGGATAACTCTTGCCAACAGGTGCTACTACGGTCTCGGTAGGCAATTGAGAAGTACATACCTCTCTCGACAGACAAAACCTGCACTCTATAGGACGCTTATCTTGCCCGTGCTCCTCTATGGCGCTGAAGCATGGACAATGACACGAAACGACATAGCGGCCCTTGGAGTGTTCGAGAGGAAGGTACTTCGCAAAATCTTCGGCCCTGTTCGTGTTGGTGACGACTATCGTATACGAACTAATAACGAGCTGTATGAGCTGTATAAGGACATGGACGTAGCGCAGCGAATAAACATCCAGCGGCTACGCTGGCTCGGTCATGTCTGCCGCATGGACGACGAAACTCCGGCGAAAAAGGTGTTCGATGCGATGGTTGGAGGTCGACGGCGAAGAGGGAGGCCGTGTCTCCGGTGGAAGGACCAAGTTGAAGAGGCCCTGTCATCTCTTGGTGTTACTAACTGGAGAAGGCGCGCGCAAAGCAGAGGCGCCTGGAGAGAAGTTTTGCGGCAGGCCGTAACCCGATAACGGGTTGTTATGGCCAGTTAAGTAAGTAAGTATATGTCCGTGCAGGTAGGTAGGCCCACTATAATGCTGATTTCTATCTACCGATAAAAAAATATGAAAAATTTTTATTTCAATGTACAGAGAATTGCATTCTCTTCAACTTT
The DNA here is from genome assembly GCA_963971225.1 of Melieria omissa. Taxonomy (NCBI): domain Eukaryota; kingdom Metazoa; phylum Arthropoda; class Insecta; order Diptera; family Ulidiidae; genus Melieria; species Melieria omissa. Next base: position 50,331,660 of record OZ020269.1, on the reverse strand, counting down.
CTCCTGGGTTGCAACTACTTCCGATGCGTATTTAAAAAGTTACAATAACTTAATCTTGAAAAATGTGGAATTTTGCCGAATTTGGCTTACGTATTTTGCCAGCGTGTCTTTAAAGACACACCAAAATATTTGAAGTTAGAACACGCTTAAAATTTTAGAAAGCTGAAAGTTTCATAATTTGTATGCCAACTTTGTTCTTTTGGTAAACAGTATTAAGTTTTTTTTAAACAAAAAATCATTTTGTGTTTAAAAAAAACTTTTTTAAAAACCCTTAAAAAAGGTGGTCCTGTTTATACCAGTTATGCACTAAGTGAAACCCTAAAATTCGGAAAAATTTGTTCGCAGTTTGAAAGCCAACGAATATAGGTTTCCGATAATGTAAAAATATTTAATCTGCGTTAGAAACTGTAATTTTCAGAATTTTTCAAAGTTTACAAAATAAATTTACAAATACAATTACAAGTAATTCTTAAATTTAAAGAACTGAATTCAAAAGATTCAAAAAAGTTGTTCTTGTAAGAGAAAAGTCAAGGGTAACAGTTTGACTTATGATATTAAATTCACGAATGGTGCGAGAAATATTGGCATTATAGGCATAATTCGTCTTAGCGTTATCTCCATAGAACGGGAAGAAAACCCGGAGAGAGCGCTAAGGAACATTAACAGCCCAATTCTGTACACTTGATAAATTCACCATATTGACTATTTGTCAATTTTTTATTATTTGTCAAGAATCGGTATTCTATCCCAAAAATAAAAGCTCTTTTCTTGATAAATTGTCAAAAGTGTGAATGCTATTGACAACAGCATACAAATTGAAATTTTGCCTATTGAAAATGGAAGAATTGTGCATGTTTACACTTTTACATCAGAGAAAATAAAAAAAAAATTCCGTTACCTCCCACGAATTATTTTTTGTATGCAAAAAGCGCCTATTGTGAAACTATTGAAAAAAAACGCACGAACTTATTTCCAGCCCAGCCAGGATTCGAACCTGGGGCGCTCGGTATGAGAAGCCAGCGCGTACCCGCTGGGCTATCAAGGCCGGTTTTTTCTTGCGCAAAACTTACTTTACTTAAACCTTTTGTCTTATTTTTTGACAATTTGACAACTGTCGCGTATTCACCTTATGTTGAATTAAATGAGCTTTTTACTTTATCAATGTTGCATCAGAATACCAGCAAAGATTTTTCTTGATAAAAATCTTGACAAAATTTCTTGATAAAAAATTTGTCAAGAATACACAGAATCAGGCTGTAAATCTAATCCTTTCTAACAAGTAAGGACAATTAATGACTCCATTAATAACATTGTAAGTAAAAGACAGAGACAATATGGACCTACGACTGTCTAGAGACTTAAGATTTATAAGCATAACACTTCGTTCAATAATGTGTGTGACTAACTAATTAAAACACATTTTTTTGCCAAAATTCGTTTTTATTCATCAACATAGTCCCCTTTTAGGAAGATACAATCATTCCAACGCTTTTCCAATCTTTCGATACCGCCTTTGTAGAACGATTTTTCTTTGCCTTCAAAATAGGCGTTAGTTTCGGCGATTACTTCATCATTTGAGCCAAATCTCTTACCACGGAGCATCTTTTTGAGGTCTGCGAAGAGCCAGTAGTCGCTGGGGGCCAGATCTGGAGAATACGGCGGATGAGGAAGCAATTCGAAGCCCAATTCATGCATTTTTACACAACACTTTTTTCTTCTTCATATGGGGCCGCTTAATCGCGATTTCTTCTTTCAAACGTTCCAACAACGCTATATAATAGTCGCTATTGATTGTTTTCCCTTTCTCAAGATAGTCGATGAATATTATTCCGTGCACATCCCAAAATACTGACGCCATAACCTTGCCAGCCGATGTTTGTGCCTTTGGACGCTTTGGGCGGCTTTCACCGGTTGCATGCCACTCAGCAGACTGCCGATTTGACTCTGGAGTGAAATGGTGGATCCATGTTTCATCCATTGTGCTGTACCGACGCAAAAACTCCGACTTGTTGCGCGTAAACATGTCCAAACAGCTCTTTGAATCATCGATTCGTTGTTGTTTTTGCTCCGGTGTGAGCAAACGCGGCACCCATTTCGAAAACACCTTTTTCATAACCAAATGTTCGTGTATTATGGTGTGTACACTGCCTACTGATATCTTTCGAATGTCAGCAATCTCCCCCACTTTCACTTTACGGTCGGACATAATGATTTTCAGTGTTTTTTCAACGTTTTCCGGAATAACAGCGTCATTTGGCCGTCCAGTAGATGGAATGTCATCGGTGTCTGTAGGACCACGTTTGAATTCGGCATACCAATAACAAATGGTTCTTTTTGATGGAGCAGAGTCCGAATAATGTTTTTCAAGCCATTCCTGGCATTGAACAGTATTTTTATTCATTAAAAAACAATGATAAATCAGCACACGGAATTGCTTTGAATTCATTTTTTTTGAAAACTCAAAAGTAGTGTCACTTAAAGCACTGTAACTTGTAAACTAATGGTCGGATTGACATATAATTTTGACAGTAAGCCTAAAAATGTTCACAATTTCGAAAAAAAATATTGATTTAGTTTTAGTGCCGCCATCTATGTGTCAGTAACACACATTATTGAACGAAGTGTTAAGACGAGAAGAATATGGCGGTAACGGATCAACAAAGTTTAAAGAACGAAGAGCAAATTTGAAAATGATTTTTTGAACCCGTTCGATTCTATTAGTAGCAAATTGAGTGCACGGTCCCCAAATAAAAACAGCATATTCAAGATGTGACCGGATAAATGAGGTAAAGAGTAATTTGAATGTATATGGATCAGAAAATTTAGCGGCATTACGTCTAACGAAGCCCAGTACAGAGTACGACTTTGAGGGTCGGCCTCGATAGCTCAGCGGGTAGCGCGCTGGCTTCTCATACCGAGCGCTCCAGGTTCGATTCCTGGCTGGGGCTGGAAAGAACACTCATTTACTTCTATCGCTGTCCACAGGAAGGAAATGATAATTACAAGAATCGCACAAGTGCGCTCTTGGCAGGCAATGGCAAAACCTCCAAGTGTGAAAAGAAAAAACTGCCAATCGCCGTTCGGATTCGGCGTTAAACTGTAGGTCCCCTCCCTCCCTTTCCCCCCTTCCGTTTGAAATGTGTGTTTTATCACATGTTGGAAAAAACAGTGTTGCATACACATTTCAAACGGGTGGAATTTGTGGTATCACAACGGGCCCATAGGCCTAAGTGTGTCTCATACAGAGGCAGCCACTTAACCAACCAACCAACCAACGACTTTGAGGTAATATAGTTAATATGCTTATTAAAAGAAAATCGTTCATCAAAAACTACGCCTAGGTCCTTCATTTCACTAACATACTTTAGGACAAAATTCGAAATATTGTAACTTGTAGATTAAATGTTAAAGATCTTTGCATACGTCATCTGAAAACATGTACTTACCCTGCAGTAAAAACGACTAGTCCAAAACTAGTGCACAACTAGTCTATTCTGCACCGGTACCAGTCCACGCTCAATCCCATTTCAATGCTACGAACTGTCCGTTTTAACATGTGCATGTCCTACGCTGTGGCAATTGTCACACTCTGCCACACATTCCAACTAGATTTAAACTAGTGCAAAATGCGCTAGTTTTGGACTAGACCATTCCAGACTAGCTTGCAACTAGTGCAAAATGCGCTAGTTTTGGACTAGAACGCTGAATTCCAATATTTCCAACCATTTCAAAATAAACAAATTTACATTTATATAAATAAACTGTTGTATTTATTATTAAATTGATTAATTTTGTACGTATATAGGCATGTAGATAAAAAGAACATATTGTAACGATAAGACAGTCTGTCGCTCTGCAAAGCAACCCTGCCGCTACGTGCCGTGCTATAGTCCAATCTGGCAACGACGGCCGCGATAATAACTTTTAGTCCAACCTGGCAACGACGGTTGCGCTCATCATGGAAACCTTTAGTCCACTCTGGAATGCGCGAGAACGATCCGCGCGATGGCCGGACAGGTATACAGTATTGTGCAAAACCTAAGCAACTTTTTCATTTCTTATGAACAAAATACAATATTTTCAAATGAGATAAATTCGAAAAAATGGGGTATTTTTTAATCTTAGAATGTAATTACAACAAATATTTACAAAGGAATACATATAACCTCACTAACGAGAAAAAAATCAACGAAATTTAAATATATACCTTAATTCGCTGTGCAAAACGTAAGCAACTCTGTTAGCTTCAGCTACTCTTTTAGAATTACGGTTATCATAACGTTACTGCAAAGGAACTGTAAAGCATGGCGGTGGGAATGTAATGATTTGGACATGCTTCTCTGGTTTTGGTCTTGGCCCTGTACACGAAATTTCGACAAAAATGGATCGCTTTGTCTATAAGGATATTTTAGAAAACCAGATGCTGCCCTATGCTGAAGACAATATGCCATTTCGATGGGTGTTTCAACACGACAATGATCCGAAACACACATCGAAGTTGGTAAAAGAGTAGCTCAGTTCAAATGGGAATACAGTCCTTGATTGGCCGGCCCAATCACCGGACTTGAATCCCATCGAAAATTTGTTCGGCATTCTTGAAAAGCGTCTGGGTGGAACACGCTTTCGTAATAGGGGCGAATTGTTTTTAAGTTCAAAGAAGAATGGAGAAAAATACCTGAAACCACAATTTTAAACCTAATTGAGTCAATGCCTAAAAGATTTGCTGCAGTCATACAAAGCAAAGGGTATTACACCAAATACTAGTATAAAGTTGCTTAGGTTTTGCACAGCTAATTTTGGAGTTTGTTTCGTTTTCGTAAATGTTTTTACCGTTTGTGAATTGATATGTTTGGTTTTTTTTATATATTTGTTGTAATTACATTCTGAGCATTACATAAATATAAAATTATTCCCACTTCGAATTGAACTATTGGCAAATATGGAGTTTTATTCATGAGCAATACAAAAGTTGCTTAGGTTTTGCACAATACTGTAAAATTGCACAATCCAGTGATACGTAACAGCCCACTAGAACAAGTATTCGTAACAATATAACGTAGGAACATAAATTGACATATATAAAAAAATTCAAAATTTATCTGGATTAGGGGTGTTGGGAATAAGGTAAAATAACATATAAAAAGAAAAGCAACAAAATTATTCCGAAGTAGGGGAGTTGGTACTGTCCAATTTTGTTGCTTTGTTCCTGAACGACCTCTTCTTCAGCAATTGAATCGCCTTGCGCAACTGCTTTTCTGGGTCTTGAGTAGATAGCAAGCTTGAAATAGCATCTGTAACGAGATAATTGTATAGATATATAGAAAAATGAGATGACTTATTGTTACTTTTCTGCTAACCTAAGAGAGCAAGATAAATCTCAACTGAATCTGGTTTTCGTGAACCTAAATAAATGCCTACCGGAAAAACTGAAATGTTTTTAATGCCCACTACTCTCATTAATATTGGCCATAACTCAACTCGAGAGCTTTTATATAATGCCAAACCATCCACATTCAGATCTAAAAGAATTGAATCATGACCAGCTAGAACTCTACCCATTTTCTCTAACTGCTTTCTTATTCCTATGTGGCAGTAAACCCCTGGCGAAATATTGCAAATAATTGACTTGTCCTTTTTGTTTCCCGAGAATATAGTTTCGGCACTCCGGAGTACATCTAAATTTTCTTCGCGTCAAATGAGGAGAAGCTCCTCAAAACTTTGGCGAGAAGGCCTATTTCTAAAATACCAACCCACTAGCTTGTCTTTTAAACTTTTGTCTTCTGAATATCTTCCTCTAACTTCTGCCTGGTCATCTCCCTTTAATTGGACAGACGCAGCGTCTGCCTGCACATATTCCTCCTGCACTTCACTTTTAGCACTTAGCCTACCCACATATCTGTCTTGTTCCTTCTTAATTAGCCTTCTTATGTGCCTTTTGCTCATTTTATAATAATTTTTGTACTTACTTTTGTTTTTCACTTTCAGCTTTCACAATTTCACAATCACATTGACGTAACTTAGATATGAGCGATTGATTTATCGAAAAACAGCTGATTGCTCACTTATCGATTATTTGTACGAGTTCGCTCGGTGTAAATATGAAGTTTTTGAATAATTTGATAGATATATATATTGTATTTTCTAACACACAGCGTACAATCCTCAAATAAAAGGTTTTCTTTCAATTAAACTAAGAAATTAGTTTAAAAAGGAATAAATACACACCAGAAAATTCGTTTATCGACAACAGCATTGGTGCACATATCTGACTATTGCATAGTTTTTTTTTCTTTTCTTTTCAACTCACCCCCGCTGCATCCATATACAACTAGTTTGAATCTAGTCCAATTTGGACTAGTTGCACAACTAGAAATTTAAGCAACTAGTTGAGATTTTTACTGCAGGGTAGATTCAAGGAGAGGCACGACTCCAGGCACCACGAATTAAGCCTATCAATATCACTTTGGAGGTTAATTAATGGCCAAATTAGTAACTGTAGATCTACCAGGAACAAAATCATGCTGGTTCGGGCAAATTATAGATTTAACTGCAAAACTCAACTTGGTATTGACAATATGTTGAAAGATTTTTGAAATAGTCGAAAGCTTAGAGATGGGTCTATAATTACGAACATCATTTTTTTTTCTCAAAAAAAGTTTTGTTTTCTGCGTTAGACCGGGGACTTATCAGCCTTCCTTGTTCTGACAACTACGAATACAACCAAAAACAACGAGCCAAATCGGTCTAGCCGGCCTTTAAGTGATTCGCGGTCAAACATGGAATGTATTGTCCGACTTTTCCAATAGATTTTCCGGTATTTTCTTTTCGCAAAAACGTGAACTTACTCAAGACGAAGCCAACGAAAAAACCCCATGGAAATCGGCCGGCCCGTTTGAATGTGATGCATTTACACACATATATTTACTTCATTTTATATATATATAGATTAAAATGTGTTTATTCGCAACCTTTAAACACTAAAATACGTGAAATGCATTATTTCTGATTTTGACTGCTTTCTCCGAGTCTGAAGTGAATGGGCATATTAAATAAAGTTTCTTAATCCCCTTGATCCCGTTAGATTTTGATGACACATACATACATATGTGTCTTAACCCTCCATTACTATCGTCTATTTCATAACGCCATTACTAACCAAGGGTGTAATCCACCCACAACTTGTGATTATCCGTTTTACTTATCCGTTTTACTTATCCGTTGAGGTAAAATAAACAAAAACCAAATTTTTTCATAATCAGAGCATCAAAACATTTAAAAGAAAAAATAAATTGCATAATTTTGTTAATTCATTTTTTTATTAAAAACATTTGTTTATGTACACTTCATTTAAAACAAAAGACAGATGAAATAAAAAGTTGCATTGGAAAAATTGCCACAACTTGCATAATATTCAAGATATGTTTCTTGGGCTTACTGATTTAGAAAGCTAATAAAATAAGTAATAAATATTCATTTAATAATTTTTTTCGGACGGAGGTCAAATTTTGCGTAATAACTCAAACAAAAATCAACAATATACCTGCTACTTTTTAAGGTTACACCGTGCGACAAAAATCAAAAAAATTTCCAAACACACGAAAAAATCTATATATTTGTGAAACTAGGGGCCAAATGTAGTAAAACTGCGTTTTTAGTTTTTCTCTCTGACGTCAGGATTTTTTTTTAAGGACTTTGAAGTTTCAAGGATATGTTTATTTCAAGGAATTATTTCAAAAATTGAGCGCATTGTAGAATAACAATATGGGTAAGGGAGAGACACCAGTCCCATTTCAAACCACATACTATTACGTGGTTCACAGACGGCTCCAAAACGCATGAGGGAACCGGGGCGGGGGTATTTGGACCTCGCTTCAAGCACTATGAGCCCATGGGGAATACACCCAGCATATTTCAGGCAGAGTTATATGCCATCAGGCTCTGTGTGCAGACCAACCTCGAGCGTTTGTACAGGGGGCAAGACATAGTCATCTGTTCGGACAGTCAAGCAGCCATCAAAGCACTAATCTCGTATGAGATTACCTCAGGGTTGGTGCTGGAATGCATAGAAGCATTGAATAAACTGGGTACATACAACCAGGTGAAAATCCTCTGGGTTCCAGGACACAGAGGAATAGAAGGGAATGAGGAGGCTGACAGCCTTGCTAGAACTGGGGCAGCTACGATCCCCCTTGCACCAGAACCTTTCATCGGGCTGGGCAAAAGCACTCTAGCAGAGTCACTAAGACTTGAGGAAAAAACCAGGAACTCAGAACACTGGTCAAATGCCACAGGTCTTAGGCAATCGAAAATCTTCATCAGAGGTTATAACTCCAGATGGAGTGAAGAATGCCTCAGACTGGGGAAAACCCAGCTTAGACTGGTAACCGGGCTGTTAACCGGGCACTGCAGGATGAGGAAACACATGCACACAATTGGGTTAGAACAGGTAAGCGTCTGCAGACTCTGCGAAACGGCGGAGGAGACTCCTGAGCACGTCATACTGCACTGTGATGCGGTATGCCGCAGTAGGAGACAGCACCTGGGCCAGTACTGGCTTGCAGAAGAGAACGTCAAACACCTTCTCCCACGTGTATTACTAAGCTTCATTAGGTCGGTGGGATTGGGGGACGTTCTCTAAAGTTGTAGGGGGCACAATAGATCAACTTTGGTCTCAGTGCACATTTCCCCTTTCAAATCTATCTATCTATCTAAGGGAGAGGGCTGGGTTGTGAACCAGGCTGGGGTGTGAACCATTACCGTTTTTTCTTTCCCTAATTGACATATCGCCAATCTTTCAACTGTCAAGTTTGTCTTATGATATGACTCTGCTTTTGTGGTTACACCGAAGTAAAAACACGTATTGCTTGTGGCAGCAATCGAGTTTGAAAGACATCGTGTTTGAAAATCGACTGCGAAAACTTGTTTGCTTTTTTTCAAAGTGCTATCCAAGTGACTGAGCTTATTACAGAAAGGTCAGTGTAATACATGTTTATTTAGTGTTTTGATTCTATTTTACGATGCAATATTTGTTTATGTCGAATTATAATTGGAAGTGTCGTTTATTTTAAATTTTCCAAAATGGCATCGTGTTTGGGCTGTGAACCACTGAGGTGGCTGGGTTATGAACCACCTATTTTTCGTACTACATTTGTTCTAACACTGTCAACTATGGACGGATATATTAAAATAAAGTAATTTTATGTTATTTCACTCGATTCCGGTGAGTTCACTTGAAGTGGGCCAATGCGAGAACGCGTTCATATTTCATATGCAAACATTGCGACACCGATTAGGATGAAAAAAAACAATTATTGAGCACTTGCATTCATTGCGATTTTTTGGCCTAATTGGCGTCATTATAACCTTTTTTTGCCTCTTGAGCCTTCCTGATTAAATACATTTTCAACTTATTTCAAAATTATGGGTGTTTTCTTCGTATTTTCCGACTTTAATTGCGATTTGCCAGATGGTTCACAACCCAGCCACTTTTTCGGAAAAGCGAAAAATCACGTCCTTAGAAAATTGGACGTAGAGAGTTACATGTTAATCAAAACGGTAATCTGTCTTCATAACAAATTTGCGCTTTATATTTACCTTTCCAACGGTATCTTCGATTTTTCGATATCTTTATTCTGTAAAAAGTTAGAGCCAAAGAACAAAACCCGGTTCACACCCCAGCCCTCTCCCTTATTAAATGAAACAGAAAAATCCTTAGAACATTATAAAATTTAATGTATAGAGGTATTAAAAATGTCCTTTTAAAACTTTGTCCTTGAATATCCTTGGAAATTTCTAAAAACTATTGGAAAAAAAATTTGAAACATATATCTTAAAGACTAATATATACACTACTACATCCTTGAATTTCGTCCTTCTAACTTTATTAGTTTAAGATATAACAAATTTATTGTTATAAAAATTTTTTTACTTATCCTAGAGACTTTTTAAGGATTTTCTACTAAGTAAATGGTCTATACTAGGGATCGCAATTTTTTGCCATTTTGCGATCCCGGGATTTTCGGGATTGAAAAGTCAAATCCCGGGATCCCGGGATTTAATCCCGGGATTCATATAAAAAATTTTTTAATAAAACAATTTTCCCGAATTGCATAAATACTTGTTTATAATATATTTATCATAAAAATGGACACATTTTAATCACATTTGGGTAGTTTCAAGATTTTTTATCTTGAATTTAATCACATTTTGTTTAACCCTTCAATTCCCATGTCCAAAATAGTGAAAAAGAAAATTTTCTTTTTAAATAAAAGAGCTTAGATACGTTTGGATAAGACAAAAAAATACATAAAAAATGTTTAAACTACCCTCATTTTTATATTGAAAGAAACCACACAAACTCGCACTGCTTTAATTACGCATGAAACAAATGAATAAATTTTACAAATGACGTATCGCTAGTGTTGGTAGGAAAATTAAATAAACAAGTACTACTAATTGACTTTGCTATACAAGTGTTAGAATTTTAAAATAAAAACCTATGTGGTAGGAAAACAAATATTAAGCATCTGTCACCTACAGGTGACACTGGGAATTGAAGAGTTAACTTAAAAGTTTTTCATTTGACATTTAACTTCAGTTTCATAGCATTTTGTTTTATCCAAAAATGACACTTAAACATAACTTATTACTTTGCAACCGATGTATCATAAAGTGCATATATATGCATATTTGATAAAAAAAAAATAAAATAGTTAATTTGTTTGTGCTTTTAGTTTTACTTCGATTATTTCGATAAAAAAGTTAAGCGTTTGGATTAACTAAAAACTGAGATCTTAAAAATACAAAGGCATTAAGTGTTTTGTTCTCTTATCTAGAGCGAAATTTATTTCAAATGAACCCTGCTGAAGAGAAACATCCTTCAGATTCAACACTTGTTGGTTGAATGCTTAGTAAATAATCATAAGCCTTTTGCAAAAGACGCACTCTATCCCCTCCCTTCTCCCTCAAATAAGGAATTGGGTTTTTGTGCCTTAAAATTTATTTCATTTGAACTTTGAAGCATCTTTTGCAATCCCGAAAATCCCGGGATAAAAGAATTTGAATCCCGGGATTTTCGGGACTGGAAAAAGTCCGGGATCCCGGGATCCCGGGATTGCGATGCCTAGTGCATATATATGCATATTTGATAAAAAAAAATAAAATAGTTAATTTGTTTGTGCTTTTAGTTTTACTTCGATTATTTCGATAAAAAAGTTAAGCGTTTTGATTAACTAAAAACTGAGATCTTAAAAATACAAAGGCATTAAGTGTTTTGTTCTCTTATCTAGAGCGAAATTTATTTCAAATGAACCCTGCTGAAGAGAAACATCCTTCAGATTCAACACTTGTTGGTTGAATGCTTAGTAAATAATCATAAGCCTTTTGCAAAAGACGCACTCTATCCCCTCCCTTCTCCCTCAAATAAGGAATTGGGTTTTTGTGCCTTAAAATTTATTTCATTTGAACTTTGAAGCATCTTTTGCAATCCCGAAAATCCCGGGATAAAAGAATTTGAATCCCGGGATTTTCGGGACTGGAAAAAGTCCGGGATCCCGGGATCCCGGGATCCCGGGATTGCGATGCCTAGTCTATACGTTATTTAATAAAATTGTCGCCAAAAAGTGAATACAAATACAGTGGCGGACAAAACTGTTCACGAATTTTCGTAAGTTAGAAAGTTTATTAAATTTTTTACTTTTTAACAACAAAAACAAAAATTTAAGTATAATACATAGTTTTAAAATTGAATATTTTGTTTACCGGAAAACAACAAACAAAATATTATAATTATATAATAATAAATAAAGAAACACTAAAATTCAACAAATGTGGTGTGAACAGTTTTGACGCATATAAGCAAAAATCGATTGATATTATCTTTAATATTTTGGGTGGTCTCCGCGGGCCTCTATAATGATTGGGCATGCTTTGTACTAGATTGTTTAGTATTTTTGAGGGTATTTCCAACCACGCTGGTGAAGTTTTTTCCCATAATCTGTCAATATCCTTTGGTAAGTCTTTTTGGGCATAATTTTTCTCTTTAAGGCAAACCACTAATGTTCTATGGGATTTAATACGTTCGCGGACGTGAATGCTATAGCAGTCATTTTCATAGTGATGCAAAATGACGTGAATGCTATAGCATTCAAATTTCAAAGCCAATTTTTTTTCATTTATATTTTTTTAAACTTAAGGGGAGGTTCTCCTCTTTTCGGCCGAAAATAAAGCGAAATTCTTTCATTTACTGTCGGATAATGAAACGACTCACGACGGTTTTGATGATTTATTAAGCCATCTTTCTAAAATACAAGAAAAAATTTTTTTTTTACAAAATCCAATATGGCGGCCCGAAAATGGCGGGTCTTGTCAACCTCTGCAAGCGAGACATTGTTCGGAAACGTCAAGGCTGTAGCCACTTGTAGTGAACTGAAATCAAAAATTTTTTTTTATAGTAAAGAATATTAAATTCCCTATGACTTATACCTATTTTTGAATAATTTTTATAAAAAATCATCTAATTTATGCATAATCATAGAAAAAGTTCAATTTTTACCATCTTTTTTTCGACTTTTCTTTTGTTAAAAGACTATTATTACACATTTGTTTATATTTGTTTTAGGTATAAGTCATATTAAAAATCATACCCTTTAAGAAATGCTATAGATGAAGTAACTCGGATAAGTAGATCATGAGTTACGCTTGACGTTAGGATGAAAAAAATGGTTTTGAGATAAACGCGTAAACATCTTTGGCCGCGCAGTAAAATAGCACCAGAGCGTTCCTCCGCGCGCGAAAGTTCGACGCATCAGAGACGCTCCTATGCGATAAATATGCTGCGGATCGAAAAATCCTTTTGCACACATATTCTCGACATTCATACCTTTCATTTCATAAAAAAAAAAATTGATTTTTTGAAAAAGAAAGAGGAGAACCTCCCCTTAAATGTTTGTAATGCATATATATTTCAAAGTAATTAGGAACTGATTCATATTAGTTTAGTTTCATATTATTTAATTTTTTTGTGTATTAATAAATTTGCTTAAGCCGTTCGCGGACGTGAATGCTATAGCAGTCATTTTCATAGTGATGCAAAATGACGTGAATTTTATTTCTTATATACATGAATTTAAGGATTTCATTGTTTAATATTGTTATATGTACACGAGGAGAGAACTTTTGTTGAATAAATAAAGTAAATAAAATATCATAAACCTCTTTTTCTCATGTTTTCTATGAATGACTGCTATAGCATTCACGTCATTCTAGTTAGAAAATTGTATCTATATCGTCGTGAATGCTATAGCATTCAATGTACACTAGTCAGAATCAGTTTGCGTACAAGGGGTACGTAGTTTTTTCATATGAAAAATAAATCACTTAAAGTAATTTTTCAAAAACAAAATATTTTTTATTTTTTGCGTAAACTTAGTTCTTTTATTCCATTAAGATAATAATAACAAAAACTTGACCAAACTGTAAAAGGAGGGCCAAAAACAAAATATGTTATGAATTCACCTCAGAAAAAGTTTGCGTACAAGATGAGATTATGTAGTTAAAATTCAATTGAAACTACGTTTTGTCCAAAAATTAATAACTTTGTGAATTTTCTTTTCTCGCTTGAACTCCCTGCAGAAGTTTTGGCGCAAATTTTTTTAAATTCGGCGTTTTTTCAGCGGTTATTTTGTTATATCCTTGAATTGTTGTATTGGTTAACTATATCTTAGAAGATGGAGTGTTGTTGGGCTCAGGGTTTAACTGAACCCCTTATATACTCAATTAGATGCACGGTAGGTGACTAGGGAGGGACTTTTGCAACTTTGTTGAGCCAGTTAATAGCAAACATAGCTTCGCATCGTATGCATTGCGCGCTAAGGTTGAAAAGATATGTTGGAATCTCATCCAAAGTTTTGAAACCTTGGCTTACATAAGCTTTTAGAATATGTAAATAACCTCCCGGAAACATTTCTGAATAAAACAACACAGCCTGCTCACTCCTTTTCCTAGCATGCAGCCCCATACCATATCTCCACATATGCTATGCTTCACTGTTAATTTCAGATTTTTGTTATTAACAGGATCCTGTTCAAATTAGTTGATGCTTTTTAATTCCAAATATGCCAAACCATTATCAAATAATAATGAAAGGTCCCACTTTCTATAGATAACAACATTTCGTTCCGGAAATCCGGTTTTTTAGACTCCTTGATGGACTCTTTTACGGAAGCAATTCTGTGCTCCTTGTAAGTAAGCTAAATATGGGCTTCTTACATGCTGTTATGTAGGGGAAGTATGTTTTTTTTCAGAACTTTTCTTATAAAGTCACTGCTAATGGGGTTTATAAAATATTTCTGTACATTTCTGAAGATATTGGATGCAACTAGCCTTAGATTGTGATGCACTGATCGCAAACAATCGAATCCTCTTGCTCGGGTAACTTAAGAAAATGGTCAGATCGTAGTAACCAAACAAGATTTTCTGTTTTTTTTTTAGATTTAAGATGGCTTTTTGAAATTACGAATGTGGAAGAGCACGCAACACAAAAGTGTCCCTAATTTCATGAAATTTTTTGTCAATTTTGAAAAGTTTTTGTAAGATTATTCTTTATCCATTTTTAATATTTTTCTGTTGAATTCTATTGCTTTCTATAAAATTTCAAGCACATATACGGTTCCAAATAACTTACAAGTCCGTTTACTGTTCAATGGAATACAAATTTTCCAAAAAAATAAAGAGCATAACCGGAAGCTCCCGTTATTAGTTTTGTACGCAAACTTATTCTGCACCGTTTTGTGAGTATATTGTCAATAAATACGAATACATGGAAAATTTATTTTAATTCATCTAAAACAGAACCAAAAGTGCAGTTAAGGCATATATGAATAATGTGGATAAGTTTTTATAAACAGAGAACCCATTTTGAGGTCAAAATTAATCATAAAATATTTTTGACTTGCCTGTACGCAAACTTATTCTGACTAGTGTATATAACGGTTAAAATACGATCATCTGACAACTCTAACAATATATGTGTAATCAAATTTCAGATAGTACTACTAGTTTCCACAAAAAATGACTGTCTATTTTTGCAGCTCACTGAAATTTTTACTGTCCGCGAACGTGTTAAGTCCGGTAATTGGGGTGGCCAATCAAAAATGTGTATACCGTTTTCGGCTATCCACTCTTTGGTGGCTCTGGCTGTATATTTTAGATCGTTGTCCTGCACAACAATTTTATCGTGACCCGGCTTTTTATAAAAGATATCTAAACTTAGTAGGTAGGAGCCCTCTCAAATCGTAATAAAGTAGCTTACCATCATTTTACTTTTGATACGGCACAAAATTCCGACATCACTTCCACGGAAACAACCGCATGCTATAAGAGAAACAACTTCCAAACTTTAGAGTTTGTTCTATATTGCAGTTTGGGACTCCAATTTGCTTGTCTACCCAAGTGTAACGTTTACCGTCAGACCCCAAACGATGCATTTTTATTTAATCCTACCAAGTCAATCTGCAAACAAAACGCTGAACCACCGGAAACTACTTTTTCTTGCGACCATTTTTGCTCGATCTGGGTGTTATATTATAGCAGTCTTTAATTTTTTTAGCTACACCGATTGATATTTTGTGTTTTCCAGCAAATTTCCGATAGGTGAAACTACTTTCAATGTCTTTTGCAAAAATTTTTAAATTCTGCAAACAATTTTCGACCTATTTCAAATCAGCAAATTTAATTAGAAGTTATGTACTTTGAAAAGTTTTTCGGAGCATAATGTTATATATTATTTGTCTTCTCAATACACCGACGCGGTTCCGAATAGAACTAATAGCGATTGTCGAGACAAATGCTCTAATACGTAGCTTTCACCGATCGCGGACAAAACTGTTCACACGTGCCTGCAAATATTTCTTTAGAAAACGGTATTTTGCAGAAAATATAAACAGCTAAAATTTTCATGGTATAACATGCTAGCTTGCAGTAAAAATGTGGCAAACTACGATTGCTATACTCCAAACAAGTATCCGCGAATTTAACATTTTGTGAAATTTAATTTTTTTGTGAACAGTTTTGTCCGCCACTGTATGTAAACGAATATTATAAAAAATAAAACTTCATTATTAATAATGGGTGTTAAGCATCCAGCAATTTTATAACGTAGGGTGTAACACACCCAGTGACTTTTTAAAAAAATGGTATAAAAGCATCAGCTTTATTTATGCAACTGCAATGTACTCTAAAACCTTCCGAAATATGCAAATGTGGATAATATTATAACTTTATGCTGGTTTTGATTAAAAAATCTATATTTTACTGGGAAATTGAACTCACAGGGTGGATTCCACCCTGACGATAGTAATGGAGGGTTAATAGTTTTCATTTGAAATGCTTTGAAAATGAAAATGAAATGTGTATATTTGCAGTCAACATTAATGGGTAGGAAGCGGGTTTCCTTGAAAATGCATGTTTTTTTAATTTGCTCAATAAAATGGATGAAACATCTTTTTGAATCAGAAAAGGAAAAAAATGGCATTCAATTGAAAGTGCATATTTCGCTCTAAATGCAGATTTTGACATACCTGCATGTTTTTTAATTTGCTCAATAAAATGGATGAAACATCTTTTTGAATCAGAAAAGGAAAAAAATGGCATTCAATTGAAAGTGCATATTTCGCTCTAAATAAAATGCATATTTGTAAGTATATTTTAAGCTCTTTTTTTGCTCCGAAGGCATAGTTTTGCATATTTACAATAAAATGCGTATTTAAGTATATTTTTAGATTTTATATTTGTTATATATTTAACTACTTATATAAGTTAACGTATGTTAACATTAAAATATGTGCACGTTCGAATTTCGACAACATTAAGTGCATTGCTCTGTTGGTAGCAGCAACCAGCAACAGCGAATAGCAGCAAACAGCAGCAAATACCAATGGAAGCAACAGCAATTAGCGGTGAACAGCAGCGAAAGCAACCAGCAGCAAACAGGCCTTCAACCAGATTACAGTCCAATTGGTGCAGATGCCCACTCACAACCTACCAAATGGCGATTGAATTACTGATATTAATTCCATTCCAATTTTACTAATTACGAAGTGGAAACCTGCAAAAACAAAAAGTTTTACGAAAGAAAGTTTTAACCAAAAACAAGGCGATAATTAAGCCAGTTTTATAAGATCAGTGAAGAGCGGACAGTCGCAGACATTCTAGCTGGAGACGGTAGATAAATATTCGAGAGTATAATTAATCCAGGTTCAGACATTAGAAACGAGACTGACCAATCCATTGACGAAATGTAGATAGAAATTTGGCCGAATTAGATCGAATACCCGACATAGTAAAAAGCATTAGGGAGCCTGCCTGGAGAACTCAGCTCTTGGAAAAAAAGCGTAGACCACATTCTAAAAATCTACGAGCATCTTAGAGGAACGCCAAAGTATTACGCCATTTTAATTGTAATACGAAACAAAATTATCGGCAACGCCGATATAGCCCTTGAGTCATAAAACACGCCATTAAACTGGTAAAAAATTTCCAAATGTTTAACACTGCATTACGCAGATAAAATAGATTTAGGAACTCTTGAATACCTAATGACCACTTTAATCCAAGGCTGCCGCACAATCCCCGAATTCTACCAAATAGTGTACCACCAATTATCACTTATACTTAACAAACTTTCCTGCATGGATATGGGCCAAGATTCACTCGACAACATGAGCAGATTTTATAGGGAAAAAGCACTAGCCACATTCGTACGAGTTTTGAACGGCGACTTGCCAAGATTGCTGAGCATCAAAGAACCCATTGATCTGCCCCAGGCATTACATTTATGCCCTAAGCTTCAAAATGTAAATTACAGAACTCAATATGCGCAGAATACCCAAATAACACATCATCGATCCAATTACGAATCCGTCAAGCCAGCACCACCCCCCTCCCACGACAAACTTTACGCCGGCCCCACGCAGATCGCGGACAAAACTGTTCACACGATAATATTATAACTTTATGCTGGTTTTGAATAAAAAATCTATATTTTACTGGGAAATTGAACTCACAGGGTGGATTCCACCCTGACGATAGTAATGGAGGGTTAATAGTTTTCATTTGAAATGCTTTGAAAATGAAAATGAAATGTGTATATTTGCAGTCAACATTAATGGGTAGGAAGCGGGTTTCCTTGAAAATGCATGTTTTTTTAATTTGCTCAATAAAATGGATGAAACATCTTTTTGAATCAGAAAAGGAAAAAAATGGCATTCAATTGAAAGTGCATATTTCGCTCTAAATGCAGATTTTGACATACCTGCATGTTTTTTAATTTGCTCAATAAAATGGATGAAACATCTTTTTGAATCAGAAAAGGAAAAAAATGGCATTCAATTGAAAGTGCATATTTCGCTCTAAATAAAATGCATATTTGTAAGTATATTTTAAGCTCTTTTTTTGCTCCGAAGGCATAGTTTTGCATATTTACAATAAAATGCGTATTTAAGTATATTTTTAGATTTTATATTTGTTATATATTTAACTACTTATATAAGTTAACGTATGTTAACATTAAAATATGTGCACGTTCGAAATTCGACAACATTAAGTGCATTGCTCTGTTGGTAGCAGCAACCAGCAACAGCGAATAGCAGCAAACAGCAGCAAATACCAATGGAAGCAACAGCAATTAGCGGTGAACAGCAGCGAAAGCAACCAGCAGCAAACAGGCCTTCAACCAGATTACAGTCCAATTGGTGCAGATGCCCACTCACAACCTACCAAATGGCGATTGAATTACTGATATTAATTCCATTCCAATTTTACTAATTACGAAGTGGAAACCTGCAAAAACAAAAAGTTTTACGAAAGAAAGTTTTAACCAAAAACAAGGCGATAATTAAGCCAGTTTTATAAGATCAGTGAAGAGCGGACAGTCGCAGACATTCTAGCTGGAGACGGTAGACAAATATTCGAGAGTATAATTAATCCAGGTTCAGACATTAGAAACGAGACTGACCAATCCATTGACGAAATGTAGATAGAAATTTGGCCGAATTAGATCGAATACCCGACATAGTAAAAAGCATTAGGGAGCCTGCCTGGAGAACTCAGCTCTTGGAAAAAAAGCGTAGACCACATTCTAAAAATCTACGAGCATCTTAGAGGAACGCCAAAGTATTACGCCATTTTAATTGTAATACGAAACAAAATTATCGGCAACGCCGATATAGCCCTTGAGTCATAAAACACGCCATTAAACTGGTAAAAAATTTCCAAATGTTTAACACTGCATTACGCAGATAAAATAGATTTAGGAACTCTTGAATACCTAATGACCACTTTAATCCAAGGCTGCCGCACAATCCCCGAATTCTACCAAATAGTGTACCACCAATTATCACTTATACTTAACAAACTTTCCTGCATGGATATGGGCCAAGATTCACTCGACAACATGAGCAGATTTTATAGGGAAAAAGCACTAGCCACATTCGTACGAGTTTTGAACGGCGACTTGCCAAGATTGCTGAGCATCAAAGAACCCATTGATCTGCCCCAGGCATTACATTTATGCCCTAAGCTTCAAAATGTAAATTACAGAACTCAATATGCGCAGAATACCCAAATAACACATCATCGATCCAATTACGAATCCGTCAAGCCAGCACCACCCCCCTCCCACGACAAACTTTACGCCGGCCCCACGCAGAAATGTTTATCCAAAACTTCTCAATAACCACCAAAGATCACAAAACCCACAATTTAATCGCCAATACCAAACGCAATTCAGAGATAATACACAAAACCATTACAACGATCCGAACCAATGGACGTAGACCACGCAAACAGACCACAATTCGGAAATAACTACGCTAAAAAGCGATTCAACCCTAACCAATCAACACAGGTGGCTGTACCAAATAAATATCAGCGAATTAATCACGTAAACCATGAAACAGACTTAATACAAGAAGATACTCATTACGAAAATTCAGAAGCCTATGAACCGACAGAAAACTCAACATACGAGGAAGGACTAGAACTGGAGGACATTCATTTTTTAGACTAGGTACCTCTTCGCTTCTTTACTTTGAACACAAAAAGGGAAACGGAGAGGTCCTCAAATTTTTGATAGATACAGGTTCGAACAAAAATTACGTCATACCAAAACATATTCGGAACCCAATACCGAACGAAAAGAATTTCTCAGCAAACTCAGTAGGAGGAAACGTTAAAATAACACAGCATGCCTTAGTGGACCTTTTTTGTCTCAAACAAAAACTTAAATTCTACGCCCTTCCGAACCTAACCACATTCGACGTCATCATAGGCAACGACACACTTCGCGATCTTAAAGCAATAATTCACATTGAAAAAGGTTATATGGAAATTTTCCCAAAAATAAAAATTTAGCTCAAACACCACCCTTGTGAAAATGTCAACAATATAAATTTACGCACTTCGCACCTGTTTAAAGAATGTTGCGACAAACTCAAGTCAATGGTACGCAATTGTCCCAAACTCTTATCAGACCCTGAACAAAAGTGAACTCACACGTCAAAAGTCAGAGGTGAAATTAGAACCACCACCGATACGCCTGTTTACTAAAAATCCTACCCTTACCCCATCGCATTGAAAAATGAAGTCAAAAACCAAATAAACGAACTGCTAAAAGATGGCATAATTAGACCATCTAAATCCTCCTATAATTCTCCCGTATGGATTGTGCCAAAGAAATCGGACTCATCATAAAAAAAAATACCGAATGGTAATAGACTACTGAAAGCTAAACGTAACCACTATACCAGACAAATACCAAATCCCAGAGATCAGTGAAGTCCTTTCTTACTTAGGAGAAAATAATTATTTTTCGGTTCTAGACCTTAACCCTTTCCCGTCAATTTCCACATTTCTTGAGATAAAATTTGTGTCTTTCAAAATATTGACTCTCATCGAACGTTTTAGCACTAAAATACATCAAAATATCAAAAATATCATTTACTAGGTTGGGAATTACAGCTCAATTAAATTTGTACGATAGTAGTAGAGCAAAAGTAGCAATGCTCGAAGACAAATTTCACATAGAAATTTATAGCATTTCCCCTTATCGAAGCGAAGTCAACGGACAGGTAGAACCCTTCCACTCAACAGTTACAGAAATCATGAAATGCCTAAAAGCAGATGACAACAGACGAAACTTTGAACAACAACTTGAACAAGCTATTAACGAGTAAGGGAGAGAGCTGGGTTGTGAACCAGGCTGGGTTGTGAACCATTACCGTTTTTTCTTTCCCTAATTGACATATCGCCAATCTTTCAACTGTCAAGTTTGTCTTTTGATAGGACTCTACTTTTGTGGTTACACCAAAGTACAAACACGTACATATTGCTTGTGGCAGCAATCGAGTTTGAAAGACATCGTGTTTGAAAATCGACTGCGAAAACTTGTTTGCTTTTTTTAAAGTGCTATCCAAGTGACTGAGCTTATTGCAAAAAGGTCAGTGTAATACATCTTTATTTAGTGTTTTGATTCTATTTTACGATGCAATATTTGTTTATGTCGAATTATGATTGGAAGTGTCATTTATTTTAAATTTTCCAAAATGGCATCGTGTTTGGGCTGTGAACCACTGAGGTGGCTGGGTTATGAACCACCTATTTTTCGTACTACATTTGTTCTAACACTGTCAAATATGGACGGATATATTAAACTAAAGTAATTTTATGTAATTTCACTCGATTTCGGTGAGTTCACTTGAAGTGGGCCAATGCGAGAACGCGTTCGAATTTCACATGCAAACATTGCGACACCGATAAGGATAAATATTAAAAAAATTGAGCACTTTCATTGCGATTTTTTGGCCTAAGTGGCGTCATTATAACTTTTTTTCACCTCTTGAGGCCTCCTGGTTAAATAAATTCTCAACTTACTTAAAAATTATGGGTGTTTTCTTCGTATTTTCCGACTTGAATAGGGATTTTCCAGATGGTTCACAACCCAGCCACTTTTTTGGAAAAGTGAAAAATCACGTCCTTAGAAAATTGGACGTAGAGAGTTAAATATCAATCAAAACAGTAATCCGTCTTCATAAAAATTTGCGTTTTATATTTATCTTTCCAACGGTATCTTCGATTTTTCGATATATTTATTCTGAGAAAAGTTAGAGCCGAAAAACAAAACCCGGTTCACAACCCAGCCCTCTCCCTCACAATTTCTCTATTCACTCGACGACAGGAAAGAAACCGGTTGAACTCTTATGGCCACATTCCACACGTAAACCCAAAGGACTTCGAAAAATCATCAATCAAATGAAGGAAAATAAGGATAAAGACTTAAAACACCACCATAAAAATAATAGCCTTATTAAAAGATACAAACCTGGAGACGAAATTTATGTAAAATACAACAAAAATTAGGATCAAAATTAAAAGTCAGATATGTTAGGGAAATAGTCAAGGAGAACAAAACCACTAAAGTCGTTCACAAAAATAATATTAGGAACTGTTAATTTCAGGTTAGGGATGCAGCGAAATGCAAATATTGGACTTCTCAAAAGCACAGATAGTGACAGTTGGAACAGGACTCGCACAGATGTAGATTGGAAACTTCAAAATTATCCACGTCCTCGATCTTGACTAATACGAAAATGAAATAATAACGATTAAGCAATCAATAGGAAAATATCCTGACCACTCCCTGTTCCCATACCTCAACCACGAACTCATACAAATACAAGTACTGGTTGACCATCTAAAGCCACGTAAGATCAAAAGATCTTTAAATTTTATAGGCACAGCTTGGGAATGGATTGCAGGAAATCGTGACCATGAGGATTTCGAAATAATTAAAAATAAATTAGACAATAAGTTAGAAAACAACAATCGACAGGCAGTGATGAATTCAATGTATCTAGATAGGATAAATAATATAACTAGGAATACAAACGAGATAACAAAAACTTTGAAAAAAGGCAAATTAATTAATCAACAAATTGTAAGCAGCATTCAATACAAATTAAAGATTTTCAAAGAAGAACTACAAAATATAAACCCTGCAATCCATTGAGATAAATTAGGAATAATAAATTCGTTAGTACACTATGATCAATAAGTACAGGGACTGTGTCAAAAAAACAACATTTTTTATTCTTCTGGTAAATTTATCCCCTTCAAAATAAGCCCCATCTGAAGCAATACACATATGCCAACGCTTAATCCAATCGTCCATGCACTTCTGGTAAGCCGAAGCAGGTATGGCCTTCAGCTCTCGCGTCGCATTTTCTTTTATGACCTCTATGGACTCAAATCTCTTTCCACGAAGCGGTAACTTGAGTCGGGAGAACAGGAAAAAGTCACATGGTGTCATATCTGGAGAATAGGGAGCCTGATCGATGATATTCAGACTGTGTTTGTTCAAATAATCGCGAATAATGTGTGACAAAATTTGAAACAAATATGATCAATAAAATTATCCATTGTAAAATGCGACGAAGTACAAAAAGTTGACTGACGCTAACAGCTGCCAAACAAAAATTAATGATGCAATCCCGCTCAAAATTTGACACAGATGTCAGTTAAGGTCCTACCGACCTACCTGCATCGGGCAACGGCGGAAAATTTAAAATACACAGTCCCGGTACTTATTGATCATAGTGTATTATCAAAAGAAGAAATTCAGACAGATATAAGTACCTTAGAAGAAGAAAATGTGCCCTTCGCAACAATACAAGAGGCCCTCAATATTTCCGAAATCAAAATTATATCGAATCAAATATCAATATTTTACATCATAAGCATACTTGTTGTAAACAATAAAAATTATGAGAACATACCAATTAAACCCGTCAACAGAAACAATAGTGTTATTGACTTACCATTTAATAATGTCTTAATAAGCAAAAACTAAATGCTAGGAATAGTAAATAGGTGTAAGAATTATGATAAGTTAACTCTATGTAAAGCGCAAAACGTTATCGACATAACAAATACGACTTGTATCCGAAATCTTCTTTAAAGCAAAAAGGCAGCTTGTGATTTTACGAATGGGCAACATATTGTAACTATTGACGAAATATCATCCGATGTTATTCTCCTAAACGATTTCAACGGAACGCACGAAATCGAATTCGTTAAACAAAGCCTTAATGGAACCTTTTTGATAAAATTCCACACTATTTCATTGAACGGCAGAATCTTCGCTTCAAAGGAAAAAACTCATTTCCAAATCCTTCCAGCAGTCCTGCAACCGACCCCCCCACGAAAAGGAATACAGAAAATTACTATCGCTCCAAATGATGAACGAATTGCTCATCAATAATACGAAAACAATAAAAAGACTGAAACTCGAGACTACCGTCCACATGGCAACCACTTACGGACTACTTACCATTATGAATACAGCAATTGTTGCCACAATCCTAAATAAAATACAAAGTAGAGAAAAACCACACATCACTACCAACAAAGAAAGAGTTCCAACTGCTCAAATCCATGAAAACTTAAACCCCACCGTAATAATTCCAAACCGAACTCCTAAGTCAGATTTAATGGCATACCGTACTTCTAATCGATTAGGGACAATCGATTTTTGAGAAGGGAATATTTAACGAATGTTAAATAAAGTTTAATGAACATTAAATTATGTGCATGGGACTCGCCGGAGCTTCGTCGTCCATGCGGCAGACATGACCGAACCAGCGTAGCCGCTGGATGTTAATTCGCTGCGCTACGTCCATGTCCTTATACAGCTCATACAGCTCGTTATTGGTTCGTATGCGATAGCTGTCACCAACACGAACAGGGCCGAAGATTTCGCGAAGTACCTTCCTCTCGAACACTCCAAGGGCCGCTATGTCGTTTCGTGTCATTGTCCATGCTTCAGCGCCATAGAGGAGCACAGGCAACATGAGCGTCTTATAGAGTGCAAGTTTTGTCGGTCGAGAGAGGTCTCTACTTCTCAATTGCCTACCGAGACCGTAGTAGCACCTGTTGGCAAGAGTAATCCTTCGCTTAATTTCCAGACTGACATCATTGCTGCTGTTGATGGCGGTGCCAAGGTAGACGAATTCCTTGACAACTTCAAAGGTATACCTGTTGGCCTCGACGTGAGACCCTAGCCGCTGCGAGTCCCTGCGTGTAGACAGCATATACTTCGTCTTGCCCTCATTTACCACCAGACCCATTTCGGCAGATTCTCTTTCGATAGCCGCAAATGCAGCGGTGACATCTCGCTTGTTACGCCCGATGACGTCAATGTCATCAGCGTAGGCAAGGAGCTGGACACTTTTGTTTAAGATTGTGCCATTACGATGTACACCGGCCTTACGCAGAACACTCTCCATGGTGAAGTTGAAGAGGTCGCAGGACAAAGGATCGCCCTGTCTGAAACCGCGAACGGTATCAAAGGGGTCGGAGAGGTCACTTCCAACCTTGACGGAGCTACGCGTATTGCTCAACGTCGCTCTGCAAAGTCTAACGAGCTTTGCAGGGATACCAAGTTCAGACAATGCGGCATATAGGCGATCCCTTATCGGGCTATCGAATGCTGCCTTGTAATCGATGAAGAGATGGTGTGTATCGATTTGGTTCTCATGGGTCTTCTCCAGGATTTGGCGTAGAGTGAATATCTGGTCGATGGTGGACTTACCAGGTCTAAAGCCGCACTGATAAGGTCCAATCAGCACCTTGGCGAGTGGCTTTAATCTTTCACATAGTACGCTCGTCAGAGTCTTGTATGCAATGGGAAGTAGGCTGATACCCCTGTAGTTGGCGCATATTGTTGGGTCGCCTTTCTTGAGCACAGGACAAAACGCACTGGGGTTCCAATCGTTGGGCATTCGTTCCTC
Organism: Melieria omissa; assembly: GCA_963971225.1. Taxonomy (NCBI): domain Eukaryota; kingdom Metazoa; phylum Arthropoda; class Insecta; order Diptera; family Ulidiidae; genus Melieria; species Melieria omissa. Next base: position 50,305,819 of record OZ020269.1, on the reverse strand, counting down.
CAGCCATATTTTGCAAATGAGCTGATGCATGCACCCAATCAGCTCACCGCCGCCGGCCTTGAACAATTCAGCTGGTAGCCCATCCGGTCCTGCAGCTTTGTTGTTCTTGAGTCGCTGGATAGCGACCCGGACCTCGTCATGGCTGGGCGGTGGCACATCCACACCGTCGTCGTCGATTGGTGCCATCTGGACATCTTCACCACTGGCGGTATTGTTCCTTTCGTCGCCTGCGAGCAGCTTGGTGAAGTGCTCCTTCCACAACCTCAGCACACCCTGCGCATCCGTAACCAGATCCCCGTTTTCGTCTGTACAAGAAGATTCCCCGGGGTTAAATCCTTCCGTGAGACGCTTAACTTTATGGAAGAATTTTCGGGCGTCGTTCCTGCTCCTGCACTCTTCGATTTCCTCACGCTCGCGCCTTTCTTGCTCCCGTTTCTTGTGTCTAAAAAGGCACCTCTCTTTCTTCCTCTCCTCCCGGTATTTTTCTGTCATGGCTCGCGTGGCGGCCGACTGCAGGGTCTTCTTGTATGCAGCATTCTTCACTGCAGTGGCTGCGCGACACTCTTCATCGTACCATTGGTTGTTTGGTGGTGGGCTTCGAAAAGCAAGGACATTTTCTGCGGCGGCGCGTGAGCCCATAATCCGCCGATGTCATTAGGTGGAGAGGGGGAGCGACCGAGCTGGTTGGAGAATTGAGCGGAGTAGGCCTCGGCTACCCCTTGTGACCGCAGCTTACTGATGTCCAGCTTTCTTCGCAAACTAGGTTGTGCGGTCTTCGCTGCGCAAAGACGCATGCGTACCTTGGCTGCAACAAGATAGTGGTCCGAGTCGATGTTGGGTCCTCGGAACGTGCGCACATCTAGAATGCTAGAACATGCCTTCCATCAATCACAATGTGATCAATCTGGTTGCAGGTGGATTGATCGGGGGATAACCAGGTGGCCTTGTGGATATCGAGGTGCTGGAATCTGGTGCTACTAACTACCATGTTTCGTGCCGCGGCGAAATCGATCAGCCTCAGACCGTTGTTCGAAGTGGTCCCATGGAGGCTGAACTGCCCGACTGTGGGGCCAAAGATGCCTTCTCGCCCGACCTTTGCGTTGAAGTCCCCGAGGACAATTTTGACGTCGTGGGCCGGGCACCTGTCGTAGACGTCCTCGAGCTTCGCATAGAAGACATCCTTGGTCGCATCGTCCTTCTCTTCCGTCGGGGCGTGCGCGCAAATTAGGCTGATGCTAAAGTATTTAGTTTTGATGCGGATCGAAGCCAGCCGTTCGTTCACCGGAGTCAAATGAGAGACGTGGTGGCGAAGTCTCTTGCTGACCACAAATCCGCAGCCAAATTCGCACTTCTCCGCATGGCAGCTGTAGTAGATATTGCAGTCTGCTCGCTTGGAGCAACCTTGTCCTGTCCATCGCATTTCCTGGATGGCGGTGATGTCAGCCTTATATTTCGTGAGGGCTTCCGCCAGTTGGATAGAGGCACCTTCCCTATAGAGGGTCCGGACATTCCAGGTGCATATCCTCAAATCATGGTCTTTGAATCGTTTGCTGTGGTCGTCAACATTGTGGGTTCCTTCCGAGGCTTGCTTTTTGGCTTTCATTGGTAGATGATTTTCCGTGGCGGGCACCAAACCCTGCGCACAACCCAAATTTAAGTCCTGGGGATTGGACTCGCTGCACACATTAGTTCACTATTCAGCGGGTGCCAAATAGCTATCCAAAAGGCCGCGCGGAGGCTGTGCATCAGCTTGGATTGGACAGGGACAAGGATCGTTCTGGCGTTCGCCACGTTGAACGCAATCAGAGACTTTACCTTGTATGTCCGCTCCCTTCCCTACATAAAATTTATTGATTTAATTAATGAATGAATAATTTTGTTAATATGTATGTTTTCTATCTTCTATATTTTCAGAGTCTGGGATTATTTTGTGCGGTTCATTTAGCAATGCTGTTTGGAAAAAATGAAAATCATAGTGTTAATAATTTAAGTAAACAGCGCAAACAGCAATTTCTTCCATTGTCTATTCAAGACAAACGACACGACATACCATCACCTCTTAATTTGTCCCCTTCAGCACCTGGACACAGAATAATGAAAACTTCAAAGCCACCTACTATACCAAAATGACAGACGATTAGTTTTTAAATATGAATAATACATTTGCAAAATTACGTACTGTAAGTTGAGATGGAAAAAATATAAAAGTGACCCTCAATTGCTGTGTTATGCATGTTATTAACGTAAGTATTTTATAAAGTATCACGTTGTACAGTGTGACTAGTTACGACGACGAAACTAATTGAGTGCGTTTCATAGGTAAAAATTAATATACAGTATGTGCAAAAATAAGTTTCCAACTGTATAGTCTTACCACAGATAACTAATCAAGTAGATGTCCCATCTCATCCGACGAAAACAGCACCAAAATTTCAAGCTCTGAATTACAGCTTTTTCCGCAGAGCTCTTTTAGGCATACAGCTGCATGCGCTCATTCAGAACTTTGGCAAATTGAATTATTTTGAAAATTTTCTTCTTGCCTGCTGATATTTTTTTCTGCATCATACATTTATACACCGATCGTGTGCACATGTGGTGTAACAGGTAAACAGCACATCAGATAATCGTAACTTTTGTTTCGTAAATTTCGCCTCGCGTTCGAGGCTGGACGAAGAAGCAAAATGTTTCTTAACGCTATGTGTATAAAAACGCTAATGTGTATAAAAACATTTTAAATCGGTTGTACCTGAAATGTATTGGAAAATATTGATATAAATGAATCGGCACTAACAATATTACAGCGCACAAATTATTCTTGTGTTTGAACAAAGAATATGAAGCCTTTACCCTGTAGGCGTTGTAGACCCTATAGAGGATTCTTTAGCCTTAAAGGAGTACACAATGGCTGCTTTCCTCGATATAGAGGGGGCTTTCAACAATGTCACCACTGAGACCATAACAAGAGCACTTCGTGCACACAGTGTGGAAAGCTTCGTTATCGATTGGGTTGAAACGATGCTGTAAGACAGAATAATCAACTCAACGATAGGACCGGCTTCCATTAGAAGAAGAACCACAAGGGGAACACCCAAAGGTGGGGTGCTATCCCTTCTTTTATGGCTGCTGGTAGTGGATGGGATTCTAAGAGTCTTTCAGAGAGGACCATTAGAATATGGGCCTATGCGGATGAAATCGTCATCATGATACATGACAAATTTTTGCCTACTATCAGTGAACTGATGGAATCCTCATTAGCCGACTTGTCAGTGTGGGCGAGAGGCAACGGTCTAGGGATAAATCGCGAAAAAACCGAACTAGTCCTGTTCACCAAGAAAACGAAGATTCAGGAATTTGCTCTTCCCTGTATAGAAGGGCATCCCCTGAAACTATCAAAAGAGGTCAAATATCCCTACAAGAACACTACCGGTTATATAACTGGTAGTGTATAACTGATATATCCGTTAGCGCCCGGAACAAAGTTTCAGTTAGATTTGTTTAGAGCGTGGGAAAAATCTGACGGAAACTCTTGTGTACATGTGATTTTGTATCACCCTTCAACGCACGCACTGTAAAGCCTGAACAAACGTAAAGCCATCTCGCTCGTAGACATACTAGGTAGTCATAACGTATATATTTGTTAGGACTAACGTTCAAATCGGGTACATATAACCGAAATATCAGTTAGATCTATCGGGTAGTCATAATAAGAAGAAGACACATTTATATAAAAGTATTGGTTTTTTATTTTATTTTTTTTCATTCATTTGCTGTCATTCACTGTTCTCTAGTTTTAACAAAACAAGAAATCTGTCACTGTCATCTTCTTATTCATGGGCGTTGAACCTTCGTCGTTGTATTTTCCGGTCTTGAGCGTTTTTTTGTACATTTTAGGATCTGTAAAGAAATAAATGCTAGAAAAGATACACAGAGGAGCAGTTAACGTATTACTTACCAGATTTCTCAGGTTTTCTGTTCATTCTTATTATATTATTATTTTTATTTAAACTTGAACTCGCAATTGTCGCACGTGATAATCGTAAGTTTGGCGGTCGTGTTTGTTTTATTTGTAGGTTAGGTCTGACTTAAGGTAACTGGACAGCTCACGCTGCGACATTACGGCCACAGCAGGTTACACGCAGGGGTAGGCGAAAGCTCAGACTACGCCGTACCTCAAGCCAATTTCGACTTCAAACCCCACGTGATCCTAGAACCGGATGGGTGCCGACAGGGGCTCGAACCCAGCCGTCAATCCTTTAACCTGTTCACGGATGGATCCAAGATGACAGAGGGAGTGGGATCTGCAGTTTTCTGTCCGGAACTTGACCTTCAACAGTCTTTCCGGCTCCCGGACTACTGCAGCATCTTCCAAGCAGAGGTACACGCTGCCACAAGAGCGGCGCAACTAGCAATGGATCGCACCCCTCCAGACTCTCGGATAAACATCTATATCGACAGCCAAGCAGCCATAAAAGCAGCAGCTGGGGTATTGTCAAACTCGATATGCGTACGGAACTGCAAAACCAAATTGGACGAACTCTGTCGCAATAGAGTAGTCACTATCTATTGGGTACCGGGTCACAAAGAAGTTGAGGGAAATGAGAAGGCTGATGCGCTCGCCAAAGCCGGGGCACGACTGCCGACGGTCAGCGAGCCAGACATCCATCCACCCCTCTCCACGCTCAAGACGGAAATAGAAGAGAATATGATTCGTGAAGCGGCGTCCATGTGGGAGAGATCTACATCTCACAGGACAGCAAAAATCATGCTTCGCGAACACAATATCAACAACACAGAGTTTGTACTATCACTCCGAAGAGATGATTGCAAACTATTAACCGGGATACTCACGGGACACTGTCTCACACCGTCCCACGCTGCCAAACTTGTCTTGGTACCAAGTGATGCATGCACAAGATGTGGTGAAGACAGTGCCAAGGGTACCCTGGAGCATTTGCTGTGCCACTGCCCTGCTCTCTACAGATCACGGGTCAGCTGCCTCGGATCCGCGTCGTTCCCTTCCTTGGAAGGAATCGCGGAACAAAAAAGCGGCGACTTGCTTAGATTTGCCAAAACGTTTTTAAAAAATTATATAGAGGTCTGAAGCTCCAGAACCTTTCTGGTATCACTATGGACCAGCATGGTCTATGTGAGACCCCCCCGTGGGTCAGCCAGCCTAACCTAACCTAACCTAGGTCTGACATCTGGTGGCACGTACCATGTGTATATCGCTATCTCATTCTCTCATGCAGAAATAAATAATTTCGTGAATCTTCCTTTTCTCGCTAACGCTTGAACATAGAATAAAATTAATTTTGAAATTTGAAAGAAATGCATATGTATTTCTTGGTTGTGTTGGTGTTTCGGTTAGGTCTTTCTGACAGGGATCTTTGCATAATTCTGGACTCAAAACTTTCGTGGAAGCGAAACATTGAAGAATAAATGAAAACGGGGATCAATGCGCTGTATGCCTGCAAGAGAACCTTTGGTGATGGGGATTAAAACCCTATATTATCCATTGGATGTATACGGCGATAATCGGTTCTAATGTTTGGTGGCCAGCCATTGGCAAAAAGAGCAACCAGAGCAATCTGGAGAAAGTGCTGAGACTTGCCACGATGGCGATCACGGGGGCGGCGAAAAGCGCTCCACGAATGGCTCTGGAAATGTTTCTACACCTTTCCCAAGTGGAAATGTTCGTAAAGGACAGCGCAGCAAACACAATCCTCAGATTGAGGGAGTCTAACCAGCTGAAGCCAGGCGGCTACAGACATTCCAGTATTCTGAATGTTCTAATGACTAGCTCTACCGGGCAAGGTCATCTACACCTTTTCAACCTCAAAATGAGAATGCGTAAATTCATAATGAGAAATGTAAATTCGTAATGAGAATGCGTAAATTTAAATGCGAAATATGAATTCGTAATGAGAATGCGTAAATTCAAAATGAGAAATATAAATTCGTAATGATAAAGCGTAAATTCAGAATGAGAAATATAAATTCGTAATGAGTATGCGTAAATTCGAAATGAGAAATATAAATTCATAATGAAAAGGCGTAAATTCAAAATGAGAAAAGGTAAATTCAAAATGAGAATATTTTTCCCACTTGTTCTTGGTTTGGTTTAGAGTCCTGCACGAGGATGCATTTTTTCTATTGTACATAAAGAATATTAAAAAAGATCACATAAAAGATAATAAAAAAATCAGTCGTCTTCATAAAATAAAACTAATTCATATTTAACCCTTTCGGTACTTCTTTTTTGTTTTTAACTTTAAAAGTCATTCTTTTCCATTTTATTACTGTTTAAGCCTACATAATGAATAATCAAAAGTAATTTTTTAAAATATTGTTCGAAAAAGTGGTTTTTGGGCATCATGAAATATGGCATAGTAAAAAATAAAAAAAATCGTACAGCCTTAGTGAACTATATTTGGGATCTAACTTTTTTCACACTTAATAATTAATAATAATTGATTGGCACGACAGCCCGCTTACGCGAGACTAAGGCCTAGCTTCCCGCAGCCACCCGTGTTGTGCGTGTGAATTTTGTACGCGGGTGGAAGGGACCTACAGTTTTATGCCGGTTCCGAACGGCAGGTTGGGAGCTTCTTCATAGGAAAGTTTTACTCTCAGAGGTTTGCCATTTCCAGCTGAGAGGACAGCCACCGAAAGAGAAAACGAGTTTCCCGTTATTTTTTTTTAGGTGTTACTACATGCAGTATTCGATCTTGCGTCGCTCTGCATGCGACTCGTTGGACCGCGCACTAACCAACTGAGCCACGGCGGCTGCCCGTTTTTTCACACTTACTAAAGCAATAAATACCTACTAGATTACGTACATAAACTTATAAAATAAATTGATTTTTGTAATAGAATAAATAAAAGTACGAAGTGAACTCTTTTTGTAAAATACGCTGCTCGATAGGACTGCGCACTTTCTGAACCCTTACAAGTTACTTGGTACACTAATCAAAATATTTTTTTCATGATTTGGTATAAAAATCTTCAGAGAAAAATACAAAAATTGAAAAATATAGTATCCACAAGTTTTTGACCTAAAACAGGCACTGAAAAGAGACTATGCCATATGGCATAGAATAACCGAAAGGGTTAACAAATGTACATATTAAATTCAATTTACAGAAGAACAAATAATAATAATCACTTGATAGGCGCTATCAAAACGGCCGGTGTTTTTTGCTATTGGAGCGCCGCAGGTCGTTTACGGCGGAAGCTGGATCCAAAGACTTTTGGAGCGGTGGGTGAATATGGGGAACAATGGGCGAGACTTAGTAATCTTTTGCGACAACGCCTATTCAACCATGGAAATAAAAGTTGCAGAGCATTAGGCAGGGGCAGCCACAGTTTTGTGCTTGGCCCCATATTCGCCAATGCTTAACCCAATCGAAACTATTTTGGCATAAATTAAAAATGAAGTGAAGTGTAATATGCGCATTCCTAATGTCCACGCTCCTTCATTATGCGAACAACGTTTACAGTATCTTGAGGGAATAATTGAAAATGCAAAGCAAACCATTACTGGTGGAGATTGTGCCAGAGCTGTACAGCACACCACAACATTTCATGAAAATGGCATTGCTTTACAGCACCCAGTAGGAAAATGGTAAGGTGCTTACCGGAATAATGCATGTTTTCCTCCACCTTTTGGAGGTAGAAACGGCATGCTACTGAAAGTAAGGTGTCAGTAAGGTACATTGCGAGTACCTCCGGTTGTAGCTTACGCTAAGAAAGCAAACAAGAAGGCACCAGAATTGAAAAAAAAGTCAATTTAAAACCCGAATGATTATTCGTATCGTCATTTCCAAGTGCACTTTACTTTGTAATGTACGTGGTATGAACATTTAAGTAGACAACATTTTATATGTAGCAAGATTTCAAAATGTTTGTGTGATAAGAGTTTATGGTGTTTCGGTTTCATACATTTTGTAAAGAAAAAACAAAAAAAATTACTCAGTGTGCAAAAATACAAGCAACCGCTCAACAAACGAGCGTAATATTACTCGGATGAAGTCTGAAACGACACTGAAGCTGCGCTCGGAACTTAGCTGCTTTGTATTCGTATACGCGAGTAGCAGCGTGCCCCAGTGCTGCCGTTTTCAATTTTGTTTCAGTAGTACATGTTATGATTTTTGGGTAGTATTTATGGACTTTGAGTAGTACACATGCATATTTTCTTCACAGTGTAAAAAATCGCAAGGATTCACCAACTACTAAATCAAATACTAAGTTTCAAAACACATTAACAATTTGATTTATAAAAAAGTAAAAGAAACAATGTAATTCAGTTACAAAAATGCATATAAACAAATTTTATATGTTTTAATTATACACTAATAGTAATTTGTTTGGTGGCAAAGCAATAATCGCTTAAGTCCTAAGCGATAATCGTTTTTGACCACAGATTAAACAATACATAATAATACTTCTTTTGTGATGGACTTCGGAAAAAATTTATAAAGCTTTGATAAAATACTTAATCTTAACCAAAATGTATGATACTTCATATAATAGTGGAATGAAATATTGCTGATATTTTGCTCAAATAGGGCAAAAACTGGCAAGATCTTTTCAACAATATAGTAGTTTAATATTTGCATATCTAGAATATATATCGCCTAATTCAGACCAATTTATAACTATTTGTCTACGGATAAACTCTAAAAACCCCATTTAGAAGATATTTTTATAAAAAAAAATAAAGAAAAATATATTGCTGAAAAATATACTATTTGTTTTTAAAGATTTTTTGGTAGTCGGTTTAAAGTAGTTCTAAATAGTAGTTTTAAATACCTAAAGTTTAAAATTCCATAACAAAAATTATGTGTTATTAACATTTTTTATTAATATCAAATATCGTTCGAATATTACTTTTAGCACTTCAACCAAACAAACAAGAGAAACTAATTGTTCGGAGCAGCACTAAACATTTGAAATCAATAACCTATAAGTTGCAACTCTGTAAACTAATTTCGAATCATCTACACACACACTCTTGTAAGTTACAACTTCGTATTCTACTCATTCTGTACTCATATTGTCACTCAAAACTCCTACTATAAAAGATGCATTGTAAGCGATCTAATTTCACTTCTGTCTCGATTACGAACTAATAAACTTCGAAATATTTGAATACATCATCTTTTGAACAATAGGTGGCGCAAACTAGTGCCTCCTCAAAACATTTGGTGACCCCGACGTGATTGGGTCGGAAGTCATTTTGAGTTATTGTCAATTCGGACAATAGCTTCGAAATTCGCTTATCTTGTGCACAAACCTATTCGAAGTGTCAAGTTCACACTCAAATTAAAAAACAGTTATTTTGTACATAACATTCTTTCGCATTTCATACATAAAGTGTCGCGCGATCTCACTGTTCATTTTAATTTTGTCGCGCGATCTTACCGTTCATTTTAATCGCAAAAACAATAAAATGCAAGAAAATACTACTGTTGCATCAAATGCTGCTGCACCTGGCAATGCAGAAACAATTTCATTTATCAAAAGGAAAAGTGCAGCAATAATGCAGCAGCTATCGGCGCTCAACAAAACTACGACCGCGGAACAACTGAAGGAGTTCGACGAAGCTGATCTTTCCGTGCGACTGGAATTGGTGGAGCGCATTCATGCCGAGTTTGATAATGTGCAATCAACGTTGGAGGAAGCAGACCCTCGCGAACTAAGCAGTACCAGCCGGTCGGACTTTCTTAGTGTCTATCTGGAAGCAAAGGCAAAGCTCTCCCGCGAACTCAATTTGCAGCGCAAGGGAAACGCTGGGCATTCTTCCACCTTTCGAAACTTTGCTTCAGATGAGCCACCTTCTAGGTTCCTGTCGGCGCATCGTAGGTCTCGCCTTCCCGAGTTGAGGCTGCCTAAGTTCAGTGGCGCATACACAGATTGGCCGAACTTCTATGCGATGTTCAACAGTGTCATTGAGGGCGATAGCGAACTGAGCAAAGTCGAAAAGTTTCAACATCTACGAGCAAACCTTCAGGGTGCTGCGCTAGAAACGATTTCATCGCTTGAACCAAATGAAGAAAATTACGATAAGGCTTTGGTATTATTAACAAATCGATTCGACAATAAGCTGCTTATTTTTCAGGCACACATAAAAGCGATTTTTGGGCTGAAGGGTGTTGAGAAAGGCTCAGCTGACAGTCTGCGTGAGCTAAGCGACAAATTCAATGCGCATCTTCGAGCTTTGCACACGCTAGCATCGTCTGAGCAGATTTCGGATGGTTTGCTGATACATCTCATTGCTTGCAAATTTGACCAGAGGACACAGGAAAAATGGGAAGAGGATTTGCAAATTCATAAGTTGCCAACTTGGACCGAAATGTCATCGTTTCTGGAAAAGAGGTGTCGCATGATGGAAAATTTGGAAAGTGCTATGGTAACTCAAACACCTAGCCCTCAGGTGGGAAAAGGCTCAAATAATACAAAACCACATAGAAGCCTTCTGGTAGCGGCTTCAATCGACAATATTCTTTGTGTTTTTTGTGATTCGAAAGAACACTATATCAACTGCTGCTCTCGCTTTTTGAGTCTATCTCCAAACTTACGATACAAAGAAGCTAAGAAACTACATCTTTGTCTAAACTGTCTACGCAGAGGCCATAATGTGCAACGGTGCAAGTCTAGTCACTGTCACCATTGCCCAGCAAAACATCATTCGTTACTTCATATGAACTCCAATTCAGCTATGTCATCTTCTTTCTCGGCTGCGTTAAAAGGCGTCAACGACTCAGCAAACGTATCCACGAACACTCCGCAATCAGCGCTCGTATCATCAACTCCGCCTGGCCCTCCACCCAAAACCTCAAAATCTGTCATTGACAATTATGTGTTGCTAGCTACTGCCATAATTTTTGTTAAAACGCGCAGAGGTGTTTTAGTACCTTGCCGCGCCATTCTGGACTCAGCCTCTCAGCTCAATTTCGTAACATCTCGCTTAGCAAATCAACTGCAATTACAATCAAGGGATTCTCGCGTATCAATATCGGGTATAGGAGAGTCCAACTTTCTAGCTGATAAAGCAGTGGATATATTCGCTCAGTCGCATAACGGCGACTTTGCTACTTCGTTCACAGCCGTCGTCGCACCCAGCATAACGGACTACCAACCTCATTTCACTCTGAATACCTCAGACTGGAACATTCCAAAAAATCTCAACCTAGCTGACCCTTCGTTCTTTAAACCTCAGCGTATTGATATATTAATTGGCGCAGCCTTGTTTTTTGACTTGATGTGCGTGGGCCAAATCCATATAGCAGATAATCTACCAACTTTGCAAAAAACTCGGCTAGGCTGGGTCATTTCGGGAGGAGTTTCTTATACAAGCAAGAGCGCTTCAACTCTAGCAGCCCTCAGCAAAAACGTAATTGAGCACCCAAGTGATTCATCATTGAATAGTCTCGTGAAGCAGTTTTGGGAAATAGAGAACTGTTTCGATTCCACTTCATCCCTGACTGAAGAAGATGCCTGGTGTGAACAGCACTTCCAACAAACCTTTGTTCGTCTTACCACGGGGGCGTACTCCGTTCGCCTGCCTACTAAAGCTGATTTTGATACACTTGGCGACTCATACGATAGCGCACTTCGCAGATTCATAGGCCTAGAAAGGAAATTGCAAAATAATCCCGATTTGAAAAAACAGTATATCTCATTTATGCATGAGTATGCTTCACTAGGCCACATGACGTTGGCGGAACCGCAAGTAAATTCACCCACATATTATCTACCCCATCACTGTGTTCAAAAACTTGACAGTACAACGACAGAACTCCGAGTCGTATTTGACGGCTCGGCAAAAACCACATCGGGTTACTCTTTAAACGATCTTCTGTTGGCAGGGCCAACCATACAGCCAAAGCTTTTCAGCACGCTTTTACGGTTTCGATTCCATAAAATTGCTTTGTGCGGGGATATCTGCAAGATGTACCGATGTGTTCGTATTTCGCACCCAGATGAATATCTACAATGCATTTTGTGGCGCGACCACCCCGAAGATGAAATCAAAGTATACAAGCTGGACACCGTGACATACGGCACCAAGTCGGCCGCCTTTTTAGCAATACGTTCTATGCACCAGCTCTCATTTGATGAGGAAAAATCGTTCCCCATGGCCGCTAAAATGATTCGCAGAGATTTTTACGTAGACGACCTCATTTCGGGTAGTGACACCATAGAAAAGGTTGTTGAAATCAGGCAGCAATTGAAGGAACTGCTTTTAAGAGGAGACTTCAAAATTCGCAAGTGGTGCTCGAATGAACCCAGTGTCCTGCATGGAGTTCCCGATTCGGAACGTGAGCAGCTACTTAAATTTAAGGATGACACAAACGTCACAAAGGCACTTGGTCTTATATGGGATCCGAGCACTGATCAGTTTCTTTTCGCCTTCACTCCTGATGTAAACAAAGAACGTATAACAAAACGTACAATTCTGTCGGCAATCGCTCGGTTTTACGACCCGCTCGGGCTGGTGTCACCCGTCATCACAAAAACAAAAATATTTCTTCAAGCCCTGTGGAAAGAAAGGTTTCAGTGGGATGAGAGTTTACCCCAGTCGCTACAGTCCATCTGGAGCAACATATGCGCTCAGTTCACAGTTGTAAGCAGCTTCAAATTTCCTCGTCTTGTGTTGATACCTGGATCTACTTGGGAGATACATGCATTTTGCGACGCAAGCCTCGCGGCTTTTGGCGCTTGCGTATACATTCGATCCGAACTTGACGGTCTTGTCAAATCTGAACTGCTTTGCGCGAAATCTAGAGTAGCGCCTCTAAAAACTTTGACCATTCCTAAATTAGAGCTATGCGCAGCCCTGCTTCTTGCTGAACTAGTATCAACCATAATGCAGAGTAAACAGCATTCGTGTCAAGTGCACTGCTGGTCAAACTCGATGGTGACACTTTCTTGGCTTCGCGAGCAGCCATCGAACTTCAACGTGTTCGTTTCAAACAGAGTGAGCAAAATACAAACGCTAACAAGAGGAATGACGTGGCATCATGTGCCAACGTCATTAAATCCTGCGGACATTCTATCGAGAGGCTGCACACCACATGAACTGCTGCATTCCAAACTATGGAATCAAGGGCCATCATTTTTACTGGAGGATCACTCACTCTGGCCCAACAACATGGAATTCCAAGCAAATCTACCGGAACGACGTCGCAAGGTTCTTATCATTTCAACTCGACGAGATATATCGCTGGATTGCAAGTTTCACAATTCATTCGAAAGGCTACAACGCGTCTTCACATACATTTATCGTTTTTCTCAGCCCAGGAGTAATCGTATCACCCAAAGCAAACAGTCTTTGACACCGCAAGATATCAAAGCGGGTACGTATCTACTCATTCGCAACATTCAACAAGTTCATTTTGCAGCGGAATTCAAGGCGCTGAGAGCTAAAAAGCAACTAACATCATCAAGCAAACTACATTCGTTAAATCCTTTCATCGATTCGTTTGGACTGCTTCGCGTTGGAGGACGTTTGCAAAACTCGCTTTTGGATTTTGACGCAAAGTATCCGCTTTTACTTCCAAAACATCATCCAGTAACCAACGCAATAATCAACCATTTTCATCGCAAGAATCTGCACGCTGGACCTCAAAGCCTGCTCGCTTCTATTCGACAACAATATTGGCCAATCGGTGGTCGAAAGGCCGTTGCAGGTGTGATAAACAAATGCATAAGATGTTTTCGTCTGAGGCCGAAAATAAACGAGAACGTCATGGGCAGCCTGCCTCCTGACAGAGTGCAAGCCAACAGAGCCTTTCTAACCACTGGCATAGATTTCTGTGGACCGTTCTACTACAAATCGGAGGTTCGCAATCGGCCGCCGACGAAATGCTACATCTGCATCTTTGTGTGCTTTTCAACAAAGGCAGCGCATCTGGAGCTAGTTCACGACTTGTCAACTCCCTCCTTTTTATCCGCATTGAAACGTTTTATTTGCACAAGAGGCAAACCACAAACTATATGGTCGGATAATGCCACGAACTTTGTCGGTGCTAAAAACGAATTGGCTGAGTTGAAGCAACTATTTTTGAGCCAATCGCATAACCAGGCGGTATCGAAACAATGTCTCGCCGATGGAATTGAATGGAAGTTCATCCCTCCCAGATCGCCGCACTTTGGCGGATTATGGGAAGCAGCGGTGAAAGCAGCTAAGCATCATTTTCTCCGCACTGTTGGCCTTTCAATCCTGACATTTGAAGAACTTCGCACCCTTGTGTGTGAAATTGCAGCGATAATCAATTACAGAGAACCCCAGTGATCTTGAGGTGCTGACACCAACGCATTTTTTAGTCGGCGCACCATTCTCATCTATTGTTGAACCAGAAGTAACTCATCTTAGCATCAGTCGTTTAAATCGATGGCAGCGAGTTTGCCATATGCAGCAAACGTTCTGGAAGAAGTGGAGTGCGTGCTATCTTTCTTTGCTACAGGAACGCGGAAAGTGGCGCACATCAACAGGAAACCTATGTGACGGTGCATTGGTGCTCATCAAGGATGAAAGCCTCCCACCACTAAAGTGGCAGCTTGGTCGTGTCGACAGCTTGGTATACGGCGATGACGGTGTCGCTCGTGTTGCAATTCTCCGCACCTCAAGTGGACTTATTAAGCGAGCGGTGACAAAACTGGCTGTGCTTCCCGTAGAGACAAATGTAGTTGAAAGTCTACGCCTTCCAACGGGGGGAGGATGTTCGGAGCAGCACTAAACATTTGAAATCAATAACCTATAAGTTGCAACTCTGTAAACTAATTTCGAATCATCTACACACACACTCTTGTAAATTACAACTTCGTATTCTACTCATTCTGTACTCATATTATCACTCAAAACTCCTACTATAAAAGATGCATTGTAAGCGATCTAATTTCACTTCTGTCTCGATTACGAACTAATAAACTTCGAAATATTTGAATACATCATCTTTTGAACAATAGGTGGCGCAAACTAGTGCCTCCTCAAAACACTAATCAACAGCAAAAAAAAAACGAAACACAACGAACAATATTTTTAATTTATATTTTTTTCAAAATGGCACAACTTTGAGCATACATTTTTAATTTAAAAATTAATTTGTATGATTAATAATCCAGCGGGATTTAGCCCTAATTTGGAGTGGTTGAATAAAAATGCCAAGCCCAAGAGAAATCGAACGATTTTATATATTACACGTTTCATCTCAGTTTAATTTTTTCTGACTTGTCGACGTCCCAACAACAACTTTATTGTCTTTATCAAATTTTAAAAGATTCCTACAAGAATATGCAAAAATATTGGGTTATTTTGTATTTAAATACGGTAATATTGCTCTATTATTTCATGATGTTCATTTTTGGGTTTCGCATCCGTTGCGCTGTTTTCAAAGTTAAACACTTTATCAAAAGCTTAAATAATTTAATTACAATCATGTGAAGTATTGTACGAACAGCATTTGGCAACGCGGTTAAAAAGGTGTAATTGTCACCTTGGAACACAAATGATAGAGTTGCTCACAAACCAAGGATATTTGGTTAGAAATAAAAAACAGCAAAGACGACTTTTAAAGGCAATGTCGTACATTCTTTATTATTATATTGTTATTGTTAAAAACGGCAATGTTGGTTTAAATTTCGGCCTTCAGCAATGTTCAGTTCGGTAACATGTTTGTATATTCTTTTCTAATAGCCCTACATAGAATTACGGTTGCCACTCAACTAAAATTTGTTGTACCAAAATTTTCCATAAAAAGGCCCAAAGTGGAAGCGAAAGGACCATTTTATGTTTTCGGCAAATTGTTTTTTAACATCAAAGCTAAATATAACTTTTATATCGTAATTTTTGTTTTTTGTACACTTAGTATATTTCAGAAAATAGTAGTATAATCGGCCTGTGGGTAGTACGAGTGACGAAATAGTAGTAAAATACTACTATAGTAGTACGTTCGGCAGCACTGGCGTGCCCTTCTATGCTTTACAGGATATGGACGTAGGGATGTAATAATTGTTTAAGCACTTTTTTTTGCATTTTGTTATTGAATTCATATAATAAAAGTATCTCATACTAAAACTAAAGCTTATATTACATAGTTTTCATTTAAAATTTTCCTTTTCACAATTTGAATTTACGCATTCTCAAATTAAATTTACCTTTTCTCATTTTGAATTTACGCTTTCTCATTATGAATTTATATTTCTCATTTTGAATTTACGCATTCTCATTACGAATTTATATTTCTCATTTTGAATTAACGCTTTCTCATTACGAATTTATATTTCTCATTATGAATTTACGCATTCTCATTATGAATTAACATATTCTCATTTTGAGGTTGAAGAGGTGTAGATAAGGCCACTGATTTCCTGGTAAAGCGCAGTGACTTCGAATTGAAGATTCCCATTGACTATCCCTCCAAGGACAACTGGCGACAGCCCGAGGTGGAAGACTCTGCAGGAGTCTACTTCACCGAAGGCTCGAAGACAGGGGATGGAACTGGTGCGGGTGTCTACTGTGAAACGCAAAATGTTTACTGGTCTTATAGACTACCAGACTACTGCAGCGTTTTCGCCATCATAAAAGCAGCGGAACACATAAAACACTGTGCAGTTAGTGTGGCCGTCAATTGTGTTGATAGCTAGGCTGTTCTAAAAGCAATTGAATCGACTGTAGTGAAGTCAAAGGTAGTACTAGACTGTCGGAAAGCACTGGGTGGCAATAGACAGTGCAGTGTTCGTCTGTGCGAACTAGCCCGTGCAGGGTCAGCTATGAATAGAGCCTGGACAACCAGGTGCGATTGCAAGATTGCACGTACCCTGTGGCATGCTGTACGCATGGTCACTAGGGTAATCACAGGTCACTGTGGAGATGAGGAATCAGGTGAGCACCTGCTATGCCCCTGCCCACTATAAGGACGACGGCTCCAGACTCTTGGGGAAAGGTTCTTTGATGTGCTCGCGGAAGTAGCAGATGTAAAAATAACCGATCTACACAATTTCCTCGCGAAGACCAAATGGTTCCCAAAAGATCCCGTTTGGATCTACATGGATCAAATTTTTTTAAACCTTTTGTACATTATTAAGCATACTTTTAACAATAATTTGTAATTTTTTCATGCAGACAAACAAGCCGGTGACAGAGCTTGCCCCAGAACGTCTTTGAAAAAATACAATTTGGGGTGTTCACTGCATCTCGGTCGCAAATTATCTGAAATCAAAAACCATTAAAATTTAGTCAAAGTATTATCAAATCCTCCCCCCAACATTCTCCGGTTATTTTTTTTTTTATTTTTGGTGGCCATCTAAAGTTTTTTTTTTTTTTTTTATTATAGAGATGGAAAGCATCTAAAGCCAAAACCCCGTCAGTGTGGGACTTTAACCTCACTAAAACCACCTCTTTCTCGTCCTTTAGCCCGCCCGGTACTACCGTTAGGTTTTTCGTCGGGAGGAGGGTTTAAGCGCTAGGCTCAATCGTCTGTCGATTGTTCGACGTGGTCACAGTACGAGTATGATTTTTTACTACCTACATCTGTTCCGCTGTCTTTCAGCAGCCCGCAAAACCGCAATGACCTCAGCTGCCATATTACAGGCTGCGTCCCATTTCGCTTTTGCTGACGTCATATGGGCTATCAAGTTTTCCGGCGTCGGTTGCTCACCGAAAACCGTCGATAGTTCCTGTCGATCCCTATTGAACCGAGGACATACAAAGAAGACGTGAAAAGCGTCCTCATCTACCTCCGTACAAATTTCGCAGAATGGCGAGGAGTCCCTTTTGAACCGGTAAAGGTATGCCCGGAAGCACCCATGTCCACTTAATATTTGGGTTAAGTAGAAGTCTACTTCTCCCCACTTTCTGTTGATCCAGCCTTTAAGGTCCGGGATCAAGCGATGTGTCCAGCGTCCGTTCTGCGCCGTGTTCCACTGGTGTTGCCATTTCTGCGTACTGCTGCGCCGCAGCTCTTCGCGGAAGTCCTTCCGCCTCTGACCCGCAGGGGCTTGCTGCGCCGACTCTTGCGCCAGCGCCGCATCCTCTGAGACTGTGCGAAAGGCAGAACACACGCGGAGGGCGCACAGGCGGTAGGCTGATCTCGCCTCTCTACCATATGATCTGTGGTTTAGCGCCTGGTGCCATATTGGGGATCCATACAGAAGTGTGCTTTTTACTACTCCAGCCAGTAGCTGTCTGCATCTTTGCCTTGGGCCCTTTGTGTTGGCCATTAGTCTCGCAAGGCCTGCGGCGGTTTTGGCCGCTTTTTTGCTTGCATTCTCGAGGTGGTTTTTGTACGAAAGCCTTGAATCAATTAATATTCCGAGATATTTTACCACTGGCTTTGACGTGATGTTGTGCTCACCGACCTTTATTGTTACTGTTTCTAGCTTTTTCCGGCTAGAAATCAGAACTGCTTCAGTTTTGTGTTCTGCAAGCTTCAACATTGCGCTCCTCAGCCACGACTGGATTATCTGCACCGTTTCATTTGTGATCCGCACAATGTCGCGTGTGTGTTTTGCCACTATAACGAAAGCTATGTCGTCTGCAAAACCAATAATTTTTGCTTCGCTAGGAATATTTAGTCTCAACACTCCGTCGTACATGATATTCCAAAGAAGGGGCCCTAGTACTGAGCCTTGGGGCACTCCACCAGTCACATTGTACTTCTTGCAGCCGACTTTGGACTCATAGAAGAGCTGCCTGTTTGTGAAATAACTTTCAATCAGCCTTCGTAGATACTTAGGGATGCTTCTCCTTCTCAGGATTTCCGTGATTTCTGCCCAGTTCGCTGTGTTGAAAGCATTCTTTATGTCCAGCGTTACTATTAGGCAGTACTCTTTTGTACCCCCCATCCAGCGTTCACCACTGATAGCATTCCGCGCAAGGTCCGTGGCTATCTTCACTGCCTCAATTGTGGACCTGCCCTTTCTGAACCCAAATTGCGTGTCTGCTAGCCCTCCATTTTCATCGACTGCGGCTGAGAGACGATTTGCAATAATCTTTTCCAGTACTTTCCCAGCCGTGTCCAGCATGCAAATGGGCCGGTATGCGGATGGATCAGCAGCTGGCTTGTCGGATTTTGGTAGGAGAACCAATCTTTGACGTTTCCAAATGTCCGGAAATACTCCTTCAGCAAAGCATTTGTTAAATACAGTGGTAAATAACATCGTTCGTTCCTTTGCAGCGATTTTCAACACTGTGTTTGGTATTCCGTCTGGACCAGGCGCTTTCTTGTCCTGGAGCTTTCCTGTAGCTTCTAAAAGTTCGTCGTCTGTGACTTCCGGAAACTCAATTTCTTTGTCACCAAAGTCTTCCCGCACAAAGTCCGCTTGGCTTGGACACAGAGTGTGCACAATATTTGCCAAAAGAGTTGGGCATGTCGGCTGGGCTTGTTTGCATCCTTTCAATTTTTTGGTGACTATCTTATACCCTAGGCCCCATGGGTTGCTTTCTGTGTCATCACATAGTTTTTGGAAACATTTCCGTTTACTCTCGACTACCGCTTTTTTGAACTTTTTTCTGAGCTTTCTATGCTCAGCTTGCAGCTCACGGAAGCTGGCGCTCTGTCTTGCTCTTTGACATTTCCTTCGAGTGCGGTTGCATTCACCGCGAATCTCTGCAATAGACTCGTTCCACCAATAGACCGGAGCATGCCTGTTGCAGGGCCTTTTCCGTTGCATAGAAGCATCGCAGGCATTTACTAGGGTGGCAATTAGCTTTTCAGCTGCTGATTGCGCCGGAAGGTTTGCATGGAGCTGCGGCAGTGAGTCTACAAAGATGTCTTTGTCTAGCGATGACAGCTTCCAGCTGATTATTGCTACGCTCCGTCTATTCTCCGCCCGAAAAGATGGTTTGGCTTGGCGGATGTTACAAATTATTGCCTGGTGGTCACTATGAGTGTAGAAGGCGCCCAAGCTCCAAGTTGAAAGTGGGTAGATACCGTTACTAATAAACGTCAAGTCAATAGCTGAGCCCACCCCATTTTTACTAAATGTGTGCTTGTTTTCGGTGTTCATCAGGGTGATATTCAGTGTTGAAAATGCGTCTAACAAGGCTCTTCCTTTTGCTGTTGTCTTTCTACAGCCCCACTCGATGGCCCATGCATTGAAGTCTCCGGCAATTAGCAGCGGCCATTTTCCTCTGGCGTCGCTGACCAGCTTATCCATTGTATCTTGGAACTCGCTAATGGTGACGCTGGGGGGTACATAGCAGCTGTAAATAAATATATCCTCCACCTTCGCACAGACGAAGAACCTGTCAGATGTGATTGGCCTTATATCTAATGGCACCGCACTGCAGTTCCATATAGCGGCCTTAGCTGACGCGTCCACTGACCAGAGGTTATTCCGCTTCACTACGTAAGGCTCGCTTAGCAATGCCACTTGAATATTTTTTTCCCGTATTGTTTGTTGAAGCAGATCCTGTGCCGCTTTACAGTGGTTAAGGTTAAGCTGAATCAAACGCATCATTTATTCGTGCATTTTAGAGCCTCGTGGAAGAAGGGGCATTTTCTGCTGCCAGTGAGGTGGTTTACCTCCGTTTTGTTGCTCTTTGTGCACAACCGGCATTTTCGGTCCTGCATGCAGTCCTTCACCTTATGATCTTTACTGCCGCAGTTAAAGCAAGCATTTGTAAAGTCACTTTCTGCGCTTTGACATGCCTTAGCCAGGTGTCCAAAATCCCGACACTTATGGCATTGTAGTGGTTGCAGTTTGGCACGAATTCGGCACACAACCCATCCGATTCTTATCTTGCCCGCTTCGAGCAGCTTGTTTGCCACCCTTACCGGTAGTGAGATGCTTGCAGTCTGGGTTCCGCCATATGCTTTGCGGATCGACTTCAAAACCGATGGTAAAATATTTTTCTCACCCGTCTGAGACTCTAGGGCAGTTAAAATTTCCTCTTTAGTTGTCACCTCATCGATGTCTTTTATCTCGATTTGGGTTTCCTGTGTCAACTTTCGCACCACCGCATCTTCTCCGAGCGCCTTTTGCACCACTGCCTCAAAATTATCCGCTTCTGCTGAAGTCGGGTTTGCTAATTGAAGCAGAAGCTCACCTTTAGCCGTTTTTCGGACCTTGGACACCATTTCACTCAGGTTTTTAGTTTCAGGACCGCTTTTAATGCTTCGCAGGATGTCCGCATACGAGCTATTTCCGGTAGTTTTGACCACAATTGCATCAGGGCGTACCATACTCTTCGAGATGCGTGTACGTGGGGGCACAGTTTTCCACTCGCTTTGCGTAGCAGAACTGGCACTTACGGCTTTATTTCCAGCCACGGGATGCGCAGTATTTTGTGCCTCTTGTGGCGCAACTTTATTTCCAACTTTTACCGCCGTATCTCGCTTCTTTTTTGGGTTCGGCGAAAGTTTCTCTCTACTATCGAAGAGCGCTCTCGCTCTTTTCACCCCGTCATTTTGTTTTTTCCATAATGGCGACGTTTGTGCCGTTTGATTACGTTTGCGGTCCGCCTTGACCGCCTGCAGTTCTTCAAAAAGGGTAGCTATTTCTGCCACCACATCCCGCATCGGCTGGTGAATTGTCCTTCTCTTTGCGCCGTTCGGACCGACATTTTCCTCGAACATGTCAGTTAAAGCATGAATTTTTTCACCGAGAAGCTCAACTACATTTTTTGGCTTAATTACCTGTTTATCCTGCAGGGATGGTGGGGACGACCGTGACCTTCCCGGTGGCGACGGGTTCACCAAGGCTTTCTGGGCGGCTCTTTTAGCCACTTCAGGAACGGGAACAGCCGCGGGTGCCCCTACATCTGTAGGAGTTTGCACCTCTCGTAGACCAGAACCAGTCGCCGTACCTGCTTTCGCTGCCGAACGCGTTTCCGCACCCTTACCCAGTGGCGGGGGACTCCTCGCCATTCGCGCACTGCGCGCGAATGGGTCGCTATCCCTTTCCATGATCCGCCCTCACTTTGTAATATATTCACTATTTTCCGGTTTGCTAACAGACACTACCTTATCAAAAAATTGTTTAAACTTTTTAAAATTTGTTTGTGCTGGCAATGCTGTTGCGTTGAGAACAGTTCTGATCCGTAGCATGGCACAATAAACAAGGTAGTGGCAGGAAGCGAAAAAATTCACGTGTATTTTGTTAGTGTTTTTGTTCGGTTCATTGTCAAATCGGACGGACGGTTCTCTTGCCAACAGTACTGCCAGCATCGAATAGACCACTTGGTCTATTCGAAAACGTAAAAATACATCAATTAACAGCAAAAGTACATAGCTTCTTTGTTTTAATCTGTTGGAAAGTTGGAAAAATTATATTCTTTCGTCATTGCAAAAATGCTTAAAATTCCACAGAAAAAGAGTTGACTGGCAATGCTGTTCGCCGAATGTAAACAAAACAGACAAAAATTTCTGACAACCTACCGAACTCTGACGAGAAAAAAATAAAATTCGCTCCTTCCTGCCACTACCTTGTTTATTGTGCCATGATCCGTAGTTGTTGTTTACATTCGGTGATCAGCTGTCACTCAACACTTGCCGTTTACCGCACGAGCACTGTCTCTACCAGGCCTTCGATACGGTTAGGAAACGGGGTAAGACAATTTACTTTTCACTCAAATCCAAAGCTAAGAATTTTCACGAATTTCAGCTGAATCACTTAATCCACGCACGGACTAACACCGTGTGCCGCTGGGCACCACTAGTCGGACCGCGATGACGACTCCGCGAGCACCTCCTAAGCGAAAAAACCAACAATCCTTTACAAACTCTCGGGAACACCCTCAGCGCGACTTTGGTCAGCAAAAACTCGAACTTGAGTCCCATCTAACGTGTAAACTGCTATTTCCCACGAAAAATTCCGCCATTTTGTAGGTGAGAAACCCCCTTAATGTAACAAAAAATTTTTAATAAACGTTGGGGGGAGGTATTTTATATCTAGAAAATGTGTACCAAGTTTCAAATGAATCGGTTTAGTAGTTTTTAACAGTTTTAAGACAGTGAACACGGACTTTGAAAAAGTAGTTTAGAGATCAAAACAATAGAAGAGAATAAGCTGTATACCTGCACTAAAGGATAGGGGACTAACTATAGACCATAACTTCAAGAGTTTTGCTCCGATCGACTTAAAATTTTGAAAATATATTCTTGAAATGTTTAACAATAAGATAAGAAAAAAAATCGATTTTTCGAAAGTGTAAACCCTTACCCCCGCTCTTAAGAAAAATCGCTTGAGCTCACTATCCCTGATCTACAAAGTACAAAGTTTATCCGGCACTGGCGTGGGTACTTCCCTGAATGCTGTGGATCTCGCGTGTTTTTTCCGTAAGTTTCCTGGAGCTCCAGTGGGACACGTCCGTTTGGTTTCACACTTCACACACATGCTTTTCCTTACTTTCGTGTGTGTGTGTTTTTTTATGTATAGAGATGGAAAGCATCGAAAGCCAAAACCCCGTCAGTATGGGATCTCTTTCTCGTCCTTTGGCCCACCCGGTACTACCGTCATGATTTTCGTCGGGAGGAGAGTTTAACACTAAGCTCAACCGTCCATTGTAGTTCATAATCGCCAACAGTTCTCATACTATATACAATTATCTCCGGTTCCGCCGGTTAATAACTCTGGTCGCCTTGCACGCTGCGTTCCACTTTTCTGGCAACGACCTAATTTGCGTCACCAAGTTCTCTGGAGTTGGCCGCTCGCCGAAGGTGTCGGCCAAGCTCTCTCACAGCCTGTCAAATCGTGGGCAGACAAAGAAAACATGGTAGGCGTCTTCCTCCAGGTTATCACAGGCGTCGCAGTAGGGTGAGTTTTGCTGTTTAAACTGGTGCAGGTAAGCTCTAAAGCACCTGTGGCCACTCATAATTTGGGTCAAGTAGTAGTCAACCTCTCCGCCTGCCCTGCCGATCCACACTTTTATGTCGGGTATAAGGCGGTGCGTCCAACGCCCTGATTTAGCCGCGTCCCACCTACGCTGCCAACTTCGGAGGCTGCTCTGTCCCACCACATCTTTGTGGTATTTCCGCTGTTGCTCTGTTGCGTCGGGAATTTGTTCTTGTGCAAATATGTGAATTGGGTATATTCCCGCGATGACAAGTACCGCTTCTACTAACACCGTACAGAACGCGGAGCATACACGGAGAGCGGACCGGCGGTATACGGCTCTCACTTCCTTCATGTATGCTTTTGTATTGAGCGCTTTCGCCCATATTGGTGCAGCGTAGAGGAGCACGCTCTTTACCACACCTGCAAACAGCAGTCTACGGCGCTGCTTTGGCCCTCTCACATTGGCCATAAGTCTTGCCGGCGCGGTTCCGCCTTTTGCCGCTTTATCGCTCGAGTACTCAAGATGGTCTTTAAAGTTAAGTCTTAAGTCCGATAGTATGCCAAGATACTTTACCACCGCTTTCGACGTTATGCAGGCTCGCCTACCATGAACGTGACCGTCTCCTTTTTCTTTCGGCTACTAATAAGGACAGCCTCTGTCTTGCTCTCAGATAGTTTTAACCCGGCATTGGTGTGGTGGGGTATACCATACCCCAGAGGTTGTACTTTTGTAAATAATACGGATATGAGTTTTATGTATGTACTATCGCTTCTAGTAGCTGTTTATACCTGTCCAACCATACATATTTGCTATCCAAAAACGACTTTAGTGTGACCAGATTTCAGTCACACCTCGCTAAAGTTCATTGGGGTATGATATACCCCACCACACCAATAACGTAACTTTTTGTGTAAATGATTTTGAATTCAAATTGATATTTTTGATGGCCTAGTAGTAATGGATTTATTCAAAAACTCACCGTACGGAAAAATAAGAGGCAAATACCAACTGTCCAACTGCTACGTGCAAGAAAAGCTCCCGGTGCAGTATTCGCATTTCGTCGCCGTGGAAGACGAATGTAGTATGTTCCATTGAATTTAATAGCGCATACGACAATCGTTTTCATCGTATCATATGTTCCAAAAAATATCATTATTTTTCTACATCATTATGATTCTGTAAATCCTTGAAATAATGCGAAGCTGTACCAAAACGTCGTCAGTACAGCACACAATGTTCGGTTTGTTTAGGAGCAAAAACCTTATACATCATGCAAAAAATGCACTAATTTTGAGACCCTGTATTTCGCTACTCCTTCAACGTAGCTACCAAAAATTGTCACATAACTATATGTATTTGGTTTTTAAAACAGACTATTTTTTTTTGTGAAAATTATATAAAGCCATTTTTTAAGGTATCATGGCACGTTAGAAAGGAAAATTTTTAATGATTTACAAAATTATTTCTTTTTCAGATTCTTTATTATCAATCCTTTTGAAAAATTTTTTTACAATACAAACGATAAGGCACTCTGTGCTGAATGCTTTTCTATGCACGAATGCTTTTCCAAACACTTTAGGCATGCACTTTGAAGTACGGCAAATGTGGTATAATTCGCTTGGATAGTCCGATATGGCAAGGATGGTTCGCGAAAGGTAATGAACTTTGCTAGAACAATCGAGATAGAAAGTAAAACTGGAATGTGCAAGAAACTTCGGTGCGATAAGAAAACTAGTATAAAAGCAGCAGTGGCAGCGCAAGGGGTCGAGTCTGTGTTGAGCAAGCAAAGTGGTAACAAGTGTAGATACAAGCGAAGTGTAAATCTGTAAATAAAGTGATTGTTAGTTTCTGACTGCGTTTTGCGCTGAATAATTGAAGTTGTTTTATTTTCAAACACAATCCAAACGAACCTTGGAAAACTTGGGATTTTCGTAACAATATCTTGAAGGTTTAAGGAACACAAAAAAAATAATTTTTTTGTTTTTTTTAGCATATTGTCTCTTATATAGGTGGAGCTGAAGTCGCGTAGAAAAAAAACACATCCTCCGTTGCAGGCACTTAATCTCCGAATCAGCTAATACTTACTTACTTAACTGGCCATAACAGCCCGTTATCGGGTTACGGCCTGCCGCAAAACTTCTCTCCAGGCGCCTCTGCTTCGCGCGCGCCTTCTCCAGTTTGTCACACCAAGAGATATCAGGGCCTCCTCCACTTGGCCCTTCCACCGGAGACACGGCCTCCTCTTCGCCGTCGACCCCCAACCATCGCATCGAACACCTTTTTCGCCGGAGCTTCGTCGTCCATGCGGCAGACATGACCGAGCCAGCGTAGCCGCTTGATGTTATCGCTGCGCTACGTCCATGTCCTTATACAGCTCATACAGCTCGTTCTTGGTTCGTATGCGATAGTCGTCACCAACACGAACAGGGTCGAAGATTTTGCGAAGTACCTTCCTCTCGAACACTCCAAGGGCCGCTATGTCGTTTCGTGTCATTGTCCATGCTTCAGCGCCATAGAAGAGCACGGGCAAGATGAGCGAGAGAGGTCTCTACTTCTCAATTGCCTACCGAGACCGTAGTAGCACCTGTTGGCAAGAGTAATCCTTCGCTTTATCTCCAGACTGACATCATTGCTCCTGTTGATGGATGATGAAGGTAGACGAATTCCTTGACAACTTCAAAGGTATACCTGTCGGCCTCGACGTGAGACCCTAGCCGCTGCGAGTCCCTGCGTGTAGACAGCATATACTTCGTCTTGCCCTCATTTACCACCAGACCCATTTTGGCAGATTCTCTTTCGATAGCCGCAAATGCAGCGGTGACATCTCGCTTGTTACGCCCGATGACATCAATGTCATCAGCGTAGGCAAGGAGCTGGACACTTTTGTTGAAGATTGTGCCATTACGATGTACACCGGCCTTACGCAGAACACTCTCCATGGTGAAGTTGAAGAGGTCGCAGGACAAAGGATCGCCCTGTCTGAAACCTCGAACGGTATCAAAGGGGTCGGAGAGGTCACTTCCAACCTTGACGGAGCTACGCGTATTGCTCAAAGTCGCTCTGCAAGTCTAACGAGCTTCGCAGGGATACCAAGTTCAGACAATGCGGCATATAGGCGATCCCTTATCGGGCTATCGAATACTGCCTTGTAATCGATGAAGAGATGATGTGTATCGATTTGGTTCTCATGGATCTTCTCCAGGATTTGGCGTAGAGTGAATATCTGGTCGATGGTGGACTTACCAGGTCTAAAGCCGCACTGATAAGGCCCAATCAGCGCCTTGGCGAGTGGCTTTAATCTTTCACATAGTACGCTCGTCATGATCTTGTATGCAATGGGAAGTAGGCTGATACCCCTGTAGTTGGCGCATATTGTAGGGTCGCTTTTCTTCAGCACAGGACAAAAGGCACTGGGGTTCCAATCGTTGGGCATTCGTCCCTCCAGCCATATTTTGCAAATGAGCTGATGCATGCACCCAATCAGCTCACCGCCGCCGGCCTTGAACAATTCAGCTGATAGCCCATCCGGTCCTGCAGCTTTGTTGTTCTTGAGTCGCTGGATAGCGACCCGGACCTCGTCATGGCTGGGCGGTGGCACATCCACACCGTCGTCGTCAATTGGTGCCATCTGGACATCTTCACCACTGGCGGTATTGTTCCTTTCGTCGCCTGCGAGCAGCTTGGTGAAGTGCTCCTTCCACAACCTCAGCACACCCTGCGCATCCGTAACCAGATCCCCGTTTTCGTCTCTGCAAGAAGATGCCCCAGGCTTAAATCCTTCCGTGAGAGGCTTAACTTTTTGGAAGAATTTTCGGGCGTCATTCCTGCTCCTGCACTCCTCGATTTCCTCACGCTCGCGCCTCTCTTGCTCCCGTTTCTTGCGTCTAAAAAGGCACTTCTCTTTCTTCCTCTCCTCCCGG
This sequence comes from Melieria omissa, assembly GCA_963971225.1. Lineage (NCBI taxonomy): Eukaryota > Metazoa > Arthropoda > Insecta > Diptera > Ulidiidae > Melieria > Melieria omissa. The sequence goes on along the minus strand of OZ020269.1, from coordinate 50,278,114 downwards.
TATTTTTCTGTCATGGCTCGCGTGGCGGCCGACTGCAGAGTCTTCTTGTGTGCAGCATTCTTCACTGCAGTGGCTGCGCGACACTGTTCATCGTACCATTAGTTTTTTGGTGGTGGGCGTCGAAAACCAAGGACATTTTCTGCGGCGGCGCGTGAGCCCATAATCCGTCGATGTCATCAGGTGGAGAGGGGGAGCGACCGAGCTGGTTGGAGAGTTGAGCGGAGTAGGCCTCGGCTACCCCTTGTGATCGCAGCTTGCTGATGTCCAGCTTTCTTCGCAAACTAGGTTGTGCGGTCTTCGCTGCGCAAAGACGCTTGCGTACCTTGGCTGCAACAAGGTAGTGGTCGATGGTGGGTCCTCGGAACGTGCGCACATCTAGAATGCTAGAACATGCCTTCCATCAATCACAATGTGATCAATCTGGTTGCAGGTGGATTGATCGGGGGATAACCAGGTGGCCTTGTGGATATCGAGGTGCTGGAATCTGGTGCTACTAACTACCATGTTTCGTGCCGCGGCGAAATCGATCAGCCTCAGACCGTTGTTCGAAGTGGTCCCATGGAGGCTGAACTGCCCGACTGTGGGGCCAAAGATGCCTTCTCGCCCGACCTTTGCGTTGAAGTCCCCGAGGACAATTTTGACGTCGTGGGCCGGGCACCTGTCGTAGACGTCCTCGAGCTTCGCATAGAAGGCATCCTTGGTCGCATCGTCCTTCTCTTCCGTCGGGGCGTGCGCGCAAATTAGGCTGATGCTAAAGTATTTAGCTTTGATGCGGATCGAAGCCAGCCGTTCGTTCACCGGAGTGAACCGAGAGACGTGGTGGCGAAGTCTCTTGCTGACCACAAATCCGCAGCCAAATTCGCACTTCTCCGCATGGCAGCTGTAGTAGATATTGCAGTCTGCTCGCTTGGAGCAACCTTGTCCTGTCCATCGCATTTCCTGGATGGCGGTGATGTTAGCCTTACATTTCGTGAGGGCTTCCGCCAGTTGGATAGAGGCACCTTCCCTATAGAGGGTCCGGACATTCCAGGTGCATATCCTCAAATCATGGTCCTTGAATCGTCAACATTGTGGGTTGCTTCCGAGGTTTGCTTTTTGTCTTGCATTGGTAGATGATTTTCCGTGGCGGGCACCAAACCCTGCGCACAACTCAAATTTTAAGTCCTGGGGATTGGACTCGCTGCACACATTAGTTCACTATTCAGCGGATGCCAAATAGCTATCGAGAAGGGCCGCGCGGAGGCTGTGCATCAGCTTGGATTGGACAGGGACAAGGATCGTTCTGGCGTTCGCCAGGTTGAACGCAATCAGAGACTTTACCTTGTATGTCCGCTCCCTTCCTTCCCCGAATCGGCTAATCGGAAACAAAAAAACGAAAAAGATTCATAATTATTAAGCTTTCGGACGCAGGAATTCACCAGAAAAATAAAAACAAACGCTAAAAATAAAAGGATAGGAGCTTTTTAAAAAGAAGTGTCAAACATTTACTGCGTTTTCCACCTTTTTTCCCCAGAAAAAGTACTTTAAGTTAAAATTTGTCTGCAATATTGTGGTGGATTCTTGTAAAAAATATGTTAATAAAAAGAACTAAAAAATTTGTTTAAATCGGTCGAGCCAATCCGGAGATTGAGTGTTCGCAATGGAGGATGTGTCTTTTTTCTACGCGACTTCAGCTCCACCTATATAAGAGACAACATAATATGATAATATTTTTTTTGTGTTCCTTAAATCTTCAATATATTTAAAAAAATTTTCAAAAAGATTGATAATAAAGGAGCTGAAAAATAAATAATTTGTAAATCATTAAAAATTCCCCTTTCTAACGTGCTATGATACCTTAAACCCCATTTTATGAAGTCAACCTATAAATATTAGTATTTTTCGTTTATTTTTCTTTTATTTGTTATTAGGGGTATTCTCGATGTCTTGCAACTTTGCAAAACTGGCAGAAACTGATATTTGCAACCCTGAAAAGTACCAGACTTCGAGAACACCCAAAAATTCAAATATTGTAAAAAATGCTGCGATCAGGCGGAAATTCAAAAATTGTTGATTTCTTGATTGAAAGTGCTTCTATAGTCAGATGACGCACGGTTGTACTTTTACACAAAACATGAGTTTTGGTGTTGCAAATATTGCAGAAGTTGCAGATCTGGTTTTGACTGTATTTTGTTGTTGTATCATTGTATGGATTGCAAAAGTCTGCATAATCTGCAACTTCTGCAATGTGCAAGAGTTTTGCAAGACATCGAGAATTCCCCTATTTGTTTTACAAATTGCTTGCACATGAAGTTTTTTTACATTGCGGCACTCCGCCAGTGACTTTTTGCCGCCCTCGTTTGTATCATAGAAAAGTCACCTGTTCGTAAAGTAGTTTTCCATAATCTTCCGGAGGTATTTTGGGACATTTCGTCTTCTTAATACTGACAGAATTTGAGTCCAATTGGCCGACTTAAACGCGTTTTTTATATCTAGCGTGACTACGAGACAGTATTTCTTAGAGCTGATTGCCTCTTGCGCTAAGTCTACTGCCACCTTAACCGCGTCGATGGTGGATTTCCCCTTCCGGAAACCAAATTGCATTTCGGAAAGAAAGTTGTTAAGAACTTCTTAAAGCGAACATACACCTAATTTAAATAAAATGCCCCCACTGCACTTACACCCAACAACAAGCCGTCCGTCATTTCCACGGTCACCGCGCAAGATAGTGACAAATTGATAGAGTCCGACCGATTAATCGGCATCGGCTGGTATCGGCCATTAAAATTGGTATCGACCAGTGTTGCCACTAAGAATTTTTTTCCCTACAAAAATTGGTCCAAAATCAATCCTGTGACCGTAAGGAATAACAGCCAAAGTCGAGTTAGGACAAAATTGAGTTATTACCACCATTGCATTCGTCGTATTCAAATGTACTACTACACAAAATTCTATGGCTTTTGCTCATAAAATGAATGTTTTACGCCCAAAAATCTAAAATTTATCTAGTGTAATCTAAAGCAAATTCAAAAATTAAAAGTGATCTCCTGAAAACTTCATAAAATCGACTTTGGCTGTTATTCCTTACGGCCACAGAATCTCAGCCTACCAAAATAAATTTAAAATTTAATAAAAATTAATATTTATTTTATAAAAACTTTTGCAAAAAAACTACCTGTCCATGATTCGTCTTCTCCTTTTGCTCAGAAGGAATAAAAGCGCGCGATCCTCGAAAATCTGTTGAATTTAAACTAAAGCTTTGAGAAAAACGCTTTTAAGATTATTTACTTTTCACTATTTTTATATGTTACAAAAAGACAATACGATTTGTTTAAAGCTCACAGTCAAACCTAAATTGGAGCGTCAGTGGCAAGCAACTGTCAAAATTGCATCATGCCCATACAAATTGTATGGGACAAACCGCGATTGAAACGCTCTGACGCTGAGCTATTCGAATTTCCAATTTTGACAGCGCGTTAGCATTTGAAGTTGGCTGCGAGAAACAAAAACGCCTGTGATTTATATTTGATTTGATTTAAATTGTGAGGAATTTATTTAAATAAGAGCTAAGTTTTGCAAAATAATAATAGTTTGTTGGTTTTTTGGTAACTAAACAGATATTTTTTGGACATTTGTTTTCATTTCATGATTTTGACAATCCCAACGCAACGCTTCAATTTCGGTATGCCGCACTGAGCGAGAGCGTTGCGTCAGAAAACGCAACGCTCAACGCTCCAATTTAGGTTTGACTGTCAACGTGTCAACTTAAATTCTGCACAATTTCTGCTTTTTGCCTTTTTCTTTTTTACATGTTTCCTCAAACACTTGGTTGGCACATAAAGCACGAAAGCAGAGATGTTTGAACTTTTGCATGTAAAATTTTTTCACAAGCTACAGAGTCATTTTAAAATTATAAAAAATGAATAGAAAATTTATTATTGCAGTGTGTTGCCTACCAAAATTCCTTAAAAATCTCAAAAAACCAACCAACCTACCAAAGCCTTAATTTACGAAACGAAGCTACCAATTTTGGTCCAATTGGACCAAAACGGCAACATTGGTATCGACATCGGCTAGTATCGGCATCGGCCAAAACAAAAAGAATCGGCATCGGCTTCGGCCTTTTTTGGCCGATGCCACATCGGCTTTTTTTGGTCAATGCCACATCGGTTTTTTTGGTCGATTTTCCTGCTTTCATTTCTTGTTTGTTTTTATTTGCAGCTGAATCGCACTATCTTTCTTTTTCATATCTCGCTTTGTATATTTATTAAATTTTTATTATACGTTACAACCCATTGTTGCCTGATTAGGGGGTTTCTCCCTAGATTTGTTTGGATTTTATGACAAATATTTAAGGGGACAATATTTTACAGATATTTTGAATCTATTTATGTTACATCAACACCTTGTTCAGCAATATTGGCTAGTGGGTCTTTTGTTAATTGCTTGTGCCAAATAGAATGAGCAATTTTCATGAAATATTAATTTTATGTGTGCATTATAAATTTGGAGGAAATTTTAGTTTTTAGGGGGAAATGGAATTAATTTTAGGGGGATTGCTTGAAATCCATCTGGCAACGCTGTTACACGCGTCTGCCGGTAACCCCTCAAAATAAAGAGAAACTGGCGCTACGGATAGTTTGATTGTGTTATTGGTAAGTAATTGCTTGCTAATTATTGTACAAGTCTTAAAAAATGTTTCGTACAGGAATTAGGTCGCAACTAAACCCGATTTGGAATTACTTTGAACGGCTAATTAACACGGCCAAGTAGAAGTACAAATTTTAATACAAATTTTAATATAATAATCGTAATTGTAAAAGAAGAAACTGAATTTGTATGCAATATTTATTAATAACCTGTGTTAACGTCAATATTTTTGTTTATCTCAGTTAAATATATGCGATAGGTTAGGTTAGGTTAGGTTGCGGTGGCTGCCTCTATAAGAGACACACTCGGAGGCCTGAAAGGCCCATTGTGATACCACATATTTCACCCGTTTTTGAACTGTGTATGCAACACTGTTTTGCCAACATATGTTACAGCACACATTTCAAGCGGATGGGGAAAGGGGGGGACCTACAGTTTAACGCCGAATCCGAACGGCGATTGGCAGTTTTTCGTTCACACTTGGAGGTTTTGCCATTGCCTGCCAAGAGCGCACTTGTGCGATTCTTGTAATTCTCATTCCCTTCATGTGGATAGCGATAGAAGTAGATCATGATGAAATAAACAAGGTGAAGCGACTAGCTGACAGTTTTGTCAACCCATACCCTTATTTTGAAACATAGCAATTGACAACCAATTTTGCTTTGACATTGAGAGAAGATTTTTAACCCCAATCAAAACGTAAAATCGAAAATATTGTGTTTAAAAATTTTCATTTGTAAAATACGCGTTTAACTTCTTCTTCTAAAGTAAGAGAGTCAAGAGTTTTAATTTTCTTTCTGTAAATGAATTTGTTTCACATATTGTTATGTGTTTTTACATGTTTTACATAAATGTTAATCGTTTTTTAGTAAAGCATGTTACGTTGTGCTACGACATACATATTTATTTTTGGTTTCATATTTCGTTATTATTCAATACCAATAATTATGCAGCTTGGGGACCTGCCACCACGGCAACGAATCGGCATAATCTTACCTACAACGCACTACAATAATAATGAAATTGATTTTTTGATACACCAGGCTTAAGTGGGTTAATGCGAAGAAAGAAGAAGACTTTCATGTTTTCAGAGAATTTATTTTGAAAACGTCAGTTTTTCAAAAGCTCTCTTGTCAAAATAAGGGTATGTCATCTACTCGCTTCACCTTGTTTATTTCATCATGGAAGTAGATGAGTTGTTCACCAGCCCGAGCCAGGAATCGAACCCGGGGCGCTCGGTATGAGAAGCCAGCGCGCTACCCGCTTGACTATCGAGGCCGGCAATATATGCGATACATTTGTGTAAAAGTTCGTCGCGGAGCGGTGGAAGAAAACGCGGTATGTCTTTGGGTTTATGGGTGTCTTTATTCGTTGACTGATGAAAGACGAGTGTGATACAAAGAATACATGAAACATTGAACGAGACAAACGGCCGAAGCCGGGGAGCAGAAAATAGGGGGAAACATGAGTACAAAGGGAAAGGACAGGAAGGGATTAGCGGTGGGAACGACAGATCATTAGAGACAGCACTCATTTAGCCATCGCGGCCGCCATTGTATATTGCAATCAATGAATGCCGCGGGCCAGACGGGCGAGGACTCCGTAGTGCTGCTTTTGCGGGTGCGGGTGTGCCATCCATCGATGCCTCGTCCTCGAGGGAGTGCTGCTGCAGCGGTTGGGGCGTAGTCACCGATCTGCAAATAGATGAGATGTCAGTTAATTGGAAATAAAAGTATTAAGGCTGACATCGTGGGAATGGGTAATCTTGGCTAAGCTGCGGAGTGTACGAAAGCTATAGCCGAGGGAATATGAGAAAATATATATAAATTAAAAAATTCGCTGTAGTACCATTTTATTTCGTTAGAGGGAATGAGAAAGTCGAGCGAGAGTTATAAGAGCATTCGTGGGGTTGTTTATAAAGAAGGTCAACTCCGCTCGGGATAAGTATATGCTCGTAGGGCTCGAACGAAGCAGGGGAGTCGACCGAGAATGTCGGCGTGCTCGTCGAGAGGGTTATGAGAGATTATTTTGTACGTTAGAATCGTATGTTCGTAGGGCTCAAGAGAAGCAAGGGAACCGACCGAGGATGTCGGTTTGCTCTTCGAGAGGGTGGGGGCAGTCAACCGCTCTTTGGTCCGGAATTGGAACTGCGTGAGCATGACCGTTTGACTCAGCATGGAAGACTTGCTGGAGCCGTTCCACCCAAGAGGGAGATCGTGTAGATCTTGGAGTTTATCCCGATCAGTCCGACGTCTGCGGGATTTGCAGCTCTTGGAGCATGTCCCACTGGAGTGGCGACTGTCCTCTTTTCGGACCCGGGTGGTCGGTGCAATGAGGAATTGCGAGGGATTGCGATTTCCTTCAGTTGCTGTGATTGTGGGCCGTTTTTGGCGAACCCTTTTGGAAGACCTCATTAGAGGCGAAAGCCATCCAGCGGGGCCGAAACGTTTGGCAACGAAGGGGGTAATTTGCCGGTTTGAGAATGGGTTTGCAGGAGTGGTGGGTTCAAAGTGACTTTCCATTATTTCCTGGGGTGGGAACCCTACGGGATTGAGGGCGGCAATCACTTGTGAAAGGGCTTTCTTTAGTGCGGGAAGATTATTCCGAAGGGCAGGTCCAGTATGCATATAGCGACTCGGTACCTCTGTGGCACATGTCAAATGCGAAGGGGGTACTGGACCGCTTAATACCCACCAGAATACTGTATGCTGAGCAAGTAAGCTGCCACATACATTTCGGTGGATACCTTCGAGCATGATCTGCGGGATGAGATCACTGCCAATCACTAAATCGATCTGCGCTGTCTCGAAGGGGTTTGAATCAGCGAGTTTTAGCATGGTGAAATGTTTCATATTAGGGGGGTGTATGTGACGAGGTGGGAGCAATCGTAAGCTCTTGGAGCACGATTGTTTGCACGGGCAGTTTCGTGCTCGAGGGACTGCCAAAGTCAAGAAGCATGTATGATTGGCATTTTGCACAATCTGACCGCCCATGCCCGAGATTTGAAAGGGGATTTCTCGATTGGCAATTTAAGGCGTTTCTGGACCTTCGAAGAAATGAAGGTGCGCTGAGAGGCTTGGTCGATCAACACCAGAACTTTGAACAACTTTCCTGCGTGCTCCACCAGTGCCGTAGGCAGAAGGGATTGGGTGCCATTATTAGCGTGTAGGGCTTGTAATTTGGGCGTACTTTGCCTAGAAGATGTGCGGGGTTGCGCATCCGAAAGGGGGGAATGAGTAACGGAGTTGTTATGCGATCGTTTTGGAGCTGTTGCAACCTGTAGATTGGTCAAATGTGACCAGTTAAGAGTATGAGAGGGTTGCGCATTGCCTTTAGGGAAATGAAGCATGGAATGGTGCTTCTTTTGGCAATATACGCACGTAAAATTGCTTGCACAATCTTTAGTGAGATGCGAGGTAGCAAGACAATTTACGCAGAGATTGTGCTTCTTAACGTATTTTAATCGACTCTGGGGGGTGAGTCCTTTGAAGTTCTGGCAAGTCCGTATGGGATGATTTGCGTTGCAGAGTTTGCACGCGAAGTCCCTTTTTACTTGAGTGTAATAATTTAGGGATTTGTTTGGCCGATTTGGGAGGACATTGGAAGTCGAAGGTTGAGACGGTTTCGGATAAGAAGGGCGAATACTTTGAAGCCGTTCAAGTACCTCATATCTACCGGTCAGGAACTCATCCATTTGCGACCAGGGTGGCAGATCCTTCCGGGATGTCAATGACTGCTCCCATAGAGCGAGTGTCTCTTGGGGCAATTTGGTACAACATATGTAAACCAATAGCGGATCCCAATTGTCAGTGTCTACGGCCTGAGTATTGAGAACAGACAGACAATTGTTTATTGTGCTTTGGATCAGCTGTAGCGCCTCACTATTTTCGGTGAGGGCAGGAGCGATATTCAGAAGGGATCTAATTTGTGTACTAACGAGTATGCGTTTATTTTCAAAGCGTGATTTTAAAGCTTCCCACGCGAGTCCGAAATTCTCATCGGTTAATGCATATTGCTTTACAATAGCACCGGCTTTACCTTGCGTCTTGTATCGGAGGTGATACAATTTTTGGGCTGGAGTGAGCTGGGGGGTGGTTGATGTAAACCGCGGTAAACATGTCTCGAAAGGACGGCCACTGCTCATAGCCCCCCGAAAAAGGTTTCGGTATCACAAGGCGGAACTTGTAGGCAAATGTAAGGGGTATTTGCTGGTTCTAGGGGTCGAACCGGTTCCATATGCGCAGCGGGCTGGGGGGACTGAGTTTGGAGCATCTCAATGATGTCCGACATCTGAGCCATGCACAACTCGTACTAGTCTGTGCAGGCGTCGATTTTTTGCCTAGCCGACTCTTTGAAACCGTCGGGCTGGCTGTTGTCTTCAGCAATAAAGACTGCCTCATGTGCGCACATAAGCCTCTCCCATTGGGCTTCAAGATTTTTCTGCTTAATTTGAACCAGGGATTTGGTCAAATCGTCAATGGGAGCCGATGAAAATTGTGTGCATAATTGCACGAGTCTGTCAGATTCGAATGTAAATTTAGCAACACTGGGATCGGTTGCTTTGGGAATGGAAAGTTTGGAGCGCGTGTTTGGTGGCTCCCGAGTGACAGGAACTGTCAAACGTGCATTGGATGATTTTGTGTGTCTGGAGGAAGGAGTCTCCATTGTCACAAGTTGACGCTTGGGGGATCGCTCCATAGGCATTTTGTACAAAAAGGCTCGACAGAGGGTAAAAAGTTTGAATATATATAAATATACGGTATTGTAAAATAGACGTGAAGTCTAACCGCGTCCGCGCGAACGATAATTGAGTATGGGAAGAATTCGTTAGTACTCTCTGTCGAGTAAAAAAGTTTACAACCGTGTGTGTAAACGTATATGGAAATGTATATGTATATGGAAAGTTGTATATATGGGAACAAACAAATTCGTGAATGTGAATGGGTAATAAACAGATATTTGTATATGGGAATAGGGAATGTATATAAAAATTATTATAATATAAATATAATTTAAATGTGTAGTCAAATGTGTATGAAATTTTGTTTTTATTTGTGAAAAACTGAATTTATTTGTATGTGAATGTGAATGTGTGTGAATATACACGTATGTATGTAACTGGCCACATTCGCGTGGGCTGGGTGAGGTGCAGAATACGCGAGCGCCTAACCCCTATACGGTGCTACAAATGCCTCGATTTTGGCCATGTGTCGAAGAACTGCAGAAGCAACAAAGACCGCAGCGGGATGTGCTTGAGATGTGCAGGCAATGGTCATACATCCAAAAACTGCAACCTCGCACCAAAATGTGTACTTTGTCAACCCTCTGACAATGGTGAACCTGGAAATGACCACCCGACTGGAAGCTTCAAATGCGCGGCATACAAAAAAGCGTTGGCATTGATTACCCAACGAAATGATTAAGTGCATTCAGCTCAACCTCAATCACTGTGAGGCAGCGCAGAATTTGCTGAAGCAGACGATCTACGAACTCAAAGTAGATATCGCGCTCATCTGCGAGCAGTACAAAGCCCCTTCAGACGACACAACATGGGCAGAAGACGCCACCAAAAAAGCGGCTATCTGGGCCTGCGGGCCGTTGCCTATAGAGAAAAAAAACGTCTCACAAAAGGGCTTTGCTTATGCAAAAATCAACGGCATTCATTTCTACAGCTGCTACGCGCCGCCCAGCGAACGCCTGGATGAATTCCAGGATATGCTGGACCGGCTAACTCAAGACGCCGCTGGCAAAACCCCCGCAATTATTGCCGGCGATTTCAATGCATGGGCTGTAGAGTGGGGCAGCGTCAAGACTAACAAACGAGGTGCAGCACTGCTGGACGCTTTCGCGCGTACCGATTTCCAGCTCCTTAATGAAGGGAATAAGCCAACATTCAGTAGAGGACAAGCGAGCTCAATCATCGACCTCACACTGGCGAGAGGTCGACTTACCCGAAGTGTTAGATGGCAAGTGTCCGACATCTACACACATAGCGATCACATGGCTATCCTATTCTCATTGTTGCCACAGCACAACCCTGGAACCCGCCAAAAGAATCAGAAGGTCCAAAAACTCGGCTGGAGTACAAAACAGCTAGACCTGGCAACGCTTAATTATATGCTAGATGAACTGGCGGTCCCAGAAGCACCAGCAGAGGTGCGTGCCAGCCTAGTCATAAAATCATTAATGGCAATATGCGACGCTTCCATGCCCCGGAAACGGCAAATCCCTGAGCGGAGGCCAGTTTTTTGGTGGAATGAAGAGGTAGCAGAACAAAGACGTACCTGCCACACACTGCGTCGAAGATACACAAGAGCCAAACACAGAGGTGAATACTTGAGCCTGCAAGCCGAGTTCAAGGAGGCGCGAAAGCAGCTCCGCAAAGCCATCAAAAAGAGCAAACGGCAAGCCTTCTCTGCTCTTGTTGATGCGGTTGACGCCAACCCCTGGGGCGTCGGCTACAAGGTGGTGCTAAAGAAACTCAAAAGTGGCAGTGGAAAATCCCCCATCTGCCCAATCACTATGAAGCACATCGTTTCAACCCTCTTCCCACGACAGGGCGTATTTACTGCACCAAGACAGCTGAACATCGCTGAAGTGCCAGAGGTATCCGTGGAGGAAGTCATTGAGGTAGCAAAGAGGATAAAGGCAGATAAGTCCCCAGGCCTGGATGGTATCCCCAACAGAGTCCTAAAAGCCGCAATCCAAAAGAAGCCGCAAGTCTTCTGCGAGCTCTACTCGACGTGCCTGCGAGAGGGCATCTTCCCCAAGATCTGGAAGCGACAAAGACTTGTCCTCCTGCCGAAAGCCAACAAGCCACCAGGCGAACCCTCTTCATACAGACCACTCTGTATGTTAGACACGGCGGGCAAAGTTCTCGAAGGGCTAATACGGTCTAGGCTCGAACCGTTCGTCGAATCCTCGACTGGTTTATCCCCAAACCAATACGGCTTCCGTAAGCGTCGCTCCACTGTCGACGCCATTGCGGCAGTATGCGCCATCGCCAAAAGAGCGCTAGCAGGGAAAAGATGGCTAGAAGGCAAGAAGCAATATTGCGCTGTTATAACACTCGACGTTAAGAATGCCTTCAACTCGGCGAATTGGAACAACATTCTGCCCTTGTGGACTGTAATGTGCCGGACTACCTAGTCAGGATAATAGCGAACTACTTCGCTAACAGAGTCCTACTATATGACACGGAGGAGGGCCCGAAGCAATATGGTGTTACACGTGGCGTACCGCAGGGCTCCGTCCTAGGACCGGTTTTGTGGAACGTCATGTACAACGGCATACTGAAAATACAACGCCCTCCCGAAGTAAGCATCATCGGATATGCAGACGATGTAGCCGTAGTCGCTGTGGCCAAAACCCTGGCCACACTAACAGAGAATTGTAACACTACAATATCGGCCATGAAGGCGTGGCTGCGCAACGCCGGCCTGCAACTCGCAGAACACAAGACAGAAGCGGTCCTGCTTACAAGCAGGAAAAAAGTGGAAGGCATAAAAATTCGGGTAGGCGGCCATGAAATCCAGTCTAGTCCTCACCTAAGATACCTGGGTGTGCTGCTGGACTATCGGCTAAACTTTAAAGAGCATCTCAAGTACGCCAGTGACAAGGCTAGGCGAACCAGCGCTGCCATTGGCAGACTAATGCCAAACATCGGCGGCCCCAGGCCAATAACACGAAAATTAATAGCGAGCGTGACGGCGTCGATATGCCTCTATGCCGCGCCTATTTGGGCAGAAGCAACCATGACGAGCTCGTACGTCAGATGCCTTAAATCCGCTTACAGGCTCAGCTCGCTGAGAGTCTGCTGCGCCTTTAGATCGGTCTCGGACGAGGCAGCAGACGTGATTGCCAGCACTTGGCCAATCGATATACTGGCCAGAGAGGCAGCAATAACCTGGCGAGAGTGCAAAGACACTTCGGCCTCTCGATCTGCAGTGATGGAGGCGGTGCGGCGTAAAAGCTTAGCAGAATGGCAGCAGCGATGGGATGCATCGTCAAAAGGCCGGTGGACATGGCGGATGATCCCAAACATAGAAGCGTGGTGCAACAGAAAACACGGCGAGGTCAATTACTTCTTGACTCAAATGCTGTCAGGACATGGATGCTTCCAGGAGTATCTGCACAAATGTCAGCACGCAGACGACCCGTTCTGCCCAGCATGCGCCGGGAAAGCAGAAAACGCAGAGCACGTTTTGCTGGAATGCAGCCGCTTTGTCGAAGAGAGACGGTCCTTGGAATCCCTTCTCAATGAGCCGATCTCTCCTTCAGCAGTTACACACTGCATGCTGAGCTCGCCCGATGCATGGGAGGCCTGCAGCCGAATCATAACACTTATGATGCTTCGAGTGAGAAGTGACGAGCAGAACGCCCGGCGTCGGCCACAAACGACGGCAGCACTGCTTCAACACCCAAATGCGGCAACGATAGTTGCGCCGTGCACACCGCAAAATTAGCGCGGTTATTCTGCACCGTAGGCGACAACACTGTGGTGTCGAACGCATGGCAACACTTGCCATAACACACGGACGAAAGACTGACAAACGAACGATAGAGCGGTAACGCTCACGACGGCCTCCTGACGTAATACCTCACGGTGGTCCCAGGAGGGCTAACCGTCCGGACGAGAGGAGGGTTTAGCGGTTTAAAGTCCCACACAACTTGAGGCTTTCGATGCTTCCCTCCTCGTTAAAAAAAAAAAAAAAAAAAAAAAAAAAAAAAAAAAACACGTATGTATGTGTATGTGTATAAATTTGTGTGTTTTTTATTTATATATATATGTGTATGAATATGTGTATATATGTATATATATATATATCATATATATATTTGTATATATGTGTATGTGATTATTTGTACGAGTATTAGAGTAAGTAACGTGTCAAAATTATTTTGTGTACCAACAATGTTTGTCCCACTGTATGCACTTTGGGTGGCAGCAGATGTGCAGTGTATGTATATATGCAGCACTATTGAAAATTTTCGAAGTCCTAGAAAATTGTTCAATGTGCTGCAGAAAAAATGCGACTCGTCCCACTGTGCTTGTGTTTATATACTTCTGCTAGCGAGAGTGGAATTGCTTAGGCAGAAGTTAGGAAATTGTGATTGCACTTAGAGGCAGCAGCGGGAGTACTTGCTGCTTGTGCGTGCGTATATCGCACAAAGCGAAACGCAAAAATGTGCACAAGTGAGAGAGTGCAAGATCAACAGCTGGAGTGGACGCTGCTGATCTGCAATATGCACAAAGCGAAATGCGGGGGAATGTGTGCAAATTGGAGAAATTTGTGGGAAGCAGGCTGCAGCGCAAAAAGGGAGGGGTGCAAACAAATAGCGCAAAATTATGCGCAGCAGCGGGATTGCCTACTGCGACTAGTTAACAGTGGGGGGGTACCAGCATATAATTTTTTGACTGGATTTTTGGGAATGGGGATATATATTTTAAAAAAATATATGTTTTTGTTAGTGTATGTGTATGTAGTGTGTTAATTTTTTATAAAAATGTTTTGGGCTTATCTTAGTGGGCCCAGTGCCCGAGAATGGGAATCTCCTCTGCAGCTGTGTGATGTGCTAAGTTGTTTGCTGTTGTTTTTTTTATCCGCTGTTTGTGCTGTTATTGCTGCCCTTTTTGTCTGCTTTGTGTGGTGCTGTGTGTTGTGTTGTTGGCTGTTTGCCGTTGTTGGCTGCCCTCTTCGTCTGATCTGTGTTCTGCTGTGGGTGTGTGTTTTGTTGTTGTTTTCTGTTCTGCTGCTCTTCTTTTAAGTGTCACTGCACTGTTCAATGTCTTGTTTAGAATTTTTGTTTTAATTTATGTAAAATTGTGGTTCTGTGATTTGTATATTGTATGGTTTGTGCACTGTTTTTTGATCTTGTTGTGTGTATCACCTTCGTGCTTGTTTCACTTTTTGCTCTTGGTTCACTGTTTGTTGAGTTGTCACTCTTTGTATTTGGTTGTTTTTTTTTTTGTGTCACTTTTCACTTTTCGTGTAACTTTGTATATTGTTTGAAGTTTGTTTTTTATAAAGTGTTATTATTTTAAATTTTTTGTTAGTGTTTGTATTTCCGCGGCGCGAGTTCGCGGTTGGCTCGAAGGACCATGTACAATTCGACGCGGAGCGGTTGAAGAAAACGCTGGGGTTTCGTTTTTGGGGAGGTTTATTCAGCGACGGGTGAATAACGAATGTTACAATGAATTACAATAAACATTAAACGACACAAACGGCCGAAGCCGCGGAGCAGAAAATAGGGGGAAACATGAGTACAAAGGGACAAGGAAAGGAAGGGATTAGAGGTGGGATCGACAGATCACTTGAGACAGCACTCATTTAGCTATTAGGATTAAGCATTTAAACCAAATTTTAAAAGGAAAACAATTCTATCAAAAATTCAATAACAACAGAAAGAAAGTTAAATCTCAGACAATTGTTTATTGTGCTTTGGATCCGCTGTAGCGCCTCACTATTTTCGGTGAGGGCAGGAGCGATATTCAGAAGGGATCTAATTTGTGTATCAACGAGTATGCGTTCATTTTCAAAGCGTGATTTTAAAGCTTCCCACGCGAGTCCGAAATTCTCATCGGTTAATGCATATTGCTTTACAATAGCACCGGCTTTACCTTGCGTCTTGTATCGGAGGTGATACAATTTTTGGGCTGGAGTGAGCTGGGGGTGGTTGATGTAAACCGCGGTAAACATGTCTCGAAAGGACGGCCACTGCTCATAGCCCCCGAAAAAGGTTTCGGTATCACAAGGCGGAACTTGTAGGCAAATGTAAGGGGTATTTGCTGGTTCTAGGGGTCGAACCGGTTCCATATGCGCAGCGGGCTGGGGGGACTGAGTTTGGAGCATCTCAATGATGTCCGACATCTGAGCCATGCACAACTCGTACTAGTCTGTGCAGGCGTCGATTTTTTGCCTAGCCGACTCTTTGAAACCGTCGGGCTGGCTGTTGTCTTCAGCAATAAAGACTGCCTCATGTGCGCACATAAGCCTCTCCCATTGGGCTTCAAGATTTTTCTGCTTAATTTGAACCAGGGATTTGGTCAAATCGTCAATGGGAGCCGATGAAAATTGTGTGCATAATTGCACGAGTCTGTCAGATTCGAATGTAAATTTAGCAACACTGGGATCGGTTGCTTTGGGAATGGAAAGTTTGGAGCGCGTGTTTGGTGGCTCCCGAGTGACAGGAACTGTCAAACGTGCATTGGATGATTTTGTGTGTCTGGAGGAAGGAGTCTCCATTGTCACAAGTTGACGCTTGGGGGATCGCTCCATAGGCATTTTGTACAAAAAGGCTCGACAGAGGGTAAAAAGTTTGAATATATATAAATATACGGTATTGTAAAATAGACGTGAAGTCTAACCGCGTCCGCGCGAACGATAATTGGTATGGGAAGAATTCGTTAGTACTCTCTGTCGAGTAAAAAAGTTTACAACCGTGTGTGTAAACGTATATGGAAATGTATATGTATATGGAAAGTTGTATATATGGGAACAAACAAATTCGTGAATGTGAATGGGTAATAAACAGATATTTGTATATGGGAATAGGGAATGTATATAAAAATTATTATAATATAAATATAATTTAAATGTGTAGTCAAATGTGTATGAAATTTTGTTTTTATTTGTGAAAAACTGAATTTATTTGTATGTGAATGTGAATGTGTGTGAATATACACGTATGTATGTGTATGTGTATAAATTTGTGTGTTTTTATTTATATATATATATGTGTATGAATATGTGTATATATGTATATATATATATATCATATATATATTTGTATATATGTGTATGTGATTATTTGTACGAGTATTAGAGTAAGTAACGTGTCAAAATTATTTTGTGTACCAACAATTTTTGTGTGCGAGTGGGGAATGTTTGTCCCACTGTATGCACTTTGGGTGGCAGCAGATGTGCAGTGTATGTATATATGCAGCACTATTGAAAATTTTCGAAGTCCTAGAAAATTGTTCAATGTGCTGCAGAAAAAATGCGACTCGTCCCACTGTGCTTGTGTTTATATACTTCTGCTAGCGAGAGTGGAATTGCTTAGGCAGAAGTTAGGAAATTGTGATTGCACTTAGAGGCAGCAGCGGGAGTGCTTGCTGCTTGTGCGTGCGTATATCGCACAAAGCGAAACGCAAAAATGTGCACAAGTGAGAGAGTGCAAGATCAACAGCTGGAGTGGACGCTGCTGATCTGCAATATGCACAAAGCGAAATGCGGGGGAATGTGTGCAAATTGGAGAAATTTGTGGGAAGCAGGCTGCAGCGCAAAAAGGGAGGGGTGCAAACAAATAGCGCAAAATTATGCGCAGCAGCGGGATTGCCTACTGCGACTAGTTAACAGTGGGGGGTACCAGTATATAATTTTTTGACTGGATTTTTGGGAATGGGGATATATATTTAAAAAAAATATATGTTTTTGTTAGTGTATGTGTATGTAGTGTGTTAATTTTTTATAAAAATGTTTTGGGCTTATCTTAGTGGGCCCAGTGCCCGAGAATGGGAATCTCCTCTGCAGCTGTGTGATGTGCTAAGTTGTTTGCTGTTGTTTTTTTTATCCGCTGTTTGTGCTGTTATTGCTGCCCTTTTTGTCTGCTTTGTGTGGTGCTGTGTGTTGTGTTGTTGGCTGTTTGCCGTTGTTGGCTGCCCTCTTCGTCTGATCTGTGTTCTGCTGTGGGTGTGTGTTTTGTTGTTGTTTTTCTGTTCTGCTGCTCTTCTTTTAAGTGTCACTGCACTGTTCAATGTCTTGTTTAGAATTTTTGTTTTAATTTATGTAAAATTGTGGTTCTGTGATTTGTATATTGTATGGTTTGTGCACTGTTTTTTGATCTTGTTGTGTGTATCACCTTCGTGCTTGTTTCACTTTTTGCTCTTGGTTCACTGTTTGTTGAGTTGTCACTCTTTGTATTTGGTTGTTTTTTTTTTTGTGTCACTTTTCCCTTTTCGTGTAACTTTGTATATTGTTTGAAGTTTGTTTTTTATAAAGTGTTATTATTTTAAATTTTTTGTTAGTGTTTGTATTTCCGCGGCGCGAGTTCGCGGTTGGCTCGAAGGACCATGTACAACTCGACGCGGAGCGGTTGAAGAAAACGCGGGGGTTTCGTTTTTGGGGAGGTTTATTCAGCGACGGGTGAATAACGAATGTTACAATGAATTACAATAAACATTAAACGACACAAACGGCCGAAGCCGCGGAGCAGAAAATAGGGGGAAACATGAGTACAAAGGGACAAGGAAAGGAAGGGATTAGAGGTGGGATCGACAGATCACTTGAGACAGCACTCATTTAGCTATTAGGATTAAGCATTTAAACCAAATTTTAAAAGGAAAACAATTCTATCAAAAATTCAATAACAACAGAAAGAAAGTTAAATCTCAGACAATTGTTTATTGTGCTTTGGATCCGCTGTAGCGCCTCACTATTTTCGGTGAGGGCAGGAGCGATATTCAGAAGGGATCTAATTTGTGTATCAACGAGTATGCGTTCATTTTCAAAGCGTGATTTTAAAGCTTCCCACGCGAGTCCGAAATTCTCATCGGTTAATGCATATTGCTTTACAATAGCACCGGCTTTACCTTGCGTCTTGTATCGGAGGTGATACAATTTTTGGGCTGGAGTGAGCTGGGGGTGGTTGATGTAAACCGCGGTAAACATGTCTCGAAAGGACGGCCACTGCTCATAGCCCCCGAAAAAGGTTTCGGTATCACAAGGCGGAACTTGTAGGCAAATGTAAGGGGTATTTGCTGGTTCTAGGGGTCGAACCGGTTCCATATGCGCAGCGGGCTGGGGGGACTGAGTTTGGAGCATCTCAATGATGTCCGACATCTGAGCCATGCACAACTCGTACTAGTCTGTGCAGGCGTCGATTTTTTGCCTAGCCGACTCTTTGAAACCGTCGGGCTGGCTGTTGTCTTCAGCAATGAAGACTGCCTCATGTGCGCGAGTTATGAGTGGCGGCCTGCGAAGCTCAAGAAAACACAACTGGTTCGTACTAGATTGACACTTCAACTGCTTTATTGTACAATTCTCTGGCTCTTATATACTAATTAAATCCCCAATGTTTTAGTAAACATGCCCTACTTTGTAGGTTTGTTGATAGTTTCAGCTTCCGTTGAATTTGCTGATCGGTTCGGCTTCCGCAGAATTTGCTGCCTAGTGCGTCTTGTGTTGCTGGTATCGAATTGCTGTCCAGTGCGTTTGTTTTGCCGGTATCGATTTCTGTTGATCGCTATTTGTTGTTGTTGAACGTCGATGGTTTTCCTATTCGTCTACGCTGCTGTGGAATGTCAGCGATTCTGCTATTTGTTTACACTATCGCGGCTCGCTGCTGTGTCGGCAGTGCACTACTTTGTTGCTGCTGATTGTTGTTGTCGGCAGTGCACTACTTTGTAGCTGCTGATCGTTGTCGACTGGCTGTCGTTGTCAGCAATTTGCCCTCCGTGGTTTGGGTGGTGCGTGTAGCGTGGGTGATGTCATACTTTGTGTGGTGTGTGGTGCGGGTGCGGTACTTTGTGCGGTGTGTGGTGCGGGTGAGGTAACTCCTCCCCCCTTAGAGTAGAGCGAAGGCCACAGTGAATCTGCTGGGGCCGTAGCGATGCTTTCCGTAAGTCGCGGGGTGTAGGAGTAAATTGTTTTTCTGCTTTTCCTTGCTATGTAGGTTGTGGTAATTACGAAGACCAGGAGTAGTATTCCCATCGAGGTGTATGTTATCCATTTGTGGGTGTTTGTTCGCTTGTGTAGTTCTAGTATGACCGCTCTATCCCGTAGTTGGTGATTTCTTAGTTTAGGAAGGGTTGGTTCATCAAACATCTTCTTCGGGATGATCTGCTTGTGCTGGGGTAGGTTTATCTTGATTGTTTCTTCGAAGTGTGCCTCTCTGTCGTCATATGTAACGTCGTTGACTGTGACTGCGCAATTTTCGTGGTATAGGATTGCCGTCCCGTTTATTTCAACAGGTGGGCTGCAAGTAGAGTTTATTAGTAAATTTGCTGCGTTTTTAAATAATATGAAATTCTTCTCGGGTTCTGTAATCTCTTCGATGTGACCAACGTCTTCGATGTCGCATTTTGGTTCTTCCTTCCTTAGCAGGTTTCCGACGCACTCCGATGTTGATGCTGCTTCCTCTTTAAACGAGTTCTTACAGAAGAACGTTCCTTCAATCTTTTGGCATACCTTTCTAAAATAACTTATAGTGTGCTTATTATATGCTATGAATTGTGGTGTTTTTATTTGTTTTGTTTGATTTATTGGTAGGGGTATAATATGTGCCATTGTATAATTTTCGTGTCTAAATACGGGGGTTTTTATATTGAATACTATGTTGGAGTTATTATAATAGGCTTGAAGTTCTAACATTTCGTATATGTTTTCATTCGATATCATTTGGATATCCTGATTTTCTATTGTGTTTCTTATTAAATCTATTTCGTTTTTGGATAGTAGGAATTTTGAGATTATATTTAGTTTTGCTAGTATGATTGCTTCGGCAATATTCTCGATTTGCTTAATTAGTTTTTCTGTGTTATAGTTGATTTTGTTTAGATATTGCATTTCGTGAATGGCGTTTTCTTCTTTAAATATTTTGTTTGTGTATATTTTTTGGTCTTCTTTTAAAATCTTTATAATAAACTCTTGCTCGTCATTGATGTCTTGTGTGATATCTGAGAGTCTTTTTATCACGTGAGTGTTAATTTTGTCTTGCCGTGTTAGTTCTGTATTTATGTGTTCTGCATCTGAGTTGTCCATGTTCCCGGTAATGAATTTAACTATAGACCCGAGTCCATTTATTATTCCTCTTTTTCCCGTTTGCTTTCCATAGGTATGATTGAATGAAGTTTTTCTTTTAGTTCGGTCAGTTTTAGTTTCGTTACTTCGAGCGAGTCATTAGCCATATCATTTGGTTGAATCATCTTAAGGGTTTCGTTAATTTTGTGTACGCATTCTACGTATGTATTTAGGTTTATTATATGGACCATATTGTTATGTGAGTTTATTATTCTTGTATTTCCCAGTTTTAGCTCCAGTAATGATATGCCATCATTAATATTCTGAATGTTCATGCGTTGGCATAGTGCCCAAGTGGGAAGTCTGAGGGGATAGGGGTGATATTTGGTGGTTGCATGAAATATATAAAAAAAATATATCCATATATTAGAAAAACTTCTTTTTTTTTCGTTTCAATTAAACCACTGTATTGATATTCCGTCAATACTCCTACTTCGGGATGGACTGTATTGAGTCACTACTGATATGCCGTCAGTACCCTAGGTTAGGATGGATTTAATGAAATACGATTTTCCTTAATAATAAAAATTTTCCCATGAAATCTATTTCGTTATTCCCTCGTTTTCTTCTTCCTTATTTTTGACTTATGGATTTTTTGGTTCTTATCTGTTATTATTGTTAATTTTTCATTTCTTTTAATTTTTTGTTTCGAAAACCTAGGTGTAATTTTGTTTCTTCTATTTTCTTTTCGATAAACTACGTCGTCTGGACACAAGGTGTCGGGAGGTTTTCTGTTTTTGTTAAGTCTTTTGATCCTGGCTGATGTTATTTCGGCAACTTTCCTTTGTATTTCCGGGTAAATTTTTTGTTGGTATTCGTTTAGTTTCTTCAGGTACTCGTGTTCCTCGTTGAAGACTATATTTTGATTAAAGGTATAGGTTTTGCCGAAGAATAGTTCGTACGGCGTTAACCTAGTGGTAGAATGGATAGCATTATTGTATGTGATTAAGCATTCGGAGAGTATTTCATCGTGATCGATTTCAGATTTTGTTTCCTTCCTTTTTGCTAATATTATCCTATATATTTCAGTTAGGGTCGAGTGGAGGCGCTCAACCGGGGCGTTGCTAGATGACTGTTGGAATGATGTTATGTGTAGTTGTATTTGAAATTGCTTACAGAAGTCCTTAAAAATTAAAGATGAAAATTCAGCACCCTGATCACATACAATTTTTTTTGGTATGCCGTGAAGGCTTATAAAATTTTTAAGAGCTTTTATTACTTGCAAGCTGTTCCTTGCTACCAGTGTGTACCCGGCTGCAAACTTTGAACATTTGTCTATTATCGTGATGATTTGATTATGATTAATGGAATAGATGTCAATGTGTAAGATGTCTAGTGGTTTTAGAGGTATTTCTGGGTTTTCGTATACTATTTTTTTGGGACGTCTGTCATATTTTTGGGTTTGGCAGGTGTCACAACTGTTTATGATCTGTGCTATTTTGTTTTTCATTTGCGGAAAGTAGTACTCTCTCTTAAGGTGAAGGTATGTTTCTTCTATGCCCCTGTGATTACTATTGTTATGGTATAGCCTTATAGTAGTTTCCTGTTCATCATTATTTGTTATGTCTATTACATAAAATGTGCAACGTATTAACCGATACATTTTGTTACTGGAGAAGTACCGTGAAAATGTTTTTTGTAATATCCGGAAAGTACAGTTATCTGTATATACCGCAACGAGCTTGTTCTGGGGAATACTTTCTCTAAAGATTTTGATAATCCCTTTTTCGTCGAATTTTTGTTCACAAATTGTTATTCTTTTTTTGTTTTTAAATACCATTTCTTTTGTGATACTATTGTTTGGGTTAATTTGGAGTATGATTTGAATGTTGAAATCATTAAGTGGTTTCTCGGAAATTGGGATACCGTCATCGAGATTCTCTTCTGCGGAGTGAATGGTACTTCCGCTTGTTCCGAGCACAGAGGAGCTTTGGTCATTGATATTTACGTCAATTTTTACTCGGCTTAATGCATCTGCATTTGTGTTACTTTTCCCTTTCTTATAGATAATTTTGTAATCAAATTCCTCTAATTTGAGCCTCCATCTTATTAATTTAGAGTTTGGCTCTCTAAGGCTCATTAACCATGTCAATGGTCTGTGGTCAGTTACAATTGTAAATTGTCTTCCAAAAAGGTAGGGGCGAAAGTATTTGACAGCCCATACTATGGCCAATAACTCCTTTTCTATAGTGGAATAATTGATTTCAGAATCTGAAAGTGTTCTACTCGCAAAGCATATAGGTTTATCGGAACCGATTGTACCCTGGGACAATATAGCTCCCAGTGCATAATTGCTTGCCTCTGTGGTAAGTATGAATGGTTGGGAAAAGTCAGGGTATTGCAATATTGGATCGTTGCATAAAAGCCTTTTGCATGTTTCAAATGACGTGATATACTCCTTAGTGAATTCTATTTTCCTGTCCTTTTTTAAACAACTTGTCATTGGTTTTGTTAATTTAGCGAAATCGCGTATGAATTTTCGGTAGTACCCTAATAGACTGTTGTTACGATATGTCCGAGGAAAGAGATTTGTTTTTGTAGGAATTCTGATTTATCGAGTTGGATTTTAAAATTGGAATTTTTGAGTTTTTCAAAAACTTGTCCTAGATTGAGTATATGTTCTTCAAGTGAGGTTGAGAAAATTATGATGTCGTCTAGGTATACTAGACAATTCTTCCCGATTAGTTCCCTTAGGACATTATCCATTACTCTTTGGAAGGTTGAAGGTGCGTTCTTGAGTCCAAAGGGCATTCTTACGTATTCGTAATGCCCTCCTTCAACTGTGAAGGCAGTTTTCTGGATGTCCCTTGGGTGCATTTCAATTTGGTGGAACCCACTCGCTAGATCCAGTGTTGAAAAATACATGCATTTACCAAGCTTGTCTAGGATCTCAGTAATATTTGGTAAAGGATATTTATCCGACACTGTTTTTTCGTTAAGTTTGCGATAGTCGATGACGAGGCGCCATTTCTGTTTATTACTTGCATCTTTTTTCTTAGGGACAACCCACACTGGGGAACTCCATGGGGAGTAGCTTGGTCTGATAATGCCCTGCGAGAGCATTGAGGAAATTTGGTTGTGTACTTCTTGTTTGTGTATATGTGGGTATCTATAGGACTTCGTATATATCGGTACATCGTTCGTTGTTATTACTCTGTGCTTTATTTCATTCGAAAAGCTAAGTTTTTGACCTTCTTTAAAAAATATGTCATCGTACTTTTTGCACAACTTAAGGAGTTGTTCTTTTTCTTCGCAATTGAGATGCTCCATCCGTAGAAGGTCTTTAATCTGTGTGCTTTTTCCGGTACTATTTTCGTTTACTATTTCGATATTATGCAATTCAATGAATTGAGATGATATGTATTGGCTAACCTTCAGTGGTTGTTCCAAGTACAGTGTTTGATCGTTGTGGCTTATATTTACCACTTCTACTAAGCTGATCCAATCATTAGCAGAGTATAATCCCCCCGTGATATATAGATTGCTATTAATTTTTGTTTCTTCTATTAATATATCACCAGATTTAATGTCTACCGGGATTTTCACTAAAACTTTAGTAGCAGCTGGGATGGTGATTTTGCCGGAGGAAGCATTTGGTTTGTGGATAAGACTGATCGTTGCGTTTTTTGTTTCTATTGTGTTTTGTAGTAGGTTTATTTTAGCGCCTACTTGTTTTAGATAGTCAATTCCCAGTAACCCATCGAAATATTTGTGGAACTCGAAAATAAAGAATTTGCATTTCCCTGATTGTTTAAATTCCTTAAATATGGGTAATTCTACTTGTTGGTTAATTGTGTGTTCTGCTAGGATTGTTTTTATAGTGACTGGTTTTGTTGTGATTTTCTTAAGGCTTTCTGTAAATTTCGGGTTGATAAACGAAGAAGATGATCCTGTGTCGATCAGAAATTTTAAGGGTCTCCCAAAAGGTGAAGAAATGTTAATGTAAATAAGTTCATGCCCGTGTTTATTGGTATCTATATACCCAGTGGGCTGTGCGAGGCAAGTAGGTGAAAATTTATTTCCTCGTCAATGTTAGTTTCCGGTTCCATTTCGTCGCTAAATTTGTTAATGTCATTTATATTATGCAATTCCTCGTTTTTAGCTTTATATGTTAGATTTGTTCTTGTGGTTGGGCTTTGTTTAAAATTGTTTGGATTATCTCGTCTTAAACGGGAGAATCCACTGTTATCCACATCCATTGGTGTAGGAGGTGGCATTTTTGGGATACTAGCGGTTTGACCGAAATAATTATTGGAATTATTTGGGCTATAATAATTGTTTGGGTTATTTTGCCTAGGAGCTTGTTGATTACTATACCTATTATTGTATGGTGTGTTATTAACCGGGTTTTGATTTTGCCGTGTATATTGCATTTGCGTATTTTGTAGGTTAGGTCTGTAATACTGATACTGCGGATTTCGGTTCTGTTGCTGGTAATTAGGTCTAAAATTTGGTTGGTTATTAACGTATGGCCTATTGTTATTGTAGTATGGTTGATTGTTTCGCCTGTATTGTGCATTATTTTGTCTAATTCGTGGTGCCTGTTGATAATATATATTTTGTTCTTTAATGTAGAAGTCGAGGGCTTCGGGAAGTGTTTCTGGTCGCATGGACCTTATGGTTACTCCCAGTGGGTCTGCTAACCCAGTTAGGAATGTGTTTAAACATAGTTCGGCGTATAAAGTTTTCTTTGAATTTACTACGTTTTGTTCCTTTTCCTGCAGTAGTACATTGTTGTACAGTGAAGACTGAATTTATATTATTTCGCTATAGAATTTTTCGAATGTTTTCCCGTTTTGTTTGAGGCTGTGAAGGTCCCTTATTAGAGATGTTTCTGTCCTTTTATCTGCATAGTGAAGGATGAGGTTTTGTTTTATCTCATCCCAGTTTAAAGAAGTTCCGTACATATTAAGGACTTCGTTGGCTTGCCCTTCAATTTTGTTGCGTATTGCTCTTAAAAGTATTGACCCGAGTGGTGTTTTGTCTGCACCACGGATAAAGAGCAAAATCTCTTCGACATTGTTTACGAATTCGAATAGTAAGCGAGGGTTACCGTCAAATGCTGGGAGTAGCTTAATTGCATCTGGAATACGCAATGAAGAGAATATGTCTGTCGGTTCTGTCGTCATGGTATCGTTTTGTTTTGTGATTTCAAAATTCGGTTCTATTTCTTCCTGTGTTACTTCCGGAATATCTGATAAGCTTCTGGTTTTAATAATAATTTTTTTTGTGTAAGGCAAAAATCGAAATTTCTTTGACATTAGTTTTTTTTCTATATTCTTATAATTGTCCTCCTCTTCTTATGTGCTATTTCTTTCCTTTTACAGAATTCTATTAGTTTTTCAATAAATTTTGCTTTTATATAGAGGTTTTCTGACTCTTTGCCGGTTGTGTACAATTGTGCGTGATTTTCAAGGAACTCTATGTATTCATACATTGGTCTCATTACAATTTGTTTCCCTTTTTCCCTCTTTTTTTTTTATACTACTTAGTCTTACTATAACTTACAGGTAGCCAAAGAGGATTGAGGATATCTTCATCGCCCTGCTGTCTTTCGATGATGTTTCCCGCTGCCGGCTGCCGATTTCGCTTCTGTAGACACGCCCTCAGGTGATGTGCTCTTCACTTTACGGGATCCTGGTTCAACCGAGTGTAAACGGATCGATATCCGAAACTTGTGTTGTGTCCTTGTCTAGTTGAAGCTCGTCCTCGTATTCCGCGAGGACTTTACGCTCTGTAGACTAACACGCGACCTTATGATTCTGTGGCCTGTTCTCGTATTCCGCGAGAGTTGGAAGCCAATCACTGTAGGTCTACTCAAGAGTTCAAAGCTTAAGCTCCTTGAGTTTTCACAAGTTCACTCGGACTACACGACTGCGCCAGTTATGAGTGGCGGCCTGCGAAGCTCAAGAAAACACAACTGGTTCGTACTAGATTGACACTTCAACTGCTTTATTGTACAATTCTCTGGCTCTTATATACTAATTAAATCCCCAAAGTTTTAGTAAACATGCCCTACTTTGTAGGTTTGTTGATAGTTTCAGCTTCCGTTGAATTTGCTGATCGGTTCGGCTTCCGCAGAATTTGCTGCCTAGTGCGTCTTGTGTTGCTGGTATCGAATTGCTGTCCAGTGCGTTTGTTTTGCCGGTATCGATTTCTGTTGATCGCTATTTGTTGTTGTTGAACGTCGATGGTTTTCCTATTCGTCTACGCTGCTGTGGAATGTCAGCGATTCTGCTATTTGTTTACACTATCGCGGTTCACTGCTGTGTCGGCAGTGCACTACTTTGTTGCTGCTGATTGTTGTTGTCGGCAGTGCACTACTTTGTTGCTGCTGATCGTTGTCGACTGGCTGTCGTTGTCAGCAATTTGCCCTCCGTGGTTTGGGTGGTGCGTGTAGCGTGGGTGATGTCATACTTTGTGTGGTGTGTGGTGCGGGTGCGGTACTTTGTGCGGTGTGTGGTGCGGGTGAGGTAACTCGCGCATAAGCCTCTCCCATTGGGCTTGCAAATTTTTTTGCTTAATTTGGACCAGGGATTTGGTCAAATCCTCAATGGGAACCGATGAAAATTGTGTGCATAATAGCACGAGTCTATCGTACTCGAAAGTAAATTTGGCAACACTGGGATCGGTTGCTTTCGGACTAGAGATTTTGGAGCAAGTGTTTGGTGGCTCCCGAGTGACAGGAACTGTCAAACGTGCATTGGCTGACTTTGGGTATCTGGAGGACGGAGTCTCCATTGTGATAAGTTGGCGTTTAGGGGATCGCTCAACAGGCATTTTGCTTAAAAAAGCTCGACAGAGGGTAAAAAGTTTAAGTAAATATAAATGAAGGGTATTGTGAAATAGACGTGAAGTCTAACCGCGTCCGCGCGAACGATAATTGAGTATGGGAAGAATTCGTTAGTACTCTCTGTCGAGTAAAAAAGTTTACAACCGTGTGTGTAAACGTATATGGAAATGTATATGTATATGGAAATTTGTATGTGTAATAAATATAAATGTGTATATGGGAATTGAGCAAAATTTGTGTATAGGTATGTGTATTGGGAATATATGTATATGGGGAACAAATAAATTTTTTGTAATTGTAAATGGGTAATAAATAGAAATTTGTATATGGGAATTGGGAATGTATATAAAAATTATTATAATATAAATATAATTTAAAAGTGTAGTCAAATGTGTATGAAATTTTGTTTTTATTTGTGAAAAAGTGATCTGTTTTGTATGGGATGTGAATGTGAATCTGTGTGAATAAAAGTATATATGTGTG
The DNA here is from genome assembly GCA_963971225.1 of Melieria omissa. Classification (NCBI taxonomy): domain Eukaryota; kingdom Metazoa; phylum Arthropoda; class Insecta; order Diptera; family Ulidiidae; genus Melieria; species Melieria omissa. The sequence continues at coordinate 50,250,409 of OZ020269.1, read as the reverse complement.
TATAAATATATTTATTTGGATGTATATATATGTGTGTATGTGATTATTTTTGTAAATTGGGAAATAAATATGTATGTGTATGAGTATAAATTTGTGTGTATATATGTATATATATTTGTATTTTTTTTTTTATTTTAACGAGGAGGAAGCATCAAAAGCCGAACCCCGTCAGTGTGTGACTTTAACACACTAAACCTGCTCATGTCACAGACCGGAATCCCCTCCGGACACTACCGTTAAGTATTACGTCAGAGGGCGGTTTTGAGCGCTCGGCTCACAGTATCGTTTTGCTGTCAGTGCAGTTAGTCGCTAGTTGCACTTACTAGGCTCCCCCACCGTAGGTCTGGAATAGGTCCCTCCCCGTACGGTTTGTCACCACCCCTCCTTGGATTTACGTCTCATTCGTGTGTCCACGTAATAGTAGCGTATGTCCACGTCAGGTGGTTTGACCCGTTTACCGGTCAGCACGCCTGCACTCTTCTTCCCATCTCAGTGCCTTGTGGATGTCTGCGGCGCATTTACATACCGCTTTCCAGGCATCCTCGGAGTCCAGCATCAGCTCAATCAGGTTGTGTGGAGTTGGCATCACCCCTGTGACTATCGCAATGTGGTTTCTGGCTGCCTCAAACCTTGGACAGTCAAACAAAACATGTTTCGCGTCTTCTGCGACACTGCACCGCGGGCATAGGGGTGAGCTCTCATGCGCGAAGCGATGCAGGTAGCTCCTGAATGCTCAATGGCCCGTCAGGACCTGCGTCAAGTGGTAATTGAGCTCGCCATGCTTTCGATTCACCCATCTCACATCCGGTATCAGCGTGTGAGTCCATCTGCCCTTGGATGAGGAATCCCAGCGTTGCTGCCATCGCCTTAACGACTCTTCCTTCTCCTCCATATTGACTATCTCACCGCGTTCGCCTTTCTTTTTCCTGGCGTGAATTCGGCTGCACTCTTCCGCCATGATGCCGATCGGAGTCATTCCCGCCAGCAGGAGCGAAGCATCGTCAGAAGCGGTTTTGAAGGCGCTTATCACTCTTAACGCTGCGAGCCGATACACCCGTTCGTATAGCCTGCAGTTTGCCTTCGTTCGCAACGACTCTGGCCAGACTGGCGCTGCATAGATATACATATATATATATATTTTTTTTTTTTCGCGGAGGAGGTGGAAAATCTTCGAAAGATACAGCCGAGCCCGTGCTCAACTGTATGCCGGATTCTTACCGACTAAAAACCACCCCCTTTCTCCAACCCGTGGTCCCGGCGGAACTGCCGGTGAGCATTGCGTCGCCGGGCGGGTTTCCAGCCTTAAGAATTCGGCTCGTAGATGCTACCGGGGCCCTCTGCCCTACGCTCTTGCTCCAGTCGTCGCTGCTCCATCATAATTTGTGCTGCAAACGCACACACCGCGCCCCAGTTCTCCGCCGTTTCGAGCATTTGCTGCACCATGCTCTGCACGCTAATAGGGCTGCCTATGTTCGATCGCAGCGCCTGTCGCTGTGTCTCGTACCGAGGACATTTTAGTATAACGTGCTCCGCATCCTCCACCTCGCCGACGCACATGGTGCAGTATGGGTCGGTTTCGTGGCCGAAGCGATGAAGATACGCCTTGAAGCAGCCGTGACCCGTTAGTAGCTGCGTCAAATAGTGCGTGACCTCGCCGTGCTTGCGGTCCAGCCAATTGTTGAGCACTGGTATCAGGCGGTGCGTCCACCTCCCCTTGGATGAGCTATCCCAGCGGCTCTGCCATTCGCGCAGACTTCGCTGCCTGCCGTTGCTTCGCCCATTGTTGTTGTCATCGCACGCTTTGTGGTACGCTTCCAAAGCCAGGATGTCGACCGGTATCATGCCGGCAACCACACAAGCTGCTTCGTACGACGTTGTACGGAATGCGCGGCATATCCTCAATGCGCATAGGCGATACGTTGCCTCAATCTTTCGCCGATACGAGCGAACCGTCGTCGCAGGGGCCCAGACTTGCGCTCCATATAGTAAAGTCGAGGTTGCCACTCTTGACAGGAGCATCCTTGTTGACTGCTTTGGCCCGCCGAGGTTTGGCATTAGCCTCGCTAACGCAACAACCCTGCCAGGCGTCTCTGGTGGGCGGGTCCGTGGCTCGCTGATAACGGCGTCTGTTTCTGTTGCATTCTGCTCGCAACTCTTCGATTTTTGCATTCCACCAGTAGACTGGGGTGCGCTTCACGCAGCCGCCCCTCCTTCGCATTGATGCATTGCACGCGCGCGTGATACGGTCCATCAGCTGCTTCGTTTTCTGGAACGCTGAACCATTCAGCGGCGAGCCCTCCATGGACAGATCGAAGAGCTGCTTGTCGAAGGTATTTTTCCTCCAGCCTCGAGGGCAGTGTCTGCCACCAGTCGGTTGCCTGGATGTGTGTGAGCGCAAAATGCTGCAGCAGATCGCTTGATGGTCGCTATGCGTGTATCGACTACTAAGTGTCCACGAGGCTAGCGGCGCCAGCCTGGAGCTGACAAATGTTATGTCGATGCACGAAGTTCTGCCGTTTCTGCTAAAGGTGGGCTGACCACCTGAATTAAGTAGCACAATGTCAAGCGCCGCGAACGCCTCCAGGAGAATAGTCCCCCTTGCATTGGTCCTGGAGGAGCCCCAGTCCATTGCCCAAGCGTTAAAGTCGCCAGCGATTATCTTCGGCGACCTGTCCCTCGCGTCCGCAACTATTTCGTCGATCATCGCTGTGTACTCCTCCATCGACATGCTAGGCGGGGCATAGCAGCTATAAAGGAATGTGTTGTCCACCTTGGCTCGCACAAAACCTCTGGCCCTTCTGGCCTGCTCCTGGAATGGGCTATTGCCACAAATCCAGATGGCCGCTTTCTCCGCCTCATCAGTGGCCCACACGCCTCTGTCTCGCCGTTCATACGGCTCACTTAGAAGAGCTACGTCTACGCCCAACTCACGCACGGTTTGGCCCAAAAGGTCCTGCGCCGCTTCGCAATGGTTCAGATTGAGCTGAATGAACTTCATTTGCGAGTTTTGGCAGCCGCTTGATACACTGGGCATTTGTAGCTGCCGGTGACATGGCTCGCCTCCATCTGGTTTTGCGCGCAGTGCATACACTTAGGCGCCGCGGCGCAATCGCTAATTTTGTGGCCTTTATCGCCACACCGCATGCACAGATCGGACCAGTCGTTGGCGCTCTTGCAATCTCTTGCCAGGTGCCCGAAACACATGCATTTGTAACAGCGGCGCATCCGAATTTTCTCTCGGATGCGACACTGCACCCAACCGACTCGAATCCTGCCAGCCTTCAACACTACGTTGGCGGTATTTACCGGTAGCACTAACTCCGCCCGCTGCGTCCCAGCAAAGCTTTGCCGCATCGATTTAAGCTTCGCGTTCAATACGCCTGGCACTTCCGCAAATTGTTGACAAAGTGCTGCGATAACTTCGTCGCCCGTGGTTACTTCATCGAGATCCATTACTTCCATAATGGTCGTTTCCGTTAGTGCCTTTACTTCCGCTTCACTCTGCAGGAACTTCTCCATCGCTCTCTGCAAGTCATCCGTCGTCGTGCTGGCTGCTTTTTTAAGCTCAAAGAGCAACTCCCCCTTAATGGTTTTTCGAACCTGGTTTACGTTTAAACTAAGCTCTTTTAGTTCTGGCGCAGCTTTCACTTTTCGCAGCATGTCCGCGTAGGTAGCTTGGCCAGTTACTTTGACTACCAACGCGTCTGGTCGAGCCTGCCTTTTCCTAGGCTTTTGTTTGGCCTGCACCTTTACCCAGCCATTTTGCTGGTTTTGTTGGCGCATCTGATGCGTTTGTTCAACCGATGCGCTCATTGGCTGCGGTAAGTTCCCCTGCGTTTGTTTGTTTGGCTGCTTGTTGTTGTTGGCTTCCACACCTTGCATTGCATTTGCACTTCGCCTAGCCTTCGGCGATATTATGCGCGTGCGTTTATTGCTCTGCTGAGGTGAGTTCTCCGCTGCTCTTGCATTGTCTTCGTTTGCCGCTCTCGTTCTCTTGCTCCGAAATGTTGCTTCTTTCAGTTTCTCCGTTTGCGTGGCTATAGTGTTAGTGGGCGCATTAAGGTTTTTGTTGCTCATGTTGGCTTGCGCCACCACACGCTCATACAGGTCGACCATACTGCTGACCACACTCTTCATTGGCATTGGCATGTTTCGCTTGCTCTCCATCATGCTCGACAACTCCTTTAGTTTTTCGCCGAGTGCCGTGAGAGTAGCATTGTGCACCACATCGTCGGGTGCCGCAAAACAGCCGCGCTCGCTTGCTGGTGCAGTAGTTGCTGTTTGGCACCGTGTGTGTGGGGAGCTGGTTGTCTCCTCTGCTGCTGTTGTTGCTGACTTGCTGGCCGCTGGCGCAGCACTTGCCATTTCCCTCACCGGCGATCGAGCTAGTTTTGTGCGCGCCTTGAACGGGTTCGCAGTCGTATCGCGGCTTGGTGCTGAGCTGTTTGTCGCCCTGTCATCTTGCGCAGGGGCGATTTTGCTTGGATGCGAATTCCACATACTACCAAGCTTGGTCGCATGCCCACCCGAATTCGCCGCACTCTTCGTCGGTTGGTGCCTTCGCTAGATATGGCTTGTGTTGGAGACTTTCCTCTCACGGTTTCGTGGTGGTAAACAGTCGAGGTTCGTGTCCGCGCTGCAGTGTGGGCGGAGCCTAGCGCGATGCCGAGCTTTTAGCACGGCCACAGCCCAGGTCCGAGCAGTACGGTGAACTTGGATGCAGTTTCGTTGCAGCCGCACTCCTCCCACTACTTCGTTGTTGAGGTTCGTTCTACTTACCTCCGTTCTTCTCTGCCGAGTTGGATTTCGCTGGCCTTCGTGGTGCTTGTTGCTGTCCCTTACCTTCGCTGAGACTTTAGCTGCCAAGGCGCGGTGGTTTGATGAAAAAGCAGACACTACCACTCCAGGGAGTCACAAGCGGAGAGTTGCTTACACTTTCAACACACCACCCTCTGTGGGAGCGTTAACACACACTTTTAGAATTTTTAGGTCACTTTGTCCTCACTTAAAAAGAGATTTTCGCGGATCGCTGTAAAAACTCGTCGTCACTCCAGAACGATCACTCCCTCTCATTCATATATATATATATATATATATTTGTATATATATGTATATGTGTATGTGATTATTTGTGTTATTGTGTCAGTGAACGTAAAAAGTGGAAAAATAAGTGTATGTACAAAAAGTTTTGTGTGCGAGTGGGCGATATTTGTCCCACTGTTTGTACTTGGGATGGCAGCTTATGTGCAGTGAATGAGTATCTGCAGCACTATTGAAAAGTCCTAGAAAATTTTTCAATATGCTGCAAAAAGGGAGTAACTCGTCCCACTGTGCTTGTGTTTATATACTTCTGCTAGCGAGAGTGGAATTGCTTAGGCAGAAGTAAGAAAATGTGATTGCACTTAGAGGCAGCAGCGGGAGTGCTTGCTGCTTGTGCGTGCGTATATCGCACAAAGCGAAACGCGAAAATGTGCACAAGTGGGAGAGTGCAAGATCAACAGCTGGAGTGGTCGGTGCTGATCTGCAATATGCACAAAGCGAAATGTGGGGGAATGTGTGCAAATTGGAAAAATTTGTGGGAAGCAGGCTGCAGCGAGAGTTTTGCTGCTTTGCCTGCGTAGGTCGCACAAAGGGAAATGTGAACACAAAAAGCGCAAAATTATGTGCAGTAGCGGGATTGCTTACTGCACTGCGCTATTTTGTATGTGTACCGGGGAAATGTACACGAAAACGGACAATGGCGGGGTACCAGTACGTAATTTTTGGCTGGATTTTAAGGGAATGGGAATATTTAATTTTTTATAAATATATGTGTTTTATGTTAGTGAATGGGTATGTAGTGTGTTAATTTTTTATAAAAATGTTTTGGCTTATCTTAAGGGGGCCCAGTGCCCGAGAATGGGGATCTCCTCTATAGTTTTGTGTCCGCTGCTGTGTTGTGCTGCTTGCTGTTGTTGTTGCCCTTTTCGTTGGCTTTATGTTGTGCTGTGTGTTTGTTGTGTTGTTAATTCTGCTGCCCTTCTTGTCTGCTTTATTTTATGTCTTGTTGTTTTTATATTCTTCCGTAGTGTGTGCTTTTGTTTTTGATAAGTGTCACTGCACTGCACTGTGTACGTTTCGTTCTTTTTTGTTTTTAATTTTTGGAAACTTGTGCACTGTTTTAATTGTTGTAGGTACACTTTTTGTTTCGTTCACTTGGCAATCGTAGTGTCACTGTTTGTAATAGCTGATTTGTTTTCACTGTTTTGTAAATTGTTTGTTTGTTTGTTTTTATGAAACTATGTGTTTTTTGTTTTGAGTGTCTTTTCACTTTTTTGTATTTTAATTTGTTTTTAACCTTCGCGGTTCACTCGCGAACGGCTCGAAGGGCCATGTAAAAGTTCTTCGCGGAGCGGTGGAAGAAAACGCGGTATGTCTTCGGGTTTATGGGTGTCTTTATTCGTTGACTGATGAAGGACGAGTGTGATACAAAGAATACATGAAACATTGAACGAGACAAACGGCCGAAGCCGGGGAGCAGAAAATAGGGGGAAACATGAGTACAAAGGGAAAGGAAAGGAAGGGATTAGCGGTGGGAACGACAGATCATTAGAGACAGCACTCATTTAGCCAATTTGTTTTTTTTAATGCATTGTTAATGTATTTAAATTCTGAATTTTCTTGTAATTTTATTTAGTTTTTAGTTGTTTATTTTCTCGTTTATGTTTGTTAATTTGTGATGAATGTGATGAAACGTACTATATATGTAATAGTTCCTTTTGTTGTTTTATAAAATAAACTGTGTTTTTGATTGAATTCATTCGTGTTGTTTTTCTATGGAATCGATTAATCGACATCGGCCAAAAAATTTGGTATCGGTCGGACTCTGCAAATTGAATTGTTCAGCGGTCACTACATTGTCGCAATACAGTTACGCCGTCGCAAAGGTAAGACCTGCTGGCACCGCAGCTATTGGCCATGAGTACCACCAAAGAATATACAATATAAAGAATACGCGTCTTCAAAAATTTGTCAAGCGTGTTTCTGGACGCGGGGGGAAGAGGTGAGCGGAGGCATAGGTTGCGGGAAATTTGCTCGCGCTCAACAGTTTGCGATCTGGTTAGTCGAAGCGCAAACGGAGAGTAAACAACGAACCAAAGCATCGTCATCGTCGTTTCAACGAAGATGATTCGGGATTCGCTAATGTTTTTGGTGTTCTCGTTTATTGTGTGTATGCTTTTTTGTCTTGCCGATTGGTTTTGCTGCACAGATTGCTGTCATGTCACCAGCAATCGAATCTTTGTGGTGTATGGCTTTTTGCTGGCCAATGATTTAATTAGTTTAAAAATTTGGTGGTTGATCCCAATTTAAAATGTTTGAAAATAGTTTTCGTGGCGAGTTCGAAGTAAAATTATTTGCTTATATTTTCACATGGTTGATTACAATTTTGAGAATATGGGAAAACTACGAGAAAAATGAACTGATGGGCATATTGACTTCAATTCAAAACACTTGAAATCTAAAATAATTACACACGTGTTTTAATTTTTTTTTTTTTGAAAATCGAAATCTAATGGAAAAGCCAAGGGTTAAAAGATTGTATGGAAAACATAATTTAATAGGTCTATTGACTTTCAATATGTCGCAATAAACAAAGAAATAAGTAATAAGACAAGTATTATGTCATAAGAAAACTGTGATTTAGGAATGCCTATGTTTAAAAATAGTATAAGTATTCTACACCTGAATGGTTCTATGGCGAATGATGTGACCATAAATTTACAATATTAGATTTTCTTATTTCAGTTCTATTAAACAAGCATTATATGTGGGCCGTAAGAAAAGTTCCAAAGAACGGGACGGAAAAATATTACGGGCTAATAAAAACGTTTTCTTTTCATTCCAATTCCGTCTTTATTAAATTGTCTTTGTTGATTACTTATTATTTATTTTATATTTGCCTGTAGCGATCATATAGGTCGCCATGCCAGCCACATTTTATTATCCTTTCCAGATGAAATAAACAAGGTGAAGCGAGTAGCTGACAGTTTTGTCAACCCATACCCTTATTTTGAAACATAGCAATTGACAACCAATTTTGCTTTGACATTGATAGAATATTTTTAACCTTACTCAAAACGTAAAATTGAAAATATTGTGTTTAAAAATTTTGATCACGGAAAAAATGCCAAGTACGTGCTGTTTGTGCAAGACAGCACACGGCAATGAAGTGCCCATGTTTTCAATACCAACGGATGAGGAGCGCAGGGGGATTATACGACCACCCTCCACCTCTAAATTTCAAGTACCGATTACGAAAATATCTCTTCGGTATATTTATATTCGGTATATTTATTATAAACACTTTTCTTTACAGCGAGAAATACAGAAACTTTAAGTTCAAGAATGAATGTTCACAACGACGATTCAGAATGGCTACCATTGGAGGCTGAAACCGAAATTTATTTGGAGAATGAGATGGAAGAAGATACATCTTTAGGTTTAGAAATTGAATTGAATGATATTCCAAATTCTGGTATAGGCTCTCTTCACGAAGACGGACTTGAGTACCTAGGAGGATTTATAATTCATAGACTAAACTTACGTAACGAAATCTCATTAGATAGTACTTGGACGTGGGTGGATCAATTGGGAGGTGCGGGATTAAAAAAGCCAAATCAAAATTTTTTGGACAAATTGAAACTTTTAGAAGGTATTTTTATGAGTATAAACGGGGATAACATCGTAAGTGAGAAAAATTTAAGTGAAATACTTTATACTAGAAGCAAAGATGTTACTTTGGAAAAAGAAGTAAAACGCTTATTTTACAAATGTAGAATACATTTTAGGATTAAGCATTTAAACAAAATTTTAAAAGGAAAACAATTCTATCAAAAATTCAATAACAATAGAAAACAAGTTTAAACTTTGACTTAGTATACATTTTTAAAATATGGGAATTATATTACATGATGTAATGTATACTATGTCTGAGATTTAACTTTCTTTCTGTTGTTATTGAATTTTTGATAGAATTGTTTTTCTTTTAAAATTTTGTTTAAATGCTTAATCTTAAAATGTATTCTACATTTGTGAAATACGCGTTTAACTTCTTCTTTTAAAGTAAGAGAGTAAAGAGTTTTAATTTTCTTTCTGTAAATGAATTTGTTTGTTTCACATATTGTTATGTTTTTTTACATGTTTTACATAAATGTTAATCGTTTTTTAGTAAAGCATGTTACGTTGTGCTACGACATACCTATTTATTTTTGGTTTCATATTTCTTTATTATTCAATACCACTAATTATGCAGCGTGGGGACCTGCCACCACGGCAACGAATCGGAATAATCTTACCTACAACGCACTACAATAATAATGAAAAGGATTTTTTGATACACCAGGCATAAGTGGGTTAATGCGAAGAAAGAAGAAGACTTTCATGTTTTGAGAGAATTTATTTTGAAAACGTCAGTTTTTCAAAAGCTCTCTTGTCAAAATAAGGGTATGTCATCTACTCGCTTCATCTTGTTTATTTCATCATGATCCTTTCTATGATTTTGCGCACACTAGAGTCGGCAGTGAGTTCAGGAGTAATATGAGACGCCGTGCAGGCTTACACAGCACAATGCTCTGAGCGCAAATCATAGAAACACGAATGCCGCGTCTGTGCTCACTCCTTTATTCTGCGAAGAGGAGGAAGACGATGTGCTGTTGTTCTTCTTGTTGCGCTGGTGAAAAGCTGAAATTGTAATACGATTTCTATTTTCTGGCTAGTTTTTTTCTTCTTCTAGGAAGGAAGGGAGCGGACATACAAGGTAAAGTCTCTGATTGCGTTCAACTTGGCGAACGCCAGAACGATCCTTGTCCCTGTCAAATCCAAGCTGATGCACAGCCTCCGCGCGGCCCTTCTGGATAGCTATTTGGCACCCGCTGAATAGTGAACTAATGTGTGCAGCGAGTCCAATCTCCAGGACTTAAAATTTGGGTTGTGCGCAGGGGTTGGTGCCCGCCACGGAAAATCAAATACCAATGCAAGCTAGCAAACAAGCCTCGGAAGGAGCCCACAATGTTGACGACCACAGCAAACGATTTAAGGACCACGATTTGAGGATATGCACCTGGAATGTCCGGACCCTCTATAGGGAAGGTGCCTATACTCAACTGGCGGAAGCCCTCACAAAGTGTAAGGCTGACATCACCGCCATCCAGGAAATGCGATGGACAGGACAAGGTTGCTCCAAGCGAGCAGACTGCAATATCTACTACAGCTGCCATGCGGAAGTGCGAATTTGGCTGCGGATTTGTGGTCAGTAAGAGACTTCGCCACCACGTCTCTCGGTTTACTCCGGTGAACGCACGACTGGCTTCGATCCGCATCAAAGCTAAATACTTTAGCATCAGCCTAATTTGCGCGCACGCCCCGACGGAAGAGAAGGACGATGCGACCAAGGATGCCTTCTATGCGAAGCTCGAGGACGTCTACGACGGGTGCCCGGCCCATGACGTCAAAATCATCCTCGGGGACTTCAACGCAAAGGTCGGGCGAGAAGGCATCTTTGGTCCCACTGTCGGGCAGTTCAGCCTCCATACGACCACTACAAAAACGGTCTGAGGCTGATCTATTTTGCCGCGGCACGAAACATGGTAGTTAGTAGCACCAGATTCCAGCACCTCGATATCCACAAGGCGACCTGGTTATCCCCCGATCAATCAACCCGCAACCAGATTGATCACATTGTGATTGATGGAAGGCATGCTTCTAGCATTCTAGATGTGCGCACGTTCCGAGGTCCCAACATCGACTCGGACCATTACCTTGTTGCAGCCAAGGTACGCATGCGTCTTTGCGCAGCGAAGACCGCACAACCTAGTTTGCGAAGAAAGCTGGACATCAGGAAGCTGCGATCACAAGGGGTAGCCGAAGCCTAATCCGCTCAACTCTCCAACCAGCTCGGTCGCTCCCCCTCTCCACCTGATGACATCGGATTATGCGGATTGTGGGCTCACTTATCCCACTCTATGCGTGCCGCCGCAGAAAATGTCCTTGCTTTTCGACGCCCACCACCAAAAAACCAATGGTACGATGAAGAGTGTCGCGCAGCCACTGCAGCGAAGAATGCTGCCTACAAGAAGACCCTGCAGTCGGCTGCCACGCGAGCCATGACAGAAAAATACCGTGAGGAGAGGAAGAAAGAGAGGTGCCTTTTTAGACGCAAGAAACGGGAGCAAGAGAGGCGCGAGCGTGAGGAAATCGAGGAGTGCAGGAGCAGGAATGACGCCCGAAAATTATTCCAAAAAGTTAAGCGTCTCACGGAAGGATTTAAGCCTGGGGCATCTTCTTGCAGAGACGAAAACGGGGATCTGGTTACGGATGCGCAGGGTGTGCTGAGGTTGTGGAAGGAGCACTTCACCAAGCTGCTCGCAGGCGACGAAAGGAACAATACCGCCAGTGGTGAAGATGTCCAGATGGCACCAATCCACGACGACGGTGTGGATGTGCCACCGCCCAGCCATGACGAGGTCCGGGTTGCTATCCAGCGACTCAAGAACAATAAAACTGAAGGGCCGGATGGGCTACGAGCTGAATTGTTCAAGGCCGGCGGCGGTGAGCTGATTGGGTGCATGCATCAGCTCATTTGCAAAATATGGCTGGAGGAACGAATGCCCAACGATTGGAACCTCAGTGCCCTTTGTCCTGTGCTGAAGAAAGGCGACCCAACAATATGCGCCAACTACTATGTGAAAGATTAAAGCCACTCGCCAAGGCGCTGATTGGACCTTATCAGTGCGGCTTTAGACCTGGTAAGTCCACCATCGACCAGATATTCACTTTACGCCAAATCCTGGGGAAGACCCATTAGAATCAAATCGATACACACCATCTCTTCATCGATTACAAGGCAGCATTCGATAGCCCGATAAGGGATCGCCTATATGCCGCATTGTCTGAACTTGGTATCCCTGCAAAGCTCGTGAGACTTTGCAGAGCGACGTTGAGCAATACGCGCAGCTCCGTCAAGGTTGGAAGTGACCTCTCCGACCCCTTTGATACCGTTCGAGGTTTCAGACAGGGTGATCCTTTCTCCTGCGACCTCTTCCGGCCGGTGTACATCGTAATGGCACAATTTTCAACAAAAGTGTCCAGCTCTTGCCTACGCTGATGACATTGATGTCATCGGACGTAACAAGCGAGATGTCACCGCTGCCTTTGCGGCTATCGAAAGAGAATCTGCAAAAATGGGTCTGGCGGTAAATGAGGGCAAGACGAAGTATATGCTGTCTACATGCAGGGACTCGCAGCGGCTAGGGTCTCACGTCGAGGCCGACAGGTATACTTTTGAAGTTGTCAAGGAATTCGTCTACCTTGGCACCGCCATCAACAGCAGCAATGATGTCAGCCTGGAGATAAAGCGAAGGATAACTCTTGCCAACAGGTGCTACTACGGTCTCGGTAGGCAATTGAGAAGTAGAGACCTCTCTCGACCGACAAAACTTGCACTCTATAGGACGCTTATCTTGCCCGTGCTCCTCTATGGCGCTGAAGCATGGACAATGACACGAAACGACATAGCGGCCCTTGGAGTGTTCGAGAGGAAGGTACTTCGCAAAATCTTCGGCCCTGTTCGTGTTGGTGACGACTATCGTATACGAACCAATAACGAGCTGTATGAGCTGTATAAGGACTTGGACGTAGCGCAGCGAATAAACATCCAGCGGCTACGCTGGCTCGGTCATGTCTGCCGCATGGACGACGAAGCTCCGGCGAAAAAGGTGTTCGATGCGATGGTTGGAGGTCGACGGCGAAGAGGGAGGCCGTGTCTCCGGTGGAAGGACCAAGTTGAAGAGGCCCTGTCATCTCTTGGTGTTACTAACTGGAGAAGGCGCGCGCAAAGCAGAGGCGCCTGGAGAGAAGTTTTGCGGCAGGCCGTAACCCGATACGGGTTGTTATGTCCGGTTAAGTAAGTAAGTAATGTCGTAGCACAACGTAACATGCTTTACTAAAAAACGATTAACATTTATGTAAAACATGTAAAAAAAACATAACAATATGTGAAACAAACAAATTCATTTACAGAAAGAAAATTAAAACTCTTGACTCTCTTACTTTAGAAGAAGAAGTTAAACGCGTATTTTACAAATGTAGAATACATTTTAAGATTAAGCATTTAAACAAAATTTTAAAAGAAAAACAATTCTATCAAAAAATTTAAATGCTTAATCCTAAAATGTATTTTACATTTGTAAAATAAGCGTTTTACTTCTTTTTCCAAAGTAACATCTGTGCTTCTAGTATAAAGTATTTCACTTAAATTTTTTTCACTTTTTTTTTTTTTTTTTTTTTTTTTTTATAGACGAGCCAACGCGCAGGGGATGACCCCTATAAATGCGAGGCATTGCGCTGGTTCAGGAAGGATATATAGGTTGGGAGATAGGAAGTTGGGTGAAGAATTTATGGACTCTTGCCTTGAATCCATCAAGATCATAGGTGCTGGGGAAAACATCTGTAGGGAGACCATTCCACAATCGCGCTGTTCGGGCCAGGAACGAACTTTCTCTGTAGTGCGTAGTGCGCTGGAACATCGTTTCGACGTGGAATGCATTGGCGCCAGTGTTCAAACGGGTTGCCCGTGGGAATACCCGGAGTGATGGCATCAAGCAGCTCATCTCCACTGAGCAATTACCGAAAAAGTATCGGTAGAATAACACCACACATGCCACGTTTCGACGATGCTCCAAGGAGTCAATAGAGTTGGATGCCCTACTGTCCCCTATTAGTTTGATCGCACGGTTTTGCACCCGATCCAGGAGCTCCAAATGGGTTTTCGAAGCCCCTGCCCATAGGTGCGAGTTAAACTCCATTTTAGGTCGGATATAGGTGGTATAAATAATGCGGAGATCGGACGGGGTGAAATATTTTTTGCACCGCTTTAAAAAGCCGAGGCACTTGGCTGCTTCTTTCGACACGCCAAATATATGATCGTTCCAACGAAGGTCGTTCTTAATGGACATGCCCAGAACATCAAGAGCTGCCGATTCCGCAATACTCACACCATCCATAACCAGGGATGTGTTGGAATGTTGGGAGACTCGCTTGTGGGATAACAGGCAACATTGGGTCTTGCGAGGATTAAAATCGACCCTGTTCGCTTGACCCCACTTGGTGATTGTTTGTAGGTCGCTATTAAGTGTGTCATTCATACGGCGCCGTTCTCTCTCAATCTCCACAGAGCTGGGGCGTTTTGTGAAGGAGTATGAATGACAAATAGTGCTGTCATCCGCAAACGAGTAGATGGGATTCTTCGTCGACGACAATAGGTCGTTGATGAAGATAAGGAAAAGGGTTGGAGAAAGGACCGAACCCTGCGGCACTCCCGCGCTAAGGGAATGCTTTTCCGAGGCTATGCCGTCTATTACAACACGAATAGAGCGATCATAGAGGAAGCTCGATATCCAACGAGAGAAGATACTACCGACGCCATAGGCAATCAATTTTGACACGAGTGCTTTATGCCACACTCGGTCAAAGGCCTTGGATATATCCAATGCAACAACCTTGCTTTCACCGAGGTTTAGAATGCTACTTACGATGTTATCCCCGTTTATACTCATAAAAATACCTTCTAAAAGTTTTAATTTGTCCAAAAAATTTTGATTTGGCTTTTTAACCCCCACCTCCCAATTGATCCACCCACGTCCAAGTACTATCTAATGAGATTTCGTTACGTAAGTTTAGTCTATGAATTATAAATCCTCCTAGGTACTCAAGTCCGTCTTCGTGAAGAGAGCCTATACCAGAATTTGGAATATCATTCAATTCAATTTCTAAACCTAAAGATGTATCTTCTTCCATCTCATTCTCCAAATAAATTTCGGTTTCAGCCTCCAATGGTAGCCATTCTGAATCGTCGTTGTGAACATTCATTCTTGAACTTAAAGTTTCTGTATTTCTCGCTGTAAAGAAGTGTTTATAATAAAGTTGCAATATAAAGATTTATAAATATACCGAAGAGATATTTTCGTAATCGGTACTTGAAATTTAGAGGTGGAGGGTGGTCGTATAATCCCCCTGCGCTCCTCATCCGTTGGTATTGAAAACATGGGCACTTCATTGCCGTGTGCTGTCTTGCACAAACAGCACGTACTTGGCATTTTTTCCGTGATCAAAATTTTTAAACACAATATTTTCAATTTTACGTTTTGAGTAAGGTTAAAAATATTCTATCAATGTCAAAGCAAAATTGGTTGTCAATTGCTATGTTTCAAAATAAGGGTATGGGTTGACAAAACTGTCAGCTACTCGCTTCACCTTGTTTATTTCATCTGGAAAGGATAATAAAATGTGGCTGGCATGGCGACCTATATGATCGCTACAGGCAAATATAAAATAAATAATAAGTAATCAACAAAGACAATTTAATAAAGACGGAATTGGAATGAAAAGAAAACGTTTTTATTAGCCCGTAATATTTTTCCGTCCCGTTCTTTGGAACTTTTCTTACGGCCCACATATAATGCTTGTTTAATAGAACTGAAATAAGAAAATCTAATATTGTAAATTTATGGTCACATAAACATAGGCATTCCTAAATCACAGTTTTCTTATGACAAAATACTTGTCTTAATACTTATTTCTTTGTTTATTGCGACATATTGAAAGTCAATAGACCTATTAAATTATGTTTTCCATACAATCTTTTAACCCTTGGCTTTTCCGTTAGATTTCGATTTTCAAAAAAAAAAAAATTAAAACACGTGTGTAATTATTTTAGATTTCAAGTGTTTTGAATTGAAGTCAATATGCCCATCAGTTCATTTTTTTCGTAGTTTTCCCATATTCTCAAAATTGTAATCAACCATGTGAAAATATAAGCAAATAATTTTATTTCGAACTCGCCACGAAAACTATTTTCAAACATTTTAAATTGGGATCAACCACCAAATTTTTAAACTAATCAAATCATTGGCCAGCAAAAAGCCATACACCACAAAGATTCGATTGCTGGTGACATGACAGCAATCTGTGCAGCAAAACCAATCGGCAAGACAAAAAAGCATACACACAATAAACGAGAACATCAAAAACATTAGCGAATCCCGAATCATCTTCGTTGAAACGACGATGACGATGCTTTGGTTCGTTGTTTACTCTCCGCTTGCGCTTCGACGAACCAGATCGCAAACTGTTGAGCGCGAGCAAATTTCCCGCAACCTATGCCTCCGCTCATCTCTTCCACCCCGCGTCCAGAAACACGCTTGACAAATTTTTGAAGATGCGTATTCTTTATATTGTATATTCTTTGGTGGTACTCATGGCCAATAGCTGCGGTGCCAGCAGGTCTTACCTTTGCTTCGGCGTAACTGTATTGCGACAATGTAGTGACCGCTGAACAATTCATTTTGTCACTATCTTGCGCGGTGACCGTGGAAATGACGGACAGCTTGTTGTTGGGTGTAAGTGCAGTGGGGGCATTTTATTTTAATTAGGTGTATGTTCGCTTTAAGAAGTTTTTAACAACTTTCTTTCCGAAATGCAATTTGGTTTCCGGAAGGGGAAATCCACCATAGACGTGGTTAAGGTGGCAGTAGACTTAGGGCAAGAGGCAATTAGCTCTAAGAAATACTGTCTCTTAGTCACGCTAGATATAAAAAACGCGTTTAAGTCGGCCAATTGGACTCAAATTCTGTCAGTATTAAGAAGACGAAATGTCCCAAAATACCTCCGGAAGATTATGGAAAACTACTTTACGAACAGGTGACTTTTCTATAATACAAAAGAGGGCGGCAAAAAGTCACTGGCGGAATGCCGCAATGTAAAAAAACTTCATGTGCAAGCAATTTGTAAAAAAAATAGGGGAATTCTCGATGTCTTGCAAAACTCTTGCACATTGCAGAAGTTGCAGGTTATGCAGACTTTTGCAATCCATACAATGATACAACAACAAAATACAGTCAAAACCAGATCTGCAACTTCTGCAATATTTGCAACACCAAAACTCATGTTTTGTGTAAAAGTACAACCGTGCGTCAGCTGACTATAGAAGCACTTTCAATCAAGAAATCAACAATTTTTGAATTTCCGCCTGATCGCGGCATTTTTTACAATATTTGAATTTTTGGGTGTTCTCGAAGTCTGGTACTTTTCAGGGTTGCAAATATCAGTTTCTGCCAGTTTTGCAAAGTTGCAAGACATCGAGAATACCCATAATAACAAATAAAAGAAAAATAAACGAAAAATACTGATATTTATAGGTTGACTTCATAAAATGGGGTTTAAGGTATCATGGCACGTTAGAAAGGGCAATTTTTAATGATTTACAAAATTATTTATTTTTCAGCTCCTTTATTATCAATCTTTTTGAAAATTTTTTTAAATATATTGAAGATTTAAGGAACACAAAAAAAATATTATCATATTATGTTGTCTCTTATATAGGTGGAGCTGAAGTCGCGTAGAAAAAAAGACACATCCATTGCGGACACTTAATCTCCGGATTGGCTCGACCGATTTTAAAAAATTGTTTAGTTCTTTTTATTAACATATTATTTACAAGAATCCACCACAATATTGCAGACAAATTTTAACTTAAAGTACTTTTTCTGGGGAAAAAAGGTGGAAAACGCAGTAAATGTTTGACACTTCTTTTTAAAAAGCTCCTATCCTTTTATTTTTAGCGTTTGTTTTTATTTTTCTGGTGAATTCCTGCGTCCGAAAGCTTAATAATTATGAATCTTTTTTGTTTTTTTGTTTCCGATTAGCCGATTCGGGGAAGGAAGGGAGCGGACATACAAGGTAAAGTCTCTGATTGCGTTCAACCTGGCGAACGCCAGAACGATCCTTGTCCCTGTCCAATCCAAGCTGATGCACAGCCTCCGCGCGGCCCTTCTCGATAGCTATTTGGCATCCGCTGAATAGTGAACTAATGTGTGCAGCGAGTCCAATCCCCAGGACTTAAAATTTGAGTTGTGCGCAGGGTTTGGTGCCCGCCACGGAAAATCATCTACCAATGCAAGACAAAAAGCAAACCTCGGAAGCAACCCACAATGTTGACGATTCAAGGACCATGATTTGAGGATATGCACCTGGAATGTCCGGACCCTCTATAGGGAAGGTGCCTCTATCCAACTGGCGGAAGCCCTCACGAAATGTAAGGCTAACATCACCGCCATCCAGGAAATGCGATGGACAGGACAAGGTTGCTCCAAGCGAGCAGACTGCAATATCTACTACAGCTGCCATGCGGAGAAGTGCGAATTTGGCTGCGGATTTGTGGTCAGCAAGAGACTTCGCCACCACGTCTCTCGGTTCACTCCGGTGAACGAACGGCTGGCTTCGATCCGCATCAAAGCTAAATACTTTAGCATCAGCCTAATTTGCGCGCACGCCCCGACGGAAGAGAAGGACGATGCGACCAAGGATGCCTTCTATGCGAAGCTCGAGGACGTCTACGACAGGTGCCCGGCCCACGACGTCAAAATTGTCCTCGGGGACTTCAACGCAAAGGTCGGGCGAGAAGGTATATTTGGCCCCACAGTCGGGCAGTTCAGCCTCCATGGGACCACTTCGAACAACGGTCTGAGGCTGATCGATTTCGCCGCGGCACGAAACATGGTAGTTAGTAGCACCAGATTCCAGCACCTCGATATCCACAAGGCCACCTGGTTATCCCCCGATCAATCCACCTGCAACCAGATTGATCACATTGTGATTGATGGAAGGCATGTTCTAGCATTCTAGATGTGCGTACGTTCCGAGGACCCACCATCGACCACTACCTTGTTGCAGCCAAGGTACGCAAGCGTCTTTGCGCAGCGAAGACCGCACAACCTAGTTTGCGAAGAAAGCTGGACATCAGCAAGCTGCGATCACAAGGGGTAGCCGAGGCCTACTCCGCTCAACTCTCCAACCAGCTCGGTCGCTCCCCCTCTCCACCTGATGACATCGACGGATTATGGGCTCACGCGCCGCCGCAGAAAATGTCCTTGGTTTTCGACGCCCACCACCAAAAAACTAATGGTACGATGAACAGTGTCGCGCAGCCACTGCAGTGAAGAATGCTGCACACAAGAAGACTCTGCAGTCGGCCGCCACGCGAGCCATGACAGAAAAATACCGGGAGGAGAGGAAGAAAGAGAAGTGCCTTTTTAGACGCAAGAAACGGGAGCAAGAGAGGCGCGAGCGTGAGGAAATCGAGGAGTGCAGGAGCAGGAATGACGCCCGAAAATTCTTCCAAAAAGTTAAGCCTCTCACGGAAGGATTTAAGCCTGGGGCATCTTCTTGCAGAGACGAAAACGGGGATCTGGTTACGGATGCGCAGGGTGTGCTGAGGTTGTGGAAGGAGCACTTCACCAAGCTGCTCGCAGGCGACGAAAGGAACAATACCGCCAGTGGTGAAGATGTCCAGATGGCACCAATTGACGACGACGGTGTGGATGTGCCACCGCCCAGCCATGACGAGGTCCGGGTCGCTATCCAGCGACTCAAGAACAACAAAGCTGCAGGACCGGATGGGCTATCAGCTGAATTGTTCAAGGCCGGCGGCGGTGAGCTGATTGGGTGCATGCATCAGCTCATTTGCAAAATATGGCTGGAGGGACGAATGCCCAACGATTGGAACCCCAGTGCCTTTTGTCCTGTGCTGAAGAAAAGCGACCCTACAATATGCGCCAACTACAGGGGTATCAGCCTACTTCCCATTGCATACAAGATCATGACGAGCGTACTATGTGAAAGATTAAAGCCACTCGCCAAGGCGCTGATTGGACCTTATCAGTGCGGCTTTAGACCTGGTAAGTCCACCATCGACCAGATATTCACTCTACGCCAAGAGACCCATGAGAACCAAAGCGATACACACCATCTCTTCATCGATTACAAGGCAACATTCGATAGCCCGATAAGGGATCGCCTATATGCCGCATTGTCTGAACTTGGTATCCCTGCGAAGCTCGTTAGACTTGCAGAGCGACTTTGAGCAATACGCGTAGCTCCGTCAAGGTTGGAAGTGACCTCTCCGACCCCTTTGATACCGTTCGAGGTTTCAGACAGGGCGATCCTTTGTCCTGCGACCTCTTCAACTTCACCATGGAGAGTGTTCTGCGTAAGGCCGGTGTACATCGTAATGGCACAATCTTCAACAAAAGTGTCCAGCTCCTTGCCTACGCTGATGACATTGATGTCATCGGGCGTAACAAGCGAGATGTCACCGCTGCATTTGCGGCTATCGAAAGAGAATCTGCCAAAATGGGTCTGGTGGTAAATGAGGGCAAGACGAAGTATATGCTGTCTACACGCAGGGACTCGCAGCGGCTAGGGTCTCACGTCGAGGCCGACAGGTATACCTTTGAAGTTGTCAAGGAATTCGTCTACCTTCATCATCCATCAACAGGAGCAATGATGTCAGTCTGGAGATAAAGCGAAGGATTACTCTTGCCAACAGGTGCTACTACGGTCTCGGTAGGCAATTGAGAAGTAGAGACCTCTCTCGCTCATCTTGCCCGTGCTCCTCTATGGCGCTGAAGCATGGACAATGACACGAAACGACATAGCGGCCCTTGGAGTGTTCGAGAGGAAGGTACTTCGCAAAATCTTCGACCCTGTTCGTGTTGGTGACGACTATCGCATACGAACCAAGAACGAGCTGTATGAGCTGTATAAGGACATGGACGTAGCGCAGCGATAACATCAAGCGGCTACGCTGGCTCGGTCATGTCTGCCGCATGGACGACGAAGCTCCGGCGAAAAAGGTGTTCGATGCGATGGTTGGGGGTCGACGGCGAAGAGGAGGCCGTGTCTCCGGTGGAAGGGCCAAGTGGAGGAGGCCCTGATATCTCTTGGTGTGACAAACTGGAGAAGGCGCGCGCGAAGCAGAGGCGCCTGGAGAGAAGTTTTGCGGCAGGCCGTAACCCGATAACGGGCTGTTATGGCCAGTTAAGTAAGTAAGTATTAGCTGATTCGGAGATTAAGTGCCTGCAACGGAGGATGTGTTTTTTTTCTACGCGACTTCAGCTCCACCTATATAAGAGACAATATGCTAAAAAAAACAAAAAAATTATTTTTTTTGTGTTCCTTAAACCTTCAAGATATTGTTACGAAAATCCCAAGTTTTCCAAGGTTCGTTTGGATTGTGTTTGAAAATAAAACAACTTCAATTATTCAGCGCAAAACGCAGTCAGAAACTAACAATCACTTTATTTACAGATTTACACTTCGCTTGTATCTACACTTGTTACCACTTTGCTTGCTCAACACAGACTCGACCCCTTGCGCTGCCACTGCTGCTTTTATACTAGTTTTCTTATCGCACCGAAGTTTCTTGCACATTCCAGTTTTACTTTCTATCTCGATTGTTCTAGCAAAGTTCATTACCTTTCGCGAACCATCCTTGCCATATCGGACTATCCAAGCGAATTATACCACATTTGCCGTACTTCAAAGTGCATGCCTAAAGTGTTTGGAAAAGCATTCGTGCATAGAAAAGCATTCAGCACAGAGTGCCTTATCGTTTGTATTGTAAAAAAATTTTTCAAAAGGATTGATAATAAAGAATCTGAAAAAGAAATAATTTTGTAAATCATTAAAAATTTTCCTTTCTAACGTGCCATGATACCTTAAAAAATGGCTTTATATAATTTTCACAAAAAAAAATAGTCTGTTTTAAAAACCAAATACATATAGTTATGTGACAATTTTTGGTAGCTACGTTGAAGGAGTAGCGAAATACAGGGTCTCAAAATTAGTGCATTTTTTGCATGATGTATAAGGTTTTTGCTCCTAAACAAACCGAACATTGTGTGCTGTACTGACGACGTTTTGGTACAGCTTCGCATTATTTCAAGGATTTACAGAATCATAATGATGTAGAAAAATAATGATATTTTTTGGAACATATGATACGATGAAAACGATTGTCGTATGCGCTATTAAATTCAATGGAACATACTACATTCGTCTTCCACGGCGACGAAATGCGAATACTGCACCGGGAGCTTTTCTTGCACGTAGCAGTTGGACAGTTGGTATTTGCCTCTTATTTTTCCGTACGGTGAGTTTTTGAATAAATCCATTACTACTAGACCATCAAAAATATCAATTTGAATTCAAAATCATTTACACAAAAAGTTACGTTATTGGTGTGGTGGGCTATATCATACCCCAATGAACTTTAGCGAGGTGTGACTGAAATCTGGTCACACTAAAGTCGTTTTTGGATAGCAAATATGTATGGTTGGACAGGTATAAACAGCTACTAGAAGCGATAGTACATACATAAAACTCATATCCGTATTATTTACAAAAGTACAACCTCTGGGGTATGGTATACCCCACCACACCAATGCCGGGTTAAAACTATCTGAGAGCAAGACAGAGGCTGTCCTTATTAGTAGCCGAAAGAAAAAGGAGACGGTCACGTTCATGGTAGGCGAGCCTGCATAACGTCGAAAGCGGTGGTAAAGTATCTTGGCATA
Organism: Melieria omissa; assembly: GCA_963971225.1. NCBI lineage: Eukaryota > Metazoa > Arthropoda > Insecta > Diptera > Ulidiidae > Melieria > Melieria omissa. The sequence continues at coordinate 50,227,961 of OZ020269.1, read as the reverse complement.
CTATCGGACTTAAGACTTAACTTTAAAGACCATCTTGAGTACTCGAGCGATAAAGCGGCAAAAGGCGGAACCGCGCCGGCAAGACTTATGGCCAATGTGAGAGGGCCAAAGCAGCGCCGTAGACTGCTGTTTGCAGGTGTGGTAAAGAGCGTGCTCCTCTACGCTGCACCAATATGGGCGAAAGCGCTCAATACAAAAGCATACATGAAGGAAGTGAGAGCCGTATACCGCCGGTCCGCTCTCCGTGTATGCTCCGCGTTCTGTACGGTGTTAGTAGAAGCGGTACTTGTCATCGCGGGAATATACCCAATTCACATATTTGCACAAGAACAAATTCCCGACGCAACAGAGCAACAGCGGAAATACCACAAAGATGTGGTGGGACAGAGCAGCCTCCGAAGTTGGCAGCGTAGGTGGGACGCGGCTAAATCAGGGCGTTGGACGCACCGCCTTATACCCGACATAAAAGTGTGGATCGGCAGGGCAGGCGGAGAGGTTGACTACTACTTGACCCAAATTATGAGTGGCCACAGGTGCTTTAGAGCTTACCTGCACCAGTTTAAACAGCAAAACTCACGCTACTGCGACGCCTGTGATAACCTGGAGGAAGACGCCTACCATGTTTTCTTGGTCTGCCCACGATTTGACAGGCTGTGAGAGAGCTTGGCCGACACCTTCGGCGAGCGGCCAACTCCAGAGAACTTGGTGACGCAAATTAGGTCGTTGCCAGAAAAGTGGAACGCAGCGTGCAACATGGCGACCAGAGTTATTAATAGCCTTAGAGAGGCGAAAAGGTGGCGGAACCGGAGATAATTGTATATAGTACGAGAACTGTTGGCGATTATGAATTACAACGGACGGTTGAGCTTAGTGTTAAACCCTCCTCCCGACGAAAATCCTGACGGTAGTACCGGGTGGGCCAAAGGACGAGAAAGAGATCCCATACTGACGGGGTTTTGGCTTTCGATGCTTTCCATCTCTATACATAAAAAACACACACACACGAAAGTAAGGAAAAGCATGTGTGTGAAGTGTGAAACCAAACGGACGTGTCCCACTGGAGCTCCAGGAAACTTACGGAAAAAACATGCGAGATCCACAGCATTCAGGGAAGTACCCACGCCAGTGCCGGAACGCCAGTGTTGTCGCGGTCTCATTACTAGCGCTGCTGCATAAACTTTGTATTTTTTAGATCAGGGATAGTGAGCTCAAGCGATTTCTTAAGGGGGGGGTAAGGGTTTACACTTTCGAAAAATCGATTTATTTTCTTATCTTATTGTTAAACATTTCAAGAATATATTCTCAAAATTTTAAGTCGATCGGAGCAAAACTCTTGAAGTTATGGTCTATAGTTAGTCCCCTATCCTTTAGTACAGGTATACAGCTTATTCTGTATACAGCTTATCTCTTCTATTGTTTTGATCTCAAAACTACTTTTTCAAAGTCCGTGTTCACTGTCTTAAAACTGTTAAAAACTACTAAACCGATTCATTTGAAACTTGGTACACATTTTCTACATATAAAATACCTCCCCCCAACGTTTATTAAAAATTTTTTTTTACATTAAGGGGGTTTCTCACCTACAAAATGGCGGAATTTTTCGTGGCAAATAGCAGTTTACACTTTAGATGGCCACCAAAAATAAAAAAAAAAAATAATCGGAGAACGTTGGGGGGAGGATTTGATAATACTTTGACTAAATTTTAATGGTTTTTGATTTCAGATAATTTCCGACCGAGATGCAGTGAACACCGCAAATTGTATTTTTTTCAAAGACGTTCTGGGGCAAGCTCTGTCACCGGCTTGTTTGTCTGCATGAAAAAATTACAAAATATTGTTAAAAGTATGCTTAATAATGTACAAAAGGTTTAAATAAATTTGATCAATCCATACTTGAAAAAAAATTCATAAAAACAGTGTTTTTTTACGCTGAAACCCTTACCCCGCCTTAAATCTTTTAATATTTCTTCCCCTTTTCTAACTTTGTTAATTTTGTAACTGTTAGGCTGATAGAGACAGCGAAGAATAACAAAAACAAACCAACACCCGATTGTGAATGCGTCAGCTGTTCGTGACTGTCAAAATCACGTCAGCGTTGCCAACTTCTCACATACTCCTAGACGTAGATTACACAGTGTTGCCAGTTTGTAGTGATACATCAAATCTTAGAAATTAATTTTGAGAATTGAGCTTACGCAAGCACCTGAATTGCATTAAGCTCGACAATGGCGACAGCCAATAAAGTAAAAAATGAACTCTCGGGGAGAAGCGGAAAACGAAGCAGGATGCGCAAGCCCATTTGGGAGGAGCAGCCGAATCATGCGGACACCACAACCAGCACGCGTACAAGTAGCAGCAGGAAATGACGCTACGGCTACAAGTGAAATCACTCCAACACTTGCTGTAGCAGAAGTTGCACAAACCGATGCACCAAATGCTAAGCAGAACGGCGCGTTCCAGGAACTGGGACAGAAAATACGTGATCTTGCCGATGTGCTGGTAGACAGACGGTTCCTATACCGGGAAATAAAAGACTTGGTCAATCCCATTTCTGAACAATACGACCAGGCCTTAGTGGTAGGGGCGAAGGAGAGCTTCTCACTGCGTCCTAGCAAAAGCTCGCAAACGTCCCCACCATTCAGAAGAGATGAAGATGAACATCCCCAACGACAGCGGGAACCGGAAAATGCCCCAGTGGCAAAATGGAGCCGCGGCCTGCCCCCAACACCGGGGCAGAACGCACTCAATCAAGGAGAAACCTGCCAACAACCGAGAAAGGCAGCCAGTAGTAAACCAAGACAGCCGACCGACTGGACTCTGGTGCAAAAGAAGCAGCGACAAGCAAAAACAGTCGGAAACGAGCTAGTCGCACGCGAAAAAGAAACGATGGAACCAAATAAGACCGGACGCCATAGTAATTGCTGGAACAGGAGAGAAATCGTATGTGGAGATGCTCAAGATTGTGAAAACAAACAACAAAATCCGCAAGACGGCAAAAGAGGAGCTGCTGATTGAGCTAAAGGGCAAAGCAGACCTACCAACAAGCAAGTTCTTACAGGGCATGGCTAACGTACGAATGCAGTAACTAGAAAAGATCATCAAATGCCGCGACCTGGACGAGGTTACCACACCTGAGGAAGTATGCGCTGCATCGAAAAACAGTTCCCAACAGTTGGCGCCATCAAGCCTAGCGCAATAAAAACCCACCGAACAACACGGGAAGGGACGCAGACAGCGACGATTAGTCTTCCGGCTCGACTAGCAAATATCTTAGTTACAGCCTGACATATACGGATCGGCTGGGTTCGGTGTAGGCTCCGTGAACGCATCAGCCCAACGCGATGCTTCCGGTGCTTAAGCTTTGGGCACACCGCAAAACAGTGCAAATGCCCGGAGGATCGAACCAAAATATGTTTCAGATGTGCAGGATAAGGCCATCTAGCGAAACACTGCGAAACGTCTCCGAAATGCGCAATCTGCATGCCACTGGAAGCTATAAATGCCCTGCATATAAAATAGCCGTGAAAACGGTAAAAAATATGTAAGTGCATTCAAGTGAACTTAAATCACTACGAAGCAGCACAAAAACTACTCGAACAGACTGTGCTAGAGCAAAACACGGATATTGCCCTTACTAGCGAGCAGTATAAAACTCCAGCTCTTAACGGTAAATGGATCCTGGACAGAACGCAGAAAGCTGCCATCTGGAACTGTGGCAGTATACCCTTCGAGAAAAAAGGCGACCAACGCCACAAAAATCGACGGATTTCAGTATTTCAGCTGCTATACACCTCCAAGCCTAAGTGGGCAAGAGTTCGAAGATTTTATCGACAGACTAGCGGCCAATGTGCGTGGATAGTCGCCACCCGTCATCGCCGGAGGTTTCAACGCCTGGGCTGTAGAATGGGGAAGCCAAAAAACAAACAATAGAGGAGCCAAACTTTGGAGGCTTTTGCAAGCCTAGAGAGAACTTTAATAAATAAAGGTACAACACCAACATTCAGGAAGGGTGCCGCTAGCTCGATAATTGACCTAACGTTCGCCAGCAGAGCAATTGCGAAGGACAGTCAATAGGAAGTATCAGATGTATACACACTAAAGATCTGCATAAATCCATTTATACTCGATGCCTTCACGTGCAGTTTTAAAAACGGAACACGTATCCGAAGAGAAACCGAAAAAAAGGTACTCATTTTTCGGTACCTCTAAATTGTCGAGTAACTGCACGTTGTTACTCGACGTTCAGCGAGCAGCTTCTCGTTGCGAATCGACGCACAGTGGGGCCAAAACCCGAAAACGTGCGATTAATTCGGAGAAGCTTTTCACAAAAAGTTTGTACCTACAGTTAGATTTGCTGTACTAATAGAAGTAATAAAAACTTTTTTCCCGAACACTTTTGGTGGGAGAAAAAATTTTTACGCAATTTTGAAATTTGAGGTTGTAACATTTTTTTCATGTGTTTGTTTTTAAATCACAGTTAAAATGAAGCAAAAGTATTGAAATTTGGCACACTAATTTCTATTGATAGCAGGACATTTGAAAATGAAAATGGGCCATTTACCTCAACTGGGCGTGGTACCGCCCATACACACTAAGCACCGATTTTGAGTTTTTTCTTCATAAAAATTCTTAAAACTTGAAAATTATGCCTTATATGGCGTAAAATGATTAATCAAGTAGGTTGAATAATATATGTAAGTATCTTAACTTCCCATTATGGGCGTGGCGTGGATATTTAAGTCTAGGTAGGTAGGTAGCAGCGACTGCGTGCTCTCAGAGCACACTCAAGTAGCACTATGTGCCGTTTTGTTGTCGCCTCCTCGACTGGGTCTTCCCTGCGTGGGAGAAAATACTGGGCTCTAAAGCCAACCGGCATCGTCCAAATAGGACTTGATGCATTTTAGTCTTATTTCAGACAGATCAGCTAGAGAGCTAATCAGACTGTTCCCCAAGGAATTTAGTCTTTTAAATGCTAAGGCAGGGCAGCCGCAGAGGAAGTGCTCGAGTGTCTCACTCTCGTTGGTTTCTCTGCAGCTTCTGCAAAAGGGGTTGTGGGGGATTCCCAATCTCGCTGCGTGTAGGCCAATCGGCCAGTGACCCGTGATCACGGCCGTCAGCCTAGAAATATTCCTACGAGAATTTAGCAGCAGGTCGTTGGTTCTGTGGGAGTCGTAGCGTGGCCAGATCTGTCGAGCCACTCTGCAGCTGGAAAGATTGCTCCACCTACTATCCGCCTTCCTAAGGAAATATTCCTTTATCTGTTGTAGCCTTGCACTTAAAGGCGGTGCCACCCTTTCGGGCTGTGAGTCCATGGCGGATCCCACCTAGGCCAACTCGTCGGCTAACTAGTTTCCGCTGATACCCGCGTGGCCGGGTATCCAGCAGATGGTAAGATCCACCCGGCCACCCACCAACCCTAGCAATTCTTTACATATTTAAGTCTAAGTATTTATGAAAAGAAAATAGCGTATTTATGAAAAACTTTTATTTAAACAAAACATCATCGTTATAGGCATAGGTATGTATGAATAAGGTAAATTATTCCGAATCATCACTTTCATCATCACCTTCTGTAATTTCTTCATCACTAACTTCTTTACATTCGCTTACATTAACCTCTGGACATACTAATAAATTAAGGGCTGACTCAGGAAGATGGTGAAACTTTTTTTGATGGCTTTCGCAAGCTTGATATTTTTGGATGTGACAAGAAATTTATTAAATACATCCTGATTCGTTTTTTCACGGCTACATTTTCGTGAGTTATGTTCTCTGTAAAATTTAAAGTCTTTGTTTCGCGCTTCTTGAGCTTCTTCGGATAAAAGTCCAATTGGTAATAATGCGTTGTTTACAATTTCCGGACCGTGAATCAAAAACTTATGCACTGTAGGTGACATTGGACACCACCCATATAAAGAAACGAATGTTCTAGCAGTATTTTGGGTGAACTCCCGAAATCTGTCAATATTAATGTCGTACCCTGAAGAAACCACTACCATTATAGTATGCATTTGTTTTATTAAATCCACATCGATGTGGGTTATTGCGGAAGATATTTCGGCGTTCTGAAAAAAGCGTCTCGCCGTGTTGCCATCATTCGAATTGCCAAATCCGGGTTTCGGTTGATCCACTATCAGTCCCATTTTATCTCTGAACTCTTTTTGTATTCGCGCTTTCGATTTAGAAACAATATTTTTGCTTGCCATTTTTTGAGAGGAAGTTTGTAAGACAAATGAAGAAGGCATTCGAAAAATCGTATCCAACGGTGAAGAGTAGATAACCCAAAGTTTAAATTTTCAGTTTTAACAGGTCTTTTCAACATATTGTCAATATTATTAAACTCCTTACTAGTAGCTCCACATATATAACACCTTTGAGTAGAAGTAGTTTCCGTTAAAGCATTGCAAATTTTCCCACCAATCATTGCTAAGATAAAATTATGCTTAACTTCTAAACGGGTTTCCCCATTTTGAACAACAGTATTAACGACTTGTTTTATTTCTTCTTCAACTCTATTCTTTTCGTTTTTAGAAACTTGTAATGTTTCTTTAATAAATTGAATTTTCAAGGGTCTGCACAGGCTCGTAGAAGCAGGGCGAGGATTTTGCCAAATTATTTTCCTACCTACCAACAACAAAGACAAATGCAAATAACAATATCACCAACTGCTGCCTTTGTCTTAATGTGCAAATCCTTTATTATTTTAAAATCACATGTCACGAGTATAACACTTTAATAATGGCATAACACAAACGATGAAAACCTACCAACAACAAGTACAAACGCAGTAAGTAAAAGGAAATGCAAATAACAACGGCACTAAACGCTTCACATTTTGCCTATGACTTCGAACACAAAATTTATATTATTTTCAAATGGAGCAAAGTGGCGCAAGATTTTTTTTAACAATATGTTAGCTGAATATCAGTAGTTTCACATGATATACGTCTTATCGCTAAGCAAGGCTTAGTTCACAACTATATGTCTACATATATACTCCAAAAACCTCAAATTTAAGGTATTTTTTATAAAAAATTAGTAAAAAAAAAACTAAAGATTTGTTTAAACTTTTTTTTGCAAGACTAGTTTCAAAATACCTGAAGTTGAAGATTCCATCAAACATTTAACATATAACTTAAACTTTCACACGTAAATTTGCCTACGAAAATCACCAAAAATTCGCTTTTTGCACTTTGTACAAGATCACAACAGAAAAAGGTGAACTTTGACAAGGCACGGGAGGAAAACCAAAGGACAGAAAGCAATAGTTAATTCACCAGTGTTGTAAAATTTAATTTTCTTTAAGATGGCATCAAAATTTTTGAGATTGCCTAACATTTAATTTTTGAATTAATCGCACGTTTTGGGGTTTTGGCCCCAATGTGCGACGCTAGCAAACTTCCTTCTCGTTGCTACGCAATTACTCGCGGAAGCTGTCGAGCATGTCGGAAGGTTTAAACTGCATGAGGAAGCGCAAATGCTCGCGGAAGGTGTCGAGTATGTCGGAAGGTTTGAACTGCATTAGGAAGCGCAAATGCTAAGTGAAGCTTGAGTTGAATGTGCTTCAAAGGAATGTTGCGAAGCATTGCGCGCATTGCGCGAAGCATATATTTTTTTGATTTTTTGGATTGCTGATGAACATTGTACCCATAAAGTGATCGATATATGCAATAATAAACTTAATTTCTTATTATATTACTTTTTTAAAAACTATTCAGTAGAGATTTAATTTAATATTATTATTATTATTATACGTATAGGCTATAGTGCACTACGACCAATTTGATCTTTTGTGCAGCCTTTGTTTTAACCGTCCAAGTTAAGGCTTTTTATAAATTTTAGCACTTTTTGGGGTTGTAGTTTCCAGATGGTTGATGGCGGTATAGACGCCTGACCAAACTGGAGAAATCTCTTTCTGCTGAGTGCAGGACATTCGCATAGAATATGGAGTGAAAATGAAAATGAGTGGAATTTAATATAATTAAGTTTAATGTAAAATAAACATTATTTATGAAAACTTATTCAAACTATTCGCTGTAGTAAACATACATATATATACATACATACATATTTGCGGGTTTTATATGTACATACTCCTTTTTCTAAACAAATGTAAATAAATGCAAACGTACATACATGCATACATACATATGCAGGTACCAAATCGTTATTACCAATCGAAGACTAAGGAAGAAATTCTTATCCAAAAATTGTAGACGCAACGTTTAGGCAGGCAGATTCAAGCTGGCAGGCATAAAATATAAACAAAACCCAATTCGGGTTCTTTTCTTTCTTTCCTTTTTTTTCTTTCTTTGCCTTTTATTGTGTCATATACAAATTAATGCATGTTTTCGTATGTGCGGAAATGGAAAGGTCTGTACCCTTATTTTGGCAGGCGGCGATGATTAGGGAATACCGATTAATGCGAATGCATATATGCATTTGTTTATGTAAGAGTATGTCTGAGGAATAGAAATGTCCGATTGCGGTTAACTATAATTTTTGCCTGGTCGGTAAATGATAATTACTATGTATTAAGTAAATAGCAGTAGAGCATCCTAGAACAACTAAATATACTAAAAGTACAGAATATAAAATAAAACTTGAAAACTTTCACTTGTACTTATTCGTTTGTGGTGTGAAGTTGACTTAAAATTTGAAAAAAAAATTTGAAAATGGATAGCAATGAAGTAAGTTCCTAAATTTTTATTTAGTAATAGCATAATATTAATTCAATTTTTTTTTTTTGCTAGGCTTCAGTTTCCAGTGTTTTGTCTGTGAGTGAGGATTTAAGCTCCAGTAATGGCAACGCACATAAAGCCATTAAAACAAAAATAATAAATGGTGAATACAAGCTCTTTAACAAATGTGGAAAAGCAAAGTGTGGGAAATAGCAGCAGTCCGAAATGAAAACGATGAAGAAATTGAAAACATTGTGGCGTGCATGAAATGCAAAAACATTTTTCAATTAAATAAAAAGAGTACGTCCAATTTGCTGAAACATAAGTGCTACCTTGTATCAAGAGCATCCCGAAGTGATAGAACCGCTGCTTTAGAGGTGGATGCTCAAACTAAAAAAGAATGTGTTTGTGTCGTTACAAAGTGGATAGTCGAAAATTGCCGCTCTTTTAAAATGATGGATGACTCGGGATTAAAAAAATTCGCGAAATTTCTTGTAAAAGTCGGTGCTGATTATGGCGAAAATGTGGACGTCGAAAATTTGCTGCCTCATCCAACAACTGTATCAAGGAATGTAGCCCAGCTTTATGACAAATATTACATCGCAGTAAAAACTAAACTTGACATCAGGAATGGCTACGGAGTTACAACCGACCTATGGACAGACAACTATTTGAAAATGTCTTACCTTGCCGTCACGATTCACTACGTGCAGCATGGAAATTTGGAATGCAGACTTCTTGGACTTAAGTCGATGGATGGTGAAAAATCAACCGGTGAGAAAAAAACCTTTATTAGGCAATATACTCTTATTACTGCTACTTTAATTGATTTTTATATTAAAATAGCATCATTTTTGTGTACTAATATAACACTTCGTTCAATAATGTGTGTGACTGACACATAGATGGCGGCACTAATACTAAATCAATAATTTTTTTCGAAATTGTGTACCTTTTTAGGCTTACTGTCAAAATTATATGTCAATCCGACCATTAGTTTACAAGTTACAGTGCTTTAAGTGACACTACTTTTGAGTTTTCAAAAAAAATGAATTCAAAGCAATTCCGTGTGCTGATTTATCATTGTTTTTTAATGAAACAAAATACTGTTCAATGCCAGGAATGGCTGGAAAAACATTATTCGGACTCTGCTCCATCAAAAAGAACCATTTGTTATTGGTATGCCGAATTCAAACGTGGTCGTACAGACACCGATGACATTCCATCTACTGGACGGCCAAATGACGCTGTTATTCCGGAAATCGTTGAAAAAACACTGAAAATCATTATGTCCGACCGTAAAGTGAAATTGGGGGAGATTGCTGACATTCTAAAGATATCAGCAGGCAGTGTACACACCATAATACACGAACATTTGGTTATGAAAAAGGTGTTTTCGAAATGGGTGCCGCGTTTGCTCACACCGGAGCAAAAACAACAACGAATCGATGATTCAAAGAGCTGTTTGGACATGTTTACGCGCAACAAGTCGGAGTTTTTGCGTCGGTACATCACAATGGATGAAACATGGATCCACCATTTCACTCCAGAGTCAAATCGGCAGTCTGCTGAGTGGCATGCAACCGGTGAAAGCCGCCCAAAGCGTCCAAAGGCACAAACATCGGCTGGCAAGGTTATGGCGTCAGTATTTTGGGATGTGCACGGAATAATATTCATCGACTACCTTGAAAAAGGGAAAACAATCAATAGCGACTATTATATAGCGTTGTTGGAACGTTTGAAAGAAGAAATCGCGATTAAGCGGCCTCATATGAAGAAGAAAAAAGTGTTGTTTCACCAAGACAATGCACCGTGTCACAAGTCGATGAAAACGATGGCAAAAATGCATGAATTGGGCTTCGAATTGCTTCCTCATCCCCCGTATTCTCCAGATCTGGCCCCCAGCGACTACTGGCTCTTCGCAGACCTCAAAAAGATGCTCCGTGGTAAGAGATTTGGCTCAAATGATGAAGTAATCGCCGAAACTAACGCCTATTTTGAAGGCAAAGAAAAATCGTTCTGCAAAGGCGGTATCGAAAGATTTGAAAAGCGTTGGAATGATTGCATCTCTCTAAAAGGGGACTATGTTGATGAATAAAAACGAATTTTGGCAAAAAAATGTGTTTTAATTAGTTAGTCACACACATTATTGAACGAAGTGTTATACTTATTGTTGGAGCTGGCAAAATAGTTCGCCTACAACCCTGGCCTATTACTCCTGCTTTATGCAACCCTACTACTCTGTACATGTCACTTTCTTTTTTCTTTGAACACTCTCGAATAAAGGCATTGAAGCTGAACGGTCGTGCGTGCGTTTTAATAGGTTATGGGCCCAGCTCGCCCACGCGGTTTTTTGTTCGATATCGTTGTTCCAAAAAAAAGAAACATTAAAATTCGAACAAAAATGTCCGGTACGGTTGTGAAAATTGAGCCACTAAACGCGGAGAACTATACCACATGGAAACTGCAAATGCGCGCCATATTAGTCAAAAATGACTTATGGGCGTATGCGAATGGCACAAAGCCATGCCCTCCCGGCGAAGAGGCGGAAAAATGGAAAAACTTTGATCAGAAAGCATGTGCTGATATAATGCTTTCAATGGCCCCATCGGAGCTCGGGCTCATCTCGGAATGTGAGACTTCAAACGAAATGTGGATAAAATTGCAGTCCACATTCCAGTCCAAGGGGCCTGCGCGAAAAGCAATGCTGCTCAAAAAGGTGGCACTGGCGCGCATGCGCGAAGACGAAAATATTCGTGAACACTTAAATGACTTTTTTGACGCGGTTAAAAAATTAAAAGAAATAAATGTGACAGTGGGTGATGACCTCCTCGCTATATTATTATTGTACAGTTTGCCCGATTCCTTCGAGACTTTTCGTTGCGCGCTTGAAACAAGGGACGAACTGCCTAAACCAGACATATTGAGAGTGAAAATATTGGAAGAGGATCAGTCGCGAAAAGCAAAAGAAGAACGCAGTGAGCAAAATGTTCTATACGCAAGGCAGCACAACAACAATACAAACACTGGAATGCATAGAACGAAAGAAGGTAGTAAAGGAGAGCACATGGTAAACACCGGGTGTTTTAAATGCGGTAAATTTGGACATTTCGCGAGAAACTGCAGATCAAAACAAAACACACAAAACGCAAATGCTCGTCATGCAGAAGAGTATTTGACCGAAAAAACACTTTTTAATACAATCGAATCAACGTTTTTGTGTGTTGATAAAAACAATTACTGGTGTTTGGATAGTGGGTGTACGTCACATATGAGTGCAGACAAAAACAATTTTCAAAATTTCCAAAATACAGACAAAACTCTAAATTTAGCAAATAACGACACAACGAAAGTAACTGGAATCGGTAATGTCAAAATAAATGTCACCGAAAAGGGACACGAAGAGCAGTTTAATGTTGAAGACGTTATGTACGTAAATGACTTGCGAACGAATCTATTATCGGTTTCAAAAATAACAGATAAAGGTTACGAAGTGCATTTTCGCCGAAAGGAAGCAGTTGTTATGGAAAATAATACGGTCTTGTGCACCGCCAATCGAATTGGAAATTTATATTACATACGAAATTGTGCAAGCGTGGCAAAAGTGGTGTGCGAAGAAAATGAATTGGACGTATGGCACCGCAAATTCGGCCATCTGAACGAAAATGATTTAAAAGAAACGATCAAAAGTGGAAGTGTACATGGGTTTGACATTAAAAGAGAATTAACAATGTCGACATGCGAAGTGTGTATTAGCGAAAAGCAGACGCGCGCAAGTTTTCCGATAAATCAAAACAATAGAACACACAATTTACTCGAAATTGTGCACAGCGACGTCTGTGGCCCTATGCGGTGTGAATCTTTTTCCGGTGCAAGATATTTTATAACATTCATTGATGACAAATCACGGTGGTGTGAGGTTTTTTTTGTTAGAAATAAATCGGAAGTTCTAAGTGTTTTTAAAAAATATAAAGCAGTAGCAGAAACGTTTACGGGCCAAAAGATAAAGGCGCTGCAATCAGACAACGGCCGCGAGTATTGCAATCGGGAGTTCGACTCATTCTTAGAAGCAAATGGCATAGTGCGCCGTTTAACAACGCCCCACACACCACAACAAAATGGAATCGCAGAACGCAAAAACAGAACGCTGGTCGAAATGGCAAGGTGTATAATGAAGCAGGCAGGTGCGCCCCCGGCGTTTTGGGCCGAAGCAATAAATACCGCGTGTTACATTCGAAATCGGTGTATTACAAAAGCAAACGATAAAATACCGTACACAATATGGACAAACAAAAAACCGTCGGTTGTTCACTTGCAAATATTCGGGTGTAAAGGTTATGTTTTAAACAAAAATCCTACGAAAGGCAAATTCGACTCTCGATCTGAACCGTGCGTTTTTGTCGGATACTCATCCGAATCCAAAGCTTACCGAATGTGGTCAAAATCTAAACGAAACGTTATAATAAGTCGCGACGTGAAATTCATAGACCAATACGGATTCAATAACGAATATAATGACATTTTTGACTTGGAAACAAAAGAAGAAAATAAGGTTGAAATTGAATTAAATACTAAATCGGGACTACAATTATTTGATGCTAAAGAAGAAAAAGATAGTGAAACGCGCACATTAAACGAAGTGTGCGAGAAGCGTGCCAAAGCACGTGCGGAGCCAAACAAATACGACTTACGCAGCAGACCAAAAGACTTGCTACAGCAACAAAAAAACAGTGACTCCGATGATTTCGAAGAGTGTGTTTTCAGTGAAATGGGTGAAATGGCATATCTTGCCATGGATCCTGAAACGTACTGTGAAGCAATGAGCACTCCAGATGCAGTAGCATGGACCCAAGCAGTTGAGGACGAGTACTTAGCCCAAATACGCAACGGAACGTGGGACATTGTGGAACGCCCAGAACAACGAAGAGTCATCGGCAGCAGGTTAGTGTTCCGTACAAAAGACGCCGGCGAGAAGAAAGCACGCCTAGTAGCAAAGGGCTACGCCCAGCGTCCAGGTGAGGACTTCCATGAAACGTACTCGCCTGTAGCACGCTCATCGTCAATACGGCTGGTGACCGCAATCTCAGCAGAAATGGGTTTAGAGATCCATCAAATGGATGTGATCACAGCGTACCTAAACGGTGAGCTCGAAGAGAGCGTATATATGTCTGTTCCTGAACAACTATCCGATATCTTAAGTAAGATAGAATCCGGAAAGCGGGTGGGTTCCAAAAGCTACACGCATCACGCAGACATAATCGAAACAGTGACCAGATGGCTAGAAGCTATTCGTCGCATCCCCAATCCTGTATGTTCGTTAAAAAAGGCGTTGTACGGTTTACGTCAATCAGGAGCGAGGTGGTACTATCGCTTAACATCAAGGTTGGAACAACTTGGGTTAATGGCGACGAAGCAGGACCCGTGTTTATTCGTGAAACGTCAAGGTACTAAAATCATATTGGTCACGATTTACGTAGACGATCTTCTGCTAGCATCAAACGAGAGCGATTGGCTGAATACCATTAAAAGCGAGCTGCGTAAAACATTCGACATGAAAGACATCGGCCGCGTAAAGCGTTGCCTCGGCATCGATTTTAAACAAAACATAGAATCTCGAACAGTGTTCATATCACAACGAAACTACGCTCAAACCATTTTGGAGCGCTTCGGTATGCCAGACTGCAAAACAGCACCAACGCCTATAGAAGCGAATTTTAAATTAACAAAACCAACAATGAAATGCGACGATGAAATGTTTAAATATCCATATCAGCGACTTGTGGGGGCGCTAATGTACCTCGCGGTCACAACTCGCCCAGATATCGCGTATGCCATCAACTACATGAGTCAGTTCAATTCTAACTACAATGAAGAGCATTGGCGAGCCTTGAAGAGGATACTACGATACATAAAAGGTACCATCGACTACGGCCTTTTGTACGAGAAAAGCGGCACGAATTTATATGGTGTGGTTGATGCAGACTGGGGAGGCGATGTCTCCGATAGGCATTCATACTCCGGTTACGCGTTCATCTTCGGCAACGCCGTCATAAGTTGGGAAGCACGAAAACAGCGTACGGTATCACTCTCCAGCACTGAAGCCGAATATATCGCCATTTCCGAAGCCACAAAAGAGGTGCTGTACCTTCAGGGCATCCTCAAACAAATTGGACTGCCATCCAAAGGCACCATCTTATTCAACGATAGTCAAAGCGCGCAAAGCCTTTTGAAATGCTTTGGTTATCGTCCACGCACCAAACACATCGACGTACGACATCACTTTGTGCGTGATTGCGTAAAGGATGGCACGATCACAGTTGAATTCATGCCGACAGAGAAGATGCCAGCTGACGTATTAACCAAGGGCTTAAGTGCAGCCAAACATAAGAAGTGCATCGCATCGTTGGGGCTGACAACAATCTGATGTTGTAGGCTTACTACTTTGAGGGGAGCTGTTGGAGCTGGCAAAATAGTTCGCCTACAACCCTGGCCTATTACTCCTGCTTTATGCAACCCTACTACTCTGTACATGTCACTTTCTTTTTTCTTTGAACACTCTCGAATAAAGGCATTGAAGCTGAACGGTCGTGCGTGCGTTTTAATACTTATTTATTTATTTTTTTAGGCGAAAACATTAAATTAAAAGTTTTGAAAACTCTACGAGATTTTGGTTGTGATTTGAGTGCGAACGCAATTGTTGTTACGGGTCGAGGCTCCAATATGATTTCTGCTTTTCGTATGTGCAACCACATATATTGCATCAATCATTTGTTGAATAATGCTGTAGAAAAATCTATAAAGGAAACACTCGAAATCGCTGAGTTAAGTAATACATGTACAAAACTTGTAAAATATTTTAAAAAATCCGGTATTAATTCAAAGTTGCACTCTTCTTTAAAGAGTTTTTGTCCAACTCGCTGGAATACCATTTTGTATTTACTAAGTTCAGTAGAACAAAATTGGGCGGAAATAACATCTATCTTACAAGCCAAAAATGAAATGCAGAAAATTGATAATGTTAATTTAATTTATATTCATGCTGTTGTTAAACTTTTAAGTTCATTTGAAGAAACATCCAAAAAGTTGGGGGGTGAAAATTATGCAACTTTGCATTGGGTATATATTCATATTCATAGATTAAATAAAATTTGTGTTGTTAATCAAGAAGACCATGACTTCATAAAAAGTTTTAAAGAAAAATTACACTTCTATATAATAGAATTGGTGCTTAAAAATGTTACTATTTATCATAACATTGCCCTATTTCTTTTCCCACCAACTAATAAGTTAAAACAATTTACCGAGGAAGAAAAAACTGTTGTTATAGCTGAATGTAAGAAGTTAAAGAGAAGTTATATCGAAAATATTAGTGAAGAAGATGATAACATTCCTTCAACATCCAAAATGTCAACACTTAATTCAGAGCTTCTTACTGACTTCCTAAAATCGATCATGAAATCCGCTTATATGAAAATACAAATGTAGGATTTCATGATGCCTTTAACATCTTGCAGTGGTGGAATTCACATCAAGCTGAATTTCCACTTCTATATAAAGTGAGCTGCAGACTATTAGCCACTCCAGCAAGTAGTGCAGCTTCTGAGAGAATTTTTTCAATGGCAAGAAATTTAATTTCAGAAAAAAGGTCTTAAATTGGAACGAACTGTGCCACAGTCAACCAAATAATGTTCTTAAATTTTAATATTGCTAAAACTGATATTCATTGTGAATTGGATGCAGCAGTTGATTAATTTTATAAGTATGTAAGTTTGGAAGTTAATTTTTTGTTTGCTTATTGCTGTTGTACTTTTTGTTTTATTATATGTTTTAAGTATATGATGTGCTTTATTATAAAAGGAATTAGATATAATTTATTTAAGTTTAAGTTTTTTTGCTAAACTATTGAAATATTTCATTGAATAAAAAACTATGTTGTGAATTGAATTCGGCTAGTAAGTACTATTATTTCTTTACTTTTACCTTCGTAGGGTAACATTATGAGATTGACTTTGAAGAATCGAAACAGTGTAAAAAAAGTTAGAAAAGCAACCAAAAACATCTTAGTACTCTCCTTTACTCCGCTGTTTCTGAGCCTATTAAAAGCATTTTTCACCAATGCACAGAGTGCCCCTCATACGTGCAAACTCATTCCGTTCAGATATATGTATAATTAAACGAAAACATCTCCATCACCTTTCCCTTCCCACATTGACAACATCCATTGAATTTAGCTTCCACGCGTAATAAATAAATAATAAATAAATATTTTAATTTAGATTTATATACAAAAGATTTAAAAATATTTAATTATAATAAATATTAAAAAATTAATTAATAATTAATAATATAACTATAGTAAATATATAACTATATTTGAAGATTTTAAATCAATTTACTGCATAAACATTCTAACTTCAACCACAACGCCGCTAGCAGCAGCAATATCTGGTCTGTCGTTGACCTTGAAGCTGCAAAAATACTCGAGCTTCCGTAGGAAGGTACCTCATACTCGCGGAAGTTTTGCTATTATGTTCCTATTTTTAGATGTTCCTATTTTTTCATGTTCCGATTTTTCGGCTTCCGCCTTTTCGCGGCTTCCTTCTCGTTGTTATCCGAAATTCTGTGCTTCTCTTCTCTTCTCTACGCGTGAGCGAGAGAGTGAGTCAGAGCAGTATACATACTCGACGGCGCTCGAGTAAGTGAAGCATACGTATCCGACAACAAACTTCTCATATGCAGTAAAAAGGTATCCGATGCAGCTCTCTAATACACACACAGCGACCACTACGCCATCTTCTTTAACACACGGCAGCAACGACGCTTCTCCCGCTGAAAACCCATAGAGAAAGCACAGCCGAAATGCTAGCTTATACGCTCGGAAGCAAAAATATCCCAGACGGAAATGCTAAAGCGATGGCAAAGGATATTGTAAGCACTCTGGCTAACGCATGCGACGCAACAATGCCGCGAAAACGCGAAGGTATCGGCAGATCACAACTCTACTGGTGGAACAGCGAAATAGCAGGCCTGAGAACAGAATTCTACATGCTAAGAAGAAGCCAGCAACGAGCAAGAGGTAGAGACGACCACCAACAATTGCAAGCCGCCTTCAACACAAAACGGAAGGAATTCCGGAGGCCCATCTCGAAAAGTAAGTAACGCCCTCAGAAAAGAGGTACAGAGCAATCCTTGGGGAAGTGCGTACCGTATGGTGTTCTCGAAAATCAAAGGTACAAGCGGCAACGCACCGGTCTCTTCCCACACAACCAGCAGTTGGATTTGCAACGCGGGATACCTATCGAGGCCAACTCCATCCCGGCAGTAACTCTGGATGAGCTGATGGAAGCGGCGAAAGCGGCGAAGCCGAACAAAACCCCAGGATTGGACGTTATATCGGTGTATTTGGTATACAGTGGACGAAACAGCGAAGAACCGTCATCGGTTCGGGAAGAACCGTCATCATACAAACCATTGTGCATGCTCGACACAATAGGTAAGGTCCTAGAGAAAATAATCGGCACGAGGCTAGAGCATTTCATCGAAGCAGCGGAAGGTCTCGCCGAGTACCAGTACGACTTCCGAAGGCCGTTCGGAACGCTTTCTATTCCGCCAACTGGAACCGGTTACTCAATGCACTCCGTCGACTAAAGGTTCCGGAATACCTGCTGCGGATAGTGGACATACGCAGTTACAGGCGGTGTACCGCAAGGATCGGTGCTAGGGCCACTATTATGGAATGTGATGTACGACGGCGTACTGAGAGTCCCGAGGCAAAACAGAGTATATATCGTCGCCTACGCGGACGATATAGCCATCGTGGTGACAGCAAAGAGGGAAGAGCGAAACGATTGCGACGATGTAAAATGTTGGCGATGTAAATGTCGGGACAACAACTTGGAACTTGTAGACCATAAAACGGAAGCGGTGCTAATGAGCAGTCAGAAGAAGGTGGAAACCATGGAAATTCATGTAGGTGAGGGCACGATAACGTCTAAGCCGTACATCAAGTACTTAGGGGTCTTGTTGGACAACCGGCTAAACTTCAAGCTGCACCTTAAATATGCGGGCGAAAAAGTGAACAAAGCAGTTGTCTCGCTCACCTGACTAATACCGAATATAGGGGGCCCCAGGCAGTATACGAAGAGATGCCTAGCAACCGTCAGCACATCTATTATTGAGTACGCGGCGCCGATTTAGGCACCAGCAACCGGGATATCTTTATACCTGAAAGATGTGGCAAGAGCACACCGGTTGGCATCACTCAGGGTCTGCAGTGCCTTCCGGACGCTGTCGGATGACGCTGCTAACGTAATAGCGGGCAGAATGCCTGTCGATATAGCGGCACGTGAGGCAGCGGAACTTCGGGCCGCAGGAAACAAAGATAGCGTGTGGACGCACACGCTCATTCCAGACATTGAGACCTGGCTGAAAAGAAAGCACGGTGAAATCAACTTTCACCTTACACCGATTCTCACAGGCCATGGATGCATTAAGGCCTATCTCCACCGCTTCGGGTACGAGGTTGACCCTCACTGTGATTATTGCTATAACGCAAACGAAGGCGCGGAACATGTTGTTTTCGATTGTCACCGATACCAACAACAACGAAGCGAACGCCACATACACTAATCCACAAGATGTTGGAAATGGAAACGTATTGGGCAGCAGTCGACCATTTCGCAGCGGAAGTGATGTCGTTACAACGGCGATACGAATGGGGGCGACGCGCGGAGGAGCGACAAACAGATTGAAGTCTATCTGAGACCAAACCTGCCCCGCGACGTAATGCCGGGAGGCGATCCCGCGGGGATAAAGGTCGACGAAGGACTGCAAGTAGGATCGAAAATGCCGGTTGGGCACAAAGAGCAACAAAGCGGAGGTAAACACCCTCACTGGCAGCAGAAAATGCCTCTTCATCCACGAGGCTCTAAAATACCCGAAGAAATTATGCGTTTGATTCCGCTCAACCTTAATCATTGTAAAGCGGCACAGAATCTGCTTCAACAAACAATTTAATTTTAATTAATTTAATAATTGATTGGCACGACAGCCAGCTTACGCGAGACTAAGGCCTAGCTTCCCGCAGCCACCCGTGTTGTGCGTGTGAATTTGTACGCGGGTGGAAGGGACCTACAGTTTTATGCCGGTTCCGAACGGCAGGTTGGGAGCTTTTTTATAGGCAATTTTTACTCTCAGAGGTTTGCCATTTCCAGCTGAGAGGGGAACAATACGGGAAGAAAATATCCAAGTAGCTTTGCTAAGCGAGCCTTACGTAGTGAAGCAGAATAGCCTCTGGTCAGTAGACGCGTCAACTAAGGCCGCAACATGGAACTGCAGTACGGTGCCATTAGATATGAGACCAGGCTCTTCGTCTGTGCGAAGGTGGAAGATATATTTATTTACAGCTGCTATGTACCCCTAAGTGTCACCATTAGCGAGTTCAAAGACACAATGGATAAGCTGGTCAGCGACGCACATTGGGGAAAATCAGGCAAAAACGCTTGCATTGCACATTAGGTCAAATGATCACTTTTTCTGTGCGAAAGTCAAATTTCGTAAATGCCGTTATACAATTTTTTCTCCCCTCATCATGTTAGAAATACTCCAAAGCAACGAAAATACCACTTTGTTTTTTTAAAACATAAAGTACCTTTTGACAGTACTCAGTCAAAGTCACTTTATCGACAAGTCATTGAAAATTTATTTGCTGAATCAGTATTGATAGTAATGTTTTAAGCTCGTATTGTGAAAATTGTGCGAATAATTTAAAAAAAGTTGAAAATGGAAAACGATGCATTAAGTACGTATTAATGATTTTATTAAAAATGCATGGAATTTTTTTTTTTGTTGAAAAAAAAATAATTTTCTAACCTGACCTCAAAGCTTTTGCGGTTAACTTCAACATTTAAATTTATGCAAGCTTTTAAAGTTTCGGCAACATTTGACAAAGATAAAGTAAAAAGAAATGAATAAATTAGTATATTATAAGTTCATTTCATTTTATTTCAAGTTGCGCTTTTTTGCGTTTTGCTAGTAATACCATTTTTTCCAGGACACTAGGCTATACAAAAATTCGAATTGTTTGAAATTTAGCTCGAGGAACGCACAAAGGAGAAAAAGCATGATGCGCTTCTTAATCATGTCGTACAAAATATTGGTGGTACTGAAATTTCCGATGATTGCAGGAAAATTATAGAAGCAAAATTACTCCTTTGCTGCAAGTACTTGGCAGCAAAATGGCAAAAATGTAGCAGAGAGGTGGACAAATTTCGAGCTAAAAACTACGCATGGCTTAGTACTGTAATACATTTTGGATTAAAATAATCATCAGTGAAAGCTAGTTGTTCGGCTGTTGGACGTCAAAGGAAGAAGAATATGCAAAACAAATCTTAGTGTTCCGCTTTCAAATTATATTGATTTGTTTATCGTGCCTGTTTCTATTAACTTCAAGTATATTTCAAACGTTCTGCTTTCAAACAGCTGACATTATTCAAAAGTTATATCCTTGGTTGCCGATGACATCTACTGCTGTTATCTGCTGCTGAATCGCGACATAAAATTCATAAAACCGACAGATTGCATCACATTCGTTAAAATTTAAGCAGGCGCATGCATCAACGAAAGCTTGTACACCTTTCACTTGAAGTTATCGAGTTGTTAAATTGTGATGATCCAACGGAGGATATTGACGATTCAAACAAAAAACAATTTTTTGAACAAATGCAAATGTGAAAGAACCCCGAAAATTGTATCATATAGAGCTTATTTTTGTGAATCTAAAAAACTAAAAGTTTTGCCTGGGAAACGCCCATAAAACGCGTGGCTCGGTGTCAAAGTTCACAGTTTTTATCAAAAAACTCAGTTAATATCCAACTGATTTACACGATATGGGTATCAAACGAAAGGTCTTTTTCATACCTTTCTATTAATGCCCAACATTAGATACGTAGTATGTACTAATAAAAAGTTTTAGGCGTTTTTTTACAAAATGTTTTCGCTTAAAATTTTTAATTAGTGCATACTACGTATCTTATGTTGCACATCAGAAGAAAGGTATGAAAACGACCTTTCGTTTGATACCCATATCGTGTAAATCAGTTGGATATTAACTGAGTTTTTTGATAAAAACTTTGAACTTTGACCCTGAACCACGCGTTTTATGGGCGGTTCTCAGGCAAAATTTTTAGTTTGTTAGATTCAGGAACCAACTCTCTATATAAAAGCATACTCATTAATTTTTTAACATTTTTTTTCCATTTTTGACCTCAGACAAGTTAATGGGCGTGAAAGGGTTAATATTTTTTTGTTTAATTTGTTAATATTTTACCTACTTTTGCCTTTGCTATGATTTTGGCTACAATATTTTAGCCGTTATTAATTTCGCACAGAAAAAGTGGTCATTTGACCTATTGAGCATTGGAGCAAATTCAAAAGTTGCGAATTTAAATATTTGTTTACTTGTCGTAATATAGATACTCTAGCCAGATAGAAAATCAACTTTTCAAGTCCCTTCATCCCATGACCTGGACTTTACGGCCTTTCAAAGTTATTAGTTATTAAAGTTATTAGTTATTAGTTATTTTCACTTCTAGCAAAATATCGTTAACAAGACTGTTTTCAGATGCCCGTAGAATCTATATTTCTTAATTAAATCCCAAAATTTTTCACATGTGGGGTTACAATATTTAAACAATTAATATATCAAAAAATTTTATTTCAGAAATGTTTATTTTGACAGAAAAAAGGATATCTAACCTTTGCCTAATTTTTTGATAAAAATGAGAAAAATTGGGATTCTCTCTGGACTGTAACTTTTGAGATTCCTCAGCATTTCACGAAATACTTATACACGTATTAGGTGAGACATTCAGCTAAATGATGGTAGCAAACTTATTTGCGTTATCCTGCGACAAAACGAATGCGAACAAATTTCGCATGTCAACCCAAGCACATTTTGTAATCAGTTCTGGTGAGCAACGATATATTTTTAATTGCTGAGCAAAACTATAACGTATGAAAAACAGCAAGGCTGGTATTGAAAGGAATAAATATGTATTTAAAGATATAGAACTGAGATGTCTATATGTATATCGCATTTATTTATCTATGTCCGTTTATTAATATGTCTTCCAACACGTCTGTCTGATGGAAGGTATTCATAATATCTTTTGATAAAGCTGAGATACGAGACTGAAATTTTGTACAAAACTGTAGAAATCATGAAAATGACATATTTACTAAAATGGGCTTGGTTTGCACATTTTTAACAGGGTTGCCATATAAATATCATATATTTTTTCAAGATATGAACTTTTAAATATTTACCGTCCGTTGATGGATATTTTTGTCTGGAAATATGTGTGTCATGCCTCTTTAACCCCTTAGGCGCCTGCTACACGTTCAATGTTTATTGACGGCGATCCAATATCGCGATATTTATTGAACGTTTAGCATGCAATATTGATGGATCGTGATCCATATCGCAAAATATTTAAGGCGCCTGCTACACGTTCAATATTTATTGTGATATTTGGATCGCGATGCATATTGAACGATTGATAGATCGCGCGCTAATGCTACATGTTCAATATTTATCGCGTCAGTATTCACATAATTCTTTTTTGACTTTGACAATTTAAAAATAAATTCTTTTAAAATTTGCTTGCACGTTCAATATTTATTGACAGTTTTGTGATCCGCGATCCAGATTTCAAAATATTTAAATATTATCGCAATATGGATCACGATCCATCAATATTGCATGCTTAACGTTCAATAAATATCGCGATACTGGATTGACGTCAATAAATATTGAACGTGTAGCAGGCGCCTAAATATTTTGAAATCTGGATCGCGCAGGGCCGGATTAACCCTCAATGGGGTCCTAGGCAACCATCAATTTGGGGGCCCTTTTTTCACGTCTGTTCCCTTCTTTTTTCGATTAAAAAATACAAACTTATATCTTTCATAAAAATTTTATTGTCACAATGTAATAATATCAATAAAATTACTATCTACATTTTAAACATGTCGTTTTCTACATTTGTTTTCGGCAAATTCATCAATTATATCATCAATATCGATTTTGTTCAATAAATCTGACTCAATGCAAAGTATACCTAACATCTCGAGTCGCTCTTGTCGCGTTGTAGCTCTTTCAGCTGAACATTTCGGCAGAACAATTTTTGATCATTAATGTTAAAAAAATCCGAAGAGCTATTTCTTTGTTAGGAAATACATCGGCTAATTGATCTTCCATTAGAATCTTATACAAATGACTATGAGTTTTTTGTGCATCAGTGTATCTGGAGTTCACGTAACTTTGGAATTGTTTGATTTCAATGAAAAATTCTTCCAAATCTCTAGAATAAAAACGAACTAAGTTATTTATAGCTTCGTGGAGGTCTCCATCACTTAGAGAAAAGTTGATGAGAAATGCAAATCTCTCTGAAACTTCCATATACACTTTCGCACGTCGTTTGATTTCACTGTGAAGTTTGTCGATGATTTCGAGGAAACCTTTTGTCCTAAAATCATCGCGAGGCGAAAATTCTACTTCTGGAGCATTTTCGTCATTAGGTTGTTTTTTTCTACGACGAGTACGTTTTACGATTTCTGTATAACCTACATCAGGTAATAATTGTTTTGTTTTTTCCTCGAAATCATTGAATTTTTCACGGAATGAAACTAAACTCTCTTCTAACGATCCGTACAAAAAAGCACACGTTTGCAAATCTGCTTTTTCACTTTGCAATGACTTACTCACTGAACGCATAGCAGTCAAAATAGAGTTCCATAAAATCAACATGAAACCAAATTCGAATTTTTGCATTTTATTCGCGATACACGTCGCCTCATAACGAGTATCAGAATTTTGTGATTCATCATCAGCAATGATTTCTAGAGCCTCTAATATGATATCAAGTGAATGAAACCAGTGTACATTTTAAGATAATTCTTTTTTATTATTCAATATACTCTCCTTTCACTTCGATACACTTCTCTGCACGCTCATACAATTTGTCAAATGAGTCGGAAATGTCCTTTTTAGGACATAGTTCGTCGGTCGTCGCCTTTTGAACGCGGTCAATTGAGTTTTATTTATTTGAGTAAAATTTATTTTCAGTTCTGATTATATTTTTCTTTCACTCTCTAGAATTTTATGTTTGTAAGAAAATTTTAGAAGTCTTTTTCATTTTTTGGGGGCCCCCTAAAATCGGGGGCCCCAGGCAACTGCCTATTCTGCCTACTTGTTAATCCGGCCCTGGGATCGCGGTTCACAAAACTGTCAATAAATATTGAACGTGCAAGCAAATTTTAAAATAATTTATTTTTAAATTGTCAAAGTCAAAATACAATTATGTGAATACTGACACGATAAATATTGAACATGTAGCATTCGCGCGCGATCTATCAATCCATCCATATGGATCGCGATCCAAATATCACAATAAATATTGAACGTGTAGCAGGCGCCTTATGATACATGATAAGCCCGCAAACACGGATGGTTGTGCGTGTAAATTTGTACACGGATTGAAGGGACCTACAGTTTTATGCCACTATAATTGGCTTTGCCGACGACGTGGCACTGGTCATAGTCGCCAAGACCGTGCGGAAGGCTAAGAAGCCGCAAACAATTCGGTGGCGCAAATCCGAAGCTGGCTTTCAGCCGCCGGCCTTAGCTTGGCCGAGCAGAAGACGGAAGCCGTGCTTATTAGCAGCAGAAAAGTGGTTGAGGTGGCAGTCGTGAGGGTTGGTAACCACGACGCACAGTGTCGCGATCCCATATAAGCCGTGGCCAAAAATATTTAGCGTTGTCCTATTTCGATGAAACTTGGTGAGATTGTTTTTGTGGTGGAAATTAAGAAATTTAGAAAAAATCATTTAAATTGGACCACTGCCACGCCCACCTCCCATCCGAAAGGAACTTTAATATTTAAATAACTTTCTTAATATTAGTGATAGAATTATGAAATTTTGTATTTTAGCTTAAAATAATGACATAAAAGTTCACACTAAAAATGGGTGGCCTGCCACGCCCACTTTCAAAAATATTCGTATTTGACTACAGCTGCTGTTTACGATACTCGTTCCAAGATGTAATTTTAATTGGTAAGCTTTCTAAAACCTTAAAGTGGGCGTGGCAGCTGGAACATATATATAAAGTGGCCAAAACTTTTCCTTTAAGAATTCATGTTTAATTTTTTCAGCTTGTGATATCATATTTTGTTATAAATGTTTATATTTTTAAAGTGGGCGTGGCATTCTGCCTACTTTTGATGATACGAACAATGTGCCAACCTTGTTCTTTATGCAGCTTATCATTTCCGCAGCTGCTTTGTCACTACTTTCATTGAACGTCGGAAGCCATACTTCGAAAAAATCAAATTTTTTGACTGTAGGTGCCACTGCAAAAAGTAAATGTTGAAGTGGGGACGCAAACTTTGCTTTTGTTCATGATTAACATCAACATCCGTCTTATTTTTAAGTAAATTTGTAAGAAATTCAAGTTTTGTTGACCGCTTTCTGGCTTCAGCTTTACGCCACACCTCGAAGAAATCGCGTATTTTTATTGGAGGCGTCACTAGAAAAATGCAAATAACAACCAAATAGGCACTTAAAGGCAAACAATTACTCCGGATTATGTTAATACATACTTTTTTGAGTAATTTAGGGTTGGAACTAAAAAAGTGTTTTTTGGTTTTTTTAAACTTTTTTCCACTAAACTTTTGGTTCTTAGTTAGAAGCAAGTCAAAAAAGTAATTTTTCAATGTAACGGGATTTCACAGTTACACTTAGGTGCAAAATTGAGTCAATAATATGAAAATTCATAATAATCGCATTTTTGTACCGGTCAATCGCAAAATTTTTATGAAATTTTTCGCAAGTCTATTAGATTACACCTTGATTAACCAGGATCCACCATAAAAGATTAAAAATTTGGCACATATATATGCATTTTGTCCAATATTCTAAATTAACACATTTACTCAATTTTGCACCCACATGATTTTAATAAGAAAACTGTAACTTTGTTTTAGTATTTTATCCAATATCCTTTATTTTTTCTTAATTCTTGGGTTCTGTTTGGCATACTTTTATATAATTTGGTTACAAACTCTGGTGGAATGGCGTACCACTCTTCTTCCACTGCAAGCCAGAGATCGATTTGCCCTTTTGGGACAGAACTCTTTGCTAATTGTCTTTTTAAGTAAGCCCACGGGTTTTCGATCGGTTTTAGGTCTGGGCTTTGGGCGGGCTATTGCATTACACCAAATGGCTGTTCTTTCAACCAATCACGGACGAAACGTGCAGTATATTTGGCGTCATGGTCATGCTGAAAAATATTTCGTACTGTATTTCGCAGCATCATGTCCACTGCCACTGGCAAATTGCCACCCTAAAATGTGGACGTATTGTTCCTTACGAATTATGCCGTCAATTAGCACAATGGGTACAACGCCATTTGGTGTAATGCAACCCCAGACCATAATTGAGCCGCCTCAATGCTTTACTGTTTGTTGAACATTTGAAGGCTTTACAGGATTTCCGCCTTTGTCCCAGAACCAGGTCCTTCCATCTGTTTGGAATCGGTTAATTTTCATCTCATCCGACCAAATAACCTCTATTTGTAAATGTAATCAGCGCAAAGTTAGTAACGAAGGTACACTGCATTAATACTTGGCTCCAATCAAAATCAGTCTAAAAAATGTGCCTTTCTGCAAACTCGCGTCTTAGTTTTACGTTCTTGGCCGATAGAAGTGGCTTCTTCTTCTTAACCATCGCCTTAAACCCAACTTTATGCAGCATTCTTCGCACACTCCGCACACTTACATCCCCAGTAACGCACCACACAGCCTCCTTTGCGGTGGATATGTGCCCGGAAAAAATTAAACGGCCAATTTTGCGGTCCTCCTTCTCCGAAATTTTGGGTTTTCTTCCACCATTTTTCTTAAATTGTAAACCTTTTACAATTCGGCAAACGGACGACTGACTTACGCGCGTAAGTTTAGCGATATCTCGACTTGAAAGCCCATTAATGGCTTTTTCAATAATAATTTTTTTAATGCTCGCCGAAATCGCGTTCATTGCACTTTAAGTTTCCGAATCGTATTTATTCAATGAATGGTTAAAATTTTTTTGGTTACAAAAAACATTTTAACCATTAACAGTTAAAAAACAGGTTGCTTAACATATCACTTCATAGAATTTATGTAGGGTGCAAAATTGAGTCAATGTGTTAATTTAGAATATTGGACAAAATGCATATATATTTGCCAAATTTTTAATCTTTTATGGTGGATCCTGGTTAATCAAGGTATAATCTAATAGACTTGCGAAAAATTGCATCAGAATTTTGCGATTGACCGGTACGAAAATGCGATTATTATGAATTTTCGTATTATTGACTCAATTTTGCACCTAAGTGTATCTCAAAGCACAAACCAAAAAATAGTGCTGTCATACAGGACAAATGCCAAAGTTTTATTTAATATATAACACGACTATATTAGTATATAAATTACATTTTTATTTGATTTTTCATTCAGCATAAAGAATTACCCACAAACTTAGAACGAATGCTTATTTTTTAACGTCAACTTTGAAGCTACATAAAAATGGAACGGAGTAGGATATTGAAGATCCGATAATGGATTTTTCTTAGTTGAAATATTATCTGTCGATTGTCATATTCATTTTAGTCATTTTTTAACATTGATTTTTACCATTTTTGGCCACACTCGCGACACTGTGCGACGTCGCGTCTAAGCCTGCACTAAAATACTTAGGCGTGATAATAGATCGTCGCCTTTGTTACAAGGAGCATTTAGAGTATGCATGCGAAAAGGCGGCAAAGGCTAGCGCAGCGTTAGCTCGCATAATGCTGAACACGAGAAGCCCGAGGCAACGACGAAGACAACTGCTCGCATGGGTTGTTAAATCCATTGTACTCTATGTAGCGCCAGTATGGGCGGATGCACTAAAGGTCGCGTCATATACCGGTTGTGTGCCTTGAGAGTCTGCTGTGCCTTTCGCACAACATCAGAGGATGCAGCGCTGGTCATCGCAGGTCTGTGCCCGATCGACATTCTAGCGCAGGAAGCAGCAATAGCAAGGCAGCGAGATAACGACGAGGATGATCGTGGCACAAGGAGGCAGCGAAGTAGATTAGCTAGCCTGCAACTTTGGCAGACCCGCTGGGACGAGGCACCAAACGGCCGATGGACGCATAGGCTCATCCCTGACATCGCCAGCTGGTGTGGAAGGTTGCACGGACATGTCAACTTCTACGCAGCTTCTGAGCGGGCATAGCTGTTTCAGGGCCTATCTGCATAGATTTGGTCACGACAGCGATCCCAAGTGCGAGCTCTGTGCAGTGCCAGAGGACGCCGAACACGCCTTTTTTGATTGCCCGCAACACGCCAGGACAAGACAGGCTGCCTGCCGAATAGTGGCGTACAGGTGGTTTTTAGCGGGTGAAAGTGTCGCACTCCGGCTTTCAATGCTTTTCCACCTACTGCAAAAAAAAAAGTTTTATGCCGAAAGAAAATTTGTCGTTTTTCTTTGTTTTTTTTAGTGTTAGCGCAACGGAGTCTTGAACCTGGGTTCGAGCGTCGCGTTTGACTCGCGGCCCAACGCACTAGCCAGCTGAGCAACGGCAGCCGCCGTAGTGAGCAAAGATATACTTGTCAATTAACTTTTTCAATTCTATATATAAGTAAATGAATAGTTTAGAAATTTTAAATTTTTTTTAAGAAAGAGTTTGTCTATTTTTGTAAAAGTGGGCTAAGTGTCACATAATTAAATTCTAATAATAATTAATAATTCTTTGTCTAAAGAGGATTTGAATGCATGACAATAAAATATGAGCCTATTTTATCAGGTGTACAACTTTGCTTCCGCCGTTTTTTCCAAAATTAAAAGCTTTATTGCGAAAAAGTGCTTACAGATGTATTATTCAAAGTATTGTCCGTCGCTAGCGACAACTTTCTCCCATCTTTCCGGCAATTTTCGGATCCCGGCTCGAAAAAAGGAGTCCTCTTTTGACGCTATCCATGAAGCAATCCATTTTTCCAATTCTTCGAAGGATTGAAAATGTTGATCTGCCAGGCCGTGTGCCATCGAACGGAATAGGTGGAAGTCAGAAGGGGCGACATCTGGGGAATACGGCGGGTGGGGCAAGACTTCCCATTTCAGCGTTTCCAGGTACTTTTTGACCACTTTTGCGACGTGAGGCCGAGCATTGTCGTGTTGGAGGATGACTTTGTCATGTCGCTCTTGATATTGTGGCCGCTTGAGACGTTTTGAAATGGCTTGCTGACTCACTCCCAACGATTCGGCAAGCTCTTCTTGGGTTTGGCACGAATCTTCATCAAGCAATGCTTCTAGTTGTTCATCTTTGAAGGTTTTTTCTCTTCCACCACCATGTTTGTCTTCGACATCGAAATCACCGTTTTTAAAACGTTGAAACCACTCCCGACACGTTCTTTCACTCAGAGCAGCATCACCGTAAGTTTCTGAGAGCATTCGATGCGCTTCAGCTGCATTATTTTTCGAATTGGAACAGAAAAGTAAAACTTCCCGCAAATGGCGAGAATTGGGCACATAAAGGGACATTTTCGAGCGTGAATAATACCAAAACAAGAACAACTGTCACTGAAACGGCGATGACAATTCGTTAGGCACTGTCCACACTCACTTTAAAGGCATTACCATCTATGTATTTCAACCAGCCGCAGCCGGTACAGCCACCTATCGGAAAACGGCGGAAGCAAAGTTGTACACCTGATAATATTGTTTAAAATAAAGTCTGTGTGGGGTATGAGCGCAGCCGTGGGCGAATTTTTTTCATTTTTGGAACAAATCATCTTCTACTTATGGGAGACTATTATGCAAAACTTCAATCTTTTATCTTTATTATTTTTGGAGTTGTAACATTTTTTGTTATATGGACAAACATTCAAAAACCATAAACCGTGCGCTGAGAAAAAGTGCTCAAATTAAAAAGTGCGAAAACTATAGATTCTAGAGTTCAAAACAGGCGATGCGAGCGTTTTTGCCTGTTTTTCCCCAATGTGCTAGAGGAAAGTGGCCGCTGCTGATTGCCGGAGATTTCAATGCATGGGCCATTGTGTGAGGCTGCAGAAAGACATCAGCGAAAGGAAGTGCGTTGTTAGACGCATTCTCAATATTGAATGTCACCCTGCTGAACACCGGAAAATGGGGTAGGTTCAGCCATTGACTTGACGTTTGTTAGTAACGGTATCTATCCTCATTCAACTTGGACTTTGGGTGATTTCTACACTCGTAGCGACCACCACGCAATAATCTGTAGCATAAGCCAAGCCAAACCATTTTATCGGGCGGAGAATAGACCGAGGGCAGCAAGAATCAGCTGGAAGTTGTCATCGCTAGACAAATACATCTTTGTGGGCTCACTGTCGCAGCTCCTAGTAAATGCCTTCTATGCTTCTATGCAACAGAAAAGGCCCGCGAAAGCATGCTGTGGTCTATGGGTGGAACGAGTCTATTGCAGAGATTCCTGGGAAATGCAACCGCGCTCGAAGAAAATGTCAAAGAGCAAGACAAAGCGCCAGCTTCCGCGAGCTGCAAGCTGAGCATAGAAAGCTCAGGAAAAAGTTCAAAAAAGCGGTGAAAGAGTAAACGGGAATGTTTCCAAAAACTTTGTGATGACTCAGAAAACAACCCATGGGGCCTAGGGTATAAGATAGTCACCAAAACATTGAAAGAATGCAAACAAGCCCAGCCGACATGCCCAACTCTTTTGGTAAATATCGTGCACACTCTGTTTCCTAGCCAAGCGGACTTCGTGCGGGAAGACTTCGGCGACAAAGAAAGACGAGATTGTAGAAGCTACAGGAAAGCTCCAGGACAGGAAAACACCTGGCCCAGACGGAATCCCAAACTCCGAGCTGAAATTCGCTGCAAAGGAACGAACGATACTATACAACAGTGTTTTACAAATGCTTTGTTGAAGGGGTATTTCCGGACATTTGGAAACGGCAAAGATTGGTTCTCCTACCAAAATCCGACAAGTCAGCAGCTGATCCATCCGCATACCGGCTAGGGATGGCAAGATTAATCGAATGAATAGCGTTAAACGATTATTTCTTTTCAAAAAGCGATTTAATCGAATCGAATTCCACGTTCCGATTAACCTTCACACTGTCACCATTAACATATGTTAATATTTCAAATTTTGATTTTGCTGTAACTTTTTAGTTTTAAGTCCGATTTTCATGCGGCTTCGGCTCAGTGGCCATTTTATCAAGCTCTTTCTAAATATGAAATCAGAAAACTAAAAATTTAATTTTTTCCATCTTTTTTTTACAAATGAAAATTTTAACCCCTATTTTGGTTACAATTAACATATTCAAAATTCAATGTTCAAATTTGGATATGTGATGTGGAATTACCTAAAAATCTTAAATACAAAATTTTGTGAGGATATCTTTGGAAATGCCCTTTTTATGGCATTTCTTTAAAAAAAGCAACAAATTCGCCCACATTGTGGGGGCTGAAACCCCATTCATCCCTTTTTCCCCTTCAACATTTGAACCTAAAATCTCTTAAGCACAGTCCATTTTACGTTTTTGCTTACCAACTGAGCTCAAAAAATTAAAACTGTCTTTATAAAACGGATGAAAAGAAAAATATTAACATATGTTAATAGTGACAGTGTGAAAGTTAATCGAATCTTTAATCGATTAGTTGCCGATTAATCGCGAAATTGCCTTCAAATCGTTTAAGCTTTGCTGCCACACTCACATCGCTTTATGCTCCCCGGCTTTAGCCGTTGTTCTCGTTCAATGTTTACTCTTTCTACTTGTTGCACTTATTATTCGACACCCGAAGAATAAAGACACCCTAAAACGAATCTAATGCGTTTATTTCCACCGCTCCGCCACGCATCGATATTTTACATGGTCCTTCGAGACGCTCGCGATAGAACCGACGCGGAAAACAAACATTTTTAAAATAAAAAACAAATTAAAATACAAGACAATCGAAAATTGTGAAAAGTGAAAAGACACACAACAAAAAACACATACATAAAAACTAAAAAAGTGACATACACTACAAGAAAACAAAACAGTGAAATCAGATCACGCATCACAACTAAAGAAATAAAACAGTAACAAACAAATAGCACAGTGCACAAATATATAAACCAAAAAAAAAAAACCAAAATAACAAAAATTAAAACCAAACAGTGAAACAAACCAAAAGTGCGATAACGTGAACCGTACACAAATTCCCAAAATTAAAAACAAAAACGTGCAAAGCATTGAACAGTGACACAAACGAAGGGCAGCAGAACACGTAACAACAACAATCACACTCAGCAAACACAACACAACACAACAAACACACAGCACAACATAAAGCAGACGAAGAGGGCAGCCAACAACATAACACTTCGTTCAATAATGTGTGTGACTAACTAATTAAAACACATTTTTTGCCAAAATTCGTTTTTATTCATCAACATACTCCCCTTTTAGGGAGATACAATCATTCCAACGCTTTTCCAATCTTTCGATACCGCCTTTGTAGAACGATTTTTCTTTGCCTTCAAAATAGGCGTTAGTTTCGGCGATTATTTCATCATTTGAGCCAAATCTCTTACCACGGAGCATCTTTTTGAGGTCTGCGAAGAGCCAGTAGTCGCTGGGGGCCAGATCTGGAGAATACGGGGGATGAGGAAGCAATTCGAAGCCCAATTCATGCATTTTTGCCATCGTTTTCATCGACTTGTGACACGGTGCATTGTCTTGGTGAAACAACACTTTTTTCTTCTTCATATGGGGCCGCTTAATCGCGATTTCTTCTTTCAAACGTTCCAACAACGCTATATAATAGTCGCTATTGATTGTTTTCCCTTTCTCAAGATAGTCGATGAATATTATTCCGTGCACATCCCAAAATACTGACGCCATAACCTTGCCAGCCGATGTTTGTGCCTTTGGACGCTTTGGGTGGCTTTCACCGGTTGCATGCCACTCAGCAGACTGCCGATTTGACTCTGGAGTGAAATGGTGGATCCATGTTTCATCCATTGTGATGTACCGACGCAAAAACTCCGACTTGTTGCGCGTAAACATGTCCAAACAGCTCTTTGAATCATCGATTCGTTGTTGTTTTTGCTCCGGTGTGAGCAAACGCGGCACCCATTTCGAAAACACCTTTTTCATAACCAAATGTTCGTGTATTATGGTGTGTACACTGCCTGCTGATATCTTTAGAATGTCAGCAATCTCCCCCACTTTCACTTTACATTCGGACATAATGATTTTCAGTGTTTTTTCAACGTTTTCCGGAATAACAATTTTTTTTCATTAAAAAACAATGATAAATCAGCACACGGAATTGCTTTGAATTCATTTTTTTTGAAAACTCAAAAGTAGTGTCACTTAAAGCACTGTAACTTGTAAACTAATGGTCGGATTGACATATAATTTTGACAGTAAGCCTAAAAAGGTTCACAATTTCGAAAAAAAAAATATTGATTTAGTATTAGTGCTACCATCTATGTGTCAGTCACACCCATTATTGAACGAGCAGCGCACAGTGCAGCACAGGAGCGGACACACCTAGCTACAGAGGAGATCCCCATTCTCGGGCACTGGGCCCACTAAGATAAGCCCACCCTTTTTGTTAAAAATTAACAAATATTACATACACATACACTAACACAAACATATATTTCTAAATGCTGGATGAGATTCTTCAAGATGCGCGATTTAGATCACCAAAATTAATAGCAGGCGACTTCAATGCCTGGGCGGTCGATTGGGTTCATCAAGAACGAATTCGCGAGGTAATGCTAAACTGCAGGCTTTTGCGGCGTTGGATGTTGTGCTGCTCAACACAGGTAGCGAGCTAACATTTTCGAAGAATGGCCGTGTGTCGTGTATAGACATTACATTTGTTAGCCGGGGTCTATCGCGAGGATCGTCGTGGGCAGTAAGCGACGTATACACACTAGGCATCGCAATCCCGGGATCCCGGACTTTTTCCAGTCCCGAAAATCCCGGGATTCAAATTCTTTTATCCCGGGATTTTCGGGATTGCAAAAGATGCTTCAAAGTTCAAATGAAATAAATTTTAAGGCACAAAAACCCAATTCCTTATTTGAGGGAGAAGGGAGGGGAAAGTTTTATTTAATATATAACACGACTATATTAGTATATAAATTACATTTTTATTTGATTTTTCATTCAGCATAAAGAATTACCCACAAACTTAGAACGAATGCTTATTTTTTAACGTCAACTTTGAAGCTACATAAAAATGGAACGGAGTAGGATATTGAAGATCCGATAATGGATTTTTCTTAGTTGAAATATTATCTGTCGATTGTCATATTCATTTTAGTCATTTTTTAACATTGATTTTTACCATTTTTGGCCACACTCGCGACACTGTGCGACGTCGCGTCTAAGCCTGCACTAAAATACTTAGGCGTGATAATAGATCGTCGCCTTTGTTACAAGGAGCATTTAGAGTATGCATGCGAAAAGGCGGCAAAGGCTAGCGCAGCGTTAGCTCGCATAATGCTGAACACGAGAAGCCCGAGGCAACGACGAAGACAACTGCTCGCATGGGTTGTTAAATCCATTGTACTCTATGTAGCGCCAGTATGGGCGGATGCACTAAAGGTCGCGTCATATACCGGTTGTGTGCCTTGAGAGTCTGCTGTGCCTTTCGCACAACATCAGAGGATGCAGCGCTGGTCATCGCAGGTCTGTGCCCGATCGACATTCTAGCGCAGGAAGCAGCAATAGCAAGGCAGCGAGATAACGACGAGGATGATCGTGGCACAAGGAGGCAGCGAAGTAGATTAGCTAGCCTGCAACTTTGGCAGACCCGCTGGGACGAGGCACCAAACGGCCGATGGACGCATAGGCTCATCCCTGACATCGCCAGCTGGTGTGGAAGGTTGCACGGACATGTCAACTTCTACGCAGCTTCTGAGCGGGCATAGCTGTTTCAGGGCCTATCTGCATAGATTTGGTCACGACAGCGATCCCAAGTGCGAGCTCTGTGCAGTGCCAGAGGACGCCGAACACGCCTTTTTTGATTGCCCGCAACACGCCAGGACAAGACAGGCTGCCTGCCGAATAGTGGCGTACAGGTGGTTTTTAGCGGGTGAAAGTGTCGCACTCCGGCTTTCAATGCTTTTCCACCTACTGCAAAAAAAAAAGTTTTATGCCGAAAGAAAATTTGTCGTTTTTCTTTGTTTTTTTTAGTGTTAGCGCAACGGAGTCTTGAACCTGGGTTCGAGCGTCGCGTTTGACTCGCGGCCCAACGCACTAGCCAGCTGAGCAACGGCAGCCGCCGTAGTGAGCAAAGATATA
This sequence comes from Melieria omissa, assembly GCA_963971225.1. Lineage (NCBI taxonomy): Eukaryota > Metazoa > Arthropoda > Insecta > Diptera > Ulidiidae > Melieria > Melieria omissa. Next base: position 50,191,894 of record OZ020269.1, on the reverse strand, counting down.
CTTGTCAATTAACTTTTTCAATTCTATATATAAGTAAATGAATAGTTTAGAAATTTTAAATTTTTTTTAAGAAAGAGTTTGTCTATTTTTGTAAAAGTGGGCTAAGTGTCACATAATTAAATTCTAATAATAATTAATAATTCTTTGTCTAAAGAGGATTTGAATGCATGACAATAAAATATGAGCCTATTTTATCAGGTGTACAACTTTGCTTCCGCCGTTTTTTCCAAAATTAAAAGCTTTATTGCGAAAAAGTGCTTACAGATGTATTATTCAAAGTATTGTCCGTCGCTAGCGACAACTTTCTCCCATCTTTCCGGCAATTTTCGGATCCCGGCTCGAAAAAAGGAGTCCTCTTTTGACGCTATCCATGAAGCAATCCATTTTTCCAATTCTTCGAAGGATTGAAAATGTTGATCTGCCAGGCCGTGTGCCATCGAACGGAATAGGTGGAAGTCAGAAGGGGCGACATCTGGGGAATACGGCGGGTGGGGCAAGACTTCCCATTTCAGCGTTTCCAGGTACTTTTTGACCACTTTTGCGACGTGAGGCCGAGCATTGTCGTGTTGGAGGATGACTTTGTCATGTCGCTCTTGATATTGTGGCCGCTTGAGACGTTTTGAAATGGCTTGCTGACTCACTCCCAACGATTCGGCAAGCTCTTCTTGGGTTTGGCACGAATCTTCATCAAGCAATGCTTCTAGTTGTTCATCTTTGAAGGTTTTTTCTCTTCCACCACCATGTTTGTCTTCGACATCGAAATCACCGTTTTTAAAACGTTGAAACCACTCCCGACACGTTCTTTCACTCAGAGCAGCATCACCGTAAGTTTCTGAGAGCATTCGATGCGCTTCAGCTGCATTATTTTTCGAATTGGAACAGAAAAGTAAAACTTCCCGCAAATGGCGAGAATTGGGCACATAAAGGGACATTTTCGAGCGTGAATAATACCAAAACAAGAACAACTGTCACTGAAACGGCGATGACAATTCGTTAGGCACTGTCCACACTCACTTTAAAGGCATTACCATCTATGTATTTCAACCAGCCGCAGCCGGTACAGCCACCTATCGGAAAACGGCGGAAGCAAAGTTGTACACCTGATAATATTGTTTAAAATAAAGTCTGTGTGGGGTATGAGCGCAGCCGTGGGCGAATTTTTTTCATTTTTGGAACAAATCATCTTCTACTTATGGGAGACTATTATGCAAAACTTCAATCTTTTATCTTTATTATTTTTGGAGTTGTAACATTTTTTGTTATATGGACAAACATTCAAAAACCATAAACCGTGCGCTGAGAAAAAGTGCTCAAATTAAAAAGTGCGAAAACTATAGATTCTAGAGTTCAAAACAGGCGATGCGAGCGTTTTTGCCTGTTTTTCCCCAATGTGCTAGAGGAAAGTGGCCGCTGCTGATTGCCGGAGATTTCAATGCATGGGCCATTGTGTGAGGCTGCAGAAAGACATCAGCGAAAGGAAGTGCGTTGTTAGACGCATTCTCAATATTGAATGTCACCCTGCTGAACACCGGAAAATGGGGTAGGTTCAGCCATTGACTTGACGTTTGTTAGTAACGGTATCTATCCTCATTCAACTTGGACTTTGGGTGATTTCTACACTCGTAGCGACCACCACGCAATAATCTGTAGCATAAGCCAAGCCAAACCATTTTATCGGGCGGAGAATAGACCGAGGGCAGCAAGAATCAGCTGGAAGTTGTCATCGCTAGACAAATACATCTTTGTGGGCTCACTGTCGCAGCTCCTAGTAAATGCCTTCTATGCTTCTATGCAACAGAAAAGGCCCGCGAAAGCATGCTGTGGTCTATGGGTGGAACGAGTCTATTGCAGAGATTCCTGGGAAATGCAACCGCGCTCGAAGAAAATGTCAAAGAGCAAGACAAAGCGCCAGCTTCCGCGAGCTGCAAGCTGAGCATAGAAAGCTCAGGAAAAAGTTCAAAAAAGCGGTGAAAGAGTAAACGGGAATGTTTCCAAAAACTTTGTGATGACTCAGAAAACAACCCATGGGGCCTAGGGTATAAGATAGTCACCAAAACATTGAAAGAATGCAAACAAGCCCAGCCGACATGCCCAACTCTTTTGGTAAATATCGTGCACACTCTGTTTCCTAGCCAAGCGGACTTCGTGCGGGAAGACTTCGGCGACAAAGAAAGACGAGATTGTAGAAGCTACAGGAAAGCTCCAGGACAGGAAAACACCTGGCCCAGACGGAATCCCAAACTCCGAGCTGAAATTCGCTGCAAAGGAACGAACGATACTATACAACAGTGTTTTACAAATGCTTTGTTGAAGGGGTATTTCCGGACATTTGGAAACGGCAAAGATTGGTTCTCCTACCAAAATCCGACAAGTCAGCAGCTGATCCATCCGCATACCGGCTAGGGATGGCAAGATTAATCGAATGAATAGCGTTAAACGATTATTTCTTTTCAAAAAGCGATTTAATCGAATCGAATTCCACGTTCCGATTAACCTTCACACTGTCACCATTAACATATGTTAATATTTCAAATTTTGATTTTGCTGTAACTTTTTAGTTTTAAGTCCGATTTTCATGCGGCTTCGGCTCAGTGGCCATTTTATCAAGCTCTTTCTAAATATGAAATCAGAAAACTAAAAATTTAATTTTTTCCATCTTTTTTTTACAAATGAAAATTTTAACCCCTATTTTGGTTACAATTAACATATTCAAAATTCAATGTTCAAATTTGGATATGTGATGTGGAATTACCTAAAAATCTTAAATACAAAATTTTGTGAGAATATCTTTGGAAATGCACTTTTTATGGCATTTCTTTAAAAAAAGCAACAAATTCGCCCACATTGTGGGGGCTGAAACCCCATTCATCCCTTTTTCCCCTTCAACATTTGAACCTAAAATCTCTTAAGCACAGTCCATTTTACGTTTTTGCTTACCAACTGAGCTCAAAAAATTAAAACTGTCTTTATAAAACGGATGAAAAGAAAAATATTAACATATGTTAATAGTGACAGTGTGAAAGTTAATCGAATCTTTAATCGATTAGTTGCCGATTAATCGCGAAATTGCCTTCAAATCGTTTAAGCTTTGCTGCCACACTCACATCGCTTTATGCTCCCCGGCTTTAGCCGTTGTTCTCGTTCAATGTTTACTCTTTCTACTTGTTGCACTTATTATTCGACACCCGAAGAATAAAGACACCCTAAAACGAATCTAATGCGTTTATTTCCACCGCTCCGCCACGCATCGATATTTTACATGGTCCTTCGAGACGCTCGCGATAGAACCGACGCGGAAAACAAACATTTTTAAAATAAAAAACAAATTAAAATACAAGACAATCGAAAATTGTGAAAAGTGAAAAGACACACAACAAAAAACACATACATAAAAACTAAAAAAGTGACATACACTACAAGAAAACAAAACAGTGAAATCAGATCACGCATCACAACTAAAGAAATAAAACAGTAACAAACAAATAGCACAGTGCACAAATATATAAACCAAAAAAAAAAAACCAAAATAACAAAAATTAAAACCAAACAGTGAAACAAACCAAAAGTGCGATAACGTGAACCGTACACAAATTCCCAAAATTAAAAACAAAAACGTGCAAAGCATTGAACAGTGACACAAACGAAGGGCAGCAGAACACGTAACAACAACAATCACACTCAGCAAACACAACACAACACAACAAACACACAGCACAACATAAAGCAGACGAAGAGGGCAGCCAACAACATAACACTTCGTTCAATAATGTGTGTGACTAACTAATTAAAACACATTTTTTGCCAAAATTCGTTTTTATTCATCAACATACTCCCCTTTTAGGGAGATACAATCATTCCAACGCTTTTCCAATCTTTCGATACCGCCTTTGTAGAACGATTTTTCTTTGCCTTCAAAATAGGCGTTAGTTTCGGCGATTATTTCATCATTTGAGCCAAATCTCTTACCACGGAGCATCTTTTTGAGGTCTGCGAAGAGCCAGTAGTCGCTGGGGGCCAGATCTGGAGAATACGGGGGATGAGGAAGCAATTCGAAGCCCAATTCATGCATTTTTGCCATCGTTTTCATCGACTTGTGACACGGTGCATTGTCTTGGTGAAACAACACTTTTTTCTTCTTCATATGGGGCCGCTTAATCGCGATTTCTTCTTTCAAACGTTCCAACAACGCTATATAATAGTCGCTATTGATTGTTTTCCCTTTCTCAAGATAGTCGATGAATATTATTCCGTGCACATCCCAAAATACTGACGCCATAACCTTGCCAGCCGATGTTTGTGCCTTTGGACGCTTTGGGTGGCTTTCACCGGTTGCATGCCACTCAGCAGACTGCCGATTTGACTCTGGAGTGAAATGGTGGATCCATGTTTCATCCATTGTGATGTACCGACGCAAAAACTCCGACTTGTTGCGCGTAAACATGTCCAAACAGCTCTTTGAATCATCGATTCGTTGTTGTTTTTGCTCCGGTGTGAGCAAACGCGGCACCCATTTCGAAAACACCTTTTTCATAACCAAATGTTCGTGTATTATGGTGTGTACACTGCCTGCTGATATCTTTAGAATGTCAGCAATCTCCCCCACTTTCACTTTACATTCGGACATAATGATTTTCAGTGTTTTTTCAACGTTTTCCGGAATAACAATTTTTTTTCATTAAAAAACAATGATAAATCAGCACACGGAATTGCTTTGAATTCATTTTTTTTGAAAACTCAAAAGTAGTGTCACTTAAAGCACTGTAACTTGTAAACTAATGGTCGGATTGAGATATAATTTTGACAGTAAGCCTAAAAAGGTTCACAATTTCGAAAAAAAAAATATTGATTTAGTATTAGTGCTACCATCTATGTGTCAGTCACACCCATTATTGAACGAGCAGCGCACAGTGCAGCACAGGAGCGGACACACCTAGCTACAGAGGAGATCCCCATTCTCGGGCACTGGGCCCACTAAGATAAGCCCACCCTTTTTGTTAAAAATTAACAAATATTACATACACATACACTAACACAAACATATATTTCTAAATGCTGGATGAGATTCTTCAAGATGCGCGATTTAGATCACCAAAATTAATAGCAGGCGACTTCAATGCCTGGGCGGTCGATTGGGTTCATCAAGAACGAATTCGCGAGGTAATGCTAAACTGCAGGCTTTTGCGGCGTTGGATGTTGTGCTGCTCAACACAGGTAGCGAGCTAACATTTTCGAAGAATGGCCGTGTGTCGTGTATAGACATTACATTTGTTAGCCGGGGTCTATCGCGAGGATCGTCGTGGGCAGTAAGCGACGTATACACACTAGGCATCGCAATCCCGGGATCCCGGACTTTTTCCAGTCCCGAAAATCCCGGGATTCAAATTCTTTTATCCCGGGATTTTCGGGATTGCAAAAGATGCTTCAAAGTTCAAATGAAATAAATTTTAAGGCACAAAAACCCAATTCCTTATTTGAGGGAGAAGGGAGGGGATAGAGTGCGTCTTTTGCAAAAGGCTTATGATTATTTACTAAGCATTCAACCAACAAGTGTTGAATCTGAAGGATGTTTCTCTTCAGCAGGGTTCATTTGAAATAAATTTCGCTCTAGATAAGAGAACAAAACACTTAATGCCTTTGCATTTTTAAGATCTCAGTTTTTAGTTAATCAAAACGCTTAACTTTTTTATCGAAATAATCGAAGTAAAACTAAAAGCACAAACAAATTAACTATTTTATTTTTTTTATCAAATATGCATATTAGGGATCGCAATTTTTTGCCATTTTGCGATCCCGGGATTTTCGGGACTGAAAAGTCAAATCCCGGGATCCCGGGATTTAATCCCGGGATTCAAATAACAAATTTTTTAAATAAAACAATTTTACCAAATTGCATAAATACTTATTTATAATATATTTACCATAAAAATGGACACAGTTTAATCACATTTGGGGTAGTTTTAAGATTTTTTATCTTGAATTTAATCACATTGTAAGGCGGAAAGGGAGGCAGTCGGTGTTGAGTCGTCGAAGTGGTTGGTTGTGCGCGGCACATCACCAAAATCCAGTTGTCATTTACAATCAGTTGTCAATTACATTCAAAATTGTCAGTTTAAATTTAAATCAAATAAATAAACATAGTCATCCTTGACAACATTTTGTTTAACTTAAAAGTTTTTCATTTGACATTTAACTTCAGTTTGATAACATTTTGTTTTATCCAAAAATGACACTTAAACATAACTTATTGCTTTGCATCAAATGTATCATAAAGCTTACATATATACGCATATTTGATAAAAAAAATAAAATAGTCAATTTGTTAGTATTGGGTGTACAAGTAGAAAACCGCCGTTTTTTTCATAATTTGAGGCTTTATTGCGTATAGCAAGGGAAATGGATTGCTGAGTCACACCCAAAGAATCCGCGAGTTCTTGTTGCATCTGACAAGAATCTTCATCCAACAGAGTCTCCAAAGCTGCATCTTCAAACTTTTTCACGGGACCCGGCCGATCCTTGTCTCTCACGTCAAAATCACCATTTTTGAATTTCACGAACCATTCTCGACACGTTCTTTCACTGATACACGACTCACTATAAGTTGCTACAATCATTCGACGCGCTTCAGCTGCAGATTTTTTCGAATGAAACGCGAAAAGCAAAATCTCCCGCAAATGACGCTTATTCGGTTCAAATTTCGACATCTTCACGCACCAACAAAAAATGGACAATAAGAATAAACAAGCGAGATGATGTGGAGTTGTTAACCGATATCTTAGCTTGCCATGTGATGTTTCTGATCGGAATTCTCTCACCGATTTCCAAAGGTGGCACCACCCAGTGGAAAACGGCGGTTTTCTACTTGTACACCTGATACTTTTAGTTTTACTTCGATTATTTCGATAAAAAAGTTAAGCGTTGTGATTAACTAAAAACTGTGATCTTAAAAATACTAAGGCATTAAATGTTTTGCCCTCTAATCTAGAGCGAAATTTATTGCAAATAAGCCCTGCTGAGAGAAAACATCTTTCAGATTCAACACTTGCTGGTTGAATGCTTGGTAAATAATTATAAGCCTTTTGCAAAAGACGCCCTCTATCCCCTCCCTCCTCCTTCAGATAAGGAATTGGGTTTTTGTGATTTTAAATTTATTTCATTTGAACTTTGAAGCATCTTTTGCAATCCCGAAAATCCCGGGATTAAAAGATTTGAATCCCGGGATTTTCGGGACTGGAAAAAGTCCGGGATCCCGGGATCCCGGGATTGCGATGCCTAATGCATATATATGCACTTTATGATACATCGGTTGCAAAGTACTAAGTTATGTTTAAGTGTAATTTTTGGATAAAACAAAATGCCATGAACTGAAGTTAAATGTCAAATGAAAAACTTTTAAGTTAACTCTTCAATTCCCAACCTGTAGGTGACAGATGCTTAATATTTGTTTTCCTACCACATAGGTTTTTATTTTAAAATTCTAACACTTGTATAGCAAAGTCAATTAGTAGTACTTGTTTATTTAATTTTCCTACCAACACTAGCGATACGTCATTTGTAAAATTTATTCATTTGTTTCACGCGTAATTAAAGCAGTGCGAGTTTGTGTGGTTTCTTTCAATATAAAAATGAGGGTAGTTTAAACATTTTTTATGTATTTTTTTGTCTTATCCAAACGTATCTAAGCTCTTTTATTTAAAAAGAAAATTTTCTTTTTCACTATTTTGGACATGGGAATTGAAGGGTTAAACAAAATGTGATTAAATTCAAGATAAAAAATCTTGAAACTACCCAAATGTGATTAAAATGTGTCCATTTTGATGATAAATATATTATAAACAAGTATTTATGCAATTCGGGAAAATTGTTTTATTAAAAAATTTGTTATATGAATCCCGGGATTAAATCCCGGGATCCCGGGATTTGACTTTTCAATCCCGAAAATCCCGGGATCGCAAAATGGCAAAAAATTGCGATCCCTATTACACACACAGTGACCACCAGGCAATTATTTGCAGTGTATCCTGTGGCCAATCACGAAGTGCGGCGGCTCAGACGTGCCGTGCCAGCGGCTGGAAGCAAGATACGTTCGATAAAGAACTGTTTATGCTAATATTAGCCGGGTCAGCGTTAACTGGTCCCGCAGAGGCAAAAGTGCGACAACTGATGGCTAGACTGATTCGGGCGTGTGACGCATCCATGCAGCCGAGAAAAGTCGGAAAAAAACGAACTCCAGCCTATTGGTGGAGTCCAGAAATCGCAAGCTTGCGAGCGAGCTGCAATCGTGCAAGACGACAATACCAACGAGCCAGCTGCAAAGCCAGCAAACGGCGCTGCCACCAGGCGTACGAAGATGCGCGTAGAGCCCTGAAGTATGGTATAATCGACAGCAAACGGAAATGCTTCACGAACCTGTGCAAGGCGGTCGATGAAAATCACTGGGGCAAGGGCTACCAGGTAGTTTTGACGAAACTGGTCACTTTTAATGCTTCGGCGCCATCCTCGGCTGAATTTCTGGCCAAAATAGTTAGCTGCTTATTTCCAACTCAGCAAAGCGCAGCCCGACGAAAGCTAACGCTGCGGCAAGTTGACTCGATTCCGCAGATAACCACCGAGGAGGTGGCTGCAGCATGCGCAAGGATTGGCGACAACAAGGCACCCGGTATTGACGCTATACCGAATAGGGCGTTAAAAGAGGCAATACGGCTCCATGCGGACATTTTTGCTGACGCATACAATGCATGCCTGAACGAAAAAGTCTTTCCAGACTGCTGGAAAATTCAGAAGCTCGTGCTGCTTCCAAAACCGGGCAAGGCCCCAGACGACCCCTCGGCCTACCGCCCGATCTGCCTTCTGGACACGGCGGGGAAAGTCCTTGAGCGCCTCATTTGCAACCGCCTTGAAATGGCGCTGGAAAGCGTAGGAGCTCCAGTACGGCTTTAGGAAGGCCAGATCGACAATCGACGCAATAGACGAGGTGGCCAGCGTGGCATGTGATGCAATTAGTGGTAAGCGATGGCGGTTCGGTACCAAGGAGTACTGCTGCGCCGTCACCCTAGATATTAAAAATGCCTTCAACTCGGCAAACTGGGGTCAAATCTAGACGCACTCCACCAGAAGCAGGTTCCAGAATATCTGATAAATATAATATCAGACTATCTCAATGATAGAGTGCTGCTTTACGACACTGACGAGGGCCGTAAAACGTACACAGTCATAGGCGGAGTCCCACAAGGTTCAGTTTTGGGCCCTGTGTTATGGAACGTGATGTACGACGGCATCCTGCGCCTACAAACACCGGAAACCGCCAAAATCGTAGGTTTCGCCGATGATATTGCGGTGGTAGTCCGTGCAAAGCAGTTATCAAGCATCGAATCAACGTGGAACAGCGTAATACAGCGAATCGAGCAGTAGCTGAACTCTGTCAGCCTACAGTTGGCGGCTCAGAAAACCGAAGTGGTGCTGATTACCAGCAGGAAAAAGGTCGAGTCGGTCTCGGTGAAGGTGGGTGGCCACACCATTACCTCTAAGCCGGTAATTCGCTATCTTGGAGTGATGATAGACACGCGGTTGTGCTTTAAGGGGGCCGATACATGTAAAATCAAGTATTTTTGGAAATTTTGTTTTTCTCGGGAATATGTTCTACAAAGCCTTTTCAATGTATGGCTAAGAGCGTTTTCCAAAATTCTAATCCGTTCCCAGACAAAACACAGGTAGAAGCGGCGGCGTCAGGTATAAGCCTGTCGCTTACTCAATCTTTGAGCCCGTTTTTCTCGGAACCACGTTTTTCGGTATGGGCTGCGCGATTGCATGAGAACCGCTTAACCGATCGCGATGAAATTTTAACCACACCTTCGGAAGACTCATCCCTTCGATGTGAACCTACTTGTTTTTACAAATCTGCAAAAATCTCATGTTGGTGCTTGCAAATTCATCAAAACAGCTGCCCCAAAAATTCAATTTTCTGCCGTTTCCAAAAAAATCACAATTTCTTCACTAAACCAGGTTCACATCGAAGCCACAACTGTTTTTTAATTGATTTCCTTTCATTTTTCATTTCAGCCCCATACGAGCAGCGCAATCGCGCAGCGCATCAGATTGGAGGGGGTTTTTTGATCCCACGCGCCGCCGCCATCTTGGATTCTCGGGTCAAAAAAAAAATGGAAAAAGAACCTTTAATTAGTTAATAAAAGATTAAAAACAAAAGAAAATCAATTGCCAAATTCCTTATCCCCCAAAAAAATTCTCAAAAAATACACTATTTACATGTATCGGCCCCCTTAAGCAGCACGCAAGCGAAAAAGCGGCGAAGACGGCAATCGCGTTAGCGCGACTTATGCCCAACGGCGGCGGACCAAGTCAGCACAGCAGGCTGCTACTGTCACGGGTCACATCATCGATGCTCCTGTACGCGTCGCAAATCTGGGCCCCAGCAATGCGGATCAAGTCCTATAGGAGAGTTATTGACTCCACATATAGGATTGGTGCGATGAGAGTGTGCTGCGCATTCCGCACAACATCATACGAGACAGCGTGTGTCATAGCGGGGATGATCCCGATCGGCATCTTGGTCGAGGAAGCGCATCGGAAGTACGACGCGAAGCGCCAGTCAAGGTCCGTTGATGCGGTGGCGGAGCGGCAACGCAGTATGGTTGCGTGGCAACGAAGGTGGGATGGCTCTGACAAGGGCAGATGGACGCACAGCCTCATCACAGACGTCCTTAAGTAGGCTAGCCGAAAGCACGGGGAGGTGACCTACTGTCTAACCCAGCTGCTGACTGGGCATGGCTGCTTCAAGTCATACCTCCACCGGATTGGCGTCGAAGCAACCCCATTCTGCGAGGCGTGTCCAACGGCGGTTGAGGCTGCCAAGCGTGTGCCATGCGTGTGGTTCCTGTGCCCCCGTTATCTGCCGCAGAGGCTTAATCTGGAGGCCACGGTGGGCGCGCAAGTCCGAACTGACAGCGTCGTCGATCTAATGCTAGAATCGGCCCAAAACTGGATGGCAGTGCGCACCAGTGGTCATGGCCAAGCAACGTTGGCTAGAACAGCAACGGCGCGTGGAGGACAGAAGTGAGCCGACAATATAAGGCTTAACCCCCCCCCCCCCTACGATGCGATGCTTACGGCAGTTCCGTAGGGGGAATGAAGGGTTAACCCATTTCCTTCCTCTGTTGCGTATACGCAACGTTACTATTTAAAAAAATCGTATGTGCAGTGTGTGTGAGGTATTGCGATAAATTTTTTTTTGTTTGGAAGGTATATCCTTAGGCTTTCTTCTCCTCCATATCTCAACCACCTACAAAACACACACTGACACACACACTTGTATATGTAGACACATATTTTTCAGACGAATTTTGAATCGCACACTAAAAATTGTCAAACGTTAATTCTTTTTTTGGTCGACATGAAAATACGTTCACATAAAGGCAAAGAAAAATTATAATTGGTTTGTGAATTATCTGGGTGTCATTATGCGTGTTCTAGATAAGTCTCGAATCTGTGTTGCGTGTACGCATCGTTGGCGCGTTGTTCGACAAATGAATTCAATTTTCCGTCGTGTTTCTGTGGTGCATTTTGTATAGGTCATTTGTTATTCGTCGTGTTCGATCCTGTTATTCGTCATGTTCGGTCTTGTTCGATATCGCTTATGGTTGTTCACCACTGTGAGGTTCGACTTCCTCCACCAGGTGGCTTCAGCGCTCTTGCGTTCTCAAACACAGCTAGATGCTGGAAAAGTATAAAAGCGCGCTGAAGTCGATTATACATTTTATAAGTCATAGTATTCCTACGTGTGCAAAATGAGAAGGGCATCTTTGCGTAGTCAGAGAGAATTGACGCGCATCATAGATCAGTGCAGTGAAAGTGAAAGTGGAGAAGAAAGGATCACTTTAAACGAGAACACGAGAATTATTTACATCCCTCCGTCAACTGTTGATGCATTGAGCGATGAAGAGCAAATCGATGATGAGAATATCGTTGACGACATCGATCCCACTCTTGAAGTCGCTGGTGAGATTGAGGTACATTGTGATTCGACTGAACAAAACTTTTCTGGTCCATCGACGAGCAAGGATCGTGCGGAAAATGCAAGATGCATGTACACGGCAGAAGCCCAATTCGGCGAACCAACTTGGAAAAAACTCAAACGTTATTCATTTAAATTCTTGGAGATTGACGAAGAAGCTGTCACTCCTCTAGAAGAAAAGATTGTTCGTGATCATGGTAAGTGCTTTAGTAATTTCGGAATTTCACAAATTTCGTATATTTTTTGGAATTTCAATTTTTATTCGGTAATGCCATCCAAAGTAATATTGCATTTTAATAATACTGAGAAAAAATCTGGTTACACGGGGGAACGAAACCGGAACTGTTTGTGTATTTTCTATTTTTTATCATCTCCCTTCGTCAAGTTTGATAATTTTTTCTCGTGAATATCGAAATTCAGTATTGATGTGGATGGCATTACCGAATAAAAATTGAAATTCGCCGAAAACTTTGCCATCGTAAAGAGATACTTCTTTTGTAATATTCTTCTTTTTAGCTGACAAAACTCCATTGGAACTGTTTCGGATGTTCTTGGACGACGAAATCATCGACATGATCGTTTCTAACTCAAACATCTACGCTCAACAAAAAAATATCACCTTTGCTACTACTCGACAACAAATTTTTCGCTTTATCGGCATTCTTTTTCTTTCTGGATACCACACACTTCCTCAGGTCGAGCACTATTGGTCGGTTGAGCCGGATCTTGGGCTGCCTATCGTGAAACAAACAATGACTCGACGCTCTTTTCGGACACTAAAATCGATATTGCATCTGATGGACAACAATAGCATAGACAAGTCAGACAGATTTGCCAAAGTTCGACCCCTGATGGATCTATTGAACAATAAATACAAGCAACTTGGGATTTTCGCTACGCATTTATCAATTGATGAACAGATGATTCCGTATTTCGGGCGTCACAACTGCTAAATATTCATAAGAGGGAAACCAATTCGCTTCGGCTTCAAACTGTGGTGCCTCTGTTCTGATTCGGGATTTCTTTTCCATGCCATTCCGTACGCTGGTAAAGGGAGTTCATACGATAAAAACGTGGGACTCGGTGCGTCGGTAATTCTCTCTATGATTGAATCCATCAAAGATCCGGAGATTCATGCGTTTTACTTCGACAACTTTTTTACGTCATATTATTTATTCTGCTTGCTGAATGAGAGGAAGATTCGGGCAATCGGCACTGTGAGATCAAACCGGTTGAGAGGAGCGAACAATGTACTACTAACAGGGAAAAAATTGAAAAAACATTCGTACGATACGTGTTTCGAAAACACCAACAAGATATCTGTCTGCCGCTGGCAGGACAATTCTGAAGTGACAGTCGCTTCCAACTTCATCGGAGCTGAGCCAACACAAAAAGCTTCCAGATATCCGCGAGAAGAAAAAAAAAACAATTAACATCCCTCAACCTCGAATGATATGCGAATACAACAAACATATGGGAGGAGTAGATTTGCACGACAATGCTGTCTCCAACTACCGAATTGCCATACGGGGAAAAAAGTGGTGGTGGCCACTGTTCACGAGCTGTCTCAACACTGCCTCAGTGAATGCATGGAAGATCCACTGTCTCATCGCTAAGAAGAAGAAATCCAAATCTCTCAGCCAAATCGAATTCAAATCGGAAGTGACGCGAGCTCTCTTGACGTTCGTTGAAAAGCAGCCAACGGAAGCAGAAGATTTGGAATCGGATTCAGATGCTGAAGAGCACGGAAGACCACGAAAACTTCCACGAATCAACATCCGAGAACACGTTATCTGCGAAAACCCGCAAAAACGACGCCCACTGCCACTCGCAAACGATTTATCAGTGCAAAAAATGCAATGTAGCACTGCACGTGAATTGTTTTGATGTTCATCATGACTTGAAATCCTAAAATTCATTTTATTTTCTCTTGTTTCACTTAGTTTTGCGAAATTCGATTGCTATTATATGTTTCTTAATTACTTCTAATGCAATAAAGTATATTGATGACACAAATCTTTATTTCTGTCACATTCGTCCTGAACAATTCTATATGTCGAGCGATGCGCCAGCGTTGCGTACACGCAACATGACGTCACGGTATTCCTAGATTTCGGAAAAATATGAATTATATAAAATAAAGTTTTTTAAGAGTAACTGATAGCATATATATCGATTTTACTTGAATAATAATTTTTTTCGCAAAAACGGCGAAAATGGGTTAACGGGGGGTGGTTTTAGTCGGTAAGAATCCGGCATGCTAATGGGTTGCCATCAGTATCTATGAAGATTTCCACCTCCATCCACCCATTCCCTAAACTCCATATAAAATATTATACACTGGTACTTCGCCACTGTCCATTTTTCGTGTACATTTCTCCTGTACACATACAAAATAGCGCAGTGCAGTAAGCAATCCCGCTACTGCACATAAATTTGCGCTTTTTGTTCGCATTCTCCTTTGTGCGACCTACGTAGGCAAAGCAGCAAAAACTCCCGCTGCAGCCTGCTTCCCACTAACTCGCTATTCTGCACATTTTCTCTACTTTTGCTTTGTGCATATCGCAGATCAGCAGCGACCACTCCAGCTGTTGATCTCGCGCTTTCCCACTTGTGTACATTTTCGCGTTTCGCTTTGTGCGATATACGCACGCACAAGCAGCAAGCACTCCCGCTGCTGCCACCAAGTGCAATTACATATTGTAACGATAAGACAGTCTGTCGCTGTGCAAAGCAACTCTGCCGCTTCGCGCCGTGCTATAATCCAATCTGGCAACGACGGCCGCGATAGTAACTTTTAGTCCAATCTGGCAACGACGGCCGCGATAATAACTTTTAGTCCAACCTGGCAATGATGGAAACTTTTAGTCCACTCCGGAATGTGCGAGAACGATCTGCGCGATGGCCTGACAGGTATAAAAGGCAGCCGGATGCGGCGCAGCGAGTCAGTCTGGTTTTGGCAAGTGAAGTTGCCACACGGAGTAATTAAGCAAATACTTAAGTCTACGAACAGTAAAGTGTAAACTGTGAATAATAAAGTGACTGTTGGTTGATTTTGTTGTCTGCGTGTAGGAAACTGACTGTGTTTTATTTTCAAATTACACAATCCAGAGATACGTAACAGCCCACTAGACTTAGTATTCGTAACAATATTCATACTTCTGCCTAAGCATTTCCCCACTCTCGCTAGCAGAAGTAAATAAACTCAAGCACAGTGGGACGAGTTACTCCTTTTTTGCAGCATATTGAAAAATTTTT
Source organism: Melieria omissa (assembly GCA_963971225.1). Classification (NCBI taxonomy): domain Eukaryota; kingdom Metazoa; phylum Arthropoda; class Insecta; order Diptera; family Ulidiidae; genus Melieria; species Melieria omissa. The sequence goes on along the minus strand of OZ020269.1, from coordinate 50,176,611 downwards.
CTAGGACTTAGAAAATTTTCAATAGTGCTGCACATACTCATTCACATTCGCTGCCATCCCAAGTGCATACAGTGGGACAAATATCGCCCACTCGCACACAAAATTTTTGTTTACACAAAATTATTCCGTCCCTTTTTTACGTTCACTAATACTACTATCTAACTAACTAATACAAATAATCACATACACATATATACATATACACACAAATATATATCAAATGCTCCCCAATGTGGGTGGCCCAAGGAGCAGCAGAAGGCTTCTTCTGGCGAAAGTAGTAAGCTCAGTGCTTCTATATGCCGCACCAGTCTGGGCCCCGTCGCTGCGATTAAAAGCGAATAGGCGGCAGCTCCAGAGCGTCTACAGACTTTCCGCATTGAGAGTCATCAGCGCTTTCCGCACGACGTCGGATGAGGCGGCGCTAGTGCTGGCAGGAATGGTCCCAATAGACATCCTGGCCGATGAATGCAGGCGATTGCATAACCAAAAAGAGCGCAATGGCCCCCCTGCCAGTAGGGCAGCGGCGGAGAGAGCAGCGTCAATACGCAGTTGGCAGGAGCGGTGGGACAGCTCATCAAAGGGCAGGTGGACGCACACCCTAATCCCCCAAATCGAGCAATGGGTGCGGCGAAACCACGGCGAGGTGAATTTTCACCTGACACAACTGCTCACCGGCCATGGAGCTTTTCGCAGCTATTTGTACCGATTCGGGCACGACGAGTCGCCACTATGCCCAGTTTGCCAAGTCGACGAAGACGCGGAGGATGTGCTATTCCACTGCCCTCGCTTCGCAGTGGCCCGAGGTCGCATCAATGCGCTGACGGATGAGGACATAAACCCGCAGAACCTCACGTCCAAAATGTTAATCTCGCGAGCCGTATGGAATGCGGTGAGCGATGCGGCGGTGCACATCCACAACGAGCTGAGAAAGGCTGAGCAGCGGCGTCGCGCTCCGGCAACAGCTGAGGACCAGCGCTGGCAATAGCGACAGACGCCCTAGTACGGCGACCAACAGACGGGACATAGTGCCAACCGGGTGGGGTGGTTGAAGAACCGAACAGGGCGGTACTTAGCTGACAGGCAGTTGGGAGGCAAGCATGTGCAGCTTGAGACAAACCGCACAAGAACAGTGACAAACGATGAGCCTAGCGCTCAAATCCGCCCTCCGACGAAAAACTTGACGGTAGTGTCCGAAGGGGTAACCGGTACATGACGTGAGGAGGTTTAGTGTGTTAAAGTCTCACACTGACGGGATTAGGCTTTCGATGCTTCCTCCTCGTTAAATATAAAAAAAAAAAAAAACACACAAATATATATATTTATACACACATATATATGTATGTTTAGATGATGATGATGTAATTATGAAAAATCTGGTTCCAATTCGATGTAAAATAGAAAAAATGAGTTAAGAACACGTGTTGACTGTGCGAAGTCCAAAAAGAGAAGAAAAAAAGAACTTTATTTAACATGACAGGTAGACATTTTCTGGATCCCAGTGTTGGGTAACGCAAACAAAATCTTTAAGTGTTTTTTAGGTTGTACTGATAGTCAACATTCTCCCGGCGATGACAACACTGTTGTCATAAATACTCAATTACAATAAACTTCAATATTCAAAAATTTTACATTTAAATTGAAAGGTCTTAAAGGAGAGAATGTGTTAATTGAAAATAAATTAAGAATAGAATTGTGAGATGAGAATTATGATGTCCTGGTCGCGTGGCTTGTACGAGCATAAGTGACTTAAACAAATTTGAATGGCAAGTTAGTTAATTTCTTGATGATTGTCAATGGTTGGCACCAAAGCGAGTTTTACGATCGGTCTTTTGAGCATGCCAGTGACTGTTTTGACGGTTACAACCCGAACGAGATCATGGCTCCCTCGATGTAATGAAACGACGCGACCCATGGGCCAATGACCGACTGGAAACCGATCATCCTTGATGATCACCAAATCGTTTTCCTTGAGGTTCGGTTGCTTATTTTGCCACTTGATTCGAATTAGCATGGTGGACAAAACATCGTTCTTGAATCGTTGCCAAAAGTGCTGAACCATTTGATCCATTAACCCATTCCAGCCGGATGGGGTGAAATTTCACCCCCTGGAAAGGTGATTTTCCTTTGGCATCCTTGACTAAATGTGTTATGCGATTTGACTGAAATTTTGGCAGAATGAATTGGAATAGATGCAGGTTTATTTCGTTTTTAATAATATTGAAGAATTGTGACATTAAGTTATCCCAATCCGTGTTTAAAGTTGACTAACTTCTTTTGTTTACTTTATCGAGAAGTTTAAAATTCTTAAAAAATAGTAAATATTGGAAATTCCAGCAGTTTTCTCTGGAGTATGTAGTGCATTGCCCTGCCTATCTTCTGTGAATTTTTGGTATTGCTTGTACTATCTATCTGTGTACAATGAATGATTTTCCAGAATGGGGTGAAATTTCACCCGTCCGGCACCAGGTGTACCGAAGTTTCAAAAATTGCGCGTTATTATTTTGGTACTTAGAAGCAATTTTAATAGTACAATATAATAATAATAATATTGTAATAGTTTTGATATCAATAAAATCAATGCGTTGTTCGTTTGGTCGGATTTTCACCATTATGATATTTTTCGAAACAGTTTTTTGGATGCAGGCACACGTCACACTTCATGCATGCAAAGAAGGTTTTTCCTTGGCAATGGTTGCAACGACGGTATTTGTCTCCTCGTTGCGGTAAGTAGCCAATCCCATCTTTCCGAACTCGTTTTTGACTTGGTGTCACTGTGCTAAATGATCTCTTGGATTGTACGTTCCGTTCAATTGGGGGCAACCAACTCTTAACAACATCACGTCGAAGCTCGAATTGCGCCATCGGCTTGCTTTTATTAAAATTTTGAAGCAAGCAATGCAATATCCAGGCGTTTACCGCATCGAACACATTACTTATCAAAGGCCAGTACCATTTTTTTTCACGAACCCGGATTCTGTAGTTCGCAATGCCTTTATCTACTAAATCAACTCCACTCATTCGTTGGTTGTATGTAAAAATGGGAATATGGTTGGTCAATGAAAATGTGCTTAGATTGCTTACGGTCATATCTTTTAGCTCTATGTATTGGGTGACTCCATTACTTCCATTACTCCGGCTACCTCAGATGGTAAATTTTGATCAGTGTCGTTGATCACAAGTTTGTCATCGTCGGTCAAGTCAATCACACGATCGGGTGGTAAAGCACTACGTCTATATCGTCTGCTCAGCCAAGACTTGCGATGTCTTCGAGCTCACTCCATTCTTCCTCAATTATGTCATTTATTTTGAAGGTGCCCAAAACTTCACGTCTGCGAATCATTTTCATTGATTTTTTGTTAATACTCGCCTTCATTTATAATTTTACGTGCAAAACATAGAATAGAAAACCGTCATTTATTTTGGCGTCAATTTCATGCGCCGACATTGTCATACACATTTTCTTTTGTTAGTAGTCAAGATAGTAGATAATAGATTTTAATAATTTAGCAAGTTTACTGTCGTAGGGTCCTAGGTAGGAAGAAAGGTAGGAATAGCTCCAGGGGGAGAAGGTAGGTGGAATTAGTAGCTGGGATTGGCCCCATTTATGAAAGCTGAAGACCCCAGCTACTTTTTTTATAATAGATAATGCTTTCCATAATTAAATAAACGTAAAAATAAAAATTATTAATTATATCGGCAATTTTCAAGAGGCAATAAGAAATCAACCAAGCTTCTTGCAATATATGCATATTTCGGCACACCTGGTGCCGGATGGGTGAAATTTCACCCCCTCCATATCTCAGGTGCTATATCAGGTAGATACCTGAATTTTTGTGTATAACTATTCTAAGCACCCCTTACCAACATATGTAAATTTAGACAAAATTCGCTGGCTAGAACTATATGCAGGCAGTAATGGGTTAATTGGTGTCGTTTAATTGGGTTCAATTCAGATTGTGGTTGGGGTCGTGCTAAAAGCGCATTTCCTGTGAGAAAATGTCCGGGTGTCAATGCGGAAAAATCATCGGCATTGTCGGTGATTGGCGAAATTGGCCGTGAGTTAAGTACGGCCTCAATACGAACCAAAACCGTTGAAAATTCTTCAAATGTGAGTTTGGCATTTCTGATGACTCTTGATAAGTGGAATTTCATGGATTTGACGGCGGCTTCGACCAAACCGTTGAAATGAGGTGCACTAGGTGGGCTAAAATGCCATTGAATGTGTCGATTAGCTAATGCTGGAAGAATTTCCTTCTCGATTGATTGAAGAAATTCGGTATGACGTCGTTGACTCTCGTTGTCGGCGCCGACGAAATTCGTTCCACAATCGCTAAACACGTCATGACAGAATCCACGACGGGCGATGAATCGGTCGAATGCGTGAAGAAATGTTTGTGTCGTGAGATCGCCAGCTGCTTCTAAATGAACAGCCTTGGTGGCCATACATGTGAACACCGCAACGTAGCCCTTGTATGATGATTGGCCACGACCCTTTGAAGCGCGAATATCATATGGACCTGCGTAATCGACAATAGTTGATGAGAATGGTCGTGAGTTGGTATCAACACGTGCAGTGGGCAACGAACCCATTTGTTGGTGTGATAAAACTGGACGTGCCTTGAAACAAGTGACACAGTTGCGAATGAAGCGACGAGCGAAATTGCGCACGTCAAGAATCCAATAATTTTGTCGAATTTGACTGACGGTGACCTGTGGCCCACCGTGCAACGTGAGACGATGATAAAAATCCGTGATTAACACTGCGAAATGGTTTTTTGAAGGCAGTATTATTGGAAATTTCTCTTCAAACGACAAGAATGCATTTCGCAAACGACCGTTAACCCGAAGAATACCGCTGTCGTCGATGAATGGATTGAGTCGATATAATTTGCTGGTTCTCTTTAGTGGCCTTTGATCTTGAATTGTTTTGAGTTCCACTGAGAATTCATTTGCCTGAATCCACCGAATGAGTGAACGTTCACTATGTTGGATTTCGATGACAGTAAGCGGAGCGACTTGTTGAATGAGTTGTTTCGTTGGAATGGACAGCGATGAAAGTGGTGGTCGTTGTAATTTGAGTTTGATTGAAGAGCGAACCATGCTTACGAAACGCATAGCGTATGCGATGGCACGAAGAAGACGATTGAAGTTTGAAAATCGTTGGATGAGCGTGTTAACGTTGGAGACTTCCTTGACGGTGTGATTAATTGATTTGAACCTTCCACGAAGCTCGTTTTTCTCGTCGTCATAAATTTCGAACGGGGAATCTGGCCATTCAGATTGAGGCAACGAGAGAAATTGTGGTCCATGCCACCATAGTGAGGAGTCGCGCAATTCGGCAACAGTTAAGCCACGACTATTCAAATCAGCTGGGTTTTCATTAGTACGGACATGACGCCATTGCTCAATGTCAGTCGATGACAGAATTTTGTGAATTCGATTACAAATGAACACTGCCCAACGATTGGGATCTCCTCGAATCCAGGACAAGACGATACTTGAGTCGGTCCACATAAAAACTTGATCATGTGTGATACTTAATGATTGTTTGACTGACTCGAGTAATTTGACTGCCAACACCGCACCGCATAATTCTGCTCGAGGCGTTGTTAAAGGTTTCCGCATTGGTGTCAATTTACTTTTTGCGATTAATAACTTTGAATGGATTTGTTCGTTTGAATCGACAGTTCGGAGATAAATAGATGTGGAATAAGCTTTGTTTGAACTATCGCAGAAAACGTGAAGCTGTCTATTTTTGTTGGTTGATGACGTCTTGACCCAACGAGGAATTTTAATTTCTTTGATCAGCTGAAGTTGATCGAGGGTTTGCTCCCATTCTGATTGGATTTCAATAGATACTACGAGATCATCCCAATCAAATTTCTGTTCCCATAACTTATTCAAAAAGATTTTTTGTTTGGTTATGAATGGGTTGAGCCAACCGAGTGGGTCGAACAGGCGAGCGATTGTTGATAAGACGTTGCGCTTTGTGAGCCGTTTATCGGTCAAAATGTTGAAGGTGAACATGAAGAAATCGTTAATACTTGACCATCCCAGACCGAGTGCTTTGATGGCCTCTTCGGCATTGAATAAACACATCGGGTTTTGATCACGATATTTGGTGGGGATGTGGTGAAGAATTTCAGGCGAGTTGCTAGCCCATTTCCGAAGTTCAAATCCGGCACTTCGAAGCAATTGAATGAGTCCTTGAATCATATTGATAGCGTCTTCGATTGTCTCGCTACCTGTGATGATATCATCTACATACGTTTCAACCTTAAGTGCGGTATAAATCGCGGGTGAGCTGACCTTGACTTGCTCAGCTAACATATGAATGGTTTTAATTGCTTGATACGGTGATGGTGCGATACCAAAGGTGACGGTTTGAAGAGCGTAGGTTTTAATGCCCGAATGATCATCATCTTGCCACAAAATGTATTGATAGTGGGTGTCGTCTGGATGCATATCGATGCAGCGATACATGTTTTCGATATCGGCTATGAAAACATATTTATGCGTGCGCCAGTTCAGAATAATTGAAACCAAATCGTCTTGCAAGACGGGACCGGTAGTTAAAACATCATTTAGTGAATGTCCATTTGTCGATTTGGCTGAGCCATCAAACACTTGACGCAATTTGGTTGTGAGACTGGATTCCTTGTGGACAGCATGATGAGGCAGATAATAATGCTTGTCCTTAACCTCATGAACGAGTTTGACTTGGTCTAGTTGCTGGTACTCGTTGAAAACCTTAAAATATGCTTGCTTGAAGTCTTCATCGCGAGCGAAACGACGTTGCAGGGACTGAAAACGTTTGAGTGCCATGTCGTATGATGAACCCAATTGTATTGATGAATCAAAATATGACTTAAATGGTAAACGTACCATAAATTTCCCATTAGGTTGACGAGTGGTAGTCTGTTCATAAAACTTCTCGGTCCATTTATCCTCCTTGGATAGCTCCTTAACTGTCGGTACCTCTTCCACTTCATGAAATTTCGTGAGATACTCACCGAGTTGAATGGTTGAAATATGATGGCAATCGGTTAATGGAAAAGTGACAACATTATTTTGTTGAAACAACTCTCCGAACAATATCCATCCCAACCTCGTGTATTGAGCGACAGGTTCACCCACCTTACCTTTACGCAACCCTTCCTCAATGACTCGGCCATAGACGTCACCGCCTAAGAGCAGATCGATTTGACCCGGAGTTGCATAATAAGGTTCAGCAAGCAGCAAATTTTCCAGGTGAGGCCACGCTTTTACTGTGACTCTATGCAAAGGTAACTCTGATGTAATCGATGGAAGGATAGCAAAATTTGATGTGAGGTTGAAGTTCGGATCGACGACCGAATGAATGTTGAGAGTTAATCCCTTATCGGCGATCTTGTACTGAGGTTCGCCCATGGGACGGTAACCGATGCAGAATGGTATAAGCGCTAATTTCAATCGTTGAGCTGCACGTTCCGTGATAATTGATTGTTGTGATCCTTTATCGACTAATGCACGAAGACGTATAAGTTGCCCGGATGCGTCGAGCACATTCACAATGGCTGTTGCAAGGAGAACTGTTGAATTTGAGTGTACCAAATTGGTTGAAACAAACTGCGGGTTGATCGTCGGGGCATGATTCACGTAGGATGACGTCGATGCCATGTTTGTCTTTGGAACTAGAGATGGGGTCGATAATGAATTTGAATTGTTAAAATGCAGCAGGGTGTGATGTCTGCCACCACATGTGAAACAAGAGTGTTTGCTGGTGCATTGCGTTAATATCGAATGACCGAGGCAATTGCAACACAATTTCTGTTGACTGGCAAAATTCTTACGTTCAAATGGCGACCATTGCAAGAACTGTTGACACTTGCGAAGAACGTGAGGACCTTTACAATTTTCAATCGGACAAACGATTGGTTTTTTCGAAACATGAAAGTTGCGTATTTCGTTGCGACCGTGTGATTGTTTTGATGAATGTATTGATCTTTGATTCCTCGACGACCTTGAATCGATGTTGTTATTTGTGTGTGTGTGGCGGCCTCAGCAATGAGAAATGTTGATTTGAGAAAATCGAGCAATTGTTGGAGTTTCGCAACTTTCTTTGGTTCCTTACGGTGTTTTTCAAAATCGAGACGCGTAGCTGGTGATAGTTTTTCGAGTAGATGGAATGCAAAAAACTCGGAATTTTCCTCGATATGGAATTTGAGGTTCTGCAGTTGGAAAAGACAAGCACGTACAGAATCGTGCAAAGATTTCAGCTCTGCAGCAGATTCGCGTTGAGTATACGTTGGCAAATTCATAAATTTTTTCATGAACGCGGTGAAGAGAACTTGATCGTTGCTATAACGGTCTTTCAAATCTTCCAAAGCTTCATCGTACGTATCGTCCGAAACATCCAAATGAGCAATAGCTGAGGTCACATTTGCGGTTAGAAATGATTTGAGATACACGAATTTTTGATGTTTGGACAGCTTTGAATTCTTGTGGATTGTCTGAAATGACGCATAAAAAGTGGGCCATTCAGTAGGCTCACCGTCGAACCTTTCGATTTTAAATTCAGGAGGCCTAAATGAGCTATCGGTGTGGATCTCACGTATGATCGTATTAATCGTTTCGTTTGTAGTAGGAGCCGAGATAACGGAAGTCGATGGAGTAGTTGTGTTTGCTTGACGGTCGGGATAAAGTTGGTCGAACACAGTTTCAATATGATCGATGGCGTCGGCATGTTCCGATTGAAAAGCCCCAAAAATATCGTTTTTGAAATATTCATTGTCGCGAGATAACCTTAAATGCACCAACGTTCGATGATTTTCGTTGAAAGTCTGAAGCGAATGTGCGATCCGATTGAGACGTGTCATAAAGTGCCCCTTTGACCGTCGACTTGGTCCATCTCTATCGAAGTTAGGGCGCTCCCTACGGAGTCGTTCAAGCAAATCGAGTTGTTCCGCCACTAATTGCTCTTCTTCACTGATGGGGACTGATTTGTCAGCCATTGAATCGTCGTTGGACATGTCGATAGAAATTATTGCCAAACAAAAATGCTTAAAGCCACTTACCTCTAAAACCCGCGCCTTTTCTCAACCCTGATTTGGATGTTGTGACTCGTCGTTCCGACAGTGACTATGTGCGATGATTGTCCACCGATGCCGTTCCACCTTTTGATGATTCCAGATGAAGAGTCGGTATCGATGGCATATGTTGTCCACACGAGATTCTCTCCGCTCGTATAAAATGAATGTGATAAAACGTGATGAAAATTAAGGATGAATTTTTCGAAGAACCGTTTTGAACGGACTGGTCAATGGAATGCGGCGGTTGAGGTTATAGCGCCACACAATCGAGCGATGTCGAAGTTGAAATTTGCAAACTTGATTGTAGTATGAGATGAGATTTACGAATAATTGTTTATTGCCAGGAATAATTTATCCGGCTCGAAGGACCATTTGTTTAGATGATGATGATGTAATTATGAAAAATCTGGTTCCAATTCGATGTAAAATAGAAAAAATGAGTTAAGAACACGTGTTGACTGTGCGAAGTCCAAAAAGAGAAGAAAAAAAGAACTTTATTTAACATGACAGGTAGACATTTTCTGGATCCCAGTGTTGGGTAACGCAAACAAAATCTTTAAGTGTTTTTTAGGTTGTACTGATAGTCAACAATGTACACACACAAATTTATACATATACACATACATACGTGTATATTCACACACATTCACATTCACATACAAACTAAAATTCACTTTCTCCCAAAAAAAAATACATTTAATACACATTTGACTACACATTTGTTATATTATAATAATTTTAACATACATTGTTTCCCATATACATATATATATACACATACATATTTATTTTACAAATAAAAGCAGATTATCATACACATTTGACTTCACATTTATATTATATTTATATTTTACAGCTTTTACATACATTCCCCACTCACATTTACCAAAAATTTGCTTATTTCCCATAAACAAATTTCTTATTACCCATACACACATATTTCACATTTCCACACACGGGTGTAACCCTTTTTTGCTCGACAAAAATATATATTCGGTTAAATGAATTTGCTCATTCTCAACTCTTCCCATTTTCAAATATCGTTCACGCGGACGCGGTTAGACTACACGTCTATTTCCCAACACCCTACAACTATATTAATTTAAACTTTTTACCCTCTGTCGAACTTTTCTGACCAAAATGCCTGCTGAGCGATCACCCAAACGACAACTTGTCACAATGGATACTCCTTCCTCCAGATCCCCAAAGTAAGCCAATGCACGTTTGACAGTTCCTGTCACTCGGGAGCCACCAAACACTCGCTCCAAACTCTCTAGTCCGAAAGCAACCGATCCCAGTGTTGCCAAATTTACTTTCGAGTACGATAGACTCGTGCTATTATGCACACAATTTTCATCGGTTCCCCTTGAGGATGTGACCAAATCGCTGGTCCAAATTAAGCAAAAAAATTTGCAAGCCCAATGGGAGAGGCTTATGTGCGCACATGAGGCAGTCTTCATTGCTGAAGACAACAGCCAGCCCGACGGTTTCAAAGAGTTTGCTAGGCAAAAGATCGACGCCTGCACAGACCAGTACGAGTTGTGCATGGCTCAAATGTTGGACATCATTGAGATGCTCCAAACTCAGTCCCCCCAGCCCGCTGCGCATATGGAACCGGTTCGACCCCTAGAACCAGCAAATACCCCTTATATTTGCCTACAAGTTCCACCTTGTGATACCGAAACCTTTTTCGGGGGCTATGAGCAATGGCCGTCCTTTCGGGACATGTTTACCGCGGTTTACATCAACCACCCCCAGCTCACTCCAGCCCAAAAATTGTATCACCTCCGATACAAAACGCAAGGCAAAGTCGGTGCTATTGTAAAGCAATATGCATTAACCGATGAGAATTTCGGACTCGCGTGGGAAGCCCTAAGATCCCGTTTCGAAAATGAACGCATACTCGTTGACACTCAAATTAGATCCCTCTTGAATATCGCTCCTGCCCACACCGAAACTAGTGAGGCACTACAGCGGATCCAAAACACTATAAGCAATTGTCTGTCAGTACTAAATTCCCAAGCCGTAGATACAGACCATTGGGATCCGCCAGTGGCGTATTCAGGGGGGGATTAGGGGGATAGATCCCCCCCCTTGGTCGGACGATTAAAAAATATGTAGTTCTTCTACATTTTAAAAAATTTATATAATTTTGTCTTCAGCAAATCTGGCATCGCCGAAAAAGAAAATTTGCAACCCTGAGTCAGCTGTGGAAAATGCTTTCTTTTTCTTATTGTCCAACTGGCATTGTTAGTGAAAGTTCATTTCAGTGAAAACAAAGAAAAATATACAATATAAAAACCATGGACATAAGACACTTTTTTAAACGAGGTCATAGCTCAACGGAATCTCCGCTAAAGAGAAGAAAGTCTGACGAAAAAACAAATGCGGCTGCAGAAGTTACCTTGTCATCGTCTCTCTCCGTCTCAAGCAACGATATTGGGAGCTTTGCGCGGAAGCGTCTTAGTCTTACGTCAGAAGACAGACAGGAAATAATGACCAATATATGGAAACCTGCCGGTGGCAGAGTATTTCCAATATTGGAAAAATTTGCTGGCCGCCGCTTAAAATTTCAAATTAGTTGGCTCAGTCAATTTAATTGGCTAGCATATTCCCAATTGGACCAGGGAGCTTATTGCAAGCCCTGCGTGGCATTTGCAAGGACTGACGTAGCCCATGGTATCCAATTCGGGCAACTCGTCCAATGCAAATTTGACAATTGGAAAAAAGCAAAGGAAGTAAGTAGTCCAGCAGCATTTCTGCTCGAAAGTAAACGAATATACAAATTTCAAAGGGCATGTCGATTTTTGTAGAAAAAAGTGATAGTCCAGCACGTTCTGATTTTTTGATCAAATTTTAAACTCAATAGGCAAAAAGAAACTCACCCTTTGACTATTATTATTATTTTATATAGAAGTCAAATAGATAAACAACATAAATAAATATTCATTCTTGCATGCATTTTTAAATACTTCAATTCATTTTGAATTCAAATTGTATAAACATTTTCCGATATGAATCGGCCCACTAATCGGCCATTTTTGGACGATACCGAATCGATGCCGATAACAAGTTGTTGGCCGATATTGGCCGATACCGATGTCGATGAATGGGTCGAACACTAATTATTTACCATAAACATTACTTAATGCTAGTACAAATCAAGTTCAGTCATAGAAATGTTCAAAAAATTCGATTAGCGGTTTTGCCAGGCAACAGCCTAAATTTTTGGGCTTTGCGTGAAGTATTTTTTTTCCTAGGCTTTTTAGTACAGTAAATAGAGACAAATAAATCACATTTACTAAAAAAAAATACTTAATGGCTGAAATTTTGAGGGTGTGTTCGGGGGCATGTCCTGAGTCTAAAACTGAGTTTTCGTATTCGAGGGGGTGGGGGAAGATACTACCCCCTGCTTATTTAGGGGTGAGCTCGTTTTAACTCCTTATCTCCGGTGCTATTGCTCGTACCGACAAGTCCGAGGGATCAAATTTGCGAGGAATAATATTATCTATCTAATGATAATAAAATCGAGGTCATAGGTCGATTAGGTGAATCACAATGGCCGGTCAAAGGTCAAAAGTGAGGGATATTTTTCGTTTTTCGTGAATACCGTGAAACCGGTAGGTTTTTCGCATACTGCTTCAATACCATTTTAAAGTACTTGAAATTACCTACAAAATGAGTGCTCGAACACTCATCTACTATAAATAGTTTGCCGTCAATCCAACGACCAAGTTGACCGCGCGCGCCGATGTTGAGCCGCGCACGGCGCGAGAAGTACTCATTGCGCATACATTGCACTCTCTACGTGCTCGCACGTACAGCGCGCGGTCAACATCGGCGCACGCGGTCACCTTGGTCGTTGGATTGACGGCAAACTATTTATAGTAGATGAGTGTTCGAGCACTCATTTTGTAGGTAATTTCAAGTACTTTAAAATGGTATCGAAGCAGTATGCGAAAAACCTACCGGTTTCACGGTATTCACGAAAAACGAAAACTATCCCTCACTTTTGACCTTTGACCGGCCATTGTGATTCACCTAATCGACCTATGACCTCGATTTCATTATCATTAGATAGATAATTTTATTCCCCACAAATTTGATCCCTCGGACTTGTCGGTACGAGCAATAGCACCGGAGATAAGGAGTTAAAACGAGCTCACTCCTAAATAAGCAGGGGGTAGTATCTTCCCCCACCCCCTAGAATACGAAAACTCAGTTTTAGACTCAGGACATGCCCCGGAACATATCCTCAAAATTTCAGCCATTAAGTATTTTTTTTTAGTAAAATATACCTATTTACTGTACTATTTAAAGACCACGAAAAAAAACAGTATCATATCAATGCAGCGGTGGATGCGGATGCGTTTAAAGCTCTTCAAGAAAAGAGAAGTGACTCAGTTATCAACAAAATTGATACTAATAGAAATCTGAAGGCCGCGGAAAATCGCCGGAAAATTACTCCCATTATAGAAGGAATAATTTGCTTAGGACGTGCGGAGATAGCTTTGAGAGGCCATCGAGATTCAGGAGATATTTATGTGTCATCTGATTTTGTTACACCAAATCAAGGTAGATTAAAAAATATTCAGGTTTAAATATATTTGTCTAAATTATTTTTTTTTTTCAAATATTAACTTACATTTAAAGGAAATTTCAAAACTATTTTGGCTTATCGAGCCTTGGGAGATGACTTGCTGAAACGCGAGTTGCAAAACCCTATTGGAAATGCTAGGTACACTTCAAGCATTATCCAAAATGAAATTATTCAGTGCTGCGACGAAATTGTCTTAAGTAAAGTGGTTGCTCGCGTAAACAAAGCTAAATGTTTTTCAGTTTTAGCCGACGAAACAACTGACATATCGACGAGCGAACAGGTTGGTTCATACTCCGTAATAAAAACGCAAATATTTTGTTATGTATGTTATTACAGGTCTCCGTTTGCGTTCGATATGTTGAAGTGGCCAAAGATGGAAAAATAAAATTAAGAGAAGATTTTCTGCGTTCTGTTACCACAAACTCACTAAGTGGCAAAAATTTGGCGACTCTTATTTTAAATACTTTAAATGAGTGCCAAATTGACTACCAATATCTTTTTGGTCAAGGGTACGACGGCGCGAAAAATATGTCGGGCCAATTTAATGGCGTACAAAAACATATTCAACAAGCATATCCTCATGCATGCTATGTACACTGCTCAGCACATGTTCTTAACTTAGCAATAACTCAAGCATGTTCCGTCCCACAAATACGACATACTTTGGCAATCGTCGAAAAAATTTACAACTTTTTCAATACTCCTAAAAGGAAGTCGGCACTTTCAAGCTGCTTGGAAGAAGCAGATATTCCATCTAGTGTTAAATGCCTTAAAAGATTAAGCGTAACCAGGTGGGTATCGAAGTATTATGCAATATCCGATTTCATTGCTTTGCTACCTTTCATAAATGCTGCATTAGAAAGAATCATGGAGTATAATGATGCGTCCTCGTCAGACGCGAAAATTCTTCAATGCAATATGAACTTTGAATTTATTGTAGCCGTTGTTATACTGGGTGACATATTTGCATACTTTTTACCTTTGTGTAACAAATTGCAGCAGAAGCAACTTGACTTGTCAATGGCGGTAGATTTGGCTAACGATTTGCTAAACGAAATGCGGAGCATTCGTTCCAGCGAGCAATATTTCATAGCTTTATTTGAAAAATGTAAAAATCTTTCCATAGTTTTGGAAATTGAAATAAGCCAGAGGCGTTTCAGAAAAAATGAAACACAGACATTGTTCGATTATTTTAAAGTTTCGGTTTTTATTCCTTTTATTGATTACATAATAACAGAGCTCGATAATCGCTTTGTCAGCCACAAAGCCATTTTTAAAGGCTTTAATGCAATTTTTGCCGAAGATGTTGGGTCAGAAGTTGTTAAAAGTTTGGGAGAACTTGCTAAGTTTTACGAACCTTTTGTGCAAAGCGAAAATGTTGTTGTTGAATTTAAGTTATGGAAATTGTTCCTAAAACGACTAAACCTTGCTCCAAAAGATGCTATTGACGCATTAGAGCATTGTGATGAAGTCTCTTTTCCTAACTTGCACAAATTGCTCAGCATTTTAGCTACTCTGCCGGTATCTACAGCAACATCAGAGCGATCATTTTCAACACTAAAGCGCCTGAAAACTTATCTTCGGAACAGTATTGGACAGGTATTTACTTAATAAGGGTGTGATATAACAAGATTTTTTTTAATTTGTTGTTTTCTTATTTTAATCAAGGAACGCCTGAATGGTTTAGCAATGTTGGCAGTACACAATGATGTACCAATAACGGCAGAAGAAGTGATCGATAAAATGTGTGCTAAGCGACGAAGGCTTGATTTTATTTTGTAATATACCATTAATTACAAAAATTAGATGTTTATATAATTTCATGTATGTGATTTTTGCTTTGAGCGAAAAGCAATTAAAACAAATAAACGTAAAGCTTAAGGCATAAAAAAGTGTTGAAAAAAGAATAAACCATGTTGAAAAAAGTATAAAAATATGTTGAATAATTTTTCCAATATCCCCCCTTCATGAAATCCTGGATACGCCACTGGGATCCGCTGCTAGTTTATATGCTCTACCAAATTGCCCCAAGAGACATTTGCTTTATGGGAGCAATCATTGACATCCCGGAAGGATCTGCCACCCTGGTCGCAAATGGATAAGTTCCTGACCGGCAGATACGAGGTAAAACATTCGGTAACGACTACAAAACATTCGCCCTTCTAAGCCGAAACCGTCTCAAACCTCGACTTCCAATGTCCTCCCAAATCGGCCACACAAATCCCTAAGTTATTACATTCAAGTAAAAAGGGACTTCGCGTGCAAACTCTGCAACGCAAATCATCCCATACGGACTTGCCAGAACTTCAAAAGACTCACCCCCAGAGTCGATTAAAATACGTTAAGAAGCACAATCTCTGCGTAAATTATCTTGCTACCTCGCACCTCACTAAAAATTGTACAAGCAATTATACGTGCGTATATTACCAAAAGAACCACCACTCCATGCTTCATTTCCCCAAAGGCAATGCGCAATCCTCTCAAACTTCTAACAAGTCATATTCGACCACTCCACAGGTCGCAACAGCTCCAACCGATCGCATAACAACTCCGCAACTCATTCCCCCCTTTCAGATGCGCAATCCCGCACATCTTCCAGGCAAAGTACGCCCCAAGTACAAGCCCTACACTCTAATAATGGCACCCAATCCCTTCTGCCTACGGCACTGGTGTCTATTGAGCACGCAGGAAAGTTGTTCAAAGTTCGAGCGTTGATCGACCAAGCCTCTCAGCGTACCTTCCTTTCCTCGAAGGTCCAGAAACGCCTCAAATTGCCAATCGAGAAATACCCCTTCCAAATCTCGGGCATGGGCGGTCAGATTGTGCAAAATGCTAATCATACATGCTTCTTGACATTGGCAGTCCCCCAAACGAGCACGAAACTCCCCGTGCAAGCTATCGTGCTCCAAGAACTTACTAAATTGCTCCCACCTCGTCACATATCCCCCCTAATATGAAAAATTTCGCCATGCTAAATCTCGCTGATCCAAACCCCTTCAAGACAGCGCAGATCGATATAGTGATTGGCAGTGATCTCATCCCGCAGATCATGCTCGAAGGTATCCACCGAAATGTATGTGGCAGCTTACTTGCTCAGCATACACTATTCGGTTGGGTATTAAGCGGTTCAGTACCCCCTTCGCATTTGACATGTGCCACAGACGTACCAAGTCGCCATATGCATACTGGACCCGCCCTTCGAAATAATCTTCCCGCACTAAAGAAAGCCCTTTCACAAGTGATTGCCGCCCTTAATCCCGTAGGGTTTCCATCCCCGGAAATAATGGAAAATCACTTTGAACCCACCACTCCTGCAAACCCATTCTCAAACCGGCAAATGTCCCCCTTCGTTGCCAAACGTTTCGGCCCCGCAGAGGACAGTCGCCACTCCAGTGCGACATGTTCCAAGAGCTGAAAATCCCGTCCCGACGTCGGACTGATCGGGTACAAACTCCAAGATCTATAAGATCTTCCTCTCGGGTGGAACGGCTCCAGCCATTCTCATGCTCAGACAGTTCCAATTCCGGACTGCCACCACCCTCTCGAAGAGCAAACCGACATCCTCGATCGGTTCCCTTGCTTCTCTCGAGCCCTACGAACATACAATTATAACGTTCAAAATACCCCCTCATAACCCTCTCGAAATTCTTTTCAATTTCCCTAAAAAAATGGCAACTCGGCCAGATTATATAACTACATATTCTCTGGCTTTAGCTTAAGCGAACCCCGCAGCTTAGCCGATTTCCCATACCCGTGATGTCAGCCTCAATACTCTTATTTACAAGTAAATGACATCTTACTCTATTTGCAGGACGTTTACGATGCGCCAACCGCTGCAGCAGCACTCCTCCGATGACGATACGTCGATGGATGGCACCCCCGCACCAGCAAGAGCTGCATCATATCCTCGCCCGACTGGCCCGCGGCATAATTAAATTGCAATATGCAATGGCGACCGCGATGGCTAAATGAGTACTGTCCCAAGTGATCTGTAGATCCCACCTCTAATCCCTTCCTTTCCTTATCCCTCTTGTACTGATGTTCCCCCAATTTATGGTCCCCGGCTTAACCCGTTGTTCTCGTTCAATGTTTACTCTTTCTACTTGTTACACTTATTATTCGACACCCGAAGAATAAAGACACCCTAAAACGAATCTAATCTAATGTATAATTATATAATGAAGTTGTAGTTTATACAATTTCTAGTTCTTCCAAAACTCGGAGGTGAATACGACTTCGTCGATTCGACGAAGATTACCAACGTATGTAAAATATGATTACCCTTATAGAGTTAAAATGCTATTTCTAGATACTTTTTCATAAGCATTCGCCGTGTTTTCCGTGCGACATCCTGCCTATTAGCTTTCGAAATTAGTTTTTCTGCAAACTAATTTAAGCCAAAGTTGTAAATTATTTTATGTATCAAAAAAATGTAAAAAAGCAAATGAGCCCTGTTGCGGTAAGATTGCTCTGGCAATACCGTACGCACTTTTTCCATTTCTCCTTTACCTTATCCTTCGCCAACTCTCCACCTGTCAAACGGACATTTTTGGGGTCTTTTGCAATTTGGTTGTTGGCAGGTGCGCATGGGCGCAAGAGTACTAAAATGTAAGTTAAATCTAAGAAATTGTATTGAATTTGCTGTTGTTTAATAAAGTTTCAGCAAGTGTGCTCGAAAACGTTCAACCAGCCTATTTCCTTTGGAACGCCTGCCGCCAACATCCTGAAAATGTTACACACTTAAGAATGTTTCTTGGAACCTGCGTTCACTGCAATGGAAGGAGCACCAAATGATGGTTCGCCGTGCGCGCGTTCGGACAACGAGGTCAGGGTTGCGGCTGCGCAGCAGTGAGCTAGCCCAACGTGGGCGACATGTGATGAGGCTGACG
This sequence comes from Melieria omissa, assembly GCA_963971225.1. NCBI lineage: Eukaryota > Metazoa > Arthropoda > Insecta > Diptera > Ulidiidae > Melieria > Melieria omissa. The sequence continues at coordinate 50,158,051 of OZ020269.1, read as the reverse complement.
GAGCCGGCCATGTCGCGGCAATTGGCATTGGAACGCCTGAAGCCGCAAGGGCGCCGCATCGTCACGCATCAACGCCTACCCTCCCACCTTCAACGTCTGCAGCCCCGGTCCCAAACGTTACTGTGGAAAATACCCTGCCGCCGGTTCTCGAAGGCTTGCCGCATTATGTTGCGGCCCCGGCGAAAGCATGTTCAGAAGCATACATACCCCGCTATATGAGCGGAACAGTTTCTAACCTCACAAACGCAATCACGTTTTGCGACCCGTTGTCACAGACCATTTATACTAACATGCAAACGACTGCTAGGTTAGGCGGCCTCGTGCCTAGCATAACCTCATCGACCATGCTATGTGGTACTCACCCGCCAGCATTGCATAATGATTACCACGTGTATCAGCCATTTTGTATGCCAGCTGCGTTGCATAACCAAACGGCACCCCCCATTATTCCCGCATTTTCTCAGCTGAATAACACTCAAACGCGAACGATGTATTCGAATGCAATTCACAATAGCGGAAACTCCAGTGCCGCAGACATCAATCTGACATCGACGCAAATTGCCAGTCGGCAGGTGCTCTCCAAGGACTTACCGCCATTCTCGGGCAGGCCTGAGGATTGGCCCCTGTTCATCACATATGAACAGTCCACGGAGCGCTGTGGGTTTACCGACCAGGAGAATCTTATAAGGTTGCAAATGTCTCAAAGGGCCAGCGCTGGAGGCAGTGCGCGGCAGACTGATGATGCCGTCAACTGTGAGTCTTGCGATCAACACACTGCGCATGCTGTGTGGCAGGCCGGACGTTATTCACCAAGCAATGCAACGTAAGCTGAGGGAGGAGCCGGTCGTAAAACCTGACAAATTAGATACGCTGGTGTTATTTTCGTTGGCAGTGCAAAATTACTGCGCCACTATGCAGGCGGTCGGCCTAGCCGACTATTTAAACGATCCAGTGCTGCTCAACGACCTGGTGGCAAAGTTGCGAGCGATCAAAAGTTAAACTGGGGTCGCCACCGTCTGTTGCTAATGTAGCCGTCTTCGATGAGTGGCTTTTTAGTCTTGCCGCATGTGCTAGCCAAGTGACAGCATTTCACCCCGTCGGCGCGCAAGTAGGTGGCACCAACAACGAATTGAAAGGAGGAAGTCGTAATGCACAAAGGGCCAGGATTATGGTACATGACGTGGTCGTCGGGAAGACGAACAGGGGCGACGAGGCAACTGACTGCCCGAAGTGTGGGGCGAATCAAAAGTTATCGGACTGCGCAGAATTCAGAAGGTAATCGCAAGGCGATAGATGGCGTTTCGTTCGTGAAAGAAAACTTTGTTTACGTTGTTTTAAACCTCACTTTATTCGAAGGTGCGGCTCCAAGGACAGCTGTGGCGTAGATGGATGCAACATGGCTCACAACCCGCTTCCGCATAGAGCGACTACGACAGGTGGCGCAGCCAGTGAGAAAAACTACACTACACCACGAACCGAGCACTACGACGGGTCAAGAGCGACGAAAGGCTTAGGTATGTTGCAGTTACGCTGCACAATGGGTCGAAGGCTGTCGATACTTACGCACTCGTCGACGAAGGTGCGTCGTGCACGTTGATTGAAAGCCAGTTAGCTGACGAGCTCGCGTTGGAAGGGCCGGCCGAGACGCTTTGTCTGCGTTGGACCGGCGAAATAACGCAAAGGAAAGCAACTTCCAAAATCGTAAGTTTCGAAATCTCTCCAGTTGACGCAGTTGCGCGGAGATATACAGTGCGACGCGCACGGACAGTCAACAATCTCGGGCTGCCTCAGCAGACTTTGGAAGGCGCCACCATCGACAAGTATGATCATCTTAACAAGCTTTCCATCAAACCATACGTCGCCGCCAGGGCGCGTATTCTTATAGGGATGGATAACACCGAGATTGGAGTGCCTATCGAGATAAGGGAGCACAGAGGCTCCGACCTAATCGATTGGGCTGGAGCGTGTACGGCCGCGATACAAATGCGCGCGAGCCGGCGCCAAGGGTACTACATATCTGCGAGAACAACAAGTGCGCATGGAACAACAAGTAAAGGCGTACTTCGCAGTTGACGCTATCGGCGTATACGCACCGAACAAGCCCTTGCTGTCTGAAGAAGACGAACGGGCGCTCGAAATCATGAAGAAGACAACAACGTTTGTAGAAGCAGAGAAAAGGTGGGAGACCGGTTTGTTATGGAAGGATGACGTCATCGAACTCCCTGACTCGCTGCCCATGGCACGCCGTCGGCTCGCGTGTCTTGAGGCGAAGATGAAGCGTGAACCGCAATTGGCCAAGTTTATCATCGACAAGATTAAGGAATATGAAAGGAAGGGGTATGCGCGCAAGCTGGTGAAGCATGAGGTGGAGCCAAGCGCCAGATCATGGTACCTGCCCATATTTACGGTGTTCAACGCGAACAAAAAGAAAGCAAGGCTCGTATGGGACGCCGCCGCCAAGGTCGATGGTGTAGCCCTTAATACCGTGCTACTCAAAGGACCCGACCTGTTGAAAAATCTCCTTGGCATTTTGCTCCGTTTCCGCGGAAGACCATTTGCTGTATGCAGCGACATACGGGAGATGTTCCATCAAGTTAAAATCATTAAAGAAGATCAGGCAGCGCAGCGGTTTCTATGGCGCGAAGGTGATTCATCCAGGGAACCTGACGTCTATATCATGGAAGTTATGACTTTCGGCGCATCTTGCTCTCCCTCGCTGGCGAACTACGTAAAGAACCACAATGCCCAACGTTTTGCTGAAAACCATCCAACTGCTGTCCGAGACATCGTAGAGAACGCGTTTGTTGACGACTGGCTCCAAAGGGCTGACTCCGAGGAGGACTTAGCCCTCTTGGTTTTGAAATGAGGTATTGGATGTCGCATTCAAGATACGTTTTCAGGGCGCTAAATGATGGCAGCAATATGGTGGCCAAGCGTTTTGATGAGCTCGAAGTCCCAATGGAAACGGTACTGGGCATGTGGTGGCTGCCCGCCTCAGACGAGCTGACTTTTCTTGATAATTTTCCGAAAGAGATCCTCGAAGATACCATGGTCCCGACGAAGGCACAAATCTTGCGAACGGTAATGACAATTTCGAAATCGAAGCAGAGTGCAAGTGGATCCGTGTTTTGCTCGACGGTCTCTCGCAATTAAAAATCAATTAATACCACTTACTTAGTCGAATTCTAAGTGACGAAGTTGGTTAATTAAAGTGCAACAGTTGGACAATTTGCAAAAATTAAAGAATTTGATGCAGTGAAAATAATCAAAATTCAATTTATTAAATGCAATAATTTGAAGCTGAACTAATAATGCCGTGTTGTTGTGGACAAAAGGTTGACCGTGCTCAGCAGAAAATTATCTGTGCGAAGTGTAAAGAACTTTTCCATATTGACTGTGTTGGTATCTTACAAGCAGATCTCGATTTTCTGCTAGCCTCGGAGAAGCCTTTCTTTTGTAAATCGTGTGTGGTGGAGCGTCGCGCTTCTATTCGCTCACCACCGTTATCTGTTCCTCCGCTAGTGGCAAAAAACAAAGAAACTGGACGCCTAATATCGCTTGATTATAAGCAACAAACTACATTGCATACAGTGGCTGATGAAATCGTCGCTCTAAGAGCTGATAGCTCTCGCATACTCTCGGTAGTGAATGCTTTGTTCGAAGATAGGGAGATACTACTGAAAAAAACTGATGATCTCCATCAAGAGATTCGCTCATTAAAATCTATCGTTAGTGATAAAGATGCTGCGCTTTCCTCGTTAGCACAGGAATTAAAAACTCTGCAGAAATTTGTCTCTGCTAGTGTCTTCAAACAAAACCCAGTTCCTACTGGTAATGTCAGAAACAATAAAAACAATAATGTGACTACTATTGCTGCTTCCTCTTCATCGTCATCTTCGTCTGCTGGTGCTCCTCGTGTTGTTGTTGCTGAGCATACTGTGTCGGGCTCTCGTGCTTCTGTCTCTGCTGCACCGCTACCTGCTCTTTCGCAAACTTTGTGCGTCGCTAATGCTGTGAAGGAGAATCTGACGTCAACTCCTAATGTCGCTCTTAGTGCGCCCTCTAATTTGCCTGTTACTGAGGCGTTCTCCTACGGGCGCTGTTATGCAGACGGTCAAATGACCGTCGGTCACGATAGTTGTTGTTGCTTCAATGTAAAATGAAAAATTGAGAGAGAGAGCGGGAGAGTAAAATTTGACCGCGTCGGTCAAAAATGATGAGGCTCTCGATGCCAAATCATGCGATCAAAACAGTGTTGCGTTGTGAAATTATTCACAACACATGTGTTTTCGGAGCAAAATGGCACACTTATCACGAAAATATGTATCTAATGACGGAAAAAATGGTGCGTCGAAATGAAAAAGTACGGAAAAAGTGCTGCAAGTAAGCGAAAAGTGTACTGGTGACCGGCGATCAAATGACCGTCTGCATAACAGGGTTTTGGCACAGAGTAGAAAAAACAAAACAAGAGCGTAAAAAGTATCGTGACCGACGGTCATTTGACCGTCTGCATAACAGCGCCCTACGCTAGTGTTGCTGCTTCGTCGGTGAATTCATCTGTGCACCAGTTGCCTGAGTGGAAATTCGTCTCCAAAAATAGCCGTAGAATTGCTAATCAACCTATTGTCGTCCGATCGAATACCAATCAAGAACTGCATGTCGTGCCCATTATGAGATGGTTACATGTATCATCGTTTTCCAGTAATGTAACACCTGCTGATATTTTGGCCTTTGTTTCAAAGCATGCTGCGATTGATTCAAAAATGTTGGCCTGTTATATGCTTTTCAAAAAAGACGCGGAGGTGTGTAATCTAAAAAAAATAAACGTTAAACTTGGAGTGTCAGAATGCTGCTTTGAAAAGGTGCTTAACGCTGACATTTGGCCAACGAATGTGAAAATTCGTCCATTCCGTTTTTTCCCCAAAGACGCTGTCCAACAGCGGGATGCGTAGTTCCTCCACCTGACGTCGCCCCAAAACATCTAAAATTATACTTTCAAAACGTATCGGGTCTCAGAACTAAGTCGAAGGAACTTTTTGCCATGAGTTCCCATATGGATTATGACATTTTTATCCTCGTAGAAACATGGCTGAACGGAAATTATTTCGACAATGAATTCTTCGACTGTAATCTTTTCAATGTTTTTCGCAAATACCGTGATGCTTTAAAAACTGGACTCTCAAGAGGTGGAGGCGTTTTAATTGCAGTTAACCGAAAATACCGCTCGTCCTTGTTGCCATTAAAGAATGCGGACACTCTCTTGGATCAAATTTGTATTGCTGTGAACGGCATTTCTAAACTTTTGATTTGCGTTTCTTATATCCCACCATCTAGCGCTGACATAATCTATAAGGCTCACGTTTTTTTTTTTTTTTTAACAGGAACAAACGCGCAGGGGATGACCCCTATTAATGCGAAGCATTGCGTTGGTTCAGGAAGGATATAAAGGTTAGGAGATAGGGTTATGAGTGAAGTGGTTATGGACTCTTGCCTTGAACCCATCGAGATCATAAGTGCTGGGGAAAATATCCGCAGGGAGACCATTCCACAACCGCGCTGTACGGGCCAGAAACGAACTTTCCCTGTAGTGCGTAGTACGCTGGAACATCGTTTCGACGTGGAAAGCATGAGCGCCAGTGTTCAAACGGGTTGCCCGGGGGAATACCCGGAGTGATGGCATCAAGTTGCTCATCTCCACTGAGCAGTTACCGAAAAAGTATCGGTAAAATAACACCACACATGCCACGTTTCGACGGTGTTCCAAGGAGTCAATAGAGTTGGATGCCCTACTGTCCCCTATAAGTTTAATCGCACGGTTTTGCACCCGATCGAGGAGCTCCAAATGGGTTTTTGAAGCCCCCGCCCAGAGGTGCGAGTTAAACTCCATTTTAGGTCGGATATAGGTGGTGTAAATAATGCGGAGATCAGACGGAGTGAAATATTTTTTGCACCGCTTTAGGAAGCCTAGGCACTTGGCTGCTTCTTTCGACACGCCAAAAATATGATCGTTCCAACGAAGATCGTTCTTAATGGACATGCCCAGAACATCAAGAGCTGCCGATTCCGCAATACCCACACCACCCATAACCAGGGATGTGTTGGGATGTGGGGAGACTCGTTTGTGGGATAAGAGGCAACGTTGGGTCTTGCGGGGATTAAAATCGACCCTGTTCACTTGACCCCACTTGGAGATTGTTTGTAGGTCGCTATTAAGTGTGTCATTCATACGGCGCCGTTCTCTCTCAATCTCCACAGAGCTGGGACGCATTGTGAAAGAGTATGAATGACAAATGGTGCTGTCATCCGCAAACGAGTAGATGGGATTCTTCGTCGACGACAGCAGGTCGTTGATGAAGATCAGGAAGAGGGTTGGAGAAAGGACCGAACCCTGCGGCACTCCCGCGCTAAGGGAATGCTTTTCCGAGGCTATGCCGTCTACTACAACACGAATAGAGCGATCATAGAGGAAGCTCGTAATCCAACGAGAGAAGGTACTACCGACACCATAGGCAATCAATTTTGACACGAGTGCTTTATGCCACACCCGGTCAAAGGCCTTGGAAATATCCAATGCAACAACCTTGCTTTCACCGAGATTTAGAATGCTATGGTTCCATTTCTCGGTGAGGACCGCCATAAGGTCTCCCGTCGATCGTTGTCGGAAGCCGTATTGGCGGTCACTTAGCAGTCTATTGTGCTCCAGATATTTCACAAGGTTGAAGTTTACAATGCTTTCCATTACTTTGGAAAGCACCGAACAGATTGCTATAGGTCGGTAGTTCGCAGGGTCAGTAGTCTTGCCTTTTTTAGGAACTGGTTGAACATTTGCTACCTTCCAACATGTCGGAAATACCCCTGTGGTGTATGACATGTTGAAAAGCTTGCGTAATGGACAAGCCAGTGAGGTAGCGCACTTTTGCAAAACAAGGGCTGGAATGCCGTCCGGCCCTGAAGCCTTATTTACATCGAGATTTGCAAGCACTCTTTTAACTACCCGCGTTCGAAAATGAATTTCTGGCATAGAGCAAGATACGTTCTCGACTACGGGTAGTGGTTGATCGCTGGGGGGCAGGGAGGAATTCTCTGCGAAAATTTTAGCCAACAAATTAGCTTTATCAACCGAGTGAGTGATGATTTGATCATTGTTAAGAAGAGTTGGGATTGAAGATGATGTTTGGTTCTTCACCTTCTTAACGAATGACCAGAAGTTTTTACTACCACGTTGGCATTGAAGAACTTTTTTCCTTTGGCGCTGTTCGTGCAGAAACTTTTGGCACCTTAGGATGGCATTGCATCGATTTCTAGCCTGTTTACGCAGCTGTTCAGTGGTGGCATTTTTATTTGCCTGCCATGCTCTGAAAGCTTCCTCTTTAGACTTGACAGCAATTCTGCATGTCTCATTAAACCATAGATTGTCCTTAGGTTTAATGCAAATTAGCTTATTGGGGATGAAGGACCGCATTCCCAATAATATTATTTCTTCAACCATTTTGGCTGCGGCATTTATGTTTCTATCAAGAAAACACAATTTCCAGTTGAAGTGGACGAAAAATTCATTAAGTCCACTCCAGTTAGCTTTATCATACATCCACACTAGGCGCTTCGGGGCTAGGGGCGAAGCATTGCGGATAGAAGAGTATGAGAAAGACGCCAAAATGGTGCAATGGTCTGAGTTTCCAAGAGGTGCGTGCATTTCAACATCATATTTTTCATGATGTGAAGTGAGAAAAAGGTCTAGAGTATTGAGAGCTTGCCCCGCAACGCAGGGGATATGCGTTGGTTCTTTCACTAATTGAGTCAAGTTATTAGACTCGGCAAAGAGCTCGACAAATAAGCCTTCAGGAGTTGTGTGGCTGGAATGGCGTAGCCAATTGGAATTATGAATATTGAAATCAGCAGCAACTACAATTTCACTATTCGGATACGATTCCAGAATATGAGATATGGAATCAGAGAGAAGATCAAACTTGTTATAAGTAAAATCTCTCCCTGAATTCGGGCTTCTATAAAGGAAGCAAAAGTGCAGAATGTGCGACTGGATATTGAATTTAACCCACATGGAGTTAAATTCGGCATCCGTCGTGTAAAGTTGCTGCTGGCACTGGTACGCAACATTACTGCACACATAAAGGGCAAGACCCCTGTGGGGAGAGAATAATGGCAGTAAGTGGTACCCCGGGATGTGAAAATCCAGTGGATCTGCATCTTCACACACCTGGGTCTCGCCTAGTGCCATTATGTGGGGTTTACGTTGACAATGTTCTTGCGTTGGCTTCAAATCATGAACATTTATGTGTAATTGGTGACTTCAACCTAAGTAATATCGAATGGTCTAGTATGAGTGATGGTCGTGGGCTATATCCAAAATTGATTTCTACTATTGCTGAAACCTACCTGGTGGATAATTTTTTAAGTTCTGACCTAATGCAGATAAATAACTTTACAAATTCACTGCATCGACCTTTAGATCTCATTTTTATCAAAGGCAATATGCATTTTTCCTTACTGGAATGCCTTGATCCTTTGTCCAGACCTGGTCTGCATCATGTTCCACTCGTCCTCCACTTAGAGTTTTATGAGTTCAATACTATCACCGTGGACAGTAATTCTACGTGTTTTAATTTCAGAAATGGTGATATGGAGGCTGTTAATGGTGCAGTCGAGTCCTTAGACTGGGATTCGTTATTTACTGCGGTAGAAGTTTCCAAATGCTTTGATATATTTAAACATAAGATTAGTCAAATTTGCAGACGCAACAATTTTTAAAAAGCAATGTTATAAGATTCCTTGGTATACTAAAGAACTTAAGAAACTCAAGAATTTGAGAAACAAGTTTTACAGGAAATTTAAATTATCGAATTCCTTTATACACAGAGAAAAGTATCTGCAATATTCGAAGGAGTTTAAATCATTAAGTAAGGTGCTGAAGCGTAATTATGTTCGTAAGTTTGAGTCTAATATAAAATCCAATCCCAAGTTTTCTGGCGTTATGTTAAGTCCAAGAAATCTTGTTCTAGCATTCCCTCAGTAGTATTCCTTGATGATATCCAAGCTCATACTTCTCTTGAAGCTGCGAATCTTTTTGCGGATTTTTTTAATTCCAATTCCGGTTCGAAAGTTGATGTTATTGGTAATAGTCTCCTAAACGATGTTTCTTCAGTTAATTTTGGTTCACTTTCTTTAACTATTGATGATGTAGAAGACGGCATACGGCAAATTAAATTGTCATCTCAATCTGATGTTGATGGTTTATCCTCGTACCTCTTCAAGAGCTGCTACGCTTTCGCCTATCCTCTATTATTGCTTTTTAATAAATCACTAGAGGTGGGTGAGTTCATTGGCGCCTGGAAGGTTACTCTCATAAATCCAATTTTCAAAAGTGGAAATAAGAGGAATGTAGCGAACTACAGACCCATTTCCAAATTATCAACGGTCTCAAAATTATTCGAATTAATTGTCAAACAAAAACTTTATTTTTAAATAAACCGTTTGATTTCTGAAAATCAGCACGGGTTCATGGCCGGTAGGTCCACAGTTTCTAATCTGGCAGTCTTTTCTGAATACTGCATATCTGCCCTTCACGGCCATGTTCAGGTTGACACTGTGTATACGGATTTCTCAAAAGCGTTTGATAAAGTTAGCCACTCTTTGTTGCTTTCGAAGTTATTTAGTCTTGGAGTTCATTCTATCTTCCTAAGATGGATGAAATCTTATCTGGCTCGCCGTAATTGTGTTGTTGTAGTTGACAATGTATTTTCACATCCCTTTATTGCCTCCTCTGGCGTACCCCAGGGTAGTATTTTAGGTCCCCCTCTTTTTGTAATCTTTATCAATGACATAGCCAGTTGCTTTAAATTCTCCAAGTTCCTTTTGTATGCTGATGATTTGAAGATTTATTCTTCAATATCATGTCTCTCAGACTCTCGCAATCTTCAACTGGCCCTTGACAACGTTGTCCTTTGGTGTGATGAAAATAAGCTTAACTTAAAAATCAATAAGTGTTTCCATGTGAACTACTCAAAATCCCGGTCCCCTATTCCCACTTCCTACAACATTGGTGGCCGCCACCTAGTGAATCCTACTGAAATTGCCGATCTTGGTGTTGTGTTTGATAATAGGTTCTCTTTTCAAAGTCATTTAAACAGCACGATTGCAAAGGCGTACTCTATGCTGGCCTTTGTTCGCCGTTTCAGCTCTGATTTTACGGATCCGTATACTCTAAAGTTGCTCTATACCTCCCTGGTACGGTCTAAGCTAGAGTACGTGGCCTTCATTTGGAGACCCTACCATGCCTGTTACATCAATCGACTTGAACAAATCCAAAAAAGGTTTCTTCGGTATGCCCTACGTTCTTTGCATTTTGTTAACCCCTTTCCCTCATACCAGTCTAGATGTCTACTTATTAATCTAAAGTCATTGGAGGGTAGGAGGAGTATTCTCTCACTTACCTTTGTCTTTAACCTAATTCGGGGTACGATAGACTGTCCTTACCTACTCGGTCGTATCCATTTTTTTATTCCGCAAAGGTCGCTAAGAAGTCATGCCACTTTCGTGTTAGAGAGGGTAGAACAAATTACGCTTCTTTTGCCCCAACTTTTAGAGCCTTAAAAGAAATGAACTTGCTCTCAAATTTTTCTGTTTTAGATTTTTCCTATTCTGAAACTCATTTTAAACTGCTGTTGAATGAATGAATTAGCTAGTATTTTTTTTTTATATATATTATATTTTTACTTATGTACATATCATAGTAATCTGTACGAACTGAATTAAACTTCTGGATTACTTTAATCAAATAAATAAATAAAAATTTTCGATCCGCTGGGTCTGCTGGGGTTTGTTATTATCCAGGCCAAGATAATTCTGCAAGAAGTGTGGCGCTCTGGGGTCGGCTGGGATGAGCCGATCGGCGAAGGCGAGCGCCAGAATTGGAATCGGTGGCTAAGACGTATCCCGACGATTAGAGGCGTCAAAATTCCACGCTGTGTCACCCACCGCAGCCAGGACAATCAGCTGCATGTGTTCGTGGACGCAAGTATCAATGCTTACGCTGCTGTGTCGTACCTGCGCTCCTGTACTGATGGGCGCGTGCGCTGTTAGCATCGAAAACTCGAATCGCGCCGTTGAAGCCCATATCAATCCCGAGGTTAGAACTGCTGGCCGCAGTACTGGGCCTTAGCTTGGTGAAATTTATAGGTGATGAGCTGTCGATTCAGGTGAGTCACAGAACCTTTTGGACTGATTCAAAGAATGTGCGATATTGGGTGCGCTTGGACGCAAGAAAATTCAACTAGTTTGTCGCGCTTCGTGTGGGCGAGATTCTCGAAGGTTCCAGCGCCAAAGAGTGGAGGTGGCTACCAACTCGCGAAAATGTGGCTGATGAAGGAACGAAATGGTGCGGGAATCGAAAGTTTGACGACAACGAACGCTGGTTCCGAGGGCCTAAATTTTTGGAGGCGCCGCAGCACGAGTGACGAAGTTGACAGGTGTCGGCGATGAACTAGAAGAAAAACTACACCACTTATTCACCGACGATGAGCTGCCGCAAATTGCTGTAATCGTGCCAGACGTGAAAAGATTCAGCAAGTGGGAAAGGTTACGCGCAGCGCAGCGATGTGTTTTACGATTCCTGCCATCAGCATCGAAGACAACAGCCCGACTGCAGGCGCTGCGAACAATGCTGGGGGAAGATAGTATGGAGACGGCGGAGCAGGTGATTATGCGGCAGTGTCAAGAGGAGGTGTTCCACGAGGAAATTCTGAGTCTTCACTGCGGCGACGAGTTCTCACGGAAATCTGGCATCTTTAAATGGTCGCCGTACCTGGACGAGATAGGACTACTACGCGTTAAGGGACGAATTGATGTAGCAGCCGGCGTACCTCATGATACAAAACGCCCAATAATTCTTCCGCGAAATCACCACACGACTCGATTAATCTTCGATGTTTACCACAGAAAGTTTCATCATCACCACAACGAAATTGTTGTCAACGAGATGCGACAACGCTTTTGCGTAGCTGCTTAGCGGACACTGGTCCGCCAAATTGTGCGTAAAAATGCCAACTGTGTCGCAATCGTAATGCTCGCCCGCAACCGCCGTTAATGGACTATTTACCTTTGGAGCGAGTGTCGCCATTCACCAGACCGTTCACCCATACTGGGGTGGACTACTTCGGTCCCATTGACGTAGCTGCAGGTCGAGGGCGCATAAAGCGTTGGGGCGCCTTATTCACGTGCCTAACTACGCGTGGAGTACACATTTAAATCGCTCCGTATCTTTCCACGGAGTCGTTTTTGCTAATTTTTAAACAGTTCGTGAGCCGAAGGGGGGTACCAAGGCGCGTGGTATCTGACAACGGCACTAATTTTCGAGGTGCGAGCTGAGCGCTTGCAGAAGAAATCGAGAAATTGTCAGCAGGCGACGTTGAAGCGAAGTACCCCGAGATCGAATGGATATTCATACCTCCGGCTGCCCCTCACATGGGTGGGGCGTGGGGATGGTCCGCTCGACTAAATCAATTCTAATGGAAATCCTTCCGGAAGCCGGTATGCGTGAAGAAGTGTTAAGAGCCGCCCTAGCAAACATTGAATAATAATAATAATAATTGATTAGCACGACAGCCCGCTTACGCGAGACTAAGGCCTAGCTTCCCGCAGCCACCCGTGTTGTGCGTGTGAATTTGTACGCGGGTGGAAGGGACCTACAGTTTTATGCCAGTTCCGAACGGCAGGTTGGGAGCTTTTTCATAGGCAATTTTTACTCTCAGAGGTTTGCCATTTCCAGCTGAGAGGACAGCCACCGAAAGAGAAAACGAGTTTCCCGTTATTTTTTTTAGGTGTTACTTCATGCAGTTTTCGAACTTGCGTCGCTCTGAGCCACGGCGGCTGCAGACATTAAAAGCATTCTGAATTCGCGGCCCCTGACGTATGTGCCACTAGAATCGCCTAACAGCGAAGCGCTCACGCCCAACCATTTCCTGTTGGGCACCTCGAGTGGCATTCGAGAACGGCAATGCAAAGACAGCAGCGGATCGGCACTCCGGCGGTACTTTAGACAATCCAGCCAAGTAGCCGATCAATTCTGGAGGCGCTGGGTGCGGGAATATCTTCCGTGCCTCACCAGAGATTCCAAATGGTTCCAACCGCCGCCGCGTCCTATCGAAGTAAACGACGTGGTAATCATCGTTGACGAAAGCACCAAGAGGAACTCATGGCCGAAAGGAGTGGTCGTGGATGTGCACATAGGCAAGGATGGCGAAGTTCGCAGCGCTGTCGTAAAGACGTCGCATGGCCTGATCACCCGGCCGATAGTCAAATTGGCGAAGCTGGTCATCGAGAACTGAAATTTATTGGGTAAACTCGTACGGCGTACGAGATATACGAAGAGGGTGATGTTGCACAAACATTGCTCTGCCATTGCCGTACGCACTTTTTCCATTTCTCCTTTACCTTATCCTTCGCCAATTCTCCACCTGTCAAACGGACATTTTTGGGGTCTTTTGCAATTTGGTTGTTGGCAGGTGCGCATGGGCGCAAGAGAACTAAAATGTAAGTTAAATCTAAGAAATTGTATTGAATTTGCTGTTGTTTAATAACATTTCAGCAAGTGTGCTCGAAAACGTTCAACCAGCCTATTTCCTTTGGAACGCCTGCCGCCAACAAGTCCTTTATTTGATCATAAAAAGAAAAACAAAAAATAATCGAAAATGGCGATTAATCGATTAAATTCTTGTAATTAATTGCAGCCGCCGTGGCTCAGTTGGTTAGTGCGTTGGACAACGAGTCGAATGCAGAGCGACGCAAGTTTGAACACTGCATGTAGTAACACCTAAAAAAATAACGGGAAACTCGTTTTCTCTTTCGGTGGCTGTCCTCTCAGCTGGAAATGGCAAACCTCTGAGAGTAAAAATTGCCTATGAAAAAGCTCCCAACCTGCCGTTCGGAACCGGCATAAAACTGTAGGTCCCTTCCACCCGCGTACAAAATTCACACGCACAACACGGGTGGTTGCGGGAAGCTAGGCCTTAGTCTCGCGTAAGCGGGCTGTCGTGCCAGTCAATTATTATTAATTAATTGCAATGATTTTATTGGCCACGCAATTAAGCTCGTATACTGGATTGTGCTTGAAAATAAAACCACATCGATTATTTAGCGCAAACGCGGTCAAAAACCAACAATCGCTTTATTTACAAATTTACACTTGTTACTACTTTACACTACTACTTTTGCAAGTTTCCCCTTTGCTTGCTCAACACAGACTCGACTCACTGCGGTGCACACTGCTGCTTTTATACTGGTTTTCTTATCGCGCCGAAGTTTCTTGCACATTCTAGTTGTACTTTCTATCGCGATCGTTCTAGCACAACCTATTACCGCCGCGAACCATCCTTTCCATATCGTAGTTATAGCAATATTAAATATAACTAAGCTGTTCGTGGAAATATAAGTATTGTTACGAATACTAAGTCTAGTGGGCTGTTGCGTATCTCTGGATTGTGTAATTTGAAAATAAAACACAGTCAGTTTCTTAAACGCAGACAATAAAATAAACCAACAGTCACTTTATTAGTCACAGTTTACACTTTACTGTTCGTACACCTAAGTATTTGCTTAATCACTTCGTGTGGCAACTTCACTTGTCAAAACCAGACTGACTCGCTGCGCCGCATCCGGCAGCCTTTTATACTCCGTCCGGCCATCGCGCAGATCGTTCCCGCACATTCCGGAGTGGACTAAAAGTTTCCATCATTGCCAGGTTGGACTAAAAGTTATTATCGCGGCCGTCGCTGCCAGATTGGACTAAAAGTTACTATCGCGGCTGTCGTTGCCAGATTGGATTATAGCACGGCACGTAGCGGCAGGGTTGCTTTGCACAGCGACAGACTGTCCCATCGTTACAGTATTATGATGGAAAAAATATTGTTTTAAGCTGTAAAAACCATGGACGTGGAATTTCAGAGAAACTCTGCCTAGGAACAAATCTTCCTTCAGTATATGGAGCGCCACCCAAATATTGCGAAAAAATTCACAACTGCTTGTTAGGAAAAACTTTTCTAAATAAAATAAGCAAAACATGGATAGCAAATGTATTATGCCATTCGTAACCAAAAAATATAACTATATACAAATGCCAGCAACACAAAATGGGTTTTTGACCGAACTAAATGTGCGTGATTTTTCGTATACCTGCGTGTTTTTCGACCCGAGGTTTCTTCACTTCTATTGCTCTGGAAAGTAAAGCGGCAAAAAGCGGCAGCTGAGTTTTGGAAGTTAGGTAAATAATTAAATAGCAAATAACCTCTCTCAATTAGGGATGGCAGCGATTAATCATTTGATTAACATAATCGATTATTTTTGTACAATTTTCGATTTAATTGTATCGTAACACTCCATTTGATCGATTAATAGCAAAATAATCGCAAACTACATTTTTGAAAATAATTCGCAATTAATATTGCTCCATCGAATATTCCTTTTTGCTAGCTTCATAACATTACTCGACCCAAGATTCAAAAACTTTCATTTTAAAGATCCATTAGCACTGGCCTCAGTTATCAAGTTTTTACGTACTGAAATAACAGTTGCAGATGATGCCATAGAAACGGGTAGCGAATCGTTAGAGAATGAGTTTGATCTTTCGGCTCCACATAAAACTCTAGTGCACAAAAGAAGGAGGAAGAATGACGATTGTGCTCAACCACAAGATGAGATGAGTTTTTATTTAAATTGTCAAGTCTTAGGATTAAACCGGACGAAATTAAAACAGTATACCCAAAACTTTACGCGCTTTCAAAAAAATATTGTCATTTAACTAGTTGGTACTTCAGTTCCAGCAGAGCACCTCTTTTCAAAAGCTGGTACAACCGCTACCGAAAAACGCAACCGTTTAACCCATTGCTGCCGGGTACCAGTTCTGCTCATACGATTTTGATAAAATTTCATATACGACCTGGAATTGACCCAAAATTATTAGAAACAAGTTCAGCTTTCTATCTCTGCACGTTGCTGAAATATTCATGGGGTATTTTGTATCCATAAGGCAACAATGGTAGCTATTTTTCATACTTTTTAAAGTGATCAGCTAAACACGTGAACAAAAGAAGTATTGTTTACAGGTGAGTTAGGAGGCAGGTGTTTGTGAGGTTGTAGGGCCACTACGTTTCACCACATTTTCCACCTCCGGAAAATTCACAATTTTTGGAGTCTGGTAACTCTAGCTAGATGGCGGAATTTTAGGGTGACCTCCACTAGACTAAGGTGATTCCATCTTTACCCCAACCATCCCTATCAATGATTTTGAGATATCTCTACCACGAACTTTTCTGTGATTATTTTTAAAAGTCAATTTTCATGGGTAAAATTTTGCAGCTTTATGCAGCAATGGGTTAACAACAAAACGATTATCAAAATTATTGTTTCTGCAAACTTGGTTGAACAATAAATAATTTTTATTTACTCCAACAACACTTGTTTTATTTTATTAAAGCTCAATTCCACATTTTTCAAAAATAAGCATTATTAATCGATTATTTTACATTAATGGCAATTAATTGCAATTATTTTTTTTTTGTCTTATGATTAATCATATGATTAATTAATCGATTAAATTTTTTTTTGCCATCCCTACCCTCAATTTCGCGGAGGTCTTTTTTGGTCTTTTTTTTATTTTCGATCAAAGTTGAAAAAAAGGTCGAAATATAGACTTTTCGAGCAATCGATAGATCGAACAACTTTTAAAACAAAATAAACATTTTTTATTTTTATTATATTAACAATTAACGTATCTTTTAGAAAAAACTAACAAGTTACCGATTGGTCGCTTCATTTACATACAAATCAATCTTAAAGAGGGAAAATAAACAAAAAATACACATTTTTCTCGATGTGGAAAAATTGTCAACTTTGAGCGGCTCTACCTCCCAAACTACTAATCTGAATTTAATGAAAGTTACATATTCGTAATCTCTGGAATTACTCATTCTCAATAAGATGCGTGTATTCACTTTATCGAACGCTTTCATGAAATTTTTGATTTTTGCAACGTTTTACCGACCGTTGGGCCATAGTGCGACGCCGGAAAACCCAAGCCCATATGACGTCAGCAAAAGCGAAATGGGACGCACCTGTAATATGGCAGCTGAGGTCATTGCGGGTTGCTAAAAGACAGCGCAACTGCTGTAGGTAGTAAAAAATCATGCCCGTACCGTGACGTACCGTACCGTCGCGAGTAAAAAAATTAATGTCGTAAATGAAGAAAAATGAGTTTGTAGTACTGAAGTAAATACCTCAATTTACTAAAATGTGAAAACGGCAGGCCACCAAACTTGCATTTTGCGAAGGTAGAAATTATTGCAATTTGTTGAATGTAAGTTTGAGGACTTTTGTCGAAAAATTTCCTATGTAACCTCATGTTAAGTTAATTAATATTTAATATACTATTTTTGGAACATATTCCTTGTACCGTTACTTGAAAAAACTCTAGATAAACTCTAGATAAACTTATAAAAAAAAATACTTCTTACTACTTCGAGATTTTAAAGTATGATATAGCTGAAAGTATGTATTAATAGAAACCATGGACTTTAGCTGCACAAACTTGCACGTTTTTAATAAATTAAAAATTTTCAGTGACGTATGCAATCAAAAATAGGGACCTTTTTGCAGCATGCTTGGCAGGAAAACATAGCTTGAGCTATACATTTTTGTTTGTTATAATATGCAAACACCACTTAATTTAGAAGAATTACAAAAAAAGGTAGATTCGATGGAAGACTTCGGTAATACTGAGCAACTTTCGAAAAGAAGCAAAACTTGTTAATGGAAACTATGATATACTGCAATATATGTACATATAATATCTGAGGAAGTTGAAAAACTGAGTTTTTATATTTTGCCATAAATAGGTGTAGAAGGTTTAACTTGAATAATTCATCATCGAAACCCGATTGTTCTAGCAGTACAGATTAACAAAGTGTAATTTTGAATGAAAATATTTGCTATACGGAATTTAATAAGAGGTGTAATTATTTTCCATTTGGGTTTGAAATTACTTAGGTGCACAGATATTTGTGTTTTTTCAATATTTCCTTTTTTATGACAAGCGTATTTGTAGGTTCATCGAATGCCATTTTTGGTATGTGTCTTTTTATTGATGATATGAAAAGTTGTACCAAATTTCATCAATATATCTTTTATAGTTTTCGAGATACTGTCAACTTAGGATTTGGTTTGTATGGAAAGTGGGCGTGTCCGTGGGGCGATTGAAATAATTTTTGGCGTATTAACTTTTTTCATAACAAAATCATATGTACATTTTATTGTCGTATGATTATTCCTTCTATTTTTGTCCCTCGCTACTATGGACTCGCGACACTGTGCGACGTTGAACAATCGGCCGACGATTAAGCCTAGTGCTTAAACCCTCCTCCCGACGAGAAACCTAACGGTAGTACCGGGCGGGCTAAAGGATGAGAAAGAAGTGGTTTAAGTGAGGTTAAAGTCCCACACTGACGGGGTTTTGGCTTTCGATGCTTTTCTATAATAAAAAATATCTGAAACAGAGAGAGACTGTGTTTTTATTCCGGCTCCGCGAAAAATCAAGCGGTTTAAATCACTAAAAATTGTGCTACGTGTGTGCGATAGAGTGGCGACTCGCGGTTTACCAAAAGCGTGCGAGTGTTTCCTTGGACACGACCAATTTTTGGTGTTTTATCACTTCAAATCCCATAAAGGCAAATCAGTGAGTTATGCCATTTATTTTTATTTTTCTGCCTATCATCCCGCGAGAGACTATAAGCTTATCAGCGGATAAACAAAAATCAGCTGTTTCAAGGCCGTGTTTAATGCCAAGGCTAAACTGCAATCCCACCCTGCATTACCGACGCCTGTCGGAAAGGCAAAGTTCCAGTTGCCCGTCCATAAGGCAGCGTAGGGTAAAAGGAGTGTTCAGATGTACTGTGCTGTATCTAGTGATTCGTCGATCCCATCCCTAATCCCAATCTTTCCTTCTCCTTTTGTAATCATGTTCCCCATATTTTCTGCTCCCCGGCTTCGGCCGTTCGTATCGTTTAATGTTTCGTGTACTCTTTTGTAACTTGTTATTCGAACGTCGCATAATAAAGAACCCCAAACTCGAACTCAGCCGATTTTTGATTTATCCGCTCCGCCGCGATCGAAACAAGGAGGTTAACTCGTGATATAGGTAATATCGTAATATTTTCTTAATTCAGATTCTCCTCAAAACGAATTGCGCGAACATCTTCAAAGTCGGCATAGAAGTAGAAAAAGTACTGAAAAATGCAACCATGTTGTTTGCGATACAGTTTTCTAACGGTGCCTGGCTGAACAAAACTTTTCTCAATGTGAAGTGTATACCGATCAAAAGTGCGAAGAATATTTTATCAGTAGTGTTTAAATACATTTTTGCAATATAATCCGTAAGTAATTTAAACAAATTTTTAGTATTTTAACAAGCTTAATTATTGATTTTCATTATCGCTATAATATATTCTCAGTTTTTGTTATGTGTGAACTACAAGGCTTTAAGTTCTAAGCGTAAAATATTAGAATTTTACATAGCTCTTATTAGCACTTTGCAGATGTGAAACTCTCAATATATTTTTATGTGACTTATATTCCTCTATTGAACTTAATAATTGGATTTAAGTAATGCTAAAGATCAGAACAATATTTTTGTATGTCCCAAAATCTGAAATTACAAAAAAAAAATTATCACGATATTACCGTACCCATATTTTGATTTCAGATAATCAAAGGTCAGTCAATTGGAAAAAAAAGACGGCAATACACCAATGCTGACATACAACTGGCGATTAAGCTTGTAAAACAAGATGAATACACAATATATGCTGCTAGCAAAAAGACAGGGGTGCCATGGAGCACTCTTAAAGACTATTTAACTCAAAACAAAGAATCTTTTCACAAACTTGGCAAACCTTTTGCGTTGTCTTCAGATATGGAGATCAAATAAGTTAATTATATAAATAACATGCAAGAAATGGGATTTGGGCTGACGGTGTTCCAATTAAGAGAAATTGCTTATAAATTGGCCAAGACTGAAAATAGAGAACAATTTCTTTCAAAACAAGAGGTGGCGTCGAAATGGTGGTGGAAATCATTTAGGGAACGGTATGGGCTAACTTTACGGGTGGCAGAAAATCTCTCTGCATACAGAGCATCTATGGCTAACCCCACAATGATAAGCGTCTTTTATACGAAATTAGAAGCTCTAATGTTGAAATTGCGCATTAAGGATTGCCCTGACCGTGTTTGGAATTGTGACGAGACTGGGCTCAATTTTGTTACGGGGAAGGGAAAAGTTGTAGCGGCAGTGGGAAAAAGATATATTTATATCCGAACTTACGCCGAGCGCGGTGAAAATCATACCATGATGGGTTGCATATGCGCAAATGGCACGTGGTTACCTCCGCTAGTGATTTTCAAAGGTGTTCGCTGGAATGATAACCTGAGAGAAAATGCAATGCCTAATTCAATGGTTAAACTTTCTCCTAAAGGCTGGATAACATCAGAAATTTTCTAAGAGTGGTTCCAATACTTTATCAAAGCTATTCCACAAGAAAGGCCCGTCATTTTGCTAATGGATTATCACTCGGCTCATGTAGGACCTCAAATTACACTGAGCAAGAGCCAAAATTTTTCCGAGTTCTAGTAAACCTTTTCTAAAGGATTTTTGGACGCTGATCACAACTGCGTACTTAGTTTTTTGATTGTTTGAGCGGTTTGTAAGTTATTGGTGGTTTTTGCTAGGAGGTGTTTTCCACGTTTTTTAATTTTTTTTGTATTTGTAATATGTTGAAAAACACGATAATTTTTTTATGACACAATAACGAATCCTCAAGCTATAATTCTGACCATAGTCGATTTCGATTGGTCAAGGGATAACATGGCTATGGCCCTTCAAAGTTAAATTTTCGCGAATTCTTCATAAAAATTCATTTAAAATCGGTGTTGCAATTTTCAATTAGGAGTTAGTGTGCAATGTATAGTGTAAGGTTGTAACTTAAACTTATAGAACAGATTTTTTTTATTGTATGTGGCATTCTCGGCCTATGCTCGTTAGAGTGTAAATGTGACTTCATCTTCTGAACACGTGTTTGTATTGAAATCCCCTAATGCTTTTCGCGTCATTGACGAAAGTAGCTAAAGTATTTTCGCAAGCGTCAATATTTGTCTTTTCAAGGGCATTAACAAAATTTGAATTGGTTCATTACTGTAGGAGCTATTCTAAAAAGAGTTGCATCACACAAGCAAAAATTTCAACCACACACACTTAGCAAACTACTTGCTGTTTTTCCATATTTCACTGCGACATATTTTTAAGGCGCAAAAAAAATCAAAATCAAAGCTGAAAATTGTATGAATCAAGGGCATTTGATGAATGTGAGCATTTTCATACCGCTGCCTAAAAGTTTGCTCCGATATTATAGCTCAACAGTAAATCCTTGCTTTTGTTGCTGAATTTAACAATGGAGAACTTACATTTTTTTTTTTTTTTTTTTTTTTTTTTTATAGACGAGCCAACGCGCAGGGGATGACCCCTATAAATGCGAGGCATTGCGCTGGTTCAGGAAGGATATATAGGTTGGGAGATAGGAAGTTGGGTGAAGAATTTATGGACTCTTGCCTTGAATCCATCAAGATCATAGGTGCTGGGGAAAACATCTGCAGGGAGACCATTCCACAATCGCGCTGTTCGGGCCAGGAACGAACTTTCTCTGCAGTGCGTAGTGCGCTGGAACATCGTTTCGACGTGGAATGCATGGGCGCCTGTGTTCAAACGGGTTGCCCGTGGGAATACCCGGAGTGATGGCATCAAGCTGCTCATCTCCACTGAGCAATTACCGAAAAAGTATCGGTAGAATAACACCACACATGCCACGTTTCGACGATGCTCCAAGGAGTCAATAGAGTTGGATGCCCTACTGTCCCCTATTAGTTTGATCGCACGGTTTTGCACCCGATCCAGGAGCTCCAAATGGGTTTTCGAAGCCCCTGCCCATAGGTGCGAGTTAAACTCCATTTTAGGTCGGATATAGGTGGTATAAATAATGCGGAGATCGGACGGGGTGAAATATTTTTTACACCGCTTTAAAAAGCCGAGGCACTTGGCTGCTTCTTTCGACACGCCAAATATATGATCGTTCCAACGAAGGTCGTTCTTAATGGACATGCCCAGAACATCAAGAGCTGCCGATTCCGCAATACTCACACCATCCATAACCAGGGATATGTTGGAATGTTGGGAGACTCGCTTGTGGGATAACAGGCAACATTGGGTCTTGCGAGGATTAAAATCGACCCTGTTCGCTTGACCCCACTTGGTGATTGTTTGTAGGTCGCTATTAAGTGTGTCATTCATACGGCGCCGTTCTCTCTCAATCTCCACAGAGCTGGGGCGTTTTGGGAAGGAGTATGAATGACAAATAGTGCTGTCATCCGCAAACGAGAAGATGGGATTCTTCGTCGACGACAATAGGTCGTTGATGAAGATAAGGAAAAGGGTTGGAGAAAGGACCGAACCCTGCGGCACTCCTGCGCTAAGGGAATGCTTTTCCGAGGCTATGCCGTCTATTACAACACGAATAGAGCGATCATAGAGGAAGCTCGTTATCCAACGAGAGAAGATACTACCGACGCCATAGGCAATCAATTTTGACACGAGTGCTTTATGCCACACTCGGTCAAAGGCCTTGGAAATATCCAATGCAACAACCTTGCTTTCTTCGAGGTTTAGAATGCTATGGTTCCATTTCTCGGTGAGGACCGCCATAAGGTCTCCCGTTGATCGTTGTCTTCGGAAGCCGTATTGGCGGTCACTTAGCAGTCTATTGTGCTCCAGATACTTCACAAGGTTGAAGTTTACAATGCTTTCCATTATTTTGGAAAGCACCGAACAGATTGCTATAGGTCGGTAGTTCGCAGGGTCAGCATGTCGGAAATACACCTGTGGTGTATGACATGTTGAAAAGTTTGCGTAATGGACAAGCCAGCGAAGTAGCGCACTTTTGCAAAACAAGGGCTGGAATGCCGTCCGGCCCTGAAGCCTTATTTACATCGAGATTTGCAAGCACTCTTTTAACTACCCGTGTCCGAAAATGAATTTCTGGCATAGAGCAAGATACGTTCTCGACTACGGGTAGTGGTTGATCGCTGGGGGGCAGAGATGAATTCTCTGCGAAAATTTTAGCCAACAAATTAGCTTTATCAACCGAGTGAGTGATGATTTGATCATTGTTAAGGAGAGTTGGAATTGAAGACGATGTTTGATTCTTCACCTTCTTAACGAATGACCAGAAGTTCTTACTACCACGCTGGCATTGAAGAACTTTTTTCCTTTGGCGCTGTTCGTGCAGAAACTTTTGGCGCTTTAGGATGGCATTGCATCGATTTCTAGCCTGTTTACGCAGCTGTTCAATGGCGGCATTTTTATTTGCCTGCCATGTTCTGAAAGCTTCCTCTTTGGACCTGACAGCAATTCTGCATGTCTCATTAAACCAGATATTGTCCTTGGGTTTAATGCAAACCAGCTTATTAGGGATGAAGGACCGCATTCCTAATAATATAATTTCTTCAACCATTTTGGCTGCGGCATTTATGTTTCTATCAAGAAAACACAATTTCCAATTGAAGTGGGTGAAAAAATCGTTAAGTCCACTCCAGTTAGCTTTATCATACTTCCACATTAAGCGCTTCGGGGCTAAAGGCGAAGCATTGCGGATAGAAGAGTATGAAAAAGACGCCAAAATGGTGCAATGGTCCGAGTTTCCAAGAGGTGCGTGCATTTCAACATCATATTTTTCATGATGTGAAGTGAGAAAAAGGTCTAGAGTATTGAGAGCTTGCCCCTCCACGCAGGGGATATGCGTTGGTTCATGCACTATTTGAGTCAAATTATTAGACTCGGCAAAGAGCTCGACATACAAGCCTTCAGGAGTTGTGTGGCTGGAATGGCGTAGCCAATTGGAATTATGAATATTGAAATCACCAGCAACTACAATTTCACTATTCGGATACGATTCCAGAATATAGGAAATAGAATCAGAGAGAAGATCAAACTTGTTATAAGTAAAATCTCTCCCTGAATTCGGGCTTTTGTACAGAAAGCAAAAGTGCAGAATGTGCGACTGGATATTGAATTTAACCCACATGGAGCTAAATTCGGCATCCGTCGTGTAAAGTTGTTGCTGGCACTGGTACGCAACATTACTGCACACATAAAGGGCAAGACCCCTTTCCAGTGGATCTGCATCCTCACACACCTGGGTCTCACCTAGTGCCATTACATGGGGTTTGTGGAGATCTATATACGCGTATATTGCGAAAAAGTTCGCCTTGAGCCCGCGCACGTTGCAGAAGGCTATACGAAATTTGTCCAGCACCATGACCTGGGTGGGTTAAAGGACAAGGAAAGCAGTCGGAAATGCGATCTGATGCACTGGAAAATTGATGATGCCCTGTGGTAAGTGTTATGCCTTTACCACAGAGCAGTCAATTTCCCAGTGTCGAACAGGACCGCATGTAGCGCTACTAAAAACGGACGGAGGAAAAAGACAACACGGGAAAAAAAACACAGCAACAACACAACGCGGACGGAGAGCGAATTGGCGGACTGCAGAAATAACGGCACACTGCACTTAATATTTGTGCGCAAGACGCGTTTAATTTATTTATTATTATTTATTTATTGATTGGGCCGCGCGATTTTGGCCGGCCACAACGCGATAGCAGCGACCGTCGGACATTGAACGACACACTAAACATTTGTTTATACATTAAACACGCGCAAACACGAATAAACAGAAAAAACCGCGGAGCTACGAAAGGGCACGTCTGCCCACGCGAATTCTTCTTCACCTTCCAATTTGTACACATACTCTATTACAAACATCGTATTTCAAAAATTTTTGTAATTGAAAGCCCCAACATTCTTCTTGCACTATATGACAATATATGTATATTTTTTGTGAGAAAAATTCTTTTGTGTATTCGCAATCTTGCAAAGTAACTGAAAATTTGACTTTGCAAATGAATAACTCTTGCAAATTTGAACCGATTTTAATGTTTTAAATTTGAAATACATAGTTAGAGTATTGTTAATCTATGTTAAAAAAATGGCATTTTAGACTTCAGGTTTGTAGGAGCTGCATACGTATAATGGTCAAAAAACATGGAAAACGCCCTCCGAGGAAAACCATCAATATTTCTTAAGCCGCTCAAACAATCAAAAAACTAAGTACGCAGTTGTGATCAGCGTCCAAAAATCCTTTAGAAAAGTATGGTTTGATTTCAGAAAAAAAAAATAATGTCGATTTTGTTGCTCTGTGTTATTGATCTGGCTAAACAAAATTCCATTTATCTTTTCACTTTCCCGGCTCATAATACTCACATTTTGCAGCCGCTCGATGTTAGTGTATATAAATCTCTAAAGCATAATTGGAATGAGTCGGTTAAAGCTCACATGAAAAAAATCCGACTACAAAACCGAGCAGGTGTGAAGGTGTGAAGAATTCGCGTGGGCAGACGTGCCCTTTCGTTGCTCCGCGGTTTTTTAATGTTGTTATGTGTGTGCGCGCGTTAAATATAGGGGAATGGGTCCGGTTGTGGGCACCTTTTTGTTTTTGGCTCATAACTTTTTACCAAGTTCTTCTTAATCGGACATATGGACATCTATGGAAAGCTAGAAACCTTAGCTAACAGTAATGACAAAAGTAAATCGATTCCGTCAAATAGAAAATTTTTTTTTTTAATTTTGTAAAGTAGTCATTTTTAACAAACATTTTTTTTTGGTTCGGTTGTGGGCACCCTTGGAAAATCTGCTGGAAACGAGGAAATATTAAGAAAAACCAACACGAATATAGAAAAATATTAAGTTTTAATTATTTGAAGCACAATGCACGCATGTGAAGTAGCTGGTACGCATGTCGGCACACTTTAGATGGACGGGCATTTCAAAATGTATGTGACCACGTCATTCTCCTGGGCTGTCAAGAAGACCTGAAGTAAAATGAAATTCAACCTAATTAATCAACACTCTTCAAGTGCTGTGACGTGAAGAAGGTGGAAAACACCAGCCAACCTGATTCGATAACATCCACGAAAAGAAGAAAAAGAAGAAAACACCACCGTCGACAGCTTTGATGTCTCCGAAATTTTCTTCCACCTTCTTTTTGTAGCGTTGGGAAATCGCATACGCTGCGGCAGTCGATTTTGTGGTTAGCTTATCTGCAGAACAATGTTAAATTACATCCAACACATTAAAAAAATATCGGAGGATTTTTGTTATTTACCCTCGGAAGATATAGCTAAAACAACCAAAAAATGCGTTAAAAGACCATTTTTGATGAAATAA
This sequence comes from Melieria omissa, assembly GCA_963971225.1. Lineage (NCBI taxonomy): Eukaryota > Metazoa > Arthropoda > Insecta > Diptera > Ulidiidae > Melieria > Melieria omissa. The sequence goes on along the minus strand of OZ020269.1, from coordinate 50,131,665 downwards.
CTTACCAAAACTTACAAAATCACTAAAAGACGGGTGCCCACAACCGAACTAATTGCGGTGCCCACAACCGAATTTGGCAGCCATTTTGAGAAGGCTGAAAAATTTGTTCGGGGTAAACATATTGGTTGTAATCAATATTGGATCACAAAGTATAATAAATTAACTAAATAAAAATGCATTTTACTCGCCTTCTCGATGGATTCACTTCGATTTATGACATCATTTAAAATGTGTAAAAAAATTGTTGTCTTATTTTTTAAGCACAGAAAGATATATATGGTCCCAGCACAAAGCAGGCGTGTCTGTTCGACTTAGTATTTGGCACAAAAAGATCGTGGTTCCATAATGAACAAATGGCCTTAGTCAAAAAAACCCAGCCTGCTTTCTATCAAGAGATACGAAGGGGTGCCCACAACCGAACTATGCCCACAACCGAACCTTTTACCCTACGTATAAATGTTCTGAGTGTCGCGTATTGTCCGTCTGTCGCTGCTATCGCGTTGTGGCCCACCAAAATCGCGTGGCCACATCAAAAATATCAAAATTATTTAAACGCGTAATGCATTTGCAAACGCTAATCTGCAGTGCAAGCGCCGTTACATTCGCTGTCCGCCACTTCGACCTCAGTCCGCGTTGTGTTGTTGCTGCGTTCTTTTTTTCCCGTGTTGTCTTTTCCTCGTCCGTTTTCAGTAGCGCTACATGTGGTCCTGTTCGACACTGAGAAATTGACTGCTCTGTGGTAAAGGCATAACACTTACCACAGGGCATCATCAATTTTTCAGTACGTCAGATCTCATTTCCGTCTGCTTTCCTTGTCCTTTAACCCACCCAGGTCATGGTGCTGGACAAATTTCGCATAGCCTTCTGCAACGTGCGCGGGCTCAGGGCGAATTTTTTTGCTGTATACGCGTTCGTTAACCTCCACAAGCCCCATATAATGGCACTAGGTGAGACCCAGGTGTGTGAAGATGCAGATCCACTGGATTTCCACATCCCAGGGTACCACTTACTGCCATTATTCTCTCCTCATAGGGGTCTTGCCCTTTATGTGTGCAGTAATGTTGCGTACCAATGTTGCGTACCAGTGCCAGCAACAACTATACACGACGGATGCCGAATTTAACTCCATGTGGGTTAAATTCAATATCCAGTCGCACATTCTGCACTTTTGCTTTCTATATAGAAGCCCGAATTCAGGGAGAGATTTTACTTATAACAAGTTTGATCTTCTCTCTGATTCTATTTCTCATATTTTGGAATCGTATCCGAATAGTGAAATTGTAGTTGCTGGTGATTTCAATATCCATAATTCCAATTGGCTACGCCATTCCAGCCACACAACTCCTGAAGGCTTGTATGTCGAGCTCTTTGCCGAGTCTAATAACTTGACTCAAATAGTGCATGAACCAACGCATATCCCCTGCGTTGCTGGGCAAGCTCTCAACACTCTAGACCTTTTTCTCATTTCTCATCATGAAAAATATGATGTTGAAATGCACGCACCTCTTGGTAACTCGCACCATTGCACCATTTTGGCGTCTTTCTCATACTCTTCTATCCGCAATGCTTCGCCCTTAGCCCCGAAGCGCCTAGTGTGGATGTATGATAAAGCTAACTGGAGTGGACTTAATGAATTTTTTGCCCACTTCAATTGGAAATTGTGTTTTCTAGATAGAAACATAAATGCCGCAGCCAAAATGGTTGAAGAAATTGTATTATTGGGAATGCGGCTTCCGATCATGAATGCAGCGATCGACGGGAGACCTTATGGCGGTCCTCACCGAGAAATGGAACTATAGTATTCTAAACCTCGGTGAAAGCAAGGTTGTTGCATTGGATATTTCCAAGGCCTTTGACCGAGTGTGGCATAAAGCATTCGTGTCAAAATTGATTGCCTATGGCGTCGGTAGTATCTTCTCTCGTTGGATAACGAGCTTCCTCTATGATCGCTCTATTCGTGTTGTAATAGACGGCATAGCCTCGGAAAAGCATTCCCTTAGCGCGGGAGTGCCGCAGGGTTCGGTCCTTTCTCCTTATCTTCATTAACGACCTATTGTCGTCGACGAAGAATCCCATCTACTCGTTTGCGGATGACAGCACCATTTGTCATTCATACTCCTTCACAAAGCGCCCCAGCTCTGTGGAGATTGAGAGAGAACGGCGCCGTATGAATAACACACTTAATAGCGACCTACAAACAATCACCAAGTGGGGTCAAGCGAACAGGGTCGATTTAAATCCTCGCAAGACCCAATGTTGCCTGTTATCCCACAAACGAGTCTCCCCACATCCCAACACATCCCTGGTTATGGATGGTGTGAGTATTGCGGAATCGGCAGCTCTTGATGTTCTGGGCATGTCCATTAAGAACGATCTTCGTTGGAACGATCATATTTTTGGCGTGTCGAAAGAAGCAGCCAAGTGCCTAGGCTTCCTAAAGCGGTGCAAAAAATATTTCACTCCGTCCGATCTCCGCATCATTTATACCACCTATATCCGACCTAAAATGGAGTTTAACTCGCACCTATGGGCAGGGGCTTCAAAACCCCATTTGGAGCTCCTGGACCGGGTGCAAAACCGAGTGATCAACCTTATAGGGGACAGTAGGGCATCCAGCTCTATTGACTCCTTAGAACATCGTCGAATTATGGCATGTGTGGTGTTATTTTACCGTTACTTTTTCGGCAATTGCTCAGTGGAGATGAGCAGCTTGCTGCCATCACTCCGGGTATTCCCCCGGGCAACCCGTTTGAACACTGGCGCCCATGCATTCCATGTTGAAACGATGTTCCAGCGCACTACGCACTACAGAGAAAGTTCATTCCTGGCCCGAACAGCGCGATTGTGGAATGGTCTCCCTGCAGATGTTTTCCCCAGCACTTATGATCTTGATGGATTCAAGGCAAGAGTCCATAAATTCTTCACCCAACATCCTTTCTCCCAACCTATATATCCTTCCTGAACCAGCGCAATGCCCGCATTTATAGGGGTTTCCCCTGCGCGTTGGCTCGTATTAAAAAAAAAAAAAAGCAGAAGTGATTTCCATGGTATATTAAATCCGGCATTCGCTAATGCGTTTTGTCACAAAGATATTGTTTCATCTTTTAAAAAGACCGGGATTTGTCCCTTTGATAGTGACGCAATTAACGTAGCAGCACTTGCGCCATCTAAGGTCACTGACGAAAATTTTCAACAGACGGATTTGGCTAGCAAGAATACAGACATTGAAGACATTCTTATTGTTCCAAAAGCAAATGCTAAAAAAACAGTTGCTAAAAGAAATTTGAGAAATTCATCCGCAAAATATCTTAATGAAGAAACTTTAATCCAAATTGAACCAAGTAAAGATCCTTCGACATCTTGCGACAAAGCGCTTTGAACGACAAGAGTAACTCTGACGAATGGTGCTGCACTATTTGTAATGAATTTTTTTCTGACGATGTAGCAGCCAAGAATGGGAAAAAATGGATCCAATGTTCATATTGCATTCAGCCATATCACATTGAATGCTTAAGCAGCGTACCTGATGACGATGAAGCTTATTTCTTTTGCGATGTTTGTTCCAACAATTTTTCTTAAGCCAAAACATTTGGTAGTGACTTTGTTCTCAACCTTTTCCTCGAAATTGAATTTGGCATTTTAATTTTATGTACTTACATATTTCATTTATACAAATATCGAATAAATACTTTTATTTCAAGTGTTGTCATTTATTGAATTCTATCACGATATTACCGAACCCCTATCACGAAGTTACCTGTCCTATCACGATATTACCTATTATTTTTCAGCACTAATTAGTTATGGATTTTTAATGAAGCGTTACGAAATATCAAAATAATTTTTATATTTTATTGACAACTGCGCATAGTCTAATCGGTAGGTATACAATACCTTGTCTTAAATGTTTCGGATGTTGTTTTATAGGCAAGTAAGACCATTTTATCACGAATTAACCTCCCTTTACCCTACATCAAACGGGGCGCATCATGAGCCTCCACAAGCCGCCTATAGGGGCGCTGCCGCAGCTGGTGACTTGCAATCACCTTTGGGCTGCCAAACGATGTCTGCTAATCCTAATGGGGCTAATGCCTTTTTCAACGTGGCGACGAGCAACCTTGAGCCCACAGACCAGAAAGAGCTATCAGAGCGAGCTCATCACCCCTATCCTTGACGACCAAAGCGCTATGTCTGAGAATGCCTTTGTAAGGCTAGGAGAAAAAAATTAAAGAATTAATTGAGATGCTTGGCGGTGGCAGACGCACCGTACATGATCCGATGCACAAACTGATCGCAGTAATTGGAGACCTACATGAGCAGGCGGCTCAGCAAAGGAAGCCGCCAGGCAAACTCAGCCGGTGGAATAAAAGTGTGCAAACTTCGCCAATGCTCAAGCCACGACCGGAAATTCCAAAGCGGCTAAGAGACGAAAAGTCGTCTCACCATCAAAAAAGGCTAAACATGTAGATGGCAGCCTCAAAGCCAGCAAGGCAACTAACCAAGCTGCGACAAACCGCCCGCAAATAAGTATTGCAAATGGATTGCAGAGCTCAGAAGGCTGGGCAAAAGTGAAAAGCAAACAAGCCAAAAAATCTATGCCAAGACCTGAAACAATTATAATTGCCAAAAAGGGTCCTATAGTGACATTCTGAAGTCTGTGAAGCATTCCGACGAGCTAAAATACCTAGGAGAAAAAGTGACAAAAATTAGAAAGATAGAAAAAGGTGAATTATTAACACAACTTACCAGGGGGAAAATAAGTGTACAGAATCTGTCAGGAATGAGATCAGCCGAGTGCTGGGAGCAGAGGTAGAAGCGAAAGCTATGATGGACGTAACGAAAGTTGAAGTAAAGGACCTGGACGAAACAACAATAAAAGAAGATGTAGTTGAAGCAATAAACTCGCAACTACAAGACGGTGAGCGCATCGAATTGGAGCGCTTAAAAATTTGAGGCCAGCGTATGCAGGCACGCAAATAGCGCTGCTTAACCTGCCTGCGCGTACAACAAGCTGACTTCTCACTCTGGGAAAGGTGAAAATTGGTTGGGTGAACTGCCGAGTGAGAGAGCGGAAATCAATAAAGCGATGCTATAAATGCATGAACTATGGGCACATTTCCAAATATTGCAAAAGAAATGACGATTTAAGCAAATGCTGCATTAAAAATGTGGAAAAACAGGATACTTGGCAAATGTTTGCGAAAATTAGGCTTGCTATGTTCTGTGCAAGTGACGGTCTGTGGCTGAAACGAACCATGCCCTAAATAGCTGGAAGTGCCCATTATACCAAGAGGCTCTTAACCCATTTTCGGCCGCTACCAGAAATAGCCAATATTTTTGTAATTCCTTTTAAGGACTTACATTTAGGACCTTAATCAAGAATATTTTTGGATTTTTTTTGTGTTTTTTTTTTTTTTAATTTTTTTATAAATTAATAAAAATTCAATTTTAAATAAAAACAAATATATATGTACATAGTTTAAGTCAAATAATAATCAAGCATGAAAACAAACAATTGTTGGCTTACATATGTACATACATGACGACTTCTGGTCAATGGTCGATTTTTCGACCACTGAAAAGTACGCGGTGCTGAGAGGTAAAAATATTTTCATAATCTTATGAATATCAATTGATTATGGTAATTTGGTCTTTAGGCTTCGTAAATAATCAATAATAAAGCAATAATTTAAAAATGTTATATATTTTTCAGAATATTCAAAATATGACTACAAAAATGCTTTTTTTCGTGCCTTCGCCAACATCTCTAAAATTATCTTTTAAAAAAAATTTATTATTTCGAGGGGTTACCAAAAGACCAAAGTTATTTTATGCATCAAAAGTTCAAAGATATAATGTCTAAGTGCAGAGCTACTCTCTTTCAAAGTGACTGGTCGAAAAATCGACCAGCGGCCGAAAATGGGTTAAGCAACAAATAAAATGAGAATTCTTCAGCTTAATCTCAACGAACCGTAGTTGAGCAAGATATTGACTTGGCAATACTATCTGATAATTCCGTTAATAATAATTACAAAGTGGCTATATGGAGTTGTGGATCACATGCCTTCGAACTTGTTGGTGATACCCGGAGCAGTAACTTCGTTCACGCAAAAGTCAGTGGCATCCATTTTCACAGCTGTTACGCCCCTCCCCGTGCCCACATCGACGACTTCCAGGAAATGCTTGATTTACTGACAAATTACGTGGTAAGGAAATCCCCAGTCGTAGTTGCAGGTGGCTTTAATGGCGTGGTCATTCATGCGGTTCAACAATTGGATCTTGTCGACTTCTCTGATGAGAAAACGGTCACCTTCAAAAGTCGGAGGTGTAGTCACCGTTGTGGTCAGCCAATACGAGTCAGTGCACTGCAGAGTAACTGTGCCGTTTGCTGACTGCACCCCCTCAAATTTCGGAACTGGTTTCGCAGTTCCTGTGACCTCCAGATGCGACCGCCGACAAAGCCTAATTGCTTTTGAGTCAACAGACTTTGTTTCATCATCTGTCCTGGTAGTACAGTAAATAGAGACAAATAGGTAAATCACATTTACTAAAAAAAAATACTTAATGGCTGAAATTTTTAAGGGTGTGTTCGGGGGCATGTCCTGAGTCTAAAACTGAGTTTTCGTATTCGAGGGGGTGGGGGAAGATACTACCCCCTGCTTATTTAGGGGTGAGCTCGTTTTAATTCCTTATCTCCGGTGCTATTGCTCGTACCGACAAGTCCGAGGGATCAAATTTGTGAGGAATAAAATTATCTATCTAATGATAATAAAATCGAGGTCATAGGTCGATTAGGTGAATCACAATGGCCGGTCAAAGGTCAAAAGTGAGGGATATTTTTCGTTTTTCGTGAATACCGTGAAACCGGTAGGTTTTTTCGCATACTGCTTCAATACCATTTTATAGTACTTGAAATTACCTACAAAATGAGTGCTCGAACACTCATCTACTATAAATAGTTTGCCGTCAATCCAACGACCAAGTTGACCGCGCGCGCCGATGTTGAGCCGCGTACGGCGCGAGAAGTACTCATTGCGCATACATTGCACTCTCTACGTGCTCGCACGTACAGCGCGCGCGGTCAACATCGGCGCGCGCGGTCAACTTGGTCGTTGGATTGACGGCAAACTATTTATAGTAGATGAGTGTTCGAGCACTCATTTCTTCGGCCACCGTCTCCGCCCCCTCCTTCTTCTGCCTTATTCGCTTAATTTGTCTCTTTCTTTGTCTTCATTTGGGGCATGTCTTCAACGACTTTCAACTTACCGACACAACGCAAGCTAGCGCCTGGCGCGACACTTGTCGTCAGGATCGTCATCAACGCCCGAGAACTGCATTTGCTACGGGCTGGCCTCGTTATTTGCAGGGATCACCAGGGATAATAGGAAACGTGTTTTGGGCCTGCACATCTAATGCCTATGTCACCGGCGAACCGGTGGAAGGATTTCCGCTCATGCGGTTACCTCGTGCAGAAAAGTCATGGTTTCTACTCATTCCAGAAGGGAGGAGTCGAGGAGGAACCTTTTCGACGTTCAGGTCTAGATCCGCAGTGTTTTGTTAAAAGCAGGGTCACTTCGAGCAAGGTGTGGCTCTTTACAGCGCACCGACGGTCCTGGCTTAGCAGGGGCGCTTCGCTAAACTCCATATATTCCTCAACAACTAAAGGCTTGATTACACGTAACGAGTCGAGTGACAAGACATCAAAATGGTACTAGGCCGAAAGAATTGGGATAGCGAGCAAAAGCGACGAGTTGTTCAAACGTATTTCGACACGCGGCGAGTCAGTTCGGTTTTACAATGCACAAAATGAACTAAGCAACTCGCGCAATTAAACTCAACCGAGCGAAAAGTGGTGTGTGACGCATACCGCATGGCACGAGCGATGCCGCATGTCACGAGCGATGCCGCATGTGACGAGCGATTGCACGAATCGCTGCGAAAAGAGAAAAATATAACGGTAAAGTAGTGGTCGCTCGGCCTAGCAAACAAAATGTGATTCTAGTGGCTCTCTCGCCACTTTCATCGATCACTGACTCAGTCAAGAACTCGCCTTACCGTTTAGACGAAACGAGTACTCGTTCGAGTTGCTGTCTTCTCACTCTACTCGTTACGTGTAATCAAGCCTTAAACGTTCTATTTTGTCAACTATTGCAAGAATTTTCTATCTTGTTAACCCCTATTGTTATTCGAGGAAAAATTCTTTTGTAAGAAATAGTAATACAAAAGCTAGAGTGAGACGAACCACTGCCACATGATTTGTATAATTTATGGTTTCAACTCAATGCGGATATCGACGACATTAATAAAAGTTATTAAATTACTTTGCTATCATATGTTTTCACATCTCCTGCTCTCAGTAGTAAAACTCATGGATACGCAGATGCGTCTCAGCGTGCATAGGGATGCTGGATTTATGTGCGAACACATATACAATGTTGGGACTTATTACTTTTGATAGTAACATATTACTTATTACACATTACTGACATTTGAAAGTAATATCGTTACATTACTTATTACTGGAAATGTGAAGTGATGTATCACAAAAAGTAATATATTATTTTCCGTCAACAAATCGAAATATTTGCGAAATTTCCAGCTATTAAAAGTAGTCATTCTGCAAAAAAAAACAATCACGTTAAATGTTTATTTCATTTTGAATTACAATTTTAATTTTGTCACCTTTTTTGTTAAAACCTCTTGAATTTGCTTGCAAATGTTAATTGTTTCTCCACTACCAAACTCAGTTGGAAATGAAAGAGGCGAGCTATGTCTAGTATGAACAAGTGCAGTGTTGTATAGTTGTAATAGATCTTAATCATGTTATCAGTGCTGCTGTTTTACATGAAAAATATAACTTTGTTGACTAAAAAGTAATATTGTAATAAGTAACTTGAAAAAAAGTAATAATATTACTGAAGGTAATTACTTATGGGGAAAAGTAACTAGTTAAACTAAATTTTTAAAGCCAAAGTAATATACTACGTAATTAGTTACACTACTTTAATATATTAGTCACAACACTGCACATATAAATGATACATACAAAACAGCACTTATTGGAAAATCTAAAGTAAAACCTCTTAAGGCGCAAACGTTACCCCGGTTGGAACTTTGTGCAGCCGTGTTTTGTGAAAGACATATATTTTTGGACAAATTTAGAAATCGTATTATTAGTACAATTGTTAAAAATATATTTTTCAACGATTCACTGTTCATTGTTTTGTCATCGCAAAATGAACCCTGCACACATTACCTCACGTGGATGCAGCGCACAGGAGCTGCCCAACACGTTTATGTTTTATATAAGCGGGCTTTGTTTTACATTATCTTATAATGCACTTCTCTGTAGTTTTTTTATATTATTTAATCGACTACAACAATTTTATAAAATCCCTCTTCCTATGATTAAGTTCTGGCTACGTCCTATATAATTATACAAGTGCATACATATATGTCAATGGGTGAATGTGTAAAGTACTTCTACATATATGTACAAAACTTTAATTGATCATAGACTGGACTGAAAAGAAGCAATACTTAATAGTCAAGCCTACCATAATGCTAGTTTTTGCTCGCCGTATTGTTGGCGAGAGGTGCCAGACGTTTGAGAAGTGTTTTAACTTCTTCATATGCCTAAAATCCTTATCCAATACTTAAAAGCCTAAACTTATCTACCGAATAAACCGAAAATTTAGGTCATCTGGTTGTTTTGTTTTGTGGTTTATCTAAAGAACTTGTCTTTTCGGGGTGTGGGTTGAATTGAAAATTGAGGCCGTTGCTTTAAAAATCATTCAGAAAAGATGTTGCAGTACTAATGTTTTGTTTTGCTGATTTGACTAAATTTCCTGAAAAAAATTGTACATATGTATGTATGTAAACGGTATGAGTACATGACACATATGATAGAATTATATCTACAGATTTATTTCATTACTTACCTAAAAATATTGTACAACAGACAATAGCATAAAAAATGAAGTAAAAAAGTAAGATAAAAATAGAATCGGCTCATACCAATTAAAAGTTATTCATTTCATTCTTTTTGGAGATTCAAGTGTATTAGAAAAAAGTGTTAAGGGAAATAAATAAAATGTGTGTAAAGTGGCTTATTTCTTGAGTTTCATCTCATACTTTAAGAAATCTGTGTGGTTAAATGTTTCAATGTATATATATATATATATATATATACATATATTTATATATATACGTATAAAAACTTTTCAACGAACGAGAAAGCTTTTTATAGTTTATTCTGAGCAATGAAAAGAATAGAAAGTACTGAATCCAACAAATAAGAAAGCTGTCTGTCCTTTTCGAATAAGTTGAAATACAGTTACGTTGTGCCGTGTGCAGTCACAAATATAGACTACCTGCGCACAGCAACCTATTAGTTCATTTAAGATCGTTGTTAATCAAGGAAAAGTACTTTTGCACGGTGCTCCGAATATTACACGAATAGCCTTACCAATTTCAATAATATTCCAGTTTAATAAGGTACTTGCCTAGTATTGATATTCTTACGAATAAAATGTGAAGTAATTGTAGAACACACAAAATATCGAATCTTACGATATATTTTTAATAAAATATGAAGCAAACATTGTAACGCAACAGTGCAGTGGACCCGCTTAAGAACAGTACAGAAATTTCTACAAAAAAATATAGATTATTAAAATTGTTTTATAGATATAAGAATGCCGTTTACGCCTGTTGAAACTCCAAAATGCCCTAAATGTGGCAAATCTGTCTACGCAGCTGAAGAGAGAGTAGCTGGTGGATACAAATTCCACAAAACTTGCTTTAAATGCGGTAAGTCTCTGTTTTACCATATTAAATATATATTTTGATTTTGCAGATGGAATTTGCTCATTTCTTCAATAATTGTTTTAATATTCGTTTTTTCCCGACTTCTTAGGCATGTGCAATAAAGCTTTAGATTCCACAAACTGTACTGAACACGATAAAGAACTATTTTGCAAAAATTGCCATGCTCGTAAATATGGACCTAAGGGATATGGTTTCGGTGGAGGAGCTGGTTGCTTATCAATGGATACTGGGGCACATTTGAGAGAGTGAGTTAGAAAGCATTATACAATTTCGTTTCACCTTTGCTAAAGGGAGTACATTAAAGGAGAAATCCATTGACATGCTCAATGTAAAGTTAACGCCAACATTTTGAGTGTTAATATTATTGCGTGTGTTGCTATTAATAAAATATTATTTGTGACCTATGTCTATTTATAAAGATTTGTCTCTAGGACATTTGACTGTTTTGTCCATAAAATTTGTATGTACAACACAATAATATATTTAGATGCCCCAGATCACCAGTCACCAGTCAATGGAATATATGAATTTTTGTTGAATGGCATGTTGTATAGATGTTTATTAACTTAATATTTAGGGAAATTTCGTATATATTTTAAATTTAAATCAATTCAAGGACCTTTTAACATATGCAAATAATTTAAACAATACCATGTTAATTGTAATTGCTACGGTTGATCGATTAGAAAGCTAGTGTAGAAATTAAATAAGTTATTTGAAGCAATGTTATTGTTTTCGAAAAATAAATTAAATTAGCTATTAGCGTGGTTGATCTATTAGAAGACAAGCGTAGAACTATTGATTTAAGGCCGATAATATCGTGCTTTCAAGATACAGTTTGAAGAATTTCACTTGTTTTTGTACAGTAACAATAAATAGGATTTTTTAAATTAAAATTTTACTTAGCCTTATCAATTTCACAGATAATCTTAAAATCGTTATAGTGGTACTCAAATCTTACATATAATATTACATTTTATGAAACCAACAACTTTTAAGATGTCCACAAACTCAATCATATTATTTTTTCATATAATCGCAGCGACTAATTTACTTGGCGAAAGATAGATGCACCGATGGAGTTCAGGATTCAAAATTGTTCTGTCGTGTTAATGTAAACACCTTTTCCCTCGTTAAGTTAGTGTACTACTAGTTCCATGTAAATGTTTTACTCAGATGTTTTGTCTCGAAATAACATTAATGTTTATTGATTGTTTTTTGTATTGATGCAGATTTCATGAATATATGTATTTATGAAATGTTATTAAAAATTTTCAAATAAAAATAAACATTGAATTTTATTATAAAAACGTAAAGACATAGCAAGTCAAATGAAAATACGGTGAGCGTTTTGATTTAAAATATGTTGTTTTACTGCAATACTGCTGATATAGTAACTTATGACCTGGGATAGGTAAAAATTAACTTAAAAATTTCTATGAATATTCCGTATATTATCGTACTAAATTTGATTTCATTAAGTCAATGTTCAGGAGAATAAATTGAAAATTTTAAATTGAATCTGAATAAATCGATGCATCATCAAAAATAGAAAATCTTCATATTTGTCAAGAAGACTAAACGCCTTAAATAAGGTGGTTTCTTTATGTCTTGTATGCACTTTTCCATGACTAACTATCACAATAGCCTACCAAATTTAAATTTATTATGTTTAATTTCTTCCGCAAATGTGTTTCCCTTTGCAAATGTTTTTAAAACTAAATTACTTAATTACGAAACAAAGTTAGAAAGCGATTTGTGGGTATAGTACCGTATATTCATTTTGAAAAATAAAATTGTCCCTTATTTCAAACGACTCACATCTTAGGAATGTGTTATTTAGGTTTTACAGGTTACTAAAAACAAAATGGTGAGGTAGTTTTCGTAATGCTCTTTAAACGTGATTTTCTTGGTTTGAATTTTTTGGAGGGCGCTGTATCGATCTGAGATTTTAGGAAGATATTCGATACGCTGTGTTATGAGCCTTGGTCAATATTTTGTATTTTTAAAAATCCTTTATAATGAAATTCAGATTTCATTGATTTCAGATCATGCTGCGATCAGCAATCGTGTGCTATCGTTTTTGTTGTGTTTATCAGTGGTTGAAATTAGTAAATTATGGAATTTTGTTTCTGGCTGACTTTCTCTATCAGTTGTGGACGTGTCGGTTAATAAGAACAAGTTTTTCATGAGATTATGTGATCGACCTGCAGCCGCCGTGGCTCAGTTGGTTAGTGCGTTGGATAACGAGTCAAAGGCAGCAACCGCAGGTTCAAATACTGCCTGTAATAACACCTAAAAAAAATAACGGGAAACTCGTTTTCTGTTTCGGTGGCTGTCCTCTCAGCTGGAAATGGCAAACCTCTGAGAGTAAAAATTGCCTATAAAAAAGCTCCCAACCTGCCGTTCGGAACCGGCATAAAACTGTAGGTCCCTTCCACCCGCGTACAAAACTTCACACGCACAAAACGGGTGGTTGCGGGAAGCTAGGCCTTGGTCTCGCGTAAGCGGGCTGTCGTGCCAGTCAATTCTAAAATTAAAAAAAATTATTATGCGATCGACCTTCTGCGTGAAAAGCTTAGTATCTCCTTATAAACACTGAAGGTTAATAATAATAATTCGCCAATTTTGGCGTAAATGAATTCTCGTCGCGATTTATTATTTAATCCTTTCGCTTTCTATCCGTACTCTAGTTATTTAGCTCAAACATTTGCTTGTTAAACCTAAAAAAAAGGTAGGTTCCACTATCGTAATTACAAATTTGTCCATTTGGCATAAATTCAGTATAGCGAACCCTCGTGAAACAAAATAAATGAGCTTGCTTTTATATAGAGGGTTGGCTATCGAATCTAAAAAATAAAAATGTTGCCTGGAAAATTCCCACAAAAGGCGTGGCTTGGGCTCAAAGTTCAAAGTTTTTATCACAAAAACTCTGTTAATCTCCAACTGATTTACACGATATGGGTATCAAACGAAAGGTCTTTTTCATACACTTCTATTTATTTGCAACATTACATACGTAGTATGTACTAATACAAATTTTTAAGCGAAAAAAAATTTTTGTTTTAAAAATAAAAAAAAAAATAATTTTTTTTTCGAAAAAATCCATTATTAAGGTACAATAAGTAAGTTTGTTACTATACATATAGTAGCCTGTGATATTTTAAAAAATTTGTAGTTTCTTAGATTCACAAAAATAAGCTCTATATGGCACTTTTTTCGTTTTTTTTAAGAGGGTTCGCTATACTGCATTTGTTCCTGTCAATTTAATCATGTCTAATGTATGTACCAGACATCTGCATTATTGCACTCAAAACGTGTTGTGACTCATTCACTCTTAAATTACTTACTCACTCACTCACATTCGTTTTTGTGAATGTCAATTAATAAGTAATAATTTGCCCTCGAGTGAGAGATTGTACTGTATTTTTGAATTGAATGAGTCAGTCAAACAGAAACTGTACTCGATTCGATGCTATTTGATCGCTGCTGCTCAATTCAAAATATTCCCAACTCAAATTGTGAAATTTTTAATGAAATAAATCATTGTTGGAGTTAAGATAAAATTGTGACACTTTTGATGAAATAAAAAGTCTTAACTAAAAATTGTTGATTTTCTAAAGTAAAATAAAAATAAACTTTTGTAACTTATCCCAGATTATGGATTTTATACTCAATGGTCTATACTTTAGTTAAAAAAATGTTTATTCAGCTTGAAAACAGTTTCTGTCAACCAAATAATAATTTAAATTTCAAACATCCCAAAAGAAACAATTTTGGAGTTCTTAAACTTATATGGTGTTAGCAATGAATAGTTATTATTAAATTATTATTAAGTTTGGTTACAACAAATTTTAAATTTTGTTAAAACTTGATAGATTTGATTTTTTAGTTTGCGCACTACTCAATATGAATGATTCGAATCATTCATTTGTTGTCGCGGTATTCACAGCATAAAGTAAATACAGTTTCTGTTTGAGTACGCTATAAAATGACTCATTCAATTTATGAATACAGTACAATCTCCCGCCCGAGGGCAAATTATTACTCATTCATTCACAAAAACTAATGTAGGTAATTTAAGAGTGAATGAGTGCAAAATATTTTTAAGAATTTGCTTAGAAGACTTATGTTATAGTAAGTCAATTTGTATCTTTGTTAGTCTGTATGAATTGTTAATTAATTCTAGGCTAGTTCTTTAAATAAATAAAAATAAGGATAGTTTACTATAATTAATCTAATATATAAAATTCTCGTATCACAATGTTAGTTACCAAGGTTTATAAATTAAAGGTTACGCCACTCGCCATGTTGTGACGTAGAATGAGCAATTCGTAGTGTTGCCACATTTGTATATTATTTATTCGTATTTTATGAATACGAAAAATGGATAAAATTATAGAATAATCTCATATGCATATGTAAGTACATATTTCAATTTCCTAAATTTTCATGTTCTTCCGAAGCAAAAACAAAATAATTCAAGTCGATTGTAATAGACAAAACGTTCCCAGAATCTATTTAAATTGTATACAATTGTTAAAACGTATTGTATGGCAACTACTTTTTCTCGGTTTTGTTTACATTTCCTAACATTTGACAAACTCGACCAATCAAAGCTCACTTCTGTGTGACGTCACACGAGCACAACAAATGTTTTGACGTTTAAGTGGCGGGACCTTTCTTCCATAGACCTTGGTTAGTTACCATACTCCTCCGGAACGGCTTGCCCGATTTTTATGAAATTTTACATGCATATTCAGTAGGTCTGAGAATCGGCTACTATCTATTTTTCATACCCCTAAGGGGCGTGGCAGATTTTTGTGACCCAATTATTCTGTTGAACTATAAGTCACACAGCAATGAAACTTAGCATAAACCTAGCATGTACTCATATCTTTCGACAGACGCATTAAGGAGGGTTTTGGACAACGGGGCGTGGCACCACCCATCCAAGCAAAATCTTTAAAATATAATATGTTCGAAATTGTAAGTAGCACAACACTGAAATTTTGTATCCCGTCGTCCCATAGATGCGTCATTCTAATGATAAGATTTGATGGGCGTTGGACAAGGGGCGTGGCACATTTTTTGTGACCCAAATATTTTGCTGAACTATAAGTCACTCAGCAATGAAACTTAGTACGAACCTACCATTTATTCATATATTTCGACAGAGGGAATGGGGCATACGAGCCAGATCTTAATAATGGAGTATATTCCAAGTTGTAAGTTGTACAACACTGAAATATAGTACCAAGTCGTCCCATAGATGAGTCATTCTAATGACCCGCACCCGAAATTCAGATTGCTTCGCTGGACGACATGCGCATTCTGTATACTGTTTATTCTGTGGTAATAGCAAAGAATATGAAGTAATATAGAACGCGCATGTGGGCACAAAAGTGTTTTCGGTTGCTATGATGCGAGCGGGAAGAGCGAAGCGTAGGCATTTGAGAACGTTAAGTTCATAACATTTTCTGTTAGATTTTCGTAGGACAACAGCGAAAAGCAATGTTATTGTTCGCAACGGCTTCACTCGTGTACATTGAAATGGCTCTGTTGCAGCGTAGTGTTCGCTCAATCATTTTATGCATGTATGTTTCTTGATCTTATTTGCCGAATCGCAAGCAAAGAGCAAACAACGAACCAAAGCATCGTCATCATCGTTTCAACGAAGATGACTCGGGATTCGCTAATGTTTTTGTTGTTGTCGATTATTGTGTGTAGAGTCCGACCGATACCAAATTTTTTGGCCGATGCCGATGCCGATTAATCGGCATCGGCCAATTATCTGCCGATGCCGATTAATCGGTCAAAAGGCCGAAAATCGGCCGATGCCGATGCCGATGCCGATTCCATAGAAAAAAAAACACGAATGAATTCAATCAAAAACACAGCTTATTTTATAAAACAACAAAAGGAACTATTACATATATAATACATTTCATCACATTTATCACAAATTAACAAACGAAAACGAGAAAATAAACAACTAAAAACTAAATAAAATTACAAGAAAATTCAGAATTCAAAATTAATATCTCATGAAAATTGCTCATTCTATTTGGCACAAGCAATTAACAAAAGACCCAATAGCCAATATAGCTGAACAAGGTGTTGATGTAGCAAAAATAGATTAAAAATATCTGAAAAATATTGTCCCCTTAAGTATTTGTCATAAAATCCAAACAAATCTAAGGAGAAACCCCCTAATCAGGCAACACTGGTTTGTAACGTATAATAAAAATGTAATAAATATACAAAGCGAGATATGAAAAAGGAAGACAGTGCGATTCAGCTGCAAATAAAATCGTATTAAAAAATCGAAAATCGTAAAATCGACCAAAAAAACCGATGTGGCATCGGCCAAAAAAAGCCGATGTGGCATCGGCCAAAAAAGGCCGAAGCCGATGCCGATGCCGATTCTTTTTTTTTTGGCCGATGCCGATACTAGCCGATGCCGATACCAATTTTATTGGCCGATACTAGCCGATGCCGATGCCGATTAATCGGTCGGACTCTAATTGTGTGTATGCTTGTTTGTGTTGCCGATTGCCGGGTTTGCTGCCCAAATTGCTATCATATTTCCATCAATCGAATCTTTGTGGTGTATGGCTTTTTGATGGCCAACGCTTTGATTGATTTTAAAATTTGGTGGTTGATCCCAATTTAAAATGTTTACAAATATTTTTACGTGGCGAGTTCGAAATAAAATTATTAGTTTATATTTTCACATGGTTGATTACAAGTTTGAGAATATGGGAAAACTACGACAAAAAATTAATTCATGGCTATATTGACTTCAAAATTCATAAAAACACTTGAAATCAAAAATAATAAGATACGTGTTTTAATTTTTTTTTTAAATCGAAATCTAACGGACAAACCAATGGTTAAAATATTGCATAGACAAGCATAATTTAATAGGTGTTTATGTGTGTGATGGGGTACCCGGGTACCCAAATCACTTTTATATCGAAATTGTATACACTTGCGGATAACCTAGAAAGATGCATCTTCATGACAACTCCCAAAATGGTATTCTGTCTTCATTTTCGGGTGTTTAATTCCATTTATTTTATTTTGGAGGGTGTGACGCAATATTTTACTTATTACACCCTTACCCGTGTGGTGGGGTACCCGGGTACCCCAATACATTTTATATGGAGTTGCATAGATTTTTCCTGTAAGTAAAACTTTTTAAAGTTAATAATTTGTTATAAAACAATTTTATCAACGAGAACAATCACTCAATCGATTTTGAGGAAATTAAAGAATGATTTTGGTTATATAAATTCTTAGATTGTCAGTTTCTCTGCAACCTGCAGGCTAGGCGTCAGAGGCTTCTATTGCTGCGTCGTCAACTGATGGAATATGTTCATCTTCGCATTCGGAAATGGAAAATTCTTCATCACTTTTACTTTCGTACATTATTTCTTGAATTTCGGTTGAGATAAATCTTTCACAACGAGCTCTGAATAAGAACTCATTTCATAAGTTGCTCAGATCTTTCACAATGCAATTGAAACTAATTACTAATGATAAATTAATTTGTTACAAAGTTCAAATGTAAAAAATTTCCGCGGGGAATGACTTTCCATTGAAATTTACAGCAGCGTATGAATGGTATTCCCCTTTTTATGAAAGCGGGATCCGAAATTGCACAAAAATTCATTACTGGAAATTAAAAAACCAGTTTGGAAGTCATTTTTTGTAACAAGGGAAATCCCAAAATGTACTTTTATATTACTGAGAGCTTTAAAACTAAGCAAAAACAGTAAAATTTCTTACAGTGCGAACAAAAAGTGAGACATTTTCATACAATTTGTACTGGGGTACCCGGGTACCTCATCACACGGGTAAGGGTGTTTTTTTCAGCACACACACTAGGGTTAAGTAAGCATTATATGTGGGCAGTAAAAAAAGTTCCAAAGAACGGGACGGAAAATTATTACGGGCTAATAAAAACGTCTTCCTTTCTTTCCAATTTCCCTTTTTAATTGTCTTTTGTGATTACTTTTTATTTATTTTTTATTGCCTGTAGCGATCATATAGGTCACCACGCCAGCCATATTTTATTTTCTTTTCTATGATTATGCGCACACTACAGTCGGCAGTGAGTTCAGGAGCAATATGGAACGCCGTGCAGGCTTATAGAAGAAGAACAAAAGCCAGCCGCCAGAAAATATAAATCGTTTTACTATTTCAGCATTTCGCCAGCGCAACAACAACAACAACAGCACATCGTCCTCATCTCCCAATCATCCCACGCCGCAGCAGTGTGCTAACGCAGACTCGCTGCAGTGAGCGCAACCAAAAGCAAGCCTTCGTATGTTTATTTTCCTTGCTTCTACTCACATGTTACGCTGAAGCAAAGAATATGAAGTGTATAGAAGGCGCATCTGAGCTCAAAAATTCAAATTTTTGTTTGCGAGCTTCAGAGAGCGGAGGTAAGCCACAAAACAAGGCACATTTAATAAGGTAGTGGTGGCAACACAGCTGCTTAAACTTTTTTCTTCTTATTTTCTTTTGATTTCTTCTGATTTTCTTTTGGCTTTTCGCGAATGGGCATCCTCATTGTCAAAAATTGGTAACATTGTTTTTGTGTTGCTTGTCTTTTGATTTGATTTTGACAAGCAGGATGCCCAAAAGCACTAACAAAATACATGGGAATCGTAGTGCCATCACCTTATTAACACATTTTAAGCGGGTAGCCTAGTATATGAAACTATGCTGCGTAGCGGGCATTACTTGCAAAACAAACAAAAATTGCGCGATCCAAAATAAATAAAACTTGAAATTTATGAAACTAAAATAATTATATGAAATAATACTTTCAGTTTTATATGAAAACCAATCCGGTAAAAATACCGTCTCCCGCTTTTAAAGTGCCTACATTCAAAAGGTAAAAATACCCGCCCCGCTTATAAGCAGCAGTTTTCACAACGGGTAATTTTACCCGGCCCGCTTTTAATGTGTTAATACACCTTGCCACAAAAGGGAAAGAGGTGCCAGCAGGAGAGCAAGCGCTTCAGTTTACGCTCATTGACTGTGCGAACTGAAGCACGCGCTACAACAAACACACATGAAGTGAAAGTACCGCTTCTCCTGTGTACTTTGAGGCGTTGGTGGTTGTTTGGTCACTCAAAAATTGTGTGTGCAAATTTTTCACAGCAACACCAGCCAGTTGTAGCCAGTTGTAGTTTTTATGTGTACACAGCTCGAGAAAAATGTGAACAGCTCTTCTTTTGTTGTTTTTTTATTGTTTATGTTTTGCATCGTTTGGAACTTCCTTTTTTTAATTTACTGTCACAGCATTCATCAGGAAATCTGAAGGAGCAAATAGGTAGCAAATGTCTGTAACCGATTGATAATTATCAATTAAAATTTTTATGGAAAATGTTTCACTTAGCGCAGTGTAAAGGTTATCATTTCTTAGTTTCTTAGGAAACATATGCCACAATTATTATCTATGTTAATTTTTACTCGATTGTCGAAGTTTTTATCTACAAAATAATTTGTTGTAATAATTGTTGTAATTACTGCTGAAATAAAATAATAAAAAGACAGTTTGTCTGTCTCAGCATGTACTATAGTAGGTTTTGATTCATAGAATCCTGTGTATCTTCGAAATTAGTTGTTACACTTGACGGAGTACTACTTGAATTTTGTCCCAAAATTGCAAAAGTATTTTCTAATTTATCTTGGTTAAAAAACTTGTTTGTTATAAAACATTTATGTGGGTTATTGCTTAATTTTATCAGTGATTAAAAAACAGATTTTAGTTCTAAAAATACAACTTGAATCATCCATACATTTAACATCTTTCAAATAATTAAAAAAAGTCTTTATAAATTTGTACGACTCATTATTTGATTGTAAAGCTGATCTAAAGCAATTATCCGATTGCCCTATTCATGCAATCAAATATTAGGTCTACTTTTTTGATAAATTCTTCAGGAACTTTGTTTGTAGCGACCACATAAGTCGTCACGCCAACCATATTTTATTTTCTTTTCTATGATTTTGCGCACACTACTGTCTGCAAACAGTTCAGGAGCAATATCCGACACCGTTCAGGCTTGTAGAAGAAGAACAAAAGCCAGCCAGAAATCGTTTTACAATTTAAGCTTTTCGCCAGCGCAACAACAACAACAACAGCGTTCGTCTTCACCTTGCAATCATTTCACGCCACAACAATGTGCTAACGCACACTCGCTGCAGTGAGCGCAACCAAAGAGCGCAACACATAAAACTACGTTCTCGCTTGTAAAGCAACGCTCTCACCACGTACGTGATCTGTGCGAGCAGAGCGCGGGTTCCAAAGTTAGAACCCGCCATACAAAATTTTTGCTTGTATGACATGCGCATTCTGTACGTTTATTTTCTTTGGCTGAAGTTACAGAGATTTCTGCTGTTACTAACAGAGGGTTCTGCTGTCAATAACAGAGGGTACTACCAGCAGTACCCGCCATACAACACGTTTGCTTGTATGAGATGCGCGTTCTATATTACTTCATATTCTTTGCTTCTACTCACATGTTACGCCGAAGTTACAGAGATTTCTGCTGTTAGTAACAGAGAGTTCTGCTGTTAGTAACAGAGGGTACTACCAGCAGTACCCGCCATACAACGCGTTTGCTTGTATGAGATGCGCGTTCTATATTACTTCATATTCTTTGATATTACTTCATATTTTTGGTGCTATCCAAGTGACTGAGCTTATTTCAAAAAGGTCAGTGTAATACATCTTTATTTAGTGTTTTGATTCTATTTTACGATGCAATAATTGTTTATGTCAAATTATGATTGGAAGTGTCGTTTATTTTAAAGTTTCCAAAATGGCATCGTGGTTGGGCTGTGAACCACTGAGGTGGCTGGGTTTGTTCATTGTACATTTGTTCTAACACTGTCAAGTATGGACGGATATATTAAACTAAAGTAATTTTATGTAATTTCACTCGATTTCGGTGAGTTCACTTGAACTGGGCCAATGCGAGAACGCGTTCGTATTTCATATGCAAACATTGCGACACCGATTAGGATGAAAATTCAAAAAATTGAGCACTTGCATTTATTGGCCAAAGTGGGGTCATTATAACTTTTTTTCACCTCTTGAGGCCTCTTGATTAAATAAATTCTCAACTAACTTAAAAATTATGGGTGTTTTCTTCGTACTTTCCGACTTTAATAGGGATTTTCCAGATGGTTCACAACCCAGCCACTTTTTTGGAAAAGTGAAAAATGACGTCATTAGAAAATTGGACGTAGAGAGTAAAATATCAATCAAAACAGTAATCCGTCTTCATAAAAAAGTTGCGTTTTATATTTACCTTTCCAACGGTATCTTCGATTTTTCGATATCTTTATTCTGAGAAAAGCAAGCCTGTGCAGTAGGCACCGAACGTACTGTCCAGTTTCTAACTAAGAACTTTAAGAAATATAAAAAAGATTTGGCAACCGCTAATTATATTTCGTTAAATTTTTCATGAATTAAAGTTTCAGAAATGTATATTATACTGCAGTTTATTTTAGTAAAATCAGACGGTTACTTATTTTAATGTGTCCTTAAAAATTCTACATTTTTTCTGGTTCACTCCTTAGTTGTTGGTCCCGTAACTTCAGCTATCGTGGGTTTCTCGGCAACAAATTCGCATGGTAGCCGCTTATTCGCAATCTTCTCTTGTCACACAAAAAAATAGCCTACTAGCCTGGTAGTAGTAGCCTACAAACGATCAGCACAGGAATTCGCAAACGAATGTGGTGAACAAGTGAACCGTGTATTGGATAGGGTGTTTGTCTGTCTGACGTTCGTGGAGCGTTCGGGTTGACCTATGTGAAACGGCGGGTCGCGCCAAATGCTATGATGGATAAGGAGCCTATGTGTCTTCTTGCATGTGAGACGCACAA
The DNA here is from genome assembly GCA_963971225.1 of Melieria omissa. Classification (NCBI taxonomy): domain Eukaryota; kingdom Metazoa; phylum Arthropoda; class Insecta; order Diptera; family Ulidiidae; genus Melieria; species Melieria omissa. The sequence continues at coordinate 50,108,922 of OZ020269.1, read as the reverse complement.
GTTGTCTGTTGTCAAGAAACTAATTTTATTTTTCAAATTCTTCTTATATACGAAAATAATGACTGTTTGCTACCAAGAACTTCCAGTGCTCCGCCCGATCTTCCAATGTCGCGGAAGTGTGACCAATCAGCGTCACGGGACCTTTTGGTCAATGCAGCACTTTTCCTCAACTGCTATTGCCCTGCGGTAGGTGACATCACACAATGTGCCGATCAGTGCATGTTCCGTATGTGGGACACTGCACTGCGGTCAGTGGTGTCGGACAGTGGTAACGAACGTACTACTATAGTAGTATTTTACTACTATTTCGTCATTTGTACTACCGTACTACCCACAGGCCGATTATACTACTATTTTCTGAAATATAAGTGTCCAAGCAAAAACAAAAATTACGATATAAAAGTTATGTTTTGCTTGATGTTAAAAAACAATTTACCGAACACATAAAATGGTCCTTTTTTGGGAAAATTTTTGTACAAAAACTTTTAGTTGAGTGGCAACCGTAATTCTAAGTAAGGCTATTATAAAACTGTAAATTACTGTACTGTGTTTAAATACAAAATAACTCAATAACTTTGCATATTCTTGTAGGAATCTTTTAAAATTTGATAAAGACAATAAAGTGGTTGTTGGGACGTCGACAACTCACAAAAAATTAAACTGAGCTGAAACGTGTAATTCGCAATCATTGGAATATGCTCATAAAAGTGTATATGTTAAAATCGTTCGTTTTCTCTTGGGATTGGCATTTTTATTCAACCAATGCAAATTAGGGCCAAATCCCGCTGGATTTTTAATCATACAATTTAAATTTAAAGTATGCTCAAAAATGTGCCATTTTTAAGAAAATATAAATACAAAATATTGTTCGTCGTGTTTAGTTTTTTTGCTGTTGATTGGCTTCACTTGTTTGTTTGCTTGAAAGACTAAAAGTAATATTCGAACGATATTTGATATTAATAAAAAATTGTAATAACACATAATTTTTGTTATGGAATTTTAAGCTTCAGGTATTTTAAAACCCGACTACCAAAAAACCTTTAAAAACAAATTGCAGTATATTTTTCTTTATTTTTTTATAAAAATATCTTCGAAATGGGGTTTTTAGAGTATATCCGTAGACAAATAATTATAAATTGGATTGAATTAGGCGAAACTTGTACGTATTATAGATATGCAAATATTAAGCTACTATATTGTTGAAATGATCTTGCCAGTTCTTGCACTATTTGAGCCAAATGTCAGAAATATTTAATTCCACTATTATATAAAGTACATTTTGATTAAGATTAAGTATATTATCAAAGCTTTATAAATGTTTTCCGTAGAAGTCCATCGAACAAGAAGTATTATTAAATATGTGTTCAAAAACAATTATTGCTTAGGACTTAAGCGATTATTGCTTTGCCACCAAACAAATTACTATGAGTATATAATAAAAACATATAAAAGTTTGTTTATATGCATTTTTGTAACTGAATTATATTGTTTCTTTCACTTTTTTATAAATCAAATTGTTAATGTGTTTTGAAACTTAGTATTTGATTTGGGTAGTTGATGAATCCTTGCCTTTTTTACACTGTGAAGAAAATGTGCATGTGTACTACTCAAAGTCCATAAATACCCAAAAATCATAACATGTACTACTGAAACAAAATTGAAAACGGCAGCACTGGTGTCGGATAGCATGCTGCTGGCTTAGCTACTTGAGTGTCGCTGTGTCGTGCGCGCGGTGCTATTTGACACTTCGGCACATTTGTGCATAATTATAAGGTAATTTATTAAAGTCGGCAGAGTGGCTATGTGGTACCACTACACGAATATATGGACCGAAAACAGAATAAATACGTACAGTGCGTTTCAAAATAAAATGTTGACCATATCTTTTAACTTTAGATGTTTGCCATGGTTTTAATATCAGATTATCTTCTATATTAAAAACCCGGTTTCGCATGTGTTTCTGTTTTGTTAGATCAGTACAAGTTTTCGCTGAAATAGTAAGAATTAAATATGAGAGCTATATTTAAAAAACGTTTCGAAGTAGTGTTTTTGGTAAACCGCCAAGGGGTCCAAAAATGAAACCTCCACAAGTCACAAAATACACGAAAACATCAGTTTAATTTAATTAATTCGGAAATGTTGAAGAGGAACCACGGACAGGGGCAGGAAATGACAACAAAAAGGATAAGGCGATAGTCCGGATGTTTGCGAAGAAAAGATTGTTGCAGAAGAGAGTCGAAGTATCAACAACCACTATCCGACGCAGGCTTCTGAAATCGGGCATTCTTCATAGAAGTACCACGTAGAAATCGCTATTGGGTGAAAAACATGTGAAAAATCGCCTGAAATTGGCTAAGAAAAATTTGGTGTCTTCTTCTTGACTGGCACGACCCTCCGTATTGTGCATGCGAATTGGTACAAGGTTGGAAAGGACCTACAATTGTATGCCGATTCCGAACGGCGAATTGGGAGCTTTTTCATAAGCAATTTTACTTTCAGAGGTTTGCCATTTCCTGCTGAGAGGACAGTCGCCGAAAGAAAAATTTTTGTTTTTTCTTTTTTTTCGGTGTTAGCAGCAACGGACTCTTGAACATGGGTTCGAGCGTCGCATTTGACTCGCGGCCCAACGCACTAGCACTGAGCTACGGCGGCTGGAAAATTTGGTGTGGAAACAATAAATTGGCCATTTAAAAGTCCAGATGCAAACCCAATTAAAAATGTTTGGTCCTTAATGAAACAAAAGCTTAAAGGAAAAATAATATCAACAACAAAACAGATCATTTTGGCATTAAAAAGGATTTCGAGAGGGGTTTCCTTGTATACTTAAGTATACTTAAGTATTAAGAGTATACTTAAAAATTAAGCCAAAGTTTTAACAAAAGATGCCGAGCTATTGCTTTCAACAACGGAGACTGGACAAAGTATTGATAATAATGCGAAAAAGATTTTTGCACAGCCTTTCAGAAAATATATATGTATGTATATATGGTAGTGGTACCACATGGTCACTCACACCGACACTATCCGTCCGATCGTGCAATTGCATATTCCGTTATGCACTGGTGTCAGGTTGCCATTCGAGACGCGCGCCGCGCTTGTAAACAAAGCAAGTCAGCTCTTGTGGCGGCGGTCGAGCGAGATCAACGCTACCTACCGCAGCGCACTGTTCCTAACGGAAATATGCAAGATCAGCTATTTTGGTCCTTGCCTACGGATTGGTCAGTTAAACTGTGCTCTGGAAAAATGGGCGGAGTATTGGAAATGCCATGCAAGTATAACAGTTATGTTTTCCTTTATAAGCCTTAGTTTCCACAAAATAAAGTTAACTTCTGCTCTTGCGGCAAACGGAAACCACTGCGTTTAAATTTATTGCATAGAAGTTCATGTCGGCTCTTTTAGCCACTAAGCATTGACGCGGCTCGCCTTCAAAATAAGCAAACCCGTACTGCTTTCTGACGGACGATTACAGAACCCATCCACTCTTCTTCGTTTCCACACCACAATATAATTTATTACTATACTATAACATATTACTATGTATGTATACGCTACATACATACGCTTTACATCACGACATGACGGAGGGACATGGCAGCTACTTCGCTGCTGCTGCTCATTTTCCGATTCACTACCTTCTTCTAGAGGGATGCTCTTGACCCGCCCAACTATGCTTCCTTAGCTGTCATTTGGAAACCCAATGGAAAATTCAATCCACCTTACCCCACTTCATGGGCAGATCAAACATTCACCAAATATAATATTTTATATTAACAATTTTTATTCCGTAATCTATATATATATATTAACGATGAGGCACTCTGTCGCTGTGCTCTGCATGAATGCTTTTATGGGCATACTTTTAGGTACGCTTTTTAGAGTACGGCCGGCTTGCTATAACTTCGATATGGCTCGCGATGGTAATGGGATGTGGGAGAACGATCGGGAGATAGTCCAATTGGAATGTGCGAGAACAATCGACGTGATAGGCAGACAAGTTGAAAAGACAACCGGGTGCAGCGCAGGGGGACATTCTTATTTGAGCAAGCAAAGATGAAGCACGGAATAGTCCAATAAGTAGTAGCAAGTGTAAAGACAAGCGAAGTGTAAATTTGTGAATAAAGTAATTGTTGGTTTTTGACTGCGTTTTGCGTTGAATAATTTAAGTGTGTTTTATTTTTGAAGCACAATCCAGAGAGACGAATAGGCCTAAAGAACTCATTTTCGTAACACTTGGTGTCAGAAGGGGGGTGGTGATACTGAAAATTAATAAAAAAAATTAAATTAAATTACACAGTGTAACACTGAAAAAACGGACAAGGTCAAACCCATCTCATTCGATAGAGGACCTCAGTGGATGAAAAGGTGCCAAGGGATTTTTCCCGGAATGTTCGAGTTTTATTTTCGGGCGGCTTAATGCCCCTTCCCGAAACTTTTAAAACATCATATCTTTTGACTCGAAGGACCTTGTCCCTCGAATTTTTTTTGAATTTTTTGCACTGTGATAAAAAACATGATAACATGACTTTAACATAAACATTATAAAACATGACAAACATGAAACAGACATGGTTGCCCTCGAGCAGCTGAAGGTGGACCAGCTGAAGAAGGAACTGGCTGCAGAAAAACTACGGAGCAGGAAATTTCGGCAAAAGTTGAATCTACGAACTGAGAAATGGCAGCAAATTCTGCGCGCATAGAGCAGAAGGTGGAGGAAATTCCCGACAGGCTGAACGTGAAAGTTGAGCATCTTGAAACACGAATGGAGAGTTGTGATAAACGTGTTGACGACCTGGATGATTCCCTGCAAAACCAGTTGACAGTCTGGAAGATTCGATGAACAGAAAAATAGACGATCGGCTGTACAAACGCTGTACTACTGCGTGGTAGTTCACAGTTATGCCGTTTGGACTCTGCAACGCACCAGCAACATTCGAGCGGCTAATGGAACGTGTGCTAAAAGGGCTACATTGGTGGAGGTGTCTGGTGTACTTTGACGACATAATCGTAATGGGTAAAATCTTGGAAAATGCTCGCTGTTCCAGAGGGAGGTGAAGTATTTGGGTCATACGGTTTCCGCCCGCGGAGTACATACGGATGAAGGCAAAATCACGGTGGTGATGGAGTGGCCCCGACCAAGCAATCTACACGAACTTCGCAGTTTCCTCGACCTGTGCACATATTACCGACGATTCGTTCCTGGATTTGCGAACATAGACAGCAGCTTACACAAACTGCTTCACGAGTGGCTGGCTGGCTTTCCCTATGCCCGGATGTTTGTTCTGGATAAAGATGAAAGCGGACACAGTATTGGCGGTGTGCTTGTGATAGTCGAAAACAAGTGATAGCATACTACAGCAAAACTTTGTCAAACCTGAACGCAACTTCTGTGTGACACGGAGAGAACTGCTAGCAGTACTGGAATGCGTCAAGCAATTCCACAAATACCTGTATTGACAAAAGTTTCGCCTGCGCACAGATCATGCGGCATTGAAATGGCTACTGAACTTTAAGGATCCGGAAGGCCAACTGGCGCGTTGGTGCCACGCCCCGTTTTCCCGGATTTTCTTTTTTCCTAAACCTACGCGTAGCAATTACGAACAATACCGCCGAAGGAAGTATCCAATTTGATCCAGTCGAACGAACCATCGATTCATTTTTATATATATAGATATAGATATCGTAGGTAGTTTAATCCTTTCGTTGTTTTATTGCCATGTGGCAACCTTCAACTTTGTGGGCTCCTGGGCGCCTTATGGTGGTAGAAAGGATTTTTATCAAAAAGAACTTGGCTATTCAAACAATCAAAAATTCTGTTTATTTTTTCAATAAATATAGCTGTGGACAAAGCTTTTTCTTTGCAATCATTATAACAGCCATTTTCAACCAAAGATTTTATGGCTGCGAATACAGTATGGCTAAATATTTGAGTTGCGTATTAAACCTTCATTTTTTCGAATGAATTGGGATAAATATTGTTACGAAAATTCCAAGGTTCGTTTGGATTGGGTTTGAAAATAAAACTACTTCAATTAACGCAAACGCAGTCAGATACTAACAATCACTTTATTTACAAATTTACACTTGTTCTACTTTAGACTACTACTATTGCATGTTTCCCCATTGCTTGCTCAACACAGACTCGACCCATTCCGCTGCACACTGCTGCTTTTATACCAGTTTTCTTATCGCGCCGAAGTTTCTTGCAACTTCCAATTGGAAAGCCATATTGGACTATACCAAATTTGCCGTACTTAAAAGTGCATGCCTAAAAGTATGCTTGGAAAAGCGTTCATGCACAGCACAGAGTGCCTCTTCGTTTCAATATGCTTTGCTGCCAATTTGAGACAAAGACGGATTGAATTGTTTTTATCCAATTCATATAACCTGCGAATAATCGACCAAGAAATTGGTCCACCAGGTGAAGTGATATCATTTCGTGTTAAAATATTTATTTTTCTTTTCTTTCTCTTGCCAAAGAACTCTTTTCTTTAGTAACATTTTACAAAATGTGGCAGTATTATCAGACAAAGATTTCTTAAAGCCTGTTCAATATTAGTCGCTCTTATTTTTTTGTTTCTTTTATACTTATTCGAAAGCAAATGTTTCTGTAATTTTATAAGCTCTCTCTTTTGGTCATAAATATTTTTTTTTTGTTTTTTAATTTCACCGCATGCGTCCCAATATTTCTTTCTGTAAAAAGCTTCGTTTTGTTCCCTTTTTAAACAATAATTGCGGTATTAGTCTTCTTCATCTTTTTTTATATCTGTTCCCAAATTTTTGCACAAATTTTTCCACGTATTATTTCTGCAAGGATCCTCAAAAGCCAAAAAATCTTCAATATCTGGCACAGTGTCCATTGAAGAGTTTGACAATTGTATTGGGTCACCACAATTATTAAATTCTGCGAAAGGAAGTGCCTGACGTTGAATCGGAACATATTGGTCAATTTCATCCTCTATTTCATTGAAATCAAATAAATTGGGGGAGCCCTCTGTGTCACTTGGAAACTTATTTTTTTAAGTTCAGGTTGAGAGTGGGTATCGTGTTCTTTTTCAGAAATCTGTTACCAATAAACTTAGGTTCAAAATTGTTATCACAAATAAATGCCTTGTCGCTATTGTCATATTTTTTGAGATTGCATTTTGCGATCCATTTATTTCTGAAATATTCATTTTTCGGAAATTTAAAAGCCGAACTTTAAGGGACCCTAAATCATTCCTAAAGCTCCTTTGAAAGGAAAAAATAGCGCATTTCTTGTTATTTTTACGCTTTTTGTCGCAATTACTTATATTCATGATAAGAACTTGATGACATTAATACGAGTAAAATCAAGTCAAGTTTCAAAAAAAGGGTCGTCAACAACATTTTTTTGGGGAATCAGCCACGTTAGAATTCGTTTAAATTTTTCAATATAAACTAATTTTTTGGGGATTCAACCACGTCAGAATTCGTTTAAATTTTTCAATTTAAACAAATTTTTTTTGGATTCATCCACGTCAAAATGTTTTCAAATCAGTTAACGCAAGGCATACGAAAACAGGCAACCAGGTAGCGCAACGATTAGATTGTTATAGCTGTTCTCAGCAAATTTGTTGAAGCGAAAACGATCGTCAACGAAAATAAGTATAAACACAAAAAATTAGCGCGAACAAGTGAAATTGTGTTTTTGCTTTTGTTGGCTTTTTTGGTGGTTGATTATTTCTAGAGTCCGACCGATTAATCGGCATCGGCTAGTATCGGCCAATAAAATTGGTAACGGCATCGGCTAGTATCGGCATCGGTAAAAAAAAAGAATCGGCATCGGCTTCGGCCTTTTTTGGCCGATGCCACATCGGTTTTTTTGGTCGATTTTCTTGCTTTCATTTCTTGTTTGTTTTTATTTGCAGCTGAATCGCACTGTCTTTCTTTTTCATATCTCGCTTTGTATATTTATTAAATTTTTATTATACGTTACAACCCAGTGTTGCCTGATTAGGGGGTTTCTCCTTAGATTTGTTTGGATTTTATGACAAATATTTAAGGGGACAATATTTTACAGATATTTTTAATCTATTTTTGCTACATCAACACCTTGTTCAGCTATAGTGGCTATTGGGTCTTTTGTTAATTGCTTGTGCCAAATAGAATGAGCAATTTTCATGAAATATTAATTTTATGTGTTATAAATTTGGGGGAAATTTTAGTTTAATGTATTTAAATTCTGAATTTTCTTGTAATTTGATTTAGTTTTTAGTTGTTTATTTTCTCGTTTTTGTTTGTTAATTTGGGATGAATGTGATGAAATGTACCTTTAAAACCTTTAAAAACAAATTGCAGTATATTTTTCTTTATTTTTTTATAAAAATATCTTCAAAATGGGGTTTTAAATTAGACAAATAGTTATAAATTGGGCTGCATTGCATATGAAATATTGCATATTAAACTACTATATTGTTGAAAAGATCTTGCCAGTTTTTCCCTATTTGAGCAAATATGTAAATCATGCTAAACCACGCCTACTAATATAATTCGACTATTATATAATGTACATTTTGGTTAAGATTAAGTATTGTATCAAAGCTTTATAAGTTTTTTCCGTTGAAGTCCATCGAAAAAGAAGTATTATTAAATCTGTGGTCAAAAACGATTATCGCTTAGGACTTAACTCTTCAATTCCCAGAGTCACCTGTAGGTGACGGATGCTTAATATTTTTTTCCTACCACACAGGTTTTTATTTTTAAATTCTAACACTTGCAGCCGCCGTGGCTCAGTTGGTTAGTGCGCGGTCCAACGAGTCGCATGCAGAGCGACGCAAGATCGAATTCTGCATGTAGTAACACCTAAAAAAAAAAAATAACGGGAAACTCGTTTTCTCTTTCGGTGGCTGTCCTCTCAGCTGGAAATGGCAAACCTCTGAGAGCAAAAATTGCCTATGAAAAAGCTCCCAACCTGCCGTTCGGAACCGGCATAAAACTGTAGGTCCCTTCCACCCGCGTACAAAATTCACACGCACAACACGGGTGGTTGCGGGAAGCTAGGCCTTAGTCTCGCGTAAGCGGGCTGTCGTGCCAATCAATTATTATAACACTTGTATAGCAAAGTCAATTACTATGTTAGTACTTGTTTATTTAATTTCCCTAGCAACACTAGCGAAACGTCATTTGTCAAATTTATTCATTTGTTTCACGCGTAGTTAAAGCAGTGCGAGTTTGTATGGTTTCTTTCAATATAAAAATGAGGGTAGTTAAAAAATTATGTATTTTTTTGTCTTATCCAAACGTATCTAAGCTATTTTATATAAAAATAAAATTTTCTTTTTCACTATTTTGGACATGGGAATTGAAGGGTTAAGCGATTATTGCTTTGTCACCAAACAAATTACTATTAGTATATAATAAAAACACAAACAAACACAACTGATTAATGTAACCAACACAAGGCTGTCTTGTGGAGGCCCTATGCTCCCGAGAGGAATGGACAAGGAAAAAAAATATAATAAAAACATGTAAATTACATGAATTACATTGTTTCTTTCACTTTTTTATAAATCAAATTCCTAATGTGTTTTGAAACTTAGTATTTGATTTAGTAGTTGATGAATTCTTGCGATTTTTTATACTGTGAAAAAAATATGGAAGTGTACTACTCAAACTCCGTAAATACTACCCAAAAATCATAACATGTACTACTGAAACAAAATTGAAAACGGCAGCACTGGTGCCGAAGTCATCGCGAATATCTTCGAATAGCCGAAGAGCGTATGGGACCAGTGTTGCCGTTTTGGTCCAATTGGACCATAATTGGTAGCTTCGTTTCATAAATTAAGGCTTTGGTAGGTTGGTTGGTTTGTTGTGATTTTTAAGGCATTTTGGTAGGCAACACACCGCATTCATAAATTTCCATTAATTTTTTTATGATTTTAAAATGACTCTGTATGTATTTATATATTTTATGTTAATTTTAATGTAATACTTTCAATTGCAGCATATTTAATATGCTAAACTGTGTTGTTTTTGTACTGAATTTAATTGTTTTTGCTTTTAAACAATCTATTTATGTTTCTGTGTTTGAAACTAAATTTTTGTTTTACAAATTTATTTTGGTAGGCTGAGATTGATTTTGGACCAGTTTTGGTAGGGAAAAAATATTCTTAGTGGTAACACTGTATGGGACCTGCTGCGCTCAAGCCGAATTCAATAAGGTGAACACGTAAGGGCAAAAACAAAATTTCCATGTATTTTGTTGTTGGGTTTGTGCGACTTGATTGTCAAAATCATTTTGACAATCGCCTTAACGCATACAAAACAGAAAAGTTCGCAGAAGCACAAATTACACAGTGCAATAAATTCAGAAAAAATTTCGAGGGACAAGGTCAAACCCATCTCATTCGATAGAGGACCTCAGTAGATGGAAAAGTGCCTTTTCCCGGAATGTTCGAGTTTTTTTTTAAATTGAGTTTAACGATGGCGGCTTAAAGCCCCTTCCCGAAACTTTTAAAACATCATATCTCTTGACTCAAATGTCAGAAAGGAATAATTTTTACGTCAAATGAAAGCTAATGATATGAAGCCAAAGAAACAATATCCTTTTTGAAAAATTTGATGAAGGAAGACATCAAGGACATGAACTAAATTTTTATCCTTGAATATCCTGGCACCCGTGAAAGCTAAATTTATATAAGTGACTTCTGGTAAAACAGCATTCAAAGATCTATACTGCATATTAATTTTATTTCAATCACTTAAAGCGTTAAGCCACTACAGCGTTTCAAAAATTATACACTGCTGAATTCATGTTTTTATGTACAGAATATCTCGTAGCTGCTTCCTAAAAACATCGAATGTAGCTAAGCACATTTTTTAATCGTTGTAGAGTCTTAACTTTAAAAGTTATTTACATGCAATTTATAAGCAGTATAGATGTTTGAACGCTTTTTCACCAGAAGTCACTTATATAAATTTAGCTCTCGGTTTCCAGGATATTCAAGGATAAAAATTTTATTGAGGTCCTTCATATCCTTTTTCATATAATTTTTCCAAAAAGGGTATTGTGTCACTTGTGACTTCATATCATTAGCTTTCATTTGACGTAAAAATTATTCCTTTCTGACCAGTGGCGTAGCGTGGGTATCGGCTGCCCGGGGCGGAAGACAATTTTGCCGCCCTCTTAATTAGGTATTTCAATTTACTGTATACTATACATTATATACATTAATTCTAGAGAACTTTTCGGCAAGAACAGTCATCATTATTTTGCATTAAACAGGTTAGATTTTAAATAAAAAAGTTTATTTGTTTTACAATCACGTTTATTAATACAAAAATTCTTACTTCAACCATTGATATAACAGGTAGTTACATAGGTATTATTTAATCATGTCGATCGTCGAGGTATATTGTACAGCACATCTATCTATAGGCAAAAATCTGAAAACCGTAAATATTTGTTCGGAACCCTGGGTATGCGAGTGTAAAACTCGTACATGGCCAGATTTGAATAAATTAAAGCTTGAACAACATATCAGACAGTCCAACATACAATTACATAAATAAAATATTTAATACTCACACAGTTGAATGTAGGTACAAGTAGCGGAAAATTCAAATTTTCACAAAGTTAACCAATAATTTCATAACCACTACACGTACTTATTTGTACAAAAATCACAGTTACGAAACAGTGTGAACTAAACAACTGAAGATCTATGAATAAAACTTTTTTTAAATTTTCAAAGCATCAAAGCAGCAAGTCAGAATAGACGGTGTTGCCATTCGCTACAAAATATCATTCAAAGAAAGGGGATTACCCGAATTCGTCACAGAATAAGTAATGAAAAATTCCGTACTCTTTTCAATTGGTGCGAATTTATAGTTGCGTTAAAAATATGAAATGGTTCAAATATTTACAAAATATATTTTATTATTTACTGTGAAATTTTGTCGCCCCCTAAAAAGTGCCGCCCGGGGCGGGCTGCCCCCACTACGCTACGCCACTGTTTCTGACATTTGAGTCAAGAGATATGATGTTTTAAAAGTTTCGGGAAGGGGCATTAAACCGCCATCTTTAAACTGCATTAAAAAAAAAACTCGAACATCCCGGGAAAACTCCCTTGGCACTTTTTCATCTACTGAGGTCCTCTATCGAATGAGACGGGTTTGACCTTGTCCCTTTTTTCAGTGTTGCACTGTGTAATCAAAACTTATATTACACCGTGCGACAACAAATTTTACACACGAAAAAATCTATATACTCGTGGTAACACTGCGTTTTTAATTTTTCTCTCTGACGTCAGGATTTTTCTTAAAAGGACGTTGAAATTTCAAGGACATATTTATTTCAAGGAATTATTTTAAAAATTGAGCGCATTGTAGAATAACAATATGGGTATCATATGAAAGAGAATTCCTTAGAGTTTTAAAAAATTTAATGTTTCGGTGCAAAAGGACGAAGAGGTGTTGAAAATGTCCTTTTAAAACTTTATCCTTGAATATTATTGCAAATTTCCAAACGTTCTTTTTTTAAAAAGAATATATCTTAAGGACGAATATGTACATCCTTGAAATTCGTCCTTCTAACTGTTTTAATCAAGGATATAAAAAAATACTTCTCTATATCAAACAAAGATATATTGCACCGTACAACAAAAATAAAATATTTAAGTAACTCATGTATAAATCGTTAAGCGGCTAATATTGGAGGTTAAATACACTAATTCTGCAATTTCAAAATTGCGTTTGAACCTAAGTATTTCTTATCACAAGACATTGAAAATTAAAAAATGTATTTTTTTTCAATAAAACGCATCCAAAAGTAACAAGATGAATGCATGAGTTTTTTTCGTGTGTTTTGAAATTTTTTGATTTTTGTCGCACGGTGATATAGAACGCGTATCTCATACAAGCAAACCCGTTTTATGGCGGGTACTGCTGGTAACACCCTCTTTTATTGACAGTAGAACCCTCTATTATTAACTAAAGATTTTGAGTCCAAAACCATCCCATATATAGGGTGTTTTTTTTAGAGGTTTGTTTTTCGAATAGAGATAAAACTGGCATTTTGTGGTCAAATTTGGCAACTCTAATGTCATTTATGTTCAGTTTGGTTTGCCATTTTATCATGAACAGGTTGACAAAAGAACAACGCTTGCAAATCGTGCAAATTGATTTCGAAAATAATGGTTCAGTTCGCGAAGTTTACCGCAAGCTCCGTCCATTTTATGGTCGACAAAATCGTCCATCAGAGCAAAATCGGTCCATCCATCGGTTAACCATGGGTCGTTTTCGCACGTACTACTCTATGTGATAATACGCATCCGCAGAGACGTCGAACAGTGCGCACCGAAAAAACAATTGCCGCTGTAGAGCAAAATGTTGAAGAGGACCCGAATGAATCGATTCGCCACCGTGCACAGCAATTGGAGCTTTGTCCATCAACTTTAAAAATTGGACCTGTAGAATTGGCTTTATTCGAGCCAGCCGCGGCAGCCACATGCCCGAAATCATATTTAAACATTAATGGCATAAAATTATCCTTCCAATAAAGCCAAATTGATGGACATTAAAACGATTTTCTTGTGTTTTATTTCAATTCGAAGTTCTATACCTCTAAAAAAACACCCTATATTTGGATCTTGCAAACATATTAGTTACCAAAACTTGTTTCAACTGGCATTGGCCTTGAAAGTTGTGGACGTAGCCCCTTTCAAAATTAAACCCTATGTGCGCCACTGCGTCAGGTGATAAACATCACGATGTAAGCTGCTTTTATTGTTGGGGCGAATAGCATTAATACTGTACATTCCGTTTAGCTGCATTCACCTTCGATGAACATTTGGTGCACTTAAGCGAAAAATGCAGCTAAGCGGAATATGTAAAACAGTTTTTTGAAACAGCTAAATTTTTTTATGTAGATCCTTAGCGCACCTAAATGTCAAAATATATAAAAATATATATAGTATATATATATATTATATCAATATTGTTATATTATACACGTATATATCAAAATTTTACACGAACGAATCTATTGAATTATTGAAAAGATTACACCAGTGTTAGTACAGTAAATAGAGACAAATAAATCACATTTACTAAAAAAAAATACTTAATGGCTGAAATTTTGAGGGTGTGTTCGGGGGCATGTCCTGAGTCTAAAACTGAGTTTTCGTATTCGAGGGGGTGGGGAAGATACTACCCCCTGCTTATTTAGGGGTGAGTTCGTTTTAATTCCATATCTCCGGTGCTATTGCTCGTACCGACAAGTCCGAGGGATCAAATTTGTGGGAAATAAAATTATCTATCTAATGATAATAAAAGCGAGGTCATAGGTCGATTAGGTGAATCACAATGGCCGGTCAAAGGTCAAAAGTGAGGGATGGTTCGGTTAGGTAAGACAGGCGGCTTGCTGGTTCTCAGCAAGTACACTCGGAGGCCCCAAAGGCCCATTGTGATGCCCGATGAGAGTGTGGCAAGCCCCTGTCATCCTGTATTCGGTGCTGGCTGAAACCAACCTGAGCGTCGAATGAATCCGGCAATATCCTCCAGTGGCGTGGTACAAACCAACCCCAAATCACCCAGCACTCTGCCCCCTAGATACCGGTGGCGTATGCTGTGAAGCGCAGGGCATTCGCAAAGGAGGTGCTGCACGGAATCAATTTCCTCCTCATCTTCGCAGCTGCGACAGTAGTCTCGATGGGGCAGACCGAGTCTTTCCGCATAAATGCCGATGGCGCAGTGCCCCGTTAAGACCCCCGTGAGGGTACGAAGTGTTGATTTACTGAACCATAAGAGTTGTAGAGTTCTCTTTTGGTCCAGTTTCGGCCACAGCGCGCGTGAGATCCTGCAGTCAGGCCGAACGCTCCATTGATCATTGGTGCGCTGGATTGCCCTCATGTCAAGATCAGTGTAGAAGTCTTGAAGTGGCGGGTAGATTCCTGCCACCATGCTCGCATCCGTAAGCTCCGATCCTTTCCGAGCCAGTTCATCCGCTCTTTCATTGCCAGAAATGCCTTTGTGACCAGGCACCCATCAGAGTGTGATGTTATGGTCGCTTATGTCATACAGAGGCTTACGACATTCCATTGGTGTCTTCGATTTTATAGTGTGAGAGGCCAGTGCTTTGATTGCCGCCTGGTTGTCTACACAGATGATTAGGTTAGATGGAGGCAAGTCCAGTACTCCGATCATGTGTGCAGCCTGGTTTATGGCGTATACCTCGGCCTGGAAAATACTGCACCGATCAGGTAGTTTAAATGACCTGCTTAGTGACAGTGCATCCGAAAAAACCCCCGCACCTGTCCCGCAGTCCATTTTCGAACCGTCGCACAGTGTTTCGTCTAGAACAAGCTAGCTGGACAAAAACGACATCTTTATTTTTTGATTTTTCTGTTATATAGTCAATATAAATATTTATACATTAGGATCTATGTGAAAATAACACATCGGCACCTTTTATATAGTGAGAAATATAGCCGAATATATCGGATAACCGAAAATTTTAATAATTCCTTTGCATAGTTGGTCTGAAGTGTTTTATATAAATAAGTTCCTGTCAAAAGTCGGTGGCATTTTTCTTTATTGTGAGTAGTATTTTTACAATAACTTGTATTAGCAATTAAGCTATATTTAATAGTTGTAACGTGCCATGATTAAGAAGGAAAGCGATTTTTTCCCCAAATTTTTAACTTCAAAGGTGAAAAGTTGAGATGTCTCCTCATGTCACCTCTCCAATTTTTATATATATTCTGCTCATAAGTATGGACTAGTAGATGGAACAAAAAACCATTGCGAATTTTTTGCACATCTATTTTATTTTATTTTTCAGATTTGACTATAAGCATAACAAAATTTAAATTTTTGGAAATTTGGTTGAAAGCAATTGTTGGTTCTAATGAAACAAAAAATGAAGAGATAATGAGGCACATGTTATCACAATTAAACGATTATGAAGTGACAGAAAATTCCTTAAGAAGCATAAAAGTCAAACTTTCCCAAACATCATCAAAGTTGTCCATGAAGTGGAACAGCCTATGAAGAAACCGTGAACGATTTCTAAATAAGAACCCTGAGTGGCTATCTGGTTCAGAGATAATTTTAAACATAACAGTACGGTCAAGCTTTCCATCGACATTTTCAGACAGCCAACCAGGTCCTGGCAGACCAAAGAAGGTATTTGATAACTCCAAACTGAGGACCAAACGAATAGATGACTTAATACAATCCAGAAGTGCTGATGAGCTGATTTATGCTGCAGAGGTATCTGCACGATTGTCCGGCAGTAGAAATGTAGCAAGTGTTATTAAAACTGCGAAAAGGGAGACTCAAGAATCTCTGAACGAAAAAAAATTTTAAACAAATTCTAGATGTTTGAGCAGTGAAGAAGCTTTAGCATACTATGTAGATAGCAAATCAACTAGTCAATTTAAAAATGTGTTTGGACTGATTGTAGATAAACTAAAGCCTGGATTCGGTAACACAAACGACGGCAATACTGCACGTAGGTTCTTTGAAAATTCAGAGAAAAGTGCAGAAATTACTTGCTTGGATGTTACTTTCATAAATAATTCGACACACTTCTACGCGCTTTATCTTCGGGTTATGATATAAATATTGAAAAATTCGAAATATTTGCGTGGGATCTGAAAACACTGTACATTAATCTCTATTCGTGGTGTAACATGCCTGTTACGGCTCACAAAATTTTGGTGCACTGTTGTTATAAAATCGGCAATTTTGCTAATTGGTCAGCTTTCTGAGGAAGCCCAGGAAGCTCGTTATAAAGAATGTAGGCGATTTAGAGCAAACAATACGCAAAAGCAGTCCCGTGAAGCCACGAATAGAGATTTAATGAATATGTTGCTAGTAACATCTGACCCAATAATTAACAGTTTTAGGGAGATCCCAAAGAAAAAACTTAAATCTTTATCTTCCGAAGTTGTGTACTTATTGATGCCTTCTAGTGTAAAGCAACCAATTGGTACCCCTGCTGTAATGACTACTTGTTAACTGATTTATCCAATGACAGTGATGATAATGAGTGAGGGAATCATGGAAACTGTAAGTAGGTAATAAATTGACAAGAACTTCCTGCTGTCGTATCTTAAACAGTCGTATCTTAAACTGCTTGAAGTTTCATTTTAGCACGCCTTTCATTCACATCAATTTGGATGTGGATACAAGCAGCTTTTGCCTTTCTAACACTATAAAATGACGGAAATACCTTATGACAAGCTTAGGTACTCCACTTCCGAGGCCTTTTGTGTGCATGACTAGTCGATTGGCTATCTATATAGTACAATAAAGCTCTAATATCTCAAACTTAAACGTCTGTCATTTTTTTAGAGAATCAAATCAGAGAACCTTGAGTCTCATTTTCCGCAATTTTGATAACACTTGCTACATTTCGCCAGTGGACAATCGTGCAGATATCTCCGCAGCATAAATCAACTTATCAGTATATCTGGTACGTTTTAGGTCATCTATTTTTCTCCGTTTGGTCCTAAGACTGGAATTATTAAGCTCTTTAATGTATATATGTATATATAGGTATGTGTATGTATATATACATATAAAAAAACTAAAAAAGTATATGTATCTGAAATAAAAAGCCGCATATAAAACGAAAAATCCTGAAAAATATTTTTGTCCAGCTAGCTTGTTCTACACGAAACACTGTGCGTCGGTAAAAATTGGGATGGCGCACTCCCCTATGGTAGTGTTAGTATCCCAATCCTCCCGCTTTGGAAAGTGAGTTCGATAAGTGTTATTGAAGCAAAGAGTCGGTACCATGTAGTCACATTCAAAGTTCGGGTGCCCCTGACCTAGCCGTGGTAGTATTGAGGCATGACCCGTCATGTGTGGCTTGAAACGGCCCCCAGCACAAAGCCTGAGAGCAGTTCTCGCAGCCGTGCACGTAATGAACGTATCCAGTGGTAATAAGTTCAGCATAATTTCGAGTCCCGCCTGGGGTGTTGATTTCATGCATCCAGTTATCCCCAGACAGGCAAGTCTTTATACCCTGGTTAGAATGCCGAGGTGGGACTTCTTGTCTACAGCCTCCCACCAAACCAAGGCACCGTAGCACAGTATGGGTCTTACTATCGCCGTATACATCCAGTGTATGATGTGCGGTTGTAGTCCCCATTTTTTGCCGAACATCCTCTTGCAGGAGTAAAGGGCAATTCTCGCTTTTTCCGCTCTGACCTCCACGTTCCTTTTCCAGGATAATTTAGAGTCAAGGACAACCCCCAAGAATTTTGCCTCCTTGGAGAGGTTTAGAGCTTTTCCGTTCATTTTAGGTGTGGTAAAGCATGGAACCTTGTATCTTCTGGTGAATAGTACGAGTTCGGTGTTTGAAGCATTGACTTCTAGCCCGTTTTCAACTGCCCACCTCCTAAACTCACTCAACGCCGACTCCATGAGTTCGCTAACTATCGGAAGAAATTTTCCTGTTGTTAGTATAACCACGTCGTCCGCATAGGCTGTAATTCGAATGCCCTTGGATCTCATCCGCAAGAGTGTTTGATTAATGACCAGATTCCAAAGCAGGGGGGTGAGATAACTCCCCCCTGCGGTGTGCCTCTGGTCACACGTTTCTTAGCAGATGTGTTGCCAAGGGTTGAACTGATAACCCTGCATATCAGCATGTTTTTGATCCACAGGTTTACCTTGCCAATTGAACCTGTGTACGCCAAAGCAGTGTAAATGGATTCAATATTGACGTTGTTAAAAGCTCCCTCCACGTCCAGAAACGCCGCAAGGGCGTACTCCTTATGCGCGAGAGCTTTCTCCACGGTGCCGATTACTTCGTGTAGCGCTGTGTCCACCGACCTACCCTTACAATAGGCGTGTTGTGCGCTGCAGAAGTTTTGCTTGTTTAGCATACTTCTGATTTAAAGGTCGATTAGTCGTTCTAGGGTTTTTAAAAGAAACGATGATAGACTAATCGGCCTGTAGTCCTTGGGGGTTGAGTGATTTGGCTTCCTGACTTTAGGAATAAACACCACTCGAACCTCCCTCCACTCCTCCGGGATGTAGCTCAAGGCTAAGCACCCCTTGAAAATTCCTTCTAGCCAAGGAATCACCAAGTCCTTTGCCTTCTGCAGCATGATAGGATAGATACCATCCGGTCCCGCTGCTTTGTAGGGTTTGAATGAGTCTATCGCCCAAGCTATCTTTTCTTCCGTAATTATGCTGCTGATGAGCCCCTCAGCCTCCGGACTAGAGGGATAGGTATCCATCGGAATGGTGCAATCCGCATCCATGCAGCCCGGGAAGTGTGTGCTCATGAGCAGCTCGAGAGACTCCTTGCTGTTGCTTGTGAAGGTGCCATCTGGTCCGGCTAGGAGGCCCGGTGTACTCGCCTCCTTGACAAGAACCTTCCGAAGCCTGGCAGCCTCGCCCACGTTAGACACTTCTTCACAAAAACTCTCCCAAGAGTCCCTTTTCGCTTTTTTAATCTCCCTTTTGTACTCGTTGAAACTCCGACGATATGCGTCCCAGTCGCCTATACTCCTACTTCTTTTGGCCCTATTAAAAAGCTTTCTTGTTTCGGTCCGTAACTGTTTGAGCCCTGAAGACCACCATGCGGAAGCACGTGCTCTAGAGGGTCTACTAAGGGGACACGATTTGATGAAAGCCTCGTTAAGGGCTCCTGAAAGCTGCCTGGTTATCTCCTCCACTCGAGCTGTATCGAAGAGTTCCTTCCATGTTGGTGAAGGTATAAGTCGATTGGTCCACGAGTGGAAGGCGGTCCAGTCTGCTTTCCTGGGGTTTCTACAAGGTGTTGGCCTGTGCCTTTCGAAGTCGATCTGGAACAGTATCCTGTAGTGATCGGAAAAGGAACACTACGAGGATACGTGCCAGTTCGACACCCTTAAAGAGTCTGAATCTGAGACAAGCGTTAAGTCAATGACCTATTCCCTGGTCCTATTAATGAACCTTGGGTGATTCCCTCTGTTACTTATAATAAGTCCAGTAGATAAAATGTACTCAAAAAGAGACTCACCCCTTTTGTTGATGTCTGTGCTGCTCCAGACAGTATGATGGGCATTAGCGTCACATCCCATAATGACCCCCAGCCCGGTCGCCCTGGCTCTGTTGATGAGGCGTCTGAAGGCCGGAGGTGGCGGGTCGTCTTGCTCGTATGGCATATATGCGGCTGCTATGAGAAAGTGTGAGTTTCCCACACGTTCACACAACGCCACTGTGAGGTCTCCGTCTCAATCCTGAGGTGAGAGAAAAACGTTTATCGACTTGTTGGCCAAAATACATGTTCTCACCTTACCTTCGCTCGGCGGCACGAGAAGAGTATAGGATCTAGACCCTAGACCATGAACCCTACCTTTACTAAGCCAAGGTTCCTGGATTAGGGCCAGATCCACGTTCTTCTCTGCCATGAAAACCAGCAGGTCCTCGCTGGCGGCCTTAGAGTGATGCAGGTTTATCTGCACCACCCTTAGCTGTCGAGGCTTCACCGCTGTTGTTATTCGGGGGGGCAGGAACATTCTGAGCTGTCCTACCCCGAATCGAACCACACCGTCCCGCTGACGCAGAAGCTGGAGGGACTCTGGACCAATTTTTACCCAGAGATCCTTTCCAGCGCCTTTGTCCCTGGCACGGCCTCGGGTGATAACCCAATCGCTCGTCTTCAGGTCCGAGTTTTGACGTTTCAGCAGGTCAAGTATGTCCTTGTCCTCTATAATTGGAGGAGGAATCCATATCCTGCCAATCGTCCTAACAGGGATGTCCTTCAAGGACACGACATCCAACCTGGCTCCCGGCCACAGTTCCCCCTGTCCTCGAATACACTCAGTCAGGAATTCTCGGGCCTGGCTGTTGCCACAGCCAATGACCTTCGTACCCCTGATCCACCGAGCGCCGTCAAACATGCCGATAGCTGGATCGCTTGTGGCATGTCTCATAGCACTCAGCAGAGCCCGAATGATCTCCTCCAGAATGAGCCAGTTATCGGTCGTCATCTTTCCTTCCGGGTGCTGACGGTCAATAACGGCGATCTGGAGTTCGGGAGCCGAGGTCAAACTAGCAGATGGTCTGAGACGTTTTGTCGATGTTGCCGGCACCGTGTCACCAGACCGCTGGCGCTTGTTCGACATGCCGGCTGACGTTCCGTTGTCGGTTGTGGCATCCTTCGAAGTGGGCGGTCGCGTATTAAAAATACCCGCCTTTGGCTGGTTTCTAACGCTGCCCGAGGGCCGGTTCGCCGCAGATTTCGTCCTTTTAGACGAAGTCTTCGCGCCTCTTCGGAGGCTTTCGACGGCTGTGCCTGTACTGCAGCAGCGTTAAGAGTGGCACCGAGCTCGTACCTACGTACGTAGTAGGTGTGCTTCTTTCGCAGCCTTATCTCCCTCTGCGATAGCGAGGCTGGGTCACGTGCACTCAGTTTCTTCAAAAAGCGTACTGAGGCTTTGTATCCCGTTCTGCGCTTACGCTCCAGTTCACGCTCCTAGTCCCCACCATCCACCGTTGAGGTTGACGGTTTGATCTCTGACCGAGCTGCCCCACTACCGGGATCCGCCGTCGGGGCCGAGTTCCCAGCACGGGATAGCACGGCCACATCTTCGTCATCCGTGGAATAGAGGCCAAGCGCTGCTAGCATAGGCCCGGCATCAGACAGCTCGGAGTCAGAAGAAGTGAACCGCTCCTGTCGGCTAAGGACCACCCTACTCTTCCGTTCATCCGTATGCGATGATTTGGTGCTTGGCTGCAGTATCTCGGCAGAAGAAGCACATTGCCTGCGGATTTCCTCAGGCTCGCGATTATCGCCCGGCTTGTAGGTGGACATAAGGCTACCTGGAAGTGAAATCGGAATTACATTTATTATTGTAAATCGCGGGATTGTAGAATAAAGAATGTGGCATCACCGCGTATGCTGAAAATGAGGAAACGTATGAAACCTCCTACTTGGCACTAGATGGCGGTGTTTGTTGCTTGTCGAGCTGGTCGAAAAGACTGAGGCCAGACAACTAGATGGCGCTGTAGGTAGTGAGCGGGAAACTGCAAACTGAAACCGTCGGAAAAAAGGTGGTGGCGAGGCCCGTGGATCACCAGAGATGAAGGCCTGCAGTTTTGCCGACTTCTCAAGAAGTTCCAACCACACACACTGCCACGACGCGCGCAACCTCACAGCACAGATCAGACCGTAGCGCAGGAGCAGTGCCCAGGCGAAAAAACAATGCGCACCGCGAAATCAGCAGGTCGCCAGCTGCACAACAACAAAACACCCGCGGAAGCTGCTGCTTACGAGCTTTAAACGAAGATTTTTGCTAAAAACCTGTTCCAACTGCTGGAAAACACACACGGCGAAATTCCACACAAACCGCACAAGTGATCAAAGGTTTCGAAAAAATTTTTCAAACGAGAATTCACTAGGAAAATTGAAAAATTTCCAAAAAACTCGCGGACCGCAGAAAAATGTTGGTGCACTTAATAACAGAGTTGCCAGATCTCTGTGAGGGATAGTTTTTGTTTTTCGTGAATACCGTGAAACCGGTAGGCTTTTCGCATACTGCTTCAATACCATTTTAAAGTAATTGAAATTACCTACAAAATGAGTGCTCGAACACTCATCTACTATAAATAGTTTGCCGTCAATCCAACGACCAAATTGACCGCGCGCGCCGATGTTGACCGCGCGCGCTGTACGTGCGAGCACGTAGAGAGTGCAATGTATGCGCAATGAGTACTTCTCGCGCCGTGCGCGGCTCAATATCGGCGCGCGCGCAGGGGGTAGTATCTTCCCCCACCCCCTCGAATACGAAAACTCAGTTTTGGACTCAGGACATGCCCCCGAACATACCCTCAAAATTTCAGCCATTAAGTATTTTTTTTTAGTAAAATATACCTATTTACTGTACTATGTAAGACTTAACAAATTTTAATAAGCAAATAAACCGCTATCTTATAGATGCTTATGCATACATAATATGTATGTATACACTGGATATAATGAAACTATTTATGTACATATTCTTACTGATATGCTTTTATGTAAAATAATGGGTAATATTCCCCGGGGAATATTTCTGTTTTGACAATTTCACAACCATTTCTTCCATTTCGAAAGCGACGTTGAAATTGCGAAGCGTGCTTGTTGAAATTAAGTAGATTGCTAATAAAATTGAACTCGTAAAAATGTTCCAGTGCTGCTAAACGAAGTATTTTTCATACAAATTAAAAAAAAACTTGCTCAAAAACAGGGCTGTTAAACGGAATATTGCAGCTAAGTGAAATGCAGCTAATTGTGAAATTTTCAAAGAAAATTCGGTAGGATTTTGGCCGAATCATGCAGCTAAGCAGAAAATGCAACTAACCGAATAGGCAGCTAAACGGAATGTAATGTATTAATAATATTGGCTAAATGAGTGCTATCCTTAGTGATCGGTCGATCCCACCTCTAGTCCCTTCCTTTTCCTTTTGTTCGAATATTTCCCCCTATTTTCTGCTCCCCGGCTTCGGCCGTTTGTCTCGTTCAATGTTTCATGTATTCTTTGTAACTCACTCGTCATTCAAACGTCGATTAATAAAGAACCCCAAAACGAACCCAACCGTGTATTTTATTTAACCCGCTCCGCCGCGACACGCATAAACATGGTCCTTTGAGCCGCTCGCAATTGTGCCGACGCGGAAATACAACATTTTTAAAACAAATAACAATTTTAAATACAAGACAAAGAACAAGTGCAAAAACAATTGAAAAGGGAAAAGACACAAGAAAAAAAAACACATAGTTACAACAATCAACAATTACCAAAAGTGGCACAAAAAAACGCAGTGAACAAAAAAAGGAAGTGACAAACAAATCAAAAACAGAGCGAAAAATATTTACAATACACAAACTAAAACAAATTATTTGAAACGAAGTGCAGTGTTGTGCACAAAAACGCGGACTACAGCCGAACCGAAAAACAACAACAAACACACTCAACAAACATACAACAACAAAAACACAGCACAACACAAAGCAGACGAAGAGGGCAGCCAACAACATAGTAGCGCACAGTACAGCACAGGAGCGGACACAAAATTGCAGAGGAGATTCCCATTCTCGGGCACTGGGCCCATTGAGATAAGCTCAAAAATTTTTATTAAAAAATTAACACATTACATTGCACATACACTAACACAAACATATATTTCAAAAAATATATATATGTATATATTTATACCCATTCCCCAAAAATCCAGTTAAAAAATTTATTACTGGTACCCCGCTACTGTTCGCTTATCGCAGTCAGCAATTCAGCTACTGCGCCTAATTTTCGTTTTGTGCAGCCTGCTTCCAGCCCTTTTCTAATTTGCACATTTTCCCTAATTTTACTTTGTGTATATTTCTTCAGATCAGCAGCAAGCACTCATGCTGTTGATCTTTCATACTCTTGCACCCATTTTCGCATTTCCTTTTGTGCGATCACTGCTGGCAAAGCAACAAAAATTCTCGCTGCATCCAGCATCCAACCGCACTTCCCCTTCTTTTGCATTGTGCACTCTCCCAATTGTGTAAATTTTCGCGTTTCGCTTTGTGCGATATACGCACGCACAAGCAGCAAGCACTCCCGCTGCTGCCCCCAAGTGCAATCCCATTTTCGCACTTCTGTTTAAGCATTCCCTCAACTCGCTAGCAGAAGTAAATAAACACAAGCACAGTGGGACGAGTAGCCTTTTTTCGCAGCACTTAGGACTTTAGGAAAATTTTCAATAGTGCTGCACATACACATTCACTGCACATTTGCTGCCACCCCAAGTGCATACAGTGGGACAGATTACCCCTCTTGCACACAAAACTTGTTTGACAAAAAAATTATTTTCACACTTTTTTACGTTCACCAACACGCTAATACAAATAACCACATACACATATATATTCATACACATATATACACATATACATATATACATACACATTCATACGTATTTATTCACGTTGTCACATACCAAAAATTCACTTTTTCGCAAATAAAGACAAATTTCTATACACATTTGACTACACATATAACATTTGTTGCATAATATTTATTTGTACATCCCTTCCCAATACACATATTTATACACAAATTTTGTTTGTTCCCACATACATACACATTTCTATTTATTACCCATTTACAATTACAAAAAAATTTGCTTACTTCCCATATACACATTTCTATTTATATACATACATATATATTTTTCTACGCGTTTACACATACACGGTTGTAAACTTTTTTACTCGACAGAGATACAAATTCGTACTAACGAACTCTTCCCATTCTCAAATATCGTTCGCGCGGACGCGGTTAGACTACACGTCTATTTCCCAATACCCTACATTTATATTTACTCAAACTTTGTATCCTCTGTCGAGCTTTTTTATACAAAATGCCTGCTGAGCGATTACCTAAAGGACAACTTGTCACAATGGAGACTCCTTCCTCCAGATCTCCAAAGTCAGCCAATGCACGTTTGACAGTTCCTGTCACTCGGGAGCCACCAAACACTCGCTCCAAACTCTCTAGTCCGAAAGCAACGATCCCAGTGTTGCCAAATTTACTTTCGAGTATGACAGACTCGTGCTATTATGCACACAATTTTCATCGGCTCCCATTGACGATTTGACCAAATCCCTGGTTCAAATTAAGCAGAAAAATCTTGAAGCCCAATGTGAGAGGCTTATGTGCGCACATGAGGCAGTCTTCATTGCTGAAGACAACAGCCAGCCCGACGGTTTCAAAGAGTCGGCTAGGCAAAAGATCGACGCCTGCACAGACCAGTACGAGTTGTGCATGGCTCAAATGTTGGACATCATTGAGATGCTCCAAACTCAGTCCCCCCCAGCCCGCTGCGCATATGGAACCGGTTCGACCCCTAGAACCAGCAAATACCCCTTACATTTGCCTACAAGTTCCACCTTGTGATACCGAAACCTTTTTCGGGAGCTATGAACAATGGTCGTCCTTTCGGGACATGTTTACCGCGGTTTACATGAACCACTCCCAGCTCACTCCAGCCCAAAAATTGTATCACCTCCGATACAAAACGCAAGGCAAAGTCGGTGCTATTGTAAAGCAATATGCATTAACCGATGAGAATTTCGGACTCGCGTGGGAAGCCCTAAGATCCCGCTTCGAAAATGAACGCATACTCGTTGACACTCAAATTAGATCCCTCTTGAATATCGCTCCTGCCCACACCGAAACTAGTGAGGCACTACAGCGGATCCAAAACACTATAAGCAATTGTCTGTCAGTACTAAATTCCCAAGCCGTAGATACAGACCATTGGGATCCGCTGCTAGTTTATATGCTCTACCAAATTGCCCCAAGAGACATTTGCTTTATGGGAGCAATCATTGACATCCCGGAAGGATCTGCCACCCTGGTCGCAAATGGATAAGTTCCTGACCGGCAGATACGAGGTAAAACATTCGGTAACGACTGCAAAACATTCGCCCTTCTAAGCCGAAACCGTCTCAACCTTCGACATCCAATGTCATCCCGGCCACACAAATCCCTAAATTATTAGAAAAGGGACTTCGCGTGCAAACTCTGCAACGCAAATCATCCCATACGGACTTGCCAGAACTTCAAAGGACTCACCCCCCAGAGTCGATTAAACGGCGTCATAAACGGCGCTGTCGACTGTCCCGAGTTGTTGCAAAGAATCCCATTCTCTGTACCATCTCGCACACTCAGGCATATTGATTATTTCAATGTTGGGTTCTGCAGATTTGATTATATCAAAAATGCTCCAATTACTAGAGCTCTTTGCAACTTAAATTCTGTTCCTGAACTTGATCTCGCGCTTCCTAAAAGCTTAGTTTTAAGAAACTTAGCTGCATTCTTTAAATGAATTGTTTGAATATATGTTGTTATTAGTCTGTAAGAATTGTTTATTCATTGACTAAATAAATAAATAAATAAATAAATAAATAAATAAAATACGTTAAGAAGAACAATCTCTGCGTAAATTGTCTTGCTACATCACATCTCACTAAAGATTGTACAAGCAGTTTTACGTGCGTATGTTGCGAAAAGAAGCACCATTCCATGCTTCACTTCCCCACAGGCAATGCGCAACTCTCTCAATCTCCAAATCGGTTACATTCGACCCGACCACAGGTCGCAACAGCTCCAAAACCAACGAAAAACAACTCTGCTACTCATTCCACCCTTTCGGATGCGCAACCCCGCACATCTTCTAGGCAAAGTACGACCCAAGTACAAGCCCTCCACTCCAATAATGGCACCCAATCCCTTCTGCCTACGGCACTGGTGTCTATTGAGCACGCAGGAAAGTTGTTCAAAGTTCGGGCGTTGATCGACCAAGCCTCTCAGCGTACCTTCCTTTCCTCGAAGGTCCAGAAACGCCTCAAATTGCCAATCGAGAAATCCCCCTTCCAAATCTCGGGCATGGGCGGTCAGACTGTGCAAAACGCCAATCACCTTTGCTTCTTGACATTGGCAGTCCCCCAAACTAGCACGAAACTCCCCGTGCAAGCTATCGTGCTCCAAGAGCTTACGAAATTGCTCCCACCTTCCCATATAAACGCCCCCAATTTGAAAGATTTCGCCATGCTAGAACTCGCTGATTCAAACCCCTTCGATTCGATTTAGTGATTGGCAGTGATCTCATTCCGCAGATCATGCTCGAAGGAATGTATGTGGCAGCTTACTTGCTCAGCATACAGTATTCGGTTGGGTATTAAGCGGTCCAGTACCCCCTTTGCATTTGACTTGGCACAGAGGTGCCAAGTCGCCATATGCATACTGGACCCGCCCTTCAAAATAATCTTCCCGCACTAAAGAAAGCCCTTTCGCAAGTGATTGCCGCCCTCAATCCCGTAGGGTTTCCACCCCAGGAATTAAAGGAAAATCACTTCGAACCCACCACTCCTGCAAACTCATTCTCAAACCGGCTAATTTCCCTCTTCGTTGCCAAACGTTTCGACCCCGCAGGATGGCTTTCGCCTCTAATGAGGTCTCCCAAAAGGGTTCGCCAAAAACGGCCCGCATTCACAGCAACTGACGGAAATTTTAATCCCTCGCAATTCCTCATTGCACCGACTCCATCCCGGGTCCAAAAAGAGGAAAGTCACCACTCCAGTGCGACTTACTCCAAACGCTGCAAATCCCGCAGACGTCGGACTGATCGGGTATAAACTCCAAGATCTATAAGATCTCCTTCTCGGGTGGAACGGCTCCAGCCATTCTCATGCTCAAACAGTTCCAATTCCGGATCAAAGAGCGGTTGACTGCCACCACCATCTCGAAGAGCAAACCGACATTCTCGGTCGTATCCCGTCCGGAGTTGCCCTTGTGTATAAACAACCCCTCGAACCCCCTCATAACTCTCGCTCGAACTTCTCATTCCCTCTTAAGAAATGAAATAGCAATGCAGTCAATTTATATATATAAACCAATTTATATACACATATCTTAAATATTTTCCCATCTTCTCCCGGCTGTAGCTTAAGCGAACCCTGCAGCTCAGCCACGTTTTCTCATACCCACGATGTCAGCCTTAATAATTTCCAAGTAACTGACATCTCATCTATTTGCAGGTCGGTAACTACCCCCAAAACCGCTGCAGCAGCACTCCTCCGAGGACGAGACGTCGATGGACGGCACCCCCGCACCCGCAAAAGCTGCATCCCATCCTCGCCCGACTGGCCCGCGGTTCATTATTTTGCAATATGCAATGGCGGCCGCGATGGCTAAATGAGTGCTGTCCTTAGTGATCGGTCGATCCCACCTCTAATCCCTTCCTTTTCCTTTTCCTTTTGTACGAATATTTCCCCCTATTTTCTGCTCCGCGGCTTCGGCCGTTTGTCTCGTTCAATGTTTCATGTATTCTTTGTAACTCACACGTCATTCAAACGTCTATTAATAAAGAACCCCAAAACGAACCCAACCATGTATTTTCTTACACCCCGCTCCGACGACGTAAACAAATATTATTGGCAAACGAAAAAAACAAGTACGGTCTACTGTAGGCGGGAATAGCGGGGATATTGTTGCCTGTTATTTTTGTTACTTTTGCTTTATTTTCTAAAATGCATAAGTTTTTATTGGTCAGCAATTATTTTCAATTCTGCCTTTTTTTTTAATAAGAAAATCAAATAATGTAACTTTATGATCACAGCACTCCCCACCAAGCCCGTAGACAGGATTTTTTTTCGGGGGGGGTTACTCAAATCAAAACCCGACAGCTGACTGAAAACAAGCTTCCAAGCTAAATTAAATGACTAATTTAACTTAATTAGGCACTTGGGCTCAATGTAAACGTAGCCATGCTGCCATGGTGTGATTAGTAACTAGTTTAGAATATTATAAATTAAAGCAATGTTCTACCATTTCGGGGGGTCAGAACCCCCTAACCCCCGCCCCCCCTAGCTACGGCCCTGCTCCCCACGGAACCATTCAGATGTAGAATATTTACACTGTTCTAAAACGTAGGTATGGGGTGAACCAGAAAAATTTTAGAATTTTTACGCATCCAGCATACGAAAATGTCAAGAGTTAGGAGCCTGGTATTTTCGAGTGAAAGTATCTATAAATATTGCAGTTTCTTGCTAAATTATTCAATTAAATCTTGGATCTACTTTAGTCAACATGGCTAACCCACAAGAACGCAGCCGCAAATTAATACTGCACATTTACTTGACTGATAAGACGAAGTCTAGAGTAATCATTGCAAGGGAAAGTAAAGTGAGCGTAGCGACGCACTATGGCCCAACGGTCGGTAAAACGTTGCAAAAATCAAAAATTTCATAAAGCGTTCGATAAAATGAATACACGCATCTCATTGAGAATTTTCCAGGGATTACGAATATGGAACTTTCATTAAATTCAGATTAGTAGTTTGGGAGGTAGAGCCGCTCAAAGTTGACAATGTTTCCACATCGAGAAAAATGTGTATTTTTTGGTTTTTTTTTTTTCTTTTTAAGATTGATTTGTATGTAAATGAAGCGACCAATCGGTAACTTGTTGGTTGTTTCTAAAAGATACGTTAATTGTTAATATAATAAAAATAAAAAATGTTTATTTTGTTTTAAAAGTTGTTCGATCTACCGATTGCTCGAAAAGTCTATATTTCGACCTTTTTTTCAACTTTGATCGAAAATAAAAAAAGATCAAAAAGACCTCCGCGAAATTGAGGGAGGTTTTTTGCTATTTAATTATTTACCTAACTTCCAAAACTCAGCTGCCGCTTTTTGCCGCTTTACTTTCCAGAGCAATAAAAGTGAAGCAACCTCGGGTCGAAAAACACGCAGGTATACGAAAAATCACGCACATTAAGTTCGGTCAAAAACCCATTTTGTGTTGCTGGCATTTGTATATAAAGTTATTTTTTTGGTTACGAATGGCATAATACATTTGCTATCCATGTTTTGCTTATTTTATTTAGAAAAGTGTTTCCTAATAAGCAGTTGTGAATTTTTTCGCAATATTTGGGTGGCGCTCCATATACTGAAGGAAGATTTGTTCCTAGGCAGTGTTTCCTCTGAAATTCCACGTCCCATGGTTTTTACAGCTTAAAACAATATTTTTCCCATCATAATACTTGCATTTCCACGAACAGCTTAATCATATTCAATATTTGAACAAAAACGCTGAAAAAACGGCAAATTCTCTTAGATGCAGCTACCTGATTCAAATCGTTAAAGGGAAATCCCATCACGTTTTCAGTGCGAATTGTTTCCGAAAACTATTTGCAGCACATGCCTGATAAACCTATATTTCGTTATCTTGTCACAGTCGTTCTTTGACTTTAAAGCTTATCGCAAGTATTCTGTGCAGCTTGAATTAGCCGTGAATAGTATTTTTAAATATACAGTGCGTTTCGTTTATAACGAACCCGCTTAAAACGAACCAATTTCAAGTACGCGCTTTATGTTTTCGCTTATTGCGGACCCCTTTTGAAGCGTACTTTCGGTTAAAACGAACCATTTTGCCCAGTCCCTCGAAGTTCGCTTTAAGTGAAAAGTTCTGTAATTCGCAGTAAATCTTATTGAGTGTTCATTACGAGTGTAATGTCTCTAGCCAATTCCAAATTATTTGAGGTGTTTAGAGCTTCACAAACTGAGCAAGACTTCGTTGCGGCTATTTTGAAAGAATTAAGTACTAAAATACATAACATAGAAGAATACGAGGACATGACAAGCCAACTTCATTTTATTTACACCAAAACTAAAACCAATTGGTAAGCCGCGAATCGTTGCGCGAAAACATTTGAAAAAAAGTATGAAAAGTGGCTAACAGATGTTAGTAGATTTGACGAAGAGCAGCCCCATACATCAACCGACTGAACTAGAGGGAGACCAACAAAAACTATAGCCGAGTGTTCGACCTTCACAAGGAAAAGGAAGTTGTTAGATGCTACTCAAGATAACGCGACGGGTCATCTTTCTGAAGCATTGTCTATGAAATACAAAAAGGACGAAGAAAAGATTAAGGCTCATATAACAGAAGCAGTCGGGTTAGCAAGTCCAAAGCGAATCATGAGGATAAAAAATAGTATTCCCACTCCACAAAATGCATTGCCTCGACAATTCACTTCTGAGGAGGCTTTGGCGCTGTTTATGGATCTTGGATTGTCGAAGGGAAAATATATAATACTGCGTGAGTCATTATTACAACATAATGCCAATCTTCTTCCTGGATACGGACACATAAGTCAAGCCAAGAAGGAAGCAGTACCTCTTAATCCCAAAATTACCAAAGTATCAGCCGAAGTGAACCTCATGGAACATACTTCTAGACCTGATGGAACATACTTCTAGACGACTTTTGGAGACTTTCTCTGAAGACAAGTTGAAATCCCTTCCAGAAAGCATAACATTGGTTAGCAAGTGGGCTGTGATGGATCATCAGGGCAGAGCGCCTATAAACAAAGAATAAATACGGACGATACAACTGTTACAGATGCTAATATGTTTATGGCTTCTGTTGTTCCCCTACGTCTAAAAGGATTCAGAATATTGGGAAAACCTACGGCCTTCATCAGTTAAATTGTGCCGTCCGATATTGTTTAAATATGTGAAGGAGTCTTCGGAACTCATAAAAGCCACAGTCAGTGATGTAAAAAAAACAAATTGCCGAATTAAAACCAACAGTACTTGAAATCGACGAAGGGAAATCTATTACTATAAAGTATGATTTTCTCCTGGCTATGATCGACGGGAAAGTTTTAAATCAATTAACTAACTTCCCAAAATTGGATGAATCAACAAGTGACGAACATAATTATGAGTATGGAATATCTCCTTTGCATGCACGGATAAGATGTATGGAATTTGTCTTGAAGTTGGCGTATATGCTACCACGACATGGGGAAGTTTTCGAGGACAACGCAACACCCAAAGAAAAGCAGAATATCAGGAAAACAATAATTAAAGATGTATTCTTCAAAGAGCTTGGGCTGAAAGTAGACTCTCCAAAGTATGGGTATGGGAATACAAATGATGGCAACTCTTCACGCAGGTTTTTTGAAAACGATGAAGTGATATTGTGCGAAGATTGGCAGTAATTTTGAATATTTTGAATTGCAAGGAAATGGTTAATGGACCTAAATTTGGTGAATATGCATCCAAAACTGCCGAACTGCTGCTTCAGAAGTATCCTGAGAAGAAACTTACTCCTACGGTACATACAATTTTAGCACATGGAAAGGAATTAATAGAATACCAGTGCTTACCAATAGGGGAATTGTCTGAAGAAGCTCAAGAATGCAAAAATAAGGACTACAAAAGGTATAGATGTATGAACACTTGCAAAATATCACGAACTAGACAAAATGAAGACCTTTTTAATATGTTAGCAGTCTCTTCTGATCCAGTTATTTCATCTATGAGATCTGTAAGATTACAAAAAGAACTTACAGATACTTATAGCTTAGAACTGATTTCAGTGTTAGACATTCCTTCCAGCGTAGATAGCGATTTTGAAAAAATCTAACTTTCAAAAAAAATTTTTTTTTTTTAATTACGTATGAATCAATAATCAAACGGCAGCCGCCGTGGCTCAGTTGGTTAGTGCGCGGTCCAAGCGAGTCGCATGCAGAGCGACGCTAGTTCGAATTCTGCATGTAGTAACACCTAAAAAAAAATAACGGGAAACTCGTTTTCTCTTTCGGTGGCTGTACTCTCAGCTGGAAATGGCAAACCTCTGAGAGTAAAAATTGCCTATGAAAAAGCTCCCAACCTGCCGTTCGGAACCGGCATAAAACTGTAGGTCCCTTCCACCAGCGTACAAAATTCATACGCACAACACGGGTGGTTGCGGGAAGCTAGGCCTTAGTCTCGCGTAAGCGGGCTGTCGTGCCAATCAATTAATTAATTAATGAATCAATAAATTATATTAATTTATTAGAAAAAATATATAACAAAATAATTTTTTAATGCAAACAAATAAGTAATTTCATTGTAGTATGAAGTTTTACTAAATCTTAACTTTGGCAACGAATTTTAAAGCCCCCTGTTACTATGGCACCCTGTTTTTTGCCCATTTTAAAGCTTAGATATTACACTTTTAGATGCAGTTTAAATTTTTTAAATATCTTTATTGGTTCAGAAGTTAGGATTTTTGCAACGAAAAATGGAAAACCGGGCCATAGTGCGACGGTTTATAGTGTTATAAACAACTACAACGCGGGAAACTCCACCTACAGAGCCGAAGAATGAGGCAGCAAAAAGGTCCAAGTAACTCAGAAAAGCTGAAAAGGGTTGTAAGTACATATCGGAATAACCCCACGAGATCGACTCGAGCTGTTGCAGCTGCATCAGGCACATCGCAATCACCTGAGATGCGATATAAGCGAAGTCAAGGATTAAGGACCTACAAACAGCAGAAAGTGCCTGACCGGTCGGAAACAAAAGAAAAAATAGCAAAGACGCGGACACAAAAACTGTATGACGATTAGGTAACCAAGCGTTTGTCTGGGAATGCCTATTTCACTACAAAAAATAAGAATGGAACACATAGAAAATACTCTGAAGTGAAATACACCAAATTTCCAAAACGCTTCATGGTTTCGCAAGCTATTTGCACCTCCACGGAGCAAGGCTTTCATTACGACATTAACGAATTAACTCTAGAATTTATATAGAAGAATGCCTGCAAAAACGCCTTCTACCATTTATTGAACAGCACAAAGGAACAGTATTGTTTTGGCCAGACCTAGCGACAAATCACTACTCCAGGTCAACTATGGAATGGTATGAAGAAAATGCTGTCACAGTGCTCCCAAAAGAGGCAAATCCTCCCAACTGTCCAGAACTTCGACCTATTGAAAGATACTAGGCTATAATGGAGCAAACCCTAAGAAAAATAAAAAAAGTTTGCAAAAATGATATACAGTTCCGAAATCAATGGAAGCAAGCCTATGTAGTAGCACAAAACAAACAATATACAGAATGCGCATCTGGTGTAAAGAAAATTTTCTTTGCGGGTTCCAGCGGTACGACCCGTTTGATGATGCGGGGGGAAGCAGTAATGGGAATGAGAATGCAAAAAGCGCGGGAGCGTAAATGAGTAGCTGGGAGAGCGCAAAATCAAATTTACGGAGAGAAAACTGATAAAACTATTGATCGCATGCCGGTGTAGGAAAAAGTTACGCACGACACACTGTGGTTGTTGTTGTTGGACAAAGCGATGTGCCGCTTGCATGCTGGTGGTGGCTCGTGCTTGCTCTCCGCTGGTTTTTTTTACAAACAAGAACAAGAAGTGCTCAGGTAAAGTTTGCATAGAAAAAACGATTGAGCGATCGCCTAGCCGCACCAATAATGTGGTAGCACTACGAAAAAACAAAGATGCAATGGATTTTATTAGTTCTTTTACTTGTAAAAAGGAAGTTGTAAAAATGGCTACAATGAAAATAAATATGTGTAAACATATTGGAACAACCAAGCCGCATTAAGAAAGTGATAAAAGGTAGAAAACTATTGCTACAATGTCGTGCTAATTATCAAAGAAAAAGTTTAATCAGTTCTGGTGCTGCAACTACCTATAGAATTTGCCTTGGCGATCGCTTTGCCAAATCAACCACCATTTTAATGTGCACGAGTAAAGACAAGCTGGCTTGCTGCGGAAAGCAACAACATTGCGTGTTGTTGTCGAAATGAGAATAAATCCCAAAAGCATCGAATCTATGCTTACTCTCTCGGTTCCCTATACGTTTTCCTCATCTTTGTTGCTTCCCGCCCGCGTATGAAATGAAATCGCAAAATTATTTTAGATGCGCCTTCTGTATACTGTTTATTCTGTGCTTCAACTAACTATGATATCAACGAGCCAAGCAATAGGGCACTTATTGAGTTTAACAATATTGCTTCTAAACATTTAATTGACTTTTCTTTAAGGGGGTCCTCTAGTTTCAAATGTTGAAGAAATGGTTTTTTTTGTTTATTTCATATTTTTGTAGTATAACTATCATAG
Organism: Melieria omissa; assembly: GCA_963971225.1. Classification (NCBI taxonomy): domain Eukaryota; kingdom Metazoa; phylum Arthropoda; class Insecta; order Diptera; family Ulidiidae; genus Melieria; species Melieria omissa. Next base: position 50,073,514 of record OZ020269.1, on the reverse strand, counting down.
AAAAAGTATACGAACAGATTTTGTCGAATTTGTAATCGTCTCTGAGATACAGAGCCTCAAATCCGTCTCGTTCACTACGCGGTAACACGGTTTTAAAACTTTAAACGCGTTTTTCTCGAAAACACAATTTTTTACCATTGCGCCATGATTCCGTCAAAATCAATTGACCGATTCCCTTGATTGTTGTTTTGCTGTATTCAAAACATTTTACTCCACGGGTTAACGTACGGAGATTGCGCTCCATTGACTAGCCAATTTTTGGGGGAGTTTTTAGAGCAAAAAAAAACACGTTAAAACGATGCCGCGGGTCCAATTTTGATCAGATCGGGTTCATTATAGGTCATCCTTTAATTGGAGTAATGCTTTTTAAGAGACAATTTTTTTATTACATTTCAGACGAACAGGGACAAAGTTAGGATGGCGCAAACGTACCCTTAAAAAAAAGCTTTAAAAAACACCGTTTGTACTTGAAGACCCCCTTAACCCTTTCGGTACTTCTTTTTTGTTTTTAACTTTAAAAGTCATTATTTTCCATTTTATTACTGTTTAAGGCTACATTATGAATAATCAAAAGTAATTTTTTTAAATATTGTTCGAAAAAGTGGTTTTTGGGCATCATGAAATATGGCATTGATTGATTGATTGATTGGCACGACAGCCCGCTTACGCGAGACTAAGGCCTAGCTTCCCGCATCCACCCGTGTTGTGCGTGTGAATTTTGTACGCGGGTGGAAGGGACCTACAGTTTTATGCCGGTTCCGAACGGCAGGTTGGGGAGCTTTTTCATAGGAAATTTTTACTCTCAGAGGTTTGCCATTTCCAGCAGAGAGTACAGCCACCGAAAGAGAAAACGAGTTTCCCGTTATTTTTTTTAGGTGTTACTACATGCAGCATTCGATCTTGCGTCGCTCTGCATGCGACTCGTTGGACCGCGCACTAACCAACTGAGCCACGGCGGCTGCCAAATATGGCATAGTAAAAAATAAAAAAAATCGTACAGCCTTAGTAAACTATATTCGGGATCTAACTTTTTTTACACTTACTAAAGCAATAAATACCTACTAGATTACTTACATAAACCTATAAAAGAAATTGATTTTTGCAATAGAATAAATAAAAGTACGAAGTGACCTCTTTTTGTAAAATACGCAGCTCGATAGGACTGCGCACTTTCTGAACCCTTACAAGTTACTTGGTACACTAATCAAAATATTTGTTTCATTATTTGGTATAAAAATCTTCAGAGAAAAATAAAAAAATTGAAAAATATAGTATCCACAAGTTTTTGACCTAAAACAGGCACTGAAAAGAGACTATGCCATATGGCATAGAATAACCGAAAGGGTTAAGGCGGGTTCTCACCTTGTGGATCCGAAAAAGTGCACTTTATTTAGGAATTTTATTTAGGAATCAAAAAAGGGGGAGGGGGCGTCCATCAGTGGCGGCATGTGGCATGTCGTTTTGCATTAAACAACTTTCTGCGGTATGTTTTTTACCTAGTTCTTAAGCTATTGTATTTAATTCTTTGCAAAAGCAAAAACAAAGTAGTTATGCACCACAGTCTATAACGTACTTTATTTTATATTGCTTTTGCTTTTAATAGGATTTAAAAGCATTGAAGTATTAATTTGTATTTTTTTCAATATTAGAGATCTGGATGGAATTCGCAACGGAGCCCGTCTTGAGCCACGTGTTATTGCCAAAGCACCGGAAGGTGAAGGATGTCCAAGATGTGGTGGTTATGTGTACGCTGCAGAGCAAATGCTAGCAAGAGGAAGGGTAAGTACTGCTTTCGTCAAAAAAACGATTTATTGGATTGTAAGATCTATAACACCGGAAAAATCTTTTAATATAAAATAAATTGTCAGGGTTATCATAGAAGATGCTTTAAGTGTTTGCTTTGCAACAGAACATTGGATTCCACTATGCATTGCGATGGGCCTGATAAAGATATATACTGCAGAGGTATTAGCAAATCTTAAGTGTATGTGCATACATATGTACAATGTTTTACCCATCATTGCATGACTTAATTTCCTTAGAAAAAAATGTTATATTATTTTTGTTGCTTGTTGAGTAATGTTGACATAAATTAAGTTTTGTTGTATACAAGTTAACACTATGTGGTCATATTCATATGGTCATAGGGATATTCCAGGGAACTAGAGCGGACGAGCTCGCTAGACATGGTACTACTGATCAGTTACGCCAAGAGATGACCACGCTCGGAGTCCGTCTATTAACATATAAGCTTCGTACCCATACGAGCTCTATACACGAAACAAATTTAAGATGGGTTGAAGCAAAGAATATACAATATAAAGAATACGCATCTTCACAAATTTGTCAAGCGTGTTTCTTGACGCGGGCGGGAAGAGATGAGCGGAGGCATATGTTGCGGGAAATTTGCTCGCGCTCAACAGTTTGCAATCTTGTTCGTCGAAGCGCAAGCGAAGAGTAAACAACGAACCAAAGCATCGTCATCGTCGTTTCAACGAAGATGATTCGGGATTCGCTAATGTTTTTGGTGTTGTCGTTTATTATGTGTATGCTTTTTTGTGTTGTGATTGCTTTTGCTGAAAAAATTGCTGCAATGTCACCATCAATCGAATCTTTGTGGTGTATGGCTTTTTGCTGGCCAATGCTTTGATTAATTTAAAAATTTGGTGGTTGATCCCAATTTAAAATGTTTGCAAATATTTTTACGTGGCGACTTCAAAGTAAAATTATTTGTTTATATTTTCACATGCTTGATTACAATTTTGAGAATATGGGAAAACTACGGAAAAAAATGAACTGATAGGCATATTGACTTCAAAATTCGTGAAACACTTGAAATTAAAAATAATTAGATGCGTGTTTTAATTTTTTTTTTTTTAATCGAAATCTAACGGAGGGTTAGAAGATAGTATGGAAAAACATAATTTAATAGGTCTATTGACTTTCAATAGGGCGAAAGCACTACTAAAGCACTAAATAAAGAAATAATAAGACAAGTATTTTGTCATAAGAAAATGGTATTACGGCATGCCTACGTTTAAAAATAGTTTAAATGTTCTACACCTGAATGATTCCAAGGCGAATGATGTGATCATAAATTTACAATATTAGATTTTCTTATTTTAGTTCTTTTAAACAAGCATTATATGTGGGCCGTAAGAAAAGTTCCAAAGAACGAGACGGAAAATTATTACGGCTAATAAAAACGTTTTCTTTTCTTTCCAATTCCATTTTTATTTAATTGTCTTTGTTGATTACTTATTATTTTTTAATTGCCTGTAGCGATCATATAGGTCGCCATGCCAGCCATATTATATTTTCTTTTCTATGATTTTTCGCACACTACAGTCAGCAGTGAGTTCAGGAGCAATATGCGACGCCGTGCAGGCTTATAGAAGAAGAACAAAAGCCAGCCAGAAAATAGAAATCGTTTTACAATTTCAGCTTTTCGCCAGCGCAACAACAAGAACAACAGCACATTGTCTTCCTCCTCGTCGCACAATTGAGCGAGAATGAACGAGTGAGCGCAGACGCGGCATTCGTGTTTCTATGATTTGCGCTCAGAGCATTGTGCTGTCGTTTCAAGTGTTTCCTCTTGTTGTCTACCCCCCCGCATCCAGAAGACGGGTGGCGATATCAGCACCCGCATTCAAATTTTTGCTTGTATGAGATGCACACTCTTTATGTTACATACTTTTTGGTTGAAGGCAACACAAGCTTCCTTGCGCGCGTAATTTGGCCAACCTTAAATCTTCGCCGTTCTAAAGAACTCCTTTTATTAAACAGAGCCCAGATCAGAACCATGATCGCTGTCCTTAAGGCTTGATTACACGTAATGAGTAGAGTGACGAGACAGTAACTCGAACGAGTACTCGTTTCGTCTAAACAGTAGGTTAGGTTAGGTAGGGAAGGGTGTGTGCGTCCCAAGGGCAGCACTTCCACTCGGAAGCCAAAATGGCCCATTGTGAATCCCTTCATGAAAGATTCTGGAGCTAACCAGTGGCTCTCAGTTCGGGGCAAACCAATTCGACCTCTTGATGAAGGAGAGTAGATCCGATATTTCAACTACTGCTGCGCAGGCCAAGTCTACCAGGAACCTTGACCCCAAGGTACGAAGTCGGCGTTCCTGCAGAGCCGGGCAGTGGCACAGGTAGTGTTGGATCGTTTCCACTTCTTCCTCATCTCCACAGCTTCTGCAGACATCACTGGACGAGAGGCACCATTTGACCAGCATAGATCCAATGGCGCAGTGTCCAGTGATGACTCCAACAAGCTGCCTAATAGAGGTTCGACTCAGGGACAGTACATATCGTGTTTTCCTCACGGAAAGGGAAGGCCATATTGCCCGGCAGGTACTGCAATCAGTTCTGCTCCGCCATGAGGACTCGATGTAAGTTTTACTCAACCTGTCAATACGTAAATACAGGGCAGATATCGGAGGGAGCACAGAGTTATCCACTTCGGTGGGAGGCAGGGCGACCCCCTTTCTTGCCATCTCATCCGCTGCCTCGTTTCCTGCCACTCCAGAGTGGCCCGGAACCCAGCAGAGAGTGACTCGGTGATGTCCGATGTCGCGAAGTGCAGTGCGACAACTCTGCACTACCTTTGATTTCACAGTCGCTGATTCCAGCGCTTTAAGGGCTGCCTGACTATCCACACAGATTGTGATATCCGTGGGTGATAATCCGCTGTCGCGGATTAATTCAGCAGCTTTCCAGATTGCATAAATCTCCGCCTGAAAGATGCTACAGAAGTCCGGGAGTCTGAAAGACCGTTGAGCCCCTAGTACATCTGAGTGGAGACCAGCTCCTGTACCTTCCTCCATCTTAGAACCATCTGTGAAGATGGTGATGGAGGCGTCTCTTGTCACACTTGTAAGTCCCCATTCTTCCCTTGAAGGAAAGGAGGTAAGTGCGCGCGAATCAAAATCCAGGTATGGAATCAGATAGTCCGTGCAGGAATCTAATTGATGTTCCGTAAACGACCTTAGGATCCCAGAGTGTCCATAAGCGTGCTCTTTCCACAAGTTGGCCTCTCTCAGCCTGAGAGCGCCTTTAGCGGCACAGCACTTAATGAACTGCTCTATTGGGTGGAGATGTAGAATCATCTCTAGGCCTGCCTGGGGGGCGCTTTTGACGGTTCCTGCTAAACAGTAAGGCGAGTTGTTGATTGAGTCAGTGACCGAGTAGAGTGGCGAGAGAGTCACTAGAATCACATTTTGTTTACTAGGCTGAGTACTACTTTACAGTTATATTTTTCTTCTTTTCGCAGTGATTCGCCGAATTGCTCGTCACATGCGGAATGCGTCACACACCACTTTTCGCTCGGATGAGTTTAATTGCGCGAGTTGCTTAGTCCATTTTGTGCATTGTAAAACCGAACTGACTCGCTACGTGTCAAAATACGTTTGAACAACTCGTCGCTTTTGCTCAACATCCCAATTCTTTCGGCCTAGTACCATTTTAATGTCTCGTCACTGTACTTGTTACGTGCAATCAAGCCTTTACGGATCACTGCCATGGGGCTTTTTTCAAACGACTTCTGTCGCAGCTGTTTGGACGAGGAGGAGGAAGAAAATATACCTCACTGTAATGCTTTATCCAGAAGAAGGCTGACCTATTTAGGCAACTTCTTCTTCGGAATTCTAGAAGGTCTAGCTGATAAGACCATACGTCGTCTACTAAACGTCGTTAAAACCTCCAACTGGTTAAACGAGTGAGCGATCTGATGCTCGATCTCATGTGGTATCACAATGGGCCGCCTGGCCTAAGCGTGCTGCTCTTGGAGCAGCCACACCTACCTACCTACCTAACACTATGTGTTAATTAAACTCGAATTATTTTCTTCAGCGCTATACGCAGTTTCTTTACTGGAAGACGCATAAAGATTAAAAACTAAACTTAAAACTACCCTACTCCGTGGCACTGCTACTGTGTGGAAGCTATCGTTGCTATTGTTGTAGTTGTCATTGCCAATGTTGTAGTAGTTGTTGTTGCCCTGGCGATACAATTTCAGGCGTCATCATTGTCGTTGTCGGTATTGTTCCTCACGAACGCCGCTGTGTCAGCAATTTGTTGAGCGCTAAGTGTCGTTTGCACCTGGGAGCGGGAATTCGTTTTGCTTGCAGCGCTAACTCCCCTACTTAGACAAAATCGTCCCTGATTTATTCATTGGCAGGTATTTCGATTGGTGGATTAACACAACTCAGTATTTCCTGTATATTTATGTCATTACTTCGTTAAGGCTGTATTCTCATTACTCTCATACTTACCTTACTGTTCCATAGTTTCATACTTACTAGTAGTAGAAGAAATTGAAACCGTTATCCAGAGAGCGATTCTCGTGTTGCTATGTGGCATTTATAATTTTTGCTTAATAGTTGCAATTTTTGTTATGTTTATGATGTCGACTTCATTAATATATTCTAACGTATGTTCTTCTAGATGCTGGACTATGTTCAGTTTTGGTAGTCCGAAGTGTTTAATTTTAACACAAGCTTGATGCTCTTTGTTTTTCAATGTTATTCCTGTTACTATTATTGTATCGGTAAATGTGATTAAATATGTTCCGATGATTATTGTTTCTCTGTTTCCTACGTCTTCCACCGCGAAATTATCATTGTTCAATATGACGATCCCCTCTCTAATTTGGTCAAACTTTTGGTAATTCTTAGTGTAGCTCATGTTGCAATGGCCCATATTTAGTTCGAGTCTAACAAACAACATCTTTTATCTTCTATTTTACAAACGTTATTACTGATTTTACTACGATCTTTTAACAAATTAAATTTGTTGTCGTGGCTTCCAACCAATTCAGTTTCTAAGTGTATTACCTTATTGTTATGGATAACCAGTTTTTACAATGAAGATTTTATAAAATTTTATAAATATAGAGTATTGTATTACGAACTCGGAAATTGGTATCGGTATTGGCCAGAAGAGGCATTTTAAGTTGAAGAAGAAACTGAATTTTAATTTACTATTTATTAATAAGTCGAGTTAACGTGAGTATTTTTGTTTATCCCAGGGGACACGTGGAATATACATACGTGATATATTCTTATTTTTAAATGCATGTTCATTTATACGCTGGATTTTCTGATTTTATTTAATTTTTAATTTTAATTTTTTCATTTTTGTGTTATTTATGTGAAATAAGTTGCAAACAAATGTATTTTTAAGAGCCCTTCGTTTTTGTTCTTTTATAAAATAAACTGTTGTTGGTTGAATCGATTCGTTTTGTATTTTCTACGGAATTGGCGTCGGCCGATCCTCGCCCTTCCGGCTTTTTAATCGGCATCGGCCAAAAAATTGGGAATCGGTCGGACCCTAATTGTATTAGAAAGTATTTGGTTTTACTGTTTCGTACTGCCTTTAACTTGGAATTACTTCATACAGTTGTTACACTGATTTTATTTTTGATACCAGAGTCATATTTTAACAATTCACTATCTGTTAACAAAAACGGGCTATCAATACCCATTTTCACCAGAATCGAGAATACTAAATTATCTAATTCTAATTTTTTTCTTGGTTTACTCCTCTCGGAAGCATAGGGCCATCATTGTGGAACCAAAACACAATAGCTTGTGGTGTCTCCACCTTATGTTGGTTACGTTAATCGGTTGTGTTTTTCTGCCAGCATAGGTGATTGGCCTGCCAAAGGTAGTCCTAAGTGATGGGTCTGCTGGGTCTACCGCCGCTTAGGAACGACGCCTCCGCTGTTGTGAGCTAGCTTTCATAATGCCATCTGTAGAGTAAAGGAGGTGACAGCAGAATGGTTGGGAACTTCAGTTTTCGCTAATGCCCGCTTTCTCTTACAGGCGTCACTGGGGCACCGTGTAGCTGTATATGTTTTTTTTCTTACACCTCACAGCGCATGATTGTGCGTAATATTGCGTGGGTGTGAGTGAAAAGGATCATCTGAGGATCGGAATTTTTGAACTAGGGACAAGAAAATTTGAAAAGTGCAGGACCATGCACCAGGTATGAATCGAACCCACGACACCTGGGATGATAGGCTAATGCACTCACGCTGGTTTTCAAGATGTAATTCGTTAATTTTCCTTGTTAACTCATTAATTTTGTTTGAAATATTTGCGTTTATTATTAATTGATCATTATTTGATTCTTTAAGCGGCTCGGTTTTTATTTTAACTTCATTCAAATCGAAAAGTCCGGTGTTCTTGTGATAAATTTAAGTGTAGATCCTATTAGATTTATACTACGAGCATGTCTATGGTGCAACCCTAACAAAATTAAAGGAACAATTATTTTCAGAAATTTTTCTAATTCTTATTTGCATTCGACATACATACAAAGTTAATAATTGTTGGCAGACTTGTGCATATTAAAAGTGTGCACACAAATAAACATACAAAAAAAATAATTTTGTCACCGCTAATTATATTTCATTAAATATTTTTGTGGATGAGAGTTTAAGAAATGTATAAAAACATGCAGTTTATTTAAGTAAAAGCAGACGATTACTTTTTTGTAAACGTCCTTAAAACCTCGAAATTTTTACTGGTTCACTCCTTAATTGTGTAATTTACTAGTTAACTTGCCAAATTTTGGAGATTGCGAAATTTAATTTTTAACTTAGAGTTTTGTATTTGCATATTTTGCAGAAAATGTTAAGTTAAAAGTTAAATGTTGCAATCTTCGAGGGAAAACTTTTTGAAAAATTTGTAAACAAGTGTTATTTAGAAAGGATGTTTTCCTTCTTTTTTTGAACCGAATTTTCTATTTTCTATTGCATTTTCAAAGTCAATTGTCGATGCTGTGTCTCAATTGATAAAAGTGACGAACAACTTAGTCTTTCATTAACAATGTTGAGCACAAATAGTTTTTTGCAAGTTTTAGTTTTGAAAAACTTCTTTCGCAACTTGACACCGATACACAAATTTTTAGGAAATATTGCACAATTAAACTTAAATTTGGAAGTGTATCAATGAAGTCCCATTTTACAATAAATTCTAATAAATTTAGTCCAGATCACAGAGAAATCTCTTTTGTCTTTGTATTGCTAGCCGATAAGTGACACTTTAGTCGCAGCACTTCTTCAAATATCTCTGCCTCAAAACAATTTTATGTTGCAATAAGCTTCAAATAAATTTTTATATACAAGCTTCTCTCGGGGTCCCCGCAGCCAGGGGCCCGGGGCGGTCCCTCCCCCCCACGAACCCCCCTCCAAACGAACCTGTGAAGTAATATTCGTAACATTTGGTGTCAGAAGTTCGGATTGTGTTACTGAAGATAAACAAAGAATAAATAAATAAATAAAATTATAAAAACACAGACATGGTTAAACTCGAGCTGCTGAAGGTGGACCAGCTGAAGAAAGAGCTGGCTGCCTGGAATTTGCCGACTGCTGGCGGAAAGGTGGAGTTGCAGCTGCGCTTGCGAGAGGCGTGTGAATCACGAGGCATCGATTGGGCTGCACATGAGTTCGGAACGAAGGAACAAGAGGCGTCGGCCAAGGTGGAGGAATAGCCTGCTGGTGCTGCGTCATTGCAAAGTACGACTACAGCGGCTGCGCCACTACAAGCAATGGACATGAGCCAGCTTAAGGTTGCAATGAGAGGCATGTTCGAAGAAACTTCTGCGAAAATCGAGAATGTCAAAGGCATGTTCGAGACTTCCAATCGTGAAATGTCGGCGCAAATTGCAGCGAAACTCGAAACTACGAATCAAGAACTATCGGCGCAAATTGCAGCAAAATTGGAAATTACTAATCAGGAAATTTCGGCACGAATGGAAACGTCGAATCAAGAAATGTCAGCGAAAGTCGAAAGTGCGAATTGCGAGCTGTCCACCAAGCTTCAGGAAAATTCTGCGCGCTTGGAGCGGAAAGTTGAAGAAATTTCAGACAGGATTAATGGAAAAGTTGAGCACCTGGAGACGCGAGTAGAACATTTAGACAAACGAGTTGACAGTTTGGAGGATTCGGTAAACAGAAAAATCGACGAGCGGCTTAGAGAGGTACAGCTGCGAGCAAGGGTGCAGTCGGTTGAGGAAAGTTTTGCCATAGCAGTGCCTACTTATGATGGTACTACGTCGTTCGACACATTCAAACTACAATTCGATATGGCTGCTTTGGAGAGTCAGTGGACCGATGTTAGGAAAGGTCGGAGACTGATATTGGCTCTAAGAGGTCCTGCGGCTGAGGTAATAAAAACAGTTCCGGAAGGTTTGAGAGGTGATTACGAGACCGTCATAAGGGTGCTGACAGCCAGATACAGTGACGAGCACAACAAAATGCTGTATTATTGCGAGCTGAAGAGCCGTAAGCAAAGAGCCAACGAGGCGCTGCAGACATGCAGCAGACATTGAGCGGCTCGTACAGTTGTGTTACCCGAAATTCGGCGCTGATGACCTCGAGATGATGAAGATTGAGTTATTTATTGAAGGTCTTCATGACCCAGAGACATGTCGCAGTGCGTTGATGATGGGCAAGCCGACATTCCGTGAGACGGTGACAAGCGCATTGACGTATGAGGCGGCCTGGAGGGGAAGTTTTCGACATTCATCTGCGGAGATGCAGGGAGTCCAATCTGGACGTGTCACGCAAAGCCAGACAGTGAGCTCGGAGGCACCAGCGGGGCTGCGGGCAGTATCATCTCGAGTCAGTTGCTGGCGATGTGGCAAGCAAGGCCACATATCACGAGACTGCCATCTGCGAGAAAAGCGTTCCGGACAACAGACGTCGCCAAGAAGGGCTGACGCTCTGCCACACCATTCGTGCGAGACCGAGCGCAGGCATAATTTGCAGGCCGAAAACGAGGGACAAATTGTGGATGTTCGGTCGGTAAGAGTTTTGCAAGAGGAAGATTGGCTTGCGGAAAGGCTACAGAAGGACCAGCGCAAGGATACGGATCTCGCGAAGATCATCAAAGGCAAAGCGCAGAGATTACGGCCGGACTGGCAGGAGATGGCTGATGAGAGCCCGATCACGAAGGCTTACTGGGCACAGTGGCAAAGTCTACGACTGCAGGATGGCTGCCTATACCGCGAGTGGGAGATCAGGGATGGCAGGACCAGAAAATCACTAAAAGTGGTCTCGAGAGGCCGAATCGACGATGTCATCGAGGAAAACCATAACGACTCCAGTGGAGGGCACCTAGGCATCGCAAAAACTGTCGCCAAGATAAGAAGGCCGTTCTATTGGGTAGGATGCCAGGAGTCTGTCGCTGAGTGGATCAGAGGCTGTAATCGGTGTTCGGTTGCGAAAGGGCCGAAGAGAAGATCGCGGAGCCGCACTCAACTAGTTGAAAGCAGGTTGACAGCGAGCTATGGTCTACGGGCTAACCCAGAAGGGTTCCAAGAAGGCAATCTGGTAATGCTTTACAACCCGCAGCGGAGGAAAGGTTTGTCTCCAAAACATCATGGGAAGGACCGTACAAAGTCGTGACGAAGATTAATGACGTGGTGTACAGGGTTCAACGCTGCAGCAACGGAAACACCAGGTTGAAAGTTGTCCATTTGGAGCGCCTGGCGTCTTACTCCGGCGGAGCCCCGGTACTTGTTCGGGACGAACAGGTCTAAGTGATGGGCAGTGAAACGAAAAGGCACTCTGTGCTGTGCATGAACGCTTTTGCAAGCATACTTTTAGGCATGCACTGTGAAGTACGGCGAACTGGTATAATTCGCTTGGTATAGTCCGATATAGCAAAGTGGCGAGAAATGGGCTGTGCGAGAATGGTCGAGCATTTTCCAATTGGAAGTTGCAAGAAACTTCGACGCGATAAGAAAACTGGTATAAAAGCAGCAGCGTGCAGCGCAGTGAGTCGAGTCGGTGTTGAGCAAGCAATGGGGAAACATGCAATAGTAGTAGTGTAAAGTAGAACAAGTGTAAATTTGTAAATAAAGCGATTGTTAGTTTTGACTACGTTGCGCTGAATAACTGAAGTTGTTTGATTTTCAAACACAATCAAACGAACCTTGAGATTTTCGTAACATTTGGTGTCAGAAGTTCGGATTGTGTTACTGAAGATAAAAAAATTATAAAAAACGCAGACATGGTTAAACTCGAGCTGCTGAAGGTGGACCAGCTGAAGAAGGAGCTCGCTGCCTGGAATTTGCCGACTGCTGGCGGAAAGGTGGAGTTGCAGCTGCGCTTGCGAGAGGCGTGTGGATCACGAGGCATCGATTGGGCTGCACATGAGTTCGGAACGCAGGAAAAAGAGGCGTCGGCCAAAGTGGAGGAATCGCCTGCGGGTGCTGCGTCGATGCAAAGTACGGCTGCAGCGGCTGCGCCACTACAAGCGGTTGACATGAGCCAGCTAATGGCTGCACTTAAGGGTATGTCGGCGCAAATTGAAACGGCGAATCGAGAGATTGCAGCGAAATTGGAAATTACTAATCTGGAAATTTCGGCACGAATGGAAACGGCGAATCAAGAAATGTCAGCGAAACTGGAAAGTACGAATTGCGAGTTGTCCACCAAGCTTCAGGAAAATTCTGCGCGCTTGGAGCAGAAAGTGGAAGAAATCTCCAACAAGCTACATGTGAAGGTGGAGCACCTGGGAGCGCAAGTGGAACACTTGGACAAACGAGTCGACGACCTGGATGAGTCCTTAAACAAACGAGTTGACAATCTGGAAGATTCGGTAAACAGAAAAGTCAACGAGCGGCTTAGAGAGGTACAGCTGCGAGCAAGGGTGCAGTCGGTTGAGGAAAGTTTTGCCATAGCAGTGCCTACTTATGATGGTACTACGTCGTTCGACACATTCAAACTACAATTCGATGTGGCTGCTTTGGAGAGTCAGTGGACCGATGTTAGGAAAGGTCGGAGACTGATACTGGCGCTAAGAGGTCCTGCGGCTGAGGTAATAAAAACAGTTCCGGAAGGTTTGAGAGGTGATTACGAGACCGTCATAAGGGTGCTGGCAGCCAGATACAGTGACGAGCACTACAAAATGCTGTATTATTGCGAGCTGAAGAGCCGTAAGCAAAGAGCCAACGAGGCGCTGCAGACATATGCAGCAGACATTGAGCGGCTCGTACAGTTGTGTTACCCGAAATTCGGCGCTGATGACCTCGAGATGATGAAGATTGAGTCATTTATGGAAGGTCTTCATGACCCAGAGACACGTCGCTGTTTGTTGATGATGGGCAAGCCGACATTTAAGGAGACGGTGACCAGCGCGATGATGTATGAGGCAGCCTGGAGGGGAAGTTTTCGACATTCATCTGCGGAAAGGCGTCGAGCCCAATCTGGACGTATCACGCAAAGCCAGACAGTGACCTCGGAGGCACCAGCGGGGCTGCGGGCAGTGTCATCTAGAGTCAGTTGCTGGCGATGTGGCAAGCAAGGCCACATATCACGGGACTGCCATCTGCGAGAAAAGCGTTCCGGACAACAGACGTCGCCAAGAAGGGCTGACGCTCTGCCACACCATTCGTGCAAAACCGAGCGCAGGCATAATTTGCAAGCCGAAAACGAGGGACAGATTGTGGATGTATGGTCGGTAAGAGTTCTGCAAGAGGAAGATTGGCTTGCGGAAAGGCTACAGAAGGACCAGCGCAAGGATACGGATCTCGCGAAGATCATCAAAGGCAAAGCGCAGAGATTACGGCCGGACTGGAGGAGATGGCTGGTGAGAGCCCGATCGCGAAGGCTTACTGGGCACAATGGCAAAGTCTACGTCTAAAGAATGACAGCCTATACCGCGAGTGGGAGAGCAGGGATGGCAGGACCAGAAAATCCCTAAAAGTGGTCCCGAGAGGCCGAATCGACGATGTCATCGAGGCAAACCATAACGACTCCAGTGGAGGGCACCTAGGCATCGCAAAAACTGTCGCCAAGATAAGAAGGCGGTTCTATTGGGTAGGATGCCAGGAGTCTGTCGCTGAGTGGATCAGAGGTTGTAATCGGTGTTCGGCTGCGAAAGGGCCGAGGAGAAGATCGCGGAGCCGTACTCTACTAGTTGAAAGCAGGTTGAAAGCGAGCTATGGTCTACGGGCTAACCCAGAGGGGTTCCAAGAAGGCGATCTGGTAATGCTTTACAACCCGCAGCGCCGGAAAGGTTTGTCTCCAAAGCTTCAAACGTCATGGGAAGGACCGTACAAGGTCGTGACCAGGATTAATGACGTGGTGTACAGGGTTCAACGCTGCTGCAGCGGAAACGCCAGGCTGAAAGTAGTCCATTTGGAGCGCCTGGCGTCTTACTCCGGCGGAGCCTCGGTACTTGTTCGGGACGAACAAGTCTAAGTGATGGACAGTGATACGATGAGAAATTCTGTGCCGCACTGTACAGGAATGCTTTTCTCCGCATGAATGTTTTCCAAGCATACTTTTAGGCATGCACTGTGAAGTACAGCAAAACTGTTATAAATTCGCTTGGTATAGTCCGATATGGCAAGGATGGTTCTCGAAGAAATGGGCTGTGCGAGAATGGTCGAGCGCTTTCCAATTAGAAGTTGCAAGAAACTTCGGCGCGATAAGAAAACTGGTATAAAAGCAGCAGTGTGCAGCGCAGTGAGTCGAGTCTGGGTTGAGCAAGCAATGGGGAAACATGCAATAGTAGTAGTGTAAAGTAGAACAAGTGCAAATTTGTAAATAAAGCGATTGTTAGTTTTGACTACGTTGCGCTGGATAACTGAAGTTGTTTTATTTTCAAAACCAATCCAAACGAACCTGTGAAGTAATTTTCGTAACACTATTCTATTTAAAAGATTTCAGTTGTATGGGCGATGCCACACCTCCTTGTTCAATACCAACCCCATTCCCTCTATCGAAAGATATGATTCAATGGTAGGTTCATACCAAGTTTCATTGATGTACGACTTACAGTTCTGCTACATAAAAGGTTTGCCACGCCCCTTGTTCAGCGCCCATACAATTTTAACAGTAGAATGACACTTCTATGGGACCATGGCATATTTAATTTCAATACTGTGGGGCTTACAATTCCGAAGCTATTCCATATAAAAGATTTAAGTTGTATGTGCGGTGCCACGCCCCCTTGGTAAATACCCGCCCCATTCCCTCTGTGGAAAGATATGTATAAATGGTAAATTCGTACTAAGTTTCATTGATGTGTGAGTAACAGTTACACAATTATGCGAATAGTTTGGGTCAAACAAATGTGCCACGCCCCTTGTCCAACGCCCATAAAATTCTAACAGTAGAATAACACATCTATGGAGCGACGATACACTAAAGTTCAATGCTGTGCGACTTACAATGCCGCAGCTATTCCATATAAAAGAAATTAATTGTATGGGCGGTACCACGCCCCCTTGTTAAATACCCGCCCAATTCCCTCTGCCGAAAGATATGATTAACTAGTCGGTTCATACCAAGTTTAATTGATGTACGACTTGCACTTCTGCTGCATAAAAAATGTGCCACGCCCCTTGTAAAACGCCCATAAAAGTTTAACAGTTGAATGACACATCTATGAAACGACGGTGCACCAAATTTCAACGCTGTGCGACTTCGGAAGGAATTCCGAAGCTATTCCATTGAAAAGATTTTAGTTGTATGGGCGGTGCCACACCCCTTTGTTTAATACCCATCCCATTCCCTCTATTGAAGGATATGATCAAATAGCAAGTTTGTACCAAATTTAATTGATGTGTGACTTATGGTTCCAAAGTTATGGTCTAAAAATTTATTCTTGTGGTGCCACGCCCCTTTTTCCCGACATTTCTTTTTTTCTAAACCTTCACGTAATAATTTTGAACAAACCCGCCGAAGGAAGTATCCAAGTTGGTCCAGTCGTTTTCGAGTTTTAAGCAGCCGAACGGACCACGTTTCATTTTTATATAAGGTGCGTAACATAATTATAAGACACTCAGAAAATTTCACTTTGCAGCTTCGCCAAATCTAAACAGTAATTTTTTTTAGAAAAGCAAAAACGCAGAATGATTTTGTGAAGTGTCAGTTTTAATTTTAGGCATAACTTAATATTCCTAAAAATGCCTGTCAAATATACCGTTAGCTTTTGTGGGAATGAGCAATATTTGAAGTAGCTGCAAGCGTAACAAAATTATAAGACACATGGGTTTTTTTTGTTGACATCAACATAGATTTCAATTTTTTTTTTTAGAAACGTTGAATCAATAACACAGTGCAACAAATTCAAAAAAATGTCGAGGGACAAGGTCAAACCCGTCTCATTCGATAGAGGACCTCAGTAGATGAAAACGTGCCAAGGGATTTTTCTCGGAATGTTCGAGTTTTTTTTTAAATGCAGTTTAAAGATGGCGGTTTAATATGTTACCCCTTCCCGAAACAGAAAATTCTCCTAAGCACCCTCCGAGCGGGTCACATACTGACATCTTTATTGTGGTCGCAGGTTTTTTGTGTCTTACAATTTGTTTTGGTCAGGTTTTTCACCATTTGTTCACCATCAGCGTTCGTCTACGACAACGTTCGGTAAAAACGTTCATCGTTTCCGTGTATTGGCTACAGTAGGTTGTAATTGTTTATTAATTGTCGAGATACCACTTTTTACTGAAATTATAATTAATTTATTATAATACATTTCACATTTTTTATGTAAAATGCATTTAAAATGCTTTTATAAACTAGGATAAATTCCAAGTGACGAATCTAGCCAACATTGTGTAGGTTTTCCCTTCCAGATAATGAAAAATGCAAATAAAGTTACATTTATACTATAGGTATAATTGAGCGTCAAATTGAACTAAAGGGTGCGACTATGTAGTGTTGTATATTATAGTTGTTTTCGAGGTAGCTTTTCATCGTTTCGGATTTAACCCATTAAGCCCTGAATGGACAAAAAATCAGGCACGTTTTCAGCTTGTTTTCTTCCTTGTTAATAGTCCCGGAAAAAAATTTGAAAACCACTCTATCCAATGTAGAATTTAGTGCTCTTTCCGAATATGCCAATGAAATTCCGCCAAAATTAATATTTGAAAAGTTATGAACGTTTTTTCACCGAAAATTGCGATTTTCGCGGTACTAAGAATTTTTAAATCCGAAATTCCGATAGGAAAGCAGTTACGCCCATAGCTTTTTTTGCCTGAAAACGTGGCATAGGAAGTTCACCTATAGAAATAAATCGTTCTGACCCGAGTTTGAGCAATTTCAGTTCAGCACTTTTTTCCTAGACTGATTGAATTCCAAGAAAAAAATGCATGTCTGTTTCGATACAGATTTTGTTGTTCAACCGCCATTTTGAGCTTGAGAAATTGCTCAAACTCAGGTCTGAACGATTTATTTGTATAGGCGAACATCCTATGCCACGTTTTCAAGCCAATTCCAATTTCTCAAGCTCAAAATGGCGGTTGAACAAAAAGTGCTGAACTGAAATTGCTCAAACTCGGGTCAGAACGATTTATTTCTATAGGTGAACTTCCTATGCCACGTTTTCAGGCAAAAAAAGCTATGGGCGTAACTGCTTTCCTATCGGAATTTCGGATTTAAAAATTGTTAGTACCGCGAAAATCGCAATTTTCGGTGAAAAAACGTTCTGAACTTTTCAAATATTAATTTTGGCGGAATTTCATTGGCATATTCGGAAAGAGCACTAAATTCTACATTGGATAGGGTGGTTTTCAAATTTTTTCCGGGACTATTAACAAGAAAGAAAACAAGCTGAAAACGTGCCTGATTTTTTGTCCATTCAGGGCTTAATGGGTTAAGGTACAGTTCATCACATACCTCGTTTTGCGTTTTTTCGAAGTTGCGTCGCTGCTGAATTAGTACTAATTTTCACTGTGCGTCGTTAGATTTTCGAAGTTGCGTTGTTTTGGGTTCAAGTCTTTAATTTTTTTCTAAAAGATGGCACGACTTTTGTTTCTTATTGCGCCATGCCATCAAAACTCGGGATTCCCTTTCTAACTTTTGTGAAAGAAAGCCGACTTACGACAACAGCCACTATGGACTCATCAGACAGCGATTAATTTTTATTTTGTTTTTATAAATTAATTGAATATTTTATTTTGTTTGATTGAATTTGTTTTTTTTGTTTTTTTCTATGTATGTAATAAAATTGTATATGTTTAATTTTCTTTTTAAAAAGTAGTATTTTCGTAATCTTATCTTCGATCTTTACATAAATTGCTATAGAAAATCATAATTCACTTTGCGTCGTTTCAATTTGCGTCGTGTTTTTTTGGAACGTAACCACGACGCAAAGTGAGGTATTGGTGTACTAAAATTTCCGTGTTGGCAGAGATGTTTACTTACTTACTTACTTAACTGGCCATAACAACCCGTTATCGGGTTACGGCCTGCCGCAAAACTTCTTTCCAGGCGCCTCTGCTTCGCGCGCGCCTTCTTCAGTTGGTCACACCAAGAGATACCAGGGCCTCTTCCACGTGGTCCTTACACCGGAGACACGGCCTCCCTCTTCGCCGTCGACCTCCAACTATCGCATCGAACACCTTTTTCGCCGGAGCTTCGTCGTCCATGCGGCAGACATGACCGAGCCAGCGTCGCCGCTGGATGTGAATTCGCTCCACGTCCATGACCTTATACAGCTCATACAGCTCGTTATTGGTTCGTATGCGATAGTCGTCACCAACACGAACAGGGCCGAAGATTTTGCGAAGTACCTTCCTCTCGAACACTCCAAGGGCCGCTATGTCGTTTCGTGTCATTGTCCATGCTTCAGCGCCATAGAGGAGCACGGGCAAGATAAGCGTCCTATAGAGTGCAAGTTTTGTCGGTCGAGAGAGGTCTCTACTTCTCAATTGCCTACCGAGACCGTAGTAGCACCTGTTGGCAAGAGTTATCCTTCGCTTTATCTCCAGGCTGACATCATTGCTGCTGTTGATGGCGGTGCCAAGGTAGACGAATTCCTTGACAACTTCAAAGGTATACCTGTCGGCCTCGACGTGAGACCCTAGCCGCTGCGAGTCCCTGCGTGTAGACAGCATATCGAGCCCTTCCTGCGATTTTATCGTATGAGCCATTTTTACCGAAATAATTTTTTTTACCGAAAACAATAGCACTATAAACTAGCCATCAGTACCTAAAAGCTCACTTCTCTACGATGAACCGTTACGAAGTTAGAGAAAAAACAATTTTATCGTATGTCCACTTCACATTTTTCCTTCATTTTGTGTGCCCGCGACTAGCTATGTGTTACGATCAAATTGCTCTAGTTACCAAAAGTAAATTTTTAACTTTATTGCAAAAGTGTGAAATTGAAAATATTTTAATAGTGAAAAGTGAATATTATTAATAATATAATTGCTGAAGGTGAACAATGGCCTATTTGCAGGAAAAGGTTTTTTTTCATGTTCATAGTTACGTATTGAGTAAATTGAGGTTGATTAATTTGATGATAAAATAAAAAATAATAATTAAGTAAATGCTTTGATAATAAAAAAGTAAAGAAAAAAGAAATAAAAGTTTTAAAAAAAATTTTCTGTTTTAGTGCCGAAACCGCAAGGCATTATCAACGCTGGTCCCTTATAGTGACAGCGATACAAGTTGTAATGAAGAACCAGAAATTTGTGTAGGAAAGCGGGGAAGGAGAAATAAGAATTTGCCAAAAAGAGTTGAAAATCAGGCGAACAGCCGAGTTGGCTCACGAATATTTAGATTTAAAATTTGATGGAATGATAAAAGATGTGCTAGTCAAAACAGATGACGAATACAGTACAGTGGACGTCCAGTATAACGAACTTTTAATGTTTGGTTTCGTCAAGTGAACGGTACCTTAATTGTTTTTGTTACGTTAAAACTTTCAAATTTACGTCAAGTTACCAATATTTACAAGTTCTGTTTGTATGCACTGTTGATCATTTTCACAGGATTTGTTTTGCGTTCGGTCGGCATTTTCTTTTAAAAATTAAAATTTCAATAATCAATCAAGAAAAATGTCCTTACAGAAAAGTTTACTTGCGGTAAAGAAGCAATCCGCATCGAAGACTTTTCACTGTACACACATAGCCTTTTTGTATTTTAAAAATGCTGGAATAAAACATGATATTTTTTAACCTTCTGCCTGTCCTTTGCTCAAAATTGCTTTCGCTGTCCTTTGGTGTCAAGATGACCCCAGTCAAACTGTTATATAATTTACTGACAAAACATGAAGAAATCTTACACATAAATCACAAAAGAAAAGCGAATAGTGTTTTTCTTGATTTGTTATTGGGCTGTAAGCGCGATTAACACTAAATAACACAAGTACACGAGTACACAAAGCCGCTCAACCGTTTTTCTTTAATTCCGCCTGGGGTCAAATAGACCCCAAAGGACAGGCAGAAGGTTAAAAACTGATTATGTGAGATTTATTTCTTTAAGAAGGATGGTTTAAAACAAAAAAAATTTCGATCGATTCTAATTTTCGATAAGATTCTTTATATTGGACGTCCACTGTATTTAATTTTTTCTGAAATTTTTTTTATTTTTTTATATAAAACTACACTATATCAATATGTCAATCTGAAAGTAACATTATTTTGTATTTAATAAATGAAAATACATTATACCAAGGAAAACATTCTTTTTTTACTTAGAAACGAGTTTATCGTATGTGCCACTGCCATATTTGAATCGCTCATAATAGTGCCCGCACAAATTATCGTATGTCAAAAATAACACCGTTACGCTTTGCTGAAGTTACTAAAATAACCTATTCCAAGTGTGTAATCCTAAATAAAGTGTGTATGCCAAAAATCATGCAGCTTTGTTGCGCCAATGCAGAGAAAACCAAAAAAAACGTCTCCTGTAAAATTTGGTTTTTGGCTCATACGATAAAAACGCGAGTTGTGTAACAAACGCCAAATGGCCATTTTAGGACCTGGCTGGCTGCTAAAGGCTGCGAGTTGCGAACAAGAGACGAACGAATTGCTTGACATGGCGCTTGATGCTTGATTGCGCTTGACATGGTCAGACAGCTTTTGTTTTCGACCAGTACCTCGTCGTTTGGCTTAATTATGTGGATCGCGTAGAAATCCGGCAACAGCACACCGAAAACGACCGATTTCTTTCAAAATTTCGCTTACACTAAGGGCCAATTTTTCAGTGCGAGTTTAACTCAGTTTCTAGTTTAAACTTAGTTTAAACGCAAAATCGAATTTTTCAGTCAAACTTGACTGAAGTTTAAACTCAGTTTAAACGCCCAACCTTGCACGGTTAAACTAAGTTTAAACTGTCTACAGCTGCTGACAGTTCATTTATTTTTTGTTTTGGTCAGCTCTTGCCTGTCGTGAGCGAAATTCTTTTTTTGCATTTTTTTAGATTCTTATACTTTGTGCGCAACGTTTTCGCGCACCGGAACTTATCAACAAATTTTGAATCGAAATCGTCCTCAATTTCTTTCTATTTGGTTTGTTTTTCCTCTGTACTCACGCGGTCTGCCTTCTTGCACTCGAGCACTTGTTTATTTTTTTTTCAAAAGTGCAAGAAGATATTCAATTTCCCGAGACGAAAAATTTTGACTCCGTTTACTTATTTTGAATTTTTTAATTAAATACATTATTTGAGCGAAAGGAATTTTTTTACGAATGACAATCAAAACAAAGGAAAATTATTAGCTAGATAAAAATGTTGCCAGTATTGCCATACTCAAATGACAAATATTTGCTCCAGTTGAACTAGCACTGAAAACTGCTTTGTCGTTTAAACTTAGTTCAAATTTAAACCAAGTTCAAGCAAACTCCGTTTGAACTGGGTTTAAACTCGCACTGAAAAATTGGCCCTAAGCCCGGCAACGTTAAAATTAGTACTTTCGCCTTGTTCCTTTTCAGATAGTAATTTACCAACAGGCATTTTAGTTTAAATTAATTGAATTAAATCCCAAAATAAAAAAATCGATGAGCGCACTGTAAATTCTTTAAATTCCATGTGTCTTATAATTTTGTTACGATTGCAGCTACCCAAAATACTACTCATTTTCATAAAAGCTAACGGTATATTTGACAGAAATTTCTAAGAATATTAAGTTGTGCCTAAAATTAAAACTGATACTTAAAACAATTATTCTGCGTTTTTGCTTTTCTAAACAAAATTACTGTTTAGATTTGGCGAAGCTACAAAGTGAAATTTTCTGAGTGTCTTATAATTATGTTACGCACCTTAGAATACCAGTGCTTACCAAAAGGGGAATTGTCTGAAGAAGCTCAAGAATGCAAAAATAAGCACTACAAAAGGTATAGATGTATGAACACTTGCAAAATATCACGAGCTAGACGAAATAGAGACCTTTTCAAGATGTTAGCAGTCTCTTCTGATCCAGTTATTTCATCTATGAGATCTGTAAGATCACAAAAAGAACTTACAGATACTTACAGCTTAGAAATGGTTTCATTATTAGACATTCCTTCCAGCGTAGATAGCGTTTTTGAAAAACTCTAACTTACAAAAAATTTTTTGTCTGTAAAAAATTACATATGAATCAATAAATTATATTAATTTATCAGAAAAAAATACATAAAAAATTTATTTTTTAATACAAACAAAAAAGTAATTTCATTGTGGTATGAAGATTTAGTAAATCTTAACTTTGGCAACGAATTTTAAAGCCCCCTGTTACTGTGGCACCCTGTTTTTATGCCCATTAAAGCTTAGATATTTTACTTTCAGATACAGTTTAAATTTTTTAAATATCTTTATTGGTTCAGAAGTTATGATTTTTGCAACGAAAAATGGTAAACCGGGCCATAGTGCGTCGGTACAGTGAGATCGTAATAATATTAACCCTTTGCACTCGTGGTCTTTTTCGCTTGCGTGAACCAGCAACTTGAGACGATTTCGACCAAATTCGGTAAACACATTACAAGTTCTTTAAAAACATTTATAAACAAACAAACAAACGTATACAAATAATAAAATTTCACAAATTTTTCACCAAAATTTTTTCGGCCGGGCGCCGAAGCAGCGCCGTTCGCGTTGACACTTCAAATCGGCCGGGCGCCGTAACGGCGCCGCTCGAGTGCAAAGGGTTTACGCTCTCTGTTTTGCTCACACAAAGCACAACGGCTTCGATCAGAGGCATGGTTGCCACAATTGGTAACTTTCTACCAAAATTGGTAACTTTTAAACTGTTTGGTAACTTGGTAACTTTATTTTCATTTTGGTAACTCTTGTTTTTTTATTTATAAATTTATATTACACCTTGTTTTATCCATTAAATACGCAGCACTGGCAACAGTGCCTTCAGCCCGGTTCAATGGCAGCATTGTTGGTACACTTCTACTATTCGATTAACTAACATCGACCAACATTCCTAACGTTTTGTAATACAGTTGAAAATGAGTATTCCAGGGTTAATATTGAATTTGATTTGATATTTAGGCTGTCTTCTTAAACGTCAGTTGCTTTGCAAAAGTACAAAGCATCATGTTAGTAAACAAAAAATGCAACAGTGTTACAATGCATCGTGTTCGTGAACGCATTCAATGATCAATCGATTGCATCGGCATCGCAAACTGCGCATCATTATTATCGACGATGCATTGACATGAATTTCGCTGTTAACAGCTTCATTTCTGGAATTGGTTTGACTTTCAGTATATTCAAAATTCAATTCTCCAGGACCTTCGGAACTTGTTATTATATTATGAAGAATCATACAAGAAATTATTATATGCTTAACTAGTTTCATGTTTTTTACATTAATGGAACTTAAGATTCTAAATTTATTTTGTAAAATGCCAAAGACCTGCTCGACGCATACTCACGTATTACTCAAAATAGTATTGAAAGTTTGCAATATTAATATTGTTTCGCAGTTCTTTTTCGCTCTTGCTGTGCGTCCATTTTGCAGTATTTGCTTGCATCATAACCATTCGTAAACCAAGCAGTGCAACACATAAATGTATGCAATATATCACGACTGCATACCTAACTGGCATCACGACAGTAGTGATAGAGCATCACTGCTTAGCATAGGGACAGTGGCGGATTCAGGGGGGTGTTTTGGGGGTTGAAACCCCCCCGAAATATTTGGATCGCTTATAAAACTACATACAAATTAAAAGAAATTTTACAATTATTAAAGAATTACTTTTTGAAACCCCCCCGAAATATTTTTCTGAATCCGCCCCTGCATAGGGATGTTTACAGCCTTACTTTTACAGCCCTATTCTGGCAACCGTAACAATATTCATCTCGGTAACAATTGAATACTTGGTAACAATTGTCACTTTTTGGTATTCTGGAGCAAATTCAAAAGCTCAAAAGGCGTCAATTGCTACGAAATTTGTTACCTCCATAGGAGCAAGTGACAAGCACATAAAGCTTATAAAATCCAAATTTTGTGTCCAAATGCGCCTTGACAAACTGCAAAAAATGCTTTAGTTGTTCCAGCGTCGTGCGCTTAAACTTAGGAACTCTAGAAACGAAAAGAATATATACATAAATTGCGAAGAAACTCCAACAAAAATACTTACTTCGCCAGATTTTCTGCATTTGCCATTTTTTGTTTATTTATTTTTTTTACAGTTTGACAGAAAGAATAAAAAACCGCTGTTTTGACAGTAAAAGAGCTTTCACCTCGAGTGGTGAATTGTTTGAACTTTCTTCTTGTCTTTCTTATGTTTATAATTTTTTATGTTGTGAACATACAATTTTGCGGCAATCCCTTCATGTTTGGTGTTTCTTTAATCTAGCGGTTTATACATGCATGTACTGCTATAATTTTGACCGTAGGTGTACATGTGATGAGTTTAGCAGTAAATTGAATTATTTTTTGAACCTTTGTTATGAAATGCATTGTTTTGTCAATACAAAAAATTGGTAAGTTTTGGTAACTTTTTATAAAAGATTTTGGTAGAAAAAATTTTAGGCGAGTGGCAACCATGATCAGAGGTGCCCATGCCCTATGCTCTCGTTGCTCATTTGGTTTTGCAAATCCTCTTCAGCATAGGCTGAGGAATCTTATTCCTCATTTGTTTTTGTAAATGATCTTCGGCATAGGCTGAGCATTCTACATCTTTTCAAGTTCGATTTCAGAAAGTGTAAAAGCAATTTCAGAAAACTGAAATTGAAT
Source organism: Melieria omissa (assembly GCA_963971225.1). Lineage (NCBI taxonomy): Eukaryota > Metazoa > Arthropoda > Insecta > Diptera > Ulidiidae > Melieria > Melieria omissa. The sequence goes on along the minus strand of OZ020269.1, from coordinate 50,048,592 downwards.
TTGAAATTGCTTCACGCTTTCTGAAATTAAATTTATATTTTTGAAATTGAATTTACGCTTTCTGAAATTGCTTTTACGGTTTCTGGAATTGCTTTTACGCTTTCTGAAATTGTTTTTACACTTTCTGAAACCGAACTTGAAAAGGTGTAGTATACTCACACAGTACTCCGCACGCACTGGCGACAGTTATCTTCAACGTAGGTTTTGTTGTTGTCTAGCGAATGAATTTGCTTCTAAACGTGTGCGGCTGTCGATTGAGAAGCACTAGAAAAAATTTGGTGTTTGTTTGGTTTCAACGAAGATGACTCGGGATTCGCTAATGTTTTTTTTGTTGTCAATTATTGTGTGTATGCCTTTTTGGTTTTGCTGCACAAATTGCTGTAATGTCACTATCAATCGAAACTTTGTGGTGTATGGCTGTTTACTGAGATGCTGCGCTTTGATTGATTTTAAAAACCTGCAAATACTTAGACGTAGTTGAATCCAATTTGAAATTTTTACAAATATTTTTACGTGGCGCATTCCAAGTAAAATTATTTGTTTATATTTTGACGTGGTTGATACCAATTTTGAACCTTTTGCAGCTGTTTTTTTGACGTGGTTGAATGCAATTTGAAATTTTTACAAATATTTTTACGTGGCGCACTCCAAGTAAAATTATTTGTTTATATTTTGACGTGGTTGATACTAATTTTGAACCTTTTGGAACTTTTTTTTTTTGACGTGGTTGAAAACAATTTGAAATTTTTTCGGTGTTTGTTTCTAATTTATAGGGGCACAATAGATCTACTAGGTCGCAGTGCACTATCCCCATCAATAATAATAATTCTAATTTATAATTTCGAAGCTTGCAAAATGAACGCGAATTGCAAAGAGAAATGAGAAAATGATATTTTTTTAAATTTTTTTTATAATTATAAGGGTCAAGCGCAATGTACAATATGCTTTCAACTAATTCACGGGAGCTTAAAATATAATATGGAAAGGCATTTTAAGACATGTCATGCAGGTTGCGTTGCTGATAAGATAGCGGAGGGTTCTAAAGAACAGTTATTTTCGGAGTTAAACAAGTCGTTTTTGGTTCATGATGCGCTACGAATCTTGGAGTACATAGAAAGTTATGCTGAGGAAATAAACATGCAACATCTTAAAATTCAGTCAAATATTACTTATACTGCACCTCTAAAAGCATCTTATGTTGCAAGTTTAAGTATTGCTCAGAACTTCAAACCGTTTTCTGATGGCTTGTTTATTAAAAAAGTTTGCAAGCAAATGCTGTCTTGTTTCGGAGAAAGAGGAACTTTGTTAGCAGACTCTTTGTTGTCGACAACTGATATTGATATCAATTTGGATAATTTATTTGAAGGATCATGGAAGAAGGAAGATTAGAACTGTTTTTTTTTTAAATAACATTACAGAAAATGAAATTTTTGTTTTTCGGTGAACATACTGAATTCCATTTTTTTGTTTGCATTTTTTTGTGCAACTTTACATGTATTGGTGTTTGCTCTTCCATAAGAAGATTTTGGGCACCCCTGGCTTCGATCGCTGCCAGGAAAAGCGAAATTGTGTGCGCTCACTTCACACGCATGAAATCAGTGGCGCATGCAGGACTTCTTGTTGGATGGATATTTCACTACTAATTCTTATGTTTGAGGGGGTTTGAAACCCCAAATGTCCCCGCCCGTGTGCGCTACTGATTAAAACAACCAACGACCAAAAAAATCAACACAAGAGCACATAGAGACCACACGCATATTCATATCTCTGCCCATGGCACAATAAACAAGGTAGTGGCAGGCAGCGCCGTAGCGAGGGTCTCGGGGGCCCTTGTGCAAGATTTCGTAAGGGGCCCTTGAAAATTAATTTCTAAAAAAAAAAAGGTGATTTCGAAGCCTTTTCGAAGTCCATTAAAAAAAGGGTTCAAAGGTCGTGAGAAATTGAAAACAGCATTATACTTTGGTTTAAACAATTTCTTTATATCTCATAACACTTCGTTCAATAATGTGTGTGACTGACACATAGATGGCGGCACTAATACTAAATCAATTTTTTTTTTCGAAATTGTGAACCTTTTAGGCTTACTGTCAAAATTATATGTCAATCCGACCATTAGTTTACAAGTTACAGTGCTTTAAATGACACTACTTTTGAGTTTTCAAAAAAAATGAATTCAAAGCAATTCCGTGTGCTGATTTATCATTGTTTTTTAATGAAAAAAAATACTGTTCAATGCCAGGAATGGCTTGAAAAACATTATTCCGACTCTGCTCCATTAAAAAGAACCATTTGTTATTGGTATGCCGAATTCAAACGTGGTCGTACAGACACCGATGACATTCCATCTACTGGACGGCTGTTATTCCGGAAAACGTTGAAAAAACACTGAAAATCATTATGTCCGACCGTAAAGTGAAAGTGGGGGAGATTGCTGACATTCTAAAGATATCAGCAGGCAGTGTACACACCATAATACAAGAACATTTGGTTATGAAAAAGGTGTTTTCGAAATGGGTGCCGCGTTTGCTCACACCGGAGCAAAAACAACAACGAATCGATGATTCAAAGAGCTGTTTGGACATGTTTACGCGCAACAAGTCGGAGTTTTTGCGTCGGTACATCACAATGGATGAAACATGGATCCACCATTTCACTCCAGAGTCAAATCGGCAGTCTGCTGAGTGGCATGCAACCGGTGAAAGCCGCCCAAAGCGTCCAAAGGCACAAACATCGGCTGGCAAGGTTATGGCGTCAGTATTTTGGGATGTGCACGAAATAATATTCATCGACTATCTTGAGAAAGGGAAAACAATCAATAGCGACTATTATATAGCGTTGTTGGAACGTTTGAAAGAAGAAATCGCGATTAAGCGGCCCCATATGAAGAAGAAAAAAGTGTTGTTTCACCAAGACAATGCACCGTGTCACAAGTCGATGAAAACGATGGCAAAAATGCATGAATTGGGCTTCGAATTGCTTCCTCATCCCCCGTATTCTCCAGATCTGGCCCCCAGCGACTACTGGCTCTTCGCAGACCTCAAAAAGATGCTCCGTGGTAAGAGATTTGGCTCAAATGATGAAGTAATCGCCGAAACTAACGCCTATTTTGAAGGCAAAGAAAAATCGTTCTACAAAGGCGGTATCGAAAGATTGGAAAAGCGTTGGAATGATTGTATCTCCCTAAAAGGGGACTATGTTGATGAATAAAAACGAATTTTGGCAAAAAAATGTGTTTTAATTAGTTAGTCACACACATTATTGAACGAAGTGTTATGTGTGCACATACTTACTTACTTACTTAACTGACCATAACAACCCGTTATCGGGTTACGGCCTGCCGCAAAACTTCTCTCCAGGCGCCTCTGCTTCGCGCGCGCCTTCTCCAGTTGGTCACACCAAGAGATACCAGGGCCTCTTCCACTTGGTCCTTCCACCGGAGACACGGCCTCCCTCTTCGCCGTCGACCTCCAACCATCGCATCGAATACCTTTTTCGCCGGAGCTTCGTCGTCCATGCGGCAGACATGACCGAGCCAGCGTAGCCGCTGGATGTTAATTCGCTGCGCTACGTCCATGTCCTTATACAGCTCATACAGCTCGTTATTGGTTCGTATGCGATAGTCGTCACCAACCCGAACAGGGCCGAAGATTTTGCGAAGCACCTTCCTCTCGAACACTCCAAGGGCCGCTATGTCGTTTCGTGTCATTGTCCATGCTTCAGCGCCATAGAGGAGCACGGGCAAGATAAGCGTCCTATAGAGTGAAAGTTTTGTCGGTCGAGAGAGGTCTCTACTTCTCAATTGCCTACCGAGACCGTAGTAGCACCTGTTGGCAAGAGTTATCCTTCGCTTTATCTCCAGACTGACATCATTGCTGCTGTTGATGGCGGTGCCAAGGTAGACGAATTCCTTGATAACTTCAAAAGCATACCTGTCGGCCTCGACGTGAGACCCTAGCCGCTGCGAGTCCCTGCGTGTAGACAGCATATACTTCGTCTTGCCCTCATTTACCACCAGACCCATTTTGGCAGATTCTCTTTCGATAGCCGCAAAGGCAGCGGTGACATCTCGCTTGTTACGTCCGATGACATCAATATCATCAGCGTAAGCAAGGAGCTGGACACTTTTGTTGAAAATTGTGCCATTACGATGTACACCGGCCTTGCGCAGAACACTCTCCATGGTGAAGTTGAAGAGGTCGCAGGCCAAAGGATCGCCCTGTCTGAAACCTCGAACGGTATCAAAGGGGTCGGAGAGGTCACTTCCAACCTTGACGGAGCTGCGCGTATTGCTCAACGTCGCTCTGCAAAGTCTAACGAGCTTTGCAGGGATACCAAGTTCAGACAATGCGGCATATAGGCGATCCCTTATCGGGCTATCGAATACTGCCTTGTAATCGATGAAGAGATGATGTGTATCGATTTGGTTCTCATGGATCTTCTCCAGGATTTGGCGTAGAGTGAATATCTGGTCGATGGTGGACTTACCAGGTCTAAAGCCGCACTGATAAGGCCCAATCAGCGCCTTGGCGAGTGGCTTTAGTCTTTCACATAATACGCTCGTCAGGACCTTGTATGCAATGGGAAGTAGGCTGATACCCCTGTAGTTGGCGCATATTGTTGGGTCGCCTTTCTTCAGCACAGGACAAAGGGCACTGAGGTTCCAATCGTTGGGCATTCGTTCCTCCAGCCATATTTTGCAAATGAGCTGATGCATGCACCCAATCAGCTCACCGCCGCCGGCCTTGAACAATTCAGCTGGTAGCCCATCCGGCCCTGCAGCTTTGTTGTTCTTGAGTCGCTGGATAGCGACCCGGACCTCGTCATGGCTGGGTGGTGGCACATCCACACCGTCGTCGTCGATTGGTGCCATCTGGACATCTTCACCACTGGCGGAATTGTTCCTTTCGTCGCCTGCGAGCAGCTTGGTGAAGTGCTCCTTCCACAACCTCAGCACACCCTGCGCATCCGTAACCAGATCCCCGTTTTCGTCTCTTCAAGAAGATGCCCCAGGCTTAAATCCTTCCGTAAGACGCTTAACTTTTTGGAAGAATTTTCGGGCGTCATTCCTCGGCACTCCTCGATTTCCTCACGCTCGCGCCTTTCTTGCTCCCGTTTCTTGCGTCTAAAAAGGCACCTCTCTTTCTTCCTCTCCTCCCGGTATTTTTCTGTCATGGCTCGCGTGGCGGCCGACTGCAGGGTCTTCTTGTATGCAGCATTCTTCACTGCAGTGGCTGCGCGACACTCTTCATCGTACCATTGGTTTTTTGGTGGTGGGCGTCGAAAACCAAGGACATTTTCTGCGGCGGCGCGCATAGAGTGGGATAAGTGAGCCCATAATCCGCCGATGTCATCAGGTGGAGAGGGGGAGCGACCGAGCTGGTTGGAGAGTTGAGCGGAGTAGGCTTCGGCTACCCCTTGTGATCGCAGCTTACTGATGTCCAGCTTTCTTCGCAAACTAGGTTGTGCGGTCTTCGCTGCGCAAAGACGCATGCGTACCTTGGCTGCAACAAGGTAGTGGTCCGAGTCGATGTTGGGTCCTCGGAACGTGCGCACATCTAGAATGCTAGATGCCTTCCATCAATCACAATGTGATCAATCTGGTTGCGGGTGGATTGATCGGGGGATAACCAGGTGGCCTTGTGGATATCGAGGTGCTGGAATCTGGTGCTACTAACTACCATGTTTCGTGCCGCGGCGAAATCGATCAGCCTCAGACCGTTGTTCGAAGTGGTCCCATGGAGGCTGAACTGCCCGACTGTGGGGCCAAAGATGCCTTCTCGCCCGACCTTTGCGTTGAAGTCCCCGAGGACAATTTTGACGTCATGGGCCGGGCACCTGTCGTAGACGTCCTCGAGCTTCGCATAGAAGGCATCCTTGGTCGCATCGTCCTTCACTTCCGTCGGGACGCGCGCGCAAATCAGGCTGATGCTAAAGTATTTAGCTTTGATGCGGATCGAAGCCAGCCGTTCGTTCACCGGAGTGAACCGAGAGACGTGGTGGCGAAGTCTCTTGCTGACCACAAATCCGCAGCCAAATTCGCGCTTCTCCGCATGGCAGCTGTAGTAGATATTGCAGTCTGCTCGCTTGGAGCAACCTTGTCCTGTCCATCGCATTTCCTGGATGGCGGTGATGTCAGCCTTACATTTCGTGAGGGTTTCCGCCAGTTGGATAGAGGCACCTTCCCTATAGAGGGTCCGGACATTCCAGGTGCATATCCTCAAATCATGGTCCTTGAATCGTTTGCTGTGGTCGTCAACATTGTGGGCTCCTTCCGAGGCTTGCTTTTTGGCTTTCATTGGTATTTGGATTTTCCGTGGCGGGCACCAAACCCTGCGCACAACCCAAATTTTAAGTCCTGGGGATAGGACTCGCTGCACAGATTAGTTCACTATTCAGCGGATGCCAAATAGCTATCCAGAAGGGCCGCGCGGAGGCTGTGCATCAGCTTGGATTGGACAGGGACAAGGATCGTTCTGGCGTTCGCCAGGTTGAACGCAATCAGAGACTTTACCTTGTATGTCCGCTCCCTTCCTGTGTGCACATACTATTACACTATATTCTGTATTAGGTAGATATTTTTACAGCCAAATATTCTAGACTGCACGTAATTATTTGTAACTTACTCATCACTCATGAAAATATACTGTTCCTGCACATTAGGTGTCTCCTCAGTCTCTTGCGTTTACTTATTTCTCTAAAATGACTTTTTTCTCGATTTCATGGCGGCGAAACCATCAATAATTTTCGTGAAATCAATTTTTCCTGCTCTTTCATTCTCGATCGACAGAACAGCTAGCCCATTTAATCTTTCCTGCCCCATTGAACTCCTCAAATAATTCTTAATGAGCTTTAATTTTGAGAATGATCGTTCAGCAGACGCTACAGTTACTGGGATAGTAAGGTACATTATAGAAGCAGTATAAATATATCCGAAAAAGTTGACATCAACGAACTGTGTTCAATCATGAGAAAATCGGCTAGCTGTTTTACCGTTTTCATTTGCTTAATTTTTGAATTGAAAGTAGATTTCATTGATAACAATTGTGCAGGAAAAGATGGTGGTATGTAATCAGGAATTTTTCCCCCCAGGGGCCCTTTCCATAAAAAAGTAGATCCAATTTTATACAATGTTATAAAAACGTTATCGAAGATCTTTTCTAGCTCATACTTTAAAACGAATTCTAAAAAAAAAAAAAAAGAAATCTTCGGGGGCCCTGGTGCGCCGCACCGCCTGCACATGCCTAGTTACGGCGCACAATGGGGTAAACATGCCAAAAACCCGCGCATTGCCTATTTTATGCTGTAGTATCTATACGGTTAAAGATAAATACCTCAAATTTGGACATCTCCTTCAGGACTCTTCAGAGATTTGTTCACCATAATTTTATTTGATTTACTGTACCGTGCACCGGCACCCTACAGTCGGCAATTAGGCACTTTTAAAATCTTCATTAGTAAAAAACAAAACCAAAGTTAAAGTATTTAAATCGACCCAAACTGACTTATGAATACTCTAGATTGTAGCCGCGCCCCCATTTTTTTCCTCCTTTCATAAAACACCCACATAAAACACATACATGTAGGGTAATTCGTATTTAAGCAAAAACCATTTGATACGGGTTGATACGGCTCATAACGGGTTAATGGGGAGTACCATGCCCACTTACCGTTATAAATAACCACAAAAGGGCAGATGACGTTGGTAAGTATATAAATATAATACATTTTCCCAATTTAACCAAGTATGCTTATATGGCCACCCTACTTAAAAGTGGGCGTTCCATGCCCATTTTTACGTCAGAGTTTAGTTAGGTTACTCGTAAATTCCACACAAAGTTTTATTGAAATATATTGCCTTTTTCAAGAATCATCATGCGTACCCGCCGAAAAAATTGATACAAAATATTTTTTTAGCATATTTATTAATTCAGGTGATAAATCACATATATTTTTACTTTATTTATTTTTTTTAATACTATATATATGCACCAAGTGTTTTAAACGTACCGACCCATACGCGCGTTAAAAAGTTTTCAGTTCATATATATTTTTTTTCTTACTAAGAGAAGTGAATACAAGTCCAAAAACCTAACCATTCCGCAGCTTTCCGCAGACAAGTTGGGTATCATTTTTTTTATGAAGGTTCCTACTTACCTTCCCTAAAGATTTTCGATTATCCATGATTATCCATAAAAGTTATACACCACGAAAGTAGGACATTTTCCTAATAAAATCGTTGTTTTTGCCCAAACTTTGAGAACTTATATCTTTACAAGAAAATGTGCCATGGAAAAGAATTATATGTCAAATTAAATATAGGAATATGCTTATTATATGTACCAATAATTATTTGATTATATTTAAAAATAACGATTTAATTGACATTTCAGCATCACCATCAAAATAGTTGCATCGACAAAATGATATTGAGTATAAAAACACCCAACTTTGAACGGCTATACAGCAGACAGTTTCGGTCCAATATACATGCAAAAAGCATTTTCTGACTGCTACATGCATGTAGATTACGAGAAATAAAAAAAAAAGTTAGGCCCGTAACTTTAAGATTAGCCGTAATGCGCGGGTTTTCGACATGTTTACCCCATTGTGCGGCGCTGGTGGCAGGAAGGAGCGAAAAAATTCACGTGTATTTTGTTAGTGTTTTTGTTCGGTTCATTGTCAAATCGGACGGACGGTTCTCTTGCCAACAGTATTGCCAGCATCGAATAGACCAAATGGTCGAAAACGTAAAAATACACCAATTAACAGCAAAAGTACATAGCTTCATTGTTTTATTCTATTGTTTTACAATTAGGGGCAAAAGTGCTAAGTCCATAGTTCGCCGATTTTGCGTTAATTCATAAAAGTTAACAAAAATTGGAAAAATAATATTCTTTCGTCATTGCAAAAATGCTTAAAATTTCACAGAAAAAGAGTTGACTGGCAATGCTGTTCGCCGAATGTAAACAAAACAGACAACAATTTCTGACAACCTACCGAACTCTGACGAGAAAAAAGTAAAATTCGCTCCTTCCTGCCACTACCTTGTTTATTGTGCCATGTCTCTGCCGACTGCAAGCAGAGAGAGTTTCTTGCGTGGCTTCATTGTGGCTTTGCTGTAAAAACCACTCTCACGTGGCTTTATTGAAAAAGCCGCGGCAAATTCTGTGGCCGTAAGGAATAACAGCCAAAGTCGAGTTAGGATAAAATTGAGTTATTACCACCATTGCATTCGTCGTATTCAAATGTACTTCTACACAAAATTCTATGGCTTGTGCTCATAAAATGAATGTTTTACGCTCAAAAATCTAAAATTTAGCTAGTTAAAGCTAAAGCAAAATCAAAAATTAAAAGTGCTCTCCTGAAAACTTCATAAAATCGACTTTGGCTGTTATTCCTTACGGCCACAGAATTTATGAAGCGCCACTGATTTGTATGAACGTAAGACATCTTATAGTTTAACCCTTTTAGTGCCGGTGGGAAAAGAGGTGCCTATGCGAGAATAACCGGCCGAATTTCACAGTTTTCCTAGTGTTTGGGAAAATGCTCATAAAAACCAAACGAAAAACCATATTTACATGATACAAAAAGCAGTTTACTAAGGATGAAATAGAGAATGAATCGAAAAATTACGCTCTTTCGGTGGCTGTCCTCTCAGCTGGAAATGGCAAACCTCTGAGAGTAAAAATTGCTTATGAAAAAGCTCCCAAGCTACAAATATGAACGTGAGACATCTTATAGTTTAATTGTCTTTGGTCGAGGTTTGTAATAAAATTACAAAGCTTGTGTATTTCGTTCTTTACTTCATATGTTTATTTGGAGTAATAAATATGTTTTAATATCTGCAATATTGTTTATATCTAATCTAAAGTAGTTTTTCTGCTCGACTGTAGAGTTAACAGTATAGTTCCGCACGTGTTGATTCAAACTATTCTTTTTTTGCTCAATTTAATGACATTTCTGTACATTCGCGCGGTGTAGTGCATATTGTTGTGCTTCTGTGTGTCAACCAGCGTTGTTAACCGTTTTGGTTATTATTAACCAAAAATCGTTCCTTTTATTTTTGAAAATTGGTTTTGGTTATTTGGAGATTTTTTATCCAATTTGTTTTTATTTAGAATATTGTAACTGATACAAAATGTATCTTTTAGAATATTGCACACCATAGCCATTGACATTGCATTGCATTCAGCTGCGACCCTGAGATTATTGTTACGCAGTGGAAATTTTTGCGTTCCGCTGCAAAAAGTAATTTTAGAAACAATTTATATATTAATGCTTTTTGGATAGAGGTGAGTAAATTGAAGAATGGCATGGAGGAATGTACATATAAGGAAATTACAGATTTTGTTTTAAAACTATTGTCATTGCCCCACAGTTCTGCATCGACCGAAAGACAGTTTTCTCAACTAACGCTTGTAAAAACTAAAAAAAAAGAAACAAACCTAAAATTTAAACCATTATCATGTTGCCCAAAGAGCTTTTACCGAAGAATCGAGATTCTCGGTTCGTCTTGTCGTTTAAATTATTATAATAGAAATTGATAAGAACTATGAAATAGAAAAAAATTTTGATGTATGAATCTACAGACTGAGATCCAAAACATTTATGTTTTCCATACCTGACATATTTTGGTCCTGAAAGTTAAAAATAGAAAAGTTAGTTAAAAGGAAACAATTTTCTTCTTTCATTTGATACCCATATCTTCATCATTGCACAATCGCAAATATTAAAAATTTAAATGTGTATATAATAAAAATTTTAAAGTCCTTTAAGAAGGTTTTTGGGTCAGAAAATGAAAAACTGACTATGCCCGGATATTATAAGATGTGAACCAGAAAAAATTTAGAATTTTTACGCATCCAGCATTCGAAAATGCCAAGAGTTAGGAGGCTGGTATTTGGGAGTGAAAGTATCTATAAATATTGCAGTTTCTTGCTATATTACTCAATTGCATCTTGGATCTACTTTAGTCAACATTTCCAGCCCGCAAAAGCGCTGCCGCAAATTAATACTGGACATTTGCTTGACTGATAAGACGAAGTCTAGACTAAGCATTGCAAGGGAAAGCAAAGCGAGCGTAGTGACGGTTTATAATGTTATAAACAATTACAACGTGGGAAATTCCATCTACAGAGCCAAAGAATCAGGCAGAAAAAAGGGTCCAAGTAACCCAGAAGTGCTGAAGAGGCTTGTTAGCAAATATCGGAATAAACCCACGAGGGCGACTTGAGATGTTGCAGCTGCATCTGGCACATCGCAATCAACTGAGATGCTATATAAGCCTGGAACTTCGGCCTATTGAAAGATATTGGGCTGTAATGAAGCAAACTCTACGAAAAACAAAGAAAGTTTGCAAAAATTATGTACAGTTCCGAAATCGATGGAAGCAAGCCTATGCAATAGTCACCGAAAATACTGTCCAGTCTCTAACTAAGACCGCTAAGAAAAATATAAAAAAATGTTGCAACCACTAATTATATAATTATATTTCATGAAATTTTTTTGTAAATTCGAGTTTAAGAAATGTATAATAAACTGCAGTTTATTTTAGTAAAATCGGACTATTACTTTTTTTTAATGTATCCTTAAAAATTCTAAATTTTTTCTGGTTCACCTCTTAAATGACCTCTAGTTTCACGCCTATATCAACACTTGGATGGGTCTCGGAAAAATAAAAAAAATTTTTCGCACGGTGTAATAAATGAAAAGTTGGTGTTTTCACTCTTAACGTTGTTATTTTTCTTTGAATTCCATTGATGTAAGGCTTAATATTTGCTCAAATAATATATCTTAGATCTTAGAACCAGAGAAGCTCATTTATTTCATCCATAAAAAACCCATTCGAAAATGTATAATTTTTGAAAATGGTCAAAAAATTCAATTTTTTCAACTTTCATCGTCAGTAACTTTCCCAAACCTCATTGGACAATCCATATATTGTTGGAAAGGCAAGTTAATGACCTTCTGATTGACGTACTACATGTGTTAGTGGGATGGTTGGATTACGAGATATATGCTCATAACTGAAATAAGAGGGGAAAAACGTGTTTTTCGAAGATTTTTCGAAAATGCTTCTTAAGAAAATTTTTTGATTTTCAGTTTCGTGTTCAGCAGCCGAAGATTAATCTAAAAAATACTTTTGTTTTTAGGAGCACGCGATGAACCCATTTTTTGTCGAGTAGTGTTATTTATTTTATATCACTCATATGTACATACTAGGGATTGCAATACCGGACCAGTTTTACAATCCCGGGATTTTCGGGACTGAAAATCACAATCCCGGGATCCCGGGATTTTTTTCGGGATTGAATATATTACTTTAAGGAACTAGTTCAGACTTTTTTTCAATCAAATAAATTATATCTATGTATTAAATACAATTCTGTGTACTGAATTTAAAGCTAAGAACAAACTATTTATGACAAATAACTTAAAAACGCATTTAATTGCCAAATCACCCGGCTAACCTGCTAAAAAAGGCATCTCTCTGATTCAATACAAGTACATCAAATCGTATTACGTGTAAATCTTCAAGTTTTGGCCCTTCAAAATAAGTGAAATTCGGTGTGAGTAATAACTATCAATAAATAAAGTTTCGCTATAGTTTTAATTCACAAATGCTGATGGTTTTATATTAGCTTTTTCTTCCTCCTCTCTTTACACCATTTTCCTTGTGTATTGTGAATGTGATAAGTCACATTAGTGTAAAGAAGAATTAAACTTGCATGTTTTTATAAAATTCTGGTTGTTTACTCTTTTGAATGGATTCATTTTTGGGAGCGTAAGCTTGTTTGCACTTCTGATTTTGGTTACTGGCAAATCTGTACTGGAAAAGACAGACGGGACAGAGATATTTTGTACAAATTTGTAAAAAGTAGTTCTACACAAACAGAGCTATTGTTGCATTAACACTTATTCAAACGTCACATGCAATGAGCAATTTATTTTTTGTGTTAAATAATACGGGTTACATTTTTTGAAATCAACGTGACAAAAGCAAAATGTAAGCTTTTTGTTTTTGTTTCGATCCCGGGATAGGATTTTGTCAATCCCGGGATTTTTCGGGACTGAAATTGTCCGGGATCCCGGGATTACGGGATTCGCGATCCCGGTTCCTTAAATTTAGTTTATGTATGAGTTATTTATTTTGTTTATGTCGAATAAACATTTTGGTTATTTTTTTTATATTTTGGTTATTTTTATTTTTGTTCCTGGTTGTAAATTTTTTTCTTGAGCTAACGCTGATGTCAACATTTAAATAAGCAAATTGCGTCGGCAGCGAAGAAATCTCGCAGAAAATCTGATTGTAGTTTATGGACAGAAAAAACATTGCATTGCTTTCGTTTCGCGATTCATTCGCGCTCCCAATAGGTTTTTTATTTTCTCTTCGGCCAAATTTAAAACGGGCGCAGCAACCCGTCTTTTGCGATAACACATGTGTATTTGCTTGCGTCAATGTTTAGGTCGCGCACGCACTACTAAATGTCTACTGCTCTGCAAAGCCATGCCATGCGACTCAACCACAGAGAAAATTGACACAGTCGATAGACCGCATAGTAGATGTCTCGGAAAAATGTCTCTACAGAAGTTCTTCGGAAAGCAGGAGAGTGGTAGAGTTGTGGACACCCAACAGGTAGAGTCCCTACGCTCTCCACTCTACAATCTACCGAAACACTCTGTAGTGGACACCTGACTCTACGAAAGATTAAGGGGTCGTCCATAAATTACGTAACGCAATTTTTAGTATTTTTTGACCCCCCACCCCCCCCCCCCCCTGTGTCAAAAACTGTCACATTGGCTTGAACCCCCCCCCCAAGGTGTAACGTAACGGAGTCAAGTTCAAGAAAAAGGGAAATAAATAAGTGCTGCCCGTAGACGGTGCGGACACCCAGAAGGCGTTCCTCAACATCGATAATGTTGATTTTTTCTATACCAAGTGTTAAAAAGCGGGAACAATTAAAAAAATGTTTATTTCAATCAAGATTATATGAATACGTTTAAAATTTGTTACGTCACATTCTGCTCGACCCCCTTCCCCCCCGGCGCCACAAACTGTCACATCGAGCAAGACCCTCCCCCCCCCCCCCAGGAGCGTTACGTAATTTATGGACGACCCCTAACCCATTGCTGCCGGGTTTCAGTTCCGCCCATACCATTTTGATAAAATTTCATACACGACCTAGAAGTGACAAAATTGTGAATAAAATTTCAGCTTTATATCTCTGCACGTTGCTGAGATATTCATTAGGTATTTTGTACCCATTACGCAGCAAGGGTAGCTTTTTCCCATACTTTGTGAAGTGATCAGCTAAACACGTGAACGAAAGTTGTATTTTTTACAGGTGAGTTAGGATTTTTGATTAGATTTTTGTTAAGTTCTAAGGCCACTACGTTTCGCCACATTTTCCAGCTCCGAAAAATTCACGATTTTTGGAGTCTGGTAACTCTAGCTAGATGGCGAAATTTTAGGGTGACTTTCACTAGGTTAAGGTAGTTCCATCTTTACCCTAACTCTCCCTATCAATGGTTTTGTGAGATCTCAAACATTGACTTTTTTGTGATTTAAAAAAAAATCAATTTTCATGGGTAAAATTTTACCCATTAGGCAGCAATGGGTTAAGGTGATTTGAAAGATAGTTGCCAGAAGAGCCCCGTATATCTTTCAATTTGTCTATCAAACTATCTTTAAAGGATACAGTGCAATACAAATTCAACAAAATTTTCGGAGACGAGGTCTAACATAATGCGTTCTAAAGAAGATCTCAGTGCACGAAAATGTGCCACGGGATTTTTTCCGAGAAGTTCGAGTGTTTTTTTAATGCAGTTTAAAGATGGCGGCTTAGTGCCCCTAATCAAATAAAAGCTAATGGTACGAAGTTGAAGGGGACATATCCCTTTTTGAACATTTTTATGAAACAAGATATATAGAACTATAATTTTATCCTGGAATAAATATCCTGAAAGCTATAAAAATTAAAATTTTTAAAGTTCTTCAGGTAGAGAAGATATATACTCCATATAACTTTTATGTAAATCACTTTTACAGTTAAGATTTTACAACGTTTAAACAAATGTTCATATACAAAGTATCTGGTAGCTGGTATTTTATCAACAAGACCTCTAAGTTAATATTTCCAAAAGCTTTTTCCCCATGCATCATTATATCATTA
The DNA here is from genome assembly GCA_963971225.1 of Melieria omissa. Lineage (NCBI taxonomy): Eukaryota > Metazoa > Arthropoda > Insecta > Diptera > Ulidiidae > Melieria > Melieria omissa. The sequence goes on along the minus strand of OZ020269.1, from coordinate 50,033,419 downwards.
CGCTTTCAAAGGTTGTTCCGTGTCGCAAGCTCTTGAGTGGGTTCTTCCAGTGGTCTTGTGATTGTTACCCCCAAAACTAAACCACAAAAGCAGTCTAAAAATAAGAGTTGAATTGATTTTTAATAAATCATCCTTTCCAGCTCATTCAAAGGTATATTAGAAAAGGTAAAATTCGATAAAATGCTTAAATAAGAGCAACCGTTGAATTGCCAGTATGTAGATTTCTTCGGCCTTTTAGCTGCAGTTATCCTTAAGGCTCTTTGCTGAGTCTAATAACTTTACTCAAATAGTGCATGAACAAACGCATATCCCCTGCGTTGAGATGCACGCACCTCTTGGAAACTCCGGCCATTGTAGCATTTTGGCGTCTTTCTCATACTCTTCTTTCTGGAATCTTCGCCCATCCTAATGCACATTAGGTCAAATGATCACTTTTTCTGTGCGAAAGTCAAATTTCGTAAATGCCGTTATACAATTTTTTCCCCCCTCATCATGTTAGAAATACTCCAAAGCAACGAAAATACCACTTTGTTTTTTTAAAACATAAAGTACCTTTTGACAGTACTCACTCAAAGTCGCTTTATCGACAAGTCATTGAATATTTATTTGCTGAATCAGTATTGATAGTAAAGTTTTAAGCTCGTATTGTGAAAATTGTGCGAATAATTTAAAAAAAGTTGGAAATGGAAAACGATGCATTAAGTACGTATTAATGATTTTATTAAAAATGCATGGAATTTTTTTTTTTTTGTTGAAAAAAAAATAATTTTCTAACCTGACCTCAAAGCTTTTGCGGTTAACTTCAACATTTAAATTTATGCAAGCTTTTAAAGTTTCGGCAACATTTGACAAAGATAAAGTAAAAAGAAATGAATAAATTAGTATATTATAAGTTCATTTCATTTTATTTCAAGTTGCGCTTTTTTGCGTTTTGCTAGTAATACCATTTTTTCCAGGACACTAGGCTATACAAAAATTCGAATTGTTTGAAATTTAGCTCGAGGAACGCACAAAGGAGAAAAAGCATGATGCGCTTCTTAATCATGTCGTACAAAATATTGGTGGTACTGAAATTTCCGATGATTGCAGGAAAATTATAGAAGCAAAATTACTCCTTTGCTGCAAGTACTTGGCAGCAAAATGGCAAAAATGTAGCAGAGAGGTGGACAAATTTCGAGCTAAAAACTACGCATGGCTTAGTACTGTAATACATTTTGGATTAAAATAATCATCAGTAAAAGCCAGTTGTTCGGCTGTTGGACGTCAAAGGAAGGAGAATATGCAAAACAAATCTTAGTGTTCCGTTTTGAAATTATATTGATTTGTTTATCGTGCCAGTTTCTATTAACTTCAAGTAAATTTCAAACGTTCTGCTTTCAAACAGCTGACATTATTCAAAAGTTACATATATCCTTGGTTGCCGATGACATCTACTGCTGTTATCAACAATTTTTGGAACAAATGCAAATGTGAAAGAACCCCGAACATTGAATCATATAGAGCTTATTTTTGTGAATCTAAAAAACTAAAAATTTTGCCTGGGAAACGCCCATAAAACGCGTGGCTCGGTGTCAAAGTTCACAGTTTTTATCAAAAAACTCAGTTGATATCCAACTGATTTACACGATATGGGTATCAAACGAAAGGTCTTTTTCATACCTTTCTATTAATGCACAACATTAGATACGTAGTATGTACTAATAAAAGTTTTAGGCGTTTTTTTACAAAACGGATACATACATTGTGACCGAAAAGTTTCCGGAAATTCTCATTTAAAATTCGCGCGCTGTATATTTTTCGATATTTTAAATTTCTGTAGGTTGGTAGCACTGTCCTTAATTACTATGCCAAAAATGAGCGCGATCTGTCAGACAGTTTGTTTACGGCAGCTGTTGAAACCAGTTCACCTCAGTAGTGCGTTGCGATTTTGTTGAGAATTTTCTTCAAAATGAGTACCGTGAACAGGTCCTTTGGACGTGCTTGATCGTGCCAATTCCGATCCAACTTTCATGGAACGCATCATAACTGGTGACGAGACATGGGTCTACGAGTACGACATGCAAACAAGCCAACAATCATCGGAATGGAGAGGAAAAGACGAGCCGAAACCGAAAAAACCACGCCAAAGTCGCTCGAAAATCAAGGTAATGCTGATTGTTTTCTTCGATATTCGGGGTGTGGTGCATCATGAATTCGTCCCTGAAGGACCAACAGTCGGTAAAGACTATTATTTGACTGTTTTAAGACGTTTGCGTGAAAATATCCGCCGTAAACGGCCTCAATTGTGGAAGGATAATTCATGGATTTTTCATGACGATAATGCTCCCTCGCACCGAGCCAACATTATCAACGATTTTAAGGCCAAACATTCAATAAATACCATCGAACAGCCACCGTATTCACCTGATCTTGCACCGGGTGACTTTTTCCTGTTTCCCAAACTCAAATTACCACTCAGAGGAACGCGTTTTGAATCCATAGAAGACGTAAAACAGAATTCGCAGAGGGAACTCAAAGCCATACCGGAAAGCGCCTATAAAAAATGTTTTGATGATTGGAAGAAACGTTGGCATATGTGTATCGCTTCTAATGGAGCATATTTTGAAGGAGATAAAATAAATATTGATAAAGATTAAGAATTTTGCGTTTTATTTAAAATTTCCGGAAACTTTTCGGTCACAGGTATATTATAAAAAAAAAAATGTTTTCGCTTAAAACTTTTTTTAGTACAACTTACGTATCTAATGTTGCACATCAGAAGAAAGGTATGAAAACGACCTTTCGTTTGATACCCATATCGTGTAAATAAGTTGGAGATTAACTGAGTTTTTTGATAAAAACTTTGAACTTTGACCTTGAACCACGCCTTTTATGGGCGGTTCTCAGGCAAAATTTTTAGTTTGTTAGATTCAGGAACCAACTCTCTATATAAAAGCACACTCATTAATTTAAAAAATTTTTTTTTTCATTTTTGACCTCAGACAAGTTAATGGGCGTGAAAGGGTTAATATTTTTTTGTTTAATTTGTTAATATTTTACCTACTTTTGCCTTTGCTATGATTTTGGCTTCAAATAATACAATATTTTAGCCGTTATTAATTTCGCACAGAAAAAGTGGTCATTTGACCTATTGTGTAATGTGGAGATATGATAAAGCTAACTGGAGTGGACTTTGAGTGAATTGTTCGCCCACTTCCATTGGAAATTGTGTTTTCTTGATAGAACAATAAATGCCGTAGCCAAAATGGTTGAGGAAATGTATTATTGGGAATGGGGTCCTTCATATCTAATAAGCAAATTTGCATTAAATCTGAGGACAATCTCTAGTTTAATGAAACATGCAGAATTGCTGTCAGGTCTAAAGAGGAAGCTTTCAGAGCATGGCAGGCAAATAAAAATGCCGCCATTGAGCAGCTGCGTAAACAGGCTAGAAACCGATGCAATGCCGAGGCGCCAAAAGTTTCTGCACGAACAGCACCAAAGGAAAAAATTTCTTCAATGCCAGCGTGGTAGTAACAACTTTTGGTAATTTCTCTTGCTTTATGCCAGAAATTCATTTTCGGGCACAGGTAGTTAAAAGAGTGCTTGCAAATAAGGCTTCGATGTAAATAAGGCTTCGGGGCCGGACGGCATTCCAGCCCTTGGTTTTAAAAAGTGCTCTACCTCACTGGCTTGTCCATTACGCAAACTTTTCAACATGTCACACACCATAGCACAGTGGTCGGACTTATATGGGCACAGCGGTCAAAAATACTTCTAGCAGAGATATCAGCCTCAAACTTTGGTCACGTGTTTCTAAAAATGTGGCAATTATTTCATGTGAAAATGGGCGTGGTCGGACATCTATACGCCTGCCCCCATGTAAGGAAATGATAAAAAATTTGTTTCTTTTTTTTTTTTAATGAGAAACGAATTGTTTCCAAGATTTTGCTCGACGAAATTCATATATAGGCAGGCTCAGAGGGGCAACCGGAGGGGGTTGCGGGGTTCAAACCCCCAAATAAAAAAATTGCTTGTGAAAATTATGGTCTCAAACATTATTAGGCCCAAAGTGGTATGCAAAACCCCCCAAAATGAAATCCTGTGTGCGTTACTGTACAGGTAATTAACTCAAAACGGAGCGTGAATTAAAATTTTATGAACAGAAGGTGGAAGCCAGTACTATTGATACATCTCTATTTCTTAGCACTGTCGAGCGCATATTTCCTTAATTTTTCAACATTAATTTTTTAATCTGAAAACATAGCTTTAGCTTTAACATAAAATTTAGCACTTGTATAAATCATATTTTATCTTGATATATCTCCAAATTTGATTAGAAAAAGTTTTCCATACGACACATTTTTAACTGATCGTTCCTGTGGCAGCTATATCTTACAGTTGGGCGATCTTGTTCAAGTTTAGTTATGCGATTCAGTATTACATAGAAATGTCAAATACGACATTTTGCGAGAATGTCTTTAAAAATGCATATCTTGTTATGTCATTTCTTCTGCCAGATTTACTAATTTTCCCACATTGTGGGGTCTGAAACCGCTTTGCTCCATTTTCTCCTTCCACATTTGGACCTGAAACCTCTTTAACATTACCAAAAAAAACCAAAACTGTCCCCACAGAACCTATGATAACAAAAATATTTACATATGTAAATAGTGTCAGTCACCGTATATAAAAATTGGTTTAAAGGTGAAATTAAAATAGAAAAGTAAAAAAGTTGCAAATCGCATTATATTAACATCACATTACTTAAAAACAACAACACAAACAAGCAACAATACCACCGCACAAAATGCCAAGCTTCTTTTGCACTTCTGGGTTTGCGCCCCATTTTTAATACAGGCACTCAGTCTATGAAAGAAAGAAGCCTGGCAAATTCTGGCAGCTGAAACTAACACATTATAATCTTAAAACGTGACCTAGTATTAGGAAAAAAAGATCAATGGGGGCAACGAGGGGGAACACAACTAAAACTTTGAGTGAATTTCTGGGAGTCAGACGAAAAACACAGAATTAGTAGTTGTAACTTTTGATTTTTGTTTTTAAGTAGACTTCAATTTAAATATATCTCATTAACTAAAATTAAGTTAAATACTTTTATGTTCAATACCCTTTTTATTAATTTTAAATTTGGTGATTTTTTAATAAAGTTTTAACACTTCAAAATTGATTATTGTAAAACGCTGCTCACATTGCACTAATCAAGTGAATGTGATGCTCTCACTTCTGATGCTATTTTCAGAAAGTACCGCAAGAATCAAACCAAACAAATGTACCGTTAGAAACATTATATGGGAGATTATGTAGTTACTTTTAATTTTAAAATTTGGACTTTGAATTTTTTATCTTTGGCCTATGAGAGTGACCACAGTGCATAGGTGTATTTCCGACATTTTGGAAGGTAGCAAATGTTCAACCAGTTCCTAAAAACGGCAAAACTACTAACCCTGCGAACTACCGACCTATAGAAATCTGTTCGGTGCTTTCCAAAGCAATGAAAAGCATTGTAAACTTCAACCTTGTGAAATATCTGGAGCACAATATGGTAGACTGCTAAGTGACCGCAAATACGGCTTTCGGAGACAGCGATCGACGGGACACCTTATGGCGGTCCTCACCGAGAAATGGAACCATAGTATTCTAAACCTCGGTGAACGCAAGGTTGTTGCATTGTATATTTCCAAGGCCTTTGACTGGGTGCGGCACAAAGCACTCGTGTCGACGAAGAATCCCATCTACTCGTTTGCATATGACAGCACCATTTGTCATTTGTACTCATTCACAAAGCGCCCCACCTCTGTGGAGATTGAGAGAGAACGGCGCCGTATAAATGACACACTTAAAAGCGATCTACAATCTCCAAGTGGAGTCAAGCGAACAGGGTCGATTTAAATCCTCGCAAGACCCAATGTTGCCTGTTATCCTACAAACGAGTCTCCCTACATCCCAACACATCCCTGGTTATGGGTTGTGTAGGTATTACGGAATGGGCAGCTCTTGATATTTTGGGCATGTCCATTAAGAACGATCTTCGTTGGAACGATCATATTTTTGGCGTGTCGAAAGCAGCCAAGTGCCTCGGCTTCCTAAAGCGGTGCGTATTATCTATACCACCCTAAAATGAAGTTTAACTCGCACCTATGGGCAGGGGCTTCAAAAATCCAGTGGGAGCTCCTGGACCGGGTGCAAAACCGTGGGATCAAGCTTATAGGGGACAGTAGGGCATCTAGCTCTATTGACACCCTTAGAACATCGTCGAAACGTGGCATGAGGGGTATTATTTTACCGATACTTTTTGGTTAATTGCTCAGTGGAGATGAGCAGCTTGCTGCCATCTTTCCGGGTATTCCCCCGGGCAACCCCTTTGGACACTGGCGCAAATGCGTTCCACTTTGAAACGATGTTTCAGCGCACTACGCATTACAGAAAAAGTTCGTTTTTGGCCCGTACAGCGCGGTTGTGGAATGGTCTGTGGTGGATATTTTCCCCAACATTTATGATCTCGATGGGTTCAAGTCAAGAGTCCACAACCACTTCCCTCAAAACCCTATCTCTTAACCATTATATCCTTCCTGAACCAACGCAATGCCTCTCATTAATAGGGGTCATCCCCTGCGCGTTTGTTTGAGTATAAAAAAAAACCGGTGTTAAAAGCTAAGAGCTTTTACCGAAGGATCGAGATTCTCGGTTCGTCTTGTCGTTTTAATTATTATAAATCCAAGGTTTGTTTTGAGTCGCAAGCTCTTGAGAGGGTTCTACCAGTAGTCTGGTGATTGTCATCCCCTTAACATATCTAAAAATAAGAGTTGAGTTGGTTTTTAATAAATCATCCTTTCCAGCTCCAACGAAGGTATGTTAGAAAAGGTAAAATTCGATAAAATGCTTAAATAAGAGCAATCTCGTTTAATTGCAAGTAAATTTTTCCGGTTTTTTGTTGCAGTAAACCCGTGTTTTCAGTTAAGAGAACCCGGTTAGATTTCTTTCAATTAAGCGTTCTACGGATGATTGAAAAGAAATACATTCTAATTCCGAATGCAATTTCAAAAGCCAACCGCGACAGGTAACGAAAGCACTTGATCCACTTATCACGGATGTGATAATACTGTTACGAAAATTAGTTCTTTAGGCTTATTCGTATCTCTGGATTGTGCTTGAAAAATAAAACACACTTCAATTACTCAGCGCAAAACGCAGTCAAACACCAACGATCAATTCATTTACAAACTTACACTTGCTTGTCTTTACACTTGCTGCTACTTATTGGACTATTCCGTGTTTCACCTTTACTTATTTAAATAAGACTGTCCCTCTGCGCTGTGCCCGGTTGCGTCTTATACTTGTCTGCTTATCGCGCCGATTGTTCTCGCACATTCCAACTGGACTATCTCTCGATCGTTCTCGTACGTCCCATTACCATCGTGAACCATTCTTGCCATAACGGCCGTACTCTAAAGCGCGTGCCTAAAAGTATGCCCGTAAAAGCATTCATGCATAGCGTAGCGGACAAGGTCGTTATACTGCCCACCACTCGTACCGAACAAGTGTCAAGGCTCCGCCGCAGTAAGACGCCAGGCGCTCCAAATTGACTACTTTCAGCCTAGCATTTCGGCTGCAGCAGCGTTGAACCCTGTACACCATGTCATTAATCCTGATCACAACCTTGTACGGTCCTTCCCATGACGTTTGAAGTTTTTGAGACAAACCTTTCTTCCGTAGCGGGTTGTAGAGCATTACCAGACCGCCGTCTTGGAACCTTGCTGTGTTAGCCCGTAGACGTACGGAACTGGACGAAATCCATCAGTTTATAGGTGGATTTCGTCCAGTTCCGAACGCTTATGGACCACGTAGTCAGTCCTAGCGCCTTCCGGCGTGCTGACCACTCCGAACTTCAAGTCAGCAGGCAACCTGTGCCGAAAACTGCTCGGGCTGGGATGAGTGATGTCGTATCATGCGGGGCTGACCTATACGCCATCACGAACAGAAGGATATGAGTGCCCCAATCCTTTTGATTCCTGCCTACTACTTTCCGCAGATATTTTTCTAGTGTCCGATTGAATCGTTCCACCATGCCATCGGACTGCGGATGCAAAGGAGTGGTGCGAGTTTTTCGTAGCTCCTTGAATACCACAGACTCGAAATTCCGGCCTTGATCCGAGTGCAACTCCAGCGGAACTGCGAACCTGGCCACCCAGTTGCTTACCAGCATTTCCGCGACCGTGGTGGCCTCCTGCTTAGAAGTATGACACACTTCGAGCCATTTGCTAAAATATTCCATTCCCACCAGCTTATACTTGTTGCGTTGAGCTCTATTTGGGAATCGGCCGGCGATGTCCATGCAATTCGCTCGAACGGCGCTCCCACGTTGTAATGCTGCATGTGGCCCCGAGATCTTCTTGTCGGCCCTTCGCAGCCGATCATGGATCACAGCTCTTAATCCAATCGACTACCGACTCCTGACATCCTACCCAGTAGAATCGCATTCCAATACTGCCAGGAACTCTATTCGTGTCAAACAGTAATTGCATTCAGGTTTCGACAAAATTTCGCTGTAGTATGCTATCACTTGCTCTTGACCATCTATGATCTGTGATAGCACACCGCCAATACAGTGTCCGCTTTCATCTTTATCCAGAATAAACATCTCTCCGGGCATGGGGAAAGCCAGAATTGGATCTGTGCACAGTTTTTTCTTTAGTCGTGCAAAAGCCTGCTCCTGCTCTTCACTCCACTCGAAGGCTTGATTCTTCTTCATCAGTTTGTGCAAGCTGCTGGCTATGGCAATCGTCGGTAATATGTGCACAGGCTCAGGAAACTGTGGAGTTCGTGTGGATTGCGTGGTCGGGGCCTCTCCTTCACCGCCGTGATTTTGCCTTCATCCGTATGTACTCCGTTAGCGGAAACCGTGTGACCCAGATATTTTACCTCTTTTTGAAACAGCGAGCACTTCTTTGGGTTGAGTTTAAGCCCGGCATTTTGTATTCGCTCGAATACCTCCTTCAGCTTTTCCAGGTAATCGCCGAAGCTTTTACCTATCCCACCCAATATGTCGTCAAGGTATACCAGACACGTCCGCCAATGCAGCCCTTTTAGCACACGTTCCATTGGCCGCTCGAATGTTGCTGCAGAAGTGGCCGCGCCTTTTGTTTCTGCTTTTCTGTCAATTCGCTGCTCCACTGGTTCTTCTGCGGTATGGCGTCCATGTTAAAACGGCTTTTCTTACTTCTTCCGGGCTACTCTCACAATTGACCACAGCTACAGCCTTTTCCTACATATCTGGGTTTATTAAGCGGGTTCAGTATTCTGACTGGTATTTTGCCGTGTTTGGGTTCCTCTAATATACGTCCGATGATTATGTTGTCGTTCTTGTTCTGGTGCTTCTACAACCCACAGCCGACTTGTCACATCGTCCTCATCCCCCTTTGCCCACACAGCCGCCTCGGAATTCGCTGGTATCGTCTGGTGGTGACACACCTCTGGTATTTTCCACGCTTCGGTCATAGCCAGTGTGCTGCGGGAATTCAACATTGTCATACCTCAGCACCCTTTCCTTCAGGTCCAGCGAAAATCGCGACGATGAACTCATGTTCCAGAGTGTTGGTGCCGATAGCAATAGTTTTTGTAACTTTTCCTCTTACCGGCGCACGCTCGCCCATCGCTGCCTTCAGCTGTATGCCATGCAATGGTTCCAAATTCCTCAAAAGCTTCCTTTTTATGATTGAATTTGACGCTCCAGTATCCAGTGTCAACACAACCAATTTTCCATCTATCTTTCCTTCAATCGTCAAGCTGCTGGGGTGTTGCAGCTGCGAGACGAGGACGGTGGGGCAGCAGGTTGTGGGGATCAGCTCACGCCCCTTTCGGGCTGACCCTTTTTAGTTTAACGACTCCTCGTCCGTCCGTCTACTTAAATGTCGGCTTGCGCATCATCAACGCACTGCGACGTGTCTCCCGGTCATGAAGACCTTTGATGAACGACTTAATCTTCATTCTCACGAGAACATTAGCGCCGACTTCCGGGTAGGATAGCTGCACCAGCCGCTCAATGTCTGCTGCATATGTCTGCAGCGCCTCATTAGCTCTCTGCCTACGGTTCTTCAGCTCGCAGTAATACAGCGAATTACTGCTAGGTTGAATTGTAGCTTGAATGTATCGAACGGAGCAGTACCATCATAAGTAGGCACTTCTGTTTTTTGGGAACATTTTCCTGAACTATCGGCAACCGTTCTCGCGGCTGTACCTCTTTGAGCCACTCGTCGATTCACCGAATCCTCCAGACCGTCAACGTTTTTGTCCAAATGTTCTACTCGCGTCTCTAGGAGCTCAACTTTCCCAATAATCCTGTCTGAAATTTCTTAAACTTTCTGGTCGAAGCGCGCAAGATTTTTCTGAAGCTTGTTTTCCATTCACTCGTCCATTTCTCGATTCGCAGTTTCGACTTTTTCCAAAATTTCCTGATTCGTAGTTTTCAGTTTCATTTCTCGATTTGCAGTTTCGACTTTTGCCGAAATTTACAATTGGCGGTATTTATTTTTTTGTTTATTGAGGAGTTCCGTCTTGAAACTCCATTCAATAGACGAATGGGCGCAACAGGAGGCAGATCGAGTATTTTTGACATTTGCGCCGAAACCGAATCGAGTTCACACGATTGGCATTCGGTTTTTTTTCAAAATGCGTACAATTTCTACGCATTGCGGCAATCGTGGGACCTTACCTTAAGAGATGCAGCGGCTCAATGGCTGCTGCAATTTCCTCATCGCTTGAGAAAACATCTTCACATAATCCTTCCCACAAGAGGCAGCAGCAGAAGAGCATGGCATATCTACTTCAGCACCATATGACGCCACGCCCGGAATTCCCGTTATTTGAGCATTTATTTTTGCCGCAGCTATTACCCGCTCTTCCAAATTGCTTAACTGCAGGGCGTCATATGGTCCACCACCTGTTTTCGTCAGGCTCTTCATTCGGGTGGTCAATTTTCGTTTGGCGTTATATTTGTAGTCAGGCCATACTTAAAAAATATTACGAGTTACAGTTTTGTACATTTCAAAGAACGTGTTTTACTTAATTTCTGCCATTCCTTCGTTGTCTTCATTGGAGGCCCAATGCTTACGGAAAGCAAAAACGATAGTTCGATACACGTATTTGCTCGATATTGAGTTAAGGAAAGCCACACCTGATTTGTAGTTTCCAGTTTCGCCATTTGCGCCGACATTTCACGATTGGAAGTTTCGAACATGCCTTTAATTGCAACCATGAGCTATCTCATGTCCATTGCTTGTAGTGGCGCAGCCGTTGCAGCCGTATTTTGCATCCACGCAGCACCCGATCTAATCGATGCCGCGTGATTCAGGTGGACCAGCTTTTTTAGCTGGTCCACCTTTAGTTGCTCGAGTTTAACCATGTCTGCGTTTTATAATTTTTTTGTTTTTTAATTTATTTTCAGTAGCTCAATCCCACTTCTGACACCAAATGTTGCGAAAATTAGTTCTTTAGGCTTATTCGTATCTCTGGATTGTGCTTGAAAAATAAAACACACTTCAATTACTCAGCGCAAAACGCAGTCAAACACCAACGATCAATTCATTTACAAACTTACACTTGCTTGTCTTTACACTTGCTGCTACTTATTGGACTATTCCGTGTTTCACCTTTCCTTGTTCAAATCAGACTCCTCCTCTGCGCTGAATGCGGCTGCCTTTTATATTTGTCTAATTATCGCGCCGATTGTTCTCGCATATTCTAGTTGGACTATCTCTCGACCGTTCTCGCACGTCCCATTACCATCGTGAACCATCCTTGCCATATCGAAATTATAGCAAGCCGGTCGTACTCTAAAGTGCTTGCCTAAAAGTATGCCCATGAAAGCATTCTTGCATAGCACAGCGTTATAATACGAAGTTTTAGTTAAACAAACTAATTTTCAGAAAAAAACAAATAAAAATGGGACCTGGACTTCTATTTCAGATAAGCCGAATTATCGATTAAGCGACTTGCAGCTAAGCGGTTTCAGCTGTATATTTTTCAACGAGCATTAGGTTGGTAGGTATAGCTGGTTAGCCACGAGTAGCCACACATAGACCCTTGTTGGGTCTATGTCTAGTAGTGATCCGTGAGAATGCGAGTGTTTTTGGCAAACTTCAGCAACCGCTTTAGGCCTAGCATCACCGCTTCCGCTAATCAGGCGAACTCGGGTGCTCCTAAGATAGCCAAGCGCTGTCTTGAGATGGCGGGGAAGCAGCTGAGGAAAGCTGTAATGTCTCCAGAGCATCATCTTCCTCGCACGTTTTGAAACTTTCCCTGTCCGTCAAACCCATCCTATGCGCATGAACTGCTAGCAGGCAGTGCCCTGTTACTACGCCTATGACGGTTCTACAGTCTGAACGGAATAGTCCAATCACGAAGTTTGTGCAATTAAGTGACTTTAGCATTACTTTTGCAGTTCGGCAGGTGTTCAAGTTTCTCAGCGTAGCCTCTGCCTTTCTTTTCGCTCTTTATTTTAAGTCTTTATAGAAAGTGCGAAGTGGTATCAGCACCCTTAAGATTGGCATAGCTGGAAGGTTGACACCACTTTTGGTAATTGTGTCCACTGCGTCATATCCCTCTATGCCTTTGTGCCCTGGCACCCAAAAGATATGAAGCCTGCAGGTTGCAGCTAGCCGTTCCATTGTTGCCCGACATTTTTGGATGATATGCAGTTGGACACAATAGCCTTAATTGCCGTTTGGATGTCTATGTAACAATTTATCTTCGTGTTTGACGTAGCAGCATTGCAAGCGAGTTCCTAGCAGCGAACACTTCTGCCTGAAACACACTACAGTAGTTGGGTAGTCTGTATGATTCGCTGATGCTCAGCTCCGAGCAGTATACTTCAGCTCCAACTCCCTCCTTCATCTTGGAGCCATTAGTTAATATTGTTACGAAAATCTCAAGTTTCCCTAGGTTCGTTTTTTATTGTGTTTGAAAATAAAACAACTTCAATTATTCAGCGCAAACGTAGTCGAAAACAACAATCACTTTATTCACAGATTTACACTTCGTTTGTATCTGCACTTGTTACCACTTTGCTTGCTTAACACAGATTCGACCCATTGCGCTGCACACTGCTGCTTTTATACCAGTTTTCTTATCGCGCTGAAGTTTCTTGCAACTTCCAATTGGAAAGCGCTCGACCATTCTCGCACAGCCCATTTCTTCGAGAACCATCCTTGCCATATCGGACTATACCAAGCGAATTATACCAAATTTGCCGTACTTGAAGTACATGCCTAAAAGTATGCTTGCAAAAGCGTTCATGCACAGCACAGAGTGCCTCTTCGTTTCACCGCCCATCACTTAGACTTGTTCGTCCCGAACAAGTACCGAGGCTCCGCCGGAGTAAGACGTCAGGCGCTCCAAATGGACTACTTTCAACCTGGCGTTTCTGTTGCCGCAGCGTTGAACCCTGTACACCACGTCATTAATCCTGGTCACGACCCTGTACGGTCCTTCCCATGACGTTTGAAGTTTCGGAGACAAACCTTTCCTCCGCTGCGGGTTGTAAAGCATTACCAGATCGCCTTCTTGGAACTCCGCTGTGTTAGCCCGCAGATCATATCTGGCTTTCATCTTTTCGCTGACCAGTTGGATACGGTCCCTTATAAACTTATGGATTTCTTCCAGCTCCGACCGCTTATTGACTGCGTACTCAGTCTTAGCGCCTTCAGTCGTGCTGACCACTCCAAACTTCAAGTCAGCAGGCAACCTCAGCTCCGTGCCCAACACTGCTCGGGCTGGAGTGGGTGATGTCGTATCGTGCGGGACTGACCTATATGCCATCAAGAACAGCGGAATATGCGTGTCCCAATCCTTTTGATTTTTGCCTACTACTTTCCGCAGATATTCTTCCAGCGTTCGATTGAACCGTTCCACCATGCCGTCGGACTGGGAATGCAAAGGACAGGTGCGAGTTTTCCTTATTCCTAGTAGCTCACACACTTCCTTCAATGCCAAAGACGCGAAATTCCGGCCTTGATCCGAGTGCAACTCCAGCGGGACTCCAAATCTGGACACCCAGTTGTTTACCAGCATTTCCGCGACCGTGGCGGCCTCCTGGTTAGGAATAGGATACACTTCGGGCCATTTGCTAAAATAGCCCATTACCACCAGCACATATTTGTTGCCTTGAGTGCTAAGTGGGAATGGCCCGGCGACGTCCATGGCAATCCGCTCGAAGGGCGCTCCCATGTTGTACTGCTGCATGCGGCCCCGAGATCTTCTTGTTGGCCCTTCGCAGCCGAACATCGATCACAGCTCCTAATCCAATCCGCGACAGACAGTAGAATCGTCTTTTTATTTTGGCGACAGTTTTTGTGATGCCTAGGTGCCCTCCGCTGGAGTCGTTATGGTATGCCTCGATCACCTCGTTGATCCTGCATTTCGGGACTACAATTAGGGAATTGCTGGTCCGGCCATCCTCACTCTCCCACTCGCGGTATAGGCAACCATCAGACAGCCGCAGACTTTTCCACTGTGCCCAGTAAGCCGATCGGGCTATCACAGACCATCTTCTGCCAGTCTGGACGTGCGCCTTGCTCCTTGCCCTCGACGATTTTTGCAAGATCCGCATCCTCACGCTGGTCCTTTTGTAGCCTCTCCGCAGACCACTCTTCCTCTGCCATAACGCTGACCAACCGGACGTCCACTATCTGTTCTTTGCTTTCGGCTCGCGAGCACGGCCTGCATTCGACTTTGCACGGACGGCGTGACAAGGCATCGGCATTTCCATGGCTGCTACCCTTGCGATGCTCTACTGTGTAGTCGTAGCTCTGCAGCCGCTCGATCCACCGCGCCAATTGGCCTTTCGGATCTTTAAAGTTCAGTAGCCATTTCAATGCTGCATGATCTGTGCGCAGGCGAACATTTTGCCCATACAGGTATTTGTGCAAGTGTTTCACGCATTCCAATACTGCGAGCAACTCCCTTCGTGTCACACACACAGTTGCTTTTAGGCTTTGACAAAATTTTGCTGTAGTAGGCTATCACTTGTTCTTGGCCATCTATTATCTGTGATAGTACACCACCAATACTATGCCCACTTGCATCTGTATCCAGCACAAACATCTCTCCAGGCACGGGGAAGGCCAGAATTGGAGCAGTGCACAATTTTTCCTTCAGTCGTCCAAAAGCCTGCTCCTGTTCTTCACCCCACGCGAAGCCTTGATTCTTTTTCGTCAGTTTGTGCAAGCTGCCAGCTATGTTCGCAAATCCTGGAACGAATCTTCGGTAGTATGTGCATAGGCCCAGGAAACTGCGGAGTTCGTGTAGATTGCGTGGTCGGGGCCACTCCTTCACCGCCGTGATCTTGCCTTCGTCCGTATGTACTCCGCGAGCAGAAACCGTGTGACCCAGATATTTGACCTCTTTTTGAAACAGCGAGCACTTCTTTGGGTTGAGTTTAAGCTCGGCTTTCTGTATCCGCTCAAATACCTCCTTCAGCTTTTCAAGGTGGTCGTCGACGCTTTTGCCCATCTCGATTATGTTGTCGAGGTATACCAGACACGTCCGCCAATGCAGCCCTTTCAGCACACGTTCCATTAGCCGCTCGAATGTTGCTGGTGCGTTGCAGAGTCCAAACGGCATGACGGTGAACTGCCACAAACCGTCGCCAACACTAAAAGCCGTTTTCTCCTTGTCCTTGTCTGCAAGCTCTACCTGCCAAAAGCCGCTGCGTAAGTCGAGTGTGGAAAACCACTGTGTGCCTGACAGTGTGTCCAGGGTGTCATCGATTCGAGGTAGTGGATAGCTGTCCTCATTGGGCACGTCATTGAGCTTTCGATAGTCCACACAAAATCGGGTACTGCCATCCTTTTTCTTGACTAACACGACCGGCGAACACCAAGGGCCTGACGATGGCTCTATGACCTTTTCTTTATGCATGTTATCAATCAAATTTGTGACCTCTTCCCTCTTGGCCAGAGGAACTCGTCTTGGTGGTTGGCGGATTGGTTTCGCACTTCCGGTGTCGATGTTGTGTTTCACTATGGCTGTTCTTCCGCCCGCTTCCGTTGCAAATATGGACCCATAGTGCTGCAGGAGTGACCGTGCCTTCTGTTTCTGCTCAGCTGTCAATTCGCTGCTCCACTGGTTCTGCGGTATGGCGTCCATGTTAGAACCGCTTTTCTTGCCTCCTCCGGTTGGACTGCTTTCGCAATTGACAACTGCTTCAGCCTCTCTACACTCGCCAATGATCGCATCTTTTTCGACATATCTGGGTGTGTTCAGTAGGTTGAGTATCCTGACTGGTATTTTTCCATTTTTGGGTTCCACTAATGTACGTCCGATAATTATGTTGTCGTATCCTTGTTTTGGCGCTTCTACAACCCACAGCCGACTTGTCCCATCGTCCTCGCCCACCTTCGCCCACACAATCGCCTCGGAATTCGCTGGTATCTTCTGGTGTTGACACGAGACAACTTTCCTTATCGCCACGCTTCGCTCATAGCCAGTGTGCAGGGGGAATTCAACGTTGGCATACCTCAGCACATTTTCTTTTAGGTCCAGCGTAAAACCATGCCTAATCATGAAATCCACGCCGATAATCACGTCGTCCATTATATCCGCGATGATGAACTCATGTTTCAGGCTGCTGGTGCCGATAGCAATTGTTTTTGTTACTTTCCCTCTTACCGGCGCACGCTCGCCAGTCGCAGTCCTCAGCTGTATGCCATGCAGCGGTTCCCAGTTCTTCAGGAGCTTCCTTTTTATGATCGAATATGACGCTCCAGTATCCAGTGTCAACACGAACAACTTTCCATCTATGTTTCCTTCAATCGTCAAGCTGCTGGGTTGTCGTTTCACATGCGAGACAAAGACGGTGCGGCACCAGGTTGTGGGGATCACCCCACGCCTCTTTGGGCTGACCCGTTCTAGTTTAACGACTCGTAGTCCTCAGCCCTGCGCGTGTTGGCTGAGCCCCGATTAACAGTATCCCTCGCTTCAGGCGATTGCGATCGAGAACGGGAACGCCTCTTTCGTTGGCGGCAGTCTCGTGATATGTGACCCTGCTTGCCACATGTCCAGCAAACCACTTTAGAGGAGACCACCCGTGGCCTGCCCGGTGTCTCAGAGCTTATGGCCTGGATCGGAATGTCGTTGTCCGACTGAATTTGGCGTATCCTTATGCATACCGAGTGCCTCCAATTCATGTCGCCCCATATGTCATCGTGCTGGTCACCGTTTCCTTAAATGTCGGCTTGCCCATCATCAACGCACTGCGACGTGTCTCCGGATCATGAAGACCTTCAATGAACGACTCAATCTTCATCCTCTCGAGATCATCAGCGCCGAATTTTGGGTAGCACAACTGTACGAGCCGCTCAATGTCTGCTGCATATGTCTGCAGCGCCTCGCTGGCTTTTTGCCTGCGGTTCTTCAGCTCACAGTAGTACAGCGTATGGTTGTGCTCGTTGCTGTACTTCGCTGCCAACGATCTCATGACGGCCTCGTAATCACTTCTCGAACATTCCGGAACTGATTTCATTACCTCAGCCGCAGGACCTTTCAGCGCCAGTGCCAATCTCCGACCCTTCCTGATATCGGTCCACTGATTTTCCAAAGCAGCTAAGTCGAATTGTAGTTTAAATGTATCGAACGGCGTAGCACCATCATAAGTAGGAACTTCTGTTCGAGTGGCGAAACGTTCCGGAACCGGCGGTAAACATTCTCGTGGCTGTACCTAAGTGGCTGTACCTCTAAGCCGCTCGTCGATTTTTCTGTTTACCGAATCCTCCAGACTGTCAACTCGTTTGTCTAAATGTTCTACTCGCGTCTCCAGGTGCTCAACTTTCACATTAATCCTGTCTGAAATTTCTCAAACTTTCTGATCCAAGCGCGCAGAATTTTCCTGAAGCTTGCTGGACAACTCGCGATTCGCATTTTCAAATTTGTCCGCATTTTCCTGGAGTTTTGTTTCCATTCGCTCTGCTACTTGCGCCGATATTTCATGGGTCGCCGTTTCCATTTGCGCCGAAATTTCCTGATTGCTAATTTCCAGTTTCGCTGCCATTTCTCGATTCGCCGTTTCGACTTTTGCCGAAATTTCCTGATACGCAGTTTCCATTTTCGCTGCCATTTCCCGATTTGCCGTTTCGACTTTTGCCGAGATTTCCTGATTCGCAGTTTCGATTTTTCGGTTGGAAGCCTCAAACATGCCTTTCGTTGCGACCATAAGCTGGCTCATGTCCATTGCTTGTGGTGGCGTAGCCGCTGCAGCCGTAATTTGCATCGACGCAGCACCAGCAGGCGATTCCTCCACACGCCTCTCGCAAGCGCAGCTGCAACTCCACTTTACCGCCAGCAGTCGGCAAATTCCAGGCAGCCAGCTCCTTCTTCAGCTGGTCCACCTTTAGCAGCTCGAGTTTAACCATGTCTGCGTTTTTATAATTTTATTTTACTTTCAGTAACACAATCCTGACTTCTGACACCAAATGTTACGAAAATCTCAGGTTTCCCTAGGTTCGTTTTTTTTTGTGTTTGAAAATAAAACAACTTCAATTATTCAGCGCAAACGTAGTCAAAACTAACAATCACGTTATTTACAGATTTATACTTTGTTTGTATCTACACTTGTTACCACTTTGCTTGCTTAACACAGATTCGACCCATTGCGCTGCACACTGCTGCTTTTATACCAGTTTTCTTATCGCGCTGAAGTTTCTTGCAACTTCCAATTGGAAAGCGCTCGACCATTCTCGCACAGCCCATTTCTTCGAGAACCATCCTTGTCATATCGGACTATACCAAGCGAGTTATACCAAATTTGCCGTACTTGAAGTACATGCCGAAAAGTATACTTGGAAAAGCGTTCATGCACAGCACAGAGTGCCTCTTCGTTTCAATATGTTGACAATGTTGCGACTCGGTACCAAGCCTTTTCGCCACTCATCTCCCTCGATCGTCGTTTTGATGCGCTTTCCAAAGTTCAGGGTCGGAGTCATGTAGTCCAAATTTGCTACAGTACTATTCCCGACTGAACTATGTCCGAACCTGTTACACCATCTTTTTTCATACGTGTAGGGCGTTACTGGCTTTCTTCACCCGTTCCACCACATCTAATTTCCATAGCAGCTTGTTTTCCACTATTACTCCTTAGTACTTTACTTGGGATGATCAGTATCGAGCCGTTGAGCCTTGGTGGTGACCACGGCGGAAGAGGAGCATATCCGTTTTATCCGCATTTACACTCAAGCCCGCTTGCGTTGCCGATCTATATATAGTTGTTAAGGTCGCAGTCATGAGGTCGCTGAGAGTTGAAAGGCACCTGCCCGTTACGACTACAGCTATGTCGTCTTACATATGCTACTAGCTTGCGCGCTTTGCCTTCCAACTGTTTTAGGATCCTGTCGACTATCAAAAGCCAGAGAAGGGGAGATAGAACGCCGCCCTGCGGTGTTCATCTGCATGTCTCTTTTAGAACTGTTGCGCCATTGCAAAGCTATGTCAACGAACACGCCTAGCGCGTACTCTTTGTACTCCACAGCTTTTTCAAAAAGCATTGGTTCTAGTAAAAACGGAAGCTAACATCAATCGCTGATATGTATCAGTTAAAATTTTAACCTTCGATTTCATCTTGATTCTTTAATAATGTACAACTCTTGGCCGAACGGCTGTGTATGTAAGCTGTGCACAAATTACCTAAAATTTATATAATTAATCGAAGATCAATCAATTATAAAGATTCCTTAAAAACGAACATATTACACCGTGCGACAACAAATTTTACACACGAAAAAATCGGTATACTCGCAAAACTAGGGGCCAAACGTAGTAAAACTGCGTTTTTAGTTTTTCTCTCTGACGTCAGGATTTTTTTTAAAAGGACTTTGAAATTTGAAGGACATGTTTATTTCAAAAAGTTATTTTAAAAATTGAGCGCATTGTAGAATAACAATATGGGTATCAAATGAAAGAGAAAAATCCTTAGAATCTTAAAAAAATAATTATTTTGGTGTAAAAGGACGAAGAGGTATTGAAAATGTCCCTTGAAAACTTTATCCTTGAATATCCTTGAAAATTTCCAATATTTTTTTTTGAAAAAAATATATCTTAAGGACTAATATGTACACTACCACATCCTCGAATTTCGTTCTTCTAACTTTATGAGTTAAGGATATAAAAAATTTTATATTTCTCATTATAAAACAAAGATATATTGCACCGTACGACAAAAATTAAATATTTAATTAACTCATGAATAAATCGTTGGAGGTTAAATACACTAATTTTGCAACTTTAAAATTGCGTTTGAACCTAAGTATTTGTTTTCACAAGACATTGAAAATTTAAAAATTGAAACAAGTCCTTTTAAAAAAAATCCTGACGTCAGAGAGAAAAACTAAAAACGTAGTTTTACTACGTTTGGCCCCTAGTTTTGCGAGTATACCGATTTTTTCGTGTGTTTTGGAATTTTTTGATTTTTGTCGCACGGTGTTATTAAGCAGATTATTGCATTATTGCTTATGCAATATAAGCGTATAACGCTAGAGGTCAGCGAATTCGTTATTCAAGAAATGACAATTCATGACAATAATTAAATAATGCCTTAAGTATCATCTTGTTTGAGGGCCAACAACAATTATTAAAAATTTAGTAAAAACATTTCAAAATTAAATAAATTAAAGATTCTTTCCACATGCTTTATTCCAATGAAAGAATGTAGCTGTTATGCACTGCACATGTCATTCTTTCAAGAATATTAAATGTAATTTTAAATACACAGAAAATCTTAATACTTTCATAAAGAGTTTTCATAAGGTATCGTATTTATTATTGCACACAAAATATGCCCGAAATATGCAAAATGTATGCAAAAAGATTGCACACAAAGATGCACACCAGATTTTTTCAAGCTTTCAGCCAGAAAAAACCGCTGAAGCTAAAAACATTAAGTTTGAACTGTAGGTGCATCTTGAAAAAAAACCTTTAAGGTGTTGTATGAAAAAACACGATTTAACGGACCTATTTATTTTAAATTTGGTGAAAGTACTCCAAATCAAAAATAATTTGACACGTATATTCCAATTTTTCTAGAATCAAACCTTAACGGGGTGAACCGAGGTTAAGGTTCGTAAACGGGAATATTACGAAAAAAACATGAACCGATAGACTTCTTGACTTAAAAATTGGTGAAAACATTTAAAATCAAAAATAATTAAACATTGGCCCATCTGACTTCAAACTTGGTGAAAGTACTTCAAAAACGAAAGAATTAAACACGTTTTTCTTAGTTTTTTGAAAATCGAACACAAGCAGAGTAAACTAAGGGTAAAAAGTTCGCATAAAGAAACTGCGAAAAGGCATGAATTAATTATTGACTTCCAACGTGGTTAAAGAACTCTTAGGGCCGTTTTCTCAACTTACCGATAAAGTGACCTTTAGCTAAAGGGCCCTTTAAAGTGCCCGGTAATTATTTTCGTTTTCTCAACTGCCTGATAAATATAAATTATACAAGTCCGATTTTGGCACCTCTGGTCTACGATGGGAAGCACTCGCACAGGTGGCGGCCCAGTAGCGATTGACAGTGCATGAATATAAAAAACACACCTATTTTTCATACCAAAATATCTCATATTCAAATTTAATTTCAAATTATAATTTCATAACCAGTTGTTTTTTGTTTGTAAACAAACATATGCATGTACTTGGCACCACTTCCACTTAAAGTTCACTTTAAAGTTTAACAGGCACTCAATCCACCCGGTAAATTTTATCGGGAGGATAGCTTAACGGGCAGATGAGAAAACGAAATTGCGTTTATCGGCCCGTTAAAGTGAACTTTAAAGTTAACGGGAAGATGAGAAAACGGCCCTTAAAGTTTAACAGGCACTCAATCTGACCGGTAAGTTTTATCGGGAAGATAGCTCATTGGAAAATGCGTTTATTGGCCCGTTGAAGTGAACTTTAAAGTTAAAGATAAGTTGAGAAAACGGCCCTCACTTTAATGAAAATCGAAATCTAACAGGGTTAAAAGTTTGTTTGGACAAACATGATTTAATGCGTTTTTGACTTCAAACTTGGCTAAAGTGCACCAAATGATAAATAAATCTATACGTGTAACACTTCGTTCAATAATGTGTGTGACTGACACATAGATGGCGGCACTAATACTAAATCAATATTTTTTTCGAAATTGTGAACCTTTTTAGGTTTACTGTCAAAATTATATGTCAATCCGACCATTAGTTTACAAGTTACAGTGCTTTAAGTGACACTACTTTTGAGTTTTCAAAAAAAAATGAATTCAAAGCAATTCCGTGTGCTGATTTATCATTGTTTTTTAATGAAAAAAAATACTGTTCAATGCCAGGAATGGCTTGAAAAACATTATTCGGACTCTGCTCCATCAAAAAGAACCATTTGTTATTGGTATGCCGAATTCAAACGTGGTCGTACAGACACCGATGACATTCCATCTACTGGACGGCCAAATGACGCTGTTATTCCGGAAAACGTTGAAAAAACACTGAAAATCATTATGTCCGACCGTAAAGTGAAAGTGGGGGAGATTGCTGACATTCTAAAGATATCAGCAGGCAGTGTACACACCATAATACAAGAACATTTGGTTATGAAAAAGGTGTTTTCGAAATGGGTGCCGCGTTTGCTCACACCGGAGCAAAAACAACAACGAATCGATGATTCAAAGAGCTGTTTGGACATGTTTACGCGCAACAAGTCGGAGTTTTTGCGTCGGTACATCACAATGGATGAAACATGGATCCACCATTTCACTCCAGAGTCAAATCGGCAGTCTGCTGAGTGGCATGCAACCGGTGAAAGCCGCCCAAAGCGTCCAAAGGCACAAACATCGGCTGGCAAGGTTATGGCGTCAGTATTTTGGGATGTGCACGAAATAATATTCATCGACTATCTTGAGAAAGGGAAAACAATCAATAGCGACTATTATATAGCGTTGTTGGAACGTTTGAAAGAAGAAATCGCGATTAAGCGGCCCCATATGAAGAAGAAAAAAGTGTTGTTTCACCAAGACAATGCACCGTGTCACAAGTCGATGAAAACGATGGCAAAAATGCATGAATTGGGCCTCGAATTGCTTCCTCATCCCCCGTATTCTCCAGATTTGGCCCCCAGCGACTACTGGCTCTTCGCAGACCTCAAAAAGATGCTCCGTGGTAAGAGATTTGGCTCAAATGATGAAGTAATCGCCGAAACTAACGCCTATTTTGAAGGCAAAGAAAAATCGTTCTACAAAGGCGGTATCGAAAGATTGGAAAAGCGTTGGAATGATTGTATCTCCCTAAAAGGGGACTATGTTGATGAATAAAAACGAATTTTGGCAAAAAAATGTGTTTTAATTAGTTAGTCACACACATTATTGAACGAAGTGTTAAGAGGTCAAAATACTTAAAATATGGTGAAGCCGTTTAAATTAGATATAATTAGACAATTATTTTCTCATAAGAATCTGACTGGGTCAACGAAGAATTAAGAGAAACTTGATTTACGTGATTTGCGTGCATAGTCGCGGGGCTCTTCTTGTTGGGGAATATAAATTTTTCAATGAAAGTATGAAATTCATCCGACAAAGCCGGTAGTAACTGGTAGTATTTCGTTAAACTTATATTCCAGGAATTTAGTAAAATTTGGAAAATTCGAAAACAAAACCTTAACTCAAGTACAGTACATTCCGTTTAGCTGCATTCATCGGAATATGTAAAAAAGTTTTTGGAAACAGCTAAATTTTTTTATGTAGATCCTTAGCGCACCTACATAAATAAAAATGTCAAAATATGTAAAAATATATATATATACATATATATGTATTATATCAATATTGATATATTATATATATCAAAATTTTACACGAACGAATCTATTGAATTATTGAAAAGATTACACCAGTGTAAGACTGAACAAATTTTAATAAGCAAATAAACCGCTATCTTATAAATGCTTATGCATACATAATATGTACGTGGTTGGTCCGATAAGTACTTAGCCTACAAAAGAAAAACGAAAATTTTGGAAAAGTGGCGATTTATTTCTCAACGTAGTCTCCTTTCAACTCGATACACTTGACCCAGCGATGCTCCAACTTCTTTAACCCGCCTGAAAAATACGTTTTCTGGAATATGCATAGGAAACAAAAAGAAGTCACACGGAGCCAAATGTGGAGAATACGGTGGATGGGGCAGCTGTTCGTAGCCTAATGCGACCAATTTGGCGAATCACCGACCGATATTGCTCTTTTTCCATTTTTCTAAAATCCGCGGACACGTTCGTTTCCACACGCGGTCAAAACAAAACTACAAATCCAATATGGCTGAAATTTTGACAGTAGCCGTCTACGAGGATGTACTACACGATAGTAAATTTCTCTTACGATAGTGGCACCATCGGGCAGTGGGGCTAAGTACTTATCGGACTGCCCACGGATGTATACACTGGATATAATGAAAATATTTATGTACATATTATGTAAAATAATCGGTAATATTACCTTGCGAATATTTTTGTTTTGACAATTTCACAACCGAAATTCCATTCCATTTCGAAAGCGACGTTGAAATTACGAAGCATGCGTGTTGAAATTAAGTAGATTGCTAATAAAATTTAACTCGTAAAAATTTTCCAGTGCTGCTAAACGAAGTATTTTTGACACAAATTAAAGAAAACTTGCTCAAGAACAGGGCTGTTAAACGGAATGGTGCAGCTAAATGTGAAATCTTCAAAGAAAATTCGGTTTGCGAAGTAGGATTTTGGCCGAATCATGCAGCTAAGCAGAAAATGCAACTAACCGAATAGGCAGCTAAACGGAATGTACTGTAATAACAAAACTTAAAATGAAATTAAAAAAATTAACTACTTATTGCAGTAAATAACTAAAATTTACTCCAAGTTTTCAACGGTCAGTCTATGCCTCTTTTCGCCAAAAATGTATTTGTAGGAAGGAAACGATCTTTCAACATCACAAGAAGTGATGAGATCATAGGCGTATTTTGACAACAAATCTGGCTTAATCGTCATTTGAGATATCCCATATCGGATCTTTAAAAAGGGAGCAAAGTTCTTCTAGATTCTTAAAAGAGTTTTTTTTTCAAGGATAATCTTAAACTTTTCAGCAATAGATCGTCCGTCGTTTTCTGGTACGATTTCCAGTTAATTCCGCAACTCCGTTATTACTTCCATTGACTCAATTAAACGCGTACCCTGTTGTTTGAGCTTTTTGAGCAATCTCGGTATGCATTTTTAATGCTGTTGAATATGTACGATTGCTGAAAACGTTCATTATTCTTGTATGCCTTACTCAGCAATGCGTCAGGAAATAGCTTTGTGAGCTAAACTACATCTCCCTCAATAATGATCGTAACATCATTAATAAAAAATTACAAAAAATTCAAAAACATTAAAAAACATGAAAAATTTGCAAAATATGCAGTGCATATGTAAGCTCATTTTTAATATTTTTCAATACAAATTGTTTCTGTCTTGGTCCCGTTCAAATCCGAAGTTCCAAAGAAATATGCACGAGCATATAATTCCGATATCTACGAGTTATCGTAGTTATCATATTTGTATTTCAATTCAAAGAACTATATCTGATGTTAGTGATAACAACTGTTAGTGTTTTATCACTAACTTCGGAATTTGTAATTTAGTTTTTTTCTGTTGATTTCAAGAAACTCCTATTTGTGAAAGGCTTTATAGATTTGTATTTGGATTGCAATGTCAGATAAACGTAACAATAGGTTTAAAAAATTAATGTTCATACACGTTTTAAATGTAATTCAATCACAATTGAGTATGCTAAATTTCTTTTAGTGTTATGGAGCTATAAACTAATATTTAACTTATTACCTTTTTAATAGCAATGGCACAAGGAATGCTTCAAATGTGGAAACTGTTCAAAAGGACTTGACTCAATTCTTTGCTGTGAAGGCCCAGATAAAAATATTTATTGCAAAGGTACTGTGTTTTCTTAATTATTTTTAAAAGATTACACCGTGCGACAAAAATCAAAAAATTTCCATACACATAAAAAATTGATATATGTACTTGCAAAACTAGGGGCAAAATGAAGTAAAAGACTCTGACGTCAGGTCTTTTTTTAAAAGGACTTTAAAATTTCAAGGACATGTTTATTTCAAACAAATATTTTAGACATTGAGCGCATTGTAGAATAACAATGTGAGTATCAAATGAAAGAGAAAAATCCTTAGAATCTTAGAACATTTAATGTTTTGGTGCAAAAGGACGAAGTGGTACTGAAAATGTCTTTTCAAAAATTTATCCTTGAATATCCTTGCCAACTTTCAATAATTTCTTTTGAGAAAAATATATTTTAAGGACTAATACGTACACACTACTACATCCTTGAATTTCGTCCTTCTAACTTTATTATTTTAAGATATAAAAAATTTAATACTTCTCCCTTCAGGATATGGATAATTTAAATATCATTAAGGATGCTGAAATTGTATTTATAGAACCATTTTTGCACTTAAAAATAACTAACTGACCATATGATAAATGGTTTAAATACTTTAATTGTATTCATTACAATTTTTCAACACTTTACTGCATGTCGATGGTGCAAAATTTAGCTTTTCTGTAATTCGGCGTATACTGAGGTTGGGATTCGTAGTGTGTTCGTGCAAGAATACGTTCGTATTCGTTTGCCATTCTCTTACTAATAAAACGGGTTTCGAAAATTTTTTTAAAGTGAGTATTGAAAACCAAGTCATGAAGTACTTACGCCTAAAATTTTACTTTTCAAAGAGTTTTATTTTAAAATATACAAGTTTTTAAAGTGTCCCGATTTTGGTGTGCACACCCTTTATATTAAATTTTACATCTAGCACACATTTGCAAAATGATTAGGTGAAGTTCGGGGAAAACCACATATTTTCCGAGTACTGTACAGTACTCGTCAAAGTAAACGCATACGTTTTTCTTAAACAGTTTGTTTAATAATAAATAATTTATAAAATGCATTTTAAATTACTTTTGTTAATTTTTTTATTAAATTGTGAGCACTAGTATTCTTCATGCATTCAACTTGCTACGCTTAAATAAGTTTTATTGAGCAAATATCAATTTTTAAGTTTTTAATGTCGTGTGAAAAGAAATCCTTAGGTTCAAAGTCAATTTTGAAATTGCAGAATTAGTCTGTCTAACCTCTAGCTTTAGCAGCATAACGATTTATACATGAGTTAATTAAATATTTTATGTTTGTCGTATGGTGCAATATATCTTTGTTTTATAAAGAGAACTATTAATTTTTTTTTGTATCTTAAACTAAAAAAGTTAGAAAGACGAAATTCAAGGATGTAGTAGTGTATATATTAGTCCTTAAGATATATTTTTTCAAAAAAAATTATTGGAAATTTGCAGGAATATTTAAGGATAAAATTTAAAAAGGACATTTTCAATACCTTCGTCCTTTTGCACCAGAGCATTACATTTTCTAAAATTTTAAGGATTTTCCTCTTTCATTTGATACCCATATTTTTATTCTAACATGAGCTCAATTTTCAAAATAACTTGTTTTTAATAAACATGTCCTTCAAATTTTAAAGTCCTTTTAAAAAAAATCCTGAAATCAGAGAGGAAAACTAAAAACGCAGTTTTACTACATTTGACCCCTACTTTCGCAAGTATATCGATTTTTTCGTGTGTATAATTTGTTGTCGCACGGTGTTATAGCTGTATCTATATTAGCCATGATTTAGTGCACGATTTTTCGATTCCGATATTCCGGAACCTCTCATTTACTGAGGTTTGACGAAAAAATACTTGACTTGGTCATAGTTTACAAAAGTGCTACAAAATTCGACAAATTGCTTCACATCCATTTAGAAGTTGCTCTTAGAGATTTAAAATCTATGACTGACCCCCATTTATTTTCTCTGAACATGTTTTCTTAATATGCTTGTAAATCTAAATTAAAATATATATATATGTGAAACCGCGCAAACCGAAAACGCACTCAATTTTGCATAATTTTTTAAATTTTACATAATATACACATAAGTAGACTCTGCTTGAAAAACATTTGTATTGTTACGAAATTCCACAGTTCGTTATCGACGGTTCGTTTCGATTGTGTTGAAAATAAAACAACTTTAATTACTCAGCAAAAATCAACAATCACTTTATTTACAGATTTACACTTCGCTTGTATCTACACTTGTTACCACTTTGATTGCTTAACACAGACTCGACCTATTGCGCTGCCACTGCTGCTTTTATACCAGTTTTCTTATCGCGCCGAAGTTTCTTGCAACTTCTAATTGGAAAGCGCTCGACCATTCTCGCACAGCCCATTTCTTCGAGAACCATCCTTGCCATATCGGACTATACCAAGCGAATTATACCAAATTTGTCGTACTTCAAAGTGCATGCCTAAAAGTATGCTTGGAAAACATTCATGCGGGAAAAAGCGTTCCTGCACAGTGCGACACGGATTTTCTCATCGTATCACTGCCCATCACTTAGACTTGTTCGTTCCGAACAAGTACAGAGGCTCTGCCGGAGTAAGAGGCCAGGCGCTCCAAATGGACTACCTTCAGCTTGGCGTTTCTGCTGCAGCAGCGTTGAACCCTGTACACCACGTCATTATTCCTGGTCACGACCTTGTACGGTCCTTCCCATGACGTTTGAAGCTTTCGAGACAAACCTTTCCTGCGCTGCGGGTTGTAAAGCATTACCATATCGCCTTCTTGGAACCCCGCTGTGTTAGCTCGTAGATCATATCTGGCTTTCATCTTATCGCTGACCAGTTGGATACGGTCCCTTATAAGGTTGTGGATTTCTTCCGATCGCTTATTAACTGCGTAATCCGTCTTCGCGCCTTCCGTCGTGCTGACCACTCCGAACTTCAAGTCAGTAGGCAACCTCAGCTCCGTGCCGAACACTGCTCGTGCTGGAGTGAGTGATGTCGTATCGTGCGGGGCTGACCTATACGCCATCAAGAACAGCGGAATATGCATGTCCCAATCCTTTTGATTCCTGCCTACTACTTTCCGCAGATATTCCTCCAGTGTTCGATTGAATCGTTCCACATTGCCGTCGGACTGGGGATGCAAAGGACAGGTGCGAGTTTTCCTTATTCCTAGTAGCTCACACACTTCCTTTAATACCAGAGACTCGAAATTCCTGCCTTGATCCGAGTTCAACTCCATTGGAACTTCAAATCTGGCCACCCAGTTGTTTACCAGCATTTCCGCGACCGTGGCGGCCTCCTGGTTAGGAATAGGATACACTTCGGGCCATTTGCTAAAATAGTCCATTACCACCAGCACATATGTGTTGCCTTGAGTGCTAAGTGGGAATGGCCCGGCGACGTCCATGGCAATTCGCTCAAAGGGCGCTCCCATGTTGTACTGCTGCATGCGGCCCCGAGATCTTCTTGTTGGCCCTTTCGCAGCCGAACATCGATCACAGCTCTTAATCCAATCGGCGACCGACTCCTGGCATCCTACCCAGTAGAATCGCCTTTTTATTGCGGCGACAGTTTTTGTGATGCCTAGGTGCCCTCCGCTAGAGTCGTTATGGTATGCCTCGATCACCTCGTTGATCCTGCATTTCGGGACTACAATTAGGGAATTGCTGGTCCGGCCATCCTCACTCTCCCACTCGCGGTATAGGCAACCATCAGACAGCCGCAGACTTTGCCACTGCGCCCAGTAAGCCTTCGCGATCGGGCTCTCACCGGCCATCTCCTGCCGGTCTGGACGTGCGCCTCGCTCCTTGTCTTCAATGATTTTTTTAAGATGCGTATCCTCGCGCTGGTCCTTTTGTATCCTCTCCGCAGACCACTCTTCCTCTAGCATAACGCTGACCAATCGTCCGTACACTATCTGCTCTTTGCTTTCGGCTCGCGAACAATGCATGGATTCGGTTTTGCATGGACGGCGTGACAAGGCATCGGCATTTCCATGGCTGCTACCTTTGCGATGCTCTACCGTGTAGTCGTAGCTCTGCAGCCGCTCGATCCACCGCGCCAATTGGCCTTCCGGATCTTTAAAGTTCAGTAGCCATTTCAATGCCGCATAATCTGTGCGCAGGTGAAACTTTTGCCCATACAGGTATTTGTGGAAGTGTTTCACGCATTCCAATACTGCGAGCAACTCCCTTCGTGTCACACAGTAGTTGCGTTCAGGCTTTGACAAAATTTTGCTGTAGTAGGCTATCACTTGTTCTTGGCCATCTATTATCTGTGATAGCACACCACCAATACTATGCCCACTTGCATCTGTATCCAGCACAAAATCTCTCCAGGCACGGGGAAGGCCAGAATTGGAGCAGTGCACAATTTTTCCTTCAGTCGTCCAAAAGCCTGCTCCTGTTCTTCACCCCACGCGAAGCCTTGATTCTTTTTCGTCAGTTTGTACAAGCTGCCAGCTATGTTCACAAATCCTGGAACGAATCTTCGGTAGTATGTGCACAGGCCCAGGAAACTGCGGAGTTCGTGTAGATTACGCGGTCCGGGCCACTCCTTCACCGCCGTGATCTTGCCTTCGTCCGTATGTACTCCGCGAGCGGAAACCGTGTGACCCAGATATTTGACCTCTTTTTGAAACAGCGAGCACTGTTTTGGGTTGAGTTTAAGCCCGGCTTTCTGTATTCGCTCAAATACCTCCTTCAGCTTTTCCAGGTGGTCGTCGAAGCTTTTGCCCATCACGATTATGTCGTCGAGGTACACCAGACACGTCCGCCAATGCAGCCCTTTCAGCACATGTTCCATTAGACGCTCGAATGTTGCTGGTGCGTTGCAGAGTCCAAACGGCATGACGGTGAACTGCCACAAACCGTCGCCAAGACTAAAAGCCGTTTTCTCCTTGTCCTTGTCTGCAAGCTCCACCTGCCAATAGCCACTGCGTAAGTCGAGTGTGGAAAACCACTGTGTGCCTGACAGTGTGTCCAGGGTGTCATCGATTCGAGGTAGTGGATAGCTGTCCTCATTGGGCACGTCATTGAGCTTTCGATAGTCCGCACAAAATCGGGTACTGCCATCCTTTTTCTTGACTAACACGACCAGCGAACACCAAGGACCTGACGAAGGCTCTATGACATTTTCTTTATGCATGTTTTCAATCAAATTTGTGACCTCTTCCCTCTTGGCCAGAGGACCTCGTCTTGGTGGTTGGCGGATTGGTTTCGCACTTCCGGTGTCGATGTTGTGTTTCACTATGGCTGTTCTTCCGCCCGCTTCTGTTGCAAATATTGACCCATAGTGCTGTAGGAGTGACCGTACCTTCCGTACCGTTTCTGCTCGGCTGACAGTTCGCTGCTCCACTGGTTCTGCGGTATGGCGTCCATGTTAGAACCGCTTTTCTTGCCTCCTCCGGTTGGACTGCTTTCGCAATTGACAACTGCTTCAGCCTCTCTACACTCGCCAATGATCGCATCTTTTTCGACATATCTGGGTGTGTTCAGTGGGTTGAGTATTCTGACTGGTATTTTGCCATTTTTGGGTTCCACTAATGTACGTCCGATAATTATGTTGTCGTATCCTTATTTTGGCGCTTCTACAACCCACAGGCTTGTCCCATCGTCCTCGTCCACCTTCGCCCATACAATCGCCTCGGAATTCGCTGGTATCTTCTGGTGTTGACACGAGACAACTCTCCTTACCGCCACGCTTCGCTCATAGCCAGTGTACAGGGAGAATTCAACGTTGGCATACATTTTCTTTCAGGTCCAGCGTAAAACCGTGCCTAATCATGAAATCGACGCCGATAATCACGTCATCCATTATATCCGCGACGATGAACTCATGTTTCAGGCTGCTGGTGCCGATAGCAATTGCTTTTGTTACTTTCCCTCTTACCAGCGCACGCTCGCCAGTCGCAGTCCTCAGCTGTATGCCATGCAGTGGTTCCCAGTTCTTCAGAAGCTTCCTTTTTATGATCGAATATGATGCTCCAGTATCCAGTGTCAACACGAACAACTTTCCATCTATCTTTCCTTCAATCGTCAAGCTGCTGGGTTGTCGTTTCACATGCGAGACAAGGACGGTGGGGCAGCAGGTTGTGGGGATCAGCTCACGCCCCTTTGGGCTGACCCGTTTTAGTTTAACGACTCGGAGTCCTCAGCCCCGCGCTTGCTGGCTGATTCCCGATTAACAGTATCCCTCGCTTCAGGCGATTGCCATCGAGAACGAGAACGCCTCTTTCGTTGGCGGCAGTCTCGTGATATGTGACCCTGCTTGCCACATGTCCAGCAAACAACTTTAGAGGAGACAACACGTGGCCTGCCCGGTCTCTCAGAGCTTATGGCCTGGATCGAAATGTCGCTGTCCGGCTGGATTTGGCGTATCCTTGCAGGTGCATACCGAGTGCCTCCAATCCATGTCGCCTCATATGTCATCGCGCTGGTCACCGTTTCCTTGAATGTCGGCTTGCCCATCATCAACGCACTGCGACGTGTCTCCGGATCATGAAGACCTTCAATTAAAGATCCAATCTTCACCCTCTCGAAATCATCAGCGCCGAATTTTGGGTAGCACAACTGTACGAGCCGCTCAATGTCTGCTGCATATGTCTGCAGCGCCTCGCTGGCTCTTTCCCTGCGGTTCTTCAGCTCACAGTAGTACAGCGTATGGTTGTGCTCGTTGCTGTACTTCGCTGCCAACGCTCTCATGACGGCCTCGTAATCACTTCTCGAACATTCCGGAACTGATTTCATTACCTCAGCCGCAGGACCTTTTAGCGCCAGTGCCAATCTCCGACCCTTCCTGATATCGGTCCACTGATTTTCCAAAGCAGCTAAGTCGAATTGCAGTTTAAATGTATCGAACGGCGTAGCACCATCATAAGTAGGAACTTCTGTTCGAGTGGCGAAACTTTCCGGAACCGGCGGCAAACATTCTCGTGGCTGTACCTCTCTGAGCCGCTCCTCCAGACTGTCCACTCGTTTGTGCAGGGAATCACCCATTTCGTCAACTCGTTTGTCCCAATTGTCCATTCGCGTCTCGAGATGTTCAACTTTCAAGTTCAGCCTACCGGAAATTTCCTCCAACTTCTGCTCTATGCGCGCAGAATTTTCTGCCATATCTCGGCTCGCAGTGTCGACTTTTGCCGAAATTTCCTGATTTGTAATTTCCAGTTTCGCCTCCATTTGCGCCGCTATCTGCGCTGACATTTCGCGATTTTCACGATTGGAAGTCTCGAACATGCCTTTGACATTCTCGATTTTCGCAGAAGTTTCTTGGAACATGCCTCTCATTGCAACCATAAGCTGGCTCATGTCCATTGCTGTGGTGGCGCAGCCGCTGCAGCCGTACTTTGTACCGACGCAGCACCCGCAGGTGATTCCTCCACTTTGGCCGACGCCTCTTGTTCCCGCGTTCCGAACTCGTGTGCGGCCCAATCGATGCCTCGTGATTCACACGCCTCTCGCAAGCGCAGCTGCAACTCAACCTTACCGCCAGCAGTCGGCAAATTCCAGGCAGCCAGCTCCTTCTTCAGCTGGTCCACCTTCAGCAGCTCGAGTTTAACCATGTCTGGGTTTTTATAATTTTATCTTCAGTAACACAATCCGAACTTCTGACACCAAATGTTACGAAATTCCACAGTTCGTTATCGACGGTTCGTTTCGATTGTGTTGAAAATAAAACATGATTGATTTTTGCTGGGTAATTCAAGTACCCAGCAAAAATCAACAATCACTTTATTTACAGATTTACACTTCGCTTGTATCTACACTTGTTACCACTTTGATTGCTTAACACAGACTCGACCCATTGCGCTGCGCACTGCTGCTTTTATACCAGTTTTCTTATCGCGCCGAAGTTTCTTGCAACTTCTAATTGGAAAGCGCTCGACCATTCTCGCACAGCCCATTTCTTCGAGAACCATCCTTGCCAAATCGGACTATACCAAGCGAATTTATAACAGTTTTGCTGTACTTCAAAGTACATGCCTAAAAGTATGCTTGCAAAAGCGTTCATGCACAGCAAAGAGTGCCTTTTCGTTTCAGTATTGTAGCATAAACTGATGAAACTGATTGTCGCTAAGCCTTGAGTACAGCGCGTAGAAATTATCAACATGAGATTGATAAAGCGACTCAGTACTGTTAACCGGTATATAAGAGGCACACACATAAAGTGCATTTGATGCACCCTCCATCGGTCGAGAAGGGAATCCCAGTTAACCAATTGGATTAGCAAAGAACGTAAATTCCGACGAACAGCAATGAAACGCCCCCCACCACCTCTGCTACAGAGGGTCTTGGCAACATCTATATCTTTACGAAATACGTCGTATAATTTAGAATCAAAGAATTCTGAGTCATTGAAGTTGGAGTTCAGCCAGGATTCTATAATGACGTATACATCGAACTCCTCTAACTGAGAGCTCAGTCGAAGTACAGTGTCCGCCTTCGTACGCATTCCATGATTGCCGAAAGGCCTTCGAAATCGTTTACGAGCCTCAAAATTGCAGAGGCATTATCAAAGTCAGCGAGTTTACGATTCAGAGAATGTAGATCAGTTTGCAGGTCATTAATTTTATTAAGTAAGAGTTGTTTGTCGTCCTGAAGAGAACTGATACAACATGTGTCAAACATGTACAACATGTAGTTGCAAAACAACTTTTTTCATCAAAATATTAACATTTATATTATTATTGATGGGGATGATGCACTACGACCTGTAGATCTATTGTGTCCCCTTCTTGGACTTCACAGACTGTCAGAGAGTCCAGTATGCAGCAAGGTCTATGGAAGAAAGGTCCCGCCACTTAAACGTCAAACAATTTGTTGTGCTCGTGTGACGTCACACAGAAGTGAGCTCTGATTGGTCGAGTTTGTCAAATGTTAGGAAATCTAAACAAAACCGAGAAAAAGTAGTTGCCATACAATACGTTTTAGCACTTATATACAATTTAAATATATTCTAGGAACGTTTTGTTTATTACAATCGACTTGAATTATTTTGTTTTTGCTTCGGAAAGAACATGAAAATTTAGGAAATTGAAATATGTACATATGCATATGAAATTATTCTATAATTTTATCCATTTTTCGTATTCATAAAATACGAATAAATAATATAAAAATGTGGCAACACTACGAATTGCTCATTCTACGTCCCAACATGGCGAGTGGCGTAACCTTTAATTTATAAACCTTCAGTATGCAGGAGGAATTTTTGTATGCTTCCTATACCTTTGGATACCCAGTCCGTACCTGGTATAAAATAGTCCCCCAGGTGTTTCTTTCTTTTATGCATGAGTAGAGGGCACTTTCCTAGTATATGTAATGCAGTCTCGTTTTCCTGCAAGCAGAACCTGCAATACCCGTTTTCGAATTCCTAGTTTGGCTAAATGATAATTCAATCTGCAGTGCCCTGTTCGCATTCCCGTGATAATCCTTAGATTATTCTTTGATAGGGTCATGCAATCCTCGAATCTTATCCTATTGTAGGACCCGATAACCATCTTGGAATGCTCCAGACCTGGTAGATTTTCCCAGTATTGATTCCTTCTGGTAATCTGGTCCTTTCTCGTTAGGATGGAAGAAGCTCCTTTTCTCAAACCACAAAAAGGTTTACGGCCGCCAAAAGGTGTGGAAGCTTCCCTCCTTGCCAGTCCGTCGGCCCGTTTGTTTCCTTCAATGCCAGCGTGGCCCGAAACCAAAAGTACCCAGACCTGGTTGTAACGGCCAAGTTCGTTTAGCTTCTCAAGGCACTCTAAAACCAGTTTCGAGGACACCTGGTAGGATCTTAGAGCCTTGATTGCCGCTTAGCTGTCGGAGAGGATAGCAATCTTTCAGTTCCGGTATCTCCTCGCCAGATTAAAATAAGCACACCTTTCAATGGCGTATATTTCCGCCTGGAAGATAGTGGTGTGTTTTTCCATAGCTTCCGAGTATCTTATCCTCGGCCCGTATACGCCTATTCCGGTACCCTCCTCCGTTAAGGAGCCATCTGTGTACCAGGATATCATATGCTGGTCTATCAGATACGTTTCCGATATACGTACCCCGTTTGTTTTGTTACTAAGTTCAGTTTTAAATCTTTTGACAAAGCTGAACTTTAGAGAGATTGTGTCCCTCGGTATTGCAATGTCGGGATGCTGATTCATAAGAGTATCAATCCCCTTACGGCTCAGGAAGCCCTCAGTCCCGATATTTATATCAGTCATCCGTAGAAGAGCCCTCTTCGCCTGGGTCTGTATGTGGAAGTGAAGAGGTGTTAGTTCGAGGAGAACCTCCATAGATGCTGTTGGACACATTCTCGTAGCCCCTGTTATGCATACGCATGCAAGTTTTTGTAGCTTGCTGAGCGCCTTTATGGTGGTTAGTTGGCTGGTCTTGTTTACCCAGACAGCAGTTTTCATAGGGTTCACGATCGCCGTGTAGATCCATCTCAGAATAGTCGAAGTGCAGCCCCAACTTTTGCCTGCTATGGACCTACAGGTCATGAAGACCCTGGTGGCTTTCCTTATCGTTTCCTCCAAATGTCCTTTCCAGAGTAGTTTTTGATCTAGTATAACTCCTAGATATTTCACCTCGTTCTGGAATTCTAGCTCTATCCCCTCCAGACGGATTGGTCTAAGAGTGTCAAGTTTATATTTTCTAGTGAATGGTACAATGGTGGTCTTCGCCGGGTTTATATTCAGCCCCACCTTTGTGCACCATTTCTTGGTTAACCTTAGTCCTAAGGCTATCCTATCCCGCAGGGTATCTTCGAATTTCCCCCTGCACAGGATTACAATGTCATCCGCATAATCCTGGACCTTTAGGCCAGCGTTAGTCAGCTCCTGTAACAGGTCATCAACCACGAGGCTCTACAGAAGCGGGGATAGTTCCTCCCTGTGGACAGCCCCTGGTTGTGTTAGCTATTACTAGGCCGCCCGTACTAGTCTGTATCTCTCTGTACCAACCTAGTAGCGAGCATACTGTGTATCCAACCTCGTAGAGGGTTTGTCAGGCCCCTTATGGTTAGAGAATTGTCTATAACTTCATGAGAGGTATTGTCGAAGGCCCCCTCTATATCCAGGAAGGCACATAGAGCCACTTCCTTATCTTCTAGACTTTCCTGTAACTCACATGTCAGCTGGTGTAGAGCAGTTTCGGTGGAGCGTCCTGCCCAATATGCATGCTGACAAGTGTGAAGAGGACTGTCTGATAGGACTGTCATCCTTACATGGTAGTCCACAACCTTTTCTAAAGTTTTCAGTACAAATGAAGTAAGGAAAATTGGTCTGAAGGATTTTGGGTCAAGTGAATCCTTCTTCCTTGCCTTCGGTATAAAGACCACCTTTGCCCTTCTCCAGGCTTCTGGTATATAACCCAGTGCCAGACTGGCTCTAGTTATCTTCAAGAAATGGGGTCTAATCCTTTTTTGTAGTAGGGCCGGAAAGATGCCATCCAATCCAGGTGATTTCAATGGTTTAAAGGTGTTCACCGCCTACTGCACCCTTTCCTCCGTGCAAATTTCCTTTGCCACTATCCAATCTCTTTTAGAGATCCAGCGTAGTGCTTCTGTCCCACCCTTCTCCAAGCAATAGAGCCCGGGAAGTGAGTGCCTAGAAGTAGTTGAACCTTCTCTTCCTCATCCTCGGTAAATTCCCCATTGCTTTTCCTGAGGTTGGTAGAGGACAGGCTGTGCCCCTTTGCCATAACCTTGTAGAGTCTAGATGGCTCGGAGGTTTGCCCGATGCTCTCGCAGAAATTCCTAAAATTCCTGCGCTTGTCTTCCTTGATCTCCTTATTATAAAGGGTCAGTGTACTCCTGTACTCAGACCAGTTCCCGGTACGTTTAGCCCGGTTGAAAAGCCTGCGAACCTTGCTTCGGAGTGTGCTAAGGTCCTTGCTCTACCAGGGTACGTCCCTGCAGGAATCAATCTTGCTGACTGAGCAGCTGTCCTCATTTGCATCAATAATTGTTTTAGTTTGTTTGTTAGTTCCATGGAGTTCCTGATGTTGTCCCCCAGCCCAGAATTTGTGGAGTTTAGGTTCAGTGTCTCCTGGAACCTGTCCCAGTCTGTTTTCCTGGGATTTCTCAGAATCTTCCTAACTGAAGCAGAGCCTTCAATGTCAAATCGTATAAATCTATGATCCGACATTGAAGGCTCACCAGTTATTAACCAGTTCGGAGCTTAGAATATTTTCTAGGGTAATGTCTAGGACCTCCTCTCTCGAACTGGTTACAAAAGTTGGTATATTCCCCACGTTAAACATTTCTAGTTTATTTCTGACAATAAATTCTAAAAGGTACTCACCCTTTGATTTGTATTGCCGCTTCCCCAGGCTTCACTGTGCGCGTTTGCGTTGCAG
The DNA here is from genome assembly GCA_963971225.1 of Melieria omissa. Lineage (NCBI taxonomy): Eukaryota > Metazoa > Arthropoda > Insecta > Diptera > Ulidiidae > Melieria > Melieria omissa. Next base: position 49,995,139 of record OZ020269.1, on the reverse strand, counting down.
CTTAGTATCAGTGGCAGCTTTTTTTGCTCACAGTACTGGCGAAGCCAGCGTGTCCTCTCCTGGGAAGTAAGGACTGTATCGAAAATTATGAATACACTTTAAAAATCATATAAAGTGGGCTATGCAATGCTGGTTGCTCAGCAATATCGGTTTTTAGATTCTAGAGGTTCAAATTGTTATTTTCGTGAAAAATTTGTTGTAGTATATCGAAACGCTTAAAAATGAGAGGACTTTCCGCAAAACTTCGTCAGGAAATTTTGTCCAAATGGGCATCAACCAAAGGAATGTCGTATAGAAAATTAGCAAAAGAAGCAAATGTTAGCCTGTTTGCTGTGCAAAAACTATTCGCCGGTATACTACACATTGCACACTTGAAGATTTACCAGGACAAGGTCGTAAAAAGGGTGGCTACTAACCATTGCTAGATACTAAGATATGTGCGTTATTTAAGAAAATAAGGAGATATCCGTACGCGATTGCGCAAAAAAAGTCGGAACGACTGCAGCAATGGTTCAACGTGCCAAGAAGAGAATCCAGTTGGGAACATATAGAAAGCAAAAACAGCCGAAACGAAGCACTCAGCAATGCGCGCAGGTGAAAACCAGACCCCGAAAACTGTACGACTATATTTGTAGGCAAAAATTTGATTGTATCATAATGGACGACGAAACATACGTGAAATTGGACTACAAAACGCGGCCAGGACCCCAATTCTACGCAGTTCCGAAAGGCAGTGAAATTTCAAAAGCTGACAAATCAATTTTTGGCGAAAAATTTGGCAATAAGATTCTTGTTTGGCAAGCAATATGCAAATGTGAAAAAATGTCGACTCCACTCTTCACGGACAAGCCCCTGAACGCTGAAATGTACCTAAATGAGTGCCTCAAGTAGAGATTGCTGCCGTTGGTGAAAAAACACACTGGCAAGACTTGGTTTTGGGCCGACTTAGCTTTTTGCCATTATGCTAAGCCAGTACTAACGTGGTATGAAGAGAAGAACATAAATTTTGTTAAGAAAAACATGAATCTTCCAAAGTGTCCAGAGATACGCCCTATCGAAAAATTTTGGACGTTGATGAAGAGGGACCTTAAAAAAAGATCTAAACCGGCTAACTCCGTTCAAAAATTTAAAAAAGATTGGAATAGTGTTAACAAAAAATTAGATTCTGGCTGTGTCCAGAATTTAAAAAAGGACCTCGACAAAAAGATTAAAAATGTGGGTTAGCCTCCCACTAAATAATTTTTTTTGTTGCTATTTACAAAAATATACAATGTGTTGGTGTATTGTTTGTTTTGGTGTATTTATAATTTTCGATACAGTCCTTAGTCTGTGGCCATCACAATGTCCTGCGCGGTCCCGTGTATTTAAACCGGTATCTGTACCCCAACCAGATCCCTAGAAATGAAGCCTGCAAGACAAAGATAATTCAAACCATCGGTTATTAACATGCAGGTTCTTGGGTAATTACACCTAAAGTCCCAAATTACCTGTATTTTCTTTTCTGCCAAACCTTTAATTTGGCCCCTGCACACCCAGGGTTCCTGAACCAGCACTACACTCAGTCTAGACCTGAGGGTTGCCCTCGCGATGACTGCCGAGGCGGCCTTCGCAGATTGATCTTCGCAACTTTAGTGCTGGTCATCTCCGTCTCAGGATCTGTCGGCTACGCCTTAATCCTCTGTCAGACCGCCTTCCTTGGCGGCCGTGCTCAGCATTGAGAGGTCGATAAAGTCAATCCCTTCAGATTCGTGAGGTAGAAGGCTGATTTCCTCGATGACTTCACTGCTGGCAGCCCCCTTCTCAACCAGAGTAGCCACCTCCTTCGGAATCCCTGATACTTCCGCCGGAGTATTGGCTACTGGTGCAACAGTCGCGCCTGGTTGTTCTCGGCGGTTGTGCACGTGCACCGGAACTGTACCGAACCGGTACCTCAGGCCGCCATTGCACTTTTTAATGGCTTCAAGCGATTGGTCGTCGACCCCAATCGTTAAAACCTAGCCCATCTTCTCGTCCCTGGAACGGAAGATCCTCCATAAATTCGTATACAGCCCCTCGTTTTGGGCAATGAGGAGGTCGAGGAGCTGCTTGTTGTCCTTCCCTGCCGCCTTCGGGAGGTATACTGTCAACATGTGTACTCCGGGTATGCGGTCCGCGTCGCACGTGGTCAACTTTACCCCCTTCCAGCCAGGCAGTATAGGGACAAGGCCTTTGAACCACTCCGCCGTCTCAGCACCCACGCAGTCCACTAGGATAAGACCTAGACTGAAGTGAACTCTAATTAATTTTGTATATTTGGCACTCAGCAATGTTGACGATTGCTGAATAAATCATTCGAATTGGTTTGGTAGTTTTCGAGGTACGATGTTTTTTCTCTTACTTAACTAAATTGTCAAGTGTGGAGCCAGTTCCATTGACAATGAATAGTTTTGTGTGGCTTTAGAGGAAAATAAATGGGGGTCAGTCTTACATATGGTACGTCTGGGAGCAACCTGAGAGCAGTGGGAGCCCTATTTATAAAAACAATGATTTTGTATGGGAGCCTCATTAAGGGTAGGAGGGAGGAGTAAGTATGCTCGGAAGAAATATTTAAATGAACAAATTAGTAGCGGTCAGTCATAGATTTTAACCCTTTCACTTTTGAAAAGATAGCATTTTATCTAAGTATTTTAATAACAGCAATTTATACATAAATTTATGTTAAAATACAAATATTATGTATGTAGCTTTTGTGAACTAAGATCATTTTCATTGTTAATACATATGAAGTTTTTCAAATTTGTTTGTATGGGAGGTGGTCGAAGTTTTTTCATTTTCATTTATGTACGACCACTTCTTCTATTTTTGCCACTTCGCTATATGAACTCGCAACACTGTGGGGCGTGACATAAAGAAAAATGATAAAAATTGGTTTTTGAAATTGGTATGGTTCAAGCGCAGTCCATTTCTTTACTGATACTTAGTAGCAACACTGCTGATTTGTGGGCTAAAATTGAGCTAATCAGTAGCCCACCTCTTCTTTTAGTTGGTTTTCTTCGTAAATTTGCATAGCCATGTCGCCAATCGCTGTCTCGCGCATTACATTATCAAAAAAAAAAATATTATGCGAGACAAAGTTCGTCGGGTCAGTTAGTTCTATATATATAAAGAAAATAGAATTTCGAATTTTAGGGGAGTAAATGCCGATCCGACCTTCCCCTACCTGGATACACCTGTGTGTACACAAGCGGCACTTTCAATTCATGTGTGTTTGTTTGCGGCGTTTGCTTCAGTTTGTAGAAACAGTAAAGGAAACCAAAACCCTCGCTCTCAAGTTGCCTTGTGATTTGTTAGGGCCAGATGGGGTAAATGTAAACAAGGGGTAAATGTAAACAGGGGTTATTTTATGCTTTTAAAATTAACTGCAACAGACCATGACCCAAAAAAATATGAATTTACATGCTAAATTAATATTTTTTTGGGTCATGGGCTGTTGCAGTTAATTTTTTTTTAGACACATCAAAATCGATCCCACCAGAATGAGGCTCGAAGACTCAATCAATTAAATTGCCATTCTTCAAAATAATTGCATCTGGTAATTTTATTTTGCAATTATCCATCTCTCGGCCCTCTCCAACACGCATAAGAAAGTTGCTGTATTCGGGTTCATTGGACCGCATATTAGTAGTTAATTTGAACTGCTTAAAAAGTGGTCACAAAGGTCAACGCTTAAAGTAATTGCTAACTATAGCAGCATGCGCACAAGAATAAAAACACAGTACAACAGTAAAAACAAAAACCCGCGGAGTTTCTCAAATGTTCCTTTTTTCGGAATCGCTGAACACGAAAATGTAATTATTTTTTTCGCGTCACCTCTAGTTTGGGTTTTACAGGGTCTTGAACTTACAAGCTGCACTCCAATTAAAAAAAGTAATTTAAATGGTTGAACTTATCCTAGTCTCACAATATTGGTATCAAAAGAAAGAGAATTATGTCTCCAACTCAAATGAAAAAATATATTATAAAACCCTTACCATGCACCAACACATTGTGAAATTTCATGTTAATCAGTCCATTGGTTCAGCTGAAAAAAATTGTTGAAGCTCAAAAACTTAAATTATTTAAAAATTTTTCACAGTGCAAGCAATTTCAGCTCTTCTGAACGGCTCCTTATAATTCCGGAGCCGCTGATCACGAATATGTAATTTATTTTGTTGGGTCACCTCTAGTTTGGTTTTTACAAGGCCTTGAAGATGCAAGCAGCACCCACCTTGAAAGCGAATTTAAATTGAATTGAACCACTAAGCAAATAAACACATAGAGGTGTCAACTCGCACAAATTTGCGTACCAGCACAGTAGGTCCCATACAGTGTTGCCACTAAGAATTTGTTTCCCCTACCAAAATCGGTCCAAAATCAATCTCAGCCTACCAAAATAAATTTGTTAAACAAAAATTTAGTTTCAAACACATAAACATAACGTGTGGGGAATGAAATACGAACAAATAAAAAAGTAAGCATAGAAAACAAGGCACACAACTCTCAAGAAAAAGGTTGTGCAAAAATTTAAACAATAATTATCCTAAAGCAATAAGTACCACAAATCCATTTTTTGGGCACTTATCTTGGTTAAATGGTGCTTACAGAACTACAACGTCGGCAACTGATTTGGAAATTATGCGAAGAAAATCCCAAATCAATCAATGGCGATCAAAATATTATTTTGGGTCTTCTGACCACAAAGCGCATGAAAAAGAACATTGATACCAATGGAATTCAGAGGTCAATGAAAAAAGTTGTTCAGAATATACGGGAAGCGAGCCTTAATGGAGTCAATTTTTTTTGTAAATTAACTGAAGTGTCAAAGCTATTTAATAAACTGTAACCAAATGAAATAAGTTGTATGTAACAGTTAATTACTGACATTTAAAATTTGTTCGTATTTCATTCCCCATTACTAATACATTATTTAAAATAAAAACAATTAAATTCAGGAAAAAAACAAGACAGTTTAGCATACTAAATATACTGCCGCTAAAAGTATTACATTAAAATTAACATAAAATATATAAATACATGCAGAGACAGCTTAAAATCATAAAAAATAATAGACAATTTAATAATGCAGTGTGTTGCCTACCACAATGCCTTGAAAATCACAACAAACCAACCAACCTACCAAAGCCTTAATTTATGAAACGAAGCTACCAATTATGGTCCAATTGGACCAAAACGGCAACACTGGTCCCATACGCACTTCGTCTATTCGAACATATTCGCGATGACTTCGGCAAACTTCTCAATTCGAAGTCAGTTTTCATAGTCTGCTTTATGTTGATGTGGTCAGTCGCACATCAACTGTGCGCTGTGATGATCTTATTGCTGTTGTTATGCGCCTTGCTTTCAGCGCAGCAGGTCCCATACGTACTTCGGCTAGTCGAAAATATTCGCAAAATTGTGTTCGTTGCCTTCACACGCAATGAAATAATCAACCACCAACAAAAGCAACAACACAATTTCACTTGTTCGCGCTTATTTTTGTGTGTATACCTTTTTTTCGTTGACGATCGCTTTCGCTTCAACAAATTTGCTGATGATGAAACTTCGACTGATGGACATATTTCTTGGTCGATTATTTGCAGGTTATATGAATTGGATAAAAACAATTCAACCCGCCTTTGTCCCAAATTGAAAAAGAAAGCCTATTCATCCTAATTCATTTGAAAAAATGAAGGTTAAAAACGCAACTCAAATATTTAGCCGCAGCCATAAAATCGTTGGTTGAAAATGGCTGTTATAATGATTGCAAAGAAAAAGCTTCGTCCACAGCTATATTTATTGAAAAAATAAACAGACTTTTTGATTGTTTGAATAGCCATGTTCTTTTTGATAAAAATCCTTTCCGATCAGCTCTTCGTGAGAATAACAATATCCAAAATTATTTGAAGGAAATGAAAAACTATGTCAAAAGTTGTCAGTGTTCTAAAACTGTATACTGTTGAAATGGTATAGTTTTATGAATTACTTCCGTTTTGTCTTTTTCACAAGATATCTGGGCGGAAAAATTCAATTTTCTTTTATTATCAAGACTTAATCAAGACCCGTTTGAAAATCTTTTTTATTGGTAAGAAAAAGCGGAGTTACAAACAATAATCCTTCACTTTTTGAGTTTGACCATATTCTTGCGGTAATGATCTCAATGAAAATAATAGCATTTAAGGGGAGGTTCTCATTCAAATGACTAAAAAGTAAGCAAAATTTTGAATTTTTTTGTGGGCCAATAAAAAAACATAGGAAAAAACAGTTTTAGGATTCAAAAAGCTTATATTTTCGTCATTATTTACAAAGTTTTTCAAGACGAAAAAAACAAAATGGCGCCCGTGGTGACGTTCCGTTGTTGAAGCGTTCATGCACAGCAAAGAGTGCCTTTTCGTTTCAATTCATTTCATTTCACTATTATATTGATACGATGAGAAATTCTGTGCCGCACTGTACAGGAGTGCTTTTCTCCGCACGAATGTTTTCCAAGCATACTTTTAGGCATGCACTGTGAAGTACAGCAAAACTGTTATAAATTCGCTTGGTATAGTCCGATATGGCAAGGATGGTTCTCGAAGAAATGGGCTGTGCGAGAATGGTCGAGCGCTTTCCAATTAGAAGTTGCAAGAAACTTCGGCGCGATAAGAAAACTGGAAAACTGGCAGCAGTGGCAGCGCAAAGGGTCGAGTCTGTGTTGAGCAAGCAATGGGGAAACATGCAATAGTAGTAGTGTAAAGTAGAACAAGTGCAAATTTGTAAATAAAGCGATTGTTAGTTTTGACTACGTGCGCTGGATAACTGAAGTTGTTTTATTTTCAAATACAATCAAAACGAACCGTCGATAACGAACTGGGGAATTTCGTAACAATATAAAAGCAAGTGTGACGTTTTTTGAGCCACAATCAGGCAAAAACCACTGAACCGATTTAGATGAAATAAGCACCAAACATTTTTTAATCTGTGGGAATGGTACATAGGCTATATGAGACTGACCACGCCCCCTTATTACGCTCACTATGGTAACAAAACTCATGATTTTGTATGGTATGCTTTTGTAAGGCAATATGGGTATCAGACGATTCAGCGTTATATTGCGGCAAACATAGGCTATAATATAATCGGCCACGCCCACTTTCCGTGCCCACTAAACTAACAAAACGAAGCTACGGTACATGTCGGTTAATCAGTATTAGTTTCCAATGATTCCTTGTTTCGTTGATGTTAACAGAGGATATATAAGATTGACCACGCCCACCTGATATGCCTTTTCGCGACGCCCACTATAATAACAAATCAGCCATGGTACATTTGTCGTAGCAATATGGGTATCAGACGATTCACCGTGTCATTGCGGCAAACGTAGGCTATAATATAATTGGCCGCGCCCACTTTCCGTGCCCACTAAACTAACAAAACAAAGCTACGGTACATGTCTGTAAATCAGTATTAATATCAAATGATTCCGTGTTTCATCAATGCTAACATAGAATATATAAGATTGACCGCGCCCACCTGATATGACTTTTCGCCACGCCTACTATAATAACAAATCAGCCATGGTATATTTGTCGTAGCAATATGGGTATCAGACGATTCAGCGTCATAGATGGCGGCACTAATACTAAATCAATATTTTTTTTTCGAAATTGTGAACCTTTTAGGCTTACTGTCAAAATTATATGTCAATCCGACCATTAGTTAGTCCGACCAAGTTACAGTGCTTTAAGTGACACTACTTTTGAGTTTTCAAAAAAAATGAATTCAAAGCAATTCCGTGTGCTGATTTATCATTGTTTTTTAATGAAAAAAAATACTGTTCAATGCCAGGAATGGCTTGAAAAACATTATTCGGACTCTGCTCCATCAAAAAGAACCATTTGTTATTGGTATGCCGAATTCAAACGTGGTCGTAGAGACACCGATGACATTCCATCTACTGGACGGCTGTTATTCCGGAAAACGTTGAAAAAACACTGAAAATCATTATGTCCGACCGTAAAGTGAAAGTGGGGGAGATTGCTGACATTCTAAAGATATCAGCAGGCAGTGTACACACCATAATACACGAACATTTGGTTATGAAAAAGGTGTTTTCGAAATGGGTGCCGCGTTTGCTCACACCGGAGCAAAAACAACAACGAATCGATGATTCAAAGAGCTGTTTGGACATGTTTACGCGCAACAAGTCGGAGTTTTTGCGTCGGTACATCACAATGGATGAAACATGGATCCACCATTTCACTCCAGAGTCAAATCGGCAGTCTGCTGAGTGGCATGCAACCGGTGAAAGCCGCCCAAAGCGTCCAAAGGCACAAACATCGGCTTGCAAGGTTATGGCGTCAGTATTTTGGGATGTGCACGGAATAATATTCATCGACTATCTTGAGAAAGGGAAAACAATCAATAGCGACTATTATATAGCGTTGTTGGAACGTTTGAAAGAAGAAATCGCGATTAAGCGGCCCCATATGAAGAAGAAAAAAGTGTTGTTTCACCAAGACAATGCACCGTGTCACAAGTCGATGAAAACGATGGCAAAAATGCATGAATTGGGCTTCGAATTGCTTCCTCATCACCCGTATTCTCCAGATCTGGCCCCCAGCGACTACTGGCTTTTCGCAGACCTCAAAAAGATGCTCCGTGGTAAGAGATTTGGCTCAAATGATGAAGTAATCGCCGAAACTAACGCCTATTTTGAAGGCAAAGAAAAATCGTTCTACGAAGGCGGTATCGAAAGATTGGAAAAGCGTTGGAATGATTGTATCTCCCTAAAAGAGGACTATGTTGATGAATAAAAACGAATTTTGGCAAAAAAATGTGTTTTAATTAGTTAGTCACACACATTATTGAACGAAGTGTTAGGCTATATTATAATCGGCTACGCCCACTTTCCGTGCCCACTAAACTAACAAAACGAAGCTAAGGTACATGTCGGTAAATCAGTATTAATAAGGACTGTATCGAAAATTATAAATACACCAAAACATGCTTCATACCAGTGCATAACAAAAGTTAGAATTTATTTTTTTTTATAAATGGCATTTCACATTGTATATTTTTGTAAATAGCAACAAAAAAAATTATTTAGTGGGAGGCTAACCCACATTTTTAATCTTTTTGTCGAGGTCCTTTTTTAAATTCTGGACACAGCCAGAATCTAATTTTCTGTTAACACTATTCCCATCTTTTTTAAATTTTTGAACGGAGTTAGCCGGTTTAGATCTTTTTGTAAGGTCCCTCTTCATCAACGTCCAAAATTTTTCGATAGGGCGTATCTCTGGACACTTTGGAAGATTCATGTTTTTCTTAACAAAATTTATGTTCTTCTCTTCATACCACGTTAGTACTGGCTTAGCATAATGGCAAAAAGCTAAGTCAGCGCAGAACCAAGTCTTGCCAGTGTGTTTTTTCACCAACGGCAGCAATCTCTACTTGAGGCACTCATTTAGGTACATTTCAGCGTTCAGGGGCTTGTCCGTGAAGAGTGGAGTCGACATTTTTTCACACTTGCATATTGCTTGCCAAACAAGAATCTTATTGCCAAATTTTTCGCCAAAAATTGATTTGCCAGCTTTGAAATTTCACTGCCTTTCGGAACTGCGTAGAATTGGGGTCCTGGCCGCGTTTTGTAGTCCAATTTCACGTATGTTTCGTCGTCCATTATGATACAATCAAATTTTTGCCTACAAATATAGTCGTACAATTTTCGGGATCTGGTTTTCACCTGCGCGCATTGCTGAGTGCTTCGTTTTGGCTGTTTTTGCTTTCTATATGTTCCCAACTGGATTCTCTTCTTGGCACGTTGAACCATTGCTGCACTCGTTCCGACTTTTTTTGCGCAATCGCGTACGGATATCTCCTTATTTTCTTAAATAAGGCACATATCTTAGTATCTAGCAATGGTTAGGACGCACCCTTTTTACAACCTTGTCCTGGTAAATCTTCAAATGTGCAATGTGTAGTATACCGGCGAATAGTTTTTGCACAGCAAACAGGCTAACATTTGCTTCTTTTGCTAGTTTTCTATACGACATTCCTTTGGTTGATGCCCATTTGGACAAAATTTCCTGACGAAGTTTTGCGGAAAGTCCTCTCATTTTTAAGCGTTTCGATATACTACAACAAATTTTTCACGAAAATAACAATTTGAACCTCTAGAATCTAAAAACCGATATTGCTGAGCAACCAGCATTGCATAGCCCACTTTATATGATTTTTAAAGTGTATTCATAATTTTCGATACAGTCCTTATCAAATGATTCCGTGTTTCAATGATGCTAACATAGGATATATAAGATTGACCACGCCCACTTGATATGCTTTTTTGCCACGCCCACTATAACAACAAATCAGCTATGATATATTTGTCATTGCGGCAAACATAGGCTATAATATAACCGGCCACGCCCTGTAAACTAACAAAACAAAGCTACGGAACATGTCTGAAAATTAATGTTGGTGTAAAATGATTCTGTTTCATAGCGGTAAACATAAGCTATGTATATAAAGTTGACCACGCCTACCTTTTATGCCTTCCTGCAATGCCTTTTATGATGACAGAAATAACTGTGGTAATATCTACATGTTGTATGTTTGTTTGTTGGTCCCACGACACTAAAACTCAAAAACTAAACAGCCGATTAGTTGAATTTTTCACGGAATGTTCGTATTGAGTAAGTCTCGGTAAACCACATAATGCGAATACGACCCGATAGGTAGGCGTGGCACCTCCCATACAACTTACATTTTCGATATGGAATATAAAGATTAAGATCATCAAGTTCTGGTGCGGGGCCACCGTTTATATGTGCCGTTTCACTGGTAAAATTTAATGGGCGTTGGACAAGAGGCGTGGCACTTTTTAAATGCCGGTGTAGCTTTGGAACTATCGCGTTCACATCAACGACACTCGGTACAAACGTACGATTTAGTTGTGTTTTTCAGTAGGGGGAATGGAGTGGGTTTTTCACAAGGAGGCGTGGCACCGCCCATACAACTTAAATTTTCAATATGGAATATCTTCGGAATGAAAAATCGGTCAGCATTAAAATTTAGTGCGGGGCTATCGTTTAGATATGCCGTTTCACTGGTGAGCGTTAGACAAGGGGCGTGGCATTTGTTAAGCAACTCAAATGTTTTGAATAACTGTGGAACTACAAATCACATATCAAAGATTTACGTTTTAGATGTGCCCTTCGACATGGGGAATAGGTGCATGGAGCCCATTGACTTCAAGCTTGCGTGCAAGGCCGCAGGGCCCTACTAGTTTATAATAATTGACAATAATACCAGTTCGTTTGAACATATGAGTGATGGTTCCCTTCGTTATTCCTCTGGTTTCATATTGATGCAAACTATTAAAAAATTTGACTGTCATAACTGCAAAAAGTTAATAAAAGCTGAGCTTTGTGATTTACAAAGAAACGAAATGTTTATATTTTTCAAAAATTTCAACTATTTTAACAGTAGTTTAAAACTAAATGCTCCAATCGACTAATTTTTTTTGTTTCAAAAATCGTTTACAACACATTTCATACGTTTTTTAAGGAAAACCCTCATTCCTCCAATATAAAAAAGCTTTTGTACAATCTGTGTGTTGCAAACGTAACAAAGTAGATGAATACAAAATGTGATTTTCAGAACCGTCTACTTGTTGGGAACATGAGCAATTTATATTAGACTAGCTGACCCGGCGAACTTCGTCCCGCACGTAGGAAAATATTAATGCATGCTTATTGAAAGAAATGGCGAATAGACGTTTGCTTCTTGCGTTCACAAAGTTACTTTTGAACCGCTTTTTCGTAGATTACGCTTGTATACCAACATATTCAGTGCTGTTGTCCTCAGCCCATGCTACTCCATGTAAAAATATGGGCGTTCACTATATTGAAGTGTTCACTACATAGGGTGTTCACTATACCCAGACACGTTTGTATATAGATTTAAGTTATATAGGTGATGCCACGCCCCCTTGTTCAATACCCGCACCATCCCCTCTGTCGAAAGATTTGAATAAATGGTAGGTTCGTACTTAATTTCATTGATGTGCGACTTATAGTTCAGCGAAATATTTGGGTCACCAAAAATGTGCCACGCCCCTTGTCCAACGCCCATCAAATCTTACCAGTAGAATGACTCATCTATGGGTCGACGCTATACCAAATTTCAATGCTGTGCGCCTTACAATTTCAAAGATATTCCATTATTAAGATTTAGCTTGTATGGGTGGTGCCACACCCCCTCGCCCAATACCCGCCCCATTCCCTCTGTCGCAGGACATGACTAAATAGTAAGTTCGTAGTGAATTTAATTGATTTGTGACTTATGGTTCCAAAGTTATTATCTGAAAATATGCAAAATTCACGGTCAAAGATGGCATGGATTTCCGAGTTTCCCAATAGATTTTCTGGAATTTTCTTTTGGCACGAACCTGAACTGACTTAATACGAATCGAACAAAACAATTAATTAATTAATTTAATTAATTGATTGGCACGACAGCCCGCTTACGCGAGACTAAGGCCTAGCTTCCCGCAACCACCCGTGTTGTGCGTGTGAATTTTGTACGCATGTGGAAGGGACCTACAGTTTTATGCCGGTTCCGAATGGCAGGTTGGGAGCTTTTTCATAGGCAATTTTTACTCTCAGAGGTTTGCCATTTCCAGCTGAGAGGACAGCCACCGAGAGAAAACGAGTTTCCCGTTATTTTTTTTAGGTGTTACTACATGCAGTATTCGAACAAAACAAACCCCATGAAAATCGGCCATTCCGTTTGAGCGTGATGCGGTGACACACATTCTGCCACTCTCTTTTATATATATAGATTACTTTTAATAATTTTGCTAAGAAAAAATTGCACTTGGTTAAGAGAGCAAATTGCAAGTAAAACGAAAAATAAGAATAAAATAAAAATACTAAAGAACACATAAAATTACTAAATAATATAAATTTTAAGGAAATAATAATAAATAGTAATGTGTTGCTGTTAATATATGAATTTGAAAAATTTATCGGTATGAATTTTATTAGGCCAGAACGCAACGTAGCCTACATGAATGCCAACATTGCACAGCAGAAATTCATGGTTTTAGTTTTTTTCAATAGGAACGCACACTCTACTGTACGCCTTTGCGAATTCACATGGTTCATTTTTCATAGCAGAACCGAAAGCCATGGAAATTCAATTTGCTTTTTATCTTATGCAGTGGCTCGTATTGTTTTCATTCACCTCAGCGCATACACAAGCAACACGCACATTTATTTTCACACGGACACACACTCTTGCATATTCGAATTTGCAAACGATACGCCGCGGCGCGCCGTTTCGTGCTCATCAGCACACCACAGCTTGCAATTGATGTTCCTTGTCGAACATCCCACAAAGAATGAAGATGAACTTCGAAAATTGAAGTTTGACGAAGCCAGGGACAAAATTTCGTATAGCCGAAGTACGTGTGGGACAGTGTTGCCAAGTTTTGAATTTGAGAAAGCACTAAAACTAAAAAAGTTTTTTTTTCGAAAAAAGCACTAGATTTTTATTACACTGTTATATGCATAAATATATACATTTATGTATCAAAAACATAAATAAATTTTTTGTACTCAAATAAGGTAAATTGTTGTACATTAATTAGTATTGCAATTCAGAGATCAAGTGAGGAGGTCCATAACAAAACGCAATAATTCCACCTTAACAATTTTTTGGATAAACGAACAAATGTAATTAAAGTCAGTAGGATATATATTTTTCTTTTAATAGTTGCTGTGGAATAATAGTTTTCTAGGAACAATACAAATCATAAATAAGTTAATTTATTTTGCAATTACTTTTTTAGTTATTTAGAATCCAAATTTGGAAATATTGCGTTTTGGTCCGACACATAAAACTTCGTTCAATAATGTGTGTAACTAACTAATTAGAACACATTTTTTTGCCAAAATTCGTTTTTATTCATCAACATAGTCCCCTTTTAGGGAGATACAATCATTCCAACGCTTTTCCAATCTTTCGATACCGCCTTTGTAGAACGATTTTTCTTTGCCTTCAAAATAGGCGTTAGTTTCGGCGATTACTTCATCATTTGAGCCAAATCTCTTACCACGGAGCATCTTTTTGAGGTCTGCGAAGAGCCAGTAGTCGCTGGGGGCAAGATCTGGAGAATACGGGGGATGCGGAAGCAACTCGAAGCCCAATTCATGCATTTTTGCCATCGTTTTCATCGACTTGTGACACGGTGCATTGTCTTGGTGAAACAACACTTTTTTCTTCTTCATATGGGGCCGCTTAATCGCGATTTCTTCTTTCAAACGTTCCAACAACGCTATATAATAGTCGCTATTGATTGTTTTCCCTTTCTCAAGATAGTCGATGAATATTATTCCGTGCACATCCCAAAATACTGACGCCATAACCTTGCCAGCCGATGTTTGTGCCTTTGGACGCTTTGGGCGGCTTTCACCGGTTGCATGCCACTCAGCAGACTGCCGATTTGACTCTGGAGTGAAATGGTGGATCCATGTTTCATCCATTGTGATGTACCGACGCAAAAACTCCGACTTGTTGCGCGTAAACATGTCCAAACAGCTCTTTGAATCATCGATTCGTTGTTGTTTTTGCTCCGGTGTGAGCAAACGCGGCACCCATTTCGAAAACACCTTTTTCATAACCAAATGTTCGTCTATTATGGTGTGTACACTGCCTGCTGATATCTTTAGAATGTCAGCAATCTCCCCCACTTTCACTTTACGGTCGGACATAATGATTTTCAGTGTTTTTTCAACGTTTTCCGGAATAACAGCCGTCCAGTAGATGGAATGTCATCGGTGTCTGTACGACCACGTTTGAATTCGGCATACCAATAACAAATGGTTCTTTTTGATGGAGCAGAGTCCGAATAATGTTTTTCAAGCCATTCCTGGCATTGAACAGTATTTTTTTTCATTAAAAAACAATGATAAATCAGCACACGGAATTGCTTTGAATTCATTTTTTTTGAAAACTCAAAAGTAGTGTCACTTAAAGCACTGTAACTTGGTCGGACTAACTAATGGTCGGATTGACATATAATTTTGACAGTAAGCCTAAAAAGGTTCACAATTTCGAAAAAAATATTGATTTAGTATTAGTGCCGCCATCTATGTGTCAGTCACACACATTATTGAACGAAATGTTAGTATTTATTTCATTTTGCTATGAACCCTATGGAAATGTTGCGTTTTGATATGAACTGGGTTTGGAATTGTGGCGTTTTGCTGTGAACAATATAGAAATAAAATCTTTTTGATTTGAATTGCATAAGTTTTATTATATTACACAAGTACATTCAAGTATTATAAAAGTATATAAGTATTCAAGTAGTAAAAAAAAAAATCAACATTGTGTTACATCTCATATTAGTGGCCTCCTCCTAACAGTCACATAAGGTTATATCATCGGTTTAAGGGGGGTAAGGGTTTCAGCGTAAAAAAACACTTTTTTATGAACTTTTTTTGAAAGTATGGATTGATCAAATTTATTTAAACCTTTTGTACATTATTAAGCACAATATTGTACATTATTTTAACAATATTCTGTCATTTTTTCATGCAGAAATATTACAAAACAAGCCGGTGACAGAGCTTGCCCCAGAACGTCTTTGAAAAAATACAATTGCGGTGATCACTGTATGTCGGTCGGAAATTATTTTAAATCAAAAACCATTAAAATTTCGTCAAAGTATTGTCAAATCCTCACCCCAACGTTCTCCGATTATTTTTTTTTCAATTAAACATTTTTGTGGCCAGCTAAAGTGTAAACTGCTATTTTCCACGAAAAATTCCGCCATTTTGTGGGTGGGAAACCCCCTTAATGTAAAAAAAAATTGTTTACTAAACGTTGGGGTGAGGTATTTTATATGTAGAAAAAATGTACCAAGTTTCAAATGAATCGGTTTAGTAGTTTTTAAATGACAGTGTTCACGGACTTTGGAAAAGTAGTTTTGAGAAAAACGCGGTAGAAGAGAATAAGTTGTATACGAGTACCTGCACTAAAGGACAGGGGACTACTTATAGACCATAACGTCAAGAGTTTTGCTCCGATCGACTTAAAATTTTGAGAATATATTCTTGAAATGTTTAAACAATAAGATAAATAAAAAAAAAATTCGATTTTTCGAAAGTGTAAACCCTTACCCCCCCTCCCATTAATTGGAACTATTTCCTTGTTCGTCTAAAGTTCTAACCCCGAAATGTGTGATCACTGTTGGCCAGGGTTTCCAGGTTTTCCAGAGTTTAACAATATCTTTCTTTAGTTGCAACACCAAGAGGAATTCCATCAGGCAAACGAAGGGGTATTTTGTCTCTTTTATGATAGCTGGTTAATTTTTCTTTGCCGTCAATTATGTAAGATTTAGAAGTTTTAATGTACATTGATACTCTGTATGCCATTATAGGACTGTAATATTCTGCCAACATTTTTAATTCCTTAGGGTGCCAATCCTTTCCTAAAATCTTAACTTGCCTTTTTCAACAAAAATTGTAGTATCTTTTCGCAAAGCTTTTTCAACACGCTAAAAAACTCAATAAAATTCTTACCGTTTATAGTCATTGTAGAGTAACCATAACAATAAATTTAAATTTTATTGTAGAGGTACCATAAGAATAAAAATATTTTATATCATTGACTTTTCACTAATATCTCGAAGTTATATATTGCATAGATATGGAATTGTTGCATTTTGGTCTGACCCATTATTTTTGGTTTTGAATTACAGTGAAATTATTGACCTTTGGTATGTTTTATAACAATTGTTACGTAGATTCTAACATGTAGAATTGGATTCAGTCAAAAAAACGAAAAACTTAAAAAGTGGAATTATTGCGGTTTGTTATGGACCTCCTCAAGTTATAAACATAACAAAGTTTTAGTGTATTCTATACACTTTATGAAGCAAAACAGCATTCAATCTTTAGGATTAAAAAATATTACATAACGTTTTCAAAGTCCATATTTTCTTCATTAGTTTTGGCTTCTTCTGGCCACAAAACTGATTTTAAATCGAATTCGGAGGGTATATAAACGTAGGTGCTATTAATGGCAGCAATAACTTCATCAGGTATTTTGTAGTTTTCGCAGCAACAGTTTTCACGCTTAAGTCCATTTTTTATATGCAACAAGGAATTCACAGAAAGCAGAGATATTCGGTTACGGATTTGTGTTTTAAAACTGCTCATAGCACTGAAAACACGCTCAACTTCTGCATTCGAATACGGTAATGGCAGGAGTCTAATGGCCAAGCTAGCTAAATCTTCAAATGGTTTGCAGCCAACAGAGTCTTCATATGATTTTACATTTATCCAAAACTGTGTTGGGGATCCTACGTCTTCCCAATGTATCAAATGAATGCTTCAATATTTGCCAATGTTTCAGCACTACATACAAACTGTTTTGCTAAAGGAATTATATGGTTTTTTAGATGTGACAAAATATTTTGGACCTTTATTACCTCCATTTTTCTCAATGTTTCAAAATTGCTAGGTAGACGTGATCGTATTTCTTTTACCAATTGTTTAACAAACCCGATACAATTTAGAGAAATTTCTTTCTTTTTTTCTACACTTATTTGCACAGATTGACAAGCTTCTTCAAACGCATACCCCATGTAGCAGAAATCACAATTTACTGCGTCAATGTCATCTTCTAAAAAGTTAAAGCTATCGCCGGGTCGAATTATTTTTGTAATTAAGACCTTAAGCAGATTATATAAATCAGAAAACAGCTTCAAATGATCAGCATTATTAGCTTCAAATGCTAAATTGACTCTTTGAACAGCATGTAGTGGGTCAGCTAAATATACGAGATACACTAGTCAGAAAAAGTTTGCGTACAGGCAAGTCAAAATTATGTTATCATCAATTTTGACCTCAAAAATGGGTTCTCTGTTTATAAAAACTTATTTACATTATTCATATACACCTTAGCTGCACTTATTGTTCTGTTTTAGATGAATTAAAATAATAATTTTCCATATATTCGTATTTATTGACAATATACTCACAAAACGGTGCAGAATAAGTTTGCGTACAAAACTAATAACGGGACTGTTTATGCGTATCGCGGCGGAGCGGTGGAAAACTAAAAAGCACGGGTTTCGCTTTGGGGTCTTTATTCATCGGGGTATGAATAACGAGTGTCGTACAAAGAATACATGAAACATTGAACGACACAAACGGCCGAAGCCGGGGAGCAGACAATAGGGGGAAATATGAGTACAAAAGGACAAGGAAAGGAAGGGATTAGCGGTGGGATCGACAGATCACTGTACAATCACAGCACTCATTTAGCCATCGTGGCCGCCATTGCAGAGTGCAATTAATGAAGTGTCCGGGTGTCGGGTTGCCGAGACCTCTGGTGGTCTAGCTGCTGGGGGTGCGGCTCACGACAGACTGGCTGTTGATGCGCTTAGGGGTGCGCTGATAACCTCTTTGCGTTGGATGATCGGTCCGTGCGGAGCAAGACTGAGGCACCTGCTGCGATGGTTGATCTGCAAAAAGATAAGATGTCAGAGGATGGAAATTAGAATGTGGACATCGTGTGCATGGGAAATAGTGACTAAGCTGCAGGGTTTGCGTAAGCCGAGGGAATATGGGAAAAATACATATAACAATTGGCCAAGTTGCCATTTATTTTTTCGAAGTGAATGGGGATTTTCGGAGTATTTTTAGGTGTTTTTTTTTTTTTTTTTTTTTTTTTTTTTTTTCTCGTAGGTGGAAATCTTCTTAGACACGCTTGAACCCGTGTTCAACCGCGTGCCGGATTTTTACCGGCTAAAACCAACCCCCTTTATATCGCCAGCCCGTTCATCCCCGCGGAACTGCCGCTAAGCATTGCATCGCAGGGCGGGCAACTGACCCTATTGGTCTGGCTCGGGTCTATTGCGTGGGATTTGAGCCCTACGCTCTTGCTCTTGCCGTCGCTGTGCTGTCATTATGATTGCAGCGAACTTACAAACTGCTTCCCACTTCTCTGCGCATTGAAGCATTTGTGGTACTAGATTTTGGACATTTATTGGCGTGTCAAGGGCGCGTTCCAGCAACTCTCGCTCGACCCTGTAGCGAGGGCACTGGAATAGGACATGTCCCGCGTCCTCAGCCTCGCCAGCACAAACTGTACAGTCCGCAGTTTCTTCATGGCCGAACCGGCACAGGTATGCCCTGAAGCAGCCGTGACCTGTAAGCAATTGTGCGAGATAATGAGTTACCTCACCATGCTTCCGGAGCAGCCAGTCTTCCACCCTAGGTATGAGCTGGTGCGTCCACCTTCCCTTCTGCGCAGTATTCCACCGTTGTTGCCATTCGTTGATGCTCTGCTACCTCTGGTGGCCATCTCCTGGGCCGTTTGCTTTTGTGTGCGCCTCGCGTGCCAGGATATCCACTGGAACCATTCCCGCGACAACACATGCTGCTTCGTATGATGTGGTACGAAAGGCGCAGCATACTCTCATGGCGCAGAGCCTGTACACAGACTCTAGCTTCCTCCTATAGGCTTTTATAGCCATAGCCGGAGCCCAGATTTGCGCTCCGTACAGCATTGTTGAGGTTGCCACTTTTGACAGCAATAATCTCGTTAGCTGTCTTGGTCCTCCCACGTTTGGCATGAGCCTTGATAGCGCAACCACCGCCTTTGCTGCTCTCTCGGCTGCGTGCTGGAGGTGCTGCTTAAATGTTAGCCTGGTATCTAGAATGACACCCAGGTATCGGATTGCACCACTTGAAACGATTGTGTGGCCGCCTACGCACACTTTTGCTGTTTCCAGCTTTTTCCTGCTAGATATAAGCAGTACTTCTGTTTTCTGCTCCGCTAGCTGGAGTCCAGCTTCGCCTAGCCAGTGCTGTACTTTCGAGACTGTATCATTGCAGATCGTCTCAATGTCCTCTATATGTTTGCCAGTCACGACTATAACTATATCGTCCGCAAATCCTATTATTTTGGCTGCTCTATGTATGTCTAGCTCTAACACGCCATCATACATAATATTCCAGAGCATGGGGCCTAGCACCGACCCCTGTGGAACGCCACCGGTAACGATATGCGTCTTCTCACCTACATCTGTACAGTAGACAAGACGCTGATGCTTAAAATAGCTGGCTATAGTCTGCACCAAATATTCCGGTACACTTTTTTTCCGAAGAGCTGATAATATTTGGCTCCAGTTTGCGGAGTTAAACGCATTTTTGACATCTAGCGTCACTAAGCAGCAGTACTCCTTACTGCCACCCTTCCATCGCTTGCCGCTAATTGCGTTTCGTGCTATTTCAGCTACCACTCCGATGGCGTCTATTGTTGACCTGGCCTTCCTGAAACCATATTGGTGTTTAGAAAGTCCGCCTGCTGCCTCAATAGCTGCCTCCAATCTGTTGGCAATAACCCGCTCTAGTATTTTGCCCGCTGTATCTAGTAAGCAGATCGGGCGATACGCAGACGGATCTTCGGGGGGCTTGCCACCCTTCGGCAATAGCACTAACCATTGGACCTTCCACAAGTCCGGGAAGGTCCGTCCAAGAAGGCATGCATTGTATGCGTCTACAAATAAATTTGGGTGTAGCCTGATAGCTGCCTTAAGCGCAGCATTTGGGATGCCATCGCAGCCGGGAGCTTTCCGGTCACCTATTCTATTGCAAGCCGCAACAACTTCCTCCACGGTTACCTGCTGAATGCTGTCACAATCTTTTCCTGCCGCGCCGTCCATATCTAACAATGGCCGCTGGCTAGGAAATAGACAGTTGACTATCCTGGCCAAAAACGGCGCCGAAACTGGAGGTGGTGGGCAGAATGAAGAAAGTTTCTTCATCACCACCTGATATGCCTTTCCCCACGGATTTTCCTCAACACTGCTTAGGAGATCTTTGAAGCTCTTCCTCTTACTCTCCTTTATAGCAATTTTCAGGCTCTTACGTGCCTTCCGAAAAACTGCTTGACAGTTGAGCCTACTATTGTCATCACTGGCCCGCTGGTATTGCCGTCTGGCTCGGTTACACTTTGCTCGCAGATCGGCAATGCCAGGGTTCCACCAGTAGACGGGCGTGCGGTGCGTTGTACTGCTCAGCCTCCGCATCGATGCATCACATGCTCCTGTGACCCGCCGCATCAGCTGTTCGACCTTCTCTGTCGCTGAGCCTTCCAGCGGCGAGCTGTCCAGCGTCAACTGAAACAGATCCTTGTCAAACGTACTATGCCTCCAGCGGTGCAACTGTTTCCTGCGGGCCCCCTTTGGGCGGGCGCGATTGTGCAATACACTGCCAATTATCGCCTGGTGGTCGCTGTGCGTATATCTTGGGCTTACCTCCCACGCAGCTGATGGCGCGAGGCCAGAGCTGATAAACGTAATATCTATGCATGAACTTCTGCCATTTTTGCTAAACGTTGGCTGGTTTCCCGAGTTTAGCAAGATGACATCGAGCGACGCAAACGCTTCCAGAAGAATATTCCCTCTCGCATTTGTCCTGTTTGATCCCCATTCCACAGCCCAAGCATTAAAGTCCCCAGCAATTATTTTGGGGGTCTTGCCTCTCGCATCAGATACAATTTCCTCAATCATATCTGTATATTGAGTTATCGTCATGCTGGGCGGGGCGTAGCAGCTATAACAAAAAATGCCATCAATTTTTGCCCGCACAAAACCTCTGGACACCTTTGCTTGCTCCTCGTAGGGATTTTGCCCACAGACCCAAATTGCCGCCTTCCCCGATTCATCCGACGCCCATACGCCATTACTGCGATGCTCGTACGGTTCGCTTAGAAATGCTACATCAGCATCGCATTCCACCACTGTTTGGGCGAGAAGATCCTGCGCCGCCTCACAGTGGTTGAGGTTAAGTTGGATAAACCTCATTTTTGTTGCATATTTTTCAACGCTGTCTGATACACCGGGCATTTATAACTGCCAGTGACATGATTTGCGTTCAGCTGGCTTGCAGTGCAGTGCATACATTTTGGCGCCGAAGTGCACCCGCTAATTTTGTGGCCTTTTTCTCCACATTTTATGCACGATTCTGACCAATTATTTTCACTTTTGCAGTGTCTGGCCATGTGCCCAAAGCCCAGGCATTTATAGCAGCGGCGCAGTTGGAACTTCTCCCGTATGCGGCACACTACCCAGCCAACTCTAATTTTACCTGCTCTTAACACCACATTGGCTGTATTTGTAGGTAGTACAACTTCGGCTATCTGCGTGCCAGCAAAACCCGGTCTCAATGACTTAAGAGCTTCTGCCGTCAGGCCTGCCGCCTCTGGAAATTGTTGTTCCAGCGCTGCCACTACCTCCGCCTTTGTTGTGACTTCATCCAGGTCCTTGATCACAATTGTTGCCGTCTGCGTAAGTGTTTTGACTTCCGCTTCACTCTGCAACAATTTTTCCACCGCCCGCTGCAGATCGCCTGTTGAGGAGCATGTTGCCCTCTTAAGCTCGAAAAGCAGCTCGCCCTTCGCGGTTTTTCTTACGTGGTTCACGCTCTGACCTAGCTCCTTTAGCTCCGGAGCGGCTTTCACTTTTCGCAGCATATCGGCATACGAAGCCTGGCCTGTTGCCTTGACGATCAATGCATCGGGCCGAGCTGATCTTTTTCTCGGCATCCTATTGGCTGGCACTTTGGTCCACGCAGACTCTTTGCGGGCACCATTTTGCAGTACACTACTGCTACTTGGTGCATTTTTTGTTACTTTGGCGGGATCCGTTACACCCGCGCTCAGTTGCTTGTTAGGCTCCACCTCTTTTCTTTTGTGCATTGTGTACTTGGCACCCACGCTTGCACTCCTGCTATGTTGTTGTTGCTGCCCTTTCTCGCTTTGCTGAGCCAATTGGCCGCTTTGAAGGTCCGGACTTGGCGAACTCACTCTCGTGCGTTTTTGCACTTGCTGCGGGGACTTCTGCATTTCCTCATCCCTGTTATTCGCCCTGGCTCTCTTGCCCTGGCCACTCCCGCTTAATGCGATTGTTTGTGTTGCTTTTGAAAGCACAACCGCCTTGTTGCTGTTTCTGCACTCCCATGCACGTTTTTGCAGCCCATCCAATGAGACCAACACGATCTTCATTTGTTGGTTTCTGTGGCGCAAGCTGTCCGCAATGCTGATCAGCTCTTCTATTTTGTTGCCCATTTCTGCAAGAACAATATCTATTTCTTCTTGCGGGGCTCCGTTACCAGCGCTCTCATTGCCGGTCCCGATCGCTGCCTGCTGCTCAGTGTTTAGCCCAGTGTCACAGCGTTCTTCACCTTTCTCACCCTCCTGTTTACCAGGGGCTTTGGTTTCCTCGTGTGGGCCAGTTTGCCCTTTGGCCGGTGAACGTAGTGTTTTCCCACTTTTCCTGAAAGGATTAATTTCTTCTCTACTTACCGCTGCCCCTTTTGGCGTCGACTTCTCCTTAACCGTTGCCGCCGATCGCGGCGGTTTATTGGCGCTCATAGCCAACCCCCTATGAAGCGTACTTCCCTGTCCGTCTAGTAGCAGCCACGGACCAACGCAAAGAAGCTTTTTAGGTATTTTTAGGTGTATATATTCCTGTTCGCAGGGCTCGAGAGAAGCAAGAGAACCGATCGAGAATGTCGGTTTGCTCTTCGAGAGGGTGGTGGCAGTCAAGAGCTCTTTGATCCGGAATTGGAACTTTGTGAGCATGAGAATTACTGGAGCCGTTCCACCAGAGAGGGAGATCTTATAGATCTTGGAGTTTATACCCGATCAGTCCGACGTCTGCGGGATTTGCAGCTCTTGGAGCATGTCGCACTGGAGTGGCGACTGTCCTCTTTTCGGACCCGGGATGGAGTAGGCGCAATGAGGAACTGCGAGGGACTGCAATTTCCGTCAGTTGCTGTGAATGTGGGACGTTTTTGGCGAACCCTTTTGGGGGACCTCATTAGAGGCGAAAGCCATCCTGCGGGCCGAAACGTGGTGGATCACTTGAGACAGCACTCATTTAGCCATCGCGGCCGCCATTGCATATTGCAATTTAAAAATGCAACGGGCCAGTCGGGCGAGGATGTGATGCAGCGTTTGCGGGTGCGGGGGTGCCGTTCATCGACGTCTCGTCCTCGGAGGAGTGCTGCTGCAGCGGTTGGGGGTAATTACCGATCTGCAAATAGTACATAAAAGATGTCAGTTATTTGGACATAACAGTATTCAGGCTGACATCATGAGTATGGGAAATCGTGGCTATGCGGGGTTCGCTTAAGCTAAAGCCGGGGGAACATGGGAAAATACACATATATATTGGCTGCATTGCCATTTCTTTAAGTGAAAATAATTTCGAGAGGGTTCGAAGGCTGTTTATAAAATAAGCCAATTCCGCTCGGGATAATTGGCTGCACGCAGGGCTCGAGAGAAGCAGGAGAACCGAACGAGAATGTCGGTTTGCTCTTCGAGAGGGTGGTGGCCGGCTCTTTGATCCGGAGTTGGAACTGTGTGAGCATGGGCATTGCTGGAGCCGGTCCACCTGAGAGTGAGATCTTGTAGATCTTGGAGCTTATACCCGATCAGTCCGACGTCTGCGGGATTTGCAGCGCTTGGAGCGAGTCGCACTGGAGTGGCAACTGTCCTCTTTTCGGACCCGGGATGGAGGTGGTGCAATGAGGAACTGCGGGGAAATGCAATTTCCGTCAGTTGTTGTGAATGTGGACCGAGTGGCGTCAAGCCAACGCTCTTGTCGAACCCTTTTTCTCTGTTTCATTAGAGGCGAAAGCCATCCTGCGGGGCCGAAACGTTTGGCAACGAGCGGGGGAATTTGCCGGTTTGGGAATGAGTTTGCAGGAGTGGTGGGTTCAGAATGATTTTCCATTAATTCCTGGGGTGGAAACCCTACGGGATTGAGGGCGGCAATCACTTGCGAAACGGCTTTCTTTAGGGCGGGAAGATTATTTCGAAGGGCGGGGATGTGATGCAGGTGCGGGGCGGATACCAGTATATAATTTTTGAACTCGATTTTTTAAGGGTTTTTTATTTTGGGAATGGGTATATATTTTTATTTATTTATTGATTTTTTTAATATGTTTTGTGTTAGTGAATGTGTAATGTTAAGTGTTAATTTTGTAATAATAATTGTTGGGCTTATCTTTTTGGGGCCCAGTGCCCGAGAATGGGGATCTGCACTACTGTTTGTGCGTTTGTCCGCCGCTTGTGCGCTGATGTGTTGGCTGTTGTTGTTTGCCGTTGTTGCTGATTGTTGTTTGTCCGCTGTTTGTGCTGTTGTTGCTGCCCTTTTTGTCTGCTTTGTGTGGTGCTGTGTGTTGTGTTTGTTGAGTGTGTTTGTTGTTGTTACGTGTTTTGCTGCGAGTGTGTTTGTTGTTGTTTCTTCTGCTGCCGTTCTTTTGTGTGTCACTGCACTGTTCAATGTTTTGTGCGTTTTTGGTTTTAATTTCTGCAATTCGTGCACTGTTTTTTTTTCGTAGGTACGCTTTTTTTGTTTTTTAATGTATTTTTTACTTTTTGGTTTGTTTCACTGTTTTTTGAGTTGTCACTCTTCTGTTTGGTTTTAATTTGTCACTGTCTTATAAATTGCTTGTTTTGTTTGAATTTTTTGTTTAGCTGGTTTGTTTTGATGTAACTATGTATTTCGGTTTTTACTTTGTGTTCACTTTTGTATTTAGTTTTGGTTTTTTAGGAAAATATTCGCGGCTCAATCGCGAATGGCTCGAAGGACCATGTTTAATCGCTTCGGCGCGGAGCGGGAGAAATAAATAAACGGGTTGAATTTCGGG
This sequence comes from Melieria omissa, assembly GCA_963971225.1. Lineage (NCBI taxonomy): Eukaryota > Metazoa > Arthropoda > Insecta > Diptera > Ulidiidae > Melieria > Melieria omissa. The sequence goes on along the minus strand of OZ020269.1, from coordinate 49,969,403 downwards.
TGTTGGGGTGTTTATTCGTCTGATGTCGAATAACGAATGTTACAATGAATTACAATAAACATTAAACGACACAAACGGCCGAAGCCGGGGAGCAGAAAATAGGGGAAACATGAGTACAAAGGGACAAGGAAAGGAAGGGATTAGAGGTGGGATCGACAGATCACTTGAGACAGCACTCATTTAGCCAGGGACTTTCCAGTTATGCTTTTTATTTTTATTTGGAAATTTGTATTCCATTGAGCAGTAAACGGACTTGTAAATTTTTTTTAACTATATATGTGCTTGAAATTATATAGAAAGCAATAGAACCCAAGCGAAAAAAAATAAAAATGGATAAAAGGATAATCTTACTAAATCTTTCCCAAATGGACAAGCAATTTCGTGAAATTAGATAAACTTTTCGAAGAGCACATTCGTAATTTCAAAAAGCCATCTTAAATTTCGAAAAAACCAGAAATTCTTGCTTCTTTGCTACGATCTGGCCATTTTCTTAAGCTACCCAAGCAATAGGATTAGATTGTTTTGAGATCAGTGCATCATAATCTAAGCCTAGTTGCATCCAATATCTTCAGAAATGTACAGAAATATTTTATAAAACCCAGTAGCAGTGACTTTATAAGAAAAGTCCTGAAAAAAACATATTTCCCCTATATAATAGCATGTAAGAAGCCCATATTTAGCTTCCTAACAAGTAGCACAGAATTTCTTTCGTGAAAGAGTCCATCAAAGAGTCTAGAAAACCGGATTTCCGGGACTATATGTTGATATCTATGGAGTAGGAAGATTTATTATTATCTGATAATGGTTTGGCATATTTGGCAATAAAAGGCATCAACTAATTTGAAGAGGATTCAGTGAATAACAAAAATCTGACATTAACAGTAAAGCATAGCATATGTGGAGATATGGTATGGGGCTGCATGTCAGGAAAAGGAGTGAGCAGGCTGTGTTGTTTTATTCAGAAATGGTTCCGAGGGGTTATTTACACATTCTAAAAGCTTATGCAAGCCAAGGTTTCAAAATTTTGAATCAGGTTCCAACATTTCTTTTCAACTTTACGATGACCATAAGGCGCATTGTATACGATGTGAAGCTATCTTTGCTATTAACTGGCTCAAAAAAGTTGAAAAAGTTCCTGCCTAGTCACGTAACATGCATTTAATTAAATATATAAGGGTGTACTTGAACCCTGAGCCCAAAAATACTCCATCTTCAAAGATATAGTAAACAAATATAACCATTCAAGGATATAACAAAAGAACCGCTGAAAAACACATAATTTAATAAAATGTATGCCCGAAACTTCTGCAGGGAGTTCCAATAAGAGAAGCATACCCAAAAAGTTATTAATTTTTGGACAAAACTTAGTTTCAATTAAATTTTTGCTACATAACCTTATCCTGTACGCAAACTTTTTCTGAGGTGAATTCATAACACATTTTGTTTTTGGCCCTCCTTTTACAATTTGGTCATGTTTTTGTTATTATTATCTTAATAGAATAATAGAACTAGGTTTATGGAAAAAATAAAAAATCGTTTGTTTTTGAAAAATTACTTAAAGAGATGTATTTTCCATATGAAAAAACTATGTACACCTTGTACGCAAACTTGTTCTGACTAGTGTATATATAATTGACTTTATCATTGTACATTTCTTTTAAAATATTTAATGAATAACATTGCTGTGCTAATGGAAGTGTATTAAAAAGTGTTTTCAACTCCAGCCACATTTTCAAAACTGCTTTTATTGCTTTTTCTATAGAAAGCCAGCGTGTTTCCGCTATCAAGGGAATTTTGTATGGATTTTCAGCGTCGGTATTAATAAGCTTATAAATTGTGTAATAAGTCTTTTGCCTTAATGCTGACTGAGCGAACCAGTTATGAGTTTCTCTCAAAAGAAATTCTAAATTATTTGGCAAGCATTTTCTTGATGCAGAAGAAACTGCAAATTGTAAGGAATGGCAAACACAACGTATTAATATCAGTGAATCTAACTTGTATTTTGATTTTAGTTTGATGTATACGCCATTATTGACTCCTGTCATTACCGCAGCATTGTCTGTTCCAATGTCAATGAGTTTATAAATTGATAATTTGAAGTGTTCAAGTACTCGCTCAATACCCTCAATTATACCATCAGCTGTACCAGATGTCAAATCAGTAAGGGCCAGAAAAGTCGTTACAAAATTTCGATTCTCTAAGCTAACATATAATACCTTATTACTATGCCCAAAAGTTTGGACACCGAAATATCGGTGCTTTCATCGATAATTAAACTGAAATATGATTCCCCAATATCTGCTATCAATTTTTTAATGAAATGCGGTGCTAAAACCAGCGCCGTAACTAGGCATGTGCAGGCGGTGCGGCGCACCAGGGCCCCCGGCCCTGAGGGGCCCCGAAGATTTCTTTTTTTTTTTAGAATTCGTTTTAAAGTATGAGCTAGAAAAGATCTACTAAAATCTACTTTCCATTCAAAAATTAAGTAAATGAAAACGGTAAAACAGCTAGCCGATTTTCTCATGATTGAACACAGTTCGTTGATGTCAATTTTTTCGGATATTTATACTGCTTGTATAATGTACCTTACTATCCCAGTGACTGTAGCGTCTGCTGAACGATCATTCTCAAAATAAAAGCTCATTAAGAATTATTTGAGGAGTTCAATGGGGCAGGAAAGATTAAATGGGCTAGCTGTTCTGTCGATCGAGAATGAAAGAGCAGGAAAAATTGATTTCACGAAAATTATTGATGGTTTCGCCGCCATGAAATCGAGAAAAAAGTCATTTTAGAGAAATAAGTAAACGCAAGAGACTGAGGAGACACCTAATGTGCAGGAACAGTATATTTTCATGAGTGATGTTTCTGTGATTTCGTTATTTGTAAGTTAAAAATAATTACGTGCAGTCTAGAATATTTTGCTGTAAAAATATCTACCTAATACAGAATATAGTGTAATAGTATGTGCACACATATGAGAAATAAAGAAATGGTTTAAACCAAAGTATAATGCTGTTTTCAATTTCTCACGACCTTTGAACCCTTTTTTAATTTTTTAATGGATTTCGAAAAGGCTTCGAAATCACCTTTTTTTTTAGAAATTCATTTTTAAGGGCCCCTTACGAAATCTTGCACAAGGGCCCCCGAGACCCTCGCTACGGCGCTGGCTAAAACATTCTTAACCCTGCTGTTAGGTTAGAAAAGGGACCATTTGGTCCATACTGCAATTTTCGTACAAAACAACCATTTATTTAAATTTTTTGTATTTATTTTGGTTCATTCATTCTTTACTCAACATAACTGATGTAAAAAATAGTTAATAGTTAAATAGTTAGTCAAAAGTTACAAAGGAAACCAGAAAAAAACTGGACCAAATGGGCTTAACCTAACAGCAGGGTTAATTATGCCTGTGCATTTTGTGCGATGCAAGGCAAAGCCGCTAGCTTTGCTATCCATAAATTGGTTATTGCAAATCCCTGACAAATGGTCTATATTCCGAAAACTACTATGCAATGTATAAAGCCAGCTGACCTTGCGATTTCTGCTTTTGTTGCGCTTGCTTCGGGGCCGCTTCAAAGCATAATGTTGGCTGCGAATTTTTCCTATCGCTAAAGGGGCTGACGGCATTTTTGTGCTTTTGTGTAGCAGCATGCCGCAATAAATCACAATACCTGGCCGCAACATCGCACTTGCAAAAAAAACACCGGGCTTTCATATTATTTTCAACGCATGGGCGAATCCAAAGTTTCAAGTCATTTTGGGCCTCCCACTGCTTCCTGTATTTTTACTTGTACAATTTTTCCACTGAAATTCAATTTGGTTACAATTGAATATTGCTCAATCTCATAAACTTACTCTTCAAATACTGCCACCTTGCGTGTTGCTCAAAATTATGGTATGAAAATAATACAAAATTACTTCAGCAAATACTTTAATAAATATTTTTCAGCTCAATTCCAATTTCAATTTCGCGTGAATAATGGCGGGAATAATGTTTGGTAATAAGTGTTGGAATCAATTTCGTCGCTAACATATGATCAGTGATCGTTGAGATATTTCAAAATTCCCGCTTTTTATTGCAAAAAACAATTATACAAGTAAAAAAGCAATGTAAAAGTCGTATCAAACTGGCAACATGGTCAAGAAAAAGGGTAAAATTGCCACTTAAGGCAGGTTCTCACCTTGTGGAAAAAAAAAAAAATTTTATTTTTGCCTTATCGTGTAGATATATGTTTCAAAAATGTGCTCCAGAAATTTCAGATCAAAATCTGAAAAATTACAAAAGTTACAGGCCGTTAAATCGAGCAGTGTAGAGCACCGGCCAAGCGCGCTTTAAACTTTAAACGCGTTTTTCTCAGAACCACATTTTCGGACCTTACGGAAGTGATTGAAGGCGCTGGAATGAACCAATCGTCACCAAAGTTTTTCTAAATGTTCCTTAGGGTTTTTTCTAATAAACGAACTACGATCAGCCAAAAATATTGAAAATTGTTTATTTAAAAAAATAATTAGTGAACAAAAAAATGCGAAAATCGAAATTTTTTTTTCAAAACCTCATAACCTTTTTAATTTCGATTTTTTTTTCATGATCGTAGTTCATTCAATAGATAATACGGTACACATTAAGAATGTGTTCGATTTTTGTGTTTCCGATCACGGGTTTTGACGGAATCACTTCCGGTAGCGGGACACCTCCTCGCCAACATGCCGCCACTGATGGACGCCCCCTTTTTATGATTTATTCAATTTTAAAAATTGTATTCTCTAAATAAATGTGTGTTCATATCAAGAAACAATTTTCAGCGTTGTATCTTTAACCGTTTTCTCAAAAAAAATTCCTAAAAAAAATGCACTTTTTCGGATCCACAAGGTGAGAACCTGCCTTAAGTGGCACACGGGTAACACTGCATATAATTTCAAATTTCAATACAGTGTTGTAAAGTTATTATGTTAAATATGGTGTTGTATAACACTCCAGATATTAAAAAAACTGTTTTTCCAAGCATGAATTAGTCTTGGTGTCTTTGAAATAAAAAAAGAGCACTAAAAAACGCACAACGCACCAAACTCAATATTTTCCGCGTATTGAATTTCAAAAAGCACTAAATGTAGTGCGAAAAGCACTAAGTTGGCAACACTGGTGTGGGACCTACTGTGCTAGATTTGCGTGACCGAAAAATTTTGTACTGCGTGGTACCTCTATGTGTTTATTTGCTAAGTGATTGAACTCATCTCAGTGCAACAATATTGGTTAGAATAGCCTGAGAAAAATTTCTGATCAGAAATCTAACAAGCGTTGAATAGAACATGTTATTGCTGAAGCTCTGGTTGCGAAAAACAGAATAATTCTCCCCTCTCTTCATCTCGAGCTTGGTGCCGTGAAAAAGCTGGTGAAGGTTTTCAGTACAAAAGAAGAAAATTCCATTGGATTACTGATGGGAAGATTCAGGAAGGTAAACACAAATTAGGTAAATTGTTTATTGTATTTTGATTAAAACTTTCGTCTTATATTTAGTTATCTCAATTTGTAAAAATAACATATTTTGTGTTTATGTAGATCTGTAGGTATTTTAATTGGTCCAAATATACGCGTTTTACTTAACACCGTATTTGAGAGCAACCTTAGCGAGAAGGAGAGAAGAGCATGGCTGTGTTTCAAAGATGGTAAAGAAATTTTCTTGGGCAACCACAAATCAAAAGATTATGAAGAATTAGTAAAACGAGTGATTTCAGCATTCGCAGATATGAACGTACTCATGTCGTTGAAAATTCATATGTTCCATAATCATATCGGGTTTTTTCTTTCAAATATGGGAGAATTATCAGATCAACATGGCAAGAAATTCCATCAGGAAATGCTTCAAATGGAAACTAGATATAAGGGCAATTTTTTTTTAACATCTTTGATTTCTGAAAAAACCACATATACCAAGACGGCAGCAAACTTGAAACAGATGACTGCGACTAGGCCTTCGTCGTTCTTTTCTCTGAAAAACGCTGGAAGAAACACATGTTCACAAGCACAATTCTAAAAATTAATATATTGTTACGAAAATCTCAAGTTTTCCCAGGTTCGTTTGATTGCGTTTGAAAATAAAACAACTTCAGTTATTCAGCGCAACGTAGTCAAAACTAACAATGGCTTTATTGACAAATTTACACTTGTTCTACTTTACACTACTACTATTGCATGTTTCCCCATTGCTTGCTCAACCCAGACTCGACTCACTGCGCTGCACACTGCTGCTTTTATACCAGTTTTCTTATCGCGCCGAAGTTTCTTGCAACTTCCAATTAGAAAATGCTCGACCATTCTCGCACAGCCCATTTCTCGCGAACCTTGCCATATCGGACTATACCAAGCGAATTATACCAGTTCGCCGTACTTCACAGTGCATGCCTAAAAGTATGCTTGCAAAAGCGTTCATGCACAGCACAGAATGCCTTTTCGTTTCAATACGTTGCAGTCAGATCTTTATCCATAAAAATGAATATTTCTATGATTGTTTTTATTTTCTTTATTTGAAAAATGTTTAAATACGTAAACACTCTTCAAAGCACTTGCGAGATGACCTATTTTTTTAAATACCAATCACCGAGTTTTTCTTGTAATGTCTTTTTTGTTGGACAATTCTCTTGGAAAACATAGCTAACACTAATATTTTCAATATAAAGTCCGTTTTTACTCTGCACATTAGCAGAGGAACAGGTGGCTTCTGATGCAGCAAAATTACACGAATTCAATTTACTTGAATAAAAATCCCTTTCCTTTTTAAAAAGCCCTCTTAAATGTATTTTTGTTGCACCTCTCATTTTTGCTTAGCTTAAATAATTAATTATGGCAGCCGCCGTGGCTCAGTTGGTTAGTGTGCGGTCCAGCGAGTCGCATGCAGAGCGACGCAAGATCGAATACTGCATGTAGTAACACCTAAAAAAAAACATAACGGGAAACTCGTTTTCTCTTTCGGTGGCTGTCCTCTCAGCTGGAAATGGCAAACCTCTGAGAGTAAAAATTGCCTATGAAAAAGCTCTCAACCTGCCGTTCGGAACCGGCATAAAACTGTAGGTCCCTTCCACCCGCGTACAAAATTCACACGCACAACATGGGTGGTTGCGGGAAGCTAGGCCTTAGTCTCGCGTAAGCGGGCTGTCGTGCCAATCAATTATTAAATTAATTATTATTAAATAATTAAAATTATGGTAATCACTTGAAAAAATATAAAAAATTGTTTAGCAATTCACCTTTTTTTAATTTAGTTTTACACTTCGATTTCAATTAATTTTATTTCGCTGGGCTGCGACCGCAAGCACGAGACTAAGCACTGATTATGATTTCTTAATGCACGAAACAAAATGACAAATATGTCAAATGAAATTCTAAACAGCAAAAAACAAACAACAATTAACTGTTTTTTAAATTCCTATGCCATAAATGCACGCATTAAATTTGGGTGGATTCTGCATTACTTTGTAGTTAGGTTATAGTTAGGGGCATAAAGTCGAATAAGAAATATACCAAAAAGCAAAAATCGCATTGATTTTGGGGAAGTTTTGCATTACTTTGTAGTTAGCTTATAGTTAGGTCATGAAAGTTAACTAGAAGTGAGTTATTTTTGTAGTCGACTACCGAATTGCTTGCAGGGTAGTGTGTGCGTGTGGATGTGTGTGTGTGTGGGCGCGTGTGAGTTGCGTATGTGCGTGCGTGTGGGGGGAACGTGAGCCGCCGACTCAGAGATCAATTAGATTCTCTTCGTCGGCGGTCTCAACATCGCGCCCCCTTGCACGAGTGCAACCTTGAGTACGCGGCCCATTGCCCCTTGCTGGCCTTCCTGGTTTTTGCGGCCGCTTTCTTCGCTCTCTTGCGTGGCGGTTGACCCTGGCGGCACCGACATGTGACGATGGGCGGTTGTGCCTGCGGGCGCCTGGTCGCATTCGTTTGTTAGCGCCGCGTTGGTGGGGCCGTTTGAGGCACTGCTTGGCGATTGGCCGAAAGCGCCGGTGTTTGGCGCCGTGTCGCCTGTCGCTTTGCAGGTGGGGCTGGGCGTCGTCGAGCTGTGCCGACGCGCTGGTGAGCCGGCATGGCTCGATGCAGCAACGTATGGTGCCCCAACCTGCATTTGTAGCAGCTCTGCGCCGATGAACACACGCCCGTTGTATGCGAGCGGGCGAAGCAGTTGACGCAGTATAAGTTGGTGCGCACCGCGTCTAACCGCTCCGCCGGCGCCATCTTTCGAAACGCCCCGCAGTACCGCAGGGGATGGTGGCGCTCGCATACCAGACATTTCTGGTATGCTCCCTTCGTGGACTCGGCATCTGGAATATAGATAAGCATTAGTGTGATGTTGCCGATGATGGTGCTCGAGGAGTGGGAAACGGAATTTATTTCTGCTGCTATGAGGGGGGTAGCACGCAGAGCTTAACGATGGGTCTTGTCAGAACTCCGTTTTGGGTTTTGACGTCAGCGACTCGGATTTGATTATCCGCCCCCCGATACAATTCAATGATGCGCCCGAGGCGCCACACATGGGAGGAAGAAGCTCGTCCTTAATGACGCCGAGCTGGCCTTCAGAGACTTCCGTCTGGGGGTACTTCCATTTTTATCGCTTATGGTGTTCTTTAAGATACTCCTCCCGCCATCGTCTACTAAATTGGTGATGAAGCACCTTCAGCTTTTGCCAGCGATTAGCAAATGAGAGATTCTCCGCGTTGGGTTTCGGGGGTGCCAGTAGCGGGGCTCCGCGGAGAAAGTGACCTGGAGTTAAGGCCTGAAGGTCGGCAGGGTCTTGCGACATTGGGGAGAGCGGCCGCGAATTAAGGACCGCTTCAATGCGAACGAGGAGCGTTGAAAACTCCTCGGAAGTAAACTTATGAGTGGCAGCGACTTTGGTTAGGTGAATTTTGAAGCTTTTCACTCTAGCTTCCCAAAGACCGCCCATATGGGGAGCGCTAGGAGTAATAAATTGCCACTCGAGACCATGAGTGGCATATGTATTTGCGATGTCGACTGACGTTTCTTTCAGAAATCGCACGAGATCTTTGCTTATGGCACGTTGTGCACCAATAAATGTTCTGCCGTTGTCTGACATTATTTTGCTGGGGAGGCCTCGTCGGCCGACGAATCTTGCGAAAGCAGCTCGAAATGCGTCAGTGGTGAGATCTGAGCAGAGTTCGAGATGAATCACCTTAGTGGAGAAGCAGACGAAGACGCAGACATAGGCTTTGAGAAATGCAGCACGACGAGAGTGGATGATTTTACTTGACTCCGGTGATGGAGAACGATAACGAAAATGTACACCGCTCGGGAGGAAGAGCGGCCATTATTTGAGACCGTACGCGCTGCTTATAAATGGTGCAGGTCTTGCATTGAAAAATGCATTTCTTGACCTTGATTTTCAGCCGGGCAATATAATATTCTTGCTGAACCATACGGACCATTAACTGTTTCTCTGCATGCAAGAGGATGCTGTGCAGAAAGTCGAAGTACAACGTGCAGAGACGAGAGTTATCGGGAATGATAATTGGGTGTCTCCATTATATGTGAGACCTAAGTGCGCGAGGCGACCATTGACCCTAATAAGCCCTTCTTTATCCATGAAAGGATTAAGAGTGAGTAAGGAGCTTTTTTGAGAGATAACTTTAGAGGAAGAGAGCGCAGCATGTTCATCGGGGAAGTGATGGCATTGCGCGAGGGAGATGAGACGTGTTTTCACCCTCTTTATTTCCAGGTGAGTTAACGCACCAATTTAGATGGGGGCTTTGCGAGCCCTATCGATGAATCGGAACATATGACTGAGAATTCTAAGGGCTTGAGAGAATTTCGAAAACCTATTGAGTACATCCCCGACTTCAAGCGTGTGAAGGCTTTCAATCTTCCGCTTTTCTGGAGCTTGGGTCTGACGAGGCTCTTCTTTGGGCCATGATTGGGGATTGTCTCGGAGCCAATTGGGGCCGTGTGTTGGCAATCATATCTTGCGGTTTGCATCCGCGTGTACCGAGATCTGCGGGGTTGTCAGAACTGGAAACATGACGCCAAGTTGCGTTGCTCAGATTATGAAGAATTTGAGTGGTGCGGTTTGCTACATACGTTTTCCAAGTATGGGGTGGTTTCTCGAGCTATGCGAGTACGATGGACGAGTCAGACCAGAGTGTTAGGTTATAAGTCTGAAAACCAAGGTGTGTTCGTACCTGTTTCACCAACTTGGATAGTAGCAGGGCGCCGCACAGTTCTAAGCGTGGCAATCTTATCGTCTGCAGAGGAGCGACTTTGCTTTTGGCTGCCAAGAGATGCGACGAAGCGCTTGCATGGTCGGCATGGGTTCGTACATATATGGGCATCTCCCAGTGGCACGGACGCGACATTCGCACGCTTTCAATTACACCAAAAACACGAAAGCAACACAAAAAGTCGATGTGTTTTTTTAGTGTTCTAACACGCTGAAATAGTACTACATTTTAGAAATATATTGGAAAGATTTAGTACAAATTAGTACAAAATAAAAAGCAATTATGCAATGAAACGGACGCGACAAGAAAAATAAGTTTTTTTGAAGCTCTTATAGAAATATAAAAAATTTAGCGATTTTTGGGAACTTTTTTTTATATATATACATGCAAATGAAGGTCAAAGGATAACTTTTCTTCGTAGACTTATGAAATATGAGAATTTTGTCTTACCTTTTTTTAATTAGGTATGTCATAAATACGGACGCGACAAATTTTTCCAAGGGTATTCCCCTTATGAAATACAGTAATGGTTTTTCATTATAACACGTCAACTTTTAATAAAAATAACACATAACAAGTTAAATCCAAGTTACAGCAATCAAAATAAGGAAAAAATAAAGTTAAAAGTTCTTAGTGTGGTTTATTTAATTTTCCTGAGGAACTCTATTGGAATTAGATCTTGTTTAATATCGTGCAAACAGCTCTTACATACATTAGCAATGCACCTTTCATTCATCACATCGCAGTAAACTGGTTTTAGAAATAACTTAATAAATTAATTAAATTAAATTAATTTACTAGCTGAACATATTTGTGCAGTATTTTTCATTAACCCTTTCCGGAAATTTGTATGATATATCGTACAATTTTTTTTTTTTTAATTTTTTTGACAGCGAACGTATTTTTTATGAAACGGCTTTTTAATTCTTATTAAGTAGGTTTTACCATTCTGTTTGAAAATATAAATCACAATAGCCGTGGCTATACAGCAGTGGTTCTTAACCTTTTCGAGCTCACGGAGCACTTTTAATTACATGAAACCTTCACGGAGCACCTTACCAAATAACATTGATTCTAGTAATTTGTATTCTATTTATTTATTTATTCAACTCAAATAACTACAATATACAAAAACTAAAATATATTCAATATATTCATCAAAACTAAATTGTTACAAATTCAAAATGACATAAAATATAATAAAAATTCAATGGGATATTTGAGCCTGGTGAGTTTTACATATTTCGCCAATGTTGGGTCTAATATAAGATATTACTACCCTCATTTCCTCTTCTAAATCGAGAAGTCTTTCTCGTTTTTTAGTTTTTATATTTGTTAATGTTGAGAATCCAAGTTCGCAGAGATATGATGTAGCAAATTGTAATAAAATTGCGATTGCCTTCTTAGATAAAGAAGGGTATTCATCTTGGACGGAAATCCAAAATTGTTCATTAGACAATTTTGTGAACTCCATTTTCAGAGATCGATCTGTAGACAAGGAAATAATTTCTTCTTCTTCTTGTAAAGACAGTTCCAAATTAGAAAATTCAAATGTCCCAAACGGATTTCGTATCCAGTCATAGGATTCTAATTTAAGAGATGGAAAGTAACATGCGATTTTTTCTTCCAATATTGTTAGATGTTCTATTACGGCAGGAATAATATCTGCGACATTTTTAGTTTGAATTGAAGGAAACATATCAAGCGTATTGTTTTTTATTATTCGATTTTTCCTGTGCAATATTTTTTTATTGAATGCCAGTATTTTATCCGTGGCTGTTAAAATATTCTCATGTTTACCTTGAATACTTGTATTTACTGAATTTAAGTATTTAAAAATATCAGCTAAATATGCCAATTTAGCTCACCAAATATCATTTTCAAAATTTTTTGCAAATTTATCCACAGCGGCATTTCGGAAATAACACAATTCATCTTTGAGCTCTAATAAACGACATAGGACTTTACCGCGAAACAACCATCTTATTTCAGTGTGCAATAGCAAACTTTCATACTTAGCATCCATAGATATACAAAGCTGTTTAAAAATGCGTTCCTGCAGAGGTCTTGATTTAATATAATTTACTATTTGTACCACTTCATCCAAAACATATTTTAAAGTGTTTGGCAATGTTTTTGAAACTAAAACTTCCCGATGTAAAAAACAGTGTGTAGATATGATATTTGGATTATTTTCCTTCACAAGTGTAACACATCCTTTAATAGATCCTGCCATTGATGGACATCCATCTGTACAAATTCCAACGCAGAAATCCCATGATATTTGGGATTTTTCTAAATATGTGGTAATAGAATTAAAGATATCTTTTCCTGTTATATGTCCTGTAAGCTCTCTGCAGCAAAGAAATTGATTAATTGAGCTTTACTGCTAATATCAACAGATTCGTCCATTTGCAAAGCAAAATATTTCTTTGAAAGCTTATTGTTAACCGTTTCCTCGATATCAAGTGACATGTCTTTTATTCTTTTTTTTCTTGTATCATTAGATAGGGGAATTTTCAAAATCTCATTTGTTGCATCCTCTCCAAACATAATTTTGACTATTTCACAACATGACGGTAAAATTAGACTTTCTGCTATAGTATGTGGTTATAATTTCAATGCAATTAACTCGGCTACCTTGTATGATGCAATTTGCGCCTTATCAGATATTGTCATAGCACATTTAAATTGTTTTGCTTGCTTATCTTGCATGCCCAATAACCTTTTAAAGTAATCCTTATTTTTTTAAACAAGATTAGCATGGGTAGTAGTAAGGTGTCGGTTTAATTTAGCCGGAAACATAGCACTATTGGACAGTTCTACACCGCATACAACACATTTAGGAATTGGACACTCCTTTTCACCGGTCCATGTAAATCCCAAACTGATGTATTCGTCAGAATACTGTTATTACATGTTGAAACATCTTCTGTATTACCACTATTAATACTACTCCGACTTGTACTTGGTCCATCATTAATATTTTTCTCAGAATTACATTTTCGTTTCAAGAACTTGTCCATGGCTAAATAAATTGGGAATAAGAATAAGTACATACATATATAAAGGGCTTATAAGAATAACATTTCAGAAATGTGAATTATCAAAAACGCGTAAATAGAGATATATTTCGGAAATTTTTAATGCAGAATAAGAAAACTCTGTTTATGAAAACATAGGAGATTGATATTAAGTTTATTTAAATAAATAAATGCAATAAATATGTATGTACACATATTTATTTAATTTTTTATTTTAAATTTATGTTAATTTACAATTATAACGTAATATACTTACTGAAATAAATTTTTTCTCACTTTTTGGCACAAATTTAATCAAATAATTATTGAAAACACATTAGTTTACGTCCAACACAACAATAAAATATTTCAGCTTATTTGATCAGAATTTTTTTGTGCAGCCTACTTGATTTCAATTTTTGTTTATAACTAAGTACATACCGCATATATAGTACATATATTTGAAATGCAGCCTACTTGATTTAAATTTTTGTTTATAACTAAGTACATACCGTATATACATATATTTGAAATGCAGCCTACTTGATTTAAATTTTTGTTTATAACTAAGTACATACCGCGTATACATATATTTGAAAGTTTGTTCTAATAAATTTATATGTATATTTTTTTCATATTATATGAGTTTGGCTTTCGTTTCGCGGAGCACCTGGGACAATTTTGCGGAGCACCAGTGCTCCGCGGAGCACCGGTTAAGAATCACTGCTATACAGTGTGAGTGCGTTTTGTAAGCAGCTCTTTGCAGGATTTTTTCTATGCGATGCTTCTGCGGAGGAATTTCTAAATATGTAATACTTTTTAGTAGCAAAAAGACAAACAATTTCAAAGTTTGAATCTCAGTTGATTTATAAAACTTATTAAATTTAACAATTTTTGCTTCTAAATATTTTTCCCGAGCCTTTAAAAAATTGTACGATATATCGTACAAATGACCACAAGGGTTGCACAGCTTTGTACGCTTTATCGTACAAATGGCAAGCAAAGGTTGCAAGTGATGCTAGCATTTTTTTTAAGTTATAAATTTGGTAACAGAATTTTTCTGTTTGCTTGAATGCCACTAAATCGTATGACTAATAAAATTCGACTGTTCGACTATTTCTATTCAGAAATAACAATTACTTGACGATTTTGTGTTTCACTGGGCAGACACAGATTATGTAAGGTTAGCCACTCCCACTACGATAATAAGAATCGGCTATATTCGGTATCTTTCTACAAAGCTATATGGTGTTTAGTTGATTCTGTGTTTTATTGAGGGGAAAAGGGCTTTGCAACAGCAATAACGGTTTTATAAGGCCTGATAAATGTTATTCAATTGTTTATACGGTGCAAGCTCGATTTTCGCGACTAATTAAAAACCAGACCTGTCGCGAAAACCGAATTTTCGCGATAATAGAACCCAAATTTTTATTGAAAAATGTTATGTAATTTTTAAAATTAGAATTGTTTTTATTGATATATTTACAATTTAAACATTTTTAATGAAATTGGAGATTTTGAGTTGTTGTTTTGGCAAATTATTTTTTAAAATAACAACTGAATCACGTAGTTCATACATATAGTGCTGTTGTCGGCTTAAAAATCCAAAAAGGTTAATATACGAAAATACGGAGATTTCCCATTTTTGGTTATAGACATTGTAATACAATTAAAAAAAAAAGATGAAAGTCGCGAAAATAGAACCCGTTTTTCGTAAACTGTCGCGATTATAGAACCTGCAATGTTAAACACCAAGCCGTCGCGGTTACCGGGCCGTCGCGATAATGGGTAGTCGCGAATACCGAGCTTGCACTGTATATATAATTTATATAGTTTTCGATCAAAATGAAATCAAGTTTTGATTTTTGTTGTTATAATTTATGTTTTCTTATCAAATAAACCAATGAATTGTTCATAAAACTTAAAAAAAAGAAAAAAAGTTTCATGCATTTTTACTCCTTTGCGGACCATTGTACAATATAACATACAAATTTGATTGAGCTGTAATTCCCAACCTAAATGTTTTTTTTTATATTTTCTTGTATTTTATTGGTAAAATGTTCAATGAGAGTCAATATTTTGAAAACAATTGTATCTCAAGAAATGCGGAAATTTACCGGAAATCGAAAAACAATCGAATCGATTCAGAGCTTCCGGTGACGGACGCGACAAATTTTAAACACCCATAAAATTTTTTTCAGATTTTGCTGGCAACCAATTATTTTATTTTCCTAACGGGAACAATGCACCTATTTAAAAACTGACAGCTACTTGCATTTGAAAAGTTTGTCCACTAATGGCAACAACTAATAAGGTTTTTTGGGCACGGACGCGACAATAGGATACAGGAAGAAGCAAACTAAAAAAACTTCCGTTCTTCGAACTCCACTTTCTCTCGCTTTCTCTAATACATAAGATTGTTGTTAGTAGAAAACTTTTGCATTACAAGAAAAATATAATATTACTTGAATAAGATAAAAACGCAAAGACAAAATGTGCATATAATTCGTCAAAAGGCTCAGACAATTTTTTTTTTTTTACAGTAGTATATTTCGGTCAAAAATTAAAAAAAAAAAAAAATTCTTTTACATTTATAAAATATAGATATTTAAGCTGTATTATTGAATAATAAAAAGTTTTTCTGAGCAATTTGATTTTTTCACTCGTGGTGGACCTTTTTTGGGAGATGCCCATATGCATGCACAATATGCCTTTTCAGAGTCGTCGCAGAATCCGTGAAGTTGGGTTTGAACGCTTGGGGAGAACTGAACCCAGCGCGGAATCTCGATATTGTCGATGGATGCTAAATTTTCGATGAATGCGTTCCACTTGTGAAGTGATTGTGATTTTACGCACTCATCCCAGGCTGTTCCTTCCAACCAGAGTTGTTGGAGAAGCATTTTCGCTTGAATCATAATGGGCGATAGCCACCCTGCCGGGTCAAAAAGTTTCGCGACAACTGAGAGGATCTGTCTCTTGGTGACCGACACTGAATTGGAGATTGGGTCAAAGGTGTACGAGAAGGAATCTGAAAAGGCATTCCAGCGAATTCCAAGAGTTTTCGTTGAACTCGTGGTTTGGAATCGCAAAAAATCTGAATCTAACAAATTTTCGGGGGGGATTTTCTCGAGGAGTTTCGAGTTGTTGGCAGTGATCTTTTTGAGGGGGAACCCTGCGGAATTGAGAGTTTTTACGAGCTGATCTAAGGAGTTGATAGCCGTGTCAAAATCGTGACTGCCTGAGAGTATGTCGTCAACATATGTTGAAGTGTACGGATGGCCAAGTACGGGGCACAGTTCACACCAATGGTGACTGTTATGAGTTTGAAGTCTTCCACCGGTTTATGTGAACACCGACGGAAGAGAATTCGTTGGAAGTCTTGGTCATCTTTATGTACGAGAATTTGGCGGTACATTTTTTCAATGTCGCCGTTGAATACGAACTTGTAGAGACGCCATCTTAAGAGTAACAGCATAGGATCGTTTTGGAGAGTTGGGCCGATGTGATCTCACAAGATGATGTGGATTTCATGTGGCCGAGAGTGAGATACTCGTTTAATACATCTGGGTATGTTGTTTTGGGATCCCCTTTTTTCTCTAGTGTCCGCTCTACACTTAAGAATTGTCGTAAGGCAGCTGTCCGTGTATGGCCTAGGGCCGAAGTTTCGGGAAAGCTCTTTTTGAATGGGAGCCTTACGACATACCGACCATCGGGGTTTCGGAACGTTGTCTCTTTATAGAGTTGTTCACAAAGGTGGTCGTCTTCATATGTTGTGGGTGGGTCGAGTATTTCTTCCTGTTCCCAAAATTTCCTAAGAAGAGTGTCGAGACATTCGGCGTTGATTTCTTTGACTTGTGTCGAAAATGTGAAAATCGATTCTCTAATGGGACCGCTGAGAATCCAACCGAATATTGACTTTTGGGCCAGAAGACTGTCTTCGTAATTTTGGTGAAGGCCTTCTTGCAAGATTTGTGGGGTCAAATCGCTGCCTATCACTAGATCAATTCTTGAGGGACGGAAACAGTTTGGATCTGCTAATTCGAGCTTGGAGTATTTCATCCAATCAGGCTCTTTTACCGTGAAGGTGGGTAAAAAGTGTGTGAGTTGGGGGAGGATAATGGCTTGAGCTTCAATTTATTTATTTTATTTATTTATTTATTAAATTAAGTCTAATCAAATTACAGACTTTGAGAAATGATGGGTGTAAATTCAAACAAATTCGAAAAATATTCTTAAACATACTTATAATTAGATAACAAGGTACAAAATACGCTTAAAGGTAACGCGAGATCATTATCCAAAGAATTTGAGAGACTATTGAATTCAATTAGAACTCTTATAATAGGAGCATTTTTGGCATAATTGGTCTTGTTAAAGCCAACATTAAAAAGATCAGACCGCCGTAGAGATCTGGCAGGAATATTAAAATTAATTTTTTCAAGAAGAGACGAGCAGTCAATAAGTCCATTTACGATATTATATAAAAATTTTAATGAGAGAAAAGATCTTCTATTGAGTAGCGATTTCAAGTTTAGAAGCTGACAACGTGCGTCATAGGAGGGAATCGGGTCTGCAAAATTCAGGGAACGAAGAGCAAAGCGAATAAAGACCTTCTGCACTCGTTCGAGTCGATTTATACTTAAGGCATAAAAAGGCCTCCAAATGACGGCTGCATATTCTAGCCTGGAACGAACAAAGGCGGAATAGAGTAACTTGAAAGTATAAGGGTCAGAGAAGGGAGAACAGTTGCGACGAATAAAGGCTAGCATAGAATACGATTTGGAGATGATAGAGTCGATATGTGCAGAAAAAGAGAAGTTAGAATCGAAGAAGACACCTAGGTCTTTGATCACACTGACCGCTTTAAGCCCCGAGTTTGAAATAAAGTAGGAGGCAGGAAAATAAATACGTTTTTTAGCGAAAGTCAGTTGGAAACATTTGTTGGTGTTAAGGAAGAGACGATTTCGGACACACCACTCATTTAAGATGTTAAGCTCATATTGGAGCGCAGAGGAGTCCTCAGGGGTTCTAATCTCAGAGTAGATTTTAAGGTCGTTTGCATACAATAGAAATTTGGAGGTTGAAAAGCACGTACAAACATCGTTAATAAAGAGCACAAATAATAGCGGACCTAAAATACTACCCTGGGGAACACCGGAGGTCGCCGTAAAAGGCTGGGAAGAAGTGTTGTCAAATGACACAACACAGAGACGTTCACTAAGATAGGATTTTAACCATTCAAGAAACATAGAATGAAAACCAAGACTAGACAGCTTGGCAAGTAAAATTTTATGAGAGACTCTATCAAATGCTTTAGAAAAGTCAGTATAGATAGTATCAATTTGTAAGCCCTTCTGAAAAGCCGAGATGCAGTACTCAGAAAAAACCGCCAGGTTGGTTACGGTGGACCGGCCAGATACAAAACCATGTTGATTTGGGATAATTATATTTTTAACCGCAAAATAAACCTTATCTTTAATTATGGTTTCAAAAAGTTTAGAAACCGTGGATAACTTTGAGATAGGTCTATAATTGGACACATCATTTTTGTTACCACTTTTGAAAATTGGGGTAATTGAGGCTTTTTTCCAATCTTCGATAAATACTCCAGATATAAGAGACTTATTGAAGATAATTTTCAAAGGTTCCACAAGGGAAGGACAGTTTTTTTAGCAGGACAGAGGAGAGACCATCAATATCAGTTTGCGACGAAAGCTTTATATCGCGAATTTGAGGGTGGTCGTCCAAGCCGCAGAGTGTAATTGTACAAATTGTATTGGTATTTTGGACGACCTTGCCACCTAGGCCCGAGATTTCATAATTAATTTCTCTTGTGGGCAGATTCAGAGTCCTTTGAATTTTGGACGAGATGAATGTCTTTTGAGAGCCGGGGTCTATGAGGGCTCGGACCTTATGAATTTCTCCTAAGTGAACAATGGACACAATTGCTGTGGGGAGAAGCGTTTTCGCTCTAGTGCTCGAGTGATGAGCATGAGTCTGTTCATGGCTGCAGGTACAAATGTGTCGATCTTGTGATTGATCTTTTGAAGTGGAGGACTTTCGACTTGGGGAGGGTTCTTCGTGACCACTCGGACGAGTTGTTGTGGTTTGGGCCACTGCTTTTTGGGGCCGGGGAGTTGGCTTATGCGTTTGACTGCTCGTTGGTAAGTGTAGCATCGAATGATGCTTTCTTTGGCAGTAAACGCATGAAAAATTACTTGGGCATTCATTACGCAAATGAGAGTATGCCAGGCAGTTTTCACAATAGCTGCTCTCTTTAACAAACTTGACTCTGTCGTGCACTGAAAGTGACTTGCATTTTTGACAAGATTTGAGAGGGTGGTTCACCTTGCATAGGTTGCAAGTGAACGACTTGCCGGTTTCTGAATGAAACGTTTGAGCCTTGGTTTGCGGTTTGTTGAAAGACAAATTCGGTTGCGTAGCCCGGGGGGGTTTGGGCTTATACGCGCTTAACCTCTCCACCACTTCATACCTATTTGTGAGGAATGTGTTCATTTGCGACCATGTTGGGAGCTCTTTTCGGGAAGTAAGCGATTGCTCCCACAGAGCTATGGTCTCTTCGGGTAGTTTCGACGAACAAATGAAGACTAGGATTGGATCCCAGTTGTCTACCGAAACCCCTTGTGAACCTAGAACAGACCAGCAATTATTTATTGTGTTTTGAACTTTTTGAATGGCAGCGCTATTTTCTGACGTGACAGGAGAAATATTCAACAGCGCCTTGATCTGGTTATCAACCAAGATGCGTCGGTTCTCGTACCGAGCTTTGAGTGCATCCCAGGCCAATTCAAAATTTTCATTCCTCAGAGGATATTGTTTGACGATGGCACCCGCTGTGCCCTTCGTCTTGTATCGGAGGTGATACAATTTTTGTGCGGGGGTCAATTTGGGGTGGTTTATATAAACCGCAGTAAACATATCCCTAAAGGAAGGCCATTCTTCATATCCTCCATAAAAAACTTCAGTATCGCAGGCGGGAACTTTAAGGCAGATACCTGAAGGATCGATTTGAGAAACTAAGTCTGCACGAGGTGCAGAAACCGAAACAGAGGTTGCTCGTTGAGCCTTTAGCAGATCAGTCAATTGAGCTTTGCAGTTTTGGAAGTTTTCACTGCACGCACTATATTTTTGGTCGATTGACTTTTTGTACGTACTGTCTGAATCAGACAAATACGCATCTTCGTATGTCTGCAGTACACGCGCCCAGTTTAGGTCAAACTCTTGGAGTTGAACTTCAATCAGCCATTCCGTTTGGTCCTCGACGGGGATTGACGACCATTTAGAACAGAACGTGACGAGCCGGTCGGTTTCGAAAATAAACTTACGAATCGTTAAGTCAATTTTATTTTCTACTTCCGCTTTTGAAGCAACTCTCGAAGTTCTGGCAGTTTCTTTGGTGCTTAGTGGATTGTCGCTACCGCTTTCTGCCATTTTATTGGTTTGAGATTTTCAAGTAAAGAGAGAACCTAATATTTATTTCTTTCAGTGTATTTGAAAAGCACTGAATGCAGCGGGTTATTGGGAAAAACCGAAATAAATATTCCTACGTGAGTTCCAAATAGACTTGAAACTGAAAATTGTTCTCAGTGTATCAGGGATCAACGACGGGATTGCGTTGTATGATAACACCTTTGAATGAGAAATTACAAAAATCAGCAATTGAGTTGAAGAGAAAAAAAATTTTTGAGAGATAAAAATTTTAAAAGGTATGCCGGTGGGTTTGGGCACCACTGGCTGCACTCCTTGAGTGTGATTGAGAAAATTAAAAAAATTTTTTAAACAAATTGTCTGTGGGTTTGGGAACCACTGGCTAACCACTGGTTTAGTGTTGGGATACTGAAAAGAGGATTTCAGTATGAAATGTGGTTTCAAAAAAATTTTAGAACCGAAAATTTGTCTCAGTGTATCAGGGATCAACGGCGGGATTGCGTTGTATGGTAACTTGGATTGAGAATTGAGTGAATCGTTTTTTGCAGTGAATAAAATAATTTCAAAAAAAATTGTTATGTGTTTTGTCAAAAATTATTGTGACCAAAGCTATTTGTATTGTTTTCAAAGTATATTCACAAATAAATTTTGAAAGTGTATCAATTTCCGCTACGAGATTGAGGGCTAATTGATACACAATACAATAACCGAAAGTTTTGAAAATTTAAAAAATGTCCAAACAATTTCTTCAAGTGTACCGATTGCCGCTGCGAGATCGAGGGCCAATCGGATACGTCGCGAGAAATTAGGAAAAATTTCCGAAAATTCAAAAAAAATTCTTTCACAATTTTTCAAGTGTACAAATTGCCACTGCGAGTTTGAGGGCCAAAATGTACACAAGAACGTGTATCGATTGCCACTGCGAGATTGAGGGCCAATCGCAGTGGCAAGAAATGAAAAAAAATCTTTAGAACAATTAAAAAATTGTTCAGAAAATTTTCCGAGTGCACAGATTGCTACTACGAGTGTGAGGGCCAAAATGTACACAAGGAATTATTAATATATCTGGAAATGACTAAGCTACAAAACTTATAATTTTCAAATAAGTTATGTAAGTCAATTTGTCTAACTACAAATTATCGCTAGGGAGTGAGCGCATAAATGTTGTTAAAAAAAATTTTTCCAAATATTTAATTGGGGCAAAAAAAAGGAAATTAATTCCAATGAGGAAATTTTCCCCAAAAAAATAATTTTATTTTGTTGAGTTAGTGTGGGTCGTGTCAGCACAATAAATGTGTTGCACCGGATGTGCGCGAGATGTTGCGCTGGATGTTGCGCGAGATGTGGTGTTGCGCTTGGAGTTGCGCTGGATTCAAATTCAGTGTTTATATGCACAATGGGGCTGCGCATATAAACACCAAAGAAGGATGGAAGAAGAGAAGAGGCAATAACCATCCAACGGAGATGTGTTGGTATGTATTGCTCTTCTTCCTATGCCAAGCTCGTTGCTTATGTGGAAGCGGTTAGCAACGAAGGGGAAATATGCGGCAAAGAGCAAACGCGAAATAGGTACCGAAGTACCTATGTGCTCAAGCGGAACGTTAGCGCGGTAAAATCTGACGATTTACCAACGGCGCTTTTCGCAACGTCCGCTTACACACCGTAATTTATTTTTCTTAAAAATAAATAAAAACGAATTTTTATATCGTTTTGGGAGGGAAACCAAATGGGGTTTTGGTTAATTACGTGGCATCCTTCAGGGGGGGAAATCGCAAACCGTTTTTTTTTGTGGTGAGTTGGCGCTGCGTGTCCTACTGGGACGTCTGTTGTGTCGTCTGGCACGGTGGTGGCTCGATCAGCGGGTGCTGCTGCGCTTTCGTTGCTTGTTGTTGTTGTTTGTGCTTGTGTATTTTTGTGTATGCACTTATGTTTTGCCGCCGTCACTTTTTTTCACCTTTTTTCTTGTTTCACTGCACTGTGGTTTATGTTATTTTCGTGGCTTCGTGGTAACTTTGGTTTTTTTTGTTGTGATTTTGTGTGTGTGCCTTTTTTCTTTTTTTTTTTTTTGTTTTTTTGGGGTTTGCCGCCGTCACTTTTGTTTCTAACTTTTTCCACTTTTGTCACTACACTTTGTTATTTTGGGGAATGCAATTTGTTGTTTTTTGTTTGTATTCCGTGAAATATTGGACTTTTGTTTTTGTTGGGAAAATTATAATATATAAATATCTTTTTTCTTTTTTTTCACTTTTTCCCTTTCGTTTTCTTGTTTAAAATGTTTTTTGTGTAGGGGGCGGCGGGGTTATATGTATTCTGTGCACTGTCACTATCACTGTTCCTTGTAGATTTTTGTGTATGTGCTTGAGAAATTTTTTGTAGAGTATATTTTTTGGTTTGATTTCTGTTTTCACGTCACTGTGTGGTAAACTTGTTCACTGTGTGTCACTGTTTTCACCTTTGTTAATTGTACTGTGGTTCTGTATTAATGTTTTTAGTGTTTAATTGTTTTAGCTCACGGCGCGGGATCGCGATAGCTCGAAGGACCAATGTTTGCAGGCTCGGCAAACAAAGTAAACGACGCATTATGGCCCAACGGTCGGCAAAACGTTGCAAAAATCAAAAATTTCATGAAAGCGTTCGATAAAATGAATACACACATCTTATTGAGAATAAAATTACGAAAATGTAACTTTCATTAAATTCGGATTAGTAGTTTGGGAGGTAGAGCCGCTCAAAGTTGACAATTTTTCCACATCGAGAAAAATGTGTTTTTTTTAGTTTGTTTTTCATTTTCAAGATTGATTTGTATGTAAATGAAGCGACCAATCGGTAACTTGTTGGGTTTTTCTAAAAGGTACGTTAATTGGTAATATAATTAGAATAAAAAAATGTTTGTTTTGTCTTCAAAGTTATTCGATCTACCGATTTCTCAAAAAGTCTATATTTCGACCCTTTTTTCAACTTTGATCGAAAATAAAAAAAATATACCAAAAATAACCTCCGCGAAATTGAAGGTGGTTATTTATTATTAAATTATTTACCTAACTTCCAAAATTCAGCTGCCGCTTTTTGCCGCTTTACTTTCTAGAGCAATAAAAGTGAAACAACTTCGAGTCAAAAAACACGTAATTATACGGAAAATCGCACACATTTAGTACGGTCAAAAACCCATTTTGTGTTGTTGGCATCTGTCTAATCTAATCTATATATCTAATCTAATGTAATGACGATGAAACGGGCTGGCCGATTTCAATGAAATTTTCTTTATTGGATTCGTCTTGAGTCAGTTCAGGTTCGTGCGAAAAGAAAATTCCGGAAAATCTATTGGAAAAGTCGACTGTGAATCCTGAAAATTTTCAGACGATAACGTTGGAACTATAAGTCACACATCAATTAAATTCAGTAGGATCTTACTATTTAGTCGTGTCCTTCAACAGAGGGAATGGAGCGGGTATTGGACGAGGGGGCGTGGCACCACTCATACAAGCCAAATCTGAATAATGGAATATCTTCGAAATTGTATGGCGCACAGGATTGAAATTTGGTATTGTGTCGTCCCATAGATGAGTCATTCTACTGGTATGATTTTATGGACTTTGGACAAGGGGCGTGGCATATTTTTTGTGACCTAAACATTTTGCTGAATTATAGGTCGCACAGCAATGAAACTAAGTACGAACCTACCATTTATTCATATCTTTCGACAGCGGGAATGGTGCGGGTATTAAACAAGGAAGCGTGGCACCGCCCATTTAACTTAAATCTGGTTCAAGCGCAGTCCAAAAGGGGAATTGTTTGAAGAAGCTCAAGAATGCAAAAATAAGCACTACAAAATGTATAGATGTATGAACACTTGCAAAATATCACGAGGTAGACAAAATGAAGACCTTTTCAAGATGTTAGCAGTCTCTTCTGATCCAGTTATTTCATCTATGAGATCTGTAAGATCACAAAAAGAACTGTGTCTGTACTTACAGTTTAGAAATGGTTTCATTATTAGACATTCCTTCCAGCGTAGATAGCGATTTTGAAAAACTCTAACTTAAACAAAAACATTTTTTTTGTAAGAAATTACGTATGAATCAATAAATTAGATTAATTTATTAGAAAAAAGTACATAAAAAATTCATTTTTTAATGCAAACAAAAAAGTAATTTCATTGTAGTATAAAGATTTAGTAAATCTTAACTTTGGCAACGAATTTTAAAGCCCCCTGTTACTCTGGCACCCTGTTTTTATGTCCATTTAAAGCTTAAATATTAAACTTTCAGATACAGTTTAAATTTTTTAAATATCTTTATTGGTTCAGAAGTTATGATTTTTGCATCGAAAAATGGCAAACCGGGCCATAGTGCGACGGCGGCGGTTTTGGGGTTATGAGGCGGTTTTATTTGGCGTGGTGTTCGCTTGTGAGGATTCTTAACGACTAAACTTATAATTTTAAACTTACGTCTAAGGGAGTAGGAAAATGGGGACACAATTCATTTTCGGAGTGGGAAGAAAGTGGGTAAAGGAGGAGAGAAGATAGTGTGTGCGTGTGGATGTATGTTTTTTTTTTTTTTTTACGAGCCAACGCGCAGGCGATGACCCCTATAAATGCGAGGCATTGCGCTGGTTCAGGAAGGATATATAGGTTGGGAGAGAGGAAGTTAGGTGAAGAATTTATGGACTTTTGCCTTGAATCCATCAAGATCATAGGTACTGGGGAAAACATCTGCATGGAGACCATTCCACAATCGCGCTGTTCGGGCCAGGAACGAACTTTCTCTGTAGTGCGTAGTGCGCTGGAACATCGTTTCGACGTGGAATGCATGGGCGCCAGTGTTCAAACAGGTTGCCCGTGGGAATACCTGGAGTGATGGCAGCAAGCTGCTCATCTTAACTACGCAATTACCGAAAAAGTATCGGTAAAATAACACCACACATGCCATAATTCGACGATGTTCTAACGAGTCAATAGAGCTGGATACCCTACTGTCCCCTATAAGGTTGATCACTCGGTTTTGCACCCGGTCCAGGAGCTCCAAATGGGTTTTTGAAGCCCCCGCCCATAGGTGCGAGTTAAACTCAATTTTAGGTCGGATATAGGCGGTATAAATAATACGGAGATCGGACGGGGTGAAATATTTTTTGCACCGCTTTAAGAAGCCGAGGCACTTGGCTGCTTCTTTTGACACGCCAAAAATATGATCGTTCCAACAAAGGTCGTTCTTAATGGACATGCCCAGAACATCAAGAGCTGCCGATTCCGCAATACTCACACCATCCATAACCAGGGATGTGTTGGAATGTTGGGAGACTCGCTTGTGGGATAACAGGCAACATTGGGTCTTGCGAGGATTAAAATCGACCCTGTGTGTGTGTGTGGGCGCGTGTGAGTTGCGTATGTGCGTGCGTGTGGGGGGAACGTGAGCCGCCGACGCAGAGATCAATTAGGTTCTCTTCGTCGACGGTCTCAACAGTTAGCTTACCAAATAAGTGTAGTACCAATTACTTGTCCTTGTATTATATTAAATAAACACGACTGTTGCAATATTTTCTAGTTCAAAAATAGTTCAAAATATAACGTAAAATTGACATTGACATGGCTTTGGGCAAAAGAATTGATTCCCTTTAATTTGATACTAATATTGTTGGACTAAGATAAGTTCAACAATTTAAATTCGTTTGCAAGGTGGGTGTACTGGCAACTTAAAAGCCTTGTAAAAACCAAACTAGAGGTGACCCAAAAAAAAATTACATATTCGTGATCAGCGGCTCCGGAATTATAAGGAGCAGTTCAGAAAATGGGCGGGTTTTGTGAAGAGCTGAAATTGTTTACACTGTGAAAAAGTTTGGAATAATTTAAGTATTTGAGTTGAAATAAACTTCAACAATTTTTTTCAGCTGAACCAATGGACTGATTAACATGAAATTTCACAATGTGTTGGTGCATGGTAAGGGTTTAATAATATATTTTTTCAAATTTTTTTGTAGAAAAACTTCCAGGATAATTAAGGATACATTCTTAAAAGGACATTTTTATATCTTTTCGCCAGGATAATTACAAACAAATTATTTTATTTGAGTTGAAAACATAATTCTCTTTCTTTTGATACCAATATTGTTAGACTATAAGATTATTAGACTAGATAAGTTCAACCATTTAAATTAATTTTTTTAATTCAGGTGTAGCTTGTAACTTCAAGACCCTGTAAAACCCAAACTAGAGGTGACCCGAAAAAAATAATTACATATTCGTATTCAGCGATTCCGAAAATATAAGGAACAGTTGAGAAACTCCGCGGGTTCTTTGAAAACCGCAAAATTGTTGTACTGTGTAATTTTTCCACCGAATGGCGATTCGTTTTGATGTATATCTCTACAATTTGCGCTTCAAAAGATGCGAATCCAAAGGAGCTATTTAGTTGACGAATATTCTCTGAATAGTGGTTTTGCCATGAGTTAACCCGAATTAGCCCAGTGTTGCCATATGGCAACGCACGATAGACATATTTTCAAACGATCATAACATACAAACAAATATAGATACCGTTACTTGAAACACATTTTGAACGCAGAATTGATCCTGCTTTCACTTAAAATCATTTGGGTAACAGTGCGTGTTTGTTTGTATAAAGTAGTGCATCGTAAAGTGAAGACATAATATTTAGTGCCAAAAAAGAGGCATGAAAAAGGAGGTAAATTTAGACCTACTTAAAATATATACTTATCATCTTGATCGCGTAATGAAATGTATTTTATTTTAAGTGTTTGAAGAAGGGAGTAATGTCCCATAAGTGTGCTACTCTGAAAAAATACTTTTTGTGATATTTTTTTGAAGTTTTCTGTGCCTATTGCCATATTTCAACAGGACATTCCGAGCATCTTGTAGGCAGGATTAAAAAACTTATGATGCAGTTTTTTCATTTTACATATGAAGAGTATGATCCTAAAAAATTTTTTTGAAATTCGAAAAAAAAATGTACGTGGGCTAATTCAGGTTAAGATAGTTTTTCAAGATCCACTCAAAAAATTCTGGCACACGTATTGGTGGTAGTTTTACTTTTCCACCGTGGCAACACGTACCGAAACAATTGTTTGTCTAATCATTAGACCCTAATGTAAGAAATGAAATACAATTTAGCACCACAAGTTAACGTAGAAAGAAAAGCAAACCCTTTTCGGATACGAAATGCTTCACATTACAATGTTAAAATGCACTGGTCAAGCCACCGATGTGTTTAATTTTTAATTATAGCAACAAACTTCCTCCCTTCGTTAAAATTTTGTTTCTTCTTTTTGATAAGGGATATATTAAAAAGTCCCGAAATGCATGTTTCGTGTTTATTACGAAAACATTCCAAAGCATATGCGTAATATACTTACTTATCCATTGGGAGCCATCAAAATTAATTTGGCACAAATAATTTAGGCAATGCCACAAAATAGCGCATTAGTTCAGATTCATTTTGCACATTTTGCGGGAAAACTTTGACATTATAACATAAAAGGGTTGCAAGTAGTTTAAATGTTGCCAGAGATATAATATCTAAGTACTTAAGTGTCACCTTTGAAAAGTGAATACTAAGAGGAAGGCATTCAGTATTTTGAAACACGCAAAAAAAAAACATTAACTTTACGGAACAATTTTGAAAATGTAGGGGAATTCTCTGTAAGGTGTCACTCTTTGTAATGTGCCACCCCTGCTCGATTTTGATGTTCCAGCAATCCAAGCAAAAAAATTCCTACCGTCATTAAAGGTATATTTAATTTTTGCACATCAATTTTAATGTGGTTTTGAGGGAACAGACGCAATAGCACAGTCTGGGTAAAAAAAAAAATGGAAAATTTGGTTAAGAAAAAACTTAAAAATTAAAACTGAAGGTTTTTGTTGCGGTGGAAAATAAATCAAATACGTCCAAAAAACTAAGGTAAATATCAGTGTTGGACTTAATTTTTAATGCTTTTTCATAATCTGAATTTATATCCGAGCATATCGTAAGAGGAGAACTATTATTGAATGATTTCCAAAATGGCGTGAAAATGTAAAGTCAGCTCAAGTTATATTTTATTTATTTATTTAACAGATAATACAGGCATATAAGATACAATCTTTTGCATGCCAATTAGGAACACATTCGTTTTAAGCATTACACGATAAATAAAATATCATTACAATGTTTAATAATTTACAAAGAAAAATCTTAACTATGTGTAAGTGAAAGTAGAGAAGTAGAGTAAAGAGTAAAAGAAAAGTTTGAGATGTTATGAGAAGTGTTTGAAGAGTAGATGCTTAAAGTTACTACTACCCGAAATACATTTGATTGCACTAGGGAGCGAGTTCCAAGACCTTATGGCGCTAACGAAAAAAAGCCTACTGGAATTTTTGAAATTATGGCTAGGAATTAGGAGATTGTAGTTTCGACTTGACTTGCAAAACAAAAGTTTTTCAAAAAGGTAGCAGTGACGCTTCGTATGTATAAGTTTATGTAAAAACATACAGTTTCGTGCTTCTAAGTAGCTTTTGAGGTCAAGACCAAGCAACTGTCTACTATAAGAAGAAACGTGATCGCCTTTCTTTAATCCATAGACGTAACGTGCAGCATTGTTGTAGGCAATAAGCAGTTTATGTTCCGACCTAGAATCAAGTTTGCTATAAACAACTTCTGAATATGTAATTATGGGTAAAATTAGCTGTAAAACCAATTTTCGTCTTGTCTCACATGGTACGAATGCAGCAGTAATTCTAAGATTTCGTAACGTTAGATATATTTTGCTTACGACCGAGTTTATGTGGTCCTCACAAGACAACGAGGAATTGATCCTGAAGCCAAGGTTAGTGATCCGGTCTACGAACTGCAGCTGAGATCCATTGAGATAAATTTGAGGAACATCACAAAGGGAGAGCGGTGATTTGGAGATCGGGAGAACGTAGGACTTTAGTGGATTAAGCTTGAGTTGGTTCTCGCAGGCCCATCTATAAATGGCACATAGGTCTTCATTTACCCTCACACATAAGTCCTCAACAAGACCTACAGGCCTAGACAGATAAAGTTGGATGTCATCCGCATATGCATGCATAGACACATGGCTACAAACACTGAAAATGTCATTTATAAACATAGTGAAGAGCAGCGGACCAAGTACTGAGCCTTGAGGGACCCCTGTATTCACTAAATTATAAGAGGAAAAGTTACACCCAAACCTAACCCTCTGAGATCGGCCATGTAGATAACTTTCCAAAAATTTCACCGCACTATCCGCAAACCCAAAGTAACATTTGAGCTTTTGACACCAAATTGAATGATTTACGCAGTCAAATGCCTTAGAAAATGCCTTAGCAGTCAAATGCCTTAGTATTCTTATGTCATCCAGGACTTTAATAATAGCTGTGAAACAACTATGCGCCGGACGGAAACCTGATTGATGGGGTGACATTAGTGCAAACATGTCAATGTGACTAGAGATCTGCTCAGCCATGAGAGATTCGAAGACTTTGGAGAGTGAGGACAATATGCTGATAGGTCGGAAGTCACCCGGAAGTGAAGCCACTGATTTCTTTGCTACAGGAACAATTGTAGCGCACCTTCCAAATTTCCGGAAAACACGAACTCGTGAAGCAGTGATTTATTATATGCGTGAGGGGACCAAGCACATAGGAAAGAATAAGCTTAATAAATTTGATGGCAATCCCATCCTCACCAACAGCATTTGATTTTATTTTACTGATGCAGCGAATCACATCAAGTTCACTAGCAGTGTCAAACTGAAAACTACAAGGGGAGACGGCAAGTCTATCTAATGAACACAGGTTAGGCGTGCAAGACGAGCTAGACACAGAACTGGCAACAAAGTAATCATTTAGTACATCAGGGTCAAGGCAACAGGTATCCGAATTTTTACTGCACACTCCGACACTTTTCAGGTTATTCCAAAGCTCCTTGGGCGGTAGAGAAGGACGTAGCTTAGAGCTAAAGAAATTCTTTTTGGACTTTCTGAATATAGAAACAGCTTCATTCCTAGCCCTACGGTGCATCCCCAATGTAGTCAGTCGGATTTCTTTTCCATTTTCTATAGGTTTTATCACGCTTCTTTAGGGCCAGTTTCACTGCAGCAGTAAACCAAGGACAGCTGCTATTGATGACGCGACGTGTACGTATTGGCACATGAGTGTCAAACAATTTGGAAATCCTATCAATCAGGATATTCAGTTTATCATCAACTGAAGAGTACCACCAGCATTCAGACCAATTTACAAGTGACAAGTCATTCAACAAACCAACAGGATCAACGGACCAATAATCACGGAAGGAGAGAGTATTTTCAACAGTAACAGTATTAAACATAATATTCAGAGTACAAAAAATTAAATCATGATCCGAGATAAATGATATTTGGTCGAACAACAACAGCGAAGAAGTATCAGAGACAACAAACATATCCAACAGGCTAGGACAGGCATTGGCCGCAAACCTGGTTGGCATCATAGTATTCACTACACTAAGGCCTACTTCAGCCACGCTATCAAGAAACTTGCAGGCAAGGCTGTCATTGGCAAGAGTATTAACATTAAAATCACCACATAAAACAAAATGATCATAGTCAATCGCATAACAGGATAATGAAGCAAACAAAGGGTCCAAGCTACAGTTACGGCTAGGATTGTAGACACAAGAAAGAAACACTTTAGTTTTGTTGTCAAAGATTTCAATGTTCAGAAACTCCACCTCTGATCCGGAAGACTTACTCAGTACATTGACCTTCAAGTCAGCTTTGCAATATATGGCAACTCCTCCCCCTCTCTTGGCAGTCAGAGGAGTTCTCAAAGGTGTACCTAACGCAGTCAAGTTTAAAATCGTTTAAACTGCGTGCATTAAAATGAACGATTTTTAGCCCCGAATGCTGCTTGCACAAAACACTGATTAACGTTTTATAATTATCGCTTGCGCCAGAGTCGGAACTATTAATATTAAGCATAATAAAAATAAATATAAGTTGCGCAACAGGTGACTGAACTAAAAGCATCCAGATTGGGAAATATAGTCAGCTCTAAGATTGTAGAGAAGGAATGGTGTACAAGTAGGTTGAAAAAGAAAAAGACGAAGAGAGTATGAGAGAGAGCAAAAAAGAGATAGACAGTAAGAGTAGGCAGAATTAACCCATTAAGCCCTGAGCGTTGCGTTTGCGCAACGTTTGGGAATTTCGCTACATTAAGTAATTCATAAAGATATAAGACTTGAAAATGGGTAGAATTGGATTCGAATTGATCGGTTTAGATTCTGCCATACTCAAATTTCAAAATTTTTTAAATATTCATATCTTTTTTTCGATCCAAAGTCAAAGGTTTTTTTTGGGGAATTTTTGAAATTCAATTAAAAATACTTATTCTTCAAACCCATCAAAATCCCTTTGTGGGCTGCATTTTGTAATGCTAAACTATTTAAAAATAAGTTTTAAAAACATTTTTTTTTTTTAAATTTTATGTTTTGTATGCGACTAAGGCCCAAATTGCGTTTGCGCATCGTACCCTCCTGGTTCAGGGGGTGGGGGTATGAATTATTTGCTTGATTTTTTTTTCTTGATTAGATCAATTACTAAGATTGTGTAAAATTTTATGGAAATCGCACAAGCCCTTCTGGGGTCAGGTTTTAATGGGTTAAGGTTAAAATTACAACTAAAGTAGATTGTACTAATAAATAAATACAATATATATTTAGTTGTAAGGCACATCTTGACCAAAAAGTACCCATGTTTAACAACGCGTAGTCCCACATTTCTATAATCGGTACCCTATCTTCCATTTTCTCGCCTCAATCTGATTAAGATACACAGGGCATTCTCTACTCGTTGAAGAGTGATTTTCATCAAGACCTAAGTGCCGAGTTTGATTCGTGCGAATACAATTAATGCATTTATTAATCGCCTCTTTACTGCAGTCACTAGTTTTGTGTTCTCCCAAGCATTTTGAACATGTTTCCTTGTTTTTACAATTTGCCGCCTTATGATTAAGGGGCACAACTAGTTTGACCGCCTGAAAAAAGGAGATTTTTGTGAATTTTGAATTTTGTGAAGTATTGCATCGAATGTTTTAAAATTTTGCAGATATATTTATGCATAAATAATGAATACAAAGTAATTTTTTCAAATGAAAATATTCGATTTTCAGCAAGTTATCCACCATCTCCTGAGTCTTAAAAAAAAAACGTTCTCCCACTGCTGCAGTGATTGTAGCCTTCGCAGTGCCTGAAATCAAAAAAACCAAAAATTTTACTTAACTAGGTTATATTTCCTATACAATGACCCTCGGTTGTAACAAAAAAATAAAATGCAACAAAATGGCGGTTTTTTGAAAAAAAAATTAAAATTTTGCTGAAAAATCTGATGGTTTCTGGCCTGGCATAATTATACTTTTCATCCTATCATTAAACTGGAGGGTCATTGTATGGAAAAACAAATACACAATAAGCTAAAAAAAGACCCAAGTCGATCGGATGATTTGTTATCAAGTTACAGCTGCAGCAAATTTGAAAAATGTAGTTTTGAGAAAAACGCGTTTAAAGTTTTAAAACCGTGTTACCGCGTAGTGAACGAGACGGATTTGAGGCTCTGTATCTCAGAGACTTTTACGAATTCGACAAAATCCGTTCGTATACTTTTTCTATGATAGTTATACTATAAAAATATGAAATAAAACAAAAAACCAAATTTTCAAAATTTCAAACTAGTTGTGCCCCTTAAAGCCCTTGCACTTAAAACAACTCAGGACATCCACGCCATTATAAATCTTGCAAGTTTCCCACCCTACATACAGTCTTCCAGCCGCAAGGAGTTTCGGAAACGACTCTGCAACTGTTTCAATTGAGGCATTGAAGTAATTTCCGGTTCCTCGTTTCACTTCGAAAATTTTCACCACAGCCATCTCACACGAACTGATGCTTTGATTTTGCTTTTTGATCCCACTGACTAGATTTTCCTTATCCAATCTCTGCTTTATGCCCACCACAAGTACTTTTGGTTTAATGACCGTCGGTATTTTAATTTCGTACTCAGCTCCCAGTTTTTCAGACAACACTTCTTTGATTTTCTCCCGATCCATTTCAGTGTTGCTTTCTATTACTATAATGCCATTGCGATTAGCTTTTACATTCGAAAATTGCAAATTCAGGGGGTCTACTTTTGCAGCCAGTTCCACTTTAGTCCTCTCACCCGCTTGCTTATTCTTAGGCTTAATAACACTGAGCAACAGCCAAAATTTTCCGAGTTCTAGTAAACCTTTTCTAAAGGATTTTTGGACGCTGATCACAACTGCGTACTTCGTTTTTTGATTGTTTGAGCGGTTTGTAAGTTATTGGTGGTTTTTGCTAGGAGGTGTTTTCCACGTTTTTTCATCTTTGAATTTTTATTGCATTTGTAATATGTTGAAAAACACTAATTTTTTTATGACACAATAACGAATCCTCAAGCTATAATTCTGACCATAGTCGATTTCGATTGGTCAAGGGTTAACACGGCTATGGCCCTTCAAAGTTCAATTTTCGCGAATTTTTCATAAAAATTCATTTAAAATCGGTGTTGCAATTTTCAACTAGGAGTTAGTGTGCAATGTATAGTGTAAGGTTGTAACTTAAACTTATAGAACAGAGTTTTTGCATTGTATGTGCCATTCTCGACCTATGCTCGTTAGAGTGTAAATGCGACTTCATCTTCTGAACACGTGTTTGTATTGAAATCCCCTAATGCTTTTCACGTCATTGACGAAAGTAGCTAAAGTATTTTCGCAAGCGTCAATATTTGTCTTTTCAAGAGCATTAACAAAATTTGAATTAATTCATTACTGTAGGAGCTATTCTAAAAAGAGTTGCATCACACAAGCAAAAATTTCAACCACACACACTTAGCAAACTACTTGCTGTTTTTCCATATTTCACTGCGACATATTTTTAGGGCGCAAAAAAAATCAAATCAAAGCTGAAAATTTTATGAATCAAGGGCATTTGATGAATGTGAGCATTTTCATACTGCTGCCTAAAAGTGTGCTCCGATATTATAGCTCAAAAGTAAATCCTTGCTTTTGCAGCTGAATTTATCAATGGAGAACTTACATATTTGTACACATACTCTATTACAAACATCGTATTTCAAAAACTTCTTTTTTAATTGAAAGCCCCAACATTCTTCTTTCACGATATGACAATATACAGTCGCTCACAAAAGTATTCGTACAGCACTCTGTTCTCAAATAAATGTCTTGAATCTTCAAAACAAACCAAGTTTTTGAGTTCCATTTCATTGGTGTGTTTACCACAATACTTACACTTAAGACTCCAACAAATATCTTAACAGAATGTTCGACGAGACCATAATTATGTGGACGAAACTTCGAAAAATTAAATTTTTTATTCCACAAAAATATTCGTACAACAATAACAAAAAACAAAGAATAGACCATCTTCACAAAATTAGAAAACAATATGAGAGTTTTAATACTTTGTGGGATATCCTTTCGCTGCCTTGATGGCGGCTAAACGCTTTGGCATCGATTGTACCAACTTTTGGCAGAGTTCTACAGGTATTCGATTCCACTCGTACAACAACGCTTTCTGAAGACTTGCTTTGGACAAAATAGGGTGACTTCTGATTTTGTCTTCCAAATATGGCCACAGGTGCTCTATCGGGTTAACATCTGGACTCTGTGGAGGTGTTGCTAATAATTTTGTGTTGTACAGTAACCACATACGAGCATCCCAAGCAGTGTGTTTGGGGTCGTTGTCCTGTTGGAAGTGATATTCCTCATCCAACCCCATTTTTTCTGCACTCTGCTGTAAATTGTTCTTAAGGATATTCAAGTATACGGTTTTGTCCCTGATGCCTTCTATGAACACTAAATTACCCACTCCTCGAGAAGACATACAACCCCATACTAAGCAAGTGCCGCCACCGTGTTTCACAGTGGGTTTTAAATTCGTTTTTTTCATGGCTTCTCCTGGCTTTCTCCACACTAACTGACGGCCATCCGATCCAAAAATATTGTATTTACTCTCGTCACTAAATATAACACGGCTCCAAAACTCATCTCCCTTCGATTCATGATTTCTTGCAAACAGCAAACGTTTATCGCGATTAATATTCGAAACTAGCTGCTTTTTTCGCGCTGCACGTCCATGGAAATCATTTTCCCGCAGAACTCTTCTCACTGTTTCGTCGCTAACTTCAACACTGAGGCAAATTCTCAAGTCGTTGTTGATTTTTGTCGCGGATAAATGGGGATTTGCCTTTATCTCCGTAATATTAAGCGTTCATCGCGCTGGGTTAATAATTTCGGCCGGCCCAAACGATCTTTATTTTTTAAAGTTTTGCGTGTTTTAGCTCTTTGTATGAAGCTTTGAATGGTAGCTTCGGCTTCTACCGAACATTTCGCTTATTTTGGATAGCGACTGTCCCTCATTATGGAGGTATAAAATTGTTTTTTTTTTTCGCGTTAGTCAACTCCCTTCTCCAAGCCATTTTTTAGAATAAAATGTTTTCAACATACACATTTTTAACGCAAATCTCTAAGGCGTCGTGTTACACAATTTCGTACGGTGTGAAATTTTAAATAAAGTAAAGTGGTATTATGCATTGCCAGTGTTTTATGGCGAAACAGGTGTTGTACGAATACTACATGGATAGACATAGATTCTGTCAAAGTTTCATGACATTTGGTTGACTCGTTTTCAAGTTATTGCTTTCGAAGTGACGCTACCTCTGAATTTTTGTAAACAATGGAAAAAAGTGAATTTCGTGTTTTGATAAAACATTGCTATTTGATGGGCAAAAATACAGTGGAAACAAACGCATGGCTTGATAAATGTTATAATACATCTGCAACAATGTTTTATCAAAACACGAAATTCACTTTTTTCCATTGTTTACAAAAATTCAGAGGTAGCGTCACTTCGAAAGCAATAACTTGAAAACGAGTCAACCAAATGTCATGAAACTTTGACAGAATCTAAGTTAAGGATGGTTTTCCATGTACAACACAATAATTCTTAATTCTTGGTGCCATCTCTATGTCAGGCCAAAGACTTTTCAGCCCATGTAGTATTTTTGTGGAATAAAAAATTGAATTTTTCAAAGTTTCGTCCACATAACTATGGTCTCGCCGAACATTCTGTTAAAATTTTTGTTGGAGTCTTGAGTGTAAGTATTGTGGTAAACACACTAGTGAAATGGAAGTGAAAAACTTGGTTTGTTTGGAAGATTCAAGACATTTATTTGAGAACAGAGTGCTGTACGAATACTTTTGTGAGCGACTGTATATTTTTTGTAAGAAAAATTCTTTTGTGTATTCGCAATCTTGCAAAGTAACTGAAAATTTGACGTTGCAAATGAATAACTCTTGCAAATTTGAACCGATTTTAATGTTTTAAATTTGAAATACATAGAGTATTGTTAATCTATGTTAAAAAAATGGCATTTTAGACTTCAGGTTTGTAGAAGCTGCATACGTATAATGGTCAAAAAACATGGAAAACGCCCTCCGAGGAAAACCATCAATATTTCTTAAGCCGCTCAAACAATCAAAAAACTAAGTACCCAGTTGTGATCAGCGTCCAAAAATCCTTTAGAAAAGTATGGTTTGATTTCAGAAAAAAAAATAATGTCGATTTTGTTGCTCTGTGTAATTAACTTTAGTTCATTTTTTAATTCTGGCAATACTCTTTTCACTTGTGCTCTTGGTTCACTTCGCACCACATCCGCAAATGATGGGTTGGCACTACTGATTGTCCCACTATTATTGTTTACAGTTTTCGCAGCACTCATTACTCGTTCGCTTTCTTTCTTTATTATTTCAGCATGTTGTTGTATTTCTTTGGACACCTCTCGTATTTTTTCGTGTTCGTTTTGAACCAATTTGGCTTGCTTTACCAAAATGTCCACCTGATCCCGTGTTGTACCCAAGTCAGCCACATTAATTTCACATTTTTGTTGAACTGCCTTAACATATTCGACTCGTTCAGAGTACCGAGCTTCGATCGCCTGAAGCAAACTCATGATTTCAGCTTCATTTCTTTCAAGAGCACGCATAAACTCAGTTTTACACTCCTTGAGCTGATTTGCATTTCTTTCCACAATTTCGTTCACCCGTTGGAGCACCAAGTCAACATTATGGATGTAAAGGACACAGTCATCACACATAAATTTGATTTTTGCACATTCATCCAGCATTCTAAGGCTACATTGGTCCAGTGCACAGCATTTTGAAGCAGAGTGATATATTTTGCCACACACTCCTACACACCAGGGTGCGGAAAAATTCGCTCGCGAACGATCGAAAATTCGATCTTCTCATATTAGCTCGTTTTAGGATTGTATTTTATCGCGAGAAATACTTGAGCAAACGAGCGGTTGCGAATGCATTGCCTACGTATTCGTTCGTGAGAGATCGTATGCAGCGAGTTTATGTATATACATTTCAAACGAACGAGCGTACGAAAGCGATCGGTCGTGGGAAGAACGCTGATGCAGAAAATCATTCGCAACAGCTCGTTTGCTCAAGTATTTCTCGCGATAAAATACAATCCTAAAACGAGCTAATATGAGAAGATCGAATTTTCGATCGTTCGCGAGCGAATGTTTGATCGATCGCGAACGAATTTTTGTAAGGTTCGTCAGTAGAGCGTGGCTGCAAACAATCATTGAATTTAGTCTATTTTGCGATATATACGGACGAAGGACGATTTGTGAAATTATTTTCTTGTGCGTTTGCTTTTTTTATATCAATATGGGCAAAGTGTCTAATATTGACAAGACGAAACTTGTTACATATAATAAAGACACAGATTTTTCAAAGTGCATTTTGTGTGGAAAACAACTTAAAGGATACATATAAGGAAACACTAAAAGGCATTACGAGACCATATACAAACATAACACAAAGTTTTCTATTTTTTTGTTATAATTTTCCTAACAAAAGGTCTTTAAAATCTACAAGTTCTATACATAAGTTTCCTTTAGGAAATAAACTTCAGTCAGTAGCAGTATAATAGCAAACTGCTCAAACTCCTATATACATAATTTATTGCCCAGACGAACGATCGCGATCGTTCAAAGATTCAATCTTCACAATACGAGTTACTGATTGAGTTTTACAACAAGCGCTCGCAACAAACGAACGATCGCGAGAGATCGAACTGACGACGCTTGCAGCGACATTTTCTCATTCGCGATTGTTCCGAACATTTATATTTCTCGTGAGAGATCGTAAATGCTTTTGCTCGCAGCGCAACTTTATCGCTCGCGAGAAATTAGAAGCACTCAGTTTTTGGTTGCGATTATTCGTGAGAAAGATCGTATTTTGATCGTTCTCCGCACCCTGCTACACACCGCACACCCGATTCACCACGTATCGCGCCCTTGCACTTAGCGCACTCGGGCATTTCAGCCCAATTTTAAAATTTTGGCGATAACAGGCACAACAAACAGGTATATCAAAAGAAAAATGAGTCACTGTGCCACTTTTTTTCTTTGTAAAGTGCCACCCCTCTTTTTCATTTTGGTTGTGATACTATATCGGTAAAATGACTTTTTGTTGCTCGGAATCGTCATTAAAATGAATTTAAAGTGTTAGTCAATTTTTCTCTAATCCTATCATGAGGAATAAATTAGTTCAGTTTTGTGTATTAATGTCCATTTAATTATTAGTTTAATTCGTTGCCATTCAATATGCATTTTGCTTTCGGTATTTTCTATTCAATTTAAATAAAATTCAATAATCTTTCGTAAATTTTCTAAATCATGCATTTTTACTTGAGATTTCTACGTTTTTAGCGATTTTTTTAGGGGGTGGCATTTTACATTAAAAACTTTTAGGTTGTCGATTTTTTACACTTTGGGAAATTGGCTGTAAAATGAGTATTTACAAAAAATTCAAATGAGGTGTTTCCTTGGATTATAGCTCTTTAAACCCTCTTTCCAACGGCTCTCACCACATGCGTGTGTGGAACGTGTGGGTTTTATCCACGATCTTGTTTGTTTCCTTATTCCCATCTCCTCGCTCAAGCGCACAGCTTTTTGATTGAATTTGATAAACGTAAATAGCAATGCTGTTTCCAATAAGGAAATTAATGCAACTTTCGATGCAAATATCTCCAGATAGGCTTTATCAATCTACATTGTGCAAATATGCTCATCAAGAGCTTTAAAATGATGTATCATGCCATATTGTACGATGTGTGGATAGCGAGATCTCAGCGCCCTTATTCAAATAAATATATACAGCGGGGAGCAAAACCGTCAACATGTTTACTGAAAGCTGGGGACATCTGCTATAACTTCCTTGCCAGTTACAATATCGAAAAAGATTACATACCATAATAAAGCCTGAACTTTCGTCTATTCGTTTATGTAAACAAAACGAATTTATTTAATTTCATAAAAAAAATTAAGAAATCAATATTCACTCAAAAATCATTTTCACTGTTTTGCACCGCTGCCGTGCCCGTGCGAAATCAACTGGAAAAGCTCCGTTATTTTTACAGTTATTGTTGGAAATCATTTGTATTGAATCGTAGGTGTGTAATTAGAAGCGATCTCATTCGAGTTTTGGCTTTTGCTTCGATTGACGATCTGCTGAGGATTTCACAGGAGTGTAAATTAAAATGAAAAAATTATGGAATCACGGGATCTTGAAGATAAAGTGGCGGCTTTGATAGAAAAAGGGAATTCCGGAAGGAAAAATTTCGGGGCTGCTTAACGTAAGCCGCCAAACGGTAATAAATGTGAAAAAACGACGAAATGTGGAGGGAGCTGTAAATGTTGGGGGTCGCCCAAGGAAGTTGACTGAAGGAGACGTACGTGTCATCGAACGCTTACTTCGCAAAAATGAATGCAGAACTCCTCAGGAAGCTGTTGTTAAGTTGCATCATCAAGTAAGCCCACTGTTCGACGGGCATTGAACAAGATCGGTATGGTTGCAGCAATCAATCAAAAGAAGCCAGCTTTATCTGATCGTAATGTAAAAGCCAGATAGAAGTTTTGCACAGAGCGGTAAGATTGGACAGTAGAGGACTGGAAACGGGTTATTTGGTCGGATGAGACAAAAATCAACCGGTATCAGTCGGATGGTAAGGCTTATTTCTGGCATCGACCCCATGAAAGCATTCAGCGCGGGCAATTGAAGGAGACGGTGAAATTTGGTGGCGGAAGTTTGATGGCTTGGGGCTGCTACACGTGGTGGCATATTGGCCCACTAGTCCTAATCAAGAAAATAGTGGTAAAAGAGATTTATCTCAATATACTACAAACAAATTAACCGGACTTTGTGGATGAATGCGCCTACCCCGTCGAAGAAATAATTTTCCAACAGGATGGGGACCCCAAGCATACGGCGAAAATTGTCAAAACTTGGCTTCAAAATCAAAAGCTTCAAACTTTCCAATGGCCAGCACAAAGCCCAGACTTGAAACCGATTGAAAATTTGTGGTCATACGTTAAGCGGCAATTGGCACAATATGAAAATGCCCCCACCGACATGGATGAGCTATGGGATCGAGTTTAGGAGTGGGCAGGCATACCACATGAAATAATTCAAAACTTGGTGGAGAGTATGCCCAGACGCATAAAAAGTGTAATAAAAAACAAAGGTCTTTGAACCAAATTTAAATAAAAAAATTGAAAAAAAATTAAAAAATTTGATTTAAGTAACAAGAGCAAAACAGTCAAAATGATTTTTGAGTGAATTTTGATTTGTTAATTTTTTATGAAATGAAATAAATTTGTTTTGTTTGCATAACCGAATAGACGAAAGTTCAGGCTTTATTATGATGTGTAATCTTTTTCGATATTGTAACTGGCATGGAAGTTATGGCAGATGTCCCCAGCTTTCAGTAAACATGATGGCGGTTTTGCTCCCCACTGTAGATGGTAAAAACAGTGAAGTATAAAAAAGTTGAAGTTGAAAAATTTTGGGCATAATCCAGTGAGACGAATACGCCTGCATTGGACAGTCAAACTGAATATTCGTAGCAATATTAAATCCAAATTAAAAGAAACTGAAAATTTTAAGACTTTACTATTTATTTTCTAATGATATAAGCATTGTAATGTAGTTGCATATGTTTTTTCCGACACTGTGTGCACATGCATGTGTATGAACACTAAGCAAATAAACACATACTATAGAGGTGTCAACTCGCACAAATTTGCGTACCAGCGCACTAGGTCCCATACGCACTTCGGCTATTCGAACATATTCACGATGACTTCGGCAAACTTCTCAATTCGAAGTCAGCTTTCATAATTTGCTTTATGTTGATTTGGTCAGTTGCACATCAACTGTGCGCTGTGATGATCTTATTGCTGCTGTTATGCGCCTTGCTTTCAGCGCAGCAGGTCCCATACGTACTTCGGCTAGTCGAAAATATTCGCAAAATTGTGTTCGTTGCCTTCACACGCAATGAAATAATCAACCACCAAAAAAAGCCAACAAAAGCAATAACACAATTTCACTTGTTCGCGCTTATTTTTGTGTGTATACATTTTTTCATTGACGATCGCTTTCGCTTCAACAAATTTGCTGATGATGAAACTTCGCCTGATTGACATATTTCTTGGTCGATTATTTGCAGGTTATATGAATTGGATAAAAACCCGCCTTTGCCCAAATTGACAACAAAGCATATTCATCCTAATTCATTTGAAAAAATGAAGGTTAAAAACGCAACTCAAATATTTAGCAATACTGTATACGCAGCCATAAAATCTTTAGTTGAAAATGGCTTTTATAATGATTGCAAAGAAAAAGCTTTGTCCACAGCTATATTTATTGAAAAAATAAACAGACTTTTTGATTGTTTGAATAGCCATGTTCTTTTTGATAAAAATCCTTTCCGATCAGCTCTTCGTGAGAATAACAATATCCAAAATTATTTGAAGGAAATGAAAAACTATGTCAAAGGTTGTGAGTATCCTAAAACTGTATACTGTCGAAATGGTATAGTTTTATCAATTACTTCCGTTTTGTCTCTTTCACAAGATATCTGGGCGGAAAAATCCAATTTTCTTTTATTATCAAGACTTAATCAAGACCCGCTTGAAAATCTTTTTTATTTGGTAAGAAAAAGCGGAGTTACAAACAATAATCCTTCACTTTTTGAGTTTGACCATATTCTTGCGATAATGATCTCAATGAAAATAATAGCATTTAAGGCAGGAACCTTCAATTGTGAACCAACTGACGAAGGTTCATTTATCAATTCAAAGAATATATTTGATGCAGAGAAAGCGAATTCTTCAAATGCCTTAGGGATTATAAAAAATGAACATATTACTGATCGTTCCCTTCGTTATTTCTCTGGTTTCATATTGATGCAAACTATTGAAAAATTTGACTGTCATAACTGCAAAAAGTTAATAAAAGATGAGCTTTGTGATTTACAAAGAAACGAAATGTTTATACAGTGCAAGCTCGATTTTCGCGACTAATTAAAAACCAGACCTGTCGCGAAAACCGAATTTTCGCGATAATAGAACCCAAATTTTTACTGAAAAATGTTATGTAATTTTTAAAATTAGAATTGTTTTTATTGATATATTTCCAATTTAAAGATTTTTAAAGAAATTGGAGATTTTGGATTGTTTTTTTGGCAAATTATTTTTTAAAATAACAACTGAATCACGTAGTTCATACACTGCGGGACACTTGATTACCCTCACTTTACTTTGTTAGCTAAGATTTTTGTGATGAAGTCAAAAACTTTTTTTTTAATGTCAAAATTTTCTGGACACTTAGTTACATGTGTTCCTGTTTTTGAACCGCCAAAATTGTATGTAAAATGATGATGAACCACATTTTTGTCCTTTTAAGCATATTTCAAGTGGGACACTTGATTACCCTTTCTCATCGTATCATCAGTGGACCGATGTTAGGAAAGGTCGGAGACTGATACTGGCTCTAAGAGGTCCGGCGGCTGAGGTAATAAAAACAGTTCCGGAAGGTTTGAGAGGTGATTACGAGACCGTCATAAGGGCGCTGGCAGCCAGATACAGTGACGAGCACAACAAAATGCTGTATTATTGCGAGCTGAAGAACCGCTGGCAAAGAGCAGACGAGGCGCTGCAGATGTATGCAGCAGACATTGAGCGGCTCGTACAGTTGTGCTACCCGAAATTCGGCGCTGATTATCTCGAGAGGATGAAGATTGAGGCGTTTATTGAAGGTCTTCATGACCCGGAGACACGACGCAGTGCATTGATGATGGGCAAGCCGACATTCCGTGAGACGGTGACAAGCGCATTGACGTATGAGGCGGCCTGGAGGGGAAGTTTTCGACATTCATCTGCGGAGATGCATGTGGTCCAATCTGGACGTGTCACGCAAAGCCAGACAGTGAGCTCGGAGGCACCAGCGGGGCTGCGGGCAGTATCATCTCGAGTCAGTTGCTGGCGATGTGGCAAGCAAGGCCACATATCACGAGACTGCCATCTGCGAGGAAAGCGTTCCGGACAAAAGAGGTCGCCAAGAAGGGATGACGCCCTGCCACACCATTCGTGCGAGACCGAACGCAGGCATAATTCGCAGGCCGAAAACGAGGGACAAATTGTGGATGTTCGGTCGGTAAGAGTTCTGCAAGAGGAAGATTGGCTTGCGGAAAGGCTACAGAAGGACCAGCGCAAGGATACGGATCTCGCGAAGATCATCAAAGGCAAAGCGCAGAGATTACGGCCGGACTGGCAGGAGATGGGTGGTGAGAGCCCGATCGCGAAGGCTTACTGGGCACAGTGGCAAAGTCTACGTCTGCAGGATGGCTGCCTATACCGCGAGTGGGAGAGCAGGGATGGCAGGACCAGAAAATCCCTAATAGTGGTCCCGAGAGGCCGAATCGACGATGTCATCGAGGAAAACCATAACGACTCCAGTGGAGGGCACCTAGGCATCGCAAAAGCTGTCGCCAAGACAAGAAGGCGGTTCTATTGGGTAGGATGCCAGGAGTCTGTCGCTGAGTGGATCAGAGGCTGTAATCGGTGTTCGGCTGCGAAAGGGCCGAGGAGAAGATCGCGGAGCCGCACTCAACTAGTTGAAAGCAGGTTGACAGCGAGCTATGGTCTACGGGATAACCCAGAGGG
The DNA here is from genome assembly GCA_963971225.1 of Melieria omissa. Taxonomy (NCBI): domain Eukaryota; kingdom Metazoa; phylum Arthropoda; class Insecta; order Diptera; family Ulidiidae; genus Melieria; species Melieria omissa. Next base: position 49,924,620 of record OZ020269.1, on the reverse strand, counting down.
GTTCCAAGAAGGCAATCTGGTAATGCTTTACAACCCGCAGCGGAGGAAAGGTTTGTCTCCAAAGCTTCAAACGTCATGGGAAGGACCGTACAAAGTCGTGACCAGGATTAATGACGTGGTGTACAGGGTTCAACGCTGCTGCAGCGGAAACGCCAGGCTGAAAGTAGTCCATTTGGAGCGCCTGGCGTCTTACTCCGGCGGAGCCTCGGTACTTGTTCGGGACGAACAAGTCTAAGTGATGGACAGTGATACGATGAGAAATTCTGTGCCGCACTGTACAGAAATGCTTTTCTCCGCACGAATGTTTTCCAAGGATACTTTTAGGCATGCACTGTGAAGTACAGCAAAACTGTTATAAATTCGCTTGGTATAGTCCGATATGGCAAGGATGGTTCTCGAAGAAATGGGCTGTGCGAGAATGGTCGAGCGCTTTCCAATTAGAAGTGCAAGAAACTTCGGCGCGATAAGAAAAGTGGTATAAAAGCAGCAGTGGCAGCCCAAGGGGTCGAGTCTGTGTTAAGCAAGCAAAGTGGTAACAAGTGTAGATACAAGCGAAGTGTGAATTCTGTAAATAAAGCGATTGTTAACACTTCGTTCAATAATGTGTGTGACTAACTAATTAAAACAAATTTTTTTGCCAAAATTCGTTTTTATTCATCAACATAGTCCGCTTTAAGGGAGATACAATCATTCCAACGCTTTTCCAATCTTTCGATACCGCCTTTGTAGAACGATTTTTCTTTGCCTTCAAAATAGGCGTTAGTTTCGGCGATTACTTCATCATTTGAGCCAAATCTCTTACCACGGAGCATCTTTTTGAGGTCTGCGAAGAGCCAGTAGTCGCTGGGGGCCAGATCTGGAGAATACGGGGGATGAGGAAGCAATTCGAAGCCCAATTCATGCATTTTTGCCATCGTTTTCATCGACTTGTGACACGGTGCATTGTCTTGGTGAAACAACACTTTTTTCTTCTTCATATGGGGCCGCTTAATCGCGATTTCTTCTTTCAAACGTTCCAACAACGCTATATAATAGTCGCTATTGATTGTTTTCCCTTTCTCAAGATAGTCGATGAATATTATTCCGTGCACATCCCAAAATACTGACGCCATAACCTTGCCAGCCGATGTTTGTGCCTTTGGACGCTTTGGGCGGCTTTCACCGGTTGCATGCCACTCAGCAGACTGCCGATTTGACTCTGGAGTGAAATGGTGGATCCATGTTTCATCCATTGTGATGTACCGACGCAAAAACTCCGACTTGTTGCGCGTAAACATGTCCAAACAGCTCTTTGAATCATCGATTCGTTGTTGTTTGTGCTCCGGTGTGAGCAAACGCGGCACCCATTTCGAAAACACCTTTTTCATAACCAAATGTTCGTGTATTATGGTGTGTACACTGCCTGCTGATATCTTTAGAATGTCAGCAATCTCCCCCACTTTCACTTTACGGTGGGACATAATGATTTTCAGTGTTTTTTCAACGTTTTCCGGAATAACAGCGTCATTTGGCCGTCCAGTAGATGGAATGTCATCGGTGTCTGTACGACCACGTTTGAATTCGGCATACCAATAACAAATGGTTCTTTTTGATGGAGCAGAGTCCGAATAATGTTTTTCAAGCCATTCCTGGCATTGAACAGTATTTTTTTTCATTAAAAAACAATGATAAATCAGCACACGGAATTGCTTTGAATTCATTTTTTTTGAAAACTCAAAAGTAATGTCACTTAAAGCACTGTAACTTGTAAACTAATGGTCGGATTGACATATAATTTTGACAGTAAGCCTAAAAAGGTTCACAATTTCGAAAAAAAATATTGATTTAGTATTAGTGCCGCCATCTATGTGTCAGTCACACACATTATTGAACGAAGTGTTAGTTTTGACTACGTTGCGCCGGATAACTGAAGTTGTTTTATTTTCAAAACCAATCCAAGCGAACCTGTGAAGTAATTTTCGTAACAATATATTAATCATGAATTTTCTTTTTTTCTGTATTTTCGCACAAGTTCATTACTTGGCACCCAGTCTTCTATTTCGGTATCTAGCAAATTCAAAGCTGGACTCACAAGTGCCTACAACTAACCTGTTGGTTAATATAATTTTCATTAATCCTAATTCTGAAAAAAAATACTTTTCACACACTGTGACTTGGAGTTAATATATGCGCTCCTACAAGCTTTCTACTTTATGCCAAAAATGTTCAACTAAATGCTAAATTATGAGCTGGTCAATCGAATGAGGCTACCATATTGCGAGGAATGTCGTAAACTTAAGTGATTTTTTAAGGGCAAATATGTGCGATTTTGCAGTGTATGGCTATAAAAAGAGGAAAAAGAATTTCACTTAGCAAAAAAGGGAAAAAAAGTCGCACAAAGATGGAAAAAGTTGCAAAATTAGACAAGCTTGAAAAAGTCGCACAAAAAGTGTCAGAGCGTCTAAAAGGTTGCAAAATGCAACTAAAGTCGCACAACGGTAACCCTGCTTGCGCTCCCATTTCTCATTCGCAATCACAAGTGTGTCAGTAATTGAAAATGGATATAATAAATCTTATTTGAACTTTTGCTGCAGACAATCATTACGTGGTTGTAGTTCATTTTCATATTTCAATATTTTTGAATATGGTTTTCTATAACAAGGGTCGGCGAAATTGACATGAGATGGTGTTAGTGAGCGCAGTGAAATTTCTCTCCACTGTTTAAATTATACCTGAACAACGGCTGATTGAGAGAGCGTACTGTGTACGTGTGCTGAGCGTACTACTCATAAGAGTAAGACCGCTGATCTATACTGAGTTTAGTCTACTGTCCGACTGAAACCACTTTCTTGGCCCGAAACCGAATTTCGGTTTTTTAATATTCGGCCGAAACCAAAACTTTATCGTTCAAATAAAAATTACCATATCAAGCATTTTTTGTTCAAGAAACGAATTTTACCTTAAGTAAATAAAGAACAAACAAACATAACATTAGAAAATAATAACTTGTTAATAAAAACAAATAATAAATAATTTAATATTATTCGCTAAAAAAAGAAGTTTATTTACTTACATTGATGACATCTTAACCCCCTCTACTGCCCCATACGGCCTTAAGGCAAGGTACACAAAAAGCTAGAAAAGTCCGCATACATTTTAATTTTTTTTAATTTAATTATTAGGGCATATCATAGATAAATTAAGTTGTAATTTCTTTAATGTAGCACTGCTGTAAGCATCATATGTTCCCCATTATTATCAGTTGAAAGTTGAACTTCGTGGAAATTAGTAGAAATAATTATTTCGTAAAAAGTAAAAAAAAGAAACAAATTATTAAAAATAATTTTCGTTAAAAGATTAAAACAAAAAAATTATGAGTGAGTACCTTGTAATGTAATTTATTGATTTGAAGTGTTTTATAGTGAAAAAAAAAGATTTAAAGTTACTTTTTCGGCTTGAGAAAGCAGACTGCTTTTAGGCCGCATCAGACACCAAAGTGAAAAGATTTAATGCATTTTGTCACTAACGTATACTACATGGGCTGAAAAGTCTTTGGCCTGACATAGAGATGGCGCCAAAAATTAAGAATTATTGTGTTGTACATGGAAAACCATCCTTAACTTAGATTCTGTCAAAGTTTCATGACATTTGGTTGACTCGTTTTCAAGTTATTGCTTTCGAAGTGACGCTACCTCTGAATTTTTGTAAACAATGGAAAAAAGTGAATTTCGTGTTTTGATAAAACATTGCTATTTGATGGGCAAAAATACAGTGGAAACAAAAGCATGGCTTGATAAATGTTATAATACATCTGCTCCACCAAATTCAACTATCAAGTATTGGTTTGCTGAGTTTCGTCGTGACCGTACGAGCACCAGTGATGCACCGCGTTCAGGGAAGGCCAAATGAGGCAGTTAATCCGGAAAACATCCAAAAAATCACGGACCTTGTGTTAAATGATCGCAAAATAAAATTGAGTGAGATAGCTAACATCATAGGCATCTCAAAGGAACGTGTTGGTCATATCATTCATGAACATTTACACATGCGGAAGCTGTGCGCGCGATAGGTGCCGCGTTTGCTGACAATTGACCAAAAAGCACCAGCTCATTCTGCTCGCGATACGACCGAAAAATTAGAGGAATTACGCTACGAAGTCGTCAAACACCCACCGTATTCACCAGATTTAGCACCCAGCGACTATTTCCTCTTTCCCAGGTTGAAAAATTGGCTCGCCGGAAAAAGATTTTACTCAAATGAGGAGGTCGAGTTGGAAACAAACGCCTATTTTGAAGAGCTTCACGCGGACCACTATAAGAAAGGCATCGAAATGTTGGAAGACCGTTACACTAACTGCATTACTCTAAATGGAGATTATGTCGAAGATTAAAATCATTTTTGCACTAAAAATATCGTTTTTTCATTGTCAGGCCAAAAACTTTTCAGCCCATGTAGTACTTGTGTTTGGTTTCCGTTTTATAGATATCAATCGGTATTTAAAAAAAAAATGTCCGTTTTATGGGACAAAAGAGTACAGGAAGTTTTAGAAAACTTGAATTCCGGTGTTTTCGAAGAAACTGATGAAGAAACCGTTAATGAAGTGTTAGCTCTGTTAGATTCAAAGTTCAAAATAGGAAATTTTGTTTTTCCTCTTTCATTTGATACCCATATCTTCATCATTGCACAATGGCAAACATTTTAAAAAATATTTTAAATGTATGTATCCTTAAAATTTTAAAGTTCAGAGCAGATAATTTATTGTATCCACAAAAAAAATCATTCAAAAATGTATAATTTTGAAAATGGTCGAAAAATTCACTTTTTACAACTTTAACCGTCAGTAACTCCCACAAATCTTATCTGATTTGGACAATCTATATATTGCTGGAAAGGCTAAGGTATTATCTTCTGACCGCCGGACAATTTGTGTTAGTCGGATGAGATATGTGCTCATCAGTCAGTCGTTTACGAGATATGTGCTCATAACTGAAACAATAGGGAAAAAAAATGTTTTTTCGAAGATTTTTCGAAAACGCTTTTTTTAATTTTTTGATTTTCAGTTTCGTGTTCAGCGGCCCAAAGTTAGACTAGAAACCACTTTTATTTTTAGATGCATCAATAGTGTAGTAAGTGTAGTGTAATCAATAAAACGTGAAACTGTTCATGAGTTAAATTTTTTAGCTTATGTGCCCAGTACGGCCTTAAGGCACGCAAATTTATATGGGTTTCACGCCCACACGGAAGCAAATTTTTTTATTTTAAAAATATTACCTTCTTATATGATTCTAAAACTACATGGTCAAAAATTTTTCGACTTAAAAAAAAATTGGGGCAGTAGAGGGTTAATTCTCCTTCTCATCCTTTCACATTTTTTTTTTTTTTTTTTTTAACAGGAACAAACGCGCAGGGGATGACCCCTATTAATGCGAAGCATTGCGTTGGTTCAGGAAGGATATAAAGGTTAGGAGATAGGGTTATGAGTGAAGTGTTTATGGACTCTTGCCTTGAACCCATCGAGATCATAAGTGCTGGGGAAAATATCCGCAGGGAGACCATTCCACAGCCGCGCTGTGCGGGCCAGAAACGAACTTTCTCTGTAATGCGTAGTGCGCTGGAACATCGTTTCAACGTGGAATGCATGCGCGCCAGTGTTCAAACGGGTTGCCCGTGGGAATACCCGGAGTGATGGCATCAAACTGCTCATCTCCACTGAGCCGTTACCAAAAAAGTATCGGTAAAATAACACCACACAAGCCACGTTTCGACGATGTTCCAAGGAGTCAATAGAGCTGGATGCCCTACTGTCCCCTATAAGTTTAATCGCACGGTTTTGCACCCGGTCCAGGAGCTCCAAATGGGTTTTTGAAGCCCCCGCCCATAGGTGCGAGTTAAACTCCATTTTAGGTCGGATATAGGTAGTGTAAATAATGCGGAGATCAGACGGAGTGAAATATTTTTTGCACCGCTTTAGGAAGCCGAGGCACTTGGCTGCTTCTTTCGACACGCCAAAAATATGATCGTTCCAACGAAGATCGTTCTTAATGGACATGCCCAGAACATCAAGAGCTGCCGATTCCGCAATACCCACACCACCCATAACCAGGGATGTGTTGGGATGTGGGGAAACTCGTTTGTGGGATAACAGGCAACATTGGGTCTTGCGGGGATTAAAATCGACCCTGTTCGCTTGACTCCACTTGGAGATTGTTTGTAGGTCGCTATTAAGTGTGTCATTCATACGGCGCCGTTCTCTCTCAATCTCCACAGAGCTGGGACGCTTTGTGAAAGAGTATGAATGACAAATGGTGCTGTCATCCGCAAACGAGTAGATGGGATTCTTCGTCGACGACAACAGGTCGTTGATGAAGATCAGGAAGAGGGTTGGAGAAAGGACCGAACCCTGCGGCACTCCCGCGCTAAGGGAATGCTTTTCCGAGGCTATGCCGTCTACTACAACACGAATAGAGCGATCATAGAGGAAGCTCGTAATCCAACGAGAGAAGGTACTACCGACACCATAGGCGATCAATTTTGACACGAGTGCTTTATGCCACACCCGGTCAAAGGCCTTGGAAATATCCAATGCAACAACCTTGCTTTCACCGAGGTTTAGAATGCTATGGTTCCATTTCTCGGTGAGTACCGCCATAAGGTCTCCCGTCGATCGTTGTCTTCGGAAGCCGTATTGGCGGTCACTTAGCAGTCTATTGTGCTCCAGATATTTCACAAGGTTGAAGTTAACAATGCTTTCCATTACTTTAGAAAGCACCGAACAGATTGCTATAGGTCGGTAGTTCGCAGGGTCAGTAGTCTTGCCTTTTTTAGGAACTGGTTGAACATTTGCTACCTTCCAACATGTCGGAAATACACCTGTGGTGTATGACAAGTTGACAAGATTGCCTAATGGACAAGCCAGTGAGGTAGCGCACTTTTGCAAAACAAGAGCTGGAATGCCGTCCGGCCCTGAAGCCTTATTTACATCGAGATTTGCAAGCACTCTTTTAACTACCCGTGTCCGAAAATGAATTTCTGGCATAGAGCAAGATACATTCTCGACTACGGGTAGTGGTTGATCGCTGGGGGGCAGGGAGGAATTCTCTGCGAAAATTTTAGCCAACAAATTAGCTTTATCAACCGAGTGAGTGATGATTTGATCATTGTTAAGAAGAGTTGGAATTGAAGATGATGTTTGGTTCTTCACCTTCTTAACGAATGACCAGAAGTTCTTACTACCACGCTGGCATTGAAGAACTTTTTTCCTTTGGCGCTGTTCGTGCAGAAACTTTTGGCGCCTTAGGATGGCATTGCATCGATTTCTAGCCTGTTTACGCAGCTGTTCAGTGGTGGCATTTTTATTTGCCTGCCATGCTCTGAAAGCTTCCTCTTTAGACCTGACAGCAATTCTGCATGTCTCATTAAACCAGATATTGTCCTTGGGTTTAATGCAAATTTGCTTATTGGGGATAAAGGACCGCATTCCCAATAATACAATTTCTTCAACCATTTTAGCTGCGGCATTTATGTTTCTATCAAGAAAACACAATTTCCAATTGAAGTGGGCGAAAAATTCATTAAGGGCCGTTTTCTCATCTTCCCGTTAACTTTAAAGTTCACTTTAACGGGCCGATAAACGCATTTTCGTTTTCTCATCTGCCCGTTAAGCTATCCTCCCGATAAAATTTACCGGGAGGATTGAGTGGCTGTTAAACTTTAAAGTGAACTTTAAGTGGAAATGGTGCCAAGTACATGCATATGTTTGTTTACAAACAAAAAACAGCTGATAATGAAATTACAATTTGAAATGAAATTTGAATGTGAGATCTTTCGGTATGGAAAATAGGCGTGTTTCTTAAATTCATGCACTGGAAGACGCTTTTGAAAGTACGGAGTCACAAAATGCGGCAAATATAACATATAACAGCCAATTGGACTATTTCACTGCTTTGCACTGCTGACATGTCCAATCGCTGCTGGGCCGCCACCTGTGCGATACGTCTCGCTCTTCTGCGCTGCAAGTTCCAGCTTGGACTTGCGCTTCAGGCTGTCAAACTTGTCCCTCAACGATTTCCAACGTCGGGACACGCCCCATTTGCCAATAAAAGCATCAACAAGATTTTGCCAGGCAAAATTTTTATTTTTTCCTTCAAAAATAATTCTAATTTTTCACAAACAGCTGATTGCGCCGCCAAGTGCTGCCCAATGCTGACCAGTGATGCCAAAAAATCAGACCTGTTAAATTTATATTTATCAGGAAGATGAGAAAACGAAAATATTTACCGGCCACTTTAAAGTGACCTTTAGCTAAAGTTCACTTTAGCTACCGGTCACTTTAACGGGAAGATGAGAAAACGGCCCTAAGTCCACTCCAGTTAGCTTTATCATACATCCACACTAGGCGCTTCGGGGCTAAGAGCGAAGCATTGCGGATAGAAGAGTATGAGAAAGACGCCAAAATGGTACAATGGTCCGAGTTTCCAAGAGGTGCGTGCATTTCAACATCATATTTTTCATGATGTGAAGTAAGAAAAAGGTCTAGAGTATTGAGAGCTTGCCCCGCAACGCAGGGGATATGCGTTGGTTCATGCACTAATTGAGTCAAGTTATTAGACTCGGCAAAGAGCTCGACAAATAAGCCTTCAGAAGTTGTGTGGCTGGTATGGCGTAGCCAATTGGAATTATGAATATTGAAATCACCAGCAACTACAATTTCACTATTCGGATACGATTCCAGAATCTGAGAAATAGAATCAGAGAGAAGATCAAACTTGTTATATGTAAAATCTCTCCCTGAATTCGGGCTTCTATATAGGAAGCAGAAGTGCAGAATGTGCGACTGGATATTGAATTTAACCCACATGGAGCTAAATTCGGCATCCGTCAGCTACCTGTTCACTCGCTACACAATAAAATGTAAAAAATATTGTGGAAAGTTTCGGTTCCGGCCGTTCGGCCATTTTTTGGCCGAAACTGAAACCGAAACCACTTATTTGGGCCGAAACCAAATATTCGGTCGGACACTAGTTAAATCAGAATAAATTTTTCTGAAACTCGTCGCCTTTTGACGAAATTATCCCTTTAAAAATTGTGTCCTTCAATAACCTTCACAACTTTGAACGAATAATAATAATTTTTTATAATAATAATTGACTGGCATGACAGCTCGCTTACGCGAGACTAAGGCCTAGCTTCCCGCAACCACCCGTGTTGTGCGTGTGAATTTTGTACGCGGGTGGAAGGGACCTACAGTTTTATGCCGGTTGGGAGCTTTTTCATAGGCAATTTTTACTCTCAGAGGTTTGCCATTTCCAGCTGAGAGGACAGCCACCGAAAAAGAAAACGAGTTTCCCGTAATTTTTTTTTTTTAGGTGTTTTTAGGTGTTATTACAGGCAGTATTTGAACCTGCGGTTGCTGCCTTTGACTCGTTGTCCAACGCACTAACCAACTGAGCCACGGCGGCTGCCGTTGAACGAATCCTTTAATTTAATTTATTTTATTTAATTATGTATTTTATTTATTTGGAATATTAATAACATTAGGTGCAATAAGAACTAAGTCTTTTAATTCCACTTCAATCTGGATTAAATTTCTGCAATTAAACTTAAAACTATCAATAACAAAATTTAATTAAATAATAAACATAAAACTGCAATTACAAAATTAAACTACAGTGGGTGGTCAAGCAATAAGCACGCTTCAAGCAATCAAATGCTTTTTATGTTTAAAACAAACTCTTAAAATTTTATTTTTTGAATTCAATCATATTTTTATTTCAGAACAAATAAGAAGATATTTTTAAAGTGAATTGCACAGTTTTTTGCATCATCCTTAAAAAACATTAATTTGTTTAATACACCGCACAGTGTCGCGATCCCATATAAGCCGTGGCCAAAAATACTTAGCTTTGTCCTATCTCGATGAAACTTGGTGAGATCATTTTCGTGATCAAAATTAAGAAATTTGCAAAAAATCATTTAAATTGGACCACTGCCACGCCCACTCCTCTTACGAAAGGAACTGTAATATTGAAATAGCTTGCTCAATATTAGTGATAGAATTATGAAATTTTTGTATTTGTGCTTAAAATAATGACAAAAAATCTCACACTAAAAATGGGCGGTCTGCCACGCCCACTTTAAAAAATATTCGCATTATACTACAACTAAAACTGTATTTTTAGAAGGCTATTTACAATATCGTTCTACAATGTGATTTTTATTTTTAAGCTTTCTAAAACCTTAAAAGTAGGCGTGGCAACTGGAGCATATTTATTAAGTGGCCAAAACTTTTCCTTCTTGAATTTGTGTTTTAATTTGTTCAGCTTGTGATACCATATTTTGGTATAGATGTTTTTTTAAAGTGGGCATGGCATTCTGCCTACTTTTGATGATACGAACAAATTGCCCACATTGTTTTTATATAGTTCACCATTGAAGCAGCTGTTTTGCCGCTGTTTTCATTGTGCGTCGCAAGCCATACTTCGAAAAAATCACAATTTTTTACTGTAGGTGCCACTACAAGTAGTAAATATTTAGGTGGGGACGCAGGTCGACGCAGCTAATTTTTTTTTATTTGAAAGGCCGTACTTGTGTCTTTGTTTTTCACTAATCACTGGTGAGATGCATTGAGACGTTTTCTTTTTATCGTATCCCAAAGTTAGCGATTTTTCTTACTTTTCGTGAGACAGGCCGGGTTTTTTTAAAGCAACGCACAGTGATTCGACTCCATACAACCGCGGGACAAAATTAGAAGGAGTGGTCCGTTCTTCATAAAATTTGGTATATTAGTTAAACATGGTCTGCTGAACTGAAATCTTCATTTAGTTTTTCTTAAACTGTTATAGTTTAGCAATGCCTGAGACTTAAATTTTCAATTTTCGTCGTTTTTGTTGAGCTATAGCACCAAGTGTGTTGGTTAGATTTTTCAGATTTTACATTTAATCGCTAACGTCAACATTGATTATTCCAAAGAGTAACAGAAAATGTCTTAGGACCCTCTGGTTTTGCAATAAAAACGATAATAATAGATGTATGTTTTGCATTTTTGCAGATTTTATCTTTTTTCGTGCTGATTGCATACTTTTAGGCATAAAATAAATAAATTTTGTCGAAAAATACGTGTTTAGACCACTTTTCAAATTGAATTATTTTCTGAGATCGGAAGATATCGGAGGATGTAATTACATTATCCGACAAAGAAAGAATGCTTCTTAAAATAAAAAAAAATCCAGGAACATACTTTCACATACTTTTTAGATATTTTCCTCTAAGCTTTGCCAATTTTCAGATTTTTAATTTAGAAAAATATTTTAAATTAAAAGTGAAGTAAAAGCCTACGCTTTGCAAATTTTGAGAAAACATTAAAAGTGAAAATGTCCACATCATTTCTTATTCTATATTGAAAGTTTAAGCAACTTCTTGGTAACCATGTATTTTTTAAAGTTTTTGTACTCAATATACTAAAACACAGAAAATATGTGTTTACATTTTTTTGAGAAAAAAGTTTCAACTTTGAGCCGGTTTTACACAGACACTAATTAATTTTTTGCACAGTTTTTTTGGGGTTTTCTTAGTTGGAGTTTTACCTTTCAAATTACATCAAAATCGTTAAATTCTGAGACCATAAATTTTTTGAATTTTGTCTATGGAACGAATCACTGTGCAACGTAACTTCGCATATGCTGATCAAACCAAAACAAAAAAGGAGTACCCACTTGCCCAAACGCTATATTTTTCTTACGTAAGTAATTTGTATCCATACGTAGTACCTGTAAGCTAAAAATTGCTACTTACATTTAGCATAAAAATAGTGAGTTGCTTTGGCGAAAATGTGTTCCAAGAAAAGGCTCAACTTTGTGGATGTCTCCTGCTTAGATTTATTATTTGTTTTAAGAAATATTTTGGATTTGTCTTATTGGGAGTATTATCTCAACATATATGTAAAAAAAATATCATGTTTGCAACATAGACTTTTTGTATTTTTGGCCACACTCGCGACACTGTGCACCGTTCCAAACTACTTACAACAATAATTACCCAGTCGTTTTTCTTTTTAGTTTATTCCCAAAAATTCACGATTTTCTCATAATGATTTCACAATTCGAATGCATACTTCACTATTACAGATTTGCAACAATTTAATACTGCTGCTACCAAAGTCCCGTTATCGTTCTCACCCACGGCACATAACCTTACAAATACCATTAGAAATACTGTGGGACAAACAAGCTAAGCAAACAAGAAAACAAAAAGCCTTTGGAAACACTCATGGCTCAACTATAAGGTTGTAGCAAGCAGAGCTGTTAAAGAATGCAATCATTTGCGAATAATTAGTCAGTTGATTTTTTGGCAAAAGAGTGCATTCATTTTTTGTATTTAATGAATAAGAATAAAAAAATGAAGTCATTATTCAGACTAAACATTTATGAATAATTATTCATTTTTACATTCATTTTTTGCTAGTCACTTGATTGCAGTCATTTGATTGCAATATCAAAATGAAGTCAATTGAAGTCATTTGAAGTCATCTGAAGTGATTTGAAGTCATTTGCAGTTAAGCTAAAGCCAGCGACTGAAGTTAATGATTTTGTAAAAAATGTAATTTCAAGTGAATTTATCTCCGACGAGATGGCACCTGCCGATGCACAGTTAGGATGCGTAGTCAATTTTTTGATTTTTCATCAAAAGGTGATATCAAATAAATCAATATATTCAACAGGTTTTTACTACAGATTTTATATAAGTTTTTCTAGATGAGTTATCGCTGGAAACTTCTCGTTCTTCCATTGAAGATGAATTCCTTTCATACATGGTTGATAAGTCTTCATCGATAACAATGCTGAATCGCTATCCAACAATTAAAAAAGCGTATTTAAAATATAACACACCGTTACCTTCTTCATCTGCCGTGGAACGGTTATTTTCATTTGCAACACTATAAATACGCCTCGTCGAGGTTCCCTTTCGGACAAAAATTTCGAAAAATAATTATTGTTAAAAGTAAATCATGTCGTTTGAATGAATTTACATTCATTTGATTGCTACCTTTTGTTAGAATGAATTATTTTAATTTTAATTTTGTTAATATATTAAATATTTTTCAAAAAACCCTGATCTTAATTTAGTGACTTCACTGAAAAATGAAGTCATTAAGTGATTTCACCAAATGACTAATTAGTCAGAATAACAGAAATGACTTCAGACTTCAAATTTTTAGTCTTTAGTCAAAACGTTAGTCAAAACGTTAGTCAAAGACTGCAATCAAAAATTGAAGTCATTGACTGTGACTTCAACTGATTTAATTCGCATTTGATTGCATTCTTTAACAGCTCTGGTAGCAAGCCACCTGCTGATTATTTATTGCTTCTGTTAAAATAGTCGGTGTGCTGTGTTGCCGCATCGGTTGAAATGAAAATACCTGACTGAAAACCCCTGACCTGAGCACTTTTCCCGTTTTTTTACTCGAAGTACAGAGCCGTCTGGCAACAATCACTTTTGTTTCTTTTCAATTACTCTATCTTTCGTCGGAAAATATCAACTGATTTTGACAGTAGCGATAAACAATCCTACCAACAAAATACATGTGGTTTTTTGTGTTGCGGGGATGCTATAACCTTATTATTGAACCATGAAAACACTTAAACATGACAATTTAGATTTTTCGTAAGCGTGCTAATTGCTTGACCACCCAATGTAAATGATAGCAAAGTTGCTTAATATACATATATAACATAACTATTAAAGATAATAGAAGATAGAATCTTGGATATAAAGGAGAAAAAAGATAGGAAAGTAATGAAGGAGGAAAAGTAGAGGTCAAATGGGAATAAAGAAGAAGAAGAAGCACTCTGCAATCAGAGTGCTCTAAAATACTCATACCATAAAGTTTAGCCCTATAGTTGCCTCTGCCTAGCCCAGCCCTTGTAAATTCAGGGAATTAAATTGTGATGTCTCCGAGACTTAGAAGGTATGAGCTTTTTGTACAAATAAAGAGGAGTTTTCCATTCTAATAGTCTGTAGACGAAGATACAATTTTTGGCAAAGAGGTAATTTTCCATAGTACACCCAAGTACTTTATTCTGCCAGAGAGAAATATGCTCATATATTTTAAACACGTATACATATAGTGTAGCATTATTAACGACTACATTAATATTATGTAATATTTAGAGTCAAGCTTACTGTACACCAGTTCAGAGTAGGCAATAAGGGGCACAATTAGTTGTATAACTAATTTGCGCCTGGTTTCCAAGGGTGTGGATGGAGCTGAAAACCTCAATTTACGTAGCGAAGCATATATGGGGTTTTCCAACAAGAGGTGTTATTTTGGTATTCAAAGAAAAATTCCATTTTTTGAGATAAATGATCGGATGTTTATTTCATAATAAAGAGGAAGGTATGCCGTTAATAATGTAAAACAACATCAGCCAAATGGCAACCACGACCACGCTTACAGGACCATATCCTTTTCATGAAATTTTCCATAACCAAATCGTAAAGTGGCTGCCCTATGTCCTCGATAGCCTCACGAATTCTATCTTTGAGGTCTTGAATCGACGCTGGGCTGTTGGCGTACAACTTATCTTTTACGTGGTCCCAAAGGAAGAAGTCGCAAGGTGTTAAATCACAAGATCTCGGTGGCCAATTGTGATCACCTCTTCCAGAGATAACACCCAGAGGACCCAATCAGCAAAGACACGACGTTGTTGATGATCGGTCGGCTTGAGTTCTTGTGTTAACTGAACTTTATAAGCCTTAAGACCCAACTCTTTATGCAAAATACGGTGTAATGACGTTTTTAGAATGTCCAATTCCAAAGAACGACGAGGAATCGACAAACCTGGGTTTTCTTCAACACTTTGGGCTACAGCAGCAATATTCTCAGTTGTTCTTGAGCGACGTGCACGGGTTTTATTCTTCACATCACTAACTTGTCCCAACAGCTCGAATTTTTCACCAATTTCTGTATTGCGGTCCGACAAGGTGCTTCGCGACGACCCAAAAATGCTTTAGTTTTGCGAACTGTGACTGCAAGATTTTCACCATTTTCGTAGTAATTTTTAATAATTTCAATGCGTTGTTGAAGCGTGTATGTTCCATTTTTAGTAATGGCGTAGCTTCTACTTGTCAAATGTCAAAGAATAAAAGCTTCAAAAGTGACAGCTACCGAAATACCGGGTGATTCAAAATAACACCTCTTGTTGCAAAACCCTATACCTTCCTCACAACCCCATTAATATGATCACATAAACTTAAGTTAGAGTTAACAATAAATCCTAAGTTCTTAATTTTGTCCGTAAAAGTAAGCACACTTGAGCCTAAATACAACTTAGGGATGTTGTCAACGTGTATTGCACTATGACTAACCATGCCATCTTGTTTTGGCTGAAAAGAAGGATAAATCAACTAGGTTTGACAATTTCGCGGGATTTCGAATTGGAAAAAAAGCATAAAAAAAGGAAATACAAAATTTAAAAATTAAAATTTTCTGAAAAACAATACATATTTTATTTATCTATATCAACTAGCATTGCTACAACTTCATCGTTGTCGTCGTCATCATCGTCTTCAAAGTCAATCGCACACGCATTGGCATCACATATGGTGGAATAATTCCCCTTTTTAGCAATTTGGCGGAGTAAATCAGATTTCGTTTTCAAAAAGTGGTAGAACTCTACACATGAATATGTCAAGTTGCATTTCACCATGAGCATCGCTTTCAGAGTGTCGAGTTTTAGTCAGGACTTTTCTTCCGTCCAAGATTTATTAACGGTAGAAAACATTCTCTCAACTGATGCACTCGTCCCTGGCAACCACAAAATATACTCAATCAAACTGGCTTTCTCGGTGTAGTCGCAGTTTTCAGCATACAAATGATTGAATATTTCTGTCCATCGATCCGGAATGCAACCATTGTCATTTCTCTACTGTTTAATTTTATCATCGCTGCAGTAATTTTCAACGTATCCATATTGTGCGTGCAATTTCGCTGTTGTTTGTTTTGCGTCGTACAAGTTGAGCCCATCCAATTTTAACATCACCACTTTAACATCCTACCATGTTTGAGTCCTCATCAACATTGCCCACTCAAATATCTTCAACTGCTTTAATAACCATCTCCTTGTCATTTGTTTTTCAACAGTATACGTTGGGAATTTTGTATGAGAAAAGAAGGATTTATATAGAAAAAAAAGTATTTCGAAAATTTTCGCGGGATTGGTTTTGTTGAAATAAAGGAATATCCCGCGAAAAAATGATAGATGGCATGGTTAACTATGACAAATCGGTAAGACGTAGGACTTAGACGTATTTAATCACAAGAGATTGGCAGTTTCCCACACAGAAATTGCAGACAAATCCCTGTTCATTTTGAAACATAAATCCTCAACGAGACCAATACGACTAGACAGATACATTTGTATATCATCTGCATAACCATGGACATTTACATACTGACACATAGAAAATACATCATTAACAAAAAGACTAAACAGAAGTGGATAAGTGGATTTTGATAAAAATATATGTTTTGGGTCTTAGTCTGTAGTACCAAACTCCTCAAATTGTATGCTTGTAAACAAGAAAACAAGAAAATACATTAATTTTTTTCGTAAAAAATTAGCATTTCTGATGGGAACTTCAACTTACCCCAGTAGTTAGTTTAGTTAGTAGGCCATTGGTATTTTTTTAATATCAGATGTGTCAAAAAGTAGGAAAATAGAAACGATCAAAAAAGTGATAGGGAAAGTACTCGACTCACAATCGCTTTTTCTAATATATGAAGTGTCCTAACCGAAATAAATTGTGTGTTGTTTGCGGTTTTTCTCTTTTATTTGATACCCGTCTCTATCTATAAATAATTTCGTCGAAATATGCATGTCCTTAAAACTTTAAAGTCCTTTTAAAAGGACAACGGATCAGAAAACGAAAACTGTCAGTTTACTAGGATGGACCTCAAGTTGCTTTTACTACTTACTTACTTTTACTGTACTGTTGGATGGGTCTCGCCAAAAGTTATTTTTGTCGCACGGTGTTACTTCAGAACTTACTTACTTACTTAACTGGCCATAACAACCCGTTATCGGGTTACGGCCTGCCGCCTCTGCTTCGCGCGCGCCTTCTCCAGTTGGTCACACCAAGACATACCAGGGCCTCTTCCACTTGGTCCTTCCACCGGAGACACGGCCTCCCTCTTCGCCGTCGACCTCCAACCATCGCATCGAATACCTTTTTCGCCGGAGCTTCGTCGTCCATGCGGCAGACATGACCGAGCCAGCGTAGCCGCTGAATGTTAATTCGCTGCGCTACGTCCATGTCCTTATACAGCTCATACAGCTCGTTGTTGGTTCGTATGCGATAGTCGTCACCAACCCGAACAGGGCCGAAGACTTTGCGAAGCACCTTCCTCTCGAACACTCCAAGGGCCGCTATGTCGTTTCGTGTCATTGTCCATGCTTCAGCGCCATAGAGGAGCACGGGCAAGATAAGCGTCCTATAGAGTGAAAGTTTTGTCGGTCGAGAGAGGTCTCTACTTCTCAATTGCCTACCGAGACCGTAGTAGCACCTGTTGGCAAAAGTTATCCTTCGCTTTATCTCCAGACTGACATCATTGCTGCTGCTTGATGGCGGTGCCAAGGTAAACGAATTCCTTGACAACTTCAAAAGCATACCTGTCGGCCTCGACGTGAGACCCTAGCCGCTGCGAGTCCCTGCGTGTAGACAGCATATACTTCGTCTTGCCCTCATTTACCACCAGACCCATTTTGGCAGATTCTCTTTCGATAGCCGCAAATGCAGCGGTGACATCTCGCTTGTTACGTCCGATGACATCAATATCATCAGCGTAAGCAAGGAGCTGGACACTTTTGTTGAAAATTGTGCCATTACGATGTACACCGGCCTTGCGCAGAACACTCTCCATGGTGAAGTTGAGGAGGTCGCAGGACAAAGGATCGCCCTGTCTGAAACCTCGAACGGTATCAAAGGGGTCGGAGAGGTCACTTCCAACCTTGACGGAGCTGCGCGTATTGCTCAACGTCGCTCTGCAAAGTCTAACGAGCTTTGCAGGGATACCAAGTTCAGACAATGCGGCATATAGGCCTATCGGGCTATCGAATGCTGCCTTGTAATCGATGAAGAGATGGTGTGTATCGATTTGGTTCTCATGGGTCTTCTCCAGGATTTGGCGTAGAGTGAATATCTGGTCGATGGTGGACTTACCAGGTCTAAAGCCGCACTGATAAGGTCCAATCAGCGCCTTGGCGAGTGGCTTTAATCTTTCACATAGTACGCTCGTCAGGACCTTGTATGCAATGGGAAGTAGGCTGATACCCCTGTAGTTGGCGCATATTGTTGGGTCGCCTTTCTTCAGCACAGGACAAAGAGCACTGAGGTTCCAATCGTTGGGCATTCGTTCCTCCAGCCATATTTTGCAAATGAGCTGATGCATGCACCCAATCAGCTCACCGCCGCCGGCCTTGAACAATTCAGCTGGTAGCCCATCCGGCCCTGCAGCTTTGTTGTTCTTGAGTCGCTGGATAGCGACCCAAACCTCGTCATGGCTGGGCGGTGGCACATCCACACCGTCGTCGTCGATTGGTGCCATCTGGACATCTTCACCACTGGCGGTATTGTTCCTTTCGTCGCCTGCGAGCAGCTTGGTGAAGTGCTCCTTCCACAACCTCAGCACACCCTGCGCATCCGTAACCAGATCCCCGTTTTCGTCTCTGTAAGAAGATGCCCCAGGCTTAAATCCTTCCGTAAGACGCTTAACTTTTTGGAAGAAATTTCGGGCGTCATTCCTGCTCCTGCACTCCTCGATTTCCTCACGCTCGCGCCTTTCTTGCTCCCGTTTCTTGCGTCTAAAAAGGCACCTCTCTTTCTTCCTCTCCTCCCGGTATTTTTCTGTCATGGCTCGCGTGGCGGCCGACTGCAGGGTCTTCTTGTATGCAGCATTCTTCACTGCAGTGGCTGCGCGACACTCTTCATCGTACCATTGGTTTTTTGGTGGTGGGCGTCGAAAACCAAGGACATTTTCTGCGGCGGCGCGCATAGAGTGGGATAAGTGAGCCCATAATCCGCCGATGTCATCAGGTGGAGAGGGGGAGCGACCGAGCTGGTTGGAGAGTTGAGCGGAGTAGGCTTCGGCTACCCCTTGTGATCGCAGCTTACTGATGTCCAGCTTTCTTCGCAAACTAGGTTGTGCGGTCTTCGCTGCGCAAAGACGCATGCGTACCTTGGCTGCAACAAGGTAGTGGTCCGAGTCGATGTTGGGTCCTCGGAACGTGCGCACATCTAGAATGCTAGAAGCATGCCTTCCATCAATCACAATGTTGGTCTGGTTGCGGGTGGATTGATCGGGGGATAACCAGGTGGCCTTGTGGATATCGAGGTGCTGGAATCTGGTGCTACTAACTACCATGTTTCGTGCCGCGGCGAAATCGATCAGCCTCAGACCGTTGTTCGAAGTGGTCCCATGGAGGCTGAACTGCCCGACTGTGGGGCCAAAGATGCCTTCTCGCCCGACCTTTGCGTTGAAGTCCCCGAGGACAATTTTGACGTCGTGGGCCGGGCACCTGTCGTAGACGTCCTCGAGCTTCGCATAGAAGGCATCCTTGGTCGCATCGTCCTTCTCTTCCGTCGGGGCGTGCGCGCAAATTAGGCTGATGCTAAAGTATTTAGCTTTGATGCGGATCGAAGACAGCCGTTCGTTCACCGGAGTGAACCGAGAGACGTGGTAGCGAAGTCTCTTGCTGACCACAAATCCGCAGCCAAATTCGCGCTTCTCCGCATGGCAGCTGTAGTAGATATCGCAGTCTGCTCGCTTGGAGCAACCTTGCCCTGTCCATCGCATTTCCTGGATGGCGGTGATGTCAGCCTTACATTTAGTGAGGGCTTCCGCCAGTTGGATAGAGGCACCTTCCCTATAGAGGGTCCGGACATTCCAGGTGCATATCCTCAAATCATGGTCCTTGAATCGTTTGCTGTGGTCGTCAACATTGTGGGTTCCTTCCGAGGCTTGCTTTTTGGCTTTCATTGGTATTTGATTTTCCGTGGCGGGCACCAAACCCTGCGCACAACCCAAATTTTAAGTCCTGGGGATAGGACTCGCTGCACACATTAGTTCACTATTCGGCGGATGCCAAATAGCTATCCAGAAGGGCCGCGCGGAGGCTGTGCATCAGCTTGGATTGGACAGGGACAAGGATCGTTCTGGCGTTCGCCAGGTTGAACGCAATCAGAGACTTTACCTTGTATGTCCGCTCCCTTCCTTCATCTACTTCTACCTTACTTCAGAAACTACAAGATAAAGGGCACAGAATGATTTCAATTTGGGGCTTAGTAAATTTAATAAAATGTTTATACAAGGTTTTGCATCATGAGCCGAAAAAGTAAATAAAGAGAAAAAATCTATTAAAATTTAAATTTTGATGAAACTTTATTATCAAAATAATATTTGGTTTGTGCCATTAGTAATGGAATATGACATCATTCAAATGACCGCCACGAGCAGCCTGGCACACCTCGATTCTTTTTAGGTAATTTTCGATGACTTTTTTACATATAGCAGGCTGTAAGGCGCCAAGAACTGCACGTATGTTGTTCCTCAAATGCTCCAGAGTCTGCGGATTGTCTGCATAGACTTGGTCTTTCGCTTAGCCCCAAAGAAAAAAGTCCAAAGTGTTAAGATCGCACGATCTTGACGGCCAATTGGCATCACCAAAACGCGAAATTATGCGTTCATCGAACTTGGTTCGCAATTCTGTCATGTTCGGTCGTGTTGTGTGGCATGTAGCGCCGTCGCACAGTGCTTCGACTCCATACAAAATTGCGGCAAAAATAGAAGGAGTACGTGAAATTCGCTGAAAATTTGCAGTCTAAGTCATTTTGGGCTGCTGATTTCAAAATTTGTGTTTGTTTCAAAAAAAAATATATAGTTAAAAAAAATCGAATATATATGGTTATATATTATCTTGTCATCACAGAGCCCAAACCGCTGGAGCTATTATGATGAAATTTGGTCAAAAGTTGTATTTTAGAAAGTCAACCCTTAAAAAGAAGCGATTTCGAAAACGTCGACCTGGAAAGGGCGGAAAGGGGGTGGTGAAGCTTATATAGACGGACATTGTTTTTTGGTCGGATTGTTTAAAAATTATGTATATGTATACTAAAAAAGCAATAACAAAATACATATCTTAGCGTTTTTCTAAATTCGATATTTAAAGGGTAGAAAGAGGGCGGTAAAGTTGCTAAAAGGATATAGTTTTTGTTTATTAGATATTCGTAGAGCTTAACATGGAGATGAGGCAGGTGAATATGCAATGCAGCTCAACCTATAACGGCTAGACTATTCTTCAAGACTTATTCTTCAAAATTGGACCTTCTTCAAAGTTATACATTCCTCCTTTTTTAGAATATATTAGCGTTAAATCACATTTGAGCTAACAAATTTCATAATAATAAAAAAAATTTGGATTATATGGCTCATAATGGGTTAAATATGCGTACTAAACCTATTTTTTATAAAAAAACATTCATAATTCGTTGCATTGTCTTAGTTAAACATTTTAATCGCAATTTTAACTCAAGCGATTTCTATACAAAAATCAACATTAGTAGTTTCGAAAAAATTGAATATTTTCCAAAGGCGCAAAAAGACGCAGAATTTTTTTTACGGATTTAAGAGAAGAAAGTCCATCCAAAAAGGGTCATAAAAAGGATTTACGCCAGTTCACGCCATTCGATATTAATTGCCTTTCTAAATTTGGTTCTTTTTAATTTTCATGGGTTAAAAAACATTCATTTTTTTTAATTCGTACAAAAAAAATTATTTATGTTAAATAAAAAAAAAATGATCAGTGGTCTCGCTCCTATCAATTAAGTTTTAATATTAAAAGAAATTGGAAGCCTATCTACAACAACACATTTTCTACCATTTTTTTTATACAAGCACCTAAATTTCATTTTTCCCCTTCATAAATTTTTGTAAAAATATATCCGACTTTGACAAGCTATATCTCCGAATCTCGACAATTTTTCGATAAAGTATTTCGGATCCAGCTTAATTAAACAATTTCCTTTAACATGATACTATTTTTGTCAAAATCCGCGATAATTTTTTTCTTATTTTTGTCCACTCTCGAAGCACTGTGCGTCGTGTTGAAACCACATCTCCTCCACATCCATATCTTAGATCGCTGGCCATAAATACTCGGTTATCATACGGCCATAACGTTCAGAATTGATGGTCTGTCCTTCGTTATTTTCGAAGAAATATGGCCCTATGACACACCGGACCATAATGCACACCAAACAGTGACTCTAGGTGGATGCATTGGGCGCTCGACAACCACGTGTGGATTTTCTGAGCCCCACAAACGGCAATTTTGACTATTAAGGGGGCTTTCCCGTTTTTCGGTTTCAAAAAATGTTTTTTTTTTACAGAAATCGATTTATAAATACTATACCAATATAAAGCCAAAGTTTCATAATGAAATATGCAATAGTTTTGAAGTTATAGCCAAAAATGTTTCGGCGCGCACAGCCTCGCGTACGCTCCGCGCGGCGAGAATTGTAACTTTAAACGCGTTTTTCTCTGTTTTTGTGACGTTTTTACACTTTTTTTCGGATCTAATGAACCGATTTGGATAAAACTGAATTTCACGTGTTCACAAATGAATTCTCTAGCGCACATCATCAATCAATATTGTGAAATTTCGATTTTTAACAACACTTTTAGTACCAAAATTTTGCAAAAAAATCGATTTTTTTTTTCAAATTTGCGCCAAATTTCACCAAGTTTAAATTTTTCAAAAATCCTCCGATGTGCGATAACTAAAACTATGTAATTAATGAAAATGATGGTCAATTTGATTTCAGATAAACCGTACCCGAAGAAAGTGTAAAAAACTGGGAGTATGTTTTCCAAACAAGGCAACATAAGTACTTGGCAAGCCGGCGGCCATTTTGTTTTTTTTCCAAAAAAAAAATTTTTTTCAACTCACTATTGTAACAACAAACAAAATAAAAAAGAATTACAACATTTTATCAAACTGTCTTTCCAAAATTAATTCTTGAAAAACACCTCATTTTTCGACGAAAAAACGGGAAAGCCCCCTTAAGGCAGGTTCTCACCTTGTGCATCCGACTTTTTTTAGGAATTTTTTTGTTGAGAAAACCGTTAAAGATACAACGTTGAAAATTTTTTCTGGATGTGAACACACATTTATTTAGAGAATACAATTTTTAAAATTGAATGAATCAAAACGGGGAGGGGGCGTCCATCAGTGGCGGCATGTCGCTACCGCTACCGGAAGTGATTCCGTCAAAACCCGTGACCTGAAACACAAAAATCGAACACATTCTTAATGTGTACCGTATTATCTATTGAATGAACTAAGATCATGAAAAAAAATCAAAATTACAAAAGTTATGAGGTTTTGAAAACAAAATTACGATTTTCGCATTTTTTTGTTCCCTTTTTATTTTTTTAAATAAACAATTTTCAATATTTTTGGCTGATCGTAGTTCGTTTATTAGAAAAAACCCTTCAATCAAAAAGCGCCTTCAATCACTTCCGTTAGGTCCGAAAATGTGGTTCTCAGAAAAACGCGTTTAAAGTTTAAAGCGCGCTCGGCCAACTGAACTTTGTATGGATGAAGCTGCAAATCCAAATGCAAAATACGCCAAATTGAGGTAATGGATATGTCCAATTATTGTGAACGCCGGGGAAGCAATAAATTCGGGTCATCTTCAACACTGGCAACTACAGCAGCAATATTTTCGGCCGAACGAGCAGGGCGATTACGTATTGGTTCGAATTTCGCCAATAAATCCGAAATTGTTGACAAAACAGGCCTTCCGTGATGTCCGAAATCCTTCCTTAGAGCGCGAAAAGTGGTGCTCAAATTTTCACCATTTTTGTAGTGCATTTTCACTATGTTTACACGTTGAGCGATGCTAACGTAAATAAATGGCAAACACTAAACTACAATATTAACACAATGCAACGACAGATGACAGCTGCGGTTGTCAAACGAAGGGCTGCCAAAGTTTTCGGTTCGAAATGAAAAACCCTGTAAATGGAAAACAATGCAGTTAGGTTAAGTGGCCGCCACTAGGATATCACATTGGACAATACAGGAAGAGACATTAATCTTAGAGCTTTTGCAGAATAAATGGCACAATCGTTTATTTAGATGCATATAAGCAAAAAGTATAGAACATAAAGAGTGTGCATCACGTACAAGCAAAAATTTGAATGCGGATGCTGATATCGCCACCCGTCTTCATGATGCGGGGGGTAGGCAGCAAGAGGAAACACTTGAAATGAGAGCACAATGCTCTTAGCGCAAATCATAGAAACACGAATGCCGCGTCTGTGCTCACTCGTTCATTCTCGCACAATTGTGCGAAGAGGAGGAAGACGATATGCTGTTGTTGTTGTTGCGCTGCGAAAAGCTGAAATTGTAAAACGATTTCTACTTTCTGGATGGCTTTTGTTCTTCTTCTATAAGCCTGCACGGCGTCTTATATTACTCCTGAACTCACTGCCGCCTGTTTGTTTAGTTTGTTGTTAATATGTTTGTTTGGTTGGCGCTACAACCGTTTATCGGTCTTAACGGAATCCAAAATAGCGCGCCAGCCGGTTCTGTCCTGTGCTTGCTGGCGCCAGTTGGAGATTCCAAGCGTCGACAGGTTTTGCGACACTTGGTTTTTTCAACGTAGATGAGGACGTCCTCTTCCGCGGCGTCCACCTGAGGGTACCGTCTCGTAGACTCGCTTTGCCGGAGCATCTTCAGGGCAACATGGCCAAGCCAGCGCAACCGCAACCATGCGGAGCGGACCGAAGACTTTGTATCTTTCTTTCGAACGCTTTCAAGGCACGTTTATCGGTGGTCGACAACGTCCAGGACTCTGCACCATATAAGAGGACGGGGATGATAAGTGCTTTGTAGAGCGTAAGTTTTGTTCGTCAAGAGAGGGCTCTACTTCTCATCTGCCTACTGAGCTCAAAGTAGCACCTGTTGGCAAGAGTTATTCTCCGCTGGATCTCCAAGCTGACGTCATTGTTGCTGTTCATGATGGTACCAAGTTAGACAAAGTCCTTTACCACTTCAAAATTACGGCTGCCAACAGTGACGTGTTGTCCAAGACGCGAAGACTCTTTGTGTGCGTAAAATCGTAGAAAATAAAATAAAATGTGGCTGGCATGGCGACCTATATGATCGCCAGAGGCAATTAAAAAATAAATAATAAGTAATCAAACAAAGACAATTAAATAAAAAGGGAATTGGAAAGAGAGGAAGCAATTTTTATTAGCCCCTTATAAATTTTCTGTCCCGTTTGTCCGTTAGATTTATATTTTCAAAAAAAACTAAATTAAAACACGTATCTAATTATTTTTGAGTGTTTTCACGAATTTTGAAGTCAATATGCCCATCAGTTCATTTTTTCGTAGTTTTCCCATATTCTCAAAATTGTAATCAACCATGTCAAAATATAAACAAATAATTTTACTTCGAACTCGCCATGTAAAATTATTTGTAAACATTTTAAATTGGGATCAATCACCAAATTTTTAAATCAATTAAAGCATGGCTAGCCAAAAGCCATACACCAAAAAGATTCGATTGATGGTGACATGATAGCAATTTGTGCAGCAAAGCCAATCGGCAACACGAAAAAGCATACACACAATAAACGACAACAACAAAAACATTAGCGAATCCCGAATCATCTTCGTTGAAACGACGATGACCATGCTGGTCATCGTTCGTTGTTTGCTCTCCGCTTGCGCTTCGACGAACAAGATCAATAAACATGCATGCAAAAAATGAGCAATCAATACGCCAAAACAACCACCATTTCAATGTATACGAGCGGAGCCGTTGCTTTTTGCTGTTGTCAAACGCAGTGTTTGCATCATGGCACAAGAACAAGGTAATAGCATCCCCGCAACGCCAAAAACCACATGTATTTTGTTAGTAGGATTGCTTATCGCTACTGTCAAATGCAGCTGTCATTTTCCGACGAAAGAGGGAGAAACTGAAAACAGACAAAAGTGATTGTTGCCAGACGGTGCTGTATTTGAGTGAAAAAACGGGAAAGTGCTCAGGTCAGTTGTTTTCAGTCAGGTATTTTCATTTCAACCGATGCGGCAACACTGCTGACACCGACGATTTTGAAAAAAGCGATAAACGATCAGCCGGTGGCTTGCTACAACCTTGTAGTTCAGCCATGGTTTGCGTTCTCGCAAACTGTTGAGCGCGAGTAAATTTCCCGCTACCTATGCCTCCGCTCATCTCTTCTCCCCCGCGTCAAGATCACGCTTGTAAAATTTTTGAAGATGCGTAATCTTTATATTGTATATTCTTTAATATAAACTTTTGAAAATAACGTTTATAAATTTATTGACAACAATCGAATGCAATTTTTCTTCACTTCTAGAGTAGGTGTAATAATTTCTAGTAATTTCATACATTTCATTTGATTTATGTTCTATGTGTAGCATGTTATGCAAAAAAATTTGGGCCGAAAGGATATGGTTACGGTCAAGGTGGTGGTGCTCTTCAATCTGACTGTTATGAAAATGGGTAAGTACTTAAACTTTTTACGATTCGCAATACCACTTGTTGATATTAATAAGGTAAAGATCTTCAGTAACTCACGCAGTAGCGGCTTAACGGGGGGCGGAGGGGCGGACCGCCCCGGGCTGTGGGGGGCCCCGAGAGTAGCTTGTATATACACATTTTTTCAAAACTGAAACTTGTAAAAAAACTATTTGCGCTCCACAATGGTTGATAAAAGACTAAGTTGTTTGTCACTTTAATCAAATGAAAGACACACAGTATCGACAATTGTCTTTGAAATTGCAATAACAAATTCAGTTCAATAAATCAAGAAAACATCCTTTCTAAATAACATTCGTTTGCAAATTTTTAAAAAATTTTCCCTGAAGATTGCAATATTTAATTTAAAATTTTGTGCAAAATTGGCAAATACAAAATTCTAAGTTAAAAATTAAATATCGCAATATTAGAGTTTGCTTATAAACTAGTGTGAATTACACAATTACTTAATCTCATTAAACTTTGTAGAAGTCAAACAAATTTATAGTTATTATTATTATAATTATTGGTTGGATAACAACACAGCGACCCGAAAATCCGGTTTTCTTCTTTGATAGACTCTTTTACGAAATTTTTTTTCTTTTACGAATTCTATGCTCATTGTAAGTAAGCTAAATATGGGCTTCTTACATGCTGTCATGTAGGGGAAATACGTTTTTTTCAGATCTTGTTTTATAAAGTCACTGCTTCAGGGTTTTATAAAATATTTCTATACATTTCTGAAGATTTAGATTACACTACTCGACACGCAAAATGCACCGAAAAATAAAAGTGTTTTCTAGACTAGAACTTTGAAATATAATAAAATTTAGATGTATGAATCTACAGACTGAAATCCAAAATATGTATGTTTTCCATACCTCCCATATTTTGGCCCTGAAAGTTCGAAATAGAAAATTTAGTTATAAGAAGACAATTTTCCTCTTTCATTTGATACCCATATCTCCATCATTGCACTACCACATACATATATTTAAAAAAATATTTGAAATACGTATATCCTTAAAATTTTAAAGTCCATTAAAAAGGACTTTGGGTCAGAAAATGTAATACTGACTATGCCAGGATACTATAAATGATCTCTAGTATCACGTCTAGATCAAAATTTGGATGGGTCTCAGAAAAATTAAAAAAAATTTCGCACGGTCTAATAAATGTAAAGTTGCGGTTTTCACTCACTGCATCATAACTTTGTCATTTTTCTTTCAATTCTATTGATGTTAGGCTTAATATTTCATTTTAGATCTTAAAATCAGAGGAGGGAATCTATTGTTCTACAACAAAATATTTGAAAATTTATGATTTTTTTATTGGTCGAAAAATTCACTTTGTTACAACTTTTACTTTTGTCACTTCCCCAAATCTCATCTGATTTTGCCAATCTATATGTTACTATTATCTTCTGAACGAAGGACAGCTCGTGTTAATCGGATAATTCTTTTAGGAGATATGTGCTCATAACTGAAACAATAGAAAAAAAACTCGTTTTTCGAAGATTTTTCGAAAACGCTTTTTAAAGAATGTTTTGATTTCC
The DNA here is from genome assembly GCA_963971225.1 of Melieria omissa. Lineage (NCBI taxonomy): Eukaryota > Metazoa > Arthropoda > Insecta > Diptera > Ulidiidae > Melieria > Melieria omissa. The sequence goes on along the minus strand of OZ020269.1, from coordinate 49,896,480 downwards.
AGTTTCGTGTTCAGCGGCCAAAGTTAGTCTAGAAAACACTTTTATTTTAAGGTGTACGCGATTTTCCCATTTTTTGTCGAGTAGTGTTATGATGCACTGATCGCAAAACAATCTAATCCTCCTGCTCGGGTAGCTTATACCAAACAGAATGCGCATGTCATACAAGCAAAATTTTGTATGGCGGGTTCTAACATTGGAACCCGCGCTCTGCTCTCATAGATCACATATGTAGTGAGAGCGTGGATTTACAAGCGAGAATGTAGTTTTATGTTTTATGTTTAAGGTGATGATTGCAAGGTGAAGACGAACACTGTTGTTGCTGTTGTTTCGCTGGCGAAAAGCTGAAATTGTAAAACGATTTCTGATTTCTGGCTGGCTTTTGTTCTTCTTCTACAAGCCTACACGGCGTCGCATATTGCTCCTGAACTTATTGCAGACTGTATTGTGCGCGAAATCATAAAAAAGAAAATGAAATATGGTTGGCATGACGGCTTATATGGTCGCTACAAACAAAGTTCCTAAAGAACTTATCACAAAAGTAGACCTATATTTGATTGCATGAATAGGGCAATCGGATAATTGCTTTAGATCGGCTTTACAATTGAATAATGAGTCGTACAAATTTATAAAGATTTTTTTGAGACAGACGAAACTGTATTTTTATTATTTTATTTCAGCAGTAATTGCAACAATTATTACAACAAATTATTTTGTAGATAAAAACTTTGACGATCGAGTAAAAATTAACATGGACAATAATTATGGCATATGTTTCCAAAAACTAAGAAATGATGACCTTTTCACTGCGCTAAGTGAAACATTTTCCATAAAAATTATCAATCGGTTACAGACTTTTGCTACCTATTTGCTCCTTCAGATTTCCTGATGTATGCTGTGACAGTAAATTAAAAAAAGGAAGTTCCAAACGATGCAAAACATAAACAATAAAAAAACAACAAAAGAAGAGCTGTTTACATTTTTCTCGAGCTATGTAGCAAAAGCAATCGTAATACAAAAAAAGCATACACATAAAAACTACAACAACAAAAAACAATAGCGTAGTTGAAACGACGATCATTGCGCTGGCTGATGTCGCTGTGAGAAATTTGCACAAAAAATTATTGAGTGACCAAAACAACCACTAACGCCTCAAAGTACACAGGAGAAGCGGTACTTTCACTTCATGTGTGTTTGTTGTAGCGCGTGCTTCAGTTCACACAGTCAATGAGCGTAAACTGAAGCGCTTGCTCTCCTGCTGGCACCACTCTTTCCCTTTTGTGGCTTCCCCCCGCTCTGTGAAGCTCGCAAACAAAAATTTGAATTTTTGAGTTCAGATGCGCCTTCTATACACTTGATATTCTTTGCTTAAACAAATGGCTAGATCGGAGTAACGAAGCAAGATTTTCTGTTTTTTTCGAGATTTAAGATGGCTTTTTGAAATTACGAATTTGATCTCCCAAAAGTTTTCCTAATTTCATGAAAGTTTTTATCAATTTTGGAAAGATTTAGTAAGATTATCCATTTTTCATTTTTCTCTGGGATTCTATTGCTTTCTATAAAATTTCAAGCACATATACGTTTCAAAATAATTTACAAGTCCGTTTACTGTTTAATGGAATACAAATTAAAAAACAGTAAAAAGCATAACCGGAAATTCCCGTTATTAGTTTTGTACGCAAATAGACAACAAGAGGAAACACTTGAAATGACAGCACAATGCTGTGAGCGCAAATCATAGAAACACGAATGCCGCGTCTGTGCTCACTCGTTTACTCTCACACAATTAACCCATTACCCTCTACCCATTCGCCCTCTTGTGGAGGAGCCATTTCACTGCCTATGTTTCAGAAGAAGAGCCATTGGAGCCTAGTGACGAACTTTTTTCGGCTACAATAGCAATATGTACACCAACTGTCAACATTCTTATTAAAAAAAACATCGTTAAAGGCTGCTCAACGTACAAAAACTAGTCATGCTCAACATGCCACAACTTCTAGTGCTTGTATTACATTTGATCACCAAAATTCTGGATCAAGTACGCCCACAGTAGAAAAACCATTGGCAAAATGTATGAATGGAAAGTGTACCAAAGTAAAACGTACCTACAAACCTTGTAAACCTGTTATTTAGTGGTTGGAAGATGATGACATTAGGTGTCCGGAAATTTTTCCGGAGCCGAACTATTCTGATTGTGGTAATTTACATCCTCATCAGCTGTTGAGAAATTCTTCGACGACGAACTGATCCAGTTTTTGTGCGATGAAAGTAATAGCTATGCTGTGTGTTGAGGTCAAACAAACCCAAACATAACTGTTGAAGAGATGCGAGTTTTTATTGGCGCTCGTGGAAAGAAGTGGTTGTTTTGCATTTTTGCATGGCTCAATGACGTGTTAATGCAAAATGTGTGGATCTTGCATCGCAAAGGAGGAAGCAGTATGACGCAACTTGATTTCCGTAGAGCCATTGCCGGACGCTATTGCACAACTCTTGGCACAATAAGACCACTCCAGAGCTTTTGTCGAACAACTGCGGCTGAGCCCGACTTCTCAAGCCGCTATGACTGCATTGGGCATTTTATTGTAGAACCAATAGATAAAAAGAGGTGCCGCTGCGCTGGAATGAACTGAATGAAAATCGCATCCCACTTCTTTGTGCAAATAGTGTAATGTTGGTTTGTGCATCAAATGCTCCATTATGCTACAGATCCATAATTTATTGTATCAACCGCATATGTATTTCATTCACCTTTACCTTCATAGTTCAATTTATGCAAAGTTTTCATGTATTTTTAAGTACTAAGCTGTAAAATTGTCATTCAAACTAAAAAAATTTGTTCCACAAAAAAGTACTGGAAATAGCCCACTGTTACATATATGTAACGGCTTCCAGAGACCAATCCATACAAGGTACCAAAAATTTTTTGTCTTATTTACGTTCCTGTGCATCATAAAGCATACGTCTCTAAATTTCAGGCCCCTAGCATTGCTAGATCGCTGTGGGCATTAATGGGTTAAGCAAAGCGGAGGAAGACGATGTGCTGTTGTTCTTGTTGTTGCGCTGGCGAAAAGCTGAAATTGTAAAACGATTTCTATTTTCTGGCTGGCTTTTGTTCTTTTTCTATAAGCCTGCACGGCGTCTCATATTGCTCCTGAACTCACTGCCGACTGTAGTGTGCGCAAAATCATAGAAAAGATAATAAAATGTGGCTGGCATGGCGACCTATATGATCGCTACAGGCAAATATAAAATATATAATAAGTAATCAACCTATCACTCGCCATGGAACCATTCAGGTGTAGAATATTTATACCTACTATTTTTAAACACAACATCTTTAACATTTTTCTTATCACAAAATACTTGTCTTATTATTTATATCTTTATTTAGAGCTTTCGCCATATTGAAAGTCAATAGACCTATTAAATTACGTTTTCCATACAATCTTTCAAGCCTTGTTTTGACCGTTAGATTTCGATTTTCAAAAAAAACAAAATTAAAAGACGTACCTAATTCTAAAATCTAATTTTTTATTTCAAGTATTTTCACGAATTTTGAAGTCAATATGCCCATCAGTTTATTTTTTTTCGTAGTTTTCCCATATTCCCACGATTGTAATCAAACATGTGAAAATATAAACAAATACAAATATGTATAAACAAATTTTACTTCGAACTCGCAACGTAAAAATATTTGTAAACATTTGGAACTTTTCTTACGGCCCACATATAATGCTTGTTTAAAAGAACTAAAATAAGAAAATCTAATATTGTAAATTCTCAAAATTGTAATCAACCATTTGAAAATATAAACAAATAATTTTACTTCGACCTCGCCACGTAAAAATATTTGTAAACATTTCAAATTGGGATCAACCACCAAATTTTTAAATCAATCAAAGCATTGGCCAGCAAACAGCCATACACCGCAAGGATTCGATTGATGGTGAGCTGACAGCAATCTGTGCAGCAAAACCAATCGGCAACACAAAAAAGCATACACAATAAACGACAACACCAAAAACATTAGCGAATCCCGATTCATCTTCGTTGAAACGACGATGATTTGGTTCGTTGTTTACTCTCCGCTTGCGCTTCGACGAACAAGATCGCAAACTGTTGAGCGCGAGCAAATTTCCCGCAACCTATGCCTCCGCTCAACTCTTCCCCCCCCGCGTCAAGAAACACGCTTGCCAAATTTTTGAAGATGCGTATTCTTTATATTGTATATTCTTTGATAGAACGCATTCATCTCATTTTGCTGGTCATACAGTTATTTGACCTGCATAACCAGATTATTACTACAAACAGAGACATTGTTCGGAAACGTCAAGGCTGTAGCCACTTGTAGTGAACTGAAATCAAAAATTTTTTTTTTATAGTAAAGAATATTAAATTCCCTATGACTTATACCTATTTTTGAATAATTTTTATAAAAAATCATCTAATTTATGCATAATCATAGAAAAAGTTCAATTTTTACCATCTTTTTTTCGACTTTTCTTTTGTTAAAAGACTATTATTACACATTTGTTTATATTTGTTTTAGGTATAAGTCATATAAAAAATCATACCCTTTAAGAAATGCTATAGATGAAGTAACTCGGATAAGTAGATCATGAGTTACGCTTGACGTTAGGATGAAAAAAATGGTTTTGAGATAAACGCGTTTAAAGTCTTTGGCCGCGCAGTAAAATAGCACCAGAGCGTTCCTCCGCGCGCGAAAGTTCGACGCATCAGAGACGCTCCTATGCGATAAATATGCTGCGGATCGAAAAATCCTTTTGCACACATATTCTCGACATTCATACCTTTCATTTCATCAAAAAAAAAATTGATTTTTTGAAAAAAAAGAGGAGAACCTCCCCTTAAACTGTCCACTTTTCCTTCTGCTCCTCGTTAAAGCTCCCCTTACATCGTTTCCGGTTCAATTATTGTTTTTGAAAATTCATTTCTTTTGCGATATTTGTCAGCTGATTAATACCAAAACTTCCTGGATTTTAATTTCAAGAGAGTTTATGGGAACTTTTACGTTTGTTATTTGCCTTTTCAGCATTCATTCATTACTTTACTGGCCATAATTACAAGTTCCCAGGTTACAACGCGTCGCAAAAGTTCTCTCCATGCGACTCTGCGTTGCGCGCGCTATCTCCTGTTGTGCTTTCTCGCCTTTGTTTTGTATAAAAATTACGTATAAAAACGCCAAAACTGAGTGAACTCAGTTTTACAGTGAGTTAACGCACTTTTATATAATATCAAGTCAGTCCATAAGTTCATGCGTTTTTCTTAGGTGGTTTTAAAATGGTTTTCCTGTTCGGTAGAACAGGAAAAGACTCCGCGGCTTTCCACGCAAATTTGAAGTCAATGGGCTTTCTTCATACAACACATTAACCCATTTTATGCCCCTCCAGACCCCGAATTTCAAAAGATCTCGTCTTAGCAAAAGTTTATTTTCTTAAATGTACATACAGTTCAAATTTCATGTTTGTAGCTTTAGCGATTTGGGCTGGGCGGTGATAAATCAGTGAGTCAATCAGTTAGTCAGTCAGGGCAAACAATATATATATATATATATTGATATTGATATATATATATATTGATTTGAGTTGTATGGGCAATACCCAACCCATTCTTCCAGTCAAAGGTTGCGACCCAGTTTCATTGATTTGCGACAAAGTTACGCGGAAAATTTGAGTCTCAAACAAAATTGTTCCACTCCCTTTGTGTAACGGCCATCAAATTTTACCAGTAAAACCACATTGACATTACAAATTTAGGTTGTATGGGAGGTGCCACGCCCTCTTGTCGCGTCCTATTCCCAATGTTTAGGTAGGTAGATGTGGTTGCCCCAAAAGGAGCACATTCAGGCCGAGACGGCCATTGCGATACCACAAGAAAGCAAGCGTAGAAAGGCTCACTCATTGAACCAGTCGGAGCTCTAAAGGGGGTAGTCAGGTAGAATCGACCATATTTTTAAATAATTTTTTTTTCATACAAATTTTTATTCCACATTAAAAATGTTTTTATATGTTATTGTACATAGTGTTACGAAACTCCACAGTTCGTTATCGACGGTTCGTTTTGATTGTGGTTGAAAAAAAAACAACTTCAATTATTCAGCAAAAAAATCAACAATCACTTTATTTACAGATTTACACTTCTCTTGTATCTACACTTGTTACCACTTTGCTTGCTCAACACAGACTCGACTCATTGCGCTGCACACTGCTGCTTTTATACCAGTTTTCTTATCGCGCCGAAGTTTCTTGCAACTTCTAATTGGAAAGCGCTCGACCATTCTCGCACAGCCCATTTCTTCGAGAACCATCCTTGCCATATCGGACTAACCAAGCGAATTTATAACAGTTTTGCTGTACTTCACAGGGCATGCCTAAAAGTATGCTTGGAAAACATTTGTGCGGAGAAAAGCATTCCTGTACAGTGCGGCACAGAATTTCTCATCGTATCAATAACATAGTTTTGAGTACTGAAAAATTTTTTTATAAATTTTCGTTTATATCCGTGGGAGATATGGGCGACCGGAAGACGCCAATTTTAAAATCTGGCTGACACCATTTCTCCATTTTGGATGATCTGAAACATACCAAACAAATTTCATTTTGAAGTACAAATGAATGGCTCTCGTTTGAACTACAACGGTAAAAAATATTAATAAATAAACATTTAGTGCAATTGTAAAGTTTTTTTCTCTTTTTTTGCTTGTTTTTTGTTAATAATTGTGTCATAACTTCGTTACATAGAAATGGACAATAATGATCGTAGTTCATGCGATAGCCAAACCTTTTCTGAAAATATAAAAAAAAAGTTTAAGCAAATCGGTGCAGTAGATCGGCCGTAATCGTGTCAGCCAGCGTTTCAAAATGGCGTCTTCCGGTAGCCCATATCTCCCCGGATATAAACGAAATTTTATTAAAAAATGTTTTTCAGTACTCAAAACTATGTACAATCTACACTATGATCAATAAGTACCGGGACTGTGTCAAAAAAACAAAATTTTGTTATTCTTCTGGTAAATTTATTTTATCCCCTTCAAAATAAGCCCCATCTGAAGCAATACACATATGCCAACGCTTAATTCAATCGTCCATGCACTTCTGGTAAGCCGAAGCAAGTATGGCCTTCACCTCTCGCGTCGCATTTTCTTTTATGACCTCTATGGACTCAAATCTCTTTCCACGAAGCGGTAACTTGAGTCGGTAGAACAGGAAAAAGTCACATGGTGCCATATCTGGAGAATAGGGAGCCTGATCGATGATATTCACATTGTGTTTGTTCAAATAATCGCGAATAATGTGTGCTTTGTGAGACGGCGCACAGTGGCTCAATTTGTCATTTCAGGTTGCAAAATTAATAACTCCTGAACGAATAGAGATAATTGGAAAATTTTTTTTGCTGTTGATTAGAAATTCATCAGGCTATTGTATTCTCAAACCTGAACTCAATCGAGGTACAGGGTGCTACGTAATACTTTGTCAAAGTTCGGCTTACTGTAAATAAGAATAATGCGAATAACAATGATAAGTTTTAGTTGCAAAATTAATGAAAATGCATTAAAAAAGATGAAAAGTAATAAGAAATTTAAGAAATAAGCTGAAAGAGTCAAATTTAAAGATAAAAATTCATAAATTTTGCTTTCAAAATGAGAACCAGAATTCGAAAAATGTACAAAAAAAGTCAATTTTTCTTTGGACAATCCGAAGTTTAAAAACAATGCTAAAGCTTCATTAGGACTATATTTGATCGGTAGCTTATTGGGTGGGGTGGGAATACTGTTTTTTATTCTTTTAACGCGACCCGGGCTTGCTGGTAAAACTGCTTTCACTATAACACCTTTCATTTTCTCCTGATCCTTATTTTATTTTATGATCAAATCTTCTGGAAAGTGGGTGAGAGTTATTTTTCCCGTTGCCTCCTATTTTTAGTGAATGACGCACAGTCCTGAGTTGACTTTTTTGGCCTTCCTTTTGCCGCCTTTGATGTCGATGGTTGGTCATCGCTTATTCTATATGCATCTCTTGCATCGAAGTATATATTTTTTCTAACCACTCCTCATTACTCTGGACAAAATTGAATTTGGTACGATTTGCCGCAATCCATTTTAACTTGATAGTGCGATAAGTCTTGGATATCTTCTCTTTAGTCGTAGTTGTTTTGGCTGCAGGCAAACTTCCTTCGACGTAACCAGAACGAACTGTTCCTTTGTCTTCAAAATAGTAAATATTTCAAACAGCTTCGAATTTTTTAAAAACATTTGTGTGCTTCTTCTTCGGTTTAGTTGCAGGGGCGGAGTTGCGGTGATGTTTAGTTCAAATTAAATTCGAAACTAACTTTATATACATTCAAATAGCAGGCACTAAGCTTCTAGTAATAGCAGGTACCTGCAGTTCTTAGGTTTTTACCCGTTGTGAGATTTTTGAACAGCACAGACACATAAGTGGATTTTAGACAGTACACATAGATATAAGTCTGCTTTTTGTTTTTCAATAACTAATTGTTTCATTGTCGAGGTTGAACTCAAAGACTAATGGCGACTGACTGAGTTTTGCTCAAATTAAAAAAAAAAATGGATGAGAGACACAGTGTTAGTATTTTGTTAAAGGGAAAAGCATTACATCAAAGGATACATGATAGCTGATTGCCGGAAATGAAAGCCAACTTGTTTTTCGTACGTGCGAACTGCGCATCCAGCAAAAGTACTCTTTACTTCGAGCTTACAGCAATATTCGCCAAAAAAAAAGTCGACTTAATATGGAGTTGCAAGCTTGTATCACATCTAAAATGAAGCCAAAATCCAAATTTGCATGCCCTGGTAACGACTATAATCGCGTGTAATTCATAAACTATCAAAATCTTGACGAACTTGTTCGAACGCACGCACCCGAAAGCTCAAAATTGCGCGAGGTGGCCACAGAAAAATCGCTGTAAAATCCAGTCGGGCAAAATCGGGCACCCGATCTCTTCAGGGCAGTACTCACAGAAGACTAGTGAACAATTTTCCCAAAGACGGAACCGTGGCAAGTATGGCCTTTTTTTTGAAAGTCGAAAGTTCAAAAAGAGTGATAAAAACAGTGCTTCAAGTGAGTGCCTATGAAAAGACAACAACAACAACCAAATTTTTTTTTCTATATTTAATTATTTACTACAAATGCCTTCTTTTACGATGCTGGTGCAAAAAGTTTCAATTAATTTGCTCCTTTCCGTATTTTAAAACTTCAGCTTTGCTGAAAAAGTGCAAATTTCTGATATTATTTCACACTCTAAAAATTGCTCAACTTTGACGGGCTCTACAAGCAAAACTATTTGACCAATTTAGTTAAGGTTTTCGGATTTCTTAGGTCCAAGCATTTATGTATCGGACAAGTATAACAGTTTTCCCCAAATCGAACATGACAAAATCGACTTTTGCAACCTACGTCGGCAGAATCAGCCACTGTGCGGCGCATTATCGTGGTGCGCCAAATAATCCATTGTAAAATGCGACGAAGTACAAAAAGTTGACTGACGCTAACAGCTGCCAAACAAAAACTAATGATGCAATCCCGCTCAAAATTTGACACAGATGTCAGTTAAGGTCCTACCGACCTAAAACAAACCTGCATCGGGCAACGGCGGAAAATTTAAAATACACAGTCCCGGTACTTATTATCATAGTGTATATCTATATCCATACTATTATATAAATAGTAGGTATATATATATAATCAAGTGTGACGTTTTTTGAGCCACAATCAAAAAACCACTGAACCGATTTAGATGAAATAAGCACCAAACATTTTTTTATCTGTGGAAATGGTATATAGGCTATATGAGAATGACCACGCCCCTTCTTACGCCCACTATGGTAACAATACTCATGCTCATGCTAAGGCAATATGGGTATCAAACGATTCAGCGTGTCATTGCGGCAAACATAGGCTGTAATATAATCGTCCCGCCCACTTTCTGCACCCACTAAACTAACAAAACGAAGCTACGGTACATGTCGGTAAATCAGTATTAATACCAAATGATGCCGTGTTTCATTGATGTTAACTTAGGATATATAAGATTGACCACGCCCATCTGATATGCCTTTTCGCCACGCCCACTATTATAACAAATCATGGCCATAGTATATTTTTCATAGCAATATGGGCATTAAACGATTTAGCGTGTCATTGCGGCAAACATAAGCTATAGTATAATCGGCCACGCCCACTTAAGGCGCCCACTAAACTCACAAAACGATGCTACGTTACATGTCCGTAAATCAGTAGGTATTAATATTAAATGATTTCGTGTTTCATTGATGCTAACATAGGGTATATAAGATTGACAACGCCCACCTAATATGTCTTTTCGTCACGCCCACTATTATAACAAATCAGCCATGCTATATATTTATCATAGCAACATGGGTATCAAACGATTCACCGTGTCATTGCGGCAAAGATAGGCTATAATATAATCGGTCACGCCCATTTTCCACGCCCACTTTCCACGCCAACTAAACTAACAAAACGAAGCTTCGGTACATGTCGACAAATCAGTATTAATACCAAATCATTTCGAGTTTTGTTGATGTTAACATAGGATATAAAAGATTGACCACGCCCACCTATTACGCCTTCTCGCCACGATCACTATAATAACAAATCAGCCATGATATATATGTCACAGCAATATGGGTGTCAAACAATTTAGCGATTCGATAGACGGAACGGGGTGGGTTTTTTACAAGGGGCCGTGGCACCACCCATACAACTAAAATTTTTTATATGGAATATCTTCGGAATGAGATATCAGGCAGCATTAAAATGTGGTACGGGGCCACCGTTTAGATGTGCCGTTTCACTGGTAAAACTTTGTGAGCGTTGGTCAAGGGGCGTGACACTTACAAACCAAGTTTTTAATATGAAATATCTTCGGAATTATAAGTCGGTCCGTATTGAAATTTGATATAGCATCATGGCTTGGACGTGTCGTTCAAGTGGTTAAATTGTATGGGCGTTGGACAAGGGGCGTGGTACTTTTTAAACGGCCTTATTGTTTTCAATAACTTTGGAACTGCAAATCACACATCAAGATATTTGGCACATACTTACGATTTCGACGTGCCCTTCGAAAGGGAGAGTAGGCTGGGTATTGGACGAGGGGCATGGCACCGCCCATAAAACCCAAAATTTTAATGTGTATTATCTTCGGAACAATAAGTTGGAAAGCTTTGAAGTTTTGTATACCATCGTCTCATAGATGTGTCATTCTACTGGCGGTATATTTTTTGCGACTAAAATTTTCCGCGTAACTTTGGAACTGAAAGTCGCATATCAATGAAACCGGATCACACCCTTCGACTGGAAGAATGGATGTGGCATTACATAAAAGAGGCATAGCATCGCCCATAAAGTGAAGTATGAAGAAACTTGATTTATTGGGCCCATTGACTTCAAACTTGCGTGCAAAGCCGCAGGGCCCTACTTACTTGCTTACTTAACTGGCCATAACAACCCGTTATCGGGTTACGGCCTGCCGCAAAACTTCTCTCCAGGCGCTTCTTCTTTGCGCGCGCCTTCTCCAGTTGGTAACACCAAGAGATGACAGGGCCTCTTCAACTTGGTCCTTCCACCGGAGACACGGTCTCCCTCTTCGCCGTCGACCTCCAACCATCGCATCGAACACCTTTTTCGCCGGAGCTTCGTCGTCCATGCGGCAGACATGACCGAGCCAGCGTAGCCGCTGGATGTTTATTCGCTGCGCTACGTCCATGTCCTTATACAGCACGAACAGGGCCAAAGATTTTGAAGTGAAACTTCTTTACGCACGCTTGGCATGGGGAGTAAGCTGGCAAACGCGTGACGTAAGCGTTACGAAAAGTGTGATCGGGCGAGGCGAACGGAAGTTGAGTGGTTTACGCACGCTTGACTTGGGGAGTAAGCTGGCGAACGCGTGACGTAAGCGTTACGAAAAGTGTGATCGGGCGAGGCGAACGGGAGTTGAGTGGTTTACGCACGCTTGACTTGGGGAGTAAGCTGGCGAACGCGTTACGAAAAGTGTGATCGGGCGAGGCGAACGGGAGTTGAGTGGTTTACGCACGCTTGACTTGGGAAGTAAGCTGGCGAACGCGTTACGAAAAGTGTGATCGGGCGAGGCGAACGGGAGTTGAGTGGGGGATATAAGCAAGAGACAGCAGTGCGCGCGCACATTTTCTTTCTCTCTTCCTCTCATAGCACACTGCAGGCCTATTGTCTGTATCACAGTGTAGGAGCAAGAGAGAGCAGTGCGCGCGCACACTTTCTTCTCTTTACGAAAATAAAAGACCTATGCAAAAATATTAATTTACCAATGAGAACATAAAATAAGTTTAAATATTTGTAGAAAATTAATATGTGTATATGTACATACATGTATGTATTGTACACACACACATATATATATACATATATATACATACAGATGGAGCGAAAGAAATTTCACTTCTGTCGTGTGGTCATAAGCACACTCGTTTTTTTTAATTTTTTTTTAATTTATTTATTTAGCCAATGAACATTTTGATCTTACTGACTATAGGAACAATAAAGGAACACAAGTAAAGAGGTTCAACTTAATTTAAACAATATTAAATTTAACAATGTCTCTTTGGGAAACGAAATGTCAAAGTCGGTTACACTATTTAGTTCCGCAAGGGCTCTACTCAGAGGCGCATTCCTCGCATAGTTCGACCTGTAAAAGCTGAGGTAGAAAGTCCCTATGTGCCGTAGGTTACGTGTAGGGACATTGAAAGCCACTTTACTCAAAAGGGGCGGGCAATTAATAGACCCCTTTAATAACCCAACAATGAAAGAACACGCAAGATAGGTTCGCCTAGCGTTTAGACTTAATAAGTTTATAAGGCGACAGCGGGCAAGATATGAAGGCAACGGTTCGGTAAAGTTCAGCGACCTTAGGGCGAACCGCATAAAAACCTTCTGGATGCGCTCAATGCGATTAATGTGAGTCATTTGATATGGTCTCCATATAAATGAAGCATATTCCAGCCTTGATCTGACGAAAGCCGTGAACAACAGTTTGAACGTATATGGGTCAGAGAATGACGTACTATTCTGACGAACGAACCCAAACATGGCATATGCTTTGGAAATAATGAAATCGATATGGCTAGAAAAACAGAGTTTTGTGCCTAAATCTTTGATTTCATGGACTGACTGCAACAGTGAGCCCGACAGGAAGTAGGACAAGTGCAGAGGGCTGTATTTCCTAGAAAAAGATACATGAAAACACTTACTAATATTTAAGAAAAGGTGATTTCTCGTACACCACGATTGAACTCTATCTAGGTCAGTGCCAGGGAGTCAGCCGTAGTACAGTCTGTCCAGCAGAAGAGTGATCGTCGTAACTTGGAAACTATTTGTCCGATTCGTTTCAAACAAACTGCATTTTATGCATTTATAATGTTTATTGTACGCAATATTTTTAATAACAGGTATAGTCGCCGTTATTTCCTATTGTGGCCTCAAACCTCCGACCCATACTTTGCGCTAAGTTCTGAGCAAGTTGCCGAGGCAATCGACTCCAAATCAGCCGAATTGGTCTCGATAACGATTTTGCTGTATATATAGTTTTCCTCTGAGTTTCTGCTTTACCTTTTCGTACACATTTTCTATCGGGTTGGCATCAGGCGAGTATGAGGGCCAATCCAACACCTCTACCCCATTTTGTTGTTTCCACTCAGCACACATTCGGTGGCGATTTTTGGGTTCGTCGTCTTCTTGTATAATCCAAAAGAGTCCTCTTCTCCTGAACATATTCGCTGCTGATGGTAATAAAGATTTTTCATAAATTTTGTTCATCAAAACCGCGTTCAAGTTGATGGTTATAACGGAAAGTAGCCCAAAGTCTTTTTCTGAGAAACAGCCCCAAACATGGACCTTTACTGGGTCCTTAACAGTTTGTTGGATCAATCGGTTGTTAGCGGTGCACCAAGATTGATGTATGCTACTATTTATGCAAAATTAGGATTCATCCGTGAATATTACATTTTTCCAATTCTGATCTGAATTGGCATAAGACCAGGCAAGCCGTTTTTGAACGTGTGATGATGAGAGCAACAGTTTTTTCATTATTATATTTCATTATTAATTATAAAATTATTAGATCTTAAACGCCCTCGAATCGCCTCTTTTGATATTTGACCACCACTTTTCTCTTAAACTGCTTTAGTTTTACGCAACAATAAGCCCGGCTTCGTCGTAAACAAATCAATGATTTTCTTGTCCTGTTTTGGAGAGGTCTTTTTTCATGGAGCCGCCCAGCCAAATCGTCGACAATTTTTGCTTCCATATTCCGATTCGTCCACCTCATTACGAATAACTTCGACTTCTTCATATATTTTTCTGCAGCTAAACCTGACATTTACGACCCTCTAGGGTGTAGACAAAGTAATACGGTTTGCCTCCTATCACGTGGAACTCATCTTATTAAAACACCGTGTACTTTGTAATTGTTTCAAGAAACTGACAATTTTTGCAGTGCGTATTACAAAAATGATGAGGCTACTTAGGTCCATTCAAATTTTTTTCATAACGGTTCTCTAAGTGTAAATTTGGTTGATCACGCTTCTACTGGACAGACTGTATTAATCGAGCCAAAGTCATTAATAAATAAAACAAACAACAGAGGACCAAGTATGCTTCCTTGAGGAACGCCGGAAGTAGCAACAAACGGCTGAGAAAGGTGATTATCAACAGCCACAACACACTGTCTATTGGAAAGGTATGATTTCACCCAATCAAGAAATGATGAGCGAAAGCCCATGCAATTTAGTTTAGAAATCAGAATTGCATGACAAACTCGGTCAAAGGCTTTAGCAAAATCCGTGTAGATAGTATCTACTTGACTTCCTTCCTGAAAAGCAGACAGACAATCTTCAACAAAAATCGCGAGATTGGAGACAGTTGATCTGCCCCTAACAAAACCAGCACGGTTTTGACAAATTGCACTGTTAACGCAAAACCTTAGTTTTTCATTGATTATGCATTCAAAAAGTTTAGACACCGACGTGAGTTTCGAGATGGGTCTATAATTTGCGATATCATTCTTGCTTTTTTCCAGTCATCTATAAAAATACCAGAAAGGGATTTGTTAAAGATCAGTAGTAGCGGCTCAACAAGAGAGCTACAATTCTTTAAGAGCACAGAGGAAAGCCCATCTGTATCCGTACGCATTGAAAATTTAAGATTGTTAATGCCCTTTTTGACATCGTCGGCGGTTAAAGTCAACGACCCAAAGGAAAAAAAGGAGTCGGGATAGAAGGTGTCAGCCAAAACAGCGTTTGTATCCGTCACAAAATTGGAGCTGAAAAACTGTGCGAATAAGTTAGCGGCATCATCCGCGGTTTCGGCGACTTTGTCCTTGAAAAATACCGAGGACGGAATATCGGAAACCAATTTTTTGGACTTAATAAAATTCCAAAAGAGTTTTGGATTACTTTTGATGCCAACTTCATAGTTACGAATGTAACTGTTGTACAGCGACTTAGCCAACTTGTTGTAACTTTTAAGATGTGATTGATAGTAGCTGAAGTAGATGGGACAGTTAGTTGCCTTGAACTTTTTATAATTTTTATTTCTTAAATTTTTCAGTTTATTAAGTTCCTTTGTAACCCACGGCAGTTTATGAACTTTCCCAGTGAAGATAGGGATCGACTTCAGGCAAAGGTCAAAAACTAAAGATTTAAAGGTAGAAAAACAAGTAAAAACAAGTCCCAATGCACGTCAAGGAACAGATTGTACAATGCATCGAAATCACAGAGGTTGTAATTAAAAGAAATAGGCCTTGAACTTGAAGGGGCATTAACGAACTCATAGAATTCAAGATTGATAACAAGCGGTGTGTGATGCAAACATGCCTGCAAAATAGGCGAGCTGCATTCGAAAATATTTGAGTTAAGGTTACTCGTGATAAAAACCAAATTCAAAAAACGAGTAAGTTTATTAGGATGGGCATTGATCTGGAGCAACCCAAAGCTAAGAAAACTATCGATTAAGCAAATTTCGAGCAGCCACTTCTTCCTCACGGCAACCTCAAGGCCTGAGTACTCATTGGATCCAACAACAACCAGCTTTTGTTTATTCCGCTTTTTGTCGCGCACAGTGAACCAAGCATTAGCGTCATTGGGCGGCTCAGCATCCGAAGCGAGCGACGAACGAGCGTGTAATGGTGGACCGTTAGTAATAAGAGAGGCAGCAGATGATGGTTGAGGCGGCGAGTTAGCGGCTGGAGAATGGGCGACAGCGTTGGAAAAGAGAGAAGCAGCAGCAGCATCAGGAACCACACATACTACTGGGGATGCGAGTGCAACTGCACTTATAGCAGCGGTAGCAATAGCATCAGCAGCAGTGGCTTCTTTAGCAAGCACAGCAGCGCTCGCAGCAGCGATCATATTACCAGCAGCGTTCTTGTTAGCAGGAGCGTTCACATCAGCAGTCGCAGCATTAGCAGCTGCAGTAGAAGTCGTAGCAGTGATAACAGAGACTGCAGCGTTTACATTGGCGGCGGCGTTCTTGACGGCAGGAGCGTTAACATTAGCAGCAGTGGCGTTTACAGTGACGGCACCAACTTTGACAGCAGCGGCTGCGCTAGTAGTAGCAGAATTAGCAGCGAGAGTAGTGTTAGGTGAAGGCGGCAAAGTTCTCCCAGTTTTCTTGTTAGAAGTTCTCAGCAAAGGCGAGCGCGCGACATCAAGAGTCAAGTTTGATGCCGCGATGCGAGCGTCCGCAGCTTTAGAGCGAGTGAGGCGAGAGACGGCCGGTGTCGGCTTGATCGCAGTCGTTGACTTGGTACTCAAGTTGTCGGCACAAATCTTTCCCGATTGGGGTACCGCTAGCGAGTCAATGAGAGCACGAACTCCACTCAGCTTCTCCAGCAGCAACGGCACAATGGATGGGCAGGCAGGTCTTGATTTCCCGAAGCACAACTCACAGCAGAAAATTATATGGTGATTTATGTTGATAATCTCTGCAGCCTCCCTACTGACGTTTGCACATTTAAGGTGCCACTCAGAGCAACAGGCGCCACACGACACCAAGTCATTAGCACTGCAATGCAACTTGCACTTAGTACACAATGTCATAGCGGAGCACAAAAAGAAAACGTCCGTTCCGGATGACAGTCGACATTGAAGTAGCTTCCTCTCGAACACTCCAAGGGCCGCTATGTCGTTTCGTGTCATTGTCCATGCTTCAGCGCCATAGAGGAGCACGGGCAAGATGAGCGTCCTATAGAGTGCAAGTCTCGCCGGTCGAGAGAGGTCTCTACTTCTCAAGTTGGCAAGAGCACCTGTTGGCAAGAGTTATCCTTCGCTTTATCTCCAGGTTGACATCATTGCTGCTGTTGATGGCGGTGCCAACGGAGACGAATTCCTTGACAACTTCAAAAGTATACCTGTCGGCCTCGACGTGAGACCCTAGCCGCTGCGAGTCCCGGCATGTAGACAGCATATACTTCGTCTTGCCCTCATTTACCACCGGACCCATTTTGGCGGATTCTCTTTCGATAGCCGCAAATGCAGCGGTGACATCTCGCTTGTTAGTCCGATGACATCAATGTCATCAGCGTAGGCAAGGAGCTGGACACTTTTGTTGAAAATTGTGCCATTACTATGTACAACGGCCTTGCGATAGAGGAATCGCTGGTAAACCTTGGAGTTAACACACAGGTACGCAGCTGGGTTACTGCAATGCTCCAATCGAGGGTGGTAAGCGCGACGCTCGGAAACACCCACCTCACAAAATTTGTAAGCAGGGGTACTCCACAGGGGGGGATACTGTCGCCTCTACTGTGGGTTTGTGCCATCAACGACACTTTAACAGATCTTAACCAGAGAGGAGTCAAAACGGTTGCGTATGCTGACGACGTGGTCTTAATGGCATCAGGAATGTGCCCTGACGTGATTAGTGGAATCCTTCAGGGTGGCCTGGATAGGTTAACTGCTTGGTGCACGGGACGTGGACTAAGCATTAACCCTAGCAAAACTGAACTGATGCCGTTTACCACTCGTACTAAGATACCAACTTTTAGACGACCTCATCTTGCGAATATAACACTACCCCTTTCGTCCAGTGCCAGATATTTCGGGGTAATTCTAGACCCTAAGCTGAACTGGAGGCTTAACATAGAGCACAGAATAAACAAAGCAGGATTTGCACTATACTCCTGCAGGAAAATGATAGGGAGGAGGTGGGGCCTCCGACCAAATTTAATGATATGGATGTTCAAGATGGTTGTACGTCCAATACTATCATACGGAGCTCTGGTCTGGTGGAAAGCCCTCAGGAGGGAATACAACACCACCAAACTCGGTAGACTACAAAGAGCAGCTTGTACCGGAACTACGGGAGCGATTAGATCCTGCCCTGGAGAGGCACTAAACGTGCTGACGCACATGCTCCCCGTCGATCTGCATATTATGAAGGCCGCAACGCTCAGTGCTCTGAGACTGAGAGAAACGGGTTGCTGGAAGGACAGACCGTATGGCCACGGCAGTCTTTTAACACAAGGGCATAGGTGCCTACCTACAACGACGGATTATACAATTCCTACCATGGTCTTTGGGAGAAATTATGATATCCGCACCCCCTCTCGTCTAGAATGGAGGAGAGGGAACATCCTAAATAACCTGAGTACCACAATCTATACTGATGGCTCCAAAATGGAATGCGGAGTAGGAGCGGGGGTTTTCTCCGAACATCTAAAGATAAACGTGTCTTTCCGCCTCCCCAACACAGCAAGCGTTTTCCAGGCGGAAGTGCTCGCTATCAGAGAAGCGTGCAAGATGGCATTGGTGGACACATCTTACAAAAGTCACATAACAATACTTACCGACAGCCTAGCTAGGTTAAGGCACTGGAATCGTCGACTCTATCGTCAAAACTAGTGCGGGAATGCAGGAATCTCCTGATAGAGCTGGCTCAGCGGTTCAGAGTTACCCTGATATGGGTGCCAGGGCACAACAACATTGACGGGAACGAAAGAGCCGATGAGCTGGCTCGAAGAGGCTCCGCTCTTGATGAGAGCGAGGCGCTGACGGTTCACGCCCCAATGGGCTCTATCAAGAACGGGGTCTCGAAGGACTTCCTCGCCAAAGCCAACACTAGATGGCAGAGGATGGAATCCTACAGGATCAGCAGATCACTGTGGCCAACATACGATAAAAATAGGACCGCGGAGCTCTTGAACAAAGGCCGACGGGATGTGGCAAGACTGACGGCAGTCATCACTGACCACTGGCCCATTGGAGAGCACGCGGCAAAAATGGGGATACCATACAACACCAGCTGCCACAGCTGTGAAAACCCGGATGAGAAAGAAACCGTTCACCATTTCCTCTGCGCCTGTCCGGCCTTAGCAAGAAGGAGATGGAAAACGCTGGGAAAACCGATATTTCAAAGTTTCGAGGAGATAGCGAAGTGCAGCGTAAACTCACTACTCTCGTTCATTAACCTCTCGGACTGGATATAAAGATATGTACGGATAAATACATATAGGTCCAGATGACACCACACAATATACCTTAGGGTACCTACCGGGAATAGTGGTATCAAAACGGCGCTAACGCGCTAATTGGATGCTGGAGCATCGCCACTTGAACCAACCAACCAACCCAACACCGGCCTTGCGCAGAACCCTATCCATGGTGAATTTAAAGAGGTCGCAGGACAAAGGATCACCCTCGAAACCCTCAAACCTCGAGCGGTATCAAAGGGGTCGAAGAGGTCACTTCCAACCTTGACTGCACGTATTGCTCAACGTCGCTCTGCAAAGTCTAACGAGCTTTGCAGGGATACCAAGTTCAGACAATGCGGCATATAGGCGATCCCTTAACGGGCTATCGAATGCTGCCTTGTAATCGATGAAGAGATGGTGTGTATCGATTTGATTCTCATGGGTCTTCTCCAGGATTTGGCGTAAAGTGAATAGCTGGTCGATGGTGGACTTACCAGGTCTAAAGCCGCACTGATAAGGTCCAATCAGCGCCTTGGCGAGTGGCTTTAATCTTTCACATAGTACGCTCGTCAGGACCTTGTATGCAATGGGAAGTAGGCTTATACCCCTGTAGTTGGCGCATATTGTTGGGTCGCCTTCCTTCAGCACAGGACAAAGGGCACTGAGGTTCCAATCGTTGGGCATTCGTTCCTCCAGCCATATTTTGCAAATGAGCTGATGCATGCACCCAATCAGCTCACCGCCGCCGGCCTTGAACAATTCAGCTGGTAGCCCATCCGGCCCTGCAGCTTTATTGTTCTTGAGTCGCTGGATAGCGACCCAAACCTCGTCATGGCTGGGCGGTGGCACATCCACACCGTCGGTGTGATTCCCTTCGTCACCTGCGAGCAGCTTGGTGAAGTGCTCCTTCCACAACCTCAGCACACCCTGCGCATCCGTAACCAGATCCCCGTTTTCGTCTCTGCAAGAAGATGCCCCGGGCTTAAAACCTTCCGTGAGACGCTTAACTTTTTGGAAGAATTTTCGGGCGTCGTTCCTGCTCCTGCACTCCTCGATTTCCTCACGCTCGCGCCTCTCTTGCTCCCGTTTCTTGCGTCTAAAAAAGCACCTCTCTTTCTTCCTCTCCTCCCGGTATTTTTCTGTCACGGCTCGCGTGGCAGCCGACTGCAGGGTCTTCTTGTACACACATGAAGCGGTGCTGTGCTGTGCGGCGCTGTGCTTCACCGAGTGGCGCTTTGCTAAGCTTTCAGTGTTCACACTTAACGCGGTGCGGAGCGGAGCTTTTGCAAGTATCAACCTGTTGTCAACATGTGGCTGTGCAGTGAAGATTTGTAATTTCTCAGTGAAAACAGTTTTTTAACCTTCACACCGACACCAATTTTTATATACGGAAACCGACACTATAAATATATGTTAATATTTTTCTTCTCATCCATTTTACAAAGAAAGGTTTCATTTTTTGAGCTAAGTTGGCAAGCAATAACAGCAAATGGACTGTTTTTAAAAGATTTCAGATCCAAACGTAAAAGGGGGACAAGGGATAAATGAGGTTTCAGCCCCTACAAAGTGGCCGAATTAGTTGATTTTTCAAAAAAATTTCATAAAAGTGCATTTTCAATTATAACTATTCTCAGATATTGAAAAAGAAGGTTTATTTATATTATTGTGAAAAAAAGATAACTCATAATAATGAAGGAAAAATAAAAAATTAATATTAATTCATATTAAATAAAAATAAATAAGAAAAATCATTAATTAATTAATTAAAATCATTAACTCCCACAACGCACGCCGAATAACAATTTCCGATATTATATTTTCACAGTCCATGCTTGCTGCAGCAGCGTCACGCGGCGACGAAATCAAATATTTTGAAAGTTTCAAACCAAGCGCTGCGTCGCGCTGCGTGAGGCTGCTGAAAAAGTAGCATGTGTGAACACTCGCATTTAATAACGGCAGTTTGAAAGCAACGCTCGGTAAAGCACAGCGCCGCACAGCACAGCACCGCTTCATGTGTGTACGCGCACTTACACTTTGTGAGGGCTTCCGCCAGTTGGATAGAGGCACCTTCCCTATAGAGGGTCCGGACATTCCAGATGCATATCCTCAAATCATGGTCCTTGAATCGTTTGCTGTGATCGTCAACATTGTGGGTTCCTTCCTAGGCTTGCTTTTTGGCTTTCATTGGTATTTGATTTTCCGTGGCGGGCACCAAACCCTGCCCACAACCCAAATTTTAAGTCCTGGGGATTGGATTCGCTGCACACATTAGTTCACTATTCAGCGGGTGCCAAATAGCTATCCAAAAGGCCGCGCGGAGGCTGTGCATCAGCTTGGATTGGACAGGGACAGGGAGCGTTCTGGCGTTCGCCAAGTTGAACGCAATCAGGGTCTTTACCTTGTATGTCTGCTCCCTTCCGCAGGGCCCTACTAGTAACATATAAAAAATTTGTAATGTGGAATAAAAATTTGTATGAAAAAAAAATTATTTAAAAATATGGTCGGTTCTACCTGACTACCCCGTTAAGGAAGCTTAGTAGACAGTCTTGCCAGCTAGATCCTCTAGACTATTGAAGAAGAAGTTGCCTAAATAAGTCATCCTAAGTAAGGTACATATATTTCCTTCCTCCTCCTTGTCGATGCAGCTGCGACAGAAGTCATTTAAAAATAGTCACAACCTTTTTGCGTGGGTGCTAACTCATTCATTCAATTCCGACCATGGTTCTGGTCTAAATTCTGTTCAGTAATAAGAGTTCTTTAAAACGTCGAAGGTTTAAGGTTGGCCAAATTTGGCGTGCATGGAAACGTCTGTTGCCTTCAGCCCATCTTAAATTAGTGTCGTGTATGGAGCTCATATCGGTACGAAGCTTACAGATTGAGAAAGGGACACCGAGCGCTGTCATTTCCTGATTCAACTGCTCGGTAGTACCATGCCGAGTGAGCTCGTCTGCTCTACAGTTCCCTATGACCCTAAACCCAGCATAGACGAATTTGAAGCCGGTTGGTAATGTCGTTGAGAGATTTGCTGCAGCTAAGGACAATCTTTTATGCGACCGCATCCAGAGCGCTAAGAGTGGATTGGCTGTCCGATAGTATCAGGATATCTTTTGCCGATATCCCGTTCACCCTGAGCCAGTCAGAGGCTGTGCAGATCGATGTGACCTCGTCTTTTTCTGAGCAGATACCAAAGCCCACCTGACCAAGCAGTTTTGATCAGTCCGTGTATATATGGACATCACCATTGGCGGGGGGCTGACCCTGCCCCCATTCGGCTCTAGATGGGATTTAAACTTGATAATCCTTAACAAAGGATAGCCTGGGTATCATTTGGTCTACGTTCTGAGATATGCCGTTGACGGAATTTAGAATTATAGAGTGCCCATTACGCCCAACTCACCCGATGGCGGCATTGGCGGCCAATTGCCTTCCCAGGATATCTAATGGAATTAGGTGAAGCACAATTTCCAGGGCATTAGTGGGAGTAGTCAACAGGGTACTTATACATAACTATTCGGATTATTGTATTTTGGTGAGTATTTGGGAGTGGGACCCTTTGGCCAATGAAAGCCACCAGACTGTTATCCCATACTATAAAAGAGGCTTAACCATTGCCTATAATCTTCTTACAAGTATAAAGGGCAAAACTGGCTCTCCCTAGGACAATGGGTTACACATTGCGGCTATGATGGTAATGAGGATGCAGACAGATTGGCAAGGGAAGGAGCTGGAAAGCGACCTTTTGGACCTGAACCGATTTTAGGTGTCAGCAAATCTCATTACAAAGGTCGTAACATATTAAGCAAGAATACTTGATCAAAGCAAATGCAAGATGGTCAAAATCAATTGGTATGGAATGTACCAAAGCCTTTTCTCGCGATACTCAAGCAGAAATGCACTGCGCTTGAGCAGACCGGAACTAAAACTCATGACAGGAGTAATCAGCGGACACTGTCTGCTAAACAAACATAAGACCCGTCTGAAATTAACAGACAGTGAAATATGTAGATTTTGCATGGAGGATGACGAGACTTCCATACACCTGATCACTGAATGCCTGGCCTTAGTTCATGCAAGAAAGCAGGCACTAGGCAAGGAAGTATTACAAACTACTCATCTGTCTGAAATTGATGTCGCAAGAATCAAAATGTCCTTTGAGAAAATAGGAGGAAATAGTATCTTCCAGTAATGAACTCGGGCAAGGCACAATAGTTCAAAATGAACGCAGTGCCATAGACAGCCAATGTCTAGCCCCAACCAATCTTAATCTTAAGGCCGCATTCCGTGGCCCAATTAGTAAGGATATTCAAACCTGGTTACATCAAATCTCTAATTGTGGATGGAAGTATTCCGCAGACCGCAATAGCAACATCATCCGCGTAGCGGATCACGCTGGACCCCGCTCACTCCAGGCGCATTAGCAGCGTGTTCACCGCTAAATTCCAAAGAAGTGGCGAGAGGACCCCGCCTTTAGGTGGCCCCCTCTTTACAGATCTTTTTGCAGACATGGTGCCAATATTTGCACAGATGAAGCAGCTATAAAGTAATTGCTCAATCAGTGCTCCTAGCGACACATCCACACCCAGATCTCTAAGTGAATTGGTAATGGCTTCGGAATTGATGGTGTTAAAGGCTCCTTCAGCAGCCGCCGTGGCTCAGTTGGTTAGTGCGCGGTCCAGCGAGTCGAATGCAGAGCAACGCAAGTTCGAATACTACATGTAGTAACACCTAAAAAAAATAGCGGGAAACTCGTTTTCTCTTTCGGTGGCTGTCCTCTCAGCTGGAAATGGCAAACCTCTGAGAGTAAAAATTGCCTATGAAAAAGCTCCCAACCTGCCGTTCGGAACCGGCATAAAACTGTAGGTCCCTTCCACCCGCGAACAAATTCACACGCACAACACGGGTGGTTGCGGGAAGCTAGGCCTTAGTCTCGCGTAAGCGGGCTGTCGTGCCAATCAATTATTATTATTATTATTCGAATTTGACATTCACAGGTTTTTTGCTGGAATTCACCCACTTCGGGTATTGCTACCAAAGAAGTTGGGCTCGGCTATGTGTTGTGGTTTAGGAATTTGCGGGCTATTGTTGATGTTTTTAAGATTATTGCTTTTTGTATCGTTGTGTGTATTTTTGGGTCTATGTCTATTGCCTTTAGATGTTTTGTAAATGATTTGGTTGTTATTCCTGTTATTATTATTATTATTATTATTATTATTATTATTATTATTATTATTATTATTATTATTATTATTATTATTATTATTATTATTATTATTATTATTATTATTATTATTATTATTATTATTATTATTATTATGAATTCTACATTCTCAATAGCTTTGCTATTGGAATTCACCCATCTCGGACTACGTCAAGAGATTGGGCTCACTATTATTTTAATTTGATAAATTAGTATGAATTTATAAATTCAAAAATTTTCTTGTAATGTTACAAGTTTTCAATATTACTGCTTTTTGTATTTTGTAATATGCTGTTTGTTCGATGTTGAGCCTTTTTAAATTCGAGATAAATGTTTTGTGCATGATTCCTGTTGCAGAGATCACAAATGGTATTGTTCTTACTTCATTCTGTTTCCATATACGTTTGATTTCTTGTGTTAGCTCGCTGTACTTTTCAAGTCTTTCGGTGTATTTCTTGTGAATGTTGGTGTCATTAGGTGTGCTTATTTCAATTAGATATGTTGTTTTCTGTATTTTGTCTGTTAGTAGGTACTATGTCCGGCCTATTGTTAGGTATGGTTTTGTCTGTATATATTGTTCTATCCCAATAAAGGTTATTATTATTATTATTATTATTCGAATTTGACATTCACAGCTTTTTTGCTGGAATTCACCCACTTCGGGTATTACCAAAGAAGTTGGGCTCTGCTATGTGTTGTGGTTTAGGAATTTGCGGGCTATTGTTGATGTTTTTAAGATTATTGCTTTTTGTATCGTTGTGTGTATTTTTGGGTCTATGTCTATTGCCTTTAGATGTTTTGTAAATGATTTGGTTGTTATTCCTGTTACCGACATGACTATTGGTGTTACGCTAACTTGATTTTGACGCCACATTTCTTTTATTTCTATTGCAAGTTGTTCATATTTTTTTATTTTTTCTTCTTCTTTGTGTATTATGTTGTGGTCATTGGGGACGGCTATATCTATTAGGTGCGTTATTTTTTGTTCTTTGTTTTGAATAATTATGTCTGGTCTATTGTGTGTTATTGTTCTATCTGTTAGTACTGTGACATCCCAATATAGTTTTATTTTGTTATTTTCTAAGATTTTTTCGGGTTTATATTTGTAGTACGGTGTGTATTCTGTTATTAGTTTATATTTTGTCGCAAGTTCTTGGTGGGTTATTTTTCCTACTGTGTCATGTCTATCGGTGTATTTTGTTCCTACTAATATATTGCAGCTCCCGATGATGTGTTCTATTTTCTGTAAGCTGAAGGCATCTTCTGCACATGTGTGTTTCTATGTTTTCTTTCAGTATGAATTTACGGTAGTTTCTGGTGGCTATAACTTGGTCTTGCATAGCTAGAACGAATCCTTCCGTTTCTGGGTAGACTTGTCCTTTTTTGAGCCATGCATATGATAGTGTGCTATTTATTTTGTTGTTTTGCATTATGGACATGTGTCTTCCATGTAATTCCTTTCGGGTCCAGTTTGCTTTTTTTCGTGCTGTAATTTCCTGTTTGTTTCTATGTTTATGTTTTGTGTGTGTAGGTTGAGTGGAGTGTATTGTGTTGTGTGGGGTTTGTTTATTGTGGAAGTAGTTTCGTAGTTTTTGTATTTGTGTGTTGTGTAGTGCTGTGAGGTCTATAATGCCTCGGCCCCCTTCGTCCCTGTTTAGTGTTAATCTTTCGATGCATGAATGTGGGTGGAGATATCTATGTTGCGTCATTTTGGTTCTGTTTATCCTGTTCATCCTTTCTAGATCTGTTGCTGTCCATTTTATTATGCCAAATGTATATGTAACTATTGGAATTGCATATGAGTTTATTGCTTTTGTTAGGTTCTTTGAGTTTAATTTTGTTTTCATTATCTTTGTTAGTCTTGAGATATACTGTTTTTCAATTTGTGTTTTGATTTGTGTGTGATTTATTTCGTTGTTTTGATTGAATCCTAGGTATTTGTACAATTCTCCTGTATTTAGGTAGTCCATTGGTTCGTTGTTAAGTATGACTGGAAGGGATGTCTTGATTTTATTGCCTTTTTCTATGTTAATAAGTTTGCATTTTTGTATGCCGAACTCCATACATGTGTCGATTGTGAATGTTTGTGTTAGTGTTAATAGATTTTGCATTTGCGTTATGTTAGGTGCGTAAAGTTTTATGTCATCCATGTATAGGAGATGGTTTATTATGTGATTTGTTTTGTTTTGCTGCTTTATTTTGTATCCTATTGTACTGTTGTTTAGTAGATTAGATAGTGGGTTTAAGGATATGCAGAACCATAGGGCACTCAGCGAGTCTCCTTGGAAAATACCTCTTTTTATTTGAATTTCTTCGGTTTCAGTTTGGTGTTGCTTTGTGTGTAGGTGTATCTTTGTTCGCCATGTTTGCATAATTGTTTTTAAGAATTGTTGGATTTTGGTGTCTATTTTGTAGATTTGTAATTATTTCAATTATTATTATTATTATTATTATTATTATTATTATTATTATTATTATTAAAGGCTCCTTCGATATCCTTAAAGGATATCCTAGCAAATTCTTTGCATTCAAGCGATTTTTCTATGGTAAATATCAAAGAGTGTAGAACGGTTTCTACAGATTTACCTGTGCATATTGTGAGGGCGAGATTGGTCGATCGACCAAAAGCTGCCTAATATGGACATCCACTAACCGTTCTAAAATTTTTAGGAGGATAAATTATTAGAGCTTTTACCAGCCTTAAGTATAAAAACTACCTTCACACGTCTCCAGGTGCTGGGAATGTGATTTAGCACTAGGCAGCTCTTCATGATTTCCAATAGCCAACCTGGAAAGTGCGTGTCTAGCAGAATATCGAGTGATTCTTCATTACTGGAGGCCCACGACCCATCATCTTTTTGGAAGTACCAAGTATTTCATGGGCTTTTAGAGAGTAATTTTCTGAGCCTAGAGTCTTTGATAGCACGTTCAATATTATCACAGAAGTCTCTCCCAGACTCTCTCTTAGCTTTCCTTAACCTATTTGTATAGGCTTTGAGGGCCAGCTTGTATTCTGACCAGACTTCGTCCGTGCAGGATCGTCTAGCTTTATTGAATAACTTCCTGGCTGCTTTGCGGATCTTGCTGATTTCGGCACACCACCAAGGAGGCCTGAAACTATTCCGTGGTGACAGCTTCCTCAAAGGGCAAGCTTCGTCTAAGGCCGCGTTCAACACTGAAATGAATGACTCAACTGGCCTGTCAAGTGCATCCTTAGTTATTGTTGCTAAGTAGGCCGAGAGGATCCAGAGTCTCCTCCAATCGAGCTCGATGCTGGCCGATACTATATCCCCTCTTCTTTTTTCTCCTAGTCTTGTCCTAGTTCGGGTCGGCTCTCCTCGTTCGATATCTCCAAGTAGTACGGTCCTGTGTTTTCTCGCTAAAGTTTCTACATTGCATGTCCTTAATTATGTTCAACCAGTTTTTCGGCGCTACTACGGTGCTACTACGCTACTACGGTGCTACTACGGTCTCGGTAGGCAATTGAGAAGTAGAGACCTCTCTCGACCGACAAAACTTTCACTCTATAGGACGCTTATCTTGCCCGTGCTCCTCTATGGCGCTGAAGCATGGACAATGACACGAAACGACATAGCGGCCCTTGGAGTGTTCGAGAGGAAGGTGCTTCGCAAAATCTTCGGCCCTGTTCGGGTTGGTGACGACTATCGCATACGAACCAATAACGAGCTGTATGAGCTGTATAAGGACATGGACGTAGCGCAGCGAATTAACATCCAGCGGCTACGCTGGCTCGGTCATGTCTGCCGCATGGACGACGAAGCTCCGGCGAAAAAGGTATTCGATGCGATGGTTGGAGGTCGACGGCGAAGAGGGAGGCCGTGTCTCCGGTGGAAGGACCAAGTGGAAGAGGCCCTGGTATCTCTTGGTGTGACCAACTGGAGAAGGCGCGCGCGAAGCAGAGGCGCCTGGAGAGAAGTTTTGCGGCAGGCCGTAACCCGATAACGGGTTGTTATGGCCAGTTAAGTAAGTAAGTAAGTTTTTCGGCGGCCTACCAGGTCCTCTCTTTATCTCATCATCTGCAGTGCTTGCCTTACCGCGTGGTCCTCAGGTCTTCTAATTACACTGGAGCTACTTTGCTACTGCAACGGATAAAGTTCTGTATCTTACTCCGCTTCGCATCGTTACTCCGTTGGCTCAGCGCAACATGCGCATTTCCGCAACATACAGTTTTTTTCTAATTATTGTGGTGCAGCCGAGCATTCTGATGCATACGTCATAGCCGGTCTGTTGTTGCTTTTATATATTTTGCTCTTCAACCGTGGTGGCATTTTCTTATCGCACAGCACGCCAGACGCTGCTCTTCAGCTTTGCCAACCGCATTGAATTCTGTGTGCTATTTCTCGTGTAAGTGTGCCGCTATGACTGACGTGCGAGCCCAAATACTTAAAGCTCTCCACAAATTTGATGGGTTCATTGTCGATTTTCAGCGTTATCGTATTTTCACTAACCTTGCCGAATCGAAATTCTACAGCTTCAGTTTTTGTACGGCTCACCTGCAGTCCACTTGATTCTAGGACGTCCACCCATTGAAACAGAATTTCTTGGAGCTTGGTTTTACCATGCGCAAGTAAGACCACGTCATCTGCATACAGCAAGGACCATAGGAGATTTCCTTGAATTTCTTTGCCAAGTAGGTCCATTACTAAGTTAAACAGAAGAGGGCTTAGGGCTGAACCTTGATGAACTCCCACCTTTACTTCAAAGCATTTTGACAGCCCGCTCGCACATGCTTTTTCTAGGTCGATGAAGATAGAATACATTATTCTTGTTGGCCTGGTGTTTTTCAATGACAATACGCAGGACGCTATCCACAGTAGACTTACCGCTCACAAAGCTAAACTGGTTATCTGAGGAAGTAGCGATGGTCCTGGTACGAGAGTTGAGTACACGCTTCCAGATTTTTAGGCAGTAAGACATAAGTTTTATTCCGCGGTAGTTGGAGCAGCATCTAGCGTCACCTTTGTTTTTATAAAATGGTATTAAGTAGTGCAGTAGTACCACACAGAAGGTATACCCTGCATTGCACTGAATGCATTCGTCGCCTAGTAAGCGAAAAATATATGATGCGATTCCATTTGGGCCTAACGCCTTATTTTATTTAATTTTTTCAATAGCTAATCTCATTCTTTCACTTGTTATTTCGGTACAGGGGCCTTCGATTTGATCTCGTGACGTTATTTTGGAATGCGGGAACTCGACGTTAAATGGCTCGTAGTAGTACTCTGTCTTTGAATTTACTATCGCGCGTCAACATACGCCCGCTAGCATCATTAATATCAACGACAAAATTGCTACTAGTAGGCCCCAAACTTGATCAGGAACGCAGTTTTCCCCCATATGAATTTCTAAAACGGGGTTTTTGTTCTAGTTCATTTCAAATTTCTAGTGTTGCTGGTGTGAGTAAGTTTTTGTGACCAAAGAAATATTTCTCTTTATTTGTATTTTTTTTTTTGTGCAATTTCTTAATACGTTTGTTTCATACAAACTATATAGATTAGATTAGATATATTTGTTTCATACAAACTAACTATAAGAATATATTATTGCCCAACAGTGTCAAAAGAACCGTTGGATATGCTTTTGATTGAATTACATTAAGGTTTTATAAGCTGCATCCAAAAAAAAGTCCAACGTCCGAACTCCAGCACTTAACACCAAAAGCATACCTGTTCTGATCTGATCGTCAACCCTGTGTGAGAGATTCGCTAAATAAAGAACTGCGAAAAAAGGACGGTAATTGACCCTGTCGTATTCAGCGCATTTAGCTTTGTGTTCTTGGGTATATTGTTCAATAATATTTGCATAATGAAACCAAAAAAGTTGATATATTGTGTATTTAATGCAGAAAATTAATGAGAACATACTTTAAAAAGCAAATAATTGAAAGGAAATCGCGGGCATTTTAGTTTGCGAAATCATCCCTAATATCGGGAAAAGAGCGGAAACAGTGAACTGAATTTATTGCTGACTAATAAGCACGCTCTAGGCCTACCTGTCTGTGCCGCGTATATCAGCTTGTGTGTAGGAGTCCTGAGGCCGCGTACCACCCACGGCTTTTGAATCAAGACGATGTCTTCTCCGTGTATTGACAACCGGAGTAATAGGCTGGCGGCCGCCGCCTTTGAGTAATCGACCCCACCCTCAGCATCACTTCTTCGAGTGGTACAAGTGGTCCCCACCACGGTGGTGTTAGCCGCATCATCCCTCAAAGATGAACGGAAGAAGTCTGCCAGCTCTATGTCAGTATCATCACTAATACTAGACCCGTGCGCAGAAGCATTTTCAGCTGCGTGTTTCTGGCCGGCTGCAGTTGAAATACAGACGGCAGGGTTGAGAGGGATCGGTATAGGTTGAAGGGGGCGATCACTAGTCGGAGGGCCCAACCCACAAGCTTTTGGCCTGTTAAGGTAGGCACTTCCCAATTGGAAGTCACCATGCCTTGAATTACTCTTACGAATCATCTCCAGGATAGCTTGAAGGTCAGAAGGCTCAGCTGGGATCCAAAACCGCGCTATTCGCCGGCTATCACCAGATATACTTTTATTATTCTATCTTCCTCGTTATTTTTATTAAATTTCTAAGGAAAAACTTTGATATAATAAAGGTAGCACTTAAGTGTTACCTTTGAAAAGTGATTACTAAAAGAAAGGCATATTTTGAGTATTTTGAAACACGCAAAAAAAAATTAACTTTACAAAATATCTTTCTAAAAGTATATACCTATAAACTTTTTGATCAAGAAAAAGGAGCAAAAGTCGCATGGGATTGATAAACAGAATCATTGCTGTTCGGTGGAATATAAGACGCGCAAACAAGAAGTTCGGACAACGAACCTTGCACACGCCCGAAACATTATGAAAGTAGATACGAATGCAAGCGAGCCATAACTCAGCCGCCAATAACTTTGCAAACAATTGGTCCGACACCCCAAGTTTGAAATTAACGCGTTTAAAAGAGTCAATTGGGGTATCGTTTTTTACTAGTTTGTAGCAAGTTAATAATTTGTTGTCAATGGCATCATGTTTCGCAACATTATCAATGATGTTATCAGGCGTGACAGATGGCTGGAACGATGATAAATGCAACCATCGAGTTCCATGCTAGCATTTGATCCAATAACACGTTATTGCTTTCTATTGTTCCTGTTCTTCGCAGCTGTAATCCAGTCGGAGTTTGGAGGAGACAGTGAGTCCCGCGTGGGAACCTTACGCCCAAGAGTAGCAGGCTCACCCGAATGTTGCGTGAATTGGCCTTGAGACATATGCGAGGTCGACTGATGCGAGAGCGACGCCATATCTGGCGGCGCCGGTCGAGCAGATGTCAAAGCAGCGATCGGGTGCAGCACAACACTCGAAGAAGCAGCAGACGCACCTGTGATGCGAATACCGCACCCATTATGTTTCACTTTACGTATTTTCACGAAGTTCCACGGGGTGTTTACACTAGTCTACGTCACATTACACACGATTTTTCTCCACCTCTACGCCAAAGGCTCTGTAGTGGAAAGGAGGATTTAAGACATTTCACTTCATTTCATGGGCGTTCAACAAAGAGGCAAACATGGAGCGAGTCACTTTTACTTGAGCCCTTCGATTGGAAAAATTTGGGGTTCGTGACGGACCTATTGTTTGACAGCCGACACATGCATAACTGTTATTCATTCGATTGTGCGATTGTGTAAAATTGTCATTAGTTTATCACTAAGTGTTATTACATTTAACAGGTTTTTGTTAAATGTAGTGGATTTTGAAAATATATTTGACGAGAGATTTGAGAGACCGTGAAAACAATTGTGTGCTGTTGTACAGTGCGCATTACAATGCGGTGGAATTACATTTAAATCAATTTAAGGTGGTGCAACGTCCACAGGGTCAGCTTAGCCTTTACCTTAACCATTTATAAAACTATCTTATAAACTAAACTTAAATTTTAAAAATAATTGAAAATTTTTTTATTACTGAATTGAGACGTCACAAGATTAATTCTCGGGCCCCCATAAAAAGGCATGTTTTCTTACAGTAGCTTTCCTCTGCGTGTGCATGTTTTCGTGTAACCGACATAAGTTGCATTGTAGCCTCCTATCATGACAGCGAAATTGATGTAAGTAGCAAAAACAACAGTTGTGTCATGCAGTAAACAAAAATAGTTGTTTTGAATATTTAGTACCTACTATATGTATTAAGATTGTGTTAAGATTCTCGCCAAAGAAAATCTTGAGACAAAAGGTAATTTAAAAACAAAAGCACTTTCCTGTTATGTTTTGGTTTTGTTGGTTACATCGTTTTTGCGGTTACGGCTCGATATGACATCAATTTCAATGTGGTTTTGAAGTGACGCAATAACGCAGTGTGTGTGGTAAAAAAGTCAGAAGTTGCAAAAAATTCGAAAATAAAAATTGAAGGTTTTTCCCTGTGATAAAATCCAAGCGAAAAATTTAATTAAATATCAGTGTTGGACTTACTGTTTATGTATTTTCATAATCCAAAATTATTTCCAAACATATGGGAAAAACACTTTTTTAATGCTTTTTAATGTGGTATTTTTCTATGTTAAGTGCCAGCCCTGTATTTCCATTGTTTTTAAATTTGAAATGTGTTTAAAGTGTTCTTAAAAAGAAAGTTTTTCTCTTATTTTAAACTTGTTATTTTTCCTGGAATAAGTGCACGTCGATAAAAAACATATTACTGTATTACCGACCATGAAGTACTGCTTGCTATTTTCCATTTAATTTTCAATTGCATTCTATTGTCTTCAAATTTAATTCAATAAATTTTCATACATTTTGTTAATCATACATTTAAAATTGAGATTTCTATATTTTTAGCAACTTTTTAAGGGGTGGCACTTAACATTATGCAATTTTAAGGAATCAAGTTTTAACATTTAAAAAATTTGTATTTCTGAAGAATTCAAATGAGTTGTTACCGTCGATTTGCCAACGGTATATTAACAGTGACGATAAGTTAATTTTCTAACAAATTATGCACAAAAAAGGTATGAGGTGGCACATTACGAAAAATTCCATTACACATTCTTATAAAAGTAAGTATGAAAATGTATGTAAGATAAAAACACTTATGTACTAAAGATTATAAGCTATTGTTTATTATTTTTCTCTCCAAAAAATGTGTTGCCAATACTTATGGAATACAAATCAAATTTTGATTACAAAACATTTTGTCGTTTGTCAAAACAGTTTGTGTTACCTTATGTGAGTCAAACAAAATTTACAGTACATATTGAGAGTATGCCCTACAACGCGTAAACTCATAAACCATGTAAAGTGCGTTAATTTACGAGCCTGTTGCGGGAACACCCTGTTTTTTCACTCGTGTAAACCATTCGTAAATTAGAAGCTTGACAGCTTGACCAGAGCTCTATGCAACATTTTTGATGGTTTTTTTTAGTTAGTTTAGTTTACTTATGCTTTCCATTATGCTTTTATTTGTGTTCAATTAATTCACAAAGAAAGCAATTTGGTGATAGCCACCGGTCGGCTGAGTGTAACACACAAATTTAATTTTCATAAATTGTGGCACAAGTTAAAGCAAATTCAAAATAATTTTCGTATAAAGGGAAATTACTGACAAACAAAAATATTTTTGCATTTACTTAAGCTTAAATAGTTATAGGTAGTTGGTTTTTTTAGTATCAAATTGTTAACACTGAATGACTCGTGTGGTTTTACAAGGCTGTTTACGCGTCGTTCCGCTCGTGTACTTTACCGAGGTTCACTTAAACTGAGCTCCAAATTTTGACAGCTCGTTTTTGAGGTTAATAGTTTTCCGAGGCTTACGAGGGTTTTACGCGTTTGAGGGATTGCCCTCAATGTACAAATTAAACCTTTATAAAAGTTTTGCTTGGTAATTAAAAACATATTTTATTTAGGATGTTACTCTCAAAAATTTGGAACACGAGGATATGGTCATATAGGAATGTCATCATTGGGACTTATGTCTGACATAAAAGATGCTGAGTGGCAAAGGTATAACTACTGGTTATGCTAAGTAATGAACTGAATTTTATGTTTTTTGTATGTTTGCTTGAAACAAAATTCACATATGTCAATTTATGAAGTTGTTCTGTGTTTTAATTGAAATCCAGAAGTAGAACGTATTTGTGACATTTAGTGGTCCTAAAAAGCGTTTATAAACGCTTCCATTAGCTTTCCGCCAAATTGAACTCAAATTATCTAAATCTGATAAAACGCTTTAAGATATAAGTAGAAGAAACTAAATATTGTGACGATAATGTTCGCCGTCACTGTGCAGTTCGCGAGGCACTGGGAAGAAAGGAAAATTAAAAAACGACTTTTAGGGCATGGTAATTTCGCTAGAACATTCGCAGAGATATTGGATGTTTTGAGACCAATTATAATAAAATGTGCGAGGGCGATCTGCGCTACAAGTAAACAAGTATAAACAGCAGCCGGGTACAGTGCAGAAATAAGAGTTTGGTATAAAGGTCGGTATGCAGCTCTCAAGAAAAACCAAAACTTCATATAAAACAAAGCTCAAGAAATGCTCAAGGAAATTTCCTTGAGTCAAATTTACTTAAGGTGTACGCACCTAACAAGAAAACTGATTCGGTTTTTTAATACTTTTTTTCATTGAAAAGTGAAATGACAACACTGATTTCGGCAAGAAACATATGTGTACCTATTTATTTCTCAAAGGAAAAGTGACAGCAGCCTGCCTTCCATGAAAATGTGACAGTCCAACGTGAGCAATAGGTCGTCCCTTAAATATCTCAAGACATGTAATAAAAGCGTAATCGGTTGAAATGTATTAAGAACTTACCAATCGTCGTCCATTTGGAGAACTGAATTTTATTATTAAAATTAAAAATTGTCCAGTAGAAGCAACTTGTCAAAATTTCTTTTAAACGTCAAATTTACTTGACTACTACTTAGACAGTCTGTCGCTGTGCAAAGCAACCCTGCCGCTTCGCGCCGTGCTATAATTCAATGTGGCAACGACGGCCGCGATAATAACTTTTAGTCCAATCTGGCAACGATGGTCGCGATCATCATGGAAACCTTTAGTCCACTCGGGAATGTGCGAGAACGATCCGCGCGATGGCCGGACAGGTATAAAAGGCAGCCGGGTGCGGCGCAGCGAGGGAGTCTGGTTTTGACAAGTGAAGTTGCCACACGGAGTAATTAAGCAAATACTTAAGTGTACGAACAGTAAAGTGTGAACTCTGAATAATAAAGTGACTGTTGGTTTATTTTAATGTCTGCGTTTAAGAAACTGACTGTGTTTTATTTTCAAATTACACAATCCAGAGATACGTAACAGCCCACTAGAACTAGTATTCGTAACAATATGCTCGTTTTGTCTTGAGCGTTTTCTTGAGAGCTGCAGACCGACCATAAGCAAGCAGCAGTGCAAGGCACATTAATAAAGTAGTGGTGGCAACACAGCTAGTTAAACTTTTCTCTTGTTTTTCTTTTGATTTTTCGCGAATGGGCATGCTAATTGTCAAAATGGTAAACATGGCCGCCCACCGCTGTGGGTTTTTATTTGATTTTGACAATGAGCATGCCCAAAAGTACTAACAAAATACAAGGGGATTTTGTTGTTGCAGTAGTGCCATCACTATTGTAGGAATCGTAAATAAAGTTACTGCTATTCTTGAAGTTTTTTTAAGCACAATCCAAAGATACCAATACGCCTAAAAAACTAATTTTCGTTACAATATTTGGCATGAATACAGTATAGCGAACCCTCGTGAAAAAAATAAATGAGTATGCTTTTCTATAGGGGGCTGGCTCCTAAATCTAACAATTTAAAAATTGTATCTGGGAAACGCCCATAAAAGGCGTGGCTCGGGGTCGAAGTTAAAAGTTTTTTTAAAAAACTCAATCAATCTCCAACCGATTTACACGATATGGGTATCAAACGGAAGGTCTTTTTCATTCAAATGTACATTAGATACAAAAACCGCACTAATAAAAAGTTTTAAGTTTGCACTAATAAAAACGGATTTTTTTCTCGAAAAAATCAATAATAAAGGTGCAATAAGTTTGTTACCATGTTGTAGCCTGTGAAATTTCCTTTACAATGAAATATAAAACATTTGATATTTTTGTGATTTCACTTTTATTTATTTGTTTCCCCCTTGTCGGAACAATCTAGCAAGCGCAGCACTCAGACACCCTGTTAATATGCTTTAAATCTACCACATTTCCGTAGAAACCTTGAGAGATCCTGGGGTTCCAAGGTGGTCGCTTCTTAGCACATCAGTGCCAAACGTCTCAAACCTGATACGAGCGAACGCGTGGCAGAGACACAGGAAGTGTTCCGCCGTCTCAACGTCCCACAGTGTTGCGAGTAGTGACAAAAATGCCAAAATGCAACTGTATAAGCGCAAAAATCTGAGTACGAGATTTTGGTGGAAATTTATTCAGTTAAGATAAATCCGAAGTTTTATGAAAAAATATTGGATAACATAGAAGTTATGAGCTCTTAAAGTACGCTCTTCCAGCGTTGAAAAAAAAATTGTATACAAACAGCAAATTTTTGCTTTCACTTTGAGGTTGAATATTTTAAAATAAATTATGAGGAGGTCTCTAAAAGTTACTACTGTCGTAAGTTTTATATAATCTAGGTCTGACAAGACCAACATTTTGCTGATTACCCACCGCTGAATACCGTACAGTACCGTTATGATGAAAATTAAGTAAAGAAAGCGAGGGAATAAAAAGTGAGTGGAAATTTTAAAAGTTATTTAAAAAAAACGTTAAATATCACTTTTGAAATTTTTTGATATTTAGTTTTGGCAAGTATGTAGATTATGCTGTACAATTTTTAGCTGCGCATATTAGCGCGAATGGAAGTTATTGGCATTTTTCGGTGAAGACTTGAGTGCAAATTCGCAATATTTTCACAGTTTGGTTGAATGCCAATAGCAATCGGTCAAATAATGCTCTGCTGGTGATGGAAAAATTTGTTGAAGATAGCTTCGGAAAATCAATTAATATTACCATTATATTAGAAATAGAGGGGTTAATGGAGTTTCGACAGTACACTTTGATTTTTTTTCGTACAGAACCAAAAGTTGACAACCTTACTACTTCAATTGTATGAGAGGCGCCCTCTGGAGGTGAATTTTTGAATTTTAATTAATTTTGTATTTTTTGCATTCAGGAATGTTGACGATTTTTGAATAAATCATTCAAATCGGTTAAGTACTTTGCCAGATACGATGTTTCTTCGCTTACTTTACTACATTTACAAATGTGGAGCCAGTTCCATTGAAAATTACTAGTTTTGTATGGCAGCCACCTTAAGAGTTGGATGTAGCGGTTAGGTGTGTATAGAAAAAATATTTGAAATGGAAAATAAATTGGGGTCAGTCTTACATATGGTACGTCTGGGACCAACCTGAGAGCAGCGGGAGCCCACTTTTTAAAAACGATGGTTTTGTATGGGAGCCTCATTAAGGGTTGGAGATAGGTGGTAGGAATA
Organism: Melieria omissa; assembly: GCA_963971225.1. Lineage (NCBI taxonomy): Eukaryota > Metazoa > Arthropoda > Insecta > Diptera > Ulidiidae > Melieria > Melieria omissa. Next base: position 49,858,293 of record OZ020269.1, on the reverse strand, counting down.
ATCGAAAAAAAGATTCAGGAGGGAAAAATTAGTGGGGTCAGTCTAAGATTTTAACCCTCTAAGAGCAAATTCTAAGCAGCTGTGGAGCACTTCATCGCGATTTTATTTTCAATCACTTTTGAAAAAAGCGCATTTTATCTATATACACATTTATAAATAAATGTATATTAAAGTACAAATATTTTGAATGCAGCTTTTATGAACTAAGATAACACTGTGCGACAGCTTTTTCTAACCCAGAACCGACCAACACTAATCGATAGTACTCTTATAGAGTACCAAAACCCTAGCTGGGTTTTGCAAAGTTAGTTGCCGTTTACAAGTTACAGCCGTGTAAAGTTTGTGTGTATTAGGGTTTTTTCAACCAGTTTTTTTCCTTATAAGTCTTAAGATATTCAAAATTTTGTATTGCTGTCTTCAGCAAACTTGCTGCTAATTCTTAGATGAACAAATTCTCTGAAGACTGTGTAACAAAATTATTACACCTTATCGAAATTTTGGGGGTCAATGTTAAAGAAATCGACTTTTTTTGATTGTAATAGAAAAAAACGTGTTTTTTATTCTATTAATATTAATGCAAAATCGTATTTGTGTTGCCAAAAATAAAAAAAATATGCTTTACCCTCTAACTTCACAAAGAGATGTTTTTTTGCAAACTAAAGTGAAAAAATGTTCAAGTCTAAATTTGAAATTTTATTGTACACATATTTCAGTCTGTTTGAAAAGTTTTGTGGTAAGTGCCTTTTATACCTGGAGTTGTTAATGGTACAGATATAAGGAAATGAATGAAAACAGAGACATTTGATCTGGTGTTAGTTGGTGATGAATTGAAAGCATGGCAATCGATACAAAAGTTATTAATGGATTTTTGGGCAAATATCGTTCTGAAATCTATAAGAGTTCAGTACAGCATGAAAAGATTGAGAGAGAATGGCGCAGTATAAATGACACACTCAATAGCAAACAATCTCCAAGTGGGGTCAAGCGAACAGGTAAATTTTAATCCTCGCAAGACCCAATGTTGCCTGTTATCCCACAAACGAGTCTCCCAACATCCCTGGTTATGGGTGGTGTGAGTATTGCGGAATCGCCAGCTCTTGATGTTCTGGGAATGTCCATTAAGAACGAACTTCGTTGGAACGATCATATTTTTGGCGTGTCGAAAGAAACACCCAAGTGTCTCGGCTTCCTAAAGCGGTGCAAAAAATATTTCAATCCGTCTGATCTCCGCATTATTTACACTACCTATATCCGACCTAAAATGGAGTTTAATTCGCACCTATGGGCGGGGGCTTCAAAAACCCATTTGGAGCTCCTGGACCGGGTGCAAAACCGAGTGATCAACCTTATAGGGGACAGTAGGGCATCCAGATCTATTGACTCCTTAGAACATCGTCGAATTATGGCATGTGTGGTGTTATTTTACCGATACTTTTTCGGTAATTGCTCAGTTAAGATGAGCAGCTTGCTGCCGTCACTCCGGGTATTCCCCGGGCAACCCTTTTGAACACTGGCGCCCATGCATTCCACGTTGAAACGATGTCTCAGCGTACAGATAAAGTTCGTTTCTGGCCCGTACATCGAAATTAGTTGGTGTTGTCAGCAAACGTACCCGGAGGATTTTTAGGAGAAAACGAACAGACTAAAATATGTGTACAATAAAATTTCAAATTTAGACTTGAAAATTGTTTCACTTTATTTTGCAAAAAAACATCTCTTTGTGAAGTTAGAGGGTTAAGCATACTTTTTTATTTTTGGCAACACAAATGCGATTTTGCATTAATATTGTAACGATGAGACAGTCTGTCGCTGTGCAAAGCAACCCTGCCGCTACGTGCCGTGCTATAACCCAATCTGGCAACGACGGCCGCGATAGTAACTTTTAGTCCAATCTGGCAGCGACGGCCGCGAGAATAACTCTTAGTCCAACCTGGCAATGATGGAAACTTTTAGTCCACTCCGGAATGTGCTGGAACGATCTGCGCGATGGCCTGAGAGGTATAAAAGGTAGCCGGATGCGGCGCAGCGAGTCAGTCTGGTTTTGACAAGTGAAGTTGCCACACGGAGTAATTAAGCAAATACTTAAGTGTACGAACAGTAAAGTGTAAAACTGTGAATAATAAAAACTGTGAATAATAAAGTGACTGTTGGTTTTGAATTGGCTGCGTTAAAGAAACTGACTGTGTTTTATTTTCAAATTACACAATCCAGAGATACGTTACAGCTCACTAGACGTAGTATTCGTAACATTTGGTGTCAGCAGTGGGATTGTGGAAAATTGAAAGTAAACAAATAAAATTATAAAAGCACGGACATGGTTAAACTCGAGCTGCTGAAGGTAGACCAGCTGAAGAAGGAGCTGGCTGCCTGGAATTTGCCGACGGCTGGCGGAAAGGTGGAATTGCAGTTTCGCTTGCGAGAAGCATGTGAGGCACGAGGCGTCGATTGGACTGTGCACGAGTTCGGAGCGCAAGAACTAGAGGCGTCGGCCAAGGTGGAGGAATCGCCTGCTGCTGCTGCGTCGCTGCAAAGTACGGCTGCAGCGGCTGCGCCACTACAAGCATTGGACATGAGCCAGCTTATGGTTGCAATGAGAGGCATGTTCGAGACTTCAAATCGTGAAAGCCGCGAACTGTCGGCGCAGATAGCGGCGCAAATGGAGGCGAAGCTGGAAACTACGAATCTCGAAATTTCGGCAAAAGTCGGGACTGCAAATCGTGAAATGTCGGCGCAGATGTCAACGAAAATGGAAACGGCGACCCAGGAAATATCGGCGCAAGTGGCAGAGCGAATGGAAGTCAAGCTTCAGGAAAATTCTGCGCGCTTGGAGCAGAAAGTGGAGGAAATCTCAGACAGGATTAATGGGAAAGTCGAGCACCTGGAGACGCGGGTAGAGCACTTGGATAAACGAGTCGACGACCTAGATGATTCCCTGAACAAACGAGTTGGCGACCTGGATGATTCCCTGAACAAACGAGTTGATAGTCTGGAAGTTTCGATGAACAGAAAAATGGACGAGCGGCTTAGGGAGGTACAGCCGCGAGAATGGTTGCCGCCGGTTCCGGAAAGTGTTGCCACCCGAGCAGAAGTGCCTACTTATGATGGGACTACGCCGTTCGATACCTTCAAGCTGCAATTCGACCTGGCTGCTCTGGAAAATCAGTGGACCGATGTAAGGAAAGGTTGGAGATTGGCGCTGGCTCTTAAAGGTGCTGCGGCTGAGGTAATAAAATCAGTTCCAGAATGTCTACGAAGTGAGTACGAGACCGTCATAAGGGCGCTGGCAGCCAAATACAGCGACGAACACAACAGAACGCTGTACTACTGTGAGCTGAAGAACCGCAGGCAAAGATCCAACGAGGCGCTGCAGACATATGCAGCAGACATTGAGCGGCTCGTGCAGTTGTGCTACCCAAAATTCGGCGCTGATGATCTCGAAAGGATGAAGATTGAGGCGTTTATTGAAGGTCTTCATGACCCGGAGACACTTCGCAGTGCGTTGATGATGGGCAAGCCGACATTTAGGGAGACGGTGACCAGCGCGATGACATATGAGGCGACATGGATTGGGAGCACTCGGTATGCATCTGCAAGGATACGCCAGATCCAGCCAGACAACGACATTACGATCCAGGCCATAAGCTCTGAGCCACCGGACAGGCCACGGGTGGTCTCCTCTAAAGTTGTTTGCTGGGTATGTGGCAAGCAGGGCCACATATCACGAGACTGCCGCCAACGAAAGAGGCGTTCCCGTTCTCGATCGCAATCGCCTGAAGCGAGGAATGCTGACAATCGAGGCTCAGCCAACAAGCGCAGGGCTGAGGACGAGGAGCCGTTAAACTAAACCGGGTCAGCCCAAAGGGGCGTGAGCTGATCCCCACAATCTGCCGCCCCACCATCCTTGTCTCACAGCTGAAACGACAGCCCAGCAGCTTGACAATTGAAGGAAGGATAGACGGAAAGTTGTTCGTGTTGACACTGGATACTGGAGCGTCATATTCAATCATAAAAAGGAAGCTGCTGAAGAACTGGGAACCGCTGCATGGCATACAGCTGCGGACTGCGACTGGCGAGCGCGCGCCGGTGAGAGGGAAAGTTACAAAAACGATTGCTATCGGCACCAGCAGCCTGGAACATGAGTTCATCGTCGCGGATATAATGGCCGACGTGATTATCGGCGTGGATTTCATGATTAGGCACGGCTTTACGCTGGACCTGAAGGAAAATGTGCTGAGATATGCCAACGTTGAATTCCCGCTGCACACCGGCTATGAGCGAAGCCTGGCGGTAAGGAAGGTTGTATCGTGTCAACACAGGAGGATACCAGCGAACTCTGAGGCGATTGTGTGGGCAAAGGTGGATGAGTCGGCTGTGGGTAGTTGAAGCACCGGAACAAGGACACGACAACATCATCATCGGACGAACATTAGTGGAACCTAAAAATGGCAGAATACCAGTCAGAATACTGAACACCCTGAATGCACCCAGATATGTCGGGAAAGATGAGGTAATTGGCGAGTGTAAGGCAGCTGTAGCAGTGGTCAATTGCGAGAGTAGCCCGCCTGGAGGTAATAAGAAGAGCGGTTTTGACATGGACGCCATACCGCAGGAGAACCAGTGGAGCAGCGAGTTGACGGCCAAGCAGAAACAGAAGGCGAGGTCACTCCTGCAGCACTATGGGTTAATATTTGCGGCAGAAGCAGGCGGAAGAACAGCCATAGTGACGCACAACATCGACACCGGAAGTGCAAAACCGATTCGCCAACCGCCAAGACGAGTTCCTCTGGCCAAGAGGGAGGAGGTCACAAATTTGATCGAGAACATGCGGAAAGACAAGGTCATAGAGCCTTCTTCGGGCCCCTGGTGCTCGCCGGTCGTGCTAGTCAAGAAGAAAGATGGCAGTACCCGGTTTTGTGTGGACTATCGGAAGCTCAATGATGTGACCAAGAAGGACAGTTATCCACTACCTCGGATCGATGACACCCTGGACACACTGTCAGGCACGCAGTGGTTCTCCACACTCGACTTACGCAGCGGCTACTGGCAGGTAGAGCTTGCAGACACGGACAAGGAGAAAACGGCTTTCAGTGTTGGCGATGGTTTGTGGCAGTTCACCGTCATGCCGTTTGGACTCTGCAACGCACCAGCAACATTCGAGTGCCTAATGGAACGCGTGCTAAAAGGGCTGCATTGGCGGACGTGTCTGGTGTACCTCGACGACATAATCGTGATGGGTAAAAACTTCGACGACCACCTGGGAAAGCTAAAGGAGGTATTCGAGCGGATACGAGAAGCTGGGCTTAAACTCAACCCAAAGAAGTGCTCGCTGTTCCAAAAGGAGGTCAAGTATCTGGGTCACACGGTTTCCGCTCGCGGAATATATACGGACGAAGGCAAGATCACGGCGGTGAAGGAGTGGCCCCGGCCACGCAATCTACACGAACTCCGCAGTTTCCTGGGCCTATGCACATACTACCGCCGATTTGTTCCGGGATTCGCGAACATAGCCAGCAGCCTGCACAAACTGATGAAAAAGAGCCAAGCTTTCTAGTGGAACGAGGAGCAGGAACAGGCTTTTGCACGAAGGAAAAACTGTGCAGTGCTCCAATTCTGGCCTTCCCCGTGCCTGGGGAGATGTTTGTGCTGGATACAGATGCAAGCGGGAATAGTATTGGCGGTGTGCTATCACAGATAATAGACGGCCAGGAACAAGTGATAGCGTACTACAGTAGGGTTCTATCGAAACCGGAACGCAATTACTGTGTGACACGGAGAGAACTGCTGGCGGTATTGGACTGCGTAAAACACTTCCACAAATATCTGTATGGACAAAGGTTTCGCCTGCGCACAGATCATGCGGCATTGAAATGGCTCCTGAACTTTAAAGATCCTGAAGGGCAATTGGCGCGTTGTATCGAGCGACTGCAGAGCTACGACTACACGATAGATTATCGCAAGGGCAGTAGCCATGGAAATGCCGATGCCTTGTCGCGCCGTCCGTGCAAAGTCGAATGCAGGCAATGCTCGCGAGACGAAAGCAAAGAACAGATAGTGGACGTCCGGTTGGTCAGCGTCATGCCAGAGGAAGAGTGGTCTGTGGAGAGGCTACAATCGGATCTTGCGAAAATCGTCGAAGGCAAGGAGCAAGGCGCACGTCCAGACTGGCAGGAGATGGCCGGTGAAAGCCCGATTGCGAAGGCTTACTGGGCACAGTGGAAAAGTCTGCGGCTGAAGGAAGGATGCCTGTACCGCGAATGGGAGAGCGCGGATGGCCGGACCAGCAACTCCCTAATGGTAGTGCCGAAATGCGGAATCAACGAGGTCATCGAGGCATACCATAACGACTCCAGTGGAGGGCACCTAGGCATCAGCAAAATCGTCGCCAAAATAAAAAGACGATTCTACTGGGTAGGATGTCAGGAGTCTGTTGCCGAGTGGATTAAGAGCTGTGACCGATGTTCAGCCGCGAAAGGGCCGACAAGAAGATCTCGAGGCCGCATGCAGCAGTACAACGTGGGAGCGCCCTTCGAGCGGATTGCTATGGACGTCGCCGGCCCATTCCCAACTAGTACTCAAGGCAACAAGTATGTGCTGGTTGTATTGGATTACTTCAGCAAATGGCCCGAAGTGTACCCTATTCCTAACCATGAGGCCACTACGATCTCGGAAAAGCTGGTAAACAACTGGGTAGCCAGGTTCGGAGTTCCGTTGGAGTTGCACTCAGATCAAGGCCGGAATTTCGAATCTGCGGTATTCAAGGAAGTGTGTGAGCTGCTGGGTATAAAGAAAACGCGTACCACTCCTTTGCACCCACAGTCCGACGGCATGGTGGAACGCTTTAACCGGACACTGGAGGAATACCTGCGGAATGTGGTAGGCAGGAATCAAAAGGATTGGGACACGCATATCCCCCTGTTCCTGATGGCGTATAGGTCAGCCCCGCACGACAATCACTCCAGCCCGAGCAGTGTTCGGCACAGAGTTGCGGTTACCCGCTGACTTGAAGTTCGGGGTAGTCAGCACGACGGGAGGCACTAAGACGGACTACGTGGCCAATAAGCGGGCGGAACTGGAGGAAATTCACCAATTTATAAGGGGCCGCACCAAACTGGTCAGCGATAAGGCGAAAGCCAGATATGATCTACGGGCCAACTCAGCAGGGTTCCAAGAAGGCAAGAAGGCGATCTGGTAATGCTCTACAACCCGCAGCGGAGGAAAGGTTTGTCTCCGAAACTTCAAGCGTCATGGGAAGGACCGTACGAAGTCGTGACTAGGATTAACGACGTGGTATACAGGATTCAACGTTGCAGCAATAAAGGCGCTAAGCTGAAGGTAGTCCATTTGGAGCGCCTGGCGCCTCATCACAGCGGAGCCTCGGCACTTGTTCGGGACGAACAAGTCTAAGTGGTGGGCAGTGTAACGATGAGCCAGTCTGTCGCGGTGCAAAGCAACCCTGCCGCTACGTGCCGTGCCATAACCCAATCTGGCAACGACGGCCGCGATAGTAACTTTTAGTCCAACCTGGCAACGATGGTCGCGGTCATCAGGGAAACTTCTAGTCCAATCTGGCAACGTACGAGAACGATCTGCGCGACGGCCGGACAGAGTATAAAAGGTGGCCAGATGCGGTACAGCGAGTCAGTCTGGTTTTGACAAGTGAAGTTGCCACACGAAGTGATTAAGCAAATACTTAGGTGTACGAACAGTAAAGTGTAAACTGTGAATAATAAAGTGACTGTTGGTGTATTTTATTGTCTGCGTTTAAGAAACTGACTGTGTTTTATTTTCAAATTACACAATCCAGAGATACGTAACAGCCCACTAGACGTAGTATACGTAACAATATTAATAGAATAAAAAACACGTTTTTTTCTATTACAATCAAAAAAGTCGATTTCTTTAACATTGACCCCCAAAATTTCGATAAGGTGTAATAATTTTGGTACACAGTCTTCAGAGAATTTGTTCATCTAAGAATTAGCAGCAAGTTTGCTGAAGTTTGCAATTCAATATTTTGAATATCTTAAGACTTATAAAGAAAAACCTGGTTGGAAAAATACTAACACACACAAACTTTACACGGCTGTAACTTGTAAACGGCAACTAACTTTGCAAAACCCAGCTAGGGTTTTGGTACTCTATAAGAGTACTATCGATTAGTCTTGGTCGGTTCCGGGTTAGATTCCATGACTCCAAAATTGTCGCACAGTGTAATTTTCATTGTTAACATAAAGTTTTTTCAAATCCGTTTGTATGGGAGGTAGTCGAAATTTTGGTCCGATGTATACCAAATTTCATTTATATAAATTCATAAGATGTGCTGGTATTTGGTTGATTTTTACTTTATTGCGGCGAGCAATTTGGCTGCGCCTTTCTTTAGTGAGTTTCGGCTTAAGGGGGTGTTCTGTAGTAAAATTTTCAAAAAATAGATTTTTTTTTTGCATTTTTCAGCAGGTAATGTTGTTATCTATCGTATAAAAAAGGTCTTTGATGAATTCGGACCGGAAAGTCATTTGTAAAGGAGGTTTCGTCACGCGCTCCGCCGAATTCCCACAGTACTTTCAGTACTTTAAACGCGTTTTTCCCGAAACCATGTTTTTCGAACTGGTTCACACGATTACAAATGATTGAGTAGACGGATTTTGATAATTTTTTTTTTAATGTTTCTAAAAGTTGTCGCTATCGTCCGACGAGCGTTTTTTTCGATTTTGTTATTAGTTAGGTTAGGTAGGGAAGGGTGTGTGCGTCCCAAGGGCAGCACTTCCACTCGGAGGCCAAAATGGCCCATTGTGAATCCCTTCATGGAAGATTCCGGAGCTAACCAGTGGCTCTCAGTTCGGGGCAAACCAATTCGACCTCTTGATGAAGGAGAGTAGATCCGATATTTCAACGACTGCTGCGCAGGCCAAGTCTACCAGGAACCTTGACCCCAAGGTACGGAGTCGGCGTTCCTGCAGAGCCGGGCAGTGGCACAGGTAGTGTTGGATCGTTTCCACTTCTTCCTCATCTCCACAGCTTCTGCAGACATCACTGGACGAGAGGCACCATTTGACCAGCATAGATCCAATGGCGCAGTGTCCAGTGATGACTCCAACAAGCTGCCTAATAGAGGTTCGACTCAGGGACAGTACATATCGTGTTTTCCTCACGGAAAGGGAAGGCCATATTGCCCGGCAGGTACTGCAATCAGTTCTGTTCCGCCATGAGGACTGGATGTAAGTTTTGCTCAACCTGTCAATACGCAAATACAGGGCAGATATCGGAGGGAGCACAGAGTTATCCACTTCGGTGAGAGGCAGGGCGACCCCCTTTCTTGCCATCTCATCCGCTGCCTCGTTTCCTGCCACTCCAGAGTGGCCCGGAACCCAGCAGAGAGTGACACGGTGATGTCCGATGCCGCGAAGTGCACTGCGATAACTCTGCACTACCTTTGATTTCACAGTCGCTGATTCCAGCGCTTTAAGGGCTGCCTGACTATCCACACAGATTGTGATATCCGTGGGTGATAATCCGCTGTCGCGGATTAATTCAGCAGCTTTCCAGATTGCATAAATCTCCGCCTGAAAGATGCTACAGAGGTCCGGGAGTCTGAAAGACCGTTGAGCCCCTAGCACATCTGAGTGGAGACCAGCTCCTGTACCTTCCTCCATCTTAGAACCATCTGTGAAGATGGTGATGGAGGCGTCTCCTGTCACACTTGTAAGTCCCCATTCTTCCCTTGAGGGAAAGGAGGTAAGTGCGCGCGAATCAAAATCCAGGTATGGAATCAGATAGTCCGTGCAGGAATCTAATTGATGTTCCGTACCTGGCCTCATAAATGACCTTAGGATCCCAGAGTGTCCATAAGCGTGCTCTTTCCACAAGTTGGCCTCTCTCAGCCTGAGAGCGCCTTTAGCGGCACAGCACTTAATGAACTGCTCTATTGGGTGGAGATGTAAAATCATCTCTAGGCCTGCCTGGGGGGTGCTTTTGACGGTTCCTGCTATTCCCATAGCCGCCAGTCTCTGCACCTTCATCAGTTGCGTCGCCAAGGACCTGGTGTCCGTGGCCGGCCACCAGACAATGGCTCCGTAACATAAGATCGGCCGAATGATCGCTGTATACATCCAGTGGACAATGCCCGGCCGCAATCCCCACTTTTTCCCGAAGGCCTTCTGACAGACGTAGAAGGCATTCAGGCTCTTCTTCACCCGCTCTTCCACGTTGCGTCTCCAAGAAAGCTTGGAGTCGAGTGTGGTGCCAAGGTATTTCACCTCGGGTGAGAGGGTGATAGTGATGCCGCTGAGTTTCGGCAGCCTAAACTCCGGTATTTTGTATCTCCGGGTGAACAGTACCATAACCGTCTTTGAGGGGTTAACTCCGACCGTTATGCTCTGCCCACCTAGAGAGTTCTCCTAAAGCAGACTCCATGAGATCACTGATGGTGGAAAGAAATTTTCCAGGGATCAGGATAGTGACGTCGTCCGCATATGCTACTACTTGCAGCCTCCTGGATTCGAAGATCTCGAGGATGTTGTTTATCACAAGCAGCCACGTGTTGCGTCCTGCAGAGTCCCCTGGACTGTGCCACTCCCCTGACATAGACATCCACCAGCCTCTCCAAAGTCTTAAGAAAGAACAATGACAGGCTGATCGGTCTGTAGTCTTTTGCAGTGATGTGGTTTGACTTCCCCGCCTTGGGGATGAACACCACCTTAACCTCTTTCCAGGCGCGCGGTACATAGCCCTGTTGGAGAGATTCCCGAAAGATTCGCACCAAGACTTTGACCACTGCCTCCTTAGACCATTGCAGCATAGCCGGAATGACACCATCGGGACCCGCAGATTTGTACGGGTTGAAGGTGTCTATCGCCCATGCCACTTTGACCTCATCGATAATCCCCCGAACTAAAGCATCCGGTCGTGACGAGTGCTGTCTATGAGGCGTGGTCGTCTCAACAACACTCGTGCAACTGGGAAAGTGGGTGTTCATGAGAGTCTCTAGAAGCTCCTCCCTCGATTCTGTCCACGAGCCGTCAGACTTCCTAATGCTGCTAGGGGTATGTGATGCCCCGGCTAGCACCTTGCGAAGTCTGGCGGCCTCGTTGACATTGTCGAGGGATTCACAGTACTTCCTCCAATTATCCCGCTTGGCCGCCCTAATAGTCTTCTTAAACTTATTAAAGCTAGCCTTGTAGGCTCCCCAGTCTTCTTCAGTTCGGCTAAGTTTAGCCTTATTGAAGAGACGTCTGGTATCTGTTCTAAGTTGTCTTAGCTCTGGGGTCCACCACACCGCGTTGGTTTTCCGTGGAGCTCGAATTTTAGGACAAGATTCATTAAAAGACTTGTTAAGCACTTTCGTTAGAAGACCAACTGACCTGTCAATGTTGTTTCTCTCGAATGTAGCGATCGCTTTGCGCGATGCCAGTTTCTGAGAAACTAGTGCACTGAATTTAGGCCAGTTAGTCTTTCTCGGATTCCTATAAGTTTGTGGACATCCAACCTCTATGGCCACTGAAAAGACTATACGGTTGTGGTCCGAGAACGAACATTCCGTCAGTACTTTCCAGTCGACCACGGAGATAGGGTTGGAGTCGGTAACTAAGGTAATATCTATGACTTCCTCCCTAACCCTATTGTGGAAAGTCGGCGTATTGCCTCGATTGCACAGCACAAGGTTAGAGCCTAGAAGAAACTCAAAAATTGACTCACCCCTACTGTTGGTGTCGGAACTTCCCCACAGCATGTGGTGTGCATTGGCATCACACCCGATGATAAGGTCGAGCCTCCGTGATCGGGCGTGCGCAGCAAGGTCCCGGACTTCCTTCGGCGGTGGTTCCTCCCCTTCGAATGGCATGTATGCGGACGACAGGATCAGGTCTCGCCCATCGCGTCGTTCGCATGCAGCCACACACAGGTCACCAGTACTGTAATGAGACAAAAGAAACAAATTAATGCACCTTCTGCATACAATACAGGCTCGTATCTTACCTTCACCGCGTGAATGAAGCAATCTAAATTGACCTGAATCTAACCCACAAACCCTGTTTCCTACGATCCAGGGTTCCTGAATTAGAGCCAAGTCAACTCCAGTCTCCTCAAGGAACTGCATAAGGTCGTGGGTGGCGGCTTTAGAGTGGTGCAGGTTTATCTGCACTACCTTCAGCCTTCCCTTGTGTGGCGCGCTCCTTGTTAGGGAAGCGAGCTTTGAGGGAACCCAAACCGAACTTAACAACTCCCAGGGAGTCCCGCAGATGGGCAAAGGACGATTGATCTACCGCGATCACGATGTCCTTGCCCGCCTCATTTTTACAAGTAGTGGAGGATACATTTCTCCACTCTCCTGTGTTCAGGCCACTATTCTGCCGGCCAATCAGCTTCACCGTGTCAGCGTCCTCCATAACTGGAGGGGGGACCCACAGTGTGACGATAGGCCGGAGTGGCAGACGGTCACGGGGTATGACCTCGAGTTTCGCCCCTTGCCAGAGGGGCTCAAGACCGCCGATAGTGCGCACCAAGAAGTTGAGGGACTCCTTGTTGCCCCAACCGACGATTTTGACACCCTTCTGCCAGCCAGCGCCGTCGAAGTCAATTTCGCCGTCAGCCGCCTCGAGCATCGCTCGCAGAATGCGCGCCTCTACAGAAAGCCAGTTTTCCGGGCGAATTTTCCCATCAGGATCGCTCCGGTCCACCACGGCTATCTGCAACTCCTGTGGGGAAGAGAAGCTAGCTGAGGGTTTCAGCTTTTTCCCCTCCCCTGTCGGCTGATCGTCACCCGATCTTCCCCTTTTTACGGCCTTTTCCACCGTGGTGGAAGTGGGCCTTGAAGAGGTGGTGGGTCTCTGACCAGTCTCACTTGACGGGGCGACCGCAGCACTGTTTCCAGGCTTTGCCGTCCCCGTCTTTACTCCCACCCGTGCAGTGACGGAGGATGTGGCCTTGTTTCTAGGCTTTTCCGCCTCCACTGCACCTTCGGTGGGCCGTGCAGCCGTGGCACTGTCACCAGGCGTTGCTGCAACGGCCGTGCATTTTGCACCAGAAATCGCCGCCTGTTTCTTCTCGAATCTAGCCACGATCTTCTGGTGCTTCCTTACCAGATCCTTCTCCTTATCGGACAAGGATCCAGGCTCTTTGCTCACTCTGCGGAGAAACGCAAGAGAGCGCCGGTAGCCATTTCTGGCTTTCTTCGCAGCACTGCTCGCCTTGCGTTCCCCCGCCGGTAAGATACCAGGAGTGGAGCCAGTGGCCGCAGGTCGGTCTCCCTCCTCCAGGAGTGCCGCCTCCGCCTCAGAGTCCACCGACCCGGCGCCGCTACTTTGCGAGAGAATCATAGATTCCCCCTCTATAGCAGCGTCGAGTCGAAGGCCCCGGAGCTGAGGCACCACCCCCGAAAGTGAGGGACCATCCTGTGCTGTGGACTCCTGCGCCTTTTGCCTGCTTAATGCAGGTTTGGGCGCCTCCTGCTTCCCAGTAGCATTTGTAGACTGCAAAGCCTGGGGTCCCGCTGCACAGCCTAAGCGGTCGTTGGATGACGACGCCAGACAGCCCGCTCGCCCACTGTCTACCGCCGGTACTGGGGATCCGACTCCCTGCACCGTAAAAGAGTCCTTATGGGAGCCCTCCAGAATGGTTTTGATGAAGGGGGTCGCCTTCCCCTGTGGCGTTTCTTTGACATCTATCACGCCACCAAAAGATGATAAGAAAACAGCCGCTCCTAACATGGAGATCAGACGCTGACCAGGGAGCCGCCTACTGTGGGTCAGACGCTCCTGGATTTCCGCCTTGTTATTAGTTAGTGTTAAATAAATTTTTTTCATTTGAAAAAATGGGAAAAAAAAAATTTTTTACTTTGAAGTCGCGCTATTTTGAGAATTTTGATGAAAAACAAAAAAGCTCCCGTCGGACGATAATCGCACTCATATAGATTACAACAAAAAAAAATTTTTCCGATTTCCATGTTTCAGACTGGAGCAATCGTGTGAACCGTCAACGCATGTTGTTTTGGAGGGCATCACTTTGCGGAGCTACAGTGCAGCAACGAATAAATATTTTTTCAAACCTTATACTGAATTTTGTAGTTAAAAGTATAATAAAACATTGAAAAAAACCGCATAAAAAAAAATTGAATAGTTACTTCACAGTAGAATTTCAAAAAAAACCTAAGAAAACGAGCTGTTACTACAGAACACCCCCTTAAAACTAAACTAACAGGGCTATTCTGGCAACTATCTTTCAACTCACCTCAATCTTTCGAAGTACAAAAATCTTTCGAAAGACAATTTGCTATTCTAGCAACTATCTTGAAAGCTTTTTTCCGTAACATGAAAGGCAGCGTGAAAGATGTGGTTTTGGGGTCGTCTTTCAGCTTGCAAAAAGTACGTGCGTTGTGTTTGTGTTATGAAAAGAAACGATATACGTATATCAGTGGCGTATCCAGGATTTCATGAAGGGGGGGATATTGGAAGAATTATTCAACAGATTTTATACTTTTTTCAACATGGTTTAAGGTTTTTTTCACCAATTTTTTACGCCTTAAACTTTGCTTTTATTTGTTTTAATTGCTTTTTCTCAAAGCAAAATTAAATACATGAAATTATATAAAAATCGAATTTTTGTAATAAATAGTATATTACAAAATAAAATCAAGCCTTCGTTGCTTAGTACACATTTTATCGATCACTTCTTCTGCCGTTCATCATTGTGTACTGCCAACATTCCTAATATGGCGCTCAAACTGACTTATTTACAGGGCTATTCTGGCAACTATCTTTCAACTCACCTCAATCTTTCGAAGTACAAAAATCTTTCGAAAGACAATTTGCTATTCTAGCAACTATCTTGAAAGCTTTTTTCCGTAACATGAAAGACAGTTTGAAAGATGTGCTCTTGGGGTCGTCTTTCAGCTTGCAAAAAGTACGTGCGTTGTGTTTGTGTTATGAAAAGAAACGATATACGTATATATATAATATATATGGACATATTTTATAAAAGAATGCAATAGAATATTTCTACTGAGAGTATTTTGGATTTCAAAATTAAACACCGTCCCGAAAGGGTTAAGGGGGCCACTCCATGAAACGCTCAAAAAAATGACCAATTGTCTTTATTTTACTGTACAAAAAAAGAAAGAGACAGGAACAATCCGTTTGGAACATCTGTAGGTATTAGTTAAAAGTTTAAAAAAAAAAATTCAAAATGGCAAACATATTGAACATCTTCCGAGGCTTGGTTTAAAAAAAGACGTTTTCCCGTCCACACGATGCCGTCCGAAGTTAAAGTCTGAAACATACAACACAGATAGACACATTATATATCAAATTAATCAGCAGGCTTGTCGAAGGTGCGTGAACCTCAAAAACTATAAAAATTTTCAAAATTTAGCAACAAAGCCATATAAACTTCTTACTTTTCTTTATTAAAAAAACAGTAAAAAAACTTTTTTTAATAGATTTCAGAGGTTCATGCACTTCTCTGTTCAATATCCTACAAAACGATTATATATTCGTGTAGATCAGTTCAGTAGTTTTTTTTTATCATGTGGACGGACTAAAAAAACGTGTTTATGAGGAAACGCGTTCCAAAGTTATTCGGAACACCTGGTGTGGCTGAGCGCTCGTCGATGAAAAGAACTGTGTCTCCGAAAGTTTTCAGAGTTCGACTTTGAAACTTTGCAATAATGTTCTCGGATAATATATCTTTCGATTAAAGCAAACAAAAAAATCGACTTTTTGAAACCATTTAATGGAGTGCCCCCTAAACACGTTTAATTTCCAACAACAATTGCATGTGAATAAACAGGTTTTCGAACTGGTTCATTTAACTTGTTTAAGCACATTAAATAAGTTTAAGTCGTCAGTTTGAACGCCATATAAACCATTCAGGCGTCCCTTGATTGAAATAAAAAAAAAAACAACAAATTAAAAAAAATGTTTTATTTTTATATCACACCCTAATTAAGTACCTGTCCAATGCTGTTCCGAAGATAAGTTTTCAGGCATTTCAGTGTTGAAAATGATCGCTCTGATGTTGCTGTAGATACCGGCAGGGTAGCTAAAATGCTGAGCAATTTGTGCAAGTTAGAAAAAGAGACTTCATCATAATTTCTTGATAATCTGTAGAGTTACACAACAGCCAGACCAATTTTTCGTTCTGTCGGTGACAAAACCGCTCGCCAAGAACATAACGATTGCAATCAAGAATGAACCTCGTTAACACCAATAAGAGATATACGAAAAAAGTGGGTTTAGTGACAACTGCTATGTTCGTCCTATGAAAAGGACGAACATTCGCCGAAGATGCCCCTTTGAGCACTTTTCATCATAACCAGGATATGGTGGTGAAAAACAATTACCTGAAATTATATCGTTTTACAAAGTCAAAAGAAGTAGTTGACACTTTAGACCAATCGCTTTTGATCCTAGCTGGAATCGAAACGAAAAGTACAAGCGGCGAATTTGTCTTGAAGACTTCGATTTGAGTTTAGTAAAGCTCAAGATTTTGCGTAGAGCAACGTTACCGAAAAGAAAATCTTCATGCTGACTTCTTATACAGCCAATTTACCAAACCTTGTCTGAAAATCATAGCCGACCAAGGGGGGGATCTATCCCCCTAATCCCTGAATACGCCACTGACGTATATATATAATATATATGGACATATTTTATAAAAGAATGCACTTTGACTTTGAATGACTTTTTTAATTTTTACTTCAGCTTGATTTCTTCAGCCATTGATTGAAATTTTTGAAATTTTGTTTGCATTTTTCATTTCACGACGGACGGTTCGTTTGCCAACAGTATTGCCAGCATCGAATAGAGCACTTGGTTTACAAATGTGAGATTTTTATGAAGGATGAAAGAAAACGTAAAAATACACCAATTAACAGCAACAGTACATAATATAAATTGGCCGAAAGTGTTTGTCTTCATGTGCTGTTCATTGCCTTAAGGTTAAATCTGACAACATCATTAACATCACATAAAAAATAAAACAATTAATTTGAATTCATATTTTTACACCAGTTCTTGTCATTTCTAAAAAGAAATACATAACTGCAAAATAATCCTGATAAACACATCTGTAATTAAAAAGAAAATCATAACGAAAATTGGAAAAATAATTTTCTTTCATCATTGCAAAAATGCTTCAAATTTCACAGAAAAAGAGTTGGCTGGCAATGCTGTTCGCCGAAAACAGTTTTTCAACTCGAGTGTTGAATTTTGAGCTTTATCCGAAAGATTTTTTCGTTGGAATGGCTAAAATCTTTCATTCAGTCTTTCAAACTATCTTTCAATAATCTTTTGAAAGTGTTTCAACAGTCTTTGCCAGAATAGCCCTGTACGAGCTAAGCCGGAGTCCAGAAAGAGCCGCCGTCGCCTACGTGACTGCACAATAGGTGTCCCGTTGCAGTTCACGTCCACTGCTGTTGGTTAGCAGACGCCACGTTTGCAGTTTTCGGCTTTGAATCCGCTGACTCCACGCGCGAGCCAACTTAAACTTCGCACCTTGTTTACGCTAACTCCTCCCCTCCTAAGTGAGGGACGTCCTCGGACCTCTCGCTTGTTGCTTGGATGATATTTTTACCGCCCTTGACATTGCCGCTTTCCGTTTTCGCTTTACAAGGAAGATCATGAGAAACAGCGAAACGTTGATGATGGCCGACGCTACTCGAATCGATGATGTCACGGTCAGCCCAGTTTTTAGATCAACGCTAAGGTCGTTCACTAGTTGACGGTTTCTTAGGGCATGATGTCGGAGGCAAGGTAGACTCATTATTGCGTCATGACCTGTTACGTTTATTTTGGTGGCCCAAGGAATCTCCGCTGCTCTCGCGCGTAGTGAGTTGCGATTAGTGGAGACCGTCTCGTTCACGCTAACCTCGCCCGAAAAAGTGATTTGGTAAGTACCTCTTCCAAGCGATGTAGTCTCGTTGTCTAGCCTTACCGTTGCGGCATGATCGTTTATGACGACCAGGCCGTCATCAATCTCTTGTACTGGATCTAGTTCGCCAAATGCTGTTCTGCAATGTGCAACGATACTGGACACCAGCTGCTGGGCGCAAGTTGTAGTGTTTGATTTCCTGCGAACTGCATAGTCGTTCCCAAACAGCTGTCTAGCGGGTAGATGTCTTTTCCGCAAACCGCTATAGTGTTGTCGCGAAGGGATATCATTTTGTTGTTGTGTGCCACAGGGAGGATAGTCATCTTTTTACAACTTAGCCTAGGTCTGGGGTACTTAATCAAAAAGTGAATTAAACTATTGTTATGTTAGACTTTAAACTTAGAAACTAGTAACATATCTGCTATGGTTAAACTGCTGAGGGACTTGTTTTCAAAAAGTGATTTAATTTCATTGTTATCCAAAATGATTGGGTTAATTATGTTATCTAGGTCGGTGATAATGGCCCTATTTCTAGCCATAAGGACTTCGTAGAGGTGTCCGGTATCGATTTGCTCCGATTTCTTTACCTTGAGAATTCTATTTACCGCATCAGTAAGTTCGGTGATCTGTTTCTGTAGTTGTGAGTTTATTGTTACCTGCTGGTTGTTACTGTCCTTAAGCTTATCCATTTCTATTGTCACTTTTAAGAAGTCGTCAAAATCGGGCATGCCCGCTATGACCTTGAGAGCAGTTCCCAAGATATGGAGGCTACGCGGGCGTCGTGGTGGGCCGGTTACTGTACGAAGTTTGTCGATTTGTTCCAAGTCAGCCGCCATGAGTTTCGTCATATGGCTCTGTGGGAATAGTTTCAGCGCTAGGCGGGTTTCGCCTGTTAGTTCTGTATACGCCGTCAGGTTGGTTATGTGCCTGATATGACCATAAGAATCCCACAAAACTATGTCGCCGTCGATAATCGGTAAGTAGTCCGAGTGTGAAAAGTCCATGATTTTACAGTCCGCTGGAAGCAACGTCGTGCAAAGCACGAATGCTAATAGTCTGAAGGCAAAATAAAAATGAAAGAGGGAAAAAGAAAGGGATAAATAATAGTATAACAGTAGCACTATGTTTAGCGAAGAAAGGGGTTAGTTTATTGCCCAAACGTCGATTTGACTCAATGAGCACCCTTTCCCCTATAGCAAAGCTCCTTGCGGACCTATCTTTGTTATGATTTCTAATGGTGGTTTCTTGGGTCTGCCTCACCCTATTGTGAGCTTCTGCAACAGCTTTTGGGCACGAGTGGAACACGTCTATGGGTATCTTGTTGGTAACGGAGTGGATCGTCTTATTATATTCGATCGTTGCCGGTAGTATGAGGTCAGTCGTGTCCTCAATTCCTCTCTCCAACTTTACACACCTAGCTATTTCGGTCATGGTACTGTGAAATCTTCCACCTGTCCGTTTGATGTGCTATGTAAGGGAGGGGCGTTTACTATTTCAATGTTGAAGTGGTTTTTTAACCCTAATTCCCAGATTATTAAAAGTAACGTAAACCCAGAAGTGACACTGTCAGACTCATATGAGCTATGTTAAACTACTGAAAAACTCAATTTATTTTATTTTTTCAAATCTAGTTACTACCAGGGAACTGTATAGCGGACGAGCTCGCGATACAGGGCACTACTGAGCAGTTAGGCCAGGAGTTGACCAAGCTCGGTGTCCCTCTTTTAACATGTAAGCTTCGTACCCATGCCAGCTCTATACACGATACGAATTTAAAATGGGTTGAAGGCAACACAAGCCTCATTGCGCGCCAACTTTGGCCAACGTTAAATCCTCGACGTTCTAAAGAACTCCTCTCACTAAACAGATCCCAGATCAGAACCACGATCGGCGTCCTTACGGGTCACTGCCTAATCGGTACCCACGCAAAAAGGATGGGGCTGTTTTCGAACGACTTCTGTCGCAGCTGTCTGGACGAGGAGGACGAAAACCTCCTCCTATGTTACTGTCCTGCTTTATCCAGAAGAAGGCAGACCTACTTAGGCAACTTCTTCTTCGGAAGTCTAGAAGATCTAGCTGATAAGACCATACGCCGTCCACTAAGCTTCGTTAATAGCTCCAAATGGTTTAACGAGTGAGCGAAATTATGCTCGATCTCATGTGGTAAAACAATGGGCCGCCTGGCCTAAGTGTGCTCCTCCTGGAGCAGCCACTTCTACCTACTACTTAAAGACGTTTTTATTTAAGTTTTTTTATTTGATGTAAAGAACTTGTAAATACAGGGTCCACAGGAAAACAATTGCTACTGCAGCGCTAGAGGCCATGCATTAGGTTTGGGTTTTTTTATATACGCATCATACAAATTTTCAACTCGAGTGTTGAATTTTGAGCTTTATCCGAAAGATTTTTTCGTTGGAATGGCTAAAATCTTTCATTCAGTCTTTCAAACTATCTTTCAATAATCTTTTGAAAGTGTTTCAACAGTCTTTGCCAGAATAGCCCTGTACGAGCTAAGCCGGAGTCCAGAAAGAGCCGCCGTCGCCTACGTGACTGCACAATAGGTGTCCCGTTGCAGTTCACGTCCACTGCTGTTGGTTAGCAGACGCCACGTTTGCAGTTTTCGGCTTTGAATCCGCTGACTCCACGCGCGAGCCAACTTAAACTTCGCACCTTGTTTACGCTAACTCCTCCCCTCCTAAGTGAGGGACGTCCTCGGACCTCTCGCTTGTTGCTTGGATGATATTTTTACCGCCCTTGACATTGCCGCTTTCCGTTTTCGCTTTACAAGGAAGATCATGAGAAACAGCGAAACGTTGATGATGGCCGACGCTACTCGAATCGATGATGTCACGGTCAGCCCAGTTTTTAGATCAACGCTAAGGTCGTTCACTAGTTGACGGTTTCTTAGGGCATGATGTCGGAGGCAAGGTAGACTCATTATTGCGTCATGACCTGTTACGTTTATTTTGGTGGCCCAAGGAATCTCCGCTGCTCTCGCGCGTAGTGAGTTGCGATTAGTGGAGACCGTCTCGTTCACGCTAACCTCGCCCGAAAAAGTGATTTGGTAAGTACCTCTTCCAAGCGATGTAGTCTCGTTGTCTAGCCTTACCGTTGCGGCATGATCGTTTATGACGACCAGGCCGTCATCAATCTCTTGTACTGGATCTAGTTCGCCAAATGCTGTTCTGCAATGTGCAACGATACTGGACACCAGCTGCTGGGCGCAAGTTGTAGTGTTTGATTTCCTGCGAACTGCATAGTCGTTCCCAAACAGCTGTCTAGCGGGTAGATGTCTTTTCCGCAAACCGCTATAGTGTTGTCGCGAAGGGATATCATTTTGTTGTTGTGTGCCACAGGGAGGATAGTCATCTTTTTACAACTTAGCCTAGGTCTGGGGTACTTAATCAAAAAGTGAATTAAACTATTGTTATGTTAGACTTTAAACTTAGAAACTAGTAACATATCTGCTATGGTTAAACTGCTGAGGGACTTGTTTTCAAAAAGTGATTTAATTTCATTGTTATCCAAAATGATTGGGTTAATTATGTTATCTAGGTCGGTGATAATGGCCCTATTTCTAGCCATAAGGACTTCGTAGAGGTGTCCGGTATCGATTTGCTCCGATTTCTTTACCTTGAGAATTCTATTTACCGCATCAGTAAGTTCGGTGATCTGTTTCTGTAGTTGTGAGTTTATTGTTACCTGCTGGTTGTTACTGTCCTTAAGCTTATCCATTTCTATTGTCACTTTTAAGAAGTCGTCAAAATCGGGCATGCCCGCTATGACCTTGAGAGCAGTTCCCAAGATATGGAGGCTACGCGGGCGTCGTGGTGGGCCGGTTACTGTACGAAGTTTGTCGATTTGTTCCAAGTCAGCCGCCATGAGTTTCGTCATATGGCTCTGTGGGAATAGTTTCAGCGCTAGGCGGGTTTCGCCTGTTAGTTCTGTATACGCCGTCAGGTTGGTTATGTGCCTGATATGACCATAAGAATCCCACAAAACTATGTCGCCGTCGATAATCGGTAAGTAGTCCGAGTGTGAAAAGTCCATGATTTTACAGTCCGCTGGAAGCAACGTCGTGCAAAGCACGAATGCTAATAGTCTGAAGGCAAAATAAAAATGAAAGAGGGAAAAAGAAAGGGATAAATAATAGTATAACAGTAGCACTATGTTTAGCGAAGAAAGGGGTTAGTTTATTGCCCAAACGTCGATTTGACTCAATGAGCACCCTTTCCCCTATAGCAAAGCTCCTTGCGGACCTATCTTTGTTATGATTTCTAATGGTGGTTTCTTGGGTCTGCCTCACCCTATTGTGAGCTTCTGCAACAGCTTTTGGGCACGAGTGGAACACGTCTATGGGTATCTTGTTGGTAACGGAGTGGATCGTCTTATTATATTCGATCGTTGCCGGTAGTATGAGGTCAGTCGTGTCCTCAATTCCTCTCTCCAACTTTACACACCTAGCTATTTCGGTCATGGTACTGTGAAATCTTCCACCTGTCCGTTTGATGTGCTATGTAAGGGAGGGGCGTTTACTATTTCAATGTTGAAGTGGTTTTTTAACCCTAATTCCCAGATTATTAAAAGTAACGTAAACCCAGAAGTGACACTGTCAGACTCATATGAGCTATGTTAAACTACTGAAAAACTCAATTTATTTTATTTTTTCAAATCTAGTTACTACCAGGGAACTGTATAGCGGACGAGCTCGCGATACAGGGCACTACTGAGCAGTTAGGCCAGGAGTTGACCAAGCTCGGTGTCCCTCTTTTAACATGTAAGCTTCGTACCCATGCCAGCTCTATACACGATACGAATTTAAAATGGGTTGAAGGCAACACAAGCCTCATTGCGCGCCAACTTTGGCCAACGTTAAATCCTCGACGTTCTAAAGAACTCCTCTCACTAAACAGATCCCAGATCAGAACCACGATCGGCGTCCTTACGGGTCACTGCCTAATCGGTACCCACGCAAAAAGGATGGGGCTGTTTTCGAACGACTTCTGTCGCAGCTGTCTGGACGAGGAGGACGAAAACCTCCTCCTATGTTACTGTCCTGCTTTATCCAGAAGAAGGCAGACCTACTTAGGCAACTTCTTCTTCGGAAGTCTAGAAGATCTAGCTGATAAGACCATACGCCGTCCACTAAGCTTCGTTAATAGCTCCAAATGGTTTAACGAGTGAGCGAAATTATGCTCGATCTCATGTGGTAAAACAATGGGCCGCCTGGCCTAAGTGTGCTCCTCCTGGAGCAGCCACTTCTACCTACTACTTAAAGACGTTTTTATTTAAGTTTTTTTATTTGATGTAAAGAACTTGTAAATACAGGGTCCACAGGAAAACAATTGCTACTGCAGCGCTAGAGGCCATGCATTAGGTTTGGGTTTTTTTATATACGCATCATACAAATTTTGTTTATTCTGAGTGTATGATCCTCGCATCCAATAAACTATCGGCTAATACCTTACTGGTGAACTAGTTGGTCATTATTACATTTGTGTTTGTGAGGTTCACACAGTTTTTCAGCACCCTTTTTGCAAGATTCACAACTCCTCGATTACCGTCTCTGCATGTGTATGACATTTCAGGAAGTATTAGTACCGTCGCACTTCCATATTCTGATTACATATTTATCGGGATTGGAAGACATAAACTTTAACAACTAGCATCAACCTCGGCAAGGCATAAATTCTTCATAATATGTCGAAAATTGCAGTTTTTTCAACAATTTTAGTAGACTTCATCCCATTCCGACTAAATGTCTGCTAGGCTTTAAAACTATGAACTTGGCACGATCAAAATACATCTAAACATGAAAAATAAAAATATTCTTCCATATAGTAGACAAAACGTCAAGGAATTCTGAGTAAATTTGAGTTTTTGTTCAAATGAGCTTCTGAGGCTCACTTCTGGGTTTACGTTACATTAAAAAAAAAATGTTGAAAAAAAATTGAAAAACTGTCTAAAAAATTAAATTTATAAATGAAATAGAATTCTAACACTCATTAGAGGATTACAAAAAAAACTTGGAATCGAAAATCTTTTGGTATAGGATTTATCACCATTTGAAATCTTAATTGAGACTGTGAGGCTCACTTCTGGGAATTAGGGTTAAGCAAGATCGGATAGTGTTGGAATTTAGTGATTTCTCGTTATCGCAAAAGATGGTCTTTGTTCCTGAGAACAGGTTAATTAGTTGCAAGAGGCATGGTTTCACGTCAATTATGGGACGAGAAGCTTGCGGCTGGACGACTGCGTATTTCGACAGCTTATCAACGCAAGTCAGGAAGTAAGTCGCATTAGTCGAGAATATGTCGACATGAAGGATTTCCCCGGGGAATGTTGGCACAGGTGTTTTCTCGATAGGATGTTTTGTTGAGTGCCTGCCATATTTTGCTCTTGCACAGACTCTGCAATTTCCCGTTACTTCCTTGGCTTTCTTTTCCATTCGTGGGGAAAAAATAATCATTCAGTATTTGCGTAACATTTTCTTGAGAAGCGCGATGAGCTCTATTATGCTCCTGGTTTATGATCTCCAATTGTTCGTTGGGATCAAATACGTCTGTCACGAATTTTGTTGTGTGACGGAAAGTGGTATTCGGGAACAGGTTCACTAGTTGGTGCTGGATCTGTGCCAACAGAGGAAGTTCGCAATGAATTCCATTGACCACATCAGGGTTCACAGCTTCGCGTAGCATTTTAAACAGTGTCTCCTTATCGTGAAAGGTAAGGAAATTATGGAGCTTGTTTCCGAAAATCACGAACGTCCTCTTCATCGAATGTTCACCTGATTCTAGAATAAGTTGATTCCTGTACACGTTTACAGGTTTCGAAACAGTTTCTATTGTGTAAGTTAGTGATTCTTCGCTGGGAATAGTTGCAGCATCTGAATCGGGTTCGATCTAAAGAATTTATAAACTGACGTGATAGAGCATCTGCCACCAAGTTATCCCTGCCTGGTTTGTACTGGAGCTTGGCATTATAACCTTCAATAAAGGCCTTCCACCTTTTAATTTTTGGATTGGGGTTACGGTCTGACACCGCAAAGGTTAGGGGTTGGTGGTCGGTGTAAATGTTTAAATCACTTACACCGTATAAATAGTGGCTCTTCAGGGCCCAAACGATGGCCAGGAGCTCTCGCTCATTTGTGGCAAAGTGTTCTTCTTTTTTATCCAATGTTCTCGAAATCATTGTAATCGGTCTGCCTTTCTGCGACAAAACAGCGCCCAAAGCGTGCGAAGAGGCATCAGTCGTGAGGTCAAAAGCCTTTCTGAAATCAGGATACGCCAACATGACGTCTTCGGAGATGAGAACTCGCTTAAGCTTATTAAATGCCCCGACTTGATCGGGGTCGAGTGAGATTTTAATTTTCTTCGATTTGGCAGCCGATACTTTACCGAATTCGCCTCTAAGTATGCTGGTTAGTGGTTCTTCGCATAGTCGCGAATAAAATACCTATAATAGCCAGGCAAGCGCAAAAAAGATCGAACGGCCCTTAGGGTTGTGGGCAGAGGGAAACTTTGAATTGCCTCGACTTTCTGAAGGCAAGTTTTTATTCCATTTTCAGTAACCTTAAAACCGAGGTACTCAAGCTCTGTTTTAAAGAATTTCTCAACAGCTTCTAGCAAGCTTCTTAAGACCGTTTCTACATGCCTCAACTGTTCATCTTTATCCTGTGAAAAAATGATGACGTCGTCGATATATACAAAACAACATTTGCCTATATGTTCCCTGAGGACGTCATCAATGGCCCTCTGAAAGATGCTAGGCGCATTCTGCAAGCCGAAAGGGAGACGGCAAAACTCATATTTACCGTTACAAACAGAAAAAAACGGTTTTCTCACGGTCCCGCTCGGCAAGTTCAATTTGATGAAAACCAGACTTAAGGGGGTATTCCGCAGTGACGGCTTCAAAAATTCGAAATTTTTTTTATTACATTTTCATAATCTCAACGTATTTACAATTCAAACTGTGAAAGTATTTTTACAATATCTCGAAAATTCCGAAAGTTATGGGATGTCAAAGTCGGCGCGCCGACCGCAAAATTATCTTAACTTAAATCCTCTTTTTCTCGAAACCATGTTTTTCAAACTGGTAGACATAATATATCAAGTTCTACTAAGCCGATTTGCTTCAAATTTTAACTGAATATTCTACATAC
The DNA here is from genome assembly GCA_963971225.1 of Melieria omissa. NCBI lineage: Eukaryota > Metazoa > Arthropoda > Insecta > Diptera > Ulidiidae > Melieria > Melieria omissa. The sequence goes on along the minus strand of OZ020269.1, from coordinate 49,832,273 downwards.
ATGTCGCTATCGTACTGTCTAAAATTGTGTCTATACAATAAGTAGTTTTTTCTTAATCCAACATTTACTTTGAAAAAAAAACCCTCAAATCACATATATTTTTTAAATTTGCATAACTTTTCTCAATTTCAATATTTTTACTTTTCCGCACTTCACACGATAGCTGACGTTACACAGATTCTAAAAAAATTTTTGTTTTTTGTTTAAGACTTCCGAGACAGCTGCAATCACGTCTACCGTTTTCCCCTGCGCTGGAAACGACTTAATTTCAACGCGCTCTGGAAGCCGTAATTTTTGTGTATGCGAACAGTAAAAATTATTTTGTGTACATGAAATATGTATAAATATATGGCAAAAAATTAAATATCTTTTATATTTTCTGAGAAAAAAATTCTTGAAAATCTACCTGAAAAAGGCGCGTCACTACGGAATACCCCCTTAAGGCAGGTTCTCACCTTGTGGGGGAAAAAAAACAATTTTTTTGTTTGCCTTATCGTGTAGATATATGTTTCAGAAATGTGCTCCAGAAATTTCAGATCAAAATCTGAAAAATTACAAAAGTTACAGGCCGTTACATAGAGCAGTGTAGAGCACCGGCCAAGCGCGCTTTAAACTTCAAACGCGTTTTTCTCAGAACCACATTTTCGGACCTTACGGAAGTGATTGAAGGCGCTGGAATGAACCAATCTTCACCAAATTTTTTAGAAATGTTCCTTAGGGTTTTTTCTAATAAACGAACCACGATCAGCCAAAAATATATAGAAATTGTTTATTTAAACAAATAATTAGTGAACAAAAAAATGCGAAAATCTTAATTTTTTTTTCAAAACCTCATAACTTTTGTAATTTTGATTTTTTTTTCATGATCTTGGTTCATTCAATAGATAATACGGCACACATAAAAAATGTGTTCGGTTTTTGTGTTTCCGATCACGGGTTTTGACGGAATCACTTCCGGTAGCGGGACACCTCCTCGCCGACATGCCGCCACGGATGGACGCCTCCTCCCCCCTTTTTTTGATTCATTCAATTTGAAAAATTGTATTCTCTAAATAAATGTGTGTTCATATCCAGAAACAATTTTCAGCGTTGTATCTTTAACCGTTTTCTCAAAAAAAATTCCTATAAAAAGTGCACTTTTTCGGATCCACAAGGTGAGAACCTGCCTTAAGGCAGGTTTCTACCTCGTGCGGCCGAGAAAACATGTTTTTTTTGAAAAATTTTTGATGGGAAGGTTTTTAAGATAAACACTGGAAAATTTTTTCAGATGTAGTATGTATGTTTATTGTACAAGTAAAAAAAGTTTCAAGATAAAATATGCAAAGGGGGGGAGGGGGCCATCGAGCAATGGCGGCATGATTTCGCGGAAGTCCTGCCGCTGTTTGAGATGACTTGAAACACAAAAATTAAATTTTTTCTTATTCTGTATCCTTTTGTCTATGGCTGGAACTAGGATTTAAAAAAAAAATGAAATATGAAGGATATATGCGATTTTGACTAAAAAACTAAATTTTACCTACTTTTTCCAATACAAATTTCTATTTTTAATGAAAAAAATTATTATTTCTTGAAGATCCTAGTTCGGGCCATAGCTAAGACCTTGATAAATTACTGTTTAAAATTTCGTAGCTATTGCTCAACTCGTGTGGCCTAAATCACTTCCGCAAGGTCAAAAAATGTAGTTTTGAGAAAAACGCGTTCAAAGTTTTGCTTCAGTACTCGGCGCGCTCGACACCGCTACCTATTTCGATAAATTGCTTCCGTAATTCAAAAGATTTCAACTTCAAATTTTGGGAGCGTATTCTAAAATCATGTATTAATCCAAAAATGCATGAAAAAAATCGATTTTTTTGACCGCACAAGGTAGAAACCCCCCTTAAGGGGGTCGTCTAGTGTGAAGGCCGTATTTTTATGCCTTTTTTGACAGTCATTATTAAAAAAACCGTTCAAGTAAAATAACTTTTGAATTTTTTTTTCTTCTTTGAGTACATTTCGACAAAGTTTTATAATTATTTGAAGCCAATCTATTGATTAGTATCGGAGTTACACCACTCAACAGGAAGACGTAAAAAAAAAAAGTTGCTCCACTGCTGCCATGATTCCGGGCGTTGTAATTATCTGAAATCAAAAAACCAAACGCCATTTCATTCCTGAGACTTCAAACTGCAAATTGAGCTAAAAGAAAGTTCGAATTCCAAAAAAAAGTATTTTTTTGCCTAAACATAAAAAAATATGAGTTTTTCGACTATTTTTCACGTGCATATAATTGAAGAAAAAAAAAGTAACGAAGCAATCTTAATTCTTTTAGCTTAATTTGTAGTTGGACATGTACTCAAGATGGTGTAAAAAGTTGAGCATTAATAGTGAAATAGTTTTTGAGATATCGTGGCAGCAGTTTTGAAAAAACGTGTTTTGAGAAAAACGCGTTTTTAAGTTGGATCGGAGTAGGTATGCGCTCCGCATACCTACTCCGGTTTACAAGTGCAACTTGATAACGGCTTCGAATTTACAAAAATCCATTTATACACGTCTTCTAAACATGTTTTAGAAGTGATTTATGAAAAAAAACAAACGATTTTTTTGACCCGTCACACTAGACGACCCCCATAAGGTCTAGCGTCGTAAATAGGTGGGCTTTCCCCAGGTTTGATAAAATTACCCCCACGTTGGGAATAGGGTACGAATCCTCAATTGTCTTTTCGTTCAATTTTCGAAAATCAACAAGTCTCTTTTGCTTGACCCCATTGTCATCAACATTTTTTTATCAACAACCCATATGGGGTTGTTGTACGGCGGCCTCGAAGGCCGTATTATATCGTTTCGGGGAGATTCTTAATCTCGGATTTGACAAAATCCGCAACACCCAAAGGGTATGGGTAAAATTTTGCATAACTGGGGTCGTTATCCCTGGTGCGAATTGTAGCGACAACATTCGTGTTGTACGGCAGTTTCTCGTTCGGGTCGGCAAAGACTCCAGAGACGCGCTTTATCATATTGGAAAACGTTTCTTTCACGCTCACCAGGACCGACTCGGTTTGTACTTGAAGATGGCTGACATCTTCGCCTTTTATGAAATGCATTTTCTCTATTCCAGAATTATATTCGATAACACCCTTCTTTAAGTTAATGTTGGCATGGACCCTATTCAATAGGTCGAGACTTACAATACCGTCAAACAGTACTAGGTTCGACAAAATGAAAAATTCTGCTATTTCCCCGAATAGCTGCACTTTGCACTTGTTTAATACGTCAGTACACCCATGTGTGGATTTAACCATAAATCTCCTGTCGACAGGCTTGACCCCTTTCAAACCCGCTAGAGGCCTGATGTAGTTCTTGGAAGCCCCTGTGTAAACAAGGAGTTTTATCTCCTGTCCACCTAGTGTTTTCGAGATCCAGGGCAGAAGGGACCTTCCCCTAAAAAATTGACCTCTTCTATTTTAAGGTCTTCTACAGTCGATTCCGCTAATTCCTCATATGACGACTCTGAATTCGGTTCAGACTCGGGGTTCTGCTGGTGCAAATGATTTACCCTTTGAAATTTTGGACCCGTACGACGGTCCGAGGATGCCTGTCGCTTTTGTAACTGGCCGTTTCCGAAATTTGTGGGTTGTCTCAAACGAGACGTTGAGGGGTCGATTTCCATTGGTTCCTGCCGAGTCTGCGACCCTCGATTACCACCCTGTCGATATTACTGAAGCTTGATCAGGAACGCAGATTTCTAAAACGGGGTTGTTGTTTTAGTTCATTTCAAATTTCTAGAGTTGCTGGTGTGAGTAATTTTTTGTGACCAAAGAAATGTTTATTTTTATTTGTATTTTTTTGTGCAATTTCGTTATACGTTTGTATAAAACTAACTATAAAAATATATTATTACCTAAAAGTGTCAAAAGAACCGTTGGGTATGCTTTATTGAATTAAATTGAATTTATTGAAAAAAATAAAAACAGTTCTGCGTTCGAACTACAGCATTTATCACCCAAAGCATACCTGTTCTAATCTGATCGTTAACCCTGTGTCAGAGATTCGCTAAATGAAGAACTGCGAAATAAAAAGGACGTCAACTGACCCTCTCGTATATTTCTTCTTTGGTATATTTTTCAACAATATCTACGCAATGTACCCAAAAAGTTGATATGTTGTGTATTTAATGCAGAAAATTAATGAGAACATACTTTTAAAAGCAAATAATTGAAAGGAAACTGGCAGCTCTTTTCCCTAATATCGGGAAAAGAGCGAAAACAGTGAGGAGCTGATAACTGCCAGCAACGGGCGATTTTTTCACTGTGATTTGGTAATCACAGTGTTACACTGCGATTGACTGGCAACGAAAACAGCGATTGTAAATCACTGTTTTCCAAATCACTGTTTTGCCAAAATCGCTGTGAACAAATGAGAAGCGAATCACACCTTGACTGGCAACGAAAACAGCGATTGAAAATCACTGTTTTGCCAAAATCGCTGTGAACAAATGAGAAGCGAATCGCACCTTAACCCTTTCCGACATGAAAATAATGCCGGGCTGTATGAATTGTATGGGCTGTAGTCCAATATATTGGACATTGTGACTGAAAGGGTTAACTGGCAACGAAAACAGCGATTGTAAATCACTGTTTTACAATAATGGCTGTCGTTTCCACCACGAATTACAACCCCATCATCAAAGTGAAATTTGTATGGAAAGTTGCTCATTTATAATGCAAAACTGTAGCAACATAAAGTCATAAAGTTAATATTTTTTGGATGTAAATTGCTAAGAACTGGATGTGTAACTTCCTTAATATTAGACATTTTCTTCCGGCTAACATTTGAATGGAAAACCAATGTTCATTTTTTCGCATTCAAACAAGTCCGCGAGCTGCCGCGTGCGATAGATAGATTCTTGCAATAGAACTGTAATTGAAAATCACAGTGTTTCAAAATCGCAGTTTTCAATCACAGTGATTTTCACATCGCAATCGCAAATGACACTGTGATTTCAAAATCGCCGTTTTGCTCATGACTATTTTATGCCGATTCCGAACGGCGAGTAGAGAGCTATTTAATAAGCATTTTTACTCTCAGAGGTTTGCCATTTTCTGTTGAAAGAGGACAGTCGCTGAAAGAAAATTTTTTTTTCTTTTTTCTCGGTGTTAGCAGCAACGGAGTCTTGAACTTGGGTTCAAGACTTTTGTTTGAATCGCGGTCCAACGCATTAGCCAGCTAAGCTACGACGCACAGTGCTTCGAATCCATACAAAATTGCGGCAAAAATAGAAGGAGTACGTGAAATTCGCTGAAACTTTGCAGTCTAAGTAATTTTTGGCTGCTGACTTCAAAATTTGAGTTTGTTTCCAAAAAATATATATAGTTTAAAAAAATCGAATATATATGGTTATATATTATTTTATCATCACCGAGCTCAAACCGCTGGAGCTATAATGATGAAATTTGGTCAAAAGTTGTATTTTAGAAAGTCACCCCTTAAAAAAGAAGCAATTTCAAAAACGTCGACCTTTAAAGGGCGGAAAGGGGGTGGTGAAGCTTATATGGACGGACATTGTTTTTTTGTTCGGATTGTTTAAAAATTGTGTATATGTATACTAAAAAAGCAATAACAAAATACGTATTTCAGCGTTTTTCTAAATTCGACATTTAAAGGGTGGAAAGAGTGCTGTAAAGTTGCTTAAAGGATATATTTTTTGTTTATTTAACATCCGTAGAACTTAACATGGAGATGAGACAAGTGAATATGCAATGCAGCTCAATTTATAACGGCGAGACTATTATAAAAATTATTCTGCAAAACTAGGCCTTCTTTAAAATGACACATTCCTCCTTTTTTAGAATATCTTAGCGTTGAATCACATTTTAGCAAACAAATTCCATAATAATGAAAAAAAAACGGAAAATTTGGCTCATAATGGGTTAAATAAGCGTACCAAACCTATTTTTATAAAAAACATTCATAGTTTGTGGCTTTTACTTGTTTACACATTTTGGTCGCAATTTTAACTCAAGCGATTTCTGTAAAAAAATAAACATTAACAGTTTCGAAAAAATTGGATATTTTCCAAAGGCGCAAAAAGACGCCGAATTTTTTTTACGGACTTAACCCTGCTGTTAGGTTAAGCCCATTTGGTCCAATCTTTGGCTTGTTTCCTTTGTAATTTTTGCTTAACTATTTAACTATTAACTATTTTTTACATCAGTTATGTTGAGTAAAGAATGAATGAACCAAAATAAATAAAAAAAATTTGAATAAATTGTTGTTTTGTACAAAAATTGCAGTATGAAACAAATGGTCCCTTTTCTAACCTAACAGCAGGGTTAAGAGAAGAAAGTCCATCTAAAACAGGTCATAAAACGGATTTACGCCAGTTAACGCCATTCGATTTAAATTGCCTTTCTAAGTTTGGTTATTTTAAATTTTCATTGGTTAAAAAACATTCACTTTTGAAAATTCGTACAAAAAAAATTGTTTATGCTAAACAAAAAACAACTGATCAGTCTCGCTCCTATCAATGTAGTTTTAATATTAACAGAAATTGGTGGCCTATCTACAACAACACATTTTCTACAATTTTTTTTATACAAGCACCTAAATTGCATTTTTCCCCTTTTCCCCATTTTTCTAAAAAATATCCGACTTTGACAAGCTATATCTCCTAATCTCGACAATTTTTCGAGAAAGTATTTTGGATACAGCTTAACTAAAGAATTACCTTTAACATGATACTACTTTTGTCAAAATCCGCGATAATTTTTTTTCTTATTTTTGTCCACTCTCGAAGCACTGTGCGACGGCTACCTATTATTGTAGCTTAACAAAGTTATATATAATACTTAGTCTTTTTATTTCAAAGTACATTGCATAAATTTGCAGTTTTTCACTTTGGAAATTCAACTTATGAATTATTTGAAAGATATATTTTAGGACAAAAGATATACTTCGTGTTTTACATTTAAGTTAGCAAGAATATTTTGTGCACTGTCTGTATGATCAACCAGTGACTACGTGACGCGAAACTGAGACGGGAAATGATTTTCAGACCATTTTTTGCTTTTTCCGATCGTCCGATAGTGTACGGGTTTTTTTACCCAAACATTCGCACACACCGGTTACCAGTCAATTGTTTGCATCTTACAGGACTATTCTGGCAAAGACTGTTGAAACACTTTCAAAAGATTATTGAAAGATAGTTTGAAAGACTGAATGAAAGATTTTAGCTATGCCAACGAAAAAATCTTTCGGAAAAAGCTCAAAATTCAACACTCGAGTTGAAATGCTGTTTTCGGCGAACAGTATTGCCAGCCAACTCTTTTTCTGTGAAATTTGAAGCATTTTTGCAATGATGAAAGAAAATTATTTTTCCAATTTTCGTTATGATTTTCTTTTTAATTACAGATATTTTTATTGTATAACGCATTTCTTTTTAGAAAAGACAAAAACTGGTGTAAAAATATGAATTAAAATTAATTGTTTTATTTTTTTTGTGTGATGTTTATGATGTTACCAGATTTAACCTTACGGCAATGAACAGCATATGAAGATATACCATATAACAAACACTTTAGGTCGATTTATATTATGTACTTTTGCTGTTAATTGGTGTATTTTTACGTTTTCTTTCATCCTTCATAAAAATCTCACATTTGTAAACCAAGTGCTCTGTTCGATGCTGGCTGTTGGCAAACGAACCGTCCGTCGTGAAATGAAAAATTCAAACAAAATTTCAAAAATTTCAATCAATGGCTGAAGAAATCAAGCTGAAGTAAAAATTAAAAAATTGCATTCTTTTATGAAATATGTCCATATATATTATATATATACGTATATCGTTTCTTTTCATAACACAAACACAACGCACGTACTTTTTGCAAGCTGAAAGACGACCCCAAAAGCACATCTTTCAAACTGTCTTTCATGTTACGGAAAAAAGCTTTCAAGATAGTTGCTAGAATAGCAAATTGTCTTCCGAAAGATTTTTGTACTTCGAAAGATTGAGGTGAGTTGAAAGATAGTTGCCAGAATAGCTCTCATGCTCAGCAATCACCACTTTTGCCCACTCACGAGAGGCTTTGTCCTTATCCGTGAGGTCTTTGTCCTTGACTGCTCTAGGCCTGCCAACGATTATGTATGCTGATCTCCTATTGCTGTATGCTTGAACCGTTTAAAGAGGGCCGCGGGGGTTTTGAAATTATATTCCACAATTAAATTAAAACACAAACGACCTATGTATGTTGTGTGGTTAATAAGCATTATCCATATTATTCACAAAAAAGTTAACAACTAAAACTAACGAAATTCACAAAAAAAGTAAGTAAAAAACAATAGAAAGTTAACGTGAAAACCAATGAAATTCAAAATAATAAAAAAATTTTAAACAAAAAAAGGAAATCACAGCTGGTTCAGAAGTGCTACCATACTTTTGTATAGCACAGTTCAATATACGAGTAGATCGTTTAATACAGGTTTGTGATGTTCATAGCGAGCATCGCGTTTATAATAATCATTGATTTTTGTGTGAAACGGTAACAGTAAATAGAATAATTTCTAATTTCTACATATTACCAAAAAGTATGGTTGGTTGGTTGGTTCAAGTGGCGATGTTCCATCATCCAATTAGCGCGTTGGCGCCGTTTTGTTACCACTATTCCCGGTAGGTACACTAGGGTATGCTGTGCGGTGTCTTCTGGACTGTATGTTTATGTATATCCATATATATATATATATCCTCTATATCCAGTCCGAGAGGTTAATGAAAGAGAGTAGCGAGCTTACACTGCACTTTGCTATCTCCTCGAAATTCTGGAATGTCGGTTTTCCCAGCGTTTTCCATCTCCTTCTTGATAGCGCCGGGCAGTCGCAGAGGAAGTGGTGTACGGTTTCCTTCTCGTCCGGGTTTTCACAGCTGTTACAGCTGGTATTGTATGGGATCCCCATTTTTGCCGCGTGCTCGCCAATAGGCCAGTGACCAGTGATAACTGCCGTTAGTCTTGCCACATCCCGGCGGCCCTTGTTCAAGAGCTCCGCGGTCTTTTTCTTGTCGTATGTTGGCCAAAGTAGTCTGCTGGTTTTACAGGATTCCGTCCTCTGCCATCTAGTGTCGGCTTTGGCGAAGAAGTCCTTCGAGACCTCGCTCTTGATGGAGCCCAGTGGGGCGTGAACCGTCAACGCCTCGCTTTCATCAAGAGCGGAGCCTCTCCGAGCTAGCTCATCGGCTCTTTCGTTCCCTTCAATGTTCTTGTGCCCTGGCACCCATATCAGGGTAACTCTGAACCTATGAGCCAGCTCTGTGAGGAGCTTCCTGCACTCCTGCACTAGTTTTGACGACAGAATCGGCGATCCCAGTGCCTTGATCGTAGATAGGCTGTCGGAAAGTATAGTGATGTGGCTTTTGTAGGATGTGTCTGCCAGTGCCATCCTACACGCTTCCCTAATAGCAAGCACTTCCGCCTGGAAGACGCTTGCTGTATTGGGGAGACGGAAAGACACATTTAGTTTAAGGTGCTCCGAAAAGACTCCTGCTCCTACTCCGCATACCATCTTGGAGCCATCCGTGTAAATCGTGGTATGCAGGTTATTAAGGATGTTCCCTCTCTTCCATTCTAGACGGGAGGGGGTACGGATATCGTTGTTTTTCCCAAAAGCAATGATGGGAATAGCGTAATCCGTAGTTGTAGGCAGGCTCCTTTGCCCTTGTAATAGTAGACTGCCGTGGCCATACGGTCTGTCTCTCCAGCAACCGGTTTCTCTCAGCCTGAGAGCACTAAGAGTTGCGGTTTTCATAATGTGCAGATCAACGGGAAGCAAGTGCGTCAGCACGTTAAGCGCCTCTCCAGGGCAGGATCTAATCGCTCCCGTAGTTCCGGCACAAGCTGTTCTTTGTAATCTACCGAGTTTGGTGATGTTATATTCCCTCCTGAGGGCTTTCCACCAGACAAGAGCTCCGTATGATAGTATTGGACGCACAACCATCTTGAACATCCAAAGCATTAGACTTGGTCGGAGGCCCCACCTCCTTCCTATCATTCTCCTGCAAGAATAAAGTGCAAATCCTGATTTGTTTATTCTATGCTCTATATTTAGCAGTTCAGTTTGGGGTCCAGAATTACCCCAAGGTATCTGGCACTGGACGAGAGGGGTAATGTAACGTTCCCAAGATGAGGTCGTCTAAAAGTTGGTATCTTAGTGCGGGTGGTAAACAGCATCAGTTCAGTTTTACCGGGGGTAATGCTTAGTCCACGTCCCGTACACCAAGCACTTAACCCGTCCAAACTACCCTGAAGGATTCCGCTAATCACATCAGGGCTCATTCCTAATGCCATTAAAACCACGTCGTCCGCATACGCAACCGTTTTGACTCCTCTCCGGTTAAGTTCTGTTAGGATGTTGTCAATGGCACAGACCCACAAGAGAGGCGATAATACCCCCCCTTGTGGTGTGCCCCTGGTTACCCATTTTGTAAGGTGGGTGTTTCCGAGCGTTGCGCTCACCACCCTCGATTGGAGCATTGCAGTGGCCCAGCTGCGAACATGTACGTTGACTCCAAGGTTCACCAGCGATGACTCTATCGCGCTTATCTCTATGTTGTTAAAAGCACCTTCTATGTCCATGAAGGCCGCCAATGTGTATTGCTTGTACTCCAGTGACATTTCCACTGTTCGTACTACTTCGTGAAGGGCTGTCTCCGTTGACTTTCCCTTCAGGCTGCTGACAACTTATGCTCTACCTCCTTACGTATATGGACGTCGAGGAGTCGCTCAAGGGTCTTGAGCACGAAGGATGTCAGACTTATGGGCCGAAAGTCCTTCGCCGATTCATGGCCTCTTTTCCCTACCTTGGGAATAAAGACGACCTTAACGCGCCTCCAACTAATGGGAATGTAGTTCCAGGCTAGGCAGGCCTTAAAAATGACCTCGAGCCAGGGTAAAACTGAGTCTTGGGATACCTGTAGCATCATTGGAATGATGCCATCTGGGCCTGGGGACTTATAAGGGGAAAAGCTTTTGATGGCCCATGCGAGATTTTCCCTAGTTATAATGCTGTTGTCACTGATTGGGGGCAGATTTAGTATCTGATGCCTTATCCGTGGTTCCTCCTTTTCGCACCCTGGGAAGTGCGTATTTAACAGCAGGTCTAAGGCCTCCTCAGTACTCTCGGTCCAGGAGCCATCCGGCTTCTTGATGTATGAGGGCAGGTGTGGTCCCTTGACAACACCTTACTTAGCCTAGCCGAATCTTTGGTGGTTTCTATGGCTGAACAGAAATCCCCCCAACCCTTGTTTTTGGAGTCCCTTATCGCCTTTTTATACGTCCTTAGGCTATTCTTGTAATTTTGCCAGTTACCCGTGGAATAGCTTAGGTTGAATGACCTCCGGACCTCCGATCTCAGACGGGATAATTCATCGTTCCACCAAGGTGGGAACGATTTCTTAGAATATTTGATTGGACAAGACGTTTTGAACGCGGAAACCATCGCGTTTTCCAACTGCTCGATTCTGTGGTCAATGTCCCCCACTGAGGATATATTGGCAGGGCGTACTCCGCCTATCCTATTGCGGATCATGCCGGCGAATCGGTTCCAGTTAGTACGTCTAGTGTTACGATATGGCGGGGGTGGTTCGACCTGAACCTCTAAATTGAAGAGTATCCAGGCGTGATCCGAAAAGGATTTTTTGCTGGACACTCTCCATTTATCCACCCTCACTTGCTCATTGTCAGTTAGTAGTGTAACATCTAGGACCTCCTCCCAACCGCTGAAGCCGTCAGTGCTTGGGAAGACGAAGGTTGGGGTGTTACCCCTGTTACACACTACCAGGTTAGTATTAAGTATAAAATCAAAGAGTGACTCACCCCGATCGTTGATTTCGCTGCTGCCCCATAGAGTGTGTCTTGCATTGGCGTAGCCTATCAACACTACACTCCGGTTGTTACCGCCGCTCATGAGCCTCCGGACTTCTTCGGGTGGCGCGGGCCTATCATGCGCCATGTAGGCCGAGGCAATTTTGATGTTGGTACCCCTCGCTGCAACTAGCTCCACCACCGTGGTGTCGTTGGTGCTGTGATGGGGTAAAAGATAGGTGTTGAGATGTTTTTTGGCAACTATACACGCCCTGGGCTTACCTTCACCCTTTTTGTAGAAAAGGTTGTAGTTGCTCAGCCGAAGTCCTTTTACCTCCGTGCTCCGCACCCAAGGCTCTTGGACGATGGCGATGTCTACATCCTCCTCCGACAGGAGGACGGCTAGGTTGTCCGTTGCCAACTTAGAGTGTTGGAGGTTGACCTGGACAACCTTCAACCCCATATCTTACTGGACGGGGGTGGTATGGTCCGGATCATCTAGCCTGACGTCGTCCAACAACTTCTGTGCATCAATGATCCCGTCAGCATCCTCCTCTTCCGGATTGGAGGAGCGGAAGACCTTCAGCCTCGCGTGCCGCACGCCAAACCGAAGTTTTTATTCTGCCCTCTCCAGGGCAGGCAAGCATTCCTCACTAATAACTAGGAGGAAGGAAATACTGTTTTTCTGCGGAGCCTCCGCCTTCAAGACTTGCCAATCCGCCATTGGCACTGTCGGGTTGTGTGCCTGCAGGTAAGGCACCAGCTTGCCACTGTCCAATGTCATATTGGGCAACCAAATGCGAGCCCTTGGTCTCCTGGGGATCTCGCTGGCTGGGATGAGCTTGAGCCTCAAGCCACCCGCTGCTTCTCCGAGCTTGGAAATGCAGCCTTCCAGGAAATCCTTCGAGAACTGGTCCTCGCACTTGATCACCCGATACCCGCGAACAACTTCCGCCAAGTCGAAACCGGGGAGAGGCACCTTCGGATTCGCTGCCAGGTTGCTCATCACATGGTCCATGACCATCTGTGTCAACCTGGCCTCGATCTCTCCCCATTTCTCCAAGGCTTCCTTGCCGCGATTGGTGGTGGCATCGACCAGCGCCACCTGTAGGTGATCCCTTGCTACGTCACTAACCGTTTCGCGGTTCGAACTGTCATGGGCAGAACGGTCGCGTTTTGTTGCTGCTGGGGGTTGCGGCAGGGTCGCTTTGTACGCCAAGTACTCATCGACAACCTTCTGAAACCGTGCCTTGTCCTCTGCGTCCTTGGGATGAGCAGTACCAGCAGCCTCGTTCTTGCTGATCCTGCCGAGGATAGCTAAGGCTCTCTGGTACTGCTTATACCTGGACGGTTCTCTAGGTCTGGCCGGTTTCTTGCTGGCTTTCGCTGCCGCCGCTGAAGTAGTGGGTTTCTCGGTAGGGGTAGAGCTGCTGTGGCCCACAGAGCCCACTCCTATCGAGGAAATTAGGGTTTCCTGGCTTGATGCCAGGAGGTCGTCTTCGGAGGAAGTGCCCACCTCTCTCCTTTTGTCCGTCAGTCGTTCGTTCTTTTCCGTTTGTCGTTTGTCCGAGTCCATAGTTCGTTTGTCCTTGTCCGTCGTCTGTTCGTTTCGTTCCGAGGCAATTTTTTTGAAGGTCGACATCAACTGTTTCTTACGGTCCCTGCCCGGGCTGTGCGTGGCACTGTTGAGGTGCCAGCACGGTGACCAATGCGGGAATGGGGAAGGGGAGGGTCCGTCACGGCAGAGCCCCTTACCGTGATAAGGCCACCGTTCCTTCCTGAGGCGGCCAGGTATCAGGAAAGCTCCGTTCAAATACAGCCGATATACTCCCTGGCTGCAAATCAGTCCGATGGGCACGGGTCGCATGACACCCCGGATTAGGGAGGTTCCGCTGTGCTACCTTAGCCGACCACCACCAGAACCAGATCCGGAAATGGCCGTTTCCAGCCGTCACCACGTGGAGGTGTTAGCACACGCTTCCGTCAGCCAGCTCAGTTACGGCACGTAAACTTTCCAGTGTTACATGTTATTCCCCCTGAGTGACTGACGGCACGACGGCCACTAAAAAAAGTATAGAACATAAACAAACAAAAAGTATAGAACATAAAGAGTGTGCATCACGCTGATATCGCCACCCGTCTTCATGATGCGGGGGTAGACAACAAGAGGAATCATTTGAAATGGGAATGCCGCGTCTGTGCTCACTAGTTCATTCTCGCTCAATTGTGCGAAGAGGAGGAAGACGATGTGCTGTTGTTGTTGTTGTTGCGCTGGCGAAAAGCTGAAATTGTAAAATAATTTTTATTTTCTGGCTGGCTTTTATTCTTCTTCTATAAGCCTGCACAGCGTCGCATATTGCTCCTGAACTCACTGCCGACTGTAGTGTGCGCAAAATCATAGAAAAGAAAGTAAAATATTGCTGGCATGGCGACCTATATGATCCCTACAGGCAATTAAAAAATTAATAATAAGTAATCAAAAAAGACAATTAAATAAAAAGAGGAATTGGAAAGAAAGGAAGATGTTTTTATTAGCCCGTAATAATTTTCCGTCCCGTTCTTTGGAACTTTTTTTACGGCCCACATATCGCACACGCACAACAACAGTGACACAACTCAAAATTTTGAATTTTTCAGGAAACGCAAAAAAATGTTTTTGAACTAAATGAACATTTTTTGTAAATAACGTATAGACCGTTCAGTAGAAAATCCTTACAGATTATGCTTTATGATAAGTTGGAAGAATTTTTTTTTCTTTTACACTAGAAAATCAAAAATTTTCAGTTGTGACTGTTTTGATGATACTTTAATTCAATAATTACCGAATTATTTCAAGTTATGGCACTTTTTCTGAATTTAATAATTATAAATGACAGTTAAAAAGTTGAAAGAAAAATTTTGAAAATTCATAATTAATTTTAATAATTAAAACTATATACAAAAATTGTCAGAATTTTGCTTAAAATTAGCTTTAACAAAAATTTATTTCTTCAAAAGTGACAATTTGTTGTTGTTTGTTAGTTAGGACTGTTTTGCATTGAGCTGCAGCGATCAAATAGCATACAACTTCGGACATGAACAGAGACCTATCTGTATTTTTGCAACAGATAACAACAACAAAATATACTGCGTTTTTGCTGATTGGTAGATATATGCATTGTGTAAGACCTGCTCCGCGTCGTCCCGTAACTTGCTTGTTTGTAGGTCTGCTTTGCCCTTTAGCTCAATCAGCAGCTCCTCTTTTGCCGTCTTGCGGATTTTGTTGTTTGTTTTCACAATCTTGAGCATCTCCACAAACGATTTCTCTCCTGTTCCAGCAATTACTATGGCGTCCGGTCTTATTTGGTCCCATCGTTTCTTTTTCGCGTGCGACTAGCTCGTTTCCGATTGTTTTTGCTTGTCGCTGCTTCTTTTGCACCAGAGTCCAGTCGGTCTGTCTTGGTTTACTACTGGCTGCCTTTCTCGGTTGTTGGCAGGTTTCTCCTTGATTGAGTGCGTTCTGCCCCGGTGTTGGGGGCAGGCCGCGGCTCCATTTTGCCACTGGGGCATTTTCCGGTTCCCGCTGTCGTTGGGGATGTTCATCTTCATCTCTTCTGAATAGTGGGGACGTTTGCGAGCTTTTGCTAGGACGCAGTGAGAAGCTCTCCTTCGCCCCTACCACTAAGGCCTGGTCGTATTGTTCAGAAATGGGATTGACCAAGTCTTTTATTTCCCGGTATAGGAACCGTCTGTCTACCAGCACATCGGCAAGATCACGTATTTTCTGTCCCAGTTCCTGGAACGCGCCGTTCTGCTTAGCATTTGGTGCATCGGTTTGTGCAACTTCTGCTACAGCAAGTGTTGGAGTGATTTCACTCGTAGCCGTAGCGTCATTTCCTGCTGCTACTTGTACGCGTGCTGGTTGTGGTGTCCGCATGATTCGGCTGCTCCTCCCAAATGGGCTTGCGCATCCTGCTTCGTTTTCCGCTTCTCCCCGAGAGTTCATTTTTTACTTTATTGGCTGTCGCCATTGTCGAGCTTAATGCAATTCAGGTGCTTGCGTAAGCTCAATTCTCAAAATTAATTTCTAAGATTTGATGTAGCACTACAAACTGGCAACACTGTGTAATCTACGTCTAGGAGTATGTGAGAAGTTGGCAACGCTGATGTGATTTTGACAGTCACGAACAGCTGACGCATTCACAATCGGGTGTTGGTTTGTTTTTGTTCTTCGCTGTCTCTATCAGCCTAACAGCCTAAATATTAAAAGATTTAAGGTGGGGTAAGGGTTTCAGCGTAAAAAAACACTGTTTTTATGAATTTTTTTCAAGTATGGATTGATCAAATTTATTTAAACCTTTTGTACATTATTAAGCAAACTTTTAACAATATTTTGTAATTTTTTCATGCAGACAAACAAGCCGGTGACAGAGCTTGCCCCAGAACGTCTTTGAAAAAAATACCATTTGCGGTGTTCACTGCATCTCGGTCGGAAATTATCTGAAATCAAAAACCATTAAAATTTAGTCAAAGTATTATCCTCCCCCCAACGTTTTCCGATTATTATTTTTTTTTAATTTTTGGTGGCCATCTAAAGTGTAAGCTGCTATTTGACAGTGAACACGGACTTTGAAAAAGTAGTTTTGAGATCAAAACAATAGAAGAGATAAGCTGTATACAGAATAAGCTGTATACCTGTACTAAAGGATAGGGGACTAACTATAGACCATAACTTCAAGAGTTTTGCTCCGATCGACTTAAAATTTTGAGAATATATTCTTGAAATGTTTAACAATAAGATAAGAAAAAAAATCGATTTTTCGAAAGTGTAAACCCTTACCCCCCTTAAGAAAAATCGCTTGAGCTCACTATCCCTGATCTAAAAAATACAAAGTTTATGCAGCAGCGCTAGTAGTGAGACCGCGACAACACTGGCGTTCCGGCACTGGCGTGGGTACTTCCCTGAATGCTGTGGATCTCGCATGTTTTTTCCGTAAGTTTCCTGGAGCTCCAGTGGGACACGTCCGTTTGGTTTCACACTTCACACACATGCTTTTCCTTACTTTCGTGTGTGTGTGTTTTTTTATGTATAGAGATGGAAAGCATCGAAAGCCAAAACCCCGTCAGTATGGGATCTCTTTCTCGTCCTTTGGCCCACCCGGTACTACCGTCAGGATTTTCGTCGGGAGGAGGTTTTAACACTAAGCTCAACCGTCCGTTGTAATTCATAATCGCCAACAGTTCTCGTACTATATACAATTATCTCCGGTTCCGCCACCTTTTCGCCTCTCTAAGGCTATTAATAACTCTGGTCGCCATGTTGCACGCTGCGTTCCACTTTTCTGGCAACGACCTAATTTGCGTCACCAAGTTCTCTGGAGTTGGCCGCTCGCCGAAGGTGTCGGCCAAGCTCTCTCACAGCCTGTCAAATCGTGGGCAGACCAAGAAAACATGGTAGGCGTCTTCCTCCAGGTTATCACAGGCGTCGCAGTAGCGTGAGTTTTGCTGTTTAAACTGGTGCAGGTAAGCTCTAAAGCACCTGTGGCCACTCATAATTTGGGTCAAGTAGTAGTCAACCTCTCCGCCTGCCCTGCCGATCCACACTTTTATGTCGGGTATAAGGCGGTGCGTCCAACGCCCTGATTTAGCCGCGTCCCACCTACGCTGCCAACTTCGGAGGCTGCTCTGTCGCACCACATCTTTGTGGTATTTCCGCTGTTGCTCTGTTGCGTCGGGAATTTGTTCTTGTGCAAATATGTGAATTGGGTATATTCCCGCGATGACAAGTACCGCTTCTACTAACACCGTACAGAACGCGGAGCATACACGGAGAGCGGACCGGCGGTATACGGCTCTCACTTCCTTCATGTATGCTTTTGTATTGAGCGCTTTCGCCCATATTGGTGCAGCGTAGAGGAGCACGCTCTTTACCACACCTGCAAACAGCAGTCTACGGCGCTGCTTTGGCCCTCTCACATTGGCCATAAGTCTTGCCGGCGCGGTTCCGACTTTTGCCGCTTTATCGCTCGAGTACTCAAGATGGTCTTTAAAGTTAAGTCTTAAGTCCGATAGTATGCCAAGATACTTTACCACCGCTTTCGACGTTATGCAGTGCTCGCCTACCATGAACGTGACCGTCTCCTTTTTCTTTCGGCTACTAATAAGGACAGCCTCTGTCTTGCTCTCAGATAGTTTTAACCCGGCATTGGTGTGGTGGGGTATACCATACCCCAGAGGTTGTACTTTTGTAAATAATACGGATATGAGTTTTATGTATTTACTATCGCTTCTAGTAGCTGTTTATACCAGTCCAACCATACATATTTGCTATCCAAAAACGACTTTAGTGTGACCAGATTTCAGTCACACCTCGCTAAAGTTCATTGGGGTATGACATACCCCACCACACCAATAACGTAACTTTTTGTGTAAATTATTTTGAATTCAAATTGATATTTTTGATGGTCTAGTAGTAATGGATTTATTCAAAAACTCACCGTACGGAAAAATAAGAGGCAAATACCAACTGTCCAACTGCTACGTGCAAGAAAAGCTCCCGGTGCAGTATTCGCATTTCGTCGCCGTGGAAGACGAATGTAGTATGTTCCATTGAATTTAATAGCGCATACGACAATCGTTTTCATCGTATCATATGTTCCAAAAAATATCATTATTTTTCTACATCATTATGATTCTGTAAATCCTTGAAATAATGCGAAGCTGTACCAAAACGTCGTCAGTACAGCACACAATGTTCGGTTTGTTTAGGAGCAAAAACCTTATACACCATGCAAAAAATGCACTAATTTTGAGACCCTGTATTTCGCTACTCCTTCAACGTAGCTACCAAAAATTGTCACATAACTATATGTATTTCGTTTTTAAAACAGACTATTTTTTTTTTTGAAAATTATATAAAGCCATTTTTTAAGGTATCATGGCACGTTAGAAAGGGGAATTTTTAATGATTTACAAAATTATTTCTTTTTCAGATTCTTTATTATCAATCCTTTTGAAAAATTTCTTTACAATATTGAAACGATAAGGCACTCTGTGCTGAATGCTTTTCTATGCACGAATGCTTTTCCAAACACTTTAGGCATGCACTTTGAAGTACGGCAAATGTGGTATAATTCGCTTGGATAGTCCGATATGGCAAGGATGGTTCGCGAAAGGTAATGAACTTTGCTAGAACAATCGAGATAGAAAGTAAAACTGGAATGTGCAAGAAACTTCGCGATAAGAAAACTAGTACAAAAGCAGCAGTGGCAGCGCAAGGGGTCGAGTCTGTGTTGAGCAAGCAAAGTGGTAACAAGTGTAGATACAAGCGAAGTGTAAATCTGTAAATAAAGTGATTGTTAGTTTCTGACTGCGTTTTCCGCTGAATAATTGAAGTTGTTTTATTTTCAAACACAATCCAAACGAACCTTGGAAAACTTGGGATTTTCGTAACAATATCTTGAAGGTTTAAGGAACACAAAAAAAATATTTTTTTTGTTTTTTTTAGCATATTGTCTCTTATATAGGTGGAGCTGAAGTCGCGTAGAAAAAAAAACACATCCTCCGTTGCGGACACTTAATCTCCGAATCGGCTAATACTTACTTACTTAACTGGCCATAACAGCCCGTTATCGGGTTACGGCCTGCCGCAAAACTTCTCTCCAGGCGCCTCTGCTTCGCGCGCGCCTTCTCCAGTTTGTCACACCAAGAGATATCAGGGCCTCCTCCACTTGGCCCTTCCACCGGAGACACGGCCTCCTCTTCGCCGTCGACCTCCAACCATCGCATCGAACACCTTTTTCGCCGGAGCTTCGTCGTCCATGCGACAGACATGACCAAGCCAGCGTAGCCGCTTGATGTTATCGCTGCGCTACGTCCATGTCCTTATACTGCTCATACAGCTCGTTCTTGGTTCGTATGCGATAGTCGTCACCAACACGAACAGGGTCGAAGTACCTTCCTCTCGAACACTCCAAAGGCCGCTATGTCGTTTCGTGTCATTGTCCATGCTTCAGCGCCATAGAGGAGCACAGGCAACATGAGCGTCTTATAGAGTGCAAGTTTTGTCGGTCGAGAGAGGTCTCTACTTCTCAATTGCCTACCGAGACCGTAGTAGCACCTGTTGGCAAGAGTAATCCTTCGCTTAATCTCCAGACTGACATCATTGCTGCTGTTGATGGCGGTGCCAAGGTAGACGAATTCCTTGACAACTTCAAAGGTATACCTGTCGGCCTCGACGTGAGACCCTAGCCGCTGCGAGTCCCTGCGTGTAGACAGCATATACTTCGTCTTGCCCTCATTTACCACCAGACCCATTTTGGCAGATTCTCTTTCGATAGCCGCAAATGCAGCGGTGACATCTCGCTTGTTACGCCCGATAACATCAATGTCATCAGCGTAGGCAAGGAGCTGGACACTTTTGTTGAAGATTGTGCCATTACGATGTACACCGGCCTTACGCAGAACACTCCCCATGGTGAAGTTGAAGAGGTCGCAGGACAAAGGATCACCCTGTCTGAAACCTCGAACGGTATCAAAGGGGTCGGAGAGGTCACTTCCAACCTTGACGGAGCTACGCGTATTGCTCAACGTCGCTCTGCAAAGTCTAACGAGCTTTGCAGGGATACCAAGTTCAGACAATGCGGCATATAGGCGATCCCTTATCGGGCTATCGAATGCTGCCTTGTAATCGATGAAGAGATGGTGTGTATCGATTTGATTCTCATGGATCTTCTCCAGGATTTGGCGTAAAGTGAATATCTGGTCGATGGTGGACTTACCAGGTCTAAAGCCGCACTGATAAGGTCCAATCAGCGCCTTGGCGAGTGGCTTTAATCTTTCACATAGTACACTCGTCAGGAACTTGTATGCAATGGGAAGTAGGCTTATACCCCTGTAGTTGGCGCATATTGTTGGGTCGCCTTTCGTCAGCACAGGACAAAGGGCACTGAGGTTCCAATCGTTGGGCATTCGTTCCTCCAGCCATATTTTGCAAATGAGCTGATGCATGCACCCAATCAGCTCACCGCCGCCGGCCTTGAACAATTCAGCTGGTAGCCCATCCGGCCCTGCAGCTTTATTGTTCTTGAGTCGCTGGATAGCGACCCGGACCTCGTCATGGCTGGGCGGTGGCACATCCACACCGTCGTCGTCGATTGGTGCCATCTGGACATCTTCACCACTGGCAGTATTGTTCCTTTCGTCGCCTGCGAGCAGCTTGGTGAAGTGCTCCTTCCACAACCTCAGCACACCCTGCGCATCCGTAACCAGATCCCCGTTTTCGTCTCTGCAAGAAGATGCCCCAGGCTTAAATCCTTCCGTGAGACGCTTAACTTTTTGGAAGAATTTTCGAGCGTCATTCCTGCTCCTGCACTCCTCGATTTCCTCACGCTCGCGCCTTTCTTGCTCCCGTTTCTTGCGTCTAAAAAGGCACCTCTCTTTCTTCCTCTCCTCCCGGTATTTTTCTGTCACGGCTCGCGTGGCAGCCGACTGCAGGGTCTTCTTGTAGGCAGCATTCTTCGCTGCAGTGGCTGCGCGACACTCTTCATCGTACCATTGGTTTTTTGGTGGTGGGTGTCGAAAACCAAGGACATTTTCTGCGGCGGCGCGCATAGAGTGGGATAAGTGAGCCCATAATCCGCCGATGTCATCAGGTGGAGAGGGGGAGCGACCGAGCTGGGTGGAGAGTTGAGCGGAGTAGGCTTCGGCTACACCTTGTGATCGCAGCTTGCAGATGTCCAGCTTTCTTCGCAAACTAGGTTGTGCGGTCTTCGCTGCGCAAAGACGCATGCGTACCTTGGCTGCAACAAAGTAATGGTCCGAGTCGATGTTGGGACCTCGGAACGTGCGCACATCTAGAATGCTAGAAGCATGCCTTCCATCAATCACAATGTGATCAATCTGGTTGCGGGTTGATTGATCGGGGGATAACCAGGTCGCCTTGTGGATATCGAGGTGCTGGAATCTGGTGCTACTAACTACCATGTTTCGTGCCGCGGCAAAATAGATCAGCCTCAGACCGTTGTTTGTAGTGGTCGTATGGAGGCTGAACTGCCCGACAGTGGGACCAAATATACCTTCACGCCCAACCTTTGCATTGAAGTCCCCGAGGACAATTTTGACGTCATGGGCCGGGCACCCGTCGTAGCCGTCCTCGAGCTTCGCATAGAAGGCATCCTTGGCCGCATCGTTCTTCTCTTCCGTCGGGGCGTGCGCGCAAATTAGGCTGATGCTAAAGTATTTAGCCTTGATGCGGATCGAAGCCAGTCATTCGTTCACCGGAGTGAACCGAGAGACGTGGTGGCGAAGTCTCTTACTGACCACAAAACCGCAGCCAAATTCGCGCTTCTCCGCATGGCAGCTGTAGTAGATGTCGCAGTCTGCTCGCTTGGAGCAACCTTGTCCTGTCCATCGCATTTTCTGGATGGCGGTGATGTCAGCCTTCACTTTGTGAGGGCTTCCGCCAGTTGGGTAGAGGCACCTTCCCTATAGAGGGTCCGGGCATTCCAGGTGCATATCCTCAAATCGGGGTCCTTAAATCGTTTGCTGTGGTCGTCAACATTGTGGGCTCCTTCCGAGGCTTGTTTGCTAGCTTTCATTGGTTTTTGATTTTCCGTGGCGGGCACCAAACCCTGCGCACAACCCAAATTTTAAGTCCTGGGGATTGGACTCGCTGCACACATTAGTTCACTATTCAGCGGGTGCCAAATAGCTATCCAGAAGGGCCGCGCGGAGGCTGTGCATCAGCTTGGATTCGACAGGGACAAGGATCATTCTGGCATTCGCCAAGTTGAACGCAATCAGAGACTTTACCTCGTATGTCCGCTCCCTTCCTTCTTATAGAAGATCAGCCTGTCACAAAAAAGAGGAAATATTATGGTTTTTGTCCTTCAAAAATACTACTAATGTCAAAAATGAAATGCGTTAAGTGTGGTGTACCTGTATGTGGAGATCACAAAATTGTAGTTTGTAACTCTTGCATATAATACTTTTGGAATTTATGTTTTTTGGTTTATATAACTTACAAGAGATACTGTTACCTAAATGAAGTACAAAGTAAACTTCTGTTTTTACCTTTAGTAGACAAATTGGAGTCCTTCAGAGAAGATCAGCTATTTTCTGATGAATTTTTAAATCAAATGGAATTTTATTTTTTTTTTTATTAAACAAACATTATTTTACTTCAAAAATTATTTAATGTTAACAGAAATTTATTAAATAAATGATCTCAATAAGAAAACTATCAATTTTCCTCCTATCAACACTTTTAAAAGGATATAAACTAGCATACGTCTCTCAGACGTATCGTTATCTTTTCAGTACAAAAAAATTACGTTATCTAACTAGGGTTAAAAGAGCTAAAATAAGAAAATCTAATATTGTAAATTTATGGTCACATCATTCGGGTGTAGAATATTTATACTGTTACGAATTTCCCCAGTTCGTTATCGACGGTTCGTTTTGATTGTATTTGAAAATAAAACAACTTCAGTTATCCGGTGCAACGTAGTCAAAACTAACAATCGCTTTATTTACAAATTTGCACTTGTTCTACTTTACACTACTACTATTGCATGTTTCCCCATTGCTTGCTCAACACAGACTCGACCCCTTGCGCTGCCACTGCTGCTTTTATACCACTTTTCTTATCGCGCCGAAGTTTCTTGCAACTTCTAATTGGAAAGCGCTCGACCATTCTCGCACAGCCCATTTCGAGAACCATCCCTGCCATATCGGACTATACCAAGCGAATTTATAACAGTTTTGCTGTACTTCACAGTGCATGCCTAAAAGTATGCTTGCAAAACATTCGTGCGGAGAAGGCATTCCCGTACACTGCGGCACAGAATTTCTCATCGTATCACTGCCCATCACTTAGACTTGTTCGTCCCGAACAAGTACCGAGGCTCTGCCGGAGTAAGACGCCAGGTGCTCCAAATGGACTACTTTCAACCTGGCGTTTCTGTTGCCGCAGCGTTGCACCCTGTACACCACGTCATTAATCCTGGTCACGACCTTGTACGGTCCTTCCCATGACGTTTGAAGCTTTGGAGACAAACCTTTCCTGCGCTGCGGGTTGTAAAGCATTACCAGATCGCCTTCTTGGAACCCCTCTGGGTTAGCCCGTAGACCATAGCTCGCTGTCAACCTGCTTTCAACTAGTTGAGTGCGGCTCCGCGATCTTCTCCTCGGCCCTTTCGCAGCCGAACACCGATTACAGCCTCTGATCCACTCAGCGACAGACTCCTGGCATCCTACCCAATAGAACCGCCTTCTTATCTTGGCGACAGTTTTTGCGATGCCTAGGTGCCCTCCACTGGAGTCGTTATGGTTTTCCTCGATGACATCGTCGATTCGGGCTCTCGGGACCACTATTAGGGATTTCCTGGTCCTGCCATCCCTGCTCTCCCACTCGCGGTATAGGCAGCCATCCTGCAGACGTAGACTTTGCCACTGTGCCCAGTAAGCCTTCGCGATCGGGCTCTCACCAGCCATCTCCTGCCAGGCCGGCCGTAATCTCTGCGCTTTGCCTTTGATGATCTTCGCGAGATCCGTATCCTTGCGCTGATCCTTCTGTAGCCTTTCCGCAAGCCAATCTTCCTCTTGCAGAACTCTTACCGACCGAACATCCACAATTTGTCCCTCGTTTTCGGCCTGCGAATTATGCCTGCGTTCGGTCTCGCACGAATGATGTGGCAGAGCGTCATTCCTTCTTGGCGACGTCTTTTGTCCGGAACGCTTTTCCCGCAGATGGCAGTCTCGTGATATGTGGCCTTGCTTGCCACATCGCCAGCAACTGACTCGAGATGATACTGCCCGCAGCCCCGCTGGTGCATCCGAGCTCACTGTCTGGCTTTGCGTGACACGTCCAGATTGGACTCCATGCATTTCCGCAGATGAATGTCGAAAACTTCCCCTCCAGGCCGCCTCATACGTCAATGCGCTTGTCACCGTCTCACGGAATGTCGGCTTGCCCATCATCAATGCACTGCGTCGTGTCTCCGGGTCATGAAGACCTTCAATAAACGCCTCAATCTTCATCCTCTCGAGATAATCAGCGCCGAATTTTGGGTAGCACAACTGTACGAGCCGCTCAATGTCTGCTGCATACGTCTGCAGCGCCTCGTCTGCTCTTTGCCAGCGGTTCTTCAGCTCGCAATAATACAGCATTTTGTTGTGCTCGTCACTGTATCTGGCTGCCAGCGCCCTTATGACGGTTTCGTAATCACCTCTCAAACCTTCCGGAACAGTTTTTATTACCTCAGCCGCCGGACCTCTTAGAGCCAGTATCAGTCTCCGACCTTTCCTAACATCGGTCCACTGACTCTCCAAAGCAGCCATATCGAATTGTAGTTTGAATGTGTCGAACGACGTAGTACCATCATAAGTAGGCACTGCTATGGCAAAACTTTCCTCAACCGACTGCACTCTTGCTCGCAGCTGTACCTCTCTAAGCCGCTCCTCGATTTTCCTGTTTACCGAATCCTCCAGACTGTCAACTCGTTTGTCCCACTTGTCCATTCGCGTCTCAAGATGCTCAACTTTCCCGTTCAGTCTATCGGAAATTTCCTCCACCTTCTGTTCTATGCGCGCAGAATTTGTCGCCATTTCTCGGTTGCACGCTTCCATCTGCTCCGATATTTCACGGGTCGCCGTTTCCATCCTTGCTATTTCTTGATTCGTCGTTTCCAGTTTCGCTGCCATTTGCGCCGAAAGTTCCTGATTCGCGGTTTCCAGCTTCGTTGCCATTTGCGCCGACATTTCGCGATTTTCACGACTGACATTCTCAATTTTCGCAGAAGTTTCCTGAAACATGCCTCTTATTGCAATCATAAGCTGGCTCATGTCCATTGCTTGTGGTGGCGCAGCCGCTGCAGCTGTACTTTGCATCGACGCAGCACCCGCAGGCGATTCCTCCACTTTGGCCAACGCCTCTTGTTCCTGCGTTCCGAACTCGTGTGCAGCCCAATCGATGCCTCGTGACTCACACGCCTCTCGCAAGCGCAGCTGCAACTCCACCTTACCGCCAGCAGTCGGCAAATTCCAGGCAGCCAGCTCCTTCTTCAGCTGGTCAACCTTCAGCAGCTCCAGTTTAACCATGTCTGCGTTTTTATAATTTTATTTTACTTTCAGTAATACAATCCCCAATTTCTGACACCAAATGTTACGAATTTCCCCAGTTCGTTATCGACGGTTCGTTTTGATTGTATTTGAAAATAAAACAACTTCAGTTATCCGGTGCAACGTAGTCAAAACTAACAATCGCTTTATTTACAAATTTGCACTTGTTCTACTTTACACTACTACTATTGCATGTTTCCCCATTGCTTGCTCAACACAGACTCGACCCCTTGCGCTGCCACTGCTGCTTTTATACCACTTTTCTTATCGCGCCGAAGTTTCTTGCAACTTCTAATTGGAAAGCGCTCGACCATTCTCGCACAGCCCATTTCGAGAACCATCCCTGCCATATCGGACTATACCAAGCGAATTTATAACAGTTTTGCTGTACTTCACAGTGCATGCCTAAAAGTATGCTTGGAAAACATTCGTGCGGAGAAGGCATTCCCGTACACTGCGGCACAGAATTTCTCATCGTATCAATACTATATTTAAACACAACATCTTTAACATTTTTCTTATGACAAAATACTTGTCTTATTATTTATTTTTTATTTTGTGCTTTAGTAGTGCTTTCGCCCTATTGAAAGTCAATAGACCTATTAAATTATGTTTTTCCGTACAATCTTCTAACCCTCCGTTAGATTTCGATAAAAAAAAAATTAAAACACGTATTTAATTATTTTTGGTTTCAAGTGTTTTCACGAATTTTGAAGTCAATATGCCCATCAGTTCTTTTTTTTTCGTAGTTTTCCCATGGTCTCAGAATTGTAATCAACCATGTGAAAATATAAAAATTTTACATCGAACTCTCCACGTAAAAATATTTGTAAACAATTTAAATTGGGATCAACAACCAAATTTTTAAATCAATCAAAGCATTGGCCAGCAAAAGCCATACACCACAAAGATTCGATTGGTGGTGACATGCAATTTATGCAGGAAAACCAATCGGCAACACAAAAAAGCATACACACAATAAACGACAACAACATTAGCGAATCCCGAATCATCTTCGTTGAAACGACGATGACGATGCTTTGGTTCGTTGTTTGGTCTCCGCTTACGCTTCGGCAAACAAGATCAATAAACATGCATGCAAAAAATGAGCGATCACTACACCACAACAACCACCATTTCAATATACACGAGCGGAGCCGTTGTGATCAACATTGCGTTTTTCTGTTGTCAAACGAACGAGCGAGAGTAAATGTCTCGTGCCTATGTCAGAGTATTCTCCAGATATACACACACAAAAATAACGATTTTTCAAAAAACTTTTAACTAGCTTTGTGAGGTATGCAGGTATATTAAATTGAATAAACTTGTGTATTAGACCATTATGCCATACTGAGTCGAATGCTTTTTCTACATCTAATAAAGCTAGACCGGTTGATTTTGTTAATTGAAAATTATTTTTAACATGGTATATACAAGTATACAACGTATACAAGTTTAATCTGGTGCGTAGTGCTATGGTATTTTCTGAACCCAAATTATTCATCTGGGATAATTCTATTGTTTTCTGTAAATTCTAATATTTTTTCTTTTATAATTTTTTCGAATATTTTGCTTACACCACTTAGAAGACTGATGGGTCGGTAGCTATTAGCAACATTAGCTGACTTACCTGGTTTAAGAATAGGTACCACTTTGGCTACTTTCCAGCTGTTGGGGAAAATATTGAAATTTCAGGCATGAGTTTATCAGAAATGTTAAGTAATTTACGGCCACTTTAGGTAGATATCTTAACATTATATTTTTTATGTCATCGTGACCTGTCGACTTTCTAATGGGGCTACAGAAATTAGATCTTGTATATAATCGGACTTGACATATTCAGATTCTGGGGTGTCTTCAACGAGACTACCAAAATTGTTCATAGATGCGTTTATAAGATTTTCTTGTTGTGTTGAGCTCATATTTTCAGAAACTTTGTGGTTCTCGAGAAACTTGTAGGCGAGCAGATTTGCTTTTTCTTGGCAGAGAACAATCGTTTTGTTTTGCTCGCGGAGTGGAGGGATTTGAGAATGTCTTTTTCGTAACAGTTTGCATATGTTCCAGAAAGGTTTACTTCTTTTCTCTAGCGATCCTAATTTGTCACGCCAGTTTGTGTTTCTGAAAAAGGCAATCTCTTTGCGAATCTGCGCTGAGTAAAGTTTCATAGCTTCGTTGTCTGCTAATTGCCTGTAACGACTCCATTGCCTGCGATGATAGTTTCTAGATTTTATTAAATTTAATATGTGGGGGGGTAGCTGTATAAAATTAGTTTTGGGGACTTTTTTGGGGACAGATTTTTGTACCGCGGCTAGTACCTTTGAATTGAAATATTCTAAATTTGTATCTATTTCGTCTGTGGAAGTTATGTCGTTTATATCTGCTGGCAGATTACACAGAGAAGATGTGAGAAACGAACGATAACTTTTCCAATTCGCATTTGCGAAGTCTAACTAGAAATTTTCATACCGCGCAACATTTAAGCTAAGTGTGAACATTACAGGTAAGTGATCTGAAGTCAATTCGTATGTTGTTATTGGTTGCGAAATGTACTGTGGAATATTTGAGAGAATAAGATCTATATTTGAAGGCGAAGAATTAGCTGATGAGGGAACGTATGTTGGTTCACATGAATTGGAGATCGTGATAGGAAAGAAAGTGGTAAAGTTATTTAGGATATTTCCCCAACAGTTTGCTCTTGTACAACCCCAGTTGCGATGTTTGCTGTTGAAGTCACCGCAAAAAATAAACGATCCATTTACATTAAACAGGTTTCTTAAATCTTTCTTGAATTGTTTACGCAGCTCTGGATTACCAGAACCCCCAGGAAAATAAATACTGAATAGTTTAATCTTGTTGTTGTTGGCAGAAGTTATCTCAATCCCAATGTTCTCGATTGATTCGGTATTAATATATGGTAATTCTGAGAATTGAATTGCATGTTTTACAAATATGGCAACTCCTCCACCTGTACCTTCTCGGTCATTATGAAGACAGAAGTAGTTTTGGTGATAAAGCGTATCTGGTTTCTTAAGCCATGTCTCTGAGAGCATGCAGATATCAATATTGTTCTTTACAAGAAAGTCAAAGAGTTCTAAGAACTTATTACGGACACTACGACAGTTCCAAAAAATGATCTTAAGGTTAGAATCAGACATTATTTATTAGTGGAGTACAAATACTTAATAGCTAATTGTGCGATAACGTTAAATTGTTCTTGTGTGTTATTACAATCTCTTAGTTTTATAACAAGGTCGAATGTAAGCTGAGTGATCTCTTGCTCAGTGAAAAGATAGTTGTTGTTGGGGATGGGTGCAGTCGGATTGACATTTGAAGAGCACCACGCTGGTGCTGTTGTTGGAGCTGTCGGCTCTTTACGTGTTGAGAGTATCGCTCGCGGGATGAGAGCTGGGAATTGTGATTCCGCGTAACTATAGTTCGCGCGGCCTTGAGGTTTTGCAGATTGGGCATGTGGTGCTAGCCGAGAGCTTTGGAGATTTTGCTTCTGTTTTATTTGCAAGTACATCGCCCGATTTGGACACTCTTGATCGGTAGACTTATGATTGTTGTTACAGTTTGCACATTTGATTTTGTCGGTGACGTTGCAGTCGGAGGTTTTGTGTTTGCCCGCACAGTTGGCGCATTTTGTTTTAATAAAACAACCACGCTCTCCATGCCCGAACATTTGGCAGTTTCGGCACTGAATAAGTTTGTTTTTTATTTTACGCTGGTAATCCCATCGTATGATAACATGGAAAAGAGATTTAACATTTCGTTTGAGATCGTGTAGTTTGACCGTGCCGTTTTCAAAGAATACGATATAAAGAGTATCTTTGTAATTGTCAAATGATTTTGTCACTGTTTTGACCTCTTTGCACTTCAGCCCCAACAAAAGCAATTCGCTTTTCACTTCGTCGGAAGATTTATTTTCAAGTCCGTAGAGCACAACTTTGAACGCCCGGTCACTTTTAAGGTCGTGAGTGAAGAACTGAGATTTAGTTTCTCTTAAGATTTCTTTAATTTCACTAAATGTTTCATGTGAATTAGTAATAATTTTAACGCCAATTGATATTTTCTTAAGGAAGAAATTTCGAATTCCTTTATCAAAAAGTAGTTTTCTTATAATGTCAATGTCTTGTGATAGCACTTTAATTGGTGGTATTTTGTTTTTAAGAGCATTTTTCTCATTTTCATTGCACTCCATATTGGATTCGTCGTCGGATAATGCTTGTAGAGGAGTCCAATAATTTTTTCGAGCATTGTTATTTTTTAAAGTTTCACTTAGTTTTCGTTTTTCTGTTAATTTAGGCTGCTTAGAAGAAGACATATTGTCTTCATCGCAGAAATGAGCAAGTCGTTTTGAAATTTTGATAATTGTTTATAGTCTTTATATTTGGATCACTATTGTCACAGTAGAAAGCACGTCCGTCTTGTACAAGAGCACATTCGAGAGTGTGATTACACTATTATATATATATTAATTGAACACTTTTTTGGAAAGTTTATGTACGACCGGACATTTTTGTGCTCGGTTGTAGTTTGCATCCGGACACGAATAAAACTTCCGAAAACCGAACTGTCCGGGCGAAAACAGGACATTAGACCTGGGTTTGTCCAGGGGTCTAACCCCGCCCCGAGAAGGAAAAGCCATAGCCCGCTCTTCCGAAGCTGAAGTGCCAAACAAGCCCTCGACACTTCGATCAGCCCTCATTTCCAGCGGTGGTAGCGCTGCGCCCAGCTGCGACACTGCCATTTTTATTTGCCCCATGTGGCATCACTCTTAGCTCCGCTCTTCCAAATGACTGGAAATGTGATTCAAATGACCCAAAAGAAATACAGTACATTCCGTTTAGCTGCATTCACCTTCGATGCACCTGATTTGAGGCACTTAAGCGTTACATTTTTTGATGTAAGGATCTATATAAAAATGTCAAAATATATAAATCAAAATTTTGCATGAACGAATCTATTGAATTATTCAAAAGATTACACCAAAGTAAGACAGAAAATTTGTATTATGCATATAGATGCTCATGCATACATAATATTGTTACGAATATTAAGTCTAGTGGGCTGTCACGTATCTCTGGATTGTGTGATTTGAAAATAAAACACAGTCAGTTTCTTAAACGCAGACAATAAAATACACCAACAGTCACTTTATTATTCACAGTTTACACTTTACTGTTCGTACACCTAAGTATTTGCTTAATCACTTCGTGTGGCAACTTCACTTGTCAAAACCAGACTGACTCGCTGTACCGCATCTGGCCACCTTTTATACTCTGTCCGGCCGTCGCGCAGATCGTTCTCGTACGTTGCCAGATTGGACTAGAAGTTTCCCTGATGACCGCGACCATCGTTGCCAGGTTGGGCTAAAAGTTACTATCGCGGCCGTCGTTGCCAGATTGGGTTAAAAATTACTATCGCGGCCGTCGTTGCCAGATTGGGTTATGGCACGGCACGTAGCGGCAGGGTTGCTTTGCACCGCGACAGACTGGCTCATCGTTACACTGCCCACCACTTAGACTTGTTCGTCCCGAACAAGTGCCGAGGCTCCGCTGTGATGAGGCGCCAGGCGCTCCAAATGGACTACCTTCAGCTTAGCGCCTCTATTGCTGCAACGTTGAATCCGGTATACCACGTCGTTAATCCTAGTCACGACTTCGTAAGGTCCTTCCCATGACGCTTGGAGTTTCGGAGACAAACCTTTCCTCCGCTGCGGGTTGTAGAGCATTACCAAATCGCCTTCTTGGAACCCTGCTGAGTTGGCCCGTAGATCGTATCTGGCTTTCACCTTATCGCTGACCAGTTTGGTGCGGCTCCTTATAAACTGGTGAATTTCCTCCAGTTCCGCCCGCTTATTGGCCACGTAGTCCGTCTTAGCGCCTCCCGTCGTGCTGACTACCCCGAACTTCAAGTCAGCGGGTAACCGCAACTCTGTGCCGAACACTGCCCGGGCTGGAGTGAGTGATGTCGTGTCGTGCGGGGCTGACCTATACGCCATCAGGAACAGGGGGATGTGCGTGTCCCAATCCTTTTGATTCCTGCCTACCACTTTCAGGTATTCCTCCAGTGTCCGGTTAAAGCGTTCCACCATGCCGTCGGACTGTGGGTGCAAAGGAGTGGTACGCGTTTTCTTTATCCCCAGCAGCTCACACACTTCCTTGAATACCGCAGACTCAAAATTCCGGCCTTGATCTGAGTGCAACTCCAACGGAACTCCGAACCTGGCTACCCAGTTGTTTACCAGCTTTTCCGAGATCGTGGTGGCCTCCTGGTTAGGAATAGGGTACACTTCGGGCCATTTGCTGAAGTAATCCATTACGACCAGGACATATTTGTTGCCTTGGGTGCTAGTTGGGAATGGGCCGGCGACGTCCATAGCAATCCGCTCGAAGGGCGCTCCCACGTTGTACTGCTGCATGCGGCCTCGAGATTTTCTTGTCGGCCCTTTCGCGGCTGAACATCGGTCGCAGCTCTTAATCCACTCGGCTACAGACTCCTGACATCCTACCCAGTAGAATCGTCTTTTTATTTTGGCGACGGTTTTGGTGATGCCTAGGTGCCCTCCACTGGAGTCGTTATGGTATGCCTCGATGACCTCGTTGATTCTGGTTTTCGGCACTACCATTAGAGGGTTGCTGGTACGACCATCCGCGCTCTCCCATTCGCGGTACAGGCAGCCTTCCTTCAGCCGCAGACTTTTCCACTGTGCCCAGTAAGCCTTAGCGATCGGGCTTTCACCAGCCATCTCCTGCCAGTCTGGACGTGCGCCTTGCTCCTTGCCTTCGACGATTTTTGCAAGATCCGCATCCACGCGCTGGTCCTTTTGTAGCCTCTCCGCAGACCACTCTTCCTCTGGCATAACGCTTACTGACCGAACATCCACAATTTGTCCCTCGTTTTCGGCCTGCGAATTATGCCTGCGTTCGGTCTCGCACGAATGATGTGGCAGAGCGTCATCCCTTCTTGGCGACGTCTTTTGTCCGGAACGCTTTCCCCGCAGATGGCAGTCTCGTGATATGTGGCCTTGCTTGCCACATCGCCAGCAACTGACTCGAGATGATACTGCCCGCAGACCCGCTGGTGCCTCCGAGCTCACTGTCTGGCTTTGCGTGACACGTCCAGATTGGACTCCATGCATCTCCGCAGATGAATGTCGAAAACTTCCCCTCCAGGCCGCCTCATACGTCAATGCGCTTGTCACCGTCTCACGGAATGTCGGCTTGCCCATCATCAATGCACTGCGTCGTGTCTCCGGGTCATGAAGACCTTCAATAAACGCCTCAATCTTCATCCTCTCGAGATAATCAGCGCCGAATTCCGGGTAGCACAACTGTACGAGCCGCTCAATGTCTGCTGCATACGTCTGCAGCGCCTCGTCTGCTCTTTGCCAGCGGTTCTTCAGCTCGCAATAATACAGCATTTTGTTGTGCTCGTCACTGTATCTGGCTGCCAGCGCCCTTATGACGGTCTCGTAATCACCTCTCAAACCTTCCGGAACTGTTTTTATTACCTCAGCCGCCGGACCTCTTAGAGCCAGTATCAGTCTCCGACCTTTCCTAACATCGGTCCACTGACTCTCCAAAGCAGCCATATCGAATTGTAGTTTGAATGTGTCGAACGACGTAGTACCATCATAAGTAGGCACTGCTATGGCAAAACTTTCCTCAACCGACTGCACTCTTGCTCGCAGCTGTACCTCTCTAAGCCGCTCCTCGATTTTCCTGTTTACCGAATCCTCCAGACTGTCAACTCGTTTGTTCAAGGACTCATCCAGGTTGTCAACTCGTTTGTCCCAATTGTCCATGCGCGTCTCAAGATGCTCAACTTTCCCGTTCAGCCTATTGGAGATTTCCTCTACCTTCTGCTCCAAGCGAGCAGAGCTTTCCTGAAGCTTGACTTCCATTCGCTCCGACACTTGCGCCGATATTTCATGGGTCGCCGTTTCCATTTTCGCTGCCATCTCTTGATTTGCAGTTTCCATTTTCGCTGCCATCTCTTGATTTGCAGTTTCCATTTTCGCTGCCATCTCTTGATTTGCAGTTTCCATTTTCGCTGCCATCTGCGCCGACATTTCACGATTTTCACGATTGGAAGTCTCGAACATGCCTTTTATTGCACTCATTAGCTGGCTCATGTCTAATGCTTGTAGTGGTCCAGCCGGTGCAGCCGTACTTTGGATCGACGCAGCACCCGCAGGCGATTCCTCCACTTTGGCCGACGCCTCTTGTTCCTGCGTTCCGAACTCGTGTGCAGCCCAATCGATGCCTCGTGATTCACACGCCTCTCGCAAGCGCAGCTGCAACTCCACTTTCCCGCCAGCAGTCGGCAAATTCCAGGCAGCCAGCTCCTTCTTCAGCTGGTCCACCTTCAGCAGCTCGAGTTTAACCATGTCCGTGCTGTTATACTTTTATTTATTTATTTAGTTTTTTTTTTTGTTTTGTTAATTTTCGTTTATTTTCAATTTTCTACAATCCCACTTCTGACACCAAATGTTACGAATATTAAGTCTAGTGGGCTGTCACGTATCTCTGGATTGTGTGATTTGAAAATAAAACACAGTCAGTTTCTTAAACGCAGACAATAAAATACACCAACAGTCACTTTATTATTCACAGTTTACACTTTACTGTTCGTACACCTAAGTATTTGCTTAATCACTTCGTGTGGCAACTTCACTTGTCAAAACCAGACTGACTCGCTGTACCGCATCTGGCCACCTTTTATACTCTGTCCGGCCGTCGCGCAGATCGTTCTCGTACGTTGCCAGATTGGACTAGAAGTTTCCCTGATGACCGCGACCATCGTTGCCAGGTTGGGCTAAAAGTTACTATCGCGGCCGTCGTTGCCAGATTGGGTTAAAAATTACTATCGCGGCCGTCGTTGCCAGATTGGGTTATGGCACGGCACGTAGCGGCAGGGTTGCTTTGCACCGCGACAGACTGGCTCATCGTTACAATATGTATGTTATTGCACTGGACATAATGAAAATATTTACATATGTACACATTCTTACTGATATGCTTTTATGTAAAATAATCGGTTATTTTACCCTGCAAATTTTTTTTTTTAAATTGCCATTGCCTCGATTTCAAAAGAGACGTTGAAATGACGAAGCGTGCGCGTTGAAATGAGGTAGATTGTTACTAAAATTTAACTCGTAAAAATTTTCCAGTGCTGCTAAACGAAATATTTTTCATAAAAATCAAAGAAAACTTGCTCAAAAACAGGGCCGTGAAACGGAATGGTGCAGCTGAAGTGAAGTGAAATGCAACTAAATGTGAAATTTTCAATGAAAATTCGGTTTACGAAGTAGTATTTTGGCCAAATCATGCAGCTAAGCAGACAATGCACCTAAGCGAATAGGCAGCTAAACGGTACAAGTATCAAAAGATTCAGATTTGAAACCGAAAGTTTGTTAACAATTTGGTTTGTTGCCTGTTTTTATATTTCATATTTGAAATTTAATAATTTTCCAATTCAACATTTTAACTTTTTTTCTTTACTCATCACAACAACGGTCATATGGTCTCTATTTAGAACAACGTGGGTTTTAATGCTTTGTGAAAATAAAATTGGGCAACACTGGGTCTGATAAGGAAGAGCTCTACCGCATATGCAAATTATGTGTACCCACTGTAGAGTTTTTTACAATGACTAGATGACACGAAAGTGAGAGGGGAACGCGGCAAACACGGTTGCTAATTTGGTCAATCTAGGCCCCAGAGTCGCAAATTCGATCAAACTAGGCCCCAGAGTTGATTAAGGTTCGGGCTGCTGGTGCGTTCGAAGTTTATTTGCAAATAAAATAATTGGTTTTTTTTTTCTTCCATTCTGTAGTACGTTCATAGGAAATTGATTGCAAAAAACCGTTGTTGCTGAAAAATGTCACAAGTATGTTGCAACGTGTTTTAATATGATTTTACTTCAGTTTTTCCTGACTGCCCTCAAAGCATTTACGTTTGAATTGCTTGAGTTGCACCTCTGCGTTTGAAAAGAGTTCAACTTGCCATCACTGTTTCTTGCTACACTAGAAACGGCAAACTCAATGAGACATGAACTGAAGGAAAACGCAACCGAATATCTGCTGACTTTAGCGTATGAAATAATTTATTTCTGCTTTTTGTTGGTACGGGTTACAATCAAAATTTCTTAGACCAGTAAAACAAGGTGGTTCGCAACGCTATATTTACAGCAAATAAAAGTTATCACTTTAAGATGCAAGCAATTGACTGGTAACCGGTGCTGCGCGAATGCTTGGGTAAAAAAACCCGTACACTAAGGTGTACACACTAACAGCCCAATTCTGTACACTTGATAAATTTACCATATTGACTATTTGTCAAGTTTTTATTATTTGTCAAGAATCGGTATTCTATTCCCAAAAATAAAAGCTCTTTTCTAAATTGTCAAAAGTGTGAATGCTATTGACAACAGTATACAAATTGAAATTTTGCCTATTGAAAATGGAAGAATTGTGCATGTTTACACTTTTACATCAGAGAAAATAAAAAAAAATTCGATTACCTTCCACGAATTATTTTTTGTATGCAAAAAGCGCCTATTGTGAAACTATTGAAAAAAACACTCGAACTTATTTCCAGCCCAGCCAGGATTCGAACCTGGGGCGCTAGGTATGAGAAGCCAGCGCGCTACCCGCTGGGCTATCAAGGCCGGTTTTTTTTTTTGCAAAACTTACTTTGCTTAAACTTTTTGTCTTATTTTTTGACAATTTGACAGCTGTCGCATATTCACCTTATGTTGAATTAAATGAGCTTTTTACTTTATCAATGTTGCATTAGAATACCAGCAAAGCTTTTGCTTGATAAAAATCTTGACAAAATTTCTTAATAAAAAATTTGTCAAGAATACACAGAATCAGGCTGTAAGTCGCGTGACACTTGGTTTTAGACCTGCACCGTTGCGCTGTGTTTTTGCATTTGAATTAAAATGTTGTCTTTTTCAGTGATTTGGCACCTAAAACCGCCGCCATAGATGTCGGAAAAATCAAAGCACGTCCTGGAGAAGGCTGTCCGCGTTGTGGTGGTGTTGTATTTGCTGCAGAATTAGTGCTCTCTAAGGGACGTGAATGGCACAGAAAATGCTTCAAATGTAGAGATTGCACGAAAACATTAGATTCCATTATAGCTTGTGATGGACCAGATAAAGAAGTATATTGCAAAACATGTTACGGAAAAAAATGGGGTCCCCATGGATATGGTTTTGCATGTGGTTCCAGCTTTCTGCAAACCGATGGATTAACGTAAGCTGAATTATATAATGAATAACACTTGTTGGTTTTAAATATTTTGGCATTACTGTCCTGTAGTGAAGACCAAATTTCTGCTCAACGCCCATTCGGTAATCCAGATACGACTTCAATCAAAGCACCTGAAGGAGAAGGTTGCCCTCGCTGTGGTGGAGCAGTATTTGCCGCAGAACAACAGTTATCAAAAGGAAGAATGTGGCATAAAAAATGCTACAATTGTACAGAATGTCATAGACCTTTGGATTCTATGTTAGCTTGCGATGGTCCGGACAAAGATATTTACTGCAAAGCTTGTTACGGAAAGCGTTTTGGACCAAAGGGCTTTGGTTATGGACATGCACCGACTTTAGTATCCACTTCTGGCGAATCTACTATTCAGTTGTAAGTATTGAAATTAATATTTTAAGATCCCATATTAAATAGTTGCATATACACGATTTTGTAGACATTTTAAGAAAACTGGTTCAAAACTATTTGATTTTTTACTTATTTCATTTTAATTCCACGTACTGTGTGTAATAACCCTTTATCCGTCAATATAATATTGTTACGAAATTCCACAGTTCGTTATCGACGGTTCGTTTGATTGTGTTTGAAAATAAAACAACTTCAGTTATTCAGCGCAACGTAGTCAAAACTAACACTCGCTTTATTTACAAATTTACACTCTTTCTACTTCACACTACTACTATTGCATGTTTCCCCATTGCTTGCTCAACACAGACTCGACTCATTGCGCTGCACACTGCTGCTTTTATACCAGTTTTCTTATCGCGCCGAAGTTTCTTGCAACTTCCAATTGGAAAATGCTCGACCATTCTCCCATTTCCCACTAGCCCATTTCTCGCGAACCTTGCCATATCGGACTATACCAAGCGAATTATACCAGTTCGCCGTACTTCACAGTGCATGCCTAAAAGTATGCTTGCAAAAGCGTTCATGCACAGCACAGAGTGCGTTTTCGTTTCACTGCCCATCACTTAGACTTGTTCGTCCCGAACAAGTACCGAGGCTCCGCCGGAGTAAGACGCCAGGCGCTCCAAATGGACTACTTTCAACCTGGCGTTTCTGTTGCAGCAGCGTTGAACCCTGTACACCACGTCATTAATCCTGGTAACGACCTTGTACGGTCTTTTCCATGACGTTTGAAGCTTTGGAGACAAACCTTCCTTCCGCTGCGGGTTGTAAAGCATTACCAGATCGCCTTCTTGGAACCCTTCTGGGTTAGCCCGTAGACCATAGCTCGCTGTTAACCTGCCTTCGACTCGTTGAGTGCGGCTCCGCGATCTCCTCCTCGGCCCCTTCGGAGCTGAATCCCAATTACAACTTCTGATCCACTCAGCGACAGACTCCTGGCATCCTACCCAATAGAACCGCTTTCTTATCTTGGCGACAGTTTTTGCTATGCCTAGGTGCCCTCCACTGGAGTGGTTATGGTTTGCCTCGATGACATCGTCGATTCGGCCTCTCGGGACCACTATTAGGGATTTTTTGGTCCTGCCATCCCTGCTCTCCCACTCGCGGTACAGGCAGCCATTCTTGAGACGTAGACTTTGCCATTGTGCCCAGTAAGCCTTCGCGATCGGGCTCTCACCAGCCATCTCTTGCCAGTCTGGCCGTAATCTCTGCGCTTTGCCTTTGATGATCTTCGCGAGATCCGTATCCTCGCGCTGGTCCTTCTGTAGCCTTCCCGCAAGCCAATCTTCCTCCTGTAAAACTCTTATCGACCGAACATCCCAATTCGTCCCTCGTTTTCGGCTTGCGAATTATGCCTGCGCTCGGTTTTGCACGAATGGTGTGGCAAAGCGTCAGCCCTTCTTGGCGACGTCTGTTGACCGGAACGCTTTTCTCGCAGATGGCAGTCTCGTGATATGTGGCCTTGCTTGCCAGCAGCTGACTCTAGATGACACTGCCCGCAGCCCTGCTGGTGCCTCCGAGCTCAGTGTCTGGCTTTGCGTGACACGTCCAGATTGGGCTCGACGCCTTTCCGCAGATGAATGTCGAAAACTTCCCCTCCAGGCCGCCTTATACGTCATCGCGCTGGTCACCGTCTCTTTAAATGTCGGCTTGCCCATCATCAACAAACTGCGACGTGTCTCTGGGTCATGAAGACCCTCAATAAATTACTCAATCTTCATCCTCTCGAGGTCAT
Organism: Melieria omissa; assembly: GCA_963971225.1. NCBI lineage: Eukaryota > Metazoa > Arthropoda > Insecta > Diptera > Ulidiidae > Melieria > Melieria omissa. The sequence goes on along the minus strand of OZ020269.1, from coordinate 49,792,924 downwards.
CAGCGCCGAATTTCGGGTAGCACAACTGTACGAGCCGTTCAATGTCTGCTGCATATGTCTGCAGCGCCTCGTTGGCTCTTTGCTTACGGCTCTTCAGCTTGCAATAATACAGCATTTTGTTCGTCACTGTATCTGGCTGCCAGCGCCCTTACGACGGTCTCGTAATCACCCCTCAAACCTTCCGGAACTGTTTTTATTACCTCAGTCGCAGGACCTCTTAGAGCCAGTATCAGTCTCCGACCTTTCCTAACATCGGTCCACTGACTCTCCAAAGCAGCCACATCGAATTGTAGTTTGAATGTGTCGAATGACGAAGTACTATCACAAGTAGGCACTTTTATGGCAAAACTTTCCTCAACCGACTGCACCCTTGCTTGCAGCTGTACCTCTTAACCGCTCGTCGATTTTTCTGTTCACCGAATCCTCCAGACTGTCAACTCGTTTGATCCATTTGTCCATTCGCGTCTCAAGATGCTCAACCTTCCCGTTCAGTCTATCGGAAATTTCCTCCACCTTCTGCTCTATGCGCGCAGAATTTGTCGCCATTTCTCGGTTGCACGCTTCCATTTGCTCCGATATTTCACGGGTCGCCGTTTCCATTCTTGCTATTTCTAGATTTGTCGTTTCGACTTTTGCCGAAATTTCGAGATTCGCAATTTCCAGCTTCGCTGCCATTTCTCCATTCGCCGTTTCCATTTTCGCTGCCATTTCTTGATTCGCAGTTTCCATTTTCGTTGCCATTTACGCCGACATTTCGCGATTTTCACGACTGACATTCTCAATTTTCGCAGAAGTTTCCTGAAACATGCTTCTCATTGCAACCATAAGCTGGCTCATGTCCATTGCTTGTGGTGGCGCAGCCGCTGTAGCCGTACTTTGCATCGACGCAGCACCCGCAGGCGATTCCTCCACTTTGGCCGACGCCTCTTGTTCCTGCGTTCCGAACTCGTGTGCAGCCCAATCGATGCCTCGTGATTCACACGCCTCTCACAAGCGCAGCTGCAACTCCACCTCACCGCCAGCAGTCGGCAAATTCCAGGCAGCCAGCTCCTTCTTCAGCTGGTCCACCTTCAGCAGCTCGAGTTTAACCATGTCTGCGTTTTTATAATTTTATTTATTTTTTATCTTCAGTAACACAATCCGAACTTCTGACACCAAATGTTACGAAATTCCACAGTTCGTTATCGATGGTTCGTTTGATTGTGTTTGCAAATAAAACAACTTCAGTTATTCAGCGCAACGTAGTCAAAACTAACACTCGCTTTATTTACAAATTTACACTTGTTCTACTTTACACTACTACTATTTCATGTTTCCCCATTGCTTGCTCAACACCGACTCGACTCACTGCGCTGCACACTGCTGCTTTTATACCAGTTTTCTTATCGCGTCGAAGTTTCTTGCAACTTCCAATTGGAAAATGCTCGACCATTCTCGCACAGCCCATTTCTCGCGAACCTTGCCATATCGGACTATACCAAGCGAATTATACCAGTTCGCCGTACTTCACAGTGCATGCCTAAAAGTATGCTTGCAAAAGCGTTCATGCACAGCACAGAGTGCCTTTTCGTTTCAATATTTTAAATCACAACGTTTTTTTTCCAATAGCGCCAGTTTAATTAAAAAAACACATTTTATTCAAATTTAAGGAATTTTAAATCGTTTATTGAAAAAAATGTCCTTTGTTACAGAAATGTTACACGTAGAGTCCGACCCATTAATCGGCATCGGCTAGTATCGGCCAATAAAAATTATTTCGGCATCGGCCAATAAAATAGGTATCAGCAACGAACATGAAGTTATATAGAACGCGCATCTCATACAAGCAAAAGCGTTGTATGGCGGGTACTGCTGGTAGTACCAGAAACAATTAACCCTTTTAGTGCCGGAGGCCGATATATGGGCTCTGCCACTTCCCGCTAGTGCAGCGCCTTGTAGCGCTTTACTATTCGCATTGCGGGAGAGCTCTATCTCAAAATAAATTTTAAATACGTTATAAATGATCTAATTTCATTAATAATAATAATAATTGAGTAGCACGACAGCCCGCTTACGCGAGACTAAGTCCTAGCTTCCCGCAACCACCCGTGTTGTGCGTGTGAATTTGTACGCGGGTGGAAGGGACCTACAGTTTTATGCCGGTTCCGAACGGCAGGTTGCGAGCTTTTTCATAAGCAGTTTTTACTCTCAGAGATTTGCCATTTCCAGCTGAGAAGACAGCCACTGAAAGAGAAAACGAGTTTTCCCGTTATTTTTTTTAGGTTTTATTACAGGCAATATTGAACCAGTGGTTTCTGCCTTCGACTCGCGGTCCAACGCACTAACCAACTGAGCCACGGCGGCTAATTTCATTAACTACGAGAGAGTAAAAAAAAATAGTTTTTTGTTTTAACTCTTTGTGGTCGTTTATGTTATCGGAAGAAGACTCTCGCGAAATAACGTTGCATTGCCGCAGCGAGACGTAGGATCAGTTAGTGTCTCCTCGGTCGTTGTTGTGAACAGTATATTTCGTCCCAGTTGTAGTTTGAAAGCGTCATTTTCGTTATTGCCGTTGTTTTTCGCTTGTGTCAAGCATTGTTGCTTTCGACAAGCCAACAATTAGCATTACAGGATTTAGAAAATTCGATTCATTCTCTATTTCATCCTTAGTATACTGCTTTTTGTATCATGTAAATATTGTTTCTCGTTTGGTTTTTATGAGCATTTTCCCCAACCCTAGGAAAACTGTGAAATTCGGCCGGTTATTCTCGCATAAGCACCTTTTTTCCGACCGGCACTAAAAGAGTTAAACTATAAGATGTCTTACGTTCATACAACTCAGTGGCGCTTCAAAAAATTGCCGTGGCTTTTTCAGTAAAGAGAAAGTGGTTTTTACAACAGCGCCACATCCGGAAAGCAACGATGAAGCCACGCAAGCAACTTTCTTTGCGCAACGATGAAGCCACACAGGCAACTATCTCTGCATGCAGTCGTCAGAGATATGAATATGCGTGTGATATCTATGTGCTCTTGTGTTAATTTTTTTTTGTGGTTGATTGCTTTAATCAGTAGCGCACACCGGACGGGAATGTTTGGCGATTCAAACTTCTTCAAATACAAAAATTAGTAGAGAAAATCCCTGCAAAAAGAAATCCTGCCTGCGCCACTGACTTCAACGCATGTGAAGTGACCGCACACAATTCTGCTTTTGCTTGGCAGTGATCAAAGCCGTTGTTCTTTGTATGAGCAAAACAAAGAGCTTTAATATTATTACGCTCTCACTGTACCGACGCTTGCTTGCTCTCGATAATGAAAATTTTGCAAATTCGAGCTCGCCCTATGTCATTTGGTTGTATGGATGTAAGACATCTTATTATTAAATTGTCTTTAGTAGGGTAGAGTAACAGAGGGTTATTGACAGCAGAACCCTCTGTTACTAACAGCAGCATTCTCTGTAATACCTGTGACAGTAGTAACAATACCATGATAAAGTTATCATAGTATTCTAATTACTAGGTACGGTGACAGACATAACTTAGTAAATTATTTGTAGTAATTTTTGACAGTTTGAATATAAAAAAATTCACAAATGTAAACAATGAGACCATCTCTAAGTGCATTAATTTCAAACAACGCAAAAATTCGTTTCTTACATCAAAAAAGGAGGCAATGTCTAAGATTGGCAATTACTGCATAGAAGAAAAGCAACCAATATAGAGTGCTTGTATTTGTTAAAAGAATAAACAGATATACATGTTTTTCTTTTTTTCATTTTCCATCAAATTCCTCTTTTCAATTTGTCCTGCATGTCAAAATCAGATTTTTAGCTGTGTTCAGTAAGTTCGAATATGTGTTTCGTGAAATACTACATATATACTAGGTAGCCGAACATAGTATTGTTACTAGCTAAATACTAGGTTGCTCACGTAGTATTTAGCTGGTATTTGGTGACACACATCCGGTAGTTGCTTGGTTAGTAGTAACAATACTAGATGTCTGTCACGGGTATAACATGTTCATTCAGCGTAACATGTGAGTAGAAGGAAAGAAAGTAAACATACAAAAGGCTTGCTTTACAAGCGAGAACGTAGTTTTATGTGTTGTGCGTAATGCAGCGAATGTCTGCATTAGCACACTGCTGCGCCGTGGGATGATTGGGAAATGAAGGCGATGTGCTGTTGTTGTTGTTGTTGCGCTGGCGAAAAGCTGAAATTGTAAAACGATTTCTATTTTCTGGCTGGCTTTTGTTCTTCTTCTATAAGCCCGCACGGCGCACAATGGGGTAAACATGCCAAAAACCCGCGCATTGCCTATTTTATGCTGTAGTATCTATACGGTTAAAGATAAATACCTCAAATTTGGACATCTGCTTCAGGACTCTTCAGAGATTTGTTCACCATAATTTTATTTGATTTACTGTACCTCGCACCGGCACCCTACAGTCGGCAATTAGGCTCTTTTAAAATCTTCATTAGTAAAAAACAAAACCAAAGTTAAAGTATTTAAATCGACCCAAACTGACTTATGAATACTCTAGATTGTAGCCACGCCCCCATTTTTCGCCTCCTTTCGTAAAACACCCACAAAAAACACATACATGTAGGGTAATTCGTATTTAAGCAAAAACCATTTGATACGGGTTGATACGGCTCATAACGGGTTAATGGGGAGTACCATGCCCACTTACTGTTATAAGTAAGTATATAAATATATAAATTTTCCCAATTTAACCAAGTATGCTTATATGGCAACCCTACTTAAAAGTGGGCGTTCCATGCCCATTTTTACGTCAGAGTTTATGTTAGTTAGGTCACGCGTAAATTCCACACAAAGTTTTATTAAAATATATTGCCTTTTTCAAGAATCATCCTGCATACCCGCCGAAAAAATTTATACAAAATATTTTTTTAGCATATTTATTAATTCAGGTGATAAATCACATCTATTTTTACTTTAATTATTATTTTTAATACTATATATATGCATCAAGTGCTATAAACGTACCGACCCATACGCGCGTTAAAAAGTTTTCAGTTCATATATATTTGTTTTCTTACTAAGAGAAGTGAATACAAGTCCAAAAATCTAACCATTCCGCAGCTTTCCGCAGACAAGTTGGGTATCATTTTTTTTATGAAGGTTCCTACTTACCTTCCCTAAAGATTTTCGATTATCCATGATTATCCATAAAAGTTATACACCACGAAAGTAGGACATTTTCCTAAAAAAATCGTTGTTTTTGCCCAAACTTTGAGAACTTATATCTTTACAAGAAAATGTGCCATGGAAAAGAATTATATGTCAAATTAAATGTAGGAATATGCTTATTATATGTACCAAAAATTATTTGATTATATTTAAAAATAACGATTTAATTGACATTTCAGCATCACCATCAAAAAAGTTGCATCGACAAAATGAAATTGAGTATAAAAACACCCAACTTTGAACGGCTATACAGCAGTCAGTTTTGGTCCAATTTACATGCAAAAAGCATTTTCTGACTGCTACATGCATGTAGATTACGAAAAATAAAAAAAAAAGTTAGGCCCGTAACTTTAAGATTAGCCGTAATGCGCGGGTTTTCGGCATGTTTACCCCATTGTGCGGCGTCGCATATTGCTTCCGAACTTACTGTCGACTGTAGTGTGCGGAAAATTATAGAAAATAAAATAAAATATGGTTGGCATGGCGATTTATATGGTCGCTACAAGCAATAAAAAATAAATGATAATAAGTAATTAGTAATCAGTAAAGACAATTAAAAAGGGAAATGGAAAGAAGGGAAGAACTTTTTTATTAGCCAGCAACAATTTTTAAAGTCCCGTTGTTTGTAACTTTTGTTTTTACGGCCCACATATAATACTTGCGTAAAAGAACTAAAATAGGAAAATCTAGGATTTAAAATTTACTGTCCCAGTATTCGTCACTGAACCATTCTGAAGTAAAATTGTTGCATTAGTCGAATACACCTAATTCGGTTTTTACACGGTTTTGATTTAACACGGTTTGAAAATAAAAAAATTTTTCATTTTTTTACACTATTTTATTCTATTTAGCACGAAAAATTCTTGATGCGGGCGGGAAGAGATGAGCGGAGGCATAGCTTGCGGGAAATTTGCTCGCGCTCAACAGTTTGCGATCTTGTTCGTCGAAGCGCAAGCGAAGAGTAAACACCGAACCAAAGCATCGTAATCGTCGTTTCAACGAAGATGATTCGGGATTCGCTTTTTGTGTTGTGATTGATTTTGCTGCAATGTCACCAGCAATCGAATGTTTGTGGTGTATGTATGGCTCTTTGCTGGCCAATGCTTTGATTAATTTAAAAATTTTGTGGTTGATCCCAATTTAAAATGTTTGCAAATATTCTTATGTGGCGAGTTCGAAGTAAAATTATTTGTTTATATTTTCACATGCTTAATTACAATTTTGAGAATATGGGAAAACTACGAAAAAAAAATGAACTGATAGGCATATTGACTTCAAAATTCGTGAAACACTTGAAATTAAAAATAATTAGATGCGTGTTTTAATTTTTTTTTATCGAAATCTAACGGAGGGTTAGAAGATTGTATGGAAAAACATAATTTAATAGGTTTATTGACTTTCAATAGGGCTACTAAAGCACTAAATAAAGAAATAATAAGACAAGTATTTTGTCATAAGAAAATTGTATTACGGCATGCCTACGTTTAAAAATAGTTTAAATGTTCTACACCTGAATGATTCCATGGCGAATGATGTGATCATAAATTTACAATATTAGATTTTCTTATTTTAGTTCTTTGAAACAAGCATTATATGTGGGCCGTAAGAAAAGTTCCAAAGAACGAGACGGAAAATTATTACGGGTAATAAAGACGTTTTCTTTTCTTTCCAATTCCATTTTTATTGATTACTTATTATTTATTTTTTAATTGCCTGTAGCGATCATATAGGTCGCCATGCCAGCCATATTTTATTTTCTTTTCTATGATTTTGCGCACACTACAGTCGGCAGTGAGTTCAGGAGCAATATGCGACGCTGTGCAGGCTTATAGAAGAAGAACAAAAGCCAGCCAGAAAATATAAATCGTTTTACAATTTCAGCTTTTCGCCAGCGCAACAACAAGAACAACAGTACATCGTCTTCCTCCTCTTCGGACAATTGAGCGAGAATGAACGAGTGAGCACAGACGCGGCATTCGTGTTTCTATGATTTGCGCTCACAGCATTGTGCTGTCATTTCAAGTGTTTCCTCTTGTTGTCTACCCCCCGCATCCAGAAGAAGGGTGGCGATATCAGCACCCGCATTCAAATTTTTGCTTGTATGAGATGCACACTCTTTATGTTTCATACTTTTTGGTAGCATTAATACATATTATTGGCAAACGAAAAAAATGTTGGCGGTGTACTGTTTTTTGCGGTGTACCATGTTGTCGGGATTAGCGTGGATGTTGTTGCCTGTTATTGTTGTTGTTGTTTCTTTTGTTTTAATTTGTCATTTCTAAAATGCATACGTTTTTATCGGCCAACAATTATTTTCAATTTTTGTTTTTCAATCCTACTTTTTATACAGCCCACAGTGTTTTCGTAGGAGTGGAAAAATAAGAAAATCTAATATTGTAACTTTATGGTCACAGCATTCGCCATGGGACCATTCAGGCAGGCGCGGATCCAGAAAAATATTTCGGGGGGGGGGGGTTTAAAAAAGTAATTCTTTAATATTTATAAAATGCCTTTTAATTTGTATGTAGTTTTTTAGTCAATCCAAATATTTCGGGGGGTTTCAACCCCAAAATCCCCCTGGATCCGCCACTGCATTCAGGTGTAGAATATTTGCATTATTCTAAAACGTAGGTATGCCGTTATAACGGTTTTTTAAGGTTCTGCTTCGAAAATTATCTGCCGCAAACTATCAAGCAAGTTTGAAATCAATGGGCCCAATAAATCAAGGTTCTTTTACCTTTGTTTTTGACCTCATCACATTTTTATCACAAAATACTTGTCTAATTATTTCTCATTTGTAGTGCTTTCACCATATTTGAAGTCAAAAGAACAATCATTAATAAATTATGTTTTTCATACAAATTTTCAACACATGTTTTCCAGTAAGATTTCGATTAAAAACAATGAAAAACACTTGTCTAATTATTTTTTATTTCAAGTATTTTCATCAATTTTAAAGTCGATAAGCCTATCGGTTTATTTTTTTTTCGTAGTTTTCCCGTATTCTAATAATTGTAATCAACCATGTCAAAATGTAAACAAATAATTTTCACTCGCCACAAAAATTGTTGTAAACATTTTAAATTGGGATCAACCAGCTTTAAATATTTGTAAATTTTTAAATTAATCAAAGCCCACTATTAGCCAGAAAAAAACCATACACCACAAAGATTCGATTGATGGTGACATTACAGCTATTTGTGCAGCAAAACCAATCGGCAACACAAAAAAGCATACACACAATAAACGACAACAACAAAAACATTAGCGAATCCCTAATCATCTTCGTTGAAACAACGATGACGATGCTTTGGTTCGTTGTTTGGTCTCCGCTTACGCTTCGACAAACAAGATCAATAAACATACATGCAAAAAATGATTGAGCGATCACTACTACGCCACAACAACCACTATTCCAATGTACACGAGTGAAGCCGTTACGAACAAAAACATTGCTTTTTGCTGTTTGCTCTTCCCGGTCGCATCATATCAGCCGAAAACACTTTTGTGCCCACATGTGCATTACTTCATAATCTTTGGTATCAGCGACGACTTTTTTCGGCCACATCGGCCTTTTTTGGTCGATGGCTTATCGGCCTATTCTCCTACTTTAATTTTTTTCTTTTTATTTTATGTTTTGAAGCTGAATCGCACTATGTTTTTTTCATACCTCGCTTTGTTTATTTGTAACATTTTTATGATACGTTACACACGTCCGTCGATAACCCCTTAAAATTAAATAACTTTGCGCTGACGGATGATTTGGTTGTTTTATACGTAATATCTGAAAATGTTACTTAATACGTATACGAAATACGTATTTTCAGATACTCTTATTATAAATTTTTCCTAGAAATGTTTTTTATAAAAATTTGGTGTTCTTAAAAACACAGATTTTCTCGAAATGTCTATGCATTTCATCTATAAATATGGACATCCGAAGCAAGGGCATTGCATTTAACAATCTTCTTTTTTAATTGGAAGCATTTTTTTTATTCCTTTTATTTTTTCCGAATTTGATTTATTCCTGTACAACGAGTCGCAATTTAAGGGAACAGATTTGAATTTGTACGGCAAGAACTGAATTTGTACGGCATATTTATTAATAACCTGTGTTTACGTCAGTATTTTTGTTTCTCTCTCAGCGGAAAAAATATGATGTATTATTTTTATTATTCTGAATTATCTTGTGATTTTATTTAGTTTTTACTTCTTAAGTTTTTGTTATTTTGTGATTGATAGTACAAACAAATGTATATGTAATAGTTCCTTTTGTTATTTTATAAAATACTAGCTGACCTGGCGAATATCGTCTCGCACATTTTTTTTATAATGAACTACACGAAATGTTGAATCTAGCCGTTCTCAAATGATTCACGGTCAAATATGTCAGGGATTTTCCGACTTTTCCAATAGATTTCCGGAATTTTCTTTTCTCATAAACCTGAACCAATTGTCTTATGTCAATAAGATGTCTTATGTTCATACAACCGAATGTCATAGGGCGAGCTCAAATTTGCAATATTTGCATTATCGAGAACAAGCAAGCGTCGGTAGAATGCTTACTTACTTAACTAGTCATAACAACCCGTTATCGGGTTACGGCCGTAAAACTTCTCTCCAGGCGCCTCTGCTTTGCGCGCGCCTTCTCCAGTTGGTCACACCAAGAAATACTGGGGCTTCTTCAACTTGGTCCTTCCACCGGAGACACGACCTCCCTCTTCGCCGTCGACCTCTAACCATCGCATCGAACACCTTTTTCGCTGGAGCGTCGTCGTTCATACGGCAGACTTGACCGAGCCAGCGTAGCCGTTGGATGTTAATTCACTGCGCTACGTCCATGTCCTTATACAGCTCATACAGCTCATTATTGGTTCGTATACGATAGTCGTCACCAACACGAACAGTGCCGAAGATTTTGCGAAGTACCTTCCTCTCGAACACTCCAAGGGCGGCTATGTCGTATCGTGTCATTGTCCATGCTTCAGCGCCATAGAGGAGCACAGGTAGTATGTCAATACCGAGTTAGAGTTCGATAAAGCGGTGATCTGAAAGAGAGACCTCCTCCAAAACCCGCCATTGCATAATCTGATCTGCCACTTTCCTGTTGGTCAGTGTTAGGTCAATCACTTCTTGTCTTCTACTGGTCACAAAAGTTGGTTTGTTTTGAATCACCAGATCAGCTGACATAATGAACTCCAAAAGTTAAGTACCCCATAGTACATACATACGTCTACCTGGATTCAGCATACTAACCCTTTCGGTTATTCTATGCCATATGGCATAGTCTCTTTCAGTGCCTGTTTTAGGTCAACAACTTGTGGATAATATATTTTTCAATTTTTGTATTTTTTTCTGAAGGTTTTCATACCAAATAATGAAAAAAATATTTTGATTAGTGTAGCAAGTAACTTGTAACATAAGGGTTCAGAAAGTGCGCAGTCCTATCGAGCTACGTATTTTACAAAAAGAGGTCATTTCGTACTTTTATTTATTCTATTACAAAAATTAATTTATTTTATAGGTTTATGTAAGTAATCTAGTAGGTATTTATTGCTTTAGTAAGTGAAAAAAAAAGTTACATCCCAAATATAGTTCACTAAGGCTGTACGATTTTTTTTTATTTTTTACTATGTCATATTTCATGATGCCCAAAAACCACTTTTTCGAACAATATTTTAAAAAATTACTTTTGATTATTCATTATGTAGGCTTAAACAGTAATAAAATGGAAAAGAATGACTTTTAAAGTTAAAAACAAAAAAGAAGTACCGAAAGGGCTAAACGACTTCCATTAACTCCCTCGATGGAGGCAGAAGTATAGAGGGCTGGTAGGTCGTTACCTTTACAGTTTCGACGCTGTTTCCACCAACCCAGTACTTCATTTTAACCGCAACGACATCTTGAGAACAGAATTGTCTAAGAATCGTGCAATCGATCGACGGCGGCATGATATATATGCGCCGGACGTGGTCGAACTTCGTTCAGCATTAGCATGGCCAGGCCGGATCTTCGTAACAAGGCCCCCGCACCTCGACAAGTTGGCTACCAAGCAGGGGGAGACTGATGCTACTCGTCAGAAAAAAGACGGCTCGGATCGGCTCTGTGTTGACTATGGACAGCTAAACCAGTTCACGCGAAAACAAATTCATTCCATGCCGAAAATCGAGTAGCAGCTGCAGAATGCCAAGCAGTTTCGATTTTTCATCATGTTGGACTTGAACAGCGAATATTACCAGATTCCAATAAGTAAGGAAAGCCTCATGGGAGATCCTATGCTCCAGAGAGGGGTGAACAAGAAAAAAAAGGAAAGGACACCGCCCTTGTCACACCAGAAGGTCTATACGAATTTAAGAGGATGCCATTCGGCCCCAAAAACGCGCCGGTAACATTCAATCGCTTGATCGAAACGACGCAGTCGGGAGATGTGATTAACTATATGGATGATATCCTCATCTGGGGAAACACTAGTAAGAAACGTTGGACAAGTTAGAGAGGATGCTGCAGATGTTACGCGAACTAAAACTAAAATTGAATGTTGACCATCGATTTCGTCAGCAGCTGACCCTGCAGGGTATAACACCTGGCCTAGTCAAAACCAAAAGAGTGTCGAATTTCTAAACCCCAACAAATATTACGACGATTCTTGGGTTTGAGTAGCTACTTCATAAAATTTGTTCCCGGATGCGCGCTGATCGCCGAACCGCTACGAAAATTGCTGCAAAAGAATGCAGCGTTTAGCTGAACGCCGAGTCACGAGAAGGCATTCAACGAGCTGAAAGCAGCATTGATGACAAAACCAGTGCTTGCCGCGTACAAAGTGGAAGCGTGTCACGAGGTGCATACCGAGTGCAATTTTACATGGTATGGCTGGGGTGCTCCCGTAAAACGATGAAGACGACTGGAAACCGGTGGTATACTACAGCCGTTCCACGAGCAAGAGCGAACGAAAGTTTCACAGCTACGATTTGGAAACATTGGCCGTGGTCGAAACGCTGGAACGTTTCAGGTTCTACATCTACGGCAAACACGTCAAGGTGGTTACCGATTGCTACTCAGTAAAAGCCGCAATGGAGAAGAGGAACTTGATACCTAGAATCGCAACCAGGTGGTTGCGAGTTCAGGATTTCGAGATCGAGCATCGAAAGGAAAATCGAATGAACCACGTGGACGCGTTGAGCCAGTAGAAGAGCCAGGCGAGGTAGACACCGCTTCGCTAAAAATTGAAAAAGTGAGCATCAGCAGCTGTTCTGTGCATGCTGTTTCAACAAGCTACTGGGTGGTCAGCGTGAGGGTGAGTACCACTATAACCAGATCTCACCGATTCCGTTCCACAACATTCATTTGGACCACTTTGGGCCTTTTACCAAAAGCAGCAGACGCAACGAGCACGTTCTTGAACTAATTGACTCATTCACGAAATACGTGGCCATCAAACCGTTGAAGAGCACCGCCACGAAATTCGTACTTCATACGTTAAACGAAGTGAGCGCTTGCTTTGGGGTTCCACGCCGTATCGTCAGTAACCGAGGTACGGCATTTACAACAAAGGAATTTGAGAAATATTGCAATGAACATGACATAAAGCACATACTTAACGCTGTGCGTACACCCCGGGCGAACGGGCAGGTGGGGCTGGTCAACCGTACGATCCTCTAAATACTCCGACCTTCAGCAGAAAGATTCAAGAAAAGGGGCGAGCCAAATTCAGTGAAGTTTGAATTCGTTGAAAAGCCACACGACTGGGTGCTGCCCCCACGAGTTATTTTTCGGCTACCAACCCAGGGACGTACTTGGCAACTAGATCACGATGATCCTCCAAGCCGAAAAAGGATCGGGAGCTGTCGTGGACTTGCAGCACGTGCGGGAGATGGCTGCTACGCGAATTGACAACTAGCGCACCAGAGCCAAGTACCAGGGCCATTCGGGGCCAATGCTTTATTAGGTTGGTGACCTGCTGATGGCAGAGAATGAGCCGACTAGTAGTGGCATATCCCGAAAGCTTGAGCCGCGATACCAAGGGGCCATTCTTGATAGTCAAGGCGGAAGATGGCTGCTACGCGAATTGACAACCAGCGCGCCAGAACAACGATTCGACCAGCGGCATTCGGCGCCAACGCCTTATCAGGTTAATGGCCTGGTGCTGGCAGGGAATAAGTCGACTAGCAGTGGCACATCACGAAAGCTTGAGCCGCGTCCCACGGGCCCATTCCTGATAGTCAAGACACTAGGAAACGACCGGTACGTGATTGAAAACTTGCCGGAGGCGCAAAGAACCCAGCGACACGACTTGCAAGTCGAAGACGACCACGACAGCGAGTACGCTGAATGTCAGGAGAGGCCGACTGTGAACTGGCCGCCAGGGAAGAAGAGCGGGGAGAGTTAGTTGGCGAACAGTGAGAGAAGCGCGCGGTAGGCGGCCGTCCGCGGGATTGGAGTGTAAAGTTCAAATCGATAAAATAAAATACTTAAACATATAAACAACTAAAAACGATTTCTTTCGCTGTGCTTTTAGTTTGTCTCTGACGTCACGATTTTTTAAGAAGGAATTTTAAATATCATGGATATCAATATTTCAAAAACTTGCAGCCTCGATAGCCTAGGTGAGTGCACTAGACTGTCATCCCAGAGGTCGTGGGTTCAACTCCCGCCGTGTGCACGGTCCCCACACTTTTCCATCAAATTTTTCCGATTTTTCCTGTTCTCTAAATTTTCCTAAAAACCCTGCAACATACCCAAGTTCATTGATTCCCAACCCAATTATTCCTATTCCACTTACTTCCACGCAATAGAACGCGCAATTATGCGCTGTGCGGCTGATAAAAGCAAAACAAATAAACAGTTACGCAAAACTATCGCGATTAATAAGACTCGAGGCGGTTAGATTTCAATTGCTTTATTCACTAACGTTACAAATTTTCTACGCCGTTTGCTCAGCTCCGTTGCCAGCTTTCGACTCGCTTTCTTTTCTGCCGCGCCAGTGCTGCCAGCGCTCGATGCACGAACCAGTGTCGCCACAGTACCCCGTTCCAGAGAGCGGCAATTGACAAATTGGCGAGGGCGAACAATACCGTTTAGGTCTTCGATCCTGGGTAGGTTCGCAAAGGGTCGACAGTCGATGAAAAGGATGGGCGTGACGTGAGGGCAGGAGCGTCAAGAAGTCGATGCGAAGACGCTGTAGGTATAGCGGGTGCGTCTGCTGTTGCTTCGATGTACGCTGACATGAATGTGGCTGCGGTGGCGGATGAAACGTCTGGAGTTGGCCGGGCGACGGTGATGTTGGCGGAAAATGCGGTGCATGTGGCGGTAGCGGATAATGCACGAATTGTGTGTGAAGCGGGGCGGCGGCCAGCAGTGGTTGACCGGTGCTTGTGGGCGTGGTCGCTGTGTCGCGTTGGTTGCGGGCTTCGCGTTGGTTGCAGGTGTTGCGTTAGTGTGGGAGAAGGCGAGGACGATGAGATACTTGCGGCTCTTGCGTGAATATGTGATGGTACACGCTCCGGTCTGTGACTTTAGACAGTTGCGGAGGCCGTGCTAAATCAATGAAGTCCACGAGCAAGTCCGGTGTGGGACGGTCGATCGTCGTCAACGAGGGCAGGTTGCTGGAGATAAGAGAACCACGGACTGAAATACCTGTTGCGTTTGCTGCTCGGCGCAGGCGAGTTGCGATGTGCGGTGCAGGAAAGTTGCGGTGCAGGCGAGTTGCGGTGCAGCAAGGGCGATGTGCGGTGCAATCAAGTTGCAGTGCAGCAAGGGCGATGTGCGGTGCAGGCAAGTTGCAGTGCAGCACAGGCGATGTGCGGTGCAGGCAAGTCTCGGTGTGCGGTGCTGGCGATGTGCGGAGCAGGCAAGTTGCGGTGCAGCACAGGCGATGCGCGGTTCAGGCAAGTTGCGGTGCAGGCAAGTTGTGGTGCAGCACAGGCGATGTGCGGTGCAGGCAAGTTGCGGTGCAGCACAGGCGATGCGCGGTGCAGGCAAGTTGCGGTGCAGCACAAGCGATGCGCGGTGCAGGCAAGTTGCGGTGCAGCACAGGCGATGCGCGGTGCAGGCAAGTTGCGGTGCAGCACAGGCGATGTGCGGTGCAGGCAAGTTGAAGTGCAGCACAGGCGATGTGCGGTGCATGCAAGTTGCGGTGTGCGGTGCAGGCAATGGACTTGCTGTTAGCTGGTTGAGCGTAGAATCTGACCCTATTGTCAGATCGACGAATGTCGTCAGGCATCTGCTCAAGAAAAAGAGAGCGGAGCCAGGTTCCAGTGCACTGGCCTGCAGAAAGGTTGCGCAGCTGCCGGAGGAAAGTGGGAGACGGTGAGTTTTTCGCACCCCAGGGGTGGCCGTGAAGGAGGCGTCGGATGTTAGCTTCCTGCGAAAGAGACACGCTGCTTAAGAGTTTAATACTTATCGTTTTCTGGCGGGTTGATCAGTCCCTGCAGAGCGAAACGAGCTTAGCGTCAAAGTTGCAAGCCACACGATGAAATTTTGTCGCATCAGACGTGATACGTGACAAAAATTTTAGTTCGGCCATGGCGAAATAACTCTGGTTGTCTTCTTGTCGAATGCAGCGCTAACATCACGAAAAAGTCAGGAGAAAAGCGAGAAGGGCGCCACATTTATCACGACTCAACACGTTTGTAAACTTGACGCAATGTGGTAACGAGATTTTTCGCCACCACTCCCACGATGACTTCTCGGCTTGTGACGCCACGAATAACGGTACTAGGAAGAAAGTTCGCGAACAAAGGAAATTCGGCAACGCTGTATGCCGGCTCTAATTGAAATCGCGCCTGTAGCCTTGGACGACGAAGTCCGGCGTAGTGCTGCGTGCCCCCGCAACACTACGCCGTTGATTAATCACGAAAAAACTCGTTAAGATCACGTCGGGGTCACCAATTATCGCGATTAATAAGACTCAAGGCGGTTAGATTTCAATTGCTGTATTCACTAACGTTACAAACTTTCTACGCGCGTGCGCTCAGCTCCGTTACCAGCTTTCGACTCGTTTTCTTTTCTGCCGCGCCAGTGCTGCCAGCGCTCAATGCACGAACCAGTGTCGCCACAAAACAAGCGCACGAGCGACATCTGCAAGGGGAAGCGGACAACTGCGAAAAAACAGCGCGCACCAACCTGATGTAGCGAGGTCCCCAACCATTCTGCTGTAACCTCCTCACAACAGATGGCGCTACGAGCGGAGGCGACGTTCCTGAGCGACGTGAGATGATTCCATCACTTAGGACTACCTGCGGCAGGCCAAATCACCTACCCTGGCAGAACAACACAACTGATTAATGTAACCAACACAAGGCTGTCTTTTGGAGGCCCTATGCTCCCGAGAGTAGTGAACAAGGAACAAAAAAAATTAGTCTGCAGGCGGATTCTAGTTAGTCTGGATTAGTTCTGGATTGTGTTTCAAAATAAAACACACTGCAATTCTTAGACGCAGTCAACAACCAGCAATCACTTTATTTACAATTTCACTCTTTAGTGTCCAGTAACTACTCTGTGTTGCACCTTGCTAAAACCAAACTCTTCCCTCTGCGCTGTACCCGGCTGTCTTTAATACGTGTTTTCTTGTCGCAGATCGCTCTCGCACATTCCAATTGGACTCAAAATTTCCAGTATCATCGCGAGCCACAATTTTTTCGGTTGATTAGTTCAAAATGGGACTCGTCGGTGAAAATTAACCGTCCCCAATCTTTTGCCATCCAGTTCTTGTAGCTTTTGCACCAATTAACTCGTTTTTGTAGCTGTTTTTTGGTGCGTAAGCCTAGGCGTATACGGAGACGCAGGTCGCGCAACACAGCACAGGGCAGCGCAACGCAAATTAAACTGTGTTACGCAGCAAATGTTTGAACAGCGTATACGAATCTCGGAAAACCAGCACACGTGCTCCGTATTCATTCCATAAACCCAGTAATATGAGTTATTTTTCTGAATCAGACTTTGAAATATAACCTATATAATATAATTTGAGTGTAATATGGGCTGTCCACGCACTTTTTCAATTTATTCTTCAATTTTTGCAAGAGAACGTGTCGGCTGCGCGTAGGAAACTGTATTTCAACTACAATGCGACGCAATTGTGCGCAGGCACGTCTCTCCGCCGCACGCGACTATGTCGCTGTATACGCTATCATATGGTACTGCATTATTTAAAAAAAATTGAACTACGCTGAGCTGTGGTGCGTGTGAGGCCTGTGTGTCCGTATACGCCTAGGTTAAGGGTTGTCGCTTCTGCGTGTAGCTGTATAGACCTGCTTCCTGTAGGTCTCGCCTCGTAGTTCTTGCATTCACATGCTTTCAGAAGACCATTCACTGGCAAGTTTGCGACTGCTAGGTTAGGTTAGGTTGGAGTGGCAGCCTCCTATGTGAGAAGCTCACTTAAGCACAACTTATGGCTCATTGTGATACCACGGTGGATGGCGCGACTCCCCCTTACTGCGCTGAGATCCAAGAAGATTCTGTTATGAACCTGGCTATATCCCTGATATTCAGAGGCGGTAGCTCAGTTAGACTTGTAAAGAAAGCTGAGCCGAGAGACTTAAGTCTTCTACTGGCTAGTGAGGGACATTGACACAACAGGTGGAGAACTGTCTCCTCCTCCTCCTCGGACCCGCATCCTCGACAGTAGTCGTTGGATGGCAGTCCCAGTCTCTCCGCATGCTTACCCATAAGACAGTGACCCGTGAGCACCAAGCCCGTTGTGCAAACTGCGTTGCGACTGCTAAGTACGGTCTTTTTGCAAATTTTCGCCAAATGCCGATTTTTTTCATTGTTGGGGATTTTTATGCAATATTCAAATACACACCCTTCCGGAAGATTCCAAATATTCTTGCAATTTCTACATGTGATTTTCTGTCGCTAAACAGCAGAAATTTGTTGCTCGGATTTTGTTACATTTTTTCGATCCATGGTGAAAATATGCAAATTTTTAAAAAGGTAGGTCAAGTGTTCGCAAAGAAGTACGTAGAACGCTCTATAAATATCACTAGTTAAACGCGTGCTCAATCTGAAGGAATTTTAACGAATAATTCCCGGTTAACTTTTACCAAGGAATATGTATAATAAGAACGCGCATATGGGCACAAAAGTGTTTTCGGCTGTTACGATGCAAGGGGGAAGAGTGAAGCGTAAGCATTTGAGCATGTTAAGTTCATAACATTTTCTGTTAGATTTGCGTCGGATACGTGTTCCGGATATATTATATATATTATATAATAATAAATTATAAATATTCATTTATACTCTTTATTTTAGCCCTGAAGGTGCACCTCTAAATGGACCGCGTTCTTCAGGCGGCTGTCCTCGTTGTGGGTATGCAGTTTTTGCAGCCGAGCAGATGATTAGTAAGAGCAGAATATGGCATAAAAGGTGTTTCCATTGTGCTGATTGTAGGAAATCTCTTGATTCAACTAACTTAAATGATGGTCCAGACGGTGATATTTACTGCAGAGCGTGTTACGGTCGAAATTTTGGTCCAAAAGGTGTTGGATTTGGTATTGGTGCTGGCACCTTAACTATGGCTTAAAGTACTTTTCGCAAAATAATAGTATCATCACATATAACAATCAGTCCATTGTGAGTTTCGTCTGAATATCATGTCACTAAACCTTTGTTAAGGGATTTTTTATCCCGAAAAATAAATTTTTATTAGGGATTTCACCCGAGTGATATTTTGGTTCTAATCAGCTTAAAACAAAGAAGTTGGAACGGTGACAACGGTAATAAAAAGTAAAATAATTTGTGAAATTGGTTAAAAAATATTTTTGACAAATAAATAAAACGGAAAAGGTGCATTATAAAATTATTAGCATAGCTCTGCGATGAAACCGACGGACATTCAGGTTCTTCAGGACTACTTATTCAGCTTAACATAACTTTTATATTCACATAGCTCTGACTTTGCAAAAAGAAAAAGGACTGGTCACGCTTTTTTCCGTTTTTTGTTAATTGATATAAAAAACGAATTAAATTACAAATCTCCTCGTTAAATGCACAAAAATTTACTACTAAAAATGTTCTTCCTTTTAATTTGCTTATCCGCAAAGTAAAAATATTACTTTTATGACGAAATATTTCGCTTGAAATTCCACAAATATTGGAAATCTAACAATTTTTCGGGAGAAACTCATGGAGGGGTGGTGAAAATTTAAGTATTTCGTCCGTGATGGTGCTCGGGCGAAACTCAAGATAAGGCTGAACAAAAAAGTTATAATATGATAGTAAACGAATGAAATCGAGAAAAATAGTTTAACAATTTAAGAAATGCTGTAAACGGTATTATATGTATAATAGAATACGAAAAAGTACGACCTAACAAACAACGAAAACTCATACTACAAGTGTGTATACAATGAGAACGACGATTTTATTATTGAAATTTGATTTTGTAAAAAGTATGTACAATAAGTAGTATCTTTGATTGGTATGAAAGACTTAAAGTACTTTCAGTGCTTCACATAATTATATTTGTGAAATTACAGACACAAAAAAAGTGCTTTTACTCATCATTTGTAGAATTTATGAGAAGGCTTACAATGTACAGACATGGTAAATTCAGATAACATAAGTATATTGGTTAACAAAGTTTTATCAAGTGTCGTGCGATACCCTATTACTTTGAATTAGCTGCGTGTTGTACATTACTGATTGTGTCTGACTGTGTATCTAACGTTTATATTTAGAGACAGCTGCATAAATAAGAATACTATATATTTTAAAATGCAAATAACGACGTAACAAGTAAACAAAACAAAAAAGTCAATGCAATAAAAAAATATATAAGTATTATAACACACTTTTGTACTATTTTTCAACATATAAAAAAATTTCAGAACTAAATATACAAGCTAATAGTGTATATAATTAAAACTTAACATTTTCTGAATATGCTTAAAATACATATTTATATAATAACTAGAACAAAATTGGATCAACCAGAGTTTTTAAATGAAAATTTGTTATTATGTACACCTGTACACATACAGATAGATAGAGAGTATTCACTAAATGGAACTAAAGTTTGTAATATCAATTTATTTGCTCGAAAATGCATAAAGAAAGTTCATAAAGTATCCTCCGACTTCCTCTCCTTTGATTTTGTGACAATCTGAGAAAAATTAAGGTACTTCAATGACCCGGTAATAGTAATTGTCCTGCAATGGGAGCGAATTATGTCACCGACTGTGGTCCTTCAGTACGACTTAACGACTATAGCCTGATAAAATTAAACAAAACACATCAGAATAAAAGGATTAACAATATAATACCCGTGCCTCCAAGATTTTCTAGATTAAGGTAGGGGAAATTCGATGTAAAAAAAGCATATTTTTTAGAATTTTTGTTGGCGACGCTATAAATATATATTAACTTCAATAATAAATACATAATAAACCAAATTGATTTCAGGTACCGATGTTTTATTAAAAATAGTGTGTAAATTTTGAAAGAATTGTGCAGTAGATTTTGAGTTGTGAAATTCATTATCTCTTAAAAAGCTAAGAGTGAGAAAAATGCGTTTAGCATATTCGGCCCGCCTCGAAAAGGACCGAAGAGGTGACAACTTACAACTCCATATCCCCGTTAGTTTTGTTTTAAGGGGGTCTTACTATGTAACAGTTTCAAAAAATCGATTTTTTTTTTAACATTTTTTTCATCTAAATAGTATTAGGAATACGCTGGTAAAAGTATATAACTGTGGACGGGCTCGTTTGGCAGTGACAGGGCATTTTTCACGGTCACGCGCGGTCGTTTTGTACTACGTTGTCAATCTTTAAACGTGTTTTTCCGAAAGTCGTCTTTTTAGAGGTGGGGTGAACGTTTCCGGAAAATCTACCTGGCCGATCTTGTCATACTAAAAATTTTTATTATCAGAAAACATGTCGCAACAGATAGACGAGAGCTTTTTTTGAAATTCTTGTCCACAAATTTTTAACAGCCTTGAATAGCAGAAAAAAAGTTTTTTTTTCAAAATTCTATGACTAAGAATTTTTTGAATTTTTGAAAAAGCTCATGTCTATCCATAGCCAAGGGGATGAGAAAAATAAATTTTAAAGGTTTTTTGGTTTCAGATCATCTGACCGGTCAAAATCGTTCACCCCGTGCGCCCTGGACACTTTTGACGAGGACGCAGTGAAGGACGTGTAACGGTCACATACGTAATTTTTATGTAAAACCAAAAAAACTATGTAAAGTTCAATAATGAATGATAACATTACAAAAAACTGCTTCCCGAAATCATTTGTAGTTTTCTAGTAATCAATTTTTGAATATAGCGCTCGGAAATGAGGTAGTACATAGTAAGACCCCCTTGATCGTAAAGTTCTACACAATAATCTACATATCTGCGTTAGTTTTGTTCCAATCAACTTTATATATTGTTACGAATACTACGTCTAGTGGGCTGTTACGTATCACTGGATTGTGCAATTTGAAAATGAAACAACTTTAATTATTCCAACGCAGCCAATTAAAAACCAACAGTCACTTTATTATTCACAGTTTTACACTTTACTTTTCGTACACTTAAGTATTTGCTTAATTACTTCGTGTGGCAACTTCACTTGTGAAAACCAGACTGACTCGCTGCGCCGCATCCGGCTGCCTTTTATACCTGCCAGGCCATCGCGCAGATCGTTCCCGCACATTCCGGAGTGGACTAAAAGTTTCCATCATTGCCAGGTTGGACTAAAAGTTATTATCGCGGCCGTCGTTGCCAGATTGGACTAAAAGTTACCATCGCGGCCGTCGTTGCCAGATTGGATTATAGCACGGCACATAGCGGCAGGGTTGCTTTGCACAACGACAGACTGTCTTATCGTTACACTACCCACCACTTAGACTTGTTTGTCCCGAACAAGTGCCGAGGCTCCGCTGTGATGAGGCGCCAGGCGCTCCAAATGGACTACCTTCAGCTTAGCGCCTCTATTGCTGCAACGTTGAATCCTGTATACCACGTCGTTAATCCTAGTCACGACTTCGTACGGTCCTTCCCATGACGCTTGAAGTTTCGGAGACAAACCTTTCCTCCGCTGCGGGTTGTAGAGCATTACCAGATCGCCTTCTTGGAACCCTGCTGAGTTGGCCCGTAGATCATATCTGGCTTTCATCTTATCGCTGACCAGTTTGGTGCGGCCCCTTATAAATTGGTGAATTTCCTCCAGTTCCGCCCGCTTATTGGCCACGTAGTCCGTCTTAGCGCCTCCCGTCGTGCTGACTACCCCGAACTTCAAGTCAGCGGGTAACCGCAACTCTGTGCCGAACACTGCTCGGGCTGGAGTGATTGTCGTGCGGGGCTGACCTATACGCCATCAGGAACAGGGGGATATCCGTTTCCCAATCCTTTTGATTCCTGCCTACCACTTTCCGCAGGTATTCCTCCAGTGTCCGGTTAAAGCGTTCCACCATGCCGTCGGACTGTGGGTGCAAAGGCGTGGTACGCGTTTTCTTTATCCCCAGCAGCTCACACACTTCCTTGAATACCGTAGATTTGAAATTCCGGCCTTGATCTGAGTGCAACTCCAACGGAACTCCGAACCTGGCTACCCAGTTGTTTACCAGCTTTTCCGAGATCGTAGTGGCCTCCTGGTTAGGAATAGGGTACACTTCGGGCCATTTGCTGAAGTAATCCATTACCACCAGCACATATTTGTTGCCTTGAGTACTAGTTGGGAATGGGCCGGCGACGTCCATAGCAATCCGCTCGAAGGGCGCTCCCACGTTGTACTGCTGCATGCGGCCTCGAGATCTTCTTGTCGGCCCTTTCGCGGCTGAACATCGGTCGCAGCTCTTAATCCACTCGGCAACAGACTCCTGACATCCTACCCAGTAGAATCGTCTTTTTATTTTGGCGACGGTTTTGGTGATGCCTAGGTGCCCTCCACTGGAGTCGTTATGGTATGCCTCGATGACCTCGTTGATTCTGCATTTCGGCACTACCATTAGGGAGTTGCTGGTCCGGCCATCCGCGCTCTCCTATTCGCGGTACAGGCATCCTTCCTTCAGCCGCAGACTTTTCCACTGTGCCCAGTAAGCTTTAGCAATCGGGCTTTCAGCGGCCATCTCCTGCCAGTCTGGACGTGCGCCTTGCTCCTTGCCTTCGACGATTTTCGCAAGATCCGATTGTAGCCTCTCCGCAGACCACTCTTCCTCTGGCATGACGCTGACCAACCGGACGTCCACTATCTGTTCTTTGCTTTCGGCTCGCGAGCATTGCCTGCATTCGACTTTGCACGGACGGCGCGACAAGGCATCGGCATTTCCATGGCTACTGCCCTTGCGATGCTCTATCGTATAGTCGTAGCTCTGCAGTCGCTCGATCCACCGCGCCAATTGCCCTTCAGGATCTTTAAAGTTCAGGAGCCATTTCAATGCCGCATGATCTGTGCGCAGGCGAAACCTTTGTCCATACAGATATTTGTGGAAGTGTTTTACGCAGTCCAATACCGCCAGCAGTTCTCTCCGTGTCACACAGTAATTGCGTTCCGGTTTCGATAGAACACTACTGTAGTACGCTATCACTTGTTCCTGGCCGTCTATTATCTGTGATAGCACACCGCCAATACTATTCCCGCTTGCATCTGTGTCCAGCACAAATATCTCCCCAGGCACGGGGAAGGCCAGAATTGGAGCACTGCACAGTTTTTCCTTCAGACGTGCAAAGGCCTGTTCCTGCTCCTCGTTCCACTCGAAAGCTTGGCTCTTTTTCGTCAGTTTGTGCAAGCTGCTGGCTATGTTCGCAAATCCCGGAACAAATCGGCGGTAGTATGTGCACAGGCCCAGGAAACTGCGGAGTTCGTGTAGATTGCGTGGTCGGGGCCACTCCTTCACCGCCGTGATCTTGCCTTCGTCCGTATGTATTCCGCGAGCGGAAACCGTGTGACCCAGATATTTGACCTCTTTTTGAAACAGCGAGCACTTCTTTGGGTTGAGTTTAAGCCTGACTTTCTGTATTCGCTCAAATACCTCCTTCAGCTTTTCCAGGTGGTCGTCGAAGCTTTTGCCCATCACGATTATATCGTCGAGGTATACCAGACACGTCCGCCAATGCAGCCCTTTCAGCACGCGTTCCATTAGCCGCTCGAATGTTGCGGGTGCGTTGCAGAGTCCAAACGGCATGACGGTGAACTGCCACAAACCGTCGCCAAGACTAAAAGCCGTTTTCTCCTTGTCCGTGTCTGCAAGCTCTACCTGCCAATAGCCGCTGCGTAAGTCGAGTGTGGAAAACCACTGTGTGCCTGACAGTGTGTCCAGGGTGTCATCGATCCGAGGTAGTGGATAGCTGTCCTTCTTGGTCACGTCATTGAGCTTCCGATAGTCCACACAAAATCGGGTACTGCCATCCTTTTTCTTGACTAGCACGACCGGCGAGCACCAAGGACCTGCCGAAGGCTCTATGACCTTTTCTTTATGCATGTTTTCAATCAAATTTGTGACCTCTTCCCTCTTGGCCAGAGGAACTCGTCTTGGTGGTTGGCGGATTGGTTTTGCACTTCCGGTGTCGATGTTGTGCTTCACTATGGCTGTTCTTCCGCCTGCTTCTGCCGCAAATATTGACCCATAGTGCTGCAGGAGTGACCTCGCCTTCTGTTTCTGCTTGGCCGTCAACTCGCTGCTCCACTGGTTCTCCTGCGGTGTGGCCTCCATGTTAAAACCGCTCTTCTTATTACCTCCAGGTGGGCTACTCTCGCAATTGACCACTGATACAGCTGCCTTACACTCGCCAATTACCTCATCTTTCCCGACATATCTGGGTGCATTCAGGGTGTTCAGTATTCTGACTGGTATTCTGCCATTTTTAGGTTCCACTAATGTACGTCCGATGATGATGTTGTCGTGTCCTTGTTTCGGTGCTTCTACTTCCCACAGCCGACTCGTCCCATCGTCCCCGTCCACCTTTGCCCACACAATCGCCTCAGAGTTCGCTGGTATCCTCCTGTGTTGACACGATACAACCTTCCTTACCGCCACGCTTCGCTCATAGCCGGTGTGCAGCGGGAATTCAACGTTGGCATATCTCAGCACATTTTTCTTCAGGTCCAGCGTAAAACCGTGCCTAATCATGAAATCCACGCCGATAATCACGTCGTAACTTTTGTTTTGTGACTTTCCCTCTCACCGGTGCGCGCTCGCCAGTCGCAGTCCGCAGCTGTATGCCATGCAGCGGTTCCCAGTTCTTCAGCAGCTTCCTTTTTATGATCGAATATGACGCTCCAATATCCAGTGTCAACACGAACAACTTTACATCTATCCTTCCTTCAATTGTCAAGCTGCTGGGCTGTCGTTTCAGCTGTGAGACAAGGATGGTGGGGCGGTAGATTGTGGGGATCAGCTCACGCCCCTTTGGGCTGACCCGGTTTAGTTTAACGGCTCCTCGTCCTCAGCCCTGCGCTTGTTGGCTGAGCCTCGATTGTCAGCATTCCTCGCTTCAGGCGACTGCGATCGAGAACGGGAACGCCTCTTCCGTTGGCG
The DNA here is from genome assembly GCA_963971225.1 of Melieria omissa. NCBI lineage: Eukaryota > Metazoa > Arthropoda > Insecta > Diptera > Ulidiidae > Melieria > Melieria omissa. The sequence continues at coordinate 49,767,274 of OZ020269.1, read as the reverse complement.
GCAGTCTCGTGATATGTGGCCCTGCTTGCCACATACCCAGCAAACAACTTTAGAGGAGACCACCCGTGGCCTGTCCGGTGGCTCAGAGCTTATGGCCTGGATCGTAATGTCGTTGTCTGGCTGGATCTGGCGTATCCTTGCAGGTGCATACCGAGTGCTCCCAATCCATGTCGCCTCATATGTCATCGCGCTGGTAACCGTCTCCCTAAATGTCGGCTTGCCCATCATCAACGCACTGCGAAGTGTCTCCGGGTCATGAAGACCTTCAATAAACGCCTCAATCTTCATCCTCTCGAGATCCTCAGCGCCGAAGGACGGGTAGCAAAGCTGCACGAGCCGCTCAATGTCTGCTGCATATGTCTGCAGGGCCTCGTTGGATCTTTGCCTGCGGTTCTTCAGCTCAGTAGTAGTACAGCGTTCTGTTGTGCTCGTCGCTGTATTTGGCTGCCAGCGCCCTTATGACGGCCTCGTAATCACTTCTCGAACATTCCGGAACTGATTTTATTACCTCAGCCGCAGCACCTTTAAGAGCCAGCGCCAATCTCCGACCTTTCCTTACATCGGTCCACTGATTTTCCAGAGCAGCCAGGTCGAATTGTAGCTTGAAGGTATCGAACGGCGTAGTCCCATCATAGGTAGGCACTTCTGCTCGGGTGGCAACACTTTCCGGAACCGGCGGCAACCATTCTCGCGGCTGTACCTCCCTAAGCCGCTCGTCCATTTTTCTGTTCATCGAAACTTCCAGACTATCAACTCGTTTGTTCAGGGAATCATCAAGATCGTCAACACGTTTGTTCAGGGAATCATCCAGGTCGCCAACTCGTTTGTTCAGGGAATCATCTAGGTCGTCGACTCGTATATCCAAGGGCTCTACCCGCGTCTCCAGGTGCTCGACTTTCCCATTAATCCTGTCTGTGATTTCCTCCACTTTCTGCTCCAAGCGCGCAGAATTTTCCTGAAGCTTGACTTCCATTCGCTCCGCCACTTGCGCCGATATTTCCTGGGTCGCCGTTTGCATTTTCGCTGCCATTTCTCGATTCGTAGTTTCCAGCTTCGCTGCCATTTCTCGGTTCGCTGTTTCGAATTTTGCCGCAATTTCGAGATTCTTAGTTTCCAGCTCCGCTGCCATTTCATGGTTGGAGGTCTCGAACATGTCTTTAAGTGCAACCATTAGCTGGTCCAATCGACGCCTCGTGCCTCACATGCTTCTCGTAAGCGCAACTGCAATTCCACCTTTCCGCCAGCAGTCGGCAAATTCCAGGCAGCCAGCTCCTTCTTCAGCTGGTCCACCTTCAGCAGCTCGAGTTTAACCATGTCCGTGCTTTTATTTATTTGTTTACTTTCAATTTTCCACAATCCCACTTCTGACACCAAATGTTACGAATGCTACGTCTAGTGGGCTGTTACGTATCACTGGATTGTGCAATTTGAAAATGAAACAACTTTTATTATTCCAACGCAGCCAATTAAAAACCAACAGTCACTTTATTATTCACAGTTTTACACTTTACTTTTCGTACACTTAAGTATTTGCTTAATTATTTCGTGTGGCAACTTCACTTGTGAAAACCAGACTGACTCGCTGCGCCGCATCCGGCTGCCTTTTATACCTGCCAGGCCATCGCGCAGATCGTTCCCGCACATTCCGGAGTGGACTAAAAGTTTCCATCATTGCCAGGTTGGACTAAAAGTTATTATCGCGGCCGTCGTTGCCAGATTGGACTAAAAGTTACCATCGCGGCCGTCGTTGCCAGATTGGATTATAGCACGGCACGTAGCGGCAGGGTTGCTTTGCACAGCGACAGACTGTCTTATCGTTACAATATTTTCACACGAAAATCTTAATATGTTGTACACAACAAAATTTAATAAAAAATACCTTACTCCCCCTCAAATCGTGTTGAGACCGCCGACGAAGAGAATCTGATTGATCTCTGAGTCAGTGGCTCAGTTTCCCTCCTACCAAAGAATATGAAGTGTGTCGAAGGCGCATCTGAGCTCAAAAATTCAAATTTTTGTTTGCGCGCTTCATAGAGCGTGGGAGAAGCCACAAAAGGGAAAGAGCGGTGCAAGGAGAGCAAGCACTTCAGTTTACGCTCATTGACGGTGTGAACTGAAGCACGCGCTACAACAAACACACATGAAGTGAAAGTACCGCTTCTCCTGTGTATTTTGAGGTGTTGGTGGTTGTTTTGGTCTCCCAATCATTATTTGTGCAAATTTCTCACAGCAACCAGCCAGCGCAATGATCGTCGTTTCAACGACGCCAATCTTCATAGCCAATCTTTATATTTGTGAAAACCATTTTTCTAGTTTTTTCCTTGGCAAAAGAAAATTAAAACTCGATGCGATTCCAACTATAAATTTGGATGAGAACTGTTGAAATGCAACTCTAAAGTACTAAGCAATGCAACTATGTGAAGCTGCATTCATAAGCTTTTATGCTTCTCATTTTCTATGTTTCTTATCTTCCTTGTACATTCACATTGTAATACTCATTCTTCTGCATTAAAACTTCAGTGAATACGGACGTGTTTTTCTTTAACTGCGCCGCATAGGAATTTGTAGATCCAATAGGTTATGGGCCCAGGGCAGCAACAGTTATTTCAGTGGAGCAGACAGTAAGTCCGTCGAGCAGCACTTCGCGATCGAGCAGCATGAGTTCGTCACTGTATCAAATCGACAAGTTGACGGTAAATAACTACGATTCCTGGAATGTCCAAATGAGGAGTGTGCTGATCCACATGGAGCTTTGGGAAATTGTCGACGGAAGGCTGAAGAAGTCACAAGATACGTCAGAAGCAGCTAAGTGGTGCAACCAGGATGAGAAGGCATTGGCGACGTTAATGTTGAGCATCAAACCGTCACAAATAACACTGCACAACAGCATGTCTGTTGCATGGAGTTTTTTACATGAATCTGAATCGTTTTTCCGTTGTTTTCAAAACCATACTCCGTTTTTATGTAACAGCTCTAGTTTTTGCAAAAACTGGGCGTGTCACTTTTTCGAATTTTCCTCGGCTTTTTTCTCGTTTTCGACTGTTATTTCTGAACCAATAATCCTATCGACATGATTTTTATATCGTTGCACTTACAACATTTCACGCCATCTTTTCTTACATTGATCAATTTTATGCGTTCTGAATGGGCGTGGTAATAAGGTTTCAAAGTAAGAAAATATTGAATTTCAAGGCGTTTTTTCTGATGGCGAAAAATGTAAAGATGTTTCATAAATCAAGTTTCGAAGTATATGAATATCTTAAGAAGAAACATCAAGCAATACAACACAGCCAAATTATTTGGCGGAATACACATTCGCATCGAAATAATAATAAAACTGTACCATAGCGATTTTCATCTCTTTTCATACTTTTTCCTTAAAAAATTAGGAGCCTCAAAATATGCTCTTTTATATGTTCAAATTTTAGTTTGGAATACAAGCAAAAACAAAAATATTTTGAATTTCTCGAAACAAAAAAAAATTAAAAACTTTGCATATTTTCAGGCCCCTAATTTTTTAAGGAAAAAGTATGAAAAGTGATGAAAATCGCGATGGTACTTTTTTCCTGTTATTTCGATGCGAATGTGTATTCCGCCAAATAATTTAGCTGTGTTATATTGCTTGATGTGTCGACTTTCATTATACACCTAACTCGTTTATTGTTTTACAAAAAATGTGTATGCTTTTGACCATCAAAGAAAACGCCTTAAAATTACATTTTTTCCAACTTTGAGGTCCAATTACCGCGGCATTTTAACACTTATAAAAATAAGTTGCATCGTAAAAAAAGCCGTGCGGTGTTGTTAATGCGATAAGGTGAAAATCATGTCAATCGGTTTCTTGGTTTAGAAACTACGATCGAAAATATGGAAGAAGTGGAGGAAAAACTGAAAAAATGACAGGGTACCTATATCTCACAAACTAGAGCTGCTAGAAAAAATTGGAGGGTAGATTCGGAATCAGCGCACCCAAATTAGTAAGAAACAGTAGAAAAACTCCATGCAACAGAAAAAAAATGTTTTTTTGTTGCGCTGTGTAATTCATGTGAAGCAGTGTAAAACATCAGCCGAAGCTTGGGAGGCTCTCAAGGATCGATACCAGCCCCAGGGACCAGCTAGAAAAGTATCGCTCTTTAAGCAGCTGATGCGCCATAAAATGTCTGAAGGTGGTCATATTGTTCAGCACATTAATTGTTTCTCTGACTTAGTTGAAAAGCTGGCGGAGATCAATGTAACGTTGAACGAAGAGCTCCTAACGATTATACTGCTGTCCAGTTTGCCGCAATCGTACGACAATTTTGTTGTTGCCGTGGAAACGCGGGATGAGTTACCCACTCTTAGCGCTCTAAAGGTAAAGCTTTTGGAGAAGGGCGAGAGAAGAGGTGAGCAAAGCGCAGACGGCGAGGATAGCGCGGAAGCACAGCAGGCGTTTTTGGCACGTGCAAAAGACAACACGGCGAAGGGCAAAAACAATAGTAAGCGCAACGGTAAATGCTATAATTGCGGTAGAAGGGGACACTTTGCTGCTAAATGCAGAGAGAAAAAATCGTCCACCCCAACAAATCCTGGCGAGTCAACATTTTCTATTCTGGCTGCGTCGAACATGTCTGCGCTGACTCCAGAGTCATGGTGTATCGATAGTGGCGCGACGTCACACTTGTGTTGCAACCGCAACATGTTCGTATCATTTGAAGACTACGAAGAGAAGGTTCGATTAGCAGGCGACAATTACATTGAAGCGAGGGGGCGAGGGACTGTCACCGTGAAGTCGTCATCGTTTACGATCAATCTGGTCAATGTTCTGTATGTGCCGCAATTACAAGGCAATTTTATATCCGTCAGTAAGGCTGTTGAAAAGGAAAACTCTGTGTGCTTTAGCAAAAATCGTGCGGAACTAAAAGACAAAAGTGGCAAAATAATAGTAACAGCTAAAAAGGTAAATAATTTATTCGTGCTTTCAACTAAAGAACAAAATTCATGCTTTTATGCATCGGGATGTGTGAAAGACGCGATAAAGTGGCATAAGAGATACGGGCACCTTAATTATGTCAGCCTGCACGAAGTTGCCAGAAAAAAGCTTGTGGTCGGTCTCAAAGTGCAAAATTTGCCAAAATCGTTAAGCTGCACTACGTGCATGAAAAGCAAGATTTGCTCGCAGCCTTTTCCAAAGGAATCAGAGAATCGGTCGAAAAAACTGCTGGAGTTAGTCCATACTGATGTGTGTGGGCCGATGAATAGAAATGCGATTGGTGGATCGAAGTACTTTGTGACCACCACACCACAACAGAATGGTGTGGCCGAGCGCGCAAATCGAACGCTGGTCGAGATGGCGCGTAGCATGCTGCTAGAAGCTGATTTGCATGAGTCGTTTTGGGCGGAAGCAGTCCATACAGCAGCGTACTTGCGAAATCGATCGCCAACCAAGCCGCTTGTAAACAAAACTCCTCATGAAGCATGGACGGGAAGAAAGCCAGCTGTTCACCACCTCAGAGTGTTTGGCTCTGTTGCGATTGCACTGAACAAAATGCATAGCCGAAAGTTTCATCCTAAAGGTCGAGAGTATATCATGGTTGGGTACTGCGATGAATCGAAAGCATACCATTTACTCGATCCTGCAACGCGTAAGATAATTAAAAGCAGAGACGTATATTTTGTAGAAAAGGGGGCGTTATCACATCAAGACAATTCTAATGATTCTATAATTATAGGCCCTGATATGGCGTCGCCTAACGTAGTCGACACAATCAATACGAACGCGCCGACTGGTACTGCTGTAACCACAGCAGACGCTGTAAAAGAGGAAGTCTCAGGCTGTACAAAAGTGCTTCGATCTGGCAAGCAGTACAACTCACTCAACTTGATGAATGGCCAGATGGAGGTCGAAATTCCGCAGACTGTCAACGAAGCCGTGTCAGGCGCATATGCTCGTGAATGGAAAGGCGCCATGCAGAGGGAGTACGAAGCCCTTATCGCTAACGATACGTGGAAATTGGTCGATTCGCCAGTAGGCCACAAGGCCATCGGCTGTAAGTGGGTCTTCAGCGTGAAACGAGATAAGGAAGGCAGCGTGAAGCGTTTTAAAGCACGCCTAGTCGCGAAGGGATGTAGTCAGCAGTACGGCATCAACTACTACGAAACATATTCGCCGGTTGTTCGGTATGAAACAATACGGATGGTGATTGCTTTAGCGGCGAGCATGGTCTATACCTGCACCAAGTCGATGTGTCAACGGCGTATCTCAACAGTGACTTGCGCGAAGATGTCTACATGAGACAGCCAGAGCATTTTGTTGACAACGAACACCCCAACCGCGTCTTGAAGCTGAAAAAATCGCTGTATGGGCTGAAGCAATCGGGCCGTGAATGGAATAGTAAGCTTGACTCCGTTCTGAAAAGTATTGGTTTCTCACAGTGTCCAAGCGAGAAGTGCGTGTATACGAAGAACACGAAAGGTAACATTTTAATTATTGTCGTATATGTTGACGACATGATTCTAGCAAGCTCCAATGAGGAAGAGCTAATACGCACCAAGAAGCAAATTGCAGCTGAATTCGAGATCGTCGATCAAGGTCCACTACATCATTTCTTGGGCATGGAGATCGAACGAGATGGTAACGCTGGGCCATAAGCAATATATAACAAATTTATTATTGCAACATAACATGGAGAACTGCAGGCCTGTATCGACACCCTTAGATGCCTTCTACAACACCTTCAAACAAACGCAAAAGCGAACAACACGCGCGCAAACTAGCCAAAGCATGTCGGCAGACCACGTGCAGCAGCAAGGTGACCGTGACGAACGCGACACCTCCAAACAAGCCCAAAATCGACACGATGCAGACGGCCCACCGAACCCGACTGGCGTGTTGGCAGGGCTCACTCCCACGAGTCAGCGTGAGAGCTGCAATGATGCAGACTCAGACCGTGGTGAACTGAATGAGGTACTGGCAGCTATGGGGGAAAAAATTAGAGAGTTGTCTAGGATGATGATACGTCAGCGGCATATTAATCAAGATATGAAAGATATTCTCACCGGCATTACCAATCTGCACGGGCAAGCACTGGGGGGGAAATGCAAGAATGGCATACCGAAAAGGTGCAAGAAGGCAAAGCAAACTGTCGCTTCTTCCAGTGGGAATGGAAAGAGAGCGAGAGCGGGAGCTGACGAAGACGTAACGGCGGAATACTCTCCGCTGCCCACACAGAAACGAACGCGGGTGATCTCGCCCAGACTAACTATGCGTAACAAGACGGAAAATCAGCAGAGCGGCCAGCAGCAAAAAAAGGAACAGAAAAAAGCAAGCGGCGCAAGGAGAGCACTCCAGCAGTCGCCGAGCCATGTGCAAAAGGAGGCGGAGCTAAGCCCGAGCAAAATGTTGTGCGAGAGCAGTCACCAAACTGCCGCACACAAAACTAGCAAAGTGTCTGCAAACCAAGATCAACAATCAAACCTGCAATGTGATTGGACACTCGTGAAGCGTAAGCAGGGGAAACTCAACACGGATGCTAAGCAAGTGGGGGCAGCAGCTCACAAAACAATCAGGCCAATCAGAACCCGGCCGGATGCAATTGTTATTGCGAAAGCAGGCGAAGGGTCGTATGCGGATATTTTGCGGCGGGTGAAGACAAACGAATCACTCAAGCCACTTGGCGAGGATGTTAAAGCTATTCGCAGAACGGCTAAAGGCGAACTGCTTCTAGAACTAAAAAGGACACAAGAGAGCAAGGCAGCGGCGTATCAACTGGCGATTGAGGAGGTGCTCAAAGACGAGGCGAAAGTGGCGGCGAAAGTGCACACCATCACGATACAATGCAGAGACCTCGATGAAATTACGACGGCCGAGGAGATTTGTGATGCGCTACACGACCAGTGCGGCATCAGGCGTCCTGAAGCTTCAGCCGTGCGCAGCCTACGAAAGGGCTACAATGGCACACAAATTGCATATGTCAACCTGCCGGCGGCAGATGCGAAAACAGTGCTAAAGGCAAACCGGGTGCGCATTGGCTGGGTATACAGCAGATTGCGCGACCTAGCAGTAACTAAATGCTGCTACAAGTGCTGGGGATACGGCCACATTTCGCAAAATTGCAAAGAGGCAGTGGACAGATCCAACCTCTGCAGACGCTGTGGAGAAAGCGGTCACCTGGCGGCGGCTTGCATGAACAACAGCAAGTGTGCTCTATGCTTGGGCGATCACGCAGCAGGCAGCTACAAATGCCCGGTCCTACAGAAGGCGAAAGGTTTGAGCAATCAGAGCTGAAAATTATACAGCTCAATCTAAATCACTGCGCTGCCGCCCAATGCCTACTGCAGCAAACCATAACTGAACGCAACTTCGACTTGGCGCTGCTCTGTGAGCAGCATAAAAATCGAGAAGAGTGCGAATGGGTGACGGATGACAGCAACAAGGCGGCAATCTGGGTCCTGAACAGCAACACCGTCCAACACAAAATGACAGCGCCCCAGCCCGGTTTCACCTGGGCGAAGTGCCGCGGAATCTTCTTTTTCTCCTGCTACGCTCCACCCAGCTGGACTGTACATGAGTTTGAGCAGATGCTCACATCACTGGCGATCGAAATGCAGGGAGAGTCACCAGCTGTGATAGGTGGAGACTTTAACGCGTGGGCTACTGCCTGGGGCAGCAGTCGCACAAACCAACGCGGTAAAATTCTTCTAGAGTGGCTAGAACCCCTGGAGCTATATCTGCTCAATAATGGCGGCGAATACACGTTTGACTCGGGTAGAGGCAGATCCGTAATCGACCTCACATTCGCACACAGCTGCATTGAGCGCAACGCACGGTGGTGTGTTAGTGATATTTACACGCACAGTGACCATCGCGCCATCATTTTGGAGATTAGTCAGCCAGGTCTGAGAGGCACGCGTGACGTCCGCAAAGCGCAAACCAAAGGATGGAAGAGGAAGATGTTCGATGGAGATCTTTTCGACCTTGTGTGGTCGGAGGAGCAATTGCGACCAGACACCGCGGCAAACATGGCTCATAACATAACTGCCAAACTCGCTAGAGCATGCGACGCGGCGATGCCTAGAATCGCTGGCAATCCTGGCCGAAAACCGGTATACTGGTGGAACCAGGAGATTGCCGAATCCAGAAAACGCTGCAAGAAGGCGCGAAGGAAGCTTCAGAGAGCAAGAAATCGTCCAGCAGTCGAGCTTGTGCGGGCCGAATATAAGGCGTGCAGAAACGAGCTTAAGAAAGCTATCATCAAAAGCAAGAAGTCATGCTTCAAGGCGCTGTGTGAGGAGGCGGATGTAGATCCGTGGGGAAAAGCCTACAGAGTAGCCATGAGCAAGCTGAAGGGGCCCAGGCCCCCTCAGCCAACAGATCCAACACTACTGAAAGCCGTGGTGGAGACGCTGTTCCCCCCGCAGAGGGAAAGGGTGCGCGGACAGAGCCAGCTGGCGCCCACTGATTTTCCAGAGGTGACTCCAGATGAGGTCCTTTTAGCAGTGGCAAACTTTTCGGACAACAAAGCTCCCGGTTTGGACGGCATCCCCAATGTGGCGCTGAAAAAAGCAATCACCACAAGGCCAGACGTCTTTGCCGACCTCTACACGGCTTGTATAAAGGAAGGCGTGTTCCCGGATAAGTGGAAGCAGCAACGACTTGTGCTTTTACTAAAACCGGGCAAGCAACCAGAGCAGCCCTCCTCGTACCGGCCACTGTGCATGCTGGATACGATCGGCAAAGTGATGGAGCGAATCATTTGCAACCGGCTGCAAGAAACGCTGGAGAAGCCAGGCGGGCTCTCAGCGTTGCAATATGGGTTCCGCAAAGCGCGGTCCACGGTGGACGCCATAGATGTCGTGACAACGATAGCGAGAGAAGCTGTCAGCGGCAAGCGATGGCTAGGCGGCACTAAAAAATACTGCGCAGTGGTCACGCTGGATATAAAAAACGCTTTTAACTCGGCGAACTGGCCCCGAATCATGGATGCGCTGTACGATTTCGGAGTGCCAGCGTACCTACAGCGGCTGGTATCAAATTATCTTGAAAATCGAGTGCTCTATTACGACACGGACGATGGCGTGCAGCGCTATGAAATCACCGGTGGCGTTCCACAGGGGTCGGTGCTTGGCCCCACCCTGTGGAACGTCATGTACGACGGCATTCTCCGATTGGAGCTGCCAGCAGATACGCACATCGTCGGCTACGCGGACGACATCGCCGTAGTGGCAGTGGCTAAACACATTAGCGCATTGCAGACAGCATGCAATACAGCGATAGCTCGCGTCAGGCAGTGGCTATGCAGTGCCAAGCTAGAGCTGGCTGCACACAAGACAGAGGCGGTTCTTCTGAGCACGAGAAAGCTGAGCTAGGTGCTCACAATCACCGTAGGTGAACACCAGATCACATCACAGCCGTCGCTGCGATACCTCTGAGTGTTAATTGACACCAGGCTGACCTACAAGGAGCATCTCAAAGCAGTCTGCGAGAAAGCCTCACGGGTGAATAGAGCGCTCTCACGCATTATGTCGAACATAGGCGGCCCGCGCGCAAGCCGACGCCTGTTGCTGTCAAGAGTGACTAGCTCCATACTCTTGTACGCAGCACCTATCTGGGCAGAGGCAGTGAAGGTGCAAGCCTATACGAAAGGCATACGCGCTGTGTACAGGCTCAGCGCACTTCGGGTTGCCAGCGCATTTCGCTCCGTATCGGACGATGCTATCTGCGTTCTGGCAGGTAAACCGCCCGTCGACTTACTGGTGCTGGAGATGCAACGCCTCTACAAGCCAGGCGCAAAATCCTCCGACGCAACAAAGTTAGCCGAAAGGTGTAAAACCGTAGCGGAATGGCAGCGTAAATGGAACCAGTCCAACAAAGGCCGCTGGACGTATAGCCTCATCGGAGACATCAACGAGTGGATAAGCCGCAAACATGGGGAGCTTGACTACCACATCACACAAATACTAAGTGGGCACGGCTGCTTTAAGCAGTACCTCCACAAGTATAAGCACGAGGATGATCCGTACTGCCCGCGCTGTCCGGATGCTTACGAAACTTCGCAGCACGTATTTTTCGTGTGCCCACGGTTCAGCGAAGTACAAAACAACCTAAGCGCAGCCCTCGGTCAACGCCCACGGCAAACAAATCTGGTGTCGCTTATGTGCGAAAGAGCCGAGAATTGGAGAGCAGCAACATCAGCAGCGGCTATGATTATGCAGAGCCTGAGACGCATTGAGCGTGCGCGGAAAGCGGCGCGCACAGCGCTGCGAAATGAACAACGTGGAGCATAATCGACTGCGGCAACAGGAGTTGCGCCGCTTGATATACAGGAGTAGGGCACAAGGGCCCTTCATACAGCAGCAAGGCGCTGCCAACAAGGCAACAGAAACACAGACGATAAAGACAGACAAAACAGACGATTGAGTGGCAACGCTCACACCGGCCTCCTGACGAAATACCTCACGGTGGTCCCAGGGGGGTAACCGTTCGGACGAGAGGAGGGTTTAGCGTGTTAAAGTCTCGCACTGACTGGGTGGCTGTTGATGCTTCCCTCCTCGTTAAAATAAAAAAAAAAAAAAAAAAAACCCTTAGATGCTGGTTATGGCGCCAAATTAGTATGCGACGACGATGATACGACCAACGCGACTAAATATCAGTCGCTAATTGGCGCGCTTATGTACTTGGCGATTACTACCATACCGGATATCCTGCACTCTGTGTGTAAGCTAGCACAGAAAAATACCAACCCGCGCGCAGCGGATGAGGCAGCAGCCAAACATATTTTGCGATACCTGAAGAAGACTGAGGACTTCAAGTTACACTACCACCGAACAGGTAGGCCAGTGGCGTGTTACGTGGATGCGGACTGGGGCGGCGAAGTCAACGATAGACGTTCGTACACAGGGTACGCGCTGTTCCTTGGTGGAAGCGTTTTTTCATGGGAGTCGAAGAAGCAAAGTTCAGTCGCGCTAAGCAGTACAGAGGCTGAGTACATGGCGTTGTGTGCGGCAGCGAAGGAAGCGGTGTACGTGAGCAAGCTGTTGACCGAGATTGGGCTGCACAATATGAAAGGGCCGATAGTACTCAACGGCTACAATTTGAGCGCGCAACACCTTGTGAAAAATCCAATGTATCACGCTCGAAGTAAACACATCGACATTAAATTCCATTATGTTCGTGAGGTCTACTCAAATGGCCAAGTATTATTGAATTACGTACCTACAGATGAAATGATCGCCGATGTACTAACTAAAAATCTGCCAAAAGTTAAACATTTAAAATTTACTGAAATGTTAGGTTTATGTTAAGTTCATGGCCTTCACATTATGTTGCATTGAGAAGGAGTGTTGAAATGCAACTCTAAAGTACTAAGCAATGCAACTATGTGAAGCTGCATTCATAAGCTTTTATGCTTCTCATTTTCTATGTTTCTTATCTTCCTTGTACATTCACATTGTAATACTCATTCTTCTGCATTAAAACTTCACTGAATACGGACGTGTTTTTCTTTAACTGCGCCGCATAGGAGCCATCGGAATTTGTAGATCCAATAAGAACTGTCAGGACTCAGAAGATGAATTTTTAGAACCTGAGAATTCAGCCAAAAAATTACGTATTGACCATGCAATGTGTATTAATTGCGAAAAAATGCAAAATCAATTCGCTTTTACAAAAAGAAATACACTGACCTGTTAAGAAAATTTAAAAGAATTCAAGAAAGGATGCGAGGAGAAAAGCATCCTGTTAAACTAAATAAGAATACAAAAATACGCTGAAAAATCTGCAAAATAACACTTCGTTCAACAATGTGTGTGACTGACACATAGATGGCGGCACTAATACTAAATCAATATTTTTTTTTTCGAAATTGTGAACCTTTTAGGCTTACTGTCAAAATTATATGTCAATCCGACCATTAATTAACAAGTTACAGTGCTTTAAGTGACACTACTTTTGAGTTTTCCAAAAAAATGAATTCAAAGCAATTCCGTGTGCTGATTTATCATTGTTTTTTAATGAAAAAAATACTGTTCAATGCCAGGAATGGCTTGAAAAACATTATTCGGACTCTGCTCCATCAAAAAGAACCATTTGTTATTGGTATGCCGAATTCAAACGTGGTCGTACAGACACCGATGACATTCCATCTACTGGACGGCTGTTATTCCGGAAAACGTTGAAAAAACACTGAAAATCATTATGTCCGACCGTAAAGTGAAGTGGGGGAGATTGCTGACATTCTAAAGATATCAGCAGGCAGTGTACACACCATAATACACGAACATTTGGTTATGAAAAAGGTGTTTTCGAAGTGGGTGCCGCGTTTGCTCACACCGGAGCACAAACAACAACGAATCGATGATTCAAAGAGCTGTTTGGACATGTTTACGCGCAACAAGTCGGAGTTTTTGCGTCGGTACATCACAATGGATGAAACATGGATCCACCATTTCACTCCAGAGTCAAATCGGCAGTCTGCTGAGTGGCATGCAACCGGTGAAAGCCGCCCAAAGCGTCCAAAGGCACAAACATCGGCTGGCAAGGTTATGGCGTCAGTATTTTGGGATGTGCACGGAATAATATTCATCGACTATCTTGAGAAAGGGAAAACAATCAATAGCGACTATTATATAGCGTTGTTGGAACGTTTGAAAGAAGAAATCGCGATTAAACGGCCCCATATGAAGAAGAAAAAAGTGTTGTTTCACCAAGACAATGCACCGTGTCACAAGTCGATGAAAACGATGGCAAAAATGCATGAATTGGGCTTCGAATTGCTTCCTCATCCCCCGTATTCTCCAGATCTGGCCCCCAGCGACTACTGGCTCTTCGCAGACCTCAAAAAGATGCTCCGTGGTAAGAGATTTGGCTCAAATGATGAAGTAATCGCCGAAACTAGCACCTATTTTGAAGGCAAAGAAAAATCGTTCTACAAAGGCGGTATCGAAAAATTGGAAAAGCGTTGGAATGATTGTATCTCCCTAAAAGGGGACTATGTTGATGAATAAAAACGAATTTTGGCAAAAAAATTTGTTTTAATTAGTTAGTCACACACATTATTGAACGAAGTGTTACAATTGACTCGTTACCAAGAATAAGCAAAGAGTCTAAAATTGTTTGCAAATTGTTAATAAGTTCCAGGCCAAAGGAATACTCGGCCGATGTGAAATATTTGGCACAAACTATTTTTTACATTTCCCAGTCGACGTATTGCTTTCTGCGGAACAAGTTAAATTTGAATTTGCCGCATATTAGCACAGTAAGGGGGTCTTCTGGTTACGAGCTGAAAATTTAAGTCTATTTTTCGGAGTAAATTGCGAAGGAACTACTTGAGATAATCCATTAATTTTTTTTAATTTTATTGATACATGCTTTATCTTATAAGATAAAATTTTGGAAATTAAAAGTCATCACACTCGCGACTTTAGAACGACCTTGAGGTTGTGCTTTTTTCAAACTTGTTGGTAAGACTTCTTCAAGAAATATTAATCGAATTCGATCAATTTTTTTTCAGTTATTCAGGAGACATATGACTATGTTTTCCCGAGTACGATTTTGAAATTTTTATTTTGTTCCATTTTTACACTCACCAATAGACCAAAAAACATGGTCGAAAATCAAACTTTTTACAAAAAATCTCCTAGTTTTGAAAATTTTCAAAATAAAAAAAATCGTACTCGGGAAAACATAGCCATATGTCTCCTGAATAACTGAAAAAATTGATCGAATTCGATTAACAGGGCTATTCTGGCAAAGACTGTTGAAACACTTTCAAAAGATTATTGAAAGATAGTTTGAAAGACTGAATGAAAGATTTTAGCTATTCCAACGAGAAAATCTTTCGGAAAAAGCTCTAAAATTCAACACTCGAGTTGAAAAGTTTTTTTCGGCGAACATCATTGTCAGCCAACTCTTTTTCTGTGAAATTTGAAGCATTTTTGCAACGATGAAAGAAAATTATTTTTCCAATTTTCGTTATGATTTTCTTTTTAATTACAGATGTGTTTATCAGGATTATTTTGCAGTTACGTATTTATTTTTAGAAAAGGCAAGAACTGGTGTAAAAATATGAATTAAAATTAATTGTTTTCTTTTTTATGTGATGTTAATGATGTTATCAGATTTAACCTTAAGGCAATGAACAGCATATGAAGATGTACCATATAACAAACACTTTCGGCCAATTTATATTATGTACTTTTGCTGTTAATTGGTGTATTTTTACGTTTTCTTTCATCCTTCATCAAAATCTCACATTTGTAAACCAAGTGCTCTATTCGATGCTGGCAATACTGTCCGTCGTGAAATGAAAAATTCAAACAAAATTTCAAAAATTTCAATCAATGGCTGAAGAAATCAAGCTGAAGTAAAAATTAAAAAAGTAATTGCATTCTTTTATGAAATATGTCCATATATATTATATATATACGTATATCGTTTCTTTTCATAACACAAACACAACGCACGTACTTTTTTCGAGCTGAAAGACGACCCCAAAAGCACATCTTTCAAACTGTCTTTCATGTTACGGAAAAAAGCTTTCAAGATAGTTGCTAGAATAGCAAATTGTCTTTCGAAAGATTTTTGTACTTCGAAAGATTAAGGTGAGTTTAAAGATAGTTGCCAGAATAGCCCTGTAATATTTCTTGAAGAAGTCTTACCAATAAGTTTGAAAAAAGCACAACCTCAAGGTCGTTCTAAAGTCGCGAGTGTGATGACTTTTAATTTCCAAAATTTTATCTTATAAGATAAAGCATGTATCAATAAAATTAAAAAAAATTACTGGATTATCTCAAGTAGTTCCTTCGCAATTTACTCCGAAAAATAGACTTAAATTTTCAGCTCGTAACCAGAAGACCCCCTTAAATCGATGGGCCCCAATAAAGTTCCTTCAGCCTGGTTTTAAAAATAGCGCTTTCGAATCCATTAAGAATTTGTGTTTGGATTTAAAAGCAAAAAATGAAAATAGCATAATACTGTTAATGGATGAAATGGCGATCGAAAAAGAATTAATTAATTAATAAAAGAATTAGACGGGTTCGCATGCAATGGCTTTGAAGGAACAACAAAAATTGGTAACCATGTGTGCGTGTTTATGCTCAAGTCCATGTTCTCCAGTAGAAGTTTTATTTTAAATGATTTCATATCTGAAAATGGATTCAACGCAGATAATCTGTGTAAAATAATTACAGAAGACTTAAAATTACTTAGTTCTTTTGAAATAACGGTAAAAGTGTTAGTATGTGAACAGGGATCTGCTAACAGAAAGTGCTTTACCAATTTCGGAGTGAGTCTAGAACGGCCTTTTGTTGAATTCAATAATCAAAAAGTTTTTGTTATGTTTGACTTTCCTCATTTAATTAAATCATAAGAAACGGTTTGCTGAGATGCGACTTTAAAACACTAGATGGAGTAGTTAGTTTTAAGGTCGTACATATAAGCTGACTAGGCTGATAGCACAGAACAAACAATATACAGAATGCGCATCTGGTGTAAAGAAAATTTTCTTTGCGGGTTCCAGCGGTAGGACCCGTTGGTAGATGCGGGGGAAGCAGTAAAAGGGACGAAAACACACACCACACACTGTGGTTGTAGTTGGTGGTTGGTGCTGGCTCGTGCTCGCTCGTTTGTCAAAAAGCGGAGCGGAGAAGTGGACAGGCAGTTTCATAGAAAAATTGATTGAGCGATCGCCAAGGCACATAAGGTGGTAACACTACGGGAAAAACCAAAATTCAATGGATTTTATAAATTCTTTTGATCTGCTTGTAAAATAGAAGTTGTAAAAAGTACAAATGGCTACAATGAAATATATGTGTTAAATATTGAAACAACCAAGACGCATTAAGAAAGTGATAATAAGTGGAAAACTATTGCTACAATGTTGTGCTAATTATCAAAGAATGCTGCAACTACCTATTGAATTTGTCTTGGCGATTACTTTGCCAAATCAACCACCATTTCAATGTGCACGAGTAAAGCCAAGCTGGCTTGCTGCGGAAAGCAACAACATTGCGTGTTGTTGTCGAAATGAGAATAAAGCCCAAAACCATCGAATCTATGCGTATACAATACATCAATTCGCGCTTACTCTCTCGGTTCCCTTTACATTTTCCTCACCTTTGTTGCTTCCCGCCCGCGTCTGAAATGAAATCGCAAAATTATTTCAGATGCGCCTTCTGTATACTGTTTATTCTGTGCTGATAGGCAACATATCGAGCCCTTCCCGCGATTTTATCGTATGAGCCATTTTTACCGAAATTTTTTTTACCGAAAATGATAGCACTATAAACTAACCATCAGTCCCCAAAAGCTCACTTCTCTACGATGAACCGTTATGAAGTTAGAGAAAAAACAATTTTATCGTATGTCCACTTCACATTTTTCCTTCATTTTTTGTGCCCGCGACTAGCTATGCGATACGATAAAATTGCTCTAGTTACAAAAAGTAAATTTTTAACTTTATTGCAAAAGTGTAAAATTGAAAATATTTTAATAGTGAAAAGTGAATATTACCACAGAACAAACAATATACAGAATGCGCATCTGGTGTAAAGAAAATTTTATTTGCGGGTTCCAGCGGTAGGACCCGTTTGTCGATGCGGGGGGAGGCAGTAAAGGGGACGAAAACGCACAGAGCGCGAGAGCGTAAACTGAGAAGCTGAGAGCGGTGTATGAAACAGTGACGCACCACACACTGTGGTTGTTCTTGTTGAGCAACAAAGCGGCGTGCCGCTTGCATGTTGGTGGTCGCTCGCGCTTGCTCTCCGCTTGCTTTTTTACAAAGAAGAACAAGAAGTGAACAGGAAAAGTTTGCATAGAAAAATTGATTGAGCGATCGCCAAGGCGCATAAATAAGGTGGTAGCACTACGGAAAAAACAAAATTCAAAGAATTTTATTAGTTCTTCCGGTCTGCTTGTAAAATAGAAGTTGTAAAAAGTACAAATGGCTGCAGTGAAAATAAATATATGTGTAAAAATATTGGAACAACCAAGACGCATTAAGAAAGTAAAAATAAGTGGAAAACTATTGCCAAATTTTGTGCTAATTGTCAAAGAAAAATAGTTTAATTAGTTCTGGTGCTGCAACTACCTATTGAATTTGCCTTGGCGATCGATTTGCCAAACCACCACTTCAATGTGCACGAGCAAAGCCAAGCTGGCTTGCTACGGAAAGCAACAACGTTGCGTCAGCGAGAAAGCGATGTGAAACTGGGTGAGTAAGCCGATTTTTGTGCGTTTTTTGCAATTCACGTACACAGTCCGTGTGTGCTGGCAGTGATCAGCTCTTCACTGTGTCTGCTCTTTTCCCGATATTAGGGATTAGGGATTCCTTTCAATTATTTGCTTTTTAAAGTATTTTCTCATTAATTTTCTGCATTAAATGCCAGCACATGAACTTTTTTGGTTTCATTATGTAAATATTAATGAAACATATACCAAAGAACACAAAGCTAAATGCATTGAATATGACGGGGTCAATTGCCGTCCTTTTTATTTCGCATTTCTTCATTTAGCGAATCTCTAACCATCAGATTAGATCAGGTATGCTTTTGGTGCTAAATGCTCTAGTTTGACCGCAGGGTTGTTTTTTTGGATGCAGCTAATAAAATCTTAATTTAATTAAATTAAAAGCATACCCAAGGATTAATTTGGCGCTTTTGGGCAATAATATATTTTTCTACAGTCATCGATCAACTCTCGTGGCGATCAGACTGTTTTTCTTTGCGCTCCTTCGCCAAGTGGTTCTTAGAAAAACCTTCCCGACCCTCTTCTCGTGCCATAGTGCATATTCATTTACTGTTCGTGTGGTTTTCGTTGGACTGAGTGGTAACACAAACAACATCAGAGTGAACGGTTTATTGTGAGCAAAACATGTTCGACGGCACCACGTGCCGGTCGGGGAATCGGTTTAGTGAGTTGGGAAACGATTCACTTACCAGCCCCAAATCAAAAAGAAAAAAGAAAACTAATATTACTAGTGAAATGTTTCCTCTTCTACCGCAAAAAACAACACCAACCAAAAATCCCAAATTCGTGGTAATAAAATCCATTGATGAAGCCAAACCTTTATCGAAATTCAGTGTTTTTGCCAAGAAAAAAGCTTTAGACTCAATCAGCACAGAAATAGATTCGGTCAGTTTGCTACGTGATGGCAGCCTCCTGGTGCTTGCCAAAAATGAAAGTGTTGCTGAGAAGTTCGTCAATACCAAAAATTTTGGTGGTCTTTGCAATGTGTCAATATCATTTCACCAAACCCTTAATTCATGCAAGGGAACTATCTTTGACAGGAATTTAATTCCTACAAGCGAAAAAGAAATTATAGAAGACCTCAAGAGCCAAGGCGTAACAGACGTGTATAAATTTACAAAAAAAATAGACGGTGAATTTGTCCCCTCTGGTTTAATTCTCTTAACTTTTGATCTATATCAATTGCCTCCCAACATTGAAATTGCGTGGTACAGGCTCCCGGTTAGAGAATATTTTCCAAATCCTATTCGGTGTAAAAGTTGCCAGAAATTAGGCCACCCGGCCAAATACTGTAAAAACAATCCATCTTGTGTAGTGTGCAACCTACCCCCCCACGCACCTACCAACTGCGAACGAGAACTGTGCGCTAACTGCCTGGGGCCACACCCCGCCTCCTCACCGTCCTGTCCTACATTCCAGCAACAAAAGCAGATATTAAAAATAAAAATCAAAAACAAATGTAGTATGGCAGAAGCCAGACGCATTTGTAGACAACTCAATATGACCCAAAAACAAGAAAGCACATACTCATCAATATTAAAGGCTAACGGGAATGGAAGCAGCACTCATTCCAATCCAAAACCAACCACACTCACCTGTCAAACTGACATTCAAAATAAAAATACTCCAACTTCACTCAATTCTCCCTCTCTTAATAACAATGAAAACTCTCCACTTCAAAACACAATCACCTCACATACCGCAAAACCCTACACTTACAACAAAAATAATTACACCACTGCAACTAATAGCGCTGACACCACTCAAACCAACAACCAAAACAATAATTCATTGCAACTCTCACTCATTTCCTCGTTGCCCAAAAGCAATATAAGCACACCACTTCAAAATCAGAAGACCTCACACATCCACAGTCTACCACACAAAGCAGAAAACACAAATAATAAATATTCCCACCACACGGCCCCAAATCCACGCCATAACATGCAGGTCGACTTGTCAGACATATCCGACGAATTCTAGAAACTATGCTTCCTCCTATACATTACATGTATTCGAAGGCAAGCTTTCTCTGTTTGCGTTAGTGTCTCTCACTAGAATACATACAGTGTATTTTTACTTGAGCTTCGCACTTCCATTGCTTTCTTGTTTCCCCCTTTTCTCCTGCTGTCTCATCTTTTTCTAATTTTTCTCTAACTCGCGATGTTTAACATATTACAATGGAACATACGCGGATATTACAAAAACTACACTGATCTTGAGATGCTAATAAAGGAGCAAAATCCAATGATTATATGCTTGCAAGAAACCCATGTGAAATGGAATTCCAAACCCCTCTTACCAAAACAATACAATGGATATTTTTACAATACACAACAAAATGGTTACTCTAAACACGGCACGGCCTTGCTCATACACAAATCAATCCCGCATAAATACCTGACAAGAACAAATAATATTTCAATGGTTGCCGTTGAAGTTCATCTCAAAATTAATTTTACTGTCGCCTCAATATACCTCCCTCCCTCTGAGAACATCGTTCTTTCAGACCTTTTTTCTTTTTCCACAAACCTAGATTCACCCGTTCTATTACTAGGAGACGTTAACGCATGGAGCCCCCTCTGGGGTTCCCAAGGCACAAACCAAAGGGGAAAACTCATTGAAGATTTTGTACTTGCTTCCGACATTGCCATCCTAAACGACGGGTCACCAACCCATTTCAGTACCCGCAACACTTTTACACACGTTGATATTTCTCTTTGCTCCACACAATTAATGACCTTATGCTCCTGGTACTGCATCAATGACCTCCACAATAGTGACCATTTTCCAATAATCACTCGCTTAAACTTTGACACCCTTCCAAGACAAAATTATTGCCAATATAACGTTAAACGCGCCAACTGGAAAACCTTTCAAGAAAAAATAATTCACTTCTCCGACACAAGAATTCCTTCCAATAATATAAACAAAGAAGCGGCACAAATACAAAGAATCATTCATCTTGCTGCTAAAGAATCCATACCCCAAACCTCGTATAGTAAAAACTCCAAAACTGTTCCTTGGTGGAATCCAGAAATAAAAAAGCTTCGGGACTCCAAACAAAAAGCGTGGCAGGAATATCGTAGAAACTCCACAATTTCTAATTTGATAAATTATAAAAAGAAAAATGCCCTTTTCACAAGAGCGAAAAAAGAATCAAAAACAAAAAGTTTTGGAGAGTTTACGAGTAACATTAACCCAAACGCAACCACTTCACAAATCTGGAAAAGAATTAATATACTAGCAGGTACATATAAGCCATTTACAATTAAAGCAATACAAAACAATAACACAACAATCACAATTCCCTCCGAAATTGCACAATCTTTTGCCAATTACTGGGCCGAAAATTCGCACAACTCACAATTTCCACCAGGCTTCCTGAACGCCAAACAGAATATTCTCCTCCTCCCTCCCCCAACCCCAACATCAAAAGCGACTCAACTTGAATCTGACTTCAATTTGAACGAACTCAATGACACCTTAAAAAATTCTAAAGGCAAAACACCCGGTTTTGACAAAATTCCCTATTCAATGTTAAAAAATTGTCCAAAACCATTTAAGCTGCGGATTTTAAGCTTATTTAATCTAATTTTTCAGAAGAGTATAATACCTCAATTCTACAAAACTGCAGTTACAATCCCCCTTAAGAAACCAGACAAAGACAAAAACCTTCTCGACTCCTACAGACCTATTTCGTTATTACCCTGTACCGCCAAGCTCCTGGAGAAATTAGTATCGCGCCGACTTACATGGTATTTAAGAACAAACAAACTTTTACCATCTAACCAAGTTGGCTTTCTTCCAGGGAGCGGCACAATTGATGCCCTCTTATACATTGACCACCTTATCTGCAAAAATTTGTCACTCAAAAAACATGTCTCTATCCTATCAATCGATTTTGTTAAAGCCTTTGATAAGGTAGGAATACATTTGGTATTGAAAAAACTTAGAGAGTGGGGAGTCGGACCAAAAATGTATGGTTACATCAAAGCATTTCTCTGCTCGAGAAAATTTCGTTGCAGGGTTAACAACGTTTTTTCAAAACCGGCAGACCTTTTCAACGGCATACCACAAGGGTCACCACTGTCTACCACTCTGTTTATAATATCTGTTGTAGATCTTAGTTACATAATTCTAAATAATTCAAAATTAGAACACTGCATTTACGCAGACGACTTATATGTAATCGCTGCCCACCAAAACACAAACTCTATTGAACATGAATTTAATAATGTACTTGATAAAATTAACACTTGGTCGGACACATCAGGGGCAAAAATATCTACAGATAAATCAAAACATCTACACATATGTAAAAAAAGACAAAATTGTAATATAAATATTGTTCACAATCTAACCCCCATAGAAAATGTTGACGTTGTTAAAATATTAGGAATATTTATAGATTCTAAGTACAACTTTAAATACCATTGTAACTATATTCGTAAGTGCCTAGCTACCAAACTTAATGTTGTTAAATATCTCGCCAGCTCAAAAAGCAAAATGCACACGAACACACTAATTAACCTTACTCAACTAACCATCCTTTCAAAAATTGATTACGGACTCGCAATCTACGGCAAATGTCCACAAAAACACCTAAACCTCCTAAAAGCACCTTACCACGCAGCAGTGAGAGCCAGCCTTCGAGCGTTCGCAACAACACCCATTACAAATCTTTTAGCAGAAAGTGGTTTAGAAAGCATTGAAGACCGGGTACTCACAAACAAAGACAGGCTTGTTTACAAAGTAACATGCACCCCATCAAATATACTCTACAAATTAATTAACACAACAAAAAAACGAAAACGCGCTCTTAAATTACAATCTACAATATGCGGTTTACTGGAATTATCAAAAAAGATTATATCCAATGGAGGCGACAGTGGTAGTCGGCAGTACCTAAAGCAGCACCCGCCATGGGCGTTGCAACAGGATTCCTTGATAGCCAACCTAACAGTGCACACAAAGGCCAATACAGCGCATACAACATTTATCCAACTTTTCAATGAAATTACGCACACCTATATTAAACATAAATGGAAGATCCTGTACACCGACGGATCCAAATGCCAACACCATACTTCGTTCGCAGTAGTTGATGAAATTGGGCACACCATCTCACACGGAATCCTCCCCGACGCTGCCAACATATTTGAAGCTGAAGGATGCGGCATTCTGCGCGCATTGGAACACTGCAAAACAACAAAAAACAAGTACATAATATGTACAGATAGCCTTTCACTATTTAAAGCAGTAGGCAACATCAGCAACAACGCCGCAATAGTCAACGCCATCAAACAACATCTGATGGCGATGCCTGGGAAGGTAAAATTAATGTGGGTACCCGCCCACTCCGGCATTCCGGGCAACGAACGTGCTGATAACGCTGCCAAGTCAGCTCCACAGTTCCCAATAAAGATGACAGTACCGTTGGGCAAACAATTTTTAATTCGCCAAGCCATGAACTTGGCCCGCCTACAAAACTCAGCCAACTGGGAACAGTACAGTCACCCTTATAAACAACTCAACCCCTACAGAACACCTATAATACTACCATCTCAAATAGGAGTTACTATGGCCAAATGCTTCGTTAGGCTCAGATTGGGACATACAATCGTGTCACACACACATCTACTGAAAAAGGAACAACGTCCAACATGCCACTTCTGCAACAACCATCCCTTAACCACAACACACTTACTCTCTCAGTGCCCTTCAATATCATCCGCGCGCTCAACCTATTTCCATGATACCACCTACACCAACTTCTTATCCAATTTTTCCTACGCAAACATAGAAAAAGTATACAACTTTTTATGCAAAATCGGACTTCACACTTCAATATAATCTAATATAAGTTTTTTACATTCGAAGCCGATAGCCCTGGTAGCTAGTGCTAATAATTTATTGTAATTTTAATTATAATAAATAAATAAATAATAATAATAATAATATATTTTTCTAGTCAATTTTATACAAACGTATTACGAAATGGCACCAAAAATATACAAATAAAAAGACAAATTTCTTTGGTCACAAAAAATGACTCACACCAGCAACACTTGAATTTTGAAATGAACTAGAACAACAATCCCGTTTTAGAAATTTATATGGAGGAAGAACTACGTTCCTGATCAAGCTTGGGGCCTACTAGTAGGCCCCAAGGTTGCAATTTTGCAATATTGTTAGTGTAATTCTCTGCATGTATTTCTACCGGCTCTCCCAGTTTCACATCGCTTAATCGCTGGTTGCGTGTTGTTGTCGAAATGAGCAAAAAGCCCAAAACGATATCAATTCGCGCTTACTCTCTCGGTTCCCTTTACATTTTCCTCACCTTTGTTGCTTCCCACCCGCGTCAGAAATGAAATCGCAAAATTATTTCAGATGCGCCTTCTGTATACTGTTTATTCTGTGATATTACATAATTGTTGAAGGTGAACAATGGCCTATTTGCAGGAAAAGGTTTTTTTCTTAACCGTTTGGGTGCTAAGCAATTTTTGTAAATGTGTGCGAAAAGTGCTATGCCCATTTTGATGATTTTAAAGGAAAAAAAAAAATGGTGTCAAATAAAACACTCTAATTCAGACAAATATTAATTAATTTTCATAATTCTTTTTTTATTATTAAGAAAAATTACATAAATAAAAAAATAAACACAAGATTTCAAAATTATTTTCTTAATTTTTTCGTGTTGTGAAATAAAAATTATAAAAAAAAATATGTTAACAAGTATGTTTTGCCGCACAAACAGCATGTAGTCCTTTCTTATACTGCTGACAGACATAGGATTTTTGTACTACGAAGAATACTACAATTAAAGCTCTAAAAAACCCATACTAGCATGCTGACACACACTTGGTTTTTGTACTACGTAGTACATTTTGACAGCGGCGAAAACAAATTTAAAAATAACGGAAATATATTTTCTGTTCATTCTCTATTCCTGCAGTGAGGTTGTCAACGAGAGCTTTAAGAGCTTAAAGCGGTTTAAGCTTTGCTGTATGTTCCGTTTCTATTCCAGTCGGTTCCCTTTGTAGTAAACTGAAAAATCCCATTCCTGTTCGTGGTATTCTACTGGATTTTTGTACTATGATTGTAGTACAAAAATCCAGTTGCTTTCGAACAAAAGTTGAAAAAACCGATGACAGACATTGGTTTTTTGTACTAGCAGGATTTTTGTACTACATGTCTGTCACGGGTATTACAACGAGTGCAAATAAGTCGGGAACGCTTTCTACTCCCTGTTTTGCTACTCCCTCTCAAGCCAGTTTTGCGCCTCTCCGCATTTTTCGACACAAACTCTCAAGCCAGTTTTGCGCCGCTTAGCACTCTAACGGTTAATTCTTTGCAGTGTGACGTGCGTGTTATAAAAAATAGGTGTGCAGTTGTTCGTAGTTACGTATTGAGTAAATTGAGGTGCAGTAATTTGATGATAAATTAAAAAATAATAATTAAGTTAACCCTTCGCTGCATGATTTAATTTCCTTAGAGAAAACAAATAGTTGGCAAATTATTCTTGTTTCTTGTTAAGTTACGATGGTAAAAATGAAATTTTGTTGAATTCCTATGTCCACGAAAAAAGTAAAGTAACATTGCATATATGCAATTTCATGCAGCAAAAATCGTTCTCCCTCTTGATTTCCTCAAATTTTTGCAATTACGATACAATTCACTTATACGAAATTCTATATTGTTATTTCTACAGAAAAATTACGAGTTTTGAAAAAGTTGTTGTGGATTCATTTTTATTTTGGGAAAATATAGTCAACTGTAGTATTGTAGTACTGTAGTAATATTTTACATTATAATATAAAAAGTTTAATGTAAGGAACTGGGAAATTATTCTGAATGAAATTTTTTATAACAATTTCTTGTTTTATTGAAACATAAATATGTGTCACACTTTTCACATTTCATGAAAGTGTAACCATTGCAACCTTGCGATGTATAAAAATTATCCAGAAAAACTTTGTAGTTCTTTTCAGATGGAACATGTCGCAGTAGTCCAGTGGCGCACACAGGATTTAATTTTGGGGGGGTTTTCGTAAATACATTTTGCGGCCATTTCAAAAAATGTTTCTCTATATGTACATATGCAAACCTATAAACCATTAACCAAATATGTGTATAAACATTGTCATAAAAAAAAAATCACTCACTCAACAATTTATCCAATACGATTTAAGTTTTTTTAAACAATATTTAATTAGAAAAGTTAGAAAAAAGTTTAGAAAATACATATAAACATACATATATGAACACAACATTGAAATGAGATCTCATTGATTTAAGTAATTCAACACAAATATGTACATTATTCCATATAAATAATTAAATACTACAAATATTTTATTTGTTACAAAAAACTAAAAACAAAAAATTTAATTGAGATCACATTCATTAGTATTTGATGTAAACAAAAATGCACAGCACATTCTTACATACTATTATATTAAAAGAAAACTACAATTTAATGTCGAGTCTTCGCTTGTTCTCAGCAAGCTTATCTAAAATTGCTTCTACTGAAGGTGTTAAGTCCCTATAAATTTGTTGTCTTCTGTTGTAGGAGAAATTTCCGCTGCAATGGTGGACTCAGAACAATCTAAAGAACAATTTTAAACACTGTACATTTCAAATAGATTAAAATTTCACCTAAAATTTCATTTAATTTTGATTTTTTCTCAAAAAAGCTGGGCAAATTCTTCTGGCGCTTCATTGTGTTTTGAACTTATTTGAAATGTCAGCTGACCGATAGAGACGGACAATGTCAGCTGATAAATAGAGATGGTCAATGACACCTGTTCGATAGAAATCAATGTTGTTTACGTTTGAGGTGAATTGGTCGTAATGGATCTTAACTCTAACTTACTAAAAATATGTAATAAAATCAGCTTTGTAAATATTTCGATATTAGCATGAACTTTGTATGTTTACAAATAATTAGCTATGTAAAAATTTGTCTGTGAAGTCATCTTCTGTGAATATACGGCTTCGAACTCAATATATGTAACTTAGAAATTTTGGGGGGGTTTGAACCCCCAAAACCCCCCCTGTGTGCGCCACTGCAGTAGTCTTATAACAATGTTGGCACTGGAGCCCAAATCAGTCTCTTCAGGAAGCCTATCCACGGGGTTGTTCTCTTGGCCCGTGTATATTTCAAAGTTGTAGTTAAATCCAGATATTCCGGCGAGGACATAGAGTTTAAATCCCCATTTGTGAGGTTTCATGGGAAGATATTGCTTCAGATAAGATTTGCATTTGGTAGAGCATAGTTGCTCATCCACGGAAAGACAGCTTTCAAATGGGACCGGTTTAAATTTTTCAATTAAGTGATAATTGATTGATAACTGGACGTATTTTAAAAAGTCGGTCAGAATTAGGGTCATTTCCGAGTTTCATGTCATCATTGTTATTGAAATGTAATTTTTTCAAATCTATTTAGCGACATGGTCTCCTGTATTAACGTATTTCCAACTATAGGTACCCAATATTGACGGTTGTTTGGAATTTGAATTACCGACATCAAAACGCATATGCCCAGACATTTTTGCAAATCCAATTCATCAATATGTTCTGGATTAGTTGGATTTTTCTGGCAAGCATATAAATTGGACTGGTAAACAACAGGCTTTATAAGTTTGTCAGAAAAAAAAATTTGAAATAACTGTAAGGCCCTTTCAAATCCATAAAATTTTCGGGCAGCTCTTCACTGCCTTTAAATTCAGTATTTAAATTTATATCGAATTCTTTTTTTTCCAAATAGTTTTATCGTATCGTTCTCTGACCGTTTTCTCTGCAGCAATCCTAATCACTTTATTTATTCCTTGTTCTTCTTCTTATTCACATGTTTCCTCCGGGCATCGATATACTTTTATTTCAAAATTATTATTATCACCGTCATCAACAAAAAACTCGTCTGCACTTTCAACCCAACCTTCAATTATTTTTTCAAGGTCCTGATCAGTAAATGCCCTAAAAATAATAATTTAGGATTGAGTGCATGATTTTGCATATATGCAATATAATAACTTATTTGCAATGTCAGTTCATATTGGCGCAAACGCATGATATTGCATATATGCAATGATACATCGTAGCGGGGTCAAATTTTCTCAAGTGGGCCACTTTAAAATCGATGGTCTCAGTTTTCGTTGATCAATACGGTTTTCGATCGGCTTGGAGGTAAAAATAACACCCCTAAAATAATTTTGAAAAAAAAATGTTTTTTTCATTAGTTATTTACCGTTAAAGTTTTTGGTCATGTTTTTTTGAAAAATTCATAACTCACGAACGGTTTATCGGAACTCAACGTTTTCTACATCAAATTTTTTGTCAATTAATATACTTTGCCATGAAAAAATCTTCCTTCACAAAAAAATTATTATTTAGCTGAAAAATCCTATTTGTTGTAAATAATTGAAAATGAATGAAACTTCTCCGCCTGCGAGAAAATTCTAACATATTTCATTCAATTCTACAATCCCTTACAAAAATTTTGGTGAAAAAAAAGTCATTATTTTGCATTAGGTCAAAAGTTATACATGTTTTTGTGACCGCGCTCCTACCTCTAGCGCTGGAAAAGCACATATTGACGCGCGCGCGCTTAGTCATCGTGTCACACGATGACGATTCGGTCACACGATAACTAAGCGCGCGAGCGTCAATACGTGCTTTTCCAGCGCTAGAGGTAGGAGCGCGGTCACAAAAACATGTATAACTTTTGACCTAATGCAAAATAACCCATTTCCTTCCTCTGTTGCGTATACGCAACGTTACTATTTAAAAAATTCGTATGTGCAGTGTGTGTGAGGTATTGCGATACATTTTTTTTTGTTCGGAAGGTATATCCTTAGGCTTTCTTCCCTCCATATCTCAACCACCTACAAAACACACACTGACACACACACTTGTATATGTAGACACATGTTTGTCAGACAAACTTTGAATTTGAAATTTTGAAATTTTGAAAACTGTCAAACGTTAATTCTTTTTTTGGTCGACATGAAAATACGTTCACATAAAGGCAAAGAAAAAATAAAATGGGTTTGTGAATTATCTGGGTGTCATTATGCGTGTGCTAGATAAGTCTCGAATTTGTGGTGCGCCTTCGCAACGTTGGCGCCACGTCGACAAATGAATTTAAATTAAAATGAAATTATATAAAATAAGTTTTTTAAGAATAACTGATAGCATATATATCGATTTTACTTGAATGATAATTTTTTTCGCAAAAACCGCGAAAATGGGATAATGACTTTTTTTTCACCAAAATTTTTGTAAGGGATTGTAGAATTGAATGAAATATGTTAGAATTTTCTCGCAGGCGGAGAAGTTTCATTCATTTTCAATTATTTACAACAAATAGGATTTTTCAGCTAAATAATAATTTTTTTGTGAAGAAAGATTTTTTCATGGCAAAGTATATTAATTGACAAAAATTTTGATGTAGAAAACGTTGAGTTCCGATAAACCGTTCGTGAGTTATGAATTTAAAAAAAAAATGACCAAAAACTTTAACGGTAAATAACTAATGAAAAAAACATTTTTTTTCAAAATTAGGGGTGTTATTTTTACCTCCAAGCCGATCGAAAACCGTATTGATCAACGAAAACTGAGACCATCGATTTTAAAGTGGCCCACTTGAGAAAATTTGACCCAGCGCAAAAGTAAATAATTAGCAATTTAAGTATGCAAGTAGTTAACGATGAAAATTATGTAAACTTTTCAAATAATACTTACATTTTAGAAAATTTTCACAATAATGCAAAATATTAGGAAAAATAAAAACAATTTTTCCAAGCACTGTAAACACGTGTTGTTTGGTCGGTTCTTTTGTACATACTTTTAATTTATTCGCGAAATTCCGTTCGAAATAAATTGTTTTATCATAAAAGAAACGCTGCATAGAAAAGCTGCCAGATCTACGAGAAGTTAACATTGCATATATGCAATGCCATGCAGCGAAGGGTTAATGCTTTGATAACAAAAAAAGCAAAGAAAAAAAATAAATAAAAGTTCTAAAAAAAAATGTTCTGTTTCAGTGCCCAAACCGCAAGGCATTATCAACGCTGGTCCCTTATAGTGACAGCGATACAAGTTGTAATGAAGAACCAGAAATTTGTGTAGGAAAGCGGGGAAGGAGAAATAAGAATTTGCCAAAAAGAGTTGAAAATCAGGCGGACAGCGGAGTTAGCTCACGAATATTTAGATTAAAAATTTGATGGAATGATAAAAGATGTGCTAGTCAAAACGTACGGCCAAATTTTCTCCATTGCTGGTTCTATATTAAGAACAAAAGTGAAATTTGCTATTCGATATAACGAATATTTATGCTGTTTTTCACCCTTCCAATTGTTTTTGTTTGAGCATTCACATTCTTTACAATAACAATGAATGTTTGGATTCGTCAAGTGAACGGTACCTCAATTGTTTTTGTTTTTGTTACGTTAAAACTTTCAAATTTACGTCAAGTTACCAATATTTTAAAATTCTGTTTGTATGCATTACTGATCATTTTCACAGGATTTGTTTTGCGTTCGGTCGGCGTTTTTCTTTTAAAAATTAAAATTTCAATAACCAATCAAGAAAAATGTCCAGACAGAAAAGTTTACTTACGGTAAAGAAGCAGTCCGCATCGAAGACTTTTCACATTAGCCATTGTGTATTTTGAAAATGTTGGAATAAAACATGATATTTTTTAACCTTCTGTCTGTCCTTTGCTCAAAATTGCTTTCGCTGTCCACATAAATCACAAAAGAAAAGAGGAAAGCCTCGAATAGTGTTTTTCTTGATTTTTTATTGAGTTGTAAGCGCGATTAACACTAAATAACACAAGTACACGAGTACACAAAGCCGCTCAACCGTTTTTTTTTTAATTCCGCCTGGGGTCAAATTGACCCCAAGGGACAGGCAGAAGGTTAAAAACTGAATAGGAAAAGGATGGTTTAAAATAAAAAAAAAATGTCGATAAGATTCTTTATATTGGACGTCCACCGTATTTAATTTTTTCTGAAATTTTTTTTATTTTTTATATAAAACTACACTATATCACTATGAATTACACTATGTCAATCTGAAAGTAACATTATTTTGTATTTAATAAATGAAAATACATTATACCAAGGACAACATTCTTTTTTTACTTAGAAACGAATTTATCGTATGTGCCACTGCAATATTTGAATCGCTCATAATAGTGCCCGCACAAATTATCGTATGTCCAAAATAACACCGTTGCGCTTTGCTGAAGTTACTAAAAGAACCTATTCCAAGTGTGGAATCCTAAAAAAAGTGTGTATGCTAAAAATCATGCAGCTTTGTTGCGCCAATGCAGAGAAAACAAAAAAAAACGTCTCCTGTAAAATTTGGTTTTTGGCTCATACGATAAAAACGCAGGAAGGGCTCGATATATTCCCCAATGCATTCGAAAAAATGTGAGTTAAGTTTGCTACGCAAGTATTTAGCAAAACGGTTCAAGCTGCAATTAGAACTATTTGCGACACCACTGGGTTCACAAAAAGTTCCAAAGTTTTAGCTTTATCTACAGCTGAGTTTATGAAAAAGTAGACCAAATATTTGATTGCATGAATAGTGGATCCCTCTATTCGGATAATTGTTTCAGATACGCTTTGCAATTAAATAATGAGTCGTACAAATTTATCAAGACTTTTTTTAAATTATTTGGAAGATGTTAAATTTATGGATGATAAAAAAGTGTTTTTTTTAGATGGAATGAAATTGTCCCTCAAAGCTGTTCTTTTAATTACTGATTAGGTATTAAGCAATAATCCACACAAATTTTTTATAACAACCAAGTCTTTTAACCAAGACAAACTGGATAATACTTTTGCAATTTTAAGACAAAAAGGGGGCAATAACATCAATCCTTCAGTTGCGGATCTTCATAACATTTTAACCAGAATAATGGCCTCAAGGATTATTCGGTCAAGTGTAACGACTAATTGTGAAGATACTCAGGAATCCATGGATCAAATCCTACGATAAGCTGAGACGGACGAAACTCGATTTCAGCAGTAATGAGTACGCTAATTATTTTTTAAATGACAACTTCGACAATCGAGCAGAAATTAACGTGGAGTTAGTTTCAATAAGATATTTTTTTTGGGATATGTTGCTTACAAAATTCTCTCAAAAATTTATTGTGACAAATGTTTCCAAAACTTTAGAAAGGAAGATGAAGTTTTAACTGCGCCAAGTGAAATATTTATTTTCCATAAAAATTATCAATCGGTTACAGACTTTGGTAACCTATTAGCTCCTTCGGATTCTCTTATAGAAGCAAGCAAAAAACACATTCCGGTGTTTCACAAAATTTTTGAGTCGGAGCCTGAGAAAAATTGATATTAAGGCATATACATTGTGACCGAAAAGTTGGAAATTCTCATTTAAAATTCGGGCGCTGTATATTTTTCGATATTTTAAGTTTCTGTAGGTTGGTAGCACTGTCCTTAATTACTATGCCAAAAATGAGCGCGATCTGTCAGACAGGTTGTTTACGGCAGCTGTTGAAACCAGTTCACCTCAGTAGTGCGTTGCGATTTTGTTGAGAATTTTCTTCAAAATGAGTACCGTGAACAGGTCTCTTTGGACGTGCTTGATCGTGCCAATTCCGATCCAACTTTCATGGAACGCATCATAACTGGTGACGAGACATGGGTCTACGAGTATGACATGCAAACAAGCCAACAATCATCGGAATGGAGAGGAAAAGACGAGCCGAAACCGAAAAAACCACGTCAAAGTCGCTCGAAAATCAAGGTAATGCTGATTGTTTTCTTCGATATTCGTGGTGTGGTGCATCATGAATTCGTCCCTGAAGGACAAACAGTCGGTAAAGACTATTATTTGACTGTTTTAAGACGTTTGCGTGAAAATATCCGCCGTAAACGGCCTCAATTGTGGAAGGATAATTCATGGATTTTTCATGACGATAATGCTCCCTCGCACCGAGCCAACATTATCAACGATTTTAAGGCCAAACATTCAATAAATACCATCGAACAGCCACCGTATTCACCTGATCTTGCACCGGGTGACTTTTTCCTGTTTCCCAAACTCAAATTACCACTCAGAGGAACGCGTTTTGAATCCATAGAAGACGTAAAACAGAATTCGCAGAGGGAACTCAAAGCCATACCGGAAAGCGCCTATAAAAAATGTTTTGATGATTGGAAGAAACGTTGGCATATGTGTATCGCTTCTAATGGAGCATATTTTGAAGGAGATAAAATAAATATTGATGAAGATTAAGAATTTTGCGTTTTATTTAAAATTTCCGGAAACTTTTCGGTCACAAGGTATATCCGACTCATGCAAGAATTCTACTCCTGAATGGTTCAGTGATGAATGCTGTGACAGTAAATTGAAAATCCTAGATTTTCTTATTTTAGTTCTTTTTCGCAAACATTGTATGTGGGCTATAAAAAAAGGAAGCTCCAAACAACGGAAGTTAAAAATTATTGCGAGTCAATAAAACAGCTCTTCCTTTGTTGTTTTTTATTGTTTATGTTTTGCATCGTTTGGAACTTCCTTTTTTTAATTTACTGTCACAGCATTTATCAGGGAATCTGAAGGAGCAAATAGGTTATAACAAAAGTCTGTTATCGATTGATAATGTTTATTACAATTTTTATGGAACATGTTTCACTTAGCGCAGTGAAAACGTCATCATTTCTTAGTTTTTGGAAACAGATGCCACAATTAATTTTTTAATTATTTAATTATATTTTTAATAGGAGTTGATCAATAGAATTCTGTGTATCTTCGAAATTAGTTGCTACATTTGACCGAGCCATACATTTAACCTCTTTCAAATAATTTAAAAAAGTCTTTATAAATTTGTACGACTCATTATTTAATTGGAAAGCCGATCTAAAGCCATTATCCGATTGCCCTATTCATGCAATCAAATATTGGGTATTATTGATAAATTCTTTAGGAACTTTGTTTATAGCGATCATATAAGTCGCCATGCCAACCATATTTTATTTTCGTTTCTATGATTTTGCGCACACTACTGTCTGCAATAAGTTCAGGAGCAATATGCGACACCGTTCAGGCTTGTAGAAGAAGAACAAAAGCCAGCCAGAAATCGTTTTACAATTTAAGCTTTTCGCCAGCGCAACAACAACAACAACAGCGTTCGTCTTCACCTTGCAATCATTTCACGCCACAACAATGTGCTAACGCACACTCGCTGCAGTGAGCGCAACCAAAGAGCGCAACACATAAAACTACGTTCTCGCTTGTAAAGCAACGCTCTCACCACGTACGTAATCTGTGCGAGCAGAGCGCGGGTTCCAATGTTAGAACCCGCCATACAAAATTTTTGCTTGTATGACATGCGCATTCTGTATGTTTATTTTCTTTGGCTGAAGTTACAGAGATTTCTGCTGTTAGTAACAGAGGGTTCTGCTGTCAATAACAGAGGGTACTACCAGCAGTACCCGCCATACAACACGTTTGCTTGTATGAGATGCGCGTTCTATATTACTTCATATTCTTTGCTTCTACTCACATGTTACGCCGAAGTTACAGAGATTTCTGCTGTTAGTAACAGAGAGTTCTGCTGTTAGTAACAGAGGGTACTACCAGCAGTACCCGCCATACAACGCGTTTGCTTGTATGAGATGCGCGTTCTATATTACTTCATATTCTTTGATATTACTTCATATTTTTGGTGCTATCCACGTCATTGAGCTTATTGCAAAAAGGTCAGTGTAATACATCTTTATTTAGTGTTTTGATTCTATTCTACGATGCAATAATTGTTTATGTCAAATTATGATTGGAAGTGTCGTTTATTTTAAAGTTTCCAAAATGGCATCGTGGTTGGGCTGTGAACCACTGAGGTGGCTGGGTTATGAACCACCTGTTTTTCGTACTACATTTGTTCTAACACTGTCAAGTATGGACGGATATATTAAACTAAAGTAATTTTATGTAATTTCACTCGATTTCGGTGAGTTCACTTGAACTGGGCCAATGCGAGAACGCGTTCGTATTTCATATGCAAACATTGCGACACCGATTAGGATGAAAATTCAAAAAATTGAGCACTTGCATTTATTGGCCAAAGTGGGGTCATTATAACTTTTTTTCACCTCTTGAGGCCTCTTGATTAAATAAATTCTCAACTAACTTAAAAATTATGGGTGTTTTCTTCGTACTTTCCGACTTTAATAGGGATTTTCCAGATGGTTCACAACCCAGCCACTTTTTTGGAAAAGTGAAAAATGACGTCCTTAGAAAATTGGACGTAGAGAGTAAAATACCAATCAAAACAGTAATCCGTCTTCATAACAAAGTTGCGTTTTATATTTACCTTTCCAACGGTATCTTCGATTTTTCAATATCTTTATTCTGAGAAAAGCAAGCCTGTGCAGTAGGCACCGAACGTACTGTCCAGTTTCTAACTAAGAACTTTAAGAAATATAAAAAAGATTTGGCAACAGCTAATTATATTTCGTTAAATTTTTCATGAATTAGAGTTTCAGAAATGTATATTAAACTGCAGTTTATTTTAGTAAAATCAGACGGTTACTTATTTTAATGTGTCCTTAAAAATTCTACATTTTTTCTGGTTCACTCCTTAGTTGTTGGTCCCGTAACTTCAGCTATCGTGGGTTTCTCGGCAACAAATTCGCATGGTAGCCGCTTATTCGCAATCTTCTCTTGTCACACAAAAAAATAGCCTACTAGCCTGGTAGTAGTAGCCTACAACCGATCAGCACAGGAATTCGCAAACGAATGTGGTGAACAAGTGAACCGTATATTGGATAGGGTGTTTGTCTGTCTGACGTTCGTGGAGCGTTCGGGTTGACCTATGTGAAACGGCGGGTCGCGCCAAATGCTATGATGGATAAGGAGCCTATGTGTCTTCTTGCATGTGAGACGCACAAGTTGTCTGTTGTCAAGAAACTAATTTTATTTTTCAAATTCTTCTTATATACGAAAATAATGACTGTTTGCTACCAAGAACTTCCAGTGCTCCGCCCGATCTTCCAATGTCGCGGAAGTGTGACCAATCAGCGTCACGGGACCTTTTGGTCAATGCAGCACTTTTCCTCAACTGCTATTGCCCTGCGGTAGGTGACATCACACAATGTGCCGATCAGTGCATGTTCCATATGTGGGACACTGCACTGTGGTCAGTGGTGTCGGACAGTGGTAACGAACGTACTACTATAGTAGTATTTTACTACTATTTCGTCATTTGTACTACCGTACTACCCACAGGCCGATTATACTACTATTTTCTGAAATATAAGTGTCCAAGCAAAAACAAAAATTACGATATAAACGTTATGTTTTGCTTGATGTTAAAAAACAATTTACCGAACACATAAAATGGTCCTTTTTTGGGAAAATTTTTGTACAAAAACTTTTAGTTGAGTGGCAACCGTAATTCTAAGTAAGGCTATTATAAAACTGTAAATTACTATACTGTGTTTAAATACAAAATAACTCAATAACTTTGCATATTCTTGTAGGAATCTTTTAAAATTTGATAAAGACAATAAAGTGGTTGTTGGGACGTCGACAACTCACAAAAAATTAAACTGAGCTGAAACGTGTAATTCGCAATCATTGGAATATGCTCATAAAAGTGTATAAAATCGTTCGTTTTCTCTTGGGATTGGCATTTTTATTCAACCGTAGGGCTTGAGAGAAGCAAGGGAACCGATCGAGGATGTCGGTTTGCTCTTCGAGAGGGTGGTGGCAGTCCGGAATTGGAACTGTCTGAGCATGAGAATGGCTGGAGCCATTCCACCCGAGAGAGAGATCTTGTAGATCTTGGCATTTATACCCGATCAGTCCGACGTCTGCGGGATTTCCAGCACTTAGGGCAGGTCACAATGAGATGACGGCCGACCTCTTCTCGGACCCGGGATGGAGTCGGTGCAATGAGGAACTGCGATGGATTTTCGTCAGTTGCTGTGAATGTGGGCCGTTTTTGTCGAACCCTTTTGGGGGACCTCATTAAAGGCGAAAGCCATCCTGCGGGGTCGAAACGTTTGGCAACGAAGGGAAATTTGCCGGTTTGAGAATGAGTTTGCAGGAGTGGTGTGCTCCGAGTGATTTTCCATTAATTCCTGGCGTGGAAACCCTACGGGATTGAGGGCGGCAATCACTTGTGAAAGGGCTTTCTTTAGTGCGGGAAGATTATTTTGAAGGGCGGGTCCAGTATGCATATGGCGACTTCGTACCACTGTGGCACATGTCAAATGCGAAGGGGGTACTGGACCGCTTAATACCCAACCGAATACTGTATGCTGAGCAAGTAAGCTGCCACGTACATTCCGGTGGATACCTTCGAGCATGATCTGCGGGATGAGATCACTGCCAATCACTAAATCGATCTGCGCTGTCTCGAAGGGGTTTGGATCAGCGAGATCTAGCATGGCAAAATTTTTCAAATTGGGGGCATTTATATGGGAAAGTGGGAGCAATTTCGTAAGCTCTTGGAGCACGATAGCTTGCAGAAGGGATTGGGTGCCATTATTGGAGTGTAAGGCTTGTTCTTGGGGTGTACTTTGCCTTAGAAAATCTGCGGGGTTGCGCATACGAAAGGGGGGAATGAGTAGCGGAGCTGTTGTGCGTTCGTTTTGGAGCTGTTGCGACCTGTGATCGGGTGGAATGTGACCAATTGAGAAATTGAGAGGGTTGCGCATTGCCTTTGGGAAAATGAAGCAGGGAATGGTGCTTCTTCTGGCAATATACGTAAAATTGCTTGTACAATCTTCAATAAGGTGAGAGGTAGCAAGACAATTTACGCAGAGATTGTGCTTCTTAACGTATTTAAGTCGACTCTGGGGGTGAGTCTTTTGAAGCTCTGGCAAGTCCGTATGGGATGATTTGCGTTGCAGAGTTTGCACCCGAAGTCCCTTTTTACTTGAGTGTAGTAATTTAGGGATTTGTGTGGCCGATTTGGGAGGACATTGGAAGTCGAAGGTTGTGATTTTAGCTTAGAAGGGCGAATGTTTTGCAGCCGTTCAACTACGTCGTATCTGCCGGTCAGGAACTCATCCATTTGCGACCAGGGTGGCAGATCCTTCCGGGATGTCAATGATTGCTCCCATAAAGCGTCTCTTGGGGCTATTTGGTAGAACATATATAAACTAGCAGCGGATCCCAATTGTCTGTATCTACGGTCTGGGAATTTAGTACTGACAGACAATTGTTTATAGTGTTTTGCATCCGCTGTAGTGCCTCACTAGTTTCGGTGTGAGCAGGAGCGATATTCAAGAGGGATCTAATTTGAGTTTCAACAAGTATGCGTTTGTTTTCGAAGCGGGATCTTAGGGCTTCCCACGCGAGTCCGAAATTCTCATCGGTTAATGCATATTGCTTTACAATAGCCCCGGCTTTTCCTTACGTTTTGTATCGGAGGTGATACAGTTATTGGGCTGGAGTGAGCTGGGGGTGGTTAATGTAAGCCGCAGCAAACATGTCCCGGAAGGACGGCCACTGCTCATAGCCCCCGAAAAAATCGAGTCGATTGTCATGCAAACGTCAGTAAGGAGGCTGCAAAAATCATTAATATTAATCGACAAATAATTTTTTGCTGTGAGTTGTGCTTCGGAAACTCTCGACCTGCCTGCCCATCTATTGTGCCGTTGCTGCTTGAGAAACTGAGTGAAGTACGTGCTCTCGTTGACTCGCTAGCGGTACCTCAATCAGAGAAGATTTGTGCCGACAATTTGAGCTCCAAGTCAACGAAGGCGATTAAGCCGACACCGGCCGTCTCTCGTTTCACTCGCTCCAAAGCTGCGGATGCTCGCATTGCTGTACCGAACTCTGCTGTTGATGTCGCGCGTTCGCCTTTGCTAGTGAAAACTACTAGTAAAAAAACTGGGAGAACTTTGCCGCCCTCACCTAAGTCTACTCTCACTGCTAACGCTGCTACTGTTAGCACAGCCGCTGCTGTCAAAGCTAGCGCCGTCGCTGTTAACGCTACGGCTGCTGCTAGTGTTATCGCTCCTGCCGTCAAGAACGCTGCCGCCAATGTAAACGCTGCAGACTCAGCTATCACAACTGCGACTGCTATTAGTGCAGTTGCTCCCGCATCCCCAGAATACGTGTGGTTCCTGATGCTGCTGCTCTCTCTTCCAACGTTACCGCGCTTTCTCCAGCCGATCATTCGCTGCCTCAGTCATCATCTGCTGCTTCTCTTATTGCTGACGGTCCGCCTTTACACGCTCGTTCGTTGCTCGCTTCGGTTGCTGAGCCGCCCAATGCCGCTAATGCTTGGGTCACTGTGCGCGACAAAAAGCGGAATAAACAAAAGCTGGTCGTTGTTGGATCTCATGAGAACTCGGGTCTTGATGTTGCCGCGGCATGCAGTGGGGAAGAAATGGCTGCATCTATCTTCATTTTTACCATCAGTTACGGAAGAGAGCCTAATTGATTATGTGGCCTGTCAGACCTGTATTGACAGGCAGCATCTCTCTTGCTATAAATTAGTTAAGAATGGTGTGCCTTCGGACTCGCTTAAACGCATTAATTTTAAATTAGGCGTGGCTTCTTCTTCTTTTTATACTAAGCTTCTCAATCCCGCAGTTTGGCCAGCTAACGTTAAAGTGCGCTCTTTTCGTTTTTTTCCGAGAATAGAGCTCCCGCAACCGAGCGCCTAGCACTCTCTTCAGATGCTGTGTATGTTCCTGTAATTGCTAATCCAGTCAGTGGTAGCTCACAGGTATTTCATATGCCCGGTAGTTTAAGTAATCATTTAAATATCTACTATCAAAATGTATCTGGTATGAGAACAAACGATGTCTTTGTAATCACAGAATCTTAGCTTAATTCTACACTCTTTGATTCGGAATTTTTTGACCCACACCTTCATAATGTGTTCAGGAAGGATAGAGATTCTCTCAAAACGGGCCTTAATAGGGGTGGTGGTGTTTTGATTGCTACCAAACGCAAACTACACTCAGCACTGTGGCAACTAGTGAACAATGATTTCTTGTTGGATCAACTTTGTCTACAAGTGTGGGGAGCGTCCGGCTTGCTCTTTATTTGCGTATCGTATATTCCTCCGAATAGTAGTGAAGTTTTATACAAATTACATGTCGACAATGTTTCGGCACTGCAAGCTCGGATTGGGGAAAACCAGTTGTGCGTTCTGGGTGATTTCAATCTTGGTAGTATTACATGGTCTCATATGGGTAACTCAGTTGCTCTGACTGCCTCAAATGTACACTGCGCGCACGAGATTTATTTAATTGATAACTTTCTTAGCTTTGGCTTGCTGCAGATCAATGCCGATCCTAATAAACTTAGTCGTTTTCTGGATTTGGTTTTTATCTCGGGTAATCTTAACTCTAAGGTTTTTGAATGCTGCTCACCTATTTCGCAGGTATGTTTGCATCACACACCGCTTGTTATCGATCTTGAAGCATTTCGAAGCATTGAACAATTTGTTCCTTGACGTGCATTGGGAGGAAATCCTGTCCAGTGGCGACAATGCTACTTGTTTTCCACCTTTAAATCTATAGTTTTTGACCTTTGCCTGAAGTCGATCCCTATGTTCCCTGGGAAAGTTCATAAACTGCCGTGGGTTACAAAAGAACTTAAAAAACTGAAAAATTTGAGAAATAAATATTATAAAAAGTTCAAGGCGACTAATTGTCCCATTTACTTTAATTACTATCAATCACATCTTAGAATTTACAACAAGTTGGCTAAGTCGCTGTACAACAGTTACATTCGTAACTATGAAGTTGGCATCAAAAGTAATCCAAAACTCTTTTGGAATTTTATTAAATCAAAAAGATCGGTTTCCGATATACCGTCCAATACCAATGCAGAGAAAACAAAAAAAAAACGTCTCCTGTAAAATTTGGTTTTTGGCTCATACGATAAAAACGCAGGAAGGGCTCGATATATTCCCCAATGCATTCGAAAAAATGTGAGTTAAGTTTGCTACGCAAGTATTTAGCAAAACGGTTCAAGCTGCAATTAGAACTATTTGCGAAACCACTGGGTTCACAAAAAGTTCCAAAGTTTTAGCTTTATCTACAGCTGAGTTTATGAAAAAGTAGACCAAATATTTGATTGCATGAATAGTGGATCCCTCTATTCGGATAATTGTTTCAGATACGCTTTGCAATTAAATAATGAGTCGTACAAATTTATCAAGACTTTTTTTAAATTATTTGGAAGATGTTAAATTTATGGATGATAAAAAAGTGTTTTTTTTAGATGGAATGAAATTGTCCCTCAAAGCTGTTCTTTTAATTACTGATTAGGTATTAAGCAATAATCCACACAAATTTTTTATAACAACCAAGTCTTTTAACCAAGACAAACTGGATAATACTTTTGCAATTTTAAGACAAAAAGGGGGCAATAACAGCAATCCTTCAGTTGCGGATCTTCATAACATTTTAACCAGAATAATGGCCTCAAGGATTATTCGGTCAAGTGTAACGACTAATTGTGAAGATACTCAGGAATCCATGGATCAAATCCTACGATAAGCTGAGACGGACGAAACTCGATTTCAGCAGTAATGAGTACGCTAATTATTTTTTAAATGACAAC
Source organism: Melieria omissa (assembly GCA_963971225.1). Lineage (NCBI taxonomy): Eukaryota > Metazoa > Arthropoda > Insecta > Diptera > Ulidiidae > Melieria > Melieria omissa. The sequence goes on along the minus strand of OZ020269.1, from coordinate 49,725,477 downwards.
TTCGACAATCGAGCAGAAATTAACGTGGAGTTAGTTTCAATAAGATATTTTTTTTGGGATATGTTGCTTACAAAATTCTCTCAAAAATTAATTGTGACAAATGTTTCCAAAACTTTAGAAAGGAAGATGAAGTTTTAACTGCGCCAAGTGAAATATTTATTTTCCATAAAAATTATCAATCGGTTACAGACTTTGGTAACCTATTAGTTCCTTCGGATTCTCTTATAGAAGCAAGCAAAAAACACATTCCGGTGTTTCACAAAATTTTTGAGTCGGAGCCTGAGAAAAATTGATATTAAGGCATATACATTGTGACCGAAAAGTTGGAAATTCTCATTTAAAATTCGCGCGCTGTATATTTTTCGATATTTTAAGTTTCTGTAGGTTGGTAGCACTGTCCTTAATTACTATGCCAAAAATGAGCGCGATCTGTCAGACAGATTTTTTACGGCAGCTGTTGAAACCAGTTCACCTCAGTAGTGCGTTGCGATTTTGTTGAGAATTTTCTTCAAAATGAGTACCGTGAACAGGTCTCTTTGGACGTGCTTGATCGTGCCAATTCCGATCCAACTTTCATGGAACGCATCATAACTGGTGACGAGACATGGGTCTACGAGTATGACATGCAAACAAGCCAACAATCATCGGAATGGAGAGGAAAAGACGAGCCGAAACCGAAAAAACCACGTCAAAGTCGCTCGAAAATCAAGGTAATGCTGATTGTTTTCTTCGATATTCGTGGTGTGGTGCATCATGAATTCGTCCCTGAAGGACAAACAGTCGGTAAAGACTATTATTTGACTGTTTTAAGACGTTTGCGTGAAAATATCCGCCGTAAACGGCCTCAATTGTGGAAGGATAATTCATGGATTTTTCATGACGATAATGCTCCCTCGCACCGAGCCAACATTATCAACGATTTTAAGGCCAAACATTCAATAAATACCATCGAACAGCCACCGTATTCACCTGATCTTGCACCGGGTGACTTTTTCCTGTTTCCCAAACTCAAATTACCACTCAGAGGAACGCGTTTTGAATCCATAGAAGACGTAAAACAGAATTCGCAGAGGGAACTCAAAGCCATACCGGAAAGCGCCTATAAAAAATGTTTTGATGATTGGAAGAAACGTTGGCATATGTGTATCGCTTCTAATGGAGCATATTTTGAAGGAGATAAAATAAATATTGATGAAGATTAAGAATTTTGCGTTTTATTTAAAATTTCCGGAAACTTTTCGGTCACAAGGTATATCCGACTCATGCAAGAATTCTACTCCTGAATGGTTCAGTGATGAATGCTGTGACAGTAAATTGAAAATCCTAGATTTTCTTATTTTAGTTCTTTTTCGCAAACATTGTATGTGGGCTATAAAAAAAGGAAGCTCCAAACAACGGAAGTTAAAAATTATTGCGAGTCAATAAAACAGCTCTTCCTTTGTTGTTTTTTATTGTTTATGTTTTGCATCGTTTGGAACTTCCTTTTTTTAATTTACTGTCACAGCATTTATCAGGGAATCTGAAGGAGCAAATAGGTTATAACAAAAGTCTGTTATCGATTGATAATGTTTATTACAATTTTTATGGAACATGTTTCACTTAGCGCAGTGAAAACGTCATCATTTCTTAGTTTTTGGAAACAGATGCCACAATTAATTTTTTAATTATTTAATTATATTTTTAATAGGAGTTGATCAATAGAATTCTGTGTATCTTCGAAATTAGTTGCTACATTTGACCGAGCCATACATTTAACCTCTTTCAAATAATTTAAAAAAGTCTTTATAAATTTGTACGACTCATTATTTAATTGGAAAGCCGATCTAAAGCCATTATCCGATTGCCCTATTCATGCAATCAAATATTGGGTATTATTGATAAATTCTTTAGGAACTTTGTTTATAGCGATCATATAAGTCGCCATGCCAACCATATTTTATTTTCGTTTCTATGATTTTGCGCACACTACTGTCTGCAATAAGTTCAGGAGCAATATGCGACACCGTTCAGGCTTGTAGAAGAAGAACAAAAGCCAGCCAGAAATCGTTTTACAATTTAAGCTTTTCGCCAGCGCAACAACAACAACAACAGCGTTCGTCTTCACCTTGCAATCATTTCACGCCACAACAATGTGCTAACGCACACTCGCTGCAGTGAGCGCAACCAAAGAGCGCAACACATAAAACTACGTTCTCGCTTGTAAAGCAACGCTCTCACCACGTACGTAATCTGTGCGAGCAGAGCGCGGGTTCCAATGTTAGAACCCGCCATACAAAATTTTTGCTTGTATGACATGCGCATTCTGTATGTTTATTTTCTTTGGCTGAAGTTACAGAGATTTCTGCTGTTAGTAACAGAGGGTTCTGCTGTCAATAACAGAGGGTACTACCAGCAGTACCCGCCATACAACACGTTTGCTTGTATGAGATGCGCGTTCTATATTACTTCATATTCTTTGCTTCTACTCACATGTTACGCCGAAGTTACAGAGATTTCTGCTGTTAGTAACAGAGAGTTCTGCTGTTAGTAACAGAGGGTACTACCAGCAGTACCCGCCATACAACGCGTTTGCTTGTATGAGATGCGCGTTCTATATTACTTCATATTCTTTGCTTCTACTCACATGTTACGCCGAAGTTACAGAGATTTCTGCTGTTAGTAACAGAGAGTTCTGCTGTTAGCAACAGAGGGTACTACCAGCAGTACCCGCCATACAACGCGTTTGCTTGTATGAGATGCGCGTTCTATATTACTTCATATTCTTTGATATTACTTCATATTTTTGGTGCTATCCACGTGATTGAGCTTATTGCAAAAAGGTCAGTGTAATACATCTTTATTTAGTGTTTTGATTCTATTCTACGATGCAATAGTTGTTTATGTCAAATTATGATTGGAAGTGTCGTTTATTTTAAAGTTTCCAAAATGGCATCGTGGTTGGGCTGTGAACCACTGAGGTGGCTGGGTTATGAACCACCTGTTTTTCGTACTACATTTGTTCTAACACTGTCAAGTATGGACGGATATATTAAACTAAAGTAATTTTATGTAATTTCACTCGATTTCGGTGAGTTCACTTGAACTGGGCCAATGCGAGAACGCGTTCGTATTTCATATGCAAACATTGCGACACCGATTAGGATGAAAATTCAAAAAATTGAGCACTTGCATTTATTGGCCAAAGTGGGGTCATTATAACTTTTTTTCACCTCTTGAGGCCTCTTGATTAAATAAATTCTCAACTAACTTAAAAATTATGGGTGTTTTCTTCGTACTTTCCGACTTTAATAGGGATTTTCCAGATGGTTCACAACCCAGCCACTTTTTTGGAAAAGTGAAAAATGACGTCCTTAGAAAATTGGACGTAGAGAGTAAAATACCAATCAAAACAGTAATCCGTCTTCATAACAAAGTTGCGTTTTATATTTACCTTTCCAACGGTATCTTCGATTTTTCAATATCTTTATTCTGAGAAAAGCAAGCCTGTGCAGTAGGCACCGAACGTACTGTCCAGTTTCTAACTAAGAACTTTAAGAAATATAAAAAAGATTTGGCAACAGCTAATTATATTTCGTTAAATTTTTCATGAATTAGAGTTTCAGAAATGTATATTAAACTGCAGTTTATTTTAGTAAAATCAGACGGTTACTTATTTTAATGTGTCCTTAAAAATTCTACATTTTTTCTGGTTCACTCCTTAGTTGTTGGTCCCGTAACTTCAGCTATCGTGGGTTTCTCGGCAACAAATTCGCATGGTAGCCGCTTATTCGCAATCTTCTCTTGTCACACAAAAAAATAGCCTACTAGCCTGGTAGTAGTAGCCTACAACCGATCAGCACAGGAATTCGCAAACGAATGTGGTGAACAAGTGAACCGTATATTGGATAGGGTGTTTGTCTGTCTGACGTTCGTGAAGCGTTCGGGTTGACCTATGTGAAACGGCGGGTCGCGCCAAATGCTATGATGGATAAGGAGCCTATGTGTCTTCTTGCATGTGAGACGCACAAGTTGTCTGTTGTCAAGAAACTAATTTTATTTTTCAAATTCTTCTTATATACGAAAATAATGACTGTTTGCTACCAAGAACTTCCAGTGCTCCGCCCGATCTTCCAATGTCGCGGAAGTGTGACCAATCAGCGTCACGGGACCTTTTGGTCAATGCAGCACTTTTCCTCAACTGCTATTGCCCTGCGGTAGGTGACATCACACAATGTGCCGATCAGTGCATGTTCCATATGTGGGACACTGCACTGTGGTCAGTGGTGTCGGACAGTGGTAACGAACGTACTACTATAGTAGTATTTTACTACTATTTCGTCATTTGTACTACCGTACTACCCACAGGCCGATTATACTACTATTTTCTGAAATATAAGTGTCCAAGCAAAAACAAAAATTACGATATAAAAGTTATGTTTTGCTTGATGTTAAAAAACAATTTACCGAACACATAAAATGGTCATTTTTTGGGAAAATTTTTGTACAAAAACTTTTAGTTGAGTGGCAACCGTAATTCTAAGTAAGGCTATTATAAAACTGTAAATTACTATACTGTGTTTAAATACAAAATAACTCAATAACTTTGCATATTCTTGTAGGAATCTTTTAAAATTTGATAAAGACAATAAAGTGGTTGTTGGGACGTCGACAACTCACAAAAAATTAAACTGAGCTGAAACGTGTAATTCGCAATCATTGGAATATGCTCATAAAAGTGTATAAAATCGTTCGTTTTCTCTTGGGATTGGCATTTTTATTCAACCGTAGGGCTTGAGAGAAGCAAGGGAACCGATCGAGGATGTCGGTTTGCTCTTCGAGAGGGTGGTGGCAGTCCGGAATTGGAACTGTCTGAGCATGAGAATGGCTGGAGCCATTCCACCCGAGAGAGAGATCTTGTAGATCTTGGCATTTATACCCGATCAGTCCGACGTCTGCGGGATTTCCAGCACTTAGGGCAGGTCACAATGAGATGACGGCCGACCTCTTCTCGGACCCGGGATGGAGTCGGTGCAATGAGGAACTGCGATGGATTTTCGTCAGTTGCTGTGAATGTGGGCCGTTTTTGTCGAACCCTTTTGGGGGACCTCATTAAAGGCGAAAGCCATCCTGCGGGGTCGAAACGTTTGGCAACGAAGGGAAATTTGCCGGTTTGAGAATGAGTTTGCAGGAGTGGTGTGCTCCGAGTGATTTTCCATTAATTCCTGGCGTGGAAACCCTACGGGATTGAGGGCGGCAATCACTTGTGAAAGGGCTTTCTTTAGTGCGGGAAGATTATTTTGAAGGGCGGGTCCAGTATGCATATGGCGACTTCGTACCACTGTGGCACATGTCAAATGCGAAGGGGGTACTGGACCGCTTAATACCCAACCGAATACTGTATGCTGAGCAAGTAAGCTGCCACGTACATTCCGGTGGATACCTTCGAGCATGATCTGCGGGATGAGATCACTGCCAATCACTAAATCGATCTGCGCTGTCTCGAAGGGGTTTGGATCAGCGAGATCTAGCATGGCAAAATTTTTCAAATTGGGGGCATTTATATGGGAAAGTGGGAGCAATTTCGTAAGCTCTTGGAGCACGATAGCTTGCAGAAGGGATTGGGTGCCATTATTGGAGTGTAAGGCTTGTTCTTGGGGTGTACTTTGCCTTAGAAAATCTGCGGGGTTGCGCATACGAAAGGGGGGAATGAGTAGCGGAGCTGTTGTGCGTTCGTTTTGGAGCTGTTGCGACCTGTGATCGGGTGGAATGTGACCAATTGAGAAATTGAGAGGGTTGCGCATTGCCTTTGGGAAAATGAAGCAGGGAATGGTGCTTCTTCTGGCAATATACGTAAAATTGCTTGTACAATCTTCAATAAGGTGAGAGGTAGCAAGACAATTTACGCAGAGATTGTGCTTCTTAACGTATTTAAGTCGACTCTGGGGGTGAGTCTTTTGAAGCTCTGGCAAGTCCGTATGGGACGATTTGCGTTGCAGAGTTTGCACCCGAAGTCCCTTTTTACTTGAGTGTAGTAATTTAGGGATTTGTGTGGCCGATTTGGGAGGACATTGGAAGTCGAAGGTTGTGATTTTAGCTTAGAAGGGCGAATGTTTTGCAGCCGTTCAACTACGTCGTATCTGCCGGTCAGGAACTCATCCATTTGCGACCAGGGTGGCAGATCCTTCCGGGATGTCAATGATTGCTCCCATAAAGCGTCTCTTGGGGCTATTTGGTAGAACATATATAAACTAGCAGCGGATCCCAATTGTCTGTATCTACGGTCTGGGAATTTAGTACTGACAGACAATTGTTTATAGTGTTTTGCATCCGCTGTAGTGCCTCACTAGTTTCGGTGTGAGCAGGAGCGATATTCAAGAGGGATCTAATTTGAGTTTCAACAAGTATGCGTTTGTTTTCGAAGCGGGATCTTAGGGCTTCCCACGCGAGTCCGAAATTCTCATCGGTTAATGCATATTGCTTTACAATAGCCCCGGCTTTTCCTTACGTTTTGTATCGGAGGTGATACAGTTATTGGGCTGGAGTGAGCTGGGGGTGGTTAATGTAAACCGCAGCAAACATGTCCCGGAAGGACGGCCACTGCTCATAGCCCCCGAAAAAATCGAGTCGATTGTCATTCGGTGCGGTCGTTTTCTTTTTGTGCTCCGCTAAGACAAATTGTTCAAAGTGCAAGTTACATTGCAGTGCTAATGACTTGGTGTCGTGGGGCACCTGTTGCTCTAAGTGCCACTTTAAATGTGCAAACGTCAGTAAGGAGGCTGCAAAAATCATTAATATTAATCGACAAATAATTTTTTGCTGTGAGTTGTGCTTCGGAAACTCTCGACCTGCCTGCCCATCTATTGTGCCGTTGCTGCTTGAGAAACTGAGTGAAGTACGTGCTCTCGTTGACTCGCTAGCGGTACCTCAATCAGAGAAGATTTGTGCCGACAATTTGAGCTCCAAGTCAACGAAGGCGATTAAGCCGACACCGGCCGTCTCTCGTTTCACTCGCTCCAAAGCTGCGGATGCTCGCATTGCTGTACCGAACTCTGCTGTTGATGTCGCGCGTTCGCCTTTGCTAGTGAAAACTACTAGTAAAAAAACTGGGAGAACTTTGCCGCCCTCACCTAAGTCTACTCTCACTGCTAACGCTGCTACTGTTAGCACAGCCGCTGCTGTCAAAGCTAGCGCCGTCGCTGTTAACGCTACAGCTGCTGCTAGTGTTATCGCTCCTGCCGTCAAGAACGCTGCCGCCAATGTAAACGCTGCAGACTCAGCTATCACAACTGCGACTGCTATTAGTGCAGTTGCTCCCGCATCCCCAGAATACGTGTGGTTCCTGATGCTGCTGCTCTCTCTTCCAACGTTACCGCGCTTTCTCCAGCCGATCATTCGCTGCCTCAGTCATCATCTGCTGCTTCTCTTATTGCTGACGGTCCGCCTTTACACGCTCGTTCGTTGCTCGCTTCGGTTGCTGAGCCGCCCAATGCCGCTAATGCTTGGGTCACTGTGCGCGACAAAAAGCGGAATAAACAAAAGCTGGTCGTTGTTGGATCTCATGAGAACTCGGGTCTTGATGTTGCCGCGGCATGCAGTGGGGAAGAAATGGCTGCATCTATCTTCATTTTTACCATCAGTTACGGAAGAGAGCCTAATTGATTATGTGGCCTGTCAGACCTGTATTGACAGGCAGCATCTCTCTTGCTATAAATTAGTTAAGAATGGTGTGCCTTCGGACTCGCTTAAACGCATTAATTTTAAATTAGGCGTGGCTTCTTCTTCTTTTTATACTAAGCTTCTCAATCCCGCAGTTTGGCCAGCTAACGTTAAAGTGCGCTCTTTTCGTTTTTTTCCGAGAATAGAGCTCCCGCAACCGAGCGCCTAGCACTCTCTTCAGATGCTGTGTATGTTCCTGTAATTGCTAATCCAGTCAGTGGTAGCTCACAGGTATTTCATATGCCCGGTAGTTTAAGTAATCATTTAAATATCTACTATCAAAATGTATCTGGTATGAGAACAAACGATGTCTTTGTAATCACAGAATCTTAGCTTAATTCTACACTCTTTGATTCGGAATTTTTTGACCCACACCTTCATAATGTGTTCAGGAAGGATAGAGATTCTCTCAAAACGGGCCTTAATAGGGGTGGTGGTGTTTTGATTGCTACCAAACGCAAACTACACTCAGCACTGTGGCAACTAGTGAACAATGATTTCTTGTTGGATCAACTTTGTCTACAAGTGTGGGGAGCGTCCGGCTTGCTCTTTATTTGCGTATCGTATATTCCTCCGAATAGTAGTGAAGTTTTATACAAATTACATGTCGACAATGTTTCGGCACTGCAAGCTCGGATTGGGGAAAACCAGTTGTGCGTTCTGGGTGATTTCAATCTTGGTAGTATTACATGGTCTCATATGGGTAACTCAGTTGCTCTGACTGCCTCAAATGTACACTGCGCGCACGAGATTTATTTAATTGATAACTTTCTTAGCTTTGGCTTGCTGCAGATCAATGCCGATCCTAATAAACTTAGTCGTTTTCTGGATTTGGTTTTTATCTCGGGTAATCTTAACTCTAAGGTTTTTGAATGCTGCTCACCTATTTCGCAGGTATGTTTGCATCACACACCGCTTGTTATCGATCTTGAAGCATTTCGAAGCATTGAACAATTTGTTCCTTGACGTGCATTGGGAGGAAATCCTGTCCAGTGGCGACAATGCTACTTGTTTTCCACCTTTAAATCTATAGTTTTTGACCTTTGCCTGCAGTCGATCCCTATGTTCCCTGGGAAAGTTCATAAACTGCCGTGGGTTACAAAAGAACTTAAAAAACTGAAAAATTTGAGAAATAAATATTATAAAAAGTTCAAGGCGACTAATTGTCCCATTTACTTTAATTACTATCAATCACATCTTAGAATTTACAACAAGTTGGCTAAGTCGCTGTACAACAGTTACATTCGTAACTATGAAGTTGGCATCAAAAGTAATCCAAAACTCTTTTGGAATTTTATTAAATCAAAAAGATCGGTTTCCGATATACCGTCCTCGGTTTTTTCAAGGACAAAGTCGCTGAAACCGCGGATGATGCAGTTAACTTATTCGCACAGTTCTTCAGCTCAAATTTTGTTACAGATGCAAACGCTGTTTTGGCTGACACCTTCAGTCCTTACTCCTTATTTACCTTTGGGTCGTTGACCTTAACTGCCGACGATGTCAAAAAGGGCATCAACAATCTTAAATTTTCAACGCGTACGGATCCAGATGGGCTCTCCGCTGTACTCTTGAAGAATTGCAGCTCTCTTGTTGAGCCACACCTACTGGTCTTTAACAAATCCCTTTCGTCCGGTATTTTTATAGATGACTGAAAAAAGCATCAATAACTCCAATATTTAATAGTGGCAATAAGAATGATATAGCAAATTACAGACCCATCTCGAAACTCACGCCGGTGTCTAAACTTTTTGAATGCATAGTCAATGAAAAACTTATGTTTTGTGTCAATAATGCAATTTGTCAAAACCAGCACGGTTTTGTAAGGGGCAGATCTACTGTTTCCAATCTCGCGATTTTTGTCGAAGATTGTCTGTCTGCTTTCCAGGAAGGGAGCCAAGTAGATACTATCTACACAAAATTTTGCTAAAGCCTTTGACAGAGTTTGTCATTAAAATCTGATATCTAAATTAAATTGCTTGGCCTTTCACTCATCATTTCTTGATTGGGTGAAATCATACCTTTCCAACAGACAGTGTGTTGTGGCTGTTGATAATCATCTTTCACAGCCGTATGTTGCTACTTCCGGCGTTCCTCAAGGTAGCGACTTGGTCCTCTGTTGTTTGTTTTATTAATTAACGACATTGGCTCCTGCTTTTCGTTTGCAAAATTTTTACTATATGCGGATGATCTGAAGATTTATCCTGCGATTAATAATGTGGCAGACTCGCTGGCACCGCAGGCTGACCTTGACTGAGTACAGACATGGTGTACGAGAAATCACCTTTTCTTAAACATTAGTAAGTGTTTTCATGTAACTTTTTCTAGGAAACACAGCCCTTTGCACTTGTCCTACTCCCTGTCAGGTTCACTGTTGGAGTCAGTCCAAGAAATCAAAGATTTATGTGTGTTCTTCGACACAAAACTTTGTTTTTCTAGTCATATCGATTTCATTATTGCCAAATCAAATGCCATGTTGGAGATCGTTCGTCGGAACAGTGCGTCATTCTCTGATCCATATACGTTGAAACTGTTGTTCACGGCTTTCATCAGATCAAGGCTGGAGTATGCTTCGTTTATATGGAGGCCATACCAAGTGACTCGCATTGAGCGCATCCAAAAGGTTTTTATGCGGTTCGCCCAAAGGTCGCTGAACTTTACTGAACCGTTGCCGTCGTATATTTCCCGCTGCCGCCTTATAAACTTATTGAGTCTAAACTCTAGGCGAATACGAATACGCTATCTTGCGTGATCCTTCATTGTTGGGTTATTAAACGGGTCTATATATTGCACGACCCTTTTGAGTAAAGTTGCTTTTAATGTTCCAATACGTAACCTACGGCACGTAGAGACTTTCCACATCAGCTTTTTCAGGTCAAACTATGCTAGAAATGCGCCACTGGCTAGAGCCCTTGCGGAACTGAATAGTGTCCCCGACCTCGATGTATCGCTTCCCAAAGGGACATTGTTAAATTTTATTTATTTATTTATTTATTTATTTATTTAGTCAATGAATAAACAATTCTTACAGACTAATAACAATATATATTCAAACAATTCATTTAAAGAATGCAGCTAAGTTTCTTAAAACTAAGCTTTTAGGAAGCGCGAGATCAAGTTCAGGAACAGAATTTAAGTTGCAAAGAGCTCTAGTAATTGGAGCATTTTTGATATAATCAAATCTGCAGAACCCAACATTGAAATAATCAATATGCCTGAGTGTGCGAGATGGTACAGAGAATGGGATTCTTTGCAACAACTCGGGACAGTCGACAGCGCCGTTTATGACATTGAATATGAACGAACAAGACAGATAGGAACGCCGGCCTTCCAGTGATTTAAGGTTAAGAAGCAAACAGCGGGAATCGTAAGATGGGATAGGATCATAAAAGTTGAGGGAACGAAGGGCGAAGCGTAAGAAAACTTTTTGTATGCGTTCAATACGGTTAATGTGGGAAGCATGATAAGGACGCCAAATAAACGAGGCATATTCAAGGTTAGACCTAACATAGGAGGAGTAAAGTGATTTAAGAGTATATGGGTCGGAGAAAGAAGAACAGTGACGACGAATAAACGCTAACATGGAATATGCTTTGGAGACGACAAAGTTGATGTGGGAAGAAAAGGACAACTTCGAATCGAAGAATAGACCAAGGTCCTTAAGCTCTTTCATCATCCCAAGAGTGGAGCCAGAAATAGTAAAATACCTATACGTAGGGTTATCCTTCCTGGAGAATAACACATGAAAGCATTTTTTGATATTAAGAAACAGACGATTCTGTTCACACCACCCGTGAAGATTATCAAGGTCCGATTGCAGTGCAACAGAATCAGAAGGCGACCTTCTGATAATATATATCTTCAGATCATCAGCGTACAGAAGAAACTTAGCTGAGAGGAAGCAAGAGCCGATGTCATTAATGAACAGGACGAAGAGCAGTGGTCCCAAGATACTGCCTTGGGGGACTCCAGAGGAGGCCACAAAAGGCATGGAAGGAGTGTTGTCAATTACAACGGTACAACACCTATTCGATAAGTAGGACCCGACCCACTTAAGAAAAGACGAGTGGATACCAAGGCGTTCAAGCTTAGAAACAAGGATACTGTGCGAAACTCTATCAAAGGCCTTTGCAAAATCCGTATAGATGGCATCCACTTCATGGCCGTCCTTAAAAGCCGCAAGACAATCCTCAGTAAATACTGCTAAATTAGAAACTGTAGATCTGCCACTTACGAACCCATGCTGATTAGGGCAAATCAGATTGCGTACTGCAGGGACAAGTTTTTCCTTGACAATTCCCTCAAAGAGTTTTGAGACTGTAGTGAGCTTGGATATAGGTCTGTAATTCGAGACGTCATTTTTATTACCACTTTTAAAAATTGGAGTAATGGTAGCTTTCTTCCAAGCTTCAATGAAAACTCCTGAAGCTAGCGACTTGTTAAAAATATGTAATAATGGCTCAATGAGGGAGGAGCATTGTTTAAAGAGAATAGCCGAAAAAACGTCCGCGTCAGTTTGGGAGGAAGATTTCAAACTCAAGATGCCATTTTCAACATCGTCGTAAGACAATGTTAAAGACCCCAGAGAAAGGGAGGAATTAAAAGATAGTGGACTGTCCAGAATAACATCAGCGTCAGAAACGAAATTAGAGCTGAAGAACTCAGCAAAGAGATTTGCAGCTTCTTCAGCAGAGCCGGCGATTTTATTGTTTAGGAAAAGGGAATTAGGAATACTGGATGTCGATTTCTTAGATTTGATGAAACTCCAAAAGGCTTTTGGATTATTTTTAATGTTGGATTCATACTTATTAATATAGCTTTTATAAAGTGACTTATCAAGATAATTAAACTATTCCAAGTAGTATTGATAGGTATTAAAGTAATGGGAACTTTTGGTTGACTTGTATTTCTTATAAAACTTATTTTTTAAATTTTTAAGATGTTTCAAATCTTTAGTGTACCACGGCCGTTTATAGACTTGTTTACGATGAGTGGGAATAGTCTGAAGGCAAATTTCAAACACCTTCGTTTTGAAAATATAAAAGCAGGTAGCCGCATCTGAGTTAGAGAACAAGTCAACCCAGTTCAGGCTAAGTAAGCAATCGTTAAAAGCGCGGAAATCACAGCGGTTGTAATTAAAGCTAACATTAAGATTTGTAGGCTTAATATTCAAAAATTCATAAAACTCTATGTCGATATTTAGCGGAGCATGATGCATACAAGCTGGAGAAATAGGATTAAAACATTCTGCAAGCTTACAATTAATATTGCTTGATACAAAAACTAAGTCTAGGATACGATTTAATTTATTTGTTATGCCGTTGATTTGAGATAAGTCGATATTCAGGAAATTATCAATAAGATACAGCTCAGTGGCACTGCTGACATTTGCGGGCGTTAGAGTGCAGGAGTTGCTCAAATGTGACCAAGAAATATTGTTTAAATTGAAGTCACCAAGGACGCAAAGTTGATCACTACCAAACTTATTGTACAGTGAACAAATATTGTCAACATGGGATTGATAAAGAGAATCGTTGCTGTTCGGTGGAATATAAGACGCGCATACTAGAAGTGCGGACGACGAACCCTGCACACGCACACATAGCTGGTCCAGGAGAGAGTCATCATTTAGGAGTGGGATGAGCGATGATCGAAGCTTACGACTGGCAGCAATTAGGACTCCTCCACCTCTGGTACATAGGGTCTTAATAGCATCACGATCCTTGCGATAGACGTCGTATAGATTTGAATCAAAGTATTCAGAATCAAAGAAATTGGAATTCAGCCAGGTCTCAACAATGACAAATATATCATATTCCGAGTGGGAACTTAGCCGACGTATAGACTCCGCCTTAGTTCTCATTCCTGATACATTGTGGAAGTAGACACGGATAGATTGAGCATTGGAATTTTCAGCAACAGCTAGGCTGGATTTGGGTGAGCTATTTGTTTTTGAAAAAACCGGAAAGGACGAACCGTGACACTGGCGGGCCATAACTCAGCCGCCAATAGCTTTGCAAACGATTGGTCCGACACCCCAAGTTTGAAATTAACGCGCTTAAGAGACTCAATTGGGGTATCGTTTTTCACTAGTCTGTAGCAAGTTAATAACTTCTTGTCGATAGCAGCATGTTTCGCAACATAATCAACGATGTTATCAGGCGTGACAGATGGTTGGAACGATGACAAATGTAACCATCGAAAGCGAACAGCCACATCAAGCTCCATGCTAGCATTTGATCCAACAACACGTAATTGCTTTCTATTGTTCCTGTTCTTCGCAACTGTAACCCAGTCGGAGTTCCGAGGAGACAGTGAGTCCCGCGTGGGAGCGCTATGCTCAAGAGTAGTAGGCTCACCCGAATGTTGCGTGCAATGGCCTTGAGACATAGACGAGGTCAAGTGATGAGAGAGCGACGCCATATCTGGCGGCGCCGGTCGAGCAGATGTCAAAGCAGCGCACGGGCGCAGTGCAACATTCGGAGAGGCAGCAGAAGCACCGGGATTAGCAACATTCCGAACAGTAGGACTGGGAGCGCGCAGCATGTTTGAATTCGGAGCGTACGAAGCAGCAACAACGGAGTAAGCAGCAGCGTCCACAGCAGTGGGATTGCATGGAGAAGATAGCGAGTGAGAGCCAGCATCAGCCAGGCTGGCAGCAGCAACATCAGATTGGGCGAGAGAAATACCGTTAGCAACTTCAGCTGAGTTCGCAGCAACATCAGTGGGAACGTTGTTGGTACACTGATTAGGCAGCAAAGAAGAAATGAGAAGTTTGAGCTCCTTAACTTCGGCAATCAAAGCAGCAACAACGGCATGCCAATTTGAATTTATGCAGGTATCACAATTAAATGCAATATTAGCATTATTTTGGATCACGTCAAGTACACGCGGGTCCAAACTACTGCAACACGATTTGTGGAAGACTGACTTGCAAAGAGCACACGATAGGCAGTCTTTGGCAACCGATTTGGAGCACAAAGCACAACGAGACCGAAGAGACATTATGACCGTCACGATACGCAGTCAAACGCTGACTGAAACAAACGCAAGAGCAAATTTGTTATTGAATATGTTAAGTTGAAGCTCTTTTGCTCACTTATGTGATCATTTTTTTCCTATAGTCAGTAAGTTCTGTATGTTCATTGGCTTATTAAATAAATAAATAAAAAAACGTTTCTGTATCGCAAGGTGGAACTTGTAGGCAAATGTAGGATGTATTTGCTGTGTGGTGGTCAAAGTCTCTGTGCGTACGTGTAATGTTGATTTGGCCTATGTTTATTAGGCAGGCCGTGCCAATATAGTGTGGCTTCGAAAAGCCGATCTTGTGAACTTCTACGTAAAATAAAAGAATGCCACCAGGCACTTTGCTTATTGAACAAGAAGTTAAGTTTATTTGGGAAAATTTAGGTCTTATATACTAAATTATAACTGTTATACATCTATCGCATTTCCAGGGCTCCGCCTCCCTTTCCACGATACTTTTCGTTTGACCAATCATCGACCTGGGTCACTTCTTCTGCGTCAGCACATTTGCAATTGGGTCAGTGGCCGGCGCTAAACGGCCTCGGATATTTTCCGATCGTTTCCCACGCCGCCAAAGGGTCGGCATAATGCACGCTGCATTGCACTGCGGTAGGTGGCATCACATGTCACCCCGCTCGCTCAAGTGGTTGCGCAATAGCGCACCGTGGCGACTTCAAGTGAAGCCATTTGACACCAGCAAATTTGTGTGCGCAAGTGTCTTGGTCGGCATGAGTGATTGCGTAGTATCACTACATGCAATGTTATGGTCGGTATAGATGGTTGGGTGGTACCACTACAGCTGGTTCTAGGGGTCGAACCGGTTCCATATGCGCAGCGGGCTGGGGGGACTGAGTTTGGAGCATCTAAATGATGTCCGACATCTGAGCCATGCACAACTCATACTGGTCTGTGCAGGCGTCGATTTTTTGCCTAGCCGACTCTTTGAAACCGTCGGGCTGGCTGTTGTCTTCAGCAATGAAGACTGCCTCATATGCGCGCATAAGCCTCTCCCATTGGGCTTGCAAATTTTTTTGCTTAATTTGGACCAGGGATTTGGTCAAATCCTCATTGGGAACCGATGAAAATTGTGTGCATAATAGCACGAGTCTATCGTACTCGAAAGTAAATTTGGCAACACTGGGATCGGTTGCTTTGGGACTAGGGAGTTTGGAGCGAGTGTTTGGTGGCGCTCGAGTGACAGGAACTGTCAAACGTGCATTAGATGGCTTCGTGTATCTGGAGGAAGGAGTCTCCATTGTGACTAGTTGGCGTTTAGAGGATCGCTCAACAGGCATTTTGTTTAAAAAAGCTTGACAGAGGGTAAAAAGTTTGAATATATATAATTGTAGGGTGTTGGGAAATAGACGTGTAGTCTAACCGCGTCCGCGCGAACGATATTTGAGAATGGGAAGAGTTGGGAATTGGACAATTCGTTAAAACGAATTTGAATATTTGTCGAGCAAAAAATAAATAAATAAATAAAAAGTTTACACCTGTCTGTGTAACCGTGTAGGGAAATATATATGTATGGGTAATAAATAGAATGGTTATATGTAGAGTCCGACCGATACCAAATTTTTTGGCCGATGCCGATTAATCGGTCAAAAGGCCGAAAATCGGCCGATGCCGATGCCGATTCTATAGAAAAAAAAACACGAATGAATTCAATCAAAAACACAGCTTATTTTATAAAACAACAAAAGGAACTGGCTAAATGAGTGCTGTGATTGTACAGTGATCTGTCGATCCCACCTCTAATCCCTTCCTTTCCTTCACCTTTTGTACTCATATTTCCCCCTATTGTCTGCTCCCCGGCTTCGGCCGTTTGTGTCGTTCAATGTTTCATGTATTCTTTGTACGACATTCGTCTTTCACCCGTCTCTCAATAAAGACATACCCACCCGAAATCCTAACCCGTGCGTTTTCTTTCCCCCGCTCCGCGTCGAATTGTTCATGGTCCTTCGAGCCGCTCGCGATAGAACCGACGCGGTAAACAAACATTTTTAAAATAAAAAACAAATTAAAATACAAGACAATCGAAAATTGTGAAAAGTGAAAAGTGAAAAGACACACAACAAAAAACACATAGTTACATGAAAACTAAACAAGTGAACAAGTGACATACACTACAAGAAAACAAAACAGTGAAATCAACAATATAAATAGTGAAACAAACCAATAAGTGTACCTACAACAATTAAAATAGTGCACAAGTTTCCAAAAATTAAAAAACAAAAAAGAACGAAACGTACACAGTGCAATGCAGTGACACTTATCAAAAACAAAAGCACACACTACGGAAGAATATAAAAACAACAACAAGACATAACACAAAGCAGACAAGAAGGGCAGCAGAAGAAACAACAACAAACACACTCAGAGCAAAACACGTCACAACAACAAACACACTCAACAAACACAACACACAGCACCACACAAAGCAGACAAAAAGGGCAGCAACAACAGCACAAACAGTGGACAAAAAAAACAACAGCAAAACTTAGCACAACACAGCAGCAACAACAGCAAGCAGCACAAACGGCGGACACAAACGACGTAGAGGCAATCCTCATTCTCGGGCATTGGGCCCCAAAAAGATAAGCCCAACAATTTTTCTTAAAAAATTAACATTCACTAACACAAAATAAAATTTATATAAAATATATATACCCATTCCCAAAAAAAAAAAAAAAATCCCTAAAATCCAGTCACAAAATTATATACTGGTACCCCCTACCCCGTTCGATTATCGCAGTAAGCAAGCCCGCTGCTGCACATAATTTTGCGCTATTTGTTTGCACATTGACTTTTTGGGCTGCAGCCTGCTTCCCACTTTTTTCTAATCTGCACATTTTCGCTACGTTTGCTTTGTGCATATCGCAGATCAGCAGCGACCACTCCAGCTGTTGATCTCGCGCTCTCCCACCTGTGTATATTTTCGCGTTTCGCTTTGTGCGATATACGCACGCACAAGCAGCAAGCACTCCCGCTGCTGCCTCCAAGTGCAATTACACATACATACTTCTGCCTAAGCATTTCCGCATCTGCTACCACCCCAAGTGCATACAGTGGGACAAATATCCCCCACTTGCACACAAACATTGTTTGTACACAAATTTATTTTAACTTTTTTACGTTCACTGACAATAATACAAAGAATCACATACACATATACATATATATATACAAATATATATATATACACACCCAATTTTATACACATACATACGTGTATATTCACACAAATTCACATTCACATTCCCATACAAAATAAAATTCACTTTTTCACGAATAAAAACACATTTAATACACAATTGACTACACATTTAATTTATATTTATATTATAATAATTTTACATACATTCTCAATTCCCATATTCACATTTATATTTATTACCCATACATATATATTTCCCTTCACATTTACACACACAAGTGTACAATTTTTTATTTATTTATTTATTTGTTGCTCGACAAGTGTTCAAATTCGTTTGAACGAATTTTCACATTCCCAACTCTTCCCATACTCAATTAACGTTCGCGCGGACGCGGTTAGACTACACGTCTATTTCCCCAATACCCTACATTTAAATACACATATATATATTCAAATTTTTTACCCTTTGTCGAGCTTTTTTAAACAAAATGCCTGTTGAGCGATCCCCTAAACGCCAACTTGTCACAATGGAGACTCCTTCCTCCAGATACACAAAGTCACCCAGTGCACGTTTGACAGTTCCTGTCACTCGGGAGCCACCCAACACACGCTCCAAACTTACTACCCCCAAAGCAACCGATCCCAGTGTTGCAAAATTCATTTTCGAGTCCGATAGACTCGTGCAATTATGCACAAAATTTTCATCAGTTCCCGTTGAGGATTTGACCAAATCCCTGGTCCAAATTAAGCAAAAAAATTTGCAAACCCAATGGGAGAGGCTTATGTGCGCACATGAGGCAGTCTTCATTGCTGAAGACAACAGCCAGCCCGACGGTTTCAAAGAGTCGGCTAGGCAAAAAATCCACGCCTGCACAGACCAGTATGAGTTGTGCATGGCTCAGATGTCGGACATCATTGAGATGCTCCAAATTCAGTCCCCCCAGCCCGCTGCGCATATGGAACCGGTTCGACCCCTAGAACCAGCAAATACCCCTTACATTTGTTTACAAGTTCCACCTTGCGATACCGAAACATTTTTCGGGGGCTATGAGCAGTGGCCGTCCTTTCGGGACATGTTTATGGCAGTTTACATCAACCACCCCCAGCTCACTCCAGCCCAAAAATTGTATCACCTCCGATACAAGACGCAAGGTAAAGCCGGTGCTATTGTTAAGCAATATGCATTAACCGATGAGAATTTCGGACTCGCGTGGGAAGCCCTAAGATCACGCTTCGAAAACAAACGCATGCTCATTGATACACAAATCAGATCCCTTCTGAATATCGCTCCTGCCCACACTGAAAATAGTGAGGCGCTACAACGGATCCAAAGCACTATAAACAATTGTCTGTCTGTTCTCAATTCTCAGGCCGTAGACACTGACAATTGAGATCCGCTATTGGTTTACATATGTTGTACCAAATTGCCCCAAGAGACACTTGCTCTATGGGAGCAATCATTGACATCCCGGAAGGATCTGCCACCCTGGTCGCAAATGGATGAGTTCCTGACCGGCAGATATGAGGTACTTGAACGGTTGCAAAGTATTCGCCCTTCTAAGCCGAAACCGTCTCAACCTTCGACTTCCAATGTCCTCCCAAATCGGCCACACAAATCCCTAAATTATTACACTCACGTAAAAAGGGACTTCGCGTGCAAACTCTGCAACGCAAATCATCCCATACGGACTTGCCAGAACTTCAAAGGACTCACCCCCCAGAGTCGATTAAAATACGTTAAGAAGCACAATCTCTGCGTAAATTGTCTTGCGACATCCTATCTTGTTGAGAATTGTACAAGCAATTTTACGTGCGTATATTGCCAAATGAAGCACCATTCCATGCTTCATTTCCCCAAAGGCAATGCGCAGCTCTCTCAATCGCTTAATCGGTCACATTCGACCACGACCCAATCACAGGTCGCAACAGCTCCAGAACGAAAGCACAACAACTCTGCTACTCATTCTCCCCTTTCGGATGCGCAACCCCGCACATCTTCCAGGCAAAGTACGCCCAAAGTACAAGCCCTACACTCCAATAATGGCACCCAATCCCTTCTGCCTACGGCACTGGTGTCTATTGAGCACGCAGGAAAGTTGTTCAAAGTTCGAGCGTTGATCGATCAAGCCTCTCAGCGTACCTTCATCTCCGCGAAGGTCCAGAAACGCCTCAAATTGCCGATCGAGAAATCCCCCGTCCAAATCTCGGGCATGGGCGGTCAGATTGTGCAAAATGCCAATCATACATGCTTCTTTACATTGGCAGTCCCCCAATCGAGCACGAAACTCCCCGTGCAAGCAATCGTGCTCCAAGAGCTTACGAATTCGCTCCCATCTTCCCACATAAACGCTCCCAATATGAAACATTTCGCCATGCTAGAACTCGCTGATCCAAATCCCTTCGAGACAGCGCAGATTGATATAGTGATTGGCAGTGATCTCATCCCGCAGATCATGCTCGAAGGTATCCACCGGAATGTATGTGGCAGCTTACTCGCTCAGCATACAGTATTCGGTTGGGTATTAAGCGGTCCAGTACCCCCTTCTTCGCATTTGACATGTGCCACAGAGGTACCAAGTCGCCATATGCACACTGGACACGCCCTTCGAAATAATCTTCCTGCCCTAAAGGAAGCTCTTTCGCAAGTGATTGCCGCCCTCAATCCCGTAGGGTTTCCACCCCAGGAATTAATGGAAAATCGCTTTGAACCTACTACTCCTGCAAACTCATTCCCAAACCGGCAAATTCCCCCCTTCGTTGCCAACCGTTTCGACCCCGCAGGAGGGCTTTCGCCTCCAATGAAACCTCCCAAAGGGGTTCGCCAAAAACGGCCCACATTCACAGCAACTGACGGAAATTGCAATCCCTCGCAATTCCTCATTGCCCGGCAAATCCCGCAGACGTCGGACTGATCGGGTATAAACTCCAAGATCTATAAGATCTCCCTCTCGGGTGGAACGGCTCCAGCCATTCTCATGCTCAAACAGTTACAACTCCGGATCAAAGAGCGGTTGACTGCCACCACCCTCTCGAAGAGCAAACCGACATTCTCGGTCGGGTCTCCTGCTTCTCTCGAGCCCTGCGAACAGGAATATATATACCTAAAAATACTCCGAAAATCCCCATTCACTTCGAAAAAGTAAATGGCAACTTGGCCAATTGTTATATGTATTTATCCCATATTCCCTCGGCTTACGCAAACCCTGCAGCTTAGCCACTATTTCCCATGCACACGATGTCCACATTCTAATTTCTATCCTCTGACATCTAATCTTTTTGCAGATCAACCATCGCAGCAGGTGCCTCAGTCTTGCTCCGCACGGACCGATCATCCAACGCAAAGAGGTTATCAGCGCACCCCTAAGCGCATCCACAGCCAGTCTGTCATGAGCCGCACCCCCAGCAGCTAGACCACCAGAGGTTTCGGCAACCCGACACCCGGACACATCATTAATTGCACTCTGCAATGGCGGCCACGATGGCTAAATGAGTGCTGTGATTGTACAGTGATCTGTCGATCCCATCTCTAATCCCTTCCTTTCCTTCACCTTTTGTACTCATATTTCCCCCTATTGTCTGCTCCCCGGCTTCGGCCGTTTGTGTCGTTCAATGTTTCATGTATTCTTTGTACGACATTCGTCTTTCACCCGTCTCTCAATAAAGACATACCCACCCGAAATCCTAACCCGTGCGTTTTCTTTCCCCCGCTCCGCGTCGAATTGTTCAGGAACTATTACATATATAGTACATTTCATCACATTCATCACAAATTAACATACAAAAACGATAAAATAAACAACTAAAAACTAAATAAAATTACAAGAAAATTCAGAATTTAAATACATTAAACTAAAATTTCCCCCAAATTTATAACACATAAAATAAATATTTCATGAAAATTGCTCATTCTATTTGGCACAAGCAATTAACAAAAGACCCAATAGCCAATATTGCTGAACAAGGTGTTGATGTAGCAAAAATAGATATCTGTAAAATATTGTCCCCTTAAGTATTTGTCATAAAATCCAAACAAATCTAAGGAGAAACCCCCTAATCAGGCAACACTGGGTTGTAACGTATAATAAAAATGTAATAAATATACAAAGCGAGATATGAAAAAGAAAGACAGTGCGATTCAGCTGCAAATAAAAACAAACAAGGAATGAAAGCAGGAAAATCGACCAAAAAAAACCGATGTGGCATCGGCCAAAAAAAGCCGATGTGGCATCGGCCAAAAAAGGCCGAAGCCGATGCCGATTCTTTTTTTTTTGGCCGATGCCGATACTAGCCGATGCCGATACCAATTTTATTGGCCGATACTAGCCGATGCCGATGCCGATTAATCGGTCGGACTCTAGTTATATGGGAACAAAAAAATGTTGTGTATATGTGTATTGGGAATGAATGTATAAAATAATTATAACGCAATAAATGTGTAGTCAAATGTGTATTAAATGTGTTTGTATTTGTGAAAAAGTGATTTTTTTGTATAGCGGCCTTTAGACGGTCGCACATGTTTGCAATCATGTGCGATGGGGGAAATGTACGATGAGCGTTTACACGGTCACACATGTGCGCACACTTCAGTTGTCTCGCTGCTGCCAACGAAGCAACATGGTATGCGCTTTCGCATCAATTTCTTTAAATTTGCATAAAAGCACCTCTATGCTGCGTTTCTTTTAATTTTTATTTTTATAATCTTCACCTTTTACTTCTCACAGTTCGGGATTGTGTCTATACACCTCAAAGAACTCCTTCCACAATATTTCATTTTTTTGCGACGCCTTCCTCACTGCTCGCTGTCCACCGATCGAATGAAAAAATGCACTATGTGTGTCACACAGCCGTTTACACGGTCGCACATGTGCGTCGCGCCGACAGAGAAATCAAAAAATTTTGAAAACCGTCGCACATGTCCGACGACACGAATTTCTTGCGTTTACACGGTCATTCTTCTCGTCGCGCCGCACATGATTGCGGACATGTGCGACCGTCTAAAGGCCGCTTATGTGATCACGTAAATAATTACGTATGTGTATGTATGTATATATGTGTATGTATATATTTATATTGAAACGAAAAGGCACTTTGTGCTGTGCATGAACGCTTTTGCAAGCATACTTTAAGGCATGCACTGTGAAGTATAGCGAAACTGGTATAAATTCGCTTGGTATAGTCCGATATGGCAAGGATGGTTCTCGAAGAAATGGGCTGTGCGAGAATGGTCGAGCGCTTTCCAATTGGAAGTTGCAAAAACCTCGGCGCGATAAGAAAACTGGTATAAAAGCAGCAGTGGCAGCGCAATGGGTCAAGTCTGTGTTGAGCAAGCAAAGTGGTAACAAGTGTAGATACAAGCGAAGTGTAAATCTGTAAATAAAGTGATTGTTGATTTTTGCTGAGTAATTGAAGTTGTTTTATTTTCAAAACCAATCCAAACGAACCTGTGAAGTAATTTTCGTAACATTTGGTGTCAGAAGTTCGGATTGGGTTACTGAAGATAAACAAAATAAAATTATAAAAACGCAGACATGGATAAACTTGAGCTATTGAAGGTGGACCAGCTGAAGAAGGAGCTGGCTGCCTGGAATTTGCCGACTGCTGGCGGAAAGGTGGAGTTGCAGCTGCGCTTGCGAGAGGCGTGTGAATCACGAGGCATCGATCGACGATCACAACCATACGCTGTACTACTGTGAGCTGAAGAACCGCAGGCAAAAAGCCAGCGAGGC
The DNA here is from genome assembly GCA_963971225.1 of Melieria omissa. Lineage (NCBI taxonomy): Eukaryota > Metazoa > Arthropoda > Insecta > Diptera > Ulidiidae > Melieria > Melieria omissa. Next base: position 49,701,876 of record OZ020269.1, on the reverse strand, counting down.
GGTGCAGACATATGCAGCAGACATTGAGCGGCTCGTACAGTTGTGCTACCCAAAATTCGGCGCTGATGATCTCGAGAGAATGAAGATTGAGTCGTTCATTGAAGGTCTTCATGATCCCGAGACACGTCGCAGTGCGTTGATGATGGGCAAGTCGACATTTAAGGAGACGGTAACCAGCGCGATGACATATGAGGTGACATGGATTGGAGGCAATCGGTATGCACCTGCAAGGATACGCCAAATCCAGCCGGACAGCAAAATTTCGATCCAGGCCATAAGCTCTGAGACACCAGGCAGGCCACGGGTGGTCTCCTCTAAAATTGATTGTTGGGTTGGGGAAGAGGCGTTCCCGTTCTCGATCGCAATCGCCTGAAGCGAGGAATACTGACAATCGAGGCCCAGCCAACAAGCGCCGGGCTGAGGACGACGAGTCGTTAAACTAAAACGGGTCAGCCCAAAGGGGCGAGAGCTGATCCCCACAACCTGCTGCCCCACCGTCCTTGTCTCGCAGTTGAAACGACAACCCAGCAGCTTGACGATTGAAGGAAAGATAGATGGAAAGTTTTTCGTGTTGACACTGGATACTGGAGCGTCATATTCGATCATAAAAAGGAAGCTGCTGAAGAACTGGGAACCACTGAATGGCATACAGCTGCGGACTGCGACTGGCGAGCCGGCGCCGGTAAGAGGAAAAGTAACAAAAACGATTGCTATCGGCACCAGCAGCCTGGAACATGAGTTCATCGTCGCGGATATAATGGACGACGTGATTATCGGCGTGGATTTCATGATTAGGCACGGTTTTACGCTGGACCTGAAAGAAAATGTGCTGAGGTATGCCAACGTTGAATTCCCCCTGCACACTGGCTATGAGCGAAGCGTGGCGGTAAGGAGAGTTGTCTCGTGTCAACACCAGAAGATACCAGCGAATTCCGAGGCGATTGTGTGGGCAAAGGTGGATGAGGACGATGGGGCAAGTCGGCTGTGGGTTGTAGAAGCGCCAAAACAAGGATACGACAACATAATTATCGGACGTACATTAGTGGAACCCAAAAATGGCAAAATACCAGTCAGGATACTCAACCCACTGAACACACCCAGATATGTCGAAAAGGATGCGGTCATTGGCGAGTGTAGAGAGGCTGAAGCAGTTGTCAATTGCGAAAGCAGTCCACCCGGGGGAAGTAAGAAAAGCGGTTCTAACATGGACGCCATACCGCAGAACCAGTGGAGCAGCGAATTGACAGCCGAGCAGAAACAGAAGGCGCGGTCACTCCTACAGCACTATGGGTCAATATTTGCAACGGAAGCGGGCGGAAGAACAGCCATAGTGAAACACAACATCGGCACCGGAAGTGCGAAACTAATCCGCCAGTCGTCAGAGAGAAAGGACGTGTTTATTTGTTCCTGACCTGCGTTGTTGTAAAGTAAAAGCACTTTCGCTTAAAGTGGACTGCTAGTGTCCGGTTTCATCTTTGCCCATGGATGATTTCTGCGGGAAATGTGGTAAACAATTTACCAGAGGAGATAGCCAAATTATTCCTTGCAGTGGCCTCTGCAAGCAGCTCTTTCATCGTGGCTGTTGCGTTGGAGTTGTCACCGAATATGAGTTGAAGCTACTCAAATCCAACAGGAACTTTGCGTACTTTTGCACCGAATGTAATGGAATGGCTACGAAATTCATTGGTGCCCGTGATGCTGTACTGGAATCCCAGAGATCCGGCTTCAACAAAATTCTAAGTGCCGTGGAGGCAATCTGCAAGTCATTAGTTTCCCAGTTTGATGACCTAAAATCATTTATTGCTGCGGAAACAACAAAGTCGCTTGCTTTGGAGCAGGAGAATGCAAAGCGCTTGGCTCTCATCTCGACTGAAATTGCGGTAATTCGCTCATCATTTTCTTCTGCTGCTGCTAAGTCTCCCTCGCGCCCTATAGCGGCACAGACGCCCTCTGTCCACGCTCACAACAACCTCACTTGGGCCCAACAGCTAGCTGGGGTCTCCCCGATAATCTCGCTTGCTGTTGATGGAGAGTGTTTCTATGGAAACCCGCCCGCTGCTGATGTTGTCGCTGACGTGCAGACGAATTCATTGCCTGCTGCTATTTCGTCGCTTGATGCTGTTGTTGTCGCTGACGTGCAGTCGAGTTCATTGCCTGCTGCTATTTCGTTGCTCGATGCTGCTTCGCATCCAACTTTATCGGCCTCTTCGACGCTTGCCAAAAACAATGCTGAGTGCATTACCGTGAGTAAGAAAAAACGAAACGAGCAACTGAGTTCCTTGCATACTGCTCAAACGTCGCTTGATGCTGTTGTTGCTGCTTCTGATGCCAGGTTCTCTGATCGGTCGCCGAGTGCTGCTGCTGTTGTTCCTGCTGCTTCTACACATCCAACTTAATCCGCCAATTCACAGCCCTCCAAAAGTAATGCTGAGTGGACTACTGTCAGTAAGAAGAGACGAAACGATGGTTTTCGTGTTGTTGGCTCAAACACGAATTCTGATCTCGACGTTGCTGTTCGCCTCAAGTGGCTACATCTCTCATCTTTCTCTCCTACCGTTTCTGAAGACAACATTATGGATTATGTTGCTAAACATTCTGCTGTGGACAAAAATTTGCTGTCTTGCTATAAACTGGTCAATAAAGATGTTTCGATCTCGTCGCTCAAAAAGATTTACTTCAAGCTCGGTATTCCTGAATCTTCATTTGATAAACTGCTTAACTCTGATTGTTGGCCTGCCAATGTTTGCATCCGCCCCTTTCGTTTTTTTCAACACAAAGGAGAGAAGGTGATGCAGCTTTAGCACCCTCATCAGTCCCCTGTGATCGTAATGGCATAAAGATCTACTTTCAAAATGTTTCGGGCCTTAGAACTAAATCTTCAAAATTGTTCCTGTTCAGCTCTCACCAGGAATACGACGTCTTCGTTTTCGTGGAAACCTGGCTGAACGCGAATTTTTTCGATCATGAATTTTTTGATGCCAAGGTTTATGATGTTTTTCGTAAAGACAGAGATGCGGCCAAAACTGGCTGCTCTAGAGGCGGTGGGGTCTTGATCGCTGTTAAGCGCAATTTCCATGCATCGCGCTTTACACTCGATGATGAAGATTTAATTCTTGACCAGCTTTGTGTTCGTATCAAAGGTTCTTCTGGATTACTCTTTCTCTGTGTTTCTTATATTCCCCCGGACAGTGCTTACTCTTTGTACAAATCTCATGTCGACAATATCGTTTCCTTAGTCACCGATAAGATTGGCGATAACCATATTTGTGTTCTCGGTGACTGTAATCTTTGCAATGTCAATTGGTCTACTACAAATGATGTCACCTCCCTTATTCCGTCTAATGTAAATTCCCCTTTAGAACTATATGTTATAGATACTTTGCTGAGTCTGGACCTTCATCAAATAAATGGCCTTTCTAACAAATTGGGTAGAATCTTAGATCTAATCTTCCTTAGTGTTAATGTTAAGTTTAGGTTGCTTGAATGTCTTTTCCCCTTCTCGTCCCCTGACAGGCATCACGTTCCAATTATTCTAGATTGTGAATTCTATGTTTTCCCCTTGTCTTCTGGTAGTCCCAGACCCTCTTTCAACTTCACCCATGCTGACTTTCCTGCACTGAATAATGTGCTCCTTGATGTTGACTGGAATATTCTTTTTGCGAACTATGATGTCTCTGATTGTTTCTCTGCTTTCAAATCTAAAGTTTATATGTTCTGTGTTGATACTATTCCGGTTAGCAAAAAGAGAAAGTATAAAATCCCTTGGCATACAAAAAGGCTTAAACATCTAAAGAATATAAAAAGCAAATATTACAAGAAATACAGACAAAGCTCTAGTAATCATTACTATCTTAAGTTTTTTAGTGCCCAGAAGGATTTTAATTGCCTCAATAAATTTTTATATCGAAATTATATTTTCAACTTAGAAGCCAATATCAATACTAACCCTAAGGCCTTTTGGCGATTCATTAATTCTAAAAATAACAGCTCATCTATTCCCTCGACTGTTTTCTTCGGAGATAAATCTGCCAGTTCTGCTCCGGAAGCTGCTGATCTCTTTGCGGACTTTTTCTTTTCTAATTTCGTTTCGGATTGTGCGTCCAGTAGCAACTTCTCCTTTAAATCTGATTCATCAATCAATTTCGGTTCCCTAGCTCTATCCCTAAGTGACGTGCTCAGTGGTATCAAACGATTGAAGCCATCAACACAAACCGATGCCGATGGTCTTTCACCTATTCTCCTAAAGAACTGTCCCTCGCTCGCATACCCTCTACAATTAATGTTCAATATGTCGCTTTCCTCTGGTGTTTTCATCGATGATTGGAAACTAGCGGCAATTACTCCTATTTTTAAAAACGGGAACAAAAACGACGTCTCTAGTTATCGCCCAATCTCCAAGCTCTCCACGGTTTCAAAACTTTTCGAAGGCATAATCAAGGAGAAGCTGTACTTTGCTGTAAAGAGTTTAATATCACCTAACCAGCATGGTTTTGTTGCGTCCCGCTCAACTGTCACTAATCTTGCGGTCTTTAGTAATTACTGTTTCTCTGCTTTTCAGAATAATTCCCAAGTGGACACAATCTATACCGATTTCTCCAAGGCTTTCGACAAAGTCTCTCATGACATACTCCTGTCTAAGCTTTCGATCTTGGGGTTTCATTCAGTCTTCTTGGATTGGATTAAATCTTATTTGAGCAACCGACAGTGCGTCGTCGTTGTTGATCATGCCATCTCGAAGCCTTTCGTCGCCACTTCTGGAGTCCCGCAGGGAAGTATTTTAGGCCCTTTGTTCTTTGTCCTCTTTATAAATGACATCAGTGATTGCTTCTCCTTCTCAAACTTCTTGCTCTATGCAGATGACTTGAAGATTTTCTCTGTTGTCCGTTCTTCGTCTGATTCTTTAAACATTCAGTCCGACCTCAACAATGTCCTCGCGTGGTGTAGGAAAAATCGTTTATGCTTGAACGTCAGCAAATGCTTTCACTCAACTTTTTCGAAATGCTCTAATACAGTAACAACTTCTTTCGAAATTGATGGCTCAGTATTAGGAAAGGTGGCTGAGATCAAGATTCTGGGCGTTGTGTTTGACTCAAAGTTCAGTTTCACTTCCCATGTTAATCGCATTGTGTCACGTGCCTACTCTATGTTAGGGTTTGTCCGCCGCAATTCTTCCTCCTTTTCTAATCCCTATACGCTCAAGCTCTTGTATTCTACCTTTGTTAGGTCCAGACTGGAATATCCTGCGTTCATCTGGAGACTGTATCATGCGTCGCATTCTAATCCTTTAGAGCGTATCCAAAAAAGATTCCTACAGTTTGCCCTTCGCTCCATTCGTTTTTCTGAGCCCCAGCCTCCTTACAGGTCTAGATGTCTTCTGCTTGGTTTAAAATCTCTTGAAACCAGGAGGTCTGTCACTTCAATGGCCTTCAATTCCTGGGCCTGTGCACATACTACCGAAGATTCGTTCCTGGATTTGCGAACATAGCTGGCAGCTTGCACAAACTGACGAAAAAGAATCAAGCCTTCGCGTGGGGCGAAGAGCAGGAGCAGGCTTTTGGACGACTGAAGGAAAAATTGTGCACTGCTCCAATTCTGGCCTTCCCCGTGCCTGGAGAGATGTTTGTGCTGGATACAGATGCAAGTGGGCATAGTATTGGCGGTGTGCTGTCACAGATAATAGATGGCCAAGAACAAGTGATAGCCTACTACAGAAAAATTTTGTCAAAGTCAGAACGCAACTACTGTGTGACACGGAGGGAGTTGCTCGCAGTATTGGAATGCGTGAAACACTTCCATAAATACCTGTATGGGCAAAAGTTTCGCCTGCGCACAGATCATGCGGCATTGAAATGGCTGCTGAACTTTAAAGATCCGGAAGGCCAGTTGGCGCGGTGGATCGAGCGACTGCAGAGCTACGACTACACGGTAGAGCATCGCAAGGGTAGCAGCCATGGAAATGCCGATGCCTTGTCACACCGTCCGTGCAAAACCGAATGCAGGCATTGTTCGCGAGCCGAAAGCAAAGAGCAGATAGTGGACGTCCGATTGGTCAGCGTTATGCCAGAGGAGGAGTGGTCTGCGGAGAAGATACAAAAGGACCAGCGCGAGGATACGCATCTTCAAAAAATCATTGAAGGCAAGAAGCAAGGCGCACGTCCAGACTGGCAGGAGATGGCCGGTGAGAGCCCGATCGCGAAGGCTTACTGGGCGCAGTGGCAAAGTCTGCAGCTGTCTGATGGTTGCCTATACCGCGAGTGGGAGAGTGAGGATGGCCGGACCAGCAATTCCCTAATTGTAGTCCCGAAATGCAGGATACCATAAAGACTCCAGCGGAGGGCACCTAGGCATCACAAAAACTGTCGCCAAAATAAAAAGACGATTCTACTGGGTAGGAGGCCAGGAGTCTGTCGCCGATTGGATTAAGAGCTGTGATCGATGTTCGGCTGCGAAAGGGCCAACAAGAAGATCTCGGGGTCGCATGCAGCAGTACAACATGGGAGCACCCTTTGCGCGAATTGCCATGGACGTCGCCGGGCCATTCCCACTTAGCACTCAAGGCAACAAATATGTGCTGGTGGTAATGGACTATTTCAGCAAATGGCCCGAAGTGTATCCTATTCCTAACCAGGAGGCCTCCACGGTCGCGGCAATGCTGGTAAACAACTGGGTGGCCAGATTTGGAGTTCCACTGGAGTTGCATTCGGATCAAGGCCGGAATTTCGAATCTCTGGTATTAAAGGAAGTGTGTGAGCTACTAGGAATAAGGAAAACGCGCACCTGTCCTTTGCATCCCCAGTCCGACGGCATGGTGGAACGATTCAATCGAACGCTGGAGGAATATCTACGGAAAGTAGTAGGCAAAAATCAAAAGGATTGGGACACGCATATTCCGCTGTTCTTGATGGCGTATAGGGCAGCCCCGTGCGATACGACAGCACTCACTCCAGCCCGAGCAGTGTTTGGCACGGAGCTGAGGTTGCCTGCTGACTTGAAGTTCGGAGTGGTCAGCACGACGGAAGGCGCTAAGACTGATTACGCAGTTAATAAGCGATCGGAGCTGGAAGAAATCCACCAGTTTATAAGGGACCGTATCCAACTGGTCAGCGATAAGATGAAAGCCATATATGATCTACGAGCTAACACAGCGGGGTTCCAAGAAGGCGATCTAGTAATGCTTTACAACCCGCAGCGGAGGAAAGGTTTGTCTCCAAAGCTTCAAACGTCATGGGAAGGACCGTACACGGTCGTTACCAGGATTAATGACGTGGTGTACAGGGTTCAACGCTGCGGCAACAGAAACGCCAGGTTGAAAGTAGTCCATTTGGAGCGCCTGGTATCTTACTCCGGCGGAGCCTCGGTACTTGTTCGGGACGAACAAGTCTGAGTGATGGGCAGTGAAACGAAAAGGCACTTTGTGATGTGCATGAACGCTTTTGCAAGCATACTTTTAGGCATGCACTTTGAAGTACAGCGAAACTGCTATAAATTCGCTTGGTATAGTCCGTAAATTATTACACTCACGTAAAAAGGGACTTCGCGTGCAAACTCTGCAACGCAAATCATCCCATACGGACTTGCCAGAACTTCAAAGGACTCACCCCCCAGAGTCGATTAAAATACGTTAAGAAGCACAATCTCTGCGTAAATTGTCTTGCGACATCCCATCTTGTTGAGAATTGTACAAGCAATTTTACGTGCGTATATTGCCAAATGAAGCACCATTCCATGCTTCATTTCCCCAAAGGCAATGCGCAGCTCTCTCAATCGCTTAATCGGTCACATTCGACCACGACCCAATCACAGGTCGCAACAGCTCCAGAACGAAAGCACAACAACTCTGCTACTCATTCTCCCCTTTCGGATGCGCAACCCCGCACATCTTCCAGGCAAAGTACGCCCAAAGTACAAGCCCTACACTCCAATAATGGCACCCAATCCCTTCTGCCTACGGCACTGGTGTCTATTGAGCACGCAGGAAAGTTGTTCAAAGTTCGAGCGTTGATCGATCAAGCCTCTCAGCGTACCTTCATCTCCGCGAAGGTCCAGAAACGCCTCAAATTGCCGATCGAGAAATCCCCCGTCCAAATCTCGGGCATGGGCGGTCAGATTGTGCAAAATGCCAATCATACATGCTTCTTTACATTGGCAGTGACCCAATCGAGCACGAAACTCCCCGTGCAAGCAATCGTGCTCCAAGAGCTTACGAATTCGCTCCCATCTTCCCACATAAACGCTCCCAATATGAAACATTTCGCCATGCTAGAACTCGCTGATCCAAATCCCTTCGAGACAGCGCAGATTGATATAGTGATTGGCAGTGATCTCATCCCGCAGATCATGCTCGAAGGTATCCACCGGAATGTATGTGGCAGCTTACTCGCTCAGCATACAGTATTCGGTTGGGTATTAAGCGGTCCAGTACCCCCTTCTTCGCATTTGACATGTGCCACAGAGGTACCAAGTCGCCATATGCACACTGGACACGCCCTTCGAAATAATCTTCCTGCCCTAAAGGAAGCTCTTTCGCAAGTGATTGCCGCCCTCAATCCCGTAGGGTTTCCACCCCAGGAATTAATGGAAAATCGCTTTGAACCTACTACTCCTGCAAACTCATTCCCAAACCGGCAAATTCCCCCCTTCGTTGCCAACCGTTTCGACCCCGCAGGAGGGCTTTCGCCTCCAATGAAACCTCCCAAAGGGGTTCGCCAAAAACGGCCCACATTCACAGCAACTGACGGAAATTGCAATCCCTCGCAATTCCTCATTGCCCGGCAAATCCCGCAGACGTCGGACTGATCGGGTATAAACTCCAAGATCTATAAGATCTCCCTCTCGGGTGGAACGGCTCCAGCCATTCTCATGCTCAAACAGTTACAACTCCGGATCAAAGAGCGGTTGACTGCCACCACCCTCTCGAAGAGCAAACCGACATTCTCGGTCGGGTCTCCTGCTTCTCTCGAGCCCTGCGAACAGGAATATATATACCTAAAAATACTCCGAAAATCCCCATTCACTTCGAAAAAGTAAATGGCAACTTGGCCAATTGTTATATGTATTTATCCCATATTCCCTCGGCTTACGCAAACCCTGCAGCTTAGCCACTATTTCCCATGCACACGATGTCCACATTCTAATTTCCATCCTCTGACATCTAATCTTTTTGCAGATCAACCATCGCAGCATCGCCTCAGTCTTGCTCCGCACGGACCGATCATCCAACGCAAAGAGGTTATCAGCGCACCCCTAAGCGCATCCACAGCCAGTCTGTCATGAGCCGCACCCCCAGCAGCTAGACCACCAGAGGTTTCGGCAACCCGACACCCGGACACATCATTAATTGCACTCTGCAATGGCGGCCACGATGGCTAAATGAGTGCTGTGATTGTACAGTGATCTGTCGATCCCACCTCTAATCCCTTCCTTTCCTTCACCTTTTGTACTCATATTTCCCCCTATTGTCTGCTCCCCGGCTTCGGCCGTTTGTGTCGTTCAATGTTTCATGTATTCTTTGTACGACATTCGTCTTTCACCCGTCTCTCAATAAAGACATACCCACCCGAAATCCTAACCCGTGCGTTTTCTTTCCCCCGCTCCGCGTCGAATTGTTCAGGAACTATTACATATATAGTACATTTCATCACATTCATCACAAATTAACATACAAAAACGATAAAATAAACAACTAAAAACTAAATAAAATTACAAGAAAATTCAGAATTTAAATACATTAAACTAAAATTTCCCCCAAATTTATAACACATAAAATAAATATTTCATGAAAATTGCTCATTCTATTTGGCACAAGCAATTAACAAAAGACCCAATAGCCAATATTGCTGAACAGGTGTTGATTAGGCATCGCAATCCCGGGATCCCGGGATCCCGGGATCCCGGGACTTTTTCCAGTCCCGAAAATCCCGGGATTCAAATCTTTTAATCCCGGGATTTTCGGGATTGCAAAAGATGCTTCAAAGTTCAAATGAAATAAATTTAAAAGCACAAAAACCCAATTCCTTATCTGACGGAGGAGGGAGGGGATAGAGGGCGTCTTTTGCAAAAGGCTTATAATTATTTACTAAGCATTCAACCAACAAGTATTGAATCTGAAGAATGTTTCTCTTCAGCAGGGTTTATTTGCAATAAATTTCGCTCTAGATTAGAGGGCAAAACATTAAATGCCTTAGAATTTTTAAGATCTCAGTTTTTAGTTAATCACAACGCTTAACTTTTTTATCGAAATAATCGAAGTAAAACTAAAAGTATCAGGTGTACAAGTACAAAACCGCCGTTTTCCACTGGGTGGTGCCACCTTTGGAAATCGGTGAGAGAATTCCGATCAGAAACATCACATGGCAAGCTAAGATATCGGTTAACAACTCCACATCATCTCGCTTGTTTATTCTTATTGTCCATTTTTTGTTGGTGCGTGAAGATGTCGAAATTTGAACCGAATAAGCGTCATTCGCGGGAGATTTTGCTTTTCGCGTTTCATTCGAAAAAATCTGCAGCTGAAGCGCGTCGAATGATTGTAGCAACTTATAGTGAGTCGTGTATCAGTGAAAGAACGTGTCGAGAATGGTTCGTGAAATTCAAAAATGGTGATTATGACGTGAAAGACAAGGATCGGCCGGGTCCCGTGAAAAAGTTTGAAGATGCAGCTTTGGAGACTCTGTTGGATGAAGATTCTTGTCAGACGCAACAAGAACTCGCGGATTCTTTGGGTGTGACTCAGCAATCCATTTCCCTTGCTATACGCAATAAAGCCTTAAATTATGAAAAAAAAACGGCGGTTTTCTACTTGTACACCCAATACTAACAAATTAACTATTTTATTTTTTTTTATCAAATATGCGTATATATGTACTTTATGATACATTTGATGCAAAGCAATAAGTTATGTTTAAGTGTAATTTTTGGATAAAACAAAATGTTATCAAACTGAAGTTAAATGTCAAATGAAAAACTTTTAAGTTAAACAAAATGTTGTCAAGGATGACTATGTTTATTTATTTGATTTAAATTTAAACTGACAATTTTGAATGTAATTGACAACTGATTGTAAATGACAACTGGATTTTGGTGATGTGCCGCGCACAACCAACCACTTCGACGACTCAACACCTACTGCCTCCCTTTCCGCCTTACAATGTGATTAAATTCAAGATAAAAAATCTTAAAACTACCCCAAATGTGATTAAACTGTGTCCATTTTTATGGTAAATATATTATAAACAAGTATTTATGCAATTTGGTAAAATTGTTTTATTTAAAAAATTTGTTATTTGATTGGGTTTTAATCCCGGGATCCCGGGATTTGACTTTTCAATCCCGAAAATCCCGGGATCGCAAAATGGCAAAAAATTGCGATCCCTAGTGTTGATGTAGCAAAAATAGATATCTGTAAAATATTGTCCCCTTAAGTATTTGTCATAAAATCCAAACAAATCTAAGGAGAAACCCCCTAATCAGGCAACACTGGGTTGTAACGTATAATAAAAATGTAATAAATATACAAAGCGAGATATGAAAAAGAAAGACAGTGCGATTCAGCTGCAAATAAAAACAAACAAGGAATGAAAGCAGGAAAATCGACCAAAAAAAACCGATGTGGCATCGGCCAAAAAAAGCCGATGTGGCATCGGCCAAAAAAGGCCGAAGCCGATGCCGATTCTTTTTTTTTTGGCCGATGCCGATACTAGCCGATGCCGATACCAATTTTATTGGCCGATACTAGCCGATGCCGATGCCGATTAATCGGTCGGACTCTAGTTATATGGGAACAAAAAAATGTTGTGTATATGTGTATTGGGAATGAATGTATAAAATAATTATAACGCAATAAATGTGTAGTCAAATGTGTATTAAATGTGTTTGTATTTGTGAAAAAGTGATTTTTTTGTATAGCGGCCTTTAGACGGTCGCACATGTTTGCAATCATGTGCGATGGGGGAAATGTACGATGAGCGTTTACAGGGTCACACATGTGCGCACACTTCAGTTGTCTCGCTGCTGCCAACGAAGCAACATGGTATGCGCTTTCGCATCAATTTCTTTAAATTTGCATAAAAGCACCTCTATGCTGCGTTTCTTTTAATTTTTATTTTTATAATCTTCACCTTTTACTTCTCACAGTTCGGGATTGTGTCTATACACCTCAAAGAACTCCTTCCACAATATTTCATTTTTCTGCGACGCCATCCTCACTGCTCGCTGTCCACCGATCGAATGAAAAAATGCACTATGTGTGTCACACAGCCGTTTACACGGTCGCACATGTGCGTCGCGCCGACAGAGAAATCAAAAAATTTTGAAAACCGTCGCACATGTCCGACGACACGAATTTCTTGCGTTTACACGGTCATTCTTCTCGTCGCGCCGCACATGATTGCGGACATGTGCGACCGTCTAAAGGCCGCTTATGTGATCACGTAAATAATTACGTATGTGTATGTATGTATATATGTGTATGTATATATTTATATTGAAACGAAAAGGCACTTTGTGCTGTGCATGAACGCTTTTGCAAGCATACTTTAAGGCATGCACTTTGAAGTATAGCGAAACTGGTATAAATTCGCTTGGTATAGTCCGATATGGCAAGGATGGTTCTCGAAGAAATGGGCTGTGCGAGAATGGTCGAGCGCTTTCCAATTGGAAGTTGCAAAAACCTCGGCGCGATAAGAAAACTGGTATAAAAGCAGCAGTGGCAGCGCAATGGGTCGAGTCTGTGTTGAGCAAGCAAAGTGGTAACAAGTGTAGATACAAGCGAAGTGTAAATCTGTAAATAAAGTGATTGTTGATTTTTGCTGAGTAATTGAAGTTGTTTTATTTTCAAAACCAATCCAAACGAACCTGTGAAGTAATTTTCGTAACATTTGGTGTCAGACGTTCGGATTGGGTTACTGAAGATAAACAAAATAAAATTATAAAAACGCAGACATGGATAAACTTGAGCTATTGAAGGTGGACCAGCTGAAGAAGGAGCTGGCTGCCTGGAATTTGCCGACTGCTGGCGGAAAGGTGGAGTTGCAGCTGCGCTTGCGAGAGGCGTGTGAATCACGAGGCATCGATCGACGATCACAACCATACGCTGTACTACTGTGAGCTGAAGAACCGCAGGCAAAAAGCCAGCGAGGTGGTGCAGACATATGCAGCAGACATTGAGCGGCTCGTACAGTTGTGCTACCCAAAATTCGGCGCTGATGATCTCGAGGGAATGAAGATTGAGTCGTTCATTGAAGGTCTTCATGATCCCGAGACACGTCGCAGTGCGTTGATGATGGGCAAGTCGACATTTAAGGAGACGGTAACCAGCGCGATGACATATGAGGTGACATGGATTGGAGGCAATCGGTATGCACCTGCAAGGATACGCCAAATCCAGCCGGACAGCAAAATTTCGATCCAGGCCATAAGCTCTGAGACACCAGGCAGGCCACGGGTGGTCTCCTCTAAAATTGATTGTTGGGTTGGGGAAGAGGCGTTCCCGTTCTCGATCGCAATCGCCTGAAGCGAGGAATACTGACAATCGAGGCCCAGCCAACAAGCGCCGGGCTGAGGACGACGAGTCGTTAAACTAAAACGGGTCAGCCCAAAGGGGCGAGAGCTGATCCCCACAACCTGCTGCCCCACCGTCCTTGTCTCGCAGTTGAAACGACAACCCAGCAGCTTGACGATTGAAGGAAAGATAGATGGAAAGTTTTTCGTGTTGACACTGGATACTGGAGCGTCATATTCGATCATAAAAAGGAAGCTGCTGAAGAACTGGGAACCACTGAATGGCATACAGCTGCGGACTGCGACTGGCGAGCCGGCGCCGGTAAGAGGAAAAGTAACAAAAACGATTGCTATCGGCACCAGCAGCCTGGAACATGAGTTCATCGTCGCGGATATAATGGACGACGTGATTATCGGCGTGGATTTCATGATTAGGCACGGTTTTACGCTGGACCTGAAAGAAAATGTGCTGAGGTATGCCAACGTTGAATTCCCCCTGCACACTGGCTATGAGCGAAGCGTGGCGGTAAGGAGAGTTGTCTCGTGTCAACACCAGAAGATACCAGCGAATTCCGAGGCGATTGTGTGGGCAAAGGTGGATGAGGACGATGGGGCAAGTCGGCTGTGGGTTGTAGAAGCGCCAAAACAAGGATACGACAACATAATTATCGGACGTACATTAGTGGAACCCAAAAATGGCAAAATACCAGTCAGGATACTCAACCCACTGAACACACCCAGATATGTCGAAAAGGATGCGGTCATTGGCGAGTGTAGAGAGGCTGAAGCAGTTGTCAATTGCGAAAGCAGTCCACCCGGGGGAAGTAAGAAAAGCGGTTCTAACATGGACGTCATACCGCAGAACCAGTGGAGCAGCGAATTGACAGCCGAGCAGAAACAGAAGGCGCGGTCACTCCTACAGCACTATGGGTCAATATTTGCAACGGAAGCGGGCGGAAGAACAGCCATAGTGAAACACAACATCGACACCGGAAGTGCGAAACTAATCCGCCAGTCGTCAGAGAGAAAGGACGTGTTTATTTGTTCCTGACCTGCGTTGTTGTAAAGTAAAAGCACTTTCGCTTAAAGTGGACTGCTAGTGTCCGGTTTCATCTTTGCCCATGGATGATTTCTGCGGGAAATGTGGTAAACAATTTACCAGAGGAGATAGCCAAATTATTCCTTGCAGTGGCCTCTGCAAGCAGCTCTTTCATCGTGGCTGTTGCGTTGGAGTTGTCACCGAATACGAGTTGAAGCTACTCAAATCCAACAGAAACTTTGCGTACTTTTGCACCGAATGTAATGGAATGGCTACGAAATTCATTGGTGCCCGTGATGCTGTACTGGAATCCCAGAGATCCGGCTTCAACAAAATTCTAAGTGCCGTGGAGGCAATCTGCAAGTCATTAGTTTCGCAGTTTGATGACCTAAAATCATTTATTGCTGCGGAAACAACAAAGTCGCTTGCTTTGGAGCAGGAGAATGCAAAGCGCTTGGCTCTCATCTCGACTGAAATTGCGGTAATTCGCTCATCATTTTCTTCTGCTGCTGCTAAGTCTCCCTCGCGCCCTATAGCGGCACAGACGCCCTCTGTCCACGCTCACAACAACCTCACTTGGGCCCAACAGGTAGCTGGGGTCTCCCCGATAATCTCGCTTGCTGTTGATGGAGAGTGTTTCTATGGAAACCCGCCCGCTGCTGATGTTGTCGCTGACGTGCAGACGAATTCATTGCCTGCTGCTATTTCGTCGCTTGATGCTGTTGTTGTCGCTGACGTGCAGTCGAGTTCATTGCCTGCTGCTATTTCGTTGCTCGATGCTGCTTCGCATCCAACTTTATCGGCCTCTTCGACGCTTGCCAAAAACAATGCTGAGTGCATTACCGTGAGTAGGAAAAAACGAAACGAGCAACTGAGTTCCTTGCATACTGCTCAAACGTCGCTTGATGCTGTTGTTGCTGCTTCTGATGCCAGGTTCTCTGATCGGTCGCCGAGTGCTGCTGCTGTTGTTCCTGCTGCTTCTACACATCCAACTTAATCCGCCAATTCACAGCCCTCCAAAAGTAATGCTGAGTGGACTACTGTCAGTAAGAAGAGACGAAACGATGGTTTTCGTGTTGTTGGCTCAAACACGAATTCTGATCTCGACGTTGCTGTTCGCCTCAAGTGGCTACATCTCTCATCTTTCTCTCCTACCGTTTCTGAAGACAACATTATGGATTATGTTGCTAAACATTCTGCTGTGGACAAAAATTTGCTGTCTTGCTATAAACTGGTCAATAAAGATGTTTCGATCTCGTCGCTCAAAAAGATTAACTTCAAGCTCGGTATTCCTGAATCTTCATTTGATAAACTGCTTAACTCTGATTGTTGGCCTGCCAATGTTTGCATCCGCCCCTTTCGTTTTTTTCAACACAAAGGAGAGAAGGTGATGCAGCTTTAGCACCCTCATCAGTCCCCTGTGATCGTAATGGCATAAAGATCTACTTTCAAAATGTTTCGGGCCTTAGAACTAAATCTTCAAAATTGTTCCTGTTCAGCTCTCACCAGGAATACGACGTCTTCGTTTTCGTGGAAACCTGGCTGAACGCGAATTTTTTCGATCATGAATTTTTTGATGCCAAGGTTTATGATGTTTTTCGTAAAGACAGAGATGCGGCCAAAACTGGCTGCTCTAGAGGCGGTGGGGTCTTGATCGCTGTTAAGCGCAATTTCCATGCATCGCGCTTTACACTCGATGATGAAGATTTAATTCTTGACCAGCTTTGTGTTCGTATCAAAGGTTCTTCTGGATTACTCTTTCTCTGTGTTTCTTATATTCCCCCGGACAGTGCTTACTCTTTGTACAAATCTCATGTCGACAATATCGTTTCCTTAGTCACCGATAAGATTGGCGATAACCATATTTGTGTTCTCGGTGACTGTAATCTTTGCAATGTCAATTGGTCTACTACAAATGATGTCACCTCCCTTATTCCGTCTAATGTAAATTCCCCTTTAGAACTATATGTTATAGATACTTTGCTGAGTCTGGACCTTCATCAAATAAATGGCCTTTCTAACAAATTGGGTAGAATCTTAGATCTAATCTTCCTTAGTGTTAATGTTAAGTTTAGGTTGCTTGAATGTCTTTTCCCCTTCTCGTCCCCTGACAGGCATCACGTTCCAATTATTCTAGATTGTGAATTCTATGTTTTCCCCTTGTCTTCTGGTAGTCCCAGACCCTCTTTCAACTTCACCCATGCTGACTTTCCTGCACTGAATAATGTGCTCCTTGATGTTGACTGGAATATTCTTTTTGCGAACTATGATGTCTCTGATTGTTTCTCTGCTTTCAAATCTAAAGTTTATATGTTCTGTGTTGATACTATTCCGGTTAGCAAAAAGAGAAAGTATAAAATCCCTTGGCATACAAAAAGGCTTAAACATCTAAAGAATATAAAAAGCAAATATTACAAGAAATACAGACAAAGCTCTAGTAATCATTACTATCTTAAGTTTTTTAGTGCCCAGAAGGATTTTAATTGCCTCAATAAATTTTTATATCGAAATTATATTTTCAACTTAGAAGCCAATATCAATACTAACCCTAAGGCCTTTTGGCGATTCATTAATTCTAAAAATAACAGCTCATCTATTCCCTCGACTGTTTTCTTCGGAGATAAATCTGCCAGTTCTGCTCCGGAAGCTGCTGATCTCTTTGCGGACTTTTTCTTTTCTAATTTCGTTTCGGATTGTGCGTCCAGTAGCAACTTCTCCTTTAAATCTGATTCATCAATCAATTTCGGTTCCCTAGCTCTATCCCTAAGTGACGTGCTCAGTGGTATCAAACGATTGAAGCCATCAACACAAACCGATGCCGATGGTCTTTCACCTATTCTCCTAAAGAACTGTCCCTCGCTCGCATACCCTCTACAATTAATGTTCAATATGTCGCTTTCCTCTGGTG
This sequence comes from Melieria omissa, assembly GCA_963971225.1. Classification (NCBI taxonomy): domain Eukaryota; kingdom Metazoa; phylum Arthropoda; class Insecta; order Diptera; family Ulidiidae; genus Melieria; species Melieria omissa. Next base: position 49,684,432 of record OZ020269.1, on the reverse strand, counting down.
TTTTCATCGATGATTGGAAACTAGCGGCAATTACTCCTATTTTTAAAAACGGGAACAAAAACGACGTCTCTAGTTATCGCCCAATCTCCAAGCTCTCCACGGTTTCAAAACTTTTCGAAGGCATAATCAAGGAGAAGCTGTACTTTGCTGTAAAGAGTTTAATATCACCTAACCAGCATGGTTTTGTTGCGTCCCGCTCAACTGTCACTAATCTTGCGGTCTTTAGTAATTACTGTTTCTCTGCTTTTCAGAATAATTCCCAAGTGGACACAATCTATACCGATTTCTCCAAGGCTTTCGACAAAGTCTCTCATGACATACTCCTGTCTAAGCTTTCGATCTTGGGGTTTCATTCAGTCTTCTTGGATTGGATTAAATCTTATTTGAGCAACCGACAGTGCGTCGTCGTTGTTGATCATGCCATCTCGAAGCCTTTCGTCGCCACTTCTGGAGTCCCGCAGGGAAGTATTTTAGGCCCTTTGTTCTTTGTCCTCTTTATAAATGACATCAGTGATTGCTTCTCCTTCTCAAACTTCTTGCTCTATGCAGATGACTTGAAGATTTTCTCTGTTGTCCGTTCTTCGTCTGATTCTTTAAACATTCAGTCCGACCTCAACAATGTCCTCGCGTGGTGTAGGAAAAATCGTTTATGCTTGAACGTCAGCAAATGCTTTCACTCAACTTTTTCGAAATGCTCTAATACAGTAACAACTTCTTTCGAAATTGATGGCTCAGTATTAGGAAAGGTGGCTGAGATCAAGATTCTGGGCGTTGTGTTTGACTCAAAGTTCAGTTTCACTTCCCATGTTAATCGCATTGTGTCACGTGCCTACTCTATGTTAGGGTTTGTCCGCCGCAATTCTTCCTCCTTTTCTAATCCCTATACGCTCAAGCTCTTGTATTCTACCTTTGTTAGGTCCAGACTGGAATATCCTGCGTTCATCTGGAGACTGTATCATGCGTCGCATTCTAATCCTTTAGAGCGTATCCAAAAAAGATTCCTACAGTTTGCCCTTCGCTCCATTCGTTTTTCTGAGCCCCAGCCTCCTTACAGGTCTAGATGTCTTCTGCTTGGTTTAAAATCTCTTGAAACCAGGAGGTCTGTCACTTCAATGGCTTTCATTTGATGAAGGCAAAATCACGGCGGTGAAGGAGTGGCCCCGGCGAAGCAATCTACACGAACTCCGCAGATTCCTGGGCCTGTGCACATACTACCGAAGATTCGTTCCTGGATTTGCGAACATAGCTGGCAGCTTGCACAAACTGACGAAAAAGAATCAAGCCTTCGCGTGGGGCGAAGAGCAGGAGCAGGCTTTTGGACGACTGAAGGAAAAATTGTGCACTGCTCCAATTCTGGCCTTCCCCGTGCCTGGAGAGATGTTTGTGCTGGATACAGATGCAAGTGGGCATAGTATTGGCGGTGTGCTGTCACAGATAATAGATGGCCAAGAACAAGTGATAGCCTACTACAGAAAAATTTTGTCAAAGTCAGAACGCAACTACTGTGTGACACGGAGGGAGTTGCTCGCAGTATTGGAATGCGTGAAACACTTCCATAAATACCTGTATGGGCAAAAGTTTCGCCTGCGCACAGATCATGCGGCATTGAAATGGCTGCTGAACTTTAAAGATCCGGAAGGCCAGTTGGCGCGGTGGATCGAGCGACTGCAGAGCTACGACTACACGGTAGAGCATCGCAAGGGTAGCAGCCATGGAAATGCCGATGCCTTGTCACACCGTCCGTGCAAAACCGAATGCAGGCATTGTTCGCGAGCCGAAAGCAAAGAGCAGATAGTGGACGTCCGATTGGTCAGCGTTATGCCAGAGGAGGAGTGGTCTGCGGAGAAGATACAAAAGGACCAGCGCGAGGATACGCATCTTCAAAAAATCATTGAAGGCAAGAAGCAAGGCGCACGTCCAGACTGGCAGGAGATGGCCGGTGAGAGCCCGATCGCGAAGGCTTACTGGGCGCAGTGGCAAAGTCTGCAGCTGTCTGATGGTTGCCTATACCGCGAGTGGGAGAGTGAGGATGGCCGGACCAGCAATTCCCTAATTGTAGTCCCGAAATGCAGGATACCATAAAGACTCCAGCGGAGGGCACCTAGGCATCACAAAAACTGTCGCCAAAATAAAAAGACGATTCTACTGGGTAGGAGGCCAGGAGTCTGTCGCCGATTGGATTAAGAGCTGTGATCGATGTTCGGCTGCGAAAGGGCCAACAAGAAGATCTCGGGGTCGCATGCAGCAGTACAACATGGGAGCACCCTTTGCGCGAATTGCCATGGACGTCGCCGGGCCATTCCCACTTAGCACTCAAGGCAACAAATATGTGCTGGTGGTAATGGACTATTTCAGCAAATGGCCCGAAGTGTATCCTATTCCTAACCAGGAGGCCTCCACGGTCGCGGCAATGCTGGTAAACAACTGGGTGGCCAGATTTGGAGTTCCACTGGAGTTGCATTCGGATCAAGGCCGGAATTTCGAATCTCTGGTATTAAAGGAAGTGTGTGAGCTACTAGGAATAAGGAAAACGCGCACCTGTCCTTTGCATCCCCAGTCCGACGGCATGGTGGAACGATTCAATCGAACGCTGGAGGAATATCTACGGAAAGTAGTAGGCAAAAATCAAAAGGATTGGGACACGCATATTCCGCTGTTCTTGATGGCGTATAGGGCAGCCCCGTGCGATACGACAGCACTCACTCCAGCCCGAGCAGTGTTTGGCACGGAGCTGAGGTTGCCTGCTGACTTGAAGTTCGGAGTGGTCAGCACGACGGAAGGCGCTAAGACTGATTACGCAGTTAATAAGCGATCGGAGCTGGAAGAAATCCACCAGTTTATAAGGGACCGTATCCAACTGGTCAGCGATAAGATGAAAGCCATATATGATCTACGAGCTAACACAGCGGGGTTCCAAGAAGGCGATCTAGTAATGCTTTACAACCCGCAGCGGAGGAAAGGTTTGTCTCCAAAGCTTCAAACGTCATGGGAAGGACCGTACACGGTCGTTACCAGGATTAATGACGTGGTGTACAGGGTTCAACGCTGCGGCAACAGAAACGCCAGGTTGAAAGTAGTCCATTTGGAGCGCCTGGTATCTTACTCCGGCGGAGCCTCGGTACTTGTTCGGGACGAACAAGTCTGAGTGATGGGCAGTGAAACGAAAAGGCACTTTGTGATGTGCATGAACGCTTTTGCAAGCATACTTTTAGGCATGCACTTTGAAGTACAGCGAAACTGCTATAAATTCGCTTGGTATAGTCCGTAAATTATTACACTCACGTAAAAAGGGACTTCGCGTGCAAACTCTGCAACGCAAATCATCCCATACGGACTTGCCAGAACTTCAAAGGACTCACCCCCCAGAGTCGATTAAAATACGTTAAGAAGCACAATCTCTGCGTAAATTGTCTTGCGACATCCCATCTTGTTGAGAATTGTACAAGCAATTTTACGTGCGTATATTGCCAAATGAAGCACCATTCCATGCTTCATTTCCCCAAAGGCAATGCGCAGCTCTCTCAATCGCTTAATCGGTCACATTCGACCACGACCCAATCACAGGTCGCAACAGCTCCAGAACGAAAGCACAACAACTCTGCTACTCATTCTCCCCTTTCGGATGCGCAACCCCGCACATCTTCCAGGCAAAGTACGCCCAAAGTACAAGCCCTACACTCCAATAATGGCACCCAATCCCTTCTGCCTACGGCACTGGTGTCTATTGAGCACGCAGGAAAGTTGTTCAAAGTTCGAGCGTTGATCGATCAAGCCTCTCAGCGTACCTTCATCTCCGCGAAGGTCCAGAAACGCCTCAAATTGCCGATCGAGAAATCCCCCGTCCAAATCTCGGGCATGGGCGGTCAGATTGTGCAAAATGCCAATCATACATGCTTCTTTACATTGGCAGTGACCCAATCGAGCACGAAACTCCCCGTGCAAGCAATCGTGCTCCAAGAGCTTACGAATTCGCTCCCATCTTCCCACATAAACGCTCCCAATATGAAACATTTCGCCATGCTAGAACTCGCTGATCCAAATCCCTTCGAGACAGCGCAGATTGATATAGTGATTGGCAGTGATCTCATCCCGCAGATCATGCTCGAAGGTATCCACCGGAATGTATGTGGCAGCTTACTCGCTCAGCATACAGTATTCGGTTGGGTATTAAGCGGTCCAGTACCCCCTTCTTCGCATTTGACATGTGCCACAGAGGTACCAAGTCGCCATATGCACACTGGACACGCCCTTCGAAATAATCTTCCTGCCCTAAAGGAAGCTCTTTCGCAAGTGATTGCCGCCCTCAATCCCGTAGGGTTTCCACCCCAGGAATTAATGGAAAATCGCTTTGAACCTACTACTCCTGCAAACTCATTCCCAAACCGGCAAATTCCCCCCTTCGTTGCCAACCGTTTCGACCCCGCAGGAGGGCTTTCGCCTCCAATGAAACCTCCCAAAGGGGTTCGCCAAAAACGGCCCACATTCACAGCAACTGACGGAAATTGCAATCCCTCGCAATTCCTCATTGCCCGGCAAATCCCGCAGACGTCGGACTGATCGGGTATAAACTCCAAGATCTATAAGATCTCCCTCTCGGGTGGAACGGCTCCAGCCATTCTCATGCTCAAACAGTTACAACTCCGGATCAAAGAGCGGTTGACTGCCACCACCCTCTCGAAGAGCAAACCGACATTCTCGGTCGGGTCTCCTGCTTCTCTCGAGCCCTGCGAACAGGAATATATATACCTAAAAATACTCCGAAAATCCCCATTCACTTCGAAAAAGTAAATGGCAACTTGGCCAATTGTTATATGTATTTATCCCATATTCCCTCGGCTTACGCAAACCCTGCAGCTTAGCCACTATTTCCCATGCACACGATGTCCACATTCTAATTTCCATCCTCTGACATCTAATCTTTTTGCAGATCAACCATCGCAGCAGGTGCCTCAGTCTTGCTCCGCACGGACCGATCATCCAACGCAAAGAGGTTATCAGCGCACCCCTAAGCGCATCCACAGCCAGTCTGTCATGAGCCGCACCCCCAGCAGCTAGACCACCAGAGGTTTCGGCAACCCGACACCCGGACACATCATTAATTGCACTCTGCAATGGCGGCCACGATGGCTAAATGAGTGCTGTGATTGTACAGTGATCTGTCGATCCCACCTCTAATCCCTTCCTTTCCTTCACCTTTTGTACTCATATTTCCCCCTATTGTCTGCTCCCCGGCTTCGGCCGTTTGTGTCGTTCAATGTTTCATGTATTCTTTGTACGACATTCGTCTTTCACCCGTCTCTCAATAAAGACATACCCACCCGAAATCCTAACCCGTGCGTTTTCTTTCCCCCGCTCCGCGTCGAATTGTTCAGGAACTATTACATATATAGTACATTTCATCACATTCATCACAAATTAACATACAAAAACGATAAAATAAACAACTAAAAACTAAATAAAATTACAAGAAAATTCAGAATTTAAATACATTAAACTAAAATTTCCCCCAAATTTATAACACATAAAATAAATATTTCATGAAAATTGCTCATTCTATTTGGCACAAGCAATTAACAAAAGACCCAATAGCCAATATTGCTGAACAAGGTGTTGATTAGGCATCGCAATCCCGGGATCCCGGGATCCCGGGATCCCGGGACTTTTTCCAGTCCCGAAAATCCCGGGATTCAAATCTTTTAATCCCGGGATTTTCGGGATTGCAAAAGATGCTTCAAAGTTCAAATGAAATAAATTTAAAAGCACAAAAACCCAATTCCTTATCTGACGGAGGAGGGAGGGGATAGAGGGCGTCTTTTGCAAAAGGCTTATAATTATTTACTAAGCATTCAACCAACAAGTATTGAATCTGAAGAATGTTTCTCTTCAGCAGGGTTTATTTGCAATAAATTTCGCTCTAGATTAGAGGGCAAAACATTAAATGCCTTAGAATTTTTAAGATCTCAGTTTTTAGTTAATCACAACGCTTAACTTTTTTATCGAAATAATCGAAGTAAAACTAAAAGTATCAGGTGTACAAGTACAAAACCGCCGTTTTCCACTGGGTGGTGCCACCTTTGGAAATCGGTGAGAGAATTCCGATCAGAAACATCACATGGCAAGCTAAGATATCGGTTAACAACTCCACATCATCTCGCTTGTTTATTCTTATTGTCCATTTTTTGTTGGTGCGTGAAGATGTCGAAATTTGAACCGAATAAGCGTCATTCGCGGGAGATTTTGCTTTTCGCGTTTCATTCGAAAAAATCTGCAGCTGAAGCGCGTCGAATGATTGTAGCAACTTATAGTGAGTCGTGTATCAGTGAAAGAACGTGTCGAGAATGGTTCGTGAAATTCAAAAATGGTGATTATGACGTGAAAGACAAGGATCGGCCGGGTCCCGTGAAAAAGTTTGAAGATGCAGCTTTGGAGACTCTGTTGGATGAAGATTCTTGTCAGACGCAACAAGAACTCGCGGATTCTTTGGGTGTGACTCAGCAATCCATTTCCCTTGCTATACGCAATAAAGCCTTAAATTATGAAAAAAAAACGGCGGTTTTCTACTTGTACACCCAATACTAACAAATTAACTATTTTATTTTTTTTTATCAAATATGCGTATATATGTACTTTATGATACATTTGATGCAAAGCAATAAGTTATGTTTAAGTGTAATTTTTGGATAAAACAAAATGTTATCAAACTGAAGTTAAATGTCAAATGAAAAACTTTTAAGTTAAACAAAATGTTGTCAAGGATGACTATGTTTATTTATTTGATTTAAATTTAAACTGACAATTTTGAATGTAATTGACAACTGATTGTAAATGACAACTGGATTTTGGTGATGTGCCGCGCACAACCAACCACTTCGACGACTCAACACCGACTGCCTCCCTTTCCGCCTTACAATGTGATTAAATTCAAGATAAAAAATCTTAAAACTACCCCAAATGTGATTAAACTGTGTCCATTTTTATGGTAAATATATTATAAACAAGTATTTATGCAATTTGGTAAAATTGTTTTATTTAAAAAATTTGTTATTTGATTGGGTTTTAATCCCGGGATCCCGGGATTTGACTTTTCAATCCCGAAAATCCCGGGATCGCAAAATGGCAAAAAATTGCGATCCCTAGTGTTGATGTAGCAAAAATAGATATCTGTAAAATATTGTCCCCTTAAGTATTTGTCATAAAATCCAAACAAATCTAAGGAGAAACCCCCTAATCAGGCAACACTGGGTTGTAACGTATAATAAAAATGTAATAAATATACAAAGCGAGATATGAAAAAGAAAGACAGTGCGATTCAGCTGCAAATAAAAACAAACAAGGAATGAAAGCAGGAAAATCGACCAAAAAAAACCGATGTGGCATCGGCCAAAAAAAGCCGATGTGGCATCGGCCAAAAAAGGCCGAAGCCGATGCCGATGCCGATTCTTTTTTTTTTGGCCGATGCCGATACTAGCCGATGCCGATACCAATTTTATTGGCCGATACTAGCCGATGCCGATGCCGATTAATCGGTCGGACTCTAGTTATATGGGAACAAAAAAATGTTGTGTATATGTGTATTGGGAATGAATGTATAAAATAATTATAACGCAATAAATGTGTAGTCAAATGTGTATTAAATGTGTTTGTATTTGTGAAAAAGTGATTTTTTTGTATAGCGGCCTTTAGACGGTCGCACATGTTTGCAATCATGTGCGATGGGGGAAATGTACGATGAGCGTTTACAGGGTCACACATGTGCGCACACTTCAGTTGTCTCGCTGCTGCCAACGAAGCAACATGGTATGCGCTTTCGCATCAATTTCTTTAAATTTGCATAAAAGCACCTCTATGCTGCGTTTCTTTTAATTTTTATTTTTATAATCTTCACCTTTTACTTCTCACAGTTCGGGATTGTGTCTATACACCTCAAAGAACTCCTTCCACAATATTTCATTTTTCTGCGACGCCATCCTCACTGCTCGCTGTCCACCGATCGAATGAAAAAATGCACTATGTGTGTCACACAGCCGTTTACACGGTCGCACATGTGCGTCGCGCCGACAGAGAAATCAAAAAATTTTGAAAACCGTCGCACATGTCCGACGACACGAATTTCTTGCGTTTACACGGTCATTCTTCTCGTCGCGCCGCACATGATTGCGGACATGTGCGACCGTCTAAAGGCCGCTTATGTGATCACGTAAATAATTACGTATGTGTATGTATGTATATATGTGTATGTATATATTTATATTGAAACGAAAAGGCACTTTGTGCTGTGCATGAACGCTTTTGCAAGCATACTTTAAGGCATGCACTTTGAAGTATAGCGAAACTGGTATAAATTCGCTTGGTATAGTCCGATATGGCAAGGATGGTTCTCGAAGAAATGGGCTGTGCGAGAATGGTCGAGCGCTTTCCAATTGGAAGTTGCAAAAACCTCGGCGCGATAAGAAAACTGGTATAAAAGCAGCAGTGGCAGCGCAATGGGTCGAGTCTGTGTTGAGCAAGCAAAGTGGTAACAAGTGTAGATACAAGCGAAGTGTAAATCTGTAAATAAAGTGATTGTTGATTTTTGCTGAGTAATTGAAGTTGTTTTATTTTCAAAACCAATCCAAACGAACCTGTGAAGTAATTTTCGTAACATTTGGTGTCAGACGTTCGGATTGGGTTACTGAAGATAAACAAAATAAAATTATAAAAACGCAGACATGGATAAACTTGAGCTATTGAAGGTGGACCAGCTGAAGAAGGAGCTGGCTGCCTGGAATTTGCCGACTGCTGGCGGAAAGGTGGAGTTGCAGCTGCGCTTGCGAGAGGCGTGTGAATCACGAGGCATCGATCGACGATCACAACCATACGCTGTACTACTGTGAGCTGAAGAACCGCAGGCAAAAAGCCAGCGAGGTGGTGCAGACATATGCAGCAGACATTGAGCGGCTCGTACAGTTGTGCTACCCAAAATTCGGCGCTGATGATCTCGAGGGAATGAAGATTGAGTCGTTCATTGAAGGTCTTCATGATCCCGAGACACGTCGCAGTGCGTTGATGATGGGCAAGTCGACATTTAAGGAGACGGTAACCAGCGCGATGACATATGAGGTGACATGGATTGGAGGCAATCGGTATGCACCTGCAAGGATACGCCAAATCCAGCCGGACAGCAAAATTTCGATCCAGGCCATAAGCTCTGAGACACCAGGCAGGCCACGGGTGGTCTCCTCTAAAATTGATTGTTGGGTTGGGGAAGAGGCGTTCCCGTTCTCGATCGCAATCGCCTGAAGCGAGGAATACTGACAATCGAGGCCCAGCCAACAAGCGCCGGGCTGAGGACGACGAGTCGTTAAACTAAAACGGGTCAGCCCAAAGGGGCGAGAGCTGATCCCCACAACCTGCTGCCCCACCGTCCTTGTCTCGCAGTTGAAACGACAACCCAGCAGCTTGACGATTGAAGGAAATATAGATGGAAAGTTTTTCGTGTTGACACTGGATACTGGAGCGTCATATTCGATCATAAAAAGGAAGCTGCTGAAGAACTGGGAACCACTGAATGGCATACAGCTGCGGACTGCGACTGGCGAGCCGGCGCCGGTAAGAGGAAAAGTAACAAAAACGATTGCTATCGGCACCAGCAGCCTGGAACATGAGTTCATCGTCGCGGATATAATGGACGACGTGATTATCGGCGTGGATTTCATGATTAGGCACGGTTTTACGCTGGACCTGAAAGAAAATGTGCTGAGGTATGCCAACGTTGAATTCCCCCTGCACACTGGCTATGAGCGAAGCGTGGCGGTAAGGAGAGTTGTCTCGTGTCAACACCAGAAGATACCAGCGAATTCCGAGGCGATTGTGTGGGCAAAGGTGGATGAGGACGATGGGGCAAGTCGGCTGTGGGTTGTAGAAGCGCCAAAACAAGGATACGACAACATAATTATCGGACGTACATTAGTGGAACCCAAAAATGGCAAAATACCAGTCAGGATACTCAACCCACTGAACACACCCAGATATGTCGAAAAGGATGCGGTCATTGGCGAGTGTAGAGAGGCTGAAGCAGTTGTCAATTGCGAAAGCAGTCCACCCGGGGGAAGTAAGAAAAGCGGTTCTAACATGGACGTCATACCGCAGAACCAGTGGAGCAGCGAATTGACAGCCGAGCAGAAACAGAAGGCGCGGTCACTCCTACAGCACTATGGGTCAATATTTGCAACGGAAGCGGGCGGAAGAACAGCCATAGTGAAACACAACATCGACACCGGAAGTGCGAAACTAATCCGCCAGTCGTCAGAGAGAAAGGACGTGTTTATTTGTTCCTGACCTGCGTTGTTGTAAAGTAAAAGCACTTTCGCTTAAAGTGGACTGCTAGTGTCCGGTTTCATCTTTGCCCATGGATGATTTCTGCGGGAAATGTGGTAAACAATTTACCAGAGGAGATAGCCAAATTATTCCTTGCAGTGGCCTCTGCAAGCAGCTCTTTCATCGTGGCTGTTGCGTTGGAGTTGTCACCGAATACGAGTTGAAGCTACTCAAATCCAACAGAAACTTTGCGTACTTTTGCACCGAATGTAATGGAATGGCTACGAAATTCATTGGTGCCCGTGATGCTGTACTGGAATCCCAGAGATCCGGCTTCAACAAAATTCTAAGTGCCGTGGAGGCAATCTGCAAGTCATTAGTTTCGCAGTTTGATGACCTAAAATCATTTATTGCTGCGGAAACAACAAAGTCGCTTGCTTTGGAGCAGGAGAATGCAAAGCGCTTGGCTCTCATCTCGACTGAAATTGCGGTAATTCGCTCATCATTTTCTTCTGCTGCTGCTAAGTCTCCCTCGCGCCCTATAGCGGCACAGACGCCCTCTGTCCACGCTCACAACAACCTCACTTGGGCCCAACAGGTAGCTGGGGTCTCCCCGATAATCTCGCTTGCTGTTGATGGAGAGTGTTTCTATGGAAACCCGCCCGCTGCTGATGTTGTCGCTGACGTGCAGACGAATTCATTGCCTGCTGCTATTTCGTCGCTTGATGCTGTTGTTGTCGCTGACGTGCAGTCGAGTTCATTGCCTGCTGCTATTTCGTTGCTCGATGCTGCTTCGCATCCAACTTTATCGGCCTCTTCGACGCTTGCCAAAAACAATGCTGAGTGCATTACCGTGAGTAGGAAAAAACGAAACGAGCAACTGAGTTCCTTGCATACTGCTCAAACGTCGCTTGATGCTGTTGTTGCTGCTTCTGATGCCAGGTTCTCTGATCGGTCGCCGAGTGCTGCTGCTGTTGTTCCTGCTGCTTCTACACATCCAACTTAATCCGCCAATTCACAGCCCTCCAAAAGTAATGCTGAGTGGACTACTGTCAGTAAGAAGAGACGAAACGATGGTTTTCGTGTTGTTGGCTCAAACACGAATTCTGATCTCGACGTTGCTGTTCGCCTCAAGTGGCTACATCTCTCATCTTTCTCTCCTACCGTTTCTGAAGACAACATTATGGATTATGTTGCTAAACATTCTGCTGTGGACAAAAATTTGCTGTCTTGCTATAAACTGGTCAATAAAGATGTTTCGATCTCGTCGCTCAAAAAGATTAACTTCAAGCTCGGTATTCCTGAATCTTCATTTGATAAACTGCTTAACTCTGATTGTTGGCCTGCCAATGTTTGCATCCGCCCCTTTCGTTTTTTTCAACACAAAGGAGAGAAGGTGATGCAGCTTTAGCACCCTCATCAGTCCCCTGTGATCGTAATGGCATAAAGATCTACTTTCAAAATGTTTCGGGCCTTAGAACTAAATCTTCAAAATTGTTCCTGTTCAGCTCTCACCAGGAATACGACGTCTTCGTTTTCGTGGAAACCTGGCTGAACGCGAATTTTTTCGATCATGAATTTTTTGATGCCAACGTTTATGATGTTTTTCGTAAAGACAGAGATGCGGCCAAAACTGGCTGCTCTAGAGGCGGTGGGGTCTTGATCGCTGTTAAGCGCAATTTCCATGCATCGCGCTTTACACTCGATGATGAAGATTTAATTCTTGACCAGCTTTGTGTTCGTATCAAAGGTTCTTCTGGATTACTCTTTCTCTGTGTTTCTTATATTCCCCCGGACAGTGCTTACTCTTTGTACAAATCTCATGTCGACAATATCGTTTCCTTAGTCACCGATAAGATTGGCGATAACCATATTTGTGTTCTCGGTGACTGTAATCTTTGCAATGTCAATTGGTCTACTACAAATGATGTCACCTCCCTTATTCCGTCTAATGTAAATTCCCCTTTAGAACTATATGTTATAGATACTTTGCTGAGTCTGGACCTTCATCAAATAAATGGCCTTTCTAACAAATTGGGTAGAATCTTAGATCTAATCTTCCTTAGTGTTAATGTTAAGTTTAGGTTGCTTGAATGTCTTTTCCCCTTCTCGTCCCCTGACAGGCATCACGTTCCAATTATTCTAGATTGTGAATTCTATGTTTTCCCCTTGTCTTCTGGTAGTCCCAGACCCTCTTTCAACTTCACCCATGCTGACTTTCCTGCACTGAATAATGTGCTCCTTGATGTTGACTGGAATATTCTTTTTGCGAACTATGATGTCTCTGATTGTTTCTCTGCTTTCAAATCTAAAGTTTATATGTTCTGTGTTGATACTATTCCGGTTAGCAAAAAGAGAAAGTATAAAATCCCTTGGCATACAAAAAGGCTTAAACATCTAAAGAATATAAAAAGCAAATATTACAAGAAATACAGACAAAGCTCTAGTAATCATTACTATCTTAAGTTTTTTAGTGCCCAGAAGGATTTTAATTGCCTCAATAAATTTTTATATCGAAATTATATTTTCAACTTAGAAGCCAATATCAATACTAACCCTAAGGCCTTTTGGCGATTCATTAATTCTAAAAATAACAGCTCATCTATTCCCTCGACTGTTTTCTTCGGAGATAAATCTGCCAGTTCTGCTCCGGAAGCTGCTGATCTCTTTGCGGACTTTTTCTTTTCTAATTTCGTTTCGGATTGTGCGTCCAGTAGCAACTTCTCCTTTAAATCTGATTCATCAATCAATTTCGGTTCCCTAGCTCTATCCCTAAGTGACGTGCTCAGTGGTATCAAACGATTGAAGCCATCAACACAAACCGATGCCGATGGTCTTTCACCTATTCTCCTAAAGAACTGTCCCTCGCTCGCATACCCTCTACAATTAATGTTCAATATGTCGCTTTCCTCTGGTGTTTTCATCGATGATTGGAAACTAGCGGCAATTACTCCTATTTTTAAAAACGGGAACAAAAACGACGTCTCTAGTTATCGCCCAATCTCCAAGCTCTCCACGGTTTCAAAACTTTTCGAAGGCATAATCAAGGAGAAGCTGTACTTTGCTGTAAAGAGTTTAATATCACCTAACCAGCATGGTTTTGTTGCGTCCCGCTCAACTGTCACTAATCTTGCGGTCTTTAGTAATTACTGTTTCTCTGCTTTTCAGAATAATTCCCAAGTGGACACAATCTATACCGATTTCTCCAAGGCTTTCGACAAAGTCTCTCATGACATACTCCTGTCTAAGCTTTCGATCTTGGGGTTTCATTCAGTCTTCTTGGATTGGATTAAATCTTATTTGAGCAACCGACAGTGCGTCGTCGTTGTTGATCATGCCATCTCGAAGCCTTTCGTCGCCACTTCTGGAGTCCCGCAGGGAAGTATTTTAGGCCCTTTGTTCTTTGTCCTCTTTATAAATGACATCAGTGATTGCTTTTCCTTCTCAAACTTCTTGCTCTATGCAGATGACTTGAAGATTTTCTCTGTTGTCCGTTCTTCGTCTGATTCTTTAAACATTCAGTCCGACCTCAACAATGTCCTCGCGTGGTGTAGGAAAAATCGTTTATGCTTGAACGTCAGCAAATGCTTTCACTCAACTTTTTCGAAATGCTCTAATACAGTAACAACTTCTTTCGAAATTGATGGCTCAGTATTAGGAAAGGTGGCTGAGATCAAGATTCTGGGCGTTGTGTTTGACTCAAAGTTCAGTTTCACTTCCCATGTTAATCGCATTGTGTCACGTGCCTACTCTATGTTAGGGTTTGTCCGCCGCAATTCTTCCTCCTTTTCTAATCCCTATACGCTCAAGCTCTTGTATTCTACCTTTGTTAGGTCCAGACTGGAATATCCTGCGTTCATCTGGAGACTGTATCATGCGTCGCATTCTAATCCTTTAGAGCGTATCCAAAAAAGATTCCTACAGTTTGCCCTTCGCTCCATTCGTTTTTCTGAGCCCCAGCCTCCTTACAGGTCTAGATGTCTTCTGCTTGGTTTAAAATCTCTTGAAACCAGGAGGTCTGTCACTTCAATGGCTTTCATTTGATGAAGGCAAAATCACGGCGGTGAAGGAGTGGCCCCGGCGAAGCAATCTACACGAACTCCGCAGATTCCTGGGCCTGTGCACATACTACCGAAGATTCGTTCCTGGATTTGCGAACATAGCTGGCAGCTTGCACAAACTGACGAAAAAGAATCAAGCCTTCGCGTGGGGCGAAGAGCAGGAGCAGGCTTTTGGACGACTGAAGGAAAAATTGTGCACTGCTCCAATTCTGGCCTTCCCCGTGCCTGGAGAGATGTTTGTGCTGGATACAGATGCAAGTGGGCATAGTATTGGCGGTGTGCTGTCACAGATAATAGATGGCCAAGAACAAGTGATAGCCTACTACAGCAAAATTTTGTCAAAGCCAGAACGCAACTACTGTGTGACACGGAGGGAGTTGCTCGCAGTATTGGAATGCGTGAAACACTTCCATAAATACCTGTATGGGCAAAAGTTTCGCCTGCGCACAGATCATGCGGCATTGAAATGGCTGCTGAACTTTAAAGATCCGGAAGGCCAGTTGGCGCGGTGGATCGAGCGACTGCAGAGCTACGACTACACGGTAGAGCATCGCAAGGGTAGCAGCCATGGAAATGCCGATGCCTTGTCACACCGTCCGTGCAAAACCGAATGCAGGCATTGTTCGCGAGCCGAAAGCAAAGAGCAGATAGTGGACGTCCGATTGGTCAGCGTTATGCCAGAGGAGGAGTGGTCTGCGGAGAAGATACAAAAGGACCAGCGCGAGGATACGCATCTTCAAAAAATCATTGAAGGCAAGAAGCAAGGCGCACGTCCAGACTGGCAGGAGATGGCCGGTGAGAGCCCGATCGCGAAGGCTTACTGGGCGCAGTGGCAAAGTCTGCAGCTGTCTGATGGTTGCCTATACCGCGAGTGGGAGAGTGAGGATGGCCGGACCAGCAATTCCCTAATTGTAGTCCCGAAATGCAGGATACCATAAAGACTCCAGCGGAGGGCACCTAGGCATCACAAAAACTGTCGCCAAAATAAAAAGACGATTCTACTGGGTAGGAGGCCAGGAGTCTGTCGCCGATTGGATTAAGAGCTGTGATCGATGTTCGGCTGCGAAAGGGCCAACAAGAAGATCTCGGGGTCGCATGCAGCAGTACAACATGGGAGCACCCTTTGCGCGAATTGCCATGGACGTCGCCGGGCCATTCCCACTTAGCACTCAAGGCAACAAATATGTGCTGGTGGTAATGGACTATTTCAGCAAATGGCCCGAAGTGTATCCTATTCCTAACCAGGAGGCCTCCACGGTCGCGGCAATGCTGGTAAACAACTGGGTGGCCAGATTTGGAGTTCCACTGGAGTTGCACTCGGATCAAGGCCGGAATTTCGAATCTCTGGTATTAAAGGAAGTGTGTGAGCTACTAGGAATAAGGAAAACGCGCACCTGTCCTTTGCATCCCCAGTCCGACGGCATGGTGGAACGATTCAATCGAACGCTGGAGGAATATCTACGGAAAGTAGTAGGCAAAAATCAAAAGGATTGGGACACGCATATTCCGCTGTTCTTGATGGCGTATAGGGCAGCCCCGTGCGATACGACAGCACTCACTCCAGCCCGAGCAGTGTTTGGCACGGAGCTGAGGTTGCCTGCTGACTTGAAGTTCGGAGTGGTCAGCACGACGGAAGGCGCTAAGACTGATTACGCAGTTAATAAGCGATCGGAGCTGGAAGAAATCCACCAGTTTATAAGGGACCGTATCCAACTGGTCAGCGATAAGATGAAAGCCATATATGATCTACGAGCTAACACAGCGGGGTTCCAAGAAGGCGATCTAGTAATGCTTTACAACCCGCAGCGGAGGAAAGGTTTGTCTCCAAAGCTTCAAACGTCATGGGAAGGACCGTACACGGTCGTTACCAGGATTAATGACGTGGTGTACAGGGTTCAACGCTGCGGCAACAGAAACGCCAGGTTGAAAGTAGTCCATTTGGAGCGCCTGGTATCTTACTCCGGCGGAGCCTCGGTACTTGTTCGGGACGAACAAGTCTGAGTGATGGGCAGTGAAACGAAAAGGCACTTTGTGATGTGCATGAACGCTTTTGCAAGCATACTTTTAGGCATGCACTTTGAAGTACAGCGAAACTGCTATAAATTCGCTTGGTATAGTCCGTAAATTATTACACTCACGTAAAAAGGGACTTCGCGTGCAAACTCTGCAACGCAAATCATCCCATACGGACTTGCCAGAACTTCAAAGGACTCACCCCCCAGAGTCGATTAAAATACGTTATGAAGCACAATCTCTGCGTAAATTGTCTTGCGACATCCCATCTTGTTGAGAATTGTACAAGCAATTTTACGTGCATATATTGCCAAATGAAGCACCATTCCATGCTTCATTTCCCCAAAGGCAATGCGCAGCTCTCTCAATCGCTTAATCGGTCACATTCGACCACGACCCAATCACAGGTCGCAACAGCTCCAGAACGAAAGCACAACAACTCTGCTACTCATTCTCCCCTTTCGGATGCGCAACCCCGCACATCTTCCAGGCAAAGTACGCCCAAAGTACAAGCCCTACACTCCAATAATGGCACCCAATCCCTTCTGCCTACGGCACTGGTGTCTATTGAGCACGCAGGAAAGTTGTTCAAAGTTCGAGCGTTGATCGATCAAGCCTCTCAGCGTACCTTCATCTCCGCGAAGGTCCAGAAACGCCTCAAATTGCCGATCGAGAAATCCCCCGTCCAAATCTCGGGCATGGGCGGTCAGATTGTGCAAAATGCCAATCATACATGCTTCTTTACATTGGCAGTCCCCCAATCGAGCACGAAACTCCCCGTGCAAGCAATCGTGCTCCAAGAGCTTACGAATTCGCTCCCATCTTCCCACATAAACGCTCCCAATATGAAACATTTCGCCATGCTAGAACTCGCTGATCCAAATCCCTTCGAGACAGCGCAGATTGATATAGTGATTGGCAGTGATCTCATCCCGCAGATCATGCTCGAAGGTATCCACCGGAATGTATGTGGCAGCTTACTCGCTCAGCATACAGTATTCGGTTGGGTATTAAGCGGTCCAGTACCCCCTTCTTCGCATTTGACATGTGCCACAGAGGTACCAAGTCGCCATATGCACACTGGACACGCCCTTCGAAATAATCTTCCTGCCCTAAAGGAAGCTCTTTCGCAAGTGATTGCCGCCCTCAATCCCGTAGGGTTTCCACCCCAGGAATTAATGGAAAATCGCTTTGAACCTACTACTCCTGCAAACTCATTCCCAAACCGGCAAATTCCCCCCTTCGTTGCCAACCGTTTCGACCCCGCAGGAGGGCTTTCGCCTCCAATGAAACCTCCCAAAGGGGTTCGCCAAAAACGGCCCACATTCACAGCAACTGACGGAAATTGCAATCCCTCGCAATTCCTCATTGCCCGGCAAATCCCGCAGACGTCGGACTGATCGGGTATAAACTCCAAGATCTATAAGATCTCCCTCTCGGGTGGAACGGCTCCAGCCATTCTCATGCTCAAACAGTTACAACTCCGGATAAAAGAGCGGTTGACTGCCACCACCCTCTCGAAGAGCAAACCGACATTCTCGGTCGGGTCTCCTGCTTCTCTCGAGCCCTGCGAACAGGAATATATATACCTAAAAATACTCCGAAAATCCCCATTCACTTCGAAAAAGTAAATGGCAACTTGGCCAATTGTTATATGTATTTATCCCATATTCCCTCGGCTTACGCAAACCCTGCAGCTTAGCCACTATTTCCCATGCACACGATGTCCACATTCTAATTTCCATCCTCTGACATCTAATCTTTTTGCAGATCAACCATCGCAGCAGGTGCCTCAGTCTTGCTCCGCACGGACCGATCATCCAACGCAAAGAGGTTATCAGCGCACCCCTAAGCGCATCCACAGCCAGTCTGTCATGAGCCGCACCCCCAGCAGCTAGACCACCAGAGGTTTCGGCAACCCGACACCCGGACACATCATTAATTGCACTCTGCAATGGCGGCCACGATGGCTAAATGAGTGCTGTGATTGTACAGTGATCTGTCGATCCCACCTCTAATCCCTTCCTTTCCTTCACCTTTTGTACTCATATTTCCCCCTATTGTCTGCTCCCCGGCTTCGGCCGTTTGTGTCGTTCAATGTTTCATGTATTCTTTGTACGACATTCGTCTTTCACCCGTCTCTCAATAAAGACATACCCACCCGAAATCCTAACCCGTGCGTTTTCTTTCCCCCGCTCCGCGTCGAATTGTTCAGGAACTATTACATATATAGTACATTTCATCACATTCATCACAAATTAACATACAAAAACGATAAAATAAACAACTAAAAACTAAATAAAATTACAAGAAAATTCAGAATTTAAATACATTAAACTAAAATTTCCCCCAAATTTATAACACATAAAATAAATATTTCATGAAAATTGCTCATTCTATTTGGCACAAGCAATTAACAAAAGACCCAATAGCCAATATTGCTGAACAAGGTGTTGATGTAGCAAAAATAGATATCTGTAAAATATTGTCCCCTTAAGTATTTGTCATAAAATCCAAACAAATCTAAGGAGAAACCCCCTAATCAGGCAACACTGGGTTGTAACGTATAATAAAAATGTAATAAATATACAAAGCGAGATATGAAAAAGAAAGACAGTGCGATTCAGCTGCAAATAAAAACAAACAAGGAATGAAAGCAGGAAAATCGACCAAAAAAAACCGATGTGGCATCGGCCAAAAAAAGCCGATGTGGTATCGGCCAAAAAAGGCCGAAGCCGATGCCGATGCCGATTCTTTTTTTTTTGGCCGATGCCGATACTAGCCGATGCCGATACCAATTTTATTGGCCGATACTAGCCGATGCCGATTAATCGGTCGGACTCTAGTTATATGGGAACAAAAAAATGTTGTGTATATGTGTATTGGGAATGAATGTATAAAATAATTATAACGCAATAAATGTGTAGTCAAATGTGTATTAAATGTGTTTGTATTTGTGAAAAAGTGATTTTTTTGTATAGCGGCCTTTAGACGGTCGCACATGTTTGCAATCATGTGCGATGGGGGAAATGTACGATGAGCGTTTACAGGGTCACACATGTGCGCACACTTCAGTTGTCTCGCTGCTGCCAACGAAGCAACATGGTATGCGCTTTCGCATCAATTTCTTTAAATTTGCATAAAAGCACCTCTATGCTGCGTTTCTTTTAATTTTTATTTTTATAATCTTCACCTTTTACTTCTCACAGTTCGGGATTGTGTCTATACACCTCAAAGAACTCCTTCCACAATATTTCATTTTTCTGCGACGCCATCCTCACTGCTCGCTGTCCACCGATCGAATGAAAAAATGCACTATGTGTGTCACACAGCCGTTTACACGGTCGCACATGTGCGTCGCGCCGACAGAGAAATCAAAAAATTTTGAAAACCGTCGCACATGTCCGACGACACGAATTTCTTGCGTTTACACGGTCATTCTTCTCGTCGCGCCGCACATGATTGCGGACATGTGCGACCGTCTAAAGGCCGCTTATGTGATCACGTAAATAATTACGTATGTGTATGTATGTATATATGTGTATGTATATATTTATATTGAAACGAAAAGGCACTTTGTGCTGTGCATGAACGCTTTTGCAAGCATACTTTAAGGCATGCACTTTGAAGTATAGCGAAACTGGTATAAATTCGCTTGGTATAGTCCGATATGGCAAGGATGGTTCTCGAAGAAATGGGCTGTGCGAGAATGGTCGAGCGCTTTCCAATTGGAAGTTGCAAAAACCTCGGCGCGATAAGAAAACTGGTATAAAAGCAGCAGTGGCAGCGCAATGGGTCGAGTCTGTGTTGAGCAAGCAAAGTGGTAACAAGTGTAGATACAAGCGAAGTGTAAATCTGTAAATAAAGTGATTGTTGATTTTTGCTGAGTAATTGAAGTTGTTTTATTTTCAAAACCAATCCAAACGAACCTGTGAAGTAATTTTCGTAACATTTGGTGTCAGACGTTCGGATTGGGTTACTGAAGATAAACAAAATAA
Organism: Melieria omissa; assembly: GCA_963971225.1. Classification (NCBI taxonomy): domain Eukaryota; kingdom Metazoa; phylum Arthropoda; class Insecta; order Diptera; family Ulidiidae; genus Melieria; species Melieria omissa. The sequence goes on along the minus strand of OZ020269.1, from coordinate 49,664,064 downwards.
AATTATAAAAACGCAGACATGGATAAACTTGAGCTATTGAAGGTGGACCAGCTGAAGAAGGAGCTGGCTGCCTGGAATTTGCCGACTGCTGGCGGAAAGGTGGAGTTGCAGCTGCGCTTGCGAGAGGCGTGTGAATCACGAGGCATCGATCGACGATCACAACCATACGCTGTACTACTGTGAGCTGAAGAACCGCAGGCAAAAAGCCAGCGAGGTGGTGCAGACATATGCAGCAGACATTGAGCGGCTCGTACAGTTGTGCTACCCAAAATTCGGCGCTGATGATCTCGAGAGAATGAAGATTGAGTCGTTCATTGAAGGTCTTCATGATCCCGAGACACGTCGCAGTGCGTTGATGATGGGCAAGTCGACATTTAAGGAGACGGTAACCAGCGCGATGACATATGAGGTGACATGGATTGGAGGCAATCGGTATGCACCTGCAAGGATACGCCAAATCCAGCCGGACAGCAAAATTTCGATCCAGGCCATAAGCTCTGAGACACCGGGCAGGCCACGGGTGGTCTCCTCTAAAATTGATTGTTGGGTTGGGGAAGAGGCGTTCCCGTTCTCGATCGCAATCGCCTGAAGCGAGGAATACTGACAATCGAGGCCCAGCCAACAAGCGCCGGGCTGAGGACGACGAGTCGTTAAACTAAAACGGGTCAGCCCAAAGGGGCGAGAGCTGATCCCCACAACCTGCTGCCCCACCGTCCTTGTCTCGCAGTTGAAACGACAACCCAGCAGCTTGACGATTGAAGGAAAGATAGATGGAAAGTTTTTCGTGTTGACACTGGATACTGATGGAGCGTCATATTCGATCATAAAAAGGAAGCTGCTGAAGAACTGGGAACCACTGAATGGCATACAGCTGCGGACTGCGACTGGCGAGCCGGCGCCGGTAAGAGGAAAAGTAACAAAAACGATTGCTATCGGCACCAGCAGCCTGGAACATGAGTTCATCGTCGCGGATATAATGGACGACGTGATTATCGGCGTGGATTTCATGATTAGGCACGGTTTTACGCTGGACCTGAAAGAAAATGTGCTGAGGTATGCCAACGTTGAATTCCCCCTGCACACTGGCTATGAGCGAAGCGTGGCGGTAAGGAGAGTTGTCTCGTGTCAACACCAGAAGATACCAGCGAATTCCGAGGCGATTGTGTGGGCAAAGGTGGATGAGGACGATGGGGCAAGTCGGCTGTGGGTTGTAGAAGCGCCAAAACAAGGATACGACAACATAATTATCGGACGTACATTAGTGGAACCCAAAAATGGCAAAATACCAGTCAGGATACTCAACCCACTGAACACACCCAGATATGTCGAAAAGGATGCGGTCATTGGCGAGTGTAGAGAGGCTGAAGCAGTTGTCAATTGCGAAAGCAGTCCACCCGGGGGAAGTAAGAAAAGCGGTTCTAACATGGACGTCATACCGCAGAACCAGTGGAGCAGCGAATTGACAGCCGAGCAGAAACAGAAGGCGCGGTCACTCCTACAGCACTATGGGTCAATATTTGCAACGGAAGCGGGCGGAAGAACAGCCATAGTGAAACACAACATCGACACCGGAAGTGCGAAACTAATCCGCCAGTCGTCAGAGAGAAAGGACGTGTTTATTTGTTCCTGACCTGCGTTGTTGTAAAGTAAAAGCACTTTCGCTTAAAGTGGACTGCTAGTGTCCGGTTTCATCTTTGCCCATGGATGATTTCTGCGGGAAATGTGGTAAACAATTTACCAGAGGAGATAGCCAAATTATTCCTTGCAGTGGCCTCTGCAAGCAGCTCTTTCATCGTGGCTGTTGCGTTGGAGTTGTCACCGAATACGAGTTGAAGCTACTCAAATCCAACAGAAACTTTGAGTACTTTTGCACCGAATGTAATGGAATGGCTACGAAATTCATTGGTGCCCGTGATGCTGTACTGGAATCCCAGAGATCCGGCTTCAACAAAATTCTAAGTGCCGTGGAGGCAATCTGCAAGTCATTAGTTTCCCAGTTTGATGACCTAAAATCATTTATTGCTGCGGAAACAACAAAGTCGCTTGCTTTGGAGCAGGAGAATGCAAAGCGCTTGGCTCTCATCTCGACTGAAATTGCGGTAATTCGCTCATCATTTTCTTCTGCTGCTGCTAAGTCTCCCTCGCGCCCTATAGCGGCACAGACGCCCTCTGTCCACGCTCACAACAACCTCACTTGGGCCCAACAGGTAGCTGGGGTCTCCCCGATAATCTCGCTTGCTGTTGATGGAGAGTGTTTCTATGGAAACCCGCCCGCTGCTGATGTTGTCGCTGACGTGCAGACGAATTCATTGCCTGCTGCTATTTCGTCGCTTGATGCTGTTGTTGTCGCTGACGTGCAGTCGAGTTCATTGCCTGCTGCTATTTCGTTGCTCGATGCTGCTTCGCATCCAACTTTATCGGCCTCTTCGACGCTTGCCAAAAACAATGCTGAGTGCATTACCGTGAGTAGGAAAAAACGAAACGAGCAACTGAGTTCCTTGCATACTGCTCAAACGTCGCTTGATGCTGTTGTTGCTGCTTCTGATGCCAGGTTCTCTGATCGGTCGCCGAGTGCTGCTGCTGTTGTTCCTGCTGCTTCTACACATCCAACTTAATCCGCCAATTCACAGCCCTCCAAAAGTAATGCTGAGTGGACTACTGTCAGTAAGAAGAGACGAAACGATGGTTTTCGTGTTGTTGGCTCAAACACGAATTCTGATCTCGACGTTGCTGTTCGCCTCAAGTGGCTACATCTCTCATCTTTCTCTCCTACCGTTTCTGAAGACAACATTATGGATTATGTTGCTAAACATTCTGCTGTGGACAAAAATTTGCTGTCTTGCTATAAACTGGTCAATAAAGATGTTTCGATCTCGTCGCTCAAAAAGATTAACTTCAAGCTCGGTATTCCTGAATCTTCATTTGATAAACTGCTTAACTCTGATTGTTGGCCTGCCAATGTTTGCATCCGCCCCTTTCGTTTTTTTCAACACAAAGGAGAGAAGGTGATGCAGCTTTAGCACCCTCATCAGTCCCCTGTGATCGTAATGGCATAAAGATCTACTTTCAAAATGTTTCGGGCCTTAGAACTAAATCTTCAAAATTGTTCCTGTTCAGCTCTCACCAGGAATACGACGTCTTCGTTTTCGTGGAAACCTGGCTGAACGCGAATTTTTTCGATCATGAATTTTTTGATGCCAACGTTTATGATGTTTTTCGTAAAGACAGAGATGCGGCCAAAACTGGCTGCTCTAGAGGCGGTGGGGTCTTGATCGCTGTTAAGCGCAATTTCCATGCATCGCGCTTTACACTCGATGATGAAGATTTAATTCTTGACCAGCTTTGTGTTCGTATCAAAGGTTCTTCTGGATTACTCTTTCTCTGTGTTTCTTATATTCCCCCGGACAGTGCTTACTCTTTGTACAAATCTCATGTCGACAATATCGTTTCCTTAATCACCGATAAGATTGGCGATAACCATATTTGTGTTCTCGGTGACTGTAATCTTTGCAATGTCAATTGGTCTACTACAAATGATGTCACCTCCCTTATTCCGTCTAATGTAAATTCCCCTTTAGAACTATATGTTATAGATACTTTGCTGAGTCTGGACCTTCATCAAATAAATGGCCTTTCTAACAAATTGGGTAGAATCTTAGATCTAATCTTCCTTAGTGTTAATGTTAAGTTTAGGTTGCTTGAATGTCTTTTCCCCTTCTCGTCCCCTGACAGGCATCACGTTCCAATTATTCTAGATTGTGAATTCTATGTTTTCCCCTTGTCTTCTGGTAGTCCCAGACCCTCTTTCAACTTCACCCATGCTGACTTTCCTGCACTGAATAATGTGCTCCTTGATGTTGACTGGAATATTCTTTTTGCGAACTATGATGTCTCTGATTGTTTCTCTGCTTTCAAATCTAAAGTTTATATGTTCTGTGTTGATACTATTCCGGTTAGCAAAAAGAGAAAGTATAAAATCCCTTGGCATACAAAAAGGCTTAAACATCTAAAGAATATAAAAAGCAAATATTACAAGAAATACAGACAAAGCTCTAGTAATCATTACTATCTTAAGTTTTTTAGTGCCCAGAAGGATTTTAATTGCCTCAATAAATTTTTATATCGAAATTATATTTTCAACTTAGAAGCCAATATCAATACTAACCCTAAGGCCTTTTGGCGATTCATTAATTCTAAAAATAACAGCTCATCTATTCCCTCGACTGTTTTCTTCGGAGATAAATCTGCCAGTTCTGCTCCGGAAGCTGCTGATCTCTTTGCGGACTTTTTCTTTTCTAATTTCGTTTCGGATTGTGCGTCCAGTAGCAACTTCTCCTTTAAATCTGATTCATCAATCAATTTCGGTTCCCTAGCTCTATCCCTAAGTGACGTGCTCAGTGGTATCAAACGATTGAAGCCATCAACACAAACCGATGCCGATGGTCTTTCACCTATTCTCCTAAAGAACTGTCCCTCGCTCGCATACCCTCTACAATTAATGTTCAATATGCCGCTTTCCTCTGGTGTTTTCATCGATGATTGGAAACTAGCGGCAATTACTCCTATTTTTAAAAACGGGAACAAAAACGACGTCTCTAGTTATCGCCCAATCTCCAAGCTCTCCACGGTTTCAAAACTTTTCGAAGGCATAATCAAGGAGAAGCTGTACTTTGCTGTAAAGAGTTTAATATCACCTAACCAGCATGGTTTTGTTGCGTCCCGCTCAACTGTCACTAATCTTGCGGTCTTTAGTAATTACTGTTTCTCTGCTTTTCAGAATAATTCCCAAGTGGACACAATCTATACCGATTTCTCCAAGGCTTTCGACAAAGTCTCTCATGACATACTCCTGTCTAAGCTTTCGATCTTGGGGTTTCATTCAGTCTTCTTGGATTGGATTAAATCTTATTTGAGCAACCGACAGTGCGTCGTCGTTGTTGATCATGCCATCTCGAAGCCTTTCGTCGCCACTTCTGGAGTCCCGCAGGGAAGTATTTTAGGCCCTTTGTTCTTTGTCCTCTTTATAAATGACATCAGTGATTGCTTCTCCTTCTCAAACTTCTTGCTCTATGCAGATGACTTGAAGATTTTCTCTGTTGTCCGTTCTTCGTCTGATTCTTTAAACATTCAGTCCGACCTCAACAATGTCCTCGCGTGGTGTAGGAAAAATCGTTTATGCTTGAACGTCAGCAAATGCTTTCACTCAACTTTTTCGAAATGCTCTAATACAGTAACAACTTCTTTCGAAATTGATGGCTCAGTATTAGGAAAGGTGGCTGAGATCAAGATTCTGGGCGTTGTGTTTGACTCAAAGTTCAGTTTCACTTCCCATGTTAATCGCATTGTGTCACGTGCCTACTCTATGTTAGGGTTTGTCCGCCGTAATTCTTCCTCCTTTTCTAATCCCTATACGCTCAAGCTCTTGTATTCTACCTTTGTTAGGTCCAGACTGGAATATCCTGCGTTCATCTGGAGACTGTATCATGCGTCGCATTCTAATCCTTTAGAGCGTATCCAAAAAAGATTCCTACAGTTTGCCCTTCGCTCCATTCGTTTTTCTGAGCCCCAGCCTCCTTACAGGTCTAGATGTCTTCTGCTTGGTTTAAAATCTCTTGAAACCAGGAGGTCTGTCACTTCAATGGCTTTCATTTGATGAAGGCAAAATCACGGCGGTGAAGGAGTGGCCCCGGCGAAGCAATCTACACGAACTCCGCAGATTCCTGGGCCTGTGCACATACTACCGAAGATTCGTTCCTGGATTTGCGAACATAGCTGGCAGCTTGCACAAACTGACGAAAAAGAATCAAGCCTTCGCGTGGGGCGAAGAGCAGGAGCAGGCTTTTGGACGACTGAAGGAAAAATTGTGCACTGCTCCAATTCTGGCCTTCCCCGTGCCTGGAGAGATGTTTGTGCTGGATACAGATGCAAGTGGGCATAGTATTGGCGGTGTGCTGTCACAGATAATAGATGGCCAAGAACAAGTGATAGCCTACTACAGCAAAATTTTGTCAAAGCCAGAACGCAACTACTGTGTGACACGGAGGGAGTTGCTCGCAGTATTGGAATGCGTGAAACACTTCCATAAATACCTGTATGGGCAAAAGTTTCGCCTGCGCACAGATCATGCGGCATTGAAATGGCTGCTGAACTTTAAAGATCCGGAAGGCCAGTTGGCGCGGTGGATCGAGCGACTGCAGAGCTACGACTACACGGTAGAGCATCGCAAGGGTAGCAGCCATGGAAATGCCGATGCCTTGTCACACCGTCCGTGCAAAACCGAATGCAGGCATTGTTCGCGAGCCGAAAGCAAAGAGCAGATAGTGGACGTCCGATTGGTCAGCGTTATGCCAGAGGAGGAGTGGTCTGCGGAGAAGATACAAAAGGACCAGCGCGAGGATACGCATCTTCAAAAAATCATTGAAGGCAAGAAGCAAGGCGCACGTCCAGACTGGCAGGAGATGGCCGGTGAGAGCCCGATCGCGAAGGCTTACTGGGCGCAGTGGCAAAGTCTGCAGCTGTCTGATGGTTGCCTATACCGCGAGTGGGAGAGTGAGGATGGCCGGACCAGCAATTCCCTAATTGTAGTCCCGAAATGCAGGATACCATAAAGACTCCAGCGGAGGGCACCTAGGCATCACAAAAACTGTCGCCAAAATAAAAAGACGATTCTACTGGGTAGGAGGCCAGGAGTCTGTCGCCGATTGGATTAAGAGCTGTGATCGATGTTCGGCTGCGAAAGGGCCAACAAAAAGATCTCGGGGTCGCATGCAGCAGTACAACATGGGAGCACCCTTTGCGCGAATTGCCATGGACGTCGCCGGGCCATTCCCACTTAGCACTCAAGGCAACAAATATGTGCTGGTGGTAATGGACTATTTCAGCAAATGGCCCGAAGTGTATCCTATTCCTAACCAGGAGGCCTCCACGGTCGCGGCAATGCTGGTAAACAACTGGGTGGCCAGATTTGGAGTTCCACTGGAGTTGCACTCGGATCAAGGCCGGAATTTCGAATCTCTGGTATTAAAGGAAGTGTGTGAGCTACTAGGAATAAGGAAAACGCGCACCTGTCCTTTGCATCCCCAGTCCGACGGCATGGTGGAACGATTCAATCGAACGCTGGAGGAATATCTACGGAAAGTAGTAGGCAAAAATCAAAAGGATTGGGACACGCATATTCCGCTGTTCTTGATGGCGTATAGGGCAGCCCCGTGCGATACGACAGCACTCACTCCAGCCCGAGCAGTGTTTGGCACGGAGCTGAGGTTGCCTGCTGACTTGAAGTTCGGAGTGGTCAGCACGACGGAAGGCGCTAAGACTGATTACGCAGTTAATAAGCGATCGGAGCTGGAAGAAATCCACCAGCTTATAAGGGACCGTATCCAACTGGTCAGCGATAAGATGAAAGCCATATATGATCTACGAGCTAACACAGCGGGGTTCCAAGAAGGCGATCTAGTAATGCTTTACAACCCGCAGCGGAGGAAAGGTTTGTCTCCAAAGCTTCAAACGTCATGGGAAGGACCGTACACGGTCGTTACCAGGATTAATGACGTGGTGTACAGGGTTCAACGCTGCGGCAACAGAAACGCCAGGTTGAAAGTAGTCCATTTGGAGCGCCTGGTATCTTACTCCGGCGGAGCCTCGGTACTTGTTCGGGACGAACAAGTCTGAGTGATGGGCAGTGAAACGAAAAGGCACTTTGTGATGTGCATGAACGCTTTTGCAAGCATACTTTTAGGCATGCACTTTGAAGTACAGCGAAACTGCTATAAATTCGCTTGGTATAGTCCGATATGGCAAGGATGGTTCTCGAAGAAATGGGCTGTGCGAGAATGGTCGAGCGCTTTCCAATTGGAAGTTGCAAGAAACTTCGGCGCGATAAGAAAACTGGTATAAAAGCAGCAGTGGCAGCGCAATGGGTCGAGTCTGTGTTGAGCAAGCAAAGTGGTAACAAGTGTAGATACAAGCGAATTGTAAATCTGTAAATAAAGTGATTGTGGATTTTTGCTGAGTAATTGAAGTTGTTTTATTTTCAAAACCAATCCAAACGAACGTGTGAAGTAATTTTCGTAACAATATATATATATATATGTGTGTATAAAAATATATATTTGTATGTATATATATGTGTATGTATATAGAGTATTGTGCAAAACTTAAGCAACTTTTGTATTACTCATGAATAGAACTCCATATTTGCCAATACTTCAATTCGAAGTGAGAATAATTTTATATTTATATAATGCTCAGAATGTAATTACAGCAAATATATAAAAAAACCAAACATATCAATTCACAAACGGTAAAAACATTTACGAAAACGAAACATATTCCAAAATTAGCTGTGCAAAACCTAAGCAACTTTATACTAGTATTTGGTGTAATACCCTTTGCTTTGTATGACTGCAGCAAATCTTTTAGGCATTGACTCAATTAGGTTTAAAATTGTGGTTTCAGGTATTTTTCTCCATTCTTCTTTGAACTTAAAAAACAATTCGCCCCTATTACGAAAGCGTGTTCCACCCAGACGCCTTTTAAGAATGCCGAACAAATTTTCGATGGGATTCAAGTCCGATGATTGGGCCGGCCAATCAAGGACTGTAATCCCATTTGAACTGAGCCACTGTTTTACCAACTTCGATGTGTGTTTCGTGGCATATTGTCTTCAGCATAGGGCTGCATCTGGTTTTCTAAAATATCCTTATAGACAAAGCGATCCATTTTTGTCGAAATTTCGTGTACAGGGCCAAGACCAAAACCAGAGAAGCATGTCCAAATCATAACACTCCCACCGCCATGCTTTACAGTTCCTTTGCAGTAACGTTATGATAACCGTAATTCTAAAACAGTAGCTGAAGCTAACAGAATTGCTTACGTTTTGCACAGCGAATTTAGGTATATATTTAAATTTCGTTGATTTTTTTCTCGTTAGTGAGGTTATATGTATTGCTTTGTAAATGTTTGTTGTAATTACATTCTAAGCTTTAAAAAATACCCCATTTTTTCACTATTTCAACTATTTGAATATATTGTATTTTGTTCATAAGAAATGAAAAAGTTGCTTAGGTTTTGCACAATACTGTATATATGTGTATGTGATTAACGTATTATTGTGTTAATGTAAGTAAAAAGGTGTAAAAAGAATTTTCTGTACAACAATTTTTGTGTCCGAGTGGGCGATATTTGTCCCACTGTATGCACTTGGGGTGGCAGGAGAAATGCAGTGAATGAGTTTAGGAGTCAAATTTAAAACGCGACCGTCTTCTTCGATTCCTCTTTATTAATGTCGACTTCCAATTTCTCACATCGAACATGCGGAATGGAACATTAAGGTAAGGTTTACAGATTATTATAGATAATTACATGAATGGAAAAATAAGGTAAGGTTTACAGATTATTATAGATAATTACATGAATGGAACAATAAGGTAAGGTTTACAGATTATTACATTTTTTTTTTTTTTTTTTTTTTAACAGGAACAAACGCGCAGGGGATGACCCCTATTAATGCGAAGCATTGCGTTGGTTCAGGAAGGATATAAAGGTTAGGAGATAGGGTTATGAGTGAAGTGTTTATGGACTCTTGCCTTGAACCCATCGAGATCATAAGTGCTGGGGAAAATATCCGCAGGGAGACCATTCCACAGCCGTGCTGTACGGGCCAGAAACGAACTTTCCCTGTAGTGCGTAGTGCGCTGGAACATCGTTTCGACGTGGAATGCATGGGCGCTAGTGTTCAAACGGGTTGTCCGGGGGAATACCCGAAGTGATGGTATCAAGCTGCTCATCTCCACTGAGCCGTTACCAAAAAAGTATCGGTAAAATAACACCACACAAGCCACGTTTCGACGATGTTCCAAGGAGTCAATAGAGCTGGATGCCCCACTGTCCCCTATAAGTTTAATCGCACGGTTTTGCACCCGATCGAGGAGCTCCAAATGGGTTTTTGAAGCCCCCGCCCAGAGGTGCGAGTTAAACTCCATTTTAGGTCGGATATAGGTGGTGTAAATAATGCGGAGATCAGACGGAGTGAAATATTTTTTGCACCGCTTTAGGAAGCCGAGGCACTTGGCTGCTTCTTTCGACACGCCAAAAATATGATCGTTCCAACGAAGATCGTTCTTAATGGACATGCCCAGAACATCAAGAGCTGCCGATTCCGCAATACCCACACCACCCATAACCAGGGATGTGTTGGGATGTGGGGAGACTCGTTTGTGGGATAACAGGCAACATTGGGTCTTGCGGGGATTAAAATCGACCCTGTTCGCTTGACCCCACTTGGAGATTGATTGTAGGTCGCTATTAAGTGTGTCATTCATACGGCGCCGTTCTCTCTCAATCTCCACAGAGCTGGGACGCTTTGTGAAAGAGTATGAATGACAAATGGTGCTGTCATCCGCAAACGAGTAGATGGGATTCTTCGTCGACGACAACAGGTCGTTGATGAAGATCAGGAAGAGGGTTGGAGAAAGGACCGAACCCTGCGGCACTCCCGCGCTAAGGGAATGCTTTTCCGAGGCTATGCCGTCTACTACAACACGAATAGAGCGATCATAGAGGAAGCTCGTAATCCAACGAGAGAAGATACTACCGACACCATAGGCAATCAATTTTGACACGAGTGCTTTATGCCACACCCGGTCAAAGGCCTTGGAAATATCCAATGCAACAACCTTGCTTTCACCGAGGTTTAGAATGCTATGGTTCCATTTCTCGGATACTCAGATACTTCACAAGGTTGAAGTTTACAATGCTTTCCATTGCTTTGGAAAGCACCGAACAGATTGCTATAGGTCGGTAGTTCGCAGGGTCAGTAGTCTTGCCTTTTTTAGGAACTGGTTGAACATTTGCTACCTTCCAACATGTCGGAAATACACCTGTGGTGTATGACATGTTGAAAAGTTTGCGTAATGGACAAGACAGCGAAGTAGCGCACTTTTGCAAAACAAGGGCTGGAATGCCGTCCGGCCCTGAAGCCTTATTTACATCGAGATTTGCAAGCACTCTTTTAACTACCCGTGTCCGAAAATGAATTTCTGGCATAGAGCAAGATACGTTCTCGACTACGGGTAGTGGTTGATCGCTGGGGGGCAGGGAGGAATTCTCTGCGAAAATTTTAGCCAACAAATTAGCTTTATCAACCGAGTGAGTGATGATTTGATCATTGTTAAGTAGAGTTGGGATTGAAGATGATGTTTGGTTCTTCACCTTCTTAACGAATGACCAGAAGTTCTTACTACCACGCTGGCATTGAAGAACTTTTTTCCTTTGGCGCTGTTCGTGCAGAAATTTTTGGCGCCTTAGGATGGCATTGCATCGATTTCTAGCCTGTTTACGCAGCTGTTCAGTGGTGGCATTTTTATTTGCCTGCCATGCTCTGAAAGCTTCCTCTTTAGACCTGACAGCAATTCTGCATGTCTCATTAAACCAGATATTGTCCTTGGGTTTAATGCAAATTTGCTTATTGGGGATGAAGGACCGCATTCCCAATAGTATTATTTCTTCGACCATTTTGGCTGCGGCATTTATGTTTCTATCAAGAAAACACAATTTCCAATTGAAGCGGGCGAAAAATTCATTAAGTCCACTCCAGTTAGCTTTATCATACATCCACACTAGGCGCTTCGGGGCTAAGAGCGAAGCATTGCGGATAGAAGAGTATGAGAAAGACGCCAAAATGGTACAATGGTCCGAGTTTCCAAGAGGTGCGTGCATTTCAACATCGTATTTTTCATGATGTGAAGTGAGAAAAAGGTCTAGAGTATTGAGAGCTTGCCCCGCAACGCAGGGGATATGCGTTGGTTCATGCACTAATTGAGTCAAGTTATTAGACTCGGCAAAGAGCTCGACAAATAAGCCTTCAGGAGTTGTGTGGCTGGAATGGCGTAGCCAATTGGAATTATGAATATTGAAATCACCAGCAACTACAATTTCACTATTCGGATTTCACGATTCCAGAATCTGAGAAATAGAATCAGAGAGAAGATCAAACTTGTTATAAGTAAAATCTCTCCCTGAATTCGGGCTTCTATATAGGAAGCAGAAGTGCAGAATGTGCGACTGGATATTGAATTTAACCCACATGGAGCTAAATTCGGCATCCGTCGTGTATAGTTGTTGCTGGCACTGGTACGCAACATTACTGCACACATAAATGGCAAGACCCCTGTGAGGAGAGAATAATGGCAGTAGGTGGTAACCAGGGATGTAAAAATCCAGTGGATCTGCATCCCCACACACCTGGGTTTCACCTAGTGCCATTATATGGGGTTTATGGAGGTTAACAAATGCATATACAGCAAAAAAGTTCGCCCTGAGCCCGCGCACGTTGCAGAAGGCTATGCGGAATTTGTCCACCACCATGGTCTATATGGGCTAAAGATCAAGGAAAGTAGCTGGGAATGAGATCTGCCGCACTAAGAAATTGATTATGCTCTGTGGTAAGTGTTATGCCTTTACCACAGAACAGTCAATTTCTCAGTGTCGAACAAGACCGCATGTAGCGCCACTGAATACGGACGGAGGAGGGAGACACGGAAAATGAACCAAAGACAACGCGAGCAGAGGTCAACGCAGCGGACAGCGAGAACAATTTAACGGCAGTTTATGTTTGTTGTTTGGTTTTGCATTTGAATTTGCATTTGGGTCGGGTTATTAGTGATTATTTAATATTATTATTATTTAATTGTTGGGCACACGCGGCGTAGCAGCAACGCAACGAGACATATCGGTCGGACGAACATTAAAACACGCGAGGGACGGACAGAAACAAAAGAACCGCGGAGCACAAGACGGCACGTCTGCCCACGCGTAACACTTGACACATGAATGAAACAATAAGGTATCTCTTATAGATAATTACATGAATGGAACAATAATGTATGTTTTACATATCAACACTTAGTTAAACGCTGCTACATTCGGTCATCCTGACAATAAGAGATCCCCTGATCTCTTCTGTGTTGAACAAAATCATCTTCTAAGCCCCTACGCCCGCTGAACCAAGGTTTTAGGTTTCCCACTGCCCATACGCCTTGATATGGTGTACGGGATTGCTGAAAGCCGTCTACGTCCTCCAGCAGGTATCGATCGTTGCGTAGTACTTTCGTTACTCGGTACGGACCTCGAAATTTAGGTATGAGTTTTTTTTTACATAATCGCCTTCTGTATATATATGTGGGTATTGGAGTTTTTTGTCTACCTGTCGTTTATTATACTCTTGCATCTTCTCTTGATTTTCCGCCGCCTTATTTCGTAATTCCTCGAGATTAATTTGTTTTGGGCTATCATAAGCTTCATCTAACCCTTCTTTTAAAGAATCTATAACGTCTCCTCTCTGTAACGTACCGAAAAGTACTATACTAGGGTGTTCATTTATGCTTCTATGCATCGTGTTGTTGAGTGCATGCTCTACTCTCTCTATAATTACGTCCCAGTGTAACCCTCTGTCCGGTTCTGTTAGCTTGGCTATCATGGGACCTAAACTTCGGTTCACTCGTTCCACTTGGCCATTTGCTTGAGAAGAACCTGTAGCTATCTTCATGTGCTTTACTGCGTTTAAAGCCAAAAATTCTTTAAATTCGATGTAAAACAACTTCCCCTATCCGAGATAAGACACTTGCGCCTGCTATAAGATCTGAAGTAGTCTCTGAGTGCTGTGGTTACTTCCCTTGTTTTTGTGGTTTTTGTGGTGTACAACCTGGTAAACTTCGAGAAAGCATCTATTACAACCAGAATGTGTTTCTTCGCTCTGGAATTGTCTACTGGGCCATAATGATCAACGTGAACGATTTCGAAAAGTGCGTTCCCTTTTGGAATGCTATGTAAAAATCCCTCCTCGCGGCCGGTCTTAGGAGAATAGGCAATGCATTTCAAACAATTTGCTATATGTTTTCTTACTTTTTCTTTCATTTTTGGAAACCAATAGCCCTTTGAAATTAGTTCTACTACTTTGTCAATACCTACGTGACCCATTTCATCGTGGTACTTATAAATTATATAGGTTTCCATATCTTCGGGAACATAAAATAAAAACCCACCATCATCTTTTTTCCTGTATACCACGCCATTTCTCATCTCGAACAAACCTCCGCAGATTCCTGCAATTTCTCTGGCAAACTGCAAATCTTTTCGTCTTTTCCTTGGTATATAATCAAATTTTCTTCAAGTGTATTAGTGTCTAAAACGAGAATATTCGTGCACCGGCTTAATGCATCGACATGCTGCATTCTTGTCCCTGCACGGTATTCAAGTACGTAATCGTAATTTTGCAGTTCGAGGGCCCACCTGGCTATTCTAGGTTTTAAATCTTTTTTGTTAAGTGTTATGGTCAGTGAGTTGCAATCAGTGAGTATTTTAAATTGTTTTCCTTGGAGGTAGACCCGAAAACGTTGAAGAGCATTGATTATGGCTAATGTTTCCAACTCAAAGCTCTGATATTTTGACTCTGTTTCGCTAGTTCTCTTTGAAAAATAAAATATTGGGTGTAGTCTACCATCGGCTTTCTTTTGTAAGAGGATTGCCCCAAATCCGATTAAACTTGCATCGCAATGTAGTTCTGTTTCGTCGTTCGGATCGTATAATGCGAGCACCGGTGACTCCAACAGTTTTTGCTTTAAAGCTTCAAATGACTTTAATTCGATTGGGCCGAATTGAAATTTTTTGTCTTTCTTCGTGAGGTCATACAAAGGTTTGGCAATTAAGGAAAAATGTTTTACAAACCTACGGAAATACGAGCAAAGACCTAAGAAGCTTTGAACAGAATGAGTAGTCTGGGGTATTGGACAATTTTGAATGGCTTGAAGCCCCTTTTCGTCTGCTTTTATCCCGTTTCCATCAATCTTGTAACCCAAATATTTCACGTTTGCCTGCAAAAACTTACATTTATCTAATCGAAGTTCCAGCCTATTTTTGACTAATCTATTGAAAACCTCCGTTAAAATCACAAAGTGCTCTTCAATGCTCTCCGTAGCTATCATAATGTCGTCTAAATAAATTATTTATTTGTTCGCCCTTACCATATCCGCATATATTCTGTTCACAAAACGTTGGAAAACAGACTGGGCGTTTTTTAGCCCAATTGGCATCCTCAAAAACTCAAATTGGCCTAAAGGTGTTGTGAACGATGTGTATTTAATTGAATCTGGGTGCATGTATACATGGAAAACCCCGTTTTTTAAGTCTAATTTCGAAAAAAAGTTTCTTTTTAGTCAGGGTGTCTAGTAAATCATCAATTACTGGAATCGGGTAGTTATCTCTAGCCGTATCTTTATTTAATGTACGATAGTCGACGCACATTCTTAGTTCACCTGTCTTTTTCTTGACTAATACGATTGGTGATGCAAACTCCGATTCGCTCGCTGTGATGTAGCCCTTTGCCAGATATTCGTCCAACAATTTTTGTAACTCTGTTTTTTCAGCGTATGACAGCCGTCTTGGTGAACAGTGGAAAGGTTTTGCGTTTTCGACAGACAATTTCAATTTCAAACTTAATTTTTGGTTCACGAGGGCGCAAGGGCTTTACATACAAGTTTTTGAATAATTCTACAAATTTTTTTTTGATAGCAACAACTACAATTTCACTATTCGGATTTCACGATTCCAGAATCTGAGAAATAGAATCAGAGAGAAGATCAAACTTGTTATAAGTAAAATCTCTCCCTGAATTCGGGCTTCTATATAGGAAGCAGAAGTGCAGAATGTGCGACTGGATATTGAATTTAACCCACATGGAGCTAAATTCGGCATCCGTCGTGTATAGTTGTTGCTGGCACTGGTACGCAACATTACTGCACACATAAATGGCAAGACCCCTGTGAGGAGAGAATAATGGCAGTAGGTGGTAACCAGGGATGTGAAAATCCAGTGGATCTGCATCCCCACACACCTGGGTTTCACCTAGTGCCATTATATGGGGTTTATGGAGGTTAACAAATGCATATACAGCAAAAAAGTTCGCCCTGAGCCCGCGCACGTTGCAGAAGGCTATGCGGAATTTGTCCACCACCATGGTCTATATGGGCTAAAGATCAAGGAAAGTAGCTGGGAATGAGATCTGCCGCACTAAGAAATTGATTATGCTCTGTGGTAAGTGTTATGCCTTTACCACAGAACAGTCAATTTCTCAGTGTCGAACAAGACCGCATGTAGCGCCACTGAATACGGACGGAGGAGGGAGACACGGAAAATGAACCAAAGACAACGCGAGCAGAGGTCAACGCAGCGGACAGCGAGAACAATTTAACGGCAGTTTATGTTTGTTGTTTGGTTTTGCATTTGAATTTGCATTTGGGTCGGGTTATTAGTGATTATTTAATATTATTATTATTTAATTGTTGGGCACACGCGGCGTAGCAGCAACGCAACGAGACATATCGGTCGGACGAACATTAAAACACGCGAGGGACGGACAGAAACAAAAGAACCGCGGAGCACAAG
Source organism: Melieria omissa (assembly GCA_963971225.1). Taxonomy (NCBI): domain Eukaryota; kingdom Metazoa; phylum Arthropoda; class Insecta; order Diptera; family Ulidiidae; genus Melieria; species Melieria omissa. The sequence goes on along the minus strand of OZ020269.1, from coordinate 49,647,624 downwards.
ACGGCACGTCTGCCCACGCGTAACACTTGACACATGAATGAAACAATAAGGTATCTCTTATAGATAATTACATGAATGGAACAATAATGTATGTTTTACATATCAACACTTAGTTAAACGCTGCTACATTCGGTCATCCTGACAATAAGAGATCCCCTGATCTCTTCTGTGTTGAACAAAATCATCTTCTAAGCCCCTACGCCCGCTGAACCAAGGTTTTAGGTTTCCCACTGCCCATACGCCTTGATATGGTGTACGGGATTGCTGAAAGCCGTCTACGTCCTCCAGCAGGTATCGATCGTTGCGTAGTACTTTCGTTACTCGGTACGGACCTCGAAATTTAGGTATGAGTTTTTTTTTACATAATCGCCTTCTGTATATATATGTGGGTATTGGAGTTTTTTGTCTACCTGTCGTTTATTATACTCTTGCATCTTCTCTTGATTTTCCGCCGCCTTATTTCGTAATTCCTCGAGATTAATTTGTTTTGGGCTATCATAAGCTTCATCTAACCCTTCTTTTAAAGAATCTATAACGTCTCCTCTCTGTAACGTACCGAAAAGTACTATACTAGGGTGTTCATTTATGCTTCTATGCATCGTGTTGTTGAGTGCATGCTCTACTCTCTCTATAATTACGTCCCAGTGTAACCCTCTGTCCGGTTCTGTTAGCTTGGCTATCATGGGACCTAAACTTCGGTTCACTCGTTCCACTTGGCCATTTGCTTGAGAAGAACCTGTAGCTATCTTCATGTGCTTTACTGCGTTTAAAGCCAAAAATTCTTTAAATTCGATGTAAAACAACTTCCCCTATCCGAGATAAGACACTTGCGCCTGCTATAAGATCTGAAGTAGTCTCTGAGTGCTGTGGTTACTTCCCTTGTTTTTGTGGTTTTTGTGGTGTACAACCTGGTAAACTTCGAGAAAGCATCTATTACAACCAGAATGTGTTTCTTCGCTCTGGAATTGTCTACTGGGCCATAATGATCAACGTGAACGATTTCGAAAAGTGCGTTCCCTTTTGGAATGCTATGTAAAAATCCCTCCTCGCGGCCGGTCTTAGGAGAATAGGCAATGCATTTCAAACAATTTGCTATATGTTTTCTTACTTTTTCTTTCATTTTTGGAAACCAATAGCCCTTTGAAATTAGTTCTACTACTTTGTCAATACCTACGTGACCCATTTCATCGTGGTACTTATAAATTATATAGGTTTCCATATCTTCGGGAACATAAAATAAAAACCCACCATCATCTTTTTTCCTGTATACCACGCCATTTCTCATCTCGAACAAACCTCCGCAGATTCCTGCAATTTCTCTGGCAAACTGCAAATCTTTTCGTCTTTTCCTTGGTATATAATCAAATTTTCTTCAAGTGTATTAGTGTCTAAAACGAGAATATTCGTGCACCGGCTTAATGCATCGACATGCTGCATTCTTGTCCCTGCACGGTATTCAAGTACGTAATCGTAATTTTGCAGTTCGAGGGCCCACCTGGCTATTCTAGGTTTTAAATCTTTTTTGTTAAGTGTTATGGTCAGTGAGTTGCAATCAGTGAGTATTTTAAATTGTTTTCCTTGGAGGTAGACCCGAAAACGTTGAAGAGCATTGATTATGGCTAATGTTTCCAACTCAAAGCTCTGATATTTTGACTCTGTTTCGCTAGTTCTCTTTGAAAAATAAAATATTGGGTGTAGTCTACCATCGGCTTTCTTTTGTAAGAGGATTGCCCCAAATCCGATTAAACTTGCATCGCAATGTAGTTCTGTTTCGTCGTTCGGATCGTATAATGCGAGCACCGGTGACTCCAACAGTTTTTGCTTTAAAGCTTCAAATGACTTTAATTCGATTGGGCCGAATTGAAATTTTTTGTCTTTCTTCGTGAGGTCATACAAAGGTTTGGCAATTAAGGAAAAATGTTTTACAAACCTACGGAAATACGAGCAAAGACCTAAGAAGCTTTGAACAGAATGAGTAGTCTGGGGTATTGGACAATTTTGAATGGCTTGAAGCCCCTTTTCGTCTGCTTTTATCCCGTTTCCATCAATCTTGTAACCCAAATATTTCACGTTTGCCTGCAAAAACTTACATTTATCTAATCGAAGTTCCAGCCTATTTTTGACTAATCTATTGAAAACCTCCGTTAAAATCACAAAGTGCTCTTCAATGCTCTCCGTAGCTATCATAATGTCGTCTAAATAAATTATTTATTTGTTCGCCCTTACCATATCCGCATATATTCTGTTCACAAAACGTTGGAAAACAGACTGGGCGTTTTTTAGCCCAATTGGCATCCTCAAAAACTCAAATTGGCCTAAAGGTGTTGTGAACGATGTGTATTTAATTGAATCTGGGTGCATGTATACATGGAAAACCCCGTTTTTTAAGTCTAATTTCGAAAAAAAGTTTCTTTTTAGTCAGGGTGTCTAGTAAATCATCAATTACTGGAATCGGGTAGTTATCTCTAGCCGTATCTTTATTTAATGTACGATAGTCGACGCACATTCTTAGTTCACCTGTCTTTTTCTTGACTAATACGATTGGTGATGCAAACTCCGATTCGCTCGCTGTGATGTAGCCCTTTGCCAGATATTCGTCCAACAATTTTTGTAACTCTGTTTTTTCAGCGTATGACAGCCGTCTTGGTGAACAGTGGAAAGGTTTTGCGTTTTCGACAGACAATTTCAATTTCAAACTTAATTTTTGGTTCACGAGGGCGCAAGGGCTTTACATACAAGTTTTTGAATAATTCTACAAATTTTTTTTTGATATGATGCTTAACATTTTCTCCAATATTCAAATCAAATTCGCAATCAGGATTACAATCAATTGCTAGCAAAAAGTTTTTAAAAATATTACACTCATAATCCGGATTGTTACTCTCATTACTTAAATTGGTGCACTCTTTACCCAAATCATTATGTTCAATACCTAAATTTTCACACCCATTATTCAAACCATTACACTCATTTTCCCTACTGGGTGTGATATTTACGCTTTTCGAGTTTCTTATGCTTTACTCATCGGAAAGTTTGTTGTTACTCTTTTCGCATTTAGGTTTACCGTCTAATGTTGCTTCCATCTTCAAATACTAATTTGGCTTTACTTGCCTTCAGAAAATCCCTGCCCAAAATTGCTTGATAGTTCATGCACTCGTCGGATACCACACAAAGATTTAATTCAACTGTTTTATCTTCCAGAATAATATGACACAAGATTTTGCCGAAAATATAGATTTTGCTTTTATTCAGAAAAATTAATAAAATGAACTTTTCCAATAAACGATTTCCGCACCAGGCTAATCGGGCTCCCCGAGTCTATCAAGCATTCTAGGGACAAAGAGATTCTAGGATTTGTTTGCATAATAAATTCATAATATCTTACATATTCATTTTCGCCTATATATTGAACGCTTTTCATCTTGTGATCCAGGCAGTTGGCGGCTTTGTGTTCCCGGCTCCCGCACACATGGCAAGCACCCCATTCCCGCTTGGGCTTGTTGCATTGAGAGGCGTAGTGCCCAACGTAGTTGCAGTTATAGCAACGAATCTTTGTGACATCATTTTTTGCGCCGTTTGGTTGTTGCGTACTCACTCGCTGTTGTAGCTGCACTCTCGAAAAAGCTTGTAGTAACTGCGATGCATTGGTGTAACATTGTATATAAGCCTGCGTGCGCAGCCTGGTGTCAGGGATCCCCTCGATGACACAGTCAAGTAATTCGTCTTCGTCGATTTGGATAGGATTTGCGAGCAAGATTTTGTCGCTGTAGTACGAAGTGAAACTTTGGCCGTGCTTCTATTTCCTTGCCTAGAAGCTGCGATGCAATGCTAGTTTGTTCCTCTTCCAACCAAAGAACTGCTGTATATCCTCCAACAACTCTTCCGTGCTCTCGTTTGCATAGCACGGTTTTGAGTACAGCCACGTCTGTGCTCGGCCAGCCAATCTGCTTAGCACCAGTGTCCGTATTTCCCGCTCGCCGACCTCATATGCGTTCCCTACACTGCTCAATTGCTGGATCCATATGTCGACGTTCGTTTCTCCATCGTATGTCGGCACCAAATTGCGTATAATTTCGAATGAGATACGGGCTGCGCCTACTGTACCATTTGACTGTGGTGCAAAGGCTGCGGCGTCGCAGGCGTCCGTGTGGCGTGACATCGAATTCGAACGTATGTTCTCCCGTTCTAGCACACTGATTCTACGTTTCAAAGCTGCGATGTCATCGCTCTCGTTCTCTGGGGAAGCTTCGACGCATGCGGCGCCTTCGGCTTCTGTGTGTATGGGTTCTGCGCATGCGGTCGGGCATTCGCCGCGAACCGCTGGTGGTATTTCGCTTATCCGCATTGCCAGAACATTCTTTGTGCCGGCAGTTGGCAACTGCAATTTCTTCAGCCATTCTCGCAGCTCCGCGGCGGTGTAGTCATCCGCGCAGATCGAACCCTCCATACTGGAACTCCACGAATAGATTTTAAACACGAGAAGAGAAAAAAAAAATTGACTGCCGGCGCGCGCAGTTGTATCCCACTTCTGAATTTTTAGGAGTCAAATTTAAAACGCGACCGTCTCCTTTCGATTCCTCTTTATTAATGTCTCTTCGACTTCCAATTTCTCACATCGAACACGCGTAATGGAACATTAAGGTAAGGTTTACAGATTATTATAGATAATTACATGAATGGAACAATAAGGTGAGGTTTACAGATTATTATAGATAATTACATGAATGGAACAATAAGGTAAGGTTTACAGATTATTACATGAATGAAACAATAAGGTATGTCTTATAGATAATTACATGAATGGAACAATAATGTATGTTTTACATATCAACACTTAGCTAAACGCTGCTACATGAGTATGTGCAGCGCTATTGAAAATTTTCTAAGTCCTCAAAAAAAAATATGCTGCGAAAAAGGAGTAACTCGTCCCACTGTGTATGCTTTGTTTACTTCTGCTAGCGAAAAAGGGGAATTGCTTAGGCAGAAGTACGAAAATGTGATTGCACTTGGAGGCAGCAGCGGGAGTGCTTGCTGCTGGTGCAGGCGCGGATTCAGAAAAATATTTCGGGGGGGGGGGGTTTCAAAAATGAATTCATTAATATTTGTAAAATGCCTTTTAATTTGTATATAGTTTTATAGGCGATCCAAATATTTTCGGGTTGAAATCCCACGCCCCCCTCGAATATTCAAAACTTTTATTTATTTTTCTTTTATTCTTTTTGTTTTTTGCTTGTATTTCAGACTATAAATGGAACGTAAAAAGAGCATATTTTGAAGAATTTTAAGAATATTTTAAGGAAAAAGCATGAAAAGTGATGAAAATGGCTATGGTTCATTATACACCAAATGGTTAACTGATTTACAAAAAATGTGTATGTTTTTGACCATCAAAGAAAACCCCTTAAAATTCCATATTTTCCGACTTTGAGGTCCAATTACCGCGGCATTTTAAAACTTATAAAAATAAGTTGCATCGGAAAAGAAGCCATGTGGTGTTGTTAATGCGATAATGTGAAAATCATGTCAATAAATTTTTTGGTTTAGAAATTACGATCAAAAATATGGAAAAAGTAGAGGAAAAACTGAAAAAATGACACGGTACCTATATCTCACTAACTAGAGCTGCTAGAAAAAATCTGAGGGTAGATTCGAAATCAGCGCACCCAAATTAGTAAGAAACAGTAGAAAAACTCCATGCAACAGAAAAAAGTGTTTTTTGTTGTCCTGTGTTACAAATTGTCTCGATTCGAAATATAAAAATATGAATAATTTTAAGAAGAAGCAGGTCGGATTTCAATTCAAACGGATTTTGCACCTATAACCATCACCAAATACAACCCCGATTACAGTTTTCGTCGACATTTTTGTGCAACCTATCGATGCTTCCTGCCTACCGTGTGTGGGAGATCAAGAGCTGGAGCGCTTGCTGCTGATCTGAAATATGCACAAGCAAAAGGGAAAGGGGAAGTGTATGCAATTCAGTGAGTGAGTGTGAAGCAGGCTGCAGCGGGAGTTTTTTGCTGCTTTAGAGCCTGCGTAGGTTGCACAAAGGGGAATGTGCAAACAAAAAGCGCAAAGTTATGTGCAGCAGCGAGATTGCTTACTGCGATAAGCGAACGGGGTGGGGCGTACCAGTATATAATTTTGTGACTGGATTTTAGGGAAAGGGATGCTATATATTTATTTTTTTTAAATATATGTTTTTGTGTTAGTGAATGTGATTGTATATTTGTTAATTTTTAATAAAAAATAGTTGGACTTATCTTAGTGGGCCCAGTGCCCGAGTATGGGGATCTCCTCTATGTGGTGTGTGTCGTCTGTCCGCTGTTTGTGCGCTTCTATGTATGTATGTTGTTTGCGGTTGTTGCTGCCCTCTTCGTCTGCTCTGTGTTCTATTCTGCTGCCCTTCTTTTGCTTCTTTTGTGTGTCACTGCACATTTCAATTTTTTGTACTTTTTTGTTTTTAGTTTTCGATATTCGTGCACTGTTTTAATATTTGTAGTTTATCTTTTTAGTTGTGATTTGTGATCTGATGTCACTGTTTTGTAAATTGTCACTCTATTTGGTTTTTCTCTTTCGTTTGTTTCACTGTTTGGTTTTAACTTTTGTTATTTTGTTTTTTTTTTTGTTTATATATTTGTGCACTGTGTGCTATTTCCGGCTCGAAGGACCATGTACAAATTCGTCGCGGAGCGGTGTAAATGATAGACGGGTTGTTTTCGGGCTTAGACTTTGGGTTTTCGATCTTTATTGGTTGACGTGTGAATATCGAGTAACCAGAGAATACAATAAACATTAAACGATACCAATGGCCGAAGCCGGGGAGCAGAAAATAGGGGAACATCAGTACAAGAGGATAAGGAAAGGAAGAGATTAGTGGTGGGATCGACAGATCACTGAACAACCACAGCACTCATTTAGCCAGTGCGGCATATCCGCCTTTATTGAGTACCAAAATTAGAATGACTAAAAGCCAAACTGAACATGCGTTGCGAAATCGATATTCGCGAAACGCATTATCAGCGTTTCTGCTGCAGACGTCGAACGCAGCAGATCTTTGCGAAGTCAACGATCGCAGAAGCGCTGTCAGCATTATTTGTCAACATTGTAGGGCGAGCGGACGTGCCGCAGCCGCGATTGCGTAATATCAGTCCTTTTATATTGTAAGTGTTCTTGGTTCAAAAATAAACGGTTTCCTGGAAACGTAACAATCAAGTCGGTGATCTTTGACAGTATCAGAAGTGGAATTCAACCAAATTTGACTGCGAATTCTACGAACACGCCACAAAATCCAAGCCACGCGACAGACGCCGGCAGCGAGTGCACAACTTGAGGGGAAATAGAAACCACCACCCACCACCAAGGTGGCCTTCCAGAAGCTAGTATCGCTCGACATATCGTGAACGGTATTAACGAACCTGACTTAAAACGGAAAATTTCAAATAACTATATGTGTTGCCAAAATTTGTTGCGAGACATTGTGAATTACGGTGTGTATAATGAGGTAAAGCGTGTGTTACAAAAACCGAAATTTACACCTAACGCGTATCCTATGTCAAGTCAAATATCGGAATCGACAAACTCTGCCGCGGCTGGCCCATCGCCTAAAAGATCCCTCGAAAATATAAAGTGTTACAATTGTTCTCAACTGGGCCACCTTGCTATAAATTGCCCGCAACCGCAACGAAAATCGCGGTGTACTGATTGCAACAAAGTACACCCGAAGGACGCTCCTGCGGCAAGCGTAATGCAGAAATCCGCAAAATGGATTTCTCGGGACGAGATGAGTGGTTCACGAAAACGATTACTGTGTGTGGGCAATCCTTCCGGGCATTCATCGATACCGGTAGTCAGTGTAGCTTGGTGCGCTCGTCGGTCGTAAACGGGTTAAACGTGGCGCGTGAACGGTGCGTGATGAACATATGAGGTATTGGCGGTGGCATCCGGGTGGTAAACGAGAAGTGCCTCATCGATATACAAATGGACAAAGCGTAGAACCGAACAGCCACGTTTTATGTTGTTAGCGACGACATAATTCAGACTGATTTTCTACTGGGCCAAGACGTGATCACCGAGTCGTCGGTGAGGTTCAGTATGGCAGCAGAACAAGTGGTTCTCGAATCAAAGCGAGCAGGCGACAAAATCGACTTGTCGAGAATAAAGTGCGGGTTTACAGATATTGAGCAAGTTTCACGCAGTGTTCGCGAACGGGCTGAACGGCATTGGAAAAACTGACCTAGTCCAAATGAAAATCGAATTGAAAACAAACCGAGTTGTGTCCTAACTGAAGCGAGAACGCGTTATCCAAATTATTGACGAGTTGAAGAAAAACGATATAATAGATAAGTCCGAATCCGAATTTGCCAGTCCGTTGGTAATCGTTAAGAAGAAGAATGGGAGCGATCGGTTGTGTGTGGATTACCGTCGACTAACAGCCTGATTCTGTGTATTCCTGACAAATTTTTTATCAAGGAATTTTGTCAAGATTTTTATCAAGCAAAAGTTTTGATGGTATTCTGATGCAACATTGATAAAGTAAAACGCTAAGGTGAATATGCGACAGCTGTCAAATTGTCAAAATATAAGACAAAAAGTTTAAGTATAGTAAGTTTTGCAAAAAAAAAACCGGCCTTGATAGCCCAGCGGGTAGCGCGCTGGCTTCTCATACCGAGCGCCCCAGGTTCGAATCCTGGCTGGGCTGGAAATAAGTTCGTGCGTTTTTTTTCAATAGTTTCCCAATAGGCGCTTTTTGCATACAAAAAAATAATAATAAAAAGGTAACGGAAATTTTTTTTATTTTCTCTGATGTAAAAGTGTAAACATGCACAATTCTTCCATTTTCAATAGGCAAAATTTCAATTTGTATACTGTTGTCAATAGCATTCACACTTTTGACAATTTATCAAGAAAAGAGCTTTTATTTTTGCGAATAAAATACCGATTCTTGACTAATAATAAAAACTTGACAAATAGTCAATATGGTGAATTTATCAAGTGTACAGAACTAATGGAAAAGGAAAATTTTCCAGTGCCAAACATCGAAGAGCGGCTTCACGATGAGAAGCAGTATAAGTACTTTACGGTTTTGGACCTAAACAGTGGTTATTATCAAATACCAATCGCGGAAGAGTGCAGAAAGTTTACGGCTTTCATCACAACCGACGGCTTATACGAATTTAAACGTATGCCGTTTGGGTTGAAAAACGCGCCCATCGTTTCCAACGACTGATGGCAAAGATTAGCGACAAATTGTGTAAGGACGACATGATCTATTATATGGATGATATCCTGATCGGTAGCAATTCGTTTGGTAGTAGGAAAGATAAATTAGAGCGAGTGTTAACAGTAATTTGCGAGTCCGGGCTTACCTTGAATATAGAGAAGTGCGAGTTTATGAAAGACACGATTACCTTCCTGGGCCATGAGTTGGTTCCCTCTGGCATAAGTCCGGGGGTGGTAAAAAGCAAGCAATCGATAACTTTCCGACACCGATGAATGTGACGGAAGTACGCCGATTCCTGGGGCTCAGCAGGTACTTTCGAAAATTCGTCCCGCGTTATGCGATAATTTCCGAGCAGTTTTGTCACGACAGAGCGGGTCAACCTGCTCTCGAAAAAACACTTGATCGTCTCAAGCAAACATATTGCTTGCTTGCTTGCTTGCTTAACTGGCCATAACAACCCGTTATCGGGTTACGGCCTGCCGCAAAACTTCTCTCCAGGCGCCTCTGCTTCGCGCGCGCCTTCTCCAGTTGGTCACACCAAGAGATACCAGGGCCTCTTCCACTTGGTCCTTCCACCGGAGACACGGCCTCCCTCTTCGCCGTCGACCTCCAACCATCGCATCGAATACCTTTTTCGCCGGAGCTTCGTCGTCCATGCGGCAGACATGACCGAGCCAGCGTAGCCGCTGGATGTTAATTCGCTGCGCTACGTCCATGTCCTTATACAGCTCATACAGCTCGTTATTGGTTCGTATGCGATAGTCGTCACCAACCCGAACAGGGCCGAAGATTTTGCGAAGCACCTTCCTCTCGAACACTCCAAGAGCCGCTATGTCGTTTCGTGTCATTGTCCATGCTTCAGCGCCATAGAGGAGCACGGGCAAGATAAGCGTCCTATAGAGTGAAAGTTTTGTCGGTCGAGAGAGGTCTCTACTTCTCAATTGCCTACCGAGACCGTAGTAGCACCTGTTGGCAAGAGTTATCCTTCGCTTTATCTCCAGACTGACATCATTGCTGCTGTTGATGGCGGTGCCAAGGTAGAAGAATTCCTTGACAACTTCAAAAGCATACCTGTCGGCCTCGACGTGAGACCCTAGCCGCTGCGAGTCCCTGCGTGTAGACAGCATATACTTCGTCTTGCCCTCATTTACCACCAGACCCATTTTGGCAGATTCTCTTTCGATAGCCGCAAAGGCAGCGGTGACATCTCGCTTGTTACGTCCGATGACATCAATATCATCAGCGTAAGCAAGGAGCTGGACACTTTTGTTGAAAATTGTGCCATTACGATGTACACCGGCCTTGCGCAGAACACTCTCCATGGTGAAGTTGAAGAGGTCGCAGGACAAAGGATCGCCCTGTCTGAAACCTCGAACGGTATCAAAGGGGTCGGAGAGGTCACTTCCAACCTTGACGGAGCTGCGCGTATTGCTCAACGTCGCTCTGCAAAGTCTAACGAGCTTTGCAGGGATACCAAGTTCAGACAATGCGGCATATAGGCGATCCCTTATCGGGCTATCGAATGCTGCCTTGTAATCGATGAAGAGATGGTGTGTATCGATTTGGTTCTCATGGGTCTTCTCCAGGATTTGGCGTAGAGTGAATATCTGGTCGATGGTGGACTTACCAGGTCTAAAGCCGCACTGATAAGGTCCAATCAGCGCCTTGGCGAGTGGCTTTAGTCTTTCACATAATACGCTCGTCAGGACCTTGTATGCAATGGGAAGTAGGCTGATACCCCTGTAGTTGGCGCATATTGTTGGGTCGCCTTTCTTCAGCACAGGACAAAGGGCGCTGAGGTTCCAATCGTTGGGCATTCGTTCTTCCAGCCATATTTTGCAAATGAGCTGATGCATGCACCCAATCAGCTCATCGCCGCCGGCCTTGAACAATTCAGCTGGTAGCCCATCCGGCCCTGCAGCTTTGTTGTTCTTGAGTCGCTGGATAGCGACCCGGACCTCGTCATGGCTGGGCGGTGGCACATCCACACCGTCGTCGTCGATTGGTGCCATCTGGACATCTTCACCACTGGCGGTATTGTTCCTTTCGTCGCCTGCGAGCAGCTTGGTGAAGTGCTGCTTCCACAACCTCAACACACCCTGCGCATCCGTAACCAGTTCCCCGTTTTCGTCTCTGCAAGAAGATGCCCCAGGCTTAAATCCTTCCGTAAGACGCTTAACTTTTTGGAAGAATTTTCGGGCGTCATTCCTGCTCCTGCACTCCTCGATTTCCTCACGCTCGCGCCTTTCTTGCTCCCGTTTCTTGCGTCTAAAAAGGCACCTCTCTTTCTTCCTCTCCTCCCGGTATTTTTCTGTCATGGCTCGCGTGGCGGCCGACTGCAGGGTCTTCTTGTATGCAGCATTCTTCACTGCAGTGGCTGCGCGACACTCTTCATCGTACCATTGGTTTTTTGGTGGTGGGCGTCGAAAACCAAGGACATTTTCTGCGGCGGCGCGCATAGAGTGGGATAAGTCATCAGGTGGAGAGGGGGAGCGACCGAGCTGGTTGGAGAGTTGAGCGGAGTAGGCTTCGGCTACCCCTTGTGATCGCAGCTTACTGATGTCCAGCTTTCTTCGCAAACTAGGTTGTGCAGTCTTCGCTGCGCAAAGACGCATGCGTACCTTGGCTGCAACAAGGTAGTGGTCCGAGTCGATGTTGGGTCCTCGGAACGTGCGCACATCTAGAATGCTAGAAGCATGCCTTCCATCAATCACAATGTGATCAATCTGGTTGCGGGTGGATTGATCGGGGGATAACCAGGTGGCCTTGTGGATATCGAGGTGCTGGAATCTGGTGCTACTAACTACCATGTTTCGTGCCGCGGCGAAATCGATCAGCCTCAGACCGTTGTTCGAAGTGGTCCCATGGAGGCTGAACTGCCCGACTGTGGGGCCAAAGATGCCTTCTCGCCCGACCTTTGCGTTGAAGTCCCCGAGGACAATTTTGACGTCATGGGCCGGGCACCTGTCGTAGACGTCCTCGAGCTTCGCATAGAAGGCATCCTTGGTCGCATCGTCCTTCTCTTCCGTCGGGGCGTGCGCGCAAATCAGGCTGATGCTAAAGTATTTAGCTTTGATGCGGATCGAAGCCAGCCGTTCGTTCACCGGAGTGAACCGAGAGACGTGGTGGCGAAGTCTCTTGCTGACCACAAATCCGCAGCCAAATTCGCGCTTCTCCGCATGGCAGCTGTAGTAGATATCGCAGTCTGCTCGCTTGGAGCAACCTTGTCCTGTCCATCGCATTTCCTGGATGGCGGTGATGTGAGCCTTACATTTCGTGAGGGCTTCCGCCAGTTGGATAGAAGCACCTTCCCTATAGAGGGTCCGGACATTCCAGGTGCATATCCTCAAATCATGGTCCTTGAATCGTTTGCTGTGGTCGTCAACATTGTGGGTTCCTTCCGAGGCTTGCTTTTTGGCTTTCATTGGTATTTGGTTTTCCGTGGCGGGCACCAAACCCTGCGCACAACCCAAATTTTAAGTCCTGGGGATAGGACTCTCTGCACACATTAGTTCACTATTCACCAGATGCCAAATAGCTATCCAGAAGGGCCGCGCGGAGGCTGTGCATCAGCTTGGATTGGACAGGGACAAGGATCGTTCTGGCGTTCGCCAGGTTGAACGCAATCAGAGACTTTACCTTATATGTCCGCTTCCTTCCTTCCAAGCAAACATATTGGTTTGCAAAAATGCGGAAGTACGTCCGACAGTACATCGCGGCTTCTGAACAGTGTTGTTATCAAAAGCATCACTCTAGCCCAGTTGAGCCTATTCCCTTCAGACTGATACACATCGACCATATGGGTCCATTTCCGCGTAGTAAGAGAGGAAATTGTTATGTGCTGGCTATATCGGACGCATTCAGCAAGTTCCTAGTGGTCGAAGCGGTACGCGACACTAAAACGACACATGTAATAAAGACGCTCAACGAAATGTCCGGTTATGTTGGTCTTCCATCGCGAATCGTCACCGATAGAGGAACGGCGTTTAGACATTCCAAGCCTACTGTGACCAGGGGGGCATCCAACATACGAAGACTGCCGTACGTACTCCAAGGGCAAATGGTCAAGTGGAACGCGCGAACCAGACCATACTCTCATACATACGAACCTCGGTTGAGAACCCGAGGGGTTGGGACTCCATGTTGAAAGACCTGCAATGGACGTTAAATTCACAAAAGAACGCCACGACCGGTTTCACTCCACATGAATTAGTTATTGATTTCAACCTGCGCGAGGCGGTCCACATTCAGCTCGCGGCAGTACTAGACGACGACGACGGCAAGACAAGCAGCCTACCAGTAGCTGAAAAAACGCTGCAAGCCGCACAAAACATTGCTGAAGAAGAACTGAAGAGTAAGTGGAAGCAACGATTTGACCGCCAAAATTCGACCCCAAAGGTGTATACAGAGGAGGACCTTGTGGTAATTGAGAACGAGCCAGAAGTAGAGAATCGAGAAAGCTAGAGCCAAAGTACCGGGGTCCTTACATCGTTCGGAAGGTCCTTGAAAGCGACCGATACTTGCTCGAGGACATTTCTGGGTATCAAGTCACCAACAGAAAATTCTGCTCCGTTTGAAGCCTTGGTGCAGTTGCTGTCCTGAGTTAGACCCCGACGACGACATCGAGAACGCTTAGAGTCAGGAATGGCCGAGCTGTCACGCGCAGCAACCCAGCTTGCGAGCATCCGGCAACCCTAATAATTTGGTTTAGGGAAACCCCGGCGACGCGGGCGGCCATTCGAACTTCTAACGGCGAGTGCGCAGCGTCGGTCAGCCATTGTTCTTGTGTTCTTTTGCTCTTTTTAATAATTAATAAACAACCGAATAAATTCAAATATCAATCGGTATTGAGTTTTATTAAGACCCCTGACACAAGTAAGCGACGGGCGCTTACAGGAATTCGCACGAAGCGACGGACGCTTACAGGAATTCACGGGACGCGACGGATACTTCCAAGAATAGAAGTCGAACGATGGTGTTAAAGATTATCAGGCCGTTGAAACTACGGGAGAAGATGGTGACCTACGTGGACGAGGTCATCATAGCCACAGCCACTGAAGAAGACTGGGAACAAATGCAGTATAGCGAACCCTCATGAAAAAAAACGGCAAATTGGGCCATATAGAGCGTATTTTTGTGAATTTAACAAACTAAAAATTTTGCCTGGGAAACGCCCACAAAAAGCGTGGATCGGGGTCAAAGTTTTTATCAAAAAAACTCAATTAATCTCCAACTGATTTACACGATATGGGTATCAAACGAAAGGTTTTTTTCATACCTTTTTATTAATGTACAAAATTAGATACGCAAAATGCACTAAAAACAAGTTTTAAGCAAGCAAAAATTTAAAAACGGACTTTTTCTCGAAAAAATCCATAATAACGGTACAATAAGTTTATTATCATATTGTAGCCTGTGAAATTCCCTTTACAATGAAATATAAAAATGTGTACTTTTGTTGTTTTTCAAGTTATAGCTAGTGATGGGCAATACTTTGAATATTAAATTTGTAACCATTTTCTCACAAGAAAGCTTCAATTTTTATTATATTATTATATTATATTTTTAATTTTTTCTAATTTGACCTTTGGTCCAAAGTAACTTCGTAGTCATCTTAGCCATCACTTTCGGACAATGAGGGCTGTAGGGGGTTGTACAAAGTACCTGCCTTATTAAAAAACGTTTTCAAAAGATCCTGATTTCTAGCTTTACATTCTTTAAGGAGCATAAACTTTGCCGGATAGCCATCGACAAAATCAGAAGTTCTGCACAATGCAAAACATGGCCATTAGCACATCAATTAATTTCCTTTCCATTAACTTTTCAAGGACAGTTTCGCTGATCTCAAAAGCCTCTTCACATTCAAATAGCTGGTACAATTTGAAGAGATTTATGTGGTCCATATTGAAATAAAAATGTTGGATAGTTTAGAACTAAAAAGCACACTTATATCCTTCGTTTATCGTTCAATGGTACTTTTCCATATTTATATTCTTTGCTTACCGTTTAAGGGTACTTTTCCAAGAGGTGCAGGGTGGTAGTAACCCACTCTTTTCTGTATTAAAGTACCTTTTGTGTGGCCGGCCTTCGGCCGGATAACCCTCATGGGAGTAACTAAGGCATCAGGTTCAGTAAGGAGCGTACAGTATTTTTATATTCAATTTCTATGATTGGAAAATATCGCGCCTAAGCAATAACTTTCATAAACACCATTTCACCGGCATTGGTGTGGTGGGGTATACCATACCCCAGAGGTTGTATTTTTCTAAATAAAACGAAAAACTGATAGTTTTATGTGGGCACTATCGCTTCTAGTAGCTGTTTATAACACTCCAACCATACACATTTGCCATCAAAAAACGACTTGAGTGTGACCAGATTTCAGTCACACCCCGCTAAAGTTCATTGGGGTATGACATACCCCACCACATCAATAACGTAACTTTTTGTGTAAATGATTTTGAATTCAAATTGATATTTTTGATGGTCTAGTAGTCATCGATTTATTTAAAAACTCACCGTACGGAAAAATAAGAGGCAAATACCAACTGTCGAACTGCTACGTTGAAGAAAAGCTCCCAGTTCAGTATTCGCATTTCGTCGCCGTAGAAAACGAATGTCGTATGTTCCATTGGATTTAATAGCACATACGACAATCGTTTTCATAGTATCATATGTTCAAAAAAATATCATTATTTTTCTACATCATCATGATTCTGTAAATCCTTGAGATAAAGCGAAGCTGTACCAAAACGTCGTTACTACAGCACACAATATTTGGTTTGTCTGAGAGCGAAAACCTTATGCATCTTGCACAAAAATGCGCTAATTTTGAGACCCTGTATTTCGCTACTCTTTCACCGTAGCTACCAAAAATTTTATGTCACATAACTATATGTATGTCGTTTTTGAAACAGACTATGGTTTTCGGAAAATTATACAATGCAATTTTTTTAAACCCCATTTTATGAAGTCAACCCATAAGTATCAGTATTCTTCCTTTGTTTTTCTTATATTTGTTATTTTCTTTTACAAATTACTTTTTTTTCCTTGTTCACTCCTCACTGGAGCATAGGGCCTCAACAAGACTCTTTCATCGTACACGATTCTGGGCTGTTGTTTTTGCGCCGTCTCATGTGATATTGGCATCGACTAGCTCGCGCAGGGTCGACCTTCTCCAGGTGTTTTTTGGTCGACCGTGACTTCTACTTCCTTGCGGGTTCCAGTCCAGTGCCATTCTCGTGATGCTGTTGGGAGGTTTCCTTAGTGTATGACCTATCCATTTCCATTTTCTGCGTTTTATTTGCCTCAGAATGGGTTCCTCCTTTGTAGTCTTCCACAGCGCGTCATTGCTAATTGTCGTGGGCCAGAATATCCTGCAGATGATTCGCAGGCATTTGTTGACGAAAGATTGTAGCCTCTGGGTGATGGCATTCGAGACTAGCCAAACAAACTTACAAATTACTAAAACATGAAATTTTTTTGCATTTGCTTACGTAAAATTAAATGAAGAATAATATATAATTGCTATCTTTTATATTTGTGTGGTTTCATGAGGTTGCTGCTATATAAAGTTTTGGGGTATGTCATACCCCACCACACCAATAACGTAATTTTTTTTCACCACACCAACGCCGGGTTAAATTCAAATATAAAAGCGAAATCACAAAAATATCAAATGTTTCATATTTCATTGTAAAGGGAATTTCACAGGCTACAATAAAGTAACAAACTTATTGCACTTTTATTATGAATTTATTCGAGAAAAAAATCTGTTTTTAAAATGTATTTATAAAAATTTGTTTGCTTAAAACTTTTTATTAGTGCATTTTTCGTGTCTAATGTTGTACATCAATAGAAAGGTATGAAAAATAACTTTCGTTTGATTGCCATATCGTGTAAATCAGTTGGAGATTAACTGAGTTTTTTTTATAAAAACTTTGACCTCGAGCCACGCCATTTTCCCAGGCAAAATTTTTAGTTTGTTAGATTCAGGAGCCAACCCTCTATATAGAAGCATACTCATTTATTTTTTTCACGCTTGGATGTGAACCAGTTCTGCCAATGTTCGACGCAACAAAAGGACACGAAATTCATACAGATGCAACTGCGATGGGCATAACTGGCCTGCTCCTACAACTTGAGGAGGAGGGATTAAGACCCGTGCAGTACTTCAGTCGTCAGTGCTCGCAGTGGAGGTGCTCGCGATTGTAGAAACACTGGAGAGGTTCCGAGTGTATCTTTTGGACACTCATTTTGTTGTTGTCACTGATTGCAACAACAAAGGCCACAACGTTGCTTCAACCGCGAATAGCCAGATGGTGGCTTAAGTTGCAAGAGTTCGACTTCGAGTGCATTCATCGATCAGGGGATAAGATGACACATGTGGACAGCCTCAGCCGAGCTCCGGTGCAACCTCCAACAGTAACGACAACCGCAGCCGAGAAGGTCCTGAAGGTGAACAAATCAGCAGACGGCGACTGGATCTATGCCATGCAGATCCAAGATAGCAAGCTGAAAGAAATTTGCGACGTATTGAAGGGCAACAAGGTGGCGACCGTCGACGAAAAGCAATTTCAGGTGGACTACCAGCTTCGGCACGGTCGGCTCTACCGCATTGTCAAGGAACAACCGGAACTAGTGATTCTACAGTCAGTACGAAGGCGAATAACAAAAGCATGTCACGACGATGTTGGCCACTTCGCTGTGGAGAAGACCATCGAGCGTATTGGAACTAAAAAACGGCGCAAGCAGTATAAAAATGACTTGCAAGCCATAGCTGTGCTTTCAAATACTGTCGCTTTTCTTCACTTTCACTACAAAACAAAACAAAAAAAAAACAAAACAGTAGAAGTTCTACTTCACTCGGTGTGTTTGCTGTGATTTACCGTTACTTAACTTCATTATAGCTTTCTGTTTTGATGCTTCACAATAGAACACAAGCACTGTCGCTGCTGTAGCGAAAAGGTTTTCGAATGATGCAGTGCTTGCTTTGTTGCTGTGCAGTAGTGAAATGTGCCGAATAGAACCTTTTGCGCAGCTCTTTAATTGTGTGAACGGGCTGCCCGGGGAAGAAGAAGAGCGGCGAAAATCAGTCGGCGAATAGCGAGAACAGCGGGCGGTTGGTTCGGGCGGCGGTCCGCGTAACTGACGTGCAAACTCAAATCGAGCAAAAGTTATTAACGTTATAAATAAACAAACAAATAAAAAGCAATTTCCTTCGCCTACGTTTCACAATTCAGAAGTGGGATCGGATCGGGATGAGTGATGTGCGGGATTTGTGTGTGCCTGAGCTACGAACACGCTGCAGGAATGCAGGGCTCAGCGCAACCGGTAAAAAAGATGCGTTGGTCGAGCGGCTTGAAAAATTCTATCGCGGAAACGGTACGGAAGAAGTGGACTTGCTGATCGAGCGCGTGCGTGAGCTCGAGAAAACGATAGCGAGCATGAAAGCGATTGAAAGTGAGTCCGAAGTGTCGCGCGGGCAGTCCAATTTCTTCTCCCCGCCGGTCATGTCATCACCCACAGTGCCACCTCAGACATCGTCGAATGCAGCAGTGGCCACGAGTACTACCAGCGTTCCGGTAGTGTCCCAGGTGGCGCAGTCTCATGCACCGCTTGCAGCGGCTGTACCAGGCACGCTAGCCCTAACGCCACCCTCGACCGTTAACTCATTTCGCCTAGCACAACAACGGGAACCAAAAGCGTTCGACGCTAACGCCTACGCTGCATATGCAGCAACGTACACGCAGATTACCAACGCGCCCGTAGTTCGCGTGCCATCGCCCCGTCGCAGTCGCACGCACCGTTTGAAATGGCTGTACCAGGCACGTTAGCCCTGACGCCACCATCGTCCGTTAACGTATTTCCTCTGACACGGCAACGAGAACCGCAAGCTTTCAACGATAACGCTTACGCTGCGTATGCAACAACGTACACGCACACTACCAACGTGCCCGTAGTATCGCGTGCCATCGCCCCGTTGCAGTCGCACGCACTGGATGCTGCGACTTCGGCGCATGATCCTCGAGGCAGCAGGAGTATGTCACGCGTGCACCGGCTGCCACGTTTACTTACACTACCACAGCACCGATAGTGTCGCCATTGTATATGCCGAGCGCCGTCATGTTGACGGCTGCGCATGTGCCGTGTGGTATGGTTCCGCGAACCTACAACGATGCAGTGGGACGAGAAGAGTATTCAGTGCGCGAAATTGCGGGAACGATTCCGGAATTCGACCCGACAAAAGATACGTCACCAACCGCGGAGCAATTTGTTGATCGGGTGAATCAGGCAAAAAGTGCGTATCAATGGCGGGAAAAGTGTTTGATGTTGGCCGCTTTCAGCCGGTTAAAAGGCGTGTCGCGCATGTGGTACGACGCAATGCCCAATACGTGTTTGAATTGGGGCGAATTTTCGCGAAAATTAGTTGAAGAATTCGGTCGTAATTATAATGAAGCGGAAGTGCACGCGAAAATGACACGGATCAGACGACAACAAGGTGAAACGATAACCGACTATTGTTTCAGGGTGTGTACGATCGGTCGCGGGTACAATTTAAGAGAGGCCGCGATTATGAAACATATCCGTAACGGGTTAAACCACAGAGAATTGCAAGCTGGAACGGCAGCATTGCAATACGCCTCAATAAAAGAAGTGCGTACAAGTTTCGAAGAGTTTATGCAAAACTTGCCGGCGGTCAATGCCGTGACGGCCGCCAGACCACGTGAACAAGGAAAGAACGAAAAGCTGCCAGCTCGTAAAGATCAGGACAAAATGGCTAAAGTGAAGTGTTACAACTGCGGTGAAGTTGGCCATTTTTCAAGCAAGTGTGCAAAGCCACAAAGGCGTACGCGATGCAGTGATTGTGACAAAGTGCACGTTAAAAATGAGCCGGTCAATTGCGGGAAACGAAATGTTGACATGCGACGCGTAGGGCTCTCGAACATGGACGAATGGTTAACGAAGACGATACGTATAGACGGGAGAAGCGTTAGTGCTTTTGTAGACACTGGAAGTCAGTGCAACATGGTGCGCCAATCGGTAGCCGAACGCTTAAAAGGCAAACGTGAGCCGTGTAGTGTGCACATTCGAGGTGTAGGCGGCGGTGTAAGTCACACCAACCAAAAAATAGCATGCACGGTCGGAATCGATGAAATTGCTATAGACGCGGAATTTTATGTCGTGAACGATGGGCTCATATCGGCTGACGTCATTATAGGACAGACATTGTTCGGTAGCAATGACGTTTGTTTTACGTTCGGGAACGGTAGGTTAGGTTAGGTTAAAGAAGGGGAGTGTGCATTTGCACTTCCACTCGGAGGCCCTGTTGGGCCCATTGTGATTCCCTTCACTTTTATTTTTCCGGTGCCTTCCCTTATCTGTTCGGTTCCCTGTAGATCCAGACCGGATCTTTTGGGAACCATTTGGTCTTCGCGAGGAAGTTGTGTAGATCAGTGATCTGTGCATCCGCTACCTCCACAAGTTCACCGAAGAACCTTGCCCCAAGAGTTTGGAGCCGTCGGTTCTGTAGTGATGGACAGTGGCAAAGCAGGTGCTCGACCGATTCCACAGCCTCCTCGTCTCCACAGCTTCTGCATAAATCGTCGGTCGCCAGACGCCATTTGCATAGCATTACGCCGATGGCGCAGTGACCTGTGATTACCCCCGTGACCATGCGCATAGCATGCTTGTCGAGGAGCAGCAAGCTCTTAGTTCTACTCATGTTCAGCGCTGGCCATAGCGTGCGAGCAATCTTACAATCGCTCTTGGTTGACCAAGCTCTGTTTGTAGCTTGAATGAGCCATATTCCGATTGAACCCGCTGTGGCAGAGAGCGGTGGTAGCACCGTGTCGACCGCCTCACTGGCAGTCATCGCTGACCCTGCACGAGCCAGTTCGTCCGCGTGCTCGTTCCCATCGATATTACTATGTCCGGGAACCCATCGCAGACTTACCCTGCAGTGCCTTATGCTGACCAGTGCGCTCCGGCAGTCCAGCACTACCTTCGACTTGACCACAGCAGATTCAATTGCTTTTAGAGCAGCTTGGCTGTCCACACAAGTGATGGCCTCATTAAGTGTGGAGTTTTTGATATGCTCGGCTGCTTTCATGACGGCAAAAACCTCTGATTGAAAAACGCTGCAATAGTCCGGCAGCCTGTATGACCAGTGGACCTGCTGCGTTCTACAGTAAACACCAGCACCGGTTCCCTCCTCTGTCTTCGAGCCGTCCGTAAAGTAGACCGCTGACGCGTCATTAACTTCGGGCTCTTGCCAGCAATCCCTGGAGGGATACTCGATGGGTATCTTCGAATCGAAATCATTTCGCTTTACCAGATAATCAGTGGCCTTGTTAAGAAGGCCTTGTGTGGTATTGCTAGTTGCGAGGGCGTTCAGTACGCTGGAGTGTCCATGAGTGGCCTGTTTCAGCTGGTTAGACTCCCTCAGTCTGAGGATTGACTTTGCTGCACTGGCCTTAATGAACAGTTCCACCGGAGAAAGGTGTAGAAAAACCTCCAGGGCCATCCGCGGTGCGCTTTTCGCTGCACCTGTGATTGCCAGGATGGCAAGTCTTTGAACTTTCTCCAGATTGCCTCGATTGCTCTTTTTATCCATGGCTGGCCACCATACGTGAGAACCATAGGTAATGATAGGTCTCACTATTGCCGTGTACATCCAGTGGATTATATACGGCTTTAGTCCCCACCTTTTACCGAAGGCTCTCTTGCAGGCATACAGCGCATTTAGTCCTTTTTTCATTCTTTCCTCAATGTTCCGCTTCCACGAAAGTTTTGAGTCCAGAATGATGCCCAGATACTTGGCTTCCCTGGACAGTTTCAGGGTGTGCCCATCAACGCAGGGAAGGACAAAGTTCTGAATCTTGGTCTTCTTCGTGAACGGGACTAGTTCAGTCTTTGCAGGATTTATCCCTAGACCGTTGTCCCTCGCCCACGAAGATAAAACACCCAATGAGGATTCCATCAGTTCACTGATAGTTGGCAGGTATTTGCCCTGAATCATGACCACGATGTCGTCCGCATAGGCTACTATTCTGGTGCGTCTTCTTTCAAAGACTTTCAGAATCTCATCCACAACCAATAGCCACAAGAGAGGTGATAGCACCCCTCCCTGAGGAGTTCCTCTTGTGGCTCTCCTTCTGATGGAGGCTGGTCCTATCGTTGAATTGATTATCCTGTCGCGCAGCATAGTTTCAATCCAATCGATAACGAACCTTTCCACCCTGTGTGCGTTAAGCGCTCTTGTTATAGCCTCAGTGGTGACATTGTTGAAAGCCCCCTCTATGTCGAGGAAGGCTGTCATTGTGTACTCCTTCAAGGCCAAGGAGCTCTCTATGGGACTGACCACACTGTGAAGTGCGCTGTCGACCGACCTACCTTGGAGGTAGGCGTGCTGCGCCCTGCAGAGCGTAGAAGCTAGTCCCTGATAATCTCGTATGTATCTGTCCAATAGCCTTTCCAGCGTTTTCAATAAGAATGAGGAGAGGCTAATAGGTCTGTAGTCCTTAGCCGTTGTGTGGCTTGGTTTGCCTGCCTTTGGTATAAAAACTACTTTGACCTCTCTTCACTGCTTTGGAACTACATTCCCTAGTAAGCATCCACTGAAGATGTTCACAAGGGGCTGAAGAATACAGTGTCCGGCCTGGAGCAGCATCGCTGGGATGATGCCGTCAGGCCCTGCGGACTTATAAGAGTCGAACGACTTTATTGCCCATTCGACCGTTTTTGCGTCCACTATCTTGGCCACATCTTCTGGTAGTGTCGTAGTTCCGAGCTGGACTCCGGGGTTATCGGAGTCAGCAGAAACTTCACACTGGGGAAAGTGTGCCTCTACTAGAGTCTCGAGCGATTCTTCACTTGACTCTGTCCAAGTACCGTCAGGCTTGCGGATGCCGCTAAGAACGCACTGTTGCTTAGACAAGACCTTCCTCAGTCTGGACGATTCGTTGACACAGTCAATCGATTCGCAGAAGGCTCTCCAAGATTCTCTTTTGGCCGCGGTAATAGCTTTTTTGAAGGCGTTGAAACTGGATCGATAGGCGTTCCAGTCTCTTTCCTCCCCGCTTACCTTTGCTCTGTTGAACAGCCGTCTCGTTTCCTGTCGAAGTAGTCGAAGGTCAGAATTCCACCAGCTATCGCTGTGTTTCTTTTTGACCCGACTTAACGAGCAGGAAAGCTTGAAAGCAGTATTCAATGTCCCCTTTAGAAGTTCAATTGAGTTCTCAATATCGCATTTGTCAGTGACCAGGTCGAATCGTTTCGACTCCAGTCTCGACTACACGATGTTAGAGAATTTTTCCCAATTTGCCCTTCTTGGATTTCGGAATGGTGGTTTGCAAACTACGCCAAAGTTGACATCGTAGAGTATGCGGTTATGGTCCGAGAAGGAGCAATCACCTGACACTCTCCAGTTGTCCACCCTAACGTCATTTGCCTCAGAAAGTAGAGTTAAGTCTATAACTTCTTCCCTGACCCTATTCTGAAAAGTGGGCGTATTGCCCTTATTACAGATATTAAGAGAAGTGGAAAGAATGAATTGGAAAATAGACTCACCCCGCGAGTTGATATCGCTGCTTCCCCATTGCGTGTGGTGGCCATTGGCGTCACAGCCCAACAGCAAAGCCCGTCCTTTTGCTCTGGCGAAGCTGGCCAGATCTCGGACCGCCCGGGATGGTGGGTCCTGCTCTTCGTACGGCAGATAGGCTGATGCGAGGATCAGGCAATGCCCACCCTCTTGTTCAACCATACCTGCCGTGAGGTCTCCGTCGCTGTATTGGGAGAGAAGAAATAAATTAATATCTTTCTTTACTACTATACAGGCTCGTAACCTACCTTCAGTTGAGGGGTGATGTAGGGTGTATCGACCTGACCCCAATCCAGAAATCTTAGATCTTACAATCCATGGTTCCTGGATTAGGGCCACATCAATATCCTCCTCCTCCATGAATCTCGTCAAGTCGTGGGTTGCTGCCTTGGAGTGGTGCAAATTAATTTGCACCACCCGTAGCCGTTCCCTCCGCGGCTTGTTCACGGTGACCCGGAAAACGCGCCTTGACGGAACCCAACCCGAACTTGATGGCACCAGAGCGTTGAATGAGGTGGGTGTATGACTGGCGATCTATAGCAATCGTCACATCATTACCCACGCCGTTCTTGCTCTTGGCATTCGTTACGATTCTCCAATCTTTGATCGCCAGTTCCTTGTTTTGAACGCCTATAACCTTCAGCATAGACTCCGCCGCCGGTACTGGGGGCGGAATCCATACCGAGATTATAGGCCTCAAAGGGAGGATGGAGCGCGATACGACCTCCAACTTGGCGCCTGACCATAGTTCGCCAAGGCCAGCGATTACGGAACGGATGAAATCCAATGATCTCGTGTTACCGCAACCGATGACCTTGACGCCCCTCTGCCAGCCTGCCCTGCCTGCCTGTCGAAGATGCCTGCCTGTCGAAGATGGTTTCTTCCCCATCAGCCCGGATAATGGCGTCCAAGATCTTAGATTCCACAAGCAGCCAGTTTGCGGCCGAGATTTTCCCATCCGGGTCATTTCGGTCTATAACGGCTGCTTGCAACTTGTCTGGGACTGAAAAGCTGGTAGACTGATGAGTCTTGTGCTTTTTTGCTTCCTTCTGAGCTTCCTCACCCGATCTGGCCCTCTTAGCAGCTTTACCAACCTTGGGGGTAGCCGTTGCCGCCTTTGTGGTACCAGCCTCGGTGCTGACCGGCTTGCTTCCCCCTTTGGCGGCTCGAACAGCAGCAGCCGCAGTGTTAGCCGCGGCTCCAGCTGGCTAACCGCTGGTGGAGGGAACCGCGCCGGCTGGGTCCTTAGCAGCCTTGTCACTGCGTGACTTGTTGGCTGCAACGTGGACTGCCGTCGCACTTTCCTCCCCCCCGGGGGTAGCGTTGGAGCTGTGGGCTACCTTTGGTATCCCTTGCTCCGCCGAGTTGGTTGTCCCTATTTTCCTCTCAAATTTGGCAACAACCCTCTGATGCTTCTTGATGAGAAGCTTGTCCCTGTTAGTCAGAGACGAGGCTACCACTGAGCTCATCTTGCGGAGGTAGTAGGCTGAAGCTTTGTAAGCCTTTCGGGCTTTTTGCTCCGCCGTTCTCCCCGCACTCGTGGTATCTGACGAGGGGTCGCCCAGCAAAGTGGCCTCCAGGTCGGGGTCTAGTGTAAGGATGCTGCTGCCTTGCGATAAGGTGATTGCCTCATCATCGGTTGCAGCACCAATACGAAGACTGTCCAACCTGGAACCTATGTCCAGGCTTTCCTCGTTTGGCAAGGCTGGTTGTCGCTGTAGCGACATTGCCTTCTTCCCAGTAGCATTAGTAACGGGAAAGGTAAATGTATGTTTAAAATGAGTGGTGTCGCGAAAGGCGAACGCAACGTGCGGCGTGCGGAACTGGTGGCGGAAGACATTCGATGTGACGGTGATTTGGCCGAAAAGCAAGTGTTAGGGCAGTTGCTCAATAATTATCGGGACGTATTTGCGAAGGACATCAGTGAAATTGGTAAGATCAACGAGATCGAAATGGAAATCGAACTGGACACGGATAAGCCAATCGCGCAAAGGCCTTATCGTGTGCCAGAGCCTAAAAAGGTCACGGTGACGGTTCGGACCGCCTCTGTGTCGACTATCGACGGTTAAACCAATTTACGCGAAAACAAATTCAGCCGATGCCGAACATCGAGGAGCAGTTACAGAATGCCAAGCAGTTTCGATTTTTCAAAATGTTGGATCTGAACAGCGGTTTTTACCAGATTCCAATCAGTAAGGAAAGCCGTAAGTACACCGCCTTTATCACGCCAGAAGGTTTATATGAGTTTAAGAGGATGCCATTCGGCCTCAAAAACGCGCCGAATCTTCAATCGCTTGATGGACAGGATACAAGAAAGGACGCAGTCGGAGATATGATCAACTATATGGATGACATCCTCATCGGGGGAAACACCACAGCAGAAACGTTGGACAAGTTGGAGAGGGTGCTGCAGGTGTTACGCGAAATGAAACTAACACTGAATGTTGCGAAATGCGAGTTCCTGAAGACGACCATCGACTTCCTGGGTCATCAGCTGACGCCGCAAGGTATCCGTCCTGGGCTACTCAAAACCGAAGCAGTGGCAAGTTTTCCAACGCCAACAAACGTTACCGAGATACGTCGGTTCTTGGGTTTGAGCGGCTACTTCAGAAAATTTGTTCCCGGATACGCGCTGATCGCTGAACCGCTACGAAAGTTGCTGCAAAAGAATGCAACGTTTAACTGGACGCCGAACCACGAGAAAGCATTCAACGAGCTTAAAGCAGCATTGTCGACGAAACCGGTGCTCGCCGCGTACAAAGTGGACGCGTATCACGAGGTGCATACCGATGCAAGTTCGCATGGTATCGCTAGGGTGCTCCTGCAGAAGGACGAAGACGACTGGAAACCAATAGCGTACTACAGCCGGTCCACGAGCGAGAGCGAACGAAAGTTTCATAGCTACGAATTAGAAACATTGGCAGTGGTCGAAACGTTGGAACGGTTTAGGTTCTACATCTACGGCAAACACGTCAAGGTGGTTACCGATTGCAACGCCGTGAAGGCCGCAATGGAGAAGAAGAACTTGATACCTAGAATCGCACGCTGGTGGTTGCGAGTTCAGGATTTTGACATCGAAGTTGAGCATCGAAAGGAACATCGAATAAGTCACGTGGACGCGTTGAGCCGACAGCCAGTGGAAGAGCCACACGAGGTAAACACCGCATCGCTAAAAATCGAAAAGGTGAGCATCAGCTGCGACGACTGGCTGTTCAGCATGCAGCTACAAGATGAGCGCATCAAATCGATTGTGAAGCAGGTACGCGAAGGCGACAAGCAGCTATGTGACGACTACGTTATCGCTCCCGGGCGGCTCTACCGTAGCAGCAACCTGCAGAAGCTATGGGTGGTTCCGAAGGCTCTTCAGTGGAAGGTGACCCACGAAGCACATGACAAGGAGGTCACCTCGGCGTGGATCGGACGTTGGAGGTAATCAAATGAACAATGTGGTTCCCGCGAATGCGTCGTTTCGTCAAGGGGTATATACAGTCGTACGTGGAATGCCGCTTCAACAAGCTGCCGGGTGGCCAGCGTGAGGGTGAGTACCACTATGACCAGATCTCACCGATTCCGCTCCACACCGTCCATTTGGACCACTTGGGACCATTCCCCAAAAGCAGTAGACGCAACGAGCACTTTCTTGTTCTGGTTGACTCCTTCACGAAATACGTGGTCATCAAACCGGTGAAGAGCACCGCCACGAAATTCGTACTTCATACATTGCACGAAGTGAGCGCTTGTTTTGGGTTACCACACCGTATCGTCAGCGACCGAGGTACGGCATTCACATCAAAGGAGTTTGAGCAATACTGCAAAGAACATGACATCAAGCACATACATAACGCTGTGCGTACACCTCGGGCAAACGGGCAGGTAGAGCGGGTCAACCGTACGATTCTCTCAATGCTTCGACCTTCAGCAGAAACAGACAAGAAAGGGGACGAGCAAGTTACCAAAATTCAGTGGAGCCTTAATTCATTGAAGAGTCACACGACGGGGTGCTGCCCTCACGAGTTACTTTTCGGGTACCAGCCCACGGACGTACTTGCTAACCAGATCACGACGATCCTCCAGGACGACGAAGAAGGATCGAGAGTGACCGTGGACTTGCAGCACGTGCGGGAGATGGCTGCGACACGAATTGACAACCAGCGCGCCAGAGCCAAGCAACGATACGACCAGCGACATTCGCCGCCAACGCCGTACCAGGTTGGTGACCTGGTGCTGGCGGAGAATGAGTCTACGAGCAGCGGCACATCACGAAAGCTCGAGCCGCGATACAAGGGGCCATTCCTGATAGTCAAGGCTCTGGGAAACGACCGGTACGTGGTTGAAGACTTGCCGGAGGCGCAACGAACCCAGCGTCACTACACATCAGTGTACGCCTCCGACGCCTTGAAGCCCTGGTGCGCATTGCCAGAGGACAGTGATGAAGAGAACGACGACCCGGAAGCCGACGATTGGGACCACGACAGCTAGGACGCTGAATGTCAGGAGAGGGCGACTGTGAACGGGCTGCCCGGGGAAGAA
The DNA here is from genome assembly GCA_963971225.1 of Melieria omissa. Lineage (NCBI taxonomy): Eukaryota > Metazoa > Arthropoda > Insecta > Diptera > Ulidiidae > Melieria > Melieria omissa. Next base: position 49,619,269 of record OZ020269.1, on the reverse strand, counting down.
GAAGAGCGGCGAAAATCAGTCGGCGAATAGCGAGAACAGCGGGCGGTTGGTTCGGACGGCGGTCCGCGTAATTGACGTGCAAACTCAAATCGAGCAAAAGTTATTAACGTTATAAATAAACAAATAAATAAAAAGCAATTTCCTTCGCCTACGTTTCACAATTGGAACACGATTTTTTCTACGAATCAGAAAGTATGTGAAATCGTACATTAACTCCTGCGAAGAATGTTGTCTTTTTAAGGTGAAAGGCGGCAAGTCGGAGAGTCAGCTGCACGTGCACGATGTTTTGCCGATACCGTCTAGGCATATTAACATCGACCACCTGGGCTCGTTCCTTAAGAGCAAGCGTGGTAATGCATACTTCAGTAAATACGTGCTACTAAAACCGCCGCGAAATACCAAAACCGAACCTGTGAAGAATCAATCGCGATGGCGATCTTCGGTCAACCGATTCGCATTACTTCGGATCGAGGAACAGCATACACGTCAAAGGGGTTCCAGGACTTCGCCAAGAAGTATGGGGTACAGCATGTCAAGACAGCGGTTGGAACTCCTCGTGCCAATGGACAGCCCGAGCGGGTTAACAGCGAAGGACTGGGACTTGACCCTGCCGACGATCCAGTGGGCGATAAATTCACAACGAAAAAACGTCACAAAGTTTACGCCGAATGAGCTGGTGTTCCATTTTAACCCCAGAGACGTGTCGGCAAATCGTATCATTCAGGCGTTGCATGACGAGATGGACGACAATGAGGATATCGAGACTAAGAGAGACGAGGCAGCAGCTAACATCACAGCAGAACGGGAGAAGTGGAAACATGGTACGATGAACGACATCTGCGGCCACGTCAGTACGAGGGGGGCGATTTGGTATTTCTGGACTATTTTCCAGCAGCAACTGGAGAATAGCATAAGATAGACCCAGCATACAAGGGTCCATAGATCGTCGCCAAAAGTCTCGACCATGATAGGTACCAGATCGATGATCTACCGGACACCTCAGTTACGCAGCGGCGCTACAGTAATGTCGTCAGCGTGGATCACTTCAAACCTTGGTGCGCACTTACCCCGGAATTCGACGTAAGCTAGTCGACCTAAGCGGTCGAAAGTCAGGAGAGGCCGAATTGTAAAAGAAGGGGCAGGCGGAGGTGCCGCAGCCGCGATTGCGTAATATCGAACACTCCTTTTATATCGTAATTGTTCTTGGTTCAAAAAAACCGGAAACTGTTTATCCTGGAAATTTAACAGTCGAGTCGGTGATCTTTGACATATGTATATTGTTACGAAATTCACCAGTTCGTTATCGACGGTTCGTTTTGATTGTATATGAAAATAAAACAACTTCAGTTATCCAGCGCAACGTAGTCAAACCTGACAATCGCTTTATTTACAAATTTGCACTTGTTCTACTTTACACTACTACTATTGCATGTTTCCCCATTGCTTGCTCAACACAGACTCGACCCATTGCGCTGCCACTGCTGCTTTTATACCAGTTTTCTTATCGCGCCGAAGTTTCTTGCAACTTCCAATTGAAAAGCGCTCGACCATTCTCGCACAGCCCATTTCTTCGAGAACCATCCTTGCCATATCGGACTATACCAAGCGAATTTATAACAGTTTTGCTGTACTTCACAGTGCATGCCTAAAAGTATGCTTGGAAAACATTCGTGCGGAGAAAAGCATTCCTGTACAGTGCGGCACAGAATTTCTCATCGTATCAATATAAACAGATTCATATAGACATATGCTCTTCTATGCAAACGAACTCCACACAGAAGTCGCCGGGGTTAACCCCGCGTCACCATCTGATGCATCATGTGGCGCGAAAATCGGCCTGGAGGTTAGGTAGGCCTGGACCTTGATGAGTAGCGTAGAGTTCGTGGTATCGCAATGAGGTTCGACCCGCGATCTTCAGCAGATGCTTCTTGGCAGACCGAACTGCTGCTTCACAGAGACTGCTGTGGTGCGGTGCCGCTGGGACGATGAATTGCAAGCTAACACCGGCACTGGCCGCATGTTTTTGTGCATTGCTCTATCCACTAAGGTCTTGACGCATCACCCGGTCTGCGCCGACAAGCTGAGTACCATTGTCGTTGAAGAGTTGTCAGCTTGATGTGAATGGCCCGGCTGGCCATACACACAAAAATTACACCGTTTGTCTTGGTGATGGTCCTCACGCTGAATGGCCCGCAATAATCCAAACTAGAATTTGAACGGCGGGGCGCCACGGTCACTCGAGAGCGAGGCAATGCAGCCATCTGCTATCGTTGTAAAGGGCGGTGATGCCGCCGGCAGACTGCACACCTGTGCACCCAAGACTTCACGAGCACACGGGAATGGATAATCCAAAACCATTTACGCAACACCTGAAGCATCTCCTGGATCCCCATTCAGGCAGATTTCGTGAGCCTACACAATGAGGAGACTGGCCAGACACTGTCGCGCGGAATGATGATGGGATGACGCAGGTCATACTTCATATCTGCGGTGTCCAGCTGACCTCCAACTCGCGAAATGCGATCGCCATCCAGGCCTTACACATAACTCCAGTCGTGGAATGGTGGCAGCCTTCACTGGTGCCTAACCGACGAGTGCCCGTACGCGTACACACTGCGTACATAAATACACAGCGTATGCTCGACTACTCGCGTCACAAAATCCGTGCAGCGTTATCGTTGCAGCCTGTTTCATACCAAACCAACGTGGAACACGGATCTGAGCAAGCGCCTGAAAGTTCATTCCGGAACGTCAGTCGCAGTTCCGCAGTTCTGCGTCCCACTCCAGACCTGCCTTTCAAAGTGTTTGAATGACTTGGCCACAATAATGACTGGCAAAAGTGCATCAGTTGGATCGTAAAGATGAGCAATTTCGCTGAGAACTTTGCTCCGTGTTAATCCATACCATAGAGAAATCACTTGAGTGCAAGGAATTCACTATGGTATCTTTTACGGATATTGAAGGGGCCTTTAACAACATCAGATCGGAGGCCATCACCGACGCACTTGCAGACCTAGGTGTAGGTGTGCCGCTAGTAGCACTGATTGAGCAGCTACTTCATAGCCGCGTCATCAATGCAAGTCTTGGTACCGCATCTGCACAGAGATCTCTAAAAAGGGGGACACCCCAGGGAGGGGTCCTCTCGCCTCTTCTTTGGAATTTAGCGGTGAACACACTGCTAATGCGTCTGGAGAGGGCGGGGTGCCGGGTGGTCGCCTACGCAGATGATGTTGCCATTGCGGTCTCCGGAAAGTTTCCTTAAATTATCAGGGATGTGTTGCAACATGGCTTGAACATCCTAACAAATTGGGCTATAGAATGTGGTCTTAGCGTCAACCCACATAAAGCGGAGCTAGTTCTCTTCACAAATAAACATAGAATACCTGAGATTGATCCCCCGCGGCTGCTAGGGATCGATCTGAAATTCTCGAAAACCGCTAAATATCTGGGACTTGTGTTAGACAGGAAACTTAACTGGAAACCCAACGTCCTGGAGAGAGCTAAGAAAGCCAGTATTGCCCTTTATACATGTAAAAGGATAATAGGCAATGTATGGGGTACAAGACCTCATATTGTACACTGGCTGTATACCGCCGTTGTTCGACCTCTGTTGTTATACGGGATAGTAGTCTGGTGGCCTTCATTGGCCAAAAGGTCTCACTCCCAAATACTTGCTAAAATTCAAAGGTCCGCAGAGTTATGTATAAGTGGGGCCCTGCGGACTACTCCCACTAATGCTCTAGACGTTGTGCTCCACCTAATCCCATTGGATATCCTGGGGAAGCAATTGGCCGCCAATGCTGCCATCAGGATGCGCGCCTCCGCGCAATGGAGAATTGGGCGGTACGGGCACTCTTCTATTCTGAATTATTTCAAGGGCATATCTCAGAATGTTGACTACATGACACCCAGCCTGTCCTTTGATAAGGACTATCATGTTATAATCCCATCTAGAGCCGAATGGGAGCTGGGTGCGCCCCCTGCCAGAGGTGATATCCATATTTATACGGATGGATCGAAACTGCTTGGTCAGGTGGGCTGTGGTATCTACTCAGAAGGATTAAACCTTAATTTAAAGCTCAGGCTGCCAGATTACTGTAGTGTCTTCCAGGCTGAGGTCACAGCAATCTGTGCAGCCTCCGACTGGCTCAGGGTAAACAGGATATCGGCTAATGGTATCCTTATATTATCGGACAGCCAATCAGCTCTTAGAGCTCTGGATGCGGTCACAATAACATCAAAGACCGTTCTTAGCTGCAGCAAATCTCTTAACGAGACTGTCAAGCAGCTTCATATTCGCCTATGCTGGGTTCCAGGTCATAGGGATATTCCAGGGAACTGTAGAGCGGACGAGCTCGCGAGACAGGGCACTACTGAGCAGTTAGGCCAGGAGTTGACCACGCTCGGTGTCCCTCTTTTAACATGTAAGCTTCGTACCCATGCGAGCTCTATACACGATACGAATTTAAGATGGGTTGAAGGCAACACAAGCCTCGTTGCGCGCCAACTTTGGCCAACATTAAATCCTCGACGTTCTAAAGAACTCCTCTCACTAAACAGAGCCCAGATCAGAACCATGATCGGTGTCCTTACGGGTCACTGCCTAATCGGTACCCACGCAAAAAGGATGGGGCTGTTTTCAAACGACTTTTGTCGCAGCTGTTTGGACGAGGAGGAGGAAGAAAATATTCCCCACTTCCTATGTTACTGTCCTGCTTTATCTAGAAGAAGGCAAACCCACTTAGGCAACTTCTTCTTCGGAAGTCTAGAAGATCTAGCTGATAAGACCATACGCCGTCTACTAAGCTTCGTTAATAGCTCCAAATGGTTTAACGAGTGAGCGATATGTTGCTCGATCTCATGTGGTATCACAATGGGCCGCCTGGCCTAAGTGTGCTCCTCCTGGAGCAGCCACACCTACCTACCTACCTACCTTGCTCCGTGTTCGCGTACCGCGGTTCAATCCTATAGAATAGCTCGTCTCGTATATGATTCCAGTGAAGCTCACGTACGGTCGTATCCGAGTCGCTAAGGTTGAGCTCGGAACCCGTGATTGCTGCCAGGGTCTGCTTAAAATTAGAATTCAATTTCCGCAACTTAAACTTGCCTTCTTGCAAAATTGTGTTAATGTCCTTCGCGAGAGTGGTCGCCAAATGTAGATGGGCTGCACTGTCAAAGAAATCATCGACGTTAAAGTTGCTTAGTATACTTGACCGAGCTGCCGAGGCCCGGCTCATATCTTGAACCACATGTTAATTGTCGTAATGCGCATATCGCGTTGTATGGTCCCGAAGCTATACCATAAGTCACCGTCTTCAATGCATAAGTACGTACTGCCAAAGAATCGCCGATCGACGAAAACCAAGAATAATGTCCACGAGCGCATCTTGTAACTGAGGCTTGGATAGTTGGGTGTCGTTTAGTGACACGCCAGTAGTCGTTAGCTGACGCATTGACCCGATATTTTACTGTAACGGCATGCTATTGAATAGTATACGATTGCCACGGATCAAGACGTTGATCCGGAATCGCCGCCATATTCCCATGAATTCTGTCATGAATTCAAAGTGCTTGTCTCGGATGCCTGAGTTGCTCATAAACTTTCGTTCTAGGTGAAGAAATTGACGCAACGCCGAAACGTACGATGCATCCGACCCGAATCTTCACCACGTATCGACCGTCTGGTTTGGGCAATACGGTGCTCTCGAAGATATCTTCGCAAATGTCCATGGGGCTATCTGCTGGTCCCGCAGGTTCCTCCCGCTCCCACAATCTACGAAGCACCTCATCGAGCAGTTCTCTCTTACATGTGACACCTCTCAGTGTATGAGAAGAGATGGGTGTGTTGGCTGTAGCAGGCCCGAACACCACCCAACCGAGGCTAGTCCGCTTAGCATACGGTTCATCATCCACACCTGTGACGACTCCGTACTGAAGAATCATCCCCAGATGTTGACACCGAGTAGTACGTCGATACATCCTGGAGTACCAAAAGTCGGGTCAGCCAGATCACGCAAGTGAACCCAGTGGACCTATCCACATCAATGTACGTTGTAGGCGTGGCAGACGCTATGGAGCGTAGTAAGTATGCATTGAATTGTAACTTAAAGGTTCTGTCACAATGTGGTCTTAATCTGAGCTTGACCTAATTGTGTGTCCGTGTGTTCATTGTAGCACCAATTCCTTCGATAGAGAGGTTGCCTCGTCGTCTATCAAGATTCAAAACATTAAACATGGATTCAATGAGGAAGCTCACCTGAGACCCATGATCACACAAGACTCTGCAGTGGTGATCAATTCCATGACGATCCGATAACAATGCGTTTGCAGATGCACCCTTTAAATTCCCGTGTCCTTCACCCAAACAGTTGAAGCAACGTGAGTAGACCTAAGCAAAGTTCCACCGAACGGGAAAACCCCTGGCCCTCATGGTGCGTTGAGCGTGGCCCCTGGAACCGATGGATGTCGCAGCCTGCAGATGATCAGCATACTCTTCGATGTCGACCAGCATTCTCATCACGACCGGCACATAACTACTATTATTATATCTGTGGCAATAAAACGAAGTAGCTTAAGTAAACTTGAAATGTTTTACCGTATTTTAGCTTGCAGCCTATTTCCACTAAGCGCTTAGCTGCAGTGAAGGGCTCTGTTAAATTTCAGAACTGTCAAGCGTTTCCACCGAAACTGAGCTAACTCCAACAGCTGGTTTTTATTAATATTTTTATCTGGCCAAGCCAATTTCTGCATTTATTTCTCGGCAGCCACAGCTTACCCATCGCCGCCATCTCCTTGTATACGTATGTATGGTTTCTTGTAGCCCCTCTACTGCATGAAAACCACTCCGCTTTCCTTCTCAACAGTCTGAGAATGTCTACGTTTTCATATTTGTGAAAATTTATCAATTTATTTTTTTTATTTTTCAATTTATTTATCATTTGTCAGTATTTATTTCATTTGAGAAAGTTGTCGGCTGATTGATATCAGAGTTGTCTCAATTTAAAATGTCAAGAGGGTTCACGAAAAGTTTCACGTTCTTTATTTTCTTTTTCAGCTTTTATTATTGGCAAATAATATAAGTTTTGACTTTGATTATGACATACGATATGTACTTTTGCGAAAAATGCAGTAAAAAGTAATTGTCTTAGCAAAAAATCTACCACACTGAACGCAATTCAAATCCCCTCTTTCGTTTGTGTTCGTACGGCTTTTGCAGCGTCTGAAAGCAAGCTATCAAAATTTGTACATTTGTGAGTATTGCTCCCGCTTTTAACATAATGTTACGAATACTGGTTCTAGTGGGCTAGTACGTATCTCTGGATTACGTAATTTGAAAATAAAACACACTTAGTTTCTCAAACGCAGTCAATAAAATAAACCAACAATCACTTTATTTCACAGATTTACAGTTCACTGTCTTTACACTTAAGTATTTGCTCCATTACTCCGTGTGGCACCTTCACTAGTCAAAATCAGACTGACTCGCTGCGCCGCACCCGGCTGCCTTTTATACCTGCCCGGCCATCGCGCAGATCGTTCTCGCACATTCCAGAGTGGACTAAAGGTTTTCATGATGATCGCGACCATCATTGCTAGGTTGGACTAACAGTATCCATTATCGCGGCCATCATTGCCAGGTTGGACTAAAAGTTTCTATTATCGCGGTCATCATTGCCAGGTTGAATTATGGCACGGCGCGTAGCGACAGGGTTGCTTTGCACAGCGAGAGACTGTCTTATCGTTACACTGCCCACCACTTAGACTTGTTCGTCCAAGTGCCGAGGTTCCGCTGTGATAAGGCGCCAGGCGCTCAACATGGACTACCTTCAGCTTAGCGCCTTTATTGCTGCAACGTTGAATCCTGTATACCACGTCGTTAATCCTAGTCACGTCTTCGTAAGGTCCTCCCATGAAGCTTCAAGTTTCGGAGACAAACCTTTCCTCCGCTGCGGGTTGTAGAGCATTACCAGATCGCCTTCTTGGAACCCTGCTGAGTTGGCCCGTAGATCATATCTGGCTTTCGCCTTATCGCTGACCAGTTGGTGCGGCTCCTTATAAACTGGTGAATTTCCTCCAGTTCCGCCCGCTTATTGACCACGTAGTCCGTCTTAGCGCCTCCCGTCGTGCTGACTACCCCGAACTTCAAGTCAGCGGGTAACCGCAACTCTGTGCCGAACACTGCTCGGGCTGGAGTGAGTTATGTCGTGTCGTGCGGGGCTGACCTATACGCCATCAGGAACAGGGGGATATGTGTGTCCCAATCCTTTTGATTCCTGCCTACCACTTTCCGCAAGTATTCCTCCAGTGTCCGGTTAAAGCGTTTTACCATGCCGTCGGACTGTGGGTGCAAAGGAGTGGTACGTGTTTTCTTTATCCCCAGCAGCTCACACACTTCCTTGAATACCGCAGACTCGAAATTCCGGCCTTGATCTGAGTGCAACTTCAACGGAACTCCGAACCGGGCTACCCAGTTGTTTACCAGCTTTTCCGAGATCGTAGTGGCCTCCTGGTTAGGGATACGGTACACTTCGGGCCATTTGCTGAAATAATCCATTACCACCAGCACATATTTGTTGCCTTGAGTGCTAGTTGGGAATGGGCCGGCGACGTCCATAGCAATCCGCTCGAAGGGCGCTCCCACGTTGTACTGCTGCATGCGGCCTCGAGATCTTCTTGTCGGCCCTTTCGCGGCTGAACATCGGTCGCAGCTCTTTATCCACTCGGCTACAGACTCCTGACACCCTACCCAGTAGAATCGTCTTTTTATTTTGGCGACGGTTTTGGTGATGCCTAGGTGCCCTCCACCCGAGTCGTTATGGTATGCCTCGATGACCTCGTTGATTCTGCATTTCGGCATTACCATTAGGGAGTTGCTGGTCCGACCATCCGCGCTCTCCCATTCGCGGTACAGGCAGCCTTCCTTCAGCCGCAGACTTTTCCACTGTGCCCAGTAAGCCTTAGCGATCGGGCTTTCACCGGCCATCTCCTGCCAGTCTGGACGTGCGCCTTGCTCCTTGCCTTCGACGATTTTCGCAAGATCCGTATCCTCGCGCTGGTCCTTTTGTATCCTCTCCGCAGACCACTCTTCCTCTGGCATAAGGCTTACCAACCGGACGTCCACTATCTGTTCTTTGCTTTCGTCTCGCGAGCACTGCCTGCGTTCGACTTGGCACGGACGGCGTGACAAGGCATCGGCATTTCCATGGCTACTGCCCTTGCGATGCTCTATCGTGTAGTCGTAGCTCTGCAGTCGCTCGATCCACCGCGCCAATTGCCCTTCAGGATCTTTAAAGTTCAGGAGCCATCTCAATGCCGCATGATCTGTGCGTAGGCGAAACCTTTGTCAATACAGATATTTGTGGAAGTGTTTTACGCAGTCTAATACCGCCAGCAGTTCTCTCCGTGTAACACAGTTGTTTAGACCAAATCTCTTTCAATGTCTCCGCTAAAGCTGCACTTAGTGTAACAACTCTGAACTTTTTGTAAGCCGTTAGCAACAAAAGCTTTCGCTCTCTTGTTGCGCGGCAATCCAGGCCTCGGCCCTTTTCTCATTTTCTTTACTGCACTCACTTGATCATCCGACGTCAGCGAGGCAGCAGCATCAATAAAACCCCACAGCAAAATCCATCACCCGTTGCGTTTTTTCTTCTTCACCGTTTTGACTCGTGGTTGCTTCCGAACCGCGCACGTGAGTATCGAGCCATAATATCGTTTGGCTACTTGTTGCATTTTTTCTAATGGTATTTCGATTTCCTTCTTTCTAATATCGTGCCGACAACTCCCAACATTCTGGTCCTTCGAGCCGGATCTCGTACGCGCATTCCGGATCTTCGTCCACGCACTTGGGATTTTGTCCACGACCTTCGGATATTCGTCCACGCACTCCGGATCTTTGTCCACGCATTCCGGATCTTCGTCCGCGCAACAATTCCGGATTTCTCGTCCATACACTGCTGCCTACACTCCTGCGTTCTCCCTCAATATCTTCTGGTGGGACTTAACATCTTCTCGCGATCATCAACCACCATATTGTGCACGGGTTTTTCATCATCCTCATCTCTATTACAAGCTATCACAGGTGCGTTGAACCGATATTTGCATATTACAAAAGTTGATTTATTGAGCATATAGTGTGTTTTGTTGTACCTGCTGTAAGGTTCGCGTGTTTACATAATTTTTCTAACAAACAAAACCCAAAATCGCGAGTGTAAAAACAAAAAAAAAAAAAAACGCTTTTCTTATGTGTCGAAAATACATAAGAAAATAACAACAACGTTTTTTGACTAAACTTGGCGCAAAATTAATTACATATTTTTAGTTCTCTCGGGTTCCGTTAACGAACCAGCTAGTTATATATATACACGGTTATATATATATTCATACATTTACATATCGGTTAACGGAAACTGCCTTTGATATAAAATACCTTTTAGCATCGCGCATATCACGCGACCCTGTATTCGGTAAACTCAGTGCTACGTTGTCGCGCCTTTGCTTTTCTTCTCTATTTCTCTTGTACGTGCACATCAGTAGTGCAACAACAACCATTAGTGCATATGTACATAGCTGCCAAGCACTAACAGTTGCTGGTACGTACATACGAAAGTAAAGGCACAAGTAGGCCTTGCGTGAATACATTTTTTTTTTGGCATTCGTTTCTGCATTGTGCACCTTCTACTGAAGTACGAGGTGACACATAACACTATACATTTTTTTGAATTCAATTCTATGCGTAGCGCAAATTACTTGTGATACCTATTAATTGGGTTTACATTTTTGAAGTGCATCAGCGAAATATTGTAACAATATATAATAAAGCAAGCGTTGAGTTAATTTTCTATTGTTTTCCTTTTTTATATCTCGTGTCGCACTTTTTTTGACCTCTTTCTTTCGCATTTCACCTTTGTTGCGCTAAGGTGAAAAAGTTTGGGCTACTTCGATTTTACCTTTTTGCTTTTTGATTTCTCCCATTCAAATCGAAATGGCCAAACTTGACGATTTCACCCGTGCTTCTGATCGCGTTTTCAAATTTGAGATTGCCTTTACGGAAACTGCCTCTAATAGTCATACTAAATTTTCTTTGGAAATTCAAAGCTCCGAGCTAAAGGAGTTGTGGGCTACCGTAAAGGCACAGTATGAAAAGTGTCTAATTCAATTTGAATCTCAAACTAAAAGAAGTGCTGCAGATGATATTGCTGTCGTTGATGCGAAATACACTAGCACCTATCGGACATATGTTTCATGCTTAGCGAAGATTAATGAGAGAATTCATGATTTCGACATCGCTTCATCCGGTCTTCGCCATACTTCTACTCTTGATGGTTCTGCCTTCGCAGAGCCTATTTCATCCACTAATATCGCACTTCCGCCTTGCGATACTGAAATTTTTAAGGGTGACTATACGTCTTGGCCAACTTTCCGCGATTTATTTACGGCCATATACATAAGAAACAGTCGTTTGAGTAATGTCGAAAAATTGTATCACCTCATTCAGAAAACGAGCGGAGAAGCGAGAGAAATAGTTCGAAAGTCCCCTCTCACCAATGAAGGTTTCGAACTCGCTTGGACTAATTTAAACCAAGCCTTTAATAATAAACGAATTTTAGTTAATGCTCAAATTAAACTTCTTTTTGACTTACCAGCTCTTTCTTCTGAAACTGGTTCTGGGCTTAAGAGTTTGCAACGCGGCATTAATAATTGTTTGAATTCGCTGAAATTATACGACGTTAATACTTCCGATTGGGATCCAATCATTGTGTATATGTGTATGCAGCGTTTACCTCAACGCACTATTGCTTTTTGGGAGTCAGGTGTTAAAGACAAATCGGCTTTACCAAAGTGGTGCGAACTTGACGAGTTTCTTACTACGCGATACCGAACTCTCGAATGCGTCGATGAGTTAAAGACTTCTACTTCCAACAAATCAAATTCGAACAGACCGGCATCTAGCGAGGTTAGCGGTTCTAAACGACTTACACATACTTTTCACGCGAATGTGGTTGATTCAAGCTGTGCTCTTTGCAAGCAACCACACATATTGCGCAATTGTAAACGATTTCTTAACATGCAAGTTTGCGATCGGTTTTCCAGTGTTAAGCGTTTTCAGTGCTGTTTAAACTGAAAGGCCATCAATTGAAGGATTGTAAAAGCGCCTACAATTGTTCCGTATGTCATCAATGCCATCACACGTTGTTACATCGCGAATCACCTTCTTCTACGAAGACTCAGTCGGGATTACGTCCAATTAACACTACTTCTACTACTTCTAGAGTGGCTGCGTCGTCCGAGTTACGCTCCACCGCGCCAGGATTTCAACCTTCGAGTGCTTCTTCGGGGCTACGCTCCAATCAGCCTTCTACTTCTTCCGTAGCTCAAACGAGTGAGCATCATAGCTTCCATCAAAAAATACAGTCCACTACTAATACATTTTCGAATAGCGATTCTCCGAATCTTGCGTTTCCTCGAAACCAACGAGTACTTTTAGGTACAGCGCAAATCTATATTTGCCATTTGAATACCAATTATGCTGCTAGGGCTTTGATTGATCCAGGATCAGAAGCATCTTTCATTTCTGATCGCCTTCGTAAATTGATTAACTTGCCTACGTTTGCTACACAAGCCAGTATATCTGGGGTTAATCAATCGTTTTCTGCAAGCGCTAATCGACTTAGCTCATTTGTTCTCGGATCGCCTACGGATCCAAACGTGAAAATCGAAGCCCTCGCTTTCGTACTTCCGCAAATCACTGGAAATTTGCCATCCTGTACAGTCGATTCAGGAATACGTCATAAACTACCGAACCTTAATTGGGCAGACGGAGACTTTTGGAGGACTTCCGCCATAGACGTCCTTATCGGCGCCGATTTGTACCCACAGGTGGTGCTCCATGGAATTCATCGCAATCTACTCGGAAGTCTGACAGCTCAGCAAACCGTTTTCGGATGGACTCTTATTGGCCCCATTCCGGATTCCGAAGTCAGGTGTTTTACAACGAAGGTGGACATCTCAACGGATTCGGGGTTGGACAAAATTCTTTCTCGCTTTTGGGAAATTGAAGAACCCCCTAGGAAAAGGATTCTATCGGATGCTGATCAATGGTGTGAGGACAACTACATGGCTACTACTCGGCGGAATGAAGATGGGAGATACATTGTCTCTCTTCCTTTTAAAGTTAGTTATCCTAACGAACTTTGCTTGGGAGATTCTCGTAATAGTGCTTTACGGCAGTTCCTTCGGAACGAAGCTTCGCTTCTTAAAAAACCCGAATTCAAAGTTATATATGACCAGGTAGTTGACGAATACTTGCAGTTATCGCATATGAAGTTAGTCGACCCACCTTCAAATCAGAGTTTGGGCACATATTGTTATCTTCCGCATCATGCGGTCATTAAACCAGAAAGTCTAACAACAAAACTTCGTGTTGTTTTTAACGCTTCAAATAAAACTTCCAATGGTAATAGTTTGAATGATGTGTTGTACGTCGGTCCGGTGCTACAGTCTGACTTAGTTTTACTTCTCCTAAGATGGAGACTTTATCGATTTGTTTTCAATAGTGATATTCAGAAAATGTATCGACAAATTCTTGTCGACCCAAGGCATCGTCCATTCCAACGCATTCTACATCGCTCTTCTACTGATGTGGAAGTCTCGGATTACGAATTGCAAACGGTAACCTTTGGCGTCAACTGCGCACCATATCTGGCGATTCGCACTCTCCTTCAACTTGCAGCCGATTCTCAAGACACTTTTCCCCTTGCCGCACATATTCTCCGACGATCCATGTATGTTGACGACGTTCTCGCCGGTGCGCATGATTTGCCTTCTGCTATAAAGGCCCGGAATGAACTTATTGACACTTTACATGGTGCTGGACTTTCCTTAAGAAAATGGACTTCAAATCGCAAAGAAATTCTAGCGGACCTTCCGAAAGAGCACCTATTAAAGGAAGACTTCTTAAGCTTTGAAGATTCCAGTTCTACAAAGGCTTTAGGGGTACGTTGGAACGCTTGTACTGATAATTTCTATTTCAAGGTTCCTGCTATTGAGCGAAAGGATTCGCACACCAAAAGGGAACTTCTCTCCATGATTGCCAAATTGTTTGACCCGGTCGGATGGCTTGCACCTGTAGTTATTGTTGCCAAAAATTTAATGCAACTGGTCTGGCTTGAGAACATAGGCTGGGATGATTGTCTTTCTAAACCCATTGAACAAAAATGGCAACAGTTTTTAGATGGATATATGGATATAAACCTGATTAAGCTACCGAGATGGGTGAACTATTCTTTACAAGATGAAGTTAAAATTCATGCTTTCTCCGATGCTTCCGAGAAAGCATACGGGGCGGCGATTTTCATACGTATCCGTAACTCATCTACTACTTTCTACTCCCACTTACTTACATCGAAAACAAAAGTAGCTCCAGTCAAAACTGTTTCGTTGCCAAGATTAGAACTATGCGGTGCAGTACTTCTATGTGATATTCTCGATTCACTCCTACCCGAACTTGATATTAAAGTCAACGATGTATTCTGCTGGACTGATTCAACAATTGTTTTGTCATGGCTTCGAAAAACACCATCTACATGGACTACCTTCGTTGCTAATCGTGTTAGCAAAATTCAGGAGAAACCGTACGCTAAAAATTGGTATCATGTCGATTCACCTGATAATCCTGCCGATTTATGTAGCCGCGGTCTTACTCCACAGGACTTAAGTATGAATACGTTATGGTGGCATGGCCCATCCTGGCTTGTTAAGGATAGGTCCGAGTGGCCATCTTCTAGCCCTACTCATCTTGAAACTTCAATCAAAGCAAAAAAGATTGCAGTACACAACTTGCTCGTAAATGTTGAGGAAGACATTCTCTCTAGATTTTCGTCATTTTCGAGAGCTCTTCGAGTGGTCTCATATATGCTTCGGTTTTACTATCGCACTCACCGTCCTGCAGAAAATTCTAAGGGCTATACTTCCATAGTGTTGTCTAATGCAGAACTCCATAACACCAGAAAATTCTTGACAATTCTCTCTCAGAAAACGCACTTTCAAACTGAATATAGTTGTCTTCTAAATCAAAACCCACTTAATTCTAAGAGCAACCTATTGACTCTAAATCCCTTTTTGGATAAAGCACAAGTTATGCGTATTAATGGTCGCTTAGCCAACGCACCAACTCTTTCTTTTAGTGAACAGCACCCAATTATCCTTCCGTATGGTTCTCAGTTTTCGAAACTTTTAGTTGCCTTTCTACATAAAATCACGATTCACGGTAGCAACTCACTTCTCCTCCGATTGCTTCGTCAGGAATATTGGATTCCGAAGGCGAAAAATCTCATTAGATCTACTATTCATCGATGTAAAACTTGTCTGTTGGATAAGAAACGAAAAGCCTCTCAGATCATGGCTGCTTTACCCCCCGAACGGACTACTCTCAGTCGTGTATTCTCCATTACTGGTGTCGACTTTGCAGGTCCTTTTGACATAAAGAACTTTACAGGTAGAGCCTGCCTTATAACGAAAGGTTATGTTTGTATTTTTGTCTGTTTCTCTACAAAGGCAATCCATTTGGAGGCAGTCAGTGATCTTTCGACACCTGCTTTTCTCGCTGCTTTTATTCGATTCGTGTCTCGTCGTGGTTGCCCAAAAACCATTTTCTCCGATAATGGTACTAACTTTGTTGGTGCTTCTAAAGCTTTCAAAAAGGATTTTGAAGCATTTCTAAAGCAGTTTCGTGATTCATTTTCCAATCACTTTTCCCATCAGCCTGTTGAATGGAATTTTATTCCTGCTGGGTCGCCTCATATGGGTGGCTTATGGGAAGCGGGAGTTAAAAGTTTCAAACTCCATTTTCGTAAAATGGCTCTTCCTCAGAAATACACCTTCGAGGAATTATCAACAGTTTTATCTCGTATTGAAGCGTGTTTAAATTCTCGACCTATTAGTCCTATGTCAGAAAACCCTGCGGATGTATCTGCTTTGACTCCGGGTCACTTCCTTATTGGGTCTCCACTTCTGGGTCCCCCAGAGCCAATTATTTCTGATATAAGCGCGAGAAATAGATGGGAAAAAATTAAAGCTTTGGGTCAACAGATCGCCTTAAGATGGAAAGAAGAGTATCTTAAAGAAATGCATAGGCGATACAAATGGAAATATCCATCGCGCGATCTTGCTGTTGACGATTTAGTTGTTGTTAGTCAAGAAAATCTTCCCCCTACTTCGTGGCGGTTGGGAAGAATTCTTCGAGTATATCCCGGTAGCGATAAACGCGTCCGCGTCGCCGATATTAAAACCGAACGAGGAATAATTACGCGGTCCATTACGAAATTAATCGTCTTATCTGACTAGACCTTCCACCATTTCTTAACAATTTTGTTATCCTAATCATAGGTCGC
The DNA here is from genome assembly GCA_963971225.1 of Melieria omissa. Classification (NCBI taxonomy): domain Eukaryota; kingdom Metazoa; phylum Arthropoda; class Insecta; order Diptera; family Ulidiidae; genus Melieria; species Melieria omissa. The sequence continues at coordinate 49,602,881 of OZ020269.1, read as the reverse complement.
CATGAGTGATAACGTTTCATCGACTCCTCTCGATAACAACAAAAGATGCAGATTATGCCAACGCACTCATCCTCTACGCTTCTGTAAAAAGTTCCTTTCGATGAACTTAGAAAAGCGATTACGGGTCATATTGTTGCATCGTTATTGCTCTAGATGTTTGGCACATTCACACATAGCGAAACACTGCACTAGCAAGATGGTTTGCAAATATTGTCAGCGTCATCATAATACGCTTCTCCATGCGAATGAACGTCTAATTATTCAACGCGAAGCTCGTCCTTTCGCTACGAGTGCTTCCGTTCAACGCGTCACCGTACTTTTTCCGACGGCCTCCGTCTTCATACGCGTCCGTGCCGCCAGCTATCCTGCTCGAATCCTTATAGATTCTTGCTGCTGCACCAGTCGCATCTCGTCGTCCATGGTACGCCAGCTGCATCTTCCAGTTTCCAAGGTTGATCTTCATCACTTTTGCCGAGTCACCTTGGTCTCGCGTCATGATTCATCTCAGCGCATCGACGTGCATGCCAAGGTCGAACAAACGCTCGCCTTTAAAACTCCGCTGGAAGACATTGACGGGCGAGTAGCGGAACGTTTTTCGAATTTTCGCCTTGCGGATCCTTATTTTTATCGATCCACCGCCGTCTCGCTCATCCTTGGCTCAGAGATCTACCACAAGATCATCCGAGCTGGATTCATTTGTAACCCTGGCCTACCTCTGGCACAGGATTCTATTTTCGGATGGGTCCTTTCAGGCCCATGTTAACCAACCTTTTAGATGGATCCTTATTGATCCTGATTTCAGAAAATTATTTACAATCAAACATCTATAATTTGAAATGCTCAATGAATTAACTCTTATATCGGTTATCAACGCCTAGTTATTAAGTTAATATGTATGAATTTGAAATTTAACTGAAATGTATTCTATCCACAAATCATTATTTCTTGTTTTTTTTTCGTAATTTTGCAGCGCGAGACACTGCAAGAGTGGCGGCAATGTTTAGACCAAATCTCTTTCAATGTCTCCGCTAAAGCTGCACTTAGTGTAACAACTCTGAACTTTTTGTAAGCCGTTAGCAACAAAAGCTTTCGCTCTCTTGTTGCGCGGCAATCCAGGCCTCGGCCCTTTTCTCATTTTCTTTACTGCACTCACTTGATCATCCGACGTCAGCGAGGCAGCAGCATCAATAAAACCACACAGCAAAATCCATCACCCGTTGCGTTTTTTCTTCTTCACCGTTTTGACTCGTGGTTGCTTCCGAACCGCGCACGTGAGTATCGAGCCATAATATCGTTTGGCTACTTGTTGCATTTTTTCTAATGGTATTTCGATTTCCTTCTTTCTAATATCGTGCCGACAACTCCCAACAACAGTAGTTGCGTTCCGGTTTCGATAGAACCCTACTGTAGTACGCTATCACTTGTTCCTGGCCGCCTATTATCTGTGATAGCACCCCGCCAATACTATGCCCGCTTGCATCTGTATCCAGCACAAACATCTCCCCAGGCACGGGGAAGGCCAGAATTTGAGCAGTGGGCCACTCCTTCACCGCCGTGATTTTGCCTTCGTCCGTATGTACTCTGCGGGCAGAAACCGTATGACCCAGATACTTGACCTCTTTTGGAACAGCGAGCACTTCTTTGGGTTGAGTTTAAGCCCGGCTTCTCGTATCCGCTCGAATACCTCCTGGCTATCGCCCCCAATGAGACCGCGAAAAATGGTACGACACAAGCCCCGGCACAAGTCCCCGAGGACGCGGGGACGAGCAACCCCCACTATATTTGATTGCAATCTGCAATGGCGGCCGCGATGTTTAGATGAGTGCTGTCTTCAGTGATCCGTCGATCCCATCTCCAATCCCAATCTTTCCTTTGTACTCATGTTCCCCCTATTTTCTGTTCCCCGGCTTCGGCCGTTTGTATCGTTTCATGTTTCGTGTAACACTTGTATTTCTAACGTCAAGAAATAAACACCAAAAACCCGAACGACCGCGTATACTTATTTCAACTTATTTCAATAAACAATTTCAAAAACATTGAGCAAAACAATTCACAACAACTTAAGGAATTTCAAGTACTAAAACTAATATCTCAACAAACTACAAACAAAATATAATTGTGCAAAATCAAAATACAAATTTAACAAATAATAAGAATACACAAACAGTGACAACGCAAACAAATAAAAAGTGCAACGACACATTGGACAGTGCAGTGTAGTGCAACAACAAAAACACGCAGATCAAAACCACAACAGCTACACACACCCACAACGCAGAACATAAAACAGGAAGGAAGAGAACTCCACAAGCAACAACAGCATCACAGCACAGCAGCGGACACCCAGCTCCAGAAAGGAGATCTCCAATCTCTCCAAGTGAACCCCATCGCTTGACAAACCGATCACACCAACCAACGATGTCAATATCATTTCCCACAATTGACATCTCCTCTTTTCGCAGATCCGGCGCAAGCCCTCATCGCACTCACCAGCGCTCCGGCATCGCGGAACGGCGACAACCCTACAGCCGTCAGCCCACCGTGCAGCCAGTCAGCCGCGCATCACCGCCAGCCAGCCGTCAGCCGCAACTCTTCCTCACACCCGAGGACGCGGGGACGAGCAACCCCCACTATATTTGATTGCAATCTGCAATGGCGGCCGCGATGTTTAGATGAGTGCTGTCTTCAGTGATCCGTCGATCCCATCTCCAATCCCAATCTTTCCTTTTCCCTTTGTACTCATGTTCCCCCTATTTTCTGCTCCCCGGCTTCGGCCGTTTGTATCGTTTCATGTTTCGTGTAACACTTGTATTTCTAACGTCAAGAAATAAACACCAAAAACCCGAACGACCGCGTATACTTATTTCAACCGCTCCGCGCGAATCTCTTCACCTCCTTTAGCTTTCCCAGGTGGTCGTCGAAGTTTTTACCCATCACGATTATGTCGTCGAGGTACATCAGACACGTCCGCCAATGCAGCCCTTTTAGCACGCGTTCCATTAGCCGCTCGAATGTTGCTGGTGCGTTGCAGAGTCCCAACGGCATGACGGTGAACTGCCACAAACCGTCGCCAACACTAAAAGCCGTTTTCTCCTTGTCCTTGTCTGCAAGCTCTACCTGCCAATAGCCGCTGCGTAAGTCGAGTGTGGAAAACCACTGTGTGCCTGACAGTGTGTCCAGGGTGTCATCGATCCGAGGTAGTGGATAGCTGTCCTTCTTGGTCACGTCATTGAGCTTCCGATAGTCCACACAAAACCGGGTACTGCCATCCGTTTTCTTGACTAGCACGACCGGCGAGCACCAGGGGCCCGAAGAAGGCTCTATGACCTTTTTTTTCCGCATGTTTTCGATCAAATTTGTGACCTCTTCCCTCTTGGCCAGAGGAACTCGTCTTGGTGGTTGGCGGATTGGTTTTGCACTTCCGGTGTCGATGTTGTGCTTCACTATGGCTGTTCTTCCGCCTGCTTCTGCCGCAACTATTGACCCATAGTGCTGCAGGAAAGACCTCACCTTCTGTTTCTGCTTGGCCGGCAACTGCTGCTCCACTGGTTCTCTCGCGGTATGACGTCCATGTTAAAACCGCTCTTCTTGTTACCTCCAGGTGGGCTACTCTCGCAATTGACCACTGCTAGAGCTTCCTTACACTCGCTAATTACCTCATCTTTCCCGATATATCTGGGTGCATTCAGGGGGTTCAGTATTCTGACTGGTATTCTGCCATTCTTAGGTTCCACTAATGTACGTCCGATGATGATGTTGTCGTGTCCTTGTTTCGATGCTTCTACAACCCACAGCCGACTCGTCCCATCGTCCCCCTCCACCTTTGCCCACACAATCGCCTCAGAATTCGCTGGTATCCTCCTGTGTTGACACGATACAACCTTCCTTACCGCCACGCTTCGCTCATAGCCGGTGTGCAGCGGGAATTCAACGTTGGCATATCTCAGTACATTTTCCTTCAGGTCCAGCGTAAAACCGTGCCTAATCATGAAATCCACGCCGATAATCACGTCATCCATTATATCCGCGACGATGAACTCATGTTCCAGGCTGCTGGTGCCGATAGCAATCGTTTTTGTAACTTTCCCTCTTACCGGCGCGCGCTCGCCAGTCGCAGTCCGCAGCTGTATGCCATGCAGCGGTTCCCAGTTCTTCAGCAGCTTCCTTTTTATGATCGAATATGACGCTCCAGTAGCCATTGTCAACACGAACAAGTTTCTATCTATCCTTCCTTCAACTGTCAAGCTGCTGGGCTGTCGTTTCAGCTGTGAGACAAGGACGGTGGGGCAGATTGTGGGGATTTAGTTTAACGACTCGCCCTCATTTGCCCTGCGCTTGTTGGCTGGGCCTCGATTGTCAGTATTCCTCGCTTCAGGCCATTGCGATCGAGAACGGGAACGCCCCTTTCGTTGGCGGAAGTCTCGTGATATGTGGCCCTGCTTGCCACATACCCAGCAAACAACTTTAGAGGAGACCACCCGTGGCCTGTCCGGTATCTCAGAGCTTATGGCCTGGATCGGAATGTCGTTGTCCGCCTGAATCTGGCGTATCCTTGCTGTTGTGCAGGTGCATACCGAGTGCTCCCAATCCATGCCGCTTCATATGTCATCGCGCTGGTCACCGTCTCCTTAAATGTCGGCTTGCCCATCATCAACGCACTGCGACGTGTTTCTAGATCATGAAGACCTTCAACAAACGACTCAATCTTCATTCTCTCGAGATCATCAGCACCAAATTGTGGGTAGCACAACTGTACGAGCCGCTCAATGTCTGCTGCATATGTCTGCAGCGCCTCGTTGGCTTTTTGCTTGCGGCTCTTCAGCTCACAGTAGTATAGCGTATGGTTGTGCTCGTCGCTATACTTCACTGCCAACGCTCTCATGATGGCACCGTAATCACTTTTTAAACATTCTGGAACTGATTTGATTACCTCAGCCGCAGGACCTTTCAGCGCCAGTGCCAATCTCCGACCCTTCCTGATATCGGTCCACTGGTTTTCCAAGGCAGCCAAGTCGAATTGCAATTTAAATGTATCGAACGGCGCAGCACCATCATAAATAGGCACTTCTGTTCTGGTAGCAAAACCGTCCTGAACCGGTGGCAAACATTCTCGTGGCTGTACCTCTCGAAGCCGTTCGTCTATCTTTCTGTGCATCGAATCTTCCAGACTGTCAACTCGTTTGTTCAAGGATTCATCCAGTTTGTCAACTCGTCTGTTCAGGAATTCACCCATTTCGTCAACTCGTTTGTCCCAATTGTCCATTCGCGTCTCGAGATGCTCAATTTTCACGTTCAGCCTACCGGAAATTCCCTCCACCTTCTGCTCTATGCGCGCAGAATTTTCCGCCATTTCTCGATTTGCAGTCTCGACTTTTGCCGAAATTTTGAGATTCGTAGTTTCCAGCTTCGATGACATTTGTGCCGGCATTTCGCGATTTTCATTTTCCATTTTGGCTGCCAGTTCCCGGTTTGAAGTCTCGAACATGCCTCTCATTGCAACCATTAGCTGGCTCATGTCCAATGCTTGCAGTGGCGCGGCCGCTGCAGCCGTACTTTGCGGCGACGCAGCAGCAGCAGACGATTCCTCCACCTTGGCCTAACCCATGTCCGTGCTTTTATAAGTTTATTTTTTGTTTATTTTCAATTTTCCACAATCCCACTTCTGACAGCAAATATTACGAATACTGGTTCTAGTGGGCTAGTACGTATCTCTGGATTGCGTAATTTGAAAATAAAACACACTTAGTTTCTCAAACACAGTCAATAAAATAAACCAACAATCACTTTATTTCACAGATTTACACATCACTGTCTTTACACTTAAGTATTTGCTCATTTACTCCGTGTGGCACCTTCACTAGTCAAAATCAGACTGACTCGCTGCGCCGCACCCGGCTGCCTTTTATACCTGTCCGGCCATCGCGCAGATCGTTCTCGCACATTCCAGAGTGGACTAAAGGTTTCCATGATGATCGCGACCATCATTGCCAGGTTGGATTAAAAGTTTCCATTATCGCGGCCATCATTGCCAGGTTGGACTAAAAGTTTCCATTATCGCGGTCATCATTGCCAGGTTGAATTATGGCACGGTGCGTAGCGACAGGGTTGCTTTGCACAGCGACAGACTGTCTTATCGTTACAATAACATTTTCTATTAGACGGCTGTAAACAGCAAAACTGAGTTAACTCAGTTTTGAAAGTGAGCTTACGACCTTTGATACAAAAACAATTGTATGGGAATTTGAGCATTTAAATGCGATGTCAAACTGCAATTAAGCGTAAACTGCAGTTAAGGACCAGTGGGAATAGGCTATTTAATAAATCTGCCATAAACTACTCTCCGTACCGTTTTCATATTCACTTTACGAAACAATTTTTAAAATGTACAAGCATTCACGCGATTTCAAATCGGAACCGAAAATTGAAATCACACGAATTGTTACAACCTGTTCTGAAATTCACACGATTTATGAACAATTCGAAATGAAATTAGCAAATTAAATTAGAAATAGAATTAGGTGAGTTTGATGTGACAAAAATTATTATTATTATTATTTATTTAGAATACAATATAAAATATTATAGCTAAGGTTAGAGTCCTAGCTGCCAGGGCCATAAACTCGATTTTAAATTAATTTCTTACAATAATAGTTAAAGAATATTTCTTACAATAACTTCAAATTTATGTTTGTATGTTTGTCTGCTTTGATGGAGGTGGTTGCAGTCGTTGAGCAGGTGCTTTGTTGATAACAAGCTGCCGCAAAAGGGGCAAGTCGGTCGAGGGCTACCAGAGAGAAGGTGAGCGTGCGTTAGCTTCGTATGGCCTAACCTAAGCCGGATCATATTTTGGCAATCGGCCTTCTTTGTGGTGCAAGGGAATTTGACCCTAGTGCATGTAGGGTTAAGTTCACGGTAGTGGTGGTTAAAATGGGACCAATCACTTTGTTTTATTCTGTTTAGGTGTGATGCTATCAGCTTCTGCATATCGTTATCTTCCTTTGCATCGAATGTGAGGTGGGGTCCGGAGGCTATGGATCGCGCCGCATCGTCTGCCAGTTCGTTGCCCTGGATGCCTTTGTGGCTTGGTACCCAACATTGTGTAACGATAAGACAGTCTGTCGCTGTGCAAAGCAACCCTGCCGCTTCGTGTCGTGCTATAATTCAATGTGGCAATGACGGCCGCGATAATAACTTTTAGTCAAATCTGGCAACGATGGTCGCGATCATCAGGGAAATCTTGGCCGGACGGGTATAAAAGGCAGCCGGGTGCGGCGCAGCGAGTCAGTCTGGTTTTGACAAGTGAAGTTGCCACACGGAGTAATTAAGCAAATACTTAAGTGTACGAACAGTAAAGTGTAAAACTGTGAATAAAAAAGTGACTGTTGGTTTTTAATTGGCTGCGTTGTAATAATTAAAGTTGTTTCATTTTCAAATTGCACAATCCAGTGATACGTACTAGCCCACTAGAACTAGCATTCATAACATTTGGTGTCAGAAGTGGGATTGTGAAAAATTGAAAATAAAAAAACTAAAATAAACTTATAAAAGCACGGACATGGTTAAACTCGAGCTGCTGAAGGTAGACCAGCTGAAGAAGGAGCTGGCTGCATGGAATTTGCCGACTGCTGGCGGAAAGGTGGAGTTGCAGTTGCGCTTGCGAGAAGCATGTGAGGAACGAGGCATCGATTGGACTGTGCACGAGTTCGGACCGCAAGAACAAGAGGCATCGGCCAAAGTGGAGGAATCGCCTGCGGGTGCTGCGTCGATGCAAAGTACGGCTGCAGCGGCTGCGCCACCACAAGCAATGGACATGAGCCAGCTTATGGTTGCAATGAGAGGCATGTTCGAGACTTCAAACCGGGAAATGTCAGCAAAACTTGAAAATGCAAATCGGGAGTCGTCCAGCAAGCTCCAGGAAAATTCTGCACGCTTGGAGCAGAAAGTGGAGGAAATCTCAGACAGGATTAATGGGAAAGTCGAGCACCTGGAGACGCGAGTAGAGCACTTGGATAAGCGAGTCGACGACCTGGATGATTCCCTGAACAAACGAGTTGGCGACCTGGACGATTCCCTGAACAAACGAGTTGATAGTCTGGAAGACTCGATGAACAGGAAAATGGACGAGCGGCTTAGGGAGGTACAGCCGCGAGAATGGTTGCCGCCGGTTCCGGAAAGTGTTGCCACCCGAGCAGAAGTGCCTACCTATGATGGGACTACGCCGTTCGATATATTCAAGCTGCAATTCGAATTGGCTGCTCTGGAAAATCAGTGGACCGATGTAAGGGAAGGTCGGAGATTGGCGCTGGCTCTTAAAGGTGCTCCGGCTGAGGTAATAAAGTCATTTCCAGAATGTTTACGAAGAGAGTACGAGACCGTCATAAGGGCGTTGGCAGCCCAATACAGCGACGAGCACAACAGAACGCTGTACTACTGTGAGCTGAAGAACCGCAGGCAAAGATCCAACGAGGCGCTGCAGACATATGCAGCAGACATTGAGCGGCTCGTACAGCTGTGCTACCCGTCCTTCGGCGCTGATGATCTCGAGAGGATGAAGATTGAGGCGTTTATTGAAGGTCTTCATGATCCGGAGACACGTCGCAGTGCGTTGATGATGGGCAAGCCGACATTTAAGGAGACGGTGACCAGCGCGATGACATATGAAGCGGCATGGATTGGGAGCACTCGGTATGCACCTGCACAACAGCGAGGATACGCCAGATTCAGGCGGACAACGACATTCCGATCCAGGCCATAAGCTCTGAGATACCGGACAGGCCACGGGTGGTCTCCTCTAAAGTTTGCTGGGTATGTGGCAAGCAGGGCCACATATCACGAGACTTCCGCCAACGAAAGGGGCGTTCCCGTTCTCGATCGCAATGGCCTGAAGCGAGGAATACTGACAATCGAGGCCCAGCCAACAAGCGCAGGGCAGATGACGGCGAGTCGTTAAACTAAAACGGGTCAGCCCAAAGGGACGAGAGCTGATCCCCACAATCTGCCGCCCCACCGTCCTTGTCTCACAGCTGAAACGACAGCCCAGCAGCTTGACAATTGAAGGAAGGATAGATAGAAACTTGTTCGTGTTGACACTGGCTACTGGAGCGTCATATTCGATCATAAAAAGGAAGCTGCTGCAGAACTGGGAACCGCTGCATGGCATACAGCTGCGGACTGCGACTGGCGAGCGCGCGCCGGTAAGAGGGAAAGTTACAAAAACGATTGCTATCGGCACCAGCAGCCTGGAACATGAGTTCATCGTCGCGGATATAATGGACGACGTGATTATCGGCGTGGATTTCATGATTAGGCACGGTTTTACGCTGGACCTGAAGGAAAATGTGCTGAGATATGGCAACGTTGAATTCCCGCTGCACACCGGCTATGAGCGAAGCGTGGCGGTAAGGAAGGTTGTATCGTGTCAACACAGGAGGATACCAGCGAATTCTGAGGCGATTGTGTGGGCAAAGGTGGAGGGGGACGATGGGACGAGTCGGCTGTGGGTTGTAGAAGCATCGAAACAAGGACACGACAACATCATCATCGGACGTACATTAGTGGAACCTAAGAATGGCAGAATACCAGTCAGAATACTGAACCCCCTGAATGCACCCAGATATATCGGGAAAGATGAGGTAATTAGCGAGTGTAAGGAAGCTGTAGCAGTGGTCAATTGCGAGAGTAGCCCACCTGGAGGTAACAAGAAGAGCGGTTTTAACATGGAAGTCATACCGCAAGAGAACCAGTGGAGCAGCAGTTGCCGGCCAAGCAGAAACAGAAGGTGAGGTCTTTCCTGCAGCACTATGGGTCAATAGTTGCGGCAGAAGCAGGCGGAAGAACAGCCATAATGAAGCACAACATCGACACCGGAAGTGCAAAACCGATTCGCCAACCACCAAGACGAGTTCCTCTGGCCAAGAGTGAAGAGGTCACAAATTCGATCGAAAACATGCGGAACAAAAGGTCATTGAGCCTTCTTCGGGCCCCTGGTGCTCGCCGGTCGTGCTAGTCAAGAAAAAGGTTGGCAGTACCCGGTTTTGTGTGGACTATCGGAAGCTCAATGATGTGACCAAGAAGGACAGTTATCCACTACCGCGGATCGATGACACCCTGGACACACTGTCAGGCACACAGTGGTTCTCCACGCTCGACTTACGCAGCGGCTATTGGCAGGTAGAGCTTGCAGACAAGGACAATGAGAAAACGGCTTTCAGTGTTGGCGATGGTTTGTGGCAGTTCACCGTCATGCCGTTGGGACTCTGCAACGCACCAGCAACATTCGAGCGGCTAATGGAACGCGTGCTAAAAGGGCTGCATTGGCGGACGTGTCTGATGTACCTCGACGACATAATCGTGATGGGTAAAAACTTCGACGACCACCTGGGAAAGCTAAAGGAGGTGAAGAGATTCGCGCGGAGCGGTTGAAATAAGTATACGCGGTCGTTCGGGTTTTTGGTGTTTATTTCTTGACGTTAGAAATACAAGTGTTACACGAAACATGAAACGATACAAACGGCCGAAGCCGGGGAGCAGAAAATAGGGGGAACATGAGTACAAAGGGAAAAGGAAAGATTGGGATTGGAGATGGGATCGACGGATCACTGAAGACAGCACTCATCTAAACATCGCGGCCGCCATTGCAGATTGCAATCAAATATAGTGGGGGTTGCTCGTCCCCGCGTCCTCGGGTGTGAGGAAGAGTTGCGGCTGACGGCTGGCTGGCGGTGATGCGCGGCTGACTGGCTGCACGGTGGGCTGACGGCTGTAGGGTTGTCGCCGTTCCGCGATGCCGGAGCGCTGGTGAGTGCGATGAGGGCTTGCGCCGGATCTGCGAAAAGAGGAGATGTCAATTGTGGGAAATGATATTGACATCGTTGGTTGGTGTGATCGGTTTGTCAAGCGATGGGGTTCACTTGAGTTCCCGTCAGAGGAGTGAAGGCGCTTGGAACAGGTCGCACGGGAATGGCGACTTACTCGGACCCGGGATGGGTGCGCTCGAGGTTTATTGTTTGGGGGGGTGCAATGTGGAAATGCGAGGGGCATGCAGTTTCCATCACTTGCTGTGCATATTGACGCGTGGCGTCGTGCCAACTCTTGTGTCGTACCATTTTTCGCGGTCTCATTGGGGGCGATAGCCATGAGGTATTCGAGCGGATACGAGAAGCCGGGCTTAAACTCTACCCAAAGAAGTGCTCGCTGTTCCAAAAGAGGTCAAGTATCTGGGTCATATGGTTTCCGCCCGCGGAGTACGTACGGACGCAGGCAAAATCACGGCGGTGAAGGAGTGGCTCCGGCCACGCAATCTACACGAACTCCGCAGTTTCCTGGGCCTGTGCACATACTACCGCCGATTTGTTCCGGGATTCGCGAACATAGCCAGCAGCCTGCCCAAACTGACGAAAAAGAGCCAAGCTTTTGAGTAGAACGAGGAGCGGGAACAGGCTTCTGCACGTCTGAAGGAAAAACTGTGCAGTGCTCCAATTCTGGCCTTCCCCGTGCCTGGGGAGATGTTTGTGCTGGATACAGATGCAAGCGGGAATAGTATTGGCGGTGTGCTATCACAGATAATAGACGGCCAGGAACAAGTGATAGCGTACTACAGTAGGATTCTATCGGAACCGGAACGCAACTACTGTGTGACACGGAGAGAACTGCTGGCGGTATTGGACTGCGTAAAACACTTCCACAAATATCTGTATGGACAAAGGTTTCGCCTGCGCACAGATCATGCGGCATTGAGATGGCTCCTGAACTTTAAAGATCCTGAAGGGCAATTGGCGCGGTGGATCGAGGGCCTGCAGAGCTACGACTACACGATAGAGCATCGCAAGGGCAGTAGCCATGGAAATGCCGATGCCTTGTCCCGCCGTCCGTACCAAGTCGAATGCAGGCAATGCTCGCGAGCAGAAGGAAAGGACCGATAGTGGACGTCCGGTTGGTAAGCGTCATGCCAGAGGAAGAGTGGTCTGCGGAGAGGCTACAAAAAGACCAGCGTGAGGATGCGGATCTTGCGAAAATCGTCGAAGGCAAGGAGCAAGGCGCACGTCCAGACTGGCAGGAGATGGCCGGTGAAAGTCCAATCGCTAAGGCGTACTGGGCACAGTGGAAAAGTCTGCGGCTGAAGGAAGGATGCCTGTACCGCGAATGGGAGAGCGCGGATGGTCGGACCAGCAACCCCGTAATGGTAGTGCCGAAATGCAGAATCAACGAGGTCATCGAGGCATACCATAACGACTCGGGTGGAGGGCACCTGGGCATCACCAAAACCGTCGCCAAAATAAAAAGACGATTCTACTGGGTAGGATGTCAGGAGTCTGTAGCCGAGTGGATTAAGAGCTGCGACCGATGTTCAGCCGCGAAAGGGCCGACAAGAAGATCTCCAGGCCGCATGCAGCAGTACAACGTGGGAGCGCCCTTCGAGCGGATTGCTATGGACGTCGCCGGCCCATTCCCAACTAGTACTCAAGGCAACAAATATGTGCTGGTGGTAAAGGATTACTTCAGCAAATGGCCCGAAGTGTACCCTATTCCTAACCAGGAAGCCACTACGATCTCGGAAAAGCTGGTAAACAACTGGGTAGCCAGGTTTGGAGTTCAAGGATCAAGGCCGGAATTTCTGCGGTATTCAAGGTGTGTGAGCTGCTGGGGGTAAGGAAAACGCGTACTACTCCTTTGCACCCACAGTCCGACGGCATGGTGGAACGCTTTAACCGGACACTGGAGGAATACCTGCGGAAAGTGGTAGGCAGGAATCAAAAGGATTGGGTCACGCATATCCCCCTGTTCCTGATGGCGTATAGGTCAGCCCCGCACGACACGACATCACTCACTCCAGCCCGAGCAGTGTTCGGCACAGAGTTGCGGTTACCCGCTGACTTGAAGTTCGGGGTAGTCAGCACAACGGGAGGCGCTAAGACGGACTACGTGGTCAATAAGCGGGCGGAACTGGAGGAAATTCACCAGTTTAGAAGGGGCCGCACCAAACTGGTCAGCGATAAGGCGAAAGCCAGATACGATCTACGGGCCAACTCAGCAGGGTTCCAAGAAGGCGATTTGGTAATGCTCTACAACCCGCAGCGGAGGAAAGGTTTGTCTCCGAAACTTCAAGCGTCATGGGAAGGACCGTACGAAGTCGTGACTAGGATTAACGACGTGGTATACCGGATTCAACGTTGCAGCAATAGAGGCGCTAAGCTGAAGGTAGTCCATTTGGAGCGTCTGGCGCCTCATCACAGCGGAGCCTCGGCACTTGTTCGGGACGAACAAGTCTAAGTGGTGGGCAGTGTAACGATAAGACAGTCTGTCAATGTGCAAAGCAACCCTGCCGCTTCGCGCCGTGCTATAATTCAATGTGGCAACGACGGCCGCGATAATAACTTTTAGTCCAATCTGGTAACGATGGTCGCGATCATCAGGGAAACCTTTAGTCCACTCGGGAATGTGCGAGAATGATCTGCGCGATGGCCGGACGGGTATAAAAGGCAGCCGGGTGCGGCGCAGCGAGTCAGTCTGGTTTTGACAAGTGAAGTTGCCACACGGAGTAATTAAGCAAATACTTAAGTGTACGAACAGTAAAGTGTAAAACTGTGAATAATAAAGTGACAGTTGGTTTTTAATTGGCTGCATTGGAATAATTAAAGTTGTTTCATTTTCAAATTGTACAATCCAGTGATACGTATTAGCCCACTAGAACTAGCATTCGTAACAATATTTTGATTTTATTCTGATTTTTTATCAAATGATCTATAATGTTGTTTATGATTACACTATTATTGGTCGTGTTGCTTATAGCTTCAATAGTGGATAAACTGTCGGTACATATGAGAAATTTCCCTTTTGTTTTCTTGGCATATTCTATGGCTTTGTTAACTGCGAGTGCTTCTGCAGTGAAAACAGAGCTGTATGTTGGCAGCAGCCCACCTGTGATCAATGAAATGTTTTTATGCACTACAGCGAAGCTTGTGTTGGTGTTGGTTTTGGATCCATCTGTATAGATCTGGGTCCAACTGTCCAATTGGAGTTCTTGGATTAGTTGCAGAAATAATTGTTGAAATGTTTCCCTGGTTGTTTTAGGTGTGTGTGTAGATTTGTGATGGTGGGTAAAAGAAGCCAGTGGGGTTGAGTGTTTGTTTTGTTGCGAACTGTTGAAAGTTGCAGGTCCAGCTGCTTGCAGAAGGCTGCGCAGCGACGAATTGTTGATTTGGATTTTCGCCATCGTTTATGCCGGAGAGAACTAGTGAAGTCTTTATGTAGGAGAGCGTTTCTTGTGTTTATAAGCTTCGGGAGGAGTTTCCAGGTGGTCTCCGTGACCCTTTCCTTAATGGAAGGAAGGCCGGCTTCGGCTAGGATGCATTTTGTTGACGAAGTTGGAAAGGCATATAGGCTGCGACGTACTGCAGTGTGGTATGGTCCGTTTATCTGTCGTATGTTAGTGTTGGCACACCATCCAAAAATTGGCAATCCATAGTCAATCTTTGAGAGGATTAGCGCTCTAGTTACATTAATCAGAGAATTTATGTGTATATGGGAATGTGTTGAGGATAAGTATTTTATAATATTGAGCCTGGCAGCTATTTTTTTCTTAAATCTAAACAATGGTGCTTAAAAGTAAATTTTTTATCGAAAATAATTCCGAGAATTTTTAGGTAATTTACCTGTTCTATTATTGTATTTTCTAAGCTTAAGTTAGGGTAGCTACAGTTGTGTTTTCTACATATATGTAGTAATTTGCACTTCTCGATGGAGAGGCTCCAGATATTTTCCCCCATATTTTATTTATTTATTGTTACAGATCCTTAAGCTACAAGATAATAAGATATCTTCAATTTAACAAGCTTAAGTCATTTACATTATTTTAACAGATTTAATATTTTTGAAAATTTGTATTCTTGTAAAACTATTTAATTAAACTAAGGCAGGAAGTATGGAAAGAAGGAAGGAGGAAGAGAGAAAAATAAGAGGAAAGCTAGATTGAACTATTATAGAAGAATGTTTAGTTTTTTATTCGATCGAACTTAAGTAAGTAAAGAGGGTTTTTTTTAATTTCAAAGCGTTACTAAAAGTTAGCAAGTAATGTGGCAGTGAATTCCAAAGGCGAATTGCGTAGATAAAGAATTGGCGCTCTGACGTTAAGAGCTTATGCCTAAATTGAATAATTTTATTCGACCGGGCTGAACGAAGAAAATTTAAACGCGCGTGTAAGTACGACGGCTCAGAGTTGTAGACAATCTTGTGCAATTGCAACAAGGTGCGCATATTTAATAGATTATCAAACGTGATACCAAAAATTAGTTTTGCATGGGCGGAGACATGATCAAAGCGCTTTAGCCCATAAACATATCTGGCTATGTTGTTGTAGAGTAGGTTTAATTTTAGGAATAAGATACGTTTTAGCCAAAAGTAGTCGAATTCTTGGTGGAGTGTAATTCTGCGTAACCCAGAGTGATCGTAACATAACATAAACTTTCCCGATAGTTCGCAGGATATGATCATTCCAGTTTAGCGTTTCGTTAAATATTACACCAAGGTTTTTTGCACAGTTGATGAACTCAAGTACTGAGCCGTTCAGCAAAACTTTCGGAAAAATTACATGGTCGAGCGGTTTTTTATAAATAATAAGGCATTTCGATTTGGTAGGATTAAGGCAAAGGTCGTTCTCTCCAGCCCAAATACGAATATTTTCCAGGCCTTCATTAAGAGTACTGATGCAAGAATTAATGTTATTAAGGTCGCTGCTAATGTATAACTGGACATCGTCTGCATATATGTGGACATGACAATACTTGAGAGTTTTCGGTAAGTCGTTAATATACGTTATAAATATAAGTAGTCCTAGCACGGATCCTTGAGGGACGCCTCTTGGCACAGCAAGGACGTCCGAAGTAAGATTACCTATGCTTACAGCTTGGGTTCTATTTGACAGATATGATTTTATGATATCAACTGCAGTTTTTGAAAAATTAAAAAGATTTGCAAGCTTGGTAAATAAAATGTCATGGTTAACAGAGTCGAATGCTTTTAAGTGGTCAAGAAGAGTCAACAGGGTTTGTTTTTTCGCACCTAACTGTGTTCTGATTTCTTCGGACACATCAATAAGCGCAGTCACACAACTTCTCTTTGTTCTAAAGCCCGATTGTCTTTCGGTTATCAGTTTGTTTTGTAGTAAATATGTACTCAATTGTTTATGGATGAGATGTTCCAATGCCTTTGATAAATAGGACAATATCGCAATTGGTCTAAATTCCCCATTTCCTTTTGGAATTGGTATTATCTTTGCCATTTTCCAGTTTTGTGGAAATGTTGAGGTGGTAAAAATTTAGTTGAAAAGATATGTGAAAAATGGCAGCAATATTGGGAGGAGTCCTTTTATAAAACTAGGGTGCATTTCATCAAATCCCACAGCATTTGATTTAACTGACTGAAATGCTTGCCAAACCTCCAACTGATGCACACAACAGAAACTAAAAGAATTTTCAGAGCTAGGGTTGTTCTGAGAGCTACGAGAGCTCTAACCTTTTTGAATAGTGCATACAAATTTGAAGTTTTATATCTTTTCCATTTGATGTAAGCATCGTCACGTTCGCGAATCAGTTTTTTAATGTTATCGTCTAACCACTCCTTTTGTGCAACACGAATTGTTTTAGATTTTATAGGAACAAACTCATTAAAAAGATTGGAAATGTTATTTTGTAAGAAGTTGACTTGGTCATCAACATGTGCCATATGGTATATCTGCGACCAGTCAATTAAAAGGGCAGCATCATTGAGCAATGAGTAATTAACGTTTTTGAAGTCACGGAAACTGAAAGATTCTTCGAAGTTTATTAGGCTGAAATCGTATTTCAGAAATATAAGGCCATGTTTAGAGAAAGCAGGTGCTGAGAGTTGATCATATAACAAAATGTGCTCTTTGCTGCTTACTAGAAATAGATCTAAAAGTGTGCTACTCGTTTTTGTAAAGTGCGTCGGGTACGCAGAGTTGGCTAAGTAGAGTCCAGATGTCAAGATTCTATTCACTAGGTTTCTTTCAACAATAATATTGCTATTAAAGTCACCCGTAATAATTAAGTCACTGTATGAAAGAAATAAGTTGTTTAGGACCACCATGAGTGGATCAAGATCGACATTACGATTTGGCCTGTATGCACAACCCACAAGTATTCTGTCTGCGTTATTATAGACCTCAAGAAAAACATATTCAATATTGTCTCCAAACGACGATTTGCAACATGATTTACATTTGATTCCGCTTTTCACATAAATGGCCACCCCACCAGTATGCGTCTCTCTATCTGCCCTAAATATTTGATACCCATCGAGTTTACAAAGTGAGTCGTTTAGTTCTGGAGCAAACCATGTCTCAGATACGCAAACAATATCTACACCTGAGCATTCAAACAAGTGACGAAACTCGTCAATTTTTTTAAGTAGACTTTGCGCATTGATGTGCCATATACTCAATCCTTTTCGACTTCTATTCAAGACACGAATCATTTCGTAGCAATTGCCTCTGGCGGTAGATTCACAGGTATTCAGGCCCATTGTAATAAATGTAAGCAAAATTTGCTACTTTAGTAACGCCGTCTGAAGTATTAAATGTGTAAACAAAAACAACCTTTGGAGAGTACATCTTAGCTTTACTCTGAGGTGATAGTATAGTTAAACATAGTGGGAAACAAGAAGATAAGGAAAAAGAAAAATAAGTAAAGAGCTGTGCAGTCTAATAGCAGTTGTTGCTGTCATAAGCATTGTTGTTGCTATGATCAACACGCTCGAGACATCCATGCGTGTAGGTAGGAGCTCTCCGATTTGTGAACAACAGCCGCTGTACTAACATTGATCAGGCTGCTCATATCTATCTCGATGATGTTGTTGGAGCTATGCTGAGTCGCGAGCGAGAGAATCACTCCGAAAAAGAATTTTGTGTTGGTGAACTTCAGCAGACTGAGCAATGTTAGTTCGCTCGTTCTCATCATGTCCAGGAAGTGTGTATTGATCTAACATGTGAAGCGAAGTAATGCAGGTGGGAGAGTCATCCACACTTTTCTTTACATGCACGAGCCCACGCCGAACGAAGGCAGCTGATAGCCGCTTTTGCTTTTTGTACTTAATCGCAGTTTTTAGAATAAGATGATTTGCTTTAGTAAGACTCTCATTAATGTAAATAGGAGTATTAGAGTCGAAACCTGCATTGGATAAACGGAGAACATCGTTCGTATTTCGCCTAAAGTCGGAAACTGCTTTTAGTAGTAAATTTTTTTCGTGCGGTGACGGGAACCGCGCTAGTATGGGCGCATCGGTTTTAGAGTGTAACTTTTTGTTAATTTTAATGCGAAAAATCTATTTAACGTGTGGTTGTCCGAAATTAATCGACTTACAAATGTTTTGAAAAACATTGTGCAAATTTTCGCCATTCCCTAGTGGGATGCCGTGGATGCGGACATCGCATGCAGCGGCAGCGCTATCCTGCCTCTCAAGTTGCATTTTCAGCATGCCAGAGATGCTCTCCTGATCCAGTATTTTTCTCTTCAACGCATCGAGATCAGCTCTGAGTGTCGCAGTATCAATAGCGCCAGATTCGAGTCTCGCAACCCGCTCGGTGACTGCGGTGAGCTCTCCTTTGATTGCTGCTATCTGCTCATCCATTTTGCTAAGAATTTTTGATTCCGTCTCACCAAGTTTGACCAATAGTGTGTTGATGAGCTTGTCAAAACGCTGGTCCAAGCACACGCTTTGCTTAGCGAGACTCTGGTCCATGAGGTTCAGCAGATGCGAAGTTTCAGGATCGCCGCGCTTTGGGTGTCCAAGGCATTGGTTGCTTGCTGATGCTTACTTTTGTTAGGTGAGTACAGATTATCACTTGAACTTAAAAGATCATCAGCCACCACGCAGCTCTTAGGGACGTTTGTTTGTAACTGTTGATTGTTCCCCGCAATGGGTGGAGAGATCAGCGACTTGCGGCGAGCCGAGAGACACTTGTTGCTTTTATAGCTTTGATTGTTTTTTATTTAAATTCAATGCCACTTTTTTTCAGATTTACGCACTGGCAATGATAAAATTCATTGCAGTTAACACATTTAACCTTTTTAAGATCGTCCAGGTGTCGCTCAACTTTTGACAAGCATATGCAAGGCATTTTGAGCAATTAATGTCACCAAATATTAAACAATTTTTCGATTTCACGGGAGACAATAGATTTTGCGGACGAACTGTTCGACTGTTCAACTGATATTTGTATGACAGAAATGATTTTATTGAAGCTGTTGTTTAGATCGGAGGAATTTTTGTTTTTGGAGAAAAATATGGCATCGTCCGCATAGACCGATAAATCAATATTTTTGTATGGCAGTGCGAATGCTATAATAAACAGTGTTACCGACAAGGGAGAGCCTTGAGGGATCCCGTTGTGGAGAGGGTACAATTGCGAAAGTTGTTTGTTAATCTTAACTTGAATTTTACGGTTGACCATAAAGGCTTTGACGATGTTATACATTTTTGGACCGATTTTCCACGATTCTAATTGCCTTACATGTACTCCTACACGATCAAATGCTTTTTCGAAATCGGTAGCTAGGACTGTAATGTGGTTTTTTGACACTAAAGCATCGGAAACAAAATGTTGAAACCGTAGTAATGCGTCGGTTGTGCTGTGCTTGTTTTTAAAAGCCACTTGGTTGTGGCTAATAAAGTTGTTTTTTGTAATATACCACATGAGCCTCTTAGCGATAATTTTTTCGAAAACTTTACTAACGCAGGAAATAAGGGATATTGGTCGATATCCTAATATTTCCTGGCGGGGTTTATTTGGCTTGGGTATGGGTAGAACTGTTGCGGTTTGCCATACATGTGGGTATGTCCCCAATTCAAAAATTTGATTGTATATATCGAGTAGCTTCACTTTGGCGGAATAGGGTAGGTTTTTCAGCAAAGGGTAGGAGATACGGTCGGATCCGGGTGTTTTACCTTTGGCGGTGCAGAGTGCGGCCTCCAATTCTAACAGGGTGAACAGATTCTCTAAGTATTTAGCTGACGGTGATACCTTACTATTTATGTACTGCCGTGAGAAAATTGTGTTTTTACTGGTTGTATATTCGCTGTGAAAATTAGAATTATCAGAATAATTGGACCACGTAGACGCGAAAGCATTGGCTATTTCAGAAGGAGAAGATAGTAAGGTGCCATTGAAATTAATAGATTTAATTGAAGTTGGTGGAATGCCTGTTAGTGCTTTAATATCTGCCCACACTTTGCTTGGGGAGGAAGATGATATTATGCCTGAGGTAAAGTTTTCCAAATGCGTTCTTTTAGCCAGTTTAACTGACCTTTTAAAGAGCGCATTTGCTTTTTTGAAGTTAATTAAGTTGGAAAGGGATCTGTTGTGTTTATAAATGTGTCAGAGGGTTTGCTTATCCTGGCGTAGTTTTGTTAGGTCGCTATTCCACCAATGAATAATTTTTTTACCAGTTACAGGCTTGGTTTGGGGTATAGCCAAATTTGCCGCTGCTCTAGCTGCTTTGATGATTTTGGCAACATTTTGATTGATGTTTTTGGAGTGTGCAAATTTAAAATTTAGTTCGCATTGCTTTTGATAGAGGACCCAGTCAGCTAAGTCGGTTTTGTACCTGGATGTGCTGTGTCTTTACAAAGTTAAAGTGGGTAGTTATTTTTGTCGTGATTGGGTAGTGATCGCTGCCATAAAGGCAGTCAGAAATAACTCATTGGCACTGGGAGCTAATTGAGCAGAGACTAGTGTGATGTCTACATGGGGTGAAGGAGTTGCGTGTCGAGAAGTGGGTCGGGGATCCATCGTTTAGAATGATGAGGTTTTCGGACAGAATTACATTTTCCAGTTTAGTGCCTCTGGTGTTTGATGTTTTGGATCCCCATAGTGGGCTCCAGGAGTTGAAATCTCCAGTTAAAATGATTGGCGTTTGTATTTGACGTAAGTATGAAATAATATCTTGATCTGAGAAATTATGGTTTGGAGGAATGTATTTGTTTACAACTGTAAACTTAAAGTTTAAATCTATTTGGACGGCGACAGAAGAAATGTTGGAGTTAATCGTTATAACTTGGTGTTTAGCTTCCCGCATAGTGCATTTGTTTTTTATTTGAACTCTCAGAATGTCTTTTTGTTGTTGGAATTTTTTACATAGCTGGGAAGAGGCTGCATGTTCTTCCGAGCAGTTGACACATTTGGTACGGGAGCATTTCTCTGGAGTATGGGGGGGAAGGTTGCAGTTAACGTAGCTGGTAGAGTTCTTGCAGTGCTTTGTTGTATGCCCGAGCAGCTGGCAAGATTTTCACCGCATGGGATTGGGTATATATATACTCACGTATTTTGACAGTGTGCCACGAAATGTCAATTTTGGACGGAAGATTATATAAATCGAAAGTCAGTAATACGACGCCACTGGGAACAGTTTGCCCATCGATGGTTTTTGTGAATTTATAAACCGACTTCACGTTTTGGGATTTCAATTCTTCGACAATTTCATTCTCAGGAATGTTGTTCAGACATGGAGCAAATACTGTACCTTTGACTTGGTTCAGTGTCTCGTGGAGTTTGGAGGTTATGTGGCAGATGCCTGGTAATTCTTTGCATTTTATGAATTTTTCGGCGATGATGCTGGACTTAACCAACAGCAGGAGATTGCCATCTCTCAGGGTCGAAATTGTTATTATTTCCTTGCTTATTGAGTTCAGTGCTCGGCGGACGGCGAAACAGGAAAATTCGCTTAGTGGCTTTGCGTTGTTTTGCGAGGAGAGCACTACAAACTTTGGGTTTTGGCGTGGAGTAGTCGATAATTCAGGAAACTCGATCGATATTTTTTGAAGGGGTCTTTTCTTTTTAGCCTTGGGGCTGTCCGCAAGGAGAGAAAACCGATTTTCCCCGAGATTGGGTGGCCCGGGAGCCATTGTTATCGGATAGAAACCGCAATAGAAAGGTCTTCGGAAAGTTAGTGTCGAACAAAGTGAATTTACGTGACAGAGAGAGAATAACCGTAGGACCAACTATGCACTGACGTCTGCTCGCACTGAGTGGTAGTCGAAGACTGGTGACAAAAATATTTCATTTAAATTTTATAAACAAAAGTTTGAGAAAGAAAAGTTTGCTTTTACACTTGGTGTATTTTATTGATGCCAAAATTAGTGGTACAGCAACGCAAAAGTAAGGCGGCGTATTTTGAGGGACCGTTCTAATCCATTAGATCTTCCGCAAGCCATGTAAGTAAAAATGTTATTATTTTGCAGCCACAAGTTGGATCCCGTATTGCAGGGTAGACAAGGACTCCTTCCGAAGCATTTTGGACGACGTAAAACAATATCGCGATACAAGGGCTGGGACAAGGCAGCATATATTCAACTTACATCATTCGTAATATGGTTGAAAATGTGTAAATGTCTACAATCCACTTTGCCATATGCTACGCAAAAGGTTGTAAGGATTGCAAATATCCGTTGCGCTCTTCACAACATATGCCGCCTTCACAATGTTAATAATGTTGCTGAAGAATCTGCATTAGAAATTATAGACGACGGATTGGAAATCGATGAAGAAGATAGCAGAAATTTTAATTCCGCTCAAATTATTCGAGATGAAATTGCAAATAACATATTAAGACTTTCAATGTAAAAATTCAAATTAAATATTTATTGAAACGCATTTTATGCTAACAGGGAAAAGTTTAAAGTTAAAAGTAAAGTTATGTAACTATTAAGGTAATAACGAAAGGATAAGGTCATTCAATCAATTTTTGTTACATTGCACAGTGATTCGTTCCATAGACAAAATTCAAAAAATGTATAGTCTCAGAATTTAACGATTTTGATGTCATTTCAAAGGTAAAACTCCAACTAAGAAAACCCCAAAAAATCTGTGCAAAAATTCAATTAGTGTCTGTGCAAAAGAGGCTCAAAGTTGAAACTTTTTTCTCAAAAAAATTTAAAATCATATTTTCTGTTTTTTAGTCTATTGAATTTAAAAAAAACATGGTTACCAAGAAGTTGCTTAAACTTTTAATATAGAATAAGAAATGATGTCGTCATTTTCGCTTTTAATGTTTTCTCAAAATTTGCAAAGCGTAGGCTTCTACTTCACTTTAAATTCAAAATATTTTTCTAAATTAAAAATCTGAAAATTGGCAAAACTTAGAGGAAAATATCAAAAAAGTATGTGAAAGTATGTTCCTGGATTTTATTTTTTATTTTAAGAAGCATTCTTTTTTTGTCGGATAATGTTATTTCATCCTCCGATATCTTCCGATCTCAGAAAATAATTCAATTTGAAAAGTGGTCTAAACACGTATTTTTCGACAAAATTTATTTTATTTATGCCTAAAAGTATGCAATCAGCACGAAAAATGATAAAATCTGCAAAAATGCAAAACATACATCTATTATTATCGTTTTTATTGCAAAATCAGAAGGTCCTAAGACAATTTCTGTTACTCTTTGGAATAATAAATGTTGAAGTTTCCGATTAAATGTAAAATCTGAAAAATCTAGCCAACACACTTGGTGCTATAGCTTTGCAAAAATGACGAAATTTGAAAATTTAAGTCTCAGGCATTGCCAAACTACAACAGTGTAAGAAAAACAAAATGGAGATTTCAATTCAGCAGACCTTGATTAACTAGTATACCAAATTTTATGAAGAACGGACCACTCCTTCTAATTTTGTCCCGCGGTTGTATGGAGTCGAATCACTGTGCATTGTTGCAATTCAAGTTGCCATCTCTGCCCACAAAATTTACATGGCCACCCTATCGGCTTTAGAAAAATTCTTTGCCAAACTAGGATGCCTATTCATTAATGCAATGAATTCCTCCTCCTGGCATTGATTCGTGTGTTTACCCCTAAAAAAACTTATTACTATTATTATTATTCATGTATTTCAGTATCAAATACCGTTTTCAAAATCACACAATTTTTCATAAACGAATTCAAAATGGAAGTAAAGTAACGAATTCGATTTAGAGAACAAGTCAAGAACAAGTTTTTGATAAAAAAAGTCATGATTTTGAAGAAAAGTGTCAAAATAAGCGTTTTTTAAAAAGTCAGTGTCAGAGTAACACTGCCGCACATCATCCCCTCTGTCTCTTAGAGCCCACTGGGAGCCCGTATTCCTTGAGAGTTTCCGCATTAAGAACGGGAACAGCAGCGCATCCCACAGGTCAGTTGGTAGCGTCAGCACATCCAGTGCACGAATCATGTCGCGAGTAACATCCACTACATTACGAATATTCAGCGGGGTCTCCTCTGGATGAGACGGAAGATCAAGAAGGCGATATACGTGCGCCTCAATGAGTATGCGTGAGTTATCGTAGCGACGTCGGCGCTCTTGCCACAACAATTTGGAGCCTCTTGTGTACACGCCACTCATCATGGGAACCATCTCCGCAACTCAACCGGATACACACTTCATCATACGTGCCCTCGATTTGCGTCATCAACTCGTCGTGAGTAGGCAATTCATCACTAGTAGCTGCACCCACCAATTACAAATGTGCATACGTAAAGCGATCAGAGTGCATTTGCATCCGACGCAGCTTGTGCTCAACCTTAATCCCGTCGGGAGCATAGTCACCAACTTCGGTCTCAGCTTTGATGCGCATAATCGAAGCCTTCGCAGAAGCGCGAATATTGAATTGCGCCATTGCACAACTATTTCATTCTCGGGTTTCGCACCAAAAAATTTTAGAAAACTCCGCTTGGTTCTTCTTAATTTTTCAAACTTTATTTTTAAGTCTGGTCAGTAACAAATTCCAAACGCAACTCCACTCTTCATGCGACGCCGACCCGGTAAAAACTCGACCGTCTGAGTCGGCGAATTCCGATAAGACCGGCACTGCCAGATCAACATGGCCCACGTTGCCATCCAGTTCAATTATGTTCCTACTTTCTTACATGGGCTAAAGTTTATGAATATCTAAAATTGTATCTCTCTATCTAAAAAATTCAGAAACTAAGATTAATTAAAAGATCGGGAGGTGGGCGTATTTTTTGTCCGATTCGTTTCATTTTGTCCATATAACATTATGCTTCCATAACATTTATCTGTGTAAAACGTCATCAAAATAAGGCCATCCTAAATCATTTAGGTCACTCACTAAAACAGCGACACTGTGCGACGTAGACGTTCTCGAGGTTCGTATAGAAAGCATCTTCAACCGCATTGTCCTTTTCTTCCGTCAAAGCGTGCGCGAATCATGCTGATGTTTAAATATTTAGTTTTGATAGGAATAGTGGCTAACAGTTTGTTCATCAAAGTGAACCGTTATTGCAAATGCGCTCTTGGAAAACAATAATAAATTCTCGAAGTATGAAAGAAAAACTGCCAAGTGTGTCTTATACAGAGGAAACCACTTTAACCTTCCTATCACCTGCTCGCTTGGAGCAGCCTTGTTCTCTCCACATTTTCTGGAACTACTTAAACCTTGATAGTGGTTTAAAAGTAATAATTTCGATATCCGACATTTTATTTTCCTTGGTAGATCAAGTTGTAAATATGTATAATTGAAAGAACAAAACATTTGCTTAAAAAATAAATACTACCAAGCAAACAAAAATGTGTAAATATTTACTTATGGTGTATGAGATAATAACTGCATCGTTTACGATTAATTCAGTGAACATGTCAGCTTATGTGAAAGTATTTGAGTACATAATTTGAAAACAGCGAACACTTATGACTTGCCCTTAGAATTTTTCTTATAGCGCGCGAAAATTTCATATTTAAATTTTTCGAACCGCTCGCGATTCCTACTATTTTGCTGTTCTCTCCAGGCAGGTCGCACTTTCTTTTGTTGCAGTCCCCAATGACATGTAAACGCTGGCGATAAAACATGAAAAGTGTACCCAGCTATATGCATTTCATATACCTACGAAAGAAATATTTTATTACCGAATTAATTGTATACTTGCTTTTACATTTGTTTAACCTGAGAATTCCTGGTAAATCCATATCCTACAAATTTTTCATCGTGAACTGGAGCATCATCTAATGCAATATAGAAAGGCTCATATAGAAATTCAAAATTTGTTACCGTGTGACTGATGTGAATCATATTATCCAGCTGTGAAAAATTATTTATCCAGCTAGGGAAAGAGACACAAGTACATATGTTTAATTTTGCAAAGCAACACGAAGCAGGAAAATAACATTTGTTTTTCTATATTATTATAATTAAATTAATGCCCCGAACACATAGACACGACGCCAGCGACACGGTCACGCGACCGCAAAATGGCCACGGCTTCAATGGTTGCGGTGCAGTTCGCAACGTAATTACAATGGCGGCAGCAGCAGCACAGCAATCATATATTTTGTGACGAATGATTTTCACAAGTTCGTATTTGTTTGGAAGTGTTGAGGTTAAACAATGAATAATATAAATTTTGCCAACGCAATTACCAAAATAAATATTACGCATTTGGCTTATGAAGCAGCTGAAGTATACAAACAAGCAATTTAAGCAGTGAAGCCAATTGCATTTATCGTCTACGAAATAGTCAAACTCCATAAAGGGCGTTTCAAGCGTATCGTCGTTATTCGCGTTTCCCATGTTTCGAGAAAAAGTAAAATCAGTGTATTTGTATGAGGCAAACTCCATGACTACGCCCGAAACGCGGCAAAAGTTGAACTATTTTCATTTTCGCGTTTCTCGCTTAACGACGTCAAACAGCTGACAGAGCTCCTAAAGATGTCATACATTCAGCCCTGTTCCAGAATCCGAGTCGGAATCGGATTTGAATCGGAATTAAATCCGATTCCGATTTGAAGAGGTGTTCTGTAATCCGAGCGGAATTGTCACATTCGAAGTTTATTTCGAATCCGATTGTTAGCAAATTAACAAACCTTCAATCAGCTGTTTGCTTTTAATGTTCAAATGAAAAAGGAAATTGTAAAATTTTGTAAGATTTTTTATTTTATTTAGTCAGCTGGGTTATTTTATTGGCAGTATTGCTTGAGAACGAGCAGTCTGCCGTTGAAAAAGCAAAGCGGAGAATTTTGCGGGACCACAGCAATCCAATGGAATTGCCAGATTCTTCGTAACTAGTACAAGTCATTTCAGTTATGTTCAAAATTTCCTATTTAAGGTTTATTGTTCGGTACCGCCGCCAAAGCAGCATTCAACATGATCTTGACCGAAGGAGACCTTTTCTTCGGCAATGCTCCATTCCGCCAGAATTGAAATTGGCGACGGCTTTGCAATTTCTTGCCGAAGGAGGCTATCAACGATCGGTAGAAAAGGCAACCGCCTTTTCCATTTCGGAAAGTCTGTGCTTCTTTAAAGATCCACCGCCGGTCGCTAAAGCTTCTCTTCTATTATGCTCCAGCTTCCTTCTTACTTCACTTGTCCAATCAACTCAGGTCTATGATTGAAGAAAATTTTACAAAATGAATTGATTTAATTTACTTCTCACCTTTTCTCACCCCGTTACACTTTTTGTTGGTGGTCCTTGCCCGTTCAGCGACTGCGTTAAATGCTTCCATTTATTTTCAAATTCGACTTTGTCGCCTTTGCAGAAACTTTTCGCGACGTCCGCATTCTCCTCCATAAAATCCAAGAGCATTTTGCTCTGGTCAGTCGTATGCTTTCCTGTGATTAAAAATTAATTCATTCGTTTTATTTAACACGATGTTTCATTTATTTGATAACATTTTCGTTATTTATTTTCGTTTTGCTGCTTTCCGATTTCAATTCCACCAGCTTTTTGTTTAGCGGATTATTTTCGACAAAAATTTCCGATAATCGGAATGCAGAAGACCAAATTTCCGATCAAAATTCGTTCGAACTTAATCGGATTTGAGAACAGGGTTGCATCGGAAAATATTTCCGATAATCGGAATGTAGAACACCGACGGTCGGAATCAAATCCATTTCCGATCCGATTCGG
Source organism: Melieria omissa (assembly GCA_963971225.1). Taxonomy (NCBI): domain Eukaryota; kingdom Metazoa; phylum Arthropoda; class Insecta; order Diptera; family Ulidiidae; genus Melieria; species Melieria omissa. The sequence continues at coordinate 49,574,981 of OZ020269.1, read as the reverse complement.
ATTCTGGAACAGGGCTGATTATGTGGTTAAATGGTAATGCCGATAACAAACTTGTGTTATCGCAAAAGTCGGATGCATTCATTTTATACGAAAGCTATTAAATACATTTAAGAAACATTTGAAATTCAATATTTTAACATAGAATGTGGAGAAATTCCTAAAAATTAGCATAATTCTTTGACAGCTTATTCGTTGTCGATCGAATTTTGCTCATCCCTGTGAAATAAATTGCTACAAATGGAATTCAACTGAATCTTTTATTTTATTTTTTGCATGCTTTTATTGTGTTTAAAATGAAATCGGTAAATTCTATAAAGTCTTTAACGTCGTATAGCAATTTCATTTCGTTGTTTTTCACAATTCAATTTCAAATCAAGCAGCAGTTTGCCAATTAAAAATTAGCATCAGCTGACGTAAGAAGAACCAGCTGACGCGTAAAACGCGCTTTATGGAGTTTGACCATTTGCAACGCGAATAACGTGAGAAACGCCATAACACGACAAACCCCGAACGCCTGAAACGCGCTTTATGGAGTTTGGCCATAAGCTTGGCGGTTGCCACAACTGTTTGCGATGTTCGATTCTACATTTTGACAGATGCAGTCGTGTCGCTGCCGTCGTTATGTGTTCAGGGCGTAAGACTTTGCTACTATTTTTGTGAAAATTGTGTATGTTGCCAATATCTTTAAATTCGTAAGAAATATATTTTTGCACTTATAAATTGTATTTATTACTGACAAAGACTGAAGAGCCTAGCTAGAAAGCAAGAAGTACTTCTTACTAAATTATATTAATCTTAAAAAAGTATTGCGAATTTTGAGTTTTTGCAGGTTACGTATATATTCGATTTAGTGGCATTATTTTGGTACTCATGTCCACTTATGAGTTCGGCCATTTTGAATATTCAGTTAATTTTTGATAGCTGTTTTGTTTGGACGTGTTTTGGCTTGTCTTCGATTTTTGCCTATTCCAAACAATGGACCAATCTGTACCAAATTCTGTGTGAAAAAAAATTGAGTGCGTGGACGCATTCCAAATGTTGACTGTGGCATATGGTGAAGCTACCTTGGACCGAAGCAACATTATTTGGTGGCCCAAATGTTCTCAGAGGGCCGAGAAGATGTGAACGACGAAGAGCAAAACTTGGCTTTTGCACCATGATAACGCCCTTGATCACACATCATTGCTTGTGAGCGAATTTTTGGCCAAAAAAACACTAATAATGCCACAACCACTGTATTTCCCAGACCTGGCATGGCCCTGTGACTTTTTCTTGTTCCCGAAACTGAAGAAGCTTATGAAAGGACGTCGCTTCGCTACGATTGAGGAAATAAAGACGGAATCGAAGGAGGAGCTGATCAAGATCACAAAACATTATTTTTTGAAGTGCTTCGAGGATTGGAAAAAAGATAGCACAAGTGTATAGTATCTGATGGGGATCACGTTGAAGAAAACAAAATCGATAGTCATGAATAAATAATTAAAATTAAAACACAATATTTTCCATTTAAACTGTTTGGCATTGTTTTAAACATTTCGCGTCATTGGAAGTTGCTCTCAACAAAAAGAGCGCTGGTATAGTAGCGCCATGGGTATGCTTAAAGTGTATCCGTAGTCCGATACAATTACGTGGGGGCAGATCCACGGTCGATCGAATGCACAATGCTTAGACAATATTGATCTCAAGATGTCGGAGCGGCTAAAATAAAGTATTGGGCCGGCGGAAATTGCGTCGAAACTATAATAGTAACGGCCTAACTGCCATGATTAATATTTAGAGGCTCCATGTCAACATCTGGGTGTTCACTATACCCAGACACGACTGTATAAACTTTTTGATAAAAAAATAGGGCAAAAGTCGAATGATTTTGAAGTGTCAAAATAAGCATATTTTTTTTTTAGAAGTCGGTGTCAGGTAGCTTTTTCTTTTCTTCTTGACTTGCACGACAGCCCGATTACGAGACTAAGGCCTAGCTACTCGCAACCATCCATGTTGTGTGTGAATTTGTACAAGGTTGGAAGGGACCTACAGTTTTATGCCGATTCCGAACGGCGAGTTGGGAGCTTTTTCATAGGAAATTTTACTCAAAGGTTTACCATTTTCTGCTGAGAGGACAGCCCCCGAAAGAAAAATTGTTGTTTTTTCCATAGTATAATAATAAAGTAGTCTAATTAAAGAGAGTACCTCTATTTGGATTGACAAATATTGTCAAAAAAGTCATCAGCAGAGTAAACAAAGTTGTATTAAAATATACCTAAGCATTTTTCTTTTGCTTTAAGTACGATTTTATTTGAATGAATTTGTGACTGTGGTTCAGCATATTTTGAACTGACAAATTTCAGACATGAAAATTTACGTAATTCCAAAATATTTTGCTTATTTTGAGCGAGAGAGCTTTGATAAGACTTTATTATACTATTGTTGTTTCTTTCAGGTGTCAGGTAGCATCGATCTTAAAAAAGGGTAAATTTGACACTGTAGTCGCACAACGGCAACACTGGTTTGCAATCATGTATGATATCTAAATCGTATTATCACTTTCATATCAGCCGCATTGCGCACCATGGCGCACCAGTCGCCGGTGCAGCCAGCAGACTGGCTCGAGGAGTCTTGTCATTTATGTCATTATACCACTTATACCAATTCTATGATGAAAAAACCTATTATTTATTTTAAATTATTGTTTAAATTATTTCATCATGTACCAATTCCAGTTCTTAGAAGATTTTTAAATTAAGGGGGTGTTCTGTAGTAACAGCTCGTTTTCTTAGGTGTTTTTTGAAATCCTACTGTGAAGTAACTATTCAATTTTTTTTATGCGGTTTTTTTTTCAATGCTTTATTATACTTTTAACTACAAAATTCAGTATAAGGTTTGAAAAAATATTGATTCGTTACTGCACTGCAGCGCCGCAAAGTGATGCCCTCCAAAAAAACATGCGTTGACGGTTCACACGATTGCTCCAGTCTGAAACATGGAAATCGGAAAACTTTTTTTTTGTTGTAATCTATATGAGTGCGATTATCGTCCGACGGGAGCTTTTTTGTTTTTCATCAAAATTCTCAAAATGGCGCGACTTGAAATTAAAAAATTTTTTTTGTCCCATTTTTTCAAATGAAAAAAAATTTATTTAACACTAATAACAAAATCGAAAAAAACGCTCGTCGGACGATAGCGACAACTTTTAGAAACATTTAAAAAAAAAATTATCAAAATCCGTCTACTCAATCATTTGTAATCGTGTGAACCAGTTCGAAAAACATGGTTTCGGGAAAAACGCGTTTAAAGTTTTTTGTTCTGTGGAAATTCGGCGGAGCGCGTGACGAAACCTCCTTTACAAATGACTTTCCGGTCCGAATTCATCAAAGACCTTTTTTTATACGATAGATAACAACATTACCTGTTGAAAAATGCAAAAAAAAAAAATCGATTTTTTGAAAATTTTACTACAGAACACCCCCTTAAATTTCAAATTTCAGCCACCAATTACACAGGGCAACAAATTTCGACCTTTGGTCGGCTTTTCTGAGTTAGACATCAGTTCTAGGGTAATTAGGGAGCGCTGATTTCGAATCCACAAACCGTTTTTAAAATAGTTTCCGTTTTCGCAAAAAATGGGCGTGTCACTTTTTCGAATTTTCCCTGACTTTTTTCACGTTTGGGATTGTAATTTCTAAACTAAAAAACCGATTGACATGATTTTTACCTTATCGCATTACCAACACCGTACGGCTTCTTTTCCAATGTAATTTATTGTTATACGTTTTAAAAATCCGCGACAATTGGACCTCGAAGTCGGAAAATATGGAATTTCAGGCCTTTCTGTGATGTTAAAGACATGTACATTTTTTCGTAAATCAATTAACGAGTTAGGTGTAAAACGAAAGCGAAAACATCAAGTAATACAACACAACCAAATTATTTGGCGTGATTCCCATTCTTGTCGAAGTATAAGCAAAAATGTACCACGGTCATTTTCATAAATTTTCATGCTATTTCCTTAAAAAATTAGAGGCCTCAAAATATAATGTAAATGACACAAAGTGAAAATCATGTCAACCGTGGTTTAGAAATCACAATCGAAAACGTGAAAAAAGATAAAGAAAATCCGAAAAAGTGGCACGCCCATTTTTTGCGAAAACGGAAACTAAGTTTTAAAAACGGGTTGCGAATTCGAAATCAGCGCTCCCTAATTACCTTAGAACTGATGTCAGACCCAGAAAAGCCATTTTGCTGTTGATCAGTGTTGTTTGTGGTGAATGTATATGCCCATGCTGAGTTGTTTTTGAAGAGCCAACAAAATAATTTAAAATTTGTTCATGAATTTTGCTGAAAATCAACTAATTTATGAATATTTCGTTTAACTTTCTTTTCCCTGGTGATATCAATATAAAATATCAGCGCTTATGTAAAATCGAGTTAAATTACATTTAAGGAATTCATGTAAACTGCAGTTTCTTCAGTAATTTTCATGTGTTTGCAGTACTACCACATTCTGTACTTGTTCACCACGATTAAAATTTTACACGTGAACAACAATTTGACAGTTCTTGTCATACAGAATCGACGTCTGGTTGTCAAAAAGTCGCGCTACTTAAGATTTACTTTGTCACGGGTCTGATATTTTTCTATGTGTTAGTGCATTATGTATTGTGGTCGAGGACTCTCAGTTTTCTATCACTTCATCACTGATACGTTGCTGCGTACAATGCGTCGTCTGGAGTTGGGTTTACACAAAGTAAATCCTAAGTAGCGCCACTCTTTTTTGGCCGGACACTAGTGGCAGTGTTGCCGCACAAGCAGTGCTACCCCATAACGATTTTCTGTTGGTTTTGGGAGTAAATTTTATGCCTAATTTTCTGACTGCTCTTTCCAATCAAGAAATAAAGAAATGTTTGAAAGATTAAATATCTTAACAAAACTGTAAAATTACTGGAGAAATACAATAGTTATTACCACAATTGATTAAAATAGACAACATTTGAATAAAAATTTCAATTTTTCTTTCCCACAAATAATTTCATGATAAAAACATAAAACATTCTGAATCAATATCAAGGTAATTTTGTTATTGTACAAGGTAAAATGCGAACGACAAAGTTTCTTGCAATAAATTATTTCAAAATTTGTGTGTTATAGTAATGTCGTGCATCTTCAGAGCTCTTAATACGTACTAAAAATATGTTTTTATTCATTTTGATTGGTAATATAAAATGATGAATGTGTTCAGAAGAACATTTTCGTATTCATTATTAAATTTCTTTGATGCGACTGAACTGAATGAAATAATTTTAATGAAATCATAATCATTACAAACATTTCCCATCTAAATACATTTCTATATTCACCATCGATAACAAAAATTTCAACCCTGTCTTATAATAATTTGACCACTTTCACCACAAAATGTGCAAATTTCACCACCAAGGCAAAACTGAAATGTCAGTTTTCATTAAATTTCTCAAAAGGACAATTTTTCGCAACGATATACATATATATATATTAGAGTTGCATCCATCAGGTTTGTTATATCGAGTTTTCGTGGCACATTGTTGACATGAGTATTTTGTGTTGCAGGAACTTCCGGAAGCCCGGAATATGACCGATGACGATGCGCCGCTAACCCATTTTTAGAACACTGTGACGCAGGTGACGCCCGACAACGAGGAGAACTTCTACGAGCACCTGCTGAAGGTGCCCGGCGTCGTACAAGCTGCTGCGCAAGCTCGGCTACCACGTGCTCTCGCTGGACTATCGCGATTCGGATCAGGTCTCGCCCACCGAGGAGCGTGTTGTGCGCGATGCCATCGCCGTCTACAAGTACATCACCTCAGTGACCTCGAACCTGGTGTTCATCTGGGGCCATTCGCTGAGCACCGGTATGGCGAGTAACTTGTGTGCACTACTACTACGCGGGTGGGTTTTCTTGTACTCATTTTTCCATTGATTATGCTAAAATATTGCAAGTATATTTTGTTCCGTGTGCCTGCAGCCGTTCAAAGATCTGCCCTGGTTTGATTTAACCATTGAACGACCCATGTACGCCAATTCGCTGCGCTTCGAAACGGATAAGCAGATTGGTGAATTTAAGCAGACAGTGATGATTCTCCATGCCGAGGATGACTCTGTGGTGCCATTCGAACTGGGATATAAGCTGTATCGCACAGCGCTGAATACGCGTGGCTTGGGTCGGAGTTTCGATTCTGGTCGAAAGATTTGTGAATAACTACAGGAATGCAAAATATTGAGCATTAACCACAACAGCAGCAACAACAATAATCGATTGTCGACGTGTGCGACGCGGTGCAGCTCTTTAGAGGACGTTTTCATGCAGGTGCATTTGGTATTAGCTTTGCTGGAAATTGATGCTTTTGCGAATTGAAATTAATAATTGAAGGCTAGCAAATTGTTAAACTTATAAATTTTTAGTTGAAGAAAAAGCGATCAAACTTTGTGGAAAGCAAAGTGCATATTTTTTCCATTGTCCTGGCAACTGCAACTGAATAAATGAATAAAAATTAAAGTATGCAGAGTTTGTTCCCACATAAAATTATGAATTATATTTTTGCAAAATTTTAAACAAAATATATAAGTTTATATTAAGAATACCATTTGAATTTCATTTGCAACTGACAATGACTTGTGGTGAATATAAATAACGAAGGCAGAGTTGCTCTTGAATAACAAACGAAATAAATTAAATTTGTTCATAAATTTTGGTAAAAACCAAATAATTTATGAGAATTTTATTTAGCTTTCTTTTCTCTTGTTATACCAACATAAAAAGTAAGCGATTCCTTTATAAAATCGTCTTAAATTACGTTTAAGAAATTCATAGAAACTGCAATTTTTTCAGTATTTTTCACGTACACGCAATCCTGCCACTAGTGTCCGGCCATCGTGGTGAGCTCAGTTTTACACGTGAACAACAATTTGACAGTTCTTGTCATACAAAATCGACGTCTGGTTGTCAAAGAGTGGCGCTACTTAGGATTTACTTTGGGTTTACAGTTGTAGATACGAACTCCAGGGTAGTATACAAGTGTGATTTCTCGACAATTTATACTTACCTGGAGAAATTGGTTGCATATTGATTATAAATGAAGACTTTTTCGTGGAAAGGCCGAGCAAGACCTTTTTTATATAACCTCAAAAGGTCCAGCTTTGATAAGGGAAATTTAGCGCGTACGTCGATTTCAAATGTGGGAATCACATAAGCGCAATTTTTGCATTGTACCGAACGTAGAAATATATTTAAATGCGGCACAATCTTTTCACTTGGAATTATATCAATATCGGTTAAGAATACATATTTGTTTTGGCATCCTTTGCGAGCCAGGTTGCGCATATGGTTTTGAGGATACTCTTTTCTAAGCCTCCAATGCATCGTTTCTTGACTGCGCCACTTCAACAACTTCTGAAGAGTTTGCTCTGGACACTGGCAATCAAAACGATTTGCTCCACTATGAAAATATCCATGAGCCGGCTGATTATCGTGAGGGACGGCCAAGTGGAATGTAACATTATTGCGTATAAATGGAAAACAAAGACGCATATATGTAACATAATACTGAAGAATGGCAAATTCTTCACTTCCTGCTGTATAAACAGCTACTGATATAGGGCCACTCCACTGTCGAGCCACCTGCACCAGAGAAAACAATCGTTCAACGGAACTTTGCGTTGACAAACACACCAAATTATTTACAGACGATTCCACAAACGCATCCCCGACAAGAGCAAAATCGTACAGTTTGTAGAGCCGCTGATTATCCCATCTAGCTACTGCAAACTCAATATCACTAAAAGCGAGCTTGAATATGTGGGAAGGATTTTCGATCGGCACATTATTTATAGGATTGTTGTAATCAACGCGCTTTAACGTAGGCAATAAATGGTCAACTGCGGGCACAGTTTTATTGACGTAAGATGCAAAATTTGTAGTCTGAAGTAAATAAAACGTCCAGAACAAATTGAATGCGGTGAGAAAAACTGAAAAAGTGCCACACAATTTGAATCTCATCTCCCTTATCTATGCTGCTTATTGGAACGAATAACTTTATACAGTTGTTCCAACAGGGCACTAAGTTAAACTCTTTTTTTTGTGGTTTTAACGTTACTCTGTGAGCTTTTCCCCTAAGTTAAATTTTCTGCTGTTAGCGATGAGCAGGATTTCACTATCACTGATTTTTTTCTCTACCTAATTTCCTGTGTAAGCCAGGCACAATAAACAAGGTAATAGCATCCCCGCAACACCAAAAACCACATGTATTTTGTTGGTAGGATCGTTTATCGCTACTGTCAAATTCAGCTGTCATTTTTCGACGAAAGAGGGAGAAACTGAAAACAGACAAAAGTGATTGTTGCCAGACGGTGCTGTATTTGAGTGAAAAACGGGAAAAGTGCTCAGGTCAGTTGTTTTCAGTCAGGTATTTTCATTTCAACCGATGCGGCAACACCGCACCACTGCTGACACCGACGATTTTGACAGAAGCGATAAACGATCAGCCGGTGGCTTGCTACAACCTTGTTAGTTGAACCATGGTGTAAGCAGGGCATAGACAACAAACTTGTTCGACGATTGATTTAAATTAAAAGAAATTTTTCCAAATGCAGTATAGCGAAGTCTGATGAAAACAAACGTAAAATTTAACTATATAGAACTTATTTTTGAGTCTAACTCAAACTTTTGCCTGGGAAATGCCTACAAACGTGGCGTAGCTCGGGGTCAAAGTACAAAATTTTTATTAAAAAAATTAAACTAATTTGCATCTGATTTACACGATATATAAAAAGGAACAAGTGCAGAATAGCGTACCCTCCTGAAAAAAAAATAAAAAATTTGGCTGTATAGAGCTTGGTTTTGTGGTTTTTTATATCTTTATTTTGTTTTTTTTCGAGAAAAAAATCGGGTTTTGTAAATTTAATTTTTTACTCGTACATATAAAATATATAATGTGGTACACTAAAATAAAGGTATGAAAAAGACCTTTCGTTTGATACCCATATCATATAAATCGATTGAAAATTGAATGAGTTATTTTGATAAAAGTTTTGAACTTTGATCCCGTGCCACGCCTTTTGTAGGCATTTCCCAGGCAAAATTTTTAGTGTGTTAGACTCAGGAGCGAAGCTTCTTTGTATAAGCATACTTAGAGCCTATTTACACGAAGGCTTTTTCCCCCTGCGTTTTTTGCAACTCTCTTTTGGAGTTGCTGCGTAAATCTTCATGCATTTACATGAAGACTTTTTACTTGCAACTTTGCTTGACTTTTTGGACGTTTAAGCGGCCAATCTTCTTTCATTCACATTTTCGCGTAGTTTTTGATATTCTCATTATTAAAAGAAAAATGGATTTAAACAAAGAAGAAATTATTGAAAATATTTTAGAAGTCACTGAAATGGCTATTAACTGCTCAAATTTAAATAATAGGGAAGATGTAAATATAATTGTTAGCAAAGCGTCCGGCCGGTTTGAAATTTGAAGAAAAGTGCGAAAAAGAGCATAGCAAATGTCAAAAAAACCCCTGGAATTCGCTGACCGTGCGTGTTTGCCTACCCCGCTGACTTCTCACCACTTCTCGCCAGCAAACTCGTCACGCATGACTTTTAACGCAGGGGGAAAAGCCCTCGTGTAAATAGGCTCTTATTAATTTTTTTCACGAGGGTACGCTATTCTGCACTTAAGCCTATAAAAATGTGCATTAACACAAAATGTAGGCTAGTTTCTTATATCTGTTCGGTGAGCTAGATCACTGAAATTTTTATGGTAGGTAGTATTCAATATTAGAAGAGGAATTTTAAATTTGTAGTCATCGGAGTCGTCTATTTTCTTAGTGATTAGTTTAAAAAGTCACAAAAATCGCTTCGCAATTTATTTATTTATTTATTTATTATAAGTCTACAGTACAAAGTACCTTACAGACTAGATCACTTAAAAGGTAATGATAATAACAAATCCATATAATGTACAAATTAAGCAAATCATACAATGTACATTTACAAACTAAATAATGAATGAATTAAACTATAACTAATATTATTAAACTATTAAGAGCTTCAATAAAAGCCGATTTAGGCAAAGAAAAGTCTAGCTGATGAGAAATAGATAATGCATTGAATTCGCGAAGAGCTCGAGAAATCGGTGCATTACTTGAAAATTTAGTTTTATAGTGCTCACCATAAAAAGGGTAAACAAATCGAAGACTTCTTTGTGGAACATTAAAGCTTATCCGCTCAAGTAAAGTTGGACAATCAATAACGCCGATAATTACACTATAAGTAAACGATAAAGAAAGAACTGTCCTTCTCTTTTCTAAAGTGCTTAAATTAATAAGTTTTAGCCGTGAACCATAGCACGGAACAGGGGCTTCAAACCGCAACGAACGCAATGCGAACTTGAGGAAAACTTTTTGAACGCGTTCAATTCTACCTATCGACAGTTGGTCATATGGTCTCCAAATTATTACCGCATATTCCAAGTGAGGGCGAACAAGTGCCGTAAAAAGCAACTTAAAGGTATATGGGTCAGAAAACTCAGCGGTATTACGCCGAATAAAGCCAAGAATAGAGTACAATTTAACACATCTTCTTCCACTCCATACAACTGGCATTCACAATAGCACAAAAGCTGAAGAAATATCGACAGCATTGCCATATCGACGTTTTAAATTCAGTATAAATGTACATTGGCAGCCGCCGTGGCTCAGTTGGTTAGTGCGCGGTCCAACGAGTCGCATGCAGAGCGACGCAAGATCGAATACTGCATGTAGTAACACCTAAAAAAAATAACGGGAAACTCGTTTTTTCTTTCGGTGGCTGTCCTCTCAGCTGGAAATGGCAAACCTCTGAGAGTAAAAATTGCCTATGAAAAAGCTCCCAACCTGCCGTTCGGAACCGGCATAAAACTGTAGGTCCCTTCCACCCGCGGACAAAATTCACACGCACAACACGGGTGGTTGCGGGAAGCTAGGCCTTAGTCTCGCGTAAGCGGGCTGTCGTGCCAATCAATTAATTATAAATAAATGTACATTTAATTCGAGTTTTAGCCACATTTAAAGCAATTCAACATGTTTATAAAATTTAATAATTGTATTAGTTGTATTTATCTTGATTTAAGCCTGACGACATAATTCCAACGAAGACCGGTAATGGAAAAAAATTATAATACAGAAATACTGTTAACACTTTACTGATGCTCCGGCCTTAGTTGCTCCTATTAGGGTTATTTTTCAAGCAGCCCGGCCGAAGGCCGGCCACACAAAAAGAGTTTGGATGCAGAAGTACTGTAAATATTTATGTGATTCTGAAGCCCTACTTGCACTTAAGAGGGTTATAACCCCTCCTTTTCCACCTAACCACCCACCTTATTGGTAGGTAATTACAATTTTTCTTGCTTCGAAGGTAAAATTAAAAAAATTCATTAAAACAAAACTATACATTTCCGACGGTTTTCCGTTCACGGGGGTGTAGGGGTAAAGGTGTGTTTGTTGAAGATGGAGTCGAACTCCTCGTGGTCGGACATCTGGTGGTTGGTGGTTGAGTCTTGATGTAACACTTCGTTCAATAATGTGTGTTATTTAGTAATTTTGAAGTTGAAGTCAGGTTGGAAGTTCAGTCGGCAGGATCGCCATGTAAAGGTAAAAGTGTGAGTGTATTCTGGTCGATTGGCGGACCTCGCCGCAACTGGTATGGCTAAGTTAGAGCCTCAGTGTCTTCAAAAGAAACGCACAGAATGACAGTTCTAATGAAGCTGGTTTATTTTCGGAAAATTGGGTACTTAAATACTAATTTACAAACTGTTATACAGCGGAGCATTTCCAGCGCTCCGCCCATTATTCCAGTGACCAAAGGCTATGTCCAATCAGCGTCACTGGACCATTGGGTCAACTCAGCACTCAGCACGGTAGGTGGCATCACACAACATGCCGATCAGTGCATTTTTTCGTAAGTGCACTGCGGTAGGTGGTGTCTGATGGCACGCCACTCGGCTAATCGCTGGCTCAGCCACTTGAGTGCTGCACTGTTATGCGCGTGGTGTCATTTGACACATGTGAAGTAATAAGTACAGCGCGATCGACTGGTTTCGGCATAAGTGGTCATGTGGTACCACTACAGGGGTATTTGGGTGACCCCCCTACCACCCCGCCGAATTTTAACCCTCCTCGTCGACCGAACAGATATAAGAGCCCTTAAGTTAGGTTAGGTTGCCGTGGCTGCCTCTATGAGAGACACACTCGGAGGCTTGAAAGGCCCACTGTGATACCACATATTTCACCCGTTTTTGAACTGTGTATGCAACACTCTTTTGCCAACATATTGTAACGATGAGCCAGTCTGTCGCGGTGCAAAGCAACCCTGCCGCTACGTGCCGTGCCATAACCCAATCTGGCAACGACGGCCGCGATAGTAACTTTTAGTCCAACCTGGCAACGATGGTCGCGGTCATCAGGGAAACTTCTAGTCCAATCTGGCAACGTGCGAGAACGATCTGCGCGACGGCCGGACAGAGTATAAAAGGTGGCCAGATGCGGTGCAGCGAGTCAGTCTGGTTTTGACAAGTGAAGTTGCCACACGAAGTGATTAAGCAAATACTTAGGTGTACGAACAGTAAAGTGTAAACTGTGAATAATAAAGTGACTGTTGGTTTATTTTATTGTCTGCGTTTAAGAAACTGTGTTTTATTTTCAAATTACACAATCCAGAGATACGCAACAGCCCACTAGACTTAGTATTCGTAACATTTGGTGTCAGAAGTGGGATTGTGGAAAATTGAAGATAAAAAAAAAAAAACTAAGAAATAAAATTATAAAAGCACGGACATGGTGAAATTCGAGCTGCTGAAGGTGGACCAGCTGAAGAAGGAGCTGGCTGCCTGGAATTTGCCGACTGCTGGCGGAAAGGTGGAGTTGCGGTTGCGCTTGCGAGAAGCATGTGAGGAACGAGGCGTCGATTGGACTGTGCACGAGTTCGGAGTGCAAGAACAAGAGGCGTCGGCCAAAATGGAGGAATCGCCTGCAGGTGCGGCGTCGATGCAAAGTACGACTGCAGCGGCTGCGCCGCCACAAGCAATGGACATGAGCCAGCTAATGGTTGCACTTAAAGGCATGTTCGAGACTTCCAACCGCGAAATGGCAGCGAAAATGGAAACTGCGAATCAAGAGATGGCAGCGAAGCTGGAAACTACGAATCTCGAAATTTCGGCAAAAGTCGAGACAGCAAATCGAGAAATGTCAGCGAAGCTGGAAACTACGAATCTCGAAATTTCGGCAAGAGTCGAGACTGCAAATCGAGAAATGGCGGAAAATTCTGCGCGCATAGAGCAGAAGGTGGAGGAAATTTCCAATAGACTGAATGTGAAAGTTGAGCATCTCGAGACGCGAATAGACAATTGGGAAAAACGAGTTGACGAAATGGGTGAATCCCTGAACAGACGAGTTGACAACCTGGATGAGTCCTTGAGCAAACGAGTTGATAGTCTGGAAGACTCGATGCACAGAAAGATAGACGAACGGCTTCGAGAGGTACAGCTGCGAGCAAGGGTGCGGTCACTTGAGGAAAGTTTCGCCATAGAAGCGCCTACCTATGATGGTACTACGTCGTTTGACGCATTTAAATTGCAATTCAACTTGGCTGCTTTGGAAAATCAGTGGACAGATATCAGGAAAGGTCGGAGACTGATACTGGCTCTTAGAGGTCCTGCGGCTGAGGTAATAAAAGCAGTTCCGGAAGGTTTGAGAGGTGATTACGACACCGTCATAAGGGCGCTGGCAGCCAGATACAGTGACGAGCACAACCAAATGTTGTATTATTGCGAGCTGAAGAGCCGTAGACAAAGAGCCAACGAGGCGCTGCAGGCATATGCAGCAGACATTGAGCGGCTCGTACAGTTGTGCTACCCGAAATTCGGCGCTGATGACCTCGAGAGGATGAAGATTGAGTCATTTATTGAAGGTCTTCATGACCCAGAGACACGTCGCAGTGCGTTGATGATGGGCAAGCCGACATTTAAGGAGACGGTGACCAGCGCGATGACGTATGAGGCGGCCTGGAGAGGAAGTTTTCGGCATTCATCTGCAGAAAAGCGTCGAGCCCAATCTGGACGTGTCACCCAGAGCCAGACAGTGAGCTCGGAAGCACCAGCGGGGCTGCGGCCAGTGTCATCTGGAGTCAGTTGCTGGCGATGTGGCAAGCAAGGCCACATATCACGAGACTGCCATCTGCGAGAAAAGTGTTCCGGACAACAGACGTCGCCAAGAAGGGCTGCCGCTCTGCCACACCATTCGTGCAAAACCGAACGCAGGCATAACTCGCGAGCCGAAAGCGAGGGACAAATTGTGGATGTTCGGTCGATCAGCGTCATGCCAGAGGAAGAGTGGTCTGCGGAGAGGCTACAAAAAGACCAGCATGAGGATGCGGATCTTGCAAAAATCGTCGAAGGCAAGGAGCAAGGCGCACGTCCAGACTGGCAGGAGATGGCTGGTGAAAGCCCGATCGCTAAGGCTTACTGGGCACAGTGGAAAAGTCTGCGGCTGAAGGAAGGCTGCCTGTACCGCGAATGGGAGAGCGCGGATGGTCGTACCAGCAACCCCCTAATGGTAGTGCCGAAAAGCAGAATCAACGAGGTCATCGAGACATACCATAACGACTCCAGTGGAGGGCACCTAGGCATCACCAAAACCGTCGCCAAAATAAAAAGACGATTCTACTGAGTAGGATGTCAGGAGTCTGTAGCCGAGTGGATTAAGAGCTGCGACCGATGTTCAGCCGCGAAAGGGCCGACAAGAAAATCTCGAGGCCGCATGCAGCAGTACAACGTGGGAGCGCCCTTCGAGCGGATTGCTATGGACGTCGCCGGCCCATTCCCAACTAGCACTCAAGGCAACAAATATGTGCTGGTCGTAATGGATTACTTCAGCAAATGGCCCGAAGTGTACCCTATTCCTAACCAGGAGGCCACCACGATCTCGGAAAAGCTGGTAAACAACTGGGTAGCCCGGTTCGGAGTTCCGTTGGAGTTGCACTCAGATCAAGGCCGGAATTTCGAGTCTGCGGTATTCAAGGAAGTGTGTGGGCTGCTGGGGATAAAGAAAACGCGTACCACTCCTTTGCACCCACAGTCCGACGGCATGGTGGAACGCTTTAACCGGACGCTGGAGGAATACCTGCGGAAAGTGGTAGGCAGGAATCAAAAGGATTGGGACACGCATATCCCCCTGTTCCTGATGGCGTATAGGTCAGCCCCGCACGACACGACATCACTCACTCCAGCCCGAGCAGTGTTCGGCACAGAGTTGCGGTTACCCGCTGACTTGAAGTTCGGGGTAGTCAGCACGACGGGAGGCGCTAAGACGGAATACGTGGCCAATAAGCGGGCGGAACTGGAGGAAATTCACCAATTTATAAGGGGCCGCACCAAACTGGTCAGCGATAAGGCGAAAGCCAGATACGATCTACGGGCCAACTCAGCAGGGTTCCAAGAAGGCGATTTGGTAATGCTCTACAACCCGCAGCGGAGGAAAGGTTTGTCTCCAAAACTTCAAGCGTCATGGGAAGGACCTTACGAAGTCGTGACTAGGATTAACGACGTGGTATACCGGATTCAACGTTGCAACAATAGAGGCGCTAAGCTGAAGGTAGTCCATTTGGAGCGCCTGGCGCCTTATCACAGCGGAGCCTCGGCACTTGTTCGGGACGAACAAGTCTAAGTGGTGGGCAGTGTAACGATGAGCCAGTCTGTCGCGGTGCAAAGCAACCCTGCCGCTACGTGCCGTGCCATAACCCAATCTGGCAACGACGGCCGCGATAGTAACTTTTAGTCCAACCTGGCAACGATGGTCGCGGTCATCAGGGAAACTTCTAGTCCAATCTGGCAACGTGCGAGAACGATCTGCGCGACGGCCGGACAGAGTATAAAAGGTGGCCAGATGCGGTGCAGCGAGTCAGTCTGGTTTTGACAAGTGAAGTTGCCACACGAAGTGATTAAGCAAATACTTAGGTGTACGAACAGTAAAGTGTAAACTGTGAATAATAAAGTGACTGTTGGTTTATTTTATTGTCTGCGTTTAAGAAACTGTGTTTTATTTTCAAATTACACAATCCAGAGATACGCAACAGCCCACTAGACTTAGTATTCGTAACATTTGGTGTCAGAAGTGGGATTGTGGAAAATTGAAGATAAAAAAAAAAAAACTAAGAAATAAAATTATAAAAGCACGGACATGGTGAAATTCGAGCTGCTGAAGGTGGACCAGCTGAAGAAGGAGCTGGCTGCCTGGAATTTGCCGACTGCTGGCGGAAAGGTGGAGTTGCGGTTGCGCTTGCGAGAAGCATGTGAGGAACGAGGCGTCGATTGGACTGTGCACGAGTTCGGAGTGCAAGAACAAGAGGCGTCGGCCAAAATGGAGGAATCGCCTGCAGGTGCGGCGTCGATGCAAAGTACGACTGCAGCGGCTGCGCCGCCACAAGCAATGGACATGAGCCAGCTAATGGTTGCACTTAAAGGCATGTTCGAGACTTCCAACCGCGAAATGGCAGCGAAAATGGAAACTGCGAATCAAGAGATGGCAGCGAAGCTGGAAACTACGAATCTCGAAATTTCGGCAAAAGTCGAGACAGCAAATCGAGAAATGTCAGCGAAGCTGGAAACTACGAATCTCGAAATTTCGGCAAGAGTCGAGACTGCAAATCGAGAAATGGCGGAAAATTCTGCGCGCATAGAGCAGAAGGTGGAGGAAATTTCCAATAGACTGAATGTGAAAGTTGAGCATCTCGAGACGCGAATAGACAATTGGGAAAAACGAGTTGACGAAATGGGTGAATCCCTGAACAGACGAGTTGACAACCTGGATGAGTCCTTGAGCAAACGAGTTGATAGTCTGGAAGACTCGATGCACAGAAAGATAGACGAACGGCTTCGAGAGGTACAGCTGCGAGCAAGGGTGCGGTCACTTGAGGAAAGTTTCGCCATAGAAGCGCCTACCTATGATGGTACTACGTCGTTTGACGCATTTAAATTGCAATTCAACTTGGCTGCTTTGGAAAATCAGTGGACAGATATCAGGAAAGGTCGGAGACTGATACTGGCTCTTAGAGGTCCTGCGGCTGAGGTAATAAAAGCAGTTCCGGAAGGTTTGAGAGGTGATTACGACACCGTCATAAGGGCGCTGGCAGCCAGATACAGTGACGAGCACAACCAAATGTTGTATTATTGCGAGCTGAAGAGCCGTAGACAAAGAGCCAACGAGGCGCTGCAGGCATATGCAGCAGACATTGAGCGGCTCGTACAGTTGTGCTACCCGAAATTCGGCGCTGATGACCTCGAGAGGATGAAGATTGAGTCATTTATTGAAGGTCTTCATGACCCAGAGACACGTCGCAGTGCGTTGATGATGGGCAAGCCGACATTTAAGGAGACGGTGACCAGCGCGATGACGTATGAGGCGGCCTGGAGAGGAAGTTTTCGGCATTCATCTGCAGAAAAGCGTCGAGCCCAATCTGGACGTGTCACCCAGAGCCAGACAGTGAGCTCGGAAGCACCAGCGGGGCTGCGGCCAGTGTCATCTGGAGTCAGTTGCTGGCGATGTGGCAAGCAAGGCCACATATCACGAGACTGCCATCTGCGAGAAAAGTGTTCCGGACAACAGACGTCGCCAAGAAGGGCTGCCGCTCTGCCACACCATTCGTGCAAAACCGAACGCAGGCATAACTCGCGAGCCGAAAGCGAGGGACAAATTGTGGATGTTCGGTCGATCAGCGTCATGCCAGAGGAAGAGTGGTCTGCGGAGAGGCTACAAAAAGACCAGCATGAGGATGCGGATCTTGCAAAAATCGTCGAAGGCAAGGAGCAAGGCGCACGTCCAGACTGGCAGGAGATGGCTGGTGAAAGCCCGATCGCTAAGGCTTACTGGGCACAGTGGAAAAGTCTGCGGCTGAAGGAAGGCTGCCTGTACCGCGAATGGGAGAGCGCGGATGGTCGTACCAGCAACCCCCTAATGGTAGTGCCGAAAAGCAGAATCAACGAGGTCATCGAGACATACCATAACGACTCCAGTGGAGGGCACCTAGGCATCACCAAAACCGTCGCCAAAATAAAAAGACGATTCTACTGAGTAGGATGTCAGGAGTCTGTAGCCGAGTGGATTAAGAGCTGCGACCGATGTTCAGCCGCGAAAGGGCCGACAAGAAAATCTCGAGGCCGCATGCAGCAGTACAACGTGGGAGCGCCCTTCGAGCGGATTGCTATGGACGTCGCCGGCCCATTCCCAACTAGCACTCAAGGCAACAAATATGTGCTGGTCGTAATGGATTACTTCAGCAAATGGCCCGAAGTGTACCCTATTCCTAACCAGGAGGCCACCACGATCTCGGAAAAGCTGGTAAACAACTGGGTAGCCCGGTTCGGAGTTCCGTTGGAGTTGCACTCAGATCAAGGCCGGAATTTCGAGTCTGCGGTATTCAAGGAAGTGTGTGGGCTGCTGGGGATAAAGAAAACGCGTACCACTCCTTTGCACCCACAGTCCGACGGCATGGTGGAACGCTTTAACCGGACGCTGGAGGAATACCTGCGGAAAGTGGTAGGCAGGAATCAAAAGGATTGGGACACGCATATCCCCCTGTTCCTGATGGCGTATAGGTCAGCCCCGCACGACACGACATCACTCACTCCAGCCCGAGCAGTGTTCGGCACAGAGTTGCGGTTACCCGCTGACTTGAAGTTCGGGGTAGTCAGCACGACGGGAGGCGCTAAGACGGAATACGTGGCCAATAAGCGGGCGGAACTGGAGGAAATTCACCAATTTATAAGGGGCCGCACCAAACTGGTCAGCGATAAGGCGAAAGCCAGATACGATCTACGGGCCAACTCAGCAGGGTTCCAAGAAGGCGATTTGGTAATGCTCTACAACCCGCAGCGGAGGAAAGGTTTGTCTCCAAAACTTCAAGCGTCATGGGAAGGACCTTACGAAGTCGTGACTAGGATTAACGACGTGGTATACCGGATTCAACGTTGCAACAATAGAGGCGCTAAGCTGAAGGTAGTCCATTTGGAGCGCCTGGCGCCTTATCACAGCGGAGCCTCGGCACTTGTTCGGGACGAACAAGTCTAAGTGGTGGGCAGTGTAACGATGAGCCAGTCTGTCGCGGTGCAAAGCAACCCTGCCGCTACGTGCCGTGCCATAACCCAATCTGGCAACGACGGCCGCGATAGTAACTTTTAGTCCAACCTGGCAACGATGGTCGCGGTCATCAGGGAAACTTCTAGTCCAATCTGGCAACGTGCGAGAACGATCTGCGCGACGGCCGGACAGAGTATAAAAGGTGGCCAGATGCGGTGCAGCGAGTCAGTCTGGTTTTGACAAGTGAAGTTGCCACACGAAGTGATTAAGCAAATACTTAGGTGTACGAACAGTAAAGTGTAAACTGTGAATAATAAAGTGACTGTTGGTTTATTTTATTGTCTGCGTTTAAGAAACTGTGTTTTATTTTCAAATTACACAATCCAGAGATACGCAACAGCCCACTAGACTTAGTATTCGTAACATTTGGTGTCAGAAGTGGGATTGTGGAAAATTGAAGATAAAAAAAAAAAAACTAAGAAATAAAATTATAAAAGCACGGACATGGTGAAATTCGAGCTGCTGAAGGTGGACCAGCTGAAGAAGGAGCTGGCTGCCTGGAATTTGCCGACTGCTGGCGGAAAGGTGGAGTTGCGGTTGCGCTTGCGAGAAGCATGTGAGGAACGAGGCGTCGATTGGACTGTGCACGAGTTCGGAGTGCAAGAACAAGAGGCGTCGGCCAAAATGGAGGAATCGCCTGCAGGTGCGGCGTCGATGCAAAGTACGACTGCAGCGGCTGCGCCGCCACAAGCAATGGACATGAGCCAGCTAATGGTTGCACTTAAAGGCATGTTCGAGACTTCCAACCGCGAAATGGCAGCGAAAATGGAAACTGCGAATCAAGAGATGGCAGCGAAGCTGGAAACTACGAATCTCGAAATTTCGGCAAAAGTCGAGACAGCAAATCGAGAAATGTCAGCGAAGCTGGAAACTACGAATCTCGAAATTTCGGCAAGAGTCGAGACTGCAAATCGAGAAATGGCGGAAAATTCTGCGCGCATAGAGCAGAAGGTGGAGGAAATTTCCAATAGACTGAATGTGAAAGTTGAGCATCTCGAGACGCGAATAGACAATTGGGAAAAACGAGTTGACGAAATGGGTGAATCCCTGAACAGACGAGTTGACAACCTGGATGAGTCCTTGAGCAAACGAGTTGATAGTCTGGAAGACTCGATGCACAGAAAGATAGACGAACGGCTTCGAGAGGTACAGCTGCGAGCAAGGGTGCGGTCACTTGAGGAAAGTTTCGCCATAGAAGCGCCTACCTATGATGGTACTACGTCGTTTGACACATTTAAATTGCAATTCAACTTGGCTGCTTTGGAAAATCAGTGGACAGATATCAGGAAAGGTCGGAGACTGATACTGGCTCTTAGAGGTCCTGCGGCTGAGGTAATAAAAGCAGTTCCGGAAGGTTTGAGAGGTGATTACGACACCGTCATAAGGGCGCTGGCAGCCAGATACAGTGACGAGCACAACCAAATGTTGTATTATTGCGAGCTGAAGAGCCGTAGACAAAGAGCCAACGAGGCGCTGCAGGCATATGCAGCAGACATTGAGCGGCTCGTACAGTTGTGCTACCCGAAATTCGGCGCTGATGACCTCGAGAGGATGAAGATTGAGTCATTTATTGAAGGTCTTCATGACCCAGAGACACGTCGCAGTGCGTTGATGATGGGCAAGCCGACATTTAAGGAGACGGTGACCAGCGCGATGACGTATGAGGCGGCCTGGAGAGGAAGTTTTCGGCATTCATCTGCAGAAAAGCGTCGAGCCCAATCTGGACGTGTCACCCAGAGCCAGACAGTGAGCTCGGAAGCACCAGCGGGGCTGCGGCCAGTGTCATCTGGAGTCAGTTGCTGGCGATGTGGCAAGCAAGGCCACATATCACGAGACTGCCATCTGCGAGAAAAGTGTTCCGGACAACAGACGTCGCCAAGAAGGGCTGCCGCTCTGCCACACCATTCGTGCAAAACCGAACGCAGGCATAACTCGCGAGCCGAAAGCGAGGGACAAATTGTGGATGTTCGGTCGATCAGCGTCATGCCAGAGGAAGAGTGGTCTGCGGAGAGGCTACAAAAAGACCAGCATGAGGATGCGGATCTTGCAAAAATCGTCGAAGGCAAGGAGCAAGGCGCACGTCCAGACTGGCAGGAGATGGCTGGTGAAAGCCCGATCGCTAAGGCTTACTGGGCACAGTGGAAAAGTCTGCGGCTGAAGGAAGGCTGCCTGTACCGCGAATGGGAGAGCGCGGATGGTCGTACCAGCAACCCCCTAATGGTAGTGCCGAAAAGCAGAATCAACGAGGTCATCGAGGCATACCATAACGACTCCAGTGGAGGGCACCTAGGCATCACCAAAACCGTCGCCAAAATAAAAAGACGATTCTACTGGGTAGGATGTCAGGAGTCTGTAGCCGAGTGGATTAAGAGCTGCGACCGATGTTCAGCCGCGAAAGGGCCGACAAGAAAATCTCGAGGCCGCATGCAGCAGTACAACGTGGGAGCGCCCTTCGAGCGGATTGCTATGGACGTCGCCGGCCCATTCCCAACTAGCACTCAAGGCAACAAATATGTGCTGGTCGTAATGGATTACTTCAGCAAATGGCCCGAAGTGTACCCTATTCCTAACCAGGAGGCCACCACGATCTCGGAAAAGCTGGTAAACAACTGGGTAGCCCGGTTCGGAGTTCCGTTGGAGTTGCACTCAGATCAAGGCCGGAATTTCGAGTCTGCGGTATTCAAGGAAGTGTGTGGGCTGCTGGGGATAAAGAAAACGCGTACCACTCCTTTGCACCCACAGTCCGACGGCATGGTGGAACGCTTTAACCGGACGCTGGAGGAATACCTGCGGAAAGTGGTAGGCAGGAATCAAAAGGATTGGGACACGCATATCCCCCTGTTCCTGATGGCGTATAGGTCAGCCCCGCACGACACGACATCACTCACTCCAGCCCGAGCAGTGTTCGGCACAGAGTTGCGGTTACCCGCTGACTTGAAGTTCGGGGTAGTCAGCACGACGGGAGGCGCTAAGACGGAATACGTGGCCAATAAGCGGGCGGAACTGGAGGAAATTCACCAATTTATAAGGGGCCGCACCAAACTGGTCAGCGATAAGGCGAAAGCCAGATACGATCTACGGGCCAACTCAGCAGGGTTCCAAGAAGGCGATTTGGTAATGCTCTACAACCCGCAGCGGAGGAAAGGTTTGTCTCCAAAACTTCAAGCGTCATGGGAAGGACCTTACGAAGTCGTGACTAGGATTAACGACGTGGTATACCGGATTCAACGTTGCAACAATAGAGGCGCTAAGCTGAAGGTAGTCCATTTGGAGCGCCTGGCGCCTTATCACAGCGGAGCCTCGGCACTTGTTCGGGACGAACAAGTCTAAGTGGTGGGCAGTGTAACGATGAGCCAGTCTGTCGCGGTGCAAAGCAACCCTGCCGCTACGTGCCGTGCCATAACCCAATCTGGCAACGACGGCCGCGATAGTAACTTTTAGTCCAACCTGGCAACGATGGTCGCGGTCATCAGGGAAACTTCTAGTCCAATCTGGCAACGTGCGAGAACGATCTGCGCGACGGCCGGACAGAGTATAAAAGGTGGCCAGATGCGGTGCAGCGAGTCAGTCTGGTTTTGACAAGTGAAGTTGCCACACGAAGTGATTAAGCAAATACTTAGGTGTACGAACAGTAAAGTGTAAACTGTGAATAATAAAGTGACTGTTGGTTTATTTTATTGTCTGCGTTTAAGAAACTGTGTTTTATTTTCAAATTACACAATCCAGAGATACGCAACAGCCCACTAGACTTAGTATTCGTAACAATATGTTACAGAACACATTTCAAGCGGATGGGGAAAGGGGGGGAGGGGACCTACAGTTTAACGCCGAGTCCGAACGGCGATTGGCAGTTTTTCGTTCACACTTGGAGGTTTTGCCATTGCCTGCCAAGAGCGCATTTGTGCGATTCTTGTAATTCTCATTCCCTTCATGTGGATAGCGATAGAAGTAGATGAGTTGTTCACCAGCCCGAGCCAGGAATCGAACCTGGAGCCTTTGGTATGAGAAGCCAGCGCGCTACCCGCTTGACTATCGAGGCCGGCTATAAGAGCCCTTCCAAAATGCATAAATTTTTACTTGTTTTTTATGAATATATTGTTTTAATTTTTTCCAACTCGACTCTTGGCAAAGTAAATCCTAAGTAGCACCAAAGGCAGTGTTGCCGCACAAACAGTGTTAGCCCATAACGATTTTCTGTTGGTTTTGGGAGTAAATTTGATGCCTAACTTTCTGACTGCTCTTTCCAATCAAGAAATAAAGAAATGTTTGAAAGCTTATATATTTTAACGAAACTGTAAAATTACTTAGAAATACAACAGTTATTACCACAATTGATTAAAATATACAACATTTTAATACAAATTTCAATTTTGCTTTCGCACAAGTAATTTTATGATGAAAACATAAAACATTTCGAATCAATATCAAGGTAATTTTGTTATCGTACAAGGTAAAATGCGAACCACAAAGTTTCTTTTAATAAATTATTTCAAAATTTGTATGTTATAGTAATGTCGTGCATCTTCTTAATACTGTTACGAATACTAGTGGGCGAAGTCTAGTGGGCTGTTACGTATCACTGGATTTTGTAATTTGAAAATGAAATAACTTTAATTATTCCAACGCAGCCAATTCAAAACCAACAGTCACTTTATTATTCACAGTTTTACACTTTACTGTTCGTACACTTAAGTATTTGCTTAATTACTCCGTGTGGCAACTTCACTTGTCAAAACCAGACTGACTCGCTGCGCCGCATCCGGCTGCCTTTTATACCTCTCAGGCCATCGCGCAGATCGTTCCCGCACATTCCGAAGTGGACGAAAAGTTTCCATCATTGCCAGGTTGGACTAAAAGTTATTATCGCGGCCGTCGCTGCCAGATTGGACTAAAAGTTACTATCGCGGCCGTCGTTGTCAGATTGGGTTATAGCACGGCACGTAGCGGCACGGTTGCTTTGCACAGCGACAGACTGTTTCATCGGTTCACTGCACACCACTTAGACTTGTTCGTCCCGAACAAGTGCCGAGGCTCCGCTGTGATGAGGCGCCAGGCGCTCCAAATGGACTACCTTCAGCTTAGCGCCTCTATTGCTGCAACGTTGAATCCTATATACCACGTCGTTAATCCTAGTCACGCCTTCGTACGGTCCTTCCCATGACGCTCGAAGTTTCGAAGACAAACCTTTCCTCCGCTGCGGGTTGTAGAGCATTACCAGATCGCCTTCTTGGAACCCCGCTGAGTTGGCTCGTAGATCATATCTGGCTTTCGCCTTATCGCTGACCAGTTTGGTGCGGCTCCTTATAAACTGGTGAATTTCCTCCAGTTCCGCCCGCTTATTGGCCGCGTAGTCCGTCTTAGCGCCTCCCGTCGTGCTGACTACGCCGAACTTCAAGTCAGCGGGTAACCGCAACTCTGTGCCGAACACTGCTCGGGCTGGAGTGAGTGATGTCGTGTCGTGCGGGGCTGACCTATACGCCATCAGGAACAGGGGGATATGCGTGTCCCAATCCTTTTGATTCCCGCCTACCACTTTCCGCAGGTATTCCTCCAGTGTCCGGTTAAAGCGTTCCACAATGCCGTCGGACTGTGGGTGCAAAGGCGTGGTACGAGTTTTCTTTATCCCCAGTAGCTCACACACTTCCTTGAATACCGCAGACTCGAAATTCCGGCCTTGATCTGAGTGTAACTCCAACGGAACTCCGAAACGGGCTACCCAGTTGTTTACCAGCTTTTCCGAGATCGTAGTGGCCTCCTGGTTAGGAATAGGGTACACTTCGGGCCATTTGCTGAAGTAATCCATTACAACCAGCACATATTTGTTGCCTTTACTGCTAGTTGGGAACGGGCCGGCGACTTCCATAGCAATCCACTCAAAGGGCGCTCCCACGTTGTACTGCTGCATGCGGCCTCGAGATTTTCTTGTCAGCCCTTTCGCGGCTGAACATCGGTCGCAGCTCTTAATCCACTCGGCTACAGACTCCTGACATCCTACCCAGTAGAATCGTCTTTTTATTTTGGCGACGGTTTTGGTGATACCCAGGTGCCCTCCACTGGAGTCGTTATGGTATGCCTCGATGACCTCGTTGATTCTGCATTTCGGCACTACCATTAGGGAGTTGCTGGTCCGACCATCCGCGCTCTCCCATTCGCGGTACAGGCATCCTTCCTTCAGCCGCAGACTTTTCCACTGTGCCCAGTAAGCCTTAGCGATTGGGCTTTCACCGGCCATCTCCTGCCAGTCTGGACGTGCGCCTTGCTTCTTGCCTTCGATGATTTGCGCAAGATCCGCATCCTCACGCTGGTCCTTTCGTAGCCTCTCCGCAGACCACTCTTCCTCATGCATAACGCTTACCAACCGGGTGTCCACTATCTGTTCTCTGCTTTCGGCTCGCGAGCACGGCCTGCATTCGACTTTGCACGGACGGCGTGACAAGGCATCGGCATTTCCATGGCTACTGCCCTTGCGATGCTCTATCGTGTAGTCGTAGGTCTGCAGTCGCTCGATCTACCGCGCCAATTGTCCTTCAGGATCCTTAAAGTTCCGGAGCCATCTCAATGCCGCATGATCTGTGTGCAGGCGAAACCTTTGTCCATACAGATATTTGTGGAAGTGTTTTACACAGTCCAATACCGCCAACAGTTCTCTCCGTGTCACACAATAGTTGTGTTCCGGTTTCGATAGAACCCTACGGTAGTACGCTATCACTTGTCCCTGGCCGTCTATTATCTGTGATAGCACACCGCCAATACTATTCCCGCTTGCATCTGTATCCAGCACAAACATCTCCCCAGGCACGGGGAAGGCCAGAATTGGAGCACTGCACAGTTTTTCCTTCAGATGTGCAAAAGCCTGTTCCTGCTCCTCGTTCCACTCGAAAGCTTGACTCTTTTTTGTCAGTTTGTGCAAGCTGCTGGCTATGTTCGCAAATCCCGGAACAAATCGGCGGTAGTATGTGCACAGGCCCAGGAAACTGCGGAGTTCGTGTAGATTGCGTGGTCGGGGCCACTCCTTCACCGCCGTGATCTTGCCTTCGTCCGTATGTACTCCGCGGGCGGAAACCGTATGACCCAGATATTTGACCTCCTTTTGGAACAGCGAACACTTCTTTGGGTTGAGTTTAAGCCCGGCTTCTCGTATCCGCTCGAATACCTCCTTCAGCTTTCCCAGGTGGTCGTCGAAGCTTTTACCCATTACGATAATGTCGTCGAGGTACACCAGACACGTCCGCCAATGCAGCCCTTTTAGCACGCGTTCCATTAGCCGCTCGAATGTTGCTGGTGCGTTGCAGAGTCCAAACGGCATGACGGTGAACTGCCACAAACCATCGCCAACACTAAAAGCCGTTTTCTCCTTGTCCGTGTCTGCAAGCTCCACCTGCCAATAGCCGCTGCATAAGTCGAGTGTGGAGAACCACTGCGTGCCTGACAGTGTGTCCAGGGTGTCATCGATCCGAGGTAGTGGATAACTGTCCTTCTTGGTCACATCATTGAGCTTCCGATAGTCCACACAAAACCGGGTACTGCCATCTTTTTTCTTGACTAGCACGACCGGCGAGCACCAGGGGCCCGAAAAAGGCTCTATGACCTTGTCTTTCCGCATGTTCTCGATCAAATTTGTGACCTCCTCCCTCTTGGCCAGAGGAACTCGTCTTGGCGGTTGGCGAATCGGTTTTGCACTTCCGGTGTCGATGTTGTGCTTCACTATGGCTGTTCTTCCGCCTGCTTCTGCCGCAAATATTGACCCATAGTGCTGCAGGAGTGACCTCGCCTTCTGTTTCTGCTTGGCCGTCAACTCGCTTATACACTGGTTCACTGGCGTCCATGTTAAAACCGCTCTTCTTATTACCTCCAGGCGGGCTACTCTCGCAATTGACCACTGCTACAGCTTCCTTACACTCGCCAATTACCTCATCTTTCCCGACATCTCTGGGTGCATTCAGGGGGTTCAGTATTCTGACTGATATTCTGCCATTTTTAGGTTCCACTAATGTACGTCCGATGATGATGTTGTCGTGTCCTTGTTTCGGTGCTTCTACTACCCACAGCCGACTCGTCCCATCGTCCTCGTCCACCTGTGCCCACACAATCGCCTCAGAATTCGCTGGTATTCTCCTGTGTTGACACGATACAACCTTCCTTACCACCACGCTTCGCTCATAGCCGGTGTGCAGCGGGAATTCAACGTTGGCATATCTCAGCACATTTTCCTTCAGGTCCAGCGTAAAACCGTGCCTAATCATGAAATCCACGCCGATAATCACGTCGTCCGTTATATCCGCGACGATGAACTCATGTTCCAGGCTGCTGGTGCCGATAGCAATCGTTTTTGTAACTTTCCCTCTCACCGGTGCGCGCTCGCCAGTCGCAGTCCGTAGCTGTATGCCATGCAGCGGTTCCCAGTTCTTCAGCAGCTTCCTTTTTATTATCGAATATGACGCTCCAGTATCCAATGTCAACACGAAAAACTTTCCATCTATCCGTCCCTCAATTGTCAAGCTGCTGGGCTGTCGTTTCAGCTGTGAGACAGGGATGGTGGGGCGGCTGATTGTGGGGATCAGCTCACGCCCCTTTGGGCTGACCCGTTTTAGTTTAACGACTCACCGTGCTCAGCCCTGCGCTTGTTGGCTGGGCCTCGATTGTCAGTATTCCTCGCTTCAGGCGATTGCGATAGAGAACGGGAACGCCTCTTTCGTTGGCAGCAGTCTCATGATATGTGGCCCTGCTTGCCACATACCCAGCAAACAACTTTAGAGGAGACCACCCTGGCCTGCCCGGTGGCTCAGAGCTTATTGCCTGGATCGCAATGTCGTTGTCCGGCTGGATCTGGCGTACCCTTGCAGGTGCATACCGAGTGCTCCCAATCCATGTCGCCTCGTATGTCATCACGCTGGTCACCGTCTCCCTAAATGTCGGCTTGCCCATCATCAACGCACTGCGACGTTTTTCTAGATCATGAAGACCTTCAATAAACGCCTCAATCTTCATCCTCTCGAGATCATCAGCGCCGAAGGACGGGTAGCACAGCTGTACGAGCCGCTCAATGTCTGCTGCATATGTCTGCAGCGTCTCGTTGGCCCTTTGCCTGCGATTCTTCAGCTCACAGTAGTATAGCGTTCTATTGTGCTCGTCGCTGTATTTGGCTGCCAGCGCCCTTATGACGGTCTCGTCCTCACTTCGTAAACATTATGGAACTGATTTTATTACCTCAGCCGCACACCTTTAAGAGCCAGCGCCAATCACCGACCCTTCCGTAATAAAAATATGTTTTTATTCATTTTAATTGTTAATACAAACTCACAACACGATAATTTAATCAAAAGATGATGAATGTGTTCAGAAGAACATTTTCGTATTCATTATTAAATATTGTAACGATGAGACAGTCTGTCGCTGTGCAAAGCAACCCTGCCGCTACGTGCCGTGCTATAATCCAATCTGGCAACGACGGCCGCGATAGTAACTGTTAGTCCAATCTGGCAGCGACGGCCGCGATAATAACTTTTAGTCCAACCTGGCAATGATGGAAAGTTTTAGTCCACTCCGGAATGTGCGGGAACGATCTGCGCGATGGCCTGACAGGTATAAAACGCAGCCGGATGCGGCGCAGCGAGTCAGTCTGGTTTTGACAAGTGAAGTTGCCACACGGAGTAATTCAGCAAATACTTAAGTGTACGAACAGTAAAGTGTAAAACTGTGACTAATAAAGTGACTGTCTGGTTTTGAATTGGCTGCGTTGGAATAATTAAAGTTGTTTCATTTTCAAATTACACAATCCAGTGATACGTAACAGCTCACTAGACGTAGTATTCGTAACATTTGGTGTCAGAAGTGGGATTGTGGAAAATTGAAAGTAAACAAATAAAATTATAAAAGCACGAACATGGTTAAACTCGAGCTGCTGAAGGTAGACCAGCTGAAGAAGGAGCTGGCTGCCTGGAATTTGCCGACTGCTGGCGGAAAGGTGGAGTTGCAGTTGCGTTTGCGAGATGCTTGTGAGGCACGAGGCGTCGATTGGACTGTGCACGAGTTCGGAGCGCAAGAACTAGAGGCGTCGGCCAAGGTGGAGGAGTCGCCTGCTGGTGCTGCTTCGCTTCAGAGTACAGCTGCAGCGGCTGCAACAATACAAGCGTTGGACATGAGCCAACTAATGGCTGCACTCAAAGGCATGTCGGCGCAAATGGAAACAGCGAATCGAGAAATGGCAGCGAAGCTGGAAACTACGAATCGAGAAATGGCTGCGAAGCTGGAAACTACGAATCTCGAAATTTCGGCAAAAGTCGAGACTGCAAATCGGGAAATGTCAGCAAAACTTGAAAATGCAAATCGGGAGTTGTCCAGCAAGCTTCAGGAAAATTCTGCGCGCTTGGAGCAGAAAGTGGAGGAAATCTCAGACAGGATTAATGGGAAAGTCGAGCACCTAGAGGCGCGGGTATAGCACTTGGATAAGCGAGTCGACGACCTGGATGATTCCTTGAACAAACGTGTTGACGATCTTGATGATTCCCTGAACAAACAAGTTGATAGTCTGGAAGGCTCGATGAACAGAAAAATGGACGAGCGGCTTAGGGAGGTACAGAAGCGAGAATGGTTGCCGCCGGTTCCGGAAAGTGTTACCCCCGAGAAGAAGTGCCTAGTTATGATGGGACTACGCCGTTCGACACATTCAAGCTGCAATTCGACCTGGCTGCTCTGGAAAATCAGTGGACCGATGTTAGGAATGGTCGGAGATTGGCGCTGGCTCTTAAAGGTGCTGCGGCTGAGGTAATAAAATCAGTTCCAGAACGTTTACGAAGTGAGTACGAGACCGTCATAAGGGCGCTGGCAGCCAAATACAGCGACGAGCACAACAGAACGCTATACTACTGTGAGCTGAAGAATCGCAGGCAAAGGGCCAACGAGACGCTGCAGGCATATGCAGCAGACATTGAGCGGCTCGTACAGCTGTGCTACCCGTCCTTCGGCGCTGATGATCTCGAGAGGATGAAGATTTAGGCGTTTATTGAAGGTTTCCTTGATCCGGAGACACGTCGCAGTGCGTTGATGATGGGCAAGCCGACATTTAGGGAGACGGTGACCAGCGCGATGACATACGAGGCGACATGGATTGGGAGCACTCGGTATGCACCTGCAAGGGTACGCCAGATCCAGCCGGACAACGACATTGCGATCCAGGCAATAAGCTCTGAGCCACCGGGCAGGCCAGGGTGGTCTCCTCTAAAGTTGTTTGCTGGGTATGTGGCAAGCAGGGCCACATATCACGAGACTGCTGCCAACGAAAGAGGCGTTCCCGTTCTCTATCGCAATCGCCTGAAGCGAGGAATACTGACAATCGAGGCCCAGCCAACAAGCGCAGGGCTGAGCACGGCGAGTCGTTAAACTAAAACGGGTCAGCCCAAAGGGGCGTGAGCTGATCCCCACAATCAGCCGCCCCACCATCCCTGTCTCACAGCTGAAACGACAGCCCAGCAGCTTGACAATTGAGGGACGGATAGATGGAAAGTTTTTCGTGTTGACATTGGATACTGGAGCGTCATATTCGATAATAAAAAGGAAGCTGCTGAAGAACTGGGAACCGCTGCATGGCATACAGCTACGGACTGCGACTGGCGAGCGCGCACCGGTGAGAGGGAAAGTTACAAAAACGATTGCTATCGGCACCAGCAGCCTGGAACATGAGTTCATCGTCGCGGATATAACGGACGACGTGATTATCGGCGTGGATTTCATGATTAGGCACGGTTTTACGCTGGACCTGAAGGAAAATGTGCTGAGATATGCCAACGTTGAATTCCCGCTGCACACCGGCTATGAGCGAAGCGTGGTGGTAAGGAAGGTTGTATCGTGTCAACACAGGAGAATACCAGCGAATTCTGAGGCGATTGTGTGGGCAAAGGTGGACGAGGACGATGGGACGAGTCGGCTGTGGGTAGTAGAAGCACCGAAACAAGGACACGACAACATCATCATCGGACGTACATTAGTGGAACCTAAAAATGGCAGAATACCAGTCAGAATACTGAACCCCCTGAATGCACCCAGATATGTCGGGAAGGATGAGGTAATTGGCGAGTGTAAGGAAGCTGTAGCAGTGGTCAATTGCGAGAGTAGCCCGCCCGGAGGTAATAAGAAGAGCGGCTTTAACATGGACGCCAGTGAACCAGTGGAGCAGCGAGTTGACGGCCAAGCAGAAACAGAAGGCGAGGTCACTCCTGCAGCACTATGGGTCAACATTTTCGGCGGAAGCGGGCGGAAGAACAGCCATAGTGAAGCACAACATCGACACCGGAAGTGCAAAACCGATTCGCCAACCGCCAAGACGAGTTCCTCTGGCCAAGAGGGAGGAGGTCACAAATTTGATCGAGAACATGCGGAAAGACAAGGTCATAGAGCCTTCTTCGGGCCCCTGGTGCTCGCCGGTCGTGCTAGTCAAGAAAAAAGATGGCAGTACCCGGTTTTGTGTGGACTATCGGAAGCTCAATGATGCGATCAAGAAGGACAGTTATCCACTACCTCGGATCGATGACACCCTGGACACACTGTCAGGCACGCAGTGGTTCTCCACGCTCGACTTACGCAGCGGCTATTGGCAGGTAGAGCGTGCAAACAAGGACAAGGAGACACCGTCATGCCGTTTGGACTCTGCAACGCACCAGCAACATTCGAGCGGCTAATGGAACGCGTGCTAAAAGGGCTGCATTGGCGGACGTGTCTGGTGTACCTGGACGACATAATCGTAATGGGTAAAAGCTTCGACGACCACCTGGGAAAGCTGAAGGAGGTATTTGAGCGGATACAAAAAGCTGGGCTTAGCCTCAAACCAAAGAAGTGCTCGCTGTTCCAAAAGGAGGTCAAGTATCTGGGTCATACGGTTTCTGCCCGCGGAGTACATACAGATGAAGGCAAAATCACGGCGGTGAAGGAGTGGCCCCGGCCACGCAATCTACACGAACTCCGCAGTTTCCTGGGCCTATGCACATACTACCGCCGATTTGTTCCGGGATTCGCGAACATAGCCAGCAGCTTGCACAAACTGACGAAAAAGGGTCAAGCTTTTGAGTGGAACGAGGATCAGGAACAGGCTTTTGCACGTCTGAAGGAAAAACTGTGCAGTGCTCCAATTCTGGCCTTCCCCGTGCCTGGGGAGATGTTTGTGCTGGATACAGATGCAAGCGGGAATAGTATTGGCGGTGTGCTATCACAGATAATAGACGGCCAGGAACAAGTGATAGCGTACTACAGTAGGGTTCTATCGAAACCGGAACGCAACTACTGTGTGACACGGAGAGAACTGCTGGCGGTATTGGACTGCGTAAAACACTTCCACAAATATCTGTATGGACAAAGGTTTCGCCTGCGCACAGATCATGCGGCATTGAGATGGCTCCTGAACTTTAAAGATCCTGAAGTGCAATTGGCACGGTGGATCGAGCGACTGCAGAGCTACGACTACACGATAGAGCATCGCAAGGGCAGTAGCCATGGAAATGCCGATGCCTTGTCCCGCCGTCCGTGCAAAGTCGAATGCAGGCAATGCTCGCGAGCCGAAAGCAAAGAACAGATAGTGGACGTCCGGTTGGTAAGCGTCATGCCAGAGGAAGAGTGGTCTGTGGAGAGGCTACAAAAAGACCAGCGTGAGGATGCGGATCTTGCGCAAATCGTCGAAGGCAAGGAGCAAGGCGCACGTCCAGACTGGCAGGAGATGGCCGGTGAAAGCCCGATCGCTAAGGCTTACTGGGCACAGTGGAAAAGTCTGCGGCTGAAGGAAGGCTGCCTGTACCGCGAATGGGTGAGCGCGGATAATGGTAGTGCCGAAATGCAGAATCAACGAGGTCATCGAGGCATACCATAACGACTCCAGTGGAGGGCACCTGGGTATCACCAAAACCGTCGCCAAAATAAAAAGACGATTCTACTGGGTAGGATGTCAGGAGTCTGTAGCCGAGTGGATTAAGAGCTGCGACCGATGTTCAGCCGCGAAAGGGCCGACAAGAAAATCTCGAGGCCGCATGCAGCAGTACAACGTGGGAGCGCCCTTCGAGCGGATTGCTATGGACGTGGCCGGCCCATTCCCAACTAGTACTCAAGGCAACAAATATGTGCTGGTGGTAATGGATTACTTCAGCAAATGGCCTGAAGTGTACCCTATTCCTAACCAGGAGGCCACTACGATCTCGGAAAAGCTGGTAAACAACTGGGTAGCCAGTTTCGGAGTTCCGTTGGAGTGAAGATTAAGATTGATTGGGACTAGACATTGGCTGTCTATGGCACTGCGTTCATTTGGAACTATTGTGCCTTGCCCGAGTTCAGTACTGGAAGAGACTATTTCCTCCTATTTTCTCAAAGAACATTTTAATTCTTGCGAGATCAATTTCAGACAGATGAGTAGTCTGTAATATTTCCTTGCCTAGTGCCTGCTTTCTTGCATGAACTAAGGCCGGGCATTCAGTTATCAGGTGTATGGAATTCTCGTCATCCTCCATGCATAATCTACATATTCCACTGTCTGTTAATTTCAGACGGGTCTTAAGGTGAAGTTACAGACCATCCAGTATATTCGTTATTCCATTCCGTGCATTTGTCAAAAAAGTAGAATCAGTGCAGCTGTATGAAAAAAGTTACTTAGCGCAACGCATATGATGGATTGTCGGATACGATGGAAAAAGTTGAGCAACTTTCTACTTTTGTTTGCATTACGTCCGCCGCACAAACAGATCAGCTGATTGAAGTCGACGAACTCAATAAATTCTTTGAAAATTTCGATTTCTTCCTCCATTTTTAAAAATTTTTTATTTTTCTCACTCAACAAAATCACAAATCGAAAGGAAAAAGTTCAATTCAAACTTCAATCAACTGATTAGAAACATAAACATGTCGCACAAAATGCACGATGTGTAACTTCAATGTACGAAATGCATGTACCGCAAGTACTGCATTCAATGCATAACGCATATACTGGATGGTCTGTAACTCCACCTTTATGTTTGTTTAGCAGACAGTGTCCGCTGATTACTCCTGTCATGAGTTTTAGTTCCGGTCTGCTCAAGCGTAGGAGAAACTTTGCATTTCTGCTTGAGTATCGCGGTAAAAAGGCTTTGGTACATTCCATACCAATTGATTTTGACCATCTTGCATTTGCTTTGATCAAGTATTCTTTCTTTATACACCCTTTGTAATGAGATTTGCTGACAAGATCGGTTCGGGTCCAAATGGTCGCTTTCCAGCTCCCTCCCTTGCAAATCTGTCTGCATCCTCATTACCGTCATAGCCGCAATATGCTGGAATCCAGTGTATTATTACTCGATTCCCTGTTGACAGTTGTTGGAGAAGATTAGCTGTCTCCCATACCAACTTAGAGGTAAATGTCGACGCGTGCAAGGCTCTTATTGCGGCCTGGCTGTCTGACATTAGGTTCAGAATTTCTCTGGCACACTGATTGATAGCACAGACTTCCGCTTGGAAGACGGTTGCCAAACTACCAAGGCTGACTGACATTTGGGTACTGGAACTATATATCCCAGATCCTGTGCCTTCTCCAGTCTTGGATCCATCAGTGTACCAGATAATGTCATCACAGGTAAGACTGATTTTTGAATTATCCCAGTCTATTCTGTTAGGAATATGTGTCTTATATTTCCTGTCAAAGAAGTGTCGCGGAGGCATTGAGTCAAGAGGCAACCAAAAGCTTCCGTCTCGCCTCCGTTCTTTAACAATGGAGCGGTGACCGCTTGCATGTAGATCCTGTAGTATGAATCCACTATGCATCAGTCTGTGTGTACTAATGACCGCATTCATTTGTACGGTTAGGTCCAACGGAAAAACTCCCAAGAGTACATTGAGGGCAGCTGTTGGTGTCGTGCGAAGGCAGCCAGTGATGCAGGAGTTAATTACTCTTTGCAACCGTTCCAGCCTGTTCGCAGTCGTTTTCTCTGTGGTTTTTTTCCACCATACTATCGCTCCATAGGTGATAATGGGGAGGATGACTAGGGTGTAGATTTTTTGAAGCCATATCGGTTTCGTTCCCCAGTTTTTGCCACAGATTCGTTTACAAGTCCAGAGAGCGTTGCCCGCCTTCTGAATAGTACGATTTATGTGAGGTTTCCAGTTCAATTTACTGTCTAGAGTTACCCCAAGGTATTTGGCTTCTTTTACGAAGCCTACATTTTGCCAAAAACCTTTATCGGTCTCAGGTCATATTTCCTTTTGAGTGTGAACGGTACGAAGATTGTCTTATCAGGGTTTACCGATAGATTCTGATAGTAGATCAGAGACGGTCTGCCCGTCTTTGCCTCTAACCGCAATAACCAAGTCATCAGCATAGGCAATAACGTCATAGCCTCGATCCGAGAGGATGTGGATTAATCCGTTAATGACCATGGACCAGAGTAGAGGAGATAGTACGCCCCCCTGGGGACAGCCCCGGACCGTTCTGGCTAGGATCTTGATGCCATTTAAGTCGGACTCTATTAATCTGGTTTTGAGCATCGTGGAGATCCACCTTATAATTGCAGTCGGCACTTGAAATACCTCTAAAGCCGATCCTATAGCTTCATAGGTGGTGTTGTTGAAATCCCCCTCTATGTCTAGGAAACCTACTAAACAGATTTCTTTCTCGTCAAGGGATTTTTCGATTTTGCTGACCAGGGCAGATAGGGCTGTTTCCGTAGACCTGCCTTTTCGGTAAGCATGTTGGTGTGCACTTAGAGGATTTCGGATAAGGACTTCGTCTCTGAGGTATCTCTCTATTACCTTCTCCATATCCTTAAGTACACATGACATCAAGCTTATAGGCCTGAAGGACTTTGGATCCTTTTTGTTTGACTTTTCGGCTTTAGGAAGGTAGACAACATTCACTGTTCTCCACACCTCCGGAACGTAGCCAAGCGCCAAACTGCATGTGTATATTTTCGAAAGAATGGGCAACAGACTGTCTGGTCCTCTTTGTAACAGCGCCGGGAAGATTTTATCCTTTCCCGCCGCCTTGTACGGGGAGAACGTTCCTATCGCCCATTCTACAATCGAACGTTTGCAGATGAGATTGGCCATCTCCAATCATCCCTACTGGGGCAGTGTGACTGCCAGCCGCTATAGTTATTATGGTCGGGGTCGTCTATTATTTCTGATCCCGGAAAGTGGACTTTAGTGAGCAGGGCTAATGTATCCTGCGCACTATTTGTGAGTTCACCCTGTTCGTTAGACAAGGATCCAATCGGACATGGTTTATCGGTTGACAGAATCTTTTGCAGCCTACAGCCTGAGTTCGCGTCGTTCACGTCCTCGCAGAAGCGTCTGAAAGATTCCCTCCTGGCTTTCTTAATCTTTTTATTGTATTTGGTGAGAGCATCGGAGTAGGTTTGCCAGTCGTTATTCCGCTTGGCCCTATTGAATAGTTTCCGTACTCCCTTCCTTAGCAAGCTAAGATGACTGCTCCACCAAGGTGTCTGTCTTTTAAAAGTTTTAGTTTTTAAGGGACAGTTTTCTTCATAGGCGTTCACTACGACTTCCTGGAGTTTCCTGGATGCCCTTTCCAGCCTATCTATTGTGTCAACTCTGTTTTCAAGTTGTGTAGTGATATCGTGCCTTAACTGGTGACAATAGCTGTCCCAGTCGGTCTGCCTTTTTGGCCTAAAGGACACGGCAGTCAGTGACTTGTCACCTAACCTAAACCTTATATGTCTATGGTCAGAACATGGGGGCTCTTCGGATACTCGCCAGTTGCTGACAAGTGATTTCGATAGAGAAGTAGTTAGGGTAAGGTCTAGCACCTCTTCCCTAGTTCTAGTTATGAACGTCGGACTACCTCCGACATTGCATATACTTAAGTCTAGTGAGAGTATATAATCGAATAATGACTCACCTCTAGCGTTGGTGTCCGTGCTTCCCCAGATAGTGTGATGGGCGTTCGCGTCACACCCTAGGACCAGCTCCAGAAGACTGTCCCTAGCATAAGCAACAAGCTGTTCTGCTATCGTCGTGGGACATTCGGGCACATCTCCATGGAAGTATGCCGACGCTATGATCAATTCCCTGGAGTTGCAATTGATCTTGGCTGCGCACAGATCTGGCGTAACAAAATCTGTCAACGGGAAGAAAGAAATGCCATTAAACACAATACACGTTCTAGGCCTATCAGTAGATTGACACCACAGTACATTACCTGACTGTGAGAGGCCCAGGATCTCATTGTCGGTGCTGGTCCACGGTTCCTGCACCAAAACTATGCTAGGACCGTAGGTGTTGATGGTCCTAGCCAAGACAGCTGACGCTGCCTGTGCCCTATGGAGATTAATCTGGACAATCTCCATATTATTCATGGGGGCCTTTGGTATGAGTACCTGTTCGCTTGCTCCCTCTACCCCTTGTCTGCACCCGTTCATTGCTCCATATAAACTTTATTCTTTATTCTTTATTTAAAAATAGCCTAGAATTAATTAACAATTCATACAGACTAACTGACACTTATACTATACTTATACTACTTATACTATAAGTCTTTCTAACAAATTCTTGAATACATTTTTAGGAACTGAAAAATCTAAAGAATTTGAGAGTAAGTTAGCCTCAGACAAAGCTCGCACAATTGGGGCATTAAAAGAGTAATTTGTTTTGCAACGTGGAATTAGAAACAGATCTTGACTTCGTAGAGTTCTAATCGGAGCTAGGAAGTTTATACGTTGCAGTAGGCACGATGCGTCAACAGCGCCACGAATTAGATCAAAAATAAACATTATACGGAGGAAAGACCTTCTGCTATCTAAAGAGCGCAAATCAATGAGCATGCATCGTGAGCTATAAGAGGGAGTGGGATTTTCAAAATGTAGGGAACGAAGAGCAAACCGAAGGAAAGCCTTTTGAATGCGTTCTAAACGTTTTATGTGGCATTCATAGAAGGGCCTCCAAATAAAGACCGCATATTCTAATTTTGAGCGAACCAGAGAAATATAAAGTAGTTTAAGTGTATATGGATCAGTAAAGTCCGAACTGAAACGGCGGATGAAACCAAGCATAGCATAAGATTTAGCAATTGTGTAGCTTAAGTGCTTGTGAAATAAAAATTTTGAGTCGAAGAAGACACCTAAATCCGAAACCTCGGTAATGGCTTTAAGACGAGAATTACAGATAGAATAACAAGTACGAATAGGAGCACGAGACTTAGAAAATGACATATGAAAACACTTATTGATGTTTAAAGATAAACGGTTGACACGACACCAATCGGTAACCTTGTGTAAATCTGATTGGAGAAAAGCCGCATCTGAGGCATTCCTAATGGAAGTGTAGATCTTTAAGTCATCAGCATATAGTAGAAAGTTAGAATTAGTGAAGCAACTTGAAATATCATTAATAAAAATAACAAAGAAAAGAGGACCTAAAATACTACCCTGGGGAACACCAGAGGAAGCAATAAAAGGTAAAGAAGAAACATTGTCAACCACTACAACACATTTACGATTAGAGAGATACGAGTAGATCCATTGAAGAAAGGTAGAGTGAAAACCTAGTGCAGCCATTTTTGAGACCAGGATTGAATGACTTACTGTGTCAATTCATTGCTGCTCGGGGTTTTTGCAGACTTATCCAAAAGGCTCAGTTGCCTGGACGGATTATCCTTCCCAGACAATTGAGTCTTCCGGACGGGTTTAGTTGATTCTTTACAGGTCTCATTGTTGTCAGTGTTGGCGTTTTGTCGCCAGTTCGGATTTCAGTCCTTTTCGCGGTCCGGTCTGTCCGTACCACTAGGGCTGCTTGTCGGCTTGTGGACGGTCTTTCGTCATCCACTCTAATCTGGGAAGTCCTGTTCGTCGTCGTCCCACCATCACTGGTCACTGATGGTTTTGTCCCTTGCTCACGCCGCCCCGGAACTGAATCCTTCCCAGCTCAAAGAAAGGGAGGTCGTTCAGCTCAGCGAGCAAGCGGGCCGAAACATCATCAATGGCCAGCGTTAGCGCCGATCCCTGTGCCGTAACAGTTCCGTTCATTACTTTCCAGTTGCCCGTGGGTAATGAGCGGTTCTGCATTCGAAGCATTCGAAGTATTTCATCGGCCGGGAGGGAGCAACCAGGAAAGAAAACCGAGGCAATGTTGGGTTTGGGAATATCAATTCCCTCTACCAGCTTCAGCTTTTTGTTTCCTGGTTGAATTTTTGGCATCACCTCCTTGGCTCAAGGAGGTGATGCCACGCTCTTCGACGCCTCATCGGCACAGTTCACGGTTCGAAGGAGCAGCCTAGAAATCGGATTTGAGGACCATCAACGGGGAGCTTATGCAGTTCCTCCTTGATGGCCTTCTCGACATCTTTCTGCCCCTCCAGATCGAGATGGATGGTCGGATATTCTTCTGGAAGAATACCTACTTTGATTGCAGCAGCAGCCTCGGCGTAGGATGGACCTATCTTCATCCTTTTGGGAGCGGGTTGTGCCGCTTCCTTTCCTGCTGCCGTCCGTCTTTGCTTCTGTGTTGTCCTCTAGGACCACCTTCAGAGCAACCTCGTACGGCTTACCACCCGCCATCAGCTTCCGAAGTCTCTTCTTTTGAGAGACGTCAACCGCTTTCTCTTAAGTGAGACGGCTTC
Source organism: Melieria omissa (assembly GCA_963971225.1). Classification (NCBI taxonomy): domain Eukaryota; kingdom Metazoa; phylum Arthropoda; class Insecta; order Diptera; family Ulidiidae; genus Melieria; species Melieria omissa. The sequence continues at coordinate 49,535,234 of OZ020269.1, read as the reverse complement.
GGTAGCTTCTACCAGCGATGGTAATCCGCCCGAAATGGCCCCTTCGGCTACCAAAGTGGACACCGTGGTCAAGCTTGATTGTCAACAATCACTGTCCATGTGACCTTGAGATGGTTGGTCTCTCCAACCGCCCTTGGCCTGGTTTTCAGCGTCACGCTGAGTATTGACGTCGGTCTGTCCTTCGTCCTTTCCATCCGAGGCGAGTTTTAAGGTGCTCATCATCATCTGGTTCTTCGGCCACCTAATCCGACGAGGCGTTTCGGTGGCCTATGGTAATATAGGGGAAAGGGAAAGGTCAGCCATGACAGAGCCCCGTATCATGGTAAGTCCTATCCGAGGCGGACCGGTATCGGATAGGTTCCGTTAGAATACAGCCGGATACCCCTGGCTGCAAACCATCCAATGGGCACGGATCACATGACACCCTGGATTAGGGGGGGTAAGGATGTTGGTACGAGAGGATAATAGCAGGTGGGAGAAATGGAGGGGAAAGCGTGACTAGTTAGCCAGCCACCCGGGAGGAGACATGACCACACCCGGGTGCCTGTTTCCAGCGGCCACCACGAGGAGGTCTAGTCACATTCTGCCAGCCCTTTAGCCACCGTTTGCCGACGGACATCCAACCGCTAGCGGTGGCCATAAGGTAGGCAGAAGACCGCCGTTGGAGTTACACTCAGATCAAGGCCGGAATTTCGAATCTGCGGTATTCAAGGAAGTGTGTGAGCTGCTGGGGATAAAGAAAACGCGTACCACTCCTTTGCACCCACAGTCCGACGGTATGGTGGAACGCTTTAACCGGACACTGGAGGAATACCTGCGGAAAGTGGTAGGCAGGAATCAAAAGGATTGGGACACGCATATCCCCCTGTTCCTGATGGCGTATAGGTCAGCCCCGCACGACACGACATCACTCACTCCAGCCCGAGCAGTGTTCGGCACAGAGTTGCGGTTACCCGCTGACTTGAAGTTCGGGGTAGTCAGCACGACGGGAGGCGCTAAGACGGACTACGTGGTCAATAAGCGGGCGGAACTGGAGGAAATTCACCAGTTTATAAGGGGCCGCACCAAACTGGTCAGCGATAAGGCGAAAGCCAGATATGATCTACGGGCCAACTCAGCAGGGTTCCAAGAAGGCGATCTGGTAATGCTCTACAACCCGCAGCGGAGGAAAGGTTTGTCTCCGAAACTTCAAGCGTCATGGGAAGAACCGTACGAAGTCGTAACTAGGATTAACGACGTGGTATACAGGATTCAACGTTGCAGCAATAAAGGCGCTAAGCTGAAGGTAGTCCATTTGGAGCGCCTGGCGCCTCATCACAGCGGAGCCTCGGCACTTGTTCGGGACGAACAAGTCTAAGTGGTGGGCAGTGTAACGATGAGACAGTCTGTCGCTGTGCAAAGCAACCCTGCCGCTACGTGCCGTGCTATAATCCAAACTGGCAACGACGGCCGCGATAGTAACTTTTAGTCCAATCTGGCAGCGCTGGCCGCGATAATAACTTTTAGTCCAACCTGGCAATGATGGAAACTTTTAGTCCACTCCGGAATGTGCGGGAACGATCTGCGCGATGGTATAAAAGGCAGCCGGATGCGGCGCAGCGAGTCAGTCTGGTTTTGACAAGTGAAGTTGCCACACGGAGTAGTTCAGCAAATACTTAAGTGTACGAACAGTAAAGTGTAAAACTGTGAATAATAAAGTGACTGTCTGGTTTTGAATTGGCTGCATTGGAATAATTAAAGTTGTTTCATTTTCAAATTACACAATCCAGTGATACGTAACAGCCCACTAGACGTAGTCTTCGTAACATTATCTTTGATGCGACTGACCTGAGTGAAATAATTCAAATGAAATCATAATTACAAACATTTCCTATCTAAATATTTTTCTATATTCACCATCGATAACAAAAATTTCAACCCTGTCTTATAATAATTTGACCACTTTCACCACAAAATGTGCGATGTTCGTTGTACATCGTTGACATGATTATTTTTTGCTGCAAGAACTTCCGGAAGCACGGAATATGACCGATGACGATGACGGCACTAACCCACTTTCAGATCACTGACGCAGGGGACGCCCGACAACGAGGAGAACTTCTACGAGCACCTGCTGAAGGTGCCCGGCATCGTAGTGCTCTACCTGCACGGGAATACGGGGTCGCGTTGCACCGACCATCGCGTCGACATGTTCTGCTACCACGTGCTCTCGCTGGACTATTGCGGCTATGGCGACTCGGATCAGGTCTCGCACACCGAGAAGGGTGTTGTGCGCGATGCCATCGCCGTCTACAAGTACATCATCTCAGTGACGTCGAACCCGGTGTTCATCGGGGCCATTCGCTGGGCACCGGTGTGGCGAGTAACTTGGAGGCGCTACTACTACGCGGGTGGGTTTTCTTGTACTCATTTTCCCATTGGTTATGCTAAAATATTGAAAGTGTATTTTGTTTCGTGTGCCTGCAGCCGTTCAGAGAACTGCCCTGGTTAGATTTTATTATTGTACGCCTATTCGCTGCCCTTCGAACCGATTCTGGTCGAAAGATTTGTGAATTACTACAGCAATATAAAAATATGCAAAATATTGAGCATTAACCACAACAACAGCAAGTAAGAAGAAAATGCGTTGCGACACATTACAAGGAAAAACCTACATCATTTGAATTTAACACAAGCAAATTATGATTGTTAACGACGATGTTATATACTTTGTACGATGTACATACTGTTACGAATGCTAGTTCTAGTGGGCTAGTACGTATCTCTGGATTGCGTAATTTGAAAATAAAACACACTTAGTTTCTCAAACGCAGTCAATAAAATAAACAAACATTCACTTTATTTCACAGATTTACACTTCACTGTCTTTACACTTAAGTATTTGCGCAATTACTCCGGGGGGCAACTTCACTAGTCAAAACAGACTGACTCGCTGCGCCGCACCCGGCTGCCTTTTATACCTGTTCGGCCATCGCGCAGATCGTTCTCGCACATTCCAGAGTGGACTAAAGGTTTCCATGATGATCGCGACCATAATTGCCAGGTTGGACTAAACGTTTACATTATCGCGACCATCATTGCCAGGTTGGACTAAAAGTTTCTATTATCGCGGTCATCATTGCCAGGTTGAATTATGGCACGGCGCACAGTGTCGCGAGTGTGGCCAAAAATACAAAAAGTCGATGTTGCAAACATGATATTTTGTTTACATACATGATGAGATAATACTCCCAATAAGACAAATCCAAAACATTTCTTAAAACAAATAATAAATGTAAGCAGGAGCCATCCACAAAGTTGAGCCTTTTCTTGGAAAGCATTTTTGCCAGAGCAACTCACTATTTTTATGCTAAATGTAAGTAGCACTTTTAGCTTACAGGTACTACGTATGGATACAAATTACATACCTAAGAAAAATATAGAGTTTGGGCAAATAGGTGCTACCTTTTTGTTTTGTTTTGATCAGCATATGCGAAGTTACGTTGCTTTAAAAAAACCCGGCCTGGCTCACGAAATGTGAGAAAAATTGCTAACTTTGGGAGACGATAAAAAGAAAACATCTCAATGCATCTCTGCCGTGATTAATGCAAAACAAAGCCACAAGTACGACCTTTCAAATAAAAAAAATTGGCTGCGTCGACCTGCGTCCCCACCTAAAACTTTACTTCTGGTAGTGGCACCTACAGTCAAAAATTGTGATTTTTCGAAGTATGGTTTGGGACGCACAATGAAAACTGCGGCAAAACAGCTGTTACAATGGTGAGCTATATAAAAGACAAGGTGGGAACTTTGTTCGTATCTCCAAAAGTAGGCAGAATGTCACGCCCACTTTAAAAATTTAAACATTTATACCAAAATATGGTATCACAAGCTGAAAAAATTAATACATTAATACCACTTAATAAATATTCTCCAGCTACTACGCCCGCTTTTAAGGTTTAAGAAAGCTTAAAAATTAAAATCACATCGTAGAACGGTATTATAAACAGCCTTTTAAAAATACAGTTGTAGTTGTAGTAAAATGCGAATCTTTTTGAAAGTGGGCGTGGCAGACCGCCCATTTTTAGTGTGAGCTTCTAACGGTCAAACCTGAATTGGAGCGTCAGCAGCAAGCAACTGTCAAAATTGCTTCATGCCCAAAAAATAAAAATTGTATGGGGCAAACCGCAATTGAAACGCTTTGACGCTGCGCTATTCGAATTTCCAATTTTGACAAGGCGTTAGCGGTTGAAGTTGGCTGCGTATAACAAAAACGCCTGTCATTTATATTTGATTTGATTTTGGCAACTAAGCAGATATTTTTTTGTCATTTGTTTTCATTTCATGATTTTGACAATCCCAACGCAACGCTTCAATTTCGGTATGCCGCACTGAGCGAGAGCGTTGCGTCAGAAACCGCAACGCTCAACGCTCCAATTTAGGTTTGACTGTAAGTCATTATTTCAAGCACAAACACAAAATTTCATAATTCTATCACTAATATTAAGCAAGTTATTTCGATATTACAATTCCTTTCGTAAGGGGGGTGGGCGTGGCAGTGGTCCAATTTAAATGTTTTTTTGCAAATTTCTTCATTTTGATCCCGAAAACGATCTCACGAAGTTTCATCGAGATAGGACAACGCTAAGTATTTTTGGCCACAGCTTATATAGGATCGCGACACTGTGCGGCGCATAGCGACAGGGTTGCTTTGCACAGCGACAGACTGTCTTATCGTTACACTGCCCACCACTTAGACTTGTTCGTCCCGAACAAGTGCCGAGGTCCCGCTGTGATAAGGCGTCAGGCGCCCCAAATGGACTACCTTCAGCTTAGCGCCTTTATTGCTGCAACGTTGAATCCTGTATACCACGGCGTTAACCCTAGTCACGACTTCGTAAGGTCCTTCCCATGATGCTTGAAGTTTCGGAGACAAACCTTTCCTCCGCTGCGGGTTGTAGAGCATTACCAGATCGCCTTCTTGGAACCCTGCTGAATTGGCCCGTAGATCATACCTGGCTTTCGCCTTATCGCTGACCAGTTTGGTGCGGCTCCTTATAAACTGGTGAATTTCCTCCAGTTCCACCCGCTTATTGACCGCGTAGTCCGTCTTAGCGCCTCCCGTCGTGCTGACTACCCCGAACTTCAAGTCAGGGGGTAACCACAACTCTGTGCTGTAACCGCAACTCACTGCTCGGGCTGGAGTGAGTGATGTCGTGTCGTGCGGGGCTGACCTATACGCATTCAGGAACAGGGGGATATGCGTGTCCCAATCCTTTTGATTCCTGCCTACCACTTTCCGCAGGTATTCCTCCAGTGTCCGGTTAAAGCGTTCCACCATGCCTTCGGACTGTGGGTGCAAAGGAGTGGTACGCGTTTCCTTTATCCCCAGCAGCTCACACACTTCCTTGAATACCACAGATTCGAAATTCCGGCCTTGATCTGAGTGCAACTCCAACGGAACTCCGAACCTGGCTACCCAGTTGTTTACCAGCTTTTCCGAGATCGTGGTGGCCTCCTGGTTAGGAATAGGGTACACTTCGGGCCATTTGCTGAAGTAATCCATTACCACCAGCACATATTTGTTGCCTTGAGTACTAGTTGGGAATGGGCCGGAGACGTCCATAGCAATCGGCCTCGAGATCCTCTTGTCGGCCCTTTCGCGGCTAAACATCGGTCGCAGCTCTTAATCCACTCGGCTACAGACTCCTGACATCCTACCCAGTAGAATCGTCTTTTTATTTTGGCGACGGTTTTGGTGATGCCCAGGTGCCCTCCACTGGAGTCGTTATGGTATGCCTCGATGACCTCGTTGATTCTGCATTTCGGCACTACCATTAGGGAGTTGCTGGTCCGACCATCCGCGATCTCCCATTCGCGGTACAGGAATCCTTCTTTCAGCCGCAGACTTTTCCACTGTGCCCATTAGGCCTTAGCGATCGGGCTTTCACCGGCCATCTCCTGCCAGTCTGGACGTGCGGCTTGCTCCTTGCCTTCGACGATTTTCGCAAGATCCGCATCCTCACGCTGGTCTTTTTGTAGCCCCTCCGCAGACCCCTCTTCCTCTGGCATAACGCTTACCAACCGGACGTCCACTATCTGTTCAAAACGCTTCTCTCGCAGATGGCAGTCTCGTGATATGTGGCCTTGCTTGCCACATCGCCAGCAACTGACTCTAGATGACACTGTCCGCAGCCCCGCTGGTGCCTCCGAGCTCACTGTCTGACTTTGCGTGACACGTCCAGATTGGGCTCGACGCTTTTCCGCAGATGAATGTCGAAAACTTCCTCTCCAGGGCGCCTCATACGTCATCGCGCTGGTCACCGTCTCCTTGAATGGTGGCTTGCCCATCATCAACAAACTGCGACGTGTCTCTTGGTCATGAAGACCTTCAATAAATGACTCAATCTTCATCATCTCGAGGTCATCAGCGCCGAATTTCGGGTAACTCAACTGTACGAGCCGCTCAATGTCTGCTGCACATGTCTGCAGCGCCTCGTTGGCTCTTTGCCGACGGCTCTTCAGCTCGCAATTATACATCATTTTGTTGTGTTCGTCACTGTATCTGGCTGCCAGCGCCCTTATGACGGTGTCGTAATCACCTCTCAAACCTTCCCCGAACTGTTTTTATTACCTCAGCTTCTTAGAGCCAGTATCAGTCTCCGACCTTTCCTAACATCGGTCCACTGACTCTCCAAAGCAGCCATATCGAATTGTAGTTTGAATGTGTCGAACGACGTAGTACCATCATAAGTAGGCGCTGCTATGGCAAAACTTTCCTCAACCGACTGCATCCTTGCTCGCAGCTGTACCCCTCTAAGCCGCCCGTCGATTTTTCTGTTTACCGAATCCTCCAGACTGTCAACTCGTTTGTCTAAATGTTCTACTCGCGTCTGCAGGTGCTCAACTTTCACATTAATCCTGTCCGAAATCTCTTCCACTTTCTTCTCTTTCCACTCTTCCAGAATTTTCCTGAAGTTTGGTGGATAACTCGCAATTCGCACTTTCGAGTTTCGCTGACATTTCTTGATTCGACGTTTCCATATTCGCTGCCATTTCTCGATTCGCCGTTTCCATTTTAGCTATTTTTAGATTTGTTGTTTCAACTTTTGCCGAAATTTCGAGATTCGCAGTTTCCAGTTTCGCGGCCATTTTACGGTTTTAAGTCTCAAACATGCCTTTAAGTGCAACCATTAACTGGCTCATGTCCAATGCTTGTAGTGGCGCAGCCGCTGCAGTCGTACCTACCTTGGCCGACGCCTCTTGTTCCTGCGTTCCGAACTTGTGTGCAGCCCAATCGATGCCTCGTGATTCACATGCCTCTCGCAAGCGCAGCTGCAACTCCACCTTTCCGCCAGCAGTCGGCAAATTCCAGGCAGCGAGCTCTTTCTTCAGCTGGTCCACCTTCAGCAGCTCGAGTTTAACCATGTCTGTGTTTTTATAATTTTATTTATTTATTCTTTGTTTATCTTCAGTAACACAATCTGAACTTCTGACACCAAATGTTACGAAAATTTCAAGTTTTCCCAGGTTCGTTTGGATTGGTTTTGAAAATAAAACAACTTCAGTTATCCAGCGCAACGTAGTCAAAACTAACAATCGCTTTATTTACAAATTTACACTTGTTCTACTTTACACTACTACTATTGCATGTTTCCCCATTGCTTGCTCAACACAGACTCGACTCACTGCGCTGCACACTGCTGCTTTTATACCAGTTTTCTTATCGCGCCGAAGTTTCTTGCAACTTCCAATTGGAAAATGCTGGACCATTCTCGCACAGCCCATTTCTCGCGAACCCTGCCATATCGGACTATACCAAGCGAATTATACCAGTTTGCTGTACTTCACAGTGCATGCCTAAAAGTATGCTTGCAAAAGCGTTCATGCACAGCACAGAGTGCCTTTTCGTTTCACTGCCCATCACTTAGACTTGTTCGTCCCGAACAAGTACCGAGGCTCCGCCGGAGTAAGAAGCCAGGCGCTGCAAATGGACTACTTTCAACCTGGCGTTTCTGTTGCCGCAGCGTTGAACCCTGTACACCACGTCATTAATCCTGGTAACGACCTTGTACGGTCCTTCCCATGATGTTGGATGTTTTGGAGACAAACCTTTCCTCCGCTGCGGGTTGTAAAGCATTACCAGATCGCCTTCTTGGAATCCTTCTGGGTTAGCCCGTAGACCATAGCTCGCTGTCAACCTGCTTTCGACTTGTTGAGTGCGGCTCCGCGATTTCCTCCCCGGCCCTTTCGCAGCCGAACACCAATTACAACCTCTGATCCACTCAGCGACAGACTCCTGGCATTCTACCCAATAGAACCGCCTTCTTATCTTGGCGACAGTTTTTGCGATGCCTAGGTGCCCTCCACTGGAGTCGTTATGGTTTGCCTCGATGACATCGTCGATTCGGCCTCTCGGGACCACTTTTAGGGATTTTTTGGTCCTGCCATCCCTGCTCTCCCACTCGCGGTATAGGCAGCCATCCTGCAGTCGTAGACTTTGCCACTGTGCTCAGTAAGCCTTTGCGATCGAGCTCTCACCAGCCATCTCCTGCCAGTCCGGCCGTAATCTCTGCGCTTTGCCTTTAATGATCTTCGCGAGATCCGTATCCTTGCGCTGATCCTTCTGTAGCCTTTCCGCAAGCCAATCTTCCTCCGGTAAAACTCTTATCGACCGAACATCCACAATTTGTCCCTCGTTTTCGGCTTGCGAATTATGCCTGTGCTCGGCTTTGTACGAATGATGTGGCAGTGCGTCAGCCCTTCTTGGCGACGTCTGTTGTCCGGATCGCTTTTCTCGCAGATGGCAGTCCCGTGATATGCGGCCTTGCTTGCCACATCGCCAGCAACTGACTCTAGATGACACTGTCCGCAGCCCCGCTGGTGTCTCCGAGCTCACTGTCTGGCTTTGCGTGATACGTCCAGATTGGGCTCGACGCCTTTCCGCAGATGAATGTCGAAAACTTCCCCTCCAGGCCGCCTCATACGTCATCGCGCTGGCCACCGTCTCTTTAAATGTCGGTTTGCCCATCATCAACAAACTGCGACGTGTCTCTGGGTCATGAAGACCTTCAATAAATGACTCAATCTTCATCATCTCGAGGTCATCAGCGCTGAATTTCGGGTAACTCAACTGTACGAGCCGCTCAAGGTCTGCTGCATATGTCTGCAGCGCCCTTATGACGGTGTCGTAATCACCTCTCAAACCTTCCCGAACTGTTTTTATTACCTCAGCTGCAGGACTTCTTAGAGCCAGTATCAGTCTCCGACCTTTCCTAACATCGGTCCACTGACTCTCCAAAGCAGCCATATCGAATTGTAGTTTGAATGTGTCGAACGACGTAGTACCATCATAGGTAGGCACTTCTACGGCAAATCTTTCCTCAACTGCCTGCACCCTTGCTCGCAGCTGTACCTCTCTAAGCCGCTCGTCGATTTTTCTGTTCACCGAGTCTTCCAGACTATCAACTCGTTTGTTCAGGGAATTATCCAGGTCGTCGACTCGTTTACCCAAGTGCTCCACCCGCGTCTCCAGGTGCCCGACTTTCCTATTAAACCTGTCTGAGATTTCCTCCACTTTCTGCTCCAAGCGTGCAGAATTTTCCTGAAGCTTGACTTCCATCGGCCATCGCGCCATGGCCATGGTCAAAATCCATAAAGCGTGTTTCAAGCGTATCGTCGTTTTTTTGCGTTTCCCGTGTTTCGAGAAAAAGTAGAATCAGTGTATTTGTATGAAGCAAACTCCATGACTTGACGTCGATACGCCCGAAACTCGTCAAAAGTTGAACTATTTTCAATTTCTCTCGCGTTTCCCGCTTAACGACGTCAAACAGCTGACAGAGCTCCTAAAGATGTCATACATTATGTGGTTAAATGGTAATACCGATAACAAACTTGTGTTATCGCAAAAGTCGAATGCATTTATTTTATACAAAAGCTATTAAATACATTTAAGAAACATTTGAAATTCAATATTTTAACCTAAAATGTGGAAAAATTCCTAAAAATTAGCATAATTCTTTGACAGCTTATTCGTTGTCGATCGAATTTTGCTCATCCCTGTGAAATAAATTGCAACAAATTGAATTCAACTGAATCTTTTTTTTTATTTTTTGCATGCACTTATTGTGTTTAAAATGAAATCAGTAAATTCTATAAAGTCTTTAACGTCGTATAGCAATTTCATTTCGTTGTTTTTCACAATTCACAACGAAATCAAGCAGCAGTTTGCTAATTAAAAATTAGCATCAGCTGACGTAAGAAGAAGAAGCTGACGCGTGAAACGCGTGTTATGGAGTATACCACTTTGCAACGCGAATAACGCGAGAAACGCCATAGCACGACAAACCCTGAACGCCTGAAACGCGCTTTATGGAGTTTGACCATAAAGGTTTCCATGATGATCGCGTACATCATTGCCAGGTTGGACTAAACGTTTCCATTATCGCGGCCATCATTGCCAGGTTGGACTAAAAGTTTCCATTATCGCGGTCATTATTGCCAGGTTGAATTATGACACGGCCGTACCGACAGGGTTGCTTTGCACAGCGACAGACTGTCTTATCGTTACAATACGATCGTACTTTGCCTTTCTTCACTTTATATCTTTATTAAAAATATAAATGAAAATCAAGTTATAAAAAAAACAATTTTCATCATATGAAAAAATAATAAAAAATCGTCGTCAGTAATCTTCGGAAGCGTTTTTAAATATCGTTTTAAATAATGATAATAAAGGAAACAATTAGCCTCACTGTAATGATGTGGATTGGATTTTCTGTTTGGATTTTTCCTAAAGGGCTTAATACAAATTTAGAGTAAGGGAGGTATATATGGACGACCCATCTTTTCTTCTGAAATAAATCTCAAAATACTGGATACGAAACGCTTATATTTATGATATTCGTTAAAAGGAACAATTAATTCTCATTCAGTATTATTAAAAAAGAAATCAAACTTCAAAATAAAAAATTAATTTGAAAAAACTAAAAATGCTCAAAAAGAAGAGAAAAAAAGGTGGAGTATAATATGGACCAGGTAGTCCATATTAGCCGACTCATTTATTGGGTACATAAGTCACAGATAAAAATGTCCCATGCACATCCTGCACATGTTTCATGACTCCAATTATTGCAGGAGACACATTCAACCCATATCTCGCCAGGGCGATCTTCTGAATAAAAGGTATTGCAGTACTCCATCGTGGTAGTCCATATTGCCCTCAGCACATGTTTGTGAAATAACTGTAATTTATTCTTAGACATTTATTCTTAATAAACTGATTTGTGCTTATAAAATATATATGCTCATTACTGGTTTTATATTCCTGCTCAGTTATTTCAAAACATTCAGATTTCAAAATAAAATCATAAAAACTACTTACTTGCACGAAATTATCGCCAACCAGAATTTTCGAAAAAACACTATTACTCAAATATGCGCTCTCTCTGAACGCTAGAATCGCACTGAAACCAGTTTTGAGAGTGCGCAAATATATTAAACATGAATAACGGGAAAGCTCGTGCATGCAATGGAAAATAACTGGGTGGTCCATATTATCCCCGTAGTCCATATTACCCTTCTTTACTCTAATAAAAACACAAAATTATTGAAACGTGCTTATTGTCAATGTAAATATATAGAGTATTATGTGTGATATTTTTAACTTTTTAAATAAAATTTAATTTAGTTATTATTTAATTACATTCATATTGCTAGTAGCAGAGACTTGGCAGATACTAATGTTTTAAATTTTGTGTTTGCATTTTCCGCACCACCCAAGGGATATGCAAAATGACGCGTTACCGATGTTTTTTGGGTGCTCGGTTCCCCTGTAGGCATATTTTCACCCTTACAATGAACTTCACCACCTGAGCACATGCAAATCTACACAAAAAAGAAAAGGTGGGGAAAGGGAAATGTAACATTTTATTAAGTTTTGAAATTGCCTTGAAAAACATATTAAGGGGGTGCTCTAGTACAAACGGTGTTTTTTAAAGCTTTTTTTGGGGGATTTTTTTCAGAAATTGCAAATGATAATGAGATAATTCTTCGTATATTTATTCTTTACATATTGAACTATAAAAAAAAATTTTTCACGTGCTACCGCGAACACTGTTGGGGTCCGCCAGCTGAGTACCGGCCATGTTTTTTTTTAAGGGTGCGTTTGCGCCGTCCTAACTTTGTCCCTGTTCGTATGAAATGTAATCCAAAAATGTTCTCCTAAAAAGCATTACTCCAATTAAAGGATGACCTATAATGAACCCGATCTGATCAAAATCGGACCCGCGGCATCGTTTTAACGTGTTTTTTTTCGAAATTCGCCCTTTTTTTTGCTCTAAAAACTCTCCCCCAAAAATCGGCTAGTCAATGGAGCGTAATCTTCGTGGGTTAACCCGTGGAGCAAAACGTTTTGAATACAGCAAAACAAGAATCAAGTGAATCAGTCAATTAGTTTCGACGGAATCATGGCGCAATGGTAAAAAATGTGTTTTCGAGAAAAACGCGTTTAAAGTTTTAAAACCGTGTTACCGCGTAGTGAACGAGACGAATTTGAGGCTCTGTATCGCAGAGACGTTTACGAATTCGACAAAATCCGTTCGTATACTTTTTCTATGAAAGTTATACTATAAAAATATGAAATTAAAAGAAAAATCGATTTTTTTCAAAATTTAAAACTAGAGGACTCCCTTAAATACAAATTACTTTAGATGGATAGGAACAATGTTGAATACTCTGACTTTTAAGAGCGGCGGACAGACACTATTGAATTAAAATAGTTTTAAATTTTATACAAGCTGATATTCAAAATCCAAACTAGCAGGCAAAAGCGGACAACAGACGTACGCCGCAAAAGAATGTGTAGTGTGACAAATTGGTAGAGTTCGACCGATTTATCGGCATCGGTCAGTATCGGTCAATAAAATAAGTATAAATGTTTTTTTAAAACTAGGTATTCTTAATAACACAGATTTTCTCGAAATATCTATGCATTTCGTGTCATAATGTGGATATCAGAAGAACAAATTTTAATATAAAAACCGTAATTTTGAGTTGAATAAAAAACTTAATTTGTATGCAATATCTACGTCACTTTTTTATTTTCTTTCTCAGTGGATAAATGTGATATATTATGTCTTTTAATACATGTTATTGTATTAAATTCTGAATTCTCTTGTTATTTTATTTAGTTTTTAATTATTTACTTTATCGTTGTTTTGTTATTTTGTGATGAATATTGCAAATAATATGTATTAGCTCCTTTTGTTATTTTATAAAATAGAGTGTTTTTGATTGAATTCATTCGTGTTATTTTTTCTATGTAATCGGCATCGGCCAATTTACGCTATTTCGGCCGATTAATCGGCATCGGCCAAAATTTGAATTTCCGGCCGATTAATCGGCATCGGCATCGACCAACAAATTTGGTATCGATCGGACTCTACAAATTGGTTCATAGGGACATCAAATAAGCATGCCGATTCAAGAGAGTTGTCAGTATCTGGTTCACTTGATTTATTTCACTATGGTTATGGTGAAGAAACGTTCTTCTTAAAAGCATTTATTGAACATTTAGGGCCAACTTTTCAGTGCGAGTTTAAAACCCAGTTCAAACGTAGTTTCTTGAACTTGGTTTAAATTTAAACTCAGTTTAAACGACAAAGCAGTTTTCAGTAGTTTAATTGGAGCAAATTTTTGTCAGTTAAGTGTGGCAATACTGGCAAAATTTTTATCCAGATAGTACCAAGGCGAATTAATAAAGGTGCCCTTGTTGGCCCAGCTGATTTGATTTTTTTGAATTCGCCGTGCAACTTGATTGTCAAAAAGGTCAAAGCGACGACGAATAGAACGAAGCTGAATATAAAGAAAATAGAATAGGTAAATTTAATCGCTTTGCCAATTCTCCTTTATCTCATATACATTAAGGTGGGTCGCGAAAAAAAAATTTGTGTTGTCACCACCTAAAAATAAAATTCAGAGTGTTTAATGACTATTTGGAAAATATTGCGATTCTGAGGTAAGCCAATTGTGAGCGGTTTTGCTTCAAAAATACCTCTAATTATCATGTTTTTTGGGTGTAACTTTTTTGTTGTTGGACATTTTTGAATAATTTTGTGCAATCCAAGAACTCCTGAAGGTTTATCTAACCATTAAAAATTATTCGAAAATGTCCAACAACAAAAAAGTTACACCCAAAAAACATGATAATTAGAGGTATTTTTGAAGCAAAACCGCTCACGATTGGCTTACCTCAGAATCGCAATATTTTCCAAATAGTCATTAAACACTCTGAATTTTATTTTTAGGTGGTGACAACACAAATTTTTTTTTCGCGACCCACCTTAATATACATATGCTTTTTTATTTTCATATACGATTTCGTGAACGATGAAACGCTTGGAACCTGCTTGGCTGGCTGCCAAGCCATTTCACCAATGCCGCTGACGAGACTTGACTTGACGAACGTGTTTAAGCTTAGAGCTTCGGACTGCCTCTCGACGAAATACCAATCAGACACCGAGGAGGTTTAGTGCATTAAAGTTGCACACAACTGAAGGCTTTTGATGTTTCTCCTCATAAAACAAAAAAAAAAACAAAAAACCTTCAGCTAAACGCTGAAAAAATTTCTCTCCGCTGTAATTCTATGAGGCGGCGTTGATGCCGATGTTTTATGGTCGGCTGGGAAGCGATAATTATTCGTCAAATTGACTGGGTCATCTGAAAAATATTATATTGCCTCATGTTGTAATGAACGAATGAATGTCTGTTCCGGTACTTGTGATGCTGGGCAGTATCGCACCAGCATTTGTGTCTTCACCAGGATTCATTGACTCCTGTGTCGGTGCCTCCTTGTCATCGTTAGCGGCGTTGACAGAGCTGGCACGCGATGTTCGACGAGCTAATATTTCGATGGGCACTGCGGGAAAAGAATAATATTTAGATTTCAGATAAAACGAAGAACATTTGCTGCTCACCAATTTACTCGCACTTGTCTGTTTGGTAATTCGTGCTTCTGCGCAATTTTTCCGTTTTGTATGCGTAAGGGGGAACCAAATATCAGCTGATTTTGACAATCAAGTCGCACAAACCCAACAACAAAATACATGGGAATTTTCTTTTTGCCCTTACGCGCTCTCCTTTTGGAATTCATCTTAGATAATACTTATTTTTTGTTTTGATTGTCATTCGTACATTAATTCTTTGCGCTCAAATGATGTATTTTATAGAAAAAAGCGCTTTTTCGTCTCAGAAATCGAATGTCTTCTTGCACTTGTGGAAAAAAATAAACAAGTGCTCGAATGTAACAAGACTGTTAAACTTCTCTGGAGCCGTCGGCGGAACGCTAAAATAAAAGGCGCGGGATTGCGGGTTTACGTGCTGTTTATTTGGCTATTAAAACACGAATGACAAAGATAAACATTGAACGAGAACAACGGCCTAAGCCGGGGAGCATAAATAGGGGGAACATCAGTACAAGAAGATAAGGAAAGGAAGGGATTAGTGGTGGGATCGACAGATCACTGAACAACCACAGCACTCATTTAGCCGCGGTCCGGCTCGAAGGACCATGGTCAAGTGCAAGTGCAAAAACATAGTGAAAAGTGAACAACAAAAAACCAAATACATAGTTACATCAAACCAAACTAGTTACAGAAAAAATTCAAACAAAACAAGCAATTTAGAAAGCAGTGAAAACAGATCAACAATTACAAACAGTGACACGACGAAACATAAGGTGTACCTACAATAATTAAAACAGTGCGCAGATTTCAAAAATTAAAGACAAAAAATTAAGAAAAACGTAAAAACAAAGACAGTGCATTGTTGTGCACAAAAACACACAGTGTTACATATAAACACGTAACAACAACAAACACACTCAACAAACACCCCTGCAGGAAAGAAGTAGTCAGTTGGCAAAAGTAACTAATTTTAAACTAATTATTTGACAACTAATTTGTAACTGATTGAAAAATCATGCATGGCAATACAGTTCACGAGCGCATGCGCCGCACTCGTTGCGTTGTTCGTAAAAACGAAAAGGCGCCTGCGCCATGAATAAGGGCTGCCTATTGTTTGAAAATTGATATTTTCTGGGTTTGCGTTGGCGACCCTTAGCATTTTTAAGTGAATCTAATGGTTTGGCAACATTGCTAACCAAAAACGACGCCATATCGTGTGTATCCGTCGAAGCGTGCGCGTGGAAAATCAAGTGCGTATTAAAAAGAGGTGCGTAAAATAATTGTGTTAATTATTTCATTTTTAAAAATGAATGCAACAAAAGCAAGAAGCATTCGCCGAAAAATAAAAAAACAGAGAGACATTTATCTTAACCGACTTACAAGTGAAAAGACGGCTGAAAGGACGAGTGAAGACGTGCAAGTTGAGCATTTGTGCGCGGAAAATTACAGCGAGCCTGAGGCAGAAAGTACGCCGCCGCAAAAAACACGTTCCTGTTATGTTTTTTTGACTTATACAGTTTATAAATGGATATCATTAGAAAAATATATGTTTTTGTTACTAAATGAATTACATTGTTATTCTTAATGAAATGCCTTTAATGTTTTCTATTTTGTTTGGTTTTAGTTATAAGATGTAAATATTATATTTATTTATTTATATTATTTTAAATAATTGCACTTTGTTTTTGAAAAATTTTAATAAAACAATTATGAATTGAATCCAATATATTTGAAAATTCATTTGAAGGGGTTATATGTAAGTAATTTGTAATGAGTTACTATTTGACTAGTTTAAAATCAGTTACAAACTAACTAATTTTTAACTAGTCCCAAAACAACTAGTTTTACATCAGTCGATTGTGGACTAATTATTAATTGGTTTGAAAACAACTAGTTATAAACTAGTTGGGAAGTCATGCAGAGGTAGACAATTGATGTGCTGCTAGGACATCGCCACGTTAAAATAATCACTTCTTTTCAAGCAAAATAACTAATTTGTAATCAGTCCTGTACAGAAAAGGACTAGTTATAAACTAGTTTAAAATTAGTTACTTTTCCTGCAGGGACAACACAGCAAGCACACAGCAAGACGCAAAGCAGACGAAAAGGGCAGCAACAACAGCAAGCAGCATAACATAGCAGCGCACAAGCAGCGGACAGACTACAAACAACACATAGAGGAGATTCGCATACTCGGGCACTGGGCCCCATTAAGATAAGCTCACAAATTTTTACTAAAAAATTGACACATTACATTACACATACACTAACACAAACATATATTTCTAAAAAAAAAATATTTATACCCATTCCCCAAAAATCCAGTTAAATAATTAATTACTGGTACCCCGCCACGGCTTTAATTTACACTTCCCTGTACACATACAAAATAGCGCAGTGCAGTAAGCAATCCCGCTACTGCACATAATTTTGCGCTTTTTGTGTTCGCATTTCCCTTCGTGCGACCTACGCAGGCAAAGCAGCAAAAACTCTCGTTGCAGCCTGCTTCCCACTAATTTTCTAATCTGCATATTTCCCCTTCTCTTGCTTTGTGCATACTGCAGATCAGCAGCGACCACTCCAGCTGTTGATCTCGCGCTCCACCACTTGTTTACATTTTCGCGTTTCGCTTTGTGCCCCGCTGCTGCCACCAAGTGCACTCATATTTCTGTATTTCTGCCTAAGCAATTCCTCTTTTTCGCTAGCAGAAGTAAATAAACGCAAGCACAGTGGAACGAGTTACTGTGTTTTCGCAGCACATTTAAAAATTTTCGTGGACTTAGAAAATTTTCAAGAGTGCTGCATATATACATACACTGCACATCAGCTGCCACTCCAAGTGCATACAGTGGGACAAATATCCCCCACTCGCACACAAAATTTACCACCTTTACCACATACATACGTGTATAGTCATACACATTCACATTTCCATACAAATAAGTTCACTTTTTTCACAAATAAAGATACATTTTTACACACATTTGACTACACACATAACATTTGTTGCATAATATTTATTTGTACATCCATTCCCAATTCCCACATACATACACATTTCTATTTATTACGCATTTACATTTACAAACAAATTATTTGTCTCCCATATACATATTGAAACTAAGAGGCACTCTGTGCTGTGCATGAACGCTTTTCCAAGCATACTTTTAGGCATGCACTTTGAAGTATGGCAAATTTGGTATAATTCGCTTGGATAGTCCGATATGGCAAGGATGGTTCTCGAAGAAATGGGCTGTGCGAGAATGGTCGAGCGCTTTCCAATTGGTAAGTTGCAAGAAACTTCGGCGCGATAAGAAAACTGGTATAAAAGCAGCAGTGGCAGCGCAAGGG
Organism: Melieria omissa; assembly: GCA_963971225.1. Classification (NCBI taxonomy): domain Eukaryota; kingdom Metazoa; phylum Arthropoda; class Insecta; order Diptera; family Ulidiidae; genus Melieria; species Melieria omissa. Next base: position 49,516,941 of record OZ020269.1, on the reverse strand, counting down.
GTCGAGTCTGTGTTGAGCAAGCAAAGTGGTAACAAGTGTAGATACAAGCGAAGTGTTAATCTGTAAATAAAGTGATTGTTAATTTTTGCTGAGTAATTGAAGTTGTTTTATTTTCAACCACAATACAAACGAACCTTGGAAAACAAACTTGGATTTTCGTAACAACATATATTTCGTTCGACAAGTATTCAAATTCGTTCCAACGAATTTTCCCATTTCCAACTCTTCCCATTCTCAATAATCGTTCGCGCGGATGCGGTAAGACTACACGTCTATTTCCCCAATACCCTACCCACATATATTTATTTAAACTTTTTACCCTTTGTCGAGCTTTTCAAACAAAATGCCTGTTGAGCGATTCCCCAAACGTCAACTTGTCACAATGGAGACTCCGTCCTCCAGACACACAAAGTTATCCAATGCACGTTTGACAGTTCCTGTCACTCGGGGCCACCAAACACTCGCTCTAAACTCTCTAGTCCCAAAGCAACCGATCCTAGTGTTGCAAAATTTATTTTCGAGTGCGATAGACTCGTGCAATTATGCACAAAGTTTTCATCGGCTTCCACTGAGGATTTGACCAAATCTCTGGTCGAAATTAAGCAAACAAATTTGCAAGCTCGATGGGAGAGGCTTCTGCGCGCACATGAGGCAGTCTTCATTGCTGAAGATGACAGCCAGCCCGACGGTTTCAAAGAGTCGGCTAGGCAAAAAATCGACGCATGCACAGACCAGTATGAGTTGTGCATGGCTCAGATGTCGGACATCATTGAGATGCTCCAAACTCAGTCTCCCCAGCTCGCTGCGCATATGGAACCGGTTCGACCCTTAGAACCAGCAAATACCCCTTACATTTACCTACAAGTTCCACCTTGTGATACCGAAACCTTTTCCGGAGGTTATGAGTAGTGGCCGTCCTTTCGGGACATGTTTATCGCGGTTTACATTAACCACCCCCAGCTCACTCCAGCCCAAAAATTGGATCAACTCCGATGCAAAACGCAAGGCAAAGCCGGTGCTATTGTAAAGCAATATGAATTAACCGATGAGAATTTCGGACTCGCGTGGGAAGCCCTAAGAGCTCGCTTCGAAAATAAACGCATACTCGTTGAAACTCAAATTAGATCCCTCTTGAATATCGCTCCTGCCCACACCGAAACTAGTGAGGCACTACAGCGGATCAAAAACACTATAAGCAATTGTCTGTCAGTACTAAATTCCCAGGCCGTAGATACAGACAATTGGGATCCGCTATTGGTTTACATATGTTGTACCAAATTGCCCCAAGAGACACTTGCTTTATGGGAGCAATCATTAACATCCCGGAAGGATCTGCCACCCTGGTCGCAAATGGATGAGTTCCTGACCGGCAGATACGAGGTAGTTGAACGGCTGCAAAACATTCGGCCTTCCAAGCCGACATAACAACCCTCGACTTCCAATGTCCTCCCATATCGGCCACACACATCCCTAAATTATTACACTCAAGTAAAAAGGGACTTCGCGTGCAAACTCTGCAATGCAAATCGTCCCATACGGACTTGCCAGAGCTTCAAAAGACTCAACCCCCAGAGTCGACTTAAATACGTTAAGAAGCACAATCTCTGCGTAAATTATCTTGCTACCTCGCACCTCACTGAAGATTGTACAAGCAATTTTACGTGCGTATATTGCCAAAAGAAGCACCATTCCATGCTTCATTTCCCTAAAGGCAATGCGCAACCCTCTCAATCTCCTAATCGGTCGCGTTCGCACAAAAATTCTGCTACTCATTCTCTCCTTTCGGATGCGCAACCCCGCACATCTTCCAGGCAAAGTACGCCCAAAGTACAAGCCATACACTCTAATCATGGCACCCAATCCCTTCTGCCTATGGCACTGGTGTCTATTGAGCACGCAGGAAAGTTGTTTAAAGTTCGAGCGTTGATTGATCAAGCCTCTCAGCGTACCTTCATCTCCTCAAAGGTCCAGAAATGCCTCAAATTGCCAATCGAGAAATCCCCCTTTCAAATCTCAGGCATGGGCGGTCAGATTGTGCAAAATGCCACTCATACATGCTTCTTGACATTGGCAGTCCAAACTAGCACGAAACTCCCCGTGCTATCGTGCTCCAAGAGCTTATGAAATTGCTCCCACCTTTCCATATAAATGCCCCCAATTTGAAAAATTTTGCCATGCTATATCTCGCTGATCCAAACCCCTTCGAGACAGCGCAGATCGATTTAGTGATTGGCAGTGATCTCATCCCGCAGATCATGCTCGAAGGTATCCACCGAAATGTATGTGCCAGCTTACTTGCTCAGCATACAGTATTCGGTTGGGTATTAAGCGGTCCAGTACCCCCTTCGCATTTGACATGTGCCACAGAGGTACCAAGTCGCCATATGCATACTGGACCCGCTCTTCAAAAAAATCTTCCCGCACTAAAGAAAGCCCTTTCACAAGTGATTGCCGCCCTAAATCCCGTAGAGTTTCCACCCCAGGAAATAATGGAAATCCACTCGAAGCCCACCACTCCTGCAAACTCATTTTCAAACCGGCAAATTTCCCTTCGTTGCCAAACGTTTCGACCCCGCAGGATGGCTTTCGCCTTTAATGAGGTCCCCCAAAAGGGTTCGACAAATCCGGCCCACATTCAGCAACTGACGGAAATTGCATTCCCTCGCAGTTCCTCATTGCATCTCCTCCATATCGGGTCCGAGAAGAGGTCAGTCGTCATCTCATTGCGACCTGCCCTAAGCGCTGCAAATCCCGCAGACATCGGACTGATCGGGTATAGACTCCAAGATCTATATCTCCCTCTCGGGTCGAACGGCTCCAGCGATTCTTCGATGCTGAGTCAAACGGCCATGCTCAAACAGTTCCAATTCTGGACCAAAGAGCGGTTGACTGCCACCACCCTCTCGAAGAGCAAACCAACATCCTCGGTCGGGTCTGTTGCTTCTCTCGAGCCCCGCGAATATGTATATATGCACCTAAAATTCTCCATATACACTCCACAAATTCTCACACGCTTAGAAAAAGTAAATGGCAACTTGGCCAATTTTTAAAGTTATATAGCTCCATACTCCCCCGGCTGTAGCTTAACCCTCCGATTAGTGAATCGCCGGTTGGCCTTAGCGTCGTGAAAAGGTCCCTAGGGACCTATAACGCATTGTATAGCCTTTTGCTTTATAGGGTGTGTTTTGATGGTTTTGGCTGTTAATTTTAGGTTATATATAGTAGTACAAGGGCACAATAATGATTGATTGACAATTAAATTTTTGTTAAATATAATTTTTTCTTATGTAGAAGAAAAATACAGTGTGTTCAACAAAAGAAATTCGCCTAAACTTTTTACCGTGTATAATAACTAAATTTTAAAATACATATACATATTGTTACGAATGCTAGTTCTAGTGGGCTAGTACGTATCACTGGATTGTGCAATTTGAAAATAAAACAACTTTAATTATCCATACGCAGTCAATGAAAACCAACAATCACTTTATTTCACCACTTTTACACTTTACTGTCTTTACACTTAAGTATTTGCTCACCGTGTGGCACCTTCACTAGTCAAAATCAGACTGACTCGGTGCGCCTGACTGACTCGATCGCGCAGATCGTTCTCGCACATTCCGGAGTGGACTAAAGGTTTCCATGATGATCGCGACCATCATTGCCAGGTTGGACTAAAAGTTTCCATCATTGCCAGGTTGGACTAAAAGTTGCCATCATTGCCAGGGTGGACTAAAAGTTTCCATCATTGCCAGGTTGGCCTAAAAGTTTCCCTTATTATCGCGGTCGTCGTTGCCAGATTGAATTATAGCACGGCGCATAGTGACAGGGTTGATTTGCACAGCAATAGACTGTCTTATCGTTACAATATTGACTGCGCGGTGTGATAAGCATTTTATTTTTGTGCTTAATTTCGAAATAGGATTACTTTACAAACCGCTATTGACTGACACTCATATCCAGAAATGACTAATTTGGGAAAAGGAAAAATTGGTTCGGGATTAGAGTAAAGTTATATTCACGGATGAGTCCACTTTCGTTGTTTTGAATATCTGGAGGAAAGCTAGGATCGCTAAAGGCCAAAAATTTGTTCAGCGGACTGTTAGCCCCTACAAAAGTAAATGTTTTAAAAAAAAAGGATTTGGCACTTTGACTATCTTTACACAAAATCGAGGCGCTAAATTTATGATTAAACTCTATGAAAAAAGTCTGCTAAAGTCTGCTGTAAAACTTTAGGGGGAGGATACAAGTCGTTGGATTCTACAAGAAGATAATGATCCAAAACACCGTAGTCACCTATGCACATTTTGGAAAACGAAAGAAGGTATACAACAGCCAGATTGGCCTGCCCAAAGTCCCGGTGCAAATCCAATTGAAAATGTATGGACTTTTATGAAGGCTAATGGTTCGTTTACATTGAGCCCAAATGCGTAGTTTGAGATGAGTCATTTCAAAGTGTTTACATTGCCTCATTCGCATTGCATTTGCATTTTGTTTGGCAGCTAATGTCAAATGCTCAATGCTCATGTCCTCTTGCCGCAGCACATAGATCAGCGCTTCTCCGGCTACTGACTAAGGAAATTGTTGTTTTTTTGCTGCCTCTATGTTCTAGACATTGTCATATTTGAATACAAATATACCACATACCTTACATGCTAAGCATATTCTACATATTTGAAGCAGACGAAAATTTCCATTCAAAATTTCCATTTTGATCATTTTCGTTTGTTTTGATTTTGAACTGTTAAAAAGAACAAAAGCTTTTGAAGCTTTTGAAAGAGCTTTCATTTTGTGACGCGTTCGATAAAATTGGTCATGTTTTATCGCATTTGCTTCGTCGTTTTGTTGAAATGAGTCATTTCGTCGATTTGAATTTGTATGGGGAAATGCGTGATTTGGCTTCTCATTTGAGAATTTTTGCCCAAATCACGCATTTGGGCTCAATGAAAACGTAGTATAAGATCCGTGGAAAAAAAATATCCACATAAAAGCAGCTTTCTGCGACCCTAAAAAAATTTGCAGGAATTTGCCTCCAGATTTTGCCAAAAAATTAAGCGGAAGTTGTGTAAGACGATGTCAAGCAATTATAGAAAGCTATGGGGAATGGACTGCATATTAATACTGTAACGATAAGACAGTCTGTCGCTGTGCAAAGCAACCCTGCCGCTACGTGCCGTGCTATAATCTAATCTGGCAACGACGGCCGCGATAGTAACTTTTAGTCCAATCTGGCAATGATGGAAACATTTAGTCCACTCCGGAATGTGCGGGAACGATCTGCGCGATGGCCTGACAGGTATAAAAGGCAGCCGGATGCGGCGCAGCGAGTCAGTCTGGTTTTGACAAGTGAAGTTGCCACACGGAGTAATTAAGCAAATACTTAAGTGTACGAACAGTAAAGTGTAAACTGTGAATAATAAAGTGACTGTTGGTTTATTTTATTGTCTGCGTTAAAGAAACTGAGTGTGTTTTATTTTCAAATTGCACAATCCAGAGATACGTAACAGCCCACTAGATTTAGTATTCGTAACATTTGGTGACAGAACTGGGATTATGGAAAATTGAAAGTAAACAAATAAATAAAAGCACGGACAAGGTTAAACTCGAGCTGCTGAAGGTAGACCAGCTGAAGAAGGAGCTGGCTGCCTGGAATTTGCCGACTGCTGGCGGAAAGGTGGAGTTGCAGTTGCGCTTGCGAGAAGCATGTGAGGCACGAGGAGTCGATTAGACTGTGCACGAGTTCGGAGCGCAAGAACTAGAGGCGTCGGCCAAGGTGGAGGAGTCGCCTGCTGGTGCTGCTTCGCTGCAGAGTACAGCTGCAGCGGCTGCACCAATACAAGCGTTGGACATGAGCCATCTAATGGCTGCACTCAAAGGCATGTCGGCGCAAATTGAAACAGCGAATCGAGAAATGGCAGCGAAGCTGGAAACTACGAATCTCGAAATTTCGGCAAAATTCGAGACTGCAAATCGTGAAATGTCGGCGCAGATGTCAGCGAAAATGGAAACGGCGAACCAGCGCTTGGAGCAGAAAGTGGAGGAAATATCAGACAGGATTAATGGGAAAGTCGAGCACCTGGAGACGCGAGTAGAGCACTTGGATAAGCGAGTCGACGACCTGGATGATTCCTTGAACAAACGTGTTGACGATCTTGATGATTCCCTGAACAAACGAGTTGTTAGTCTGGAAGACTCGATGAACAGAAAGATGGACGAGCGGCTTAGGGAGGTACAGCTGCGGGAATGGTTGCTGCCGGTTCCGGAAAGTGTTGCCACCCGAGCAGAAGTACCTACTTATGATGGGACTACGCCGTTCGATACCTTTAAGCTACAATTCGACCTGGCTGCTCTGGAAAATCAGTGGACCGACGTAAGGAAAGGTCGGAGATTGGCGCTGGCTCTTAAAGGTGCTGCGGCTGAGGTAATAAAATCAGTTCCAGAATGTTTACGAAGTGAGTACGAGACCGTCATAAGGGCGTTGGCAGCCCAATACAGCGACGAGCACAACAGAACGCTGTACTACTGTGAGCTGAAGAACCGCAGGCAAAGAGCCAACGAGGCGATGCAGACATATGCAGCAGACATTGAGCGGCTCGTACAGCTGTGCTACCCGGCCCTCGGCGCGGATGATCTCGAGAGGATGAAGATTGAGGCGTTTATTGAAGGTCTTCATGAACCGGAGACACGTCGCAGTGCGTTGATGATGGGCAAGCCGACATTTAGGGAGACGGTGACCAGCGCGATGACATATGAGGCGACATGGATTGGGAGCAGCCGGTTTACACCTGCAAGGATACGCCAAATTCAGTCGGACAACGACATTACGATTCAGGCCATAAGCTCTGAGCCATCGGACAGGCCACGGTTGGTCTCCTCTAAAGTTGTTTGCTGGATATGTGGCAGGCAGGGCCACATATCACGAGACTGCCGCCAACGAAAGAGGCGTTCCCGTTCTCGATCGCAATCGCCTGAAGCGAGGAATACTGATAATCGAGGCCCAGCCAAAATCGCAGGGCTGAGGACGGCGAATCGTTAAACTAAAACGGGTCAGCCCAAAGGGGCGTGAGCTGATCCCCACAATCTGCCGCCCCACCGTCCTTGTCTCACAGCTGAAACGACAGCCCAGCAGCTTGACAATTGAAGGAAGGATAGATGGAAAGTTGTTCGTGTTGACACTGGATACTGGAACGTCATATTCGATCATAAAAAGGAAGCTGCTGAAGAACTGGGAACAGCTGCATGGCATACAGCTGCGGACTGCGACTGGCGAGCGCGCGCCGGTAAGAGGGAAAGTTACAAAAACGATTGCTATAGGCACCAGCAGCCTGGAACATGAGTTCATCGTCGCGGATATAATGGACGACGTGATTATCGGCGTGGATTTCATGATTAGGCACGGTTTTACGCTGGACCTGAAAGAAAATGTGCTGAGGTATGCCAACGTTGAATTCCCGCTGCACACAGGTTACGAGCGAAGCGTGGCGGTAAGGAAGGTTGTATCGTGTCAACACCGGAGGATACCGGCGAATTCTGAGGCGATTGTGTGGGCAAAAATGGACGAGGACGATCGGACGAGTCGGCTGTGGGTAGTAGAAGCACCGAAACAAGGACACGACAACATCATCATCGGACGTACATTAGTGGAACCTAAGAATGGCAGAATACCAGTCAGAATACTGAACCCCCTGAATGCACCCAGATATGTCGGGAAAGATGAGGTACTTGGCGAGTGTAAGGAAGCTGTAGCAGTGGTCAATTGCGAGAGTAGCCCGCCTGGAGGTAATAAGAAGAGCGGTTTTAACATGGACGCCATACCGCAGGAGAACCAGTGTATAAGCGAGCTGACGGCCAAGCAGAAACAGAAGGCGAGGTCACTCCTGCAGCACTATGGGTCAATATTTGCGGCAGAAGCAGGCGGAAGAACAGAAATAGTGAAGCACAACATCGGCACCGGAAGTGCGAAACCAATCCGCCAACCACCAAGACGAGTTCCTCTGGCCAAGAGGGAAGAGGTCACAAATTTGATTGAAAACATGCATAAAGAAAAGGTCATAGAGCCCTCGGCAGGTCCTTGGTGGTCGCCGGTCGTGCTAGTCAAGAAAAAGGATGGCAGTACCCGATTTTGTGTGGACTATCGGAAGCTCAATGACGTGACCAAGAAGGACAGCTATCCACTACCTCGGATCGATGACACCCTGGACACACTGTCAGGCACACAGTGGTTTTCCACACTCGACTTACGCAGCGGCTATTGGCAGGTAGAGCTTGCAGACAAGGACAAGGAGAAAACGGCTTTTAGTGTTGGCGACGGTTTGTGGCAGTTCACCGTCATGCCGTTTGGACTCTACAACACACCCGCAACATTCGAGCGGCTAATGGAACGTGCGCTGAAAGGGCTGCATTGGCGGGCGTGTCTGGTATACCTCGAGGATATAATCGTAATGGGCAAAAGCTTCGACGACCACCTGGAAAAGCTCAAGGAGGTATTTGAGCGAATACAGAAAGTCAGGCTTAAACTCAACCCAAAGAAGTGCTCGCTGTTTCAAAAAGAGGTCAAATATCTGGGTCACACGGTTTCCGCTTGCGGAGTACATACGGACGAAGGCAAGATCACGGCGGTGAAGGAGTGGCCCCGACCACGCAATCTACACGAACTCCGCAGTTTCCTGGGCCTGTGCACATACTACCGCCGATTTGTTCCGGGATTCGCGAACATAGCCAGAAGCTTGCACAAACTGACGAAAAAGAGCCAAGCTTTCGAGTGGAACGAGGAGCAGGAACAGGCTTTTGCACGTCTGAAGGAAAAACTGTGCAGTGTTCCAATTCTGGCCTTCCCCCTGCCTGGGGAGATGTTTGTGCTGGATACAGGTGCAAGCGGGAATAGTATTGGCGGTGTGCTATCACAGATAATAAACGGCCAGGAACAAGTGATAGCGTACTACAGTAGGGTTCTATCGAAACCGGAACGCAACTACTGTGTGACACGGAGAGAACTGCTGGCGGTATTGGACTGCGTAAAACACTTCCACAAATATCTGTATGGACAAAGGTTTCGCCTGCGCACAGATCATGCGGCATTGAAATGGCTCTTGAACTTTAAAGATCCTGCAGGGCAATTGGCACGGTGGATCGAGCGACTGCAGAGCTACGACTACACGATAGAGCATCGCAAAGGCAGTAGCCATGGAAATGCCGATGCCTTGTCCCGCCGTCCGTGCAAAGTTGAATGCAGGCAGTGCTCGCGAGCCGAAAGCATAGAACAGATAGTGGACGTCCGGTTGGTAAGCGTTATGCCAGAGGAAGGGTGGTCGGCGGAGAGGCTGCAAAAGGACCAGCGTGAGGATGCGGATCTTGCAAAAATCGTCGAAGGCAAGGAGCAAGGCGCACGTCCAGACTGGCAGGAGATGGCCGGTGAAAGCCCGATCGCTAAGGCTTACTGGGCACAGTGGAAAAGTCTGCAACTGAAAGAAGGATGCCTGTACCGCGAATGGGAGAGCGCGGATGGTCGGACCAGCAACTCCCTAATGGTAGTGCCGAAATGCAGAATCAACGAGGTCATCGAGGCATACCATAACGACTCCAGTGGAGGGCACCTGCGCATCACCAAAACCGTCGCCAAAATAAAAAGACGATTCTACTGGGTAGGATGTCAGGAGTCTGTAGCCGAGTGGATTAAGAGCTGCGACCGATGTTCAGCCGCGAAAGGGCCGACAAGAAAATCTCGAGGCCGCATGCAGCAGTACAACGTGGGAGCGCCCTTCGAGCGGATTGCTATGGACGTCGCCGGCCCATTCCCAACTAGTACTCAAGGCAACAAATATGTGCTGGTGGTAAAGGATTACTTCAGCAAATGGCCCGAAGTGTACCCTATTCCGAACCAGGAAGCCACTACGATCTCGGAAAAGCTGGTAAACAACTGGGTAGCCCGGTTCGGAGTTCCGTTGGAGTTGCACTCAGATCAAGGCCGGAATTTCGAGTCTGCGGTATTCAAGGAGGTCTGTGAGCTGCTGGGGATAAGGAAAACGCGTACCACTCCTTTGCACCCACAGTCCGACGGCATGGTGGAACACTCTAACCGGACACTGGAGGAATACCTGCGTAAAGTGGTAGGCAGGAATCAAAAGGATTGGGACACGCATATCCCCCTGTTCCTGATGGCGTATAGGTCAGCCCCGCACGACACGACATCACTCACTCCAGCCCGAGCAGTGTTCGGCACAGAGTTGCGGTTACCCGCTGACTTGAAGTTCGGGGTAGTCAGCACGACGGGAGGCGCTAAGACGGACTACGTGGTCAAAAAGCGGGCGGAACTGGAGGAAATTCATCAGTTTATAAGGAGCCGCACCAAACTGGTCAGCGATAAGGCGAAAGCCAGATATGATGTACGGGCCAGTCAGCAGGGTTCCAAGAAGGCGATCTGGTAATGCTCTACAACCCGCAGCGGAGGAAAGGTTTGTCTCCGAAACTTCAAGCGTCATGGGAAGGACCGTACGAAGTCGTGACTAGGATTAACGACGTGGTATACAGGATTCAACGTTGCAGCAATAGAGGCGCTAAGCTGAAGGTAGTCCATGTGGAGCACCTGGCGCCTCATCACAGCGGAGCCTCGGCACTTGTTCGGGACGAACAAGTCTAAGTGGTGGGCAGTGTAACGATAAGACAGTCTGTCGCTGTGCAAAGCAACCCTGCCGCTACGTGCCGTGCTATAATCCAAACTTTTAGTCCAATCTGGCAACAACGGCCGCGATAATAACTTTTAGTCCAACCTGGCAATGATGGAAACTATTAGTCCACTCCGGAATGTGCGGGAACGATCTGCGCGATCGCCTGACAGGTACAAAAGGCAGCCGGATGCGACGCAGCGAGTGAGTCTGGTTTTTGACAAGTGAAGTTGCCACACATAGTAATTAAGCAAATACTTAAGTGTACGAACAGTAAAGTGTAAACTGTGAATAATAAAGTGACTGTGGGTTTTTAATTGGCTGCGTTCGAATAAACAAAGTTGTTTCATTTTCAAATTGCACAATCCAGTGATACATAACAGCCCACTAGAACTATCATAGTATTCGTAAAAATACGTCACAACCCAGTGTTGACTGATTAGGGGGTTTCTCCTTAGATTTGTTTCGATTTTATGACAAATATTTAAAGCGACAATATTTTACAGATATTTTTAATCTATTTTTGCTACATCAACACCTTGTTAAGCTATATTGGCTATTGGGTCTTTTGTTAATTGCTTGTGCTAAATAGAATGAGCACTTTTCATAAAATATTAATTTTATGTGTTATAAATTTGGGGGAAATTTTAGTTTAATGTACAGTGGACGTCCAGTATAACGAACTTCCCATTTAAAGATTTTTCGATTTAACGTCCGGTCAAATTTTTTCCATTGATGGTTCTATATTACGAACAAAAGTGAAATTTGCTATTCGATATAACGAATATTTATATTGTTTTTCACCCTTCGAATTGTTTTTATTGAAATTTTTATTGTATTTACATTGTTTACAATAACAATGAATGTTTGGTTTCGTGATCGGTACCTCAATTGTTTCTGTTTTTGTTACGTTAAAACTTTCAAATTTACGTCAAGTAACCAACATTTTAAAATTCTGTTTGTATGCGTTGCTGATCATTTTCACAGGATTTGTTTTGGCGTTCTTTTTTAATTAAAATTTCAATAATCAATCAAGAAAAATTTCCATACCGACAAGTTTACTTGTGGTAAAGAGGCAATCCGCATCGAAGACTATTTCACCATATTTGTATTTTGAAAATGCCGGAATAAAACATGGTATTTCTTTAACCTGCCGTTCGGAACCGGCATAAAACTGTAGGTCCCTTCCACCCGCGTACAAAATTCACACGCACAACACGGGTGGTTGCGGGAAGCTAGGCCTTAGTCTCGCGTAAGCGGGCTGTCGAGCCAATCAATTATTATTAATTATTCAATTAAATTTCTTTAACCTTCTGTCTGTCCTTTGCTCAAAATTGCGATCGCTGTCCTTTGGGGTCAGGATGACCCCAATAAAACGGTTACATAATTTACTGATAAAACATGAATAAATGTTTCACATAAATCACAAAAGAAAAGGGGAAAGCTCCGAAAAGTGTTTTCTCGATTTGTTATTGGATTGTAAGCACGACTAACACTAAATAACACAAGTAGCCGACCACTCAACCGTTATTTAATTCCTCCGGCGGTCAAATAGAGACAGGCAGAAGGTTAAAAACTGAATAGGTGAGACTATTTCTTTAAGAAGGATGCAAGTAAAATTTAGATGGATTTAACGAATTTTTCGATTTAACGAATGGGGGTTACAAAATAAGATTCGTTATATTGGACGTCCACTGTATTTAAATTCTGAATTTTCTTGTAATTTTATTTAGTTTTTAGTTGTTTATTTTCTCGTTTTTGTTTGTTAATTTGTGATGAATGTGATGAAATGTACTATATGGGGCATTTCACGTCAAGCGGACAACCCAAAAAAATAAATTTTGTTTATATTCTGGTCAGACGTGGATGTGTACACCCAATTTTTTTCCGTATGATGTTTTCTTGCTGAGTTATGAGCTTTTAAAAATTCACTAAGAATAAAGTCGTGAATTTTTGTATGCTTAAAACTAAAAAATATTGTTTCTGATAGTCAAAAATTTTTGTTTTTTAGTTTTTGTCGAATTCTAAATTTTAATTTTTTTTACGTATAGTAAACCGGAAGTGAAAATTTCGAATCGATGTTGGAGTAACTTCGACACTTTTTTTTTTAATTCTTTTAACTTAAATTAAAGCTTCAAATGTACTAATTCTCCACAAAAAAAATTAAAACGTGATCTCCAGCCGTTTAAGACTTAGAGCACATACAGTACATACACATAGCTGAAAATAATGGATGTTATGTCATTTTGTGTACACTAGACGATCGGTCACCTCATAGCGTTGAGGTGGTCCGCCAGTTGCACCCATTAATTTTGGACAATGCGCGGTGCATTGGGGCTGTTTTTCCCAGCTTGCAGCTCGGGATGGTCCCTCAAAAACTGTAGACACAATTTCAGCGGCTCCTGCTTAATTCCCTCAAACCTTGCAACATAATTAATATTTAATAATCAAATCAGTCGAATTTGTAAAAATTACTTCCTAGTGATTATTTTATTTGAATTTACTTTCAAATGTTCTGTGAAAGCTGTGAAATCTTCTTTTTATTTTCCATTTATTTGCTATTTACAATGAAACCAAAGCAAACATAACTTTTTACATTGCTCTGGTGAAATTTTCCAAGTTTCTGCTTGTCAGAATTGCGTAAGAATAGGCTAACAAAAAATTCGGACCAAAAATCTAACAAGCGCTAAATAGAAAATCAATTGTCAGACTTTCGCTAGAATACGGCTGTAAATTTTCGTAAACAAAAAACATATTTGTCATATTATTCTTGCTGCCTGTTGAGTTTTAATGGTAAAACCGAAAATTTGTTGAGTTCCTGTATCTACGGAAGAACTTTTGGGAAAATTTGCAATATTCTGCTGAGAACGCTACCACCGAAAGGAAAATCGGTTTTATTTATATCTTAGTTTTGGTTCCTACGGGGAGTCGAACCTAGATCGGTCGTTACTGTACAAATTATTTAATTCTGCTTTATTTACCTTTTTGGAGCTTCGTGAGCTCCGTTCTACTTAAGCTGCCTTAGTGAATTAACCGCCACCAATTCTTAAACCTACCCTAAAGCCCTACTCCGTGCGCGCCGTATCGTTTCGCTGATCTTGCAGTCCGACGATCGACCATCAGCAACAATGTTCGATCACAATTCGCTGATCTTGCAGCTCGTGCAAGAAGCGAGTGACCGACCACCATCAGCAACAATGTTCATATTTGCTGACGGCAGCTATTGTGCGTCAAGCTCAGTTCGGTGGCCTGCGCTAGCGACGACGACGGTAGCGTTGTTTGCTTGCGCAACAATGTAGCGGGCTGTGGCGTTGCTCGTTTACTCCGCAGCAGCGCGCTGCGACGCTGTCGGGTTAACTCCTCCCTCGCTTAGATCAAGGCCGTCCTCGGTCTTGGCCAAATTTCCTATGACCGCGCGGAGCTCGATTTTCCTGCATCTCTTTCTTCGGCGTCGCCTCACTTCCAAAATTGCGTAACAAGCAATGAATAGGACGGAGGTTACAGAACAGGCCACCAGAGGGTGCGTCACAAGTGGTTGCTTCATCTCGCCAATAAAATGCAGGTTCTCCGTGTTCATTCGGTGCAGGAGGAGGAAATTCAAAATGTCTTGATGGCCGGTTATGTTTAACAGGGGGAGCGCAGCCGGGAAAATGCTAACTTTCTTACAACTAAGCTTAGGTCTAGGATACTTTATAATAATATGTAGAAATGCTAACTTTCTTACAACTAAGCTTAGGTCTAGGATACTTTATAATAATATGTAGAACATCATTGTTTTGCAAAATCTTAATACTAGATACTTCCAAACTTCCGCTACACTGACACTTGTGAGCTGTTCGTTAACCACTAGCTTTATGTCCGAATCATCTAGGACTGTCGGATTTACAACGTTTATTTTAGCAAGTGCAATAGAAAGCATTAAGTTCTAAATTTCATTTGTTAGAATTCTATTTCTGGCCAAGGCAACCTCATAGAGGTGAGCAGTGTCAATTTGCTTCTTCTTGGCCTCCACAAGGAGAGAGTTGACAGTCTCAGTAAGTTTATTTAATCGCTCTTGAGTTTTTGTATTAATGACTACCTGTCTGTTGTTTGAATTAATGAGCTGCGCCTGAGTGAATTTTACCTGTTCGAAATCATCAAAATCGGGATTGAAGCTGCTGTCACTTATCCGCCGGTCTGGGGTAAAAGTTGTCGCTGCTCTTTGTGTTACTGGGTGCGGGATCGAAGCTGCTGCCACTTATCCGCCGGTCTGGGGTAAAAGTTGTCGCTGCTCTTTGTGTTACTGGGTTCGGGATCGAAGCTGCTGCCACTTATCCGCCGGTCTGGGGTAAAAGTTGTCGCTGCTCTTTGTGTTACTGGGTTCGGTATCGAAGCTGCTGCCATTTATCCGCCGATCTGGGGTAAAAGTTGTCGCTGCTCTTTGTGTTACTGGGTTAGGGATCGAAGCCGCTGCCACTTATCCGCCGGTCTGGGGTAAAAGTTGTCGCTGCTCTTTGTGTTACTGGGTGCGGGATCGAAGCTGCTGCCACTTATCCGCCGGTCTGGGGTAAAAGTTGTCGCTGCTCTTTGTGTTACTGGGTTCGGGATCGAAGCTGCTGCCACTTATCCGCCGGTCTGGGGTAAAAGTTGTCGCTGCTCTTAGTCCGTTTTCCGTGGTAGGGCGCCAATTGACGGCCTGCTGGCCACCCCCCTGAACTTGGGGGCCCCACGTTGGGCGCCAATTGACGGCCTGCTGGCCACCCCCCTGAACTTGGGGGGCCCCACGTTGGGCGCCAATTATTTAATTCTGCTTTATTTACCTTTTTGGAGCTTCGTGAGCTCCGTTCTACTTAAGCTGCCTTAGTGAATTAACCGCCACCAATTCTTAAACCTACCCTAAAGCCCTACTCCGTGCGCGCCGTATCGTTTCGCTGATCTTGCAGTCCGACGATCGACCATCAGCAACAATGTTCGATCACAATTCGCTGATCTTGCAGCTCGTGCAAGAAGCGAGTGACCGACCACCATCAGCAACAATGTTCATATTTGCTGACGGCAGCTATTGTGCGTCAAGCTCAGTTCGGTGGCCTGCGCTAGCGACGACGACGGTAGCGTTGTTTGCTTGCGCAACAATGTAGCGGGCTGTGGCGTTGCTCGTTTACTCCGCAGCAGCGCGCTGCGACGCTGTCGGGTTAACTTACACTCTTAATCCAATGCATTATTATTTCACCAAATCGGAGCACTCGTTGTTTTTTGACTCTTTAAATGCTTTTCGCAAAAAACCGTTAGTATTCAAATGCTTTAATATAAAAGGCACAGATGAGGAATGAACGACTGTTAAATGCTGACTAGAATAGTTCCCAATTTTATAAAAAGTTATCATTTCAAAACGCAAATTCATGCAGCGAAGGGTTAAAAGGCACATCAAGTCTCGCATTGATATTGTATCTGAAATGTTATTTTTCACTGCATATGAATAGAAATAACTTTGGTATATTAACCCTTTACACGGCAACAGCGAATTTTTTCATCAAATGTTGTTTTTTAGATATAAACCTAAATTAAAAAAAAACACGTATTTTTCTATTTTTTAATATACTTTAATTTTGTAAGGTTTTTTTGTAAAAAAACATGAAAAACAAAAAAAGCAAAAAGCATTAAAACTTGTTTTTTTATTTTAATATGTTTACTTTTAAATAAAAATTTCTAAAGCAATTAACGCGTTTGTTGTAGCATAGTCCTACTCTGCATTTTTCGCAAAGTATTTGTGTGTTTTTTATATATATACTCACACATTTATATACACACAAACCCTGCAGTAAAAATCTCAACTAGTTGCTTAAATTTCTAGTTGTGCAACTAGTCCAAATTGGACTAGATTCAAACTAGTTGTATATGGATGCAGCGGGGGTGAGTTGAAAAGAAAAGAAAAAAAACTATGCAATAGTCAGATATGTGCACCAATGCTGTTGTCGATAAACGAATTTTCTGGTGTGTATTTATTCCTTTTTAAACTAATTTCTTAGATTAATTGAAAGAAAACCTTTTATTTGAGGATTGTACGCTGTGTGTTAGAAAATACAATATATATATCTATCAAATTATTCAAAAACTTCATATTTACACCGAGCGAACTCGTACAAATAATCGATAAGTGAGCAATCAGCTGTTTTTCGATAAATCAATCGCTCATATCTAAGTTACGTCAATGTGATTGTGAAATTGTGAAAGCTGAAAGTGAAAAACAAAAGTAAGTACAAAAATTATTATAAAATGAGCAAAAGGCACATAAGAAGGCTAATTAAGGAGGAACAAGACAGATATGTGGGTAGGCTAAGTGCTAAAAGTGAAGTGCGGGAGGAATATGTGCAGGCAGACGCTGCGTCTGTCCAATTAAAGGGAGATGACCAGGCAGAAGTTAGAGGAAGATATTCAGAAGACAAAAGTTTAAAAGACAAGCTAGTGGGTTGGTATTTTAGAAATAGGCCTTCTCGCCAAAGTTTTGAGGAGCTTCTCCTCATTTTACGCGAAGAAAATTTAGATGTACTCCGGAGTGCCGAAACTATATTCTCGGGAAACAAAAAGGACAAGTCAATTATTTGCAATATTTCGCCAGGGGTTTACTGCCACATAGGAATAAGAAAGCAGTTAGAGAAAATGGGTAGAGTTCTAGCTGGTCATGATTCAATTCTTTTAGATCTGAATGTGGATGGTTTGCCATTATATAAAAGCGCTCGAGTTGAGTTATGGCCAATATTAATGAGAGTAGTGGGCATTAAAAACATTTCAGTTTTTCCGGTAGGCATTTATTTAGGTTCACGAAAACCAGATTCAGTTGAGATTTATCTTGCTCTCTTAGGTTAGCAGAAAAGTAACAATAAGTCATCTCATTTTTCTATATATATATACAATTATCTCGTTACAGATGCTATTTCAAGCTTGCTATCTACTCAAGACCCAGAAAAGCAGTTGCGCAAGGCGATTCAATTGCTGAAGAAGAGGTCGTTCAGGAACAAAGCAACAAAATTGGACAGTCCCAACTCCCCTACTTCGGAATAATTTTGTTGCTTTTCTTTTTATATGTTATTTTACCTTATTCCCAACACCCCTAATCCAGATAAATTTTGAATTTTTTTATATATGTCAATTTATGTTCCTACGTTATATTGTTACGAATACTAGTTCTAGTGGGCTGTTACGTATCACTGGATTGTGCAATTTTACAGTATTGTGCTAAACCTAAGTAACTTTTGTATTGCTCATGAATAAAACTCCATATGTGCCAATAGTTCAATTCGAAGTGGGAATAATTTTATATTTATGTAATGCTCAGAATGTAATTACAACAAAAGCGTGTTCCACCCAGACGCTTTTTAAGAATGCCGAACAAATTTTCGATGGGATTCAAGTCCGGTGATTGGGCCGGCCAATCAAGGACTGTATTCCCATTTGAACTGAGCTACTCTTTTACCAACTTCGATGTGTGTTTCGGATCATTGTCGTGTTGAAACACCCATCGAAATGGCATATTGTCTTCAGCATAGGGCAGCATCTGGTTTTCTAAAATATCCTTATAGACAAAGCGATCCATTTTTGTCGAAATTTCGTGTACATGGCCAAGACCAAAACCAGAGAAGCATGTCCAAATCATTACATTCCCACCGCCATGCTTTACAATTCCTTTGCAGTAACGTTATGATAACCGTAATTTTAAAAGAGTAGCTGAAGCTAACAGAGTTGCTTACGTTTTGCACAGCGAATTTAGGTATATATTTAAATTTCGTTGATTTTTTTCTCGTTAGTGAGGTTATATGTATTGCTTTGTAAATATTTGTTGTAATTACATTCTAAGATTAAAAAAATACCCCATTTTTTCGAATTTATCTCATTTAAAAATATTGTATTTTGTTCATAAGAAATGAAAAAGTTGCTTAGGTTTTGCACAATACTGTATACCTGTCCGGCCATCGCGCGGATCGTTCTCGCGCATTCCAGAGTGGACTAAAGGTTTCCATGATGAGCGCAACCGTCGGTGCCAGGTTGGACTAAAAGTTATTATCGCGGCCGTCGTTGCCAGATTGGACTATAGCACGGCACGTAGCGGCAGGGTTGCTTTGCAGAGCGACAGACTGTCTTATCGTTACAATATGTTCTTTTTATATACATGCCTATATACGTACAAAATTAATCAATTTAATAATAAATACAACAGTTTATTTATATAAATGTAAATTTGTTTATTTTGAAATGGTTGGAAATATTGGAATTCAGCGTTCTAGTCCAAAACTAGCGCATTTTGCACTAGTTGCAAGCTAGTCTGGAATGGTCTAGTCCAAAACTAGCTCATTTTGCACTAGTTTAAAACTAGTTGGAATGTGTGGCAGAGTGTGACAATTGCCACAGCGTAGGACATGCACATGTTAAAACGGACAGTTCGTAGCATTGAAATGGGATTGAGCGTGGACTGGTACCGGTGCAGAATAGACTAGTTGTGCACTAGTTTTGGACTAGTCGTTTTTACTGCAGGGGAATTTATACACATACACATACATACGTGTATATTCACACACATTCACATTCGCATACAAAAAAAATCGCTTTTTCACAAATAAAAACAAATTTGCATACACGTTTGACTACACATTTATATTATAATAACTTTAACATACATTCCCAATTCCCACATAAATACACATTTCTATTTAATACCCATTCACATTTACAAAAAAAAATTGCTTATTTCTCATACACATTCCTATTTATAACCCATATATACATATTTCCCTACACGTTTACACACACACAGGTGTAAACTATTTATTTATTTATTTAATTATTTATTTTGCTCGACAAATATTCAAATTCGTTTTAACGAATTTACCCATTCCCAACTCTTCCCATACTCACTAATCGTTCGCGCGGACGCGGTTAGACTACACGTCTATTTCCCAACCCCTACAATTACACTTATTCAAACTTTTTACCCTCTGTCGAGCTTTTTTATACAAAATGTCTATGGAGCGATCCCCCAAGCGTCAACTTGTCACAATGGAGACTCCTTCCTCCAGACACACAAAATCATCAAATGCACTTTTGACAGTTCCTGTTACTCGGGAGCCACTCAATACGCGATCCAAACTCCCTAGTCCCAAAGCAACCGATCCCAGTGTTGCGAAATTCATTTTCGAGTCCGATAGACTCGTGCAATTATGCACAAAATTTTCATCGGCTCCCATTGACGACTTGACCAAATCCCTGGTTCAAATTAAGCAGAAAAATCTGCAAGCTCAAGGGGAGAGGCTTATGTGCGCACATGAGGCAGTCTTCATTGCTGAAGACAACAGCCAGCCCAAAAATTGTATCACCTCCGATACAAGACGTAAGGTAAAGCCGGTGCTATTGTCAAGCAATATGCATAAACCGATGAGAATTTCGGACTCGCGTGGGAAGCCCTAAAATCCCGTTATGAAAATAAACGCATACTCGTTGACACTCAAATCCGATCCCTTCTGAATATCGCTCCTGCCCACACTGAAAATAGTGAGGCACTACAGCCGATCCAAAACACAATAAACAATTGTCTGTCTGTTCTCAATTCTCAGGTCGTAGACACTGACAATTGGGATCCGCTATTGGTTTACATATGTTGTACCAAATTGCCCCAAGAGACACTTGCTCTATGGGAGCAATCATTGACACCCCGGAAGGATCTGCTACCCTGGTCGCAAATGGATGAGTTCCTGACCGGCAGATATGAGGTACTTGAACGGCTGCAAAGTATTCGCCCTTCTAAGCCGAAACCGTCTCAACCTTCGACTTCCAATGTCCTCCCAAATCGGCCAAACAAATCCCTTAATTATCACACTCAAGTGAAAAACGTCTTCGCGTGCAAACTCTGCAACGCAAATCATCCCATACGGACTTGCCAGAGCTTCAAAAGACTCAACCCCCAGAGTCGACTTAAATACGTTAAGAAGCACAATCTCTGCGTAAATTGTCTTGCTACCTCGCATCTCACTGAAGATTGTACAAGCAATTTTACGTGCGTATATTGCCAAAAGAAGCACAATTCTATGCTTCATTTCCCTAAAGGCAATGCGCAACCCTCTCAATCTCCTAATCGGTCGCGTTCGCACAAAAACTCTGCTACTCATTCTCTCCTTTCGGATGCGCAACCCCGCACATCTTCCAGGCAAAGTACGCCCAAAGTACAAGCCCTACACTCTAATAATGGCACCCAATCCCTTCTGACTATGGCACTGGTGTCTATTGAGCACGCAGGAAAGTTGTTTAAAGTTCGAGCGTTGATTGACCAAGCCTCTCAGCGTACCTTCATCTCCTCGAAGGTCCAGAAACGCCTCAAATTGCCAATCGAGAAATCCCCCTTTCAAATCTCGGGCATGGGCGGTCAGATTGTGCAAAATGCCACTAATACATGCTTCTTGACATTGGCAGTCCCGCAATCGAGCACGAAACTCCCCGTGCAAGCTATCGTGCTCCAAGAGCTTACGAAATTGCTCCCACCTTCCCATATAAACGCCCCCAATTTGAAAAAT
Organism: Melieria omissa; assembly: GCA_963971225.1. Taxonomy (NCBI): domain Eukaryota; kingdom Metazoa; phylum Arthropoda; class Insecta; order Diptera; family Ulidiidae; genus Melieria; species Melieria omissa. The sequence goes on along the minus strand of OZ020269.1, from coordinate 49,495,745 downwards.
TTTGCCATGCTAGATCTCGCTAATCCAAACCCCTTCGAGACAGCGCAGATCGATTTAGTGATTGGCAGTGATCTCATCCCGTAGATCATGCTCGAAGGTATCCACCGAAATGTACGTGCCAGCTTACTTGCTCAGCATACAGTATTCGGTTGGGTATTAAGCGGTCCAGTACCCCCTTCGCATTTGACATGTGCCACAGAGGTACCAAGTCGCCATATGCATACTGGACCCGCCCTTCGAAATAATCTTCCCGCACTAAAGAAAGCCCTTTCACAAGTGATTGCCGCCTTCAATCCCGTAGGGTTTCCATCCTCGGAAATAATGGAAAATCACTTTGAACCCACCACTCCTGCAAACCCATTCTCAAACCGGCAAATTTCCCCCTTCGTTGGCAAACGTTCGGCCCCGCAGGATGGCTTTCGCCTCTAATGAAACAGAGAAAAAGGGTTCGACAAGAGCGTTGGCTTGACGCCACTCGGTCCACATTCACAGCAACTGACGGAAGTTGCATTTCCCCGCAGTTCCTCATTGCACCTCCTCCATCCCGGGTCCGAAAAGAGGTCAGTCGTCATCTCATTGCGACTTGCTCTAAGCGCTGCAAATCCCGCAGGCGTCGGACTGATCGGGTATAAACTCCAAGATCTACACGATCTCCCTCTTGGGTGAAACGGCTTCAGCAATTCTTCCATGCTGAGCCAAACGGTCCTGCTCACACAGTTCCAGTCCCGGATCAAAGAGCGGTTGACTGCCACCACCCTCTCGAAGAGCAAACCGACATTCTCGGTCGGTTCTCCTGCTTCTATCGAGCCCTACGAGCACACAAGTAGACCTTTCATAACTCTCGCTCGAAATTCTCACTCCCCCTAAAAAAAATGGCGATCCGGCCAATTTAGATAACAAGTCTCATATCCTCCCGGCTGCAGCTTATGCAAACCCCGCAGCTCAGCCACGCTTTCACATACCCATGATGTCAGCCTCAAAAACTTTATTTCCAAGTAACTGACACCTTTTCACCTTTTTTGCAGATTAGCCGACCATCGCAACAGTACCCCTGCCCACTGCCCCGCACGGCCGGATGGATCATCCCTGCAAGAGAGGTCATCGGCGCACCCTTAAGCGCACCCACAGCCAGCCAGCCGTGAGCCGGACCACCACCAGCCAGACGTTAGCCGCATCAAGGGAACCCTCGCCCCGGCTACTTCATCAATTGCACTCTGCAATGGCGGCCGCGATGGCTAAATGAGTGCTGTGGTTGTTCAGAGATCTGTCGATCACACCACTAATCCCTTGCTTTCCTTATCCCCTTGTACTGATGTTCCCCCTATTTATGCTCCCCGGCTTCGGCCGTTTGTCTCGTTCAATGTTTCTTGTATTTATTGTTACTTGTTATTCTGACCGCAAGGAATAAACACCAAACCTAAACCCGAAAATAACCCGCGTTTTCTTTCCCTCACTCCACCGCGCTCGATTAAACAATAAGTTTTAATCACTTTTGATTCACTAAAATAAATGCGTGCAACTTTTCGCAAAAACGGTAAAATGAGTGCTGTCAAGTAAAATTTAGCTACTTTTTCCCACTATTAATGCCAGTATTTCAAAAAAGGAACCTTGCATAGTAGCAAAATAGCAAAAAAGAGTAGTTTTGATAATTACTTTCGAAATTACGGGCAATTTCACGGTTGGTTGCAGATATGCAACTGTACCGTGTAAAGAGTTAAAGAGAAATTAAAAGCGAACACAATAACGTATACTTACCTTTTAGATCGCACAGAAAAACATGACCAAATAATCATAGGCGAATAGAAACTGGCTAAATGAGTGCTGTGGTTGTTCAGTGATCTGTCGATCCTACCTCTAATCCCTTCCCTGTCTTCTTGTACTGATGTTCCCCCTATTAATTCTCCCCGGCTTCGGCCATTTGTATCGTTTAATGTTTATTGTATTCTTTGTTATTCGTCACTCATTATTCGACATCCAGCGAATAAACACCACCAAAACCCGAAACGAACCCAACCGCCTTTTAATTTACCCGCTCCGCCGTGCTACGATTAAACAGAAACAATGCATGTTTTCACTCCAAAACTACACGTTAACACTTTACGTATTTACGCATCAAAACTACACTGTCTATATCAAAACATTAGAGTTCTCCATGGGGAAAAAACCGAGAGACACTTTGAGTCCCACATAAGAAGGGGTCACAATATAGTGTTACGAAAATTACTTCACAGGTTCGTTTGGATTGGTTTTGAAAATAAAACAACTTCAATTACTCAGCAAAAATCAACAATCACTTTATTTACAGATTCACACTTCGCTTGTATCTACACTTGTTACCACTTTGCTTGCTCAACACAGACTCGACCAATTGCGCTGCACACTGCTGCTTTTATACCAGTTTTTATTCCATGAAGGGATTCACAATGGGCCATTTTGGCCTCCGAGTGGAAGTGCTGCCCTTGGGACGCACACACCCTTCCCTACCTACCAGTTTTCTTATCGCGCCGAAGTTTCTTGCAACTTCCAATTAGAAAGCGCTCGACCATTCTCGCACAGCCTATTTCTTCGAGAACCATCCTTGCCATATCGGACTATACCAAGCGAATTATACCAGTTCGCCGTACTTCACAGTGCATGCCTAAAAGTATGCTTGGAAAACATTCGTGCGGAGAAAAGCATTCCTGTACAGTGCGGCACAGAATTTCTCATCGTATCAATAGGCAACTCTCCCTTACATACATTAGACATGATTAACCGTAGACCTACGTTAAACAAAAACGACTAATCTTACGAGTTAGTACAAAAATTAACGTTTATTAAAAAAAACTGTTAGGTACGGTTAATTCAAAAACAACTTTAAAGCCCAAGCTCCATAAAGCGCGTTTCAAGCGTATCGTCGTCTTTCGCGTTTCGAAAAAAAGTAGAATCGGTGTATTTGTATGAAGCAAACTCCATGACTTGACGTCGATAAGCCCGAAACGCGTCAAAAGTTGAACTATTTTCAACTTGTTCACGCGTTTCTCGCTTAACGACGTCAAACAGCTGACAGAGTTCCTAAAGATGACATAAATTATGTGGCGATGGTAAAGTCCATGGTTCCATAATAAGGTTATAGCATCCCCGCAACACCAAAAACCACATGTATTTTTTTTTTGGTAGGATTGTTTATCGCTACTGTCAAAATCGATATTTTCCGACGAAAGAGGGAGAAACTGAAAATAAACAAGTGTTTTTTGCCAGACGATGCTGTATTTGAGTGAAAAAACGGGAAAAGTGCTCAGGTCAGTTGTTTTCAGTCAGGTATTTTCATTTCAACCGATGCGGCAGCACAGCACACCGACGATTTTGACAAAAGCGATAAACGATAAGCCGGTGGCTTGCTACAACCTTATAGCAAAGAATATGAAGTAATATAGAACGCGCATGTGGGCACAAAAGTGTTTTCGGTTGCTATGATGCGAGCGGGAAGAGCGAAGCGTAGGCATTTGAAAATGTTAGGTTCATAACATTTTCTGTTAGATTTGCGTAGGACAACAGCAAAAAGCTATGTTATTGTTCGCAACGGCTTCACTCGTGTAAATTGAAGTGGTGGTTGTTGCAGCGTAGTGTTCGCTCAATCATTTTTTGCATGCATGTTTCTTGATCTTGTTTGCCGAAGCGCAAGCAAAAAACAAACAACGAACGAAGGCATCGTCATCATCGTTTTAACGAAGATGACTCGGGATTCGCTAATGTTTTTGTTGTTGTCGTTTATTGTGTGTATGCTTTTTTGGTGTATGGCTGTTTGCTCAAATGCTGCGCTTTGATTGATTTTTAAAACCTGCAAATATTTAGACGTGGTTGAATCCAATTTGAAATTTTCACAAATATTTTTACGTGGCGAGTTGCAAGTAAAATCATTTGTTTATATTTTGACGTGGTTGATACCAATTTTGAACCTTTTGCAGCGGTTTTTTTTTACGTGGTTGAATCCAATTTGAAATTTTCACAAATATTTTTACGTGGCGAGTTCCAAGTAAAATCATTTGTTTATATTTTGACGTGGTTGATACCAATTTTGAACCTTTTGCAGCGGTTTTTTTTTGACGTGGTTGAATCCAATTTGAAATTTCTACAAATATTTTTACGTGGCGCATTCCAAGTAAAATTATTTGTTTATATTTTGACGTGGTTGATACCAATTTTGAATTTTTTTAAGAAGTATTTTAACGCCATTGTGCAACATTGTAATTCTATTTTGTGTTTCGGCTTGTTACAATATGGCTACAAATATAAAGACAAATAGAAATTCCTCAACGTCTGGAATTCAATGTTGTGTTCGCAGTTGCAACAAATCGAGACGACAATGCGAGAATCTTAGATTATTTAGATTCCCCGCTGCTGATTTCGTGTTGGGCCAAATTTGGCGCGAAAAATGCAATATATCTTATGACGACTATAACCGAAAACTGTATATTTGTGAAAATCATTTCTCCAGTACTTATGTAGGAAAAAGGTTTCTAAAAAAGGATGCGATTCCAACCTTAAACTTAGACGAAGATCATGAGATTTCGGATGAAGAATTTTTAGAACCAGATTCTTCATTGAAACGACCACGTTATGATGACATAGTATGCAGTAATTGCGAAAAAAACGTCAAAATAACCCATTACTTATTACAAAAAGAAATACAGCGACCTATTAAAAAAATTCAAAAAAATTAACGAAAAATTGCGAAAAGAAAAGCGCTTTATTTTAAAATCGAAGAATTGTTGTTCAAAGACTTTAAAAAATTCAATTGATTCTTTAAAACATATCAACTTGGAATCCAAAACATTTTGTAAACTTTTACTTAGCACCCGGCCAAAAGAATATTCTGACGAAGTGAAATATTTAGCGCAAAATATTTTTTATATTTCACAATCAACATATTCTTTCCTTAGAGATAAGTTAAATTTCAATTTGCCACATATCAGCACCTTAAATCGGTGGGCTCCAATAAAGTTCCTTCAGCCCGGTATCAACAATGTGGCTTTTGAATTCATTAAAAAGATGTGCTTAGAGTTGAAGGAAAAAAATGAAAATAATATGGTTCTTTTAATGGACGAAATGGCAATACGTACAAAATTACGATACAATCAAAAACTAGATTTAATTGACGGATTTGAGTGCACAGGCTTCGAAAGAACAAAAAAAATTGGTAAGCAAGTAGGTGTATTTATGTTGAAGTCCATGTTCTCGAGTTGGTGTTCAATTTTAAACTATTTTGTGTCAGAGAATGGATTAACAGCAGATACGTTGTGCAAAATAATTAAAGAAAATCTTAAAATTGTAAGCAATTTTGGTATAGTGAACGTTTTGGTTTGTGATCAGGGGTCTTCTAATAGAAAGTGTTTCTCCGACTTAGGCGTATGTATAGAGAAACCATACTTTCAATTTCAAAAAATTTATTGCATGTTAGATTTCCCACATTTAATCAAGTCATTGCGAAATGGTTGGCTTAAATGTGACTTGACAACGCCTGATGGATTTTAGTTAGCTTTAAAGTAGTTCAAGAGCTTTGGGAGAGGGAAGAAATTTGTAAAACCAAAATGTGCCCAAAATTAACTAGACAAACAATATTTCCAAATTCATTTGAAAAAATGCGTGTTAAATTTGCCACGCAAGTGTTCAGTAAAACAGTTGAAGCTGCTATCAGAACAATTTCAGACATAAGTGGATTTAAAAAAATCTCACAAGAGGTAGCGTTATCCACAGCTGATTTTATAGCAAAAATTGATCAAATATTTGATTGCATGTGTATATTTTTCGGTTCGCGGCGGAGCGGATAAAATAAAAAAGGCGGGTTACAACTTCGTGGTGTGGTGTCGTTTATTCCGTGACGTATGAAAACAGATTAACACAAGAAACACTAAACGATACGAATGGCCGAAGCCGGGGAGCAGAAAATAGGGGGAACATAAGTACACAAGGAGAAGGAAAGATTAGGATTAGTGATGGGATCGACGAATCACTAATACAGCACAGTACATCTGTACATCGCGCCCGCCATTGCATATTGCAATTATATAGGGGTGCCGGGGTCACGCCCAGGGTTACGGAGTACGGCTGGCTGGTGATGATTTGGCGGTGATGCGCGGCTGCCTGGCTGTAAGCTGGGTTGACGGCTGGGAGTTTGTCGCCGTTTCACGATGCCGGAGCGCTGGGGAGTGCGCTGAGGGCCTCTCTGCTGCCTAGGCTCGGTGCGGACGTGCGGGACCGTCAAGGGGGCACCTGCTGCGAGGATCGCTAGCACTGGATCTGCAAAAGAGAGGTCAGATGTTATAAATGATGGTGTTGACATCGTTGGTTGGTGTGATCGGTTTGTCAAGCGATGGGGTTCGCTTGAGTTGCCGTCTGAGGAGTGAAGGCGCTTGGAACAGGTCGCACGGGAATGGCGACTGACTCGGACCCGGAATGGGTGCGCTCGAGTTTTGTTGTATGGGGGGGTGCAATGTGGAAATGCGACGGGACTGCAGTTTCCATCAATTGCTGTGCATATTGACGCGTGGCGCTGAGCCAACGCTTGTTGTGTACCCTTTTTCGCAGTCTCATTGGGAGCGATAGCCATCCTGCGGGGGGCAAAACGTTTGGCAACGAAGGGGGGTGTTTGCCATTTCGAGTTTGAATGTGCAGGGATGGTGGGTTCCGCGTGATTTGCCTTTATTTCCTTGAGTGGAAACCCTACGGGATTGAGGGCGGCATTCACGTCAGAAAGGGGTTCCTTTAGAGTAGGAAGGTTTTTTCGAAGGGCGGGACCTGTGTGCGTATGGTGATTTGGCACCGCGGCGACGTTTGTCAAATGTGATGACATGGGTACTGGACCGCTTAATATCCAACCGAATACTGTGTGTTGAGCGAGTAAGCTGCCACATACATTTCGGTGGAAACCTTCGACCATGATCTGCGGGATGAGATCACTGCCAATCACTATATCGATCTGCGCTGCCTCGAAGGGGTTGGGATCAGCGAGATCTAGCATGGCGAAATCGTTCAAATTGGGGTGGTTTATTTTGGACGGGGGGGGAGAAAGTCCGTAGGCTTTTGAAGCACGATTGCCTGCACGGGGAGATTTGTGCTCGTTTTGGGGACTGCCAATGTCAAGAAGCATATATGTTTGGCAGTTTTCACAATCTGTCCGCCCATGCCCGAGATCTGGAGGTCAGATTTCTCGATTGGCAATTCTAGGCGTCTCTGGACCTTCGAGGAAATGAAGGTGCGCTGAGAGCCTTGATCGATCAACGCTCGAACTCTGAACAACTTTCCACCGTGTTTAATGGACACCAGTGCCGTAGGCAGAAGGGATTGGGCGCCATTATTTGAGTGAAGGGCTGGTGCTGGGAGCGTACTTTGCCTTGAAGATGTGCTGTGGTGCGCATCAAAATGGGGAGAATGAGTGCTGGAGTTGTTGCTCGGTTTTTGGATAACCGTTGAGACCAGAGAAGTTGCCGAAGGTGATCGATTGGGGGATTGAGTGAGTTGCGTTTTGCCTTTGGGGAGATGAAGCAAAGAGTGGTGCTTTTTCTGGCAGTAAACGCATGTAAAATTGCTTGTACAGTCCTGAATTAGGTGAGATGTAGCAAGACAATTTGCACAGATTTTATGCTTTTTCACATATGCTAATCGACTTTGGGGTGTGAGCCTTTTAAAGCTTTGGCAAGTCCGTACGGAATGATTTGCGTTGCAGAGCTTGCACGCGAAGTCCTTTTTCACTTCAGTGTGAAAATTTAGGGATCTGGGGGGTCGGACATTGGAAGATGAGGATTGTGGTTTCGACTTGGGCCGAAAGAGATTCAGCCGTTCCATTACCTCGTGTCTGCAGGTCAGAAACTCATTCATTTGTGACCAGGGGGGCAGATCCTTCCGGGATGTCAATGACTGCTCCCATAAAGCTAATGTTGCTTCAGGCAATTTGGTAGAGCATATATATACCAGCAGCGGATCCCAATTGTCAGTGTCTACGGCCTGAGACAGACAATTGTTTACAGAAGTCTGGATCCGCTGTAGAGCCTCACTATTTTCGGTGTGGGCAGGAGTGATATTCAGTAGAGTACGAATTTGGTTGTCAACGAGGATGCGTTTGTTCTCATATCGGGATCGTAGGGCTTCCCACGCGAGTCTGAAATTCTCATCGGTTAATGCGTATTGTTTAACAATAGCACCGGCTTGGCCTTGCGTTTTGTATCGGAGATGATACAATTTCTGGGCTGGAGTGAGCTGGGGGTGGTTAATGTATACCGCAGTAAACATGTCCCGAAAGGACGGCCACTGCTCATAGCCCCCGAAAAATGTTTCGGTGTCGCAAGGAGGAACTTGGAGGCAAATGTAGGAAGTATTTGCTGGTTCTAGGCGTTGAACCGGTTCCATACGCGTAGCAGGCGGGGGGGACTGAGATTGGAGCATCTTAATGATGTCCAACATCTTAGCCATGCACAACTCGTATTGGTCTGTGCAGGCGTCGATCTTTTGCCTAGCCGACTCTTTATAACCGTCGGGCTGGCTGTTGTCCTCAGCAAGGAAGACTGCCTGATGTGCGCGCATTAGCCTCTCCCATTGGGCTTGCAGATTTTTCTGCTTAATTTGGACCAGTGATGTGGTCAAATCCTCAATGGGAGCCGATGAAAATTGTGTGCATAATTGCACGAGTTTCTCGGACTCAAAACCAAATGTGGCAACACTGGGATCGGTTGCTTTGGGACTAGGAGGCTTGGAGCGAGTTTTGAGTGCCTCGCGAGTGACAGGAACTGTCAAATGTGCCTCAGTCGACTTTGAACATCTTGGAGAAGGAGACTCCGTTTTGTTTATTTGACGCTTAGGGGATCGCTCAACAGGCATTTTAATGGCTTAAAAAAGCTCGAAAGGGGTTGGAAATTCGTTTGAATATTAATATTAGGCTTATGGGAAATAAACCTGAAGTATTACCGCGTCCGCGCGAACGATAATTCAGAATTGGAGAAATATACACGAAAGTGTAAAAATTTCAATACGAATGTGTATTTCTGTTGAGGATAGAAGTTTACAACTGTGTGTGTAAACGCGTCGAGAAATTGGTATATATATATTGGGGATAAACACGGAATATGTGAATGATATTTGGGGGAATTATTATTAAACAACAAATTTTTTTTTTTTTTTTAATATATAGGAGTATGTGAGTTTGTCTTTATTTGTATGCAAACGTGAATCTATGTTTGTATGTAAAAAGTCAATGTGGGTTAATATATTAGTGTATAAGTGTTTGTGGGTAATAATTAATTCCTTTTTATTTCTGGTATGAGGGGGACCAAACAATAATGGGGTGAACGATTGAACTTTTTTGAGTACAGGTGGGGTGTTTTTGTCCCACTGTATTCGCTTGGGGTTACACCAGCTGTGCAATGGGTGTATAGTGCAGCACTATTGAAAATTATTCAATGCGCTGCGAAAATAGGCTACTCGTCCCACTGTATTCGCGTTTGCTTACTTCTGCCAGCGAGAGTGGTAAATTGCTTAGGCAGAAGTGCGAATAAGCAATTGCACTTGGAAGCAGCAGCGGGAGTGCTCGCTGCTCAGTGCTTGCTTATGTCGCACAAAAACAAAGCACGAAAATGCGTACAAGTGGGAGTGTGGGAATGCAGCGGGAGAAATGCTGCTTGCCTATTTACTGCACAAGAACAGTGCGTATTTGTTGGCTGCAGCGGAGTTTTTGCTGCTTCGGCAGAGAAGGTCGCACAAAAGAGACGGCGAAAATGTACAAAGCGCCGAATTATGTGCAGTAGCGGAATTGCTTACTGCACTGCGCTGTTTTGTACTACGGGAAATATGCACGCGATAAGCGGGGTACCAGAATGAAAATTTTTATTCTGGATTTTGGGGAGTGGGTATATATTTCGGGTAGATATATATTTATAAATGTTATTTATATTTAGGGAATATAAATGTTTCGCTTATCTGTTTTTGGGCCCCGTGCCCGAGATTGGGGTTCTCCTGCTGGATGTGTGTGTCCGCCGCTGAGCTGCGATGCTGTTGTTTGTGCTGTTGTTGTCTGTGCTGATCTCCTCTTCTGCTTTGAGATGTGCTGTTAGAGTGTTTGTTGTTGTTGTGCGTTCTGCTGCCCCTCTTTTGTGTTCAATGTGGTTGGAGTTTGTTTTTGTTTTAATTTTTGCTATTTTGATTTCTATGATTTGTATATTTTATTTGTGCACTGTATTATGTTTGTTTGTTACTTGCACTTTTTTGTTGTTTCACAGTGTGTTGTTTTTTTTACTCTGTGGGTTTTTTTTATGTATTTATCACTTTTTGTTCTCGCACTTGAAATTGTTGAGTTGTTGTGAATTTTTGTTATGTTTAAAAATATTGAAAATCGTATCACTATTCGTAATTGTTAATTGTTAATTAATGTTTTTGAGATAGTTGATTGTTTTGTGTTTCGCGGCGCGGGTCCGCAGTAGCTCGAAGGACCATGTATATTTTTCGGTTCGCGGCGGAGCGGATAAAATAAAAAAGGCGGGTTACAACTTCGTGGTGTGGTGTCGTTTATTCCGTGACGTATGAAAACAGAGTAACACAAGAAACACTAAACGATACGAATGGCCGAAGCCGGGGAGCAGAAAATAGGGGGAACATAAGTACACAAGGAGAAGGAAAGATTAGGATTAGTGATGGGATCGACGAATCACTAATGCAGCACAGTACATCTGTACATCGCGCCCGCCATTGCATATTGCAATTATATAGGGGTGCCGGGGTCACGCCCAGGGTTACGGAGTACGGCTGGCTGGTGATGATTTGGCGGTGATGCGCGGCTGCCTGGCTGTAAGCTGGGTTGACGGCTGGGAGTTTGTCGCCGTTTCACGATGCCGGAGCGCTGGGGAGTGCGCTGAGGGCCTCTCTGCTGCCTAGGCTCGGTGCGGACGTGCGGGACCGTCAAGGGGGCACCTGCTGCGAGGGTCGCTAGCACTGGATCTGCAAAAGAGAGGTCAGATGTTATAAATGATGGTGTTGACATCGTTGGTTGGTGTGATCGGTTTGTCAAGCGATGGGGTTCGCTTGAGTTGCCGTCTGAGGAGTGAAGGCGCTTGGAACAGGTCGCACGGGAATGGCGACTGACTCGGACCCGGAATGGGTGCGCTCGAGTTTTGTTGTATGGGGGGGTGCAATGTGGAAATGCGACGGGACTGCAGTTTCCATCAATTGCTGTGCATATTGACGCGTGGCGCTGAGCCAACGCTTGTTGTGTACCCTTTTTCGCAGTCTCATTGGGAGCGATAGCCATCCTGCGGGGGGCAAAACGTTTGGCAACGAAGGGGGGTGTTTGCCATTTCGAGTTTGAATGTGCAGGGATGGTGGGTTCCGCGTGATTTGCCTTTATTTCCTTGAGTGGAAACCCTACGGGATTGAGGGCGGCATTCACGTCAGAAAGGGGTTCCTTTAGAGTAGGAAGGTTTTTTCGAAGGGCGGGACCTGTGTGCGTATGGTGATTTGGCACCGCGGCGACGTTTGTCAAATGTGATGACATGGGTACTGGACCGCTTAATATCCAACCGAATACTGTGTGTTGAGCGAGTAAGCTGCCACATACATTTCGGTGGAAACCTTCGACCATGATCTGCGGGATGAGATCACTGCCAATCACTATATCGATCTGCGCTGCCTCGAAGGGGTTGGGATCAGCGAGATCTAGCATGGCGAAATCGTTCAAATTGGGGTGGTTTATTTTGGACGGGGGGGGAGAAAGTCCGTAGGCTTTTGAAGCACGATTGCCTGCACGGGGAGATTTGTGCTCGTTTTGGGGACTGCCAATGTCAAGAAGCATATATGTTTGGCAGTTTTCACAATCTGTCCGCCCATGCCCGAGATCTGGAGGTCAGATTTCTCGATTGGCAATTCTAGGCGTCTCTGGACCTTCGAGGAAATGAAGGTGCGCTGAGAGCCTTGATCGATCAACGCTCGAACTCTGAACAACTTTCCACCGTGTTTAATGGACACCAGTGCCGTAGGCAGAAGGGATTGGGCGCCATTATTTGAGTGAAGGGCTGGTACTGGGAGCGTACTTTGCCTTGAAGATGTGCTGTGGTGCGCATCAAAATGGGGAGAATGAGTGCTGGAGTTGTTGCTCGGTTTTTGGATAACCGTTGAGACCAGAGAAGTTGCCGAAGGTGATCGATTGGGGGATTGAGTGAGTTGCGTTTTGCCTTTGGGGAGATGAAGCAAAGAGTGGTGCTTTTTCTGGCAGTAAACGCATGTAAAATTGCTTGTACAGTCCTGAATTAGGTGAGATGTAGCAAGACAATTTGCACAGATTTTATGCTTTTTCACATATGCTAATCGACTTTGGGGTGTGAGCCTTTTAAAGCTTTGGCAAGTCCGTACGGAATGATTTGCGTTGCAGAGCTTGCACGCGAAGTCCTTTTTCACTTCAGTGTGAAAATTTAGGGATCTGGGGGGTCGGACATTGGAAGATGAGGATTGTGGTTTCGACTTGGGCCGAAAGAGATTCAGCCGTTCCATTACCTCGTGTCTGCAGGTCAGAAACTCATTCATTTGTGACCAGGGGGGCAGATCCTTCCGGGATGTCAATGACTGCTCCCATAAAGCTAATGTTGCTTCAGGCAATTTGGTAGAGCATATATATACCAGCAGCGGATCCCAATTGTCAGTGTCTACGGCCTGAGACAGACAATTGTTTACAGAAGTCTGGATCCGCTGTAGAGCCTCACTATTTTCGGTGTGGGCAGGAGTGATATTCAGTAGAGTACGAATTTGGTTGTCAACGAGGATGCGTTTGTTCTCATATCGGGATCGTAGGGCTTCCCACGCGAGTCTGAAATTCTCATCGGTTAATGCGTATTGTTTAACAATAGCACCGGCTTGGCCTTGCGTTTTGTATCGGAGATGATACAATTTCTGGGCTGGAGTGAGCTGGGGGTGGTTAATGTATACCGCAGTAAACATGTCCCGAAAGGACGGCCACTGCTCATAGCCCCCGAAAAATGTTTCGGTGTCGCAAGGAGGAACTTGGAGGCAAATGTAGGAAGTATTTGCTGGTTCTAGGCGTTGAACCGGTTCCATACGCGTAGCAGGCGGGGGGGACTGAGATTGGAGCATCTTAATGATGTCCAACATCTTAGCCATGCACAACTCGTATTGGTCTGTGCAGGCGTCGATCTTTTGCCTAGCCGACTCTTTATAACCGTCGGGCTGGCTGTTGTCCTCAGCAAGGAAGACTGCCTGATGTGCGCGCATTAGCCTCTCCCATTGGGCTTGCAGATTTTTCTGCTTAATTTGGACCAGTGATGTGGTCAAATCCTCAATGGGAGCCGATGAAAATTGTGTGCATAATTGCACGAGTCTCTCGGACTCAAAACCAAATGTGGCAACACTGGGATCGGTTGCTTTGGGACTAGGAGGCTTGGAGCGAGTTTTGAGTGCCTCGCGAGTGACAGGAACTGTCAAATGTGCCTCAGTCGACTTTGAACATCTTGGAGAAGGAGACTCCGTTTTGTTTATTTGACGCTTAGGGGATCGCTCAACAGGCATTTTAATGGCTTAAAAAAGCTCGAAAGGGGTTGGAAATTCGTTTGAATATTAATATTAGGCTTATGGGAAATAAACCTGAAGTATTACAGAATTGGAGAAATATACACGAAAGTGTAAAAATTTCAATACGAATGTGTATTTCTGTTGAGGATAGAAGTTTACAACTGTGTGTGTAAACGCGTCGAGAAATTGGTATATATATTGTTACGAATACTAAGTCTAGTGGGCGGTCACGTATCTCTGGATTGTGTGATTTGAAAATAAAACACAGTCAGTTTCTTAAACGCAGACAATAAAATACACCAACAGTCACTTTATTATTCACAGTTTACACTTTACTGTTCGTACACTTAAGTATTTGCTTAATTATTCCGTGTGGCAACTTCACTTGTCAAAACCAGACTGACTCGCTGCACCGCATCTGGCCACCTTTTATACTCTGTCCGGCCGTCGCGCAGATCGTTCTCGCACGTTGCCAGATTGGACTAGAAGTTTCCCTGATGACCGCGACCATCGTTGCCAGGTTGGACTAAAAGTTATTATCGCGGCCGTCGTTGCCAGATTGGGTTATAGCACGGCACGTAGCGGCAGGGTTGCTTTGCACCGCGACAGACTGTCTCATCGTTACACTGCCCACCACTTAGACTTGTTCGTCCCGAACAAGTGCCGAGGCTCCGCTGTGATGAGGCGTCAGGCGCTCCAAATGGACTACCTTCAGCTTGGCGCCTCTATTGCTGCAACGTTGAATCCGGTATACCACGTCGTTAATCCTAGTCACGACTTCGTAAGGTCCTTCCCATGACGCTTGAAGTTTCGGAGACAAACCTTTCCTCCGCTGCGGGTTGTAGAGCATTACCAAATCGCCTTCCTGGAACCCTGCTGAGTTGGCCCGAAGATCGTATCTGGCTTTCGCCTTATCGCTGACCAGTTTGGTGCGGCTCCTTATAAACTGGTGAATTTCCTCCAGTTCCGCCCGCTTATTGGCCACGTAGTCTGTCTTAGCGCCTCCCGTCGTGCTGACTACCCCGAACTTCAAGTCAGCGGGTAACCGCAACTCTGTTCCGAACACTGCTCGGGCTGGAGTGAGTGAGGTCGTGTCGTGCGGGGCTGACCTATACGCCATCTGGAACAGGGGGATATGCGTGTCCCAATCCTTTTGATTCCTGCCTACCACCTTCCGCAGGTATTCCTCCAGTGTCCGGTTAAAGCGTTCCACCATGCCGTCGGACTGTGGGTGCAAAGGAGTGGTACGCGTTTTCTTTATCCCCAGCAGCTCACACACTTCCTTGAATACCGCAGACTCGAAATTCCGGCCTTGATCTGAGTGCAACTCCAACGGAACTCCGAACCTGGCTACCCAGTTGTTTACCAGCTTTTCCGAGATCGTGGTGGCCTCCTGGTTAGGAATAGGGTACACTTCGGGCCATTTGCTGAAGTAATCCATTACGACGAGCACATATTTGTTGCCTAGAGTGCTAGTTGGGAATGGGCCGGCGACGTCCATAGCAATCCGCTCGAAGGGCGCTCCCACGTTGTACTGCTGCATGCGGCCTCGAGATTTTCTTGTCGGCCCTTTCGCGGCTGAACATCGGTCGCAGCTCTTAATCCACTCGGCTACAGACTCCTGACATCCTACCCAGTAGAATCGTCTTTTTATTTTGGCGACGGTTTTGGTGATGCCTAGGTGCCCTCCACTGGAGTCGTTATGGTATGCCTCGATGACCTCGTTGATTCTGCTTTTCGGCACTACCATTAGGGGGTTGCTGGTACGACCATCCGCGCTCTCCCATTCGCGGTACAGGCAGCCTTCCTTCAGCCGCAGACTTTTCCACTGTGCCCAGTAAGCCTTAGCGATCGGGCTTTCACCAGCCATCTCCTGCCAGTCTGGACGTGCGCCTTGCTCCTTGCCTTCGACGATTTTTGCAAGATCCGCATCCTCATGCTGGTCTTTTTGTAGCCTCTCCGCAGACCACTCTTCCTCTGGCATGACGCTGACCAACCGGACGTCCACTATCTGTTCTTTGCTTTCGGCTCGCGAGCATTGCCTGCATTCGACTTTGCACGGACGGCGGGACAAGGCATCGGCATTTCCATGGCTACTGCCCTTGCGATGCTCTATCGTGTAGTCGTAGCTCTGCAGTCGCTCGATCCACCGCGCCAATTGCCCTTCAGGATCTTTAAAGTTCAGGAGCCATCTCAATGCCGCATGATCTGTGCGCAGGCGAAACTTTTGTCCATACAGGTATTTGTGGAAGTGTTTCACGCAGTCCAATACCGCCAGCAGTTCTCTCCGGGTCACACAGTAATTGCGTTCCGGTTTCGATAAAACCCTACTGTAGTACGCTATCACTTGTTCCTGGCCGTCTATTATCTGTGATAGCACACCGCCAATACTACTCCCGCTTGCATCTGTATCCAGCACAAACATCTCCCCAGGCACGGGGAAGGCCAGAACTGGGGCACTGCACAGTTTTTCCTTCAGACGTGCAAAAGCCTGTTCCTGCTCCTCGTTCCACTCGAAAGCTTGGCCCTTTTTCGTCAGTTTGTGCAGGCTGCTGGCTATGTTCGCGAATCCCGGAACAAATCGGCGGTAGTATGTGCACAGGCCCAGGAAACTGCGGAGTTCGTGTAGATTGCGTGGCCGGGGCCACTCCTTCACCGCCGTGATTTTGCCTTCATCCGTATGTACTCCGCGGGCGGAAACCGTATGACCCAGATACTTGACCTCCTTTTGGAACAGCGAGCACTTCTTTGGGTTGAGGTTAAGCCCGGCTTTTTGTATCCGCTCAAATACCTCCTTCAGCTTTCCCAGGTGGTCGTCGAAGCTTTTACCCATTACGATTATGTCGTCGAGGTACACCAGACACGTCCGCCAATGCAGCCCTTTTAGCACGCGTTCCATTAGCCGCTCGAATGTTGCTGGTGCGTTGCAGAGTCCAAACGGCATGACGGTGAACTGCCACAAACCATCGCCAACACTGAAAGCCGTTTTCTCCTTGTCCTTGTCTGCAAGCTCTACCTGCCAATAGCCGCTGCGTAAGTCGAGCGTGGAGAACCACTGCGTGCCTGACAGTGTGTCCAGGGTGTCATCGATCCGAGGTAGTGGATAACTGTTCTTCTTGGTCACATCATTGAGCTTCCAATAGTCCACACAAAACCGGGTACTGCCATCTTTTTTCTTGACTAGCACGACCGGCGAGCACCAGGGGCCCGAAGAAGGCTCTATGACCTTGTCTTTCCGCATGTTCTCGATCAAATTGGTGACCTCCCTCTTGGCCAGAGGAACTCGTCTTGGCGGTTGGCGAATCGGTTTTGCACTTCCGGTGTCGATGTTGTGCTTCACTATGGCTGTTCTTCAGCATGCTTCTGCCGCAAAAATTGACCCATAGTGCTGCAGGAGTGACCTCGCCTTCTGTTTCTGCTTGGCCGTCAACTCGCTGCTCCACTGGTTCTCCTGCGGTATGGCGTCCATGTTAAAACCGCTCTTCTTATTACCTCCAGGCGGGCTACTCTCGCAATTGACCACTGCTACAGCTTCCTTACACTCGCCAATTACCTCATCTTTTCCGACATATCTGGGTGCATTCAGGGGGTTCAGTATTCTGACTGGTATCCTGCCATTTTTAGGTTCCACTAATGTACGTCCGATGATGATGTTGTCGTGTCCTTGTTTCGGTGCTTCTACTACCCACAGCCGACTCGTCCCATCGTCCTCGTCCACCTTTGCCCACACAATCGCCTCAGAATTCGCTGGTATCCTCCTGCGTTGACACGATACAACCTTCCTTACCACCACGCTTCGCTCATAGCCGGTGTGCAGCGGGAATTCAACGTTGGCATATCTCAGCACATTTTCCTTCAGGTCCAGCGTAAAACCGTGCCTAATCATGAAATCCACGCCGATAATCACGTCGTCCATTATATCCGCGACGATGAACTCATGTTCCAGGCTGCTGGTGCCGATAGCAATCGTTTTTGTAACTTTACCTCTTACCGGCGCGCGCTCGCCAGTCGCAGTCCGCAGCTGTATGCCATGCAGCGGTTCCCAGTTCTTCAGCAGCTTCCTTTTTATGATCGAATATGATGCTCCAGTATCCAGTGTCAACACGAACAACTTTCCATCTATCCTTCCTTCAATTGTCAAGCTGCTGGGCTGTCGTTTCAGCTGTGAGACAAGGACGGTGGGGCGGCAGATTGGGGGGATCAGCTCACGTCCCTTTGGGCTGACCCGTTTTAGTTTAACGACTCGCCGTCCTCAGCCCTGCGATTGTTGGCTGGGCCTCGATTGTCAGTATTCCTCGCTTCAGGCGATTGCGATCGGGAACGGGAACGCCTCTTCCGTTGGCGGCAGTCTCGTGATATGTGGCCCTGCTTGCCACATACCCAGCAGACAACTTTAGAGGAGACCACTCGTGGCCTGCCCGGTATCTCAGAGCTTATGGCCTGGATCGGAATGTCGTTGTCCGCCTGAATCTGGCGTATCCTTGCAGGGGCATACCGAGTGCTCCCAATCCATGCCGCTTCATATGTCATCGCGCTGGTCACCGTCTCCTTGAATGTCGGCTTGCCCATCATCAACGAACTGCGACGCGTTTCTGGATCATGAAGACCTTCAATAAACGACTCAATCTTCATCCTCTCGAGATCATCAGCACCAAATTTTGGGTAGCACAACTGTACGAGCCGCTCAATGTCTGCTGCATATGTCTGCAGCGCCTCGTTGGCTCTTTGCTTGCGGTTCTTCAGCTCACAGTAGTATAGCGCATGGTTGTGCTCGTTGCTATACTTCGCTGCCAACGCTCTCATGATGGCACCGTAATCACTTCTTAAACATTCTGGAACTGATTTGATCACCTCGGCCGCAGGACCTTTCAGCGCCAGTGCCAACCTCCGACCTTTCCTGACATCTGTCCACTGATTTTCCAAAGCAGCCAAGTCGAATTGCAATTTAAATGTATCGAACGGCGCAGCACCATCATAAGTAGGCACTTCTGTTCTGCCAGCAAAACCGTCCTGAACCGGTGGCAAACATTCTCGTGGCTGTACCTCTCGAAGTCGTTCGTCTATCTTTCTGTGCATCGAATCTTCCAGACTGTCCACTCGTTTGTTCAAGGACTCATCCAGGTTGTCAACTCGTGTGTCCCAATTGTCCATGCGCGTCTCAAGATGCTCAACTTTCCCGTTCAGCCTATTGGAGATTTCCTCTACCTTCTGCTCTATGCGCTCAGAATTTTTCTCGACTTTTGCCGAAATTTC
Source organism: Melieria omissa (assembly GCA_963971225.1). Classification (NCBI taxonomy): domain Eukaryota; kingdom Metazoa; phylum Arthropoda; class Insecta; order Diptera; family Ulidiidae; genus Melieria; species Melieria omissa. The sequence continues at coordinate 49,476,953 of OZ020269.1, read as the reverse complement.
GAGATTCGTAGTTTCCAGCTTCGCTGCCATTTCACGGTTGGAAGTCTCGAACATGCCTTTAAGTGCAACCATTAGCTGGCTCATGTCCATTGCTTGTGGCGGCACAGCCGCTGCAGTCGTACTTTGCATCGACGCCGCACCTGCAGGCGATTCCTCCATTTTGGCCGACGCCTCTTGTTCTTGCGCTCCGAACTCGTGCACAGTCCAATCGACGCCTCGTTCCTCACATGCTTCTCGCAAGCGCAACTGCAACTCCACCTTTCCGCCAGCAGTCGGCAAATTCCAGGCAGCCAGCTCCTTCTTCAGCTGGTCCACCTTCAGCAGCTCGAATTTCACCATGTCCGTGCTTTTATAATTTTATTTCTTTAGTTTTTTTTTTTTTTTTATCTTCAATTTTCCACAATCCCACTTCTGACACCAAATGTTACGAATACTAAGTCTAGTGGGCGGTCACGTATCTCTGGATTGTGTGATTTGAAAATAAAACACAGTCAGTTTCTTAAACGCAGACAATAAAATACACCAACAGTCACTTTATTATTCACAGTTTACACTTTACTGTTCGTACACTTAAGTATTTGCTTAATTATTCCGTGTGGCAACTTCACTTGTCAAAACCAGACTGACTCGCTGCACCGCATCTGGCCACCTTTTATACTCTGTCCGGCCGTCGCGCAGATCGTTCTCGCACGTTGCCAGATTGGACTAGAAGTTTCCCTGATGACCGCGACCATCGTTGCCAGGTTGGACTAAAAGTTATTATCGCGGCCGTCGTTGCCAGATTGGGTTATAGCACGGCACGTAGCGGCAGGGTTGCTTTGCACCGCGACAGACTGTCTCATCGTTACAATATATTGGGGATAAACACGGAATATGTGAATGATATTTGGGGGAATTATTATTAAACAACAAATTTTTTTTTTTTTTTAATATATAGGAGTATGTGAGTTTGTCTTTATTTGTATGCAAACGTGAATCTATGTTTGTATGTAAAAAGTCAATGTGGGTTAATATATTAGTGTATAAGTGTTTGTGGGTAATAATTAATTCCTTTTTATTTCTGGTATGAGGGGGACCAAACAATAATGGGGTGAACGATTGAACTTTTTTGAGTACAGGTGGGGTGTTTTTGTCCCACTGTATTCGCTTGGGGTTACACCAGCTGTGCAATGGGTGTATAGTGCAGCACTATTGAAAATTATTCAATGTGCTGCGAAAATAGGCTACTCGTCCCACTGTATTCGCGTTTGCTTACTTCTGCCAGCGAGAGTGGTAAATTGCTTAGGCAGAAGTGCGAATAAGCAATTGCACTTGGAAGCAGCAGCGGGAGTGCTCGCTGCTCAGTGCTTGCTTATGTCGCACAAAAACAAAGCACGAAAATGCGTACAAGTGGGAGTGTGGGAATGCAGCGGGAGAAATGCTGCTTGCCTATTTACTGCACAAGAACAGTGCGTATTTGTTAGCTGCAGCGGAGTTTTTGCTGCTTCGGCAGCGAAGGTCGCACAAAAGAGACGGCGAAAATGTACAAAGCGCCGAATTATGTGCAGTAGCGGAATTGCTTACTGCACTGCGCTGTTTTGTACTACGGGAAATATGCACGCGATAAGCGGGGTACCAGAATGAAAATTTTTATTCTGGATTTTGGGGAGTGGGTATATATTTCGGGTAGATATATATTTATAAATGTTATTTGTATTTAGGGAATATAAATGTTTCGCTTATCTGTTTTTGGGCCCCGTGCCCGAGATTGGGGTTCTCCTGCTGGATGTGTGTGTCCGCCGCTGAGCTGCGATGCTGTTGTTTGTGCTGTTGTTGTCTGTGCTGATCTCCTCTTCTGCTTTGAGATGTGCTGTTAGAGTGTTTGTTGTTGTTGTGCGTTCTGCTGCCCCTCTTTTGTGTTCAATGTGGTTGGAGTTTGTTTTTGTTTTAATTTTTGCTATTTTGATTTCTATGATTTGTATATTTTATTTGTGCACTGTATTATGTTTGTTTGTTACTTGCACTTTTTTGTTGTTTCACAGTGTGTTGTTTTTTTTACTCTGTGGGTTTTTTTATGTATTTATCACTTTTTGTTCTCGCACTTGAAATTGTTGAGTTGTTGTGAATTTTTGTTATGTTTAAAAATATTGAAAATCGTATCACTGTTCGTAATTGTTAATTGTTAATTAATGTTTTTGAGATAGTTGATTGTTTTGTGTTTCGCGGCGCGGGTCCGCAGTAGCTCGAAGGACCATGTATATTTTTCGGTTCGCGGCGGAGCGGATAAAATAAAAAAGGCGGGTTACAACTTCGTGGTGTGGTGTCATTTATTCCGTGACGTATGAAAACAGAGTAACACAAGAAACACTAAACGATACGAATGGCCGAAGCCGGGGAGCAGAAAATAGGGGGAACATAAGTACACAAGGAGAAGGAAAGATTAGGATTAGTGATGGGATCGACGAATCACTAATACAGCACAGTACATCTGTACAGCATGAATAGTGGATCTTTGTATGCAGATAACTGCTACCGATCTGCTCTTCAGATTAAGAAAGAATCGCACACATTTATTCAAACATTTTTATATTATCTAGAGGAAGTGAAATTTGTTGATGAAAAAAAACGAGTTTTCTTCCTAGATGGCATGAAACTATCCTTAAAATCTGTCCTTCTACTTGTAGATGAAATATTAAAAGATAATTCGGACAAGTTTTTTATTATGACAAAGGCCTTTAACCAGGACAAGTTGGAGAATACGTTTGCTGTGTTAAGGCAAAAAGGAGGTAATAACTGTAACCCCTCTGTAGCCGAACTTAATAATATCTTAGCCAGGTTATTAGCCTTTAAAATAATAAAGTTTAGCTCCTCTACCAATTGTGAAGAGACGCAAGATTCAATGACTAATTTAATTTCAAGCGCTTCTTTTAATGAGGATGTTTTGCAGACTAATGGCGATGATAATGACAATGAAATCCTGGAAAATCTTGATCTAAGTAGTGAGATGCACGAGGCGTATTTTGTAGGTGACACCTTTTGTAATCCGAAAGATATTAACTTAGAGCTGGTTTCCATGAGGTATTTTGTTGGATACGTAGCATACAAAATCATTCCTAAATTAAATTGTGAAAAATGCGGTGACGAATTGAGAAGAAGGGATGAAGTTTTGACTGCTCCAAGTGAAATTTTTATTTTTCACAAAAATTATTAGTCAATTTCTGATTTTGGTAATCTTTTTGCTCCTTCCAATTCGCTAATGAATGTATGCATTAAACATATTTTAATTTTTCATAAAATCTTCGAAGCAGAACCTGAAAAAATTGGTATTAAAGCACACGTTTTACAATCTTGTAAAAATGCTACACCTGAATGGTTCCATGGACCATGTACCATAGACCATGGACTCTGTAACCATAGAGTCCAAATTTTAGATTTTCTTATTTTAGTTCTTCTACGAAAACACTGCATGTAGGCTGTGCAAAAAGGAAGTTCGAAAGAACGAAAATTGGAAATAATTGTTGGCAAATAAAAAAATTCTTATTAAAAATTATTATTTATGAAAGATAAATTTAAACGAAAGTAAAACAATAAGCATAAAACCTTACATAATATTTTTAATAAATAACTATAAACGCTCTTGTGCAACATGTTTGCACCCATATTTTACTACACCAAGTTCACGCATTTTTTTTGCTAATTGTAATTTGCTTATGATTATAAAAAAGAAAGCAGAAATAGCGACGCAACAATTACCAACAACAATGCTATCCCGCCTGCACGGCACAGCGCAAAAAACAGTATACCGCTAACTTTTTTTTGTTTGCCAATATTATAATGCTATTCCCCGCGACAACAAAAGCAGCGTTCATCGTCATGTTTATCAAGTGGCGCAACAGCAGCGAGAATACGAATGAGTACAGAAGCGACTTCAATTCACATGTTACGCCGAAGTTACAGAGATTTCTGCTGTTAGTAACAGAGATTTCTGCTGTCAATAACAGAGGGTACTACCAGCAGTACCCACCATACAACGCGTTTGCTTCTATGAGATGCTCGTTCTATATTACTTCATATTCTTTGCTTATAGTCATGGCACAATAATAAGGTAATAGCATCCCCTCAACACCAAAAACCACATGTATGTTGTTGGTAGGATTGTTTATCGCTACTGCACTAAGCAAATAAACACATAGAGGTACCACGCAGTACAAAATTTTTCGGTCACGCAAGTCTAGCACAGTAGGTCCCACACGTACTTCGGCTATACGAAGTTTTGTCGCTGGCTTCGTCAAACTTCAATTTTCGAAGTTCATCTTCATTCTTTGTGGGATGTTCGACAAGGAACATCAATTGCAAGCAGTGCTGTGCTGATGAGCACGAAACGGCGCGCCGCGGCGTATCGTTTGCCAATTCGAATATGCAAGGGTGTGTGTCCGTGTGAAAATAAATGTGCGTGTTGCTTGTGTAAATTAATTAAACAGCAATTCCTTATGAAGATGTGACTCTATAGGTGTTTCTCCTTCTGCTGCTCGTGATGAAGTGGAAGTGCAATTCTTGAGTTTAGCATGTCAACGCCAATCGATCAATAGAAGATCTGCTGCTGCTCTCTCCAAAGCGTGGGAACACTTGTTGTTGCTTTCGTATGTTGCAAGTGGTTGAGCCGCCTTCTCGCGGCTGTTGCTATGTGCAGTTTTTTTGTACGAAACAATATTGCATAGTTGTATTAATGCGTTGCATGACACAAAAAATAGAAGGTAGAGCCGTTGCTTCTTCTCAGCCGCCATGTTGCACATCTGACACTAAAGGTCTTTTTGACGTTCTTCTTTGAAAATGTGCTACCGTACTGTTGTTAGAAAATCCCTTGAACATTTTCTTACGACAACAAAATTTAAATGTATTTTGTTTAGGTTTTTTGTTTAGATGTATTAGTTCCGTATGTATATTTTCCGCAATGAAACTTATAGTTTTGGTGTTTGATGTTTTGACGAATGAATAAAAATTTTTCAATTACCATCAATCTCACTGAAATACAAAACATACTTCAATTCGATATTTCAAAGTACTAGAAAACAAAGTGTTTTTTAATTTGTCGCCGTGCCAAATAATCGGTGGGTCGCCAATTTGTTGGCACTGACAATAGTTGCCTATTTCTCACATTTTGCTTGGTGGGTTGTTCCTGTTTTTAAGCTTCGTTTTTTTTTTCAAACTTCAAATGTAAACAATGCAACGTTTCTTTTTAGGCCGAACATTTTTTAGGACACGGTTTTTAAACAGCAATTTGAAAACACAAAAAAAAATTAATATTAGTAAGAAATTAAAAAAAAATAATTACATAATAATTTACCTTTGTATTATTTATTGCGTTATTGCTTGTCTAACAGTTAATAATATTACTCAACAAAATGTACTAGTCACATTGAAATGTTCGTGTTTATTTTAGAAAAAGATCTAAAAATCCTTAGAACCTTAAATAGCCCTAATTTAGTATTACAACGAAGTGGCATCACGACCCAAGCTATTGACAAATACGAGACACGTCAATAAGCACGTTTAGTGTCAAAACAAATTACAGCGGTTCTACCTTCTATATTTGTATCAGGGTGCGTTGGAAGTGCGTTTCGGTACCATGCGAGGATGACAGGTGCGCAGTCAACATGGTGCAAGCAAGTTTTGGGGGCTCGGCCTTCCGATTCATTAACTATCCCCCTTGTCAAGACCGGACCGTCCTCGGGTCGATACAAATTATTGTTGCTTCTTCTACTTCTTCTTGTAGGCGTTGAGATGATAGGGCTATTCTTCTCGCAGGTTCGATCTTTATTGTTTTTCTTTTATAGAGTCGTATTTATAAGTTGCTCAATTGTGAAGGCAAAAAAAAATTTACAATTTTTCAGTTTAATTTTAATGTTTTACATAGTTAGTTTAATAAGCACGGTAAAAATTCAAAATTAAGGAAAGTGGAAAAAATTTAGAATAATAGTTTTTGTAAATTTTTGTAATGCGGTGTAATGATTCGTTTTAATAGATTTAATATTATTATTATAAAAAAAGGAAAAAATTAGAGTTGTTTTAACGGATTGTGCTTTTAATTGTATGGCATTATTTGCATTTTTTTAATCAAAGGAAGGGAAAGGAAATACATTAAACAGATTTTGCTTTTGCTTCTTATTCAAGATGAAATGCTTTTTTCATAAAGAAGGGAGGAAGCAATTCAGCGGAGATTGCTTTTGTGGTATTTTTTCCATCAATCACGACCGTACTTCCAAGGTCTTTTTCCACAACCTTTTCAATAAAAATTTTATCGAATTTATTTCCTAATCGTTTGTTTCTTTTAAGGCAGGTTCTCACCTTGTGGAAAAAAAAAACAACAATTTTTTTTTTTGCCTTATCGTGTAGATATATGTTTCAAATATGTGCTCCAGAAATTTCAGATCAAAATCTGACAAATTACCAAAGTTACAGGCCGTTAAATAGAGCAGTGTACAGCACCGGCCGAGCGCGCTTTAAACTTTAAACGCGTTTTTCTCAGAACCACATTTTCGGACCTTACGGAAGTAATTGAAGGCGCTGGAATGAACCAATCGTCGCCAAAAATATTGAAAATTGTTTATTTAAAAAAATAATTAGTCAACAAAAAAATGCAAACATCGTAATTTTTTTTTCAAAACCTCATAACTTTTTTAATTTCGATTTTTTTTTCATGATCGTAGTTCATTCAATAGATAATACGGTACACATTAAGAATGTGTTCGATTTTTGTGTTTCCGATCACGGGTTTTGACGGAATCACTTCCGGTAGCGGGACACCTCCTCGCCGACATGCCGCCACTGATGGACGCCCCCTCCCCTTTTTTTGATTCATTCAATTTTACAAATTGTATTCTCTAAATAAATGTGTGTTCATATCCAGAAACAATTTTCAGCGTTGTATCTTTAACCGTTTTCTAAAAAAAAATTCGTAAAAAAAATTCACTTTTTCGGATCCACAAGGTGAGAACCTGCCTTAAGGTAAACCTTTTCTCCGACTTCGTAAGTTTTTCTTGTCTTGTCAATGTTAACTCTACCTAAGGTTTTTTCTTGAGCTTCAGTTAACTTTTTTCCTATAATTTCCAGCCTCTCTGCGGGATAATTGTGAAGTACATCGATTGGTTTAGCATTGGTGACAAAATGAATGCTACAATTATATTTATGTGTTTCTAGTAGCACAAGGTCGACAGTTTCGTCTATGTGCTGCTGCTCCTTAATGCACCGCGCTATTTCCATCAAGGTGGAATGAAACCTTTCGACGGTGCCATTGCTTTCACTATGGAGTGTCGGTATAAAAAATTGTTCTATGGAGAAATTGTCCCTAAGTAAGGTTTTGATGAAATTAGAGTGAAGCGCTTTTTCGTTGTCAGATACTATGATTTTAGTGTTATTAAATTTTAGTAATATTTCTAACAAAGCATCCTTTATATCAATCGTAGATCTTGAAGCGATAGGCTTTGCAATTGCAAATTTTGAGAATTTATCCACACATGTCAAAAAGTTTCGCTTACTTGTTATAAAAATGTCGATGTGGAGGATTTCCCCTGGATGTTTTGGAATGGGAGTTTTACCAATTTCAGGATTAGGTGGTTTACGTGTGTACTTATTTTCCATGCATATCTTACAATTTGTAATAATATTTTTTAATAATTTTGTTGGTAATTTTCGTGCAAACAGCGATGAGCACGATTATGTTCTATCGCTACTGTTTCGAGCTGATCATTTTTATTTGTAAGATCGATGACGAGCTTCTGTGTGTGGACAAAGTTAACGCCTGGGAATTCCGACACTAAAGTGTTTTGAATTTCTGCTAAAACAGCAAGGTCACAGTGAATTCCATTAGTGACGGCAGGATTGATTAAACATTTTAAGCCGTGCATAAGATTTGCAATTGTATCAAACAAAATTGTGTGTCGAGTTAGTTTTTGAAAAATAATTTTGGTATTTTTACTGAAAGAATTAGATTTTGCCAAGTGTGGTGGATTTCTTCTAAGTGCGTGATTGGCAGTACGTGTAGAGGATTTTTTTTGTCTAAGTACGTGATTTACAGTATGGGTTGGCTTATTATTAGGGCGAGCCGCGCCAGTTACAAGTGGCTAAAAAGCCGACGTTATGTGGCTTATTATTAGGGCGAGCCGCGCCAGTTACAAGTGGCTAAAAAGCCGACGTTATGAGCAGTATTTCAGTGAAGGAAACGAACAGTTTGCCTCATGTCATAAAGCTGATCTTTATTTTGAAAAACAAGGTCTTATATACTAAAATTTACAACGGTTGTGCGGAGGGGCAATTCCAGTGCTCCTCCTTCCATTTCCAGTCGATGAGCATCGAGCCAATCACAGCGCGGGTCAATTCTGACGACGCGGCATTTTCCCTAAGTGGGCCAACGCTCTGCGTCGACCTGTGGTAGGTCGGGTCGTATTGCAATGCGCGATCGGTGCAAGTGCCCACATGTGTTGTGACATGTGTCGCTTGTGCAAGTGCAGGCCACTTGAGTGACGCCGGCGTTCTTGTGCATGCGACACTTGACACTTGCAAAATGTAAACAAAGTGGCGCGCGCACCGATTGATGTACGTTGGTCTTGTCGATTGACTTGTGCGCTATACTGTTGGCATAAGTGGTCACGCGGTACCACTACACCCTTACCCTTAAGCGAAAAATTATTCCTTGGAAAAATTTTTAGAATTTCGGGGGGGGATTGGAATTGCTTTACAATATGATAATAATAGTATGGTGATAATAGTAGCAATTTTATGATGATGATAGTATATTAATAATAGTAGTAAACTTATAATGTTTAATAGTAATTGTATGTTCTCTTAAAATGTATTCTGGTTTTGTGTGTTACATTAAAGTGTATATTTGGTTTTTATATTTATTGTTTATCTCCTAAGTATTTCTTTAGATTGTTATTATGTAGTTCTTTGTTTTCCATTTATATCTATTATTGTATTTACTCCTTTTCTTTCAACTATTCTGTACGGTCCGTGATATGGAGTTTGCAGTTTTTTACGTGTCTCTAGTTTCACATATACTAAATCTCCTACTTCTAAGTTTGTTACATTAATGTTAGTATCGTATCTTAATTTTCTTTTATCTTTCGCTAATTCAATCATATTTCTAGCCTTATTTATTGATGTTCGTAACCTAATTTTAAGCTCATTTGCATAATTTTCAATGTCATACTTTTTTCATTTCTGTTTATTGTGTCACTTGGCAATTGTGGCAATTTACCAAACACTAGTTCATATGGTGAATATAGCGATTCGACGTGTGGTGTCGTGTTGTACGCGAATGTGTAATATGGTACCCACTTGTCCCATTCATAATCGTTCGTAAAAGCAAGTAAGTATTCATGTAATGTTCTGTGGTTGCGTTCAAGTGCGCCAATTGTTTGGTGGTGGTAAGGCGTCGAAAAAATTTGTCGCGTGTCAAGTAGCTTGCATATGTTGTGCATCAGCTCGTTCGTGAATTCGGTGCCTCTGTCTGATTTCAATGTGTTGAAGCAACCGTACTTGAGTATGAATTGTTCTACTAGTGTTTTTGCTATTGTTTCTGCGTCTTTTGTTTCTATCGGGTGTGCTATGACGAATTTTGTAAGGTCACACTGCATTGTCAATATGTATCGGTATCCGTTTGAAATACGTAGCGGTCCGACTGTGTCAATTGTTATTGTTTCGAAGCTTGTTTTTGGTGTGTCTGTTTTAGTCAGCGCTTCTTTTGTGTGTCTTGTTATTTTGTTTGTTGTGCATTTCGAACAATTGTTTACAAATTCTTTGACCATTTGTCTCATATTTTTCCACACGTATCGTTGCTTCAGTTTTAATATAGTTTTTCTTATACCCAAATGTCCTGCTGTGCATGAGTTATGGAATTCGTCAATTAATTTATATTGTTGTATTGGGCTTAGTATTTGGAGTGGCGTGTCGTAAATTATTATTTTTATGGGCGAATATTTGTTTACATGTAGTTCATTATACTTTCTTTTGAACTCATTCATTTTGATATTTTCAAATATAAATTTTTGTCTGCAAAGGGCTAGCTCCTTTATATGCAGCTTATTTAGTGAACTGTGTAGCTTCTCCAACATTGGATCTAGTTCCAAAGGGTCATCACTACAAGTCACGTGCACTTCATTATTACTTATTTTGATCGTCGGCCGACGCTTTTCAATAATAAAATTCAACTTTTTCAAATTCTTCACATCAGTCATGGAGGTACATTCCCAAATATGGAGTTGATCAGGCTCCTTTGGAGATGTGTCCGTCCTGCTGATGCGTGTATTTATTTCTTTCTTCTTATTTTGCCCTTTTTCAATTGTTTCTTTTTTCTTGTTTAGCCCTTCTTCAATTTGTTCTTGTGTTTCTATTTTTGTTGCCTTACTCCGTGTTATAGCTAGTACTTCTTGTGTCGGTATCATTGCTTTTAAGTCGTCACTGTCTAGTTTGATGCGTGATAGTGCATCTGCGTTCGTATTGATTTTGCCTTGTTTGTAGATTATTTCGAAATCATAATCGGATAAATCTAGTCTAATTCTAGTCATTTTCGACGATGGGTTTTTATGGGAAAATAGTGAAACTAGTGGTCTGTGGTCAGTTACTACTATGAATTTTCTACCGTAGAGATATGATCTGAAATAATTTATTCCCCAGTGTATTGCTAAGAGTTCTTTTTCTATAATTGGTTTATTTATGTCGTGTTTTTGTAGTGATTTGCTTGCATAGGAGATTGGTAAGTCGTGTCCTATTTCACCTTGTGATAGTACTGCGCCTAAGGCAAAGTCTGAGGCATCTGTTGTTAGTATGAAGGGTTTGTTGAAATCTGGATATTGTAGTACAGGCGGATTAACTAATTTTTCTTTTAAATTTTTAAAGGCTTGTTCGCACTCGTCTGACCAAATGAAAGGTGTCCCTTTCTTGAGGAGAGAGTTTAAACATTTGACGATATTCGCAAAGTCAGGTATGAAACGTCTGTAGTAATTGCAGAAGGCAATGAATCTTCGTACGTCATCTGCGTTTTTTGGCGTGGGGTATTTCATGACTGCTTCGCATTTGGTTGGATCTGTCTTAACGCCTTTGTCGGTGATTAAATGGCCTAAATAAATAACTTCTGGTCTAAGAAAGTGGCATTTGCTTGCGTTTAGCTTCAGGTTGTATTGTTGTAATCGGTCGAATACTTTGATTAAGTTTGCGTTGTGATGCTTCAGTGAGCATCCAAACACAATAATGTCATCAACGTATAAGAACGCTTCTGTGCTTAATCCGCTGAGAGCTATTGTCAACATTCTTTGGAAACTATTGGAGGATATTTTAAGTCCGAAAGGGAGTCTTTTGAATTGGTAGTGTCCATCTTGAGTTGAAAATGCTGTGGGTGGTCTTGAACTTGGTGCTAAAGGGATTTGGTGAAAAGAACTGGTCATGTCCAAAGTTGAAAAGTATTTTGCTCTTCCTAGGACGTCTAGAACGTCTTCTAGTCGTGTGAGTGGAAATTTGTCGTTAATTATTTTGTCATTGAGTTTTCTGTAGTCCACAACTAATCGCCATTTTTTTGTATTGTCTTCGCTTTTCTTCGGTACTAGTAGTAGAGGTGCGTTATATGGACTGGTTGATGGTTCTATTATGTCACTGTCTATTAATTTTTGTACTTGTTTCTTTATTTCTTCCTGTTGGGTTTGTGGCAGTCTGTAGTTTTTTATGTATACTGGTGTGGAGTCTTCTAAATTAAGTTGTTGTGTATAGAAGTTGTTTGTGGTGATTTCTTCTCCTTCTAGATGGAATACCGATTGGTAGCGTCTAAAAATGTCCATTAGTTCTCCTTTACTTTGTGGGTCAAATGTATTTAGCTTTAGCGTAGTTATGAGTTTTTCAAATCTGCTATTGTTTGTGTATTTATTTCCGTGTTGTGTTCTTAATATTGTATAATTTGACAGTTTCTCTAGTTGTGGTTCTACGTCTTTTATTGTGACTGTTTTGTTTGTTGTGTTAATGATTTTGATGTGACAGTTGCCTTTTGCTGGTGCAATGGAGTTGGCTAAGAATACTCCGTCTGTGAGTTCTTTATTTAGAATGACGGTATCTTCTTCTGGTCTTAAATTTATCGGTATTATGACTTCACATCTGGGTGGAATTGTGTGTGTTTTGTTGTGTGGGGTTTTTGTTGTAATGGGGAATACGTGTTCAGTTTCGTTTATAATGATTGTTAAAGTGAGGGTCTCGTAATCTAGTTTACACATGTATTTGAGTAGAAAATCTCTTCCTAAAATTCCATCTGTGATAATTGGAAAATCGTCGTTGACCATTTGAAAGGTTAGTTCGGTTTTTGCGTCTCTTAGGGGGAATGTCAATTTAAATGTTCCTAGTGAGTTTATCTCTGCAGGTGATATTCCTGTTAATTTGCATCTGTTTTCTGTATTAATGTCGATAGTGTCGTCGTTGTGTACTTTGCAAATTGATATGTCTGCTCCGGTGTCAATGAGAAATGTCATGGGTTTGCGAAATTGACTGCATTTGAACGTGACATAATTGGTTAAGTTGTCTGTTATTAGATATATTCGTTTATTATTTGTTCTTCCTCCCCCGGAGGATTCGAATTCTGTTCCTCCGGGTCGCCCTCGTTTCCCTGTATGTAGTTTATTCGAGCTGGGCGACCTTGTCGGTTATTATTGTTATTGTTTTGGTACGTATTTCGATTGTTGTTTATGTATGACCCTGCATTGTTTCTGTTGCTTTGGTTGTTGTTTTGGTGGTATTGGTTTCTTTCGTTCTGGTTTCTGTATTGGTTCGGTGGGTAGTAATTTGAGTTGTTTACATACCCGTTTCGCTGTTGGTTATTGGCATTACGAAAATTGCTGTGGTTTGCGTTTCTGTTTTGGTAATCGTTTCTGTTTTGGTTGTAGTTTCTGTTGTGGTAATTGTTTGTGTTTTGGTTGTAGTTTCTGTTGTAGTTATTCTGGTTTCTATAGTTGTCTGAGTTGTATGAGTTTCTGTTATTTTGCTGATTATTGTGATAATTTCTGTTGTTGCCATTGTAGTTGCTGTTTCTGTTGATAAACATTACTCTTGCTTGGTTTTGCTGATTGTCTTTTTCAAGCTCTAAGGCCAATTCGACTGCTTGGTTAAAAGTTTTTGGCATTGCTGCGAAAATAGTTTGTTTGTATTCGCTGTTTAGTCCGTTTTTGAAGACTGTTAAGCTGTATTGTTCGTTTATTTTTGTTATGACATTTCGTTCTAGGGTGGTTGTGTTGGAACCGGCTTGGATAGTTTGTAACCTGTTTAATTCTGCAATCAAGTTTAGTATTTTGTTTTTGTATGTATTGATGTCAAGGTTTCTTTGTGTTAGGTAGGATAGTTGATTTTGAATCTGAGGCACTGTCGCTGTACTCTTGTATCGTTCGTTTAGCAGTTTTATCAATTCTTCAAGTGTGGTTGGAATATTGTTGCCAACTGCTGTTCTCACTGTCAGGCTTAACTTGGCGTGGAAAATGAATTCTAGTAGCTCTGTTTTGCTATTTGTGTCAAGTTTCTTGTTGATTAGTTCTGCTATTTTAGTGAAAGTGTCTAGTTCTTTGTAATTCCCTGTAAAGTTCGGGATGGCTTTCATGGCCGTTTCGATGCTAAATGCTGCCATTTTGATTGGCGGCTGTTTTTCTTTCGTGTCGTTATCGGTTAGTTTTTGTTTAAGTATTTGTATTGTGTTTTCGTACGTCTTGTTGAACGCTATTTTTATGCCTGTTATGTGTTCGTCGTTAGTGTTTTCTGTTAAAAGTTCTTCAAACCGTTGCTTTAAAGCGACTACGGCTCGTTGTTTTACAGTTAATGTTTCTTCTGTGTATTGTCGATGTGGTGTTTTACGTAAATTTGTCTGTATTTTATTTAATTCGTCGAGTATTTTCTCCATCTACATGCGGCTCATTTCTTCTTCTTTTAAAATTTCGGCCTTTTCTTTTCGTCAGTTTCTTCGTGCCTTAGTACTGTTTCGGTTCTACGTTGGTTTTTGTATTTCCTGTCCATTTTACTAAAATTTTTTTTTTTTTTTTCTTTCTTATGCGATAATGTTTCTTGGAGATAGTTGTGGGTTTTGTATATACAAATTAGTTTATTCTTTTTATGCGTTTATTTTTTTTTTGTTGTTTTAAACTACGGTACTAGTTTTAACATTTTTGGATACGAGTTTTTTTACGTAGTTTTTGTAGTGGTTGTTTACTTCTATTAATATTAATGCTATTACTAGTATTGTTAGTATGTATAATAGATAGTTATTGTTATTGTTCGTGCTGCCCGTGGTGGCGCTGGAGCTGGCTGCGTTGTTGGTGGCTACGATGACCTCCTCCTTGCTCTTTGTGGTCCCCATGCAGTTGTCGTAGTAATTGGCCCTTGATGTCCTTGTCTGTCGTGATCGCTAGTATCCTATATAGCTCGGCTCGTCGTTTCCGTTCTTTTACGTGTCGGCCTGATCGTGGTCGTTTTTGTGGCTTGTCGGTCTCTGTTGATTGCTGGACGTGTTTCTTCTGCCGTGCCCTGTATTTTTCCAGGCTTAGCGGTTGTGGGCCTGCTGATTTGGGTGTTGGTGTGTATTTCGGGGGTTCTTCTTGTGGGGTTGTGGCCGTTGGTATATACTCTTCTGCTGCCAGACGGACCCACTTCTCGAAGATAGCGTCGATCTCTTGTTGTGTTGTCATCTAATTGGATTTGGTTTAGGTGATTGTGTCTCGTTTTCAAATATTTCCTGGGCTGTTTTGGTGCTCGGCAGGACTACGTGTTGTGAATTTTTGTTTATTGGTGGTCGTTGGGCAGGATCGCCATGTGGTGGATTTCTTCTAAGTGCGTGATTGGCAGTACGTGTAGAGGATTTTTTAAGTACGTGATTTACAATATGGGTTGGCTTATTATTAGGGCGAGCCGCGCCAGTTACAAGTGGCTAAAAAGCCGACGTTATGAGCAGTATTTCAGTGAAGGAAACGAACAGTTTGCCTCATGTCATAAAGCTGATCTTTATTTTGAAAAACAAGGTCTTATATACTAAAATTTACAACGGTTGTGCGGAGGGGCAATTCCAGTGCTCCTTCTTCCATTTCCAGTCGATGAGCATCGAGCCAATCACAGCGCGGGTCAATTCTGACGACGCACAATGGGGTAAACATGCCAAAAACCCGCGCATTGCCTATTTTATGCTGTAATATCTATACGGTTAAAGATAAATACCTCAAATTTGGACATCTCCTTCAAGACTCTTCAGAGATTTGTTCACCATAATTTTATTTGATTTACTGTACCGTGCACCGGCACCCTACAGTCGGCAATTAGGCACTTTTAAAATCTTCATTAGTACAAAACAAAACCAAAGTTAAAGTATTTAAATCGACCCAAACTGACTTATGAATACTCTAGATTGTAGCCACGCCCCCATTTTTTGCCTCCTTTCATAAAACACCCACATAAAACACATACATGTAGGGTAATTCGTATTTAAGAAAAACCATTTGATACGGGTTGATACGGCTCATAACGGGTTAATGGGGAGTACCATGCCCACTTAACGTTATAAATAACCACAAAAGGGCAGATGACGTTGGTAAGTATATAAATATAATAAATTTTCCCAATTTAACCAGTATGCTTATATGGCAACCCTACTTAAAAATGGGCGTTCCATGCCCATTTTTACGTCAGAGTTTAGTTAAGTCACTTGTAAATTCCATACAAAGTTTTATTGAAATATATTGCCTTTTTCAAGAATCATCCTGCGTACCCGCCGAAAAAATTGATACAAAATATTTTTTTAGCATATTTATTAATTCAGGTGATAAATCACATATATTTTTACTTTATTTATTTTTTTTAATAAGGGAGAAAACACATACATGTAGGGTAATTCGTATTTAAGAAAAACCATTTGATACGGGTTGATACGGCTCATAACGGGTTAATGGGGAGTACCATGCCCACTTAACGTTATAAATAACCACAAAAGGGCAGATGACGTTGGTAAGTATATAAATATAATAAATTTTCCCAATTTAACCAGTATGCTTATATGGCAACCCTACTTAAAAATGGGCGTTCCATGCCCATTTTTACGTCAGAGTTTAGTTAAGTCACTTGTAAATTCCATACAAAGTTTTATTGAAATATATTGCCTTTTTCAAGAATCATCCTGCGTACCCGCCGAAAAAATTGATAAGTACAAAATATTTTTGTAGCATATTTATTAATTCAGGTGATAAATCACATCTATTTTTACTTTATTTATTTTTTTTAATAAGGGAGAGGGCTGGGTTGTGAACCAGGCTGGGTTGTGAACCATTACTGTTTTTTCTTTCCCTAATTGACATATCGCCAATCTTTCAACTGTCAAGTTTGTCTTATGATATGACTCTGCTTTTGTGGTTACACCGAAGTACAAACACGTATTGCTTGTGGCAGCAATCGAGTTTGAAAGACATCGTGTTTGAAAATCGACTGCGAAAACTTTTTTGCTTTTTGTAAAGTGCTATGCAAGTGACTGAAGTTATTGCAAAAATGTAAGTGTAACACATATTTATTTAGGGTATTGATTCTATTTTACGATCCAACATTTGTTTATGTTGAAATATGATTGGAAGTGTCCTTATTTTAAAAGTTAAAAAGTGGCATCGTGGTTGGGCTGTGAACCACTGTGGGGGCTGGGTTATGAACCACCTGGTTTTCGGACTACATTTGCACTAGGACGGTCAAATATCGCCGGATTTATTAAAATAAAGTAATTTTATATAATGTCACTCGATTTCGGTGAGTTCACTTGAAGTGATCCAATGCGAGAACGCGTTCGTATTTCATATGCAAACATTGCGACACCGATTAGGATGAAAAAAAACAAATTTTGAGCACTTGCATTCATTGCGATTTTTTGGCTTAAGTGGCGTCATTATAACCTTTTTTCACCTCTCGAGCCTTCCTGAATTAATAAATTTTCAACTTATTTCAAAATTATGGGTGTTTTCTTCGTATTTTTCGACTTTGATTGCGATTTGCGAGATGGTTCACAACCCAGCCACTTTTTTGGAAAAGCGAAAAATCACATCCTTATAAAATTGGACGTAGAGAGTTAAATGTTAATCAAAACGGTAATCTGTCTTCATAACAAATTGCGCGTTGTATTTACCTTTCCATCGGTATCTTCGATTTTTCGATATCTTTATTCTGTGAAAAGTTATAAACGTACCGACCCATACGCGCGTTAAAAAGTTTTTAGTTCATATATATTTGTTTTCTTACTAAGAGAAGTGAATAAATGTCCAAAAATCTAACCATTCCGCAGCTTTCCGCAGATAAGTTGGGTATCATTTTTTTTATGAAGGTTCCTACTTACCTTCCCTAAAGATTTTCGATTATCCATGATTATCCATAAAAGTTATACACCACGAAAGTAGGACATTTTCCTAAAAAAATCGTTGTTTTTGCCCAAACTTTGAGAACTTATATCTTTACAAGAAAATGTGCCATGGAAAAGAATTATATGTCAAATTAAATGTAGGAACATGCTTATTATATCTACAAAAACTTATTTGATTATATTTAAAAATAACGATTTAATTGACATTTCAGCATCACCATCAAAAAAGTTGCATCGACAAAATGAAATTGAGTATAAAAACACCAAAATTTGAACGGCTATACAGCAGTTAGTTTCGGTCCAATTTACATGCAAAAAGCATTTTCTGACTGCCACATGCATGTAGATTACGAAAAACAAAAAAAAAAAGTAAGGCCCGTAACTTTAAGATTAGCCGTAATGCGCGGGTTTTTGGCATGTTTACCCCATTGTGCGACGCGGCATTTTCCCTAAGTGGGCCAACGCTCTGCGTCGACCTGTGGTAGGTCGGGTCGTATTGCAATGCGCGATCGGTGCAAGTGCCCACATGTGTTGTGACATGTGTCGCTTGTGCAAGTGCAGGCCACTTGAGTGACGCCGGCGTTCTTGTGCATGCGACACTTGACACTTGCAAAATGTAAACAAAGTGGCGCGCGCACCGATTGATGTACGTTGGTCTTGTCGATTGGCTTGTGCGCTATACTGTTGGCATAAGTGGTCACGCGGTACCACTACACAAGACTAATTGGTTTTTAAATTGATTAATAGGATGATTGATAGTTTTAATAACATAAGTCAGTGATTCTTCACTGTACACAGTTTCTTCTACTTTCGATTCCTTTAAGTTATGGCTGAACTGTCTGGAAAGTGCATCGGCGACTTTATTCTCGTTTCCGGGCTTATAATGAAAGGTTGGCGAGAATTCCTCTATAAACGCCCGCCATCTCTTCATTTTGGTGTTTGGGTTTTTCTCGGAAATGGCGAATATAAGCGGCTGGTGATCGGTAAAAATGTTAATATCTTTGATACCATAAAGGTAATTCCGAAGCTTTTTCAGCGCCCACACTATAGCCAGAAGCTCGCGCTCGTTCGTGGCATAATTCTCTTCGGTAGCCGAGAGTGTTCGGGATACCGTTTTGAGACAGCACTGCACCCAGAGCACTCGAGGAAGCGTCCGTGGTCAGTTCGAAGGGGCGATTGTAATCCGGATAGTGGAGGAGAACATCTTCAGAGGCCAAAACTCGCTTCACTCTTTCAAACGCTCGCATTGCCTCGGGGTCGAGAGCGATTTCAAAACTTTTCGATTTTTGTGCTCCCACTTGCCCATTTTCGCGACGAAGATATCTAGTCAAAGGCTTAACAATGGAAGCATAATTTTTAACAAATCGACGGTAATAGCCGGAAAGGCCAAGGAATGAACGTAAAGCTCGAAGTGTTGTTGGAGGTGCGTAATTTAGGATATCATGAATTTTTTCGTGGCAAGTCTTGATGCCTTTTCGTGACACCAAGAAACCTAAAAACTCGACCTCGGTCCTAAAGAATTTAGATTTTTCTACTGAAGCCCTCATTCCAGCCTTTTCCAATTTTCCAAGGACGTGATTTATGCTTTTTAAGTGGGATTTTTCATCGGGTGAATAGATGATAATGTCATCAACATACACATGACAACATTTGCCTATATCATCACGGACTACATCATCAATGGCCCTCTGGAAGATACTTGGCGCGTTTTTGAGGCCGAAGGGCAACCGACAAAATTCATATTTTCCATTGTTAACATTAAATGCGGTTTTTTGTCTGTCCTCCTCGCACATAACAATTTGGTGGAAACCGGACTTTAAGTCTAAAGTCGTAAAAAATTTTGATTGCCCTAAGTTCGCCAAGATAACCGATGTATCCGGTATGGGGTATCGATCAGGAATTGTTCTCTCATTTAATTTTCTGAAATCGATAACCATACGTAACTTCGGGTTTCCATGTTCGTCCAGGCCTTTTTTGGTCACAACATGAACCGGTGAATTATAAGGAGAACAGAATTTTCTGATAATGCCATCTTGAAGAAGGGTTTTAATTTCATTATTAATAAAAGGGGCAACTGAAATGGAAAGGGGTAACTTTTACTATAAATTGGATCACTAGTATTAGTGCGAATTCTAGCTTTAACTTTGGTGTTGTATGGCAGAGCTCTATTGGGGTCAGCAAAGGCAGTGATATTATTTTTAATAATTTCGCGAAATTGAGGTAGAACGTGTGAGGGAACCGAACCCTCTTCTATGGTTGTCAAGTTTACTTGATTGCATGAGAGGTGTTGCAACTTCACCTTACCATTTTGGTAAAATAAATACCCCTTTTCGGCATCGACCTTTGCAGTAATTTGCCTGAGAAAATCATAGCCTCAAATACCGTCGAACGTACTTCAATTTGGTAGTAAATAGAACGTTGAGGTATGGTCTAAAACATTAATTTGACATTGTCAGTGATGACGTGATACGAAACTGGCAGGGGAAGCGAATTTGTTGACCATTTTTTGCATTTCACATACACAATCTGTATGAGGTGTCATGGCCCTGTAGGAAATGGGACTGGTTGAACCATGTAGTTTTTCAACTGGTTGCTTGTCAGTCATAGCTGACTTCAGAACCGACTCGTTTCCTTGGAGCAAACTTACCCTTTTAACGTGGCGTCGCTGACAGTCACTTGAACAAGTAATTGTTAAATTAACTTACAAAAAACCATTTGAAAAACCAATAAATTTTGGGAACCAATTGTCTCAGGTCCGACAGGGGTGGGTCAGTGATTGGTTCAACAGTGTGGTCGCGTTGAAGTTAGAACAAAGCGCAAAGTTGCAATTTAGAGGTAGCTTGTCTTTCGTATTTTTTAGAAAAAGGCGTATTAATACGATGCATGTTATTATTTTCATAATTGTCAATCATTTCAATAGGAAAGACATACATTTTCTCGATGCATGTTATTATATTCATAATTGTCAATTATTTCAATAAAAAATGCATACATTTTCTAAACATTGTTATGTTTTTATGTTATTTGTTATGTTATTATGTGCAGCTGCACATTTAGCAGCCATCCAGGGTCAACCCGATTTGCGTTTCGCAAATTAAACACCAAATCATCGGAGTTCAGAGATGCTTTTGGTGTAAAATGCACTGTTCTAGACACAAGTGTGATTTTTGATAATGAGTCAATGAAAACTTAAATAATGACATGTTAGAGACATATTCAAACGATGTTATTATATTTGTAAGCAGTAATATAATTTTATATTCATTTTTCTATAAACATATCACAGAACTCTGTGCAAAAAATAAATTAATGTTCTATGCAATTAAAACTGAACCACAACGATAACCCTCACACCTGAAAATTGAGCAGCACAACAACCCTCCATTTTGGAATTGACCAACACAACAAGCCTCCATTTTCAGTTTGTATGGAGTCAGGAATATCAGCTGTGCGGCCGGAGTATCAGCTGTTATGTCAGAGTATTGGTGAATTGTATGTGTGTATTGTGGCTTTTTTCACGCTTCTCCTCTCACTTTCGCGTCACGTAGTCACTGACATTGTTTAGTTATGGAATTTTAGTGATGAGCAAAACGGCGATTTTCAAATCACAGTGTGATTTGCGATTGCGATGTGAAAATCACTGTGATTGAAAACTGCGATTTTGAATCACTGTGATTTTCAATCACAGTTCTATTGCAAGAATCTATCTATCGCACGCGGCAGCTCGCGGACTTGTTTGAATGCGAAAAAATTAACATTGGTTTTCCATTCAAAAGTTAGTCGGAAGAAAATGTCTAATATTAAGGAAGTTACACATCCAGTTCTTAGCAATTTACATCCAAAAACTATTAACTTTATGACTTTATGTTGCCGGAAGCAGATTATATGTTATTTTTCAAACTTAAGAGAAAATGTAAGGAGTTTGTCATAATTAAATCTTAGCCAATGGTCCTTATATTGTCACAATTCTGCATTCTTCCGACAGCTTTTCTCATACAATTTTCGTGCTGCCAATGTGCAAAAGATACGCTGAGAAAATATCAGCTGTTTTTTTTTATTTTTCATAATGGACCTGGTATCAATGGATATCAACCATTTGCCTGTAGTGGAAAAGGGAGCACTAGAAAATGAAATAAATGTTAGCAGCATTGTCACAGTGCAGAGAAACGAGTGTTGAAATCGTTGCCAGTCAAGGTGCGATTCGCTTCTCATTTGTTCACAGCGATTTTGGCAAAACAGTGATTTTCAATCGCTGTTTTCGTTGCCAGTCAAGGTGCGATTCGCTTCTCATTTGTTCACAGCGATTTTGGCAAAACAGTGATTTTCAATCGCTGTTTTCGTTGCCAGTCAAGGTGCGATTCGCTTCTCATTTGTTCACAGCGATTTTGGCAAAACAGTGATTTGGAAAACAGTGATTTACAATCGCTGTTTTCGTTGCCAGTCAAGGTGCGATTCGCTGCTCATTTGTTCACAGCGATTTTGGCAAAACAGTGATTTACAATCGCTGTTTTCGTTGCCAGTCAATCGCAATGTGACACTGTGATTACAAAATCACAGTGAACAAATCACCGGTTGCGATTTTTTGCTCAACACTATGGAATTTGTACCGTTAATAGATTTTAATTTAAAGGACTTATCAACCGGTTTGATTCCTTTGAGAAACGGAAGATCCTTGAAATAGTTTTTCGACGTGCCAGTGTCGATCAAGATGCGTAGCTCCTGGCCGTTTCTGTTTCTTTTTGTGATAAACGGCAGGAGCGATTTTAGTTTAAAAAATTGATTTCATCGGTAACATACACGTCACCCTCGCAATATTTTTTATTTTCATAATCATTACCTTGATAATAGTTATCATCGTTGTAATAGTTGTCAATACGGCCTTCGCGTTCTTCTTCACTCGCAGTCGCACCCAATTTTTCTGACATAAAGTTAACTTTTTGCGTTTTGTGCAGGGGCAATTGAAACGAATCTGACTGCTCGTAGGCACGCTTGAATGCCGTTGGCTGATCGGAATCTAATCGTTGCGGATGACCATTAGTGGAGATGGGATGTGGATGAAAAGTATTTTTTTCTGTTGCTGAGGTGGTACAGGAAAGTTTGGAGGAGTTTGACGTTGTCGATAGTAGCTCTATCCCGAGAGGAGCGCAACTGCCGTTGATTATTGCGCTGTGTTTGTTGAAACTGTGGCATTGTTAGTATTGGTTTATTTGTTTTGACTGAGCTACCTACGGCGAAGGCACATGCAAAATCATAACGCGCATGACTGGTTTCTAATTCTTGGGCGACAGCAAGAGCAGTTGGTAGGTCGTTAGGCCTAGCAGAAAACATTATATCACACATTGGACGTCGGAGTCCAGATATGAAGACACGCAATGCGTTTTCCCTAGCGCGCTAGTTAAGGAATGCATTCCGACATACCAAAATTCAAAATCGAAAACAAAATATCAGCCAGCAACAAACAATATTCTTATCAAACAAATAGAATAAACAAACAAAACCCAAACTACAAAACGCAAACTAACCCAAAATATCATTATCGGTCAGTACACTAAACCAACTAACACCATCTGCTACCTGGTAGCAGACAAAACAAAAGACGGAACTAAACGGAAAGAAAATGTATTAGGTATCGTAAGTAACATTAAGAGAAACATGTAGTCAGTTTAAGATCAGACTCAATAAACGCAGCACGCATGTGTTGAAGAAAAACACAGGAATCTGCGTATCGTTTGTTAACTGGGGGCTCAAGCCGGTCTTTAAGCCATTTTTATCCTAGGGTGATGAAAAAAGGATAGAATAAAATTAAAAAAATCCCACGGGAAGTAGGACTTCCAGCACTAGTGTTTGAAAAAAGTGCTTAAATAATAAACAAAACACCAAGGTATAAGTCTTGAAACAGCGGATAATACTTTTGGAAAATTAACAGACCCTGGAATATTGGACAGTTAATTTATCAGCAAGGTTTTCATCGATCCATCACGAAGCGGACGGACATCGAAAACACCAAGGTATAAGTCCTGAAACAGCGGATAATACTTCTGGAAAATTAAGAGATCCTGAAATATTGGACAGTAAACTCACCAGCAAGATTTTGATAATCTGAGCAGGAACTTCGATCCATCACTCAGCAGACGGACTTCGACGTTATCATCAATTACTAAAGAATAATCCAGCCAAAAAAACAAAAATGGAGCAGAGAATGGCCCAACTTACCGCACAAATTACGTCAATGATCGCGGCCATGCAAGAGCAGCAACAGTATAGACCAAATATAAGGATGCAGAGAAGCGAACTCCAGCAACCAACATTTCAATCAAGAAGTTTTAACAACCAACCACAACAACGGCAACCTGCACCAATCCCCATGGACGTGGTTAATTCCAGGCAGTTCTTACGGACAACGAGGAACAACAATGCCGTTAATGGTAATTATAACAATGCAAATATACCTAGTAATCAGAATGTGGCTATACCACAAAATAGAATGCAAATTAATCAGACTAAACACGAAGAATTGGAATCTGAAGATTTGTGTAATTATGAAGAACAATATGAATCAGGCAGTACCTTTCTAAAGCGAGTAAATGGGCTGCCCTGCATTCAAACAAAGTGCGGTTTAACGGGCACACCCGTTACCCTTTTAGTAGACACAGGATCTACCAATAACTATATCAATATAACATGTGAAATTGGAAAATCCATTAAAATTAAACCATTTAAAACTAAAACTTTACATGGCTACTCAGTTATATATTCTAAAAAAATAATTACAATGTATGGTCATAATATAACATTTTTTGAAATTAATGAACTTAGCGAATATGACATGATTCTTGGTGAACAAGGATTACGCCAAATAAAGGCAGAAATAAATTTGTTCGACTATAGCTTAAGATACCAGAAGAAGAGGGTTCCAAGGGTTGAATCAAAGATTAATTATACTACTAACAATGAAAACATTAGAGACCAGGTAGATACATTTATGATAAGAAATAATTATAGTGAAACATTGCCTGAATCGGAAGAATGTGTTAAGAAAGATATTGAGAAACCGTTTAATGACAGAAAAAACCAACCAAGCAAAAGCCCATGTATTTCACCTATATGGACTTTACCAAAAAAGGGCACCGATGACCAAGGTAGACCCAAAAGACAGATGGTTGAGGATTTCAAGGAAATTAACGCTCATACTACTGACAAACATCCTATTCCACAAAAAAGTTCACCAAATAATATTATGAAAAGCGTTAAGCAGCCACTTAATTCATTTAAAAATCAAATTATATTACTACAGGATAACGAAAGAAACGAAGTAGTTATCCAAACAATATTTCCCGGTCGAATTAGACATAAAATATTTTTTAAAGACAAACCTGACTTGTTTATTAAACTAAAAGACGTTATTAGACCAAACGTTACTAACGCGCTGAAAATAGCTAAGGAACTAGTTTTTCATTTAAAATATGAAATTATTACTAATTTTCCAAATTATACATTTGTACTCGCTGAAAATCAAATGACGGACGTTACTTCTATTAAGGAACAAAAATAAATAGTTACGCAGGTACATAAACGTGCACATAAAAACTACAAAAATAATACACAAGAAATATTATTGACTCATTTTTGGCTTAACATTAAGGAAATGTGTAAACAAGAGGCACTATGTTGTGAAATATGTCTACAACACAGGTACGAGAGACAACCAAATATGCAACCTCTAAAAAATACACCGCAATTAGGAGATTTAATATACAGTAAAGCAACAAAGTGTAATAAACAAAAAGTGAAAGAAGATCGCGGGGACACGATTTTAACAGTGAGAGGGAGGACAATGCATAAGAACAACATACGGAAACAAAACAAAACATGCAACTCACAGGAACAGATTTCATAATCTCGTCGATATTTGCACTTGGAATTAGCTGAATCGGTAATTTTATTTCTAAATATCCCCATTGCTACGTAATATTTCTCCGCTTCGCCAAGTTGGATACGTCGAAGAATCCCCTCTGAATTCTGGTAATGATTTAATTAAGGGGGGGTTTCTACCTTGTGCGGTCAAAAATATCGATTTTTTTTTCATGCATTTTTGGATTAATACATGATTGTAGAATACGCTCCCAAAATTTGAAGTTGAAATCTTTCGAATTACGGAAGCAATTTATCGAAACAGGTAGCGGTGTCGGTGTCACTTAATACTGAAGCAAAACTTTGAACGCGTTTTTCTCAAAACTACATTTTTTGACCTTGCGGAAGTGATTTAGGCCACACGAGTTGAGCAATAGCTACGAAATTTTAAACAGTCATTTATCAAGGTCTTAGCTATGGCTGGAACTAGGATCTTCAAGAAATAATAATTTTTTTCATTAAAAATAGAAATTTGTATTGGAAAAAGTAGGTAAAATTTAGTTTTTTAGTCAAAATCGCATATATCCTTCATATTTCATTTTTTTCCAAAATCCTAGTTCCAGCCATAGACAAAAGGATACAGAATAAGAAAAAATTTCATTTTTGTGTTTCAAGTCATCTCAAACAGCGGCAGGACTTCCGCGAGTAAGGAAGTCCTGCCGCCATTGCTCGATGGCCCTTTGCATATTTTATCTTGAAACTTTTTTTACTTGTACAATAAACATATACCTACATCTGAAAAAATTTTCCAGTGTTTATCTTAAAAACCTTCCCATCAAACATTTTTAAAAAAAAACATGTTTTCTCGGCCGCACAAGGTAGAAACCTGCCTTAACCCACTTTCGGCCGCTGGTCGATTTTTCGACCAGCCACTTTGAAGGAGAGTAGCTCTGCACTTAGACATTATATCTTTGAATTTTTGAGGCATAAAATAGCTTCGGTCTTTTGGTAACCCCTCGAAATAATAATTTTTTTTTTAAAGATAATTTTAGAGATGTTGGTGAAGGCACGAAAAAAAGCATTTTTGTAGTCATATTTTGAATATTCTGAAAAATATATAACCTTTTTAAATTATTGATTTATTATTGATTATTTATGAAGCCCAAAGACCAAATTACCATAATCAATTGATATCCATAAGATTATGAAAATATTTTTAACTCTCAGCACCGCGTACTTTTCAGTGGTCGAAAAATCGACCATTGACCAGAAGTCGTCATGTATGTACATATGTAAGCCAACAATTGTTTGTTTTCATGCTTGATTATTATTTGACTTAAACTATGTACATATGTATATATTTGTTTTTATTTGAAATTGAATTTTTATTAATTTATAAAAAAAATTTTGTAAAAAAAAACACAAAAAAAATCCAAAAATATTCTTGATTAAGGTCCTAAATGTAAGTCCTTAAAAGGAATTACAAAAATATTGGCTATTTCTGGTAGCGGCCGAAAATGGGTTAAGTCTAAACTTGCCGTATCGCCTTCAATAGTAGGGTTAATGGACACAGGTAAATCCGGTTGGACACGTGGAGGCTCTAACCTATTAAGCGCCAAAGTAAGGCGGTTTAGTTGCTCTGTGAGTTCCCGCCGTGTTTTTTCATTAGTCGAATTTACTATTTCCAACACTTGTTCCCTACTAACACTCATCTTATTTAATTGGCTTTTGATATCTCTTACAAATAGGTTAAATCTTGAGAAAGTTGTGGAAATTATTTGGAGGTCTTGATTGCGATTACGTAACTCAAAGGATCGTGTGAGTTTTTGACTTGGTTGAAGCTAATTCACCCGTGCAATAAGTTCAATTGATTTTATAATGCAAGGGTAATTTATTGCTTTTATTACTTATCTGCAGTAATTGTAAATCTTAACAGTCTTTTAATTAAGAAGCAATACTCTGATTAATTTATTAGCATTTAACCTATATTGTTGAAGACACAAAAAGCATGCAAGCAAGTTTTGGGGGCTCGGCCTTCCGATTCATTAACTTGTATGCGCTGAGGTGAATGAAAACAATACGAGCAACTGCACAAGATAAAAAGCAAATTGAATTTCCATGACTTTCGGTTCTGCTATGAAAAATGAACCATGTGAATTCGCAAAGGCGTACAGTAGAGTGTGCGTTCCTATTGAAAAAAAACTAAAACCATGAATTTCTGCTGTGCAATGTTGGCAGTCATGTAGGCTACGTTGCCTTCTGACCTAATAAAATTCATACCGATAAATTTTTCAAATTCATACATATATTAACAGCAACATACTATTTATTATTATCATTTCCTTAAAATTTCTATTATTTAGTAATCTTATGTGTTCCTTAGTATTTTTATTTTATTCTTATTTTTCGTTTTACTTGCAATTTGCTCTCTTAACCAAGGGCAATTTTTTCTTAGCAAAATTATTAAAAGTAATCTATATATATAAAAGAGAGTGGCAGTATGTGTGTGACCGCATCACGCTCAAACGGAATGGCCGATTTTCATGGGGTTTGTTTTGTTCGATTCGTATTAAGTCAGTTCAGGTTCGTGCCAAAAGAAAATTCCAGAAAATCTATTGGGAAACTCGGAAAATCCATGCCATCTTTGACCGTGAATTTTGCATATTTTTAGATAATAACTTTGGAACCATAAGTCACACATCAATTAAATTCACTACGAACTTACTATTTAGTCATGTCCTGCGACAGTGGGAATGGGGCGGGTATTGGACGAGGGGGTGTGGCACCACCCATACAAGCTAAATCTTAATAATGGAATATCTTTGAAATTGTAAGGCGCACAGCATTGAAATTTGGTATAGCGTCGACCCATAGATGAGTCATTCTACTGGTAAGATTTGATGGGCCTTGGACAAGAGGCGGGGCACATTTTTTGTGACCCAAATATTTCGCTGAACTATAAGTCGCACAGCAATGAAATTAAGTACGAACCTACCATTTATTCAAATCTTTCGACAGAGGGGATGGTGCGGGTATTGAACAAGGGGGCGTGGCATCACCTATATAACTTAAATCTATATACAAACATGTCTGGGTATAGTGAACACCCTATGTAGTGAACACTTCAATATAGTGAACGCCCATATTTTTACATGGAGTAGCATGGGCTGAGGACAACAATACAAGCGTAATCTACGAAAAAGCGGTTCAAAAGTAACTTTGTGAACGCAAGAAACAAACGTCTATTCGCCATTTCTTTCAATAAGCATACATTAATATTTTCCTACGTGCGGGACGAAGTTCGCCGGGTCAGCTAGTCTAATATAAATTGCTCATGTTCCCAACAAGTAGACGGTTCTGAAAATCACATTTTGTATTCATCTACTTTGTTACGTTTGCAACACACAGATTGTACAAAAGCTTTTTTATATTGGATGTGTTGTAAACGATTTTTGAAACAAAAAAAAATTAGTCGATTGGAGCTTTTAGTTTTAAACTACTGTTAAAATAGTTGACATTTTTGAAAAATATAAACATTTCGTTTCTTTGTAAATCACAAAGCTCATCTTTTATTAACTTTTTGCAGTTATGACAGTCAAATTTTCCAATAAGTAGTTTGCATCAATATGAAACCAGAGGAATAACGAAGGGAACCATCACTCATATGTTCAAACAAACTAGTATTGTTGTCAATTATTATAAATGAACCTTCGTCAGTTGGTTCACAATTGAAGGTTCCTGCCTTAAATGCTATTATTTTCATTGAGATCATTATCGCAAGAATATGGTCAAACTCAAAAAGTGAAGGATTATTGTTTGTAACTCCGCTTTTTTTTACCAAATAAAAAAGATTTTCACGCGGGTCTTGATTAAGTCTTGATAATAAAAGAAAATTGGATTTTTCCGCCCAGATATCTTGTGAAAGAGACAAAACGGAAGTAATTGATAAAACTATACCATTTCAACAGTATACAGTTTTAGAATACTGACAACTTTTGACATAGTTTTTCATTTCCTTCAAATAATTTTGGATATTGTTATTCTCACGAAGAGCTGATCGGAAAGGTTTTTTATCAAAAAGAACATGGCTATTCAAACAATCAAAAAGTCTGTTTGTTTTTTCAATAAATATAGCTGTGGACGAAGCTTTTTCTTTGCAATCATTATAACAGCCATTTTCAACGAAAGATTTTATGGCTGCGGATACAGTATTGCTAAATATGAGTTGCGTATTTAACCTTCATTTTTTCAAATGAATTAGGATGAATATGCTTTGTTGTCAATTTGGGACAGAGGCGGGTTAAATTGTTTTTATCCAATTCATATAACCTGCAAATAAT
Source organism: Melieria omissa (assembly GCA_963971225.1). Taxonomy (NCBI): domain Eukaryota; kingdom Metazoa; phylum Arthropoda; class Insecta; order Diptera; family Ulidiidae; genus Melieria; species Melieria omissa. The sequence continues at coordinate 49,447,391 of OZ020269.1, read as the reverse complement.
CGACCAAGAAATATGTCCATCAGTCGAAGTTTCATCATCAGCAAATTTGTTGAAGCGAAAGCGATCGTCAACGAAAAAAAGGTATACACACAAAAATAAGCGCGAACAAGTGAAATCGTGTTGTTGCTTTTGTTGGCTTTTTTGGTGGTTGATTATTTCATTGCGTGTGAAGGCAACGCACACAATTTTGCGAATATTTTCGACTAGCCAAAGTGCGTATGGGACCTGCTGCGCTGAAAGCAAGGCGGATAACAGCAGCAGTAACATCATCACAGCGCACAGTTGATGTCAGTGATAACGTGATTGAAAACTGAGAGGATTGACGAAATTTCACCGTTTTTTTTGGTCACACGAACACAATCCGTGTGAGCTGAAAAGAAAATCGTCAACCCTGCCAGCTTTCTCTCTTTGTGGAACAATTCGTAAATTCGCAAATTTGTTCCTAACGCGGGGTTGTATTTTTGATGTACTTGTAATAAAGTATGTTCGCAGCTTTATTGTACGAAGCAGTGTAAAATAGGGAAGAAAATATATGAAATGATCAAAATTATTTAATTTAAATGAAAATGTTAGGGAAAAGTTGTAATATGCAGAGATATAAAGATGTAAAAAATAAATCCTTATCTCTTTGTGCATATATAAAAACTAATAATAACTAATTTGCATTTACCGCACCACCACTGAGGTATGCAATAAGGCGCGTTACCGATTTTTTGTTTAACGATTTTGTAACATTTTAACCATTTTTTTAACAATGATTTCAGAGAGGAACAAATAAAAATAGATGTATTTAATGCGTTTGTTTCCCAATTCGAAAAAAACACGGACTAAACGGACCACAAAAACCACAAGTAGCAGAAACTTATAAATGTCGGACAGTAAACAATTTATGTTTATAAGTATAGTCTGCTACTTCGCGATTATAAAATCGTATCAGAAAATATATGTATATACTATATATAAAGCGTGATCCATTTCGAGGTTCCCTACTTTTTTAAAGAAAAAAACACAGAAAATTAAAATTTAACGGGGAATGTTTATTATCATTCGAAAGAACATTCTTTGGCATTTATTTTTTGAAGATTATCTCTTTCAAATGTTGGCCGCGGCTACGTCTCAGATGGTCCATCCGTTGAGTCCAATTTTCGATGACTCGTTCGAGCATTTCGACTGGTAACTGGCGAATGACACGCGTGATGTTTTGCTCCAAGGCCTGAATCGAAGCGGGTTTATCCGTATAGACTTTAGACTTTACGTATCCCCACAGAAAAAGTCTAACGGTGTGATATCACACGATCTTGGTGGCCAATCGACCGGCCCATTACGTGAAATTAGCTGTTCTCACCGGCATCATTTTTGAAGAAATATGGACCGATGAACGATTTGTAAACGTTGTTCAGGCGTAAGTCTTTCTATGATGAAATGCCAAACAATACTGAACAAAAATAATATGACAGCTTGACACGACTCACGCGTGATCTGTCAAAAAAAGGTTATTGAAAAAAGTACCTCTAGTTGGATCACCCTTTATATATATGCATATATCTATATTATAATATAATTGCGACAGCCATATTTTGCAATCCCTTTTTATACGGGTGCGCCCGTATAAAAGAGATACCGTATAAAAAGAGATAGCAAAATATGGCTGTCGCAATTATCGCAGTAATTGTATGGGGCTATATGCTCCATCTTTGAAAACAGATATTGGCTTACACCAATTCTGTGTGAAGCTCCATCCCACAATTCTAAAAATATCTAGTCTAATTTCGAGATATACTGCAAAAACTCCTCTGGAGCTTTCATCAAATTCACATTTCATTCAAATTTCACGAATAAAATTCAATAAAAACTGAATAAAAAATGTGTTAAACACGTATTAAAACACTTTTAACTGGTTTTCGGGAAATATTGTAATTTTTTAATCTTCCAATCTTCCAAAAGATTACATAGTTACAAAGAAATTAAAATTGATTTTCCTATGTTTAAAAAATTGAAAGTAAACGCAACCCTCGCCATGGCCCTTGTATGGGAAATCAACAGTACGTTCCTGTGCAACCTCAGGGTCTGATGTTTGGTAAAATCAACCCTAGCGTCTGATGTTATCGGTGTATTAGTGCGGATTTTGAGTATGTATTGTGGTCGAGCGTTCTCAGTTTCACATCATGTTATCATTGGTTGATGTGCGACTGACCACATCAACATAAAGCAAATTATGAAAGCTGACTTCGAATTGAGAAGTTTGCCGAAGTCATCGCGAATATGTTCGAATAGCCGAAGTGCGTACCTACAACCTTATAATTGAACCATGCTTATAGTTGAACCATGGTAAAGTCGATGAAAAACTTGTGTTATCGCAAAAGTCGAATGCATTTATTTTACACGAAAGCTATTAAATACAGTTAGAAACATTTGAAATCCAATATTTATTTATTTATTTAATTAAATAATCTAGAAATACATCATTCCTTACAGATTATGTAGAACTAGTGAGACCATTACTGTTAAATACTATGTAATTAATTCATTTAATATTAGCTTAAAGCTATTTTTAGAAATTGAAAAGTCAATTGCCAAAGAATTTAAGTGTGAATTCAGTTCTTTCAAAGCTCTATATATGGGAGCATGGGAAGCGTACACAGTTCTGACGCATTCAAGTAAGAATATATCATTACTCCGAAGACTTCTAGCAGGAATATGAAAGGAAATGCGCTCAAGCAGGCATGGGGAATTAATCACTCCACTAATAATGTCGAAAACAAAGGAAAGTGAAAGGATAACCCTCCTACTGTGTAGCGATTTTAAGTTGATTAACATACATCGTGCATCATAAGATGGAAGAGGATCGACAAAATTCAACGATCTCAATGCAAATCGTACAAACGATTTCTGAATGCGTTCGAGTCTATTGATATGACAAACATGATACGGTCTCCAAATAAAGACGGCGTATTCTAACTTAGACCGTACCAGAGAATTGTAAAGTAATTTCAGAGTATATGGGTCAGTGAAATCAGAACCAAAGCGCCGAATGAAGGCTAGTAGAGAATAGGACTTAGCAATGGTGTAATTTAAGTGACTACGAAATAGAAATTTGGAGTCAAAAACTACACCAAGATCAGAGATTTCATAGGAAGTTTTTAATCGCGAACCATGAATGAAATACAAAGTAGGAATTACGGAACGGGATTTGGAGAAGGACACATAAGAACACTTACTAATATTTAGGAGCAATTGATTTTGATGACACCAGGCAACTACATTGTTGAGATCAGATTGGAGCTTAGCCGAGTCAGAAGGGCTCGTAACCCGATTAAAGATTTTCAAATCATCCGCTTACAGGAGGAATTTCGAAAACTTAAAGCATTCAGAGATGTCATTGATAAAAATGACAAAGAGCAAGGGACCAAGAATACTTCCTTGGGGGACACCGGATGAGGCAACAAAGGATTGGGAGTAAGGTGTTGTCAACAACAACTGCACAGTTACGGAGGGAGAGGTACGATTTAACCCACAGTAAGAAAGTGGAATGAAATCCCAAACTAGCCAGTTTTGAAACTAGGATAGAGTGACTCACTTTGTCGAAAGCTTTCGAGAAGTTAGTATATACAGTATCAACTTGAAGACGATCATTAAAAGCGGACATACAAAATTCCGAGAAAACCACCAGGTTTGTGACTGTTGATCTGCCGGTCATAAAGCCATGTTGGTTATTGCAAAAGAAACGCTTTACTGTAAAAAACAATTTTTGTTTGACAATGTATTCAAATAACTTTGAGACCACCGTCAGTTTTGAAATAGGCCTATAGTTCGAAATGTCGTTCTTATTGCCACTTTTGAAAATGGGCGTAATAAAAGTGACCTTCCAAGCATCAATAAATTCACCTGTTTGGAGGGATTTATTGAAGATTAAAAGAAGTGGATAGGCAAAAGCAGAGCAATTCTTAAGGAGACAGACCATCATTATCCATATTAGAAGAGTTTTTGATAAACCGAATACCATCCAAAACATCGTCAAGGGATAAAGAGAGCCAACCGAAGTTAATGGGGGAATTAACGTTCGGGTTGACATCCACTGAATTAGTGACAGGTTCAAAATTAGCTCGGAAAATATCCGCAAAGAGATTAGCTGCTTCCAGGGGGGAAGAAGCATGCTTACCATTGTAAAACACTTCAGACATAATGCCAGAATGCCTTTGGATTTGATTTAATATCTGACTCGAATTTACGAGCATAATTACGTTGAAGGACTTTGCTCAAGGATTTAAACTCTATCGAATAGCGACGGAATTTATCTCTATAGTTAAAGTAGAGAGTTTGAAGATTTGAACTTTTTATAAAATTTATTTCTCAAATTCTTTAGCTTTTTTAACTCTTTGGTGTACCAGGGAATACTATAGCATTTCTTAATTTTACGTGGTATATTCCTAATGCAAATATCACTAATCTTAAATTTAAAAATATTAACGAATTCCAATCTAAAGCAGAAATTTCCTCATTAACAACATCAAAATTACAGCGTTTAAAGCAAAAGTTATTAGATTGATTGTTACCACTAAGACCTTTGAAGTCGTAGAACTCTAATAGAATAACAAGCGGTACGTGGTATAAACCAGACCTTGACAATGCACAGTGATTCGACTCCATACAACCGCGGGAGTGGTCCGTTCTTCATGAATTTGGTATACCAGTTAATCATCGTCTTCTGAATTGAAATCTGCATTTTGTTTTTCTTAAATTGTTGTAGTTTGGCAATGCCTGAGACTTAAATTTTCAAATTTCGTCATTTTTGGAGAGCTATAGCACCAAGTGTGTTAGCTAGATTTTTCAGATTTTACGTTTAATCGGTAACGTCAACATTTATTATTCCAAAGTGTAACAGAAATTGTCTCAGGACCCTCTGGATTTGCAATAAAAACGATAATAATAGATGTATGTTTTGCATTTTTGCAGATTTTATCATTTTTCGTGCTGATTGCATACTTTTAGGCATAAATAAAATAAATTTTGTCGCAAAATACGTGTTTAGACCACTTTTCAAATTGAATTATTTTCTGAGATCGGAAGATATCGGAGGATGTAATTACATTATCCGACAAAGAAAGAATGCTTCTTAAAATAAAAAAAAATCCAGGAACATACTCTTTAGATATTTTCCTCTAAATTTTGCCAATTTTCAGATTTTTAATTTAGAAAAATATTTTGAATTAAAAGTGAAGTAGAAGCCTACGCTTTGTAAATTTTGAGAAAACATTAAAAGCGAAAATGGCCACATCATTTCTTATTCTAAATTGAAAGTTTAAGCAACTTCTTGGTAACCATGTATTTTTACAATTTTTTTTCCTCAATAGACTAAAAAACAGAAAATTTGAGTTTCAGTTTTTTTGAGAAAAAAGTTTCAACTTTGAGCCGCTTTTGCATAGACACTAATGGATTTTTTGCACAAATTTTTTGGGGTTTTCTTAGTTGGAGTTTTTTCTTTCAAATGACATCAAAATCGTTAAATTCTGAGACCATCAATTGTTGGAATTTTGTCTATGGAACGAATCACTGTGCAATGGGTCGAGGCATTCGTTCAATACAAAATTCATGTTGTCATTTATGACGACAAGATCGAGAATTCTAAGTAACACTTCGTTCAATAATGTGTGTGACTAACTAATTAAAACACATTTTTTTGCCAAAATTCGTTTTTATTCATCAACATAGTCCCCTTTTAGGAAGATACAATCATTCCAACGCTTTTCCAATCTTTCGATACCGCCTTTGTAGAACGATTTTTCTTTGCCTTCAAAATAGGCGTTAGTTTCGGCGATTACTTCATCATTTGAGCCAAATCTCTTACCACGGAGCATCTTTTTGAGGTCTGCGAAGAGCCAGTAGTCGCTGGGGGCCAGATCTGGAGAATACGGGGGATGAGGAAGCAATTCGAAGCCCAATTCATGCATTTTTGCCATCGTTTTCATCGACTTTTGACACGGTGCATTGTCTTGGTGAAACAACACTTTTTTCTTCTTCATATGGGGCCGCTTAATCGCGATTTCTTCTTTCAAACGTTCCAACAATGCTATATAATAGTCGCTATTGATTGTTTTCCCTTTCTTAAGATAGTCGATGAATATTATTCCGTGCACATCCCAAAATACTGACGCCATAACCTTGCCAGCCGATGTTTGTGCCTTTGGACGCTTTGGGCGGCTTTCACCGGTTGCATGCCACTCAGCAGACTGCCGATTTGACTCTGGAGTGAAATGGTGGATCCATGTTTCATCCATTGTGCTGTACCGACGCAAAAACTCCGACTTGTTGCGCGTAAACATGTCTAAACAGCTCTTTGAATCATCGATTCGTTGTTGTTTTTGCTCCGGTGTGAGCAAACGCGGCACCCATTTCGAAAACACCTTTTTTATAACCAAATGTTCGTGTATTATGGTGTGTACACTGCCTGCTGATATCTTTAGAATGTCAGCAATCTCCCCCACTTTCACTTTACGGTCGGACATAATGATTTTCAGTGTTTTTTCAACGTTTTCCGGAATAACAGCGTCATTTGGCCGTCCAGTAGATGGAATGTCATCGGTGTCTGTACGACCACGTTTGAATTCGGCATACCAATAACAAATGGTTCTTTTTGATGGAGCAGAGTCCGAATAATGTTTTTCAAGCCATTCCTGGCATTGAACAGTATTTTTATTCATTAAAAAACAATGATAAATCAGCACACGGAATTGCTTTGAATTCATTTTTTTTGAAAACTCAAAAGTAGTGTCACTTAAAGCACTGTAACTTGTAAACTAATGGTCGGATTGACATATAATTTTGACAGTAAGCCTAAAAATGTTCACAATTTCGAAAAAAAATATTGATTTAGTTTTAGTGCCGCCATCTATGTGTCAGTCACACACATTATTGAACGAAGTGTTAGTTTATTTTTTAAGCAATTAATTTGGATAAGATCCAGACTTAGAAAGCTGTCAACTAAGTAGGATTCGGCGAAACTATTAATCTTTTTAGGAAATAAAGCAAACTTATTATCTAAGTAAGAATACAGAAGTTACAGCCACCATGAGAGGAGACTAAAGCCTGAATATTATCAACGTGCGCCTTGTACAATGCATCAGTACTGGCCGGAGGAATGTACGAAGCAGATATATAAATTCCATGCACCAGGACGCATAGTTGATCCAAAAGGGAGTCTTCGGTAACCAAATGCACTAATGATGAGGGGTAGCGACGCTGCACAGCGATTAGCACTCCACCACCTCTCGAGTAACCCGTTTTCTCAGCGTCGCGGTTCTTCCGATAAACGTTGTTTGCCGTCAAAGAATTCACTGTCAAAGAAATCCGAATTCAGCCACGTCTCAATCAGTACAAAAGTATCATAGTCCAAGTGTGAACTTATATAGAAGAGAGATTTGGACTTAGTACGCAAGCCAGAAACATTTTGAAAATAGATTTTTAGACACTTAGTCTGAGGAGGACCGGCGGCATGAGGAACGGCACTCAAGTGGCTCCTTCCTCGTTTCCTGGTTGCTGAAAAAACTTAAACGGGCGAACCCGTACATCAGCAGGCCAGATGAGTTAAGTAGGGTTTCGTAGTGCTTAGCGGAAATTCCCAATTTGAAGTTCACACGTTTTAGAGAACCTACTTCCACGTCCTTTTTGACAAGCCTGTAGCAGGAGATCATTTTTGCCTCAATGGAGAAGTGTTTCGAGACGTACGCCACGATGTTATCCGCGGTGACTGAGGGCTTAAAGGATGATAGGTGCAGCCACTTCACTCTATGTACGACATCTAATTCGTCACTCGTATTACAGCCGACAATACTTTTGGCTTTCAATTTCTTGCTGGGTTTGCTAGTAATCGAAGCAGCAGAAACTGAGGCAGCAGGCTCATCTGGATTGTTATTTTTCTCAGCCGGAACAAGCAAGGGAGCGACATTAGCATAGGAAGCAGGCGAAGCAACAAAAGCATTCGAAGCGGTGGTAACAACCGACGCAACAGTGTTCGACACAGCAGAAGAGTTCCGTGGGTCGGTTGTACATACCAGAGGAGCACCAGGAGAAGCGTTGAACATTAGCAGTTGAGCAAGAGCGATTAGCATCAAAAACAGCAGGGGGAGGCGAGACTGCAGTCATACCAGGTGCAGGCAGCGAAGAGATAGTTTGACGCATCGTGTTGTTGTTTTCACTTTTGTTGTTTTTGTCGTGACACCCACATGTAACTGCGCTGGCACGAAGATCTTTGATCGCAGCAGTTAGCAGCGCAATGGCAGAGGCTTCCTCGGTATGGAGTTTATGCATGGCTTTAACCTCCACACACAACTCTTCAATTTTGCCGATCAGAAGCTGCTTATCAGTACGAAGAGCAGTAATCGCAGAAATAGCACTAGCATGTACGGATTTAAGAGCGGCAATTTCATTAAGAACAGATTGTAAAGAGACCGGAGAGTTAGACTCATTTTTATTGTCGCATCGCTTTTGAGCAGCCTCAGGTTTAGGCAATTGTTGTTGAGCAGTTGCGTTTTTGTTTTCACTTCGCCGTTGGGTTGGAATTGGCGAGTCAGTTGAAACTGCGTTTATAGATGTCCCTCTCTCATCCCAAATAACGGGAGGAGAGGGAGAACAGATAGATTTACGGCGAACAGCAACACAGTTTTTGCAAAAAAATTGTTTGCCAGAATTAAGCAAAAATTCAAAATCAGCAGGTAAAATACCAACACAATTCAAGTGGAACAAATCTTTACATTTGCCACACTGCACTTTAGCTTGGTTCCAATCCACTTTTTGCCCGCACTCACAAGGCATTTTCTGCATAAAGCGAGTATGCTTTAAACGATTTTTAAGTAAAAGAGTCACTATCTCGAGCACAGAAATATGATAATCACTTTTATTTAAGATGAGGCCATATGGGAATGGAGAAACTAAAAAAACACGGAGCGCAGTAAAAACACGTCCGCTCACGATCGACCGTGAGAATGAGATGTTTTATTTAAACATAAAATGTGAAGAAATTTCTAAAAATTAGCATAATTCTTTGCTCATTCCTGTGAAATAAATTGCTACAAATTGAATTCAACTGAATCTTTTTTATTTTTTTGCAATGCTCGATATGCATTCATTGTGTTTAAAATGAAATCAGTAAATTCTATAAAGTCTATAACGTCGTATAGCAATTTCATTTCGTTCTTTTTCACAATTAAAAAAAAAACAAGTTTTTTCAACGTCATAACGCGGCAAAGCCTGAACGCCTAAAACGCGCTTCATGGAGTTTGACCTTAACTTTATTGGTTCGAAAGTTATTAAAAAAAATGGCGGACGCTGCAATTCTAGTGAAGTACAAAAATAATAATTTATTTGAGTATCAGTATTTTAAATAATGAAAAGATACAAAATCAATTTTTTTTTATTTTATTTTTTTTTTATTAACGATTGATGAAGACATAACAGAAACGTTTTAATATTGCAACTAGTATATACTACAATTTATACTAACAAGCAATTTTGATTTAACAATTATTAAGTTTAAGAAAAAAGCAAAGATAAAATATCTGCTACTAGCAATTCATCAGGTCTGCCACCGTTGTGCGTTTTAGCCGTCTACGCTGCGCACTTTCCTCAAGTAGACTGGAAGCTGCAGCATTGACATGCGTTTTTAAACGTTGTTTGTGAGCAATGGCAAATTTCTCTGCAACTTCGGTTACAGTGGGCATGCCAAGATCACGGTGAAGGTCGCCATTTCGAATGTAGTACGGTGCTTTTACGATGCAACGTAGCACTTTATTTTGAAAGCGTTGTATTGGAGCAATGCATGTTGCGCTCGCACATCCCCAGAATTCGATGCCATAAGTCCAGATCGGCTTCAGTGACTGTTTGTACAACACCAGCTTGTTGTGCAGCGACAGATTAGATTGCCTGCTCATAAGGTAGTGCAGTTTTATCAGTTTCAAGTCCAGTTCTTCGCGTTTCTTCTTGACATGCACTTTCCAGCGTGCATAGTTTCGTATCGAGTGTCATACCCAAATATTTAGATTCGTTTGCATATGGAATTAATGAACCATTTATTGAGATTGGTTTGTAAGGTACATTTTTAAGACTAAAAACTGTATGCACTGATTTAGTCTGGTTTAGCTTAATACGCCATTTTTTAACCCAAGTAGCTATATGGTTGACTGCTATTTGAAGTGTGGCATTCGCGCCGTCGATAGTGCTATCGACTGCAAGCAAAGCAGTATCATCTGCAAACGTTGCAGTTACTTGTTGGTTGGATGCTGGCAGGTCGTATGTGTATAAGAGGTATAATAGCGGTCCTAGGATGCTCCCCTGCGGTACGCTTGCTTTGATTTGCTTCAGCGGCGAGTGGGCATTCTCACACCTAACGCTGAAATATCTGTCGTCAAGGTAGGACGACAGTATTTCGCAGTAAGCTTTTGGAAGTAGTGGTCTCAACTTCAACAACAGTCCTGCGTGCCACACTTTATCAAAAGCCTGTGATACGTCAAGAAAAACGGCGGAGCATACTTTTTTCCCTTCCATTGCGGCTTCGATAGTTTTTATAACTCTGTGAAGTTGGTCTAGTGTCGAGTGCTTTTTCCTAAAGCCAAACTGATGACCAGGAATCAATTTCTTCGTTTCAATGATTGGCATCAAACGTGATAATAGTAGTTTTTCAAACAGCTTAGACAGTATTGGCAATAGAGAGATTGGTCTGTATGATGCTACCTCAGTATGTGATTTTCCAGGTTTTGGTATCATGATTACTTCGGCGAATTTCCAGGTTATAGGAACGTATCTCAAGCTGAAGCACATATTAATTAAGTTTGTCAGGTATTTGATGCAGTTGTCAGGAAGATTACGAAGAATTTCGCTCGTTATTAAGTCAAAACCAGGCGCTTTTTTTAATTTCAGTTTATATATTTGTCCATTGACTTCTTCGGGAGTAACTGGAGTAATGTCGCTATTACACTCAATCCAAGTTTCAGCTGCTTCGGCTTCGTCCTTTCCATCATTTGGGGTGAACGTCTTTTCAAGGTGCTCCGCAAACAGATTTGCCTTTTGCTCGCTCGTTTTGGCCCACTTCATCTCATTGATTTTGAGCGGAGCGGTGTGTTGCATTGGCCTATTAAATTATTTGGCTGCTTTCCACAGTGAGTAGTCTGTGTACTTATCTGCTGAAAGGCCCAAAAGAAATTTATTAAATGCATCATTTTTAAATGACTTTATTGCTGCATGCAGTTCTTTATTGGCTCTGTTTAACTTTGTTTTGATTGCTGGTGCTCTGGTCTGCTGCCATCGCCGCAGTTTACGTTTTTTCGCTATTAAATTCTTTATGAAGGGTGGGTATTTTATCTTATGAGCTGATTGTCTTGGTGAGGGCGTACTACTCCACGCCGCCTTTTGTATTTGCTGTGTGAAATAAAGTAAAGCGTCCTCAACTTGCTCCCTGGTTTCAACAACTTCAAACTTGTCATTTTTCAATTGCATGAAGAAGTGTTCCCAATCGGTAAAGGTGTTCGATAAGCGTGAGGAGTTCTGGTTAAATACAGGACTGTCCGAAATTACCAGCTGCACCGGAGAATGGTCTGAATTTATGTCATAGCTTTCGGTGATGGTTAAATGAGATGCAGGAATGTTTTTGTATACGAAGAAGTCGATCAAGTCTGGGACTTTGCTTGTATCTGACGGCCAGTACGTAGGTTTGCCAGTTGAAATTGAATTGCAACCTAAACGCTGCATGGCATTGAACAATTCTCTTCCTTTTGTTGTAATGAGTCTAGAACCCCAAGACGTATGTTTTGCATTAAAGTCGCCGCCAATTATAAAACGACCTTGAAATGCATTAAGGAGAGACAAGTAATCCTCACATTTCAACTGATGCCTAGGTGGGTATTCTAACGCCGTTATGGCCAAACTCCATAAAGCGCGTTTCTGGCGTTCGGGGTTTGTCGTGTTATGGCGTTTCTCGCGTTATTCGCGTTGCAAATGATCAAACTCCATAAAGCGCGTTTCACGCGACAGCTTCTTCTTTTTACGTCAGTTGATGCTAATTTTTAAATGGCAAACTGCTGATTGATTTCGTTGTGAATTGTGAAAAACAACGAAATGAAATTGCTATACGACGTTAAAGACTTTATAGAATTTACTGATTTCATTTTAAACACAATAAATGCATATCGAACATTGCAAAAAATAAAAAAAAGATTAAGTTGAATTCAATTTGTAGCAATTTATTTCACAGGGATGAGCAAAATTCGATCGACAACGAATAAGCTATCGAATTTCCAATACATCGAAGACTAAGTTTCGTCTGTCAAAGAATTATGCTAATTTTTAGGAATTTCCCCACATTTTATGTTAAAATATTGAATTTCATATGTTTATTAAATGTATTTAATAGCTTTCGTGTAAAATAAATGCATTCGACTTTTGCGATAACACAAGTTTGTTATCGGCATTACCATTTAACCACATAATGTATGACATCTTTAGGAGCTCTGTCAGCTGTTTGACGTCGTTAAGTGAGAAACGCGAGAGAAAGTTGAAAATAATTCAACTTTTGCCGCGTTTCGGGCGTAGTCATGGAGTTTGCTTCATACAAATACACTGATTCAACTTTTTCTCGAAACACGAGAAACGCGAAAAACCACGATACGCCTGAAACGCGCTTTATGGAGTTTGGCCATTCGAATCAGCGGCTTTTTGAAGGTTTCAACGGAAACGGAAGTAGTTTGAAACTCGTTTGTACTGACTTGATGATCCAAGTGGTGTTTAATACAATTTTTGATTATAACTGCACTTCCTCCTCTTGCACATGTATGGTAAAGTCGGTAGTTTTTCAATGCGACATACGATTGCTTAGTAAGATGAGTTTCAGCAATCAGAGCAACATCAATGTTTTCGTCATTCAGCACGACTTCTAGCTCATTTTTGTGTTTGTGTAGACCGTTGGCATTCCATAAAAGAAGCTTAAGGCATTTAGTCATAGTCTATGGAATTCATATTGTGCTCCAAGGCTATCAAAGGCTCGAAGGCTTGGAATAACTTTTCCTGGTGCTCCAGTTTTGTCAGTATTAACTCTTCGATGAGTGAGAAGGTCCCTAGGGATCTTTTTGCATTTTCAAACTGAAATTACTCCTATTTCGGCCACTACAACCCCCCCATAAAGTTACCATGTGTTCCAATAAAAAAAAAATCAAGGCGATCCGACCATTAGTTTAGGAGTTATTGAGGTTTTATTGAAAATAGTACGCAGACGTGTGACAAGGTCCGTAGGGACCTTGTACTGAATTTTCATGCAATGACTAATAAATGCATGTTCTTTGGGCATCATTATACTTTTTTTTATTGTTTGAACACATAACTAATTTGTTCTTTCAATTCTGGCTACTTTTTGTTTTATTTTTATTGTGCCTTTCATTGAAAGCAATAAACCAGTTCTTTGAATTTACTTTATCCCTAAATGTGCATATTTTTAGACGACCCAACGCGCAGGGGATGACCCCTATAAATGCGAGGCATTGCGCTGGTTCAGGAAGGATATATAGGTTGGGAGAGAGGAAGTTGGGTGAAGAATTTATGGACTCTTGCCTTGAATCCATCAAGATCATAGGTGCTGGGGAAAACATCTGCAGGGAGACCATTCCACAATCGCGCTGTTCGGGCCAGGAACGAACTTTCTCTGTAGTGCGTAGAAACATCGTTTGGACGTGGAATGCATGGGCGCCAGTGTTCAAACGGGTTGCCCGTGGGAATACCCGGAGTGATGGCATCAAGCTGCTCATCTCCACTGAGCAATTACCGAAAAAGTATCGGTAGAATAATACCACACATGCCACGTTTCGACGATGCTCCAAGGAGTTAATAGAGCTGGATGCCCTACTGTCCCCTATAAGTTTAATCGCACGGTTTTGCACCCGATCCAGGAGCTCCAAATGGGTTTTTGAAGCCCCTGCCCATAGGTGCGAGTTAAACTCCATTTTAGGTCGGATATAGGTGGTATAAATAATGCGGAGATCGGACGGGGTGAAATATTTTTTGCACCGTTTTAAGAAGCCGAGGCACTTGGCTGCTTCTTTCGACACGCCAAAAATATGATCGTTCCAACGAAGGTCGTTCTTAATGGACATGCCCAGAACATCAAGAGCTGCCGATTCCGCAATGCTCACACCATCCATAACCAGGGATGTGTTGGAATGTTGGGAGACTCGCTTGTGGGATAACAGGCAACATTGGGTCTTGCGAGGATTAAAATCGACCCTATTCGCTTGACCCCACTTGAAGATTGTTTGTAAAGCAAAGATAAAATATCTGCTACTAGCAATTCATCAGGTCTGCCACCGTTGTGCGTTTTAGCCGTCTACGCTGCGCACTTTCCTCACGTAGACTGGAAGCTGCAGCATTGACATGCGTTTTTAAACGTTGTTTGTGAGCAATGGCAAATTTCTCTGCAACTTCGGTTACAGTGGGCATGCCAAGATCACGGTGAAGGTCGCCATTTCGAATGTAGTACGGTGCTTTTACGATGCAACGTAGCACTTTATTTTGAAAGCGTTGTATTGGAGCAATGCATGTTGCGCTCGCACATCCCCAGAATTCGATGCCATAAGTCCAGATCGGCTTCAGTGACTGTTTGTACAACACCAGCTTGTTGTGCAGCGACAGATTAGATTGCCTGCTCATAAGGTAGTGCAGTTTTATCAGTTTCAAGTCCAGTTCTTCGCGTTTCTTCTTGACATGCACTTTCCAGCGTGCATAGTTTCGTATCGAGTGTCATACCCAAATATTTAGATTCGTTTGCATATGGAATTAATGAACCATTTATTGAGATTGGTTTGTAAGGTACATTTTTAAGACTAAAAACTGTATGCACTGATTTAGTCTGGTTTAGCTTAATACGCCATTTTTTAACCCAAGTAGCTATATGGTTGACTGCTATTTGAAGTGTGGCATTCGCGCCGTCGATAGTGCTATCGACTGCAAGCAAAGCAGTATCATCTGCAAACGTTGCAGTTACTTGTTGGTTGGATGCTGGCAGGTCGTATGTGTATAAGAGGTATAATAGCGGTCCTAGGATGCTCCCCTGCGGTACGCTTGCTTTGATTTGCTTCAGCGGCGAGTGGGCATTCTCACACCTAACGCTGAAATATCTGTCGTCAAGGTAGGACGACAGTATTTCGCAGTAAGCTTTTGGAAGTAGTGGTCTCAACTTCAACAACAGTCCTGCGTGCCACACTTTATCAAAAGCCTGTGATACGTCAAGAAAAACGGCGGAGCATACTTTTTTCCCTTCCATTGCGGCTTCGATAGTTTTTATAACTCTGTGAAGTTGGTCTAGTGTCGAGTGCTTTTTCCTAAAGCCAAACTGATGACCAGGAATCAATTTCTTCGTTTCAATGATTGGCATCAAACGTGATAATAGTAGTTTTTCAAACAGCTTAGACAGTATTGGCAATAGAGAGATTGGTCTGTATGATGCTACCTCAGTATGTGATTTTCCAGGTTTTGGTATCATGATTACTTCGGCGAATTTCCAGGTTATAGGAACGTATCTCAAGCTGAAGCACATATTAATTAAGTTTGTCAGGTATTTGATGCAGTTGTCAGGAAGATTACGAAGAATTTCGCTCGTTATTAAGTCAAAACCAGGCGCTTTTTTTAATTTCAGTTTATATATTTGTCCATTGACTTCTTCGGGAGTAACTGGAGTAATGTCGCTATTACACTCAATCCAAGTTTCAGCTGCTTCGGCTTCGTCCTTTCCATCATTTGGGGTGAACGTCTTTTCAAGGTGCTCCGCAAACAGATTTGCCTTTTGCTCGCTCGTTTTGGCCCACTTCATCTCATTGATTTTGAGCGGAGCGGAGTGTTGCATTGGCCTATTAAATTATTTGGCTGCTTTCCACAGTGAGTAGTCTGTGTACTTATCTGCTGAAAGGCCCAAAAGAAATTTATTAAATGCATCATTTTTAAATGACTTTATTGCTGCATGCAGTTCTTTATTGGCTCTGTTTAACTTTGTTTTGATTGCTGGTGCTCTGGTCTGCTGCCATCGCCGCAGTTTACGTTTTTTCGCTATTAAATTCTTTATGAAGGGTGGGTATTTTATCTTATGAGCTGATTGTCTTGGTGAGGGCGTACTACTCCACGCCGCCTTTTGTATTTGCTGTGTGAAATAAAGTAAAGCGTCCTCAACTTGCTACCTGGTTTCAACAACTTCAAACTTGACATTTTTCAATTGCATGAAGAAGTGTTCCCAATCGGTAAAGGTGTTCGATAAGCGTGAGGAGTTCTGGTTAAATACAGGACTGTCCGAAATTACCAGCTGCACCGGAGAATGGTCTGAATTTATGTCATAGCTTTCGGTGATGGTTAAATGAGATGCAGGAATGTTTTTGTATACGAAGAAGTCGATCAAGTCTGGGACTTTGCTTGTATCTGACGGCCAGTACGTAGGTTTGCCAGTTGAAATTGAATTGCAACCTAAACGCTGCATGGCTTTGAACAATTCTCTTCCTTTTGTTGTAATGAGTCTAGAACCCCAAGACGTATGTTTTGCATTAAAGTCGCCGCCAATTATAAAACGACCTTGAAATGCATTAAGGAGAGACAAGTAATCCTCACATTTCAACTGATGCCTAGGTGGGTATTCTAACGCCGTTATGGCCAAACTCCATAAAGCGCGTTTCTGGCGTTCGGGGTTTGTCGTGTTATGGCGTTTCTCGCGTTATTCGCGTTGCAAATGATCAAACTCCATAAAGCGCGTTTCACGCGACAGCTTCTTCTTTTTACGTCAGTTGATGCTAATTTTTAAATGGCAAACTGCTGATTGATTTCGTTGTGAATTGTGAAAAACAACGAAATGAAATTGCTATACGACGTTAAAGACTTTATAGAATTTACTGATTTCATTTTAAACACAATAAATGCATATCGAACATTGCAAAAAATAAAAAAAAGATTAAGTTGAATTCAATTTGTAGCAATTTATTTCACAGGGATGAGCAAAATTCGATCGACAACGAATAAGCTATCGAATTTCCAATACATCGAAGACTAAGTTTCGTCTGTCAAAGAATTATGCTAATTTTTAGGAATTTCCCCACATTTTATGTTAAAATATTGAATTTCATATGTTTATTAAATGTATTTAATAGCTTTCGTGTAAAATAAATGCATTCGACTTTTGCGATAACACAAGTTTGTTATCGGCATTACCATTTAACCACATAATGTATGACATCTTTAGGAGCTCTGTCAGCTGTTTGACGTCGTTAAGTGAGAAACGCGAGAGAAAGTTGAAAATAATTCAACTTTTGCCGCGTTTCGGGCGTAGTCATGGAGTTTGCTTCATACAAATACACTGATTCAACTTTTTCTCGAAACACGAGAAACGCGAAAAACCACGATACGCCTGAAACGCGCTTTATGGAGTTTGGCCATTCGAATCAGCGGCTTTTTGAAGGTTTCAACGGAAACGGAAGTAGTTTGAAACTCGTTTGTACTGACTTGATGATCCAAGTGGTGTTTAATACAATTTTTGATTATAACTGCACTTCCTCCTCTTGCACATGTATGGTAAAGTCGGTAGTTTTTCAATGCGACATACGATTGCTTAGTAAGATGAGTTTCAGCAATCAGAGCAACATCAATGTTTTCGTCATTCAGCACGACTTCTAGCTCATTTTTGTGTTTGTGTAGACCGTTGGCATTCCATAAAAGAAGCTTAAGGCATTTAGTCATAGTCTATGGAATTCATATTGTGCTCCAAGGCTATCAAAGGCTCGAAGGCTTGGAATAACTTTTCCTGGTGCTCCAGTTTTGTCAGTATTAACTCTTCGATGAGTGAGAAGGTCCCTAGGGATCTTTTTGCATTTTAAAACTGAAATTACTCCTATTTCGGCCACTACAACCCCCCCATAAAGTTACCATGTATTCCAATAAAAAAAAATCAAGGCGATCCGACCATTAGTTTAGGAGTTATTGAGGTTTTATTGAAAATAGTACGCAGACGTGTGACAAGGTCCGTAGGGACCTTGTACTGAATTTTCATGCAATGACTAATAAATGCATGTTCTTTGGGCATCATTATACTTTTTTTATTGTTTGAACACATAACTAATTTGTTCTTTCAATTCTGGCTACTTTTTGTTTTATTTTTATTGTGCCTTTCATTGAAAGCAATAAACCAGTTCTTTGAATTTACTTTATCCCTAAATGTGCATATTTTTTTTTTTTAGACGACCCAACGCGCAGGGGATGACCCCTATAAATGCGAGGCATTGCGCTGGTTCAGGAAGGATATATAGGTTGGGAGAGAGGAAGTTGGGTGAAGAATTTATGGACTCTTGCCTTGAATCCATCAAGATCATAGGTGCTGGGGAAAACATCTGCAGGGAGACCATTCCACAATCGCGCTGTTCGGGCCAGGAACGAACTTTCTCTGTAGTGCGTAGTGCGCTGAAACATCGTTTGGACGTGGAATGCATGGGCGCCAGTGTTCAAACGGGTTGCCCGTGGGAATACCCGGAGTGATGGCATCAAGCTGCTCATCTCCACTGAGCAATTACCGAAAAAGTATCGGTAGAATAACACCACACATGCCACGTTTCGACGATGCTCCAAGGAGTCAATAGAGCTGGATGCCCTACTGTCCCCTATAAGTTTAATCGCACGGTTTTGCACCCGATCCAGGAGCTCCAAATGGGTTTTTGAAGCCCCTGCCCATAGGTGCGAGTTAAACTCCATTTTAGGTCGGATATAGGTGGTATAAATAATGCGGAGATCGGACGGGGTGAAATATTTTTTGCACCGCTTTAAGAAGCCGAGGCACTTGGCTGCTTCTTTCAACACGCCAAAAATATGATCGTTCCAACGAAGGTCGTTCTTAATGGACATGCCCAGAACATCAAGAGCTGCCGATTCCGCAATGCTCACACCATCCATAACCAGGGATGTGTTGGAATGTTGGGAGACTTGCTTGTGGGATAACAGGCAACATTGGGTCTTGCGGGGATTAAAATCGACCCTGTTCGCTTGACCCCACTTGAAGATTGTTTGTAGGTCGCTATTAAGTGTGGCATTCATACGGCGCCGTTCTCTCTCAATCTCCACAGAGCTGGGGCGTTTTGTGAAGGAGTATGAATGACAAATAGTGCTGTCATCCGCAAACGAGAAGATGGGATTCTTCGTCGACGACAATAGGTCGTTGATGAAGATAAGGAAAAGGGTTGGAGAAAGGACCGAACCCTGCGGCACTCCCGCGCTAAGGGAATGCTTTTCCGAGGCTATGCCGTCTATTACAACACGAATAGAGCGATCATAGAGGAAGCTCGTTATCCAACGAGAGAAGATACTACCGACGCCATAGGCAATCAATTTTGACACGAGTGCTTTATGCCACACTCGGTCAAAGGCCTTGGAAATATCCAATGCAACAACCTTGCTTTCTTCGAGGTTTAGAATGCTATGGTTCCATTTCTCGGTGAGGACCGCCATAAGGTCTCCCGTTGATCGTTGTCTTCGGAAGCCGTATTGGCGGTCACTTAGCAGTCTATTGTGCTCCAGATACTTCACAAGGTTGAAGTTTACAATGCTTTCCATTATTTTGGAAAGCACCGAACAGATTGCTATAGGTCGGTAGTTCGCAGGGTCAGCATGTCGGAAATACACCTGTGGTGTATGACATGTTGAAAAGTTTGCGTAATGGACAAGCCAGCGAAGTAGCGCACTTTTGCAAAACAAGGGCTGGAATGCCGTCCGGCCCTGAAGCCTTATTTACATCGAGATTTGCAAGCACTCTTTTAACTACCCGTGTCCGAAAATGAATTTCTGGCATAGAGCAAGACACGTTTTCGACTACGGGCAGTGGTTGATCGCTGGGGGGCAGAGAGGAATTCTCTGCGAAAATTTTAGCCAACAAATTAGCATTATCAACCGAGTGAGTGATGATTTGATCATTGTTAAGAAGAGTTGGGATTGAAGACGATGTTTGGTTCTTCACCTTCTTAACGAATGACCAAAAGTTCTTACTACCACGCTGGCATTGAAGAACTTTTTTCCTTTGGCGCTGTTCGTGCAGAAACTTTTGGCGCTTTAGGATGGCATTGAATCGATTTCTAGCCTGTTTACGCAGCTGTTCAGTGGCGGCATTTTTATTTGCCTGCCATGTTCTGAAAGCTTCCTCTTAAGACCTGACAGCAATTCTGCATGTCTCATTAAACCAGATATTGTCCTTGGGTTTAATGCAAACCAGCTTATTAGGGATGAAGGACCGCATTCCTAATAATATAATTTCTTCAACCATTTTGGCTGCGGCATTTATGTTTCTATCCAGAAAACACAATTTCCAATTGAAGTGGGTGAAAAAATCGTTAAGTCCACTCCAGTTAGCTTTATCATAAGCGCTTCCACATTAAGCGCTTCGGGGCTAAAGGCGAAGCATTGCGGATAGACGAGTATGAAAAAGACGCCAAAATGGTGCAATGGTCCGATTTCCCAAGAGGTACGTGCATTTCAACATCATATTTTTCATGAAGTGAAGTGAGAAAAAGGTCTAGAGTATTGAGAGCTTGCCCCTCAACGCAGGGGATATGCGTTGGTTCATGCACTATTTGAGTCAAGTTATTAGACTCGGCAAAGAGCTCGACATACAAGCCTTCAGGAGTTGTGTGGCTGGAATGGCGTAGGCAATTGGAATTATGAATATTGAAATCACCAGCAACTACAATTTCACTATTCGGATACGTTTCCAGAATATGGGAAATAGAATCAGAGAGAAGATCAAACTTGTTATAAGTAAAATCTCTCCCTGAATTCGGGCTTCTGTACAGAAAGCAGAAGTGCAGAATGTGCGACTGGATATTGAATTTAACCCACATGGAGGTAAATTCGGCATCCGTCTTGTATAGTTGTTGCTGACACTGGTACGCAACATTACTGCACACATAAAGGGCAAGACCCCTGTGGGGAGAGAATAATGGCAGTAGGTGGTACCCTGGGATGTGGAAATCCAGTGGATCTGCATCCTCACACACTTGGGTCTCACCTAGTGCCATTACATGGGGTTTGTGGAGATTTACAAACGCGTATATTGCGAAAAAGTTCGCCCTGAGCCCGCGCACGTTGCAGAAGGCTATACGAAATTTGTCCAGCACCATGACCTAGGTGGGTTAAAGGACAAGGAAAGCAGTCGGAAATGCGATTTGATGCACTGAAAAATTGATGTTGCCCTGTGGTGTTATGCCTTTACCACAGAGCAGTCAATTTCCCAGTGTCGACCAGGACCGCATGTAGCGCTACTAAAAACGGACGGAGGAAAAAGGCAACACGGGAAAAAAACACAGCAACAACACAACGCGGACGGAGGTCGAATTGGCGGACAGCACGAATAACGGCACTCGCACTGCACTTGATATTTGTGCGCAAGACGCGTTTAATTTAATTTTATTATTTATTTATCGATTTGGCCGCGCGATTTAAGCCGGCCACAACGCGGTAGCAGCGACCGTCGGACATTAAACGACACACTAAACATTTATTTATACATTAAACACGCGCAAACACGTATAAACAGAAAAAAACCGCGGAGCAACGAAAGGGCACATCTGCCCACGCGAATTCTTCTTCACCTTCAATATGCGCAGGTGTTCATACATAACCAGTTCTTTTAATTGTTATACCTAAATGTCCACGTGCGCAGGTATACGTACCAAACCAGTTGTTTCAATTTACTTCATCCCTAATGTCCATGCGTTCAGGTATACGTACGAAAGAGTATATAAGAAGTTGTAGTTTCGTAAACCAAATCAGTCAAAGTTTAGACAGTGAACAGTAAAATCGTGTGTGTAATTGTATTACAAATAAAATAAAAAAAATATAAAAATGGCAGATGCCGTAGTACACGTTACCAGCAAATGAGTGCGGATGAAAGGCGTGCAGCTGATATGAGATTTGCAGACTTTATGGATGAAGAGATGGATGAAGAAGTTGATATTGCTGCACATGGTAATGAAGCTGAGGATGATGACGACTGCACATACCAGTCAGTCAGTCAGTCAGATGCCGAAACTGAAGGATACGTAGAGATAAATGAAGATATTGATGACGACGATGATGAAGAGGAAGAAAATTATGCACCGGAAACAAATGAAAACTACTATATTGCTAAAGATGGCACCCAATGGTGTAAAAAAGCACCACCAACTTCTCGTACTCGTGTTCATAACGTGGTGGACTTCACAAGAAGGAAACCAGGACCATCAGGAACTGTACATGACCCCTACACTATATTTCGTTCAATCATCAGCGAGGAAATAATATACATCATAATACGCGAAACAAATCGTAAAGGCAGGGAGGTTACAGCTGCATGGAATTTGGCGAATCCCACGAAGAAAAAGGAGTGGAAGCCAGTGACTGTGAAAGAGTTTGACGCCTTTCTAGCTATCCTTTTGTATGCTGGACTCACAAAATCAAATCGTGAACCTGCTACGGAATTATGGGGCGTGACGCGTTGTCCAATATACAAAGCTGCGATGTCGTACGATCGTTACATGTGCATAAAGCAATTCATTCGATTCGACAATGGAAATACTCGACAACAGCGACTTATCAACAGCAAAACTGCGGCTATCGATGATATTTGGCAAATGTTGCAGCATAACTTGGCAGCAGCTTACACTCCTCATGAAGCACTAACCGTCGATGAGCAGTTGTTCCCTTACAGAGGCCGCACCCGCTTCACGCAATACATTCCGTCAAAGCCGGCTAAGTATGGTCTAAAAGTATGGTGGTTATGCGACACGAAGTCTTATTATCCTGTGAAGGGAATGATATATTCCGGCAAATTGCCTAACCAAGAACGCGAAGTAAATCAAGGGCAGAACGTGGTGCTTGAACTTGCGGAAAACTATTTGGATGCAGGCCGCACAATATACGCGGATAATTTCTTCACTACTCTGGATTTGGCGCGTATTTTGATGAGGAGGAAGACCGCATATGTTGGTACAGTGCGCTACAACAAAACTTTTGTTCCACGGGAATTGAAGAAGAACCCGAAGCGCCCCATCAACAGCACATTGTTCGGGTTCAACGAAGGGGACATAGCGTTGTGCTCATATGTACCTAAGAAAAATAAAGTTGTGAACGTGCTGTCTACAATGCACTACACTTGCCGTGTCGACGAGCAAAGTGAGAAGCGGAAGCCGTTTGGCATATTGGACTACAACGCCAACAAATGCGGCGTTGATACAATGGACCAGATGCTTGGCACGTACACATGCAAGCGATCAACGAAACGCTGGCCACTGGCCATGTTCTATAATATGCTGGACGTCGCTGCATTGGCTGCTTTTACAATTTATAATGAGATGAAGCCGATAAAAAGGAGTGACAGACGGCGGTCATTCCTGTTACTTCTCAATAAACAATTGGCCACACCAAATATCGAGGAACGTGCCTTGAATAACTATAACCGCATATTCAAGGATACGCAATGCGATGGAAGCATTTGATGTCAGGGTAAGAAAAAACACCTTCAAATTCAAGAGTAGATTGTGTATTTATTTGTTTTTTATTTTTTTTTTTGTTCATTTCAGATGATATCAAGACCGGTAGAAGCCGATGCATCGTCGTTTGCGGCTAGGGCGAATAGACCGTAATGTCGCCTTTGCCGTTCTGAGTACGGGCGGCAGCGGTAAACGAGGGCCTACTGCTTCGGATGCGGCAACGCTGTTTGTGGAGAACACAGCACAGTTCTACATCGCTGCAACACTTGCGCACAGGGCGGGGGATAAGCGGAACACGCTCAACAACAATAGTTTTAAAGCTTTTTCATAGTAAAATTAAGAAAAATGGAGCACAAAAAAAAATTAAAAAATTTTATTTTAGTATTGTATGTAGTATTTAGTTATAAACAATAAAAACACAAAAATAAAAAAATAAAAAAAAAATTTTTTCATGAAAAAACCCTAATTTCCAAAAAAAAAAAGGTCCCTACGGACCTTGTCACACGGCCGTGAAGTTCAGAATTGTCACTCATCGAAGGGTTAATGACAACGCATCAGGGACCTGTGGAGCGGCGTTGCGAGCAGCACCTTTCACTATTACCCCGTTTATACGACAGCTCAAGTCGCTATGAGTCAATACGCATTGATTCAATACAGTCGTATAAACACGTTTTCAAACCGCTTTGAACATGTTATACGTATCGAGTCAAAGCGCTTTTCAAATGAGTTCTTAAATTTTCAAGTCGCTTCCAAAATGCGTATAAACGGTTAAACATTTTGAAAGCGCCTTGAAAATCAGCTGATAGTGATGTACACTCAGTTTTTTTGTGCATTTTCAAAAAGCAAGCAACACTAACAGCTGAGCGTCGTTACAGTGACTACGTGACGCGAAACTGAGCGGGGAAATGATTTTCAGACCATTTTTTGCTTTTTCCAATCGTCCGATAGTGTACGGGTTTTTTTTACCCAAGCATTCGCACAGCACCGGTTACCAGTCAATTGCTTGCATCTTAAAGTGATAACTTTTCTTATTTGCTGTAAAAATAACGTTGCGAAAAACCTTGTTTTACTGGTCGAAGTCATTTTGATTGTTACCCGTACCAACAGAAAGCATAAATAAATGATTTCAGACGGTAAAGTCAGCAGATATTCGGTTGCTTTTTCATTCAGTTCATGTCTCATTGAGTTTGCCGTTTCTAATGCAGCAAGAAACAGTGATGGCAAGTTGAACTCTTTTCAAACGCAGAGCTGCAACACAAGCAATTCAAACGTTAAGGCTTTGAGGGCAATCAGCAAAAACTGAAGTTAAATCATATTAAAACTAGTTGGAACATACTTATGACGTTTTTCAGCAACAACATTTTTTTTGCAATCAATTTCCTATAAACGTACTACAAAATGAGGGAGAAAAAAACAATTATTTCATTTGCAAATAAACTTCGAACGCACCAGCAGCCCTTGCCCTGACTTTTGTATGGCGAATTTGCTGTACGAACCCTAATCAACTCTGGGGCCTGGTTTGACCGAATTTGCGACTCTGGGGCCTGGTTTGACCGAATTAGCAACCGTGACTCCTCTCAGTTTCGCGTCATGTAGTCATTGGTCGTTAGCCGTAAAAAATAATTCAAAAAAGCTACGCGAGGAAAATGGAAAAAGTAAAAAAACGAGATTTGTGGAAAGATAGTGAAATACGCGAAATGCTTACCATAATAAAAGAAAAACATGTTCTAAAACTGCTTGATAGCAAAACCAAAAGAAATAAAGTCATTTTTGAAGACGTCGCAAAAGAAATGAGTGACAAGGGACTTATAAGAAGCGCTATCCAAATTCGCGCAAAGTTCAAGTCGCTGAAGAGCGAATATTACAAAATAAAAAGAAACAACAATAAAAGTGGATCGCAGCGGCAGACGTTTGAATATTTTGACTTGTTGGATGAAGTCCTGAGTCATCGTCCAGCCATAACTTCGCAAGGCGTAGACACCTCCGCTGGCCCTCTCGACTTGCCTGATGAGGAGGACATGCAATTTGACGGCATAGCGTTGATTGAAGTTGAGGACAGCAGTGCCAACAGCAGCGCGCGAAATGAGTCTACAATCAACACTTTTACAAGTACAAGTAAGATGCACAAATTCAGAAATTGGTTGTTCACAAATTTTAAGTTGGTTTATTTTATTTAGAAAAACAGACGTATCAAAAGGTGGTAGAGTCCTTCAGCAACGAATGGAAAGAGACCCAAGAAAATTTGGTGGAAGAGTTAAAAGCACACGATGAGAAATATTTAGGAATTGTAAACAAAATGTTGGAAGACGATCGCAAGAACACTGCAAAGATTTTGGAAGATGATCGCCGAGAAACAGCCAAGATGTTGTCGTCTTTCCTGACCACGATTCAGTCTCAAACGCAACCAGGCGTGCAATTCTGGAATCCTCACCAATTCAGTTTTCTGGGAAGTAACGCTTCCCCTGCAGTATCTGCATCTACATCATCTGCAGCCATTTTATCAGCCCAGAGACCTACTTGCATTACAGTGCCAGTGTCTCCAGCAGCAACTGGTATATTTACGTCGACTCCATCGCCTGTGGACAACACTGACTCCAATTTATCGAATAAGAGTTTTGAATAATAACATTTTCCACCAAAGCCAACGAACAGGCCAAACCTTTTGTTTATGTGAACATATATGTATGCATAGGAAGTTGTGCACAATGCATTTATTTAAAGCTGAATACATGTTTATTTTTTATTTAAAATCCAGTTGAACTTGTAGAAATTTGTTTATTTATAGTTTTGTTTGTTTAAGTTTTATTTTGTTTAAATCAATTGAAGTTAATTAATGAATTAAATAAAAGAATTGAATTGCCCTTCGTGGCTAGAATACAAAACATAAGTTTAACTTAGTAAGAGTGAGACTTTCGCGTAGGAAAATTATTTTTAAGATAGTATTTCAAATGGTTTCTTAAATCCTTTGGATTAAGATTTCCATCCATAATTACTTGACTCGATGTACTATCTCGGGGTTGAGGATATTCCCTTTGATTTTGGATTGCCTGAGACCATATGTCCAAATACGTTTCTTTTTGGCTTTCAACAAAATTGTGCAAAATGGTGCAAGCCACAACTACTTGCGGAACAAAGGATGGGTTGACATCTATTCTTTTTGCGAGGCATCTCCATCTACCCTTTAGCCTTCCGAATGCGTTTTCCACAACTATTCGTGCTGTGCTCAAATAACAATTAAAGGATTCCTCTTCTGCGGTTAAGCTTCCAATATATGGCTTCAACAGCCATGGTAATAGTGGCCAATCAAAAATAATGGAACTTCAATGCCATCTATTGACTTGGTGTAACGCGGAATTAGTTGCGTTGAATTTTGGAAGAGACCGGATTCCTTGAACACTGTAGCATCATGTGTACTTCCAGGTAGCTTTACGCTAACATCGGTGAACCTTTGTGTGGAAAAATATGAATTTATTTATTGTTGCAATACTTAATTGTGACTTTAGACTTACATGTAGTGATTGTCGACTACGCCTTGCATGACAATTGAAGGCCATCCTTTCCGATTAATATAATCCAGGTACCCTTCGCTTGGTGGTAAAATTGGAATGTGCGTTCCTGAAACAATTTAAACTTTGTGGTGAAAATTGGCTAAATACCAATTTGTATATGGCATTATTACCGTCGATTGCACCTATTATATTTGGAATATGTGATTTTTTTTCAAATTCGCTAGCGATGCGCAAGGATTCCTCCAAATCAGGAAACTTAATAATTTCATTTTGGATTTGTATTATAGCTTTCACAACGCGGTGGAAATATTTATGGACGGTACTCTTATGAATGCCGAACACATCGCCGACGACTCTATATTCTGCACATGATGCTAATTTGTAAACACACACCGCGACTTGCTTTTCCAGAGGCAAAGGCGGAGTTACATATAAAACAGTCGGTTCAGAGTCCTTCAAAAATGGTTCGAGCTTTTTACAAAGCAGTCGAAAAGATGCTGCGCTCATACGGAATGATTCCAGGTAGCATTGCTCGTTTCCTGGCTGCTGTAGAGTCCACCAAAAATTTTCGTTTCGTTGACGACGATGAAGGCTGCGAAATCGTGGAACATTTGAAGAAAAGAACTTTCTTGGCAAAGCGAAATTTTTTTCCATTATTGCATTTTGCCTGGCGACTTTTCTTGCCCTAGCGATTTCCTTTGTTATATTCTTATGAGATTTCACCAATTTATTCATTAAAATAATTCTTCTTTTTTGAAGAGATTTTAAAATTATTGTAAAAGTTAGTTCACATATTTTATTTTGCTCCATTTTATGTTCTGAATGTCAATATCAGCTGTCGATAGCAGCTGCGCACACTTTTCAAACCGTTTTCAGTCAATTCGCTTCTGAAGTCAATGTATAAACACCTTGCTCGAAAGCGTATCGAGTCAATGCGAATCGACTGGGACCGACGTATAAACATGGTATATATTAGCATAGCTAACTGTACCAGTACTTTTAGATGGTCCAATTGTAGAGGAGACATTTTTTGACATGATAATTGATAATTCCGATTTGGTCGATGACACTGTTTTCTTCAATCTGATTTTTTGTAGTTCTTTTGCAATTATACAGCCACGATAGTTTGCGGGGTGGGGCTCGCCACAGTTACAACATTTGGGTTTATCAGACACTAGTTTTGTGCACTCTGACGACATGTGTTTGCCAGTGCATTTGACGCAACGGGGCGGTTTTCCGCAAAAGTTTTTAGTGTGCCCAAAAGATTGGCATCTTTTGCATTGGGGAATCCAATTTTATGATTGTATTGGTTCTATTTTCACAATTGTATTTAAAATATTTTTAATTTCGTGAACTTTTTTCACATCTTCAGATAAATCGAAAGTTAGAACAAACATATCAAGCGGTTCCTTAGATTTCCATTTAAGTTTATTAATGGCACTGATTGCTTTTAGACCTTGTTCTTTTAAATCATTTATAATGGATTCTTGGTCACACGTATGATGCAAATTTTTCACTATTACCCTAACTGGCCGGGTTTGTTTATCCTCATAGCTGAACCAAGGGATATTTTCATGGGATAGCAATTTTGTAACAGACCGATAATCGGCAGAGTCAAAAGTTATTATTCTGTATGAGCTGTTGCTTATTATTTTCACGAAGAACTTATTTTTTATGGTTGAGATAAGCTGGGCGTGCAATTTTTTGAAATCGCAAGCACCATTCACTATTATTAGAGGTGGTCGAGGTATTTTTGCCGCATTCACTTCCGCTCTGACTGTGGGCAATAAGGGTTTGCTTTGAGCGGTCACTTCCGGACACGGTAGGCAGGAAGCATCGATAGGTTGCACAAAAATGTCGACGAAAACTGTAATCGGGGTTGTATTTGTTGATGATTATAGGTGCAAAATCCGTTCGAATTGAAATCAGACCTGCTTCTTCTCAAAAGTTATTCATATTTTTATATTTCGAATCGGGACAATTTGTAACACAGGACAACAAAAAACACTTGTTTTCTGTTGCATGGAGTTTTTCTACTGTTTCTTACTAATTTGGGTGCGCTGATTTCGAATCTACCCTCATTTTTTCTAGCAGCTCTAGTTAGTGAGATATAGGTACCGTGTCATTTTTTCAGTTTTTCCTCTACTTTTTCCATATTTTTGATCGTAATTTCTAAACCAAAAAATTGATTGACATGATTTTCACATTATCGCATTAACAACACCACACGGCTTCTTTTCCGATGCAACTTATTTTTATAAGTTTTAAAATGCCGCGGTAATTGGACCTCAAAGTCGGAAAATATTGAATTTTAAGGGGTTTTCTTTGATGGTCAAAAACATACACATTTTTTGTAAATCAGTTAACCATTTGGTGTATAATGAAAGCCGACACATCAAGTAATACAACACAGCCAAATTATTTGGCGGAATATACATTCGCATCGAAATAATAGCAAAAATGTACTATAGCCATTTTCATCACTTCTCATACTTTTTCCTCAAAATATTCAAAGCTTTTATTTATTTTTCTGTTATTCTTTTTTTTTTCTTGTATTTCAGACTATAAATAGAACGTAAAAAGAGCATATTTTGAGGAATTTTAAGGATATTTTAAGGAAAAAGTATGAAAAGTGATGAAAATGGCTATGGTACTGTAACGATAAGGCAGCCTGTCGCTGTGCAAAGCAACCTGCCGCTTCGCGCCGTGCTATAATTCAATGTGGCAACGACGCACAGTGGGGTATTGACCATTGAAAACGGCGATCAATTCTCCTGAGCTATTAAAATGAATGTAAAGTATTTTTTTACATAGATGAAACATATATAAGACAAATTAAAAAAAAATTGTTGTTGTTGTTGTTTTTTATTAAAATTTATTCAATTTAAGTAAATATTTCATGTTTTGGGCTTCTCACACTAAAATTATTAAATGTCATCGCTATTATTATCATCATTATCATCATCATCGTCATCATCATCATCATTATCATCATCATCATCAAACGCAATATCATTACCATCATCATCATCAAACGCAATATCATTACCAGACTGGAAATTAGTATTATCTGTTGAAGTTTTTACAGATGGTGATTTTAAAAGTTCAATAGCTTGAATCTTTTTTTAGGAAGTTTCCTTAAACTTGATAAAATTGGATAGGAAGCAACAAGAAATCGATGCAAAATATCATGGTTGGTTTTTTCTCTGCTAGTCTTGCGTGTAAAATGTTCTCTGTATTTTTTAAATTCTTTATTCAGTGCTTCTTGAGCTTCCTCAGTTAATTGGCCAATTGGTAACAGAGCGTGGTGTATTATTTCTGGCCCATGAATTAGAAATTTGTGCACCATAGGTGGCATATTGCACCATGGATACTTTGATACAAAATATTTCACAATATCATGTGCGAAATTTCGAATCTTTGCAATATCTACCTCATGGCCACAAGAAACCACTATCAGTATAACGTGCAACCTTTTTATCAAGTTCAAGTCAACATTCGTGATTTCAGACGATAGCTCTACGTTTCGAAAGAACCTTCTTGCCGTATTTCAATCATTTGAGTTGCCGAATCCGGGTTTCGGTTGATCAACAATCAAACCTGCTTTCTCTCTGAATCCCTTTTGAATATTTTATTTTGTTTCGTTAATAATTTTCTTCTCGTTTTCTGACCTTACTTGCCATTTTTTGTATTGGTAATTTGTACGATAAATGAAGAAGACATTCAAAAAATCGTATCCAACCATGAAGTACTGACAGTCCAAAACAAAGATTAGTAGCATAATGCTACTTTTATCCTTCTACTTCTATCTAAATCTATCTATCTAAATATATCAATGGCAGGGTCACTTTAACTCGGAATGTCAAAATATTTGATTAAATCAGAATTTATACGAATTTCATTAAATTTTTTTTTACGAAGGTACAATAAAAGTATTAACAAAACAAATATGACCAACCTTATTTGTAGTGTTCTGCAATAGAATAACAAAAACAAAACAGAAACACATGATAACAACAACATTCATTACTCCATGAAGATCAATCGAAATCACACATTTTGGCACTGACTTTGAAACACTAAAACTTAAATATTTCCGAAAATGCACAAAAGTGCACTTTAATTTTTTGCAATATAGTAGTCAAATATATGTTCTTTACATATCATATAAAATTATTACGGCCTTTCACAGCCAAAGTAACTATATGTCTACCTATATCCTTTAAATATATACAATTTTAAGACTATAACTAACAAATTTGTATAAATTATTAATACCCATATTCTACAAACATAATTTTGTTTAAACATTAGTACAATACCTGAGGTTGAAGGTTCCATATTAAAAAAATTAATTTTTGCAAGAATGATATTAAAAAAAGCACTTCAAATCACTGGCAAATGCGTAACGCGCTCTAAACACAACGGAGCAATGAACAAATATGCATTTTGCAAAGCGCACTGTGACAATACCGTTCAATGTAGATCATTTATTTTTTCACCCAGTGATGCAAAATTTTATCTACTTTTCCCCCATACCAAATTTTATCAAGATATTTTAATTTCATTTTTTGAATTAATCGCCATTTTGGGCATCAAATACCCCACTGTGCGACGGCCGCGATAATAACTTTTAGTCCAATCTGGCAACGATGGTCGCGATCATCAGGGAAACCTTTAGTCCACTCGGGAATGTGCGAGAACGATCTGCGCGATGGCCGGACGGGTATAAAAGGCAGCCGGGTGCGGCGCAGCGAGTCAGTCTGGTTTTGACAAGTGAAGTTGCCACACGGAGTAATTAAGCAAATACTTAAGTGTACGAACAGGAAAGTGTAAAACTGTGAATAATAAAGTGACTGTTGGTTTTGAATTGGCTGCGTTCGAATAATTAAAGTTATTTTATTTTTTATTTATTTATTTATTTTTTATTTATTTATTTTTATTAAGCAATCCAGAGATACGTAACAGCCTACTAGAACTAGTATTCGTAACATTTGGTGTCAGAAGTGGGATTGTGGAAAATTGAAAAAAAAAACTAACGAAATAAAATTATAAAAGCACGGACATGGTTAAATTCGAGCTGCTGAAGGTGGACCAGCTGAAGAAGGAGCTGGCTGCCTGGAATTTGCCGACTGCTGGCGGAAAGGTGGAGTTGCAGTTGCGCTTGCGAGAAGCATCTGAGGAACGAGGCGTCGATTGGACTGTGCACGAGTTCGGAGCGCAAGAACAAGAGGCGTCGGCCAAAGTGGAGGAATCGCCTGCGGGTGCGGCGTCGATGCAAAGTACGGCTGCAGCGGCTGTGCCACCACAAGCAATGGACATGAGCCAGCTTATGGTTGCAATGAGAGGCATGTTCGAGACTACAAATCGAGAAATTGCAGCGAAACTGGAAACTACGAACCGGGAAATGTCAGCAAAACTGGAAAATGCAAATCGGGAGTTGTCCACCAAGCTTCAGGAAAATTCTGCGCGCTTGGAGCAGAAGGTGGAGGAAATCTCAGACAGGATTAATGGGAAAGCCGAGCACCTGGAGACGCGGGTAGAGCACTTGGATAAGCGAGTCGACGACCTGGATGATTCCCTGAACAAACGAGTTGGCGACCTGGATGATTCCCTGAACAAACGTGTTGACGATCTTGATGATTCCCTGAACAAACGAGTTGATAGTCTGGAAGATTCGATGAACAGAAAGATGGACGAGCGGCTTAGGGAGGTACACCCGCGAGAATGGTTGCCGCCGGTTCCGGAAAATGTTGCCATCCGAGCAGAAGTGCCTACTTATGATGGGACTACGCCGTTCGATACCTTCGAGCTACAATTCGACCTGGCTGCTCTGGAAAATCAGTGGACCGATGTAAGGAAAGGTCGGAGATTGGCGCTGGCTCTTAAAGGTGCTCCGGCTGAGGTAATAAAATCAGTTCCAGAATGTTTACGAAGTGAGTACGAGACCGTCATAAGGGCGCTGGCAGCCAAATACAGCGACGAGCACAACAGAACGGTGTACTACTGTGAGCTGAAGAACCGCAGGCAAAGATCCAACGAGGCGCTGCAGACATATGCAGCAGACATTGAGCGGCTCGTGCAGCTCGAAACGATGAAGATAGAAGCGTTTATTGAAGGTCTTCATGATCTGGAGACACGTCGCAGTGCGTTGATGATGGGCAAGCCGACATTTAGGGAGACGGTGACCAGCGCGATGACATATGAGGCGACATGGATTGGGAGCACTCGGTATGCACCTGCAAGGATACGCCAGATCCAGCCAGACAACGACATTACGATCCAGGCTATTAGCTCTGAGCCACCGGACAGGCCACGGATGGTCTCCTCTAAAGTTGTTTGCTGGGTATGTGGCAAGCAGGGCCACATATCACGAGACTGCCGCCAACGAAAGAGGCGTTCCCGTTCTCGATCGCAATCGCCTGAAGCGAATTCTGAGGCGATTGTGTGGGCAAAGGTGGACGAGGACGATGGGACGAGTCGGCTGTAGGTAGTAGAAGCACCGAAACAAGGACACGACAACATCATCATCGGACGTACATTAGTGGAACCTAAAAATGGCAGAATACCAGTCAGAATACTGAACCCCCTGAATGCACCCAGATATGTCGGGAAAGATGAGGTAATTGGCGAGTGTAAGGAAGCTGTAGCAGTGGTCAATTGCGAGAGTAGTCCACCTGGAGGTAATGAGAGGAGCAGTTTTAACATGGACGTCATACCGCAAGAGAACCAGTGGAGCAGCGAGTTGACGGCCAAGCAGAAACAGAAGGCGAGGTCACTCCTGCAGCACTATGGGTCAATATTTGCGGCAGAAGCAGGCGGAAGAACAGCCATAGTGAAGCACAACATCGACACCGGAAGTGCAAAACCGATTCGCCAACCGCCAAGACGAGTTCCTGTGGCCAAGAGGGAAGAGGTCACAAATTTGATCGAAAACATGCGGAAAGAAAAGGTCGTAGAGCCTTCTTCGGGCCCTTGGTGCTCGCCGGTCGTGCTAGTCAAGAAATGGATGGCAGTACCCAATTTTGTGTGGATTATCGGAAGCTCAATGATGTGACCAAGAAGGACAGTTATCCACTACCTCGGATCGATGACACCCTGGACACGCTGTCAGGCACACAGTGGTTCTCCACGCTCGACGTACGCAGCGGCTATTGGCAGGTAGAGCTTGCAGACAAGGACAAGGAGAAAACGGCTTTCAGTGTTGACGATGGTTTATGCCAGCTCACCGTCATGCCGTTTGGACTCTGCAACGCACCAGCAACATTCGAGCGGCTAATGGAACGCGTGCTAAAAGGGCGTGTCTGGTGTACCTCGACGACATAATCGTGATGGGTAAAAACTTCGACGACCACCTGGGAAGCTAAAGGAGGTATTCGAGC
The DNA here is from genome assembly GCA_963971225.1 of Melieria omissa. Taxonomy (NCBI): domain Eukaryota; kingdom Metazoa; phylum Arthropoda; class Insecta; order Diptera; family Ulidiidae; genus Melieria; species Melieria omissa. The sequence continues at coordinate 49,412,996 of OZ020269.1, read as the reverse complement.
GGATACGAGAAGCCGGGCTTAAACTCAACCCAAAGAAGTGCTCGCTGTTTCAAAAAGAGGTCAAGTATCTGGGTCATACGGTTTGCGCCCGCGGAGTGCATACGGATGAAGGCAAAATCACGGCGGTGAAGGAGTGGCCCCGGCCACGCAATCTACACGAACTCCGCAGTTTCCTGGGCCTGTGCACATACTACCGCCGATTTGTTCCGGGATTCGCGAACATAGCCAGCAGCTTGCACAAACTGACGAAAAAGGGCCAAGCTTTCGAGTGGAACGAGGAGCAGGAACAGGCTTTTGCACGTCTGAAGGAAAAACTGTGCTGTGCTCCAATTCTGGCCTTCCCCGTGCCTGGGGAGATGTTTGTGCTGGAAACAGATGCAAGCGGGAATAGTATTGGTGCTATCACAGATAATAAACGGCCAGGAACAAGTGATAGCGTACTACAGTAGGGTTCTATCGAAACCGGAACTCAACTACTGTGTGACACGGAGAGAACTGCTGGCGGTATTGGACTGCGTAAAACACTTCCACAAATATCTGTATGGACAAAGGTTTCACCTGCGCACAGATCATGCGGCATTGAGATGGATCCTGAACTTTAAAGATCCTGAAGGGCAATTGGCGCGGTGGATCGAGCGACTGCAGAGCTACGACTACACGATAGAGCATCGCAAGGGCAGTAGCTATGGAAATGCCGATGCCTTGTCCCGCCGTCCGTGCAAAGTCGAATGCAGGCCGTGCTCGCGAGCCGAAAGCAAAGAACAGATAGTGGACGCCCGGTTGGTAAGCGTTATGCCAGAGGAAGAGTGGTCTGCGGAGAGGCTACGAAAGTACCAGCGTGAGGATGCGGATCTTGCAAAAATCATCGAAGGCAAGAAGCAAGGCGCACGTCCAGACTGGCAGGAGATGGCCGGTGAAAGCACGATCGCTAAGGCTTACTGGGCACAGTGGAAAAGTCTGCGGCTGAAGGAAGGCTGCTTGTACCGCGAATGGGAGAGCACGAATGGTCGGACCAGCAACTCTCTAATGGTAGTGCCGAAATGCAGAATCAACGAGGTCATCGAGGCATACCATAACGACTCCAGTGGAGGGCACCTGGGTATCACCAAAACCGTCGCCAAAATAAAAAGACGATTCTACTGGGTAGGATGTCAGGAGTCTGTAGCCGAGTGGATTAAGAGCTGCGACCGATGTTCAGCCGCGAAAGGGCCGACAAGAAAATCTCGAGGCCGCATGCAGCAGTACAACGTGGGAGCGCCCTTCGAGCGGATTGCTATGGACGTCGCCGGCCCATTCCCAACTAGCACTCAAGGCAACAAATATGTGCTGGTTGTATTGGATTACTTCAGCAAATGGCCCGAAGTGTACCCTATTCCTAACCAGGAAGCCACTACGATCTCGGAAAAGCTGGTAAACAACTGGGTAGCCCGGTTCGGAGTTCCGTTGGAGTTGCACTCAGATCAAGGCCGGAATTTCGAGTCTGCGGTATTCAAGGAAGTGTGTGGGCTGCTGGGGATAAAGAAAACGCGTACCACTCCTTTGCACCCACAGTCCGACGGCATGGTGGAACGCTTTAACCGGACACTGGAGGAATACCTGCGGAAAGTGGTAGGCAGGAATCAAAAGGATTGGGACACGCATATCCCCCTGTTCCTGATGGCGTATAGGTCAGCCCCGCACGACACGACATCACTCACTCCAGCCCGAGCAGTGTTCGGCACAGAGTTGCGGTTACCCGCTGACTTGAAGTTCGGGGTAGTCGGCACAACGGGAGGCGCTAAGACGGACTACGTGGTCAATAAGCGGGCGGAACTGGAGGAAATTCACCAGTTTATAAGGGGCCGCACCAAACTGGTCAGCGATAAGGCGAAAGCCAGATACGATCTACGGGCCAACTCAGCAGGGTTCCAAGAAGGCGATCTGGTAATGCTCTACAACCCGCAGCGGAGGAAAGGTTTGTCTCCGAAACTTCAAGCGTCATGGGAAGGACCGTACGAAGTCGTGACTAGGATTAACGACGTGGTATACCGGATTCAACGTTGCAGCAATTGAGGCGCTAAGCTGAAGGTAGTCCATTTGGAGCGCCTGGCGCCTCATCACAGCGGAGTCTCGGCACTTGTTCGGGACGAACAAGTCTAAGTGGTGGGCAGTGTAACGATAAGACAGCCTGTCGCTGTGCAAAGCAACCCTGCCGCTTCGCGCCGTGCTATAATTCAATGTGGCAACGACGGCCGCGATAATAACTTTTAGTCCAATCTGGCAACGATGGTCGCGATCATCAGGGATACCTTTAGTCCACTCGGGAATGTGCGAGAACGATCTGCGCGATGGCCGAACGGGTATAAAAGGCAGCCGGGTAAGGCGCAGCGAGCCAGTCTGGTTTTGACAAGTGAAGTTGCCACACGGAGTAATTAAGCAAATACTTAAGTGTACGAACAGTATAGTGTAAAACTGTGAATAATAAAGTGACTGTTGGTTTTGAATTGGCTGCGTTGGAATAATTAAAGTTGTTTTATTTTCAAATTACGCAATCCAGAGATACGTAACAGCCCACTAGAACTAGTATTCGTAACAGTACATTTTTGCTGTTATTTCGACGCGAATGTATATTCCGACAAATAATTTGGCTGTGTTGTATTGCTTGATGTGTCAGCTTTCATTATACACCAAATGGTTAACTGATTTACAAAAAATGTATATGTTTTTGACCATCAAAGAAAACCCCTTAAAATTCCATATTTTCCGACTTTGAGGTCCAATTACCGCGGCATTTTAAAACTTATAAACATAAGTTGCATCGGAAAGAAGCCGTGTGGTGTTGTTAATGCGATAATGTTAAAATCATGTCAATTAATTTTTTGGTTTAGAAATTACGATCAAAAATATGGAAAAAGTTGAGGAAAAACTGAAAAAATGACACGGTACCTATATCTCACTAACTAGAGCTGCTAGAAAAAATCTGAGGGTAGATTCGAAATCAGCGCATCCAAATTAGTAAGAAACAGTAGGAAAACTCCATGCAACAGAAAACAAGTGTTTTTTGTTGTCCTGTGTTACAAATTGTCCCGATTCGAAATATAAAAATATTGTAACGATAAGACAGTCTGAGTGTAACGATAAGACAGTCTGTCGCTGTGCAAAGCAACCCTGCCGCTTGGTAGCTGTGCTATAACCCAATGTGGCAACGACGGCCGCGATAATAACTTTTAGTCCAACCTGGCAATGATGGAAACTTTTAGTCCACTCCGGAATGTGCGGGAACGATCGGCGCGATGGCCTGACAGGTATAAAAGGCAGCCGGATGCGGCGCAGCGAGTGAGTCTGGTTTTGACAAGTGAAGTTGCCACACGGAGTAATTAAGCAAATACTTAAGTGTACGAACAGTAAAGTGTAAACTGGGAACAATAAAGTGACTGTTGGTTGATTTTATTGTCTGCGTGTAAGAAACTGACTGTGTTTTATTTTCAAATTACACAATCCAGAGATACGTAACAGCCCACTAGACCTAGTATTCGTAACAATATGAATAACTTTTGAGAAGAAGCAGGTCGTATTTCATTTCGAACGGATTTTGCACCTATAATCATCAACTAATACAACCCCGATTACAGTTTTCGTCGACATTTTTGTGCAACCTATCGATGCTTCCTGCCAGCCTTTCGTTTTTTGAATGGCCTTTTCTTCTTAAGAATCCAGTCCGTCTCTTTGGCTAGATCTTCCTCATCAGTCTCATAAATTGTCAATTAATCAATAATTTTAGGGTTGTTATAAATTTCAATTGATTTAATTTGTGCATTCTGACCTTTGAGTGCTGATAATTCGTTTTTTAATGAAGAGCAGATCTTTTCTAAATTTTGAATTTTTTCTAATAGCTCAGTGTTGTAAGCTTCGAGTTTTTGAATTTGTTCTTTGGATCCGCCACCCGGTGGCGGGGTTTTCAAATCGTTCATGTTGGTACGAAAAACTAGCTATGTGGCAGCGCTATTTCGTTGGGTGTCGATAACGCAGTTCAGTATTGACAATTGTGTCATATGTTTATCGCGGTTTGTTTGCACACACTTTTTCCAAGTTCCGCAATTTTCTTAGTTATTTTTGTATTTATTAATTTGAGTGATTTTGTTTATGTTGTTTGTTAATTTGAGTGTTTGTAATTGTATATTTTAAATCGGGTTTAAATCGATAAAAACTCCACACCAAGAATACAAACAATGACGGATCGGTGGGGCACGGTCCCAGGCGACGCCCCAATGGCAGAGGCCGAAGCGGCTCGAGCTGAAACAAGGTATACAACTTTTTTGCACGAGCTAAGAGTAACACGTCTCTATCGCACGACAATTCACGCAATTTTTTTTTTTCAAAATCAATGAAGCGAGAATAATGAAATTTTGAATAATGAAAGAGATTTTCGGTTTTAACATACTTTCAAGAAAATTCGATATAATTTTCAACCATAAAAAAGATTAAAATTTTCAAAGAACCTTTTTTATATTCTTTTTGCAAATAGATCAAAACTCAATTTTATTTAAATTCGTGAGCTTTTCCTCTTTCATTTAATATACATATCGCCATATTCTAACGAGGTTAAGTATTATATATATTTCTTAAATTTTTGTATCCCCTTCTAAATTTTTAAGTCCTTTTAAGGGGCACAACTAGTTTGACCGCATGAAAAAAGGAGATTTTTTGTCAATTTTGAATTTTGTGAAGTATTGCATCGAATGATTTAAAATTTTGCAGATATATTTATGCATAAATAATGAATACAAAGTAATTTTTTCAAATGAAAATATTCGATTTTCAGCAAGTTATCCACCATCTCCTGAGTCTTCAAAAAAAAAAACGTTCTCCCACTGTGTATACCTTTTTTCGTTGGCGATCGCTTTCGCTTCAACAAATTTGCTGAGAACAGCGCATTATCAATCTAATCGTTGCGCTGTCTGGTTGCGTGTTTTCGTATGCTTTGCGTTAACTGATTTGAAAAATTTGTTTGAATTGAAAAATTTAAGCGAATTCTGACGTGGTTGAATCCCAAACAATTTGTTTAAATTTAAACATTTAAGCGAATTCTGACGTGGTTGAATCCCTAAACAATTTTGTTGACGACCCTTTTTTTGAAACTTGACTTGATTTTACTCGTATTAACGTCATCAAGTTTTTATCATGAATATAAGTAATTCCGACAAAAAACGTAAAAATAACAAGAAATACGCTATTTTTTCCTGTCAAAGGAGCTATAGGAATGATTACGGGTCTCTTAAAGTTCGGCTTCTTAAATTTCAGAAAAATGAATATTTTAGAAATAAATGGATCGCAAAATGCAATCTTAAAAAAGATGAAAATATCGACAAGGCATTTATTTGTGATAACCATTTTGAACCTAAGTTTATTGGTAACAGACTTCTGAAAAAGAACGCGATACCAACTCTCAACCTGAACCTAAAAAAAATAACTTCCCAAAGTAACACAGAGAGCTCCCCCCATTTATTTGATTTCAATGAAATAGAGGATGAAATTGATCAATATGTTTCGATTCAACGTCAAGCACTTCCTTTCGCAGAATTTAAAAATTGTGGTGATCCAATACAATTGTCAGACTCTTCAATGGACACTGTGGGAGATATTGCAGATTTTTTGGCTTTTGTGGATCCTTGCAGAAATAATGCGTGGAAAAATTTGTCCAACAATTTGGGAACGGAAATAAAAAAAGATGAAGAAGAGCAATACTGCACTTATTGTTTAAAAAGGGAACAAAACGAAAGAAATATTGGGACGCATGCGGTGAAATTAAAAAAAAAAAAAAAATTATTTATGACCAAAAGCGAAAGATTGTAAAATTACAGAAAAATTTGCTTTCGAATAAGTATAAAAGAAACAAAAAAATAAGAGCGACTAATATAGAACAGGCAGTTGATGATTTTGTCGCTAAGAAATCTTTGTCCGATAATACTGCCATATTTTGTAAAATGTTACTAAAGAAAAGAGTTCTTTGGCAAGAAAAAGAAAAAGTTATAGCACAAAGCATGTTCTTTTATTCTGCAGCTTCTTACCAATTCCTGAAATGAAATTTACCTTCTAAAACGTCGTTGCTAAAATGGGCTCCAATAAAATCATTGCAGCCAGGCATAAGCCAAAAATTGTTTAGCACGCTTAAAAAAATTTTTCAAGTTATGAATATCGACGAACGAGAAGCTGTTTTGATGTTCGATGAATTTTCTGTCAGAAAGAATTTACAGTACAATCTGTTTAATGATGAAGTTGTGGGCTTTGTTGATGATGGAACCGAAAGAAAAATCCAACTTACTGGTCAAGTTTGCGTTTTTATGCAAAAGGGGCTGTATTCAAATTGGAAATACGTTTTGAGCTATTACGCTTCTTCTACCGGCTTGACGTCAAATGAACTTAAAGAAATTATAAAAAATAATGTAAAAATTTCTCAAAAACTGGGTATAAACGTAAGAGCAATTGTGTGTGATCAAGGGTCAAACAACAGATCTTCATTCGCTAAATTGGGAATAACGTCTGAATCGCCATTTACCGTCGTAGATTCGAAAACAATTTGTGCGTTGTACGATGTTCCCCATCTAATAAAATCACTAAGAAATATTTTAACACGAAATGATATCACTTCGCCTGATGGACAAATTTCTTGGTCAATTATTTGCAGGTTATATGAATTAGATAAAAACAATTCAACCCGCCTTTGTCCCAAATTGACAAAAAAAACATATTTATTCTAATTTATTTGAAAAAATGAAGGTTAAATACGCAACTCAAATATTTAGCCATACTGTATCCGCAGCCATAAAATCTTTGGTTGAAAATGGCTGTTATAATGATTGCAAAGAGAAAGCTTTGTCCACAGCTATATTTATTGAAAAAATAAACAGACTTTTTGATTGTTTGAATATCCATGTTCTTTTTGATAAAAATCCTTTCCGATCAGCTCTTCGTGAGAATAACAATATCGAAAATTATTTGAAGGAAATGAAAAACTATGTCAAAAGTTGTCAGTATCCGAAAACGGTATACTGTTTAAATGGTATAGTTATATCAATTACTTCTGTTTTGTCTCTTTCACAAGATATCTGGGCGGAAAAATCCAATTTTCTTTTATTATCAAGACTTAATCAAGGCCCGCTTGAAAATCTTTTTTATTTGGTAAGAAAAAGAGGAGTTACAAACAATAATCCTTCACTTTTTGAGTTTGATCAAATTCTTGCGAAAATGATCACAATGAAAATAATAGCATTTACGGCAGGAACCTCCAAATGTGAACCAACTGACGAAGGTTCATTTATAACAATTGACAATAATACCAGTTTGTTTGAAATTGACAATGAAACTCAAAATGCTATAAATCAACAGTTCGGTGAAGAATTTTGCTTATCAAAGGACATATTTGATGCAGAGAAAGCGAATTCTTCAAATGCCTTAGGGATTATAAAAAATGAACATATGAGTGATGGTTCCCTTCGTTATTTCTCTGGTTTCATATTGATGAAAACTTTTGAAAACTTTGACTGTCATAACTACAAAAAGTTAATAAAAGATGAGCTTTGTAATTTACAAGGAAACGAAATGTTTATATTTTTCAAAAATTGCAACTATTTCAACAGTAGTTTAAAACTAAAAGCTCCAATCGACTCATTTTTTTTTTGTTTCAAAAATCGTTTACAACACATTTCATACGTTTTTTAAGGCAACCCCTCATTCCTCCAATATAAAAAAGCTTTTGTACAATTTGTGTGTTGCAAACGTAACAAAAGTAGATGAATACAAAATGTGATTTTCAGAACCGTCTACTTGTAGGGAACATAAGCAATTTATATTAGATTACTTTGTAATAATTTTGCTAGGAAAAAATTGCATTTGGCTCAAAGAGAAAATTGCAAGTAAACCGAAAAATAAGAATAAAATAAAAATACTAAAGAACACATAAAACTGCTAAATAATATAAGTTTTATGGAAATGATAATAATAAATAATAATATGTTGCTGTTAATATATGAATTTAAAAATTTATCGGTATGAATTTTATTAGGTCAGAAGGCAACGTAGCCTACATGAAGGCCAACATTCCACAGCAGAAATTCATGGTTTTGGTTTTTTATCAATAGAAACGCACACTCTACTGTACGCCTTTGTAAATTCACATCGGTCATTATTCATAGCAGAACCGAAAGCCATGGAAACTCAATTTGCTTTTCATCTTGTGCAGTTGCTCAAGCAACGATCGTATTGTTTTCATTCGCCTCAGCGCATACACAAGCAACACGCACATTTATTTTCACACGGACACACACCCTTGCATATTCGAATTTGCAAACGGTATGCCGCGGCGCGCCATCTCGTGCCAAGCAGCACAGCACAGCTCGCAATTGATGTTCCTTGTCGAACATCCCACAAAGAATGAAGATAAACTTCGAAAAATTTAAGTTTGACGAAGCCAGCGACAAAACTTCGTATAGCCGAAGTACGTGTGGGACCTACTGTGCTAGATTTGCGTGACCGAAAAATTTTGTACTGCGTGGTACCTCTATGTGTTTATTTGCTTAGTGCTGACACCTAGTTGACAGTAACAGACATCATAGTTGCACGACAAATTAACAGAGACAAATGTTCTGTTCATCGAACAGAACATTTGTTATCTCCCCCCTGCTGCTTTCAGGCAGCACCCGGAATTCCGATTGCTTCGCTAGTCGACATTTATTATTTTGTGCTTGTACTTGTGGGAGATTAACCTGTCTTGTCCGTAGTATAGGTATGTGTATATAAACCTTCCCTTCCCTTCAACGGTCAGAATACAAGCAAATTTGAAGTACAAATTTATATATTTCAATTTACTTTTTCGCGTCATAGCAATTACAAGTTGTAATAGGAAATCTAAAAAATTTCTTAAAATTATGAACCTTTTCAGTCTCTTTTTAATCGCTTTGTAAACTCTATTTGCTGCATTTCTTTCCACTCTTTTTTTGGCTTCATACGTTTAAGTTGTCCATCCCATACTAGGTCTACGAGACCTCCCTGCTTTGCAATAATGCTTTTTACTCTGTTTGCAAAATCAATAGCAGATTCGCCTTCCTGTCGATACATTGGAGGTAAATACCACACATCACACACAATGGCCCAAGATGTCATCATCATGTATAAGTATTGCATCATAGAGTATTTTGAACTATTCCAGAAAGCATCGCCGAATCGAGGATCATATCTAGAATTAAAAAAAAATGAGTTTTAATTTAGTATTACTATAAAAACGTAAGTATTATCAAGGAACATGAAAGAGTATATAACATGCATCTCATACAAGCAAACGCTTTCTATGACGGTAGTACCCTCTGTTCATATATTTGCGGCTGTGCACATGACAGGAAAATTGTCTCCTTTTTACTAAATTTTCTATTTTGAACTTTCAGAACTTTGAAATAGAAAAAAATGTATATGTATGAATCTACAGACTGAGATCCAAAACATTTATGTTTTCCATACCTGACTTATTTTGGTGGACTGACTTATTTTGGAAGGAGACAATTTTCCTCTTTCATTTGATACCCATGTGTCCGCCATTGCACAACCACAAATATTTAAATAAATATTTTAAATGTGTATATTCTTAAAATTTTAGGTTTTTGGGTCAGAAAATAAAAAACTGACTATGCCAGAATAGTATAAATAACCTCTAGTTTCACGTCTATATATACATTTGGATGGGTCTCGGAAAAATAAAATTTTAGGTTTTTGGGTCAGAAAATAAAAAACTGACTATGCCAGAATAGTATAAATAACCTCTAGTTTCACGTCTATATATACATTTGGATGGGTCTCGGAAAAATAAAAAAATGTGTTCACACGGGTAATAAATGTAAAGTTGGTGTTTTCACTCAGTGCATTGTAGGGGTAAAAGCTGGTGCAATTGTTTGTTAGAGTACTGAGTGCATGTGTGTGTGTGTGAAGTGTATTTAGTCTATTATAGGCAGACCTCGCCTCAACAGTGGATGGCTAAGTTTGAGCCTCAGTGGAACTTCTTTTACGATAAATCAAAACGCATGGTTTCAGATAGTCGCAAGAACAGAAGTTAACTTTATTCCGTAAAAACTATGGCTTATAAAGAAAAACATAACTGTTATACGCGCATAGCATTTCCAATACTCCGCCCATTATTCCAGAGCACAGTTTAAACTGACCAATCCGTAGGCAAGGACCAAAATAGCTGATCTTGCACATTTCCGTTGGGAACAGTGCGCTGCGGTAGGTAGCGTTGAACTCGCTTAGTCGCCGTCACAAGTGCTGACTTGCTTTGTTTACAACTGCGGCGACGATTGCGGCGCGCGTAACCTGACACCCGTGCATAACGGAATGCGTAATTGCCCGATCGGACGGATAGTGTAGGTGTGAGTGACCATGTGGTACCACTACAGCATAATAACTTTGTCATCTTTCTTTCAATTCTTTCTATGTTAGGCTTAGTATTTGCACAAATAATATATCTTTCATCTTAGATTTTAAAACCAGAGGAGATCATTTATTTTATCCATAAAAAAACTATTCGAAAACTTATAATTTTTGAAAATGGTCAAAAAATTCATTTTTTTTTCAACTTTCACCGTCAGTAACTTCCCCAAATCTCATCTGATTTAGACAATCTACAGGGTTTTTCATTTCGAATTTAAAACTTTGGCAGCCCTGCGTTCGACAACCGCAGCTGTCATGGCTCAACTATAAGGTTGTAGCACGCCACCGGCTGATTGTTTATCGCTTTTGTCAAAATCGTCGGTGTGCTGTGTTGCCGCATCGGTTGAAATGAAAATACCTGACTGAAAACAACTGACTTGAGCACTTTTCCCGTTTTTTCACTCAAATACAGCATCGTCTGGCAACAATTACTTTTGTTTATTTTTAGTTTCTCCCTCTTTCGTCGGAAAATATCAACTGATTTTGACAGTAGCGATAAACAATCCTACCAACAAAATACATGTGGTTTTTGGTGTTGCGGGGATGCTATAACCTTATTATTGAGCCATGGCAGCTGTCATCTGTCATTGCATTGTGATAATATTGTAGTTTAGTGTTTGCCATTTATGAAAATGGACCGATTTAGCATCGCTCAACGTGTAAACATAGTGAAAATTCACTACAAAAATGGTGAAAATTTGAGCACCACTTTTCGCGCACTAAAGAAGTATTTCGGACGTCACGGAAGGCCTGTTTTGTCAACAATTTCGGATTTATTGGCGAAATTCGAACGAACTGGTTCTGTACAAGATGTACAGAGGCCAATACGTAATCGCCCTGCTCGTTCGGCCGAAAATATTGCTCCTGTAGCTGCCAGTGTTGAAGATCACCCGAATTTATCTCTTCCCCGGCGTTCACAACAATTGGACATCTCCATCACCTTCATCCATACAAAGTTCAGTTGGTGCAGAAATTGGTGCCGGGAGATCACAGAATGCGTCGTAACTACGCCGAATGGGTGCTTCGCGTTTTGGTGATGCCAATTGGCCGTCAAGATCGAGCGATCTGAACCCTTTGGACTTTTTTCTTTGGGACTTCGCGAAAGACCAAGTCTATGCAGACAATCCGCAGACTCTGGAGCATTTCAGGGACAACATACGTGCAGTTCTTGGCGCCTTACAGCAAATTAGTTAAAAAGAATCGAGGTGTCCAGGCTGCTCGTGGCGGTCATTTGAATGATGTCATATTCCATTACTAATGGCACAAACCAAATATTATTTTGATAATAAAGTTTCATCAAAATTCAAATTTTAATTGATTACACTGCACAACAGCATGTCTGTTGCATGGAGTTTTTTACATGAATCTGAATCGTTTTTCCACGCTGTTTTCAAAACCATACTCCGTTTTTATGTAACAGCTCTAGTTTTTGCAAAAAATGGGCGTGTCGCTTTTTTGAATTTTCCTCGGCTTTTTTCTGGTTTTCGACTGTTATTTCTGAACCAATAACCCTATAGACATGATTTTTATATCGTTGCACTTACAACATTTCACGCCATCTTTCCTGACATTAATCAATTTTATGCGTTCTAAATGGGCGTGGTAATAAGGTTTCAAAGTAAGAAAATATTGAATTTCAAGGCGTTTTTTCTGATGGCGAAAATTGTACAGATGTTTCATAAATCAAGTTTCGAAGTATATGAATATCTTAAGAAGAAACATCAAGCAATACAACACAGCCAAATTATTTGGCGGAATACACATTCGCATCGAAATAATAACAAAACTTTACCATAGCGATTTTCATCTCTTTTCATACTTTTTCCTTAAAAAATTAGGAGCCTCAAAATATGCTCTTTTATATGTTCCATTTATAGTTTGGAATACAAGCACAAAACAAAAATATTTTGAATTTCTCGAAACAAAAAAAAATTAAAAACTTTGCATATTTTCAGGCCCCTAATTTTTTAAGGAAAAAGTATGAAAAGTGATGAAAATCGCGATGGTACATTTTTTTTGTTATTTCGATGCGAGTGTGTATTCCGCCAAATAATTTAGCTGTGTTGTATTGCTTGATGTGTCGGCTTTCATTATACACCTAACTCGTTAATTGTTTTACAAAAAATATGTATGTTTTTGATCATCAAAGAAAACGCCTTAAAATTCAATTTTTTCCAACTTTGAGGTCCAATTACCGCGGCATTTTAACATTTATAAAAATAAGTTGCATCGGAAAAGAAGCCGTGCGGTGTTGTTAATGCGATAAGGTGAAAATCATGTCAATCGGTTTTTTGGTTTAGAAACTACGATCGAAAATATGGAAAAAGTAGAGGAAAAACTGAATAAATGACAGGGTACCTATATCTCACAAACTAGAGCTGCTAGAAAAAATCGGAGAGTAGATTCGGAATCAGCGCACCCAAATTAGTCAGAAACAGTAGAAAACTCCATGCAACAGAAAAAAAGTGTTTTTTTGTTGCGCTGTGTTATTTTTCTTTATTTACTTTTTCGGCTCATGATGAAAAACCCTGTATATATCGTTTGAAAGGTTAGTTATTTACCTTCTGAACGACGGGCCACTTGTGTTAGTGGGATAGTTGGCTTACGAGATATGTGCTCATAATAGGGGGAAAACTTGTTTTTCGAAAATTTTTCGAAAACCCTTCTTAAGAAAATGTTTTGATTTTCAGTTTTGAGTTCAGCAGCCGAAGATTAGTCCAAAAAATACTTTTATTTTTAGGAGCATTTTTCGTGTCGAGTAGTGTTATTTGCAAAATTAGTTCTATGAGTACCGATATAAAAGATGGCATTGTGACGCAGTTGCTTAAGAGGAACATTAAATTTCACTCGCTCTAGAAGTGCAGAACAATATATTCTGCCACTAACAATGTCATGGATAAGGACGAATGGTTGGACAGTTCTTCTGGACTTATGAGATTTGAAATCAATGAGTGAGCCGAGGTTAAGAATTATGAAGCGAATGTAATGCAAAATTTATGATTTTTTATTAGTTTCTTCTAAACGATCCAATCTAGATCTTACAAATGTTATATACAACAGTTTAAGCGTGTAGGGGTCTGTAAAACTTTGAGAGTTCTGACAAAAGCCAGAAGGGAATTTGCTTTAGGTATTATGTAGTTCAGATGCCGAATAAACGTGAAACGTAAATCAAAAACGGCTCCCAGGTCAAGCGTTTCATCCGAAAGTGAAAAATTAGAATTACCAAGACTGTATGAAGACCGGAATAGGCACCGTAGTTTAGAATATATAACATGAAAACACTTTTTAATATTCAATCACAAACGATTTTTAACACACCAGGTCAATACTTAAAAGGATCATCTTGTAAATTACTGACATCTGATGAGTTACTGACACGATGGAAGACTTTTAAGTCATCAGCGTACAGAACGAACATTAAATGTTCAAAGCACCATGCAATGTCGCTAATAAATAGCAGAAAGAGCAGGGGATATTACCCTGTGGTACCCCAGAGGTCCCTATAAAGAAATAAGATAGCAAATTGTTGAAAGTTTGGTGACAGGTCTGTTATTTAATACACTATTAGTATTGCCACTTTTATGAATGGGAGTAATAAACGATATCTTGAATTTATCTATAAATGAGCCTCTACTAAGGGATTTATTGAAGATCAGAGTTATCGGACGCACTAAAGATAACATGCATGCTTTAATAGACCATCGTTATCTAGCTTAGTGCATGTTTTTAATTTCCAGATGGCAATAACAACATCAGTGTCAGTAAGACTAATAGAGCCAAAATAAATTGAGGGTTGAATACTGTCACACGCAGAGGTATCTAACTTATTATCTGTTGGTTCAAAATTGGAAATTAAAAAATCAGCAAAGAGATTGGCAGTTTCTTGGGCCGTGCTTGATCTCTTCTCATCATAGAACATCGAAACCGGGGTTTGTGAACTAGACTTCTTGGATTGAATAAAATTCCAGAACGATTCAGGATTTTGTTTTATGTAAACTTCACATTTCAATCTATACTTTTTATTATATAAAAACAAGTGTGACGTTGCTTTTTTGAGCCACAATCAGGCAAAAACCACTGAACCGATTGAGATGAAATAAGCACCAAACATTTTTTTTCTGGGGTAATGGTACATAGGCTATATGAGAATATAGCCCACTTCTTACGCCCACTATGGGAACAAAACCATAGTGGGCTTTAATTTTGTAAGGCAATATGGGTATCAAACGATACAACGTGTCATTGCGGCAAGCATAGGCCATAATATATGCCGGTAAATCCGTATTAATATCAAATGATTCCGTGTTTCATTGATGTTAACATAGGATATACAGTTAGTCAAGTAAATGTTTGCAAACTTAAAAAAGGTAGAAAAATTATTTTGAAAAGCTTATAAATGTAACAGAAATTGCCATATTTTGAAATTTTTTTAAAATATAGATTATTAGTAATGTCTATTTGATTCGCGAAAACAGTGTAAAAAATCAAAAAAGGAATGAAGCTATATTTCAAACTGTCCAAACATTCATCTTCTTTCAAAACCAAGATTGCATTGAAAATTTGGCACCGTACAGTTCCGAACAGTTTCATGAAATACATCAGTTCCGCATTCTATTTGTATATCCAAAGCCATTTCCCTTATTGAGATACGGGGGTTCTCACGAACTTTTCGGATGATTTTTCTTTCTTCTCTGACAGGCAGTTTTCTGGGTCTTCCAGGAGATATTTTGAAATCAATTCGCCCTTCAATACGCGAATAAAATATACATTACGTACTTTGATATTATATGAGAGTGAAATATTCAATTAATCGATATTTTTCTAATAATTTCAAAATATGCAATTTCTGTTATATTATAAGGTTTTCAAAATAATAGTCTACCTCTTTTAAATTTGCAAACATTTACTTGACAAACTTGCCCGCTTGCGTGCAAAGCAACAGGGTCCTGCTAGTATAAAATGTTTGTAAGTAAATATATTAAGGCAATTAAATTCTTTCATATTGATACGATGAGATATTCCGTGTCGCACTGTACAGGAATGCTTTTCTCCGCACGAATGTTTTCCAAGCATACTTTTAGGCATGCACTTTGAAGTACGACAAATTTGGTATAATTCGCTTGGTATAGTCCGATATGGCAAGGACGGTTCTCGAATAAATGGGCTGTGCGAGAATGGTCGAGCACTTTCCAATTGGAAGTTGCAAGAA
The DNA here is from genome assembly GCA_963971225.1 of Melieria omissa. NCBI lineage: Eukaryota > Metazoa > Arthropoda > Insecta > Diptera > Ulidiidae > Melieria > Melieria omissa. The sequence goes on along the minus strand of OZ020269.1, from coordinate 49,397,335 downwards.
ACTTCGGCGCGATAAGAAAACTGGTATAAAAGCAGCAGTGTGCAGCGCAATGGGTCGAGTCTGTGTTGAGCAAGCAAAGTGGTAATAAGTGTAGATACAAGCGAAGTGTAAGTCTGTAAATAAAGTGATTGTTGATTTTTGCTGAGTAATTGAAGTTGTTTTATTTTCAAAACCAATCCAAACGAACCTGTGAAGTAATTTGCGTAACATTTGGTGTCAGAAGTGGGATTTTGTTACTGAAAGTAAAATAAAATTATAAAAACGCAGACATGGTTAAACTCGAGCTGCTGAAGGTGGACCAGCTGAAGAAGGAGTTGGCTGCCTGGAATTTGCCGACTGCTGGCGGTAAAGTGGAGTTGCAGTTGCGCTTGCGAGACGCATGTGAGGCACGAGGCGTCGATTGGACTGTGCACGAGTTCGGAGCGCAAGAACTAGAGGCGTCGGCTAAGGTGGAGGAGTCGCCTGCTGGTGCTGCTTTGCTACAGAGTACAGCTGCAGCGGCTGCGCCAATACAAGCGTTGGACATGAGCCAACTAATGGCTGCACTCAAAAGCATGTCGGCGCAAATGGAAACGGCGGATCGAGAAATGGTAGCGAAACTGGAAACTACGAATCAAGAAATAGTGAAAATGAAATCGGCGAACCGAGAAGTAGCGGAGCGAATGGAAACCAAGCTTCAGGAAAATTCTGCGCGCTTGGAGCAGGAAGTGGAAGAAATGGATGATTCTCTGAACAGACGAGTTAAAGACTTGGATGATTCCTTGAACAAACGAGTTGACAGTCTGGAGGATTCAGTACACAGAAAAATCGACGAGCGGCTTAGAGAGGTACAGCCACGAGAATGTTTGCCGCCGGCTTGTGCCTACTTATGATGGTGCTACGCCGTTCGATACATTCAAACTGCAATTCGACTTAGCTGCTTTGGAAAATCAGTGGACCGATATCAGGAAGGGTCGGAGATTGGCACTGGCGCTGAAAGGTCCTGCGGCTGATGTAATGAAATCAGTTCCGGAATGTTCGAGAAGTGATTATGAGGCCGTCATGAGAGCGTTGGCAGCGAAGTACAGCAACGAGCACATCCATACCCTGTACTACTGTGAGCTGAAGAACCGCAGACAAAGAGCCAGCGAGGCGCTGCAGACATATGCAGCAGACATTGAGCGGCTCGTACAGTTGTGTTACCCAAAATTCGGCGCTGATGATCTTGAGAGGATGAAGATTGAGTCGTTCATTGAAGGTCTTCATGATCCGGAGACACGTCGCAGTGCGTTGATGATGGGCAAGCCGACATTTAAGGAAACGGTGACCAGCGCGATGACAGATGAGGCGACATGGATTGGGAGCAGCCGGTTTACACCTGCAAGGATACGCCAAATTCAGTCGGACAACGACATTCCGGTCCAGGCCATAAGCTCTGAGACACCGGGCAGGCCACTGGTGGTCTCCTCTAAAGTGGTTTGCTGGACATGTGGCAAGCAAGGTCACATATCGCGAGACTGCCGCCAACGAAAGAGGCGTTCCCGTTCTCGATCGCAATCGCCTGAAGCGAGGAATACTGACAATCGAGGCCCGGCCAACAAGCGCAGGGCTGAGGACGACGAGTCGTTAAACTAAAACGGATTACCCCAAAGGGGCGTGAGCTGATCCCCACAACCCGCTGCCGCACCGTCCTTGTCTCACAGCTGAAACGGCAACCCAGCAGCTTGACGATTGAAGGAAAGATAGATGGAAAGTTGTTCGTGTTGACATTGGATACTGGAGCGTCATATTCGATCATAAAAAGGAAGCTTCTGAAGAACTGGGAACCGCTGCATGGCATACAGCTGAGGACTGCGACTGGCGAGCGTGCGCCGGTAAGAGGAAAAGTAACAAAAACAATTGTCAACAGAATTCCATGCAATGTAACGGAGATTGACTATACTATCCCCAAACCACTATCAAAACCACTTTTTAGTGCTAAGATCCCTTCTAGAGACGAATGGGAGAACCGAGAGCTGCCAGAAGAGGCCTACAATATGGCCACCTTCTACACAGACGGCTCAAAGATGAATGAAAAGGTCGGCTGCGGTGTATACTGCAAAAGCCAGGACCTCAGACTATCATTCCGACTACCGGATCATTGCAGCGTTTTCCAAGCCGAACTCACGGCCATTAGCCAGGCAGCTGCCTGGCTCAGAGTTAATATGATATCCTACAGGGACATCACTATTTATACCGACAGCCAGGCAGCAATACAAGCTCTCTTGAGCGCTCACCCCCGTTCGAAAACCGCCCTTCATTGCCGCAAATCTCTCAATGAGATTTCAGTGCAGTACAGAGTGCACCTCTGCTGGGTGCCTGGGCACAAGGACATAGAGGGTAATTGTATAGCCGATGAGCTGGCAAGAGCAGGCACGGAGCTGCAACACATCAGCGCTATGGAGGCAGTGGGAATACCACTCACCACTTGCAAGCTACACCTTGGAAAGGTATACTTGAGCAAAGCGAACACCAGATGGCGCAACGAACAAACGTGCACCACAACCAGACAAATATGGCCAGTGACCAACCAGAGCAGATCCAAGGAACTGATCCTGCTGAACAAACCCTCGATAGGGATTGTTGTGGGAGTCATTACTGGACACTGCCTCATTGGCCTACATGCTAGCAGACTGGGTCTGCCTTATAACGATTTCTGCAGAAGCTGCAGGGACGAGGACTGCGAGGAGTCCGTCGAGCACCTCCTCTGTACGTGTCCAGCGCTTGCGAGAACGCGATTCTCTCACCTGGGCAGGCACTTTCTGAGCTGCCTGGCTGATCTCGAAAAGACGCCACCGAGCATCATCTACAAATTCGTTAGAGCCTCCAAGTGGCTCCAATGAATACCGGAATCGGATAGGTGAAGTTTCCCCCCACCACGTGGTAACACAATGGGCCGCATGGCCTAAGTGATGCCCTAGAGGCGACCACTTAACCTACCTACCTAACAAAAACAATTGCTATCGGCACCAGCAACCTGAAGCATGAGTTCATCGTCACGGATATAATGGACGACGTGATTATCGGCGTCGATTTCATGATTAGGCATGGTTTTACGCTGGACCTGAAAGAAAATGTGCTGAAGTATGCCAACGTTGAATTCCCCCTGCACCCTGGCTATGAGCGAAGCGTGGCGGTAAGGAGAGTTGTCTCGTGTCAACACCAGAAGATACCAGCGAATTCCGAGGCGATCGTGTGGGCGAAAGTGGACGAGGACGATGGGACAAGCCGGCTGTGGGTTGTAGAAGCGCCAAAACAAGGATACGACAACAAAATAATCGGACGTACATTAGTGGAACCCAAAAATGGTAAAATACCAGTCAGGATACTCAACCCACTGAACACACCCAGATATGTCGAAAAGGATGCGGTCATTGGCGAGTGTAGAGAGGCTGAAGCAGTTGTCAATTGCGAAAGCAGTCCAACCGGAGGAGGCAAGAAAAACGGTTCTAACATGGACGCAGAACCAGTGGAGCAGCGAATTGACAGCCGAGCAGAAATAGAAGGCACCGTCACTCCTGCAGCACTATGGGTCAATATTTGCAACAGAAGCGGGCGGAAGAACAGCCATAGTGAAGCACAACATCGACACCGGAAGTGCGAAACCAATCCGCCAACCACCAAGACGGGTCCCTCTGGCCAAGAGGGAAGAGGTCACAAATTTGATTGAAAACATGCATAAAGAAAATGTCATAGAGCCTTCGTCAGGTCCTTGGTGCACGCCGGTCGTGCTAGTCAAGAAAAAGGATGGCAGTAACGGGTTTTGTGTGGACTACCGAAATCTCAATGACGTGACCAAGAAGGACAGCTATCCACTACCTCGGATCGATGACACCCTGGACACACTGTCGGGCACACAGTGGTTTTCCACACTCGACTTACGCAGCGGCTATTGGCAGGTGTAGCTTGCAGACAAGGACAAGGAGAAAACGGCTTTTAGTGTTGGCGACGGTTTGTGGTTTGCGGTTTGTGCAGTTCACCGTCATGCCGTTTGGACTCTGCAACGCACCAGCAACATTCGAGCGGCTAATGGAACGTGTGCTGAAAGGGCTGCATTGGCGGACGTGTCTGGTATACCTCGACGACATAATCGTGATGGGCAAAAGCTTCGACGACCACCTGGAAAAGCTGAAGGAGGTATTTGAGCGAATACAGAAACAGACTCGAATTATTGCTTATGAAAATTAGATCCAGTATCTTATCGAGTTGGTTTACAAACAAATTAACTTGCACCAACTCAACACTAGAAAGACTAATATACATTTCATGAGGTTTATTTACATTGGAGTGTACTTGCTTGAACTAGCAAGCCGCCTGTCTTACCTAACCTAACCATTTACATTGGAAGGCGTAACAATACAATCATTAGGTACAAAGTACCATGATACCTTGCTTAAATTAAAGTCACCTACGACGAGAGATTGGCAATATTGTCTGCATGCGCGTTGTATAAATCATCAGGGAGTGGAGTGGAGGAATGTACGAAGCACAGATAAATAACATGTCGTTGGTGCCACGGACAGTAACACATAATTGATCCAAAAGTGAATCCATGTTTTGAAGGTTGAAGCCTTCAGTATGTAGAGTACGCCTAGCAGCAATCAGAATACCTACTCATATAACACAATTTGTTTTGATGAGGTCTCTGTCCTTGCGGTAGACGTTGTAGAGACTCAGATCACAGAATAATGATGTCATAATCGCAGAGCGATGTAAATAAAAAGACAGACAGGGCTATTCTGGCAACTATCTTTCAACTCACCTCAATCTTTCGAAGTACAAAAATCTTTCGAAAGACAATTTGCTATTCTAGCAACTATCCTGAAAGCTTTTTTCCGTAACATGAAAGACAGTTTGAAAGATGTGCTCTTGGGGTCGTCTTTCAGCTTGCAAAAAGTACGTGCTTTGTGTTTGTGTTATGAAAAGAAACGATATACGTATATATATAATATATATGGACATATTTTATAAAAGAATGCAATTACTTTTTAATTTTTACTTCAGCTTGATTTCTTCAGCCATTGATTGAAATTTTTGAAATTTTGTTTGCATTTTTCATTTCACGACGGACGGTTCGTTTGCCAACAGTATTGCCAGCATCGAATAGAGCACTTGGTTTACAAATGTGAGATTTTTATGAAGGATGAAAGAAAACGTAAAAATACACCAATTAACAGCAACAGTACATAATATAAATAGGCCGAAAGTGTTTGTCTTCATGTGCTGTTCATTGCCTTAAGGTTAAATCTGATAACATCATTAACATCACATAAAAAATAAAACAATTAATTTGAATTCATATTTTTACACCAGTTCTTGTCTTTTCTAAAAAGAAATACGTAACTGCAAAATAATCCTGATAAACACATCTGTAACTAAAAATAAAATCAACACGAAAATTGGAAAAATAATTTTCTTTCATCATTGCAAAAATGCTTCAAATTTCACAGAAAAAGAGTTGGCTGGCAATGCTGTTCGCCGAAAACAGCTTTTCAACTCGAGTGTTGAATTTTGAGCTTTTTCCGAAAGATTTTTTCGTTGGAATAGCTAAAATCTTTCATTCAGTCTTTCAAAATATCTTTCAATAATCTTTTGAAAGTGTTTTAACAGTCTTTGCTAGAATAGCCCTGAGAGTTTAACTTGGTTCTGATACTAGAAACGTTTTGAAAATAAATACTGAGCGCAGAGGTAGACCCTTTGTTAGTGTAGGCAACCGTATATGTATACTGCTTAGAACTCGCAGCTGTAATCATGTAATCATATTGGGTAGAAGTCACTCTTGAAAAAACTGGAAAGGTTTCAACTTGACATCAGCAGGCTATAGCAAGGGATTCATAACCTCATCAAAGAGTGATTCCGAAACACCAAGTTTTAAATTAACTTTTCTTAGAACGTTTATGTCAGCATCCTCTTTAATTAATTAACGACATGCCAGTTGGTTACTTTTAATGTTTGAGTTCTTCACTACATACGAGAAATTATTATCTTCAGTAACTGAGGATTTGAATGAAGATAAATGGAACCATTTTCTCTTGGCAAATACATCGCGGTCTGAGCTTTGATTGAGGCGCCTTTTTTTATTTCCTGTATCCTGCAGCCGCCGTAGCTCAGCTGGCTAGTGCGTTGGGCCTCGAGTCATATGCGACGCTCGAACCCAGGTTCAAGACTCCGTTGCGCTAAACCGAAAAAAAAGAAAAACAACAATTTTTCTTTCGGCGGCTGTCCGCTCAGCAGGAATTGGCAAACTTCTGAGAATAAAATTGCCTATGAAAAAGCTCGCAACCTGCCGTTCGGAATCGGCATAAAACTGTAAGTCCCTTCCAACCTTATTATTGTGTTTTTTATTTTGAGCCGTTTTCCAATATGCTTCAGATTGAGAGTAACTCACAACACCAATAATATGGTTGATGGCAGCAGCGATAGGCGCAGGTGCATGTTCATGAGAGATCAGCTGTTTAGATGTTTGATTTAGAGAAACGGTAGACACAGTAGCAGCAGCAGAGCTAGTGCACAACTGTGGACTAGCAGAAACCGCAGCAGAGTTTGTTTTTGTAGAGTACAAGCTGCTCTTATTTATCGGCACTTGTCTAGAAGATGGGAGATTATTGCGCTTAAATTCGCTGTAGTTTCAAATTTTGAAAAAATTGATTTTTTTTTTTTATTTCATATTTTTATAGTACTTATAACTTTCATAGAAAAAGTATACGAACGGATTTTGTCGAATTCGTAAACGTCTCTGAGATACAGAGCCTCAAATCCGTCTCGTTCACTACACGGTAATACGGTTTTAAAACTTTAAACGCGTTTTTCTCGAAAACACATTTTTTTACCATTGCGCCATGATTCCGTCGAAACTAATTGACAGATTCACTTGATTCTTGTTTTGCTGTATTCAAAACGTTTTGCTCCACGGGTTAACCTACGGAGATTGCGCTCCATTGACTAGCCGATTTTTGGGGGGAGTTTTAAGAGCAAAAAAAAGGGCGAATTTCGAAAATAAAAACACGTTAAAACGATTCCGCGGGTCCAATTTTGATCAGAACGGGTTCATTATAGGTCATCCCTTAATTGGAGTAATGCTTTTTAAGAGAAAATTTTTGGATTACATTTCAGACGAACAGGGACAAAGTTTGGATGGCGCAAACGCACCCTTAAAAAAAACATGGCCGGTACTCAGCTGGCGGACTCAGTAATTACGACATCATCAACACGAGCTTTCCAATCCATAGAACACAGGTCCGTTTGCTTTCAGTTTTTCTGATCAGGAGCTTTTTGTCTTCTTGTAAAGCACTAATCATTGCAATCATACGAACATTTTCATTTCTTAGGGCGGCAATCTCGTTGAAAACAGCTAACAAAGTTATTTGTTGTTTGTTATCACTTGCATGTAGAGTTTGATTTTAGCAAGAAAAGGTGCAACACGTAGTAGTCTAATAAGTAACAAGTGTAGAGACAGTAAAGTTTGATATTTTGAATAAAGTGACTACTCTCTTAGAGCTGCGTTAAATAATTTTAGTGTGTTTTATTATCTTGAGCACAATTCAGAGAGACGAATATGCCGTCAAAACTAATTTTTGCAACATTTTGGTGTAAGAAATGGGATTATGCTACAATAAAAACAAAAAAGAAAAATATTCATAAAATGCAGACATGGTAAAGCTCGAGCAACCAGCTGAACAGAGAGTTGACTGCTTGAAATTTGCCGACTGCTGGCGGAAAGAAGGAGCTGCAGCTGGTCTTGCGAGAATGTAGTGTAAGGCATGAAGCGTCGATTGGATCGATGAGCGAAGCGTAGCGGCAAGGAAAGTTATCTCGTGTCGACACCAGAAGCTCCCAGCGAATTCCGTGGCGGTTATGAGGGCAAAGGTGGACGAGGACGAAGGGACAAATCGGCTGTGGGTTGTAGAAGCACCAGAACAAGGACACGACAACATAATTATCGGACGTAAATTAGTGGAACCCAAAGACGGCAAAATACCAGTAAGGTAAATAAGGATACTCAACCCGCTTAAGGGGGTCTCCTCATCAGTCAGTTTCAAAAAATCGATTATTTTTTTTTTGTTTCAATCGTTAGAACTTTTATCTGAGAATATTCTTGCAAAGTTTGAGAGTTCAACTCAAACTAGTTTAGGAGTTACAGGTTCGGGGAGAGTCTCGCGCGGGGCAAGCGCGAGCCAAGTGAAAACTTTACAGCCCAAGTTCTGAAAACCATTTTTTTTTTAATTCCGTGCACGATTTAAAATAAACCATAAAAGCTACGTATACAAGTAAGATACTGTTTTTTAGATTATTTAATTGTGCATAGACTGAACTAAAAAAATTTTTTAAAAGATTTTTATTTTACAATGTAGTTAACGCGCTTACTTAAATACAAGGCCGAAAAATCGAGTACTTTTTTAAAGAATGACAAAAATATTTAAATTACATCTTTTAAGCACCATAATAGTCTATAGTATGCAGGAAAGCCTTCTGAATAAAAAAGTATTTCAATTTCTTGTTTCAGGTAAAAATTACGGGCTGAGTCTTGCACGGAGTTTGAGTTGTCCGCGTCGAGCTGCTGCGCAAGATTGTTCATAAATCGGCCATTTTTATTTATTTTGAAATTGTTGAATAAACGTATGTTAAAAAATATGCAAAAGATCATTTGTTTCTCTTGTTGTTCTCATGTTAAAAAAAAATCCTGAAAAACTACCTTTTTTCCAAGCTACTGATGAGGAGACCCCCTTAATACACTCAGATCAAAAGATGCGGTAATTGGCGAGTGTAGAGAAGCGCACCCGGAAGAAGTAAGAATAGCGATTTTAAGAATGGATGCCATACCACAGGACAACCAGTCAAGCGGCGAATTGATAGCAAAGCAGAAACAGAAGGCGCGGTCACTCCTGCAGCACTATGAGCCAATATTGGCAGCAGAAGCAGGCGGAAGGACAGCCATAGTAATGCACAGCATCGACACCGAAGTTGCGAAACCGATCCGCCAACCGCCATACGAGCTCCTCTACAAATTCAATCGAAAACATAAGGAAAAGAAAAAGTTAGCCCTCGTAAGGCTTTTGGTGCTCGCCGGTTGTGTTAGCCAAGGAAAATCGAAAGCTCAACGACGTGACCAAGAAGGATAGCTATCAACTACCTCGGATCGATGACACCCTGTATACACTGTCAGGCACACAGTGGTTTTCCACGCTCGACTTGCGCAGCGGCTATTGGCAGGTGGAGCTTGCAGACAAGGACAAGGAGAAAACGGCTTTTAGTGTTGGCGACGGTTTGTGGCAGTTCACCGTCATGCCGTGTGGACTCTGCAACGCACCAGCAACATTCGAGCGGCTAATGGAACGTGTGCTGAAAGGGCTGCATTGGCGGACGTGTCTGGTATACCTCGACGACATAATCGTGATGGGCAAAAGCTTCGACGACCACCTGGAAAAGCTGAAGGAGGTATTTGAGCGAATACAGAAAGCAGGGCTTAAACTCAACCCAAAGAAGTGCTCGCTGTTTCAAAAAGAGGTAAAATATCTGGGTCACACGGTTTCTGCTCGCGGAGTACATACGGACGAAGGCAAGATCACGGCGGTGAAGGAGTGGCCCCGGCCACGCAATCTACACGAACTCCGCAGTTTCCTGGGCCTGTGCACATACTACCGCCGATTTGTTCCGGGATTCGCGAACATAGCCAGCAGCTTGCACAAACTGACGAAAAAGGACCAAGCTTTCGAGTGGAACGAGGAGCAGGAACAGGCTTTTGCACGTCTGAAGGAAAAACTGTGCAGTGCTCCAATTCTGGCCTTCCCCGTGCCTGGGGAGATGTTTGTGCTGGATACAGATGCAAGCGGGAATAGTATTGGCGGTGTGCTATCACAGATAATAGACGGCCAGGAACAAGTGATAGCGTACTACAGTAGGGTTCTATCGAAACCGGAACGCAACTACTGTGTGACACGGAGAGAACTGCTGGCGGTATTTGACTGCGTAAAACACTTCCACAAATATCTGTATGGACAAAGGTTTCGCCTGCGCACAGATCATGCGGCATTGAGATGGCTCCTGAACTTTAAGGATCCTGAAGGGCAATTGGCGCGGTGGATCCAGCGGCTGCAGAGCTACGACTACACGATAGAGCATCGCAAGGGCAGTAGCCATGGAAATGCCGATGCCTTGTCACGCCGTCCGTGCAAAGTCGAATGCAGGCCGTGCTCGCGAGCCGAAAGCAAAAAACAGATAGTGGACGCCCGGTTGGTAAGCGTTATGCCAGAGGAAGAGTGGTCTGCGGAGAGGCTACGAAAGGACCAGCGTGAGGATGCGGATCTTGCAAAAATCATCGAAGGCAAGAAGCAAGGTGCACGTCCAGACTGGCAGGAGGTGGCCGGTGAAAGCCCAATCGCTAAGGCTTACTGGGCACAGTGGAAAAGTCTGCGGCTGAAGAAAGGATGCCTGTACCGCGAATGGGAGAGCACGGATGGTCGGACCAGCAACTCTCTAATGGTAGTGCCGAAATGCAGAATCAACGAGGTCATCGAGGCATACCATAACAACTCCAGTGGAGGGCACCTGGGTATCACCAAAACCGTCGCCAAAATAAAAAGACGATTCTACTGGGTAGGATGTCAGGAGTCTGTAGCCGAGTGGATTAAGAGCTGCGACCGATGTTCAGCCGCGAAAGGGCCGACAAGAAAATCTCGAGGCCGCATGCAGCAGTACAACGTGGGAGCGCCCTTCGAGCGGATTGCTATGGACGTCGCCGGCCCATTCCCAACTAGCACTCAAGGCAACAAATATGTGCTGGTTGTATTGGATTACTTCAGCAAATGGCCCGAAGTGTACCCTATTCCTAACCAGGAAGCCACTACGATCTCGGAAAAGCTGGTAAACAACTGGGTAGCCCGGTTCGGAGTTCCGTTGGAGTTGCACTCAGATCAAGGCCGGAATTTCGAGTCTGCGGTATTCAAGGAAGTGTGTGGGCTGCTGGGGATAAAGAAAACGCGTACCACTCCTTTGCACCCACAGTCCGACGGCATGGTGGAACGCTTTAACCGGACACTGGAGGAATACCTGCGGAAAGTGGTAGGCAGGAATCAAAAGGATTGGGACACGCATATCCCCCTGTTCCTGATGGCGTATAGGTCAGCCCCGCACGACACGACATCACTCACTCCAGCCCGAGCAGTGTTCGGCACAGAGTTGCGGTTACCCGCTGACTTGAAGTTCGGGGTAGTCGGCACAACGGGAGGCGCTAAGACGGACTACGTGGTCAATAAGCGGGCGGAACTGGAGGAAATTCACCAGTTTATAAGGGGCCGCACCAAACTGGTCAGCGATAAGGCGAAAGCCAGATACGATCTACGGGCCAACTCAGCAGGGTTCCAAGAAGGCGATCTGGTAATGCTCTACAACCCGCAGCGGAGGAAAGGTTTGTCTCCGAAACTTCAAGCGTCATGGGAAGGACCGTACGAAGTCGTGACTAGGATTAACGACGTGGTATACCGGATTCAACGTTGCAGCAATTGAGGCGCTAAGCTGAAGGTAGTCCATTTGGAGCGCCTGGCGCCTCATCACAGCGGAGTCTCGGCACTTGTTCGGGACGAACAAGTCTAAGTGGTGGGCAGTGTAACGATAAGACAGCCTGTCGCTGTGCAAAGCAACCCTGCCGCTTCGCGCCGTGCTATAATTCAATGTGGCAACGACGGCCGCGATAATAACTTTTAGTCCAATCTGGCAACGATGGTCGCGATCATCAGGGATACCTTTAGTCCACTCGGGAATGTGCGAGAACGATCTGCGCGATGGCCGAACGGGTATAAAAGGCAGCCGGGTAAGGCGCAGCGAGCCAGTCTGGTTTTGACAAGTGAAGTTGCCACACGGAGTAATTAAGCAAATACTTAAGTGTACGAACAGTATAGTGTAAAACTGTGAATAATAAAGTGACTGTTGGTTTTGAATTGGCTGCGTTGGAATAATTAAAGTTGTTTTATTTTCAAATTACGCAATCCAGAGATACGTAACAGCCCACTAGAACTAGTATTCGTAACAGTACATTTTTGCTGTTATTTCGACGCGAATGTATATTCCGACAAATAATTTGGCTGTGTTGTATTGCTTCATGTGTCAGCTTTCATTATACACCAAATGGTTAACTGATTTACAAAAAATGTATATGTTTTTGACCATCAAAGAAAACCCCTTAAAATTCCATATTTTCCGACTTTGAGGTCCAATTACCGCGGCATTTTAAAACTTATAAACATAAGTTGCATCGGAAAGAAGCCGTGTGGTGTTGTTAATGCGATAATGTTAAAATCATGTCAATTAATTTTTTGGTTTAGAAATTACGATCAAAAATATGGAAAAAGTTGAGGAAAAACTGAAAAAATGACACGGTACCTATATCTCACTAACTAGAGCTGCTAGAAAAAATCTGAGGGTAGATTCGAAATCAGCGCATCCAAATTAGTAAGAAACAGTAGGAAAACTCCATGCAACAGAAAACAAGTGTTTTTTGTTGTCCTGTGTTACAAATTGTCCCGATTCGAAATATAAAAATATTGTAACGATAAGACAGTCTGAGTGTAACGATAAGACAGTCTGTCGCTGTGCAAAGCAACCCTGCCGCTTGGTAGCTGTGCTATAACCCAATGTGGCAACGACGGCCGCGATAATAACTTTTAGTCCAACCTGGCAATGATGGAAACTTTTAGTCCACTCCGGAATGTGCGGGAACGATCGGCGCGATGGCCTGACAGGTATAAAAGGCAGCCGGATGCGGCGCAGCGAGTGAGTCTGGTTTTGACAAGTGAAGTTGCCACACGGAGTAATTAAGCAAATACTTAAGTGTACGAACAGTAAAGTGTAAACTGGGAACAATAAAGTGACTGTTGGTTGATTTTATTGTCTGCGTGTAAGAAACTGACTGTGTTTTATTTTCAAATTACACAATCCAGAGATACGTAACAGCCCACTAGACCTAGTATTCGTAACAATATGAATAACTTTTGAGAAGAAGCAGGTCGTATTTCATTTCGAACGGATTTTGCACCTATAATCATCAACTAATACAACCCCGATTACAGTTTTCGTCGACATTTTTGTGCAACCTATCGATGCTTCCTGCCAGCCTTTCGTTTTTTGAATGGCCTTTTCTTCTTAAGAATCCAGTCCGTCTCTTTGGCTAGATCTTCCTCATCAGTCTCATAAATTGTCAATTAATCAATAATTTTAGGGTTGTTATAAATTTCAATTGATTTAATTTGTGCATTCTGACCTTTGAGTGCTGATAATTCGTTTTTTAATGAAGAGCAGATCTTTTCTAAATTTTGAATTTTTTCTAATAGCTCAGTGTTGTAAGCTTCGAGTTTTTGAATTTGTTCTTTGGATCCGCCACCCGGTGGCGGGGTTTTCAAATCGTTCATGTTGGTACGAAAAACTAGCTATGTGGCAGCGCTATTTCGTTGGGTGTCGATAACGCAGTTCAGTATTGACAATTGTGTCATATGTTTATCGCGGTTTGTTTGCACACACTTTTTCCAAGTTCCGCAATTTTCTTAGTTATTTTTGTATTTATTAATTTGAGTGATTTTGTTTATGTTGTTTGTTAATTTGAGTGTTTGTAATTGTATATTTTAAATCGGGTTTAAATCGATAAAAACTCCACACCAAGAATACAAACAATGACGGATCGGTGGGGCACGGTCCCAGGCGACGCCCCAATGGCAGAGGCCGAAGCGGCTCGAGCTGAAACACAAGGTATACAACTTTTTTGCACGAGCTAAGAGTAACACGTCTCTATCGCACGACAATTCACGCAATTTTTTTTTTTCAAAATCAATGAAGCGAGAATAATGAAATTTTGAATAATGAAAGAGATTTTCGGTTTTAACATACTTTCAAGAAAATTCGATATAATTTTCAACCATAAAAAAGATTAAAATTTTCAAAGAACCTTTTTTATATTCTTTTTGCAAATAGATCAAAACTCAATTTTATTTAAATTCGTGAGCTTTTCCTCTTTCATTTAATATACATATCGCCATATTCTAACGAGGTTAAGTATTATATATATTTCTTAAATTTTTGTATCCCCTTCTAAATTTTTAAGTCCTTTTAAGGGGCACAACTAGTTTGACCGCATGAAAAAAGGAGATTTTTTGTCAATTTTGAATTTTGTGAAGTATTGCATCGAATGATTTAAAATTTTGCAGATATATTTATGCATAAATAATGAATACAAAGTAATTTTTTCAAATGAAAATATTCGATTTTCAGCAAGTTATCCACCATCTCCTGAGTCTTCAAAAAAAAAAACGTTCTCCCACTGTGTATACCTTTTTTCGTTGGCGATCGCTTTCGCTTCAACAAATTTGCTGAGAACAGCGCATTATCAATCTAATCGTTGCGCTGTCTGGTTGCGTGTTTTCGTATGCTTTGCGTTAACTGATTTGAAAAATTTGTTTGAATTGAAAAATTTAAGCGAATTCTGACGTGGTTGAATCCCAAACAATTTGTTTAAATTTAAACATTTAAGCGAATTCTGACGTGGTTGAATCCCTAAACAATTTTGTTGACGACCCTTTTTTTGAAACTTGACTTGATTTTACTCGTATTAACGTCATCAAGTTTTTATCATGAATATAAGTAATTCCGACAAAAAACGTAAAAATAACAAGAAATACGCTATTTTTTCCTGTCAAAGGAGCTATAGGAATGATTACGGGTCTCTTAAAGTTCGGCTTCTTAAATTTCAGAAAAATGAATATTTTAGAAATAAATGGATCGCAAAATGCAATCTCAAAAAAGATGAAAATATCGACAAGGCATTTATTTGTGATAACCATTTTGAACCTAAGTTTATTGGTAACAGACTTCTGAAAAAGAACGCGATACCAACTCTCAACCTGAACCTAAAAAAAATAACTTCCCAAAGTAACACAGAGAGCTCCCCCCATTTATTTGATTTCAATGAAATAGAGGATGAAATTGATCAATATGTTTCGATTCAACGTCAAGCACTTCCTTTCGCAGAATTTAAAAATTGTGGTGATCCAATACAATTGTCAGACTCTTCAATGGACACTGTGGGAGATATTGCAGATTTTTTGGCTTTTGTGGATCCTTGCAGAAATAATGCGTGGAAAAATTTGTCCAACAATTTGGGAACGGAAATAAAAAAAGATGAAGAAGAGCAATACTGCACTTATTGTTTAAAAAGGGAACAAAACGAAAGAAATATTGGGACGCATGCGGTGAAATTAAAAAAAAAAAAAAAATTATTTATGACCAAAAGCGAAAGATTGTAAAATTACAGAAAAATTTGCTTTCGAATAAGTATAAAAGAAACAAAAAAATAAAAGAAACAAAAAAATAAGAGCGACTAATATAGAACAGGCAGTTGATGATTTTGTCGCTAAGAAATCTTTGTCCGATAATACTGCCATATTTTGTAAAATGTTACTAAAGAAAAGAGTTCTTTGGCAAGAAAAAGAAAAAGTTATAGCACAAAGCATGTTCTTTTATTCTGCAGCTTCTTACCAATTCCTGAAATTAAATTTACCTTCTAAAACGTCGTTGCTAAAATGGGCTCCAATAAAATCATTGCAGCCAGGCATAAGCCAAAAATTGTTTAGCACGCTTAAAAAAATTTTTCAAGTTATGAATATCGACGAACGAGAAGCTGTTTTGATGTTCGATGAATTTTCTGTCAGAAAGAATTTACAGTACAATCTGTTTAATGATGAAGTTGTGGGCTTTGTTGATGATGGAACCGAAAGAAAAATCCAACTTACTGGTCAAGTTTGCGTTTTTATGCAAAAGGGGCTGTATTCAAATTGGAAATACGTTTTGAGCTATTACGCTTCTTCTACCGGCTTGACGTCAAATGAACTTAAAGAAATTATAAAAAATAATGTAAAAATTTCTCAAAAACTGGGTATAAACGTAAGAGCAATTGTGTGTGATCAAGGGTCAAACAACAGATCTTCATTCGCTAAATTGGGAATAACGTCTGAATCGCCATTTACCGTCGTAGATTCGAAAACAATTTGTGCGTTGTACGATGTTCCCCATCCAATAAAATCACTAAGAAATATTTTAACACGAAATGATATCACTTCGCCTGATGGACAAATTTCTTGGTCAATTATTTGCAGGTTATATGAATTAGATAAAAACAATTCAACCCGCCTTTGTCCCAAATTGACAAAAAAAACATATTTATTCTAATTTATTTGAAAAAATGAAGGTTAAATACGCAACTCAAATATTTAGCCATACTGTATCCGCAGCCATAAAATCTTTGGTTGAAAATGGCTGTTATAATGATTGCAAAGAGAAAGCTTTGTCCACAGCTATATTTATTGAAAAAATAAACAGACTTTTTGATTGTTTGAATATCCATGTTCTTTTTGATAAAAATCCTTTCCGATCAGCTCTTCGTGAGAATAACAATATCAATTCAATGTGGCAACGACGGCCGCGATAATAACTTTTAGTCCAATCTGGCAACGATGGTCGCGATCATCAGGGATACCTTTAGTCCACTCGGGAATGTGCGAGAACGATCTGCGCGATGGCCGAACGGGTATAAAAGGCAGCCGGATGCGGCGCAGCGAGTCAGTCTGGTTTTGACAAGTGAAGTTGCCACACGGAATAATTAAGCAAATACTTAAGTGTACGAACAGTAAAGTGTAAACTGTGAATAATAAAGTGACTGTTGGTTTTGAATTGGCTCCGTTGGAATAATTAAAGTTGTTTCATTTTCAAATTGCACAATCCAGTGATACGTAACATCCCACTAGACCTAGTATTCGTAACAATATGAAACACTGAATATATAAAAAAGTCTTTCTAATAATCAAGTGCCACGATTTTTGATTTTTTTATCATTATATAATTGCACTTTTAGCCAGTGCAATTTCATCAGAAGACGCTTTTTCATCGCTGGTTTTCGAGATATTCAAGAAAATCGAGTGGTGTTATAATAATGAAACGGACCTTATTATCAACTTTTCGCATATAATTGTTTTTTTTAACTCTTTTACAACTTAACTTCTATTGTTTTCTCACTCAAATCACAGTTTAACTCTGCTAAAGTTTTCACAATTTTCGATTTTATGTTTTTACCTGAAAAAAATTAATAAATATATTACCACATAAAAATGATATTTCAATAATAACGTGTGGGGAATGAAATACGAATAAATAAAAAAGTTAGCATAGAAAACAAGGTATACAACTCTCAACAAAAATATATGTGCAAAAATTTAAACAGTTATCTAAAACCAATAAGTACCATCAAGAAATACGCCGAGTAAATAGACATAAAGCGCAAATTAAAAAAAAAGTTCCAGCTATTACCAACAAGCAGCAGTTATCAAAACCCGGCAACGTCGACTTTTCAAAAAATATTTTTGGTAAATAGTCGATACTTTTAGAAACTCTAAAAATACATTTATTCTACGAGAACAATTGCTGATCTTTGTATTTATTTATTCTTAACCTTTCTGCGGGCATCCGGTTCTGCCCAATTTTGTAATGTTCTAGTTAAGCTATCGAGCTCATATTTCATGATATCCTCAACTGATCCTTTCTAAGCACAAAAACAAACTGGCCAGGCCAGACTATGGTGTATTTTCATACAAATTTGCCAGTTAAATTAAAATTTTGTTTGTTATTTCTCACATCATTACTGTCAGAATGGCTTAAAAATATTTTCGAATTGAAACCTTTTTTTCATGCCATCCCATGTAATCGTAACATAATTTTTGTTGGAAAATAATGTCAGAACATATTAAAAATTTATATTTAGCCATGGTATTCATAGTTAAGTCCGTGTTTTGATGTCAATTCAATTACATTCCTGAAGTGAAAGAAGTATTTGTGGTCTTGTCGTGTCGGGTTAAAAGTGTGATAAAACTTCGATTGGGTGTTTTCTGTTGCAGAGATGGAAGGAAGGGAATGCTATTTTGAGGATCAGATGGACATTGTTTTTGAACTTCGACGCTGGAGTTAAATCAGAAAAGATAATTTCTCTGAAAAAATTTAAATTGTTTTTTATTATTGCTTTACCGTCGAATTTTTTTGATTTTCAAAACTAATAGTTGAAACTCGCTATTTGCTTAATTATTCTAGTATATTTTTACCGTTTTACGTAAATAAAATGTAGGCAACCAAAAGAAATCATTGTGTTCTCACATTCTGGTTTTTTTATATCCTTAACAACTACAACGAATGTTCAACCATTAGGTTAAAGATAAAGCAAATAAAAATGTTTGTTTATATATTATTACATCAAATTCGATAAATGACTTTATCCACCAAGGGGGGATCCATCCCCCTAATCCCCACTGGTGGCTGGTTATCAGAGAGCGCGGTATCAGTGAGCCAATACTTTTTAAGGGCACAACTAGTTTGAAATTTTGAAAATTTCGTTTTTTGTTTTATTTCATATTTTTATAGTATAACTATCATAGAAAAAGTATACGAACGGATTTTGTCGAATTCGTAAAAGTCTCTGAGATACAGAGCCTTAAATCCGTCTCGTTTACTACGCGGTAACACGGTTTTAAAACTTTAAACGCGTTTTTCTCAAAACTACATTTTTCAAATTTGCTGCAGCTGTAACTTGATAACAAATCATCCGATCGACTTGGGTCTTTTTTTAGCTTATTGTGTATTTGTTTTTCTATACAATGACCCTCCAGTTTAATGATAGGATGAAAAGTATAATTATGCCAGGCCAGAAACCATCAGATTTTTCAGCAAAATTTTAATTTTTTTTTCAAACAACCGCCATTTTGTTGCATTTTATTTTTTTTTTACAACCGAGGGTCATTGTATAGGAAATATAACCTAGTGAAGTAAAATTTTTGGTTTTTTTTATTTCAGGCACTGCGAAGGCTACAATCACTGCAGCAGTGGGAGAACGTTTGTTTTTTTGAAGACTCAGGAGATGGTGGATAACTTGCTGAAAATCGAATATTTTCATTTGAAAAAAATACTTTGTATTCATTATTTATGCATAAATATATCTGAAAAATTTTAAATCATTCGATGCAATACTTCACAAAATTCAAAATTCACAAAAATCTCCTTTTTTCAGGCGGTCAAACTAGTTGTGCCCCTTAAAGGAAGTTTGGCTGTAAGCGCGCGAACTTACACGGATAAATATTTACCAGCACTCCAAAAATGCATCAAAAAACATCATCGACGTGAACAAATTATATTTTGGCCCCATTTAGCGTCGTCACATTACGCTAAAGTAACATTAAACAATTTGAATAAGCGCAAAATTGTGTTTGTACTGAAGGTGTTTAACCCTCCAAATGTTCCACAATTAAGACCAATCAAGACTTTTTGGGCAAACTTGAAAAGAATGGTATATGCAAACGGATATCGCGCCAAAAATGTGGATTGCTTGATTCGATGATCCGAAAAGTGCTAAAGAATATTGATACAAATGGAATTCAGAGGTAAATTAAGAAAGTTCCTCAGAATATACGGAAAGCGAGCCGCAATGGAGTAAATTTTTTTTTGTAAATTAACTGAAGTGTCAAAGCTATTTAATAAACTGTAACCAAATGAAATAACTTGTTTGTAACAAGTTATTACTGATATTTAAACTTTGTTCGTATTTCATTCCCCACACGTTAATATTATTATATAAATATCATTAAATGAAAATGGTAGCATTTGCATAAAAAAGGCTTTTTCTTACCGGTTGATTTTTCACCACCCATTGATTTTGTTCGTGACCACTCTTTTTTTTGAGCTCAGGAGCCTGGAGGCACCTGCCACATTTTAGTCTGTAAGCACTGTTTGTTTTTGCCTCAAATGGCGGTTTTCCGTTTATTTAACTTCCTGTTTTTCTGTATCTCGGTCGACACGTGACAGTGGTTAAGAAATAAAAACATCGTATTCAACTTAAACATGTTTGGTCCTTTCGAGACGGATTCACACACAAGGCGAGTAAAACAATAGTTGGAGGAAAGGTTAATCCAAGCACACTAGTGTTAGTCAATTGCAGCTGCGACGAGCGTCTCATCAGGCGTTGAGGCCAGCGGAGTCTCGTACTGCAGCAGATCTTCAGTCAGCAGGCGGCGAGGCCAGCGGAGTCTCGTACCGCAGCAGCCCAATTGACACAACAATCCAATTGGAGTTGGTAGCGGTTTAAATTTTGCATGCGTCATCTAGCGGCGAAGTTTGGGTAGCAATTCTATCGCAATTAATAAGACTCGAGGCGGTTAGATTTCGATTGCTTTATTCACTAACGTTACAAACTTTCTACGCGCGTGCGCTCAGCTCCGTTGCCAGCTTTCGACTCGTTTTCTTTTCTGCCGCGCCAGTGCTGCCAGCGCTCGATGCACGAACCAGTGTCGCCACAATTCAAAATTGCAGACGACATCAAGTGGCAGATTATCTAAAGCGGTCTGACGCGTCTGTATAACGCATGTGCAGCCGAGGGTGTGGCAATCGAAGAGGTAAAGGTGAGATCAGCCAGAGCTGAGGAATTATTCGCAAGATTCGAGGCGGTGCAATTCGACATAGAATGCGTCGCGACCACAACAGAAGAAAAAGCTCACGAGGAGTCATACCGCATCGTGGTGGAAGAGTGGTACTTTGGGATGAAATCATTGTGCGGTTGCAGGAGGAGGCTGTTCACAACCGCACAATAATTGAAAGCCAACCCTCGGCACAC
Organism: Melieria omissa; assembly: GCA_963971225.1. NCBI lineage: Eukaryota > Metazoa > Arthropoda > Insecta > Diptera > Ulidiidae > Melieria > Melieria omissa. The sequence goes on along the minus strand of OZ020269.1, from coordinate 49,376,637 downwards.
GAGCGGTGCATACTCTTATTGAGCATCAGGGCTCAATGGGTGCACTACTCGAGCGCATCAGCCGCACTACACATCTCGAGAATTCGTCCACCCCAGTGGATGCGATGAACGGTGCGTCACATGGAGGCCATGAGTTGCGACTACCTCAAATCCAAATTCCAGAGTTTCACGGTAACTGCACTGAGTGGATCAGGTTCCGTGATCTCTTAGAGACGCTCGTGCACAATCGGAGAACCGTATCCGATATCGAAAAATTCGAATACTTGCAAACCAAAGTTAAAGGCGAAGCGCTCTCGCTCATAAAGCATTTAAAACCAACCAGTGCGAATTACAACATCGCCTGGGACATATTACAACGCAAATACAATAGGTCTGACAAGGTGAAGAAGGCCTATTTGGTGTTGTTGTTGGAGCAATCCTCAATGAAAGCAGCCTCGGCGGCTGAGGCCAAGCGTTTCTACAATGCATCAAACGAAAGCATAAACGCATTGAAAGTGCTGGACGAACCAGTGCAGCACTGGAACTCAATTTTGCTATTTTTAATGGAGAAAAAGCTCGACGCGGAGACGTTGGTTCTGGGGTACTGGGAAAAAAAGGAAGAGGAAGCCACGTTTGAACAATTGTTGGAGTTTTTAGAAAGACGCATCTTCGAACTCGAGAATACGCAGAAGACAAACGAAGCAACAAACGAAATCAGGCAAGCGCTTACGCGGTAACGCTTAAAACCTGTCCAGCGTGTTCGAAGGAGCATGCGATATATAAATGTGACCAGTTTAGAGGCATTAGTGTTGGAGATCGTCGCAAACTAGTGCAAGCCCGGGGTCTATGTCTTAACTGTTTGCAAACGGATCATCGAGCAGCGGCGTGCAAAAGATCATTATGTAGAGAGTGCAACGCTAAGCATAACACATTGCTACGAGTTCCAGCATCATCAACGAATCAACGTTAACCAGCTGAGGCACAGCCCGCTTCAGCTAAGGACCCTCCCACGGTCAGCGTGAACATCGCACAACAAGGTTCGCAATGCGTCACATTGTTACCCACAGCAATGGTAACGATAGTCGACGCAGGCGGTCAGAGGCATCTGTGCCGAGCACTATTGGACTCAGGGTCACAAGGCACGCTCATAACGGAGGCGTGCGTCCAACTTGTGACAGAACCATGCTTTACGGCGTCGGCCCTTCGAGGGGCAACTGTACACGAGGAAAGGTACGTTTGTGCATTCAGGCACAAAAAGGCAACACGACGGTGGACGTAGGGGTTCTGGGGTTCTGGTAGGTACAATACCAGGCCCATCTGCTCAGCATATCATCGCGGCACACAGTTTGGTAGACGTGAGTGAGCAGCTGCAGAAGTTCTGGAAAATAGAAGAGCTAACAAGCACAGAACCACATTTAACACCAGAGGAAAAAGAAGCAGAAGACCACTACACAAAGACCTTCAGACGGGATGTCAGCGGGCATTATTTTGTGAGACTTCCGCTAAAGAACAACGAAGTACTTCTTGGCAACTCGCGCACAGCTGCCATGAACCGGTTCTCTGCGATGGAATGGCGTTTCGGCAACGATTCAATGCTTCAGGAGGAGTACATCAAATTTATGAACGAATACGAGACACTAGGGCATATGGCGTTGGCAACTACCTCCAGTCCAGGCCGGACATATTTTTTACCGCATCATGCAATGCTCAAGCCGACTAGCACGACAACGAAATTGCGTATCATGTTTGACGCATCGTGTCGTGTAACGAGCTGTATAAGGACATGGACGTAGCGCAGCGAATTAACATCCAGCGGATACGCTGGCTCGGTCATGTCTGCCGCATGGACGACGAAGCTCCGGCGAAAAAGGTGTTCGATGCGATGGTTGGAGGTCGACGGCGAAGAGGGAGGCCGTGTCTCCGGTGGAAGGACCAAGTGGAAGAAGCCCTGGTATCTCTTGGTGTGACCAACTGGAGAAGGCGCGCGCGAAGCAGAGGCGCCTGGAGAGAAGTTTTGAGGCAGGCCGTAACCTGATAACGGGTTGTTATGGCCAGTTAAGTAAGCAAGTTTGACGCATCGTGCAAATCTGCGAACGACTTGTCGCTCAATGACAATTTGACATCGTTGTAAACTTTCGCAAATATGAAATCGGGTTTAGTGCCGATATAGAGAAAATGTACCGTCAGATATTGGTACATCCTGACGACCGCTCGCTGCAACGTATCTTGTGGAGGAGCTCCAAGGATAAGTGCATAAAGAAATACGAACTTCCAACTGTGACTTATCGAACTTTTCGAACGTTGCAACAAATAGCAATCAATAACCAAGAAAACCATCCCGAAGCAGCAGCAGCTATTAGGCAAAACTTTTATATTGATGACTTTATGACATGCGCAACTAATGTGCGTGTCGCAGAAAACCTAAAAGGCGAACTGTGCAGCATATTATCTCAGGCAGGATTTCACCTGCGCAAGTGGTCGTCAAACTCAGCGAAATTCTTAAAGGGGATCGATACACGTGACTGTAACACAGCTTCCGACACAGTGATTGACACCACGCAGGCTGTAAAAACTCTCGGCCTGCTATGGGATACGTCCAATGACACTTTCAAATACAACGTAACGTTTCCAGCACTATCACCGACTGTCACAAAGCAAGCAGTATTATCCGACATAGCCAAGGTGTTCGATCCCATTGGCGGCCTTTCCCCTGTCATTGTTGCATTGAAAGTTTTCATGCAAAAGCTTTGGGTGCAAGGCCTAGGTTGGGATGAAGAGCTGCCGGTCCATCTCAACACTGAATTGATCGGGTACCGAGAAGATGTGAACATAATCTCACAGCTCCGAATTCCAAGGTGGCTGGAGTACGCAAACGAGCAGAACGTTGAACTGCACGGATTTTCGGATTCCTCCGAAGTAGCTTATTCAGAAGCAATTTATTTACGGGTTCAGCGGGCCGATGGCGAGTTCCGAACCAATCTCGTCGCAGCGAAAACAAAGGTGGCTCCAGTTAAACAGGTTACGTTACTTCGGCTAGAACTCTGCGCTGCCCAACTTATGACCAAATTGATGGTCAAAGTTCGTGACACACTGGGCATGAGCGAGGTTCTAGTTTTTGGCTGGACAGATTCATCTATTGTCCTGGCTTTGATTTCGAATCATCCACGTCGATGGAAGACGTTTATTGCGAATAGAACGCACAAATAATTGACGTCATCCCAGCTGTACACGAGGTATCTCATCGTCAGAACTAATCGACAACCAGTTATGGTGGAAGGGACCAGCCTTGTTAATTCAGCCGCTTATACTGGATCACGTGGCACCACCAATACCTGTCAACGCTGACTTAGAAGAACGGAAGGAGGTAGCTGCATATGCGGTACTCAGGCTTTACGCGGCTGCTTCGAGTAACTGCGTATGTACTTCGGTTCACGTAGAATTGCAAGACAAGAAAGGCACGTTAAGATCCAACTGCAGGGTTCCTGTCCACAGCCGAGCTTCTACAGTCTCATAACGCCCTCGTGAAGAAAGCAAAAGCATCAACGTACTCATCTGAGCTGCGAAGCCTATGTCAAGGTAAGTTCTCTTTCATTGACAACGACGAACTATTGAAAGTTGGTGGTCGGATCGAAAACGCGCGAGTGAGCTACGAACAGAAATATGCTCTTATTATTAAGAGAGATCACCATTTGACGAGATTGACTGTACGCTATTATCATCTCAAGTACTTGCACGCTGGAAGCAGGGCGCTTCAGTACTTGTTGGGCCTACGATACTGGGTTCCAGGCTCAAAATATGTCATCAAACAAGTCGTCTTCAATTGCGCGGTGTGCATGCGGCAAAGGAGCACCACTTACAACCAGCAAATGGGCAACATACCTCAGCAACGACTTAACCCTGGGAACGCGTTTATGAACGTCGGGGTAGACTTCGCTGGACCACTCATGGTGCGGTCATGGAGGGGGCGCGGCTCCCGTCTCTACAAATGTTGGGTCGCGCTCTTCATCTGTCTGGTTACCAAGGCAGTGCACCTCGAACTTGTCACAGAGCTCACAAGGGCAGCTTTCATCGCCTGCTTGCGTCGCTTCATATCGCGACGTGGCAAACCCATACACATATATTCCATGGCACCAACTTCGTGGGTGCAAGTCAACACCTATGAGACCTGTACCTAATGCTAAATTCATCGACAACACAACAGTCGGTCACCAATGAGTTGGCCGACCAGCAAATACAGTGGCACTTTTCCCCCCCGTCTGGACCTCATTTCGGAGGCATATGGGAAGCCGGAATAAAATCAGTAAAGCACCATCTGAGGCGATGGGGAGAGTCAGCGAAGTGCATCCTGGACACGACGGGTTGGTGCGAGTCGTCACAATTCAAACAGCCAAGGGAATATTCAAGCGACCTATAGTTAAGCTTTGCCCCTTATTTTTTCCGTTTACTTAACTTCCTGTTTTTCTGTCTCGGTCGACACGTGCCAGTGGTTAAGAAATAAAAACATCGTATTCAACATAAATAGATTTAAGACCAAGAAGTCTGCATTCTTATCATATAGTTGTGTTATATTTCTTGCAACAGTTGTTGGATGTGGCAGTAAGTTCTCAACCAGACATCTGCATGGCTTAATTCACTTTCTCTCCCACAGTGTTGACACTTCTGGTGAGTGCACATTTTCTGAGAGTCATTGCAATATTTATTTATTTATTTATTTAGCCAAATGTACAATAAGACTTACTGACTAAGAGATATCATTAAGAGTAATTGGTAATGGTAATTATACAAAAGATCTTAATTTAGTGAGGACGTCGTTCTTTGGCAGAGCGACTTCGAGATCTGAGAATTCGTTCAACTCCGACAGGGCTCGCGCAAGCGGAGCCTGCCGAGCATAGTTCGACCGGCAAAAAGCAATTAGAAAGGTGTTCGCATGCCGCAAGTTCCGGATTGGAACATTAAATCCGATTTTAGAGAGAAGTGCAGGACAATCAATTTCCCCATATAGGATATTTAGCACGAAAGAACAGGCCAAAAACGTTCGCCTCGAGTGTAGAGACTTGAGGTTCAGCAACATACAACGAGACTCATATGAGGGCAACGGCTCGGTAAAATGTAATGATCGCAGTGCGAACTTTATGAAGACCTTTCGAATACGCTCAATCCGATTGATATGGGTAGCCTGATAAGGTCTCCAAATGAAGGAAGCGTATTCCAGTCTAGAGCGTACAAAGGCCGTAAATAGCAATTTAAAAGTATATGGGTCCGAGAACGCAGTGCAGTTCCGTCGAACAAAGCCCAGCATGGCATATGACTTCGATATAATGTAATCGAAATGATTAGAAAAACTAAGTTTTTCATCGAAATAGACACCCAAATCCTTTACTCCATTAACTCTTTGTAACACCGAACTGGATATGGAGTACGATATTCGCAAGGGGCTGAGTCTCCTTGAATAAGTTGCATGAACACATTTGCTGATATTCAAGAACAATTTATTTTTTGCGCACCAGGCTTGAACTTTGTCAAGATCCATTTGCAAGGCAGAGGAATCCGTCTCGTTATTAACTACTGCATATATCTTGAGATCATCCGAGGCAATATATATGATATATCAGAGGCAACAAATGATTTAGAGGACGTGCCATCAATCGTGACAACACAACGCCGATTAGTTAGGTATGATTTCATCCATCGAAGAAATGAGGAATGAAACCCCAGGCAAGCCAGTTTTGAAATCAGAACTGAATGACTCACTCTATCAAATGCTTTGGCAAAATCTGTGCAAATCGTTTCGATTTGGTTCCCCTTTTGGAAGGCGGAGAGACAGTCCTCAGTGAAAACTGCTAGATTTGAGACAGTGGACCTGCCTCTTACGAAGCCATGTTGATTTGGGCAGATAAGATTTTGGACACAAAAAGTTAAGTTATTGTTAACAACACATTCAAAAAGTTTTGAGACCGAGGTTAATTTAGAAATAGGCCTATAGTTCGACACAAGACTTTTATTGCCACTTTTGAAGGTAGGAGTTATTGAGGCCCTCTTCCAATCGTCGATAAACTCTCCCGACGATAGAGATTTATTAAAAAGTAATAAGAGCGGTTCAATAAGAGAACTGCATTTTTTAAACAAAATTACAGATAGCCCATCTGCGTCCGTATTCGTTGACATTTTGAGTGCAGCAATACCACTTTCTATACTTTCTGTAGTCAAAATCAACGAGCCAAAACAAAGGGCGGATTTTGTTGCTGAAAAGTGATTAGACGGATCATCGGCTGAATCAGGCACAAAATTTGAGCTGAAAAACTCGGCAAAAAGATCAGCGGCACCTTGCCTAGTCACCGCAGTATTATTGTTGTAATATACCGTTGAGGGTATATCTGAGACCGCTTTTTTTGATTTTATGTAATTCCAAAAGGCTTTTGGATTTTTTTTAATACCAGCCTCATAATTGCGGATATGCTTCCTATACAGCGCCTTAGCCATTTTATTGTAGTTCCTCAAATGAAGCTGATAGTTTCTTAAGGAGGAAGGACTTTTAGAAGCCCGGTATTTTCTGTAATGCTTATTCTTCAGATTTCTTAAGTGTTTCAGTTCCTTATTGACCCACGGCAACTTATATACCTTATTAGGAAAGGTGGGGATCAACTCCAGACATGCATTAGAAACGATAGATCTAAATAAATCGTAGCATGTGGCGGCATTAGCATCTGAAAACAATTCAGCCCATTCAACGTCACTGAGCAAATTATCTAAAGCAGTAAAATCGCAAAGATTATAGTTGAATGAAAAGGAGTGCGAGCAAGCGGGAGCAGTAAAGAATTCATAGAACTCAAGCTCGATGGTGAGCGGAGTATGGTGCAGACACGCCGGCGAAATGGGGGAGATACACTTAACTACCTTACAGTTTAAATTTTCCGTGATGAATACCAAATCAAGGAAACGGTTAAGCCTATTGGCCAAACTATTGACTTGTGACAAACCGAAACTAGTAAAGTTGTCCACTAAATAAATCACATGCGAGTTATTTACATTAGTTGGTGTCAGCGTCTGAGACCTACCTATATAGGACCACGCAACGTTGCTCAGATTGAAGTCGCCAAGCACACAGAACTGACTCCCAACATATTTGGCAAAAATTGAAGAAACGTTGTCAACATGTGACTTGTAAATAAAATCACTGCTTGAAGGAGGAATATATGAAGCACATATAAAGAGCAGCCCAGACTAACCCTGTATTTGTACACAGAGTTGATCAAGAAGTGTGTCATCGTTAACGAGACGAACTGAAGATGTACGCAGACTACGTTTGGCGGGGATTAAAACACCCCCTCCCCTACTAAGACCGGACTTAATGGAGTCCCTATCCTTGCGAAACACATTGAATAAGCGCGGATCGAAAAACTCAGAATCAAAAAAGTTTGAGTTCAGCCAAGTTTCGATAATAACATAGACATCATAGTCCAACAAAGAACTCAGCACTCGAATCGAGTCTGCCTTGGTCCTCATACCGGAAACATTATGAAAATAAATTTTTACGTGACTTAGGTTACCACTGGGAGCTAACGCATTAGTCACACTACCCGCGGTAGCACCAGTTGAGCCGGATGCTAAGCATTTATTAAAGGCTGCGCCTGTTTTTGAAAAAAACGGAAAGCGCGCACCCTAACATCAGCCGGCCACACGGATGGATTAAGCAGCTTATCATAGCAAGAAGAAGAGACGCCCAATTTGAAGTTAATACGCTTAAGTGACTCAATGGGAACGTCCTTCTTGATAATTCTGAAGCAACTAAGCTGATGTTTTTCAATATTAGTTTGCCTGACTACGTAATTGATCAGACTATCTTCAGTCACCGACGGCAAAAACGATGAAAGATGGAGCCACTTCATAGATACAGCAACATCCAGGCCCGAGTGCGCATTAGATCCAACAACAACTACCTTTTGTCTCCTTCGCTGTTTATCATGTACTGGGACCCATGCGGTGACAGCGGCAGTATGCAGCGAAGCGCTAGCAGCAACCAACGAATGAGCAGGTGAAAGCGAGCAAGCATCAGCGGATGGCGCAGCAAGTGACGCAAACAAAGTATTAGGCGAAGTTTGAGAATGCTCAGCTGCCGGAGAGTGAGCGCCAGCCAGAGAGGCGCACGAAAGAGCAGCCGGATCAACAGCAGCATGAAACGATGAAGATGCAAATAGCGGCGCAGCGTTGGAAGCAGCGTGTGAATTAGAAGCAGCGATAACGTTGGCTTCAGCAGCAGCATTGAGTGCAGCCGTAGATTTTGCATTAGCGCTGATAGTAGCGTGAGACGAAGCAGCGATAGCGTTGACGTCAGCTGCATTGTTGACTGCAGCCATGAGACTGGCATCGGCGGTGATAGTAGCGTTGGCCGAAGTAGCGCGTATTTCAGCGGCAGTGATAGCGGTGGCGTTGGGAGCAGCTTTGACACTGGCAGCAGCAGGCGGGTTGGCTGCAGCGATGGAATAAGCACGGGGCGAGGCAGTAAGCATACTAGCACTCGCGTTGGCGTTGGCGGCAGCAGTGGCATTGGGTGCAGCAGTACTGTTGGCGCCCCCGCTATTGGTAGCACGGATCAAAGAAGGTCGGGCACCCAGCTTGTCACTGGCCCGTATTTGCAGTGGCGAACGAACAGCAACTGTAGGCGCAGCAGTGCGAACATCTGTCGCTTTGGAACGGGAGCGGGTGACCAGGGACAGATTCTTGCCCACTGACGAAGATGACGTCTTAGCTGCACTCAACTGCTCCGTGTGAGATGTTGCGAGAGAGTTTACGAGACCACGCAAATCACTCAATTTTTCCAACATTAACGGCACCACGGACGAGTAGGCATAACGCGATTTCTTAATACAATCGTCACACCAAAAAATTAGATTAATGCTTGTTTTTAAAGTTTCTGCAACGTCTTTATTGAAGCCAGCACATTTAGGGTGCCACTTAGATAAACACGAGCCACATGACACCGTGTCAAGAGCACTGCAGACCAATTTGCAATTAAAACAGCAGGTCATAGCGGAGCGAAGAGCAAACACGTCCGAACTCGACGACAGCTATTAGACTGAAAATATGAATACAATAATTGCTGTAGGCAAAGCAAATGCTGTGCACAAAAAGAAAGAGTCACAAAGTAGAGAGAGTCATGACACACCATTCTCTTTAGTGAATATTCATTACTCAGTTGTTCGTAAGGTAATCAACTTTAGTTAGCATTATTTGTATATAGTGTTACGAATATGACTTCTCTGAGTTCGGTTTTGGATTGTGCTTGAAAATAAAACTACTTCAGTTACTCAGCGCAAAACGCAGTCAGAAACCAAAAATCACTTTATTTACAGATTTACACTTTGCTTGTATCTACGCTTGTTACCACTTTGCTTATTCAACTCAGACTCGACCCTCTGCGCTGCACACTGCTGTCTTTTATACCTGTTTTCTTATCGCTTCGATGTTTCTTGCACATTCCAGTTGTACTTTCTATCTCGATTGTTCTAGCACAGCTCATCGCGAACCCTCTTCGCCATATTATAGTAAGCGAATCATAGCGAATTTGCCGTACTCCAAAGTGCATGCCTAAAAGTATGCTTGGAAAAGCATTCATGCATAGCACATCACAGAGTGCCTCATCGTTTCACTGCCCATCACTTAGACTTGTTCGTCCCGAACAAGTGCCGAGGCCCCGCCGGAGTAAGAGCCAGGCGCTCCAAATGGACTTCTTTCAACCTGGCGTGCCTGTCGCCGCAGCGTTCAACACTGTACAACACCACGTCACTAATCCTGGTCACGACCTTGTACGCTCCTTCCCATGACGTTTGAAGCTTTTGAGACAAACCTTTCCTCCGCTGCGGGTTGTAAAGCATTACCAGATCGCCTTCTTGGAACCCCGCTGTGTTAGCCCGTAGATCATATCTGGCTTTCATCTTATCGCTGACCAGTTGGATACGGTACCTTTTAAACTGGTGGATTTCTTCCAGCTCCGACCGCTTATTGACTGCGTAATCAGTCCCAGCGCCTTCCGTCGTGCTGACCACTCCGAACTCCAAGTCAGCAGGCAACCTCAGTTCCGTGCCGAACACTGCTCGGGCTGGAGTGAGTGATGTCGTATCCTGCGGGGCTGACCTATACGCCATCAAGAACAGCGGAATATTCGTGTCCCAATCCTTTTGATTCCTGACTACTGCTTTCCGCTGATATTCTTCCACCATCCAATTGAATCGTGCCACCATGCCGTCGGACTGGGGATGCAAAGGACAGGTGCGAGTTTTCCTTATTCTTAGTAGCTCACACACTTCCTTCAATACCAGAGACTCGAAATTCCGGCCTTAATCCGAGTGCAACTCCAGCGGAACTCCAAATCGGGCCACCCAGTTTTTCACCAGCATTTCCGCGACCGTGGTGGCCTCCTGGTTAGGAATCGGGCACTTCGGGCCATTTGCTAAAATGGTCCATTACCACTAGCACATATTTGTTGCCTTGAGTGCTAAGTGTGAATGGCCCGGTGATGTCCATGGCAATTCGTTCGAAGGGCGCTCCCTCGTTGTACTGCTGCATGCGGCCCCGCGATCTTCTTGTCGGCCCTTTCACAGCCGAACATCGATCACAGCTCTTAATCCAATCGGCTACAGACTCCTAGCATCCTACCCAGTAGAATCGTCTTTTTACTTTGGCGACAGTTTTTTGGTGATGCCTAAGTGCCCTCCGCTGGAGTCGTTATGGTATGCCTTGATCACCTCGTTGATCCTGCATTTCGGGACTAAAAGTTGGGAATTGCGGGTCCGGCCATCCTCACTCTCCCACTCGCGGTATAGGCAGCCATCAAACAGCCGCAGACTTTGCTACTGCGCCCAGTAAGCCTTCGCGATCGGGCCTTCACCGGCCATCTCCTGCCAGTCTGGACGTGCGCCTTGCTCCTTGCCTTCAATGATTTTTTTAAGATCCGTATCCTCGCGCTGGTCCTTTTGTATCCTCTCCGCAGACCACTCTTCCTCTGGCATAACGCTGACCAATCGGACGTCCACTATCTGCTCTTTGCTTTCGGCTCGCGAACAATGTCTGCATTCGGTTTTGCACGGACGACGTGACAAGGCATCGGCATTTCCACGGCTGCTACCCTTGCGATGCTCTACCGTGTAGTCGTAGCTCTGCAGCTGCTCGATCCACTGCGCCATTTGGCCTTCCGGATCTTTAAAGTTCAGTAGACATTTCAATGCCGCATGATCTGTGCGCTGGCGAAACTTTTGCCCATACAGGTATTTGTGGAAGTGTTTCACGCATTCCAATACTGCCAGCAACTCCCTTCGTGTCACACAGTAGTTGCGTTCAGGTTACGACTAAATTTTGCAGTCATATGCTATCACTTGTTCTTGACCATCTATTATCTGTGATAGCACACCGCCGATACTATGCCCGCTTGCAACTGTATCCAGCACAAACATCTCTCCAGGCACGGGGAAGGCCAGAATTGGAGCAGTGCACAGTTTTTCCTTCAGTCGAGCAAACGCCTGCTCCTGCTCTTCGCCAAACACGAAGGTTTGATTCTTTTTCGTCAGAATGACTTTGACTTTGCTGATGGCAAATTCGGCACTGTCATACATTCGAGCCCCCCAGTCCAAAGTCGCGCTGGGGCAACTGTGTCTAGGGGTGGTGCTAGGCTTTCGGTTCGGCCCAGGTCTAGCATCCGCCCCTTCCTTCGGGGGGCAGGAAAGGGTTCAACGCCCGGCCGCAATAATTTTTCGGGTAGCATGTCGTCCACGAGCAAATCAGGACAAAATGCTAACCCCCTGTCAGCCAATCCAGCTAAAGGGGCTGCTCTACAAAAACAGGTCGTGATGACAGGCGCAAAGCCCTCGCATGGCCAGGCTGTGTCGACGGGTGTAAAGCTCTCGCACAGGCAGGCTGTAGCAAAACAGCAACCTTCTTCGACTAGGCCCTCTTCAGCGCGCGCTGTCAGCGCTTCGACGCTAGCGTACCGTGACAGGAGAGCGGCCTACAAGATCCTTGACAGGCTAAACGCCGTTAATGAGGACACCCTCACGGATAAGGCCTCCCGTGATTGGGCCAATTCCGTGATCGCTGGGCACGAGACCAAAAAACTGGTTTCTAAACGGCAGCGATCAGTTGAGGAATCTCCGGCCGCAGCTAAACGCGCCAGGACCTCTCAGACCTCCACGGTCTACAATCGTAGTTTTCGCTCTTTTCGCGATGCTGCGAAAGATAACCTTGGCCTCACCTTGGCGGTTATTGATCGCAGTAGTACCGACGGTTCTATCTTGCCAAAAAACTGGGCTTTGGTTGAGCAGAAACACTGGCCGGCGTACATTGATGTGCTGGCCAAACATGTGCTGTCCCACCACCCTGCTGCCGCGACTCCGGTTGGTTCCAGAGCCGCATCAAACTGACTTCGTGTGCCGATGAGCGCTCTGCCGAGCTGTATAAGCTGGCAATTGCAGGCGTTGGCGAGGTCTGGCCTGGTGCACGACTTGAAGCCGTGACCAAGGACAATATCCCGAACCGTCCTCGATCTAGGGCTTGGGTTCCGGCCATATACTACGACCCAGTGGCCATCCTTCAGCTTATCAGGCTCGGCAACCCTGACCTTTCTACTGCTGACTGGAGAGTAGTGAAGCTGGGAGAGGTTGTAGGTAACTCGCGTCAGGTTACCATTATCCTAAACGAGGAATCCTTAGCCCCCTGGCGGCTAGAAAGGGCGAAATAAATTTTGGTTTCTCCCACCTGATCTTGCGCGTTTACTGACAAGATATCAACGTGTTAACTGATACTCAGGCCATGGTGGTATCAGAGGTGGAGGAAACAGAGAGCATCACATCTGAGGAATCTACGTCGTGCATGGTCCGGGACCTGTTCGGCGGACCCTCCGAGGACGAATTGCTGCTGTCCCCCCACTCCGAAGACGCCGACAACACCATGATCGCACTGTCGGACCCACCATCCGGTGATCATGAGAGTCGTGCAGATTAACCTGCACCACTCCAAAGCGGCATCCGCCGCACTTCTCCTCCGCCTATCAAACAAGGGAGAGGAGATAGCGCTCGTGCAAGAACCTTGGGTCTGTCACGGGCGCATTCGCGGTCTTAATCTACCGGGGTACAGGATTCTGCATGCCAATGGTGGAGGTAATAGCAGATCCTGTATCCTCATTATGAAAAATATTAATGCGTTTCTTCTCAATAGTTTCAGCGACGCAGACAGCGTAGCTGCTGCGGTGGAATTTCCGGGGCTCACGCTGTGGGTCACATCCACATACATGGCACATGACGACCCTGAGGACCCCCCACCGCGACTCCTGAGAATGCTAGTGGAAGCAGCGAGGAGCAACAGGATGCCATTGATCATCGGAGTAGACGCCAATGCGCACCACACCATTTGGGGTAGCTCCGACATCAACCCGCGAGGTGAGTCACTTTTTGAGTTCATAATTAGTACTAATCTAAGTATTGCTAATACTGGACATGAGGTTTTAGACATCTCTCTGGCAAATACATATGCCACCAATTTTCTCAGGGAGTGGAAGGTCTCAAATGAGCACTCTTTTTCCGACCATAGGTATATTGACTTCTGTTTAGAAGTTGAAAGCCCTCAGGTCACTCCCTACTGGAATAGGAAACGTACTGACTGGGACAAGTTCAAAGCAGTCTTCACGAGATCTCTTCCAGCTGATGGCCCACCAAAGATTGGATCCATTCAGCAACTTGATAAAGCGGTATTATCCCTTACCACTGCCTTTAAGGTCGCCACTATAGAGTCATGCCCTGTGAGAGTCCTCTGGGGTAAAACCAAGCCTAAGTGGTGGACCTCTGAGGTGGCTGCACTAAGAAGGGACTGCCGTAAACTCTTCAATCGTGCCAAAACGACAAACAACTGGTCTGAGTACAAAGACAAACTTAGACTCTTCAAAAAAGCGGTGAGATCAGCTAAGCGCTCCTCCTGGAGACAATTCTGCCAGGATATAGGCAGCTACTCAGAGGCTAGTCGCCTGCGCAAGATCCTCGCTTCCTGCCCGTCAGTCCCTGGATTCCTTCAAAGGGAAGACGGCAGCTGGACATCGTCTAGTGAGGAAACCATTGAGCTCCTAATAGACACTCATTTTCCGGGTAACAGCTCCTTTGACGCTGGGGCCCAGTGCACAGATAATTTTCCCTGTTTGCCACACAATACCAGCGGACAGGACATAGTAGTGAAAAACTACACTAGGCAATAGAAAGTTTGCTGCCCTTTAAATCTCCAGGCCCTGATGGTATTATCCCAGCTGATCTGCAAAACACATCAAGTCTGGTGGTACCATGGCTCTTGGAAATCTACTTAGCCATTTTCCATCTGGCATACATCCCATCCGAATGGACTGAAGTTAACGTGATCTTTATTCCTAAGGCTGGGAAAACCTCTCATTCCAAAGCAAAAGATCACAGACCAATAAGCCTGTCTTCTTTTCTGCTCAAAACCCTAGAAAGGCTCATCGACATCTATATTAGGGAAAAAGTTGGTCATCTACTATCCCCTAATCAGCACGCTTATACGAAGGGCAAATCCGTTGAGACAGCTCTTCGCGCACTTGTGCAACAAATTGAACACTCCCTACTTTACAAGGAATTCACTCTGGTGACCTTCCTTGACATTGAGGGAGCTTTCAACAACATAATTCCGTCGGCCATTACAGGCTCACTAGTCAACATGGGGCTACGGAAACCGCTGGTTGACGTAGTCCACAAACTCTTAACCAATAGGGTTATCAATTCTTCACTAGGTGCCTCCTCTGTAAAAAGGTGGGTAAGCAGGGGCACCCCACAAGGAGGTGTCCTCTCCCCCTCCTTTGGAACTTGGCACTAAATGAACTACTTCTGCAACTAAACAAGACAGGGTGCAATGTGGTTGCATATGCAGACGATGTAGCGATTGCGGTATCAGGGAAGAATCTTCCGACACTGGTCGATCTTCTCCAGAGTGCCCTCAATCTACTCGTTTCATGGTGTAATCAGAACGGTCTGGGTGCCACCTGATCTTGCGCGTTTACTGACAAGATATCAACGTGTTAACTGATACTCAGGCCATGGTGGTATCAGAGGTGGAGGAAACAGAGAGCATCACATCTGAGGAATCTACGTCGTGCATGGTCCGGGACCTGTTCGGCGGACCCTCCGAGGACGAATTGCTGCTGTCCCCCCACTCCGAAGACGCCGACAACACCATGATCGCACTGTCGGACCCACCATCCGGTGATCATGAGAGTCGTGCAGATTAACCTGCAACACTCCAAAGCGGCATCCGCCGCACTTCTCCTCCGCCTATCAAACAAGGGAGAGGAGATAGCGCTCGTGCAAGAACCTTGGGTCTGTCACGGGCGCATTCGCGGTCTTAATCTACCGGGGTACAGGATTCTGCATGCCAATGGTGGAGGTAATAGCAGATCCTGTATCCTCATTATGAAAAATATTAATGCGTTTCTTCTCAATAGTTTCAGCGACGCAGACAGCGTAGCTGCTGCGGTGGAATTTCCGGGGCTCACGCTGTGGGTCACATCCACATACATGGCACATGACGACCCTGAGGACCCCCCACCGCGACTCCTGAGAATGCTAGTGGAAGCAGCGAGGAGCAACAGGATGCCATTGATCATCGGAGTAGACGCCAATGCGCACCACACCATTTGGGGTAGCTCCGACATCAACCCGCGAGGTGAGTCACTTTTTGAGTTCATAATTAGTACTAATCTAAGTATTGCTAATACTGGACATGAGGTTTTAGACATCTCTCTGGCAAATACATATGCCACCAATTTTCTCAGGGAGTGGAAGGTCTCAAATGAGCACTCTTTTTCCGACCATAGGTATATTGACTTCTGTTTAGAAGTTGAAAGCCCTCAGGTCACTCCCTACTGGAATAGGAAACGTACTGACTGGGACAAGTTCAAAGCAGTCTTCACGAGATCTCTTCCAGCTGATGGCCCACCAAAGATTGGATCCATTCAGCAACTTGATAAAGCGGTATTATCCCTTACCACTGCCTTTAAGGTCGCCACTATAGAGTCATGCCCTGTGAGAGTCCTCTGGGGTAAAACCAAGCCTAAGTGGTGGACCTCTGAGGTGGCTGCACTAAGAAGGGACTGCCGTAAACTCTTCAATCGTGCCAAAACGACAAACAACTGGTCTGAGTACAAAGACAAACTTAGACTCTTCAAAAAAGCGGTGAGATCAGCTAAGCGCTCCTCCTGGAGACAATTCTGCCAGGATATAGGCAGCTACTCAGAGGCTAGTCGCCTGCGCAAGATCCTCGCTTCCTGCCCGTCAGTCCCTGGATTCCTTCAAAGGGAAGACGGCAGCTGGACATCGTCTAGTGAGGAAACCATTGAGCTCCTAATAGACACTCATTTTCCGGGTAACAGCTCCTTTGACGCTGGGGCCCAGTGCACAGATAATTTTCCCTGTTTGCCACACAATACCAGCGGACAGGACATAGTAGTGAAAAACTACACTGGGCAATAGAAAGTTTGCTGCCCTTTAAATCTCCAGGCCCTGATGGTATTATCCCAGCTGATCTGCAAAACACATCAAGTCTGGTGGTACCATGGCTCTTGGAAATCTACTTAGCCATTTTCCATCTGGCATACAACCCATCCGAATGGACTGAAGTTAACGTGATCTTTATTCCTAAGGCTGGGAAAACCTCTCATTCCAAAGCAAAAGATCACAGACCAATAAGCCTGTCTTCTTTTCTGCTCAAAACCCTAGAAAGGCTCATCGACATCTATATTAGGGAAAAAGTTGGTCATCTACTATCCCCTAATCAGCACGCTTATACGAAGGGCAAATCCGTTGAGACAGCTCTTCGCGCACTTGTGCAACAAATTGAACACTCCCTACTTTACAAGGAATTCACTCTGGTGACCTTCCTTGACATTGAGGGAGCTTTCAACAACATAATTCCGTCGGCCATTACAGGCTCACTAGTCAACATGGGGCTACGGAAACCGCTGGTTGACGTAGTCCACAAACTCTTAACCAATAGGGTTATCAATTCTTCACTAGGTGCCTCCTCTGTAAAAAGGTGGGTAAGCAGGGGCACCCCACAAGGAGGTGTCCTCTCCCCCTCCTTTGGAACTTGGCACTAAATGAACTACTTCTGCAACTAAACAAGACAGGGTGCAATGTGGTTGCATATGCAGACGATGTAGCGATTGCGGTATCAGGGAAGAATCTTCCGACACTGGTCGATCTTCTCCAGAGTGCCCTCAATCTACTCGTTTCATGGTGTAATCAGAACGGTCTGGGTGCCACCTGATCTTGCGCGTTTACTGACAAGATATCAACGTGTTAACTGATACTCAGGCCATGGTGGTATCAGAGGTGGAGGAAACAGAGAGCATCACATCTGAGGAATCTACGTCGTGCATGGTCCGGGACCTGTTCGGCGGACCCTCCGAGGACGAATTGCTGCTGTCCCCCCACTCCGAAGACGCCGACAACACCATGATCGCACTGTCGGACCCACCATCCGGTGATCATGAGAGTCGTGCAGATTAACCTGCACCACTCCAAAGCGGCATCCGCCGCACTTCTCCTCCGCCTATCAAACAAGGGAGAGGAGATAGCGCTCGTGCAAGAACCTTGGGTCTGTCACGGGCGCATTCGCGGTCTTAATCTACCGGGGTACAGGATTCTGCATGCCAATGGTGGAGGTAATAGCAGATCCTGTATCCTCATTATGAAAAATATTAATGCGTTTCTTCTCAATAGTTTCAGCGACGCAGACAGCGTAGCTGCTGCGGTGGAATTTCCGGGGCTCACGCTGTGGGTCACATCCACATACATGGCACATGACGACCCTGAGGACCCCCCACCGCGACTCCTGAGAATGCTAGTGGAAGCAGCGAGGAGCAACAGGATGCCATTGATCATCGGAGTAGACGCCAATGCGCACCACACCATTTGGGGTAGCTCCGACATCAACCCGCGAGGTGAGTCACTTTTTGAGTTCATAATTAGTACTAATCTAAGTATTGCTAATACTGGACATGAGGTTTTAGACATCTCTCTGGCAAATACATATGCCACCAATTTTCTCAGGGAGTGGAAGGTCTCAAATGAGCACTCTTTTTCCGACCATAGGTATATTGACTTCTGTTTAGAAGTTGAAAGCCCTCAGGTCACTCCCTACTGGAATAGGAAACGTACTGACTGGGACAAGTTCAAAGCAGTCTTCACGAGATCTCTTCCAGCTGATGGCCCACCAAAGATTGGATCCATTCAGCAACTTGATAAAGCGGTATTATCCCTTACCACTGCCTTTAAGGTCGCCACTATAGAGTCATGCCCTGTGAGAGTCCTCTGGGGTAAAACCAAGCCTAAGTGGTGGACCTCTGAGGTGGCTGCACTAAGAAGGGACTGCCGTAAACTCTTCAATCGTGCCAAAACGACAAACAACTGGTCTGAGTACAAAGACAAACTTAGACTCTTCAAAAAAGCGGTGAGATCAGCTAAGCGCTCCTCCTGGAGACAATTCTGCCAGGATATAGGCAGCTACTCAGAGGCTAGTCGCCTGCGCAAGATCCTCGCTTCCTGCCCGTCAGTCCCTGGATTCCTTCAAAGGGAAGACGGCAGCTGGACATCGTCTAGTGAGGAAACCATTGAGCTCCTAATAGACACTCATTTTCCGGGTAACAGCTCCTTTGACGCTGGGGCCCAGTGCACAGATAATTTTCCCTGTTTGCCACACAATACCAGCGGACAGGACATAGTAGTGAAAAACTACACTGGGCAATAGAAAGTTTTCTGCCCTTTAAATCTCCAGGCCCTAATGGTATTATCCCAGCTGATCTGCAAAACACATCAAGTCTGGTGGTACCATGGCTCTTGGAAATCTACTTAGCCATTTTCCATCTGGCATACATCCCATCCGAATGGACTGAAGTTAACGTGATCTTTATTCCTAAGGCTGGGAAAACCTCTCATTCCAAAGCAAAAGATCACAGACCAATAAGCCTGTCTTCTTTTCTGCTCAAAACCCTAGAAAGGCTCATCGACATCTATATTAGGGAAAAAGTTGGTCATCTACTATCCCCTAATCAGCACGCTTATACGAAGGGCAAATCCGTTGAGACAGCTCTTCGCGCACTTGTGCAACAAATTGAACACTCCCTACTTTACAAGGAATTCACTCTGGTGACCTTCCTTGACATTGAGGGAGCTTTCAACAACATAATTCCGTCGGCCATTACAGGCTCACTAGTCAACATGGGGCTACGGAAACCGCTGGTTGACGTAGTCCACAAACTCTTAACCAATAGGGTTATCAATTCTTCACTAGGTGCCTCCTCTGTAAAAAGGTGGGTAAGCAGGGGCACCCCACAAGGAGGTGTCCTCTCCCCCTCCTTTGGACCTTGGCACTAAATGAACTACTTCTGCAACTAAACAAGACAGGGTGCAATGTGGTTGCATATGCAGACGATGTAGCGATTGCGGTATCAGGGAAGAATCTTCCGACACTGGTCGATCTTCTCCAGAGTGCCCTCAATCTACTCGTTTCATGGTGTAATCAGAACGGTCTGGGTGCCACCTGATCTTGCGCGTTTACTGACAAGATATCAACGTGTTAACTGATACTCAGGCCATGGTGGTATCAGAGGTGGAGGAAACAGAGAGCATCACATCTGAGGAATCTACGTCGTGCATGGTCCGGGACCTGTTCGGCGGACCCTCCGAGGACGAATTGCTGCTGTCCCCCCACTCCGAAGACGCCGACAACACCATGATCGCACTGTCGGACCCACCATCCGGTGATCATGAGAGTCGTGCAGATTAACCTGCACCACTCCAAAGCGGCATCCGCCGCACTTCTCCTCCGCCTATCAAACAAGGGAGAGGAGATAGCGCTCGTGCAAGAACCTTGGGTCTGTCACGGGCGCATTCGCGGTCTTAATCTACCGGGGTACAGGATTCTGCATGCCAATGGTGGAGGTAATAGCAGATCCTGTATCCTCATTATGAAAAATATTAATGCGTTTCTTCTCAATAGTTTCAGCGACGCAGACAGCGTAGCTGCTGCGGTGGAATTTCCGGGGCTCACGCTGTGGGTCACATCCACATACATGGCACATGACGACCCTGAGGACCCCCCACCGCGACTCCTGAGAATGCTAGTGGAAGCAGCGAGGAGCAACAGGATGCCATTGATCATCGGAGTAGACGCCAATGCGCACCACACCATTTGGGGTAGCTCCGACATCAACCCGCGAGGTGAGTCACTTTTTGAGTTCATAATTAGTACTAATCTAAGTATTGCTAATACTGGACATGAGGTTTTAGACATCTCTCTGGCAAATACATATGCCACCAATTTTCTCAGGGAGTGGAAGGTCTCAAATGAGCACTCTTTTTCCGACCATAGGTATATTGACTTCTGTTTAGAAGTTGAAAGCCCTCAGGTCACTCCCTACTGGAATAGGAAACGTACTGACTGGGACAAGTTCAAAGCAGTCTTCACGAGATCTCTTCCAGCTGATGGCCCACCAAAGATTGGATCCATTCAGCAACTTGATAAAGCGGTATTATCCCTTACCACTGCCTTTAAGGTCGCCACTATAGAGTCATGCCCTGTGAGAGTCCTCTGGGGGTAAAACCAAGCCTAAGTGGTGGACCTCTGAGGTGGCTGCACTAAGAAGGGACTGCCGTAAACTCTTCAATCGTGCCAAAACGACAAACAACTGGTCTGAGTACAAAGACAAACTTAGACTCTTCAAAAAAGCGGTGAGATCAGCTAAGCGCTCCTCCTGGAGACAATTCTGCCAGGATATAGGCAGCTACTCAGAGGCTAGTCGCCTGCGCAAGATCCTCGCTTCCTGCCCGTCAGTCCCTGGATTCCTTCAAAGGGAAGACGGCAGCTGGACATCGTCTAGTGAGGAAACCATTGAGCTCCTAATAGACACTCATTTTCCGGGTAACAGCTCCTTTGACGCTGGGGCCCAGTGCACAGATAATTTTCCCTGTTTGCCACACAATACCAGCGGACAGGACATAGTAGTGAAAAACTACACTGGGCAATAGAAAGTTTTCTGCCCTTTAAATCTCCAGGCCCTAATGGTATTATCCCAGCTGATCTGCAAAACACATCAAGTCTGGTGGTACCATGGCTCTTGGAAATCTACTTAGCCATTTTCCATCTGGCATACATCCCATCCGAATGGACTGAAGTTAACGTGATCTTTATTCCTAAGGCTGGGAAAACCTCTCATTCCAAAGCAAAAGATCACAGACCAATAAGCCTGTCTTCTTTTCTGCTCAAAACCCTAGAAAGGCTCATCGACATCTATATTAGGGAAAAAGTTGGTCATCTACTATCCCCTAATCAGCACGCTTATACGAAGGGCAAATCCGTTGAGACAGCTCTTCGCGCACTTGTGCAACAAATTGAACACTCCCTACTTTACAAGGAATTCACTCTGGTGACCTTCCTTGACATTGAGGGAGCTTTCAACAACATAATTCCGTCGGCCATTACAGGCTCACTAGTCAACATGGGGCTACGGAAACCGCTGGTTGACGTAGTCCACAAACTCTTAACCAATAGGGTTATCAATTCTTCACTAGGTGCCTCCTCTGTAAAAAGGTGGGTAAGCAGGGGCACCCCACAAGGAGGTGTCCTCTCCCCCTCCTTTGGAACTTGGCACTAAATGAACTACTTCTGCAACTAAACAAGACAGGGTGCAATGTGGTTGCATATGCAGACGATGTAGCGATTGCGGTATCAGGGAAGAATCTTCCGACACTGGTCGATCTTCTCCAGAGTGCCCTCAATCTACTCGTTTCATGGTGTAATCAGAACGGTCTGGGTGTCAATCCTTCCAAAACCGATCTGGTTCTCTTTACAAGGAAACCGCTATTCCTACTTTCAGTCCACCTATTCTTAGTGGCACAGCTTTAAGCATTAAATCGCAGGCCAAATACCTTGGTATATTGCTGGACACAAAACTCAGCTGGAAAGCGAACATACTGGACAGGGTTCGCAAGGCTACAGTAGCATTGTACTCCTGCAAATGAGCAGTTGGAAAAAATGGGGCCTGCAACCGCGAATAATGTTTTGGATTTTTATTTCAGTGATCAGGCCTATTCTCTTCTATGGAATGATAGTCTGGTGGACGGCCCTAGATAAGGGGGTTATCAGAAGCCATTGGATTCGGTTCAAAGGTCGGCGGCGCTCATCATAACCGGCGCCATGCGATCAACACCATCCAAGGGGCTCTATTCCCTGCTCCACCTTCTCCTCGTTGATCTCTATGGGATACAATCTGCAACCCTCTCCGCAGTAAGACTGAATACTATCTGGGGATGGTCGCGCACTGATTTCGGTCATTGCCGTATCCTAGGTAAAGTAACCGACCTTCCCAACAACATAGATCACTCCCTACCGTCATACCTCTTTGACTTCAAATTCTCAACCCACATACCCCAAAGGTTGGAGTGGGTGCAAGATACGGTGTCTAAAACTGGAGTATGCTTCTACACAGACGGCTCCAAGTTGGAAGGTAGGGTGGGGGGTGGTGTTTTGTGTGTTGACCCTCCCATGGAAGATTGCTTCCGACTTCCAAACTTCTGCAGTGTCTTCCAAGCGGAAGTACTAGCAATTTTTAAAGCCCTGTCTTTGCTAAAACAGCACAACCTACCTGGTGATACTGTTAAGATCTTCACGGACAGTCAGGCAGCAATCAAGGCCCTCAAGAAGGCCTTTATCACATCTAAAGTGGTCTCTCTCTGCCGATCCCTGCTCAACGAGCTAGGGTGTAGGTACAACATCACTCTGACTTGGGTACCGGGCCACAGAGATATTAGGGAAAACTGTATAGCGGATGAGCTCGCTAGATGTGGCACCACCCTTCCAGATGACAGCGTTGATATTACAGCAGGTATCCCTCTCGCTACATGTAAACTTAAAATTTGCTCTCTTTTCTTCAACATAGCCAACAAGCGTTGGCAGGAGGAGAGCACTTGCTTAATCACAAAACAACTATGGCCCTATCTAAACCCCGGGCGCACTAGAATTCTTGTCTCGCTCAATAGACACATCAGTACGATCGTCTCGATTCTTACGGGACATTGTACCTTTGGCCATCATGCTTACAGATTGGGTCTTGACAGTCGGGACTTTTGCCGTAGCTGTCACAATGTGGAGGAGGAAGAGTCAATCAGTCACCTCCTCTGTCACTGCCCGGCTCTCTCTATACGAAGATGGAAAGCCTTGGGCTCTACTTTCTTCGACAACCTGGATGACCTTAGATCAGTCAACATTAGGGACTTGCTAAGTTTTATCCACAAAACAAAATGGCTTGTATAGGCACTTAACTTGCAGGAAGTCAAATCACTCCCTTTTCGTGGTATCACAATGGGTCCTTTTTGTGGCCTAAGTGTGTCTTTCGGCAAGTCCCGTGCCTAGGCAGCCGCTTTAACCTAACCTAACCATCGTCAGTTCGTGTAGATTGCGCGGCCGGGGCCACTCCTTCACCGCCGTGATTTTGCCTTCATCCGTATGTACTCCACGGGCGGAAACCGTGTGACCCAGACCCTTGACCTCCTTTTGCGAGGTCAAGCGAAACAGCGAGCACTTCTTTGGGTTGAGTTTAAGCCCGGCTTTTTGTATTCGCTCGAATACCTCCTTAGCTTTCCCAGGTGGTCGTCAAAGCTTTTACCCATCACGATTATGTCGTCCAGGTATACCAGACAAGTCCGCCAATGCAGCCCTTTTAGCACACGTTCCATTAGCCGCTCGTTTGTCGCTGGTGCGTAGCAGAGTCCAAACGGCATGACGGTGAACTGCCACAAACCGTCGCCAACACTGGAAGCCGTTTTCTCCTTGTCCTTGTCTGCAAGCTCCACCTGCCAATAACCGCTGCGTAAGTCGAGCGTGGAAAACCAATGTGTGCCTGACAGTGTGTCCAGGGTGTCATCGATTCGAGGTAATGGATAACTGTCCTTTTTGGGTACGTCATTGAGCTTTCGATAGTCCACACAAAACCGGGTACTGCCATCCTTTTTCTTTACTAGCACGACCGGCGAACACCAAGGGCCTGACCCATATTTTCGATCAAATTTGTGACCTCTTCCCTCTTGGTCAGAGGAACTCTTCTTGGTGGTTGGCGGATCGGTTTCGCACTTCCGGTGTCGATGTTGTGCTTCACTATGGCTGTCCTTCCTCCCGCTTCTGCTGCGAATATTGACCCATAGTGCTGCAGGAGTGACCGCGCCTTCTGTTTCTGCTTGTCTGTAAATTCGTCCATGTTAGAACCGCGTTTCCTACTTCCTCCGGGTGGACTGCCTTCGCAATTGACAACTGCTTTAGCCTCTCTACACTCGCCAATGACCGCATCTTTTCCGACATATCTGGGTGTGTTTAGTGGGTTGAGTATCCTGATTGGTACTTTTTTTTCCATTTTTGGGTTCCACTAATGTATGTCCGATAATTATGTTGTCGTATCCTTTCTTTGGCGCTTTTACAACCCACAGCCGACTTGTCCCAGCGTCCTGGTCCACCTTTGCCCACACAATCGCCTCGGAATTCACTGGTATCTTCTGGTGTTGACACGAGACAACTTTCTTTACCGCTACTCTTCGCTCATAGCCGGTGTGCAGGGCGAATTCAACGTTGGCATACCTCAGCACATCGGTCTTTTGGCGGACCTCGCCTCAAAAGGTATGGCTAAGTGAGAGCCTTAGTGCCTTGCAGGAAGAATACACGCAGAGTGACAGTTCTAAGCAAGCTGGTTTATTTTAACAAAATTGGTTACTTAAATACTAATTTACAAACTGTTATACAGCGGAGCATTTCCAGCGCTCCGCCCATTATTCCAGTGACCAAAAGCTCGGTCCAATCAGCGTCACTGGACTATTGGGTCAACTAAGCACTTTCCTCACGTGCCCGTGCCCTGCGGTAGGTGACATCACACAACATGCCGATCAGTGCATTTTTCCGTAAGTGGGACATTGCACTGTGGTGATGGTGTCTGATGGCACGCCGCTCGGCTAATCGCTGGCTCAGCCACTTGAGTGCTGCACTTGTCGTGCGCGTGGTGTCATTTGACACATGTGAAGTAATAAGTGTAGCGCGATCGACTGGTTTTGGCATAAGTGGTCATATGGTACCACTACACCATTGCCCTTAAGCGAAAAATTATTACGTGAAAAAATTTTTTAAGATGTTGGTCGGGGTCTTCGGAGGTGGTTCTGGAAATACTTCGCTTTACAATATTGAAGTTATTTATAATATAATTGTTGTCTTATTCTGATAGTAATTTATGTATATGTATGTAGTTTTTTATTTTACATTTTCAGTTCTTACTTGTTATGTTGCTATCTCCTAAGAATTTCTTAAGGATATTGTAACGATAAGACAGTCTGTCGCTGTGCAAAGCAACCCTGCCGCTTCGCGCCGTGCCATAATTGAATGTGGCAACGACGGCCGCGATAATAACTTTTAGTCCAATCTGGCAACAATGGTCGCGATCATCAGGGAAGCATTTAGTCCACTCCGGAATGTGCGGGAACGATCTGCGCGATGGCCGGACAGAGTATAAAAGGTGGCCGGATGCGGGCAACGAGTCAGTCTGGTTTTGACAAGTGAAGTTGCCACACGAAGTGATTAAGCAAATACTTAGGTGTACGAACAGTAAAGTGTAAACTGTGAATAATAAAGTGACTGTTGGTTTATTTTATTGTCTGCGTTTAAGAAACTGACTGTGTTTTATTTTCAAATTACACAATCCAGAGATACGCAACAGCCCACTAGACTTAGTATTCGTAACATTTGGTGTCAGAAGTGGGATTGTGGAAAATTGAAAATAAATAAAATTATAAAAGCACGGACATGGTTAAACTCGAACTGCTGAAGGTGGACCAGCTGAAAAAGGAGCTGGCTGCCTGGAATTTGCCGACTGCTGGCGGAAAGGTGGAATTGCAGTTGCGCTTGCGAGAAGCATGTGAGGCACGAGGCGTCGATTGGACTGTGCACGAGTTCGGAGCGCAAGAACTAGAGGCGTCGGCCAAGGTGGAGGAGTCGCCTGCTGGTGCTGCTTCGCTACAGAGTACAGCTACAGCGGCTGCGTCAATACAAGCGTTGGACATGAGCCAACTAATGGCTGCACTCAAAGGCATGTCGGCGCAAATGGAAACTATGAATCTCGAAATTTCGGCAAAAGTCGAGACTGCAAATCGAGAAATGTCAGCGAAGCTGGAAACTACGAATCTCGAAATTTCGGCAAAAGTCGAGAGTGCAAATCGAGAAATGGCGGAAAATTCTGCGCGCATAGAGCAGAAGGTGGAGGACATTTCCAATAGCCTGAATGTGAAAGTTGAGCATCTCGAGTCGCGAATAGACGATTGGGACAAACGAGTTGACGAAATGGGTGAATCCCTGAACAGACGAGTTGACAACCTGGATGAGTCCTTGAACAAACGAGTTGACAGTCTGGAAGATTCGATGCACAGAAAGATAGACGAACGGCTTCGAGAGGTACAGCCACGAGAATGTTTGCCACCGATTCAGGACGGTTTTGCTGCCAGAACAGAAGTGCCTACTTATGATGGTGCTGCGCCGTTCGACACATTTAAATTGCAATTCGACTTGGCTGCTTTGGAAAATCAGTGGACAGATATCAGGAAAGGTCGGAGGTTGGCACTGGCGCTGAAAGGTCCTGCGGCCGAGGTGATCAAATCAGTTCCAGAATGTTTAAGAAGTGATTACGGTGCCATCATGAGAGCGTTGGCAGCGAAGTATAGCAACGAGCACAACCATGCGCTATACTACTGTGAGCTGAAGAACCGCAAGCAAAGAGCCAACGAGGCGCTGCAGACATATGCAGCAGACATTGAGCGGCTCGTACAGTTGTGCTACCCAAAATTTGGTGCTGATGATCTCGAGAGGATGAAGATTGAGTCGTTTATTGAAGGTCTTCATGATCCAGAAACGCGTCGCAGTGCGTTGATGATGGGCAAGCCGACATTTAAGGAGACGGTGACCAGCGCGATGACATATGAAGCGGCATGGATTGGGAGCACTCGGTATGCACCTGCAAGGATACGCCAGATTCAGGCGGACAACGACATTCCGATCCAGGCCATAAGCTCTGAGATACCGGGCAGGCCACGAGTTGTCTCCTCTAAAGTTGTCTGTCACGAGACTGCCGCCAACGGAAGAGGCGTTCCCGTTCCCGATCGCAATCGCCTAAAGCGAGGAATACTGACAATCGAGGCCCAGCCAACAATCGCAGGGCTGAGGACGGCGAGTCGTTAAACTAAAACGGGTCAGCCCAAAGGGGCGTGAGCTGCTCCCCACAATCTGTCGCCCCACCGTCCTTGTCTCACAGCTGAAACGACAGCCCGGCAGCTTGACAATTGAAGGAAGGATAGATGGAAAGTTGTTCGTGTTGACACTGGATACTGGAGCGTCATATTCGATCATAAAAAGGAAGCTGCTGAAGAACTGGGAACCGCTGCATGGCATACAGCTGCGGACTGCGACTGGCGAGCGCGCGCCGGTGAGAGGGAAAGTTACAAAAACCATTGCTATCGGCACCAGCAGCCTGGAACATGAGTTCATCGTCGCGGATATAATGGACGACGTGATTATCGGCGTGGATTTCATGATTAGGCACGGTTTTACGCTGGACCTGAAGGAAAATGTGCTGAGATATGCCAACGTTGAGTTCCCGCTGCACACCGGCTATGAGCGAAGCGTGGCGGTAAGGAAGGTTGTATCGTGTCAACACAGGAGGATACCAGCGAATTCTGAGGCGATTGTGTGGGCAAAGGTGGACGAGGACGATGGGACGAGTCGGCTGTGGGTAGTAGAAGCACCGAAACAAGGACACGACAACATCATCATCGGACGTACATTAGTGGAACCTAAAAATGGCAGGATACCAGTCAGAATACTGAACCCCCTGAATGCACCCAGATATGTCGGAAAAGATGAGGTAATTGGCGAGTGTAAGGAAGCTGTAGCAGTGGTCAATTGCGAGAGTAGCCCGCCTGGAGGTAATAAGAAGAGCGGTTTTAACATGGACGCCATACCGCAGGAGAACCAGTGGAGCAGCGAGTTGACGGCCAAGCAGAAACAGAAGGCGAGGTCACTCCTGCAGCACTATGGGTCAATTTTTGCGGCAGAAGCATGCTGAAGAACAGCCATAGTGAAGCACAACATCGACACCGGAAGTGCAAAACCGATTCGCCAACCGCCAAGACGAGTTCCTCTGGCCAAGAGGGAGGTCACCAATTTGATCGAGAACATGCGGAAAGACAAGGTCATAGAGCCTTCTTCGGGCCCCTGGTGCTCGCCGGTCGTGCTAGTCAAGAAAAAAGATGGCAGTGCCCGGTTTTGTGTGGACTATCGGAAGCTCAATGATGTGACCAAGAAGGACAGTTATCCACTACCTCGGATCGATGACACCCTGGACACACTGTCAGGCACGCAGTGGTTCTCCACGCTCGACTTACGCAGCGGCTATTGGCAGGTAGAGCTTGCAGACAAGGACAAGGAGAAAACGGCTTTCAGTGTTGGCGATGGTTTGTGGCAGTTCACCGTCATGCCGTTTGGACTCTGCAACGCACCAGCAACATTCGAGCGGCTAATGGAACGCGTGCTAAAAGGGCTGCATTGGCGGACGTGTCTGGTGTACCTCGACGACATAATCGTAATGGGTAAAAGCTTCGACGACCACCTGGGAAAGCTGAAGGAGGTATTTGAGCGGATACAAAAAGCCGGGCTTAAACTCAACCCAAAGAAGTGCTCGCTGTTCCAAAAGGAGGTCAAGTATCTGGGTCATACGGTTTCCGCCCGCGGAGTACATACAGATGAAGGCAAAATCACGGCGGTGAAGGAGTGGCCCCGGCCACGCAATCTACACGAACTCCGCAGTTTCCTGGGCCTGTGCACATACTACCGCCGATTTGTTCCGGGATTCGCGAACATAGCCAGCAGCCTGCACAAACTGACGAAAAAGGGCCAAGCTTTCGAGTGGAACGAGGAGCAGGAACAGGCTTTTGCACGTCTGAAGGGAAAACTGTGCAGTGCCCCAATTCTGGCCTTCCCCGTGCCTGGGGAGATGTTTGTGCTGGATACAGATGCAAGCGGGAGTAGTATTGGCGGTGTGCTATCACGGATAATAGACGGCCAGGAACAAGTGATAGCGTACTACAGTAGGGTTTTATCGAAACCGGAACGCAATTACTGTGTGACCCGGAGAGAACTGCTGGCGGTATTGGCCTGCGTGAAACACTTCCACAAATATCTGTATGGACAAAAGTTTCGCCTGCGCACAGATCATGCGGCATTGAGATGGCTCCTGAACTTTAAAGATCCTGAAGGGCAATTGGCGCGGTGGATCGAGCGACTGCAGAGCTACGACTACACGATAGAGCATCGCAAGGGCAGTAGCCATGGAAATGCCGATGCCTTGTCACGCCGTCCGTGCAAAGTCGAATGCAGGCAATGCTCGCGAGCCGAAAGCAAAGAACAGATAGTGGACGTCCGGTTGGTCAGCGTCATGCCAGAGGAAGAGTGGTCTGCGGAGAGGCTACAAAAAGACCAGCATGAGGATGCGGATCTTGCAAAAATCGTCGAAGGCAAGGAGCAAGGCGCACGTCCAGAGTGGCAGGAGATGGCTGGTGAAAGCCCGATCGCTAAGGCTTACTGGGCACAGTGGAAAAGTCTGCGGCTGAAGGAAGGCTGCCTGTACCGCGAATGGGAGAGCGCGGATGGTCGTACCAGCAACCCCCTAATGGTAGTGCCGAAAAGCAGAATCAACGAGGTCATCGAGGCATACCATAACGACTCCAGTGGAGGGCACCTAGGCATCACCAAAACCGTCGCCAAAATAAAAAGACGATTCTACTGGGTAGGATGTCAGGAGTCTGTAGCCGAGTGGATTAAGAGCTGCGACCGATGTTCAGCCGCGAAAGGGCCGACAAGAAAATCTCGAGGCCGCATGCAGCAGTACAACGTGGGAGCGCCCTTCGAGCGGATTGCTATGGACGTCGCCGGCCCATTCCCAACTAGCACTCAAGGCAACAAATATGTGCTGGTTGTAATGGATTACTTCAGCAAATGGCCCGAAGTGTACCCTATTCCTAACCAGGAGGCCACCACGATCTCGGAAAAGCTGGTAAACAACTGGGTAGCCAGGTTCGGAGTTCCGTTGGAGTTGCACTCAGATCAAGGCCGGAATTTCGAGTCTGCGGTATTCAAGGAAGTGTGTGAGCTGCTGGGGATAAAGAAAACGCGTACCACTCCTTTGCACCCACAGTCCGACGGCATGGTGGAACGCTTTAACCGGACACTGGAGGAATACCTGCGGAAAGTGGTAGGCAGGAATCAAAAGGATTGAGACACGCATATCCCCCTGTTCCTGATGGCGTATAGGTCAGCCCCGCACGACAGGACATCACTCACTCCAGCCCGAGCAGTGTTCGGAACAGAGTTGCGGTTACCCGCTGACTTGAAGTTCGGGGTAGTCAGCACGTCGGGAGGCGCTAAGACGGACTACGTGGCCAATAAGCGGGCGGAACTGGAGGAAATTCACCAATTTATAAGGGGCCGCACCAAACTGGTCAGCGATAAGGCGAAAGCCAGATACGATCTACGGGCCAACTCAGCAGGGTTCCAAAAAGGCGATTTGGTAATGCTCTACAACCCGCAGCGGAGGAAAGGTTTGTCTCCGAAACTTCAAGCGTCATGGGAAGGACCGTACGAAGTCGTGACTAGGATTAACGACGTGGTATACCGGATTCAACGTTGCAGCAATAGAGGCGCTAAGCTGAAGGTAGTTCATTTGGAGCGTCTGGCGCCTCATCACAGCGGAGCCTCGGCACTTGTTCGGGACGAACAAGTCTAAGTGGTGGGCAGTGTAACGATAAGACAGTCTGTCGCTGTGCAAAGCAACCCTGCCGCTTCGCGCCGTGCCATAATTGAATGTGGCAACGACGGCCGTGATAATAACTTTTAGTCCAATCTGGCAACAATGGTCGCGATCAGCAGGGAAGCATTTAGTCCACTCCGGAATGTGCGGGAACGATCTGCGCGATGGCCGGACAGAGTATAAAAGGTGGCCGGATGCAGGCAACGAGTCAGTCTGGTTTTGACAAGTGAAGTTGCCACACGAAGTGATTAAGCAAATACTTAGGTGTACGAACAGTAAAGTGTAAACTGTGAATAATAAAGTGACTGTTGGTTTATTTTATTGTCTGCGTTTAAGAAACTGACTGTGTTTTATTTTCAAATTACACAATCCAGAGATACGCAACAGCCCACTAGACTTAGTATTCGTAACAATATTATTATGTAATATCTTATGTTTACCGTTTATTTCTACTGTGGAGTTTACTCCATTTCTTTCTATAATTTTTATGGTCCATGGTAGGGACTCTGTAGTTTCTTACTTGTTTCTAATTTAACAAAAACTAAATCTCCTATTCTTAACTGTTTATTATTAATATTTTTATCATAATTAATTTTTCTGTTGTGTTTAGCTATTTCTATAATATTCCTAGCCTTATCTTTAGATGTTTGTAGCCTAACTTTTAGTTCGTTAGCGTAGTTGTCAATGTCAAAAATTTGTTGGGTTTTGTTTATTTTGTCACACGGTAGTGACGGTAATTTGCCGAAAACTAATTCATATGGTGAGTACAGAGTTTCGACATGTGGTGTTGTATTATACGCGACAGTGTAGTATGGTACCCATTTGTCCCATTCATGTTCAGCTGTGAATGCCAGTAGGTATTCGTGTAGCGTTCGGTGGTTTCGTTCAAGTGCTCCGGTTGTTTGATGATGGTAGGGTGTCGAAAATATTTGTCGCACGTTAAGTAATTCGCATATGTTATGCATTAACTCATTTGTAAACTCGGTGCCTCGGTCGGATTTCAATATTTTGAAACAACCATACTTGAGAATGAATTGTTCTACAAGTGTCTTTGCTGTAGTTTTTGCGTCCTTAGTTTCCATTGGGTGTGCTATGACAAATTTTGTTAAATCGCATTGCATTGTGAGTATGTAGCGGAATCCATTCGATACTCTTAATGGTCCGACTGTGTCAATCGTAATTGTTCCGAAGCTTTTTGCTGGTGTGTCTGTTTTGACCAGTTTTTCTTGTATGTGTTTTGTTGTTTTGTTCTTGGTGCAGGTCAGGCAATTGTTGACAAATTCTTTTATCATTTGTCTCATATTTTTCCATATATATCGTTGTTTTAATTTTAGGATCGTTTTTCGAATTCCTAAATGTCCGGCTGTACTGGCGTTATGATATTCAACAATTAGTTTGTATTGTTGCAATTTGCTTTGAATATGTCGTGGAGCGTTATATATTAGTATTTTTGTAGGCGAGCATTTCTCTTTGTTTATTTCATTATATCTTTTCTTGAATGCATTCATCATAATGTTCTCAAATTTAAAATTTTCTCTGCAAAGGGCTAGCTCCTTTATATGCAGTTTCTTTAGTGAACTATGTAGTTTCTCCAACATTGAATCTAAATAGATTCAAAGGGTCGTCGCTACAAGTCACGTGCACTTCATTATTATCAATATGTATCGTCGGCCGACGCTTTTCCTTCAATTCAAATTTTAATTTCTTCATATTCTTCACGTCGTTCATAGAGGTGCATTCCCATATGTAGAGTTGATCGGGCTCTTGAGATATGTCCTTCCTATTGTCGCGTGTTCTGGTACCATAATCTTCATAAATATTCTCATTTTCTTCATTGTGCTTTCATTGCTTTTAGTGTGTCGCTGTCGAATTTTATACGTGATATCGTGATATAATGCATCTGCATTTGTGTTGATTTTACCTTGTTTGTATATGATTTCGAAGTCATAATCCGATAAATCTAGTCTGATTCTTGTCATTTTCGATGATGGGTTCTTGTGTGAGAACAGAGATACCAGTGGTCTGTGGTCAGTGACTACGATGAACTTTCTCCCGTAGAGGTCCGGTCTGAAGCAATTTATGCCCCAGTGTATTGCTAAAAGTTCCTTTTCAATGATTGGTTTATTGTTGTCGTGTTTCTGTAGTGATTTGCTTGCATAAGAAATGGGTAGGTCGTGTCCAATTTCTCCTTGAGATAGTACTGCTCCTAGGGCGAAGTCTGAAGCGTCGGTTGTTAATATGAAGGTTTTGTTGAAATCTGTATATTGCAGTATTGGTGTGTTGGTTAGCTTTTGTGTTAGTGTCTCGAAGGCTGTCTTGCACTCGTCTGACCAAATGAAAGGTGTGCCTTTCTTAAGGAGAGAGTTTAGACATTTTACTATTGATGCGAATTCTGGTATAAAACGTCTGTAGTAGTTGCAGAATGCTACAAATCAACGTACTTCATCAGCATTCGTTGGTATGGGATATTTTAGTACTGCTTCGCATTTTGTTGGATCTGTTTTGATGCCTTTGTCTGTGATTAAATAGCCTAAGTAAATTACTTCTGGTTTTAGAAATTGGCATTTGCTTGCGTTTAATTTCAAGTTGTATTGTTGTAGTCGGTCGTCGGTCCTCGAGGCGGTTGTAGTCCTCCATTTAGAATCTCATGTTGAGCATGTTGAACATGCGGTATGATTCTTCTTCTCGCGTCGTTTTATGTCTTACGTCCTCTATGGTTGGTTTCCTGGGCATACCAATTAGTTGCCAGTGTTTTATTAAAAATTTAAGTTTTGTCTGTTCGTCTATTTCCTCGTGTTTCAACTGTATTTGTTGTGAAGAATCCCTTCCTTGGTGTTTTTTGTTAACACCTCTATTCATTTTGTCTTCTGTCAAAAAAATGTTTTTTTTTTAGTTCTATGTTAAGTAAGTGTTTAAGTGCCTTTAATTGTTCATATATATTTTTTTGTTTATTTAGATGTTGGTGACGTATTTTCGTCCCTCATTATTGTTTTTCATATCATTATTGTTTTTACTTATTTGTATATTAACATATGCTTTATAGTATCTATTAAGCTCTAGTATGACTAATATTGCTACAACTAGACCTATAAAATATAGTGGATATTTTTCCTTGGTGTTTGCATTCAATGTTACGGCTTCTGCGTTGTTGTTGGCAACAACGATTTCTTCCCTGCTTTGCCGTCCTCCCATTAGTGTTGTCGTCTTGCCGCTCTAATTTGTTTAACGAGCTCTTGTTTGCGCTGTTTGTCCGCTTCGCTCTGTGACAAACGATGAAGTGCTGCAAGTTCTTGGCGTTGTCGCACTTTCTTCCCTGCGCGTGGTCTTCTATTTGGTCGGGTTGATGGTTGGTGTGGATTACTGTCCTTTGGGGCTGTGTTCTTCTGCTTCTGTCGGCGTAGGTATTCTTCTATCGTCAATGGTTTTGGGCCGGCAGTTAGCGGAGTTGGTGTGTAGGTGGGGTAATCAAGCGTTGCTGACGTCGAGGCTGGTTGATATTTCTCGTGATCTACTTGAGGGTCGTACAGGTGCAGTTCGTGTTGGGTGATGGTGACGAGTTTGTTGAAGATGAAGTCGAACTCCTCGTGGTCGGACATCTGGTGGTTGAGTCTTGATATTTTTCGTTAAGTTCTAAGTCGAAGTCAGGTTTGAAGTCCGGTCGGCAGGATCGCCATGTAGGGGTAAAGTATAGTGTTTGTGTAAGTGTAGATCGGTCTTTTGGCGGACCACACTTCAAAAGGTATGGCTAAGTGAGAGCCTCAGTGTCTTGCAGGAAGACTACACGCAGGGTGACAGTTCTAAGCAAGCTGGTTTATTTTAACAAAATTGGTTACTTAAATACTAATTTACAAACTGTTATACAGCGGAGCATTTCCAGCGCTCCGCCCATTATTTCAGTGACCAAAAGCTACGTCCAATCAGCGTCACTGGACCATTGGGTCAACTCAGCACTTTCCTCAAGTGCCCGAGCCCTGCGGTAGGTGACATCACACAACATGCCGATCAGTGCATTTTTCCGTAAGTGGGACATTGCACTGCGGTGATGGTGTCTGATGGGACGCCGCTCGGCTAATCGCTGGCTCGGCCACTTGAGTGCTGCACTTGTCGTGCGCGTGGTGCCATTTGACACATGTGAAGTAATAAGTGTAGCGCGATCGACTGGTTTCGGCATAAGTGGTCATGTGGTACCACTACACTTTTTCTCTTACCGGCGCACGCTCGCTAGTCGCAGTCCTCAGCTGTATGCATCTGAGCTCACTGTCTAGCTTTGCGTGACACGTCCAGATTGTGCTCGACGCCTTTCCGCAGATGAATGTCGAAAACTTCCCCTCCAGGCCGCCTCATACGTCAATGCGCTTGTCACCGTCTCACGGAATGTCAGCTTCATCATCATCAATGTCCTCACACGTGTCTCCGGGTCAAGAATGCCTTCGATAAACGCCTCGATATTCAGCCTTTCCAAAACTTCCATGCTGAATTCTGGGTAGGACAGTGGTACCAGCCGCTCAATATCCTCCGCATACGTCTGCAGCGCCTCGTTGGCTCTTTGTCTACGGCTCTTCAACTCGCAATAATACAGCATTTTGTTGTGCTCGTCACTGTATCTGGCTGCGAGTGCCCTTATGACGGTCTCGTAATCACCTCTCAAACCTTCCGGAACTGTTTTTATTACTTCAGCCGCAGGACCTCTTAGAGCCAGTATTAGCCTCCGACCTTTCCTAACATTCGTCCACTGACTCTCCAAAGCAGCCATATCGAATTGTAGTTTGAATGTGTCGAACGACGTAGTACCATCATAAGTAGGCACTTCTATGGCAGAAATTTCCTCAACCGACTGCACCCTTGCTGGCAGCTGTACTTGTCTAAGCCGCTCGTCAATTTTTCTGTTCACTGAATAATCCAGACCGTCAACTCGTCTGTTCAGGGAATCATCCAGGTCGTCAACTCGGTTGTCCAAGTGTTCCACTTGAGCTCCCAGGTGCTCCACCTTCACATTTAGCTTGTTGGAGATATCTTCCACTTTCTGCTCCAACATTTCGCGATTTTCACGATTGAAAGTCTCGATTTTCGCAGACTTTGCTGAAGCATGTCTTTGACATTCTCGATTTTTGCAGAAGTCTCCTGAAACATACCTTTCATTGCAACCATAAGCTGCCTCATGTCCATTGCTTGTGGTGGCGTAGCCGCTGCAGCCGTGTGCTGAGCTCGTGTGCAGCCCAATCGATGCGCATCTCGCAAGCGCAGTTGCAACTCCACCTTACCGCCAGCAGATTCAAATTCAGCAGGCAAATTCCAAGCAGCCAGCTTCTTCTTTAGCTAATCCACCTTCAGCTGCTCGAGTTTAAACATATTTGCGTTTTATAATTTAATTTTATTTTTCGAATTTATTTTCAGTAGCACAATCCCACTTCTGACACCAAATGTTACGAATATGATTTCTCTGAGTTCGGTCTTGGATTGTGCTTGAAAATAAAACTACTTCAGTTACTCAGCGCAAAACGCAGTCAGAAACCAACAATTACTTTATTTACAGATTTATACTTGGCTTGTATCTACGCTTGTTACCACTTTGCTGATTCAACTAAGACTCAACCCTCTGCGCTGAACACTGCTGCCTTTTATATCTGTTTTCTTATCGCTTCGATGTTTCTTGCACATTCTAGTTGTACTTTCTTCAGGGTGCACCATCTAAATGTGGTCGATGTAAATATTGAATAACTTGAACAATTCTCAATCGATTTTGGAAAACTATTTATTTTTATAAAATTTGAAGCTTTACAATTTTTTCCATTTAGTTTCCACCTTCATGATCAGATGACCACCTTCATTGCGGATACAAAATTCAGCTCTTATTCTGGCATTTTCCATGACATGTGCC
Organism: Melieria omissa; assembly: GCA_963971225.1. NCBI lineage: Eukaryota > Metazoa > Arthropoda > Insecta > Diptera > Ulidiidae > Melieria > Melieria omissa. Next base: position 49,339,861 of record OZ020269.1, on the reverse strand, counting down.
AGCATCTCGGGTGATATCGCAGTGATTTCGGCTCGAATATTGTCCTTAAGCTTGTCTAAATTCTTTGGTTTGTTGGCATACACTTTTCTTTTTAAGAATCCCGCCAAAAAAAAGTGCGGTGCCGTTAAATGCAGAACGACCGCGATACTTTTAACGATACGCACGCTGTGTTGCAACAACTGAACGATTACATTTAATGAACATTGTTACTATTTCCGCGCGTTCTTTGGGCGTGAATCGATTCATGGTTAAAATTGTAATGCAATAATCTTTCCGAAATGTGTTCGACGACGTCAATCCGTGTAAATCTGTCAAAGTTATTCAATATTTCCATCGACCACATTTAGATGGCGCACCTTGTATCTCGATTGTTCTAGCACAGCTCTTCACCTTTCGCGAATTATCCCCGCCATATTATAGCAAGGGAATTATAGCGAGTTTGCCGTACTCCAAAGTGCATGGCTAAGAGTATGCATGGAAAAGCATTCATGCATAGCACAGCACAGAGTGCCTCATGGTTCCAATAGTAAAGGTATATTTCGTTTTCATTGTTGGTATTCGTTGACAATTTATTCACTTGATAGAACTTGATAGAAAATAATTTTTTAGTTTTTAACACACTACTCAATATGAATGATTCGAATTATTCATTTGATTTCGCTGTTTTCACAGCATAAAGTGAATACATTTCCTGTTTGAGTACATAATAAAAAAGGACTTATTCAATTTCTGAATACAGTACAATCTCTCACTCCAGAGCAAATTATTACACATTCATTCACAATCACAAAAACGAATGTGAGTGAGTAAGCAGGTAATTTAAGAGTGAATGACTCATAACACGTTTTGAATGCAATTATGCAGACGTCTGTTTTCAACCTCCTGTTATAAAAATGTTGCGATTTTTTTTCATCCTGGGTCATCACTTTAAAAGCGGCAATTTTCAATTATCCACTTTGTCATGACACACACATATTGTTTTGTTTGGCCATCTACCTGTAAAGCAACGTTTCTTTCACTTCGGGATGCTCTTTATGTAAGGTATAATTTATGTATCAGCAAATCGGGAAAAAACACCTCTTTTTGTTAACTTTAAAAATGTGTTCTCAGTTTTTGCACGCCACAATGTTTTCCAAATCTTCCATTTTCATTTTGGAGTTGGGCGTACATTGCGTTTTGTTTGTACTTATGTAGGTACATTAAATTAAATGTTTCGTCCATTCGCGCGCGAATTTTAAATGAGAATTTCCGGAAACTTTTCGGTCACAATGTATTGTAGTTAGGTTTCGGACTAGGCAAAAATGACAATTAACCACAATGGGAAATTACTACTCTGCAGACATATTCTTACAAAACTGTGCATATGCATTTACATTAACTGCACAATTGTATTTTTAAAGTCGGTATTTCCGGTCGCTTGCCGAAATGAGGGTATAGATGAAGAATATTTCCACTCCCGAACATACAAGCACATGCACACAAACATATGTATGTATTTGACACACTAACAGACAAATTCTCGTAGGTGCAGTACCGATATTAATTTTTTTTAATGAACGGAAAATCCGAATTGGGGTTTTTTTTCATATTTTGTGCCAGCTTAATTATGTCTGCCTAATGCGTTATTGTTACATAAGAAATATTTCTGGGCTTTTCCCGGTGGTCGTCAAAGCTTTTGCCCATCACGATTATGTCGTCGAGGTATACCAGACACGTTCGCCAATGTAGCCCTTTTAGCATACGTTCCATTAGCCGCTCGAATGTCGCTGGTGCGTTGCAGAGTCCAAAAACGGCATGACGGTGAACTGTCACAAACCATTGCCAACACTGAAACCCGTTTTCACATTGTCCTTGTCTGCAAGCTCTACCTGCCAATAGCCGCTGCGTAAGTCGAGCGTGGAAAACCAATGTGTGCCTGACAGTGTATCCAGGGTGTCATCGATCCGAGGTAGTGGATGACTGTCCTTCTTGGTTACGTGATTGAACTTCCACACAAAACCGGGTACTGCCATCCTTTTTCTTGAGTAGCACGACCGGCGAGCACCAAGGGCCTGACGAGGGCTCTATGACCTTTTCTTTCCGCATGTTTTCGAAAAAAATTTGTGACGTCTTCTCTCGGTATGGCGTCTATTTTAAAAACGCTTTTCTTACTTTCTCCGGGTGGGCTACTCTCGCAATTGACAACTGCTACAGACTCCCTACACTCGCCAATTACCGAATTTTTCACGACATATCTAGGTGTACTAAGCGGGTTAAATCTGGCAACTCTGTTATCAAGTGCACCAAATTTTTTCTGCGGTCCGCGAGCATTCGGAAATTACCAATTTTCCTTGTAAATTCTCGTTTGGAAAAATCTTTCATAACTTCTGATCACTTGTACGGTTTGTGTAGAGCTGCGCCGTGTGTGAATTCCAGTAATAATAATAATAATTGATTGGGACGACAGCCCGCTTACGCGAGACTAAGGCCTAGCTTCCCGCAACCACCCGTGTTGTGCGTGTGAATTTTGTACGCGGGTGGAAGGGACCTACAGTTTTATGCCGGTTCCGAACGGCAGGTTGGGAGCTTTTTCATAGGCAATTTTTACTCTCAGAGGTTTGCCATTTCCAGCTGAGAGGACAGCCACCGAAAGAGAAAACGAGTTTCCCGTTATTTTTTTTAGGTGTTATTACATGCAGTATTCGATCTTGCGTCGCTCTGCATGCGACTCGTTGGACCGCGCACTAACCAACTGAGCCACGGCGGCTGTGAATTCCAGTAGTTGGAACAAAATTCAGTTTAATTTTTATATAATGTGCGTAAAGAGCAACTTCCGCGGGTGTTTTGTTGTTGTACGGTCGGCGATCTGTTGATTTCGAGGTGCGCATTGTTTTTCACCTGTGAACTGCTCCTGTGCTACGGTATGTGCTGTGAAGTTACGCGCGTTCGCGGCAGTGTGTGTGATTGCAACTTTTTGAGAAGTCGGCAAAGCTGCAGGCCTTCATTTCTGGTGATCCACGGGCCTCGCCACCACCTATTTTCCGACGTTTCAGTTTCCCGCTCACCACCTATAGCGCCATCTAGTGTCATGCATCAGTCCTTCGCCCAGCTCGACAAGAAACAAACAAACACAGTCATCTAGTGCCAGTAGGAGGTTTTTATACGTTCCACATTTTTCAGCATACGCGGTGATGCCACTTTTTTCTATTCTATTTACAATAATAAATGTAATTCTGAATTCACTTCCAGGTAGCATTATGTCCACCTACAAGCCTGAGGAAACCCTCAAGCAATGTGCTTCTTCTGGCGAAATATTGCAGCCAAGCACCAGATCATCGCAAACGGATGAATGGAAGAGTAGGGTGGTCCTTAGCCGACAAGAACGGTTCACTTCTTCTGACTCTGAGCTGTCAGACGCCGGGCCTATGCTAGCGGGGCTTGGCCTCTATTCCACGGATGACGAGGATGTGGCCGTACTATCCCGTGCAGAGGAGATCAAACCGTCAACCTCAACGGAGGATGGTGGGGACTAGGAGCGAGAACTGGAACATAAGCGTAGAACGGGATACAAAGCCTCAGTACGCTTTCTGAAGAAACTGAGTGCACGTGACCCAACCTCGCTATCGCAGAGGGAGAAAAGGCTACGAAAGAAGCACACCTACTACGTACGTAGGTTCGAGCTCGGTGCCACTCCTAACGCTGCTGTAGCACAGGCACAGCCGTCGAAAGCCCTCAAAGATTCGAAGACTTCGTCTGAAAGGACGAAATCCGCGGCGGACAGGCCCTCGGGCAGTGTTAGCAACCAGCCAAAGGCGGGTATTTCTAACACGCGATCACCCACTTCGAAGGATGCCGCAACCGACAGCGGAACGTCACCCGGCATGTCGAACAAGCGCCAGCGGTCTGGTGACACGGTGCAAGCAACGTCGACTAAACGTCTCAGACCATCTGCTAGTCTGACCTCGGCTCCCGAACTCCAGATCGCCGTTATTGATCGGCAGCACCCGGAAGGAAAGATGACGACGGCTCATTCTGGAGGAGAAAATCATTCGGGCTCTGCTGAGTGCTATGAGGCAGGCCACAAGCGATCCAGCTATCGGCATGTTTGACGGTGCTCGGTGGATCAACGGCACGAAGTTCATTGGCTGTGGCTGACGGAATTTAATCGAGGACAGGGGGAACTGTGGCCAGGAGCCAGGCTGGATGTCGTGTCCTTGAAGGACATCCCTGTTAGGACGATTGGCAGGATATGGATTCCTCCTCCAATTATAGAGGACAAGGACATACTCGACCTGCTGAAGCTCCACAATTCGGAACTAAAGGCGAGTGATTGGGTCATCAACCGGGGCCGTGCCAGAGACAAAGGCGCTGGAAAAAATCTCTGGGTAAAAATTGGTCCAGAGTCCCTTCAGCTTCTTCGTCAGCGGGACGGTGTGGTTCGATTCGGGGTATTACAGCTCAGAATGTTCCTGCCCCCCCCCCCTTCATCACTCTAAGGCCGCCAGCGAGGACCTGCTGGTTTTATGGCAGAGAAGAACGTGGACCTGGCCCTAATCCAGGAACCTTGGCTTAGGCAAGGTACGGTTCGTGGTCTAGGGTCTATATCCTATACTCTTCTCGTGCCGCCGAGTCGATAAACGTTTTTCTCTCACCTCAGGATTGTGATGGAGACCTCCCAGTGGCGTTGTGTGGACGTGTGGGAAACTCACACTTTCTCATAGCAGCCGCATATATGCCATATGAAAAGGACGACCCGCCACCTCTGGCCTTCAGACGCCTCATCAAAAGAGCCAGGGCGGCCGGGCTGGGGGGTCATTATGGGATGCGACGCTAATGCCCATCATACTGTCTGGGACAGCACAGACATCAACAAAAGGGGTGAGTCTCTTTTTGAGTACATTTTATCCACTGGACTTATTATAAGTAACAGAGGGAATCACCCAACGTTCCTTAATAGAACCAGGGAACAGGTCATTGACTTAACGCTTGTCTAAGATTCAGACTCTTTAAAGGTTTCGAACTGGCACGTATCCTCAGAGTGTTCCTTTTCCGATCACTACAGGGTACTGTTCCAGATCGACTTCGAAAGGCACAGGCCAACACCTTGTAGAAACCCCAGGAAAGCAGACTGGATCGCATTCCACTCGGGGATCAATCGACTAATACCTTCACCAACATGGAAAGAACTCTTCGATACAGCCCGAGTGGAGGAGATAACCAGGCAGCTTTCAGGCGCCCTTAGGGAGGCTTTCGTCAAATCGTGTCCTCTTAGTAGACGCTCAAGAGCACGTGCTTCCCCATGGTTGTCTTCAGGGCTCAAACAACTACGGACCGAGACAAGGAAACTTTTTAATAGGGCCAACAGAAGTAGGTGTATAGGCGACTGGGACGCATATCGTCGCAGTTTCAATGATTACAAAAAGGAGATTAAAAAAGCGAAAAGGGACTCTTTTGCGAGTTTTTGTGAACAAGTGTTTAGCGTGAGCGAGGCTGGCAGGCTTCGAAAGGTTCTTGCCAAGGAGGCGAGTACACCGGGCCTCCTAGCGGGTCCAGATGGCACCTTTACAAGCAACAGCAAGGAGTCTCTCGAGCTGCTCATGAGCACACACTTCCCGGGCTGTATGGATGCGGATAGCACCATTCCGATGGATACCTATCCCTCTAGTCTGGAGACGGGGGGGCTCATCAGCAGTATAATTACGGAAGAGAAGATAGCTTGGGCGATAGACTCATTCAAACCCTACAAAGCAGCGGGAACGGATGGTATCTATCCTATCATGCTGCAGAAGGCAATGGACTTGGTGATTCCTTGGCTAGAAGGGATTTTCAAGGAATGCTTAGCCTTGAGCTACATCCCGGAGGAGTGGAGGGAGGTACGAGTGGTGTTCATTCCTAAAGTCGGAAAGCCAAATCACTCAACCCCCAAGCCGATTAGTCTATCATCGTTTCTATTGAAAACTAGAATGACTAATCGACCTTTACATCAGAAGTATGGTAAATAAGCAAAACTTCTGCAGCGCACAACACGCCTACTGCAAGGGTAGGTCGGTGGACACAGCGCTACACGAAGTAGTCCGGACCGTGGAGAAAGATCTCGCGCATAAAGAGTACGGCCTTGCGTTGTTTCTAGACGTGGAGGGAGTTTTTAACGACGTCAAAATTGAATCCATCTACACTGCTCTGGCGTGCACAGGTTCAATTGGCAAGGTAAACCAGGGTTATCAGTTCAACCCTTGGCAACACATCTGCTAGGAAACGTGTGACCAGCGGCACACAGCAGGGGGGAGTTATGTCACCCCTGCTTTGGAATATGGGCACCCTGCTTTGGTCTGATCCAAAGGCATTCGAATTACAGCCTATGCGGACGACGTGGTCATACTAACAGGAAAATCCCGTCCGATAGTTAGCGAACTCATGGAGTCGGCGTTGAATGAGTTTAAGAGATGGGCAGTTGAAAAAGGCGCTAGGAGTCAACGCTTCAAAGACCGAACTCTTACTATTCACCAGAAGATACAAGGTTCCATGCTTTACCACACCTAAAATGAACGGAAAAGCTCTAAACCTCTCCAACGAGGCAAAATTCTTGGAGGTTGTCCTTGACTCTAAATTATCCTGGAAAAGGAACTTTTAGATCAGGGCGGAAAAAGAGAGAACTGCCCTTTACTCCTGCAAGAGGATGTTCGGCAAAAATGGGGACTACAACCGCACATCATACACTGGCTGTATACGGCGATAGTAAGACCAGTGATGTTAACTTTTTTCTTGAAAAATCCCTACGCGACTTGAAAAAAATCCCTACTTTTCCCTACGCTGTCCAGCAATTTTCCTTACGAAACTCCCTACCTCCCTGTAATATTTTAGGTTTTTTTTAATTTTTTGTGAATAAAAGTCGCAAAAGTAAAAACCATAACATTTATTAATTCTCCTTCTAATTCATTTGCAACATGAAAACAACAAAACAAAGTTGTGCTTTGTACTGAGATACGATTTAAAACATGGAAACATAAGAACATAAAAAAAATTGTGCTTTGCACTGAGATACCATTTCATCACATTAAAAAAATCAGTACAAAAATTACACTAAGACTAATTATTTATGGTCATACTACTCAGTGTATGAAATTTTCTTAAAGTGCTGTTCTTTACATTGAAAAATTACACAGGTGATATCTTCGTCTTCTAAGTAAGAGCGAATTATACAAATTGAAGTCAAATTGTCATGGCTTGATGTGTTCCTTTTTTGTTCGAAAAAATTCTTTTAGAGTCTGCATTAGAATGTGGTAGTGCCGAAACATATTTGGCCAACTTTGACAAATTGGGAAACAACATTTGATCGTTAAAATTTTTAGTTTGACTAATTTGACTTCAAAATTTTCCATAACCGGGGTTGTTTGAAAATTCCCTACATTTAGTGAGTTTTAAAAAATCTGTCCTTTTTTTCCCTACGCACACAATTTTCGCTAAAATTCCCTACATGTAGGGAATTTTCCCTACAGTTAACATCACTGAGTAAGACCCATACTGTGCTAAGGTGCCCTGGTTTGGTGGGAGGCTGTAGACAAGAAGTCCCACCTCGACATTCTAACCAGGGTACAAAGACTTTCCTGTCTGGGGATAACTGGATGCTTGAAATTAAGACCTCAGGCGGGACTCGAAATTATGCTGAACCTATTACCACTCGACACGTTCGTTACGTGCACGGCTTCGAGAACAGCTCTCAGGCTTTGTGCTGGGGGCTGTTTCAAATCACACACGATGGGTCATGCCTCAATACTACTACGGGTAGGCCAGGGGCACCCGAACTTTGCATGTGACTACGTGGTACAGACTCTTTGCTTCAATAACACCTATCGAACTCACTTTCCAGCCCGGGAGGATTGGGATACTAACACTGCCGTAGGGCAGTGCGATATCCCAATTTTCACCGACGGTTCGAAAATGGACTGCGGAACAGGTGCGGGGGTTCTTTCGGATGCACTGTCACTAAGCAGGTCATTCAAACTACCTGATCGGTGCAGTGTTTTCCAGGCCAAGGTATATGCCATAAACCAGGCTGCACGCATGATCAGAGTACTAGACTTGCCTCCATCTAACCTGGTCATCTGTGTAGACAACCAGGCGGCAATCAAAGCACTGGTCTCTCACACTATAACATCGAAGACAGTAATGGAATGTAGTAAGTCTCTGTGTGGTATCAGGGACCACAACATCACACTCTGCTGGGTGCCTGGTCACAAAGGAATTCCTGGGAATGAAAGAGCGGATGAACTGGCTCGGCAAGGATCGGAGCTTACGGATGAGAGCATGGTGGCAGGAATCTACCCGCCACTTCAAGACTTCTACACTGATCTTGACAGGAAGGCAATCCAGCGCACCAATGATCAATGGAGCCTTCGGCCTGACTGCAGGATCTCACGCGCGCTGTGGCCGAAACTGAACCAAAAGAGAACTCTAAAACTCTTACGGTTTAGCAAATCAACACTTCGTATTCTCACGGCGGCCTTAACGGGGCACTGTGCCATCGACATTTTTGCGAAAAGACTCGGTCTGCCCCATCGAGACTACTGTCACAGCTGCGAAGATGAGGAGGAAATTGAATCCGTGCTGCACCTTATATGTGAATGCCCTGCGCTTCACAGCATACGCCATCGGTATCTAGGGGGGCAGAGTGCTGGGCGACTTGGGCTTGGTTTGTACCACGCTACTGGAGGATTCTGCCGGATTCATTAGACGCTCAGGTTGATTTCAGGCAACACTGAATACAGAATGACAAGGGCTTGCCACACTGTCATCGGGCATCACAATGGGTCTTTGGGGCCTCCGAGTGTACTTGCTGAGAACCAGCAAGCCGCCTGTCTTACCTAACCTAACCTAACCGGGTTGAGTATTCTGACTGGTATTTTACCGTTTTTGGGTTCCACTAATGTATGTCCAATGATTATGTTGTCGTGTCCTTGTTCTGGTGCTTCTACAACCCACAGCCGACTTGTCCCATGAACCTCGTCTACCCTTGCCCACACAATCGTCTCAGAATTCGCTGGTATCCTCCGGTGTTGGCACGAGACAACCTTCCTTACCGCCACTCTTCGCTCATAGCCGGTGTGCAGCGGGACTTCAACGTTGGCATACCTCAGCACATTTTCTTTCAGGTCCAGTGTAAAATCTGCCTAATCATGAAATTCACGCCGATAATCACGTCGTCCATTATATCCGCGACGATGAACTCATGTTCCAGGCTGCTGGTGCCGATATCAATCGTTTTTTTAACTTTTCAGAAGCTTCCTTTTTATGATTGAATATGACGCGCCAGTATCCAGTGTCAACACAAACAACTTTCCATCTATCTTTCCTTCGATCGTCAAGCTGCTGGGTTGTCGTTTCAGCAGCGAGGCAAGGACGGCGGGGCTGACCCTTTCTAGTTTAACGACTCCTCGTCCTCAGCCCTGCGCTTGTTGGCTGAGCTTCGATTGTCAGTACTCCTCGCTTCAGGCGATTGCGATCGAGAACGGGAACGCCTCTCTCATTGATGGCAGTCTCGTGCTATGTGACCCTGCCTGCCACATATCTAGCAAACAACTTTAGAGGAGACCATCCGTGGCCTGCCCGGTGTCTCAGAGCTTATGGCCTGGATCGGAATGTCGCTGTCCGGCTAGATTTGGCGTATCCCTGCAGGTGCATGCCAAGTGCCCCCAATCCATGCCGCCTCATATGGTCACCGTCTCCTTAAATGTCGGCTTGTCAATCATCAACGCACTGCGACGTGTCTCCGGGTCATGAAGACCTTCAATAAACGCCTCAATCTTCATCCTCTCCAGAACATCAGCGCCGATCTCCGAGTAGCACACCTGTACAAGCCGCTCAATGTCTGCTGGATATGTCTGCAGCGCCTCATTGGCTATTTTCCTACGGTTCTTCAGCTCACAATAGTACAGTGTTTTATTGTGCTCGTTGCTGTATTTCGCTGTCGACGCTCTCATGATGGCCTCGTAATCACTTCTCGAAACTAGTTTTATTACCTCAGCCGCAAGACGTTTAAGCGCCAGTGCCAATCTCCGACCTTTCCTTACATCGGTCCACTGATTTTCCAGAGCGGGCAGGTCGAACTGTAGCTTGAATGTATCGAACGGCGTAGCCCCATCATAGGTAGGCACTTCTGTTCTGGTGGCAAAACTTTTCTGAACTGGCGGCAACCATTCTCGCGGCTGTACTTCTTTAAGACGCTCCTCCAGACTGTCAACTCGTTTGTACAGGGAATCATCCAGGTCGTAAGGTCGTTTGTTCCAATTATCGCGTTTCGAGATGCTCAATTTTCACGTTCTGCCTATCAGAAACTTCCTCCACCTTCTGCTCTATGTACGCAGAATTTGCCGCCATTTCTCGGTTCGCAGTTTCGACTTATGCCAAAATTTCCTGATTCGTACTTTCCAGTTTCGCTGTCATTTGTGACGCCATTTCGCGATTTTCATTTTCCATGTTGGCTGCCATTTCATGGTTGGGAGTCTCGAACATGCCTTTAAGTGCAACCATTAGCTGGCACATGTCCAATGCTTGCAGTGGCGCGGCCGCTGCAGCCGTACTTTGCGGCGACGCAGCAGCAGCAGGCGATTCCTCCACCTTGGCCGACGCCTCTAGCTCCTGCGTTCCGAACTCGTGCGCTGCCCAATCGATGCCTCGTGCCTCACACGCCTCGCGCAAGCGCAGCTGCAACTCCACTTTTCCGCCATCAGTCGGCAAATTCCAGGCAGCCAGCTCCTTCTTCAGCAGCTTGAATTTCACCATGTCTGCGTCTTATAATTTTTTTTTGTTTATTTTCAGTAGCACACCAAATGTAACGAAAATTAGTTTTGTTCTTTGGGATTATTCGTCTCTGGATTGTGCTTGAAAAATAAAATACACTTCAATTGCTCAGCGCAAATGCAGTCAGACAACACAATCACTTTATTTACAAATTTACACGTTTCTTGTCTTCACACTTGCTACTACTTTGCTGGTTTAAATAAGACTTGTCCTCTGCGCTGCACCCGGCTTCCATTTATACTCGTCTGCTTATCGCGCCCATTGTTCTTGCACATTCCAATTGGACTGTCTCTCGACCGTGCTCGCACATCTTATTACTATCGCGAACCATCCTAGCCATATCGGATTTATAATAAGCCGTAAGGTCGTACTCCAAAGTGCGTGCCTAAAAGTATGCCTTGACTTAAAGACTTAAAAAACACGATGGTACTCCAATTATATGATGATTGATACAATTGTCGACAATTGTTTATGACAACGGACAAAGTCATCGACTGGTACATATTGATATTTCGATACTTAACAGATTACTTGAGCTGGGTAATGATTTAGAAATAAATTTTAAGAAACTGCAATTATGTTTCGTTATTCCGTCTATTAACAAAGTTGTCGATATAGCCGCCATTTTAGCTTTAAAGGGTAACATGGATCAAAATTTTATGTATAGCTTTATGTATATATATAAATTTTATAGAACCGAACTCAGAGAAATCACCGGACCACCGCATGCCGATGTGATATGAGAATGCGTTGGTATGCGGTGTTTCCATCTTTGGATCATTGTCAATGATCCAAACGAACTGTGCAAACATCCGTTTGGATCATCGGCACCACCGCATGACCGAATTGATATGAAGATGGGATGGGATAGTTTGCTTTCGTTTAGTATTGCAAGCTGATGATTCGTTCGTTCGGTTTAGTAGTATACAGAATGAATGCTTCGTTTGCGATGGGGATACATACTCATATCCGTTCTTTTGAGTAGTGGCACATATTCGCACAACATTTTACATGAATACATATTAAGTCATAAAAATATGACCGCTAGCAGATCTCTGGTATGTATGTATTAGGGATCGCAATTTTTTGCCATTTTGCGATCCCGGGATTTTCGGGACTGAAAAGTCAAATCCCGGGATCCCGGGATTTAATCCCGGGATCCCGGGATTTAATCCCGGGATTCAAATAACAAATTTTTTAAATAAAATAATTTTACCAAATTGCATAAATACTTGTTTATAATATATTTACCATAAAAGTGGACACAGTTTAATCACATTTGGGGTAGTTTTAAGATTTTTTATCTTGAATTTAATCACATTGTAAGGCGGAAAGGGAGGCAGTCGGTGTTGAGTCGTCGAAGTGGTTGGTTGTGCGCGGCACATCACCAAAATCCAGTTGTCATTTACAATCAGTTGTCAATTACATTCAAAATTGTCAGTTTAAATTTAAATCAAATAAATAAACATAGTCATCCTTGACAACATTTTGTTTAACTTAAAAGTTTTTCATTTGACATTTAACTTCAGTTTGATAACATTTTGTTTTATCCAAAAATGACACTTAAACATAACTTATTGCTTTGCATCAAATGTATCATAAAGCTTACATATATACGCATATTTGATAAAAAAAATAAAATAGTCAATTTGTTAGTATTGGGTGTACAAGTAGAAAACCGCCGTTTTTTTCATAATTTGAGGCTTTATTGCGTATAGCAAGGGAAATGGACTGCTGAGTCACACCCAAAGAATCCGCGAGTTCTTGTTGCGTCTGACAAGAATCTTCATCCAACAGAGTCTCCAAAGCTGCATCTTCAAACTTTTTCATGGGACCCGGCCGATCCTTGTCTTTCACGTCATAATCACCATTTTTGAATTTCACGAACCATTCTCGACACGTTCTTTCACTGATACACGACTCACTATAAGTTGCTACAATCATTCGACGCGCTTCAGCTGCAGATTTTTTCGAATGAAACGCGAAAAGCAAAATCTCCCGCAAATGACGCTTATTCGGTCCAAATTTCGACATCTTCACGCACCAACAAAAAATGGACAATAAGAAAAAACAAGCGAGATGATGTGGAGTTGTTAACCGATATCTTAGCTTGCCATGTGATGTTTCTGATCGGAATTCTTTCACCGATTTCCAAAGGTGGCACCACCCAGTGGAAAACGGCGGTTTTCTACTTGTACACCTGATACTTTTAGTTTTACTTCGATTATTTCGATAAAAAAGTTAAGCGTTGTGATTAACTAAAAACTGAGATCTTAAAAATACTAAGGCATTAAATGTTTTGCCCTCTAATCTAGAGCGAAATTTATTGCAAATAAGCCCTGCTGAGAGAAAACATCTTTCAGATTCAACACTTGCTGGTTGAATGCTTGTAAACAATTATAAGCCTTTTGCAAAAGACGCCCTCTATCCCCTCCCTCCTCCTTCAGATAAGGAATTGGGTTTTTGTGCTTTTAAATTTATTTCATTTGAACTTTGAAGCATCTTTTGCAATCCCGAAAATCCCGGGATTAAAAGATTTGAATCCCGGGATTTTCGGGACTAGAAAAAGTCCGGGATCCCGGGATCCCGGGATTGCGATGCCTAGTATGTATGTATGTGGAGTGCATCAGGAAAAGCGCTGAACGTTTGCATTTACTAACATTTTCGTAGAGGTAGGGATATTATATAAAACCCACACACATATGTATTTTTAGTAAATAGTACAGTATAGTTTGAATTTCCTCATTTGAAATAAATGTGTATGTATAAAAAATACTTTTGTCCCGAAATTAGGTATATTAGATATTAAGGGGGTCCTCTACTCTCGAGGTTTCGAAAAATCGATTTTTTTTTGCATAATTTCAATCTATATGTATCTGAGAACACGCCACAGAAAGGAATACGTGAAAATCACATTTCTTTGCATGTTGCTGGGTACCGAAAGGTACCCGTCCCCTGCAAGTTATACAACGTAATTTATCTTTAAACGCGTTTCCCGAAAGTAGTGTTTTTCGGCTGCCGAGTAAGACTTTTTATAAAAGTATTAGTCCGATTTCGATTTCCCGTGACAGAATTTTTTTATTTTGCACTGTGTAAAAGTTATGCAACAATTTGTAAAAAATTCCAATTTTCACCTCTTTTTTTGACCTATTAGGCGCTATAAAAACGGAACAAAATAAAATTTTGAAAATCGTACACGGGAAAACATAGCGGTATGTTTTCTGAACAATTAAAAAAAAAAATTATCGAAATCGGACTAATACTTTTATAAAAAGTCTTACTCGGCAGCCAAAAAACACTACTTTCGGGAAAACGCGATTAAAGATAAATTACGTTGTATAACTTGCAGGGGACGCGTACCTTTCGGATCCCAGCAACATGCAAAGAAATGTGATTTTCACGGACTCCTTTCTGTGGCGTATTCTCAGATACATATAGATTGAAATTATGCGAAAAAAAATCGATTTTTCGAAACCGCGAGAGTAGAGGACCGCCTTAAACTCAAATATTATTAAATAAATTGTATACTGAATAGTTATTTAAAATAGTAAACTATTAAGAAATTTATTTCATTATTGATTATATTATCATTTTATGAGTAATATTCAACATCAATCCCTTTAATAAATTCTATTAATACAATAAAAAATCAATAGCAAGTTAACAAAATCTTATATTCTATTTAATATTTTCTGCAATTTTTTTCTTAATTGTTTTACAAAATAAGATTTTCAATTATAAATTTCCTCATTTCACTCGTCAGTAATTATAAAACACAAAAATGAAAGCGCGACGCATGCTTTGCAAGATTCTTTTAAAGCACATTCAAATCAAACTTCACGAAGTATTAGCGGTACCTCATGCAGTTTCAAATCGTCCGACATACTTGGCACCTTCCGCGAGTATTTGCGATGTATTCGGTGTCATGGAACGCCGACGAGTAACAACGTGAAGGAAGTCTGGCAACGTCGAGTAACAACGTGCAGTTACTTTTATTTCGCTTCTCGTTGGATACGCGTTCCGTTTTTGAAACTTCACGTGAATATACTTCCGAGTACAAATGAATTTATGCAGATCTCTAATATGTATACAAATGTATGTAATATTTTAAATGGGTCTCGACGAAAGTGTTTTTTTCCCACAGTGTTATACATGATCATATAAAATGGTTGATAGCGGTTTTAATTAGTTTTTCTGTATGAGTTACGTACTTGATTGCTACTGGATAAATTACTCCACCAACTTCAAAACTTCCTTTCTTAAACTGCATTACGGATGTATTGTTAATACAAGTGCCTTCCGGAAAAATTAGAATAGGCGGGTTGTTTGGATTAGAAACATGCTGTTTTAACCGCTCGGCAACTGCATGTCGGTCCTTAGCTTCGCCTCTTTCAAACCAAATGTGTGGAGATGCTCGCGCTAATGCTCGTTGTAGGATTCCCAAAAATCCGCCATGACGTTGTCCGATCTTAAAAATACCACGAAATGATTTAAAGTAATAATTTTAATAACCAGTAAACAAAACATAAATATAAAAATATACAAACTCAAATTAATCTCTAACTACTTGACTGATTAATCAGAAGTTTGGTCACGAAGGATGGTATACACAGGAGAAGGATCTTTTGTTGTGTAAGTAGAGTGTTGCGAGTAGGACCCAAAAATATAAAAAAGGATTTTTTTTACCACAGAACAAACAATATAAAGAAGAAGGCGCACCTGAAATTATTGTGCGCTTTCACTTCGGTCGCAGCGAAGGTGAGGAAAATGTAAACGGAACGAAAGATTTAGCTTTGTCATTCTCTCTTCTCATTCCTAAATCAATGCACGTATAAATACGTTGGATACGCGCAATGTGTTGTTTTCTTCAGCAAGCCAGCTTGGCTTTACTGAAGAACATTAAAATGGTAGTTGCTTTGGTAAAGCGATCACCATGACAGATTAAATAATTTTTGATGATTGAGGCAACATTGTTACAAAAGTTTTCCACTTATTAGCACTTTATGAATGTACCTTGGTTGTAATAATATTTTTAAACATATATTCAGTTTAATTATAGTAATTTTGAGTTTTTAAAGCTTCTTGTTTACTAGCAAAAATAAGTTCCGTGTTTTTTGTGCCCTCGTCTTCTTGTGTTATTTAGTGTTAATCGCGGTAACAACCCAATAAGAAATGGAAAAAAATACTTTTCGAGGCTTTCCCCTTTTCTTTTGTGAAATTATATTTTATATTTTTTTTATATTATATTGTAAATTATATAACCGTTTGGTTAGGGTCATCCTGACCCCAAAGGAGAGCGAACGCAATTTTGAGCAAGAGACAGTCAAAAGGTTAACCAAACCTTCAACGCTTCTGTCCACTTCTTTTTCTTGTTTGTAAAAAAAATTGGAGAGATCAATCATGAGCCACCACCAACATCCACTAGTCAGAATAAGTTCGCGTACAGGCAAGTCAAAATTATGTTTTGATTAATTTTGACCTCAAAAATGGGTTTTATAAACAAAACGTATCCACATTTTTCATATTGACAATATTCTCACAAAACGGTGCAAAATAAGTTTGCGTACAAAACTTATAACGGGAATTTCCGGATATGCTTTTTATTTTTTTTTGGAAAATTGTATATTCCATGGAAGAAGAAAGGGACTTGTAAATTATTTGGAACCGTATATGTGCTTGAAATTTTATAGAAATCAATTGAATCCAACAGAGAAAAATTAAAAATGGCTAAAAGGATAATCTTACTAATATTTTCCAAAATTGACAAAAACTTTCATGAAATTAGATAAACTTTTGGGAAAGCACATTCGTCATTTCAAAAAGCCATCTTAAATCTCGAAAAAAACAGAAAATCTTGCTTCGATACTACGATTTGGCCATTTTCTTAAGCTACCCGAGCAAGAGGATTAGATTGTTTGCGATCAGTGCATCCTAATCTAAGCCTAGTTGCATCCAATATCGTTAGAAATGTATAGAAATATTTTATAAAACCCAGTAGCAGTGACTTTATAAGAAAAGTCCTGAAAAAACATATTTCCCCTACATAAGAGCATTTAAGAAGCACATATTTAGCTTACTTACAAGGAGCACAGAATTGCTAAAAGAGTCCATCAAAGAGTCTCGAAAACCGGATTTCCGGGACGATATGTTGTTATCTATAGAAAGTGGGACGATTCATTATTATCTGGTAATGGTTTGGCATATTTAGCATTAAAAGGCATCAACTAATGTTAAGAGGAACCTGTTAATAACAAATATCTAAAATTAATAGTGAAGCATATGTGGGGGTATGGTATGGGGCTGCATGTGTGCAAAGCTTATGTAAGCCAAGGTTTCGAAACTTTGGTTCAGATTCCAACATTTCTTTTTAACTTTACGATGACCTTAGGGCGTAATGCATACGATGTGAAGCTATGTTAGCTATTAACTGGCTCAACCAAGTTGAAATAGTGTAACTATAAGACAGTCTGTCGCTGTGCAAAGCAACCCTGCCGCTACGTGCCGTGCTATAATCCAATCTGGCAACGACGGCCGCGATAGTAACTGTTAGTCCAATCTGGCAACGACGGCCGCAAAAGTAACTTTTAGTCCAGCCTGGCAATGATGGAAACTTTTAGTCCACTCCGGAATGTGCGGGAACGATCTGCGCGATGGCCTGACAGGGATAAAAGGCAGCCGGATGCGGCGCAGCGAGTCAGTCTGGTTTTGACAAGTGAAGTTGCCACACGGAGTAACTAAGCAAATACTTAAGTGTACGAACAGTAAAGTGTAAAACTGTGAATTAAGAAGTGACTGTTGGTTTATTTTATTGGATGCGTTTAAGAAACTGAGGGTGTTTTATTTTCAAATTGCACAATCCAGGGATACGTAACAGCCCACTAGACGTAGTATTCGTAACATTTGG
Organism: Melieria omissa; assembly: GCA_963971225.1. Classification (NCBI taxonomy): domain Eukaryota; kingdom Metazoa; phylum Arthropoda; class Insecta; order Diptera; family Ulidiidae; genus Melieria; species Melieria omissa. The sequence goes on along the minus strand of OZ020269.1, from coordinate 49,322,181 downwards.
TGTCAGAAGTGGGATTGTGGAAAATTGAAAATAAATAAAATTATAAAAGCACGGACATGGTTAAACTCGAGCTGCTGAAGGTAGACCAGCTGAAGAAGGAGCTGGCTGCCTGGAATTTGCCGACTGCTGGCGGAAAGGTGGAATTGCAGTTGCGCTTGCGAGAAGTATGTGAGGCACGAGGCGTCGATTGGACTGTGCACGGGTTCGGAGCGCAAGAACTAGAGGCGTCGGCCAAGGTGGAGGAGTCGCCTGCGGGTGCTGCTTCGCTACAGAGTACAGCTACAGCGGCTGCGCCAATACAAGCGTTGGACATGAGCCAACTAATGGCTGCAGTCAAAGGCATGTCGGCGCAAATGGAAACGGCAAATCGAGAAATGTCAGCGAAGCTGGAAACTACGAATATCGAAATTACGGCAAAAGTCGAGAGTGCAAATCGAGAAATGGCGGAAAATTCTGCGCGCATAGATTAGAAGGTGGAGGAAATATCCAACAGGCTGAACGTGAAAGTTGAGCATCTCGAGACGCGAATGGACAATTGGGACAAACGATTTGACGAAATGGGTGAATCCCTGAACACACGAGTTGACAACCTGGGTGAGTCCTTGAACAAACGAGTTGACAGTCTGGAAGATTCGATGCACAGAAAGATAGACGAACGGCTTCGAGAGGTACAGCCACGAGAATGTTTGCCACCGGTTCAGGACGGTTTTGCTGCCAGAACAGAAGTGCCTACTTATGAGGGTGCTGCGCCCTTCGATACATTTAAATTGCAATTCGACTTGGCTGCTTTGGAAAATCAGTGGACAGATATCAGGAAAGGTCGGAGGTTGGCACTGGCGCTGAAAGGTCCTGCGGCCGAGGTGATCAAATCAGTTCCAGAATGTTTAAGAAGTGATTACGGTGCCATCATGAGAGCGTTGGCAGCGAAATATAGCAACGAGCACAACCATGCGCTATACTACTGTGAGCCGAAGAACCGCAAGCAAAGAGCCAACGAGGCGCTGCAGACATATGCAGCAGACATTGAGCGGCTCGTACAGTTCGTACAGTGCTACCCGAAATTTGGTGCTGATGATCTCGAGAGGATGAAGATCGAGTCGTTTATTGAAGGTCTTCATGATCCAGAAACACGTCGCTGTGCGTTGATGATGGGCAAGCCGACATTTAAGGAGACGGTAACCAGCGCGATGACATATGAAACGGCATGGATTGGGAGCACTCGGTATGCACCTGCAAGGATACGCCAGATTCAGGCGGACAAAGACATTCCGGTCCAAGCCATAAGCTCTGAGATACCGGACAGGCCACGGGTGGTCTCCTCTAAAGTTGTCTGCTGGGTATGTGGCAAGCAGGGCCACATTTCACGAGACTGCCGCCAACGAAAGAGGCGTTCCCGTTCTCGATCGCAATCGCCTGAAGCGAGGAATGCTGACAATCGAGGCTCAGCCAACAAGCGTAGGGCAGATGACGGCGAGTCGTTAAACTAAAACGGGTCAGCCCAAAGGGACGAGAGCTGATCCCCACAATCTGCCGCCCCACCGTCCTTGTCGCACAGCTGAAACGACAGCCCAGCAGCTTGACAATTGAAGGAAGGATAGATAGAAACTTGTTCGTGTTGACACTGGCTACTGGAGCGTCATATTCGATCATAAAAAGGAAGCTGCTGAAGAACTGGGAACCGCTGCATGGCATACAGCTGCGGACTGCGACTGGCGAGCGCGCGCCGGTGAGAGGGAAAGTTACAAAAACCATTGCTATCGGCACCAGCAGCCTGGAACATGAGTTCATCGTCGCGGATATAATGGACGACATGATTATCGGCGTGGATTTCATGATTAGGCACGGTTTTACGCTGGACCTGAAGGAAAATGTGCTGAGATATGCCAACGTTGAATTCTCGCTGCACAGCGGCTATGAGCGAAGCATGGCGGTAAGGAAGGTTGTATCGTGTCAACACAAGAGGATACCAGCGAATTCTGAGGCGATTGTGTGGGCAAAGGTGGACGAGGACGATGGGACGAGTCGGCTGTGGGTAGTAGAAGCACCGAAACAAGGACACTACAACATCATCATCGGACGTACATTAGTGGAACCTAAAAACGGCAGAATACCAGTCAGAATACTGAACCCCCTGAATGCACCCAGATATGTCGGGAAAGATGAGGTACTTGGCGAGTGTAAGGAAGCTGTAGCAATGGTCAATTGCGAGAGTAGCCCGCCTGGAGGTAATAAGAAGAGCGGTTTTAACATGGACGCCATACCGCAGGAGAACCAGTGGAGCAGCGAGTTGACGGCTAAGCAGAAACAGAAGGTGAGGTCTTTCCTGCAGTACTATGGGTCAATATTTGCGGCAGAAGCAGGCGGAAGAACAGCCATCAAAACCGATTCGCCAACCGCCAAGACGAGTTCCTCTGGCCAAGAGGGAGGAGGTCACAAATTTGATCGAGAACATGCGGAAAGACAAGGTCATAGAGCCTTCTTCGGGCCCCTGGTGCTCGCCGGTCGTGCTAGTCAAGAAAAAAGATGGCAGTACCCGGTTTTGTGTGGACTATCGGAAGCTCAATGATGTGACCAAGAAGGACAGTTATCCACTACCTCGAATCGATGACACCCTGGACACACTGTCAGGCACGCAGTGGTTCTCCACGCTCGACTTACGCAGCGGCTATTGGCAAGTAGAGCTTGCAGACAAGGACAAGGAGAAAACAGCTTTCAGTGTTGGCGATGGTTTATGGCAGTTCACCGTCATGCCGTTTGGACTCTGCAACGCACCAGCAACATTCGAGTGCACGTCTGAAGGAAAAACTGTGCAGTGCTCCAATTCTGGCCTTCCCCGTGCCTGGGGAGATGTTTGTGCTGGATACAGATGCAAGCGGGAATAGTATTGGCTGTGTGCTATCACAGATAATAGACGGCCAGGAACAAGTGATAGCGTACTACAGTAGGGTTCTATCGAAACCGGAACGCAACTACTGTGTGACACGGAGAGAACTGCTGGCGGTATTGGACTGCGTAAAACACTTCCACAAATATCTGTATGGACAAAGGTTTCGCCTGCGCACAGATCATGCGGCATTGAGATGGCTCCTGAACTTTAAGGATCCTGAAGGGCAATTGGCGCGGTGGATCGAGCGACTGCAGAGCTACGACTACACGATAGAGCATCGCAAGGGCAGTAGCCATGGAAACGCCGATGGCTTGTCACGCCGTCCGTGCAAAGTCGAATGCAGGCCGTGCTCGCGAGCCGAAAGCAAAAAACAGATAGTGGACGCCCGGTTGGTAAGCGTTATGCCAGAGGAAGAGTGGTTTGCGGAGAGGCTACGAAAGGACCAGCGTGAGGATGCGGATCTTGCAAAAATCATCGAAGGCAAGAAGCAAGGCGCACGTCCAGACTGGCAGGAGATGGCCGGTGAAAGCCCGATCGCTAAGGCTTACTGGGCACAGTGGAAAAGTCTGCAGCTGAAGGAAGGCTGCTTGCACCGCGAATGGGAGAGCACGAATGGTCGGACCAGCAACTCTCTAATGGTAGTGCCGAAATGCAGAATCAACGAGGTCATCGAGGCATACCATAACGACTCCAGTGGAGGGCACCTGGGTATCACCAAAACCGTCGCCAAAATAAAAAGACGATTCTACTGGGTAGGATGTCAGGAGTCTGTAGCCGAGTGGATTAAGAGCTGCGACTGATGTTCAGCCGCGAAAGGGCCGACAAGAAAATCTCGAGGCCACATGCAGCAGTACAACGTGGGAGCGCCCTTCGAGCGGATTGCTATGGACGTCGCCGGCCCATTCCCAACTAGCACTCAAGGCAACAAATATGTGCTGGTGGTAATGGATTACTTCAGCAAATGGCCCGAAGTGTACCCCATTCCCAACCAGGAGGCCACTACGGTCTCGGAGAAGCTGGTAAACAACTGGGTAGCCAGGTTCGGAGTTCCGTTGGAATTGCACTCAGATCAAGGCCGGAATTTCGAGTCTGCGGTATTCAAGGAAGTGTGTGAGCTACTGGGGATAAAGAAAACTCGTACCACGCCTTTGCACCCACAGTCCGACGGCATGGTGGAACGCTTTAACCGGACACTGGAGGAATACCTGCGGAAAGTGGTAGGCAGGAATCAAAAGGATTGGGACACGCCCCGCACGACACGACATCACTCACTCCAGCCCGAGCAGTGTTCGGCACAGAGTTGCGGTTACCCGCTGACTTGAAGTTCGGGGTAGTCAGCACAACGGGAGGCGCTAAGACGGACTACGTGGTCAATAAGCGGGCGGAACTGGAGGAAATTCACCAGTTTATAAGGAGCCGCACCAAACTGGTCAGCGATAAGGCGAAAGCCAGATACGATCTACGGGCCAACTCAGCAGGGTTCCAAGAAGGCGATTTAGTAATGCTCTACAACCCGCAGCGGAGGAAAGGTTTGTCTCCGAAACTTCAAGCGTCATGGGAAGGACCGTACGAAGTCGTGACTAGGATTAACGACGTGGTATACAGGATTCAACGTTGCAGCAATAGAGGCGCTAAGCTGAAGGTAGTCCATTTGGAGCGTCTGGCGCCTCATCACAGCGGAGGTCCACTCCGGAATGTGCGGGAACGATCTGCGCGATGGCCTGACAGGGATAAAAGGCAGCCGGATGCGGCGCAGCGAGTCAGTCTGGTTTTGACAAGTGAAGTTGCCACACGGAGTAACTAAGCAAATACTTAAGTGTACGAACAGTGAAAAGTGACTGTTGGTTTATTTTATTGTCTGCGTTTAAGAAACTGAGGGTGTTTTATTTTCAAATTGCACAATCCAGTGATACGTAACAGCCCACTAGACGTAGTATTCGTAATAATAGTTTCTCCCTAGTCACCTAACGTGCATCTAATTGAGTATATAAGGGGTTTACTTGAACGCTGAGCCCAACAACACTCCATCTTCAAAGATATAGTAAACCAATATAAAACTTCAAGGATATAGCAAAATAACCGCTGAAAAACAGCGAATTTAATAAAATTCACGCCGAAACTTCTGCAGGGAGTTCAAGCGAGAAGAGCATTTTCACAAAGTTTTAATTTTTGGACAAAACTTAGTTTCAATTAAATTTTAACTACATAACCTCATCTTGTACGCAAACTTTTTCTGGGGTGAATTCATAACATATTTCGTTTTTGGCCCTTCTTTTACAGTTTGGTCAAGTTGTTGATATTATTATCTTAATGGAATAAAAGAACTAACTTTACGGAAGAAATAAAAAATATTTTGGTTTTGAAAAATTACTTTGTGATTTATTTTTCATATGAAAAAGCTACGTACCCCTTGTACGCAAACTTTTCCTGACTAGTGTACATGCGACATATCGCCTTGTTGGGGAGCAACAACAACAACCACAGTATGTGGTGCGTGCATGCGATCAATACTTTCATTAGTTTGCTCTTCGTAATTTAATTTTGCACAGCCTCTCTCTTTACGCTTTTACATTTGTGCATTCTCGTCCCCTCTACTGCTTTGCTCCGCGGTCACGAACGGGTCGCACCGCTGAAACCCGTAAAGAAAATTTCCTTTGCACTAGATGCGTGTTCGGCAGATTGGTTGTTCTATGCTTTTACCGAAGTAAATACCTGAGTTCAATAAAATGTGGAAAAGGATTTTGAAAACACTGATGGTGCGCTATCAAACGTGCACTTTGTAAAAGTGGATAATTTCGTAGAAATGAATCCATTGTATTAAGTTTTAGTTAAAAGCCCCCTAATTTAGTAATTTTCAATGCAAACTCGTAAGAGTAAATATTTTGTCAAAATATAAAATTTTTGCTATGCTATAGGTATTACTAGTTGACCCGGTAAACGTCGTACCACCTAAAATTGATTTGGATGTAACTTCACGGCATTGTAATGTGAACTGTAAAACGACACGAAATAATTTTTAGTAGTATCCGAACGAACTTTTTTGAGCCGAAAGCGAAACCGGCCGAAACCGAAACTTTCTAGTTGAAATTAAAATCACCACATCAAGCAATTTTTTTCAACAAACGATTTTTACTCTAAGTAAATTAAGATCAAACATACATAACATAAATAAATATATCTCCCTAATAAAAACAATTTATTCATTAATAAAAACAATTTATTCATTAATTCAATGTTTAAAGATGATTTCATCTAAATGGTGACCGCGGGTGCACCTCAAATGGTTCATACGCTGGGTCCAATTTTGGTATACTCTCTCCAACATATCGGCCGGTATCTCACGAATAAATTCTTTAATATTGGCTTCCAGTGTGTCAACCGTGACGGACTTGTCGCTATTGACATGAGTCTTAACATAGCCCCACAAAATATAGTCTAAAGGCATTAAATCGCACGATCTAGGCGGCCAATTGACCGGCCCCAAACGTGAAATAAACTGTTTAATTCAATTGGGCCATCCTTTCGCGTGCTGTGTGGCATGTGCCACCGTCTTGTTGAAACCACATGCCGGCCAAGTCCAGGTCTTTTATTTTGGGCAAAAAAAAGTTTGTAATCATCGCACGGTAGCACTCGCCATTCACAGCAACGTTCCGGAATTCGTCGTCTTTGAAAATATACGGTCCAATGATGCACCGGCCCATAATCCACACCAAACAGTGCATTTTTCGGGATGAATTGGCAGTTTCTGCAATGCTTCTGGCTGCTCTTCACACCAAATACGAAAATGTTGATTGTTCACGTATCCATTCAACCAGAAATGAGTTTCGTCGCTACACAGAACTAGTCACCAAAAGTTAGCCGCTCTGAAAAGTCGTGTGGCTTCAGTTCTTGCACCAGCTGTATTTAAAAGGTTTTACACCCAAATCCTTCCGCAAAATCTTCCACGTAGTGGAGTAACAGAGGCCTAATTGCTGCAAACGGCACCGAATCGATAATTCACGGTCATCAACAACACTGGCGGACACAGCTGCGTTATTTTCCTTTGTCCGCACTCTACGTATGCTTGTTGGTGGTTTAATGTCCAATTATGTAAATTTGGTACGAAATTAAGTCACAAGAATCCGAATAGCCGCCTCAGAAGGTCGTCAAAACTGACCTTAAAATGGAAGAAGTTCACGCATGAATTTTGATAAATAAATTCTATAATCTGCGAGCGTTGTTCGTTTGCAAGTCGATTTTTGCTTAAATTATAGACCAAACTCAACATGTGTGACAGTAACATGTTACACGAAAACAGCTGAGCTGCAAAAAACAATGTTGCCAAAAAGAAAGTTGCTAAAAAATCACCCTTTATATGTTAAAAAAAGAAGTTAATTTACATTGGTGGCATATAAATTAATCCTCCTTTCACTATATATCTGCTTGGATGCACTAACTAGCTGTTCACTTGCTACACAATAGAATGTAAAAAATATTCTACATTTCGGGCATTTTTTTTTACTGAAACTGAAACCGAACCCACTTTTTTCGGCCGAAACCGAATATTCGGTCGGACACTCGTTTTTAGTCATTCAACTTTGTCAATCCTTAAACTAAATTAAAATTCTTTGATATGGCTCATCTTGCAAACTCAACTTACCCGATCAATGCAAATAAAATTCAAATCTATTTTCATCATTTATTATATTTTAAAGTAAAAACCATGTCAAATGTAATAATAATTAGTGATAATTAAATGACACTTTCGTTCGGCGAAAATCCTCTTAACGGATTCGGAAGACACAATTGGTGAGGAAAAATTGTGTCTAGAAAAGATTGGGCTATGGCTTCACATGGCAACCATAGGAGTATAACTTGATATGCCGAAGGTAATATGCCCAAAGGGCGGCATATGAAGCCATATTCTAATCATTGTGAAGGGGTGCTTGCATGCATGGCATAAAGCGCTAGGGGTTGGAGATCCCCGACAAAAAACTTGCAATGGAGGTCGATAAAGGAAGCGACCGGGCTGGGACATCAGCGCAAACTTCGGTGGGAGTGGTGACTGCCACCACCGGCGGGCACGGTGATACTATAAGCCGTGTCGCCAGCGGTCACACCTCTGCTGGGATTGGAGCAGGTCCCAGGTGCCACTTCTGGCAACAGGAAGGGCCTCGAAGCAAGCCTACTAAGGAGGGCTGAAAGCCAAGTCAAAAAATATGGCTGCGGTCAAGATCTGCAGTCGTCTGGAGGGCAGGCTAGACCTTTCAAAGGTGGAAAAGGAAACGCTAGCTTGGGCGAAGGACACTGTGGAGAAAGGCCGGGCCCACTACGCCGCTAAAGCGGTGCTGCAAGTAGCAAAGCCAGCAGGTTTAAATGATGGACAGAACTACGTCCTGCAGATCAACAAGGTGGCCAAGGACATTCTATACGCACGGTTTAGGAAGATAGCATAGGATGAATGTCCTTTAAGTCAACATCCTCAGCCTCAGCTGACCTCCTCCTCAACCTAGAGGGGGGCAGCTACGACGCGGCTTTAGTCCAAGAACCATGGATTGTGTCGGGCAACGTGGTATCTGGACTAAAGTCGCGATTTTTCAACACATATATACCGAGCGTCACTAACAAGGTAAGAACCGCCGTTTTAGTTAAGAAAAATATCTATTCGTATATCTTACCTAATCTCTCCACAGATGACCTGACTGTTGTGGCGATACCATGCACTACCGGTCACACTCCATAGGCTGGAGCGTGAAACCAGCAGAAGAAGACAGCCCCTGGTTGTTGGAGCGGACGCTAACACTCACCACTCATCGTGGGGAAGTAGCGACGTCAACGGAAGGGGTGAATCGCTATTTAACTTTATCATACAAAGTACTCTATATATTGCCAACCGTGGTGAAGAGCATATAAGCGTGGCCCCACTTCACGTAATGTTCTCGATATAACTCTTCACAGGGGCGTATACTTCGGTCAAAGATTGGAGAGTTCTTCTTTCTCCGACCTCAAGTATTTAAGATTTTCCGTCACCTTCTTACCAAAAAAAAAACCAGTGTCACTGTAGGAAATCCCAGAAACACAAACTAGGATCTTTTCAAGCGCACACTTGGCAGCACTTTGGGGACAAAAAGGGGCGGAAACTCTCTCTTAACGTTAGAGGAGGACCTTGACCTTCTAACCGCTTCTCGTAATAAGCCGTATCGCTTGCCCTCCCACGCGCACAGGGCGGAGAGCTAAACCACCTTGGTGGAATAAGGAACTTGCGGCTCAACGGCGATACGTTCGCGAAATTTGCAAGTTAGCAAGACTGGCTGATTGTGAAATCTGCTGGTTCGAGTACAAAGACACGCTCAACTGATACAAGAAAGAAGTCCGCAAAGCTAAAGAGAATCCTGGAAGGAAATCTGCGGTACCCTGGAAAGGACTACAGAAGTGGTTAGACTAAGGAAGCTTTTGTCCAAGCAGCTATCTATGCAAGTCTCGTCCGAAAAGAGAATGGCGTCTGGACGAACAACTGCCAGGAATCGCTAGAGGCGCTTCTTGACGCGCATTTTCCTGGCTGCAAAGATCTATCCCACTCAGTGCATACGCGGGAGGCGATCACGCGGGAAAAATTTACATGCGCTATTAACAACTTCGCTACCTACAAATCGCCAGAACCGGATGTGATATTTCCAGCCACGCTACAGCAGGCCCTTCATCTGGTCACACCGCGGTTACTAAGAATTTAAAAGGAATGTCTGCAGCACAACTATGTGCCTGTTATCTGGAGGGAAGCGACGGTTGTATTTATACGCAAAGCAGGTAAAACAAGCCATCTCGATTCCAAGGATTTCAGGTCCATTAGTCTAACGATATTCATTAACGTCAAGGATTTTAGGCCCATTAGTCTAACCTCATTCCTTCTCAAAACGCTCGAAAAACTCCTTGAGTTGCACGTGCGCGAAGCTCTAGGGCCTACGGCCATAGCTGACGCGCAGCATGCATACATGAAAGGCAAGTCCACCGAGACCGCATTTAATTCATAAATCATGCACGTGGAGAAGGCAATGGAATTCAAGGAATTCGCCATGGGCGTATTTTTCGATATAGCTGGAGCCTTCAACAACGTAACAACAGATGCCATGTTGGATGGCCTCAGTATTCCGGAAATCGACAATGCTGTTTATCTGTGGATACAAAGCCTGCTGGGCTGTAGATAGATAAGAGCGGAATGGAATGGTGCTGAAGCACTAAAGGAGATATGAAGAGGCTGGCTCTGGCTCTTAGTAGTCAAAAGGATCCTGAAGCACTTCGAGGGACAGGCACCCAAGCTTGTAGCGCATGCTGGCGACATTGCTATAGTTATCACGGGGAAATGCCTCTATACTCTCAGCATCTCATGCCCGCTTGCCTGAGAACCATACACAATTGGGCGGCACATGCTGGTCTGAGCATTAATGTTGAGAAAACGGACTTGTTACTTTTTACAAGGAAGTACAAGATTCCTCCATTGCCAGCACCACAGCTCAACGGCGCGGCACTAGTACTCAAACACCACACCAAATACCTAGGAGTTATAGTGGACAACAAGCTTTCGTGGAGGCCCAATGTAGAGGAGAGGACAAAAAAAAGCCTGTAATGCCATATACGATTGCAAAAAGATGCTAGGCGTTACGTGGGGCATGTCGTCCTCTCTTATGCATTGGTGCTACACAGCTATAGTAAGGCCGATACTCCTCTACGGTGTTTTGGTGTGGTGGACTGCCTCGCTGCGCTATGCATAACGGGGGCTCTTAGAACCACTCCAGCACTCAACAGAATTCTAAACTTGCCGCCCATAGACTTATAAGCGGAATGTCTGGCAACTAAGACCGCTAACAGGGTAAGGTCTACGGTACAATTCAGGGGCAATTTCTTCGGACATAGCTCAGTGTGTTTGGGTTCTGCAGTCAATAGAGACTACATGACTCCTCTTCTGAGCTTTGGGAAAAGGATAAAGGCCACAATTGAGGAGGAGGGATGGCGCAAAGGCATGGTACCGAGACGCACCAAGATATAGATGGCTCCAAGATGTAGGAAGGAGTTGGGGCCGGGGTCTACTGCCCAGAACTAGGTATTGAACAGCCCTTCCGTCTACGTAATCACTGTACCATTTTTCACGCCGAGGCGTTGCTGCAAGAAAGGCTAAAAGCTCATCTGCCTTGAAAGCACCAAAAACTATACCATAAATGTAATGTTTTTAACCTTTATAATGAAATGCAACAATGTTCTCTCAGAGTGAACTTTTATTTTCCTTCCATGCGTTGCTAATGGCGGTTGACGCTCTACTGGCCCTTGACACGCCATGTCTTACATCCAATGGCACCACTGCGTGACAATCTATTACATCATCTACTACTCGCTATTACATCGTCTATTACACGCTTTTTTTTTTTTTTAAATGTTAGTATAACAATTAAGAATAATTAAGTATAACAATTAAGAGTAATCCCTGATGGACTAGACGACCCCTAATGAGTGTTACAAATTTTACCAGCCGTATCTTTGCGGTGGTCTCACAATCCGACCACTACGCATTCTGTAACCATCTTGAATCGCAGGCTCTGAATTTAATTCATTGTCTTGTCCTGAACTTGCTTCTGAATCATCACTACCAGTGGTTTCACGTTCTGATGACGAGTTATTCTCTACCGGTTCCACTGGATGTTCCGGTTCATCCACAATTACAAGTTCCGGGGCTATTCCCATGTGCTGGTCATTATCATTATTCCGGGCGACATTTTTTGGCTCAACAATTTGAATTTCTGGCAAATTATCTAGATAACCCGATTTAACATTTTGTTCGAATAATAAATCACTTGCATTAAAATCATTGTTTTTTGTTTTTGCAATAAATCTACGATTACGTCTAAAGTGATTCTCAAAACTATCCCTGATAATATACGATCGCCCATTCACAATTCCAACTACTGTGCCGTAATGTTTATTCTTTATTTTTTCCTGGATAATTGGTTCCGATACACTTTTCCTGGTGAGCAATTGTTCCGATACTGGCAATTTTGTTTTAATCAACCGACCAAAGAATAGTTCGGACGGTGTTAGGCCCATGCTCGCTATAGGCGTCGCATTGTATTCCAGAATTCTGTATTGGTACTGATCAACTTCATTCGCCTCATAGCACCGTTTGAGGATATTTTTAGCGATTGCCACCCCCTTTTCAGCCAACCCATTGCTTTGCGGATATCGAGGACTTGAAATTTTGAATCGAATGTTGAATTTTTCCGCAAATTTTCTGAATTCAGCAGATTTAAACGGGACATTGTCAGATTTGATTATTGAAGGAAATCCAATTTGTTCACAAATTTGGCAGATAAGAAGTGGTGACTAGAAGTCTTGCTATTTAGCTTGCCCGCAATCAAATAATTCGAGTATGCATCATAGATTGCAAGGTAATCATGGCCGGCATATTCAAAAATGTCCATGGAACCAAATTGAAATGGATATTCCGGATTTTGTTCCTGAACCAGTGGCTCCTTTTGATTATTTCTTCTGAATTTTTCACAAATGTTACATGATGCAACAATTTCTGATATCTGACTATTCATACCAGGTCAATAATACAACATTCTTGCTCTTGCGAGCGTTTTTTCGATTCCGAGGTGTGGTTCATGAAGCCACCTGGCTATTTTGTGTTGTAGCCTTGTTGGAATGACCAACCTGTGATTCACAAACAGTAACCCATTTTCGAAATGTAACTCCGATTTGAGTTTATGAAATTTTTTACTCAAATCATTTAAATGATGGAATCCCGGCCAACCATTTTCTACGTATTCACAGATGCGTTTGTAATTTTCATCTGAATCCAGTACCTGCTTGTAAAGTTGGTAGTTTTCTTCCGATAGACAAGCAGATTTTGTGACTACATGAATCACACCGGATAATTGTGGCATCTCAGAAACCAACGGTAGCTGTGCTCGAGAGAGACAGTCAGCAATTAACATATTTTTTCCAGGCTTATAACGGATTTCCATTTTCGGATATTTTAATAACAACATAAACATTCTTTGTAACCTTGGTGATACATCATCAATATCCCGTTTTATCAGCGTTTCGAGTGGTTTGTGATCACTTTCGACAATGAATTCACGGCCGTAAACATAATAATGAAAACGCTGACACGCAAAGACGATGGCCAATAATTCTTTCTCAATTTGTGCCCATTTCTGTTCTGTTTTACTGAGAGTTCTCGATGCAAAGGCAATTGGATGACCATCTTGAGTCAAGACTGATCCAAGTCCGTCCCTTGATGCATCTGTCTGAATAATTACGGGTTTATCCGGGTTATATGCCGTCAATATGGGCTCTGAGGTTATAATCCCTAATAAATTCTTGAATTCCCAATCATGTTTTGCATTCCACTCAAACGGAATATCTTTTCCAGTTAATCGTCTCAATTCTGCCGTTAATTTAGACAAATTTTGGATAAATTTGGCCAAATATTTGAATAACCCAAGTAAGCGCATGACACCGTGCTTGTCTTTTGGTTTTTCCATTTCTAAAATGGCGTTCTTGTGTTTGTCTGCTGGTTTAATTGTGCCAGCAGAAAGAATATGACCCATGAATATCACTTCTGATTTTTTATATTGGATTTTTGCCGGATTAAACTTAACATTGTTCAAGCGTGCACGCTCAAGGACAATTGACAAAATTCTATCATGTTCTGTCACATCAGATGCGACTATGGCAATATCATCAAAGTATACTAGAACACCCGGTATATCACCAAAAATCAGTACCATTTTTTTTGGAAAAATTTCTGGCGCAATATTCAAACCGAAGGCAAGTCGATTGAATTTATATCTACCAAACGGTGTCATAAATGTGGTTAGTTCCGAGCTCTTGTCATCTAATTCCAATTGCCAAAACCCATTTGAACAGTCCAAAACCGTGAAGACCTTTTTGTTACTTAATTCTGATGTAAAATTATCAATTGTCGGGATTAGAAAATGTTCCCTTCTAATGCAAGCATTGAGTGGTTTTGGATCTAAACAAATTCGTAAGTCCCCATTTGATTTTTCAACTACCTGAATATTATTTACCCAGTCAGTTGGGTGAGAGACCGGCGAAATGATTCCCTTTTCAACCATTTCATCCAATTTTGGCTTTAATTTTTTTATAATTGAAGCCGGAAAGCGCTTCTTGTAATGAACCACTGGTTTAGCATCTTCTTTCAAATAAATAGTTACTTTTTCCGATAATTTTCCAATGCCATTAAAGACATCACTATTTTTGCTCAAAAATTCCCTCTCATTTTCCCCAGATTCTAGGAATCAATATCCATTCGTTTCACGATACCAAATTCTGTGCAAGTGTCATGTCCAAGTATCGGTCCCAAGGCATCATCAACAACAATAAAATGTGCAAATTTACTCGTTTTAATTTTTTGATCAAAAAGTTTTAATTTAACTGTACCAAAGATTTTAATTTTTTTATTACTATAATCGAACACTGGAAAGTCATTTTGTCATTACTCATTTTGATTCCCAAATTCTTGATTAATTTTAGTGGAACGCAGTTCACATCTGCTCCGGTGTCGATTTTGAATTTGATTTGTTCTTTGCCTATTTGGTACGTCTTAGTCCATTGTTCCCTTTTCTTCCCGATTGAATTTATTCTATAAATACCATACTAAGTGTATATTCTGATTTATCATTTTCCCTTAATAATTTACCCGTTACATCGTTCCAGTTAATGCCGCTAACTTGCGATTTCCCATGTGTAATAAATTCCTGTTTATTGGTTTTCTTGCGACACATCCGATAAAAGTTACCCTTTTTCCCGCATTTGCATTTATATTCCTTTGCTGGACACTTCATTTTATGATCCTGCTGCCATTCATCGCCGCAGTTGAAACAAAAACGTCGATTGATTGCGTTTAATGAGTTCGATTCCTTGACACCCGACGATGAAATAGTTGCAATTGTTTGTTTCTTCGAATCCAAGATACCCTTGTTGACGTTTGCTGATTCGAATGTTTTGCATAATTCAACAACACGTTCCAATGTTTCGTCGCGACCATCCAATAATTTCAGTTGAAGTTTTTTATCAAAAACACCGGTTATAATTCGATCGCGCAGCATTCTGCTTTCGTATGAAACACCACAGTGGCAACTGAAATCATAACGTTCAAGTTGCATACGTAATTCTGTTAGAAAATCATTGAATGATTGATGTTCCCCTTGAGTCATATTGTTAAATTTGTACGATTCCATTGCGACGTTTTTTTGTGGTAAGCAGTGTGTATCAAACGCCGTTAAAACCTCGCTCAATGTGCGTTGCTTGGTTTCCGTTTCAGTGTGTTTTTCTGTATCACCCTCTGCTGGCATCGTGCGTTGTGTGATAACCGTACCAAGCAATGCATCCTCTGATCCGTCATTTGGAAACAATGTATTGTATACATTTGCACCTTTTGTTCCTATTAACCAAAGAAACATTGCGATTTTTGTTGATTCCGGTTCGCTATTTTTCTTATTTGCTCTCAAATAAACTAGGAAGTCACGTTTCCAATTTTTCCAGTCCACTGACAGATTTGAGCAATCCAATTCCCGTATACTTTTTTGTGCATCCGCCATTTTGTATGAAAGCCGGTGATGTTTTTTAACAATTCGATGAATTTATGATTTTTCCCGTGAACTAATTTCCCAATTGAGTTTGATTAGTCTCAATTTATTCCGATGAATAGTTTTAAACGTCCGATGACTACTTTATATAGTGATTTTTTCCGATGAAATTTGCTATGCACGCTATTGGTGTTTGCAATGGTGGTTCCGATGATGAATTCTCACTAATTCCTTGTTGATTTTTAATCACTATTAGTCTTTTTATTTATTCCATTTACTATTTCCGGTGATTATTTCCAATTTAATTTTTATTAGTTTTACTTCTGACACCATGTAGTGTTTTTAACCTTTATAATGAAACGCAACAATATTCTCTCAGAGTGAACTTTTATTTTCCTTCCATGCGCTGCTAATGGCGGTTGACGCTCTACTGGCCCTTGACACGCCATGTCTTACATCCAATGGTACCACTGCGTGACAATCTATTACATCATCTACTACACGCTATTACATCGTCCATTACAATAAACGTTTATATTGACAGCTAAGCTGGAACCAAGGCGATAACCTCCAACTGCAATTCCTCTAAGAATGTCCAGCAAGGCTAGATGGCAATCGGAAGGCTAGCAGCATATCTATTGGGTACCTGGTCATAAAGGCGTTGATGGGAATGCCAAACGTGGTGTGCACCTACCAGATGAGCAGATCAGCAATGCACTGATGCGGCATAGCGGCATGAAACATAAGATGAATGCGAGGTGGAACAATGTAGCTACATGCGAAACGGCGTATTGCCTGAAGCAATACGGCAATAGAGACGTAAGATTTGTGTTAGCGCTCCCACGGATGGAATGTAGAACCATAACAGGAAGGCTGACCGGACACTGTCTAACAGCAGCTCATACGTACAAGATAGGCTTAGCTGGAAGTGGCGGGTGCATGAAATGTGAGGAGCCATGGAGTCATATGGAAACCATGGAACACATTCTGTGCCACTGTCCTGCTATGGCTAGAACTCGTCTAGCATATCTTGGATCCCCGTACTTCCCTGGGCTGAGCACGATCCAAAGCCTTGACTTAAACACGCTGTTAAGATTCGCTAAAACCACAGGCATTCTAAACGATCATTACTTCACTATCTCTTAACGCTTAAAGATCTCCATCTGGTACCGCTAGGAACACAACAAGGTCTATGCGTGACCAAATCGGCAAACCAGCTCAACCTAACCTATTATGTACTAAATACTTTTTGTTTACCATCTTTAAATGTCGGGTAATTATTTAAGAGTTTTTGGATTTGATTAAAAAAAAACATAAAATTTAGAGAAATGTACTACATGGGCTGAAAAGTCTTTGGCCTGACATAGAGATGGCGCCAAAAATTAAGAATTATTGTGTTGTACATGGAAAACCATCCTTAACTTAGATTCTGTCAAAGTTTCATGACATTTGGTTGACTCGTTTTCAAGTTATTGCTTTCGAAGTGACGCTACCTCTGAATTTTTGTAAACAATGGAAAAAAGTGAATTTCGTGTTTTGATAAAACATTGCTATTTGATGGGCAAAAATACAGATGTATTATAACATTTATCAAGCCATGCTTTTGTTTCCACTGTATTTTTGCCCATCAAATAGCAATGTTTTATCAAAACACGAAATTCACTTTTTTCCATTGTTTACAAAAATTCAGAGGTAGCGTCACTTCGAAAGCAATAACTTGAAAACGAGTCAACCAAATGTCATGAAACTTTGACAGAATCTAAGTTAAGGATGGTTTTCCATGTACAACACAATAATTCTTAATTTTTGGCGCCATCTCTATGTCAGGCCAAAGACTTTTCAGCCCATGTAGTATGAAATATTTATTTGAGTCGATAAAACGATCTATATAATTCCATAGTTAAATATTGTAACGAAAATGACTTCTCTAAGTTCATTTCTGGATTGTGCTTGAAAATAAAACCACTTCAATTACTCAGCGCAAAACGCAGTCAGAAACCAACAATCACTTTATTTACAAATTTACACTTGTTTGTCTTTACACTGCTACTATTGCATGTTTCCCCTTTGCTGGCTCAAATTAGACTCTCCGCGCTGCACACTGCTGCCTTTTATACTGTTACGAATACTACTTCTAGTGGGCTGGTACGTCTCTCTGGATTGCGCAATATAAATAAAAACACACTCAACTTCTCAAATGCAGTCAATAAAAAACCAACAATCACTTTATTACACAAATTTCACACTTTACTGTCTTTACACTTAATTGCTCCGTGTGGCACCTTCACTTATCTAACCCAAGACTGACTCGCTGCGCCGTACCCGGCTGCCATTTATACCTGTCCGGTTATCGCGCAGATCGTTCCCGCACATTCTAATTCCCTTATTATCGTGGGCCATCATTGCCAGATCGAATTATAGCAAGTCGCTGTACTTTAAAGTGCGTGCCTAAAAGTATGCCCGTAAAAGCATTCATAGCACGGCGCGTAGCGACAGGGCGCCTTGCAGAGCGACCACTGTGATAAGGCGCCAGGCGCTCCAACTGGACTACCTTCAGCTTAGCGCCTCTATTGCTGCAACGTTGAATCCTGTGTACCACGTCGTTAATCCTAGTCACGACTTTGTACGGACCTTCCCATGACATTTGAAGTTTTGGAGACAAACCTTTCCTCCGCTGCGGGTTGTAAAGCATTACCAGATTGCCTTCTTGGAACCCTTCTGGGTTAGCTCGTAGACCATAGCTCGCTGTCAACCTGCTCTCAACTAGTTGAGTGCGGCTCCGTGATCTTCTTCTCGGCCCTTTCGCAGCCGAACACCGATCACAGCCTCTGATCCACTCAGCGACAGACTCCTGGCATCCTACCCAATAGGACCGCCTTCTTATCTTGGCGACAGTTTTTGCGATGCCTAGGTGTCCTCCACTGGAGTCGTTATGGTCTGCGTTGATGACATCTTCGATCCGGCCTTTTGGGACCACTATTAGGGATTTTTTGGTCCTGCTATCCCCGCTCTCCCACTCGCGGTATAGGCAGCCATCCTTTAGACGTAGGCTTTGCCACTGTGCCCAGTGAGCCTTCGCGACCGAGCTGCCACCAGCCATCTCCTGCCAGTCCGGCCGTAGTCTCTGCGCTTTACCTTTGATGATCTTCGCGAGATCCGTATCCTTGCGCTGGTCCTTCTGTAGCCTTTCCGCAAGCCAATCTTCCTCTTGCAGAACTCTTACCGACGGGACATCCACAATCTGTTCCTTGTTTTCGCCTTGCGAAACATGCCTGCGCTCGGTTTTGCAAGAATGATATGGCAGCGAGTCAGCCCATCTTGGCGACGACTGTTGTCCGGAACGCTTTTCCCGCAGATGGCAGTCCCGTGATATGTGGCCTCGCTTGCCACATCGCCAGCAACTGTCTCCAGATGACACTACCCGCAGCCCCGCTGGTGCCTTTGAGCTCACTGTCTGGCTTTGCGTGACACGTCCAGATTGGGCTCCACGCATCTCTGCAGATGACTGTCGAAAACTTCCCCTCCAGGCCGCCTCATAAGTCAATGCGCTTATCACCGTCTTACGGAATATCGGCTTGCCCGTCATCAATGCACTGCGTCGTGTCTCCGGGTCATGAAGACCGGGTCATCATTTCGAGATAATCAACGCCGAATTTCGGGTAACACAACTGTACGAGCCGCTCAATGTCTGCTGCATATGTCTGCAGCGCCTCGTTTTCTCTTTGCCTGCGGTTCTTCACCTCGCAGTAATAAAGCATTTTGTTGTGCTCGTCACTGTATTATGACGGTCTCGTAATCACCTCTCAAACCTTCCGGAACTGTTTTTATCACCTCGGCCGCAGGACCTCTTAGAGCCAGTATCAGTGTCCGACCGTTCCTAACATCGGTCCACTGAATCTCCAAAGCAGCCATATCGAATTGTAGTTTGAATGTGTCGAACAACGTGGTACCATGATAAGTAGGCACTTCTATGGCAAAACTTTCCTCAACCGACTGCATCCTTGCTCGCAGTTGTACCTCTCTCTACCGAATCTTCCAGACTGTCAACTCGTTTGTCTAAATGTTCTACTCGCGTCTCTAGGTGCTCAACTTTCACATTAATCCTGTCCGAAACCTCTTCCACTTTCTGCTCCAAGCGCGCAGAATTTTCCTGAAGCTTGCTGGACAACTCGCGATTTGCATTTTCAAATTTTTCCGCATTTTCCTGGAGTTTTGTTTCCATTCGCTCTGCTACTTGCGCGGATATTTCATGGGTCGCCGTTTCCATTCGCGCCGAAATTTTCTGATTGGTAATTTCCAGTTTCGCTGCCATTTGCGCCGACATTTCACGATTGGAAGTCTCGAACATGCCTTTGACATTCTCGATTTTCGCAGAAGTTTCCCGAAACATACCTCTCATTGCAACCATAAGCTGGCTCATGTCCATTGCTTGTGGTGGCGCAGCCGCTGCAGCCGTACTTTGCATCGACGCAGCACCCGCAGGCGATTCCTCCACTTTGGCCGACGCCTCTAGCTCCTGCGTTCCGAACTCGTATGCAGCCCAATCGATGCCTCGTGATTCACACGCCTCTCGCAAGCGCAGCTGCAACATCACTTTTCCGCCAGAAGTCGGCAAATTCCAGGCAGCCAGCTCCTTCTTCAGCTGGTCCACCTTCAGCAGCTCGAGTTTAAGGGGGGAACTACCTTTAGACACTTCAAAAAAAAAATTTTTTTTTTGTTTTAATCGATAGGTATATTGCCTTAGAATATCGTGTCAAAGTTTCAAAAGGTAATTCTCGAAATTGTGGAAGAGATGCATCCCGGAAATGACTGGCGCCGAGCTCGCCGAGCGCAAACTTTAAACTTTAAACGGCATTTTCTCGAAACCATGTTTTTCAAAATTGTGTAAGTGATAATAAAATTACTAATGAACAGATTTTCATTATCTAGCATTCATTTTAAAGAGCATAAAAAATTGTTCTATCTAAACTAAAGATTTAAAAAACAAAACATTTTTAGACATTTTTTGACTGCATATATAACAAAATTTCTTGTGAAAATCCTAATTTTTTTTTGTGAAGCCTGTTTTAGAGGGTTAATTTTCGAATTTCGTAAAAATTTTAGTTTATCGACGATAGAAAACCCTTTCGAGTAAGAAAATGTTTGGTTTTTTTATTTCAGACTAAAATTGCGGCCAGCATCACTTACACAATTTACGATGTCAGCGGCGATATGACTTACAGAATCATTGAAAAATTTGTTAAATTTCTGTTTTCACTTTTACAAAAATTTTTTTTGTTTTACCTCAGACATCACTGTAAATATATATTATATTGATTTGAAAAGAACTGTTTTCATTTCCCTGTAAATCGACTGTAAAAATTACCTTTTTGCGGCCTCTAAAGGTAGTTCCCCCCTTAAGCATGTCTGCGTTTTTATAATTTTATTTATTTATTTATTTTATTTTTATCCTCAGTAACACAATCCAGACTTCTGGCACCAAATGTTACGAAAATCCAAGTTTGTTTTCCAAGGTTCGTTTGGATTGTGTTTGAAAATAAAACAACTTCAATTATTCTGCGCAAACGCAGTCAAAAACTAACAATCAGCCATACAGCTGGTTTCTAACTTAATTATTTTATTATTACAGACTACTGAATACAGCTTTATGAGGTTACACATTTCTTTGATTTTTGGTATTTTTACAAAGTACTTAATTTCATTTAAAGAGCTGTAAATCTTTACTTTTGCTAACAGTAACAGATCTGATATAGTCATTGAATACTTGAACTGGAGTACTTCGTTTATTTCCATAAGGTTAAAAATCATTGGGTTAACTGCATTTAGTTTTGATAATGCCATTCCGTTTAGAATATTGTTTAAATCAGATATGCCGATTCTATTTCTTATCATAACTCTAAAATTAGATTGTTCCTTGATTCTTCTTTTGTTATTTTGTTATTTCTTTGAATTAGCTGATTGATTCTGTCAGTGATTTGGTTCATTTGATTCTGTAAATTTTTATTGATGTTGACTTGCACATTCCCATTTTCTATAAGGGCTTCTTCATGGTTTTGTAACTGTATGAGGTCATCATGATCTGGTGTGCCGGCTATGAATTTCCAAATTGACCCTATGAAGTTTAATGATCGTTTCGATCGATAGTGAGAATTTCGAAATATTGTTAAGAGTTTTTTTATTTCGTCGATATCATGTTTCGAAATATCTCGTGGCTCCTGTTCATTCCTCAGTTTTTCTAATAAAAGTTCATTCTCTGACAGAACATTATCATATTGCGTGAGATTAACGGAATGTGCTAGGTAAAAGTGTCCCCCTTTAATTGCTGTCGTCCCTTGTTTATGGGTATTACGTGGGACGACGTGTAATCGTGGAGCTCTGAATGTGCCAGGTGCCTGGAAGGAGATGGTTCATGTGTTTAATATTGTCTTTATGAATTATTCGTCCGTCGGTTAATTTAACCGTGGTGCCTAAATCCGCAGATATTTTAACTTCTTTGTAAATGCATTTAATTTTGCTCCCTAATCTATTGTTAATTTTGAGAAGAACTTTCTCCCCACTTTGAAATATTTTGCTTACCCTCTTTTTGTTTTGCAACGTATTACTCTTTTTCTGATTGGTTTTGAGTTTATTAATTATTTGGCACCTCACTCTATCTGGTAGTGACTTGAATATAGCAATTGGCCTAAATCCTGTTGTAGTGTGTATTGTCATATTGTATTTTCGGGTACTTTCGAGGATGAGTTCCGTTAGGTCTGTTGTGGGATTGTCATCTTTAGCGCATCTGGCAATTTCGATTAGCGTTGAATGGAAACGCTCTATCTGTCCATTGCTACAGCTGTGTAAGGTTGGGCGTTATTCCTAAATTGCTGAGTGTGGATTTAACGAACAAAATGATCTTTCGTTATCTATGAATGCTGTGAATGTGAATGGCTGTGAATAGTATAGGGTGTTTTTTTTAGAGGTTTATTTTTCGAATAGAGATAAAACTGGTATTTTGTGGTCAAACCTGGCAACTCTAATGTCATTTATGTTCAGTTTGGTTTGCCATTTCATCATGAACAGGTTGACAAAAGAACAACGCTTGCAAATCGTGCAAATTTATTTCGAAAATAATGGTTCAGTTCGCGAAGTTTACCGCAAGCTCCGTCCATGTTATGGTCCATCAGAGCAATTAATTCGGTTAACCATGGGTCGTTTTCGCACTACGTTTACTCTATGTGATAATACGCATCCGCAGAGACGTCGAACAGTGCGCACCGAAGAAACAATTGCCGCTGTAGAGCAAAATGTTGAAGAGGACCCGAATGAATCGATTCGCCACCGTGCACAGCAATTGGAGCTTTGTCCATCAACTGAAAATTGGACCTGTAGAATTGGCTTTATTGGAGCCAGCCGCGGCGGCCACATGCCCGAAATCATATTTAATTTAATGGCATAAAATTATCCTTCCAATAAAGCCAAATTGATGGACATTAAAACGATTTTCTTGTGTTTTATTTCAATTCGAAGTTCTATACCTCTAAAAAAACACCCTATACAAATATCTCCAAAAGGCATGGCTTAATATCGATAGCGGATTTTGATTTTATTCGCTTCACTATTGTCATTTTTTTTAATTTATCTATGCAAGTAAGAAAGAGTAAGCCCTCCGTAGAGAAGATGTCTATATGGGCATCTCCCAAAAAAGGTCCACCACGAGTGAAAAATTCAAATTGCTCAGAAAAACTTTTTATTATCCAATAATACAGGTTAAATATCTATATTTTATAAATGTAAAAGAATTTTTAATTTTTTTTAATTTTTGACCGAAATATACTACTTTAAAAGAAAACAAAATTTTTTCTGAGCCTTTTGACGAATTATATGCACAGTTTGTCTTTCCGTTTTGATCTTATTCAAGTAATATTATATTTTTCTTGTAATGCAAAAGTTTTCTACTAACAACAATCTTATGTATTAGAGAAAGCGAGAGAAAGTGGAGTTCGAAGAACGGAAGTTTTTTTAGTTTGCTTCTTCCTGTATCCTATTGTCGCGTCCGTGCCCAAAAAACCTTATTAGTTGTTGCCATTAGTGGACAAACTTTTCAAATGCAAGTAGCTGTCAGTTTTTAAATTGGTGCATTGTTCCCGTTAGGAAAATATAATAATTGGTTCCCGGCAAAATCGGAAAAAAATTTTATGGGTGTTTAAAATTTGTCGCGTCCGTAACCGGAAGCTCTGAATAGATTCGATTGATATTCGATTTCCGGTAAATTTACGCATTTCTTGAGATACAATTTTTTTTCAAAATATTGACTCTCATTGAACATTTTAGCAATAAAATACAAGAAAATATCAAAAAAATAATTTTGGTTTGGTTCCAATAGAGTTCCTCAGGAAAATTAAATAAACCACACTAAGAACTTTTAACTTTAATTTTTCCTTATTTTGATTGCTGTAACTTGAATTTAACTTGTTATGTGTTATTTTTATTAAAAGTTGAAGTGTTTTAATGAAAACGATTACTGTATTTAATAAGGGGAATACCCTTGGAAAAATTTGTCGCGTCCGTGATGTCGCGTCCGTATTCATGATATACCTAATTAAAAAAGGTAAGACAAAATTCTCATATTTCATAAGTCTACGAAGAAAAGTTATCCTTTGACCTTCATTTGCATGTATATATATAAAAAAAGTTCCCAAAAATCGCTAAATTTTGTATACTTCTATAAGAGCTTCAAAAAAACTTCTTTTTTTTGTCGCGTCCGTTTCATTGCATAATTGCTTTTTATTTTGTACTAATTTGTACTAAATCTTTCAAATATATTTCTAAAATGTAGCACCATTTCAGCGCGTTAGAACACTAAAAAAAACATATCGACTTTTTGTGTTTCTTTCTTGTTTTTGGTGTAATTGAAAGCGTGCGAATGGTCGCGTCCGTGCCACTGGGAGATGCCCATATGTAAAATTTCGCCTATTTCTTTTGGTATAGGTGTTTCTCCTAAGATATGCTCTTTTGGCTTCCTGTCATATCTACATTTCTGACATGTAACACATTTTTTTGTCACTTCTTGTACCATCTTTTTTAATTCGGGAAAATAGTACTGTTTTGAAATTTGATTAAGATTTTCTTTATATGCTGTATGAGCCCTGTTATGCTCGTTGTTGACAATTTCTAGCTTATCATTGGCATTGAAATTCTGTCGAAAATGGAAAGGTAAGGGGCTGGTGGTCGGTGTAGATACGAATATCAGTGGCACCGTAAAGGTAATTCCTTAGATTTTGTAAACTCCAAACGATTGCGAGAAGTTCTCGTTCGTTTGTTGCAAAAGACTTCCGTTTTAGACAAGGTTCTAGAGATGAATGTGACGGGCTTTCCGTCTTGTGCCAGGACGGCTCCGATTGCTACGCTTGAGGCATCAGTGGTTAACTCAAACGCTTTCCTAAAGTTGGGGTGCTGAAGCAAAACTTCTTCTGACGTTAAAATTTGTTTTACGCGGTCAAAGTTGCAGTTGGTTAGTGCGCGGTCCAGCGAGTCGCATGCAGAGCGACGCAAGATCGAATACTGCATGTAGTAACACCTAAAAAAAATAACGGGAAACTCGTTTTCTCTTTCGGTGGCTGTGCTCTCAGCTGGAAATGGCAAACCTCTGAGAGTAAAAATTGCCTATGAAAAAGCTCCCAACCTGCCGTTCGGAACCGGCATAAAACTGTAGGTCCCTTCCACCCGCGTCAAAATTCACACGCACAACACGGGTGGTTGCGGGAAGCTAGGCCTTAGTCTCGCGTAAGCGGGCTGTCGTGCCAATCAATTATTAGGACATCATCAATTGCGCGTTGAAAAACACTCGGCGCGTTTTTCAGTCCGAACGGTAAGCGGCAAAACTCATATTTGCCGTTATTTACGGAAAATCCTGTTTTCTCGCGGTCCTTAGGTTCTAATAAAATTTGGGGGAAGCGGCTTCCGGCTTCTTGAGGTCTAAAGTGGAAAAAAATTTACCCGTTCCCAAATTGGAAAGGATTACGGAGGTATCCGGCATAGGATATTTATACGCAGTGGTAAGTTTATTGAGTTTTTGAAAATTAGTGCCAAGACGAAGTTCCTGGTTTCCGTTGTCATCCATAGTTTTCTTTTTAACGACCCAAATTGGGCTATTATATGGGCTACGAGATGGTTGAATTATTCCATCTTTCAGTAAGGACTGAATTTCGTTGTTCACGAAATCGGAATAAGCTAGGGGATAAGAGTAAGACCTCCCATAAACCGGTTCATCGGTGGTGGTCCTGATTGTTGCTATAATCTTTGTATAGTAGGGCAGAGCTGTATTTTGGTGTGCAAATGCGTTTTTGTTACTGTCATTTGTTTGAATTTTGGAAGTATGTTGGCTGGTATTTGTTCACAATCGATAGTCAGATGAGAGACGTCTTGACATTCCAAAAATTTTAATTTTTCGATACCGTTTTTATGTTGCCATTCTTCATTGAGAGTATCGATTTTGGCCTGCACGGTTTTCAAAAAATCATGTCCGATTATAGCGTAAAAGGATGAGAGACCGGGTAATACAAAAAATTCAGAGATTCGATTGAGAAAACTTACTTTACATTTATTTTCTATTTTTGAATAGCCTGAGACTGTTTTAACTCTAAAGGAAGTGTTGACAGGTTTTGTCCCTTTAAGAAATGGTAGGTTTTTTATGTAGTTCTTCGAGGTACCTGTGTCTAATAAAACTTTTAAAGTTATTTTGTTGTTCAACCTCTTCTCTATGTAGGGAAGAGAAGAGGTGTTTAGGATACAAAATTAATTTCATCGACGAAACCTTCTTCTTGATCCGAATTCGTCTCAATATTATTTATTCTTTGAATTTTCGGAATATATGACCTATCCGAGTTTCCCATGTTTCGCTTAATACCATGCAGATTATTTTGGTAAGGTATCGGATTCCCGGGCGAATCGCCTGACAAGTGTACCTCCCGGATTGTATGTTACTATTGAATTGGACCGGTTGAGTCTGTTGGAGTTGAGTTGGTTCTCTGAAATGTGAAATGGAGGGATCGACCTCCATTGGAGAAGATTGGGGTTGTGAAATCTGCTGCACCCTTTCACTACGGGGTATTATTTGGAAGTGAAAGTTCCTTGGGTAACGATTATTAAATTCTTCAAAGGAGTTTGCGAAGTGATATCTCCACCTGTTATTTTCAAAATCATGTGCCATAGCCAGAGCAGTTGGCAGGTCAGCAGGCCCTTTTGAGTAGATTATATTACCTATTCTTGGGTGTAGGCCCGAAATGAATGTGCGTAAAGCATCGAATCTGTATTTTTTCAAAAATGCATCAATTAACCCAGAATCGTAATTTTCCATCATTACTTTTGTGGAAATTAGTGTAATTTGCTTCTCTATTTTGTTGTAGTATTCATCTATACTTAGTTTCCCTTGCCGCATTATATTAAGTTCCTGCTCCAGTATGTGCAGTGGTCGTCTGTCCGAGTACGAATTGTCAAGTCTGGCTATGATAGCTTCCGCATTTGAAACCGTGTTATATTCTGATAAAATTTGATCTGCTTGTCCTGTAATCTTGGTTCTCATAATTAAAAGAGCTTGGGAATAAAGCGGAGATAGCCTGTAAATTTTGTTCATATAAAGCGCTAAACGCCTCCATGATGGGTATTTGTTTCGGATGTCACTAAATTCTGGCAAACTCTTGATGGCATCAAGGGTTAGAGGGACGCAACCATTTAACTTGACTTCCTTTTACATTTGGTTTTTTTTCTAGTAAATGTAATTTCTTATTAATTTCGTGAACTTTGAGGTCGTACGCCCTGTTGTTTTGCGTAAGCAATTCCGCGATTGCGGCTTGAAATTCCCTTGAATCAATTTTTTTGCCTTTTCCACTTTCGATTTTAAAATTTCTTAATCCGCTTATTACTTCGTCTAAATCACTGCTTAACCCATTAAAACCTGACCCCAGAAGGGCTTGTGCGATTTCCATAAAATTTTACACAATCTTAGTAATTGACCTAATCAAGAAAAAAAATGAAGCAAATAATTCATACCCCCACCCCCTGAACCAGGAGGGTACGTTGCGCAAACGCAATTTGGGCCTTAGTCACATACAAAACATAAAATTTAAAAAAAAAAAAAATTTTTTAAACGTATTTTTAAATAGTTTAGCATTACAAAATGGAGCCCACAAAGGGATTTTGATAGGTTTGAAGAATAAGTATTTTTAATTGAATTTCAAAAATTCCCCAAAAAAAACCTTTGACTTTGGATCGAAAAAAAGATATGAATATTTAAAAAATTTTGAAATTTGAGTATGGCAGAATCTAAAACGATCAATTCGAATCCAATTCTACCCATTTTTAAGTCTTATATCTTTATGAATTACTTAATGTAGCGAAATTACCAAACGTTGCGCAAACGCAACGCTCAGGGCTTAATGGGTTAAAGCGCTGGCGCCAAGTTCCAGTTGTTCACCTTGGGTGTTGGGGGGTTGGGCGCCAGTTAATATGTGTTTATTTGTCGGGTGCTATGCACCGTTTTGAATGTCACAAAAAGGTATTTCTAACTTGTAAGTTAATTTTAGTTTATTTATCGGGTGCTATGCACCGTTTGAATGTCAGATTATAACTAAACTAACTCTAAGACGCTACGGCCCAGCTGAGCTGCACTGCTAGGTGGCTGGCCGTAGTCGTTATTGTTGTTGTTGCAATTGCTGGCGGCGGACTGCAATTCCTCTGCTGGTTGTTGTTGTTTCAGTTGTTGGCGTCAGCTTACGCTGCCGTTGGAGTAGAAGACGCAGTGTCAGCTTGTCTTTGTTGAAGTTGCTGGTTTCAGCTTGCGCTGCCGTTGGAGTAGAAGACGCAGTGTCAGCGTTCTAGATTGACGGATGTGCCGGTGTTAACTTGTATGACCCATAGTTTCGATTTTCTCCATAATAGAAAGGGTTGTATAGCTAGCGCCACGCCTTCTTACCAACACAAAACAAAAATTCCAGTAACATTTATCCACGACACTTTGAAACCATATCTAATAAAATTCACATCGCATCGACCAACTTCTTGCATTCAGTACTATGGGTCATAAAATTACCCTAAGGTCAAATTTGTATAGTTACTCATTTGCACGTAAACCAGTGTTGCAAATAAGATGAAATTTAGTGTATATTCAAATGGTATGAAATTAGTCACTGAGGAAAAAGGAAAAGTGAAGAATTTACTACAAATAAGGAAGTTACGGCACGTTAAAGTTAACTTTTCATCAAAAATGACCGCAAGGTAACAGAAGTGTTAATACACCCAGATATGTCGGAAAAGATGCGGTAATTGGCGAGTGTAAAGAGGCTGTAGCAGTTGTTAATTGCGAGTGTAGCCCACCCGGAGGAAGTAAGAAAAGGGGTTTTGGACGCCATACCGCCGGAGAATCAGTGGAGCGCAGGATTGACAGCAAAGCAAAAACAGAAGGCGCGGTCACTCCTGCAGAACTATGGGCCAATATTTGCAGCAGAAGCGGGTGGAATAACAGCCATAGTGAAGCACAACAGCGACACTGGAAGTGCAAAACTGATCTACCAACCGCCAAGACGAGTTCCTCTGGCCAAGAGGGAAGGGGTCACAAATTTGATCGGAAACATGCGGAATGAAAAGGTCATAATGCCCTTGACGGGCCTTTGGTGCTCGCCGGTCGTGCTAGTGAAGAAAAAAGGAAAAGAAAAAAGGTGTCACTACCACCTACCTACCTACACAGCGGCTATTGGCAGGAGGAACTTGCAGACAAGGACAAGGAGAAAACTGGCTTTCAGTGTTGGCGATGGTTTGTGGCAGTCCACCGTCATGCCGTTTGGACTCTGCAACGCACCAGCGACATTAGAGCGGCTAATGGAACCTATGCTAAAAGGTCTACATTGCCGGATGTGTCTGGTATACCTGGACGACATAATCGTGATGGGTAAAAGCTTCAACGACCACCTGGAAAAGCTGAAGGAGGTATTCGAGTGAATACAAAATGCCGGGCTTAAACTCAACCCAAAGAAATGCTCACTTTCAAGTATCTGGGTCACACGGTTTCCGCAAGTGAAGTACATACGGATGAAGGCAAAATCACGGCGGTGAAGGAGTGGCCCCGACCACACAATCTACACGAACTCCGATAGCAGATAGCAATACAGCAAAATAATACTACAGCAAAATTTTTTCGAAACCTACTGTGTGACACGAAGGGTGTTATTGGAATGCGTGAAACACTTCCACAAATACCTGTATGGGCAAAAGTTTCGCCTGCGCACAGTTCCTGCGGCATTGAAATGGCTTGATCCTGAGGCCAACAAATCAAGTTCTTCTCAACAAAAATACTTATCTAATTATTTCTCATTTGAAGTGCTTTCACCACACATTTGAAGTAAATTGGCGCATTAAGTCATGTTCCCTCATACAAACTCTTAACCCATCGCTGACCCCGTTAGATTTTTATTTTCGAAAAAATAAAAGACGCGTCAAATTATTTCTCACTTTCAAGTTTGAAGTCAAAAGGCGTAAACAGATTTATTTCTTCTTACAAACTTCTATCCCTTAGTTCATCCCTTAAGATTGCGATATTCAAAAAAATTAAAAACACGTGTAAGTAAAATTATTTCTCACTAAGAGTACTTTCACCAAGCTTGAAGTCAGTGTGCGCAATTACACTACTCGACACGAAAAATGCTCCTAAAAATAAAAGTATTTTTTAGACTAATTATTGGCTGCTGAACACGAAACTGAAACTCAAAAACACGTTTTTCCCCTCTTATTTCAGTTATGAGCACATAACTCGTAAACCAACCATCCGACTACCACATGTGGCCCGTCGTTCAGAAGGTAATTAACTAACCTTTCCAACAATATATAGATTGTTCAAATCCAATGATTTGGGGAAGTTACTGACGATGAAATTTGTAAAAAAGTAAATTTGTTGACTATTTTCAAAACTTATGGGTCGATTACCGATTGCAACCCAACGCTAATTGCGTTGCCAGTTGTCGAAATCACATTGCCGACGCACTATGGCCCGGTTTGCCATTTTTCGTTGCAAAAATCATAACTTCTGAACCAATAAAGATATTTAAAAAATTTAAACTGCATCTGAAAGTGTA
Organism: Melieria omissa; assembly: GCA_963971225.1. Taxonomy (NCBI): domain Eukaryota; kingdom Metazoa; phylum Arthropoda; class Insecta; order Diptera; family Ulidiidae; genus Melieria; species Melieria omissa. The sequence continues at coordinate 49,291,609 of OZ020269.1, read as the reverse complement.
ATATCTAAGCTTTAAAATGGGCAAAAAACAGGGTGCCACAGTAACAGGGGGCTTTAAAATTCGTTGCCAAAGTTAAGATTTAGTAAAACTCATACTACAATGAAATTACTTATTTGTTTGCATTAAAAATTATTTTTTTATATATTTTTTCTAATAAATTAATATAATTTATTGATTCATATGTATTTAAAAAAAAAAAATTTTTTTTTTGAAAGTTAGATTTTTTCAAAATCGCTATCTACGCTGGAAGGAATGTCCAATAATGAAATCATTTCTAAACTATAAGTATCTGTAAGTTCCTTTTGTGATCTTACAGATCTCAAAGATGAAATAACTGGATCAGAAGAGACTGCTAACATATTGAAAAGGTCTTCATTTTGTCTAGTTCGTGATATTTTGCAAGTGTTCATACATCTATACCTTTTGTAGTCCTTATTTTTGCATTCTTGAGCTTCTTCAGACAATTCCCCTATTGGTAAGCACTGGTATTCTATTAAATCCTTTCCATGTGCTAAAATTTTATGAACCGTAGGAGTAAGTTTCTTCTCAGGATACTTCTGAATCAGCAGTTCGGCAGTTTTGGATGCATATTCACCAAATTTAGGTCCATTAACCATTTCCTTGCAATTCAAAATATTCAAAATTACTCCCAATCTTCGCACAATATCTTTATCAACTCCAGTTATTCGAGCAGTCACTTCATCATTTTCAAAAAACCTGCGTGAAGAGTTGCCATCATTTGTATTCCCATACCCATACTTTGGAGAGTCTACTTTCAGCCCAAGCTCTTTGAAGAATAAATCTTGAATTATTTTTTTCCTGATATTCTGCTTTTCTTTGGGTGTTGCGTTGTCCTCGAAAACTTCCCCATGTCGTGGTAGCATATACGCCAACTTCAAGACAAATTCCATACATCTTATCCGTGCATGCAAAGGAGATATTCCATACTCATAATTATGTTCGTCACTTGTTGATTCATCCAATTTTTGGAAGTCTTTTTGATTTTTTTTACAGATTGCACATTTCATTGTCGATGAAGTATTAGTTAATTGATTTAAAACTTTCCCGTCGATCATAGTCAGGAGAAAATCATACTTTATAGTAATAGATTTCCCTTCGTCGATTTCAAGTACTGTTGGTTTTAATTCGGCAATTTGATTTTTTACATCACTGACTGTGGCTTTTATGAGTTCCGAAGACTCCTTCGCATATTTAAACAATATCGGACGGCACAATTTAACTGATGAAGGCCGTGGGTTTTTCCAATATTCTGAAGCCTCACCTTTTAGTCGTAGGGGAACAACAGAAGCCATAAACATATTAGCATCTGTAACAGTTGTATCGTCCGTATTTATTGTTTGTTTATAGGCGCTCTGTCCTGATGATCCATCACAGCCCCACTTGCTAACCAATGTTATGCTTTCTGGAAGAGATTTCAACTTGTCTTCAGAGAAAGTCTCCAAGAGTCGTCTAGAAGTATGTTCCATCAGGTCTTTGAGGTTCACTTCGGCTGATACTTCGGTAATTTTGGGATTAAGAGGTACTGCTTCCTTCTTGGCTTGACTTATGTGTCCGTATCCAGGAAGAAGATTGGCATTATGTTGTAATAATGACTCACGCAGCATTATATATTTTCCCTTCGACAATCCAAGATCCATAAACAGCGCCAAAGCCTCCTCAGAAGTGAATTGTCGAGGCAATGCATTTTGTGGAGTGGGAATACTATTTTTTATCCTCATGATTCGCTTTGGACTTGCTAACCCAACTGCTTCTGTTATATGAGCCTTAATCTTTTCTTCATCCTTTTTGTATTTCATGGACAGTGCTTCAGAAAGATGACCCGTCGCGATATCTTGAGTAGCATCTAACAACTTCCTTTTCCTTGTGAAGGTCGGACACTCGGCTATAGTTTTTGTTGGTCTCCCTCTAGTTCGCTCGGTTGATGTATGGGGCTTTTCTTCGTCAAATCTACTAACACCTGTTAGCCACTTCTCATACTTTTTTTCGAACACTTTCGCGCAACGACTCGCGGCTTGCCAATTGGTTTTAATTTTGGTGTAAATAAAATGAAGTTGGCCTGTTATGTCCTCGTATTCTTCTATGTTATGTATTTTAGTACTTAATTCTTTCAAAATAGCCGCAACGAAGTCTTGCTCAGTTTGTGAAGCTCTAAACACCTCAAATAATTTGGAATTTGCTAGAGACATTACACTCGAAATGTATCACTCAATAAGATTTACTGCGAATTACAGAACTTTTCACATAAAGCGAACTTCGAGGGACTGGGCAAAATGGTTCGTTTTAACCGAAAGTACGCTTCAAAAGGGGTCCGCAATAACCGAAAACATAAAGCGCGTACTTTAAATTGGTTCTTTTTAAGCGGGTTCGTTATAAATGAAACGCACTGTATATTTGAAAATACTATTCACGGCTAATTCAAGCTTCAGAATACTTGCGATAAGCTTTACACTCGTATGACTCAATAAAAAATATACTGCGAATTATATTTAAAAATACTATTCACGGCTAATTCAAGCTGCACAGAATACTTGCGATAAGCTTTAAAATCAAAGAACGACTGTAACAAGACAACGAAATATAGGTTCATCAGGCATGTGCTGCAAATAGTTTTCGGAAACAATTCGCACTGAAAACGTGATGGGATTTCCTTTAACGATTTGAAGCAGGTAGCTGCATCTAAGAGAATTTGCCGTTTTTTCAGCGTTTTTGTTCAAATATTGAATATGACTAAGCTGTTCGTGGAAATGTAAGTATTATGATGGAAAAAATATTGTTTTAAGCTGTAAAAACCATGGGACGTGGAATTTCAGAGGAAACTCTGCCTAGGAACAAATTTTCCTTCAGTATATGGAGCGCCACCCAAATATTGCGAAAAAATTCAAAACTGCTTGTTAGGAAACACTTTTCTAAATAAAATAAGCAAAACATGGATAGCAAATGTATTATTCCATTCGTAACCAAAAAATATAACTTTATATACAAATGCCAGCAACACAAAATGGGTTGTCGACCGAACTAAATGTGAGTGATTTTTTGTATACCTGCGTGTTTTTCGACCCGAGGTTGCTTCACTTTTATTACTCTGGAAAGTAAAGTTGCAAAAAGTTGCAGCTGAGTTTTGCAAGTTAGGTAAATAATTGAATAGCAAATAACCTCCCTCAATTTCGCGGAGGTCATTTTTGGTCTTTTTTTTTTATTTTCGATCAAAGTTGAAAAAAGGTCGAAATATAGACTTTTCGAGCAATCGGTAGATCGAACAACTTTTAAAACAAAATAAACATTTTTTATTTTTATTATATTAACAATTAACGTACCTTTTAGAAAAAACCAACAAGTTACCGATTGGTCGCTTCATTTACATACAGATCAATCTTAAAGAGGAAAAAAAAAACCAAAAAATACAAATTTTTCTCGATGTGGAAAAATTGTCAACTTTGAGCGGCTTTACCTCCCAAACTACTAATCTGAATTTAATGAAAGTTACATATTCGTAATCCCTGGAAAATTCTCAATAAGATGCGTGTATTCATTTTATCGAACGCTTTCATGAAATTTTTGATTTTTGCAACGTTTTACCGACCGTTGGGCCATAGTGCGACGGCAGCTGGCAACTAAAAGGTGGCAACTCAGTTGCCGCACAGAAATAATATTGGCAACGGCGAATTTGTGGTTGCCGTTCAAGCTGTACGAGAGTGAAATTTTAAAGTAAGTAAAAGTTCTTAAGAAATTTTTGTTGATTTTATTATAATTACAGCATTTTTGGGTTAGCAGAAGTGAGCACGGTGAAAGTGACGACGAAGCAGCAGTTCGAGGTGCTACTCCAACAAATAGAGCTTAACCCGGCGATTGCGCGCTTTTGACGAAACGAAAGCAGCAACGATCTGCCTCAGTGAGCTATTTTTGCATATGAAGAGAGATAGAGGATGCTTGGCATCGACATACCTTATTCGCATTTGGTAATCACAGAACTACAAGAAAGTCGTGGTTAGGAAAACAAAAAACAGTAATAACTGACCAGCAAAACATTCAAACTAAAGTATCCTTTTCTGTTCATATATGTGACGAATGTTTTCTTTCGGTCCCATAATATGTACGTGCGTCCCATCTATACATCCAACAACACCAGGAAACTTTGTTTTTGAGTAGAAGAAGTGTTTGTTTTGGGCTTTTTCTTCCTCCGTCATTTTTGCTTTGATCCAAACATTACATATTTTTCGCTCAATTAGTTGTATAGGGTGTTTTTTTTTAGAGGTTTGTTTTTCGAATAGAGATAAAACTGGCATTTTGTGGTCAAATCTGGCAACTCTAATGTCATTTATGTTCAGTTTGGTTTGCCATTTCAACATGAACAGGTTGACAAAAGAACAACGCTTGCAAATCGTGCAAGTTTATTTCGAAAATAATGGTTCAGTTCGCGAAGTTTCCATTTTATGGTCGACATAATCGTCCATCAGAGCAATTAATTCGGTTAATCATGGGTCGTTTTCGCACTACGTTTACTCTATGTGATAATACGCATCCGCAGAGACGTCGAACAGTGCGCACCGAAGAAACAATTGCCGCTGTAAAACAAAATGTTGAAGAGGACCCGAATGAATCGATTCCCCACCGTGCACAGCAATTGGAGCTGGTTGAAAATTGGACCTGTAGAATTGGCTTTATTCGAGCCAGCCGCGGCGGCCACATGCCCGAAATCATATTTAAACATTAATGGCATAAAATTATCCTTCCAATAAAGCCAAATTGATGGACATTAAAACGATTTTCTTGTGTTTTATTTCAATTCGAAGTTCTATACCTCTAAAAAAAGCACCCTATAGAAGAAGAACAAAAGCCAGCCCGAAAATAAAAATCGTTTTACAATTTCAGCTTTTTGCCAGCGCAACAACAGGAACAACAGCACATCGTCTTCCTCCTCTTCGGACAATTGAGCGAGAATGAACGAGTGAGCACAGACGCGGCATTCGTGTTTCTATGATTTGCGCTCAGAGCATTGTGCTGTCATTTCAAGTGTTTCCTCTTGTTGTCTACCTCCCGCATCAAGAAGACGGATGGCGATATCAGCACCCGCATTCAAATTTTTGCTTGTACGTGATGCAAACTCCTTATGTTCCATACTTTTTGGTTGTACAGAATGACTGACACTCAATTTAAAATAGTATAAATAGTGTTTTCATTATGGGTATTCATTTAAAGGTGTAAAAGCCTCGCAAGCCTCGTAAACCGTATAAGTTTACCATTGCGTAAATGAGGTTGTCAAAATTTATATGAAAATTTATTTACGCGCATCGGATAAATTTGCGCAGCGATTTCGTTGTGCAAACAATGTGCGCAAGCTTTGCGAGGTTGTGAATGCAACCCTGCCAAATGGTCAGCTGATTTATTTTATTGTTCAATTTGAAAAAAGATGGAAGAGGTAAGCATAAAACTTGAAATTAAAATTTGAATTAATTTTCACGATTGTTTACGTTTTAGAACTCGCTGCAAAAACAAAAACGAAAACGCATCAATCCGACTCACCGCTGGACAGAGTCGCAGGTGCTTCACCTGCTGTAAGCAGTTGCCGATGTGGTGAAGGAGACTCCAGAGTCGTTTGAGGTTAGAATTTCAAATAACAATTTTATTTATGTGCATATAGTTATTTTAGATTTATTAATGTTTTTCAGAAACCGATGGCCCAAAGGTTTTACGAGAAGATAAAAATGCATACTCCGGCACTTCAACAGATCCTTTGGGTGGCGCTCAAAAGCAAGATGCGACACCTAAAGGCATCTTATTCATCGGCAGTGGCCTGGAAAGGTAAAACTGGTGCTAGGCTGCTAGCGAATGGTGATGTGCCAGCGTATCGGCATAAAAAACAATTTGCCCCCACTGGGATTTACTGACCGATATTTTTGAAGAAAGAAAAAATGTCAATCTAGGGGTAATTTTTGAAAACACCCACCCAAGTTCGCTAACTCAAAGTACCCACGACTTCGATTCAAGTGCCTTTGAGTTATGTGAGGATTCAGTTGAACCACCTATGCCTTCAACTAGTCATCGCAATGCCACTCCGGAGCCTTCCACACTACAGAGCACATTTAATTTTAGAAATTTTAAGAAAAAACAAACAAAATCTGATAATCCTTTTAATAACTTGCTTTTGATTCAGGAGAAAAGGTTGAAATTAGAAGTCGAAAAATTCGAATTAGAAAAAGCAAAGAATCAAATGGAGTTAAAAAAAATTGAGTTGCAAAATCAATTTGAAATGAAAAAGTTTGAAATTGAAGCGAAAAGAGAAGAGCAGTTGCAAATCGAAAAACGTGAATTAGCAACTGAAGAGCGAATCAAAATGTTTGAAATAGAATTAATATTTAATTCTAAATAAAAGTCTGTACTGCAATAATTTAAACTTTATAATCTTTTTTATACTATTCGTAAATAAAATTGCTTGTTAATATTATTAGTTGTTTATATATGATATACTAGCTGGGCCCTGCGGTTTTGCACACAAGCTCTCCTGTTTCCCCCGATACGAATTCTTACCCCATTGTTGACCCCGTTAGATTTTGATTTTCAAAAAGTGAAAAACACGTGTCAAATTGTTTCTCACTCAATAAAATTTGTTTCTCCATATATACTTTTAACCCGTCGTTGATCCATTTAGATTCTGATTTTAAAAATAATGAGCAACACGTGTCTAATTTTACTTATATCAATTATTTTTACATTTGTTGAAGTCAGTAGGCCCATCGGTTCGTGTTGTTTGTTTCGGAGTCTTTTCGTAAATAAACCTTAACCCATTGTTGGGCCAGTTAAATTTTTTATTTTTTGTTGAGTTTTTATCTAGAATATTTTCAGGAAGTTCGAAATCAATATGTGTATTAAATCACGTTTCTTTAAAGAACACCTTAACACATGTTTTGCCCCTTTACACCCCAAATTTCAAAAAATTCCGTCTTAGTGGAGGTTCAGTTCTCAAGATGTACCTATAGTTTAAACTGAATGTTTGTAGCTTCAGCGGTTTGGGCTGGGTGATTATAAATCAATCAGTCAGTCAGCCAGGATAAACAACCTATGTATAAAAAAATGGAGGCGGTACCACGCCCCTCGCCTAATACTCACAACTTTCTTGTAGTCGAATTTTGCTACTAAGTGGAAAGTTCGTACTAACTTTCATTGATATGCGACTTACAGTTCTGCTGAAATTTTGGGTCAATAAAAAGGTGCAACACAACTTGTCAAACGCTCATCAAATCTCATCAGTAGAAATTATAGAAAAGAAAATAAAATATGGCGGTTTGGCTATATGATCGCTAAAGGCAATAAAAAATAAATAAAAAGTAATCAAAAACGACACTTAAAAAGGGAAATTGGAAAGAAAGGAAGACGTTTTTATTAGCCCGTAATAATTTTCCGTCCCGTTCTTTAGAACTTTTTGTTACTGTCCACATATAATGCTTGCTTAAAAGAACTAAAATAAGAAAATCTTATATTGTAAATTTATGGTTACATCATTCGCCAAGGAACAATTCAGGTGTAGAATATTTATACTATTTTTAAACCTAGGCATTCCTAAATTATAGTTTTCTTATGACAAAATACTTGTCTTATTATTAATTTTTTTATCTAGTGCTTTAGTAGTGCTTTCGACATATTGAAAGTCAATAGACCTATTTAGGTTTTTCCATACAATCTTTTAACCCTTCGTTTGTCCGTTAGATTTCGATTTAAAAAAAAATTAAAACACGTATCTAATTATTTTTGATTTCAAGTGTTTTTACGAATTTTGAAGTCAATACAGCCATCAGTTAATTTTTTTTCGTAGTGTTTCTATATTCTCAAACTTGTAATCAACCATGTGAAATAAAAAAATAATTTTATTTCGAACTCGCCACGTAAAAATATTTGTAAACATTTTAAATTCGGATCAACCACCAAATTTTAAAATCAATCAAAGCGTTGGCCATCAAAAAGCCATACACCACAAAGATTCGATTGATGCAAATATGATAGCAATCTGTGCAGCAAAAACCAATCGGCAACACAAAAAAGCATACACACAATAAACGACAACAACAAAAACATTAGCGAATTCCGAGTCATCTTCGTTGAAACGCTGATGACGATGCCTTCGTTCGTTGTTTGTTTTTTGCTTGCGCTTCGGCAAACAAGATCAAGAAACATGCATGCAAAAAATGATTGAGCGAACACTACGCTGCAACAACCACCATTTCAATATACACCAGTGAAGCCGTTGGGAACAATAGCATTGCTTTTTGCTGTTGTCCTACGAAAATCTAACAGAAAATGTTATGAACTTAACATTCACAAATGCCTACGCTTCGCTCTTCCCGCTCGCATCATAGCAACTAGGGATCGCAATTTTTTGCCATTTTGCGATCCCGGGATTTTCGGGATTGAAAAGTCAAATCCCGGGATCCCGGGATTTAATCCCGGGATTCATATAACAAATTTTTTAATAAAACAATTTTCCCGAATTGCATAAATACTTGTTTATAATATATTTATCATAAAAATGGACACATTTTAATCACATTTGGGTAGTTTCAAGATTTTTTATCTTGAATTTAATCACATTTTGTTTAACCCTTCAATTCCCATGTCCAAAATAGTGAAAAAGAAAATTTTCTTTTTAAATAAAAGAGCTTAGATACGTTTGGATAAGACAAAAAAATACATAAAAAATGTTTAAACTACCCTCATTTTTATATTGAAAGAAACCACACAAACTCGCACTGCTTTAATTACGCGTGAAACAAATGAATAAATTTTACAAATGACGTATCGCTAGTGTTGGTAGGAAAATTAAATAAACAAGTACTACTAATTGACTTTGCTATACAAGTGTTTGAATTTTAAAATAAAAACCTATGTGGTAGGAAAACAAATATTAAGCATCTGTCACCTACAGGTGACACTGGGAATTGAAGAGTTAACTTAAAAGTTTTTCATTTGACATTTAACTTCAGTTTCATAGCATTTTGTTTTATCCAAAAATGACACTTAAACATAACTTATTACTTTGCAACCGATGTATCATAAAGTGCATATATATGCATATTTGATAAAAAAAATAAAATAGTTAATTTGTTTGTGCTTTTAGTTTTACTTCGATTATTTCGATAAAAAAGTTAAGCGTTTTGATTAACTAAAAACTGAGATCTTAAAAATACAAAGGCATTAAGTGTTTTGTTCTCTTATCTAGAGCGAAATTTATTTCAAATGAACCATGCTGAAGAGAAACATCCTTCAGATTCAACACTTGTTGGTTGAATGCTTAGTAAATAATCATAAGCCTTTTGCAAAAGACGCACTCTATCCCCTCCCTTCTCCCTCAAATAAGGAATTGGGTTTTTGTGCCTTAAAATTTATTTCATTTGAACTTTGAAGCATCTTTTGCAATCCCGAAAATCCCGGGATAAAAGAATTTGAATCCCGGGATTTTCGGGACTGGAAAAAGTCCGGGATCCCGGGATTGCGATGCCTAATAGCAACCGAAAACACTTTTGTGCCCACATGCGCGTTCTATATTACTTCATATTCTTTGCTAATATCCAACGCATGCAAATTTCAGGGAATTGTCATTTCTTATTTGAATTTTCAGCTCTTTTAAACTGTTGAACCGTTCTTTCATTAAACCAAAGCAATGCTCAATTCTAATTCGATACTGGCTAAAAATTCTGTTGAACAGATTTCGTTGTTGCAAAGTGCCTTCTGTTGCATTTGTTATGAGTTATGAGACTCTCAGTCAATTTATAAGCACTGTCACCTGCCAACCACTCTGCTCCTGTCAGTAGTTCGGGAGCTTTTGTGGACAACTCGCAATTATTATATAAGTTAACGATTTTGGAGTTGTTACTTGATTGCTTGACTGATCAAGACTGCTTTATTTTTCAATTTTAATTCTTAACCTAGCCTACCAGCGCAAACGCAAAAGGCGACGTATCAGCATACTGGCGTTTATTCTGCGTTGTGTTTATTTTACGACTGACCCACTTGAAGCGGTACTGGTCGCTCAAGTGGCGATTGGGTAATATGACCAGTTTGCACTTTTGTTTATTGCGACAAAAGAGCAATGCACTTCAGTTTTATTTATGGGTCAATAAAGCAATGCACTTGGTGATGTCGAAATTTGACCGTGCACATATTTTAGAAATTTAAATGTTAACATTCGTTAACTATTCCCTTCTCAAAAATCGATTGTCCCTAATCGATTAGAAGTACGGTATGTCATTAAATCTGACTTTGGGAGTGTGGTTTGAAATTATTACGGTGGTGTTTAAATTGTCATGGATTTGAGCAGTTGGAACTCTTTCTTTGTTGATAATGATGTGTGGTTTTTCTCGACTTTGGATTTTATTGAGGATTGTGGTAACAATTGCTGCAATCATTATAATGGTAAGTAATCCGTAAGTGGTTGCCATGTGGATAGTAGTCTCGAGTTTCAATCTTTTTATTGTTTTTGTATTATTGATGTGCAATTCGTCCATCATTTGGAGCGATAATAATTTTCTGTATTCTTTTTCGTGGGGGGTCGGTTGCAAGACCGCTGGAAGGATTTGAAAATGAGTTGTTTCTTTTGAAACGAAGACTCTGCCGTTCAATGAAATAGTGATATTGTGGAATTTTATCAGAAAGGTTCCATTAAGGTTTTGTTTAACGGATTCGATTTCGAGCGTTCCGTTGAAATCGAAATCGTTTACATCGGACGATATTTCGTCAATAGTTAAAATATGTTGCCCATTCGTAAAATTGCAAGCTGCCTTTTTGCTTTTAAGAAGATTTGGGATACAAGTCGTGTTCGTTATGTCGATTACGTTTTGCGCTTTACATAAAGTTAAGTAATCATAATTCTTACAATTATTTACTATTCCTAGAATTTCATTTTTGCTTATTAAGACATTATTAAATGGTAAGTCAATAACATTATTGTTTCTTTTTACGGGTTTAATTAGTACGTTCTCATAATTTTTGTTGCTTACAACAGGTATGCTTATAATGTAAAGTATTGATATTTGATTCGATATAATTTTAATTTCGGACAAATTGAGGGTCTCTTCTATTGTTGCGAAGGGCACATTTTCTTCTTCTAAAGTACTTATAGCTGTCTGAATTTCTTCTTTTGATAATACTAAAGAATTTATTATTCCTAATTTAGCACAATGGATTGCATGGTTTATATTTTGCAGTTCTTCTTTGAAAATCTTTAATTTGTTTTGAATGCTGCTTACAATTTCTTGGTTAATTAATTTGCCGTCTTTCAATGTTTTTGTTATCTCGTTTGCAATTTTAGTTATGTTATTTATCCTATCTTGATACATTGAATTTATCACTACTTGTCGATTGTTGTTTTCTACGTTATTGTCTAATTTATTTTTTATTATTTCAAAATCCTCATGGTCAGGATTTCCTGCAAGCCATTTCCAAGCTGTGCCTATAAAATTTAGAGACCTTTTGATCTTTCGTGGCTTTAGATGGTCAACCAGTCCTTGTATTTGTGTGAGTTCATGGTTGAGGTATGGGAACAGGGAGTGGTCAGGATATTTTCCTATTGTTTGCTTAATCGTTGCTATTTCGTTTTCGTACTGGTCAAGATCGATGACATGGATGATTTTGAAGTTTCCAATCTGCATCCGTGTGAGTCCCGTTCCAACTGTCACTATCTGTACGTTTGAGAAGTCCAATATTTGTATTTCGTTGCATCCTTTATGGATGAGTAACCTGAAATTAACAGTTCCTAATATTATTTTTGTGAACGACTTTACCAGATTCGGTAGTGACTGTAGTGGTTTTGTTCTCTTTGACTATTTCCCTAACGTATCTGACTGTTAATTTTGATCCTATTCTCTTGTTGTGTTTTACATAAATTTTCTTCTCCAGGTTTGTATGTTTTAATAAGGCTCTTATTTTTATTGTGGTGTTTTAAGTCTTTATCCTGCTTTTCTTTAATTTTTTCGATATTTTGTATTCTGATTTTTTCAAAGTCTTCTGGGTTTATGTGGGGTATGCGGCCATAAAAGAGTTCAACCGGTTTCTTTCCTGTCGTCGAGTGAATAGTGAAATTGTACTCGTTAATAGCTCGTTCAAGTAGTTGCTCAAAGTTTCGTTTGTTGTCGTCCGCTTTTAGGCATCTCATGATTTCTGTAAGTGTTGAGTGGAAGCGTTCTACCTGTCCGTTGACTTCGCTTCGATAAGGGGGAGTGCTATAAATTTCTATGTGAAATTCATCTTCAAGCATTGCTAGGATTGATGCTGAGTGTAAAGCTTTCTCGTTGTCCATTACTACCATTTGTGGGACACAGAATTGGAAAAGGATGTCTTGGAGGGGCTTTTTAATGTGTTCGACTGCTCTGGATTCGATTATTTTACCTACAGCGAATTTAGTAAATTTTTCGATAGCGGTCAGCACGAGTTTGCGTTCAGTGGAGAAAATGTCTATATGAATAATATGTCCGGGGTATTGCGGAATGGGTGTAGGTTGTATTTCTATGCTGTTAGGATGTCTATCGTACTTATTTTCTTTACAAGCGGTGCATTTCTTCACTATTGATTTGATTTTGGAGAACATTTTGGGGAAATAGAATTTTTTGATAATTTGTAGTTTATTTTCATTTGCGTTTCTGTGAGCTCTGCGATGTTCTGCGCAAATTATTTCTTCCTGTTGGTCCCCGTTTTCTACGTCTTGCACAATGCTTTGTGTGTATCGGATTTTGTAATTGTTAAAATGGAGAGGGTAGTCTTTGAATCAAACCCATGATTCTTTCGGGTGTTGATAAGCCGTTGACAGTATTGGGGTCTAGATATTTTTTTAGTATTTGCTTGAGGTCGTTCTCTGAATAGTCCTGTCGAACAATTGTATGTCTGATGAATTTAGAGAAATGTGTTTCAGTTTCATGTTTTTCTTCGTTTCCTAATTTTAGGATGAGTTGATTTCGAAAGGCGTTAACAGGTGATTCTACTGCAGGAATAAGGTGATGGGATGAACTATCATCGCTGTGGACCGTTGGTGTTAGAGAATTTATTACGGTGTGACCAGGGGGTCTTGATAAGCAATCGGCTACTACGTTTTCTTTTCCAGGCTTGTATTTAAGTTCATAACTGTATTCTTCTAATATTGATTTCCAGCGCTTCATTTTACTGTTTGAGTTTTTGTTACTTAGTGCGTAAGTTAGGGGTTGGTGATCGGTGTAAATGTTGATTTGTCTAGAGCCGTAAAGGTAATTTCGGAGGGCTTTTAGTGACCAGATAATGGCAAGCATTTCCTTCTCATTAGCTGCGTAATTCTCCTCGGTTTTGTTGAGGGTACGTGAAAGAAATGTTATTGGTTTGTTTTTCTGTGATAAGACTGCTCCGATGGCGAAGTTAGAAGCGTCAGTGGTAAGATCGAAAGCTTCTTCGAAGTTTGGGTGTGTTAGGATTACTTCTTTAGATATTAAGGAGTTTTTCAGTTTATCCAACGCTTCGGATTCTGTATCGCTTAGATGGATCGGGTGTTTTTTTGATACATTTTTGGGCACTCGTCCATCTTCCCCTCTTAAAAGGTTTGTTAATGGTTTTGCATGTTTTGCATAATCCTTAATAAACCGTCTGTAATATCCGGACATTCCCAAGAAGGATCTTAAATCTTTTAGTTTCTGAGGAGGTGGGAAGCTTTTTATTGCTTGAACTTTCTTCGGGTTTGGTTTTATGCCTTGCTTTCCTACAATAAAGCCTAGAAATTCTATTTCGGGTTGTAAGAACTCGCATTTGTGCAATTGAATTTTGAGGTTTGCTGCTTCTAATGTTTTAAAGACTTTCTCTAAGTTAGCAAAATGTTCGGCTTCTGTTTTTCCGAAAATTACTATATCGTCTATGTAGACTAGGCATCGCAATCCCGGGATCCCGGGATCCCGGACTTTTTCCAGTCCCGAAAATCCCGGGATTCAAATTCTTTTATCCCGGGATTTTCGGGATTGCAAAGGATGCTTCAAAGTTCAAATGAAATAAATTTTAAGGCACAAAAACCCAATTCCTTATTTGAGGGAGAAGGGATAGGATAGAGGGATAGGAAGGGAAGGGATAGAGTGCGTCTTTTGCAAAAGGCTTATGATTATTTACTAAGCATTCAACCAACAAGTGTTGAATCTGAAGGATGTTTCTCTTCAGCTGGGTTCATTTGAAATAAATTTCGCTCTAGATAAGAGAACAAAACACTTAATGCCTTTGTATTTTTAAGATCTCAGTTTTTAGTTAATCAAAACGCTTAACTTTTTTATCGAAATAATCGAAGTAAAACTAAAAGCACAAACAAATTAACTATTTTATTTTTTTTATCAAATATGCATATATATGCACTTTATGATACATCGGTTGCAAAGTAATAAGTTATGTTTAAGTGTCATTTTTGGATAAAACAAAATGCTATGAAACTGAAGTTAAATGTCAAATGAAAAACTTTTAAGTTAACTCTTCAATTCCCAGTGTCACCTGTAGGTGACAGATGCTTAATATTTGTTTTCCTACCACATAGGTTTTTATTTTAAAATTCTAACACTTGTATAGCAAAGTCAATTAGTAGTACTTGTTTATTTAATTTTCCTACCAACACTAGCGATACGTCATATGTAAAATTTATTCATTTGTTTCACGCGTAATTAAAGCAGTGCGAGTTTGTGTGGTTTCTTTCAATATAAAAATGAGGGTAGTTTAAACATTTTTTGTGTATTTTTTTGTCTTATCCAAACGTATCTAAGCTCTTTTATTTAAAAAGAAAATTTTCTTTTTCACTATTTTGGACATGGGAATTGAAGGGTTAAACAAAATGTGATTAAATTCAAGATACAAAATCTTGAAACTACCCAAATGTGATTAAAATGTGTCCATTTTTATGATAAATATATTATAAACAAGTATTTATGCAATTCGGGAAAATTGTTTTATTAAAAAATTTTTTATATGAATCCCGGGATTAAATCCCGGGATCCCGGGATTTGACTTTTCAATCCCGAAAATCCCGGGATCGCAAAATGGCAAAAAATTGCGATCCCTAATGTAGACGTAGCATCGTTTGCCGATGTGTTCTCTCAATATGTCATAGAGGGTTCTTTGAAATATGGACGGTGCGTTTTTCAGTCCAAAGGGTAATCTAACAAATTCAAATTTTCCGTTGTTGATTGAAAATGCAGTTTTTTCGATGTCTCTCTCATTAAGAGGGATTTGGTGGAAGCCACTTTTAAGATCTAGAACTGAAAAATAGTTATTTTCTCCTAGGTTAGAAAGGACTTCATTGATTTCTGGGATTGGGTATTTGTCTGGTATAGTGATTGCGTTTAGTTTTCTGTAGTCTATTACCATTCGTTATTTTTTTTTCCTGATGAGTCCGATTTCTTTGGCACAATCCATACGGGAGAATTATAAGGGGATTTAGATGGTCTAATTATGCGATCTTTTAGCAGTTCGTTTATTTGGTTTTCGACTTCATCTTTCAATGCCATGGGATAAGGGTAGGATTTTGAGTAAACAGGCGTATCGGTGGTGGTTCTAATTTCACCTCTGACTTTTGTTGTGTAAGTTAACTTTTGTTCGGGGTCTGAGAAGAGTTTGGGACAATTGCGTACCATTGACTTAAGTTTGTCGCAACATTCTTTGGACAGGTGTGAAGTGCGTAAATTAATATTGTTGACATTTTCACAAGGGCGGTGTTTGAGCTCAATTTTTATCTTTGGAGAAATTTCCATATAACCTTTCTCAGTGTGAATTATTGCTTTAAGATCGCGAAGTGTGTCGTTGCCTATGATGCCGTCGAATGTGGTTAGGTTCGGAAGGATGTAGAATTTAAGTTTGTGTTTGAGACAAAAAAGGTCCACTAAGGCATGATGTGTTACTTTTACGTTTCCTCCTACTGAGTTTGCTAAGAAGCTCTTTTCGTTCGGTATTGGATTCCGAATATGTTTTGGTGTGACGTAATTTTTGTTCGAACCTGTGTCTATCAAAAATTTGAGGACCTCTCCGTTTCCCTTTTTGTGTTCAAAGTAAAGAAGCGAAGAGGGGCCTAGTCTAAAAAATGAATGTCTTCCAGTTCTAGTTGTTCTTCGTATGTTGGGTTTTCATCTGTTTGTTCATTGGTTAAATCTGTCTGTTCATAGGCTTCTGAATTTTCGTAATGAGTATCTTCTTGTATTAAGTCTGCTTCATGTTGTACGTGATTAATTCGCTGATATTTGTTTGGTACGGCCGCCTGTGTTGATTGGTTTGGGTTAAATCGCTTTTGAGCGTAGTTATTTCCGAATTGTGGTTTGTTTGCGTAATTCACTTGTCTAGTGTGGATGCTGCGGTCTATGTCCATTGGTTCGGGTCGTGGTAATGGTTTTGGTGGTAATGGATTTTGTCTATTATCTCTGAATTGCGTTTGGTATTGGCGATTAAAGTGTGGATTTTGTGGTCTTTGGGGGTTATTGAGAAGTTCTGGGTAAAAATTTCTGCGTGGGGCCGGCGTAAAGTTCGGCGTTTGTCTTCGGGGGGGTGGTGGTGGTTTGGCGGATTGGTAGTTGGATCGATGATGGGTTACTTGGCTATTTTGCGCATATTGAGTTCTGTAATTTACATTTTGGAGCTTAAGGCATAACTGTAATGCTTGGGGCAAATCGATGGGTTCCTTGATGCTTAGCAATCTTGGCAAGTCGCCGTTCAAACCTCGTACGAATGTGTCTAGTGCCTTTTCCCTATAAGATCTGGTCATGTTGTCAAGTGAATCTTGGCCCATATCCATGCAGGAAAGTTTGTTAAGTATGAGTGATAATTGGTGGTAGACTATTTGATAGAATTCGGGGATTGTGCTGCTGCCTTGGACTAAAGTCGTCATTTGGTATTCGAGAGTTCCTAAGTCTCTTTTATCTGCGTAATACAGTGTTAAACATTTTGAAATTTTTGCCCAGTTTAGTGGCGTGTTGTATGACTCGAGGGCTATATCGGCGTTGCCAATAATTTTGTTCCGTATTACGCTTAAAATGCCGTAATACTTTGGCGTTCCCCTAAGATGTTCGTAAATTTTTAGGATGCGGTCTACGCTTTTTTTCCACGAGCTGAATTCTCCGGGCTGTCCCGAGAATTCCCGAAGGCTTTTTACCACGTCGGGTATTCTGTCTAATTCGGCCAAATTTCTGTCTATATTTACGTCGATGGATTGGTCAGTCTCGTCGGTAATGTCTGAACCTGGATTTATTATACTCTCGAATATCTGTCTACCGTCTCTGGCTAGAATGTCTGCGACTATTCTGCTTATTGGAAGGGTGGGTGGGTTTGGGGATGGTGCGACACTACGACCTGGATTGGCCTCTAAACGAGCTGGTCTTATTAAGTTTTTGGGATTCATATTTTTGTTGTGAAAAAATTAAATTTAAGAAAATGAAAGTTACTTAAATACTATTTCTTAACAATATAATATTTTTCCTAATTTGCTTCTTGTTGGTTTTTTATTGTTTATTCTTCGAATTTTCCTTGGGTTTCCTCCAGCTGCTCCTTTTCCTTTCTACGAATATCGTTGTTCAGATGTGTTTTTGTGTTTTATTTGTGAATTTTAATTTTATTTATTTAATGTAATACGAATCCTTTAATAAAATTTTTCCGTCTTCTTGTTTTCTTTTTGTATAATTATTTCTTTTAAATATTCTAATTTTTTTTTACCAATTTTTTGTATTTAGCCGACTCGTCTCCTCTAGAATAAAGATCTGCTCTATTTGTAAATATTTGTATCGCTTTTTCTACCTGCGTGAGCTTCATAACATTTATTTATTGGGGGTCGGGATATTCGAAAAATTCCCGTTAAATTTTTGAGTTATTCTAATATTTTTGTTTCTAATTTCCTTTTTGGTGGGTTTCCGTTGTTTAGTGGCTTAATTGTCGCCTTTTATTTAATTTTTTTTTCCATTAAACTCTTTTTTAAAAGTTTTTATTTTCATATGGTTTTACTTCTTAAAATAAAATTGGAATGGACTTACATTAGTATCAATAATTTAATCGCCATTTGGTAGGTTGCGGGTGGGTGGGTATGTTTCGATCCTGTTCGTCTGGCTGTCCTCCGGTTGAACGCCCGTTTGCTGCTGGTTGTTGCGGGTTGCTTTCGCTGCCTGTTGCTTTCGCTGTTTGTTTCTTTTTGTTGCTGCTAATCGCTGTTGCTTGCTGCTATTCGCTTATTCACCACTGCTGCTACTAGGGGGCCTTCGCGAAACTTCCGATTTTCACTGTTCCTCCTCGAGATGATTTGGTTAAAAGGACCGGCACTGCAAATCACTACTCTTTATTGGTCCCTGCTCGGGCGCCAGTTAAAGATTTTGGAGTTGTTACTTGATTGCTTGACTGATCAAGACTGCTTTATTTTTCAATTTTAATTCTTAACCTAGCCTACCAGCGCAAACGCAAAAGGCGACGTATCAGCATACTGGCGTTTATGCTGCGTTGTGTTTATTTTACGATTGACCCACTTGAAGCGGTACTGGTGGTCGCTCAAGTGGCGATTGGGTAATATGACCAGCTTGCACTTTTGTTTATTGCGACAAAAGAGCAATGCACTTCAGTTTTATTTATGGGTCAATAAAGCAATGCACTTGGTGATGTCGAAATTCGACCGTGCACATATTTTAGAAATTTAAATGTTAACATTCGTTAACTTATATTCTTGCGTCATGTATACTGCCAGGATACCCAAACACCATATGACGAATCAGTAGATTGTGGTCACAGACACATTGAGCTTTTAGTGAGTATACATGTTTTCGGGAAAAATATGCTTCTGGGTCTTCAATAGGGTTTTCAGCCAATTTTGTTTCAGTGCCGTCAACATAGCCAACACAATGTGGCAGCTCATTGAGTGTTTTAGCCACTAAAGTTCTGCGCTCTGCTGCATCTGGCCAGTACATGAACTTGTTTTTTAGCTTCAGAATTGCACAAAATACTCTGTTGGTTATGACCTATGTTATGGAGAAATATAAAATTAAGCATAGCTGCAAAATTTAATGGAAAAGCTCACATTTATTACTCCACCGTCGCTAACACCAAACAAACTTGCGATTTTAGAAATTGTTGTCCCTTCTCCACTTGAACCTAGTCGGTAAAGAGTTTAATATCACCTAACCAGCATGGTTTTGTTGCGTCCCGCTCAACTATCACTAATCTTGCGGTCTTTAGTAATTACTGTTTCTCTGCTTTTCAGAATAATTCCCAAGTGGACACAATCTATACCGATTTCTCCAAGGCTTTCGACAAAGTCTCTCATGACATACTCCTGTCTAAGCTTTCGATCTTGGGGTTTCATTCAGTCTTCTTGGATTGGATTAAATCTTATTTGAGCAACCGACAGTGCGTCGTCGTTGTTGATCATGCCATCTCGAAGCCTTTCGTCGCCACTTCTGGAGTCCCGCAGGGAAGTATTTTAGGCCCTTTGTTCTTTGTCCTCTTTATAAATGACATCAGTGATTGCTTCACCTTCTCAAACTTCTTGCTCTATGCAGATGACCTGAAGATTTTCTCTGTTGTCCGTTCTTCGTCTGATTCTTTAAACATTCAGTCCGACCTCAACAATGTCCTCGCGTGGTGCAGGAAAAATCGTTTATGCTTGAACGTCAGCAAATGCTTTCACTCAACTTTTTCGAAATGCTTTAATACAGTAACAACTTCTTTCGAAATTGATGGCTCAGTATTAGGAAAGGTGGCTGAGATCAAGGATCTGGGCGTTGTGTTTGACTCAAAGTTTAGTTTCACTTCCCATGTTAATCGCATTGCGTCACGTGCCTACTCTATGTTAGGGTTTGTCCGCCGCAATTCTTCCTCCTTTTCTAATCCCTATGCGCTCAAGCTCTTGTATTCTACCTTTGTTAGGTCCAGACTGGAATATGCTGCGTTCATCTGGAGACCGTATCATGCGTCGCATTCTAATCGTTTAGAGCGTATCCAAAAAAGATTCCTAAAGTTTGCCCTTCGCTCCATTCGTTTTTCTGAGCCCCAGCCTCCTTACAGGTCTAGATGTCTTCTGCTTGGTTTAAAATCTCTTGAAACCAGGTGGTCTGTCATTTCAATGGCTTTCATTTTTGATTTAGTCAATGGACATATTGATTGCCCCTCTCTCTTGTCCAAATTAGCTTTGAATGTGCTATCTCGCTCCCTCAGGCATGTTTCCCCTTTTTCTGTTGAGTTCTCTAAGACGCGTTATGGTAGTAATGCGCCTATTCCTCGAGAATTATCCGAGCTAAACGTGCTGTCGTACTCTTCTATGTTTGACCTATCTGTACCTAAACTCCTGTTTATTTCTTTTCTTTATTCCCACCTTCCAGTTTAAGTTTAAGCTTAAGATTAAGTCCCATTTTGTTAACTAGTCTGTAAGAATTGTTCAAAGACTACTACTAAATAAATAAATAAATAAAGTACTATTATAAGCTGCATTTGGACGGGAAATAGCTTGCACGAACGCGGACCATTGAACACTTCATCATATTCAATTAGATTAACAATAACATCAAACGTTGTTCGGCTGACTCGCACAATTTGTCTAAACCTGTTTTCCAAAATGGGGCAAAACGTTTCTTAAAAAGTCTTGCGATTTTCGAACAGAATGATGAACAAATGGGCATCCATATCTAAAATATTCAGAAGCTGCCATTGCAAGGGCAAAGCCTTCCATAATTTTTTCTTCTTTTTTATGCTGGTTATCTGTGATAGGATATGATTTTAGTATTGAACACCCAAAATAAACGCAATTAGATTACCGTCATTTTTTCCAAATAGCTCCAACATTAGTAAATCATTTGTAAGGCTTTCTTCCCAAAATTTAAGAAATTTAACTTTTTCGCTAACTCGCGTTTTAATTTTATGATTTTGACAACTAAACAGCTGATCGGTGATGAACATTTACACAAATACTTTTATATGTGCGTTCGTGAAACACAGGGCGTAAATGTATAAATATATGCGGTTGGTAAACTTATACCAAAGAATATACAATATAAAGAATACGCATCTTCAAAAATTTGTCAAGCGTGTTTCTTGACGCGGGCGGGAAGAGATGAGCGGAGGCATAGGTTGCGGAAAATTTGCTCGCGCTCAACAGTTTGCGACCTTGTTCGTCAAAGCGCAAGCGGAGAGTAAACAACCAACCAAAAGCATCGTCATCGTCCTTTCAACGAAGATGATTCGGGATTCGCTAAAATTTGGTTGTTGATCCCAATTTAAAATGTTAGCAAATATTTATACGTGGCGATTTCGAAGTAAAATTATTTGTTTATAAAATAAAAACGTTTTCTTTTCTTTTCTTTCCAATTCAATTTTTATTTAATTGTCTTTGTTGATTACTTATTATTTATTTTTTAATTGCCTGTAGCGATCATATAGGTCGCCATGCCAGCCATATTTTATTTTCTTTTCTATGAGTTTGCGCACACTACATTCGGCAGTGAGTTCAGGAGCAATATGCGACGTTGTGCAGGCTTATAGAAGAACAAAAGCCAGCCAGAAAATAAAAATCGTTTTACAATTTCAGCTTTTTGCCAGCGCAACAACAGGAACAACAGCACATCGTTTCCTCCTCTTCGGACAATTGAGCGAGAATGAACGAGTGAGCACAGACGCGGCATTCGTGTTTCTATGATTTGCGCTCAGAGCATTGTGCTGTCATTTCAAGTGTTTCCTCTTATGGTCTACCCCCCGCATCAAGAAGACGGGTGGCGATATCAGCACCCGCATTCAAATTTTTGCTTGTACGTGATGCACACTCTTTATGTTTCATACTTTTTGCTTATACACTTAAACGAATACCACTATTAATTTTAAAGAATTTAATTATAAATAAAATGTAAGTCGCGGAAAACAGCTTACTTAGAATGCCAGTTTGTAGAGAACTAATCTGAGAAGTTTAACTTTATTTACTCTCTTCAAACTTTAGCTTTAGCTAAAAAATGACAAATTGTCTTTATTTTACTGCACAAAAAAAGAATGAGACAGGAACAATCCGTTTGGAACATCTGTAGGTATTAGTTAAAAGTTAAAAAAAAGTTATAAATAACAAAAATTAAAAATGGCAAACATATTGTAACGAAGACAATCTGTTGCTGTTAAAAGCAACCCTGCCGCTACGCGCCGTGCTATAATTCAATCTGGCAACGACGGCCGCGATAATAACTTTTAGTCCAATCTGGCAACGATGGTCGCGATCATCATGGAGACCTTTAGTCCACTCGGGAATGTGCGAGAACGATCTGCGCGATGGCCGGACAGGTATAAAAGGCAGCCGGGTGCGGCGCAGCGAGTCAGTCTGGTTTTGACAAGTGAGGTTGCCACACGGAGTAATTAAGCAAATACTTAAGTGTACGAACAGTAAAGTGTAAACTGTGAATAATAAAGTGACTGTTGGTTTTTAATTGGCTGCGTTCGAATAAACAAAGTTGTTTCATTTTCAAATTGCATAATCCAGTGATACGTACTAGCCCACTAGAACTAGCATTCGTAACATTTGGTGTCAGAAGTGGGATTGTGGAAAAGTGAAAATAAAAAAAAAAAACTAAAGAAATAAAATTATAAAAGCACGGACATGGTTAAATTCGAGCTGCTGAAGGTGGACCAGCTGAAGAAGGAGCTGGCTGCCTGGAATTTGCCGACTGCTGGCGGAAAGGTGGAGTTGCGCTTGCGCTTGCGAGAAGCATGTGAGGAACGAGGCGTCGCACAGTGGGGTAATTGATGCCGAAAGTGCCGATTAATTCCCCCAGGCTATTTAGATATGAAATAACTACTAAGTTTAGTTAATTGAACATTATAAAGTAAAAAACAAATGTTTTTGGGTATACTTTAGTGGACATTTTTTTAAGAAACGGTAAAAAACTAACAGTAAAAAAAAAATTTGAAAAATTAAATTTAAGTTGAACAGTTTAATTAAAACATTTCATCGCCGTCTCTTGCAGCCAATTTAGTTTCATCATTAAAATCATCATTATCATTATCATCATCATCATAATCTTCATCAGCATCATAATCATCACCGTCACCATTATCATCATTCGTCATTATTGTCAACTCCATAGCATCTTTGGGCATAAACTGCACATTTTTTTTTGGCAATTTTCTTATTTCGTCATTGACTCTTTCTTTTTCGTTTTTAGAAACTGCTGCAGATTCTTTGACGAATTCAATTTTTAACGGCCTACAAAATCGTGTAGATGCGGGTCGCGGGTTTTGCCATATAATTTTGTTTCCACAAAACATTCGAAGTGGAACAATTTTGAAAACACGCAATAAACACATTTTCAGTTTTGGCTTAATTTTGGAGTTCAAGTTAATTTCTGAGCTTTCCTGTATTCATAGACCTATAGTAGAATTTTATGGCGAATATTTTCGTGATACATTTTGTCCTTAAAAAGTTCTGTTTTACAGGACATTTTTGACATTTTAGAAAAAAAGGGTCAAATTGACCCATATAAATAGGAGCTACAGGGTTAAAGTACTCCACAAAAATGTTCCTCGTAGTGTTTTACACCTAATTGCTGAACACATCATTTACCTAAAATGCGATGTACATAGTTTTCGTATGCCGAATCACCATAAGAATGCGCGAAAAGGGGAAAACTTTGACCCCCCCTAAAAAAAAATTCAGACGTAAACTTTCAAAACGCCGATACACGTATATTTTTTTTTGGCCCCCTCTACCAGAATCCGTTGTCAGAACCTTGTTATTTTGAAAAAAATTTGATTTTGTTGTGCAGTGTCATCCATTTCGTTTGCACAATGCATGCATGAGGCCCTTGGGTGCGCACACAAAAATCGAAATGCTGGAAAAGTGCGCAACATCGCCCAACTTTTTTTTTCATAAAATGTTACTGAAATATCTAAGCTATACGCTAAGGAAAACAGTTTTGCCCGACCTCACAAGACTCACAACTATATGTCTATGAAAAGGTAAAAAATTAGACAATTATTATGCTTTTAAACAAAAAATTAAATGAAATACTTATAAACATTTTTCAACAAAACCAAATACACATTGCATTGCTGAAATACATGAACATGAAGGCTGCATCATTAACTTTTCAATAGTTTTTCAAATTCACACAAAGAAATCGTTTTTAAGTGACGACAAAAACACGTTTATCGCTGTGCGCACAAAAACTGAAAATAAATGTCAACTTTCAGAGTGCTTTGCGGGAAAACGGTAAACTATTTTGCAACAACTCTTTCACATAGTGATACAGAATTTTATCCCCTTTAACCCGGTACCAAAAACATAGTTGTATCTTGATTTTTCATTTTTGAATTAATCGGCACTTTACTTATATATTACCCCACTGTGCGTCGATTGGACTGTGCACGAGTTCGAAGCGCAGGAGCTAGAGGCGTCGGCCAAGGTGGAGGAATCGCCTGCGGGTGCGGCGTCGATGCAAAGTACGGCTGCAGTGGCTGCGCCAAGACAAGCAATGGACATGAGCCAGCTTATGGTTGCAATGAGAGGCATGTTCGAGACTTCAAATCGCGAAAATCGCGAAATGTCAGCGCGGATAGCGGCGCAAATGGAGGCGAAGCTGGAAACGCTGTACTACTGTGAGCTGAAGGCGCTGCAGGCATATGCAGCAGACATTGAGCGGCTCGTACAGCTGTGCTACCCAAAATTCGGCGCTGATGATCTCGAGAGGATGAAGATTGAGGCATTTATTGACGGTCTTCATGATCCGGAGACACGTCGCAGTGCGTTGATCATGAGCAAGCCGACATTTAGGGAGACGGTGACCAGCGCGATGACATATGAGGCGACATGGATTGGGAGCACTCGGTATGCACCAGCCAGGATACGCCAGATCCAGCCGGACAACGACATTACGATCCAGGCCATAAGCTCTGAGCCACCGGACAGGCCACGGGTGGTCTCCTCTAAAGTTGTTTGCTGGGTATGTGGCAAGCAGGGCTACATATTACGAGACTGCCGCCAACGAAAGAGGCGTTCCCGTTCTCGATCGCAATCGCCTGAAGCGAGGAATACTGACGATCGAGGCTCAGCCAACAAGCGCAGGGCTGAGGAAGAGGAGTCGTTAAACTAAAACGGGTCAGCCCAAAGGGGCGTGAGCTGATCCCCACAACCCGCTGCCCCACCGTCCTTGTCTCACAGCTGAAACGGCAACCCAGCAGCTTGACGATTGAAGGAAAGATAGATGGAAAGTTGTTCGTGTTGACACTGGATACTGGAGCGTCATATTCGATCATAAAAAGGAAGCTTCTGAAGAACTGGGAACCGCTGCATGGCATACAGCTGAGGACTGCGACTGGCGAGCGCGCGCCGGTAAGAGGAAAAGTAACAAAAACAATTGCTATCAGCACCAGCAGCCTGGAGCATGAGTTCATCGTCGCGGATATAATGGACGACGTGATTATCGGCATGGATTTCATGATTAGGCATGGTTTTACGCTGGACCTGAAAGAAAATGTGCTGAAGTATGCCAACGTTGAATTCCCCCTGCATACTGGCTATGACCGAAGCGTGGCGGTAAGGAAAGTTGTCTCGTGTCAACACCAGAAGATACCAGCGAATTCCGAGGCGATTGTGTGGGCAAAGGTGGACAAGGACGATGGGACAAGTCGGCTGTGGGTTGTAGAAGCGCCAAAACAAGGATACGACAACATGATAATCGGACGTACATTAGTGGAACCCAAAAATGGCAAAATACCAGTCAGGATACTCAACCTACTGAACACACCCAGATATGTCGAAAAAGATGCGATCATTGGCGAGTGTAGAGAGGCTGAAGCAGTTGTCAATTGCGAAAGCAGTCCAACCGGAGGAGGCAAGAAAAGCGGTTCTAACATGGACGCCATACCGCAGAACCAGTGGAGCAGCGAATTGACAGCTGAGCAGAAACAGAAGGCACGGTCACTCCTGCAGCACTATGGGTCCATATTTGCAACGGAAGCGGGCGGAAGAACAGCCATAGTGAAGCCCAACATCGACACCTGAAGTGCGAAACCAATCCGCCAACCGCCAAGACGAGTTCCTCTGGCCAAGAGGGAAGAGGTCACAAATTTGATTGAAAACATGCATACAGAAAAGGTCATAGAGCCTTCGTCAGGTCCATGGTGCTCGCCGGTCGTGCTAGTCAAGAAAAAGGATGGCAGTACCCGATTTTGTGTGGACTATCGGAAGCTCAATGACGTGACCAAGAAGGACAGCTATCCACTGCCTCGAATCGATGACACCCTGGATACACTGTCAGGCACACAGTGGTTTTCCACACTCGACTTGCGCAGCGGCTATTGGCAGGTGGAGCTTGAAGACAAGGACAAGGAGAAAACGGCTTTTAGTGTTGGCGACGGTTTGTGGCAGTTCACCGTCATGCCGTTTGGACTCTGCAACGCACCAGCAACATTCGAGCGGCTAATGGAACGTGTGCTGAAAGGGCTGCATTGGCGGACGTGTCTGGTATACCTCGACGACATAATCGTCATGGGCAAAAGCTTCGACGACCACCTGGAAAAGCTGAAGGAGGTATTTGAACGAATACAGAAATGTTCCCAAATGAGGTCAAGTATCTGGGTCATACGGTTTCCGCCCGCGGAGTACATACGGATGAAGGCAAAATCACGGCGGTGAAGGAGTGGCCCTGGCCACGCAATTTACACGAACTCCGCAGTTTCCTGGGCCTGTGCACATACTACCGCCGATTTGTTCCGGGATTCGCGAACATAGCCAGCAGCCTGCACAAACTGACGAAAAAGAGCCAAGCTTTCGAGTGGAACGAGGAGCAGGAACAGGCTTTTGCACGTCTGAAGGAAACACTGTGCAGTGCTCCAATTCTGGCCTTCCCCGTGCCTGGGGAGATGTTTGTGCTGGAAACAGATGCAAGCGGGAATAGTATTGGTGCTATCACAGATAAACGGCCAGGAACAAGTGATAGCGTACTACAGTAGGGTTCTATCGAAACCGGAACGCAATTGGACTGCGTAAAACACTTCCACAAATATCTGTATGGGCAAAGGTTTCGCCTGCGCACAGATCATGCGGCATTGAGATGGCTCCTGAACTTTAAGGATCCTGAAGGGCAATTGGCGCGGTGGATCGAGCGACTGCAGAGCTACGACTACACGATAGAGTATCGCAAGGGCAGTAGCCATGGAAATGCCGATGCCTTGTCCCGCCGTCCGTGCCAAGTCGAATTCAGGCCGTGCTCGCGAGCCGAAAGCAAAGAACAGATAGTGGACGTCCGGTTGGTAAGCGTTATGCCAGAGGAAGAGTGCTCTGCGGAGAGGCTACAAAAGGACCAGCGTGAGGATGCGGATCTTGCAAAAATCGTCGAAGGCAAGGAGCAAGGCGCACGTCCAGACTGACAGGAGATGGACGGTGAAAGCCCGATCGCTAAGGCTTACTGGGCACAGTGGAAAAGTCTGCGGCTGAAAGGATGCCTGTACCGCGAATGGGAGAGCGCGGATGGTCGGACCAGCAACTCCCTAATGGTAGTGCCGAGGTGCAGAATCAGCGAGGTCATCGAGGCATACCATAACGACTCCAGTGGAGGGCACCTGGGCATCACCAAAACCGTCGCCAAAATAAAAAGACGATTCTACTGGGTAGGATGTCAGGAGTCTGTAGCCGAGTGGATTAAGAGCTGCGACCGATGTTCAGCCGCGAAAGGGCCGACAAGAAGATCTCGAGACCGCATGCGGCAGTACAACGTGGGAGCGCCCTTCGAGCGAATTGCTATGGACGTCGCCGGCCCATTCCCAACTAGCACTCAAGGCAATAAATATGTACTGGTGGTAATGGATTACTTCAGCACATGGCCCGAAGTATACCCTATTCCTAACCAGGAGGCCACCCCGATCTCGGAAAAGCTGGTAAACAACTGGGTAGCCAGGTTCGGAGTTCCGTTGGAGTTGCACTCAGATCAAGGCCGGAATTTCGAGTCTGCGGTATTCAAGGAAGTGTGTGAGCTGCTGGGGATAAAGAAACCTCGTACCACACCTCTGCACCCACAGTCCGACGGCATGGTGGAACGCTTTAACCGGACACTGGAGGAGTACCTACGAAAAGTGGTAGGCAGAAATCAAAAGGATTGGGACACGCATATCCCCCTGTTCCTGATGGCGTATAGGTCAGCCCCGCACGACACGACATCACTCACTCCAGCCCGAGCAGTGTTCGGTAGAGTTGCGGTTACCCGCTGACTTGAAGTTCGGGGTAGTCGGCGCGACGGGAGGCGCTAAGACGGATTACGTGGTCAATAAGCGGGCGGAACTGGAGGAAATTCACCAGTTTATAAGGGCCCGCACCAAACTGGTCAGCGATAAGGCGAAAGCCAGATACGATCTACGGGCCAACTCAGCAGGGTTCCAAGAAGGCGATTTGGTAATGCTCTACAAACCTCAGCGGAGGAAAGGTTTGTCTCCGAAACTTCAAGCGTCATGGGAAGGACCGTACGAAGTCGTGACTAGGATTAACGCGGTGGTATACAGGATTCAACGTTGCAGCAACAGAGGCGCTAAGCTAAAGGTAGTCCATTTGGAGCGCTTGGCGCCTCATCACAGCGGAGCCTCGGCACTTGTTCGGGACGAACAAGTCTAAGTGGTGGGCAGTGTAACGATAAGACAGTCTGTCGCTGTGCAAAGCAACCCTGTCGCTACGCGCCGTGCTATAATTCAATAAGGCAACGACGGCCGCGATAATAAGGGGAAACTTTTAGGCCAACCTGGCAATGATGGAAACTTTTAGTCCAACCTGACAATGATGGCAACTTTTAGTCCTTTTAGTGGCAATGATGGAAACTTTTAGTCCAACCTGGCAATGATGGTCACGATCATCATGGAAACCTTTAGTCCACTCCGGAATGTGCGAGAACGATCTGCGCGATGGCCGGACAGGTATGAAAGGCAGCCGGGTGCGGCGCAGCGAGTCAGTCTGGTTTTGACAAGTGAAGTTGCCACACGGAGTAATTAAGCAAATACTTAAGTGTACGAACAGTAAAGTGTAAACTGTGAATAATAAAGTGACTGTTGGTTTTTAATTGGCTGCGTTCGAATAAACAAAGTTGTTTCATTTTCAAATTGCACAATCCAGTGATACGTACTAGCCCACTAGAACTAGCATTCGTAACAATATTGAACATCTTCCGAGGCTTGGTTTAAAAAAAGACGTCTTCCCGTCCACACGATGCCGTCCGAAGTTAAAGTCTGAAACATACAAATTATATATCAAATTAATCAGCAGGCTTGTCGCAAGTGCGTGAACCTCAAAAACTATAAAAATTTTCAACATTTAGCAACAAAGCCATATAAACTACAAAACAGTTCGTTTTTTCTTACTTTTCTTTATTAAATAAACAGTTTTTTTAATAGATTTCAGAGGTGCATGCACTTCTCTGTTCAATATCCTACAAAACGAGTATATATTCGTGTAGATCGGTTCAGTAGTTTTTTTTTATCATGTGGACGGACTACAAAAACGTGTTTATGAGGAAACGCGTTCCAAAGTTATTCGGAACACCTGGTGTGGCTGAGCGCGCGTCGATGAAAAGAACTGTGTCTCCGAAAGTTTTCAGAGTTCGACTTTGAAACTTTGCGATAATGTTCTCGGATAATATATCTTTTGATTAAAGCAAAAACAGAAAATCGATTTTTTGAAACCATTACATGGAGTGCCCCCTTAAAAGTGTATAGTATTTATTTTTTGTAAATATTTCACATTAGCATTTGTTATGTTTCTAGTCTAATGGTTAATTACAGTACGCTGACAAAATTCTTTGTAATTGGCATTGTATCAGAATCCCTAGGATGTGTGTTTCTCAAAGAAATTAAAGTAGACTAATAAATTTAGGAACTGCTTCAGTTGCTTTATGCCTTCCAGATAAGGTACCAAAAAGTAAATTTGAATGGAAACATTTTTTAACTTTTTCAGAATATTGGTTAATTCAAATTTACATTTAAAATCAACCGAAATTATTATAATTATTTTTAACACTAAAATAATCACACTTCGGAGTTAACGCCGCTTATCAGTGATTGGACATTTCTTTCGTTGATAGATTTAGCCTCTTTTCGCCACATTCTGCGAATTTGAGTTCTGTTTAAAACCGTTATGACTTACGTTTAATTTTGATTTCAAGGCCAAAACTCGTTCAAACGGTCGCACCTGCGGGCAAGCGGAAGGAGTGCTCTCTTTCGGCACTACGTTGAGCAAATTTGTTGCGTAAAATTGTGCGGTTGTTTGCAATATATCATCGGATCTTTCAAGTTTCACCATTCTTCCTAAAGTTTGCTTCGAGTTTGCAAGTGTTTGTCTAAAACTTGTTTTCCTTGCCGATGTTCGTTGCTCTCTATTACCCGTATTTTTTAAACTACACACATGAAACTTAACTATTATCGAGAGCAGTATTAATATATTTGCGCACCAAAGGAATGCCTAATCGCGTAATATATAACAAAATTGAGCTTTGTGAAAAGCTCCTTAGCTGAAGCCGTCAAAACTTCATTAGAAATATAATATTATGCTATTAGCGTTTTAATACAATTTCCGGCATGCGACCGTCATGTGATCTTTATATTCAAACAATAATAAAGTAAATTTTCAATACGAAATTACGTTATCCCATTATTGTACGGTCGATTATTGATTATCCGGGCCTCCATTAACCGGGAATATCCATTAACCGGGATGCTCAGTGGTTGATTTTATAACTCTATCAACCGTGATTTACCTTTATTATTCATGAAGCACATACACTTGCGTTTGTTTTTTCCGTATAACACACATATATGTACAATCATACATATACATACAATACAATACAATTGTACATACACTAGTCAGAATAAGTTTGCGTACAAGGGGTACGTTGTTTTTTCATATGAAAAATAAATCACTTAAAGTAATTTTTCAAAAACAAAATATTTTTTATTTTTTCCGTAAACTTAGTTCTTTTATTCCATTAAGATAATAATAACAAAAACTTGACCAAACTGTAGAAGGAGGGCCAAAAACAAAATATGTTATGAATTCACCTCAGAAAAAGTTTGCGTACAAGATGAGATTATGTAGTTAAAATTCAATTGAAACTAAGTTTTGTCCAAAAATTAATAACTTTGTGAATTTTATTTTCTCGCTTGAACTCCCTGCAGAAGTTTTGGCGCAAATTTTTTTAAATTCGGTGTTTTTTCAGTGGTTATTTTGTTATATCCTTGAATTGTTGTATTGGTTAACTATATCTTAGAAGATGGAGTGTTGTTGGGCTCAGGGCTTAACTGAACCCCTTATATACTCAATTAGATACACGGTAGGTGACTAGGGAGGGACTTTTGCAGCTTTGTTGAGCCAGTTAATAGCAAACATAGCTTTGCATCGTATGCATTGCGCGCTAAGGTTGAAAAGATATGTTGGAATCTGATCCAAAGTTTTGAAACCTTGGCTTACATAAGCTTTTAGAATAAGTAAATAACCCCCCGGAAGCATTTCTGAATAAAACAACACAGCCTGCTCACTCCTTTTCCTGACATGCAGCCCCATACCATATCTCCACATATGCTATGCTTCACTGTTAATTTCAGATTTTTGTTATTAACAGGATCCTGTTCAAATTAGTTGATGCCTTTTAATGCCAAATATGCCAAACCATTATCAGACAATAATGAAAGGTCCCACTTTCTATAGATAACAACATTTCGTCCCGGAAATCCGGTTTTTTAGACTCCTTGATGGACTCTTTTACGAAAGCAATTCTGTGCTTCTTGTAAGTAAGCTAAATATGGGCTTCTTACATGCTGTTATGTAGGAGAAGTATGTTTTTTTCAGAACTTTTCTTATAAAGTCACTGCTAATGTGGTTTATAAAATATTTCTGTACATTTCTGAAGATATTGGATGCAACTAGCCTTAGATTGTGATGCACTGATCGCAAACAATCGAATCCTCTTGCTCGGGTAACTTAAGAAAATGGTAAGATCGTAGTAACCAAACAAGATTTTCTGTTTTTTTTTAGATTTAAGATGGCTTTTTGAAATGACGAATGTGCTCTCCCAAAAGTTTCTCTAATTTCATGAAATTTTTTGTCTATTTTGAAAAGTTTTTGTAAGATTATTCTCTATCCATTTTTAATATTTTTCTGTTGAATTCTATTGCTTTCTATAAAATTTCAAGCACATATACGGTTCCAAATAACTTACAAGTCCGTTTACTGTTCAATGGAATACAAATTTTCCAAAAAAAATAAAGAGCATAACCGGAAGTTCCCGTTATTAGTTTTGTACGCAAACTTATTCTGCACCGTTTTGTGAGTATATTGTCAATAAATACGAATACATGGAAAATTATTATTTTAATTCATCTAAAACAGAACAAAAAGTGCAGTTAAGGCATATATGAATAATGTGGATAAGTTTTTATAAACAGAGAACCCATTTTTGAGGTCAAAATTAATCATAAAATATTTTTGACTTGCCTGTACGCAAACTTATTCTGACTAGTGTATACATATGTATTTTATAAAAATATTAGTTTTGAAATAGAATAAGCTTTCTTTGTGCAAATGTACGTTTATAAAAGCAGTTTCACGTTTATATGTAACTTTCTTTAACAGGGATTTTCGATTATCCGTGATGAGCCCGGTCCCGAGCAACCCGAATAATCAAGGTTCAACTGTATTTCAATTGATGTAGTTTTACACCACCAAACAAAATACTCTAAATATATAACTGGCTGGATTCAAAAAATTGATTTCCTATTGGAACTTACCAGTGAGTACGTATTATCACACATCAGTACTAATACATCAATAGGGCTGGTATGGTTTGCTACACAAATCCCATTCGTAGGTCGATTCTCCTCGTTGTGGTAATGAATCACCGCCGAAATGGCACTAGATAACAAGGAGAAGCAATGCCCAAGTACTTGGTCCACCATTTTACGTTTATATTCTCCTTCCGTAATATATCCAACAATCGCTGTACACACAGTCAACCAAATTACCTAATAAATTGCACAGAATACAAACGCTATATATTTACTTACGTATTAAACAAACACAAAACAACACTTCCATTAAATGTAACATATTTAGCGAAAAAGGTAACATGAACTTTTATACGCAAGAGCAAATCAATTTTTTTCACAATAAACATTTTATCCTGTATCATAGTTATAACAGACGACAGCCCGAACTGATAACACCGTGCGACAAAAATCAAAAAATTTCAAAACACACGAAAAAAATTACATACTCGTGAAAATAGGGGCCAAATGTAGTAAAACTGCGTTTTTAGTTTTTCTCTATGACGTCAGGATTTTTTTTAAAGGACTTTGAAATTTCAAACATGTCATATTTATCTCAAACATTGAGCACATTATAGAATAACAATATGGGTATCAAATGAAAGAGAAAAATCCTTAGAATCTTAGAAAATTTAATGTTTCGGTGCAAAAGGACGAAGAGGTGTTGAAAATGTCCTTTTAAAACTTTATCTTTGAATATCCTTAAAAATTTCCAATCGTTGTTTTTTGTTTTTAAAAAATATATTTTAAGGACTAATATGTACACTACTACATCCTTGAATTTCAACCTTCTAACTTTATTAGTTTAAGATATACAAAATTTAATACTTCTGTTTATAGGATATGGAAAATTTCAATATCATTAAGGATGCTGAAATCGTATTTATAGAATAATTTTTGCAGTTAAAAATAACAAGCTGACCGATGATGATAAATGGCTTAAATACTTTAATTGTATTCTATAAACATTAAATTTCACACACATTTGCAAAATGATTAGGTGAAGTTAGTGATGAATGCGGAGAGCGCTTCCGCCAAGACGTTGCGGTAATTGAAAAAAGCTTTCGAGGAAAAGAAATGTGACACATACTTTCCGAGTATTGTTGGTCGCTGTGCCGTGATACTTACCAAAAACACAAACATCAAAGTAGACGCATATATTTTTCTTAAACAATTTGTTATAAAATAAATATTTTATAAAATGCATTCTAAATGCGTTTTAAATGACTTCTGTTAATTTTTTTATTAAATTGTGAGCACTAGTATTCACAGTAAGTACGTATCCTCATGCATTCATTTTATTACTCTTGGATGCGATTTATTGAAGAAAACTAAATGTTTTCATTTTCAATGTCTTGTGATAAGAAAGAATTAGTATTTAACCTCCAGTATTAACTGCAAAACGATTTATACATGAGTTACTAAAATATTTTATTTTTTTCATACGGAGCAATATATCTTTTTATATGTTATTGCAATATATCTTTGTTATATCTATATTCTTAATTAAAAAAGTTAATAAAATTAAAAAATCCCGACGTCAGAGAGAAAAACTAAAAACGCAACTTTAATACATTTGGCCCCTAGTTTCGCGAGTATATAGATTTTTTTCGCGTGTAAAATTTGTTGCCACACGGTGTAATGTTCAATGGCAACACGGACGGACGAACGGGGAAAGGGTAACCCGTGTAACGGAAATACGGAAGGACCGATGGAAACGAGACGCAAGAGTAAATGGACGGCCGCAAAATAAGAATTCACATTAGGTTTGTTTGGGTACAATTAGTTTCTACGAATTCGTACAAATTTTTACTGCAAGTCGTTTTTATACGCCGAATCTCTTGCAATTAGAGAGATACTGAGAGCGTAAAGTGACAGTTCATTTTGTGAAAACACAAGTTTTGTGTGCTCAGTTTTAGCTGCTGCAGCTGGAAGGGAAGAATCGGAGATCGAACCAAATGAACCATTTGCCTTTTGCATTAAATGTCTGATTAAACTAAAGTTTTCCTACAACTTCAAACCTTAAAAATTAACTTTTAAATTAATAATAATTTGGATAATTTTTACTGGAAATGTTCCAGAACAGACTTATTTGTAACGAATAACCATTTGAATGATTCCAAATCGAGTGTTTAGACATCCAGAAGTGCAAGGCTTGGTGGAGTACTGCAGGGCAAATGCCCTCCCGCTCCTAATAGGCGACGTCATGAACGTCAAGTGACATAATAAAGGTACCTCCAACAAAAAACCACTAGAAAACTGAATAAGGAAAATATTACAACCTGCTAGAAGAGAATCTTCCCTTGCTGAATGTTCGAAGCAGGATGTAGTATCCCCAGAAATCGAGAGTAAGGGGATCAAGAAGAAGTCCACACCGTGGTGAAATAACATTTTGGCAAAACCCTGAGCTAACACGCGTAAGCTCTTTATCTCTTCAATTCCCAGTGCCATCTGTAGGTGACAGAAGTTTAATATTTTTTTTACTACAAGGAAATTTAATTTTTAAATTTTCCTAAAAATCAGTCAGCTGTCTCACGCGCAATTGGAAAAGTCTGAGTCTGTGTAATTTTTTGTGTTATAAAAGTATGGGTTTTTCACATTACATGTAATACATAAATATATAAGCTGTATTATAAATTTATTTTACGGTGAAAGTAACTTAAAGTATTGTGACGATAGTTAATTTTGTGCTGCGTAATACGCAATTGCAGCCGCCGTGGCACAGTTGGTTAGTGCGCGGTCCAAGCGAGTCGCATGCAGAGCGACGCTAGTTCGAATTCTGCATGTAGTAACACCTAAAAAAATAACGGGAAACTCGTTTTCTCTTTCGGTGGCTGTCCTCTCAGCTGGAAATGGCAAACCTCTGAGAGTAAAAATTGCCTATGAAAAAGCTCCCAACCTGCCGTTCGGAACCGGCATAAAACTGTAGGTCCCTTCCATCCGCGTACAAAATTCACACGCACAACACGGGTGGTTGCGGGAAGCTAGGCCTTAGTCTCGCGTAAGCGGGCTGTCGTGCCAATCAATTATTAAAATTAATACGCAATTGCGTAGCCTGTAGCGATCAAGCACTCCGCGCAGCGATATGCCGCTCGATTGGCCTCATTTTCCGCACCTAAATATATAGGAGAAAGATACATTGAAATGTCGAATTTTTAACGTGAGTGCCGCCACAGTGTGGCCTAACCCAACGGTGCTCAAAAGCACAGCGTGTCAAAATTAAGGTACCAATTCGGATAATGCAAATGGGACATAACCCCTCCTTGGTAGGGATCGAGGCCTATCTAAACCTCTGCCGTGCTATGGGTCCGGCACCCAGTTGTAAACGCAACTCCACGCAGAGACGAAACTCTACCCGCATTTTGGTGTTAAACCAAGCCACCACGAAACTCCCCGTAGGTCCGTCCCAAGATCAGGCTGGAGCACAAGGCTCCAGGGTCACCCTGATCATCGTGGTACCAGACAAAGCCTCTAAACGCAACTCCACGCCGAGACAAAACTCTACCCGCATGTGGGTGGTAAACCAAGCCACCACGAAACTCTCCGAAGGGCCGTCCCAAGATCAGGCTCCAGGGTCACCCTGATCTCCGTGGTACCAGACAAAGCCTCTAGTCAGACTGCGTACCAATGCTACTATCAGTTGAGCTCCATTTAGCTAGTGGACTGGTGACCACCGCACCGCACTTGACCCAATACACGTGCGCACTCATTCATCCATTCAATAAACCACCCCGCTCATTCACTCACAGATGCACACTTGGCAATACACCTAACTGCCGTCGCCGCCGAAACACAGCATTCGCATAATCATTCATTATGGCAATCAGCTGGCTGGTGGAGAGTGCTTCACGCACACACCCCACACCGTCCGTCCGACTAATCCCCATCCGCCCAAGGTCCCTCAAATCTGAGTACAACGGGCACTCACACAACACATGCAACCAATCCTCACGCGCAGCCCACACATACACTCAGCACTTGCACTCATGCAAAAATGCATTGAGTGACCCGAGTCTAGTGAGTAGGAACCCAAGGCACAAGCCGAAGCCGAAATCCCTGAGCCCTACCACGAACCTCACGTCCCGTATGTACTCATACGTCGTTCTGCCACGGGGACTTTCGGGGCAACGTTGTTGCCAACGTTGCAGAACACAGTCCTCCAGTATACGCTAGGGATCGCAATTTTTTGCCATTTTGCGATCCCGGGATTTTCGGGATTGAAAAGTCAAATCCCGGGATCCCGGTATTCAAATAACAAATTTTTTAAATAAAACAATTTTACCAAATTGCATAAATACTTGTTTATAATATATTTACCATAAAAATGGACACAGTTTAATCACATTTGGGTAGTTTTAAGATTTTTTATCTTGAAATTAATCACATTGTAAGGCGGAAAGGGAGGCAGTCGGTGTTGAGTCGTCGAAGTGGTTGGTTGTGCGCAGTTACAATCAGTTGTCAATTACATTCAAAATTGTCAGTTTAAATTTAAATCAAATAAATAAACATAGTCATCCTTGACAACATTTTGTTTAACTTAAAAGTTTTTCATTTGACATTTAACTTCAGTTTGATAACATTTTGTTTTATCCAAAAATGACACTTAAACATAACTTATTGCTTTGCATCAAATGTATCATAAAGTACATATATACGCATATTTGATAAAAAAAAAATAAAATAGTTAATTTGTTAGTACTCTGTTTTACTTCGATTATTTCGATAAAAAAGTTAAGCGTTGTGATTAACTAAAAACTGAGATCTTAAAAATACTAAGGCATTAAATGTTTTGCCCTCTAATCTAGAGCGAAATTTATTGCAAATAAACCCTGCTGAGAGAAAACATCTTTCAGATTCAACACTTGCTGGTTGAATGCTTAGTAAATAATTAAAAGCCTTTTGCAAAAGACGCCCTCTATCCCCTCTCTCCTCCTTCAGATAAGGAATTGGGTTTTTGTGCTTTTAAATTAATTTCATTTGAACTTTGAAGCATCTTTTGCAATCTTTCCTGTCCCGAAAATCCCGGGATTCAAATCTTTTAATCCCGGGATTTTCGGGACTGGAAAAAGTCCGGGATCCCGGGATTGCGATGCCTAGTATACGCTTATGCTTCACACTGTCAGGACTCTCCACACCTTCGCCTTGCAGCCACTCATACTGCAGCAGCACCTCTCTATTCCCCCTCCTACGGCACACCATATGACTACGAGATCTAGAGGGGCCGCACCTATCAACACTTGCAATGCATCGGTTGATACAGTGCGGCACACAGGCATACATCCTAACAGCATTACATGCTGACAGCAAGTGTTTGCGGCCTACAACCGTCGCGGTCAGTTCATGCCATGCCGACGCTTCGTACGCAGCACAAGCTACGAACAGACGGTAGTAAATGGTACGAACTGCGCATCGGCCGAGTCCTCAGTCACTCCTGAGTACCCGGCGCACCTGACCCATCATACACACAACCCTCTCTTTCAACTTGACCAAGTGGCAAGCAAAACTCATTCAGTATTTGATTTGCGTCTCGAACCGGAGCCCATAGTCGCCCTTTCATTCATACTGTGGGCAGGCACAGTAATCACAATTCAGATCAAATTGTGGTCACTTATGCCCCACCCACCTCGGACACGCCAGCTGAATTCAAACATTCTGCTCGCTGACCCATTCACAAGCGTAACGTCAATGTCACTCACTCCTCTAGGCCCGTCAAAAGTATACAATTCACTTGGTTAGTTGAGAACAACAATGTCTCGCGGAACCAACCATTCACTGATTGCCTCACCCCTTCTGTGGCTCTGGTAGCCGGCAGAATGCCGCGATACCTTGCTGAACTACAACGGAGATCGGCATCCACACCTACCAAGACAGGTGTGCCGCCTGCTAGACGGAACACCGTGTCCAAGTAAGGCTTTAAACGGTCACCATACTTGTAGTAGACACTGCCCACAATCACTGCCAAAGTGACCTTGCACCAGTGTTGCCAAAAAACAAATTTGGTTTGGAGCTAAAATTGTGAAAAAACGAGCAAAAAACAGCTAAAAAAATGGTTTTGGAGCCAAAAAAAGAGCTAAATTTATTTTTTAAGCATTTATCAATATTAGTATTTTTTTACGTATTATATTATATTACGTAAATATATTTATTAACTAAACAAAAACTTATATATTTGTTCAATAAATATCTGTTAAATTAAAATGAAATAAAATTTACTTTTGCACATTTGTCCGTACAACAAAACTTAAAAAGGTTTACATTTTTTAAAGTACTTTGTAGTTTAAATATAAAATACAAGTAGTTACAAATATCACAAATAGTTATTACATATTTAAATCAAATATTTCATCTTCCGAAGAAGAATCGTCATTATTAGTCATTAAGTTTAAGAGATCATCATTTATTGAAACATCATGACAACAGGTCTGTTTAGCAGAGAATAATTTGTACGAATTTGTACACATTTTTACTGGATCCTGAACAAGAAAAACATATGACTGGCTTCCATATGAAATATAAATTTTAAAAATGTTTGGAGGCAAATGGAAACAGCAGAGAAATTGTGCGTTCGCAAGTCTGCTGACCCGTCTTGCAACCGTCTTGCTCAGCTTTACCCGCTGAAGCTGAAAGGGAAGAATTGCAGATTGAGCGCAACGAACTATTTACATTTTGCATTAAATGTCTGATTTAACTTAATTTTCCCTACCACTTCAAACCTCAAATGAAACTTTTAGATCAGCTGTTTAGTTCTCTTACCCTCCTGTTTACACCCTTTTTACTGTGTATTGTGAGTGGGCCAAGTCCCAGTGGTGTAACCAAAAGTTGAAACTTGCAAATTCTTACAAATTGCTGTTTGTTTACTTTTTTAGATAGTTTGATTTTAGGGAGCGTACGCTGGCTTACTCTCCTGATATTTTTTACTGGAAATCTGGCCAATCTGGCCTAACATTTATACAGTCTTTTAAGGCCACTTCTTACTGTCAACAGCGAGTTTAACATAAATAAATTAATTTTATTCCTTTGCTTGTGTTGCTTTTGCAATCCCGAAATACTATAACACCGCCAAGAAAACCACGAATTTTTCGATCAGATCGCATCTTGTGTTTATTCAAGGTTACGTGAATACTTCTCTTCAATGCTACAAACCGCCATATTTATATCTCTTATTCAATTCAGCAGAACCGTTCGTTATGAAAAATAAACGAATGATCTTAGTAAATACAATGTACATATATAAGATTTCAGTACATGGCAACTTATATGTAATACAATTGAGGAAAGAAGACAATGTTTAGTAATTATTATAAAATGCTTATTCAAATACGCAACATGCCGGCGCCCTTGATGTGTCCGCCGGACAGATCAACCAGTTTCATTCGGGCATTGGAATCGGCGCCACTTTGTGTATAGCGCGTCGAATGCAACCGTTTTTAGTGCGAATGTCGACAACACGCACTTGTCCTGCTGCGTCTGCTATGGTGTTCGTCACTCGGCCTATTAGCCATAGTTTGGGCGGTAAGTTGTCTTCTGACACAAGCACTAAGTCACCTGCTGCTACGTTACGCCTTTTTCTAGTCCACTTCGCCTTTTACTGTAGCTGATGCAGATACTCGGATGACCACCCCCTCCAAAAGTGTTGTTGGATGGCCATGATTCGCCTCCAGCGGTTCAAAGGTGAAATCTGTTCCTTTTTGTAGATTCTGAAATGCCAATGAGTGGTCCACCTGTCAAGAAGTGTGCTGGCGTTATAGCTGCTTCATCGTTTGGGTCCGACGACATTGCTGTTAGGGGGCGCGAATTTAATATCGCCTCGATTTCCGCAACCACTGTGCAGAGTTCCTCAAATGTCAAAAATGTTTCAGGCAGAATACGCGCGCTGGTATATAATGAAAATCGATGCCGTTTTTAACGCAGTATTTGGATATTATTCCTTGTACTTGCTGTTCGAAAAATGCTTCACGCAACTCATTCAATTCACGGCGAGCGCCAACAAAATTAATGCCGTTGTCGCAAAAGAGTTGTGTGCATAAGCCGCGTCTTGCGACAAACCTCTTCAACGTTGCAATAAAAGCTTTTGCGGACAAATCTGAAACCACTTCCATGTGCACGGCTTTAGTCGCGAAACAAATAAATACGGCAATATAGCTATTGGTCGTGCGTATCCCTCTCTGCTTGTAAGTTGTCATAATTGGGCCACAAAAATCCATTCCGTTTCTCGTAAACGGTTTGGCCACATTAACTCGTTCCGTGGGTAAATTTCCCATTATTTGTTGCTCTAGTCTCGGCCGGTAATGAAAACATCGTAGACATCTCGTCATTACTGATCGTACCACCCTTCGTGCATATACGATCCAAAATCGCTGTCGCAGAGTCGCCATCAACGCTTGCGTGCCAACATGTTTATACTTTTCATGCACATCACGCACGTAGCAGCGCACGAAGTTACTCTCGGTAGGTAGCAAAATTGGATGATTTTCGTCGTACGACAAGTCGGCCTTTATTAAGCGACCCCCCACTCGCAAAATATCGACTTGATAGCTGCTGTCTATGAAGATGCTCAATCCTCTCACCTTGCTTGAAGCCGGTACTTCACCATTGCCTTTCAGTGCTCGATACTCCCTACCGAAGTAATGTTGTTGCAAGCAATATGCAATTCGAATCAAAGCTTCGTCTAACATCTTGATAGTGAGTGTCGGCGGTTTTCCACGTGAACCCTTTATTCGCCGTGCCATGCATTCGTTTTTGAGTTGTGTCTAACTCACTTCGCCCTTCTAACCAATTGACGAACCAGTTGCCACTGGTCTTAGCAACTAGCGCCGTAGTCTGCTTCCGCCGCTCTTCGATATCTTCATATAGTTTGCTACACAATTTATTGGCTGGCCATTGATCGCACGGTTTCATCAAAAATGATGGACCGGAGAACCAAAAAGAATTAAGCAATTCGTCAACGTACGCACCTCTGGATACGACATCAGCTGGATTCTGTCGCGATGGAACATGCCTCCAAATCACCGTTTTCGTTGCCTCTTGTATTAAGGCCACCCTATTGGCCACAAACGTTGTCCACGTCGACGGATGTGCTCTCAGCGACTCCAGTACTATTTCCGAGTCACTCCACAGATACAGCGCATCAGGATGCCTCGGGAAAATTAACAGCGTTTTCGTCACCAATGTGGCTAGCAGATGAGCTGCCATCAACTCTAATCTTGGCAACGATTTCGTTTTTATCGGTGCATCTCGTGATTTGCACTCCACAGTTGCACGGTGACATCATTGTGGTCATCGATCGAACGTACGTCGATGCAGCATCCGTAGGCTCGCTCTGAAGCATCGGCGAAACCATGCATCTCCACTCGTGCAGCGGTTTTCGTGCTTAAAATGTAGCGCGGTACATTAATCTCACGAACTTTCTTTAACCTATCTCGAAACTCTGTCCAATAGCTATGCAAATGCATCGGCAGCGACTCGTCACACGTTACTTTTTTTATCCACAAGTCTTGCATGAAGATTTGGGCTTTTACTACTACGACGGATTTACGAGTCCGAGTGGATCAAACAACGACTACATCTCTGCTAATACGACCCTTTTGGTGATGGCTTTAGCATTATTCATCTCCGGCCACACATATCTGAAAAGGTCTGGGGCTGGCTCCCAAATAATACCAAGCGTTTTGATGATTTCAGTATCATTAACACGTAGTGTTTTCTCTTTCTCGTCTTCTGGCACTTGCCGTAAAAAATTGTTGTTGTTGGAATGCCACTTACGCAATGTAAAATGAGCCGAATTGGTAAGGTCGGACACCTCTAAATAAATTTTGCGCAACTCTGCTTCTGTGTCTGCCCCGCTTATAAAATCATCCATGTAAAAGTCTGACTGCACTTTCAGCGATCCAAGAGGAAACTGCTTTACACCATCTTCACCCAGTTTCTTTAAGCAGCAGGTTGCTAAGTATGGAGCAGCAGTTGTCCCATAAGAGATCGTAAGCAACCGATACGCCTCCATCTTGTCGTCACTGGAGCGTCGCCACAGTATCGCCTGGTAGTTGCTATCTTGGTCAGTAACCCATGCTTGCCTATACATCTTCGTCACGTCAGCTGTAAGGGCATACCTGAAGCATCGAAAGCGCAGCACGATCGCCAGCAAATCATCTTGCACGATTGGTCCTTTCATCATTACGTCGTTTAGAGATAAGCCGCTACTGGTCCTGCTGCTACAGTCGAAAGACTACGTGGTGGCCGGCGCTGGAAAGGAACCACAATATCAATAGACTCAGTGCAGTGCAGAGGGCGGCGTGTGTCGGAATTACGGGGGCCTTGAGGTCCTGCCCGTTTGACGCTTTGAACACGCTTCTCCATCTGCTGCCAATTGAATCTTTTATAAGACGGTCGGCCGCTTCGAGCGCATTGAGATTGAGAGAGTCATCCCAATGGGCGGAGAGACCTTATGGACATAGTATTATCCTCACGAAGGTTCCAATGGACCTAAGGGGGGATACGGACTACACCACAAATTGTGCCGACTTTGATGTTAGGTTTTCGACGCTCTTCCCTCCCAGAAGAGAATGGAAGCGTAACGCATCTTCTTTAACAAACACAGGAACCTCACTGTACACAGACGGTTTAAAGATGGACTGTGGAGTTGGGGCAGGAATTTACTCTAAGGATTTGGTAGTGGAAAGAGCCTTTCATCTACCAGATATATGCAGTGTCTTTCAAGCGGAAGTCTTTGCGATAGGAGAAGCCTGTAGGATTCTCCTACAGCAAGAAGTCCGAGGTAGGGATGTTAATCTTCTCAGATAGCCAAGCAGCCATTAAGGCACTCACCAAGCCCATAGTCAAATCCAAGCTAGTCAGAGACTGTAAGGAGTTGCTAAGGCAGGTGAGCGGCCTGGTGGATCTTACTATCTGTTGGATACCCGGTCACGCGGGAATCAGCGGAAACGAGTCGGCTGACGAGCTAGCCAAGGTGGGATCTGCCATGGACACACAGCCCGAAAGGGTGGCACCGCCTTTAAATGCAAGGCTAAGACAGTTAAAGGATTATTTCCTGCGGAAAGCGGATAGTAGGTGGCGCAATATTTTCAGCTCCAGAGTGGCTTGGCAGATCTGGTCACGCTACAGCTCCCACAGAACCAACGACCTGCTGCTAAATTCTCGTAGGAATGTTTCTAGGCTAACAGCCGTGATCACGGGTCACTGGCAAAAGTGCTAATTGGGCGTGCTCAGTGGACACGCAGTCGCCGCTACCTACCTACCTATGTCCTCGATAGCCTCACAAATTCTACCTTTGAGGTCTTGAATCGACGCTGGGCTGTTGGCGTACACCTTATCTTTCACGTGGCCCCAAAGGAAGAAGTCACAAGGTGTTAAATCACAAGATCT
The DNA here is from genome assembly GCA_963971225.1 of Melieria omissa. NCBI lineage: Eukaryota > Metazoa > Arthropoda > Insecta > Diptera > Ulidiidae > Melieria > Melieria omissa. The sequence continues at coordinate 49,247,458 of OZ020269.1, read as the reverse complement.
CGGTGGCCAATTGTGATCACCTCTTCCAGAGATAACACCCAGAGGACCCAATCAACAAAGACACGACGTTGTTGATGATCGGTCGGCTTGAGTTCTCGTGTTAACTGAACTTTATAAGCCTTAAGACCCAAGTCTTTATACAAAATACGGTGTAATGACGTTTTTGGAATGCCCAATTCCAAAGAACGACGAGGAATCGACAAACCTGAGTTTTCTTCAACACTTTGAGCTACAGCAGCAATATTCTCAGTTATTCTTGAGCGACGTGCACGGGTTTTATTCTTCACATCACTAACTTGTCCCAACAGCTCGAATATTTCCACCAATTTCTGCATTGCGGTCCGACAAGGTGCTTCACGACGACCCAAAAATGCTTTAGTTTTGCGAACTGTGACTGCAAGATTTTCACCATTTTTGTAGTGAATTTTAATAATTTCAATGCGTTGTTGAAGCGTGTATCGTTCCATTTTTAGTAATGGCGTAGTTTTTACTTGTCAAATGTCAAAGAATAAAAGCTTCAAAAGTGACAGCTACCGAAATACCGGGTGATTCAAAATAACACCTCTTGTTGGAAACCCTATAATAACTATAATACCTGTCCCCTAGATTGGTTGGGGCTAGACATTGGCTGTCTATGGCACTGCGTTCATTTTGAACTATTGTGCCTACCTGTCCCCTATGTAAATAAAGAAATTAATGCAGAAATTTAAAATGTATTCAGATATGGCGATAAGACATATGTATGTATACAAAGAAAATAACAAATAAAAACACTGAAATTATAACCATTAACGATCACACACTAATCGTGAAAAATGCTAAAAACAACTCCATTTCAAGTAACTGTGAGTTGGAAAGTAACAACCTATATGGAAACTTTATTATACAGTACAATAACAGCCTGATTCTGTGCATTCTTGACAAATTTTTTATCAAGAAATTTTGTCAAGATTTTTATCAAGCAAAAGCTTTGCTCGTATTCTGATCCAACATTGATAAAGTAAAAAGCTCATTTAATTCAACATAAGGTGAATATGCGACAGTTGTTAAATTGTCAAAAAATAAGACAAACAGTTTAAGTAAAGTAAGTTTTGCAAAAAAAAACCGGCCTTGATAGCCCAGCGGGTACGCGCTGGCTTCTCATACAGAGCGCCCTGGGATCGAATCCTGGCTGGGCTGGAAATAAGTTCGTGCGTTTTTTTCAATAGTTTCATCACAATAGGCGCTTTTTGCATACAAAAAATAATTCGTGGGAGGTAACGGCATTTTTTTTTTATTTTCTCTGATGTAAAAGTGTAAACATGCACAATTCTTCCATTTTCAATAGGCAAAATTTCAATTTGTATGCTGTTGTCAATAGCATTCAAACGTTTGACAATTTATCAAGAAAAGAGCTTTTATATTTGGGATAGAATACCGATTCTTGACAAATAATAAAAACTTGACAAATAGTCAATATGGTGAATTTATCAAGTGTACAGAATCGGGCTGTAATTGTTCGCTGGAAATAGAAAACAAAAAATTTTAAAACAACGTGAACATTTATGTTGACAATATTATCCTACCAAAGTTTAGCAATATTACATTTAACACTTCATTCACTATAGAAGAGATAAAATTAACAACAATAGAAAATCTAAAAGAAATTAGAGAAATCAAATACAAAAACCAAACTATAATATACAGCGTACCAACAATTATAGTAATAATATCAATAGCAATTACAATAATATTATTATACAAAAATTGGGCAAGACCGAATGAAGGAATTCAGGAGAATCCTTTATCTAGGGGGGAGGAGTTATGTATACTCTCCCGTATACCGCACCAGATATCCATGCCATAGTAAATAAGTATGTCCAGAGTCAATAAACTCGGAACAGAACGAACTCGACATAGTGAGTTCAACGTTTGCCGCGGAAATCCGATCCAGGCAGAACCAACATCAGCGTTATGATTGCTGAGTTGCTTATACTTGGCCAGCGGAAATCTGCTGGATGAGCAGACGGTCAATAGGTTCGTTTTCTGCCGAGTTGACGATTTTTGTATGGGCATGCTTATTATTGATTGGCACTTGGTTGCGGCATACGAACTTTTGTAAACTTAGTCTTAAGACCAAACTGAGTGTTCCTACGGTAATCCCGGTATTTCGTAGTTTTTTTATTCCGACTTCATTTAATCAAAATATCTTTAATTCGAAACTATTCTTACATCGTAAAATATCAATGGTCCCTAGCGATTATAAATTACTTGAACTCAGTGGCCCACACAGGGGATAGAGGATTGGGGTTCAAACCTCCCCGTCAAATTCAAAAATTGCTGGTACAAAATATAGTTCCAAACGGAATCCCGCTCAGAAGTTATACACAAACCCCTCATCCCAAATGAAATTCTGTGTGCGCCACTGCTGGGACCTCATTGTATTAGATAAGTGGCCGAAACTTAGTTTTGGTTCCAGTTCGACTTTAAAAAATCGGTTACGGTTGGGTACTAACGCGGAACAAACAATAAACAGAGCGCGGGGAGGGAAGCAATAGAGGGGACGAGAACGCACGGATGTAAAATGTGAGAGAGTAAAATGAGAAGCTGCGAGCGAGCAAAACCAAAATTATGAAGAGCAAACAGATAAAATTATTAATCGCATGCGGGTATACAAAATTTACGCACCACATACTGTGGTTGTTATTGGCCAACAAAGCGATGTGCCACATGCATATTGGCGGTGGCTCGGGCTTACTGTCTGCTTGCCTTTTTACAAAGAAGAACAAGAAGCAAACAGACGAAATTTGTATAGAAAAAATGAGCTGATAAGATGAAGTGAAAATAACACGGAACTTACATATTTCAGCTCGTAAAAAAAGCCGTAAGAAGTAAAGATAACTACAACGAAAAAAAATACGAGTTCAAAAGCATCGCGAAAATTGAATTTCCGCGGGATACTTACATTCGATTTCGATTTTTTGTGGCGTTAAGTTGGTACCTCATGTCCCTCACTTATGCCAACAAGTTGGGTTAATTTTTGATAGCTGCTTTGCTTGGACGTGTTCTGGCTCGTCTTCGATTTTTGCCTATTCCAAAAAAAGCTTTGCTTACAGTTTTCTTCGATTACAGGGACTTGCAAGTTATGCGCAATTTTCGCGAAACAATCCGCCACAAATGCTCTGATTTGTGCGCAAATGTTTGGGCAAACGACAACACACTTATGCTGCCGCAGCCATCGTATTCCCCAGATCTGGCCCCCTGTGACTATTTCTTGTTTCCGAAACTGAAAAGGCCGACGAAAGGACGACGCTAAGATACGATTGAGGAGATAAAGACGGCATCGAAAGAGGAGCTGAACAAGATAACAAAAAAAGTATTTGAAGTGCTTCAAGGATTGGGAAAAACGTTGGCTCATGGGGATTACTTTGAAGAAGACAAAGTAGATATTTATAAATAAATAAATAACTTAAAAAAACACAAAATTCGCGACACTTTTTGAACAGACCTCGTATATTAGTAAAAATATTCTAACAAGGCGCATTAAAAAAGTGATAATCAGTGGAAAACTACTGTAAGAATGTTATGCCAATAATGTGCACGAGTAAAACCAAGCTGGCTTGCTGAAAAAAACAACAACAATGCGTGTATTCATCATATGTAAGCGTGCATCAATTTGAGAATGCAAGGGGATATCATAAAGCAGCTCTCCGCTCGCGCTTACTCTCTCGTTTCCGTTTTCGTTAACGCTTTCTCACCTTTGTTGATTCCCTTTGCGTTTGAAGTGAAAGCGCACAATAATTTCAGATGCGTCTTCGGTTGCTTGTCCTGTGATACTTATTATAATAGAGATATATATGAAATATGTTGTTATTATTAAACGAATTTGTACAACTAATTATATGCAAGCATTTGAAATTAGCACAATATAATCGAATCTTCTCACCAGAGAGAAAGTGCAATCGGTTGACAGGATACCAACGTCCAAGGGGGAAGTGTGATTAGCCACACAAAAACCTGAACCCTTAGGTTTTAATTCAGGATTGTGAAATGTTATGACGGCTGATAAGGAGCAGGTTATTAAGCGAAAAGTAAGTTTAAAGGAAAAATCTGCACATAATTGTCGGAGAAATCGAAATGGTATCATAGCGACAATACTGTTGGCAATAACTGCGGTGGCAACCTAGGAAAGTAAATCAGTAAACATACAAAATGTTGTTATAATAAATAACTGACTACTGTCTGAGCAGAATACATATACATATATTTATATTACTACTAGTAGGGCCCTGCGGCTTTGCACGCAAGCTTGAAGTCAATGGGCCGTGACCCGTCGAAGAGTGTGACCCGGTTTCATATGCGTCTTTCAGTTCCAGAGTTACGCGGGAAATTTCAGTCGCAAAAAATATACTGTCAGTAGAATGACACATCTATGGGACAATGGTATACAAAACTTCAAAGCTTTCCAACTTATTGTTCCGAAGATATTCCACATTAAAAATTTGGGTTTTATGGGCGGTGCCATGCCCCTCGTCCAATACCCACCCAACTCTCCCTGTCAAAGGGCACGTCGAAATCGTATGCATGTGCCAAATATCTTGATGTGTGCTTTGCAGTTCCAAAGTTATTGAACACAATAAGGTCGCTTGAAAAGTACCACGCCCCTTGTCACCCGCCCATACAATTTAAGCACTTGAACGACACGTCCAAGCAATGATGCTATATCAAAATTCAATGCTGGCCGACTTATAATTCCGAAGATATTTCATATTAAAAACTTGGTTTGTATGGGCAGTGCCAGGCCTCCTCGTCCGATACCCACCCCATTCCCCATTTCGAAGGGCACATCTAATTCGTAAGTTTGTGTCAAATCTCTTAACTGTGTGTTATTCAAAACATTTGAGTTGCTTAAAAAGTGCCACGCCCCTTTTCCAACGCTCACAAAGTTATACCAGTGAAACGGCACATCAATCGCTGGCCCCGCACCAAATTTTAATGCTGCCCCATTCCTCATTCCGAAGATATTCCATATAGAAAATTTAAGTTGTATGGGCGGTGCCACGCCCCTTTGTCAAAAAACCACCCCATTCCCCTATCGAATCGCTAAATCGTCTGATACCCATATTGCTATGACGGACGGGCGTGACGGAAAGGCATATCAGGTGGGCGTGGTCAATCTTATATATCCTATGTTAACATCAATGAAACACGGAATCATTTAATAGTAATAGGTACTGATTTACAGACATGTACCGTAGCTTCATTTTGTTAGTTTAGTGGGCGCGGAAAGTGGGCGTGGCCAATTATATTATAGCCTATGTTTGCCGCAATTGCACGCTGAATCGTTTGATACCCATATTGCCTTAAAAAAGCATACCATAGATGAGTTTTGTTACCATAGTGGGCGTAAGAAGGGGGCGTTCTCACATAGCCTATGTACCATTCCCGCAGATAACAAAATGTTTGGTGCTTATTTCATCTAAATCGGTTCAGTGGTTTTTGCCTGATTGTGGCTCAAAAAACGTCACACTTGCTTTTATATAATAGTATAGATATAGATAAGGGAGACCCAGCCCGGGTTGTGAACCAGGTTGGGTTGTGAACCATTACTGTTTTTTCTTTCCCTAATTGACATATCGCCAATCTTTCAACTGTCAAGTTTGTCTTTTGATATGACTCTGCTTTTGTGGTTACACCGAAGTGTAAACACGCATTGCTTGTGGCAGCTGCACACATTGTGTTTGAAAATCGACTGCGAAAACTTTTTTGCTTTTTTTAAAGTGCTATCCAAGTGACTGAATTTATTCCAAAAATGTAAGTAACACATATTTATTTAGGGTATTGATTCTATTTTACGATCCAATATTTGTTTATGTTGACATATGATTGGAAGTGTCGTTATTTTAAAAGTTTCCAAAATGGCATCGTGGTTGGGCTGTAAACCACTGTGGGGGCTGGGTTATAAACCACCTGGTTTTCGTATTACATTTCCACTAGGACGGTCAAATATCGCCGGATTTATTAAAATAAAGTATTTTTATGTAATGACCCTTCAATTCCCATGTCCAAAATAGTGAAAAAGAAGATTTTCTTTTTAAATAAAATAGCTTAGATACGTCTGGATAAGACAAAAAAATACATAAAAAATTTTTAAACTACCCTCATTTTTATATTGAAAGAAACCACACAAACTCGCACTGCTTAAAATACGCGTGAAACAAATGAATAAATTTGACAAATGACGTTTCGCTAGTGTTGCTAGGAAAATTAAATAAAAAAGTACTGCTAATTGACTTTGGTATACAAGTGTTCGAATTTAAAAATTAAAACCTATGTGGTAGGAAACAAATATTAAGCATCTGTCACCTACAGGTGACACTGGGAATTGAAGAGTTAAATAAATTTTCAACTTATTTCAAAATTATGGGTGTTTTCTTCGTATTGTCCGACTTTAATTGCGATTTGCCAGATGGTTCATAACCCAGCCACTTTTTTGGAAAAGCGAAAAATCACGTCCTTAGAAAATTGGACGTAGAGAGTTAAATGTTAATCAAAACGGTAATCTGTCTTCGTAACAAATTTGCGCTTTATATTTACCTTTCCAACGGTATCTTCGATTTTTCAATATCTTTATTCTGTGAAAAGTTAGAGCCAAAAACAAAACCCGGTTCACACCCCAGCCCTCTCCCTTATAGATTAAAAGATACTGGCGCATAATCATAGTCAAAATAAAGTACACTTTTATATCAATAAAGTATAGTTTTAAGTAAAGTCGGCTTTAAGTCAATCGAGTTAGAGCATACTTTACGCTTAAGGTATACTCTAACTTTAAAACAGGCAAAAGCTGTTGCTAAACCAGTTACCAATGAGTCAAAATGAGCAAAAATGTCACTTATAAAATACTCAGTTCGCCGTGATTGTGTTTATATATAAAAAAGTAGCTGACCCGGCGAACTTTGTATCGCACGACATTTGTTGTGTTTTTATAATGAAATAATCAATGTTGCTGCTACGTTTAAGTAAAGACATGGACTGCGCTTGAACCAGATCGAAATTATATGGGCGGTGCCATGCCCCCTTATTCAATGCCCTCTGTCGAAAGAGAAAATGGTAGGTTCGTACTAAGTTTCATTGCTGAGCGACTTATAGTTCAGCAAAATATTTGGGTCACGAAAAATGTGCCACGCCACTTGTCCAACGCCCATCAAATCTTACACGGTGCAACACTGAAAATACACCTGACAAATTACATAGTGTAGGCTGTTTATATGGTCGAATAATCCATAAAAATATTTTTGTTATATTTGTTGTACCCTCCAAATTTTTTTTATTTACAAAAAACCGTTTTTACAAACTTTCCGCGGTAATCTATGAATATCTCAGTCATTCTTTTAACGATTTTCAATATGTAATATGTTTTGGAAAGAGCATTGTCAGACCTTTCGAATGATGTATGTCAATTCATTGTTTAGACAAATGAGTAGTAAGTTTTTATCGCATAAACCTTGAAAAAGTGATTTTTTTCTCAATTTTTTTAACTTTAACCAGTTTTTATTGCATAATGAAACAAAAAAATTAATAAAGTTAGGTAATATTCCGAAAGAAGATTTATTTACGAACAAATCTATCATGTGTATTGCAGTGTGTACAATGAATTCGTCTTAAATTTTTATTTAAATCTCAAATGAATACATATTCAAGGCTTTATTTTCCAGTTACGAAAAAATAGCGTAGATTCCGCAGTTTTGGTCCAATTCAATAAAGCAATACACCAATTTGTTCGTAAAAAAATCTTCTTTCAGAATATTACCTAACATTATTAATTTTTTTGTTTCATTATGCAATAAAAACTGGTTAAAGTTAAAAAATTGCGAAAAAAATCATTTTTTCAAGGTTTATGCGATAAAAACTTACTACTCATTTCTTTAAACAATAAATTGACATACATCATTCGAAAGGTCTGACAATGCTCTTTCCAAAACATATAACATATTGAAAATCGTTAAAAAAATGACTGAGATATTCATAGATTACCGCGGAAAGTTTGTAAAAACGGTTTTTTGTAAATAAATAAAATTTGGAGGGTACAACAAATATAACAAAAATATTTTTATGGATTATTCGACCACATAAACAGCCTACAGTATGTTACTTGTCAGGTGTATTTAATTTTTTTTTTTTGTAGCACAGTGTTATCAGTAGAATGACTCATTTATGGGACGACGGGGTGCTAAATTTCAGTGTTGACTTACAATTTCTAAGATATTCAATTATTAAGATTTGGCTTGTATGGGTGGTGCCACGCCCCCTTGTCCAATACTCGTCCGATTCCCTCTGTCGAAGGATCTGACTAAATAGTAAGTTCGTAGTTAATTTAATTGATGTGTGACTTATGGTTCCAAAGTTATTGTCTGAAAATGTTCAGAATTCACGGTTAAATATGGCAGGGATTTTCCGACTTTTCCAAAAGATTTTTCGAAATTTTCTTTTCGCACGAATGTGAACTGACTCATTACGAATCCAACAAAAAAACTCTATGGAAATCGGCCGGTCCGTTTGAGCGTGATTCGCTTACTCACATACATCCACTTTCTTTTATATAAATACCAGGTATGCGCATATGAAACCGGTAATTATTTTTGAAAAAACACGTTTATTGTGAGGAAATGATTACAATTTTATTCTTCAAAGTAATGGCCATCACTAGCTACACATTTTTCCCATCTCTCAGGCAATTTATGGATGCCTCGCCAAAAAAATGTTTCGTCTTTTGACTGAAACCAATCATCGATCCATTTTTTGACTTCTGCGTGAGAATTGAGGCGCCGTTCCGTTACTGCGTGGCCCATCGATGCGAACATGTGATAATCCGAAGGCGCCAAGTCTGGTGAGTAAGCCGCATGAGCAAGAGCTTCCCAGTTGTACGATGCAACCAATTCTTTGGTGGCTCTAGTGCGGTGTGGTGGTGCGTTGTCATCGAGGAAAATCACTTTGTGTTGCCTGGCTTCATATTCTGGGTGTTTTTGGCGTATAGCACGGTTCAAATCGGCCAATTGTTGTTGGTAACGTTCACCGTTAACCGTTACACCAGGTTTTAGAAGGTCATACCATATGACACCACGCTGGTCCCAGAAAACACATAGCATGGCCTTCTTTCCGAAGCGATCTGGCCTTGCGGTCGATTGCGCACTTTCGCCGCGGTTAACATACGATCTTTTTCGTTTGGGATTCTTGAAATAGACCCACTTTTCATCACCAGTTACGGTTTGATGCAAAAACGACTTTCTTTTGTACCGGGCGAGCAGCATTTCACAAGTGGTTTTTCGGTTTTCTTGCTGCCTTTCAGTCAGTTCATGTGGCACCCATCTACCGACCTTTAAAATTTTTCCCATTGCTTTTAAACGTTTTCCGACGGTCCGACGGTCAACACCCAATTGTTCTGCGAGCTGTTTTTGCGTTTGGCCATCATCTTCATCAAGCAATGCTTGCAATTCGGCGTCTTCAAACTTTTTTGGTGACCGGCCACGCTCCTCGTTTCTCACATCAAAATCACCACTTTTAAATTTATTGAACCACTCGATACACTGTGTGCGACCAAGAGCATGCTCGCCGTAAGCTTCCACAAGCATTCGATGCGATTCAGAAGCGTTTTTCTTCAAATGGTAACACAAAATTAACTGTGTCCGCAAATCGTAATTTGTAGGCACGTAATCCGACATTTTCCGGAGCGTCAAACAATGCGTTGTTGGATGAAACTTGACAAATTGTGAACTGAATATTGTTGACATATGACAGAAGAAGTAAACATGACATTTGGTACCGTTCCGAAGTTTATAAATATTCGGCTATTTACCGCTAGATGTCGGTACCGGTTTCATAGGCGCATACCTGGTAGAAGATGAAGAAAAGGAAGTGAAATGTTTCGTTTTGAAGAAATTTAAAAAGATTTTAATATTTTGAACGATTACAGTGTGCTGAGGCGGCAAAAAATATAAAAAACCGGATCGTTCCCTTTGAGTTCTGTACCTGTGAACTTGCGCGCACGGGCTGAAGAAAACGCGTGTTTCTCCTTTTGTTTCTATGTTACAACTGACTCTTTATTTAAGGTGATCTTTTGTTCTAACTGTACCGACACACAAAAATAATTCAGTACATAGACTAACATGAGAATTAACGAAGCGGTTAAATAGTGAATGTATATGTAAGGACATAATATACAAGAATGCTTAAACATGAGTTTTAAATAAATGCAAATTCGTATTTGAGTGGGAATGAGAAAAAAGTTGTTTCTAAAAGTTGTAATGAGTAAAAAATATTTCATGTTGACTTATATTAGAATTCGAAATGGGCTTCAACATTCCGGGGGCGTTGAAAGGATCGGCTTTCAAGAATTCATCAGCAACGCTAGCTTATGTATTGGGCGGCAGAACATCCCTTTTGCAGTTTTCACGTCGGCGACCCTGGTTTTTCCGTCTTTGCCAGGATAAGTGGCAACAACTCCCCCGGTCGCCCACTTCTTAAGTGGCAAGTTATCTTCGTGCATGAGTACCAGATTATCGTTGGTAACGTCATTTCCGTTGTTCGTCCAACGTTAGCTTTATAAGCTATGTCTTATAGAAGGATATACGTATAAGATAAACATTTATTCTGGAAGAAGGCCAAGTTCAATAATACAGTCGCATCCACATAGCGTGGTCATGGAACTTATGGAAGGTCTTTTACATCAAGGGAGAATTTTGTACGCTGACAATAATTACACTAGTGTGCGCTTAGCAAAGAGCTCTGGCAAAAAAAACCCTTTTTTTGTGGGAAGCTTCGAGCAAATAGATCACTTTTGCCAAAAGTTGCGAAAATAAAACAAAAAAAGGCGATATAATAAATGCACAAAAATAAGACGTAAAATTTATTAAATGGACAGATAGAAGGGCAGTGATGATGTTGACAACCTGTAAATCCCATAAGTGCTGTCTCATAGAAGTCACTATCAGAGGACATAAATCTGTACAAAAGCCTGATTGTATTCTAAGCTATAATAAAGCTAAAAAAGGAGTCATCTTTCTGACCAAATGTCAGCATATTACAGTTGCCTAAGAAAAACCCTTAAATGGTAAAAGAAGATAATTATAGAATTAATGTGTGGCACAATGTTACTAACAGCCCGATTCTGTACACTTGATAAATTCACCATATTGACTATTTGTCAAGTTTTTATTATTTGTCAAGAATCGGTATTCTATCCCAAAAATAAAAGCTCTTTTCTTGATAAATTGTCAAAAGTTTGAATGCTATTGACAACAGCATACAAATTTAAATTTTGCCTATTGAAAATGGAAGAATTGTGCATGTTTACACTTTTACATCAGAGAAAATAAAAAAAAAATGCCGTTACCTCCCACGAATTATTTTTTGTATGCAAAAAGCGCCTATTGTGATGAAACTATTGAAAAAAACGCACGAACTTATTTCCAGCCCAGCCAGGATTCGATCCGAGGGCGCTCGGTATGAGAAGCCAGCGCGTACCCGCTGGGCTATCAAGGCCGGTTTTTTTTTGCAAAACTTACTTTACTTAAACTGTTTGTCTTATTTTTTGACAATTTAACAACTGTCGCATATTCACCTTATGTTGAATTAAATGAGCTTTTTACTTTATCAATGTTGGATCAGAATACGAGCAAAGCTTTTGCTTGATAAAAATCTTGACAAAATTTCTTGATAAAAAATTTGTCAAGAATGCACAGAATCATGCTGTAAATGCATGGTGCATATATACTAAATTTGGTGCTCGTAAAAATGTTTGTATCCTAAAATTCCGTATAAGTATAATTGGCGTTCGCTCATATTCTGAAAAAATATGATGGACCGATAAGAACGACAAGGAATCGATGAAAGAACTGCTATCGTTCAATAGCTGAGAAGGAAGGAAGCCGAAATGCCATTAACAACACCAAAAGAGTCAACACATATTGCACAGACTGCAAAGATAAACCAACGCTTTGTATCCCATGTTTTGAAGAAGTACATAAATGATTTATACGTTATTATAAATTTTTTTTCCATTTTGACAACTTTGTTTGAAGAATTATTTTGTTAAATTGAAAGTAACTATAAGAAATAATTTTGTTTTATTTTAAAAACAACTATGAAAAATACATTTTTTTTATGTTTAAAACGATTACAAAAAATATAATTTTATAATTTCCCACTGTATTTTATATTAGCACTTTATCTCTTTCCAGTATGGTTTTTGAAAAAAAATTATAAACATTTGTGGACCACCAGTGGTCCGTGCCGCCAGATAAATGAATTTGCCTGTGGACCACCAGTGGTCTACGCCGCCAGATAAGCACAGTGCCCGTGGACAACCAGTGGTCCACGCCGGGTAGAACGTGTTAAACAGGATCTGATCCAATCCAGGAAAACTGAATGAAACCTCAAAATTTAAAGCTTAGACAGGAGTATGTCATGTGAAGTTTTGTCGAAAGCTTTAGAGAAATCGGTATAAATTGTGTCCATTTGAAATTTATTCTGAAATGCAGAGAAACAGTAATAACTAGGTATCGGATTTATATTGTTACGAATACTAGGTCTAGTGCGCTGTTACGTATCACTGGATTGTGCAATTTGAAAATAAGACAAATTTAATTATCCGAACGCAGTCAATAAAAGCCAACAATCACTTTACTAAAAGTTTCCCTTATTATCGCGACCGTCGTTGCCAGAGTGAATTATAGCACGGCGCGTAGCGACAGGGTTGCTTTGCACAGCGACAGACTGTATTATCGTTACACTGCCCACCACTTAGACTTGTTCGTCCCGAACAAGTGCCGAGGCTCCGCTGTGATACGGCGCCAGACGCTCCAAATGGACTACCTTCAGCTTAGCGCCTCTGTTGCTGCAACGTTGAATCCTGTATACCACGTCGTTAATCCTAGTCACGATTTCGTACGGTCCTTCCCTTGATGTTTGGAGTTTCGGAGACAAACCTTTCCTCCGCTGCGGGTTGTAGAGCATTACCAGATCGCCTTCTTGGAACCCTGCTGAGTTGGCCCGTACATCATATCTGGCTTTCGCCTTATCGCTGACCAGTTTGGTGCGGCTCCTTATAAACTGGTGAATTTCCTCCAGTTCCGCCCGCTTATCGACCACGTAGTCCGTCTTAGCGCCTCCCGTCGTGCTGACTTCAAGTCAGCGGGTAACCGCAACTCTGTGCCGAACACTGCTCGGGCTGGAGTGAGTGATGTCGTGTCGTGCGGGGCTGACCTATACGCCATCAGGAACAGGGGGATATGCGTGTCCCAATCCTTTTGATTCCTGCCTACCACTTTACGCAGGTATTCCTCCAGTGTCCGGTTAGAGTGTTCCACCATGCCGTCGGACTGTGGGTGCAAAGGAGTGGTACGCGTTTTCCTTATTCCCAGCAGCTCACACACCTACTTGAATACCGCAGACTCGGAATTCCGGCCTTGATCTGAGTGCAACTTCAACGGAACTCCGAACCTGGCTACCCAGTTGTTTACCAGCTTTTCCGAGATCGTAGTGGCTTCCTGGTTAGGAATAGGGTACACTTCGGGCCATTTGCTGAAGTAATCCTTTACCACCAGCACATATTTGTTGCCTTGAGTACTAGTTGGGAATGGGCCGGCGACGTCCATAGCAATCCGCTCGAAGGGCGCTCCCACGTTGTACTGCTGCATGCGGCCTCGAGATCTTCTTGTCGGCCCTTTCGCGGCTGAACATCGGTCGCAGCTCTTAATCCACTCGGCTACAGACTCCTGACATCCTACCCAGTAGAATCGTCTTTTTATTTTGGCGACGGTTTTGGTGATGCCCAGGTGCCCTCCACTGGAGTCGTTATGGTATGCCTCGATGACTTCGGTGATCCTGCATTTCGGCACTACCATTAGGGAGTTACTGGTCCGACCATCCGCGCTCTCCCATTCGCGGTACAGGCATCCTTCTTTCAGCCGCAGACTTTTCCACTGTGCCCAGTGAGCCTTAGCGATCGGGCTTTCACCGGCCGTCTCCTGCCAGTCTGGACGTGCGCCTTGCTCCTTGCCTTCGATGAGTTTTGCAAGATCCGCATCCTCACGCTGGTCCTTTTGCAGCCTCTCCGCAGACCACTCTTCCTCTGGCATAACGCTTACCAACCGGACGTCCACTATCTGTTCTTTGCTTTCGGCTCGCGAGCACGGCCTGCATTCGACTTTGCACGGACGGCGTGACAAGGCATCGGCATTTCAATGGCTACTGCCCTTGCGATAATCTATCGTGTAGTCGTAGCTCTGCAGTCGCTCGGTCCACCGCGCCAATTGCCCTTCAGGATCCTTAAAGTTCAGGAGCCATCGCAATGCCGCATGATCTGTGCGCAGGCGAAACCTTTGTCCATACAGATATTTGTGGAAGTGTTTTACGCAGTCCAATACCGCCAGCAGTTCTCTCCGTGTCACACAGTAGTTGCGTTCCGGTTTCGATAGAACCATACTGTAGTACTGTAAGGCCAGAATTGGTGCACTGCACAGTTTTTCGTTCAGACGTGCAAAAACCTGCTCCTGCTCTTCGTTCCAATCGAAAGCTTGGCTCTTTTTCGTCAGTTTGTGCAAGCTGCTGGCTATGTTCGCGAATCCCGGAACAAATCGGCGGTAGTATGTGCACAGGCCCAGGAAACTGCGGAGTTCGTGTAGATTGTGTGGCCGGGGCCACTCCTTCACCGCCGTGATGTTACCTTCATCCGTATGTACTCCGCTGGCAGAAACCGTATGACCCAGATACTTGACCTCCTTTTGGAACACCGAGCACTTCTTTGGGTTGAGTTTAAGCCCGGCTTCTCGTATCCGCTCGAATACCTCCTTTAGCTTTCCCAGGTGGTCGTCGAAGTTTTTACCCATCACGATTATGTCGTCGAGGTACACCAGACTCGTCCGACAATGCAGCCCTTTTAGCACGCGTTCCATTAGCCGCTCGAATGTTGCTGGTACGTTGCAGAGTCCAAACGGCATGACGGTGAACTGCCACAAACCATCGCCAACACTGAAAGCCGTTTTCTCCTTGTCCTTGTCTGCAAGCTCCACCTGCCAATAGCCGCTGCGTAAGTTGAGCGTGGATAACCACTGAGTGCCTGACAGTGTGTCCAGGGTGTCATCGATCCGAGGTAGTGGATAACTCTCCTTCTTGGTCACATCATAGAGCTTCCGCTAGTCCACACAAAATCGGGTACTGCCATCCTTTTTGTTGACTAGCACGACCGGCGAGCACCAGGGGCCCGAAGAGGGCTCTATGACCTTTTCTTTCCGCATGTTTTCGATCAAATTTGTGACTTCTTCCCTCTTGGCCAGAGGATCTCGTCTTGGCGGTTGGCGAATCGGTTTTGCACTTCCGGTGTCGGTGCTGTGCTTCACTATGGCCGTTCTTCCGCCGCAAATATTGACCCATAGTGCTGCAGGAGTGACCTCGCCTTCTGTTTCTGCTTGGCCGTTAACTCGCTGCTCCACTGGTTCTCTTGCGGTATGACGTCCATGTTAAAACTGCTCCTCTCATTACCTCCAGGTGGACTACTCTCGCAATTGACCACTGCTACAGCTTCCTTACACTCGCCAATTACCTCATCTTTCCCGACATATCTGGGTGCATTCAGTATTCTGACTGGTATTCTGCCATTCTTAGGTTCCACTAATGTACGTCCGATGATGATGTTGTCGTGTCCTTGTTTCGGTGCTTCTACAACCCACAGCCGACGCGTCCCACCTTTGCCCACACAATCGCCTCAGAATTCGCTGGTATCCTCCTGTGTTGACACGATACAACCTTCCTTACCGCCACGCTTCGCTCATAGCCGGTGTGCAGCGGGAATTCAACGTTGGCATATCTCAGCACATTGTCCTTCAGGTCCAGCGTAAAACCGTGCCTAATCATGAAATCCACGCCGTTAATCACGTCGTCCATTATATCAGCGACGATGAACTCATGTTCCAGGCTGCTGGTGCCGATAGCAATCGTTTTCGTAACTTTTCCTCTTACCGGCGCGCGCTCGCCAGTCGCAGTCCGCAGCTGTATGCCATGCAGCGATTCCCAGTTCTTCAGCAGCTTCCTTTTCATGATCGAATATGACGCTCCAGTATCCAGTGTCAACACGAACAACTTTCTATCTATCTTTCCTTCAATCGTCAAGCTGCTGGGTTGCCGTTTCAGCTGTGAGACCAGGACGGTGGGGCAGCGGGTTGTGGGGATCAGCTCACGCCCCTTTGGGCTGACCCGTTTTAGTTTAACGACTCCTCGTCCTCAGCTCTGCGCTTGTTGGCTGAGCCTCGATCGTCAGTATTCCTCGCTTCAGGCGATTGCGATCGAGAACGGGAACGCCTCTTTCGTTGGCGGCAGTCTCGTGATATGTGACCCTGCTTGCCACATGTCCAGCAAACAACTTTAGAGGAGACAACCGGTGGCCTGCCCGGCGTCTCAGAGCTTATGGCCTGGATCGAAATGTCACTGTCCGGCTGGATTTGACGTATCCTTGCAGATGCATACCGATTGCCTCCAATCCATGTCGCTTCATATGTCATCGCGCTGGTCACCGTTTCCTTAAATGTTGGCTTTCCCATCATCAACGCACTGCGACGTGTTTCTGGATCATGAAGAGCTTCAATAAACGACTCAATCTTCATCCTCTCGAGATCATCAGCACCAAAGTTTGGGTAGCACAACTGTACGAGCCGCTCAATGTCTGCTACATATGTCTGCACCGCCTCGTTGGCTCTTTGCTTGCGGTTCTTCAGCTCACAGTAGTATAGCGCATGGTTGTGCTCGTCGCTATACTTCGCTGCTAACGCTCTCATGATGGCACCGTGATCACTTCTTAAACATTCTGGAACTGATTTCATTACCTCAGCCGCAGGACGTTTCAGCGCCAGTGCCAACCTCCGACTTTTCCTGATATCCGTCCACTGATTTTCCAAAGCAGCCAAGTCGAATTGCAATTTAAATGTATCGAAGGGCGCAGCACCCTCATAAGTAGGCACTTCTGTTCTGGCAGCAAAACCGTCCTGAACCGGTGGCATTCTCGTGGCTGTACCTCCAGAAGTCGTTCGTCTATCTTTCTGTGCATCGAATCTTCCAGACTGTCAACTCGTTTGTTCAAGGATTCATCCAGGTTGTCAACTCGTCTGTTCAGGGATTCACCCATTTCGTCAACTCGTTTGTCCCAATTGTCCATTCGCGTCTCGAGATGCTCAACTTTCACGTTCAGCCTACCGGAAATTCCCTCCACCTTCTGCTCTATGCGCGCAAAATTTTCCGCCATTTCTCGATTTGCAGTCTCGACTTTTGCCGAAATTTCGAGATTCGTAGTTTCCAGCTTCGCTGACATTTGTGCCGCCATTTCGCGATTTTCATTTTCCATTTTGGCTGCCATTTCATGGTTGAAAGTCTCGAACATGCCTTTAAGTGCAACCATTAGCTGGCTCATGTCCAATGCTTGCAGTGGAGCGGCCGCTGCAACCGTACTGTGCGGCGACGCAGCAACAGCAGGCGATTCCTCCACCTTGGCCAACGCCTCTAGCTCCTGCGTTCCGAACTCGTGTGCAGCCCAATCGATGCCTCGTGCCTCACACGCCTCTCGCAAGCGCGGCTGCAACTCCACTTTTCCGCCAGCAGTCGGCAAGTTCCAGGCAGCCAGCTCCTTCTTCAGCTGGTCTACCTTCAGCAGCTCGAGTTTAACCATGTCCGTGCTTTTATAATATTAATTATTTCTTTGTTTACTTTCAATTTTCTACAATCCCACTTCTGACACCAAATGTTACGAATACTAGGTCTAGTGGGCTGTTACGTGTCACTGGATTGTGCAATGTGAAAATAAGACAACTTTAATTATCCGAACGCAGTCAATAAAAGCCAACAATCACTTTATTTCACAGATTTGCACTTCACTGTCCTTACACTTAATGATTTGCTTAATTACTCCGTGTGGCACCTTCACTAGGCAAAATCAAACTGACTGCTGCGCCGCACCCGGCTGCCTTTTATACCTGTCCGGCCATCGCGCAGATCGTTCTCTCACATTCCAGAGTGGACTAAAGGTTTCCATGATGATCGCGACCATCCTTGCCAGGTTGGACTAAAAGTAGCCATCATTGCCAGGTTGGACTAAAAGTTTCCATCATTGCCAGGTTGGACTAAAAGTTTCCTTTATTATCGCGGCCGTCGTTGCCAGATTGAATTGTAGCTTTGCTTTGCACAGCGACAGACTGTCTCATCGGTACAATATGCACACCAAATATGCACGAAATATGCAAAATATATGCAAAACATATGCACTCCATCCAAGTCGAACCGCTAAAGCTACAAACATGAAATTTGCAGTGTAGGTACATCTTAAGAAATGAAACTTCGTTCAAAAAGGATTTTTTGAAATTCGGGGTCTTAAAGGGCAAAACATGGGTTAAGGTGTTGTATGAAGAAACGCATTTTAATGAGCCTAATTATTTTAAATTTGGTGAAAATACTTCAAATAAAAAGTAATTCGACACGTATTTTTCAATTTTTCGAAAATCAAAACCTGACGGGGTCAACCAAGGTTTAAGGTTCGAATACGAATAGACTACGACAAAAGCATGAAGCGACAGGCCTATTGACGTAAACATTTTTTTATTTCTTTCTATTGTGAAAATCGAACTTTAACGAGGTAAACCAAGGGTAAAATGTTTGTATGGGGAAACAAAATTTTTTGACCCGTTTGACTTGAAATTTGATAAAAGTACTTCAAATGCGAAATAATCAAACACGTGTTTCTCATTTTTTTTTTAAATCGAAATTAAACAGGGTAAACTAAGGGTTAAAAGTTTGTATGGATAAGCATGATTTAATGAGAGTTTTGTCTTCAAACTTGGCTAAAGTGCACCAAATGATAAATAAAACGAAACGTGTTTTTTATTTTTTCAAGATCTGACGGGGCCAACGATGGGTTAAGAGTTAGTATAGGGTAACATGATTTAAGCGGTCAAAATACTTTAAATATGGCGAAAGCCCTTTAACCCTTTCGTGCACATAAGAGTTACAGCTATGGTACGGGGAAACTGTTTACAGTTCATAGGGTCCTGAGCCGCGCTGAATCCGAATCCGAGGTCAGATTTTGGAAATTCAAGATGGCGGACGGTAAAGTCAAAAATTCGAGATTTTGAAAAACAAAAAATACAAATACAAACTGTTCTTGGTATTTTTTCGATATCTCTCTCGGTTTTTGAGTAAAAAATTCATAAACATTAGAACATCATCAGTTTCACATGAGTGGTTGCCACACCTATGTGCACGAACGGAATAGACGGCAAATAGGGCTGCGATATTTTCAAAGTTTATGAATTTTTTACTCAAAAACCGAGAGAGATATCGAAAAAATACCAACAACAGTTTGTATTTGTATTTTTACGTAGAATACGAAAAAATTTGTTTTTCAAAACCTCGAATTTTTGACTTTACCGTCCGCCATATTGGATCCGCCATCTTGAATTTCCAAAATCTGACCTCGGATTCGGATTCAGCGCGGCTCAGGACCCTATGAACTGTAAACAGTTTCCCCGTACCATAGCTGTAACTCTTATGTGCACGAAAGGGTTAAATAAGATAAATTAGACAATTATTTTCTCGTACGAATCTGACTGGGTCAACGAAGGATTAACACTATGACGTCCGGTGACACCACAGTGGCGTCGTGAGCAAGCTCGCGGCCAACAGCCGGCGACACCACAGTGGTGTCGTGCGCGAATTATATAAAACAAACAAATTTTGTATTTAGTTACGTATGTATATCTTCGAAATTTCATGAAAGTAGGGGAACAAGGTTGAGAACAAAAGAATATGAAGTAATATAGAACGCGCATATGGGCACAAAAGTGTTTTCGGCTGTTATGATGTGAGCAGGAAGAGCGAAGCGTAGGCATTTGAGAATGTTAAGTTCATAACATTTTCTGTTAGATTTTCGTAGGACAACAGCAAAAAGCCATGTTATTGTTCGCAACGGCTTCACTCGTGTACATTGAAATGGTGGTTGTTGCAGCGTAGTGTTCGCTCAATCAGTTTTTGCATGTATGTTTCTTGATCTTGTTTGCCGAAGCGCAAGCAAAGAGCAAACAACGAACCAAAGCATCGTCATCATCGTATCAGCGAAAATGACTCGGGATTCGCTTTTTTGGGTTTGCTGCACAAATTTCTGTAATGTCACTATCAATCGAAGTTTTGTGGTGTATGGCTGTTTGCTCAAATGATGCGCTTTGATTGATTTTTAAAACGTGCAAATATTTAGACGTGGTTGAATCCAATTTGAAATTTTCACAAATATTTTTACGTGGCGCATTCCAAGTAAAATTACTTGTTTATATTTTGACGTGGTTGATACCAATTATGAACCGTTTGCAGCGGTTTTTTTGACGTGGTTGAATCCAATTTTAAATTTCTACAAATATTTTTACGTGGCGTATTCCAAGTAAAATTATTTGTTTATATTTTGACGTGGTTGATACCAATTTTGAACCTTTTGCAGCGGTTTTTTTTTGACGTGGTTGAATTCAATTTGAAATTTCTACAAATATTTTTACGTGGCGTATTCCAAGTAAAACTATTTGTTTATATTTTGACGTGGTTGATACCAATTTTGAATTTTTTTAAGAAGTATTTTAACGCCATTGTCCAACATTGTAATTCTATTTTGTGTTTCGGCTCGTTACAATATGACTACAAATATAAAGACAAATAGAAATTCCTCAACGTCTGGAATTCAATGTTGTGTTCGCAGTTGCAAAAAATCGAGACGACAATGCGAGAATCTTAGATTATTTAGATTCCCCGCTGCTGATTTCGTGTTTGGCCAAATTTGGCGCGAAAAATGCAATATATCTTATGACGACTATAACCGAAAACTGTATATTTGTGAAAATCATTTCTTCAGTACTTATGTAGGAAAAAGGTTTCTAAAAAAGGATGCGATTCCAACCTTAAACTTAGACGAAGATCATGAGATTTCGGATGAAGAATTTTTAGAACCAGATTCTTCATTGAAACGACCACGTTATGATGACATAGTATGCAGTAATTGCGAAAAAAAGTCAAAATAACCCATTATTACAAAAAGAAATACAGCGACCTATTAAAAAAATTCAAAAAAATTAACGAAAAATTGCGAAAAGAAAAGCGCTTTATTTTAAAATTCAAGAATTGTTGTTCAAAGACTTTAAAAAATTCAATTGATTCTTTAAAACATATCAACTTGGAATCCAAAACATTTTGTAAACTTTTACTTAGCACCCGGCCAAAAGAATATTCTGACGAAGTGAAATATTTAGCGCAAAATATTTTTTATATTTCACAATCACCATATTCTTTCCTAAGAGATACGTTAAATTTCAATTTGCCACATATCAGCACCTTAAATCGGTGGGCTCCAATAAAGTTCCTTCAGCCCGGTATCAACAATGTGGCTTTTGAATTCATTAAAAAGATGTGCTTAGAGTTGAAGGAAAAAAAATGAAAATAATATGGTTCTTTTAATGGACGAAATGGCAATACGTACAAAATTACGATACAATCAAAAACTAGATTTAATTGACGGATTTGAATGCACAGGCTTCGAAAGAACAAAAAAAATTGGTAAGCAAGTAGGTGTATTTATGTTGAAGTCCATGTTCTCGAGTTGGTGTTCAATTTTAAACTATTTTGTGTCAGAGAATGGATTAACAGCAGATAACTTGTGCAAAATAATTAAAGAAAATCTTAAAATTTTAAGCAATTTTGGTATAGTAGTGAACGTTTTGGTTTGTGATCAGGGGTCTTCTAATAGAAAGTGTTTCTCCGACTTAGGCGTATGTATAGAGAAACCATACTTTCAATTTCAAATTTATTGCATGTTCGATTTCCCACATTTAATCAAGTCATTGCGAAATGGTTGGCTTAAATGTGACTTGACAACGCCTGATTGATTTTAGTTAGCTTTAAAGTAGTTCAAGAGCTTTGGGAGAGGGAAGAAAATTGTAAAACCAAAATGTGCCCAAAATTGACTAGACAACACATATTTCCAAATTCATTTGAAAAAATGCGTGTTAAATTTGCCACTCAAGTGTTCAGTAAAACAGTTGAAGCTGCTATCAGAACAATTTCAGACATAAGTGGATTTAAAAAGATCTCACAAGAAGTAGCGTTATCCACAGCTGATTTTATAGCAAAAATTGATCAAATATTTGATTGCATGAATAGTGGATCTTTGTATGCAGATAACTGCTACCGATCTGCTCTTCAGATTAAGAAAGAATCGCACACATTTATTCAAACATTTTTATATTGTTACGAAATTCCACAGTTCGTTATCGACGGTTCGTTTTGATTGTATTTGAAAATAAAACAACTTCAGTTACTCAGCAAAAATCAACAATCAGAAACTAACTTTATTTACAGTACTAGCTGACCCGGCAAACTTCGTCTCGCCCAAATGGTCCGTTTGTGTGTGATGCCGTAACTCACATACAGTCACTTTCTTGTATATATATATAGATTTAAGTTATATGGGCGGTGCCAAGCCCCCTTGTTCAATACCCGCACCATCCCGTCTTTCGGAAGGGAAAATGGTAGGTTCGTACTTAGTTTCATTGCTGTGCCACTCAAAGTTCAGCAAAATATTTGGGTCACAAACAATGCGCCACGCCCCTTGTCTGACGCCCATCAAATCTTATCATTAGAATGACTCATGTATGAGACGACAGGGTACTAAATTTTAGTGTTGTATGACTTATAATTCTGAAATTATTCCATATTAAAAATTTGAGTGGCATGAGTGGTGGCCCGCCCCCTTGTCCAAAATCCACCCTATTCCCCCTGCCAAAGGACACGACTAAATAATAAGTTTATACCGAGTGTCATTCATGTGAATGCTATAGTTCAAAAGCTACACCGGAATTTAAAAAGTGCCACGCCCCTTTCCAAAACCCATTAAATTTTATTTGTGGAAAGGCACGTTTACGCCATGACACTGTTCCAAATTTCAATGCTGAGCGACTTATAATTCCGAAGATATTCCATATCAAAAAGTTGGGTTGTATGGGCGGTGCCACGCCTCCGTGTCCAAAATACACCCTATTCCCCATGCCGAAGGACATGACCAAATCGTTACTTTGTACCAAGTGTCGTTGATG
The DNA here is from genome assembly GCA_963971225.1 of Melieria omissa. Taxonomy (NCBI): domain Eukaryota; kingdom Metazoa; phylum Arthropoda; class Insecta; order Diptera; family Ulidiidae; genus Melieria; species Melieria omissa. The sequence continues at coordinate 49,224,320 of OZ020269.1, read as the reverse complement.
TGAATGCTATAGTTCAAAAGTAACACCGGAATTTAAAAAGTTCCACGCCCCTTGTCCAACGCCCATTAAATTTTACCAGTCGAATGACATGCTTACATAATGACACTGTTCCAAATTTCAATACTGAGCGACCTATAATTCTGAAGATATTTCTAATCAACAATTTGGGTTGTATGGACGGTGCCACGCCCCCTTGTCTAAAATAAACCCTATTCCCCCTGCCGAAGGACACGACTAAATAATAAGTTTATACCGAGTGTCATTGATGTGAATGCTATAGTTCAAAAGCTACACCGGAATTTAAAAAGTGCCACGCCCCTTTCCAAAGCCCATTAAATTTTATTTGTGGAAAGACACGTTTACGCCATGACACTGTTCCAAATTTCAATGCTATACGACATGATTCCGAAGATATTCCGTATTAAAAAGCTGGCTTGTATGGGCGGTGCCACGCCCCCTTGTCAAAAACCCACCCTATTCTCCCTGTCGAAGGACACGACCAAATCGTTAGTTTGTACCGAGTTTCACTGATGTGAACGCTATAGTTCGAAAGTTACACCGGAATTTAAAAAGTGCCACGCCCCTTGTCCAACGCCCATTAAATTTTACCGGTCGAACAACATGTTTACGCCATGACACTGTACCAAATTTCAATGCTATACGACTTATAATTCCGAAGATATTCCGTATTAAAAAGTTGGCTTGTATGGACGGTGCCACGCCCCCTTGTCAAAAACCCACCCTATTCTCCCTGTCGAAGGACACGACCAAATCGTTAGTTTGTACCGAGTTTCACTGATGTAAACGCTATAGTTCGAAAGTTACACCGGAATTTAAAAAGTGCCACGCCCCTTGTCCAACGCCCATTAAATTTTACCGGTCAAACAACATGTTTACGCCATGACACTGTACCAAATTTCAATGCTATACGACTTATAATTCCGAAGATATTCCGTATTAAAAAGTTGGCTTGTATGGGCGGTGCCACGCCCCCTTGTCAAAAACCCACCTTATTCTCCCTGTCGAAGGACACGACCAAATCGTCAGTTTGTACCGAGTTTCACTGATGTGAACGCTATAGTTCGAAAGTTACACCGGAATTTAAAAAGTGCCACGCCCCTTGTCCAACGCCCATTAAATTTTACCGGTCGAACAACATGTTTACGCCATGACACTGTACCAAATTTCAATGCTATACGACTTATAATTCTGAAGATATTCAATATTAAAGAATTGAGTTGTATGGGCGGTGCCACGCCCCCTATGCTAAGAACCTTCCACACGGTGCCCGTAAACACACACGTAATATTTTATTAAAATAGGTCTGGTGGTTTGGGAGTCTATAGAACACATACGAAATTTATTTGATTTTTATATATATAGATTACACTTTGCTTGTATCTACACTTGTTACCACTTTGCTCTCTCAACACAGAATCGACCCCTTGCGCGGCCACTGCTGCTTTTATACCAGTTTTCTTATCGCGCCGAAGTTTCTTGCAACTTCTAATTGGAAAGCGCTCGACCATTCTCGCACAGCCCATTTCTTCGAGAACCATCCTTGCCATATCGGACTATACCAAGCGAATTTATAACAGTTTTGCTGTACTTCACAGTGCATGCCTAAAAGTATGCTTGGAAAACATTCGTGTGGAGAAAAGCAATCCTGTACAGAGCGGCACAGAATTTCTCATCGTATCACTGTCCATGACTTAGACTTGTTCGTCCCGAACAAGTACCGAGGCTCCGCCGGAGTAAGACGCCAGGCGCTCCAAATGGACTACTTTTAGCCTGGCGTTTCCGCTGCAGCAGCGTTGAACCCTGTACACCACGTCATTAATCCTGGTCCTTCCCATGAAGCTTTGGAGACAAACCTTTCCTGCGCTGCGGGTTGTAAAGCATTACCAGATCGCCTTCTTGGAACCCCGCTGTGTTAGCTCGTAGATCATATCTGGCTTTCATCTTATCGCTGACCAGTTGGATACGGTCCCTTATAAACTGGTGGATTTCTTCCAGCTCCGATCGCTTATTAATTGCGTAATCAGTCTTAGCGCCTTCCGTCGTGCTGACCACTCCGAACTTCAAGTCAGCAGGCAATCTCAGCTCTGTGCCGAACACTGCTCGGGCTGGAGTGATGTCGTATCGTGCGGGGCTGACCTATACGCCATCAAGAACAGCGGAATATGCGTGTCCCAATCCTTTTGATTCCTGCCTACTACTTTCCGCAGATATTCCTCCAGTGTTCGATTGAATCGTTCCACCATGCCGTCGGACTGGGGATGCAAAGGACAGGTGCGAGTTTTCCTTATTCCTAGTAGCTCACACACTTCTTTTAATACAAGAGACTCGAAATTCCGGCCTTAATCCGAGTGCAACTCCAGTGGAACTCCAAATCTGGCCACCCAGTTGTTTACCAACATTTCCGCGACCGTGGTGGCCTCCTGGTTAGGAATAGGATACACTTCGGGCCATTTGCTGAAATAGTCCATCACCACCAGCACATATTTGTTGCCTTGAGTGCTAAGTGGGAATGGCCCGGCGACGTCCATGGCAATTCGCTCAAAGGGCGCTCCCATGTTGTACTGCTGCATGCGGCCCCGAGATCTTCTTGTTGGCCCTTTCGCAGCCGAACATCGATCACAGCTCTTAATCCAATCGGCGACAGACTCCTGGCATCCTACCCAGTAGAATCGCCTTTTTATTTTGGCGACAGTTTTGGTGATGCCCAGGTGCCCTCCGCTAGAGTCGTTATGGTATGCCTCGATCACCTCGTTGATCCTGCATTTCGGGACTAAAATTAGGGAATTGCTGGTCCGGCCATCCTCACTCTCCCACTCGCGGTATAGGCAACCATCAGACAGCCGCAGACTTTGCCACTGCGCCCAGTAAGCCTTCGCGATCGGGCTCTCACCGGCCATCTCCTGCCAGTCTGGACGTGCGCCTTGCTCCTTGCCTTCAATGATTTTTTTAAGATCCGTATCCTCGCGCTGGTCCTTTTGTATCCTCTCCGCAGACCACTCCTCCTCTGGCATAACGCTGACCAATCGTACGTCCACTATCTGCTCTTTGCTTTCGGCTCGCGAACAATGCCTGCATTCGGTTTTGCACGGACGGCGTGACAAGGCATCGGCATTTCCATGGCTACTGCCCTTGCGATACTCTACCGTGTAGTCGTAGCTCTGCAGCCGCTCGATCCACCGCGCCAATTGGCCTTCCGGATCTTTAAAGTTCAGTAGCCATTTCAATGCCGCATGATCTGTGCGCAGGCGAAACTTTTCCCCATACAGGTATTTATGGAAGTGTTTCACGCATTCCAATACTGCGAGCAACTCTCTTCGGGTCACACAGTAGTTGCGTTCAGGCTTTGACAAAATTTTGCTGTAGTAGGCTATCACTTGTTCTTGGCCATCTATTATCTGTGACAGCACACCGCCAATACTATGCCCACTTGCATCTGTATCCAGCACAAACATCTCTACAGGAACGGGGAAGGCCAGAATTGGAGCAGTGCACAGTTTTTCCTTGGTTGGTTGGTTGGTTAAGTGGCTGCCTCTGTATGAGACACACTTAGGCCTAAGGGCCCGTTGTGATACCACAAATTCCACCCGTTTGAAATGTGTATGCAACACTGTTTTTTCCAACATGTGATACAACACACATTTCAAACGGATTGCGGAAAGGGAGGGAGGGGACCTACAGTTTAATGCCGAATCCGAACGGCGATTGGCAGTTTTTTTCTTTCACACTTGGAGGTTTTGCCATTGCCTGCCAAGGGCGCACTTGTGCGATTCTTGTAATTCTCATTCCCTTCATGTGGATAGCGATAGAAGTAAATGAGTGTTTTTTCCAGCCCAAGCCAGGAATCGAACCTGGGAAAACTGGGGAACCAGTTTTTCCTTCAGTCGTGCAAAAGCCTGCTCCTGCTCTTCACCCCACGCGAAGGCTTGATTCTTTTTCGTCAGTTTGTGCAAGCTGCCAGCTATGTTCGCAAATCCTGGAACGTCTGCCTTCGTCCGTATGTACTCCGCGAGCGGAAACCGTGTGACCCAGATACTTGACCTCTTTTTGGAACAGCGAGGACTTCTTTGGGTTGAGTTTAAGCCCGGCTTTCTGTATTCGTTTAAATACCTCCTTCAGCTTTTCCAGGTGGTCGTCGAAGCTTCTGCCCATCACGATTATGTCGTCGAGGTATACCAGACACGTCCGCCAATGCAGCCCTTTCAGCATACGCTCCATTAGCCGCTCGAATGTTGCTGGTGCGTTGCAGAGTCCAAACGGCATGACGGTGAACTGCCACAAACCGTCGCCAACACTAAAAGCTGTTTTCTCCTTGTCCTGGTCTGCAAGTTCCACCTGCCAATAGCCGCTGCGTAAGTCGAGTGTGGAAAACCACTGTGTGCCTGACAGTGTGTCCAGGGTGTCATCGATCCGAGGTAGTGGATAGCTGTCCTTCTTGGTCACGTCATTGAGTTTCCGATAGTCCACACAGAATCGGGTACTGCCATCCTTTTTCTTGACTAGCACGACCGGCGAGCACCAAGGACCTGACGAAGGCTCTATGACCTTTTCTGTATGCATGTTTTCAATCAAATTTGTGACCTCTTCCCTCTTGGCCAGAGGAACTCGTCTTGGCGGTTGGCGGATTGGTTTCGCACTTCCGGTGTCGATGTTGTGCTTCACTATGGCTGTTCTTCCGCCCGCTTCCGTTGCAAATATTGACCCATAGTGCTGCAGGAGTGACCGCGCCTTCTGTTTCTGCTCGGCTGTCAATTCGCTGCTCCACTGGGTCTGCGGTATGGCGTCCATGTAAGAACCGCTTTTCTTACTTCCTCCGAGTGGACTGCTTTCGCAATTGACAACTGCTTCAGCCTCTCTACACTCGCCAATGACCGCATCTTTTCCGACATATCTGGTCGTGTTCAGCGGATTGAGTATCCTGACTGGTATTTTGCCATTTTTGGGCTCCACTAATGTACGTCCGATTATTATGTTGTCGTATCCTTGTTTTGGCACTTCTACAACCCACAGCCGACTTGTCCCATCGTCCTCGTCCACCTTTGCCCACACAATCGCCTCGGAATTCGCTGGTATCTTCTGGTGTTGACACGAGACAACTTTCCTTACCGCCACGCTTCGGTCATAGCCAGTGTGCAGGGGGAATTGAACGTTGGCATACTTCAGCACATTTTCTTTCAGGTCCAGCGTAAAACCATGTCTAATCATGAAATCCACGCCGATAATCACGTCGTCCATTATATCCGCGACGATGAACTCATGCTCCAGGCTGCTGGTGCCGATAGCAATTGTTTTTGTTACTTTTCCTCTTACCGGCGCACGCTCGCCAGTCGCAGTCCTCAGCTGTATGCCATGCAGCGGTTCCCAGTTCTTCAGAAGCTTCCTTTTTATGATCGAATATGACGCTCCAGTATCCAGTGTCAACACGAACAACTTTCCATCTATCTTTCCTTCAATCGTCAAGCTGCTGGGTTGCCGTTTCAGCTGTGAGACCAGGACGGTGGGGCAGCGGGTTGTGGGGATCAGCTCACACCCCTTTGGGCTGACCCGTTTTAGTTTAACGACTCCTCGTCCTCAGCTCTGCGCTTGTTGGATGAGCCTCGATCGTCAGTATTCCTCGCTTCAGGCGATTGCGATCGAGAACGGGAACGCCTCTTTCGTTGGCGGCAGTCTCGTGATATGTGACCCTGCTTGCCACATGTCCAGCAAACAACTTTAGAGGAGACAACCCGTGGCCTGCCCGGCGTCTCAGAGCTTATGGCCTGGATCGAAATGTCACTGTCCGGCTGGATTTGACGTATCCTTGCAGATGCATACCGATTGCCTCCAATCCATGTCGCTTCATATGTCATCGCGCTGGTCACCGTCTCCTTAAATGTCGGCTTGCCCATCATCAATGCACTGCGACGTGTCTCGGGATCATGAAGACCTTCAATGAACGACTCAATCTTCATCCTTTCGAGATCATCAGCGCCGAATTTTGGGTAGCACAACTGTACGAGCCGCTCAATGTCTGCTGCATATGTCTGCAGCGCCTCGCTGGCTCTTTGCCTGCGGTTCTTCAGCTCACAGTAGTACAGCGTATGGTTGTGCTCGTTGCTGTACTTCGCTGCCAACGCTCTCATGGCGGCCTCATAATCACTTCTCGAGCATTCCGGAACTGATTTCATTACCTCAGCCGCAGGACCTTTCAGCGCCAGTGCCAATCTCCGACCCTTCCTGATATCGGTCCACTGATTTTCCAAAGCAGCTAAGTCGAATTGCAGTTTGAATGTATCGAACGTCGTAGCACCATCATAAGTAGGCACTTCTGTTCGGGTGGCGAAACTTTCCGGAACCGTCGGCATACATTCTCGTGGCTGCACCTCTCTAAGCCGCTCATCGATTTTCCTGTTTACCGAATCCTCCAGACTGTCAACTCGTTTGTCCCACTTGTCCATTCGCGTCTCAAGATGCTCAACTTTCCCGTTCAGTCTATCGGAAATTTCCTCCACCTTCTGCTCTATGCGCGCAGAATTTGTCGCCATTTCTCGGTTGCACGCTTCCATTTGCTCCGATATTTCACGGGTCGCCGTTTCCATTCTTGCTATTTCTTGATTCGTCGTTTCGATTTTTGCCGAAATTTCTTGATTCGTGGTTTACATTTTCCGGTTGGAAGCAAACATGCCTTTCATTGCGACCATAAGCTGGCTCATGTCCATTGCTTGTGGTGGCGTAGCCGCTGCAGCCGTACTTTGCATCGAAGCAGCACCAGCAGGCGATTCTTCCACCTTGGCCGACGCCTCTTGTTCCTGCGTTCCGAACTCGTGTGCAGCCCAATCAATGCCTCGTGATTCACACGCCTCTCGCAAACGTAGCTGCAACTCCACCTTACCGCCAGCAGTCGGCAAATTCCAGGCAGCCAGCTCCTTCTTCAGCTGGTCAACCTTCAGCAGCTCCAGTTTAACCATGTCTGCGTTTTTATAATTTTATTTTACTTTCAGTAATACAATCCTGACTTTCTGACACCAAATGTTACGAAATTCCACAGTTCGTTATCGACGGTTCGTTTTGATTGTATTTGAAAATAAAACAACTTCAGTTACTCAGCAAAAATCAACAATCAGAAACTAACTTTATTTACAGTATTACACTTTGCTTGTATCTACACTTGTTACCACTTTGCTCGCTCAACACAGACTCGACCCCTTGCGCGGCCACTGCTGCTTTTATACCAGTTTTCTTATCGCGCCGAAGTTTCTTGCAACTTCTAATTGGAAAGCGCTCGACCATTCTCGCACAGCCCATTTCTTCGAGAACCATCCTTGCCATATCGGACTAACCAAGCGAATTTATAACAGTTTTGCTGTACTTCACAGGGCATGCCTAAAAGTATGCTTGGAAAACATTCGTGTGGAGAAAAGCAATCCTGTACAGAGCGGCACAGAATTTCTCATCGTATCAATATTATCTAGAGGAAGTGAAATTTGTTTATGAAAAAAAAACGAGTTTTCTTCCTAGACGGCATGAAACTATCCTTAAAATCGGTCCTTCTACTTGTAGATGAAATATTAAAAGATAATTCGGACAAGTTTTTTATTATGACAAAGGCCTTTAACCAGGACAAGTTGGAGAATACGTTTGCTGTGTTAAGGCAAAAAGGAGGTAATAACTGTAACCCCTCTGTAGCCGAACTTAATAATATCTTAGCCAGGTTATTAGCCTTTAAAATAATAAAGTTTAGCTCCTCTACCAATTGTGAAGAGACGCAAGATTCAATGACTAATTTAATTTCAAGCGCTTCTTGAGGATGTTTTGCAGACTAATGGCGATGATAATGACAATGAAATCCTGGAAAATCTTGATCTAAGTAGTGAGCTGCACGAGGCGTATTTTGTAGGTCGCACCTTTTGTAATCCGAAAGATATTAACTTAGAGCTGGTTTTCATGAGGTATTTTGTTGGATACGTAGCGTACAAAATCATTCCTAAATTAAATTGTGAAAAATGCGGTGACGAATTGAGAAAATTTGACTCTTCCAAGTGAAATTTTTATTTTTCACAAAAATTATCAGTCAATTTCTGATTTTGGTAATCTTTGTGCTCCTTCCAATTCCCTAATGAATGTAGAGTAGAAGGGGGTACAGTGGGAAGCTACCTGAGGTTTCTCACATAACTCTGTTAATATGCATTATTTTAGTGAATAAATGGTATCATTGGAAAGTATGAGACCGTATCTATCTTTTGCCATCATTTGTTTGATAAAATACTCACGATAACATGTTCAAAAACTGATTCAAAGACCACCCTTTGTTGGGGGGGAACAGTGAGATTGGGGGTGTACAGTGGGAATTTTCTGAAAAATAGTGCTGATGATCCAAAGAAGCAATTTTAATGTTGGAAAATGTTTATTTTGAACTGAAAAATGTTGAAAATTGATGGAAATTGCTATTTCAAGTGTTTTCAGTCCGATTCACAGTTTTGGCATATGAAAAAACTGTTCGTCATATTCGCACATTTCAGGTGAAAAATCACTTAAATTTAGTGAAAACAATTAAAAACCGAATGAAAACACACTGAAAATACACTGGAATATTCTACTGACAGTTCTCACTAAAATTCCCACTGTACCCCCCTAAGCTACTTTTGACAAATCGCTATGGCGTCATCGTATAATGTATGGCAAGTGGAAAAATTTTGGTGTGCGTCGAAAGAGAAATGATTAAATTTTATTTTGTGTATAGTTACCTTTTTTATAACGTCGAAGAAAGTACAATTTTATTACAAACAGCAGGAACCAGAAAAATACTTGTTTTTCAATTTTTTATTTTTTCGTCTGAACGAGCACAAAAAAATGTGTGTTATGCGGTCTATGTCTTCTGAATAATGACTATTCAACGCGCGCTACAAGAATATGCTATTGACAGATTTCATACCGTTCAACAAATGGCGATTCCCACTGTACACCCCCGACTCACTGCACCCCCTTCTACTCTATGCATAAAACATATTTTAATTTTTCATAAAATCTTCGAAGCAGAACCTGAAAAAATTGGTATTAAGGCACACGTTTTACAATCTTGTAAAAATGCTACACCTGAATGGTTCCATGGTGAGTGCTGTAACCATAGAGTCCAAATTTTAGATTTCTTATATTAGTTCTTCTACGAAAACACTGCATGTGGGCTGTGCAAAAAGGAAGTTCGAAAGAACGAAAGTTGAAAATAATTGTTGGCAAATAAAAAAATTCTTATTAAAAATTATTATTTATGAAAGATAAATTAAAACGAAAGTAAAACAATAAACATAAAACCTTAAAATAATATTTTTAATAAATAACTATAAACGCTCTTGTGCAACATGTTTGCACCCATATTTTACTACACCAAGTTCATGCATTTTTTTTGCTAATTGTAATTTGCTTGTGATTATAAAAAAGAAAGCAGAAATAGCGACGCAACAATTACCAACAACATCAATGCTATCCCGCCTGCACGGCACAGCGCAAAAAACAGTATACCGCTAACTTTTTTTGGTTTGCCAATATAATAATGCTATTCCCCGCGACAACAAAAGCAGCGTTCATCGTCATGTTTATTAAGTGGCGCAACAGCAGCGAGAATACGAATGAGTACAGAAGCGACTTCAATTCACATGTTACGCCGAAGTTACAGAGATTTCTGCTGTTAGTAACAGAGGGTTCTGCTGTCAATAACAGAGGGTACTACCAGCAGTACCCGCCATACAACGCGTTTGCTTGTATGAGATGCGCGTTCTATATTACTTCATATTCTTTGCTATGAGCCATACTTTATTGATCTTAAAGTGTACTTTATTTCGACTATGACTATGCGCCTATTACTTTAAAATGTAACATATTGTTTGTTGAGAACTTATGAGAATTAACGATGAGATTAGTAAAACTTACAATCAATTCATAATCGCCATATAATGTCAAAAACGGCCGGCGACAAGCAAAGAAATCCGGATTAGCGGTGCCGTAGCCAAGCGAATAAATATTTACAAGTCGTGCGGACAAGGTGTTAAGAGAAACTTGATTCATTGAGTCCATTTACTTATAATTTGCGTGCAGCGCCGCGGGGCCCTGCTAGTTGTGGAATGAAAATGTTTTTAATAAAAGTATGAAATTCTTCCGTGCAGAGCCGGGTATAACTGGTAGTATTTCTTATATTACAGGAATTTAGTGAAATTTGGGAAGTTCAAGACAGTTTAAAAAATCATTGTTTTAAATAGAATTAATTTCTTAACTTGAAGTCCACAAAACAAAACCTTAACTCAAATAATAACAAAACTTGAAATGTAAAAAATGAACTACTTATTACAGTAAATAACTAAAATTTCCTCCAAGTTTTCTACGGTCAGCATATGTCGTACACCAGCTCGTAGAGTACGAAAACGTTCATTATTCGTGTATGCTGGGCATTGCTGACCCGAAAAAATAGCTTAGTGAGCCAAACTACAACACCCTCAATAATGATCGTAAGAACATCATTCTCGGAATACCAAAAGTCTGTGCTTGTCCAAATTGTCCCCTTCCCCCCCAACCCTTTACACACAGGATCACATCAACCTCACTCTCGTTTGCATAGAAGACCATAAGTCTATATGAATATGTTTATATACATACTTACGCCAAATAAGGCAAAAAAGTACAAAAAACACATGCACAAATATGCCAATATATTCAACAAATATTAAAAATATGCAAAAAGTATGCAAAATATGCAAAAAATATGCAAAATATGCACACATTCTTGAAACATTCTTAATGTTTTTCAATAAAAATAGTTTCTGTTTTGGTCCCGTTCAAATCGGATGCTCCAAAAAAATATGCACTTGCATATACTTCCGATCCCTAGTAATAACTAAAAACCGCAAGATTAGTAACAGTTGAGCGGGACGAGACATTATTATTATTATTATCAACTAGCTGGGCCCTGCGGCTTTGCACGCAAGTTCTCCCGTTGCCCCCTATACGAATTCGTGACCCATTGTTGAGCCCATCAGATTTTGTTAAAAAAAACATGTGTTTTACTATCTTTGATTTCGAGTGTTTTAAAAATTTTGAAGTCAGAAGTCCCATTAAATCATGTGTTTTCACATTTACTACAAACAAATTCTTAACCCTCGGCTTACCAGATTTCGGTTTTTAGATTTTCGGTTTTCAAAAAAATGAAAAGTACATTTTAATTATTTCCCGATTGAAGTGCTTTTTGTCTAAGTTTGAAGTCAAAAGGACCAATAAATCGTGTTTCTCCATACAAACTGTTAACCCATGGTTGAACCCGTTAGATTTTAATTTTCAAAAAAGTGAAAAACACGTGTCAAATTATTTCTCACTTAGAGTACTTTCACCAAGTTTGATGTCAATGGGCCCATTAATTCATATTTTTCACAGTTTCTCCATATAAACTTTTAACCCATCGCTGACCCCGTCCGATTTTAATATTCAAAAATTAAAAACACGTATTGAGTTATTTGAAGTCAAAAGTCTGTCTTAAGGTTCTTAAAGAAAACTTTTAACCCATCGTCAGAAATAGATTTTGAAAATAATGAGAAACATGGGTCCCATTTTTTTATTTCAATTATTTTCAAAATTTTTAAAGTCAATAGGCCCTAGGCCCAACCTCAACCCATTGTTGGTCCAGTTAAATTTTGATTTTCGAAAAATCATAAAATACGTGTCGAATTATTTTTGATTTAGAGTATTTTCAGGAAGTTCGAAATCAATATGTCTATTAAATCACGTTTCTTCATGCAACACTTAGACCCATGTTTTGCCCCTTTAGACCCGGCTTTAACAAAATCCCGCCTTGGCGAAGGTTCATTCTTCAAGATGCACCAAAATTCTTGTTTGTAGCTTCAGCGGTTAGGTCTGGGCGATGATAAATCAATCAATCAACCAGTCAGTTAGACAGGATTGTGGCGCCGGCAGTAGGCAACCCTATTTCATGATATTATTTCATTTTGTTATTTATGTGATTCCGAATTCTCATTTTGTTTATAAATATTTAATTTTCGATCATTGTTCAAAAAGGCAATCCTCACAATGTTTATCAGTTTCAGGTTTTATATGTTCGCTACTTTTTACCAATAAATGTTTTTGTGTCGGTAATCGTTCAGACTTTCTGAGATCTAAACCCGAGCTAGTTCTTTTCAGAACTCGAGCTCTGTGGTTTTAAAGTGGTGACCCCGACGTAAGTACGCGCGCGAGTGAACATAATGAATAGTGAAGTGGTGTCGGACTCGGGCACGGTAGCAGCAATTCGCCTACCCATGCCCCCGGTTTACAAAACAGACTTTCCGCTATGGTTCGTACAATTAGACCATTGGTTTCGCGCGAATCGTGTGTCGAGCGACGAAACGAAGTTTTCGACTATTATCGCCGCGTTGGACACTAGCCTATTGGCACATATTCGCGACACAATTACCAACCCGCCGACCAGTGGTAAATTTGAGGCAGTAAAAGAAGCCTTGGTGAAACAATTTTGTGAGACTGACACGACCCGGCTGCAAAAATATGTGGCTGGTATACAGCTGGGTGATGGCAAACCGTCACACCTACTCGGTGAGTTACGCAACGTCAGCATCGGTTTCGAGAACGACCGCATGCTTAAGATGTTGTGGCTGCAACGGCTACCAGCAAGTGTTCAAGGATGCCTGGCCACGATTGAGGCCCCGCTCGAAAAATTAGCCTCCATCGCTGATGCAGTTTTAGAAGCACATCGCAATGAAGGTTCCGTACACGAGAACGAAGTGGCTAGCCTAAATCGCAAGCTTGGAAAAATCTTCAACCCGCAACGGAGCGAGTTAATGTGCTGGTATCATCAGACGTTCGGTAAGGAAGCCAAGAAATGCCGCCAACCGTGCACGTGGACGAACGCCAAAAGAAAAAACGAATAGACGAGCAAGCTCTAAGGGCAAGCGAGGCTGGAGCACGAATAACATCACTCTCTTGCCGCTTGTTCGTTAAAGACTCCAGCAGCAACCAACCTTTTTTAATTGATACGGGAGCCGATATCTCGCTAGTCAGATGTTCACCTATCGATCATGGAACAACATTCGCACAAGCAAGTGCTCTTCAACTATTTGCTGCAAACGGATGTAAAATTCGCACTCACGGAACAAAAACTTTAGATTTAGATTTGGGTTTGAAACGAAAATTCCGATGGCAATTCATCATCGCCGACGTCAATCGCTCCATCATAGGAGCCGACTTCTTAAAACATTTTGGGTTGACAATCGACATAGCTAACCGAAGGATTGTTGACCCGCAAACGAACAACTTCATCATAGCCGAAGTAACGCAGGCTAGTAACGAAAAGATTTCAACGATCAACTTCTCCAATCAATACGCAGAGTTACTTCGCCAATACATCGACATCACGAAACCAACGTTGCGAGAGAACCAACGGCGCGCCGGTATTACACACCACATCGTTACTACAGGTCCACCAATCCACGAACGATTTCGTCGGTTAGCACCCGATAAACTGGCTGTAGCAAAGAAAGAATTTGATGCTTTGGTCAAGCAAGGGATATGTCAACCATCGAGCAGTAATTGGGCTAGTCCGTTACACCTCGTCAAGAAACCTAACGGAGACTGGAGACCTTGTGGGGATTATCGTCGTCTAAACGCCATTACAGTTCCCGATCGATACCCCATTCCACACATACAGGACTTTGCACATACGTTCCAAAATAAAAAAATATTTTCAACGCTAGATTTGGAAAAAGCATATCATCAAATCCCTGTCGAGCCCGCCGACGTTAAGAAGACTGCCATCACGACGCCATTCGGACTTTTCGAATTCAAATTCATGACATTTGGGCTGTGTAATGCTGGCCAAACCTTTCAACGATTTATACATGAGGTTCTCAAGGATTTAGACTTTGTTTTTGTATATATAGACGATATCTGTATCGCCTCTCGCACTGAAGAAGAGCACATGCAACATCTTAAAATGGTCTTTCAGCGACTTCGGGATTATGGACTCACAATCAACGTATCTAAATGCGTACTTGGAAAGCAGACGGTAAAATTCTTAGGTCACGACATTTCCGCAACGGGCATTTCACCAACGCACGAAAAGGTCAAGGCTATAAAAGATTTTCCTAAACCGACAATGGTAAAAGAGCTGCGACGCTTCCTAGCGATGATTAATTTCTACCGCAGATTCATTCCACACGCAGTGGAAAATCAAACGCCATTGCAGAAGCTAATTAGATCTAACAAGAAAAACGATACCACTCGCATCGAGTGGGATACAGACGCCGAGGATGCTTTCGCAAAATGTAAGCTAGATCTTGCCAACTATGTCTTGTTAGCACATCCGGGTAATAATTTTCCACTGCAACTGCACGTCGATGCCTCTAATAATTCGCTGGGTGCCGCTTTACATCAAATGGTAAACGGCCACTCGGAACCGTTGGCATTCTATTCCAAGCGGCTGACGGACGCGCAGAAGAAATACAGCACATACGATCCAGAATTATTGGCCGCTTACCAAGCCATCCGTCATTTCCGACATATGTTGGAGGGACGTCAATTCACTCTGTTAACGGACCACAAACCTCTGACATTTGCATTTCAGCAGCGGCAAGATAAAGCATCTCCACGCCAAGCACGACAGTTAGATTACATAGGCCAATTCACTACAAACATTATACACATTGAAGGCGATAAAAATACTCCGGCGGACTGTCTCTCCCGTATAGAGCTCGATGAGATTTTACATCGCAACACCATCAACTATCAGGAGTTGGCTTCAGAACAAGCAGATGATATCGATCTCATCAACGCAAAGAAAGACTCCTCACTGGAGTTACGACAGCTACAATATCCAGGTACACCCGTGACGATTTTCTGCGATATATCTACTGGGCGTGTTCGACCATGCGTTCCAGCCACCCAACGGCAAACAGTGTTCTCGTCGCTTCATAATATTTCACACCCCGGGGTCCGCGGCACTACCAAGCTTATTGCTCAACGATTCGTGTGGCCAAACATGCGTAAAGACATAAAACTCATGACTGCACGCTGCATCGCTTGTCAACGATCTAAAATACAAAGACATAATCGCGCTTGCCTCGAAAAATTTACGCCGCCGGATAATCGTTTCGAGCACATCCATATCGATCTCGTGGGCCCTCTTCCTCCATCAAATAATTGCAGCTATATCTTAACGATAATCGATCGTTTTAGTCGATGGCCGGAAGCAGTTCCACTTCCCGATCAATCTGCGGAGACCGTGGCCAAAGCTCTTATCGCACATGGATCTCCCGGTTCGGTGTTCCAGCTCGTATCACTACCGATCAGGGGCGCCAATTTCAGTCTCACCTCTTTCGACAACTTGCCAAAATGCTTGGTTGCCAACACTTCCATACGACCGCTTATCATCCGCAAAGTAATGGTATGATCGAAAGATGGCATAGATCACTTAAAGCGGCAATAACATGCCATCACACGTCAGCATGGAAAGAGGTACTGCCGATCGTCCTCCTGGGACTTCGTACCACCGTAAAAGAAGACATAGGAGCATCACCGGCAGAGATGCTGTATGGCCAAGTGTTACGACTTCCGGGCGAATTAGTACACATGCAATCAAATAAGTTAACAAACGAACATGAATTCGTTGGTAACCTACGGCAGATAATGCGGTCACTAAGAGTACCGGAACCGCTTCACCATAGCACACCTAAGGTTTTCATGCAGAAAGATTTAGAAACGTGCACCCATGTATTCCTTCGCATAGATTCTATAAAACCGCCATTAACTCCACCCTTCGAAGGCCCCTACCGAGTCTTATCCAGAGGGAATAAAACGTTCAAGCTGGACATTAAAGGAAAAGAGGTCACAGTATCCACGGATCGGCTAAAGGTAGCACACATGTCTACAGAAGAACACAAGGTAGAGAAGCAAAAGTGGCCCGAGCAAAAATTTAAAACAGGAAGATTCCTCAAGTATCAGTGACTGCGTCACTTGGGGGGGAATAATGTGGCGCCGGCAGTAGGCAACCCTATTTCATGATATTATTTCATGTATTATTTCATTTTGTTATTTATGTGATTCCGAATTCTCATTTTGTTTATAAATATTTAATTTTCGATCATTGTTCAAAAAGGCAATCCTCACAATGTTTATCAGTTTCAGGTTTTATATGTTCGCTACTTTTTACCAATAAATGTTTTTATGTCGGTAATCGTTCAGACTTTCTGAGATCTAAACCCGAGCTAGTTCTTTTCAGAACTCGAGCTCTGTGGTTTTAAAGGATAAACAATCTATGTATATAAAAATGGAGGCGGCACCACGCCCCCTTGTCCAATGCTCACAACGTTCTTTTAGTCGAATTGTGCTACTAAGTGGAAAGTTCGTGCCAACTTTCATTGATGTGCTACTTCTAGTTCTGCTGAAATGTTTGGTCGTTAAAAATATGGCACACCCCTTGTCAAACGCCCATCAAATCTCATCAGTAGAATGACACATCTATGAGACGACGGTACACCAAGTTTCAATGCTGTGCAGTTAACGATTCCAAGGAGATTCCATATTAAAAAATTGAGTTGTATGGGCGGTGCCACGCCTCTTGTCCAGAATCCATCTTATTCCCCCTGCCGAAGGACACGACGAAATTGTAAGTTTGAACCGAGTGTCATGGATGTGAACGCTATAGTTCAAAATTTACACCGGAATTTAAAAAGTGACACGCCCCTTGTCCAACGCCCACTAAATTTTACCGGCGGAACGACACGTCTACGCCATGACACTGTACCACATTTCAATGCTGAGCGACGTATAATTCCGAAGATATTCCATGTTAAAGAATTGAGTTGTACGGGCGATGCCACTCCCCCTTGTTCAAAACCGACCTTATTTCCCCTGTCGAAGGACACGACTAAATTGTAAGTTTGTACCGAGTGTCATTGATGTGACTGCTATAGTTCAAAAGTAACACCGGAATTTAAAACGTGCCACGCCCCTTGTCCAACGCCCATTAAATTTTACCGGTGCAATGACACGCTTACGCCATGACACTGTACTAAATTTCAATGCTGTCCGACATATAATTCCGAAGATGTAAGGGAGAGGGCTGGGTTGTGAACCAGGCTGGGTTGTGAACCATTACCGTTTTTTCTTTCCCTAATTGACATATCGCCAATCTTTCAACGGTCAAGTTTGTCTTATGATATGACTCTGCTTTTGTGGTTACACCGAAGTGAAAACACGTATTGCTTGTGACAGCTACAGACATCGTGTTTGAAAATCGACTGCGAAAACTTGTTTGCTTTTTTTAAAGTGCTATCCAAGTGACTGAAGTTATTGCAAAAATGTAAGTGTAACACATATTTATTTAGGGTATTGATTCTATTTTACGATCCAATATTTGTTTATGTTGAAATATGATTGGAAGTGTCGTTATTTTAAAAGTTTACAAAATGGCATCGTGGTTGGGCTGTGAACCACTGTGGGGGCTGGGTTATGAACCACCTGTTTTTCGGACCACATTTGCACTAGGGCGGTCAAATATCGCCGGATTTATTAAAATAAAGTAATTTTATGTAATGTCACTCGATTTCCGTGAGTTCACTTGAAGTGGACCAATGCGAGAACGCGTTCGTATTTCAGCAAACATTGCGACACCGATTAGGATGAAAAAAAAACAAATATTGAGCACTTGAATTCATTGCGATTTTTTGGCCTAAGTGGCGTCATTATAACCTTTTTTCACCTCTTGAACCATCCTGATTAAATAAATTTTCAACTTATATCAAAATTATGGGTGTTTTCTTCGTATTTTCTGACTTTAATTGCGATTAGCCAGATGGTTCACAACCCAGCCACTTTTTTGGAAAAGCGAAAAATCACGTCCTTAGAAAATTGGACGTAGAGAGTTAAATGTTAATCAAAACGGTAATCTGTCTTCAGAACAAATTTGCGCGTTATATTTACCTTTCCAGCGGTATCTTAGATTTTTCGATATATTTATTCTGTGAAAAGTTAGAGCCAAAAAACAAAACCCGGTTCACACCCCAGCCCTCTCCCTCACCATATTAAAAATTTAGGTTGTATGGAAGTTGCCACGCCCACCTGCCGTACATTGCATTGACATCTTCTACCACACACAAAAAAATTTTCCTGAAAGAATGAGCCGTTTTCGCAAACACTGGCACGTTACAGAAGGTTAAGTTTTTTTTTTATATGATATATAAGACTAGCTGGGCCCTGCGGCTTTGCACGCAAGCTCTCCTGTTTCCCCATATACGAATTCTTATCCATTATTGAGCCCATCACATTTTGATTAAAAAAAACATGTTTCTTGGTAACTTTCTTTGATTTCGGGTGTTTTCACAATTTTGAAGTCAGAAGGCCCACTCAATTATGTGTTTTCGTATTTACTCCAAGCAAATGCTTAACCCTTGGTTTACCAGATTTCGATTCTTCGAGTTTCGGTTTTTAAAAAATTAAAAGCACCTTGTTATTATTTCCCGATTGAAGTGCTTTTGATAAGTTTGAAGTCAGAACGGCCAATAAATCTTGTTTCTCCATACAAATACCCATTGATGACCCCGTCAGATTTTGACTTTCAAAAAAGTGAAAATTATTTCTCGCTAAGAGTACTTTCATTAATTTTGATGTCAATGTGCCCATTAATTCATATTTTTCACAGTTACACCATACAAACTTTTAACCCGTCGCTGACCCCGTCCGATTTTAATATTCGGTAAAATGAAAAGCACGTATCGAGTTATTTAACATTTAAAGTACTTTCACCAAGTTTGAAGTTAAAACACTCAAAAAAGTTGTTTCTCCATACATACTTTTAACCTGTTGTTGATTCAGTTAGATTTCGATTTTAAAAATAATGAGAAACACGTGCCTAACTTTATTTATTTCAATTATTTTTACAATTTTTGAAGTCAATAGGCCCATCGGTCCGTTTCGGAGTTCGTTTCGATAATAAATCAATCAATCAATCAACCAGTCAGTTAGTCAGGATAAACAATCTATGTATTAAAAAAATGGAGACGGTATCACGCCCCCTTGTCCAATGCGCACAACTTTCGTCTAGTCGAGTTGTGCTACTAAGTGGACAGTTTGTACCAACTTTCATTGATTTGCGACTTACAGTTCTGCTGAAATGTTGGGTCATAAAAAATATGCCACACCCCTTTTCAAACGCCCATCAAAGCTCATTAGTAGAATGACAAATCTATGAGACGACGGTACACAAACTTTCAATGCTGTGCAGCTAACGATTCCGAGGAGATTCCTTATTAAAGAGTTGAGTTGTATGGGCGGTGCCACGCCTCTTGTCTAGAAACTACCTTATTCTCCCTGCCGAAGGACACGACTAAATCATAACTTGATACCGAGTATCATTGATGTGAATGCTATAGTTCCAAAGTTACACCGGTATTTATAAAGTGCCACGCCCCTTGTCCAACGCCCATACAATACAACCTGTGAAATAATACGTCTACGCCATGACGTTGTACAAAATTTCAACGATGAGCGACTTATAATTCCGAAGCTATTCCACATTAAAAATGTAATGGTATGGGCGGTGCCACGCCCCCTTGTCAAAAACCCACCCTATTCCTCCTTTCGGAGGACACAACTAATAATAAGTTTGTACCGAGTGTCATTTAAGTGAACGCTATAGTTTCAAAGTTTCACCATTTAAAAAGTGCCACGCCCTTTTTCCAATGCCCATACAATACTACCGGTGGAATGACACGTCTACGCCATGACGCTGTACCGCATTTCAATGCTGTGTGACTTAGGATTCCGAAGATATTCCATGTTAAAGGATTGAGTTGTATTGGCGGTGCCACGCCTTGTCCAAAATACACCCTATTCCCCCTGCCGAAGGACATGACCAAACCGTAAGTTTGTACCGAGTGTCATTGATGTGAACGCTCTAGTTCAAAGTTACACCGGATTTTAAAAAGTGCCACGCCCCTTGTCCAACGCCCAGTAAATTTTACCGGTCGAACGACACGTCTACGCCATGACACTGTATCAAATTTCAATGCTGTCCGACTGATCATTTCGAAGATATTCCATATTTAAAAATTGAGTTGTATGGGCGGTGCCACGCCCCCTTGTTCAAGGCCCATTAAATTTTAGTACTAGGAACACACTTCTATGAGATGACGGTACACCAACTTTCAATGCTATCCGACTTATAATTCCAAAGATTTTCTATGTTAAAAAATTAAATTGTATGGGCGGTGCCACGCCCCCTTGTCCAAAATCCATCCTATTCCCCCATCGAGGGACCCGACCGAATCGTTAGTTTGTACCGAATGTCATAGATGTGACTGCTATAGTTCAAAAGTAACACCAGAATTAAAAACGTGCCACGCCCCTTGTCCAACGCCCATTACATTTTACCGGTGCAATGACACGCTTACGCCATGACGCTGTACTCAATTTCAATGCTGTCCGACTTATAATTACGAAGATATACCAAATTAAAAATTTAGGTTGTATGGGAGGTGCCACGCCCACCTTCCGTACAAACATGTAATATCGCTACAAACCATCGCATTGACATCTTCTGTCACACACAAAAAAAATTTTCCTGAAAGAATGAGCCGTTTTCGCAAACACTGGAACGTTACAGAAGGTTAAGTTTTTTTTATATATAAGATATATTAAGGGGTTATATACCTTTTAGTGGCTCAAAAATCGAAAAAAAATTTTATGACTTATTTTTGAAGTACATACTTTTAACAATTTTTCTGCAAAATTTCATCGAGATCGGGGCACTAGAACCTAAGATACGGCCGTTCATAGCGCGCAGTTTCCGGAACTCAAGTATTCAACTCAAACTTTAAACGTGATTTTCTCCAAATGATTTTTTTTGAAAAATGCCATCGCGGTGAGCACGATATCCCGCTAACCACTGCATCGATCAATTTGAAATTTTGAGGGGTTGTTTGTACATACAATAGCTAATTCGTGAACGAAGGAATTTCTTTTTCGACAAATTCTTCTATTTTTTTTTTGGCAAAAAACTAAATTTTTCGACCTTAAAAAATCGACATTTTTGGAAAAAATAGCACTGTAACTGTACAAAATTTTTTTTTGTAAAATCCTTCGTTCACGAACAAGGCAACACTGTGTACTATTTGTGGTTTTTTTTGTTTTTTTTTTCGCTGAGCCGTTACCTCGATTTCATGCTCACCGTCAACCACTGCTAACAAAAGGACTTCTGCGGCAAGGACTGTAACTTCCCCAATTTTTCGAATTTTCGCTTAAAATTTTATACAAATTCACATAAGGACATGTACTTTTATAAACTTTGTATTGCATTTGAATAAAGCTATGGTAACATGCTTTAAAAAAAAAAATTAAAACACTGTATTTCCCTACAGAAAAAGATATATAACCCCTTAAGTTCGGGTAATGTGATATACTGGCTTATTTCACAAGTGCGTTGACATTTTTCAAAATTAACCTTTTAAAAATATTATAACAGCTAAAAAACTCGTGCTGCATGATTTTGGATGAGTTTGCTTAGATAGTTTACAATGAGTGTGATGAAGTTTGAGCAGTGCTTGCACAAGTTTTTGGTCATGAAATTTAACAGCATAAAATGTAAAAAAAAAATATTACAACGTTAGAGGTTTATCAAAAGTAAATCAGTGATATCGATTATGAGATTGCTTGGTACGTTCGTCTTAAAAAAATTATTGTTGTTTTTTATATTTTTTCGCAAATAATTTCGGGTAATGTGTATATGTATTATTTGTATACTAGTTGTATACAGAAATGTATACATAACACTTCGTTCAATAATGTGTGTGACTAACTATTAAAACACATTTTTTTGCCAAAATTCGTTTTTATTCATCAACATAGTCCCCTTTTAGGGAGATACAATCATTCCAACGCTTTTCCAATCTTTCGATACCGCCTTTGTAGAACGATTTTTCTTTGCCTTCAAAATAGGCGTTAGTTTCGGCGATTGCTTCATCATTTGAGCCAAATCTCTTACCACGGAGCATCTTTTTGAGGTCTGCGAAGAGCCAGTAGTCGCTGGGGGCCAGATCTGGAGAATACGGGGGATGAGGAAGCAATTCGAAGCCCAATTCATGCATTTTTGCCATCGTTTTCATCGACTTGTGACACGGTGCATTGTCTTGGTGAAACAACACTTTGTTCTTCTTCATATGGGGCCGCTTAATCGCGATTTCTTCTTTCAAACGTTCCAACAACGCTATATAATAGTCGCTATTGATTGTTTTCCCTTTCTCAAGATAGTCGATGAATATTATTCCGTGCACATCCCAAAATACTGACGCCATAACCTTGCCAGCCGATGTTTGTGCCTTTGGACGCTTTGGGCGGCTTTCACCGGTTGCATGCCACTCAGCAGACTGCCGATTTGACTCTGGAGTGAAATGGTGGATCCATGTTTCATCCATTGTGATGTACCGACGCAAAAACTCCGACTTGTTGCGCGTAAACATGTCCAAACAGCTCTTTGAATCATCGATTCGTTGTTGTTTTTGCTCCGGTGTGAGCAAACGCGGCACCCATTTCGAAAACACCTTTTTCATAACCAAATGTTCGTGTATTATGGTGTGTACACTGCCTGCTGATATCTTTAGAATGTCAGCAATCTCCCCCACTTTCACTTTACGGTCGGACATAATGATTTTCAGTGTTTTTTCAACGTTTTCCGGAATAACAGCCGTCCAGTAGATGGAATGTCATCGGTGTCTGTACGACCACGTTTGAATTCGGCATACCAATAACAAATGGTTCCTTTTGATGGAGCAGAGTCCGAATAATGTTTTTCAAGCCATTCCTGGCATTGAACAGTATTTTTTTTCATTAAAAAACAATGATAAATCAGCACACGGAATTGCTTTGAATTCATGTTTTTTGAAAACTCAAAAGTAGTGTCACTTAAAGCACTGTAACTTGTAAACTAATGGTCGGATTGACATATAATTTTGACAGTAAACCTAAAAAGGTTCACAATTTCGAAAAAAATATTGATTTAGTATTAGTGCCGCCATCTATGTGTCAGTCACACACATTATTGAACGAAGTGTTACTTTATTTAATAATATTTGAAGTGGAGAGTATTCTACAAAAAATCTGCAATGGTTAATTTTCAGATAAAAAATCCATGAAATCATGGTTTTCGATAAAATTTTGTGACCCTTGGTTTACCCCGTCAGATTCTGATTTTCCAAAAAAATCAATTGCTTTATCTATAAAAAAAAATATTCGAAAATTTATGATTTTTTAAATTGGTCGAAAAACAACTTTTTACAACTTTCACCGCTTCAAAGGCTAAGATATTTTTGATGGGTTTGTTTGTGTCTGTGTTTTTGATAATGATGAGTTTCGGGCATGTGAATTTATTTTGTGTGGCTGGTAGTTGTTGATTTTTTTTTAGAAAAGTCGAAGTTGTTATCTATATTTATTTTTGAGTTCTTGCTAGGCAAGAATAGTATAGTAATTTCCCCCTCGTGGGTCGGCAGGCATTGCGAGCGAGGGTCTGTTTTTTAGTAGAATAGGTGAAAGCCCATCCGCATCGGTTTGTGATGATGGTTTCAATCCTTTGATACCACTGAGCACGTCACTTGGCGATAGAGTTAACCCATTAAGCCCTGAGCGTTGCGTTACGTTACGTTTGGGAATTTCGCTACATTAAGTAATTCATAAAGATATAAGACTTGAAAATGGGTAGAATTGGATTCGAATTGATCGTTTTAGATTCTGCCATACTCAAATTTCAAAATTTTTTAAATATTCATATCTTTTTTTCGATCCAAAGTCAAAGGTTTTTTTTAGGGAATTTTTGAAATTCAATTAAAAATACTTATTCTTCAAACCTATCAAAATCCCTTTGTGGGCTGCATTTTGTGATGCTAAACTATTTAAAAATTAGTTAAAAAAATTATTATTTTTTTTTAATTTTATGTTTTGTATGTGACTAAGGCCCAAATTGCGTTTGCGCAACGTACCCTCCTGGTTCAGGGGGTGGGGGTATGAATTATTTGCTTGATTTTTTTTCTTGATTAAGTCAATTACTAAGATTGTGAAAAATTTTATGGAAATCGCACAAGCCCTTCTGGGGTCAGGTTTTAATGGGTTAAGGAACCAAAATTGATTGACGAATCAGATTTAAAGGAAAAGTTGCTACTGGATGCAGAATCTGAAACGAAGTTAGAAAAGAAAATGTCCGCAAAGACATCTGCAGCCTCCGGTGCAGAACTGGCGGACTTAACCCTGAAGAAAACAGTCGAAGGAAAAGTTGAGCTGTTATTTTTAGAATTAATGAATCGCCAAAAGGCCTTAGGGTTGGAGTTAATGTTGGCTTAAAAGTTGGAAATACAATTACGATACAAAAATTTATTGAGGCAATTAAATTCTGGGCACTAAGAAACATAAGATAGTAATGATTACTAGAGCTACGTCAGTATTTCTTGTAATATGTATATACAGTGGCGGTTTAAGGTGTTCGGGGGCCCGGGGCGGCGACGGCTGAGGGAGCCCCCACAAAACGGTGCAGAATAAGTTTGCGTACAAAACTAATAACGGGAATTTCCGGTTATGCTTTTTACTTTTTTTTCAAAATTTGTATTCCATTGAACTGACTTGCAAATTATTTTGAAACGTATATGTGCTTGAAATTTTAAAGAAAGCTATAGAATCCCAGGGAAAAAATGGATAAAAGGATAATCTTACTAAATCTTTCCAAAATTGATAAAAACTTTCGTGAAATTAGAAAATTTTTGGGAAATCAAATTCATTTCAAAAAGCCACTTTAAATCTCGAAAAAAAAAACAGAAAATCGTGCTTGTTTTTGTAAGCTACGCGAGCAGGAGAATTAGATTGTTTTGCGATCAGTGCGTCATAACACTACTCGACAAAAAATGGGCCAATCGCGTACACCTAAAAATAAAAGTGTTTTCTAGACTAACTTTGTCCGCTGAACACGAAACAGAAAATCAAAATCTTCGAAAAATGAGTTTTTTCCTGTTGTTTCAGTTATGAGCACATAACTATCTCCTAAAAGAATTATCCGATTAACACGAGCTGTCCGTCGCACACTGGGGTAATTCAAGCCGATTTTGGCGATTAATTCACCCGGAATATTTAGATATGAAAGAAGTATTAGGTTTAGTTAATTATAGATAAAAAAGTAAAAAATAAATGTATTTCAACATACTGTTACGAATACTAGTTCTAGTGGGCTGTTACGTATCACTGGATTGTGTAATTTGAAAATGAAACGACTTTGATTATTCCAACGCAGCCAATTCAAAACCAACAGTCAATTTATTATTCACAGTTTTACACTTTACTGTTCGTACACTTAAGTATTAGCTGAATTACTCCGTGTGGCAACTTCACTTGTCAAAACCAGACTGACTCGCTGCGCCGCATCCGGCTGCCTTTTATACCTCTCAGGCCATCGCGCAGATCGTTCCCGCACATTCCGGAGTGGACCTCCGCTGTGATGAGACGCCAGGCGCTCCAAATGGACTACCTTCAGCATAGCGCCTCTATTGCTGCAACGTTGAATCCTGTATACCACGTCGTTAATCCTAGTCACGACTTCGTACGGTCCTTCCCATGATGCTTGAAGTTTCGGAGACAAATCTTTCCTCCGCTGCGGGTTGTAGAGCATTACCAGATCGCCTTCTTGGAACCCTGCTGAGTTGGCCCATGGATCATATCTGGCTTTCGCCTTATCGCTGACCAGTTTGGTGCGGCTCCTTATAAACTGGTGAATTTCCTCCAGTTCCGCCCGCTTATTGACCACGAAGTCCGTCTTAGCGCCTCCCGTTGTGCTGACTACCCCGAACTTCAAGTCAGCGGGTAACCGCAACTCTGTGCCGGACACTGCTGGGGCTGGAGTGAGTGATGTCGTGTCGTGCGGGGCTGACCTATACGCCATCAGGAACAGGGGGATATGCGTGTCCCAATCCTTTTGATTCCCGCCTACCACTTTCCGCAGGTATTCCTCCAGTGTCCGGTTAAAGCGTTCCACCATGCCGTCGGACTGTGGGTGCAAAGGAGTGGTACGCGTTTTCTTTATCCCCAGCAGCCCAGCAGACTCGAAATTCCGGCCTTGATCTGAGTGCAATTCCAACGGAACTCCGAACTTGGCTACCCAGTTGTTTACCAGCTTTTCCGAGATCGTAGTGGCCTCCTGGTTAGGAATAGGGTACACTTCGGGCCATTTGCTGAAGTAATCCATTACAACCAGCACATATTTGTTGCCTTGACTGCTAGTTGGGAATGGGCCGGCGACGTCCATAGCAATCCGCTCGAAGGGCGCTCCCACGTTGTACTGCTGCATGCGGCCTCGAGATTTTCTTGTCGGCCCTTTCGCGGCTGAACATCGGTCGCAGCTCTTAATCCACTCGGCTACAGACTCCTGACATCCTACCCAGTAGAATCGTCTTTTTATCCCTCCACTGGAGTCCCTCCCTCCACTGGAGTCGTTATGGTATGCCTCGATGACCTCGTTGATTCTGCATTTCGGCACTACCATTAGGGAGTTGCTGGTCCGACCATCCGCGCTCTCCCATTCGCGGTACAGGCATCCTTCCTTCAGCCGCAGACTTTTCCAATGTGCCCAGTACGCCTTAGCGATTGGACTTTCACCGGCCACCTCCTGCCAGTCTGGACGTGCGCCTTGCTTCTTGCCTTCGATGATTTTTGCAAGATCCGCATCCTCACGCTGGTCCTTTCGTAGCCTCTCCGCAGACCACTCTTCCTCTGGCATAACGCTTACCAACCGGGCGTCCACTATCTGTTCCCTGCTTTCGGCTCGCGAGCACGGCCTGCATTCGACTTTGCACGGACGGCGTGACAAGGCATCGGCATTTCCATGGCTACTGCCCTTGCGATGCTCTATCGTGTAGTCGTAGCTCTGCAGTCGCTCGATCCACCGCGCCAATTGCCCTTCAGGATCTTTAAAGTTCAGGAGCCATCTCAATGCCGCATGATCTGTGCGCAGGCGAAACCTTTGTCCATACAGATATTTGTGGAAGTGTTTTACGCAGTCCAATACCGCCAGCAGTTCTCTCCGTGTCACACAGTAGTTGCGTTCCGGTTTCGATAGAACCCTACTGTAGTACGCTATCACTTGCTCCTGGCCGTCTATTATCTGTGATAGCACACCGCCAATACTATTCCCGCTTGCATCTGTATCCAGCACAAACATCTCCCCAGGCACGGGGAAGGCCAGAATTGGAGTACTGCACAGTGTTTCCTTCAGACGTGCAAAAGCCTGTTCCTGCTCCTCGTTCCACTCGAAAGCTTGGCTCTTTTTCGTCAGTTTGTGCAGGCTGCTGGCTATGTTCGCGAATCCCGGAACAAATCGGCGGTAGTATGTGCACAGGCCCAGGAAACTGCGGAGTTCGTGTAGATTGCGTGGCCGGGGCCAATCCTTCACCGCCGTGATTTTGCCTTCATCCGTATGTACTCCGCGGGCGGAAACCGTATGACCCAGATACTTGACCTCCTTTTGGAACAGCGAGCACTTCATTGGGTTGAGTTTAAGCCCGGCTTCTCGTATCCGCTCGAATACCTCCTTTAGCTTTCCCAGGTGGTCGTCGAAGTTTTTACCCATCACGATTATGTCGTCGAGGTACACCAGACACGCCCTTTTAGCACGCGTTCCATTAGCCGCTCGAATGTTGCTGGTGCGTTGCAGAGTCCAAACGGCATGACGGTGAGCTGGCATAAACCATCGTCAACACTGAAAGCCGTTTTCTCCTTGTCCTTGTCTGCAAGCTCTACCTGCCAATAGCCGCTGCGTACGTCGAGCGTGGAGAACCACTGTGTGCCTGACAGCGTGTCCAGGGTGTCATCGATCCGAGGTAGTGGATAACTGTCCTTCTTGGTCACATCATTGAGCTTCCGATAATCCACACAAAATTGGGTACTGCCATCCATTTCTTGACTAGCACGACCGGCGAGCACCAAGGGCCCGAAGAAGGCTCTACGACCTTTTCTTTCCGCATGTTTTCGATCAAATTTGTGACCTCTTCCCTCTTGGCCACAGGAACTCGTCTTGGCGGTTGGCGAATCGGTTTTGCACTTCCGGTGTCGATGTTGTGCTTCACTATGGCTGTTCTTCCGCCTGCTTCTGCCGCAAATATTGACCCATAGTGCTGCAGGAGTGACCTCGCCTTCTGTTTCTGCTTGGCCGTCAACTCGCTGCTCCACTGGTTCTCTTGCGGTATGACGTCCATGTTAAAACTGCTCCTCTCATTACCTCCAGGTGGACTACTCTCGCAATTGACCACTGCTACAGCTTCCTTACACTCGCCAATTACCTCATCTTTCCCGACATATCTGGGTGCATTCAGGGGGTTCAGTATTCTGACTGGTATTCTGCCATTTTTAGGTTCCACTAATGTACGTCCGATGATGATGTTGTCGTGTCCTTGTTTCGGTGCTTCTACTACCTACAGCCGACTCGTCCCATCGTCCTCGTCCACCTTTGCCCACACAATCGCCTCAGAATTCGCTTCAGGCGATTGCGATCGAGAACGGGAACGCCTCTTTCGTTGGCGGCAGTCTCGTGATATGTGGCCCTGCTTGCCACATACCCAGCAAACAACTTTAGAGGAGACCATCCGTGGCCTGTCCGGTGGCTCAGAGCTAATAGCCTGGATCGTAATGTCGTTGTCTGGCTGGATCTGGCGTATCCTTGCAGGTGCATACCGAGTGCTCCCAATCCATGTCGCCTCATATGTCATCGCGCTGGTCACCGTCTCCCTAAATGTCGGCTTGCCCATCATCAACGCACTGCGACGTGTCTCCGGATCATGAAGACCTTCAATAAACGCTTCTATCTTCATCGTTTCGAGCTGCACGAGCCGCTCAATGTCTGCTGCATATGTCTGCAGCGCCTCGTTGGATCTTTGCCTGCGGTTCTTCAGCTCACAGTAGTACACCGTTCTGTTGTGCTCGTCGCTGTATTTGGCTGCCAGCGCCCTTATGACGGTCTCGTACTCACTTCGTAAACATTCTGGAACTGATTTTATTACCTCAGCCGGAGCACCTTTAAGAGCCAGCGCCAATCTCCGACCTTTCCTTACATCGGTCCACTGATTTTCCAGAGCAGCCAGGTCGAATTGTAGCTCGAAGGTATCGAACGGCGTAGTCCCATCATAAGTAGGCACTTCTGCTCGGGTGGCAACACTTTCCGGAACCGGCGGCAACCATTCTCGCGGCTGTACCTCCCTAAGCCGCTCGTCCATCTTTCTGTTCATCGAGTCTTCCAGACTATCAACTCGTTTGTTCAGGGAATCATCAAGATCGTCAACTCGTTTGTTCAGGGAATCATCCAGGTCGTCGACTCGTTTATCCAAGTGCTCTACCCGCGTCTCCAGGTGCTCGACTTTCCCATTAATCCTGTCTGAGATTTCTCGCCGTTTCCATTTTCGCTGACATCTGCGCCGACATTTCACGATTTGCAGTCTCGACTTTTGCCGAAATTTCGAGATTCGTAATTTCCAGCTTCGCTGCCATTTCTCGATTCGCTGTTTCCATTTGCGCCGACATGCCTTTGAGTGCAGCCATTAGTTGGCTCATGTCCAACGCTTGTATTGGTGCAGCCGCTGCAGCTGTACTCTGTAGCGAAGCAGCACCAGCAGGCGACTCCTCCCCCTTGGCCGACGCCTCTAGTTCTTGCGCTCCGAACTCGTGCACCGTCCAATCGACGCCTCGTGCCTCACATGCTTCTCGCAAGCGCAACTGCAACTCCACCTTTCCGCCAGCAGTCGGCAAATTCCACGCAGCCAGCTCCTTCTTCAGCTGGTCTACCTTCAGCAGCTCGAGTTTAACCATGTCCGTGCTTTTATTTATTTGTTTACTTTCAATTTTACCACAATCCCACTTCTGACAAATGTTACGAATACTAGTTCTAGTGGGCTGTTACGTATCACTGGATTGTGTAATTTGAAAATGAAACAACTTTAATTATTCCAACGCAGCCAATTTAAAACCAACAGTCACTTTATTATTCACAGTTTTACACTTTACTGTTCGTACACTTAAGTATTTGCTTAATCACTCCGTGTGGCAACTTCACTTGTCAAAACCAGACTGACTCGCTGCGCCGCATCCGGCTGCCTTTTATACCTGCCAGGCCATCGCGCAGATCATTCCCGCACATTCCGGAGTGGACTAAAAGTTTCCATCATTGCCAGGTTGGACTAAAAGTTATTATCGCGGCCGTCGCTGTCAGATTGGACTAAATGTTACTATCGCGGCCGTCGTTACCAGATTGGATTATAGCACGGCACGTAGCGGCAGGGTTGCTTTGCACAGCGACAGACTGTCTCATCGTTACAATACGTTAGTGGATTTTCTTTATGACCAAAAATGCAAAATTGTTACAAAAGGGTATGATACAGAATTCCTCGCTTATTTATTAATTACTATCGAAATCATCATCGTATTCACCCACGCTTTCGCCTTCGCATCCATCGTTATCATCACCATCATAATTGTTCATATCATCGCGTTTTTCTTCCGCAATTATCAATAAATCCGATGGTTCCATTGGCATGCGCGTAACTGCTTTATGCGGCAATTTCATTTCTGTCGATATAATGGGATCAGAATTTATAAGCAGTCTATTTAGAACGTCTTCGTTGGTTTTTTTCTCGGCTACTTTTTCGAGAAAAATATTTCCTGAAAGCCTACAAATTTTTATTTCTCGCTTCCCGCGGTTCTTCAGATAATTCACCGATTCGTCTGCTCTATTAATTAAATATTTATGAACAGTCGTAGGCATGTTATACCAGGGATAGTACTCAACGAAAGATTTGGCACAATTTAAGGCAAAGAGTTGGTCATTATGTAATAAAGACTTTAACGAGTATACCAAATAACATTGGATTTCGTTCCTAAATGAAAACCACCTTTTTTAATATCTTGCAAAAGTAGTCTTTTGCAGTTACCCTTTACCTAATTAGTTTAATGCACATCACTGCGGTTATTTAAATCGATTACACATAAGTAATACAAACAATAACAATGCTCAATACTGCAACTTCTGATAAATAAGGTCAGCTGACCTAGTTTTGCACACACCCTACAACAAAAACAAATGATATAATCTAAGATATCGAAATTTTATTTGGTTCTGCATCATTTGAGATGATTTTATATTGTGTTTCATAAATATCTTAAAAACCAAAAGTACTCACGTGCCGCGATATCCCGCCTAATATGTCGCCTAATATGCTGGTTAATATAAATCTAACATGCCGGCCCCCCGTAGTGTAGGTTAAAAAGCATAAAGAATTTAGTATTTCTAACCATACATTGAACAACAACAAAACTAACATAAAACATATAACTCGTTACTTTTCTCATATTTTTGGCATTTACATTTATTTTTTGTATTTGCTTTCACGGGCCGCGTGCATATTTTGCAAAGATTTCACATACAAAAATCGAAATGCTGCAAAAGTGCGCAACAATAGCGCAACTTTATTTTCACAGATTACGATTATGACAATATTTTAGGTGAACAGCACTGAACAAACAACTATATGTCTATGAATAGGGTCAAACTAAGGCAATTTTTAAGCTTTTTTTTTAAAAAAATAACAACAATATTTACGAACCCTTAAACAAAAAAAATTTTTATTTTAATACTTAAATACCTGAACAAGAAGCCTCCATCATCACTTTTATGCTACTTTAAAAACTTGTACAACAAATTTGATTTAAATAATTGAAAAATTCACGTTTCACGCTGTGCGCACGCTAAATGAAAATAAATGTCAACTTTAAGAGTGCTTTGCGGGAAAACGGTAAACTATTTCGCAACAATTCTTTCACGTATTAATGCAGAATTTTATTCACTTTAACCCGGTACCAAAAACATATCTCTATCTTTATTTTTCGTTTTTGAATTAATCGCCACTTTACTTATATATTACCCCAGTGTGCGTCGTGCAGATGACCTTAGCCTTTTTACACCTTTTCAACCTCAAAATGAGAATATGTTAACCCATTGCTGCCGGGTACCAGTTTCGCCCATACGATTTTGATAAAATCATTCATACACGACCTGGAATTGACTCAAAATTATCACAAACAAAATTTCAGCTTTCTATCTGCACGTTGCTGAGATATTCATTGGGTATTTTGTACCCATTAGTGCGCGTACACACATGAAGCGGTGCTGTGCTGTGCGGCGCTGTGCTTCACCGAGCGGCGCTTTGCTAAGCTTTCAGTGTTCACACTTAACGCGGTGCGGAGCGGAGCTTTTGCAAGTATCAGCCTGTTGTCAACATGTGGCTGTGCAGTGAAGATTTGTAATTTCTCAGTGAAAACAGTTTTTTAACCTTCACACCGACACCAATTTTTATATACTGAAACCGACACTATAAATATATGTTAATATTTTTCTTCTCATCCATTTTACAAAGAAAGTTTTCATTTTTTGAGCTAAGTTGGCAAGCAATAACAGCAAATGGACTGTTTTTAAAAGATTTCAGGTCCAAACGTAAAAGGGGGGAAAGGGATAAATGAGGTTTCAGCCCCTACAAAGTGGCCGAATTAGTTGATTTTTCAAAAAAATTTCATAAAAGTGCATTTTCAATTATAACTATTCTCAGATATTGAAAAAGAAGGTTTATTTATATTATTGTGAAAAAAGATATCTCATAATAATGAAGGAAAAGTAAAAAATTTATATTAATTCATATTAAATAAAAATAAATAAGAAAAATCATTAATTAATTAATTAAAAATCATTAACTCCCACAACGCATGCCATTACAATTTCCGATATTAAATTTTCATAGTCCATGCTTGCTGCAGCAGCGTCACGCGGCAACGAAATCAAATATTTTGAAAGTTTCAAACCAAGCGCTGCGTGAC
This sequence comes from Melieria omissa, assembly GCA_963971225.1. Taxonomy (NCBI): domain Eukaryota; kingdom Metazoa; phylum Arthropoda; class Insecta; order Diptera; family Ulidiidae; genus Melieria; species Melieria omissa. The sequence continues at coordinate 49,191,407 of OZ020269.1, read as the reverse complement.
GCTGCTGAAAAAGTAGCATGTGTGAACACTCGCATTTGATAACGGCAGTTTGAAAGCAACGCTCGGTAAAGCACAGCGCCGCACAGCACAGCACCGCTTCATGTGTGTACGCGCACTTAGGCAGCAATGGTAGCGTTTTTCCATACTTTTTAAAGTGATCAGCTAAACACGTGAACAAAAGAAGAATTGTTTACAGGTGAGTTAGGAGGCAGATTTTTGTGAGGTTCTAGGGCTACTACGTTTCACCACATTTTCCACCTCCGGAAAATTCATAATTTTTGGAGTCTGGTAACTCTAGCTAGATGGCGGAACTTTAGAGTGACCTCCACTAGACTAAGGTAGTTCCATCTTTACCCCAACCATCCCTATCAATGATTTTGAGATATCTCTCAGTTCTCATGGGTAAAATTTTACCCATTAGGCAGCAATGGGTTAATTCATAATGAGAATGCGTTAAATCATAATGAGAAATATAAACACATAATGAGAATGCGTAAGTTCATAATGAGAAATATAAATTCATAATGGGAATGCGTAAATTCAAAATGAGAAAAGGAAAATTCTATTTGAGAATGCGTAGATTCAAAATGAGAATATTTTCTTTTATTATTTTGCGCTTGGTCCCATATTTGCCAATGCCAAGTCCAAACGAAACTATTTTGGCAAAAATTATTAGTGAAGAAAAGTGAAGTAATCTGCACATACTTAATGTCCACGCTCCTATGTGAACAACGTTTGCAATATCTGGAAGCAATAATAGATAATGCAAAGCAAACCATTACTGGTGGAGATTATGCCAGAGCTGTACAGCACACCACAACTTTTCATGCCAATGGCCTTGCTTTACAGAATATGGACGTAGGGATGTAAAAATTGTTTAAGCACATGTTGTTTGTATTTTCTTCTTAAAAACATATAATAAAAGTTACTCATACTAAAAATAAACCTTATACTACATAGTTCTCATTTCCAATTTCCCTTTTCCCAATTTGAATTTACGCATTCTCAATTTGAATTTTCCTTTTCTCATTTTGAATTAACGTATTCCCATTATGAATTCATAGTTCTCATTTTGAATTTACGTATTCCCATTATGTATTTCTCATTATGAATTTACGCATTCTCATTACGAATTTATATTACTCATTTTGAATTAACGTATTCCCATTACGAATTTATATTTCTCATTTTGAATTTACGTATTCTCATTTTGAGGTTGAAAAGGTGTAGTAACATATAGATTCCCCAAATCATATGCGATTTGGGGAAGTTACTGACGGTGAAAGTTGTAATAAAGTGAATTTTTCGACCAATTTAAAAAATCATAAATTTTCAAATATTTTGTTATAGAAAAAAATAAATTATCTCCTCTGGTTTTAAAATCTAAAATTAAATATCAAGCTTAACATCAATAGAATTGAAAGAAAAATTAAAAATTTATGATGCAGTGAGTGAAAACACCAACTTTACATTTATTAGACCGTGGGAAATTTTTTTTATTTTCCCGAGACCCATCCAAATTTTGATCTAGCCGTGAAACTAGAAATCATTTATAGTATCCTGGCATAGTCAGTATTACATTTTCTGACCTAAAGTCCTTTTTAAAGGACTTTAAAATTTTAAGGACATACTATATGCGGTAGTGCAATGATGAAGATATGGGTGTCAAATGAAAGAGGAAAATTTTCTCCTTTTAACTAAATTTCATATTTTGAACTTTCAGGACCAAAATATGTCAGGTATGGAACACATACATGTTTTGGATTTCAGTCTGTAGATTCATACATCTAAATTTAATTCTATTTCAAAGTTCTAGCCTAGAAAACACTTTTATTTTTAGGTGCATTTTTTGTGTCGAGTAGTGTAATTAAAATCTTCAGAAATGTACAGAAATATTTTATAAAACCCTGTAGCAGTGACTTTATAAAAAAAGACCTGAAAAAAACGTATTTCCCCTACATAACAGCATATAAGAAGCCCACATTTAGCTTACAAGAAGCACAGAATTGCTTTCGTAACCGGATTTCCGGGACAATGTGTTGTTATCCAACCAATAATTTTATTAATTGGTTGTAATATCAGTAAATTTGTTTGACTTCTACAAAGTTTAATGAAGTTAAGGAATTGTGTATTTCACACTAGTTTACAAGCAGACCCTAAGATTGCGATATTTAATTTTTAACTTAGAATTTTGTATTTGCCAATTTTGCACAAAATTTTAAATTAAAAATTAAATCTTGCAATATTCAAGGGAAACATTTTTGAAAATTAGCAAACGAATGTTATTTGGAAAGGATGTTTTCTAGCTTTTATTGGACCGGATTTTGTTATTGCAATTTCAAAGTCAATTGTCGATACTGTGTCTCTTTGAATTGATGAAAGTGACAAAGAACTTAGTTTTTGCTCAACCATTGTGGAGCGCAAATAGTTTTTTTTTTTAGAAGTTTCAGTTTTGAAAAACTTGAAATTTTTATATATAAGCTTCTCTCGGGGCCCCCCCGCAGCCCGGGCCCGAGGCGGTCCGCCTCTCCGCCCCCCGTTAAGCCGCTACTGTGTATATACTTTTAGCCTTTTCGTATGCCACTTCCTCTTTTTGATAATCGGAATATTATAAACAAAAAATATATAAACCTTAGATTTCAAAGCAGAGAAACATTCAGAGACATCATAGTAAAGAATATTCCAGTCAACATCAAGGAGCACATCAAAGTGGGAAAGTCGGCATGGCTTAAGTTGAAAGAGGGTTTAGAACTACCTGATGACAAGGGGAAAACATAGAATTCACATTCAAGAATAATAGAAACGTTATGCCTGTCGGAGGACGAGAAAGGAGAAAGACATTCAAGTAATCAAAATTAGTAATCTAAAGTTAACACTTAGGAAAATTAGATCTAGGATTCTACCCAATTTGTTAGAAACGCCTTTTATTTGATGAAGGTCCAGACTAAGAAAGCTATCTATAGCGTATAATTCCAATGGGGAATTTATATTAGACGGAATAAGGAAAGTGACATCGTTTGCAGAAGACCACCTGACATTACAAAGATTACATTCACCGAGAATACAAATATGGTTATCGCCAACCTTGTCAGTGACTAAGGTAACAATATTGTCGACATGAGATTTGTACAAAGAGTAAGCACTATCCGGGGAATATAAGAAGCACAGAAAAAAAGGAACCAGAAGAACCTTTGATACGAACACAAAACTAGTCAAGAATTAAGTCTTCATCATCGAGCGCAATGCGGATGCAAATATTGACAGACCGGCAGTCTAAAATAAGCTTTTTGGCAACACTAACAATCCGCCTGGCAAATGCAACGCTGGGGGGACGAAATTTGGGAAAAAGAAATAGCGATGGCTGGGGATTTTATTTTGGGAGAGAGTTGTAAAGAGACACTTGGCGAACGGTTTTAAAAATAATATTGACAAAAAGTGCTCATTAAATTAGTTTCTTAATTGTTAACATTCTTTTAAAAACTTAAATTTGGAAAACTCGACAAGATGGGCGAGTCCTCCTCGGAGGAGGCAAGCTGCGTCATTTGCCGGCATCCGGGCGAGGCTAAGGTGGTGCAGTGCGACGAATGCGATGACCACGGGCGCACATAGCGATGCACGTCTGCTGTGCGGTAGCGGATGTGAGCACGGGCACACTAGGGCATTCACGTACGCTGTACTCAGGTGTAGGCGGGTACAACAACTTCGTTGCGCCAGCTACGAGCGCGTATACGCGGACCACGGGTGGGAACTACAAGCATGTGCCGAGCGAGGGCGGCGTCTCTCGGGATGGTTTTGGCGGCTACGGGCCTAGCGCATGTGGCTTCGTAGAGCACCAGCAGGTTTCCTTCTTGAGCGAGCAGATGCAAGCAAGGCAGTCAGTAGCAAAAGAGTTGCCCACATTTAGCGTTAAGCCAGACGAGTGGCCACTTTTCATCAGTAGCTACAGCAATTCGACGCGTATATGTGGTTACACAAATGATGAAAATTTACTCCGTGTGCAAAGCCCTTCAATACGTTCAAAGCCAACTGCTAATTCCGGCGTTGGTTCCGGACATAATCGACGTTCTGCAAACGACGTTCGGTAACCCCGAGCATATAATAAGCAGCTTGTTAGACAAGATAACTAAGTACAGCGCCGGACGTAGGCGCGAACAAGCTCGAAACACTCATCACTTTTTCATTGGAGGTCAAAAATTTGCACGCGACGATGTTGTCGCAACGGCACTTGCGTCCCACTTGGGGAACCTGGTTCTGTTAACCCATTCGAGACGAAAATGTTTTTCGAACACGGTCCCCAAGAGCGAAATTATTTCTTTGTATTGTACACAGCAAAACCAATGCCAAATTTTGTTTTCCTGTACTGCAATCGGTATCGAATGGGTTAAGAGATCTGATTCAAAAACTACCTGCTCAATTGCGGCTAGAGTGGGCTATGAATTCCAGGCCGCTCATAATAGCATCACCAAGGAGCTTCCAAATTTTGATGGCCAGCCTGTAGAGTGGCCCTTATTCCTGGCCACCTACCAACAAACAACGGAGATGAGTGGATTTTTTTAAGATGAAAATCTTCAACTTCAGGTTGCGCCACTGCCTGCCAAGAACGCACTTGTGCGATTCTTGTAATTCTCATCTGCTTCATGTTGATAGCACTGTGCGACAAAAATGAAAAAATTTTTTCACACTGGAAAAAATCCATATGGGCGTGAAACTAGAGACCAAACATAGTAGTACTGCGTACTCAGTTTTTCATTTCTACATCCTTTGTCCTTTTAAAAGGACTTCAAAATTTTGAAGGGAATAAAAAATAAAAAAAATATAAAAAATACTTAGCCTCGTTAAAATATGGCGATTTGTATATCAAATGAAAGAGAAAAAGCTCAAGAATTTAAATAAAATTGATTTTTTATCTATTTGTAAAAAAAGGACATGAAAAAGGTCCTTTGAAAATTTTAATCCTTTAAATCCTTGAAAATTTATAACGAATTTTCTTAAAAAGTAGGTATGTTTAAACCCAAAATCTCCTTGATTACGTGTCAAAATTTCATTATTCTCGCTTCTTTCATTTTGTATCTTTTTTATTATTTAAAATACTGATACGCAAATAAATTAGAATATTTGTACTGCATTAGACTTTCAGCTCCCACCTTTTTTTTAATAACTTTCGAACAAATAAAATTAGAGCAATGAAATTTTGACACGTGATCAAAGAGATTTTGGGTTCTAACATACTTACTTTTCAAGAAAATTCGTTATAAATTTTCAAGGTTATAAAGGATTAAAATTTCCAAAGGACCTTTTTCATGTTCTTTTTTTACAAATAGATAAAAAATCAATTTTATTTAAATTCTTGAGCTTTTCCTCTTTCATTTGATATACATATCGCCATATTTTAACGAGGCTAAGTATTTTTTATATTTTTTATATTTTTTATTCCCTTCAAAATTTTGAAGTCCTTTTAAAAGGACAAAGGATGTAGAATTGAAAAACTGAATACGCAGTATTACTATGTTTGGTCTCTAGTTTCACGCCCATATGGATTTTTTCCAGTGTGAAAAATGCTGTCGCACAGTGTAGCCATAGAAGGAAATGAGCGTTCACCAGCCCGAGCTAGGAATCGAACATAGGGCTTTGGTATGCGAAGCCAGCGCGTTACCCGCGGCTGTTATTTTATTTACTTTAGTTTCAATGGTAAAAAGTAATCAGTAAGACTCAATTATTATTAATTTATCATGAGTATTAGTTATCTGTTTGACTTAATTATTAATAAACTTAATTGCTGATTTTTCAAATTTTATTTTAGGAATAAGACATAGATTAGATATTACTGGCTGCGAATCGCAAGCTTCATATCTATTGGGTACCTGGTCACAAAGGCATAGATGTTGTCGCAGCAGATGTTGTCGCTAAAAGTGTTTTCCTGTCAGATGAGCAAATCAGCAACGTTTTGATGACTCTCCGGGCTACAAAAAAGGTTTGGAAGATGAGAAAAGGGAAGTCGAGGTGGAACAGTTTAACTACCTGCACAACCGCTAAAATAATGCTCGAGCAATTCGATGAAAAGCTCATGAGATTCGTTCTCACACTACCAAGAAAGGACTGCAGAGCCATCGTAGGCGTACTAACGGGGCACTGCTTGACAGCGGCTCACGCGCAAAAGATGGGAATCACAGAGTCGGATGAATGCAGGAATTGCAAAGAAAATTGTGCCAAGGAAACACTGGAGCACATACTTTGCTCTTGCCCGGCCATCTCAAGGCAACGCTTTACTTACTTCGGAGTCCCATTCTTCTCTGGGTTGGGAGAGGTCCCCAAGCACGACATTAAATCACTGCTGAATTTCGCTAGGAACACCCGCATTCTCACCGATCACTTCTACAACAACTCTGGTATCGCTAAGGACCCAATAGGGTCTATGCGTGGCCAACCAGGCCAGCCAGCTAACCTAATATAACCTAGATATAACTGAAACACGAGTTTATGCCCCATTATTTGTTTGAGCATCATAACTGTACCTGTCGAAAATTATAAAATTTGATTTGAAAATACAGATTCTGCGAGCATCTAAAGAGAACATTGATAATGGCATTTTATTGGTACTAAGAAATATCACCAAAAAAAATTGGGCAGCGAGTCAAATGCGACGCTCGAACCGAGGTTCAAGACTCCGTTGTTACTAATACCAAAAAAAGAAAAACTACAAGTTTTTTCGGCGGCTGTCCTCTCAGCTGGAAATGGCAAACCTCTTAGAATAAAAATTGCCTATGAAAAGCTCCCAACTCGCCGTTCGGAATCGGCATAAAACTGTAGGTCCCTTCCATACGTGTACAAATTCGCACGCACAACACGGGTGGTTGCGGGAAACTAGGCCTTAGTCTCGTGATCAGCCCGATAACGAGACTAAGGCCTAGTGCCAGTCATGTATGTATGTACATATATAGCAAACAGTCCAGAACAAATAGAAGAAAGATACGCAAATCGGGATATCCTGTATTAAAATGTTCATCACTGCAGTAAAGGAATAATACATTAATGCTGCTGAATAATAGTGTATCCTACAATTCTTTACTCAGATCAAATTAAAAGCACAAACACTTGACCCGCGATTTACGCCGTGGATAGGTTCCTCAGAAATCCGCGTGAATCAAAATGAGCTTAATTTGATTTTAATAATTAATTAATAATAATAATTGACTGGCACGACAGCCCGCTTACGCGAGACTAAGGCCTAGCTTCCCGCAGCCACCCGTGTTGTGCGTGTGAATTTGTACGCGGCTGGAAGGGACCTACAGTTTTATGCCGGTTCCGAACGGCAGGTTGGGAGCTTTTTCATAGGCAATTTTTACTCTCAGAGGTTTGCCATTTCCAGCTGAGAGGATAGCCACCGAAAGAGAAAACGAGTTTCCCGTTATTTTTTTTAGGTGTTACTACATGCAGTATTCGATCTTGCATCGCTCTGCATGCGACTCGCTGGACCGCGCACTAACCAACTGAGCCACGGCGGCTGGCTTTTTGATTTGTGTTTCATAATACAAATGCAAGTACATTATTTAAAAAAATAAAGTGAGCTATCTTGCTTAGTTTCATCAACTTCTTTGTTCCAGTCAGAACTACTCGCAAGAATAAGTAAGACAAAAAAAAACCCACGTTGAAGCTAACTGTCGCCAATGTGTACCAACAAAGGATACGAAAGTGTTGTTGCTTTCCACGCGCCACTAGAATGCTCAGCCCATGCCGAAGAGCTTTTACAAAAACAAATGAGCAAACCCAGCAGGGATGGGTACCGCTTGTAAGGTCATTGACGGAATACAACCAACTTTTTTGCAATAATGAGAATGATTTTTCTATTCCTAAAGCCAAGTTTAATCCTCTACTGCCCCATACGGCCTTAAGGAACATAAAAGTCCACATAAATTTTAATTTCTTTGAATGAAATTTTTAGGGCATGCTATAGATAAATTAAGTTTTCATTTCATTAATGTAGCATGGCTGTAAGCATTACATGTTTCCCATTATTATCAGTTGAAATTTGAACTTCGTGGAAATTCGTAGAAATAATTATTTCGTGAAAAGTAAAGAAAAGAAAAAGGTTATTAAAAATACTTTTCGTTAACAGATTAAAACAAGAAAATTATGAGTACTTTGTAATATATTGTAACGATAAGACAGTCTGTCGCTGTGCAAAGCAACCATGTGCAGTTTCCATGGCAAAAATCCATGAATTGGGCTACGAATTGCTCCCTCATCCCGCCTATTCACCCGATCTAGCCCCAAGTGACTATTTCTTGTTCCCAAACTTGAAGAAATGGCTCGGCGGAAAGAGATTTCCTTAATGAGCACACGAAATTCACTTTTTTCCATTTTCTTCTCAGTCAACGCGGTAGTCTGATATTAACGGCTGTCAAAAACAAACTAAATGTCGCAGCTAGTTCAATTTTTGACAAGAGTCAACTGACAGATGACTGTTGACGGGAGCAGTGTTGCCATTTCAATTAAGAGGCGGGAAATTCAAAAAGTCACGGACTTATTGACCCGCCCTCGTAAATTACCTTTAGTTGCAGGTCTATTTCAACATTTGGATGGGTCTCGGCAAAAATGTTTTTTTGTCGCACAGTGTAATAAATGTAAAGTTGGTGTTCACTCATTGCTTCATAACGTTGTCATTGTTCTTTCGATTCTATTGATGTTAGGTTTAATATTTGCTCAAATAATATAAAATGCATCCTACATTTTTAAACCAGAGCAGATAATTTATTTTATCCATAAAAAAATCATGGATCATCATCATCAATCAGGATGTGTGAAATTTTTCGAGTGAGTGAGGGCGTGTTTTTAGTGCTCCGTAGTGAAAACCCCTTTTTCATCTATGTTCAACACTCGAGGACTTGCAGTAGTAAGCACAGGCGGTGATAAACAACGACGGAAAGCAGTAGCCGAAAGTTCACCAACAAATTAGTGAGAGAGGAGGTCAGCAAGCTGAATCTCGTCAAACTTCACTGCACTGCTCTGGCACGCGCAAAAGCTGATTCGGGAGCTTTGGCAAAGAGAGCCGGCACCCATTGGCGAACTCACCACACCAGATAGCAGCGGGGACGGAAACCACTAAGTACAACAAGGCCGCGGCGAATTTGGCGGAGCGCACACAGGTAGGCCATGTAAATGGTTTTACTATGTCGTCGTGCAAATCTCCAAACAAAACTAGCGCAGCCAGTGGGAAAGAGTCACCAGCGAACGATGACGGGCAAAATCCATTCAGGAAGAGCGCAAAGCTGGCTAGATCGCCCGTAAAGGCTACACTAGTTGGTACACTACCACGAAACGCAATGCCAACGACGAGTGAACAGCAAACTGCGTGTGGAGAAGCACAACAGACTGTAGAAGGCTGCACTCTCGACAGTGGTGGGATTAATACTGCCTTGGCACTGTTGGGAATGAAGATCAGAGAGCTGGAAAGTATAATTGAGAGCAAAAGGAACATTAGACAGCCAGTAAAATCTGCCGTCAGCTGCATCCCCAAACTGTGTGCGCAGGTGGTGGTGACAAATAGCTACAAAAACGTCGTAAGTATTGCTGAAAAGGCTACGCAAACTGGTGAGCTGAAACCAGCGGAGTCTCACGGCAAGAGGCTGATAGCATCGGTTGACGACGAATGCAGGGCTGAGGGCCGATTGCAACCAACCAACAAGCGCACGTATTCTATCGCCAAAGCTAAAAGCCAACAACAAGCGCATAGGCACTCCTAGCTTAGTGACACCAACGCAGCAATTGCGGTTGGAGTGGAAGTGCGACAGCAAAACCGCCGCAAGGCGCGCAGCCGAAGAAAAGCGATTGGGTCAAGGTCCAAGCCAATCGGCGGGTTAGGAAGAAGCCGATCCGACCTGATGCCGTAGTAATAAGAGCGACTGGCCAATCATCTTACGTGGACATGTTGCGCAAGGTGAAAGCTGCGCCGGAGATATAGACGCTAAGCAAGAACATCACGCACGTGAGAAAAACTGCCAGCGAACTTATTTTTGAGTTGGCCAAGTCACTGTGCAAGTCACCAATGCACTGCAGAGCTGCAAAAAATATGGGCGGGAGTGCTATTGCATGAAGCGGAAGCGAGGGCTATGAGCCAAATCTCAAGGCTCATTATTAAGGACCTCGACGAGGTGACTACCAGGGAGGATGTACTGGCAGAAGTATTTGCACTGTTTCCCGAGGCTGGCGCGCTATCGCTGGACTCAGTTAAGCCTTGAAAAGCGGCTATGCCGGCACGCAGGCCCTAGAAGTGGTTTTGCCAGCAAACATTGCCAACAAAATGGTGGAAGCCGGAAAAATTCGAATCGGCTGGGTTCGCTGCCGCACAAGAGAGAAGCTGTGCCTTACGCTCTGCTATAAATGTAAAAAAATCCAGCGTGGACCGACAAGGTGAGAGTGTATGGAAACCCCGAATTGCATGTTTTGCCAATCTGAAATGGTAGACTCAGCGCATATTGCTGGCTGTTCTAAGTGCCCAATGTACCAGAGAGCAGTCTAAAAATTGCACATGTAATGAAGATACTGCAAGTTAATTTAAACCACTGCCAAGCGGCTTACGATCTGCTCAAACAGATGGTGATTGAACTTGAAGTTGATGTGGCGATTATAAGTGAGCCATACAAAGTCCCAGAAGAAGGCAGATGGGCAAAAGACTGTAGAGGCAACGCAGCCATATGGGTGTGCGGTTCTTTCCCTTTTGAAAACATCGCCAGGAACCGGGTTTGTACAAGCAAGGGTTGCGGGGATCAACGTTTACAGCTGCTATGGCCCATCTAGCATGTCTACAAGTGACTATGTGAGCATGATCGACGAAATTGTGAATGACGCAAAAAATCGTGACCAAACAGTGATAGCGGGTGACTTTAATGCCTGAGCTAAAGAATGGGGCTCACGTAGGACAAACGCAAGAGGCGCAATATTGCTAGAAGCATTTGTTTCATTCGATGTGATGCTTCTAAACTCGGGTGAAGAACCAACATTCAGCAAGAATGGCCGCGTATCCTACATTGACCTAACATTTGTTAGTGCATGTCTAGCGAGAGGCGCAAAATGGGGAGTCCATGAAGGCTTCACGTATAGCGATCACCAGCCAATAGTGACGCAGATTCTACGACGCCAGTCGACACCCACACCGAGCAACCAATCGACACTAGGATGGAAGCAGCGCTCCTTTGACAAGGACTTGCTCCAGCTGACGTTGGACGGCTCGCCGCTAACGGGCACAGCGGAAACCAAGGTGGCGCAGCTAATCAACAGGCTGACGCGTGCGTGCGATGCAGCAATGCTGCGCCGCAGGAATCCAGGCCACAGGCAGCCAGTATACTGGTGGAACAGAAACATTGCCGATTTACGCAAGAAGTGTGTGTTGCAGGAGGCGTACTATACAAGGAGAGAAAAAGAGCCCTCAAGCATCCAAGAGCAAGGAGAGCAAGAGGAGTTCTTCGGTGAACCAAAATCCGTGGGGCAAGGCGTACCAGAAGAAGCTCACGGTCTTCAGCTCACCAGCGCCAACCTCAGCGCCGTTTCTCGAGCGCGTTGTAAAGGCCTTATTCCCGCCGCAAAATGGTCTATCGCCGGAGGACAGCTGGCGGTCGCCAAGCACGCCTGAAGATGTGCAGCTGGCGGACACTGACTTGCTTCTCGACGCCTGCAACAAAGCGACCAGAAGGCGCCGGGCCCCGACGCCATCCCAAATGTAGCCTTGAAGGCAGCAATTATTTATTTTTTATTTATTTATTTATTTCGGTCTACAGAACAAATTCTTACAGACTAATTAAAAATAGTGAACAAGTTGAGCTTAAATATAGCGAGAGATGAATTAAAATCAATGATATTACTAAACTTGTTGCACAGGCACACGCATCTAGTAATTGGCTCATTATAGGCATAATTAGTTTTGTGAGTAGCGCCAATGAATCGTTGGGGAATAAAATGATCAAAAAGATTCGACAAATCTACACAATTTATTTTGCCGTTAGTGACATTGTATGCAAAGACTAATGAGTATAATACTCTTCTGTCGCACAACGACTGCAACCCAAGCAATTTGCGTCTGCCGATGTAGGATGGAAGACCATCAGGCCAATGCAGCTTGCGCAAAGCGATTCTTGTAAATATTTTTTGAACTCTTTCGATTTTATTTGAGTGGACGTCATAATAAGGGTTTCAAATTAATGAGCAGTACTCCAGGCGACTTCTTACCAGAGCTATGTAAAGTGACTTTAAAGTCTGTGGATCTTTGAATTCCGCTGTATTTCTTCTGATAAAGCCAATCATTGCAAAAGATTTTGTGACAATATAGTCGACATGTTTTGAAAAAGAAAGTTTGGAGTCAAAGATAACACCCAAGTCCTTAATCTAACAGCAGCGAACCAAAGTACAATCGATTAGCCTGTAACTAAACTCGACATATAAAGACTTTTTCGAATATGTGACCAAACAACACTTTTTCGTGTTCAAATATAAGTGGTTAGTTATGCACCATTGGGCAAAAACATTTATATCTGACTGTAATTTATTACAGTCAGGTAAGTCTCGGACACTTAGAAAAAGTTTAACGTCGCACATTGGGAAAAAACAGGCAAAAACGCTTGCATTGGAGCAAATTCAAAAGTTGCGAATGTGAATATTTTTTTTTACTTGTCGTAATATAGATACTCTAGCCAGATAGAAAATCAACTTTTTAAGTCCCTTCATCCCATGACCTGGACTTTACAGCCTTTCAAAGTTGAACGTTTTATTAAATTATTTTCACTTCTAGCAAAATATCGTTAACAGGGCTGTCTTCAAATGTCCGTACAATCTACATTTTTTAATGAAATTCCATAATTTTTCACATGTGGGGTACCGATATCTAAGCAATTAATATGAAAAAAAAATTGTATTTAAAAAATGTTTATTTTGGCAAAAAAAATATATCTAACCTTTGCCTCATTTTTTGATAAAAATGAGAAAAATCGGGATTTTCTCTGGACTGTAACTTTTGAGATTCAACAGCATTCAACGAAATACGTATACACTGATTAGGTGGAATATTCAGCTAACTGATGGTACCAAACTCATCTGCGACGTTCTGCAACAAAATGAATGCGAGCAATTTTCGCATGCCAACCCAAGCACTTTTTGTACTCAGTTGTGGTGAGCAACGATATATTTTTAATTACTGAGCAAAACTATAACGTATGAAAAACAGCAAGGCTGGTGTTGAAAGGAATAAATATGTATTTAAATGTTTAGAATTGAGATATGTATATATATATCGCATTGATTTATCTATGTCCGTCTGTTAATATGTCTTCCAATTCGTCTGTCTGATGGAAGGTATTCACAATTGCTTTCGAAAAAGTTGAGACACGAAACTGAAATTTCGTACAAACACTTTTGAAATCACGAGAACAACATATTGCCTAAAATGGGCGTGGTTTGCCCATTCTTAACAGGGTTGCCATATAAAGATATTTTTCAAAATATGAACTTTTAAATATTTACCGTCCGTTTAGGGATATGTTTGTCTGGAAATAGGTGTGACATGCCTCTTTAACCCCTTGAGATACATAATATATATTATACTTGTCAGTTAACTTTTTCCGTGCTTTATAAAAGTAAATGAATAGTTTAGATTTTTTTAAGAAAGAGTTTGCCTACTTTTATAAAAGTGGGCTAAGTGTCTCTAAAGAACATTTTAATGCATGAAAGCAAAATTTTAGCTTATTTTAATATTGTGAAAAATAAAGTCTGTATGGAGAGTAGGCGTGGCCGTGGGCGAATTTTTGTAATTTTTGGAATAAATCATCTTCTACTTATGGGAAACAGTTATGCGAAAATTCAATCCTTTATCTTTTTTATTTCCGAAGTTATTAAATCTTTTGTTATACACTCGGAAAACATAAACCGTGCTGCACAAAAGTGCTCAAATTAAAAAACCCTAAAACACGTTTAACTTTATTTTTGATCTTCTACTGGAATCAGTTATCAAAATATTGAATTATTTTTTTGCTTCTGATTATGCATATTTCTAAAACTCTTAACTTTCGACTGTAGGGTACCAGCTCCTGGTAAAGGAAATGAAAAAAAATTACACCCTACAATTCTAAGAGGAATTCTAAAGATAGTAGCGAAATTTCAGTTCTCTAGTGCAAAAACTATAGATTCTAGATTTCAAAACAGGCGATGCGAGCGTTTTTGCCTGTTTTTTCCCAATGTGCGTCGTCTGCAAACATTAGGCAATTAGCAAATTTAAAGTTGCTGGGTAGGTCATTGATGAAGATCAGAAATAACAGAGGCCCACAGTGCGTCCCTTGTGGTATGCCTGACCATGCATTGACCAGGGTATTCGATTTGGTGAGACCAATACTAACGAATAGCTTTCTGCCATATAAGAAGCTCGAGAAAAATTTTAGCAGTTTGCCACCAACTCCATAAAATTGTAGGATTTAATGGTCGACTTTATCAAAAGCCTTGGAAAAGCCCGTGTAGATGACGTCAAGCTGAGCTTGATTCTCGAAGGCGTTTATCATTTGATTGGTGATTAGAGCTAGATTGGTGCAAGTCGATCTACCAGGGAAAAAACCATACTGACAATCACACAAGGGGCCAACTTCAAATGGTCGAATAGTTTGGTCTGTATAATTTGATCGAACAGCTTGGCCAGTGTACTTTGCTTGACGATGGGCCTGTAGTTGCAGACGTCGTTACGGTCACCAGCCTTGAATATCGGGACGATTGAACACAACTTCCATGGCTCCAAGAAAGTTCCTGTATTTATGCACTCTTGGAAGAGTAGTGCAATAGGTCCAGCTGCAGCTGCAGCGCAGAATTTGAAAAACAAAGGCGAAAACCCCTCGATGTCAACTTTCGAGTTGGGTTTCAATTTTGAAATGGCAGAGAGGACGTCATCCTCCGAAATTTGAAATGAAGAAATTGGTTGCAAAGGTGCAGTTTCAAATTTGGGAATGATGGTAGAATCATGCATCACGTAAACCTTCTGGAAAAATTGTGCAAACAAGTTGCAAGAGTCTAAAGTGTTATCAGATACTTCACCATCATACTCCAGACTTGTTGGGAAGCCATTAGTTTGCCTTTTTGTATTGATAAAGTGCCAAAAACTTGAAGGGTCAGATCTCAATTTCGATTCAATATTAAGCATATATTGTTTGAATAAAAAGTTATGGAGGCAATCGAATTTATTCCTCAGAGAAAAAAAATTAAGACGATCAGCTTCAGAATTGCTTTTCTTACACTTTTTGAAGGCCTTTGTTTTTATATTTTTCAGATTACAAATGTTCGAGTTGAACCAGGGTGGTTTGTTTCGGTCACTGTGCGCTTCAAAGGAATAAAACTCGAAATAGCAAATCGAAAACGCTCACACATAACCCTGTAGGAGGCCGCCGTGCCATTTGGGGAACACAAGAACGACCAGTCAGTGGTAATCAAAAATTCGTTAATCGCTGCGCAGTCTGCCTTAGCGTAATCAAGCACCTGCATCGGCTCACCTGTGTTACTATCAAAATCATAAAATTTAAAACTAAGAATAACAGCTTTATGATGGAGGCAGTTACTCAAAATAGGAGATAGGCATTCTTCACAAGATACTTCAAACTCGTTCGAAACAAAAATGAGATCAAGTATTCTGCCATAATCGTTTAAAATGCAGTTGCATTGTTTGAGATCAAGCGAAAGTAAAGTACTTACAACTAGTACATCGATATCTGATTTAAGATTAGATGGTAAAAAATTATTGCTATGGTTTAACCAAGAAATATTGGTTAAATTAAAATCACCTAAGCAAATAAATTCATCAAACTGCTTGGCATTGTTCATTAAACTGGATATATTATCTAACATATGTGCTTTTGATAACATGCAAAGTCACTTCAAGGGGGAATATAAGATAAAATAAAGTAAATTGACCTATTGTTACTAACTTTTACTTTAACGCCAATTTGCTCTAACTTTCCATCAGAATGATCTAAAGAAATAAGTTTGCTGCACAAATTTGCCCTAATACCGAGCAGAACACTGCCACCTCTCTCGAGGCCTGTAGCACTCGAACAGCGATCCTTACGATATACATGGTAGAATTCATCGAAATATTCAGCTGTGGCAACATTATCGTTAAGCCACGTCTCGGTTATCGCTAAAATGTCGTACTCATGTAACGCAATGGCCTGACGGAACTGAGACTATTTGGTGCGCATACCACTTACATTATGATAATATAATGACAAATTTGAATCTAAGCCGCTCGTATGGAGGGAACATTGAGGTTGTGTATTAGATGTTAAGTTAATTTTGTTATGTCGCCTGCTTTCTGAAAAAACTTGAACGAGCGCACTTTGACATCGGTAGGCCAGATCGCAGCATTCAGCAGCTTCTCGAGATATAAAGATGAGACTCCAAGTTTGAAGTTCACTCTTTTTAAAGAGTCCGTAGGCGTATCTCTCTTGATTAACAAGAGATAGCTGAAGGCTCAATTGATGCGTGCTTTGCTAAGTAATCAACGATATTCTCTGCCGTAACAGAGGGCTTAAACGCTGACAGATGTAACCATTTGAGTCGAATTGCTACATCTAATTCCACAGTCAAATTGCTTCCAACGACGACGGTATGCTTTTTGCCTTGCTTCCTCTCACTGACTGCATTGTTAGTATGATGGAGGTGAGTACTTTGAGCATCGGTGATCTCTACAGCAGCAACAACAACCGACGCAGCATTCGCCGGCGCATCATCAGTGTGAGCAACAGCATCAGCATATGAGCGGGCGGCAAGTTCGGCCACTTCGGCATTGTTCTTGTCGATAACAGTTGATACGACCGAGGAGTTCGATGAGCATGAGTGATTACTAGCATATTGAGCTGAGGACGACTGAGATTTTGACGAAGACGTTTTTGTTGCACTGTTAGGCAATTGAGCGCGGTATGGGCTAATTGCGTTATTGTTTTTGCCCGCAATATATGAAGACGCCGTCGCGTTTGAGAATGAGCTTTTGCGAGTTGTAATCGGATGAGTGTTCAAACGGCTAGGGTCATTGACCTTAGTCTTGGAGCGCGTTAGAATTTTGTTGGTAGAATCAGTTGCAATGTTAGAAACTATTGGATTATTAGAGTCGCAAGAAGAACTTGCATGTACACTTGCCACAGTTTTTAGAAGATTAGTCAACTTGTCCAAAATGTTAAGAGCGTCATTGATTACACCCAATGAAAACGGCGATGCAAGTTTTAAGCAATTGTCACATTTGAAAACCACATTATAATTGCTTTTAAGAAAACTTGAAATAGTGGCGTTGATTTTAGCACAACTATTATGCAACTTATGGCCACATATACCACAAGTTACATGGTCCTCTGCCACACATTGGGCATTGCACTTGACGCAACGCATCACTTGGTTGCAAGCGTTACAAGCCGCACTTAGAATAATGCTTAAGATGAACGAGATAGAGAGCGATAAAAACACGTCTGCACGTTACGGCGACTCGACTCGATTTATTTATGATGCAGCCCGAAATATTCATGGACATATACAACTCGTGTCTTACCGAGAGAGTGTTTCCTGCCTGCTGGAAGAAGCAAAAGCTCGTGCTACTGCCAAAGGGCCAAAAAGACCCGGAGGATCCATCAGCGTATCGGCCAATATGTCTACTCGACACTGCAGGCAAACTTTTGGAGCGCCTGATATGCACGCGCCTGGAAGCTGCCATCGAAAAAGCTGGTGGTTTGTCAGAGCGGCAATTCGGCCCCAGGAAGTCAAGGTCCACAATTGACGCAATTAGCGTAGTGGTCAATGCCGCACAAAAAGCCATAGAGGGCAATCGCTGGAGGCATGGTATTAAGGAGTACTGCTGTGTGGTGACACTAGACGTGAAAAACGCCTTCAACTCTGGAAGGTGTGCAGACATCGTGGGGGCTTCGCGCCGCCTTCAAATACCTAGCAACCTAGTGGAACAGGTAGCCAGCTACTTCAGCAGCAGAATCTTGCTCTACAGCACCGACGAGGGCGAAATGCACCACATCGTCACCGGTGGCGTTCCACAGGGGTCAGTACTAGGCCCTACATTGTGGAACGTCATGTACGACGGCGTACTGCGACTTCCAATGCCACAATCAGCAACGATTGTGGGCTTGGCGGATGACATAGCTGTAGTAGTGACAGGAAAACACCTACACGACGTTGAGCTAGCTTGCAACAGCGCAGTAGAGTCGGTGCAAGAATGGCTGACATTGGTCGGCCTGCAGCTTGCCCAGCAAAAGACTGAGACGCTGCTCATTTCCAGCAGAAAGATAGTGGAGACAGCGCACATCAAAGTTGGCGACCACACCATCCACTCGCAGCCAGCCATAAGATACCTTGGAATCATGCTGGACACGAGGCTAAGCTTCAAGCATCACTTGGCGCACGTAAGCAGCAAGGCAGCGAAAGTAGTAGCTGCCTTATCGCGCATTATGCCGAATATTGGCGGCCCAAAGCAGCCAAAACGCAAGCTGCTAATGAAGGTGGCTGCGTCAACGATGCTGTACGCTGCGCAAGTGTGAGCTCCGGCGATGAGGGTCAAGTCGTACCGGAGCCACATGGAAACGGCGTATCGCCTCAGTGGGTTGCGTGTCTGTTGCGCCTTTCGTACAACGTCCTACGACGCCGCATGCGTGGTGGCAGGCATGGACCCCATTGACCTGCTGGCGGAAGAGTTTTTGAAGTACGCGGAGCGTGGCAAACCTCCAAAATGCATTGACTACGAGAAGCAAACACTGGAGAAGTAGCAATAACAATGGAACTGTTCCATTAAGGGGCGATGGACTCGCATCCTTATAGCCGACCTGCAGCAGTGGACAAGCAGGACGCATGGGCTGGTAAATCACCACCTAACGCAAGTCCTCACAGGGTTGTTTTAAGGCTTACCTCTATCGTTGTGGGTTTGAAGATGACCCGTACTGCGGCGTATGCAACGGAAAAGTCGAGGACGCGGAGCACGTCGTATTCGAGTGTGCTAGATACAACGACGCCGCTTAACCACACAGCTGGGATGTGTGCCCACAGTGCAGACGCTTATTAGCGAAATGCTTAAATCGGCCTCAAATTGGAGTGCAGCGGATGAGTATGCAGCGAGCATCATGGCGGTGCAACGACAAGTCGAGAGAGAGAGGCGCGCGCAGACGCGGGTTAGGACGGAACCAGTCTAGGCAGGAGTCCCCCCTGTGTTGTAATGCCGGGAGGCGGGTGCCACAGGGGTCGAACGCAGGGGGTGGTTTTTATGCGGTAAAAATCCGTAATGCTGGTGCTGGAGCATTGGTATCATACGAAGATTTTCCACCTCCGTCAAAAAACAAAACAAAAAATCCATAAAAAAAATCATTCAAAAATTTATGATTTGAAAATGGTCGAAAAATTCACATTTTTACAACTTTCACCAGTAAGTCAGTAACTTCCCCAAATTTCATCTGATTTAGAAATCTATATATTGACAGGCTAAGGCATTGTCTTCTGACCGCCGGACAGCTTATGTTAGTAGGATGATTCGTTTACGAGATATGTGCTCTGAAACAATACGGGAAAAACAGCAGCCGAAAATTAGTCTAAAAAATACTTTTATTTTGAGGAGCATTTTTCGTGTCGAGTAGTGTAATCGGTAATTTTACCCTGTGTACTGTATTTCTGAAAGAGGACGTCGTACAGATCATTTTTACTGAACAGAGTAATAGTCCAGCACGTGTGAGTTTTTTGTAATTTGCACATAAAGGTCCTTAGAGAATAGGTTTAATAGAATGTATTGACCATCTGAGCATTCCCGTATAGCGAAAGAGTGTTTTTAGAACTAATAATAATCGTTTATTTTAGTAAGAGACCACCTTAACTATTTTACAATGGAAAATATGTTTACCATAATCATTAATAATAATAATAATAATAATAATTGACTGGCACGACAGCCCGCTTACGCGAGACTAAGGCCTAGCTTCCCGCAACCGACCGTGTTGTGCGTGTGAATTTGTACGCGGGTGGAAGGGACCTACAGTTTTATGCCGGTTCCGAACGGCAGGTTGGGAGCTTTTTCATAGGCAATTTTTACTCTCAGAGGTTTGCCATTTCCAGCTGAGAGGACAGCCACCGAAAGAGAAAACGAGTTTCCCGTTATTTTTTTTAGGTGTTACTACATGCAGTGTTCGAACTTGCGTCGCTCTGCATTCGACTCATTGGACCGCGCACTAACCAACTGAGCCACGGCGGCTGCTTACCATAATCATTACATTACATTAAAGGGGCACAATAAACCTCTCAGGTTGCGGTGCACAAGGGCGTTGCCCAACCCATAATCATTACATTACATGGAAAATATTTCTTTTTTTTTTAATATTCAACGTTCTTCTCAACATCTCAAGAAGAGCAAGCAATTAATGAAAAAAGTATGAAATAAAGGTTTCGTGTTTAAGGGGTTATATACCTTTTTGTGGCTCAAAAATCGAAAAAAAATTTTATGACTTATTTTTGAAGTACATACTTTTAACAATTTTTCTGCAAAATTTCATCGAGATCGGGGCACTAGAACCTAAGATACGGCCGTTCATAGCGCGCAGTTTCCGGAACTCAAGTATTCAACTCAAACTTTAAACGTGATTTTCTCCAAATGATTTTTTTTGAAAAATGCCATCGCGGTGAGCACGATATCCCGCTAACCACTGCATCGATCAATTTGAAATTTTGAGGGGTTGTTTGTACATACAATAGCTAATTCGTGAACGAAGGAATTTCTTTTTCGACAAATTCTTCTATTTTTTTTTGGCAAAAAACTAAATTTTTCGACCTTAAAAAATCGACATTTTTGGAAAAAATAGCACTGTAACTGTACAAAATTTTTTTTTGTAAAATCCTTCGTTCACGAACAAGGCAACACTGTGTACTATTTGTGGTTTTTTTTGTTTTTTTTCGCTGAGCCGTTACCTCGATTTCATGCTCACCGTCAACCACTGCTAACAAAAGGACTTCTGCGGCAAGGACTGTAACTTCCCCAATTTTTCGAATTTTCGCTTAAAATTTTATACAAATTCACATAAGGACATGTACTTTTATAAACTTTGTATTGCATTTGAATAAAGCTATGGTAACATGCTTTAAAAATAAAAATTAAAACACTGTATTTCCCTACAGAAAAAGATATATAACCCCTTAAGGCATTTTTTTTTTGGCAAAGATTTTTTGTTTTAAAACCTCCTTAGCTTTAAATGAGGAATAATTTTCAAAAAGGCAGTACAGAACTTTCTGCAATATTTTACTCAATAGAAGCTTTTTATGAAAACATTTTCCGAAAAGCATTAAAAGGGGGGTAAGAAAAGGGGGACGAGGGTTCATGTGCGTTCAAAAAATATTCAAATTTTTAATGCAAACAACTTTGTCCTAGACATCGAAGTTTTAGCTTTTCAAATTTGCATACTTTCCGTGTAAACGTCTACATAACCTTTATGTGCAAATTAGAAAAAGCTCGAATGTCTAACTCTACTTTGTTCGGCAAAAATGATCTGTACGACGTCCTCTTTCAGAAATATACGGTCGTTACTCTGTTGCACACAAAAAGTTCAAAATTGTTGTACTGAGTAATTACCTAGCTCAAATACGAGTATTTTTCAATGCATCGTTTTTATTTTTATTTTATTCCCAAAAATGCATGTTGTCGCGCACACCCGCGAACGAATAAAAATGATTTTTAAAAGCTTGTGTTCTGACAAGTTTTCATTTACATATTACATATATACAAACGTGTAAAGCCGAAACCCCGAAAATCGGGAGATAAGTGTATTTCAAATCTTAAACTATAAATGACACATTATGAATTTTAAGACATTAATGCTTACGTAGGATTAAAACAATGTGTTAACTTACACCAATGAAGCATACGAAAACTCTTAACGGCATAAGAATAAAATAGCGGACAGCAAAACCAGTCATCCAAATTAATGTTATTTTCCATGAAATAAATTCATAGTGTCGGTTGGTACGGGTTAATAAATTCCAACTTTTCAGCTCTTCTGCTTCGAATCGAGATGTCACTTCGTCCTCGATTATAGATTCTACGCCAGCTTTGATGTAATCCAGACATTTTTCCAAATGAAACGAAATTTCTTCCTGAAAAACAAAATAATATCATATTGATAACATTTGTGCACATTTTATTAATTGCAAAGCCTTCCCACGCTATACATTGTATACGGCAAAATCGTTTTTGAAATTAAATGATCTAAACTCAGTTTCTTTGAAAGGGGAAAGGGTTCGGTTGTAGGCACCATTTTGATTTTGGCTCATAACTTTTTACCAAGTTCATATTATTCGGACATATGGCTATCTATGGAAAGCTAGAAACCTTAGCTAACGACTAATGATGAAAATAAACCGATGCCGTCAAATATAAATTTGTTTTTTAATTGTGTAGAGTAGTAATTTGTATCTAAAATGTTTTTTTGGTTCGGTTGTGGGCACGCTTGGAAACTCTGCTGGAAATGGGAAAATATGAAGAAAAACTACAACGAATATAAAAAAAAATTTTATTTATTTGAAGAACAATGTACGCATGTGAAGTAGCTGGTGCGCATCGCAGCACACTTTAGATGGACGGGTCGGTAATAGCAGTGAGCGGCGCCTTTCAAAAAGTAAGTGACCAAGTAGTTCTGCGCTGTCGGGAAGACCTAAAGTAAAATTAAATTCAACCCAATTAATCAACACTCTTCAAGTGCTGTGAAGTGAAGAAGGTGGTGGAAAAACGACAATTTACCTCGGATCAGGTACATTAGCGCACGTTTGTGACATCCACGAAAAAATCCAATAAAGCACAATCGTCGACAGCTTTGATGTCTGCAAAATTTTCTTCCATTTCTTCACAAAGCCTTGAAGAGTGGTTTGGGAAATCGCATATGGATTTTTTTATTTATCCTCGGATAACACGGCTACAACAATCGAAAAATGCGTAAAAACACCATCATCGCCGATATTCCACCGGATTTTTTGTCAAAGCGTTTATAATTGTTAAACGTACCAAATCACCAAAAAAAAAAGGTACCCACAACCGAACTAAATGTAGCTCGCACTAGTACGTACAGCGTTTTGTTGTGCTCGTTGCTGTTAGGCTAGGTTAGGTTAAAGTGGCTGTCTTGGCCTGAGACTTGCCGAGAGACACACATAGGCCACGGAAGGGGCCCGTTGTGATACCACAAGTTGAAAGGTCTGTTTTACTGCAAGTCGATTAGCCTATTCAAGCCATTTCGAAGAGTAGATGAACTCAAGCAAGTCTTTGATGCTAGGTGAACTGAGTTCATTCAAGTTGTCGAAGAAAGGATAGCCTAGGGTTTTCCATCTTCGTCTAGATAGAGCCAGAGAGTTGTAGAGAAGATGGCTGATAGATTCCTCCTCCTCTTCATTGTGATAACTGCGGCAGAAGTCCCAACTATTGACGCCTAGTCTGGAAGCATGGCGTCCGAAAAGACAGTGGCCAGTCATGATTGCGACGACCGTGCCAATGTGTTGCCTGCTAGTGCTCTTCTTCGCCTAAGATTAAAAACAGGCCAGAGCTGTTTGGTAATGGTACATGTGCTCTCCTCTTGCCATCGCCTGTTGGCCTTATCGAGGAAGAGGGAACAGATCGTTAGTTTACAGGAAGCAAGAGGATTGCCTACTGTAACCGTGGTGTTGAAGTACGGGAGAGTGGTGCCACGTCTGGCAAGCTCATCAGCTGCACAGTTTCCGCTGATGTCTTTGTTGCTCGTTGCTGTACTTCGCTGCCAACGTTCTCATAACAGCCTCGTAATCACTTTTTAAACATTCCGGAACTGATTTTATTACCTCCACCACAGAAGCAATAAGAGCCAGCGCCAATCTCCGACCTTACCTTACATCGGTCCATTGATTTTCTGCAGTTTCGACTTTTGCCCAAATTTCCTGATTTGTAGTTTACAGATTCGATGCCATTTATCGATTTGCAGTTTCGGTTAGGATATGGTGGCTGCCTCTTATAAGAGACACACTCGGAGGCCTATTATGAGGCCCATTGTGATACCACATATTTCACCCGTTTTTGAAATGTGTATGCAACACTGTCTTTCCAACATATGTTACAGGACATATTTCAAGCGGATGGGGAAAGGGAGGGGACGTACAGTTTAACGCCGAATCCGAACGGCGATTGGCAGTTTTTCTTTTCAGTTGGAGGTTTTGCCATTGCCTGCCAAAAGAGCATTTGTGCGATTCTTGTAATTCTCATCTGCTTCATGTTGATAGCGATAGAAATAGATGAACGTTTTCACCAGCCCGAGCCAGGAATCGAACCTGGGGCCTCGGTATAAGAAACCAGCGCGCTACCCGCTGAACTAATCGAGGCCGGCTTGCAGCTTCGACTTCTACCGAAATTTCTTGATTCGTAGTTTTTAGTTTCGCCATGTGCGCCGACATTTCACGATTGGAAGTCTCGAGCATGCCTTTTAGCGCAACCATTAGTTGGCTCGTTTCTATTGCTTGTAGTGGCGCAGCCGCAGGCGATTCCTCCACTTCAGCTGACGCCTCTTGATACTACGTTCCGAAATCGTGCGCAGTCCAATCGATGCTTCGTGACTTAGACGCCTTTCGCAAGCGCAGCTGCAACTCCACCTTTCCGCCGGCAGTCGACAAATTCCAGGCAGCTCCAGCTTCCAGCTCCTGTTTTAGCTGGTCCAACTTCAGTTGCTCGGATTAAACCATGTCTGCGTTGTATAACTTTTTCTTTATTTATTTTCAGTAGCACAATCCCACTTCTGACACCAAATGTTACGAAAATAAGGGGATACTTGCGTGTGCACTTTGCAAAATTATTTTTTGGATATTTGCAGCTTCCTGGGTAATGTTTGAAGAGATGGCCAGTTCGCTGCTCTGATTATGAAGCGGGGTTTTATCATTTGGGTGTTTGGTGATTGGGAGTGAAATATCAGGTGTACAACTTTGCTTCCGCCGTTTTCCGATAGGTGGCTGTACCGGCTGAGGCTGGTTGAAATACATAGATGGTAATGCCTTTAAAGTGAGTGTGGACAGTGCCTAACGAATTGTCATCGCCGTTTCAGTGACAGTTGTTCTTGTTTTCGTATTATTCACGCTCGAAAATGTCTGTTTATGTGCCCAATTCTCGCCATTTGCGGGAAGTTTTACTTTTCTGTTACAATTCGAAAAAAAATGCAGCTGAAGCGCATCGAATGCTCTCAGAAACTTACGGTGATGCTGCTCTGAGTGAAAGAACGTGTCGGGAGTGGTTTCAACGTTTTAAAAATTGTGATTTCGATGTCGAAGACAAACATGGTGGTGGAAGAGAAAAAACCTTCAAAGATGAACAACTAGAAGCATTGCTTGATGAAGATTCGTGCCAAACCCAAGAAGAGCTTGCCGAATCGTTGGGAGTGAGTCAGCAAGCCGCTTCAAAACGTCTCAAGGCCCTGGGCATGATTCAGAAAGAAGGAAACTGGGTGCCGTACGAGTTGAAACCAAGAGCGACATGAGAAAGTCATCCTCCAACACGACAATGCTCGGCCTCACGTCGCAAAAGTGGTCAAAAAGTACCTGGAAACGCTGAAATGGGAAGTCTTGCCCCACCCGCCGTATTCCCCAGATGTCGCCCCTTCTGACTTCCACCTATTCCGTTCGATGGCACACGGCCTGGCAGATCAACATTATCAATCCTTCGAAGAATTGGAAAAATGGATTGCTTCATGGATAGCGTCAAAAGAGGACTCCTTTTTTCGAGCCGGGATCCGAAAATTGCCGGAAAGATGGGAGAAAGTTGTCGCTAGCGACGGACAATACTTTGAATAATACATCTGTAAGCACTTTTTCGCAATAAAGCTTTTAATTTTGGGAAAAAAAACGGCGGAAGCAAAGTTGTACACCTGATAATAAAATGATTGTGGGGAAGTGGTCACTTCCACATAGATCATCTAAAATATTACAGTGTGAATGAATAGCTATGTTTGTTGTGCAAACGAGAGATCAGTGTTGACTAGTATTGCTTGTACTAAAGTGAGTGGGTGAGCTGCCGCTGAGGAAGATGAAATTTGACTGGGTAATAAAGTTAGTAAGTCTGTTGCCTCTACTGTTATTGTAGGTTGATCCCCAGTTGGTATGTTTACTGTTAAAATCTCCAGTGATTAAGGTAGGTGGGGTAAAGTTGCTTAAAACGTTTTGTAAATGATTCGTATTGAAGTGTTTGTTAGGGGGGATGTATGCTGAAATCAGTAAGAATTTTTTCTTTGATTATATTTCTATGCCGATTGCGTCGAAGTCATTCAGGAAATCGAATGATTTCATATCGAACTTTGAAAAATTTCTACAAGTGAAACAGGTGAAATTGAATTTTTGACAATTGATAAATTAAGCAAAATAAAAGAAAAAATTGTTAAAAGCCAGCATGGTTTTCGTCGCGACGTATTATTTTAATGAAATTAAAGAGAAAAGGCACGAGAATATAAAACGACGGACACTTAAGGATCGTTGTAATCCATTAGAAGTGGCAGAATCGGCGTAAGTACATCGAATTTATTTGTTTGTAGTAGGAGAGCTTGCCCAACTAATCTTTTTGCATGTTTATCACATATTACCGGGTAAATAAAGATACTTTTTGGTACATTTTGGAGGAGAAAACCCCTTTGTGAAAGCCACTTCGGTTCCGATGCCTTTGCAGCTGGCAACCGAGGTTTTTGGCAGACGGAGGTTACCAGCGCGCTGTAGGCAAAGACAGCACAATTGCGCTTGAACGGAGCTCTGTTAGTAAAATTTTGACTAAAGTCTTAACAACATTAGAAATAGTACTGTGCGCAAAGTAGATAAAGTTAGCTTTGACAACGGAAGAGCAACACAATTGCAAGATGCACTTTTGCACAAAATTTGGCATCCCGGGTGTGATTGGCTGCATCGACGGGACGCATGTTAAATTAATCAAGCCGACTGCAGATCCACATTTATATTATAATAGAAAAGGGTGTTTCAGCGTGAATGCTATGCTGGTAAGGATAATTTCAATGTCTTATTCCCCTCCCAGAATAAATAATTTAAATATCTGTATGTTTCAATTTGCAGATATGCGATTATGTAATGACAATTCTTGCTGTGGATTCCTGCCATCCTGGATCCAGCCATGACTCATTTGTATTCAATATGAGTAAATCGAGGCAGTTTTTTGTAAGAAAGTTTGAAGCGAGCGAGCGAAATTCGAGGCTGATAGGAGACTCGGTATAGATATTTACAATTAACTCTACCATATTCACCACAAAAAAGTTGTGAAGATTATGAACGTTTGTTGTGCGCTCCACAATATTTGCAAGTTTTATAATGTAGAAAATTGCATGGATGACGCAGAAGACTTAAATGACGAACTAAACAATCGGAACTAGAACGACGATAACTCAGAAGTGGACGAAAAGCTCTTGATTGGTAATAGCAGATACCAAGCATAAGCCATAAGTAATAGAAATAACTAAATGCAACGTATCTAAATTGTTATGTTTATTTCAAATGCATTTCATCTGCTTCATTTTTTCTTCACAAAAATTTATAAAAAATGTTAAATTAAAACTAACTCTGCGTTTCTATTTATTCTATTTACATCTTTCAAATTTTTGTAAGTTTAGATAAATTAAGTTTTTGTTCCTCAATTTCCACTATTTTGCGTTTTAGGTCCACTTTAGATTTTTCCATATCTTGAATTTTTTTGAAATGCTCCTCTCTTTTTTAACTTCGTTCGCTTGTGTCAAGTTTTGCTGAGCCATTAGTTCATTTTGTTTTTCTATATATGCGCCGAAAACTGTGTTGATTTTCTTTTCCAATTTTTAAAAGTTCATTTGATTTTTCTAAAATCGTATCTAAACTACTGGACATTTTGGCCACGGATGCAGAATTATCGCTCATCATTTTTTTTAGGTTGGCTTGGAACCCATCTGCTTCCCTGCGTCCATGCCGTTGAGGAGTGTTAAGTGAGGTGTCTTCGACATCTTGCAGCACTACTTCATCCAACGGAGTGTTAACACCATCGTCAAATGAGCCGCAGTTGGGAACACCATCGACTGCAACCAAAACTGCCACATATTCTGGCGATGGTTTCCTCAGTTGGTGAAATAATTGCTTGATTAAAAGGACCTCCACCAGTAGCGCTCCTTTCTTTTCTAATCGTTTGTGTGCGACTTTCTTTTTAATACACGCTTTCTAGTCGCATCAAACCTTAGGTACATTACTAACAACTGTAAAAAATAATGCATATCAAAACCTTAACCTTTTACCTTCTTCCATCCTGATGCATCCTTTTGTGGAGGCCCTTCTGCGTTCAGTTTTGTGGCAAGTGCTGCCCAAGCTGCCTCTGCCACCACGCGATCACTGTTGATAAAATTGTTGGCGATGTCCATATGCTCTTCCATAAATTTGATCAAAATTGCCTCCTGCGCAATATTCCTTTGTTTACCCCTAACGTTTTGTTTCAATTATTGCATATTGCATCGACGCAGCACCCGCAAGCGATTCCTCTGCTTTGGCCGACGCCTCTTGTTCCTGCGTTCCGAGCTCGTGTGCAGCCCAACCGCTGCCTCGTGATTCACACGCCTCTCGCAAGCCTCTTTCGTTCTTCAGCTGGTCCACCTTCACCAGCGCGAGTTTAACCATGTCTGCGTTTTTATAATTCTATTTCTTTTTTTTTATTTTCTTTTTGTTTATCTTCAGAAACACAATCCTGACTTCTGACGCCAAATGTTACGAAAATCCAAAGTTTTCCAAGGTTCGTTTGGATTGTGTTTGAAAATAAAACAACTTCAATTATTCAGCGCACAACGCAGTCAGAAACTAACAATCACTATATTTACAGAATTGCACTTCGCTTGTATCTACACTTGTTACCACTTTGCTTATTCAACTAAAACTCGACCCCTTGCGCTGCCACTGCTGCTTTTATACTAGTTTTCTTATCGCGCCGAAGTTTCGTGCACATTCCAGTTGTACTTTCTATCTCGACTGTTCTAGCAAAATTCATTACCTTTCGCGAACCATCCTTGCCATATCAGATTTCCAAGCGAATTATACCAAATTTGCCATACCTCAAAGTGCATGCCTAAAAGTATGCTTGGAAAAGCATTCGTGCATAGAAAAGCATTCAGCACAGAGTGCTTTATCGTTTCACTGCCCATCGCTTAGACTTGTTCGTCCCGAACAAGTGCCAGGATCCGCCGGAGTAAGATGCCAGGCGCTCCAAATGGACTACTTTCAACCTGGCGTTTCTGCTGCCGCAGCGTTGAACCCTGTACACCACGTCATTAATCCTGGTCACGACCTTGTAAGGTCCTTCCCATGACGTTTGAAGCTTTGGAGACAAACCTTTCCTCCGCTGCGGGTTGTAAAGCATTACTAGATCGCCTTCTTGGAACCCCGCTGTGTTAGCTCGTAGATCATATCTGGCTTTCATCTTATCTCTGACCAGTTGGATATGGTCTCTTATAAACTGGTGGATTTCTTCCAGCTCCGATCGCTTATTAACTGCGTAATCAGTCTTAGCGCCTTCCGTCGTGCTGACCACCCCGAACTTTAAGTCAGTAGGCAACCTCAGCTCCGTGCCGAACTGCTCGGGCTGGAGTGAGTGATGTCGTATCGTGCGAGGCTGACCTATACGCCATCAAGAACAGCGGAATAGGTGTCTCCCAACCCTTTTGATTCCTGACTACTACTTTCCGCAGATATTCTTCCAGCGTCCGATTGAATCGTTCCACCATGCCGTCGGACTGGGAATGCAAAGGACAGGTGTAAATTTCCTTATTCCTAATAGCTCACACACTTCCTTCAATACCAGAGACTCGAAATTCCGGCCTTCATCCGAGTGCAACTTCAGCGGAACTCCGAATCTGGCCACCCAGTTGTTTACCAGCATTTCAGCGACCGTGGGGGCCTCCTGGTTAGGAATAGGATACACTTCGGGCCATTTGCTAAAATAGTCCATTACCACCAGCACATATTTGTTGCCTTGAGTGCTAAGTGGGAATGGCCCGGCCACGTCCATGGCAATTCGCTCGAAGGGCGTTCCCACGTTGTACTGTTGCACGCGGCCCCGAGATCTTCTTGTCGGCCCTTCCGCAGCCGAACATCGATCACAGCTCTTAATCCAATTGGCGACAGACTCCTGGCATCCTACCCAGTAGAATCGTCTTTTTATTTTGGCGACAGTTTTTTTAATGCCTAGGTGCCCTCCGCTGGAGTCGTTATGGTATGCCCCGATCACCTCGTTGATCCTGCATTTCGGTTAGGAATTGCTGGCCCGCCATCCTCACTCTCCCACTCGCGGTATAGGCATTCTTCTTTCAGCCGCAGACTTTTCCACTGTGCCCAGTACCCTAAAATTTACCGTAGATCGAGCTTCACAAAAATTAAGGAATCCTATCCTTTGTATACAAAGGAGAAAATTATAAACTTTTCAATTTTCTCAAGATCTCTTTCTTAAAAAAAGTGTGAAAGATGGTTTTAAACAAGCATAATCCTAACACAAGCAAAGTCTCAAGAATGGTTCAATTAATTATAGCCCGAAAAAAGTTATAATAAAACAAAAAACCAAATGTATCATTTTTGATACAAACCTCGATCTACGGTTAATTCAAATAATGAACAAGGAAATACTCCCAACATACAGCTGCGGTCAAAATAATAGTAGTACGCATACAACGAAAAGAAAATTAAGAAACAATAATCTGCTTTTCTTTACAAATATTTACTTTGTATTTTTTTTAACAAGTTATATGTGTTAACAATGCAATCATAAAAGAAAACTTAACCCTGCTGTTAGGTTAGCAAAGGGACCATTTGGTCCATACTGCAATTTTCGTACAAAACAATTTATTCAAATTTTTTGTATTTATTTTGGTTCATTCATTCTTTACTCAACATAACTGATGTAAAAAATAGTTAATAGTTAAATAGTTCGTCAAAAGTTACAAAGGAAACAAGCCAAAAATTGGACCAAATGGGCTTAACCTAACAGCAGGGTTAGGAATTAAACTGTTTGGTTTGATTTAAATTAAATGCGCCACAAGCTCCAAAATATGGACGGTAAAAAAATAGTAGTTCGCTTTACTTTCATAAAGATATGAGAAAGATATTAACTATATTTATTTGATCAAGAAAACGATGGATCGATGTGTATGTGTACGAATCTTGCAGGAAATCGTGCTATCGTATGTCCGTGAAAAAACGCCAATGCTTTGGGTCTTCCAACAGGATTATAACCTAAAGCATACAAGCAAGGTCGCACGAAAGGGGCTTCGCAAGAGCAGGATTAGGGTTATGGAATGGCTCGCACAATCACCAGACTTCAATACAATTAAAAATTTGTGGTGTGACGTGAAGAGAGCAGTTGCTCACAATAATTCTTTAAATAATAATCAACTTTGAGAAGCAGTAGACCACGCCCCTAGAGAAAGATATGAAAATTTGGTTAATTCAATGCATCGGCTCTGTGCTGAAGTAATAGCCAACAACAGTCACGCAACTAAATATTAATTTGAAGAAAAATTACGCTATTACTATTTAACCACTAAATCTTTTAAAATGAAACACAATTTTTGCTTCATTTTTATGAAAGTAAAGCGAACTACTATTTTTTTGACCGTCCATATTTTGGAGCTTTTGGCGCATTTAATTTAAATCAAACCAAACTGAGTTTAATTCTTCCTCCACAAGGGTAGTCACCTTGTCGTGGTGTGGGGGCTTGCCGCGGGCAAGGACGCCGCAGACTAGTCCAATCCGAGTGATGAACGGAATGGAATAGTCTGGGCGGAGCCCGTACTAAGCACTACCCCCCCCCCCCCCTAACCCAGGGTGTTACGCGGACCGTGCCCACTGGGTGGTTTGCAGCCAGGGGGTATACCGGCTGTATTCTTACGGTGCCTTCCTGATACCGGGCCACCTCAGGAAGTACAATGGCCTTGCCATGGTATGCGGGCTCTGCCATGGTCGACCAACCCTGTCCCTGCCAGTATTTTTGGCCGCCATCGCCTTCGCCTTGTGCGCGGGCAGGCGGCCGCGGCAAAAACAAGCGAGGAATTCCACTCGCTCTGCGGGACTACACAGCTAGCTGCTGTGCCGGAGCATTCGCTCCGAAATTCAGAAGTAGACCTGGGGCCCAGCACCAGTCGGGGAAGAATACCTTCCCGGGCGGCGAGGGGCACACGCAGGGACAGTCGGGTGGCTGCCGGTACTGGCAGGGGGGGATATCTAGGCAGAGCAGACCTCTGTTCGATATCTCTGCTCTGACAGCGTCGACCAGCACTGGACCCAACACAAGTCAAGTGAGCAGGGAGGCGGCTCCTCCCATCGGTCCTGGAAATATACAGTCCAGACTGGTGGTGGGAACGTTGCCCACAGGCCAGGCTCCTAGTGTCAGTGTTGCAGTGAGTGAGCGGGTAATAACACCGCCACCTACCGCTGTGACACCGGCAGCAGGGCCAGCCGCTGACAGAAAAACAAGCAGGCCCAAGAAGCAGCTCCCGGAACTACCGCACTTAGGACAACCAGGAGGCCTGGATGACCCCCTAAGGCGCGGCTTAAGCGGAGCTGGGGTTAAATGGTATCTCCGATACCTCAAACAAGGATTGAGCAAGGAGGAGGCGAGGAGTAAAGCGGAGGAGCACAGGGGAGGACCCCCGGTTACAGCAGCTCCACCAGCTTTACCTAGAAAGAGAGGGAGCGACAATATAACTCCCCCCCAACGTCCTGAAACTAAAAAGTCCAGGACGTGTACTCAGGCACTGGGTGCTAAGACGGGAAAACCCCAGAATAGCAACCAGTCTGAGGGTGAGCCCATGGCGGGCGCAAGTTACTCGAGTGTCCTCAGGGCTCCTGCGGCAATTCGGGTGGCGGTTCTGCCTAAGGATTATCCTCAGAAGACACTGAGCAAGGAGGAGCTCTCTCTTCTAGAAGAAGCTATCGTGAGTGAGATAGCTAACGGGTGGGCATGCCCACAGGTGTTCAGCGGCATCCACTTTCGGCCGGGACTTCTGCTGACAGACTGCGGGAACCAGGGTACCGTAGACTGGCTCAAGCAGGCGGTCCCGAAGCTGGAAGGCTGGAAGGGTGTAGAGCTCCATGTGTGCCTTGGAAATGAAATTCCCAAGACACATCATGTTACCCTATTCCTTCCTAGGAGCGCTGGACAGGAATCCAGCAAGCTCTTTGCACTATTGCAAGCGCAGAACGCGGGGATTCTCACGAATCTTTGGAAGGTTGTGAGTTCCAAAGAGGAGGGCAAAGGCATGCTGTGGAATCTGACCGTTGACGAAGTGTCCTTCGCGGCGATCAGGGGAAATGGCAATGCTCTTAATTTCAGGTTTGTGAGTATCCCAGCCCATATTCCCAAATCTGGAGGCCCGCACAGTGTGGAAGTGCCCCCCACAGAACCAGCCGAAGTCGGGAATCCACCGGCATAGGCGGTAAGCTCAGGCGCAACGAAGCCCTCCACCGGGACTTCACCGAAGGTCGGGGAGAAAGCCGGAGCAGTAGCGGAAGAAATAGTAGCTTTCCAAGATTCAATTGGGGAGATTAACCTTGGGGCGAAGGGCTTCAAGGCAGCACAAACGAGGAAATAGAGGAGCAGCTGTCGGACGAGATATCGTTAACGGCGCTGCTCGAGATGGACATTGAGTCCTCTCCATAGCTCTAACACTCGAGCAATGAAGGTTGTCCATATCAACCTTCATCACGCGAAGGCGGCATCGGCCGTCCTAGCGCACAAGTTCACCCGAGACCACATCGGGGCGGCGCTGGTACAGGAACCCTGGTGCTACAAGGGGAGAATCTGTGGACTCAACTCGACGCAAACCAGGGTAATTTATGACACAAGGCACGAGATACCTCGTGCCTGCATCATGATTGAGAAAGATATTAACTATGTATTTCAGAGTACATGTCCCGGGACCTGGCAGCGGTGGCGATGACGGTCAAAATCGAGAGACGTGACCTTGAGATCGTCCTAGCGTCCGCTTACTTTCCAGGCGAGGACATAATGGTACCCCCCCAGGAAGTGCAGGGCCTAGTGGAATACTGCAGGGCAAACGCCTTGCCTCTCCTGCTAGGCGGCGATATGAACGCCCACCACACCATCTGGGGCAGCACCAATGAAACATCAGGGGTGAGTACCTGTTAGACTATATATTAGCAACTAACCTAGTTATATTTAATTCGGGAAACTCACCGACGTTCGTGACTAGGGCTAGGCAGGAGGTCCTTGATCTTACCATAGGTAATAGTAGGATCAGTGACTATGTGTCTGACTGGATGGTGTCAAATGAACCTTCTCTCTCAGATCATAGGATGATCGAGTTTAAAATAGCAAGTGACATCCCCCCCTCCAACCAGATACCCCAGGAAAGCCGACTGGGGAATCTTCACTAAACTACTAGAAGAGGATCGACCCTTGCTCGATATTCGTGGTAGGATGCGGCATCCACTCGAAATCGAGCAGGCGGTTAGCGTCCTGAACGGAGCAGTGATGAATGCCTATCACTCAAGCTGCCCCGAAAGTACAAAAACCAGGAAGAAGTCCACACCATGGTGGAAGAAGACCCTGGCAAAGCTCAGATCCGAATCCCGGAGGCTCTTCAACAGAGCAAAGCGGACAGGTGAATGGCAGGAATACACCACTGCAATCACCAAGTATACAAAAGAAGTACGCAAGGCAAAGAGAACCAGTTTCCATACGTTTTGCGAGGAAATATCATCCACCTCCCAGGCGGCGAGACTACATAAAGCCCTCGCAAAAGGAGGGGTGGAGAATAAGATGGCCCTCAAGCTTCCGGATAGGGGTACACACGAAATGAAGAGCAAAGGGCTCTCGCTCTTCTTAACGCACATTTTCCCCTTGGCAGTCCCTCAGGACACACCCGGCGAGTGCAGTATGTACCTACAAGACAGAAGAGACTGGGAGTTGGCGAACAAAGTCATCTCTCAGGGAAGGATTGACTGGGCACTGAACACCTTTCAACCTTTCAAATCGCCAGGGCCGGATGGCATCTTCCCTGTCTTTCTCCAAAAAGGCAGGGCGGTGCTGCTAAGGCATTTAACTGGCATAATGAGAAGCTGTCTAGCAGCAGGTTACATTCCCATAAGTTGGAGAAGTGCCCTGTAGTTTTTATACCGAAAATTGGCAAGAGGGACTTTACAGAGCCAAAGTCCTACAGACCAACTAGTCTAACATCTTTCGTCATGAAGACCATGGCTGTTAGACCTGCACATACGAACCGTGACGCTCAAGAGACAACCTCTTCATGCTGCGCAGCATGCGTATAGGGCAGGAAGATCGACGGAGACTGCCCTATACCAGCTCACGAGTCTGATTAAAAATGCTCTTACGAATAAAGAGACCGTGTTGTGCGCTTTCTAACGTAGGTGGGCTCAACAACCAGGAGTGTACTGACGACCAGGGGTTGCCCTCAGGGTGGTGTATTATCACCACTACTGTGGAGCCTGGTTGTAGACGAGCTCCTTGATATATTGACAAGCAGTGGCATAATCTGTCAAGGTTATGCCGATGACATTGTCATTGTTGCCAAAGGAAAGTTCGAAGACACTCTGTGCGACATAATTCAGAGAGGGTTAAAATTAACCCAAGAATGGTGTGCCCGGGCAGGCTT
Organism: Melieria omissa; assembly: GCA_963971225.1. Taxonomy (NCBI): domain Eukaryota; kingdom Metazoa; phylum Arthropoda; class Insecta; order Diptera; family Ulidiidae; genus Melieria; species Melieria omissa. The sequence continues at coordinate 49,155,753 of OZ020269.1, read as the reverse complement.
ACGAATAAACCCGGATAAAACCACCATAGGACCATTTACACTAAAAAGGAAACTGCAGCACATGCGGGCGATACGCTTGCTTGGCAAGAGCATCGCAAGCAAGCCGGAGGTAAAGTATCTAGGTGTAACACTAGATTCGAAGTTACTCTGGAATAAACATGTTGAGGCAGTTATCGGCAAAGCAACGAAAGCAGTCATGGTGTGTAGATCATTAGCAGGTAGAACCTGGGGCTGCAAACCAGGTATACTGAGATAGTTGTAAATCATGATAGTGAGGCCAGTACTCACATATGCAGCAGTGGCATGGGCCTCAAGAACCAAACTCACTACAGTGAGGACCGGTTAAATAAGGTCCAACGACTGGCGTGCACGTGCATTACAGGGGCTATGAGAACCTGTCCCACGGTGGCAGTGGAGGTGATACTCAATATATCACCATTGCACATAGCAATTGAAATGGCGGCCAAGCACACTATCATTGGGCTGGCCAGAGCCAGTAAAGGGGGGATCACGTTCTAAGTCGCAGAGATTTGGACGTGTTATCTGTTAGTAATCCCTATGTATTGTATCCAATCAATACAATAACGAAAACGTATAACTACGAGAAACACTTCGTAGTATGTATAGGGTGTTTTTTTTAGAGGTTTGTTTTTCGAATAGAGATAAAACTGGCATTTTGTGGTCAAATCTGGCAACTCTAATGTCATTTATGTTCAGTTTGGTTTGCCATTTCATCATGAACAGGTTGACAAAAGAACAACGCTTGCAAATCGTGCAAATTTATTTCGAAAATAATGGTTCAGTTCGCGAAGTTTACCGCAAGCTCCGTCCATTTTATGGTCGACATAATCGTCCATCAGAGCAAAATCGGTCCATCCATCGGTTAACCATGGGTCGTTTTCGCACTACGTTTACTCTATGTGATAATACGCATCCGCAGAGACGTCGAACAGTGCGCACCGAAGAAACAATTGCCGCTGTAGAGCAAAATGTTGAAGAGGACCCGAATGAATCGATTCGCCACCGTGCACAGCAATTGGAGCTTTGTCCATCAACTTTGAAAATTGGACCTGTAGAATTGGCTTTATTCGAGCCAGCCGCGCGGCCACATGCCCGAAATCATATTTAAACATTAATGGCATAAAATTATCCTTCCAATAAAGCCAAATTGATGGACATTAACACGATTTTCTTGTGTTTTATTTCAATTCGAAGTTCTATACCTCTAAAAAAAACACCCTATATGAGTAACAAAGTGGACTAGGAAGCACACCAGTCCCATTTCAAACCACATACTATTACGTGGTTCACAGATGGCTCCAAAACGCACGATGGAACAGGGGCGGGCGTACTTGGACCTCGCTTCAAGCACTACGAGCCCATGGGGAATACACCCAGAATATTTCAATCAGAGTTATATGCCATCAGGCTCTGTGTACAGACTAACCTCGAGCGTTTGTACAGGGGGCAAGACATAGTCATTTGTTCTGACAGTAAAGCAGCCATCAAAGCACTAATCTCGTATGAGATTACCTCAGGGTTGGTGCTGGAATGCATAGAAGCATTGAATAAACTGGGCACAGATAACCAGGTTAAAATCCTCTGGGTTCCAGGACATAGAGGGAAATGAAGAGGCTGATAGTCTTGCTAGAACTGGGGCAGCTATAATCCCCCTTGCACCAGAACGTTTCATTGGGCTGGGCAAAAGCACTCTAGCAGAGTCACTAAGACTTGAGGAAAGAACCAGGAACTCAGAACACTGGTCAAATGCCACAGGTCTTAGGCAATCGAAAATCTTCATTAAAGGTTATAACTCCAGATGGAGTGAAGAATGCCTCAGACTGGGAAAAACCCAGCTTAGACTGGTCACCGGGCTGTTAACCTGCACTGCAGGATGAGGAAACATATGCAAACAATCGGGATAGAACAGGTAAGCGTCTGCAGACTCTGTGGAATAGCGGAGGAAACCCCTGAGCACGTCATACTGTACTGCGATGCGGTATGCCGTAGTAGGAGACAGCATCTGGGCCAGTACTGGCTTGCAGAAGAAAACGTCAAGCTTTATTAGGTCGGTGGGACTAGGGGACGTTCTCTAAAGTTGTAGGGGGCACAATAGATCAGCTTTGGTCTCAGTGCACATTCCCCCCTTCAAATCTAATCTAATCTACTTTCATAAAAATTAAGCAAAACTTGTGTTTAATTTTAAAAGATTTACAGCCCTGTTCTGGCACAACCGTAACAATTGTTACCCCCCGTAACAACTGAATTGAGTTTGATTGTTTTCGTATTCTGGAAAAATGGTGACAAGAACAAAGTTCAAACAATTCACCACTCGAGGTGAAAGCTCTTTTACTGTCACAACAGCTGTTTTTTGTATTTTTCTGTCAAACTGTAAAAAAATAAACAAATAAAAAATGGCAAATGCAGAAAATCTGGCAAAGCAAGTCTTTTTTTTGAGTTTCTTCACAATGTATGGATATATTCTTTTGGTTTTTAGAGTTCCTAAGTTTAAGCGCACGACGCGTCGCGACGCAGGAGCAGCTGAAGCATTTTTTTTTTTAGTTTCTCAAGGCGCATTTGAACACTAAATTTGAATTTTATAATTTTTGTATGCTTGTCACCTACTCCTACGGAGGTAACAAATTTCGAAACAATTGTCACCTTTTGAGCTTTTGAATTTGCTCCAGAATACCAAAAAGTGACAATTGTTACGAAGTATTCAGTTGTTACCGAGGTGACTATTGTTACGGTTGCTAGAATAGGGCTGTTAGTGGTAAATAGTAGTAACGAACTTTTTCTTCAAATTAATATTTAGTTGCGTGACTGTTGTTCGCTATTACTGCAACACAGAGCCGATGCATTGTATTAACCAAATTTTCATATATTTCTCTAGGGGCACAACAGTGGATGTCAAATTCACCAGATGCGAATCCAATGGACTTCTCAATCTAGAGTATTTTGGAGACTAAGGTTTGCATTTATTTATTGAGCATGTCTTACATTTTATGGAGGTGGCGCTATTTATTTGATCAAGAAAACGATGGATCGATGTGTATGTGTACGAATCTTGCAGGAAATCGTGCTACCGTATGTCCGTGAAAAAACGCCAATGCTTTGGGTCTTCCAACAGGATTATAACCTAAAGCATACAAGCAAGGTCGCACGAAAGGGGCTTCGCAAGAGCAGGATTAGGGTTATGGAATGGCTCGCACAATCACCAGACTTCAATACAATTAAAAATTTGTGGTGTGACGTGAAGAGAGCAGTTGCTCACAATAATTCTTTAAATAATAATCAACTTTGAGAAGCAGTAGACCACGCCCCTAGAGAAAGATATGAAAATTTGGTTAATTCAATGCATCGGCTCTGTGCTGCAGTAATAGCGAACAACAGTCACGCAACTAAATATTAATTTGAAGAAAAATTACGCTATTACTATTTAACCACTAAATCTTTTAAAATGAAACACAATTTTTGCTTCATTTTTATGAAAGTAAAGCGAACTACTATTTTTTTGACCGTCCATATTTTGGAGCTTTTGGCGCATTTAATTTAAATCAAACCAAACTGAGTTTAATTCTTAAGTTTTCTTTTATGATTGCATTGTTAATACATATAACTTGTTAAAAAAAAAAACCAAAGTAAATATTTGTAAAGAAAAGCAGATTATTTTTTCTTAATTTTCTTTTCGTTGTACGCGTACTACTATTATTTTGACCGCAACTGTATATAGACACAATCCATAATCTCACAGACATACAACTCATCATATATACAGCAGCAAATACAATCCTTACATGCAATAACCAAAGCACAAAAAACCAACCAAACCAAAGCAAACCAAACTGGAAAATGCGAATAGAAAATAAAATCAATGCAATAAGAAAAGATCTTGGACAACTAACGCAATATAACAAAGGTAATAGATCCAAACAGTTAATAAAACACATAGAAATGATAAAAGCTAAACCTGAACATGTAAACAGAACCTTTAATGAAATAATAGACACCACGAAACAAAAACTTGCCGTATATGCTGCAAGACTGTCCCACGGTGGCAGTGGAGGTGATACTCAATATATCACCATTGCACATAGCAATTGAAATGGCGGCCAAGCGCACTATCATTGGGCTGGCCAGAACCAGTAAAGGGGGGATCACGTTCTAAGTCGCAGAGATTTGGACGTGTTATCTGTTAGTAATCCCTATGTATTGTATCCAATCAATACAATAACGAAAACGTATAACTACGAGAAACACTTCGTAGTATGTATAGGGTGTTTTTTTAGAGGTTTGTTTTTCGAATAGAGATAAAACTGGCATTTTGTGGTCAAATCTGGCAACTCTAATGTCATTTATGTTCAGTTTGGTTTGCCATTTCATCATGAACAGGTTGACAAAAGAACAACGCTTGCAAATCGTGCAAATTTATTTCGAAAATAATGGTTCAGTTCGCGAAGTTTACCGCAAGCTCCGTCCATTTTATGGTCGACATAATCGTCCATCAGAGCAAAATCGGTCCATCCATCGGTTAACCATGGGTCGTTTTCGCACTACGTTTACTCTATGTGCGATGCGGTATGCCGTAGTAGGAGACAGCACCTGGGCCAGTACTGGCTTGCAGAAGAAAACGTCAAGCTTTATTAGGTCGGTGGGACTAGGGGTCGTTCTCTAAAGTTGTAGGGGGCACAATAGATCAGCTTTGGTCTCAGTGCACATTCCCCCCTTCAAATCTAATCTAATCTACTTTCATAAAAATGAAGCAAAACTTGTGTTTAATTTTAAAAGATTTACAGCCCTGTTCTGGCACAACCGTAACAATTGTTACCCCCCGTAACAACTGAATTGAGTTTGATTGTTTTCGTATTCTGGAAAAATGGTGACAAGAACAAAGTTCAAACAATTCACCACTCGAGGTGAAAGCTCTTTTACTGTCACAACAGCTGTTTTTTGTATTTTTCTGTCAAACTGTAAAAAAATAAACAAATAAAAAATGGCAAATGCAGAAAATCTGGCAAAGCAAGTCTTTTTTTTGAGTTTCTTCACAATGTATGGATATATTCTTTTGGTTTTTAGAGTTCCTAAGTTTAAGCGCACGACGCGTCGCGACGCAGGAGCAGCTGAAGCATTTTTTTTTTTAGTTTCTCAAGGCGCATTTGAACACTAAATTTGAATTTTATAATTTTTGTATGCTTGTCACCTACTCCTACGGAGGTAACAAATTTCGAAACAATTGTCACCTTTTGAGCTTTTGAATTTGCTCCAGAATACCAAAAAGTGACAATTGTTACGAAGTATTCAGTTGTTACCGAGGTGACTATTGTTACGGTTGCTAGAATAGGGCTGTTAGTGGTAAATAGTAGTAACGAACTTTTTCTTCAAATTAATATTTAGTTGCGTGACTGTTGTTCGCTATTACTGCAACACAGAGCCGATGCATTGTATTAACCAAATTTTCATATATTTCTCTAGGGGCACAACAGTGGATGTCAAATTCACCAGATGCGAATCCAATGGACTTCTCAATCTAGAGTATTTTGGAGACTAAGGTTTGCATTTATTTATTGAGCATGTCTTACATTTTATGGAGGTGGCGCTATTTATTTGATCAAGAAAACGATGGATCGATGTGTATGTGTACGAATCTTGCAGGAAATCGTGCTACCGTATGTCCGTGAAAAAACGCCAATGCTTTGGGTCTTCCAACAGGATTATAACCTAAAGCATACAAGCAAGGTCGCACGAAAGGGGCTTCGCAAGAGCAGGATTAGGGTTATGGAATGGCTCGCACAATCACCAGACTTCAATACAATTAAAAATTTGTGGTGTGACGTGAAGAGAGCAGTTGCTCACAATAATTCTTTAAATAATAATCAACTTTGAGAAGCAGTAGACCACGCCCCTAGAGAAAGATATGAAAATTTGGTTAATTCAATGCATCGGCTCTGTGCTGCAGTAATAGCGAACAACAGTCACGCAACTAAATATTAATTTGAAGAAAAATTACGCTATTACTATTTAACCACTAAATCTTTTAAAATGAAACACAATTTTTGCTTCATTTTTATGAAAGTAAAGCGAACTACTATTTTTTTGACCGTCCATATTTTGGAGCTTTTGGCGCATTTAATTTAAATCAAACCAAACTGAGTTTAATTCTTAAGTTTTCTTTTATGATTGCATTGTTAATACATATAACTTGTTAAAAAAAAAAACCAAAGTAAATATTTGTAAAGAAAAGCAGATTATTTTTTCTTAATTTTCTTTTCGTTGTACGCGTACTACTATTATTTTGACCGCAACTGTATATAGACACAATCCATAATCTCACAGACATACAACTCATCATATATACAGCAGCAAATACAATCCTTACATGCAATAACCAAAGCACAAAAAACCAACCAAACCAAAGCAAACCAAACTGGAAAATGCGAATAGAAAATAAAATCAATGCAATAAGAAAAGATCTTGGACAACTAACGCAATATAACAAAGGTAATAGATCCAAACAGTTAATAAAACACATAGAAATGATAAAAGCTAAACCTGAACATGTAAACAGAACCTTTAATGAAATAATAGACACCACGAAACAAAAACTTGCCGTATATGCTGCAAGACTGTCCCACGGTGGCAGTGGAGGTAATACTCAATATATCACCATTGCACATAGCAATTGAAATGGCGGCCAAGCGCACTATCATTGGGCTGGCCAGAACCAGTAAAGGGGGGATCACGTTCTAAGTCGCAGAGATTTGGACGTGTTATCTGTTAGTAATCCCTATGTATTGTATCCAATCAATACAATAACGAAAACGTATAACTACGAGAAACACTTCGTAGTATGTATAGGGTGTTTTTTTAGAGGTTTGTTTTTCGAATAGAGATAAAACTGGCATTTTGTGGTCAAATCTGGCAACTCTAATGTCATTTATGTTCAGTTTGGTTTGCCATTTCATCATGAACAGGTTGACAAAAGAACAACGCTTGCAAATCGTGCAAATTTATTTCGAAAATAATGGTTCAGTTCGCGAAGTTTACCGCAAGCTCCGTCCATTTTATGGTCGACATAATCGTCCATCAGAGCAAAATCGGTCCATCCATCGGTTAACCATGGGTCGTTTTCGCACTACGTTTACTCTATGTGCGATGCGGTATGCCGTAGTAGGAGACAGCACCTGGGCCAGTACTGGCTTGCAGAAGAAAACGTCAAGCTTTATTAGGTCGGTGGGACTAGGGGACGTTCTCTAAAGTTGTAGGGGGCACAATAGATCAGCTTTGGTCTCAGTGCACATTCCCCCCTTCAAATCTAATCTAATCTACTTTCATAAAAATGAAGCAAAACTTGTGTTTAATTTTAAAAGATTTACAGCCCTGTTCTGGCACAACCGTAACAATTGTTACCCCCCGTAACAACTGAATTGAGTTTGATTGTTTTCGTATTCTGGAAAAATGGTGACAAGAACAAAGTTCAAACAATTCACCACTCGAGGTGAAAGCTCTTTTACTGTCACAACAGCTGTTTTTTGTATTTTTCTGTCAAACTGTAAAAAAATAAACAAATAAAAAATGGCAAATGCAGAAAATCTGGCAAAGCAAGTCTTTTTTTTGAGTTTCTTCACAATGTATGGATATATTCTTTTGGTTTTTAGAGTTCCTAAGTTTAAGCGCACGACGCGTCGCGACGCAGGAGCAGCTGAAGCATTTTTTTTTTTAGTTTCTCAAGGCGCATTTGAACACTAAATTTGAATTTTATAATTTTTGTATGCTTGTCACCTACTCCTACGGAGGTAACAAATTTCGAAACAATTGTCACCTTTTGAGCTTTTGAATTTGCTCCAGAATACCAAAAAGTGACAATTGTTACGAAGTATTCAGTTGTTACCGAGGTGACTATTGTTACGGTTGCTAGAATAGGGCTGTTAGTGGTAAATAGTAGTAACGAACTTTTTCTTCAAATTAATATTTAGTTGCGTGACTGTTGTTCGCTATTACTGCAACACAGAGCCGATGCATTGTATTAACCAAATTTTCATATATTTCTCTAGGGGCACAACAGTGGATGTCAAATTCACCAGATGCGAATCCAATGGACTTCTCAATCTGGAGTATTTTGGAGACTAAGGTTTGCATTTATTTATTGAGCATGTCTTACATTTTATGGAGGTGGCGCTATTTATTTGATCAAGAAAACGATGGATCGATGTGTATGTGTACGAATCTTGCAGGAAATCGTGCTACCGTATGTCCGTGAAAAAACGCCAATGCTTTGGGTCTTCCAACAGGATTATAACCTAAAGCATACAAGCAAGGTCGCACGAAAGGGGCTTCGCAAGAGCAGGATTAGGGTTATGGAATGGCTCACACAATCACCAGACTTCAATACAATTAAAAATTTGTGGTGTGACGTGAAGAGAGCAGTTGCTCACAATAATTCTTTAAATAATAATCAACTTTGAGAAGCAGTAGACCACGCCCCTAGAGAAAGATATGAAAATTTGGTTAATTCAATGCATCGGCTCTGTGCTGCAGTAATAGCGAACAACAGTCACGCAACTAAATATTAATTTGAAGAAAAATTACGCTATTACTATTTAACCACTAAATCTTTTAAAATGAAACACAATTTTTGCTTCATTTTTATGAAAGTAAAGCGAACTACTATTTTTTTGACCGTCCATATTTTGGAGCTTTTGGCGCATTTAATTTAAATCAAACCAAACTGAGTTTAATTCTTAAGTTTTCTTTTATGATTGCATTGTTAATACATATAACTTGTTAAAAAAAAAACCAAAGTAAATATTTGTAAAGAAAAGCAGATTATTTTTTTTTAATTTTCTTTTCGTTGTACGCGTACTACTATTATTTTGACCGCAACTGTATATAGACACAATCCATAATCTCACAGACATACAACTCATCATATATACAGCAGCAAATACAATCCTTACATGCAATAACCAAAGCACAAAAAACCAACCAAACCAAAGCAAACCAAACTGGAAAATGCGAATAGAAAATAAAATCAATGCAATAAGAAAAGATCTTGGACAACTAACGCAATATAACAAAGGTAATAGATCCAAACAGTTAATAAAACACATAGAAATGATAAAAGCTAAACCTGAACATGTAAACAGAACCTTTAATGAAATAATAGACACCACGAAACAAAAACTTGCCGTATATGCTGCAAGACTGTCCCACGGTGGCAGTGGAGGTAATACTCAATATATCACCATTGCACATAGCAATTGAAATGGCGGCCAAGCGCACTATCATTGGGCTGGCCAGAACCAGTAAAGGGGGGATCACGTTCTAAGTCGCAGAGATTTGGACGTGTTATCTGTTAGTAATCCCTATGTATTGTATCCAATCAATACAATAACGAAAACGTATAACTACGAGAAACACTTCGTAGTATGTATAGGGTGTTTTTTTAGAGGTTTGTTTTTCGAATAGAGATAAAACTGGCATTTTGTGGTCAAATCTGGCAACTCTAATGTCATTTATGTTCAGTTTGGTTTGCCATTTCATCATGAACAGGTTGACAAAAGAACAACGCTTGCAAATCGTGCAAATTTATTTCGAAAATAATGGTTCAGTTCGCGAAGTTTACCGCAAGCTCCGTCCATTTTATGGTCGACATAATCGTCCATCAGAGCAAAATCGGTCCATCCATCGGTTAACCATGGGTCGTTTTCGCACTACGTTTACTCTATGTGCGATGCGGTATGCCGTAGTAGGAGACAGCACCTGGGCCAGTACTGGCTTGCAGAAGAAAACGTCAAGCTTTATTAGGTCGGTGGGACTAGGGGACGTTCTCTAAAGTTGTAGGGGGCACAATAGATCAGCTTTGGTCTCAGTGCACATTCCCCCCTTCAAATCTAATCTAATCTACTTTCATAAAAATGAAGCAAAACTTGTGTTTAATTTTAAAAGATTTACAGCCCTGTTCTGGCACAACCGTAACAATTGTTACCCCCCGTAACAACTGAATTGAGTTTGATTGTTTTCGTATTCTGGAAAAATGGTGACAAGAACAAAGTTCAAACAATTCACCACTCGAGGTGAAAGCTCTTTTACTGTCACAACAGCTGTTTTTTGTATTTTTCTGTCAAACTGTAAAAAAATAAACAAATAAAAAATGGCAAATGCAGAAAATCTGGCAAAGCAAGTCTTTTTTTTGAGTTTCTTCACAATGTATGGATGTATTCTTTTGGTTTTTAGAGTTCCTAAGTTTAAGCGCACGACGCGTCGCGACGCAGGAGCAGCTGAAGCATTTTTTTTTTTAGTTTCTCAAGGCGCATTTGAACACTAAATTTGAATTTTATAATTTTTGTATGCTTGTCACCTACTCCTACGGAGGTAACAAATTTCGAAACAATTGTCACCTTTTGAGCTTTTGAATTTGCTCCAGAATACCAAAAAGTGACAATTGTTACGAAGTATTCAGTTGTTACCGAGGTGACTATTGTTACGGTTGCTAGAATAGGGCTGTTAGTGGTAAATAGTAGTAACGAACTTTTTCTTCAAATTAATATTTAGTTGCGTGACTGTTGTTCGCTATTATATAATAAAATACATATATAATACAAATATAATAAAACACATAGAAATTATAAAAGCTAAACCTGAACATGTAAACAGAACCTTTAATGAAATAATAGACACCACGAAACAAAAACTTGCCGTATATGCTGCAAGACTGCGCAGATACATTGAATCAAACACTCGAAGAATACAAAACAGAACATTCATACAAAACGAAAAACTATTTTACAGACAACATAACGAACCCCAACACTGTATAAAAGACACACCTTCCAAAGAAGAAATAGAGGAATTTTGGAAAAAAGTTTTACCACCGCTAGACTCCACCCATTTTTTCCCCTGTTTCTCTCTTTGCAGATTTTCCCCTCTTATGCCGGTAGTTTTTCCAATCGCATCTTTTTGCTGTTGTTCTTTTGGTAGCACTTCCCCTCTGTTACGAGCAAGTTTTGGTGAGATCACTCTTGTTCTTTTCTGCCTTGGCAGCGGGGAGTGTTCGCCCACTACATCATCAATTCCCGTTCTCGCTCTCTTTCCCACTGTGCCAGTTGTACGCTGTGTCGCTGTTTGTGTCGTCTTGCTATGTTGTTGTGTAGGCAAACCGCATTTGCAGTTTACGCATTTCCACTCCAGCGCTTGCTTGTTTAGGTTGGTTATGCCGCTGACAATTGCCTTCATGTCATGGTTGTGCCGTTGGCTATCCATCATCTGCGACAGCTCTTCAAGTTTTTTTCCCATGACTTCCAGTATTTCTCGCAGATTACTACGCTCGGTGTCTGCATCGTTGCCGCTCTCATGCTGACTGTGGGTGCGCGCCGTTTCTGCTTGTCAGTCGTATTTAGTAAGCTGAGAGCGTCGGTCGGGCTCTGCGGCCGTCCAGCACAATCGCGTTCGTTTTGTTGCTGCTGCGATCGCATAAAGCGCGTGCTCCGCTTAACCGGATTTGCAGCCTCCTCCTCCTGCGCCGCGGTCGAGGCTGCGGCAGCGCCGTCCGTCCCCCTTTGGACCTTCGGCATTTGGCGTCCGCCACCGGGTGATTTGCGGCTGTTGCCCCTCTTGGGACCGCCGCTGACCAGATCACCGCCCAGTGTGGCAAAGGCTAATTTGGAGTGCTAATTTGTGATGCAAAATGACGTGAATGCTAATGCATTCAAATTTTAAAGCCAATTTTTATTAATTAAATGTTAAATAAATTGAAATTTTTGTAAATAATATGATATATCATTTAATGTGTATAACGGCTAAAATACGATAATCTGACAACTGCAACAATAACCAAAACAATGCCAAAAACAATGCTGAGTGCATTACCGTGAGTAGGAAAAAACGAAACGAGCAACTGAGTTCCTTGCCTACTGCTCAAACGTCGCTTGATGCTGTTGTTGTGCCGCCTGCTGCCACTGGCTCTCAGAGGGTCCGCCGTGAATGTGCGTGCAAATCTATTGCGTCGCCAATTGCTCTCAGTACTCCACATGCTACTTCTGATGCCAGGTTCTCTGATCGGTCGCCGAGTGCTGCTGCTGTTGTTCCTGCTGCTTCTACACATCCAACTTAATCCGCCAATTCACAGCCCTCCAAAAGTAATGCTGAGTGGACTACTGTCAGTAAGAAGAGACGAAACGATGGTTTTCGTGTTGTTGGCTCAAACACGAATTCTGATCTCGACGTTGCTGTTCGCCTCAAGTGGCTACATCTCTCATATTTCTCTCCTACCGTTTCTGAAGACAACATTATGGATTATGTTGCTAAACATTCTGCTGTGGACAAAAATTTGCTGTCTTGCTATAAACTGGCCAAGAAAGATGTTTCGTTCTCGTCGCTCAAAAAGATTAACTTCAAGCTCGGTATTCCTGAATCTTCATTTGATAAAATGCTTAACTCTGATTGTTGGCCTGCCAATGTTTGCATCCGCCCCTTTCGTTTTTTTCAACACAAAGGAGAGAAGGTGATGCAGCTTTAGCACCCTCATCAGTCCCCTGTGATCGTAATGGCATAAAGATCTACTTTCAAAATGTTTCGGGCCTTAGAACTAAATCTTCAAAATTGTTCCTGTTCAGCTCTCACCAGGAATACGACGTCTTCGTTTTCGTGGAAACCTGGCTGAACGCGAATTTTTTCGATCATGAATTTTTTGATGCCAACGTTTATGATGTTTTTCGTAAAGACAGAGATGCGGCCAAAACTGGCTGCTCTAGAGGCGGCGGGGTTTTGATCGCTGTTAAGCGCAATTTCCATGCATCGCGCTTTACACTCGATGATGAAGATTTAATTCTTGACCAGCTTTGTGTTCGTATCAAAGGTTCTTCTGAATTACTCTTTCTCTGTGTTTCTTATATTCCCCAGGATAGTGCTTACTCTTTGTACAAATCTCATGTCGACAATATCGTTTCCTTAGTCACCGATAAGATTGGCGATAACCATATTTGTGTTCTCGGTGACTTTAATCTTTGCAATGTCAATTGGTCTACTACAAATGATGTCACCTCCCTTATTCCGTCTAATGTAAATTCCCCTTTAGAACTATATGTTATAGATACTTTGCTGAGTCTGGACCTTCATCAAATAAATGGCCTTTCTAACAAATTGGGTAGAATCTTAGATCTAATCTTTCTTAGTGTTAATGTTAAGTTTAGGTTGCTTGAATGTCTTTCCCCCTTCTCGTCCTCTGACAGGCATCACGTTCCAATTATTCTAGATTGTGAATTCTATGTTTTCCCCTTGTCTTCTGGTAGTCCCAGACCCTCTTTCAACTTCACCCATGCTGACTTTCCTGCACTGAATAATGTGCTCCTTGATGTTGACTGGAATATTCTTTTTGCGAACTATGATGTCTCTGATTGTTTCTCTGCTTTCAAATCTAAAGTTTATATGTTCTGTGTTGATACTATTCCGATTATCAAAAAGAGGAAGTATAAAATCCCTTGGCATACAAAAAGACTTAAACATCTAAAGAATTTAAAAAGCAAATATTACAAGAAATACAGACAAAGCTCTAGTAATCATTACTATCTTAAGTTTCTCAGTGCCCAGAAGGATTTTAATTGCCTCAATAAATTTGTATATCGTAATTATATTTTCAACTTTGTAGCCAATATCAATACTAACCCTAAGGCCTTTTGGCGATTCATTAATTCTAAAAATAACAGCTCATCTATTCCCTCGACTGTTTTCTTCGGAGATAAATCTGCCAGTTCTGCTCCGGAAGCTGCTGATCTCTTTGCGGACTTTTTCTTTTCTAACTTCGTTTCGGATTGTGCGTCCAGTAGCAACTTCTCCTTTAAATCTGATTCATCAATCAATTTCGGTTCCCTAACTCTATCCCTAAGTGACGTGCTCAATGGTATCAAACGATTGAAACCATCAACACAAACCGATGCCGATGGTCTTTCACCCATTCTCCTAAATAACTGTCCCTCGCTCGCATACCCTCTACAATTAATGTTCAATATGTCGCTTTCCCTTCGGTGTTTTCAACGATGATTGGAAACTAGCGGCAATTACTCCTATTTTTAAACGCGGGAACAAAAACGACGTCTCTAATTATCGCCCAATCTCCAAGCTCTCCACGGTTTCAAAACTTTTCGAAGGCATAATCAAGGAGAAGCTGTACTTTGCTGTAAAGAGTTTAATATCACCTAACCAGCATGGTTTTGTTGCGTCCCGCTCAACTGTCACTAATCTTGCGGTCTTTAGTAATTACTGTTTCTCTGCTTTTCAGAATAATTCCCAAGTGGACACAATCTATACCGATTTCTCCAAGGCTTTCGACAAAGTCTCTCATGACATACTCCTGTCTAAGCTTTCGATCTTGGGGTTTCATTCAGTCTTCTTGGATTGGATTAAATCTTATTTGAGCAACCGACAGTGCGTCGTCGTTGTTGATCATGCCATCTCGAAGCCTTTCGTCGCCACTTCTGGAGTCCCGCAGGGAAGTATTTTAGGCCCTTTGTTCTTTGTCCTCTTTATAAATGACATCAGTGATTGCTTCTCCTTTTTAAACTTCTTGCTCTATGCAGATGACTTGAAGATTTTCTCTGTTGTCCGTTCTTCGTCTGATTCTTTAAACATTCAGTCCGACCTCAATAATGTCCTCGCGTGGTGCTGGAAAAATCGTTTATGCTTGAACGTCAGCAAATGCTTTCACTCAACTTTTTCGAAATCCTCTAATACAGTAACAACTTCTTACGAAATTGATGGCTCAGTATTAGGAAAGGTGGCTGAGATCAAGGATCTGGGCGTTGTGTTTGACTCAAAGTTTAGTTTCACTTCCCATGTTAATCGCATTGTGTCACGTGCCTACTCTATGTTAGGGTTTGTCCGCCGCAATTCTTCCTCCTTTTCCAATCCCTATACGCTCAAGCTCTTGTATTCTACCTTTGTTAGGTCCAGACTGGAATATGCTGCGTTCATCTGGAGACCGTATCATGCGTCGCATTCTAATCGTTTAGAGCGTATCCAAAAAAGATTCCTAAAGTTTGCCCTTCGCTCCATTCGTTTTTCTGAGCCCCAGCCTCCTTACAGGTCTAGATGTCTTCTGCTTGGTTTAGAATCTCTTGAAACCAGGAGGTCTGTCATTTCAATGGCTTTCATTTTTGATTTAGTCAATGGACATATTGATTGCCCCTCTCTCTTGTCCAAATTAGCTTTGAATGTGCTATCTCGCTCCCTCAGGCATGTTTCCCCTTTTTCTGTTGAGTTCTCTAAGACGCGTTATGGTAGTAATGCGCCTATTCCTCGAGAATTATCCGAGCTAAACGTGCTGTCGTCCTCTTCTATGTTTGACCTATCTGTACCTAAACCCCTGTTTATTTCTTTTCTTTATTCCCACCTTCCAGTTTAAGTTTAAGCTTAAGATTAAGTTCCATTTTGTTAACTAGTCTGTAAGAATTGTTCAAAGACTACTACTAAATAAATAAATAAATATATGTGTAATCAAATTTCAGATAGTTCTACTAGTTTCCACAAAAATTGACTGTCTATTTTTGCAGCTCACTGAAATTTTTACTGTCCTCGAACGTGTTACGGAAGAAGCACTTAGATGTCAAAACATTACACCACAGGAAGACTACATGGTAACTACAGAGAAACTACTAACAATAATAAAAAAAAACACATAACTGGCAATGCCCCGGCAATGACTTCATACAAAATTTTTGGTACAAAAAACTAACCACACTCCATCACACTCTACTACGATTAATAAATGAAGCAATAAGAGATCCACACAAACTACCGACAACGTTGACGGAGACCGATCCCCTGCCTCCCCACCCTATACAAAATTATGACTGCAAAATAGACACTCACCTGACCACACAGAATATACTTACCACCGAACAGAAAGGATGTCGGAAGCGAAGCCAAGGGTGTAAAGAACAATTAATAATAGACTCTGCAATACTAAAACAAGCAACGAAACAACAGAGAAACCTACACATGTCCTACATAGACTACAAAAAAGCGTTCGACTCGATAGCTCATAGTTTCCTCATAGACATATTGCAGATCTACAAAATCCATCCAATTATCCGAAACTTTCTAACACAAGCAATAAAACACTGGAAAACAGCTATAAACTTAAGGACAACCACGACTGACATAACTACAGAGCCAATAACGATAACACGCGGAATCTTACAAGGTGACTCGCTAAGCGCTCTATGGTTTTGTATGTGCCTTAATCCACTATCAAACACACTAAACCATACACCATACGGCTTTACTATTATCCACAAAAAAGAACAAAAACACAAAATCAATCATCTTTTATACATGGACGACATCAAACTATATGCTGGTAACATTAGACAACTACAAAAACTAATAGAAACGGTTGAAACAATAACAAATCACATGAAAATAGAATTTGACATCTCAAAATGCAAAACGCTACACATTAATAAAGGAATTTGGAAGGATGAAAACACAACAATCACAGTCAACGATGAAATAATGAGCAACGTAGAACAACATGAGACATACAAATACCTCGGCTTTCAACAAAATACAAAAATAGACCACAGCAAATTAAAGCCGAACTAAAACAAAATTACAATACTCGCTTAAAACAATTACTAAAATCATACCTCAACTCAAGAAATCTCTTTAAAGCAATAAACACATATGCCATAGCCATCCTGACATATTCTTTCGGGATAATAAACTGGACAAAAACCGACATTGAAGACCTAGAAAGACTCATCCGCAAACAACTTACAAGATATGACAAACTACACCTTAGATCGTGTACACAAAGAATCACCTTACCACGGAAATCAGGAGGGCGAGGGCTCACCGATATACAAAACAAAACAAAACAAAACACAATAAACAAATTATAAAACTAAGATATTACTTCCAACAAAGTGATGACCCCCTACATGCTGCCATAGTTAAAGTCGATGAACAATACACACCACTCCATCTCAGTAATCTGGATAAACAATACAACATACAATCAATAGAAGAAAAAAAGACACAATGGGCAGGAAAGGAGCTACATGGAAGACACCCACACATAATGCAAAGCAACAACATAGATAAAGACAACACATATACATGGCTTAATCGAGGTGAACTACAACCGGAAATAGAAGGACAAATAATAGCAATGCAAGATCAAAGAATACCCACAAGTCGACTATTTTCTTCGTTTGGTGTAGAGCTAACGGATAAAAACGAAACGAAAAACGGCAAAAAATCAAAACAGCGAGCGGAAACGCAAGAAAATGTAAGTCTTTCCAAAACTTTTGCACATTTATGGATAAATATTAATATGAAACTCTTTCAAAGAGTCGATTTCAAGCGATTTCGACAGCTAAATTCGAATTGCATAGTGCCGCACTTCCGAAAGTAGAGTTTAATATTCGATAATCAGATACGGAAAACCGAAAGTAAGAAATATTTCCGAATTCGAGTTAGCTGGTCCGAAAAATCCGTTTCCGCAAAATTTTACTTTCGGATCGAGTTACATAGTAACCCCCCAGCTGTGGAGCAATCTATCGAATTTTCCAGCCTTTTTGTGAACTTTGACCTCGATACGACGTCATTTAGCCCCACCCTAACCCCAAAATTTTTGGCTCATGCAAGCGTGCAGATTTTCCTGAAGCTTGTTTTCCATTCGCTCTGCCACTTATCGGTTCGGCGAAATTTCATGATTTACATTCTCGATTTTCGCAGAAGTTTTCTGAAACATGCCTTTCATTGCAACCATTAGCTGGCTTATGTCCATTGCTTGTGGTGGTTCAACCGCTGCAGCCGTACTTCGCATCGGCGCAGTACTCGCAGGCGATTCCGCCACTTTGGCCGACGTCTCTAGCTCCTGCGTTCCGAACTCGTGTTCAGCCCAATCGATGCCTCGTGATTCTCACGCCTCTCGCAAGCGTAGCTGCATTTCCACCTTATCGCCAGCAGTCGGCAACTTCCAGGCAGCCAGCTCCTTCAGCTGGTCCACCTTCAGCAGCTCGAATTTATTTAACCATGTCTGCCTTTTATAATTTTTTTGTTTATTTTCAGTAGCAAAAAACCGCTTCTGACAGCAAATATTACGAAAATGAGTTCTTTAATCTCTGGATTTTCAGAGAAACCAGAACCAGGTCAGAAACCAACAACAACTTAGTTTACAGATTTATTTTTTTCTTTCTTTTCCATCCTTGCCATATCGAAATTATAGCAAGCCGGCCGTAATCTAAAGTGCGTGCCTAAATGAATGCCCGTAAAAGCATTCCTGCATGGCACAGCGACAGAGTGCCTCATCCTTACAATATTATATTGTTACGAAAATCTCAAGTTTCCCAAGGTTCGTTTTGAGGCTCCGCTTCGCACCGAGGCTCCGCCGGAGTAAGACAAACCTTCCTTCCGCTGCGGGTTGTAAAGCATTACCAGATCGCCTTCTTGGAACCCTTCTGGGTTAGCCCGTATACCATAGCTCGCTGTTAACCTGCTTTCGACTCGTTGAGTGCGGCTCCGCGATCTCCTCCTCGGCCCTTTCGCAGCCGAACACCGATCACAGCCTCTGATCCACTCAGCGACAGACTCCTGGCATCCTACCCAATAGAACCGCCTTCTTATCTTGGCGACAGTTTTTGCGATGCCTAGGTGCCCTCCACTGGAGTCGTTATGGTTTGCTTCGATGACATCGTCGATTCGGCCTTTCGGGACCACTTTTAGGGATTTTCTGGTCCTGCCATCCCTGCTCCCCCACTCGCGGTATAGGCAGCCATCCTGTAGACGTAGGCTTTGACACTGTGCCCAGTAAGCCTTCGCGATCGGGCTCTCACCAGCCATCTCCTGCCAGTCCGGCCGTAATCTCTGTGCTTTTCCTTTGATGATCTTCGCCAGATCCGTATCCTTGCGCTGGTCCTTCTGTAGCCTTTCCGCAATCCAATCTTCCTCCATTAAAACTCTTATCGACCGAACATCCACAATTGGTCCCTCGTTTTCGGCTTGCGAATTATGCCTGCGCTCGGTTTTGCACGAATGGTGTGGCAGAGCGTCAGCCCTTCTTGGCGACGTCTGTTGTCCGGAACGCTTTTCTCGCAGATGGCAGTCCCGTAACAGATTAATGTCTAAAACTTCCCCTCCAGGCCGCCTCATACGTCATCGCGCTGGTCACCGTCTCTTTAAATGTCGGCTTGCCCATCATCAACAAACTGCGACGTGTCTCTGGGTCATGCAGACCCTCAATAAATGACTCAATCTTCATCGTCTCGAGGTCATCAGCGCCGAATTTCGGGTAACACAACTGTACGAGCCGCTCAATGTCTGCTGCGTATGTCTGCAGCGCCTCGTTGGCTCTTTGCCTACGGCTCTTCAGCTCGCAATAATACAGCATTTTGTTGTGCTCGTCACTGTATCTGGCTGCCAGCGCCCTTATGACGGTCTCGTAATCACTTCTCAAACCATCCGGAACTGTTTTTATTACCTCAGGACCTCTTAGAGCCAGTATCAGTCTCCGACCTTTCCCAACATCGGTCCACTGACTCTCCAAAGCAGCCATATCGAATTGTAGTTTGAATGTGTCGAACGACGTAGTACCATCATAAGTAGGCACTGCTATGGCAAAACGTTCCTCGACTCGTTTATCTAAGTGTTCCACTTGCGCTCCCAGGTGCTCCACCTTCACATCAAGCTTGTTCAAAATTTCTTCCCCTTTCTGCTCCAAGCGCGCAGAATTTTCCTGAAGCTTGGTTTCCATTCGCTACGCTACTTCTCGGTTCGCCGATTCCATTTTCACTATTTCTTGATTCGTAGTTTCCAGTTTCGCTGCCATTCCTCGATCGCAGTTTCCATTTGCCGGTTGGAAGCCTCAAACATGCCTTTCATTGCGACCATAAGCTGGCTCATGTCCATTGCTTGTGGTGGCGTAGCCGCTGCAGCCGTACTTTGCATCGACGCAGCACCAGCAGGCGATTCCTCCACTTTGGCCGACACCTGTAGCTCCTGCGTTCCGAACTCGTGCGCAGTCCAATCGACGCCTCGTGCCTCACACGCCTCGTGCCTCACACGCCTCTCGCAAGCGCAGCTGCAACTCCACTTTACCGCCAGCAGTCGGCAAATTCCAGGCAGCCAACTCCTTCTTCAACTGGTCCACCTTCAGCAGCTCGAGTTTAACCATGTCTGCGTTTTTATAATTTTATTTTACTTTCAGTAACACACTCCGAACTTCTGACACCAAATGTTACGAAAATCTCAAGTTTCCCAAGGTTCGTTTTGATTGGGTTTGAAAATAAAACAACTTTAATTACTCAGCGCAAACGTAGTCAAAACTAACAATCACTTTATTTACAAATTTACACTTGTTCTACTTTACACTACTATTGCATGTTTCCCCATTGCTTGCTCAACACAGACTCGACTCATTGCGCTGCACACTGCTGCTTTTATACCAGTTTTCTTATCGCGCCGAAGTTTCTTGCAACTTCCAATTGGCAAGCGCTCGACCATTCTCGCACAGCCCATTTCTTCGAGAACCATCCTTGCCGTATCGGACTATACCCAGCGAATTATACCAAATTTGCCGTAGTTCAAAGTGCATGCCTAAAAGTATGCTTGGAAAAGCGTTCATGCACAGCACAGAGTGCCTCTTCCTTTGAATATTATATTAAACACTATGATCAATAAGTACCGGGACTATGTATTTTAAATTTTCCGCCGTTGCCCGATGCAGGTAAAAATATTCAGTTTAGGTCGGTAGAACCTTAACTGACATCTGTATATATATATATATATGATATATAAAAAATTTAAGTACATAGTTTTAAAATTGAATATTTTGTTTACTGAAAAACAACAAACCAAATATTATAATTATATAATAATAAATAAAGAAACACTAAAATTTAACAAAAGTGGTGTGAACAGTTTTGACGCATATAAGCAAACATCGATTGATATTATCTTTAACATTTTGGGTGTTCCCCGCGGGCCTTTATAATGATTCGGCATGCTTTGTACTAGATTGTGTAGTATTTTTGAGGGTAT
Organism: Melieria omissa; assembly: GCA_963971225.1. Lineage (NCBI taxonomy): Eukaryota > Metazoa > Arthropoda > Insecta > Diptera > Ulidiidae > Melieria > Melieria omissa. The sequence continues at coordinate 49,134,717 of OZ020269.1, read as the reverse complement.
TTCCAACCACGCTGGTGAAGTTTTTTCCCATAATCTGTCCATATCCTTTGGTAAGTCTTTTTGGGCATAATTTTTCTCTTTAAGGAAAACCACTAATGTTCTATGGGGTTTAAGTCCGGTAATTGGGGTGGCCAATCAAAAATGTGTATGCCGTTTTCGGCTATCCACTCTTTGGTGGCTCTGGCTGTATGTTTTAGATCGTTGTCCTGCACACAAATTTTTTCGTGACCCGGCTTTTTATAAAAGATATCTAAACTTAGTAGGTAGGAGCCCTCTCAAATCGTAATAAAGTCGCTTACCATCATTCTACTTTTGATACGGCGCAAAATTCCGACATCACTTCCACGGAAACAACCGCATGCTATAAGAGAAACAACTTCCAAACTTTAGAGTTTGTTCTATATTGCAGTTTGGGACTTCAATTTGCTTGTCTACCCAAGTGTAACGTTTACCGTCAGACCCCAAACGATGAATTTTTGTTTCATCCTACCAAGTTACTCTCCGCGAGTCATCAACGGGAGTTATTGCGTACTTCTTAGCAAATGCCAACCTGACCTTGCGATGACGACCAGTCAACAATGTTTTTTTATGTTTTGATCTTGGCTACAAATCCGCTTTCGTTTAATGTCTTTACCACCGGAAACTACTTTTTCCATTTTTGCTCAATATGGGTGTTATATTATAGCAGTCTTAAATGTTTTTAGCTACACCTATTGATATTTTGTGTTTTCCAGCAAATTTTCGATAGGTGAAACTACTTTCAAAGTCTTGCAAAAATTTTCTTTAAATTCTGCAAACAATTTTCGACCTTTTTCAAATCAGCAAAATTAATTAGAAGTTATGTACTTTGAAAAGTTTTTTGGAGCATAATGTTATATATTATTTATCTTCTCAATACACCAGGTTCGATTCCTGGATCGGGCTGGTGCATAACTCGTCTACTTCTATCGCTATCCACATGAAGGGAATGAGTATTACAAGAATCGCACAAGTACGCTCTTGGCAGGCAATGGCAAAACCTCCAAGTGTGAACGAAAAAACAGCCAATCGCCGTTCGGATTCGGCGTTAAACTGTAGGTCGCCTCCCTTTCCCCGATCCGCTTAGAATGTGTGTTGCAACATATGTTGGAAAGACAGTGTTGCATACGCATTTCAAAAACGGGTGAAATATGAGATATTACTCTCATTTTCCTTCCCTATCCCCCATTGGTGTAGTACAATGGTCTGAAATGGACTGAGTGCTATAGAAGGCTTATAGCCTTCCTGCCCACCCTCACATCCATCCATCCATAATCATCCTATTCCACTCACTACCACCAAAGAATATACAACATAAAGAATACGCATCTTCACAAATTTGTCAAGCGTGTTTCTTGACGCGGGCGGGAAGAGATGAGCGGAGGCATAGGTTGCGGGAAATTTGCTCGCGCTCAACAGTTTGCGATCTTGTTCGTCGAAGCGCAAGCGAAGAATAACCAACGAAACAAAGCATCGTCATCGTCGTTTCAACGAAGATGATTCGGGATTCGCTAATGTTTTTGGTGTTGTCGTTTATTGTGTGTATGCTTTTTTGTGTTGTGATTGATGTTGGCTCCATCATGGCGAATTAGTTTAGAATGTTATGCTGGCAATGCCACCGTTTTCTTTTACTCTCTCTTCTGTCATAAATAAAGTTCAAACCGCATCAGTGCTGCAAAAAGAATAGTTCCTACTGCTAGTATAAGTTCACGCTCTTGTCGCAATATTCAACAATAAAACCGCAAACAACCGCAACATTTCTGGTCCTTCGAGCCGGATGGGCTACTCCGCGCTGGTTTGGAATAACATAAAGGAAACCATTCTCCTGGTCATTCATTCCGCAAAATAGAAATTAAAGCTCACGTTTTACAGCTGAAGCAACTGAGCTGACTTGACGTGAACCTAACCTCACTGCAAGGAAATCACGTGGCAAACATTCCTCGTCGTTTTCAAACGTTCATTCATTTTGTCTCGATTACGTTACTATTGCGAAATGTCACAAGTAAAGATCCGCGACTCGGCAGTGAATGCTTTAAAACGATATTTGCAAATAAGCAAAAGCGACTCTCGTGAATTGGATATTGAAGCCATCCAAACGCACGTGGAGCTACTTGATGAGCAATGGCGACGCTTTTGTGGAGCTCAACAGGAGGTAGAAGTGCAGTGTGGTGAGGAGTGTGCTGACATGGAAGAGCAGTCGCGCATACAAGCTGAAGAGTGGTACCATCTCGCGAAGTCCAATTTCAAACGCCTCGGAAATGCGTGCTTACAAGCTAATCCTATTAATCAGTCGGCAACAGCGTCCGCATCGGTTCAATTACCAAAATTGAAGTTGCCCACTTTCAACGGCGAGCCTACCGATTGGCTATCTTTCTACGACGCTTTCCAAGCACTAGTGCACACGAATGAGAGCCTGTCAGACGGACAAAGGTTACATTATTTACGAGGTTGTCTAATCGGCGAGCCATTGCAGCTCGTCAGCAATTTGGCAATACGGGATGCAAATTACAAGGAAGCGTGGAGCTTGCTGACTACACGCTACAAGGTCATGCGGGTCATCGTAGACGGCCACTTCAAGGCTATATTCGCGATCGAGAAGGCTGGCAAGGATTCTAGCAAGGCGATCAAGCATGTGCTGAATGCTACATTACAGCACGTAGGGGCGCTACGAGCTCTGGGTCGATCCGTGGATTTTTGGGACGATTGGTTGGTGCATCTGACGGTATCCAAATTAGCATTCGAGACGCGTAAGCAATGGGAGTTGTCTCTTATAAACGATCAGCTGCCATTATTTGAAGAGTTGCGAGAATTTTTAGAAACTCGAGCGCGTTCACTTGAAATGCTACCAACAACTCCTGCAACCGCTACGACAGGCAGCAAACCATCAACAAAAAGGAGCACAAATGTGTTACATGCGATCGACGAAACAGAGAAACTAGAGCCCAAATCTCCGGCGAGTACGTCGGTATGTATCTATTGCAACGCTAATCATAGAATATACACTTGCCCAGAGTTTAGTCAACTGGATATAGCTACTCGACTGGCCGCCATCAAAAAATTAGGTGCCTGTTTGAATTGTCTTAGTAAAGGCCATCTTCAATCTAAATGTCGCAGTGTGTCGTCGTGCCATATTTGTCATCGTCGTCACCATACGTTACTACATCTCAACCGTCCTGAAAACAACGTAATGACTGATGGATTAAACGCTCATGCAGCGTCTTTCGCCCCGCAATCTGAGCCCGCCGCATCTCTATGTACATTCGCTTCTAAATATGCTACAAATCAGACTACCACGAGGAGCACTGCCGCACTGCTATCTCCAGATACAACTGAACACATTTCGTCTCACCAGACAAACGCTGACCGCGCCATTTTATTGGCCACCGCTCAAATCTTCTTACAAGACCACGCCAGTCGCAAGCAACCCGCTCGGGCTTTATTTGATAACGGCTCACATGCATCATTCGTGACAGAGTCTTGCGTCCAGCGTCTTAGGTTGCCACGCCAATCTTCGTCGGTTTACGTCACTGGGATTGGCTCTTCCCAAGGTGGCAAAGTAAGAGGCGAGACCGCCTTGTGTCTGTCCTCGAGGTCATCAGATAAACAATTTCGTATTCGTGCCTTGATTCTATCGAAAATAACAAATGATCTTCCCACAGCCAACGTAAAAATCTCGCTCCCGCCGCCTCTCGACAAGCTTTTCCTGGCTGATTCAAACTATGCGACGCCTGGTCCTATCGACGTCCTAATAGGTATGGATGAAATGGACAAGTTTCTCTTGCCTGACTTCCATAAGGTTGCGCCGGGGAGCCCAATGGCCCAAAATACTGAGTTTGGGTGGGTACTCTTCGGCAACGCCACAAGGCCACCGGTTCCGGCTACTACCGTATCAGCGCTACATTGCGACGCTCAACTTGTGCGCATGGTCAGCAAATTTTGGGAGTTAGAAGAGTTACCAGAGAAGAAACACCTCACACCAGAAGAAAAACTTTGCGAAGATCATTTTAGCAAAACTTGTCGTCGCGCTGAAGACGGCCGTTACATCGTGCGTCTTCCATTTAAGGAAACCGCATCGCTAGGAGAATCACGAACAGCAGCATTACGTAGCCTTCTGCGAATGGAAAGGCGATTTTCGATCAACGAACAGCTGCGCGTTCAGTATTCAGCTTTTATGCAAGAGTTATTAGACATGGGTCATATGGAACTAGTTCGTGCCGCCTCATCAAAGGCATACTACATGCCGCATCACGCTGTCGTAAAGGACACGAGCTCTACCACAAAATTGAGAGTGGTATTCAACGCTTCGATGAAAACGTCTACAGGAAATTCGCTAAATGACGTATTAATGATAGGTCCTCAACTTCAGCAAGACCTGTTCTCGATACTCGTACGTTTTCGAACGCATCGCTACGCCATAACAGGTGACATAGAGAAGATGTACAGACAAGTGTATATAGCAAAGGAGGATGTCGACTACCAACGCATAGTATGGAGAGAAACCTCGACCGATTCGATCTCAGACTACCGCTTGCTACGCGTGACATACGGCGTCGCCGCAGCATCTCATCTAGCGATCAGGACCTTGCATCAACTTGCTGCAGACGCGAACGACGATTATCCAGAGGCCGCAGCAGTCATTACTCGCGATTTTTATATGGATGACTTGCTTACAGGCTCATCTGCGGCTAAAGAGTTAGCGACGTTACGACGAGATGTCTCGCGCGTTCTCTCTAGTGGTGGCTTTCAGCTACGAAAATGGGCGACGAATTGCAGTGAACTGAGGGCGGAGATACCACACACTTCTAAGCAGATTTCACACCTTTTGGCTGACGGGCATGGAGTACGCACGTTGGGCATAACGTGGAATACTGACGATGACTCTCTTTCAATATCCGTAAATTTGAAGGCCTTACCGTCAATACTGACAAAAAGGGTTTTTCTCTCAGACTCGAGTCAGATATTCGATCCGCTCGGCCTAATCTCTCCGTGCACCATACGTACTAAAATATGGTTACAACAGTTATGGCGCGCTAACGTTGATTGGGATGAACCTGTGCCGCCTGATGTAGTAACGGAATGGCTAGCCCACCGGCAAGATTTACACAAATTTTCCGCCCTACGAATCAGTCGTTGGCTAGGAACAGGACAAGCATCTGTACACACTGAATTTCATGTTTTTACTGACGCTTCGGAACGAGCTTACGCCGCCGCATTGTATTGTTGCACGCTCTATCCAAATAGAGATAGTGAAGTAGTTCTTATCGCCGCTCGTACTAAGGTCGCACCTTTAAGAAGCCCTAGTCTACCACGCTTGGAGTTATGCGCAGCTCACCTAGGAGCGAAATTAGTAAAACAGATCCAGTTAAGTCTCGGATTCGAGTTAGACGAAATGTACGCATGGACGGATTCTACTGTCACCCTAGCTTGGTTGCAAGGCCATCCAAGTCGATGGTCAACTTTTGTTGCTAACCGCGTTGCTGATGTGCAAGAGGTTTTGCCGCCTGAACGTTGGAGACACGTACGCTCGGAGCACAATCCAGCTGACTGTGCCTCTAGAGGCGTTACGCCGTCTCATCTGCTTGCACACCCCTTGTGGTGGCATGGTCCCCATTGGTTGCGTAGCGCTAAAAGTGAATGGAAGCATCAAACGTCACAACACACAACCGAACTGGAATTGAAGAGCCGCAATCTGGCGGCGAACGTCGTCCAAACAAAAGAGTGTTGGGAACTACTCACGAGGTATTCCACTTACGCAAAACTGAGAAGAGTCACCGCATACGTCAGGCGCTTTCTCGTTAATATACGAGCCAAAATTAAAGCAGCTACATTGTCAACTGGGTCTCTTACTTACATCGAACTAAAGGAAGCAGAACTCGCATTAATTAGGTATGTTCAATGGCATACATTTTCTAACGAAATATCTCTTTGTAGAGCGAAAAAACCGATTCCCCTAAGAAGTAGCCTTCTCCGTTTGCAACCGTTTTTGGATGATGATGGACTGCTTCGAGTCGGTGGCCGCATAAAAAATGCAGCCATCGCAAACTACACTAAACATCCGATTGTTTTGCCAAAGGGGACGCCACTTGCTCATCTCATCATTACTGACATTCATCGCAACACATTGCACGCTGGCCCTCAGATAATGCAAGTTGTACTGCAACGTCGCTTCTGGGTCATATCCTCTCGAAATACAATTCGCAAGATTTATCGTAACTGTGTAAGGTGCAAGCGATTAAATTCAACTTCCAGTCAACAGTTCATGGCTGAACTACCGCGTTGCCGCACGACATACAGTCGTTGCTTTCTTCGAAGCGCTGTTGATTTCGCCGGTCCGTTCAACTACAAATTCGCACATGGACGTGGATCGAAATCAACCAAGGGGTACATTTGCTCTTTCATCTGTATGTGCACAGGTGCCATGCATCTGGAGTTTGCTGGAGATCTTTCCTCGGATACGTTCCTTGGCGCCTTTAAACGTTTTGTCAATCGTAGAGGATATTGCAAGGACATATATTCCGATAATGGAACCAATTTTGTCGGCGCTGATAAGACCATTCGTTTGATGCTCGATCAATGCATGGCCGACCAAACTGTTTCGTCATACTTCGCTGATGCCGGTATTACTTGGCATTTCAACACTCCGAATGCTCCCCATATGGGCGGGTATTGGGAGACCGGCATAAAGAGAGTGAAGTACCATCTGAAGAGGGCACTCGGAGAGACGCTGCTTACCTTCGAAGGCTTCTGTACTTTGTTGACCGAGATCGAGGCCTGTGTGAATTCGCGACCGCTATGTGTAAATGTATCCGACCCTACTGATTTCGAAATTCTGACGCCAGGCCATTTCATCATTGGAGAGCCTTTGAAAGGGCTGCCTGAACCTGATGCTGAAGTTTTCACTGGTACGCTTCAACAACGCTGGCGGATCATCACTCTCATTAGACAACATTTCTGGCATCGCTGGCGAGATGAATATTTAGTTAGTCTACAACGCCGCAGTAAATGGTTTCGTCAGTCGCCGAGCTTACTCGAGGGTGACATTGTGGTTCTGATGGACAAGGGTACACCCCCCACAAAATGGAAGCTGGCTAGAGTGTCGAAGTGCCACCCAGGCAAGGATGGTCTAGTGCGAGTCGTCAGTTTGAAAACAGCTGATGGTGAATGCCTTCGCCCTATAACAAAGCTTTGTCGTTTGCCTATTGAACAAGATATTTTTACACGAAAGTAGTTGTGAGGCGATATTCGAAAGTGTGTATCTTGAATATGTATATTGAATTCTTGATTTTGTTGCATTAATGTTGAACTTCGCTACCTTGTTCAAGGCCGGGGCTATGTTGGCTCCATCATGGCGAATTAGTTTAGAATGTTATGCTGGCAATGCCACCGTTTTCTTTTACTCTCTCTTCTGTCATAAATAAAGTTCAAACCGCATCAGTGCTGCAAAAAGAATAGTTCCTACTGCTAGTATAAGTTCACGCTCTTGTCGCAATATTCAACAATAAAACCGCAAACAACCGCAACAATTGATTTGCTGCAATGTCACCAGCAATCGAATGTTTGTGGTGTATGGCTTTTTGCTGGCCAATGCTTTGATTAATTTAAAAATTTGGTGGTTGATCCCAATTTAAATTGTTTGCAAATATTTTTACGTGGCGAGTTCGAAGTAAAATTATTTGTTTATATTTTCACATGCTTGATTACAATTTTGAGAATATGGGAAAACTACGAAAAAAAAATGAACTGATAGGCATATTGACTTCAAAATTCGTGAAACACTTGAAATTAAAAATAATTAGATGCTTGTTTTAATTTGTTTTTGTTTTACCTAAATCTAACGGAGGGTTAGAAGATTGTATGGAAAAACATAATTTAATAGGTCTATTGACTTTCAATAGGGCGAAAGCACCACTAAAGCACTAAATAAAGAAATAATAAGACAAGTATTTTGTCATAAGAAAATTGTATTACGGCATGCCTACGTTTAAAAATAGTTTAAATGTTCTACACCTGAATGATTCCATGGCGAATGATGTGATCATAAATTTACAATATTAGATTTTCTTATTTTAGTTCTTTTAAACAAGCATTATATCTGTGGCCGTAAGGAATAACAGCGAAAGTCGATTTTATGAAGTTTTCAGGAGAGCACTTTTAATTTTTGAATTTGCTTTAGATTACACTAGATAAATTTTAGATTTTTGGGCTTTTTTATGAGCAAAAGCCATAGAATTTTTGGTAGTAGTACATTTGAATGCGACGAATGCAATGGTGGTAATAACTCAATTTTGTCCTGTTATTCCTTACGGCCACAGATATGTGGGCCGTAAGAAACGTTACAAAGAACGAGACGGAAAATTATTACGGGTAATAAAGGCGTTTTCTTTTCTTTCCAATTCCATTTTTATTGATTACTTATTATTTATTTTTTAATTGCCTGTAGCGATTATATAGGTCGCCATGCCAGCCATATTTTATTTTCTTTTCTATGATTTTGCGCACACTACAGTCGGCAGTGAGTTCAGGAGCAATATGCGACGCCGTGCAGGCTTATAGAAGAAGAACAAAAGCCAGCCAGAAAATATAAATCGTTTTACAATTTCAGCTTTTCGCCAGCGCAACAACAAGAACAACAGCACATCGTCTTCCTTCTCTTCGGACAATTGAGCGAGAATGAACGAGTGAGCACAGACGCGGCATCCGTGTTTCTATGATTTGCGCTCAGAGCATTGTGCTGTCGTTTCAAGTGTTTCCTCTCGTTGTCTACTTCCGCATCCAGAAGACGGGTGGCGATATCAGCACCCGCATTCAAATTTTTGCTTGTATGAGATGCACACTCTTTATGTTTCATACTTTTTGCTACCACGCAATAGTACGCGCAATTATGCACTGTGCGACTGATAAAAGTAGACAAAATTAATCGTAGCTTCGGCTTCGCGGCCAAAAGAATATCTGCAATTTCTGTGTGGCCGTTCTTCGGCCGGTCTTCAAAAAAATAACACTCATGGGAGTAAATAGGGCATCGGGATCAGAAAAGAGCTTACAGTATTTTTGTATTCAAATCCTATGATTGCAAAATATCGCGCCTAAGCAATAATCCTCATAAGCACCATTCAATATTGCAAGCAGATGCTTGAATCTCAATTTAAATTTAAATATAAAAGCAAAAACACAAAAATTGTTTATTGTAAACGGAGTTCCACAGGCTATAATACGGTAACAATATTTATTATAACTTAACGATTTCGAGGAAAAAATCCGTTTATAAATTTTTTTTTTTGCTTATAACTGCTTATTAGTAAGGGAGAGGGCTGGGGTGTGAACCGGGTTTTGTTTTTTGGCTCTAACTTTTCACAGAATAAAGATATCGAAAAATCGAACATACCGTTGGAAAGGTAAATATAAAGCGCAAATTTGTTATGAAGACAGATTACCGTTTTGATTAACATTTAGCTCTCTACGTCCAATTTTCTAAGGACGTGATTTTTCGCTTTTCCAAAAAAGTGGCTGGGTTGTGAACCGTCTGGAAAATCCCCATTAAAGTCGGAAAATACGAAGAAAACACCCATACTTTTTAAGTAAGTTGAGAATTTATTTAATCAGGAGGCCTCAAGAGGTGAAAACAAGTTATAATGACGCCACTTAGGCTAAAAAATCGCAATAAATGAAAGTGCTCAATTTTTTGAATTTTCATCCTAATCGGTGTCGCAATGTTTGCTTGTGAAATACGAACACGTTCTTGCATTGGCCCACTTCAAGTGAACTCACCGAAATCGAGTGAAATTACAAAAAATTACTTTATTTTAATATATCCGTCCATATTTGACAGTGGTAGAACAAATGTAGTACGAAAAAACAGGTGGTTCATAACCCAGCCACCTAAGTGGTTCACAGCCCAACCAGGATGCCATTTTGGAAACTTTGAAATAAACAAAACTTCCAATCATAATTCGACATAAACATATATTGCATCATAAAATAGAATCAAAACACTAAATAAACATGTATTACACTGACCTTTTTGCAATAAGCTCAGTCACTTGGATAGCACCAAAGAATATAGAATATAAAGAATACGCATCTTCAAAAATTTGTCAAGCGTGTTTCTTGATGCGGGCGGGAAGAGATGAGCGGAGGCATAGCTTGCGGGAAATTTGCTCGCGCTCAACAGTTTGCGATCTTGTTCGTCGAAGCGCAAGCGAAGAGTAAACAACGAACCAAAGCATCGTCATCGTCATCGTCGTTTCAACGAAGATGATTCGGCATTCGCTAATGTTTTTGGTGTTGTCGTTTATTGTGTGTATGCTTTTTTGTGTTGTGATTGATTTTGCTGCAATGTCACCAGCAATCGAATGTTTGTGATGTATGGCTTTTTGCTGGCCAATGCTTTGATTAATTTAAAAATTTGGTGGGTGATCCCAATTTAAAATGTTTGCAAATATTTTTGCGTGGCGAGTTCGAAGTAAAATTATTTGTTTATATTTTCACATGCTTGATTACAATTTAGAGAATATGGGAAAACTACGAAAAAAAATGAACTGATAGGCATATTGGCGCATAGTCATAGTCGAAATAAAGTACACTTTAAGTTCAATAAAGTATACTTTTAAATAAAGTAGGCTCTAAGTCAATCATAGTCGAGTTAGAGCATACTTTAACGCTTAAAGTATACTCTAACTTTAAAACAAGCAAAAGCTGTTGCTAAACCAGTTAGCAATAAGTCAAAACGAGCAGAAATGTCACTTTTATAAAATTCTCAGTTCGTCGTGAATGTGTTTTTGTCTGTGTTTTGTGTAAAAAGTGAAGCAAACGAAGTGAAATGTTTCATTTTGAACAAATTGAAAGAGACTTCAATATAATAAACGACGACATTGTGCTGAGACGGCGAAAAGTATACAAAAGCCGCATCGATCCATTCGAGTTCGATGACGAGGACTTCTATAGTCGTTACCGGCTCGATAAAGTTGCTGCTCAGTTTGTAATTGATGTTTTGAACATTGAAGAACCGAGCAGCAACAGAGGCCTTCCGGTACCGATAAATATACAAGTCCTCTGCACTTTGCGATTCCTTGGAAGAAATGTTCATCAAAGTGATATTGGTAAGTTGCTCCAATACAATTGTTCCCTTGTCCAGTTGGACCTTAAATGTTTAATTTTATCAATGCATTACAGCTGATCTGCATGGTTTATCTCAGACTACCGTTGGAAGAATAATAAAAGATATCTCCAAAAGAATTGCGTTATTGCTGCCGCATTTTATTCGATTTCCAAACAGCAATGAACTAAATGAAGTAAAAAATAAATTTTACCAAATAGCTGGATTTCCGAAAGTTATTGGAGCCATCGACTGCACCCACGTGCGCATTAAATGTCCAGCAAGATATGTTGGACCAGTGATGGCAGGCCATTATCTCAATAGAAAGGGATATTATTCCCTGAATGTGCAGGTATTTCTTCATTTGTGCATGCTGCTCTGCTAGAGTTAAAAAAAATTGCATAATGCTTAAGATTGTTTGCGATGCAGACTGCAGAATTCTTGACATCGTCGCAAGGTCTCGTGGTTCAATACACGATGCCCGAATTTGGGACAGCTGCAGTCTAAGAACCAGATTGGAGGCCAGCAAACCTCAACACAATGGGGTACTGGTAGGAGATGCAGGCTATCCTAATTCACCAATATTAATAACACCAGTCAGAAATCCTTCAACATCTAAAGAAGAAAGGTAAATTAAGATGCTTTCCAATTATTCTTCCTACTTAAAATCTTTCCGGTTTTAGGTATAACAGAAGCCATATCGCGACACGAAGCAAAATTGAGTGTTTAAATGGACAGCTGAAATCTAAGTTCCGGTCAATATTTGAACGATTAAGGGTTGACTTAGACACAGCTAAAAATATCGTTGTAGCTGTTGCTGTGCTTCACAACATTGCCAAAGAACGAAATATTTCATGTAGGTCTTTTTTATTACATTACACTGCACTTACCTAACATATTTTAAACAAATATTCTACAGTCTTGGACATTTCATCCTCTGTGGAACAAATTTCAGTCGTAGAAAGCAGTGATGGTATAGAAGTACCTGTATCAAATTCTGGCAGAGCGTACAGAGCTGCATTTATTAATACACATTTCTAAACATAATTCAAACGTTTTTATATTTGCTATTCATAGAATAGAATTTGTTTTCATATTTTCATATTAAAAAAATGCGACACGCTGTTTGTCGCATTGAACGTCCTTAAAATCTACAAAACAAAAACTCTGTAAGGCACATGAATCACTAAAACTAAGTGCGTACTGCAAAAACTGCTTAAACTCTAAATATTACAAAAATAAATCACATGCTCTCCATGAGCGATACCAGTCTAAACTCAAAATACTTCAAAAGTTTCTTCACATTAAATTACCTTGATCAATCACAAAATGCCACTTCTGGTTCTGACATCAGTTCTAATGCAATAAGGGGTCGCTGATTTGGAATACGTAAACCGTTTGTAAAACTTTAAAAACAAACTGGCGTGTCGCTTTTCGAATTCGCTCATATTTCTTATCGTAATTTCTAAACCAATAATAAATATGGATATATTTTCCTATTTTGAAGCCTTTTACCAGCGCAAGATGCTGTTAGTGCAAAAACATGAAAATTATGTCGATAGGATTATTGGCTTAGAAATTACAATAAGAAATATGGGCAAATTCGAAAAGCGACATGCCAGTTTGTTTTTAAAGTTTTACAAACGGTTTACGTATTCCAAATCAGCGACCCCTTATTGCATTAGAACTGATGTCAGAACCAGAAGAGGTTAGAAAAATTATAAATTTGTTGCCCTGTGTTTTCACATGCAATTGTTCTGCTCTTCAAGAACGGTTACAGATGTTAAGCGTTCGTTGATCAATTCCTGATGCCTTATTTGAAGGCGAAGATGGTGGCACTTTAGGGCGTGCAGCTCATCCGACTGCTCTTCCTCACGTTTTCGCATCCGGGACTGATGAGCAATTTCAGCCTGGAGTTGTTCTATCCGAAGCGAATGAATTTCGTCGGTGTGCTCCGATTCCCTTGCAATCTGCTGCTGTCTTTCCTTGATGACTTCTTCTTTGGTTGCACTTTTCTTTGGAAGATTCTGTAACCGCTTGAGCAGACCTTCATTGCGTTTAGGTACGCTAGCAGCTGCAACCGTAGTACTGCAAGCAGCGCCATCACCAGCTGTCAGAGATGCCTCACATAAACGGACTGGGCTGCGGGTGGGGATATGCGTGGATGGATCGCTATTGCTGTCGATAAGAATAGTGTCCTCTTGAAGGTCGAACAAAATCATGGACTGAATTTGTTCGTCCTCTTCATTTATTGTCGGAATGGGGACAACATTTCCAGTGGCCACAGTCGCTCTCTTCACTTGTGCCACAGCTTTTTTGGCACCCATCTTCATGCGCATCCACTGCTGCTTCAGTCGGGGTATATCCCGATTGAATCCGGATGCCAGCATATCCATCCGGATGCTCTCCCAAGCATCCTTCTTCTTTCTGATGAGCGACATATCGTTGCGTTTGCTCTCAACGACGTTAATGTGGCTGTTTATTAACTCCCGCAAGCAGTCTTTTTCTGCGGCCGTCCAATTCGGTTCCCGATTTCTTCCCTAATTTAGATAGATGTTTAGATAAATGGTATAATAGCTGTTACATGCAAATTGTACAAATTTACTTACACTGCTTACGTCTGCCATCCTGCTTTGTCGCTTTCGAAGTAAACAAAAATTCAAATTCAAAATCAATCAGCTGTTTGTTTATGTCAGAGATGGGACAGATTAATCCTCGGAAAACTGTGCAGTCGATTTTTTTGTGCTCCCGTCGGCTTTTCACAAGTAATCGACCGTAGACATCTACTTATAACTGATTATTAGTGTTCAGGAAAACAAATATTTCAAAATAATTGATTACAAAATAAATCGGTATGGGCACAATTCCGAAAATAAATTCTCATTTGGAACACCGAATCGCTAGTCTTTGTAGAGTTGCCGTTGCTTTCGTTTGCTGTTTCAAAAAGTCGTTGCTACGTAGAAGCATGTTCTAAACTGACTATGGTAACTGAAAAATTAAAGTCGACTTTATCGTTTTAGTCTTTTGCTAACTAAAGCCGGCTTTTATGCGGGACTATGATTATGCGCCATAGACTTCAAAATTCGTGAAACACTTGAAATTAAAAATAATTAGATGCGTGTTTTAATGTTTTTTTTTATCGAAATCTAACGGAGGGTTAGAAGATCGCATGGAAAAACAGAATTTAATAGGTCTTTTGACTTTCAATAGGGCGAAAGCACTAAATAAAGAAATAATAAGACAAGTATTTTGTCATAAGAAAATTGTATTACGGCATGCCTACGTTTAAAAATAGTTTAAATGTTCTACACCTGAATGATTCCATGGCGAATGATGTGATCATAAATTTACAATATTAGATTTTCTTCTTTTAGTTCTTTTAAACAAGCATTATATGTGGGCCGTAAGAAAAGTTCCAAAGAACGAGACGGAAAATTATTACGGCTAATAAAAACGTTTTCTTTTCTTTCCAATTCCATTTTTATTTAATTGTCTTTGTTGATTACTTATTATTTTTTAATTGCCTGTAGCGATCATATAGGTTGCCATGCCAGCCATATTATATTTTCTTTTCTATGATTTTTCGCACACTACAGTCAGCAGTGAGTTCAGGAGCAATATGCGACGCCATGCAGGCTTATAGAAGAAGAACAAAAGCCAGCCAGAAAATAGAAATCGTTTTACAATTTCAGCTTTTCGCCAGCGCAACAACAAGAACAACAGCACATCGTCTTCCTCCTCGTCGCACAATTGAGCGAGAATGAACGAGTGAGCGCAGACGCGGCATTCGTGTTTCTATGATTTGCGCTCAGAGCATTGTGCTGTCGTTTCAAGTGTTTCCTCTTGTTGTCTACCCCCCCGCATCCAGAAGACGGGTGGCGATATCAGCACCCGCATTCAAATTTTTGCTTGTATGAGATGCACACTCTTTATGTTTCATACTTTTTGATAGCACTTTAAAAAAAGCAAACAAGTTTTCGCAGTCGATTTTCAAACACGATGTCTTTCAAACTCGCTTGCTGCCACAAGCAATACGTGTTTGTACTTCGGTGTAACCACAAAAGCAGAGTCATATCATAAGACAAACTTGACAGTTGAAAGATTGGCGATATGTCAATTAGGGAAAGAAAAAACGGTAATGGTTCACAACCCACCCTGGTTCACAACCCAGCCCTCTCCCTTACATATCACGTATATAATGTTGTATACCAATAGAGAGGAAAGGCCTTTCGTTTGATACCCATATCGTTTAAATCGACTAAGTATTGATTGAGATATTTTGATACCATCTTTGAACTTTGACCCCGAGCCACGCCTTTTGTGGGCGTCTCCCAGGCAAAATGTTTAGTTTTAAGATTCAAGAGCCAAACCTCTATGTAAGAGCATACTTTCTTATTTTTTTCACGAGGGTTCGCTATACTGCACTTAAGCCGCAGTTGCCACCAGCGAAGCCAGCGACTTTAGGATTGCTTGGCTGTTAATTGAAACTTGATCCGGTCATCCCGCTGCAACTGCGAAAGTGTGTATCTTGAATATGTATATTGAATTCTTGATTTTGTTGCATTAATGTTGAACTTCGCTACCTTGTTCAAGGCCGGGGCTATGTTGGCTCCATCATGGCGAATTAGTTTAGAATGTTATGCTGGCAATGCCACCGTTTTCTTTTACTCTCTCTTCTGTCATAAATAAAGTTCAAACCGCATCAGTGCTGCAAAAAGAATAGTTCCTACTGCTAGTATAAGTTCACGCTCTTGTCGCAATATTCAACAATAAAACCGCAAACAACCGCAACAATTGATTTGCTGCAATGTCACCAGCAATCGAATGTTTGTGGTGTATGGCTTTTTGCTGGCCAATGCTTTGATTAATTTAAAAATTTGGTGGTTGATCCCAATTTAAATTGTTTGCAAATATTTTTACGTGGCGAGTTCGAAGTAAAATTATTTGTTTATATTTTCACATGCTTGATTACAATTTTGAGAATATGGGAAAACTACGAAAAAAAAATGAACTGATAGGCATATTGACTTCAAAATTCGTGAAACACTTGAAATTAAAAATAATTAGATGCTTGTTTTAATTTGTATTTGTTTTACCTAAATCTAACGGAGGGTTAGAAGATTGTATGGAAAAACATAATTTAATAGGTCTATTGACTTTCAATAGGGCGAAAGCACCACTAAAGCACTAAATAAAGAAATAATAAGACAAGTATTTTGTCATAAGAAAATTGTATTACGGCATGCCTACGTTTAAAAATAGTTTAAATGTTCTACACCTGAATGATTCCATGGCGAATGATGTGATCATAAATTTACAATATTAGATTTTCTTATTTTAGTTCTTTTAAACAAGCATTATATCTGTGGCCGTAAGGAATAACAGCGAAAGTCGATTTTATGAAGTTTTCAGGAGAGCACTTTTAATTTTTGAATTTGCTTTAGATTACACTAGATAAATTTTAGATTTTTGGGCTTTTTTATGAGCAAAAGCCATAGAATTTTTGGTAGTAGTACATTTGAATGCGACGAATGCAATGGTGGTAATAACTCAATTTTGTCCTGTTATTCCTTACGGCCACAGATATGTGGGCCGTAAGAAACGTTACAAAGAACGAGACGGAAAATTATTACGGGTAATAAAGGCGTTTTCTTTTCTTTCCAATTCCATTTTTATTGATTACTTATTATTTATTTTTTAATTGCCTGTAGCGATTATATAGGTCGCCATGCCAGCCATATTTTATTTTCTTTTCTATGATTTTGCGCACACTACAGTCGGCAGTGAGTTCAGGAGCAATATGCGACGCCGTGCAGGCTTATAGAAGAAGAACAAAAGCCAGCCAGAAAATATAAATCGTTTTACAATTTCAGCTTTTCGCCAGCGCAACAACAAGAACAACAGCACATCGTCTTCCTTCTCTTCGGACAATTGAGCGAGAATGAACGAGTGAGCACAGACGCGGCATCCGTGTTTCTATGATTTGCGCTCAGAGCATTGTGCTGTCGTTTCAAGTGTTTCCTCTCGTTGTCCCCCGCATCCAGAAGACGGGTGGCGATATCAGCACCCGCATTCAAATTTTTGCTTGTATGAGATGCACACTCTTTATGTTTCATACTTTTTGCTACCACGCAATAGTACGCGCAATTATGCACTGTGCGACTGATAAAAGTAGACAAAATTAATCGTAGCTTCGGCTTCGCGGCCAAAAGAATATCTGCAATTTCTGTGTGGCCGTTCTTCGGCCGGTCTTCAAAAAAATAACACTCATGGGAGTAAATAGGGCATCGGGATCAGAAAAGAGCTTACAGTATTTTTGTATTCAAATCCTATGATTGCAAAATATCGCGCCTAAGCAATAATCCTCATAAGCACCATTCAATATTGCAAGCAGATGCTTGAATCTCAATTTAAATTTAAATATAAAAGCAAAAACACAAAAATTGTTTATTGTAAACGGAGTTCCACAGGCTATAATACGGTAACAATATTTATTATAACTTAACGATTTCGAGGAAAAAATCCGTTTATAAATTTTTTTTTTTGCTTATAACTGCTTATTAGTAAGGGAGAGGGCTGGGGTGTGAACCGGGTTTTGTTTTTTGGCTCTAACTTTTCACAGAATAAAGATATCGAAAAATCGAACATACCGTTGGAAAGGTAAATATAAAGCGCAAATTTGTTATGAAGACAGATTACCGTTTTGATTAACATTTAGCTCTCTACGTCCAATTTTCTAAGGACGTGATTTTTCGCTTTTCCAAAAAAGTGGCTGGGTTGTGAACCGTCTGGAAAATCCCCATTAAAGTCGGAAAATACGAAGAAAACACCCATACTTTTTAAGTAAGTTGAGAATTTATTTAATCAGGAGGCCTCAAGAGGTGAAAACAAGTTATAATGACGCCACTTAGGCTAAAAAATCGCAATAAATGAAAGTGCTCAATTTTTTGAATTTTCATCCTAATCGGTGTCGCAATGTTTGCTTGTGAAATACGAACACGTTCTTGCATTGGCCCACTTCAAGTGAACTCACCGAAATCGAGTGAAATTACAAAAAATTACTTTATTTTAATATATCCGTCCATATTTGACAGTGGTAGAACAAATGTAGTACGAAAAAACAGGTGGTTCATAACCCAGCCACCTAAGTGGTTCACAGCCCAACCAGGATGCCATTTTGGAAACTTTGAAATAAACAAAACTTCCAATCATAATTCGACATAAACATATATTGCATCATAAAATAGAATCAAAACACTAAATAAACATGTATTACACTGACCTTTTTGCAATAAGCTCAGTCACTTGGATAGCACTTTAAAAAAAGCAAACAAGTTTTCGCAGTCGATTTTCAAACACGATGTCTTTCAAACTCGCTTGCTGCCACAAGCAATACGTGTTTGTACTTCGGTGTAACCACAAAAGCAGAGTCATATCATAAGACAAACTTGACAGTTGAAAGATTGGCGATATGTCAATTAGGGAAAGAAAAAACGGTAATGGTTCACAACCCACCCTGGTTCACAACCCAGCCCTCTCCCTTACATATCACGTATATAATGTTGTATACCAATAGAGAGGAAAGGCCTTTCGTTTGATACCCATATCGTTTAAATCGACTAAGTATTGATTGAGATATTTTGATACCATCTTTGAACTTTGACCCCGAGCCACGCCTTTTGTGGGCGTCTCCCAGGCAAAATGTTTAGTTTTAAGATTCAAGAGCCAAACCTCTATGTAAGAGCATACTTTCTTATTTTTTTCACGAGGGTTCGCTATACTGCACTTAAGCCGCAGTTGCCACCAGCGAAGCCAGCGACTTTAGGATTGCTTGGCTGTTAATTGAAACTTGATCCGGTCGTCCCGCTGCAACTGCAGCGCGCAACAACAACAATAGCTACGGCCAGCCTTCAGCAACGTGGCTTAGCTGCGCTGTAGCCACCTAGAAGTAAGGTCTTAGTCTTAAGCGAGCCATAGAACGGTGCATAGTACCTTAAGAAATATAAAACAAAGTGGTGCATAGCACCTAGTAACCAAAAAACGAAGATTTAATCGGTGCATAGCACCGATGAAATAATCAAACAACTTAGGTTTGTTAACTAGTATATAGGTATAACAAGACGTACACATTTCAAGTCTTGGGGTGCAAGGTACACCACAATGCATTTCCTCATAATTAAGATATAATTGTAGCTCATTTTTAACTTACGTCTTTGCTGGGATTATAAACGTTATCACTAAAACTGCTAGTTGTACTCGTTGTGGGCAGCAATACACTATCCCTGGAAATTAGCATATTCCCGTTTATAGTAGATAAATCGCTCGTGCTTTTATTAGAGGATCTTGCTTTGTTAGGATCGCCGGTGTTGGTTTTAGCAGCGGTGCAAATAGTTTTAGCTTCCTCGAGCTGCCGAACTTCGGCCGCAGTTTCAATACTGAGACGACCATACTGCAATGTATAATTTACGGATTATATTTCCTGACTATATTTATAGATTAAATTTTATTTTGTAATATACAGTGCGGTCATTGTATATTATATTATAGCATATTAAAAACACATATTACTTAAACTCTAGTGAAACGGCTTTAACTTGCACATTTATATTTTAATTGTACACCTATTGTAAAAAGCTTTCATTAATATTACCTTAAATATTTTTAACAGCAGTTTCACATACGCCCGGCGAACACCCACAGACTTATTAACAGCAGAAAGGGCGAGCAAAACAAACAAAAATATAAATATTGGTATGAACAAAAGTTCCATCAGAGCCAACATTATGACTCTGTGTGACTACGTCGTTTGAATATGTATTTCTGTTGATTAGTTACTGTCTTCTGGATAGCACTGAATCGGAGCAAAGTAGTCTTTAACCAGCCTAATAACCAACACAAACACTTTATCTCCTCGGAATTTTAATGAAATTGCTGATAATTATAGTGATGTGAACTTCACAGTACATCCTAAGTAGCGAAACTCCTTCTCCATGGTACCCTAGTGGCAGTGTTACCCTATAACGATTTTCGTTTGATTTTGGTAGTAAATTTTATTTTATTATTTATATTTTTGCTAGTTGCTTTTTCCGTCCGAGATATAAAGAAATGTTTGAAAGATTAAATATCTCAAGGTAACTGTGAATTACTGTAGAAATACAATACTTATTATCACAATTGATTGATATAGTGAACATTTCAATTTTGCTATCGCACAAATTCTTTTGTCAGTGATACCGCTGTGCGACTAAAGTGTCAAATTGACATTGGAGATCGATGCCCCTTACACCGATTTTTTATACATAGGCTTATTGTGACACTTTTCTTCAAAATCATGCGACATTTTCCCTTTTTTTTAATTTTCTGTACTTTTACGGCAGCTTTGTTTATGCTAAAATATGGTAAAACAGCTTAAGTTTCCTTAAGGTACTGTTTTTTTGCTACAGATACATATCGCTCCTTCGCTGCAAGAACGTCATAACTCAAAACTACCTCATTCCGAGAAAATTCAATTTTAAAATTTTCCATTCCAGGCAGTTCAAGGTATCAAACAATTTTTCATGTCGTCTTGTGAGCAAAGTATTGAATATTTTACAAAGAGGTTTTGACAGCTAAAAGATCATATCGCTCCTTCGCTGCAAGGACGTCATAACTAAAAAAAAACGTTCTTGCAGCGAAGGAGCGATAAAATAATAGTAGTCGTAGTAGCTATCTATTAAACTCCTTTTTTGTTACTGTACATAATTTTTTTTTTCATAAAAACAAAACATGCATATTGGGTCTTTTTAATATATGTATCATGATACAAAAATAGAAGGTGAGCCAATGCTTCTTCTCAGCCGCCATATAGCGCATCTGACACTAAAGGTCTTTTTGACGTTCTGTTTTGAAAATGTGCTACCGTACTGTTGTTAGAAAATCCCTTGAACATTTTTTAATACTGCAATGTATTATCTGTTGTTTAATATGCATTAACATTTTTAAACTTTCGCCGAGAATGTATTAGTCACAGTGAAATGTATATTCCGTGTTTATTTTAAAAAAGATCTTAAAATTCCAACAACCTTAAATATTTCTAATTTAATATTACATGAAGTGGCATCACGGCTCCAGCTTTTGACAAATACGAAAAGCGTCTATAAGCAAGTTTAGTGTCAAAACAATTAACAGCGGTTCTACCTTCTATTTTTGTATCATGATATGTATCCCTCATCAATCAAATTGAAAAAAGAATTTCTTGTCATAAAACATCTCAAAACTTTTGAGCTAATCTTAATACGTTCTAAAACTATGTGTTTTTCATTTTGATTGATACTACAAAGGCACAACACGATAATCTAATCAAAACATGATGAATGTGTTCAGGAGAACATTTTCGTATTCATTATTAAATATGTTTGATACGACGGAATAATAAAAAAATTCTGAAATAATTAAAAGGAAATCGTTACCATTACAACTCGACCGACAAAACTTTCACTCTATAGGACGCTTATCTTGCCCGTGCTCCTCTATGGCGCTGAAGCATGGACAATGACACGAAACGACATAGCGGCCCTTGGAGTGTTCGAGAGGAAGGTGCTTCGCAAAATCTTCGGCCCTGTTCGGGTTGGTGACGACTATCGCATACGAACCAATAACGAGCTGTATGAGCTGTATAAGGACATGGACGCAGCGAATTAACATCCAGCGGCTACGCTGACTCGGTCATGTCTGCCGCATGGACGACGAAGCTCCGGCGAAAAAGGTATTCGATGCGATGGTTGGAGGTCGACGGCGAAGAGGGAGGCCGTGTCTCCGGTGGAAGGACCAAGTGGAAGAGGCCCTGGTATCTCTTGGTGTGACCAACTGGAGAAGGCGCGCGCGAAGCAGAGGCGCCTGGAGAGAAGTTTTGCGGCAGGCCGTAACCCGATAACGGGTTGTTATGGCCAGTTAAGTAAGTAAGTAACCATTACAAACATTTCCCATTTAAATACATTTCTATATTCACCATCGGTAGCCAAAATTTCGACCGTGTTTGATAGCAATTTCACAACTTTCACCACACAGTGTGTAAATATTCACCACAGTGCGCAAATACCATCATTTGTTTATAGAAAATGTCAGGAAAAGTCACACACACGCACAAACTCAAGGAAAATTTGCAAACTGACCCAAAACGCAATAATTACAGTGTTGCCAACCAGTGGTCCGGTCCCTAATCGTGTGCAATCATGTAGTATTTCTAAATCGTCTTGTCACTTTCATATAGCCACATCGCGCATCAGTTCCCGAAGCAGGTAGCAGACTGGCTCGCTGAGTCTTGTCATTATGCCATTTATACAAAATTAATGACGAAATGTACTAATACTCATATTAAATTATTATTTATTTTATATCATCATGCACCAATTCCAGTTTTCAACAGAATTTTAAATTAGATTTCAAATTCCAACCAAGAATTATTGTGGTGAATTCATATGATCAGGAAGAATCGCCTTAATAACCATAGTGCTCTTCGCACCCGCTAGGCGCCTATCTTAGGAACATTGGATCTTTGAAAAACGGAAGAAACGTAATTCAACGTTAGCAGGCCAAAGATTGGAACACAGCACCTTCTCAAAACAAATTTCTGAAACTCCTAACTTAAAATTCATTTTTTTCAAAGATTCTAAAGCCGTATCTTTTTAAAATAATAAGTGTATAGCACGAAAGGTGCTTAACATCAATAGCTACATGGTTGGCAACATAATTAAGAATATCAGCTTCTGTCTCTTTAGGGAGAAATAAGAGATGTGAAGCTTCTTCATTTGAACCTCAACATCTAAGTTCTTGTTGATGCCAACGACCACCGATTATTTTTGCTTACTTTGATTGCGTTCGGCAATAAGTGTCCATTCAGAGTTGCGTTGCGAGTTTTGTTTAAATGAGTTCAATGAGCATAAAGTGAGCTTAGCGCAGCAGCCACAGCCGAACTCGAAGCAACATCATCCAAAGTAGCTACAGAATTACAAGCAGATCCGTTAGCAACATCAGGAGTAGCGAGAAAACAAGAAGCAGCAGCAACAGTAGACGCAACAAAATTACCAGCAGCAGTAGCAACACCAGCACTGCTACCAACAGTGGGAGCAGCGAGAGAGCAAGAAGTGGTTTCGTCCCCGACAGCGATGGAAAGCGAAGGCGTGAAAACCGCAGAATGATTAGAGAGAGCGGAATCGGTTGGAGAACAGCCAAAAAAAGAATGCTTCGAAGATCCAGATCGAACAAGAGTTCCTGAGCTAACCACAGTTTTGCCAGCTGATTTACTACTCCTCGGCTTGTTGTTGTTTTTGTTGCCGTTGTTGCCGTTGCCTCGAGCGAGTCAGAACTTTGTTGTTGTTATTGTTGATGTTGCTAATGATAGCTGCAATCTGCACAACGCGAAGGCCGTCCCGGCAGTCATCGCGAGGGCAACCCTCAGGTCTATACTGAGTGTAGTGCTGGTCCAGGAACCCTGGGTTGACCCCTGCGCACCCATCAAAAGTTTGGTAGAAAAGAACAGTCAGGTAAATGCTAACAGGTCATTGTAGATTGAATCATCATCTAGCTCAGCTAGGGATCCGTGAAAATGGGCGGATCCCGCAGCGATATAAACACACTTGCTACTACTTATTGGACTGCTGCATGTTTCCCCTTTGGCGACAGTTTTTGCGATGCCTAGATGCTCTCCATTGGAGTCGTTATTGTTTGCCTCGATGACATCGTCGCTCCGGCCTTTCGGAACCACTGTTAGGAATTTTCTGATCCTGCCATCCCTACTCTCCCACTCGCGGTATTGGCAACCATCTTTCAAACGTAGACTTTGCCACTGTGCCTAGTAAGCCTTCGCGATCGGGCTCTCACCAGCCATCTCCTGCCAGTCCGGCCGTACTCCCTGCACTTTTCCCTTGATGAATTTTGCGAGATCCGTATCCTCGCGCTGGTCCTTCTGTAGCCTTTTCGCAAGCCAATTTTCCTCTTCTAAAACTCTTACCGACCGAACATCCATAATGTATCCCTTGGTTTCGGCTTGCGAATCATGCCTGCGCTCGGTTTTGCAAGAATGGTATGGCAGAGCGTCAGCCCATCTTGGCGACGTCTGTTGTCCGGAACTCTTCTCTCGCAGATAGCAGTCACGTGTTATGTGACCTTGCTTGCCATATCGCCAGTAACTGACTCTAGATGAAATATTCGGCGGCATCTCTGGTGCCTCTGAGCTCACTCTTTGGCTTTGCGTGACACGATGGGTGTATGTGTGGGTCTGCGCGTGAGGATTGGTTGCATGTGTTGTGTGAGTGCCCGTTGTACTCAGATTTGAGGGACCTTGGGCGGTGGGGGACTAGTTGGATGGACGGCGTGAATGACTCTCCACCAGGCA
This sequence comes from Melieria omissa, assembly GCA_963971225.1. Taxonomy (NCBI): domain Eukaryota; kingdom Metazoa; phylum Arthropoda; class Insecta; order Diptera; family Ulidiidae; genus Melieria; species Melieria omissa. The sequence goes on along the minus strand of OZ020269.1, from coordinate 49,110,235 downwards.
GCTGATTTCCATAATGAATGATTATGCGAATGCTGTGTTTCGGCGGCGACGGCAGTTTGGTGTATTGCCAAGTGTGAATGTGTCGGTGAATGAGGGGGTGGTCTATTGAATAGATCAATGAGTGCGCACGTGGATGGTGTCAAGTGCGGTTTGGTGGTCACCAGTCCACGAGCTAAATGGGGCTCAATTGGTAGTAGCATGGCTACGCAGTCTGACCAGGGGCTTTGTCTGGTACCACAGGGATCAGGGTGCCCCTGGAGCCTTGTGTTTCAGCCCGATCTTGGGACGGCCCCTCGGGCAGATTCGTGGTGGCTTAGCTGTGCGGGTAGAGTTTCGTCTCGGCTCGCAGTTACGTTTACAACCGGGTGCCGGACCTATAGCACGGAAGAGGTTTAGATAGGCCTCGATCCCTACCAAGGAGGGGTAATGTCCCATTTACATTATCCCAATTGGTACCGGAAGCTAGTCTCTCGGGGCGCTTATCAATGCTTAATTTTGATACGCTGTACTTTTGAGCACCGTGGGGTTAGGCCACACTTTGGCGGCACTCACGTTAAAAATTCGACATTCAATTCACCCTTGCTGGCAGCTGTACCACTCCAAGACGCTCTTTTATTTTCCTGTTCACTTCCTGTTGCTCAGGGAATCATCCAGGTCTTCAAATCGTTTATCAAAGTGTTCCACTCGAGTTCCCAGGTGTTCCACCTTCACATTTAACTTGTTGGAGATTTCTTCCACTTTCTGCTCCAAGCACGCAATTTTCCTGAAGCTTCCTGGACCACTCGCGATTTGCACTGTCTAGTTTAGCTGACACTGGCGCCGCAAGTTAAACTATTTCCTGATTCGTAGTTTCCGGTTTCGGTGCCATTTTTCGATCCGCCGTTTCCACTCGCTTTGAAATTGCCTGATTCGTGGTTTCCCGTTTCGCCGTCATTTCGCGAGTCGCCGTTTCAAATCGCGCCAACCTTTCACGTTCGGCAATCTCGAGCTTTCCTTTCATTGCAACCGTTAGCTGACTCATGTCCAATGCTTGTGATGGCGCAGCCACTGCAGCCGTACCTTGCAGCGACATAGCTACAGCAGGCAATTCCTCCACTTTGCCAGCTCCTTCTTCAGCTGGTCCACCTTCAGCAGCTCGAGTTTAACCATGTCTGCGTTTTTATAATTTTATTTTACTTTCAGTAAGCTGCCATTTCTTTATTCGTAGTTTCCAGTTTCGCTGCCACTTCTCGATTTTCGTTATCCTTTTTGGCTGCCATTTCACGGTTGGTTGGCCGACGCCTCTAGCTCCTGCGTTGCGAACTCGTGCACGGTCCAATCGACGCCTCGTGCCTCACAAGCGCCGCTGCAACTCCACCTTACCGCCAGCAGTCAGCAAATTCCAGGCAGAGAGCTCCTTCATCAGCTGGTCCACCTTCAGCAGCTCGAGTTTAACCAAGTCTGCGTTTTATAATTTTTGTTCTTGTTTACTTTCAGGAGCACAATCCCACTTCTGACACTAATGTTACGAAAATTATTTCTCTAAGTTCGTTTAGTTTTTTAGGCTTTCGTCTCTATGGATTGTGCTTGAAAAATAAAACCACTTCAATTACTCAGCGCAGAACGCAGTCAAAAAACAACAATCACTTTATTTACTACTTCACACTTGTTTTTCTTTACACTTACTAGAAAGAGAGTGAAATTTTCGCAGAGTGAGGACGGGAGAGAGTGAAATTTTCGCAGAGTGAGCATGTGTTTCTTAGTGCTCAGTTGTGAAAGCCCCTTTTTCATCAATTTTAAATTAGTGAGCTAACGCAGGCTTGGGAGCCCAGGGTGGTGAATCACGCTACCTGCGGCTGTTCAGTGAGAAGCCTGGTATTTTTCTGTTTTCTCGATGTCCAGAGCAGTGCACTGGCACGCGAAAAAGCTGATTTGGGAGCTTTGGCAAAGAGTGCCGGAACCCATTGGCGAACTCATCACACCAGATAGCAGCGGAGACGCAAACCAGAGCGTACAACAGGGTCACGGCGAATTTGGCGGGGCGTACGCAGGTAGGCCATGCAAATGGTTTATTATCTTCAAACAAAGTTAGCGCAGCCAGAGGGAAAGAGTCGGCGGCTGCAGGCGATGAAAAGCAGAATCCATTCAGGAAGAGCGCAAAGATGGCTAGATCAGGCTGCACTAGGACGCACGGGATGGTAAATCACCACATCACGCAAATCTTCACAGGAGATGGTTGTTTCAGGGCCTACCTCCATCGATGTGGGTTTGAAGACGACCCGTAGTGCACCGCGTGCAGCGAAAAAGTCGAGAACGCAGAACACGTCGTGTGTGAGTGTGCTGGGTACAACCGACAACGACGCCGCTTGATCTCACAGATGGAGTTTGTGCCCACAGTGCAGACACTCATTGGTATAATGCTTAAATCGGCCGCAAATTGGTATGCTGTGGACGAATATGCAGCGAGCATCATGACCACAAAACAACCAGTTGAGCGACAGAGACGCGTGGAGGCGCAGAACGGGGCCAGTCTAGGCAGGAGTCCCCCTGTGCTGCAATGCCGGGAGGCGGGTGACACAGGAGTCGAATGTTGGTGCTGGATCACTGGTACCTCCGTCAGAAAACAAGCAAAAAATCATTTGCCATTACCTTTTGGACCATTGCATGTTTCTCCTTTGCTTGCTCAAATCAGACTTGTCCTTTGCGCTGCACCCGGTTGCCTTTTATACTTGTCTGCTTATCGCGCCCATTGTTCTCACACATTCCGATTGGACTATCTCTCGATCGTTCTCGCATTTTTTCTAAAGTGCCGTAACTTTCTTATTTCTGATGAAGAATTGTTTTCCTTTGGACTCAGTGACTAATTTTATGCCGTTTGAATATTCGCTAAATTTCATTTTATTTTCAACACGCGTAAATGAGCTACTATACAAATTTGACCTTAGGGTCATATTATGACCCATAGTCCTAACCGCAAGAAGTTGGTCGATGCGATGTGAATTTTATTAGATTTGGTTCGGTTAGTGTCGTGGATAAATGTTTCTGAAATTTTTGTTTTGTTTTGTGTTGGTAAGACGGTGTGGCGCTAGCTATACATCCCTTTCTACTATGGCGTAAAATCAAAATTATGAATCATACAACATTGCAATTGCGTGCAGTGTCTCCATGTAGACATATTGTTCCACTGGAAAAATTTCCAGGCATGACATTCTTTTAACGATCCAAATTCTGTATAAAATTTCGGAACTATATGTCGCACATCAATGACACTCAGATCAAACTTACAATTGGGTCATGATATTCGATAGAGGAAAAAAGGAGAAGAGAAAAAGGGCATCTAATAATGAAAGGAAACTATAGGGCACAATCTGGGTCAGCCGAATATATTCATTTTCTTCGCAAGAAGTAAAGTGCTCGAGAAGAAAATCAAGAACCTGGCCATGCACGTTGAATATATTTGATTCCAATAATTGATTGGCACGACAGCCCGCTTACGCGAGACTAAGGCCTAGCTTCCCGCAACCACCCGTCTTGTGCGTGTGAATTTTGTACGCGGGTGGAAGGGACCTACAGTTTTATGCCGGTTCCGAACGGCAGGTTGGGAGCTTTTTCATAGGCAATTTTAACTCTCAGAGGTTTGCCATTTCCAGCTGAGAGGACAGCCACCGAAAAAGAAAACGAGTTTCCCGTTATTTTTTTTAGGTGTTACTACATGCAGAATTCGAACTTGCGTCGTTCTGCATCTATTTGATTCTAGTAAGGCCAAATAATCGCTTTTCAATAATAAGAGTAATAACTAATTGTCAGAATCACATTGTCTCAACTTTTTTGAAAAAAATACAATGAAATAAATCGCGGTTATTTTATGACCCGAAGGGTCAAATGTGCGTGTTTTTGCTAGGGTAACAGAGGGGCTAGTATCCATACCAGCAACCCGCTGGGTATGCACACTTTTCTATGACTCGAAAATAGCTGAGACACCTTCAAGAGCCACCGCTTGTAGTGTGCGCCTTGCATACGAAGCTCTCGTCTGGTGGAAAGCCCTCAGGAGGGAGTACAACATCACCAAACTCGGTAGACTATAAAGAACAGTTTGAGCTGGAACTACGGAAGCGATTAGATCCTGCCCTGGAGAGGCGCTAAACGTGCTGACGCACCTGATTCCCGCTGATCTGCACATTATGAAAATCGCAAGTCATAGTACTCTCAGGCTGAGAGAAACCGGTTGCTGGGGAGACAGACCGTATAGCCACGGCAGTCAACTATCACAAGGACAAGGGTGCCTGCATATAATTACGGTTTACGCAATTCCCACCATTGCCTTTTGGAAAAATTACGATATCCGTACCCCCTCCCGTCTAGAATGAAAGAAAGGGAACATCGTAAATAACCTGGACCCCACAATTTACACGGATGGTTCACAGATGTTATGCGGAGTAGGAGCAGGAGTCTTCTCGGAACATTTGAAACTAAATGTCTTTCCGTCTCCTTAAGGGGGTCTTCCGCAGTGACGGCTTCAAAAATTCGAAAGCAGCAAGCGTTTTCCAGGCGGAAGTGCTTGCTATTAGGGAAGCGTGCAAGATGGCATTGGCGGACACACCCTACACAAGCCACATCACCATATTTTCTGACAGCCTATCCACGATCAAGGCACTGGAATCGATTATATTGCCAAACCTAGGGCGGGAATGTAGGAAGCTCCTCACAGAGCTAGCTCATAGGTACAGAGTTACCCTGATATGGGTGTCAGCACAATAACATTGAAGGGAACAAAAGAGCCGATGAAAGCGAGGCGCTGGCGGTTCTCGCGCCACTGGGCCCTATCCAGACCGAGGTCTCCAAGGACTTCTTCGCCAAAGCTAACACTAGATGGCAAAGGATGGGATCCTGTAAAATGATCAGTATATGATAAGAACAGGACCGCGGAACTCTTAAACAAGGGCCGCCGGGACGTAGAGAGACTATATTCAGTCACCACAGGTCAGTAGCCCATTGGAGAGCATGCGGCTAAGATGGAGCTTCCCTTGAATACCAGCTGTCACAGAAGGAAACGAGAAGGAAACCGTCCATCATTATCTCTGCGCCTGTCCGGTCTTGTCAAGAAGGAGATGGAAAACGATGCGAAAACCAGCATTCCAGAATTTCGAAGAAATCACGAAGTGAACCATACCACTCTCTTTCATCAACCTCAAGGATTGGATATAGGATATACACTGAAAAGGGTCCAGAAGACAAAACATCAGTATACCGTTAAGTACCTACCGGGAATAGTGGTAACAAAAGGGCGCCACTGCGCTAATTGGATGTAGCATCGCCCCTTGAACCAAACCAACCATCCAGGTTTGGTAAGTGTAAGCAACTCCGTCCCCTCCGCGGCACGAGTTGGCAACCCCGACGAAGGAGAGAGAGTCAGTCTGTTGCGTTCCGAGTGCGGACATCAATTTTTATGATATTCAATAAAACCGCTACGATTTGTTAAGAATTCAGTTTGTTCTTTTTCAGTTCAGAAGTGGGATCTGAAGTCCACGCTGGGGACTCGGATTTTCTTTTCGCGGCGAAATTGACACGGTAACGCAACGAAGTGCTCGCACGCACCACCACGTAAACGAATGGCAGAGTCCCGCAAAGGAGTGCTCCTTCGCATGACCACGTAAACCAACGGCGGAGTCCGCTAACGCACCGAAGTACTCGTACGCATCACCAAGTAATCGAAGGGCAGATTCCCGCCAATGGAACGAAGTGCACGCACGCACCACCACGTAAACGATCGGCGGAGTCCCGCTAACGCAACGAAGTGATCTCACGCACCACCACGTCAACGAACGGCGGAGTCCCGCAAACGCAACGAAGTACTCGCACGCACTACCACGTAAACGAGCGGCGGAGTACTGCTAACGCAGCGAAGTGTTATTTCGCAAATTGTGGTCTGCTACACAAATCGAAAACCAAGCAACCGACAAGACGAGAAGAGCCTGCCATGAAAAATTACAAGACAGAAAAGCAAAATTACTCCAGAGCGATGTTAAAATACTATAACTGAAGTAAACCGCGCATTTTTCTAACAAATGCCCACTACCATAAAAACGTCACCGCTGCACGACGTTAGCAAAGTTCGCCCGAACGGTGCAAATTGCAACGAGACCCCGGCGGTCTCACGACGACTTGGCACAACGAATGTTTTCAAAAGATCGTCTACATACAATCACTGCCGTACACCGCATTCATCGACACGGGCAGCCAGTTCAGTATCATCCACAAGTTAGTGGCCGAACGACTCAGCGACGGCAGTGTTGTATGCAGATCAAAGACATCAGTGGGGAATGCGTATCCTCACCCGAACTATCATCGTAAACGTAACTATCGATGAAGCTATCATCACAGCACAACTCTTCATTGCTGACGACGGATTGGGCCAACAAGACATCCTACTAAGCCAGGATGTAATCGTTAACGCTACCACAACAAGGAGAGTAGATGCACCGTTTTCCGAAACAATGAGCAATCTTTTTGTCTAATTTCAGTGGACAACCAGAACGGGCCAAAGTACGGTACGAAGCCAATATACATAATATGTATGCATTAGTTAACACACGACTCCTCGGACACCATGGGACAGACAGCAACTCAGCAAATCTAAGCTTTGTCCCAGCTGCGGCAGTCTCGTAACAAGACACCGTACGTGACTTAACCGAAATTATATTTCTCCCACACGAGCTTCAGTCCGTACCCCAGCTGCGCTAACAACGGCAGCAACGGTATCTCGCATTACGACACCAGCGAACTGCAGTAACAACAACAACAACAGCACCAAGAGATATTCACATTCTCGCAGCAACAACAGCAGAAGCACTCCTATGCTCCACCGAGCAGCGCAGCCAGTGCCAAGATCAGGGTAGCTTAAAACTAGAGTTAGAAACTTAGAGTTAGTCGATTTCCAAACTTCAATAGATGAACAGCGCTAAGCGCTCCGGTAAAATTTGTGTTTTATTACAAATCGCATAATCGGTACATAGTACCGAACATCATAACTCGTATAATCGGTACATAGTACCGAACATCATAACTTATACATTTGAAATAATGAAAATATTTATGAGCATATTCTTACTGATTTGCTTTTATGTAAGATAATCGGTAATTTTACCCTGCGAATATTTCTTTTTTGACAATTCTACACCCATTGCCTCCATTTCGAAAATGTGAATATTTGTCGATCATATGGCAGTCGATCATATGGCAGCCAATCATATGTTTTTAATGTTCTTATTCTTACTGGGTAAAAGTAACTGGACAAAATTTCTCCAGTAAAAACTTCCAAGTTCTCACAAAATGAACTGTCACTTAAAGCACTTACTCACAAACATTATCCAGTAAAAATTTGTACAAATTCGTACAAATTATCCGTACCTAAACAGACCTATTGTAACTGTGTAGATTTGTCGTGGAAATTCAATGTACAGTACATTCCGTTTAGCTGCCTATTCGTTTAGGTCCATTTTCTGCTTAGCTGCATGATTTGGCCATAATCCTACTTCGCAAACCTGCATTTCACTTAACTGCACTATTACGTTTAACAGCCCTGTTTTTGAGCAAGATTTCTTTGATTTGTATGAAAAATACTTCCTTTAGCAGCACTGGAAAATTTTTACGAGTTCAATTTTATTAAGATCAAGATTAAGATTGATTGGGGCTAGACATTGGCTGTCTATGGCACTGCGTTCATTTTGAACTATTGTGCCTTGCCCGAGTTCAGTACTGGAAGAGACTATTTCCTCCTATTTTCTCAAAGAACATTTTAATTCTTGCGAGATCAATTTCAGACAGATGAGTAGTCTGTAATATTTCCTTGCCTAGTGCCTGCTTTCTTGCATGGACTAAGGCCGGGCATTCAGTTATCAGGTGTATGGAAGTCTCGTCATCCTCCATGCAAAATCTACATATTTCACTGTCTGTTAATTTCAGACGGGTCTTATGTTTGTTTAGCAGACAGTGTCCGCTGATTACTCCTGTCATGAGTTTTAGTTCCGGTCTGCTCAAGCGTAGGAGAAACTTTGCATTTCTGCTTGAGTATCGCGGGAAAAAGGCTTTGGTACATTCCATACCAATTGATTTTGACCATCTTGCATTTGCTTTGATCAAGTATTCTTGCTTAATACAACCTTTGTAATGAGATTTGCTGACACCTAAGATCGGTTCGGGTCCAAATGGTCGCTTTCCAGCTCCCTCCCTTGCCAATCTGTCTGCATCCTCATTACCGTCATAGCCGCAATGTGCTGGAATCCAGTGTACTATTACTCGATTTCCTGTTGATAGTTGTTGGAGAAGATTAGCTGTCTCCCATACCAACTTAGAGGTAAATGTCGACGCGTGCAAGGCTCTTATTGCGGCCTGGCTGTCTGACATTATGATAATCCTTTTCCGATGAGGGTGAAGGTTCAGAATTTCTCTGGCACACTGATTGATAGCACAGACTTCCGCTTGGAAGACGGTTGCCAAACTACCAAGGCTGACTGACATTTGGGTACTGGAACTATATATCCCAGATCCTGTGCCTTCTCCAGTCTTGGATCCATCAGTGTACCAGATAATGTCATCACAGGTAAGACTGATTTTTGAATTGTCCCAGTCTATTCTGTTAGGAATATGTGTCTTATATTTCCTGTCAAAGATGTGTCGCGGAGGCATTGAGTCAAGAGGCAACCAAAAGCTTCCGTCTCGCCTCCGTTCTTTAACAATGGAGCGGTGACCGCTTGCATGTAGATCCTGTGGTATGAATCCACTATGCATCAGTCTATGTGTACTAATAACCGCATTCATTTGTACGGTTAGGTCCAACGGCAAAACTCCCAATAGTACATTGAGGGCAGCTGTTGGCGTCGTGCGAAGGCAGCCAGTGATGCAGGAGTTAATTACTCTTTGCAACCGTTCCAGTCTGTTCGCAGTCGTTTTCTCTGTGGTTTTTTTCCACCATACTATCGCCCCATAGGTGATAATGGGGAGGATGACTAGGGTGTAGATTTTTTGAAGCCATATCGGTTTCGTTCCCCAGTTTTTGGCACAGATTCGTTTACAAGTCCAGAGAGCGTTGCCCGCCTTCTGAATAGTACGATTCATGTGAGGTTTCCAGTTCAGTTTACTGTCTAGAGTTACCCCAAGGTATTTGGCTTCTTTTACGAAGCCTACATCTTTGCCAAAAACCTTTATCGGTCTCAGGTCATATTTCCTTTTCAGTGTGAACGGTACGAAGATTGTCTTATCAGGGTTTACCGATAGATTCTGCTGGGCGCACCAGTTCTCTACAATTTTTATTGCACCCTGTAGTAGATCAGAGACGGTCTGCCCGTCTTTGCCTCTAACCGCAATAACCAGGTCATCAGCATAGGCAATAACGTCATAGCCTCGATCCGAGAGGATGCGGATTAATCCGTTAATGACCATGGACCAGAGTAGAGGAGATAGTACGCCCCCCTGGGGACAGCCCCGGACCGTTCTGGCTAGGATCTTGATGCCATTTAAGTCGGACTGTATTAGTCTGCTTTTGAGCATCGTGGAAATCCACCTTATAAGTGCAGTCGGCACTTGAAATACCTCTAAAGCAGATCCTATAGCTTCATAGGTGGTGTTGTTGAAAGCCCCCTCTATGTCTAGGAAACCTACTAAACAGATTTCTTTCTCGTCAAGGGATTTTTCGATTTTGCTGACCAGGGCAGATAGGGCTGTTTCCGTAGACCTGCCTTTTCGGTAAGCATGTTGGTGTGCACTTAGAGGATTTCGGATAAGGACTTCGTCTCTGAGGTATCTCTCTATTACCTTCTCCATACCCTTAAGTACACATGACATCAAGCTTATAGGCCTGAAGGACTTTGGATCCTTTTTGTTTGACTTTCCGGCTTTAGGAAGGTAGACAACATTCACTGTTCTCCACACCTCCGGAACGTAGCCAAGCGCCAAACTGCATGTGTATATTTTCGAAAGAATGGGCAACAGACTGTCTGGTCCTCTTTGTAACAGCGCCGGGAAGATTTTATCCTTTCCCGCCGCCTTGTACGGGGAGAACGTTCCTATCGCCCATTCTACAATCGAACGTTTGCAGATGAGATTGGCCAATCTCCAATCATCCCTACTGGGGCAGTGTGACTGCCAGCCGCTATAGTTATTATGGTCGGGGTCGTCTATTATTTCTGATCCCGGAAAATGGACTTTAGTGAGCAGGGCTAATGTATCCTGTCAATTTTATTAACAATCTACCTCATTTTAACATGGACGCACACAATGCTTGTGAAATTGACAAAACAAAATATTCGCAGGGTAAAATTACCGATTATTTCGTAATTGCGTAATTTGAAATAAACAAAACACAGTTTCTCAAACGCAGTCAATGAAAACAAACAATCACTTTATTTCACCAATTTCACACTTTAGTGTCTTAATTATTTGCTTAATTACTCCGTGTGGCACCTTCACTTGTCTAAACCAAGACTGACTCTCTGCGCCGTACCCGGTTGCCTTTTATACCTGTCCGGTTATCGCGCAGATCGTTCTCGCACATTCCAGAGTGGACTACAGGTTTCCATGATGATCGCGAGCCATCATTGCCAGGTTGGACTAAAAGCTTCCCTTATTATCGCGGCCATTTGTTCAGTCTTACACTGGTGTAATCTTTTCAATAATTCAATAGATTCGTTCATGCAAAATTTTGATATATATGTATATTATATCAATATTGATATAATATGTATATTATATCAATATTGATATAATATGTATATATCATATTTTCATATAGGTGCACAGTGTAGATTCTTACATACAAAAATTTAGCTGTTTTCCAAAACCTTTTTTAGATATTCCGCTTAACTGCAGTTTTCTTTCAAGTGCCCCAAATCATGTGCATCAAAGTTGAATACAGCTAACAGAATGTACTGTATGATGTCGCGTCGCGGATGATGTACTCAGGAATCGGATGTCGGTGATCGAAGGGTGAGTGAGGTTTCCCGGCAGCCGCGCAAGCACCGTTTAGAACAGCGAGGGATGCCGTCAGTAAGTACATTGGTGAGTACATAGGGTAAGTATACAAGGACTGTATAAGGGGTACGTAGTTTTTTCATATGAAAAATAAATGACTCAAAGTAATTTTTCAAAAACAAAATATTTTTTGTTTTTCCGTAAACTTAGTTCTTTTATTCCATGGTTATTCCGGTGGTCTAGAGCACGAAAATTTCACCTGTTTTCACGGTTTTTTTTTGCCATTAAAAATTTAAAAAACGATGTTTCAACTTTTTGGGCTTATTACTACGTTTATTGAGCATACAAAACATTTTTGTTTGCATTTTAAAAACAATATTTTTTATTATAAAAATGCTGCTAAAGATGACCCTCTCGAAAAATCGGACCCGGACGGCGTACGTGATTTCGAGACTTCTACTCATCTGAAACACAAAATTCAAGAAAACTCTTAATCAGAAAGAGTGCAGTTATGGTCGGAACTAGAACAAATCGATAAAAATTAAAAATTGACAAAATGGCGCGCTTTTGAAAAAAAGTTCGTAAAATCGGGTCTTTTTTCACTAGTTTATTAGTGTAAACAATAAGAAATTATTTAAATAAAATTATGATTCTAGTTCCGACGATAGTCATACATGTTGTGAACAACATATCCAAATTTCAAGTGATTCGGTTAAATAATTTTTCTGTTTTCATCCGTGGCGTGCCGAAAAAAGTCGTTTCGAGATAAATGAGTTTAAAGTTTGAATTTTTTGAAATTTCTAGACCACCGGGTCCCCTTAATGGGCTGTAGAAGCTATAATATTGGGAATTTCCGCATGAAAAGTTCACTCTTACATTCTTAAGATACTATACTTTCGAAATATCAAAAAAAACAAAAAATCGATTTTTTGAAATTTCTAGACCACCGGGTCCCCTTAAGATAATAATAACAAAAACTTGACCAAACTGTAATAGAAGGGCCAACAGTTTTTTAGGGCCTTTGTTGGTTCTTTATTCACAAACGACATCAGCAGTTGTTTCTCGACTTCGAGTTTTCTGCTTTATGCTGACGACTTGAAAATTTATTCAACTGTTAGGGACACCGCTGATTCTCAGGCGCTCCAAGCAGAGCTTGACGCTGTCAACATGTGGTGCTCTCGCAATCGTCTGCCGCTAAACATTAATATATGCTTTCAACTATCATTCACTAAAGCAACTCTGTCCTTCAGACTTCCTATAGAATCTCAAATAGTTATTTGAAATCTTTTACCGAGACTAATTACCTAGGGGTAGTTTTTGATGCAAAGTTTTCCTTCTCAAGTCATAAAAATTCCACCATTGCCAAGTCCTATGCCATGTTAGCTTTTGTGAGGCGCAATAGTTCCGAGTTCTCCAATCCCTACACTCTCAAACTGCTTTACGCCTCGTTTATTTGGATGCCATATAACTATTGCCACGTTAATCACCCAGAACGTATGCAGAAGGTTTTCCCAACATATGTCCACAAAGTATTGAGACTAACTTCAGCCGTTTATTTGACTGCATAAGCAAGCATGGAGATGTCACTCAATACACTTATCATACTTAAGTGGGCGTCTACTCAACTGTCAAACTCAAATTACACAATACATTCCATTTAAAATGTCGTACAAGCTGGATTTAAGAAAATCTGTCGCCAATCTCTTTGGACGACTCACTACAAGGGGAATTCTGGATGTGTTTAAACAGAAGCCAATCTCCCGGGCGACTATTTTTCGTGTTTTGAGGGATTGCCGTAATGGGAAAGGACCGGAAAACAAAGTCAAACCTGGTCGTCCACCGAAATTAAGTGCCAAAACAACGAAAAAACTGCTGACAAGTGCAAAAAACAAGGTTGGCCAATCAACACGCAAATTAGCACGAAAATTTGACAGTTCAAAGTCTGGTGCTCACAATATTTTGAAGAGGAACAATGTAATCTATCGCAAACGTAAGCGAGCACCAAAGTATTCCGCGAAACAACTCGAAAATATACCAAAATGCTGCCGAGCACTTCGTCGTGAACACTTCGTGAATGAAAAATTCATAATTTTGGATGATGAATCGTACTACACATTTTCGCACCATGAATTAAACGGCAACGACGGTTTTTACACTGACGACATCGAAGCAACACCTAACGGAATTAAATACGCCAGCAAATCAAAATTTGAGCAGTTCTCAATTGGTGTCTCGTATGGTGTACGAAAAGGGTTGTGAGGCACGGAACGAGCAAGAGTTAGTTAATCGAATTAAGCGAAAGTTAAAACAAATCGAGATTAACACCGTCCAAAACCTAAATCGAGACATTCGCTCTACACTGAGAAAAATCGAAGACAATGGTTCACTGAGTGTACTCTAAGTGTATTTTTTGACAGATGACCAATAGACTGAAGTACCAAATAAAATAAATTTTGAATTTAATTGTTTGTTTTCAAATGGCACACGCCGGAAGTTAGTCTCAATACTTTGTGGACATATGTTACGTTTCGCTCTGAAATCACTACACTTTCAGGATCCTGTTCCATCTTACTTATGGCATTGTAAGCTCATAAATTTAAAAACCTTGCAGGATAGAAGATCCATACTATCTTTGTCAGTTGTTTTTGATGTTATTTGCGGGTTGGTTGACTGCCCTTCTCTCTTAGAGAAGGTTTACTTCAACATGCCTTTTAGATCTCTGCGGCACTTTGATTTGTTTAATGTTGGTTTCGTCAACACAAATTATACTTTAAATGCTTCTCTTTTGCGAACTCTAATAGAATTTAATAATATCTCAAAGAACTTTTCGGTTGACTTCACTGCTTCTAAAGCAATATTTTTGAACTTGTTGAACTCTGTTTTTAATTAAGTTATGTAATATAGGGTTTTTCATTTCGAACCGAAAACTTTGGCAGCCCTGCGTTCAACAACCGCAGCCATGACGGCTGTCGTTGCATTGTGTTAATATTGTAGTTTAGTGCAAAGTAAATCCTAAGTAGCGCCACTCTTTGACAACCAGACGTCGATTCTGTATGACAAGAACTGTCAAATTGTTGTTGTTCACGTGTAAAACTGAGCTCACGATGGTGGTCGGACACCAAAGACAGGATTGCGTGTACGTGAAAAATACTGAAAAAATTGCGGTTTCTATGAATTTCTTAAAAGTAATTTAAGACGATTTTATAAATGAATCACTGAGTTTTTATGTGGGTATAATTAAAAGAAAAGAAAGCCAAATAAAATTCTCATAAATTAGTTGGTTTTTACCAAAATTTATGAACAAATTTAAATTGTTTCGTTTTTTATTCAAGAGCAACTCTGCCTTTGATACATATACCCACCACAAGTCATTGTCAGTTGCAAATGAAATTCAAATGATATTTTTTGAATATATTGGCGAATGATTATATGTTGAAGTACCACATCAACCTATTTGTAACCTATTGCTATTGCGAAATGAAATGCTGATCCCTCACGGTTAATTGAAACTGTAAAACATTGGTATTTGCCAACAGTCTCTACTACTAGCAATAGACTAGCAAAATAAATGTAAAAACTAATTATAAACAAAATCAGTGTATAATTTTATCATCAAACGGGAAAATTGGTTTTAATTGAAAAATTACAAATATCACACATAAATCGATACAAGTTAAATAAAACGAAGTTTATTTTATTTTTCCGTCTTTATTTTAAGCACTATGTGCTTCTGTGGTTGCATTAAGTCTAACTAAATTAAGACCGACTAAGCTAAGACTGACTAAACAACGCAACGAACGAACGACCATGGCAGGAATTCTCCAATTACAGTGCCGGCTACGCCGGGCAATGCCACCATACCAGCGGTGGTCAATGGCAAATTATGCTACATCAGCGCTATGGAACGTCGAGCGGATGCGCGTGCGAGCACTGACTTCTGCGAATACGGCGGCGGCGACGGCGATGGTGACAGCGGCAAGGTTGCGTGATTATGCTTACGTGCTAACTACCCCCCCTCTTAAGGAGGAGCCGTCCTCGGCTTCTGTTAACACCTTTTTCAGTGCTGCTAGGCGATTACTGCGTTGCCTCCTAAGCATAACAAGCAGCCCTACTACAATTGCAGCAAGTATCCCAATGAGGAGGATGGAGGTTCCCAATGACTGTGAAAAACGAGTTTGGACCAGGTCCCTTAAGCTCGCGATATGTGCCAAGTTTTTAATATGGAGGTTGTTCAAATATGGGAGAGACAACCATGGGACATGTTCAGTGAGGTTAACTATCTGTGCTGGCGGGGCTTCAGGGTGTAGACGGGCAGTAGTCTTCCAGTTTGTAAAGGTAGTGCCGTTGATGGTAGCGTTTCTTTCGAAGGAGACCAAAAATGTGCCACGAACTATGGTCGTCGAATTGTTTCCATCGCGAACTTCTGCTGTCTGATCGTTCACCACCACTAAGCCGTCATCGATTTCTTCAATAGGTGCAATGTGGTCGGCTGAGGACGTTTTACAAGCCGCAGAATGCTGATTGAGCAGTTGCTGCACGCAGTAACTCTTTTCGCATGGTTTGCAGAACGGCATAGCTATTGATTCCTTGCAGTACGTCAAGGGATGATAGACGTGGTCGCAGTTAGCCATTATATTTGTTTCTAGCATTACTATTGTGTGATCGTGGACAACGGGCAGGAGCCTAATCTTACTACAAATTTTCGTAATTTTTGGGTACTTAATTATAAAGTAAATACAGTTATTATCTTGCAAAATTTTGAGTTTGGAAATACTTAATATGCTATTTATATTAACGTTGGCGGAGTGCTCAGCAACTATTAACCTCTCAGTTTCTTCATTTGCGAGGATAATTGGGTTAATTATATTTGCTTTTCCTAGAGTTACTGTGTAAATAATATTTTCGATGTCTGTTAGCATTGCTCTATTCCTGGCGGTAAGCAGTTCGAACAGGTTACCCGCGTTCACGTCCCTTTCCTTTGTCTCGTCAAGTAAGTTGTTCAGTCTTTGGGTCAACTCGTTTATCTTCATCTGTATTTCCGTGTTAATGACCATTTGCCGTTCATTCGCCTCTATGAGGGCTTGTTCCTTAGTCGCTGCGTCATTAAAGTCGTCGAAGTCCGGGGTCCCCGCAATGTACTTCAACATTGTACCCAGGAAGTTAATGCTACGGGCTTGCCGGTGGTGAATTTTGAGGGTGTTTAATAGGTGGAAAATTCGGTCAATGTCAATTTGTACTATCTTCCTGATGGGAGAGTGAGGCAGATGGTCGAATAGGCTCTCTGTTTCGCGTGCCATGGTCTCATAGTCCGAGAGGTTAGTTCTGTGCAGTAAGAGGTCATACTGTTCGAAGATGGCCACGTCCCCGTTGGTGATCGGTATGTAGAAGGAACTAGTGTAGTTCAGTAGTTTCGCGTCGGCCGGTTGGGTTATAGCGAGGGTGAGGAACCTGGAAGTACAAATTATCGCAGGTTAGCCTTATGAATTTGCTTGCCTTCAACTAGAACGGTTGTCCCTAGATCCCTTTCGACAGTTTTTTCTACGTAGAGTTTTGTAAACTTATTTCCTATTCGCCTATTGGTTTTAATGAAGACTTTATCCCCCGGTTGGAACATTTTTGTTATCCGGTCCCTGTTGCATCGTTCTAAGTCTTTTTCCTGTGCCTTGCTGATTCTGGTTTTAATTTCCTCTTTAAGGGCATTCGGGATAGAGTGAATTACGTCTATGGGCTTTTGTCCCGTGACGGAATGGACCGATCGGTTATATTTGGACGTGGCAAGCAAGATTAAATCCGAGGTGGCGTTCAGCCCTTGTGTCATCTTAACGCATCGGGCGATTTCTGATAGAGTACTGTGAAATCGCTCGACTTGGCCGTTAGTTGTACTATGGTGCGGGGGTGTTGTAAAGATATCTATTGCAAAGTGATCCCTCAATAAGGATTTTACTGTTTGGGAGTTTAGGGATTTCTCGTTGTCGCAAACTACGGTTTTTGTGTTCTTGAAAAAGTGAAGGATTTGTAGGATGGGTTCTTTTATGTCAACTATTGACCTCGAATTTATGGGGGAGACAATAGCAAACTTAGAAAATTTGTCCACACACGTCAGGAAGAGCTTTTTGTCCGTCGAGTAGATGTCAATATGTAAGATTTCGCCGGGGTATTGGGGAATTGGGGAGCTACCTACAGTTGGTCTGGGAGGTTGGCGCTGATACTTGGCTTCACAGCAGACCTTACAGGTTGAAACCAATTCCTTCAATCTTTTTCGCATGTTGGGGAAAAAATACTCGCCTAGTATTTGCTGCAAATTTTCACGCGCAGAACGGTGAGCCCTGTTGTGCCCTGTTTCCAGAATTTCCCTTTGATCGCTTTCATTAAAGACATCCATTACTTGTTTTGAAGTATGGAGAAATCTAACGCCGGGAAACATCGTAAGTAAGTCATTCTGAATTTGTGCCAAGACGGGCATGTCACATAGTAGTCCATTGACCACATAGGGGTTAACACATTCCTTAATGGTGGATAAAAGATCGCTTATATTGCTAAACGTAATATGATGTCTGGTCTGGGACATGAATAGAATTGTCGTCCTTTTCGCTGGTGTCCGTCCTACCTCCAGAATAAGCTGATTCTTGAAGCAGTTGATGGGGTTGGCAATTGTGGGGATGGCCTTCGTCAATGATTCCTCGCTGTGCGCTGTAGCGGAGGAGGAGCTTGCATTGACTAATGCATTGACATGTTGGCGAGACAGTGCATCCGCAACGACATTCGCTTTACCTGGTGTTTATGCGTATCGTCGCGGAGCGGTGGAATTAAAAGTTAAACGCGTTTGCGGTTTAGGGATTGGGGTCTTTATTTCTTGACTAATGAAAGATGAGTGTCGTACAAAGAATACATGAAACATTGAACGACACAAACGGCCGAAGCCGGGGAGCAGACAATAGGGGGAAATATGAGTACAAAAGGTGAAGGAAAGGAAGGGATTAGAGGTGGGATCGACAGATCACTGTACAATCACAGCACTCATTTAGCCATCGTGGCCGCCATTGCAGAGTGCAATTAATGATGTGTCCGGGTGTCGGGTTGCCAAGACCTCTGGTGGTCTAGCTGCTGGGGGTGCGGCTCACGACAGACTGGCTGTGGATGCGCTTAGGGGTGCGCTGATAACCTCTTTGCGTTGGATGATCGGTCCGTGCGGAGCAAGACTGAGGCACCTGCTGCGATGGTTGATCTGCAAAAAGAGTAGATGTCAGAGGATGGAAATTAGAATGTGGACATCGTGTGCATGGGAAATAGTGGCTAAGCTGCAGGGTTTGCGTAAGCCGAGGGAATATGGGAAAAATACATATAACAATTGGCCAAGTTGCCATTTACTTTTTCGAAGTGAATGGGGATTTTCGGAGTATTTTTAGGTATATATATTCCTGTTCGCAGGGCTCGAGAGAAGCAGGAGACCCGACCGAGAATGTCGGTTTGCTCTTCGAGAGGGTGGTGGCAGTCAACCGCTCTTTGATCCGGAGTTGTAACTGTTTGAGCATGAGAATGGCTGGAGCCGTTCCACCCGAGAGGGAGATCTTATAGATCTTGGAGTTTATACCCGATCAGTCCGACGTCTGCGGGATTTGCCGGGCAATGAGGAATTGCGAGGGATTGCAATTTCCGTCAGTTGCTGTGAATGTGGGCCGTTTTTGGCGAACCCCTTTGGGAGGTTTCATTGGAGGCGAAAGCCCTCCTGCGGGGTCGAAACGGTTGGCAACGAAGGGGGGAATTTGCCGGTTTGGGAATGAGTTTGCAGGAGTAGTAGGTTCAAAGCGATTTTCCATTAATTCCTGGGGTGGAAACCCTACGGGATTGAGGGCGGCAATCACTTGCGAAAGAGCTTCCTTTAGGGCAGGAAGATTATTTCGAAGGGCGTGTCCAGTGTGCATATGGCGACTTGGTACCTCTGTGGCACATGTCAAATGCGAAGAAGGGGGTACTGGACCGCTTAATACCCAACCGAATACTGTATGCTGAGCAAGTAAGCTGCCACATACATTCCGGTGGATACCTTCGAGCATGATCTGCGGGATGAGATCACTGCCAATCACTATATCAATCTGCGCTGTCTCGAAGGGATTTGGATCAGCGAGTTCTAGCATGGCGAAATGTTTCATATTGGGAGGAATGTTTATGTGGGAAGATGGGAGCGAATTCGTAAGCTCTTGGAGCACGATTGCTTGCACGGGGAGTTTCGTGCTCGATTGGGGGACTGCCAATGTAAAGAAGCATGTATGATTGGCATTTTGCACAATCTGACCGCCCATGCCCGAGATTTGGAAGGGGGATTTCTCGATCGGCAATTTGAGGCGTTTCTGGACCTTCACGGAGATGAAGGTACGCTGAGAGGCTTGATCGATCAACGCTCGAACTTTGAACAACTTTCCTGCGTGCTCAATAGACACCAGTGCCGTAGGCAGAAGGGATTGGGTGCCATTATTGGAGTGTAGGGCTTGTACTTTCGGCGTACTTTGCCTGGAAGATGTGCGGGGTTGCGCATCCGAAAGGTGAGAATGAGTAGCAGAGTTGTTGTGCTTTCGTTTTGGAGCTGTTGCGACCTGTGATTGGGTCGTGGTCGAATGTGACCGATTAAGCGATTGAGAGAGCTGCGCATTGCCTTTGGGGAAATGAAGCATGGAATGGTGCTTCATTTGGCAATATACGCACGTAAAATTGCTTGTACAATTCTCAACAAGGTGGGATGTCGCAAGACAATTTACGCAGAGATTGTGCTTCTTAACGTATTTTAATCGACTCTGGGGGGTGAGTCCTTTGAAGTTCTGGCAAGTCCGTATGGGATGATTTGCGTTGCAGAGTTTGCACGCGAAGTCCCTTTTTACGTGAGTGTAATAATTTAGGGATTTGTGTGGCCGATTTGGGAGGACATTGGAAGTCGAAGGTTGAGACGGTTTCGGCTTAGAAGGGCGAATACTTTGCAACCGTTCAAGTACCTCATATCTGCCGGTCAGGAACTCATCCATTTGCGACCAGGGTGGCAGATCCTTCCGGGATGTCAATGATTGCTCCCATAGAGCAAGTGTCTCTTGGGGCAATTTGGTACAACATATGTAAACCAATAGCGGATCCCAATTGTCAGTGTCTACGGCCTGAGAATTGAGAACAGACAGACAATTGTTTATAGTGCTTTGGATCCGCTGTAGCGCCTCACTATTTTCAGTGTGGGCAGGAGCGATATTCATTCATTTGTGTATCAATGAGCATGCGTTTGTTTTCGAAGCGTGATCTTAGGGCTTCCCACGCGAGTCCGAAATTCTCATCGGTTAATGCATATTGCTTAACAATAGCACCGGCTTTACCTTGCGTCTTGTATCGGAGGTGATACAATTTTTGGGCTGGAGTGAGCTGGGGGTGGTTGATGTAAACTGCCGTAAACATGTCCCGAAAGGACGGCCACTGCTCATAGCCCCCGAAAAATGTTTCGGTATCGCAAGGTGGAACTTGTAAACAAATGTAAGGGGTATTTGCTGGTTCTAGGGGTCGAACCGGTTCCATATGCGCAGCGGGCTGGGGGGGACTGAATTTGGAGCATCTCAATGATGTCCGACATCTGAGCCATGCACAACTCATACTGGTCTGTGCAGGCGTCGATTTTTTGCCTAGCCGACTCTTTGAAACCGTCGGGCTGGCTGTTGTCTTCAGCAATGAAGACTGCCTCATGTGCGCACATAAGCCTCTCCCATTGGGCTTGCAAATTTTTTTGCTTAATTTGGACCAGGGATTTGGTCAAATCCTCAACGGGAACTGATGAAAATTTTGTGCATAATTGCACGAGTCTATCGGACTCGAAAATGAATTTTGCAACACTGGGATCGGTTGCTTTGGGGGTAGTAAGTTTGGAGCGTGTGTTGGGTGGCTCCCGAGTGACAGGAACTGTCAAACGTGCACTGGGTGACTTTGTGTATCTGGAGGAAGGAGTCTCCATTGTGACAAGTTGGCGTTTAGGGGATCGCTCAACAGGCATTTTGTTTAAAAAAGCTCGACAGGGGTAAAAGTTTAAATAAATATATGTAGGGTATTGTAAAATAGACGTGAAGTCTAACCGCGTCCGCGCGAACGATATTTGAAAATGGGAAGAGTTGGGAATGTGAAAACTCGTTCAAACGAATTTGAACACTTGTCGAGCAACAAATAAATACATAAATAAAAGTTGTACACTTGTGTGTGTAAATGTGTACGGAAATATAATGTATGGGTAATAAGAAATGTGTATATGGGAAATTAATTTTTGGTAAATGTGAGTGGGTAATAAATAGAGATGTGTATGTATGTGGGAATTGGGAATGTATGTTAAAATTATTATAATATAACAAATGTGTAGTCAATTGTGTATTAAATGTGTTTTTATTCGTGAAAAAGTGAATTTTATTTTGTATGGGAATGTGAATGTGAATTTTTGTGAATATACACGTATGTATGTGTATGTGTATAAATATGTGTGTATATATGTGTGTATAAATATATTTATTTGGATGTATATATGTGTGTGTATGTGGTTATTTTCGTTAATTGGGAAATAAATTTGTATGTGTATGAGTATAAATTTGTGTGTATATATGTATATATATTTGTATATATATCTATATGTGTATGTGATTAGTTGTGTAAGTGTGTCAGTGAACGAAAAAAAGTGAAATAATTTTGTGTAGAACAAATTTTGTGCACAGGTGGGATGTCTTTGTCCCACTGTATATGTGTAACGTGTATGTCGTGTAAGTTAACACCCCAGAAGCTGAAACACCAAATTCCAACAGCAACACACGCATCCGGCATTGCAACATTTCGCCGACGCTGCATTTGCACTTTTCCACGGAGACACATGAAACCGCCGGTGCAACGGCCCGCCGTGGGAAGCTTACCTCAGCGAATCCGCGACGGCACGATTAACAGCAACGTGACCGGACTGGCGCGGCGAAGGTTTAGTTATAAGAAAGATAATTTGTGAATTTAGTCTTAGACACGGATTTAAAGAATAAACACGGCGTAAGCCGAAAAAAATATTTTTTTTAGTATTTCAATCAAGTAAAAATTTAATTGGCGCCCGAGCAGGGACCAACAAGTGCGCGCAATAATCCGTGGTGGTCTCAATAGTGCCTCGCAAACGGAAAACGTGAAAAATTCGTACAGTGAATTTAAACTTGTTGGTCCCCCGTGTCGTGAGTGACAATTCGACAGCCGTAAATCGTCCTCAAACAGCACGTCGCGCTGCGAAAAGTCATCAGGTTCCCCGTGTCGTGAGCGACAAATTCGACAGCCGTAAATCGTCCTCAAACAGCACGTCTCGCTGCGAAAAGCCATCAGGCCCGGAGACCCAACGACACGCAAGTCCTGCACCCGCACGAGAGTGATTTTTCGCGTTGCGGAGAACGGCCCCCTAGTAACTGCATTGCAGACGAACGGGACGGTAATTAAGCCAAGCCACTCCGCTGGACCAGGACTACACCCACCCGAGGAAGGAGCTGGAATGCAAGGAGCTGGAATGCTGGGAGCTGGAATGCTGAAACTATTAGTAATAGCCTTGTAAGTTGAAAAAGAAAAATAACATTGTTAATAAAGTGAAAAAAAAAAAAAAATTGAAAAGAGAAAATAATTTGCAAAATTTTTTGTAATATAAAGAAAAAGGTGAATAATAACATTGTAATTTGTAAGTTTAGAAACGTATTTTAAGAATTCTAAAATAATTTTGTGAATAACTACTGGCTCGTACAGCCAATAAATAAATACAATAGATAGCTGCGATTCCTACGGGACCCTCCAGCTATATAAAATTAAATTCTCTGCGATTCCTACGGGACCCTCCAGAAGAATAATAAAATAGGTTAAGAAAAAATAAAGACGGCGAGAATGTCGAACCCCAATAACTTGATTAGACCCCCTGTCCTTAATATAAATAACATCCCGAGTCCCGAAAACCCTCCCATAGCAGGAAATATACCAGGACTGAACGAGTTAGTAACAAGCATAGTGTCAGACGTACTTAGAAATCAAGGACGGACGTTAATGAACAATGCGGACAGAGACATCATAGCGACGGATCAAGGAATAGACTCCGCGTACCGAAACAACCTACAGGACTTGGACAAAATTCCCGACATTGTAAGATCAATTAGAGATTTTTCAGGGAAACCAGACGAATTCAGCTCTTGGAAAAAGAGTGTTGAGAGAATTCTCAGGATTTACGAACCTTCAGTAGGAACACCTCGGTATTACGGTATATTGAGTGTGATACGAAACAAGGTGATCGGCGACGCAGATGCGGCCCTGGAATCTTACAACACTCCGCTGAATTGGAAAGCGATATGCAAATGTCTGACGTTACATTACGCAGATAAACGCGACATCTCGACTTTAGAATACCAAATGACGACTTTGATACAAGGAAATCTTTCGATACAGGACTTCTACCAGACAGTTTACAAACACCTATCCCTCATATTAAACAAAATAGGATGCATGGAAATATCACCCGAATCTACAAATTTATTAACACAAACATATAGAGACAAAGCCCTTGATACGTTTATACGCGGATTGAGGGGCGATCTACCGAGACTGCTAGCAATGAGAGAGCCAGCAGATCTACCCCAAGCCCTTCATCTATGCCTTAAATTAGAAAATCAAAATTATAGAACCCAATTCTCAAACACGAACAACGGAGCGTTCAGGAAGCCATTTAACCCCGCACCGCCGCCGTTACCACCACGTAGACACAATAATCCTCCAAGGCAGAATACCCCCCATGCCGCACCGTTTTACCCACAATTAGCATACCTGCCAAGGCCGATGCCAGTTTACAGAAGTTATGAACAACCACCATACAACAACCACCGTTTCCCCAACACCAATAACTTTGGGAATAATTTCACCCACCCAACCCGTCCCATAGCAGCAAAACCACAGCCGCGGCCAGAGCCAATGGATGTCGATGAAAGCATGCGCACCAGAGGCGTAAATTATATCAACAGGCCGAGACCAAACGACTTTGCTGGTAAAAGGCCCAGCCCAAACCCACCCCAGGAACCTCGAAAATACCAGAGGAATTTTCACATCAATCAAGAAACCGATTACCAACAGGAAGAATTGGACTATCTACAAACTCTTGCAAACTCCGACAACAATCAAGACGTTTCCCTTGAACAGTACACTGAGAAACTCGACGAGACCGACAACTACAACGATTCTTTAGATATTAGCGACATACATTTTTTAGACTGACGGACTCTTCGTTGCCATACATCGAATGTAGAACGAAGAGTGGACGCATCTTAAAGCTGTTAATTGACACGGGATCTACGAAAAATTACATCCAAATGAACACTGTTTTTACGCAAAATCAATAGCAGGGGACGTAAAAATCACTGAACACACCTTCATCAATCTCTTCGATCGTAGGGACATAGACCTCAAATTTTATATCCTTCCCAGTCTAAAATCGTTTCACGCGATACTCGGAAACGAAAGCCTCAAAGCTCTTGGCGCTGTCATTCACGCCAGAGGCAATTATATGGTAATAGACAATAATCTGAAAATAAAAATAAAGCAAATGAGCTCACAGGACGTCAATGCAATAAATATCAAAGACGAACACATGACGGAAAGCCAAAAAACCCAACTGAAGAATTTAGTAAGCCATTCTCAAAACCTCTTTGCCGAACCAAACACAAAGCTCACTTATACTACGAAAGTAATAGGCGAAATTCGGACCAATACTGACACACCTGTTTACACTCGCTACTACCCATACCCAATGTCG
Source organism: Melieria omissa (assembly GCA_963971225.1). Classification (NCBI taxonomy): domain Eukaryota; kingdom Metazoa; phylum Arthropoda; class Insecta; order Diptera; family Ulidiidae; genus Melieria; species Melieria omissa. The sequence goes on along the minus strand of OZ020269.1, from coordinate 49,085,487 downwards.
TTGAAGTCAGAGGTAGAAAATCAAATTCAAGCAATGCTTAAGGACGGCATAATTAGACCATCGCGGTCGCCATATAATTCACCGGTTTGGATCGTCCCAAAGAAACCGGACTCTGCTGGTAATAAGCAATACAGAGTAGTCGTCGACTACCGAAAACTAAACGAACTCACAATTGCGGACAAATATCCCATTCCGGATATCAACGAAGTTCTTGCACAATTAGGGAAAAACCAATTCTTTTCCGTGCTTGACTTAAAGAGCGGCTTTCATCAGATTCCGTTAAAAGAATCTGATATCGAAAAAACAGCATTTTCGATTAACAATGGTAAATATGAATTTACCAGATTACCATTTGGCCTAAAGAACGCCCCCTCAATTTTTCAAAGGGCGCTCGACGATATTTTGCGCGATCATATCGGGAAAATATGCTATGTCTACATCGATGACATAATTATTTTCAGTAAAACCGAAAACGAGCACATTTATCACTTAAAAGAAGTTTTCAAAACTCTCAATGAAGCCAATATGAAAGTACAACTTGATAAATGCAACTTCTTTAAAAATTCCGTTGAATTTCTGGGATTCATAATTTCTTCAGATGGAATTAAAACAAACCCAGCCAAAGTCGAGGCAATTGCAAAAATTCCATACCCCAAAACACTAAAAGAATTACGCTCATTCTTAGGTCTGTCGGGGTATTACCGCCGCTTCGTGCGTGACTACGCCAAACTAGCTAAACCCCTGACATCCCTTTTAAGGGGGGAGGAGGGGCGTATGCCCAAAAACCAATCTTCAAAAATTCAAGTCAACCTAAATTCCGAGGCCATTGAAGCCTTTGACAAGATCAAATCAGCCCTCACTTCAGAAGACTTAATATTATCATATCCGAACTTCCGAAAAGAATTTTCGTTAACAACTGATGCCTCCAACTTTGCAATTGGCGCGGTATTGTCACAAGACGACAAGCCCATCACCTTTATATCAAGAACTTTGAGCAAAACCGAGGAAAGTTACGCCACAAACGAAAAAGAGATGTTGGCAATAATATGGTCCTTAAATTCATTAAGAAACTATCTTTATGGCAAATCCAGAGTAAAAATTTATACAGATCACCAACCACTTACTTACGCTTTGAGCAACAAAAACAACAACAGTAAGATGAAAAGGTGGAAGGCAATTCTCGAAGAATACAACTATGAATTGCACTACAAACCAGGAAAAGCTAACGTTGTTGCAGATGCTTTATCAAGAACTCCCCAAGAACCAATAAACTCTTTGACTTCAACTGAACACAGTGACGAAAGCTCCTCTCACAATTTAATTTACAGTGTCGACGTACCAATTAACGCATTCAAAAATCAAATGTTCCTGAAAACGGATTGTACCCCGTCGTATCAGTTTAAAATTGTATTTCCTACTTACCACAGACACGTTATTGCAGAACCGAGCTATGATCCCGAAAGACTTACCGCACTTCTCAAAAGATATTTAAATCCATCTGTTATCAACTGCATAAAGACAGACGAACGCACCATGGGAAAAATACAAGAACTTTATCCGCTACATTTTAGTAAATATAAAATAAGATTCACACAAAAAGAAGTTCAAGACATCGTTAACACCCAGGAACAAGAAGACATCATTATAAAAATACATAAACGCGCACATAGGAACGCCCGTGAGAACAAATCACAAATAATCGAAAATTACTACTTTCCTTCCATGACAAAAAAGATTAATAAAATCTTAAACAAATGCGCGGTATGCAAAGAAAACAAGTACGACCGTCATCCAGCGAAACCGGAAATCCAAAGCACCCCAATTCCGCAATACCCAGGTCAATTAGTTCATTTAGACATTTTCCTAACTAATAAAAAAATTATCTTAACGGCCATAGATAAATTTTCTAAGTACGCAATCGCGAAACCCATAAAATCCAGGGCAGTTGAAGACATAAAGCAACCATTAAAGGATATTCTTTTCGCTCTCGTACCTGAAACAGTAATTTTTGATAATGAAAAATCGTTCAATTCAGCGTCTATAAATTACATGATAGAAAACGAATTTGGCATTAACATCTTCCGAACACCCCCGTATACAAGCTGTGTAAACGGCCAAGTGGAACGTTTTCACTCCACACTCCAAGAAATAATGCGCTGCCTTAAAACAGAAAACACCCATCGGTCCTTTGAAGAATTAATAGAAAGGTCAATCAGGGAATACAACCTCACAATCCATTCCACCACTGGAAAGAAACCCGTAGAAGTGTTCTTTGGCAGAAGAGTTAGCAGTGATCCGACCCTACTAGAAAAAGACAGACAAGAGACTATAAAAAAACTACAGGACAAGCAAGACTCAGACCTCCGGTACCACAACCAAAATAAACAACCCATTAAAACTTACACAGTAGGAGAAACAATTTACGTTAAAATAAATAAAAGACTTGGCAATAAGCTAACACCCCGATACAAAAAAGAAGTAGTCGCTCAAGACAAAAATACTACAGTCATAACAGAATCCGGAAAGACTATCCACAAGAGCCACATTAAAACATAACCATCTTTTCCCCTCTCCAACAGGCTGCTATTCGGCTTAACGTACGCAGAGCTCAGAATACTGGACTACACAGCGGCACATCTTATAACGATAAATTCTGGACGGACGAAGATAAAGGACGGACACTTTAGAGTAATTCATCCGATCGACCTGACCATGTACGCAACTTTCCTCCACCAAGCTCACTCCTATGCAGAGCGAAATATTCCTAGAACTAACCTTTTCCATTCCCTGTTAATCAAAGAAATTTCCCAAACCATAGACATTCTACAAAGCTTAAAACCACTAGATGAAAGTAGGAAAAAGAGATCAATAAATATCTTAGGTACAGCGTGGAAGTACATCGCTGGTACTCCTGATCACGATGACTTCCAAATGCTAGGCAATAACGTAAATGAATTAAACGCCAACAATAATAAGCAGATTGTTATAAATAACGCCTTTAGTGATCAAATCAATAATGTAACACAAATAGTAAACAACCTAATTAATACAATTAGGAAAAACAACTATATAGAGAATGAAATTGCGATAAATTTACAGAATAGAATAAGATTGATCAAAGAAGAATTAATAAATATCAAATACGCCGTACAATGGGCGAAAAATGGGATGATAAACTCAATATTGTTAAATAAGATTGAAATAAAGTTAGCGATAGAAAAATTGGAAGAAGAAAATATGCCGTTTGCATCGACAGAAGAAGCATTAGAATACGCAAAAGTAAATGTCTTACATAATAACTCAGCAATTTTATACGTAATTAAAATACCGCTGACTAGCAAGATATTATACGAAAATTACATCCTAAGACCTGTGAAGAAAGCAGGGAAAGTTTTAAAATTATCATTCAACGAAGTTATAAAACATGAAAATGAAATATATGTAGTAAGAAGCAAATGTAATGAATATAATGATATAAAAATTTGTAACCAAGACCAATTGTTAAATATAAGTAATGATACATGCATACCGAATATCATGAAAAGCCAAGCGTCACTCTGCACCTTCAGAAATAGCCACAGCATAGCACCAGTAGAAGAAATACACCCCGGAATGATTATTTTGAACGATTACAATGGAACGATAAAGATAGATGAAACTAACCACCACCTCGTTGGTACCCTCCTCTTAAGATTCAGCAACGCCACAGTCACCATAAACGGTCAAATTTTCCGAAGCTTACAGGCTCCACCGCTGAAAGTTGTCCCTGCCTCCCTACAGCCGACACCAACTGAAGAAAAATGGGAAAATCTTTTGACACTACAAAACTTGAACGAACTTCACATTAGCAACACCCATGAAATTCGGGCACTAAAATTAGGAACGCTAGCGAGCGAAACATCAATAATATCGTTAATCTTAATCTCCGCAATCATATTCCTGTGGATACGCCAACGCAAATCATCGAGAAAGATGATAATCAAGGAAATAAACACCTCAGAATCCACTGCGGGCCCACCGTCGCCAGTTACTCCAATAGTCACTCAACCTGGAAACACCTACTATGCTCAAAGCATAAGGTTCAACGACGTCCCATATTTCTGACGATTGAGGACAATCGATTTTGGGCATGGAAGAGTTAACACCCCAGAAGCTGAAACACCAAATTCCAACAGCAACACACGCATCCGGCATTGCAACATTTCGCCGACGCTGCATTTGCACTTTTCCACGGAGACACATGAAACCGCCGGTGCAACGGCCCGCCGTGGGAAGCTTACCTCAGCGAATCCGCGACGGCACGATTAACAGCAACGTGACCGGACTGGCGCGGCGAAGGTTTAGTTATAAGAAAGATAATTTGTGAATTTAGTCTTAGACACGGATTTAAAGAATAAACACGGCGTAAGCCGAAAAAAATATTTTTTTTAGTATTTCAATCAAGTAAAAATTTAATTTGTACAAGTGTATGTGTATATGTATATGCACCACTGAAAATTTTCTAAGTTAAAGAAAATTTTCAATGTGCAGTGAAAATGGGTAATTTATCCCACTGTATCCGCTTTGTGCTTTATTGTTTATGTTTATGCACTTGGGCCAAGCAGCGAAGTTGCGTGCTGCCAAGTGCATGCGAATATAGCACAAAGGGCAATGCAGAAATTTGTGCAGAAGTGGGTGCGCGGAATGTACACAGCAGCTTGTGTACAAAGCACAAAGAGAAGAAGGGAAAGTAAATCCGCGCTTATTTCTTGCCGCTATGCCCGTTCTTGTGTACAGGGAGAAATGCGAAAATGAGGATTAGAAAATGGGGACAGCAGCTGGGCTTTTTGCTGCTTAATTTGTGTGCAAAGTACAAAGAAGGTGAGCGAAAATGTGCAGTATGTGAAACTGGGCAGTAGCGGAACTGCTTTGTGCGGGATTTTATTTATTTGGAGTCCGGTTGAATATTGTATATATATACAATATTCAACGGAGAATTAATTGGGTGAATATATATGTGTATGGGAATATTGGTATTTTTGTTAATTTTTAAAATATGCGTGTATGTATGTTAGTGTATGTGTTATTGATTTTAAATAAATTTGTTTGGCTTATCTTGTTGGGCCCAGTGCCCGAGAATGGGGATCTCCTCAATAGTTTTGTGTCCGCTGCTGTGTTGTGCTGCGTTGCTTGCTATTGTTGTTGGCTGCTTGCTGTTGTTTGCTGCCCTCTTCTTCTGCTTTGAGATGTGCTGTGGGAGTGTTTTTTGTTGTTGCCCTTTTCGTCTGCTTTATGTTGTGCTGTGTGTTTGTTGTGTTGTGTTTGCTGAGTGTGTTTGTTGTTGCTACGTGTTCTGCTGCCCTTCTTGTCTGCTTTGTGTTCTCTTGTGGTTGTGTTTGTTGTTGGATTTATGTAGTCTGCTGCCCTTCGTTTGTGTCACTGTTGAATGCTTTGCACTTTTTTGTTTTTAATTTTGGGAATTTGTGCACTGTTTAGTTTTGTGCGTGCACTTTTAGTATTGTTTCACTGTTTGTTGCGTTGTCACTCTTCGTGTTTTTTTTTGTATGTTTCACTTTAGTTAGTGTTCACTTTTGTGTTTGTTTCTTGTTTAATTATAATTTTTTTGATTTGTTTGTCACTTGTTCACTGTTTGTAGTTTTCACCCTTTTTGATTTTTAAATGTTATTTATTTTAAAAATGTTTGTTTTCCGCGTCGGCACAATCGCGAGCGGCTCGAAGGACCATGTTTATGCGTATCGTCGCGGAGCGGTGGAATTAAAAGTTAAACGCGTTTGCGGTTTAGGGATTGGGGTCTTTATTTCTTGACTAATGAAAGATGAGTGTCGTACAAAGAATACATGAAACATTGAACGACACAAACGGCCGAAGCCAGGGAGCAGACAATAGGGGGAAATATGAGTACAAAAGGTGAAGGAAAGGAAGGGATTAGAGGTGGGATCGACAGATCACTGTACAATCACAGCACTCATTTAGCCACCTGGCTTGTAGAAAAATTTTGGTGCAAATTCCTCTACGAACGCTCTCTACCGTTTAAGCTTAGCATTCGGATTCTTGTCCGATATGGCAAAGGTGAGAGGTTGGTGGTCGGTATAGATGTTAAGTTGCCTGGCACCATAGAGGTAATTTCTTAGTTTTTGCAGAGACCACACTATCGCCAAGAGCTCACGCTCATTGGTAGCGTAGTTTCCCTCAGTTGCGGACAAGGTACGGGAGATCATGGTTATGGGTCGACCTCCCTGGGACAGGACTGCGCCCAATGCGTGCGAGGACGCGTCAGTGGTCAGTTCGAAGGGTTTAGCGTAGTCGGGATAAAGTAAGAAGACGTCCTCGGAGGCGAGAATTTCCTTGATTTTGTTGAAAACTCTCAGTGCCTCTTCGTCGAGCTGGATACGAACGTTTTTGGACCGATTGGCTCCGATGTTCCCGTTCTCGCCACGCAGGTACTTTGTCAGCGGTTTGGCGATAGCTGCGTAGTCTTTCACAAACCGTCGATAATACCCCGATAGTCCCAGAAACGATCGTAGGCTACGTAGAGTCTGTGGGGTTTCGTAATTCAGGATGTCTCGCACTTTGTCCGGGCAAGTTCTTATCCCACCCTCGGAGACAAGAAATCCGAGGAATTCCACCTCCCTTCTCATGAATTTCGTCTTCTCCAATGACACCCTCATATTTGCCGCGAAAAGCTTTTCGAGAATGCGGCCTATCTCGTTGATGTGTTGGTCCTCGTTTTCAGAGAAGATGATCACGTCGTCGATTTAAACGTGACAACACTTGCCAATCTCATCTCTTAGAACGTCGTCAATAGCTCGCTGAAAAATGCTTGGAGCATTTTTAAGTCCGAATGGCAGTCGGCAGAATTCATACTTGCCATTATTGACAGAGAATGCTGTTTTCTCCCTGTCGCGTTCTGCAAGCTTGATCTGGTGGAACCCCGATTTGAGATCCAGGGTCGTGAAGAAGGTGGACTTGCCCAAGTTAGCGAGGATGACGGAAGTGTCCGGAATGGGATACCTATCCGATACTGTTTTCTGGTTAAGCTTCCTGAAATCGATGACCAACCTCAACTTCCGTTCCCCTGCCTCTGTTGTGCCCTTTTTACCAACGACCCATATTGGATTGTTGTACGGGGAACGTGATGGCCTAATTATGCCGTCTCGTAGAAGGCTGGCCACCTCATTGTTGACAAACTCGGTGGCAGCCATGGGATAGGGGTAGGTCTTTGAGTAAACCGGTTCGTTGTCGGTCGTCCTGATCGTTGCCACCACTGTTGTGTTGTATGGCAGCGATTCTGTTGGGTCAGCGAAAACTCCGGATTGTTCCTTGAGTAGCCGAGAGAGATTTTCGTTACAGTTTGGGATTGCCATTACGCTATTAACGTCCTGGCAGTAGAAGTACATCAGTATCTCCTCTCCGCCTTCATAATAGAGGGTTCCCTTTTTCAAGTCCAGTTTGGCATTTATTTCTCTAAGGAAATCAAAACCTATGATGCCGTCGAATGTTTGTAGTGAGGGTAAAATGAAAAAGTCAGTAGTTTTGCCAAAAATGTTTATGGTGCACTTTTGGCGAATTGTGTCGGTGCCGTGAAGTGTCTTAACAGCAAAAGGGCTTTTGACCGCTTTGATACCCTTAAGGCCACTAAGATCTTTTACATAATTCTTTGCAGCACCTGTGTCAATCAGAAATTTTAGTTTCCCTCCTGCGAATGTCCTGCTGACATAGGGTAGGAGGGATCTGTTCCTAAAAAATTTATCTCGTCCGTCTCTTGATTGGTGTAGCAATCGTCGGGTTGTTCGCCTTCGTCGTAGGCGTCATAAGTCTGGAGCCCTTCATAATTGTGGTCGTCATCTTGTTCTTGAGCCCGTACGTGGTTTATACGTTGCAGTTTCGGAATTGGCTGTCTACCGCTTTCATTGCGCCTCTTTTGAGCCCTCTCTTGATCATGCCATTCTGGCACCGGACGTCCATTGAAAGGGTACCTTTGTACGAAAGGACCCGGAGTGGGCCTATGGTAGTTTCCCTGATTTTGAGGTACCGGTGGCCGTGGTGCTGGCCTATTCTGCCTGAAGTATGACAGTGATGGATCGACCTCCATTGGCGTTGCAGTCTGTCGTCCGACTTCCAACTTCCGATAATGCGGGAGATTGCTAAATTGGTTTGGTCTAGGCCTTGAAAGTTGTTCGTTTCGGTTTAAGAATGACTGGGCAAATGAAGAGCGGGCCTGGTTGGCTTCTAGCTCCCGTGCGAGGGCTAAAGCCGTAGGCATATCAGCGGGTCTTGATGAAAAAAGAATGTCACACAAAGGCCTGTTAAGCCCCGAAATGAAGACTCGGAGCGCATCTTCCCTGTACTTCCTGTTCAGGGATTTTATGAGGTCCCTTTGCTCCCCATAAGTCATGATAGTTTTATTAACTATCAATGTCAGCTTCTTCTCCACCTCGTCATAGAATTCCGTTATAGAAAGCCTACCCTGACGTAATGTGGACATTTCCTGCTCTATCAAGTACACAGGCCTCTTGTCTGCGTACGTGGAGTCCAGCCTGGCTATAATTGCCCCAAAATTCAGAACGGTGTTGAAGGACGCCAGTACTGTGTCGGCAGCCCCTACAATCTTGTTCCTAATGATAGCCACTGCTTGATAATGACGGGAGCTGCCCTCGTATCTTTCAAAAATTTTGTAGGCAGCATGTGCTGCCTGTCTCCAAGAGACATAATGCAGCTGTTCCCCGCGGAATTCAGGCAGAGACTTCACCAAGTCCAACGACTCGTCGCAGTCTACGCCGTCCCTGATCGTCACTGGTTCGTATTCGACGATTGCCGTAGGGGTCTCTAGGGTCGCCAGTCTATTAGTCAGGTCGTCTACGGTAGCCCGGAATTCGGCCCTAGTTTGCTCTGTTGCGGCTTTTATAGCCGCGTTTAGCAACTGCTGAACTACTTGTACCTCCATTGAAGAACAAATTTTAAAAATTCTATTGAAAAATTCTATTGAAAAACTATATTGAAATGAAATCGTTTGAAATCGTTGCTGGGCACTTCACTTACATAAATCTAATGAACGAAAGCATGTTTGGTGTAATAAAATTCGAAAGTCCAATAAAATTCCACTTCAAATTCTTCCTATTCTTGATTGCTCCGGTCCTGCAGTTTTCCCTCGTTGGCGACGCCTCGGCTTGGCGTGCAATGCCTTATGTTCTTTTGCACTTTAGGTTTGATTTTTTGCACGATTGTATACCTTTGTTTGATTTTTGTGTTGGAAACTTTTGTTTTGTTTGAATGTTTTTTGTTTTTTAGTTTTTGAAAATTGGTTTAGTTTGTTTGATTTTTGCGTTGGAAACTTTGTTTTGTTTGAATGTTTTTTGTCTTTTAGTTTTTGAAAATTGTTTTTGTTTGTTTGATTTTTGCGTTGGAAACTTTGTTTTGTTTGAATGTTTTTTGTCTTTTAGTTTTTGAAAATTGTTTTGTTTGTTTTTTGCACTCACACGCGGGTTCGTGCACTCGTGCCACTTCTAACTATCCTTTACCAGGACTTTTTGTGTGTGGCCCCACGTTGGGCGCCAGTTAAATAAAACGAAGTTTATTTTATTTTTCCGTCTTTATTTTAAGCACTATGTGCTTCTGTGGTTGCATTAAGTCTAACTAAATTAAGACCGACTAAGCTAAGACTGACTAAACAACGCAACGAACGAACGACCATGGCAGGAATTCTCCAATTACAGTGCCGGCTACGCCGGGCAATGCCACCATACCAGCGGTGGTCAATGGCAAATTATGCTACATCAGCGCTATGGAACGTCGAGCGGATGCGCGTGCGAGCACTGACTTCTGCGAATACGGCGGCGGCGACGGCGATGGTGACAGCGGCAAGGTTGCGTGATTATGCTTACGTGCTAACTTACATTCACAATAAGCACGATTTAATCATTTTGTGTATTTACTAAATATGTATTAAGCCCTTTAGGAAAAATCCAAGCACAAAATCCAGTCCACATCATTACAGTTAGGCTAATTGCTTTCTTTATTATCATACTGCACCGCATCCTCGGCATGGAGAATCATCACCGGCTGCTTAAACCCACCAATGTGCTTTTCCGTTTCGAAGCGCAGCGAATTGGCGTACATGGGTCGTGCAATGATTAAATCCAACCAGGGAAGATCTTTGAAGGGCTGCAGATACACGAAACAAAATACACTTGCAATATTTTAGCATAATCAATGGGAAAATGAGTACAAAAAACTCACCCGCGTAGTAGTAGCGCACACAAGTTACCCGCCACACCGGTGCCCAGCGAATGGCCCAAATGATCACCGGGTTCAAAGTCACTGAGATGATGCACTTGTAGAGGGCGATGGCATCGCGCACAACACCCTTCTCGGTGGGCGAGGCCTGATCCGAGTCGCCATAGCCGCGATAGTCCGGCGAGATCACGTGGCAGCAGAACATGTCGACGCGATGGCCGGCGCAGCGCCATTTCCGTGCAGGTAGAGCACTACGATACCGGGCACCTTCAGCAGGTGCTCATAGAAGTTCTCCTCGTTGTCGGGCGTCCCCTGCGTCAGTGTTCTGAAAGGGGGTTAGTGCCGCATCGTCATCGGTTATATTCCGTGCTTCCGAAAGTTCCTGCAGCAAAAACTTATGTCAACGATGTGCCACGAAAAAAGTATAAACTCGATATAGCAAACCTGATGGATGCAATTCCAATATATTTGTATCGTTGCGAAAAATGTTTCTTTTTGAGTAATTTAATCAAAAATGACATTTCATGGTGATGGTGAATATAAAAATGTATTCAGAAAGGAAATGTTTGTGATGTTTACGATTTCATTTAAATTATTTCACTCAGCTCAGTCGCATCATCATTTGTGTTTTCATCATGACATTATTTGTACGAAAGCAAAATTGAAATTTGTATTAAAATGTTGTATATTTTAATCAATTGTGATAATAACTATTGTGTTTCTCCAATAATTTTACAGTTTCGTTAAGATAGTTAATCTTTCAAACATTTCTTTTTTTCTTGAACAGCAGTCAAAAAATTAGACATCAAATTTACTCCCAAAACCAACAGAAAATCGTTATGGGCTAACACTGTTTGTGCGGCAACACTGCCTTTGGTGTCCGACCAAAAATAAGTGGCGCTACTTAGGATTTACTTTGGTTTAGTGTTTGCCATTTGTGAAAATGGACCGATTTAGCATCGCTCAACGTGGAAACATAGTGAAAATTCACTACAAAATGGTGAAAATTTGAGCGAACGAACTGGTTTTGTACAAGATGTACAGAGGACAATACGTAATCGCCCTGCTCGTTCGGCCGAAAATATTGCTATTGACCGTTACCGTCAATTCTGAACATTATGGCCACATGATAACCGAGTATTTCTGGCCAGCGATCGAAGATATGGATGTGGAGGAGATATGGTTTCAACGGGACGCGTAATTTCGCGTTTTGGTGATGCCAATTGGCCGTCAAGATCGTGCGATCTGAACCCTTTGGACTTTTTTCTTTGGGGCTACGCGAAAGATCAAGTCTATGCAGACAATCCGCAGACTCTGGAGCAGTTCTTGGCGCCTTACAGCCTGCTGTGTGTAAAAAAGTCATCGAAAATTACCTAAAAAGAATCGAGGTGTGCCAGGCTGCTCGTGGCGGTCATTTGAATGATGTCATATTCCATTACTAATGGCACAAACCAAATATTATTTTGATAATAAAGTTTCATCAAAATTCAAATTTTAACTGATTTATTTTCTTTATTTACTTTTTCGGCTCATGATGGAAAACCCTATATTATTTTGTTACTTATTCATTATCCTGTTCTCTATTAGTCAGTAAGCAAACAATTGTTCTTTGACTTATTATTAATAAATGAAATGAAATAAAAAAAAACAAAATATGTTATGAATTCACCTCAGAAATTAAATTAAATTTAATTGAAACTAAGTTTTGTCCAAAAATTAATAACTTTGTGAATATGCTTTTCTCCCTTGAACTCCCTGCAGTAGTTTCGGCGTAAATTTTATTAAATTCAGTGTGTTTTCAGCGGATATTTTGTTATATCCTTGAATTGTTATATTGGCTTACCATATCTTCCTCCAAAAGGGTAGTCACCTTGTCGTGGTGTGGGGGCTTGCCACGGGCAAGGACGCCGCAGACTAGTCCAATCCGGCTGATGAACGGAATGGAGTCGTCTGGGGCGGAGCCCGTACTAGGCACTACCCCCCCCCCCTAACCCAGGGTGTTACGCGGACCGTGCCCACTGGGTGGTTTGCAGCCAGGGGGTATACCGGCTGTATTCTTACGGTGCCTTCTTGATACCGGGCCACCTCAGGAAGTACAATGGCCTTGCCATGGTATACGGGTTTCTGCGAGGAATTCCACTCGCTCTGCGGGACTACACCGCAACACAGCTAGCAGCTGTGCCGGAGCATTCGCTCCGGACCACAAATGAAGACCTGAGGCCAAGCACCAGCCGAGGAAGAATACCTTCCAGGGTGGCGAGGGGCTCCCTCAGGGGCGGTCGGAAAGCTGGGGGTGCGGTCAGGGGGGGGCGTCAATACGGGGCAGGCCACTGTTTGACATCTCCGCTCTGATTGCATCTGCCAGCGGAAGACCCACCACAAGCCAGGTGAGCACGGTTTCAGCTCTTCCCACTGGCTCCGGAAGCATACCTTCCGGACTGGTGGTAGGAGCAAAACCTATAGGCCCTGCTCCTAGTACCGGTGTCGATGCGGTCGTGCGGGAAATACCCCCGTCAACATCCGCTGCGGCACCGGAGGTAGGGTGGGCTGCTGACGTAATGGCCCCAAGCACTAGTGCTGCTGCGGCCGCGCGGGGAGTGCCCCCGTCGACTTCGGCAAATTTGGCGAGAGGGCCTAAAAAGCAAACCCCAGAATTACCCCCCGTAGGGCAACCAGGTGGCCTGGACGACCCCTTAACACGCGGATTAAGCGGTGCGAGGGTAAAATGGTACCTCCGCTACCTCAGGCAAGGCCTGAGTAAGGAGGAAGCTAGGAGCAGAGCGGTAGAGCATGGCGGAATATCCGCGGCCACGGTGGCTCAACCTACTCTGCTGAGAAAGAGAAGGAGCGATAACATCACTCCCCCCCAACGTCCTGAACTTAAAAAATCCAGGACCACCACTCAGGCACCGGTTGCTAGGACGGGCAAGCACCAAAATAGCAATCGGTCTGGGGATGATCCATTGACGGGCGCAACCTACTCGAGTGTCCTCAGAACACCTGAGGCCACCCGGGTGGCGGTCCTGCCTACGGAATATCCCCAGAAGACACTGAGTAAGGAGGAGCTCTCTTTTCTCGAGGAGGCTATCGTAGGGGAGATAGCCAAAGGGTGGGCCACCCCACTGGTGTTCAGTGGCATCCACTTCCGGCCGGGACATCTGCTAATGGACTGCAGTAACCAAGGTACTGCAGACTGTCTCCGGCAGGTAGTCCCGAAGCTGGAGGATTGGAAGGGAGTGGGGCTTCGTGTTGTGCCTTGGAGATGATGTCCCCAAGACACACCACGTTACCGTATTCCTTCCCAGGAGCGCTGGACAGGAACCCAGCAAGCTTTTTGCGTTAATTCAAGCGCAAAATGCTGGGGTCTACACAAACCTTTGGAAGGTGGTTACTTCTAAGGAGGAGGGCCATGGTGTCCTGTGGAGCCTGGTGATTGATGAGAAATCCCTCGCCAAGATCAGGGAAAACGGGAACGCCCTAAATTTCAGGTATAGGAGCGTCCCAATTCATGCCCCCAGACCTGGAGGCCCGAATAGTGCGTAGTGCGACAGGCCCCCCTACGCAAACAGTGGAAACTGGGAATACACCGGTGGAAGCAGGGCCCTCAGGTGGAGTACGATCTGCCGAATCCGGGAAAACACCGGAAGGTGGAGAGGCAGCCGGAGCAGAAGTAATTTTGCAGGCCTCCCAAGATTCCCTTGAGGAGCTAAACATTGAAACGCTGGGGCTTCAAGGTAGTACGAACGAGGAAGACGAGCAGCTGTCGGACGAAATTTCGAGAACGACGCTGCTGGAGATGGACGATGATGCCTCTCCTAAACTCTAACCCTCGGGACATGAAGGTTGTTCAAATTAACCTTCATCACGCGAAGGTGGCATCGGCCGTCCTAGCGCATAAGTTCACCCGAGACCACATCGGGGCGGCGCTAGTGCAGGAGCCCTGGTGCTATAACGGCAGAGTATGCGGGCTCAACTCGTAGCAAACCAAGGTAATTTGGGACACAAGGGACGAGATACCTCGTGCCTGCGTGGTAATTGAGAAAAATATTAACTATGTCTGTATTTCAGAGTACATGTCCAGGGACCTTGTAGCGGTGGCGATGACGGTCCAAATCGAGGGTCGAGACCTCGAGATCGTCCTGGCGTCGGCGTATTTCCCAGGAGAAGACATGGCTGTTCCCCCCCATGAAGTGCAGGGCCTGGTGGAGTACTGCAGAGCAAACGCCTTGCCACTCCTAATAGGCGGGGACATGAACGCCCACCACACTATCTGGGGAAGTACTGATGATAATCTAAGGGGTGAGTACCTACTCGATTATATATTAGAAACTAACCTAGTTATATTCAACTCGGGATGTTCCCCGACTTTTGTCACTAGAGTTAGGCAGGAGGTCCTAGACCTTACCATAGGTAACAGTAGGATTAGTGACTATGTACCTGATTGGAGAGTATCGAATGAGCCCTCCCTATCAGATCATAGGATGATCGAATTCCGATTAGCAGCCACCCTGCTGCGTAAACCAGAGGTGAAATACCTAGGTGTAACACTAGATTCGAAGTTACTCTGGAACAAGCATGCGGCAAAGGCGGTCATGGTATGTAGATCCTTGGCAGGCAAAACCTGGGATGTAACCCGAGCATACTGAAATGGATGTATACCATGATTGTGAGGCCAGTACTCACATATGCAGCAGTGGCATGGGCCCCGAGAGCCACACTCACAACAGTGAGGAAAAAACTCGACAAGGTCCAGCGACTTGCGTGCACGTGTATCACAGGTGCACTGGAGGTGATACTTAAAATATCGCCATTGCACATAGCAATTGAGATGGCGGCCAAGCGGACTGGCCAGAACTAGTCAAGGGGGGGATCACATCCTTAGGCACAGAGACTTAGATGTGCTATCCACTAGTAACCCTTATGTTTTGTATCCGATGGATACAATAACAAGAACATATAACTACGAAAAATACTTCGGAGTTTATATGTGCAATAAAACAGACTGGGCCTGGGAAGACCACCAGATCCATTTTAGACCACACACAATTAAGTGGTTTACAGATGGCTCGAAAACGCACGAGGGAACAGGGGCAGGGGTGTTTGGACCTCGCCTCAAGCACTACGAGCCCATGGGGAAAACACCCAGCATATTCCAGGCGGAACTGTATGCTATCAGGCTCTGTGTGCAGTTCAATCTCGAGCGTGGGTACAGGGGCCAAGACATCGTCATCTGCTCCGACAGCCAAGAAGCCATCAAAGCACTAATCTCATATGAGATAACCTCAGGGTTAGTGCTGGAATGCATCGAGGCATTGAATGCACTGGGCAGGTGTAACCAGGTGAAGATCCTCTGGGTTCCAGGACACAGAGGTATCGGAGGAAACGAGGAAGCGGACAGCCTCGCTAGAACCGCGGCAGCCACGCCCCCCCTGGGTCCTGAACCCTTCATTGGACTGTGCAAAAGCGCCATAACGGAGTCACTCAGACTTGAGGAAAGAACCAGGAAAACAGAACACGGAGCTAGCGCCTCCGGTCTCAGGCAATCGAAAATCTTCATCAAAGATTATAACCCCAAATGGAGTGAAGAATGCCTCAAACTAAGGAGAAACCAGCTTAGACAGGTAACAGGTCTGATAACTGGGCACTGCAGATTGAGGAAACACATGCATACAATCGGGATAGAACAGGTAAGCGTCTGTAGACTCTGCGAAACAGCAGAGGAGACTCCCGAGAACATCATATTGCACTGTTATGCGGCTTGTCGCAGCAGGCTACGTTACCTGGGCCAGTTTTGGCTTGCAGAAGAGGACGTAAAGCACCTAAACCCCCGCGAGTTACTAAGTTTCATTAGGGCGGTAGGTTTAGGGGATGTACTCTAACAATTGTAGGGGGCACAATAGATCAATCCTGGTCTCAGTGCAATATACCCCTTATCAATTCTATTCTATTCTATTCTATTCTATTCTATTCTATTCTATTCTATTCTATTCTATTCTATTCTATTCTATTCTATTCTATTCTATTCTATTCTATTCTATTCTATTCTATTCTATTCTATTCTATTCTATTCTATTCTATTCTATTCTATTCTATTCTATTCTATTCTATTCTATTCTATTCTATTCTATTCTATTCTATTCTATTCTATTCTATTCTATTCTATTCTATTCTATTCTATTCTATTCTATTCTATTCTATTCTATTCTATTCTATTCTATTCTATTCTATTGTAACGATAAGACAGTCTGTCGCTGTGCAAAGCATCCCTGCCGCTTCGAGCCGTGCTATAATTCAATGTGGCAACGACGGCCGCGATAATAACTTTTAGTCCAACCTGGCAACGACGATTGCGATCATCATGGAAGCCTTTAGTCCACTCTGGAATGCGCGAGAACGGTCCGTGCAATGGCCCGACAGGTATAAAAGGCAGCCGGGTGCGGCGCAGCGAGTCAGTCTTGTTTTGACAAGTGAAGTTGCCACACGGAGTAATTAAGCAAATACTTAAGTGAACGAACAGTAAAGTGTAAACTGTGAATAATAAAGTGACGGTTGGTTTTTAATTGGCTGCGTTCGAATAAACAAAGTTGTTTCATTTTCAAATTGCACAATCCAGTGATACGTAACAGCCCACTAGACCTAGTATTCGTAACACTTGGTGTCAGAAGTGGGATTGTGGAAAATTGGAAGTAAACAAATAAATAATTAATATTATAAAAGCACGGACATGGTTAAACTCGAGCTGCTGAAGGTAGACCAGCTGAAGAAGGAGCTGGCTGCCTGGAATTTGCCGACTGCTGGCGGAAAAGTGGAGTTGCAGCTGCGCTTGCGAGAGGCGTGTGAGGCACGAGGCATCGATTGGGCTGCGCACGAGTTCGGAACGCAGGAGCTAGAGGCGTTGGCCAAGGTGGAGGAATCGCTTGCTGTTGCTGCGTCGCCGCACAGTACGGCTGCAGCGGCCGCGCCACTACAAGCATTGGACATGAGCCAGCTAATGGTTGCAATTAAAGGCATGTTCGAGACTTCCAACCGGGAAATGGCAGCCGAAATGGAAAAGGAAAATCGCGAAATGGCGGCACAAATGTCAGCGAAGCACGAAACTACGAATCTCGAAATTTCGGCAAAAGTCGAGACTGAAACTCGAGAAATGGCGGGAAATTCTGCGCGCATAGAGCAGAAGGTGGAGGAAATTTCCAATAGGCTGAACGTGAAAGTTGAGCATCTCGAGACGCGAATACATAATTGGGACAAATGAGTTGACGAAATGGGTGAATCCCTGAACAGACGAATTGACAACCTGGATGAGTCCTTGAATAAGCGAGTTGGCAGTCTGGAAGATTCGATGCACAGAAAGATAGACGAACGGCTTCGAGAGCCACAGCCACGAGAATGTTTGCCAGAACAGAAGTGCCTACATATGATGGTGCTGTGCCGTTCGATACATTTAAATTGCAATTCGACTTGGCTGCTTTGGAAAATCAGTGGACGGATATCAGGAAAGGTCGGAGGTTGGCACTGGCGCTGAAAGGTCCTGCGGCTGAGGATCAAATCAGTTCCAGAATGTTTAAGAAGTGATTACGGTGCCATCATAAGAGCGTTAGCGGCGAAGTATAGCGACGAGCACAACCATGCGCTATACTACTGTGAGCTGAAGAACCGCAAGCAAAGAGCCAACGAGGCGGTGCAGACATATGCAGCAGACATTGAGCGGCTCGTACAGTTGTGCTACCCAAAATTTGGTGCTGATGATCTCGCGAAGATAAAGATTGAGTCATTTATTGAAGGTCTTCATTATCCAGAAACACGTCGCAGTGCGTTGATGATGGGCAAGCCAACATTTAAGGAAACGGTGAACAGCGCGATGACATATGAAGCGGCATGGATTGGGAGCACTCGGTATGCACCTGCAAGGATACGCCAGATTCAGGCGGACACCGACATTCCGATCCAGGCCATAACCTCTGAGAGACCGGACAGGCCACGGGTGGTCTCCTCTAAAGTTGTTTGCTGGGTATGTGGCAAGCAGGGCCACATATCACGAGACTGCCGCCAACGAAAGAGGCGTTCCCGTTCTCGATCGCAATCGCCTGGAGCGAGGAATACAGACAATCGAGGCCCAGCCAACAAGCGCCGGGCTGAGCGCGGCGAGTCGTTGAACTAAAACGGGTCAGCCCAAAGGGGCGTGAGCTGATCCCCACAATCCTCCGCCCCACCATCCTTGTCTCACAGCTGAAACGACAGCCCAGCAGCTTGACAATTGAAGGAAGGATAGATGGAAAGTTCGTGTTGACACTGGATACTGGAGCGTCATATTCGATCATAAAAAGGAAGCTGCTGAAGAACTGGGAACGGCTGCATGGCATACAGCTGCGGACTGCGACTGGCGAGCGCGCGCCGGTAAGAGGCAAGGTTACAAAAACGATCGCTATCGGCACCAGCAGCCTGGAACATGAGTTCATCGTCGCGGATATAATGGACGACGTGATTATCGGCGTGGATTTCATGATTAGGCACGGTTTTACGCTGGACCTGAAGGAAAATGTGCTGAGATATGCCAACGTTGAATTTCCGCTGCAGACCGGCTATTTAGCGAAGCATGGCGGTAAGGAAGGTTGTATCGTGTCAACACAGGAGGATACCAGCGAATTCTGAGGCGATTGTGTGGGCAAAGTTGGACGAGGACGATGGGACGAGTCGGCTGTGGGTAGTAGAAGCACCGAAACAAGGCCACGACAACATCATCATCGGACGTACATTAGTGGAACCTAAAAATGGCAGAATACCAGTCAGAATACTGAACCCCCTGAATGCACCCAGATATGTCGGGAAAGATGAGGTAAACGGCGAGTGTAAGGAAGCTGTAGCAGTGGTCAATTGCGAGAGTAGCCCGCCTGGAGGTAATAAGAAGAGCGGTTTTAACATGGCCGCCATACCGCAGGAGAACCAGTGGAGCAGCGAGTTGACGGCCAAGCAGAAACAGAAGGCGAGGTCACTCCTGCAGCACTATGGGTCAATATTTGCGGCAGAAGCAGGCGGAAGAACAGCCATAGTGAAGCACAACATCGACACCGGAAGTGCAAAACCGATTCGCCAACCGCCAATACGAGTTCCTCTGGCCAAGAGGGAGGAGGTCACAAATTTGATCGAGAACATGGGGAAAGACAAGGTCATAGAGCCCTCTTCGGGCCCCTGGTGCTCGCCGGTCGTGCTAGTCAAGAAAAAAGATGGCAGTACCCGGTTTTGTGTGGACTATCGGAAGCTCAATGATGTGACCAAGAAGGACAGTTATCCACTACCTCGAATCGATGACACCCTGGACACACTGTCAGGCACGCAGTGGTTCTCCACGCTCGACTTACGCAGCGGCTATTGGCAAGTAGAGCTTGCAGACAAGGACAAGGAGAAAACGGCTTTCAGTGTTGGCGATGGTTTATGGCAGTTCACCGTCATGCCGTTTGGACTCTGCAACGCACCAGCAACATTCGAGCGGCTAATGGAACGCGTGCTAAAAGGGCTGCATTGGCGGACGTGTCTGGTGTACCTCGACGACATAATCGTGATGGGTAAAAACTTCGACGACCACCTGGGAAAGCTAAAGGAGGTATTCGAGCGGATACGAGAAGCCGGGCTTAAACTTAACCCAAAGAAGTGCTCGCTGTTCCAAAAGGAGGTCAAGTATCTGGGTCATACGGTTTCCGCCCGCGGAGTACATACGGATGAAGGCAAAATCACGGCGGTGAAGGAGTGGCCCCGGCCACGCAATCTACACGAACTCCGCAGTTTCCTGGGCCTGTGTACATACTACCGCCGATTTGTTCCGGGATTTGCGAACATAGCCAGCAGCCTGCACAAACTGACGAAAAAGAGCCAAGCTTTCGAGTGGAACGAGGATCAGGAACAGGCTTTTGCACGTCTGAATGAAAAACTGTGCAGTGCTCCAATTCTGGCCTTCCCCGTGCCTGGGGAGATGTTTGTGCTGGATACAGATGCAAGCGGGAATAGTATTTGCGGTGTGCTATCACAGATAATAGACGGCCAGGAACAAGTGATAGCGTACTACAGTAGGGTTCTATCGAAACCGGAACGCAACTACTGTGTGACACGGAGAGAACTGCTGGCGGTATTGGACTGCGTAAAACACTTCCACAAATATCTGTATGGACAAAGGTTTCGCCTGCGCACAGATCATGCGGCATTGAGATGGCTCCTGAACTTTAAGGATCCTGAAGGGCAATTGGCGCGGTGGATCGAGCGACTGCAGAGCTACGACTACACGATAGAGCATCGCAAGGGCAGTAGCCATGGAAATGCCGATGCCTTGTCACGCCGTCCGTGCAAAGTCGAATGCAGGCCGTGCTCGCGAGCCGAAAGCAAAGAACAGATAGTGGACGCCCGGTTGGTAAGCGTTATGCCAGAGGAAGAGTGGTCTGCGGAGAGGCTACGAAAGGACCAGCGTGAGGATGCGGATCTTGCAAAAATCATCGAAGGCAAGAAGCAAGGCGCACGTCCAGACTGGCAGGAGGTGGCCGGCGAAAGCCCAATCGCTAAGGCTTACTGGGCACAGTGGAAAAGTCTACGGCTGAAGGAAGGATGCCTGTACCGCGAATGGGAGAGCGCGGATGGTCGGACCAGCAGCGCTCTAATGGTAGTGCCGAAATGCAGAATCAACGAGGTCATCGAGGCATACCATAACGACTCCAGTGGAGGGCACCTGGGTATCACCAAAACCGTCGCCAAAATAAAAAGACGATTCTACTGGGTAGGATGTCAGGAGTCTGTAGCCGAGTGGATTAAGAGCTGCGACCGATGTTCAGCCGCGAAAGGGCCGACAAGAAAATCTCGAGGACGCAGTACAACGTAGGAGCGCCCTTCGAGCGGATTGCTATGGACGTCGCCGGCCCATTCCCAACTAGCAATGCTGGTGGTAATGGATTACTTCAGCAAATGGCCCGAAGTGTACCCTATTCCTAACCAGGAGGCCACTACGATCTCGGAAAAGCTGGTAAACAACTGGGTAGCCCGGTTCGGAGTTCCGTTGGAGTTGCCCTCAGATCAAGGCCGGAATTTCGAGTTTGTGTGGGCTGCTGGGGATAAAGAAAACGCGTACCACTCCTTTGCACCCACAGTCCGACGGCATGGTGGAACGCTTTAACCGGACACTGGAGGAATACCTGCGGAAAGTGATAGGCAGGAATCAAAAGGATTGGGACACGCATATCCCCCTGTTCCTGATGGCGTATAGGTCAGCCCCGCACGACACGACATCACTCACTCCAGCCCGAGCAGCGTTCGGCACAGAGTTGCGGTTACCCGCTGACTTGAAGTTCGGGGTAGTCGGCGCGACGGGAGGCGCTAAGACGGATTACGTGGTCAATAAGCGGGCGGAACTGGAGGAAATTCACCAGTTTATAAGGGGCCGCACCAAACTGGTCAGCGATAAGGCGATAGCCAGATACGATCTACGGGCCAACTCAGCAGGGTTCCAAGAAGGCGATCTGGTAATGCTCTACAACCCGCAGCGGAGGAAAGGTTTGTCTCCGAAACTTCAAGCGTCATGGGAAGGACCGTACGAAGTCGTGACTAGGATTAATGACGTGGTATACCGGATTCAACGTTGCAGCAATAGAGGCGCTAAGCTGAAGGTAGTCCATTTGGAGCGTCTGGCGCCTCATCACAGCGGAGTCTCGGCACTTGTTCGGGACGAACAAGTCTAAGTGGTGGGCAGTGTAACGATAAGACAGTCTGTCGCTGTGCAAAGCAACCCTGCCGCTTCGCGCCGTGCTATAATTCAATGTGGCAACGACGGCCGCGATAATAACTTTTAGTCCAACCTGGCAACGACGGTTGCGATCATCATGGAAGCCTTTAGTCCAATCTGGAATGCGCGAGAACGGTCCGTGCGATGGCCCGACAGGTATAAAAGGCAGCCGGGTGCGGCGCAGCCAGTCAGTCTTGTTTTGACAAGTGAAGTTGCCACACGGAGTAATTAAGCAAATACTTAAGTGAACCAACAGTAAAGTGTAAACTGTGAATAATAAAGTGACTGTTGGTTTGTAATTGGCTGCGTTCGAATAAACAAAGTTGTTTCATTTTCAAATTGCACAATCCAGTGATACGTAACAGCCCACTAGACCTAGTATTCGTAACACTATTCTATTCTATTCTATTCTATTCTATTCTATTCTATTCTATTCTACTATATCTTTGAAGATGGATAGTTGTTGGACTCCGGGTTCAAGTAAACCCCTTTTATTCACAATTAGATGCACGTTAGATGACTAGGGAGAAAGTTTGTCAACTTTGTTGAGCCAGTTAATAGCGCAAACATAGCTTCACATCGTATGCATTGCGCTCTAAGGTCATCGTAAAGTTGAAAAGAAATGTTGGAATCCGATCCAAAGTTTTGAAACCTTGGCTTACATAAGCTTTAAGATTATGTAAACAACCCCCGGAAGCATTTCTGAAAAAAAAGGCCTGCTCACTTCTTTTTCTGACTTGCAGCCCATACCATACACCCACATATGCTATTCTTCACTGTTAATGTCAGATTTTTGTTATTAACAGGATCCTTTTCAAATTAGTTAATGCCTTTTAATGCCAAATATGTCAAACCATTATCAGTTAATAATGAATCGTCCCACTTTCTATAGATAACAACATATTGTCCCGGAAGCCCGGTTTTCTAAGCTCTTTGATGGACTCTTACGATAGCAGTTCTGTTCTCCTTGTAAGTAAGCTAACTATTGGCTTCTTACATGTTGTTATGTAGGGTAAATTGTTTTTTCAGGACTTTTCTTATAAAGTCACTGCTACTGGGTTTTATAAAATATTTCTGTACATTTCTGAAGATATTGGATGCAACTAGCCTTAGATTATGATGCACTGATCGCAAAAAAAACTAATCCTCTTGCTCGGGTAGCTTAAGAAAATGGCCAGATCGTAGTAACGATGCAAGATTTTCTGTTTCTTTCGAGATTTAAGATGGCTCTTTGAAATGACGAATGTGGTCTCCCAAAAGTTTCCCTAATTTCATGAAATTGTTTGTCAATTATGGAAAATTTTATTTATTTTAAAATTGATTTCCATAAAATTTCAAGCAGATATACGGTTCCAAATGATTTACAAGTCCGTTTACTATTCAATGGAATACAAATTTTCCAAAAAAAAATTAATTACGGAAATTCCCGTATTACTGTGAAACCTAAATTGGAGCGTTAGCGGCAAGCAACTGTCAAAATTGCTTCATGCCCATACAAATTGTATGGGGCAAACCGCAATTGAAACGCTCTGACGCTAAGCTATTCGAATTTCCAATTTTGACAAGGCGTT
This sequence comes from Melieria omissa, assembly GCA_963971225.1. Classification (NCBI taxonomy): domain Eukaryota; kingdom Metazoa; phylum Arthropoda; class Insecta; order Diptera; family Ulidiidae; genus Melieria; species Melieria omissa. The sequence goes on along the minus strand of OZ020269.1, from coordinate 49,061,928 downwards.
AGCAGTTGAAATTGGCTGCGACAAACAAAAACACCTGTGATTTATATTTTATTTGATTTAGGTTAGGTTAGGTTAGGTTGCGGTGGCTGCCTCTATGAGAGACACACTCGGAGGCCTGAAAGGCCCATTGTGATACCACATACTTCACCCGTTTTTGAACTATGTATGAAACACTGTTTTGCCAACATATGTTACAGCACACATTTCAAGCGGATTTGGAAAGGGGGAGGGACCTATAGTTTAACGCCGAATCCCAACGGCGATTGGCAGCTTTTCGTTCACACTTGGAGGTTTTGCCATTGCCAACCAAGAGCGCACTTGTGCGATTCTTGTAATTCTCATTCCCTTCATGTGGATAGCGATAGAAGTAGATGAGTTGTTCACCAGCCCGAGCCAGGAATCGAACCTGGAGCCTTTGGTATGAGAAGCCAGCGCGCTACCCGCTTGACTATCGAGGCCGGCTTTGATTTGATTTAAATTGTGAGGAATTTATTCAAATAAGAGCTAAGTTTTGCAAAATAATAATAATTCGTTGTTTATTGGCAACTAAACAGATATTTTTTTGACATTTGTTTTCATTTCATGATTTTGACAATCCCAACGCCACGCTTCAATTTCGGTATGCCGCACTAAGCGAGAGCGTTGCGTCAGAAAACGCAACGCTCAACGCTCCAAGTTAGGTTTCCCAGATAGTTTTGTACGCAAACTATTTTGCAGCGTTTTGTGATTATATTGTCAATAAATACGAGCACATGGAAAATTATTATTTTAATGCATCTAAAAAAGAACAAAAAGTGCAGTTAAGGCATATATGAATAATGTTGATAGCTTTTTATAAACAGAGAAGCCATTTTGGAGGTCAAAATTAATCATAACATAATTTTGACTTGCCTATATGCAAACTTATTCTGACTAGTGTAGATGAGGGATAGCGGATAAATACGAATGGTAAGGGAGGGGTCTGGGTTGTGAACCGGGTTTGGTTTTTGGCTCTAACTTCACAGAATAAAGATATCGAAAAATCGAAGATACCGTTGGAAAGGTAAATATACAACGCAAATTTGGTATGCAAACAGATTACCGTTTTGGTTAAAATTTAGCTCTCTACGTCTACTTTTCTAAGGACCTGATTTTTGGCTTTTCCAAAAAAAGTGGCTGGAACCATCTCGCAAATCCCAATTAAAGTCGGACAATACGAAGAAAACACACATTTTTTTTAAATCAGTTGAGAATTTATTTAATCAGGAGGCTTCAAGAGGTGAAAAAAAGTTGTAATGACGCGAAATACGAACGCGTTCTCGCATTGACCCACTTCAAGTGAACTCACCGAAATCGAGTGAAATAACATAAAATTACTTTATTTTAATAAATCCGGCAATATTTGACCGTGCTAGTACAAATGTAGGACAAAAAGAGGTGGTTAATAACCCAGCCTCCACAGTGGTTTACAGCCCAACCACGATGCCATTTTGGAAACTTTTAAAATAACGATACTTCAACATTAGCACTTAAATAAAAAGTAAAAAAGTTTTCGCAGAGGATTTTTAAACACGATGTCTGTAGCTGCCACAAGCAATACGTGTTTACACTTCGGTGTAACCACAAAAGCAGAGTCATATCAAATGAAAAACTTGACAGTTGAAAGATTGGCGATACGTCAATTAATTAATTAATGACAGCCGGATACCGCGACTAAGGCCTAGCTACCCGCAACCATCCTTGTTCTGCGTGCAAATTTTTTTACAAGGTTGGAATTAACCTATAGTTTTATACCAATTCCGAACGGCGAGTTGGGAGCTTTTTCATAGGCAATTTTACTCTCAGAGTATTTTCCTGCTGAGACGAAAGCTGCCGATAGAAAAATTGTTGTTTTCCTTTTTTTTCGGTGTTAACGCAACGGAGTCTTGAACTTGGGTTCGAAAGTCGCATTTGACTCCCGGCCCAACGCATTAGCTAGCTCAGCTAGGGCTACGATACGTCAATTAGGGGAAGAAAAAATAGTAATGGTTCACAATCCAGCCCTTTCCCTTATGTATAGGAATACATAGTGAGAAGGTGAGTATATGTTGTGGGAGAATACATATAAGGTTTATTATTTATTTCAGGCGATGGCAGGCAACGACGTGAATAATGGTTAGGTGTCAAAAAAAAATATTTATGGAATTATGTTTCTCGATACAAATTTTTAACCTTTGGTTCACCCAGATTGTGATTTTCCAAAAAAAATTGAGAAACACGCTTCTTATTATTTTTGATTTGGAGTATTTTCGCCAAGTTTGAAACTAATTGGTCTGTTAAATAACGTTTTTACGGGTGTAACACATTACCCGCCACTTTAATCAGACGCCAATATTTGGATGCTTTGATTTATAATTAAAGAACTCGTCAACAGTTTATCTTAAAGGTCAGTATGCAGCTCTCAAGAAAAGCGAAAACATATAAAAAAAGCTCAAGAAATGCTCAAGGAAATTTCCTTGAGTCAAATTTACTTGAGGTGTACGCAGCTCACAAGAAAACTGATTCGGTTTTTTAATAAATTTTTTCATTGAAAAGTGAAATGACAACACTGATTTCGGGAAGAAACATGTGTGTACCTATTTATTTCTCAAAAGAAAAGTGACAGCTGCCTGCCTTACATGCCGGCCATGAAAATGCCGCAGTCCAACGTGAGCAATAGGTCGTCCCTTAAATATCTCAAGACACGTAATAAAAACGTAGTCGGTTGCAATGTTTAAAAACTTACTTATCGTCGTCCATTTGGAGCGAACTGAATTTTATTATTAAAATTAAAAATTTTCCAGTAGAATGCAAATCAACTTGTCAAATTTACTTGACTACTACTTTTTCACGCTCAAGAAATATATGCTCGTTTTTTCTTAAGCGTTTTCTTGAGAGCTGCATACCGACCTTAAAGAGTTCACTGTGCAACAGCTTTTTCTGACCTGGACACGGCCACTACTGGTCGGTAGTACTGGTACAAGGTATATTCAAAGTATATCCTAAGTAGCGCCACTCTTTTTTGGCCGGACACTAGTGGCAGTGTTGCCGCACAAGCAGTGCTACCCCATAACGATTTTCTGTTGGTTTTGGGAGTAAATTTGATGCCTAATTTTCTGACTGCTCTTTCCAATCAAGAAATAAAGAAATGTTTGAAAGATTAAATGACTTAACGAAACTGTAAAATTACTGTAGAAATACAATAGGTTTAAGGGGTACAACTAGTTTGACCGCATGAAAAAAGGAGATTTATTGTGAATTTTGAATTTTGTGAAGTATTGCATCGAATGTTTTAAAATTTTGCAGATATATTTATGCATAAATAATGAATACAAAGCATATATGTAATACTTCTATATTGGCACTAACGTATCTTCACAATGTGTTTTCATTCGGAAATCAAAGGGAGACAAGCGATGAGACAGAAAACACGAAATTTTGTGAATATATTTCTATGCGTGTATACATGTGCACTTCTACACATGAACAACTGTCAAACTGCTCCTGGGGCGTTTGAAGAAATTTCAGTTATTTTCGGCAAATTTATATTTTTTTCCAGTCAATTTTTTCCCGTCTGAACGCACCTGACTTCTTGCCACTTTTGAAATACGTCAAGGTACATTCGTTTATACGCTTTCTCGCTCATAATTCACTATTGCTGTACTGTGATGTTGGCGAATGTACTTTGAGCTTAGTGCCAATATAGAAGTACAACATATATGATACAAAGTAATTTTTTCAAATGAAAATATTCGATTTTCAGCAAGTTATCCACCATCTCCTGAGTCTTCAGAAAAAAAAGGTTCTCCCACTGCTGCAGTGATTGTAGCCTTCGCAGTGCCTGAAATCAAAAAAACCAAAAATTTTACTTAACTAGGTTATATTTCCTATACAATGACCCTCGGTTGTAAAAAAAAATCAAATGCAACAAAATGGCGGCTTTTTGAAAAAAAAATTAAAATTTTGCTGAAAAATCTGATGGTTTCTGGCCTGGCATAATTATACTTTTCATCCTATCATTAAACTGGAGGGTCATTGTATGGAAAAACAAATTCACAATAAGCTAAAAAAAGACCCAAGTCGATCGCATGATTTGTTTTCGAGTTACAGCTGCAGCAAATTTGAAAAATGTAGTTTTGAGAAAAACGCGTTTAAAGTTTTAAAACCGTGTTACCGCGTAGTGAACGAGACGGATTTGAGGCTCTGTATCTCAGAGACTTTTACGAGTTCGACAAAATCCGTTCGTATACTTTTTCTATGATAGTTATACTATAAAAATATGAAATAAAACAAAAAACGAAATTTTCAAAATTTCAAACTAGTTGTGCCCCTTAACCACAATTGATTAAAATAGATAATAGATAATAATACAAATTTCTATTTTGCTTTCGCACAAATAATTTCATGATGAAAACATAAAACATTCCGAATCAATATCAAGGTAATTTTGTTATCGTACAAGGTAAAATGCGAACCACAAAGTTTCTTTTAATAAATCATTTCAAAATGTTTGTGTTATAGTAATGTCGTGCATCTTCAGAACTTTTAATACGTACTAAAAATGGGTTTTTATTCATTTTGATTGGTAATATAGGGTGTTTTTTTTAGAGGTTTGTTTTTCGAATAGAGATAAAACTGGCATTTTGTGGTCAAATCTGGAAACTCTAATGTCATTTATGTTCAGTTTGGTTTGCCATTTCATCATGAACAGGTTGACAAAAAAACAACGCTTGCAAATCGTGCAAATTTATTTCGAAAATAATGGTTCAGTTCGCGAAGTTTACCGCAAGCTCCGTCCATTTTATGGTCAATCAGAGCAATTAATTCGGTTAACCATGGGTCGTTTTCGCACTACGTTTACTCTATGTGATAATACGCATCCGCAGAGACGTCGAACAGTGCGCACCGAAGAAACAATTGCCGCTGTAGAGCAAAATGTTGAAGAGGACCCGAATGAATCGATTCGCCACCGTGCACAGCAATTGGAGCTTTGTCCATCAACTTTAAAAATTGGACCTGTAGAATTGGCTTTATTCGAGCCAGCCGCGGCGGCCACATGCCCGAAATCATATTTAAACATTAATGGCATAAAATTATCCTTCCAATAAAGCCAAATTGATGGACATTAAAACGATTTTCTTGTGTTTTATTTCAATTCAAAGTTCTATACCTCTAAAAAAAACACCCTATATAAACTCACAACACGATAATTTAATCAAAAGGTGATGAATGTGTTCAGAAGAACATTTTCGTATTCATTATTAAATTTCTTTGATGCGACTGAACTAATTTTAATGAAATCATAATCATTACAAACATTCCCCATATAAATACATTTCTATATTCACCATCGAGAACAAAAATTTCAACCCTGTCTTATAATAATTTGACCACTTTCACCACAAAATGTGCAAATTTCACCACCAAGGCAAAAATGAAATGTCATTTTCATTAAATTACTCAAAAGGACAATTTTTCGCAACGATATACATATATTGGAATTGCATCCATCAGGTTTGCTATATCGAGTTTTCGTGGCACATTGTTGACATGAGTATTTTGTGCTGCAGAAACTTCCGGAAGCCCGGAATATGACCGATGACGATGCGGAGGAGAACTTCTACGAGCACCTGCTGAAGGTGCTCGGCATCGTAGTGCTCTACCTGCACGGTAATACGGGGTCGCGCGGCGCCGGCCATCGCGTTGACATGTTTTGCTACCATGTGCTCACGCTGGACTATCGCGGCTATGGCAACTCGGATCAGGTCTCGCCCACCGAGAAGGGTGTTGTGCGCGATGCCATCGCCGTCTAGAAGTTAATCACCTCATTCCCATTTCCCATTGATTATGCTAAAATATTGCAAGACCCATGCTCGCCAATTCGCTGCGCTTCGGAGTATTAAAGAGTATTATTTGTGATGTTTTTCAATTAAAACCAATTTTCAGTAGCTAGTAGGCAAATGTCAGTGTTTTACAGTTTTCAATTAACCGTGAGGGATTACCATAATACTTATGGCCCTTTCATTTAACAAAAGGTTACGAATAGGTTGCTGTGGTACTTGAACATATAAACATTCGCCAATATATTCAAAAAATACAACAGGAATAACATTTGAATTTCATTTGCAACTAACAATGACTTGTGGTGAATATATATAACGAAGGCAGAGTTGCTCTTGAATAACAAATGAAATAAATTAAATTTGTTCATAAATTTTGGTAAAAACCTACTAATTTATGAGAATTTTATTAAGCTTACTTTTCTCTGGTTATACCAACATAAAAAGTAAGCGATTCCTTTATAAAATCGTCTTAAATTACGTTTAAGAAATTCATAGAAACTGCAATTTTTTCAGTATTTTTCACGTACACGCAATCCTGCCACTAGTGTCCGGCCATCGTGGTGAGCTCAGTTTTACACGTGAACAACAACAATTTGACAGTTCTTGTCATACAAAATCGACGTCTGGTTGTCAAAGAGTGGCGCTACTTAGGATTTACTTTGATATATTAACAAGGTACGCCAGGCTCAGAGAGCCGTCAAAATAAGGGGGTCAAATCAGAGTTGCTTTTTGTTAGGAGTGAATTGTTGGTTGCATCTTTTAGTATTTGTTCTTCAAACTCTAAAAACTGCATTTATGTAGGACAAATGTTATAATTAGTTAATTTTAATAGAATGCCACAAAGATAATTTGGTATTAATTGTTATAGTGTTGCCGAATGTCTTATACATTTTTTGCCCATTCAAAAATAAAAATTTAATGTAAATTTCTATGGAAGAGTTTTTGATAATTTTTTATTTACGTAAAATCTTTTTCTCATTTGTTTTTGTTTTAAATTTTTTTTTAAGTTCCTTATTCTAAACTAAATTACAGCTGAATTGGTAGGGATGTTGTTTCTGGTGTGTGTTTAGTGTAACGATAAGACAGTCTGTCACTGTGCAAAGCAACCCTATCGCTACGCGCCTTGCTATAATTCAATCTGGCAACGACGGCCGCGATAATAAGGGGAACTTTTAGTCCAACCTGGCAATGATGGAAACTTTTAGTCCAACCTGGCAATGATAGCTCGCGATCATCATGGAAACCTGTAGTCCACTCTGGAATATGCGAGAACGATCTGCGCAATAACCGGACAGGTATAAAAGGCAGCCGGGTACGGCGCAGCGAGTCAGTCTTGGTTTTGACAAGTGAAGGTGCCACACGGAGTAATTAAGCAAATAATTAAGACAGTAAAGTGTGAAATTGGTGAAATAAAGTGATTGTACACTTGATAAATTCACCATATTGACTATTTGTCAAGTTTTTATTATTTGTCAAGAATCGGTATTCTATCCCAAAAATAAAAGCTCTTTTCTTGATAAATTGTCAAAAGCGTGAATGCTATTGACAACAGCATACAAATTGAAATTTTGCCTATTGAAAATGGAAGAATTGTGCATGTTTACACTTTTACATCAGAGAAAATAAAAAAAGAATTCCGATACCTCCCACGAATTATTTTTTTATGCAAAAAGCGCCTATGGTGAAACTATTGAAAAAAATGCACGAACTTATTTCCAGCCCAGCCAGGATTCGAACCTGGGGCGTCCGGTATGAGAAGCCAGCGCGTATCCGCTGGGCTATCAAGGCCGGTTTTTTTTTGCAAAACATACTTTACTTAAACTTTGTGTCTTATTTTTTGACAATTTGACAGCTGTCGCATATTCACCTTATGTTGAATTAAATGAGCTTTTTACTTTATCAATGTTGCATCAGAATACCAGCAAAGCTTTTGCTTGATAAAAATCTTGACAAAATTTCTTGATAAAAAATTTTTCAAGAATACACAGAATCAGGCTGTCAAATTACGCAAGTGAAAATACACCAAATATATAACGCACATATCATGCCACTGAAAATCCATTACTTGCACCACCATCTGCATTACTTCAGCAAATAACTTCTACTAAATCCGACGAACAAGGCGAGCAATATCATCAGACCGCGTTTCTTTTTGAGCTACGGTACTTACCATAACACATTTTTAAATAAATCAATATTGTTATTGTAAATAGCTATTTTATTTGCTTAGCTACAAAGGAAAGAAATCCCCAGATGCGATACTGGCGGAAACTTGTTGGTGCAGTAAGCATCTGTATGAAGGTTGCGATGGTGTGCATGGTGAAGTAGAAATGCCACCGGAGGATTTGTTAGAAGATTATGTCGCTTCTGACAATGAGAACCATGACACTCCACATGAATATAAAAAAGCTCGAACTTAAATTATAAGTACTGTTTAACGTCGAACAAGAAAGCAATGGTGCCAATGCCACCATTACATGTTTCGTATACGAAACTTTTTAACCTTCACACTGTCACTATTAACATATGTTAATATTTCAATTTTGATTTTGCTATAACTTTTTGGGTTGAAGTCCGATTTTCATGCGGCTTCGGCTCAGTGGCCAATTTGTCAAACTCTTTCTATATTTGTAATCAGAAAACTAAAAATTTAATTTTTTCCATCTCTTTTTTACAAATGAAAATTTTTACCCCTATTTTGGTTACATATTAACATATGTTAATATTTTTCTTCTCATCCGTTTTATAAAGACAGTTTTCATTTTTTGAGCTAAGTTGGTAAGCAAAAACATAAAATGGACTGTGCTAAAGAGATTTTAGGTTCACATGTGGAAGGGGGTAAAGGGATGAATTGGGTTTCAGCCCCTACAATGTGGGCGAATTTGTTGCTTTTTTTAAAGAAATGCCATAAAAAGTGCATTTTCAAATAAATTTTCATCAACTTTCGTATTTAAGACTTTTAGGTAATACTACATCACATATCCAAATTTGAACGAGATCGACCAACTATATCATATAGCTGCCATAGAAACGATCGCTCAAAAATGTTTGCATTGCGATTGGTACAAAAGGGCTAAATTGGTAACAAACGTTTGCATTTGAAAACTGATAGTTGGCCGATCTCATTCAAATTTGGATATGTGATGTATAATTACCTAAAAGTCTTAAATACGAAATTTGATGAAAATATATTTGAAAATGCACAAATTGTTACCAATTTAGCCCTTTTGTACCAATCGCATTTTTGAGCGAGCATTGCCTGCATTCGACTTTGCACGGACGGCGGGACAAGGCATCGGCATTTCCATGGCTACTGCCCTTGCGATGCTTTATCGTGTAGTCGTAGCTCTGCAGTCGCTCGATCCACCGCGCCAATTGCCCTTCAGGATCCTTAAAGTTCAGGAGCCATCTCAATGCCGCATGATCTGTGCGCAGGCGAAACCTTTGTCCATACAGATATTTGTGGAAGTGTTTTACGCAGTCCAATACCGCCAGCAGTTCTCTCCGTGTCACACAGTAGTTGCGTTCCGGTTTCGATAGAACCCTACTGTAGTACGCTATCACTTGTTCCTGGCCGTCTATTATCTGTGATAGCACACCGCAAATACTATTCCCGCTTGCATCTGTATCCAGCACAAACATCTCCCCAGGCACGGGGAAGGCCAGAATTGGAGCACTGCACAGTTTTTCCTTCAGGCGTGCAAAAGCCTGTTCCTGATCCTCGTTCCACTCGAAAGCTTGGCCCTTTTTCGTCAGTTTGTGCAGGCTGCTGGCTATGTTCGCGAATCCCGGAACAAATCGGCGGTAGTATGTGTACAGGCCCAGGAAACTGCGGAGTTCGTGTAGATTGCGTGGCCGGGGCCACTCCTTTACCGCCGTGATTTTGCCTTCATCCGTATGTACTCCGCGGGCGGAAACCGTATGACCCAGATACTTGACCTCCTTTTGGAACAGCGAGCACTTCTTTGGGTTAAGTTTAAGCCCGGCTTTTTGTATCCGCTCAAATACCTCCTTTAGCTTTCCCAGGTGGTCGTCGAAGTTTTTACCCATCACGATTATGTCGTCGAGGTACACCAGACACGTCCGCCAATGCAGCCCTTTTAGCACGCGTTCCATTAGCCGCTCGAATGTTGCTGGTGCGTTGCAGAGTCCAAACGGCATGACGGTGAACTGCCATAAACCATCGCCAACACTGAAAGCTGTTTTCTCCTTGTCCTTGTCTGCAAACTCTACTTGCCAATAGCCGCTGCGTAAGTCGAGCGTGGAGAACCACTGCGTGCCTGACAGTGTGTCTAGGGTGTCATCGATTCGAGGTAGTGGATAACTGTCCTTCTTGGTCACATCATTGAGCTTCCGATAGTCCACACAAAACCGGGTACTGCCATCTTTTTTCTTGACTAGCACGACCGGCGAGCACCAGGGGCCCGAAGAGGGCTCTATGACCTTGTCTTTCCCCATGTTCTCGATCAAATTTGTGATCTCCTCCCTCTTGGCCAGAGGAACTCGTATTGGCGGTTGGCGAATCGGTTTTGCACTTCCGGTGTCGATGTTGTGCTTCACTATGGCTGTTCTTCCGCCTGCTTCTGCCGCAAATATTGACCCATAGTGCTGCAGGAGTGACCTCGCCTTCTGTTTCTGCTTGGCCGTCAACTCGCTGCTCCACTGGTTCTGCTGCGGTATGGCGGCCATGTTAAAACCGCTCTTCTTATTACCTCCAGGCGGGCTACTCTCGCAATTGACCACTGCTACAGCTTCCATACACTCGCCGTTTACCTCATCTTTCCCGACATATCTGGGTGCATTCAGGGGGTTCAGTATTCTGACTGGTATTCTGCCATTTTTAGGTTCCACTAATGTACGTCCGATGACCTTTCAGCGCCAGTGCCAACCTCCGACCTTTCCTGATATTTGTCCCCTGATTTTCCAAAGCAGCCAAGTCGAATTGCAATTTAAATGTATCGAACGGCGCAGCACCATCATAAGTAGGCACTTCTGTTCTGGCAGCAAACCCGTCCTGAACCGGTGTCAAACATTCTCGTGGCTGTACCTCTCGAAGCCGTTCGTCTATCTTTCTGTGCATCGAATCTTCCAGACTGTCAACTCGTTTGTTCAAGGACTCATCCAGGTTGTCAACTCGTCTGTTCAGGGATTCACCCAATTCGTCAACTCGTTTGTGCCAATTGTCTATTCGTGTCTCGAGATGCTCAACTTTCACATTCAGCCTATTGGAAATTTCCTCCACCTTCTGCTCTATGCGCGCAGGATTTTCCGCCATTTCTCGATTTGCTGTCTCGACTTTTGCCGAAATTTTGATTCGATTTGGTGTCAGAAGTGGGATTGTGGAAAATTGAAAATAACTAAATCAATAACATTATAAAAGCACGAACATGGTTAAACTCGAGCTGCTGAAGGTAGACCAGCTGAAGAAGGAGCTGGCTGCCTGGAATTTGCCGACTACTGGCGGAAAAGTGAATCACGAGAGGCGTGTGAATCACGAGGCATCGATTGGACTGCACACGAGTTCGGAACGCAGGAGCAGGAGGCGTCGGCCAAAGTGGAGGAATCGCCTGCGGGTGCTGCGTCGATCCAAAGTACGGCTGCACCGGCTGGACCATTACAAGCATTTGACATGAACCAGCTAATGATTGCAATAAAAGGCATATTCGAGACTTCCAATCGTGAAAAATCGAAAAATCGAACGAATCGATTCGTAGTTTCCAGCTTCGCTGCCATCTCTTGATTCGCAGTTTCCATTTTCGCTGCCATCTGTGCCGACATTTCACGATTCCGTGGCGGGCACCAAACCCTGCGCACAACCCAAATTTTAAGTCCTGGGGATAGGACTCGCTGCACACATTAGTTCACTATTCAGCGGATGCCATATAGCTATCCAGAAGGGCCGCGCGGAGGCTGTGCATCAGCTTGGATTGGACAGGGACAAGGATCGTTCTGGCGTTCGCCAGGTTGAACGCAATCAGAGACTTTACCTTGTATGTCCGCTCCCTTCCTTCCTTCTGCCATTCTTAGGTTCCACTAATGTACGTCCGATGATGATGTTGTCGTGTCCTTGTTTCGGTGCTTCTACAACCCACAGCCTGCCTACGCGTCCCATCGTCCTCGTCCACCTTTGCCCACACAATCGCCTCAGAATTCGCTGGTATTCTCCTGTGTTGACACGATACAACCTTCCTTACCGCCACGCTTCGCTCATAGCCGGTGTGCAGCGGGAATTCAACATTGGCATATCTCAGCACATTTTCCTTTAGGTCCAGCGTAAAACCGTGCCTAATCATGAAATCCACGCCGATAATCACGTCGTCCATTATATCCGCGACGATGAACTCATGTTCCAGGCTGCTGGTGCCGATAGCAATCGTTTTCGTAACTTTTCCTCTTACCGGCGCGCGCTCGCCAGTCGCAGTCCTCAGCTGTATGCCATGCAGCGGTTCCCAGTTCTTCAGCAGCTTCCTTTTTATGATCGAATATGACGCTCCAGTATCCAGTGTCAACACGAACAACTTTCCATCTATCCTTCCTTCAATTGCCAAGCTGCTGGGCTGTCGTTTCAGCTGTGAGACAAGGACGGTGGGGCGGCAGATTGTGGGATCAGCTCACGCCCCTTTGGGCTGACCCGTTTTAGTTTAACGACTCGCCGTCCTCAGCCCTGCGCTTGTTGGCTGAGCCTCGATTGTCAGTATTCCTCGCTTCAGGCGATTGCGATCGAGAACGGGAACACCTCTTTCGTTGGCGGCAGTCTCGTGATATGTGGCCCTGCTTGCCACATACCCAGCAAACAACTTTAGAGGAGACCACCCGTGGCCTGTCCGGTGGCTCAGAGCTTATGGCCTGGATCGTAATGTCGTTGTCTGGCTGGATCTGGCGTATCCTTGCAGATGCATACCGAGTGCTCCCAATCCATGCCGCTTCATATGTCATCGCGCTGGTCACCGTTTCCTTAAATGTTGGCTTTCCCATCATCAACGCACTGCGACGTGTTTCTGGATCATGAAGACCTTCAATAAACGACTCAATCTTCATCTTCGCGAGATCATCAGCACCAAATTTCGGGTAGCACAACTGTACGAGCCGCTCAATGTCTGCTGCATATGTCTGCACCGCCTCGTTGGCCCTTTGCCTGCGATTCTTCAGCTCACAGTAGTACAGCGTTCTGTTGTGCTCGTCGCTGTATTTGGCTGCCAGCGCCCTTATGACGGTCTCGTACTCACTTCGTAAACACTCTGGAACTGATTTTATTACCTCAGCCGCAGCACCTTTAAGAGCCAGCGCCAATCTCCGTCCTTTTCTTACACCGGTCCACTGATTTTCCAGAGCAGCCAGGTCGAATTGTAGCTTGAAGGTATCGAACGGCGTAGTCCCATCATAAGTAGGCACTTCTGCTCGGGTCGCAACACTTTCCGGAACCGGCGGCAACCATTATCGCGGCTGTACCTCCCTAAGCCACTCGTCCATTTTTCTGTTCATCGAAACTTCCAGACTATCAACTCGTTTGTTCAGGGAATCATCAAGATCGTCAACACGTTTGTTTAGGGAATCATCCAGATCGCCTACTCGTTTGTTCAGGGAATCATCTAGGTCGTCGACTCGTTTATCCAAATGCTCTACCCGCGTCTCCAGGTGCTCGACTTTCCCATTAATCCTGTCCGAGATTTCCTCCACTTTCTGCTCCAAGCGCGCAGAATTTTCCTGAAGCTTGACTTCCATTCGCTCCGCCACTTGTGCCGATATTTCCTAGGTCGCCGTTTCCATTTTCGCTGCCATTTCTCGATTTGTAGTTTCCAGCTTCGGTGCCATCTCCTGATTCGAAGATTCCAGTTTCGCTGCCATTTCACGGTTGGAAGTCTCGAACATGCCTCTAAGTGCAACCATTAGCTGGCTCATGTCCAATGCTTGTAGTGGCGCAGCCGCTGCAGCCGCACTTTGCAGCGACGCAGTAGCAGCAGCCGATTCCTCCACCTTGGCCGACGCCTCTATTTCTTGCGCTCCGAACTCGTGCACAGTCCAATCGACGCCTCGTGCCTCACATGCTTCTCGCAAGCGCAACTGCAACTCCACCTTTCCGCCAGCCGTCGGCAAATTCCAGGCAGCCAGCTCCTTCTTCAGCTGGTCTACCTTCAGCAGCTCGAGTTTAACCATGTCCGTGCTTTTATAATTTTTTTTTTTTTGTTTACTTTCAATTTTCCACAATCCCACTTCTGACACCAAATGTTACGAATACTACGTCTAGTGGGCTGTTACGTATCTCTGGATTGTGTAATTTGAAAATAAAACACAGTCAGTTTCTTAAACGCAGACAATAAAATAAACCAACAGTCACTTTATTATTCACAGTTTACACTTTACTGTTCGTACACTTAAGTATTTGCTTAATCACTCCGTGTGGCAACTTCACTTGTCAAAACCAGACTGACTCGCTGCGCCGCATCCGGCTGCCTTTTATACCTGCCAGGCCATCGCGCAGATCGTTCCCGCACATTCCGGAGTGGACTAAAAGTTTCCATCATTGCCAGGTTGGACTAAAAGTTATTATCGCGGCCGTCGTTGCCAGATTGGGTTATAGCACGGCACGTAGCGGCAGGGTTGCTTTGCACAGCGACAGACTGCCTTATAGTTACAATATGTTAATAGTGACGGTTTCCGTATATAAAAATTGGTGACAGTGTGAAGGTTAAACATCTTTCTGTTTTAAACCTCTTAAACTTCTGATAATGTTGATTTTTGTTATGCGTTATTTTGCAAAAAGACTTTGTAACTTAAGGGGGTCTTCCGCAGTGACGGCTTCGAAATTTTTTTTATTACATTTTCATAATCTCAACGTATTTACAATTCAAACTGTGAAAGTATTTTTCCAATATCTTGAAAATTTCGAAAGTTTTGGGATGTCAAAGTCGGCGCGCCGACCGCAAAATTATCTTAACCCGAAACTTAAATCCTCTTTTTCTCGAAACCATGTTTTTCAAACTGGTAGACATAATATCTCAAGTTCTACTAAGCCGATTTGCTTCAAATTTTAACTGAATATTCTACACACATGTCGCTATCGTACTGTCTAAAATTGGGTCTATACAATAAGTAGTTTTTTCTTAATCCAACATTTACTTTGAAAAGAAAACCCTCAAATCACATATATTTTTTAAATTTGCATAACTTTTCTAAATTTCAATATTTTTACTTTTCCGTAGTTCACACGATAGCTGACGTTACACAGATTCTAAAAAAATTTGTTTTTTTGTTTTAGACTTCCGAGACAGCTGCAATCAGGTCTACCGTTTTCCTCTGCGCAGGAAACGACTTAATTTCAACTCGCTCTGGAAGCCGTAATTTTTGTGTATGGCAACAGTATACATGAAATATGTATAAATATATGGCAGAAAACAAAAATTGAATATCTTTTATATTTTCTGAGAAAAAAATTCTTGAAAATCTACCAGAAAAAGGCGCGTCACTACGGAATACCCCCTTAAAAGGTTTAGCAAATTTTGTTTTCATTTTTGGCAATACTTTGCTTTCTTCCTTCAATATAACTAAAATAAAAAATAAGTAGTTTTGTATCGAAAACCAGAAAAAGGCGAAGTTTGTAACAGTGACCGCTGAAATTCGTTTTCTCTTTCGGTGGCTGTCCTCTCAGCTGGAAATGGCAAACCTCTGAGAGTAAAAATTGCCTATGAAAAAGCTCCCAACCTGCCGTTCGGAACCGGCATAAAACTGTAGGTCCCTTCCACCCGCGTACAAAATTCACACGCACAACACGGGTGGTTGCGGGAAGCTAGGCCTTAGTCTCGCGTAAGCGGGCTGTCGTGCCAATCAATTATTAATTAATTATTATTATTATGATTATTTGGCTATAGAATGTTCACAGAATTTGTCAATGTAAACATTAGCTGCAAAATTGCTGAAGACAGCAGTAAAAAATATTGAATATTTTATGACTTATAAAGAAAAAACTGATTTCAAAAACGCACTAACGTATACAAACTTTAGACGGCTGAAACTTTTAAAAATTGTCGCACAGTGTAATCTTACAGCCCTATTCTGGCAAACCTAACAAAACTCACCATGCTGACAATTGAATAGATTCTATCAATTGTTAGATTTTCGTATTCTGATCATTTTTGAAAAGCTTTTTATCTAACACTTGTCAGAGAAGTTGTCAGGTACGTAGAAGGAGCTGACAAGCGCAAAAAATACTTGCAAAGAAGCAAATGAAGTTAAAAATTTGGAAACATTTCAGCATATTTCGGTGTTTGCAATGGAAGAGCAGCTATTATTAGCGTGTACAGTTGCTGTGGCTAAAAAAATGAAATTGTGAAGAGGAGAAGGCTCTTGAGGACCTTGCGCGACGAAAGCCACCCTTTTGCTATGCAGGAAAGCATTTTCGTTCAAAATTTTCGTTTTCCAAAATCGGTCTTGCCGGAAATAATATTTGGACAATGCGCGGTGCATGGGGCTGTTTTCCCCAGCTTGCAGCTCGGGACTGTTCCTCAAAAATTCGAGCTGCTCCTGCTTAGTTCGCTGAAGTCTTGAGACATAATAAATATTTAGCAATCAAACCAGTCGAATTTGTAAAGAATCCATACTTTCTAGTGGACATTTTATTTGAACTTATTTCTAAATGTTCAAATTTCGCAGCATGTGCATGTTTACACTTTTACATCAGAGAAAATAAAAAAAATGTCGTTACCTCCCACGAATTATTTTTTGTATGCAAAAAGCGCCTATTGTGAAACTACTGAGAAAAAAACGCACGAACTTATTTCCGGCCCAGCCAGGATTCGAACCTGGGGCGCTCGGTATGAGAAGCCAGCGCACTACCCGCTGGGCTATCCGGCTAGGCCGGCTTTTTTTTTCAAAACTTACTTTACTTAAATTTTGTTTATTAATTTGCTATTCACAGTGACAGCAAAACAAACATAACTTACATATTGACGCGCGCGCGCTTAGCCATCGTGTCACACGATGAGGATTCGGTCACACGATAACTAAGCGCGCGCGCGTCAATACGTGCTTTTCCAGCGCTAGAGGTAGGAGCGGGGTCACAAAAACATGTATAACTTTTGACCTAATGCAAAATAATGACTTTTTTTTTCACCAACATTTTTGTAAGGGATTGTAGAATTGAATGAAATGTGTCAAAATTTTCTCGCTGGCGGAGAAGTTTCATTAATTTTCAATTATTTACAACAAATAGGATTTTTCAGCTAAATAATCATTTTTTTGTGAAGAAAGATTTTTTCATGGCAAAGTATATTAATTGACAAAAATGTTGATGTAGAAAACGTTGAGTTCCGATAAACCGTTCGTGAGTTATGAATTTTTGAAAAAAAACATGATCAAAAACTTTAACTGTAAATAACTGATGAAAAAAACATTTTTTTCAAAATTATTTTTGGGGTGTCGTTTTTACCTCCAAGCCGATCGAAAACCGTATTGATCAACGAAAACTGAGACCATCGATTTTAAAGTGGCCCACTTGAGAAAATTTGACCCTGTGGTGAAATTTTATAGCTTTCTGTTTGTCAGATTTGTGTAGGAATAGGCTAACAAAAAATTCTGATCAAAAATCTAACAAGCGTTGAATAGAAAATCAATTGTCAGACTTTCGCCAGAATAGGGCTGTTAGATATACTTAATAATGCGCCAGTGAGCAGTTTGGGACCAAAAAAAGTGTCCTTTAAGGCAAAGTGTGTCGGGAATCGCCATAATACAAACATGTATATCACATTTCCCGAACTTTATATTATATTAGTAAACTTTGTTTACTATATGTCAAAAAGTCTTTTCTAAACATCAGGTACACCGATATATTTATAGTGCTTTGTTTTGAGCCGCTATGGCTGCACCTGCCAAAATTGGTCTGGTGGTAAATGAGGGCCAGACGAACTATATGCTGTCTACACGCAAGGACTCGCAGCGGCTTGGGTTTTCCATCGAGGTTGACAGGTATACTCTTGAAGTTGTCAAGGAATTCGTCTACCTTGGCACCGCAATAAATATCAGCAATGATGTGAGCCTGGAGATAAAACGAAGGATTACTTTTGCCAATAGGTACTACTACAGTCTAGGTAGGCAACTGAGTAGCAGAGACCTCTCTCGACCGACAAAACTTGCACTCTATATGATGCTTATTGTAGCCATGCTCCTCTACGGCGCAGAAGCATGGACACTATCGCGTAACGACACAGCAGCCCTTGGAGTGTGCGAGAGGTAGGTATTTCGCAAAATCTTCGGACCTGTTCGTATTCGCTACGACTAACGTATAGGAACCAACAACGAATTTTATGAGCTGTATAAAGACAAAGACGCAGCGCAGCGAATTAACATCCAGAGCCTCCGCTGGCTTCCCGAAGTGTGCCATATGGACTATGAAGCTTGACGGCAAAGAGACGCTGTGTCGCCGGTTTAGGGATCAAGTTGAGAAGATCATCTTCCCTTGGTGGGACCAACTGCAGAAAGCGCCTGGAGAGCTTTTGCGCTAGGCCTAAAGCTGGTAACAGGTTGTTATGGCCAGTTATTTAAACCAATTTGATGAGTTCTACCAAAGTCTCGTTTCGAAAGCGAGTTTCATAGTGCGGGAGAGCCGTAAAAGGGAAAGAGCGGTGCCAGTAGGAGAGCGAGCGCTTCAGTTTGCGCTCATTGGCTGTGCGAACTGAGCATACTCACCCAACAACCACACATAAAATTAAAGTCCCGCTTCACCTGTGTGCACATGGGCGTATCAGGGTAGAGAACACGGATCGGTATAAGATTCGAAATACTATGTTCTACAAATATATTGTAACGATGAGACAGTCTGTCGCGGTGCAAAGCAACCCTGCCGCTACGTGCCGTGCTATAACCCAATCTGGCAACGACGGCCGCGATAATAACTTTTAGTCCAACCTGGCAACGATGGTCGCGGTCATCAGGGAAACTTCTAGTCCAATCTGGCAACGTGCGAGAACGATCTGCGCGACGGCCGGACAGAGTATAAAACGTGGCCAGATGCGGTGCAGCGAGTCAGTCTGGTTTTGACAAGTGGAGTTGCCACACGGAATAATTAAGCAAATACTTAAGTGTACGAACAGTAAAGTGTAAACTGTAAATAATAAAGTGACTGTTGGTGTATTTTATTGTCTGCGTTTAAGAAACTGACTGTGTTTTATTTTCAAATCACACAATCCAGAGATACGTGACAGCCCACTAGACGTAGTATTCGTAACATTTGGTGTCAGAAGTGGGATTGTGTAAAATTGAAGATAAAAAAAAAAGAAAAAACCAAATAATAAAATTATAAAAGCACGGACATGGTTAAACTCGAGCTGCTGAAGGTGGACCAGCTGAAGAAGGAGCTGGCTGCCTGGAATTTGCCGACTGCTGGCGGAAAGGTGGAATTGCAGTTGCGCTTGCGAGGAGCATGTGAGGCACGAGGCGTCGATTGGACTGTGCACGAGTTCGGAGCGCAAGAACCAGAGGCGTCGGCCAAGGTGGAGGAGTCGCCTGCGGGTGCTGCTTCGCTACAGAGTACGGCTGGAGCGGCTGCGCCACCACAAGCAATGGACATGAGCCAGCTTATGGTTGCAATGAGGGGCATGTTTGAGACTTCAAATCGTGAAATTCGCGAAATGTCGGCGCAAATGGAGGCGAAGCTGGAAACTACGAATCTCGAAATTTCGGCAAAAGTCGAGAAAAATTCTGAGCGCATAGAGCAGAAGGTAGAGGAAATCTCCAATAGGCTGAACGGGAAAGTTGAGCATCTTGAGACGCGCATGGACAATTGGGACAAACGAGTTGACAACCTGGATGAGTCCTTGAACAAACGAGTGGACAGTCTGGAAGATTCGATGCAGAGAAAGATAGACGAACGACTTCGAGAGGTACAGCCACGAGAATGTTTGCCGCCGGTTCAGGACCGTTTTGCTGGCAGAACAGAAGTGCCTACTTATGATAGTGCTGCGCCGTTCGATACATTTAAATTGCAATTCGACTTGGCTGCTTTGGAAAATCAGTGGACAGATATCAGGAAAGGTCGGAGGTTGGCACTGGCGCTGAAAGGTCCTGCGGCGGAGGTAATCAAATCAGTTCCAGAATGTTTAAGAAGTGATTACGGTGCCATCATGAGAGCATTAGCAGCGAAGTATAGCAACGAGCACAACCATGCGCTATACTACTGTGAGCTGAAGAACCGCAAGCAAAGAGCCAACGAGGCGGTGCAGACATATGCAGCAGACATTGAGCGGCTCGTACAGTTGTGCTACCCAAAATTTGGTGCTGATGATCTCGAGAGGATGAAGATTGAGTCGTTTGTTGAAGGTCTTCATGATCCAGAAACACGTCGCAGTGCGTTGATGATGGGCAAGCCAACATTTAAGGAAATGGTGACCAGCGCGATGACATATGAAGCGGCATGGATGGGGAGCACTCGGTATGCACCTGCAAGGATACGCCAGATTCAGGCGGACAACGACATTCCGATCCAGGCCATAAGCTCTGAGATACCGGGCAGGCCACGAGTGGTCTCCTCTAAAGTTGTCTGCTGGGTATGTGGCAAGCAGGGCCACATATCACGAGACTGCCGCCAACGGAAGAGGCGTTCCCGTTCCCGATCGCAATCGCCTGAAGCGAGGAATACTGACAATCGAGTCCCAGCCAACAATTGCAGGGCTGAGGATGGCGAGTCGTTAAACTAAAACGGGTCAGCCCGAAGGGGCGTGAGCTGATCCCCACAATCTGCCGCCCCACCATCCTTGTCTCACAGCTGAAACGACAGCCCAGCAGCTTGACAATTGAAGGAAGGATAGATGGAAAGTGGTTCGTGTTGACACTAGATACTGGAGCGTCATATTCGATCATAAAAAGGAAGCTGCTGAAGAACTGGGAACCGCTGCATGGCATACAGCTGCGGACTGCGACTGGCGAGCGCGCGCCGGTAAGAGGTAAAGTTACAAATACGATTGCTATCGGCACCAGCAGCCTGGAACATGAGTTCATCGTCGCGGATATAATAGACGACGTGATTATCGGCGTGGATTTCATGATTAGGCACGGTTTTACGCTGGACCTGAAGGAAAATATGCTGAGATATGCCAACGTTGAATTCCCGCTGCACACCGGCTATGAGCGAAGCGTGGCGGTAAGGAAGGTTGTATCGTGTCAACGCAGGAGGATACCAGCGAATTCTGAGGCGATTGTGTGGGCAAAGGTGGACGAGGACGATGGGACGAGTCGGCTGTGGGTAGTAGAAGCACCGAAACAAGGACACGACAACATCATCATCGGACGTACATTAGTGGAACCTAAAAATGGCAGGATACCAGTCAGAATACTGAACCCCCTGAATGCACCCAGATATGTCGGAAAAGATGAGGTAATTGGCGAGTGTAAGGAAGCTGTAGCAGTGGTCAATTGCGAGAGTAGCCCGCCTGGAGGTAATAAGAAGAGCGGTTTTAACATGGACGCCATACCGCAGGAGAACCAGTGGAGCAGCGAGTTGACGGCCAAGCAGAAACAGAAGGCGAGGTCACTCCTGCAGCACTATGGGTCAATATTTGCGGCGGAAGCAGGCGGAAGAACAGCCATAGTGAAGCACAGCATCGACACCGGAAGTGCAAAACCGATTCGCCAACCGCCAAGACGAGTTCCTCTGGCCAAGAGGGAGGAGGTCACAAATTTGATCGAGAACATGCGGAAAGACAAGGTCATAGAGCCTTCTTCGGGCCCCTGGTGCTCGCCGGTTGTGCTAGTCAAGAAAAAAGATGGCAGTACCCGGTTTTGTGTGGACTATCGGAAGCTCACTGATGTGACCAAGAAGGACAGTTATCCACTACCTCGGATCGATGACACCCTGGACACACTGTCAGGCACGCAGTGGTTCTCCACGCTCGACTTACGCAGCGGCTATTGGCAGGTAGAGCTTGCAGACAAGGACAAGGAGAAAACGGCTTTCAGTGTTGGCGATGGTTTGTGGCAGTTCACCGTCATGCCGTTTGGACTCTGCAACGCACCAGCAACATTCGAGCGGCTAATGGAACGCGTGCTAAAAGGGCTGCATTGGCGGACGTGTCTGGTGTACCTCGATGACATAATCGTAATGGGGGAAAGCTTCGACGACCACCTGGGAAAGCTGAAGGAGGTATTTGAGCGGATACAAAAAGCCGGGCTTAAACTCAACCCAAAGAAGTGCTCGCTGTTCCAAAAGGAGGTCAAGTATCTGGGTCATACGGTTTCCGCCCGCGGAGTACATACGGATGAAGGCAAAATCACGGCGGTGAAGGAGTGGCCCCGGCCACGCAATCTTGCCTTGCCTTGTCCCGCCGTCCGTGCAAAGTCGAATGCAGGCAATGCTCGCGAGCCGAAAGCAAAGAACAGATAGTGGACGTCCGGTTGGTCAGCGTCATGCCAGAGGAAGAGTGGTCTGCGGAGAGGCTACAAAAAGACCAGCGTGAGGATTCGGATCTTGCGAAGATCGTCGAAGGCAAGGAGCAAGGCGCACGTCCAGACTGGCAGGAGATGGCCGGTGAAAGCCCGATCGCTAAGGCTTACTGGGCACAGTGGAAAAGTTTGCGGCTGAAGGAAGGCTGCCTGTACCGCGAATGGGAGAGCGCGGATGGTCGTACCAGCAACCCCCTAATGGTAGTGCCGAAAAGCAGAATCAACGAGGTCATCGAGGCATACCATAACGACTCCAGTGGAGAGCACCTAGGCATCACCAAAACCGTCGCCAAAATAAAAAGACGATTCTACTGGGTAGGATGTCAGGAGTCTGTAGCCAAGTGGATTAAGAGCTGCGACCGATGTTCAGCCGCGAAAGGGCCGACAAGAAGATCTCGAGGCCGCATGCAGCAGTACAACGTGGGAGCGCCCTTCGAGCGGATTGCTATGGACGTCGCCGGCCCATTCCCAACTAGTACTCAAGGCAACAAATATGTGCTGGTGGTAAAGGATTACTTCAGCAAATGGCCCGAAGTGTACCCTATTCCTAACCAGGAAGCCACTACGATCTCGGAAAAGCTGGTAAACAACTGGGTAGCCCGGTTCGGAGTTCCGTTGGAGTTGCACTCAGATCAAGGCCGGAATTTCGAGTCTGCGGTATTCAAGGAAGTGTGTGGGCTGCTGGGGATAAAGAAAACGCGTTCCACTCCTTTGCACCCACAGTCCGACGGCATGGTGGAACGCTTTAACCGGACACTGGAGGAATACCTGCGGAAAGTGGTAGGCAGGAATCAAAAGGATTGGGACACGCATATCCCCCTGTTCCTGATGGCGTATAGGTCAGCCCCGCACGACACGACATCACTCACTCCAGCCCGAGCAGTGTTCGGAACAGAGTTGCGGTTACCCGCTAACTTGAAGTTCGGGGTAGTCAGCACGACGGGAGGCGCTAAGACAGACTACGTGGCCAATAAGCGGGCGGAACTGGAGGAAATTCACCAGTTTATAAGGAGCCGCACCAAACTGGTCAGCGATAAGGCGAAAGCCAGATACGATCTACGGGCCAACTCAGCAGGGTTTCAGGAAGGCGATTTGGTAATGCTCTACAACCCGCAGCGGAGGAAAGGTTTGTCTCCGAAACTCCAAGCGTCATGGGAAGGACCTTACGAAGTCGTGACTAGGATTAACGACGTGGTATACCGGATTCAACGTTGCGGCAATAGAGGCGCCAAGCTGAAGGTAGTCCATTTGGAGCGCCTGGCGCCTCATCACAGCGGAGCCTCGGCACTTGTTCGGGACGAACAAGTCTAAGTGGTGGGCAGTGTAACGATGAGACAGTCTGTCGCGGTGCAAAGCAACCCTGCCGCTACGTGCCGTGCTATAACCCAATCTGGCAACGACGGCCGCGATAATAACTTTTAGTCCAACCTGGCAACGATGGTCGCGGTCATCAGGGAAACTTCTAGTCCAATCTGGCAACGTGCGAGAACGATCTGCGCGACGGCCGGACAGAGTATAAAAGGTGGCCAGATGCGGTGCAGCGAGTCAGTCTGGTTTTGACAAGTGAAGTTGCCACACGGAATAATTAAGCAAATACTTAAGTGTACGAACAGTAAAGTGTAAACTGTAAATAATAAAGTGACTGTTGGTGTATTTTATTGTCTGCGTTTAAGAAACTGACTGTGTTTTATTTTCAAATCACACAATCCAGAGATACGTGACAGCCCACTAGACTTAATATTCGTAACAATATAGTATTCTATTCTGTTTGAACTCTATAATATGAATTTTCACGTGTATTTATCCCTCCCTTCTAAATTTGTTCCTGGATACGCCCATGTGAGTACATTGACTGGTTGGTGCTTTGGTCGCTCACTCATTCATCATCAATCAACCAATCATCAAAACAAAGCACTATGGCCCGGTTTGCCATTTTTCGTTGCAAAAATCATAACTTCTGAACCAATAAAGATATTTAAAAAATTTAAACTGCATCTGAAAGTGTAATATCTAAGCTTTAAAATGGGCAAAAAACAGAGTGCCACAGTAACAGGGGGCTTTAAAATTCGTTGCCAAAGTTAAGATTTAGTAAAACTTCATACTACAATGAAATTACTTATTTGTTTGCATTAAATAATTTTTTTTTAATATATTTTTTCTAATAAATTAATATAATTTATTGATTCATATGTAATTTAAAAAAAAAAATTTTTTTTTGGAAAGTTAGATTTTTTCAAAATCGCTATCTACGCTGGAAGGAATATCTAATAATGAAATCATTTCTAAGCTATAAGTATCTGTAAGTTCCTGTTGTGATCTTACAGATCTCAAAGATGAAATACCTGGATCAGAAGAGACTGCTAACATATTGAAAAGGTCTTCATTTTGTCTAGTTCGTGATATTTTGCAAGTGTTCATACATCTATACCTTTTGTAGTCCTTATTTTTGCATTCTTGAGCTTCTTCAGACAATTCCCCTATTGGTAAGCACTGGTATTCTATTAAATCCTTTCCATGTGCTAAAATTTTATGAACCGTAGGAGTAAGTTTCTTCTCAGGATACTTCTGAATCAGCAGTTCGGCAGTTTTGGATGCATATTCACCAAATTTAGGTCCATTAACCATTTCCTTGCAATTCAAAATATTCAAAATTACTCCCAATCTTCGCACAATATCTTTATCAACTCCAGTTATTCGAGCAGTCACTTCATCATTTTCAAAAAACCTGCGTGAAGAGTTGCCATCATTTGTATTCCCATACCCATACTTTGGAGAGTCTACTTTCAGCCCAAGCTCTTTGAAGAATAAATCTTGAATTATTTTTTTCCTGATATTCTGCTTTTCTTTGGGTGTTGCGTTGTCCTCGAAAACTTCCCCATGTCGTGGTAGCATATACGCCAACTTCAAGACAAATTCCATACATCTTATCCGTGCATGCAAAGGAGATATTCCATACTCATAATTATGTTCGTCACTTGTTGATTCATCCAATTTTTGGAAGTCTTTTTGATTTGTTTTACAGATTGCACATTTCATTGTCGATGAAGTATTAGTTAATTGATTTAAAACTTTCCCGTCGATCATAGTCAGGAGAAAATCATACTTTATAGTAATAGATTTCCCTTCGTCGATTTCAAGTACTGTTGGTTTTAATTCGGCAATTTGTTTTTTTACATCACTGACTGTGGCTTTTATGAGTTCCGAAGACTCCTTCGCATATTTAAACAATATCGGACGGCACAATTTAACTGATGAAGGCCGTGGGTTTTTCCAATATTCTGAAGCCTCACCTTTTAGTCGTAGGGGAACAACAGAAGCCATAAACATATTAGCATCTGTAACAGTTGTATCGTCCGTATTTATTGTTTGTTTATAGGCGCTCTGTCCTGATGATCCATCACAGCCCCACTTGCTAACCAATGTTATGCTTTCTGGAAGAGATTTCAACTTGTCTTCAGAGAAAGTCTCCAAGAGTCGTCTAGAAGTATGTTCCATCAGGTCTTTGAGGTTCACTTCGGCTGATACTTCGGTAATTTTGGGATTAAGAGGTACTGCTTCCTTCTTGGCTTGACTTATGTGTCCGTATCCAGGAAGAAGATTGGCATTATGTTGTAATAATGACTCACGCAGCATTATATATTTTCCCTTCGACAATCCAAGATACATAAACAGCGCCAAAGCCTCCTCAGAAGTGAATTGTCGAGGCAATGCATTTTGTGGAGTGGGAATACTATTTTTTATCCTCATGATTCGCTTTGGACTTGCTAACCCAACTGCTTCTGTTATATGAGCCTTAATCTTTTCTTCGTCCTTTTTGTATTTCATGGACAGTGCTTCAGAAAGATGACCCGTCGCGATATCTTGAGTAGCATCTAACAACTTCCTTTTCCTTGTGAAGGTCGAACACTCGGCTATAGTTTTTGTTGGTCTCCCTCTAGTTCGCTCGGTTGATGTATGGGGCTTTTCTTCGTCAAATCTACTAACATCTGTTAGCCACTTCTCATACTTTTTTTCGAACACTTTCGCGCAACGACTCGCGGCTTGCCAATTGGTTTTAATTTTGGTGTAAATAAAATGAAGTTGGCCTGTTATGTCCTCGTATTCTTCTATGTTATGTATTTTAGTACTTAATTCTTTCAAAATAGCCGCAACGAAGTCTTGCTCAGTTTGTGAAGCTCTAAACACCTCAAATAATTTGGAATTTGCTAGAGACATTACACTCGAAATGTATCACTCAATAAGATTTACTGCGAATTACAGAACTTTTCACATAAAGCGAACTTCGAGGGACTGGGCAAAATGGTTCGTTTTAACCGAAAGTACGCTTCAAAAGGGGTCCGCAATAACCGAAAACATAAAGCGCGTACTTTAAATTGGTTCTTTTTAAGCGGGTTCGTTATAAATGAAACGCACTGTATATTTGAAAATACTATTCACGGCTAATTCAAGCTTCAGAATACTTGCGATAAGCTTTACACTCGTATGACTCAATAAAAAATATACTGCGAATTATATTTAAAAATACTATTCACGGCTAATTCAAGCTGCACAGAATACTTGCGATAAGCTTTAAAGTCAAAGAACGACTGTGACAAGGCAACGAAATATAGGTTTATCAGGCATGTGCTGCAAATAGTTTTCGGAAACAATTCGCACTGAAAACGTGATGGGATTTCCCTTTAACGATTTGAAGCAGGTAGCTGCATCTAAGAGAATTTGCCGTTTTTTCAGCGTTTTTGTTCCAATATTGAATATGACTAAGCTGTTCGTGGAAATGTAAGTATTATGATGGAAAAAATATTGTTTTAAGCTGTAAAAACCATGGGACGTGGAATTTCAGAGGAAACTCTGCCTAGGAACAAATCTTCCTTCAGTATATGGAGCGCCACCCAAATATTGCGAAAAAATTCAAAACTGCTTGATAGGAAACACTTTTCTAAATAAAATAAGCAAAACATGGATAGCAAATGTATTATTCCATTCGTAACCAAAAAATATAACTTTATATACAAATGCCAGCAACACAAAATGGGTTGTCGACCGAACTAAATGTGAGTGATTTTTTGTATACCTGCGTGTTTTTCGACCCGAGGTTGCTTCACTTTTATTACTCTGGAAAGTAAAGTTGCAAAAAGTTGCAGCTGAGTTTTGCAAGTTAGGTAAATAATTGAATAGCAAATAACCTCCCTCAATTTCGCGGAGGTCATTTTTGGTCTTTTTTTTTTATTTTCGATCAAAGTTGAAAAAAAGGTCGAAATATAGACTTTTCGAGCAATCGGTAGATCGAACAACTTTTAAAACAAAATAAACATTTTTTATTTTTATTATATTAACAATTAACGTACCTTTTAGAAAAAACCAACAAGTTACCGATTGGTCGCTTCATTTACATACAAATCAATCTTAAAGAGGAAAAAATAAACTAAAAAGTACAAATTTTTTCTCGATGTGGAAAAATTGTCAACTTTGAGCGGCTCTACCTCCCAAACTACTAATCCCTGGAAAATTCTCAATAAGATGCGTGTATTCATTTTATCGAACGCTTTCATGAAATTTTTGATTTTTGCAACGTTTTACCGACCGTTGGGCCATAGTGCAACGTTTATGATTTTTGTTCTTGTAGTTTTTGTGTGCATGCATTTTTGTGTTGCTGATTGGTTTTTTTCACAACCTTTCAGTCGGAGCCTAAAAACGTCGGTATTGAGGCCAGTGATGTTAACTTTTTTTTTGAAAAATCCCTACGCGACTTGAAAAAAATCCCTACTTTTCCCTACGCTGTCCAGCAATTTTCCCTACGAAACTCCCTACACTTATTTTCTAAGTATTTTGTAATATTTAAGGTTTTTTTAAGTTTTGTGAATAAAAGTCGCAAAAGTAAAAACCAGAACATTTATTTATTCTTCTTTTAATTCATTTGCAACATGGAAACAACAAAACAAAGTTGTGCTTTGTACTGAGATACGATTTAAAACATGGAAACATAACATAACAAAAATTTTGCTTTGCACTGAGATACCATTTCATTACATTAAAAAAATCAGTACAAAAATTACACTAAGACTAATTATTTATGGTCATACTACTCAGTGTATGCAATTTTCTTAAAGTGCTGTTCTTTACATTGAAAATTTACACAGGTGATAAGTAGATATGATAAGTAAGAGCGAATTATAAAAATTGAAGTCAAATTGTCATGGCTTGATGTGTTCCTTTTTTGTTCGAAAATATTCTTTCAGAGTCTGCATTAGAATGTGGTAGTGCCGAAACATATTTGGCCAACTTAGACAAATTGGGAACAACATTTGATCGTTAAAATTTTTAGTTTAACTAATTTGACTTCAAAATTTGCCATAACCAGGGTTTTTTGAAAATTCCCTACATTTAGTGAATTTTAAAAAATCTGTCCTTTTTTTCCCTACGCACACAATTTTCGCTAAAATTCCCTACATGTAGGGAATTTTCCCTTCAGTTAACATCACTGATTGAGGCATGTATGTACATATCAGGTGTACAACTTTGCTTCCGCCGTTTTCCGATAGGTGGCTGTACCGGCTGAGGCTGGTTGAAATACATAGATGGTAATGCCTTTAAAGTGAGTGTGGACAGTGCCTAACGAATTGTCATCGCCGTTTCAGTGACAGTTGTTCTTGTTTTCGTATTATTCACGCTCGAAAATGTCCGTTTATGTGCCCAATTCTCGCCATTTGCGGGAAGTTTTACTTTTCTGTTACAATTCGAAAAAAAATGCAGCTGAAGCGCATCGAATGCTCTCAGAAACTTACGGTGATGCTGCTCTGAGTGAAAGAACGTGTCGGGAGTGGTTTCAACGTTTTAAAAAATGGTGATTTCGATGTCGAAGACAAACATGGTGGTGGAAGAGAAAAAACCTTCAAAGATGAACAACTAGAAGCATTGCTTGATGAAGATTCGTGCCAAACCCAAGAAGAGCTTGCCGAATCGTTGGGAGTGAGTCAGCAAGCCATTTCAAAACGTCTCAAGGCCCTGGGCATGATTCAGAAAGAAGGAAACTGGGTGCCGTACGAGTTGAAACCGAGGGACATCGAGCAAAAGTGGTCAAAAAGTACCTGGAAACGCTGAAATGGGAAGTCTTGCCCCACCCGCCGTATTCCCCAGATGTCGCCCCTTCTGACTTCCACCTATTCCGTTCGATGGCACACGGCCTGGCAGATCAACATTTTCAATCCTTCGAAGAATTGGAAAAATGGATTGCTTCATGGATAGCGTCAAAAGAGGACTCCTTTGGAAGGACTCTTATATCTGTACGTTCGAGGAGGAGGATAAAATTTTGTGGGGGGGTAGGGGGGTCCCCCATATATCCCCCTTGAAAGGAAAACCGTCGGAAGTGTATAGTTTTTTTTAAATTAATTTTTTAATTTTACTTGCGAAGCGAGAAAACTTGTAATTACTTGCCAATAAGGTGGAGTGGGTAGGTGGAAAAAGAGGGGAGAGGGGTAATAACCCTCTTAAGTGCAAGTAGGGCTTCAGATTCAGTGAAATATTTACAGTATTTTTGTATTCAAACTCCTTCTGTGTGGTCGGCCTTCGGCCGGGCGCTTGAAAAATAACCCTCATAGGAGCAACTAGTGCGCCAGGCATCAGTAAAGTGCTAACAGTATTTCTGCATTCAAATCCCTTCTGTGTGGTCGGCCTTCGGCCGGGCGCTTGAAAAATAACCCTCATAGGAGCAACTAGTGCGCCAGGCATCAGTAAAGTGCTAACAGTATTTCTGCATTCAAATCCCTTCTGTGTGGTCGGCCTTCGGCCGGGCGCTTGAAAAATAACCCTCATAGGAGCAACCATTGTGCCGGAGCATGAGTAAGGTGCTAACAGTATTTCTGCATAACAAAATGGCAATGCTGTCGATATTTCTTCAGCTTTTATCCTATTGTGAATGCCAGTTGTATTGAGTGGAAGAAGAAGTGTAAGCTTGCGAGGCGATTTTTGTAATTTTTAAAAATTAATAACTTAAAAACTAGACAACTCCGACGGCTAAAAATTTAAAATTCCGCGTTTAATAGCGAATACTACCTACCATAAAATTTTCAGTGCTCTAGCTCACCGTACAGATATAAGAGACTAGCCACTCCTTTTTTCGAGCCGGGATCCGAAAATTGCCGGAAAGATGGGAGAAAGTTGTCGCTAGCGACGGACAATACTTTGAATAATACATCTGTAAGCACTTTTTCGCAATAAAGCTTTTAATTTTGGAAAAAAACGGCGGAAGCAAAGTTGTACACCTGATATATGCGACTAATGCAACAATTTTACTTAAGAATCGTTTAGTGATGAATAATGGGACAGTAAATTTAAAATCCAAGTTTTGTTTTATTTTATTTCTTTTACGCAAGAACTATATGTGGGCCGTAAAAAAGATCCGATCAACGGGACTTTAAAAATTATTGCGGGCAAATAAAAACGTCTTCCTTTCTTCCCATTTCCCTTTTTTAATTGTCTTTGTTTTACTTGTTTTTGCTTGGAGCCCTGCTAACCATATTTTAATTTCTTTTCTATGATTTCGTGCACACTGCAGGCGGCAGTGAGTTTGGGAGCAATATGCGACGCTTATAGAAGAAGAAAAAAAGCCAGCCAAAAAATAGAAATCGTTTTACAATTTCAGCTTTTCGCCTGCGCAACAATAACAACAACAGAAAATCGTCTTCATCTCCCAATCATCCTACGCCGCAGCAGTGTGCTAACGCAGACACGCTGCAATGAGCGCAACCTGAGAGTGCAACACGTAAAACTACGTTCTCGCTTGTAATGCACACTCTCACTCACTCTCTCTCTCAGATCACGGGTCCCAATGTTAGAACCCGCCATACAAAATTTTTGCTTGTATGACATGTGCATTCTGTATGTTTATTTTCTTTGGTTCTACCAATAAACTGCGTCTCATTTGCAGAATCAAATAGTTTTCTTACCAATATGATGCAATATGAGTGCGAACATAAGAGCAAAATTGAAAATAAGACTGAACGCCGCAAATCGCAATTATTTTCGCGAGAATTTTCTAAAATAAACACAAGTGTCCTGTAATTTTTCGGGATCTATATGGCTTTAGGAAACAAAATCGTATGTTGTATTGACTTTTCCAGAACATATGACATAAGCTTATAGGTTAGGTAAGACAGGCGGCTTGCTGGTTCTCAGCAAGTACACTCGGAGGCCCCAAAGGCCCATTATGAGACATAAGCACACACATGTGACACATAAGCCTTCGTGGTGAGAAGGACGTTGACCGCTGGGGATTGATATTGACAGGTGAATGAATGGTGAGATGAATGGATTTTACAGAAGTTTCACGTCTAGTTTAGTCTCCGACTTTCTGACCGGCGTTTGTTAAAGGACACTTGGACACTTAAGCAACACTTGGGCGGCGATAAGCCAGCCGGTTTACTTATTTCCTGGTTGGCGGTAGCGGTGGATGGTGAAGTGGCCACTCTTGGAGGGCGATGAGATGACCGTTTCGCTACCTCTTTCCTCTGCTGCCGACGGACGACCATTGCAAAGTGGCGGTCCGTTATAATTGTTCTGTTATATTTTTAGGACGATACTGCAAGCAAATGAAGTCTGTGTTTAGCCAACACTACAGTATTTTATTATATTTATTATAGTTTAAACTCCATTTACAAAAATTATACAAAACAATTTTGAATTTTCGCGAATTTAATAGCATAAATTATAGCGTTAATAGCATATTCTCACTGATTCTGACAATCGTTTGGTGATGTTATGTATTTATTCTTTTCTACAGCTTCATCTGCAGAATCATCTTCGTCTTCCCCTTCACCATCATATTCGTCATCATCATCGTCTTCATCATCGATTACATCTCCGGTATAGTATAAAATCGCTTTCGGAATAATTCTGGCCCTTAGGAAATGTCCAATTTCGAAATCCGTAGCCAAAATCTATTAAAAATAAATTATTGATTATCTTATTAATATACACTCTTTCTAGAAATACAAACCCCTTGTGATTCTTCGTCAACTTCATCCTTATCTTCTGGTATTTCAGGAGGATTGAAAAAGTTAAAAAAGGAGTCATTGGGGACCTGTTTTACTACAGTCCGCACCGCACCACGTTCCTTGTGTTTCTGTTTTTTCCTTATTGTTTTAATTGTTAGATTCATTTTTTTCCCCCAATTAATGTTGCAGCCCTGGTAGGATAAAAACGTTTAGAGAATTATATATACAAATTTTTTAAGTGACTATTTATATTAAGGTTGTCCAAGAATTTAATGTTGGTTTGTTAACGCATATTATTTTATTAATAGTGGTATTTTATTAATGTAATTAAAAAATGTCGGCACTTAGACGAGCGCTTACATGTAAGTTCCCTATTTGCACACTCTTAATCTTATAGCCATATTACCGTTCGTGAGTCGCTTGAAAATTTAAGCGAGTCGTTGCATTTCGTATTATGGTTTGCGAGTCGCCGAATTCGATTCGTCTGATTTGTCCAAATCAATCGAATGAGAAAAACATTCATATTATCGTAAGCGACTCCCTTGAGTTTCGTTCGCCACAAAAGTCAAAATCGGTCGAATAAACATTTCATTCGACAAAATGTGAAACAAGTAGAAATGGAGCTCATGTGAATGAACTTCGTATGAATTCGCATGAATTTCGAATATTTTATCACTGATCAATGGGTCTACCTACCTTTCATCTTCATCGGGATTATCCATTCTGAAGTGCATGCACATATTATGCAAAGCACAACTTGTGTTGATTAATTGTGTTGACTTTTGTGGGAAATAATGTAACATTCTCCCGCCTAATAGACATCAGAAACGGCACTTTAGCACAGAAATTTGTCTTTCTACAATATTTCTACTCTAGGTATATTTTTGTTATAAACTGACTCTCTGCGTTACGGAATGGTGTCATGAGATATGTCATGTTATCGCCATATTGTGGTCGCAGGCCTTCATCATTGAAGCAATGTAAATTACAGAGGAATGTGCCCCTTACTTCTACTGAAGACCCTTTTGGTTCAAATATTGATGCTTCAAGTGATTTGGAGGAACAATACCAATATGCGTTCCATCGCCGCACCCAAGAACACCAGACAATCCGCATTCAGTGCAAAAGAAATTTCCTGCACTTTGCTTCTCAGCTTCTCTCATGCTGACCTTAGTCCTTTCAAGGCAAATTGAAGATTCTCTTAAGATTTTCTTTAGCACAAGAGACCGAGACCGTTGTCTGTGCAAAGCCCAGCTCAAAGTCATTACCAAAACTTGTATGTATGCGCGCTCTGGTGATAGTGACCAGGCAAAATGCGCGCATATACTTATGCGCTTAAGATGCAAATGGGTTAAAAAAAACCCCACATGGCTCAGCAGTGAGATCTGGCTTGTACAATAAAGAAAATCTTACCGAGGGGTACAGAACAATCAACACCACCACGGATTATTCACTCTGCAAAGATTTTAAGATAATTTATAGACATCTCAACCGTGCTCGGAGCAAAAGTGCTGCGGATGCACCAAAGGCGACTGCACCCGTCAAGGACACTCTCCCTGGCTCCAAGTTCGTGATCAAGCAGCCAGAGGAGATGGGCCTTTGACGTCCTCGGCGGCCGCTATGGCCCGCACGGGGAACTCAGTGGTCCCATCCAAAGCGCTCAAGGGGCCTACCACTACCAGTGGTGGGCCGACGTTCAAGAAATCATTCCTTGGATCGGCCTAACAGGGTCTGAGGTTTGCAGTAGTTTTTGCAGAGGACCCACTGCAGAAATTTACTGAGAAACAAGTTGCAGACCTTGAGAAGGCCCTTAAAAAGGCAGTGCTTGACGGGCGTCAAGGCGTCACCATGGCGCACAGTGGGCGAAATGGTCAATCTAGCGGAATTAAATTAATAACTCTTAACCCTCTAACCGGAATGACCGTCTACTATTTCAAAGCCTTTCTTCTTTAGGGACATCCAAACATGAAAAATTTATTTGTTTCCCGCGAAAATTACTAAAAAATTTTTTAAATTAATTTGAGGTATTGCATTGAGCTATTGCAGAAATTTCATGTGTTTTTATTATAAAATAACATCTGTAGACGGTCATTCCTGTTAGCGGGAACTTTTTTTGTGCGGTATGGCATATGTGCACTACTAAGTAAGCGGTGTAATGGATTTAAATTGTATATGTTTATTGCGTTTGTTTAATAGTGAATCAAATAGAGGTGGCGGTAGTAATGGCCGAATGGGATATCCCTACTCTTTTACCTCCACCAACGAAAAATAATGTACTGATTTTTTGGTAGAGTGTTTAAGTTAAAATTTGGCAGTATTATGAGGAGTTTAGGGAGTAATTATGGGGTTCTGTTCTACATGTCGCTTTATCGTTATCCACGGCTAGAAAGCTACTGGAGTAAGGATACTGTAACGAAGACAGTCTGTCGCTGTGCAAAGCAACCCTGCCGCTACGCGTCGTGCTATAATTCAATCTGGCAACGACGGCCGCGATAATAACATTAGTCCAATCTGGCAACTATGGGCGCGATCATCATGGAAACCTTTAGTCCACTCCGGAATGTGCGAGAACGATCTGCGCGATGGCCGGACGCGGCACAGCGAGTCAGTCTGGTTTTGACAAGTGAAGTTGCCACACGGAGTAATTAAGGAAATACTTAAGTGTACGAACAGTAAAGTGTAAAACTGTGAATAATAAAAACTGTGAATAATAAAGTGACTGTTGGTTTTGAATTGGCTGCGTTGGAATAATTAAAGTTGTTTCATTTTCAAATTGCACAATCCAGTGATACGTAATATCCCACTAGACGTAGTATTCGTAGCATTTGGTGTCAGAAGTGGGATTGTGGAAAATTGAAAATAAACAAGAAAAAACGAAATAAATAAAACTATTAAAGCACGGACATGGTTAAACTCGAGCTGCTGAAGGTGGACCAGCTGAAGGAGCTGGCTGCCTGGAATTTGCCGACGGCTGGCGGAAAGGTGGAATTGCAGTTGCGCTTGCGAGAAGCATGTGAGGCACGAGGCGTCGATTGGACTGCGCACGAGTTAGGAGCGCAAGAACTAGAGGCGTCGGCCAAGGTGGAGGAGTCGCCTGCTGGTGCTGCTTCGCTACAGAGTGCCGCTGCAGCGGCTGCGCCAATACAAGCGTTGGACATGAGCCAACTAATGGCTGCACTCAAAGGCATGTCGGCGCAAATGGAAACGGCGAATCGAGAAATAGCAGCGAAGCTGGAAACTACAAATCGAGAAATGGCGGAAAATTCTGCGCGCATAGAGCAGAAGGTGGAGGAAATTTCCAATAGGCTAAACGTGAAAGTTGAGTATCTCGAGACGCGAATGGACAATTGGGACAAACGATGTGACGAAATGGGAGAATCCCTGAACAGACGAGTTGACAACCTGGATGAGTCCTTGAACAAACGAGTTGACAGTCTGGAAGATTCGATGCACAGGAAAATTGACGAGCGGCTTAGGGAGGTACAGCTGCGAGCAAGGGTGCGGTCAGTTGAGGAAAGTTTCGCCATAGAAGCGCCTACCTAGCTTTTGACACATTTAAATTGCAATTCGACTTGGCTGCTTTGGAAAATGAGTGGACAGATATCAGAAAAGGTCGGAGGCTGATACTGGCTCTAAGAGGTCCTGCGGCTGAGGTAATAAAGATAGTTCCGGAAGGTTTGAGAGGTGATTACGACACCGTCATAAGGGCGCTGGCAGCCAGATACAGTGACGAGCACAACAAAATGCTGTATTATTGCGAGCTGAAGAGCCGTAGACAAAGGGCCAACGAGGCGCTGCAGACATATGCAGCAGACATTGAGCGGCTCGTACAGTTGTGCTACCCGGAATTCGGCGCGGATGACCTCGAGAGGATGAAGATTGAGTCATTTATTGAAGGTCTTCATGACCCAGAGACACGT
Source organism: Melieria omissa (assembly GCA_963971225.1). Lineage (NCBI taxonomy): Eukaryota > Metazoa > Arthropoda > Insecta > Diptera > Ulidiidae > Melieria > Melieria omissa. Next base: position 49,025,754 of record OZ020269.1, on the reverse strand, counting down.
CGCAGTGCGTTGATGATGGGCAAGCTGACATTTAAGGAGACGGTGGCCAGCGCGATGACGTATGAGGCGGCCTGGAGAGGAAGTTTTCGACATTCATCTGCGGAAAAGCGTCGAGCCCAATCTGGACGTGTCACCCAAAACCAGACCGTGAGCTCGGTGGCACCAGCGGGGCTGCGGGCAGTGTCATCTAGAGTTAGTTGCTGGCGATGTGGCAAGCAAGGCCACATATCACGAGACTGCCATCTGCGAGAAAAGCGTTCCGGACAGCAGATGTCGCCAAGAAGGGCTGCCGCTCTGCCACACCATTCGTGCAAAACCGAGTGCAGGCATAACTCGCGAGCCGAAAGCGAAGGACAAATTGTGGATGTTCTGTCGATAAGCGTTATGCCAAAGGAAGAGTGGTCTGCGGAGAGGCTACAAAAGGACCAGCGTGAGGATACGGATCTTGCCAAAATCGTTGAAGGCAAGGAGCAAGGCGCACGTCCGGACGGGGAGGAGATGGCCGGTGAAAGCCCGATCGCTAAGGCTTACTGGGCACAGTGGAAAAGTCTGCGGCTGAAAGAAGGATGCCTGTACCGCGAATGGGAAAGCGCGGATGGTCGGACCAGCAACTCCCTAATGGTAGTGCCGAAATGCAGAATCAACGAGGTCATCGAGGCATACCATAACGACTCCAGTGGAGAGCACCTGGGCATCACCAAAACCGTCGCCAAAATAAAAAGACGATTCTACTGAGTAGGATGTCAGGAGTCTGTAGCCGAGTGGATTAAGAGCTGCGGCCGATGTTCAGCCGCGAAAGGGCCGACAAGAAGATCTCGAGGCCGCATGCAGCAGTACAACGTGCGAGCGCCCTTCGAGCGAATTGCTATGGACGTCGCCGGCCCATTCCCAACTAGCACTCAAGGCAATAAATATGTGCTGGTGGTAATGGACTACTTCAGCAAATGGCCCGAAGTATACCCTATTCCTAACCAGGAGGCCACTACGATCTCGGAAAAGCTGGTAAACAACTGGGTAGCCAGGTTTGGATTTCCGTTGGAGTTGCACTCAGATCAAAGCCGGAATTTCGAGTCTGCGGTATTCAAGGAAGTGTGTGAGCTGCTGGGGATAAAGAAAACTCGTACCACTCCTTTGCACCCACAGTCCGACGGCATGGTGGAACGCTTTAACCGGACACTGGAGGAATACCTGCGAAAATTGGTAGGCAGAAATCAAAAGGATTGGGACACGCATATCCCCCTGTTCCTGATGGCGTATAGGTCAGCCCCGCACGACACGACATCACTCACTCCAGCCTCAGCAGTGTTCGGCACAGAGTTGCGGTTACCCGCTGACTTGAAGTTCGGGGTAGTCAGCACGACGGGAGGCGCTAAGACGGACTACGCGGTTAAAAAGCGGGCGGAACTGGAGGAAATTCACCAGTTTATAAGGAGCCGCACCAAACTGGTCAGCGATAAGGCGAAAGCCAGATATGATTTACGGGCCAACTCAGCAGGGTTCCAAGAAAGGCGATCTGGTAATGATCTACAACCCGCAGCGGAGGAAAGGTTTGTCTCCGAAACTTCAAGCGTCATGGGAAGGACCGTACGAAGTCGTGACTAGGATTAACGACGTGGTATACAGGATTCAACGTTGCAGCAATAGAGGCGCTAAGCTGAAGGTAGTATATTTGGAGCGCCTGGCGCCTCATCACAGCGGAGCCTCGGCACTTGTTCGGGACGAACAAGTCTAAGTGGTGGGCAGTGTAACGAAGACAGTCTGTCGCTGTGCAAAGCAACCCTGCCGCTACGCGCCGTGCTATAATTTAATCTGGCAACGACGGCCGCGATAATAACTTTTAGTCCAATCTGGCAACGATGGGCGCGATCATCATGGAAGCCTTTAGTCCACTCTGGAATGCGCGAGAACGGTCCGTGCGATGGCCGGACAGAGTATAAAAGGCGGCCGGATGCGGCGCAGCGAGTCAGTCTGGTTTCGACAAGTGAAGTTGCCACACGGAGTAATTAAGCAAATACTTAAGTGTACGAACAGTAAAGTGTAAAACTGTGAATAATAAAAACTGTGAATAATAAAGTGACTGTTGGTTTTGAATTGGCTGCGTTGGAATAATTAAAGTTGTTTCATTTTCAAATTGCACAATCCAGTGATACGTAACAGCCCACTCGACGTAGTATTCGTAACAATACTTTTCAACCAATCCGCAGCACAATGAGCAGTAAACAATTAAAAAAAATTAAACAATTTATAAGTTTTGCGAATGAGGAAAATCGAGTACGGAAAGGGCAAACTGGTTATAATCTCCTGTTTAGAATCAGATTCATTTCGGACAAACTAAACGAAAGACTTGATTCCATTCCAAAAACTTCTCGTTTATGCGTGGATGAGCAGATGTGCGCAACGAAGACGAGTCATTACCTGCGTCAATATATGCCAAACAAACCGCACAAATGGGGAACTAAATTCTTTGTGCTTTGCGACTCATTGGGGTTTCCATATCGGTTTAAGATTTATAGTGGCGCTGGTGATAATGTGGTGCTTTCTGGCTTACCCGACCTAGGATCTACAGCTAAAGTAGTCGTGCGGCTTTCTCTAAAATTTCCCGAGAATATAAATCACATAATTTATTTCGATAATCTATACACATCGATTCCTCTGTTGGTACATCTCCGTGCGCGCGGTATATATTCATTGCGTACTATTCGATCAAATAGAATATCTCAATGCATGTTTCCTTCGGATAAGCAATTGACCAGGGCTGATCATGGGTATTACGGGGAATAAACTGGCTGAGCATACGGTGTCGAAGTTTCAACAGTTTTGTGGTAGGACACCAGTTCATTCGATTTGCTTCTACTTATGTTGGTATTCAACAATTTGCACAAGCAGCAGCATCCTCATAAACCGGTACAAAACCTCGGTATTATCGAAGGAAGAAAGAATATGTAGGTTCCAATGCCCACACATAATTAAGGAATACAACGCCCATATGGAAGGTGTGGATTTGATGGACAGTTTGATAGGCAGATATTATATCCGATTGAAGGCACGTAACTGTGCGCTGCGGATCTTCTATAATTTGTTAGATATGATTATGACAAATACCTTCATATTATATCGACGTGCCAATGAAGGTGAAAAAGAAACTTTCAAGTTACCAGATTTCCGTGAAGATGTAGCTGCAAGTCTTTGCAGGCCATCTACATTATATGCAGAACATACTGTAACGATAAGAAAGTTTGTCGCTGTGCAAAGCACCCCTGTCGCTACGCGCCGTGCCATAATTCAACCTGGCAATGATGACCGCGATAATGGAAACTTTTAGTCCAACCTGGCAATGATGGCCGCGATAATGGAAACTTTTAGTCCAACCTGGCAATGATGGTCGCGATCATCATGGAAACCTTTAGTCCACTCTGGAATGTGCGAGAACGATCTGCGCGATGGCCGGACAGGTATAAAAGGCAGGCGGATGCGGCGCAGCGAGTCAGTCTTGGTTCAGACAAGTGAAGGTGCCACACATAGTAGTTAAGCAAATACGAGGGCGGGTCAATAAGTCCGTGACTTTTTGAATTTCCCCGCCTCTTAATTGAAATGGCAACACTTCTCCCGTCAACAGTCATCTGTCAGTTGACTCTTGTCAAAAATTTAACAAGCTGCGACATTTAGTTTGTTTTTGACAGACATTAATATCAGACTACCGCGTTGACTGAGAAGAAAATGGAAAAAGGTAATTTCGTGCCCTCATTAAGCAAATCTCTTTCCACCGAGCCATTTCTTCAAGTTTGGGAACAAGAAATAGTCACTTGGGGCTAGATCGGGTGAATAGGCGGGATGAGGGAGCAATTCGTAGCCCAATTCATGGATTTTTGCCATGGAAACTAAAAATAATGCTTAATGAGCACACGAAATTCTTTTTTTTCCATTTTCTTCTCAGTCAACGCGGTAGTCTGATATTAACGGCTGTCAAAAACAAACTAAATGTCGCAGCTTGTTCAATTTTTGACAAGAGTCAACTGACAGATGACTGTTGACGGGAGCAGTGTTGCCATTTCAATTAAGAGGCGGGAAATTCAAAAAGTCACGGACAGTAAAGTGTGAAATTGGTGAAATACAGTGATTGTTGGTTTTCATTGACTGCGTTTGGATAATTAAAGTTGTTTTATCTTCAAATTGCACAATCCAGTGATACGTACTAGCCCACTAGAACTAGCATTCGTAACAATACTTTATCTGAAGTCGGAACAAAAGCTAAGATACCGTGCGACGACGAGCCATCGGGCTATGAACATTATCCAGGAATGACAGATTCAAAGGGTAAAAGGCGCTGCAAATTTTGTAAGAAATCAGATACTCAAGTATACTGCTTGAAGTGTAAACTGAATGTATTTCTCACAGCAGGAACAAATTGCTTTTTTCGATTTTCATAACGACGAAAGAAAAGTCACATACACACATGTACACTATGATCAATAAGTACCGGGATTGTGTATTTTAAATTTTCCGCCGTTGCCCGATGCAGGTAAACAAATTTTGTTTAGGTCGGTAGGACCTTAACTGACATCTGTGTCAAATTTTGAGCGGGATTGCATCATTAGTTTTTGTTTGGCAGCTTTGGCAGTTTAGCGTCAGTCAACTTTTTGTACTTCGTCGCATTTTACACTGCATCGGGCAACGGCGGAAAATTTAAAATACACAGTCCCGGTACTTATTGATAATAGTGTATGTACAAGTATATAAATATGTAATTTTGTAACTGCAAAATAGTTCATTTATTCCATTTGAACTATTTTGTTACCATTGGATTACATTTGTTACGACAAGAAGTGAATAAAATAAATTTCGTTTGCTATTCAGTATATGAGCAACAGTATGACTTTTTTTCCCGCTAACCGGAATGACTGTCTGTAGACGGTCATTCTTTGTTTGCATCTGGTGGCGCCAAACCGTTAACGGTATTTTAATTTATTCTATACCCCGTTTTTCTGTTTGGCGGGTTAGAGGGTTAAATGCGTAACGATATTGTGGTGAAATTTTTAACAGATACTGCTGGTGTTTCAGCTGAGAACTGGTATGCATATGGGCATGGTCCGCCTACTTTCAAGTAGGGTTGCCATAAAGTATAAACGCATTTTACAAAATAAAACTCAAACTACCTATATTTTTATTGATGTTTATTATTATTTTCATACATAACAACACTATTGCAAGTTTATTAGAATCAGAGTTACAGGGCTATTCTGGCAAAGACTGTTGAAACACTTTCAAAAGATTATTGAAAGATAGTTTGAAAGACTGAAATATTTTAGCTATTCCAACGAAAAAATCTTTCGGAAAAAGCTCTAAAATTCAACACTCGAGTTGAAAAGCGAACAGCATTGCCAGCCAACTCTTTTTCTGTGAAATTTGAAGCATTTTTGCAATGATGAAAGACATTGTTTTTCCAATTTTCGTTATGATTTGCTTTTTATTTACAGATGTGTTTATCAGGATTATTTTGCAGTTACGTATTTTTTTTTAGAAAAGACAAAAACTGGTGTGAAAAAATGAATTAAAATTAATTGTTTTATTTTTTATGTGATGTTAATGATGTTATCAGATTTAACCTTAAGGCAATGAACAGCACATGAAGACAAACACTTTCGGCCAATTTATATTATGTACTTTTGCTGTTAATTGGTGTATTTTTACGTTTTCTTTCATCCTTCATAAAAATCTCACATTTGTGAACCAACTGCTCTATTCGGTGCTGGCAATACTGTTGGCAAACGAACCGTCCGTCGTGAAATGAAAAATTTAAACATAATTTCAAAAATTTCAATGAATGGCTGAAGAAATCAAGCTGAAGTAAAAATTAAAAAAGTAATTGCATTCTTTTATAAAATATGTCCATATATATTATATATTTACGTATATCGTTTCTTTTCATAACACAAACACAACGCACTTACTTTTTTCAAGCTGAAAGACGACCCCAAAAGCACATCTTTCAAACTGTCTTTCATGTTACGGAAAATAGCTTTCAAGATAGTTACTAGAATAGCAAATTGTCTTTCGAAAGATTTTTGTACTTCGAAAGATTGAGGTGAGTTGAAAGATAGTTGCCAGAACAGCCCTGTTAATATAAAAATTCGACATTCCAGATTGTAAATTTGCATCTGAAAGAAAATGTAATCCTTGTTGATCTAATATAATGTTTATTTGTGCGTAGCTGGGCGTACGCCAAGTCTTCCACTGTATTTTGTCCCGACGTTTTACGTGCATGGTGCATTCAAAAATTTCGGAAGTCTTTGTTGTTTTGCTTTCAGTGCTTCCTCCGACATCACACTAATTAGCAGCGAAACATTCTGTATTATGTTAGCACCATGTATTACAATTGTATGCATGGAAGAAGGCATACATTCCTCTAGGAAAATTTTTGCTGTTTGGAATGAATACACAGTGCAACTAATTCAAAAAAATTTCGAGGGACAAGGTCAAACATACATATCTCATTCAATAGAGGACCTCAGTAGTGGAAAAAGTACTACGTTTTTACGTGATGTTCGAGTTTTTTTTTAAACGTAGTTTAAAGATGGATTATACCCCTCACTGAAACAAATGTCAAATGGCAGAAAAAAAATAATTTTTACGTCAAATGAAAGCTAATGATATCAAAGAAACCATAACCTTTTTTAAAAAATTTTATAAAAAAGGACATAAATGACATCAACGAAACTTTATCGAAACTTGAGTATCCTGGAAACCGTAAGAGCTAAATTTATATACAGTTGCGGTCAAAATAATAGTAGTACGCGTACAACGAAAAGAAAATTAAGAAAAAATAATCTGCTTTTCTTTACAAATATTTATTTTGTATTTTTTTTAACAAGTTATATGTGTTAACAATGCAATCATAAAAGAAAACTTAAGAATTAAACTCAGTTTGGTTTGATTTAAATTAAATGCGTCAAAAGCTCCAAAATATGGACGGTCAAAAAAATAGTAGTTCGCTTTACTTTCATAAAAATGAAGCAAAAATTGTGTTTCATTTTAAAAGATTTAGTGGTTAAATAGTAATAACGTAATTTTTCTTCAAATTAATATTTAGTTGCGTGACTGTTGTTTGACTATTACTGCAGCACAGAGCCGATGCATTGAAATAACCAAATTTTCATATCTTTCTCTAGGGGCGTGGTCTACTGCTTCTCAAAGTTGATTATTATTTAAAAGATTATTGTGAGCATCTGCTCTCTTCACGTCACACCACAAATTTTTAATTATATTGAAGTCTGGTGATTGTGCGAGCCATTCCATAACCCTAATCCTGCTTTTGCGAAGCTCCTTTCATGCGACCTTGCTTGTATGCTTTCGGTTATAATCCTGTTGGAAGATCCAAAGCATTGGCGTTTTTTCACGGACATACGGTAGCACGATTTCCCGCAAGATTCGTACACATACACATCGATCCATCGTTTTCTTGATCAAATAAATAGCGCCACCCCCATACAACGTAAGACATGCTCAATAAATAAATGCATGTCTTACGTTTTATGGAGGTGGCGCTATTTATTTGACATACGGTAGCACGATTTCCTGCAAGATTCGTACACATACACATCGATCCATCGTTTTCTTGATCAAATAAATAGCGCCACCTCCATAAAACGTAAGACATGCTGAATAAATAAATGCATGTCCTACGTTTTATGGAGTGGCGCTATTTATTTGATCAAGAAAACGATGGATCGATGTGTATGTGTACGAATTTTGCAGGAAATCGTGCTACCGTATGTCAGTGAAAAAACGCCAATGCTTTGGGTCTTCCAACAGGATTATAACCTAAAGCATACAAGAAAGGTCGCACGAAAGGAGCTTCGCAAAAGCAGGATTAGGGTTATGGAATGGCTCGCACAATCACCAGACTTCAATATAATTAAAAATTTGTGGTGTGACGTGAAGAGAGCAGTTGCTCACAATAATCTTTTAAATAATAATCAACTTTGAGAAGCAGTAGACCACGCCCCTAGAGAAAGATATGAAAATTTGGTTATTTCAATGCATCGGCTCTGTGCTGCAGTAATAGCCAAACAACAGTCACGCAACTAAATATTAATTTGAAGAAAAATTACGTTATTACTATTTAACCACTAAATCTTTTAAAATGAAACATAATTTTTGCTTCATTTTTATGAAAGTAAAGCGAACTACTATTTTTTTGACCGTCCATATTTTGGAGCTTTTGACGCATTTAATTTAAATCAAACCAAACTGAGTTTAATTCTTAAGTTTTCTTTTATGATTGCATTGTTAACACATATAACTTGTTAAAAAAAATACAAAATAAATATTTGTAAAAAAAAGCAGATTATTTTTTCTTAATTTTCTTTTCGTTGTATGCGTACTACTATTATTTTGACCGCAGCTGTAAATGACTTTTGGTAAAAAAGCATTTAAAGATCTATACTGCATATTAATTTCATTTCAATCACTTTTACTGCTAAGCCAAGTAATAGCTAACACATGCTTTTGTGGAGCCTCGTGGTTGATGACCTGTTACAGGAGCTGACTAACGCTGGCCTAACGGTCCAGGATTGTGCGGATGACATTGTAAACCTGTGCAGGGGGAAATTCGAAGATACCCTGCGGGATAGGATAACCTTAGGACTAAGGTTAACCAAGAAATGGTGCACAAAGGTGGGGCTGAATATAAACCCGGCGAAGACCACCATTGTACCATTCCGTCTGGATGGGATAGAGCTAGAATTCCAGAAGGAGGTGAAATATCTAGGAGTTATACTAGATCAAAAACTACTCTGGAAAGGATATTTGGAGGAAACGATAAGGAAGGCTGGGTCTACACGGCGATCGTGAACCCTATGATAACGTATGGTTCAGCTGTCTGGGTAAACAAGACCAGCCAACTAACCACCATAAAGGCGCTCAGCAAGCTACAAAGACTTGCATGCGTATGCATAACAGGGGCTACGAGAACGTGTCCAACAGCATCTATGGAGGTTCTCCTCGAACTAACACCTCTTCACTTGCACACACAGACCCAGGCGAAGAGGGCTTTTATACGGATGACTGATATAAATATCGGGACTGAGGGCTTCCTGAGCCGTAAGAGGATTGATACTCTTATGAATCAGTATCCTGACATTACAATACCGAGGGACACAATCTCATACAATATCTCTAAAGTTCAGCTTTGTCAAAAGATTTAAAACTGAACTTGTAACAAAAGGAACGGGGTAGGTATATCGGAAACGTATCTGATAGACCAGCATATGATAGCCTGGTACACAGATGGCTCCTTAACGAAGGAGGGTACCGGGATATGCGTATACGGGCGGAGGATAAGATACTCGGAACCTACGGGACAACACACCACTATCTTCCAGGCAGAGATATACGCCATTGAAAGGTGTGCTTATTTCAATCTGGCGAGGAGATACCGCAACCGAAAGATTGCTATCCTCTCCGACAGCCAAGCGGCAATCAAGGCTCTTAGATCCTACCAGGTGACCTCGAAACTAGTTTTGGAGTGCCTTGAGAAGCTTAACGAACTTGGCCGTTACAACCAGGTCTGCGTACTTTGGGTTCCAGGCCACGCTGGCATTGAAGGAAATGAACGGACCGACGAACTGGCAAGGAGGGGAGCTTCCACACCTTTTGTCGGCCCTGAACATTTTTGTGGTTTGGGAAAGGGAGCTTCTTCTATCCTAACGAGAAAGGACGAGATAATCAGAGGGACTCAATACTGGGAAAATCTACTAGGTCTAGAGCATTCCAAGATGGTTATCGGGTCCTACAATAGGAAAAGATTCGAGGATAGCATGACCCTATCAAAGAATAATCTAAGGATTATCACGGGAATGCTAAGAGGGCAGTGCAGATTGAATTATTATCTGGCCAAACTAGGAATCCTTGAAAACGGGTATTGCAGGTTCTGCTTGCAGGAAAACGAAACTGCATTACATACACCCCGTTTCAAAATTATAACCGCATTAGATTTTTACTAATATCTTTTGTTGTGGGCATCAGAACAAGTTTCTACTTTTACCATTAGATAAGTGTGTTGACAACAATTGTTTGATATAACGAACAAAAACAACAACATTCACACACAAAAAAATGTACATGCGGGAAGTACCGCTGTTTCTAAATGCGGTTATAATTTTGAAACGGCGTGTATACTAGGAGAGGGCCCTGTACTCATGCATAAAAGAAAGAAACTCCTGGGGACCATCTTATAGCAGGTACGGACTGGGTATCCAGAGATGTAGGAAGCATACTAAAATTCCTAATGGATACCGGACTCACTGACAGTCTGTGAATGTCCAAGAAGGGGGCATAATAGATCTACAGGTCGCAGTTCATCATCCCCATCAATAATAATAATAGTGTTAAGCCACTACAACGTTTCAAAAATTATACACTGCTACATCAATGTTTTTATGTACATATCTCGTAGTTGCTTACTAAAAACATCGAATGTAGCAAAGCACATATTTTTAATCGTTGTAGTCTTAACTACCAAAGTGGTTTACATGAAATTCATAAGCAGTATATATGTTTGAATGCTTTTTTACCAGAAGTCACTTATATAAATTTATACGGTTTACAGGTTATTCAAGGATAAATATTTAGTTGAGTAGTAGTAGTTAAAAATTATTCCTTTCTGACATTTGAGTCAAGAGATATGATGTTTTAAAAGTTTCAGTGAGGGGCACTAAGCCGCTGTATTTCCGTTGTTTGTATTTCCGGAACTGGCCATTGGTATATCAACTAATAATGCCATTTTTTCCTTTAGTTCGTTTTGTATTTTTGCTTTGTTTTTACCGATAATGTCCTTATCTCAGCCGCGATTCTGTCACTTTTTAATTGGAAGTCTGTAAGCGATATACTTAGTAGAAACATAAATATTGTTACAACATTGAACACACCCATCGTAATAGTTGAATTGAACATACCCCGTTATTTCCACATGGCTTATGAAACAGCCTGTGAAGCGTTAGTCTGCACCGGGAATTCTAAATTGCTGTAGTTTTCACCATGGAGGGGTCAGATAACGAAAGCCGTATCGCTGTGTAAGTGTGACATGAAAAAAGGTGATTTTTGCAAAACGCTCCGCCCGCTCAGGATAAGAAAAACTGTTGGAGGAGACTAGAAATGTTAAAGACCGCCACCGGTCGGGTCGTCCGCGCACAGTTCGAACACCATAAGTCGTTAAAGCTGTGAAATCAAGAATTCAGCGAAATCAGCTCCGAAAACAGAAAATCATGGCCCGGGAGATGAATATCCCGCAAAAGTCCATGAATCGAATTAAAAAAAAAGAATTGGGACTTGGGGCTTTCAAACGCCGTACCGGACATTTGTTGACTGCAACTTTGAAAAAAAAAATACAGAAAAATCTTGTTTACCGATGAAAAAATTTTTACGGTGCAAGAAAAATTTAACAAGCATAATGATAGGGTGTATACATGGTCATCTAAGGAAGCATCTGAACTGATTCCACGGGTCAAAAGAAGAGTCATCACCCAGTTTCAGTCATGGTTTGGTGGGTTGTCTCTTACGATGAGGTCACTGACTTGCATTTCTGCGAACAAGGGGTCAAAACATCGGCCACAGTTTACCAAGAAAACGTTTTGAAAGCTGTTGAAAACCACTTAACCATTCTTTGTTCCAAAACCAGCCGTGGACTCTCCAGCAAGCCCATAAAGCTAAAACGACTCAAACCTGGCTCCAAAACAATTTACCAGCATTTATTTCCTCTAAAGAATGGCCCCCTGACAGTCCTGATTTGAACCCGCTCGATTACAAATTGTGGGCAGTTTTAGAGGACATGGTTTGCCACAAAAGATACCCCAACATTGATTCTTTTAAGACAGCTTTGATTCGTGCTGTGGTCAATTTTCCGATGGACGAGGTGCGTGCGGCTATTGATGATTGGCCAGTCCGACTTAAGTCGCGCATGAAGGCCACAGGCGGACATTTCGAATTAATGTTTGCTTTTTGTATACAATATATATCAATAAATAAGTAAACAAAAATTAGCCCAAAAACATTTATTACTTCTAATTTTATAGCATACAACGTGTGTAACAGTATTTATGTCCCTACTAAATATATATAAATTAGGTTAGGTTGCGGTGGCTGCCTCTATGAGAGACACACTCGGAGGCCTGAAAGGCCCATTGTGATACCACATATTTCACCCGTTTTGAACGGTGTATGCAACACTGTTTTGCCAACATATGTTACAGCACACATTTCAAGCGGATGGGGAAAAGGGGGGAGGGGACCTACAGTTTAACGCCGAATCCGAACGGCAATTGGAGGTTTTTCGTTCACACTTGGAGGTTTTGCCATTGCCTGCCAAGAGCGCACTTGTGCGATTCTTGTAATTCTCATTTCCTTCATGTGGATAGCAATAGAAGTAGATGAGTTGTTCACCAGCCCGAGCCAGGAATCGAACCTGGAGCCTTTGGTATGAGAAGCCAGCGCGCTACCCGCTGGACTATCGAGGCCGGCAGATATACATATGATACACTCAAAATACCGGATCCCATGCATTCCACGTTGAAACGATGCTCCAGCGCACTACAGAGAAAGTTCGTTTCCGGCCCGTACAGCGCCGTTGTGGAATGGTCTCCCTGCAGATATTTTCCCCCAGCACTTATGATCTCGATGGGTTCAAGGCAAGAGTCCATAACCACTTCACTCAAAACTTTATTTCTTTACCGTTATTGCCTTCCTGAACCAACCTGTGCGTTTGTTTGAGTTAAAAAAATCCAAGCACTATATTTGTTTTATCAATAATATTACCAAATACATACATTCCCGGGGCAGTCCCTTAAGACACCCGGATAGTGCAGTATGTACAGTCAACCCTCCTATAACGCGGTACTCTCAGAACGCAGTTTCCATATAACGCGGAGCTAAAATTGCGACAGCCCTCCTATAACGCGGTACTCTTACAGCGCGGTTTCCGTTCAACAACGTCCCATCAGTTCTTTCCGTGCATCCAAAGAATGGTTTTAACTGGATATGTTTATATAAACATTCAAGCTTATCTCTTAGCCGTTTACGGCTTCGGTTTCAATCGTCTCAGAGCTCTTTCGCAGTACGAGAAAGGATGGTTTGAAAAACTAAAAAAGGTACACATTGCACAATATTAAGTTTCAAGGAGAACAGGCCTCAACAGATGCTAAGGCGAAAATTATAAGCTGTATATAGCTAGAATTATCAATGAAGGAGGTTATTCACCTGATCAGATTTTTAACGCCGATGAGACGGCATTATATTGGAAAAAACTACCAGTTAGGACCTTCATTTCGAAAAATCAAAGGCGTGCTCAGGGGTTTAAACCTTCAAAAGAACGATCAATAAAAGAAAAGATGAATTCAATAAAAATAATTTTTAATTTATCTTGTCTTTTGTATTTATTGGTCTCCATATAACGCGGTACGAATGATGTGATTTGTACTAATTCTGAGTTTCTTATAGCGCGGTTTCCATAAAACGCGGTAGACGGTTTCCATATAACGCGGTACGAATGATGTGATTTGTACTAATTCTGAGTTTCTTATAGCGCGGTCTCCATATAACGCGGTACGCACTCACCGCGTTATAGGAGGGTTGACTGTACCTAAAGTCATCTCTCAGGGAAGGATTGACTGGGCACTGAACACCTTTCAACCCTTCAAATCGCCAGGGCCGGATGGTATCCTCCCTGTCTTTCTCCAAAAAGGCAGGGCGGTGCTGCTAAGGCATTTAACTGGTATAATTAGAAGCTGTCTAGGAGCAGGATACATTCCCATAAGTTGGAGAAGTGCCCTGGTAGTCTTTATACCGAAAATTGACAAGAGGGACTTTACAGAGCCAAAGTCCTACAGGCCAATTAGTCTAACATCCTTTGTCATGAAGACTATGCAGAAGTTGTTAGATCAGCACATACGAACCGTGACGCTCAAGAGACAACCTCTTCATGCTGCGCAGCATGCGTATAGGGCAGAGCGTTGCCAGATACCTGAAATGACTTTCTCCTAAATCTTAAAAAAATACTGAAATTTTCTCCCAAAGTTCAAAAATCTCCTAATTTTTTTTTTTTAATTTGCTGAATTTTAAAGGAATGAAAGGCCTCATGAGGCCTTTTTTATTCATCTTCAGTTTAACAACAAAAACAAACATATAATAAATGAAATAAACAAAAAATGCCAATTTTGACGAGACTTCGTTGTGACAGCAATAAGTGAGAACGAGGTAGAATGAGCTTACATTTTGTATTTTTAAAAAATTTTAACACAATACGGGGCTTTGACTATTAAAACAGTTGCCAAAGTATGTTTTGTTGCTAGTGTTCCCAATACATCATATTTCATTATCCAAACATCTCCCAAAAATCCACTAAGGATTCGAAAAATCCCCTAACCTGATATATAAATCTCCCAAACTTTCTCCTAAACAATTCTTCCTCCTAAAAGGCCGAGAATCTCCTAAAACTAGGAGGAAATCTCCTGATTTGGCAACACTGATAGGGCAGAAAGATCGACGGAGACTGCCCTATACCAGCTCACGAGTCTGATTCAAGAAGCTCTTATGAATAAAGAGACTGTGTTGTGCGCTTTTTTAGACATCGAAGGAGCCTTCGATAACACCTCCCATGAGGCAATAGAAAGAGCACTTAATCGAAGAGGGGTAGAAACCACTCTCAGCACCGCACAGTGATTCGTTCCATAGACAAAATTCAAAAAATGTATGGTCTCAGAATTTAACGATTTTGATGTCATTTGAAAGAAAAAACTCCAACTAAGAAACCCCCAAAAAATTTGTGCAAAAAATCAATTAGTGTCTGTGAAAAAGCGGCTCAAAGTTGAAACTTTTTTCTCAAAAAAATTTAAACTCATATTTTCTGTTTTTAGTCTATTGAGTAAAAAAAATTTTTCAAATACATGGTTACCAAGAAGTTGCTTAAACTTTCAATAAGAATAAAAAATGATGTGGCCATATTCGCTTTGAACATTTTCTCAAAATTTGCAAAGCGTAGGTTTTTACTTCACTTTTAATTTAAAATATTTTCCTAAATTAAAAATCTGAAAATTGGCAAAACTTAGAGGAAAATATCTAAAAAGTATGTGAAAGTATGTTCCCGGATTTTTTTTTATTTTAAGAAGCATTCTTTCTTTGTCGAATAATGTAATTACATCCTTCGATATCTTCAGATCTCAGAAAATAATTCAATTTGAAAAGTGGTCTAAACACGTATTTTTCGACAAAATTTATTTTATGCCTAAAAGTATGCAATCAGCACGAAAAATAATGAAATCTGCAAAAATGCAAAACATACATCTATTATTATCGTTTTTATTGTAAGATCAGAGGGTCCTTGGACAATTGCTGTTACTTTTTGGAATAATCAATGTTGACGTTACCGATTCAATGTAAAATCTGAAAAATCTAGCCAACACACTTGGTGCTATAACTCTCCAAAAATGACGAAATTTGCAAAATTAAGTCTCAGGCATTGTCAAACTACAACAGTTTAAGGGGTTATATACCTTTTTGTGGCTCAAAAATCGAAAAAAAATTTTATGACTTATTTTTGAAGTACATACTTTTATCAATTTTTCTTTCATCGAGATCGGGGCACTAGAACCTAAGATACGGCCGTTCATAGCGCGCAGTTTCCGGAACTCAAGTATTCAACTCAAACTTTAAACGTGATATTCTCCAAATGATTTTTTTTGAAAAATGCCATCGCGGTGAGCACGATATCCCGCTAACCACTGCATCGATCAATTTGAAATTTTGAGGGGTTGTTTGTACATACAATAGCTAATTCGTGAACGAAGGAATTTCTTTTTCGACAAATTCTTCTATTTTTTTTTGGCAAAAAACTAAATTTTTCGACCTTAAAAAATCGACATTTTTGGAAAAAATAGCACTGTAACTGTACAAAATTTTTTTTTGTAAAATCCTTCGTTCACGAACAAGGCAACACTGTGTACTATTTGTGGTTTTTTTTGTTTTTTTTTTCGCTGAGCCGTTACCTCGATTTCATGCTCACCGTCAACCACTGCTAACAAAAGAAATTCTGCGGCAAGGACTGTAACTTCCCCAATTTTTCGAATTTTCGCTTAAAATTTTATACAAATTCACATAAGGACATGTACTTTTATAAACTTTGTATTGCATTTGAATAAAGCTATGGTAACATGCTTTAAAAAAAAATTAAAACACTGTATTTCCCTACAGAAAAAGATATATAACCCCTTAAGAAAAACCAAATGGAGATTTCAATTCAGCAGATCATTTTTAAGTAGTATACCAAATTTTATGAAGAACGGACCACTCCTAATTTTGTCCCGCGGTTGTATGGAGTCGAATCACTGTGCACCGGGGTAAAAGCTATGCTTACCACCAGAACGGCAGTAACGAAGGTGGGCTCAACCACCAGGAGTGTATTGACGAACAGGGGTTGTCCTCAGGGTGGTGTATTATCACCACTACTGTGGAGCCTGGTTGTAGACGAGCTCCTTAATATACTGACAAGCAGTGGCATAATCTGTCAAGGCTGTGCCGATGACATTGTCATTGTTGCCAGAGGAAAATTCGAAGACACTCTGTGCGACATAATTCAGAGGGTTAAAATTTACCCAAGAATGGTGTGCCCGGGCAAGCTTACGAATAAACCCGGATAAAACCACCATAGTACCATTTACACTAAAAAGAAAACTGCAGCACATGCGGGCGATACGCTTGCTTGGCAAGAGCACCGCAAGCAAGCGGGAGGTAAAGTATCTAGGCATAACACTACATTCGAAATTACTCTGGAATAAACATGCTGAGGCAGTTATCGGCAAAGCAACGAAAGCAGTCATGGTGTGCAGATCATTAGCAGGTAGAACCTGGGGTTGCAAACCATGTATACTGAGATGGTTGTACATCATGATAGTGAGGCCAGTACTCACATACGCAGCAGCAGTGGCGTCCCCAGGGGGGGGGATTAGGGGGATGGATCCCCCCTTGGTCGAAGAATTCATTTATGCAATTTGATATAACAATATGGAATTGTGAAACATGTTTACTATTTGCTTTATCTCTTCTGTAATCACCCACTTAAAACCTAATAATTGAACCTCCCATGATCTGGCCAGACCATAATGTGAGCAAGAAGATAGTCAAGGATTGTTAATGATATACAAAAAATCAGAAAGTGTGAACACAATAATTTCTTTTGCTTGCCTACATTATTTTTACGTAAAACGGTGAAAATATAGTAAAATGATTAAGTAAATAGCAAGTTTCAACTTCAATGAATTAATTTTGAAATTAAAAAAAAAAACGACAGTAAAGCAAGAAAATAAAAAAAATTTATTAATGTAAAATACGTTACTTATGGATCTACTTCAACTGCTTGACCAATGCAATTATTTCAACGATGTAATGCAGTATCATGACTAAACCACATTGAGATTTTACATTCGACACATACAAATCGCGTTTTGATATATCTATTTCTGGATTCCTGCACTGCCAATAATTCTGAACTGCTTTGCCAAAGAAAATTATGCAAAACATGCTCAACATGTTATTGTTCATGCTGAACTGGCCGGATATCTTTCTCCTTGTCGTCTTCGGTGTCGCTATCTTCACATTGAACTATCTAAACGACCATTTTTTCTATCAGTATCAGAAGCTTGGTTTTGTTCAGGGCCAAATGACAGGGTGAAACTGACAACACCGTTATTATTACCTCTAGCAGCAAATTATTTAATATCTTAAATTCGTTGCTTAGACAATTTTTTTAGAGAAATTTTCTTCTCTGATTTAACTTCAGCGTCGAAGTTCAAAAACAATGTCCACCTGATCCTCAAAATAGCATTCCCTTCCTTTCATCTCTGCCACAGAAAACACCCAATCGAATTGATAAAAAACCAGACTCGACAAGACCACAAATGCTTCCTTCACTTCAGGATTGTAATTGAATTGACACCAAAACACGGACATAACCATGAATACAATGGATAAGTATTAATTTTGAATATGTTCCAATATTATTTTCCAAGAAAAATTCTAATTTATTAACCCAAAGAAAATAAAAGCCAAGGCGAATGAAAAACACTTGGACCAGGTACATTTTGCGTCAGCTAATTTATGTCACTATTAACGGGATGGCATGAAAAAAATGCTTCAAATCGGGTCAGATGGAAAAGCCTAGTTGAAAATATATATATAAAATAAAAAAATATTTATAAACAATTCTGACAATAATTACGTCGAAAATAACAAACAAAACTGAAAATAACTGGCAATTTTGTATGAAAATGCACCATGGTCTGGCCAAACCATGGTTTTGGGTTTTGTGCTTAGAAATGATCAGTTAAGGATATCATGAAATATGAGCTCGATAGCTTAATTACAACATTGCTGTTAAAACAACCTCGCTGTTGGCTATAGGCGGCCGGCAATTGAAACAATATTCGTAGTCTCTAATTCAGGTGAGCTGAAATCTTTATTTAATTCGTTACAATAAACTTCAATTAAAGTATTACAAAACTTACATTTTGTTTTAGTTGCGGCGCCTGTGCGCGTGTTAACAGCTTGGCGATTTTAATCACCACAGCACTGCGAACTTGACCATCCTTTCTTCGATGAAGATCGATGACGATTCCTTTGGGCCAGGATTTCCTCTTGGCATTTTCATCAACTACGAGAACAATGTCATTTATTTCAATTGGCTGAACAGGAGGCTGGAACCATTTCGCACGTCTCGTTAGGCACGGCAGATATTCTCGCACCCAACGTTTCCAAAACTGATTGGCCAACTGATTCGATATTCGAAAACACCTTCGCAACGCTGATCCGCTATCGTCGTCGCTGCCCGATTCTCGTATTCCGCTGGAACTGCCTAAGAGGAAGTGGTTGGGTGTGAGCGCGTCAGCGTCTGTGGTATCTATGGGAACGTAAGTCAGAGGCCTAGAATTTAGGATGTGTTCGATGTCAGCTAGTGCTGCCCTTAGGACCTCCTCTCGTAGCGCTGCTTCGTGTAAAATGTCCATCAGAATAGATTTTGTTGAGCGTATCATACGCTCCCATGCTCCTCCCATATGGGGTGACGATGGCGGTATAAATGACCATTCGATTTCGGGATGCTTCTTCTCTAATTCACCGCACGATACCTTCTCTATCTCCTCGGTAAGTGCTCGACTGGCTCCACGGAAATTCGTCCTGTTGTCGGAAAGAATGCGTTTCGGAACTCCTCTTCTGCATACGAACTGCTTTAGCACTAGCAGGACTGATTCCGTAGATAACGAAGCCGCAATTTCAATGTGCACTGCTCGAGTCGTCAAACACGTAAACAGTGCACCCCAGCGCTTCTCTCGTCGTCGTCCGACTGCAACATCGATGGGTCCAAAATAGTCCACACCTGTGAATGTAAATGGTCGGGTAAATGGAAATACTCGTTCAAGAGGCAGGTTGCCCATCTGAGGCGGGTGCGGGTTAGCTTTTCGATTTTTGCAGGTCTGGCACCGTTTTCCGCAGTCTCGAACCAATGTGCGCAAAGAAGCTACGCAGTATCGTTGGCGAATCTCATTGACGACGATTTCATTGTGGTGGTGATGGAATTTCCGGTGATAAAAATCAATTATCAAACGGGTCACAGCATGATTCTTCGGGAGTATTATAGGCCGCTTTACGCTGACTGGAATACCGTCCGCTAATTCGATCCTCCCTTTAACGCGAAGAACACCAAACTCATCCATGTACGGAGACCATTTAAATATAGGTGATTTTCTAGGAACATTTTGGTTGGATCGTAGACATTTTATCTCTTCATCGAACGCTTCTTCTTGGCATACTGCTATAAGAATCTTTTCCGCTGCATCAGTTATTACGTGGTATCGTTGAAGAACATCTTTAGAAAGCGCAGAGTTGAAGCATAGCCGAATAAAGCGCATCACTAATAACTGTGTATAGCGCAGTTTCTCCCAAGTGCTAAATTTTCGAGCATCCGGGGTAATCGCAGATAATGTATCCGGCGGCGAAACTTCTGTACTTATGTGATGGAGCTCTGGAGCTACGTCTTCAGTGGAGCCTGTTAGTTGAGTCACGGGCCAGCCAGACTCGGGCTTGGCGAGGAACTGAGGACCTCGAAACCAGCGCTCGTTATCGTCAAAGTAGTGATTCTTTCTTATTCCACTTTGTTCCCTCATCGGCTACGTTTTCAGACGAGGGTAGCCATCTCAAATCATTAGCCGAAGACCGAAGATAGACAACTGCTCTTTTATGAAGCTTGCTAGTCGTAGACCCAGAACCGCTGACATCAACTCCAGCCGGGGAACAGAGATGGGTTTCAATGGCGTTACCCTTGTTTTTGACGCCAATAACGAACATCGGACTTCTCCATCATTTTCAGCGCGCAAATATGCGACAGCAGCATAAGCGTTAATGCTTGCATCCACGAAGATATGCAATTGGTTGTTTTTGCTGCAGCTTGCAAGCTGATAACACCGCGGAATTTTTATGTTGTTTATTGAAGAAATACGTCTTACCCATTGCCACCAATCTCTGTTATCTTCTACTCCGATGGGCTCATCCCAGTTGACGCCAGATCGCCAGACGCTTTGCAGAATGATTTTTGCTTGTATGACGACGTAGTCCAGTAGGCCAAGCGGGTCAAATATTTTCATGATCGTACGCAGGATTTGTCGCTTTGATGGACAGGTCAGCTCGTCGAAAACATCAGCGGAGAACTTTTGAACAAATGTGAGCTCGTCAGTCGCTGGCAGCCACCACAATCCCAACACCTTCTCCATTGTTGCCTGTGGTTCGTCAAAGCATTTTGCCAGATATACTTCGTCTGTGGAGAGGGCGATGAGAGTGCGTTTAGAGTGCGTTTAGAGTTGGTCACCCAGTTTCTCATATCGAATCCGCCTTCCTTGTGAATCCAACGTACTGCAGTCGCCATCTGTGCTAATTCTTCCTCAGTTTCAGCACTTTGAAGCCAATCATCGACGAAAGTATTATCTATAATAGCCTGAACAGCATTCGGATATTTCTCGACGAATCGATGCGCGTTCCGATCCCTGACATAGTTGGCTAGCGATGGAGAGCAGGATGCACCAAAGGTCATTACACACATTGCATAAACATCCGCTTGCCGAGAAGAATCGCCATTGCGCCACCTGGTCTTCCTTTATTACCTTAACTTGGTGAAACATTTCGCGTATATCTCCACATATCGCCACAGGCTCTCGCGAAAACGAAGTAGAAATCCCAACAGAGATTTGAGAAGATCTGGACCTTTCAACAGCACGGAATTCAAGGAAGTATCTCCAACTTTGGCCGCAGCGTCCCACACAAATCTCGTTTTGTTTTTATTAACATTGAGCACGGTAAATATAGGAAGATACCAAGACTTGCCGCGCGAGGAGATTTCATTTGCTTCCAACCTACGAATGTAGCCATTCTTTTCATAGTAGGTAATCTTTCCGCGAATAAATGACGATAGTTGGGGATCGCGCCTCATTTTGGCCTCTAGACATTCCAATCGTCGACGCGCCATCGGAAGGGAGTCAGGCAGCTCGATGACGTCATGCTTCCATAGTAGTCCAGTTTCCCACCACTTTTCTGCTGGTAGCAACCTAGTGAACTTTTCCATAAGTTTCATAGCGCGTTCGTCGTCCTTTGGGCGCAGCGGTTTAGGCGGTGCATTTATGCCAATGGAGTCAATCGAAAAATACGCCTTCATTTGCTCATCCATTCGGTTGCCACTCATAGGATCCCAATGGCAAGTATGAAGTACACGCTGGGCTTCTGAATGGCCAGACAATTCTCGCCCATAAACTGTTCAACCCAAACGGCATCTAGCGGCAATTAAGTTAGAGTTGTCGTCCTCTTTTATTTCCAGTGGCACGCAGACTTTAGCGTTGTCGACCCCGATAAGAATTCTTGCTTTTACTGCACTATACGTCCATATAGGTCGGCCTCTTAGGTGACCATGCTTCTCCAATATGGTGCTGTCCAATGTCTGCACCGGCATGCCAAGTTGGGATATGGTACGCACTCCTCTCAATGAGAATCGTGGAGCATCTTCCTTTAAAGGTGCGATGGTTACATTTACGAATTTCGAGCTAATCTCGTTTTGAGTAATGTCGTTAGTCCACCGTAGGCATAGCGTCTCTGACGGACCATCCAAACCAAGCTCATTCGCAAGCTCATCCTCAATTAAAGTGCAGGCAGCACCTTCGTCGATGAGCGCATATGTATTTATTGCCTTAGAAGCGTTGAAAATAGTAACGGGTACATACCTGAAGAGCGCTCTCACCCGCTGGTTTGGTGGACTAGAGTGCGGTTCATGGTACAGAGTAACCTGCTCCGGCTCGTCTCGATACCTCTGAGGGCCAGATGAATGAAGGAGAGGGTTGTGTGCCATCTGACAGCCATCAACTCCGCACTTACGTTTTAAGTTGCATCGACGAACGTAGTGACCGCTAAAACAGCGCAAGCAGAGTTTCATCTCGCGGACAAACTGCCAGCGGTCGTTTCGGGGAAGCGCGATAAACTCAGCGCAATCCGACAACTTATGTTGCGCACTACACTTCGGGCAAGCGATTATTTTTCCGTCTTCCGTTTCTACAACATTATGCACCATAATCCTTGACTTTTGTGAATTACGACCCTGCCTCTTCACTTCCATGTTCTCTGCTGCGACCGCAGTTGGCTGACATGGCGTAACTTGGCTAGCGCACATTGCAAGCCCGAAGAGCCATTCGTCAAATACGGCGATGTTCGCGTAAGGAAGCGATAAACGATGACGTCCCCAATTAAGCCTTCGGTCACTAGGCAATTTCGCTACCAGGTCGTTAAGCAGTACAGGATCATTCAAATAATCCGTGAGACCAATCGCCTGCATCGTCGCTCGGTAGTTCTGCACTGCAAGCGAAAAAGCTACGAGCATTTCTAACTTATCGGCTCTGACGACTGGCTCATCTCTCAATTTGCGCTGCATTGTCTGATGAATTGCGCCCGGTCGACCATAAAGCATTCTCAAGGTGTTGATTGCCAGTCCCACTGTTGATGGCGTCATTAACCTACCACGTACTGCTTCGAGAGCTGGCCCTTTTAAACACTTTTGCAGCCTGATCAGATTTTCCTGATCGGTGAATCCACACCGCTCTGTGGATTGCTCATAATTTGTAATAAATAATGGCCAATCCTCAGGCTTACCCGAAAACACTGGCAAATCTTTCGAAATTACTTGCCTGCTGGAAATCTGCATCGGGGTCAAAGTGACGTCAGGTGCGCTAAACGGGCTAAAGCCATTACAATAATTATTTGAGTATTTATTCGATGCCGAAGTACACGAAGGCATATAGGCCGATGTGAGCGGTTGTAAGAAAGCCGAAGAGCTTGGGGGAATGAAAGCCGAAGTGTTCGGAGGAGGTGCCATCGAGCTTCGTGCATTTATACATAATGGCGGAAACACATTGCTTAACGTAGTAGACGGCAACATGCTGTGCGGCATGTTCACAGAAGTGAGGTTAGGAAAGACTCCATTATAATTGACAGCGCTCGCAAATGCACTTACTGGAGCGGGCGCATATAGGTTTGCGCTCGATGCGTGGGCCGTATAATGAGGGTGATCATGACCGTGGTCAGCTGCAATAAGACTTGTGTTGTTCGTAGGCGTCATGGTAAACGTTGGAGATCGCGTTATTGGCGTTGATGCGTGACAACTTGGCTGAATGGCAGCACAAGGCGACTCCGAGCCTATAGCTGCGCCGATGCCAGTTTTGTCCGCCTCATCAATAACCGTCGCCGTTGAGTGTTCGCAGCTTTGTGCTACGCTGGACTCTACATTCTCACTACCACGTTCGGCGTTTTCCATTTTCCTCGAGGCGGTTCCAAATTGTTTCACAGAAATAACGCAAAATATTTCAGAATGTTAAAACAACCTCGCTGTTGGCTATAGGCGGCCGGCAATTGAAACAATATTCGTAGTCTCTAATTCAGGTGAGCTCAAATCTTTATTTAATTCGTTACAATAAACTTCAATTAAAGTATTACAAAACTTACATTTTGTTTTAGTTGCGGCGCCTTTGCGCGTGTTAACAGCTTGGCGATTTTAATAAGAAAGAACTTTTAAGAACAATTGACATTTGCACATGGCGAAAGTAGGGAAATGAGAGAAATGCCAAAAATGCGATGGGTTGCCATTGCAACTTTTCGCAACAATTGCTAAAGTGGATCCAAAGTTCAATATGGTCTGGCCAGAACCGAATGCCCGCAGAAGTGTTAAGGATAAATGATTAAAAAAAATCAGCATTGCATTTGTTCTCGCAGAATAGTTGTATTTTCCGTGTTCCCAAAAGTATCGACTATTTACCAAGGTAGTAATGAAACGCAAGCTTCATGCCAACCCGGCATCAGCTGTTGAAATTTGAAAAAAAAAATTGACTTACATTTTTTTGGTGAATTGTGTGTAAACATGGAAACATGGTCACCTCTATCATAATTAAAATTCAGAACGTCATACATTTTGTAAATGTTGGATTTATTTTACAGAGCTGGTGTGTTATGCTTTTTAAAATACGTCTTTTGAGTTTTTCGTAATTCTTTTAGAAGGTGTTTTCAATATGTAATAACTCAAAACAAAGGTGAATTTTTTAGTTGGGATTTTTTGACTTTAAAATACATGTCACTAAAATATTTTGTTTTAAGAAGTTTATGTTATATGCATACATATATGTATGTATGTATGCACAATTTTATTCAACATATATTAAAAATAATATGCAAAGACGAAAGTATAAAAATGGCGTTAAGCTGGATTCCTGAAATCCTGGGGACGCCACTGCGCAGCAGTAGCATGGGCCCAAGAACCAATCTCACTACAGTGAGGAACCGGCTAGGCAAGGTCCAGCGACTGGCGTGCACGTGCATTACAGGGGTTATGAGAACCTGTCCCACGGTGGCACTGGATGTGATACTCGACATATCACCATTGCACATAGCAATTGAAATGGCGGCCAAGCGCTCTCCTTGAGCTGCACAGTGTTTCATGTAGAACAAGCTAGCTGGACAAAAATATTTTTCAGGATTTTTCGTTTTATATGCGGCTTTTTATTTCAGATACATATACTTTTTTAGTTTTTTATGCCTTTTTATATGTATATATACATACACATACCTACAGTTGCGGTCAAAATAATAGTAGTACGCGTACAACGAAAAGAAAATTAAGAAAAAATAATCTGCTTTTCTTTACAAATATTTATTTTGTATTTTTTTTAACAAGTTATATGTGTTAACAATGCAATCACAAAAGAAAACTTAAGAATTAAACTCAGTTTGGTTTGATTTAAATTAAATGCGTCAAAAGCTCCAAAATATGGACGGTCAAAAAAATAGTAGTTCGCTTTACTTTCATAAAAATGAAGCAAAAATTGTGTTTCATTTTAAAAGATTTAGTGGTTAAATAGTAATAACGTAATTTTTCTTCAAATTAATATTTAGTTGCGTGACTGTTGTTTGACTATTACTGCAGCACAGAGCCGATGCATTGAAATAACCAAATTTTCATATCTTTCTCTAGGGGCGTGGTCTACTGCTTCTCAAAGTTGATTATTATTTAAAAGATTATTGTGAGCATCTGCTCTCTTCACGTCACACCACAAATTTTTAATTATATTGAAGTCTGGTGATTGTGCGAGCCATTCCATAACCCTAATCCTGCTTTTGCGAAGCTCCTTTCATGCGACCTTGCTTGTATGCTTTCGGTTATAATCCTGTTGGAAGATCCAAAGCATTGGCGTTTTTTCACGGACATACGGTAGCACGATTTCCCGCAAGATTCGTACACATACACATCGATCCATCGTTTTCTTGATCAAATAAATAGCGCCACCCCCATACAACGTAAGACATGCTCAATAAATAAATGCATGTCTTACGTTTTATGGAGGTGGCGCTATTTATTTGACATACGGTAGCACGATTTCCTGCAAGATTCGTACACATACACATCGATCCATCGTTTTCTTGATCAAATAAATAGCGCCACCTCCATAAAACGTAAGACATGCTGAATAAATAAATGCATGTCCTACGTTTTATGGAGTGGCGCTATTTATTTGATCAAGAAAACGATGGATCGATGTGTATGTGTACG
This sequence comes from Melieria omissa, assembly GCA_963971225.1. NCBI lineage: Eukaryota > Metazoa > Arthropoda > Insecta > Diptera > Ulidiidae > Melieria > Melieria omissa. Next base: position 48,999,596 of record OZ020269.1, on the reverse strand, counting down.
AATTTTGCAGGAAATCGTGCTACCGTATGTCAGTGAAAAAACGCCAATGCTTTGGGTCTTCCAACAGGATTATAACCTAAAGCATACAAGAAAGGTCGCACGAAAGGAGCTTCGCAAAAGCAGGATTAGGGTTATGGAATGGCTCGCACAATCACCAGACTTCAATATAATTAAAAATTTGTGGTGTGACGTGAAGAGAGCAGTTGCTCACAATAATCTTTTAAATAATAATCAACTTTGAGAAGCAGTAGACCACGCCCCTAGAGAAAGATATGAAAATTTGGTTATTTCAATGCATCGGCTCTGTGCTGCAGTAATAGCCAAACAACAGTCACGCAACTAAATATTAATTTGAAGAAAAATTACGTTATTACTATTTAACCACTAAATCTTTTAAAATGAAACATAATTTTTGCTTCATTTTTATGAAAGTAAAGCGAACTACTATTTTTTTGACCGTCCATATTTTGGAGCTTTTGACGCATTTAATTTAAATCAAACCAAACTGAGTTTAATTCTTAAGTTTTCTTTTATGATTGCATTGTTAACACATATAACTTGTTAAAAAAAATACAAAATAAATATTTGTAAAGAAAAGCAGATTATTTTTTCTTAATTTTCTTTTCGTTGTATGCGTACTACTATTATTTTGACCGCAGCTGTATATATACATATATACATTAAGGCAAAAACCGGAAATGAAGTTCATTCAGCTAAATCTGAACCATTGCGAAGCGGCGCAGGACCTTTTGGGCCAAACCGTGCGAGAGTTGGGCGTAGACGTTGCACTTTTAAGTGAGCCGTACAAAAAGCGAGACTCCGGCTGCACCATTCGTGGCAAGAATAGTCAGTTGCCTGTTTCCTGACCAGCAGCGGTTGCCCACATATAAAAGAGGGTCGATCATAAACAGCGGCATCATTGAGCGAGTGACGCCAAATGAAGTTGCTGCCATCTGCAGCCGGATCGGCGACAGCAAAGCCCCAGGATACGACGGGGTTCCAAACGTCGCGCTCAAGGCGGCCATTAGGCTCCACGCAGGACTGTTCGCGGATGTGTTCAACACGTGCCTGCAAGAACATTCTTTCCCGGACCAGTGGAAGGTGCAAAAGCTGGTGTTGCTGCCCAAGGGGGGCAAACCCCCAGACGACCCTTCTACATATCGTCCAATATGTTTGCTAGATACCGCAGGCAAAGTACTGGAGCGAATAATAGCAGACAGGCTTGAAGCGGCTGTTACTGCAGCAGGTGGATTATCCGACCACCAATCCGGGTTTCGGAAATCACGGTCGACGGTCGACGCAATCGAGGCGACCCGCTGGAAAGGGGGCAAGAAGGAGTATTGCTGCCTGGTTACCCTGGACGTAAAAAACGCGTTCAACTCCCCGAATTGGGGTCACATCCTGTCAGCGCTGCGGCGACGAGGAGAGCCAGAGTACCTGGTGGCAATCATAGCCAGCTATTTCGCGAACAGGCGACTGTTATACAGTACTGATGAAGGTGAAAAACTGCATCTGGTGACAGGAGGTGTTCCGCAAGGATCAGTGCTAGGTCCAATGTTGTGGAATCTCATGTACGACGGCGTACTGCAGCTAGACGTACATGAGGCAGCGAAAATCGTGGGCTTCGCGGACGACATCGTAATAGTCGTCACAGCAAAGCACATCCATAACATTGAGGCGGTCTGCAACGACACGGTGGCGAAGGTCCAGCAATGCACTGTGGTCGCTCCCATAGGCCAAAAATAAAAAATTCAAAGTCCAAATTTTAAAATGAAAAGTAACTACATAGTCTCCTATATAATCAAGCTTTCTAACGGTAAATTTTTTTTGGTTTGATTCTTGCGGTACTTTCTGAAAATAGCATCAGAAGTGAGAACATTTGTTCACTTGATTAGTGCAATGTGAGCAGCGTTTTACAATAATCAATTTTGAAGTGTTAAAACTTTATTAAAAAATCACCAAATTTAAAATTAATAAAAAGGGTATTGAACATACAAGTATTTAACTTAATTTTAGTTAATGAGATATATTTAAATTGAAGTCTACTTAAAAACAAAAATCAAAATTTACAACTACTATATTCTGTGTTTTTCGTCTGACTCCCAGAATTTCACTTAAAGTTTTAGTTGTGTTCCCTCTCGTTGCCCCCATTGATCTTTTTTTCCGAATACTAAGGCACGTTTTAAGATTATAATGTGTTAGTTTCAGCTGCCAGAATTTGCCAGGCTTCGTGCAATCTTTCATAGACTGAGTGCCTGTATTAAAAATGGGGCGCAAACCCAGAAGTGCAAAAGAAGCTTGGCATTTTGTGCGGTGGTATTGTTGTTTGTTTGTGTTGTTGATTTTAAGTAAGGTGATGTTAATATAATGCGTATTGCAACTTTTTTATTTTTCTATTTTAATTTCACCTTTAAACCAATTTTTATATACGGTGGCTGACACTATTTACATATGTAAATATTTTTGTTATCATAGGTTCTGTGGGGACAGTTTTGGTTTTTTTTTGGTAATGTTAAAGAGGTTTCATGTCCAAATGTGGAAGGAGAAAATGGAGCAAAGCGGTTTCAGACCCCACAATGTGGGAAAATTAGTAAATCTGGCAGAAGAAATGACATAACAAGATATGCATTTTGAAAGACATTCTCACAAAATGTCGTATTTGACATTTCTATGTAATACTGAATCGCATAACTAAACTTGAACAAGATCGCCCAACTGTAACATATAGCTGCCACAGGAACGATCAGTTAAAAATGTGTCGTATGGAAAACTTTTTCTAATCAAATTTTGAGATATATCAAGATAAAATATGATTTATACAAGTGCTAAATTGTATGTTAAAGCTAAAGCTATGTTTTCAGATTAAAACATAAATGTTGAAAAATTAAGGAAATATGCGCTCGACACTGCTAAGAGATAGAGATGTATCAATGGTACTGGCTTCCACCTTCTGTTCATAAAATTTTAATTCACGCTCCGTTTTGAGTTAATTACCTGTACAGTGACGCACACAGGATTTCATTTTGGGGGGTTTTGCATACCACTTTGGGCCTAATACTGTTTGAGATCATAATTTTCACAAGCAATTTTTTGATTTGGGGGTTTGAACCCCGCAACCCCCTCCGGTTGCTCCTCTGAGCCTGCCTATATATGAATTTTGTCGAGCAAAATCTTGGAAACAATTTGTTTCTCATTAAAAACAAAAAAGAAACAAATTTTTTATCATTTCCTTACATGGGGCAGGCGTATAGATGTCCGACCACGCCCATTTTCACATGAAATAATTGCCACATTCTTAAAAACAAGTTACCAAAGTTTCAGGCTGATATCTCTGCTAGAAGTATTTTTGACCGCTTTGCCCATATAAGTCCGACCACTGTGCAATGGCTCACGGCGAATGGCCTGCAGCTGGCCGAACAGAAGACTGAAGTCCTGCTGATATCAAGCAGGAAGAAGGTAGAGCAGGCGCATGTTCGCGTAAACAGCCACACGATTGCTTCAAAGGCCGCAATTAAGTACTTGGACCTCATACTGGACAACCGGCTGACGATCGAGCAGCACCTACAGCACGCAGCGGAGCGAGCAACCAGAGCTGTGGTGGCGCTAGCGAGACTAATGCCAAACCTTGGCGGACCAAAGCAAGAAACGAGGATGCTCTTGTCGAGAGTGGCAACCTCGACGCTACTATATGGAGCGCAAATCTGGGCCCCTGCGACGACGGTTTGCTCGTACCGGAGAAGAATTGAGACAACGTACTGCCTATGCGCATTAATAGTATGCCGCGCATTCCGTACAACGTCGTACGAAGCAGCTTGCGTGGTCGCCGGCATGATACCGGTCGACATCCTAGCTTTGGAGGCGTACTACAAAGCGCGCGATAACAGCAATGAGCGAAACAACGGCAGGCAGCGAAGTCTGAGCGACTGGCAGAGCCACTGGGATAGCTCTTCCAAGGGAAGGTGGACGCACCGCCTGATACCAGTGCTCAGCAATTGGCTGGACCGTAAGCACGGCGAAGTCACGCATTACTTGACGCAGGTATTAACAGGCCACGGCTGCTTCAAGGCGTACCTGCATCGCTTCGGCCACGAAACCGACCCATACTGCACCATGTGCGTCGATGAGGTGGAGGATGCGGAGCACGTAGCCTTAAAATGTCCTCGGTACGAGACACAGCGACAGGCGCTGCGATCAAACATAGGCAGCCCTATTAGCGTGCAGAACATGGTGCAGCAAATGCTCGAAACGTTGGAGAAGTGGAACGCGGTGTGTGTGTTTGCAGCACAAATTATGATGGAGCAGCGACGACTGGAGCAAGAGCGTAGGGCAGAGGGCCCCAGTAGGATCTACGAGCCGAACACTTAAGGCTCGAAACCCGTCCGGCGATGCAATGCTCACCGGCAGTTCCGTCGGGACCACGGGTTGGAGAAAGGGGGTGGTTTTTAGTCGGTAAGAATCCGGCATCCAGTCGAGCTCGGGTTCGGCTGTATCTTTCGAAGATTTTCCACCTCCTGCGCGAAATAAAAAAAATATATACATTAAGGAGCTTAATAATTCCAGTCTTAGGACCAAAAGGAGAAAAATAGATGACCTAAAACATACCAGATATACTGATAAGTTGATTTATGCTGCGGAGATATCTGCACGGTTGTCCACTGGCGAAATGTAGCAAGTGTTATCAAAATTGTGGAAAATGAGACTCAAGATTCTCTGATTTGATTCTCAAAAAAAATTATAGACGTTTAAGTTTGAGATATTAGAGCTTTATTGTACTATATTGTTACGAAAATTCCAAGCTCGTCTTCCAAGGTTCGTTTTGATTGTGTTGAAAAAAAAAACAACTGCTTACAACAACTTATTCAGCGCAAACGGAGTAAAACTAATCACTTTATTTACAGAATTACACTTTGCTTGTATATACACTTGTTACCACATTGCTTATTCAACTAAGACTCGACTCCTTGCGCTGCCACTGCTGCTTTTATACCAGTTTTCTTATCGCGCCGAAGTTTCTTGCAACTTCCAATTGGAAAGCGCTCGACCATTCTCGCACAGCCCATTTCTTCGAGAACCATCCTTGCCATATCGGACTATACCGAGCGAATTTATACCAGTTTTGCTGTACTTCAAAGTGCATGCCCAAAAGTATGCTTGGAAAACATTCGTGCGGAGAAAAGCATTCCTGTATAGTGCGACACGGAATTTCTCATCGTATCAATATATATAGCCAATCGACTAGTCATGCACACAAAAGGCCTCGGAAGTGGAGTATGTAAGCTTGTCATAAGGTATTTCCGTCATTTTATAGTGTTAGTAAGGAAAAAGCTGCTTGTATCCACATCCAAATTGATGGGAATGAAACGCGTGCTAAAATGAAACTTCAAGCAGTTTACGATACGACTATTTAAGATACGACAGCAGGAAGTTCTTGTCAATTTATTACCTACTTACAGTTTCCATGATTCCTTCACTCATTATCATCGCTGTCATCGGAAGAATCAGTTAACAAGTAGTCATTACTATGAATGACAGAACCATGAAAACTAGAAACAGCAGGGGTACCAATTGGTTGCTTAACACTAGAAGGCATCAATAAGTACAAAACTTCGGAAGATAAAGATTTAAGTTTTTTCTTTGGGATCTCCCTAAAACTGCTAATTATTGGGTCAGATGTTACTAGCAACATAGTCATTAAATCTCTATTCGTGGCTTCACGGGACTGCTTTTGCGTATTGTTTGCTCTAAATCGCCTACAGTCTTTATAACGAGCTTCCTGGGCTTCCTCAGAAAGCTGACCAATTGGCAGAATTGCCGATTTTATAACGTCAGTGCTGCGCACCAAAACTTTGTGAACCGTAACAGGCATGTTACACTACGAATAGATATTAATGTACAGTGTTTTCAGCTCCCGCGCAATTTCGAATTTTTCAATATTTAGGGGAGAGTGGGGCGAATCGTTACAGAGCGATATCTTAAAAATGACGCCAACATATATCAAATGTCGCATAGCTAAATGTTCGTCACCTTCAGCCGCTCATTTGTTTCGGTGACATTCCAATTCTCAGTAGAAAACTGACGCTTGGCAGGGTAAGACGTGTTTTGTGACTTGTAAAATTCATATTTGGATGTCTACAATCTTTCAATTTTGAGTGCTAAATAATTTTGTGATCAATCGAAAGTGTATGTTTTTCTATCTTTATTGTGTTGCCTTTCTCGCAAAAACAGAAAATTCGCAAATATTGTTACCGTGTCTTTGCTAAGCCATTCCATAGCAAACATGTCACAGTGGGGCGAATCGTTACATTTCGTATGGGGCGAATCGTGACGGTTATTTTTTATGCATTTAACCCTTTCGGTTATTCTATGCCATATGGCATAGTCTCTTTTCAGTGCCTATTTTAGGTCAAAAACTTGTGGATACTATATTTTTATATTTTTGTATTTTGCTCTGAAGGTTTTTATACCAAATAATGAAAAAAATATTTTGATTAGTGTACCAAGTAAATTGTAAGGGTTCAGAAAGTGCGCAGTCTTATCGAGCTGCGTATTTTACAAAAAGAGGTCACTTCGTACTTTTATTTATTCTATTACAAAAATCAATTTATTTTATAGGTTTATGTAAGTAATCTAGTAGGTATTTGTTGCTTTAGTAAGTGTAAAAAAGTTAGATCCCAAATATAGTTCACTAAGGCTGTACGATTTTTTTTATTTCTTACTATGCCATATTTCATGATGCCCAAAAACCACTTTTTCGAACAATATTTAAAAAAATGACTTTTGATTATTCATTATGTAGGCTTAAACAGCAATAAAATGGAAAAGAATGATTTTTAAAGTTAAAAACAAAAAAGAAGTACCGAAAGGGTTAAGCGTCTGACGCAATTTTGAAGACTGCGTTATTGCTTGTGTTTGTAGAAAAATCATCTGTGTTGTTCGTCATGATATGTTTTTTATCATTTTCGTGATTTTTTTTTTATTTTTCATTACTTTATTGCAACTTTTCAAAAATCATCTGAGGCAGCACCGAAACGCAAAAGCCAGGCGTCGAAGCGCCATCGCTGCGATTAATTATGCTGATGTTGAGTCAGATTCTGATTAAAAATCAACTTTTTTCCTTTTTCATTTTTTCATATATTTTCCACCATTTTCTTTTGGCATGTTGGTTAATTTAACCATCAAACATGTATTCGTTTTCTTAATAAAAAAGAAGTAAATAATTGAAATATTATTGTGTATAAATATTTTGATTTCAGCGCCTCAAAATTTGAAAAAAGCGAGTGTAACGATTCGCCCCATACTGCGTAACGATTCGCCCCACACTTTTTAAAATGCCATTTTTTGGACACTTTGGGAATATCGACATAACTTATTTCGTATTTGTCCTACACCTAAGTGTTTATAATCAAAAGTTGCGCAAAATAACAGGCTTCAAAACGATATATAACATGGTCGACAATTTTTTCGCAGATAAAAAATATTGGGCTTACAAAAAAGCCTAACGATTCGCCCCACTCTCCCCTATATCATAACCCGAAGATAAAGCGCGTAGGAGTGTGTCGAATTTTTTATGAAAGTAACATCCAAGCAAGTAATTTCTGCACTTTTCTCTCAATTTTCAAAGAACCTACGTGCAGTATTGCCGTCGTTTGTGTTACCGAATCCAGGCTTTGGTTTATCTACAATCAGTCCAAACACATTTTTAAATTGACTAGTTGATTTGCTATCTACATAGTATGCTAAAGCTTCTTCACTGCTCAAATATCTAGAATTTTTTTCACCTTTTTTTTCGTTCAGAGATTCTTGAGTCTCCCTTTTCGCAGTTTTGATAACACTTGCTACATTTCTACTGCCGGACAATCGTGCAGATACCTCTGCAGCATAAATCAGCTCATCAGCACTTCTGGATTGTATTAAATAAGTCATCTATACGTTTGGTCCTCAGTTTGGAGTTATCAAATACCTTCTTTGGTCTGCCAGGACCTGGTTGGCTGTCTGAAGATGCCGATGGCAAGCTTGAACGTACAGTTATGTTGAAAATTATCTCTGAACCAGATAGCCATTCAGGGTTCTTATTTAGAAATCGTTCACGGTTTCTTTCTAGGCTGTTCCACTTCATGGACAACTTTGATGATGTTTGGGAAAGTTTGACTTTTATGCTTCTTAAGGAATTTTCTGTCACTTCATAATCGTTTAATTGTGATAACATGTGCCTCATTATCTCTTCATTTTTTGTTTCACTAGAACAACAATTATTTTCAACCAAATTTCCAAAAAATTTAAATTTTGTTATGCTTATAGTCAAATCTGAAAAATGAAATAAAATAGATGTGCAAAAAATTCGCAATGGCTTTTTGTTCCATCTACTAGTCCATACTTATGAGCAGAATATATATAAAAATTGGAGAGGTGACATGAGGAGACATCTCAACTTTTCACCTTTGACGTTAAAAATTTGGGGAAAAAATTGCTTTCCTTCTTAATCATGGCACGTTATAACTATTAAATATAGCATAATTGCTAATACAAGACATTGTAAAAATACTATTCACTCTTAAGTGCAGACTTCATTATAAAAAAAGATGTAACCGACTTTTAAAACGAACTTATTTTAAGAAATCACTGCAGGCCAACTATGTGAAGAAATTATTAAAATTTACGATAATCTGATATATTTATCTATGTAACTCACTATATTGAAAGTGCCGATGTGTTATTTTCACACAAATCCTAATGTATGAATGTTGACATTCATTACCTAATAGAAAAATCAGGAAATAAAAATGTCGTTCTTGTCCAGCTAGCTTGTTCTAGGTGAAACACTGTGGGCTGGCCAGAACCAGTAAAGGGAGTGATCACGTTCTAAGTCGCAGAGACCTGGACGTGTTATCTGTTAGTAACCCCTATGTATTGTACCCAATGGATACAATAACGAAAACATATAACTACGAGAAAAACTTCGTAGTATATATGAGAAACAAAGTGGACTGGGACTGGGAAGCACACCAGTCCCATTTCAAACCACATACTATTACGTGGTTCACAGACGGCTCCAAAACGCACGATGGAACAGGGGCGGGGGTATTTGTACCTCGCTTCAAGCGCTATGAGCCCATGGGGAATACACCCAGCATATTTCAAGCAGAGTTATATGCCATCAGGCTCTGTGTGCAGATTAACCTCGAGCGTTTGTACAGGGGGCAAGATATAGTCATTTGTTCCGACAGTCAAACAGCCATCAAAGCACTAATCTCGTATGAGATTACCTCAGGATTGGTGCTGGTATGTGCTTGAATAAACTGGGTACAGATAACCAGGTTAAAATCCTCTGGGTTCCAGGACACAGAGGAGTAGAGGGGAATGAGGAGGCTGATAGTCTTGCTAGAACTGGGGCCGCTATGATTCCCCTTGCACCAGAACCTTTCATTGGGCTGGGCAAAAGCACTCTAGCAGAGTCACTAAGACTTGAGAAAAGAACCAGGAACTCAGAACATTAGTCAAATACCACAGGTATTAGGCAATCGAAAATCTTCACCAAAGGTTATAACTCTAGATGGAGTGAAGAATGCCTCAGACTGGGAAAAACGCCAGCTTAGACTGGTCTCCGGGCTGTTAACCGGGCACTGCAGGATGAGGAAACACATGCACACAATTGGGATAGAACAGGTAAGCGTCTGCAGACTCTGCGAAACAGCGGAGGAGACTCCTGACTCATACTGCACTGCGATGCGGTATGCTGTGGTAGGAGACAGCACCTGGGCCAGTACTGGCTTGCAGAAGAGAACGTCAACCACCTTCTCCCACGTAAGTTACTAAGTTTTATTAGGTCGGTGGGACTAGGGGACGTTCTCTAAAGTTGTAGGGGGCACAATAGATCAGCTTTGGTCTCAGTGCACATTCCCCCTTCAAATCTAATCTAATCTAAGTTTAATTCTTAAGTTTTCTTTTATGATTGCATTGTTAACACATATAACTTATTACAAGAAATACAAACTAAATATTTGTAAAGAAAAGCAGATTATTGTTTCTTAATTTTCTTTTCGTTGTACGCGTACTACTATTATTTTGACCGCAACTGTATATATACATATATACTAGCGGACCCGGCAAACTTCGTCTCGCCCAAACGGTCCGTTTGAGTGTGATGCCGTAACTCACATACAGCCATTTTCTTTTATATATATATAGATTTAAGTTATATGGGCGGTGCCAAGCCCCCTTGTTCAATACCCGCACCATCCCATCTGTCGGAAGGGAAAATGGTAGGTTCGTACTTAGTTTCATTGCTGTGCCACTTAAAGTTGAGCAAAATATTTGGGTCACAAACCATGCGCCACACCCCTTGTCTGACGCCCAACAAATCGTATCATTAGAATGACTCATGTATGAGACGACAGGGTACTAAATTTCAGTGTTGTATGACTTATAATTCCGAAATTATTCCATATTAAAAATGTGAGTTGCATGAGTGGTGCCCCGCCCCCTTGTCCAAAATCCACCCTATTCCCCCTGCCGAAGGACACGACTAAATAAAAAGTTTATACCGAATATCATTGATGTGAATGCTATAGTTCAAAAGCTACACCGGAATTTAAAAAGTGCCACGCCCCTTTCCAACGCCCATTAAATTTTATTTGTGGAACGACACGTTTACGACATAACACTGTTCCAAATTTCAATGCTGAGCGACTCATAATTCCGAAAATATTCCATATCAAAAAGTTGGGTTCTATGGGCGGTGCCACGCCTCCTTGTCCAGAATACACCTTATTCCACATGCCGAGGGACATGACCAAATCGTTACTTTGTACCAAGTGTCGTTGATGTGAATGCTATAGTTCAAAAGTAACACCGGAATTTTAAAAGTTCCACGCACCTTGTTCAACGCCCATTAAATTTTACAAGTCGAATGATACGCTTACATAATGACACTGTTCCAAATTTCAATACTGAGCGACCTATAATTCTGAAGATATTTCTAATCAAAAATTTGGGTTGTTTGGGCGGTGCCACGCCCCCTTGTCCAAAATAGACCCAATTTCCCCTGCCGAAGGACACGACTAAATAATAAGTTTATACCGAGTGTCATTGATGTGAATGCTATAGTTCAAAAGCTACACCGGAATTTAAAAAGTGCCACGCCCCTTTCCAACGCCCATTAAATTTTATTTGTGGAACGACACGTTTACGCCATGACGCTGTACACAATTTAAATGCTGAGGGACTTATAATTCCGAAGCTATTCCATATTAAAAAATTTAGTTGTATTGACCGTGCCACGCCCCCTTGTCCAAAATTCACTTTTTTCCACCTGCCGAAGGACACGACCAAATCCTTAGTTTATACTGAGTGTTGTTGATGTGAATGCTATAGTTAAAAGTTACACCTGGATTTAAAAAGTGCCACGCCCCTTATCCAACGCCCACAAAATTCTACCGGTGGAATGTTACGCTTACGCCATGACACTGTACCAAATTTCTATGCTGAGCAACTTATAATTTCGGAGCTATTCCATATTAAAGAATTGAGTTGTATGAACGGTGTCACACCCCCTTGTCCAACGCCCATTAAATTTTACCGATGAAAAGACACGCCTACACCATGACACTGTACTAAATTTCAATGCTGTTCGACTGTTAATTCTGAAGATATACCATATTCAAAATTTAGGTTGTATGGGAAGTGCCACACATTCTCAACAATATTATGCATGTAACACTTCGTTCAATAATGTGTGTGACTAACTAATAAAAACACTTTTTTTGCCAAAATTCGCTTTTCCAATCTTTCGATACCGCCTTTGTAGAACGATTTTTCTTTGCCTTCAAAATAGGCGTTAGTTTCGGCGATTACTTCATCATTTGAGCCAAATCTCTTACCACGGAGCATCTTTTTGAGGTCTGCGAAGAGCCAGTAGTCGCTGGGGGCCAGATCTGGAGAATACGGGGGATGAGGAAGCAATTCGAAGCCCAATTCATGCATTTTTGCCATCGTTTTCATCGACTTGTGACACGGTGCATTGTCTTGGTGAAACAACACTTTTTTCTTCTTCATATGGGGCCGCTTAATCGCGATTTCTTCTTTCAAACGTTCCAACAACGCTATATAATAGTCGCTATTGATTGTTTTCCCTTTCTCAAGATAGTCGATTAATATTATTCCGTGCACATCCCAAAATACTGACGCCATAACCTTGCCAGCCGATGTTTGTGCCTTTGGACGCTTTGGGCGGCTTTCACCGGTTGCATGCCACTCAGCAGACTGCCGATTTGACTCTGGAGTGAAATGGTGGATCCATGTTTCATCCATTGTGATGTACCGACGCAAAAACTCCGACTTGTTGCGCGTAAACATGTCCAAACAGCTCTTTGAATCATCGATTCGTTGTTGTTTTTGCTCCGGTGTGAGCAAACGCGGCACCCATTTCGAAAACACCTTTTTCATAACCAAATGTTCGTGTATTATGGTGTGTACACGCCTGCTGATATCTTTAGAATGTCAGCAATCTCCCCCACTTTCACTTTACGGTCGGGCATAATGATTTTCAGTGTTTTTTCAACGTTTTCCGGAATAACAGCGTCATTTGGCCGTCCAGTAGATGGAATGTCATCGGTGTCTGTACGACCACGTTTGAATTTGGCATACCAATAACAAATGGTTCTTTTTGATGGAGCAGAGTCCGAATAATGTTTTTCAAGCCATTCCTGGCATTGAACCGTATTTTTTTTCATTAAAAAACAATGATAAATCAGCACACGGAATTGCTTTGAATTCATTTTTTTTGAAAACTCAAAAGTAGTGACTTAAAGCACTGTAACTTGTAAACTAATGGTCGGATTGACATATAATTTTGACAGTAAGCCTAAAAAGGTTCACAATTTCGAAAACAAATATTGATTTAATATTAGTGCCGCCATCTATGTGTCAGTCACACACATTATTGAACGAAGTGTTATTATACATATAAACCTTCCTCTTGAATCACTCTATCTATTAAAAAAAAACCGCTTAAAAAACCGTTGCGTAGTTTTAAAGATTTAAGCATACATAGGGACAGACAGCGATAGCGACTTTGCTTTATACTATGTAGTGATATGTGTTATACCTATATTGCCCAAAAGCAGTCATTTTGACTGCTTGGGAAATTTCAAATAATCAAATGACTTATTATTATTTTGAGTAAAGTAAATATGACTAATTCGGCTCTACACTATGATCAATAAGTACAGGGACTATGTATTTTAAATTTTCCGCCGTTGCCCGATGCAGGTAAAAAAATTTTTGTTAGGTCGGTAAGACCTTAACTGACATCTGTGTCAAATTTTAAGCGGGATTGCATCATTAGTTTTTGTTTGGCAGCTGACAGCGTCAGTCAACTTTTTGTACTTCATCGCATTTTACAATGGATAATTTTGTTAATCAACGTATTTGTTTGAAATTTTGTCTTAGGAACGAAATTTCTTGTGCCAATGCGCTTCAAATGTTTTTTACCTGCATCGGGCAACGGCGGAAAATTTAAAATACACAGTCCCGGTACTTATTGATCATAGTGTATATTGAAATAACAGTTTTCATTTCTTACAAGAACATGATAAATTGTCGATACTTGATAATTTGCAGTTGTTCAATATGCTAAACTAGTACTTGTTATTCGAATCTACATGAAGTGGCACTTGTTCCAATTAGTTTATTTTATTTCTATTACGCCCTAAATTAATAAAAGAATTGTCGAATAGAACTGAATTATTGGAAAAGCTAAAAAACATAAGTGAAGAGTGATCCGATACAATGTCAGATGCAACAAATTCTGAACTATGATGTGAAGCGGATTATATTCAAAGTGAAACATCTGAGACTGAAGATAGTGATGAAAATTCGATCACCAATTCTGTGGCCGTAAGCAATAACAGCTAAAGTCGAGTTAGGACAAAATTGAGTTATTACCACCATTGCATTCGTCGTATTCAAATGTACTACCACACAAAATTATATGGCTTTTGCTCATAAAATGAATGTCTTACGCCCAAAAACCTAAATAGCTAAAGTCGGTTTTCTATGTTCGTGATTTTGGAATAACAGCCTAACTCAAAAAATTTTCGAAAAAGTGGCCTAAATATAATTAAGATTTTATTCCCAATCGTGCCGCGAGTTAATCCCGATGCCAAGTTTCTTCCTAAGTTCATTTAAGTCGTTATTCCGTTTAATTTATAACAACATTTTAAAATTTGGAATAACAGCCAAACTCGAGTTTAGTCAAAATTACTTAACATTGTTGTAACATTGTAACTTAAACATTGTTGTTGTAAGTTCAAAGTAGGCTTTGGTCACTTTTCAAAAATTCAAATTCAAATTTTTTCAAGGCTAACTTTAATTTGGCTGGTTTTCCCTATTTGACTTTTATCACAGAACAAACAATATACAGAATGCGCATCTGGTGTAAAGAAAATTTTCTTCGCGGGTTCCAGCGGTACGACCCGTTTGTGGATGCGGGGGGAAGCAGTAAAGGGGATGAGAACGCACAGAGCGCGAGAGCGTGAGCTGAGAAGCTGCGACCGCGCACCACACACTGTGGTTGTTGTTGTTGGGCAACAAAGCGATGTGCCGCTTGCATGTTGGTGCTGGCTCGTGCTCGCTCTCCGCTTGCTTTTTGACAAACAAGAACAAGAAGTGGACAGGCAAAGTTTTCATAGAAAAATTGATTGAGCGATCGCCAAGGCACATAAGGTGGTAGCACTACGGGAAAAACCAAAATTCAATGGATTTTATAAGTTCTTTTGGTCTGCTTGTAAAATAGAAGTTGTAAAAAGTACAAATGGCTACAATGAAATATATGTGTTAAATATTGAAACAACCAAGACGCATTAAGAAAGTGATAATAAGTGGAAAACTATTGCTACAATGTTGTGCTAATTATCAAAGAATGCTGCAACTACCTATTGAATTTGCCTTGGTGATTGCTTTACCAAATCAACCACTTTCAATGTGCACGAGTAAAGCCAAGCTGGCTTGCTGCGCAAGCCAGCCGCAACAACATTGCGTGTTGTTGTCGAAATGAGAATAAAGCCCAAAAAAAATCGAATCTATGCGTATACAATACATCAATTCGCGCTTACTCTCTCGGTTCCCTTTACATTTTCCTCACCTTTGTTGCTTCCCGCCCGCGTCTGAAATGAAATCGCAAAATTATTTCAGATGCGCCTTCTGTATACTGTTTATTCTGTGCTTTTATTCAAAGAATTGCCTATCTAGAATTAGGTTTGTTTTTCCAAATTATAAAAATAAAAATTATTATTACGAAACGAAAATGCTTAGTTCGAGTTTGGTTGTTGACGGGTGAAGTCGAAAATGTCTCGTGCTAAGAAAATGTTAGAATTGGCTATTAAACAAGGTGAAGGTAAGTTCTAAATTATTATTTTCTTTGATCAATATTATTTTATAAAATTTTATAATATATTTTTAGATAATATGGACAAAGAAAACATAAATCAGTGGCAAAAAAAAACACAAAATGATGAACTCGACGTTATGGGGGACTTTTTCATGGAAACCTTTTATGAACCAGTAGTTCAGAATGAGACCGGATCATGTATCAAGGAAAATTCCTTTGATATAAATGAAATATTGAAAGGTATATTCTCATTTACATTCATATATCCACACAATTGCGTTACAAAAGCAACTTTTTCAGATTCCAATTGTGACGTTTCATTATCATTTTCTGAAGATTCCGATGATTCCGTCAACGATCCAGATTTTTGCATTTCGCCAGGTAATTCCGACGTTGAGCAACTAAACAACGAAACGACAAAAACAAATAATAGAATCATTCGTCAAAAATGTCGTAATAATGGCCAGTCGTACAAAACATTATCGGGAAAAGTTGTCAAAGAAAGAGTTTGTGAGCCTTTTGATATATGCCGAGTGAAGTGTCAGACAAAAGTCAATTATGAATCCTGTCAAAAACTATTTAATCACTATTGGGGTCTAGGTTCATATGATCTTCGCGTAATTTATATTGGGTCGTTAATGGACATTAAAGGAAAAAAATGTGATACTTTAGTGAACTCCAGTAACAGAATAAGGCAACGAGATAATACTGTAGAATATTCTTTAGATATTGATGGAAACACAATGAAGGTATGTCGAAGACACTTTACTCAGTGTTTTGGTGAAACAGAGAGTTTCGTGAAAAGCGTAATTCGTAAAAAAACTTCTTGTCCATCTATCTATACCATTCAAAAATCTTCGCGGAAAATCGTCACCATCAAATAAAATAAATTCGCAAAAATTGGAGGAGATTAAAAACCATATAAATCAATTCCCGGCTTATGAGTCATTACACTAGACGTGACACAAGCCAAACTGATGAAAAAAAATTCAACCTTGATGGTCCTGATGGGTTTTTAGGATATTGGAGAGATTTGCGAATGGAACCACGGTATTTCTCCAAGAGAAATTTTGGTGGCCAATCGCAAATGGTTTGGGGTGGCTTCTCAAGCTCAGGCACAGTCCCGTTGGCGTTCCCAACTTGCAGAATGAATAGCTCGGAATATCAGGAAGTGTTGGAGCATAGTTTGCTTCCTTATATTGGCACCCACCAGGAGCAAGCATTCATATTCCAACAGGATAATGCCAGAATCCACACGAGCAGATCAACCAAAACGTGGCTTAGATGTCAAAATATTGAGACAATGGATTGGTCCGCTTGTTCTCCGGATCTCAATCCCATTGAGAACATCTGGGGTTGGCTAGTCCGGAAGGTGTATGCAAATTTTCGACAATTTGACACAGTGGAGCAGTTGAAAGAGGCCATTTTAGCTGCATGGGAACAACTAACCCCAGAAATGCTAAACAACTACACAAGTTCTATGCCAAATAGAATTTATGAGATCATTGCAAATAATGGTAGAGTAATAAATTACTAACTGCACCGAAAAAGTGATTGTTGTTTTATTTATCAACAGTGGAGTGAGTGTCTTTATAGCAATGAAACACCGTTTCTATGGAATTTTTTACATTTCTCTTTTTCTCTCAATGTTTACCGTTAGCACAAAAATGTTATTGTTGCTATTTTTTATGTTGACCATGTAGGAAAAAAACTGCATTATTATTTGTATTTAATATATTTTAATTTTCCCATATAACGAAAAAAATTAATGTCTTTATAGCTTTGAAACAAAGTGTACTTGTATTTTCAAGGGTGTCAATTTCTAAACCTTAATTGATTTTGTATTTTTTATACTCAAGAATGTTTGCGATCGCTGAATAAATCATTAAAATCGGTTTAGTAGTTTCCGAGATACGATGTTTCTCGCCAGCTGAATTGTCTAAGGCCGGCGGCGGTGAGCTGATTGGGTGCACTTATCAGCTCATCTGCAAAATATGGCAGGAGGAACGAATGCCCAACGATTGGAACCTCAGTGCCCTTTGCCCTGTGCTGAAGAAAGGCGACCCAACAATATGCGCCAACTACAGGGGTATCAGTCTATGTCCCATTGCGTACAAAGACCTGACGAGCGTACTATATGAAAAGCCACTCGCCAAGGCGCTGATTAGACCTTATCAGTGCGGCTTTAGACCTGGTAAGTCCACCATCGACCAGATATTCACATTTCAGGATGGTTTTGCAGGCGTTTATTTTTATTGTCTTCAATATCGATCGAATAAAAGTAGTTGATTATATGTACCTAGTGCCCAATACTTATCGAAATTTAGATTTGCATCTCATTTGGCATTCAGAAACTAAGGGTCTAAAGGTTCTCAGAGCATAACTACTTGAATGGAAATAATGCTTTTACGCGCAATCGACACAACAACCTAACTGCACTTAAAAAGTGCAATGTCACAACAAAGCATACGCAATACTCGCTTACTTCGATATTGTTTTCATTTTAGCATCACAGCGATTGTGCAATAAAGGCTTATGTTGAGTTAAGCAATTTGTAGCTGAATTCTAAATTTACAATAATCGCTAAACTCGACATAAGCGATTGCTGAAATGTTTGCAATTGCGAAAAACATTGATTTGTGAAATAACAGGTTAAGTCGATGTAAGCTTTTATAGCAAAAATAAGAAATAAGAAGCGGAACTCATAATTAAACTTAGGCGATTATTGCAAATGTAATTTGTGTTCTTGTGAATAGGTTTTTTATTAACCCTCGGATGGACTTTGTCGTCTGGCCAGACGAAATGGTTCAAACAAATAAAAAACTCACCGATTCATCTCCCTTTTACAGTGTATTTGTGGGTAACTAAGTTAGTATATATGAACATAATTTGTATATATATATACTTACATATGTTGCCTACCATATTAACATAATTAACGTCATCTGTCATTGTGCTTTGCGCAGTTTTCGTCTGGCCAGACGACAAAGTGCAAATGTGTAGTAACTATTTACTGCCCATTGGAGGGTTAATAACTTTTTTTATTTTGAAGTAACAAACAAGGAAACATGGTGGTACCCATAACTCAATTTCTTCTTAAGTCGACGGTTATTGCTTTTGACCACAGAATTATTGTTAAACTCTGCGCGTTACCCCCCTCATAGCCGTAGAAATAAATTTCATTTTCAACCCCTCCTCTATCGACATCACCGGGAACATGGCACTAAATTTTTTCATATTGCATACGCTGAGTCCACGAAGGAGGCCCTCCGCAACTGTCTGATTTGCTAGCTTTACCTTAAGGTACTGCGCGGCGTTTAAAGAGTCAATTACTGTGTCGATTGAACTGGGACACCACACAATGTTGCGCCGTGCCATGCCGGTACACCAGCGCGTCAGGACAGCCCGGCACCAGCAACGCGGCGCTACCAACTGCCAGGCGCATCCGCCTAGCGCCATGCGTCGGTGCACCCACGGTGCGCAAGACGGCGAAGAAGGTCACGAAAATGAAGAAACCCCCTAAGGGCCAATGAGTGGCTACGACCTAACTTCTGATCCACACGGCGGTCTACACTGTGCGCTGGAGCAAGTGGTCCGTGCAATGAAGGTTGCACTCGTGTAAGGGGCGCACGATGTTAAGACCTCCGAAGAAGAGAATGTTACTGATCTCTGAGTCGGTGGCTCACGTCCATCACACACTTTTATGTATACGCACTAGGCATCGCAATCCCGGGATCCCGGGACCACGGGATCCCGGACATTTTCAGTCCCGAAAATCCCGGGATTCAAATCCTTTAATCCCGGGATTTTCGGGATTGCAAAAGATGCTTCAAAGTTCAAATGAAATAAATTTAAAAACACAAAAACCCAATTGCTTTTCTTAGGGAGGTGGGAGGGGATAGAGGGCGTCTTTTGGAAAAGGCTTATAATTATTTACTATGCATTCAACCAACAAGTGTTGAATCTTAAAGATGTTTCTCTTCAGCAGGGTTTATTTGCAATAAATTTCGCACTAGATTAGAGGACAGAACACTTAATGCCTTAGTATTTTTAAGATCTCAGTTTTTAGTTAATCAAAACGCTTAACTTTTTTATCGAAATAATTGAAGTAAAACTAAAAGCACAAACAAATTAACTATTTTATTTTTTTTATTAAATATGCATATATATGCACTATGATAAAGTCGGTTGCAAAGTAATAAGTTATGTTTAAGTGTCATTTTTGGATAAAACAAAATGCTATGAAACTGAAGTTAAATGTCAAATGAAAAACTTTTAAGTTAACTCTTCAATTCCCAGTGTCACCTGTAGGTGACAGATGCTTAATATTTGTTTTCCTACCACATATGTAGGTTTTTATTTTTAAATTCTAACACTTGTATAGCAAAGTCAATTAGAAGTAATTGTTTATTTAATTTTCCTCGCAACACTAGTGAAACGTCATTTGTCAAATTTATTCATTTGTTTCACGCGTAATTAAAGCAGTGCGAGTTTGTATGGTTTCTTTCAATATAAAAATGAGGGTAGTTTAAACATTTTTTATGTATTTTTTTGTCTTATCCAAACGTATCTAAGCTATTTTATTTAAAAAGAAAATTTTCTTTTTCACTATTTTGGACATGGGAATTGAAGGGTTAAACAAAATGTGATTAAATTCAAGATAAAAAATCTTGAAACTACCCAAATGTGATTAAAATGTGTCCATTTTTATGGTAAATATATTATAAACAAGTATTTATGCAATTCGGGAAAATTGTTTTATTAAAAAATTTGTTATATGAATCCCGGGATCCCGGGATTTGACTTTTCAATCCCGAAAATCCCGGGATCGCAAAATGGCAAAAAATTGCGATCCCTAATACGCACGCATACACACACACACACATGCATCTATCTAGGAGCTCTGTGCTTTGCGAAAAAGCCCGCTGCTTTTTCTTTTCTTCCGCCGCCAAACCAAGAACACAGAATTATATACGAAAATGAAATATATTTGATTGAAACAGAAATCAGATTTAGTTTTTTAAAATAATAAGTTCAATCCCCCCGAAAAAACTCGGAACCCGGGATTACATTCCCTAATATACATATATGTATATCAAAATGATTGCGGCTTACTAACTAGACTAATTATTGTTGTAAGAAAAAGTCAAAGTCTATCCAAATATATAAATAAAAGTGAATCTATGTGTGTAAGTGCATTTTTTGTTCTTCATTTCATTTCATGTTTTTATTTGTTGGATTCGTCTTCAGTCAGTTCAGGTTTATGCGAAAAGAAAATTCCGGAAAATCGATTGGAAAAGTCGAAAAAATTCCTGCCATGTTTGACTGCGAATCACTTGAGAACGGCTGGACCGCTTTGGCTGGTCTTTTGTTGGTTCTATTCGTAGTTGCCCAAACAGGTTCGTATGAAAGAAGGAAAACGGTGCGTGGCACCTTTTCACCAGCCCAAATTTTCAGACGATAACTTTGGAATCATAAGTCTTGGTCATGTCCTTCGACAGAGGGTATGGGGCAGGTATTGGACGAGGGGCGCCCATACAAGGGAAATCTTTATAATATTGTAGAATATCTTCGAATTTGTGCACAGCATTGAAATTTAGTATAGTGTCGTCCCATAGCTGTGTCATCCTACTGGTAACATTTGATGGGCATGGGATAAGGGGCATGGCAAATTGGTTTTTTTTTTGACTCGAACAAAAGCGCAGGTGATGACTTCTATTAATGCGACAAGCATTGAGTTGGTTGAGGAATAATATAAAGGTTAGGAGATAGGGTTTTGAGAGATGTGGTTATCGACTCTTGACTTGAACCCATCGAGATCATAAGAACTTTCTCTGTAGTGTGAAGTGCGCTGGAACATCGTTTCAACGAGGAATGTGTGGGCGCCAGTATTCAAACGGGTTGCCCGGGGGAATACTAGGAGTGACGGCAACAAGTTAATCATCTCCACTCAGCAATTACCGAAAAAGTATCGGTAAAATACCACCACACACGCCACGGGTTTGTTCCCGATCCAAGAGCTCCAAAAGGGGTTTTTGAAGGCCCCGCCCATAAATGCGAGATAAATTCCATTTTAGGTCGGATATATGTGATATAAATAATGCGGAGATCAGACGAAATGAAGTATTTTTTGCACCGCTTTAGGAAGCCGAGGCACTTGGCTTTCGACACGCCAAAAATATGATCGTTCCAACGAAGATCGTTCTTAACCTATTCCCGCCGAATGGGGTGAAATTTCACCCCTTGAAATGGTGATTTTCTTTGGCCTCCCTGACTAAATGTGTTATGCGATTTGGCTGAAATTTTGTAGAATGAAATGGAATAGGTGCGGGTTTATTTCGTTTTTAATAATATTGAAGAATTGCGACATTAAGTTATCCCAATCCGTGTTTAAGCACTCCTTACCAACATATGTAAATTTAGACAAAATTCGCTGGCTAGAACTATATGCAGGCAGTAATGGGTTAATGGACATGCCCAGAACATCAAGAGCTGCCGATTCCGCAATACTCACACCACCCATAACCAGGGTGTTTGGATGTGGGGAGACTCGTTTGTGGATTAGGATTATGTGGATTGAGGATTAAAATCGACCCTGTTCGCTTGACCCCACTTGGAGATTGTTTGTAGGTCGCTATTGTGGCATTCATACGGCGCCATTCTCTCGCAATCTCCACAGAGCTGAGGCGTTTTGTGAACGAGTATGAATAACAAATGGTGCTGTCATTCGCAAACGAGTAGATGGGATTCTTCGTCGACGACAATAGATCGTTGATGAAGATAAGGAAAAGGGTTGGAGAAATGACCGAACCCTGCGGCACTCCCCCGCTAAGGAAATGCTTTTCCGAGGCTATGCCGTATATTACACTCGATAGAGCGATCATAGAGGAAGCTCGTAATCCAACGAGAGAAGATACTACCGACGCCATAGGCGATTTTGACACGAGTGCTTTATGAAACACCCGGTCAAAGGCCTTGGAAATATCCAATGCAACAACCTTGCTTTCACCGAGGCTTAGAATGATATGGTTCCATTTCTCGGTGAGGATCGCCATAAGGTCTCCCGTTGATCGCTGTCTTCGAAAGCCGTATTGGCGGTCACTTAGCAATCTATTGTGTTCCAGATATTTCACAAGTTTGAAGTTTACAATGCTTTCCATTGCTTTGGAAAGCACCGAACAGATTGCTATAGGTCGGTAGTTTGCAGGGTCAGTGGTCTTGCCTTTTTTAGGAACTGGCTGAACATTTGCTACCTTTCAACATGTCGGAAAAACACCTGTGGTGTAGATGTTGAAAAGTTTGCGTAACGGACAAGCCAGTGAGGTAGCGCACTTTTTCAAAACAAGGGCTGGAATGACGTCCGGCCCTGAAGCCTTATTTAGCCAATGAAACAGTACGAACTGACCACGAACTAACGACAGATGGAGTGGTGCGGGTTTTGAACAGGACGTGGCATCGCCAGTGATGCCACCTTTTTAGTGTTTAAAAACCGGACAGATGTTTTAAAACCTTTTAAAGTGGGCCGCGGGGGTTTTGAAATTATATTCCACAATTAATGTTGTGTGTCTAATAAGCATTATCCATATTATTTACAAAAAGTTAACAACTGAAACAAACGAAATTCACAAAAGAAGAAGTAAAAAAAAAAAAAAGTTTGGGTAAAAACCAATGAAATGCGAAAAATAAAACATTTAAAATAAAAAAGGAAATCACAGCTTATTCAGAAGTGCTACTATACTTTTGTGGAGCGCAACTGAATCTAGATCTTTACCATATTGTTTAATACATGTATGTGATGCTCATAGCGAACATCGCGGTTATAATAATCATAGATTTTTTGGTGAAACGGTAATAGAAAAAATAGAACAATTTCTCATTTCTACATTTTACTAAACACTTTCTTGGCAAGTTTAGGTACGACCGCTTGTATTTTTGTGTTCGGTTGTTTTGTTTGCAACCGGACACGAACAAAACTTCCGAAAACCAAACTGTCCGGGCGAAAACAGGACAGTTGGTAACCCTGGGCATCGCCCATTCAAACCAAATCTTTAATATAGAATATCTTCGAAATTGTAAGTCGTACAACACTGAAATTTAGTACCCTGTCGTCCCATCGATTAGTCATTCTACTCGCAAGAGTTGATGGCATTGAAAAATGGGCGTGGCACATTTTTTGTGACCCAAATATTTCACTGACCTATAAGCCGCCGGGATGTAATGCAGGTCGCCTCCTCGTGGTGCATCCTGGATAACGCCAAATAATCTGCCTGACCCCTCGATATACGTATCGATTGGTATGACCCTGTTTCGTCTCCGGACCTCTCTCAATTTCTATCTGGACACTGTTTGCTTTGGGCTGGTGGTCGTGGTATTCCTGGCCAAGCATAAGCAACTCAGCGATCATAACGCTGATGTTCTTGGTTGTTCGTTAACTTTTCGTTGTATCAGATTTCGGCGGCAAACGTTAAACTCACAATGTCGAGTTCATTCTGTGCCAAGTTTATTGACTTTGGATATATTTACTTATTCTATTATGGAGATCTGGTTGGGTATACGGGAGAGCATACATAACTAGCGCGCCTAACCCGAAAGGGATAGGCACGCCTATCCCCCAGGGGACGCGCCCGCTTAACTTAGCTAGGGCTCCAATAGCTAGGCAGCAGCAGGTCGGCAACAAAAGCCACCCTTCTTCTTCGGGCGGCCGACCCCGCCGGGCGGCCACGTCCTGCCCCAAAAGCCCATACTTGCTCAGGGCGGCCGACCTATGGTAAATAAACCAGCATAGCCTGCCCCTGCAGCCTCTTGTAGCGCCACCACTCCTCCAGGCGCTGGCTCCAATGCAACCCCCCACACGGGCTTATAGGATCAGAAGGACAGCCTTCAATGTCCTTCAAGGTTAGATAAGATCTCTTCGGGTCAACGCTCGTAGAGGGACAAAGCCTCCTTGGAATGTGCGAGGTCGCAGGAGCAGTAACAGCCTGCGCAGGTGACTCAGGCCAACGCTCTGCGGATTTGTTCCGAATGACAGTCAGCAGGCTAGGCGAAGTGTGGCCAGTGGCCAATCTACGCGCTGTACCCCGGGACGAAATCCCAAGTCTGATCCCGGCTGAACCGGGGTGACCAGTCCTCTTCCAACCCACAAGACCCACCAGGTGAAGCACAGGGGTCTTTTGCCGTGCCCCCCGTCCGGGACACCGCCTCCGAGGATGGCGCCGACAGCGTCGTCTCCGTTTCGGAGATGATCGGAGACTTCTTCGAAGGCTTAGAAATGAGGACCGAGGATGATCTCGAAGACGAAAACATCTCGCTGTCCGACTTGGACAATGTCTTCGTCGGGAAGGAGGACGGCGTCGTCACGGTGGTCGACGCTCCACGCGACCGCGGCGCAGGTAAAATCAGGGCCTGCACTCTCATAAGAGGCTCCTTTAACACCTCTCTTTTCTCTAGGTATTCTGACGGGGACTGCGTGGCCATGGCAGCTGAAATACAGTCCCGGGTTTACTGGATTGCATCCAGCTACATGGCGCACGACCACGGACCTACACCTCCTTACGGGCCACAGAGGGAGCTTGTTGTAGCAGCCAGCGAACGGCGCATTCCACTCATCATCGGGGCAGATGCCAACGCCCACCAGGACGCCTGGGGCAGCAGCGACCTCAACGAACGAGGAGCGTATCTTTTTTAATTAATATTTCATACACATAGAGGGCGCGTTTAATATTGTCTGCCCTCTAGCGATTGAGAAGTCTCTCTCTGAACTTGGCATAGGTAGTAAATTGGTAAATTTCATCAAGGCCCTACTCAGTAACCGTTTCATAAACACTACATTAAGGACGGCGTATTTTCGTAGGTAAGTCACTAAGGGAACCGCGTTCTGGAAAAGACGGACCTTGTTATCTTCACAAACAACAAAATTCCTTCTTTCAGATTCCGTGCCCTAAACGGAACATTTCTTGGCTTTACGAGGCAGTGGCGCCTTCTCTACGGCGCTGTTGTCTGGTGGACTTTGGCTGATCGCCGGGCGAACCAGAAACAGCTTGACGGAGTCAGGAAGCTTGCTGCCACTCTCATAACTAGAGCCATCCGTTCCACGCTTACTAGGGCGCTTTTCACTATTCTTAATTGGGTACCTTCGACCCTACTGGTCAGGCAGTCCGCCGAAATTGCCGCTGTACAGCGAAATGCCATATGCAGATGGGCACGGGCGGACCTACATCACTCAAGAATCCTCAGGCTTGATTTTCCAACCCCGACACACATCGACTATACATTCCTCCCCCCTAGCTTTGAACGTAAGTTCACTATAGGGATCCCCAGCAGGAGTGACTGGACGGAAGGCCGACGTCTCTTAACTCGAAAATAGGGTCGGCTGACCGTTCTTCAGCAAGCCGACCTGACAGGACCTAGCATCGGCCGCATCGCGCGATACATTGCGGAATCGGGATGGCTCCTGCCCAACACCTGGGAGGTGTAAGCGTGAAGGGCAGCCACGTCCTTCACGTGGTATCACAACGAACCGTAATATGGCCTATGTGAGCTCTTTAAGATGCCACCCTGACCTAACCTAGAGGGGATCAAGGTTTAGGTCCATAAGGTAAAGCTCCTGACTGCACGGATGGGCACATGGTCTGCATCTTCAGCTGCGATCCTTATGGGTACTAGGTCAAGCGGACTCAACACCTTCACGAAGGTTGCTTCTGTAACCGGGCGGTCCCTGGGCAGCTGTTGGAGGCAGTCTTCTCAGCCGGCTAAGTTTGAGCTGTGGAAATCCAAGAGCGTCTGACCCACAGTGGGCGGCACCTTGGTCAGCGTCTGATCTCCATGTTTGGGGCGGCTGTTTTTCTCATCATCTTTTGGTGGCGTGATAGATGTCAAAGAAACGCCATGATGAAGGCGACCGCCTTCATCAAAACCATTGTAGAGGGCTCCCATGAGGATTATTTTACGGTGCAGGGAGTCGGATCCCCAGTACCGGTGGTAGACTGTGGGCGAGCGGGCCGCCCACATCCAACGACCGCTTAGGCTGCGCAGCGGGATCCCAGGCTGCGCAGTCGACAAATGTTACTGGGAAGCGGCGAAACCTGCATTAAGCAGGCAAAAGGAATAGGAGTCCACCGCACAGGATAGTCTCTCAATTTTGGGGGTGGTGCCTCGGCTCCGGGGCCTTCGACTCGACGCTGCTATAGAGGGGATATCAATTATTCTCTCGCAAAGTAGTGGCGCCGGGTCGGTGGACTCTGAGGCGGAGGCAGCACTCCTCGAGGAGGGGGATGGACCTGCGGCCACTGGTTCCACTCCTGGAATATTACCGGCAGGGGAACGCAAGGCGAGCAGTGCTGCGAAGAACGCTAGAAATGGCTACAGGCGCTCTCTTGCGTTTCTTTTCTGACATGGGAAGGAATTGGTAAAGAAGCACCAGAAGATCGTGGCTAAATTCGAGAAGAAACAGGCGGCGATCTCTGGTGCAAAATGCATGACCGATGCAGCAAAGCCTGGGGACAGTGCCACGGCTGCACAGCACATCGAAGGTGCAGTGGAGGCGGAAAAGCCTAGGAACAAGGCCACATCCTCCTTCACTGCACGACCGGACGGAGAAAAGACGGGAACGGCAAAGCCTGGAAACAGTGCTGCGGTCGCTCCGCCAAGAAAGACCGGCTGACCTACCACCTTTTCGAGGCCCACTTCCACCACGGTGGAAATGACCGTAAAAAGGGGAAGATCGGGTGACGACCAGCCGACAGGGGAGGGGAAAAAGTTGAAACCCTCAGCTAGCTTCTCTTCTCCACAGGAGTTGCAGATTGCCGTGGTGGACCGGAGCGATCCTGATGGGAAAATTGGCCCGGAAGACTGGCTATCTGTAGAGGCGCGCATTCTGGGAGCGAGGCAGCCGACGGCGAAATTGATTTCGACGGCGCTGGCTGGCAGAAGGGTGTCAAGATCGTGCGATTGCCACATTCGAGAGGGACAACATTGACAATCAGTAAGTCTTCTGACGAAAGTACAGGGTTTTTCATTTCGAACCGAAAACTTTGGCAGCCCTGCGCTCGACAACCGTAGCTGTCATCTGTCGTTGCATTGTGTTATTATTGAAGTTTAGTGTTTGCGATTTATGAAAATGGACCGATTTAGCATCGTTCAACGTGTAAACATAGTGAAAATACACTACAAAAATTTTGAAAATTTTAGCACCATTTTCGCGCACTAAGGAAGGATTTCGGACGTCACGGAAGGCCTGTTTTATCAACAATTTCGGATTTATTGGCGAAATTCGAACGAACTGGTACTGTAAAAGATGTACAGAGGCCAATACGTAATCGCCCTGCTCGTTCGGCCGAAAATATTGCTGCTGTAGCTGCCAGTGTTCAGAACAATTGGACATCTCCATCACCTCAATTTGGCGTATTTTGCATTTGAATTTGCATCTTCATCCATACAAAGTTCAGTTGGTGCAAAAATTGGAGCCGGGAGATCACAGAATGCGTCGTAACTACGCCGAATGGGTGCTTGAAAAACAGTCCGAAAATCCCAATTTTTGAACAAAATTTTCTTCAGCGATGAAGCACATTTTCACCTCGGCGGTTACGTTAATAGCCAAACTTGTGTGTGGGGCTCAGAAAATCCACAAGTGGTTGTCGAGCGCCCAATGAATCCACCTAGAGTCACTGTTTGGTGTACATTATGGTCCGGTGGTGTCATAGGGCCATATTTCTTCGAAAATGACGAAGGACAGACCGTTACCTTCAATTCTGAACGTTATGGCCGTATGATAACCGAGTATTTCTGGCCAGCGATCGAAGATATGGATGTAGAGATGTGGTTTCAACAGGACGGCGCTACATGCCACACAACACGACCGAACGTGACAGAATTGCGAACCAGGTTCGATGAACGCATAATTTCGCGTTTTGGTGATGCCAATTGGCCGTCAAGATCGTGCGATCTGAACCCTTTGAACTTTTTTCATTGGGGCTACGCGAAAGACCAAGTTTATGCAGACAATCCGCAGACTCTGGAGCATTTGAGGGACAACATACGTGCAGTTCTTGGCGCCTTACAGACTGCTATATGTAAAAAAGTCATCGAAAATTACCTAAAAAGAATCAAAGCCTTGTTGCGAATCTTTCGGGAATCTCTCCAAAAGGGCTATGTACTACGCGCCTGGAAGGAGGTTAGGATGGTGTTCATCCCATGGCGGGGAAGTCGAACCACATCACTGCAAAAGACTACAGACCGATCAGCCTGTCATTGTTCTTTCTCAAGACTTTGGAGAGTCTGATTGATGTCTATTTCAGGGGAGTGGCACAGTCCAGGGGACACTGCAGGACGCAACATGCGTATTGCATGAGGTTGTTCAGACGATCGAAAAATTGCTGGACATCAAGGAGTACACGTTAGCAGCTTTGCTCGATATTGAGGGGGCCTTTAATAACGTCACCTTAGAGGTAATTACCAGTGCATTTAGAAAATTCGAAGTGGACCAGTGACATGCTTAGTAGCAGAGGGGTTCACTCCAGCCTAGGCTCGTGCTCGGTGAGGAGGTTAACCACAAGGGGCACACTTCAGGGGGGCGTCCTTTCGCCTCTCCTGTGGCTGCTTGTGATGAACAACATCCTCGAGATCTTTGAATCCAGGAGGCTACGAGTAGTAGCATTTGCGGACGACGTCAGTATCCTGATCCCTGCAAAATTTCTGTCCACTATCAGTGATCTCATGGAGTCTGCTTTAGGAGAACTCTGCGTGGAAGAGCGGGTGAAGAAGAGCTTGAATGCCTTCTACGTTTGTCAGAAGGCCTTCGGGAAAAAGTGGGGATTGCGGTCGAGCATTGTCCACTGGATGTATACAGCGATCATTCGGCCGATCTTATGTTATGAAGCCATTGTCTGGTGGCCGGCCACGGCCATCAGGTCCTTGACGATGCAACTGACGACGGTGCAGAGACTGAAGGCTATAGGAATAGCAGGAACCGTCAAAAGCACCCCCGAGGCAGGCCTAGAGATGATTTTACATCTCCACCCAATAGAGCAGTTCATTAAGTGCTGTGCCGCAAAAGGCGCTCTCAGATTGAGAGAGGCCAACCTGTGGAAAGAGCACGCTTATGGACACTCTGGGATCCAGGTAAAGAACAGCATTTAAATTCCTGCACGGACTATCTGATTCCACACCTGGATTTTAATTCGCGCGCACTCACCTCCTTTCCTTCAAGGGAAGAATGGGTACTTACAAGTGTGACAAAAGACGCCTCCATCATCATCTTCACAGATGGTTCTAAGATGGAGGAAGGTACAGGAGCTGGTCTCCACTCAGATGTACTGAGGGCCCAACAGTCTTTCAGACTCCCGGACCTCTGTAGCATGTTTCAGGCGGAGATTTTTGCAATCTGGAAAGCTGCAGAGCTAATCCACGACAACGGACTACCACCCACGGATATCACAATCTGTTTGGATAGTCAGGCAGCTCTTAAAGCGCTAGAATCAGCCACTGTGAAATCGAAGGTAGTGCAGAGTTGTCGCACTGCACTTCGAGGCATCGGGCATCACCGAGTCAGTCTGCTGGGTTCCGGGCCACTCTGGAGTAACAGGAAACGAGGCAGCGGATGAGATGGCAAGAAAGTGGCTCG
This sequence comes from Melieria omissa, assembly GCA_963971225.1. Lineage (NCBI taxonomy): Eukaryota > Metazoa > Arthropoda > Insecta > Diptera > Ulidiidae > Melieria > Melieria omissa. The sequence continues at coordinate 48,969,594 of OZ020269.1, read as the reverse complement.
TCCTGCCTCTCACCGAAGTGGATAACTCTGTGCTCCCTCCGATATCTGCCTTGTATTTGCATATTGACAGGTTGAGCATAACTTACATCGAGTCCTTATGGCGGAAAAGAACTGATTTCAGTACCTGCCGGGCAATATGGCCTTCCCTTTCCGTGAGGAAAACACTGTCCCAGAGTCGAACCTCTATTAGGCAGCTTGTTGGAGTCATTACTGGACACTGCGCCATTGGATCCATGCTAGTCAAATGGTGTCTCTCGTCCAGTAATGTCTGCAGAAGCTGTAGAGATGAAGAAGTGGAAACGATCCAACACTACCTGTGCCACTGCCCGGCTATGCAGGAACGCTGTCTCCGTACCTTGGGGTCAAGGTTCCTGGCAGACCTGGCCTACGCAGCAATAGTTAAAATTTCGGATCTACTCTCCTTCATCAAGAGGTCAAATTGGTTTGCCCCGGACTGAAGCCCCTGGCTAGCTCCAGAATCTTCCAAGAAGAGATTCACAATGGGCCATTTTGGCCTCAGAGTGGAAGTGCTGCCTTTGGCCTATAAGCCGCACAGCAATGAAAGTAAGTACGAACCTACAACATCGGGAATAGTGCGAGTATTGAACAAGGGGGCGTGGCGTGAGTAAAAATGATAATTTATTTTTTAACTCGAACAAACGCGCTGGGGATGACCCTTATTAATGCGAAGCATTGCGTTGGTTCAGGAAGGATATAAAGGTTAGGAGACAGGGTTATGAGTGAAGTGGGTATAAACTCTTGCCTTGAACACATCGAGATCATAAGTGCCGGGAAAATATCTGCAGGGAGACCTTGGCATGGTTCAAGCGCAGTCCATTTCTTTACTGAAATTTAGCATTGCTGAGTTTGGAGCCTCGATCCCGTAATTAGAAGCTTTTCCTCTTTCCTTAGTTGGTTTTCTTCGTCAATTTGCATCACCATAGATTCATATCGCGCATTTCATTATTAAAACAATAAAAAAAAATGTTTGGCGAGATGAAGTTCGCTGGGTCAGCTAGTTGTATACAAAACAAAACACAATAAAAATAATAATAAATAAAAATAAGTTTCTCTACACCCAAACTCCTCCCCGGTTATGGGTGATATAAGAAATGCAGAATAGGAAGCTCTTGATGTTCTGGGCATGACCATCAAAAGAGAGATCATAGATCAATTGAAGGTGAAACCATCATATTTTGGCGTGTCGAAAGAAGCAGCCAATTGTCTCGGCGTGCCAAAAATATTTTACTTCGCGCCCAAAACAAAGCGATTAAGGTTATTGGGGACAATAAGGCATCCTTTACTATTGACTTCTTGGAGCATCGTCGAAACGTGGCATGCGTGGCCGGATTTTACAGATACCTTTCCGGTAACTGTTCAAAGGAGTTGAGCAAGGTTAGGTTAGGTTACGGAAGGGGTGTGTGCGGCAAGCACTTCCACTCGGGGACCCTGTTGGGTCCATTGTGAATCCCTTCATTTTTCGGAAAAACCTGTGTCCTTCCCTTATCTGTTTGGATCCCTGAGGCATTTGAGAATGTTAAGCTTATAACATTTCCTGTTAGATTTGCGTAGGACAATAGCAAACAGCAATGTTGAATAGTTTTGCATGTATATTTATTGATCTTTGCTCTCCGCTTGCACTTCGGCAAAAAACGAACCAAATCATCGTCATTGTTTTTTCAACGAAGATGATACGAGATTCGCTAATGTTTTTGTTGTTGTCGTTTATTGTGTGTATGCTTTTTTGTGTTGCCGATTGGTCTTGCTGCACAAATTGCTTTAATGTCACCATCAATCGAATCTTTGTGGTGTAAGGCTTTTTGCTGGCTAATAGTGATTTGATTGATTTAAAAAGATACAAATATTTAAAGCTGGTTGATCCCAATTTAAAATGTTTACTAATATTTTTACACGGCGAGTTCCAAGTAAAATTATTTGTTTATATTTTTACATGGTCAAAGCACTACAAATGGGAAATAATTAGAAAAGTATTTTGTCATAAAAATCTGATTGGGTCAAAAACAAAAGTAAAATAACCTTGATTTATTGGGCCCATTGACTTCAAACTTGCGTGATAGTTTGCGGCCCTGATAGTTTCGACAGTACACCGCTCACTTTTTTTCGTTTGCCAATAATATGTATTAATGCTACTCGTCTCAACAACAAAATCTAAAATTTTTGCAAGGTACAAGTATTTGGGAGGGGTTGACCCTAAAACTTGGTATTGAGGCATATATGTACATATATCCGACTAATGCAAGAATTTTACTTCAGAATAAGGCAGTGACGAATACTGGGACAGTAAATTTAAAATACTAGATTTTCTTATTTTAGTTCTTTTACGCAAGCATTATATGTGGGCCGTAAAAATATAAATACTATTGCGGACTAATAAAAAAGTTCTTCCTTTCTTTCCACTTCCCTTTTGAATTATCTTTACTGATTACTCATCATTACTAATTTTTAATTGCTAGCGATCATACACTTTGTTTCAAAGCTATAAAGACATTCATTTTTTTCGTTATATGGGAAAATTAAAATATATTAAATAAAAATAATAATGCAGTTTTTTTCCTACATGGTCAACATAAAAAATAGCAACAATAACTTTTTTGTGCTAACGGTAAATATTGAGAGAAAAAGAGAAATGTAAAAAATTCCATAGAAACGGTGTTTCATTGCTATAAAGACACTCACTCCACTGTTGATAAATAAAACAACAATCACTTTTTCGGTGCAGTTAGTAATTTATTACTCTACCATTATTTGCAATGATCTCATAAATTCTATTTGGCATAGAACTTGTGTAGTTGTTTAGCATTTCTGGGGTTAGTTGTTCCCATGCAGCTAAAATGGCCTCTTTCAACTGCTCCACTGTGTCAAATTGTCGAAAATTTGCATACACCTTCCGGACTAGCCAACCCCAGATGTTCTCAATGGGATTGAGATCCGGAGAACAAACGGACCAATCCATTGTCTCAATATTTTGACATCTAAGCCACGTTTTGGTTGATCTGCTCGTGTGGATTCTGGCATTATCCTGTTGGAATATGAATGCTTGCTCCTGGTGGGTGCCAATATAAGGAAGCAAACTATGCTCCAACACTTCCTGATATTCCGAGCTATTCATTCTGCAAGTTGGGAACGCCAACGGGACTGTGCCTGAGCTTGAGAAGCCACCCCAAACCATTTGCGATTGGCCACCAAAATTTCTCTTGGAGAAATACCGTGGTTCCATTCGCAAATCTCTCCAATATCCTAAAAACCCATCAGGACTGATGAAAAAAAATTCAACCTTGATGGTAAACAACTAAACAACTAAACTAAACAACTACACAAATTCTATGCCAAATAGAATTTATGAGATCATTGCAAATAATGGTAGAGTAATAAATGACTAACTGCACCGAAAAAGTGATTGTTGTTTTATTTATCAACAGTGGAGTGAGTGTCTTTATAGCAATGAAACACCGTTTCTATGGAATTTTTTACATTTCTCTTTTTCTCTCAATATTTACCGTTAGCACAAAAATGTTATTGTTGCTATTTTTTATGTTGACCATGTAGGAAAAAACTGCATTATTATTTTTATTTAATATATTTTAATTTTCCCATATAACGAAAAAAATGAATGTCTTTATAGCTTTGAAACAAAGTGTATAAGTCGCCATGCCAACCATATTTTATTTTCTTTTCTATGATTTTGCGTACACTATAGTCGGCAGTAAGTTCGGGAGTAATATGCGACGCTGTGCAGTCTTATAGAAGAAGAACAAAGCCCAGCCAGAAAGAGAAATTGTTTTAAAATTTCAGCTTTTCGCCACCGCCACAACAACAACAACACAACATCGTCTTCATCTTCCAATCATCCCACGGCGCAGCACTGTGCTAACGCCGACTCGCTGCAGTGGGCGCAACCAAAGAGCGCAACACATAAATTTACGTTCTCGCTTGTAAAGCAAGCCTTTCTATTTAGAGAATTCTGCTGTAACAGAAGGTTCTGCTGTCAATAACAGAGAGTAAAACCAGCAGTACCCGCCATACAACGCGTTTGCTTGTATGAGATGCGCGTTCTATATTACTTCATGTTCGTTGGTTTAGGTCAAGAGCTCATAGCTTCGATACCCAAAATCCTGTCTCCTAACCTTTGGATCCTTCCAAAACCAAAGCAGGGTTTCGCATTAATAGGGGTATCTCCAGCGCGATGACCCGTAAAAAACACATAGATTCCCAAGCATTTAGCGCTGCTGGGACAAAATTATCGAAAAGGTCGCTTCCACTACATTTAATAACTCTGTGAAGTAGTTTTTTAGACCTTTAGCTAGTAAAAGTCGCGGGCACTGCATTTGAATGCACTACCATCTATCGCATTCAAAAGTGTGCAAATGCGCAACCCGGCTTATGCCCTTACATGCTCTCATAAGCAGAAGCACTCTCGTATTGGGCCCACCTTGCACGCTCAACCCATTTATTAAACTGAAATAGCATATAATCCTTTACAAAACATGAAATTCTGTAGGTGAAAATGCAAAGGATACATACCGTACATCTGTATATTTCGGGACCTTCGAAACCAAATGGATAATCCTCATCAACTAATGCCTTTAGGAAGTACTTTTTGGTAAGAACTTCATTGGAAAAATATTCGTTCTTATCAAAATGAAACTCCAAAGTATAAGAGTGCTGAAAGTGTTATAAAGAAATAAAATGAATTCAAACAAAAATATATTTTGCTTTTTTTAATATTTAACCTTCTGCCTGTCCCATACTCAAAATTACGTTCGCTGTCCTTTGGGGTCAGGATGACCCTAACCAAACGGAATTATAACTTACTGACAGAACATGAAGAAATGTTACACATAATTTACAAAACAAAAGGGGAAAGCCCCGAAAAGCGTTTTTAAGTGCAAAAAGTACAAAGTGAAAAAATCGCTCAGCCGTTTTTTGCTTCCGCCGGTGGTCAAATAGACTCCAAGGGACAGGCAGAAAGTTAATAATACATTTTTAAAACATTTAAGCATTAACAACCTGAGCAGTGATCGAGGCAAGCCCAATATATATATCCAAGCTCTTGCAACGGGTCAGAAAATACAAGCGCCAAGTCACAGTTCTTTTTCCCAAAACTTACAAGATAACTAGCTAACTGTTACGAAAATTAGTCAATGGTCAATGCGGGCGTTTGACTGGATTGTGCTCAAAAATAAAACACAAAAAAATTCGTCAACGCAGTTCACCACTAGTAGTCACTGTCTTATAATTTTACACTGTACTGTTGCAATTACCATTCTCCTAAAAGTATTCCATGCTCGGAGCGTAACTCATTCTGAAATATCCCAGTATTGCCTTGTGTTTAAACTTGCGGGGAGAATCGCGCAAATTATTGTACAAATGAAAGGAGTTTAAGGCAGGTTCTCACCTTGTGGAAAAAAAAACATTTTTTTTTGCCTTATCGTGTAGATATACACTTAGGTGCAAAACTGAGTCAATAATATGAAAATTCATAATAATCGCATTTTTGTACCGGTCAATCGCAAAATTTTTATGAAATTTTTCGCAAGTCTATTAGATTACACCTTGATTAACCAGGATCCACCATAAAAGATTAAAAATTTGGCACATATATATGCATTTTGTCCAATATTCTAAATTAACACATTGACTCAATTTTGCACCCACATGATTTTAATAAGAAAACTGTAACTTTGTTTTAGTATTTTATCCAATATCCTTTATTTTTTCTTAATTCTTGGGTTCTGTTTGGCATACTTTTATATAATTTGGTTACAAACTCTGGTGGAATGGCGTACCACTCTTCTTCCACTGCAAGCCAGAGATCGATTTGCCCTTTTGGGACAGAACTCTTTGCTAATTGTCTTTTTAAGTAAGCCCACGGGTTTTCGATCGGTTTTAGGTCTGGGCTTTGGGCGGGCTATTGCATTACACCAAATGGCTGTTCTTTCAACCAATCACGGACGAAACGTGCAGTATATTTGGCGTCATGGTCATGCTGAAAAATATTTCGTACTGTATTTCGCAGCATCATGTCCACTGCCACTGGCAAATTGCCACCCTAAAATGTGGACGTATTGTTCCTTACGAATTATGCCGTCAATTAGCACAATGGGTACAACGCCATTTGGTGTAATGCAACCCCAGACCATAATTGAGCCGCCTCAATGCTTTACTGTTTGTTGAACATTTGAAGGCTTTACAGGATTTCCGCCTTTGTCCCAGAACCAGGTCCTTCCATCTGTTTGGAATCGGTTAATTTTCATCTCATCCGACCAAATAACCTCTATTTGTAAATGTAATCAGCGCAAAGTTAGTAACGAAGGTACACTGCATTAATACTTGGCTCCAATCAAAATCAGTCTAAAAAATGTGCCTTTCTGCAAACTCGTGTCTTAGTTTTACGTTCTTGGCCGATAGAAGTGGCTTCTTCTTCTTAACCATCGCCTTAAACCCAACCTTATGCAGCATTCTTCGCACACTCCGCACACTTACATCCCCAGTAACGCACCACACAGCCTCCTTTGCGGTGGATATGTGCCCGGAAAAAATTAAACGGCCAATTTTGCGGTCCTCCTTCTCCGAAATTTTGGGTTTTCTTCCACCATTTTTCTTAAATTGTAAACCTTTTACAATTCGGCAAACGGACGACTGACTTACGCGCGTAAGTTTAGCGATATCTCGACTTGAAAGCCCATTAATGGCTTTTTCAATAATAATTTTTTTAATGCTCGCCGAAATCGCGTTCATTGCACTTTAAGTTTCCGAATCGTATTTATTCAATGAATGGTTAAAATTTTTTTGGTTACAAAAAACATTTTAACCATTAACAGTTAAAAAACAGGTTGCTTAACATATCACTTCATAGAAATTATGTAGGGTGCAAAATTGAGTCAATGTGTTAATTTAGAATATTGGACAAAATGCATATATATTTGCCAAATTTTTAATCTTTTATGGTGGATCCTGGTTAATCAAGGTATAATCTAATAGACTTGCGAAAAATTGCATCAGAATTTTGCGATTGACCGGTACAAAAATGCGATTATTATGAATTTTCGTATTATTGACTCAATTTTGCACCTACATAAGTGTATGTTTCAAAAATGTGCTCCAGAAATTTCAGATCAAAATCTGAAAAATTACAAAAGTTACAGGCCGTTACACAGAGCAGTGTAGAGCACCGGCCAAGCGCGCTTTAAACTTTAAACGCGTTTTTCTCAGAACCACATTTTCGGACCTTACGGAAGTGATTGAAGGAGCTGGAATGAACCAATCGTCACCAAATTTCCTTAGGGTTTTTTCTAATAAACGAACTACGATCAGCCAAAAATATTGAAAATTGTTTATTTAAAAAAATAATTAGTGAACAAAAAAATGCCTCATAACTTTTTTAATTTCGATTTTTTTTTCATAATCGTAGTTCATTCAATAGATAATACGGTACACATTAAGAATGTGTTCGATTTTTGTGTTTCCGATCACGGGTTTTGACGGAATCACTTCCGGTAGCGGGACACCTCCTCGCCGACATGCCGCCACTGATGGACGCCCCCTCCCCCCTTTTTTTGATTCATTCAATTTTAAAAATTGTATTCTCTAAATAAATGTGTGTTCATATCCAGAAACAATTTTCAGCGTTGTATCTTTAACCGTTTTCTCAAAAAAAATTCCTAAAAAAATGCACTTTTTCGGATCCACAAGGTGAGAACCTGCCTTAAATGTTTTGTGTAGGTTTTTGTGCAATGTTTTATTGAATTTGTGGACTGGTAGTTAATTAATCTATATATATAAAAATGAAACGTGGTCCGTTCGACTGCTTATCACTCGAGAACGGCTGGACCAACTTGGATACTTCCTTCGGCGGGTTTGTTCGAAATTGTTACGTGAAGGTTTATAAAAAAAGAAAAGTCGGGAAAACGGGGCGTGGCGCCACCAGAATACATTTTTAGACAATAACTTTGGAACCATAAGTCACACATCAATTAAATTTAGTTCACACTTACTATTTAATCATGTCCTTCGACCGACGGAATGGGGTGGGTAATGGACAAGGGGGTGTGGCACCGCCCATACAACTCAAATCTTTTAAGTGGAATAGCTTCGAAATTGTAAGTCGCACAGCATTGAAATTTAGTGTACCGTCTCCTCATAGATGTGTTATTCTACTGTTAATATTTTATGGGCGTTGAACAAGGGGCGTGGCACATTTTTTATGCAGCAGAACTGTAATTCGTACATCAATGAAACTTGGTATGAACCTACCAGTTAATCATATCTTTCGGCAGAGGGAATAAGGTAGGTATTGAACAAAGGGGTGTGGCACCGCCCATACAATTCATTTCTTTTAAATGGAATAGCTTCGGAATTGTAAGTCGCACAGCATTGAAAATTAGTGAGGCGTCGCCTCATAGATGTGTTATTCCACTATTAAAATTTTATGGACGTTGGACAAGGGGCGTGGCACATTTTTTTGACCCAAACTATCCGCATAATTTTGGAACTGTTAGTCGGACATGAAACTTAGAACGAATTTACCATTCAGTCATATCTTTCGGCAGAGGAATGAAGCGGGTATTTAACACGAGGGCGTGGCTCCGTCCATACAACTCTAATCTTTTATATGGAATAGCTCCGGAATTGTAAGCCGCACAGTATTGAAATTGAATATGCCATCATCCCATAGAAGTGTCATTCTACCGATAATATTTTATGGGCGTTGAACAAGGGGCGTGGCAAATTTTTTATGCAGCAGAACTGTAAGTCGTACATCAATGAAACTTGGTATGAACCTACCACTTAATCATATCTTTCAATAGAGGGAATGGGGCGTTGGTCAAAGGGCGTGGCACATTTTTGATGCTCAGACAGTTATGCAGTACACACACACATCAGTGAAACTTGGTACGAACTTTCCACTTAGTAGCACAATTCGAATAGAAGAAAGTTGTGAGCACTGGACAAGAGGGTGTGGTACCGCCTCCATTTTTATATACATAGATTGTTTGGCCTAATTGACTGACTGATTGATTGATTCATCATCGCTCAGCCCAAACCGCTGAAGCTACGAACATGAAATTTGAACTGTAGATACATCTTGAAAAATAAACCTCCGCTAAGCCGGGATTTTTTGAAATTCGGTGTGTAAAGGGGCAAAACATCTGTTAAGGTGTTGTATGAAGAAAAGTGATTTAAGAGACATATTGATTTCGAACTTCCTGAAAATACTCTAAACAAAAAATAATTCGATACGTATTTTATAATTTTTCGAAAATCAAAATTTAACTGGACCAATAATGGTAACCCAGATTTGTTTAAGAGTAGACTCGAAAAAAACATGAATCGATAGGCCTATTGACTTCAAAAATTATAAAAATACTTGAAATACAAAAATTATACACGTGTTTCTAATTATTTTCAAAATCGAAATCTAACTGGATCAACGACGGGTTAAAAGGATGTATGAAGAAACCATTTTTTTGGCCTTTTAACTTCAAACTTGGTGAAAGTACTTTAAATGTAAAATAACTCGATACGTGTTTTTCATTTTTTCCAAATATTAAAATCGGACGGGGTCAACGACCGGTTAAAAGTTTGTATGGCGAAACTGTAAAAAAAATGAATTGACGGGCCCACTGACTTCAAACTTTGTGAAAGTACTCTGAGTGAGAAATAATTTGACACGTGTTTTTAACTTTCTTGAAAATCAAAATGTAACGGGGTCAACAATGGGTTAACAGTTTGCATGGAAACACGATTTACTGGTCCTTTTGACTACAAACTTGGACAACAAGCATTTAAATCGGGAAATAATTACAATGTTTTTTTCATATTTTTGAAAATCGAAATCTACTGTGGTAAAGTAAGGGTTAAGATTTTGTTTAGTAAACGTGAAAACTCATGATTTAAAGGGCCTTTTGACTTCACAATTTTTAGAACCACTTGGCATCAAAGATAATAGACATATGTTTTTATTTAAATCAAAATGGGTTCAACCATGCGTTCAAAATATGTATCGGGTGAAAGAAGAGAGCTTGCGTGCGAAGCCGCGGGGCCCAGCTAGTCGTTTATAAATGTATAGTTTAAATGTTAGGGTGTTTATTGAATTATATGTAAAATGTAAATTTTTGTATTGGTCGGAATTTTAAAGATGTTACTTTGCCGGAGTTCGTATATCAAGAGTCGCCGGTCGCGCAAGCTCCCTTCGGGATGGCCAGGGTTGCCATCCGTACATATAAACACATAAATGGACAACATACGAGGGCGGGTCAATAAGTCCGTGACTTTTTGAATTTCCCCGCCTCTTAATTGAAATGGCAACACTGCTCCCGTCAACAGTCATCTGTCAGTTGACTCTTGTCAAAAATTGAACAAGCTGCGAAATTTAGTTTGTTTTTGACAGCCGTTAATATCAGACTACCGCGATGACTGAGAAGAAAATGGAAAAAAGTCAATTTCTTGTGCTCATTAAGCAAATCTCTTTCCGCCGAGCAATTTCTTCAAGTTTGGGAACAAGAAATAGTCACTTGGGGCTAGATCGGGTGAATAGGCGGGATGAGGGAGCAATTCGTAGCCCAATTCATGGATTTTTGCCATGGAAACTAAAAATAATGCTTAATGAGCACACGAAATTCACTTTTTTCCATTTTCTTCTCAGTCAACGCGGTAGTCTGATATTAACGGCTGTCAAAAACAAACTAAATGTCGCAGCTTGTTCAATTTTTTACAAGAGTCAACTGACAGATGACTGTTGACGGGAGCAGTGTTGTCATTTCAATTTTCAAACAATAGGCAACTCTTATTCATCGCGCAGACACCATTGGTGACAATTCGATTGTACGAACAACGCAACGAGTACAGTGCATGCGCCCGTGAACTGTGTAGCCATGCATGATTTTTCAATCAGTTACAAATTAGTTGTCATATAAGTATTGTAGTTTAAAATTAGTTACTTTTGCCAACTGTCTACTTTTTCCTGCAGGGTAGTAAACAAAATGAGTATTATTGCGGTGGTATCCAAAAATGCGGTACTCATTGCTAATCTCTGGTATGTATAAGTATCCACCTCAAGTCTAATGCGGACGAGAAGAATGACCGTGTAAACGCAAGAAATTCGTGTCGTCGAACATGTTTGAAGGTTTTCAAAATTTTTTGATTTCTCTGTCGGCGTGACGCACATGGCGCATTTTGTCATTCGATCGGTAGACAGCGAGCAGTGAGGATGGCGTCGCAAAACATGAAATGAATGAATGAAGTGTTATGGAAGGAATTCATTGAAGTATACAGACAACATCCCGAACTGTGGAAAGTGAAGAATATAAAAATAACAAGGAAAGAAGCGCAGCATATGAGGTGCTTTTAAAACACTGAAAGATAAAATAAATTTATAAAATTCAAATTTATAAACTTCAAATTCACAATATTCATAAATCCTTCATCCAAATTCGTTGCTTTTTAATGCTTTTTTCGTCTTCACACTCCTATATTTCCTCGATCACCACTGAAGCAACTAATGCGCGTGCCATGTTGCTTCGTCGACAGCAGCGAGACAACTGAAGTGTGCGCCCATGTTTGACCGTGTAAACGCTCATCGCACATTTCCCCCATCGCACATGTTTGCAAACATGTGCGACCGTCTAAAGGCCGCATAACAGAGATAAGTACTTACAGCCGTATCTGGATATAGTGAACTAATTATTGCAAGGCCTGTTCACAGTATTGAGGTTATTCACTATATCAAGGTTAACATTTTTGTTCAAAAACCTTTTATTTGGTTAAAATACACTTTTGTTTTTTGCTTGAAATTGCTTGCTCAAAATTTTGTTCAATATTTAAATTTGGGTGTTCACTATCATATATCGAGAGGTTCACTATACTCAGATACAATATATCCTCCAGTATTATATTATCTTTCAATTTTTAATGTAAAAATTGAAATTGAGCATGCCTGTTTTTAAATCTATTGAAAAATCATCTGTCAGATAAAGTAAATCTATTGAAAGAAACGAAATATTGGAAGTGGAATTTAACGTATTTTTTTCCAAAGTTGATCAATATGGCATACGACACGATTTAAATACATGTAATACCATAATATGGACATTTCTAAGAGCCGCGCGGCCGGCAGTGTTTAGCGTTCTAAACCCCTTGCAATGGTTTATAGCCTAGACAGACGGCATCGTTAATGCGCATTGAGAGCCTTATATGTGCATTTATACTGTGTTTAGCTATTTCAATATGGCAGTAAATACTATCAAAATCAATCGATAATTTTCTAATCGGCTGTTCATAGTGACGACTGAAAATAAAAAAATTAAAGTAAAAAAGTAAAACAAATGTGTGCCGCAATTTTGTTTTCAAATCCCATTCGGCTTTCCATTTCAACAAAATAAAACTCACATGTCGGCTGGCAAACACTCAGTAAATTCACAAGTTTGTCGTCTGTCATTTCATACTTGCATTTGCTTTTTTTTAATGCACATTAACGCTGCCGTCTGTCTAGGCTATTAGTGACTGCGAGCATTAGACTAGTTCGTCGTTGTCTTGTTCAACGCCAGGAGCTACCCTCAGAATAGCGCCTCTACTTCTGCAACGCCGAATTCTGTATAATATATTACATCATTTGTACTAGTTACGACACTGTATGGTTCTTCCCATGACGTTTGAAGTTTTGGGGAGAACCCTTTCCTCCGCTACGTGGTGGAGAACATTACCACAAAGTCTTATTTGAACACTGCTATGTTAGCCCCTAGATCATATCTGGGTTCCATCCTATTGTTGCCCAATTCGGTGTGGCTCCGGGATCTTCTCGTTGATCTTTTCGTAGTTATACACTGATCACAGCTGCTGATCCAGTCGGCGACAGACTTCTGACATTCAACCCAATAGAATTGCCTTATCTTGGTGATGCTCTCCCCTGGAATTGTTATGGTATGCCTGGATTACATCGTTGATCCTGCCTTTTGGGACTACTTTAAGGGAGTTTATGGTCTTGCAATCCTTACTCTCCCACTCGCGGCATATGCAACAAGACGCTTAGTGATCGGATATCTACAACTTGTCCATTTCTTTCGGCTTGCGAATGATGCCTGCACTGGGATTTGCAAGAACGGTGAGGTAGGGGGTCAGCACATCTTGACGAAGTTTGGTATTCGGAACGCTTCCGTCGTAAACGGCAGTCTCGTGCTATGTGGCCTTGGTTGCCACATAGCTAGCAGCCGACTCTAGACGAAACTGCCCGCACCCTAGCCGGTGCCTCGCAGCTTACTATCTGATTTTGCGTGTCACGTCCAGGTTGTCGAGAGTTTCTCATCTTTGGGACAAGAATGCCTTTGATTAACGCCTCGATCTTCAGCCTCTCCAAAACATCTAGGTTGACTTCCGGGTTGGACAATTTTACCAGCCGCTCAATATCTAGCGCATACGACTGCAGCATCTCGTTGGCTCTTTAGTGTCCTACCTTTCCTAACATCGGGTCACTGACTCTCCAAAGTAGCTTTTTCGAATTATAGTTTGAAGGTGTCGAAGAGCTGTGTGTCGCACAGTGTGACTTTTATCATTTTTAGAATGCCAAAAGTAAAAAAAAAAAATTTTCTCCGATCGCAAAAATTTTTTGGTATGCAATAGAGGAATATACAAGTGTTACGAATATATGCTCAAAGCAAAACGAAAAATAACAGCATGATAACCGTTTTCGAATTTGTCTCACTGCGACAAGTGCAGAAACTTTTTTTTTAATGTCAGATTTTTTGTGAAGTTCACAGAGCCGTGACTTTTTTGTCAGAAATATTTTTGCACAAATCTTTTTGATTTTAGTTACTTGAATATTTTGTGCAAACTACGGTAAGTTTTTGAAGCTTTAATTATTTTTTTAATTTTTTATCGATTAAAATAGCTAGTCACTAAAAATTTAGTGGTTCTCAAAATTATTTCTTTTTTTAATAGAGTAAAACTTATTGAGTTCCGTAGAGTTCCATGTAATGTTTTTAACCACAGTAATGAAAAATGTGCCTAGTTTCAGATTCTGCAATAAATTGTTGCTCCTTTTTGCACCAATTTAGTTCACAGCTAATCAAACATGGCAGTTTCGTGAAGTGAACTTTATGATATTTTGCCAAAATCCAAGCAAAAAAAATAATAATCATGCGGGTTTTAAATATATTTTGAGTTTAATTGGAGAAGATGTTGTCAGCTTCAAATTAAAATCCTGTGCAAAAAACTCTGCTTTAATTTTTACTCAGGATGGGCACATTCGAGCCGAATAAATAGCTGTTTCCTTAATATCACAGGATATTCGATTTTTTTTCAACAATTTTTTAAAATGTTAAATGGTTTGGAATAAATCTAATTCAAAAGTATTAAACAAAACTATTTGGACTATTTTTATCTACGTCCGTCCAGATAAACCCTATTAAATTAGAATCAATGGTCATCTGAAACTACACTATGGGGAGTCGAAGAAAAAGTGGCGGATCACGCCCATTTTTTGTCGTTTTTTTTTTTTTTTTTTTTTTACAACGAGCCAACGCGCAGGGGATGACCCCTATAAATGCGAGGCATTGCGCTGGTTCAGGAAGGATATATAGGTTGGGAGAGAGAGAGAAAGGAAGTTGGGTGAAGAATTTATGGACTCTTGCCTTGAATCCATCAAGATCATAGGTGCTGGGGAAAACATCTGCAGGGAGACCATTCCACAATCGCGCTGTACGGGCCAGAAACGAACTTTCCCTGTAGTACGTAGTGCGCTGGAACATCGTTTTGTCGTGGAATGCATGGGCACCAGTGTTCAAACGGGTTGCCCGTGGGAATACCCGGAGTGATGGCATCAAGCTGCTCATTTCCACTGAGCACTTACCGAAAAAGTATCGGTAGAATAACACCACACATGCCACGTTTCGACGATGCTCCAAGGAGTCAATAGAGCTGGATGCCCTACTGTCCCCTATAAGTTTAATCTAATACGATGTTGACCTCTACATGGTTATTACAAAATTTTATCGTCATACCTGCATTGGTTTGACTGCTATGACTTTTGGCATCCTAAAAATGATAAAAGTCACACTGTGCATCGTAAGGAGGCACTTCTATCCCGGTACACAGTGATTCGTTCCATAGACAAAATTCAAAAAATGTATGGTCTCAGAATTTAACGATTTTGATGTCATTTGAAAGAAAAAACTCTAGCTAAGAAAACCCCAAAAATTCTGTGCAAAAAATCAATTAGTGTGTGTTCAAAAGCAACTCAAAGTTGAAACTTTTTTCTCCAAAAAATTGAAATTCATATTTTCCGTTTTTTTAGTCGATTGAGAAAACAAAATTGTAAAAATAAATGGTTACCAAGAAGTTGCTAAAACTTTCTGTATAGAATAAGAAGTAATGTGGCCATTTTCGCTTTTAATGTTTTCTCAAAATTTGCCAAACTGAGGCTTTTACTTCACTTTTAATTCAAAAAATTTTTCTAAATGAAAAACCTGAAAATTGGCAAAACTTAGAGGAAAATATCTAAAAAGTATGTGAAAGTATGTTCCTGGATTTTTTTGTATTTTAAGAACCATTCTTTTTTTGTCGGATAATGTAATTACATTATCCGATATCTTCCGATCTCAGAAAATAATTCAATTTGAAAAGTGGTCTAAACACGTATTTTTAGACGACATTTATTATATTTATGCCTAAAAGTATGCAATCAGCACGAAAAATGATAAAATCTGCAAAAATGCAAAACATACTACATGAGCTGAAAAGTCTTTGGCCTGACATAGAGATGGCGCCAAAAATTAAGAATTATTGTGTTGTACATGGAAAACCATCCTTAACTTAGATTCTGTCAAAGTTTCATGACATTTGGTTGACTCGTTTTCAAGTTATTGCTTTCGAAGTGACGCTACTATGAATTTTTGTAAACAATGGAAAAAAGTGAATTTCGTGTTTTGATAAAACATTGCTATTTGATGGGCAAAAATACAGTGGAAACAAAAGCATGGCTTGATAAATGTTATAATACATCTGTATTTTTGCCCATCAAATAGCAATGTTTTATCAAAACACGAAATTCACTTTTTTCCATTGTTTACAAAAATTCAGAGGTAGCGTCACTTCGAAAGCAATAACTTGAAAACGAGTCAACCAAATGTCATGAAACTTTGACAGAATCTAAGTTAAGGATGGTTTTCCATGTACAACACAATAATTCTTAATTTTTGGCGCCATCTCTATGTCAGGCCAAAGACTTTTCAGCCCATGTAGTACATCTATTATTATCGTTTTTATTGCAAAACCAGAGGGTTCTAAGACAATTTCTGTTATTCTTTGGAATAATCAATGTTAACGTTACCGACTAAATGTAAAATCTGAAAAATCTAGCCAACACACTTGGTGCTATAGCTCTCCAAAAATGACGAAATTTGCAAATTTAAGTCCCAGGCATTGCCGAACTTCAACAGTTTAAGAAAAACCAAATGGAGATTTCAATTTAGCAGACCATGTTTAACTAGTATACCAAATTGTATGAGGAGCGGACCACTCCTTCTAATTTTGTCCCGCGGTTGTATGGAGTCGAATCACTGTGCGGTGGTAGAACTCTCCCGAACTGGTGACAACCATTCCCACGGATGTACCTTCTAAAACCGCTTTCCTGCTCAGCAAATCTTTCAAATTGTGCCCTCGTTTGTTCATGGAATCATCCAGAGGTGGCTTTCCATAATACGATATCGAGCAAATACGTGTATCGGAGTATCGTTTTTGCTTTCCGTAACACAAAATCTCGTCGTGTCGTATCGAACGTACGATACAAACAGCTCGATAACAATTTTCTCTCGTTCTGCTTTTTCTTCGTTGTCAACCGTAACGAAATGTAAGTATGAAATTTGAAATTTTTTGGATTATAGTAAATTTTTTGAATTTTTTAGGAATCAACAAATGAACGCTGCTCAAATTAAGATGCTTATCGATTTTATGGAGCAACACGACGAGTTGGCAAAAAATAGTTCGCAAAATTGCAACAACGGGCGCGACAAAAAAAAAGCTATGGTTAAGACTGACGGAGATGCTAAACAGCAATGGGCATCTAATGAAGCCAACTAAAGGATGGCAAAAAGTAAGTAAACACACTTTCTTATAAATGTACAAAACTTTTCTTGTAACTCGTAATATTTTTAGGTGTGGACTGACTACAAATGCAACGCCAAACGAAAATTGACCACCCGAATTAAGAGCCTGACAAAAACGGGTGGTGGGCTATATGACGCCGTGCAGTTAAGTAATTTGGAAGAGCTGCAGCGAAAATAAATGCCCAAATAACGGGTATTCCGGGCATGGCGTTATATGGTACTGAAATTGAATGTTAATATGAAGCATTATGTGAAGATGTTTTCCCCCAGCGAAGAGGAAATTGCAGAAGCCATTGATGTCCTACAAGCACCAGCAAAGAAAAGCTGTGAAACAGTACCAACAGCACCAAGAGCAAAGAGGAGGTGTGAGACAAGTGAGACTGACGCACTGTAAACACCAAGAGTAAAATGGAAGTATGTAGAGCAAAACATTAAAAACCAACACAAATTTCAAGCCGAAATATTACAAGTTTTAAAAGAAAAAATTAAATATTTCACTTTATTTTCAAATTGTCTTCGTTTTTACTTCCCGCTGCTTCTGACAGCTCCAAAGTACTTTCCACACACTTCCCAAAAAATTAAAACGAGAGTTCTCATATCGAGTTACGGAAACCGAAACTGTCTCGTTGAGCGTTTGATATCGATGTGTCGAGCCAACGATGTTCGAGTATCGAATTACGGAAATCCACCCCAGTTTTTCAATTTGTTTATCCCAGTTATCCAGCGGTTCCATTATCATCGCACGTTGTGACAATCTTTTTCGGCGCATATCGGCAAAAACCGAACTTCGACGATAGTTGGTGCAATACGGTCACGCCATTGTGCTTTGTCGATGCAACAAAACATATGTTCTCGTTGATCATCAGCCCTGTTCCAGAATCCGAATCGGATCGGAAATGGATTTGATTCCGACCGTCGGTGTTCTACATTCCGATTATCGGAAATATTTTCCGATGCAACCCTGTTCTCAAATCCGATTAAGTCCGAACGAATTTGGATCGGAAATTTGGTGTTCTGCATTTCGATTATCGGAAATTGTTGTAAACAAAAAAATCCGTTAAACAAAAAGAAGCAGAAGACTGCTGACCAGAGCAAAATGCTCTTAGACTAATGCCCGTAATTTCAACAATCAGATACCGGCCCGTGTATAGATACACGACCAGTAAGTTTTCGTTCGTAATTTCAAGCTCACATACACGACATACGGCAGGTAAAGTAGCGTGTATTTCTACACGACCGATATCTATCGTGTTGTTGCCATCATTTTTCCGTCATTTCCAAAATATAAAATAAAATATCAAAACAAAAGCGAAAATTAATTCGGAACTATTTGAATTGCGCACCTTACAAGCCCTTTTACAAAAGCGAACACAGCAGAAGAAGCGAATTTTTAGAATCCGAAGGGAACACTTCAAAGTATGGAGCGAAAGTGAATTTTTAATGCGCCTTCGCGTTTCAAAGCAAACTGCCCAAACTATTTTGCAGAAAGTTGAGGGGATATAGTCCTCGTACTTGTAACGAAGATTTAGTGTGTCGCGCGACCCACCAGATTAAACTCCGCCGCATTGTTGTTCCATGTTTTGTTTTTTCGTTGTTCACTGCATCAGTTCTCTTGTTTTCCAAAATGTTTCGATGCTGATGTGCTAGTTGCAAAATCGTTGTTATTTCACTTCGCGTAAAATTTGCATTTCGCTTATTTTTGCTCATTTTGAACGTTTTTATATTCAAAGTTTTAAATTTTCCGTGTTTATTTTGATTGATTTATTTTTTATTTACATTTATTGTGTCAAATTGACAAACAGAGTTTCCCTATTTGTTTTAAAATCTCCAGGTTAGAAACACGGCAGGTTAGAAATTGTTGAAATTACCAAATAAAATCGGTATCAAATATCTGTTAGGTTTGTACACGGTCAGGTATCTGGCTGTTGAAATAACGGGCATTAGAGGAGAAGAATGCGGACATCGCGAAAAGATTATGCAAAGGCGACAAAGTCAAAGTTGAAAATAAGTGGAAGCAGTTAACGCAGTCGCTGAACGGTCAAGGAGCATCAACAAAAAGTGGGAAGTAAATTAAATCAATTTATTTTGCAAAATTTTCTTCAATAGACCTAGGTTGATTGGAAAAATGAGGAAAGATGGAAGCTGGCGCATAATATAGAGCTACGTATACACTGTAGAGAAAAATACGGAGAGCTAGAGAAAAATCTCGCCTAGAGAAGTATAGACACTCAATAGAGCTCTTTACGAGAGCTCGTCACAGTCTCTAGCCGAGATTTTTTAGTCGAGAGTTTTTCGTAGTGTATACACTTTTTTCATTGGCTCTACGAGAACTCTAGCTCTATTGAACACGTTCAATAGAGTTTAGAACTCTCACATGCAGGTTTTTTTGTTTATATGAATGCATAGTAGATTATTTCACAATTTATGAATGTTTTTGAAAATGTGGTTTTAACTGAAGATGTTAATGAGTTTTTAAGAGCAACAAAATATCCACCAAACAAAAAATAATGAATAACGCAATGGCATCAGCGCCGAAGAAAAAACGTTTCAACTGATTTCGATGTTCGTCAAGTTAATGGGATAGCTCCAGTGGACCCTACGCAAGCCAGTAAATATTGTCCGGGCCCATTACATTGTTTTCCCCTATTAACCTGTTTGTCCCTTTGAAAATTTTATTTAATAAACTTTAAGGTTTACATACATGTATGTAAATAATTGTTAAATAACATGAATAAAAAATACTTTACATATTGATTAGTTACAGTTGGAGATTGCCGTTGGATGTTATTCATTGCTTTTAATTTTTTACCAAAAGCTGGGTCCTGTAATACGACAGTTAAAGTATTTATTTTATTTATTTAAATGCATATATTTACCGGACAAAACGCATATAAACAAAGAGTCTAAATACGCGCGTATTTTTATGGAATTTCCCATTCTAAGCTCAAAAAATATTCTTGAAAAATATTTTGAACGTATTTTGTATCTGCGGACGTATTCCCATGGTTCCCTCTGTGCATTAGTGGTATTTTTTCATTGACTTCGTTTCGCCAACTATGAAATTAAATTTAGAAATCTTTCAAAAAGATGTATTATGTATGTACTATATTTACCTGTAGCAAGAAATCGCAGTCACTGCCAACATTTCTCCTGCAGGAATCGCTTTGCGCAAATGTGTCTTTTTTACGATTACCGGGGCCACTATTTGTAGCAATGCTTCAAAATTTGTGGATGACATTAAACAAAAATTGGCATACACCGCTGCATCACTATTTTATAATTCACCAAGTAGCTCCCGATAAACACCCGCACTCTGCCGTTTCGCGATCCAATTTCGCACCCAACATTCCCCATTCCATTCGCTTTGCGCACTCATTTTTCCGAATTTCGTTCGCAAGAATACAAATTTGCTCTACAGCTCTAGCCGAGAGAAAAAATTGTCGTAGTGTATACGTCGAATAGAGTTCATCGCTGTATAGAGTTTATCAAACTCTACGTAGAGTCAAATCTCTAGTAGAGATCCTCTATAGTGTAAACACATTTGATAGACGAGAGTTCGAGAGTAGATAGAGCTCTAACGAAATTTCTCTACAGTGTACACACAGCTTAAGAGAAGCTTTCGCGACCGGCGGCCGCGGCGGTGGACCTTTTAAGAAGCACACACCTTCCGAAGTGGAAGAGGCGGTTGCCTTTTTTACCGATCGTTGATAGCCCCCTTCAGCAAGAAATTGCAAAGCCATCGCCAATTTCAATTCTGGCGGAATGGAGCATTGCCGAAGAAAAGGTTTCACTTCGGTCAAGATCATGTTGAATGCTGCTTTGTAAAGGCGGTACTGAGCAATAAACCTTAAATTGGAAATTTTGAACATAACTGAAATAACTTGTACTATTTACGAAGAATATGGCAATTCCATCGGATTGCTGTGGTCTCGCAAAGTTCTGCGCTTTACTTTTTCAACGGCGGACTGCTCGATCTCAAGGAATACTGCCAATAAAATAACCGAACTCATTTCGAATGTGACAATTCCGTTCGGATTGCAGGACACCTGGAAAAATTTCGCAAGCTGGAAAAATGACTCCTTAAAATAAAGTTATATATTTTCAATTCGTTATTAAATCTACTTTTTATAAAAAAGATTAAAAAAAAAATATTTAGTTGTTGAGAAAAAAAATGTGTACCTTATTCAAATGTACTCAGAAACATATGAAGTAAACAGTGACTATTATTAATTCGTACAGTGGCAAAATTCAATATTAATATTGTGTTATGTCTCCTTTTGCTGCAATTACTGCTTCAACTCGTCTTGACATACTTCTTGTCAAGCACTGGTATTGGAGTACCAAATTTCAGCGGTTTTTCGTTCATTCGTTTTCATCCGCGGTTCTTTGTGGGTCGTTTCTCAGTCGCCTTTCATTATTGCCCATACCGATTCAATAACGTTAAGGTCCGGACTTGATGATGGCCAGTCCAAGACATTTATGCCTTTTGTTTACAACCAAGTACGAGTGTTTTAGCTGTGTGAGCGGTCGCTCCGTTATACTGGAAGATAAACTCTCCATACGAACTCAATCTGTCAATGCTTGGAATGAGACTTTCTTCCAATATGTGCACATATTTTGCAGAATTTATGGAGAGATCAATGAAATGCAGTTGACCTACACCTTTCGACGACATGCACCCAAACACCATTATGCCTTCAGGATAACAGTACGTTTTAGACAATCCCATTGAAAAGCTTCATTCTTTTGCCGAATCACTTTTTTTACGCGTCACCGACACAGACCTCAAACCTTGACTCATCACTAAAAATTATTGAATGCCATTGACATAGGACTTACAAACGTTCGTCCTCAACCCAAGCAAGTCGTTTTTGTTTTTGTTTGTTGGTTAGGAGCGGTTTCTCTTTGGGCTGCGAGAAATAAGTTAATGAGAGCGAAATTCGGGACAACCATGTTGAATGCTAATGT
Organism: Melieria omissa; assembly: GCA_963971225.1. NCBI lineage: Eukaryota > Metazoa > Arthropoda > Insecta > Diptera > Ulidiidae > Melieria > Melieria omissa. The sequence continues at coordinate 48,947,509 of OZ020269.1, read as the reverse complement.
TACCTTGAAAAAACCATAACCCAGTTTTTTCATGTTCAGTCTAGTCAATTCACGTCGAACGGGTTTTTAAATAGGTTGGGACCATTCTGCCGATATTTTTCTGACCGTGCCACGCCTATTTATTTTCATAACTGACGACAATGTTTTTTTGTCGCTTTTGGTCGTCTTCCAAGTTTGGCGATATTGCTCGTCACGGAAGAATTTTTTTTGAAATATCTTAACACACATTAAATGGTTGATCATGGTAAACTAAAGAGCTTTGCGACGGCACCATAACTTTCACCCAAACCAACTTTTTCCACTATTATTTTGCGAATGTTTTCGAAAACAAGTTTTCCCACGCACCATGATGAAAATTGTACGACGATTCATCGCCCACTGAATAAACCAAATGAAATTTTCTTTAGAATCGGTTGCCTATAATGATTATTATTATCCCGATAGTTTTTTCTTTGTTTTTTTACCTGTTTTTGAGTTTTTACCACTGTACGAATTAATAATGGTCACTGTTTACTTCATATGTTTCTGAGTACATTTGAATAAACTACAAATTTTTCTTCTCAACAACTAAATATTTTTTTTAAATATTTTTTATAAAAAGTAGATTTAATAACGAATTGAAAATATATAACTTTATTTTAACACTAGAATGCCCGAGGCATTTTAGGTATGTCAGATTTGCGGGCATTCTAGTGTTAATAATTGCCTTGTTTGAATTCATAACTACTGTACAGTTATTGTCAGTGGCTTTTGCTGTTGAAATTAAATTACAGTGTAATTCTGGTACGTATAGTGTTTTGAATAATTTAAAAAATAAAAGACCTCAATGGAGTCAAAATGACTCCCTCGGCATTCTAGTGTTAAGGAGTCATTTTTCCAGCTTGCGAAAAATCGGTAAAGATTATGATGTAGGAGAAAAGTGAAGTGTACGAATTATTTGTGGTTAGAGTAGTATTATTTTCCGTCAACAAATCGAAATATTTGCGGAATTTCTAGGTATTAAAAGTAGTCATTCTGCAAACAAAAAATCAGGTTTAATGTTTATTTAATTTTGAATTACAATTTGAATTTCGTCACCTTTTTTTGTTAAAACCGCTTGAATTTGCTTGCAAATATTAATTGTTTCCCCACAACCTAACTCAGTTGGAAATGAAAAACGCGAGCTATGTCTAGTACGAACAAGTGCAGCGTTGCATAATTGTAATAAATCAGTGCTGCTGTTTTTAATGAAAATTAGAACTTTGTTGACTAAAAAGAAATATTGTAATAAGTAGGGATCGGAATTATATCTGTGGCATTTTGACAAAACAACCTAAGTCTAATTTTCAAAATGTTCAGGAGAAATTGAAATTATACACGTCATACACTGCGGGACACTTGATTACCCTCACTTTATTTTGTTAGCTAAGATTTTTGTTATGAAGTCAAAAATGTTTTTTTACTGTCAAAATTTTCTGGACACTTAGTTACATGTGTTCCTGTTTTTGAACCGCCAAAATTTTATGCAAAATGATGATGACCCACATTTTTGTCCTTTTAAGCCTATTTCAAGTGGGACACTTGATTACCCTCATTGCAGTTTTAGACCTGTAATAAGTGTTAGAAGGTAGGATTAGTGTAAATTGGTTTGAAAAACTAAATTGAAAGTATTAGGCATATCATTTTTGCGAAATTTACAGACGGCAGATGCAATGGCCCGCGGTAAAACCTTAAAAGAATTGGAAAGGAGACGAATTTTGCCGTACAAGGAGGAAAACATAAGTAACCGCGAAATCGCTCACAGAATCGATCGCGATCGATGGGTGGTAAACCATTTTCTTAAAACACCCACAACTTATGGCAAAAACCGCAAAGGTCGTACCGCAACAGCAACTTCTCTTAGAGAGAGAAGAGCAGTTCTTCGTGAAGCGTCCAATTCCTCTGCGTCTGCGGGTCGGATACGAGGTCTAACCAGGACAACAGCCAGCAGTCAGCACTGTCCACAGAGTATTATTTATTTATTTACAAGAGAAATAATTATAGAATAATTATTGCACTAAAGGAAAAAGCACTGGCTACCATGGCCTTCGGCTTGTCCACAGAGTAATTAAGCAGTTTCCTTACATCAAACGCAAAAAGCTGCTGTCTTTTCCGACGAAAAGAAATTTAATTTGGACGGACCCAATGGCTTCCAACACTATTTTCACGATCTAAGAAAATCTGAACGATTTCTGTCGCGGCGTCATTCAGCAGCATTCTCAGTTATGTTGTCGGCAGCAATTTCGGCCCATGGCGCAATTAATTTAACAATATTGGAAGGGCGCCAAGTTTCACAGAATTATACGGCAATGTTGGAGATTGAATTTGTAAACTTTGACGAAATATTCGCGGGGAAACGCTGGATTTTCCAACATGATAACGCTGCCATTCACACCGCTTGTTGGTGAAGGATTGGTTTGAAGCGGAAAATATTAATGAAATAGATTGGCCTGCATTCTCGTCCGATCCCAACATAATCGAAAATGTTTGGGGATGGTTGACACGTAAAATTTATGCAGATGGCGTCTTATAGACACAATTGAAAAAGCATTTTCCGAAATTCCTGAAATCCATCTTACATCGTAGGACAACTCTTCGCCTTCTCGTCTTTTTGCGGTTATTCGCAGTAATGGTGGCCATACAAAACATTAGTAATAAAAAATTAATGAATGTAATGAAGAATTACCTCTATTTTCTTTGTTTTCTATGAGTGAGGGTAATCAAGTGTCCCACTTGAAATAGGCTTAAAAGGACAAAAATGTGGTTCATCATCATTTTACATACAATTTTGGCGGTTCAAAAACAGGAACACATGTAACTAAGTGTCCAGAAAATTTTGACAGTAAAAAAACATTTTTGACTTCATAACAAAAATCGTACCTAACAAAATAAAGTGAGGGTAATCAAGTGTCCCGCAGTGGATCTCTGTAACTAAATGTCATAGAAACAAACCGATTACACCAAAAGAAGCGTCTTTAAATTGTTTCTTTATGATTAAAAAAATTGGAAATTTGACTTAAGTCGACTTAAGTGCTTTTGTCAAAATTCCACAGATATGGAAATGCATATTTTTTTGGAGCATCGGATTTGAACGGGACCAAGACAGAAACTATTTTTGTTGAAAAATATTAAGAATGAGCTAACATATGCAGTGCATATTTGCATATGTTTGCATATTTTTTGCATATTTTGCATACTTTTTGCATATTGTGCATATTTTTTGCATACTTTTTGCATATTTTGCATACTTTTTGCATATTTTTTATATATTTGTTGAATATTTTGGAATAATTTTGCATGTTGTTTCCATTTTTTGCCGTATTTGGCGTAGGTATATATATAAACATATTCATATAGACTTATTTTTTTCTATGCAAACTAACAAGAGTGATGTTCGTGTGCTCCTGTGGGTAAGGGGTTGGGATGGGAGTTAAATTGGACAATCCCAGACTTTTGTTATTCCGAGAATTATGTTCTCACGATCATTATTGAGGATGTTGTAGTTTGGCTTACTCAGCTATTTTTTGGAGTCAGTAATGCCCAGCATACAAGAATAATGAACGTTTTCGTACTCCACGAGCTGGTGTACGGCATATGCCAACCGTAGAAAACTTGGAGGAAATTTTAGTTATTTACTGTAATAAGTAGTTAAATTTTTACATTTCATTTTAAGTTTTGTTATTATTTGAGTTAAGGTTTTGTTTTGAATTCTACACCCCGTTTCAAAATTATAACCGCATTAGATTTTTACTAATATCTTTTGTTCTGGGCATCAGAACAAGTTTATACTTTTACCATTAGATAAGTGTGTTGACAACAATTGTTTGATATAACGAACAAAAACAACAACAACATTCACACACACAAAAATTTACATGCGAGAAATACCGCTGTTTCAAAATTATAACCGCACACGAATTTTTTTAGTAAATCAGAAAAAGTAGCCCATTTCTTCCACTCATTTACAAAATGCCACGTGGCACGGAGTTGACAGAGCGTGAAAAAGGGCAAATCGAAGCGTATTTTTCGGAAAAAAGTCTTTTCGAGAAATAAGTCGCTTAATCGGGAGAAGTGATCGAGTTGTGCGAAATTTTTTGCAAGATAAAGAAAATTATGGATCCAAAAACCATCAGCGTGGACGCAAAAAACTTCTCGGCGATTATGATGTGCGTCGCGTTTTAAGAACTGTTAGCAACAGCACGAAAAGCTTGCGAGAAATAAAAGCAGAATGCGACTTGGATGTTTCTCGAATTACAATTCACCGCGTTTTAAAGGGTTCCGAAAACATTCAGTTTTCCAAAATGAAACCAGCACCTCGACTAACCAGCACACATAAGGAGAAACGAAAACAATTCGCTCGTAGCAATATGGCACGTAATTGGAATCAGGTATGGTTTTCGTAAAAATTTTAGCTTTTTGTACATTTACGATTTCTTAAAATTATCTTTTAAGATTACCTTTTCTGATGAGAAGAAGTTCAATCTGGATGGCCCAGATGGCTACAATGGATACTGGCGGGATTTACGACACGAACCACGATATTTTTCAAAAAGAAATTTCGGTGGTGGGTCACTAATGGTATGGGGTGCAGTTAGTGTCCTTGGAAAGCTCAATCTCCATTTTCCAACCACTCGGATGAACTCAGAAGAATACATTGGTGTGTTAACTAAAAATTTATTGCCATTTTTGAATGAACATGCGGACGAATCACTCGTATTTCAACAAGACAATGCGGCATGCCATGCATCACGAGCTACTATGCGTTGGTTTCAAAGCCATAACATTAGCGTTCTTGAGTGGCCGTCACTTTCTCCTGACCTCAATATAATGGAAAATGTGTGGGGTGCCTTAGTACGCATTGTTTATGGAGGAAATACCCAATATTCAACGAAGGAAGAGCTGCAAGAAGCTATTTTGCAAGCTTGGGACTCATTCAGCCAACAGCAAGTCCAAAATTTATTTGACTCAATGTCAAATAGAATTTTTGAGCTTATAGCAAAAAATGGAAACATAACCCATTACTAAAACTTACAATAAACATATATTCTGATCAAAAAATTAAATGCGGTTATAATTTTGAAACAGCGGTATTTCTCGCATGTAAATTTGTGTGTGTGTGAATGTTGTTGTTGTTTTTGTTCGTTATATCAAACAATTGTTGTCAACACACTTATCTAATGGTAAAAGTATAAACTTGTTCTGATGCCCAGAACAAAAGATATTAGTAAAAATCTAATGCGGTTATAATTTTGAAACGGGGTGTATTTAAGACAGTGATTTTTTAAACTGTTTCGAACTTCCCAAATTTCACTAAATTCCTGGAATATAAGAAATATCACCAGTTATCCCCGGCTTTGCGCGGAAGATTTTCATACTTTTATTAAAAAAATTTTGATTCCATAACTATCACGACCCCGCGGCTGTGCACGCGAAATTTTAAGTCAATGGGCTTAATAAATCAAGTTTCCGTCCGGACGTCTTGTAAATATTTAGTCGCTTTGCAGCGCTAATAATGATTACTTGGCTTGTCGCCGGCCGTTTTTTACATTATCCGGAGATTATGAATTGTTAAGTTACACTAATCTCATCGTACTTTCATGAAATTTCGAAGATATACATACGAAACTAAATACAAAATTTGTTTGTTTTTTGTAATTCGCGCACGACACCACTGTGGTGTTGCCGGCTGTTGGTCGCTAGTTTGCTCACGACGCCACTGTGGTGTGACCGGACGACATAATGGGTAATCCTTCGTTGACCCAGTCAGATTCGTACGAGCAAATAACTGTCTAATTAAATCTTATTGAAAGGGCTTTCGCCATATTTAAAGTAATTTGACCGCTTAAATCATGTTTCCCTACACAAACTCTTAACCCATCGTTGATAAAAAAAACACGTTTCACTTTAACCTAGTTTGAAGAAAAAAAAATCATTAAATCATGCCTATCCATACAAACTTTCAACCCTTAGTTTACCCTGTTTGATTTCGATTTAAAAAAAACTGAGAAAGACGTGTTTGATTATTTCGCATTTGAAGTACTTTTACAAAATTTGAAGTCAAACGGGTCAAACAATTTTGTTTCCCCATACTAACATTTAACCCTTGGTTTACCTAGTTAAATTTAGATTTTCACAAAAGTAAAAAATTTGTGTTTAATTATTTATTATTTCTAATGTTTTCACAAATGTTTAAGTCAATAGGCCTATCGGTTCATGGTTTTGTCGTAGTCTTTCCGTATACGCACCTTAACCCTTGGTTGACCCCGTTAAGTTTCGATTTTCGAAAAATTTAAAAATATGTGTCGAATTATTTTTTATTTGAAGTATTTTCACCAATTTTGAAATCAATAGGCTCATTAAATTGGAGATGTACCTACACTGCAAATTTCATGTTTCTAGCTTCAGCGGTTCGATCTGGAAGGAGTGCATATGTTTTGCATATATTGTGCATATTTGGTGTGCATATAAATCCGATACCTAGTAATAAGTAACTTGAAAAAAGTAGTAATATTATTGAAGGTTATTACTTATGGGAAAAGTAACTAGTTACACTACATTTTTAAAATAAAATTAATAAGCTACGTAATTAGTTAATTTAATAATAATTAATAATAATAATAATTGATTGGCACGACAGCCCGCTTACGCGAGACTAAGGCCTAGCTTCCCGCAACCACCCGTGTTGTGCGTTTGAATTTTGTACGCGGGTGGAAGGGACCTACAGTTTTATGCCGGTTCCGAACGGCAGGTTGGGAGCTTTTTCATAGGCAATTTTTACTCTCAGAGGTTGGCCATTTCCAGCTGAGAGGACAGCCACCGAAAGAGAAAACGAGTTTCCCGTTATTTTTTTTAGGTGTTACTACATGCAGTATTCGATCTTGCGTCGCTCTGCATGCGACTCGCTGGACCGCGCACTAACAAACTGAGCCACGGCGGCTGCTCATTAGTTTTACTACTTATTAGTTATTAGTTAAACTACTTTAATATACATATTAGTCACAACACTGACACCATAGTCATCTTCATCATTTTTGATACGTTTTCCTTAAAAAATTAGGAGCCTCAAAATATGCAAAGTTTTTATTTTTTTGTTTCGAGCAATTCAAAATCGTTTTGTTTTTTGCTTGTATTTCATCATTTGAATTTTGTTGCTTTTTTTTTGCTTGTATTTTGTTTTTTGCTTGTATCATATTAAGCATGTTAAGGGAAAAGTATGAAAATAACTATGGTGTATTTTTATTATTATTTCGATGAGAATGGCTATCTTGTATTACTTGATGTTTCCGCTTTCATTTAACACCTAACTCGTTAATTGATTTACAAAACATGTGCATGTTTCAACATTAAAGAAAACGCCATGAAATTTCATATTTTCCGTCTTGGAGGTCTAATTGCCGCGGATTTTTAAAAGATAAAAATAAACTACTTTGGAAAAGAAGCCGAGGGGTGTTGCAAATGACACGAAGTGAAAATCATGTCAATCGGTTTATTGGTTCAGAAATTACAATCTCAAACGTGAAAAAAATCACGGAAAATCCGAAAAAATGACACGCCTATTTTTGGCGAAAACGTTCCAAATCAGCGGTCCCTAATAACCCTAGAACTGATGTTAAAACCAGAAAAACCATTTTACGGTTAATCAGTGTTATTGCGGATATGCTTTTATCACAAGGTATATGAATTGTTCCGAATATGCGAAAACGCTTTCCGTACAGCCCATTACAATAGAATAGATTCAATATACAATACAATCAGTGCATGTCCAGTTTTTGCTCCCATTCTATATTTTGTATTACCTTTTTTTATCTGTATGTGATATTTAATTCGCTAGCACAAATCTGATTTGAGAAATCTTTTACCATTATTAGAGTACATCTGATAGATGAGCGGAATTACAAGTTTTTCATTCAGTTCAGAAATATACATAGATGGAGACCAATGCAAACATGTAACCACCTTCCTTTCCATACAAATATTATACATTGAATGCAAAGTACGCGTGAAAATGGTCGAATAGCTGTTTTAAACATGAACTTAAAACATGCGACTGTTGCTTTTTTTAATTTAGCTAACTTCCCGTACTTGTATATGTATATGCATATGCAAGATGGAGCAAAAGTTATCAACCCTACCGGAAGATACCATACTACTATAGGGTGTTTTTTTTAGAGGTTTGTTTTTCGAATAGAGATAAAACTGGCATTTTGTGGTCAAATCTGGAAACTCTAATGTCATTTATGTTCAGTTTGGTTTGCCATTTCATCATGAACAGGTTGACAAAAGAACAGTGCTTGCAAATCGTGCAAATTTATTTCGAAAATAATGGTTCAGTTCGCGAAGTTTACCGCAAGCTCCGTCCATTTTATGGTCCATCAGAGCAATTAATTCGGTTAACCATGGGTCGTTTTCGCACTACGTTTACTCTATGTGATAATACGCATCCGCAGAGACGTCGAACAGTGCGCACCGAAGAAACAATTGCCGCTGTAGAGCAAAATGTTGAAGAGGACCCGAATGAATCGATTCGCCACCGTGCACAGCAATTGGAGCTTTGTCCAGCAACTTTAAAAATTGGACCTGTAGAATTGGCTTTATTCGAGCCAGCCGCGGCGGCCACATGCCCGAAATCATATTTAAACATTAATGGCATAAAATTATCCTTCCAATAAAGCCAAATTGATGGACATTAAAACGATTTTCTTGTGTTTTATTTCAATTCGAAGTTCTATACCTCTAAAAAAAACACCCTTTACTATTTTCGCAAATGCCAATCCTACTTAAACATTTAATTTAATGTATCATTTTCTCGTGCCTATGGAAAAGATTTACAACATGAAATAAACACAATCCAGAAGCAGAACCAAAATTTTACATTCATAAAAAATTACAGCTTAAGACCATCGGATATCAACTTTTTTTAGTTGGAGACAACTAACCCCATAAACGCTAGACAGTTACACATTTCATTACGGTTATGACATTATTCCGAGTAATAATTGAATAATCTATCTATATATATAAAAATCAAATAAATTCCGTATGTGTTCTATAGACTCCCAAACCACCAGACCTATTTTAATAAAATATTACGTGTGTGTTTACGGGCACCGTGTGGAAGGTTCTTAGCATAGGGGGCGTGGCACCGCCCATACAACTCAATTCTTTAATATTGAATATCTTCAGAATTATAAGTCGTATAGCATTGAAATTTGGTACAGTGTCATGGCGTAAACATGTTGTTCGACTGGTAAAATTTAATGGGCGTTGGACAAGGGGCGTGGCACTTTTTAAATTCCGGTGTAACTTTCGAACTATAGCGTTCACATCAGTGAAATTCGGTACAAACTAAAGATTTGGTCGTGTCCTTCGACAGGGAGAATAAGGTGGGTTTTTGACAAGGGGGCGTGGCACCGCCCATACAAGCCAACTTTTTAATACGGAATATCTTCGGAATCATAAGTCGTATAGCATTGAAATTTGGTATAGTGTCATGGCGTAAACATGTTGTTCGACCGGTAAAATTTAATAAGCGTTGGACAAGGGGCGTGGCACTTTTTAAATTCCGGTGTAACTTTCGAACTATAGCGTTCACATCAGTGTAACTCGGTACAAACTAACGATTTGGTCGTGTCGTTCGACAGGGAAAATAGGGTGGGTTTTTGACAAGGGGGCGTGGCACCGCCCATACAAGCCAACTTTTTAATACGGAATATCTTCGGAATTATAAGTCGTATAGCATTGAAATTTGGTCATGGCGTAAACATGTTGTTCGACTGGCAAAATTTAATGGGCGTTGGACAAGGGGCGTGGCACTTTTTAAATTCCGGTGTAACTTTCGAACTATAGCGTTCACATCAGTGAAACTCGGTACAAACTAACGATTTGGTCGTGTCCTTCGACAGGGAGAATAAGGTGGGTTTTTGACAAGGGGGCGTGGCACCGCCCATACAAGCCAACTTTTTAATACGGAATATCTTCGGAATCATAAGTCGTATAGCATTGAAATTTGGTATAGTGTCATGGCGTAAACATGTTGTTCGACCGGTAAAATTTAATAAGCGTTGGACAAGGGGTGTGGCACTTTTTAAATTCCGGTGTAACTTTCGAACTATAGCGTTCACATCAGTGAAACTCGGTACAAACTAACGATTTGGTCGTGTTCTTCGACAGAGAGAATAGGGTGGGTTTTTGACAAGGGGCGTGGCACCGCCCATACAAGCCAACTTTTTAATACGGAATATCTTCGGAATTATAAGTCGTATAGCATTGAAATTTGGTACAGTGTCATGGCGTAAACATGTTGTTCGACCGGTCAAATTTAATGGGCGTTGGACAAGGGGCGTGGCACTTTTTAAATTCCGGTGTAACTTTCGAACTATAGCGTTCACATCAGTGAAACTCGGTACAAACTTTCGGTTTGGTCATGTTTTTCGGCAGGGGGAATAGGGTGTTTTGGACAAGGGGGCGTGGCACCGCCAATACAACTCAATTCTTTAACATGGAATATCTTCGGAATCATAAGTTACACAGCATTGAAATTTGGTACAGCGTCATGGCGTTGACGTGTCATTGCACCGGTAAAATTTAATGGGCATTGGAAAAAGGGCGTGGCACTTTTTAAACTATAGCGTTCACTTAAATGACACTCGGTACAAACTTATTATTAGTTGTGCCCTCCGACAGGGGGAATAGGGTGGGTTTTTGACAAGGGGGCGTGGCACTGCCCATACAACTACATTCTTTAATGTGGAATAGCTTCGGAATTATAAGTCGCTCAGCGTTGAAATTTTGTACAACTTCATGGCGTAGACGTATTATTTCACAGGTTGTATTGTATGGGCGTTGGACAAGGGGCGTGGCACTTTATAAATTCCGGTGTAACTTTGGAACTATAGCATTCACATCAATGATACTCGGTATCAAGTTATGATTTAGTCGTGTCCTTCGGCAGGGGGAATAAGGTAGATTCTGGACAAGAGGCACCGCCCATACAACTCAACTCTTTAATAAGGAATCTCCTCGGAATCGTTAGCTGCACAGCATTGAAAGTTGGTGTACCGTCGTCTCATAGATGTGTCATTCTACTAATGAGCTTTGATGGGCGTTTGAAAAGGGGTGTGTCATATTTTTTATGACCCAACATTTCAACAGAACTCTAAGTCGCAAATCAATCAAAGTTGGTACAAACTGTCCACTTAGTAGCACAACTCGACTAAACGAAAGTTGTGCGCATTGGACAAGGGGGCGTGGTACCGTCTCCATTTTTTTTATACATTTATACAAATTTTGAAAACACCCGAAATCAAAGATAGTTAGACACATGTTCTTTTTTTTAATCAAAATCTGATGGGCTCAACAATGGATAAGAATTAGTATATGGGGAAACAGGAGAGCTTGCGTGCAAAGTCGCAGGGCCCAGCTAGTTAATTATAAAGTTTACAACATAATTATCAGTTGCTTTATTTTACCAGAATCAAATTGGTGGCGTGTAATCACAGTCGAAAACTACTTTCCAATAAAGGTTTTAAGTAAGCAGTTAGGCAGTCGCCGTAGCTCAGCTGGCTAGTGCGTTGGGCCTCGAGTCAAATGTGACGCTCGAACCCAAGCTCAAGACTCCGTTGCGTTAACACCGAAAAAACAGGAAAACAACAATTTTTCTATCGGCGGCTGTCCGCTCAGCAGGAATTGGCAAACTTCTGAGAATAAAATTTCCTATGAAAAAGCTCCCAGCTCGCCGTTCGGAATCGGCATAAAACTGTAGGTCCCTTACAACCTTGTAAAAATTCGCACGCACAACATGGATGGTTGCGGGTAGCTAGGCCTTAGTCGCGGTATCGGGTTGTCGTGCAGTCAATTATTAAATTATTAGACTTTAAGTTAATAGTAAAGTTAGAGCATCCTTTAACGCTTAAAGTATACTCTAACTTTAAAACAAGCAAAAGCTGTTGCTAGACCAGTTCGCAATGATGCAAAACGAGCGCAATTTCTCACTTTTTATAAAATTCTCAGTTCATCGTTAATGTGCTTTCGTGTAAGGGAAGGGAATTGAAAACAAATTTTAATATTTTAAACGATAGTTTTTTTAAACGGTAGTTTGCTGAGACGGCGAAAATATAGAAAAACCGGATCGACCCCTTCGAGTTTGATGACAAAGACTTCGATTGTCTTCACCGGCTCGATAAAATCGCTGTCCAATTCGTTATTGATGATTTCAACGTTCACAAACCAAGCAGCAATAGAGGCCTTCCGGGGTTGTATTTTGAGCTCTTGCCCGTTGGCGAAACAATTACCGCGAATAAGTATTGTCAGCAATTAGCCCAATTAAAGAAAGCAATTGAAGAAAAACGTCCGATTTTGGCCAATCGCAAAGGAGTCCTCTTCCACCACGACAACGCCAGACCACATGTTGAAAAAACGACTCTGTCCAAACTGAAGCAGATGAACTGGGAAATCATGTCGCATCCTCCATATGCACCAGACCTCCTGATTGCCACTTATTCCGATCATTGCAGAACAATTTGAATGGAAAAAGATTTTAAACCGTGGACGACGTTAAAAACCAGCTTGTCCTCTTTTTTAACGAAAAAGCGCATGATTTTTATGAATCCGGCATCCGTAAGTTGGTTGATTGTTGGGAGTGAGAGTGAGGGGAGAAAGATTTTGTTTTGAAAAATTTCAATTTGAGTTTTGACTTCAAATCGGGCACGAACTTATGCACTCATCCAATATTTTCAAACACTTCCTTTAAGGCAGGTTCTCACCTTGTGGATCCGAAAAAGTGCACTTTTTTTAGGAATTTTTTTTGAGAAAACGGTTAAAGATACAACGCTGAAAATTGTTTCTGGATATGAACACACATTTATTTAGAGAATACAATTTTTCAAATTGAAAGAATCAAAAAAAGGGGGGGAGGGGGCGTCCATCAGTGGCGGCATGTCGGCGAGGAGGTGTCCCGCTACCGGAAGTGATTCCGTCAAAACCCGTGATCGGAAACACAAAAATCGAACACATTCTTAATGTGTACCGTATTATCTATTGAATGAACTACGATCATGAAAAAAAATCGAAATTAAAAAAGTTATGAGGTTTTGAAAAAAAATTACGATTTTCGCATTTTTTTGTTCACTAATTATTTTTTTAAATAAACAATTTTCAGTATTTTTGGCTGATCGTAGTTCGTTTATTAGAAAAAACCATAAGGAACATTTGGAAAAAATTTGGTGACGATTGGTTCATTCCAGCGCCTTCAATCACTTCCGTAAGGTCCGAAAATGTGGTTCTGAGAAAAACGCGTTTAAAGTTTAAAGCGCGCTTGGCCGGTGCTCTACACTGCTCTTTGTAACGGCCTGTAACTTTTGTAATTTTTCAGATTTTGATCTGAAATTTCTGGAGCACATTTTTGAAACATACACTCCGGGCCACCAGAATAGGTTCACACTTTTTTCTCGAGGAAAATGAGTAGTGTTCTTACAAAACACTGTTTTACCTCATTTATTGGTATCAAGATGTTCAAGGCATCTATTGTGAACCTACATGTCCAAAACACAATTTGACATTTATTTCATTTTTCTTTTTTGGCCCAATTTTGTAAAGTGAACCCCAAAACTGAGTACATTTTAGTGGGCCACCAGAATAGGTTCACTCTGAAAATTAAGATTGAAACAGTGGTAAATGCAAATAATATGGACTGTTTGGTAAACAACACTTAAATTTATTGGTTTTAAAAGCGAGTATGGCCACCTTTATTTAGTATGGCTTCAAAAGTTCGCGTCAACATTGACTCGTATAAAGACTTAATTAAATCTAGAGAAATAGTCTCCCACGCTGCTTCAATGGCACCAATAAGTTCATCGTTGTTGTCGAACTGGCGTCCGAAGGCATAGACCTTCCTCACCAACCATCCCCAAACGTTTTCAATGATATTAAAATCAGCAAAATAGGGGGCCCGCTCCAGCTGATCAAAGTTTTGCTGCATCAACCACTGCTTCACGACCCGTAAAGTATGGATAGGTGCATTGTCCTGCTGGAATATCCACTTAATAGGACCAAACAAGACAGACAATTGTGGAAAAACTCTCTCAAGCATGGTTTTATAGCCCATTACCGCCATTCTAGATGTTTGAAATTTCAGCTTGACAGTTCCGTAGTAGGAAATCGCTCCCCATACCATAATTCCACCTTCTCAAACGTGGTGGCGTGTTAAAAAGCGTTCATTTTTTCTAAGGTCATGGAAATACAAATTGTATTCATCGGGTCCATCAAGATTAAACCGTTTTTCGCCCGAAAACTCGACGTACTTCCATTTGTCGTTCCATGCCATATGATTTCTGCGAAATTCCAAACGGTTTTCTTGGCGCTGAGCAGTTAGCGGTGGTTCTTTTTGCAGTTTTTTTCTTTTTAGGTTGGGGACATTCCGAATGACACGTTTGATAGTAGAATAGCTTGCAGAAGTCCAGTTTTAGCCTTGATTTTGGCAACTGAGTCAGCGGAATTTGAAGCACATCGCAGTATGGCACGCTTGTCTGCAGATGTTGTCACCGAATGCGTGCAGCCTTTCATGTTTTTTCCATTAGTGCTTTTATTTCGCAAATAATTGCTCACCAAATTTTGACTTCTGTTTATTTTAAACGCTATTTTATGCAAAGAATAATTTTCACTTTCAAGCACTTTAATTTGGGCGATTTCTTCGGAAGTTAGAGCTTTTCCGTGACCCATTTTCATACAAACGTTAAGAAAAACATTTAATGGAATGATCAAATTTGGTTTTGCTCCCAAAAGTCCCGTTATTCGCCAAAAAAGCAGCGATTTTGAATGTGAACCTATTCTGGTGACCCACTAAAATGTACTCAGTTTTGGGGTTCACTTTACAAAAGTGGGCTAAAAACAAAAAATGAAATAAATGTCAAATTGTGTTTTGTACAGGTAGGTTCACAATAGATGCCTTGAACATCTTGATACCAATAAATGAGGTAAAACGGTGTTTTGTAAGAACACTACTCATTTTCCTCTAGAAAAAAATGTGAACCTATTCTGGTGGCCCGGAGTGTATATCTACACGATAAGCCAAAAACAAAATTGTTGTTTTTTTTTCCACAAGGTGAGAACCTGCCTTAACTCTGTCCCTTTTTACTTTTTGCACTCTTTTTCCCCTTTTCATTCTTCTCTCGTGCAACACTAAAAAAGGGACAAGGTCAAACATATCTCATTCGATAGATGAAAAAGTGTCAAAAGATTTCTTCGGGGATGTTCGTTTTTTTTTAATGTAGTTGAAAATGGAAATTGGTTTGTTGAAAAATCGGGATTTTGATGCTTGATGTGGTGATTTTTATTTCAACTTAAAAGTGTCGATTTTAGTTTCGGCCGAACATAAAAAAACAACCGAAATTCGGTTTCGGCCCAAAAAAGTCGTTTCGGGCGGACACTAGTGGTCTGGAAAGCAAATATTGCAAAATAAATCAGTACTGGCCAAATTCCGAAAACACTTTTTTTTTTTTGTTTGGAGCTCCCCATCGCCAGTTTTTGTAGAGTTGCCGTTGGATTCGTTTGCTGTTTCAAAAAGTCACTGCTACGTAGACGAATGTTCTACACTGACTATGGTAACTGCAACATTAAAGTTGACTTTTCTTTTAAGTCTTTTGCAAACTAATGTCGGCTATTATGGGGGACTATGATTATGCGCCAGTGTTTTTATAGTTTTAATTTAAATATGCCGACTGTACTACATTTAACCGACCTGTTTTGAGAATGATGTGTTAATGTGCTTTAAATTTGTTAGCCGATACCCTAAAATGTAGTACGCTTAGTATATTTGTTAAAAGAGAATATTTTATGTTACTTCTCTCTCAAAATGTACCGTTACCACAAAAAAGTTGTTGCTACTATTTTTTTTATGACTTTATAGAAAAAACAAACAAAGCAAAGTGTACGTTCATCTTAAATTGTGTATGCAGGATCTATTCTCACCTCATCATCATACTTGATTTTGATATCAGCAAGTTTCTTCAGAACCGGCTCATCATGGTCCTGTACCATCTCAGAGAGCAATTCCGTGTTCCGGAAGATAGTAAGCCAAAAATTTGGAATCCCCTTTGTGTTTTCAGGAAATTGGTTAAATTTCCTGAAAAGTCGAAACATTATATATAACTGATTTTAATTTGAAAAATGAATAAAACTACTTTAGCACATCGGAAAAACCATGTATTTTCTCATGTTTCTCCATATTGTCATCGTCTGCTTTCCAATTAGGCTCTTCTTTTGGTGGGTCAACTTGTCCTGTTACAATATCTTTCCTCCTATCAAAAAGCGGTTGATACTTTTCCTGATATTTTTTCTCAAGTTTATATACTTCTTGAAAAAATTCAGACTCCATTTGCAGATGTTCTAATTGAATATTTTTCAATGCAATTATTCTATTTTGCATGTTAACTGGAAGAGTTTTCACCATTTCTTGCAAAAACTGGCGTCGCATCAAAGCACTCATATACGCTGGCCTGAAAAAAGATACAATTACGTTTATAAATATACATTTTAGCAGCTTTTACTTTAATTGAGTATTTATTACACAAAGTGAAAGGCCAACTTCTAAACCTAAATATGTACTATACATTTCTGGTTTTTTTTGCATGCATATTTGTTAAAAAGTTCAAAATTAAAAAAATACGTCTTTTTCAAAATTAGCTTATAATAAGGTGTTCAAACTGACTCATTTAAACTAGTCTACGAAACGAAATATTGGTGTGTATTTCACAATCCACGGTTACACACTCAACTTCGTCCAAATATCAGACGCCTTGTATTCAGATGCCCTAAAAGGCGAAGTATGCGAAGAAAGCAGTGCGGGCAAAACGGTTATTTTCACTCATTTCAAATTATCAGTTTTTGTTTGGTTTTGTTTTGATGAATTGACAGCTGAATTTTAAGGGATGTTTATCTAGTGTTTGCTTAGTGTGTGTGCAGTGTGTTCAACTAACAAAAAATATTTTTCATAGAAAGCTTTCGAATACAACCCTTCACTAAACTCGTTACAAAACTTGTTAAATAGTTTAACACGTTTAATTTCCAACAACAATTGCATGTGAATAAAAAGGTTTTCGAACTGGTTTTGTTCATTTAATTTTTTTAAGCTCATTAAACATGTTTAAGTCGTCAATTTGAATGCCATTAATTCACAATTCTCCTAAAATTTCAAGTAAAAATTTTAATTCATTCAAAAGGTTTAATCGATTAAGTAAACGTCCCATGTTTCAAACACGATTTCTTCAAAATTACTTTTTTAGGTAAAAAGCCAATTATTTTGTAATTTGGTATATAGGTTTTTTTATGTACATACCATTGAGCTGCGCAAGCACTATAAAAATGTCTTGCTGCCCATCAGCTGTGTTTTCAAATACTGTTTTTCTTTTACTCTCGCTCTGCAAAATAAGCATTGCAGTGAAGAAAGATTTTATTATAACACTTGCATATGGGCATCTCCCAAAAAAGGTCCACCACGAGTGAAAAATTCAAACTGCTCAGAAAAACTTTTTATTATCCAATAACAAAGATTAAATATCTATATTTGATTAGTGTAAAAGAATTTTTAAAAGTTTTTGGCCGAAATATACTACTGTAAAAAAAAACCAAAAAATGAGCCTTTTCACAAAAGTGCAAAGTTTTCTACTAACAAAAATCTTATGTATTAGAGCGAGCGAGAGAAAGTGGAATTCGAAGAACGGAATTTTGTTAAGTTTGCTTCTTCCTGCCTCCTAATGTCGCGTCCGTGCTCTAAAAACATTATTTATTGTTGTCATTAGTGGACAAACTTTTCAAATGCAAGTAGCTGTCAGTTTTTAAATAGGTGCATTCTTCTCGTTAGGAAAATATAATAATTGGTCCCCGGAAAAATCGGAAAAAAATTTTATGGGTGTTTAAAATTTGTCGCGTCCGTAACCGGAAGCTCTGAATATTCGATTCTTTTTCGATTTCCGGTCAATTTCCGCATTTCTTGAGAAACAAATTTTTCTTTCAAACTATTGACTCTCAATGAACATTTTAGCAATAAAATACAACAAAATATCAAAAATATAATTTAGGTTGAGAATTACAACTCAATAAAATGTGTACAATATATCGTACAATGGTCCGCAAAGGAATAAAAATGCATTACACTTTTGTTTCGTTTTTTTAAGTTTTATGAATAATTCATTGGTTTTTTTGATAAGAAAACATAAATTATAACTAAAAATCAAAACGTGATTTCATTTTGATCGAAACCTATATAAATGATATAAATAAATAATTGAGTCACAAAAATACGTTCGCTGTCAAATAAAAAATCTTTAAAAAAGTTGTACGATATATCGTACAAATTTCCGGAAAGGGTAAATGAAAAATAATGTACAAATATGTTCAGCTACTTAATTAATTTAACCCTTTGCGACCGTATTAATTTTATATATGGGTGTCTTTGCGACCGTATTAATTTTATACATGGGTGTCATGCTGGTCGGAATTAATTTTCGTTGAAAAAACAGTAATACACAGTATGCAAGATTGTGAAGGAAAAATAAAATTTATTAATTCTTTCAGCTTTGGTGGCTGAAAGCAGACATACGACTGGAATGGTAAAAAAGCTTTGGTGGCTGAGAGCAGACATACGGTGGCAAAGGGTTAATTTAATTTATTTATTAAGTTAGTTCTAAAACTAGTTTGCTGCGATGTGATGAATGAAAGGTGCATTGCTAATGATTGTAAGAGCTGTGTGCACGATATTAAACAAGATCTAATTTCAATAGAGTTCCTCAGGAAAATTAAATAAACCGCACTAAGAACTTTTAACTTAATTTTTTTCTTATTTTGATTGCTGTAATTTGAATTTAACTTGTTATGTTACGTGTTATTTTTATTAAAAGTTTAAGTGTTATAATGAAAACCATTAGGGGAATTCTTTGTAAGGTGCCACCCCATAGCTTTTTTGCGCATTACTCGTTAGAAAATTAACCTATCGCCAAAGTTATTATACCGTTGGAAAGAGGGTTTAAAGAGCTTTAATCCAAGGTAACACTTCATTTGAATTTGTCGTAAATACGACGTAAATCGACATCCCAAAATTTTTTAATGTAAGGTGCCACCCCCTTAAAAACCCGCTAAAAAAGTAAAAATCTCAAGTAAAATTGCATGATTTAGAAAATTTACGAAAGATTATTTAATTTGATTCGAATTGAATAGAAAATGACCAAAAGCAAACCGAAATTGAATGGTAACGAATAAAACGAATAATTAAAGAACAAAACTGAACTAATTTATTCCTCATGATAGGATTAGAAAAAAATAGACTAACAACCCGATTCTGTACACTTGATAAATTCACCATATTGACTATTTGTCAAGTTTTTATTATTTGTCAAGAATCGGTATTCTATCCCAAAAATAAAAGCTCTTTTCTTGATAAAATGTCAAAACTGTGAATGCTATTGACAACAACATACAAATTGAAATTTTGCCTATTGAAAATGGAAGAATTGTGCATGTTTACACTTTTACATCAGAGAAAATAAAAAAAAAATTCCGTTACCTCCTCCACGAATTATTTTTTGTATGCAAAAAGCGCCTATTGTGAAACTATTGAAAAAAAAACGCACGAACTTATTTCCAGCCCAGCCGGGATTCGATCCGAGGGCGCTCGGTATGAGAAGCCACCGCGTACCCGTACTGGGCTATCAAGGCCGGTTTTTTTTTTGCAAAACTTACTTTACTTAAACTGTTTGTCTTATTTTTTGACAATTTAACAACTGTCGCATATTCACCTTATGTTGAATTAAATGAGCTTTTTACTTTATCAATGTTGGATCAGAATACGAGCAAAGCTTTTGCTTGATAAAAATCTTGACAAAATTTCTTGATAAAAAATGTGTCAAGAATGCACAGAATCAGGCGGTACGAACACTTTGAATTCATCGTAACGACGATTCCGAGCAATAAAAAGTCATTTTACCGATATAGGACCACAAAACAGTGAAAAAAGGGGGGTGGCACCTTACAAACAAAAAAGATGGCACTTTACATTTTTATGCCATTTTGCAAATCATTGTATAACTTTGTTCCTTTTACGATATGCTCGGATATCATTTCGGATTATGAAAAACCATTAAAAATTAAGTCCAACACTGATATTTACCTAAGTTTTTTGCGCGTATTTGATTTATTTTTCACCACAAGAAAACCCTTCAATTTTTATTTTTATGATTTTTCCTAACCAAATTTGACACTTTTATTTACCCAGACCGTGTTATTGCGTATATTTCCTCAAAAACCATATTTAAATTGATGTTGGTATATATACCTTAAATGACAATAGGAATTTTTTTCTTGGACTGCTGGAACGTCGAAATAGAGCAGGGGTGGCACCTTACAAAGAATTCCCCTACTGTATTTTATAAGGGGAATACCCTTGGAAAATTTTGTCGCGTCCATCATGTCGCGTCCGTATTCTTGCTGTACCTAATTAAAAAAGCTAAGAGAAAATATGAGATATTTCATAAGTCTACGAAGAAAAGTTATCCTTTGACCTTCATTTGCATGTGCATATTTCTATGAGCTTCAAAAAAACATATTTTTTGTCGCGTCCTTTTCATTGCACTAAAACACTAAATAAACATATCGACTTTTTATGTTTCTTTCTTGTTTTTGATGTAATTGAAAACGTGCGAATGTCGCGTCCGTACCACTGGGAGATGCCCATATATGTTCTACTGCAATCGGTATTCTTTACCGTCATTCTACTTCATTCTAGCTTTCTGTTTTGATATTTTGCTTCAACACAGAACGTAAGCACAGTCGCTGCGAAACGCTTTTCAAACGACGCAGTGCTTGCGTTGTTGCAGAGCAAACACATAAAACATTTGTATTCGATGTCAAAGCTTCACTAAGGACAGAAGTTGGAACTTCTGAAAGAGCACCGACAAATCAATGTTACAGAAAAGAGAGAGAAGAGCAAAAGAATAGGTTGACAGCTACACGGCTCCGCTGTTTGACAAAGCATGAAGCCTAGCAGATGGCGCCGCCGCTGCGCAGTAAACTTTACGGCTAGGCCACTACGCCAGCGCTCCCGAACAACCTAAAATTTCTGGACTGCCCTGGTTGAGTTGCCCGCCTTAGTCTTCACAGTAGTCTTCATCGATGGAGTAACGAATATCTACTTAACTCCCCACACCATGGCTCCAGGGGCACCCTGATCTCCGTGGTACCAGACAAAGCCTCTGGTCTGGTTCTGGTACAGCCAGAAGTGGCTCTCCAACGAGGAAGTCTCCGGTGTCAAATCCAAGCGATCGTCAGGGCCGTCATGTAGTGCGATCAGCTGCAGCGAGTTGAGACAAGCACCAGAGAGTCTGCATCTGGGGGAATCGAAAATTCTGTGTGCCAACAACTTTAACTGGCGTTTGGCCGATTTAATGGCCGCCTCCCACAGCCCACCTTGGTGGGTAGACCTGGGGCTAATAAACTGCTACGTTGTACCATTGTCTGCGAATTCCTGTTAATTGCGTTGAGATATCCATTCGGCTAATTCTTCCTTAAGCAGCACGGCGACTGACGAAACGTGTAAATGCGTCCAGGAACGCATGCGCCAAGAGGTCTTCAACGACCTCTATATGCACCGCCTTGGTGGCCATGCAAACAAATATCGCTACATAAGTCTTCGCTGTAGTTCTTGAGCGTGGACCGTCGACTCGCAAATTGAACGGACCGCAATAGTCCACTCCCACTGCCAAAAAAGGTCGGGCTACACGAACCCGCTGTGTGGGTCGAAATGCCATCTTGTGTGTAAGAGTGGCCCAATGATGACGACGACAGAGGACACACCGATGAATAAAGCTGCGCACCGTTTGCCTAGCTTTAAGAACCCAATATCGTTGACGCATGGTCTGGATCATTAACTAAGTTTTACCGTGCAACATCTCTTGTTCGATGCGCCTAATAGTGAACTGAGTTAGGGGAGTCTGTCTTAGCATAATGGGAGGATGTTGTTGCCCATATTGAAGAGCCGATTTCGCCATCTTCGTCCAAAAACGGATCAAATGAAAGAAGCGGACTGTTACTGGGCAATGGTTTTCCTAACCTCAAGCACTGCAACTCTGTCGAAAAGGAAGTGCAAGTGTAGTCGCCTGGTTCACAGGTTCCCGCCAATGGCTGCGGCGGTTTGGGTTTCAACATAAAACTATCGCCACGGTTCAAAGAAGTCGCTGTATATGGCTGAACCGTACAAGTATAGGGATTAGCACACCCAATGACGTCCGAATAGTGATAGTCAATTGGGACGAAGATTGTGCAACCACCTTTGTTTCTCGCTGTAGTTCGCCAAATTTCGCTAATGTTGGTTTGGTCTCTAGTGAGCTGGTCGTAGTACATGCAATCTGTGCCTTTCCACCACAGCTGATAATTCAAGAGTTCCTGCGAAGACAATCCTCTACTCGTGCAGTCTACAGGATTTTGCTCGGACGGAATGTGATATCACGAGACCACCGGCGTCAGGTGCTGAATGTGGAGGCTTGCGAATCCAGCAAAGTACCATATAGTACAGTAAATAGAGACAAATAAATCACATTTACTAAAAAAAAATACTTAATGGCTGAAATTTTGAGGGTGTGTTCGGGGGCATGTCCTGAGTCTAAAACTGAGTTTTCGTATTCGAGGGGGTGGGGGAAGATACTACCCCCTGCTTATTTAGGGGTGAGCTCGTTTTAACTACTTATCTCCGGTGCTATTGCTCGTACCGACAAGTCCGAGGGATCAAATTTGTGGGGAATAAAATTATCTATCTAATGATAATAAAATCGAGGTCATAGGTCGATTAGGTGAATCGCAATGGCCGGTCAAAGGCCAAAAGTGAGGGATAGTTTTCGTTTTTCGTGAATACCGTGAAACCGGTAGGTTTTTTTGCATACTGCTTCGATACCATTTTAAAGTACTTGAAATTACCTACAAAATGAGTGCTCGAACACTCATCTACTATAAATAGTTTGCCGTCAATCCAACGACCAAGTTGACCGCGCGCGCCGATGTTGAGCCGCGCACGGCGCGAGAAGTACTCATTGCGCATACATTGCACTCTCTACGTGTTCGCACGTACAGCGCGCGCGGTCGGTAGCAGCATCAACGTCCGCTTTTGTTCAAAAGACAAATGATTATTTCGCTTGCCTTAACAGTAGCGTAATGTACGACAAAAACCCTTTGTAATGTGGACTCAAAATTGACAATACAGTTCAGAAAAAATTGAAGGAGCTTCAGGAATATTTCGAAAATGTGAAAACGCAAGGCAATCCAATTTTTTGTATTGACGGGCTACTCCAAACTACCGAAGGTGTATTTGGACTCACAACAGATCTTTTAAGTGACCACCCTGAAAAGTTCTTTGTTTTAACTAGTCGACTAAATCAAGACCATGTCGAAAATTTATTTGCATGTGTCCGTGCAAAAGGCGGTAACTGGAGAAAACCATCAGTTTACGGATTTAACGTAATTATTGCCAAGCTTCTCTCCTTTCATATTTTCCGTTTCACTTACAAGGCTAGGTTGAAATGGCTGGATAGCAGATATCCTTCACTTAGGCCAAAATACTGGCCCATTGTGATGCCATATACAGCTAGAGCTAACTGGATTGTTCCTGGTCAAGCCATCTGGACGATGTTACGAACCTAAGAAGGTTTCTGACATCTATGCAGGATGTTTCCGCGAGAGTGCGTAGCCTACTTCTGCAAAGTGCTGGGCAGTGACAGAGGAGATGCTGTACGCTTTCTTCCTCTTCAGCACAGTCGCAGCTTCTACAGAAGTCTCTTGCATTAATACCTAGTCTGATGGCGTGTGCTCCAATTAACCAGTGTCCTGTGAGGGTTCTTGTTAGCATGGATATCTCCTTCCTCTTGAGGTCCAATATGCTCGCAGTACGCCTCCTGTCGTATGCCGGCCATGTGAGCCTGGCTGTTGCGCATGAGGAGAGATTTTGCCAGCGCTCCTGAGCTGTTCGGATTGCGTTCGTTGTGGCGCGAAACTTGAAAGTGGTCAACGGCATACCTATCGTCTCCTTGTCGGGAAGGATACGGGTGGTCGTGCCTTTCCTGGCCAGCTCGTCCGCTTTACAGTTACCTTCAATGTTACGGTGTCTAGGCACCCAGATTAAGTGAATACTGTAGTGCTTACACATCTCGTTTAGAGATCTGCAGCACTCAGTGAGAGACTTTGTGTTGTCCACGCACGAGTCCAGAGCTTTCAGCGCAGCTTGGCTATCAGAAAAGATGAAAACATGCTTCCTTCTATTAGGCGTTGGGTTCAGGTACAGAGTGGCCTCCTGGATGGCGATCATGTCCGCCTGATATACGCTGCAGTGATCCGGGAGACGGAAAGAGACTTCAATCCCCAGGTCTGTGGAGACAACGCCGTCTCCAACTTTACCGTCCAGCCTAGATCCGTCAGTGAAAAAATTGATCGCATCTCGTATCTTCGGAGGTCGATCGAGCCACTCCTGTCTCTTTGGTATGTAGACATCATATTCTTTGTCAAAAGCCATAGCAGGTATACAGTAGTCTGTATTTTGGGGAATCGCTATAGGAGCCTGCGTTCCCAGGATGAGGGAGTGTCCAAAACTTCCCATATGTGAAGACCTGGACTCCCTAAGTTCACTTTCAAATCCAATTGTGAAATCGATGAGGATATTATGTTACCTGCAGAGTTTGATTCAATAATTTATCAAGATAATGGGAAAACTGATTCAAGACAAGAAACAAACGCAGTATCACAGTCACAAATTGTTGAAAAAGATAAATCATATTTCAAAAACAAAAGTTAGAATTTGTTAGTCAGGATATCCCACTTGAACTAACATCAAGCAGATACTTTGTTGGCTACATAGCAAAAACAACAAAGTGTGAAAAATGCAAAACGTTAATTTTAAAGAACAACGAAATGTTGACATCTCCTTCTGAAATATTTATACACGAAAAGAACTTTTCCAGTGATACAGATTTCGGAAACCATCTGATCAGTTTTTTGAAATCTGCAAAGTCCATATTAAAATTTAATTCTAAGAAGAAACAATTTGTTTAGACCAAATCTCGTCTTTCAATGTCTCCGCTAAAGCTGTACATATTGTAACTCTGAACTTCTTGTAAGCCGTTAGCAACAAAAGATTTCGTCCTCTTGTTGCGCGGCAATCCCGGCCTCGGCCCTTTTCTTATTTACTTTGCTTCCTCACTTGATCATCCGACATCAACGAGGCAGCATCACTTGAGCATAAATAAGCATACGAAGCGCATCCTCCGTTTCTCTTTTCTCCTTTTTACTCGTGGTTGGTGTTCTGCAGTGTAAGTATCGAGCCATAATATTGTTACGAATGCTAGTTCTAGTGGGGTAGTACGTATCACTGGGTTGTGCAATTTGAAGATAAAACAACTTTAATTATCCAAACGCAGTCAATGAAAACAAACCAACCAAGACTTTATTTCACCAATTTCACACTTTACTGTCTTCACACTTAATTATTTGCTTAATTACTCCGTGTGGCACCTTCACTTGTCAAAATCAGACTGACTCGCTGTGCCGCACCCGGCTGTCCGGCCATCGCGCAGATCGTTCTCGCACATTCCAGAGTGGACTAAAGGTTTCCATGATGATTGCAACCATCATTGCCAGGTTGGACTAAAAGTTTCCATTATCGCAGCCATCATTGCCAGGTCGGACTAAAAGTTTCCATTATCGCGGTCATTATTGCCAGGTTGAATTATGGCACGGGGCGTAGCGACTCGGTTGCTTTGCACAGCGACAATCTGTCTTATCGTTACAATATCATTTGGCTACTTATTGGAATCCTTCTAGTCCCATTTCGATTTTGAATATCGTGCCGACAACCCCAACACAATTGAATATCAAAAAGTTTATCACGGACCAGTGTATTTCGTGCACGCTTGAAAGCAATAACTCTTCATCGTTTAATAAAAAAGACAATTGCTACATGCATAGAATCAACCTTTTGGATCAACTCATACGAGTTTTACTTTTTAAATATTGTAAGTGGGCCGTAACTGACGATAGGCGCAAGAAGCAAGCTAAATTGAATATCCTTTCACACCAGTTATAATCTTTAAGAGTCGAGTTTAGCTTCCTTCTAGTGGCTTGTGCTGGGCGATGATGAGCCAGTCAGCCTATATAAATACAGATAACGTTCATTTCAATTGAATATGTACAATATGTATGTACATATTAAATTTTATATGCATTTAGAGTCCACCGTGCTTATAATTTTGCAATTTTAAAATAACGCGCTTTATTTTTTCGCTTATTCGTTTAAAACGAACGTTCAGTTAAAACGAACCATTTGGCCAGTCCCTCGAAGTTCGCTTTAAGCGCAATATACTGCATTTGTTTTTAATTAATAATTTTAATTGATTGGCACGACAGCCCGCTTAGGCGAGACTAAGGCCTAGCTTCCCGCAACCACCCGTGTTGTGCGTGTGAATTTTGTACGCGGGTGGAAGGGACCTACAGTTTTGTGCCGGTTCCGAATGGCAGGTTGGGAGCTTTTTCATAGGCAATTTTTACTCTCAGAGGTTTGCCATTTCCAGCTGAGAGGACAGCCACCGAAAGAGAAAACGAGTTTCCCGTTATTTTTTTTAGGTGTTACTACATGCAGTATTCGATCTTGCGTCGCCCTGCATGCGACTCGTTGGACCGCGCACTAACCAACTGAGCCACGGCGGCTGCCGTGTTTGTTTTTAATTAACATACTCAAAAAACGAATTTCTTTCATTTGGCTTTGCAATGCTTAATTTCAGTTCAGCAATACACAAATTTCATTTTTCATACAAAATAAATGAGAAGCGAACTGGGTTAGTGGTAGAACAGTGGTCGACAAAATTGGCAATGAGATGGTGTTAGTGAGCGCAGTGTAATTTCTCTACACTAGAGGTATAAAGTTATACCTGAACAACGACTGATTGAGAGAGCGTAAGAATGCGTGTGCTGAGCGTACTGCTCAATTGAGTAAGCTGACCACTAGTGTACATACGCACAAGTCCATAGAGATCACACGCATATTCATATCTCTGCCGACTGCCAACAGAGAGAGTTGCTTACGTGGCTTCACCTTTGCTCTCCGAATGTGGCTTTGCTGTAAAAACCACTCTCACGTGGCTTTATTCGAAAAGCCACGGCAAATTTTTGAAGCGCCACTGATTTGTATGAATGTGAGACACCTTATACTTTAATTGTCTTTGGTTGGACCCACCATCCGTATGTCGTTCAGTGATACGCCGCTCGCTGTCTTCGAGGATGCGAATACCACCCAAAATTTACTTATGACAGCATGATGTGGTATGTAATAACTCTGCTCTTCAATACTCGATTTCTCTACACGCTCCATGTGTCCCAGCTGCTCGTACTCGAGCATAAACATCAAATAGTTTTGCTGCATCTCTGGATTCTTCATGAGGCGTCGTTCGACTTGATAAAACTGGTGTAGAGCCATCTGATTCGAGTCCCCAAGAAATGCTGGATCACGTTTAAACAAAAGCTTTACTACGTACTTCCCTTGTGGGGTACTATAATGATGGTGCATGAAATAGTCTTCGCTTGTGTCGTCTGTAACATACGGAAACCTCTTCCAATTGCCATCTAAACAGTCGTCTATAGTGTTGACTTGTGAATGTAAATTCTGTGTATTCTGCCCGCCTGCTGTGGCAGTGGCAGGACTAGAGACCACCGATCCGAGCTTTGTCCGTTTCGCATACGGTTCATCGGGTCTTCGTCTAATGATATCGCTCTCAACAATTTGACCCCAAGCTTCTGCACCCACTAATCTTTCAACCGTCTCAGGAACTCCGAAATGCGGATCAGCTAGCTTTAACTTTCGCAAATCTGACCACTGTCGTGTGTCTACTCTTACCGCTGGCATTGCAACCATTGGCAATACCACGACATTCAATGAAAGGAGATATCACCTCAAATAGAAGCCAGCTGCAGGTGAGCTATACCCTTGGCCTGCAACGGAGAAGTTGACCCAATGCCTTGAACTATTAATGTGCACCGATCCCTACGCAACCACAACTGATCAGCCAAGCGTTCTGATATGAAGCCGATCCGATGTGACTGTTCCAAGAAATTAACACTAGAACTACCAACCGGTAAAAATGACCGTAGAGAAATATAAACCCCCCCTGGTGCAACCATGGTCTTAATGAGCTTAGGAAACACTCTAGGACTCTCTTTAACAGAGCAAGGAGGACCAAAACTTAAGAAGATTGGGACCTTTATAAAGAATCCCTCATGACCTACAAGAACAGCTCCTGGAGCGAATTCTGCGGCACTATTGAAAGTGTCGCCGAGACTGCAAGACTCAGGAAACTTCCTGCCTCTTCCTCCTTTATTACAAGTGCTTTACAAAACCCCGATGGTTCTTGGACATCATCAGAAGGTGAAGCACTTGAACTTCTTACAAATACCCAATTTCCGATCAGCCAACACGACAGGCTGTTAGGAACTCAGGCCAGCACTAACTGTGTCGCCTCTATATACAGTATCGTATCGGTTGATAAAATTAAATCAATCGCTGGTTTCCACCCGTTTAAATCACCAGGACCAGATGGCATATTCCCAGCACAACTTCAACATGCCGGACCGTTAATTTCAACACTCTTCAATTCAATATTCTCAGCTTGTATTGGTTTAAACTACATACCAGAGCACTGGCGCAAAGTACGGGTGGTTTTTATCCCCAAAGCAAGCAAAAGTTCTCACACTAGCCCTAAGGATTACAGACCCATAAGCCTTTCTTCATTTCTGTTAAAAACACTAGAAAGACTGCTGAATCTACACTTACGACAAACGATTAGGCAGGACCTCATTTCAAATAGTCAGCATGCCTACATTAACCAATTTTTTACCGCCGTGTCTTTAAAGACACGGCAACTTTGAAAAATTCTGAAAATAACAGTTTCTAACGCATATTAAATATTTTTACATTATCGGAAAGCTACATTCATTGCCTTTCAAACTGCGAAAAACTATTTACGAAATTTTAGGGTTTCACTCAGTTTGAAACTGGTATAAACAGGACAACCTTTTTTAAGGGTTTTAACATTTTTTTTTTATATATATTTTTTTTTAAATGGTTTTTTTGTTACATAATTTTCATTTGGAAGACGTGAGGAATGTTATTTCCAAAGGATTTGGGTAAACTCTTCACGGTTATTGAGCTGTAGAGCATTGAGCACGCTCGCTCACGGTGTTTCCGCACGCTCCCTGTAAACTTTAACGTGTTTTCCCGAAAGTCGTATTTTTCTAACTTGCACGATTTTAAGAAAAATTTTACACGCATCGATTCGATTTCTTTTTTTACTTGCTCAGAAAACATGTCGCTATGATTGGACACGAGCTTTTGACAAAATATTGTATTTTTTTATTATAACAAGCAATAAACATTTGAAAAAACAGGGAAAAATAACTTTTCTTTCAAAAATGTCCACCATTTCGAGAGATTTTTGAATTTTACAAAAAGTATTTTTTACAAAAAGTACTAAACATAGCTGATGTAATATCAATTATAGATTAGTCTCATTTTTTGGCCCAAAATCGTGCAGGAAAATTTCATCCTACACTCGAATATGTAGAAATATAATTTTTATGACCATGCCTCTTGAAAGATTGCGATTAAATAAACAAAAAACATATACATGTGAGTGAAAATTGTTTTTCGTTCCTTCGTAATAAATTTTGAAAAACAGGCTCGAAAATCAGGCCGCTACGTAGACGACCCCCTTAACAGTCAAACCTAAATTGGAGCGTCAGCGGCAAGCAACTGTCAAAATTGCTTCATGCCAATACAAATTGTATGGGGCAAACCGCAATTGAAACGCTCTGATGCTGAACTATTCGAATTTCCAATTTTGACAGCGCGTTAGCAGTTGAAGTTGGCTGCGACAAACAAAAACGCCTGTGATTTATATTTGTTTTGATTGAAATTGTGAGGAATTTATTCAAATAAGAGCTAAGTTTTGCAAATAATAATAGTTTGTTGGTTTTTTGGCAACTAAACAGATATTTTTTTGACATTTGTTTTCATTTCATGATTTTGACAATCCCAACGCAACGCTTCAATTTCGGTATGCCGTACTGAGCGAGAGCGTTGCGTCAGAAAACGCAACGCTCAACGCTCCAATTTAGGTTTGACTGTAAGGGTAAATCGAACACAAAGAAAATACCTTAGCAACTTTCCTGGACATAGAGAGGGCTTTCAATAACGTCGAGCTTACAGCCATCACGGGCGCGCTCGCCAGGCTTGGGGTGGAATGTAGCCTGGTGAACTGGGTGGATAATGTTCTGCAGAGCAGAGTTATCTGCGCTGAACTGGGCGACTGTTTTACATCGAGAGGGGTGAGCAGGGGCACTCCCCAGGGCGGAGTCCTTTCCCCCTCCTTTGGAACCTGGTAGTTAACAAACTGCTCGAGTCCCTGGGAGGGGGTTCGGCAAGGTGACGGCGTATGCAGACGATACAGTTCTCACTATCTCGGGCAAGTTTCTCAACACGATCAGAGATCTAATGCAAGTACTGCTAAACAAGGTCAACGGCTGGGTTAACAGTCGAGGATTAAGCATCAACCCTGGAAAGACAGAGGTTGTCCTCTTCCCGAGGAAGTATACACCCCCACCCATACCTCCTCTATCATTAAACAAGACAGAAATCCCTTTCAAGAATGAAGCACAATTCCTTGGAATCATTTTTTACAAGAGATTGAGCTCGAAACCGAACATCCTTAATAGGTCCAAAAAGGCAACGATTGCCTTATACACCTGCAAAAAGGCACTGGGGAAAACCTGGGGTTTAAAACCAAACATGGCGAACTGGGCTTACACAGCTGTCGTACGGCCCATCTTAATCTATGGGTGCTTGGTATGGTGGAACGCTTTGGGGAAAAACAACACCTCCTGCACCAACTGCTCCTCCAACACCTCCGCAAATTTCAAAGGGCAGCCTGCGTCATCATCACGGGCGCTCTTAGGACAACACCAACTTTGGCTTTAGAAGCCCTGCTTCACCTTATTGTGCTAGATCTACACTCTAGGAAATCAACGGCTATAACAAGCCATAGACTACGGGCTACCGGCCAACTCTACCGGCTTACTCTCTTAAAGGAGTTCGAGGAACTTGATTCTTCACCCCCACAAATTCCAATTTGACAAAAAGTTCACTAGCACCACTCCAGACAGGAACAACTGGAAGGAAATCTCAGCATCCTTAATAGGGAACTCACACCAGATCTACACGGACGGCTCCAAGTTAAACGGAGCTGTTGGTGAAGGCGTCTTCTCAGACGTATAAATTAGTATAAATTACTCCTTTAGACTGCCGGACCACTGTAGAGTGTTCCAAGCAGAGGTTTAAGCCATTGAAGCTGCCCTGAATTGGATCAAAGAGGGCAGTGTCTCTAGGCGAGATATTAGCATTCTCTCTGACAGCCAAGTGGCTATCAGGGCCTTAGGGTCCCATGTTCTAACTTCCAAAACAGTGATCAGCATATGGGTGCCTGGTCACAGAGATATCCCGGGGAACTGCAGGGCAGACGAACTGGCTAGACAAGGAACGACCAAGGAGCTATGCTCAGAACTCGCCGGCTTAGGTATTCCATTGAGTACCTGCAAGATGGTGATAGAGGAAGCGATGACCAAAGCCGCTAACAATGCATGGGCGGCTTCAGATACAGGCAAGACAGCGCAACAGATCTGGCCAAAGCTGGACTGGAAGCGAACCAAAAGTCTGCTAAACCTCAATAGGGGTTGTTGTCGGAGTCATCACTGGTCACTGCATCCTTGGCAGCCACGCTATTAGATTAGGGCTGGGCCACCTGGCGACTTCTGCAGAAGCTGCTGAGACATAGAGGAGGAAGAAACAATTCTCCACTTACTTTGTACTTGTCCCGCTCTTTGCAGAAAACGGAAAAAACATCTAGGGTTTTACCATACAGCCAACCTCGCGGACTTATCGGAGGTTGACGCCAAGTGCCTAATACGCTTCATCACCTGTTCGGGCTGGTTTGAGAAATCTTAACCCTCGGATGGACTTTGTCGTCTGGCCAGACGAAATGGTTCTATTTTTATTCATAACTTTTTTTCTCTGCGCTCCATCGTGCTGTGCTTTCGTGACTTTTCACGTTTCGTTATCCTCTGTATAAAACATAAAAAATAAAAAGAAATTCTACGCGGTTTCATGCATTTTTTTTGTCATAGTCAGTTTCTACTCATCTGCACTTTGTCGTCTGGCCCGACGAAAAATGTTTTTTGCGAGAATCGAGTGTATTATTCGTTTTTATTATTATTTTACTATTTTGATTTCTAAAAATGATGGCTAAATAATCACAGCACGCTGAGAGCTTGTTGAAAATGTGTAAATGAAAAATTATTTAAAAATTCGAAAAAATAAGTAAGCCAAAAGAAGCGCTTTTTTGCATTCTTGGTCAGTTTGTATGTGAGTCATTTGATTTTTTACAAAAGTTTGATATATAAATGTATATTAAATTTGTTGTTATTTGAAATTGGCTGCATTTTTTAACGTTCGTGATGTGTCAGTTCGTTTTTGAAAGTCGAGAAGTAAACTTCAAATCACAAAATCGTGTGTTTAGTTTTTGACATGACAATCCGTCAGACCTCACGATACAGCCAGTGACTTATGTACTCAATTGGTCAAAAAAATCCGATTACTGTTCGCTTCTCTAGCATTCCGCAAGCGCTAAAAAACTATGGCGTGGTGAGTTAATAATAACATTCGTATAATAAATATATTAACTTAACATTAATTTATATCATTGCAGTAGCCAACTGCTCCTGTTGCTGTAGCTCCACAGACATTTAGGTCTGTTTCATGCGCTATATGCCTAAACAATACACACAAGCATCGCAAAACACGAGTTCAGTGTTAGCAATGTGGCGACCACGTTGCTCTGTCGCACGCACATGTGTATCACAAATGCCATAAATAATAATTTAATAATTGATTGGCACGACAGCCCGCTTACGCGAGACTAAGGCCTAGCTTCCCGCAACCACCCGTGTTGTGCGTGTGAATTTTGTACGCGGGTGGAAGGGACCTACAGTTTTATGCCGGTTCCGAACGGCAGGTTGGGAGCTTTTTCATAGGCAATTTTTACTCTCAGAGGTTTGCCATTTCCAGCTGAGAGGACAGCCACCGAAAGAGAAAACGAGTTTCCCGTTATTTTTTTTTAGGTGTTACTACATGCAGTATTCGATCTTGCGTCGCTCTGCATGCGACTCGTTGGACCGCGCACTAACCAACTGAGCCACGGCGGCTGTCATGCCAAATGCCATAAATGCATTGAATAAATACAAAAATAAGCAAAATATGCAGTTTTTATATTATATATATGTATATGACATATATATAATATGACGGCAGCCGCCGTGTCTCAGTTGGTTAGTGCGCGGTCCAGCGAGTCGAATGCAGAGGGACGCAAGTTCGAGTACTGCATGTAGTAACACCTAAAAAATATAACGGGAAACTCGTTTTCTCTTTCGGTGGCTGTCCTCTCAGCTGGAAATGGCAAACCTCTGACAGTAAAAATTGCCTATGAAAAAGCTCCCAACCTGCCATTCGGAACCGGCATAAAACTGTAGGTCCCTTCCACCCGCGTACAAAATTCACACGCACAACACGGGTGGTTGCGGGAAGCTAGGCCTTAGTCTCGCGTAAGCGGGCTGTCGTGCCAATCAATTATTAATTATTAATTATGTATATGACGCATACAAAAATAAAACGCGCCTAAAAATGATGTTATATCAAAAAAATAAAAAAATCCCAGATTTATCTCCTTTTTTACAGTCTATTTGTGGGTAAATAAGTAAGTATATATAAACATAACTTTTATATATATATACTTACATATTTAGCCTACCATACAAACATAATAAACATCATCTGCCATTGCGCTTTTCCTTTGTAAAGGGCCTCACACAGATTTCGTCTGGCCAGACGACAATGAGCAAATGTGTAGTAAATTGTTACTGCCCATCGAAGGGTTAACAACAAAAAAGGGGTTAGAGATCCTGTGGTACCACAATGGGCCTAGCTTGCCTAAGTGAGCTCTAATATGAGATCTGCCACCACCACCTCCCTACCTAAGCTATACGCTAATGAAAACAGTTTTGCTCGATCTTGCAAGACTCACAACTATATGTCTTTAAAAGGGTAAACAAATTAGACAATTATTAAGTTTTTAAACAAAAAATCAAATGTAATACTTATCAAATTTTTTAACAAAACAAAATACACACTGCATTACTGAAATATCTGAACATGAAGGTTGCATAATTAAATTTTAATTTTTTTTTAATATTTTTTTAAATTCACAAAAAGAAATTGTTTTGAAGTAAAGGAAAAAATGCGTTTATCGCTGTTCGCATAAAAACTGAAAATAAATGTTAACTTTCAGAGTGCTTTGCGGAAACAACTCGTTCAAGTGGTGATGCAGAACTTTATCCATTTTAACCCGGTACTAAAAACAGATGTGTATCTTTATTTTTCGTTTTTGAATTAATCGAGACTTTACTTATATATTACCCCACTGTGCGCCGGTACAATCACCTAAAAACCGAGCATCTAGACTATTATCCCCTTAAGTTGACGTAAGACAACATAGAGTTAAAAGTGCTAGCATGTTCCTTTAAAGCATGCTGCTCAAAATAGTACTAATGGACCTAAGCGATTATGGATTTTAATTACAGATATATAACGTTCTACTTACGCCATCGGGCCTTCGGCTCCCTTTTTGCCATCATCTGATTCATTGCAAGATTCAACTTCAGCAGTTTTCTCAACAGATGCATCCATTTCCTGAAAATAATAAAATGTGTAGTTAAATGCAAACTGCACTCTGCTTATGTATAAAATTCCTGCTTGAGGTGGGCTATATTGATATTTTATTATACTGATATTTTATTTAAAATTAAACCTTAAAATTATATATACAGTCCATTTCATAACTATATCACCATCTTATTTTTATAACTCCTTTGCAAAAGGAAACTCTTGCAAAAAATTTGCCAATTGTTTTTTGTTTGTTATTAATAGTAACTTATATTTGTAATTTTTTAAATAAAAAAAAAACTACTATTGTTTCACATTAATGCGTCGAATTACCAGAGCTGCAAGCGATTCTACCAAAAGCTTAAGACAGTTGCGGAATGAATTGAAGTTAAATGTGTCAGTGGCTACGGTTTTTTGCGCACTTCAAAGGTGCCCGCACCTTCAAAATCAAAAAATGAAGAGCACGCCAAGACTCACCAAACGTCATATCGACGCTCGTCTAGGATTTGCACGAAGAAACTTGACCCGTAACTGGACCTAGGTTCGTAGTCGAGAAACATGTTTTTAATTTCGTGTAATTTTATCACCGCTTTCTTCTCAGGTAATTTTTTCAGATGAGAAAAAAATTTAATTTGGATGGTCCAGATGGTTTCCAGTTCTACTGGAGAGATCTTCGCAAGGATCCACTATACTTCTCGAATCAACACTGCACTGGTGTGTAACACTGCCATTAGCCTTTTCGTCAACTAGGATGAACAGTGCAGAGTACCTCGGAGTCCTTGCGAATAATCTCCTGCCCTTTTTAGAGAGCCGCAGTGAGGGGAATGGGGTTTCCAGCAGGATAACGCCGCTATTCACGTGAGCAAAGTATCAAGAGAGTGGTTTTCTGACCGCGATGTTCTTGGCTGGCCTGTATGTTCACCAGATCAAAACCCAATGGAAAACCTCTGGGGAATATTAAAAGGTTTATGCTAATAACCGGCAGTTTAGT
Organism: Melieria omissa; assembly: GCA_963971225.1. Classification (NCBI taxonomy): domain Eukaryota; kingdom Metazoa; phylum Arthropoda; class Insecta; order Diptera; family Ulidiidae; genus Melieria; species Melieria omissa. The sequence continues at coordinate 48,911,666 of OZ020269.1, read as the reverse complement.
AAGGCGCAAGATCTACAAGCTGCAATAGAAATTGCTTGTATTGATATTCCACAGTAAACGCTTCAGAAGCTTGTGGACAGCATGCCAAATGGGCTGGCCGCGTTTCTGGAAAACAGGGGTGGCCCTACCAGCTACTGAGTTAACAATCTTGCAGTTCGTTAATTGTTTACTCATTAATTGTTACACATTCGTTAATTGTGGAGAATATAACAACGTTTGTAACCAGTTCGAGAGAGGAGGTCCTAGGTCTAAGCTCCGAAATGGTTAAAAACTGGAGTGTCTGGTGAGCCTTCAATGTCGGACCATAGAATAATACGATTTGACATTGAAGGCTCTGCTTCGGTTAGGAAGATTCTAAAGCTAAGGTCCCACGATTGCCGCAAATGCGCCGATTTGGTCGGGCAATGACTACGCAAAAATTGTCTATTGAGCAAAACGTTTTTTATTTGGATCACACGATTGCCCCAATTGCGACACATTTTCGATTTCATAGGTAGGTCACACGATTGCCCGAATCGAAACAAAAATTGAAATATATTTTCAAAAAATTTCAAAACACCGACAAAATTTGTCGGCCCCTATGGTTGGCGCTCGAGTTGCCGACAAAATTCGGCCTAATTTTTATTTTTTTGTCTGGCTTCAACTGTTCACACGATTGACGCTATTGTACCAATTTCGTTCGGCGCAACAGGAGGCAGATCGAGTATTTTTGACATTTGCGCCGAAACCGAATCGAGTTCACACGATTGAGATTCGGTTTTTTTCAAAATGCGTAAAATTTCTACGCATTGCGGCAATCGTGGGTTCTTACCTTAAGAAATCCCAGGAAAACAGACTGGGAAAGGTACCAGGGGACACTGATCCTAAACTTATACCGAAGGCAGGGAAGAAGGATTCACTTGACCCGAAATCCTTCAGACCAATTTGCCTTACTTCATTTGTACTGAAAACTTTAGAAAAGGTTGTGAACTACTATGTAAGAACGACACTCCTATCAGACAGTCCTTTTTACACTTGTCAGCATGCATATCGGGCAGGACGCTCCACCGAAACTGCTCTATACCAGCTGACAAGTGAGCTACAGGAAAGTCTACAAGAGAAGGAAGTGCTCTATGTGTCTTCCTGGATATAGAGGGGGCCTTCGACAAGGGGGGCGGGCCTCTCATGAAGTTATAGACAATTCTCTAACCATAAGGGGCCTGATAAACCCTCTAAGAGGTTGGATACACAGTATGCTCGCTACTAGGTTGGTACAGAGAGAGAGATACAGACTAGTACGGGCGGCCTACTAATAGCTAACACAACCAGGGGCTGTCCACAGGGAGGAGTACTACCCCCGCTTCTGTGGAGCCTCGTGGTTGATGACCTGTTACAGGAGCTGAATAACGCTGGCCTAATGGTCCAGGATTATGCGGATGACATTGTAATCCTGTGCAGGGGGAAATTTGAAAATACCCTGCGGGATAGGATAACCTTAGGACTAAGGTTAACCAAGAAATGGTGCACAAAGGTGGGACTGAATATAAACCCGGCGAGGACCACCATTGTACCAGTCACTAGAAGATATCAACTTGACACTCTTAGACCAATCTGTCAAGATGGGATGGAGCTTGAATTCCAGAAGAATGTGAAATATCTAGGAGTTATTCTAGATCAGAAACTACTCTGGAATGGACATTTGGAGGAAACGATAAGGAAGGCCACCAGGGTCTTCATGACCTGTAGGTCCATAGCAGGTAAAAGTTGAGGCTGCACTCCAACTATTCTGAGATGGATCTACACGGCGATCGTGAGACCTCTGATAACCTATGGTTCAGCTGTCTGGGTAAACAAGACCAACTAACCACCATAAAGGCGCTCAGCAAGCTACAAAGACTGGCATGCGTATGCATAACAGGGGCTATGAGAACGTGTCCAACAGCATTCATAGAGGTTCTCCTCGAACTAACACCTTTTCACTTTCACATACAGACCCAGGCGAAACTCTTCAACGGATGACTGATATAAATATCGGGACTGAGGGCTTCCTGAGTCGTAAGAGGATTTATACTCTTACAAATCAGCATCCTGACATTGCAATACCGAGGGACACAATCTAACTAAAGTTCAGATTTGTCAAAAGATTTTAAACTGAACTTAGCAACAAAAGGAACGGGGTAGGTATATCAGAAACGTATCTGATAGACCAGCATATGATATCCTGGTACACAGATGGCTCCTTAACGGAGGAGGGTACAGGGATAGGCGTATACGGGCCGAGGATAAGACACTCGGAACCTACGGGAAAACACACCACTATCTTCCAGGCGGAATTATACGCAATTGAAAGGTGTGCTTATTTCAATCTGGCGAGGAGATACCGCAACCGAAAGATTGCTATCCTCTCCGACAGCCAAGCGGCAATCAAGGCTCTTAGATCCCACCAGGTGTCCTCGAAACTGGTTTTGGAGTGCCTTGAGAAGCTAAATGAACTTGGCCGTTACAACCAGGTCTGGGTACTTTGGGTTCCGGGCCACACCGGCATTGAAGGGAACGAACGGGCTGACGAGCTGGCAAGAAGGGGGGGGCTTCCACACCCTTCGTCGGCCCGGAACCTTTTTGTGGGTTGGGAAAAGGAGCCTCCTCCATCTTACTGAGAAAGGACGAGATAACCAGAAGGAATCAATACTGGGAAAATCAAGCAGGTCTAGAGCATTCGAAGCTGGTTATCGGATCCTATAATAGGAAACGATTCGAGGACTGTATGACTTTATCAAAAAATAATCTTAGGATTATCACGGGAATGCTTACAGGGCATTGTAGATTGAACTATCATCTAACTAAACTAGGAATCCGTGAAAACGGGTATTGCAGGTTCTGCTTGCGGGAAAACGAGACTGCATTACATATACTAGGAGAGTGCCCTGTACTCATGCATAAAAGAAAGAAACGCCTGGGGACCATCTTATACCAGGTACGGACTGGGTATCCAGAGGTGTAGGAAGCATACTAAAATTCCTCCTGGATACCGGACTCACTGACAGTCTGTGAAGTCCAAGAAGGAGGCACAATAGATCTACAGGTCGCAGTGTATAATAATAAAAACACTGTGCAAGTCCAAAATTTAGACATGGGGGGGACCTACTGGGTGAGTTTCCTATAGGTATACTGAGTTGAGATCCACCAGCCGATTGGCTCTAGTTTAAGAGAAATCCGACTTTGAAGTTTGGTAATTTTCGGGAAGTTTGTCATTTAATTGTAATATTAATAATTTTTTAATTTTTAATAATTTAATAATAATAATAATTGATTGGCACGACAGCCCGCTTACGCGAGACTAAGGCCTAGCTTCCCGCAACCACCCGTGTTGTGCGTGTGAATTTTGTACGCGGGTGGAAGGGACCTACAGTTTTATGCCGGTTCCGAACGGCAGGTTGGGAGCTTTTTCATAGGCAATATTTACTCTCAGAGGTTTGCCATTTCCAGCTGAGAGGACAGCCACCAAAAGAGAAAACGAGTTTCCGTTATTTTTTTTAGGTGTTACTACATGCAGTATTCGATCTTGCGTCGCTCTGCATGCGACTCGCTGGACCGCGCACTAACCAACTGAGCCACGGCGGCTACTAATTGTAATATTAATATAAATAAATGACACTCATACGCCACGTTGCGCTGCGCCAAAACATGCACATATCGCAATTACACAGTTTGAATGTGGTTTTTTTGCATTGGTGTCTTAAGCAAATTTGTTGGTCGTTAAAATATCTACAAACTTGCCGAGGACAGTAAAGCGATATTCGGAACGATTTAGGACCTATTAGCATTTATATGTTCGAAGACTTAAGCGACAAACTTCCCGAAAATTACCAAATTTCAAAGTCGGATTTCTCTTAAACTAGAGCCAATCTTACCAAACGGCGGTGGATTTCAACTCAGTATACCTATAGGAAACTCACCCAGTAGGTCCCCCGCATGTCTAAATTTTTGAGGGCAAATTTCACGCACAGTGTAATTGTAATTGGTGATATAGTTATGAAATAATAGAATAATAAAAAACTTGTCAATAATTATTTATGTAACAGCTTTGTTTTTTTTTTTAATTTTACATGTTTGCAAATTTAAATTAGGTAGAAAATTATTTTGAAAAGTTATAATATAACAGAAATTGCAATATTTTGAAATTTTACAAATATAGATTAGTTGAATATTTCACTCTCATATAATATCAAAGTAATGTCTATTTGATTCGTGTATTGAAAGGCGAATTGATTTGAAAGTATCTCCTGGACGACCCAGAAAACTGTCTGACAGAGAAGAAAGAAAAATCATCCGAAAAGTTCGTGAAAACCCCCGTATCTCAATAAGGGAAATGGCTTTGGATATCAAAATGGAATGCGGAACTGATGTATCTGATGAAACTATTCGGACCTGTACCGCGCCAGAGTTTCAATGCAATCTTGGTTTGGAAAGAAGACGAATTTTTTGACAGTTTGAAATATAGCTTCACTGTCTTTTTTGATTTTTACACTGTTTTCGCGTATCAATAGCCTATATCTTAAAAATTTCAAAATATTGCAATTTCTGTTATATTATAAGTTTTTCGAAATAATTTTCTACCTCTTTTAAGTTTGCAATCATTTGCTCGAAAAACTGTATACGTAATTCGAAATAACTAATAAAATACAATAAGCAATTTTACTGGGAATGATTTCTTTTACAAAACACTTGCAAAAATGAGGTGGTGATATAGTTGTGAAATGGACCGTAAGTACATAATACTAATATAGGGTTTTCCAACAAGAGGTGTTACTTTGGTATTCAAAGAAAAATTCAATTTTTTGAGATAAATGATCGGATGTTTATTTCATAATAAAGAGGAAGGTATGCCGTTAATAATGAAAAACAACATCAGCCAAATGGCCACCACGACCACGCTTACAGGACCATATCCTTTTCATGAAATTTTCCATAGCCAAATCGCAAAGTGGCTGCCCTATGTCCTCGATAGCCTCACGAATTCTATCTTTGAGGTCTTGAATCGACGCTGGGCTGTTGGTGTACACCTTATCTTTCACGTAGCCCCAAAGGAAGAAGTCGCAAGGTCTTAAATCACAAGATCCAATGTGGCCAATTGTGATCACCTCTTCCAGAGATAACACGGTCCGGAAACTTTTCCCGTAAAAGAGCAATGGTTTCGTTGCTTGTGTGGCACGTAGCGCCGTCATGTTGAAAGTAAACGTTGTCCAGATCAATACCATCCAACTCCGACCAAAAAAAATCATTAATCATCTCTCGAGGACGAGGAATCTACAAACCTGGGTTTTCTTCAACACTTTGGGCTACAGCAGCAATATTCTCAGTTGTTCTTGAGCGACGTGCACGGGTTTTATTCTTCACATCACTAACTTGTCCCAACAGCTCGAATTTTTCCACCAATTTCTGTATTGCGGTCCGACAAGGTGCTTCACGACGATCCAAAAATGCTTTAGTTTTGCGAACTGTGACTGCAAGATTTTCACCATTTTTGTAGTGAATTTTAATAATTTCAATGCGTTGTTGAAGAGTGTATCGTTCCATTTTTAGTAATGGCGTAGTTTCTACTTGTCAAATGTCAAAGAATAAAAGCTTCAAAAGTGACAGCTACCGAAATACCGGGTGATTCAAAATAACACCTCTTGTTGGAAAACCCTATATATAAGTATATCACAAAGAGGAAAAAACAAAAATTAACCTTTTTCCCGAAAAAATTGGAATTTGTACGTTCAATCAGAGTTTTTGTTAACCCTCGGATGGACTTTGTCGTCTGGCCAGCCGAAATGGTTCAAACAAATAAGAAAATCACACATTCATCTCCTTTTTACAGTGTATTTGTGGGTAAGTAAGTATAGTTGAACACAATTTGTATATATATATATATACCTACATACGTTGCCTTCCATATAAACATAATAAACTTCATCTGTCGTTGTGCTTTGCCTTTGTCAAAAGCCTCACCCAGATTTCTTCTGGCCAGACGACAAAGTGAAGATGTGTAGTAACTAATTACTGCCCATCGAAGGGTTAATTTTGCATAAGCTGGAATTAGCCAAGAAGACAATTGTAATACAATTTGCAGGAGGCCAAGGGTGTATGCGTCCGTACGTGTGTTTATGAAAAGTGTGTGGCCGGGTGTTATGACTGCCACAAATTAGATACAGTCTGTCCCTAGATGCGTGATAGACCAAATTTGCCGTTATCAAAACAATTCGAATGCATCTAAGTAGTCTCATCGTTTTTGTAATACGCATTGCAAAAACTATCAGTTTCGTAAAACAATTACAAAGTGCACGTTGTTTGAACAAAATGAGTTCCGCATACGAGCAGCGATTTGAACCCCTATTCCTTTGTCTCGGTATATGGAAGCAAAAAATACTGACCATTTGGCTGATCGAACGGGGCCGTGAAAAAAAGTCCTCTTCAAAACAGGACAAGAAAATCATTGTTTTTTTGCGACGCCGGCTTATCGTTGCGTGAAGCTAAAGCAGTTTTAAAGAACAATTGGGTTCTAATATCAAAAGAACCGATTCGAGGACTTATAAGAACTAAGGACATTCAATACCGGGGCTCTTTGAAAATACGGTTGCTCTCATCATCACACGTTCAAAAACGACTTGCCTGGGCTTGTGCCAATTCAGACCGAAATTAAAATAATGAAATAATGTAAATCCTCATTTTGGGCAAATAATAGCATGAATCGATCTTGTTGTACCACTAACAACCGATTGCTTCAACAAACTGCTAAGCACCCAGTGAAAGTCCATGTTTGGGGCTGTTTCTTAGAAAAATGATTTGGGCGCTTTTCGATTTTTCCACGAACTTGAACGCGGTTTTGATGAACAAAATTTATGAAAAAGCTTTATTACCATCAGCTGCGAAGATGTTCGGCGGAAGAGGACTCTCTTGGATTTTACAAGACAACGAACCTAAACATCGCAGCCGAATGTGTGCAGAGTGAACACAGCACAATGGGGTAGAGGTGTGTTTCACAGTTGCCTAATGCCACACCGATAGAAAATTTGTGGGCAATAGTAAAGCAGAAACTCAGAGGAAAAAAGGAAAAGAGATATGGACAGCAAAACAGTGTCGAGATGAATTCGGCTGCTTTGGAGTCGATTGCCTCGGCAACTTTTTCAGAACTAAGCACATCCTACGGATCGGAGGTGTAAAGCCATAATAGCGAATTGTTATTACCTGTTTAGACTGTGGCTCCTTACAAATTAACGGTAATCCGTTGTTCAATATGAGTTTTAGAATTTATGTACAACATATTGATTATTTCATTATTACGGTGATTATAAAAAAGTTACGTGGGCGACGCACTATGGTCGCCAAAACATTGCAAAAATCAAAAATTTCATGAAATCGTTCGATAAAATGAATACACGCATCTTATTGAGAAAATGGAACTTTCATTAAATTCGGATTAGTAGTTTGGGAGGTAGAGCCGCTCAAAGTTGACAATTTTTCCAAATCGAGAAAAATGTGTATTTTTTGGTTTTTTTTCATCTTCAAAATTGATTTGTATGTAAATGAAGCGGCCAATCGGTAACTTGTTGGTTTTTTCTAAAAGGTACGTTAATTGTTAATACACTGCAGAGCATAACTATAGACGCACCCACATTTTTCCGTTTCTGACCAATTAAAAATTTTTGAGCAAAATCTAATGATGCAGAGTCAAAGAGCTTTAAAAGTTATTGACTTTAGGTTCTTGTGCAAATTAAAAAAAAAATTTTGCTGAACACTGCGATTAAAAATGCACTTTCTTGCTGGTGCATAACTATAGACGCACTTTGAACATTTTATTTTGAGTACAATAATGACGTATTAAAAAAAACAAATTTTAGTTGTGTGAGTGTCAGTAGTGAGTAGGTCCTCCTTTGTTTTGGATAAGCTCGAAAATTCGGTTTGGCAAACTTTCTAAAAGGTTTAAACGCGAAGAATCGCCAATGGATTCTAAATGTTGAATAATTGCCACTTTTAAGCTCTCAACCGTGTCGTATTGCTTGTTCTCAGCAAACACTATGTGCACCAGTATTCCCCACATGTTCTCCATGGGACCTTAATCTGGAGAACAAGCTGGCCAGTGTCTGGAGCCAAGTGTTTGTCTCGTTGCTTTTGTGAACAGAGGCATTATCTTGTTGAAAAACTAGTCCACTTCACCGATATCGGTTAAAAAACCGTAGCAGATTCCCACATCACTTTGTGAAGTTAGAGGGTAGAGCATATTTTTTTTTTATTTTTAGCAACACAAATGCGATTTTGCATTAATATTAATAGAATAAAAAACACGTTTTTTTTCTATTACAACCAAAAAAAGTCGATTTTTCTAAAATTGACCCCCAAAATTTCGATAAGGTGTAATAATTTTGTTACACAGTGTTCAGAGAATTTGTTCATCTAAGAATTAGCAGCAAGTTTGCTGAAGACAGCTATTCAAAATTTTGAATATCTTAAGACTTATAAGGAAAAAACTGGTTGAAAAACCCCTAATACACACAAACTTTACACGGCTGTAACTTGTAAAAGGCAACTAACTGTGCAAAACCCAGCTAGGGTTTTGTTACTCTATAAGAGTACTATCGATTAGTCTTGGTCGGTTCCGGGTTAGAAAAAGCTGTCGCACAGTGTTATTCAAGTAATATTATATTTTTCTTGTAATGCAAAAGTTTTCTACTAACAACAATCTTATGTATTAGAGAAAGCGAGAGAAAGTGGAGTTCGAAGAACGGAAGTTTTTTTAGTTTGCTTCTTCCTGTATCCTATTGTCGCGTCCGTGCCCAAAAAACCTTATTAGTTGTTGCCATTAGTGGACAAACTTTTCAAATGCAAGTAGCTGTCAGTTTTTAAATAGGTGCATTGTTCCCGTTAGGAAAATATAATAATTGGTTCCCGGCAAAATCGGAAAAAAATTGTATGGGTGTTTAAAATTTGTCGCGTCCGTAACCGGAAGCTCTGAATCGATTCGATTGTTATTCGATTTCCGGTAAATTTCCGCATTTCTTGAGATAAATTTTTTTTTTTTCAAAATATTGACTCTCATTGAACATTTTAGCAATAAAATACAAGAAAATATCAAAAAAATAATTTTGGTTGAGAATAACAGCTTCATCAATTTTGTACGATATATCGTACAATGGTCCGCAAAGGAGTAAAAATGCATGAAACTTTCTTTTCGTTTTTTTTTAATTTTATGAACAATTCATTGGCTTATTTGATAAGAAAATATAAATGTAACAACAAAAATCAAAACGTGATTTCATTTTGATCGAAAACTATATAAATTATATATTTAAACAATTGAGTAACATCTATCAGGCCTTATAAAACCGTTATTGCTGTTGCAAAGCCCTTTTCCCCTCAATAAAACCAGTGAAACACAAAATCGTTAAGTAATTGTTATTTCTGAATAGAAATAGTCGATTAGTCGAATTTAATTAGTCATACGATTTAGTGATGGGCGTGGTATTCAAGCAAACAGAAAAATTCTGTTACCAAATCCATAACTTAAAAAAAAATGCTAACATCACTTGCAACCTTTGCCCGCCATTTGTACGATAAATCGTACAAAGCTTTGCAACCCTTGTGTGATTTGTACGATATATCGTACAATTTTTTAAAGGCTCGGGAAAATATTTAGAAGCAAAAATTGTTAAATTTAATAAGTTTTGTAAATCAACTGAGATTCAAACTTTGAACTTGTTTGTCTTTTTGCTACTAAAAAGTATTACATATTTAAAAATTCCTCCGCAGAAGCATCGCATCGCCAAATTCTTGCAAAGAACTGCTTACAAATCGCACTCACACTGTATAGCCGCGGCTATTGTGGTTTATATTTTCAAACAGAATGGTAAAACATTACCTCCTTAATAAGAATTTAAAAGCCGCTTCATAAAAAAACGTTCGCAAAAAAAAAATCTTTAAACAAAATTGTACGATATATCATACAAATTTCCGGAAAGGGTTGATGAAAAATACTGTACAAATAATTAATATAATATAATTTAATTAATTTATTAAGTTATTTCTAAAACCAGTTTGCTGCGATGTGATGAATGAAAGGTGCATTGCTAATGATTGTAAGAGCTGTGTGCGCGATATTAAACGCGATCTAATTTCAATAGAGTTCCTCAGGAAAATTAAATAAACCACACTAAGAACTTTTAACTTTGATTTTTCCTTATTTTGATTGCTGTAACTTGAATTTAACTTGTTATGTGTTATTTTTATTAAAAGTTGAAGTGTTATAATGAAAACGATTACTGTATTTAGTAAGGGGAATACCCTTGGAAAATTTGTCGCGTCCGTGATGTCGCGTCCGTATTCATGATATACCTAATTAAAAAAAGGTAAGACAAAATTCTCATATTTCATAAGTCTACGAAGAAAAGTTATCCTTTGACCTTCATTTGCATGTATATATATAAAAAAAAGTTCCCAAAAATCGCAAAATTTTGTATATTTCTATAAGAGCTTCAAAAAAACTTCTTTTTTTTTGTCGCGTCCGTTTCATTGCATAATTGCTTTTTATTGTGTACTAATTTGTACTAAATCTTTCAAATATATTTCTAAAATGTAGCACCATTTCAGCGCGTTAGAACACTAAAAAAACATATCGACTTTTTGTGTTTCTTTCTTGTTTTTGGTGTAATTGAAAGCGTGCGAATGTCGCGTCCGTGCCACTGGGAGATGCCCATATGTTTGCATAGTTTTTGCATATAAATCCGATACCTACATATTACACATTAGTGGCAATTGAAAGTAATATCGTTACATTACTTATTACTGGAAATGTCAAGGAATTTATCACAAAAAGTAGGGGAATTCTTTGTAAGGTGCCACCCCATAGCTTTTTTGCGCATAATTCGTTAGAAAATTAACGTATCGCCAATGTTAACATACCGTTGGAAAGAGGGTTAAAAGAGCTATGATCCAAGGTAACACTTCATTTGAATTTTTTGTAAATGTGAATTTGACAGCCAATTTCCCAGTGTTCAAAATCGACACCCTAAAATTTTTTAATGTAAAGTGCCACCCCCTAAAAAAAACCGCTAAAAACGTAAAAATCTAAAGTAAAAATGCATGATTTAAAAAATGTGTTAAGATTACAGAATTTAATTTGAATTAAATAGAAAATGACCGAAAGCAAAATGCAATATGAATGGTAACGAATAAAACGAATAATTATATGGAAATTAATAAACAAAACTAAACTAACTTATTCCTCATGATAGGATAAGAGCAAAATTGGCTAAGAACACTTTAAATTCCGTTTAATGACGATTCCGAGCAATAAAAAGTCATTTTACCGATATAGGACCACAAAACAATGAAAAAAGGGGGGGTGGCACCTTACAAAGAAAAAAAGGTGGCACTTTACATTTTTATGCCATTTTGCAAATCATTGTATAACTTTGTTCCTTTTACGATATGCTCGGATATCATTTCGGATTATGAAAAACCATTTAAAATTAAGTCCAACACTGATATTTGCCTTAGTTTTTTATAAGTTGTGGGTTACTTTTTCACCGCGAAAAAACCTTCAGTTTTAATTTTTAGGTTTTTTCTTAACCAAATTTGACATTTCTATTTACCCAGACCGTGTTATTGCGTCTTTTCCCTCAAAGACCACATTAAAATTGATGTGGACATATATACCTTAAATGACAATAGGAATGTTTTTGCTTCGATTGCTGGAACGTCGAAATCGAGCAGGGGTGGCACCTTACAAAGAGTGGCACCTTACAAAGAATTCCCCTAATATATTATTTTCCGTCACCAAATCGAAATATTTGCGGTACTTCCAGCTATTAAAAGTAGTCATTTTGCAAAAAAAACATCAGGTTAAATGTTTATTTAATTTTGAATTACAATGTGAATTTCGCTACCTTTTTTGTTAAAACCGCTTGAATTTGCTTGCAAATGTTAATTGTTTCTCCACTACCAAACTCTGTTGGAAATGAAACACGCGAGCTTAATTTATATAATTATATAATTGTAATAGATCTTAATCATGTTATCAGTGCTGCTGTTTTTAATTAGAACTTTGTTGACCAAAAAGTTATATTGTAATAAGTAACTTCATTTCAACGTCGCTTTCGAAACGGAGGCAATGGTTGTGAAATTCTCAAAAAAAATATTCGCAGGGTAAAATTGCCGATTATTTCACATAAAAGCAAATCAGTAAGAATATGTACACAAATATTTTCATTATATCAAGTGCATACATACATATTAGCAAAGACAATTAAACTATAAGATGTCTTACGTTCATACAAATTTCTGGCGATTCAAAAATTTGCCGTGGCTTTTTAAATAAAGCCACGTGCGAGTGGTTTTAACAGCAGTGCCACATCCAGAGAGCAACGATGAAGCCACGCAAGCAACTCTCTTTGTGCAACGATTAATTAGCCAGTTACTCATGACATAACTTAGTTTTACTCATGACACAGAATATAAACTTAACCATAAACATAAACTTAGAAAATTTGAGCGATTGCTCAAAACTTTATTTCCGTAAACATAAACTTAAAAATCAGCTGATCAGCTGAGCGACAATATTGCCACTTCGATTTCTCCATCTCGTGAACAATCAAATTCAAACTTTTCGCGACATTTTTTTACTTGCTATTATTAAATGTTTGAGCATCCAACGGCTAAAATTATTAATATATTTACGAAGCTAATAAAAATTGCAATCCATTTTGTATATTTTACAAATTATTTTAATTTTACTTTTCAATTCATTCCGAAAAGAGTGGCAACATTTTTTGCGTTTTCCGTAAACATAAACTTAGAAACCAAAACGAAACAGATTTCTAAGTTTACGGTTAAGTTCTAAGTTTATGTTCTATGTCTCGGGTAACCAGTTGTACAGCTTTCGGGTATGCCAGGTCGTGCTAGCTGACAAGTAAAACTAAGTTATGTCATGAGCAACTGGCCCATTAGCTGGCAGCGATCGGAACCGTTGTGTTTTGTGTGAGCAAAACAAAAAGCGTTAATATTATTACGCTCTCACTGTACCGATGCTTGCTTGCTCTCGATAATGAAAATTTTGCAAATTCGAGCGAAATATCTAAAAAAGTTTTTGGAAACAGCCAAATTTTTTGATGTAGATCCTTAGCGCACCTATGTATATAAAAATGTCACTATATATATATTAGGCATCGCAATCCCGGGATCCCGGACTTTTTCCAGTCCCGAAAATCCCGGGATTCAAATTTTTTAATCCCGGGATTTTCGGGATTGCAAAAGATGCTTCAAAGTTCAAATGAAATAAATTTAAAAGCACAAAAACCCAATTCCTTATCTGAAGGAGGAGGGAGGGGATAGAGGGCGTCTTTTGCAAAAGGCTTATAATTATTTACTAAGCATTCAGCCAGCAAGTGTTGAATCTGAAAGATGTTTTCTCTCAGCAGGGTTTATTTGCAATAAATTTCGCTCTAGATTAGAGGGCAAAACATTTAATGCCTTAGTATTTTTAAGATCTCAGTTTTTAGTTAATCACAACGCTTAACTTTTTTATCGAAATAATCGAAGTAAAACTAAAAGTACTAACAAATTAACTATTTTATTTGTTTTATCAAATATGCGTATATATGTACTTTATGATACATTTGATGCAAAGCAATAAGTTATGTTTGAGTGTCATTTTTGGATAAAACAAAATGTTATCAAACTGAAGTTAAATGTCAAATGAAAACTTTTAAGTTAAACAAAATGTTGTCAAGGATGACTATGTTTATTTATTTGATTTAAATTTAAACTGACAATTTTGAATGTAATTGACAACTGATTGTAAATGACAACTGGATTTTGGTGATGTGCCGCGCACAACCAACCACTTCGACGACTCAACACCGACTGCCTCCCTTTCCGCCTTACAATGTGATTAAATTCAAGATAAAAAATCTTAAAACTACCCCAAATGTGATTAAACTGTGTCCATTTTTATGGTAAATATATTATAAACAAGTATTTATGCAATTTGGTAAAATTGTTTTATTTAAAAAATTTGTTATTTGAATCCCGGGATTAAATCGATTTCATATGAAAAATAAATCACAGTTTTCAAAACCAAAATATTTTTTATTTCTTCCGTAAACTTGAACTAAGTTGTATTCCATTAAGATAATAATCACATACTTGACCAAACTGTAAAAGAAGGGACAAAAACAAAATATGTTATAAATTCACCTCAGACAAAGTTTGCGTACAAGGTTATGTAGTTAAAATTTAATTGAAACAAAGTTTTGTCCAAAAATTAATAACTTTGTAAATATGCTTTACTCACTTGAACTCCCTGGAGAAGTTTCGGCGTCAACTTTATTAATTTGTCTTTGCCCAAATCATGTGCATCGAAGGTGAATGCAGCTAAACGGAATATATTTTTCCGAGAAAAAAACCTTTTTTTTTAATTTTTGTAACAAAAAATTTTAATTCACTTATAACTCGTTATTGGTACATGTAATGTACCTAATGCTAATCATTCGAAAGAGGAAAGAAAATACCTTTCAAATGACACCTATATCGTAAGAATATATATAACTAGGACTTTGGGGGCGGACCACGCCCTTTGTGAATGAAAATGTGGTTTGTTCGACTAAAAAAATACTCTTTCCGAAAAAATTTAAGAGTGTGGTTTTCTGTATTTAAACCCAAATGTTTCCGCGGTAAGATTTTAAGTTTGTTAGGCTAAAATAATCTTTCTAATAAAATAAATAAAACAATGTGGTTTTCTGCACTTAAACCCTTATCACTCTATATCAAATTCAATTTTGAAACGCCTTGAATTGAATAAGAACAACGTGGTACCATGTTAAAGGGTTAAGTTGAAACAACAGTTTTGTTAATACACTCCGATACCTTAGGCAAATCCACGTGAGAATTATGCTGGATTGGCTTCTTCGTCAAATCTTAGAGATAAATATAACAGAAATAGCACTCTTGAAGTAATAACAAGTTTATTAGTGAATATACATATATAAAACATTAAAAACATTATGTATACAAACCTTGAACGGACTAATATTAAACACGAAATATTAACTAAAAACTACTTTACAGTGTGAAAAGATTTAAACCTGAAGGAAACTATAGCATGAGAAAGCAGGGTTCTCAAAACCCCACCACAAAAATATATGTTGCCACATTGAACAATTTGGTGTAATAACTGGTAAAGTGAATTCAAGAGATGTGGCAGCACCACTACTAAATTCACTTTTTAGTACTACGTTTACATTGAGCAAATACGTCATTTCGAAGTGTTACCACTGCCTCATTTGCATTTTGTTTGGCAGCTAATCTCAAATGCTTAAGGGGGTCTACTCTTAAATCTTGAAAAAATCGATTTTTTGGTATTTCATATTTGTATAGTATTATTATAGATTTTGTCGAATTCGTAACGTCTCTGAGATACAGAGCCTCAAATCCGTCTCGTTCACTACGCGGTGACACGGTTTTAAAACTTTAAACGCGTTTTTCTCGAAAACACATTTTTTTAACCCATTGCGCCATGATTCCGTCGAAACTACTAGACCGATTCACTTGATTCCTGTTTTGCTGTATTCAAAACGTATTGCTCAAAAACACGTTAAAACGATGCCGCGGGTCCAATTTTGATCAGATCGGGTTCTTTATAGGTCATCCTTTAATTGGAGTAAAGCTTTTAAAGAGAAAATTTTGGATTACATTTCAGACAAACAGGGACAAAATTAGGATGGCGCAAACGCACCCTTAAAAAAAAACATGACCGGTACTCAGCTGGCGGAAACCAATAGTTACCGCGGTAGCACTTGGAAAACATTTTTTGTTATAATTCAATATGTAAAGAATTAATATACGAAGAATTATCTCATTATCATTTGCACTTTCTGGAAAAAAAAATCCCCAAAAAAGCTCTAAAAAACACCGTTTTTACTTGAGGACCACCTTAATGCCGCCGCAATGCTGCTGCAGCTCATAGATCAGCTCTTTTCCCGCTTCTGACTAAATCAATTGTTTCATTTTTGCTACCTGTTCTACTCAATGCAATATTTAAATACATGTATATAACACATGGTATATTAACAAGGTAGGCTGGCCAGGCTGGGAGCGGCAGCTTTAAATGTCTCTCTTCACAATCTTATTTGTGAACGGTTGCTCTTTTTGTAGAATAAGGAACCTACTATTAGTGTTGATATTGTTTGTACAACTATACTTTTGTGTATAGATTTAGACAAGTGAATGTGCCACACATAGTAATTAAGCAAATACTTAAGTGTAAAGACAGTTAAGTGCAAAATTGGTGAAATAAAGTGATTGTTGGTTTTCATTGACTGCGTTTGGATAATTAAAGTTGTTTTATCTTCAAATTGCACAATCCAGTGAAACGTACTAGCCCACTACAACTAGCATTCGTAACATTTGGTGTCAGAAGTGGGATTGTGGAAAAGTGAAAAAAGACAACAACAAACAAAAATTTATAAAAACGCAGAAATGGTTAATCTCGAGCTGCTGAAGGTGGACCAGCTGAAGAAGGAGCTGGCTGCTTGGAATTTGCCAACTGCTGGCGGTAAGGTGGAGTTGCAGCTGCGCTTGCGAGAGGCGTGTGAATCACGAGGCATCGATTGGGCTGCACAATAGTTCGGAACGCAGGAACAAAAGGCGTCGACCAAGGTGGAGGAATCGCCTGCGGGTGCTGCGTCGATGCAAACTACGGCTGCAGGGGCTGCGCAACTGCAAGCGCTGGACATGAGCCAGCTAATGGCTGCACTTAAGGGCATGTCAGCGCAGATTGAAACGGCGAATCGAGAAATGACATTGAAGCTCGACACTACGAATCAAGAAATAGCTAAAATTGAAACGGTGAATCGAGAAATTACAGCGAAACTCGAAACTACGAATCAAGGAATTGCTAAAATGGAAACGGCGAACCGGGAAATGTCAGCAAAACTAGAAAATGCAAATCGGGAGTTGTCCCGCAAGCTTCAGGAAAACTCTGCGCGCTTGGAGCAGATCTCGGACAGGATTAATGGGAAAGTCGACCTGGATGATTCCCTGAACAAACGTGTTGACGATCTTGATGATTCCCTGAACAGACGAGTTGATAGTCTGGAAGACTCGATGAACAGAAAAATGGACGAGCAGCTTACAGCCGCGAGAATGGTTGCCGCAGGTTCCGTAAAGTGTTGCCACCTGAGCAGAAGTGCCTACTTATGATGGGACTACGCCGTTCGATACATTCAAGCTGCAATTCGACCCGGCTGCTCTGGAAAATCAGTGGACCGATATAAGGAAAGGTCGGAGATTGGCGCTGGCTCTTAAAGGCTGCGGCTGAGGTAATAAAATCAGTTCCAGAATGGTAACGAAGAGAGTACGAGACCGTCATAAGGGCGCTGGCAGCCAAATACAGCGGCGAACACAACAGAACCCTGTACTACTGTGAGCTGAAGAACCGCAGGCAACGAGCCAACGAGGCGCTGCAGACATATGCAGCAGACATTGAGCGGCTCGTACAGTGCTACCCGTCCTTCGGCGCTGATGATCTCGAGAGCACGAACATTGAGGCGTTTGTTGAAGGTCTTCATGATCCGGAGACACGTCGCAGTGCGTTGATGGTGGGCAAGCCGACGTTTAGGGAGACGGTGACCAGCACGATGACATATGAGGCGACATGGATTGGGAGCACTCGGTATGCACCTGCAAGGATACGCCAGATCCAACCGGACAACGACATTACGATCCAGGCCATAAGCTCTGAGCCACCGTGCAGGCCACGGGTGGTCTCCTCTAAAGTTGTTTGCTGGGTATGTGGCAAGCAGGGCCACATATGACGAGACTATCGCCAACGAAAGAGGCGTTCCCGTTCCCGATCGCAATCGTCTGAAGCGAGGAATACTGACAATCGAGGCCGAACCAACAAGCGCAGGGCTGAGGACGAGGAGCCGTTAAACTTAAACGGGTCAGCCCAAAGGGGCGTGAGCTGATCCCCACAATCTGCTGCCCCACCGTCCTTGTCTCACAGCTGAAACGACAGCCCAGCAGCTTGACGATTGAAGGAAGGTTAGATGGAAAGTTGTTCGTGTTGACACTGGATACTGGAGCGTCATATTCGATCATAAAAAGGAAGCTGCTGAAGAACTGGGAACTGGCGAGCGTGCGCCGGTAAGAGGAAAAGTTACGAAAACGATTGCTATCGGCACCAGCAGCCTGGAACATGCGTTCATCGTCGCGGATATAATGGATGACGTGATTATCGGCGTGGATTTCATGAGTAGGCACGGCTTTACGCTGGACCTGAAGGAAAATGTGCTGAGATATGCCAACGTTGAATTCCCGCTGCACACCGGCTATAATCGAAGCGTGGCGGTAAGGAAGGTTGTATCGTGTCAACACACGAGGATACCAGCGAATTCTGAGGCGATTGTGTGGGCAAAGGTGGACGAGGACGATGGGACGAGTCGGCTGTGGGTTGTAGAAGCACCGAAACAGGGACACGACAACATCATCATCGGACGTACATTAGTGGAACCTAAAAATGACAGAATACCAGTCAGAATAATGAACCCCCTGAATGCACCCAGATATGTCGGGAAAGATGAGGTAATTGGCAAGTGTAAGGAATCTGTAGCAGTGGTCAATTGCGAGAGTATCCCACATGGAGGTAATAAGAAGAGCGGTTTTAACATGGTCGTCATAGCGCAGGGGAACAAGTGGAGCAGCGAGTTGACGGCCAAGCAGAAACAGAAGGCGAGGACACTCCGCAGCACTATGGGTCAATATTTGCGGCAGAAGCAGGCGGAAGAACAGCCATAGTGAAGCACAACATTGACACCGCAAGTGCAAAACCAATTCGCCAACCGCCAAGACGAGTTCCTTTGGCCAAGAGGGAATAGGTCGCAAATTTGATCGAAAACATGTGGAAAGAAAAGGTCACAGAGCCTTCTTCGGGCCCCTGGTGCTCGCCGGTCGTGCTAGTCAAGAAAAAGGATGGCAGTACCCGATTTTGTGTGGATTATCGGAAGCTCAATGATGTGACCAAGAAGGACAGTTATCCACTACCTCCGATCGATGACACCCTGGACACACTGTCAGGCACGCAGTGGTTCACCACGCTCGACTTTTTTTTCCTTGTTCACTCCTCACTGGAGCATAGGGCCTCAACAAGACTCTTCCATCGTACACGATTCTGGACTGTTGTTTTTGCGCCGTCCCATGTGGTATTGGCATCGGCTAGCTCGCGCAGGGTCGACCTTCTCCAAGTGTTTTTTGGTCGACCGCGACTTTTACTTCCTTGCGCGTTCCAGACCAGTGCCATTCTCATGATGCTGTTGGGAGGTTTCCTTAGTGCTCGACGCTCGATTTATGTAGCGGTTATTGGCAGGTAGAGCTTGCAGACAAGGACAAGGAGAAAACGGCTTTCAGTGTTGGCGATGGTTTATGCCAGTTCGCCGTCATGCCGTTTGGACTCTGCAACGCACCAGCAACATTCGAGCGGCTAATGGAATGCGTGCTAAAAGGGCTTCATTGGAGCACGTGCCTGGTGTGCCTCGACGACATAATCGTGATGGGGAATAGCTTCGACGATCACCTGGGAAAGCTGAAGGAGGTATTCGAGCGGATACAAAAAGCTGGGCTTAAACTCAACCAAAGAAGTGCTCGCTGTTCCAAAAGGAGGTCAAGTACATACGGATGAAGGCAAAACACGGAGAGAACTGCTGGCGGTATTGGACTGCGTAAAACACTTCCACAAATATCTGTATGGACAGATGTTTCACCTGCGCACAGATCATGCGGCATTGAGATGGCTCCTGAACTTTAAGGATCCTGAAGGGCAATTGGCGCGGTGGATCGAGCGACTGCAGAGCTACGACTACACGATAGAGCATCGCAAGGGCAGTAGCCATGGAAATGCCGATGCCTTGTCACGCCGTCCGTGCAAAGTCGAATGCAGCCAGTGCTCGCGAGCCGAAAGCAAAGAACAGATAGTGGACGTCCGGTTGTGAAGCGTTATGCCAGAGGAAGAGTGGTCTGCGGAGAGGCTACAAAAAGACCAGCGTGAGGATGCGGATCTTGCAAAAATCGTCGAAGGCAAGGAGCAAGGCGCACGTCCAGACTGGCAGGAGATGGCCGGTGAAAGCCCGATCGCTAAGGGTTACTGGGCACAGTGGAAAAGTCTGCGGCTGAAGGTAGGATGCCTGTACCGCGAATGGGAGAGCGCGGATGGTCGGACCAGCAACTCCCTAATGGTAGTGCCGAAATACAGAATCCACGAGTTCATCGAGCGGATTGCTGTGGACGTCGCTGGCCCATTCCCAACTAGCACTCAAGGCAACAAATATGTGCTGGTGGTAATGGATTATTTCAGCAAATGGCCCGAGGTGTACCCTATTCCTAACCAGGAGGCCACTGCGATCTCGGAAAAGCTGGTAAACAACTGGGTAGCCAGGTTCGGAGTTCCGTTGGAGTTGCACTCAGATCAAGGCCGGAATTTCGAGTCTGCGGTATTCAAGGAAGTGTGTGAGCTGCTGGGGATAAAGAAAACTCGTACCACTCCTTTGCACCCACAGTCCGACGGCATGGTGGAACGCTTTAACCGGACACTGGAAGAATACCTGCGGAAAGTGGTAGGCAGGAATCAAAAGGATTGGGACACACATATCCCCCTGTTCCTGATGGCGTATAGGTCAGCCCCGCACGACACGACATCACTCACCCCAACCCGAGCAGTGTTCGGCACAGAGTTGCGGTTACCCGCTGACTTGAAGTTCGGGGTAGTCAGCACGACGGGAGGTGCTAAGACGGATACGTGGTCAATAAGCGGGCGGAACTGGTGGAAATTCACCAGTTTATAAGGAGCCGCACCAAACTGGTCAGCGATAAGGCGAAAGCCAGATACGATCTACGGGCCAACTCAGCAGGGTTCCAAGAAGGCGATCTGGTAATGCTCTACAACCCGCAGCGGAAGAAAGGTTTGGCTGTCTTCTTAAACATCCCTATGCAAAGCAATGATGCTCTATCACTATTGTCATGATGCCAGTTGGGTATGCAGTCATGATATATTGCATACATTTATGTGTTAGCACTGCTTTGTTTACGAATGGTTGTGATGCAAGCAAATACTTCAAAATGGACGCACAGCAACAGCGAAAAGGGGCTGCGAAACAATATTAGTATTGAAAACTTTCTATACTATTTTGAGTAATATATGAGTATGCGTCGAGCAGGTCTTTGGCATTTTAAAAAATAAAGTTCGAATCTTAAGTTACATTGATGTAGAAAACAGGAAACTAGTTAAGGATATAATAATTTCTTGTGTGAATGTTGATAATATAGTATCAAGTAGTATAATAATAGTATACTGAAAGTTAAACCAATTCCAGAAATGAAACTGTTAACAGCGAAATTCATGTCATGTCAACACGATGCATTGTAACACTGTTGCATTTTTTGTTTACGAACATGATAATTTGTACTGTTGCAAAGCAACTGACGTTTAAGAAGACAGCCTTTGTCTCCGAAGCTTCAAGCGTCATGGGAAGGACCGTACGAAGTCGTGATTAGGATTAACGACGTAGTATACAGGATTCAACGTTGTAGCAATAAAGGCGCTAAGCTGAAGGTAGTCCATTTGGAGCGCCTGGCGCCTTATCACAGCGGAACCTCGGCACTTGTTCGGGACGAACAAGTCTAAGTGGTGGGCAGTGTAACGATAAGATAGTCTGTCGCTGTGCAAAGCAACCCTGTCGCTACGCGCCGTGCTATAATTCAATATGGCAACGACGGCCGCGATAATAAGGGAAACTTTTAGGCCAACCTGGCAGTGATGGAAATTTTAGTCCAACCTGGCAATGATGGAAACTTTTAGTCCCACCTGTAGGGCGATTCCCAAATTTCTTAACGACAATTTTCGTATCGTTAGCTAACGATATCGACAATCGTCGTTAACTGCTATTCCCAAACACGCTTTTAACGAATTTTGTCGCTAACTGTGACAGTTCCCTAACGATATTTGTCGGTAGCCTAGCTACGAATATTTTGAGGTAGAAAAGCTTAACGATGAAATTGTTTTGAATTTACGTTGTGAAAAATAAGCGAAATACGACGGGTAAGCCAATTTAATATATTAATATATGTAAATAGTTGCAATAAATTATAAAAATTTCTAGCAGACGACTATGGCCTTTCAGTATCTTGGATTTGATGCTGAAGTTTTACAACAAGAAGCATCCATGAGAAGCGCTGCAGCTGAGCGTGAGCTGCTAAGTGACGTGGACAACCCATTTGACTTGGCGGAAAGTCAATTTAAACGTTTGTTCCGTCTAAGTCCCGACCTCGTTTATAACATTGTCGACCAAATTGGCGACCGCCTGCAAAAAAAAAATATATCAGCATTGTCGGCTGAAAAGCAGGTAAGAAACCTCAAATAATAAGCACACAAAAATGCACATACGTACATACAAATTACATATACATATTGTAGGTGTTAGCAGCACTTCGCTTCTATGCGACCGGTTGCTATCAACGACCTGTAGGAGAGCACTGGGGTCTCACAATGAGCCAAGCGTCAATCAGTCGGTCCATTCATCGGGTAACAGATGCGATAAACGACATCATGTTCATGGAAAATGTGCGCTACCCGATGACGATAGCTGAGAGGTTGGCTGCTCGGAATCAGTTTCTAGCAGCGCGGGAACCTTTTGATGGCGCCATTGGTGCAATTGACTGCACACACATTGCAGTCATTGCGCCAATAGAACATGAAGAAACTTATGTGAACCACCATTCAATAAACGTTCAAATGGTAAGTTATGAAATTTTCAAATATTTGTATTTTCCATGGATGTTTTCTTATCGTAGGTGTGCAGCCCAAAACTTGAAATATTTAACGTTAACGCAAGATATCCCGGTGCACGTAATGACGCGTTTATTTGGAATAGCTCAGCTGCTCGGCGAGCCATGAAGCGAGCATTCGATAGGGGTGATCGATATTCTTTTTGAATTGGTAATAGCTTACTACATATTACAAGATGTCCAATTTGCATCGTGATTAATAATGTTACGCAGGAGATTCGGGCTACCCATTAGAGCCATGGCTGATGACGCCTCTTCCTAATCAGACAGAAGGTTCTCCGCAGTTTAGATATAACGAGGCTTTATGTAAAGCCCGGAATTGCGTCGAGAGGCTCTTTGGAGTACTAAAATCTACATGGCGGTGTCTCTCTAAACAGCGAGTTCTTATGTACGATCCTGGCTTCGCTGGTAGGATTGTTAACTCATGCGTTACCCTACACAACATGCGTTTAACAATTGCCAGTGAAAATACCAGCGCCAATGAAAGTGCAGAAGAAGTTGCAGTTGTAGTAGAAGAAGAATTGGAGCAAGTTCCAAGTCCAATTGCTCTCGCAAAGCGACTACAAGAACGCTTAATTGCTTCTAAATTTACATAAACAATGTAAGTCATATACATATATTCAGAATCATGTTTTTTACAATATAATTTAAAAGTATATTACACTTGCAGCATCACTTGTGCTGATGCCACTACCACTAGCTCACCCACAACCGCCCCAGTGACACTACGAATACCAGTGCCGCTGCTCCACCACTTTCGCACCAGTACATTGCAATTTTGTATTAGCCGTTGTCCTATCACCTTTAAGAATTAGTCTTGGACCCAATTACAAAAAGTTAAACAAACATTGCTTTTTTTATTATTTTATTTACAATGTTTGGAGGAACAAACAGACTTAGCTAAGCCTTCTAAAGCTGTCGCTAAACGATCGAAAGCCTGCGCTTGCAAAAGTGTAGCTTCGGCCTGCGTTTTCGCCGCTTCAGCCTGCATCTGCATAAAGACAAATTCTTAACATTTATATTACAGCAGTAAGATTCATGCTTACCATCATAGCATCTGCTTGCTGCTTGGCTATTTTGTAAAAGTTGTCTCGAGCACCATCATACACGGCGTTTCGTTTTGCCACTGTTTTAGGTTTGGAGGTCGAGGGCTCGCATGTTGGCGTATCCGGCACATTCGGTAAAGGCGTATCAGGCAAAGTTATTGTTGGCGTTATTACCTTCGCTCTTGAGTCCACTGGTATTTCTGCTGTCGAATAGCCTAACAAAACAGAAATATCACCGGCCTCAAGAGCGATTTGCGCGTTCTAAAATATATGAAAAAGAAAGCGTACTGCAATATTTGAAAAGGGTTACATATATGTATTCATTTGTACATACATCTTCCTCCGGAATGTTTTCCCCACATCGGCTGCTCCCTTCAACATACTCCCTTCCGAGCAGGCTCAACACTTTCTTGTCTAAGTCGCTAAGTGGAGCCTTTGTTAGGGGGTTGTTTCCGGTCGCAGCCATTTCCTTCCTACGCTCCCTTGCCTTTACCGAAGTGCGGCTTTTCAAATCGCGCCATGCCTTATACAAAAAGTAGAAATTATTCTATTATAGAGAGATTAAGTTTTAAAACTTAAAACTTACCACTTGCCACTGAGCTGCAGATTTTTGTGCACCCTGCAGACTGTTTAAAAGTCTCGCCAGCTCCTCCCATTTACGGGAGGCTTCAAGCCGTCCATGTATGGCTGTAAATTTGCCTTCCGCGAGACCCTTGTTCAACACAAAAAAATCGAGCATTTTGTAGTATTGCTCAGTAGACGCTCTACCGCTGCGAACTCTTTGGCTCATTTCAAAAATTTAAATTTAATAATTTAAACGAACATAAGTCTGCTACTGTCCCGAATCAAATAATAACAAAAATGGCAAAAATTTTGACATATTTTGTTTTTACTCATTGAAAATTACTTGTCAAATCCCAGTGCTGCCATTTTTCGTTAGAAGTTAACGACAAAAATCGTTACTTTTTTTTAACGAATTTTGTCGCTAAATATGATTTTGGGAATAGCTTGTTTGTTACTGCAAGCTACAAACGTAGTTCGTAACCGATAGCGATTCTCGGTCGTTAGAAATTTTGGAATCGCCCTACTGGCAAGGATGGCTCGCGAGCATCATGGAGAACGATCTGCGCGATAACCGGACAGGTATAAAAGGCAGCCGGGTACGGCGCAGCGAGTCAGTCTTGGTTCAGACAAGTGAAGGTGCCACACGGAGTAACTAAGCAAATAAATAAGTGTAATGACAGTAAAGTGTGAAATTGGTGAAATAAAGTGATTGTTGGTTTTCATTGACTGCGTTTGGATAATTAAAGTTGTTTTATCTTCAAATTGTACAATCCAGTGATACGTACTAGCCCACTAGAACTAGTTTTCGGAACAATATATTGTGGAATGAATACAAATGAAAGAATGAAATAAATTGACATTGAAAATTTTATGTTTTAGAAATTTGTGCAATTTCGCACAAATATCTAACACATAAATGTGTTCTTTTCCTAATTCCTTTCAGCTTGCTGAAGAAGTAAAACAACTTTATTTTAATGTAGAATGTATTTTAGAATAAGGAACTTAAAGAAAATTTAAAACAAAAACATTTGAGAAAAAGATTTTACGTAAATAAAAATTTATCAAAAACTCTTCCATAGAAATTTACATTACATTTGTTTTAAAATGGGCAAAAAATGTTTAAGACATTCAGCAACACTATAACAATACCAAATTATCTTTGTGGTATTCTATTAAAACTAACTAATTATAATATTTGTCCTACATAAACGCAGTTTTTAGAGTTTGAGGAACAAATATGCAACCAACAATTCATTCCTAACAAAAAGCAACTCTGATTTGGCCTCCTTATTTTGACGGCTTTCTGAGCCTGGCGTACCTTGTTAATATACCTTGTATATTACATACCTTAGATCGGAGGCGCCCATGCCCTATGCTCTCGTTGCTCATTTGGTTTTGCAAATGCTCTTCAGCATAGGCTGAGGATTCCAGTTCCTCATTTGGTTTTGTAAATGATCGTCGGCATAGGCTAAGCATTTTAGTATACACACACAACAAAGCTTGTTGGTGCAAATTGGCGCAATTATCTTCCACGTAGGTTTTGTTGTTGTTTAGCGTATGCATTATTTTTATGTATTGGTGTTTTCTCTTCCATAAGAAAGTTTTGGGCACCCCTGCCAGTGACTGCGAGACGCGAAACTGAAAGGAGATGTGTGAAAAAAGCCACAATACACACATACAATTCACCAATACTCTCACATAACAGCTGATACTCCGGCCCCACAGCTGATATTCCTGACTCCATACAAACTGGAAATGGAGGGTTGTTGTGTTGGTCAATTCCAAAATGGAGGGTTGTTGTGCTGCTCAATTTTCAGGTGTGAGGGTTATCGTTGTGGTTCATTTTTAATTGCATAGAACATTAATTTATTTTGTGCACAGAGTTCTGTGATATGTTTATAGAAAAATGAATATACAATTCTATTACTGCTTACAAATATAATAACATCGTTTGAATATGTCTCTAACATATCATTATTTAAGTTTTCATTGACTCATTATCAAAAATCACCCTCGTGTCTAGAACAGTGCATTTTACACCAAAAGCATCTCTGAAGTCAAACAGCGCGGGAAGCAATCAGAGAGAAGTTGAACTTTAGAAAATTTGAACATACGTTCATTCCTTTCAGATAAAAATCATAAAAACACATCAAGCAACGCCACGCCAGCGAAATTGTGTCCGTAAGTGCTTGGAAGCACGAAATGTTGGCTGGGCACCTATGACGGTCACCAGGGTGCCGTCTTGTGTTTGGAGGTCGGCTTGACTACGTCGAAGCTGATATTCGACGCTGGTGATATGACCACCAAGATTTGGGATGTAGAATTTGATACTGTAATCGTGTCCATACCGGCCAAGTCGTTGGTGCGCACCTGCAATTTCAGTTACTCTGGCAATAAGGTAGCTTATTCGGCGGACAAGGCTATGGGTCAGAATTCGGAACTGTTTGTGATTAATCTGCGCACCGCTGACTCAAGTATAGCGAAGCATAATCCCATTCTGCGCATACCCATGTTGCAGTCAAATATGCATTCCATGGTGCACGAGAATATGTTCGGCTGTACGGCGTAATGTTAGCAACTTTGACCCCCTGATGCTGGTTACCGAGTAAGCTCATTTGCGTTTGCTGGTGGAGTGTCTTAACGATTTTTCTTCACCATACCGACGCCTTGTGAGTTCACTCTGCAGATATGCAATGGCATGCGTTATTTGGAAAACAATAGATTAATTCACAGGTGAAGACGAAGGTGCAATGTGCTTCTGAGTGGAGTGGTTTGCAAAATGGTTGGGATGAATACCAATTACTGTTTATATTCTATTGTAGACATCTCACAGAGGCGCATCTGGAAGGGCTTCCCAGTTCGAATCGGTAAAAATTGAATACACAAAGAAACTTAATTGCTAATTCGCTGCCGATTGGTGCTGTGAAGCACTGAAGAGCAATCTGCAGGTCTTCATATCCAACCAACTTTTGTATTTATCCAAAAGCGTGTAAAGTGTAATGCAAAGTATAGGGTTTTCCAACAAGAGGTGATATTTTGGTATTCAAAGAAAAATGCCATTTTTTGAGAT
This sequence comes from Melieria omissa, assembly GCA_963971225.1. NCBI lineage: Eukaryota > Metazoa > Arthropoda > Insecta > Diptera > Ulidiidae > Melieria > Melieria omissa. Next base: position 48,884,138 of record OZ020269.1, on the reverse strand, counting down.
AAATGATCGGATGCTTATTTCATAATAAAGAGGAAGGTATACCGTTAATAATGAAAAACAACATCAGCCAAATGGCCACCACGACCTCGCTTACAGGACCATATCCTTTTCATGAAATTTTCCATAACCAAATCGCAAAGTGGCTGCCCTATGTCTTCGATAGCCTCACGAATTCTATCTTTGAGGTCTTGAGTCGACGCTGGGCTGTTGGCGTACACCTTATCTTTCACGTGGCCCCAAAGGAAGAAGTCGCAAGGTGTTAAATCACAAGATCTCGGTGGCCAATTGTGATCACCTCTTCCAGAGATAACACCCAGAGGACCCAATCAGCAAAGACACGACGTTGTTGATGATCGGTCGTCTTGAGTCCTTGTGTTAACTGAACTTTATAAGCCTTAAGACCCAAGTCTTTCTGCAACATACGGTGTAATGACGTTTTTGGAATGCCAAATTCCAAAGAACGACGAGGAATCGACAAACCTGGGTTTTCTTCAACACTTTGGGCTACAGCAGCAATATTCTCAGTTGTTCTTGAGCGACGTGCACGGGTTTTATTCTTCACACTTACAAACTTGTCCCAACAGCTCGAATTTTTCCATCAATTTCTGTATTGCGGTCCGACAAGGTGCTTCACGACGATCCAAAAATGCTTTAGTTTTGCGAACTGTGACTGCAAGATTTTCACCATTTTTGTAGTGAATTTTAATAATTTCAATGCGTTGTTGAAGCGTGTATCGTTCCATTTTTAGTAATGGCGTAGTTTCTACTTGTCAAAGGTCAAAGAATAAAAGCTTCAAAAGTGACAGCTACCGAAATACCGGGTGATTCAAAATAACACCTCTTGTTGGAAAACCCTATATAAAACAAACCTGGCGATGTTTGGAAGTAAGATCAATAACAAAGTACATGTCAGAACTAGAAGAAATCGACAAAGGCATTTTTATTCATAACGCGGCGGTTTTAGAATTGTTAACAAAAAACTTCTGTATAGAACGTTATAGCGCTCGAGGGTTATTTGTTGTATTTTTCAAGTGCTACGTGTACCAACAAATAATTTCAAGCTCCTTAGACATATAATATGCAGAAGTCAATTGTAGTGGAATTAAAATATGCTAAAATTATGCGTTCAATTCTTCCGCAAGCACTTTGATTTCGGTCTCCCAATTGTCAACTCCTCGATTTCATCAGTTCGCATGCCAGCCAATTCCTGTCTAGCTTACAAGAAGGAGTTGCTTTCTGCAGCAACACGGGTTGACCCAGCATGGCTGCCAATTGTGCAGCAATGGGTGCACATAATAACATAACAAAAAACAAAACAAAGTTTAGAAAATGTATGCCTTTTTTATTGAAATAATTGACAATTATGAAAATAATAACATGCATCGTATTAATACACCTTTTTCTAAAATAATACGAAGGACAATCTACCTAAACCAATCTTAAGGGGCACAACTAGTTTGACCGCCTGAAAAAGGAGATTTTTGTGAATTTTGAATTTTGTGAAGTATTGCATCGAATGTTTTAAAATTTTGCAGATATATTTATGCATAAATAATGAATACAAAGTAATTTTTTCAAATGAAAATATTCGATTTTCAGCAAGTTATCCAAGATCTCCTGAGTCTTCAAAAAAAAAACGTTCTCCCACTGCTGCAGTGATGGTAGCCTTCGCAGTGCCTGAAATCAAAAAAACCAAACATTTTACTTAACTAGGTTATATTTTCTATACAATGACCCTCGGTTGTAAAAAAAAAATAAAATTCAACAAAATGGCGGTTTTTTGAAAAAAAAATTAAAATTTTGCTGAAAAATCTGATGGTTTCTGGCCTGGCATAATTATACTTTTCATCCTATCATTAAACTGGAGGGTCATTGTATGGAAAAACAAATACACAAGAAGCTAAAAAAAGACCCAAGTCGATCGGATGATTTGTTATCAAGTTACAGCTGCAGCAAATTTGAAAAATGTAGTTTTGAGAAAAACGCGTTTAAAGTTTTAAAACCGTGTTACCGCGTAGTGAACGAGACGGATTTGAGGCTCTGTATCTCAGAGACTTTTACGAATTCGACAAAATCCGTTCGTATACTTTTTCTATGATAGTTATACTATAAAAATATGAAATAAAACAAAAAACGAAATTTTCAAAATTTCAAACTAGTTGTGCCCCTTAATTGCAACTTTGCGCTTTGTTCACACTGTTGAACCTTAACAGCCAATAGGTCTGTTTGGGAACGAATAATTTGTACGAATTTGTAGGCAAACGGAAACAGCAAAGAAATTGTGCGTTCGCAAGTCTGCTGATCCACAACCGTCTTGCAAAGCTTTTACTGCTGCAGCTGAAAAGGAAAAATCGCAGATTGAGCGCAACGAACCATTGCGTTAATATTTTTTACTGTATAAATTTTACTGGAAAAGTTCCCAAACAGACGTATTCACTGACCCAGTAGACGATGCCATGACACCTCACACAGATTGTGTACGTAAAATGCAAAAAATGGTAACAAAAATCGTTTCCCCTCCCAGTTTATCACTGGCAGTGCACTACAAATAGTTGACAGTTTGACAATTGTTTTGGCGGCAGGTGCAATTAAAATAGAAAAATTTTTAAAAAAGTTGAATAATTTTTGCCTTTATTTTTTAGTAACGTTTAGTTTTTTAGAATATCCCATGGCGATGGCAATGCGCTTGGACGGGACGAAGTTTTATCAGTGACTACGTGACGCGAAACTGAGAAAGGAAATTATTTTCAGACCATTTTTTGCTTTTTCCGATCGTCCGATAGTGTACGGGATTTTTTACCCAAACATTCGCACAGCACCGGCCTGGTTTGACCGAATTTGCGACTCTGGGGCCTGGTTTGACCGAATTAGCAACCGTGACTCCTCTCAGTTTCGCGTTATCTAGTCATTGGTTTTACCACGCGAACTTGTAAATGCTGCTGAAATTTGCGAGTCCGAGCTCCCATAAAAGAAAAAAAATATAGTCAAGAATACAAAAAACAATGGGAAGAAACCCGGCGCAAGTTTAAGTGCATAGAAGAACGTGAAATACAATTTTTGTAAAAATACAATGAAATACAATAAATGTACAAATGCAATAAAATATAATTAATGTACAATACAAAGAATCTACCACATTTCATTCAAATCGACCACATTTTCTTCACTGAGTCTACCACATAAATGAAAAATTAAGTAAGCACACTGGTAGCAGCCCTTATCACTAGCGTGTGTTTTTGGTGAAAAAGAAGAACAAATGGAAATGTAAATGGTAAACAAATATTATGATAATTTCACACACATATATTATTTTCATGTATAAATTATTAACTCAGAATGTCAGAAATTTCGGCCCAATTAACTACTGAGGCGCCCATAACAATGTTCCAGGAGCAGGAATCCTTTTAGAAATGTGTGCTATTCAGACTGATGCAAGCGGGAAAAAGAATTTTTCATTTTAATTGAAAATTGTACTTGAAGAAGTAAAGTCCCAATAAAAAGTGCGGAATACGCATTCTTTGGCAGTGAATGAAAGAAATGAGTAAAAGTATACATAATGCACAATTCGCGTATAAAGTAAAGTAAAATTCGCATATAAAGGAATACGAATTCGGAAGAAATGATGGCGGCATGGGTTTTTCCAGCTCAACTCCTGCTAATATACTAAGCAAGTTGAAGTCTAGAAGTTATAGAATTATGCAAAAATAAAATGGTTAAATACTTTAAAAACACAAGGGAACTCCAATTATGTGATCAATTGTCCATAATTGGACCCACAACAATGAATCAGCCATCCATCTTTATGTTTCGTTATTCCGTCGAGTAACAAAGTCAAATATCTTTGCATGTCAATGTAGCCTACATTGTAGCTTCAAAGGGTGAATTATCAGCTCGTGAACAAAAATTTCCTTGGAATTTTTCTCTTCCTCCGAAATTCGGAATCGTGAAGCATATTCGAAAAATTCCGGAGGAAATTTTGCTATCGTGAATGGCATCCCGATGGAAACAGCCGCGCATTTTTTCACTGTGATTTCCATCAACAAATCGGGAAAGAATTGTTATACTGAAAAATTTTAGTTTAATTTAAAATTTATTTTAATTTTACTGCAATAAATGTGTGCTATTGTTGGGCGCAAACAACTAACAGCCAACAAATGAAAATTTTAATGGAGTTTGTGGAAAAATACCCGGACATCGTTAACGGTTTCTCGCGACGGGAGAAAATTAACAGCTTATGGAAGCAGCTAGAAAATAATTTGAATTGGGCTGGGCCCCTTATGAAATCCTTATTTGAGTGAAAGAAGGTATACATTTCCATTTTGCATACATTGTCATTGCAGGTGTGGGCAGACAAAAAAAATACGTAAAAAAGAAACTAGCTAAAAATTGGCGCATGAAAAATGCAACGGGAGGTGGGCCATGCAAGGAGTATAATTTTTCTGCTACAGAAGAAGCATTCATACGGATTTGCTAATTCGATGAATCCATACAGGCCAGTGCAGAGGCAAGCAGGTTCGGTTTGCCTGTTTGCCAACGCGGTGGCGAAAAAGTCATTTGTAAGACCAGCACAATTACTGACAAGACTGATACAAGTGCAACGGAAGGCCTACGCACTGACCCATTGGTGGAGGACTGTTGTGACGATAGCATAAACATGGAATTAAATGAGCCCGCTACGTCTAACGTAACCCGTAAACGCCCCAGTCAAACTCAAGACTTGTTGGTCGAATCCAATAAACTACAATCAGGGATTACTAGTGAACTAAAGAACTGCAATGACTGATTTGGTTACAACCTGTAAGAGAACGTGCAGGGCAGTTGAGAATCTGGCCGATCAACAAAAATTGATGTTGCATGAAGCCAAGCGGCATAGTTTGGAAATGGAGCAAAAGAGAAAAGCTGAGCTGGAACGCAAATTAGAACTGAAGCAGCAACTTATCGACATCGAAAACGAAAAGATGGAGAATATGCGGATGAACTTTAATACTTAATAATGCAAATTTTGTTAGATTTATTTATTTTGGATGTAATTTTTGAAAAAATTATAAAATAACGTTGAATTATAAAGAATTGCCTATTTGTACTCGGAAACGCTGTGCTGCTGCCGTCAGCGATTAAGCGATGTGAAACTGGGAGAGCCGGTAGAAATACATGCACAGAATTTCACTAATATTATTGCAAAATTGCAACCTTGGGGCCTACTAGTAGGCCCCAAGCTTGATCAAGAACGTACTTTTTCCTCCATATAAATTTCTGAAACGGGGTTGTTGTTCTAGTTCATTTCAAATTACCAGTGTTACTGGGTGAGTCATTTTTTTTTACCAAAGAAATTTTTCTTTTTATTTGTATATTTTTGATGCCATTTCGCAATACGTTTGTATAAAATTGACTAGAAAAATATATGATTGCCCAAAAGCGAAAAAAGAATCCTTGGGTATAGGTTAGGTTAGGTTGGAGTGGCAGCCTTCAATGTGAAAAAAAGCTCACGTAGGCACAACTATTGGCCCATTGTGATACCACAGTGTATGGCGCGACTCCCCCTTAACGCGCCTGGAACCATGAAGATCCCATGATGAATCTGGCTATGTCCCTGATATTCAGAGGAGATAGTCCAGTTAGACTAACGAAAAAGGCTGAGCCGAGGAATTTAAATCTTCTTCTGGCTAAAGAAGGACATTGACATAGCAGGTTGAGAACGGTTTCGTCCTCCTCCTCAGAGCCGCATCCTCGACATAGGTCGTTGGAGTGCAGACCCAGTCTTTCAGCGTGCTTACCCATGATACAGTGTCCCGTAAGCACCGAGACCGTTAAACTTATCGAGTGACGACTGAGGTTGAGCAGCTGATTTGTCCGTTTCAGGTTGAAAGTTGGCCAGGTTTGTCGGGAGATGTTGCAGGTCTGTTCCTCAGACCACAAATCGTTTGCTATTTTATAGTAAAACTGCTTGAGCATCAGTTTAACTGATGCAAGAGGAGCTCCAACAGCGAGGAAGGACGAAGCACCAGAGCGCAACGTACCCGCTCTGGCTAATTCGTCCACCTCGCAGTTGCCTACGATGCCCCTGTGCCCTGGCACCCAGAGTAGTGAGACATTGGAGCATCTGGCTAAGGCGTTTAGAGACTCACGGCAGTCCAGGACCAGCTTAGATGAGGTGGTCGCCCTTGCGAGCGACTTGATAGCTGCCTGACTGTCTGAGTAAATGTGGATATCTGCCCTGTGCGCGCTGTCGCGAGTAAGCCAGATGGAGGCCTGATATATGGCCATTACCTCCGCCTGGAAGACACTGCAGTGATCAGGCAAGCGGAAGGAGAGTCGAAGCCCCAGTTGGCTGCAGAAAATCCCGCAGCCAACCTTGTTATCCAATTTGGAGCCGTCGGTAAAGAAGTTGATGGAGTCATCGGTCGCTAGCTCGGTACCTGTCCATTCATCTCTATGAGAGATGCGTATAGTGAAGCCGTGATCAGGCTTGGTAGGGGAGCTGATGAGATCGATGCCGGTGGGCATCGAGCAGTCCTCAATAAGAATCCTGGAATGACCAAGATCCGACCTAGCCCAGCGGGAAATCGCGTGAAGTCTGACTGCAGAACACTTCGCGTGTAATTTGAGCCGTTGTGCAGTTGGGAGCCAATGGAGGAGGGTGTACAGTGCTTTGGTGGGTGTAGTACGGAGAGCCCCAGTAACCAAAAGGGCCGCCATCCTCCTGACTTTGTCAAGAGGTTTCAGGTTGACCGCCTTGCTAATGGCCGGCCACCAAGAGACGGCACCATAAAGGAGGTTTGGCTCAACCACTGCCGAGTAAAGCCACGACACAACACGTGGTTGGAGTCCCCATCTTGCGCCTAAAGCTCGTTTACAGCAGTAGAGAGCACACGAGGCTTTCCGCGCCCTTTTAGCAATGTTGGCCTTCCAATTCAGTTTAGAGTCAAGTATTAGACCAAGATACCTAACATTGTTGCTGAGGTTAAGTCTAACGCCGTTCAGAGTGGGAAGTACGAACCGAGGTATCTTGTACTTCCTGCTAAAGAGCATGACCTCGGTTTTGGAGGGATTGACGTCAAGGCCAATTTCACGGCACCATTGGGATAGAATCCTAAGTGCATAACCAAGTCTCTCAGAGAGAGTGGAGAGATATTTTCCAGAGACGGCAATCGCAATGTCGTCCGCGTACGCGACAATTCTGCAACCAGTATTGTCCAGCCGGTGTAAGAGAGAGTTTATAGCCAGATTCCAGATCAGAGGAGAAAGCACGCCCCCTGCGGTGTGCCCCTCCTGACCATGCGCTTGATGCGAGTGTTTCCAATAGAGGCGCTGACAACACGCATACTAAGCAGGCTCTCAACAAATCTGATCAGCTTTGAGTCCAGGTTCAGATTGAAGAGTGCCCTAACGACCGCCTGTGGACAGACGTTGTTAAAGGCCCCTTCAATATCGAGGAACGATGTCAAAGTGTACTCCTTATGCACGAGAGATCTATCGACCGTCTCGAGAAGCGAGTGTAAAGCAGTTTCGACAGACTTGCCCCTAGTGTAGGCATGTTGCGACTGAGAAAGGAGAGATAGAGTTCCTGATTTGGTGATCTAGAACCATTTCGAAGGTTTTGAGAAGGAAAGAGGATAGGCAGATGGGCCTGTAGTCCTTAGCCTTTACATGGGATGACTTCCCCGCCTTAGGAATGAAAGCCACTCTGGATTCTCTCCAACTGAGGGGAATGTAGGAGAGATCCAGACAAGCGTTGTATATGCGTAGCAGCCGAGGCATTAATGCCTCAGCGCTGTGTTGGATGTCAGCTGGAATGATGCCATCCGGTCCTGCGGACTTGAATGGACCGAAGGTCTTGATGGCCCACTGTAGATGGGAATGGGTCCGCCAAGTTGGAGGAGATACTGTGAGGACCTGGTCGACCTCAGGAGGACTGTGGTCGTGGTCGATGAAGGATGCACTTCCGGGAAAGTGAGTGTCAAGCAGAACTTCAAGCGTGTCAGCCCCCGAAGTCGTCCAGCCACCCTGAGGACTCTGAATACAGTCCAGGTGCCTGGGAGAGGAGCTGAGTATCCTACGAAGTCTGCTGGTCTCGGAGGAGCTTTCGATATTTTCACAAAAACTTCTCCAGTTCACCCTTTTGGCTTTCCTGATGGCATATTTGAATTCCCTATGCTTACATTTGTAAGGGGCCCAGTCATTGGAGACTTTGGCCCCGTTAAAAAGTTTGCGGCATTGCTTGCGGAGTTTCGCAATCTCCTGGTTCCACCACCGGAGCTTTGGTTTACCTCTCGGTGTCAGGGGGACGCAGGCAGCCTTGGCAGCAGAATTTAGAAGAGAAGTAACGGAGCCAACCGCACGTTCGATGTCCGTGCAGTTGACAAGAACGGAAGGGATAGCATTCGCGCCCGCTTCGACGCAGGCCCGAAATTTAACCCAGTCAGTGCGCTTTCTATTGATATAGTGATCAGGACCCACACCCTCGTAGGGATCGTGATCACCAATCGTGAAGCAAATGTACCTATGATCAGAGAAGGAACACTCATGTGATACCCTCCAATTATTGAGACTATTAACTGAGTGGCCATTGACACGAGTGATGTCGAGGACTTCCCTCCGATTGGAGGTAAGGAAGGTTGGTTCGTCACCCCTGTTGCCAATGGCTAGATCGTGCGCAAGGATAAAATCAAAAAGAGACTCACCCCGCTCGTTGTTGTCGGTGCTGCCCACATCTCGTGATGGGCATTGGCGTCCGCACCGATGATGACAGGAACGTGGCTCCGGGAGGCCTCTGAAACCAGTAGCCTCACCTTGTCGTGCGGCGGTGTGGAGCCGTGGTCATGCGCCATGTAGCAAGAGGCGACCCAGGTCGCTACGCCACCAATAGTGACAGCCACCGTCACATTATCCGCGTCGCTGAACCTGGGGAGAAGAAAAGAATTAAAATTGTTCTTCATGAGGATGCAGGATCTGGGATTACCTTGTCCTGCGATATAGACAGCCCGATAACCATCAAGGCTGAGTCCGCAAACCCGACCATTGACGATCCAGGGTTCTTGGATCAGATCGATTTCTTCCCCGGTTTGTGCCAGGCGAAAAAGAAGAGCTGCCGAGGCAGCGCTGGAGTGGTGCAGATTAATTTGTACAATCTGCACCATCATTAGGATTGGGAATCATCGTGGTGTTTGAATCCTCCTCATCGGACAAAGGGGATTCAGTGACGCCATCGATGCACATGGCCACGTGGTAAAAAACACTCACCGACAAACTCGGAAGTTGACATGACACTGCCAGTTTCGTCGGATGAGTAATCGACCACCTGGGTCGAGGACCTGGATGAGGTTGACGGTACAGGTACCGTCCCCTTGGGTGTACACGTGTTACCCGGCTGGTCGCACTTGTACACGTTGAGGACGATAGATCCGAACCCGTAATTAATCTCACCGTCCTTTTCGAGAATAGGGGCTAGCGACTCCTCGTTCAGAACGATGAGCGCCTGCCGTTGATGGCCTTTCGGCTAGCTAACCTTAACAACCTTCCAGTCGTGCGCTGGAAGGTGCACATTGCTTAGCTGCAAGTGCTCCAAGATCTCGCTGGGAGAAGAGGGATCGGCTGGGATCCAGGCCTTTGCACGCGGGCGATTAGGGATCTGGTCCATCGTTACCGCGGCTAGCTTCGCGCCAGACCAGACCTCACCGACTTTGTCGATCGCCAGCTTGTATAGATCCGCAGAGAGTTGATCCGCGCAGGCGATGAGTTTTACATGACCCTGGTACCAACCTGCATCGCGGCAGGTTGGCGAGAAACCAGGGTTGGCGGCGACGATCTCTTTGTAAACAGAAAAGAGTCTGGACTATACTAACCTCCAGTTCGCTCCGGAGATAGCACCGTCGGTGTTCGCACGGTCGATGATGGCCCAGATAAGGCCACCCTTGACAACCTCGCTGAATGGGCGCTGAGGTTTCAACCTTGCCACTGCCAGTCTTGGCCGCTTTGTGTCCTGAAGGACTAAGGGAGCTGCCTGTTCGCCCGATCTCTGCCGCTTGACGGCAGCCTCTGGGGGAGGAACAGGGCGATCGTTTTTGTGTTACTGCGCCCAGAGGAGGGCAGCTTTGTCCTTGTCGGACAGGGTTTTTGGGTCGGAGGAGCCAAATCTGCTCAGAATCCTGAGGGCAGATCTCCTCGTCCTGTACGCCCGCGTGGACGCACTAATGTGCTGCGGATGTACATTGGAGGAGGGAACGGAGGCACCACCAGAAGCAACTGGTGTTGTTCCAGATGCTGGTGCAGCTGGACGGACGGACGGTCTTCCAACACCCCTCCCTGGCACCGACATCGGTGTCGGGGGGGGGGGGGGGCGCTTGCTGGGAGTAGGAGCAATGCGACCCTTGAGTGGTGCTGAAGTAGACGTTGCCTGCCTTAAGCCAAAGGCTCTCGCCTGCACCGCAGGTCTCGCTGCAGTAGCGTCACCCGATGAAGGTGGCGCTCGACTGGACGGCTTCTGCCGAAACAATTGCTTGGGCTCCCCTTTTGGGTTGGCCGAAGGAGTTTTTAAAAATTTGGACTTGTCCATGTTAAAAGGGTCCCCACTTGAGGCCGCTATCCCGATCGGAGCGCGTAGTCACCTTTATGGTCCCATGGTTATCTATGCCGAAGCAGGGAGGCCATGCGAGGGTTGACACACACCCTTATGGAGTAGTGTGTACAGAGCCGAACCAGTGCAGATTGGGAGTTTATCTCAACCAAACCTACGCCACCAACTTAACGGTGACCGATCAGGAACGTACACCAAGGCCTGCCAGGGTTTTAACGGGACGGAGATGAACTGTGACCTTAAACCGGAGCCGTTCGCACAAGGTTTCACCCCGGTGGTACTAAGTCCGGAAGCCACAGCCACCAGCTCGATGGCGAACAAAACAGAAACAGAAACAAGAGAGTCCTTAGACGAAGCCGGGTCGCGCCAGAGCCCGAATGCCCACCATGTGGTAGATGAGCATCGGGCGGGGGAGAGGTGTGGGCCATTTAGCGTTATCCAGGATGCACCACGAGGAGGCGCCCACTTTACATCCCAATCCTTGGGTATGCTTTTAATTTAATTAAATTAGTTTTTAAAAGCTGCATACAAAAAAATAACCCTGTGGTCAAACTAGAGCATTTAGCACCAAAGGCATACCTGATCTGATCTGATCGTTAGAGATTCGCTAAATGAAGAAATGCGAAATACAAAGGACGGCAATTGACCCTGTATTATTCAATCCACTTAGCTTTGTGTTCTTTGGTATATTTTTCAATAATATTTACATAATGAAACCAAAAAAGTTCATATGTTGCGTTTTTAATGCAGAAATTTAATGAGAACATACTGTAACGATAAGACAGTCTGTCGCTGTGCAAAGCATCCCTGCCGCTACGTGCCGTGCTATAATCCAATCTGGCAACGACGGCTGCGATGGTAACTTCTAGTCCAATCTGGCAACGACGGCCGCAATAATAACTTTTAGTCCAACCTGGCAATGATGGAAACTTTTAGTCCACTCCGGAATGTGCGGGAACGATCCGCGCGATGGCCTGGCAGGTATAAAAGGCAGCCGGATGCGGCGCAGCGAGGCAGTCTGGTTTTGACAAGTGAAGTTGCCACACGGAGTGATTAAGCAAATATTTAAGTGTACGAACAGTAAAGTGTAAACTGTGAATAATAAAGTGACTGTTGGTTTATTTTATTGTCTGCGTTTAAGAAACTGAGTGTGTTTTATTTTTAAATTACACGATCCAGAGATACGTAACAGCCCACTAGACTTAGTATTCGTAACAATTGGTGTCAGAAGTGGGATTGTGGAAAATTGAAAGTAAACTAAATAAATAAAACTATAAAAGCACGGACATGGTTAAACTCGAGCTGCTGAAGGTAGACCAGCTGAAGAAGGAGCTGGCTGCCTGGAATTTGCCGACTGCTGGCGGAAAGGTGGAATTGCAGTTGCGCTTGCGAGAAGCATGTGAGGCACGAGGCGTCGATTGGACTGTGCACGAGTTTGGAGCGCAAGAACTAGAGGCGTCGGCCAAGGTGGAGGAATCGCCTGCTGGTGCTGCTTCGCTACAGAGTACAGCTGCAGCGGCTGCGCCAATACAAGCGTTGGACATGTGCCAACTAATGGCTGCACTCAAAGGCATGTCGGCGCAAATGGAAACGGCGAATCGAGAAATGGCAGCGAAGCTGGAAACTACGAATCTCGAAATTTCGGCAAAAGTCGAGACAGCAAATCGAGAAATGTCAGCAAAGCTGGAAACTACGAATCTCGACATTTCGGCAAAAGTCGAGACTGCAAATCGAAAAATGGCTGAAAATTCTGCGCGCATAGAGCAGAAGGTGGAGGAAATTTCCAATAGCCTGAATGTGAAAGTTGAGCATCTCGAGACGCGAATAGACAATTGGGACAAACGAGTTGACGAAATGGGTGAATCCCTGAATAGACGAGTTGACAACCTGGATGAGTCCTTGAACAAACGGGTTGACAGTCTGGAAGATTCGATGCACAGAAAGATAGACGAACGGCTTCGAGAGGTACAGCCACGGGAATGTTTGCCACCGGTTCAGGACGGTTTTGCTGCCAGAACAGAAGTGCCTACTTATGATGGTGCTGCGCCGTTCGATACATTTAAATTGCAATTCGACTTGGCTGCTTTGGAAAATCAGTGGACAGATATCAGGAAAGGTCGGAGGTTGGCACTGGCGCTGAAAGGTCCTGCGGCCGAGGTGATCAAATCAGTTCCAGAATGTTTAAGAAGTGATTACGGTGCCATCATGAGAGCATTAGCAGCGAAGTATAGCAACGAGCACAACCATGCGCTGTACTACTGTGAGCTGAAGAATCGCAGGCAAAGGGCCAACGAGGCGCTGCAGGCATATGCAGCAGACATTGAGCGGCTCGTGCAGCTGTGCTACCCGTCCTTCGGCGCTGATGATCTCGAAAGTATGAAGATTGAAGCGTTTATTGAAGGTCTTCATGATCAGGAGACACGTCGCAGTGCGTTGATGATGGGCAAGCCGACATTTAGGGAGGCGGTGACCAGCGCGATGACATACGAGGCGACATGAATTGGGAGCACTCGGTATGCACCTGCGAGGATACGCCAGATTCAGGCGGACAACGACATTCCGATCCAGGCCATAAGCTCTGAGATACCGGGCAGGCCACGAGTGGTCTCCTCTAAAGTTGTCTGCTGGGTATGTGGCAAGCAGGGCCACATATCACGAGACTGCCGCCAACGGAAGAGGCGTTCCCGTTCCCGATCGCAATCGCCTGAAGCGAGGAATACTGACAATCGAGGCCCAGCCAACAATCGCAGGGCTGAGGACGGCGAGTCGTTAAACTAAAACGGGTCAGCCCAAAGGGGCGTGAGCTGATCCCCACAATCTGCCGCCCCACCGTCCTTGTCTCACAGCTGAAACGACAGCCCAGCAGCTTGACAATTGAAGTAAGGATAGATGGAAAGTTGTTCGTGTTGACACTGGATACTGGAGCATCATATTCGATCATAAAAAGGAAGCTGCTGAAGAACTGGGAACCGCTGCATGGCATACAGCTGAGGACTGCGACTGGCGAGCGCGCGCCGCTAAGAGGAAAAGTTACGAAAACGATTGCTATCGGCACCAGCAGCATGGAACATGAGTTCATCGTCGCGGATATAATGGACGACGTGATTATCGGCGTGGATTTCATGATTAGGCACGGTTTTACGCTGGACCTGAAGGCAAATGTGCTGAGATATGCCAACGTTTAATTCCCGCTTCCTTACCGCCGGCTATGAGCGAAGCGTGGCGGTAAGGAAGGTTGTATCGTGTCAACACAGGAGGATACCAGCGAATTCTGAGGCAATTGTGTGGGCAAAGGTGGACGAGGACGATGGGACGAGTCGGCTGTGGGTTGTAGAAGCACCGAAACAAGGACACGACAACATCATCATCGGACGTACATTAGTGGAACCTAAAAATGGCAGAATACCAGTCAGAATACTGAACCCCCTGAATGCACCCAGATATGTCGGGAAAGATGAGGTACTTGGCGAGTGTAAGGAAGCTGTAGCAGTGGTCAATTGCGAGAGTAGCCCGCCTGGAGGTAATAAGAAGAGCGGTTTTAACATGGACGCCATACCGCAGGAGAACCAGTGGAGCAGCGAGTTGACGGCCAAGCAGAAACAGAAGGCGAGGTCACTCCTGCAGCACTATGGGTCAATATTTGCGGCAGAAGCAGAAGAAGAACAGCCATAGTGAAGCACAACATCGACACCGGAAGTGCAAAACCGATTCGCCAACCGCCAAGACGAGTTCCTCTGGCCAAGAGGGAGGAGGTCACAAATTTGATCGAGAACATGCGGAAAGACAAGGTCATAGAGCCTTCTTCGGGCCCCTGGTGCTCGCCGGTAGTGCTAGTCAAGAAAAAAGATGACAGTACCCGGTTTTGTGTGGACTATCGGAAGCTCAATGATGTGACCAAGAAGGACAGTTATCCACTACCTCGGATCGATGACACCCTGGACACACTGTCAGGCACGCAGTGGTTCTCCACGTTCGACTTACGCAGCGGCTATTGGCAAGTAGAGCTTGCAGACAAGGACAAGGAGAAAACGGCTTTCAGTCTTGGCGATGGTTTATGGCAGTTCACCGTCATGCCGTTTGGACTCTGCAACGCACCAGCAACATTCGAGCGCCTAATGGAACGCGTGCTAAAAGGGCTGCATTGGCGGACGTGTCTGGTGTACCTCGACGACATAATCGTGATGGGTAAAAACTTCGACGACCACCTGGGAAAGCTAAAGGAGGTATTCGAGCGGATACGAGAAGCCGGGCTTAAACTTAACCCAAAGAAGTGCTCGCTGTTCCAAAAGGAGGTCAAATATCTGGGTCACACGGTTTCCGCGCGCGGAGTACATACGGACGAAGGCAAGATCACGGCGGTGAAGGAGTGGCCCCGACCACGCAATCTACACGAACTCCGCCGTTTCCTGGGCCTGTGCACATACTACCGCCGATTTGTTCCGGGATTCACGAACATAGCCAGCAGCTTGCACAAACTGACGAAAAAGAGCCAAGCTTAAGAGTGGAACGAGGAGCAGGAACAGGCTTTTGCACGTCTGAAGGAAAAACTGTGCAGTGCTCCAATTCTGGCCTTCCCCGTGCCTGGGGAGATGTTTGTGCTGGATACAGATGCAAGCGGGAATAGTATTGGCGGTGTGCTATCACAGATAATAGACGGCCAGGAACAAGTGATAACGTACTACAGTAGGGTTCTATCGAAACCGGAACGCAACTACTGTGTGACACGGAGAGAACTGCTGGCGGTATTGAACTGCGTAAAACACTTCCACAAATATCTGTATGGACAAAGGTTTCGCCTGCGCACAGATCATGCGGCATTGAGATGGCTCCTGAACTTTAAGGATCCTGAAGGGCAATTGGCACGGTGGATCGAGCGACTGCAGAGCTACGACTACACGATAGAGCATCCCAAGGGCAGTAGCCATGGAAATGCCGATGCCTTGTCACGCCGTCCGTGCAAAGTCGAATGCAGGCAGTGCTCGCGAGCCGAAAGCAAAAAACAGATAGTGGACGCCCGGTTGGTAAGCGTCATGCCAGACGAAGAGTGGTCTGCGGAGAGGCTACGAAAAGAACAGCGTGAAGATGCGGATCTTGCAAAAATCGTTGAAGGCAAGGAGCAAGGCGCACGTCCGGACTGGCAGGAGATGGCCGGTGAAAGCCCGATCGCTAAGGCTTACTGGGCGCAGTGGAAAAGTCTGCAGCTGAAAGAAGGATGCCTGTACCGCGAATGGGAGAGCGCGGATGGTCGGACCAGCAACTCCCTAATGGTAGTGCCGAAATGCAGAATCAACGAGGTCATCGAGGCATACCATAACGACTCCAGTGGAGGGCACCTGGGTATCACCAAAACCGTCGCCAAAATAAAAAGACGATTCTACTGGGTAGGATGTCAGGAGTCTGTAGCCGAGTGGATTAAGAGCTGCGACCGATGTTCAGCCGCGAAAGGGCCGACAAGAAAATCTCGAGGCCGCATGCAGCAGTACAACGTGGGAGCGCCCTTCGAGCGGATTGCTATGGACGTCGCAGGCCCATTCCCAACTAGCACTCAAGGCAACAAATATGTGCTGGTGGTAATGGATTACTTCAGCAAATGGCCCGAAGTGTACCCTATTCCTAACCAGGAGGCCACTACGATCTCGGAAAAACTGGTAAACAACTGGGTAGCCCGGTTCGGAGTTCCGTTGGAGTTGCACTCAGATCAAGGCCGGAATTTCGAGTCTGCGGTATTCAAGGAAGTGTGTGGGCTGCTGGGGATAAAGAAAACGCGTACCACTCCTTTGCACCCACAGTCCGACGGCATGGTGGAACGCTTTAACCGGACGCTGGAGGAATACCTGCGGAAAGTGGTAGGCAGGAATCAAAAGGATTGGGACACGCATATCCCCCTGTTCCTGATGGCGTATAGGCAGCCCCGCACGACACGACATCACTCACCCCAGCCCGAGCAGTGTTCGGCACAGAGTTGCGGTGTCCCGCTGACTTGAAGTTCGGGGTAGTCAGCACGACGGGAGGCGCTAAGACAGACTACGTGGCCAATAAGCGGGCGGAACTGGAGCAAATTCACCAATTTATAAGGGGCCGCACCAAATTGGTCAGCGATAAGGCGAAAGCCAGATATGATCTACGGGCCAATTCAGCAGGGTTCCAAGAAGGCGATCTGGTAATGCTGTACAACCCGCAGCGGAGGAAAGGTTTGTCTCCGAAACTTCAAGCGTCATGGGAAGGACCGTACGAAGTCGTGACTAGGATTAACGACGTGGTATACAGGATTCAACGTTGCAGCAATAGAGGCGCTAAGCTGAAGGTAGTCCATTTGGAGCGCCTGGCGCCTCATCACAGCGGAGCCTCGGCACTTGTTCGGGACGAACAAGTCTAAGTGGTGGGCAGTGTAACGATAAGACAGTCTGTCGCTGTGCAAAACAACCCTGCCGCTACGTGCCGTGCTATAATCCAATCTGGCAACGACGGCTGCGATGGTAACTTCTAGTCCAATCTGGCAACGACGGCCGCAATAATAACTTTTAGTCCAACCTGGCAATGATGGAAACTTTTAGTCCACTCCGGAATGTGCGGGAACGATCCGCGCGATGGCCTGGCAGGTATAAAAGGCAGCCGGATGCGGCGCAGCGAGGCAGTCTGGTTTTGACAAGTGAAGTTGCCACACGGAGTGATTAAGCAAATATTTAAGTGTACGAACAGTAAAGTGTAAACTGTGAATAATAAAGTGACTGTTGGTTTATTTTATTGTCTGCGTTTAAGAAACTGACTGTGTTTTATTTTCAAATTACACGATCCAGAGATACGTAACAGCCCACTAGACTTAGTATTCGTAACAATACTTTAAAAAGCAAATAATTGAAAGGAATCCCTTATATCGGGAAAAGAGCGAAAACAGTGAAGAGCTGATAACTTCCAGCACACACAGACTGTGTACGTGAATTGCAAAAAACGCACAAAAATCGGCTTACTCTCCCAGTTTCACATCGCTTAATCGCTGGCCGCCATGTAAGTCGCCATGTTACTGTTTTTCATATCATTTCTTGACTCAGCCAGTATCCATATTCAGTGACAACTTCGTTCAAGTCTAATGGTATATTGACTGGTTCGGCTTTGAAATTAATGCAAATGTTGTGAAGTGCACAGCTTTGTGATTTGTGGCACTTTAGAATGGATATTTGTAATGATTAACAAAATTATTTCTTTTTTAGCTCCTTTGTTATCAATCTTTTTCAACAACCTTCCTTAAACCTTCAATATAATGTAAAAAAAAGATTGATAATAAAGGAGCTGAAAAATGTATAATACTAGCTGACCCGGCGAACTTTGTCTCGCACGACATTTGTTATTTTGTATAATGAAATACGCGAGATGGCGAATCTACGGCGATGCAAATTGACGAAGAAAACCAACTAAAGGAAAAGGAGGAGCTACTGATTAACGCAATCGAGGCCCTAAAAAAAGCAATGTTGCTGCTAAGTTTCAGTTAAGAAATGAATTGCGCTTGAACCGGATTTAAATAATATGGGCGGTGCCATGCCCTCTTATTCAATATCTGCCCCTTAGGTGGTAGGTGGTAGTGGCAGCTCTCATATGAGAACGAACTTAGGCCAAGCTAGGCCCATTGTGATACCACAGGATCTCTACCCCCTTTTTATTTGTTGTTAGGATGTCTCAAACCAGCCCGAACAGGTGATGAAGCGTATTAGGCTCTTGGCGTCAACCTCCGATAAGTCCGCGAGGTTGGCTGTATGGTAAAACCCTAGATGTTTTTTCCGTTTCCTACAAAGAGCAGGACAAGTACAAAGTAGGTGGAGAATTGTTTCTTCCTCCTCTATGTCTCTGCAGCTTCTGCAGAAGTCGTTGGCCAAGTGGCCCAGCCCTAATCTAATGGCGTGGCTACCAAGGATACAGTGACCAGTGATGACTCCGACAACAACCCTGAGCGTGACCCTGTTGAGGTTTAGCAGACTTTTGGTGCGCTTCCAGTCCAGATTTGGCCAGATCTGTTGCGCTGTCTTGCCTGTCTCTGAGGCCGCCCATGCATTGTTAGCGGCTTTGGTCATCGCTTCCTCTATCACCAGCTTGCAGGTACTCAATGGAATACCTAAGCCGGCGAGTTCTGAGGATAGCTCCTTAGTCGTTCCTTGTCTAGCCAGTTCGTCTGCCCTGCAGTTCCCCGGGATATCTCTGTGACCAGGCACCCACACAAGGTGGATTTTAAGCTGCTCAGCCATCTCGTCAAGAGATTTGCGGCAGCTGATCACTGTTTTGGAAGTCAGAACATGAGACCCTAGGGCCCTGATAGCCGCTTGGCTGTCAGAGAGAATGCTAATATCTCGCCTAGAGACACTGCCCTCTTTGATCCAATTCAGGGCAGCTTCAATGGCTGAAACCTCTGCTTGGAATACGCTGCAGTGGTCCGGCAGTCTAAAAGAGTAATTTATACTAAGTGAGTCTGAAAAGACGCCTCCACCAACAGCTCCGTTTAACTTGGAGCCGTCGGTGTAGATCTGGTGTGAGTTCCCTATTAAGGAATTTGGGGATCAGGGTTTGGGTCCATAAGGTAAAGCACCTGACTGCAAGGATAGGGACATGGTCTGCATCTTCGGCTGCAATCCTTATGGGTACCAGGCCAAGCGGACTCAACGCCTCCACGTAGGTTGCTTCGGTAACCGGGCGGTCCCTTGGCGGCTGTTGGAGCCCATCTTTTCAGCCAGCAAAGTTTGAGCTGCGGAAATCCAGGAGCGTCTGACCCACAGTGGGCGGCTCCCTGGTCAGCGTCTGATCTCCATGTTAGGAGTGGCTGTTTTCTTATCATCTTTTGGTGTCGTGATAGATGTCAAAGAAACGCCACAGGGGAAGGCGACCCCCTTCATCAAAACCATTCTGGAGGGCTCCCATAAGGACTCTTTTACGGTGCAGGGAGTCGGAACCCCAGTGGGCGAGCGGGCTGTCTGGCGTCGTCATCCAACGACCGCTTAGGGTCCCAGGCAAAAGGCGCAGGAGACCATCGCACAGGCTAGCGCCTCTTTCCCCCACTTTCGGGGGTGATGCCTCAGCTCCGGGGCCTCCGACTCGACGCTGCTATAGAGGGGGAATCTATGATTCTCTCGCAGGGTAGCAGCGCCGGGCGGTGGACTCTGGGGCGGAGGCGGCACTCCTGGAGGAGGGGGACGAACCTGCGGCCACGGGTTCCACTCCTGGAATTTCATCGGAGGGGGAACGCAAGGCGAGCAGTGCTGCGAAGAAAGCCAAAAATGGCTACCGGCGCTCGCTTGCGTTTCTCCGAAAAATGAGTAAGGAGCCCAGATCCTAGTCTGACAAGGAGAAGGAGCTGGTAAAGAAGCACCAGAAGATCGTGGCTAAATTCGAAAAGAAGCAGGCGACGACTTCTGGTGCTGAGACTTCGACTATTGCAGCAACGCCTGGAGACAGGGCCACTGCTGCACAGTCGTCCACCTGTACAGCAACGGCGGCAAAGCCTGGTTTTAGGGCCACGGCCGCTACAGCTGTACGGCCGGACAGAGCAGGAGCGGCGAAGCCTGGACACAGTGCCACGGCTGCCTCGTCAATGCGGAAGGCTGATCAGAAGCCATCCACCTCGACAAAGCCCACTTCCACCATAGTGGAAAAGGCTGTCAAAAGGGGTGGATCGGGGGACGATCAGCCTACAGGGGAGGGGAAAAAGCTGAAACCCTCAGCCAGCTTCTCCTCTCCACAGGAGCTGCAGATTGCCGTAGTGGACAGGGCGATCCCGATGGGAAAATTCGCCCGGAAAACTGGCTCTCTGTTCAGGCGCGCATTCTGCGAGCGATGCTCGGGGCGGCGGACGATGAAATCGACTTCGACGGCGCTGGCTGGCAGAAGGGCGTCAAAATCGTCGGTTGTGGCAACAGACAGTCACTCAACTTCCTGGTGCGCACAATCGGCGGTCTTGAGCCTCTCTGGCAGGGAGCAAAACTCGAGGTCATACCTCGCGACCGATTGCCTCTCCGACCTATCGTCACACTGTGGGTCCCGCCTCCAGTCATGGAGGATGACGACACGTTGAAGCTGATAGGTCGGTAGAACAGCGGCCTTAATACTGGAGAGTGGAGAGTAATTTCCTCCACTACTAGCAAAAATGAGACGGGTAAGGACCTCGTGGTCGCTGTTGACCAACCGTCCTTCACTCATCTGCGAGACTCCTCTGGTGTTGTTAAGTTCGGCTTGGGTTCCCTAAAAGCTCGTTTCCCCAATAAGGAGCGCGCCACACAGGGAAAGGCTGAAGGTAGTGCAGATAAACATGCACCACTCTAAAGCCGCCACCCACTATCTTATGCAATTCCTGGAGGAGGAGGAAGTTGACTTGGCCTTGATCCAGGAACCCTGGCTCGTCAGAGGCAACGTTTGTGGATTGGGGTCAAGTCAATTCAGAGTACTTCATTCGCGCGGTGAAGGTAAGATACGAGCCTGTATTGTGTATAGAAAGTACATTAATCTGTTTCTCTTATCTCAATACAGTACTGGTGACCTGTGTGTGGCTACATGCGAACGACACGAGGGGCGAGACCTGATTCTGTCGTCCGCATACATGCCTTTCGAAGGAGAGGAACCACCGCCGAAGGAAGTCCGGGACTTTGCTGCGCACGCCCGATCACGGAGGCTCGACCTCATCATCGGGTGTGATGCCAATGCACACCACATGCTGTGGGGAAGTTCCGACACCAACAGTAGGGGTGAGTCAATTTTTGAGTTTCTTCTAGGCTCTAACCTTGTGCTGTGCAATAGAGGCAATACGCCGACTTTCCACAATAGGGTTAGGGAGGAAATCATAGATATTACCTTAGTTACCGACTCCAACACTATCTCCGTGGTCGACTGGAAAGTACTGACGGAATGTTCGTTCTCAGACCACAACCGTATAGTCTTTTCAGTGGCCATAGAGGTTGGATGTCCACAAACTTATAGGAATCCGAGAAAGACTAACTGGCCTAAATTCAGTGCACTAGTTTCTCAGAAACTGGCATCGCGCAAAGCGATCGCTACATTCGAGAGAAACAACATTGACAGGTCAATTGGTCTTCTAACGAAAGTGCTTAACAAGTCTTTTAATGAATCTTGTCCTAAAAGTCGAGCTCCACGGAAAACGAACGCAGTGTGGTGGACCCCAGAGCTAAGACAACTTAGAACAGATACCAGACGTCTCTTCAATAAGGCTAAACTTAGCCGAACTGAAGAAGACTGGGGAGCTAGCTTTAATAAGTATAAGAAGACTATTAGGGCGGCCAAGCGGGATAATTGGAGGAAGTTCTGCGAATCCCTCGACAATGTTAACGAGGCCGCCAGACTTCGCAAAGTGCTAGCTGGGGCATCACATACCCCTAGCAGCATTAGGAAATCTGACGGCTCGTGGACAGAATCGAGGGAGGAGCTTCTAGAGACTCTCATGAACACCCACTTTCCCGGTTGCACGAGTGTTGTTGAGACAACAACGCCTCATAGACAGCACTCGTCACGACCGGATGTATTAGTTCAGGAGATTATCGATGAGGTCAAAGTGGCATGGGCGATAGACACCTTCAACCCGTACAAATCTCCGGGTCCCGATGGTGTCATTCCGGCTATGCTGCAATGGTCTAAGGAGGCAGTGGTCAAAGTATTGGTGCGAATCTTTCGGGAATCTCTCCAACAGGGCTATGTACCACGCGCCTGGAAAGAGGTTAAGGTGGTGTTCATCCCCAAGGCGGGGAAGTCAAACCACATCACTGCAAAAGACTACAGACCGATCAGCCTGTCATCGTTCTTTCTTAAGACTTTGGAGAGGCTGGTAGATGTCTATGTCAGGGGAGTGGCACAGTCCAGGGGACTCTGCAGGACGCAACATGAGTATTGCAGGGGAAAATCTGTAGACAGCGCCTTGCATGAGGTCGTTCAGACGATCGAAAAATCGCTGAGCGTCAAGGAGTAAACGTTAGCCGCTTTCCTCGATATTGAGGGGGCCTTTAATAACGTCACTCTAGAGGCAATAACCAGTGCACTTAGAAAATTCGAAGTTGACGAGAAAGTGGTGAGGTGGACCAGCGATATGCTTAGTAGCAGAAGGGTTCACTCCAGCCTAGGCTCGTGCTCGGTGAGGAGGTTAACCACAAGGGGTACACCTCAGAGGGGCGTCCTTTCGCCTCTGCTGTGGCTGCTTGTGATAAACAACATCCTCGAGATCTTCGAATCCAGGAGGCTGCGAGTAGTAGCATATGCGGACGACGTCACTATCCTGATCCCTGGAAAATTTCTTTCCACCATCAGTGATCTTATGGAGTCTGCTTTAGGAGAACTCTCTAGGTGAGCATAACGGTCTAGGAGTTAACCCCTCAAAGACGGTTATGGTACTGTTCACCCGGAGATACAAAATACCGGAGTTTAGGCTGCCGAAACTCAGCGGCATCACTATCACCCTCTCACCCGAGGTGAAATACCTTGGCACCACACTCGACTCCAAGCTTTCTTGGAGACGCAACGTGGAAGAGCGGGTGAAGAAGAGCCTGAATGCCTTCTACGTCTGTCAGAAGGCCTTCGGGAAAAAAATGGGGGGTTGCGGCCGGGCATTGTCCACTGGATGTAGATGTGGATGCGATCATTCGGCCGATCTTATGTTACGGAGCCATTGTCTGGTGGCCGGCCACGGACACCAGGTCCTTGGCGACGCAACTGATGAAGGTGCAGAGACTGGCGGCTATGGGAATAGCAGGAACCATCAAAAGCACCCCCCAGGCAGGCCTAGAGATGATTCTACATCTCCACCCAATAGAGCAGTTCATTAAGTGCTGTGCCGCTAAAGGCGCTCTCAGGCTGAGAGAGGCCAACTTGTGGAAAGAGCACGCTTATGGACACTCTGGGATCCTAAGGTCATTTACGAGGCCAGGTACGGAACATCAATTAGATTCCTGCACGGACTATCTGATTCCATACCTGGATTTTGATTCGCGCGCACTTACCTCCTTTCCCTCAAGGGAAGAATGGGGACTTACAAGTGTAACAAGAGACGCCTCCATCACCATCTTCACAGTTGGTTCTAAGATGGAGGAAGGTACAGGAGCTGGTCTCCACTCAGATGTACTAGGGGCTCAACGGTCTTTCAGACTCCCGGACCTCTGTAGAATCTTTCAGGCGGAGATTTATGCAATCTGGAAAGCTCCTGAATTAATCCACGACAGCGGATTATCACCCACCGATATCACAATCTGTGTGGATAGTCAGGCAGCCCTTAAAGCGCTGGAATCAGCGACTGTGAAATCAAAGGTAGTGCAGAGTTGTCGCACTGCACTTCGCGGCATCGGACATCACCGAGTCACTCTCTGCTGGGTTCCGGGCCACTCTGGAGTGGCAGGAAACGAGGCAGCGGATGAGAGGGCAAGAAAGGGGGGCCCTGCCTCTCGCCGAAGTGGATAACTCTGTGCTCCCTCCGATATCTGCCCTGTATTTGCGTATTGACAGGTTGAGTAAAACTTACATCGAGTCCTCATGGCGGAGCAGAACTGATTGCAGTACCTGCCGGGCAATATGGCCTTCCCTTTCCGTGAGGAAAACACGATATGTACTGTCCCTGAGTCGAACCTCTATTAGGCAGCTTGTTGGAGTCATCACTGGACACTGCGCCATTGGATCTATGCTGGTCAAATGGTGCCTCTCGTCCAGTGATGTCTGCAGAAGCTGTGGAGATGAGGAAGAAGTGGAAACGATCCAACACTACCTGTGCCACTGCCCGGCTCTGCAGGAACGCTGACTCCGTACCTTGGGGTCAAGGTTCCTGGTAGACTTGGCCTGCGCAGCAGTAGTTGAAATATCGGATCTACTCTCCTTCATCAAGAGGTCGAATTGGTTTGCCCCGAACTGAGAGCCACTGGTTAGCTCCAGAATCTTCCATGAAGGGATTCACAATGGGCCATTTTGGCCTCCGAGTGGAAGTGCTGCCCTTGGGACGCACACACCCTTCCCTACCTAACCTAACCTTCCCTATTAAGGATGTTGAGCTTTCCTCCCAGTTGTTCCTGTCTGGAATGGTGCTTGTGAACTTTTTACTAAATTGCAATTGGGGGGGTGAAGAATCCAGTTCCCCGAACTCCTTCAATAGAGTAAGTATCCTGGCATGACCCCGGTTAGACTCCGACCATTGGCCGTTAGCCCGTAGCCTATAGCTTGTTATAGCCGCTAATTTCCTACAGTGCAGATCTAGCGGAATAAGGTGAAGCAGGGCTTCTAAAGCTGACGTTGGTGTTGTCCTAAGAGCGCCCGTGATGATGACGCAGGCTGCCCTTTGAACTTTGCGGAGGTGTTGGAGGAGCAATGTTTTTTCCAAAGCGTTCCACCAAACCAGGCACCCGTAGGTTAAGGGGAGGTTCTTTCAAATTTTTTTGAAAAAATGTTTTTTTTTTTACACATAAAATGAAAGCTGTATGTCCGTAGAACGAGTTTGTTTCTTCTACAGTGTTTCCCCAATTTTTTCCCGGAGCTGCTATCTTTCAAAGCGTTTTTCTCGGAACCACGTTTTCCATCTGAATTTTAAGGATATCTCTTGATCTATTGTTCTAATTTCCTTAATCTAAAGCATGTTTGAAAAGTGATCATTTTCTGTATGGCTTATACCTAAAACGAGCATAAGTTACTATTAAATTGTTATTTATAATTAAGGTTTAATAACAAAAAAAGTGGCAAAAAAAAAAGCGTTCAGCATTCACATTTCAGTCAATTATTGGTCAAAAATCATTATAGTTAGGTATAAGCCATAGACAATTTTATCTACTTTCATTAAAAAAAAACCATTTTCATTTCAGATTTCTACAAGAGGCTGTAGGCTTGAAATTCGGAGACGAGATTTTTCAGGCAGTGATCGACGAAAGCCGCCATTGTTCAGCCGCCATTTTGAATTTTGTTACAAAAAATATATCATATTATTGTATAATAAAATACCCATTCAACCGTCAAAACCGGATGTTTCTATGTTTTTTCATCATGCCACAAATCATTTCCAAACTTAGGCCTTTTATTGGCCAAATTTGAAAGAACCTCCCCTTAAGATGGGTCGTACGACAGCTGTGTAAACCCAGTGCGTCATATTTGGTTTTAGGCCCCAGATTTTCCCCAGTGCCCTTTTGCAGGTGTATAAGGCAATCGTTTGCATTTTGACCCTATTGAGGATGTTCGGTTTCCAGCTCAATCTCTTGTCAAAAATGGTTCCAAGGAATTGTGCTTCATTCTTGAAAGGGATTTCTGTATTGTTTAGTGATAGAGGAGGTATGGGTGGGGGTGTATACTTCCTCGGGAAGAGGACAACCTCTGTCTTTCCAGGGTTGATGCTTAATCCCCGACTGGTAACCCAGCTGTTTACCTTGTTAAGCAGTAGGTAGGTAGGTAGCAGCGACTGCGTGCTCTCAGAGCACACTCAAGTAGCACTATGCGCCGTTTTGTTGTCGCCTCCTCGTCTGGGTCTTCCCTGCGTGGGAGAAAATACTGGGCTCTAAAGCCAACCAGCATCGTCCAAATAGGACTTGATGCATTTTAGTCTTATTTCAGACAGATCAGCTAGAGAGCTAATCAGACTGTTCCCCAAGGAATTTAGTCTTTTAAATGCTAAGGCAGGGCAGCCGCAGAGGAAGTGCTCGAGTGTCTCACTCTCGTTGGTTTCTCTGCAGCTTCTGCAAAAGGGGTTGTGGGGGATTCCCAATCTCGCTGCGTGTAGGCCAATCGGCCAGTGACCCGTGATCACGGCCGTCAGCCTAGAAACATTCCTACGAGAATTTAGCAGCAGGTCGTTGGTTCTGTGGGAGTCGTAGCGTGGCCAGATCTGTCGAGCCACTCTGCAGCTGGAAAGATTGCTCCACCTACTGTCCGCCTTCCTAAGGAAATTTTCCTTTATCTGTTGTAGCCTTGCACTTAAAGGCGGTGCCACCCTTTCGGGCTGTGAGTCCATGGCAGATCCCACCTTGGCCAACTCGTCGGCTGACTCGTTTCCGCTGATACCCGCGTGACCGGGTATCCAGCAGATGGTAAGATCCACCCGGCCACCCACCAACCCTAGCAATTCTTTACAGTCCCTGACCAGTTTAGATTTCACTATGGGCTTGGTGAGTGCCTTGATGGCTGCTTGGCTGTCTGAAAAGATGAAAACATCCCTACTCTGGATTTCTTGCTGTAGGAGAATCCTGCAGGCTTCTCTTATTGCAAAGACTTCCGCTTGAAAAACATTGCAGAAATCCGGTAGGTGAAAAGCTTTTTCCACAACCAGATCCCTGGAGTAAACACCTGCCCCAACACCACAGTCCATCTTTGAACCGTCTGTGTATAGGGAGGTTTCTACGTTTGTAAAAACAGTTGCGTAACGCTCCCATTCCCTTCTGGAGGGAAAGAGCGTGGAAAACCTAACACCAAAGTCGGCACATTCTTTGGTGTAGTCCGTGTCTCCCCTTAGGTCCGTCGGAACCTTCGTGAGGATGCTACTGTGTCCGTAAGGTCTTTCCGTCCATTGAGATGATTCTCTCAGTCTCAATGCGCTAGAGGCGGCGGTCCGTCTAATAAAAGATTCAATCGGCAGCAGATGAAGAAGCGTATTTAAAGCATCAGAAGGGCAGGACCTCAAGGCCCCCGTAATCCCGACACACGCCGCCCTCTGCACTGCATTAAGTCTATTGACGTTGTGGTTCTTCTCTAACGCCGGCCACCACACCAGTGCTCCGTACGTGAGAATGGGTCGAACTATCGCTGTATAGGTCCAACGCACCATCTTCGGTTATAGGCCCCATTTTTTACCGAAGAGTCTGCTGTACGAGTAGTACGCTACCAGTGCTTTTCTTGCCCTCTCCTGTATATTAGATTTCCAGCTAAGTTTGGTGTCTAATATGACTCCAAGATATTTAGCTTCTGATAGCCTGAGCTCGCTACCGTTGAGCTTCGGCAATCGAAATGGGGGAATTTTGTACTTTCTTGTAAACAGTAGCAGCTCTGTTTTGGTAGGATTAATCGCAAGCCCGCATCGAGCGGCCCAGCTGCTCAGAGTGCTCAGAGCACCCTCCAAGATGCCACTAATTGTATCTAGGAAGGGCCCTGTTACCATAATGATGATGTCGTCGGCGTACGCAATCACCTTGACCCCACCTCGGTTAAGAGTCCTTAGTATGGGGTTCAAGGTAATTAGCCATAACAATGGAGATATTACCCCTCCTTGGGGTGTCCCCCTCTTTGCATATCGTGTGATACTCGAGTTGCCGAGTTCAGCCTGGATCTGTCTGCTACTTAGCAGAGCCGAAATCAACGAACAGATGCAACCCTCGACCTGTAGGTCTATCAGGGAGTTAACTATGGCTTCCTTATCCACGTTATTAAATGCTCCTCCAATGTCAAGAAACGCCGCCAGGGTATATTCTTTAAATGACAGAGATCTCTCTACGGTCCTCACGACCTCGTGCAGAGCAGTCTCGGTGGATTTACCTTTCGTGAACGCATGCTGAGCCGTGGATAGATGGTTCTCTTCCAGGCTTTCTCTTATATACGTGTCCAGTACGCGCTCGAGCGTTTTTAACACAAACGAGGTCAGGCTAATTGGCCTAAAGTCCTTCGGAAGGACATGTCCTCTTTTGCCTGCCTTTGGTATGTATACCACCCTGGCTTTCCGCCATGATTTGGGTATATAGTTCAGTGCTATGCAGCTGACAAAGAGCTCTCGAAGCCAGTCCATTGCGCCTTCCCTCATTCTTTGTAGCATGATGGGCAGAATTCGGTCTGGACCGGGACTTTTGTATGGGGAAAAGGAGCCGATAGCCCTGCGGGTCATCTCCCTAGAGATCACCTTCTGGGCGACCGCTCTCGACCTAGGGCTCCGAACTGGTAGCACCCTGGGTGCGGTCACATCGCATTCGGGGAAGTGAGTGGACGTTAAGAGTTCCAATGACTCTGCCACTGATTCCGTGGCTGTCCCATCCGGCCTGTGTAAAAGCGTCGGGGGTGAATATCCCTTGGCAAGAGCTTTGCTTAGCCTGGCCGTTTCCTTAACGTTCTCAATCGAAGAACAGAAGTTTTGCCAAGACTGTCTCTTGGCAGATCCAATAGCTCGCTTGTATTTGCGCAGACATTCCCTGTATGGCTGCCAAACCTTGGTCCTGTAGGACTCATTAAAGACTCTTCTGGTCTCCCTCCTCAACTCAGAAAGCTTCTTATTCCACCACGGTGGAATTGGTTTCCTTTCGTGACGAATCGGACAAGATTGGTCAAATGCTCTAGTGAGAGTTTTTTCGAGCCGATTTGCTCTCTTCTCTAACTCGGATATAGAGCTAATGCTAGATTTTGGGAACCTTAGGAATTGGGACCTCACGATACTCTCATATCTGTTCCAGTCCGTCTTCCGTGGGTTCCTAAACTTTTTTGGAGTACACACCGGTGTGTCAACGCTGAACATGATATATTTGTGGTCCGAGAAAGACTTTTTGTCGGACACCCTCCAACCCTCAATGTTCAAGTTCGTCTGGTCGAGTAGCAGAGTTACGTCGAGTACCTCCTCCCACCCCTGAAAGCTCTCTGAGCTCGGGAAGGTGAAGGTAGGAGAGTTACCCAAATTGCAGACACTAAGGTTATAATCTAAGATAAAGTTGAAGAGAGACTCACCCCTTTCGTTGTCCTCGCTGCTGCCCCAAAGTGTGTGCCTGGCGTTAGCATCGCACCCCAGCAGCAAGTCACATTTGGCGTTGCGGGCTGCCTCCACTAATGTCTGCACCTCCGCTGGTGGTGCCGGCTTGTCGTGGGCCATGTAAGAAGCCGCCACCATTAGGGGTTGCCCTCGCGCGTCCGTGAGCCTCACAACGGCGAGGTCGTCACTACTCAGGCTGCAACATAGAAAAGCGTTAATATGTTTCTTAGCTAATATGCAGGCTCTAGGTGTACCTGAAGAGACCCTGTACAGAAGACTGTACCCATGGATGTTTAGGCCCTTAACCGTAGAGTCTCTGACCCAGGGCTCCTGTAGGATGCAGAGGTCCACGTTCTCCTCGCTGAGGAGAACAGACAGGTTGTCTGAAGCACACTTCGAGTGCTTCAGGTTCACCTGCACGACCCTAAGCAACTTTACCGGGTTTATCCTTGTCATCCGAGGGCCGGTATGTCATCTTGACCAGTACCCGCGTCGGATGTCCAGACACGGATCCTGGCCTTTCTGATGCCATACCTCAGCTTTCCGTCAGCCTTTTCGATGGCCTCAACACTCTCTGGGTTGATCAGGACCACGAACGTCTGGCTGTTCTTCGAGGGCTCCTCCGCCTTAATGATGACCCAGTCATCCATAGGCACCTCCGGGTTCTGCAGAGCGAGTGTCTCCACTATTCTCGCATGGTCAGTCTGCCCCTTAGGCAACCAGATGCGCGCCCTCGGTCTCTTGGGGATCTCGCTGGCCGGTACTAGTCTGAGCTTCAGACCCTCCCAGGCGCCGCTGATCTTAGCGACGCACTCCAGCAAGAATACCCTCGAGGCCTCGTCGTCACATCTAATCACCCGATGGCCCCTGACCACGTCCGAACAGTCGAAACTGGGGATAGATCCTGGTTTTGCTCTCAGCTTTTCCAACACCAGGTCGGAAAGCCTCGCCTCGATCTTATCCCATCGCTCGCTGATCGACCGGCCCGTGCTATTAAGCTCGTCCACCAATGCCATACAGAGCTGGTCCTTAGCCCCTTCACGGAAGAGGCGGACCTGCTCTCTCGAGGAGTGCGGTTTCCTCCGCGGGGCGCCTCTGGCGTCCTTCACTCGTTTGGCATGGTTTTCGGACGAATCCTGGGACCTAACCCTTTTTAACATGGCAGCTGCCTTCCCGCTGGTAGTCGGCTGCTCTTCTGCTCGAGCCTGCGCTGCGAGGTACTCATCGACGACTGCCTGGTACCTTCGCTTGTCGGCTGCGTCCCTTTCGACCGCTACGCCCTTCTTTTCATTCTCAGCTATCTTAGCGAGAACGAATAGGGCGTGGTTGTAGGCGGCCTTCACTGTCCGCTTTTTAGGTTTTTTCGCGTCGCGCTTCTCTCCACTGGAGGTCTGCGGTCCGCTCGGTAAAACGGGTGTCGGGATGGCGCCACTGGCGCGCATCCCGACGCTCTCAGTTAATGTGTCCTGACTTAGCCCTGAGACGTTGTCCAAGTCAGTTAGGGAGAGGTTATCCTCGTCTCCCGCGAGTTCCGAGGCCAAACCGGAAGAAGCCATGACATGATATCATAATCGCCCGCTTTGCTCGACAAGGCAAGCGCGGCGGGCCTGAGGAGGTGGGGGCGAAACGATGGTCGACCATGACAGCGCCCCCTCTGCAATGGCAAGGCCAAGTACTACACCCGATTCGGCCCGGTGTCGGGGAGGCTCCGTTCGCCCACAGCCAGGTACTTCACCCCCCGGCTGCAAACCAATCAGGGGCACGGGTCGCATAACACCCTGATTTTGGGGGGAGATGTTTATTGACTTCCCAGTCTAGATCCGCAGTGTTCTGTATGGGTGTTCGCTGTAGCGGACTCCGCAGCAGTGTCACCTCGAGCAGGATGTGGCTCCGCACCACGCACTGCGGTCTTGGCTGCGGCAGAGGCTAGCGGTCGGGTACCTCCGGTACCGCGGCCGTAACATCGCTTGACCGAGCCCTGTGCTACTCAAGATCCCCAGCAGGAGATCCATTTCACACTCGACACCTTGTTAAGCAGTACTTGCATTAGATCTCTGATGGAGTTGGGAAACTTGCCCGAGATAGTGAGAACTATATCGTCTGCATACGCCGTTACCTTGCAGCACCCCCATCCCAGGGACTGGAGCAGCTCGTTAACTACCAGGTTCCAAAGGAGGGGGAGAGGACTCCGCCCTGGGGAGTGCCCCTGCTCACCCCTCTCGATGTAAAACAGTCGCCCAGTTCAGCGCAGATAACTCTGCTCTGCAGAATATTATCCACCCAGTTCGCCAAGCCACCCTCCACACCAAGCCTGGCGAGCGCGCCCGTGATGGCTGTAAGCTCGACGTTATTGAAAGCCCCCTCTATGTCCAGGAAAGTTGCTAAGGTGTACTCTTTGTGTTCGAGTGATTTTTCGATCGTGTAAGTCAGGGTATGTAAGGCTGTGTCTACAGATTTACCCTTAATGTAGGCATGCTGATCCTTCGAAATGAGATCCTGCCTGATCGTTTGTCGTAAGTAAATATCCAGCAATCTTTCTAGTGTTTTTAACAAAAAAGAAGAAAGGCTTATTGGTCTATAATCCTTAGGTCTAGTGTGGGAGCTTTTGCCCGCTTTGGGAATGAAGACCACCAGTACTTTGCGCCAGTGTTCTGGTATGTAGTTTAACCCAATACTGGCTGATAATATTGAATTGAGGAGTGTTAAAATTAACGGTCCGGCATGTTGAAGTTGTGCTGGGAAAATGCCATCTGGTCCTGGTGATTTAAACGGGTGGAAACCAGCGATTGCCCATTTGATTTTGTCAATCGATACGATACTGTTTATAGAGGCGACACGATTGGTGCTGGCCTGAGTTCCTGACAGCCTTTCGTGTTGGCTGATCGGGAAGTGGGTATTTGTAAGAAGTTCAAGTGCTTCACTTTCTGATGATGTCCAAGATCCATCGGGGTTTTGTAAAGCACTTGGGGGCGGTCTGCTGCCTACTCTTCAGCCACTGCTAGCTAGGATGTCCAGCTGGCGGGGATTGAAGGGCTGGCGGAATGTGACTAGACCTCCTCGTGGTGGCCGCTGGAAACAGCCACCGGGGTATGGTCTTGTCTTACCCTGTGTGGCTGGCTAACTAGTCACTTCCTATATCCAACTGCCTATACCTGGTATCCTCTCTGCCCCACATCCCCTCCCCCCCCCCCCTAATCCAGGGTGTTATGCGACCCGTGCCCATTGGATGGTTTGCAGCCAGGGGGTAAACCGGCTGTAATATCACGGAGACTACCCGATACCTGTCCACCTCGGGTAGTATTTCTGGACTTCCCATGGCATGGGAGTCTGTCATGGGCGACCTTCTTTCCCCACAACTTGAAAAGGCCACCGAAAAGCCTCGTCGGAGTAGGTGGCCGAACGAACCAGATGATGAGCTCTCAAACACGCGCCTCGGATGGGAAGGACGTCGGACACACTGACGCCACTGATCAGCACAGTGCTGAACTGACAGTAAGCGGTTGGATAGACCGACCGACAAGAAGAAGTCGGGGGAACAGCGAATGCTCCCATACGAGTGTGACAACCATGTCAACGATCGCAGTTGAGGAGGCACCCTCGCTTGGCGTACCCGCGCTGGTAGAAGCCACCGAGGCCATCTCTCTTAAGAGAAAGCGGCTGATGACTTCTCAAAAGAAGTGGCTGAGGAGACTAATGGCGTCGGGTAAATCATACGATGATGCACTCAAGACTGTGCTGGAAGAGCCGACAAAGACGGATGAAACTGGTGGCAGCAGCAGAGCGGATACGGCTCAACCCGTACCAAAAAGAACGAAGTTTAGTCCGTCCTTTGCTGAGGCTGCTGCGGCCATCAAAGTTGGAATTCTACCGGACGAATTCCCGGCTGTCTATCTGGGTTTGGAGGAGCAGAGGACGATCGAAGGGCTGATCAAAGAGGAGCTGCGTAAGCTCCCCGTGGATGGGCCTCAGATCAGGTTCCAAGGATGCTCGTTCAAGCCAGGATGGATTATTGTAAACTGCGCCGACGAAGCATCGAGGAACTGGCTAAGGGAGGTCATGACAAAAACCCAGCTGCCGGGAATGAAGGTGAAACTGGTGGAGGGAAAAGACATTCCCAAACCCAGTGTGGCCACCGCATTCTTTCCTGGCTGCTCCCTCCCGGCCGAAAATATTCTTCGAATGCTTCGTACGCAGAACCGTTCACTACCGACAGGAAACTAGAAGGTACTGAATAGATCTGTCGCGGCGCAGGGAACAACGTTAACGTTGGCCATCGACGACACCTCAGTAGGTCGGCTCTCTGAGCTGAAGGACCTTGCCTTCTTCGAGTTGGGGAGAGTTCAGTTCAGGGTGCGGACTGATCAGGGGATGAAGTCGTCGGTGACCAGCCGGGGCGGCACAGAGACGAGGACGCCGAAGACAGTGGTGGAAGGGAACAGAAACTCCACCAGCAAGCAAGCACTGGCGAAGACATGCGAGGACTGTCCACCTACAAGTGGACGGACGCAAGCCGTCACTCGGACCGAACGGACCAGTGACAAGACGCCAGGACAGGCATCGGTTGGGCCCGCAAAGCCTACCTCATCTAAGCCAGTCCGGCAGACTCGACTGACTGGGTTGGCGAATCCATCCAGACGACTGAGCCTGCTGGATAGGTCTGCACACACACCGAGCAGCAATGAACGGGTGCTGACGAGGGCAGAGGGGGTAAGCGTGCGGGAACCCACACGAAGGGACCAAAGGCGTAACTATGGAGATTGTACAACTCAATCTCCATAGAGCGTCGGCAGCCTCGGCTGTCCTAACTAGGACCACGAACACCTTGGGTCCTAGTATAGCCCTGGTGCAGGAACCATGGACCAGCACCAACGGTCAAGTCAGAGGGCTATCCCAGGCAGGTAAGGTATTATGTTGTCAATCAACTACAACCAGAGCCAGGACCTGCATCGTGTTTAATAACATATCTTTCTTCCCGTTAACAGATTTCGTTACGCCGGATCTATGCGCGGGTAAGATTACCTGGAACTCCAGGGAAATCATTATTGCCTCCGCATACTTCCCTGGAGACGACGACCACTGTCCACCCCGAATAGCAGAACAGCTCATTGCCTATGTTAGGGGCAACCACATGGAGCTCGTAATGGGCTGTGATGCGAACGCCCATCACACCATGTGGGGGAGCACGGACATAAATCCTAGAGGTGAGTCACTATTTAATTATATACTTTCCTTAGACCTAAGTACAGCCCCACATTTGTAACTAGAGTCAGAGAGGAAGTCTTGGATATGACCTTGACAACCTCGATGACAAAAGACCTTGTCAGCAATTGGCGGGTGTCTGACGAGCCGTCGTGCTCAGATCATAGGCAGATAAGATTCACGCTAGGGAATCAGATGCCAACCGTGGTGACATTCAGACCAAAACGACAGACTGACTGGAACAGCTATTGCTTCCAGTTAGGACAGGACGTCCCAACTCAAATCGAGAGTAGGATAAATACCATAGACAGACTAGAAAGGGCCTCTACAATTTTTAGAGATTCCGTTCTGAATGCCTATGAAGAAAACTGTCCCCTCAAGACCAAAACTTGTAGGAAACAGACACCGTGGTGGAGTAGTCATCTTAACAAACTGAGAAGGGAAGTAAGGAAACTATTTAATAGAGCCAAGCGCAACAACGACTGGCAGACCTACTTCCAGACTCTCACCAAATACAACCAAGAAATCAGGAAGGCCAAGGGGGAATCCTTCAAGCGGTTCTGTGAGGACGTATCAGATCTGTCCTCCAGTTACAGGCTTCATAAGGTTCTCTCGATGGAAAAATCCTGTCCGATAGGAACACTAGTGGATGGAAATGGGTCAGCCACAAAATGTGAAAAGGAAACACTTGTCCTACTCACCAATACCCACTTCCCGGGGTCAGTATACACAAATGATCCTCTGACAGGCAGTACTGGACAGGTGCATCGTCCAGGTAGGGAAGACTGGAAAACTGCCAAAGCTGTGTGTAATGCACCGGTAGTAAAATGGGCGCTGGAATCATTCTCTCCCTACAAGGCGCCGGGAAAAGATGGTATTTTCCCAGCGCTCTTACAGAGAGGAATGACAATACTAACGCCCATTTTAACCAAAATCTACGTATGTACTTTAGCTTTTGGGTACATTCCAGAGGCCTGGAGAATAGTTAACGTGATCTATCTCCCGAAACCTGGAAGAGCTGATAAGAAGGACCCAAAATCTTTCAGGCCAATAAGCCTGATGTCTTTTGTGCTTAAAGGCTTGGAAAAGGTCGTTGACCGGTATCTGAGGGAGGAAATACTCGCTCAGCATCACCTGAGCACGAACCAACATGCCTACCAGAAAGGTAAATCCACGGAAACGGCCCTATCGGCACTGGTAGGCAAGATAGAGAAGTCCCTGGCGGAAAAGGAAATCTGTCTAGTAGGTTTCCTGGACATAGAAGGGGCTTTCAACTACACAACCTTCGAAGCGATAGAAACGGCGCTAGAAGGACTACAGGCGCCTGCCACCCTTATAAGATGGATATCATCAATGCTGGAGAGCAGGGTGATTCAGTCTTAGGGGAGGCAGAGCTGTCAGCAAGCACAGCGCGAGGATGTCCTTAAGGGGGAGTACTATCCCCCCTGCTGTGGTCTGTAGTCGTTACGGACTAATCCGCTCTCTTGAAAAGCAGGGACATGAAGTCATCGCATATGCAGACGATTTAGTCATTGTGGTCAGAGGCAGAGACGGACATACCGTCTCAGACTTGCTTCAGAGCGCGCTGAGGATAGTCGAGCACTGGTGTATTAGACAGAAACTGTCTGTGAATCCAGACGAGACAATCATAGTACCTTTTACACATAAAAGGAAGATCGACCTTAGACAGACTATGATCTTTGGAAAAGAACTGAACTTCTCGAGGGAAGTTAAGTATTTAGGGGTAATCCTGGACAGCAAATTGAACTGGAAACCTCATGTTGATCGCGTCATAAAGAGGGCAGGCAATGCTCTCTGGAGTTGCAAAAGAATCTGTGGAAAAAAATTGGGGACTGAGACCGAAGTGGCTTCAGAGTTTATACTCCCTAATAGTTCTGCCGACTATCACCTACGGGGCAATAGTGTGGTGGAGAAAAACCACGGAAATAACAACTGTGGCTAAGCTGGGAAAACTTCAAAACTAGCGAATACCTGTATAACGGGATGTCTCAGTACTACACCAACGGCAGCCCTAAATGTTATATTGGGGATTCTGCCGCTGGAACTAAATGTGCAAATGGCTGCAACCATCAGCGCACACAGACTAATGCATAGTGGATCCATACATAGGGATGCACATGCAATCGGTCACCTATCCCGGTTGAAGGATAGGAGGCGAGATGGAGGCTTCTGGATGCCTCTGGATCTGATGCCACCAAGACACCTCTTCAGGAAGAACTACGTTACGTACATACCGCATAGGGAAGACTGGGCTGCCAATAGAATCAGTCTCACGTGTGATGACATTGTCTGGTACACCGATGGCTCAAAGATGGAAGGCGGAACGGGAGCTGGAATATTTAATACTAGCTCCCAATCAGCAGTCAGTGTGGGAGACACGGCCACAGTCTTCCAGGCTGAGGTCTTTGCCATAAACGAGTGTGCCAGAAAGATTCTGACCCTCAGTGTCAGGAGAAAGAGGATAATCATAATGTCCGACAGCCAGGCTGCAATAAAAGCTCTGAGCTCGACGACGTTTGACTCCAAACTAGTCTGGGAGACAGCAAATGTTCTCCAAGACATTTCAAAGGATAACCGGGTGATAATACACTGGGTTCCTACGCACTGTGGGCACGATGGAAATGAGGAAGCGGACAGATTGGCAAAGGAAGGGGCGGCAAAATGACCCTATGGACCTGAGCCAATCATAGGTGTTAGCAGAGCTCATTTCAGGCATTGTGTCAAACAGGAATTCAAAAATCGGGCCAACCAGAAATGGTCCAATACGGTGGGACAGCGCTGTTCCAAGCTATTCTTTCCGGCCTATTCGGAAGGAAAATCTAAATACCTATTGGACCTAAGCAGAAAGGAGCTTAAGTTCATGACGGGAATCCTGAGCGGGCACTGCCTGCTAAATATGCATAAAGCGCGACTGGGATTAACAGATAGCGAACTATGCAGATTCTGCATGGAAGATGATGAAACATCCGTGCACATCATAACAGAGTGTCCCGCTCTCTTACACGCAAGGAAGCGTATACTGGGAAGGGAACTAATCCAGACAAGAGAGCTGTCTGGAACCAATCTGGGAAAAATCAAGGAGTTCCTGGACAGTATTGGGGGAGATGAACTCCTCCCATAAAGAATAAGGGATACGACACAATAGTTCTCTTTAGACGCAGTGTCTCGGGCAGTTGATGCTCGGCTCCCGTATCTATTCTATTCTAAAGCACTTGGAATAAAGGAGGAAGAGGCAAGTAGTTTCCTGAGTCTTGCAGTCTCGGAGACACTTTCAATATTGCCACAAAAGTCGCTCCAGGAGTTTCTCTTAGCCTCCCTGAGGCTTTTCTTGTAGGTCTTGAGGGATTCTTTATAAAGGTCCCAATCTTCATCAGTTTTGGTCCTCCTTGCTCTGTTAAAGAGAGCCCTAGAGTGCTTCCTAAGCTCACTAAGATCATGGTTCCACCAGGGGGGTTTATATTTCCCACTGGGCATGTACTTAGGGCAGGCGAGGTCTTGGGCCTTGGAAAATGCTAGAGTAAGTTGATTAACAGCCGATTCTAGCATCGCTTGGGTGTTTGTTTCAGAGATATGAATCGTTTTGATGTGCCTATTCACTGTGCGGGTAAACAGCTCCCAGTTTGTTTTCCTGGGTTTGTTTACTGCTATAACCATCCGGGGGTCGCTGTCGAGAGTGAACTCTATATACCTATGGTCGGAAAAAGAGTGTTCATTGGAGACCCTCCAGTTCCTAACCTTGTCGGCTATATTCACCGAGGCAAGGGTGAGGTCTAGAACCTCCTCCCTATTTCTGCTTACAAAGGTGGGAGTGCGCCCTATATTGCACACAAGAAGGTTTGAGGTAGAAATGTAATCAAAAAGTGACTCACCTCTATCGTTGATGTCTGTGCTCCCCCAGATGCAGTGGTGAGCATTCGCGTCGCATCCGATCACGAGCGCAGTGTTGGACTTGGCGGCTTCAATAACAAGGTTCCTGACTGGATCCGGCGGTGGAGGCTCTGGATGGTGATGAGCCATATAGCTAGACGCGAACCAGTGGCATCTCCCCTTAAGCATCAGGGAGATGGAGACCAGATCGTCGTCGCTGAAATTAGGGAGCAGAGATGAAAAGATGAGTCGTTGTGAGTAGACGTGTTTTTGGTGTGCTGCAGTAAATCGATTGTTTTTATATACCACCGTCAACTTAACTGCGTTTGTGGAGTGATTTTTGGCGATACTTGCAACTGCCCTTGCTAAGTGAAGTTCTAGCGCAATAAACGCTGTTTATATTAAATAAAAATAGCTTTGAACTTGAATTTGAATATGAGCATGACAACCAGAGCTGCAAAAGTTATGCGTCAAACGGTTTCTACGCCACAGAATAGCTTGAGCAGTTCGGGGAGAGCTGAGAGTTCACCACATTCGGCTTGGTTCGCGCGTATGGAGGAGCAGTTAGACTCGCTGAGAAAAAATGTGATTGAGCAGATTACGGAGCGCATGAGGGAATACGAAGAACGGGTTATGCAGCGGTTTGGCGAGATGTCGGCGGAAATTACTAATTTCAAGAAGGCGATAAAAACCCTCGAAGAGCGTGTGGAAAAAGCAGAAGCGCAAATTGTGCAGAATGAGCTGCTGAAAAATGAAATTCTGCTACTCAAGGAGGAGCTCAATGTATGCCAGAATCATGCTGTGTCTGCGGATCTCATTATAAATGGTCTTCCGCAAGCTGATGGTGAGAGTATTGAGGAAATCTTCCACAATTTGTGCCGCTCTGTAAAATTGGCTCCGCTTCGCATTTGCACTGCTTTTCGGGTGCCAAATCTCAACAACAATGCTGCCGCACCTGTCATAATTAAACTTGGATCTCCTGATGACCGCTCTAAACTCTTCAAATCAATCGTCCGTTTTTGTAAAGAGGCAAAGAGGTCCCTGCTGCTAAGAGATGTTGGGCTCACCACTGATGGGAAAATATTTGTGCATGAAAGTCTCACCAAAAGCAACAGAGAGCTAATGCACTTTGCACTGCAGCTAAAAAAGCAAAAGAGATTGGCTGCTGTTTTCTCAATACGTGGGTGTGTTTATGTTCGTGTTCAACAAAGAAGCAAAGCTCTCAGGGTGCTGAATAAGGAGTACTTGGAAAGTATTGTTACTGCAGACTGCTGAAAATCTAAACGTCTGAACTCTAAAACAAATGTTAGCTGCTAAATGTTTACGTTTAAGTTGTTCTCTTGTACTATCTTTTCTTTCTTTCTCTTTCTTTTACTTTCAACTTTGTCTCTTTTATACCTTCATGTTTTTCTACTGCTTTGCGTGGTACTCTTTGCAATCGTATACGTACTTATATCTGCTTTCATACTCATTGACGCTGGCTTTCGTTGGTTGTTTCTGTTTTGGTCTTGTTCGTAATTGTGGGGCTGATTAATAAGCCTGACTCTGGCGTTGCTGAAAACCACAAAGTTCTGATAGACATTTTATGTAAACAATATGATGGCCTTAATGTAGTACACTTTAATGCACGTAGCTTAGGCAATGACAAACTTGATTACCTTAGGTATGTTTTTGAAGAGTCTGCTGTGGATGTGATCTGTGTGTCTGAGACTTGGTTTCATGGTGATGTCCCTGATCTTAATTTGTCTCTAAATGGGTATAACTTATTAAGGCATGATCGCGTGCTTAGGAAAGGGGGTGGAGTTGCGATATATTGTAAGAAAAACCTTAAACTAGGACTGGTGGCTAAATCTCTTGACACCGACACTGAGTTTATTTTTGCTGAAGTGGCTGATGGTGCAGCAAAAACTTTAATAGTATGCGTGTACAACCCTCACAAATGCTTCTCCTTGGATTATCTTTTTAATGAGTTGACGGAGTTGGTAGTTGAGTACGAATATGTGTTAATTTGTGGGGATTTTAAAAACTTGTTGACCAGTTAGAAGCTCTAGGACTTTGTGTGATTAACAAATATATACCAACTAGGTATGCGAATAATGCTTCACCCAGCCTGCTTGACTACTTTATTACACCTGACCCATCGCAAGTTTTGACGTTTGACCAAATTTCCTTCATCTCTGATCATGACTTAATATTCTGTACTTTAGATGTTGTGTTGAATCGTTCTGATCTTAATGTTACTTTTGTGTACCGTGACTTTAAATTGTTAAATGTCAGTTCTTTGATGTCTGAC
Source organism: Melieria omissa (assembly GCA_963971225.1). Classification (NCBI taxonomy): domain Eukaryota; kingdom Metazoa; phylum Arthropoda; class Insecta; order Diptera; family Ulidiidae; genus Melieria; species Melieria omissa. The sequence goes on along the minus strand of OZ020269.1, from coordinate 48,843,533 downwards.
TTGTGTAGTGTAAATTGGAACCAATGTTGGTTTCTTGACACTGTTGATAAAAAACTTGATTTCATTAATTATAATTTGTCTATGCTGTTTGTTATACATGTTCCTCTTCGTACCCTCAATGCTGTGAATAGTTCATGTCCCTGGTTCAACACAAAAGTTCGCTCAGCTATTAAAAAGCGCAATAAGTTGTACACAAAGTGGCGAAAAGCTAGGTCTGATGTCTCTTGGTCTAACTATAAAGCTGCCCGCAATGCTGCAACGACTGTCATTAGACAAGCTAAGCGTTGGTATTTCAACTCCAAGTTGGATCCTTCTCTTCCGGCTAAGAAACTATGGCGAAATCTAAGAAATCTAAAGATCCATGGCAAGGAAAACACTGGGTGTGAGTTAGATCCCAATGTATTAAATGATTTCTTTATTAGTGCCAGTAATAAACCGAGTTCTACTGTTTTGCCACAACATTTGCCGTCCTGTGATCGTGTTAAAGGGAAATTCCAATTCGTGGCAGTTTGTGAGGCTGAAGTGTTAAAATCTATAATGGACATTAAATCAAATGCGGTGGGTGAGGATGGAATCTCCTTAAAATTTGTCAAGCTTATTGCTCAGTTTATAATTGGCCCACTTACCCACATAATTAATCATTGCTTTACAAGTTCTTGTTTCCCTTCAGTGTGGAAAAAAGCGGTTGTCCTGCCAGTTGCAAAAAAGGCAAATGCCTCCTACCCTGGTGACTACAGGCCTATTAGTATACTGCCAGCATTCTCCAAGGTGTGCGAAAATTTGATGGCGACGCAAATTTATGCATTCTTGCAAAAGCACAACCTTCTCTCCCCTCTACAATCTGGTTTTCGACCTAAACACAGCTGCTCCACTGCCATGGTAAAAATACTTGACGACATTAGAATTAACTTTGACAATGATGACTTAACAATTCTTTGCTTACTCGACTTCTCCAAAGCTTTTGACTCGGTAGACCATAATCTCTTATGTGCAAAACTAATAAGCTACTTCGGTTTCAATGATAGTTCGGCGAAGCTTATAGCAAGCTATCTTGAGGGACGGACGCAAAAAGTTATGTCCAACAACTCAATGTCTCAGGCCCGATTGGTATGTACTGGTGTTCCACAAGGATCTGTCCTTGGTCCACTTCTGTTTAGTCTCTTTGTTAATGATGTTTTTTCTGTGTGTCAGTATGTGAATGTCCATGCATATGCTGATGATATACAAATGCATCTGTCTAGTCGTATTGGTCTCGTTGAGGATTTATGTTACAAAATTAACAGTGATTTGTCTGCAATTTCTGTGTGGGCAGCTGCCAATCACTTGTGCTTAAATGCGTCTAAGTCCTATGTCTTACCGATTTGCCATAGTGCAATACACGTTGACAACATCCCTAAGTTGTATTTAGGCTCAAGTGTGCTTACTTTTACGGACAAAATTAAGAACTTGGGATTTATTGTTAACTCTAGCTTAAGTTGCTGTGACCATATTAATGGAGTCGTGAGAAAGGTATATGCTACGCTGCGTAAATTGAGATTTTCAGCTTCATTAACACCCTTGGAAACCAGGCGTAAATTAGTTATACAACTAATTGTGCCCCTTATTGCCTACTCTGATGTGGTGTACAGTAAGCTTGACTCTAAATCATTACACAAAATTAATATAGCCTTTAATAATGCTACACGATATGTATACGGGCTTAAAAGGTATGAACATATATCCCCCTGGCAGAATAAAGTACTTGGGTGTAATATCGAAAATTACCTCTTTGCCAAAAATTGTATCTTTGTCTATAGACTAATGGAATGGAAAACTCCTTCTTATCTGTATGAAAAGCTCATACCTTTTAAGTCCCGGAGACATCACAATTTAATTGTACCAACATACAATTTTTTAATAACATCACGACTTTTTTTCATCAACGCAGTCAGAGTCTGGAACTCAGTTCCTGCAGTTATAAGGGCTGGGCTAGACAGAAACAACTATAGGGCTAAACTCTATGAGCATTTCCGTGCACTCTGATTCCAGAGTATCAATAATGATTGCAAGGCGTGGTTTCTTTTTCTTCTTTATTCCCATTCTATCTCTACTTTTCCTCCTTCATCACTTTCTTATCTTTTTCCTCCTTTATATCTTATAATATTTTCTATTATTTATAATACTTATATTATGTTTTTTAAGCCTATGTTTATTACTTAATTTTGTTATCGTAATTGTTTAACTTCAAATTTAATTCTAGTTTAAGAAATTGAATATTGATGAGGTGTTATTAAAAGACTCGATCTTACAACACTTAATGTATCTATTCTAAATAAATGAAATGAAAATGAAAATGAAAAAAAATATGCATTTAGTGATTTTTTCACAAGAATACAGAATGTGGGTCTACGTGTGCTGTTAGCATGGACCAGCCTGTAGTTTGTCGCTCCCAATCCACAAACCTTGTTGGCTACGAGCCATGGTTCTTGGATGAGAGCGATGTCGTCTCCGCCTTTAGAAAGGCGGAGGAGTAGTGCAGCCGAAGCTGCTTTAGAGTGGTGGAGGTTTATCTGAACTACGCGGACCATTGTCTATTTCGCTCATGTCTACCTCCACCACAGTAGCGTCGAGGTCGTCGTCCGTTTCGGCGAGAAGCTCGGAGTCCCTCCAGAAATTCCCGAAAGCCGTGGCCAACTCCGATCCCGAGGAGATTGATTCCGCCCGGGATAGGCGACGAAACGGCTTTGAGGAAGACGGTTGGTCATCTGTCGCCTCTGTTGCCAGGGTAGTCGTCTCGGCTGGCAGCCCCTGCGGGCCACCTTTGCCGGGGTCCGTCGTGGCTGGCAGCCCTTGTTGGCCGCCTTCGCCAGAGTCTGTTGAGGCTAGCAGCCCCGGGGGGCCACTTTCGCCGGTTTCGGTCTGCTCGTCCTTCCTGTATACCCTCAGTTTAATGTGCCCAAAGCCGAAGGCCACGACACCATTGGACTTTGAAAGGTGCTCAAGGGACTCCTTGTTCACAATTATAGTGGCACAACGAGACCCCTTGAGCTCCTCCAACTTAGCAATTTTCCAATTGTGCGTGGGTATCATCGGGTTTGACAATTGGAGGGTTTCGAGGACTCTAGCCGGATCCGTGGGCTTTAATGGGATCCAGGCTCTAGTCCGTAGTCTGCTGGGATCGATTCCCTCGGTACTACCTCGAGTTTAGCACCCGGCCAGATCTCTCCCGTTCTGGAAATAGCCATGCAGAAGAGATCCAGGGCCCTCTTGTCCGCACACGCAACCAGCTTTACGTGGCCTTGATGCCAACCGCACATCTGGTATTGTGGCACCGGGCCCGGATTCTCCTTCATGACGTCCAGAAAGATGTCGGCGAGGAAATCTTCCACCAGTTTCCAGTTTGACGGAGTGATACTTCCGTCAGGGTCGGAGCGGTCAACGACCGCCTTAATGAGACTGCTTTTTAACATGTCGCTGTAGGTGGCTGCTGTTCTGAGCGAGCTGCGCACCTTCTTGGCAGTCGGGGCCTCTTCCTCTGTAGAACGCTGCCTTTTGGCGGCGGTCTCAGTGGTCGGTGCCCCGTCAAGCTCCGCTAACCTAGCAGTGGCCCAGGTAAAGGACTCTTTTTCTTTTTGAGTCCTGCGGTTCTCTGGGATACATTGTATCCGTTCGAGTACTCGCTTAGCACTCTGGCGTTCTCTATAGCGGACTTTGGAGTCCTTAATTTGTCGAGTGCTTGCTGTTACCGCAGCTCCGCTATGTTTTTTGCTGTTGCTGGACGGAGGTCCGGCTTTGGCAACCACAACGTTGCTGGGGTCAGCTGTAGCACTAATATTTGTGGCTTTAGTTGCGGAAGCAGAGCCTTGGCATGGGATCTTCTGATCAACCAAGGATGCTCCTTTTTTGGAGCATTTTCTGCCCCTTATTCAATGCCCTCTGTCGAAAGCGAAAGTAGGTTCGTACTGTCATTGCTGAGCGACATATAGTTGAGCAAAATATGTTTTAAAATAATCTTATCATTAGAATGACTCATCTATGGGACGACGGAGTACTAAATTTCAGTGTTGTACAACTTACATTTTGGGACATATTCCATTATTATGATCTGACTCGTATGGGTGGTGCCACGCCCCCTCGTCCAATGCTTGCCCCATTTCCTCTGTCAAAATATATGAATAAATGGAGGGTTCGTACTAAGTTTAATTGCTGAGCGACTTATAGTTCAGCAAAATATTTGGGTCACAAAATAGTGCGACGCCCCTTGTCCAATGCCCATCAAATCTTATCATTGGAATGAGTCATCTTTGGGACGACGGGGTACTATATTTCAGTGTTGTACAACTTACAATTTGGAATATATTCCATTATTAAGATCTGGCTCGTATGGGTGTGCCACGCCCCCTCGTCCAACACTTGCCCGATTCCTTCTGTCGAAATATATGAATAAATGGTAGGTTCGTTTAATTGCTGAGCGACTTATAGTTCAGCAAAATATTTGGGTCACAAAAAAAGTGCGACGCCCCTTGTCCAATGCCCATCAAATCTTATCATTACAATGAGTCATCTATGGGACGACGGGGTACTATATTTCAGTGTTGTACACCTTACAATTTGGAAGATATTCCATTATTAAGATCTGGCTCGTATGGGTGGTGCCACGCCCCCTGAAAAATAGATAGTAGCCAATTCTCAGACCTATTGAATATGCATATAAAATTTCATAAAAATCGGTCAATCCGTTTCGGAGGAGTATGGTAACTAACATTGTGACACGAGAATTTTTTATATGAGATAAATATAAAAATAAATAATTTTATCATATAACTCATTAAAAATTCCCCTTTTCACCTTAAAGGGCTATAGTGCAATTCTCTAGCACCTTATAAGCATCTCCGTCCGCTTTTAGTTAATATTTCGGCACTGCTTATGAGCATTATTAAACTTGCACTCAGGAGTCCCTTCATTATAAGTTCGGTGAGGTGTCAGCAACCAAGGCTCCAACGGGTAGCCTGCATCACCTGCTTGGAATAAAAATGCGAGTATATACGAATTTGTATAAGTAATACAAAAATTATTGTTTGTAATTCTATGTAAACACCTAAAAGCCATGAATTTTCTTCACCGTGCAAGTATTGAGCTTCCATCCAGGGTGGGTTGCGTCAACGTAGCGAATTCGCATAGCCTCATCACAAACATTTAAGTACATTAAGAAGTATTATAATCTCAAGTTGGTTCTTAATTAATGCGGCAAAATTCAAAATTCTTACGAGCACCATTCACATTCAAACTATAAAACGCTTTCCGGTTATAGTACAAATACTTACTTTCCGGAGGACCGATGATCCGAATGTGCGTTCCGTTAATACAGCCGAGCACCCCTGGGATTTTAAATTTGTTGTAAAAGTGCAATTAAGTGGCACTTTTTCCTCTGCGGTCTTCTGCATTTATATCCATTTCGGGCACAATTTGCGCTCTAAAACGCTCCACACTTCGGAAAGCACTTCTGAAAATAAGGATTGCGCCAACCCAATGTCGAAGTCTTTGCCCACTCCAGTTTGGTAGCTGCCTTCAGCGAGGAACCGCAACGAAGCGCATAATTTTATAGTTGGCGTTACAGCAAAATTTGTTCGTGGTGCCGGCAAAGATTCTGTGCGCACTTCAAGCAAGTATTTGAATGCGGGTTTGTTGACGCAAAAGTATTTTACAAATCGATAGCAAATAATCAAAAAAATTTCCCCCGAGATTGCCGATAGGGCTGTATATTTAATATTGACGATATATGGATGAAGGGTTTAAGCCCGGGGCATCTTCTTGCAGAGACGAAAACGGGGATCTGGTTACGGATGCGCAGGGTGTACTGAGGTGGTGGAAGGAGCACTTCACCAAGCTGCTCGCAGGCGACGATGGGAACAATACCGCCAGTGGTGAAGATGTCCAGATGGCACCAATCGACGACGACGGTGTGGATGTGCCACCGCCCAGCCATGACGAGGTCCGGGTCGCTATCCAGCGACTCAAGAACAATAAAGCTGCAGGGCCGCATGGGCTACCAGCTGAATTGTTCAAGGCCGGCGGCGGTGAGCTGATTGGGTGCATGCATCAGCCCATCTGCAAAATATGGCTAGAGGAACGAATGCCCAACGATTGGAACCTCAGTGGTCTTTGCCCTGTGCTGAAGAAAGGCGACGCAACCATATGCGCCAACTACAGGGGTATCAGCCTACTTCCCATTGCATACAAGGTCCTGACGAGCGTACTATGTGAAAGATTAAAGCCACTCGCCAAGGCGCTGATTGGACCTTATCAGTGCGGCTTTAGACCTGGTAAGTCCACCATCGACCAGCTATTCACTTTACGCCAAATCCTGGAGAAGACCCATGAGAATCAAATCGATACACACCATCTCTTCATCGATTACAAGGCAGCATTCGATAGCCCGATAAGGGATCGCCTATATGCCGCATTGTCTGAAATTGGTATCCCTGCAAAGCTCGTGAGACTTTGCAGATCGACGTTGAGCAATACGCGCAGCTCCGTCAAGGTTGGAAGTGACCTCTCTGACCCCTTCGATACCTTTCGAGGTTTCAGACAGGGCGATCCTTTGTCCTTCGACCTCTTTAACTTCACCATGGAGAGTGTTCTGCGCAAGGCCGGTGTACATCGTAATGGCACAATTTTCAACAAAAGTGTCCAGCTCCTTGCCTACGCTGACGATATTGATGTCATCGGACGTAACAAGCGAGATGTCCCCGTTGCCTTTGCGGCTATCGAAAGAGAATCTGCCAAAATGGGTCTGGTGGTAAATGAGGGCAAGACGAAGTATATGCTGTCTACACGCAGGGACTCGCAGCGGCTAGGGTCTCACGTCGAGGCCGACAGGTATACTTTTGAAGTTGTCAAGGAATTCGTCTACCTTGGCACCGCCATCAACAGCAGCAATGATGTCAGTCTGGAGATAAAGCGAAGGATAACTCTTGCCAACAGGTGCTACTACGGTCTCGGTAGGCAATTGAGAAGTAGAGACCTCTCTCGACCGACAAAACTTTCACTCCATAGGACGCTTACCTTGCCCGTGCTCCTCTATGGCGCTGAAGCATGGACAATGACACGAAACGACATAGCGGCCCTTGGAGTGTTCGAGAGGAAGGTACTTCGCAAAATGTTCGGCCCTGTTCGTGTTAGTGACGACTATCGTATACGAACCAGTAACGAGCTGTATGAGCTGTATAAGGACATGGACGTAGCGCAGCGAATAAACATCCAGCGGCTACGCTGGCCCGGTCATGTCTGCCGCATGGACGACGAAGCTCCGGCGAAAAAGGTGTTCGATGCGATGGTTGGAGGTCCGCGGCGAAAAGGGAGGCCGTGTTTCCGGTGGAAGGATCAAGTTGAAGAGACCCTGTCATCTCTTGGTGTTACCAACTGGAGAAGGCGCGCGCAAAGCAGAGGCGTCTAGAGAGAAGTTTTGCGGCAGGCTGTAACCCGATAACGGGTTGTTATGGCCAGTTAAGTAAGATATATGGATGAAAAATGTATGTGTAGCTATGGGGCATGGTACCACAGTTTTTGTATTCACCAGCGAATAATCAAAAAACCGAACTCAGAGACACCGCATGCCGAACTGGCACAAGAATGCGGTAGTAGCAGTGTTTCCATCTTTTGTTTACATCATCGGCACCACCGCATAGCCGAAGTAAAATGAAGATGAGATAGTTTGCTGTCGTTTAGTATTGCTAGGTGATGATTCGATTGTTTGGTTTAGTGATATACAGAATGAATGCTTCATTTGCGGTGGTGATACATACACCAATACCACACTTTGCGTCGTGGTTACGTTCCAAAAACACAAGACGCAAATTGAAACGACGCAAAGTGAATTATGATTTTCTATAGCAAACCATGTCAAGATCGAAAATAGGTTCCGGGGTTACGAAAATACTATATATATATTGTTACGATTACTACGTCTAGTGGGCTGTTACGTATCACTGGATTGTGCAATTTGAAAATGAAACAACTTTGTTTATCTGAACGCAGCCAATTAAAAACCAACAGTCACTTTATTATTCACAGTTTACACTTTACTGTTCGTACACTTAAGTATTTGCTTAATTACTCCGTGTGGTTGTTGCCAAATTTGAGAGGAAAATAGGGACAACCAACTCGGCGGAGCAAGGGAAACCAAAGGTAGCCCACAGCTCCAACGCTACCCCCAGGGGGGAGGAAAGTGCGACGGCAGTCCACGTTGCAGCCAACAAGTCACGCAGTGACAAGGCTGCTAAGGACCCAGCCGGCGCGGTTCCCTCCACCAGCGGTAAACCAGCTGGAGCCACGGCTAACACTGCGGCTGCTGCTGTTCGAGCCGCCAAAGTGGGGAGCAAGCCGGTCAGCACCGAGGCTGGCACCACAAAGGCGGCAACGGCTACCTCCAAGGTTGGCAAAGCTGCTAAGAGGGCCAGATCGGGTGAGGAAGCTCATAAGGAAGCTAAAAAGCACAAGACTCATCAGTCTACCAGCTTTTCAGTCCCAGACGAGTTGCAAGCAGCCGTTATAGACCGAAATGACCCGGATGGGAAAATCTCGGCCGCAAACTGGCTGCTTGTGGAATCTAAGATCTTGGACGCCATTATCCGGGCTGATGGGGAAGAAACCATTTTCGACGGGGCAGGCTGGCAGAGGGGCGTCAAGGTCATCGGTTGCGGCAACACGAGATCATTGGATTTCATCCGTTCCGTAATCGCTGGCCTTGGCGAACTATGGTCAGGCGCCAAGTTGGAGGTCGTATCGCGCTCCATCCTCCCTTTGAGGCCTGTAATCTCTGTATGGATTCCGCCCCCAGTACCGGCGGCGGAATCTATGCTGAAGGTTATAGGCGTTCAAAACAAGGAACTGGCGATCCAAGATTGGAGAATTGTTACGAATACCAAGAGCAAGAACGGCGTGGGTAATGATGTGACGATTGCTATAGATCGCCAATCATACACCCACCTCATTCAACGCTCTGGTGCCATCAAGTTAGGGTTGGGTTCCGTCAAGGCGCGTTTTCCGGGTCACCGTGAACAAGCCGCGGAGGGAACGGCTACGGGTGGTGCAAATTAATTTGCACCACTCCAAGGGAGCAACCCACGACTTGATGAGATTCATGGAGGAGGAGGATATTGATGTGGCCCTAATCCAGGAACCATGGATTGTAAGGTCTAAGATTTCTGGATTGGGGTCAGGTCGATACACCCTACATCACCCCTCAACTGAAGGTAGGTTACGAGCCTGTATAGTAGTAAAGAAAGATATTAATTTATTTCTTCTCTCCCAATACAGCGATGGAGACCTCACGGCACGTATGGTTGAACAAGAGGGTGGGCACTGCCTGATCCTCGCATCAGCCTATCTGCCGTACGAGGAGCAGGACCCACCATCCCAGGCGGTCGGCGATCTGGCCAGCTTCGCCAGAGCAAAAGGACGCGCTTTGCTGTTGGGCTGTGACGCCAATGGCCACCACACGCAATGGGGAAGCAGCGATATCAACTCGCGGGGTGAGTCTATTTTCCAATTCATTCTTTCCACTTCTCTTAATATCTGCAATAAGGGCAATACGCCCACTTTTCAGAATAGGGTCAGCGAAGAAGTTATAGACTTAACTCTACTTTCTGAGGCAAATGACGTTAGGGTGGACAACTGGAGAGTGTCAGGTGATTGCTCCTTCTCGGACCAAAACCGCATACTCTACGATGTCAACTTTGGCGTAGTTTGCAAACCACCATTCCGAAATCCAAGAAGGGCAAATTGGGAAAAATTCTCTAACATCGTGAAGTCGAGACTGGAGTCGAAACGATTCGACGTGGTCACTGACAAACACGATATTGAGAACTCAATTGAACTTCTAACGGGGACATTGAATACTGCTTTCAAGTTTACCTGCTCGTTAAGTCGGGTCAAAAAGAAGCACAGCGATAGCTGGTGGAATTCTGATCTTCGACTACTTCGACAGGAAACGAGACGGCTGTTCAACAGAGCAAAGGCGCCTTCAAAAAAGCTATTACCGCGGCCAAAAGAGAATCTTGGAGAGCCTTCTGCGAATCGATCGACTGTGTCAACGAATCGTCCAGACTGAGGAAGGTCTTGTCTAAGCAACAGTGCGTTCTTAGCGGCATCCGCAAGCCTGACGGTACTTGGACAGAGTCCAGTGAAGAATCGCTCGAGACTCTAGTAGAGGCACACTTTCCCCAGTGTGAAGTTTCTGCTGACTCCGATAACCCCGGAGTCCAGCTCGGAACTACGACACTACCAGAAGATGTGGCCAGGATAGTGGACGCAAAAAAGGTCGAATGGGCAATAAAGTCGTTCGACTCTTATAAGTCCGCAGGGCCTGACGGCATCATCCCAGCGATGCTGCACCAGGCCGGACAGTGTATTCTTCAGCCCCTTGTGAACATCTTCAGTGGATGCTTACTAGGGAATGTAGTTCCAAAGCAGTGGAGAGAGGTCAAAGTCGTTTTTATACCAAAGGCAGGCAAACCAAGCCACACAACGGCTAAGGACTACAGACCTATTAGCCTCTCCTCATTCTTACTGAAAACGCTGGAAAGGCTATTGGACAGATACATACGAGACTATCAGGGACTAGCTTCTACGCTCTGCAGGGCGCAGCACGCCTACCTCCAAGGGAGGTCGGCCGACAGCGCACTTCACAGTGTGGTCAGTCCCATAGAGAGTTCCTTGGCCTTGAAGGAGTACACAATGGCAGCCTTCCTCGACATAGAGGGGCTTTCAACAATGTCACCACTGAGGCTATAACAAGAGCGCTTAACGCACACAGGGTGGAAAGGTTTGTTACCGATTGGATTGAAACTATGCTGCGCGAAAGGATAATCAATTCAACGATAGGACCAGCCTCCATCAGAAGGAGAGCCACAAGAGGAACTCCTCAGGGAGGGGTGCTATCACCTCTTTTGTGGCTATTGGTTGTGGATGAGATTCTGAAAGTCTTTGAAAGAAGACGCACCAGAATAGTAGCCTATGCGGACGACATCGTGGTCATGATTCAGGGCAAATACCTGCCAACTATCAGTGAACTGATGGAGTCCTCATTGGCTGTTTTATCTTCGTGGGCAACGGTCTAGGGATAAATCCTGCACAGACTGAACTAGTCCTGTTCACGAAGAAGACCAAGATTCAGAACTTTGTTCTTCCCTGCGTTGATGGGCACACCCTGAAACTGTCCAGGGAAGCCAAGAATCTGGGCATTATTCTGGACTCAAAACTTTCGTGGAAACGGAACATTGAGGAAAGAATGAAAAAAGGACTAAACGCGCTGTATGCCTGCAAGAGAGCCTTCGGTAAAAGGTGGGGACTAAAGCCGTACATAATCCACTGGATGTACACGGCAATAGTGAGACCTATCATTACCTACGGTTCTCACGTATGGTGGCCAGCCATGGATAAAAAGAGCAATCGAGGCAATCTGGAGAAAGTTCAAAGACTTGCCATCATGGCAATCACAGGTGCAGCGAAAAGCGCACCGCGGATGGCCTTGGAGGTTTTTCTACACCTTTCTCCGGTGGAACTGTTCATTAAGGCCAGTGCAGCAAAGACAATCCTCAGACTGAGGGAGTCTAACCAGCTCAAGCAGGCCACTCATGGACACTCCAGCGTACTGAACGCCCTCGCAAGTAGCGATACCACACAAGGCCTTCTTAACAAGGCCACTGATTATCTGGTAAAGCGAAACGACTTCGATTCGAAGATACCCATCGAGTATCCCTCCAGGGATCGCTGGCAAGAGCCCGAAGTTAATGACGCGTCAGCGGTCTACTTTACGGACGGCTCGAAGACAGAGGAGGGAACCGGTGCTGGTGTTTACTGTAGAACGCAGCAGGTCCACTGGTCATACAGGCTGCCGGACTATTGCAGCGTTTTTCAATCAGAGGTTTTTGCCGTCATGAAAGCAGCCGAGCATATCAAAAACTCCACACTTAATGAGGCCATCATTTGTGTGGACAGCCAAGCTGCTCTAAAAGCAATTGAATCTGCTGTGGTCAAGTCGAAGGTAGTGCTGGACTGCCGGAGCGCACTGGTCAGCATAAGGCACTGCAGGGTAAGTCTGCGATGGGTTCCCGGACATAGTAATATCGATGGGAACGAGCACGCGGACGAACTGGCTCGTGCAGGGTCAGCGATGACTGCCAGTGAGGCGTTCGACACGGTGCTACCACCGCTCTCTGCCACAGCGGGTTCAATCGGAATGTGGCTCATTCAAGCTACAAACAGAGCCTGGTCAACCAAGAGCGATTGTAAGATTGCTCGCACGCTGTGGCCAGCGCTGAACATGAGAAGAACTAAGAGCTTGCTGCTCCTCGACAAGCATGCTATGCGCATGGTCACGGGGGTAATCACAGGTCACTGCGCCATCGGCGTAATGCTATGCAAATGGCGTCTGGCGACCGACGATTTATGCAGAAGCTGTGGAGACGAGGAGGCGGTGGAATCGGTCGAGCACCTGCTTTGCCACTGTCCATCACTACAGAACCGACGGCTCCAAACTCTTGGGGCAAGGTTCTTCGGTGAACTTGTGGAGGTAGCGGATGCACAGATCACTGATCTACACAACTTCCTCGCGAAGACCAAATGGTTCCCAAAAGATCCGGTCTGGATCTACAGGGAACCGAACAGATAAGGGAATGCACCGGTGATATAAAAATGAAGGGAATCACAATGGGCCCAACAGGGCCTCCGAGTGGAAGTGCAAATGCACACTCCCCTTCTTTAACCTAACCTAACCTACTCCGTGTGGTAACTTCACTTGTCAAAACCAGACTGACTCGCTGCGCCGCATCCGGCTGCCTTTTATACCTGCCAGGCCATCGCGCAGATCGTTCCCGCACATTCCGGAGTGGGCTAAAAGTTTCCATCATTGCCAGGTTGGACTAAAAGTTACCATCGCGGCCGTCGTTGCCAGATTGGATTATAGCACGGCACGTAGCGGCAGGGTTGCTTTGCACAGCGACAGACTGTCTCATCGTTACACTGCCCACCACTTAGACTTGTTCGTCCCGAACAAGTGCCGAGGCTCCGCTGTGATGAGGCGCCAGGCGCTCCAAATGGACTACCTTCAGCTTAGCGCCTCTATTGCTGCAACGTTGAATCCTGTATACCACGTCGTTAATCCTAGTCACGACTTCGTACGGTCCTTCCCATGACGCTTGAAGTTTCGGAGACAAACCTTTCCTCCGCTGCGGGTTGTAGAGCATTACCAGATCGCCTTCTTTGAACCCTGCTGAGTTGGTCCGTAGATCATATCTGGCTTTCTGCTTATCGCTGACCAGTTTGGTGCGGCTCCTTATAAACTGGTGAATTTGCTCCAGTTCCGCCCGCTTATTGACCACGTAGTCCGTCTTAGCGCCTCCCGTCGTGCTGACTACCCCGAACTTCAAGTCAGCGGGTAACCGCAACTCTGTGCCGAACACTGCTCGGGCTGGGGTGAGTGATGTCGTGTCGTGCGGGGCTGACCTACACGCCATCAGGAACAGGGGGATATGCGTGTCCCAATCCTTTTGATTCCTGCCTACCACTTTCCGCAGGTATTCTTCCAGTGTCCGGTTAAAGCGTTCCACCATGCCGTTGGACTGTGGGTGCAAAGGAGTTTTACGCGTTTTCTTTACCCCCAGCAGCCCACACACTTCCTTGAATACCGCAGACTCGAAATTCCGGCCTTGATCTGAGTGCAACTCCAACGGAACTCCGAACCGGGCTACCCAGTTGTTTACCAGTTTTTCCGAGATCGTAGTGGCCTCCTGGTTAGGAATAGGGTACACTTCGGGCCATTTGCTGAAGTAATCCATTACCACCAGCACATATTTGTTGCCTTGAGTGCTAGTTGGGAATGGGCCGGCGACGTCCATAGCAATCCGCTCGAAGGGCGCTCCCATGTTGTACTGATGCATGCGGCCTCGAGATTTTCTTGTCGGCCCTTTCGCGGCTGAACATCGGTCGCAGCTCTTAATCCACTCGGCTACAGACTCCTGACATCCTACCCAGTAGAATCGTCTTTTTTATTTTGGCGACGGTTTTGGTGATGCCCAGGTGCCCTCCACTGGAGTCGTTATGGTATGCCTCAATGACCTCGTTGATTCTGCATTTCGGCACTACCATTAGGGAGTTGCTGGTCCGACCATCCGCGCTCTCCCATTCGCGGTACAGGCATCCATCTTTCAGCCTTAGCGATCGGGCTTTCACCGGCCATCTCCTGCCAGTCTGGACGTGCACCTTGCTCCTTGCCTTCGACGATTTTTGCAAGATCCGCATCCTCACGCTGGTCTTTTTGTAGCCTCTCCGCCGATCACTCTTCCTCTGGCATAACGCTTACCAACAGGACGTCCACTATCTGTTCTTTGCTTTCGGCTCGCGAGCACTGCCTGCATTCGACTTTGCACGGACGGCGGGACAAGGCATCGGCATTTCCATGACTACTGCCTTTGCGATGCTCTATCGTGTAGTCGTAGCTCTGCAGTCGCTCGATCCACCGCGCCAATTGCCCTTCAGGATCTTTAAAGTTCAGGAGCCATTTCAATGCCGCATGATCTGTGCGCAGGCGAAACCTTTGTCCATACAGATATTTGTGGAAGTGTTTTACGCAGTCCAATACCGCCAGCAGTTCTCTCCGTGTCACACAGTAGTTGCGTTCCGGTTTCGATAGAACCCTACTGTAGTACGCTATCACTTGTTCCTGGCCGTCTATTATCTGTGATAGAACACCGCCAATACTATTCCCGCTTGCATCCGTATCCAGCACAAACATCTTCCCAGGCACGGTGAAGGCCAGAATTGGAGCACTGCACAGTTTTTCCTTCAGACGTGCAAAAGCCTGTTCCTGCTCCTCGTTCCACTCGAAAGCTTGGCTCTTTTTCGTCAGTTTGTGCAAGCTGCTGGCTATGTTCGCGAATCCCGGAACAAATCGGCGGTAGTATGTACACAGGCCCAGGAAACTGCGGAGTTCGTGTAGATTGCGTGGCCGGGGCCACTCCTTCACTGCCGTGATTTTGCCTTCATCCGTATGTACTCCGCGGGCGGAAACCGTATGGCCCAGATACTTGACCTCCTTTTGGAACAGCGAGCACTTCTTTGGGTTGAGTTTAAGCCCAGCTTTTTGTATCCGCTCGAATACCTCCTCCAGCTTTCCCAGGTGGTCGTCGAAGCTTTTACCCATCACGATTATGTCGTCGAGGTACACCAGGCACGTCCGCCAATGCCCTTTTAGCCCTTTTAGCACGCGTTCCATTAGCCGCTCGAATGTTGCTGGTGCGTTGCAGAGTCCAAACGGCATGACGGTGAACTGCCACAAACCATCGCCAACACTGAAAGCCGTTTTCTCCTTGTCCTTGTCTGCAAGCTCTACCTGCCAATAGCTGCTGCGAGTGTGGAGAACCACTGCGTGTCTGACAGTGTGTCCAGGGTGTCATCGATCCGAGGTAGTGGATAACTGTCCTTCTTGGTCACATCATTGAGTTTCCGATAATCCACACAAAATCGGGTACTGCCATCCTTTTTCTTGACTAGCACGACCGGCGAGCACCAGCGGCCCGAAGACGGCTCTATGACCTTGTCTTTCCGCATGTTCTCGATCAAATTTGTGACCTCCTCCCTCTTGGCCAGAGGAACTCGTCTTGGCGGTTGGCGAATCGGTTTTGCACTTCCGGTGTCGATGTTGTGCTTCACTATGGCTGTTCTTCTTCTGCTTCTGCCGCAAATGTTGACCCATAGTGCTGCAGGAGTGACCTCGCCTTCTGTTTCTGCTTGGCCGTCAACTCGCTGCTCCACTGGTTCTCCTGCGGTATGGCGGCCATGTTAAAACCGCTCTTCTTATTACCTCCAGGCGGGCTACTCTCGCAATTGACCACCGCTACAGCTTCCTTACACTCGCCAATTACCTCATCTTTCCCGACATATCTGGGTGCATTCAGGGGGTTCAGTATTCTGACTGGTATCCTGCCATTTTTAGGTTCCACTAATGTACGTCCGATGATGATGTTGTCGTGTCCTTGTTTCGGTGCTTCTACTACCAACAGCCGACTCGTCCCATCGTCCTCGTCCACTTTTGCCCACACAATTGCCTCAGAATTCGCTGGTATCCTCCTGTGTTGACACGATACAACCTTCCTTACCGCCACGCTTCGCTCATAGCCGGCGGTAAGGAAGCGGGAATTAAACGTTGGCATATCTCAGCACATTTGCCTTCAGGTCCAGCGTAAAACCGTGCCTAATCATGAAATCCACGCCGATAATCACGTCGTCCATTATATCCGCGACGATGAACTCATGTTCCAGGCTGCTGGTGCCGATAGCAATCGTTTTTGTAACTTTCCCTCTCACCGGCGCGCGCTCGCCAGTCGCAGTCTGCAGCTGTATGCCATGCAGCGGTTCCCAGTTCTTCAGCAGCTTCCTTTTTATGATCGAATATGACGCTCCAGTATCCAGTGTCAACACGAACAACTTTCCATCTATCCTTCCTTCAATTTTCAAGCTGCTGGGCTGTCGTTTCAGCTTTGAGACAAGGATGGTGGGGCGGCAGATTGTGGGGATCAGCTCACGCCCCTTTGGGCGTTTAACGGCTCCTCGTCCTCAGCCCTGCGCTTGTTGGCTGAGCCTCGATTGTCAGTATTCCTCGGTTCAGGCGATTGCGATCGAGAACGGGAACGCCTCTTTCGTTGGCGGCAGTCTCGTGATATGTGGCCCTGCTTGCCACATACCCAGCAAACAACTTTAGAGGAGACCACCAGTGGCCTGTCAGGTGGCTCAGAGCTTACGGCCTGGATCGGAATGTCTTCGTCCGGCTGGATCTGGCATATCCTCGCAGGTGCATACCGAGTGCTCCCAATTCATGTCGCCTCGTATGTCATCGCGCTGGTCACCGCCTCCCTAAATGTCGGCTTGCCCATCATCAACGCACTGCGACGTGTCTCCTGATCATGAAGACCTTCAATAAACGCTTCAATCTTCATACTTTCGAGATCATCAGCGCCGAAGGACGGGTAGCACAGCTGCACGAGCCGCTCAATGTCTGCTGCATATGCCTGCAGCGCCTCGTTGGCCCTTTGCCTGCGATTCTTCAGCTCACAGTAGTACAGCGTTCTGTTGTGCTCGTCGCTGCATTTGGCTGCTAGCGCCCTTATGACGGTCTCGTACTCACTTCGTAAACATTCTGGAACGGATTTTATTACCTCAGCCGCAGTCTTTAAGAGCCAGCGCCAATCTCCGACCTTTCCTTACATCGGTCCACTGATTTTCCAGAGCAGTCAAGTCGAATTGCAGCTTGAATGTATCGAACGGCGTAGTCCCATCATAAGTAGGCACTTCTGCTCGGGTGGGAACACTTTCCGGAACCGGCGGCAACCATTCTCGTGGGTGTACCTCCCTAAGCCGCTCGTCCATTTTTCTGTTCATCGAAACTTCCAGACTATAAACTCGTTTGTTCAGGGAATCATCAAGATCGTCAACACGTTTGTTCAGGGAATCATCCAGGTCGCCAACGCGTTTGTTCAGGGAATCATCTAGGTCGTCGACTCGTTTATCCAAGTGCTCTACCCGCGTCTCCAGGTGCTCAACTTTCCCATTAATCCTGTCTGAGATTTCCTCCACTTTCTGCTCCAAGCGCGCAGAATTTTCCTGAAGCTTGACTTCCATTCGCTCCGCCACTTGCGCCGATATTTCCTGGGTCGCCGTCTCCATTTTCGCTGCCATCTACTGATTCGAAGATTCCAGTTTCGCTGCCATTTCGCGATTGGAAGTCTCGAACATGCCTTTAAGTGCAACCATTAGCTGGCTCATGTCCAATGCTTGTAGTGGCGCAGCCGCTGCAGCCGTACTTTGCATCGACGTAGCACCCGCAGGCGATTCCTCCACTTTGGCCGATGCCTCTTGTTCTTGCGCTCCGAACTCGTGCACAGTCCAATCGACGCCTCGTTCCTCACATGCTTCTTGCAAGCGCAACTGCAACTCCACCTTTCCGCCAGCCGTCGGCAAATTCCAGGCAGCCAGCTCCTTCTTCAGCTGGTCCACCTTCCGCAGCTCGAGTTTAACCATGTCCGTGCTTTATAATTTTATTTTATTTTCAATTTTCCACAATCCCACTTCTGACACCAAATGTTACGAATACTAAGTCTAGTGGGCTGTTACGTATCACTGGATTGTGCAATTTGAAAACGAAACAACTTTGTTTATTTGAACGCAGCCAATTAAAAACCAACAGTCACTTTATTATTCACAGTTTACACTTTACTGTTCGTACACTTAAGTATTTGCTTAATTACTCCGTGTGGCAACTTCACTTGTCAAAACCAGACTGACTCGCTGCGCCGCATCCGGCTGCCTTTTATACCTGCCAGGCCATCGCGCAGATCGTTCCCGCACATTCCGGAGTGGACTAAAAGTTTCCATCATTGCCAGGTTGGACTAAAAGTTACCATCGCGGCCGTCGTTGCCAGATTGGATTATAGCACGGCACGTAGCGGCAGGGTTGCTTTGCACAGCGACAGACTGTCTCATCGTTACAATATATATATAGTCCTATGGTTCCTCGCGGGAGCAAAGGGCCACAACAAGGTTCCTCCATTCTCTTCTGTCTTGCGCCAATCTCTTGATTTTACTCCAGGTCTTGTTTATTTTTCTTACGTCCAAATCCAAGTTTCTCCTCAAGGACTGTGCGGGCCTGCCTCTATGCCTGCTGCCTTGCGGATTCCAGTTGATTGCGATTCCTGTGATGTAGTTTGGATCTCTCCTTAACACGTGTCCGAACCAGCCCCATTTCCTCAAGATCTCTATGCGTAATGGCGCTTGGTGGTTGCGTGGTTGCTAATTCTCTATTAGAAATGGTGACAGGCCAGAAAATTCTCAAAGTTTGTCTGAGCCATCGATTTGCGAAAACTTGCAGCTTTTGGAGATCTGAAGCAACCCACTGTCCCCTGTCCTTTAGTGCAGGTATACAGCTTATTCTCTTCTATTGTTTTGGTCTCAAAACTACTTTTTCAAAAACCGTGTTCACTGTCATTTAAAATCTACTAAACCGATTAATTTGAAACTTGGTACACATTTTCTACATATAAAGTACCTCCCCTCAACGTTTAGTAAAACCTTTTTTTTACATTAAGGGGGTTTCCCACCCACAAAATGACGGAATTTTTCGTGGAAAATAGCAGTTTACACTTTAGATGGCCACCAAAAATTTTTAAATGAAAAAAAATAATCGGATAACGTTGGGGGGAGGATTTGATAATACTTTGACTAAATTTTAATGGTTTTTGATTTCAGATAATTTCTGACCGAGATACCGTGAACACCGCAAATTGTATTTTTTTCAAAGACGTTCTGGGGCAAGCTCTGTCACCGCCTTGTTTTGTAATATTTTTGCATGAAACAATTTCAGAATATTGTTAAAAGTATGCTTAAGGGGGTCGTCTAGTGTGAAGGCCGTATTTTTATGCCTTTTTTGACAGTCATTATTAAAAAAACCGTTCAAGTAAAATAACTTTTGAATTTTATTTCTTCTTTGAGTACATATCGACAAAGTTTTATAATTATTTGAAGCCAATCTATTGATTAGTATCGGAGTTACACCACTCAACAGGAAGACGTAAAAAAAAAAAGTTGCTCCACTGCTGCCATGATTCTGGGCGTTGTGATTATCTGAAATCAAAAAACCAAACGCCATTTCATTCCTGAGACTTCAAACTGCAAATTGAGCTAAAAGAAAGTTCGAATTCCAAAAAAAAGTATTTTTTTGCCTAAACATAAAAAAAATATGAGTTTTTCGACTATTTTTCACGTGCATATAATTGAAGAAAAAAAAAAGTAACGAAGCAATCTTAATTCTTTTAGCTTAATTTGTAGTTGGACATGTACTCAAGATGGTGTAAAAAGTTGAGCATTAATAGTTAAATAGTTTTTGAGATATCGTGGCAGCAGTTTTGAAAAAACGTGTTTTGAGAAAAACGCGTTTTTAAGTTGGAAGTTGGAGGTATGCGCTCCGCATACCTACTCCGGTTTACAAGTGCAACTTGATAACGGCTTCGAATTTACAAAAATCCATTTATACACGTCTTCTAAACATGTTTTAGAAGTGATTTATGAAAAAAAAACAAAAACGATTTTTTTGACCCGTCACACTAGACGACCCCCTTAATAATGTACAAAAGGTTTACATAAATTTGATCAATCCATACTTTCAAAAAAAATTCATAAAAAAGTGTTTGTTTTACGCTGAAACCCTTAAGCAAAGATCGTCCGCGTAGTCAAGGTCTTCGAGCCTTCCATTTAGCCCCCCAGGTTATGCCTTTTGTTTCGCTGGTGGCTTTGGTCATTACTACGTCTAGGACAATGTTAAACAGTAGTGGTGGTAATACACAGCCCTGTCGAATGCCGGTCGTAACTTTTACAAGCCCACTTAATTCTTGTTTGTGCATGATTCGGCATCCAGCGTTGGTATATAGTGCTGTCATTAGTTCGATTATGCTCGTTGGGACACCCATGCAGGTTAAAGCTCTCCATATTGCGTAGTGGTAAAGTGTGTCGAATGCTTTTTGAAAATCGATGAAAATTAAATAGAGTGGAGAGCGCCATTCTATAGATTGCTCAACTATTACTCGTAGGCTGTTAACGTGATCAACGCAGGAGCGCCCTGGTCGGAAACCTGCTTGTTCCGTGCGCAGCTTAGTCTGAAGTTCAGTTGATATTCGGATGTTGGTGATTTGGGTAATTACCTTGGTCACCATGCTTTACGAAAATACTACTTTTTAAAATGGAAATTGAACAAAGTAAACATTTAAAAAACAAAAATAATATAACTCTGCCAATAAATAAATTGGAAAAATATATACCTTTTTAGTAACCAGAAACAACCCGTAAAAATTTATAAAAATTTAGTATTCTCTTTAAAAAAAAGCACAACACACTAATTGAAACGTTACAAAAAGCACAACACACTAATTGAAACTTAATTCTAAAATTAGCAAAACAAAGTGATAATAAAACTGTAAATTTGTTGATTTTCAGTTAGAAAGGGAATCCCAGAGTTTTGATGATTAGACACAAAAGTCGTGCCAACTTTTAGAAAAAAAAGAAAATTTCAAAAAAAGAAATAAAGTACTCGAACCCAAAACAACGCAACTTCGAAAATCTTACGACGCACAGTGAAAATTAGAACTAATTCAGCAGCGACGCAACTTCGAAAAAACGCAAAACGAAATGACGCAAAGCTAGGTATTGGTGTACTCATATCCGTTCTTTTGAGTTGTGGCACATATTCACACCGCATTTTACATGAATATATATTAAGTCATAATAATATGACCGCTTGCATACCTCTGGTCAGCATAACATGCTTCCGACACGGAGTAGAGAAATCAAAACGAGAGTGTAAAAAGTGACGTGACAGACGATCATTCGACAGTCTGCATAACATCGCCCTTATGCGTTCTACGGCGCCCTACGACAACAACAAAAATTCGATGCATTTTTTTAGGGCTTAGCTGACAAAATAAACTGACAAAAACTTGACCTAATCAGAACCCACAGGAAAGGCTGGAAAGGTAACAAAAACCCATGTATTTTGTAAGTGCATAAGGGCATGCTCATTTTCAAAATCAGCTGATATATTTCTTGCAATTCAAGTGAACAAAGGAAGGGAGCAAAACATGAAACAATAAGCTGCAAAAAAAAATGTATTTATGCAATATACATAATAAGACAAAACGTTGGGTTCAGGTGTCAACCACAGCCGCAGCGACTGGCAAAAAGACACTCAAAGGAGCTCCCTTAATGCGGACAGCAAGAAGCGTTGCTGCACTGCGGAACTCATTAAAGCTCTAAGTCAGAAATACAGACGGACTTTTATATCCGGACTCCATAAACCGTTGTGCGACATGCTATTTTCGTCTGGGCCCACCGATATGCCGTCGGCCTTAGCACTTGCGCAGGAGTTGGAGTCCAACCACCAGCGTATCAGTTTTGCCAACTCTTTGCTTTACACAAGGAGCGTCAGTACCAACATAATTCCCCACATTATCAGCGTAACCTTCTTCCGACCACAAAAAGAAACAGACCCACTCCAATGGACAACGACTCCTCCACATCCCGATTTGCACTGAACAGACTGACGCTACCAGCACCCTACAGACAGCCACGCACCGCTCCTAACCTATTTCCGCGCAGGCCCTCCGAACGTAAACCGTTAATGGGTTCGAACAGGCATACTCCCCATACGAATTCCAACAGACCAGGCTTAGACCTACCAGTATTTAGTCCAGAAATCAGGCCGGATAAAAGGCAGCGGACTTCAGGCAAACAGCCTCTGACGAAATTGCGGAGAATAAACCACCTGATGCAATGCTCTTTGCCCTAGGAAGAGGATGCCTCGGGCGAGACCTACCTCGATTACGGTGAATACTATGATGACTCTTGCAGAAATACTGAATGCGAGGATAAGGATAATGAGGACATTCCCGAGGTAATGGACGAGGGGAATTTTTTAGGGGATAATCCCTCCTCTCTTACATCTATAGGACACTAGGGGGGACGGAGTTAAAATTTCTGATAGACACGGGGGTGTCTAAAAACTATGTGAAAAATTCAGGTCCATGAAAAACAATTAAACCTATCAACACTCCGTTCTTAGTTAACCCTCTAGTTCCAAAGAAGGCCTGTAGACATCCTAAGCTTAAAAAAATGCTGTAAATTACACCTATTGATGTTTCTTGCTGATTTTACACGTTTGGAAAGGGGAATCTCCATTTTATCAAATAAATGTAGTCAGTTAACGCTGCCACATATGGGCATCTCTCAAAAAAGGTCCACCACGAGTGAGAAATTCAAACTGCTCAGAAAAATTTTATATTATCCAATAATAAAGCTTAAATATCTATATTTGATAAATGTAAAAGAGTTTTTAATTTTTTTAATTTTTTGGCAGGTGTCAGTTTTTAAATAGGTACATTCTTCTCGTTAGGAAAATATAATAATTGGTTCCCGAAAAAATTGGAAAACAATTTTATGGGTGTTTGAAATTTGTCGCGTCCGTAACCGGAAGCTCTGAATCGATTCGATTGTTCTTCGATTTCCGGTAAATTTCCGCATTTCTTGAGATACAATTTTTTTTTCAAAATATTGACTTTCATTGAACATTTAAGCAATAAAATACAAGAAAATATCAAAAAAATCATTTAGGTTGGGAATTACAGCTCAATCAAATTTGTATGTTATATTGTATAGGGTGTTTTTTCAGAGGTTTGTTTTTCGAATAGAGATAAAACTGGCACTGTCAAATCTGGCAACTCTAATGTCATTTATGTTCAGTTTGGTTTGCCATTTCATCATGAACAGGTTGACAAAAGAACAACGCTTGCAAATCGTGCAAATTTATTTCGAAAATAATGGTTCAGTTCGCGAAGTTTACCGCAAGCTCCGTCCATTTTATGGTCGACATCGTCCATCAGAGCAATTAATTCGGTTAACCATGGGTCGTTTTCGCACTACGTTTACTCTATGTGATAATACGCATCCGCAGAGACGTCGAACAGTGCGCACCGAAGAAACAAATGCCGCTGTAGAGCAAAATGTTGAAGAGGACCCGAATGAATCGATTCGCCACCGTGCACAGCAATTTGAGCTGGTTGAAAATTGGACCTGTAGAATTGGCTTTATTCGAGCCAGCCGCGGCGGCCACATGCCCGAAATCATATTTAAACATTAATGGCATAAAATTATCCTTCCAATAAAGCCAAATTGATGGACATTAAAACGATTTTCTTGTGTTTTATTTCAATTCGAAGTTCTATACCTCTAAAAAAAACACCCTATACAATGGTCCGCAAAGGAGTAAAAATGCATACAACTTTTTTTTCTTTTATTAAGTTTTATGAAAAATTCATTGGTTTATTTGATAAAAAACATAAATTATAACAACAAAAATCAAAACGTGATTCCATTTTGATCGAAACCTATACAAATTATATATGTATACATATAAACAATTGAGTCACATTTATCAGGCCTTATAAAACTGTTATTGCTGTTGCAAAGCCATTTTCCCCTCAATAAAACACAGAATCAACTAAACACCATATAGCTTTGTAGAAAGATACCGAATACAGCCGATTCTTATTATCGTAGTGGGAGTGGCAAGTACTCATGTCTAACCTTACATAATCTGTGTCTGCCCAGTGAAACACAAAATCGTTAAGTAATTGTTATTTCTGAATAGAAATAGTCGATCAGTCGAATTTTATTAGTCATACGATTTAGTGATGGGCGCGGTATTCAAGCAAACAGAAAAATTCTGTTACCAAATCCATAACTTAAAAACAAATGCAAACCTCACTTGCAACGTTTGCCTGCCATTTGTACGATAAATCGTACAAAGCTTTGCAACCCTTGTGTTCATTTGTACGATATATCGTACAATTTTTTAAATGCTCGGGAAAAATATTTAGAAGCAAAAAATTTTAAATTTAATAAGTTTTATAAATCAACTCAGATTCAAACTTTGGAATTGTTTGTCTTTTTGCTACTAAAAAGTATTACATATTTAAAAATTCCTCCGTAGAAGCATCGCATCGCCAAATTCTTGCAAAGAGCTGCTTACAAAACGCACTCACAATGTATAGCCACGGCTATTGTGATTTATATTTTCAAACAGAATGGTACTTAATAAGAATTAAAAAGCCGTTTCATAAAAAATACGTTAGCTGTCAAAAACAAATCTTTAAAAAAAATTATACGGAAATTTGTATGATATATACAAATTTCCGGAAAGGGTTAATGAAAAATACTGTACAAATATGTTCAGCTAGTTAATTAATTTAATTTAATTAATTTATTAAGTTATTTCTAAAACGAGTTTGCTGCGATGTGATGAATGAAAGGTGCATTGCTAATGATTGTAAGAGCTGTGTGCGCGATATTAAACAAGATCTAATTCCAATAGAGTTCCTCAGGAAAATTAAATAAACCACACTAAGAACTTTTAACTTTAATTTTTCCTTATTTTGATTGCTGTAGCTTGAATTTAACTTGTTATGTGTTATATTTATTCAAAGTTGAAGTGTTATGATGAAAACCATTACTGTATTTAATAAGGGGAATACCATTGGAAAAATTTGTCGCGTCCGTGATGTCGCGTCCGTATTCTTGCTGTACCTAATTAAAAAAAGCTAAGAAAAAATTCTCATATTTCATAAGTCTACGAAGAAAAGTTATCCTTTCATTTGCATGTATATATATAAAAAAAAAGTTCCCAAAAATCGCTAAATTTTGTATATTTCTATAAGAGCTTAAAAAAAACTTATTTTTTTTGTCGCGTCCGTTTCATTGCATAATTGCTTATTATTTTGTACTAATTTGTACTAAATCTTTCCAATATATTTCTAAAATGTAGCACTATTTCAGTGCGTTAGAACACTAAAAAAACATATCGACTTTTTCTGTTTCCTTCTTGTTTTTTGTGTAATTGAAAGCGTGCGAATGTCGCGTCCGTGCCACTGGGAGATGCCCATATAAAGGGTTTTTCAATAAGAGCGCTACAAAAGTTTTTTTAAATAAAACAAAAACGGTTTTGGATATCAATGAAATTCTTTATTCCTGTGAAAGTACATTCGATGCCATTATGTATGGAACTCGATTTCTCTTGCATGGCCACCACGGGCACGCTTGCAGAAGTCCAGACGCTGAACCCAATTTTCGACGGTTTTTAAGCATAAATCGGCCGATACTGCCGCAATTTCACGTTCGATATTCGTACGAAGTTCATCAATCGTCGCTGGCTTGTTGGCATAGACCTTAGACTTGACGTAGCCCCACAGGAAATAGTCCAACGGCGTCAAATCGCACGACCGAGGCGGCCAATTGACTGGACCATGTCGTGAGATAACACGTTCACCAAACTTGGTTTTCAATAAATCGATTGTGCGATGCGCTGTGTGGCTTGTGGCGCCGTCCTGTTGAAACCACATATTGTCCAAGTCCATATCATCCAATTCGGGCCAAAAATATTCGGTTATCATTGAACGGGAGAGACGAGAGACACATTTGGGCTTTCTTGAAGCCCAAGCTGAAGCCTCAGCGGCAGCAATATTCTCGACACTACGGGCACTTCTTTGTCTCACTGGCACGGGAACATTTTGTACTGTGCCTGTGGATTGAAATTTTTCCACTAGACGCTCAATTGTTGATCTGGCAGGACAATTATGACGACCATAAATTGGACGTAGCGCTCTTGAGGCCACTGACTCCGAATTTCGGTAGTAAATTTTAATAATTTCGACTCGTTGTTGGACCGTATATCTTTCCATGATGAAATGGCAAACCTTACTGAAGAGAAATGTCAAAAGAGCGGAAAAAAATATGGCGTCGTTTGCTGTCCCTATCGGTCTACTTTTGTAGCGCTCCTTTTGAAAAACCCTTTACAACGGCAGTAATTGTAAGACAAAGTTGAAGTTTCGTGAGAAAGTAAGAAAATAATTATTTTTGAAATTGTGTGAGAAATAAACTTTTTTTTTTAATAAATTGAGAGCCTCAATAAAACGAAAAAAATTATTGGTGAGTAGCTGATAATGTGTTCTTTGAGAAAATGAAAAGAAATTATACAAAAAAGTTGTTACACTCCTCCTACCTAACCCAAACCCTAGAGTGTCTGTAGGCCTGCTTGGGATGTAAAGCGTAAATAATTAACGATCCTTGATGATGTTTTTTCGCTATTTAAGCATTATTTATGGATTTGAACCGAAAATTTGATACACCACAATGTAAAACAGATCATGTCACTGCAAAAATTTATACTAAGGCGTAGTCTGTGGGGGTAGATGGGAGAACTAGTCTCCCCTAGTCCTTTATTTCATGGAGTAGATTTGTCGACATCTGTGTGAAAAGATAACAAGGTATTAAAAAATAATAAGAACCACCATATATATACACTAGGGTTAATTTTTTTTTTATGAAGCGTATAGCAAAAACGTAATCTATAGGTGATTCTGAGAAATTTTGCTCAAGAGACCATAGCTCTATGTCGGATTTGGAGCCCCCAAAATTTCAAAATAGATATTTTTCGATATATACATAGAATAATTTACTTAAATTCGTCATAAAATCGGATAGAGTTATAGTAGATTTCTCAATCTGGGCTTGTTTGAAAGGTATTTTTATCACCTTTTAGAATCTGTATTGATACCAATTTTTTTTTTATTTTTAGTAGTCATATTAGGAATTTTTTGTCGAAAAATAGCCTAAAATGAACTTTTAACCAATAAATCCCGAATTTTCTTCGATTTTTTTCGATAATTTTTTTTTGTGCAGATTATGAAAGTTCAGATAATTTCCAAAAACTTTTATTACGATCAATTTTTTTGTTTTCGAACTCCTTTTTGTAGGAAAATCGATCTGAAAAAATCAACATTTTCAAGGTTTCAACAAAAGAACACTACATATTTTTACATTTTTAATTCTATCTATTTTGAAATTTTGGGGGGCTCCAAATCCGACTTAGAGCTATGGTCTCTTGAGCAAAATTTTTCAGAATCACCTATAGATTACGTTTTTGCTATACGCTTCATAAAAAAAATCGTTCCATACAATTTGACCCGCCCTAATATATACCTATACCGATATTTTTAGTTTTCCTAGTTTATACCCCCCAAAAGCAGTGTATAAGCTACTCCACGACATATTTCCCCTCGCCTTACCCCACACCTTTTTATTTATGGTCTCTAACGCATATGAACTGAAACTGTTACCCGTTATTTATGTTAACATATATTTAAAAAAAATTTAAAAATTTAAATTAATTATAGAAAAAATTTTCATATGGGATTTTTTTTGCCTTTGTTTCCCAAGCAGGCCTTCTACTTTCTACACCCTCACGCCTCCTATTGACATGAAATTTTTTTCCCCGAACAAACATTACTTCTCCACCACAAAACTATCACTGGTAATTTTTTAAACAAGATTAAAAACGTTGGAACTAGAGGGTTAAATCAATACATGGAGAAACCGAATTTCCTCGGGATGCCGGATAAATGTTCGGCATAAATGCGAACCCTCGTGAAAAAATGAGTATGCTTCAACGTGTGTGAAGAATTCGCGTGGGCAGACGTGGCCTTTCGTTGCTCCGCGGTTTTTTAATGTTTTTTTCGTGTTTACGCGTGTTAAATATATTTATAAATGTTTAGTGTGTCGTATAATGTCCGACTGTCGCTGCTACCGCATTGAGGGCTTCCAAAAACGCGCAATTAAACGCGTTATGCACTTGCAAACGCTAAACTGCAGTGCAAGTGCCGTTACGTTCGCTGTCCGCCACTTCGACCTCCGTCCGCGTTGTGTTGTTGCTGTGTTCTTTTTTCCCGTGTTGTCTTTTTCCTCCGTCCGTTTTCAGTAGCGCTACATGCGGTCCTGTTCGACACTGAGAAATTGACTGCTCTGTAGTAAAGGCATAACACTTACTGCAGGGCATCATCAATTTTTCAGTGCGCCAGATCGCATTTCCGACTGCTTTCCTTGTCCTTTAACCCACCCGGGTCATGGTGCTGGACACATTTCGCATAGCCTTCTGCAACGTGCGCGGGATCAGGGCGAACTTTTTCGCTGTATACGTGTTCGTTAACCTCCACAAACCCCATGTAATGGCACTAGGTGAGACCCAGGTATGTAAGGATGCAGATCCACTGGATTTCAACATCCCAGGGTACCACTTACTGCCATTATTCTCTCCTCACAGGGGTCTTGCACTTTATGTGTGAAGTAATGTTGCGTACCAGTGCCAGCAACAACTATACACGACGGATGCCGAATTTAGCTCCATGTGGGTTAAATTCAATATCCAGCCGCACATTCCGCACTTTTGCTTTCTATATAGAAGCCCGAATTCAGGGAGAGATTTTACTTTCAATACTCTAGACCTTTTTCTCACTTCACATCATGAAAAATATGATGCTGAAATGCGCACACTTCTTGGAAACTCGGACCATTGCACCATTTTGGCGTCTTTCTCATACTCTTCTATCCGTAATGCTTCGCCCTTAGCCCCGAAGCGCCTAGTGTGGATGTATGATAAAGCTAACTGGAGTGGACTTAACCCATTTTCGGCCGCTACCAGAAATAGCCAATATTTTTCTAATTCCTTTTAAGGACTTACATTTAGGACCTTAATGAAGAATATTTTTGTATTTTTTTTGTGTTTTTTTTTTTTACAAAATTTTTTTATAAATAAATAAAAATTGAATTTCAAATAAAAACAAATATATATGTATATAGTTTTAGTCAGATAATAATCAAGCATGATAACAAACAATTGTTGGTTTACATATGTGCATACAAGGCGACTTCTGGCCAATAGTCGATTTTTCGACCACTGAAAAGTACGCGGTGCTGAAGGGTTAAAAATATTTTCACAAACTTATGGATATCAATTGATTGTGGTAATTTGGTCTTTAGGCTTCCTAAATAATCAATAATAAATCGATAATTTGAAAAGGTTATATATTTTTCAGAATATTCAAAATATGACTAAAAAAATGCTTTTTTTCGTGCCTTCGCCAACATCTTTAAATTTATCTTTAAAAAAAAAAATTATAATTTGGAGGGGTTACCAAAAGACCAAAGCTATTTTATGCATCAAAAGTTCAAAGATATAATGTCTAAGTGCAGAGCTACTCTCCTTCAAAGTGACTGGTCGAAAAATCGACCAGCGGCCGAAAATGGGTTAATGAATTTTTCGCCCACTTCAATTGGAAATTGTGTTTTCTATATAGAAACATAAATGCCGCAGCCAAAAAGGTTGAAGAACTTATATTATTGGGAATGCGGTCCTTCATCCCTAATAAAAAAATGTGCATTAAACCTAAGGACCATCTCTGGTTTAATGAGACATGCAGAATTGCTCTCAGGTCTAAAGAGGAAGCTTTCAGAGCATGGCAGGCAAATAAAAATGCCGCCACTGAACAGCTGCGTAAACAGGCTAGAAATCGATGCAATGCGATCCTAAGGCACCAAAAGTTTCTGCACGAACAGCGCCAAAGGAAAAAAGTTCTTCAATGCCAGCGTGGTAGTAAGAGCTTTTGGTCATTTGTTAAGAAGGTGAAGAACCAAACATCGTCTTCAATTCCAACTCTTCTTAACAATGATCAAATCATCACTCACTCGGTTGATAAAGCTAATTTGTTGGCTAAAATTTTCGCAGAGAATTCCTCTCTGCCCCCCAGCGATCAACCACTACCCGTAGTCGAGAACGTATCTTGCTCTATGCCAGAAATTCATTTTCGAACGGGGGTAGTTAAAAGAGTGCGTGCAAATCTCGATGTAAATAAGGCTTCAGGGCCGGACGGCATTCCAGCCCTTGTTTTGAAAAAATGCGCTACTTCGCTGGCTTGTCCATTACGCAAACTTTTCAACATGTCATACACCACAGGTGTATTTCCGACATGCTGGAAGGTAGCAAATGTTCAACAAGTTCCTAAAAAAGGCAAGACTACTGACCCTGCGAACTACCGACCTATAGCAATCTGTTCGGTGCTTTCCAAAGTAATGGAAAGCATTGTCAACTTCAACCTTGTGAAGTATCTGGAGCACAATAGACTGCTAAGTGACCGCCAATACGGCTTCGAAGACAGCGATCGACGGGAGACCTTATGGCGGTCCTCATTGAGAAATGGAACTATAGTATTCTAAACCTTGGTGAAAGCAAAGTAGTTGCATTGGATATTTCCAAGGCCTTTGACCGAGTGTGGCATAAAGCACTCGTGTCAAAATTGATTGCCTATGGCGTCGGTAGTATCTTCTCTCGTTGGATAACGAGCTTCCTCTATGATCGCTCTATTCGTATTGTAATAGACGGCATAGCCTCGCAAAAGCATTCCCTTAGCGCGGGAGTGCCGCAGGGTTCGGTCCTTTCTCCAACCCTTTTCCTTATCTTCATTAACGACCTATTGTCATCGACGAAGAATCCCATCTACTCGTTTGTGGATGACAGCACCATTTGTCATTCATACTCCTTCACAAAGCGCCCCAGCTCTGTGAAGATTGAGAGAGAACGACGCCGTATGAATGATACACTTAATAGCGACCTACAAACAATCTCCAAGTGGGGTCAAGCGAACAGGGTCGATTTTAATCCTCGCAAGACCCCATGTTGCCTGTTATCCCATAAACGAGTCTCCCCACATCCCAACACATCCCTGGTTATGGATGGTGTGAGTATTGCGGAATCGGCAGCTCTTGATGTTCTGGGCATGTCCATTAAGAACGATCTTCGTTGGAACGATCATATTTTTGGCGTGTCGAAAGAAGCAGCCAAGTGCCTCGGCTTTTTAAAGCGGTGCAAAAAATATTTCACTCCGTCCGATCTCCGCATCGTTTATACCACCTATATCCGACCTAAAATGGAGTTTAGGTCGGATATAGGCAGGGGCCTACCTATGGCAGGGGCTTCAAAAACCCATTTGGAGCTCCTGGATCGGGTGCAAAACCGTGCGATTAAACTTATAGGAGACAGTAGGGCACCCAGCTCTATTGACTCCTTGGAACATCGTCGAAACGTGGCATGTGTGGTTTTATTTTACCGTTACTTTTTCGGAAATTGCTCAGTGGAGATAAGCAGCTTGCAGCCATCACTCCGGGTGTTCCCCCGGGCAACCCGTTTGAACACTGGCGCCCATGCATTCCACGTTGAAACGATGTTCCAGTGCAATACGCACTACAGAAAAAGTTCGTTCCTGGCCCGAACAGCGCGATTGTGGAATGGTCTCCCTGCAGATGTTTTCCCCAGCACTTATGATCTTGATGGATTCAAGGCAAGAGTCCATTAATTCTTCACCCAACATCCTTTCTCCCAACCTATATATCCTTCCTGAACCATTTATAGGGGTTTCCCCTGCGCGTTGGCTCGTATTTAAAAAAAAAAAATATAGAGGGTTGGCTTCTGAATCTAACAAACTAAAAATGGTGCCTGGGAAACGCCCACAAAAGGCGTGGCTCAGGGTCAAAGTTCAAAATTTTTATCAAAAAAACTCAATTCATCTCCAACTGATTTACACGATATGGGTATCAAAAGAAAGGCCTTTGTTGAATAGACCATTTAGATTCCATTGTAAAAGTTTCATTATTTAATCTGAGAGATTAGTCGTTGACTAGTTGTAGTGAGGGGTTGTTTTTTTTTTTTTGTTGAAGAGGTATTGGTATGAAAGTGAGTTGGGGTTATTTGAGCCATCGACTGATTCGGCTGAGATTGGTGATAAATTTTGTAGTGGAAAGTTTGGACTTGTCTCAGTGTGGCTGTTTTCAGAATTGACTTTCGAGGTGTTGTTGTAAAAATTTGTTTTTGCTTGGGTATTGGAAGTCGCGATTGCATTTATGGTAGTTCTTAGTGGGTTATGTGGAACAAAATTAGTTTCTTTGGAGAGGGACGAAGAAGAAGCTGAGTTATTTTGTGGTTGATTGTTTGATGTAATGTGCGTATTGTGGGAGAAATATTGAAGTTATTGTGTGTGTAAGGTGACGGAGAGGTTTTCGTGTTACTTTGCTGTTGATAGTGGGAGATATTATTTGTAGCTGTAGTGACAAGTGGTGAAAAAATGTGTGTGTTTTTTTGTTGTTGGTGATTTTTAACATCTTTTGTTACTGCGACAAAAGAAGGAGAAGATGTGTTGATTAAAGGTGGGGTTTGCAATTTATGAATTCTAATGGCTTGATCATTTATCGCATTGAACATTTATTATTAGTTTTTATTATTATAATTTCTTTCATCTGCTTAAACTTTGGGCAGAGATTGCTGGAATCGGCGTGGTTGCCTGCGCAGTTTGCGCAGAGAGCACGTGTGCAAGGTGTTGGACTGTGTGGAGGGAGAGCGCAAGTCTCGCACAGCGGGGTTTTGTTGCAGCGTTTGGTTGTGTGTCCAAGCAATTGGCAGTTTTTGCATCTCATTGGATTGGAATAATAGGGTCTTACTTTAGTTGTGTACCAAGACACTTCAATTTTCTCTGGAAGGTAGTATGAGTCAAAAGTAAGGAGAACCACTCCGCTGGGTGTTGCTTTACCCTCATTATATTTTACGAATTTGTAGACTGATGCGACTCCCTGATCTTTGAGGTAATCCACTATTTCGCTCTCTGGAATATCATTTAAGCATGGGGCGTAGATGGTGCCTTTTGTGTAGTTAAGGGAATTGTGAAGGCTAATGTTAACCTTGCATATGCTTGTTAATTGTTTAGTAGCTACAAATTTTTTAGCGATGTTGCTGTTTTAAACAACTAATAAAAGGTTACCATCTCTTAAATCAGTGATTTTCATTGGTTCAGAGCTAATATTCTGTAGGGCCTTATGCACAGCAAAACACGAGAACTTATTAAGGGGCTTATTGGAATCCACAGCACTTACCACGAGGTATCTTGGATTGTCTTTTTTTGTTGCCGGTAGTGACGGGAAAAGTTCAGTAGTTACCGATTTGATTGTTTTTTTTCTTTTTGGTTGGGGGCTAGGGGATAACAGGGAAAACCTGTTATTCCCTAAAGAAGGCCCCTCTGGGGACATTTTATTTCACCTTTCACACTATTCAGTAGGCGTAAAGTCACACAAAATAACCAACAGATGTATACAAATTAAATCAAGGGAAGCCGCCTGAGCAGAAAAGAGAGAAATAGCACTGCTACGCTGTAGAGACAACCGTATGGTTCAAGAGGCAGTCGATGACTGTGTGCTTTATTTTTAACCCTACCATGAGGGTTAGTTTTTTGAAGACCGCAAAAGGTATTTGAATACAGAAAAACTGTAGTTTACTACCACCCCTCATATAATGGAAAAATATAACCACACACTATTACAACTGAAGACCTGTGGTGTCACGCAAAATATTCAATGCCACAATACCATACAAGCAAAAGAGGTTGCAATGGCTATTTAGCGATATTTTAGCATTTCCAATAATGCAAAGCTAGACATCTAGATCTTTTCAAATCTTTTTTAATATGGCAAGTACTTTGTACAGACCCCTTCAGCCCTCGTTGCCCCAAAGTTATGGCGAAGGTGAAATTAAATGACTTTGGACCCAGAGTCAAATCAGAAAAAATTAAACAAATATATTCAGAACACCCGAAAGGAAATTTCACAGGCTAAAATATGGCAAACAATTTATTATAACTTAATAATGGATTTTTTCGAAAAAAAAAATTTGGAAAATTAAAAAAAAATTGTAAATATATATTGTAACAACAAGACAATCTGTCGCTGTGTAAAGCAACCCTGTCGCTACGCGCCGTGCCATAGGTCAACCGGTCAATGATGAAACTCGGTCAATAATGGAAACTTTTAGTCCAACCTGGCAATGATGGCCGCGATAATGGAAACTTTTAGTCCAACCTGGCAATGATGGCCGCGATAATGGAAACTTTTAGTCCAACCTGACAATGATGGTCGCGATCATCATGGAAACCTTTAGTCCACTCTGGAATGTGCGAGAACGATCTGCGCGATGGCAGGACAGCCGGGTGCGGCGCGGCGAGTCAGTCTGATTTTGACTAGTGAAGGTGCCACACGGAGTAATTGAGCAAATACTTAAGTGTAAAGACAGTGAAGTGTAAATCTGTGAAATAAAGTGATTGTTGGTTTATTTTATTGACTGTGTTTGAGAAACTAAGTGTGTTTTATTTTCAAATTACGCAATCCAGAGATACGTACTAGCCCACTAGAACTAGCATTCGTAACAATATAAATAAAATTTTAAAATAAATAAATTTTAAATTAAAACTTTTTATTAGTATAAACTCGTATGAAATGTTGTATATTAATAGAAAGGTATGAAAAATACCTTTTGTTTGATACCCATATCGTGTAAATCAGTTGTAGATTAATTGAGTTTTTTCGATAAAAGCTTTGACGCCGAGCCACGCCTTTTATGGGCATTTACCAAGTAAAATTTTTAGTTTGTTAGATGCAGCAGCCAACCCTCTACATAAAAGCATACTCATTTATTTTTTTCACGAGGATTCGCTATGTTGTTTTTATGCCTCGACGAAAGTGGGGTTTTCGGGACATTTTTGTCGAAAACACAGTTTGAATGTATTTTTGTTTGGATTGGTGTCTTAAGCAAATTTGTTGGTCGTTAAAATATCTACAAACTTGCCGAAGACAGTAAAGCGATATTCGGAACGATTTAGGACCAATTAGCATTTACACGTTCGAAGACTTAAGCGACGAACTCGACTAAAATGAGCAAACTTCAAAGTCGGATTTCTCTTAAGGGTCTAGAAATTTCAAAAAATCGATTTCTTGTTTTTTCGATATTTCGAAAGTATAGTATCTTAAGAATGTAAGAGTGAACTTTTCATGCGGAAATTCCCAATATTATAGCTTCTACAGCCCATTAACCAGGTATAGAGCGGTCTGCGCTCTATACATCTGTACCTCAAACTAACTCATTTATCTCGAAACGACTTTTTTCGGCACGCCACGGATGAAAACAGAAAACCTATTTAACCGAATCACTTGAAATTTGGATATGTTGTTCACAACATGTATGACTATCGTCGGAACTAGAATCATAATTTTATTTAAATAATTTCTTATTGTTTACACTAATAAACTAGTGAAAAAAGACCCGATTTTACGAACTTT
Organism: Melieria omissa; assembly: GCA_963971225.1. NCBI lineage: Eukaryota > Metazoa > Arthropoda > Insecta > Diptera > Ulidiidae > Melieria > Melieria omissa. Next base: position 48,807,923 of record OZ020269.1, on the reverse strand, counting down.
TTTTCAAAAGCGCGCCATTTTGTCAATTTTTAATTTTTTCGATTTGTTCTAGTTCCGACCATAACTGCACTCTTTCTGATTAAGAGTTTTCTTGAATTTTGTGTTTCAGATGAGTAGAAGTCTCGAAATCACGTACGCCGTCCGGGCCCGATTTTTCGAGAGGGTCATCTTTAGCAGCATTTTTATAATAAAAAAGATTGTTTTTAAAATGCAAACAAAAATGTTTTGTATGCTTAATAAACGTATTAATAAGCCCAAAAAGTTGAAAAATCGTTTTTTAAATTTGTATGGCAAAAAAAATCGTGAAAACAGGTGAAATTTTCGTGCTCTAGACCACCGGGTCCCCTTAAGGGGGTCGTCTACGTAGCGGCCCGATTTTCGAGCCATTTTTTTTCAAAATTTATTACGAAGGAACGAAAAAGATATTCACTCACTTTTTTTTGTTTTTTGTTTATTTAATCGTAATCTTTCAAGTGGCAAGATCATAAAAATTATATTTCTACATATTTGAGTGCGGGATGACCTTGAATTTCCCTGCACGATTTTGAGCCAACCACGTAACTTACAACAAAAAATGAAACTAATCTATAATTGATATTATCATACATCAGCTATACTTAGACACGAGCTTTTTGTAAAATTCAAAAATCTCTCGAAATGGTGGATTGAAAAAAAAAGTTATTTTTCCCCTTTTTTCAATTGTTTATTTCCTGTTATAATAAAAATAAACAATATTTTGTCAAAAGCTCGTGTCTAATCATAGCGACATGCTTTGTGAGCAAGTAATAAAAGAAATCGAATCGATGCGTGTAAAACTTTTCTTAAGATCGTGCAAGTAAGTTAGAAAAATACGAATTTCGGGAAACGCGTTTAAAGTTCACAGGGTGCGTGCGGAAACACCGTGAGCGAGCGCGCTCAATGCTCTACAGGTCAATAACCGTGAAGAGTTTACCCAAATCCTTTGGAAATAACATTCCTCACGTCTTCCAAATGAAAATTATGTAACAAAAAAAAAACGATTTTTTAAAACTTTGTACGTAGACTTAAACTAGAGCCAATCCTGCCAAACGGCTGGTGGATCTCAACTCAGTATACCTATAGACCTCAGTAGGTCGCCCCCCCCATGTCTGAATTTTTGAGGTTAAATTTCACGCACAGTGTTATTATTCATTTAAAAAAATGTGTAATGGATCATGGACAGACCAATTCAGTTATTTAATTATTGATTAAGGACAAGCAACCAACGATGGAAAATAAAAAAAAATGTTTGAATTTTAAAAATTCAAAAATTCGGAAAATTTAATGTTTATATTCAATTGAATTTTATTACTCTTTGTTGTTTACAAAATTTTTGAATTTTTCGTTAATATTGTTTTCAGTCTACTGCATTTAATAATGCATCATAATCATTTTATATTACTCTATTGACATTATCAATATCTTGTTTCATATGCATATCATGATTACTACTCCTAATGTTTTCATTTGCACTAATTGTACAATTATAATTTGTCCAAAAACTTATATTATCAGCCCTGTTCCAGAATCCGAATCGGAATCGGATTCGAATCGAAATGAAATCCGATTCCGATTTGAAGAGGTGTTCTGCAATCCGAGCGGAATTGTCACATTAGAAGTTTATTTCGAATCCGATTGTTAGCAAATTAACAAACCTTCAATCAGCTGTTTGCTTTTAATGTTCAAATGAAAAAGGCAATTGTAAAATTTTGTAAGATTTTTTATTTTATTTAATGAGTTGGGTTATTTTATTGGCAGTAGTGCTTCAGAACGAGCAGTCCGCCGTTGAAAAAGTAAAGCGCATAATTTTGCGAGCAATCCGATGGAATTGCCAGATTCTTCGCAACTAGTACAAGTCATTTCAGTTATGTTCAAAATTTCCTATTTAAGGTTTATTGCTCAGTACCGCCTTAACAAAGCAGCATTCAACATGATCTTGACCGAAGTGAGCCCTTTTCTTCGGCAGTGCTCCATTCCGCCAGAATTGAAATTGGCGACGGCTTTGCAATTTCTTGCCGAAGGATCGGTGGAAAAGGCAACCGCCTTTTCCATTTCGGAAAGTGTGTGCTTGTTAAGAGGTCGACCACCGGTCGCTAAAGCTCCTCTTCTATTATGCGCCAGCTTCCTTCTTACTTCACTTTTCCAATCAACTCAGGTCTATGATTGAAGAAAATTTTACAAAATGAATTGATTTAATTTACTTTTCCCCTTTTTCCACCCCGTTACACTTTTTATTGGTGGTCCTTGCCCGTTCAGCGACTGCGTTAAATGCTTCCATTTATTTTCAAATTTGACTTTGTCGCCTTTGCAGAAACCTTTCTCCTCCATAAAATCCAAGAGCATTTTGCTCTGGTCAGCAGTCTTATGCTTTCCCGTGATTAAAAATTAATTTATTAGTTTTATTTAACACGATGTTTCATTTATTTGCTTACATTTTCGTTATTTATTTTCGTTTTGCTGCTTTCCGATTTCAATTCCACCAGCTTTTTGTTTAGCGGATTATTTTCGACAAAAAAATCCGATAATCGGAATGCAGAACACCAAATTTCCGATCCAAATTCGTTCGAACTTAATCGGATTTGAGAACAGGGTTGCATCGGAAAATATTTCCGATAATCGGAATGTAGAACACCGACGGTCGGAATCAAATCCATATCCGATCCGATTCGGATTCTGGAACAGGGCTGTATAATACTTTTTTTCATTGAATAATCTACTGATATTAGTTTTGTGTTTAATAAAGTCACCTAGTGTAATATTTAAATTAATTAATTTGGGAAATTTAAATACAATATTTCCTAACCATTCTAATTTTTTTATAAAGTTCAATATGTAATGTTTTGAAATATTCAATAGTTTCCCTAACGTCATTATATAAATACTACTGTTTTAAATAATTATTGAGGTTTTCACCTTCAAATTAAGTGTTTCTCAGTGTTTTTCTTTTCTACGATTGCCATTAAGCAATATTTTTAAGGTTTTATTTTGTATTTTATTCTGCGGCACAATCTTCCAGTCCTCATTTGATTGATTGATATTATGGGAGGTTTTAATACCTTCTTTCAGCTCATGCATCTAAAATAAAAAGACGAATAGAATGAATACATTTTTGGTTTATTTATTCTTTTGTTCAATTTAATTTACTTACGTGTGTACGTTCTTCATGCATAAAAACTTGAGGATAGCGCTCATTAAAATTTATCCGCACAACTCGGTGATTGCTTTGTTACTAATCGACTCACTTATGCTACTTAGATTAGATTAGATCTGGGATTCGGACAACACCTATCCGAGACACTGCGTCCAAGTAATGAACTATTGTGTCATGTCCCTCTACGTTACTGGAGGAGTTCGTGTCCTCCAATGTTATCTAGGAATTCCTTTAGTTTCCTTAGATTAATTTCAGACAAATCTCTCGTCTGTATTATCTCCTTCCCTAATATTCGCTTTCTTGAGTGTATTAGGGCAGGGCATTTGGTTATGATATGTTCAAAAGTCTCTTCCTCTTCCAAGCAAAATCTGCATAGCTCACTGTCCGTTAGTCCCAGACGCGCCCTATGCATATTTAGCAGACAGTGTCCACTTAGCATCCCCGTCATGACCCTGACCTCCTTTCTGCTTAGGTCAATTAGGTACTTAGATTTCCTTTCCGAGTAGGCTGGAAAAAAAGCTTGGAGCATCGTTGCCCCATTGTGTTCGACCATTTGTGGTTTGCTCGATTTATGAATTCCTGTTTAACACAATGTCTGTAATGGGACTTGCTAACACCTATGATTGGTTCAGGTCCGTAGGGCCGGCTAGCAGACCCATTTTTTGGCAATCTGTCCGCTTCCTCATTACCATCGTGCCCACAGTGCGCAGGGATCCAGTGTATTATCTCTTGGTTTTCCCTTGAGAGATCCTGGAGAACATTTTCTGTCTCCCAGACCAGTTTGGAGTCAAATGTCATCGAGCCCAGGGCCTTGATTGCCGCCTGGCTGTCTGACATTATGATTATCCTTTTCCTTCTAACGTTGAGCGTTAGTAATTTCCTAGCACACACATTTATGGCAAAGACCTCAGCTTGAAAATTTGAGGCTTTATCCCCAAGACTTACAGAAGACTGGAAACCGGAGCTAAAGATTCCTGCCCCAGTTCCTTCTTCCGTCTTGGACCCATCGGTGTACCAGACAATGTCATCACACGTGAGACTGATCTTTTTATCAGCCCAGTCCAACCTGTGAGGTATGTACGTTGCGTAACTTTTCCTGAAGAGGTGCTTCTGAGGCATCTGGTCCAGAGGCATCCAAAAGTCCCCATCCCGCCTCCTGTCCCTCGGCAAAGATCGGTGGCCGATTGCCTGTGCATCCCTTGGTATGAATCCATTATGCATCAGCCTGTGTGTGCTAATGGTTGCTGCCATTTGCACATTCAGTTCCAGCGGTAGCATTCCCAATATAACATTGAGAGCTGCAGTTGGAGTAGTTCTGAGACATCCTGTTATGCAGGTATTCGCTAGTCTTTGTAGCTTCTCTGGCTTAGTCGCAGTTGTTACTTCTGTGGTTTTCTTCCACCAGACTATCGCTCCATAAGTGATGGTTGGCAGAATTACGAGGGAGTAAATTTTCTGAAGCCATTTCGGCCTGAGACCCCAGTTTTTCCCACAGATCCTCTTGCAGCTCCAGAGAACATTACCTGCTCTTGTAAGCATGCGATCTACGTGGGGTCTCCAGTTCAGTTTACTGTCTAGAGTGACCCCTAGGTACTTAACCTCCTTCGAGTAGTTAAGTTCTTTACCAAAGATCATGACCTGTCTTAAGTTTAATTTCCTTTTAAGAGTGAATGGCACTACAATGGTCTTATCTGGATTCACAGACAGTTTCTGTCCGACACACCAGCACTCCACTGTGTTCAACGCGTTCTGGAGCAAGTCTGAGACGGTGTGTCCATCTCTGCCCCTGACTGCGATTACTAGGTCGTCTGCATATGCAATGACTTCATGTCCCTGCTCTGTAAGAGAGCCGATTAGTCCGTCAATGACCACGGACCACAGCAGAGGAGATAGGGCCCTCCTTGAGGACACCCCCTTTTCTGTTTTTGCAGAAAGCTCTACCCTCCCTAAGCTGGACCGAATCACCCTGCTTTCGATCATTGATGATATCAATCTAATGAGAGTAGTACGCACCTGGAAGTCTCCTAGCGCTGTTTCGATCGCTTCGAAGGTTGTGTTGTTTGAGGGCCCTTCAATGTCTAAGCAGCCTGCCAGGCAGATCTCCTTCACTTCCAGGGACTTCTCTATCTTGCCTACCAGCGCTGATAGGGCCGTTTCGGTGGATCTACCTTTCTGGTAGGCATGTTGATTCGTGCTAAGAGGACACCGGGTTAGAATTTCTTCCCTCAGGAAGTGGTCAACAACCTTCTCCAGACCCTTTAGTACGAAGGACATTAGGCTTATTGGCCTGAAGGATTTTGAATCCTTCTTGTTGGATCTTCGAGGTTTTGGCAGATAGATCACATTAACTGCTCTCCAGGCCTCTGGAATATATCCATATGCTAAACTGCATGAGTATATCTTTGTTAAAATAGGCGCTAGGGTGTTCATTCCCTTCTGCAACAGTGCCGGGAAAATGCCATCTCTTCCCGTTGTTTTGTACGGGGCGAATGATCCCAGCGCCCATTTCACTATTTGTGCATTACACACGGCTTTAGCCGTTCTCCAATCTTCACTACTTGGACAATGCGACTGTCCCGTACTGTCAGTCAGAAGATCGGCTGTCAATATGTCCGATCCCGGGAAGTGTGTGTTAGTGAGAAGGGTGAGCGATTCCATCTCACTTCTTGTGGAGGACCCGTCTACATCCACTAGAGCTCCGATTGGACAGGATTTTTCCATCGAGAGGATCTTTTGTAGCCTGCAGCTGGAGGACATATCCGATACGTCCGCACAGAACCGTCTAAAAGATTCTCTCTTGGCCTTCCTGATCTCCTGATTTGTATTGAACAGTTTCCTTACTTCCTTCCTTAGCTTGCTAAGGTGACCGCTCCACCATGGAGTCTGCCTCTTAAAGGTCTTGGTCTTTAGGGGACAGTTTTCCTCATAGGCATTGAGGATGGGTCCCTTGAGCGTTGTCGAGGCCCTTTCCAATCTGTCTATGGTGTCTATCCTATTCTCTATTCGAGACGGAATAAGCTTTTCCAACTGGCTGCAGTAACTTCCCCAGTCGGTCTGTCGTTTTGGTCTAAATGACACTTTATCAAGCTCCCGATTCCCTAATGTGAAACTGATCTGCCTGTGATCTGAGCACGACGGCTCATCGGATACCCGCCAATTACTGACAAGGTCCATTGTCATTGAGGTTGTCAAGGTCATATCCAAGACTTCCTCTCTGACCCTAGTTAAAAACGTAGGACTGTCACCAACGTTACATAAATTTAAGTCTAAAGCGAGTATAAAGTTGAAAAGTGACTCACCTCTAGCGTTGACATCGGAGCTGCCCCACATGGTGTGATGGACTTTCGCATCACAGCCAAGTACCAGCTCCATATTGTTGCCCCTAGCATAGGCAACTAACTGTTCTGCTAGTCTAGGAGGGCAGTGTTCGTCATCCCCAGGGAAGTACGCGGACGCTATGATGACATCCCTGGAATTCACGGATTTGCCAATCCAGTCCACCTTGTCTGTCGGACGGGCTTAGCTGAGGTAGGCTTTGCGGGCCTCACTAATGACTGTCCTGGCGTCCTGTCACTGGTCCGTTCGGCTGTTTTGTCGGCCCGAGTGACGGTTTGCGTCCGTCCGCCAGACGGCAGACGGACGCAAATGTTTGACGTCTTCTTGTCCGTGCCGCCACTCTTGGTCACCGATGACTTGGTCCCCTGATCACGTTTTACCCGAAACTGAACCCTTCCCAACTCAAAGAAGGGAAAGGTCCTTCAGTGCAGAGTGTTGCGCAACTGAGGGATCATCGATGGCAACTGTCAGTGTTGTTCCCTGCGCCGCGACAGATCTGTTCAGTACCTTCCAGTTACCTTTTGGTAGTGCGAGCAGCCTGGGAAGAACGCAGTGGCACGCTGGGTTTGGGAATTTCATTACCCTCCACCAGCTTCACCTTCTTCTCCGCCAGCTGGTGTTTTGACATTATCCCCCTCAGCCAATTCCTCGTTGTTTCGTCGGCGCAGTTCACAATTATCCACCCAGGCTTGAAAGAGCATCCTTGGAACCGAATTTGAGGGCCATCAACGGGCAGCTTACGCAGCTCCTCTTTGATAGCCCTCTCTATCGCCCTCTGCTCCTCTAAGTTTAGGTGGACCGCCGGGAAATCGACCGGCAGAATCCCTACCCTGATCGCTGCAGCAGCTTCAGCAAAGGACGGACTGAGCTTCGTCCTCTTGCGGGTTGTACCGCTTCGATTCTGCTGCAGCCCTCAGCTTCGACCACCTTTGCTGTCTCAACCAAGACAGCTTTGAGAGCCTCCTCGTAAGGCGTACCTGCCGCCATCAGCTTCCTTAGTCCCTTCTTCTGAGAAGTCGTTAACCGCTTTCTCTTCAGAGAGATGGCCTCGGTAGCTTCTACCAGCGTAGGCCCTGCGAATGTGCCCCGTCAACTGCCAAAGTAGTCGTGGTGTTCGAACTACCTTGTGAACACTCACTGTTCACCTTGCTCCTAGTCGGTCGGTCTCTCCAACTGCTAGGCAAAATTTCAGCAGATTCCTGATCAATGGCGTCAGTCTTTCTGAAGTCCATACCAACCGAGGCTAGTGTAAGTGAGCTCATCATCTGGTTCGTGCGGCCACCTACTCCGACTAGGCTTTTCGGTGGCCAATGCAAATTGTGGAGTCGGGGAGGTCACCCATGACAGAGCCCCATGCCATGGGAAGTCCAAACTACTACCCGAGTTGGACACGTATCGGGTAGGCTCCGTACTACTACAGCCGGTGTACCCCCTGGCTGCAAACCATCCAATGGGCACGGGTCGCATAACACCCTGGATTAGGGGGGAGGAAAGGAGGCAGGGATAGGACAGAACTTAGGCATTGGAATTTATAGGAGATTGGGAAGTGACTAGTTAGCCAGCCACCACAGGTATAGACAAGACCGTACCCCGGTGGCTGTTTCCAGCGGCCACCACGAGGAGGTCTAGTCACATTCCGCCAGTTCTTCCGCCACCGCCAGCTGGTGTACCAAGCTGGTAGCAGCAGAAGAGTAGGCAGCAGACCGCCAAAGCAATAAATACCTACTAGATTACCTACTAGATAGAAATACCGCTACTTAACACATCGGCTGATAAGTCCCCGGTCTGACCCATGGTAAGCCCTACAAAACGCGATAAAATATTTTCTATTTTAAGTAGTAGCCTTCAAAAGGTACTTGTAAAAATGTCATTACGATGTGACGTTTGGTTCAAAAGTAACAATTGTTTTAGTAAAAAAAACTTTATTCGTGTTCAGAACAATGAAAAAAAAAGAATTTCATGTTCTCATAAAACATTGCTGTGATGAGGAAAACACCATTGGAACAAAATCCTGGCTCGATAAGTGTTATTCGGACTCTGTACCTGGAAAATCTACCATTATAGATTTTTTTGCTCAATATAACCGTGGTCGTACGAACACCGACGATGCACCGCACTGTGGTCGGCCAATTGAGATGGTTACACCGGAAAACGGTAAAAAAGTCCACAAAATCGTTTTAAAAACCGTAAAGTTAAATTGCAGGAGATAGCTGATACTATCAAGATATCAAAGGATCGTGCGGGTTTTATTTTGCATAACATTTGTCCATGAGACAACTGTTTCCGAAATGAGTGCCGCATTTGCTAACAGACAAGGCAATGCACCGTGCCACAAATCTCTCGTTATGATGACAAAATTTCACGAACTAAACATCGAGTTACTTCTGAACCAACCCTATTCTCCCGACTTGGCTCCCAGTCATGATACAATTATAAAGGTAGTGTATTCCGGGAGAAAGGCAAAATGGCAATGCCTTATACAGAGTGTTGCTTATAACATAATGATGGAAAAATTCGACTTTACAATTCCCTGTAAGTGATAAGACAAGATAAGTTATGGACCTTTAGATGGACATATTGTGATTAAAAAAAATGACACACATATATTACTATTTGCCTACCATTTATGGCACAGCGTGCAGCTTGATTTGGGCATTTTTTGAAAGATCTAATTGAAACAAAATCTTTTTTCGTGCGCCTATGAATATATGTGCACGTAAGAAAACGAAAAAAGCAACATTATTTTTCATTCTAATTCAATAAGGCATCGAGTTGACAGCTTTTGCGAGAACGCCTGTCGGGAATACACTACCTTTATAATTGTATCATGGCTCCCAGTGACCTTTATCTGTTCGCAGACTTACGAAAAAAGCTCGCAGGAAAGACATTTGGCTGAAATGAGAAGGTGATAGCTAAAAAAACAATACCTATTTAGAGGCCAAAGATAAATCGTTTTACAAGAGTGTCAAAATGTTAGAGAAGCGCTGGAATGAATGTATCGCTCTTGATAATTACACAGTGCAACAAATTCAAAAAAAATTTCGAGGGACAAGGTCAAACCTATCTCATTCGATAGAGGATCTCAGTAGATGAAAAAGAGCCAAGGGCTTTTCTCCGGAATGTTCGAGTTTTTTTTTAATTGAGTTTAAAGATGGCGGCTTAAAGCCCCTTCCCGAAACTTTTAAAACATCATGTCTCTTGACTCAAAAGTCAGAAAGGAATCATTTTTATGTCAAATGAAAGCTAATGAAATGAAGTCGATGACACAATATCCTTTTTGGAAAAATGTAATGAAAAAGGACTTCAAGGACATCAAATAAATTTTTATCCTTGAATTTCCTGGAACCCGTGAGAGCTAAATTTATATAAGAGACTTCTGGTAAAAAGGCATTCAAAGATCTATACTGCATAATAATTTCTTTTCAATCACTTTAACTGTTAAGCCACTACAGCGTTTCAAAAATTATACACTGCTAAATTCATGTTTTTCTGTACAGAATATCTCGTAGTTGCTTCCTAAAAACATCGAATGTAGCAAAGCATATTTTTTTAATCGTTGTAGAGTCTTAACTTTAAAAGTTATTTACATGAAATTTATAAGCAGTATAGATGTTTGAATGGTTTTTCACCGGAAGTCGTTTATATAAATTTAGCTCTCACGGTTTCCAGGATATTCAAGGATAACGATTTAATTGAAGTCCTTCATATCCTTTTTCATTACATTTTTCCAAAAAGGATATTGTGGCCTAGACTTCATTTCATTAGCTTTCATTTGACGTAAAAATGATTCCTTTCTGACATTTGACTCAAGAGACATGATGTTTTAAAAGTTTCGGGAAGGGGCTTTAAGCCGCCATCTTTAAACTCAATTTAAAAAAAACTCGAACATTCCGGAAAAAATCCCTTGGCACTTTTTCATCTACTGAGGTCCTCTATCGAATGAGATAGGTTTGACCTTGTCCCTTTTTTCAGTGTTGCACTGTGTTATCAAAGAAAAAAGTTTAATCTGTTCTGGTGTACAATGTCGTGCTAATTATAATTGGTAATATATATAATATTAAACTACAATGTGGTGCCAATTATAATTGGTAATATATATAATATTAAACTACCTATTACAATTCAATAGGTAGTTGCAGCACCAGAACAGATTAAACTTGTTTTCTTTGATAACACAGTGCAACACTGAAAAAAGGGACAAGGTCAAACCCATCTCATTCGATAGGGGACCTCAGTAGATGAAAAAGTGCCAAGGGATTTTTCCCGGAATGTTCGAGTTTTTTTTTAAATTGAGTTTAAAGATGGCGGCTTAAAGCCCCTTCCCGAAACTTTTAAAACATCATATCTCTTGACTCAAATGTCAGAAAGGAATATTGAAAATGAAAGCTAATGAAAAAGGATATGAAGGGCCTCAATAAAATTTGTATCCTTGAATATCCTGGAAACCGTGAGAGCTAAATTTATATAAACGACTTCTGGTGAAAAACCATTCAAACATCTATACTGCTTATAAATTTCATGTAAATAACTTTTAAAGTTAAGACTCTACAACGATTAAAAACATGTGCTTTGCTACATTCGATGTTTTTAGGAAGCAACTACGAGATATTCTGTACAAAAAAACATGAATTTAGCAGTGTACAAGTTTTGAAACGCTGTAGTGGCTTAACAGTTAAAGTGATTGAAATGAAATTAATATGCAGTATAGATCTTTGAATGCCTTTTTACCAGAAGTCACTTATATAAATTTAGCTCTCACGGGTTCCAGGAAATTCAAGGATAAAAATTTATTTGATGTCCTTGAAGTCCTTTTTCATTACATTTTTCCAAAAAGGATATTGTGTCATCGACTTCATTTCATTAGCTTTCATTTGACATAAAAATTATTCCTTTCTGAATTTGAGTCAAGAGATATGATGTTTTAAAAGGATTGGGAAGGGGCTTTAAGCCGCCATCTTTAAACTCAATTTAAAAAAAAACTCGAACATTACGGGAAAAATCCCTTGGCACTTTATCATCTGAGGTCCTCTATCGAATGAGATGGGTTTTTTTGAATTTGTTGCACTGTGTAATTATCAATCGTGCCAATTATAATTGGCACGACATTGTAGCAATAGTTTTCCACTTATTATCACTTTCTTAATGCGCCTTGGTTGTTCCAATATTTTTACACATATATTTATGTACTTATTACAACTTCTTTTTTACAAGCAGACCCAACGAACTCATAAAATCCATTGAATTTGGTTTTGTCCGTAGTGCTACCACCTTATTTATGCGCCTTGGCGATCGCTCAATCAATTTTCTGTGCAAACTTTACCTGTCCACTTCTTGTTCTTGTTTGTAAAGAAGGAAGCGTTGTAGCTCCTAGCTCTGTTTTAGCTCTTTTGAAAATGTTAAGGCTCTTTTTTAGCTACAAAAATTTATAAGTATAGCTTTATACTTCAATGATTAATGGATCAATTTTCATTTAATTCAATTTCATTTAATTTCGAGCTTATTCAACAGTGTCACCTTCTGAAAATTTCGATCCTATTACTTCTAAAATAGAAAATTTGTTGGCTCCCACTTCTTACTTTCATTACAGTTTTCAACAATTTCTTCGAGGAAAAAAAAACGAAGGTATAATAAATGAGAGTACAGAAAATAAATTTCGAATAACATTGCAATTATAGTTATAAAATTAATTGCACTAAATTGTGCTAAATAATATAAAAACACTTAAAAGCATTGATTTTTTTCTATTGATAATTCGTTAAAAGCTGTAAAGCCAAAGATCAGTTTGAAAATGAAAAAATAAGTTTACCATTTTTTTTTTTTTTTTTTTTTTAAACTCAAACAAACGCGCAGGGGATGACCCCTATTAATGCGAGGCATTGCGTTGGTTCAGGAAGGATATAAAGGTTAGGAGATAGGGTTAAGAGTGAAGTGGTTATGGACTCTTGCCTTGAACCCATCGAGATCATAAGTGCTGGGGAAGATATCCGCAGGGAGACCATTCCACAGCCGCGCTGTGCGGGCCAGAAACGAACTTTCTCTGTAATGCGTAGTGCGCTGGAACATCGTTTCAACGTGGAATGCATGAGCGCCAGTGTTCAAACGGGTTGCCCGTGGGAATACCCGGAGTGATGGCATCAGACTGCTCATCTCCACTGAGCAATTACCGAAAAAGTATCGGTAGAATAACACCACACATGCCACGTTTCGACGATGCTCCAAGGAGTCAATAGAGCTGGATGCCCTACTGTCCCCTATAAGTTTAATCGCACGGTTTTGCACCCGGTCCAGGAGGTCCAAATGGGTTTTTGAAGCCCCCGCCCACAGGTGCGAGTTAAACTCCATTTTAGGTCGGATATAAGTGGTATAAATAATGCGGAGATCGGACGGGGTGAAATATTTTTTGCACCGCTTTAAGAAGCCGAGGCACTTGGCTGCTTCTTTCGACACGCTAAAAATATGATCGTTCCAACGAAGATCATTCTTAATGGACATGCCCAGAACATCAAGAGCTGCCGATTCCGCAATACTCACACCACCCATAACCAGGGATGTGTTGGGATGAGGGGAGACTCGCTTGTGGGATAACAGGCAACATTGGGTCTTGCGAGGATTAAAATCGACCCTGTTCGCTTGACCCCACTTGGAGATTGTTTGTAGGTCGCTATTAACCATTTATGAAATTACGCGTAAAGAAGTTCAATGGCGTGACATAGATTTATATAAATGGAAGAATTTAAATACACTAGATTTTTGGGTCGAGGTTTTGGAGTTCAAGAATTCAATCAATCAAAATCCATTTAACGACCTGGTAAATTTTGCTTTTACTCTTCTTGTCCTACCGCTCAGCAATGCTGAAGTTGAAAGATCATTTTCCATGATGAACTTTATTAAAAACAAGCAAAGGAATAAAATTAATTTATTTATGTTAAACTCGCTGTTGAGAGTAAGGAGTGACCTTAAAAGACGATTTGCTCATACCTACTACATAGTACCGTGAGGGGTCAAATGACGGTATTCAGAGCTTTTAACGAAATCGGTTGAATCTGAGTAAGTTTTTCATTGTAAGCATTAAAACAACATTCATTTATGTTCTTGAATGTAAAAAAGTATAGTTTTGGCAAATATTTTAAAATTATTTTAAAAGTAAAGCTACTACACATGACCATAGTAAATTTCGTCTCGCTGCTTTTTGCTCATGCTTTCAAACACAACACGTAAAATAATGCATTTTTTTTACATTGAAATTCATAAATATATAAAAGTCGGTTGTAAATTTTATATAAAACAGAAGGCAAGACATAGGTTCTTGTAAAATTTGTACCATTTTTGACTTTTTTGTAAATGTTATAATTTTATTTCCTTGGCTACGTACCCTGCAAGAATACAGTGTGTAAAATGATTAATCATTTAATCTATAGTGCTGATAGAAATTTCCACCAGAATTCCCATCAGTTTCTGAAGAGCCGTGTGAAAATTCTGATGGAAACTCACGTATACGTGTGATTTCGCATCAGCTTTCAACACAGGAGTTTTGGTATCTGGCACAGATATACAGCTGTCTAGCTCGCACCTACTATGGCAAAAGATTCAATGGGCAGCTGTTTGCTCGCACCTTCTATCATTGTGGTTTGAATTCCTTGTGAATTTCAAGCTGGCTCGCTCACTCACATCAGCTTTCAACAGAGTTTCTGTGAGTCCTGATTGACCCATTAAAACCTGACCCCAGAAGGGCTTGTGCGATTTCCATAAAATTTTACACAATCTTAGTAATTGACCTAATCAAGAAAAAAAATGAAGCAAATAATTCATACCCCCACCCCCTGAACCAGGAGGGTACGTTGCGCAAACGCAATTTGGGCCTTAGTCACATACAAAACATAAAATTAAAAAAAAAAAAAATTTTTTAAAACTTATTTTTAAATAGTTTAGCATTACAAAATGCAGCCCACAAAGGGATTTTGATAGGTTTGAAGAATAAGTATTTTTAATTGAATTTCAAAAATTCCCCAAAAAAAACTTTGACTTTGGATCGAAAAAAAGATATGAATATTTAAAAAATTTTGAAATTTGAGTATGGCAGAATCTAAAACGATCAATTCGAATCCAATTCTACCCATTTTCAAGTCTTATATCTTTATGAATTACTTAATGTAGCGAAATTCCCAAACGTTGCGCAAACGCAACGCTCAGGGCTTAATGGGTTAATCAGATGATTAATCAGCCCTGATAGAAACTTCATTGATATCTGATATCAGGGCTGGTGTGTAAACCTATCAGCAATGATTGAAAGTAATTTTTTTGTTTTAATTATTTATTTATTTAAAAACAATTTTGAGATAAAGAGAAATAAATAAATAAAAAGATAAATAGAAATCGTTAATTTAATCATAATTCGGCGTGGTTTGGTGCATACTATTTTGACCTGGTGACAATGGATCCATAGAGTCATCAAGAACGCTGAAGCTAGAATCCATGTAAATATATCAAAGTTAGATAAATTCAATAGCAATTCCTGTTTTTCACTTATCTTTATTTCGATTTGGGTTGTCCTGCTGTTTTCTTTTATCCTTTTTTTTCTTTTTTCCTTTTATTCCTCCAGTTTTTCCAGATCGATCGAACGTCCGCAACACACAACTTCACGAAAATTTACTATTTTTGCGCGCCATGTGCACGAGCACTTGTCAGGTTCACGTACCAATGAATACATTAGCTATCTCGTTCTCTCATACATAACTTCACGTTTGTAAGAAATGTAGCCGAACTATCTCTTAGCAGAAGAAATTTTGTTGCCAATGTATACATTAGCTATCTCGTTCTTTCATACATAACTTCACGTTTGTAAGAAATGTAGCCGAACTATCTCTTTTATTATCATTGGATTATTAGCAGAAGACATTTTTTTTTGATTCCGAATTTTTTTAATTCAAAGGGAATATGTAAATGTGTTAGTTTCAGCGAAAACTTTTGTGGATGTGTTGGAGTTTCCATCAGTCCTGTCTTGCAGTCATTTGACCGCTGATGGTACTACAGGGTAGGCCATTTAAAGTGGAAGCATTTGAAAAAAGAAGAAAAAAAAGAGGGAAAAAAATGTTTTTTTTTTGTTTTCATCTCGATATTCATTTATTTTGGTCCAAGGAAAAATTTTCTGGTTAGTTTTTGAAAATGATATCGCGTAAATGGCCACCATTAGCTTTGGCCGCAAAATGTGTCCTTTTTTCGGCATTTTCCATCACTTTTGCCAGTGTATCGGCCGATATGGCTCTTATTTCGCGGCGTATGTTGGCTCTGAGTTGAGCTAGCAACAACTGTTGACGAAGTGGTTGGTTGTGCGCGGCACATCACCAAAAACCAGTTGTCATTTCCAATCAGTTGTCAATTACACTCAAAATTGTCAGTTTAAATTTAAATCAAATAAATAAACATAGTCATCCTTGACAACATTTTGTTTAACTTAAAAGTTTTCCATTTGACATTTAACTTCAGTTTGATAACATTTTGTTTTATCCAAAAATGACACTTAAACATAACTTATTGCTTTGCATCAAATGTATCATAAAGTACATATATACGCATATTTGATAAAAAAAATAAAATAGTTGCCACAAATAATAGCTTGTTGGTGTACCTTGGACTTCAAGTAGCCCCATAAAAAAAAGTCTGGCGGCGTCAAATCGGGTGATCTCGGTGGCCACTCATAATCGCCTTTTTTCGATATGATTCGGCCGGGGAACAATGGCAGCAATAAATCGCATGTACTGTTCCATGGTATAAATTGTCTTGGAATGACGCTTCCCACGCGCTATGTCATTAGTCGATCTGACAGCTCTGTCAAAAGTTATAGGGTTACCAGATGCTTCCACTTTCAATGGCCTACCCTGTAGTAGGTAAAATCGTTGATAAAAAGAGAACAGATCGGCGCAGTGATTGCAAAATTTTAGAATATTGAGCTTAGTGCAAAATATTAAAAGTCAAGGAGAATCAGATTCGTAACTTAAACCGTTTTCGAGCTACGGTTGATCAAAATTGAAAACCGTCAAATGACCGCTCTGTAATAACTGTAATAATAACGATTCTTCTTCGGAAGATGAAATATTTTATTTAGTAAATGTGTAATAACTATTTGTGATGTTTGTAACTACTTGTATTTTATTTAAACCACAAAGTATTGTAACGATAAGGCAGTCCTTCGCTGTGCAAAGCAACCCTGCCGCTACGTGCCGTGCTATAATCCAATCTGGCAACGACGGAAACTTTTAGTCCACTCCGGAATGTGCGGGAACGATCTGCGCGATGGCCGGACAGAGTATAAAAGGCGGCCGGATGCGGCGCAGCGAGTCAGTCTGGTTTTGACAAGTGAAGTTGCCACACGGAGTAATTAAGCAAATACTTAAGTGTACGAACAGTAAAGTGTAAACTGTGAATAATAAAGTGGCTGTTGGTTTTGAATTGGCTGCATTGGAATAATTAAAGTTGTTTCATTTTCAAATTACACAATCCAGTGATACGTTACAGCCCACTAGAACTAGTAGTCGTAACATTTGGTGTCAGAAGTGGGATTGTGGAAAATTGAAAATAAATAAAATTATAAAAGCACGGACATGGTTAAACTCGAGCTGCTGAAGGTGGACCAGCTGAAGAAGGAGCTGGCTGCCTGGAATTTGCCGACTGCTGGCGGTAAAGTGGAGTTGCAGCTGCGCTTGCGAGAGGCGTGTGAGGCACGAGGCATCGATTGGGCTGCGCACGAGTTCGGAACGCAGGAGCTAGAGGCGTCGGCCAAAGTGGAGGAATCGCCTGCGGGTGCGGCGTTAATGCAAAGTACGGCTGCAGCGGCTGCGCCACCACAAGCAATGGACATGAGCCAGCTTATGGTTGCAATGAGAGGCATGTTTCAGGAAACGTCTGCGAAAATCGAGAATGTCAAAGGCATTTTCGAGACTTCCAATCGTGAAATGTCGGCGCAAATTGCAGCGAAACTAGAAACTACAAATAGTTGTCCAGCGAGCTTCAGGAAAATTCTGCGCGCTTGGAGCAGAAAGTGGAGGAAATCTCAGACAGGATTAATGGGAAAGTCGAGCACCTGGAGACGCGGGTAGAGCACTTGGATAAGCGAGTCGACGACCTGGATGATTCCCTGAACAAACGTGTTGACGATCTTGATGATTCCCTGAACAAACGAGTTGATAGTCTGGAAGATTCGATGAACAGAAAGATGGACGAGCGGCTTATGGAGGTACACCCGCGAGAATGGTTGCCGCCGGTTCCGGAAAATGTTGCCATCCGAGCAGAAGTGCCTACTTATGATGGGACTACGCCGTTCGACACCTTCAAGCTACAATTCGACCTGGCTGCTCTGGAAAATCAGTGGACCGATGTAAGGAAGGGTCGGAGACTGGCGCTGGCTCTTCAAGGTGCTGCGGCCGAGGTAATAAAATCAGTTCCAGAATGTTTACGAAGTGAGTACGAGACCGTCAGCGACGAGCACAACAGAACGCTGTACTACTGTGAGCTGAAGAACCGCAGGCAAAGATCCAACGAGGCGCTGCAGACATATGCAGCAGACATTGAGCGGCTCGTGCAGCTGTGCTACCCGTCCTTCGGCTCTGATGATCTCGAAAGGAAGAAGATAGAGGCGTTTATTGAAGGTCTTCATGATCCGGAGACACGTCGCAGTGCGTTGATGATGGGCAAGCCGACATTTAGGGAGACGGTGACCAGCGCGATGACATACGAGGCGACATGGATTGGGAGCACTCGGTATGCACCTGCGAGGATACGCCAGATCCAGCCGGACGAAGACATTCCGATCCAGGCCGTAAGCTCTGAGCCACCTGACAGGCCACTGGTGGTCTCCTCTAAAGTTGTTTGCTGGGTATGTGGCAAGCAGGGCCACATATCACGAGACTGCCGCCAACGAAAGAGGCGTTCCCGTTCTCGATCGCAATCGCCTGAACCGAGGAATACTGACAATCGAGGCCCAGCCAACAAGCGCAGGGCTGAGGACGAGGAGCCGTTACACTAAAACGGGTCAGCCCAAAGGGGGGTGAGCTGATCCCCACAATCTGCCGCCCCACCATCCTTGTCTCAAAGCTGAAACGACAGCCCAGCAGCTTGAAAATTGAAGGAAGGATAGATGGAAAGTTGTTCGTGCTGACACTGGATACTGGAGCGTCATATTCGATCATAAAAAGGAAGCTGCTGAAGAACTGGGAACCGCTGCATGGCATACAGCTGCGGACTGCGACTGGCGAGCGCGCGCCGGTGAGAGGGAAAGTTACAAAAACGATTGCTATCGGCACCAGCAGCCTGGAACATGAGTTCATCGTCGCGGATATAATGGACGACGTGATTATCGGCGTGGATGTCATGATTAGGCACGGCTTTACGCTGGACCTGAAGGAAAATGTGCTGAGATATGCCAACGTTTAATTCCCGCTTCCTTACCGCCGGCTATGAGCGAAGCGTGGCGGTAAGGAAGGTTGTATCGTGTCAACACAGGAGGATACCAGCGAATTCTGAGGCGATTGTGTGGGCAAAAGTGGACGAGGACGATGGGACGAGTCGGCTGTGGGTAGTAGAAGCACCGAAACAAGGACACGACAACATCATCATCGGACGTACATTAGTGGAACCTAAAAATGGCAGAATACCAGTCAGAATACTGAACCCCCTGAATGCACCCAGATATGCCGGGAAAGATGAGGTAATTGGCGAGTGTAAGGAAGCTGTAGCGGTGGTCAATTGCGAGAGTAGCCCGCCTGGAGGTAATAAGAAGAGCGGTTTTAACATGGCCGCCATACCGCAGGAGAACCAGTGGAGCAGCGAGTTGACGGCCAAGTAGAAACAGAAGGCGAGGTCACTCCTGCAGCACTATGGGTTAATATTTGCGGCAGAAGCAGGCGGAAGAACAGCCATAGTGAAGCACAACATCGACACCGGAAGTGCAAAACCGATTCGCCAACCGCCAAGACGAGTTCCTCTGGCCAAGAGGGAGGAGGTCACAAATTTGATCGAGAACATGCGGAAAGACAAGGTCATAGAGCCGTCTTGCGGCCCTGGTGCTCGCCGGTCGTGCTAGTCAAGAAAAAGGATGGCAGTACCCGATTTTGTGTGGATTATCGGAAACTCAATGATGTGACCAAGAAGGACAGTTATCCACTACCTCGGATCGATGACACCCTGGACACACTGTCAGGCACGCAGTGGTTCTCCACACTCGCAGCAGCTATTGGCAGGTAGAGCTTGCAGACAAGGACAAGGAGAAAACGGCTTTCAGTGTTGGCGATGGTTTGTGGCAGTTCACCGTCATGCCGTTTGGACTCTGCAACGCACCAGCAACATTCGAGCGGCTAATGGAACGCGTGCTAAAAGGGCTGCATTGGCGGACGTGCTTGGTGTAACTCGACGACTTAATCGTGATGGGTAAAAACTTCGACGACCACCTGGGAAAGCTGGAGGAGATATTCGAGCGGATACAAAAAGCTGGGCTTAAACTCAACCCAAAGAAGTGCTCGCTGTTCCAAAAGGAGGTCAAGTATCTGGGCCATACGGTTTCCGCCCGCGGAGTACATACGGATGAAGGCAAAATCACGGCAGTGAAGGAGTGGCCCCGGCCACGCAATCTACACGAACTCCGCAGTTTCCTGGGCCTGTGTACATACTACCGGCGATTTGTTCCGGGATTCGCGAACATAGCCAGCAGCTTGCACAAACTGACGAAAAAGAGCCAAGCTTTCGAGTGGAACGAGGAGCAGGAACAGGCTTTTGCACGTCTGAAGGAAAAACTGTGCAGTGCTCCAATTCTGGCCTTCCCCGTGCCTGGGGAGATGTTTGTGCTGGATACGGATGCAAGCAGGAATAGTATTGGCGGTGTTCTATCACAGATAATAGACGGCCAGGAACAAGTGATAGCGTACTACAGTAGGGTTCTATCGAAACCGGAACGCAACTACTGTGTGACACGGAGAGAACTGCTGGCGGTATTGGACTGCGTAAAACACTTCCACAAACATCTGTATGGACAAAGGTTTCGCCTGCGCAGATCATGCGGCATTGAAATGGCTCCTGAACTTTAAAGATCCTGAAGGGCAATTGGCGCGGTGGATCGAGCGACTGCAGAGCTACGACTACACGATAGAGCATCGCAAAGGCAGTAGCCATGGAAATGCCGATGCCTTGTCCCGCCGTCCGTGCAAAGTCGAATGCAGGCAGTGCTCGCGAGCCGAAAGCAAAGAACAGATAGTGGACGTCCTGTTGGTAAGCGTTATGCCAGAGGAAGAGTGGTCGGCGGAGAGGCTACAAAAAGACCAGCGTGAGGATGCGGATCTTGCAAAAATCGTCGAAGGCAAGGAGCAAGGTGCACGTCCAGACTGGCAGGAGATGGCCGGTGAAAGCCCGATCGCTAAGGCTGAAAGAAGGATGCCTGTACCGCGAATGGGAGAGCGCGGATGGTCGGACCAGCAACTCCCTAATGGTAGTGCCGAAATGCAGAATCAACGAGGTCATTGAGGCATACCATAACGACTCCAGTGGAGGGCACCTGGGCATCACCAAAACCGTCGCCAAAATAAAAAGACGATTCTACTGGGTAGGATGTCAGGAGTCTGTAGCCGAGTGGATTAAGAGCTGCGACCGATGTTCAGCCGCGAAAGGGCCGACAAGAAAATCTCGAGGCCGCATGCAGCAGTACGACATGGGAGCGCCCTTCGAGCGGATTGCTATGGACGTCGCCGGCCCATTCCCAACTAGCACTCAAGGCAACAAATATGTGCTGGTGGTAATGGATTACTTCAGCAAATGGCCTGAAGTGTACCCTATTCCTAACCAGGAGGCCACTACGATCTCGGAAAAGCTGGTAAACAACTGGATAGCCCGGTTCGGAGTTCCGTTGGAGTTGCACTCAGATCAAGGCCGGAATTTCGAGTCTGCGGTATTCAAGGAAGTGTGTGGGCTGCTGGGGATAAAGAAAACGCGTACCACTCCTTTGCACCCACAATCCGACGGCATGGTGGAACGCTTTAACCGGACACTGGAAGAATACCTGCGGAAAGTGGTAGGCAGGAATCAAAAGGATTGGGACTTGCATATCCCCCTGTTCCTGATGGCGTATAGGTCAGCCCCGCACGACACGACATCACTCACCCCAGCCCGAGCAGTGTTCGGCACAGAGTTGCGGTTACCCGCTGACTTGAAGTTCGGGGTAGTCAGCACGACGGGAGGCGCTAAGACGGACTACGTGGTCAAAAAGCGGGCGGAACTGGAGGAAATTCACCAATTTATAAGGAGCCACACCAAACTGGTCAGCGATAAGGCGAAAGCCAGATATGATCTACGGGCCAACTCAGCAGGGTTCAAAGAATGCGATCTGGTAATGCTCTACAACCCGCAGCGGAGGAAAGGTTTGTCTCCGAAACTTCAAGCGTCATGGGAAGGACCGTACGAAGTCGTGACTAGGATTAACGACGTGGTATACAGGATTCAACGTTGCAGCAATAGAGGCGCTAAGCTGAAGGTAGTATATTTGGAGCGCCTGGCGCCTCATCACAGCGGAGCCTCGGCACTTGTTCGGGACGAACAAGTCTAAGTGGTGGGCAGTGTAACGATAAGGCAGTCTGTCGCTGTGCAAAGCAACCCTGCCGCTACGTGCCGTGCTATAATCCAATCTGGCAACGACGGCCGCGATAGCAACTGTTAGTCCAATCTGGCAACGACGGAAACTTTTAGTCCACTCCGGAATGTGCGGGAACGATCTGCGCGATGGCCGGACAGAGTATAAAAGGCGGCCGGATGCGGCGCAGCGAGTCAGTCTGGTTTTGACAAGTGAAGTTGCCACACGGAGTAATTAAGCAAATAATTAAGTGTACGAACAGTAAAGTGTAAAACTGTGAATAATAAAGTGACTGTTGGTTTTGAATTGGCTGCGTTGGAATAATTAAAGTTGTTTCATTTTCAAATTACACAATCCAGTGATACGTAACAGCCCACTAGAACTAGTATTCGTAACAGTATTTTAAAAATGTAAGCGTTTTTAAGTTTTGTTGTACGGACAATTGTGCAAGAGTGGATTTTATTTCATTTTAAATTAACAGATATATATTGAACAGATATATAAGTTGTGTTTTAGTTAGTAAATATATTTGCGTATAATACGTATAAAATATAAAAGGGATTCTACGGTTTCCGCGGCGCCGCCATTTGATGATGTTTTTAGATAGATTGACCGAAAATAAATCGAAAATGAGGAATACAATTTTTCGATAGCTCGCTTCGTTTTCGGGATATCGAGGTTCAAAGTTAAATTCGCAACGAATATGAATTCAATGTATATAACTGTAGATTTACCGTTATATGCAATCTTACGCGAACGATATCACAGAACTATGAAGGTTTTTGCTTAAGAACGATCTTTTGCTATGAAAGGATTTGAACAAAAAATACTGTGCACATCTGACTGCTGCCTGATGTGGTGGTGACTCCCATGAGGGTTATTTTTTTAGCGACCGGCCGAAGGCCGGCCACCTGGGAAAAACTTATTGCCAAAAAAACTATGGCTTGGAACTATGGATTTGAACAAAAAATACTGTGCACACCTGACTGTTGCCTGATGTGGTGGTGACTCCCATGAGGGTTATTTTTTTAGCGCCCGGCCGAAGGCCGCCCACTCGGGAAAAACTTATTACCAAGAAAACTATGGCTTTCGGGAAAACTGTATGCACCTCTGGGATCGCTGATATGGTAAAATTGCATATAACGGTAAATCTACAGTTACATACATTGAATTCATATTCGTTGCGAATTTAACTTTGAACCTCGATATCTCGAAAACGAAGCGAGATATCGAAAAATTTTATTCTTCATTTTCGATTTCTTTTTGGTCAATCTATCCAAAAACATCATCAAATGGCGGCGCCACGGAAATCGTAGATGTGCCAATATTAATATTGATAAATGCTTAAAAAATAAATGTAGCTCTTTTTTTAGCTCCAAAAAAATGTTTAGCTCTTTTTTGGTCGTTTTTTCGCAATTTTAGCTCCAAACCAATTTCTTTCTGGGAACACTACCTGTAACACTGGTTATTGGTATCGATATCGGAGATGCTTGATATCGATATTTTTGAGGCTCATATATATTTTGAGAAGTTATCAGCAGTTCGGCAATAAATCATTCAACGCTGAGTATGGCTGTCCTAATTGATCATAAGGTAATTGAAGCGCATATTAGTGCCGAACGTATTGACGACGATAGAGGTAGTTATTGTTTTAGTCCTAAGCTATTGTAACTAAATAAATTGCGTGCTTGTGTAAAAAAGGGCGTCATCTTCAAGTATCAGCGTAATATAGTGGCTCTTGGTGTAAAGCTGTTTCGTGTTTTCCAACGCCATCACTTTCATTCGATGAAAGCTGAAGAGGTATGAAATAAACCAAGTGGTTCAAGTTGAGGCAGCATACTTAATTTGACCTCTTTTGTCTAATTGTTTTTTTATGTTGTACCTGTCATTAAACTACTCGAAATAGACCTAGAAAGGGCCGAACAAGAAAAAAAAGGAAAATTTGGCTGTATAGAGCTTGTTTTTGTGAGTGTATAAATCGATTGAAAATTGACTGAGTTATGTTGATAAAAGTTTTGAACTTTGACCTCGTGCCACGCCTTTTGTAGGCGTTTCCCAGGTATAATTTTTAGTTTGTTAGACTCAGGAGCCAGACGTCTTTGTATAAGCATACTTATTTCTTTTTTTCACGAGGGTACGCTATTCTGCACTTCAGCCCAAAAATGTTATGTATACATGAATATTATTCATATAAAGAAATAACTAGATTTATTGGCCTCATTGACTTCAAATTTGGCGAAAGTACTCTTATGCCTCGTTTTGACTATGTCATATTTACCGACGACAAACACTGCCATATATGTACAGCTGCGGCATGGTGGAATTATACAGGTGGAGTAACCTGATGACAGTTTTTGTGATTATGACAGTTCATGCTGCCTTGAAGAAACAATGTTGTTTTTTGCGAAACTACGATTTTTTTCTAAGAACAAAAAATAAACGTACCAACGTATCAAACGATCAACATCGCTGATATGCATATATTGACATGTTTACAGTTACTGTGAAACCTAAATTGGAGCTTTGAGCGTTGCGTTGTCTGACGCAACGCTCTCGCTCAGTGCGGCATACCGAAATTGAAGCGTTTCGTTGGGATTGTCAAAATCATGAAATGAAAACAAATGTAAAAAATATCTGTTTAGTTGCCAAAACAACAACAAATTATTATTATTTTGCAAAACTTATATGAATTAATTCCTCACAATTTAAATCAAACCAAATATAAATTACAGGCGTTTTTGTTAGTCGCAGTCAACTTCAACCGCTAACGCCTTGGCAAAAATCCTAACACGAAGCCAAGTCGACACAATTAAGGAAGAGAAGGGAAAAGACTGATGGAGAAAGCCAGAAGCGTAAAATACACTCGGTGTTCGTTTTAGTATTATGCTCATTTGCTAAGCGTTTGCTTGTTATACACACTAATGAGTTGGCTCTGCCTTTAGTCACTCAATCGATAACTTTTTTGTTGATGGAATAGATAATTCACATAAATGTGCTTTTGAATTTCAGAACTATTTGAAATAATTATTAGCGCCATCTAGTGAAAAAGGCCGAATTATTTCCCTTTTCTTGCTACCTTTCAATGCAACTTTTAAATAAGGCAGTGTCAAATACAAACTGTCAATAATTACTCCACCTGTATAATTCCACTATGCAGCTGCGGTCAAAATAATAGTAGTACGCATACAACGAAAAGAAAATTAAGAAAAAATAATCTCTTTTTCTTTACAAATATTTACTTTGTATTTTTTTAACAAGTTATATGTGTTAACAATGCAATCATAAAAGAAAACTTAAGAATTAAACTCAGTTTGGTTTGATTTAAATTAAATGCGCCAAAAGCTCCAAAATATGGACGGTCAAAAAAAATAGTAGTTCGCTTTACTTTCATAAAAATGAAGCAAAAATTGTGTTTCATTTTAAAAGATTTAGTGGTTAAATAGTAATAACGCAATTTTTCTTCAAATTAATATTTAGTTGCGTGACTGTTCGCTATTACTGCAGCACAGAGCCGATGCATTGAATTAACCAAATTTTCATATCATTTTCAAGGGGCGTGGTCTACTGCTTCTCAAAGTTGATTATTATTTAAAGGATTATTGTGAGCAACTGCTCTCTACGTCACACCACAAATTTTTAATTGTATTGAAGTCTGGTGATTGTGCGAGCCATTCCATAACCCTAATCCTGCTCTTGCGAAGCCCCTTTCGTGCGACCTTGCTTGTATGCTTTAGGTTATAATCCTGTTGGAAGACCAAAAGCATTGGCGTTTTTTCACGGACATATAGTAGCATGATTTCCTGCAAGATTCGTACACATACACATCGATCCATCGTTTTCTTGATCAAATAAATAGCGCCACCTCCATAAAACGTAAGACATGCCCAATAAATAAATGCATGTCTTAAGTTTTATGGAGGTGGCGCTATTTATTTGATCAAGAAAACGATGGATCGATGTGTATGTGTGCTCAATAAATAAATGCATGTCTTAAGTTTTATGGAGGTGGCGCTATTTATTTGATCAAGAAAACGATGGATCGATGTGTATGTGTACGAATCTTGCAGGAAATCGTGCTACCGTATGTCCGTGAAAAAACGCCAATGCTTTGGGTCTTCCAACAGGATTATAACCTAAATCATGATACAATAAAATACAGGTAGTTTCATAAAGACAGATAAGAAGAAAATTGACAAATGAGAAATAAATTTGTTCTACTACTCTTTTCATTTTTGCCATAGGGCTGTAAATTTGCGGCTATCAGTTTATGTAGTAACGTATCATAAAAATACTATATGAATTAATGTGTAAGAACACATTTTTTCTAAATGTTTGCACGGTGACCGACAGAAAAAAGAAGGCAGGTTTTTGGGTTGAAGCGTGGTGGTGTGTTTGCGAGTGCAAGTTTTGGACATAGGCGCCACATCAGATATAACCCAAAATGTTCTGCTAATTTTTCGTGCACTAAATAAACACAGTCTGTGCACTAACCAAATTAATGATAAATAATTATGTCTTTAGCATTAGTCGTAAAAGACAAAACAGTGCCTGCGCTGCCCTGCTAACAAGTAAGAAATAGCAGGTAGTCCAAGTTGTAGAGTGCAGTTTTGATGCTTAAAACTGGGATTCTGGATCCACCAGTCTCGGGCGGCAGTCAATTCTCGATGTTCGTTGCGTAAAAACAGACAGCTTTAAATTGTCCTAAATCATTCAGTTGGCCTAGAGCTTTGAGGAAGCACTTCACAAATTATCTCATTGTACACCACCAGTTTGACCATACTTTCAATATTATAGTGTCCATATAATGTACGTCTGTAATGTCCATAATTTGCATGACAAACCACAATGTAAGTTTGTAGTTTAGTCTTTTAAAAATCACAAAATTTTAACAACTTAATACCGAAATTCATGAAATTTGCCGTAATTTGCAAAATTACAAAAAACAAAATTACAGCAGTTATCCATTATTTGATCGCATCAATTGTTAAAATTAACTACAACTACTACCAACTACTATTTCTGAATAAATTTAATACCATTCATACTTTTTTCTGCATCATTAAAATTTTCTTCTTATTTGTCAAAAAAGCAACTGACTTTTAAATTTGATCGAATGAAATTACCTGAATATTATTCTACCATGACCTAAATCATACAAGAAAGGTCGCACGAAAGGGGCTTCGCAAGAGCAGGATTAGGGTTATGGAATGGCTCGCACAATCACCAGACTTCAATACAATTAAAAATTTGTGGTGTGACGTGAAGAGAACAGTTGCTCACAATAATCAGAAGAAGCAGTAGACCACGCCCCTAGAGAAAGATATGAAAATTTGGTTAATTCAATGCATCGGCTCTGTGCTGCAGTAATAGCGAACAACAGTCACGCAACTAAATATTAATTTGAAGAAAAATTACGTTATTACTATTTAACCATTAAATCTTTTAAAATGAAACACAATTTTTGCTTCATTTTTATGAAAGTAAAGCGAACTACTATTTTTTTGACCGTCCATATGTTGGAGCTTTTGGCGCATTTAATTTAAATCAACCCAAACTGAGTTTAATTCTTAAGTTTTCTTTTATGATTGCATTGTTAACACATATAACTTGTTAAAAAAAATACAAAGTAAATATTTGTAAAGAAAAACAGATTATTTTTTCTTAATTTTCTTTTCGTTGTACGAGTACTACTATTATTTTGACCGCAACTGTATATACTATATGTCATGTTCGTCATATGCTGTCAAATGCGTTCTCATTGCACGGCAAAAACTGACCATTGATTGAAGTCAAATGTCGGTGTCAGTCGACTGTTATGCCATTCTCACTTTGATAGTCAAATACGATTTGACGGCATATTTTCAAAATGAACAAATGGTATTCGAAAACAAGAAAACTGTAAACGAGTGACAGTGACCATCGCGGCTTTAGGATTGCTTCAGGGTATTAAAAGACCAGTGTATTTTATGAAACCCTGTGGGCACATCAATAAAAAAACGCAGTTTCGGCAAGCGATTATGGGGGAAACGTTCACATTTTCAAATCCAAACACAAACGATTTGCCAGCATGTTGACATTGATTATTTTGTTTGACATAAATTATATCGTTCTCATTTGATTGTCATTTCGTATAGCAAATCGTAGTCATACATGCAGGCAAACGCAAATTACAACATATGACAACCCGTTATCATTTAACTCACTACAAATGACACCATTTATGACATAGAACGGGGCATTAGTGAGAAATAATTCGACACAGTTAAAAATATATATAAAATCTAATGGGTTCGACAATGGGTTAAAAGTTTGTATGGAGAAACAAGTAATAATGGCCTTTTGACTTCAAACTTAGTGAAAGGACTTAACATGTGAAATCATACAGTAATGCACTGATGACCATTCTGCTACTCGTATACGGATACTAAGCAGCGTCGTTCCGAACGTCATTCAGCAAGAGTGAAGTCACGCTCGAAACATCATATCTGCTGGAATAAATTTCGTTGGCATAGCCTTTGTTGAACATTACTGCATGCCGTAACTTATATAAGTTTAATACTTGAATTATTATTTTTGACGAAAGAGCAGGTATTTGTTTGTGACCACTTTTTTGCGTATACAGTACATTCCGTTTAGCTGCATTCACCTTCGATGCATATGATTTGGGGCACTTAAGCGAAAAATTAAGTTAAGCGGAATATCTAAAAGGTTTTGGGAAACAGCTAAATTTTTCGTATGTAGATCCTTAGCGCATCTATATAAAAATGTAAAAATATGTCCAAATATATATATAATATACATATACACTCTGTTGCAAAATTATACGAACACTCAAAAATCGTCAATAAGTCGAGAGCCAAGATATGTTTTAAAAAAAATTTCTTCTATGAATATTTGAGAAGATCAAGGGAATATATTTTTGCGAACTAAAAGTGAAGTAGTTGTAATAATTACTTTCATAAAAGAAAAAATACTGAAATGACTTGTTGCAAAATTATACGAACACTACAATTTTTAACCTAAAAGAAAAGAAAAATTAAGAAAGTAAGAGGTTTTTATCTTAATAATTTATTTGGCACCCTTTTGCTTTAATTAGCTCAAAAATTGCTATTTTTTCATACTTTAAAAAAAAGTTTGTAATAAATTTTGGTCCACGTTGGACTAGGCTTCTAAATTTTACATTTGTAACTCGTCAATTCTATTGAATTACCGATTTTCGGCATAAATCCGGCGAACCAATACACCCCAAATATTTTCCATGGGGTTAAGGTCCGGCGAACACGCTGACCACTCCAGAACATTTTTTTTTTTTTTTTTAACAGGAACAAACGCGCAGGGGATGACCCCTATTAATGCGAAGCATTGCGTTGGTTCAGGAAGGATATAAAGGTTAGGAGATAGGGTTATGAGTGAAGTGTTTATGGACTCTTGCCTTGAACCCATCGAGATCATAAGTGCTGGGGAAAATATCCGCAGGGAGACCATTCCACAGCCGCGCTGTGCGGGCCAGAAACGAACTTTCTCTGTAATGCGTAGTGCGCTGGAACATCGTTTCAACGTGGAATGCATGGGCGCCAGTGTTCAAACGGGTTGCCCGTGGGAATACCCGGAGTGATGGCATCAAACTGCTCATCTCCACTGAGCAATTACCGAAAAAGTATCGGTAAAACAACACCACACACGCCACGTTTCGACGATGTTCTAAGGAGTCAATAGAGCTGGATGCCCTACTGTCCCCTATAAGTTTAATCGCACGGTTTTGCACCCGGTCCAGGAGCTCCAAATGGGCTTTTGAAGCCCCCGCCCATAGGTGCGAGTTAAACTCCATTTTAGGTCGGATATAGGTAGTGTAAATAATGCGGAGATCAGACGGGGTGAAATATTTTTTGCACCGCTTTAGGAAGCCGAGGCACTTGGCTGCTTCTTTCGACACGCCAAAAATATGATCGTTCCAACGAAGATCGTTCTTAATGGACATGCCCAGAACATCAAGAGCTGCCGATTCCGCAATACCCACACCACCCATAACCAGGGATGTGTTGGGATGTGGGGAAACTCGTTTGTGGGATAACAGGCAACATTGGGTCTTGCGGGGATTAAAATCGACCCTGTTCGCTTGACCCCACTTGGAGATTGTTTGTAGGTCGCTATTAAGTGTGTCATTCATACGGCGCCGTTCTCTCTCAATCTCCACAGAGCTGGGACGCTTTGTGAAAGAGTATGAATGACAAATGGTGCTGTCATCCGCAAACGAGTAGATGGGATTCTTCGTCGACGACAACAGGTCGTTGATGAAGATCAGGAAGAGGGTTGGAGAAAGGACCGAACCCTGCGGCACTCCCGCGCTAAGGGAATGCTTTTCCGAGGCTATGCCGTCTACTACAACACGAATAGAGCGATCATAGAGGAAGCTCGTAATCCAACGAGAGAAGGTACTACCGACACCATAGGCGATCAATTTTGACACGAGTGCTTTATGCCACACCCGGTCAAAGGCCTTGGAAATATCCAATGCAACAACCTTGCTTTCACCGAGGTTTAGAATGCTATGGTTCCATTTCTCGGTGAGTACCGCCATAAGGTCTCCCGTCGATCGTTGTCTTCGGAAGCCGTATTGGCGGTCACTTAGCAGTCTATTGCGCTCCAGATATTTCACAAGGTTGAAGTTAACAATGCTTTCCATTACTTTAGAAAGCACCGAACAGATTGCTATAGGTCGGTAGTTCGCAGGGTCAGTAGTCTTGCCTTTTTTAGGAACTGGTTGAACATTTGCTACCTTCCAACATGTCGGAAATACACCTGTGGTGTATGACAAGTTGAAAAGTTTGCGTAATGGACAAGCGAGTGAGGTAGCGCACTTTTGCAAAACAAGGGCTGGAATGCCGTCCGGCCCTGAAGCCTTATTTACATCGAGATTTGCAAGCACTCTTTTAACTACCCGTGTCCGAAAATGAATTTCTGGCATAGAGCAAGATACATTCTCGACTACGGGTAGTGGTTGATCGCTGGGGGGCAGGGAGGAATTCTCTGCGAAAATTTTAGCCAACAAATTAGCTTTATCAACCGAGTGAGTGATGATTTGATCATTGTTAAGAAGAGTTGGAATTGAAGATGATGTTTGGTTCTTCACCTTCTTAACGAATGACCAGAAGTTCTTACTACCACGCTGGCATTGAAGAACTTTTTTCCTTTGGCGCTGTTCGTGCAGAAACTTTTGGCGCCTTAGGATGGCATTGCATCGATTTCTAGCCTGTTTACGCAGCTGTTCAGTGGTGGCATTTTTATTTGCCTGCCATGCTCTGAAAGCTTCCTCTTTAGACCTGAGAGCAATTCTGCATGTCTCATTAAACCAGATATTGTCCTTGGGTTTAATGCAAATTTGCTTATTGGGGATAAAGGACCGCATTCCCAATAATACAATTTCTTCAACCATTTTGGCTGCGGCATTTATGTTTCTATCAAGAAAACACAATTTCCAATTGAAGTGGGCGAAAAATTCATTAAGTCCACTCCAGTTAGCTTTATCATACATCCACCGCTTCGGGGCTAAGAGCGAAGCATTGCGGATAGAAGAGTATGAGAAAGACGCCAAAATGGTACAATGGTCCGAGTTTCCAAGAGGTGCGTGCATTTCAACATCATATTTTTCATGATGTGAAGTGAGAAAAAGGTCTAGAGTATTGAGAGCTTGCCCCGCAACGCAGGGGATATGCGTTGGTTCATGCACTAATTGAGTCAAGTTATTAGACTCGGCAAAGAGCTCGACAAATAAGCCTTCAGGAGTTGTGTGGCTGGAATGGCGTAGCCAATTGGAATTATGAATATTGAAATCACCAGCAACAACAATTTCACTATTCGGATACGATTCCAAAATATGAGAAATAGAATCAGAGAGAAGATCAAACTTGTTGTAAGTAAAATCTCTCCCTGAATTCGGGCTTCTATACAGAAAGCAGAAGTGCAGAATGTGCGACTGGATATTGAATTTAACCCACATGGAGCTAAATTCGGCATCCGTCGTGTATAATTGTTGCTGGCACTGGTACGCAACATTACTGCACACATAAATGGCAAGACCCCTGTGAGGAGAGAATAATGGCAGTAAGTGGTAACCAGGGATGTGGAAATCCAGTGGATCTGCATCCCCACACACCTGGGTTTCACTTAGTGCCATTACATGGGGTTTATGAAGTCTAACAAACGCGTAAACTGCGAAAAAGTTCGCCCTAAGCCCGCGCACGTTGCAGAAGGCTATACGAAATTTGTCCAGCACCATGGCCTGGGTGGGTTAAAGGACAAGGAAAGTAGCCGGGAATGAGATCTGCCGCACTAAGAAATTGACTATGACATGTACGGATTTCGCCCTCAAGCTAGTGTGTATGGCTGCGTTATCCTGTTGAAAACACCAGTTTCTTTTTCGTTGCGTTGAGGAAATGGATGGGACTGCTCTGACGGACTGTTATGTAGTCGGAAATTTTAATCCGGCAGGAACAAAACTCAAGGTACAAAGTTTGCTCTGCAGTAAACGCACCCCAAACCATTAAGCTACCAACTCCAAAATTTCTGGGCGAACAAAATTTTCGTTCTTTTCTAATGTCATGCTAATATCCATTAAAACCATCTGGACCATCCAGATTAAATGTATTTTTATTCGAAAAGATTATCTGCATAACAAAATTAAAGGATAATTTGGGAACCAAACAATTTTTGAAGTTATTTACCGAAGTCCTGTCAGTTCATTGCTTTTTTCAGCAAACTGCATGCTAATGTCCTTGTGACGCTTCAATAATCGTGACGTAGACATAATTTTTAAGCGTTTGATCAGCTCATTTTATTGTCCTCCATACCGTTTGGCGACTTACTGGGGTTGAGGAAAGCATAACTAGAAAGCGGCAGCTTTTTGATATGTTGTTTGCTGTCCTCATTATTTTTCGTTCATCTCGTTCACTTAACTTTTTTTCCTTCCTTGTCCTTTTTTGCAGTCATACCCATCAGAATTTTTTCAAAAAGCGGATACAAGCCAAGCACTTCTTCCAATATCGCGAACTATTTACCTTATGGATGTTCCCGCACTTTTCATGCCTTCGATCCGTCCTTTTTCAAAATCCGTCAATCATTTTCCTTTTGGCATATTTTTAGTTTTGTTAAAAAACTCTTAAATTGATGCTACAAGTTTAATTTTTACACATTTTCGCGAAAAATGTACGTTTTTATGCATAAACAGAAACGTTCGTATAATTTTGCAACACTAATTTTTTGACATTTTTCATTAACGTTCAAAAACGTTACAGTTATTGAAACGAAATTTAAACACACCACTGTACTTACCCATACCAGTATTTCATGGAACAAAATTTCTTCAAAATTTTCAAAATAATCTTTTAAATTAAAAAAAATTAAATGTTCGTATAATTTTGCAACAGAGTGTATACTACTGTGATCAAACTGAAAGGTGAATTTTGTTATATTTTTAAAATCTTTATTTATTCTTGCAAATCCATTTCATCTCCTTCAAAGTAATCCCCTCCCGCTGCAATACACTTATGCCAACGAATTTTCCATTCATCATAGCACTTGGAAAAATCCTCCGTCGGGATGGCCATCAGAGCCTTCTTCGATTCAGCTTTTATCTCCTCAATTGAGTCAAAACGGTGTCCTCGGAGTGGTCTTTTGAGTTTGCTGAAGAGAGCCAGAAGTCACACGGGGCCAAATCAGGCGAATACGGTGCTTGCGGATCGATATTTGTTGAATTTTTGGCGAAATGATCACGAAGAACCAATGCAGTATGAGATGGTGCATTATCGTGGTGCAAAAACCAAGAGTTGCCGGCCCACAATTCTGGCCTCTTGAGGCGAATAGCTTCACGTAAGCGGCGCATAACGTTCAAATAATATTCCTTGTTGACAGTTTGGCCCGGCGGAAGGAATTCATAATGCACCACACCACGATAATCAAAGAAAACTGTCAACATGACCTTGATTTTTGAGCGACTTTGACGCGATTTTTTTGGTCTTGGCTCACCTTTTGCACGATATTCGCTCGATTGATCGGTTGTTTCGGGATTGTAAGCGTAGACCCAAGTCTCATCTCCAGTTATGATGCGTTTCATTACGTTTTGATAGTCAGAAAGCATTGTTTCACAGATGTTAACACGACGGTCTTTTTCGAAAAAAATTGAGTCTTTTTGGAACCATTCGAGAGTTGACTCTTCTCAAGCCCAATTCGTCTTTCAAAATCGCCTGCACCGATCCAAATGATATGCCCAAACTATCAGCAATGTCTCTAATAGTTAATCGACGATTTTCAAGCACCATTTCTTTGACTTGTTTGACGTGATGTTGATCAGTCGATGGTTTTTGCCGATTTGACACCACATTTTTCTCAACACTCTCACGACCAGCTTTGAACTCGTTATACCACTTGTAAACACTTTTAGAAGACAGAGTTTGATCACCAAAGGCTTTTTGCAACATCCTCAACGTTTCTGCAGGCGAAATTTCATTCCGCAAACAAAATTTAATGCAACTTCGTTGTTCAATAAATTCAGACATAGTAAAAATCGAAGAATTCACTTTTAGAGCCTCACAAAACGACGCGTATCTCAAATACTAATACTACCAACTTACAGAAACAAAAAATTTACCGATTCGAAAAACCCGCGAAGTTTAAATTAAAAATTCACCTTTCAGTTTGATCACAATAGTATAAAAGTTTTTCACGAACGAACCTTACAAATTTTTATTAGCAAATAAACCATTATCTTATAGATGCTTTTGCATACGTAATATGTACACTAGTCAGAATAAGTTTGCGAACAAGGGGTACGTAGTTTTTTCATATGAAAAATAAATCACAAAGTAATTTTTCAAAAACAAAATACTTTTTATATCTTCCGTAAACTTAGTTCTTTTTGAAAACAAATGTTGGAATCTGATCCAAAGTTTTGAAAGCTTGGCTTACCTAAGCTTTTAGAATATGTAAATAACCCCTCGAAAGAATTTCTGAATAAAAAAAACAGCCTGTTTCTTCCGTAAACTTAGTTCCTTTATTCCATTAAGATAATAATATCAAAAACTTGACCAAGCTGTAAAAGAAGGGCCAAAAACAAAATATGTTATGAATTCACCTCAGAAAAAGTTTGCGTCCAAGATAAGGTTATGTAGTTAACCCTCAATCGCCCACCCTGAGTCCAGGGGACTCACTACGAACTTTAATAAGTTGGTACACGTTGTGTTTTTATGTTTCGGCGCCCAGCTTTCGTATACCTTCCTAAAGGGTCGCTCTGAACGCGAAGACGATCGGAAGTTAGCGCACTACAATTACAAGGCTGAGTTTTGGCACAGAGTGAGTCCCAGGGACTCAGGGTGGTGTTTTGTCTTACAAAAATTGTACTTGTAATTTTTTTAAAATCGTGTTAATTTAAATTTAAGATGCCAAAAATGGCCGCGAAAAGTTTAATAACTGAGAGTGTTAACCCTTTGAGAAGTTTTGCTACTAACAATTTGCCTTAGTTGTGCTGGAAAAGTATGTGAGGTATGTGCACAACATATGAAATTCAACCTGATGCACGTTTTCTTATTTTATATAATGAAGTATTAGTTTAAGTTTTTTTTCTGAACAGTTATTTAATTTTTAGGTTATTTATGTAAAAAGAATTGTTTTTGTTAATTTATTTATATCTTTTATTTTTATAAAATGCTTAGTGTATGTTGTTTAGAGTATGTTTTTTTCTGTCAATTAAAAGGTGAATTTTTATTTGAGTTATGCAAAAAAAAGGAATGATATCTGTAACAAGAGATCTTAATGTGTCCTACAAAAATATAAAAAACCATAGGGGAAAGTGGGGTAATGACGGCATAGTTTTCATTTAGCATCAAAATATATCCAAAAATTGATATTTTTGATCAAATCAGAGTTAAGAGCACAACTCGAACACATATGCTAATAAAGTGTATCGGCAGATTTCAAAAATTCTGATTTTAACTATAAAAAATTAGAATCTATAAAAAAAGTTGGTTTTTGTCATTTAGAAAAATGGTGGGGTAATGACGGCCACTCAAAACAACCGTCCAGAAATCGCACAAATATCAACACAATTCGCTGTGAATGCCTAATAAAGGCTCCGTGAAGAAAAACAAATGGAAATTTGACATTTTTGTAACTGTAACTTTATTGATAGCTCCCAAAAAGCGGAAGAGAAACGAAATTGAAACATATTGAAAAAAATGCCTCAAACTTACAATACAACGATATTAATTTTCATCCTCATCGTCGAGATCTGAGTCGCAGTTGCGACATGTGTAATAAGAGCGCATTTGAACTACTTTTTTTTCCACGCATTTCAAATGGAATGGCCGCTTGCACGTACTGCACTTAATCGAATTGAAGCGATTCAATTTTTGTGGCGTTAACTCCAAACACAATAAGCAGAAGTCTCGATCTTCTTCTGATGAAGGGGATTGACGACGACGCTGCACTTTCCGTGGCCGCTTGGCTGGTGATGGCGCTCCCTTTTTCTGGCGCTTAGCTGGCTGTTTGGCGACTGGACAAGCAGTGGATCTCTTTAAATGGCATAAAAGGCCTCAATGATGAACAAATATCATCATGCGGATTCCAAAAATACTTCTTAATGACATGGCCGTCGTTACCCCACCTCTAGTGGCCGTCATTCCCCCACTGACCTCATTTTGCGCAAGCATGCAGTACAAATAAACTATGCAAGACACATGACAAATTTTACTTGATTTAGAAAGCTAATATCAATAGCAACATTTTAACATATTTACCTTGATTGTGTAGCTGAAAGTGTTGACGAAATAATCGATATTTTGAACACCTTATAAAACTTTCGGGTAGTTACGTATCGGCACTGGTCTGGAACTACAAGTTATAATAGATCCACACACTTCAGCTTCTACTTAAAAACAAGCTTACGGAACAAGCTTTCTGTTACAGTAAACGGTTTAGACCTACGTCAACTTTAAGTACCAAAAATGGTGATGGCCGTTATTACCCCATGGCCGTCATTACCCCACTTTCCCCTACAAATTTAATAGATGTTGCGTTATTTCGTAAACAAAAATTTTGAGTCCCGGGGACTCAGGGTGGGTAGATACGTGATTTTAATAGGGGTGGGTGATTGAGGGTTAAAATTTAATTGAAACTTAGTTTTGTCCAAATTTAATAACTTTCTGAAATGCTTGAAATTAAATACTCTCACTTGATCTCCCTGCAGAAGTTTCGGCGTGAATTTTATGAAATTCGGTGTTCTTTCAGCGGTTATTTTATTATATCCTTGAATTGTTATATTGGTTTACTATATCTTTAAAGATGGAGTGTTGTTGGGCTCAGTGTTCAAGTAAACCCCTTATATGCTCAATTAGATGCACGTTAGGTGACTAGGGAGGAACTTTTTCAACTTTGTTGAGTTAGTTAATAGCAAACATAGCTTCGCATCGTATGCATTGCGCCGCAAGGTCATTGTAAAGTTGAATGAAATGTTGGAACCTGATCCAAAATTTTGAAACCTTGGCTTGCATAAGCTTTTAGAATATGTAAATTACCCCTCGGAACCATTTCTAAATAAAACAACACAGCCTGCTCACTCCTTTACTAGACATGCAGCCCCATACCAATGCTATGCTTTGCTGTTAATGTCAGATTTTTGTTAACTGAATCCTCTTCAAATTAGTTGATGCCTTTTAATGCTAAATTTGCCAAACCATTATCAGAGAATAATGAATCTCCCACTCTCTATAGATAACAACATATTGTCCCGGAAATCCGGTTTTCTAGACACTTTGATGGACTCTTTTACGAAAGCAATTCTGTGCTCCTTGTAAATAAGCTAAATATGCTTCTTACATGCTGTTATGTAGGGTAAATTGTTTTTTCAGGACTTTTCTTATAAAGTCACTGCTACTGGGTTTTATAAAATTTTTCTGTACATTTCTGAATATATTGTATGCAAATAGCCTTCATACAAACAAATCCAATCCTCGCAAAACAATCCAATCCTCTTGCTCGGGTAGCTTAAGAAAATGGCCAGATCGTATTAATGAAGCAAGATTTTCTGTTTTTTGTGATTTAAGATGACTTTTTGGAATAACGAATGTGCTTTCCTAGATTAGATTAGATTAGATTTGAAGGGGGGAATGTGCACTGAGACCAAAGCTGATCTATTGTGCCCCCTACAACTTTAGAGAACGTCCCCTAGTCCCACCGACCTAATAAAGCTTAGTAACTTACGTGGGAGAAGGTGTTTGACGTTTTCTTTCGCAAGCCAGTACTGGCCCAGGTGCTGTCTCCTACTTATGTGCTTTCCTAAAAGTTTCCCTAATTTGATGAAATTTTTTGTCAATTATGGAAAGTTTTAGTAAGATTATCCTTTTATCCATTTTTAATTTTTTTCTGTTGGATTCTATTGTTTTCTATAAAATTTCAAGCACATATACGGTTCCAAATAATTTACAAGTCCGTTTACTGTTCAATGGAATAACAATTTTCCAAAAAAAATTAAGAGCATGACCGGAAATTCCCGTTATTAGTTTTGTACGCAAATTTATTCTGCACCGTTTTGTGAGTATACTGTCAATAAATACGAATACATGGAAAATTATTATTTTAATGCATCTAAAAAAGAACAAGAATTGCAGTTAAGGCATATATGAATAATGTGGATAGCTTTTTATAAACAGTGAACCCATTTTTGGAGGTTAAAATTAATCACTTGCCTGTACGCAAACTTATTCTGACTAGTGTATGTATGTACTGGATATAATGAAAATATTTATGTACATATTCTTACTGATATGCTTTTATGTAAAATAATCTGTAATTTGACCCTGCGAATATTTCTTTTTTGACAATTTCACAACCATTTCTCCATTTCGAAGCGACGTTGAAATGATGAAGCGTGCGTCTTGAAATAAAGTATGTAGTGCGAATAAAATTGAAAGTGTAAAGTATAAAGAAAAATTCAAAGAAAATTTGGTTTGCCAAATCATGCAGCTAGGCAGAAAACGCACCTAAGCGAATAGGCAGCTAATCGGAATGTACTGTACACCCTTTACAATATGCAGTTTGTATTTTTGTAATTGTAAGGGTTTGTAAGGAGTTTAATGGATCCGTTAATGAACGTACGTTATTTATTTTCAGAATGAGCTACATTTACGTTCACTGAAACTATGCGGACATGTGGGGTTCGATAGTTTGCC
Source organism: Melieria omissa (assembly GCA_963971225.1). Classification (NCBI taxonomy): domain Eukaryota; kingdom Metazoa; phylum Arthropoda; class Insecta; order Diptera; family Ulidiidae; genus Melieria; species Melieria omissa. The sequence continues at coordinate 48,768,598 of OZ020269.1, read as the reverse complement.
GGATCAATTGGTCAACAAAAGTGTAAAAAATGGATTTGTTTTCAACGTGATGTGTATCGGTAAATATATTTTGTTACTACTTTACATTATTCATATTCACTATAGTGCAAAAGTGAACAATAGTGCACATACATATATCTGGTCTTACTGACCAGGGTTTGAAAGTGTTCTACTCTTTTGGAGCATTGATTTCGGCTCCCGACTACTGCTACCGAAAATGAAATAGCAGTAGTAGGAGCCGGAGCACAAAACGAAGTGCAAGCACTCGGCTCTGCTAGCTACACGAACTACTCCGTAGCCTTTTTCTAAAATGAAATACTACGGCTCTCAGCAGTAGCCGTTTCAAAGAACACTTTGTAAACATTAAAGAGCTGCGCAATTACTATAAAAATGACTTGCAAGCCATCGCTGTGCTTTGAAATACTGCCGCTCTTCTTCACTTTCACTACAAAACAAGCACTGCAGTGAAGGAAGCTTTTGATATTCATACAAATACTGCACGAAACGACAATAGAACTTCAAGCACCTTGAAGTATAGAACAACACTGAAGTAGAACAACATTGAAGTAGAACAACACTGGAATAGAACAACACTGAAGTAGAACAATGCTGCAGTGGAACAACACGGAAGTAAAACAACACTGAAGTAGAACAAGACTGAAGTGCATCACTGAAGTAGAACATTTTCAAGCATACGGTGTTTTGTTTTGCACGATCGAAGTAGCTGATGTTTGTTTTTGGTATTTTGTATGGAATCTGGGCTGCATTTCAAGCATTACAACAACATTAATGTAAAAAAAACGCAAGGTTTAAAACATGTTTTTTCGATATTTATTTAAGTCTGTTTCACTCGGTGTGAAGTAGAAGTTCTGTTTCACACGGTGTGAAGTAGAAGTTCTGCTTCACACGGTGTGATGTAGAAGTTCTGCTTCACGCCGTGTGCTTGCTATGATTTACCGTTACTTAACCTCATTATAGCTTTCTGTTTTGATGTTTTGTTTCGCAACAGAACACAAGCACTGTCGCTGCTGTAGCGAAAAGGTTTTGGAATGATGCAGTGCTTGCTTTGTTGCAGAATAGAACTATTGAGCATTTGAATTTGCTGTCATTGCGACACTGAAGTACAGTACTTGAGAGAACTGTGCAGTAGTGAAGTGTGCCAAATAGAACATTTTGTGCAGCTCTTTAGTAAACACATACAGTTTGTCAAGAAAGTGTTTTTACAATGGGGGAAAACATAGTTTTTGTATTTTCTATGTACCAAATTCCGCGGGATACAAGTTTTTATTGTTTTGTATTATTTATTTTTATTTTATTCGAGACATTTATTTGACGTATCTTAAAGCGAACAGTGTAAAAAAAATGAAATTGCAAGAAAGTGGAACAAAATGCAGGAACGAAAACAAAGCGATCTCACAAATTTGCTTGTCAACAAAGTGTTTTTACATTTCCTCTTTAGCGCTGTAGGCGCCTTACTGTCGCGCGCCGAGCTATTGTACAGTTATGTGTCCTAAATGATTATCCGCGAATTTCGACTAGGAAGTTAGCTTAAAAAAGTGTGTGGTGTTGATATCAGAGAGCAGCATGAGTATACTCGTTTAACTTGATATGTCCCACGAAGCAATAAAATATAATAAACAATAATAATATAATAAATAAAATATTAGCTAGAAAAAAACCATTGCTTTCAGTGCAGCACATTGAAAGACGATTATCTTTTGTAACGATTCACTTTTCTAAGCCAAATGAATTCTAGGATGATGTCATATTCTGTGACGAAACCAAAATTATGATGTACTACAACAACGGCTCCAATAAAGTATGGCAACAGTTTTAAAAAGCATTGGAAAATCGCAATGTAATTCCAACTGTGAAGTTTGGCAAACTATCAGTCATGGTGGGGGTTGCATTTCAAGCAAAGGGGTACGAGAGTTAGCATTTATTGAAAATACCATGGACGCACAACAGTATTTCCAGATTCTAAAATGCCATTTGCAAATTTGACTTCATTGCTGATAACGAAACAAAATTCAAGTTTTATTATGACACTGACCCAAAACAAAAATCACATGTAGTTAGGTTGTGGCTTCTGTATGATTGCGGCAAAGTATTGGACACTCCCGCCCAAAGTCCAGACTTGAACCATATCGAAAATTTGTGGACTTATTTAAAAAAAAAAGTGGCGAAACGACTCCCGAAAACCCTATTAGTACCACGCAGTGACTTTGGGTCACTATTAAAAATGAAACCTTTATATTAACTATGCTATTATTTATTTCTGTAAGACGCTTTTATGTATTTGTTTATTAAGCTTTCGCTTTGTATAAATACATTTTTTATTCAATTTTTTTTTACATTTACAAGTTCAAATCTTTGAAAAAGACAAAAAACTGCGTAAGGTACCACGTAGTGACTATAAGTCACTGTGTGTAAGAAATTTAAAAATTGCTATAGTATGCCAAGAAAATTTAAACATTTGCAATTTTTGGTTTGAAATCTGAAATGGTATCATCTAATAGTGAGGTTGATATAGACGAAGAAGGGTTTGAAGTTGAGGACGAGCAGTCCTTTCATGAACTTGAAGAATTGGCTGTAAATGATGGTTATGCCTACGTAGGTAAGGATTGTACAGCATGGAAAAAAATCCGCATCTACAAAGCAAAACTCAAGCTCACATTATAGTAAAAGGAAGGGCCAACAAGGTAGTTCTTCCACCAGGACGCTGCAGACTGCTGCAGACACATTCTCGTTCTTTTTTGATAGCAGCGTGGTAGATCTCATCGTGAATTTTACAATTTTGAATGTCAATAGAAAGCTCGACGCAAAATGGAAGCTCACTGACGACGTCGAAATTCGTGCATATATTGGGTTATTGATCGATGCAGGAGCGCGAAAGAATGGCATAGCTGGCTATAAAGAGTTTTGACCCTTTATATGGCAGTTTATTGTATCGCGCTTGTGTGTCGAGGCAGAGATTTGTAGACTTATCACGTTACTTGAGACTTGATGACATGGCTACAAGATCCATTCGTAGATCACAAGATAAATTTGCACCAATCAGAGATCTCTGGGACATGATAAATATTAATTTGAAGAAGCACTACATTCCTGGCATAAATTTGACTATAGACGAACAATTTCTTCCATTTACATACCATCAAAACCGGATAAATATGGTATGAAAAATTTTTGAATTTGCGATAGTGGAAACAGCTACCCCTTACTCCGAATACCATACTTGGGCAAGGAAGGTAGAAGCAGAGGATCAAATCTAGCGCAAAATGTTGTAGATAAGCTTTGTGAACCTTATGAATAAACATGCAAAAATATAACTTTTGACAACTATTTTACCAGCTTGGAATTGACACAAAGCTTGCTATCAAAAAAACTTTTTTGTGTTGGCACAATGCGCAAAAATAAAGCGTGAATCCCATCTAATTTCCTTGTTAACAGAAAAAACGAAGTCATAAGCAGCATTTTCGGATTTCGGAAAATCTCAACTTTAGTAAGTTATGTGCCAAAGAAAAATAAGGCTGTTATTCTCCTATCAACAATGCACCATTCAACGGAAGTTGATGCCGAAAATCAAAAAAAGCCACAGATAAATCTCTTCTACAACGCAACGAAAGGTTGCAACGAGCATTCTAAAAAGACTGTTATTTGCATGAATTGTGTTCAAAATCAAGAAATAAATTTTGTTTTTCTAAAAATTGTTATTGTTTTTATTGCATTTTGAATTATTACAGGCATATGTAAAAAATACGAATACGAAAAAATGAGCTTTTTCCATATAGTGACTCTAAGTCACTACATGGTACTTTATGTTACAAAATAATGTGGTACTAATAGGGTTAAAAGAGCAATAGTAGATGAGTGGCAGAAAATACCACACGAATATAATGTAAAGGAGTCAGTATATTCCATGAAAATAAGACTGCAAGTCGTTATAAATGTCAAAGGTGTCCAAACATAGTATTAATAGTATATATAAGGTTATAACACTTCGTTCAATAATGTGTGTGACTAACTAATTAAAACACATTTTTTTGCCAAAATTCGGTTTTATTCATCAACATAGTCCCCTTTTAGGGAGATACAATCATTCCAACGCTTTTCCAATCTTTCGATACCGCCTTTGTAGAACGATTTTTCTTTGCCTTCAAAATAGGCGTTAGTTTCGGCGATTACTTCATCATTTGAGCCAAATCTCTTACCACGGAGCATCTTTTTGAGGTCTGCGAAGAGCCAGTAGTCGCTCGGAGCCAGATCTGGAGAATACGGGGGATGAGGAAGCAATTCGAAGCCCAATTCATGCATTTTTGCCATCGTTTTCATCGACTTGTGACACGGTGCATTGTCTTGGTGAAACAACACTTTTTTCTTCTTCATATGGGGCCGCTTAATCGCGATTTCTTCTTTCAAGCGTTCCAACAACGCTATATAATAGTCGCTATTGATTGTTTTCCCTTTCTCAAGATAGTCGATGAATATTATTCCGTGCACATCCCAAAATACTGACGCCATAACCTTGCCAGCCGATGTTTGTGCCTTTCGACGCTTTAGGCGGCTTTCACCGGTTGCATGCCACTCAGCAGACTGCCGATTTGACTCTGGAGTGAAATGGTGGATCCATGTTTCATCCATTGTGATGTACCGACGCAAAAACTCCGACTTGTTGCGCGTAAACATGTCCAAACAGCTCTTTGAATCATCGATTCGTTGTTGTTTTTGCTCCGGTGTGAGCAAACGCGGCACCCATTTCGAAAACACCTTTTTCATAACCAAATGTTCGTGTATTATGGTGTGTACACTGCCTGCTGATATCTTTAGAATGTCAGCAATCTCCCCCACTTTCACTTTACGGTCGGGCATAATGATTTTCAGTGTTTTTTCAACGTTTTCCGGAATAACAGCGTCATTTGGCCGTCCAGTAGATGGAATGTCATCGGTGTCTGTACGACCACGTTTGAATTCGGCATACCAATAACAAATGGTTCTTTTTGATGGAGCAGAGTCCGAATAATGTTTTTCAAGCCATTCCTGGCATTGAACAGTATTTTTTTTCATTAAAAAACAATGATAAATCAGCACACGGAATTGCTTTGAATTCATTTTTTTTGAAAACTCAAAAGTAGTGTCACTTAAAGCACTGTAACTTGTAAACTAATGGTCAGATTGACATATAATTTTGACAGTAAGCCTAAAAAGGTTCACAATTTCGAAAAAAATATTGATTTAGTATTAGTGCCGCCATCTATGTGTCAGTCACACACATTATTGAACGAAGTGTTATGTAAAATGTTATATATAAAATGTTATATGTAAAAACACTTTCTTGACAAGTGAATTTTTGAATACCCGTAGTTTTTGTTACTGCTGTTTGCTAATATTTAATTTTATTATACACTCTGTTGCAAAATTATACGAACATTTAATTTTTTTAATTTAAACGATTATTTTGAAAATTTTGGAGAAATTTTGTTCCATGAAATACTTGTATGGATAAGTACAGTGGTGTGTTTAAATTTCGTTTCAATAACTGTAACTTAAGGGTACTTTTTTGAACGTTAATCGAAAAATCTCAAAAAATTAGTGTTGCAAAATTATACGAACGTTTCTGTTTATGCATAAAAACGTAAATTTTTCGCGAAACTGTGTAAAAATTAAACTTGTAGCATCAATTTAAGAGTTTTTTAACAAAACTAAAAATATGCCAAAAGGAAAATGATTGACGGATTTTGAAAAAGGACGGATCGAAGGCATGAAAAGTGCGGGAACATCCATAAGATAAATAGCTCGCGATATTGGAAGAAGTGCTTGGCTTGTATCCACTTTTTTAAAAAATCCTGATGGGTACGACTGCAAAAAAGGACAAGGAAGGAAAAAAAAGTTAAGTGAACGGGACGAACGAAAAATAATGAGGACAGCAAGCAACATAACAAAAAGCTGCCGCTTTCTAGTTACGCTTTCCTCAACCCCAGTTAGTCGCCAAACGGTATGGAGGACAATAAAATACGCTGATTACATCAAACGCTTAAAAATTATGTCTACGTCACGATTATTAAAGCTTCACAAGGACATTAGCATGCAGTTTGCTGAAAAAAGCAATGAACTGACAGGACTTCGGTAAATAACTTCAAAAATTGTTTGGTTCCCAAATTATCCTTTAATTTTGTTATGCAGATAATCTTTTCGAATGAAAATAAATTTAATCTGGATGGTCCAGATGATTTTAATGGATATTAGCATGACATTAGAAAAGAACGAAAATTTTGTTCGCCCAGAAATTTTGGAGTTGGTAGCTTAATGGTTTGGGGTGCGTTTACTGCAGAGCAAACTTTGTACCTTCAGTTTTGTTCCTGCCTGATTAAAATTTCCGACTACATAACAGTCCGTCAGAGCAGTCCCATCGATTTCCTCAACGCAACGAAAAAGAAACTGGTGTTTCCAACAGGATAACGCAGCCATACACACTAGCAAGAAAATAATTGCATGGTTGAGGGCGAAATCCGTACGTGTTCTGGAGTGGTCAGCGTGTTCGCCGGACCTTAACCCCATGGAAAATATTTGGCGTATATTGGTTCGCCAGATTTATGTCGAAAATCGGTAATTCAATAGAACTGACGAGTTACAAATGTAAAATTTAGAAGCCTAGTCCAACGTGGACCAAAATTTATTACAAACTTTGTTTTAAAGTATGAAAAAAATAGGAATTTTTGAACTAATTAAAGCAAAAGGGTACCAAATAAATTACTAAGATAAAAAACCTCTTACTTTCTTAATTTTTCTTTTCTTTTAGGTTAAAAATTGTAGTGTTCGTATAATTTTGCAACAAGTCATTTCAGTATTTTTTCTTTTCTGAAAGTAATTATTAGAACTACTTCACTTTTAGTTCGCAAAAATATCTTCCCTTGATCTTTTTAAATATTCATAGAAGAAATTTTTTTAAAACATATCTTGGCTCTCGACTTATTGACGATTTTTGAGTGTTCGTATAATTTTGCAACAGAGTGTATAATAAAATAATATTATATAACAATATTAATTTTATTGAATTTCTTACTGTTGGTACTATTTGTTTAAAAACACTATTTATTGAAATGCAATAAAAAAATCAAAAACAGTCCCAAAATGCCGTATTTTTTTTTAAAGCAAAGATAAAAATTGCAACTATTTTCCTTTGTCAAAACACTTTCTTGTCAAACTATACGTACGTAAACATGATTTAGTGTTTTATGGATATTCGGCATAAATGCAGTATAGCGAACCCTCGTGAAAAAAATAAATGAGCTTTTGTATAGAAGGTTGGCTCCTGAATCTAACAAACTAAAAATGTTGTCTTAGAAACGCTCACAAAAGGCGGGACTTGGGGTCAAAGATCAAAGTTTTTATCAACAAAACTCACTTAATCTCCAACTGATTTACACGATATGGGTATCAAACGAAAGGTCTTTCCTTTTTCTTCTTTTCATACCTTTCTATTAATGTATAACATAAGATACGTAAAATGTACTAATAAAAAGTTTTAAGCAACAAAAAAGTGTTTATAAAAATTTTTTTAAAACCGGTAACCAAACGGAAAACGGACACCATAATAAAGGTGCAATAAGTTTGTTACTATATTGTAACCTGTGAAATTCTCGTTCCAATGAAATAAAAAACATTTGATATTGTTGTGATTTCGCTTTTATATTTAAATTTAAATTGAGTTAAAAGCATCTGCCTATCTGCAATATTGGAATGGCGTTTATGAAAGTTATTGCTTAGGCGCGATATTTTCCAATCATAGAAAATGAATATAAAAATACTGTACGCTCCTTACTGAACCTGATGCCCTAGTTACTCCAATGAGGGTTATTTTTTTGCAGTCCGACCGCAGGCCACCGTGGATCTCCTGGAAAAATACCGTTGAAGGGTAAGCAAAGAACGTAAAAGTGGAAAAGTACCGTTGAACGATAAACGAGGGATATAAGTGTGCTTTTTAGTTCGAAATTATCCAAAATTTTCATTTTTATTTCCATATGGACCACATTAATCTCTTCAAATTGTATCAGCTATTTGAAAGTGAAGAGGCTTTAGGGATCAAAATGCCCTTGAAAAGTTAATGGAGTGGAAATGAATACCCCGCGAAGGTAGTTATTGGTGTGCTAATGGCCATGTTTTTTCAAGTGCGTAAAACTTCTGATTTTGTGGATGGCTATCCGGCAAAGTTTATGCTTCTTAAATAATGTAAACCTAGAAATCAGGATCTTTTGAAAACGTTTTTTAATACGGCAGGTTCTTTGTACAACCCGTAGGGGCTTGTACAAAGTTGCCCTCCTTGTCCGAAAGTGATGGCGAAGATGACTACGCAATTACTTTGGGCCAAAGGTCAAGTTAGAAAAAATAAATAAATTAAAAATATATCTGTGGTCATATGGAAGAGTAGCTTTAGTCGACATAAGCAGAAATTGAGTTATTGCGTTGGGAGCTTTATAGAAGTCAATACGCTTAAATGTGTCTCATAAGTTTTTAAAAAGACGGGTTTTTAACAATATTATGAGTGTTTACTTTTAGATTAAGTCTTTTAAAACAACAATGCATTCATTCTTATGTGCAATTAGTTTTGTTTACATATTCCAACCTTCAATTCATCTTATAACTATATCACTTAAATTGACCTAAGCTGTATAAATGTGCATCTTGAAAAAATAAAGTAATTTTTATAAAACCACTTATGTTCACATAAGTTGTTTTAATAAAATATCGTCCTAGTATACAGTAATCTTAAGTGAACATAAGTTCTTATGATGAAATGCAATTCGATGAAGTAAACCAAAAAACAATATTTCAAAACAACTTATGTATGCATTAGCTGTTCTTTTAAAACGACGTTAAAATCTAACGGTACTGTATGTCGACCTTAGCGTTTTTTGTTCTACGGATTATTGCTCTCAGTTAACTGAGAATTTGCACATAAGCGGCAGTCGTGAAATAATCTTTGTGCACGTTGCATTGTACGGAGTTGAAAATGGAAATTTCTGAAAAAGATATATACGGATTTAGCAGTGATGAATGATTCTGTTTTAGATCCGAATATTAGTTTTAGTGAATTACAAGGAAGCACTCCAGATTCTGCAGATGAAAATTGTGATGTAAGTAATAAGTTTTGTGCAAAAAGTGGTAATACACAAAAAATTTTACAAATATGAAAACAATTTGCAAGGTGAAGCTTAATTCTTCAACATCCAAACAAAATGTGCGGCAGAAACTACGCAATGAAGGCAAATCCTACACTTCAAGCAGTGGCAAAATTGTGCCTTGCCACGCAGTTCGAGATTTGCAGCCTTGCCGAAATAAATGCAAAGATAAAACTACACCAGAACAGCGACAAGAAGTGCATAAACTATACTGGCAGTGGGATCGTACCAATTGCGACAAACGTTTCTAGCAGGATTAGTTGAAATACATTCACCTAAAACTACGCGCAGAGATAAAGTGAAACTAATCCTAGGAATCGGATCAATACATATAAATACTATTTAGAAATTAGCGGTCAACGAGCTTTGATGTGTCAAAAGTCACAGATCAGTTTATTTAAACTGTAGTAACAAAAAAATTGAAGGACATGGCGATTTTACCCATGGTGATCAACGTGGGAAACCCAAAAAAACTTTCAGCTGCAATGGAAAGAGAAGTTATTGACTTTATTAATTCTTTCCCTTCCTATGAATCCCATTATACGCGACGTGGCACATCCAAAAGATATTTATCCGGCGATTTGTCGGTTGCCCAGCTTTACAGGCTCTATTGTGAAAATCATTATCACTATATCACTTTCAAAATATTCTCAAATTTTTCAGACTTTAACAGCCCAATTCTGTACACTTGATAAATTCACCATATTGACTATTTGTCAAGTTTTTATTATTTGTCAAGAATCGGTATTCTATCCCAAAAATAAAAGCTCTTTTCTTGATAAATTGTCAAAAGTGTGAATGCTATTGACAACAGCATACAAATTGAAATTTTGCCTATTGAAAATGGAAAAATTGTGCATGTTTACACTTTAACATCAGAGAAACTAAAAAAAAAATTCCGTTACCTCCCACGAATTATTTTTTGTATGCAAAAAGCGCCTATTGTGAAACTATTGAAAAAAAACGCACGAACTTATTTCCAGCCCAGCCAGGATTCGAACCTGGGGCGCTCGGTATGAGAAGCCAGCGCGTACCCGTACTGGGCTATCAAGGCCGGTTTTTTTTTTGCAAAACTTACTTTACTTATACTTTTTGTCTTATTTTTTGACAATTTGACAACTGTTCACCTTATGTTGAATTAAATGAGCTTTTTACTTTATCAATGTTGCATCAGAATACCAGCAAAGCTTTTGCTTGATAAAAAATTTGTCAAGAATACACAGAATCAGGCTGTAAATTTAAAATTTAAAAACCCAAACTAGACACTTGCCATAAATGTGACATTATGTTAGGTTAGGGTGGCAGCTTAAGAGCTCACGTAGGCCATGTTGCGGCCCGTTGTGGTACCACGTGAAGGACGTGGCAGCCCTTCAAGCTTACACACCCCCCCGGGTGTTAGGCAGGAGCCATCCCGATTCCACAATGAATCGGGCGATGCGGCCGATGCTGGGTCCTGTAAGGTCGGCCAGGCTGGTGAAGAACGGCGCACCCGGAGTCGTCTCCTCGCTAGTGCTGGGCAGTGGCACATCAGGTGCTCCACGCTCTCCTCCTCACTCGCATCATCACAACTGCGGCAGAAGTCATTGAATGGAAGGCCGAGTCTCCTGGCGTGCACGCCGATCGTCCAGTGTCCCGTTAGCACAGAAACTGTGGAATAAATGGAATTCCGATTTAGTCGGAGTAATTCGCGTGTTCTGCCTTGGTTAAGCGACGGCCAGGTTTCTTTGGAGATCCTACATAGGTTCTCCTCCGCCCAGAGTCGGTTAGCCAGGCAGAAGTAGGCCTGCTTGACCATCAATTTGACGGTCGCAAGGGGGGTGCTGCACAGCGTAGTAGGAGCTGGAAGCAGAGTGCCTTTTCTGGCCAACTCGTCTGCCGAACAGTTGCCAGCAATTCCGCTATGCCCCGGGACCCAGCTCAGGTGAACCCTAGCTGCCAGAGCTGCCCGGCACTCTGCAACCAGTTTGGATGAGGTATATGTACCTATCAAGGATTTAATTGCTGCCTGGCTATCTGTGAAAATACATATAGCCGTGGGAAGGGGGGTCGCGATTGCAACCGATCCACTGCTAAGTAGTATAGCCATGGTCTCCGCTTGGAAGACACTACAGTGGTCAGGGAGACGAGCAGTAATACTGGCCCATAATTGATCACAGAAAACCCCACATCCGACCCTATTATCGAGTTCAGAGCCGTCCGTGAAGATTTCGATAGCGCTTGGCAGCGGGCGACGGCCTTCTGTCCAGTCGCTCCTGCTGGGGATCCCTATAGTGAACTTACGCTCAAAGCTAGAGCGAAGGACTATGTAGTCGATATACGTCGGGGTTGGAAGATCCAACTCTAGTATTCTAGAGTGGCCTAGGTCCAATCAATCTTGGCGGACTGCCCAACTAGCAGATTCGAAGGGAGCCATTTAAGGATAACGAAAAGCGCCTTAGTAGGCGTAGAACGAATGGCTCCAGTTATGAGAGTGGCCGCAAGTCTCATGTGACATGTTTAAGGCCAAAATAGCAGTTGCACAAGCAGAATCACTCGATGCCTTAAATCAGCAGATCACCATCAACAAAAAAACATGAATCGAAGCGAAATGATAAGCAAAAAGCAGTGGTTGATGTAAATGTAAAAGTATTTTGTTTGATTTGCACGGTGCCTTCCCACTCCATTTTTACACTCGTCAGTATCATTTTATAAAAGGCCATTGTGGGCCTTCAATCTAACTGTACATGGCTGCTCAACAAATCAGCCATACTGCTATATGTGGTACGAATCTTTGGCTAAACGTGGTGGCAACGAGGTAGGGTCATGCTGATTCCAACACTTACAAAGCCTACAACCCTCTGTCAGCCATGTAATTGTTTACAGTGATTGTTGTCCTGGTCAGAATAAAAATTCTTTTGTTGCAACAATGTTTGCCATATTTATGCAATTCACCGACACAACAGGATCGATAAGTATAATTGATCATAAGTTCATGGTTCCTGGTCCCTCACATATGGAATGTGATAGTGATCATGCTTTGAATGAAAAAAAGAAAAAAAGCACTTCAAAATGCCAAGGAATTTTTTTATGGCGAAAGGTGGATGATAACGGGCAGAAATATAGTTAGGCTGATATAAAGCGGTTACGATTTACAAAAGAGTTTGTGGATACGTATTCTTTAAAAGTTCCTTAGATGAAAATGAGCCTTTCAGAAAAATTAATTTAAGGAAAAAAGGCATAAACTCTATACGTAAAAATAATTTAAAACAATGCTATCAGGTGTACAACTTTGCTTCCGCCGTTTTTTTTCCAAAATTAAAAGCTTTATTGCGAAAAAGTGCTTACAGATGTATTATTCAAAGTATTGTCCGTCGCTAGCGACAACTTTCTCCCATCTTTCCGGCAATTTTCGGATCCCGGCTAGAAAAAAGGAGTCCTCTTTTGACGCTATCCATGAAGCAATCCATTTTTCCAATTCTTCGAAGGATTGAAAATGTTGATCTGCCAGGCCGTGTGCCATCGAACGGAATAGGTGGAAGTCAGAAGGGGCGACATCTGGGGAATACGGCGGGTGGGGCAAGACTTCCCATTTCAGCGTTTCCAGGTACTTTTTGACCACTTTTGCGACGTGAGGCCGACCATTGTCGTGTTGGAGGATGACTTTGTCATGTCGCTCTTCCATTTTTAAAACGTTGAAACCACTCCCGACACGTTCTTTCACTCAGAGCAGCATCACCGTAAGTTTCTGAGAGCATTCGATGCGCTTCAGCTGCATTTTTTTTCGAATTGTAACAGAAAAGTAAATCTTCCCGCAAATGGCGAGAATTGGGCACATAAACGGACATTTTCGAGCGTGAATAATACGAAAACAAGAACAACTGTCACTGAAACGGCGATGACAATTCGTTAGGCACTGTCCACACTCACTTTAAAGGCATTACCATCTATGTATTTCAACCAGCCTCAGCCGGTACAGCCACCTATCGGAAAACGGCGGAAGCAAAGTTGTACACCTGATACTTTTCACCATTTGAAATTAATCAAAAGAAGAAACAAGATTTAATTTATATGTTGGCACTTATTGACATTTATAAAGATTTTTATTTGAACTTGAATACTGAAGACATGTTGGACTTCCACCCAGATTTAACTGAAGCTGATGAAATTTTTGAATGAATACAAAGATAATATGAATTTTACTCGTATAATATGAATTTTATATACAGTGGCAAACAATATTATTGGCTCAGCAAGAACTTTGAAATAAATAAAGAAATTTCATGGAAATTAAATAGAAAATTAATTTTATTTTCTTTCACACTTATTTACACAGTTGCTGTTCATTTGGTAGTAGCACAATTTTCAAATTATAATATCTGTGGTCAAAAGCAATAACCGCCTAAGTCGTAAATTGCTGTTTCGAGTAATCTCGCTTTAAAGTTTTAGCTCGTAGTGTGTTCGCTATGGGAATGCGAATAGGTTTTTATTAATAACTTTTTTTATTTTAAAGTTAGAAGCTCCCCGATTTTACACAAACGTAGAGCACAGTCAAGGGAACGTGGTGGCATTCATAACTCAATTTCTTCTTAAGTCGACTTAAGCGGTTAGTGCTTTTGACCACAGATATAAAGATTGAAAAGAAAAAATTAAAACTCATTCAACAGCCCCTTTTCGCAAGAACAAAATTATTGGCACAGCAACTCTAAGTTTTATTATTTTCTTATTTATGTGTTGATCTGCCAGCATAGGCGTATGCGATCACATTGTAGGTATCGTTACTTATCAATGACGCCATTGATACATTTGAAAAAGTGTTCGTGTTAGCTGCAAATTCTGAAAACGTAACTAAACATCAATTATGGGCCGAAAACAGAAATAAACGACCGAGGCCGAGCGAAAAATTATATTACATTTGCACAACCAGAAGAAATCGTATGCCGAAATTGGGGAAATTATGGAAAGAAGCCAATTCACTATTCGCAGCATCGTGAAACGATTTGCTAATACGACAAAATTCTCAAGTAAGAAACACAGCGGCGGACCCCTGGCCCTCAATTCGAGAGAAGAGGCGCAAATCATCAGAAAAGTAAAAAAAGAAATCCGAGTTAACGTCAACGTAGACTTCAGCAGAAATAAGAGAAGATTTTGATAAGGAAATTCATCCAATAACCATGCGCAGAACACTACATCGAGATGGGTACAAAGCAAGAGTCTCAAGACGTAAACCGCTTATAAGTATAATGAATAGAAAAAAGCGGTTAGCGTATGCCCAGAAATATAAAACTAAACCTGAAAGCTTTTGGAGCAAAGTCTTGTGTTCTGATGAAAGCAAATTTAATATATTCCGATCAGATGGCAGAATGTTGGTATGGCGAAAACCGAATACTGAGTTCGACAAAAGTAACACGGTGGGCACAGTGAAACATGGTGAAGGGGAGTGCTGGTGTGGGGTTGCATGGCGGAATCAGGTATGGGGGTGCTGGTGTTCATCGATAAAAGAATGGACAAGACTGTATACCTCAATATACTAAAAGAATATGTAAAAAAAAGTGTGTGAGTTGAATTTGGGTAGTAGCTATTATTTCCAGCAAGACAACGACCCCAAGCACGCAGCTCACGATGTTCGCATGTGGGTTATTTACAACGTCCCTCATGTGCTGCTACACCCCGCACAATCACCCGATCTAAATCCGATCGAACACCTATAGGAAGAGTTAGAACGGCGCATCAGAAAGCACAAAATGTCTAACAAAAACCAACTGATGGAGATCCTGGTGCAAGGATAGAAAAATATTGGTGCAGATGTTCCAAAAAATTAGTTAATTCAATGCCTAGAAGACTAAATTAAGTTATTAAGCGAAGGGGATGTACAACAAAATACTAAATTCACTCTAAGCCATTGTTTTGCTAAATATTTTACTATGTGTGCCAATAATTTGAATACAGCACCTATGTGAATAACTGTGAAACAAAATGCAATACAAATGTTACGTCGTTAACTTGAAATTTCTTGTTTAATTAAAAAATGTCTGCTGTGCCAATAATTTTGTTTGCCACTGTATGAATTATTACTTTTCGTTTGGGATCAAGCATTTTGTCGTATAAGCAAAATCCTTATGTACTTTTTTATCCTTGTAAAAGTTTGAATAAAACATTTTATGTTTACTTAAAACTACGCAATGTACAGTTTATATTTTAATAGAAGCGCTTAAGTTACTTAAGTTACTTAAGAACCTGGAAAACGCAAATTTCAGTATCGAAAAAGAGCTTAAGAGTATGTGTCAATTCCTTCTTATTTACCAATACTTTTTTTACAATTTGCACTTTTCTTTTCTGATAAACTTATTAACAATATGTTAATATATATGAATAAGAATAATATGTTATGAATAAGAATTAAACAAAACTCAAACCTCAAACTCAAAACTTAAATTTTCGACTTAAGCTATTTTTCCCATACGGCCACAGAGAAAATATGTTTCTAAAAAATGTTTATACAAATTCTTTTTTGTTTGCTTAAAACTTTTTATTAGTGCATTTTACGTGTCTAATGTACATTAATAGAAAGGTTTCGTTTGATACCCATATCGTGTAAATCAGTTGGAGATTAATTGAGTTTTTTTAATAAAAACTTTGAACTTTGACCCCAAGCCACACCTTTTCTGGGCGTTTCCCAGGAACAATTTTTAATTGGTTAGATTCACAAAAATACGCCCTATATGGCCCAATTTCCCCTTTTTTTCATGAGGGGTCGCTATACTGCATTTGTTCCGGAGATTCTTAATAATATGTTCACGACGCACTATGGCCCAACGGTCGGTAAAACGTTGCAAAAATCAAAAATTTCATGAAAGCGTTCGATAAAATGAACACACGCATCTTATTGAGAATTTTCCAGGGATTACGAATATGTAACTTTCATTAAATTCAGATTAGTAGTTTGGGAGGTAAAGCCGCTCAAAGTTGACAATTTTTCCACATCGAGAAAAATTTGTATTTTTTGGTTTTTTTTTCCTCTTTAAGATTGATCTGTATGTAAATGAAGCGACCAATCGGTAACTTGTTGGTTTTTTCTAAAAGGTACGTTAATTGTTAATATAATAAAAATAAAAAATGTTTATTTTGTTTTAAAAGTTGTTCGATCTACCGATTGCTCGAAAAGTCTATATTTCGACCTTTTTTTCAACTTTGATCGAAAATAAAAAAAAAAGACCAAAAATGACCTCCGCGAAATTGAGGGAGGTTATTTGCTATTCAATTATTTACCTAACTTCCAAAACTCAGCTGCCGCTTTACTTTCTAGAGCAATAAAAGTGAAGCCACCTCGGCTCGAAAAACACGCAGGTATACAAAAAATCACTCACATTTAGTTCGGTCGACAACCCATTTTGTGTTGCTGGCATTTGTATATAAAGTTATATTTTTTGGTTACGAATGGAATAATACATTTGCTATCCATGTTTTGCTTATTTTATTTAGAAAAGTGTTTCCTAACAAGCAGTTGTGAATTTTTTCGCAATATTTGGGTGGCGCTCCATATACTGAAGGAAGATTTGTTCCTAGGCAGAGTTTCCTCTGAAATTCCACGTCCCATGGTTTTTACAGCTTAAAACAATATTTTTTCCATCATAATACTTACATTTCCACGAACAGCTTAGTCATATTCAATATTGGAACAAAAACGCTGAAAAAACGGCAAATTCTCTTAGATGCAGCTACCTGCTTCAAATCGTTAAAGGGAAATCCCATCACGTTTTCAGTGCGAATTGTTTCCGAAAACTATTTGCAGCACATGCCTGATAAACCTATATTTCGTTGCCTTGTCACAGTCGTTCTTTGACTTTAAAGCTTATCGCAAGTATTCTGTGCAGCTTGAATTAGCCGTGAATAGTATTTTTAAATATAATTCGCAGTATATTTTTTATTGAGTCATACGAGTGTAAAGCTTATCGCAAGTATTCTGAAGCTTGAATTAGCCGTGAATAGTATTTTCAAATATACAGTGCGTTTCATTTATAACGAACCCGCTTAAAAAGAACCAATTTAAAGTACGCGCTTTATGTTTTCGGTTATTGCGGACCCCTTTTGAAGCGTACTTTCGGTTAAAACGAACCATTTTGCCCAGTCCCTCGAAGTTCGCTTTATGTGAAAAGTTCTGTAATTCGCAGTAAATCTTATTGAGTGATACATTTCGAGTGTAATGTCTCTAGCAAATTCCAAATTATTTGAGGTGTTTAGAGCTTCACAAACTGAGCAAGACTTCGTTGCGGCTATTTTGAAAGAATTAAGTACTAAAATACATAACATAGAAGAATACGAGGACATAACAGGCCAACTTCATTTTATTTACACCAAAATTAAAACCAATTGGCAAGCCCCGAATCGTTGCGCGAAAACATTTGAAAAAAAGTATGAAAAGTGGCTAACAGATGTTAGTAGATTTGACGAAAAGCAGCCCCATACATCAACCGAGCGAACTAGAGGGAGACCAACAAAAACTATAGCCGAGTGTTCGACCTTCACAAGGAAAAGGAAGTTGTTAGATGCTACTCAAGATATCGCGACGGGTCATCTTTCTGAAGCACTGTCCAGGAAATACAAAAGCATTGTTGCTCTTAGAGGGTCAAAATATATGAATGACCCTACTAGTTTTTTCTACTGAACATTTTTTTCAAACATATTTATACCCTATCTTCAACCCTTGATGGGGCTCCTATACAAAATGTTCGTTTTTATGAAATGGGCTCCCACTGCTCTCAGGTTGCCCCCAGACGTATGAATTGCATGACCGACACCCATTTATTTGCCCTTCCAAATGTTTCTTCCAAACATATCTACCCGCTATCCCCAAGTCTTGAGGCAGCTGCCATACAAAACTGGCCATTTCCTATGCCATTGGCTCCCCACTAGTAAATGTAGTAGCACAAAACAAACAGTATACAGAATGCGCATCTGGTGTAAAGAAAATTTTCTTTGCGAGTTCCAGCGGTAGGACCCGGTTGTTGATGCGTAGGGAAACAGTAAAAGGGACGCACAGACCGCGAGAGCGTAAACTGAGAAGCTGTGAGAGCGGTGTATGAAACAGTGACGCACCATACACTGTGGTTGTTGTTGTTGGGCAACAAAGCGATGTGCCCTTTTGCATGTTGGTGGTGGCTCGTGCTTGCTCTCCGTTTGCTTTTTTACAAACAAGAACAAGAAGTAGACAGGTAAAGTTTGCATAGAAAAATTGATTGAACGATCGCCAAGGCGCATAAATAAGGTGGTAGCACTACGGACAAAACCAAATTCAATGGATTTTATGAGTTCGTTCGGTCTGTTTGTAAAAAAGAAGTTGTAATAAGTAAAAATGGCTACAATGAAAATAAATATATGTGTAAAAATATTGGAACAACTAAGGCGCATTAAGAAAGTGATAATAAGTGGAAAACTTTTGTTACAAGGTTGTGCTAATTATCAAAGAAAAAAGTTTAATTAGTTCTGGTACCTATTGAATTTCAATAGGTAGTTGAATTTCAATAGTTGATTTCAAATTAAGCACCATTTCAATGTGCACGAGTAAAGCCAAGCTGACTTGCTGCGCAAAGCAACAACATTGCGTGTTGTTGTCGAAATGAGAATAAAGCACAAACCCATCGAATCTATGCGTGCACATCAATTCGCGCTTACACTCTCGGTTCCCTTTGTATTTTCCTCACCTTTGTTTCTTCTCGCCCGCGTTCGAAAGGAAATCGCAAGATTATTTCAGATGCGCCTTCTGTTACTGTTCCGATTCTTGAGTACATGTTTTCCATACACGCCCTCTGAACCTAATCAAACCTAACACTAATCTAAAGTTACAATTATATTCGAAATGCGGAGGTTAATAGGGTTTCGACAATACATTAGGGGTATTCTCGATGTCGTGCAAAACCCTTGCACATTGCAGAAGTTGCAGATTATGCAGACTTTTGCAATCCGTGCAATGATACAAAAACAAAATACAAGGGAAAAACGTTTTGCAATTTGTGCAATATGTACAACAGTGATACCCATGTTTTATATGAGGGTGCAAACGTGCGTCAGCTGGTTGTCAAAAAATTCGTTCATTTTATTTTGTGTGCGCAAGCGTAAATTTTTCACACAAATTTTGTTTTATTTCCTTTTATATAAACATTTTCAATTTTTCAGCTAAAAACGAAAATTGGTTTCAATTATTACCATCTTCCAGAAAAATTCTTACCATTCTTATGCAGAATTTAAAATGCAGCACTTTCAATCAAGAAATCAACAATTTTCCCTACGCATCAACAAACGGGTCCTACCGCTGGAACTCGCAAAGAAAATTTTCTTTGCGCAGATGCGCATTCTGTATACTGTTTGTTTTGTGCTACTACATTTACTAGTGTGCAGCCAATGGCATAGAAAATGGCTAGTTTTGTATGGCAGCTCCCTTAAGACTTGGAGACAGCGGGTAGATATGTATGGAAGAAACATTTGGAAGGGAAAATAAATGGGTGTCGGTCATACATTTGACACGCCTGGGGGCAACCTGGGTGCAGTGGGAGCCCGTTTTATAAAAACGACCATTTTGTATGGGAGCCCCATTAAGGGTTGGAGATCGGGTATAAATATTTTAGAAAGAAATGAGGTCATTTTGTTTTAACCCTCTAAAAGCAACTTCTGACCAGCTGTGGAGAAATTTGTCGAATTTCACAGCTTTTTTGTGGACTTTGACCTCAATGCGACGCGATTTAGCCCCACTCTACCGCCAACATTTTGTAGCTCAACGCGCTCAAACCGCATAAAATGAGAGAGAAAAATCATGTCTAATGTACGTGTACGGGTGCGGTCATTTGACAGATTTTTAAAGCATGCATTCGTTTTTAATGTTGCCCATAAATGGCATAAACATCCAACATATAATTAAATTGATTTTATTTAAAGTTATGTTTTATTTAAAATTCAAGCTTTATAAATAAAATAAAACAATAAAACACAAATAAATATAATGGGAATAAAAACGTATTCATGTATCGCACACCCCCTACAAAAGTGACACAACTCAAAACTTTTTTAATATTTTAGAAAACGCAAAAAACGGTGTTTGAGCTAAGTAAACATTTTTTTTTAATAAAGTATAGACCGTTTAGTAGAAAATCCCTACAGATTATACTTAAGGATAAATTATAAATCTTTTTGTTTTTATTTTACACTAGAAAATCAAAATTTTGAGTTGTGACATTATTGATGATATTGTAATTCAAAAATTACCGAATTATTTTATCTTATGTCACTTTCGCTGAATTTAATAGTTATTAATGACAGTTAAAAAGTTTAAAAATTTTGAAAATTCCAAATTAATTTTTTATTTAAAAATGTATACTTAAGGGGGATAGCCACTGTGACGGGTCAAAAAATTTTGTGTGTACAAAATTTCAAGTCAAAATTTCAAAAATTGACTAAGTTATCAGGTGTACAACTTTGCTTCCGCCGTTTTCCGATAGGTGGCTGTACCGGCTGAGGCTGGTTGAAATACATAGATGGTAATGCCTTTAAAGTGAGTGTGGACAGTGCCTAACGAATTGTCATCGCCGTTTCAGTGACAGTTGTTCTTGTTTTCGTATTATTCACGCTCGAAAATGTCCGTTTTACTTTTCTGTTACAATTCGAAAAAAAAATGCAGCTGAAGCGCATCGAATGCTCTCAGAAACTTACGGTGATGCTGCTATGAGTGAAAGAACGTGTCGGGAGTGGTTTCAACGTTTTAAAAAAGGTGATTTCGATGTCGAAGACAAACATGGTGGTGACCACTTTTGCGGCCTCACGTCGCAAAAGTGGTCAAAAAGTACCTGGAAACGCTGAAATGGGAAGTCTTGCCCCACCCGCCGTATTCCCCAGATGTCGCCCCTTCTGACTTCCACCTATTCCGTTCGATGGCACACGGCCTGGCAGATCAACATTTTCAATCCTTCGAAGAATTGGAAAAATGGATTGCTTCATGGATAGCGTCAAAAGAGGACTCCTTTTTTCTAGCCGGGATCCGAAAATTGCCGGAAAGATGGGAGAAAGTTGTCGCTAGCGACGGACAATACTTTGAATAATACATCTGTAAGCACTTTTTCGCAATAAAGCTTTTAATTTTGGAAAAAAACGGCGGAAGCAAAGTTGTACACCTGATACAACGATTTTAGTGAGAGCAGGTAGGGCGACTGGAAATGGAAATGAACTCAAAACTTTAAACGCGTTTTTCTCGAAACGATTTTTTTGAACTGGCGGTATCAATAACTCGAATAACTCGGTTAAGGTTAAGCGTAGCCGATTTGGAAAATTTTCTTTTTTACTATTTTTTAAACTGTCAAAACCAAAAAAAAAAGGTAAAAAAATTGAAATATTTTGAATCGGTCGCCATTTTGTGAAAAATCAAAATAAAAAAACGGCTACGACAACGATAACTACATTCATGCAGATTACAATAAAATTGTTTTTTTCAGAGTACCGGTTTTTGAGAAATCGATGCTGCCATGGAGGGGGAATTTTTTTTCAAACGCTACGGGATCATCTCTATTGTTTAAACTATTTAATATTTTTTAATAAAAATTTGTGGAAACATTATTAGATGTGTGCTTAATAAAATAAAAAAACCCGATTCAAAAATTCATATATTTACTCGGTAAAAAAAAATGTTTAAAATCACAAATTTTTTGACCCGTCACAGCGGCTATGCCCCTTAAATTGTTAAAACTTTACTTAACACATTTTTCCGATGTTTCTATGCATTGCATACAAGAAAGTGTCATTCGTATGGCGGCACTTTTTTTTCTAATTTCCCACTGTATTTTATATTAGCACTTTGTCTCATTCCAGTATGGTTTTTAAAATCAAATTATAAACATTTGTGGACCACCAGTGGTCCGCGCCGCCAGATAAATGAATTTGCCTGTGGACCACCGGTGGTCCACACCGGGTAGAACGTGTTAAAATTAACTTAAAAAAAATGTATTTAATCAAAAGTGTCACAATTTGTATAAGGTATATTTTGCATTGAGCTGTAGAGATCAAATAGAGCTTTTGCTTATTGGTAGATTGATGCATTGTGCACAGTATTAACACATAAACCCTAAAATTAAAAATTTTGAGTTGTGTCACTTTTGTAGTGGGTGTGCGCTATGTAATACAACAAATAGAACAAAAGTACATTATAAAATGGGTTAGGTTAGCTGGTTGGCCAGGTTGGCCACGCGATACCAGTTAGAGCTCCTTAGTGTTGCGGATTGCCGTAGTAGTGATCGGTGAGCATGCGGGTGTTCCTAGCGAAGTTCAGCAGCGTTTTAGTGTCGTGCTTGAGACCTCTCAACGCAGAGAAGTGGGTAAAGCGTGGTCTTGAGATGGCCGGGCAGGAGCAAAGTATGTGCTCCAGTATTTCCTTGACACGACGTTCTTTGCATTTCCTGCATTCATCCGACTCAGTGTTTCCCATCTTTTGCGCGTGAGCCGCTGTTAAGCAGTGCCCTGTTAGTACGCCTACAACCAGAACGGTTGTTCGTTGCCCAGTTTCAGGCAGTTCCAGTCTTCCAGTTCGTGCTCCAAATCCCTCCGTCATTTTGGAGCCGTGAATGTTGAGGGTTCAGCGCCTAGGTGTCATCCCTTTGCGCCAGCCTTCCTCTTCTATTGTGGCTTATATCTTTTTTCCGGCTCCATCGAAGCTGTCCACTGCATTTTGACCTACATAGCTATGTCCGAAGGATCTGCATGTGAACGGTCCTGTAGCTCTTTACTTACTCGCGGATTTTGCCGCCAAGCATTCCACATAGAGGTCAATGGACGGAAGGTTAAGAATCACGTAAGTAGGAGTGGTTCCTAGAGCTTCCGTCGTGCAAAGTGCAGCCAGGCGCTGAACCTTTTCTAAAGGTTTAAGGTATGTCTTTTTCTTTACCGCGGTCTACCACACCAAAATGCCATAGAGAAGTATCGGACGTGCTATAGCTGTGTTGCACCAATCCATCAGAGAGGTGAAATGCCCCAAGTCTTCCCGAGCATTCTTTTGCACGCGCAGATAGCATTGCAGGCTTTTTTCGCCCTCTCTTCCACGTTGGGCTTGCACAGCAACTTAATTTATATGGCATAAATCCTTGTATAACTTCTAGGTATTTGGTGTGGGGTTTTTAGAGTAAGTGGAAATCCGTTGAGTCGTGGAGCTATTCACGACGGAACTTTTTACTTTCTAGTGAAGAGAAGCATGTTTTCTGTTTTCTCCGCGTTCACGCTAAGGTCAGTGCTTTATGCCCAGTTTTGTACAGTTTTACGCGTAGCAGTCATAAAATTGCTGAGAGTCGGAAGGCATTTTCCGGTTAGAACTATCGCAGTGTCATCTGCATATGCAAACAGTTTCGGAGCCTTGCCTTCGAAGTGAATCAGGATTTTCTTGACTACCAGCAGCTAGAGTAGTGGGGCAGGACTGCCCCCTTGCGGGCACGTTTCTTAGTGCTACAACACCTTTCCACTCAGATCTTATTTTTCTGCAGCCTAGCAAGCTTTTAATCCACCGATAAGTAACTACTTCAATTCTTGCAACTCCAATGCCATCTAAGATGGCATCGGTAGTTACGTTGTGCAAGGCTCCAGAAATATCAAGAAATACTCCTAGAGCGTATTCTTTGAATTTGAATTTGAAGTTTTTTCTTTGTGCGCAACTAGTGAGTGTCTTCGTGGACCTGCATTTCATGTATGCGTGTGGCAAGTCTGCTATCCCTGAGGGTCCCAGAGTATCTCGCACATGCAGATCTAAAAGTTGTTCGAGTGTTTTGAGAAAGGAATGACGGCAAAGTAATTGGCCTTAATTCTTTCGAGTAGAGTTGGCCGTATTTACCTGCCTTCGGTATAAATACCACCCTTGCTACTCTCCAGCATTTTGGCACGTAGTTGTATTGCAGACATCCCCTGTAGATCGCTATTAATCGGGGTATAATCAGGCGATTCAAAGGGGTTGAACCCGTTGATCGCCCATTACAGCTTGTCCTTCGTAATCAGCTCTGGCAGCACAATACACGCTGAGGATCTGGTTGGTTCCGAAACAGGTACATCACTGCAGCCAGGAAAGTATGCATCTAAAAGTGCGTTCAACGTTTCCTGACAGTTGTTTGTCCAGTCGCCATTCCTTCCAGGATTGTCTTTAAGCTTTCCGGACTTCCTTCTTGTACTGTTTGAGCGCGTCTTTATGTTCGCTCCAAAAGAATTCATTGCCTGTTTCGCAAGCTTAAATATTTCACGCACGTATTGTCGTTGAATTCCAAGTTTGTTGTTCCACCGGGGTGGCTAGACCTCCGCCCCGTTCGTACGGGAAGGCATGAAATACGATACGCTTTATTGAGACAGGTGGTCAGGAGGTTAAGTTCCTTCTTCACAATCACGTGAGAGTTTATTTCCCTAGATGCCCCCAGCTTTTTGCCAAGTATTCGTTTGAAAAGATGCCAGTTTCTGTTTCTGAGATTACTTACAGTTATAGTGGCTCTTTTGGGGAGAATGTAACAACAAAGCTTAAATACTTGTAGTCAGAGAAGGATGGAGTACCTTGTACTCTCCAGCCCAAAGTGTTTGAGCCCGTAAAGAGAGTGATATCGAGATCATTCTTCGAGGAAGGTCAAATATATGTTGGTTCACTATCTCGGTTTGCGATAGACAAACTTGTATTAATGTCGCTGCTTCCCCATACTGCGTTGGCGTCTGCCGCAAGAACCAAGATCTGCTTTCTATCGCCGGTTGGGTCCACCAGCCTTCGAAGCTCAGACGGCGCACAATGGGGTAAACATGCCGAAAAGCCGCGCATTACGGCTAATCTTAAAGTTACGGGCCTACCTTTTTTTGGATTTTTAGTAATCTACATGCATGTAGCAATCAGAAAATGCTTTTTGCATGTAAATTGGACCGAAACTGGCTGCTGTATAGCCATTCAAAGTTGGGTGTTTTTATACTCAATTTCATTTTGTCGATGCTACTTTTTTGATGGTGATGCTGAAATGTCAATTAAATCGTTATTTTTAAATATAATCAAATAATTTTTGGTACATATAATAAGCATATTCCTACATTTAATTTGACATATAATTCTTTTCCATGGCACATTTTCTTGTAAAGATATCAGTTCTCAAAGTTTGGGGAAAAACGACGAGTTTTTTTAGGAAAATGTCCTATTTTCGTGGTGTATAACTTTTATGGATAATCGAAAATCTTTAGGGAAGGTAAGTAGGAACCTTCATAAAAAAATGATACCCAACTTGTCTGCGGAAAGCTGCGGAATGGTTAGATTTTGGACATTTATTCACTTCTCTTAGTAAGAAAACAAATATATATGAACTAAAAACTTTTTAACGCGCGTATGGGTCGGTACGTTTATAGCACTTGATGCATATATATAGTATTAAAAAAAATAAATAAAGTAAAAATAGATGTGATTTATCACCTGAATTAATAAATATGCTAAAAAAATATTTTGTATCAATTTTTTCGGCGGGTACGCAGGATGATTCTTGAAAAAGGCAATATATTTGACCTAACTAAACTCTGACGTAAAAATGGGCATGGAACGCCCACTTTTAAGTAGGGTTGCCATATAAGCATACTTGGTTAAATTGGGGAAATTTATTATATTTATATACTTACCAACGTCATCTGCCCTTTTGTGGTTATTTATAACGGTAAGTGGGCATGGTACTCCCCATTAACCCGTTATGAGCCGTATCAACCCGTATCAAATGGTTTTTGTTTAAATACGAATTACCCTACATGTATGTGTTTTATGTGAGTGTTTTATGAAAGGAGGCGAAAAATGGGGGCGTGGCTACAATCTAGAGTATTCAGAAGTCAGGTTGGTTCGATTTAAATACTTTAACTTTGGTTTTGTTTCTTACTAATGAAGATTTTAAAAGTGCCTAATTGCCGACTGTCGGGTGCCGGTGCACGGTACAGTAAATACAATAAAATTATGGTGGGCCAATGTCTGAAGGGTTTTGAAGGAGGTGTCCAAATTTGAGGTATTTATCTCTAACCGTTTAGATTCTACAGCATAAAATAGGCAATGCGCGGGTTTTTGGCATGTTTACCCCATTGTGCGGCGGCGCACAATGGGGTAAACATGCCAAAAACCCGCGCATTGCCTATTTTATGCTGTAGTATCTATACGGTCAAAGATAAATACCTCAAATTTGGACACCTCCTTCAAAACTCTTCAGAGATTGGCCCACTATAATTTTTTTTTTATTTATTGTACCGTGCACCGCCACCCTACAGTCGGCAATTAGGCATTTTTAAAATCGTCATTAGTGAAAACAAAACAAAAGTTATAGTATTTAAATCGACCCAAACTGACTAATGAATACTCTAGATTGTAGCCACGCCCCGATTTTTCGCCTCTTTTCATAAAATACCCACATAAAATACAATCATGTAGGGTAACTCGTATTTAAACAAAAACCATTTGATACGGGTTGATACGGCTCATAACGGGTTAATGGGGAGTACCACGCCCACTTACCGTTATAAATAACCACAAAAAGGCAGATGACGTTGGTTAGTATATAAATATAATAAATTTTCCCAATTTAACCCAGTATGCTTATATGGCAACCCTACTTAAAAGTGGGCGTACCATGCCTATTTTCACGTCATAATTTAGTTAGACGACTTGTAAATTCTCTACAAAGTCTTGTTGAAATATATTGCTTCTTTCGAGAATTACCCTGCGCACCAGCCGAAAAAATTGATAAGAAATATTTTATTTTAGCATATTTATTACTTCAGTGGGTAAATCACATGCATTTTTACATAATTTATTAGGTGATCGAATGTTTGACGTAAGCGAATCGGACATTACAAGAAAACGATTAAAAATATCTGTCAGATTGGCGATCCGTGAATTTCGCCTGGCGTATTGGCTTCGAAATAATTTTAAGTCTTTATTGCAATGTTCTTGGGCCTCTTCAGATAACATCCCTGTAAATAAGATTATTTTTCACGCACGTAATACCAATTTTGAGAATAACAACGCACCTAAAGGCAAGATTGCATGCGATATTATGTCTCGACCATGCATTAACACCTTGTGGACAGTCGGTGACATGTACCAGAAGCTGTACTTTGCCACGAGAATCTCGGCCGTTTCCCTTGCGAAGATGTGGAATTTGGTCCACATCTCGAGACGTGTTTATTGCGGTTAGGATAACTCCGAATCGATAAATTAAAACCTTATCGATTCCAGTGATAGCGGCCGATATTACAAAATTTTCAAAAAATTTTCGTGCCGTATTGCCGTTGTTTGAGGAACCAAAACCTATAGCAGAAGTTTTTACGTACTTCCATACCCACATTTTGAAAATGAGAAATTTACCTGGCTTCGGTGTGTCTACAATTAATCCAAGTTTTTCGCGAAACTTTTTTTGCATTGCACTTTTAGCTTCAGCGAGGAACTGCTTTTTAGAGTCCGACCGATACCAAATTTTTTGGCCGATGCCGATGCCGATTAATCGGCATCGGCCAATTATCAGCCGATGCCGATTAATCGGTCAAAAGGCCGAAAATCGGCCGATGCCGATGCCGATTCCATAGAAAAAAAAACACGAATGAATTCAATCAAAAACACAGCTTATTTTATAAAACAACAAAAGGAACTATTACATATATAATACATTTCATCACATTTATCACAAATTAACAAACGAAAACGAGAAAATAAACAACTAAAAACTAAATAAAATTACAAGAAAATTCAGAATTCAAAATTAATATCTCATGAAAATTGCTCATTCTATTTGGCACAAGCAATTAACAAAAGACCCAATAGCCAATATAGCTGAACAAGGTGTTGATGTAGCAAAAATAGATTAAAAATATCTGAAAAATATTGTCCCCTTAAGTATTTGTCATAAAATCCAAACAAATCTAAGGAGAAACCCCCTAATCAGGCAACACTGGTTTGTAACGTATAATAAAAATGTAATAAATATACAAAGCGAGATATGAAAAAGGAAGACAGTGCGATTCAGCTGCAAATAAAATCGTATTAAAAAATCGAAAATCGTAAAATTGACCAAAAAAACCGATGTGGCATCGGCCAAAAAAAGCCGATGTGGCATCGGCCAAAAAAGGCCGAAGCCGATGCCGATGCCGATTCTTTTTTTTTTGGCCGATGCCGATACTAGCCGATGCCGATACCAATTTTATTGGCCGATACTAGCCGATGCCGATGCCGATGCCGATTAATCGGTCGGACTCTACTGCTTTTCTTCGACTGTTTTGCGATGGCCCTTTTTTCTACAGTCTACTGGTAGTTGTAGCCTATAGTAGTTATTTATAATATACTATAGTAAAAAAATATTTTTAAAAAGGAAATCAAATAGGTACCTATAAGCTAAGTGCAGCAGGAATTCGAAAAATTTGATCCTGGCGTGGAGCGGTGAAATGCCATATTTGAGGTCAATAATGTTTTGTGGAGCGAGTGTTGTTTCAATGTTTCCCAAATTATTCATCTCTTTGGGTCCGCATTTGCAAATGTAGCATCTCTGAGTAGAAGTACAAATTATGTTTCGCGATTGTTTTATGGTGCTAATGATTAACACTTACCGATGTCGCTTTATTTTCTGTTAATACATTTATAATTTTGCCATCGATCATGGTCATAAATAGGTGGTGGTGTGTAGTAATTGTACCATTGTTCAATTTTACGGCAGTGGTTGCCAATTGCTCGATTTCAGCTTCTACTCGTTTATATTCTCTTTGAATTGTTTCGGTGCTTTCTTTTTCGTACGCAATGCGTATTGGGCGGCAATAACTTTAAAAGAAATACTTGCACTTAAGTTTTCGGGAAACAACTTTTTTCTAATTTTAAACTTACCGCGTTGAAGAGCAGTTTTGGTTTTGCCATAACAACGCTTTTTTGTTGTCTATAACTTGTACGGGAACCAAAGTCGTGATCACCACCGAAGAATCGGTACTGGTAGTATCTTCGAATACTTGTCTAAACTCCGCGTGACCAGTGCTACCATCGAAACCCCATTTGTATAAAATTGTGATTTCATTTGCGTTTATGGGCTCTAAAGTTGATAAGAGGCGGCAAGCTGTATGGTCAACAAGGTTTTGTAAACCAACGACAGCTTCCACTTCGGTGATGAAAATACCTTCCGGATAGCACTGGGTTTTGACTTTCTGCAACTTTGAATAGGATGGAAAAATGTCCGCTCCTAGAACCCAACAAAAGTTAGTCAGCAGCAGCAGTTATATCATATATACAGTTGATTTCCTTACCAATGCCCTTACAATTTTTCGAGAGCACTTCATACTGGTGTTTGGAGAGCTTACAATCTACTGAAGTAGCTAACGCTATTTCTGCACTCATTTTATTTGGAGTAAGCTCGTTCGTCGTCCATGTGCGCAATATTGCCCCACATTCCTTTGGTGTGTCCGCAATTTTTTTTAACACTTGTGCGGCTTCCAAGTTGCCATTTTTTCGAAAGCTGCTCAAAGCAGCGAATGACAGCAGCTCTGGTTCGACTTGTCTTAGATCTATTCCGAAATTGTAAATTGTTTTACAATTGAGGTTTAAAGAAAATCGTTCAGTATACTTGCCTCTTGTGCGCCTAATTTTTTGAGAATAACTTAATTCCTGAAAGCTGGAACGTTTACGGCTACAAGCGACTTCAATATCAGATATATGAAACGGTTGGTTTAACCACTTCTCCGATTTCCTCATGACTCCACTCCGATTTCGTCCATATTGCGCCCATTTCGTGTTCCAAAATTTTAAAAAGGTAGCAATATATTCAGAAGTAGGAACAGCTGCTTTATTATTTTCCAGAAACCGTTGAACTTCTTGTATTTTTGAAGGAAAATCCAAGCATTTTCCACTCAAAAAAAGGTCGCAAATTTTACGTCTGGTTATAGCTTAAATGTAAAGAAATTATTAAAATGAACTCAAATGCAAAGTTAATACTTACTCTCTTCAGCCATGAGCACACTAACTTTTCACAACTAATAATTGCCACGAATAAAATGTTTGTAACCGATAAAAGAACCGTTATAACGGACAAAATTAATAACGGTTCTTGTTGACAAAAATAGCTAATGTTACTTGATCAAAATTATTTTTCATTATGTTAATGTGAACTGCGATGTAAGTTTTTAGTTTTATTCATTTTCTTACCAGGAGAAGTACATAAAAGACCAAAAAAACTAACCATTCCGCAGCTTTCCGCAGACGAGTTGGGTATCATTTTTTTTATCAAGGTTCCTACTTACCTTCCCTAAGGATTTTCGATTATCCATGATTATCCATAAAAGTTATACACCACGAAAGTAGGACATTTTCCTAAAAAAATCGTCGTTTTTGCCCAAACTTTGAGAACTTATATCTTCACAAGAAAATGTGCGATGTAAACGAATTATATGTCAAATTAAATGTAGGAATATGCTTATTATATGTACCAAAAATGATTTGATTATATTTATAAACAACGATTTTATTGAGATTTTTGCACACCCATCAAAAAAGTAACGTCAACAAAATGAAATTGAGTATAAAAACACCCAACTTTGAATGGCTATACAGCAGCCAGTTTCGGTCCAATTTACATGCAAAAAGCATTTTCTGACTGCTACATGCATGTAGATTACGAAAAATCAAAAAAAAAAGTTAGGCCCGTAACTTTAAGTTTAGCCGTAATGCGCGGCTTTTCGGCATGTTTACCCCATTGTGCGGCGCACAGTGGGTAATTGATGCCGAAAATGCCGATTAATTTACTCAGGCTATTTAGATATGAAATATTTATGAGGTTTAGTTAATCGCACATTAGAAAGTAAAAAACAAATGTTTTTGGGTATACTTTAGTGGACATTAAAAAAAACGGTAAAAACTAAAATAGTTACAAAAGATAAATCTTGCACATTTCTAAAGAAAGTTAAGTTGAGCAGTTTAACTGAAACATTTCATCCCCACGTCTTGCAGCCAATTCAATATCATCATTATGATTATGATTATCATTATTATAAACTTCAGCACCATTACAAGCCTCACCATTATCATCATTCCTCATTAGTATCAACAATCAATAGTTAGCAACTTTGGGCATAATATACATATGATGCACTTTTTTGTGGCAATTTTCTAATACTTGATACAATGGGGTTAGAATAAAAAAAAAACTATTTAAAAAGGTTTTCAATCGTATTTTTTTAGTCCACTTTCGTAAAAAAGTCTCCCTGCAACACTTAAAATCGTTATTTCGTGCTCCTTGAGCTTCTTCCGACAGTTGGCCGATTGGCAATAAACCATGCGATATGATTTGCGGTCGATGCAAAAACTATTTGTGGATAACTCTGGGCATATTTTACCAGGAATAGCATTTAAAAAAATATTTTACAGTTTTTCATCCATAGCTGCGAAATTTGTCTATTTCGATTTGATGTTCACTAGAAACAGCCATAAAATGGCGTGAATGTTTTTATTTGAGTCTGTATCGAGTTCTATTATTCTATTTTGACAAAACAATAAAAACAATAATACAAGCTTTTGCTTGTTTGCTTTCATCTAAAAATAAATAATTGAAAAAAAAAATTATTTTGCACATTTCTATTTGTTCTCATACATGGCCCATTCTCACTATGAGTTCGGACACAAAAATCGAAATGCTGGAAAAATACGCAACATTCAATTTTTTTGTTTCATGAAATGTTACTGAAATATCTAAGCTATACGCTAATGAAAACAGTTTTGCTCGATCTCACAAGACTCACAACTACATATGTATATGTCTATGAAAAGTTAAAAAATGTAACAATCATTAAGCTTTTAAACAAAAAATCAAATGAAATACTTAGAAACATTTTTTAACACAACAAAATACACACTGCATTACTGAAACACCTCTACTTTTTGAAAATCACAAAAAGAAATCGATTTGAAGGAAATCATTTGGCTATCTAGATTATTTGAAAGTATATCAAAGTTGCAATATGTTCCCGTTCTCCAAGTGCCGCTGTAAGACTAGGTCGAAATCTAGAATTTCACCGCAGAACAAAGCACATTGCTGTTAAGCATTTCTTTATCAGAGAAAAGATATCAGAAGGAAGATGGGGGAGTTCAACAAATTCCAATGGAGGAACAAGTTGCTGATGTTTTGACGATGCCTTTACAACGACCTCAATTTCAAGGTCGTTTGTTATTTTTAAAATAAAGTAAGGGAGAGGGCTGGGTTGTGAACCAGGCTGGGGTGTGAACCATTGCCGTTTTTTCTTTCCCTAATTGACATATCGCCAATCTTTCAACTGTCAATTTTGTCTTATGATATGACTCTGCTTTTGTGGTTACACCGAAGT
This sequence comes from Melieria omissa, assembly GCA_963971225.1. Lineage (NCBI taxonomy): Eukaryota > Metazoa > Arthropoda > Insecta > Diptera > Ulidiidae > Melieria > Melieria omissa. The sequence continues at coordinate 48,736,100 of OZ020269.1, read as the reverse complement.
ACAAACACGTATTGCTTGTGGCAGCTACAGACATCGTGTTTGAAAATCGACTGCGAAAACTTTTTTGCTTTTTTTAAAGTGCTATCCAAGAGACTGAGCTTATTGCAAAAAGTCTGTGTAATAAATGTTTATTTAGTGTTTTGATTCTATTTTACGATGCAATATTTGTTTATGTCGCATTATGATTGGAAGTGTCGTTTATTGTAAAGTTTCCAAAATGGCATCGTGGTTGGGCTGTGAACCACTGAGGTGGCTGGGTTATGAACCACCTGTTTTTCGTACTACATTTGTTCTAACACTGTCAAATATGGACGGATATATAAAAATAAAGTCATTTTATATCATTTCACTCGATTTCGTTGTGTTCACTTGAAGTGAGCCAATACGAGAACACGTTCGTATTTCACATGCAAACATTCCGACACAGATTAGGATGAAAATTTAAAAAATTGAGCAGTTTCATTCATTGCGATTTTTTGGCCTAAGAGGCGTCATTATAACTTTTTTTCACCTCTTGAGGCTTCCTGATTAAATAAATTCTCAATGTACTTAAAAATTATGGGTGTTTTCTTCGTATTTTCCGACTTTAATAGGGATTTTCCAGATGGTTCACAACCCAGCCACTTTTTTGAAAAAGCGAAAAATCACGTTCTCAGAAAATTGGACGTAGAGAGTTAAATTTCAATCAAAACGGTAATCTGTCTTCATAACAAAGTTGCGTTATATATTCACCTTTCCAACGGTATCTTCGATTTTTCGATATCTTTATTCTGTGAAAAGTTAGAGCCAAAAAACAAAACCCGGTTCACACCCCAGCCCTCTCCCTTATATTAAAAAAACACTTTCTCGCTAGCCACATGATCAATGCATAGTATATTAGAAATGTATGTGTTCATTGATTGTACAGGGTTATCCATTTAGTGGTTTACTGTTCAAGGAATTGGCAAGATTATAAAGAAATTTGAAGAGATTTGAAGAGAGAGTTTCATCGAAATCATATCTTCATGTCTTTTATTTAACTTTTTTTTGAAACCGAAAAATGAATAGCCCTGTACTTAAAATTTCAATGCGAGAAAACTGTTTAGTTTAAAATAAAAAGTCACTGTTAACCAAAACGTATGAAAAAAGCTTTCAAAAGTAAATCTATGAACGAAATACATCGTGTCTCAATGTGTATTCCCCCATAAACAAATAAAATATAAAAGGAATTAAAACTCAAAATATGGTGGTATTTGGATTATGGTTTGAATTCTACATCACTTTAAGTGCAAAAGTGGCAAAAATCCGAAAGGTTGTGCACGCCACTATATCTGTATCACGCTGTTGCTTGCCAAAATTGAAAATCTGACTGGCAGCACAATTCTCGGCTGCTTTTTATATTCGCCCGGAGCGTAATTCATTCTCATAACATCCGGCATCCTCGATCCATTCTGCGATAACTCCTTCACAATACCCACTTTTCTGCTCACAATAGGAAAATACTCCCAATCTTAATGTTAATATGCTAATATGAACATTTATTTATAATTTCTGCAGGTGAGACTGGTCTTGGAAAATCAACACTAATGGATACTCTCTTTAATACCAGTTTCGAATCTAGCCCCAGCCCGCATACGTTACCTAATGTTAAACTAAAAGCACACACTTATGAATTGCAAGAAAGCAACGTTCGTCTTAAGCTGACCATATGTGATACTGTTGGCTATGGAGACCAAATAAATAAGGATGATTCATTTAAGGCTGTTGTGGATTACATCGATGCACAGTTTGAATCGTATTTACAAGAGGAATTGAAGATAAAGCGCTCATTAATTTCATGCCATGATAGTCGCATTCACATTTGTCTGTACTTTATCTGTCCCACGGGGCATGGCCTAAAATCACTGGACCTAGTGTGTATGAAAAAGTTAGATAGTAAAGTAAACATCATTCCGATAATTGCGAAAGCAGATACTATATCGAAAGCAGAATTGCAACGTTTTAAAAGCAAAATTATTCAAGAATTGACTCACAATGGTGTATACATATATCAGTTTCCGACAGATGATGAGACTGTAGCTGAGACGAACACAACAATGAACGCGTACGCGCCATTTGCTGTGGTGGGTAGTACTGATTTCATAAAAGTAGGAAATAAATTGATACGTGCCCGTCAGTATCCTTGGGGTACAGTCCAAGTAGAAAATGAAATGCACTGCGATTTTGTAAAGCTTCGAGAAATGCTTATTCGTACTAACATGGAAGATATGCGTGAAAAGACGCACACTCGTCATTATGAACTTTATCGTCAAAAACGTCTTGAGGAAATGGGATTTAGCGATGTTGATAGCGACAATAAACCGGTAAGTCTAAATATAATAGTTACTAAGCGGGAGATAGTTCGATGTCACTTGAAGCAGAGAAGTGTTGTAAAGCTCTGTGTCCACTATAGAGTTTCTTGCTAGAGAAAACCCTCATGTAAAGCTACGTAACGAAGAGTATTCATTACGAAAATATGGTAGGTTCTGTTATGTTGACGATCGGTTGTTTTTTCTGTTTTATTATGGCGAGTAATTTGACTGCTCCACTTGACTTCTATTGTAAGACTGACTTAAAAACTAAACCGAAGTCGAAAGACATCCGCCGTCGACATCGCGTATGTGATTGCTGTCCAGTTGCAGCATACGTCCACTGCTGCTGAATAGCGGATGCGCCGCAGACGACACGTCAGCAGGTTTTGCAATTTCGGCTTGAGTACCAGCGTGAGAAGGTGCAACTGTAACTCTACTTTCTTGCTTACGTTCACTTCTCGGACTCACCGCTTGATGATATTTTTTATAATTCCCTTCGCTTTCGCTTTACAATGAATACTGTGGGAAGCAACGAAACGCTGATGATGGCTGACGTTACCAGAATCGATGATGCCGCGGTCAGCCCCGTTTGAAGATCAACGTTAACCGGCCGTTTGTAAGGGTGTGATGTCGTAGGTACGGTTAGCTCATTATTGCATCGTGACCTGATATCGTGTCTCGTTGACACCAGCCTCGCCCGAAAAAGTGATTAGATAAGTACCTCTTTTAAGCTAACTATGCTAGGGTAATTGATAAAATTATCTTATCTAGATCTGTGATAATGACCCTTTTTCTGACCAGAATGATTTCGTAAAATTCTCCGATATCAATTTTTTTCGATTTCTCTACATTGAGAATTTTATGTGACCAGCTCCTGTATTTGTGAGTTTATTTATGATTATTGTTGTCCTGAATCTCAACAATTTCTATTGTTACTTTTAAGAAGTCATACAAATCGGGCGTGCCCGCTATGATCTTGAGAGCAGTTCCCGTGATGTTAAGGCAGGTTCTCACCTTGTGGATCCGAAAAAGTGCACTTTTTTTTGGAATTTTTTTTTGAGAAAACGGTTAAAGATACAACGTTGAAAATTTTTTCTGGATGTGAACACACATTTATTTAGAGAATACAATTTTTTAAATTGAATGAATCAAAAAAGGGGAGAGGGGGCGTCCATCAGTGGCGGCATGTAGCTACCGCTACCAGAAGTGATTCCGTCAAAACCCGTGATTTGAAACAAAAATCAAAGACATTCTTAATGTGTACCGTATTATCTATTGAATGAACTAAGATCATGAAAAAAATCAAAATTACAAAAGTTATGAGGTTTTGAAAAAAAATTACGATTTTCGCATTTTTTGTTCACTTATTATTTTTTTAAATAAACAATTTTCAATATTTTTGGCTGATCGTAGTTCGTTTATTAGAAAAAACCCTAAGGAACATTAAAAAAAAATGGTGGCGATTGGTTCATTCCAGCGCCTTCAATCACATCCGTTAGGTCCGAAAATGTGGTTCTCAGAAAAACGCGTTTAAAGTTTAAAGCGCGCTCGGCCGGTGCTCGACGCTGCTCAATGTAACGGCCTATAACTTTTGTAATTTTTCAGATTTTGATCTGTAATTTCTGGAGCACATTTTTAAAACATATACACTGCGGGACACTTGATTACCCTCACTTTATTTTGTTAGCTAAGATTTTTGTTATGAAGTCAAAAACTTTTTTTTTAATGTCAAAATTTTCTGGACACTTACTTACATGTGTTCCTGTTTTTGAACCGCCAAAATTGTATGTAAAATGATGATAAACCACATTTTTGTCCCTTTAAGCCTATTTCAAGTGGGACACTTGATTACCCTCACTCATAGAAAACAAAGAAACTAGAGGTAATTCTTCATTACATTTATTAATTTTTTATTACTAATGTTTTGTATGGACACCATTACTGCGAATAACCTTAAAAAGACGAGAAGGCGAAGAGTTGTCCAACGATGTAAGATAATTTTCAGGGATTTCGGAAAATGATTTTTCAATTGTGTCTATAAGACGCCATCTGCATAAATTTTACGTGTCAACCATCCCCAAACATTTTCGATTATGTTTGGATCGGAGGAGAATGCAGACCAATCTATTTCATTAACATTTTCCGCTTCAAACCAATCCTTCACCAACTAGCGGTGTGAATGGCAGCGTTATCATGCTGGAAAATCCCGCGTTTCCCCGCGAATATTTCGTCAAAGTTTACAAATCCAATCTCCAACATTTCCATATAATTCTGTGAAACTTGGCGCCCTTCCAATATTGACAAATTAATTGCGCCATGGGCCGACATTGCTGCCGACAACATAACTGAGAATGCTGCTGAATGACGCCGCGACAAAAATCGTTCAGATTTTCTTAGATCGTGAAAATAGTGTTGGAAGCCATTGGGTCCGTCCAAATTAAATTTCTTTTCGTCGGAAAAGACGACTGACTTCCACTCCTGCTGCCAACTGAAATGAGCTCGCGCGAACTCTAAGCGTACCGTTTTGTGACTTTGCAGTAAACGTGGTTTTTTTTTGCAGCCTTTTGCGTGTGATGTAAGGAAACTGCTTAATTACTCTGTGGACAGTGCTGACACTGGCTGTCGTCCTGGTTAGACCTCGTATGTGACCCGCAGACGCAGAGGAATTGGACGCTTCACGAAGATCTGCTCTTCTCTCTCTAAGAGAAGTTGCTGTTGCGGTACGACCTTTGCGGTTTTTGCCATAAGTTGTGGGTGTTTTAAGAAAATGGTTTACCACCCATGGATCGCGATCGATTCTGTGAGCGATTTCGCGGTTACTTATGTTTCCTCCTTGTACGCCGAAATTCGTCCCCTTTCCAATTCTTTTAAGGTTTTACCGCGGGCCATTGCATCTGCCGTCTGTAAATTTCACAAAAATTATATGTCTAATACTTTCAATTTAGTTTTTCAAACCAATTTACACGAATCCTACCTTCTAACACTTGTTACAGGTCTAAAACTGCAATGAGGGTAATCAAGTGTCCCACTTGAAATATGCTTAAAAGGACAAAAATGTGGTTCATCATCATTTTACATACAATTTTGGCGGTTCAAAAACAGGAACACATGTAACTAAGTGTCCAGAAAATTTTGACATTAAAAAACAAGTTTTTGACTTCATCACAAAAATCTTAGCTAACAAAGTAAAGTGAGGGTAATCAAGTGTCCCGCAGTGTATCTATACGATAAGGCAAAAAAACGTTTTCCCCCACAAGGTGAGAACCTGCCTTAAGACTACGTTGGCGTCGTGGTGGACCAATTATTGTCCAGAGAAGTTTGTCAATTAATTTCAAGCTGCCTTGAGTTTCCTCATGTGGCTCTGTGGATATAGTTTCAGTGCCAAGCAGATTTCGTCCGTTAGTACGCCGTCAGGTTGTGCCTGAGATCACCGTATCCCACAAAACTCCGTCGCCATCGGTAACACAGCGCAACAAAAAAACACTTTTTTTCTGTTGCATGGAGTTTTTCTACTGTTTCTTACTAATTTGAGTGCGCTGATTCCGAATCTACCCTCCGATTTTTTCTAGCAGCTCTAGTTTGTGAGATATAGGTACCCTGTCATTTTTTCAGTTTTTCCTCTACTTTTTCCATATTTTCGATCGTAGTTTCTAAACCAAAACACCGATTCACATGATTTTTACCTTATCGCATTAACAACACCGCACGGCTTCTTTTCCGATGCAACTTATTTTCATAAATGTTAAAATGCCGCGGTAATTGGACCTCAAAGTTGGAAAAAATGTAATTTTAAGGCGTTTTCTTTGATGGTCAAAAACATACACATTTTTTGTAAAACAATTAACGAGTTAGGTGTATAACGAAAGTCGACACATCAAGCAATACAACACAGCTACATTATTTGGCGGAATACACATTTGCATCGAAATAACATGAAAAATGTACCATCGCGATTTTCATCACTTTTCATACTTTTTCCTTAAAAAATTAGGGGCCTGAAAATATGCAAAGTTTTTAATTTTTTTTTGTTTCGAAAAATTCAAAATATTTTTGTTTTTGCTTGTATTCCAAACTATAAATGGAACATAAAAAAGAGCATATTTTGAGGCTCCTAATTTTTTAAGGAAAAAGTATGAAAAGAGATGAAAATCGCTATGGTAAAGTTTTGTTATTATTTCGACGCGAATGTGTATTCCGATAAATAATTTGGCTGTGTTGTATTGCTTGATGTTTCTTCTTAAGATATTCATATACTTCGAAACTTGATTTATGAAACATCTGTACAATTTTCGCCATCAGAAAAAACGCCTTGAAATTCAATATTTTCTTACTTTGAAACCTTATTATCACGCCCATTTAGAACGCATAAAATTGATTAATGTCAGGAAAGATGGCGTGAAATGTTGTAAGTGCAACGATATAAAAATAATGTCGATAGGATTATTGGTTGAGAAATAACAGTCGAAAACGAGAAAAAAGCCGAGGAAAATTCGAAAAAGTGACACGCCCATTTTTTGCAAAAACTAGAGCTGTTACATAAAAACGGAGTATGGTTTTGAAAACAGCGTGGAAAAACGATTCAGATTCATGTAAAAAACTGCATGCAACAGACATGCTGTTGTGCAGTGTAATCAATCCATAATTTTGCAGTCCGTTGGAAGCAACGTCTTGCCAAGCCCGAATTTTAATATTCTGAAGGAGAAAAAAAATTAAATAGGAAAGGAAAGGGGATGAATTATAATAAGATTGTCTTTGTGGACAATTCTTCCGTTTATTCTAACTTTAGAGTCCAAATCCTCTCTCTTTACCCAAACGTCGATTTGACTTAATGGGCACATTTCTTCCCATAGCAAAGCTCCTTGCAGACCTATCTCTGTTTTGATTTCAAATGGTTGTTTCTTGTGCCTGCCTTACTGGACAGCTTCCCCAACAATTTCTGGGCATGAGTCGAACACGTCTAGAGGTTTCATGTTGGTGATAGAGTGTGTGGTTTTATTATATTCGATCGTTGCCAATAATATGAGGTCAGTCGTGTCAATTCCCTTCTCTTACATCAGACATCTAGCCATGTCCCTCATTGTACTGTTTAATCTTTTCACCTGCCCGTTTGATGTACTACGTAAGGGAGAGGCGTTCACTATTTCGTTGTTAAAGCGTTTTTTAAGCAAGGTCTAATGGTATTGAAATTTAGCGATTTCACGTTTTTGCAAAAGATAGTCTTTGTTCCCGAGAACAAGTTAACTGGCTACCAAATGCATGCTTTTACGTCAATTAACTGCTTATCAACGCATGTCAGAAAGTAAGACGCAACCGGGAAAGTTGGCACAGGTGTTTTCTCGATAGGATGTTTTGTTGGTTACTTGTCGTATTTTGCCCTTGCATGGACTCTGCGATTTTCTGCTACTTCCTTGGCTTTTTATGCTTTGCTTAACATTTTTGATCTCCAGTTCGTTGGGATCGAATATGTCACGAATTTTTTTATGTGACGGAAAGTAGTATTCTAGAACAGGTTCACTAGCACTACTCGACACGAAAAATGCTCCTAAAAATAAAAGTATTTTTCAGACTAATCTTCGGTTACTGAAAACGAAACTGAAAATCAAAAAATTCTCTTAAGAAGCGTTTTCGAAAAATCTTCGAAAAACACTTTTTTCACTCTTATTTTAGTTATGAGCACATATCTCGTAAAACGGCTAACACAAGTGGCCCGTCGTTCAGAAGGTAATTAACCTTTCCAACGATATATAGACTGTCCAAAGCAGATGCAATTTGGGGAAGTTACTGACCGTGAAAGTTGAAAAAAATTTAATTTTTTGACCATTTTCAAAAATTATAAATTTTCGAATGGTTTTTTATAGATACAAAAATTATCTCCTCAGGCTCTAAAATGAAAGATATATTATTTGTGCAAATATAAAGCCTAACATCAATTGAATCGAAAGAAAAAGGACACAGTTATAAAGCACGGAGTGAAAACACCAAATTTTTATTTATTACACCGTGGGAACAAATTTTTTTATTTTTCCGAGACCCATCCAAATGTTGATATAGACGTGAAACTAGAGGTTATTTATTGTATCCTGGCATAGTCAGTTTTTCATTTTCTGACTCAAAGTCTTTTTTAAAGGACTTCAAAATTTTAAGGACAAACACATTTCACACATTTTTTTCAAATACGTGTATATGCGGTTCTGCAATGATGAAGATAGAGTAATTTCGGGTAATGTGATATACCTGTTTGTTTTACGGCGATTCCCGACACACTTTGCCTTGAAAGACATTTTTTTTGGTCTCAAACTACTCACTGACGCATTATTAAGTATATTGTTACGAAAATCCCAAGTTTTCCAAGGTTCGTTTGCATTGTGTTTGAAAATGAAACCACTTCAATTATCCAGCGCAAACGCAGTCAAACACCAACAATCACTTTATTTACAAATTTACACTTGATCTACTTTACAGTACTACTATTGCATGTTTCCCCATTGCTTGCTCAACACAGACTCGACCCCTTGCGCTGCCACTGATGATTTTATACTAGTTTTCTTATCGCGCCGAAGTTTCTTGCACATTTCAGTTGTACTTTCTATCTCGATTGTTCTAGCAAAGCTCATCACCTTTCGCGAACCAACCTTGCCATATCGGACTATACCAAGCGAATTATACCAAATTTGCCGTACTTCAAAGTACATGCCTAAAAGTATGCTTGGAAAAGCATTCGTGCATAGAAAAGCATTTAGCACAGAGTGCCTTATCGTTTCAATATCTAAGATTTTTAACTCTTTAAGATAAACTGTTGACAAGTTTTTTCATTACAAATGAAAATATCCAAAAATTGGCGTCTGAAAAAAGTGGCGGGTAATGTGATATACCATCGACGGGTAATGTGATATACACGAAAAAACGTTATTTAACAGACCTATTCGTTTCAAACTTGGTGAAAATACTCAAATTAAAAAATAATTAGAGACGTGCTTCTCATTTTTTAAGAGAATCACAATCTGACGGGGTAAACCAAGGGTTAAACATTTGTTTTGAGAACCATGATTTCATGGGTTTTTTATCTGAAACGTAACCACAACAGATTTTTGAGACTACACCAATACCTCGCTTTGCGTCGTTTCGGTTTGCGTTGTTTCGAAGTTGCGTCGCTGCTGAATTAGTACTAATTTTCACTGTGCGTCGTTAGATTTTCGAAGTTGCGTTGTTTTGGGTTCGAGTCTTTAATTTTTTTTTTAATTATTATTTTTTTTCTAAAAGAAAGCACGTTTTTTGTTTCTAATTACGCCATGCCATCAAAACTCGGTGATTTCCTTTCTAACTTTTGTGAAAGAAAGCCGACTTACGACAACAGCCATTATGGACTCATCAGAAAGTGATTAATTTTTATTTTGTTTTTATAAATTAATTGAATGTTTTATTTTGTTTTAATTGCATTTTTTTTTGTATGTATGTAATACAATTTTATGTTATTTTTTGTTTTTTAAGTGGTTACTTTGTTCAATTTTCTTTTTAAAAAGTAGTATTTTCGTAACGCTGGAACATATCTTCGATCTTTACATGGTTTGCTATAGGAAATCATAATTCACTTTGCGTCGTTTCAATTTGCGTCGTGTTTTTTTGGAACGTAACCACGACGCAAAGTGAGGTATGGGTGTATTCTAATTCAAATATAAAATTAAGCATATATACATTTATGGATACAAATATTACTGCTGTCATAAGTTTAGGTACTGTTATGTAGTATATCACTTATTATATACTACTTTTTGCGAAAAAAATATAAAGAACAATAATAATTTTGTTAAGAAGACCGTACCTCGCAAACTCATAATCGATTTACTGATTTACTTCTGATTAGCCTCGAACTTATAATATTGTAACGAAGACAGTCTATCGCTGTGCAAAGCAACCCTGCCGCTACGCGCCGTGCTATAATTCAATCTGGAAACGACGGCCGCGATAATAACTTTTAGTCCAATCTGGCAACGATGGTCGCGACCATCATGGAAACCTTTAGTCCACTCGGGAATGTGCGAGAACGATCTGCGCGATGGCCGGACAGGTATAAAAGGCAGCCGGGTGCGGCGCAGCGAGTCAGTCTGGTTTTGACAACTGAAGTTGCCACACGGAGTAATTAAGCAAATACTTAAGTGTACGAACAGTAAAGTGTAAACTGTGAATAATAAAGTGACTGTTGGTTTTTAATTGGCTGCGTTCGAATAAACAAAGTTTCATTTTCAAATTGCACAATCCAGTGATACGTAACAGCCTACTAGAACTAGTATTCGTAACATTTGGTGTCAGAAGTGGGATTGTGGAAAATTGAAAATAACTAAATAAATAAAATTATAAAAGCACGGACATGGTTAAACTCGAGCTGCTGAAGGTACACCAGCTGTAGAAGGAGCTGGCTGCCTGGAATTTGCCGACTGCTGGCGGAAAAGTGAATCACGAGAGGCGTGTGAATCACGAGGCATCGATTGGGCTGCACACGAGTTCGGAACGCAGGAGCAGGAGGCGTCGGCCAAAGTGGAGGAATCGCCTGCGGGTGCTGCGTCGATCCAAAGTACGGCTGCACCGGCTGGACCATTACAAGCATTTGACATGAAACAGCTAATGATTGCAATAAAAGGCATATTCGAGACTTCCAATCGTGAAATGTCGGCACAGATGGCAGCGAAAATGGAAACTGCGAATCAAGAGATGGCAGCGAAGCTGGAAACTACGAATCGATTCGTTCGATTTTTCGAGAGGTACAGCCACGAGAATGTTTGCCACCGGTTCAGGACGGATTTGCTGCCAGAACAGAAGTGCCTACTTATGATGGTGCTGCGCCGTTCGATACATTTAAATTGCAATTCGACTTGGCTGCTTTGGAAAATCAAGGGACAGATATCAGGAAAGGTCGGAGGTTGGCACTGGCGCTGAAAGGTCATCGGACGTACATTAGTGGAACCTAAAAATGGCAGAATACCAGTCAGAATACTGAACCCCCTGAATGCACCCAGATATGTCGGGAAAGATGAGGTAATTGGCGAGTGTAAGGAAGCTGTAGCAGTGGTCAATTGCGAGAGTAGCCCGCCTGGAGGTAATAAGAAGAGCGGTTTTAACATGGCCGCCATACCGCAGGAGAACCAGTGGAGCAGCGAGTTGACGGCCAAGCAGAAACAGAAGGCGAGGTCACTCCTGCAGCACTATGGGTCAATATTTGCGGCAGAAGCAGGCGGAAGAACAGCCATAGTGAAGCACAACATCGACACCGGAAGTGCAAAACCGATTCGCCAACCGCCAAGACGAGTTCCTCTGGCCAAGAGGGAGGAGGTCACAAATTTGATCGAGAACATGGGGAAAGACAAGGTCATAGAGCCTTCTTCGGGCCCCTGGTGCTCGCCGGTCGTGCTAGTCAAGAAAAAAGATGGCAGTACCCGGTTTTGTGTGGACTATCGGAAGCTCAATGATGTGACCAAGAAGGACAGTTATCCACTACCTCGAATCGATGACACCCTAGACACACTGTCAGGCACGCAGTGGTTCTCCACGCTCGACTTACGCAGCGGCTATTGGCAGGTAGAGCTTGCAGACAAGGACAAGGAGAAAACGGCTTTCAGTGTTGGCGATGGTTTATGGCAGTTCACCGTCATGCCGTTTGGACTCTGCAACGCACCAGCAACATTCGATCGGCTAATGGAACGCGTGCTAAAAGGGCTGCATTGGCGGACGTGTCTGGTGTACCTCGACGACATAATCGTGATGGATAAAAACTTCGACGACCACCTGGGAAAGCTGAAGGAGGTATTTGAGCGGATACAAAAAGCCGGGCTTAAACTCAACCCAAAGAAGTGCTCGCTGTTCCAAAAGGAGGTCAAGTATCTGGGTCATACGGCTTCCGCCCGCGGAGTACATACGGATGAAAGCAAAATCACGGCGGTGAAGGAGTAGCCCCGGCCACGCAATCAACACGAACTCCGCAGTTTCCTGGGCCTGTGCACATACTACCGCCGATTTGTTCCGGGATTCGCGAACATAGCCAGCAGCTTGCACAAACTGACGAAAAAGAGCCAAGCTTTCAAGTGGAACGAGGAGCAGGAACAGGCTTTTGCACGTCTGAAGGAAAAACTGTGCAGTGCTCCAATTCTGGCCTTCCCCGTGCCTGGGGAGATGTTTGTGCTGGATACAGATGCAAGCGGGAATAGTATTTGCGGTGTGCTATCACAGATAATAAACGGCCAGGAACAAGTGATAGCGTACTACAGTAGGGTTCTATCGAAACCGGAACGCAATTACTGTGTGACACGGAGAGGACTGCTGGCGGTATTGGACTGCGTGAAACACTTCCACAAATATCTGTATGGACAAAGGTTTCGCCTGCGCACAGATCATGCGGCATTGAGATGGCTCCTGAACTTTAAGGATCATGAAGGGCAATTGGCGCGGTGGATCGAGCGACTGCAGAGCTACGACTACACGATAGAGCATCGCAAGGGCAGTAGCCATGGAAATGCCGATGCCTTGTCACGCCGTTCGTGCCAGGTCGAATGCAGGCAGTGCTCGCGAGCCGAAAGCAAAGAGCAGATAGTGGACGTCCGGTTGGTAAGCGTTATGCCAGAGGAAGAGTGGTCTGCGGAGAGGCTACAAAAGGACCAGCGTGAGGATGCGGATCTTGCAAAAATCGTTGAAGGCAAGGAGCAAGGCGCACGTCCAGACTGGCAGGAGATGGCCGGTGAAAGCCCGATCGCTAAGGCTTACTGGGCACAGTGGAAAAGTCTGCGGCTGAAAGAAGGATGCCTGTACCGCGAATGGGAGAGCGCGGATGGTCGGACCAGCAACTCCCTAATGGTAGTGCCGAAGTGCAGAATCAGCGAGGTCATCGAGGCATACCATAACGACTCCAGTGGAGGGCACCTGGGCATCACCAGAGCCGTCGCCAAAATAAAAAGACGATTCTACTGGGTAGGCAGCCGCCGTGGCTCAGTTGGTTAGTGCGCGGTCCATCGAGTCGCATGCAGAGCGACGCAAGATCGAATACTGCATGTAGTAACACCTAAAAAAATAACGGGAAACTCCATTTCTCTTTCGGTGGCTGTCCTCTGAGCTGGAAATGGCAAACCTCTGAGAGTAAAAATTGCCTATGAAAAAGCTCCCAACCTGCCGTTCGGAACCGGCATAAAACTGTAGGTCCGCCCGCGTACAAAATTCACACGCACAACACGGGTGGTTGCGGAAAGCTAGGCCTTAGCCTCGCGTAAGCGGGCTGTCGTGCCAATCAATTATTAAAATTACTGGGTAGGATGTCAGGAGTCTGTAGCCGAGTGGATTAAGAGCTGCGACCGATGTTCAGCCGCGAAAGGGCCGACAAGCAAATCTCGAGGCCGCATGCAGCAGTACAACGTGGGAGCGCCCTTCGAGCGGATTGCTATGGACGTCGCCGGCTCATTCCCAATTAGCACTGAAGGCAACAAATATGTGCTGGTGGTAATGGATTACTTCAGCAAATGGCCCGAAGTATACCCTATTCCTAACCAGGAGGCCACTACGATCTCGGAAAAGCTGGTAAACAACTGGGTAGCCAGGTTCGGAGTTCCGTTGGAATTGCACTCAGATCAAGGCCGGAATTTCGAGTCTGCGGTATTCAAGGAAGTGTGTGGGCTGCTGGGATAAAGAAAACGCGTACCACTCCTTTGCACCCACAGTCCGACGGCATGGTGGAACGCTTTAACCGGACACTGGAAGAATACCTGCGGAAAGTGGTAGGCAGGAATCAAAAGGATTGGGACACGCATATCCCCCTGTTCCTGATGGCGTATAGGTCAGCCCCGCACGACACGACATCACTCACTCCAGCCCGAGCAGTGTTCGGTACAGAGTTGCGGTTACCCGCTGACTTGAAGTTCGGGGTAGTCGGCGCGACGGGAGGCGCTAAGACGGATTACGTGGTCAATAAGCGGGTGGAACTGTGCGATACGTCTCGCTCTTCTCCGCTGCAAGTTCCAGCTTGGACTTGCGATTCAAGCTGTCGAACTTGTCCCTCGACGATTTCCAACGTCGGAACACGCTCCATTTGGCAGTAAAAGCATCAGCAAGATTTTGCCAGGCAAAATTTTTCTTTTTTTCCTTAAAAAATAATTATAATTTTTCAAAAACAACAAAATCAGACTTGTTAAATTTATCAGGCAGTTGATAAAACGAAAATAGTTACCGGGTACTTTAAAGTGCCCACCTTTAGCTAAGGGTCACTTTATCGGTATGTTGAGACAACGGTCTTAGTCTTGTCCCTTTTAAAATTGTAAAATATAAATTTGTTGCTTTGAATTTGCGTATTATTATTAATTTTCTAATATCAGTTTTTATCCCTAAATCCGTACGAAAATTGTTTCTGTTCCTAATTCCGTTTTGATGTATGCCTAATTCCGTGCTATTTTATTTTCAGCATTTTTTCAAAAAAACCAGATGAAATTGCTAAAAAAATGTATATTATATTATGCACACGAGACGTTTTTAGTACGCAGATTGTCTTTTACGTTTAGTATATATACTTGTTATATGTATTATGGGTTTTTATCTATACTATTATATGAAAACCAATGTGACTTTGTTGTTTTGAGCCACAATTAGGCAAAAACCACTAAACCGATTTAGATGAAATAAGCACTAAACGATTTCTTATGTAGGGGAATGGTACATGTAGACCTATGCGATGTACATGGACCCTATAACGAAGAACTTGACATGAAATAGAAAAACATTTGACATTTCTTAGAAACCAATTTTCTTAAAAAGTGCTCACATTTTCCTATTCATCCATGTATGCCTGGATAGCACGGAATTTGGCGCATTTACCTTATATATATCTTGTATCTTGTTGAGTGACTTTTCCATTTTAACTTTGGGCCTCTGCATGCAAAAAAAAGCCATTACACCATGTCTCCCCAACACCAAGTGTTAACCCATTGCTGACCCCATCAGATTTTGTTAAAAAAAATGAAATGCGCGCGTCGAATTAATTTTTATTTCGGAAATTTTCACAAAGTTTGAAGTCTATTGGCCTATTAACAGTCCTATTTTGGTACTACCGTAACAATTGATTATACCGTATCAATTGAATTAAAATGATTTGAGACAAAAACAGAAAAAACAACTCACAATTCGAGGTGAAGAATTAGGAATTTACAACGCTGAAAAACACGCTGATTTGCCTATCAAAAGGAAAAATCCTGTGCACAATATGCTTGACAGCGTTTTATCTTCAAAACGGTACTTCTTCCATAATGCCCACGAATAAACTTGAAATTGAAATTTTCAATATGACTTCATCAACTATAATTTGAACATAAATTTTAAAATTCTCACATCTGTTTGCACTTGTTACTTCCTCCTGCAGAGGTGACATAATTCGCTTTTTCAGTGATGAGAACCGTGATCCGTCACTCAACACAGGACTCGTTTGAACAAAATAAACCATTTTAGTATTGATAAACTCATTTTTATTTTTCAGATTTCATTTCAGCAAACATTCGAAACTAAACGGTCCAATCATTTAGCTGAGCTACAAGCTAAAGAAGAAGAAGTTCGTCAAATGTTTGTTCAAAGAGTTAAAGAAAAGGAAGCCGAGTTAAAAGAAAGTGAAAAAGAGGTAATACATATATACTATGATACGATCAAAAGAAGATTGAAGTAAATAACTTCTGATTATTAGTTTTGCATGATAGTTGTATTGGATCCTTGGCTAATGCACAATAGTATAAATATTTTATCTGCTGACCAACGCACAAAAAACTTAATTTGTATTTTTAATTTGGCAGAAACACATTCACAGTACAAAGTTTATACTTTGAATGTGTCATACAAGGTGGCGCAAAGTTAATCATCCAATATTGTTTTTCAATAACTTATTTGCTAAATAAAAAGGAAAATTATTTTGAGTGATGGAAATCATTAATTTCTGCCGCCAGTGTTGATAAACATTTGTGCTCGTTTTATCGCATTCCCCATGACTTTCCGCTAGATTTCTGGTGATAACTGTTCGCATTCCTGTCGAATATTCTTCTTAAGGTTTGCGATTGTCTGAGGCTTGTTTGGCTTAAACCCGCGACTTCAAGTAGCCCCAAAGAAAGAAGTCTGGGATGGTTACATCAGACGATTTTGCTGGTCATGCCAAATCGCCAAAACGGGAGATCGCGCGACCAGGAAACACTTCCTTCACAATATTCATTGTGGCTCGTGCTGTGGGTGCGGTTACACCGTCGCACAGTGGCTCAATTTTTCATTTCAGGTTGCAAAATTAATAACTTCTGAACGAATAGAGATAATTGGAAAATGTTTGCTGTTGTTTAGAAATTCATCAGGCTATTGTATTCCAAAAAATAAACTCAATCGAGGTACAGGGTGCTACGTTATACTTTGTCAAAGTTCGGCTTACTGTAAATAAGAATAATGCGAGCAACAATGATAAGTTTTAGTTGCAAAATTAATGAAAATTCATTAAAAAAGATGAACTTTCATAAATAAGCTGAAAGAGGCAAATTTTAAGATAAAAATTAATAAATTTCGCTTTCAAAATTAGAAACAGAATTCGAAAAATTTACATAGAAAGTCAATTTTTCTTTGGACAAAAACAATGCTTAAGTTTTATTATGACTATATTTGATGGGTAGCACATTTGGTGGAGTGGGAATACTGTGTTTTATTCTTTTAACACGACCCGGGCTTGCTGGTAAAACTGCTTCCACTATAACGCCTTTCATTTTCTCCTGATCCTTATTTTATTTTATGATCAAAGCTTCTGACAGCTGGGTGGTATTTATTGTTTCCGTTGCCTTCATAAACTTCCTTTTTTAGTAAATGACGCACAGTCCTGAATTTACTTTTTCGGCCTTCCTTTTGCCGCCTTTTATGTCGATGGCTGGTCATCGCTTATGCTACTGCTTATCTCCTGCATCGAAGTAAATTGTTTTTTTCAACCTCTCCTCATTATTCTGGACAACCTAGGTTAGGTTAGGTTAAAGTGGCTGTCTTGGCCTGGGACTTGCCGACACACGTAGGCCACGGAATGGGCCCGTTGTGATACCACAAGTTGAAAGGTCTGTATTACTGCAAGTCCAGAAGCCTATACAAGCCATTTCGAAGAGTGGATGAACTCAAGCAAGTCTTTGATTCTAGCTGAACTGAGGTTATTCAAGTTGTCGAAGAAAGGAGATCCTAGGGCTCTCCATCTTCGTCTAGATAGAGCCGGACAGTTGCAGAGAAGATGGCTGATAGATTCCTCCTTCTCTTCATTGTGGCAACTGCGGCAGAAGTCCCATCCATTGACGCCAAGTCTGAAAGCATGGCGTCCGAAAAGACAGTGGCCAGTCAGGATTGCGACGACCGTGCCAACGTGTTGCCTGCTAAGCGATACAAGTGCTCTTGTTCGCCTAAGATTAAAAACAACCTAACCTAACCTAAGTCCTGGATATCTTCTCGTTAGTCGTAGATATGTTGGCTGCAGGCAAACTTCCTTCGACGTAACCAATTTCTTTAGTGACAGCCAGATCGAGCTTCTCCTTTGTCTTCGAAATAGTAAATATTTCAAACAGCTTTTTGTGCTTCTTCTTCGGTTTAGTTGCAGTGGCAGAGTTGAAGTGATGTTTAGTTCAAATTAAATTCGAAACTAACTTTACTTACTCCAAACTCCTTTATTTATAAGTAGGATTTGCATATGCATTAAAATAGCAGCTAAGCTTCTAGTACTAGCAGGTACCTAAACAGTTGTTGGGTTTTCCCGCGTTGTGGGATTTTTGAACAGTCCAGACAAGTAAGTGGGTTTTAGACAGTGCCAATAGATATAAGTCTGCCTTTTGTTTTTCAATAACTAATTGTTTCATTGGCGCGGTTCAACTCGAAGACTAATTAAAATTAAGAAAAAAAAGAAAGAAATTAAGAAAAAAAATGTATGCTAGGCACAGTATTAGTATTTTGTTAAAAACAAAAACATTACATCAAAGGATTCACGATAGCTGATTGCCGGAAATGAAAGCCAACTTGTTTTTCGTACGTGTGAACTGCGCATCCAGCAAAAGTACTCTTTACTTCGAGCTTACAGCAACATACGCAAAAAAAAAGGTGACTTAATATGGAGTTGCAAGCTTGTATCACATCTTAAATTAAGCCAAAATCTAAATTGTCATGCCCTGGTAACGATTATAATCGCGTGTAATTGATTCACTATCAAAATCTTGACAAACTTGTTCGATCGCATGCACCCGAAAGCACAAAATTGCGCGAGGTGTCCACAGAAAAATCGCTGTAAAATACAGTCGGATTTTCCTAAAGACGGAACTGTGGCAAGTATGGCTTTTTTTTTAAGTCTATCGAAAGTTTAAAAAGTGTGATAAAAACAGTGCTTCAAGTGATTGCCTATGAAAAGACAACAGCAACAACCAACTTTTTTTTTCTATATTTAATTATTTACTACAAATGCCTTCTTTTACGATGCTGGTGCAAAAAGTTTCAATTAACTTGCTCCTTTCCGTATTTTAAAACTTCAGCTTTACCGGAAAAATGCAAATTGCTGATATTATTTCACACTCTAAAAATTGTTCAACTTTGACGGGCTCTACAAGCAAAACTATTTGTCCAATGTAGTTAATGTTTTCGGATTTCTTAGGTCCAAGCATTTATCTATCGGACAAGTATAACAGTTTCCCCCAAATCGAACATGACAAAATTGACTTTTGCCACCTGCGTTGGCAGAATCGGCCACTGTGCGTCGTGTTGAAACCACCTGATCACCAAAGCCCCGCTTATCCAATTCCAGTAGTAAGAAGTTATTTATCATGGCCCTATAGCGTTCGCCAGTAACAGTGACGGTATATCCGATAGGGTCCTCAAAAAATGAGGCCAATCACCCCTCCCGCGTGAACGGCGCATCACACATTGGCTTTGAGTGGATGTAATGGCTTTTCGTGGATTTTAAGTGCCCCAGAAACGAAGATTTTGGATTACTGACGTAACCGCTTAAGTGGAAATGCGCCTCGTCGCTCATGATGATTTTCGACACAAAACCGTCTTCTTCGTTGTTGATATTGAGGATGGCTTTTCAGTTATTCACACGCGACTGACGGTCAGCAGGCATTAACTGATGCACTGTTTGCACTTGGTACGGGAATATGTATAAGTCTTTAACTAAAGTTCGCTGTAGGGTCCGTCTGGTAATGCCCAATTGCGTGGCCCTTCGTCGGGTTGATGGTTCTTCGTTCTCAGCGACATCGGCAGCCACAGCCGCGATATTCTCGGCCGAACGACCAGTCCGGTGGCGACCATGCCTTGCATGATCTCATGTGGTTCCAGTCTGTTCGAGCCGGGCAGCTTAGCACCGGAAAGTTTGCCCAGTTGGCGCGACACGATTAGGAAAACTACGTCGAAATTCACGCTGCGCCAACACCACCGACTGATTACACTCCTTGAAAAAAAAATGGGTTAATCGCTTGCACCTAAAACAAAAGTATTTTCTAGACTAACTTTGGGCCGCTGAACACTTAACTGAAAATCAAAAAATTGTTTAAGAAGCGTTTTCGAAACATTTTCGAAAAACCAAATTTTCCCTGTTGTTTCAGTTCTGAGCACATAGCTCGTAAACGAATCATCTGACTAGCACAAGCGGTCCGTCGTTGAAAAGATAATACCTTAGCCGTTGCAGAGATATATAGACAGTCTAAATAAGATGAGATATGGTGAAGTTACTGGTGGTAAAATTTTGTAGTTTGAGTAGTAAAGTTTTCGACCATTTTCAAAAATCATAAATTTTCGAATGATTTTTATAGATAAAATAAATTATACCCTCTGATTTCCAAATCTAGGATGAAAAATATATGATTTGTGCATATTTTAAGCGTAACATCAATAGAATCGAAAAAAATTACAAAGTTATGATAAACTGAAAGAAAACACCAAGTTTACATTAATTTAAAAAAAATGTTCGAAGAATTTTAATCAAACTGGTGGTTATCAGCCCTGTTCCAGAATCCGAATCGGATTCGAATCGAAATGAAATCCGATTCCGATTTGTTCTGTAATCCGAAGGGAATTGTCACATTCGAAGTTTATTTCGAATCCGATTGTTAGCAAATTAACAAACCTTCAATCAGCTGTTTGCTTTTAATGTTCAAATGAAAAAGGCAATTGTAAAATTTTGTAAGATTTTGTATTTTATTTATTGTATTGCTTGAGAACGAGCAGTCCGCCGTTGAAAAAGTAAAGCGCAGAATTTTGCGAGACCACAGCAATCCGATGGAATTGCCAGATTCTTTGAACCAGTACAAGTCATTTCAGTTATGTTCAAAATTTCCAATTTAAGGTTTATTGCTCAGTACCCCATTACCAAAGCAGCATTCAACATGATCTTGACCGAAGTGAAACCTTTTCTTCGGCAATGCTCCATTCCGCCAGAATTGAAATTGGCGACGGCTTTGCAATTTCTTGCCGAAGGAGGATATAAACGATCGGTAGAAAAGGCAACCGCCTCTTCCATTTCGGAAAGTGTGTGCTTCTTAACACTAGGATGAGCGACTAGTTTGTAGGCGCTAAGTGGAGCAACTGGGCCTGGCGAGGCCCGTAAGCGTAATCAGCTACTCCTACGATTTTCGCCCAGTTAGGCGTGGCATAGACAGCTGATATTTGGCACACGTACTCTATGATAGTGTAGCTATGTGTCGATGTAATTTTTTGGGGGGATTTCTTAAGAGGGTAGGGGGTTGAGGTGTCCTAAAAAGTAAAACTGCTATTTATATATGGCACAACATTTAATTAATTAATTTATTGATTAAATTCAAATCAACAAAAAAAGAGACAGTTTATCTGCAGCACAGTCATGGTATAAAAATAGTTTATTTACACAGCCGTGTTCAAGGCCCATGAAATTTTTACATGTTTTCGTAAATATATGAAAAATGTACCTAAAATGTACATAAGCCGTTAAACAAAAATTATTCAAACACGATAATATAATATGTGCAGTGGCGCACGCAAGGGGGGATTATAAAACCCTTTATTATATCTGTTTGTTACAAAAATTGCGGCTGGAAAATGTTCTTTCAAATAATGTTTCGCTAAAAAGATATGTACGTAAGCCCCCCCCCAGTGAAATCCTGTGTGCCACATTGTGTATATGTAAAGCTGTTATTTACCGTAAGAAAGTTCGCTTTTTATAAGCTTTTGGTCAGGTGTACAAGTAGGCTATTATTTGAAATATTTTGCATTGATCGCGGAATCGAGTTTGTTTATAGTGCGTTTTCTTGTGCTCTCCGGTTTTCTTGGTTTGAACCACATAAAATGTCCGGAATAAGCGATGAAGTGTGGGATGATCTCAATATGGGCCTAAATAGGCGCCGTCGGTTTTGTAGACTGCCAACAGACCGGCAGCAGGTCACTGAAGACAGACTGACCGCGTTTCTTGCAGACGAAAACATCGAGGATGAAGAAGACGATCCTTATGGTAATAGTGATGACGCCGATGACGATTATATACCGCCTGATGAAGCAGCGTCGGATGCTGAAGAAGAATTGTACATTGAGACGAATGTTGCGGTGGACAGTGACCAAGAAGAAGACGGGGAAGTTGTCGAAATAGAGGAGGTTGCTGTGAATTATTCGCAATTGGCTGTTAGTGAATATTATACATCCAAAGCTGGCGTTGCTTGGATGAAAAATCCACCCGCGCAGTACCGTCCTTATGCACACAATATTCCAGTTGTTGCAAAAAGCGGCCCTACTTCAGTTATTCAACAATTTCTTGCCAGTCCGATAAACATATTCAAACAATTTGTTACTCCGGAGATGGTTAGTATAATTGTTCGCGAAACAAATCGGAAAGCAGCAGGCATCATTCGTGATTGGAATACGGCCCATCCTGATGCAACTGCAAGAGTTTGGACAGAAACAAACGAGAATGAGATATACGCGTTCTTTGGATTATTATTATTTGCTGGTATGTTCAATTCAAACACACAGCCAGTTAAAGAACTTTGGAAACCATATCACCATGATATTTACAAAGCCACGATGCCCTTCAACCGATTCAAGCTACTTCTTCGCTACATTCGGTTCGACAATGGAAACACACGACCGGATCGTGTGGCATTGAGTAAATCTGCAGCCATCGATGACCTTTGGCTAATGCTAAACGCCAATTTGGAGCGGGCATATGTGCCATCAGCGAATCTCACAATCGATGAGCAATTGTTTCCATACCGAGGGCGCACGCGATTCACTCAATATATCCCCTCGAAACCGGCTAAATATGGAATCAAGGTATGGTGGATTTGTGATGCTGAGAGTAATTATCCACTGAATGGTGAGATTTACACTGGTAAATTAGCAAGCGATTTACGAGATGTGCAGCAAGGCAAGCGAGTGGTGTTATCTTTGACACGAAAATTCTATGGAACCGGACGCACAATTTACTGCGATAATTTTTTTACTTCATTGCCCCTGGCTGAGGAACTGCGTACATTGAAACTGGCAATTGTAGGCACTGTCCGTCCCAATAAACGGTTTGTCCCAGAGGAGTTCAAAAAGTCGACGAATCGTAAACTGGAGGAAACATTGTTTGGCTATTACAACGAGCAAGTTTCATTGTGCTCATATGTGCCAAAAAAAAATAAGGCAGTAATTTTGCTGTCAACACAGCATTATGCATCCAAAGCTGACAATGCCAATAAAAAGAAGCCTTATCAAATTTTGGATTACAACGAAAATAAAGCAGGTGTCGATACTATGGACCAGATGCTCAGTAGTTACTCGTGCAAGCGTGGCACAAACCGTTGGCCACTTGCCATGTTTTATAACATATTAGATATTGCTGGCCTGGCATCCTTTATTGTTTACGATTCGTTCAAACGATCACCCAAAACGGATAAACGTCGTGAATATCTAACGCTTTTAACGACTCAGTTGGTCACTCCTCACATGGAAAATAGGGCAATGAACAGTCACGTTAGCCGCTGGCCTAATATCAGTGCAGCTATGGCGAAATTTAATGTTTTTGTAAGTAATTATTAAAAATAAACTATTATGCATTGTTAATTCTGTCTTTATTATTACAGACACAAGCTTACTACCCAGCCCCAAGCACATCCGCACGACCAGACAAGAAACAACGAAAGGACTGTGCATGGTGTAAGCCTCAACATGACAAAAAACGGCGCAAAACCTTCTTCTCGTGTAACTCATGTAAAAACTTCATGTGCCTTGAACACGGCTCTGTAAAAAAACTATGTTTGTGCCATGGCTGTGCTGCAGAATAAACTGTCTCTATTTATGTTGATTTCAATTTAATCAATAAATAAATAATTTAAATGTTGTGCCATATACAAATAGCAGTTTTACTTTTTGGGGCACCTCAACCCCCACTCTCTTAAGAAATCCCCCCAAATAATTACTTCGACACGCAGCTATACTATCATAGAGTACGTGTGCCAAATATCAGCTGTCTATGCCACGCCTAACTGGGCGAAAATCGTAGGAGTAGCTGATTACGCTTACGGGCCTCGCCAGGCCCAGTTGCTCCACTTAGCGCCTACATACATAAAGTGGCCATGTTTGTTCTACAAAATTTATGCAAATAACCTTTCGTTAGTTTCGTTTCGTTTAGAAAACATTAGCGATAGTTGGCATAAAATATTTCAGCGATCAGAGCTAAAGAAACAATTTGGCGACTACTCAAAGTCAAAATGGGCCTGGAAAAGCCCAGTTGCACATCCTAGTGTTAAAAGGTCCACCGCCGCACTATGGCCCGGTTTGCCATTTTTCGTTGCAAAAAATCATAACTTCTGAACCAATAAAGATATTTAAAAAATTTAAACTGCATCTGAAAGTGTAATATCTAAGCTTTAAATCAGGGTGCGGAAAAATTCGCTCGCGAACGATCGAAAATTCGATCTTCTCATATTGGCTCGTTTTGCGATTGTATTTTATCGCGAGAAATACTTGAGCAAACGAGCGGTTGCGAATGCATTGCCTACGTATTCGTTCGTGAGAGATCGTATGCAGCGAGTTTATGTATACACATTTCAAACGAACGAGCGTACGAAAGCGATCGGTCGTGGGAAGAACGCTGATGCAGAAAATCATTCGCAACCGCTCGTTTGCTCAAGTATTTCTCGCGATAAAATACAATCCCAAAACGAGCGTTCGCGAGCGAATGTTTGATCGATCGCGAACGAATTTTTGTAAGGTTCGTCGGTAGAGCGTGGCTGCAAACAATCATTGAATTTAGTCTATTTTGCGATATATACGGACGAAGGACGATTTGTGAAATTATTTTCTTGTGCGTTTGCATTTTTTATATCAATATGGGCAAAGTGTCAAATATTGACAAGACGAAACTTGTTACATATAATAAAGACACAGATTTTTCAAAGTGCATTTTGTGTGGAAAACAACTTAAAGGATACATATAAGGAAACACTAAAAGGCATTACGAGACCATATACAAACATAACACAAAGTTTTCTATTTTTTTGTTATAATTTTCCTAACAAAAGGTCTTTAAAATCTACAAACTTCTATACATAAGTTTCCTTTAGGAAATAAACTGCAGTCAGTAGCAGCCGAGTATAATAGCAAACTGCTCAAACTCCTATATACATTATTTATTGCCCAGACGAACGATCGCGATCGTTCAAAGATTCAATCTTCACAATACGAGTTACTGATTGAGTTTTACAACAAGCGCTCGCAACAAACGAACGATCGCGAGAGATCGAACTGACGACGCTTGCAGCGACATTTTCTCATTCGCGATTTTTCCGAACATTTAGATTTCTCGTGAGAGATCGTAAATGCTTTTGCTCGCAGCGCAACTTTATCGCTCGCGAGAAATTAGAAGCACTCAGTTTTTGGTTGCGATTATTCGTGAGAAAGATCGTATTTTGATCGTTCTCCGCACCCTGCTTTAAATGGACATAAAAACAGGGTGCCACAGTAACAGGGGGCTTTAAAATTAGTTGCCAAAGTTAAGATTTACTAAATCTTCATACTACAATGAAATTACTTTCTTGTTTGCATTAAAAACTGAATTTTTTATATATTTTTTTTTAATAAATTAATATAATTTATTGATACATACGTAAAAAAAAAATTTTTTTTTTTAAGTTAGAGCTTTTCAAAATCGCTATCTACGCGATAGCGATAGATAGCTACCCCTTTAGACACTATCGTGGGAACAATAGTATTTTGTAAGAGAATTACAAAGAGTTGTTCCAAAGTTGCGGTTTGGTGAAAAAGTGCATGAGCCAAAAAATTTTGGGGCTAGGGTGGGGCTAAATGGCGTCTCATCGAGGTCAAAGTTCACAAAAAAGCTGGGAAATTCGACAAATTGCACCACAGCTGGTCAGAAGTTGCTCTTAGGGCCGTTTTCTCATCTCCCCGTTAAAGTGACCTTTAGCGAAAGGTCACTTTAAAGTGCCCGGTAAATACACTCCGGGCCACCAGAACAGGTTCACATTTTTTTCTGAAGGAAAATGAGTAGTGTTCTTACAAAACACAGTTTTACCTCATTTATTGGTATCAAGATGTTCAAGGCATCTATTGTGAACCTACCTGTCCAAAACACAATTTGACATTTATTTCATTTTTCGTTTTTGGCCCACTTTTGTAAAGTGAACCCCAAAACTGAGTACATTTTAGTGGGCCACCAGAATAGGTACCTCATTTATTGGTATCAAGATGTTCAAGGCATCTATTGTGAACCTACCTGTCCAAAACACAATTTGACATTTATTTCATTTTTCGTTTTTGGCCCACTTTTGTAAAGTGAACCCCAAAACTGAGTACATTTTAGTGGGCCACCAGAATAGGTTCACTCTGAAAATTAAGGTTGAAACAGTGGTAAATGCAAATAATATGGACTGTTTGGTAAACAACACTTAAATGTATTGATTTTAAAAGCGAGTACGGCCACCTATATTTAGTATGGCTTCAAAAGTTCGCGTCAACATTGACTCGTATAAAGACTCAATTAAATATAGAGAAATAGTCTCCCACGCTGCTTCAATGGCACCAATAAGTTCATCCTTATTGTCGAACTGGCGTCCGAAGGCATAGACCTTCCTCACCAACCATCCCCATACGTTTTCAATGATATTAAAATCAGGAGAATAGGGGGCCCGCTCCAGCTGATCAAAGTTTTGCTGCATCAACCACTGCTTCACGACCCGTAAAGTATGGATGGGTGCATTGTCCTGCTGGAATATCCACTTAATAGGACCAAACAAGTCAGACAGTTGTGGAAAAACTCTCTCAAGCATGGTTTTATAGCCCATTACCGCCATTCTGGCTGTTTGAAATTTCAGCTTGACAGTTCCGTAGTAGAAAATCGCTCCCCATACCATAATTCCACCTTCTCAACCGTGGTGACGTGTTAAAAAGCGTTCCTTTTTTCTAAGTTCATGGAAATACAAATTGTATTCATCGGGTCCATCAAGATTAAACCGTTTTTCGCCCGAAAACTCGACGTATTTCCATTTGTCGTTCCATGCCATATGATTTCTGCGTAATTCCAAACGGTTTCCTTGGCGCTGAGCAGTTAGCGGTGGTTCTTTTTGCATTTTTTTTCTTTTTAGGTTGGGGATATTCCGAATGACACGTTTGATAGTAGAATAGCTTGCAGAAAGTCCAGTTTTAGCCTTGATTTTGGCAACTGAGTCAGCGGAATTTGAAGCACATCGCAGTATGGCACGCTTGTCTGCAGACGTTGTCACCGAATGCGTGCAGCCTTTCATGTTTTTTCCATTTGTGCTTTTATTTCGCAAATAATTGCTCACCACATTTTGACTTCTGTTTATTTTAAACTCTATTTTATGCAAATAATAATTTTCGCTTTCAAGCACTTTAATTTGAGCGATTTCTTCGGAAGTTAGAGCTTTTCCGTGACCCATTTTCATACAGACGTTAAGAAAAACATTTAATGGAATGATCAAATTTGGTTTGGCTCCCAAAAGTCCCGTTATTCGCCGAAAAATCAGCGATTTTGAATGTGAACCTATTCTGGTGGCCCACTAAAATGTACTCAGTTTTGGGGTTCACTTTACAAAAGTGGGCCAAAAAAGAAAAATGAAATAATTGTCAAATTGTGTTTTAGACAGGTAGGTTCACAATAGATGCCTTGAACATTTTGATACCAATAAATGAGGTAAAACTGTGTTTTGTAAGAACACTACTCATTTTCCTCCAGAAAAAAATGTGAACCTATTCTGGTGGCCCGGAGTGTATTTTCGTTTTCTCATCCTCCTGATAAATATAAATTTAACAAATCTGATTTTTTGGCAACACTGGTCTACGATGGGCAGCACTTGGCGGCGCAATCAGCTGTTTGTGAAAAATTATAATTATTTTTGAAGAAAAAAAATAAAAATTTTGCCTGGCAAAATCTTGTTGATGCTTTTACTGCCAAATGGGGCGTGTCCCGACGTTGGAAATCGTTGAGGGACAAGTTTGACAGCTTGAAGCGTAAGTCCAAGCTGGAACTTGCAGCGCAGAAGAGCGAGACGTATCGCACAGGTGGCGGCCCAGCAGTGATTGGACATGTCAGCAGTGCAAAGCAGTGAAATAGTCCAATTGGCTGTTATATGTTATATTTGCCGCATTTTGCGACTCCGTACCTTCAAAAGCGTCTTCCAGTCCATGAATTTAAGAAACACGCATATTTTCCATACCGAAAGATCTCACATTCAAATTTCATTTCAAATTGTAATTTCATTATCAGCTGTTTTTTGTTTGTAAACAAGCATATGCATGTAGTTGGCACCACTTCCACTTAAAGTTCACTTTAAAGTTTAACAGGCACTCAATCCTCCCCGTAAATTTTATCGGGAGGATAGCTTAACGGGCAGATTAGAAAACGAAAATGCGTTTATCGGCCCGTTAAAGTGAACTTTAAAGTTAACGGGAAGATGAGAAAACGGCCCCCTTAAGACTTGGAGTTAGCGGGTAGGTATGTTTCGAAGAAACATTCGGAAGGGAAAATAAATGGGTGTCCGTCATACATTTGACACGTCTGGGGGCAACCTGGGAGCACTGGGAGCCCAGTTTATAAAAACGACCGTTTTGTATGGGAGCCCCATTAAGGGTTGGAGATAGGGGGTGAGTATGTTTGAAAAAAATGTTCAGTAAGAAAAACTAGAGGGATTTTAACCCTCTAAGAGCAACTTCTGACCAGCTGTGGAGCAATTTGTCGAATTTCCCAGCTTTTTTGTGAACTTTGACCTCGATGAGACGCCATTTAGCCCCACCCTAGCTCCACAATTTTTTGGCTCATGCACTTTTTCATCAAACCGCATAAAATGAGAGGTTGCGGAGCATCGAAATCGAAAAATCGTGCACTAAATCCAGTCTACTGCCCATACAACTCAAATCTTTTAAATGGAATAGCTTCGCACAGCATTGAAATTTGGTATGACATCGTCCCATAGAAGTATTCTACTGTTAAAATTGGATGGGTGTTGAATAAGGGGTGTGGCACATTTTTTATGACCCAACAGTTACGCAGTACACACACACACATCAGTGAAACTTGGTACTTAGTAGCACAATTCGACTAGAAGAAAGTTGTGAGCATTGGGCAAGGGGGTGTGGTACCGACTTCTTTTTATATACATAGAATGTTTGTCCTGACTGATTGATTAATTGACTCATCATCGCCCAGTCCAAACCGCTGAAATTTTAACTATACTTCTTGAAGAATGAAACTCCGCTAAGACGGGATTTTTTTTAAATTCAGGGTCAAAAGGGGCAAAACATGTGATAAGGTGTTGTATGAAGAAACGTGATTTAATAGACATATTGATTTCGAATTGCCTAAAAATAATCTCGGTCAAAAATAATTCGACACGTTTTTTATAATTTTTCGAGAATCAAAATTTAACTGGACCTACAATGGGTTAAGATTTTTTTACGGGAAGACACGAAAAAACATGAACCGATAGGCCTATTGACTTAAAAAATTGTAAAAATACTTGAAATTAAAAAAAAATTAGACACGCATTACTTTCAAAATCGAAATCTAGCAAACTAACTGTTAAGAATTTGTTTACAGTAAATGTGAAAACTCATGATCCAAAGGGTCTTTTGACTTCAAAATTTTTGGAAACACTTGACATTAAAGATAATAGGCATACGTTTATTTATAAATCAAAATCTGACGCTGTCAACTTTGTTTAGAATTTGTATCGGGGGAAACAAGAGAGCTTGCGTGGGAAGCCGCGGGGCCCAGCTATCTTTTTATATATTTCATTATTTTCATATAAATTACCTGTAACTACATATATAATCGTATTCATCAAAATTTAAAAAAAAATTTGAAATAATTTTTTTGTTAAATTTTTTAGCATGTCTTTTCAGTAATCTTAATAAATAATTTTTATTTCTTTTATACCAATACTTTGGTATAAGAAAAATATGTTTATTTTCTCTAACATATTTTTTAAGGTTTTTTAAAGTTTTTGTTTTTATTTCCTTAAGGCCACTGTGACGGGTCAAAAAATTAATGATTTTAACCCTCAGAGGCCATACGGGTGCAAATCGGGCAGGCCGAAAATTTCGGATAACTCTCTGCTAGAATACGCACTTCAGCGCCATCTGTGTTGTACGGGAATTATGTCGATACACTGGCTTAACCATCGAGCAAAAGTTCGACATCATTCGCTCCATAGCTGATTTGCTTAGAACACCGAAAAGTGTTGTAAATCCCAATTTGCCCAATTTCCCAATTTTTCAAGGACCTGTTAAAAATACTTAAAATATGATTTATGAAATGAGTAATTTTTTTTATTGTTATTGAAGCATCCGTTGTCATTTTCCCCAAGTTTCATTGATCTATCTTTCTTTGTAAAGAAAGTACAATTTTTTGGCAAAAAAGAAAATGTCAAAAAAGTTTATTTAAAACTGTAATTTTTTTATGTGTTAAATTACTCCGACTGTTTTTCTGATAGCATATTCGGATTCCCCAAAAAATTTCACCCCAGAATAATATAGATTCTTATATATTTATCACATATGCCAAAACAAATAAACAATTAAAATCGTGAAAACCAGATTTGCACCCGTATGGTTTTTACGTTACTGGGAAGAGGTATGGCCTCTGAGGGTTAAACATTTTTTTTACCGAGTAAATATAGGAATTTTTGGATCGGGTTTTATTAAGCACACATCTAATAATATTTCCACAAATTTTTATTAAAAAATATTAAATAGTTTAAACAATAGGGATGATCCCGTAGCGCTTGAAAAAAAATTGCCCCTCCATGGCAGCATTGATTTCTCAAAAACCGGTACTCTGAAAAAAAAATAAAAATTGTATTGTAATCTGTATGAATGTAGTTATTGTTGTACGTAGCTGTGTTTTTTAATTTTGATTTTTCACAAAATGGAGACCGATTGAAAATATTTCCATTTTTACGACCTTTTTTTTTGTTTTGAGACAGTTTAAAAAATAGTAAAAATCAAAATTTTCCAAATCGGCTACGCTACCTTAACCACTACTAAGACGAACAAAAAAAAAAAAAAATTTAGAAATCGGTTCATAATTGTTCGAGTTATTGTCGTTTTCGAGAAAAACGCGTTTAAAGTTTTGAGTCCATTTCTCTCGTAATAAAATCATGTATCTTTTAAATATTTAAAATCGTTCTAACTTAGTAAAGTTTTGAAATTTGGCCTTGAAATTTTGTACACATATTTTTGAATATATAAGCTTTGATTTAAAACAAAAAAATAAAAATTTTTTTTTTGACCCGTCACAGTGTCTATCCCCCTTAACATTAATTGGATTAATTTTTCTTTATTTATTAGAGAAAAAATTCTTTAATATTTTAGTTTCAGTACAATTGCTTTAAATCTGGCCTCGATAGTCCACGGGGTAGCACGTTGGTTTCTCATACCGCTCATACCGCCGGCCCCAGGTTCGATTCCTGGCTCGGGCTGGTGAAATGCTCATCTACTTCTATCACTATCCACATGACCGTAGGCACACAATTGGAGCGTATGGGCGTACGGCGTAAATACGCTGTCAAAATACGTTCACACGTTGCCTTGCTCACAATTCCAGCGTGAGCAGCAACGTATAAACTGCATCGCTGCGCTGCTGGCGCTATGTATACGGCAGTGGTATACGCGCGCTGCTGAGTTCGTGTCGTACACGAATGAGTATACGAATACACGAATATACACGAATACGCCCATACGCGGCGTAAAAAATAGAAATAGATCTAAGTGAGCGTACGACGTTTTTACGCTCATACGCTTACGTCGTCAATTGTGTGCGCTTTCATTGAAATACATGAAATTTAATTTGACAACGCAATACGCCCATACGCCCATACGCTCATACGCTCCAATTGTGTGCCTACGGTGAAGCAGATGAGAATTACAAACCTCAAAGCGGCAAAACCTGCTAGTGTGAACGAAAACACTGCCAATCGCCGTTCGGATTCGGCGTTAAACTATAGGCCCCCCCCTCTCTTTCCTCATCTGCCTGAATTGTGTGCTGTAACATATGTTAGAGCCGCCGTGGCTCAGTTGGTTAGTGCGCGGTCCAGCGAGTCGCATGCAGAGCGACGCAAGTTCGAATTCTGCATGTAGTAACACCTAAAAAAAAATAACGGGAAACTCGTTTCCTCTTTCGGTGGCTGTCCTCTCAGCTGGAAATGGCAAACCTCTGAGAGTAAAAATTGCCTATGATAAAGCTCTCAACCTGTCGTTCGGAACCGGCATAAAACTCCACCCTTCCACCCGCGTACAAAATTCACACGCACAACACGGGTGGTTGTGGGAAGCTAGGCCTTAGTCTCGCGTAAGCGGGCTGTCGTGCCAATCAATTATTATTATTATAGGGTGTTTTTTTAGAGGTATAGAACTTCGAATTGAAATAAAACACAAGAAAGAAGTTAATGTCCATCAATTTGGCTTTATTGGAAGGATAATTTTATGCCATTAATGTTTAAATATGATTTCGGGCATGTCGCCGCCGCGGCTGGCTCGAATAAAGCCAATTCTACAGGTCCAATTTTCAACCACTATCGAAAAAGCTCCAATTGCTGTGCACGGTGGCGAATCGATTCATTCGGGTCCTCTTCAACATTTTGCTCTACAGCGGCAATTGTTTCTTCTGTGCGCACTGTTCGACGTCTCTGCGGATGCGTATTATCACATAGAGTAAACGTAGTGCGAAAACGACCCATGGTTAACCGAATTAATTGCTCTGATGGACGATTATGTCGACCATAAAATGGACGGAGCTTGCGGTAAACTTCGCGAACTGAACCATTATTTTCGAAATAAATTTGCACGATTTGCAAGCGTTGTTCTTTTGTCAACCTGTTCATGATGAAATGGCAAACCAAACTGAACATAAATGACATTAGAGTTGCCAGATTTGACCACAAAATGCCAGTTTTATCTCTATTCGAAAAACAAACCTCTAAAAAAAACACCCTATATTATTATTAATTATTATTAAAATTAATTATTAACATATGTTAGAAAACGGGTGAAACCTTGATACCCATATCGTGTAAATCAGTTGGAAAGTACTGTTTTTTTTTTATAAAAACTGAACTTTGACCCAAGAGGCACGCCTTTTGTAGGCGTTCCCCAGGCAACATTTTTAGTTCGTTAGATTTACGAAAATAAGCTCTATAAAACCCAACTTTCCGTTTTTTTTCATGGGGCTTTGCTATACTGCATTCGTTCCCAAAAGGCAAATGTAAGGGGTACTTGCTGGTTCTAGGACGTCGAACCGGTTCCATATGCGCAGCGAGCTGGGCGGACTGAGGCTGGAGCATCGTCCATGGAGACTTATATGATCGCTACACACAATGCAGAAAGTAATCAATAATTAAATAATCAACAAAAACAATTGAAAAGAGGACGGAGAAATTAGAAAAAAACTTTTATTAGCCCCAAATTAGCGTTCAGCGCTCATACTGTTCGGACGTGCTTTTATTCGCTCCGCTATGGTCGGCTGCTTCAAGTGCAAGTTGCACTGTAATTCATTGGACTCGGTGTCATGTGGCACCTGTCCTGCTAAGTGGCACCATAAATGTGCAAATCTCAACAAGGAAGTTGCCGAGGCTGTTAAATTTAATAATAATTTAATTTTTCGCTGTGACTGCTGTTTGAAAAATTCACGCTCGGCCTGCTCATCTGTAGTCCCGTTGCTCCTGGAGAAACTGAGTGAGTTCCGAAGTCTCGTTGACTCTCTCACTGCATCTCATACGGATCAGTTGTCCGCTGATAAGCTGCTCACTACATCGTCGGCTAAAAAATCAGTGGCGGTTGTGACTCGCTCTCGCGCCAAAGCTGCCGACGTTCGTTCTGCTGGGCTGAAGCTGGCTGCTGATACCATTCCTTCGCCACTTCCAGTTGGGGCTAAGAGTAAGAGACCATTGCGCATACTGCCGCTTTCTTCCAGTGCGACATCTAATGCTGACGCCTCATCAAATTCCACCACTGCTGATGCTGCTAGTGCTGCCAACACGGCCGTTGCTGCAACAGCTGTTAGTGCCCCGGCCGCTGATTCTAATGCTGCTAGCGCAGCCAACACAACTACACCCGCTGCTACAACAACTGCTAGCATAGCCTCAGCCATTGCTACAACAACTGCTTCCATCGCGCCGACTGCCGACTCGAATGCTACCGTTGACGCTGCTGCGCCGCCGCTTGCATTCCGGCCAGCGCATGTTGTGACCGATCTCACCGCTCTCTCGCAGTCTGTTTTGGATGTTGCTTCGTCGCCGGGTGCACTTGCACCCCACACTTTACACTCATCGCTTCATGTGCCGGTAGTTGACGGCTGTTCACTTTTATCTGCTCATTCTTCACCTGTTCCTGCTGCTGCTGCTGGGCTGCCGCCTACTGCTGCCGCTAATGCCTGGACCACTGTTTATGATAGAAAGCGAAATAAACAAAAGGTTGTTGTTGGCTCGAATGATGATTCTAATTTGGATGTTGCTGTGAGGAAAAAGTGGCTGCATCTTTCGTCATTTCTGCCCTCTGTTGCTGAAGAGAACATCATTGATTACATTTCCTGTCGGACGGGCATTGGAAAAAACCATCTCTCTTGCTATAAATTAATTAAGAAGGACGTTCCATCGGATTCTCTTAAACGAGTCAATTTTAAACTTGGGGTTACTTCCACATTCTGTGGAAAGCTTTTAGACCCTTCGGTGTGGCCAACCAGTGTCAGGGTACGCTCCTTTCGTTTTTTTCAAAAAATAGTACCGCCACCGACAAACGCATAACAATAGCTGCTGTCGCGTTAGATTGTGAGTCCACGGATTCAACTGTGGATCCAGTGGGTGCTAACTTTGGGCCTGTAGTGGCTCCCAGTTATTCAAAGAAGTGCATCAAAATTTATTTCCAAAATGTCTCCGGGATGAGAACTAAAGCTGACTCTGTACGTCTGCTTAGTTCTTCATTGGATTACGACGTTTTTGTTATTATTGAGACTTGGTTAAATCCAAGTTTCTTTGATTCAGAATTCTTCGACCCAAACTTGTTTAATGTGTTTCGGAAGGATAGAGACTCTATTCAATCAGGCCTGACAAGGGGTGGGGGTGTTTTGATTGCCGCTAAACGCAATCTACGCTCAGCCATAGTGGAACTCGAAAACAATGACACTATTTTAGACCAGCTTTGCGTGCAACTCCAAAGCATGCACGGATTGCTTCTTATATGCGCATCGTATATCCCACCGAATAGTTCTGACGCTATTTACAAATCACATGTTGACAACATTTCTTCCATTTGTGCCAAATTTGGTGATAGCGAGCTTTGTGTTTTGGGAGACTTCAATCTGAGCAGTATTACCTGGAGCAACATCGGGAACTCTTTTGAGCTTACTCCCTCTAATGTAATTTCCTTCAATGAGATGTACGTCATCGACAGTTTTACAAGCTTTGGCTTGTCACAGATGAATGGATTTTCCAACAAGCTAAATCGAATACTAGACTTGATCTACATTTCAAGCAACTTAAATAGTAAGGTGATCGAGTGCGACTGTCCTTTTTCACCTGCTTGCTTACATCACGTTCCGTTAATAGTTGAGCTTGAATTCTATGAATTCTTTGCACTTCCGACTATATCACACACGATCTCATTTAATTATAATCTTTGTGATTTTGATGAGTTGGATAATGTGCTTTGTGAAGTCGATTGGGTTGAGTTACTCGCTAGTTCTGTGGTTGCTGACTGTTATACAGTTTTTAAATCGACTGTTTTTGATTTATGTCTGGAGTTTATCCCTACTTTACACAGAAAGGTTCATAAACTACCATGGGTTACTAAGGAATTGCAACATCTAAAGAATTTAAGAAACAAATACTATAAAAAATACAAGGCAACAATGAGTCTTTTCTACTTTTGCAACTACCAGTCCCATCTAAAGAGTTATAATAAACTCGCCAAATTGTTGTACAGGAACTATATCCGCAATTACGAAGTCGGTATCAAAAGCAACCCTAAAGCCTTTTGGAGCTTTATTAAGTCAAAAAAAGCAGTTTCGGATATTCCATCTTCCGTGTTCTTTAAGAAGAAATCCGCAAAAACTAAGGAAGATGCCGCAAATATTTTTGCTGAATTCTTCAGCTCGAATTTTGTTTCTGATTTGGGAATTGATGTGACTGACTGTCACTTCTCAGACTCACCCATCTCTTTTGGCTCTTTGATCCTAACTGCCGAAGACATTGAAACGGGTATCGCCAATCTTAGTTTCTCGACTCAAACGGATGCTGATGGCCTTTCTGCTGTACTACTGAAGAAATGTTCCTCTCTTATAAACCCGCTATTAACAATATTTAACAAATCTCTATCGTCAGGCGTTTTCATTGATGATTGGAAGAAAGCGTCGATTACTCCTATATTCAAGAGTGGTAACAAGAACGATGTCTCAAACTATCGGCCGATTTCGAAACTGACCTCAGTTTCTAAACTTTTCGAATGCATTGTCAAAGAAAAGTTAAGTTTTTGTGTCAAGAGCATGATCTCTCCATTCCAGCATGGTTTCGTCAAAGGCAGATCGACTACATCTAATCTTACAGTATTCACAGAAGATTGCCTTTCCGCCTTACAGAATGGCAACCAAGTAGACACAGTCTATACGGACTTCGCTAAAGCCTTTGACAGAGTTTCTCACAGAATTTTGGTCTCGAAATTAACCAGCATGGGCTTTCATTCAACATTTCTCGAATGGTTGAAGTCATACCTATCCAATAGGCATTGTTCCGTCGTTCTTGACAACATCTCGTCGCGGCCCTTTGTTGCCACTTCTGGTGTCCCCCAAGGGAGCATTCTTGGTCCTTTGTTGTTTGTCTTATTTATTAACGACATTGGATCTTGTTTTTCGTCTGCTAAATTCCTGCTATATGCTGACGATCTTAAAATTTATGCTGTTATTCACAATCTGTCGGACTCTGCTGCCTTACAATCGGACCTCGACAATGTTCAGTCTTGGTGCAATGATAATAATCTTTTTTTAAATGTTAGCAAATGCTTTCATGTAACTTTTACTAGGAAAAGAGATCCCCTTCAAGTATCGTATTCCATCTCTGGCTCCGTGCTACAATCGGTTAATGAAATTAAAGACCTAGGTGTTTTCTTCGACACAAAACTAAGTTTTGCAAATCATATCAGTTTTATTGTTTCTAAATCTTATGCCATGTGGGGTTTCGTTCGTCGGAATAGTACTGTCTTTTCGGATCCGTATACAATCAAATTACTTTACACAACCTTTGTCAGGTCTAGATTGGAATATGCCGCGCTAATATGGAGACCATATCACGCATCTTCCATAAACCGAATTGAACGGATACAGAAAGTATTCATTCGGTTCGCTTTGCGTTCGCTGAACTTCAGTGATCCCATACCATCCTACAGCTCTCGTTGCCTTCTAATTAACTTAAAGTCACTACATGCTAGGCGTTCTCTTCTTGCATGCTCCTTTGTAGTCAGCATTGTATGTGGTGCTATTGATTGCCCGGATCTTTTAGCAAGAATCGCATTTAATGTCCCTAAACGGAGTCTGCGGAGGGTGGATACCTTCCATTTAGATGTCCCCAGGACGAATTATGCAAGAAATGCACCTCTATATAGGGCCTTCTCGGAATTAAACAATGTTACCGATTTGGATCTGTCACTTCCGAAGGGTTTGCTGTTGAATAGTTTAAGTAACTTATAGTTTGTAATAATTATTATATCCTATAGTCAGTAAGGACATTTGTTCATTGGCTAAATAAATAATAATTTGTAATTTCCGTTGTTTGGAACTTTTTTACGGCTCACATAGGATTTTAAATTTACTTTCCCAGAATTCGTCGCCTTAATACCGACATTTTCAGGCTCCTACTCAAAGATTGTAAAGCAAAATCAACCGGACTTTGGGCCGCTGAACACGAAACTGAAAAGTTTCGAAAAAACAGCTGTTATCCTATCCGCTTATTTCAGTTATGCACACTTATCTCGTAATCGAATCATCCGACTAGCACAAGCGGACATACGCATTTAAAATATTTTTTTTATATTTACGGTTGTGCAATGATAAAGATAAAGGTATAAAATAAATCAGGAAACGTTTTTCCTTTAAAATAAATTTTTTATTTCGAGCTTTCAGGACAAAGCTATGTCAAACCATCCTAACAGAACTTAACCGGAGACGTGGTATTATTTGCATCAGGGATTAGCCTTGATGTGATTAGCGGAATCCTTCACGGTAGTTTGGATAGGTTTAGTGGTGTACGGCACTAAAGTAAGTAAGCGACTAAAATGATGCTGTTTACCACCCGTACTAAGATACCAACTTTTAGGCGACCTCAGCTGGGCAACGTAACAGTACCTCTCTAATTCTGGACCCCAAACTGAACTGAAACTTAACGTAGAGCATAGTATAAACAAAGCAGGATTTGCACTTTACTCTTGCAGGCAAATGATAGGAAGGAAGCGGGCCCTCCGACCAAATCTGATGCTATGGATGTTCAAGATGATTGTGCGTCCAATACTATTATACGGAGCTCTGGTCTGGTGGAAAGCCCTCAGGAGGGTTGGGTAGAGTGTTGATGCCCCAAGCATCCAATTAGCGCAGATGCGCCTCTGGAAGGAGAACAACAGCTTGTGCCGGAACTACGGAAGCGATCATATCCTGCCCTGGAGAGGCGCTTAATGTGCTGACGCACTTGCTTCCCGTTGATCTGCATATTATGAAAATTGCAACTCTTACTGCTCTCAGGCTGAGAGTAACCGGTTGCTGGAGAGACAGACCGTATGACCGCGACAGCCTACTATCACAAGGGCAAAGGTGCCTGCCCACAACTACGAATTACGCAATTCCTACCATTGACTTTTGGACATCGTCAATGATTTCCGACATCTGGAACATGCATAACTTGTACTGGTCTGTGCAGACGTCGATATTTTGCCTAGCCGACTTTTTGAAACCGTCGGCAATAAAGAGTTCCTCATGTGCGCGCATAAGTCTCTTCCTTGCAGATTTTTTTGTTTACTTTGGACCAGGGATTTCTTCTGATCTTCAATGGGAGTCGACGAGAATTTCGACAAAGGGTAAATGAGTGTTGTAGTTTGAATAAGTGTTGTATAAGTGTAGCGTATTGGGAAATAGAGTGTGTGTGTGTGTGTAGTGTGTAGTCTACCGAGTCTGCGCGAACGATATTTGAGAACGGGAAGAGTATACACGAAAGTCGGCCTCGATAGCTCAGCGGGTAGTGCGCTGGCTTCTCATACCGAGCGCTCCAGGTTCGATTCCTGGCTGGGGCTGGAAAGAACACTCATTTACTTCTATCGCTATCCACATGAAGGAAATGAGAATTACAAGAATTACAAGAATCGCAAGTGCGCTCTTGGCAGGCAATGGCAAAATGGGCTACTGGGGCCCTCTGCCTTAGGCGAAACCATAACTACAAACACCTTTTTTACTTTGAACAGTACACAAATGATTTTTAACGCTTAAACGTCCAAGAAGCATAAAAAAAATACCGGCAATAGAAAACAAACTTGAAACAAATAGAATTACAGTAAAACCGACATTGAGACGAAGTGACGTTCACTACGTAAACAAATCTTTTCCATACACGATCGAAAATATGTGTAGAATTCGTATTTGGGACCCAAAAATAACCTTAGTTATAGTTATTTTGTTATTGAAAAAGAAGTTATGAGTTACGACGTTTCTGCCCATTGTATCAAAATTTTCAAAGAAAGTTAACACTTTATATTCGACTATAATTGTACGTTAGCAGGGAGTAAAGATAATTCTTGTTCGAAGCCCAATAATATTTTATGGAGGAAGGGTGTCTACAGCTTATGGTATGAAAAGTGACACGGCCTCTAGACGAATAATATTGGTATTATTGAGTTAAAATTTTCTTGGTTTTCTTTCATCATTTCTGGCTGGTGTTCGGAACCTCTGAGCGATAAACAAAGAACGTGGCATCCGATATTCAAGCCACATTTTAATATCAAATCGATTTGTGCGACTTCCAGCTCGGTATTGAGTATTGCATCAAAGGAACTCGGTGTGAACTTGCAACTAAGCTATGAACTATTGGACAACTGGGGCGGGCAGTGAACAACATTTCTCGTAACAAATTAGCTTTGAAACTTGTCCTTCAAAAATGTGGTTAGTAATATGGTAAATCTCCTATGCACTCCTAGTTCTGAACATCCAGACATGGGCGCACAGTGTTGCGAGTAGGGACAAAAATAAAAAAAATGAATGTCTTAAATGTTGAAAAACAAGTTTTTAGTACTGAAGTAAATAACTCAATTTAATAAAATGTGAAAACAGATTTACAAAATATCACTTTAGCTGTACAAACTTGCACGTTTTTAAGAAATTCAACATTTTCAGTGACGTATGCAGTCAAAAATAGGGTCCTTTTTGCGGCATGGTTGGCAGGAAAACATAGCGACCACTGCTGCGCATCGCTTGAGCTATAAATTTTTGTTTGTAATAATATGCAAACACCACTTGATTTAGATTCGATGGAAGGCTTCGGTAATACTCGGTGGCTTGCCATCGAACTAAGGCAACTTTCGAAAAGAAGCAAAATTTGTCAATGCCTGCAGAACCAATTATATCAGGTAATAGGAATATTAAAGGTAAACGTGAAAACCGAAACTCTGAAATAATGCAATTTAAAAAAAAAATGGTATTACAAATTTTGTCAAAAATAGATGTAGAGGGTTTAATTTAATAATTAATTGATTGGCACGACAGCCCGCTTACGCGAGACTAAGGCCTAGCTTCCCGCAGCCACCCGTGTTGTGCGTGTGAATTTGTACGCGGGTGGAAGGGACCTACAGTTTTATGCCGGTTCCGAACGGCAGGATGGGAGCTTTTTCATAGGCAATTTTTACTCTCAGAGGTTTGCCATTTCCAGCTGAGAGAACAGCCACCGAAAGAGAAAACGAGTTTCCCGTTATTTTTTTTTAGGTGTTACTACATGCAGTATTCGAACTTGCGTCGCTCTGCATTCGACTCGGTGGGCCGCGCACTAACCAACTGAGCCACGGCGGCTGCCGTAGAGGGTTTAATTTTCATAATTAATCATCGGAAATTGTCCTAGCAGTACAGATTAACAAATTGTAATTTTTAATGAAAATATATGAATTTACTGAATTTAATAAAAGGTAAGGGAGAGGGTTGGGTTGTGAACCATTACCGTTTTTTCTTTCCCTAATTGACATATCGCCAATCTTTCAACTGTCAAGTTTGTCTTTTGATAGGACTCTACTTTTGTGGTTACACCGAAGTACAAACACGTATTGCTTGTGGCAGCAATGGAGTTTGAAAGACATCGTGTTTGAAAATCGACTGCGAAAACTTGTTTGCTTTTTTTAAGTGGTGTCCAAGTGACTGAGCTTATTGCAAAAAGGTCAGTGTAATACATCTTTATTTAGTGTTTTGATTCTATTTTACGATGCAATATTTGTTTATGTCGAATTATGATTGGAAGTGTCATTTATTTTAAAGTTCCAAAAATAGCATCGTGGTTGGGCTGTGAACCACTGAGGTGGCTGGGTTATGAACCACCTATTTTTCGTACTACATTTGTTCTAACACTGTCAAATATGGACGGATATATTAAAATAAAATAATTTTATATAATTTCACTCGATTTCGGTGAGTTCACTTGAAGTGGGCCAATGCGAGAACGCGTTCGTATTTCACAAGCAAACATTGCGACACCGATAAGGATAAACATTCAAAAAATTGAGCACTTTCATTCATTGCGATTTTTTGGCCTAAGTGGCGCCATTATAACTTTTTTCACCTCTTGAGGCCTCCTGATTAAATAAATTCTCAACGTAATTAAACATTATGGGCGTTTTCTTCGTATTTTCCGACTTTAATAGGGATTTTCCAGATGGTTCACAACCATGGTTCAAGCCACTTTTTTGGAAAAGTGAAAAATCACGTCCTTAGAAAATTGGACGTAGAGAGTTAAATATCAACCAAAACAGTAATCCGTCTGCATAAAAAAGTTGCGTTTTATATTTATCTTTCCAACGGTATCTTCGATTTTTCGATATCTTTATTCTGAGAAAAGTTAGAGCCAAAAAACAAAACCCGGTTCACAACCCAGCCCTCTCCCTTACTATTATTTTCTATTTGGGTTTGAAATTACTTAGGTGCGCATAAGTATGCACAGATATAGGGTTTTCCAACAAGAGGTGTTATTTTGAATCACCCGGTATTTCGGTAGCTGTCACTTTTGAAGCTTTTATTCTTTGACATTTGACAAGTAGAAACTACGCCATTACTAAAAATGGAACGATACACGCTTCAACAACGCATTGAAATTATTAAAATTCACTACAAAAATGGTGAAAATCTTGCAGTCACAGTTCGCAAAACTAAAGCATTGTTGGGTCGTCGTGAAGCACCTTGTCGGACCGCAATACAGAAATTGGTGGAAAAATTCGAGCTGTTCCACAGTGATTCGACTTCATACAAACGCGGGACAAAATTAGAAGGAGTGGCCCGTTCTTCATAAAATTTGGTATATCAGTTAAACATTGTCTGCTGAATTGAAATCTCCATTTGGTTTTTCGTAGACTCTTGTAGTTTCGCAATGGCTTAGACCTAAATTTGCAAATTTCGTCATTTTTGGAGAGCTATAGCACAAAGTGTGTCGGCTAGATTTTTCAGATATTACAATTAATGGGTAACGTCAACATTGGTTATTCCAAAGAGTAAAAGAAATTGTCTTAGGACCCTCTGGTTTTGCAATAACAACGATAATAATAGATGTATGTTTTGCAGATTTTATCATTTTTCATGCTGATTGCATACTTTTAGGGATAAATAAAATAAATTTTGTCAAAAAATACGTGTTTAGACCACTTTTAAAATTGAATTATTTTCTGAGATCGGAAGATATCGGAGGATGTAATTACATTATCCGACAAAGAAATAATGCTTCTTAAAATAAAAAAAAATTCAGGAACATACTTTCACATACTTTTTAGATATTTTCCTCTAAGTTTTGCCAATTTTCAGATTTTTAATTTAGAAAAATATTTTGAATTAAATGTGAAGTAAAAGCCTACGCTTTGCAAATTTTGAGAAAACATTAAAAGCGAAAATGTCCACATCATTTCTTATTCTATATTGAAAGTTTAAGCAAATTCTTGGTAACCATGTATTTTTTAAACTTTTTTACTCAATAGACTAAAAAACAAAATATGAGTTTCAATTTTTTTTAGAAAAAAGTTTCAACTTTGAGTCGCTTTTGCACAGACACTAATTGATTTTTGCACAGATTTTTTAGGGTTTTTTTAGTTGGAGTTTTTTCTTTCAAATGACATCAAAGTCGTTAAATTTTGAGACTATAAATTTTTTGAATTTTGTCTATGGAACGAATCACTGTGTGTTGGGACAAGTTAGTAATGTGAAGAATAAAACCCGTGCACGTCGCTCAAGAACAACTGAGAATATTGCTGCTGTAGCCCAAAGTGTTGAAGAAAACCCAGGTTTGTAGATTTCTCGTCGTTCTTTGGAATTGGGCATTCTAAAAACGTCATTACACCGTATTTTGCATAAAGACTTGGGTCTTAAGGCTTATAAAGTTCAGTTAACACAAGAACTCAAGCCGACCGATCATCAACAACGTCGTGTCTTTGCTGATTGGGTCCTTGAAATGCATGAAAATGATCCGGAATTCCATCGAAAAATCATCTTGACTGATGAGACCCATTTCCACCTCGGTGGCTATGTCAACAAGCAAAATTGTCGCATCTGGGGCTCGGAAAACCCAAGAGTTTTTGTTGAGAAGCCTCTCCATCCTCAACGTGTGACTGTTTGGTGCGGTTTATGGTCCGGCGGGGTCATTGGACGTTACTTTTTCGACAATGAGGTTGGATCAACAGTTCCGGTGAATGGATTGCGCTATCGAGAGATGATTAATGATTTTTTATGGTCGGAGTTGGATAGTATTGGTCTGGACAACGTTTACTTTCAACAAGACGGCGCTACGTGCCACACAAGCAACAAACCATTGTTCTTTTACGGGAAAAGTTTCCGGACCGTGATCACTATTGGCCACCGAGATCTTGTGATTTAACACCTTGCGACTTTTTCCTTTGGGGCCACGTGAAAGATAAGGTGTATGCCAATAGCCCAGCGTCGATTCAAGACCTCAAAGATAGAATTCGTGAGGCTATCGAGGACATAGGGCAGCCACTTTGCGATTTGGTTATGGAAAATTTCATGAAAAGGATATGATCCTGTAAGCGTGGTCGTGGTGGCCATTTGGCTGATGTTATTTTCATTATTAACGGCATACCTTCCTCTTTATTATGAAATAAACATCCGATCATTTATCTCAAAAATGGCATTTTTCTTTAAATACCAAAATAACACCTCTTGTTGGAAAACCCTGTATTTGTAGTTTTCGTAATATTTATTTATTTAATTAAATTTATTTATTTAATTAAGGGGGGAGTACACTTTGATTTTTCAAAAAAATGTATTTTTTTTTTTTTGGCTTAAAATGTTCCTTGGGATGTATACTTTAATTTAGAAAAGACTCCAAGTCCGCCAGAATATTCCTTACCGCTTTACGAAGCGATTTCCTAAAACAT
This sequence comes from Melieria omissa, assembly GCA_963971225.1. Classification (NCBI taxonomy): domain Eukaryota; kingdom Metazoa; phylum Arthropoda; class Insecta; order Diptera; family Ulidiidae; genus Melieria; species Melieria omissa. The sequence continues at coordinate 48,691,647 of OZ020269.1, read as the reverse complement.
TTACCGGCGCGCTGAGAGAGCATTTTATCTTTAAACGCGTTTATCTCGAAACGGGGCTTTTCAAACTGGCGTGGGAAATAACTCTAACCAGTTATTATTAAATTTGGATATCGCCTAGGTTTTCTTGTTTAGAATTAAATTCTGCTTAGAAATACGTATCCACATTTTCGATTTTGTCAAAAATGGATTTTTAATCCACGATTTTGTAAGCATTTTTAGGGTTAAAAAATGGACTTTTTTTCCTAAGGCCACAACTTTTGAAAACAATTAATTTAAAAAAAATCGGAATACGTATTTCTAACCCGAATTTCATTACTTATCAGGATTTTGTTCGATTTATGTTCCAGGATCACATGGGAAGGAGTATTTTCTCACGCCGTTTTCCGACTTCCGCGCGAGGACGCCCGCGCGACCTGGTGCACCGGCCACGGGGGGACGCCAATCGAGTTCAAAAAAATACAAATTGTAGTTCGAAGGATGAGTAATAAATGGGTTATAACATATTTGCCCTCCCTGAGTGTTTTATTGCTTAAAAAAATTAACGAAAATGCCTTACTTTTTGGACGTTCAAAGTGTACTCCCCCCTTAAATAATCTAGAAATACAATATTCCTTACAGATTATGTAGAACTAGTGAGACCATTACTGTTTACTATGTAATTAATTCATTTAATATTAGCTTAAAGCTATTTTTAGAAATTGAAAAGTCAATTGCCAAAGAATTTGAGAGCGAATTCAGTTCTTTCAAAGCTCTATATATGGGAGCATGGGAAGCGTACACAGTTCTGACGCATTCAAGTAAGAATATATCATTACTCCGAAGACTTCTAGCAGGAATATGAAAGGAAATGCGCTCAAGCAGGCATGGGGAATTAATCACTCCACTAATAATGTCGAAAACAAAGGAAAGTGAAAGGATAACCCTCCTACTGTGTAGCGATTTTAAGTTGATTAACATACATCGTGCATCATAAGATGGAAGAGGATCGACAAAATTCAACGATCTCAATGCAAATCGTACAAACGATTTCTGAATGCGTTCGAGTCTATTGATATGACAAACATGATACGGTCTCCAAATAAAGACGGCGTATTCTAACTTAGACCGTACCAGAGAATTGTAAAGTAATTTCAGAGTATATGGGTCAGTGAAATCAGAACCAAAGCGCCGAATGAAGGCTAGTAGAGAATAGGACTTAGCAATGGTGTAATTTAAGTGACTACGAAATAGAAATTTGGAGTCAAAAACTACACCAAGATCAGAGATTTCATAGGAGCAATTGATTTTGATGACACCAGGCAACTACATTGTTGAGATCAGATTGGAGCTTAGCCGAGTCAGAAGGGCTCGCAACCCGATTAAAGATTTTCAAATCATCCGCTTACAGGAGGAATTTCGAAAACTTAAAGCATTCAGAGATGTCATTGATAAAAATGACAAAGAGCAAGGGACCAAGAATACTTCCTTGGGGGACACCGGATGAGGCAACAAAGGATTGGGAGTAAGTGTTGTCAACAACAACTGCACAGTTACGGAGGGAGAGGTACGATTTAACCCACAGTAAGAAAGTGGAATGAAATCCCAAACTAGCCAGTTTTGAAACTAGGATAGAGTGACTCACTTTGTCGAAAGCTTTCGAGAAGTCAGTATATACAGTATCAACTTGAAGACGATCATTAAAAGCGGACATACAAAATTCCGAGAAAACCGCCAGGTTTGTGACTGTTGATCTGCCGGTCATAAAGCCATGTTGGTTAATGCAAATGAAACGCTTTACTGTAAAAAACAATTTTTGTTTGACAATGTATTCAAATAACTTTGAGACCACCGTCAGTTTTGAAATAGGCCTATAGTTCGAAATGTCGTTCTTATTGCCACTTTTGAAAATGGGCGTAATAAAAGTGACCTTCCAGGCATCAATAAATTCACCTGTTTGGAGGGATTGGTTGAAAATTAAAAGAAGTGGATAGGCAAAAGCAGAGCAATTCTTAAGGAGATAAGGAGACAGACCATCATTACCCATATTAGAAGAGTTTTTGATAAACCGAATACCATCCAAAACATCGTCAAGGGATAGAGAGAGCGAACCAAAGTTAATGGTCCTTTTTTATTACAAGCGTATTTTTGCACGGCAGCCGCCGTGGCTCAGTTGATTAGTGCGTTGGACCGCGAGTCGAAGGCAGCGACCCAGGTTCAAATACTGCATGTAATAACACCTAAAAAAAAATAACGCGAAAACTCGTTTTTCCTTTCGGTGGCTGTCCTCTCAGCTAGAAATGGCAAACCTCTGAGAGTAAAAATTGTTTATGAAAAAGCTCCCAACCTGCCGTTCGGAACCGGCATAAAACTGTAGGTCCCTTCCACCCGCGTACAAATTCACACGCACAACACGGGTGGTTGTGGGAAGCTAGGCCTTAGTCTCGCGTAAGCGGGCTATCGTGCCAGTCTATTATTATGTGTAGGTTAATCATTAACTATTTTTGGTATATATCTTTATATTAATGATATGAGTTGCTGTAACAAATTTCATCAATATATCTTTTATAGTTTCCGAGATACTGTCAACTTAGTATTTGGTTTGTATGGGAGGTGGGCGTGTCCGTGGGGCGATTGAAGTAATTTTTGGCGTATTAACTTCTCTTCATAGCAAAATCATATGTACAAAATTTTGTTGTCGTACGACTGTTCCTTCTATTTTTGTCCCTCGCTACTATGGACTCGTGACACTGTGGGGCGTAGTACAATAAATTTCAAACTCCACTAATAATAAATTTCAAACTCCACTAATAATAAAAATAGTGAAACTTGTCTTTATTATAATTATATGGGAGAAGTGGTAACGTAATATTTTTAAAGGAATGCTTGAAATATTTTTGCAACTAGAAACCAGCTCACCTATTATGACCAAATTTCATATCAATCGTTTTTATCAGAGCGATATATTTAATATAAAGCATATTTGAATTAAATATAAATTCTTTGACTGCATGTTTAGTATATCTCACTAAACAGTTAGTTACGCCTATGTCTGTTCATAATCAAAAGTACACTACATGAATATCAAATAATTGCTTTAATCCAGTTATTTTTATAAAAACTTTTTATAAGATATTTTTATAAGAACTTCAAATGATTAGTTTCAACTTCCCAATTCTAAATCTTGAAACTGTGTGATTCCGAATTGGTGCAGGATAATGAAACACTTTTGGCAAAATCCACCGCCGTCCTCATGCCTTATGCGTAATAATGAAAAAATAAAAGGCATTTGGTGCCGTTGCATGTGAAACTAATTATGATGTGCGCGGTGGATGGCACGCGTGCAGTGTGCCGCCGGTTGCCGCGCCGTTGCGTCGCTGCTTGCAATTTCGCATTTTTGCTGCGGATAAAATCATTTAAAATGTATTACAACTGCTTTAGGGGGTCCTCTACTCTTCAGGCAAGAAATTGAGCTGTTATTTGGGGAATTAATTACAAAAGATCTACTGCATACAATTAAAAATTTTTTTTATATTTTTAGAAATACATGTTTTGACTTTAAATTTTCATTTTTGAAGAGGAAAAAAATACTCCCGCGACCTTGACATGTCATTGATGACATGGATTTTAAAACTGCAATGGTCCCGCTTAAGCAAAGTTGTGGCCAATGGGGTGATCTGAAATCAGAAAATTGATATTCGTTACAATCATAGTAACGTTGACTATGTTTTCCCGAGACAGAATTTTTTTATTTTGCACTGTGTAAAAGTTATGCAACAATTTGTAAAAAATTCCAATTTTCACCTCTTTTTTTGACCTATTAGGCGCTATAAAAACGGAACAAAATAAAATTTTGAAAATCGTACTCGGGAAAACATAGCGGTATGTTTTCTGAACAAGTAAAAAAAAATTATCGAAATCGGACTAATACTTTTATAAAAAGTCTTACTCGGCAGCCAAAAAAACACTACTTTCGGGAAAACGCGTTTAAAGATAAATTACGTTGTATAACTTGACGGTTACGGGTACCTTACGGTTCCCAGCAACATGCAAAGAAATGTGATTTTCACGGAATCCTTTCTGTGGCGTATTCTCAGATACATATAGATTGAAATTATGCAAAAAAAAAAACGATTTTTCGAAACCGCGAGAGTAGTAATAATTAAATTTCGCGCTGCCACTGCCGACGCCGTTACATATGGGAGTAGTAGCTTTGAATTAAATGTCAGAAAATATAGTGCGTCCGTTAGAGCCAATAAAAATTTATTTAACGCAAAAATGGCAAATGAAGTGGAAGTGCGAAAAAACATCAACATTGCAATTTTTCAAAAGCAACATCAGTGGTCTTTTAAAAAAATTGCCAAAGATGTAAGGTCTAACCATAAAACCATTTCTCGTGTTATTTAACGCTTTAAGGAGGACCTGCGTATTGATCGCAAGAAAGGTTCTGGTAAAAAGAAGGGGCCACATGATCATGAAAAGGCGAAGAACGCACAGCACATTCGTTACATCGAGTACAATCAACAGCGAAATATATGTGAAGGAATGTTTGCAAAAGAGATTGCTCCCTTTTTTAAGCCAACATGAAGTGTCCATGTTTATTTGGCCTGATCTCGCTTCATGTCACTACAGCAAAACGGCTTTAGAGTGGTTCCAACGAAATAAAGTGATTTTGATACCTAGAGAAGCCGATTGGCTTAACTGTCTAGAACTAAGGGCTATCGAAAGATACTGGGCTTTAGTAAAAAGGGAGATGAAGGTAACCAAGAAATTCGCCAAAGATCTTCCAGACTTTAAGAGAAAGTGGTCTTCGTCAGCTATGAGTTTTGGACTCTACCATAAAAACATAAATGGACGGGGTTCCTGAAAAATTAAAACTTTTTATTAAAAAGCATAATATCTGGTTTCTTACTTTGGTTTTGAAATCTGTAAACAATGTTTGAACAAAAATACTGTAATTCATACAAATCGGACATTTTTGTAACGGACAATTTTATTCGACGCACTCCGCACTTGCAGCGGCGGAGTGCACTTAAATGCACTAAACATCTTCAAAGGTATAATTGTTGAATTATTTTTTGATAAGGGTGGACAGATTTTCAAGTTATACAAATTCAATTTAAAATCTATTTTGTTAAAAATCAAATTTTATTACAAATCTCCGAACAAATAATAATTAATAATTGACTGGCCCGATAACGAGTTTGCAGCTTTTTCATAGGCAATTTTACTCTCAGAGGTTTGCCATTTCTTGCTGCTGTTTTTTCTTTTTTCGGTGGTAGCAACAACGGAGTCATGAATCTGGATTCGAGCGTCGCATTTGACTCGCGGCCCAACGCACTAGCCAGCTGAGCTATGGTGGCTGCTATCCGAACTATCTTATAAAAACATTTTCAAAAAATTAGGTATTGAAATTTGTTCGTTGATTATTAATTAATGACTGCGTAATTTTACATTAGATAAATGAAATGACCAAAGGAAAGTGAGAAATAAGATATTAAAACGCACTTTTAAATTCTTCTCATCTGATTAGAAGTTTCTCTTCAAACCTCTCACTTAAAATTTAATTGCAATATTTGTTTCGGTGTTGCTTCTTATATATTAATGTTTTTTTCGCCATTGAATTAATGAGTAGTGGGTTATAATATGGCTTAGGTTTCCATTAGCTGCGGTAGTTGGTCATTATTTTCATGATGATGAGTAAGATATTTATTGTTTCACCCAAACGATCTACTTCGAGGTTTTCATACTCAGCCATCTAGTATAGGCATTAGCAAAGAAAATAAAGATAAATATTCTTTATTAAAGACACTTCACATTCTTCGGTATTAGCCTATAGACTGCGTTCTAGTCTGAGAAACGAGGGGAGTCCTTTCGGTAACTCTGTGCGATAATTTTTTGGTCATGGAATCTGACCTGGACCCAGCCATTACTGGTCAATAGTACTGGTATAGAGGAACAAAAGCCTAGCTGAGTTTTGCAAAGTTAGTTGCCTTTTAAAAGTTGCAACCGTCGGAAGTTTGTATGTGTTATATCTTTTCGAAATCAGTTTTTCCTTTATAATTAGTTAATTTAAAAGATAATTTATTTGTTAATTTAAATTTCACTAATACTTATTCTGATGTTTGCAGTTGCATTCGAAATTCGATAAACTGAAACGTGATCACACTGAAGAGAAACGGAAACTTGAAGATTCACGGAAAAAACTAGAAGAGGACTTCGTTGAATTCAGTCGTCGTAAAGCACAAATATCTGCTACACATCATACTCTAACTCTGGGTAAAAATAAGAAAAAATAAAGTTTATCCGGAATAAATAAATTTTAACTTTGTAGTTGATATTTTGTAATATGCAATTACCCCAAATAAATTATGTCTCAATAATATTGTAATCAATATAAAAAGTAAAATGTCGTATTCATATTTCGTTTTGTAAAACAAGGTTGGAAAATCTAACAAAGCTTAGTATTTGAAATATTGTACATTTTTCATTTTCAAAGCAATAATGGGCAAAGCAATTGCAAGTATAAGAATAGTCTGGGCCAATATATACAGCCCGAATCGGATCGGAAATGGATTTGACTCCGACTGTCGGTGTTCTACATTCCGATTATTGGAAATATTTTCCTATGCAATTCTGTTCTCAAATCCGGTTAAGTCCGAACGAATTTAAATCGGAAATTTGGTGTTCTGTATTTCGATTTTTGGAAATTATTGTCAAAAATATTCCATTTAAGAAAAAGCTGTTGGATATGAAATCGGAAACCAACAAAACGAAAACAACGAAAATGTAAGTAAATAACCCTGCGAGACACTGACGCTCACTTGACCCATCACTTGATCATCAGCGCTGATCAAAGTTTCCATTACCTTCTTATGGAAACTTTTGTGTACATGTGATCTGGCATCACCTTTCAACACACGAACTTCAGTAACTTGTGAAACATACAGTTGTCTCATTTACTCCTATTAACATTGAAAGCACACTGGCAGTCAGCACTGATGAAGAAGTTCAACACCACTGATGTGTAAACGCGTCAGCTCAAACTCAACGGTGCTAGTCACCGCTGATGGGAAAGCTTATCACCACTGATGACTACATGCATCACCGCTGATGTAAATTTTCATCAGCGCTGATATAAATTTCCATCGGCGGTGATGTGAAAATTAATAACACAAATTTTTTATTTATTTGTATGTATTGTCGGAATTTACTTAACAAATGCAAAGATTAATAAAAAAATTAGAATACAACAAAAAGCAACAGAATTAACAAAAATTTGTCATAGAAATAGTAAAGTTAACATAGAACAATGACAAAAATTATTCATTTGACATGGAAAGACGACATAAGAGAGTTGAGTTGGGAGCTTTATGAACGTCAAGGCGCTGAAATTAATTTCATACGTTTTGAAGATTCCTGCAAATATCATTTGTATCAAAAGTTAACCACGTTCATTAATTTGTTTAATTTTGTTTATACTTATCTTTAAATCCTTTTAGAAACCCTTTTTCAGTCTTGCTCAGTTCTTGCTTACCCTTGCAGTCTTGCTTACTAGAGCAAAATGCTCTTAGATTTCATGGAGGAGAATGCGGACATCGCGAAAGGATTCTGCAAAGGCGACAAAGTCGAAGTTGAAAATAAATGGAAGCATTTAACGCAGTCGCTGAACGGGCAAGGACCACCAACAAAAAATGTAACGGTGTGGGAAAGAAGTGAGAAGTAAATTAAATAAATTAATTTTGTAAAATTTTCTTTAATCATAGACCTGGGTTGATTGGAAAAGTGAGGGGAGAAGGAAGCTGGCGCATAATAGAAGATAAGCTTTAGCGAGCGGCGGTGGACCTTATAAGAAGCACAAACTTTCCGAAATGGAAGAGGCGGTTGCCTTTTCTAGCGAACGTTGATAGCCTCCTTCGGCAAGAAATCGCAAAGCCGTCGCCAGTTTCGAATCTGGCGGAATGGAGCGCTGCCAAAGAAAAGGTTTCACTTCGGTCAAGATCATGATGAATGCTGCTGTGTTAAGGCGGTACTGAGCAATAAAACTTTAATAGGAAATTTTGAACATAACTGAAATAACTTGTATTAGTTACGAAGAATCTGGCTTTTCCATCGGATTGCTGTGGTCTCGCTAAATTCTACGCTTCACTTTTTCAACGGCGGCTGATCGTTCTCAAGTAATACTGCCAATAAAATAACTGAACTTATTTAATTAAATAAAAAAACTCCCAAAATTTTACAATTGCCTTTTTCATTTGAACATTTCAAGCAAACAGCTGATTGAAGGTGTGTTTAATTGGCTAACAATCGTATTCTAAATTCCCAATCGATTTCGAAAAATAGTAACAAGACGACCCCGAACTACAAAAGGTTTAGCAGTTTTGCTAAAAAACAAGCTTCTCATATAAAAGGCGACGAAAATCAACCATGGCGGGACATATCTTAAAAAACCGTACGTCCATTCATACCACAGTAGTACCGAAAGCAAGTGCTGAGCAACGTTCACTTCATGTCACACCTAAGTTCGGGAATGGTCACCGAACTCTTCATATGGTCAAACATAAGAAAGAATGCTACCCTCTTCGTCCGATACTACAATAAGTGACAAAAATCAAAAGTGAATCGCCACACCAAATCAACTTAACCATACCGCCTACCACATATGATGAGAACCGTCTCGTGGACCGTTTCACACATTGGCCCGAAGCATTCCCCATGCTCGCGATACACTATGAGGCCTCTGCCGGAAAAACGTTGCAAAAATCAAACGTTTCATGAAAGCTTGTGATAAAATGAATACACGTATCTTATTAAGAATTTTCCAGGGATTACGAAAATATAACATTCATTAAATTTATTTGGATCATTAGTAGTTTGGGAGGTAGAGCCGCTCAAAGTTGAAAGTTTATCCACGTCGAGAAAAATATGTGACCAATCGGTAATTTGTTTGTTTTTTCTAAAAGGTACGTTAATTGATAATATAATAAAAACAAAAAATTTTTTTTCTTACAAATTCGATCTACCGATTGTTCCAAAAGTCTATATTTCGACCTTTTTTTCAACTGTGATCGAGTATAAGAAATATGCCAAAAATAACCTCTGATAAATTGAGTGTGGTTATTTATTTTATAATTATTTACCTAACTTCCAAAAATTAGCTGCCGCTTTACTTTCTAATGCAATAAATGTAAAACAATATCGGGTCGAAAAACACGTTGAGTGAGGCGGGTATACGAAAAATCATGGACATTCAGTACAGTCGAAAATCGATTTTTTGTTGTTGGCATTCGTATATAAAATAATATTTTGTGGTTACGAATGGCATAATATAGTTGCTGTCTACGTTTTGCTTATTTTATTTAGAAAAGTGTGTCATAACAAGCTGGTACACCCACACTGTAAAGTTGAGTCCTTAGCTCCGTCCAGCTTTCCTCCATTGCAAGCTATCACCTTTTGTGAAGTGAAGTTTTTTGCAATATCTGTGTCGAATTTTGCAACGGCACCACAAGATAACCAATATCTTATTTCACTTATCAAGTGGTCTCCGCTGCAAGAATTCAAGTAACAGGCGCGATAAGAGCGTGCGGCCAGCATTCTCTTATGGTGCTGTGCCATGCTCTTTGGGTCATGCTACCTACGTGCATGTGCAGGAAAACCTTGAGATAACAAATAATGTCAATAGTGTAGGTACCAGAGATTAGCAATGAGTACCGCGATTTTGGATACCACCGCATTAATACCACTGTGCTAGTCGAAACTAGTAACAAGCGGGGCACCTACTGAGCGACTTTTCTATAGGTATTGCTACGAATATTAAGTCTAGTGGGCTGTCACGTATCTCTGGATTGCGTGATTTGAAAATAAAACACAGTCAGTTTCTTAAACGCAGACAATAAAATACACCAACAGTCACTTTATTATTCACAGTTTACACTTTACTGTTCGTACACTTAAGTATTTGCTTGAATATTCCGTGTGGCAACTTCACTTGTCAAAACCAGACTGACCCGCTGCACCGCATCTGGCCACCTTTTATACTCTGTCCGGCCGTCGCGCAGATCGTTCTCGCACGTTGCCAGATTGGACTAGAAGTTTCCCTGATGACCGCGACCATCGTTGCCAGGTTGGACTAAAAGTTACTATCGCGGCCGTCGTTGCCAGATTGGGTTATGGCACGGCACGTAGCGGCAGGGTTGCTTTGCACCGCGACAGACTGGCTCATCGTTACACTGCCCACCACTTAGACTTGTTCGTCCCGAACAAGTGCCGAGGCTCCGCTGTGATGAGGCGCCAGGCGCTCCAAATGGACTACCTTCAGCTTAGCGCCTCTATTGTTGCAACGTTGAATCCGGTATACCACGTCGTTAATCCTAGTCACGACTTCGTAAGGTCCTTCCCATGACGCTTGGAGTTTCGGAGACAAACCTTTCCTCCGCTGCGGGTTGTAGAGCATTACTAAATCGCCTTCTTGGAACCCTGCTGAGTTGGCCCGTAGATCGTATCTGGCTTTCACCTTATCGCTGACCAGTTTGGTGCGGCTCCTTATAAACTGGTGAATTTCTTCCAGTTCCGCCCGCTTATTGGCCACGTAGTCCGTCTTAGCGCCTCCCGTCGTGCTGACTACCCCGAACTTCAAGTCAGCGGGTAACCGCAACTCTGTGCCGAACACTGCTCGGGCTGGAGTGAGTGATGTCGTGTCGTGCGAGGCTGACCTATACGCCATCAGGAACAGGGGGATGTGTGTGTCCCAATCCTTTTGATTCCTGCCTACCACTTTCCGCAGGTATTCCTCCAGTGTCCGGTTAAAGCGTTCCACCATGCCGTCAGACTGTGGGTGCAAAGGAGTGGTACGCGTTTTCTTTATCCCCAGCAGCTCACACACTTCCTTGAATACCGCAGACTCAAAATTCCGGCCTTGATCTGAGTGCAACTCCAACGGAACTCCGAACCTGGCTACCCAGTTGTTTACCAGCTTTTCCGAGATCGTGGTGGCCTCCTGGTTAGGAATAGGGTACACTTCGGGCCATTTGCTGAAGTAATCCATTACGACCAGCACATATTTGTTGCCTTGAGTGCTAGTTGGGAATGGGCCGGCGACGTCCATAGCAATCCGCTCGAAGGGCGCTCCCACGTTGTACTGCTGCATGCGGCCTCGAGATTTTCTTGTCGGCCCTTTCGCGGCTGAACATCGGTCGCAGCTCTTAATCCACTCGGCTACAGACTCCTGACATCCTACCCAGTAGAATCGTCTTTTTATTTTGGCGACGGTTTTGGTGATGCCTAGGTGCCCTCCACTGGAGTCGTTATGGTATGCCTCGATGACCTCGTTGATTCTGCTTTTCGGCACTACCATTAGGGGGTTGCTGGTACGACCATCCGCGCTCTCCCATTCGCGGTACAGGCAGCCTTCCTTCAGCCGCAGACTTTTCCACTGTGCCCAGTAAGCCTTAGCGATCGGGCTTTCACCAGCCATCTCCTGCCAGTCTGGACGTGCGCCTTGCTCCTTGCCTTCGACGATTTTTGCAAGATCCGCATCCACGCGCTGGTCCTTTTGTAGCCTCTCCGCAGACCACTCTTCCTCTGGCATAACGCTTATCAACCGGACGTCCACTATCTGCTCTTTGCTCTCGGCTCGTGAGCACTGCCTGCATTCGACTTTGCACGGACGGCGTGACAAAGCATCGGCATTTCCATGGCTACTGCCCTTGCGATGTTCTATCGTGTAGTCGTAGCTCTGCAGTCGCTCGATCCACCGCGCCAATTGCCCTTCAGGATCTTTAAAGTTCAGGAGCCATCTCAATGCCGCATGATCTGTGCGCAGGCGAAACCTTTGTCCATACAGATATTTGTGGAAGTGTTTTACGCAGTCCAATACCGCCAGCAGTTCTCTCCGTGTCACACAGTAGTTGCGTTCCGGTTTCGATAGAACCCTACTGTAGTACGCTATCACTTGTTCCTGGCCGTCTATTATCTGTGATAGCACACCGCCAATACTATTCCCGCTTGCATCTGTATCCAGCACAAACATCTCCCCAGGCACGGGGACGGCCAGAATTGGAGCACTGCACAGTTTTTCCTTCAGACGTGCAAAAGCCTGTTCCTGCTCCTCGCTCCACTCGAAAGCTTGGCTCTTTCTCGTCAGTTTGTGCAAGCTGCTGGCTATGTTCGCGAATCCCGGAACAAATCGGCGGTAGTATGTACACAGGCCCAGGAAACTGCGGAGTTCGTGTAGATTGCGTGGTCGGGGCCACTCCTTCACCGCCGTGATTTTGCCTTCATCCGTATGTACTCCGCGGGCGGAAACCGTATGGCCCAGATACTTGACCTCCTTTTGGAACAGCGAGCACTTCTTTGGGTTGAGTTTAAGCCCGGCTTTTTGTATCCGCTCAAATACCTCCTTCAGCTTTCCCAGGTGGTCGTCGAAGTTTTTACCCATTACGATTATGTCGTCGAGGTACACCAGACACGTCCGCCAATGCAGCCCTTTTAGCACGCGTTCCATTAGCCGCTCGAATGTTGCTGGTGCGTTGCAGAGTCCAAACGGCATGACGGTGAACTGCCACAAACCATCGCCAACACTGAAAGCCGTTTTCTCCTTGTCCTTGTCTGCAAGCTCTACCTGCCAATAGCCGCTGCGTAAGTCGAGCGTGGAGAACCACTGCGTGCCTGACAGTGTGTCCAGGGTATCATCGATCCGAGGTAGTGGATAACTGTCCTTGGTCACATCATTGAGCTTCCGATAGTCCACATAAAACCGGGTACTGCCATCTTTTTTCTTGACTAGCACGACCGGCGAGCACCAGGGGCCCGAAGAAGGCTCTATGACCTTGTCTTTCTGCATGTTTTCGATCAAATTTGCGACCTCTTCCCTCTTGGCCAGAGGAACTCGTCTTGGCGGTTGGCGAATCGGTTTTGCACTTCCGGTGTCGATGTTGTGCTTCACTATGGCTGTTCTTCCGCCTGCTTCCGCCGCAAATATTGACCCATAGTGCTGCAGGAGTGACCTCGCCTTCTGTTTCTGCTTGGCCGTCAACTCGCTGCTCCACTGGTTCTCCTGCGGTATGGCGTCCATGTTAAAACCGCTCTTCTTATTACCTCCAGGCGGGCTACTCTCGCAATTGACCACTGCTACAGCTTCCTTACACTCGCCAATTACCTCATCTTTTCCGACATATCTGGGTGCATTCAGGGGGTTCAGTATTCTGACTGGTATCCTGCCATTTTTAGGTTCCACTAATGTACGTCCGATGATGATGTTGTCGTGTCCTTGTTTCGGTGCTTCTACTACCCACAGCCGACTCGTCCCATCGTCCTCGTCCACCTTTGCCCACACAATCGCCTCAGAATTCGCTGGTATCCTCCTGCGTTGACCCGATACAACCTTCCTTACCGCCACGCTTCGCTCATAGCCGGTGTGCAGCGGGAATTCAACGTTGGCATATCTCAGCACATTTTCCTTCAGGTCCAGCGTAAAACCGTGCCTAATCATGAAATCCACGCCGATAATCACGTCGTCCATTATATCCGCGACGATGAACTCATGTTCCAGGCTGCTGGTGCCGATAGCAATCGTTTTTGTAACTTTACCTCTTACCGGCGCGCGCTCGCCAGTCGCAGTCCGCAGCTGCATGCCATGCAGCGGTTCCCAGTTCCACAGCAGCTTCCTTTTTATGATCGAATATGACGCTCCAGTATCTAGTGTCAACACGAACCACTTTCCATCTATCCTTCCTTCAATTGTCAAGCTGCTTGGCTGTCGTTTCAGCTGTGAGACAAGGATGGTGGGGCGGCAGATTGTGGGGATCAGCTCACGCCCCTTTGGGCTGACCCGTTTTAGTTTAACGACTCGCCGTCCTCAGCCCTGCGCTTGTTGGCTGGGCCTCGATTGTCAGCATTCCTTGCTTCAGGCGATTGCGATCGGGAACGGGAACGCCTCTTTCGTTGGCGGCAGTCTCGTGATATGTGGCCCTGCTTGCCACATACCCAGCAAACAACTTTAGAGGAGACCACCCGTGGCCTGTCCGGTATCTCAGAGCTTATGGCCTGGATCGGAATGTCGTTGTCCGCCTGAATCTGGCGTATCCTTGCAGGTGCATACCGAGTGCTCCCAATCCATGCCGCTTCATATGTCATCATTCATATGTCATCGCGCTGGTTACCGTCTCCTTAAATGTCGGCTTGCCCATCATCAACGCACTGCGACGTGTTTCTGGATCATGAAGACCTTCAATAAACGACTCGATCTTCATCCTCTCGAGATCTTCAGCACCAAATTTCGGGTAGCACAACTGTACGAGCCGCTCAATGTCTGCTGCATATGTCTGCAGCGCCTCGTTGGCCCTTTGCTTGCGGTTCTTCAGCTCACAGTAGTATAGCGCATGGTTGTGCTCGTTGCTATACTTCGCTGCCAACGCTCTCATGATGGCACCGTAATCACTTCTTAAACATTCTGGAACTGATTTGATCACCTCGGCCGCAGGACCTTTCAGCGCCAGTGCCAACCTCCGACCTTTCCTGATATCTGTCCACTGATTTTCCAAAGCAGCCAAGTCGAATTGCAATTTAAATGTATCGAACGGCGCAGCACCATCATAAGTAGGCACTTCTGTTCTGCCAGCAAAACCGTCCTGAACCGGTGGCAAACATTCTCGTGGCTGTACCTCTCGAAGTCGTTCGTCTATCTTTCTATGCATCGAATCTTCCAGGTTGTCAACTCGTTTGTCCCAATTGTCCATGCGCGCCTCAAGATGCTCAACTTTCCCGTTCAGCCTATTGGAGATTTCCTCTACCTTCTGCTCCAAGCGCGCAGAGCTTTCCTGAAGCTTGACTTCCATTCGCTCCGACACTTGCGCCGATATTTCATGGGTCGCCGTTTCCATTTTCGCTGCCATCTGCGCCGACATTTCACGATTTTCACGATTGGAAGTCTCGAACATGCCTTTTATTGCACTCATTAGCTGGCTCATGTCTAATGCTTGTAGTGGTCCAGCCGGTGCAGCCGTACTTTGGATCGACGCAGCACCCGCAGGCGATTCCTCCACTTTGGCCGACGCCTCTTGTTCCTGCGTTCCGAACTCGTGTGCAGCCCAATCGATGCCTCGTGATTCACACGCCTCTCGCAAGCGCAGCTGCAACTCCACTTTCCCGCCAGCAGTCGGCAAATTCCAGGCAGCCAGCTCCTTCTTCAGCTGGTCCACCTTCAGCAGCTCGAGTTTAACCATGTCCGTGCTGTTATACTTTTATTTATTTATTTAGTTTTTTTTTACTTTGTTACTTTTCGTTTATTTTCAATTTTCCACAATCCCACTTCTGACACCAAATGTTACGAATATTAAGTCTAGTGGGCTGTCACGTATCTCTGGATTGCGTGATTTGAAAATAAAACACAGTCAGTTTCTTAAACGCAGACAATAAAATACACCAACAGTCACTTTATTATTCACAGTTTACACTTTACTGTTCGTACACTTAAGTATTTGCTTGAATATTCCGTGTGGCAACTTCACTTGTCAAAACCAGACTGACCCGCTGCACCGCATCTGGCCACCTTTTATACTCTGTCCGGCCGTCGCGCAGATCGTTCTCGCACGTTGCCAGATTGGACTAGAAGTTTCCCTGATGACCGCGACCATCGTTGCCAGGTTGGACTAAAAGTTACTATCGCGGCCGTCGTTGCCAGATTGGGTTATGGCACGGCACGTAGCGGCAGGGTTGCTTTGCACCGCGACAGACTGGCTCATCGTTACAGTATACTGAGTTCAAATCCACCAGGCGTTTGACTGGATTGGCTCTAGTTTAAGAGAAATTCGACTTTGAATTTTGCTCATTTCAGTCGGGTTCGTCGCTTAAGTCTTCGAAAATGCCAATTGATTCTAAATGGTTCTGAATATCGGTTTACTGTCTTCGGCAAGTTTTTAGATATTTTAACGACCAACAAATTTGCTTAAGACACAAAACAAAAAAATACATTCAAACTGGGTTTTTGACAAAAATGTCCCAAAAACCCCGCTTTTTCGTCGTGGCATAAATGCAGTATAGCGAACCCTCGTGAAAAAATAAATGAGTATGCTTTTATATAGAGGGTTGGCTCCTGCATCCAACAAACTAAAAATTTTGCCTAGGAAACGTCCATAAAAGGAGTGGCTCGGGGTCACAGTTCAAAGTTTTTATCAAAAACTCAATCTCTAACTAATTTACACGGTATGAAAAATACCTTTCGTTTGATGTGCAACATTAGATACGTAGTATGTACTAATAAAAAGTTTTACCTCCAACTCCAGTTTTAAGGCGTGGAGTTGATAAAGATATTGTGCGAAGATTGGAAGTCATTTAGAATGTTTTGAATTGTTAATGGTTAACTGCCGAACTGCTGCTTCAGAAGTATCCTGAGAAAAACTTACTTCGTACCGTACATAAAATTTTGGTACATGGAAAGCATTTAATAGAATACCAGTGCTTACCAGTCCGAAGAAGCTCAAGAATGCAAAAATAAGGACTAAAAAAGTTATAGATGTTGAACACTTGAAAAATATCACGATCTAGACAAAATGAAGACCTTTTCAACATGTTAGCAGTCTCTTCTGATCCAGTAATTTCATCTATCTGTAAGATCACAAAACGTACTTACAGATACTTATAACTTAGAAATGCTTTCATTATTAGACATTTCTTCCAATGTAGATAACTAAAAAAAGTTTTAAGCGAAAAAAATTTTTGTTTTACAAAATGTTTCAGAAACGGATTTTTTTTTCGAAAAAATCCATTATTAAGGTACAATAAGTTTGTTACCATATTGTAGCCTGTGAAATTTACTTTACAACGAAATATAAAAATGTATACTTTTTTTCTGAATATATTTTTAAAATTTTTTCTAACTTGACTCTGGGTCCAAAGCCTGCCATATTAAAAAACCTGCCATAGTAAAAAAAGATTTGAAAAGATCTAGATTTCTAGCTTTGCATTATTTAAAGGGGTCGTTTACGTTACTTACTTAACTGGCCATAACAACCCGTTATCGGGTTACGGCCTGCCGCAAAACTTCTCTCCAGGCGCTTCTGCTTTGCGCGCGCCTTCTCCAGTTGGTAACACCAAGAGATGACAGGGTCTCTTCAACTTGGTCCTTCCACCGGAGACACGGTCTCCCTCTTCGCCGTCGACCTCCAACCATCGCATCGAACACCTTTTTCGCCGGAGCTTCGTCGTCCATGCGGCAGACATGACCGAGCCAACGTAGCCGCTGGATGTTTATTCGCTGCGCTACGTCCATCTCCTTATACAGCTCGTTATTGGTTCGTATACGATAGTCGTCACCAACACGAACAGGGCCGAAGATTTTGCGAAGTACCTTCCTCTCGAACACTCCAAGGGCCGCTATGTCGTTTCGTGTCATTGTCCATGCTTCAGCGCCATAGGGGAGCACGGGCAAGATAAGAGTGCAAGTTTTGTCGTTCTCAATTGCCTACCGAGACCGTAGTAGCACCAGTTGGCAAGAGTTATCCTTCGCTTTATCTCCAGACTGACATCATTGCTGCTGTTGATGGCGGTGCCAAGGTAGACGAATTCTTTGACAACTTCAAAAGTATACCGGTCGGCCTCGACGTGAGACCCTAGCCGCTGCGAGTGCATGTAAACAGCATATACTTCGTCTTGCCCTCATTTATCACCAGACCCATTTTGGCAGATTCCCTTTCGATAGCCGCAAAGGCAGCGGTGACATCTCGCTTGTTACGTCCGATGACATCAATATCATCAGCGTAGGCAAGGAGCTGGACACTTTTGTTGAAAATTGTGCCATTACGATGTACATCGGCCTTGCGCAGAATACTCTCCATGGTTAAGTTAAAGAGGTCGCAGGACAAAGGATCGCCCTGTCTGAAACCTCGAACGGTATCGAAGGGGTCAGAGAGGTCACTTCCAACCTTGACGGAGCTGCGCGTATTGCTCAACGTCGATCTGCAAAGTCTCACGAGCTTTGCAGGGATACCAAGTTCAGGCAATGCGGCATATAGGCGATCCCTTATCGGGCTATCGAATGCTACCTTGTAATCGATGAAGAGATGGTGTGTATCGATTTGATTCTCATGGGTCTTCTCCATGATTTGGCGTAAAGTGAATATCTGGTCGATGGTGGACTTACCAGGTCTAAAGCCGCACTGATAAGGTCCAATCAGCGCCTTGGCGAATGGCTTTAATCTTTCACATAGTACGCTCGTCAGGACCTTGTACACTATGATCAATAAGTACCGGGACTGCGTCAAAAAAAACACAATTTTTTTATTCTTCTGGTAAATTTACTTTATCCCCTTCAAAATAAGCCCCATCTGAAGCAATACACATATGCCAACGCTTAATCCAATCGTCCATGCACTTCTGGTAAGCCGAAGCAGGTATGGCCTTCAGCTCTCGCGTCGTATTTTCTTTTATGACCTCTATGGACTCAAATCTCTTTCCACGAAGCGGTAACTTGAGTCGGGAGAACAGGAAAAAGTCACATGGTGCGATATCTGGAGAATAGGGAGCCTGATCGGAGATATTCACACTGTGTTTGTTCACATAATCGCGAATAATGTGTGCTTTGTGAGAGTTTTTTTTTACCTTTTTCGGGCAACGGCGGAAAATTTAAAATACACAGTCCCGGTACTTATTGATCATAGTGTATGCAATGGGATGCATAGTGTAATGAAAAGGCTAATACCCCTGTAGTTGGCGCGTATTGTTGGGTCGCCTTTCTTCAGCACAGGACAAAGAGCACTGAGGTTCCAATCGTTGGGCATTCGTTGCTCCAGCCATATTTTGCAAATGAGCTGATGCATGCACCCAATCAGCTCACCGCCGCCGGCCTTGAACAATTCAGCTGGTAGCCCATCCGGCCCTGCAGCTTTATTGTTCTTGAGTCGCTGGATAGCGACCCGGACCTCGTCATGGCTGGGCGGTGGCACATCCACACCGTCGTCGTCGATTGGTGCCATCTGGACATCTTCACCACTGGCGGTATTGTTCCCATCGTCGCCTGCGAGCAGCTTGGTGAAGTGCTCCTTCCACCACCTCAGCACACCCTGCGCATCCGTAACCAGATCCCCGTTTTCGTCAGAAGATGCCCCGGCCTTAAATCCTTCCGTGAGACGCTTAACTTTTTGGAAGAATTTTCGGGCGTCATTCCTGCTCCTGCACTTCTCGATTTCCTCACGCTCGCGCCTTTCTTGCTCCCGTTTCTTGCGTCTAAAAAAAAACCTCTCTTTCTTCCTCTCCTCCCGGTATTTTTCTGCCACGGCTCGCGTGGCAGCCGACTGCAGGGTCTTCTTGTAGGCAGCATTCTTCAGTGGCTACGCGACACTCTTCATCGTACCATTGGTTTTTTTGTGGTGGGCGTCGAAAACCAAGGACATTTTCTGCGGCGGCGCGCATAGAGTGGGATAAGTGAGCCCATAATCCGCCGATGTCATCAGGTGGAGAGGGGGAGCGACCGAGCTGGTTGGAGAGTTGAGCGCAGTAGGCTTCGGCTACCCCTTGTGATCGCAGCTTACTGATGTCCAGCTTTCTTCGCACAACTAGGTTGTGCGGTCTTCGCTGCGCAAAGACGCATGCGTACCTTGGCTGCAACAAGGTAATGGTCCGAGTCGATGTTGGGTCCTCGGAACGTGCGCACATCTAGAATGCTAGAAGCATGCCTTCCATCAATCACAATGGGATCAATCTGGTTGCGGGTTGATTGATCGGGGGATAACCAGGTGGTCTTGTGGATATCGAGGTGCTGGAATCTGGTGCTACTAACTACCATGTTTCGTGTCGCGGCGAAATCGATCAGCCTCAGACCGTTGTTCGTAGTGGTCGTATGGAGGCTGAACTGCCCGACAGTGCGACCAAATATACCTTCTCGCCCGACCTTTGCATTGAAGTCCTCGAGGACGATTTTGACGTCATGGGCCGGGCACCCGTCGTATACGTCCTCGAGCTTCGCATAGAAGGCATCCTTGGCCGCATCGTCCTTCTCTTCCGTCGGGGCAGGCGCGCAAATTAGGCTGATGCTAAAGTAGTTAGCCTTGATGCGGATCGAAGCCAGTCGTTCGTTCGCCGGAGTGAACCGAGAGACGTGGTGGCGAAGTTGGATAGAGGCACCTTCCCTATAGAGGAAGGACATTCCAGATGCATATCCTCAAATCGTGGTCCTTAAATCGTTTGCTGTGGTCGTCAACATTGTGGGCTCCTTCCGAGGCTTGTTTGCTGGCTTTCATTGGTATTTGATTTTCCGGGGCGGGCACCAAACCCTGCGCACAACCCAAATTTTAAGTCCTGGGGATTGGACTCGCTGCACACATTAGTTCACTATTCAGCGGGTGCCAAATAGCTATCCAGAAGGGCCGCGCGGAGGCTGTGCATCAGCTTGGATTGGACAGGGACAATGATCGTTCTGGCGTTCGCCAAGTTGAACGCAATCAGAGACTTTACCTTGTATGTCCGCTCCCTTCCTTCCTCTCGTCAGGGAAATTGATATAAAAATTCTGATGAGGGCAGGTTCAAGGTCATCCCGCACTCGAATATGTAGAAATATAATTTTTATGATCTTGCCACTTGAAAGATTACGATTACGAAAAAGTAGGTGAATATCTTTTTTCGTTCCTTCGTAATAAATTTTGAAAAAAAAAGGCTCGAAAATCGGGCCGCTACGTAGACGACCCCCTTAATAACTTAAATTTCGCCAAATAGCCATTAAAACCTTTGTTTGTGTGTGCTTATATGTTTCCATTATATGGAGGATGGTAGTAAACTGCAGTTTTTCTGTATTCAAATAGTTTTCTTGGGGACGGCCTTCGGCCTGGCTTTAAAAATATAACCCTCATGGAAGTAACGAAGGCATCAGGAATGAATAAAGTGTTTACAGTATTTTTGTATTCGAAACCTTGATGCGCGGTCGGTCGCTTCTAAGCAATAACTTTTATAATCGAAAAGTATTCCGGCATTCAAATACCTTTTGTGTGGGCGGGCTTAAAAAAAATAACCCTCATGGGAGTAAGAAGGGCATCGTGATCAGTAAAGTGCTAACAGTATTTTTGTACTCAAATGTTATTATTGTAAGAAGAAATAACTTTCATAAACACAATTTCAATATTGCAGGCAGATGCTTTTAACTGAGTTCAAATATAAAAGCGAGATCACAACATTATCAAATGTTTTATATTTCAATGAAAAGGGAATTCCACAGGGTACAATATGGTAAGAAACTTATTGTACCTTAGAAATGGATTTTTTCGAGGAAAAAATCCGTTACAAAAAATTTTATAAAAAGCTTTTTCTTCGCTTAAAACTTTGTATTAGTACATACTACGTATCGAATGTTCCACATCAAAAGAAGGATATAACAAATACCTTTCGTTTGATACCCATACCGTGTAAATCAGTTAGAGATAATTTGAGTTTGGTTGATAAAAACTTTAAACTTTGACCCCGACCTACGCCTTTTATGGGTATTTTCCTGGCAACATTTTTAGTTTGTTAGATGCAGGAGCCGGCATGTTAATAACCAATGGATTGAACAGCCCTGTTCCAGAATCCGAATCGGTTCGGAAATGGATTTGATTCCGACCGTCGTTGTCCTACATTCCGATTATCGGAAATATTTTCCGATGCAACCCTGTTCTCAAATCCGATTGAGTCCGAACGAATTTAAATCGGAAATTTGGTATTCTGCATTTCGATTATTGGAAATTGTTGTCAAAAATATTCCGTTAAACAAAAAGCTAGTGGAATTAAAATCTGAAATCAGCGAAACAAAAACAAACAACGAAAATGTAAGCAAATAAATTAGGACCACCAACAAAAGGTGTAACGGAGTGGAAAAAAGTGAGAAGTAAATTAAATAAATTCATTTTGTAAAATTTTCTTTAATCATAGACCTGGGTTGATTGGAAAAGTGAGGTGAGAAGGAACCTGACGCATAATAGAAGAGAAGCTTTAGCGAGCGGCGGTGGGCCTATTAAGAAGCACACACTTTCCGACGTGGGAGAGGCGGTTGCCTTTTCTAGCGATCGTTGATAGCCTCCTTCGGCAAGAAATCGCAAAGCCGTCGCCAATTTCAATTCTGGCGGAATGGAGCATTGCCGAAGAAAACCTGATCAATAAACCTTAAATAGGAAATTTTGAACATAACTGAAAAAACTTGTACTAGTTACGAAGAATCTGGTAATTCCATAGGATTGCTGTGGTCTCGCGAAATTCTGCGCTTTACTTTTTCAACGGCGGACTGCTCGTTCTCAAGTAATACTGCCATTAAAATAACCGAACTCATTCAATAAAATAAAGAATCTCACAAAATTTTACGATTGCCTTTTTCATTTGAACATTTCAAGCAAACAGCTGATTGAAGGTGTGTTTAATTTCCTAACAATCGGATTGGAAATAAACTTCGAACGTGACAATTCCGTTCGGATTGCATAACACCTCTTTAAATCGGAATCTGATGTAAGTTAGATTCGAATCCGATTCGGATTCTGGAACAGGGCTGTATATGTCTTCCAGATTTCCTTTTTAGGGATCTGGTTGCGGTACAGATACCGGTACAAATAAACGGGACCGCGCAGGCCACAGGTTACTTCCCAAGAGAGGACACCCGGGCTCCGCCGGAGGCAGTCTCTAAACTGCTGAAATACTGTGAGCTGAAGAAACTGCCACTTATACCGGGTTGCGATGCGAATGCGCACAGCGAGGCCTGGGGAAGCAGCGATACGAATCAAAGGTGAGTACCTTTTAGAAATATTTAACATGGGAAATATACCAATGTTTGTAACCAGTTCGAGAGAGGAGGTCCTAGACATTACCCTAGGAAATACTCTACGCTCCGAGCTGGTTAAAAACTAGAGGGCGTCTGGGGGGCCTTCAATGTCGGATCTTAGAATAATACGTTTTGGTAATGAAGGCTCTGCTTCAGTTAGGTACATTTCGAGAATGGACTCAAAACGTGTTTTGACTCATTCACTCTGAAATTACCTACTCCCTCACTCACATTCATTTTTGTGAATGGGAATGAATGAGTCATAATTTCTCTCCGAGCGAGAGATTCACTCAGACAGCACAGAGTAAAATACAGTTTTGAGTGTATTCATAAATTGAATGAGTCATTTTATACTGTACTCAAAGAGAAACTGTATTCACTTTATGATATGAATACAGCAAAATCAAATGAATGCATCGCGTCATTCATATTGAGTAGTGTGTCCCAAAATGAAATGAAATGCTTCTCTATCAAGTTTTAGCAAAGTTTGTTGAGAATAAAACTATTAAATAAGTTAAATTAAATCGAACTATAACAATAATTATATTTAACTAGCAGGTTTTCGCACGCAAGTCAACATAAGCAATTAATCAAGTTTCTCTTTTGTGTCCTCATAAGATTTTTATGAAAAATACTTTTCTTACTATTTCTAAGTGTAACGTTGACTTTCACATGGTGTGAATATACAACTTTTAAAAAAAAATTTCCGAAAAATAACAAAACAAAACATTCATTGCACGGTAACATTTAACAAATAAGATCAAAAACATACTAAAACACTACAAGACGACTTTTATCGAGATCCATAAAATAGACGTGAAACTAGATATCATACAAAGCCACCATCATCTTGATCATCATCTGATCATCTTGCGTACTCAGTTCTTAATTTTCTGATTTTTGATTTTCTGAAAGGGTTTTAGTATTGCAATGATATAAGAATTTAAAAAAAATTGTTCAAATAGCCGCGCTCATACAATGATAAAAATAAGAATATAAAATGAAAGAGAAAATAAGAATTCTTCGCCGTTTGCAAAACTCTTATTTCTGAACCTCTCTAACCCCTGCCCCCTAGCTACGGCCTTGTAAAACAGCACTCTCTTTAGTGAATATTCAATACTCACTTGTACGTAAGTTTATCAACATTCTTTAGCATCATTTATATATGACAACGGTATATACATTCTTCGCCGTTTGCAAAACTCTTATTTCGGAACCTCTCTAACCCCTGCCCCCTAGCTACGGCCTTGTAAAACAGCACTCTCTTTAGTGAATATTCAATACTCACTTGTACGTAAGTTTATCAACATTCTTTAGCATCATTTATATATGACAACGGTATATACATTCTTCGCCGTTTGCAAAACTCTTATTTCGGAACCTCTCTAACCCCTGCCCCCTAGCTACGGCCTTGTAAAACAGCACTCTCTTTAGTGAATATTCAATACTCACTTGTACGTAAGTTTATCAACATTCTTTAGCATCATTTATATATGACAACGGTATATACATTCTTCGCCGTTTGCAAAACTCTTATTTCGGAACCTCTCTAACCCCTGCCCCCTAGCTACGGCCTTGTAAAACAGCACTCTCTTTAGTGAATATTCAATACTCACTTGTACGTAAGTTTATCAACATTCTTTAGCATCATTTATATATGACAACGGTATATACCAGGGCCGTAGCTAGGGGGGGGTTAGGGGGGTTCTGACCCCCCCCCCGAAATGTTAGAACATTGTTTTAATTTATAATATTCTAAACTAGTTACTAATCACACCATGCATGGCTACGTTTACATTGAGCCCAAGTGCCTAATTAAGTTAAATTAGTCATTTAATTTAGCTTGGAAGCTTGTTTTCAGTCAGCTGTCGGGTTTTGATTTGAGTAACCCCCCCCGAAAAAAAATCCTGTCTACGGGCTTGGTATATACATTCTTTGTTTCCATTGCTGGTAGTCGTTGATAATTTATTCACTTAGATCTAAACATTATGTTCTAAACCCTTCGCAAAATTGCAAGTGTCGGAGTGCCAAAATAATAAGTTAACGATAAAAAAAGTTGAATTTTGTGGTAAAAAAACCGAAATTTTAATAAAGTGATATATTGTAAAGGTAAGTTTATATTATCTACTGAAAGTATGGGTTGGCTGCAAAGTACTTGCTTAAGTATAAATACAATAAAGCCCTTATACCAGATGTGCCGACAAGCTTAGTAGTGCAGTATTTTTGCTGATTAATTTAATTTAAGTTAATTTAATTTAATTTAATTTAATTTAATTTAATTTAATTTAATTTAATTTAATTTAATTTAATTTAATTTAATTTAATTTAATTTAATTTAATTTAATTTAATTTAATTTAATTTAATTTAATTTAATTTAATTTAATTTAATTTAATTTAATTTAATTTAATTTAATTTAATTTAATTTAATTTAATTTAATTTAATTTAATTTAATTTAATTTAATTTAATTTAATTTAATTTAATTTAATTTAATTTAATTTAATTTAATTTAATTTAATTTAATTTAATTTAATTTAATTTAATTTAATTTAATTTAATTTAATTTAATTTAATTTAATTTAATTTAATTTAATTTAATTTAATTTAATTTAATTTAATTTAATTTAATTTAATTTAATTTAATTTAATTTAATTTAATTTAATTTAATTTAATTTAATTTAATTTAATTTAATTTAATTTAATTTAATTTAATTTAATTTAATTTAATTTAATTTAATTTAATTTAATTTAATTTAATTTAATTTAATTTAATTTAATTTAATTTAATTTAATTTAATTTAATTTAATTTAATTTAATTTAATTTAATTTAATTTAATTTAATTTAATTTAATTTAATTTAATTTAATTTAATTTAATTTAATTTAATTTAATTTAATTTAATTTAATTTAATTTAATTTAATTTAATTTAATTTAATTTAATTTAATTTAATTTAATTTAATTTAATTTAATTTAATTTAATTTAATTTAATTTAATTTAATTTAATTTAATTTAATTTAATTTAATTTAATTTAATTTAATTTAATTTAATTTAATTTAATTTAATTTAATTTAATTTAATTTAATTTAATTTAATTTAATTTAATTTAATTTAATTTAATTTAATTTAATTTAATTTAATTTAATTTAATTTAATTTAATTTAATTTAATTTAATTTAATTTAATTTAATTTAATTTAATTTAATTTAATTTAATTTAATTTAATTTAATTTAATTTAATTTAATTTAATTTAATTTAATTTAATTTAATTTAATTTAATTTAATTTAATTTAATTTAATTTAATTTAATTTAATTTAATTTAATTTAATTTAATTTAATTTAATTTAATTTAATTTAATTTAATTTAATTTAATTTAATTTAATTTAATTTAATTTAATTTAATTTAATTTAATTTAATTTAATTTAATTTAATTTAATTTAATTTAATTTAATTTAATTTAATTTAATTTAATTTAATTTAATTTAATTTAATTTAATTTAATTTAATTTAATTTAATTTAATTTAATTTAATTTAATTTAATTTAATTTAATTTAATTTAATTTAATTTAATTTAATTTAATTTAATTTAATTTAATTTAATTTAATTTAATTTAATTTAATTTAATTTAATTTAATTTAATTTAATTTAATTTAATTTAATTTAATTTAATTTAATTTAATTTAATTTAATTTAATTTAATTTAATTTAATTTAATTTAATTTAATTTAATTTAATTTAATTTAATTTAATTTAATTTAATTTAATTTAATTTAATTTAATTTAATTTAATTTAATTTAATTTAATTTAATTTAATTTAATTTAATTTAATTTAATTTAATTTAATTTAATTTAATTTAATTTAATTTAATTTAATTTAATTTAATTTAATTTAATTTAATTTAATTTAATTTAATTTAATTTAATTTAATTTAATTTAATTTAATTTAATTTAATTTAATTTAATTTAATTTAATTTAATTTAATTTAATTTAATTTAATTTAATTTAATTTAATTTAATTTAATTTAATTTAATTTAATTTAATTTAATTTAATTTAATTTAATTTAATTTAATTTAATTTAATTTAATTTAATTTAATTTAATTTAATTTAATTTAATTTAATTTAATTTAATTTAATTTAATTTAATTTAATTTAATTTAATTTAATTTAATTTAATTTAATTTAATTTAATTTAATTTAATTTAATTTAATTTAATTTAATTTAATTTAATTTAATTTAATTTAATTTAATTTAATTTAATTTAATTTAATTTAATTTAATTTAATTTAATTTAATTTAATTTAATTTAATTTAATTTAATTTAATTTAATTTAATTTAATTTAATTTAATTTAATTTAATTTAATTTAATTTAATTTAATTTAATTTAATTTAATTTAATTTAATTTAATTTAATTTAATTTAATTTAATTTAATTTAATTTAATTTAATTTAATTTAATTTAATTTAATTTAATTTAATTTAATTTAATTTAATTTAATTTAATTTAATTTAATTTAATTTAATTTAATTTAATTTAATTTAATTTAATTTAATTTAATTTAATTTAATTTAATTTAATTTAATTTAATTTAATTTAATTTAATTTAATTTAATTTAATTTAATTTAATTTAATTTAATTTAATTTAATTTAATTTAATTTAATTTAATTTAATTTAATTTAATTTAATTTAATTTAATTTAATTTAATTTAATTTAATTTAATTTAATTTAATTTAATTTAATTTAATTTAATTTAATTTAATTTAATTTAATTTAATTTAATTTAATTTAATTTAATTTAATTTAATTTAATTTAATTTAATTTAATTTAATTTAATTTAATTTAATTTAATTTAATTTAATTTAATTTAATTTAATTTAATTTAATTTAATTTAATTTAATTTAATTTAATTTAATTTAATTTAATTTAATTTAAGTTTATTTTATTTTATTTATTGTATTGCATTTCAAACACAGTTTTAATGTTAAAAAATAAAGTCGTTGTTTAGTTACTGAAATAACTTAATTATTTTTTTCTTAGAACGCCCTCAATAAATTAAGTAAAAAATTAATAAATGAAAAAAACTAAAAATATGTATTTAATTTTTCATTATTAGCTACCATATTACATATATAACATTCTTTGGAAAATATTGTTGCGTTCGAGGGTTTTAAAATAAAAAAATGGACTTGCAAGAGGTAAAAAGTTATTATATAGTATGTATATGTTAAAATTGTTTTATAACTTTTATCAGGAATCCACGAATGATTCAGAAGCTTCGGATCAAACAATGGCAAGCACTAGTGAATCACTAACTAATGCCTTAATCAAAAACAAAATTCAATCTGGCGACTACAAAATTACCAATAAGAGGGGTAGAAGCAAGATTTGGAACACGTTTGGAACAGTAGAGGATGCTAATGGCGTTGAAATAAAGAATTTTGTGGCATGTAGAACATGTTCTAGTGTGCAAAAATTTTCAAGAAGCACCTCCAACTTAGTACGACATCGTTACAAGAAAATAGTGTACGACGATTTTAAAAGCAATACGGCAGACGGATATGGTGTCACTACGGATTTATGGACAGACGACTTCATACGAAAAACTTATTTGTCATGTACTGTCCATTACATTAAAAATTCTCATATAACGAGTAGACTTCTTAAAATCAAATCTATGGAGGGAACTTCATGCACAGGTAAATATAAACTCTGTGGTCAAAAACGATAACCGCTTAAGTTTACTTAAGACTGTGCCACACAATTGTTATAGTAAACACAAACTTCCTTAGACGGCGTTAGACTGCTTTTTCACACCTCCAACGTCAACTTTTATCTTCCTCTTTTGTATTTCAGGTGACCATATACGCTTGCAAATTCAAAGCATATTGAATGAGTTTGGTGGCGAGCTAGATGATAAAGTTTTAATTGTTACTGATAGGGGAGCTAACATGGTTAAAGCGTTTCGGGAGAATCGGCATATTGCGTGTGCAAACCATTTACTGCATAATGTAGTACAAAAATCTATAAAAGACATACCCGAAATTTCTGAAATTTGTACTCAATGTACTGCAGTTGTAAAGTTTTTCAAAAAGTCATCTGTCAATTCAACACTAAAGATGTCACTTAAAAGCTTTTCCTGCACAAGATGGGATACAATTTATTATTTGTTAAATTCAATCGAAGTAAATTGGGCGGATATTATAAATGTTTTGCAAGAAAGAAATGAGCTAATGAGGATAGCCAACATTAATATAAATTATGTAAGTGCTATGGTGCAAATTTTAAAAAATTTTGAAGAAACATCAAAAAAGCTTGAAGGCTCTAACCACCCTACACTACATTTGATCTTAGTTCATATTCATAACTTAAAGAAATTTTGTGGAACTCTGACAGACAATTTTGAACCTATACGGAAATTTAAAGATAAACTTAATTTTTATTTTAATACTTTATTGCTCCCATTTGACCATTTATCATAAAATTGCTTTATATTTGTTTCCTCCAACTAAAAAGTTAGTTCTTTTTAATGAAAGTGAGAAAGATTTGGTCAAAGAAACCTGTATTCAAATAATGAGAAGCTACTTGAATGATTCCGATTTGGGGAATGAAGGAAGTATTTCCTCAGTAATTTCTCCAGCAAACCCCTTTTCTGATTTCATCCAGCCAATGCCAATTTTAAGTAGACAAGATTCTGTAATTAATGAATTACAAGTCTATGAAAACACAAACGAGCCTTACAGTGAAAATTTTAATGTCCTGGAGTGGTGGTCGGTAAACAAATCAAAGTTTCCACTCATGTACAAAATGAGCTGCATGGTTTTAGCCACACCAGCAAGCAGTGCAGCATCAGAAAGGGCGTTTTCCCTCGCAAGAGGACTCATTTCAGAAAAGAGGTGTTTAATTGGACTAAACCAAGTTTTGGTTAATCAAATTATGTTTTTAAACTCAAACATACCAAAAGAAAAGATATCAGAGTATTTAGACTTAGATAGTGTTAACAATGAATTGTAGTTATTAATTATAAGTTTTATTACACAGAATTGTATTTAATTTCACTTACTTAACCCTTTCGCTATGTGGTATCCATATGGATACATGATGTTTGTGGACATCTGACTCTTCTATGGTTGCAAAACTAAATTTTTTTGCTGATCCTTAAAATAGTTTAAAGTTTTAGGAAAAATACGAAAAAAAAATGAATATTTAAGTTAAAAAAAACAAGTGTACACGGTTATTTTTCTTGAAGTAGAAAAATAAGGTAAATTTTTAAATTAAAGACCCTTTCAATTTCGGATATATTTTTTAAACAACTTTGACGGAAGTATATGAAGAGACATTAAAATTTTAGATATGCGTAAACAAATTTATGTTGAAGTTATTATTACAGCCACAACAATGTGTTTTCTCTCACATGAAAACACTCTAAGAACAGGGTCAGAATTTAAAATTTAAACAAATTGTTATGAAATGTTGCCAATTTAATCACATAGAAGTATAAAACTATACATTTCAAATTGTAACTTTCCCCATTAAAAACTTGTAGCGAAAGGGTTAATTGTTATATTCTCAATAAATGTTGCCAAAATTTGATAAAGAAGCATTTTATTTCATTTTGAGACACACTGCTTAATATGAATGACTCAATGCATTCATTTCATGTTGCTGTATTCATAGCATGAAATGAATACAGTTTCTCTTTGAGTACACTATAAAATGACTCATTTTAACGTGGTGTGTTATAACTCTCTCAATTTTGTGAATCATTCTTTTTGTGCACAGCTTTTGCTTTGATTACAGCATTTACTGTATTCACATTGAGATGATGCTCACAAAATGCGCACTCAGCAGAAGTGTCAACACTGTGGGAGAGAAAGTGAATGGAGCCATGCAGACGTCTACTATTTACTGCACAAGAACAGTGCGTATTTGTTGGCTGCAGCGGAGTTTTTGCTGTTTCGGCAGTGAAGGTCGCACAAAAGAGACGGCGAAAATGTACAAAGCGCCGAATTATGTGCAGTAGCGGAATTGCTTACTGCACTGCGCTTTTTTGTACTAAGGGAAATATGCACGCGATAAGCGGGGTACCAGAATGAAAATTTGTATTCTGGATTTGGGGAGCGGGTATATATTTCGGGTAGATATATATTTATAAATGTTATTTACATTTATTTATATTTAGGGAATATAAATGTTTCGCTTATCTTTGTGGGCCCAGGGCCCGAGATTTGGGATCTCCCTTCTGGAGCTGCGTGTCCGCCGCTGTGCTGTGATGCTGTTGTTGTTTGTGGAGTTCTCTTCCTTCCTGTCTTATGTTCTGCGTTGTGGGTGTGTGTTGTTGTTGTGGTTTTAATATGCGTGGTTTTGTTGCTGTAAGTTTTTTTTTTTTTGCACTCCACTGCACTGTCAATTGTTTCGTTTAGAATTTTTGTTTTAAGTTTGTATAATTTGTGCACTGTTTCAATTTCTTGTTGCACTTTTTTGTTTGATTGTATAGTCAATATGTGTATTTGTTTGTCACTTTTCCACTTGTTGTCTTTTGTTGTAACTATGTTTGTTTTTTTTTGTTTTTTGTTGTCTTCTCACTTTTAGTTTATGCACTTGCACCTGTTGATTGTTTTTGATTGTTGATCGTTTTGTTTTTGAAATTGTTTTTTAATCACTATTGTTTATAGTTTTTTGTTTTCTGTTTCGCGGCGCGGGTCCGCAGTAGCTCGAAGGACCAATGTTTCGGTCAGCGCGGAGCGGTAGAAAAATACGGTAGGTGTTCGGGTTTGTGTTCTTTATTGAACGACAGTAGAATCACACGTAATACAAGAAAACATGAAACGATACAAACGGCCGAAGCCGGGGAGCAGAAAATAGGGGGAACATGAGTACAAAGGGAAAAGGAAACATTGGGATTGGAGATGGGATCGACGGATCACTGAAGACAGCACAGTACATCTGAACACCCTTCTTTTGATGTGGAACATTAGATACGTAGTATGTACTAATACAAAGTTTTAACCCTTTGCAGCACGGTGGGAAGACGTATATCCCACCTAGAATACTACCACTTATCTTGAAAAGTTTTTAACAGATTGATACAAAAATTGGTGTCCAGGGGTTTTCGGGGTCGCTGATCACGAATTTATTATCAGATTACCAAAATTCAAAATGGCGGATCCAATATGGCGGACCGAATTAGTGAAACTTATTCACATCTGTATGAAAATTGGTATACGGAGGTTTTCGAGGTTGCTGATTACGAATTTGATATCAGATTACCGAAATTCAAAATGGCGGATCCAATATGGCGGACCGAATTAGTTACACTTATTCATATCAATATGAAAATTGGTATACGGAGGTTTTCGGTTTTTTCACTAATTCTGTCGGCCATATTGGATCCGCTATTTTGAATTTCGGTAATCTGATATCAAATTCGTAATCAGCAACCTCGAAAACCTCCGTATACCAATTTTCATACAGATGTGAATAAGTTTCACTAATTCGGTCCGCCATATTGGATCCGCCATTTTGAATTTTGGTAATCTGATAATAAATTCGTGATCAGCGACCCCGAAAACCCCCAGGGCGACTATTTTCATTGAAAAAAAGTTATCTGAAAAATGTATGCTTCAAAGGGTTAAGCGAAGAAAAAGCTTTTTATAAAATTTTTTGTAACGGATTTTTTCCTCGAAAAAATCCTTTTCTAAGGTACAATAAGTTTCTTACCATATTGTACCCTGTGGAATTCCCTTTTCATTGAAATATAAAACATTTGATATTGTTGTGATCTCTCTTTTATATTTGAATTCAGTTAAAAGCATCTGCCTGCAATATTGAAATTGTGTTTATGAAAGTTATTTCTCCTTACAATAATAACATTTGAGTACAAAAATACTGTTAGCACTTTACTGATCCCGATGCCCTTCTTACTCCCATGAGGGTTATTTTTTTTAAGCCCGGCCACACAAAAGGTATTTGAATGCCGGAATACTTTTCGATTATAAAAGTTATTGCTTAGAAGCGACCGACCGCGCATCAAGGTTTCGAATACAAAAATACTGTAAACACTTTATTCATTCCTGATGCCTTCGTTACTTCCATGAGGGTTATATTTTTAAAACCAGGCCGAAGGCCGTCCCCAAGAAAACTATTTGAATACAGAAAAACTGCAGTTTACTACCATCCTCCATATAATGGAAAAATATAAGCACACACAAACAAAGGTTTTAATGGCTATTTGGCGAAATTTAAGTTATTAAGGGGGTCGTCTACGTAGCGGCCCGATTTTCGAGCCTTTTTTTTCAAAATTTATTACGAAGGAACGAAAAAAGATATTCACCCACTTTTTCGTAATCGTAATCTTTCAAGTGGCAAGATCATAAAAATTATATTTCTACATAACCTGAACCTCTACATAACCTTGAACCTGCCCTCATCAGAATTTTTATATCAATTTCCCTGACGAGAGGAAGGAAGGGAGCGGACATACAAGGTAAAGTCTCTGATTGCGTTCAACTTGGCGAACGCCAGAACGATCATTGTCCCTGTCCAATCCAAGCTGATGCACAGCCTCCGCGCGGCCCTTCTGGATAGCTATTTGGCACCCGCTGAATAGTGAACTAATGTGTGCAGCGAGTCCAATCCCCAGGACTTAAAATTTGGGTTGTGCGCAGGGTTTGGTGCCCGCCCCGGAAAATCAAATACCAATGAAAGCCAGCAAACAAGCCTCGGAAGGAGCCCACAATGTTGACGACCACAGCAAACGATTTAAGGACCACGATTTGAGGATATGCATCTGGAATGTCCTTCCTCTATAGGGAAGGTGCCTCTATCCAACTTCGCCACCACGTCTCTCGGTTCACTCCGGCGAACGAACGACTGGCTTCGATCCGCATCAAGGCTAACTACTTTAGCATCAGCCTAATTTGCGCGCCTGCCCCGACGGAAGAGAAGGACGATGCGGCCAAGGATGCCTTCTATGCGAAGCTCGAGGACGTATACGACGGGTGCCCGGCCCATGACGTCAAAATCGTCCTCGGGGACTTCAATGCAAAGGTCGGGCGAGAAGGTATATTTGGTCGCACTGTCGGGCAGTTCAGCCTCCATACGACCACTACGAACAACGGTCTGAGGCTGATCGATTTCGCCGCGACACGAAACATGGTAGTTAGTAGCACCAGATTCCAGCACCTCGATATCCACAAGACCACCTGGTTATCCCCCGATCAATCAACCCGCAACCAGATTGATCCCATTGTGATTGATGGAAGGCATGCTTCTAGCATTCTAGATGTGCGCACGTTCCGAGGACCCAACATCGACTCGGACCATTACCTTGTTGCAGCCAAGGTACGCATGCGTCTTTGCGCAGCGAAGACCGCACAACCTAGTTGTGCGAAGAAAGCTGGACATCAGTAAGCTGCGATCACAAGGGGTAGCCGAAGCCTACTGCGCTCAACTCTCCAACCAGCTCGGTCGCTCCCCCTCTCCACCTGATGACATCGGCGGATTATGGGCTCACTTATCCCACTCTATGCGCGCCGCCGCAGAAAATGTCCTTGGTTTTCGACGCCCACCACAAAAAAACCAATGGTACGATGAAGAGTGTCGCGTAGCCACTGAAGAATGCTGCCTACAAGAAGACCCTGCAGTCGGCTGCCACGCGAGCCGTGGCAGAAAAATACCGGGAGGAGAGGAAGAAAGAGAGGTTTTTTTTTAGACGCAAGAAACGGGAGCAAGAAAGGCGCGAGCGTGAGGAAATCGAGAAGTGCAGGAGCAGGAATGACGCCCGAAAATTCTTCCAAAAAGTTAAGCGTCTCACGGAAGGATTTAAGGCCGGGGCATCTTCTGACGAAAACGGGGATCTGGTTACGGATGCGCAGGGTGTGCTGAGGTGGTGGAAGGAGCACTTCACCAAGCTGCTCGCAGGCGACGATGGGAACAATACCGCCAGTGGTGAAGATGTCCAGATGGCACCAATCGACGACGACGGTGTGGATGTGCCACCGCCCAGCCATGACGAGGTCCGGGTCGCTATCCAGCGACTCAAGAACAATAAAGCTGCAGGGCCGGATGGGCTACCAGCTGAATTGTTCAAGGCCGGCGGCGGTGAGCTGATTGGGTGCATGCATCAGCTCATTTGCAAAATATGGCTGGAGCGCCTGGTTTAGAAATTTGAAATTTTTATTTATGATAGTTTAATATGTTTGGAATTATGTCCTAAAATATTGAAATGAAGAGGCACTCTGTGCTGTGCATGAACGCTTTTGCAAGCATACTTTTAGGCATGCACTGTGAAGTACGGCGAACTGGTATAATTCGCTTGGTATAGTCCGATATGGCAAGGTTCGCGAGAAAT
This sequence comes from Melieria omissa, assembly GCA_963971225.1. Lineage (NCBI taxonomy): Eukaryota > Metazoa > Arthropoda > Insecta > Diptera > Ulidiidae > Melieria > Melieria omissa. The sequence continues at coordinate 48,656,535 of OZ020269.1, read as the reverse complement.
GGGCTGTGCGAGAATGGTCGAGCATTTTCCAATTGGAAGTTGCAAGAAACTTCGGCGCGATAAGAAAACTGGTATAAAAGCAGCAGTGTGCAGCGCAGTGAGTCGAGTCGGTGTTGAGCAAGCAATGGGGAAACATGCAATAGTAGAAGTGTAAAGTAGAACAAATGTAAAGCGATTGTTAGTTTTGACTACGTTGCGCTGAATAACTGAAGTTGCTTTATTTTCAAACACAATAAAACCGAACCTGGGAAAACTTTATATTTTCGTAACAATATTTTTTCTCTACTTGAACTCCTTCACGTCCAAATTCAGGAACAAAGCACCGCGCTCCGCTTACAACTCCTCCGCCTCCGAAACTTTAAACTCGTTTCCTGAAAAGTTAGTGTTTTTTCATCGGTTCCCATCATTACTCGAAAACTTATGAATCGAATTTAATAAAAATTGACACACACACTCTTCAGATGGGTTCGCGTAAACTGAACCATTTTGAGACACATCGTTAAACGAACAAAAAAAGTACGCTCATTGTTTATAACTACTCATAAGCACCGCATAACATAAGTTTCCCAACCGTATGAATACAAAACCCGAACGAGTTTGCGATGATGAGTCATTATGAGTATTGCTCACACAAACACTTGGTATCCGTCGGTATTCATTGTTGGCAGTGAGCAGTGGCTGCCGTTTTCAATTTTGTTTCAGTAGTACGTTATGATTTTTGGGTAGTATTTATGGACTTTGAGTAGTACACATGCATATTTTCTGTTTAAAAAAATGTGTAAAAAATCGCAAGGATTCATCAACTACTAAATCAAATACTAAGTTTGAAAACACATAAAAAAATTTGATTTATAAAAAATTGAAAGAAACAATGTAATTCAGTAACAAAAATGCATGTTAACAAAGCTTATATGTTTTTATTATAAACCAATAGTAATTTGTTTGGTGGCAAAGCGATAGTTAATCGCTTAAGTCCTAAGCGATAATCGATTTTGACCACAGATTTAATAATACTTAATAATACTTCTTTTTCGATGGACTTCAACGGAAACAATTTATACTGCTTTGATAAAATACTAAATCTTAACCAAAATGTGCTTTATATAATAGTGGAATTATATTAGCAGGCGTGGTTTAGCATGATATTCATATTTGCTGATATTTTGCTCAAATAAGGCAAAAACTGGCAAGATCTTTTCAACAATATATTAGCTTATTATTTGCATATCTAGAATACGTACAAGTTATAGCCTATTTCAGCCCAATTTATAACTATTTGTCTAAGGATATACTCTAAAAACCCCATTTTGAATATATTTTTATAAAAAAAATACTGCAATTTGTTTTTTAAGGTTTTTGGTAGTCAGGTTTTAAAATACCTGAAGTCAAACAATCGTACTTCCAAAGTTAACGGAATTTCTCCCCCTTCCAAAATAACCCCCCCCTTTGAACGATTTGGCCACGCTAGATCTCGCTGATCCCAACCCCTTCGAGGTAGCGCAGATCGATATAGTGATTGGCAGTGATCTCATCCCGTACATCATGCTCGAAGGTTTCCACCGAAATGTATGTGGCAGCTTACTCGCTCAACACACAGTATTCGGTTTGATATTAACACTAGAATGCCCGAGGCATTTTAGGTATGTCAGATTTTCGGGCATTCTAGTGTTAATAATTGCCTTGTTTGAATTCATAACTACTGTACAGTTATTGTCAGTGGCTTTTGCTGTTGAAATTAAATTACAGTGTAATTCTGGTACGTATAGTGTTTTGAATAATTTAAAAAATAAAAGACCTCAATGGAGTCAAAATGACTCCCTCGGGCATTCTAGTGTTAAACGGTCGAGTACCCTTGTCATCACCTTTGAAAAATGTCGCCGCGGTGCCAAATCACCATACGCACACTCAGGCCCGGATTAAGAAATTTGCCGCCCCTAGGCAGTTGCTAAAATTGCCGCCCCCCCCCCCCCCCCTATTAACATTTCTTGAATGGAGGAATTAGTTTGGTACGAATAGTTTTTTAATCAATAGAATGCTTTTTTCTGAGATCAAATATTTTATTTTATTATAATCAGTAGCCTTATAATAATGAGGTATATGACTTAATGTCATTCAACAATACCATTATTTATGCTATTATCTGTTGTACAAAAATTATTTCTTATTGGCTCATATTTTTACGTCGTGTTTTTAGAATGGCAAAGTCATTGATAATGTCATCACAATCTAGAGACATGAGCAAATCTGATTCTATAGTTAACAAAGCAAGTGCATTTAATTGTTCCGCAACCAGCTTTGATCTCAAATAATTTTTTACTCGCCGCAGCACAGAAAATGATCGTTCAGCGCTACAATTTGATACGGGTGTGCAAACAAGCATTCGGTACGCTATATCAACATTCGGAAAAACTGTGTAGAGCTCATTGCTTCTTAATAATTTCAGCAGATCCATAGGAGAATTTTTTTCCATATTCTTTTTGGCGCAGTAACTTTTAAATAAAATAATTTCATTTGCAAACGATGCCTTGATGTCTTGATCGTAAAAATTTATCAACTGAGCAGATTTTTCACGAATTTCTTCTTTGTTCAAACAATGCATGTCTGTAATAACTGAAAATTTCTGATAAAGGACTTTGTACCTCTTTTTTGTAATTCCGATAAAATTTTATCTAAAATGACGTTAAAGGTATTTATTCTAAAGTTTTCCCGGCCAACGAGTTCAACTTCCCCATCTCTCGATTCATCGCATCTAAGTTTTCTTGTCTTTTTTCGCGTAGTAGCCGTTTTGTATTCTTGATTTTCGGAAACAGCGAGCGCTTTTTTTTCATACAAAACAAAATCTTCACGCGTATCACTAATCATTTCGGTCAAACCTTCTAAAAGTTCAATTACCTCAACGATCGTTGTATTGACATTTTGTAATTTCTTACTCACAGAATTTAAAGAAGATAAGAGGAAGCTCCACAACTGTTGCATAAACGCAGTTTCTAACAATTCAAGTTGTTGTCGAATACCGAAGGCTTCGTTTCGCGTTACACATTTTTCAGTGAGATCATTTTCTATTTCTTCCAAAGCTGAGATGACTTCTGGGGAATGATGTTCAAGAGCGTGAACGGCATCATCTTGAGCTGACCACCGAGTGCTTGACAGTGACTTCACAGTAATTATTCGTCGAGAGTCGGAATTTTCACAGTTTTTCGTTAAGATTTCCCAGCGGTGGGTTGATGCAGAAAAAAAATTGTACACGTTCTGGATCGTTGCAAAATACGTTACGGCCATCGGACAACTTTCTGCGGCATGTTTTCCAACTAAATTCAAAGAATGAGCAGCACAAGGCGTATAATCGGCGAATTTGTTGATTTCTTTCATTCTTGCTTGAAGCCCTGTGTACGGCCCAGACATGTTTGCAGCGGTATCGTACGCTTGTCCTAGACAATCGCTGATGTTGATGCTAAGGGATTCGCGCGTTGACAAAATAGCATTTTCAAGATTCTGAGCTTTGTGTCCTGGATTTTCGATAAATTGAAGAAAACGCTCCACAGGAACTCCATCTTCTTTCACATATCTTATGATAAATGACAGCTGATCAACGTGAGAAATATCAGGAGAAGAGTCGACAATCATCGAGTAATATTTGGCTACCTTGATTTCTTTGACGATTTTCCCCAGGACTTTTTTCCCCAGAAGCTCGATGAACTCATTGCAAATCGTTTTTGATAGATAATTTGTTCTGTCTCTACCTTTGTTCCCGAATCTGTTAATATGTTCAGCAATAAATGGATCAAACTGAGCGATCAATTCTAGTAGCATCATGTAGTTGCCATTATGTTGTGAACCGAATTTTTCGTCGTCACCTCTGAATGGGAGTCCCCGTGAGGCTAAACTTTTTATTACAGCTACGATTCTTTTTAAAACGTTTCTCCAATAGGAAATTTCTTGCTCATATAAAAGTGTGATGTTTGCATCGATTCTTCCTTGGATTTTAGCTCTGTCCTTGAATTGAATACTGCAATCATGATGAGCATTAGAATTTTCGTGATGTGTGATGCGATGTCCAACATTCTTCCAGTCGTTGAACCCATCGTTGGCAAAAGACGATTTCTCCCCAAATAAAAGGCATGGAACGCAATAAACTCTGCCTTTGCTAACGGAGTAGGCAAGCCATGGTCGAAGAGTTTTTTCGCCATTTAAGAGAGTTCGATAAAAGAAAGAAGCTGTAAAGTAGCGCGTGCAGTCATTATAAATCCTTTTGGACTCCGAAAAATCAGCATTGATGTTCTGGTCGAAACCGGTCCGAGTTATATGATCACGAAGTTCGTCATTGATAATCCATGTTGCCGGATCAGTTAGATCATTCATTGGTAAGATTTCTTTGCAAGGAATATTGCCCGCGTTCTCGGTAGGTGAAATATCTCTGTTGTCTGTCATTTCATCTTCTCCCATTTGTGTATGCGAATCAGACATGGAATCAGAGTCGTCTTCATGCTGACAGTTGGAATCTGCACAAATAAAAAGAAACAGCGAAAAGTGACGAAAGAATGGGAACCACGCCAAATAATTTGGCTGTGTTGTATTATTTGATGTTTCCGCTTTCATTTAACACCTAACTCATTGAAACGCCTTGAAATTCCATATTTTCCAATAATACCTTCTAGGTCATTATAAGCTTTCGAAGTTTCTTCTTCAACTTGTTCGGAGTTCGTTGTTTTGAAGAACGTAGTTAACTTCGGAGTTTTTGCTAAGACTTCTACATTTTTCTTCGATTTTTCTGCCGCCCGTTTGCGGTACTCAGCCCCGCTGAACCTTTTACGATTGTCACTCATGATAAATGCAGCGTTGAAAAAAGTCGTATATCGAAACTTCTAAGAAAAAAAGGTTAATTTTGGCTTCAAGTGTAAATTGTACTATAGCGTACTTTGGAATAAACTTATTGCAAGCTTACACACGCAAGCATTTTATTTGGAATAAGCTTCCGAAATGTTGGAAAAATGTTTGGATTCAATTGTTATGCAAACGGAATTGACCCTTACTGAAAAACTTACTTCTACAAACTTAATGCAAACGTTTTAGACAAACATAATCCAAACATTTTGTAAACGTTTATTATAAGCTTATAATAAACTTATTAAACAAGCTCATTCCTAATGTGATGCAAGCTTGTAGTAAGTTTATTCCAAATGCAAATTTTTCGCTGGCTATAAATTGGAATAAATTTGCACGCTTGCATCACATTTGGAATGAGTTGTCAATAAGGGTCGATTCCGTTTGCCTTAAAATTGGATCCAAACATTTTCCAAACATATCGCAAGCTAATTCTAAATAAAATGCTTGCGTGTGTAAGCTTCACTTTGCTTCAAAACACTTTTATTCACTTTAAATGGAATTTTTTTTTATTTATTGTATACTTTCTCTGACTGAGCTGAGGAAACGTACGACACCAAATGAGAAATTTAATTGAAAAATCAATGAACTTGCAATTTTTGTTTGAATTTTGAAGCCTCTAAATGCGACGCATGCCTTGATGTAAATTTGATCAAATTGCCTTTACTCGAGTAAAGGTTTGCAAAAAGTAGAAAACGTTTGCGATTTGAAAGCTTGGAAAATGTTTGCAAACTCGCTTTCAAGCCAATTGTTTCCAAATGTGTTTGCCTATTCAACATTGGAAAATTTTGGAATAAATTTGGAAAACACTTCCGCATGTAAGTTTGGAAAATGTTTATTAATTCATTGAAAATAAGTTTAGAAAACATTTACGGTTTATAAGTTTGGAAAACGTTTGCTCACTTGCTTACAAGCAATTTGTTTCCAAACGCGTTTGTCTGATTGTTCGCTGGGAACCCGCTATACAAAATTTTTGCTTGTATGACATGCGCATTCTGTATGTTTATTTTATTTGCTTGTATAAATAGATTTTTTTCTCGATTCAGGCATTTTACACTTAGAATGTTGGTACGCGTGCCAACAAACCAGGCGGGAAATTCAATTCCCACGAATTGAACAAGTTTTCAAAGTTTCCGCTAAAATTTGCCGCCCCTCAATTCTTGCCGCTCTAGGCGACTGCCTACAATGCCTGTATGGTAAATCCGGGCCTGCGCACACTGGTCCCGCCCTTCAAAAAACCTTCTTACTCCAAAGGAAGCTCTTTCTGACATGAGTGCCGCCCTCAATCGCGTAGGGTTTCCACCCAAGGAAATAAAGGCAAATCACACAGAATCCACCATCCCTGCACACTCAAACTCGAAATAGCAAACACCCCCCTTCGTTGCCAAACGTTTCGCCCCCCGCAGGATGGCTATCGCCCCCAATGAGACCGCGAGAAAGGTTACAACACAAACGTTGACTCGATGCAAGGCGTCAATACGCACAGCAATTAATGGAAACTGTGACCCCCTCGCATCTCCACATTGCACCGCCCATACAATCAACCTCGAGCGCACCTATCACGGGTCCAAGTCAGTCGCCATTCCCGTGCGACCTGCCCTAAGCGCCTTCACTCCTCCGACGGTAACTCAAGCGAAGCCTCTCGCTTGACAATCCGATCACACCCCACACCAACGATGTCAAAATCATTTCCCACAACTGACATCTCCTCTTTTTGCAGATTCGGCGCAAGCACCCCAGCAGCTACCCACCAAACAACCCCGCATGTCAGCACCGAGCATCATCTGCGAAGAGACCCTCATCGCACTCCCCAGCGCTCCGGCATCACGGAACGGCGACAACCCTCCAGCCGTCAGCCCACTGTACAGCTAGTCAGCCGCGCATCACCGCCAGCCAGCCGTCAGCCGCAACGCTTCGTCACACCCGATCCCACGCGGACGAGCAACCCCCACAAAATATAATTGCAATCTGCAATGGCGGCCGCGATGTTTAGATGAGTGCTGTATTTCGTGATCCGTCGATCGATTTTAACCCTTACTTTACCCTGTTTGATTTCGATTTTCAAAAAACTGAGAAACACGTGTTTGATTATTTCGCATTTGAAGTACTTTTACCAAGTTTGAAGACAAACTGGCAAACAAATTTAATTTCTCCATACAAACTCTAAACCCTTGGTTTACTTCGTTAAATTTAGACTTTCGCAAAAGAAATAATATGTGTTTAAGGGGGTATTCCGTAGTGACGCGCCTTTTTCTGGTAGATTTTCAAGAATTTTTTTCTCAGAAAATATAAAAGATATTCAATTTTCTGCCATATATTTATACATATATCATGTATACAAAATAATTTTTACTGTTGCCATACATAAAAATTACGGCTTCCAGAGCGAGTTGAAATTAAGTCGTTTCCAGCGCAGAGGAAAACGGTAGACCTGATTGCAGCTGTCTCGGAAGTCTAAAACATTTTTTAGAATCTGTGTAACGTCAGCTATCGTGTGAACTACGGAAAAGTAAAAATATTGAAATTTAGAAAAGTTATGCAAATTTAAAAAATATATGTGATTTGAGGGTTTTTTTTCAAAGTAAATGTTGGATTAAGAAAAAACTACTTATTGTATAGACACAATTTTAGACAGTACGATAGCGACATGTATGTAGAATATTCAGTTAAACTTTTAAGCAAATCGGCTTAGTAGAACTTGAGCTATTATGTCTACCAGTTTGAAAAACATGGTTTCAAGAAAATGAGGATTTAAGTTTTGGGTTAAGATAATTTTTCGGTCGGCGCGCCGACTTTGACATCCCATAACTTTCGGAATTTTCGAGATATTGGAAAAATACTTTCACAGTTTAAATTGTAAATACGTTGAGATTATGAAAATGTAATAAAAACAATTTCGAAGCCGTCACTGCGGAAAACCCCCTTAATTATTTTTGATTTAGAATGTTTTCTGCAATATTTAAGGCAATAGGCCTATCGGTTCATGTTTTTTCGTAGTCTTTCCGTATACAAACCTTAATTCTTGGTTGACCCCGTTAAGTTTTGATATTCGAAAAATAGAAAAATACGTGTAGAATTCTTTTTTATTTGAAGTATTTTCACCAAATTTGAAATCAATAGGCTCATTAAAATAGGTTTCTTCCAGGGACGGACGCAGAAAAAAATTTTGGGGGGGGTCCGATCGAAAAATTTGGATAATTAAACAGTTCGGCTCTAACAAAACGTAACGTTTTATTTGTGTTTCACAAACTTAATATTTATAACTTATGATTGTTCATTGAATCGCGTGTTGATTGGCGGTTTGCGAGTTTTATTTTCCAAAAAATAAATACAAGACAAAAATCAATTTTTGGGTAAAAGTAGCTAAAAATTGTGATCATAATTAAAAAAAATGTATTTTCACTCAATTGGAATTTCATTTAACGTTATAATATTTTATAATATAAGAAGCATTAATTGACAGCACACGAATCAAATGATGAAATTGCAATACATATGATCTACTGCCTTTAATATTAGGCAGACTATTTACAGAGTGATGTCAATTCTTCTTGTTCTTTTTGCGAGAATATCCAGAATTTGATCACTGGTAACATTCACATCTCTGTGAATGTTAAGAAGCGCCAGTCCATTCAGTCGTTCCTCTCCAGTCCGGTTGCGCAAGTAAGTTTTTAACCTTCGCAAAGTGGAGAAGGACCGTTCACTAGAGGCAACTGTGACCGGTAGTGTCCCACAAATTTGAAGAAGCCTGTATATCTGGCTGTAAAATCTTCTATTGGAAACGTTTTGGTACTTTTTCTGTCAAAAAATAAACAAACGAAAAATGCATCTTTCTCGCACTACAGTAGGTTGCGAGTCGTCTAACGATAGTACTAATTATACATGTGGCATGATAATAACACTCAATTACTACTGTGATCTTGACCAGAAAAGTTGTGAAAATAAACTGAAAATTACGAAATAAAGTGGAATGAATCATATTTGTAATGTACCAACTTGTGATGTGGACGATTTAGTTTATACGGTTGAAAGACCGTGTGCTGTAAGGGGTTTTGAAAAAGTCTGAGATTTCGGGGGGGGGGGGTCCGGACCACCCCCCTGCGTCCGTCCCTGGTTTCTTCATACAACACCTTAACCCATGTTTTGCCCTTTTAGACCCCGAATTTCAGAAAATCCTTTTTGAACGAAGGTTGATTTTTTTAAATGTACCTACACTGCAAATTTCATATTTGTAGCTTCAGTGGTTTGACCTGGATGGAGTGCATATGTTTTGCATATATTTTGCATATTTCGTGCATATTTGGTGTGCATATAAATCCTATACCTAGTGATTATATTAGAAACATTCCATAAGAAATTTTTTAATTTTTATATTCGGACTCTGTATTTTAGAGTGTTTTTCTATGAGAGCAACCACATTGTTGTGGCTGTAATAATTACTTAAACAAAAAACTTATTACGCATAACGAAAATTTGAATATTTCTTCATTTAACTACTTTAGCCAAAATTAAAAAAAAAGTATCTAAATTGAAAGAAAACATCTTCTCTGCTCTCTCGCACGCGCGTGCACTCGCTAGTATAGCTAAATTCTGCAAACAATTCTTATTGATATCACAATAAACTTTTTCCTACATCTTCTCCGACATAATTACTCGTTTACAAATCAAAACAACAACCAGCCATAAACAAATTAAAATCAGTTCGAGTTTTTAATAAACGCCACGTGTATGGTGACAATTTACGCTCAATAAGTGTATATAGGAGACAACTCTCAAAAATGAACGAACCACCTGACCGGTCATCTCTCGGAAAAGTGGCACTGCCATGCCTGGAATTCGATAAGTCAAAAAAACTAAAAACTTTCTCACTGGGCCCAAAGTACATGGTTATGACCAGAATACTCAGCGACGAAACACTACTCAAAATTTCTCATTTTCTCATAAAAAAAGCAATAGACAATGTGTGTGGAGATGAAGTAAAAATGTGCAAAAAGTTAAGAAATGGCACCATTCTAATACAAACTAAAAACCTTACTCAAGCGCAAAAACTAGTCACAATAACGCAACTAACTCAAACCATATCAGTAGAGGTAACCGAACATACCTACCTCAACTACACTAAAGGAGTGATATACCCAGACGACCTTAGGGGCATAAACGAAACCGAAATCTTCGAAGAATTGAAAAGCCAAAATGTAATCGAAGTCCGCAAAATCTTGAAAAGAGTTGAAAATAACCTAAAAGAAACCGGCCTCGTCATACTCACCATTGCATCAACAACTTTGCCCGAACACATTTTTATAGGTTTTAAAAAAACCTCAATACGTCCCTACATCCCACTCCCCATGAGATGCCGCAACTGTCATCGACAGTGACCCAACCAAAGATAAATGCAACAACGCATACGTCTGCATAAACTGCGCAGAAGACGGCTCCAAATGCGACCACTACGTCTACGACAAAAAGTGCCCTATATTTCTAAAACAAAAAGAAATACAGGCAATCAAAACGCTGCAAAAAGTTGACCACAAAGCAGCGCTTTCGATCTACCAGGAACATCACCCTCTCTCCTCCACTACATATGCTAGTGTAACAAACAACAACAACAACGTCAAGCCATCAGACAACACCCACAATACTCACCTCGAAAAACCCATGAGTAGCGGCTCTACTCCAACACCAGGAACACTATTCCCCACACCACGCTCTCAGTCTCCACAACCAAACAATATCATCAACACCAACACTATGTTACATCAGACGCCGGCTTTATCATGTACACGCTTATCTGACACAAAGATTAAAATCCTACCAAAAAATACACCTAAGCGATTAGTACGGCAACTTAAGTCCAAGAAAAAGAAGGATTCCATGAACCCCTCTGTCTCCTGCAGCGCCAGTGATAACGATGACACCATGGCATAAGAACATTAATAAAAACATCAACACCTGTCCAAAAAATCTCTACTCCATTAATTTATTCACCTACTATATATATATTAACATCTCTGTACTTAAAACACTTTTTGTAAATTCTCCACTAAAATCCACAATTATATTACCTACTGTAACTTTTCACATTGCAATTCTTAATTCTAACTCACCACACTATGACAATTAAAGTAATTCAATGGAACATCCGTGGGTATAAAAATAATTACAGTGAACTCCAAATCTTAATAAAAAAGCACAAACCTGCAATCATTACCCTTCAAGAAACCCACCTATCTTCTACCCAAAATATTCCTATCCCGCTCAATTTCGAAATATATGCTCACAACCACTCTATCAATTCTTTTGGTGGAGTTACTATCCTAATCCTCAAATCAATCCAACATAAACTAGTTACTCTCAACTGTGAGGTGGAAACAGTCGCCGCAGCCATTACTTCCAAATCAAACTTCATTATTTATTCTACATACATCTCTCCCAGCATCAGAATCACCTCAACCTATTCAATACCGTCGATCCCAATCAAACCCTACAGCTCATCACTGGTGACTTCAATGCTTGGCATACCAACTGGGGATCACCCTACAACAACTCCAGAGGGAAAATTATAGATAACTTTATCAATAACTCAAACACAATCATTTTGAACGATGGGTCACCGACCCACCTTAGCTCACACCGAACCCTTACCCACGTCGACCTAACCCTTTGCTGTCCTATACTCTCCCTCCAAGCTAACTGGAAAACTGAAAATAATCTCTTTGGAAGCGACCATTATCCCATCATAACGACACTATTCGAAAGTCAGACAAACGAAATTACTAGAATTAAACCTCTGTTTAAAACCGCATCCGCTAACTGGCAACTCTACCATGATGAGTCTTCTAAAAATTCAATTTCACTCCCCATAAGCAGCAACATAAATAAAGAAGCTGCGTTACTACATCGAATTATTTTGAAAAGTACCAACGTAGCTATCCCACTACCAAGACTAAATCACCAGAAAACTAATGTGCCATGGTGGAACGACCGACTTAACCAACTACAAAGGGATAAACAACGAAAATGGAGAGAGCTACAGTACAATATAAATACGGAAAATTTAATAAATTACAAGCGCGCTAATGCCCTATTCAAGCGCGAACTAAAATCTTCTAAACGAATAGCCTTAATGAAATTCACAACTGACATTAATCCCTCATCCAGCTCTCGCAAAATATGGTCCAACATACGTCGTTTCTGTGGCCTTCGGCTACGGCATGGTATCCACTGCATACGCTCACCCGATCCCACCTCCAACTCGCCAAGTAACGTAGTATGCAATAACTCCGCAATTTCAGAAACGTTCGGAAAATTCTGGTCAAACGAATCCTCTGACTCCAACTTCCACCCAGACTTTCAAACTAAAAAACGCACTAGTCTCAATTCCGACTTGCTGCACACCACCAATCAAAATGCAGCACAAATCAAAACATCTATCTCCAACATCGAACTTCTAGGTGCTCTGAAAAAACTTAAAGGGAAAACGCCAAGTACCGATAGAATTACATACACAATGCTAGAAAACCTTTCTGCAACAGTTAAGAAAAGACTTCTCAATCTCTATAATAATATTTTCAATTCGTACATACCACAATCTTACAAAATTAGCACCGTCATACCAATCCTTAAGCCAAACGCTGATAAAACCGATATTAAATCATACAGGCCAATATCTCTCAATCCCTGCTGTGCAAAAGTACTTGACAAAATAATAGCAAATAGGCTTTGGTGGTTTCTCAATTCGGGCAAACTTCTCAACAGCCACCAAATGGGCTTTAAAAAGGGTAGATCGGTAACTGATAGTCTAGTCTATCTCGACTATCTGATTACCGATTCCCTCTCTTCCAAAAGCCATTTATCAATAATTTCTCTTGACTTTGCCAAGGCCTTCGACAAGATTGGCATACACTCAATCATTGACCAGCTACAACAATGGCAATTAGGACCTAACATTATCAGGTATATAAAAAATTGCATGACTAAAAGACAAATCAAAGTCCGCGTAGGCACAGCACTCTCAAGTAGCTACCCACTGTGCAATGGCATCCCTCAGGGGTCACCTTTATCGGTCGTCCTATTCTTAGTCGCTTACGATAAATTAGCCTCAATAATCTCTTTACACAAAGAATTAAAATTCTGCGCTTACGCTGACGATTTCCATGTAATAAAACAGCTTGAAAAATCAAACAACACCCATATTAACCTCGATACACTATGCGAGCAAATTCCTTCATGGTGTAATTATTCGGGTGCTGAACTCTCAACCAGCAAATGCAAACACTTACTTATCTGCAGGAAGCGCAGATGCCAGTCTTCTCTCTCTGTTAATAACCGCGCAGTTCAACAAGTCGACAATATGAAAATATTAGGAATAGTATTCCAAAAAAACGACAGATGGAATCTACACTGCAATCAACTTAGAAACTCTCTCACTCCCCGCCTAAATATAATAAAATGTCTTACCAATAAAAAATTCAACTGCAGCACTCACACACTACTAGAAGTAACAAACGCTTTGATCATGTCTAAAATCGACTATGGAATTTTCCTGTACGGTTTCGCCCCCAAAGCTGTCCTCCGCAAAATAAAAACTGCCATAAGCACAGCGACGCGCTTAGCGCTGGGCGCGTTTAGATCTACTCCGATAACGAATATACTTTTTAAAGCCAACATTAAGTCGATCGAATTAAGGCGCGATAGCTCTGTAGCTAAACTCACCAGATCATTCATAACCAGCGCAAACACACCCTTAGAAAAACTCATTCTATATCTACAGAACAACAACAAACACACCAAAACTCAGTCTCTTATATGGAAAGTAATACAGAGGAGTAAACAACTTAACCTCCCATTCCTGCCAACAACCTTTATAAATGCTGCATCCCCACTATGGTCCTTGCCATCAAGTACAATTAACACAACACTTCTCAAACAAAACAAAGCCAGTACTTCAAACGCTCAATTCCAAGCAGAATTTAATGAATTATGTGATAATCTAACAGACCACAATCTCATCTTCACAGACGGATCAAAAAATAACTTCTCAACGTCTTTCAGCGTCACAAGAAGCAATTCAATTATAATTAACGCCATCCTTCCACAATACTCGTCTATCTTTTCCGCAGAAATTATTGCTATCTACGAAGCCACCTTATACTGCAAATCCAAAAATGTCAAGTTTGCAATATGCAGCGACTCCCTTTCAGCTCTGGAAGCAGTTCGAAATCCAGAAAATCAAAACTTCTATCCCACTACTATCAGAAACGCTCTTATTGATTGCTTCCCCAATATCATCCTCATTTGGATTCCCGGACACACACAAATTAAAGGCTGTAGCAACTGTAGCAAGGAACTCATTAACAATTTACCGTAGCATAACTCTAGGGGGAGACATTACCAATACGTACTACGAAAGCATAGCATAAGTCCAGGGGCGGACATTCTTTTTCATTTACATACAGTATGGATATGGTAATTCTCACTATGTTTAAGTTCGAAAGTGGGTAAAAGGGAGATGCACCGCCAGTTTGGTATCGCTTCCTCGACGGTAGTTGAGGTAAGAGATCAGGCATAGCCGACCAAAAACGGCCAGCCATTTTTGTAATATCGTGACTTGCACGGGAGTAAGCATGGTTCGTGGTCACCGAAGAGGGACCGTTCCAGAGCTCTCCTACATCGGCAGCAAGGGACTGCACGGATTCGTGGTCACCGAAAAGGGGCCGTTTCCTTTTCCCAGTGCTGCCGACGTCACGATAATAATTTGGAGTAGCTGCGGCCAGTCCAAAGATTAATTTATATTTATCCCATTTCAGAAACAACAAAACTGTCTTAACCTTCGTGGCAACCCACATTCAACTTTGAAACCATATTTAAGATCATATTGTAACATATTTTAAGAATAAACGTTACTCTTACAAGGCAATGATTTCGCAGACAGTACTGCCAAATCAGCCCATACATCCCCCTTCTTATGTACCCCAACTTCAATGTCATAGATATACTTAAATCCATCAAAACCGAGTACAACCAACTCCATTCTCAAACTATTCACACAACTTCCCCATGGTACAGAACAATAAATGCAAACCTAAACAATTCAATAATGTACACAAGATCAGCAAACGAAGTAATAGATAGGAAAGATATGACAAATTTCATCAGACTTAGATTAGGACATAGCAGACTGTCCCACCAACACTACTTCAACCAACGCGATTCCCCACCCCCCTGTCCAATATGCAACTCCTACCCAGCTCCAAATTCACTCCTACTTCACATCCTAAGCCTTTGCCCTATACTACAACCTATTCGTAACCAAATTTTCCCTAGCCAATCCCCTCTCTCAGCACTGTCTACACCCACAACAGAAAACATAAAAAATATTATACTATTTCTAAATAAAAGCAACTTAACCCATCTCATATAAATAGGGATATTAATAGAAAAACAAGTATTGTGATAACAACCATGTAAATACATACTACCTAATTCTCAAACTTACGAGCTGAAGGCCGTCGTAGCTCTTGCTCCCCTCCCATTAGTTTGTAATTTTAATTATAAGCTAATGTAATAAATAAATAAATAAAAAGTTATCTAATTTGTCTGCTTCTTCTTCCTTAACTATTTTAAGATATACCATTAAAAAACGTGCATACTTCTCTTCTTTAAACTTAAACATTCAGTTTATTAATTTCGCATTTTTCCTAAAACTTCAAACAATTCTAAGGACCAATAAAAAATATATTCCTGGAACCATAGAAATATATTCCTGGGTTCAGAAGTCCACAAAGTAGCATGTTGCCATAGTTGTGGCAACAAAATAGCGAAAGGGTTAAGTACTTCGAGCTTCAGCAAAGCCTCCTTATTCTGATTGTTATTGGTACTTCCCCAAACGCGGTGGTGTGTGTTATAGTCCATACAAAACGGTTGTTGGAGACTCTAGCGTATTCCACTACCCTCACTAGATCCCTCGTTGGTAGATTAACCGGAGAGTCAAAAGGGATGAACACCGACGCCATAATGACGATAGCATAGCTATCACCGTTCAGTTCTAAAAACTGTATTCAGGAAACAGCACTGGGTTGTATTCCAGGGCAACCGCTATACAAGTTTTAGGTCTTGGTAACCCTGGCTTCACGGTAATATAACCAGTAAATGACGAAATAAATGACCTCTGTTTGCGGTACTCCAAGGCGATGACATAATAAATACGAAGCCGCTTTGGAATATTCAAAGTTTATTTTAGAGAGTGTCTAGGAAGTGCTTGAAGCCACAGCCCAGATTTTCTAATCCAGCCGGCATCTGACCTTGCAGATAAGAAATGGAGCCGCGCTCATCAATGGTCTGAGCCGATGTCTCATCGACACTTCTGAAATTTTTACACGAAACTGATTAGAAACCGTTCTCCATGCAAAATATTTAAATAAATATTATAAGCACCGAGTTACCACCATATAAAATGTTGTTAATTTCTTTTTATTAAAAGTATATACCAGGAATTTTATCAACTTATAAACAAAGATACAATTTCAAACAAAAGTGTCCAGCTCCTTGCCTACGCTGATGACATTGATGTCATCGGGCGTAACAAGCGAGATTTCACCGCTGCCTTTGCGGCTCTAAAGAGAATCTGCCAAAATGGATCTGGTGGTAAATGAGGGCAATACGAAGTATAAGCTCTACACGCAGCGGCTAGGGTCTCACGTCCAGGCCGACAGATGTACTTTTGAAATTGTCAATGAATTCGTCTACCTTGGCACCGCTGTTCACAGCAGCAATGATGTCAGCCTGGAGATAAAGCGAAAGATTACTCTTACCAACAGGTACTACTACGGTCTCGGTAGGCAATTGGCAGAGACCTCTCTCTACCGACAAAACTTGCACTCTATAGGACGCTTATCTTGCCCGTGCTCCTCTATGGCGCAGAAGCATGTATAATGACACGAAACGACATAGCGGCCCTTGGAGTGTTCGAGAGGAAGGTACTTCGTAGAATGTTCGACCCTGTTCATATTGACGACGACTATCGTATACGAACCAATAACGAGCTGTATGAGCTGTATAAGAACATGGACGTGGTGCAGCGAATTAACGTTTAGCGGCTACGCTGGCTCGGTCATGTCTGCCGTATGGATGACGAAGCTCCGGCGAAAAAGGTGTTCGATGCGATAGTTAGAGGCCGACGGCGAAGAGGGAGGCAGTGTCTCCGGTGGAAGGACCAAGTTGAAGAAGCCCTGTTATCTCCTGACGGGACCAACTGAAGAACGCGCGCGCAAAGCAGAGACGCCTGGAGAGAAGTTTTGCGGCAGGCCGTAACCCGATAACGGGTTGTTGTGGCCAGTTAAGTAAGTATAAACAAAGGTAAAATCTATCTGAATACTAAGTTACATTGTACAGTTCAAGCTCAATTTTAGCGACTAATTAAAACCAGACCTGTCACGAAAACTGAATTTTCGCGATAACAGAATCCAAAATTTTATTCTAAACTTTTTTGTAATTTTTAAAATTAGAATTGTTTTTATTGATATATTTACATTTTAAACATTTTTAAAGAAATTGGAGATTTTGATTTTGTTTTTTTGTGGCAAATTATTTTTTAAAATAACAGCTGAACCACGTAGTTCATATAATGCTGTTGTTGGCTTAAAAATACAAAAAGGTTAATATAAAAAAGACGGGAATTTCTTTTTTGGTTAGACATTGTAAAAAAATAAAAAAACACACGATTTTTCATAAACTGTCGCGATTATAGAACCTGCAATGTTAAAAATTAAGCCGTCACGATAATGGGTAGTCGCGAATACCGAGCTTGCACTGTACTTCCCAAACACCGAAATTCACCATTAAAATTTAACATGAGCACTGAGTGTCCAACTCACGATTCCAAGGTTAAACTAGAGTCAAGCTCGCACTGAAATATTGACCTGAGTCAATCAGCCCTGTTCCAGAATCCGAATCGGATTTGAATCGAACTGAAATCCTATTCCGATTTGAAGTAGTGTTCTGCAATCCGAACGGAATTGTCACATTCGAAGTTTATTTCGAATCCGATTGTTAGCAAATTAAACACACGTTCAATCAGCTGTTTGCTTGAAATATTCAAATGAAAAAGGCAATTGTAAAATGTTGAGATTTGTTATTTTATTAAATAAATTCGGTTATTTTATTGGCAGTATTGTTTGAGAACGAACAGTCCGCCGTTGAAAAAGTGAAGCGCAGAATTTAGCGAGACTACAGCAATCCGATGGAAGTGTCAGATTCTTCGTAACTAATACAAGATATTTCAGTTATGTTCAAAATTTCCTATTTAAGTTTTATTGCTCAGTACCGCCTTAATAAAGCAGCATTCAACATGATCTTGACCAAAGTGAAACCTTTTCTCCGGCAGTGCTCTATCCCGCCAGATTTGAAATTGACGACGGCTTTGCGATTTCTTGCCGAAGGAGGCTATCAACGATCACTAGAAAAGGCAACCGCCTCTTCCATTTCGGAAAGAAACGGTCTATACGCTATTTAAAAAATTGTTATTCAGCTCACAGTTTTTTGCGTTTCCTGAAAAACTAAAACATTTTCAGTTGTCACCTTTGTAGTGGATGTGCGATATATTTCCCTTAAGGGGGTCGTCTACATAGAGGCCTGATTTTCGAGCCTATTTTTCAAAATGTATTACGAAGGAAGGAAAAAAGATATTCACTCACTTTTTTGTTTTTTGCTTATTTAATCATAATCTTTCAAGAGGCAAGGTCATAAAAATTATATTTCTACATATTCGAGTGCGATGACCTTGAACCTGCCCTCATCAGAATTTGTATATCAATTTCCCTGCAAGATTTTGGGCCAACCACGTAACCTACAACAAAAAATGAAACTAATCTATAATTGATATTACATCAGCTATGCTTAGACACGAGCTTTTTGTAAAATTCAAAAATCTCTCGAAATGGTGGACAGTTTCGACAGAAAAAATATTTTTCCCTTTTTTTCAAATGTTTATTGCCTGTTATAATAAAAAAAACAACAATATTTTGTGAAAAGCTCGTGTCTAACCCTAGCATGCTTTCTAAGGAATTAAAAAAAGAAACCGAATCGATGCGTGTACAACTTTTCTTAAAATCGTGCAAGTTAGAAAAATACGACTTTCGGGGAAACGCGTTTAAAGTTCACAGGGAGGGAGCGTGCTCAATATCCGTGAAGAGTTTACCCAAATCCTTTGAAAATAACATTCCTCACGTCTTCCAAATGAAAATTATGTAACAAAAAAGATTTTTTGAAACTTTATACGTAGACGACCCCCTTAAAAAACAATGGCGATGGTAACAAACAATAACAAATACTTTTTCCAGGTAAGCATTAACTTTATTTGTTACAAGGCAAGGTATTACTAAGAGAACTAAAATAATCAGTACTTAAGAACAGGTTAACATTCGAAGCAGTCAAAAGTTTCATTTGGCCGTGAAATAATACATCTGAAATAATTTTTTCTGCGAATATCGCTTGAGTAGGTTCCATTATACGAAGTTTGTGCGCAATTATTTTTCCAAAATGGGCAAAATGATCATCCACGTTACTGTGAATGCTTCTGCACGCTACTGAAAACATTTTCTCAAAATCCACTGCACTAAAATCGACTTTTAATGTTTTTGGTGCAACTTCCGTTTCATTGTGCAGCTGAGACGACAATGATGAAGACCTTTTCCGACCTATCCCATGCTTGGTTGTGCGTGCCACTATTTCCATACCAGGCTCAAACACTTTTGATTCCGCTGAATTAAATTTACCCGCTGGACTTAGTTCATCGCCTTTGCATTTGTTATTGCTAAGACCTTCAAATATTGTTGAATTACTATTTAACGACAAATTAGAACATTTTGCTCCACTCGATGTACCATTTACCACGTTCATAGTTTCCTTAGAAATGTCAGACAAATTAGCCAAGGGAGGTTTATCTCTAGATTGATACATATTCCTATCACAAAAATTTGAGGTACATTCAGATTCTGCAAGACGAGTTTCGGTATCGGAATTGTGGAAAACACTTTGCACATCTCGTTTCAACTTCCTATCAAGAGTTTCTTCATCTTTCAGAAACATGAGTGATTCGAAGTACCTCCGTTTTGGACAATAGTGATCATCTCTTTCGCCTTTAGTTTTCGATTCAACTATTTTTCTAAGCTGGTGGCGGAACGCACATCGCAAATTATTAATCTTTTGTTTTGTTCTCTCAATATTGTAGTGCTCTCCATGTTTCGCTGCGATCTCGATCAATTTTAAATACGCTTCCTGCCTCTTAGCTCTGTTCTTAAAATTTGCACAATCGGCTTTCCACAAACAAGGATTATTTTTGTATTCTTGAATAAAATCATCTATGAAATCCATGGTGGCAGTACCAAACAGTTATGCTTAACTTAAACTTTATGCATATCAGGATTTTGGCGTTGCCAGATTGTGGCAATTGCATTCATTGATTTAAAGAGCAAGTGGTCCATTACGTTTATACCATGGCACAATAAACAAGGTAATAGCATCCCCGCAACACCAAAAACCACATGTATTTTGTTGGTAGGATCGTTTATCGCTACTGTCAAATTCAGCTGTCATTTTCCGACGAAAGAGGGAGAAACTGAAAACAGACAAAAGTGATTGTTGCCAGACGGTGCTGTATTTGAGTGAAAAAACGGGAAAACAGGTCAGTTGTTTTCAGTCAGGTATTTTCATTTCAACCGATGCGGCAACACCGCACTACTGCTGACACCGACGATTTTGACAGAACCGATAAACGATCAGCCGGTTGGTTGCTACAACCTTGTTAGTTGAACCATGGTTTATACCACTAAGCAAATAAACACATAGAGGTGTCAACTGGCACAAATTTGCGTACCAGCGCACTAGGTCCCATACGCACTTCGGCTATTCGAACATATTCGCGATGACTTCGGCAAACTTCTCAATTCGAAGTCAGCTTTCATAATTTGCTTTATGTTGATGTGGTCAGTCGCACATCAACTGTGCGCTGTGATGATGTTACTGTTGCTGTTATGCGCCTTGCTTTCAGCGCAGCAGGTCCCATACGCACTTCGGCTAGCCGAAAATATTCGCAAAATTGTGTGCGTTGCCTTCACACGCAATGAAATAATCAACCACCAAAAATGCCAACAAAAGCAACAACACAATTTCACTTGTTCGCGCTTATTTTTTGTGTGTATACCTTTTTTCGTTGGCGATCGCTTTCGCTTCAACAAATTTTCTGAGAACAGCTCATTTTCAATCTAATCGTTGCGCTGTCTGGTTGCGTATGCCTTGCGTTAACTGATTTGAAAAATTTGTTTGAATTGAAAAATTTAAGCGAATTCTGACGTGGTTGAATCCCAAACAATTTGTTTAAGTTTACAAATTTAAGCGAATTCTGACGTGGTTGAATCCCAAACAATTTGTTTAAATTTACAAATTTAAGCGAATTCTGACGTGGTTGAATCCCAAACAATTTGTTTAAATTTAAACATTTAAGCGAATTCTGACGTGGTTGAATCCCTAAACAATTTTGTTGACGACCCTTTTTTTGAAACTTGACTTGATTTTACTCGTATTAACGTCATCAAGTTTTTATCATGAATATAAGTAATTCCGACAAAAAGCGTAAAAATAACAAGAAATGCGCTATTTTTTCCTGTCAAAGGAGCTATAGGAATGATTACGGGTCTGTTAAAGTTCGGGTTTTTAAATTTCCGAAAACGAATATTTCAGAAATAAATGGATCGCAAAATGCAATCTCAGAAAAGATGAAAATATCGACAAGGCATTTATTTGTGATAACCATTTTGAACCTAAGTTTATTGGTAACAGACTTCTTAAAAAGAACGCTATACCAACTCTCAACCTGAACCTAAAAAAAATAACTTCCCAAAGTAACACAGAGAGCTCCCCCCATTTATTTGATTTCAGTGAAATAGAGGATGAAATTGATCAATATGTTTCGATTCAACGTCAAGCACTTCCTTTCGCAGAATTTAAAAATTGTGGTGATCCAATACAATTGTCAGACTCTTCAATGGACACTGTGGGAGATATTGCAGATTTGTTGGCTTTTGAGGATCCTTGCAGAAATAATGCGTGGAAAAATTTGTCCAACAATTTGGAAACGGAAATAAAAAAAGATGAAGAAGACCAATACTGCACTTATTGTTTAAAAAGGGAACAAAACGAAGCTTTTTACAGAAAGAAATATTGGGACGCATGCGGTGAAATTAAAAAACAAAAAAAAATTATTTATGACCAAAAGAGAAAGATTGTAAAATTACAGAAAAATTTGCTTTCGAATAAGTATAAAAGAAACAAAAAAATAAGAGCGACTAATATAGAACAGGCAGTTGATGATTTTGTCGCTAAGAAATCTTTGTCCGATAATACTGCCATATTTTGTAAAATGTTACTAAAGAAAAGAGTTGTTTGGCAAGAAAAAGAAAAAGTTATAGCACAAAGCATGTTCTTTTATTCTGCAGCTTCTTACCAATTCCTAAGGGACGAACTGAAATTAAATTTACCTTCTAAAACGTCGTTGCTAAGATGGGCTCCAATAAAATCATTGCAGCCAGGCATAAGCCAAAAATTGTTTAGCACGCTTGAAAAAATTTTTCAAGTTATGAATATCGACGAACGAGAAGCTGTTTTGATGTTCGATGAATTTTCTGTCAGAAAACATTTACAGTACAATCTGTTTAATGATGAAGTTGTGAGCTTTGTTGATAATGGAACCGAACGAAAAATCCAACTTACTGGTCAAGTTTGCGTTTTTATGCTAAGGGGGCTGTATTCAAATTGGAAATACGTTTTGAGCTATTACGCTTCTTCTACCGGCTTGACGTCAAATGAACTTAAAGAAATTATAAAAAATAATGTAAAAATTTCTCAAAAACTGGGTATAAACGTAAGAGCAATTGTGTGTGATCAAGGGTCAAACAACAGATCTTCATTCGCTAAATTGGGAATAACGTCTGAATCGCCATTTACCGTCGTAGATTCGAAAACAATTTATGCACTGTACGATGTTCCCCATCTAATAAAATCACTAAGAAATATTTTAACACGAAATGATATCACTTCGCCTGATGGACAAATTTCTTGGTCAATTATTTGCAGGTTATATGAATTAGATAAAAACAATTCAACCCGCCTTTGTCCCAAATTGACAAAAAAACATATTTATCCTAATTCATTTGAAAAAATGAAGGTTAAATACGCAACTCAAATATTTAGCCATACTGTATCCGCAGCCATAAAATCTTTGGTTGAAAATGGCTGTTATAATGATTGCAAAGAGAAAGCTTTGTCCACAGCTATATTTATTGAAAAAATAAACAGACTTTTTGATTCTTTGAATAGCCATGTTCTTTTTGATAAAAATCCTTTCCGATCAGCTCTTCGTGAGAATAACAATATCGAAAATTATTTGAAGGAAATGAAAAACTATATCAAAAGTCCGAAAACGGTATACTGTTTAAATGGTATAGTTTTATCAATTACTTCCGTTTTGTCTCTTTCACAAGATATCTGGGCGGAAAAATCCAATTTTCTTTTATTATCAAGACTTAATCAAGACCCGCTTGAAAATCTTTTTTATTTGGTTAGAAAAAGAGGAGTTACAAACAATAATCCTTCACTTTTTGAGTTTGACCAAATTCTTGCGAAGATGATCTCAATGAAAATAATAGCATTTACGGCAGGAACCTCCAATTGTGAACCAACTGACGAAGGTTCATTTATAACAATTGACAATAATACCAGTTTGTTTGAAATTGACAATGAAACTCAAAATGCTATAAATCAAGAGTTCGGTGAAGAATTTTGCTTATCAAAGGACATATCTGATGCAGAGAAAGCGAATTCTTCAAATGCCTTAGGGATTATAAAAAATGAACATATGAGTGATGGTTCCCTTCGTTATTTCTCTGGTTTCATATTGATGAAAACTATTGAAAAATTTGACTGTCATAACTGCAAAAAGTTAATAAAAGATGAGCTTTGTAATTTACAAGGAAACGAAATGTTTATCTTTTTCAAAAATTTCAACTATTTTAACAGTAGTTTAAAACTAAAAGCTCCAATCGACTCATTTTTTTTTGTTTCAAAAATCTTTTACAACACATTTCATACGTTTTTTAAGGCAACCCCTCATTCCTCCAATATAAAAAAGCTTTTGTACAATTTGTGTGTTGCCAACGTAACAAAAGTAGATGAATACAAAATGTGGTTTTCAGAACCGTCTACTTGTAGGGAACATAAGCAATTTATATTAGATTACTTTTTAATAATTTTGCTAAGAAAAAATTGCATTTGGCTCAAAGAGAAAATTGCAAGTAAACCGAAAAATAAGAATAAAATAAAAATACTAAAGAACACATAGAACTGCTAAATAATATAAATTTTAAGGAAATGATAATAATAAATAATAATATGTTGCTGTTAATATATGAATTTAAAAATTTATCGGTATGAATTTTATTAGGTCAGAAGGCAACGTAGCCTACATGAATGCCAACATTGCACAGCAGAAATTCATGGTTTTGGTTTTTTGTCAATAGGAACGCACACTCTACTGTACGCCTTTGTAAATTCACATGGTTCGTTATTCATAGCAGAACCGAAAGCCATGGAAATTCAATTTGCTTTTTATCTTGTGCAGTTGCTCGTATTGTTTTCATTCACCTCAGCGCATACACAAGCAACACGCACATTTATTTTCACACGGACACACACCCTTGCATATTCGAATTTGCAAACGATACGCCGCGGCGCGCCGTTTCGTGCTCATCAGCACAGCACAGCTTGCAATTGATGTTCCTTGTCGAACATCCCACAAAGAATGAAGATGAACTTCGAAAATTGAAGTTTGGCGAAGCCAGCGACAAAACTTCGTATAGCCGAAGTACGTGTGAGGCCTACTGTGCTAGATTTGCGTGACCGAAAAATTTTGTACCGCGTGGTACCTCTATGTGTTTATTTGCTTAGTGTTTATACCTATTTATGTTTCTACACGGTAGATTGCTTCCAGCACAAACCATGTAAAAAAAGACATTGATCGTATGCAAAAATAGGTGATTGGTTCCTTATTTCTAAAAGCTATTAAAATTAGTAAAAACAAGGATTTTTTAAAAACAATTATTCATGTTTATTTTATTAAATCACATTATAATGTAAAACTACGTTTACGTTAAACCACCCAGTCGGAAATTTGGTAAGGTGATTCCAAAGTAATGCATGACTTAGGACTTATTTCGTATTCTGAAAACAGAACCTTACAGAAGTAAGGTATTCGTAAATGATGTTATGAATACTTCAATTTTAAGCTTACAAAGTAAGTAAGGAAAAGTATGCATGAAAAATTTAAAAACACGACGACGTCCGAACGAAGACAAATGCTTACCCGGTGAGGTATTCGTAAGCGGTGTTATGAATACTTAAATTTTAAACTTACAAAGTAAGTCAAGCAAAGTATGTATGAAAATTGAAAAAAAGATATAAGCTACCGAATGTAAGGTATTAGTAAGGTATGTCCCGAGCAGCTCCGAGTTTGGAAGAAAACAATGAATGAACAAGCGTAGCGGGTTGGGCTCGTTAGTCTAGAGGGTAGAGTGCTGGCTTTTAATGCCAGAGGCCCTGGTTCGAATCCTGCGCGGGCGTTTTGAACACTCATCTATTTCCATCGCTATCCACATAAAGCAGTTGAGAATTACAAGAAACGCACAAGTCAAATTATCGCAGGCAATAATAATATTTCCAAATAAACCTCCCATCGTAAGTAGCGAGTAAGGCATAAACAGAATAGGTCAGCACATTATGGTTCCTTACGTTTTCATTCATACCGCTACATTACTAAGTGTTGCCGACGGCAGTCAGGAGCTCGAATAAAACACTGGTGATGTTTAACGTTTTAGCGTGCGTTTATTTCTGTTCGGGAAAACAAACAATGAAATATAAGTTTTAAATAATGGAATAGAGCTTACCGCAGTTTGCACCCCTGACTTCTCTCTGCAACAAACAAATAATGACTGCCCAGGGCTACAAACTGCCCGCGCAACCACGCAGGGCTGCCACTGCCCACACAACCACGCAGTGCTGCCACTGCCCACACAACCACGCAGGGTTGCCACTGCACACACAACCACGCAGGGTTGCCACTGGTTACATATGAATTATCCACATTCCCCACCCCGTGAATCACCCGGATTCACCCCAACATCCAGTACGGCTAATTTAGACGCAGGGCGGCGGAGGATACCGGATGCGGTGCGTACGTCGGCTCTGCGCACGATCCCATCGGACCCTTCATACGTCTGCTCTACACGACCACGGCACCAGCTTCTCCTCGGCATGTTCGCGTCGCAGATGAACACCAATTCTCCGATTTTTATTGGCTCACTTTTTCGGCACCACTTGACGCGTCGGGTCAACGTTGGCAGATATTCGTTGATCCAGCGTTTCCAGAAACGATCCCTTAGCTGACGCGCAATTCGCTACTGCTTACGTATGAAACGCGGCGTAACATCGACTTCCTTCAAAGCTGGCGTCAGCGCCGTGTTGGCAAAACCGAGCAAAAAATGGTTTGGAGTAAGTGGCTCTTCATCCTCGGCTGACACAGGCAGATGCGTCAATGGACGCGAGATTACCACATTCTCCGCTTCGATGATCAGGCATTGGAGAGTATGTTCCCTTGGCGACACCTCCTTCAATGTGTGACGCAAGACCCGTTTTACGCATTGGACCATGCGTTCCCAGACTCCACCTTCAGACGGATTATTCAGGCAGTTGAATATCCATTGGACACTCTTTGAAGCCAGCCCATCTTGTATGCGTTCACAGACGAACACCTCTGCGAACCGTTTGGCTTCCTCGTTGGCGCCGATAAAGTTCTTACCGTTGTCACTACGAAGCATGGTCGGAATCCCACGGCGATTGATAAAATTGCGAATAGCAAGAATACAAGCCTCAGTCGACAAATCGTACGCCACTTCCAAATGAATAGCGCGAATCGCAAGGCACGTGAACAAGGCGATCCATCTTTTCTCTGTGTGTCTGCCCACGGTTATCGTTACCGGCCCGAAGTAGTCCAATCCTGTGTTGGTGAACGGGCGAAGATATGGCGTCAATCTGTCCTCTGGCAGGGCCCCCATTCTCGGCGTTTCAGGCGCGGCTCTGTTAACGCGACACTCTTGGCAAATCGAAACTACGTGTCGCACCACTTGCCTCAGCCTCGGGATCCAAAATCGTCGACGGACCTCACAAATGACAGCCTCATGATTCTGATGCATCATTCGGCGATGATGGTGCATCACAATCAACTCGGTGAGCGGGTGACTCGGTGACAAAATGATGGGAACGCTTCGTGCTGTAGGGAAGGAAGCATCGATGCGACCACAGACACGGATTAGTCCGGCTTCATCCAGATATGGCAACAGCGTAACGAGCGCACTTTTATCGGGCACGCGTCCGTTGCGTTGGATGTGTGTTATCTCGACGCCATAGGCTTCGGCTTGAGCCTGGCGGCATAAGACAACTTCGGCGGCGGTCAGCCCATACAGCTGTGACGGCTCAAGGCGTTTGCGGCAGGCGTCGCAGAAACGTAGCACCCAGGCTATAGTCCTATTCAGGCGGCTATAAGAGGAAAATCGATTAAAATGAACAAAGTGATCACTCGTCACCAGGAGCGTAGGCTTCCGGCGCAGCTCTTCATTGGCGGCAGAAACATCCACGGGCGCGTCAGGCGGCAGGAATGTCCAAGACTCTTCCGATTGACGTAGGAAGGACGGACCTTGGAACCATCGTGACTTTGGCGACATGTCAATGGTATGACTGACTCTGGTGGCTTCATCGGCGACGTTCTCATAAGTTGGAAGCCATTTCCAGTTAGACTCTTTCGTGGCAGATAAAATCTCAGCAACACGATGAGCCACAAAGGGTTTGTAAAGACGGCTAGGTGAATTAATCCACTGTACGACGGTTTTCGAATCACTCCACAGGAAGCAATTAGCAATGTTAACGGGATGCTCTTTCAGGACCATTTGCAACAAGCGCGTTCCAAGAACGGCAGCTTGTAGCTCCAAACGTGGGATGGTCATCGGCGTCAAAGGAGCACACCTCGTTTTGGCGCAGATCAACGACACGTGTACGTCCCGCTTCTGGTTTTTTGATCTCCAATAAGCGACGGCAGCAAAGGCATTTTCACTGGCGTCCACGAACATGTGCAGTTGCATTTGAACTGGGCCACCGGCTGAGAAGTAGTAGCATGGCAGATATCAGATATCGATATCTTGGAAAGTTCTTTTTAACTCAAGAGGAAATTGTAAACAAGCTAAATGGAATTGGCGTAGGTGGATGGGATTGTCTTGTTTTGTATGTCACTGATGCTTTAAAATATAGGAGTTTAATTGTAAATGAATTCTGTTAATATGTATGTATATCTTTATGTTAGAGTAATGTATTTTCCTTTTTTCCGACAGACGACTTAAAGGTCATTGTCGTAAATTCTTTATCAGAAATGTTATCTATTGTTAATTAAATTATTTCTGTAATATTTGTTAAACAATTGAATAAAGAATATATCTATCTATCTATCTATCTATCTATCTAGTAGCATGGCACTTGGACGTCCGAAACTCGGCAGAGGCTTTCACGTAACTTTTTCCATTCTGCATTAATGCCGTCAGGCAGTGGCTCATCCCACCCAACATCTCGCATCCAAACAGCGCGCATAACCAACTTGGCAGCTATCGTCACCTGGCTCAAAAATCCAAGAGGGTCAAAAATAGACATTACTATGCTCAACAGTTCTCTCTTGGTTGGACATCTTTGTCCGTCTGCTACCGCTTTGTCGACTCTGTGAAAGTGTAGATGGTATCGGAATGTATCGGTGGCAGCATGCCAGTACATGCCGAGCACTTTCTCGTTGGCTAGCAGAACGTCACTCCTGCGTTCTTCACCCATTCGACTGGCAACAGCAAGTGAATTCGATGCGAAGTTACGCAACAAAAATCCGGCAGCGTGATGGATGGACCGGACACGCAGGCTGATCTCGATAGCTTCCTCCTCAGAATTGAAGCTATCCACGAAGTCGTCGACGTAGTGGCGTTCCAAGATAGATTTCACAGCGCTTTCTTCACAATCGCCGTGCATCAAGGCGTTCCTGTTTTTGATATACTGGGCCACGCAAGGCGAACAAGTGGCTCCAAATATCATAACCATCATTCCGTAAGCATCTGGCGGGCGTGTGTTATCGCCATGTCTCCACAGGAACCGTTGAGCGCACCTATCTTGCGGCTGAATGACGACCTGATGAAACATTTCTTTAATGTCGGCACAAACGGCGACGGATCCATAACGGAAGTTCAGTAGGACCGGCTTACCCGGCTTGTTGGGATTTCGTACGGCGAAGTGTGGCAAGTACCAAGTCTTTGGTCCCACAACGGCGGCTTCTGCTGGCTGCAGCTTTCTGGCGTATCCTTTGTTGACATAATCGTTGATGATGAAGTTGTAGGCAGCAGCAAACTCATCATCCTTCTCCAGTTTTCGCTCGACTCCACCTAGTCGCTTCCGGGCCATAGGATAGCTATCCGGTAGAGAAACGTCATCTGACTTCCATAGCAGTCCCGTTTGAAAGCGACCAGCAACATGTTTGGTTGTGCTCTCCAGTAGCTGGCGTGCTCGAACGTCATCAAAACTTTCCACTTCAGGAGCTGCTCTCACACCAAAGCTTTCGATCGAATAATAGTCAGCAACCAGATTATGTAAGCGTTGCTCCCCCTGCGGCTGGATGAGGAGGCATGACGTCGATGCAACACTTCGCTGAGTCGGACCAAAAACGACCCAGCCCAATTCGGTTTGCGCAGCATATGGTCCACCTTCATGCATTGTGACTATATCTTTCGGAAGACCCAAACGACAATGGACAAAAGTCCGATTAGCAATTGCGGCCTGACGCTGCCGTATGGCTGAAGTGGAAGCTCTCGGCCCGTCGTTGAACCTCCTGGCAGATCAGATTCGTGCAAGCTTTGCATAGGCAACTGCAGATTGTTGACGCCATACACGTTGCGCAGCATGTGTCTTTTCGTCATGCCGGCACCACTCACGCTCACGTTCACAACCTTTGCCAGTTCGTTGGATGACCTACCTCCGAACCACTGTATATTCAGTCGACGAGATCGACTCTGCAACCCAAGTTGATCTGAGAGCTCGTTATCGATCATCGTTATCGATGAGCCTTCATCCATTAACGCGAAAACATCCCTCTGCCCCTTTGGACCATACAACGTCACTGGCAGCACACGAAACAACAGCTTGTTGTTCGCCTCACTCGCACGGCAACTGAGCACTGTCTGACCTTCGCGGCGACCCGGAGTTGCAGGTGGCTGCTCTGCCTCCTCCGTCCGAGGCTCAGTTGTGTATGTCTTTGACGCAGTGTGCAGCAGCTCATGATGCTTCCTAGTACAACCTGTGCTAGGACATCGCTTTTGACGGCGGCAGTTGTGCAATGAGTGACCCAATGTCAAACACCCAAAGCACAGACGGATCTTCTTGCACAAGTCCCATCTTTCCGTAGCACTGCGGGCGAGAAACTGCTGACAGGCGGGAACTTTATGTTCACCTTTGCAGACAGGACAAACGTCTGTTTTCTCGTTGGCATAGAGTACAGGACGGCGTTTGGGCTCTGCAAACGTTGTTGGACGGCACTAATAAGATTTGCGACCTCGTTCAACCAATTACTGAAGTCAACAATTGTCGGATATGGCTTGATGGGCGCAGCATATCTGGCCCATTCTATCCTTTTGTTCATGGGCAGCTTGGCGATCAACTCCTCAAGTAGGATTGGATTGGCGATATGCTGGGTTGCGTCTGCTGTCTGCAAAAACACAACCAGATTTCTGGTCCTTGTGGCGAATGGGATCAGCTTGTCTATTTCCGAGTCCAAAATCGGCGGTATCTCTCGAACTTGCTGCAACTGTCCACGTATGAGCTGCTCCGGACGTCCAAACCGGAATCGAAGCTGCTCAACTACTGCTGCGACATTATCCGGATGAATCAGCAGCGACTTCACTGTCTCTCGCGCCTCCCCCTTTAGGCACTTCTGCAGGCGCAGGCAGTTCTCAAAATTCGAATAATTGTACATGGCGGTGGACTGCACATAAGTTGTAAAAAACATGGGCCACTCCTCCGAGTTTCCCCCAAAATATGGCAAATCCAATAAATGCCTCGACGACGACCAATTCAATGCGGCGGCAGAGTTCGTTTGAGTATTAGCTGAAATCCACTCAGAATTTGTGCTTGTTGGCAACCTCGGCTGGCAATAAGTTGGCAACGCAGGCGTGTAACTATTGATGCCTGCAGAACAAAAGTTTGAATAAACGGCTGAATTACGAAACGGCGCTGGCGTCATCATCGCGGCACTCGCTGCTAACGGAATAGGCGACGGCACTCGCTGCTAACTGTATAGGCGACGGCGTGGCAGCACCCGCTGCTAACTGTATAGGCGACGGCGTGGCAGCGGTCGCTGTTGACAAGACAGAACATGCTTGTTCGGTAGAAGCTCCCTTGATTTGTGGCAAGCTATTCTCCTGCATGATATGCAGCTGAGCCTCCAAGGCTGCTATTTTTGCTTCCATCTGAAGCAGAAAACTTGTACTCACGCTGCGGTTATTGATTTGACTCCCACTGACTGGTGCTACATTAGCACACTCGGCGACATTCTCAACTGAAGGTACGACGGCACTAGACATTCCACCGTTCTCCCCTCTGACTGTTACGAGAACAGCAACAGATTTGGCCGGCCGGCGACACTTGTTTTGATGGCTCCTGCGTTGGCTGAGGCGGATGCCAACTTTCCTTGGGTCCATTCTTTCGGCGATGCGCTTGCTCTTTCGCATCTCCTGCTGGCTACAGGATTCCCAGTGACGTGTTCTCTGGCGGATATGCGTCACAATTGCACTACACGGCGGTGGTAGTGGCTGCACGGCTGGGGCAGCTCCGTTTATTTGAGTCCGAAAAACTTCAAAATTCGCACTGCACGGCGGTGGCAGTGGCTGCACGGCTTGGCAGCGCAACGACTGCGAAATAAAAGATTGTTGCCGACGGCAGTCAGGAGCTCGAATAAAACACTGGTGATGTTTAACGTTTTAGCGTGCGTTTATTTCTGTTCGGGAAAACAAACAATGAAATATAAGTTTTAAATAATGGAATAGAGCTTACCGCAGTTTGCACCACTGACTCCTCTCTGCAACAAACAAATAATGACTGCCCAGGGCTACAAACTGCCCGCGCAACCACGCAGGGCTGCCACTGCCCACACACCCACGCAGTGCTGCCACTGCCCACACAACCATGTAGGGTTGCCACTGCACACACAACCACGCAGGGTTGCCACTGGTTACATATGAATTATCCACACTAAGTAAAGTACATTTGGAATGGGAATGTCTTCGGAGAGATGCTTATTTTTTCATCAATACGTAAAGCATTTTGGGTATGCGCTCACTTTTGCATTACCTTACTATACGAAAAAGTAAACAGTATTTGGAATGCAAGCACGAAGTATTCCGAGCATTTTCTTTGCATTCCTTTCTATTTACAATAGTATGTGAGAAGGTAAGCATATCTGATTCCCTTTATACTTTGCGAAAAAATGCTTACGTCAGTGGCCATTTCTTTAAGAAAGTAATGGGAATTCGTTAGGGAAATATGGAGTACTCCACAACGAAAAATAAGCATTCTGTAATGCATTGATTCATCGTTTGATTTCCTACTGGGCAGTGATGGGCACTAACACAACCACACATTTTGGCAATGTATGCGTGAAAAACACTGCACAAAATTAAGGCGTACATTTTTTAGCTCTAATATTTTAACTTTAAAATATCAAAGCCGGACGGATATATAACGGACAGGTATAAACGGAACGAGATGAATAAGCGGTTGAACTGACAAACAGACAAGACATAAGTGGTTGAACAGACAAACAGACAAGCAGGCAAGCTCGCAAGTAGAAATCACATTAAGTTAGTTTATTTGATTAAATCGTTCATATTAATTTCTTCTTTGCAGCATTTTATTCGAAGTAAAGATTCAAGATTCAATTTCTATACTTTTAAAATTCCCCTTGCCATGCTTTGTAATGTCTTTGAAAACTAAAAAAAAAAAAAGATTACCAGCAATCGTACGCCTGCAAAATAAGCATTGCGCTTTTTTAGAAGCGTTTCAAGAAAAAAATGTGTATCTCATATTCAACCTTAAACATTTTCTGATTTGCGTGAATACTGAGTGTACACAAAAACGTAAATATTCGCAGTATTCGAGCCGCAAAGGAGCGTGAACCTACTTGCATGAAGTCTGACACGGCACTGAAGCAGCGATTAAGCGATGTGAAACTGGGAGAGAAAGCCGATTTTTGTGCGTTTTTTGCAATTCACGTACACAGTCCGTGTGTGTTGGCAGTGATCAGCTCTTCACTGTGTCTGCTCTTTTCCCGATATTAGGGATTCCTTTCAATTATTTGCTTTTTAAAGTATGTTCTCATTAATTTTCTGAATTAAATGCCAACACATGAATTTTTTTGGTTTCATTATGTAAATATTAATGAATAGCGAATCTCTAACGATCAGGTATGATTTTTTTGCTAAATGCTGTAGTTTGACCGCAGGGTTGTTTTTTGAATGCAGCTCTTAATTTAATTGAATTAAAAGCATACCCAAAGATAATTTTTACGCTTTTGGGCAATAATATATTTTTCTAGTCAATTTTATACAAACGTATTAGGAAATGGCACCAAAAATATACAAATAAAAAGACAAATTTCTTTGGTCACAAAAAATGACTCACACCAGCAACACTGGAATTTTGAAATGAACTAGAATAACAACCCCGTTTTAGAAATTTATATGGAGGAAAAACTACGTTCCTAATCAAGCTTGGGGCCTACTAGTAGGCCCCAAGGTTGCAATTTTACAATAATATTAGTGTAATTCTGTGCATGTATTTCTACCGGCTCTCCCAGTTTCACATCGCTTAATCGCTGACTGAAGCTGCGCTTGGAACTTCGCTGCTTTGTATTCGTATACGCGAGCAGTGCTCCCGTTTTCAATTTTGTTTCAGTAGTACATGTTGAGTACTACATAGTACATAGTAATACATATGAGTTTTGGGTAGTATTTATGGACTTTGAGTAGTACAAATGCATATATCCTTCACAGTGTAAAAAATCGCAAGGATTCATCAACTACTAAATCAAATACTGAAACTTAGTAGGTAACACATTACCAATTTGATTTATAGAAAAGTGAAAAAAACAATGTAATTCAGTTACAAAAGTCATATAAACAAACTTTTTATGATTTTATTATATACTAACAGCCCGATTCTGTACACTTGATAAATTCATCATATTGACTATTTGTCAAGTTTTTATTATTTGTCAAGAATCGGTATTCTATCCCAAAAGTAAAAGCTCTTTTCTTGATAAATTGTCAAAAGTGTGAATGCTATTGACAACAGCATACAAATTGATTGATTGATTTTGCCTATTGAAAATGGAAGAATTGTGCATGTTTACACTTTTACATCAGAGAAAATAAAAAAAAAATCCGTTACCTCCCACGAATTATTTTTTGTATGCAAAAAGCGCCTATTGTGATGAAACTATTAAAAAAAAACGTACGAACTTATTTCCAGCCCAGCCAGGATTCGAACCGGGGGCGCTCGGTATGAGAAGCCAGCGCGTACCCGCTGGGCTATTAAGGCCGGTTTTTTTCTGCAAAACTTACTTTAGTTAAACTTTTTGTCTTATTTTTTGACAATTTGACAAATGTCGCATATTCACCTTATGTTGAATTAAATGAGCTTTTTACTTTATCAATGTTGCATCAGAATACCAGCAAAGCTTTTGCTTGATAAAAATCTTGACAAAATTTCTTGATAAAAAATTTGTCAAGAATACACAGAATCAGGCTGTAATAATAATTTGTTTGGTGGTAAAGCAATAATCGCTTAAGCGATAATCGTTTTTGACCACAGATTTAATAATACTTAATAATACTTTTTCGATGGACTTCAACGGAAAAAATGTATTAAGCTTTGATAAAATACTTAATCTTAACCAAAATGTACTTTATATAATAGTGGAATTACATTTTGCTCAAATAGGGCAAAAACTGGCAAGATCTTTGCAACAATATAGTAGCTTAATATTTGCATATCTAGAATATGTAATAAATAAAATTATAAAATAAAATATATATATAGAACCAATTTATAACTATTTGTTTACGTATATACTCTAAAAACTCATTTTGAAGATATTTTTATCAAAAAATAAAGGAAAATATGCTGCAACTTGTTTTTAAAGGCTTTTTGGTAGTCGGGTTTTAAAATACCTGAAGTTTAAAATTCCATAACAAAAATTATGTGTTATTAAAACTTTTTATTAATATCGAATATTGTTCGAATATTACTTTAAGCACTTCAAGCAAACAAACAAGAGAAACCAATCAACAGAAAAAAAACCAAACATGACGAACAATATTTTATTTTATATTTTCTTAAAAATGGCACATTTTTGAGCATACTTTGAATTTAAATTTAAAAATTAATTTGTATGATTAATAATCCAACGGGATTTTGCCCTAATTTGCACTGGTTGAAAAAAATTCCAAGCCCAAGGGAAATCGAACGATTTTATACACTTTTATAAGCATATTCCAATGATTGCGGATTACACGTTTCATCTCAGTTAAACTTTTCTGACTTGTCGACGTCCCAACAACCACTTTATTGTCTTTATCAAATTTTAAAAGATTCCTACAAGAATATGCAAAGTTATTGAATTGTTTTGTATTTAAATACAGTAATAATACTTTATGTATTATTTCATGATTTTCATTTTTGGGTATCGGATCCGTTGCGCTGTTTTAAAAGTTCAACACTAATCAAAAGCTTATATCATTTAATTACAATCCTGTGAAGTATTGTACGAACAGCATTTGGCAACGCGGTTAAAAAGGTGTAATTGTCACCTTGAAACACTAGTGATAGAGTTGCTCACAAACCAAGGATATTTGATTAAAAATGAAAAACGTCAAAGACAACTTTTAAAGGCAATGTCGTACATTCTTGATTATATTGTTAAAAACGGCAACGTTGATGTAAATTTCGTCCTTCGGCAATGTTTAGTTCGGTAACATGTTTGTATATTCTTTTCTAATAGTCTTACTTAGAATTACGTTGCCACTTTTTTCCCCAAAAAAGGCTCAAAGTGGAAGCGAAAGGACCATTTTATGTTTTCGGCAAATTGTTTTTAACATCAAAGCAAAACATAACTTTTATATCATAATTTTTGTTTTTGCTTCTACACTTATATTTCAGAATAGTAGTATAATCGGCCTGTAGGTAGTACGGTAGTACAAATGACAAAATAGTAGTAAAATACTACTATAGGAGTACGTTCGGCAGCACTGTACGCGAGTAGGCTTCGCTGCTACTCTCGATTAGCAGCGTGCCCATCAGTGCATTAAACCCAAATGCGTAGTTTCAAACAAGTCATTTCAAAGTGTTTACATTGCCTCATTTGCATTTTGTTTGGCAGCTAATGTCAAATGCTACATGCTCATGTCCTCTTGCCGCAGCTCATAGATCAGCTCTTTTCCGGCTTCTGACTAAATCATTTATTTCTTTTTTGCAGCCGCCGTAGCTCAGCTGGTTAGTGCGTTGGGCCGCGAGTCAAATGCGACGCTCGAACCCAGGCTCAAGACTCCGTTGCTGCTAACATCGAGAAAAGAAAAACAACAATTTTTCTTTCGGTGGCTGTCCTCTCAGCAGGAAATGGCAAAGCTCTAAAATTGCTTATGAAAAAGCTCCCAACTCGCCGTTCGGAATCGGCACAGAACTGTAGGTCCCTTCCAACCTTGTACAAGATGGATGGTTGCGGGTAGCTAGGCCTTATATGCTGTCGTGCCAGTCAATTATTATTATTATTTACATATGTTCTTCATACTGCAATATTTGAAAAGAAGACGAAAATTTCAATTCAAATTTTTCATTTTGATAATTTTCATTTGTTTCGATTTTGAACTGTCAAAAAGATCAAAAGTTTTTGAAGCTTTTGAAAGCGCTTTCATTATGTGATTCGTTCGATAAAACTGGTCATGTTTTATCGCTTTTGCTTCGTCGTTTTGTTGAAATGAGTCATTTCGTAGATTTGAATTTGTATGGGGAATTGCGTGATTTGGCTTCGCATTTGAGAATTTTTGCCCAAATCACGCATATGGGCTCAACGTAAACATAATATAAGGAAATATTAACACATTTCAATTGCTTTGACAAGTGATTTGCTTGTATCCACAAAACGGGAATTTTTGCAAAATTTGTGATATGAACATATTAGCCTATTTACCCCGAGCACACAACACATTTTTTTGCCAAAATTCGTTTTTATTCATCAACATAGTCCCCTTTTAGGGAGATACAATCATTCCAACGCTTTTCCAATCTTTCGATACCGCCTTTGTAGAACGATTTTTCTTTACCTTCAAAATAGGCGTTAGTTTCGGCGATTACTTCATCATTTGAGCCAAATCTCTTACCACGGAGCATCTTTTTGAGGTCTGCCAAGAGCCAGTAGTCGCTGGGGGCCAGATCTGGAGAATACGGGGGATGAGGAAGCAATTCGAATCCCAATTCATGCATTTTTGCCATCGTTTTCATCGACTTGTGACACGGTGCATTGTCTTGGTGAAACAACACTTTTTTCTTCTTCATATGGGGCCGCTTAATCGCGATTTCTTCTTTCAAACGTTCCAACAACGCTATATAATAGTCGCTATTTATTGTTTTCCCTTTCTCAAGATAGTCGATGAATATTATTCCGTGCACATCCCAAAATACTGACGCCATAACCTTGCCAGCCGATGTTTGTGCCTTTGGACGCTTTGGGCGGCTTTCACCGGTTGCATGCCACTCAGCAGACTGCCGATTTGATTCTGGAGTGAAATGGTGGATCCATGTTTCATCCATTGTGATGTACCGACGCAAAAACTCCGACTTGTTGCGCGTAAACATGTCCAAACAGCTCTTTGAATCATCGATTTGTTGTTGTTTTTGCTCCGGTGTGAGCAAACGCGGCACCCATTTCGAAAACACCTTTTTCATAACCAAATGTTCGTGTATTATGGTGTGTACACTGCCTGCTGATATCTTTAGAATGTCAGCAATCTCCCCCACTTTCACTTTACGGTCGGGCATAATGATTTTCAGTGTTTTTTCAACGTTTTCCGGAATAACAGCGTCATTTGGCCGTCCAGTAGATGGAATGTCATCGGTGTCTGTACGACCACGTTTGAATTCGGCATACCAATAACAAATGGTTCTTTTTGATGGAGCAGAGTCCGAATAATGTTTTTCAAGCCATTCCTGGCATTGAACAGTATTTTTTTTTCATTAAATAACAATGATAAATCAGCACACGGAATTGCTTTGAATTCATTTTTTTTTTTTAACTCAAAAGTAGTGTCACTTAAAGCACTGTAACTTGTAAACTAATGGTCGGATTGACATATAATTTTGACAGTAAGCCTAAAAAGGTTCACAATTTCGAAAAAAAAATATTGATTTAGTATTAGTGCCGCCATCTATGTGTCAGTCACACACATTATTGAACGAAGTGTTATTTCTGGGCAGTCCCAGCTATACCCATACCCGCCATCTCCTTGTTTACGTATCTGTGGTGTCTGGTAGCCTCTCTAGTACATGAAAACCACTCCACTTTCCTTCTCAACAGTCTATGAATGTCTGCGTTCTCATATTTGTGAAAATTTATCAATTTGTTTATCAATTTATTTATCATTTCTCAATAGGGGGGTTTACACGGTCCAACATGTGCGACGAACAAGTGCGGTTGCAACAATGTTTGGACCGTGTGAACGTAAGAAACAACCGCTTGACCGTCATATTGGATGGTTTTCAAAAATTTTTGATTTTTCTGCTTGCTTGTCCAACCATCCAACCAATGTAAACGCTTGTTCGTCGCACCTAGTGCATTTTGGCGGTTTCAGAAAGTTCGCGAAGCGTAAACGTAGCGATGGCGACTGTAAAAACGACATTTTCTGGAAAGAATTTTTCGAGCTCTACAAGAGTTTTCGAGAAACTTGGCTTATTAAAAGTGAAATTTATAAAAACAAAAACGCAAAAAATAAGGCTTATAGCCTATTTCCACTGGGCCTTAACTGCAGTTTACGCTTAACTGCAGTTTTACATCGCATTTAAATGCCCAAATTCCCATGAAATTGTTGTTGTGAAAAACCATAATTTTAACCATTCCTTTGTCCATAAAAGGTGTAATTGTCACCTTGAAACACTAGTGATAGAGTTGCTCACAAACCAAGGATATTTGATTAAAAATGAAAAACGTCAAAGACAACTTTTAAAGTCAATGTCGTACATTCTTGATTATATTGTTAAAAACGGCAACGTTGATGTAAATTTCGTCCTTCGGCAATGTTTAGTTCGGTAACATGTTTGTATATTCTTTTCTAATAGTCTTACTTAGAATTACGTTGCCACTTTTTTCCCCAAAAAAAGCTCAAAGTGGAATCGAAAGGACCATTTTATGTTTTCGGCAAATTGTTTTTAACATCAAAGCAAAACATAACTTTTATATCATAATTTTTGTTTTTGCTTCTACACTTATATTTCAGAATAGTAGTATAATCGGCCTGTAGGTAGTACGGTAGTACAAATGACAAAATAGTAGTAAAATACTACTATAGGAGTACGTTGGGCAGCACTGTACGCGAGTAGGCTTCGCTGCTACTCTCGATTAGCAGCGTGCCCATCAGTGCATTAAACCCAAATGCGTAGTTTCAAACAAGTCATTTCAAAGTGTTTACATTGCCTCATTTGCATTTTGTTTGGCAGCTAATGTCAAATGCTACATGCTCATGTCCTCCTTGCCGCAGCTCATAGATCAGCTCTTTTCCGGCTTCTGACTAAATCATTTATTTCTTGTTTGCAGCCGCCGTAGCTCAGCTGGTTAGTGCGTTGGGCCGCGAGTCAAATGCGACGCTCGAACCCAGGCTCAAGACTCCGTTGCTGCTAACATCGAGAAAAGAAAAACAACAATTTTTCTTTCGGTGGCTGTCCTCTCAGCAGGAAATGGCAAAGCTCTAAAATTGCTTATGAAAAAGCTCCCAACTCGCCGTTCGGAATCGGCACAGAACTGTGGGTCCCTTCCAACCTTGTACAAGATGGATGGTTGCGGGTAGCTAGGCCTTATATGCTGTCGTGCCAGTCAATTATTATTATTATTTACATATGTTCTTCATACTGCAATATTTGAAAAGCAGACGAAAATTTCAATTCAAATTTTTCATTTTGATAATTTTCATTTGTTTCGATTTTGAACTGTCAAAAAGATCAAAAGTTGTTGAAGCTTTTGAAAGCGCTTTCATTATGTGATTCGTTCGATAAAACTGGTCATGTTTTATCGCTTTTGCTTCGTCGTTTTGTTGAAATGAGTCATTTCGTAGATTTGAATTTGTATGGGGAATTGCGTGATTTGGCTTCGCATTTGAGAATTTTTGCCCAAATCACGCATATGGGCTCAACGTAAACATAATATAAGGAAATATTAACACATTTCAATTGCTTTGACAAGTGATTTGCTTGTATCCACAAAACGGGAATTTTTGCAAAATTTGTGATATGAACATATTAGCCTATTTACCCCGAGCGCTTAAATGCATTTAAGGGCTATGTTAAGTTTGACAACTGTCAAGCTTTCCACCGAAACTGAGTTAACTCCAAAAGCTTGTTTTTGTTGACATTTTCATTTGGAAAAATCAAATTCTGCATTTATTTCTGGGCAGTCCCAGCTATACCCATACCCGCCATCTCTTTGTTTACGTATCTGTGGTGTCTGGTAGCCTCTCTAGTACATGAAAACCACTCCACTTTCCTTCTCAACAGTCTATGAATGTCTGCGTTCTCATATTTGTGAAAATTTATCAATTTGTTTATTTGTTTATCAATTTATTTATCATTTGTCAATAGGGGGGTTTACACGGTCCAACATGTGCGACGAACAAGTGCGGTTGCAACAATGTTGGACCGTGTGAACGTAAGAAACAACCGCTTGACCGTCATGTTGGATGGTTTTCAAAAATTTTTGATTTTTCTGCTTGCTTGTCCAACCATC
The DNA here is from genome assembly GCA_963971225.1 of Melieria omissa. Lineage (NCBI taxonomy): Eukaryota > Metazoa > Arthropoda > Insecta > Diptera > Ulidiidae > Melieria > Melieria omissa. The sequence continues at coordinate 48,615,443 of OZ020269.1, read as the reverse complement.
CAACCAATGTAAACGCTTGTTTGTCGCACCTAGTGCATTTTGGCAGTTTCAGAAAGTTCGCGAAGCGTAAACGTAGCGATGGCGACTGTAAAAAACGACATTTTCTGCTCGGCTTGGCAGCGCAACGACTGCGAAATAAAAGATTGTTGCCGACGGCAGTCAGGAGCTCGAATAAAACACTGGTGATGTTTAACGTTTTAGCGTGCGTTTATTTCTGTTCGGGAAAACAAACAATGAAATATAAGTTTTAAATAATGGAATAGAGCTTACCGCAGTTTGCACCACTGACTCCTCTCTGCAACAAACAAATAATGACTGCCCAGGGCTACAAACTGCCCGCGCAACCACGTAGGGCTGCCACTGCCCACACACCCACGCAGTGCTGCCACTGCCCACACAACCACGCAGGGTTGCCACTGCACACACAACCACGCAGGGTTGCCACTGGTTACATATGAATTATCCACACTAAGTAAAGTACATTTGGAATGGGAATGTCTTCGGAGAGATGCTTATTTTTTCATCAATACGTAAAGCATTTTGGGTATGCGCTCACTTTTGCATTACCTTACTATACGAAAAAGTAAACAGTATTTGGAATGCAAGCACGAAGTATTCCGAGCATTTTCTTTGCATTCCTTTCTATTTACAATAGTATGTGAGAAGGTAAGCATATCTGATTCCCTTTATACTTTGCGAAAAAATGCTTACGTCAGTGGCCATTTCTTTAAGAAAGTAATGGGAATTCGTTAGGGAAATATGGAGTACTCCACAACGAAAAATAAGCATTCTGTAATGCATTGATTCATCGTTTGATTTCCTACTGGGCAGTGATGGGCACTAACACAACCACGCATTTTGGCAATGTATGCGTGAAAAACACTGCACAAAATTAAGGCGTACATTTTTTAGCTCTAATATTTTAACTTTAAAATATCAAAGCCGGACGGATATATAACGGACAGGTATAAACGGAACGAGATGAATAAGCGGTTGAACTGACAAACAGACAAGACATAAGTGGTTGAACAGACAAACAGACAAGCAGGCAAGCTCGCAAGTAGAAATCACATTAAGTTAGTTTATTTGATTAAATCGTTCATATTAATTTCTTCTTTGCAGCATTTTATTCGAAGTAAAGATTCAAGATTCAATTTCTATACTTTTAAAATTCCCCTTGCCATGCTTTGTAATGTCTTTGAAAACTAAAAAAAAAAAGATTACCAGCAATCGTACGCCTGCAAAATAAGCATTGCGCTTTTTTAGAAGTGTTTCAAGAAAAAAATGTGTATCTCATATTCAACCTTAAACATTTTCTGATTTGCGTGAATACTGAGTGTACACAAAAACGTAAATATTCGCAGTATTCGAGCCGCAAAGGAGCGTGAACCTACTTGCATGAAGTCTGACACGGCACTGAAGCAGCGATTAAGCGATGTGAAACTGGGAGAGTAAGCCGATTTTTGTGCGTTTTTTGCAATTCACGTACACAGTCCGTGTGTGTTGGCAGTGATCAGCTCTTCACTGTGTCTGCTCTTTTCCCGATATTAGGGATTCCTTTCAATTATTTGCTTTTTAAAGTATGTTCTCATTAATTTTCTGAATTAAATGCCAACACATGAATTTTTTTGGTTTCATTATGTAAATATTAATGAATAGCGAATCTCTAACGATCAGGTATGATTTTTTTGCTAAATGCTGTAGTTTGACCGCAGGGTTGTTTTTTGAATGCAGCTCTTAATTTAATTGAATTAAAAGCATACCCAAAGATAATTTCTACGCTTTTGGGCAATAATATATTTTTCTAGTCAATTTTATACAAACGTATTAGGAAATGGCACCAAAAATATACAAATAAAAAGACAAATTTCTTTGGTCACAAAAAATGACTCACACCAGCAACACTGGAATTTTGAAATGAACTAGAATAACAACCCCGTTTTAGAAATTTATATGGAGGAAAAACTACGTTCCTAATCAAGCTTGGGGCCTACTAGTAGGCCCCAAGGTTGCAATTTTACAATAATATTAGTGTAATTCTGTGCATGTATTTCTACCGGCTCTCCCAGTTTCACATCGCTTAATCGCTGACTGAAGCTGCGCTTGGAACTTCGCTGCTTTGTATTCGTATACGCGAGCAGTGCTCCCGTTTTCAATTTTGTTTCAGTAGTACATGTTGAGTACTACATAGTACATAGTAATACATATGAGTTTTGGGTAGTATTTATGGACTTTGAGTAGTACAAATGCATATATCCTTCACAGTGTAAAAAATCGCAAGGATTCATCAACTACTAAATCAAATACTGAAACTTAGTAGGTAACACATTACCAATTTGATTTATAGAAAAGTGAAAAAAACAATGTAATTCAGTTACAAAAGTCATATAAACAAACTTTTTATGATTTTATTATATACTAACAGCCCGATTCTGTACACTTGATAAATTCATCATATTGACTATTTGTCAAGTTTTTATTATTTGTCAAGAATCGGTATTCTATCCCAAAAGTAAAAGCTCTTTTCTTGATAAATTGTCAAAAGTGTGAATGCTATTGACAACAGCATACAAATTGATTGATTGATTTTGCCTATTGAAAATGGAAGAATTGTGCATGTTTACACTTTTACATCAGAGAAAATAAAAAAAAAATCCGTTACCTCCCACGAATTATTTTTTGTATGCAAAAAGCGCCTATTGTGATGAAACTATTAAAAAAAAACGTACGAACTTATTTCCAGCCCAGCCAGGATTCGAACCGGGGGCGCTCGGTATGAGAAGCCAGCGCGTACCCGCTGGGCTATTAAGGCCGGTTTTTTTCTGCAAAACTTACTTTAGTTAAACTTTTTGTCTTATTTTTTGACAATTTGACAAATGTCGCATATTCACCTTATGTTGAATTAAATGAGCTTTTTACTTTATCAATGTTGCATCAGAATACCAGCAAAGCTTTTGCTTGATAAAAATCTTGACAAAATTTCTTGATAAAAAATTTGTCAAGAATACACAGAATCAGGCTGTAATAATAATTTGTTTGGTGGTAAAGCAATAATCGCTTAAGCGATAATCGTTTTTGACCACAGATTTAATAATACTTAATAATACTTTTTCGATGGACTTCAACGGAAAAAATGTATTAAGCTTTGATAAAATACTTAATCTTAACCAAAATGTACTTTATATAATAGTGGAATTACATTTTGCTCAAATAGGGCAAAAACTGGCAAGATCTTTGCAACAATATAGTAGCTTAATATTTGCATATCTAGAATATGTAATAAATAAAATTATAAAATAAAATATATATATAGAACCAATTTATAACTATTTGTTTACGTATATACTCTAAAAACTCATTTTGAAGATATTTTTATCAAAAAATAAAGGAAAATATGCTGCAACTTGTTTTTAAAGGCTTTTTGGTAGTCGGGTTTTAAAATACCTGAAGTTTAAAATTCCATAACAAAAATTATGTGTTATTAAAACTTTTTATTAATATCGAATATTGTTCGAATATTACTTTAAGCACTTCAAGCAAACAAACAAGAGAAACCAATCAACAGAAAAAAAACCAAACACGACGAACAATATTTTATTTTATATTTTCTTAAAAATGGCACAGTTTTGAGCATACTTTGAATTTAAATTTAAAAATTAATTTGTATGATTAATAATCCAGCGGGATTTTGCCCTAATTTGCACTGGTTGAAAAAAATTCCAAGCCCAAGGGAAATCGAACGATTTTATACACTTTTATAAGCATATTCCAATGATTGCGGATTACACGTTTCATCTCAGTTAAACTTTTCTGACTTGTAGACGTCCCAACAACCACTTTATTGTCTTTATCAAATTTTAAAAGATTCCTACAAGAATATGCAAAGTTATTGAATTGTTTTGTATTTAAATACAGTAATAATACTTTATGTATTATTTCATGATTTTCATTTTTGGGTATCGGATCCGTTGCGCTGTTTTAAAAGTTCAACACTATATCAAAAGCTTATATCATTTAATTACAATCCTGTGAAGTATTGTACGAACAGCATTTGGCAACGCGGTTAAAAAGGTGTAATTGTCACCTTGAAACACTAGTGATAGAGTTGCTCACAAACCAAGGATATTTGATTAAAAATGAAAAACGTCAAAGACAACTTTTAAAGTCAATGTCGTACATTCTTGATTATATTGTTAAAAACGGCAACGTTGATGTAAATTTCGTCCTTCGGCAATGTTTAGTTCGGTAACATGTTTGTATATTCTTTTCTAATAGTCTTACTTAGAATTACGTTGCCACTTTTTTCCCCAAAAAAGGCTCAAAGTGGAAGCGAAAGGACCATTTTATATTTTCGGCAAATTGTTTTTAACATCAAAGCAAAACATAACTTTTATATCATAATTTTTGTTTTTGCTTCTACACTTATATTTCAGAATAGTAGTATAATCGGCCTGTAGGTAGTACGGTAGTACAAATGACAAAATAGTAGTAAAATACTACTATAGGAGTACGTTCGGCAGCACTGTACGCGAGTAGGCTTCGCTGCTACTCTCGATTAGCAGCGTGCCCATCAGTGCATTAAACCCAAATGCGTAGTTTCAAACAAGTCATTTCAAAGTGTTTACATTGCCTCATTTGCATTTTGTTTGGCAGCTAATGTCAAATGCTACATGCTCATGTCCTCTTGCCGCAGCTCATAGATCAGCTCTTTTCCGGCTTCTGACTAAATCATTTATTTCTTTTTTGCAGCCGCCGTAGCTCAGCTGGTTAGTGCGTTGGGCCGCGAGTCAAATGCGACGCTCGAACCCAGGCTCAAGACTCCGTTGCTGCTAACATCGAGAAAAGAAAAACAACAATTTTTCTTTCGGTGGCTGTCCTCTCAGCAGGAAATGGCAAAGCTCTAAAATTGCTTATGAAAAAGCTCCCAACTCGCCGTTCGGAATCGGCACAGAACTGTAGGTCCCTTCCAACCTTGTACAAGATGGATGGTTGCGGGTAGCTAGGCCTTATATGCTGTCGTGCCAGTCAATTATTATTATTATTTACATATGTTCTTCATACTGCAATATTTGAAAAGAAGACGAAAATTTCAATTCAAATTTTTCATTTTGATAATTTTCATTTGTTTCGATTTTGAACTGTCAAAAAGATCAAAAATTTTTGAAGCTTTTGAAAGCGCTTTCATTATGTGATTCGTTCGATAAAACTGGTCATGTTTTATCGCTTTTGCTTCGTCGTTTTGTTGAAATGAGTCATTTCGTAGATTTGAATTTGTATGGGGAATTGCGTGATTTGGCTTCGCATTTGAGAATTTTTGCCCAAATCACGCATATGGGCTCAACGTAAACATAATATAAGGAAATATTAACACATTTCAATTGCTTTGACAAGTGATTTGCTTGTATCCACAAAACGGGAATTTTTGCAAAATTTGTGATATGAACATATTAGCCTATTTACCCCGAGCACACAACACATTTTTTTGCCAAAATTCGTTTTTATTCATCAACATAGTCCCCTTTTAGGGAGATACAATCATTCCAACGCTTTTCCAATCTTTCGATACCGCCTTTGTAGAACGATTTTTCTTTACCTTCAAAATAGGCGTTAGTTTCGGCGATTACTTCATCATTTGAGCCAAATCTCTTACCACGGAGCATCTTTTTGAGGTCTGCCAAGAGCCAGTAGTCGCTGGGGGCCAGATCTGGAGAATACGGGGGATGAGGAAGCAATTCGAATCCCAATTCATGCATTTTTGCCATCGTTTTCATCGACTTGTGACACGGTGCATTGTCTTGGTGAAACAACACTTTTTTCTTCTCCATATGGGGCCGCTTAATCGCGATTTCTTTCAAACGGTCCAACAACGCTATATAATAGTCGCTATTTATTGTTTTCCCTTTCTCAAGATAGTCGATGAATATTATTCCGTGCACATCCCAAAATACTGACGCCATAACCTTGCCAGCCGATGTTTGTGCCTTTGGACGCTTTGGGCGGCTTTCACCGGTTGCATGCCACTCAGCAGACTGCCGATTTGATTCTGGAGTGAAATGGTGGATCCATGTTTCATCCATTGTGATGTACCGACGCAAAAACTCCGACTTGTTGCGCGTAAACATGTCCAAACAGCTCTTTGAATCATCGATTTGTTGTTGTTTTTGCTCCGGTGTGAGCAAACGCGGCACCCATTTCGAAAACACCTTTTTCATAACCAAATGTTCGTGTATTATGGTGTGTACACTGCCTGCTGATATCTTTAGAATGTCAGCAATCTCCCCCACTTTCACTTTACGGTCGGGCATAATGATTTTCAGTGTTTTATCAACGTTTTCCGGAATAACAGCGTCATTTGGCCGTCCAGTAGATGGAATGTCATCGGTGTCTGTACGACCACGTTTGAATTCGGCATACCAATAACAAATGGTTCTTTTTGATGGAGCAGAGTCCGAATAATGTTTTTCAAGCCATTCCTGGCATTGAACAGTATTTTTTTTCATTAAAAAACAATGATAAATCAGCACACGGAATTGCTTTGAATTCATTTTTTTTTTTTAACTCAAAAGTAGTGTCACTTAAAGCACTGTAACTTGTAAACTAATGGTCGGATTGACATATAATTTTGACAGTAAGCCTAAAAAGGTTCACAATTTCGAAAAAAAAATATTGATTTAGTATTAGTGCCGCCATCTATGTGTCAGTCACACACATTATTGAACGAAGTGTTATTTCTGGGCAGTCCCAGCTATACCCATACCCGCCATCTCCTTGTTTACGTATCTGTGGTGTCTGGTAGCCTCTCTAGTACATGAAAACCACTCCACTTTCCTTCTCAACAGTCTATGAATGTCTGCGTTCTCATATTTGTGAAAATTTATCAATTTGTTTATCAATTTATTTATCATTTGTCAATAGGGGGGTTTACACGGTCCAACATGTGCGACGAACAAGTGCGGTTGCAACAATGTTGGACCGTGTGAACGTAAGAAACAACCGCTTGACCGTCATATTGGATGGTTTTCAAAAATTTTTGATTTTTCTGCTTGCTTGTCCAACCATCCAACCAATGTAAACGCTTGTTCGTCGCACCTAGTGCATTTTGGCGGTTTCAGAAAGTTCGCGAAGCGTAAACGTAGCGATGGCGACTGTAAAAAACGACATTTTCTGGAAAGAATTTTTCGAGCTCTACAAGAGTTTTCGAGAAACTTGGCTTATTAAAAGTGAAATTTATAAAAACAAAAACGCAAAAAATAAGGCTTATAGCCTATTTCCACTGGGCCTTAACTGCAGTTTACGCTTAACTGCAGTTTTACATCGCATTTAAATGCCCAAATTCCCATGAAATTGTTGTTGTGAAAAACCATAATTTTAACCATTCCTTTGTCCATAAAAGGTGTAATTGTCACCTTGAAACACTAGTGATAGAGTTGCTCACAAACCAAGGATATTTGATTAAAAATGAAAAACGTCAAAGACAACTTTTAAAGTCAATGTCGTACATTCTTGATTATATTGTTAAAAACGGCAACGTTGATGTAAATTTCGTCCTTCGGCAATGTTTAGTTCGGTAACATGTTTGTATATTCTTTTCTAATAGTCTTACTTAGAATTACGTTGCCACTTTTTTCCCCAAAAAAGGCTCAAAGTGGAAGCGAAAGGACCATTTTATATTTTCGGCAAATTGTTTTTAACATCAAAGCAAAACATAACTTTTATATCATAATTTTTGTTTTTGCTTCTACACTTATATTTCAGAATAGTAGTATAATCGGCCTGTAGGTAGTACGGTAGTACAAATGACAAAATAGTAGTAAAATACTACTATAGGAGTACGTTCGGCAGCACTGTACGCGAGTAGGCTTCGCTGCTACTCTCGATTAGCAGCGTGCCCATCAGTGCATTAAACCCAAATGCGTAGTTTCAAACAAGTCATTTCAAAGTGTTTACATTGCCTCATTTGCATTTTGTTTGGCAGCTAATGTCAAATGCTACATGCTCATGTCCTCCTTGCCGCAGCTCATAGATCAGCTCTTTTCCGGCTTCTGACTAAATCATTTATTTCTTTTTTGCAGCCGCCGTAGCTCAGCTGGTTAGTGCGTTGGGCCGCGAGTCAAATGCGACGCTCGAACCCAGGCTCAAGACTCCGTTGCTGCTAACATCGAGAAAAGAAAAACAACAATTTTTCTTTCGGTGGCTGTCCTCTCAGCAGGAAATGGCAAAGCTCTAAAATTGCTTATGAAAAAGCTCCCAACTCGCCGTTCGGAATCGGCACAGAACTGTGGGTCCCTTCCAACCTTGTACAAGATGGATGGTTGCGGGTAGCTAGGCCTTATATGCTGTCGTGCCAGTCAATTATTATTATTAATGTTCTTCATACTGCAATATTTGAAAAGCAGACGAAAATTTCAATTCAAATTTTTCATTTTGATAATTTTCATTTGTTTCGATTTTGAACTGTCAAAAAGATCAAAAGTTGTTGAAGCTTTTGAAAGCGCTTTCATTATGTGATTCGTTCGATAAAACTGGTCATGTTTTATCGCTTTTGCTTCGTCGTTTTGTTGAAATGAGTCATTTCGTAGATTTGAATTTGTATGGGGAATTGCGTGATTTGGCTTCGCATTTGAGAATTTTTGCCCAAATCACGCATATGGGCTCAACGTAAACATAATATAAGGAAATATTAACACATTTCAATTGCTTTGACAAGTGATTTGCTTGTATCCACAAAACGGGAATTTTTGCAAAATTTGTGATATGAACATATTAGCCTATTTACCCCGAGCGCTTAAATGCATTTAAGGGCTATGTTAAGTTTGACAACTGTCAAGCTTTCCACCGAAACTGAGTTAACTCCAAAAGCTTGTTTTTGTTGACATTTTCATTTGGAAAAATCAAATTCTGCATTTATTTCTGGGCAGTCCCAGCTATACCCATACCCGCCATCTCCTTGTTTACGTATCTGTGGTGTCTGGTAGCCTCTCTAGTACATGAAAACCACTCCACTTTCCTTCTCAACAGTCTATGAATGTCTGCGTTCTCATATTTGTGAAAATTTATCAATTTGTTTATCAATTTATTTATCATTTGTCAATAGGGGGGTTTACACGGTCCAACATGTGCGACGAACAAGTGCGGTTGCAACAATGTTGGACCGTGTGAACGTAAGAAACAACCGCTTGACCGTCATATTGGATGGTTTTCAAAAATTTTTGATTTTTTTGCTTGCTTGTCCAACCATCCAACCAATGTAAACGCTTGTTCGTCGCACCTAGTGCATTTTGGCGGTTTCAGAAAGTTCGCGAAGCGTAAACGTAGCGATGGCGACTGTAAAAAACGACATTTTCTGGAAAGAATTTTTCGAGCTCTACAAGAGTTTTCGAGAAACTTGGCTTATTAAAAGTGAAATTTATAAAAACAAAAACGCAAAAAATAAGGCTTATAGCCTATTTCCACTGGGCCTTAACTGCAGTTTACGCTTAACTGCAGTTTTACATCGCATTTAAATGCCCAAATTCCCATGAAATTGTTGTTGTGAAAAACCATAGTTTTAACCATTCCTTTGTCCATATCCTTTTTTTCTTGTAATCTCTTCCTCTTCATCCTCCAAAAGTTCGTATACAATGATTGCTGCGAAAATTTTGTGGGCATGTTTCTTTGAAATCTTGTGCACGAATGATGTTGTAGTAAAAGTGTGACCGTGTGAACGCAAGAGAAGAATTTACCGTTACAACCTCATCGCACATGTTCGTCGCACATGTTGGATCGTGTAAACCTGCCTAATGTCTATTTCATTTGTGAAAGTTGCCAGCTAATGTATCAGAGCTGTCTAAATTTTTAACGTCAAGAGGGTTCATGAGAAATTCCACGTTTTTTATTTTCTTTTCTAGCATTTATTATTGGCAAATAATAAATGTTTTGACTTTGATTATGACAGACAATATGTATTTTTGAGAAAAATGCGTGAGTGAAAAGTAATTGTCTTGGCAAAAAAACTACCACACCGAACGCAATTCAAATCCCTTCTCTCGTTTGTGTTCATACGGCTCTTGCAGCGCCTGAAAGCATGCTATCAAAATTTGTACATTTGTGAATATTGCTCCCGCTTTAACCCTTGTGTGCGCACCCAGGTCTGGCCAGACCATATTGAACTTTAGGTCCACTTTTAGTAAGGTTGTAGTAAAGCTACCAGGTTCATATTTCATGATATCCTCAACTGATCCTTTCTAAGCACATAAACCAATACATGAACAAAAGTTTTACAAAAACAAGGCGAGAATCGTGCAAAACGTATTTATACCCCTTAGTTGAACCCCCTATGGTCTGGCCAGACCATGGTGTATTTTCATACAAATTTGCCTGTTATTTTCATTTTTTTTGTTATTTTCGACGTAATTAGTGTCAAAATTGTTTATAAATATTTTTTTCGTTTGTGTCTTATTCAGTCCTCTACGAAGCATAGGGCTGCAACTAGGTTTTTCCATCTGACCCGATTTGAAGCACTTTTTTGGTGCCATCTCGTTAATAGTGACATGAGTTAGTTGGCGCAAAATGTACCTGGTCCAAATGTTTTTCACTCGCCTTGGCTTTTATTTTGTTTTAGGTTAGTAAATTATAATTTTTGTTAGAAAAGAATGTCTGAACACATTCAAAATTAATATTTATCCATTGTATTCGCTGTTATATTCGTGTTTTTGGTGTCAATTTAATTACATTTCTGAAGCGAAGGAAGTATTTGTGCTCTTGTCGTGTCTGATTTTAACCAATTGGACTGTATATTTTCTGTGACAGAGATTGAAGGAAGCAAATGCTATTTCGAGGATAAGGTGTACATTATTTTAGAACTTCAACGCTGGAGTAACATCAGAGAGGACGATTTTTCTAAAAAAAAATAGTTTAAGCAGTAGCGAAAACCAATGCTTAAGAGCAACAGAATTAAGATATTTAATTATATATTTATTCTAAGTTATTCATTAAATAGTTTGAATAAGCTTAACTTAAATGTTGAATACTTATCACTAAAGTTTTACTCGGAAACATACAAATAATTCTGGCAATTGGCTCATTGAATGAATACGTAGTTCTGTAATTGAATGAACCACCTACACTTTTTAAAATTTTATGGAGGATTCGTTTGTTGCTGGAGGTAGTAATAACGGTGCTGCAAATTATCTTTTGTACCCTGAACAATACGATGCTTCGCTACTGATGGAAAATAAAATATGATAGTTCAGTTTAGCCGCCGTGGCTCAGTTGGTTAGTGCGCGGTCCAACGAGTCGCATGCAGAGCGACGCAAGATCGAATTCTGCATGTAGTAACACCTAAAAAAAATAACGGGAAACTCGTTTTCTCTTTCTCTGAGAGCAAAAATTGCCTATGAAAAAGCTCCCAACCTGCCGTTCGGAACCGGCATAAAACTGTAGGTCCCTTCCACCCGCGTACAAAATTCACACGCACAACACGGGTGGTTGCGGGAAGCTAGGCCTTAGTCTCGCGTAAGCGGGCTGTCGTGCCAATGAATTATTATTAAATTAAAATTATTATTAGTTCAGTTTAGCATGAACAATAACATGTTGAGCATGTTATGCTTGAACGGAAGGTTTTTTTAGATAGATGGAACTAAGTGGTCAATAGAAGATATTTTGTCTTATTTACAGCCAATAGTTCGCAGTGTTCTGTATTAGTCAGCTACCTTTTCGACTTCAAAGCATAATTGTCAATAGTGAAAGGAATCCAGAAATAAAAATGTGTTAGATATATCAAAACACGATTTGTATATGTCCAATATAAAATCTTAATGTGTTTGAGTCATTATAATGCATTATATCCTTGCAACCACTGCATTGGTGAAGCAGTTGAGGCAAATCCATAACAACGTATTTTACGTTTTTAATTTTTTTTTCCTTACTATCGTATATTTTTAATTTCAAAATTTATTTATTGAAGTTGAAATTCGCTGTGTACTTTATAAATCAAGCATAAGTTTACCTTTTTACCTAAATAAAAAGTAAACAAGCAACAGAAATTATTGTATTCACATATTCTTGTTTTTTTTTTACAGGTTTTTTTTTAAACATACGCAGACAAACACTCACACATACTAAGATATATATAAACTCATCAACAAAAATATAAAAAAATATATTAACTAGCACAATCCTCGAATATCCTCTTTTTTGCACCATGGTCTGGCCAGACCATGGGGGTTCAAGTATGAGGTTTTAAGTGGGTGCGCACACAAGAGTTAAACATACAATTTTCTGTTAGACGTCTGTAAACGGCAAAACTGAGTTAACTCAGTTTTGAAAATGAGTTCACGCACTTTAATACAAAAACAATTGTATGGGAATTTGAGCATTTAAATGCGATGTTGAATACATTTAAGCGTTAAATGCATTTTAGGCCCGGTGGAAATAGGCTATATTTCGCAAAAATTAAATTTCACAAAAAAAATTTAAGCCCAAAAGATTTTGAATCGTGCTAAATGGAACAAAATCGTGCACAAAAAGTAAAAATGTTGTTGCCGTGTTAAATCAAAACCATGTAAAAAAAGAGTGTGTAAAAACAGAATTAAGTGTATATGTAAGTGTATACTTTTCTCATACAAATTCAAATCTACGAAATGACTCATTTCAGCAAAACGATAAAGCAAATGCGATAAAACATTACCAATTTTATCGAACGCATCAAAAACTGGAGCGCTTTTGCCTTTTTTTTGACAGTTGAAAATCACAACAAAAAAAATTAACAAAATGGAAACTTGAATTGAAACTTGCGTCTGCTTGAAATATGCAGAATATTCTTAGCATTTAAGGTATCTAATATACAGTGCAAGCTCGGTATTCGCGACGGCCCGGTTATCGCGACGGATTAGTTTCTAACATTGCAGGTTCTATAATCGCGACAGTTTACGAAAAGCGCGGTTCTATTTTCGCGACTTTTATCTGTTTTTTTTTTTTTTAATTTTATTACAATGTCTATAACCAAAAAGTTGGAAATCCCCGTCTTTTGGTATTTTAACCTTGTTGGATTGTTAAGCCGACAACAGCACTATATTAATCACGTGATTCATCTGTTATTTAAAAAAATAATTTGCTAAAAACGCAAACCCAAAATCTCCAATTTCTTTAAAATTGTTGAAAATATGGATATATAAATAAAAACAATTCTAATTTAAAAAATTACATACAATTTTTAAATAAAATTTTGTGTTCTGTTATCGCGACAATTCAGTTTTTGCGGCAGGTTTGGTTTTTAATTAGTCGCGAAAATCGAGCTTGCACTGTATTTGTATTCAAATGTTGCAGTGTGTAAAACATAGAGGTAGTAAATAGCAACAAATTTTTTTAATCAGCAGCCGGAAAAGCGCTGATCTATGAGCTGCGGCAAAAGGACATGAGCACTAAGCATTTGACATTAGCTGCCAAACGAAATGCAAGTGAGGCAATGTAAAAACTTTGAAATTACCCATTTGAAAGTACGCATTTGGGTTTAATGTAAACGTAGTATAAGTTACGATACAATTATTATTATATAGGCTATAGTGCATTGCGACCAATTTGATCTTTTGTGCAACCTTTGCTTTAACCACCCAAGTTTAGGCAGGCCGACCCAGTTGTCACTCGCAACCGGCGCTAAAGCGGCTGACTCCCGTACACTCATGCCAAAGGTGCTTTCTTGCTCACCACTGCCAACTAAAGCCGCAAGCAAATTGTTGCGCTCTCAATAGCCTTCTATCGTTGTTCATGCTGTTGCTTCACATTCTGCTTCGTCACTCCGCTCGCAGAGTTCTGCTCAGACCCCGTCTGTTAATGCTGTAGTTGTTGCTGATCACGCAGCTTCTTCGTCCCCCTACGCACCACCTCCTGTTTGCACGAATTCTTCGCCTGTTGCTGTACATGTATCTGCGCCGCCCGCTGCTGAGGAGTGCTTGCCGCCTGCTGCTGCTGAGGCGTCGTTGCCTGCTACGTCTTCTACCAGTGCGCTTCCTGCTATGGGTTGCTCTGCGCTGGCCGCTGCTTTTGTTTATGCAGATGCGCCACCTGCCGCTGTCGATCTTACGTCAACTGTTGTCTGTTTTTATGTAACAGCTCTCGTTTTCGCAAAAAATGGGCGTGTCACTTTTTCGAATTTTCCTCGGCTTTTTTCTCGTTTTCGACTGTAATTTCTGTTTTCAGTTTAATGTGTGTGTTAAGTGTTTAATTTCAGGCCTCTAATTTTTTAAGGAAAAAGTATGAAAGGTGATGAAAATGGCTATGATACATTTTTGCTATTATTTCGATGCGAATGTGTATTCCGCCAAATAATTTGGCTGTGTTGTATTGCTATATGTGTCGACATACATTGTGACCGAAAAGTTTCCGGAAATTCTCGTTTAAAATTCGCGCGCTGTATATTTTTCGATATTTTAAGTTTCTGTAGGTTGGTAGCACTGTCCTTAATTACTATGCCAAAAATGAGCGCGATCTGTCAGACAGTTTGTTTACGGCAGCTGTTGAAACCAGTTCACCTCAGCTGTGCGTTGCGATTTTGTTGAGAATTTTCTTCAAAATGAGTACCGTAAACAGGTCTCTTTGGACGTGCTTGATCGTGCCAATTCTGATCCACCTTTCATGGAACGCATCATAACTGGTGACGAGACATGGGTCTACGAGTACGACATGCAAACAAGCCAACAATCATCGGAATGGAGAGGAAAAGACGAGCCGAAACCGAAAAAACCACGCCAAAGTCGCTCGAAAATCAAGGTAATGCTGATTGTTTTCTTCGATATTCGTGGTGTGGTGCATCATGAATTCGTCCCTGAAGGACAAACAGTCGGTAAAGACTATTATTTGACTGTTTTAAGACGTTTGCGTGAAAATATCCGCCGTAAACGGCCTCAATTGTGGAAGGATAATTCATGGATTTTTCATGACGATAATGCTCCCTCGCACCGAGCCAACATTATCAACGATTTTAAGGCCAAACATTCAATAAATACCATCGAACAGCCACCGTATTCACCTGATCTTTCACCGTGTGACTTTTTCCTGTTTCCCAAACTGAAATTACCACTCAGAGGAACGCGTTTTGAATCCATAGAAGACGTAAAACAGAATTCGCAGAGGGAACTCAAAGCCATACCGGAAAGCGCCTATAAAAAATGTTTTGATGATTGGAAGAAACCTTGGCATATGTGTATCGCTTATAATGGAGCATATTTTGAAGGAGATAAAATAAATATTGATGAAGATTAAGAATTTTGCGTTTTATTTAAAATTTCCGGAAACTTTTCGGTCACAAGGTACACCTAACTCGTTAATTGTTTTACAAAAAATTTGTATGTTTTTGACCATCAAAGAACACGCCTTAAAATTCCATATTTTGCGACTTTGAGGTCCAATTACCGCGGCATTTTAAAACTTATAAAAATAAGTTGCAGCGAAAAAGAAGCCGTGCGGTGTTGTTAATGCGATAAGATGAAAGAAAGAAAATCATGTCAATCGGTTTTTTAGTTTAGAAATTACGATCAAAAACATGGAAAAAGTAGAAGAAAAACTGAAAAAATGACACGGTACCTATAACCAAAGAATATACAATATAAAGAATACGCATCTTCTTGACGCGGGGGGGAATAGATGAGCGGAGGCATAGGTTGCGGGAAATTTGCTCGCGCTCAACAGTTTGCGATCTTGTTCGTCGAAGCGCAAGCGGAGAGTAAACAACGAACCAAAGCATCGTCATCGTCGTTTCGACGAAGATGATTCGGGATTGGCTAATGTTTTTGGTGTTGTCGTTTATTGTTTGTATGCTTTTTTGTCTTGCCGCATGGTTGGCAACCGAATCTTTGTGGTGTATGGCGTTTTGCTGGTCAATGCTTTGATTAATTTTAAAATTTTGTGGTTAATCCCAATTTAAAATGTTTGCAAATATTTTTACCTGGCGAGTTCGAAGTAAAATTATTTGTTTATATTTTCACATGCTTGATTACAATTTTGAGAATATGCGAAAACTACGAAAAAAAAAAATGAACTGATGCCTATCAGTTCATTTTTTCATTGACTTCAAAATTCGTGAAACACTTGAAACCAAAAATAATAAGATGCGTGTTTTAATATTGTTTTTTTTTAAATCGAAATCTAACGGAGAAACCAAGGGTTAAAAGATTGTATGGAAAAACCGAATTTAATAGGTCTATTGACTTTCAATAGGGCGAAAGCACTACTAAAGCACTAAATAAAGAAATAAATAATAAGGCAAGTATTTTGTCATAAGAAAAATGTTATTACGGCATGCCTACGTTTAAAAATAGTTTAAATATTCTACACCTGAATGGTTCCATGGCCAATGATGTGATCATAAATTTACAATATTAGATTTTCTTATTTTAGTTCTTTTAAATAAGCATTATATGTGGGCCGTACGAAAAGTTCCAAAGAACGGGACGGAAAATTATTACGGGTAATAAAAACGTTTTCTTTTCTTTCCAATTCCATTTTTATTGATTACTTATTATTCATTTTTTAATTGCCTGTAGCGATCATATAGGTCGCCATGGCAGCCATATTTTCTTTTCTATGATTTTGCGCACACTACAGTCGGTAGTGAATCAGGAGCAATATGCGACGCCATGCAGGCTTATAGAAGAAGAACAAAAGCCAGCCAGAAAATAGAAATCGTTTTACAATTTCAGCTTTTCGCCAGCGCAACAACAACAAAAACAGCACATCGTCTTCCTCCTCTTCGGACAATTGAGCGAGAATGAACGAGTGAGCACAGACGCGGCATTCGTGTTTCTATGATTTGCGCTCAGAGCATTGTGCTGTCATTTCAAGTGTTTCCTCTTGTTGTCTACCCCCCGCATCATGAAGACGGGTGGCGATATTAGCACCCGCATTCAAATTGTTGCTTGTACGTGATGCACACTCTTTATGTTCCATACTTTTTGCTATAACTCACTAACTAGAGCTGCTGTAAAAAATCTGAGGATAGATTCGAAATCAGCGCACCCAAACTAGTAAGAAACAGTAGAAAAACTCCATGCAACAGAAAAAAGTGTTTTTTGTTCATGAGCTATACCAAAGAATATGAAGTGTATAGAAGCCATCTGAGCTCAAAAATTCAAACTTTTGTTTGCGAGCTTCATAGAGCGAGGGGAAGCCACAAAAGGGAAAGAGTGGTGCCAGCAGGAGAGCAAGCGCTTCAGTTTACGCTCATTGACTGTGCGAACTGAAGCACGCGCTACAACAAACACACATGAAGTGAAAGTACCGCTTCTCCTGTGTACTTTGAGGCGTTGGTGGTTGTTTTGGTCACTAAAAAATTTTTTGTGCAAATTCCTCACAGCAACACCAGCCAGCGCAATGATCGTCCTTTCAACGACGCCATTGCTTTTTGTTGTTGTAGTTTTTGTGTGTATGCTTTTTTCTGTTGACGATTGGTTCTGCTACACAGCTCGAGAGAAATGTAAACAGCTCTTATTTTGCTGTTTTTTATTGTTTATGTTTTACATCGTTTGGATCTTCCTTTTTTTAATTTACTGTCACAGCATTATCAGGAAATCTGAAGGAGCAAATAGGTAGCAAAAGTCTGTAACCGATTGATAATTTGTATGGAAAATGTTTCACTTAACGCAGTTAAAAGTCATCATTTCTTCGTTTTTGGAAAAATATGCCACAATTTTATCCATGTTAATTTTTACTCGATTGTCGAAGTTTTTATCTACAAAATAATTTGTTGTAATAATTGTTGTAATTAATGCTGAAATAAAATAATAAAAAATACAGTTTCGTCTGTCTCAGCATGTAGTAGAATTTGATTCATAGAATCCTGCGTATCTTCGAAATTAGTTGTTACACTTGACCGAGTACTATTTGAATTTTGTCCCAAAATTGCAAAAGTATTTTCTAGTTTATCTTGGTTAAACAACTTTTTGTTATAAAACATTTATGTGGGTTATTGCTTAATTTTAAAAATAAAACTTTAATCATCCATACATTTAACATCTTTTAAATAACTAAAAAAATCTTTAAAAATTTGTACGACTAATTATTCAATTGTAAAGCAATTATCCGATTGTCCTATTCATGCAATCAAATATTAGGTATACAATATGTATACCAAATATTAGGTATACAAATATTAGGTATACAATAATAGTGTTACGAATACTAGTTCTAGTGGGCTGTTACGTATCTCTGGATTGCGTAATTTGAAAATAAAACACACTCAGTCTCTCAAACGCAGTCAATAAAATAAACCAACAATCACTTTATTTCACGGATTTACGTTTCACTGTCTTTACACTTAAGTATTTGCTTAATTACTCCGTGTGGCACCTTCACTAGTCAAAATCAGACTGCCTCGCTGCGCCGCACCCGGCTGCCCTTTTATACCTGTAAGGTTATCGCGCAGATCGTTCTCGCACATTCCGGAGTGGACTAAAAGTTTCCATCATTGCCAGGTTGGCCTAAATGTTTCCCTTATTATCGCGGCCGTCGTTGCCAGATTGAATTATAGCACTGCGCGTAGCGACAGGGATGCTGTGCACAGCGACAGACTGTCTTATCGTTACACTGCCCACCACTTAGAGTTGTTCGTCCTCCACAAGTGCCGAGGTTCCGCTGTGATAAGGCGCCAGGCGCTCCAAATGGACTACCTTCAGCTTAGCGCCTTTATTGCTGCAACGTTGAATCCTGTATACCACGTCGCACAGTGTCGCGAGTGTGGCCAAAAATACAAAAAGTCGATGTTGCAAACATGATATTTTTTTTTACATAACATACATGGTGAGATAATACTCCCAATAAGACAAATCCAAAATATTTCTTTAAACAAATAATAAATGTAAGCAGTAGCCATCCACAAAGTTAAGCCTTTTCTTGGAACACATTTTTGCCAGAGCAATTCACTATTTTTATGCAAAATGTAAGTAGCATTTTTAGCTTCTAGGTACTACGTATGGATACAAATTACATACGTGAGAAAAATATAGAGTTTCGGCAAGTAGGTGCTACTTTTTTGTTTTGTTTTGATCAGCATATGCGAAGTTACGTTGCTTTAAAAAACCCCGGCCTGGCTCACGAAATGTGAGAAAAATTGCTAACTTTGGGAGATGATAAAAAGAAAACGTCTCAATGCATCTCTGCAGTGATTAGTGCAAAACAAAGCCGCAAGTACGACCTTACAAATAAAAAAAATTAGCTGCGTCGACCTGCGTCCCCACCTAAAATTGTACTTCTTGTAGTGGCACCTACAGTCAAAATTTGTGATTTTTTCTAAGTATGGCTTGGGACGCACAACGAAAAGTGCGGCAAAACACCTGTTACAATGGTGAGCTATATAAAAGACAAGGTGGGAACTTTGTTCGTATCTTCAAAAGTAGGCAGAATGTCACGCCCACTTTAAAAATTTAAATATTTATACCAAAATATGGTATCACAAGCTGAAAAAATTAATACACGAATTCATGAAGGAAAACTTCTAGCCACTTTTAAAGTTTAAGAAAGCTTAAAAATTAAAATCACATCGTAGAACCGTATTGTAAACAGCCTTTTAAAAATACAGTTGAAGTTGTAGTAAAATGCGAATATTTTTGAAAGTGGGCGTGGCAGACCGCCCATTTTTAGTGTGAGCTTTAAGGCCATTATGTCAAGCACAAATACAAAATTTCATAATATTAAGCAAGTTATTTCAATATTTCAGTTCCTTTCGTAAGGGGGGTGGGCGTGGCGGTGGTCGAATTTAAATTATTTTTTGCAAATTTCTTAATTTTGACCCCGAAAACGATCTCACCAAGTTTCATCGATAGGACAACGCTAAGTATTTTTGGCCACAGCTTATATGGGGCCGTTCAAATATTACGTAAGCAGATTTATTACAATTATTTACCCCCCCATCCCCCTTGTCAGCAAAAGTAAGCAAAGCTCTTACTCCCTCCCCCCATGCTTACGTAAACATTTTTCAATTAAAAATGTATTTTTTTTATATTATAATTATAATGTTATAATTCTAATTTTAAAAATAAGAAAATAGATTTAGGACAGAGATTAGATTTTACTGATACAGTACTCAACATAGAGTAAGGGACAAAAATATTATAATCTTACGAACATAACAAACTTATTTTAAATTTTTGGTACACATATTGAATTCAAATTAACAGTCTTCAGTCCATGAAACCCGAATCCATGATTCTAAGTTTTCGATGACATTGGATTGCTTGGATTGCTGCTCAGTGTTGTGAGTCTGCTCACTTTCATCCGATTTTGGAATGTCTACGTCGTTCTCATCGAGCCATTCAACACATGGTGCTCTAAATTTTGAATAATGCACATCAGCACTTTTGTACATTTTGTACTTTCGTACTTGTATGAGATTTTTTAAAACTTTCAAACAATTTTTGGTATAACTTGGATTTGTCTATTTGAAACGACATCTTATTTAAACGTTAAACTTTGGCTAATGGAATCAACGGTAACACAAATATTAACTTGCTTTGCTATGCTTACAATACATACGTCTACTCGCTATAGTATCCAAACGAAACAATACACTGACAGAGGAAATTTAGACAAGTGAACAGCGCGCGGTAATTCCCTGAATCGGTTCTAAAGCGAGTGCCTAAACGTTGCGGGAATCCCCGAAAATGCGTTTCGTTTTCAAGAAGCGAGTGCCTAAACGTTGCGGGAATCCCCGAAAATGCGTTTCGTTTTCAAGCATAGACAATGTGAGGGTTGCCATTCGTGTAAAAAAGTAAATAACTACGGATGACGTAATCATCTGGACTCCCCTACCCCCCATGTCATCCAAAATAAGCAAAACAAAGACCCCCCACCCCTCCATAGAGCTTACGTAATACTTGAACGGCCCCTATGGGATCGCGACACTGTGCGTCGTTAATCCTAGTCACGACTTTGTAAGGTCCTTCCCATGACGCTTGAAGTTTCGGAGACAAACCTTTCCTCCGCTGCGGGTTGTAGAGCATTACCAGATCGCCTCCCTGGAACCCTGCTGAGTTGGCCCGTAGATCATATCTGGCTTTCGCCTTATCGCTAACCAGTTTGGTGCGGCTCCTTATAAACTGGAGAATTTCCTCCAGTTCCGCCCGCTTATTGACCACGTAGTCCGTCTTAGCGCCTCCCGTTGTACTTCAAGTCAGCGGGTAACCGCAACTCTGTGCCGAACACTGCTCGGGCTGGAGTGAATGATGTCGTGTCGTGCGGGGCTGACCTATACGCCATCAGGAACAGGGGGATATGCGTGTCCCAATCCTTTTGATTCCTGCCTACCACTTTCCGCAGGTATTCTTCCAGTGTCCGGTTAAAGCGTTCCACCATGCCGTCGGACTGTGGGTGCAAGGGCGTGGTACGAGTTTTCTTCATCCCCAGTAGCTCACACACTTCCTTAAATACCGCAGACTCGAAATTCCGGCCTTGATCTGAGTGCAAGTCCAACGGAACTCCGAACCTGGCTACCCAGTTGTTTACCAGCTTTTCCGAGATCGTAGTGGCCTCCTGGTTAGGAATAGGGTACACTTCGGGCCATTTGCTGAAGTAATCCATTACCACCAGCACATATTTGTTGCCTTGAGTGCTAGTTGGGAATGGGCCGGCGACGTCCATAGCAATCCGCTCGAAGGGCGCTCCCACGTTGTACTGCTGCATGCGGCCTCGAGATTTTCTTGTCGGCCCTTTCGTGGCTGAACATCGGTCGCAGCTCTTAATCCACTGGGCTACAGACTCCTGACATCCTACCCAGTAGAATCGTCTTTTTATTTTGGCGACGGTTTTGGTGATGCCCAGGTGCCCTCCACTGGCGTCGTAATGGTATGCCTCGATGACCTCGTTGATTCTGCATTTCGGCACTACCATTAGGGAGTTGCTGGTCCGACCATCCGCGCTTTCCCATTCGCGGTACAGGCATCCTTCCTTCAGCCGCAGACTTTTCCACTGTGCCCAGTAAGCCTTAGCGATCGGGCTTTCACCGGTCATCTCCTGCCAGTCTGGACGTGCACCTTGCTCCTTGCTTTTAACGATTTTTGCAAGATCCGCATCCTTACGCTGGTCGTTTTGTAGCCTCTCGGCAGACCACTCTTCCTCTGGCATAACGCTTACCAACCGGACGTCCACTATCTGTTCTTTGCTTTCGGCTCGCGAGCACTGCCTGCATTCGACTTTGCACGGACGGCGGGACAAGGCATCGGCATTTGCATGGTTACTGCCCTTGCGATGCTCTATCGTGTAGTCGTAGCTCTGCAGTCGCTCGATCCACCGCGCCAATTGCCCTTCAGGATCTTTAAAGTTCAGGAGCCATCTCAATGCCGCATGATCTGTGCGCAGGCGAAACCTTTGTCCATACCGATATTTCTGGAAGTGTTTTACGCAGTCCAGAACCGCCAGCAGTTCTCTCCGTGTCACACAGTAGTTGCGTTCCGGTTTCGATATAACCCTACTGTAGTACGCTATCACTTGTTCCTGGCCGTCTATTATCTGTGATAGCACACCGCCAATACTATTCCCGCTTGCATCTGTATCCAGCACAAACATCTCCCCAGGCACGGGGAAGGCCAGAATTGGAGCACTGCACAGTTTTTCCTTCAGACGTGCAAAAGCCTGTTCCTGCTCCTCGTTCCACTCGAAAGCTTGGCTCTTTTTCGTCAGTTTGTGCAAGCTGCTGGCTATGTTCGCAAATCCCGGAACAAATCGGCGGTAGTATGTGCCCAGGCCCAGGAAACTGCAGAGTTCGTGTAGATTGCGTGGCCGGGGCCACTCCTTCACCCCCGTGACTTTACCTTCATCCGTATGTACTCCGCGGGCAGAAACCGTATGACCCAGATACTTGACCTCCTTTTGGAACAGCGAGCACTTCCTTGGGTTGAGTTTAAGCCCGGCTTCTCTTATCCGCTCGAATACCTCCTTTAGCTTTCCCAGGTGGTCATCGAAGTTTTTACCCATCACGACTATGTCGTCGAGGTACACAAGACACGTCCGCCAATACAGCCCTTTTAGCACGCGTTCCATTAGCCGCTCGAATGTTGCTGGTGCGTTGCAGAGTCCAAACGGCATGACGGCGAACTGGCACAAACCATCGCCAACACTGAAAGCCGTTTTCTCCTTGTCCTTGTCTGCAAGCTCTACCTGCCAATAACCGCTACGTAAGTCGAGCGTCGAGCACTAAGGAACCTCTCAACAGCATCATGAGAATGGCACTGGACTGGAACCCGCAAGGAAGTAGAAGTCGCGGTCGACCAAAAAATACTCAGAGAAGGTCGACCCCGCGCGTGCTAGCCGATGCCAATATCACATGGGACGGCGCAAAAACAACAGCCCAGAATCGTGTACGATGGAAGAGTCTTGTTGAGACCCTATGCTAAAGTGAGGAGTGAACAAGGAAAAAAATAAGTCGAGCGTGGAGAACCACTGCGTGCCTGACAGTGTGTCCAGGGTGTCATCGATCCGAGGTAGTGGATAACTGTCCTTGGTCACATCATTGAGCTTCCGATAGTCCACACAAAACCGGGTACTGCCATCCTTTTTCTTGACTAGCACGACCGGCGAGCACCAGGGGCCCGAAGAAGGCTCTATGACCTTCTCTTTCTGCATGTTTTCGATCAAATTTGTGACCTCTTCCCTCTTGGCCAGAGGAACTCGTCTTGGCGGTTGGCGAATCGGCTTTGCACTTCCGGTGTCGATGTTGTGCTTCACTATGGCCGTTCTTCCGCCTGCTTCTGCCGCAAATATTGACCCATAGTGCTGCAGGAAAGACCTCACCTTCTGTTTCTGCTTGGCCGTCAACTCGCCGCTCCACTGGTTCTCCTGCGGTATGGCGTCCATGTCGAAACCGCTCTTCTTATTACCTCCAGGCGGGCTACTCTCGCAATTGACCACTGCTACAGCTTCCTTACACTCGCCAATTTCCTCATCTTTCCCGACATATCTGGGTGCATTCAGGGGGTTCAGTATTCTGACTGGTATTCTGCCATTCTTAGGTTCCACTAATGTACGTCCGATGACGATGTTGTCGTGTCCCTGTTTCGGTGCTTCTACAACCCACAGCCGACTCGTCCCATCGACCGCGTCCACCTTTGCCCACACAATCGCCTCAGAATTCGCTGGTATCCTCCTGTGTTGACACGATACAACCTTCCTTACCGCCACGCTTCGCTCATAGCCGGTGTGCAGCGGGAATTCAACGTTGGCATATCTCAGCACATTTTCCTTCAGGTCCAGCGTAAAACCGTGCCTAATCATGAAATCCACGCCGATAATCACGTCGTCCATTATATCCGCGACGATGAACTCATGTTCCAGGCTGCTGGTGCCGATAGCAATGGCACTTTTCCTCTTACCGGCGCACGCTCGCAAGTCGCAGTCCTCAGCTGTATGCCATGCATCGGTTCCCAGTTCTTCAGAAGCTTCCTTTTTATGATCGAATATGACGCTCCAGTATCCAGTGTCAACACGAACAACTTTCCATCTATCTTTCCTTCAATCGTCAAGCTGCTGAGCTGTCGTTTCAGCTGTGAGACAAGGACGGTGGGGCAGCAGGTTGTGGGGATCAGCTCACGCCCCTTTGGGCTGACCCGTTTTAGTTTAACGACTCCTCGTCCTCAGCCCTGCGATTGTTGGCTGGGCCTCGATTGTCAGTATTCTTCGCTTCAGGCGATCGAGAACGGGAACGCCTCTTTCGTTGGCGGCAGTCTCGTGATATGTGGCCCTGCTTGTCACATACCCAGCAAACAACTTTAGAGGAGACAACCCGTGGCCTGCCCGGTGGCTCAGATCTTATTGCCTGTATCGTAATGTCATTGTCCGGCTTGATCTGGCGTATCCTTACAGGTGCATATCAAGTGCTCCCAATCCATGTCGCTTCGTATGTCATCGCGCTGGTCACCGTCTCCCTAAATGTCGGCTTGCCCATCATCAATGTACTGCGACGTGTCTCCGGATCATGAAGACCTTCAATAAACGCTTCAATCTTCACCCTCTCGAGATTATCAGCGCCGAAGGACGGGTAGCACAACTGTACGAGCCGCTCAATGTCTGCTGCATATGTCTGCAGCGCCTCGTTGGCCCTTTGCCTGCGATTCTTTAGCTCACAGTAGTACAGCGTTCTGTTGTGCTCGTCGCTGTATTTGGCTGCCAGCGCCCTTATGACGGTCTCGTACTCACTTCGTAAACATTCTGGAACTGATTTTATTACCTCAGCCGCAGCACCTTTAAGAGCCAGCGCCAATCTCCGACCTTTCCTTACATCGGTCCACTGATTTTCCAGGGCAGCCAGGTCGAATTGCAGCTTGAATGTATCGAACGGCGTGGTCCCATCATAAGTAGGCACTTCTGCTCGGGTGGCAACGCTTTCCGGAACCGGCGGCAAGCATTCTCGCGGCTGTATCTCCCTAAGCCGCTCGTCCATTTTTCTGTTCATCGAGTTTTCCAGACTATTAACTCGTTTGTTCAGGGAATCATCCAGGTCGTCGACTCGTTTATCCAAGTGCTCTACTCGCGTCTCCAGGTGCTCGACTTTTCCATTAATCTTGTCTGAGATTTCCTCCACTTTCTGCTCCAAGCGCGCAGAATTTTCCTGAAGCTTGACTTCCATTCGCTCTGACACTTGCGCCGATATTTCATGGGTCGCCGTTTCCATTTCCGCTGCCATTTCTCGATTCGTTGTTTCCAGCTTCGCTGCCATCTCTTGATTCGCAGTTTCCATTTTCGCTGCCATCTGCGCCGACATTTCACGATTTTCACGACTGACATTCTCAATTTTCGCAGAAGTTTCCTGAAACATGCCTCTCATTGCAACTATTAGCTGGCTTATGTCCATTGCTTACGGTGGCGCAGCCGCTATACTTTGCATCGACGCAGCACCCACAGGCGATTCCTCCACATTGGCCGACGCCTCTTATTCCTGCGTTCCGAACTCGTGTGCAGCCCAATCGATGCCTCGTGATTCACACGAGTTTTTGCGAGTTTAAGCATGTCCGTGCTTTTATAATTTTATTAATTTATTTTTTTAATTTTTTTTTTTTATTTTTCAATTTTCCACAATCCCACTTCTGACACCAAATGTTGCGAATGCTAGTTCTAGTGGGCTAGTACGTGTCTCTGGATTGCGTAATTTGAAAATAAAACACACTTATACTACGTTTACACAGCGAGATTAACTCATCGAGATTAAGATAATCTCGTTGCCCGTTTACATATAGATTAACTTGAATACGAGATTAATTTTGACGTTTCACATTTTCTCTTTGTTATTGTTTTGCAAACGAGACTGTTTTGTAAAATTTTGATAAAAATGAGTGAAATTTTTAATAAAAATGTAGAAACGGATATCGAAGGAGATTTTCTAAGTGTTTTAATGCTTTTCACTTCTTCTACGACTGCAAGAAAGTCTGAGCTGCATCAGTTGGAAATGCAAAGAATATCCCATTTGCGCAGAATTGCTGCCCTTCGAAAGAAAGGGCATCATTATTCCTTGCAGTGATCAATCCAACACATGGAAGAAGATTGCGGATGCGAGTAAGTTTTCAAGCTTCACGAAAATCACGATATTAGATTTATTAATATCTATGTTGTTTTAGGAAAGGCATGGATGCTTCTGGGAACGTGATGTTCCTCACAATGATGCACAATTTTTTAAAGAAAGCTTCAGGATGAGCCGTGAATGCTTTAATATTGTAACGATGAGCCAGTCTGTCGCGGTGCAAAGCAACCCTGCCGCTACGTGCCGTGCCATAACCCAATCTGGCAACGACGGCCGCGATAGTAACTTTTAGCCCAACCTGGCAACGATGGTCGCGGTCATCAGGGAAACTTCTAGTCCAATCTGGCAACGTGCGAGAACGATCTGCGCGACGGCCGGACAGAGTATAAAAGGTGGCCAGATGCGGTACAGCGAGTCAGTCTGGTTTTGACAAGTGAAGTTGCCACACGGAATAATCAAGCAAATACTTAAGTGAACGAACAGTAAAGTGTAAACTGTGAATAATAAAGTGACTGTTGGTGTATTTTATTGTCTGCGTTTAAGAAACTGACTGTGTTTTATTTTCAAATCACACAATCCAGAGATACGTGACAGCCCACTAGACTTAATATTCGTAACATTTGGTGTCAGAAGTGGGATTGTGGAAAATTGAAAATAAACGAAAAGTAACAAAGCAAAAAAAAACTAAATAAATAAATAAAAGTATAACAGCACGGACATGGTTAAACTCGAGCTGCTGAAGGTGGACCAGCTGAAGAAGGAGCTGGCTGCCTGGAATTTGCCGACTGCTGGCGGGAAAGTGGAGTTGCAGCTGCGCTTGCGAGAGGCGTGTGAATCACGAGGCATCGATTGGGCTGCACACGAGTTCGGAACGCAGGAACAAGAGGCGTCGGCCAAAGTGGAGGAATCGCCTGCGGGTGCTGCGTCGATCCAAAGTACGGCTGCACCGGCTGGACCACTACAAGCATTAGACATGAGCCAGCTAATGAGTGCAATAAAAGGCATGTTCGAGACTTCCAATCGTGAAAATCGTGAAATGTCGGCGCAGATGGCAGCGAAAATGGAAACGGCGACCCATGAAATATCGGCGCAAGTGTCGGAGCGAATGGAAGTCAAGCTTCAGGAAAGCTCTGCGCGCTTGGAGCAGAAGGTAGAGGAAATCTCCAACAGGCTGAACGGGAAAGTTGAGCATCTTGAGGCGCGCATGGACAATTGGGACAAACGAGTTGACAACCTGGAAGATTCGATGCATAGAAAGATAGACGAACGACTTCGAGAGGTACAGCCACGAGAATGTTTGCCACCGGTTCAGGACGGTTTTGCTGGCAGAACAGAAGTGCCTACTTATGATGGTGCTGCGCCGTTCGATACATTTAAATTGCAATTCGACTTGGCTGCTTTGGAAAATCAGTGGACAGATATCAGGAAAGGTCGGAGGTTGGCACTGGCGCTGAAAGGTCCTGCGGCCGAGGTGATCAAATCAGTTCCAGAATGTTTAAGAAGTGATTACGGTGCCATCATGAGAGCGTTGGCAGCGAAGTATAGCAACGAGCACAACCATGCGCTATACTACTGTGAGCTGAAGAACCGCAAGCAAAGGGCCAACGAGGCGCTGCAGACATATGCAGCAGACATTGAGCGGCTCGTACAGTTGTGCTACCCGAAATTTGGTGCTGATGATCTCGAGAGGATGAAGATCGAGTCGTTTATTGAAGGTCTTCATGATCCAGAAACACGTCGCAGTGCGTTGATGATGGGCAAGCCGACATTTAAGGAGACGGTAACCAGCGCGATGACATATGAAGCGGCATGGATTGGGAGCACTCGGTATGCACCTGCAAGGATATGCCAGATTCAGGCGGACAACGACATTCCGATCCAGGCCATAAGCTCTGAGATACCGGACAGGCCACGGGTGGTCTCCTCTAAAGTTGTTTGCTGGGTATGTGGCAAGCAGGGCCACATATCACGAGACTGCCGCCAACGAAAGAGGCGTTCCCGTTCCCGATCGCAATCGCCTGAAGCAAGGAATGGTGACAATCGAGGCCCAGCCAACAATCGCAGGGCTGAGGACGGCGAGTCGTTAAACTAAAACGGGTCAGCCCAAAGGGGCGTGAGCTGATCCCCACAATCTGCCGCCCCACCATCCTTGTCTCACAGCTGAAACGACAGCCCAGCAGCTTGACAATTGAAGGAAGGATAGATGGAAAGTTGTTCGTGTTGACACTGGATACTGGAGCATCATATTCGATCATAAAAAGGAAGCTGCTGAAGAACTGGGAACCGCTGCATGGCATACAGCTGCGGACTGCGACTGGCGAGCGCGCGCCGGTAAGAGGTAAAGTTACAAAAACGATTGCTATCGGCACCAGCAGCCTGGAACATGAGTTCATCGTCGCGGATATAATGGACGACGTGATTATCGGCGTGGATTTCATGATTAGGCACGGTTTTACGCTGGACCTGAAGGAAAATGTGCTGAGATATGCCAACGTTGAATTCCCGCTGCACACCGGCTATGAGCGAAGCGTGGCGGTAAGGAAGGTTGTATCGTGTCAACGCAGGAGGATACCAGCGAATTCTGAGGCGATTGTGTGGGCAAAGGTGGACGAGGACGATGGGACGAGTCGGCTGTGGGTAGTAGAAGCACCGAAACAAGGACACGACAACATCATCATCGGACGTACATTAGTGGAACCTAAAAATGGAAGGATACCAGTCAGAATACTGAACCCCCTGAATGCACCCAGATATGTCGGAAAAGATGAGGTAATTGGCGAGTGTAAGGAAGCTGTAGCAGTGGTCAATTGCGAGAGTAGCCCGCCTGGAGGTAATGAGAAGAGCGGGTTTAACATGGACGCCATACCGCAGGAGAACCAGTGGAGCAGCGAGCTGTCGGCCAAGCAGAAACAGAAGGCGAGGTCACTCCTGCAGCACTATGGGTCAATATTTGCGGCGGAAGCAGGCGGAAGAACGGCCATAGTGAAGCACAACATCGACACCGGAAGTGCAAAACCGATTCGCCAACCGCCAAGACGAGTTCCTCTGGCCAAGAGGGAAGAGGTCGAAAATTTGATCGAAAACATGCAGAAAGACAAGGTCATAGAGCCTTCTTCGGGCCCCTGGTGCTCGCCGGTCGTGCTAGTCAAGAAAAAAGATGGCAGTACCCGGTTTTGTGTGGACTATCGGAAGCTCAATGATGTGACCAAGAAGGACAGTTATCCACTACCTCGGATCGATGACACCCTGGATACACTGTCAGGCACGCAGTGGTTCTCCACGCTCGACTTACGCAGCGGCTATTGGCAGGTAGAGCTTGCAGACAAGGACAAGGAGAAAACGGCTTTCAGTGTTGGCGATGGTTTGTGGCAGTTCACCGTCATGCCGTTTGGACTCTGCAACGCACCAGCAACATTCGAGCGGCTAATGGAACGCGTGCTAAAAGGGCTGCATTGGCGGACGTGTCTGGTGTACCTCGACGACATAATCGTAATGGGTAAAAGCTTCGACGACCACCTGGGAAAGCTGAAGGAGGTATTTGAGCGGATACAAAAAGCCGGGCTTAAACTCAACCCAAAGAAGTGCTCGCTGTTCCAAAAGGAGGTCAAGTATCTGGGCCATACGGTTTCCGCCCGCGGAGTGCATACGGATGAAGGCAAAATCACGGCGGTGAAGGAGTGGCCCCGACCACGCAATCTACACGAACTCCGCAGTTTCCTGGGCCTGTGTACATACTACCGCCGATTTGTTCCGGGATTCGCGAACATAGCCAGCAGCTTGCACAAACTGACGAAAAAGAGCCAAGCTTTCGAGTGGAGCGAGGAGCAGGAACAGGCTTTTGCACGTCTGAAGGAAAAACTGTGCAGTGCTCCAATTCTGGCCTTCCCCGTGCCTGGGGAGATGTTTGTGCTGGATACAGATGCAAGCGGGAATAGTATTGGCGGTGTGCTATCACAGATAATAGACGGCCAGGAACAAGTGATAGCGTACTACAGTAGGGTTCTATCGAAACCGGAACGCAACTACTGTGTGACACGGAGAGAACTGCTGGCGGTATTGGACTGCGTAAAACACTTCCACAAATATCTGTATGGACAAAGGTTTCGCCTGCGCACAGATCATGCGGCATTGAGATGGCTCCTGAACTTTAAAGATCCTGAAGGGCAATTGGCGCGGTGGATCGAGCGACTGCAGAGCTACGACTACACGATAGAACATCGCAAGGGCAGTAGCCATGGAAATGCCGATGCTTTGTCACGCCGTCCGTGCCAAGTCGAATGCAGGCAGTGCTCACGAGCCGAGAGCAAAGAACAGATAGTGGACGTCCGGTTGATAAGCGTTATGCCAGAGGAAGAGTGGTCTGCGGAGAGGCTACAAAAGGACCAGCGCGTGGATGCGGATCTTGCAAAAATCGTCGAAGGCAAGGAGCAAGGCGCACGTCTAGACTGGCAGGAGATGGCTGGTGAAAGCCCGATCGCTAAGGCTTACTGGGCACAGTGGAAAAGTCTGCGGCTGAAGGAAGGCTGCCTGTACCGCGAATGGGAGAGCGCGGATGGTCGTACCAGCAACCCTCTAATGGTAGTGCCGAAAACCAGAATCAACGAGGTCATCGAGGCATACCATAACGACTCCAGTGGAGGGCACCTAGGCATCACCAAAACCGTCGCCAAAATAAAAAGACGATTCTACTGGGTAGGATGTCAGGAGTCTGTAGCCGAGTGGATTAAGAGCTGCGACCGATGTTCAGCCGCGAAAGGGCCGACAAGAAAATCTCGAGGCCGCATGCAGCAGTACAACGTGGGAGCGCCCTTCGAGCGGATTGCTATGGACGTCGCCGGCCCATTCCCAACTAGCACTCAAGGCAACAAATATGTGCTGGTCGTAATGGATTACTTCAGCAAATGGCCCGAAGTGTACCCTATTCCTAACCAGGAGGCCACCACGATCTCGGAAAAGCTGGTAAACAACTGGGTAGCCAGGTTCGGAGTTCCGTTGGAGTTGCACTCAGATCAAGGCCGGAATTTTGAGTCTGCGGTATTCAAGGAAGTGTGTGAGTTGCTGGGGATAAAGAAAACGCGTACCACTCCTTTGCACCCACAGTCCGACGGCATGGTGGAACGCTTTAACCGGACACTGGAGGAATACCTGCGGAAAGTGGTAGGCAGGAATCAAAAGGATTGGGACACGCACATCCCCCTGTTCCTGATGGCGTATAGGTCAGCCCCGCACGACACGACATCACTCACTCCAGCCCGGGCAGTGTTCGGCACAGAGTTGCGGTTACCCGCTGACTTGAAGTTCGGGGTAGTCAGCACGACGGGAGGCGCTAAGACGGACTACGTGGCCAATAAGCGGGCGGAACTGGAGGAAATTCACCAGTTTATAAGGACCCGCACCAAACTGGTCAGCGATAAGGTGAAAGCCAGATACGATCTACGGGCCAACTCAGCAGGGTTCCAAGAAGGCGATTTGGTAATGCTCTACAACCCGCAGTGGAGGAAAGGTTTGTCTCCGAAACTCCAAGCGTCATGGGAAGGACCTTACGAAGTCGTGACTAGGATTAACGACGTGGTATACCGGATTCAACGTTGCAGCAATAGAGGCGCTAAGCTGAAGGTAGTCCATTTGGAGCGCCTGGCGCCTCATAACAGCGGAGCCTCGGCACTTGTTCGGGACGAACAAGTCTAAGTGGTGGGCAGTGTAACGATGAGCCAGTCTGTCGCGGTGCAAAGCAACCCTGCCGCTACGTGCCGTGCCATAACCCAATCTGGCAACGACGGCCGCGATAGTAACTTTTAGCCCAACCTGGCAACGATGGTCGCGGTCATCAGGGAAACTTCTAGTCCAATCTGGCAACGTGCGAGAACGATCTGCGCGACGGCCGGACAGAGTATAAAAGGTGGCCAGATGCGGTACAGCGAGTCAGTCTGGTTTTGACAAGTGAAGTTGCCACACGGAATAATCAAGCAAATACTTAAGTGAACGAACAGTAAAGTGTAAACTGTGAATAATAAAGTGACTGTTGGTGTATTTTATTGTCTGCGTTTAAGAAACTGACTGTGTTTTATTTTCAAATCACACAATCCAGAGATACGTGACAGCCCACTAGACTTAATATTCGTAACAATATCTTATGCCATAAAGTCAAGAGTTTAGGCAGAAAAGACACAAACTGTAGGTATTGCATTCCACTGGACAAGCGAGTTGCTATAGCAATATACGCTCTCAGATTGTCAGGTGAATATGGAACAATTGGTAGACTGTTTGGTGTGTCAAAAGCATCGGTATGTTTGATACTGCAAGAGTTTTGCACATCTGTTTGGAAAGCGCGCTCCCCCGAATATCTGAGCGACAACTTCTTAAACCAAGACAAGATTACTGAGTGCGTGGAAGGATTCCAGAAAATAAGTTTTCCTCAATGTCTTGGAGCTGTAGGCAAGTTGTAGAATTTCAGCAATTTCGTTTATTTTTTATTTCCAGATGGCTGTCATATTGAAATTCGACCTTCGGCAAATGATGCTGTGGATTACTAAAATTACGAGGGATGGTACTCTATGGTTTTGCTAGCACTGGCTGATTACCGGTAACACCCATCTACCGACATCAATGTAAAATACTCAACTAATTTTATTTAGGTATAGATTTATGTACATAACTGTTTGTGCTCCCGGACGCTGCAATGATTCGCAAGTGTTCGAAAAATCAGCGCTGAAATAAATTCTTCAGAGACCGATCATGAAAGAAAACGCAAAATTAATTTCTGATACCAATGTCCCCGTGGTAGTGTTAGGCGACTCAGCTTTTCGATATACTGAATTCCTTATGAAGCCATATCCTTACTGCACTGCAGCTGGTCAGCGGCAAAAGACTTTCAACTACAATCTTTCGAAAGCTCGTAGGGTTGTAGAGAATGCTTTTGTCATTTGGAAGCAAGACTCAGACGGGTCGGAAAAGGCATCGACAATCAGATAAACAACGCCGATGCAATTATCAAATGCTGTTGTGTGCTGCACAACTTCCTCAATGCACACAACGATAAAATAAACAATAAGTGGATGGAAGCACAAACACAATATGAAGCAATACATAGCAGAGTTCAGCCTGCGCACACAGATGCTTTTTTCGATGGAAACAACACCGCAGAGCAAATAAGAAAAGCGGTTTCTTTGTACGTGTGTACGTTTTATGTTTTTATTGATTTTTTCTTTGGCTTAAAACATCCAAAAACTTTTCCAAAATAACATTTCTCTCCTTCTCCACCACCAATAACTCCTCCTGCTTCTCCAACACTTTTTCTGAGAGCTTGTTGACCTCCTGTACCTGAAGACTAATAGTATCATTCACCTCATCGAACTTTTTTAACAGCTCTTGCTGAAATGTTGTCACTTTTTGTTTTTTTTGCAGGTACACAGGAGTCATCCGTGCTAGACTCGACTGCAGGGGTTGAAGTGCCCGGTGTTTCAACCTGAGAGTATTCGGCATCGGAACCAACTAAAAGAATAATAAATATACATATCACACACAATAACCTAAGCATTTCTTTATAATACCTTCGGCGCTTTCTGTAATAATAATAATTGATTGGCACGACAGCCCGCTTACGCGAGACTAAGGCCTAGCTTCCCGCAACCACCCGTGTTGTGCGTGTGAATTTTGTACGCGGGTGGACGGGACCTACAGTTTTATGCCGGTTCCGAACGGCAGGTTGGGAGCTTTTTCATAGGCAATTTTTACTCTCAGAGGTTCGCCATTTCCAGCTGAGAGGACAGCCACCGAAAGAGAAAACGATTTTCCCGTTATTTTTTTAGGTGTTACTACATGCAGAATTCGAACTTGCGTCGCTCTGCATGCGACTCGCTGGACCGCGCACTAACCAACTGAGCCACGGCGGCTGCTTTCTTCAATCAGCTCCTCCAAATTGAAGCCGCCCAGGAAGCTGTTTATTTTGTCGTAGTACTCCCAGGTTGAAGGCGAGCCACCGGACACTCCAACTGTCTTCTTCTCGCTGCTAAGGAAATAAAAGTGAAAATTGTACCATAATTTATACATATGTATATTAAGATGGGTCGCACTCCATACAAAATAAAAATCACGTTTCAGTCACCACCTAAAAATAAAATTCAGAGTGTTTAATGACTATTTGGAAAATATTGCGATTCTGAGGTAAGGCAATTGTGAGCGGTTTTGCTTCAAAAAGACCTCTAATTATCATGTTTTTTTTTTTTTTTTTTTTTGCCGGCCTCGATAGTCAAGCGGGTAGCGCGCTGGCTCCTCATACCAAAGGCTCCAGGTTCGATTCCTGGCTCGGGCTTGTGAACAACTCATCTACTTCTATCGCTATCCACATGAAGGAAATGAGAATTACAAGAATCGCAAAGTGCGCTCTTGGCAGGCAATGGCAAAACCTCCAAGTGTGAACGAAAAACTGCCAATCGCCGTTCAGATTCGGCGTTAAACTGTAGGTCCCCTCCCCCCCTTTCCCCATCCGCTTGAAATGTGTGCTGTAACATATGTTGGCAAAAACAGTGTTGCATACACAGTTCAACAAAACGGGTGAAATATGTGGTATCACAATGGGCCTTTCAGGCCTCCGAGTGTGTCTCTTATAGAGGCAGCCACCGCAACCTAACCTAACCATCAGGTTTTTTGGGTGTAACTTTTTTGTTGTTGGACATTTTGGAATAATTTTTTTTGGTTAGATAAACCTTCAGGAGTTCTTGGATTGCACATATTTTGTAAAAATTTTTTTTGTTAATTTATTGAGTTAACATGATAATTACAGGTATTTTTGAAGCAAAACCGCTCACAATTGGCTTACCTCAGAATCGCAATATTTTCCAAATAGTCATTAAACACTCTGAATTTTATTTTTAGGTGGTGACAACATCAATTTTTTTTCGCGACCCACCTTAATGTATATATATATGTGTCCTTTCCGATATTTATTGGTCAAATTATGGACTTTGTTTTTTACATCCACGCTGGTAACGTTTGCGGAATGAAATCTGCACAAATTTTAAAGTCTTTGATTTTTTCAGATATTGATATATTTACAGGTTTCTTTTTTTTAATGTACAAGTACATATATAAAGTTTATGCAAAAAAAATTTGGCCCCTTCCGAGCAGTTTTTCGACAATTTCCGGGAACATTCTGCATAGCTGTTATAAATATAGATGTTGGCACTTTGTGCAGCTCCATCCTAATTTTATTGATGAGATGGTTTGTATTCTCTGGTCCAAAATTACTGCTGTACACTTTTCTTTTCAAATTAGCCCAAAAATCCTCAATTGGGCGTAGTTGCGGCACATTTGGAGGGTTGTGCTCCTTTTTAACATACGGAATCTGAAGGGCATTCATTGCGTTTAAGTTTCTTTGTGCGTAATGGCTTGAGGCCAAGTGAGGCCAAAAGATAACATTTAAGTCTCGATGCTTGCTGTTGATAAACTCTTTCACTTTTGGCAAGCAGCGGTCAATATACCTGTCAGCATTGACAGCCATACCCGACTCAAAGAACACTGGTTCCGACATTCCAAGCGGGCTGATTGCAAGCCACAACACTTTCTTAGGAAACTTCGTGTGCTCAATGTATGTAATTTTGTATCGAGACAAAATGCTGTATAAAGTTCTGCGACTTTCACCATGCTCAACGAAATGAGAAACGATCCTCGATTTCGACCAATGTGGGTGAGAGGCAGCGAATTTACAAACAGTTTTTCGACGTTGGTCTTCGTTTCTTGCTATTAAAAAACCAATTTAGCTCCGATCAATTCACAATTTCTTTCACACGCTGAGAATAGATACCGCAATACATAGATAACGGTAAAAATGCGAAAGCGCAGGCATGCTTTTTTAGCGAGGGTTGCAAAATTTGTGCAGATTTCATTCCGCAAACGTTATAAATATAGCCGCGAGTAGCCAGCTCTGCACCAATTTCCACAAAGACGTGGGAGTACTTTTTATTTCCTCGGAGCGCTGGCATGCAACCTCGTTGCCCGTCCAATTTCCTCGTCTTTTCCTGAAATTAAATAAATTAACTTAATAATTGGAAATAAATTTCCTAATATCCAAATTATTCCTTTTCGTGCTACAATTCATTTAATTTGTTTATTTTTGCATGACATTAGTGATGATAACAAAATAATCGATTTAAGCCAAATTTGCAGAGTTTAATAATTCTGTGGTCAAAAGCAATAACCGCTTAAGTCGACTTAAGAAGAAATTGAGTTATGGATGCCACCACGTTCCCTTGACTGTACTCTACGTTTGTGTATAATCGGGGAGTTTGTAACTTAAAAATAAAAAAAGTTATTAATAAAAACCTAATCGCATTCCCATAGCGAACACACTACGCGTTAAAACTTTAAACCGTAATTGCTCGAAACAGCAATTTTCGACTTAGGCGGTTATTGCTTTTGACCACAGAATTAATTAATAATATATTATGGCATGGCGCGTAGCGACAGGGTTGCTTTGCACATCGACAGTCTTATCGTTACAATATTTATTTAAATTAAATAAAAATCGTTTTCTTTAATTTCATCTATGTGATATACGGGGCTACTACGGTTTCTGTGGCGCCGCCATTTGTTGATGTTTTTAGATAGATTGACCGAAAATAAATCGAAAATGACGAATAAAATTTTTCGATATCTTGCTTCGTTTTCGAGATATCCAGGTTCAAAGTTTTTATGTTGCCATTTTGTGCACACCTGACTGTTGCCTGATGTGGTGGTGACTCCCATGAGGGTTATTTTTTTGCGCTCGGCCGAAGGCCGGCCACCTGGGAAAAACTTATTGCCAAAAAAACGAAGGCCGGCCGCCTGGGAAAAACTTATTGCCAAAAAAAAACGATGACTTGGAATTATGGATTTGAACAAAAAATACTGTGCACACCTGACTGACGCCTGATGTGGTGGTGACTCCCATGAGGGTTATTTTTTTGGCGCCCGGCCGAAGGCCGGCCACTCGCGAATTTTAAACTTTGAGCGAAATTTTAAACTTTGAACCTCGATATCTCGACAACGAAGCGAAATATCGAAAAATTGTATTCATCATTTCCGACTAATCTTCGGTCGGTCTTTCTAAAGACACCCTCAAATGGCGGCGCCACGGAAACCGTAGTCGTGCCGTGATATACTTTACCTTAATTTTTCTAGCTCAGGTGAAATGATCGCCGTTTTAATGGTCAATACCCCACTGTGCTA
This sequence comes from Melieria omissa, assembly GCA_963971225.1. Lineage (NCBI taxonomy): Eukaryota > Metazoa > Arthropoda > Insecta > Diptera > Ulidiidae > Melieria > Melieria omissa. Next base: position 48,577,768 of record OZ020269.1, on the reverse strand, counting down.
CTGTATGTTAATCGAAAAATCAGCACATTTCTGAACTGTTTTTACTATTTTAATAGCCCGTACCACCCTGTGGATGAAGAAATTATTTGGTGTCACTTATTCGTTATTCAACAACTGCACGATTTTTTGCACTACGACTGTTAAAAACAGGTTGCATTATGACCTTCGCAGAAAATAGTAAGGTACGCATGAATTTGGCGGCAATTAAGAAAGTGGACCCCTATGCAAAAGATATAGTGGACACCTCGTCACATGTAGCATTCTACACTTTCAATTCGGAACAAAACGAATGGGAAAAAACCGATGTGGAGGGAGTATTTTTCATATACAGCCGAAATGCGCAGCCATTTCACAGTATTTTTATAAATAATCGCATCAACACAACATCCTTTGTAGAGCCCATTACAAGCCAACTGGAACTGCAGTCTCAGCCCCCGTTCCTTTTATATCGCAACGAACGGTCCCGTATTAGGGGCTTCTGGTTTTACAACAGCGAAGAGTGCGACCGTATAGGCAGTCTTGTTGGCAATTTGGTACAAGATATCGATTTACAACCAGCTGTGACATACTTCGATAATCCACAGACAAAGCAAGAGAACGTAAATATTTTCAAAATGTTGTCCAAAGCGCAGCAAGAGTACAACAGCCAACAGAAGTTTGCTTCTTGTAACGTGCTAAAATTCTTCGCCGCTGCTAGGCCTAGGACGACGGAAATTCCATATTTTCAACGCGCTTTGGCCAACACTCTCTCTGTAGAGCAAGTGGAAAGTCAGCAGCGTGCTAAAACTCCACGAACGGACCTTAAGGCCTGTGAACCAAACTTGACGCCATACACCATTAAATTTCGCGACGCAACAGATAATTGTCGAAAAGTAATAACATCCATACCGCCAGTAACCTACTACACAGATCTAGATACTGCCACGTCGATAAAGCAGGTCGGTGCAACTAATATTGGCTCTTTGCACCCGCACATTAACTCTACAACGACTAAGCAGGAACGTTTACGCCAATTACTAGTGAAGGAATCACCTACGTGCACGAAGCCAGCTCTCATGCCACCCACAATTTTTGATAAAGCGGTAGACGTACGTGTAACTCAAAACAGCAAAGACCCCCTTAATCAATCCCAGCTGGTCCAAGCCTTCAACTATCTCATCCATAATGATGGAGTCTTTGTGCAAAAGTTACATGAAGCGTATCTCAAAGTATACAAATCGACGGACATGTATCAATAAACTAATACGAACCATGTGTCATGTCTTCAAATAAAGTTTGCATTGTATTAATAAATTCAAGTACACATCTTAATTATATCTAAATCGCTTTTCATCTTCGCTCTCCGATGACGAATTTGCCTCTCCTAGCTCCAACATCCTCTTGAAGTCCATGACTCTCACCTTTAGTGGCACGATTTGTAGCAGGAACTCAAGATTTTTCTCTTTCTGGGTATGCTGGGACAAATGTCTATACTTTAGTGTATTTCCTTCGTCCATTTCTCCATAGGCTCCTTTGGCTAAGTACTGCACGAACATTTCCTGAAACGTGATAAAATCAAAACCAGCATATGGCAGCTTATTTCACAAAACTAAGCTCTGCAACATTTGGGTATAAGTGCGGCCGTATGCATAAAATATCTATAACTATAAACGCTTAAGTTGAATTAAAACATCACTAGCTAATATATATATGGTATATATATATGTATACATATATATATAAACATATGCCAGTAAGAAGCGGGCACCTATGCATTAAAGCATACTTACTTTTCATCCGCAGAGCATTCCGTTCAGACGATGGCCGCCTGATCATGCTTTCTTTCGTAAAGTACAAATGCTATCATACCCCATTCCGAATCATTAAAAAAGTGCACGTAGCAAATTACTCTGCTTTCAATTCAAATGTATGTACTAAGTAATGTGACGGTATGAAGGAAAACGTAATGTGCTATTGGAATGGGCTTAAAATTATACAATTTTAATTCGTTCATGCCTTCCTCGCTACGAGTAAAACTTTTGAACTCTTCACTTACGATGGGAGTTAGACATACTTGGAGGATTTACCATTGTCTGCGGAAAGCTTGTGCCTTTCTTATAATTCTTAACTCCTTCATGTGTATAGCGATGGAAAATAGACGAGTTTTTACTATCGAGGCTAACCAACTAAACTTGTAAATTTACTACTTTCTTTTAGACTCGTTTTACTTAAATGTACATTCCACGTACATTAGCAAGTAAAGTGCACTTGGATGTGACGATACGAACAATCATTCATTCAGGTTTTTAATCTACCTTTTCACACTTGTGAAACACTTGGATTGATAAAGGCCAAAAATTTGTTCAGATGACTGTTAAGCACCCTACAAAGGTCCATATTTATGGATGCTTTTTAGAAAAAGTCTTTGGCACTTTAACTATCTTTACACAAAATCTAGACACCAAATTTATGATCAAACTTTATGAAAACTGTTCGCTAAAGTCTGCTGCAAAACTTTACGGGCCAGATATAAGTCATTCGATTCTACAAGAAGAAGATAGCACAGAAGATGCACATATTGAAAAACAAAAGAAACTAAGAGGTAATTCAGAAACATTTTAGAGAGTTAGGAGCCTGGTGTTTTCGAGTGAAAGTATCTATAAATATTGCGGTTCATTGCTAAATTAGTCAATTGCATCTTGGATCTACTTTAGTCAACATGTCCAGCCCACAAGAACGCTGCCGAAAATGAATACTGGACATTTACTTGACTCATAAGACGAAGTCTAGACTAACATCCCAATTTGTACACTTGATATATTCACCATATTGGCTTTTTGTACAGTTTTTACTATTTGTCAAGAATTGACATTCTATTACTAAAAATAAAAGCTCCTAAAAGCTTTCCTTGATAAATTGTCAAAAGTGTAAATGCTATTGACATCTTACAAATTGAAATTTTGCCTGTTGAAAATGGAAAAACTGTGCATGTTAACACTGTAAGCGGTTGAGGATATAAGAGAAGAAATCAGAAGCAGAAGAAAACAAATAATTTGCCTTCGTTGGGCGAAGAAGAATTCATGAAGAATTGTTTGGCTGACTTGATCCTTGTGTCGTCGATTAATTGGACTTGGCGCCAGATGACACACAGAGAACATCGCTATTTGTGTTCATACGCGTTTTGGCGGCATTGTATTTTTTGGACATGGATCCTACCAAAAATGCGTTGGTAATAACTGTAATTTGCCCATGAGCCAATCATATGTCTCACAAAATTATAAGATTTTTTTATAAAAATTTAAAAACATTTTCAAAAATTACTTTTCATCCATTTTTATTTGTCTTATTTTTTTGACAATTTGACAGCTATCGCATATCCACCATATGTTGAATTAAATGAGCTTTTTACTTTATCAATGTTGCATCAGAATGTCAACAAAGCTTTTGCTTGATAAAAATCTTAACAAAATACCTTGATAGAAAATTTGTCAAGAATACGCAGAATCAGGCAGTAACCATTGCAAGGGAAAGCAAAGCGTCTTAGCGACGGTTTATAATGTTATAAACAACTACAACGCGGGAAACTCCATCTACAGAACCGAAGAATCAGGCAGGCTCAGGCTCAAAAAAGTAACCCAGAAGTGCTAAAAAAGGTTGTTAGCACGTATCGGCATAACCCCACGAGGTCGACTCGAGATGTTGCAGCTGCAGCAGGCACATTGCAATCAACTGTGATGCGATATAAGCGAAGTCAAAGATTAAGGGCCTACAAACAGCAAAAGGTGCCTGACCGGTCGGAAACAAAAGAAAAAATAGCGAAGACGTGGGCTCGAAAACTGTATGACAATTACGTAACCAAGTTCGATGGCGTGATTCTCGATGATGAAACCTACTGGGCATAAATGCAGCATAACGAACCCTAAAGAAAAAAATAAATGAGTATGCGTTTATATAGAGGGTTGGCTCCTGAATCTAACTAAACATTTTGCGTGGGAAACGCCCACAGAAGGCGTGGCTCGGGGTCAAAGTTCAAAGTTTTTATCATAAAAACTTAATTAATCTCCAACTGATTTACACGATGTGGGTATCGAACGATGTGGGTATTTTCATAACTTTCTATTAATGTGCAACATAAAAAAAAATTTTTAATTGCAATTAAAAAAAAAAAATTTATAAACATTTTTTAAAAACGGATTTTTTTCTCGCAAAAATTCCATAATAAAGGTACAATAACTTTGTTACTATATTGTAGCCTGTGAATTTCCTTTACTATGAAATATAAAACATTTGATATTTTTGTGAGGCTTTTGAGATTAGCGAAAATGTCCTTGAAAAGTTAATGGAAAGGAAGTTAATACCCGCGAAGGTAGTTATTGGTGTGCTAATTGTCATGTTTTGCAATTGTGCAAAACTTCTGATTTTGTCGATCGCTATCTGGTATTTGGCTATTTGCACCTGCGGTCTACGGAGCAAGGCGTTCATTAGGACAGGAACAATGAACTCGAGAATTTATATAGAAGAATGCCTGCAAAAAGCCTTCTACCATTTATTGAACAGCACAAAGGAACAGTTTTATTTTTGGCAAACCTAGCGATAAGCCACTACTCCAGATCAACTAGATAGATAGAATTGATTAGGGTAAACCGCACTGAGACCAGGATTGATCTATTGTGCCCCTTACAAATGTTAGAGTACATCCCCTAGACCTACCGCCCTAATGAAACTTAGTAACTCGCGGGGGTCTAGGTGTTTGACGTCCTCTTCTGCAAGCCAAAACTGGCCCAGGTAACGCAACCTGCTGCGACAAGCCGCATTACAGTGCATTATGATGTGTTCGGGAGTCTCCTCTGCTGTTTCGCAGAGTCTACAGACGCTTACCTGTTCTATCCCGATTGTATGCATGTGTTTCCTCAATCTGCAATGCCCATTTAGAAGACCTGTGACCTGTCTAAGCTGGTTTCTCCTTAGCCAGATCAACTATGGAATGGTATGAAGAAAATTGTGTCACAGTGGTCCCAAAAGAGGGAAATCCCCCAACTGCCTAGAGCTTCGGCCTATTGAAAGATATTGGACTATAATGAAGCAAACCCTAAGAAAAAAAAAAAAAGTTTGCAAAAATGATGTAAAGTTCCGAAATCGATGGCAGTTGGCAAGTCTGTGCAGTTGCATATAACGGCAAATCTACAGTTATAAAACTCAATAAAGTATAGAAGTGACTAAAAATAATTGGCGCCCAACGTGGTTTGCAAGTCCGAACTCGTGTGTGAACGACAATTATAAAAAATCCAGTCAAATCTGAAAAGATTACAACGGGACCTGCGCATCATCAAGATCCAGTCAAATCTGAAAAGATTACAACGGGACCTGCGCATCAACGGAGAACGACAAAACAAGGAATAAAACAACACCAGCCACCCACCTACCAAATTAGGAAAGAAAGCAGTATCCAAATTTTCCGAGGAAATGGAGAATTTTAGAGTAGACTTAAAACTGTAAGTAGAGTGCTCAGTAATAAAGAAAACGTCAGTGTAAAAAATTAATGTGTTTTAAAGAAGATATGTTAATAAATATAATAACGTCAAATAACGTCAGTGTAAAAAATTAATGTGTTTTAAAGAAGATATGTTAATAAATTGAACGCCTTTCAGGAATGAAATTCAAGAATCTTTGTTTGTGAATTAGAAAAACGAATAATATATTTGGTCTGTGAATTGTAAATTTTTCTCTTTTCTGAAAAAGCGAATATATTTTGTCTGTGAATTGTAAATTGTGAAACAATCCTGGTTTTCGTTAAAAAAAACTAGGCCACATATTTTGTAAAATAAAGAAATAATTGTGACAGCGGAAGTTAGAAGTTTAGAATTCGTAAAAGAGTAAATGGATTTATGAATAAAAAAAACATATGAACAGAGCAGATAGTGATAGTGAATTAGAGCAGATTCTCGATAGGATTTCGCGGTTAACAGCATGATGCAATTATTAAAGGTGATGTACGTAGGCAGCCGTCTCATTCTAATTTGACAATGTTGGCTCCCTTAGCAAATCAGTAATGCTTCTTTGAAAAAGTTCTTTTTTATTTAGAAGACAATTTGAAAAAAGTACTTACAAATAGTAACATTCTCTAAAAACAAATGGTGGGTATTACCAAAGAATATACAATATAAAGAATACGCATCTTCACAAATTTGTCAAGCGTGTTTCTTGACGCGGGCGGGAAGAGATGAGCGGAGGCATAGGTTGCGGGAAATTTGCTCGCGCTCAACAGTTTGCGATCTTGTTCGTCGAAGCGCAAGCGAAGAGTAAACAACGAACCAAAGCATCGTCATCGTCGTTTCAACGAAGATGATTCGGGATTCGCTAATGTTTTTGGTGTTGTCGTTTATTGTGTGTATGCTTTTTTGTGTTGTGATTGATTTGCTGCAATGTCACCAGCAATCGAATGTTTGTGGTGTATGGCTTTTTGCTGGCCAATGCTTTGATTAATTTAAAAATTTGGTGGTTGATCCCAATTTAAATTGTTTGCAAATATTTTTACGTGGCGAGTTCGAAGTAAAATTATTTGTTTATATTTTCACATGCTTGATTACAATTTTGAGAATATGGGAAAACTACGAAAAAAAATGAACTGATAGGCATATTGACTTCAAAATTCGTGAAACACTTGAAATTAAAAATAATTAGATGCGTGTTTTAATTTTTTTTTATCGAAATCTAACGAAGGGTTAGAAGATTGTATGGAAAAACATAATTTAATAGGGCTATTGACTTTCAATAGGGCGAAAGCACTACTAAAGCACTAAATAAAGAAATAATTAGACAAGTCTTTTGTCATAAGAAAATTTTATTACGGCATGCCTACGTTTAAAAATAGTTTAAATGTTCTACACTTGAATGATTCCATGGCGAATGATGTGATCATAAATTTACAATATTAGATTTTCTTATTTTAGTTCTTTTAAACAAGCATTATATGTGGGCCGTAAGAAAAGTTCCAAAGAACGAGACGGAAAATTATTACGGGTAATAAAGACGTTTTCTTCTCTTTCCAATACCATTTTTATTGATAACTTATTATTTATTTTTTAATTGCCTGTAGCGATCATATAGGTCGCCATGCCAGCCATATTTTATTTTCTTTTCTATGATTTTGCGCACACTACAGTCGGCAGTGAGTTCAGGAGCAATATGCGACGCTGTGCAGGCTTATAGAAGAAGAACAAAAGCCAGCCAGAAAATATAAATCGTTTTACAATTTCAGCTTTTCGCCAGCGCAACAACAAGAACAACAGCACATCGTCTTCCTCCTCTTCGGACAATTGAGCGAGAATGAACGAGTGAGCACAGACGCGGCATTCGTGTTTCTATGATTTGCGCTCAGAGCATTGTGCTGTCATTTCAAGTGTTTCCTCTTGTTGTCTACCCCCCGCATCCAGAAGACGGGTGGCGATATCACCACCCGCATACAAATTTTTGCTTGTATGAGATGCACACTCTTTATGTTTCATACTTTTTGGTATTACTGAACCATTTCACGCTGTTTGTTTTGATTCTTTTCGTTGAAATTCAAATATATTTTCGTTGTATTTGAATTTAAAGCGCGCGAATTTCGGTATATTTAATAATTTTACCATCCACTACGTGGAGACTGGCGGCTAATTCAGCTACACAAAAAACAACAACTGCAATTCCCGCTGCAGCGATTCTACATTAGGCTGGAGTGAAAATGGCCAAAAAAAAATTTTTTTGGAATATCAATTCGCTAGATATCTCAAAATGTGCCAATACATCAATAGAAAGCTGTGTAAAAATTAGAAATAAATTAAACAATTTTTTGATCTCCCATCGCGGCTTTTAATTTCACAGTATTACGCGACATTAAAGGTAGTCTTAAAATTTAGTTAATAATCAAATACCCTTATAATTACAGTATTTAATGATGCCAAAGTTATAAACACATGGTATAAACTGCTTAGGAACTTTGGAAAGATGAAATTTGGAGTCACCTCTGTCGTGATGAGATCCGTGAGCTCAGCGTCTGTCATGGCTTTAATGACGGGAGGTTCCGAAATAGGGCAGACTGCCCAGTCAATCATGTCGAAGTATTCCACGGCGTCGAAGTTAAGTTTTGCGGGAACCTTGAACCTTCGTATTTATTCACTGGGGACTGCGGTAGCTCTGGCCTTCATCGCTCGTCGTAAGCCCAACTCACGTATATGTGCTCGATGTTGCGTCATCATGGCCAGGAGCAGATTTTCTGGTTGAGCAAAGTTCGCGTTACGGTGAATAACGGGGTCAACGATTCCCTTGAGTTTACGGCTGAGGTAACGTGACTTGAGGAGCATCTGGTGAATGTGCCTATCTCCCTCTTTGCATGATGGCTGGGGTTTTGTGCCAAACCACATCCGAGCATATACGCGAATGATAAACGTGACCATCGTTGTCAGATTCTTGGACGGTTTCTTGTCGCTGACATACAATTGGAGGATTTGATTGGCCGACGCGTCGTTAGCCATCGTGAATGATTCAGGCACCCAGGGTTCCCACTGCCAGATCGACGCTACATTCACCTTTGCTGATGCTATTGCACATTTCCAGTAGATACCGCCTATTTGTGCTCAACTCATTTGGGTTCACATTGGAGAGTTGCTCGGTCATTTAACTGGTTGATATGAGGAGACAGGCTGTTCGCTATATGTCATTAGCCGCTTTCCGATAGATCCAGAGAATCCATGAGGGCCTGTAGTCCCGCCATCAAGTGACTGGAAGAGATTGCGCAAGGGCAGCTCATTGGCATGGAGTAGACATATCAGCCACTGATATGCCGTTTACTTTTGTGCCGTCACACCCGACAACTTTAATATTTTCTGTCTTCGCATTTCACTCTTTGAAATTAGCGACTAATGACTCATGACTAGCGACTGGCTGACTTTGCTGCAGCCTGATGACGGAGACGTATGACTGAAGTACGAAGAACCCGGCTGTGCGTTGATGGTTATGTGTTCTTCCGATATGGTTTTTCTGTGGTACTTGTTGTCGACGTTGAGAACTTGTGTCAAAGTTTTATTCTTGCGGCGATCGAAGAATAGTCCATCTATGCCCTTGTGAGTGTGGTCAAACTAGTCGTCTTCGTTCTGCCTCAGTTCCTTTCGAAGTTTACTGCGTTCTCGACAGATTATGCTTCGGTCAATTACTTTGGATCGGTCGTTGGGTGATTCGAGACCAAGATCATGCAGAACTGATGTTGCTAATACAGCAGCCGATCTGTCCGAAACTCTGGTCCGATCACAAGCTATAGTGGGGGAAGGCAGAGAGAAAGCCATTTTTTGACATTGGCGATCCTGATTTGGCTTACTTTTGACTGATTCTCTATCTGGAATGTACTCATCGACAGTAGCATTGTCAGACGAGTCCGATCTAAGTTTTTGTTCGCTCAATCGGGACTGCTACAATAAATAACTTAAAAACCGCAAACCTAAAGCAAAGGTTACTGAGATTTATTTTGAATCCTTAACTGAGTTGAAAATACGGCTTTCACTTCTTTTGATGAAAAACAATTATTTCAATTAGGTGATGGGCGATCAAGGAGATGTTAGAAACTAATACAATTTTGCAGGATTGGTACTATGGACATTTGGCACATTTCCAAAATACTAGCTTCTAAAAATTTTAAAATTGAGTTTTTCACTCCACCCTATTCTACATACTTAACTGGCCATCACAACCCGTGATCGGGTTACGGCCTGCCGCAAAACTTCTCTTCAGGCGCCTCTGCTTTGCGCTCGCCTTCTCCAGTTGGTAACACCAAGAGATGACAGGGCTTCTTCAACTTGGTTCTTCCACCGGAGGCACGGCCTCCCTCTTCGCCGCCGACCTCCAACCATCGCATCGAACACCTTTTTCGCCGGAACTTCGTCGTCAATGCGGCAGACATGACCGAGCCAGCGTAGCCGCTGGATGTTTATTCGCGGTGGCACATCCACACCGTCGTCGTCGATTGGTGCCATCTAGACATTTTCACCACTGGCGGTATTGTTCCCATCGTCACCTGCGAGCAGCTTGGTGTAGTGCTCCTTCCACAACCCCAGTACACCCTGCGCATCCGTAACCAGATCCCCGTTTTCATCTCTGCAAGAAGATGCCCCGGGCTTAAGCCTTCCGTGAGACGCTTAACTTTTTGGATGCATTTTCGGGCGTCATTCCTGAACCTGCACTCCTCAATTTCCTCAGAAATCGATCAGCCTCAGACCGTTGTTCGTGGTGGTCGTATGGAGGCTGAACTGCCCGACTGTGGGAATAAATATACCTTCTCGCCCGACCTTTGCATTGAAGTCCCGAGGACGATTTTAACGTCATGGGCCGGGCACCCGTCGTAGACGTCCTCGATTCTACATACAGATACTGCAAATCGTTCAGGCCCAGGCCGAGCGCGCGCTACCGTCTTGTTGCATTTTTTAAATGCCGAATGCACTTTCGCATATAATATTTAAATTGCATAAAAATAAAATCAACAAAAAATATTTGCATTTCTTTTCTTTTCAAACTGGAAATTATTACCATTTTTTGTTTTCAAGATTACGGTATCTTTAAAGATATAATCATTTAAACCTCTCAAATCGTTGTAAATTATCCGAACCCACCCAAAAGCATTCTGATGGTAACATTTTTTTAATAACTTTCTTATATATTTTGACCTTCCGCACATCATGCATGATTTTTTTTACTTATATTTATTTTTTAATCAAAATCAGTATCGTCGGGCATTTAAGGGTCAAGATTTTTTCCTATATGTTAAATTCTAATGGATTTTCCTCCATTTAGGCATTAAATACTACTTTTTTAAATACCTTTTCATGAAAAGGCCTCAATTTATTCCCCATTAGCCCTGCTTCTGAAATACAGCATTGAGCTAAGGGAGTGTCAAAACTCGGCTGTCACAACATACATCACCTTTAATAATTGCATCATGGGTTAACAGTAAAAAACGAAGAAGAACGTACAAATACAAGAACAAATATTAAAATGGACGCAAACCAAATAACAGCTATAGTGGAGGCGGCAGTATCAGCTGCTCTCAGAAAACAAAAACAAGACTTTGAGGCACAGGTTAGGGAACTGACGGCAAAGGTGACGTCATTAAGCACAGACACTAGTGCTGTAGTGACGTACGAACCCGTAGTTATAGATTCCGGGGCGGCAAAATGCGACGAGCCCTTAGACCTGGTAAAGTCTTTGCCTGAGTTTGATGGACAGGCCAATAACTATGTATCGTGGCGCCAGACGGCGCACACGGCTTATGAGGTATTCCGAGGTTACCCCGGAAGCTCTAGACATTTCCAGGCCGTGGGCATAATACGGAATAAAATTAAGGGCTCAGCCGACGCGGTATTAGCATCCTTTAATACCGTATTAAACTTTAATGCGATTATAGCGAGGTTAGATTTTACTTACGCGGACAAACGTCCCGTCCACCTAATAGAGCAACAATTGTCAACCTTAAGACAGGGTAACCTCACGGTATTACGCTTCTTCGATGAAGTCGAAAAGAAACTTACCCTGTTCACAAATAAGACAATAATGTCTTATGAAGGCGACATGGCCGCAACAATTTGTGAAAAGTACAGGGCACTTAGGGTGTTCATATCAGGTTTGAAGAAACCACTTTACGACATTCTTTTTGCTGCACGTCCTAACGACCTACCTAGTGCTCTGGCATTGGCCCAGGAGGTCGAAGCAAATCACGAACGATATTTATTCGCGACTAGTTACGCGGCGCGAAGTGATGAGCAAAATAAAAATCAAAGCAGAACGCAAAACCAGGGGCAACAAAGGAACCCTCATAGTACAGACAGGCGACCACGGGGAACCGGAAACAACAACGGACAGCAAACACCGCATGACCAACCTACGATGATGGAGATCGACCCATCTGAGCCCCGGTTGCGCCAGAACACAAATTGGCAGCGAGGTCCCTCGCAAAGGACAAGCCCACAGCAATACAGGCACGGTAATCAACAAAATTTCAATAGAGGATTTCAACAAAACAAACGACAGGCAGAGAGATCGGAAAGAGACACAGGACCCAAGGTGCAAAGAATAAATACTATCAAACAGGAAGAAGCCCAGTTAGCAGAATATGACCAAAATGCGGAAACAACTGTCGAGGACTTCGAGGAAGAAGAGCTTAATTTTTTAGGGGGCAGTCCCTGCTTCCGTGGATCGAGCGAGAAGTAGGGGACCGTGGGAAAAAGGTAAAGCTACTAGTGGACACGGGTGCATCGAAAAATTACATCAAACCCCTACCAGAACTTAAAAATATTATTCCGGCATCAACACCATTTTTAGTTAGATCATTACATGGCAATAGCCCCGTGAAGAAAAAATGTAAAATTAGGTTATTCGGCATATGGGCAGACTTTTTCATACTGCCTAATATAACGACATTTGACGGGATAATTGGCCTAGATTTACTAAATCAGGTCAACGCCCAGATAGATTTGAACAATGGAGTAATACGACACGCCTTCGGAAACGAGAAACTGTTGTTCCACGAATGCAAAAATGTTAATTTCATTGATGTAAGACGCGAAGAGATTCCCTCTTCTATCCGAAATCAATTCTGTAAAATGATACAGAATAAAAAAAAGGCTTTTGCGGAGCCCAACGAGTCCTTACCCTTCAACACAAATATAGTTGCTACTATTAGAACAAACCCCGAAGAACCGGTATATTCTAGGCTCTATTGATACCCTGTAAGTGTAGCCGACTTCGTCAATAAGGAAGTAGCTGATCTTTTAGCAAATGGCATCATTCGCTCCTCCAGGTCTCCCTACAATAACCCGATTTGGGTTGTTGATAAAAAAGGAGTGGACCAAGCAGGAAATAAAAAAAAGCGATTAGTGATCGACTTCAGGAAACTGAATGAAGTCACAGTCGAGGACAAATATCCAATGCCGAATGCAATGGTGATATTGTCAAACCTAAAAGGTGCACAATACTTTACCACACTCGACTTGAAATCTGGATTTCACCAGATCGAGTTAGCAGAGAGAGACAGGGAAAAAACTACCTTCTCTGTTAACAACGGCAAATATGAATTCTGCCGCCTGCCTTTCGGCCTTAAAAACGCTCCTAGTATATTTCAGAGGGCAATCGACGATGTGCTCAGGGAGCAAATCGGCAAGACATGCCATGTTTACGTCGACGACGTAATTATCTACTCAAAAACGGCAGAAGACCATTTGAGGGACATCGAATGGGTGTTACGAAGCCTCTATGAGGCCAACATGAGGGTATCAGTGGAAAAATCAAAATTTGTTAAAACAGAAGTAGAGTACTTAGGGTTTGTTGTATCAAAAGGGGGTATAAAAACAAGTCGCGAGAAAATTAACGGCATAAAATGCTACGAACAACCAACCACCCTCCGAGGGCTCCGCTCTTTTCTAGGGTTAGCAAGTTACTACAGATGTTTTGTCATGGATTTTACCAGCATAGCAAAACCTCTGACCGATATGCTAAAAGGAGAAAATGGCAAAGTAAGTGCCACCCAATCGAAAAAAATTAAAGTTCAGTTAACACCAGAAGGTATTGAAGCATTTAACAAACTAAAAGAAATTCTCACGTCAGAGGACGTCACACTAGCATTTCCCGATTTCACTAAGCCGTTCGACTTGACGACCGATGCATCCTCAAGGGGTTTAGGGGCTGTACTATCACAGGAAAGGAGGCCCATAACCATGATCTCAAGAACGCTCAGAGATAAAGAAGAGCATTTGGCAACAAATGAAAGAGAACTCTTGGCGATCGTGTGGGCCCTTAACAGTTTGAGGAATTATCTGTACGGTGTAAACCAGTTGAACATTTTCACTGACCATCAGCCCCTGACATTTGCCGTTTCGGATAAAAATCCGAACGCAAAGATCAAGCGCTGGAAATCTCTCATAGAAAGCTTCAACGCGAAGATTTTTTACAAACCAGGAAGAGAAAACCATGTCGCTGACGCATTGTCGAGACAGCACATGAATATGGTAGAAGCTGAATCGGAACCAAGCTTTGACTGCGCTACCATACACAGTGAAGAGTCACTGACCTACACCATTGAAACGGTGGATAAACCTGTCAATTGCTTCAGGAATCAAATAATACTCCAAGAGAGCGAAAGCCCGTCAAAGCAGACCTTTATCATATTTGGCTCAAAAATCAGACATATAATCTCATTTTGTGATGTAGAATCGCTACTAAAAACAATACAAGAAGTCATTAACGATGGCGTGGTTAACGCAATACACTGCAGCCTACCAGTTCTGGCAAAAATTCAACACCGACTAGTATAACTTCATCCCAACGTAAAATTCCGCCATACTGAGAAAATGGTTACGGATATTTTCAGTGAAAACGACCAGCACGAAATTATAATTGCTGAACCAGCAGAGCTCATAGGGTAGCACAAGAAAATGTGAAACAAATCTTGGCCGACTATTTTTTCCCAGAGATGGATAAAAAGGCAAGAGAAGTAGCAGCCAACTGCCGAATCTGTTCCAAGTCCAAATACGATCGACACCCAAAAAAGCATCTTATCGCGGCGACACCTATACCGTCTAGCACCGGAGAAATATTACACATCGATATTTTCTCTACGGACCTAAAATATTTTCTAACCTGCGTTGACAAGTTTACAAAATTCGCTATAGTACAAAAAATTGCATCTAAAACCATCGTAGACGTAAAGCCACCAATTCTACAACTAATAAACATTTTTCCGAACGTTAAAACAATATACTGTGACAACGAAAAGTCGCTAAATTCACATACCATTAAATCAATACTGTTAGACTACAATAATGTGGAAATTGCAAACGCTCCTCCACTCCATAGTGCCTCAAACGGGCAAGTGGAGCGTTTTCACAGTACCCTGACTGAGATAGCTAGGTGCCTGAAACTCGAGAAAAATCTGAGCGACACCGTTGACTTAATTTTGCTAGCCACTATAGAGTATAACAAGTTCATCCATTCAGTAACCAAAAAGAAACCAATCGAAATCCTTCACTCCGATCCAACCAACATTACGGAATCGTATCGAAAAAACACAGGCCGCTGACCGCGAATACATAATAAGAATCGTCAAAATAAGACATATAACACTGGCGACAAGGTCCTAGTAAAAGTTAATCGAAGGCTAGGTAATAAACTATCAGCATTATACGTAGAGGAAATAATTGAACAGGACCTCGGCACCACCGTTCTTATAAGGGGGAGGGAGGTCCACAAGGACAACATTCGACCACCTTAATAATCCAACCCATTACCACTTTTAATTACAGGATAATAACAATGGCATTCCTATCAACGACTTCCATGGAAAAACTTACGGACTATACCAACGTCAACTATATCCCAATTTTGGACGGAGACGCGATCGTATGGGAACACCACGGCTGCCTGACGCACTTCACCAACCTGACCTGGTACTCAACATTGAACGACGAGACGAAAAACCTAGTTGACCTATTTCCCCAGTCGCACATGAGCAAGTTACTAGACTCGGACATAGCGCACATCGAAACACTACTGCGAACTGTCGACATTCACCACCGACAAGCACGAAGCTTGAATTTTTTGGGTACGGCACTGAAGGTCATTGCCGGCACCCCTGACTTCGACGACTACCAGAGACTACAGATGAGACAGGATATGCTCGTCGACTCTAATAACAAACAATATAGGATAAACACCCATATTCAGCAAAAAATCTTAGAAATCACAGAAAAAATAAACAAAATAATTTCTACTACAAAAAAGTGGAAATAGATACAGGCCATTTATACGAAACAATACTAGCAAGAAATAGGATGATAACTCTCGAATTACAAGCTGTCACAATTTCAATAACGTTAGCTAAACTAAATTTGGTTAACCCTACCATATTAGACAATAGCGATATAAACAAAATAATCAATGAGCACTCTACCAATGTAACGATAATAGAAATATTAGGAATGTCTAGAATGAAGGTTCTACAAAATAAGGACAACTTGTATTTTATTATAAAATATCCTATACCCGAAATAGTTTGTAAAAAACTTAGCCTATTCGCCGTGCCACATCAAGGACGAGTACTACACTTTGGGGACACCAACACCGTCGCCGAGTGCGGAAATAAAACGCATGCCGTAAAATGCGAAAAATCGACGTTCGCTACTTTTTGTAAAATGCTAAAAACCATCACCTGCGGACAGCAACTGGTCGCGGGAGAAACAGCAAATTGCTCAACCACAGCCAACCACAATAAAGGCATCAATGAGATAGACGACGGAATAATTATCATCAGCAATGACACGGCCGAGGTCAAGGGCGAAAGTGGAAGCTCGAGAATCATTAGAGGGACTTATCTGTTAACCTTCGAGCAGCAAGTGACAATAAATGGCACCGAATTCCGAAATAGAAACAACGCTGTAGAACGTACGCCGAGAACATCGAATGACCAGAAGATCAACCTCGTAGGACACTTAGAATCCCTGAGTCTGAACTACCTCCATGAAATGGATGTGGAGAACATCAACCACATAAGTACTTTGCGACAAGAAATCAATTTCAAGACAATGGCCTTCGTTGTTGCAATAACGACTATTATCGCATTCGTAATAATACGGTCATAAGCAGTTACAAGAAACGTACCGTAAAGAAGACGATGGATGTCACTATCCGGAAAGTCGCAGAGAGGATCGCGGACGACCCTCACTTAGGAAGGGAGGAGTTAACCCATGACAACGGGCAACGAACTGCGTCAGCGATATTGCCTAAATAGCAAGACAATATTGCTGACACACATGAAGTTGGGTAGCGGTCGATGCAACAAGACACTGCACGCGCAGCGGGCAGCGGACCGGCAGCGAGGTCAACAGACTGCGACGTCAACAAACAGCGACGACGGCGACGGCGGCAATCGGCTTAGGCTAAGACTTAGCGTTGAGCGTTGTATTAGTCGTAACTTGGACTCAATAAAGTATAGAAGTGACTAAAAATAATTTATACATTGAATTCATATTCGTTGCGAATTTAACTTTGAACCTCGATATCTCGAAAACGAAGCGAGATATCGAAAAATTTTATTCTTCATTTTCGATTTATTTTCGGTCAATCTATCTAAAAACATCATCAAATGGCGGCGTCACGGAAACCGTAGAATCCCCTATATACAGCTGCGGTCAAAATAATAGTAGTACACATACAACGAAAAGAAAATTAAGAAAAAAAAATCTGTTTTTCTTTACAAATATTTACTTTGTATTTTTTTTAACAAGTTATATGTGCTAACAATGCAATCATAAAAGAAAAATTAAGAATTAAACTCAGTTTGGTTTGATTTAAATTAAATGCGCCAAAGGCTCCAAAATATGGACGGTCAAAAAAATAGTAAAAATGAAGCAAAAATTGTGTTTCATTTTAAAAGATTTAGTGGTTAAATAGTAATAACGCAATTTTTCTTCAAATTAATATTTAGTTGCGTGACTGTTGTTCGCTATTACTGCAGCACAGAGCCGATGCATTGAATTAACCAAATTTTCATATCATTCTCTAGGGGCGTGGTCTACTGCTTCTCAAAGTTGATTATTATTTAAAGGATTATTGTGAGCAACTGCTCTCTTTACGTCACACCACAAATTTTTAATTGTATTGAAGTCTGGTGATTGTGCGAGCCATTCCATAACCCTAATCCTGCTCTTGCGAAGCCCCTTTGCTCAATAAATAAATGCATGTCTTAAGTTTTATGGAGGTGGCGCTATTTATTTGATCAAGAAAACGATGGATCGATGTGTATGTGTACGAATCTTGCAGAAAATCATGCTACTGTATGTCCGTGAAAAAACGCCAATGCTTTTGGTCTTCCAACAGGATTATAACCTAAAGCATACAAGCAAGGTCGCACGAAAGGGGCATCAAGGTTGAATTTTTTTTCATCAGTCCTGATGGGTTTTTAGGATATTGGAGAGATTTGCGAATGGAACCACGGTATTTCTCTAAGAGAAATTTTGGTGGCCAATCGCAAATGGTTTGGGGTGGCTTCTCAAGCTCAGGCACAGCCCGTTGGCGTTCCCAACTTGCAGAATGAATAGCTCGGAATATCAGGAAGTGTTGGAGCATAGTTTGCTTCCTTATATTGGCAACCACCAGGAGCAAGCATTCATATTCCAACAGGATAATGCCAGAATCCACACGAGCAGATCAACCAAAACGTGGCTTAGATGTCAAAATATTGAAACAATGGATTGGCCCGCTTGTTCTCCGGATCTCAATCCCATTGAGAACATCTGGGGTTGGCTAGTCCGGAAGGTGTATGCAAATTTTCGACAATTTGACACAGTGGAGCAGTTGAAAGAGGTCATTTTAGCTGCATGGGAACAACTGACCCCCGAAATGCTAAACAACTACACAAATTCTATGCCAAATAGAATTTATGAGATCATTGCAAATAATGGTAGAGTAATAAATTACTAACTGCACCGAAAAAGTGATTGTTGTTTTATTTATCAACAGTGGAGTGAGTGTATTTATAGCAATTAAACACCGTTTCTATGGAATTTTTTACATTTCTCTTTTTCTCTCAATATTTACCGTTAGCACAAAAATGTTATTGTTGCTATTTTTTATGTTGACCATGTAGGAAAAAACTGCATTATTATTTTTATTTAATAAATTTTAATTTTCCCATATAACGAAAAAAATTAATGTCTTTATAGCTTTGAAACAAAGTGTATATTCTTTGGTAGTAGCCAGTGTAAAGACAAGCAAAGTGTAAATTTGTGAATAAAGTGATTGCTGGTTTTTGACTGCGTGTTGCGTCGAGAAATTCGAGTCTGATTTATTTTTCAAGCACAATCCAGAGAGACGAAGCCTAGAGACTTTATTATCTTAACAATATTAACGCTCGCTGTTTTGCTCACACAAAGCACAATGGCTTTGATGACTGCCAAGAAAAAGGAAAATTGTGTGCGCCCGCACGCATTGAAATTAGTGGCGCAGACAGGATTTCATTTTGGGGGATATTTCTCTACTAATTTTTGTATTTGAGAGGGTTTCAATTCCCAAATGTTTCCGGCCCGTGTGCGCTACTGATTGAAACAATCAACCACCAAAAAAATCAACAAAAGCAAAGTTTCAATTGCTCGCGCTCATTTTGCGCACGATGAAACTAGTGCTCAAATAAATTCAAATTATGAATTCTGAACTACCAAACATATTAAAATGAAAACAACGTTATATTAACATAAATTTTACTCCTGTTTTAATTCATCAACAAAAAAATTTCTTCAATTAAATTTCGATAAAGATTTCGGTTTTTTCCGAAATGCCTGGCATTAAGCTTTTTAAGGCTTTCAGAAATTTGTTTACTTGATGGCGGCTACTTTTTGGAAAAACTAGTAATGGTGTCAGCAACCTGTTTTGTATTTTGTATATTTTTTTGCAGATACTCCTGGATATATATATCGGTGTTGATTGTTCCAGTTGTTACAAATAAACTGCTTCGTCTACCACAGCTACAGATTTCCTGCCACACCAAGAACTTCTTGGGGAATTTAGACTTCTTATGGGTCTTATACTGCTGCTGTACATTTCCTCTACGATCTGCAACATACAGTCTGTCCAGTAGAAGCGTGATCGCCGTAACTTGGAAACTATTTGTCCGATTCGCTTCAAACAAACTGAATTTTATGCGTTTATAATATTTATTGTACGCAATATTTTTAATAACAGGTATAGTCGCCGCCATTCGCTATTAAGGCCTCAAACCTCCGACCCATACTTTGCGCTAAGATCTGGGCAAGTTGCCGAGGCAACCGACTTCAAATCAGCCGAATTTGCCTCGATAACGGTTTTGCTGTCAATATACTATTTCCTCTGAGTTTCTGCTTTACTATTTCCCACACATTTTCTTTCGGGTTGGCATCAGGCGACTGTGAGGGCGAATCTAACACCTCTACCCCATTTTGCTGTTTCCACTCAGTACACATTCGGCTGCGATGTTTGTGGTCGTTGTCTTCTTGTATAATCCAAGACAGTCCTCTTCTCCCGAACATCTTCGCAGCTGATGGTAATAAAGCTTTTTCATAAATTTTGTTCATCAAAACCGCGTTCAAGTTGATGGTAATAACGAAAAGTCGCCCAAATCCTTTTTCTGAGAAGCAGCCCCAAACATGGACCTTTACTGGGTTTTTAACAGTTCGTTGGAACAATCGGTTAATGGCGGCACACCGAGATCGATTTTTACTACTATTAGCCTAAAATTGGGATTCATTCGTAAATATTACATTATTCCAATTCCGATCTGAATTGGCATAAGCCCAGGCAAGCCGTTTTTGAACGTGTGATGATGAGAGCAACAGTTTTTTCAAAGAGTTCCGGTATTTAACGTCGATAGTTCTTAAACGTCCTCGAACCGTCTCTTTTGATATTTGAACATCACTTTTCTCTAAAACTGCTTTAGCTTTACGCAACGATAAGCCCGGCTTCGTCGCAAACAAATCAATGATCTTCTTTTCCTGTTTTGGGGAGGTCTTTTTTTCAAGGCCCCACCCAGCCAAATGTCGACATTTGTTGCTTCCATATACCGATTCGTCCACCTCGTTACGAATGACTTCGACTTCTTCATATATTTTGCTGCAGCTAAACGTGACATTTACGGCCTTCTAGGGTGTAGACAAAGGTATACGGCTTCAAGTCGTTTTTCTCACGCGGAGCTCATCTTGTTAAAATACCCTGTACTTTGTAATTTTTTCACGAGACTAACAATTTTTGCAGTGCGTATTACAAAAATGATGAGGCTACTTAGGTGCATTCAAATTTTTTTGATAACGGTACTCTAAGTGAAAATTTGGTCGATCACGCTTCTATTGGACAGACTAACACCTGAAAGCTGTGAAAAGTCACTCAGTACTTAGGTCTCATTGTCCATAATGCAGCAATCAAAATTCCGTATGAAATCACGGTACAATAGTTTGGCTCGGTCTTTTGGCTCGCTGTTTTCCTTCAATTGTCTGTCGGAAACTTTTTGGACCTTGTATGACTCCAGCCTTTCCTCTTTCTTAACAGCCAGTTTTGTGCCTGAAGCATTGGGATTTTTGTTCAAAAAAGCGATCACCTTCTTGCCCATAGCAGGCTTATTATGCCCCTTCTTTTTGCTACTTCCTTGTTTTCTATTAATAGTCAGGCGTTCATTGTATACTTTAATAACAGACTAAACGGTATTTCGTAAAACCTGTGCTTTTCGAGCAATTGCTTTGGAATTTGGATTTTCAGTGCGCAGTCTAATAATTTTTCAAGCACTTATATTTCGCTGCTCATTTTGAAGGCAAAAACTATCGAATGATCTCAAAATTTGACCTGAAGGCTTTAGACATGTTTAACAAAACTATTTTTATAAGAAACAAATTTTAAATTTTAAACTAGAACAGGATGATTAAAAACGTATGCACTAATTTCATCGCTCGCAAACCTTATTATGCACATACAAAAAATCACATGGAGATCAAACGCATATTCATATCTCTGCCGACTACGTAAGCAGAGAGTTGTTTGCGTGGCTTCATCTTTGCTCTCCGAATGTGACGTTGCTGTAAAAACCACTCACGTGGCTTTATTGAAAAAGCCACGGCAAATTTTTGAAGCGCCCTGATTTGTATGAACGTGAGACATCTTATAGTTTAATTGTCTTTGGTAATAATATATGTCATAATTGAAATGCAATGTGTAAAGGAGGTGACAGGCAGATTGGGGGCTTCACTAAAATCGTTCTATAGTGCGCTGGTTTCACATAGCCGCACAGCGCAGGATTGCGACGGAATAAGTGAGGAAGGATCATCTGAGTCAGAATTTTTGAACTGCGGTATGTGTCTCGGCTAGACAATATTTAGAGGGAAAGACGAGTTGGAAGAGTGCGCGACTATCGAGACTTTTAACCCTGCATGGCATGGCATATCTGCAACGTTAACTTTTCGTAGATCTGAAAACTATTCAATTAAGTATTTTACAGCTATTCGTTCATAAGCTGTCTTTTATGTTGAAACATTTTATTTCTAACGGAATCTCGCGAATAATGAAATATGTGCAAATATGTGAAAATATGTGCAAAAGACACGAATTATTTATTTAAATTTAGTTTTTGAATCAACAATATGGAAAACTTAAATGGGAAACTGGAAGTTAACAAAGGAAGTGATTCCACAACTTCGTGCGGAGTCGAGGACTTCGACTACCTTGTGGAACGTCTATCGTCACATCAATAAAAAAAACAAGCGGTTTCGGCAAGCGATTACGGGGCGACACTTTTAAATTTTCAAATGTACACACAGTTTGCCAGTTGAAATTTGTTTTGCCGTCAAACGTAGGCAAATCGTTCGTTTGACACAAATTCATTCGGTCTCATTCGACTGTCATTTCGTATGGGAAATCGTAGTCATACATGCAGGCAAACAGAAATGACAGCTTATGACAACCCGTTCTCATTTAACTGACTACAAATGCCACAATATGTGACATAGTCTGAATGGGGCATAAGTCTATATGAGTATGTTTATATACATAAATACTTTCGCCAATACGGCTAAAAATGAAAAAAAAAAAAAATGCAAATATGCAGTGCAACTGACAATTGGAGGAATGGATTGGACATTGAATAAAACATTGATAAAAACTTCGACCCGAGCCACGCCCTTTGTGAGCGTTATCCCGGCAAAATTGTTAGTTCCTTAGATTCACAAAAAAAGCCCTTGTTGAATCTTGCAACGGCACAACAAGATAACCACCATCTGGTTGCACTTATCATTTGGTGACTGCTGTAAGAATTAAAGTAACAGGCACTGTAAGAGCGTGTGGCCAGCATGTAGTGTCGGTATGCTCTTATCGAGCTGTATATTTAGACTGCCATGCACTTTGGGTCATGCTACCTACGTGCAAAACGTTAGGGTAAAAAATAATGTAGGTACTAAGGACATAAGAGATATAATAAATAAAGGCTCCGGACGACTGGAGCTTTAGTCTAGTTTCAAGAGTGACCGAGTGTGGTTTTATTTAAGCCTTTATATCGACAGGCTTTCAGCGGATTAAACATTGGTGACCCCAGGACACGGACCTACTGGTAAGTTGAAAAGTTAAGAAAAGTGGATTAATTAAAATTATTGTTGGGAAAAAGAAATGCTAAATAAGCAGGAAGAGCTGGGCAATGGTATTCTTAGCATCTGCAACCAGCTGAACGCTGAGGGCCGGAATGAATTGCTTCAGATGTTGAATTCGTTGTTCGAGGAACTAACAGCGAATCACTGCATTTTAACTCCCAAGGTGTATTTCGAGAAGAAATACATTGAGAAAGTTCAGGCACTGTACGAAAGTACAATTAAACGAGTAATTAAATTAGAGGCATGAATGGGGAAGGGCGCGGTCAATTATCCATTGGAAAAAATGGAAGTGCGAACTGACAGTACGGGCAAATCGGTTTCGGTGGAGCGTCAAAGAGAACAAGCCGTATCGGTTCAGGCAAGATTTCAGGGCACCTTAAAAGAATTAAAAAGGTGTCACGAACGCATCCATATGGGATGGAAAGATCTGTCACGGTTGCACAAGTTCGAAGACCGTGCGACAGATCTGAAGTTCGAGTACAATGAGTTCTTTGGAGAGGACGAGTTGTACGAAGAATATGAGGACCTGATGGATAAAGGGTCTCATATTGTAGCGAAAGAGGAGGAAAAACAACTGTTAGAGCCAAATGCGTTTCCTTCCTTGCCATATAGCTTGCCTCAGATTCAGATTCCCATATTTAGTGGGGATTATAGTGAGTGGGTATCCTTTAGTGATATTTTCACTGAAATATTCCTTCATAAAAATATGGGAGACACCTATAAAATGATTGCGTTAAAATCATATTTAACGGGTGAGACGTTAAGGTTGGTTAAACACTTAGTTATAAGTGGTGCAAACTTTAACGTGGCGTGGAATATTCTGGAAAGAAGGTATTCTGTAAGCCGCAAATAACATCAAATATGTTCAGGTATTTGCTTGATGCTAGGCAAATATGTTCTCGTACGCCTGCGGAAGTAAAGGTGTTGGACGACACAGTGTCGGCTAATCTGAGAGCGTTAGAGGCTACTAAACTCTCAGGTACTGAAATTAAAGAAGCGCTCATTCACTTCATAATTTTGAGGAAGCTTGACTCACACACAAAGGTTCGGTACGAGGAATCCTTGCCAGATTCAACAGAAGTACAACCAATAGAAAATCTTTTAGTATTTATCGGAAAGCAGTTCAAAGCACTTGAAGGAAGTGAGCGGTTGAATGCTAGTAGATTCGAGTTGCCAAATACAAGTGTAGGATTTCAAAATGAAACTAATAAGACGCAAAATAGTTCAAGTAAATGTTTATTCGGTTGCAACAGTGCACATAATTTGTTTAACTGCGACGAGTTTAAAAAACTCCCAGTAGAAAAGCGAATTTAAGTTGCACTGGAAAATAGCAGAGACCTAAAATAATTATTATCCATATTTTTGGGGAATACAGAAATTGCCCTAATTTAAGGAAATTCCAAAATTATTGTTTTAGAATAATTATTTCCAATAAGACATTTTTTACGTCGCCTATAACTATTATCATGTAATTAATACTTTTGAGTTGCATAATAACTGTTATGAAAAATAAATATTTTTTTCATTCTCCATGATTATTTTTTTGGAATTTTTTTATTTACGTTACTTCATAACTACTACTAAAGGGTGATCCAACTAGAGGTACTTTTTTCAATAACCTTTTTTTGACAGATCACGCGTGAGTCGTGTCAAGCTGTCATATTATTTTTGTTCAGTATTGTTTGGCATTTCATCATGGAAAGACTTACGCCTGAAAAACGTTTACAAATCGTTCATCGGTCCATATTTCTTCAAAAATGATGCCGGTGAGAACAGCTAATTTCACGTAATGGGCCGGTCGATTGGCCACCAAGATCGTGTGATATCACACCGTTAGACTTTTTTCTGTGGGGATAAGTAAAGTCTTAAGTCTATACGGATAAACCCGCTTCGATTCAGGCCTTGGAGCAAAACATCACGCGTGTCAGTCGCCAGTTACCAGTCGAAATGTTCGAACGAGTCATCGAAAATTGACCATCTGAGACGTAGCCGCGGCCAACATTTGAAAGAGATAATCTTCAAAAAATAAATGCCAAAGAATGTTCTTTCGAATGATAATAAACATTCCCCGTTAAATTTTAATTTTCTGTGTTTTTTTCTTTAAAAAAGTAGGGAACCTCGAAATGGATCACGCTTTACTTTATTTACGTTGAATGAAAAAAAATCATAAACAAAAGTTATGAAGCAACGTTAAAAAAAATTTCTCAAAATAATAGGTATCGGTAACGTATATACAATAAGATGGGTCGCACTCCATACAAAATAAAAATCACGTTTCAGTCACCACCTAAAAATAAAATTCAGAGTGTTTAATGACTATTTGGAAAATATTGCGATTCTGAGGTAAGCCAATTGTGAGCGGTTTTGCTTCAAAAATACCTCTAACTTTTTTGTTGTTGGACATTTTCGAATAATTTTTTTTGGTTAGATAAACCTTCAGGAGTTCTTGGATTGCACATATTTTGTAAAAATTTTTTTTGTTAATTTATTGAGTTAACATGATAATTAGAGGTATTTTTGAAGCAAAACCGCTCACAATTGGCTTACCTCAGAATCGCAATATTTTCCAAATAGTCATTAAACACTCTGAATTTTATTTTTAGGTGGTGACAACACCAATTTTTTTTCGCGACCCACCTTAATATACAATAAATAAAAAAAGTCGTAAATTAAAGTTATGAAGCAACGTAAATAAAAAAAAATCCCAAAAAAATAATTATCGAGAATGAAAAAAATATTTATTTCTTATAACAATGATTATGCAACGTAAAAATTAATTGTCGCAAATAATAATTATAATCAACAAATAAAATTGATGTTGCAAGTTCAAGAGCTGTGAAGTGGAACCTTGCCAAAAGTGCAAGAAATCACACCACACGCTGATAATGACAACTTCGGTAGAAGTAAATCGAATGTTGCATAAGCGATAGGCAGTAATAAGAACCGCATACTACTCGCAACAGCTTTGGTGCAAATAAAAAACCACCAACGCAAATACATATCAGCAAGAGCTGTGTTGGACAACTGTTCCCAGGGAAGTTTTATCACGGAACAATTAAGTCACAAATTAGGGTTCAAACCAAAAAGGGCAAAAACAACCATAGAAAGGGTTTCAGGTATAAAAACAAAACTAAAGGAGGAAGTAATGGTGGAAATAAAATCATCTCACAATGATTTTAAAAACAAAGTTGAGTCAATGGTTCTTCCAGAGGCGGATTTACCAGCAGGCTAAGTAGGCTTGAGCCTAGGGCGGCAGATTTTAGGGGCGGCAAATTTGAAAACCGATTTTTTTAGATTTTCATCAGACGATTTTCTGATGTGTAGATATCTCTCTAGAAGTCCACAAGACACCTTTCCGATGACTTTTCCCTCTTCTCTTTCATTGTACTTTCAACGGGTACCGCAAACTCCTATATTCTACGGTAAAACACCCATATAACAAGGCACGAGACAACAAGTTTTACGCTTGCAAAAAATATTAGGTCGTGATTTGAGAAGCTCTGTTGTGTGGAGTAAGTGAACCGAAATTTACGGAACAAAAGCATCTACGTATGCGAATTTCCCATACTAATATTTCGAGTAGGAGTGTCGTTATTTTTAACGACACTTTCAAAATAAAGCTGCAGGGTTGCCAGATGCTGGCAGGCCCAATTCGCCAGATTCGGAATCTGAGGTTTGCTTTTTTCGTTCCTTGCTCTGCCCACTCTTTAAATTTAGTGGCAACTGCGACTGCTGAATCTTGTACAGAAGCATGTCGCTTCTTCATGTTGCTCCAAGAAGTTTACGTTTTTTTTGTAAGTTCAACACAACGCTGGAAAAAATTAATAACTGAAGTCGGAGAAGGGAAAACGGTGAAAAGAGTAAACCTCACACGGTGGTCAGCTAGAGAGGATGCATGCAGAAGTTTGGGAGATTCTTGGCACGAAATCCTTAAAGCTTTGGAAACAATCAGGGATGATTGTACCGAAAAGCCTGTTACACGAAACGGAGCTACAGGAATTCTTCTAAAATTAGAACAGCTGGAAACGGCGTTAATGGTTGTTGTGTGGAATGTTGTTTTGGAAAGAATAAACAAAGGAATGTACAAATTCAGGCTTCTACCGTAGATTTGATCACTGTAGCCGATCTTTATGAATCTCTTCGCAAATTTTTCGTAGATCAACGAGGAAATTTTAAGTATTTCGAAGAAAAGGCGATGGAGTTAAGCGTGTCGAAGCAGTATACAAAAGACATGGAAAAAAGACAACCGAAAAGAAAAAAAAAATATGATGAAACGCCTGATGAAGAAATAAAAATGACCGCGAGTGATACTTTCAGAGTCAACACATTTCTCGTCATCATTGATAGATTCGTATCTGAATTAGAAAAAAGACAGAAGGCCTACACCAAGTTCAACGAAAAGTTTTCGTTTTTGACCAAAATGAGTGAATTGTCATCATCAACCCTTACAAAAAAAGCTCTCGCCTTGGAAGAAATATATTCTAATGATTTAGAGACTGACTTAGTTCAAGAATGCATTCATTTTAAAAGTCACATTTCTACGGAAGGAATTTCAGAAAAACCAAATTCTGAATCATTGGAAAGTCTATCTTCGTTTCTGCGAAAACAGAATTTGCAGAACGTTTATCCTAACTTGGGCATAGCTCTTCGTATGGCATTATGTACTCCAGCGACAAATTGTTCGGGTGAAAGAAGCTTTTCTTGTCTAAAAGTCAAGAAAAATTAAACGCTTTAGCTCTTTTGTGTATAGAGTCAGAATTAATGAACAAGATCACTTACGACAACATTATCGATGATTTTTCCAACAAAAAATCGCGCAAAAAGGTATTGTAAGAAACTTTAATAAGTTAATTAAAATTATTATTTTTTAACTGTTTGTAAGTGCAATAAAGATTAACTACGTTTACCGAATGTACATTATCGTGTGAGTGGCATACCCTGCCTTATTAGTCATACATCATTGAACTTTGATTACCTCAGAAATATACTTGTTGACTATCAGTACAACCTAAAAAACACTTAAAGATTTTGTTTGCGTTACCCAACACTGGGATCCAGAAAATGTCTACCTGTCATGTTAAATAAAGTTCTTTTCTTCTTCTCTTTTTGGACTTCGCACAGTCAACACGTGTTCTTAACTCATTTTTTCTATTTTACATCGAATTGGAACCAGATTTTTCATAATTACATCATCATCATCTAAACAAATGGTCCTTCGAGCCGGATAAATTATTCCTGGCAATAAACAATTATTCGTAAATCTCATCTCATACTACAATCAAGTTTGCAAATTTCAACTTCGACATCGCTCGATTGTGTGGCGCTATAACCTCAACCGCCGCATTCCATTGACCAGTCCGTTCAAAACGGTTCTTCGAAAAATTCATCCTTAATTTTCATCACGTTTTATCACATTCATTTTATACGAGCGGAGAGAATCTCGTGTGGACAACATATGCCATCGATACCGACTCTTCATCTGGAATCATCAAAAGGTGGAACGGCATCGGTGGACAATCATCGCACATAGTCACTGTCGGAACGACGAGTCACAACATCCAAATCAGGGTTGAGAAAAGGCGCGGGTTTTAGAGGTAAGTGGCTTTAAGCATTTTTGTTTGGCAATAATTTCTATCGACATGTCCAACGACGATTCAATGGCTGACAAATCAGTCCCCATCAGTGAAGAAGAGCAATTAGTGGCGGAACAACTCGATTTGCTTGAACGACTCCGTAGGGAGCGCCCTAACTTCGATAGAGATGGACCAAGTCGACGGTCAAAGGGGCACTTTATGACACGTCTCAATCGGATCGCACATTCGCTTCAGACTTTCAACGAAAATCATCGAACGTTGGTGCATTTAAGGTTATCTCGCGACAATGAATATTTCAAAAACGATATTTTTGGGGCTTTTCAATCGGAACATGCCGACGCCATCGATCATATTGAAACTGTGTTCGACCAACTTTATCCCGACCGTCAAGCAAACACAACTACTCCATCGACTTCCGTTATCTCGGCTCCTACTACAAACGAAACGATTAATACGATCATACGTGAGATCCACACCGATAGCTCATTTAGGCCTCCTGAATTTAAAATCGAAAGGTTCGACGGTGAGCCTACTGAATGGCCCACTTTTTATGCGTCATTTCAGACAATCCACAAGAATTCAAAGCTGTCCAAACATCAAAAATTCGTGTATCTCAAATCATTTCTAACCGCAAATGTGACCTCAGCTATTGCTCATTTGGATGTTTCGGACGATACGTACGATGAAGCTTTGGAAGATTTGAAAGACCGTTATAGCAACGATCAAGTTCTCTTCACCGCGTTCATGAAAAAATTTATGAATTTGCCAACGTATACTCAACGCGAATCTGCTGCTGAGCTGAAATCTTTGCACGATTCTGTACGTGCTTGTCTTTTCCAACTGCAGAACCTCAAATTCCATATCGAGGAAAATTCCGAGTTTTTTGCATTCCATCTACTCGAAAAACTATCACCAGCTACGCGTCTCGATTTTGAAAAACACCGTAAGGAACCAAAGAAAGTTGCGAAACTCCAACAATTGCTCGATTTTCTCAAATCAACATTTCTCATTGCTGAGGCCGCCACACACACAAATAACAACATCGATTCAAGGTCGTCGAGGAATCAAAGATCAATACATTCATCAAAACAATCACACGGTCGCAACGAAATACGCAACTTTCATGTTTCGAAAAAACCAATCGTTTGTCCGATTGAAAATTGTAAAGGTCCTCACGTTCTTCGCAAGTGTCAACAGTTCTTGCAATGGTCGCCATTTGAACGTAAGAATTTTGCCAGTCAACAGAAATTGTGTTGCAATTGCCTCGGTCATTCGATATCAACGCAATGCACCAGCAAACACTCTTGTTTCACATGTGGTGGCAGACATCACACCCTGCTGCATTTTAACAATTCAAATTCATTATCGACCCCATCTCTAGTTCCAAAGACAAACATGGCATCGACGTCATCCTACGTGAATCATGCCCCGACGATCAACCCGCAGTTTGTTTCAACCAATTTGGTACACTCAAATTCAACAGTTCTCCTTGCAACAGCCATTGTGAATGTGCTCGACGCATCCGGGCAACTTATACGTCTTCGTGCATTAGTCGATAAAGGATCACAACAATCAATTATCACGGAACGTGCAGCTCAACGATTGAAATTAGCGCGTATACCATTCTGCATCGGTTACCGTCCCATGGGCGAACCTCAGTACAAGATCGCCGATAAGGGATTAACTCTCAACATTCATTCGGTCGTCGATCCAAACTTCAACCTCACTTCAAATTTTGCTATCCTTCCATCGATTACATCAGAGTTACCTTTGCATAGAGTCACAGTAAACGCGTGGCCTCACCTGGAAAATTTGCTGCTTGCTGATCCTTATTATGCAACTCCGGGTCAAATCGATCTGCTCTTAGGCGGTGACGTCTATGGCCGAGTCATTGAGGAAGGGTTGCGTAAAGGTAAGGTGGGTGAACCTGTCGCTCAATACACGAGGTTGGGATGGATATTGTTCGGAGAGTTGTTTTAACAAAATAATGTTGTCACTTTTCCATTAACCGATTGCCATCATATTTCAACCATTCAACTCGGTGAGTATCTCACGAAATTTCATGAAGTGGAAGAGGTACCGACAGTTAAGGAGCTATCCAAGGAGGATAAATGGACCGAGAAGTTTTATGAACAGACTACCACTCGTCAACCTAATGGGAAATTTATGGTACGTTTACCATTTAAGTCATATTTTGATTCATCAATACAATTGGGTTCATCATACGACATGGCACTCAAACGTTTTCAATCCCTGCAACGTCGTTTCGCTCGCGATGAAGACTTCAAGCAAGCATATTTTAAGGTTTTCAACGAGTACCAGCAACTAGACCAAGTCAAACTCGTTCATGAGGTTAAGGACAAGCATTATTATCTGCCTCATCATGCTGTCCACAAGGAATCCAGTCTCACAACCAAATTGCGTCAAGTGTTTGATGGCTCAGCCAAATCGACAAATGGACATTCACTAAATGATGTTTTAACTACCGGTCCCGTCTTGCAAGCCGATTTGGTTTCAATTATTCTGAACTGGCGCACGCATAAATATGTTTTCATAGCCGATATCGAAAAAATGTATCGCTGCATCGATATGCATCCAGACGACACCCACTATCAATACATTTTGTGGCAAGATGATGATCATTCGGGCATTAAAACCTACGCTCTTCAAACCGTCACCTTTGGTATCGCACCATCACCGTATCAAGCAATTAAAACCATTCATATGTTAGCTGAGCAAGTCAAGGTCAGCTCACCCGCGATTTATACCGCACTTAAGGTTGAAACGTATGTAGATGATATCATCACAGGTAGCGAGACAATCGAAGACGCTATCAATATGATTCAAGGACTCATTCAATTGCTTCGAAGTGCCGGATTTGAACTTCGGAAATGGGCTAGCAACTCGCCTGAAATTCTTCACCACATCCCCACCAAATATCGTGATCAAAACCCGATGTGTTTATTCAATGCCGAAGAGGCCATCAAAGCACTCGGTCTGGGATGGTCAAGTATTAACGATTTCTTCATGTTCACCTTCAACATTTTGACCGATAAACGGCTCACAAAGCGCAACGTCTTATCAACAATCGCTCGCCTGTTCGACCCACTCGGTTGGCTCAACCCATTCATAACCAAACAAAAAATCTTTTTGAATAAGTTATGGGAACAGAAATTTGATTGGGATGATCTCGTAGTATCTATTGAAATCCAATCAGAATGGGAGCAAACCCTCGATCAACTTCAGCTGATCAAAGAAATTAAAATTCCTCGTTGGGTCAAGACGTCATCAACCAACAAAAATAGACAGCTTCACGTTTTCTGCGATAGTTCAAACAAAGCTTATTCCACATCTATTTATCTCCGAACTGTCGATTCAAACGAACAAATCCATTCAAAGTTATTAATCGCAAAAAGTAAATTGACACCAATGCGGAAACCTTTAACAACGCCTCGAGCAGAATTATGCGGTGCGGTGTTGGCAGTCAAATTAATCGAGTCAGTCAAACAATCATTAAGTATCACACATGATCAAGTTTTTATGTGGACCGACTCAAGTATCGTCTTGTCCTGGATTCGAGGAGATCCCAATCGTTGGGCAGTGTTCATTTGTAATCGAATTCACAAAATTCTGTCATCGACTGACATTGAGCAATGGCGTCATGTCCGTACTAATGAAAACCCAGCTGATTTGAATAGTCGTGGCTTAACTGTTGCCGAATTGCGCGACTCCTCACTATGGTGGCATGGACCACAATTTCTCTCGTTGCCTCAATCTGAATGGCCAGATTCCCCGTTCGAAATTTATGACGACGAGAAAAACGAGCTTCGTGGAAGGTTCAAATCAATTAATCACACCGTCAAGGAAGTCTCCAACGTTAACACGCTCATCCAACGATTTTCAAACTTCAATCGTCTTCTTCGTGCCATCGCATACGCTATGCGTTTCGTAAGCATGGTTCGCTCTTCAATCAAACTCAAATTACAACGACCACCACTTTCATCGCTGTCCATTCCAACGAAACAACTCATTCAACAAGTCGCTCCGCTTACTGTCATCGAAATCCAACATAGTGAACGTTCACTCATTCGGTGGATTCAGGCAAATGAATTCTCAGTGGAACTCAAAACAATTCAAGATCAAAGGCCACTAAAGAGAACCAGCAAATTATATCGACTCAATCCATTCATCGACGACAGCGGTATTCTTCGGGTTAACGGTCGTTTGCGAAATGCATTCTTGTCGTTTGAAGAGAAATTTCCAATAATACTGCCTTCAAAAAACCATTTCGCAGTGTTAATCACGGATTTTTATCATCGTCTCACGTTGCACGGTGGGCCACAGGTCACCGTCAGTCAAATTCGACAAAATTATTGGATTCTTGACGTGCGCAATTTCGCTCGTCGCTTCATTCGCAACTGTGTCACTTGTTTCAAGGCACGTCCAGTTTTATCACACCAACAAATGGGTTCGTTGCCCACTGCACGTGTTGATACCAACTCACGACCATTCTCATCAACTATTGTCGATTACGCAGGTCCATATGATATTCGCGCTTCAAAGGGTCGTGGCCAATCATCATACAAGGGCTACGTTGCGGTGTTCACATGTATGGCCACCAAGGCTGTTCATTTAGAAGCAGCTGGCGATCTCACGAAACAAACATTTCTTCACGCATTCGACCGATTCATCGCCCGTCGTGGATTCTGTCATGACGTGTTTAGCGATTGTGGAACGAATTTCGTCGGCGCCGACAACGAGAGTCAACGACGTCATACCGAATTTCTTCAATCAATCGAGAAGGAAATTCTTCCAGCATTAGCTAATCGACACATTCAATGGCATTTTAGCCCACCTAGTGCACCTCATTTCAACGGTTTGGTCGAAGCCGCCGTCAAATCCATGAAATTCCACTTATCAAGAGTCATCAGAAATGCCAAACTCACATTTGAAGAATTTTCAACGGTTTTGGTTCGTATTGAGGCCGTACTTAACTCACGGCCAATTTCGCCAATCACCGACAATGCCGATGATTTTTCCGCATTGACACCCGGACATTTTCTCACAGGAAATGCGCTTTTAGCACGACCCCAACCACAATCTGAATTGAACCCAATTAAACGACACCAATTAATGGATCAAATGGTTCAGCACTTTTGGCAACGATTCAAGAACGATGTTTTGTCCACCATGCTAATTCGAATCAAGTGGCAAAATAAGCAACCGAACCTCAAGGAAAACGATTTGGTGATCATCAAGGATGATCGGTTTCCAGTCGGTCATTGGCCCATGGGTCGCGTCGTTTCATTACATCGAGGGAGCGATGATCTCGTTCGGGTTGTAACCGTCAAAACAGTCACTGGCATGCTCAAAAGACCGATCGTAAAACTCGCTTTGGTGCCAACCATTGACAATCATCAAGAAATTAACTAACTTGCCATTCAAATTTGTTTAAGTCACTTATGCTCGTACAAGCCACGCGACCAGGACATCATAATTCTCATCTCACAATTCTATTCTTAATTTATTTTCAATTAACACATTCTCTCCTTTAAGACCTTTCAATTTAAATGTAAATGTAAAATTTTTGAATATTGAAGTTTATTGTAATTGAGTATTTATGACAACAGTGTTGTCATCGCCGGGAGAATGTTGACTATCAGTACAACCTAAAAAACACTTAAAGATTTTGTTTGCGTTACCCAACACTGGGATCCAGAAAATGTCTACCTGTCATGTTAAATAAAGTTCTTTTCTTCTTCTCTTTTTGGACTTCGCACAGTCAACACGTGTTCTTAACTCATTTTTTCTATTTTACATCGAATTGGAACCAGATTTTTCATAATTACATCATCATCATCTAAACAATACTCAAAAACTATTTCTTGTGCAATTTGAACCGAATTGTTGGATTGTAAAGATAATCTAGGAACTGACAATTCACAATTGTAGAGATAAGGGCGGCAAAAATTCAACAGCCTATACTTGGGTAATGTGTAAATACGTCACTGGGTTCTTCCAAAAATTAGTCCAAATTTACCAGGGAAAAGATTCAGATATCATATCTCCCAAAAGGAACTTCTTTAGCCGAAACGAAATTTCACACCCCAAATCAAGCAGACATACTTCTAGGCGCGGAAATTATGGGAACCATATTAAATAACGGAAAGAAAAAAAAAAGGTGCAAACTATTGATGGATTAACATTATGTAATTTTTTGATTGAACCCTTAAAAATACGCCTTTTTCACTACGAAAACCGCACCGTCACAAAAATTGCTACTATTTTTTACGCACGGCTTAAAAAAGAAGGCTTCCGTTCCTCTTCAACCGCAGATTTAGCAGCGAAAGCCCTTGAAGATGAAATAATTGCTATGTATAAAATCCCACCAGCATCATCTACTGAAAGACCGTCAACATCCAACAAACAATCAAAACCACGTGAGCAGCCGCTTTTGAAATTTTTCAGCGAAAAAATCGATGAAAAGGTGAAACCGAACAGAGCAGATGCAATAATTTCAGGGCGCCATTATCTCTAGCGGCCAAATGCTCCACAAGATTCTAATCCTTTGGAGTATTGGAAGGTAATTGTTTCTTCAGCGGGTTTTCAAGACATATATGTCGTAGCTGGTGAACGCTATAATGACATTGCTGCTCGAAGGGAGTTGCGGTGGGCACCAGTAGCAAAAGTCGTTGATAGAAGTTATCTACTTGTTGCAAAACAAGTAGTTTTACTTGCAAAGAAAATTATTAGAAATCGAGTAAGCAATGAAACTGAATTCGAGTTCGCAATGAAAATGATATAAAGTAAGCAATGAATTAAAGCATAGAGATGACTGACATTGTGAAATTGTAGAGCGAGCAGGTGGCCCACCGGAACCCCTTGAAGAAGTAGCATGGACGCGACATCAGAAGTGGGATGCAACCAGACTACCGAGCAGTTTAGTGGACAACAAAATCCTGCACCTGCTTGGGACAGAATTTTCGAGCAGCAGAACCAACAATTTTTGGCCGTCATCAAAGCTATGAACACTCCGAGGAAAGCTAAAATAAAGCTGCCGGAATTCGACCCTGAAAGCGGGCATGCGGATGCATCTGCTTGGATAGCAATGGCAGACATGTGTGTTGGCGATTTACCCCCAGAAAATGCAGCATTGATGATAATGCTCAACCACGCGCTTAAGGGCCAAGCATCCAACTGGCTGTCACAAGTCTCTTTCCCTGGAATGAAGTGGTGTGAATTCAGAGAAGCGTTCCTGACACGATTCGACCAAGCGGAAACTGCTGAATCTTTTTAGTAGGTCTGTTGACTAGTAGGCCGAAAGAAGGAGAATGCATTGCTGCATATGCTGCCACTTAGCTGACCTTGATCATGTCCCGTTGGAAGAAATTGTCAGCGGATTAGATCGCGGTATCCATGGTCATGGGTCACATATCCCAACTTGAGCCACAAGTTCGACGTTTGTGCTTTACCGCTGATATTCGAAGCAGGAGCCGTATGCAACAGGAATTGAAGTCGATGGCAATACCTAAAACGAAGATCACCATTGAAGAAGAAGCTCCAGCTTTCAAGAAATTCAAGCCAGCGCCGTTTCATTTGAATTGTTTTGAATGTGGCAAAATTGGACATAGAGCGGCGCACTGCAGAAACAAGGCAAATGGATTTGGAAGGCGTGATGTACAGCGTGAAGGGCGATGTGAGGCTCCTATAAAATCGGTATTATGTTTTAACTGTGAAGACATCGGTCATTTTGTATCACACTGCCCGAAAGCAAGTAAGAAGCATGGTGTTAAGCGGAATGGTGCCATACCCGTTGAACGCAGGATTGATGCATGCACCACGAAGGCACCAGTAGAAGAATAGCGACATTTGGGTGAGACGTATTTATTCCATTTCGATTAAGTATCTGAGTGTCCTCATATAAAAGAATAAGTAGGAAATAAATTTCATGGAAAACGTTTATGGAGTGTTAGAACTCTGACTGGTATCGGACAATAAACGTAAATAGCACAGTACAAATTTCAACGTTGGTTTAGGTTGACCAAATTTGCTTCGAAGTTGTTTTCTACGTACATACTATAAGATTATTGCTTACGTAGTGACGTCATGCTTGGACAAGATGTATTGGCTTTGGGTCTTACCGTACTCATGACATCCGATACCTTGCGGAACTTGATAATTCAGTAGAGTATAATATCGAAAATGTTGATACAGACATTTCCCAAAATTTTCGACCACGTTTCATGGAAGTTCTAAATCAGTTTAACGATAATTTCATAAGCAATATGCCTAGAAATAGCGCTAAGGTAGACCCTATGCGGACACGCGTTAAGGATCCTAATAGATGTGTGTGTCGTAGGCCGTACTGATTAAGTCCCGAAAAACGTATGTTTTCCGTTTATACAGGCTGCAATTCTCTTCTCGACCTTACCCCAAGGGTAAACAGGTGGTGGGCTTTTTTACAAGCATTTTACTTTGACATGATTCATAGAGCCGGGAAGCACATGAGCCATGTTGACTTTTTCTCCAGAAATCCGCTACCGCCCACCCACAGCAAACCTTTGGAAAATAATAATTGCTGACCAAGGTCGATGTTTCTCCAGCCGCGAATTCCGAAATTTTTGCACGTCACATAATATCAACTTGCATTTAATAGCAACATGCAGCTTTCGTGCAAATGGTCAAGTTGAACGTATCATGAGTACGTTAAAGAATATGCTCACTGCTGTAGAAACAACCAATCGCTCTATGCAGTATGCCCTCCTTAAAGTGCAAATAGCTTTAAATTGCTTATTCAATCGCGTTACTAAATTTACACCACTAGAATTATTAGTTGGTAAATCTGGTAGACCTTTAGAATTGATGATTGATGACACTGAAAAAGAAGTTAACTTAGAAAGTCCAAAGTCCAACGATTTTCTGTTGATGATTTTGTTTGTTGCAAACGAAGAGCGAAATCTAACCAAATTAGATCCAAAGTACAAAGGCCCATTTTAAGTCGTAGAGGTGTTGGATGGGCGCCGGTGCATACTTAAAACATTGAGTTCTGACCGACCGTATAAATACGCACATGATCGGTTAAGAGGAATGCCAGATTCTGTCGACTTTGATTTAGATAATGGAAGTAAAAGTAAAACGGTAGTTGATGAGCAGTTACAGAACGAATAGACCTAGTAGCACATGACTTATAAAATAGGACTTGTCCACGCATACGGATAACTGAACCAGGTTAAGAAGGCTAGCATTTCTATTTATTTATTTAGCCAATGAACAAATGTCCTTACTGACTATAGGATATAATAATTATTATAAACTATAAGTTACTTAAACTATTCAACAGCAAACCCTTCGGAAGTGACAGATCCAAATCGGTAACATTGTTTAATTCCGAGAAGGCCCTATATAGAGGTGAATTTCTTGCATAATTCGTCCTTCGGACATCTAAATGAAAGGTATCCACCCTCCGCAGACTCCGTTTAGGGACATTAAATGCTATTCTTGCGAAACGAAACGGGAAATCAATAGCCCCACATACAATACTGACTACAAAGGAGCATGCAAGAAGTGAGCGCCTAGCATGTAGTGACTTTAAGTTTACTAGAAGGCAACGAGAGCTGTAGGATGGTATGGGATCACTGAAGTTCAGCGAACGCAAAGCGAATCGAATGAATACTTTCTCTATACGTTCAATTCGGTTTATGAAAGATGCGTGATATGGTCTCCATATTAGCGCGGCATAATCCAATCTAGACCTGACAAAGGTTATGTAAAGTAATTTGATTGTATACGGATCCGAAAAGACAGTACTATTCCGACGAACAAAACCCCACATGGCATAAGAATTCGAAACAATAAAACTGATATGATTTGCAAAACTTAGTTTTGTGTCGAAGAAAATACCTAGGTCTTTAATTTCATTAACCGATTGTAGCACGGAGCCGGAGATGGAATACGATACTTGTAGGATATCTCTTTTCCTAGTAAAAGTTACATGAAAACATTTGCTAACATTTAAAAAAAAATTATTAGAGTCCGACCGATACCAAATTTTTTGGACGATGCCGATTAATCGATCAAAAGACCGAAAATCGGCCGATGCCGATTCCATAGAAAAAAAAACACGAATGAATTCAATCAAAAACACAGCTTATTTTATAAAACAACAAAAGGAAACTATTACATATATAGTACATTTCATCACATTCATCACAAATTAACAAACAAAAACGAGAAAATAAACAACCAAAAACTAAATAAAATTACAAGAAAATTCAGAATTTAAATACGTTAAACTAAAATTTCCCCCAAATTTATAACACATAAAATTAATATTTCATGAAAATTGCTCATTCTATTTGGCACAAGCAATTAACAAAAGACCCACTAGCCAATATAGTGAACAAGGGGTTGATGTAGCAAAAATAGATTAAAAATATCTGTAAAATATTGTCCCCTTAAATATTTGTCATAAAATCCAAACAAATCTAAGAAGAAACCCCCTAATCAGGCAACACTGGTTGTAACGTATAATAAAACTGTAATAAATATACAAAGCGAGATATGAAAAAGAAAGACAGTGCGATTCAGCTGCAAATAAAAACAAACAAGAAATGAAAGCAGGAAAATCGACTTAAAAAAACCGATGTGGCTTCGGCCAAAAAAAGCCGATGTGGCATCGGCCAAAAAAGTCCGAAGCCGATGCCGATTCTTTTTTTTTTGGCCGATGCCGATACTAGCCGATGCCGATTAATCGGTCGGACTCTAAAGATTATTATCATTGCACCAAGACTGAACATTGTCGAGGTCCGATTGTAATGGGCCAGTTACTCATGACACAGAACATAAACTTAACCATAAACATAAACTTAGAAAATTTGAGCGATTACTCAAAACTTTATTTCCGTAAACATAAACTTAAAAATCAGCTGATCAGCTGAGCGACAATATTGCCACTTCGATTTCTCCATCTCGTGAACAATCAAATTCAAACTTTTCGCAACATTTTTTTACTTGCTATTATTAAATGTTTGAGCATCGAACGACTAAAATTATTAATATATTTACGAAACTAATAAAAATTTCATTCCATTTTGTATATTTTACAAATTATTTTAATTTGTTTACTTTTCAATTCATTCCGAAGAGCGTGGCAACATTTTTTGCGTTTTCCGTAAACATAAACTTAGAAACCAAAACGAAACAGATTTCTAAGTTTACGGTTAAGTTCTAAGTTTATGTTCTATGTCTCGGGTAACCAGTTGTACAGCTTTCGGGTATGCCAGGTCATGCTAGCTGACAAGTAAAACTAAGTTATGTCATGAGTAACTGGTCCATAAGGCAACAGAGTCCGACAAATTGTGAATAACAGCATATATTTTAAGATCGTCAGCATATAGCAGGAATTTAGCAGACGAAAAACAAGATCCAATGTCGTTAATAAATAACACAAACAACAAAGGACCAAGAATGCTCCCTTGGGGGACACCAGAAGTGGCAACAAAGGGCCGCGACGAGATGTTGTCAAGAACGACGGAACAATGCCTATTGGATAGGTATGATTTCAACCATTCGAGAAATGTTGAATGAAAGCCCATGCGGGTTAATTTCGAGACCAAAATTCTGTGAGATACTCTGTCAAAGGCTTTAGCGAAGTCCGTATAGACTGTATCTACTTGGTTGCCATTCTGTAAGGCGGATAGGCAATCTTCTGTGAATACTGTAAGATTAGATGTAGTCGATCTGCCTTTGACGAAACCAAGCTTAGAAACTGAGGTCAGTTTCGAAATCGGCCGATAGTTTGAGACATCGTTCTTGTTACCACTCTTGAAGATAGGAGTAATCGACGCTTTTTCATCAATGAAAACGCCTGACGATAGAGATTTGTTAAATATTATTAATAGCGGGTTTATAAGATAGGAACATTTCTTCAGTAGTACAGCAGAAAGGCCATCTGCATCCGTTTGAGTCGAGAAACTAAGATTGGCGATGCCCGTTTCAATGTCTTTAGCAGTTAGGATCAAAGAGCCAAAAGAGATGGGTGAGTCTGAAAAGTGACAGTCAATCACAACAATTCCCAAATCAGAAACAAAATTCGAGCTGAAGAATTCAGCAAAAATATTTGCGGCATCTTCCATAGTTTTTGCGGATTTCTTCTTAAAGAATACGGAAGATGGAATATCCGAAACTGCTTTTTTTGACTTAATAAAGCTCCAAAAGGCTTTAGGGTTGCTTTTGATACCGACTTCGTAATTGCGGATATAGTTCCTGTACAACAATTTGGCGAGTTTATTGTAGCTCTTTAGATGGGACTGGTAGTTGCAAAAGTAGAAAAGACGCCTTGTTGCCTGGTATTTTTTATATTTGTTTCTTAAATTCTTTAGATGTTGCAATCCCTTAGTAACCCACGGTAGTTTATGAACCTTTCTGTGTAAAGTAGGGATTAACTCCAGACATAAATCAAAAACTGTCGATTTAAAAACTGTATAACAGTCAGCAACCACAGGACTAGCGAGTAACTCAACCCAATCGATTTCACGAAGCACATTATCCAACACATCAAAGTCACAAAGATTATAATTAAAAGAGATAGTGTGTGATATAGTCGGAAGTGCAAAGAATTCATAGAATTCAAGCTCAACTATTAACGGAACGTGATGTAAGCAAACAGGTGAAAAAGGACAGTCGCACTCGATCACCTTACTATTTAAGTTGCTTGAAATGTAGATCAAGTCTAGTATTCGATTTAGCTTGTTGGAAAATCCTTTCATCTGTGACAAGCCAAAGCTTGTAAAACTGTCGATGACGTACATCTCATTGAAAGAAATTACATTAGAGGGAGTAAGCTCAAAAGAGTTCCCGATGTTGCTCCAGGTAATACTGCTCAGATTGAAGTCTCCCAAAACACAAAGCTCATTATCACCAATTTTGGCACAAATGGAAGAAATGTTGTCAACATGTGATTTGTAAATAGCGTCAGAACTATTCTGTGGGATATACGATGCGCATATAAGAAGCAATCCGTGCATGGCTTGATGTTGCACGCAAAGCTGGTCTAAAAGAGTGTCAGTGTTTTCGAGTTCCACTATAGCTGAGCGTAGATTGCGTTTAGCGGCAATCAAAACACCCCCACCCCTTGTCAGGCCTGATTGAAGAGAGTCTCTATCCTTCCGAAACACATTAAACAAGTTTGGGTCGAAGAATTCTGAATCAAAGAAACTTGGATTTAACCAAGTCTCAATAACAACAAAAACGTCGTAATCCAATGAAGAACTAAGCAGAAGTACAGAGTCAGCCTTAGTTCTCATCCCGGAGACATTTTGGAAGTAAATTTTCATGCACTTCTTTGAGCAACTGGGAGCCACTACAGGCCCAAAGTTAGCACCCACTGGATCCACAGTTGAATCCGTGGACTCACAATCTAACGCGACAGCAGCTAGTGTTATGTATTTGTTGGTGGTGGTACTATTTTTTTGAAAAAAACGAAAGGAGCGTACCCTGGCACTGGTTGGCCACACCGAAGGGTCTAAAAGCTTTCCACAGAATGTGGAAGTAACCCCAAGTTTAAAATTGACACGTTTAAGAGAATCCGATGGAACGTCCTTCTTACTTAATTTATAGCAAGAGAGATGATTTTTTCCAATGCCCGTCCGACAGGAAATGTAATCAATAATGTTGTCTTCAGCAACAGAGGGCAGAAATGACGAAAGATGCAGCCACTTTTTTCTCACAGCAACATCCAAATTAGAATCATCATTCGAACCAACAACAACCTTTTGCTTATTTCGCT
This sequence comes from Melieria omissa, assembly GCA_963971225.1. NCBI lineage: Eukaryota > Metazoa > Arthropoda > Insecta > Diptera > Ulidiidae > Melieria > Melieria omissa. Next base: position 48,535,244 of record OZ020269.1, on the reverse strand, counting down.
TTCTATCATAAACAGTGGTCCAGGCATTAGCGGCAGCAGTAGGCAGTCCAGCAGCAGCAGGAACAGGTGAAGAATGAGCACATAAAAGTGAACAGCCGTCAACTACCGGCACACGAAGCGATGAGTGTAAAGCGTGGGGTGCAAGAGCATCCGGCGACGAAGCATCATCCAAAATAGACTGCCAGAGACCGGTGAGATCGGTCACAACATGCGCTGGCCGACATGCAAGCGACGGCGCAGCAGCGTCAACGGTAGCATTCGAGTCAGCAGTCGGCGCGATAGCAGCAGTTGTTGTAGCATTGGCTGAGGCTATGTTAGCAGTTGTTGTAGCAGCGGGTGTAGTTGTGTTGGCTGCGCTAGCAGCATTAGAATCAGCGGCCGGGGCACTAACAGCTGTTGCAGCAACGGCCGTGTTGGCAGCACTAGCAGCATCAGCAGTGGTGGAATTTAATGAGGCGTCAGCATTAGATGTCGCACTGGAAGAAAGCGGCAGTATGCGCAATGGTCTCTTACTCTTAGCCCCAACTGGCAGCGGCGAAGGAATGGTATCAGCAGCCAGCTTCTGCCCAGCAGAACGAACGTCGGCAGCTTTGGAGCGAGAGCGAGTCACAACCGCCACTGATTTTTTTGCCGACTAATTTTTTGTAACTAATCGTGTTAGTAAACTTTGATAAACGAAGATTTAATTGATTAAAATTTCTTTGGCTTCTCACACTGAGATGTGTGAGCTGTAAGGATGGCAGTATCACTAAGTAAAGATGAAGTTATGTAATGATAGGACCGGATAGAGGTCCTGGTGTCTCACCGGATGGAGGTAAATGTGTAATGAGAGGACTTGATAGAGGTCCTGGTGTCTCACCGAATGGAGGTGAATGTGTAATGAGAGGACCGGATAGAGGTCCTGGTGTCTCACCGGATGGACGTGAATGTGTAATGATAGGACTGGATAGAGGTCCTGGTGTCTCACCGGATGGAGGTGAATGTGTAATGAGAGGACCGGATAGAGGTCCTGGTGTATCACCGGATGGAGGTGATTTTGTGATGATTGGACCGGATAGAGGTCTTGGTATTTCACCAGATGAAGGTGAATGTGATTGATAATGCTAAATAGTGACACTGGTGCATCATCGGAAGGAGGTGACCGTGTTTGAGGGTGGTGTCATCCATTGACACTTATGTGCTATCGCAAAGTTGTGGTTTTAGGCTAGTGCTATAACATTTACTGATTGTTATAATAATGACTTTGTAAAATTAAGATAAAGAGATGAACTTGTGAACTTACTTGTTACTTGATGGTCAGGATTGACCGAATGGGTGAATTAACTTAAAGACAATGGTTTCACACAGGGACGTGTGACTTGTCAGAACGGCCGGTCGTAGCCGGTGAACGCTATAATGACATTGCTGCTCGAAGGGAGTTGCGGTGGGCACCAGTAGCAAAAGTCGTTTATAGAAGTTATCTACTTGTTGCAAAACAAGTAGTTTTACTTGCGAAGAAAATTATTAGAAATCGAGTAAGCAATGAAACTGAATTCGGGTTCGTAATGAAAAATGAAATAAAGTAAGCAATGAGTTGAAGCATAGAGATTCAGTCATTGTGAAATTGTAGAGCGAGCAGGTGGCCCACCGGAACCCCTTGAAGAAGTAGCATGAACGCGACATATATATATGTACACAATTACAATTATTTTCATTTCAAAGCAACGAAAATGATTCACTAACACTCAGGCCCTGTGTATTCCAGCTACCTCGACAGAGTCGGAGCGAATGTTTAGCAAAGCCGGCTTGATATTTTCGGATAGAAGTAGTAACGACTGTACCGAAAAGAAACTGCACACTTTTAATTCAATATTTCTCTTAGTGTAGACGTTTGATCGCAATGCAGAATGTACCGTTAGAAAGCATGATCATTTGTGCTTTTATTGTCTTTGTTTTCTCTGCTACTCATAGTACAGTTTTCCTGATATGGCGAATCGAAGAACAGGTGCGTAAGCAAATTGTGCACAATTACTTCTCTGAAAAGGGAATTTCGTACAGATAGTTGGCCAATCGATACGAATTCAGTGTCAATAGTGTAAAAAGTATAATCATCCAATGTGGAGATACTTGTTCTCTAAAATATTTGCCAAAAATTGGAAGAAAAAATGTACAAGTGAACCGAAACTTGAAAAAGAATTGCTAACATTAATAAGAAAAAACTATTCAATGTCTATAAGAGATTGAGCAAAAAAAGCTAGAACAAGAGCCGCTATGATTCAAAGAGTGAAGCAAAGGCATAGCCTAAAAACTTACAAAAAACAAAAGGTACCCAAAAAAAGAGAAAGACAAGTGAAAGTGGGGAAAATAAGGCTTAGAAAATTGCACGATCGCTTGCATCAGAATGTTGTTGAGTGTGTTGTGATGGACGACGAAACTTACATTAAAATGGACTCAAGAACATTATCAGGTCCCCAATTTTACACAAAGCAGCAAGGTGGTTCTGTCGACCTCCAGAATTCCGGTTTATAGAGAGATATTGGGCTTTTGTCAAGCGAAATTTAAAGAAGGAAGGTCCAGTTGCCGCTGACGTGAAGGACTGAAAAAAACAGGCTAAAGGCCAGAACTACCGTTACAAAAGAGGGTGTGCAGAATTTAATTATGGGGATAAAACAAAAAATTCGTCGTAAATTAAGATAACAAATGTTTAAAATAAATTTTAATAAAAAACAAATCAAAATACCATAAGCTTCAATACAAAAAAAATTTGTAACGAAAATTAATAAAAATCGTTATGTTGTGAGCAAAAGAATGTGTGCAGTTTCTTTTCGGGGCACGTCTACGGTTTCCGTGGCGCCGCGATTTGATGATGGTTTTAGATAAATTGGCCGAAAATAAATCGAAAATGTAAAATAAAATTGTTTGACACCTCGCTTCGTTTTCGAGATATCGAAGTTCAAAGTGAAATTCACAACGAATATGAGTTCAATGTATATAACTGTAAATTTACTGTTATATGCAATCTTACCAGATCAGCGCTTTTTTTCGCAATCCCAGAGATGCATACAGTTTTCCCGAGTGGCCGGCCTTCGGCCGGGCGCTAAAAAATAACCCTCCACATAAGCCACCACATCAGGCAACAGTCAGGTGTGCACAGTATTTTTTGTTCAAATCCATAGTTCCAAGCCATAGTTTTATTAGCAATAAGTTTTTCCAGGTGGCCGGCCTTCGGCCGGGCGCTAAAAAAATAACCCTCATGGGAGTCACCACGACATCAGGCAACAGTCAGGTGTGCACAGTATTTTTTGTTCAAATCCATAGATCCAAGCCATAGTTTTTTTAGCAATAAGTTTTTCCAGGTGGCCGGCCTTCGGCCGGGCGCTAAAAAAATAACCCTCATGGGAGTCACCACCACATCAGGCAACAGTCAGTTGTGCACAGTATTTTTTGTTCAAATCCATAGTTTTTTTAGCAATAAGTTTTTCCAGGTGGCCGGCCTTCGGCCGGGCGCTAAAAAAATAACCCTCATGGGAGTCACCACCACATCAGGCAACAGTCAGGTGTGCACAGTATTTTTTGTTCAAATCCATAGTTCCAAGCCATAGTTTTTTTAGCAATAAGTTTTTCCAGGTGGCCGGCCTTCGGCCGGGCGTTAAAAAAATAACCCTCATGGGAGTCACCACCACATCAGGCAGCAATCAGGTGTGCACAGTATTTTTTGTTCAAATCATTTCATAGCAAAGGATCGTTCTTAAGGGGTTATATACCTTTTTGTGGCTCAAAAATCGAAAAAAAAATTTTATGACTTATTTTTGAAGTACATACTTTTAACAATTTTTCTGCAAAATTTCATCGAGATCGGGGCACTAGAACCTAAGATACGCGCGCAGTTTCCGGAACTCAAGTATTCAACTCAAACTTTAAACGTGATTTTCTCCAAATGATTTTTTTTGAAAAATGCCATCGCGGTGAGCACGATATCCCGCTAACCACTGCATCGATCAATTTGAACAAACTCTTCTATTACTCTATTCTACTATTCTACTCTATATAACGACAAATTCTTCTATTTTTTTTTGGCAAAAAACTAAATTTTTCGACCTTAAAAAATCGACATTTTTGAAAAAAATAGCACTGTAACTGTACAAAATTTTTTTTTGTAAAATCCTTCGTTCACGAACAAGGCCACACTGTGTACTATTTGTGGTTTTTTTTGTTTTTTTTTTCGCTGAGCCGTTACCTCGATTTCATGCTCACCGTCAACCACTGCTAACAAAAGGACTTCTGCGGCAAGGACTGTAACTTCCCCAATTTTTCGAATTTTCGCTTGAAATTTTATAAAAATTCACATAAGGACATGTACTTTTATAAACTTTGTATTGCATTTGAATAAAGCTATGGTAACATGCTTTAAAAAAAAAAATTAAAACACTGTATTTGCCTACAGAAAAAGATATATAACCCCTTAAGCAAAACCTTCATAATTCTGTGATTTCGTACAGTTATTTACATTGAATTCATATTCGTTGTGAATTTCACTTTGAACCTCGATATCTCGAAAACGAAGCGAGATATCCAAAAATTTTATTTTACATTTTCGATTTATTTTCGGCCAATTTATCAAAAACCATCATCAAATCGCGGCGCCACGGAAACCGTAGAATCCCCCTTTTCGGTACAGTCAGTTATAGTTAGTAGTAGTAGTAGATTAGCTTTTTAGGGTCAAAAACGATAATAAGTTTTAAAGCACGAAACTATCGATAGTTTTTTGTTAAAGTATCGAAACTATCGATAGTTTTGCAGCTCTAGTTGGTGCACTTGCTCCAACATATGTTGTGTTTGAAAGCTCACAGCTGTGCGAATATAGAAAGCAAAGCAAAATGGAAAACATCTATTAACTCTATAGGGTATTAGTAATCAGAACAATAAAAAACATTGAGCAAATCGAAACTTAAAATTTTGAATTAAGTTCCGCTTAAGTTTCACACTGTGGCGGCACTCACGTCAAAAATTCGACATTCAATGACCTACCTGACAACATAGATTACTCGTTACCATCATGCATAAAGTTATCTATCGAGGCATCATCTAGGGACAAATATATCAAACATTAAAAGGTCGACAGCGCGTTAAGCTGAGCTAAAGCGCGAGAAAAAGGAGCGCTTGTGTGTTTTTAAAAGGACATTTTCAATACCTAAGATCCAAAGGATTTTTTTCCATTTTACACCCATTTGTTATTCTAAAATTCGCTAAATTTTTTAAATAACTGTTTGAAATAAACATGTCCTTTAAATTTCAAAGCCCTTTTAAAATAAATCCTGACGTCAGAAAGAAAAACTAAAAACGCAGTTTTGGCTGACTTCATAAACGCAATTTGCAAAGCAACACTGCAAACAGATGCGTTTACAAGGCAAAGTAATACTGCATGGCAACACTGCTCTGTCAAATAATGCAATGACATTTTCGAACCTTTATGAACGCATAAATGTTTTGTTGTGTTTCGTTATTGTTTGTGAAATGAATCTGCAGCAATCCTGCGCTTTTGTGTTGAAAACCGCTCTAGAAGTGGCTGGAGCGAAAAAAGGCAGCAAAGAAACGTCGACGTATCGCACTGGCAATTGAGCGCAATCGAAGAAGAAAAATCCCCAAAACGTCCAAGTTTTGCAAAACCATTGAAAGTATGTACGACGTATTTTACTATCATTTTCGAATAAAGAGCACATTTATGGTATTTATTACTAAATGTTAAATGGAAAATAATTAATATTTTTAATTTTAAGAAATTACAGATTATGATAAGACCTTGGTGGCGTTCATTCACAATTGGGCGCATTGAAATTTCATTAGAAAAATCATGACAAATACTGATTTTGCGTATGTTTTGAAATTTTTTGATTTTGGTCGCACGGCGTATTTCGTCAAGTCAAAGTTGAAGTAGCCGACGCAGCTGATGATTCGCCAAGTCGGCAATAAAGTAGAACGCCATTTGTTGAATTAAAGTACAACGCCACCTGTTGTGGTTTAAACCTGAACTGGCTCAAGATGAATCCAACCAAAAGAACGCATGCAAATCGGACCCCGTTTGAGTGTGATGCCGTAATTCACATACAGCTACCTTTATGTAGGGTAAAAGGTTCGGTTGTGGGCACCCCTTCGTATCTTTTGATAGAAAGCAGGCTGGGTTTTTTTGACTAATGCCATTTGTTCATTATGGAACCACGATCTTTTTGTGCCAAATACTGAGTCGAACAGACACGCCTGCTTTGTGCTGGGACCATATACATCTTTCTGTGCTTAAAAAATAAGACACAAATTTTTTCAAACATTTTAAATGGTTAATCCATCGAGAAGGCGAGTAAAATGCATTTTTATTTAGTAAATTTATTATACTTTGTGATCCAATATTGATTACAACCAATATGTTTACCCCGAACAAATTTTTCACTACTTCTCACAATGGCTGCCAAATTCGGTTGTGGGCACCCGTCTTTTAGTGATTTGGTAAGTTATTTCATCGAAAATGGTCTTTTAACGCATGTTTTGGTTGTTTTAGCTATATCATCCGAGGGTAAATAAAAAAATCCTCCGATATCTTTTTTAATGTGTTGGATGTAATTTAACATTTTTCTGCAGATAAGCTAACCACAAAATAGACTGCCGCAGCGTATGCGATTTCCCGAACCACTCTACAACGCTACAAAAAGAAGGTGGAAGAAGATTTCGGAGACATCAAAACTGTCGACGGTGGTGTTTTCTTCTTCTTCTTCTTTTCGTGGATGTTATCGAATCAGGTTAACTGGTGTTTTACACCTTCTTTACGTCACAGCACTTGAAGAGTGTTGATAAATAAGGTTGAATTTCATTTTACTTTAGGTCTTCTTGACAGCCCAGGAGAATGATTTACTTACATTTTGAAATGCCCGTCCATCTAAAGTGTGCTGACATGCGTACCAGCTACTTCACATGCGTGCATTGTGCTTCAAATAACTAATACTTAATATTTTCCTATATTCCTGTTGGTTTTTCTTCATATCATTTTCCGTTTCCAGCAGATTTTCCAAGGGTGCCCACAACCGAACCAAAAAAAAAATTTTCGTTAAAAATGACTATACAAAATTAAAAAAAAATTTTTCTATTTGACGGAATCGATTTACTTTTGTCATTACTTGTAAGCTAAGGTCTCTGGCTTTCCATAGATGTCCATATGTCCGATTAAGAAGAACTTGGTAAAAAGTTATGAGCCAAAAACAAAAAGGTGCCCACAACCGAACCTATTTCCCTATATAGATTAAAGTTATATGGGCGGTGCTACACCCCCTCGTCCAATACCCGCACCATTTCCTCTTACCAGTGGAATGACACATCTATGGGACGACGCTATACTAAATTTCAATGCTGCGCACCTTATAATTTCGAAGATATTCCATTACAAAAATTTTGCTTGTATGGGTTGTGCCACGCCCCCTCGTCCAATATTCGTGCCATTCCCTCTGTCGAAGGCCATGACTAAATAGTAAGTTTGTAGTGAATTTAATTGATGTGTGACTTATGGTTACAGAGCTAACACCGAAAAAAGAAAAACAACAATTTTTCTTTCGGCGGCTGTCTTTTCAGCAGGAAATGGTAAACCTGAGAGTAAAACTGCTTATGAAAAAGCTCCCAACTCGCCGTTCGGAATCGGCATAAAACTGTAGTTCCCTTCCAACATGGATGGTTGCGGGTAGCTAGGCCTTAGTCGCGATATCCGGCTGTGGTGCCAGTCAATTATAATTATTGTTAGCAGCAACGGAGTCTTGAACCTGGGTTTGAGCGTCGCATTTGACTCGCGGCCCAACGCACTAGCCAGCTGAATTAGGGCGGCTGCCCGTTTTTTCTCGAAAGAACCTATTATTAAAATAATATAAGTTTACTACCGTATTATAGCCTGTGAAATTTCTTTTACAATAAAATATAAAAAGTCTAATTTTATGTTTAATAAGTATGTTTTTTTAATTTTTCTAACTTGACTCTTAGTCCAAAACAATTCCAAAATCACCTTCATCACCATATTCAGACAATGATGGCTGAAGGGGCTTATACAAAGTACCTTCCATATCAAAAACCACTTGGTCAATATCTAAATTGGAAGCTTTGCAGTATTTCATTAATATAAACTTCGCCAAATAAGCATTGAAGTACCGCTTGCACCGATGGTACTACGGCATAGAACATATGACGTGTCGCCACATTCCTTCTATTGTGTACATATGCTGGCCGCTTTCCGGGTCTTTCAAGTTAACCAAATAGTTAGCTTAAAATGATTGAGATCCGCCAAGCAGTATTTTGCCTAAAATGTAAAAAGATCTGCTTTAATATATCACAAAAAATTCAACCCGTCATATGCTTACCTTCTAAAAATCTGATATTATTGTTGTGCTCGGCAATATCTAATCCTTGATTATATACTAACTTCGGCTTCGCGGCCAACAGTATCTCTGTATTCAAATACCTTTTGTATTGACGGCCTTCAAGCAAATAACCCTTTTGGAAGTTTATCCCATATCGCGGCCAGTAAAGTGTTAACAGTATTTTTTTGTTCAAATCCTTTGATTGCAGGACATCGTTCCTAAGCATAACCTTCATAAGCGACTTTTCAATATGGCAATATGGTAAACTCCGCCTGGGGGCAAATAGACCCCAAGGGACAGGCAGAAGGTTAATTGTAAAGGGAATTTCACAGGATATAATATGGTATCAAACTTATAACGGCTTAGGTGCGGAATACCACACTGTCTTAAGAAAAAAATTGTTTTTGATTTTATTTGAAAGAGGAGTATTTTTTGTCTAACAAACCTAAAATTTTGCTGCGGAAACATTTATAGGTTAAGTCCTAGTTATTTATCCTAATTTCACAAGACATTTTCAACCGATTCTAACAATATAGAAGTCATATGAAACGTATTTTCTTCCTCTTTTGAATGATGTATAACATTACGGAAAAATATTTAGTTTTACATACATTTTCTAAAAAAGGATTTTTTTCTTGAAAAAACCTATCAGTTATTATAAGTTTGCTATTATACTATAGCCAGTGAAATTCTCTTTACAATGAAATGTAAAACAATCAGAAACTGTGTTATTTTGCTTTTATTTTAGTTATAAGCACCTATTTACCCATATATGTAATACTTCTATATTGGCACTAACCTATCTTCACAATGTGTTTTCATTCGGAAATCAAAGGGAGACAAGCGATGAGACAGAAAACACGAAATTTTGTGAATATATTTCTATGCGTGTATACATGTGCACTTCTACATATGAACAATTGTCAAACTGCTCATGGGGCGGTTGAAGAAATTTCAGTTAATTTCGACAAATTTTTATTTTTTCCAGTCAATTTTTTTCCCGTCTGAACGCACCTGACTTTTTGCCACTTTTGAAATATGTCAAGGTACATTCGTTTATACGCTTTCTCGCTCATATTTCACTATTGCTGTACTGTGATGTTGACGAATGTACCTTGAGCTTAGTGCCAATATAGAAGTACTACATATATGTATTTACCCTATAACCCTTGATTACACGTAACGAGTAGAGTGACGAGACAGCAAGTTGAACGAGTAATCTTTTCGTCTAAACAGTAAGGCGAGTTGTTGATTGAGTCAGTGACCGAGTAGAGTGGCGACAGAGTCACTAGAATCACATTTTGTTTACTAGGCCGAGTACTACTTTACCGCGATATTTTTCTTCTTTTCGTAACGATTCGCTGAATCGCTCGTCACATACGGAATGCGTCACACACCACTTTTCGCTCGGTTGAGTTTAATTGCGCGAGTTGCTTAGACCATTTTGTGCATTGTAAAACCGAACTGACTCGCCACGTGTCAAAATACGTTTGAACAACTCGTCGCTTTTGCTCGCCATCCCAATTCTCTGGGCCTAGTGCCATTTTGATGTCTCGTCACTTCACTTTTTACGTGTAATCAAGCCTTTATGCTTAATAACGATCTCTTGCAATCAAAGGACTCGAACAAACAATACTGTAACGATTTTACTGGCCCCGATGTGGTGAAAACTCCCATTAGGATTATTTAGACAAACAAATATATTTGAACGCAGAGATAGTGTTGGCAGCAAAGCCGAAGAGAAAATCTTATCTGCAAGAAAACTATGGCCTCTGTAATGCAGTGAAGTGTTTACAAAATATTTTTGTTTAAATCCTTTGATTGCAGAATATCGGTCCTAAGCAAAACCTTCATAAGCGCATTTCCAATACGATAAACAGGTTAACTTAACTTAAATGTAAAAGCAAAATAAAACATTTTCTAAATGTTTTATATTTAATTGTAAAAGGAATTTCACAGGCTGTGGTAATAAACATTAAATAACTTAATAATAGGTTTTTCGAGAAAAAAGTCCTGTTTTACAAGACATTTTTGACATTTAGAAAAAAGGGTCAAATTGACCTATAAAAATAGGAGCTACAGGTTTAAAATACTCTACAAAAATGTTCCTCGTAGTGTTTTACACCTAATTGCTGAACACATCATATACCTAAAATGTGATGTTACATGGTTTTCGTAAGGCGATTCACCATAAGAATGCGCGAATACTTTGACAATCCCTAAAAAAAACTTCAGACGTAAACCTCCAAAATGTCGACATACGTACATTTTTTTTGGTCCCCTCTACCAGAATCCGTTGTCAGAACCTTGTTATTTAAAAAACAAATTTGATTTTGTTGTGCAGTGTTATTGGTACATATAACCACAGAACAAACAGTATACAGAATGCGCATTTGGTGTAAAGAAAATTTTCTTTGCGGGTTCCAGCGGTACGACCAGTTTGTTGATGTCGGGGGAAGCAGTAAAGGGGACGAGAATGCACAGAGCACAAAATTTACGGAGAAAAACAGACAAAACTATTGATCGCACGCCGGTGTATGAAACAGTGACGTACCACACACTCTGGTTGTTGTTATTGGACAACAAAGCGATGTGCCGCATGCATGTTGGTGGTGGCTCGTGCTTACTTTTTTACAAACAAGAACAAGAAGTGGACAAACAAAATTTGCATAGAAAAAATGATTGCGCCATCGCCTGACGCATAAATAAGGTGGTAGCACTATGGAAACAAATTCAATGGATTTTATTAGTGCTTTTGGTCATGCTCATTGTGACTCGGTTCCGTTTACATTTTCCTCACCTTTGTTGCTTCCCGCCCGCGTCTGAAATGAAAACGCAAAATTATTTCAAATGCGCCTTCTGTACTGTTTATTCTGTGATATGGCAATTCCCATAAACTCACTTTGAGCTGACGTATGAAAAGCCTTGTAGCAGTAGAGGAGATATGAAAAAAAAGGTTGTAGTTTACACTTCCATAGTTTGCTGAAAGAAATGGTAGGTGTACCATTATGTACTCGTTTATAGTTTGCGTGATCGTGCAAGAAATTCAGACCGACTAGTGTTTTCTCAGAGTTGAAATGTGGCAGTTCACATAAACTCAGCGAATCAGTGAAACAAAAAATATAAGTAATTTGAGGTAAGTTATGCCTTTATAAACGAATTTAGTCGATTTGTGTACTAATAACAAAGTAAAATTTTTATTTTCTTCAGACTTGTGAAAATGTCAAGAGGAAAGTAATTGCCACCTGAAGAAAAGGGAAAAATTAATGCATTCAATCAATAAGTTTACGATACGGGAAATAGCGGAGAAAATAGGCAGGCTGAGACACCAGTATGTCATTATTCAAAACTACGCGGATTTTATGGGAAGAACATAAGATATGACCGAAACACGAAAATTATCGTAAGGCAAAAACGTGTGATAATGGCATTGGGAATAAGAGAAATCTTAATGTCGACAGAGTTTGTTCACATAATCGATCTATTTATAAAGCCCCGACATGTTCGAAAACTTTTACAAAATTCAAATCGCGATGTTTACCAGGTATGCGCCTATGAAATAATTATTTTTGAAAAAAACACGTTTATTGTGAGGAAATTATTACAATTTTATTCTTCAAAGTAATGGCCATCGCTAGCTACACATTTTTCCCATCTCTCAGGCAATTTATGGATGCCTCGCCAAAAAAATGTTTCGTCTTTTGCCTGAAACCAATCATCGATCCATTTTTTGGCTTCTGCGTGAGAATTGAAGCGCTGTTCCGTTAATGCGTGGCCCATCGATGCGAACATGTGATAATCCGAAGGCGCCAAGTCTGGTGAGTAAGCCGCATGAGCAAGAGCTTCCCAGTTGTACGATGCAACCAATTCTTTGGTGGCTCTAGTGCGGTGTGGTGGTGCGTTGTCATCGAGGAAAATCACTTTGTGTTGCCTGGCTTCATATTCTGGGCGTTTTTGGCGTATAGCACGGTTCAAATCGGCCAATTGTTGTTGGTAACGTTCACCGTTAACCGTTTCACCAGGTTTAAGGCCAGGTTCCTCCAAAAAACACGTGTTTTTCAAAAAATTCTATTTATTGTTAAAAAACAATTTGAAAAGAAATTTTTTTTACAAATAACAGTCCATACATTAAGCTATTAAAAAACAATTTTTTTTTTTTTTTTTATTATGACGGCTCCAAAAACAGCTGCTCAAACTCGTCCGATTTGCTGATGAGTGTCACCATTTCTTGGAAACGAATCATGTAAAAGCAAAACAGTTTCATATTCTGTATCCAATTGTCTATGGTCGGAACCAAAACGAAACATTTTCACCGGAAAACAAAAAAAATGGCGTACTTTTTAATTTTCGACCCTTTTTTTGCACTTTTGATTGTTAATAACTTTTTTAAATAACAATGAATATTTTTGGTTGTGGTTCCGACCATAGAGAGACATTTTAACCTTCACACTGTCACCAATTTTTATATACGGAAACCGTCACTATTAACATTTGTTAATATTTTTCTTCTCATCCGTTTTATAAAGACAACTTTCATTTTTTAAGCTAAGTTGGTAAGCAGAAACATAAAATGGACTGTTCTAAAGAGATTTTAGGTTCACATGTGGAAGGGGGAAAAGGGATGAATGGGGTTTCAGCCCCTGCAAAGTGGGCGAATTTGTTGCTTTTTTAAAAGAAATGCCATAAATTCTTTTTCAAATATATTTTCATCAAATTTCGTATTTAAGACTTTTAGGTAATACTACATCACATATCCAAATTTGAACGAGATCGGTCAACTATATCATATAGCTGCCATAGAAACGATCGCTCAAAAATGCGATTGGTACAAACGGGCTAAATTGCTAACAATTGGTGCATTTTCAAATATATTTTCATCAAATTTCGTATTTAAGACTTTTAGGTAATACTACATCACATATTCAAATTTGAACGAGATCGGCCAACTATATCATATAGCTGCCATAGAAACGATCGCTCGAAAATGTGTTGCATTGCGATTTGTACAAAAGGGCTAAATTGGTAACAATTGGTGCATTTGAAAACTGATAGTTGGCCGATCTCGTTCAAATTTTGATATGTGATGTAGTATTACCTAAAAGTCTTAAATACGAAATTTGATGAAAATATATTTGAAAATGCACCAATTGTTAGCAATTTAGCCCGTTTGTACAAATCGCAATGCAACACATTTTCGAGCGATCGTTTTTATGGCAGCTATATGATATAGTTGGCCGATCTCGTTCAAATTTGGATATGTGATGTAGTATTACCTAAAAGTCTTAAATACGAAAGTTGATGAGAATATATTTGAAAAAGAATTTATGGCATTTCTTTTAAAAAAGCAACAAATTCGCCCACTTTGCAGGGGCTGAAACCCCATTCATCCCTTTTCCCCCTTCCACATGTGAACCTAAAATCTCTTTAGAACAGTCCATTTTATGTTTCTGCTTACCAACTTAGCTTAAAAAAATGAAAGTTGTCTTTATAAAACGGATGAGAAGAAAAATATTAACAAATGTTAATATGTAACCAAAATAGGGGTACAAATTTTCATTTGTAAAAAAAAGATGGAAAAAATTAAATTTTTAGTTTTCTGATTACATATATAGAAAGAGGTTGACAAATTGGCCACTGAGCCGAAGCCGCATGAAAATCGGACTTAAACCCAAAAAGTTATAGCAAAATCAAAATTGAAATATTAACATATGTTAATAGTGACAGTGTGAAGGTTAAGAGTAGAATTCCGTTTGGTTCATGATAAGTGAAATAGTTTTGAAATACGAGTGACACTCAGTTGAACAAATGTAGTTTCGAGAAAAAGCCGATTAGAGATTCGAGCGGGCGAATTCACCGCTTGAGCGCGCACCGTCCTCCCTTATCTCAACCTACTTCTAGGCAGCGCATACCTTCGGGACTAATTTTATATTATTTCGAAGAGTATTTTCTAGCAATTTATAGAAAAAAAAAAATTCCGATTTTTTGAAAATTGTTTGGAGGAACCTGGCCTTAAGAAGGTTTTTTTCGTCAAATGGTAACACAAAATTACTGTGTCCGCAAATCGTACTTTGTAGGCACGTAATCCGACATTTTCCGGAGCGTCAAACAATGCGTTGTTGGATGAAACTTGACAAATTGTGAACTGAATATTGTTGACATATGACAGAAGAAGTAAACATGACATTTGGTACGGTTCCGAAGTTTATAAATATTCGGCTATTTACCGCTAGATGTCGTTACCGTTTCATAGGCGCATACCTGGTATACTAAACCCCAAGAATCCCCTTTTGACTGTTTGTCTTAAACCCAAAATAATGGAATTGTAGGAGAAGCTACTTAGAAGCGTGAACAGTTGTAAACATTTTTGTTTTGTAACAAAAACGGTTAATTTTGGGTAGTACCACTAAGCAAATAAACCCATAGAGGTGTCACGCAGTACAAAATTTTTCGGTCACGCAAATCTAGCACAGTAGGTGTCACACGTACATCGGCTATACGAAGTTTTGTCGCTGGCTTCGGCAAACTTCAATTTTCGTAGTTCACCTTCATTTTGTGTTGGGATTTCCGACAAGGGACATCAATTGCGAGCTGTGCTGTGCTGATAGGAACGAAACGGCGCGCCGCGGCGTACCGTTTGCAAGTTCGAATATGCAAGGGTGGGTGTCCGTGTGAAAATAAATGTGCGTGTTGCTTGTGTATGCGCTGAGGCGAATGAAAACAATACGAGCAACTGCACAAGATGAAAAGCAAATTGAATTTAAATGGCTTTCGGTTCTGCTATGAATAATGAACCATGTGAATTCGCAAAGGCGTACAATAGAGTGTGCGTTCTTATTGATACAAAAAACAATACCATGAATTTCTGCTGTGCAATGTTGGCATTCATGTAAGCTACGTTGCCTTCAGGCCTAGTAAAATTCATACCGATAAAATTTTCAAATTCATATATTAACAGCAACATATTATTATATATTATTATTTATTTACAATTTACATTATTTAGTAATTTTATGTGTTCTTTAGTATTTTTATTTTATTCGTTTTTTCGTTTTACTTGCAATTTGCTCTTTAAAATAGTTGCAATTTTTGAAAAATATAAACATTTCGTTTCCCTGTAAATTACAAAGCTCATCTTTTATTAACTTTTTGCAGTTATGACAGTCAAATTTTTCAATAGTTTTCTTCAGTATGACACCAGAGAAATAACGAAGGGAACCATCACTCATATGTTCATTTTTTATAATCCCTAAGGCATTTGAAGAATTCGCTATCTTTGCATCAAATATATCCTTTGATAAGCAAAATTCTTCACTGAACTCTTGATTTATAACATTTTGAGTTTCATTGTCAACTTCCAAAAAGCTGGTATTATTGTCAATTGTAATAAATGAACCTTCGTCAGTTGGTTCACGATTGGAGGTCCCTGCCTTAAATGCTTTATTTTCATTGAGATTATTTTCGCAAGAATCTGGTCTATACGGATCCATTACTGAAATATTCATTTTTCGGAAATTTAGAAAGCCGATCTTTAAGGGACCCGAAATAATGGCACATTTGACAGGAAAAATAGCGCATTTCTTGCTATTTTTACGCTTTTTGTCACAATTACTTATATTTATGATAAAACGAGTAAAATCAAGTGATGTCTAAAAATTTTTGGAGATTCAACCACGTCGGAATTCAAATTTTTCAATTTAACCCATTAAGCCCTGAATGGACGAAAAATCAGGCACGTTCTCAAGCTCAAAATGGCGGTTGAACAACAAAATCTGTATCGAAACAGACATGAATTTTTTTCTTGGAATTCACTCAGTCTAGGAAAAAAGTGCTGAACTGAAATTGCTCAAACTCGGGTCAGAACGATTTATTTCTATAGGTGAACATCCTATGCCACGTTTTCAGGCAAAAAAAACTATGGGCGTAACTGCTTTCCTATCGGAATTTCGGATTTAAAAATTTTTAGTACCGCGAAAATCGCAATTTTCGGTGAAAAAACGTTCATAACTTTTCAAATATTAATTTTGGCGGAATTTCATTGGCTCATCGGAAAGAGCACTAAATTCTACAGGGTATTTCAATTGAAGTGTAACACGTTAAATAGTGGTTTCTTTAATCAGTATTAGTAATTTTTATTTGGAATTAGTCTCACATTGTCAGAAACTATATTCTTTTTAAGAAATTTTATTTAATTTTCAATATGACCTCCTTTTGATTTAATAACAGCAGCCAATCGAGTGGTAAATGCATCGATGGAAGCTCGAATTACACCCTGCGGAATTTTCGTCCACTCACGGATCAGGGCACGTTTTAGGGCATCGATGGTATCATATTTTTTTTGCGAGACCTTACTTTCCAAAATGCCCCATATGGCAAAGTCCATAGGATTGAGGTCTGGAGAAGACGATGGCCATTCCGTCGTCGAAATGAACGCTGGGGTGTAGCGTTGAAGCCAACACTGCGTAGTTCGAGCCTTATGGGCAGGTGCAGAGTCCTGCTGGAATATCCAACGCTCTTTTTTGAAAAGCTTGGCTGCCCAGGGTTTCAAGCAACCTTCCAGAACAATTTTTTGGTATGATCGAGCGTTAATTTTCACTCCTTCAGGAACAAAAACAAGCGGTGTGCGTCCTTTTTCGGTTACTCCGGCCCAAACCATCACAGACGCGGGTTTTTGGCGTCGATAGGCTCGCAGTTGGTCTTCGTTGATAGCTGAGCGTTGTCTCAGCCAAACTCTGTCATTTTGCTTGTTTACAAACTGCTGCACGGTAAAAAGTTTTTCGTCGGTGAACACACTATTTTTTAATTCACCACATACGAGCCTCTGGCGGAGCGCTTTTGCTCTAAGGAGCCGCATTTTCTTTTGGATTGCCGTAAGGTATTGAACCTTTCGAATTTTGAAAGGCTTCACCTTCAGCTTATTCCTCAAGATTCGATGCATGCTTGCGGGCGAAACATCTATGTCCTTTGCCATCAAGTTTCCGCTGCGACGAGGATTTCGGGATAATTTGCTTCTCACCTTTTTTACGTTCTCAGCGGACGTCGCAGTTGGTTGACGGCCTCCACCATACCGTTTTTTAATAGAGCCAGTCTCCTTGTATCGTTTTATAGTGCGATAAACAAAAACTCTATTTATGCACAAATGTTTCAACTCTGAAGCGATTGCAGAAGTCGATTTTCCAGCCAAAAAAAGTGCGATCACAGAATTACGCTTCGCGGTTAGGTCCATTGTGTTTGCTATTACTCTGATTTTTGAAAACCGTTTTATGCATTTGACAGATAATTCAATGGCTATTAAGTAGTGAACAAAAATTTTTTCATTCTATTTCATACTGCAGTAGTTTTGACGTTTAAAGTTGGTTACACTTCAATTGAAATACCCTGTACATTGGATAGGGTGGTTTTCAATTTTTTTCCGGGACTATTAACAAGGAAGAAAACAACCTGAAAACGTGCCTGATTTTTTGTCCATTCAGGGCTTAATGGGTTAAACACATTTTTTAGGGATTTATCCGCGTCAAAATGTTTTCAAATCAGTTAACCAGACAGCGCAACGATTAGAGTGATAAGCTGTTCTCAGCAAATTTGTGGAAGCGAAAGCGATCGTCAACGAAAATAAGTATACACACAAAAAATAAACGCGAACAAGTGAAATTGTGTTGTTGCTGTTGTTGGCTTTTTTGGGGGTTGATTATTTCATTGTGTGTGAAGTCAGCGCACACTCAGCGCGAACGACACGCTGTCGTGACAACTTGTGCGTAGTGAATCACAGCATCACAGCGCACAGTTGATTTGCGACTGACCACATCATTCGAATATATTCGAATAGCCGAAGTGCATTTGGGACCTACTGCGCTGGTACACAAATTTCTGCGAGTTGACACCTCTATGTGTTCATTTGCTTAGTGGTAGTACTGACGGCTTTTAATACTTTTAGCTCGATAAGTTGGTTTAAAATTAAGTTTGTATGAGCCGGACAGTGTTGCCGCTGAAAAAATTTAAAAAGTCGCAAAAAAAGTGTCAAGTGATCCAATTTTGTTATACCATGTATATAAGTATAAACTTTCATTATTTCACCTTTCGAAACTCATTATTTTTAATAAATTTCTAAAGAAGATCATTTTCTGTGAAAAGAACTGTTTTCTCCTAAAAATAATTCATAAGGAATATATTGAAACGAGGAGTCACTCTGTGCTGTGATATTGAAACAATGATTGTTTTCCAAACCTACTTTTAGGCATGTACATCGGAGTAGGACAAGTTTGCTATAATTCGCTTGCTATAATGCCGATATGGCAGGGATGGTTCGCGAAAGGTGATGCTAAGGTGGTGAGCTTTGCTAGAACAATCGAGATAGGAAGTACAACTGGAAAACAACACAACAACTATAAAAGCAGCAGTGGCAGCGCAAGGGGTCGAGTCTGTGTTGAGCAAGCAAAGTGGTAACAAGTGTAGATACGAGGAAAGTGCAATTCTGTAAATAAAGTGATTGTGAGTTTCTGACTGCGTTTTGCGCTGAATTATTGAAGTTTTATTTTCAAACACAATCCAAAATGAACTTGGAATTTTCGTAACATTTAATTTCATTTTTCATAACTCGAGCTGCTGAAGGTGGACCAGCTGAAGAAGGAGCTGGCTGCCTGGAATTTACCGACTACTGGCGGTAAAGTGGACTTGCAGCTGCGCTTGCGAGAGGCGTGTGAGGCACGAGGCGTCGATTGGACTGCGCACGAGTTCGGAACGCAGGAGCTAGAGGCGTCAGCCAAAGTGGAGGAATCGCCTGCGGGTGCTGCGTCGATTAAAAGTACGGCTGCAGCGGCTACGCCACCACAAGCAACGGACATGAGCCAGCTTATCGTCGCAATGAAAGACATGTTCGAGGCTTCCAACCGGAAAATGGAGTCGGCGAATCGAGAAGTAGCAGAGCGAATGGAAACAAAACTCCAGGAAAATTCGAAAAAATTTGAAAATGCGAATTGCGAGTTGTCCAGCAAGCTTCAGGAAAATTTTGCGCGCTTGGAGCAGAAAGTGGAAGAAATTTCAGACAGGATTAATGTGAAAGTTGAGCACCTGGAGACGCGAGTAGAACATTTAGACAAACGAGTTGACAATGTGGAAGATTCGGTGAACAGAAAAATCGACGAGCGGCTTAGAAAGGTACAGGCACGAGAATGTTTGCCGCCGGTTCTGGAAAGTTTCGCCACCCGAACAGAAGTGCCTACTTATGATGGTGCTATGCCGTTCGATACATTTAAACTGCCATTCGACTTAGCTGCTTTGGAAAATCGGTGGACCGATATCAGGCTGCGGCTGAGGTAATGAAATCAGTTCCGGAATGTTCGAGAAGTGATTATGAGGCCGTCATGAGAGCGTTGGCAGCGAAGTACAGCAACGAGCACAACCATACGATGTACTACTGTGAGCTGAAGAACCGCAGGCAAAGAGCCAGCGAGGCGCTGCAGACATATGCAGCAGACATTGAGCGGCTCGTACAGTTGTGCTACCCGAAATTTGGCGCTGATGATCTCGAGAGGATGAAGATTGAGTCGTTCATTTAAGGTCTTCATGATCCGGAGACACGTCGCAGTGCGTTGATGATGGGCAAGCCGACATTTAAGGAGACGGTGACCAGCGCGATGACATATGACATGGACATAGGCGACATGGATTGGAGGCACTCGGTATGCACCTGCAAGGATACGCGAAATCCAGCTGTACAGCGACATTTCGATCCGGGCCATAAGCTCTGAGACACCGGGCAGGCCACGGGTTGTCTCCTCCAAAGTTGTTTGCTGGACATGTGGCAAGCAGGGTCACATAGCACGAGACTGCCGTCAACGAAAGAGGCGTTCCCGTTCTAGATCGCAATCGCCTGAAGCGAGGAATACTGACAATCGAGGCTCAGCCAACAAGCGCAGGGCTGAGGACGACAAGTCGTTAAACTAAATCGGGTCAGCCCAAAGGGGCGTGAGCTGATCCCTACAACCTGCTGCCCCACCGTCCTTGTCTCACAGCTGAAACGACAACCCAGCAGCTTGACGATTGAAGGAAAGATAGATGGAAAGTTGTCCGTGTTGACACTGGATACTGGAGCATCATATTCGATCATAAAAAGAAAGCTTCTGAAGAACTGGGAACCGCTGCATGGCATACAGCTGAGGACTGCGACTGGCGAGCGTGCGCCGGTAAGAGGAAAAGTAGCAAAAACAATTGGCACCAGCAGCCTGGAACATGAGTTCATCCTCGCGGAGATAATGGACGACGTGATTATTGGCGTGGATTTCATGATTAGGCACGGTTTTACGCTGGACCTGAAAGAAAATGTGCTGAGGTATGCCAACGTTGCCGTCAGTCACTCAAGGGGATCAACATGTAGCACTGGAAAGTGTACGTGCCGTAACTGAGTTGGCTGATGGAAGCGTGTGCTAACACCAACGCGTGGTGACGGCAGGAAATGGCCACTTCCAGATCTGGTTCTGGTCGGCTAAGGTAGCACAGCGAAAACCTCCCTAATCCGGGGTGTTATGCGACCCGTGCCCATCGGACTGATTTGCTGCCAAGGAGTAATATCGGCTGTATTCGAACGGAGCTTTCCTGATACCTGGCCGCCTCAGGAAGGAACGGTGGCCTTATCACGGTGAGGGGCTATGCCGTGACGGACCCTCCCTTTCCCCAATCTTGCCTTGGTCACCGTGCTAGCACTTCGATGTTTTAGCACAGCCCACCAGGTCTGGCAGGTGACCGTACGAAACAGTTGACATGACATCAAAAACACACAGCTTCGGACAAATCACGACATCAAACAAGGACAGTAGACGAACGGACAGGAGAGAAGTTCCGGGAACATCCTCCGAAGACAAACTCCTGGCATCAAGCCAGGACACAATCACCCCTATTTCCTCAGAGACGCGTGGCACTGTGAGTCACAGCACGCCAATGCTCTCTGAGAAACCCTCGACATCCGCTGCAGCAAGGGGCCAACTGAAACCGGCCAATCGTAGACCACCGTCCAGCTATAAGCAGTACCAGAGGGCTTTGGCAAAAACGAAGCCGCTGGTACTGCTCATCCCAAGGATGCGGAGGATAAGGTGCGGTTTCAGAAGGTAGTCGATGAGTACCGGGAGTACCAAGCGACCTTGCCAAAAACTAAAGCGACGAAGCGAAACCGGTCTACTCAGGAGAAGTCGAACCGCGACACCAAAAACCCAAAGTGGCTGGGACAGCTGAACCGTCGAAACCGAAGAGGATCTTCAGTGACGTTGTGCGTGACCATCTACAGGTTGCACTCGTCGCCGCTACCACCAACCGCGGCAAAGAAGCACTGGAAAAGTGGGGAGAGATCGAGGCCAGGTTGACCCAATTGGTAATGGACCATGTAATGGGCAACCTGACAGCGAGCCCGGCGGCACCTCTTCCCAGCTTCGACTCTGCGGAGGTTATCCGGGGATATCGGGTAATCAAATGCGAGGATCAATTTTCTGGGGAATTCCTGGAAAGCTGCATCTCCAAGTTAGGGGAGGCTTAAGCTTATCCCAGCCATTGAGGTCCCTAGGAGACCACGAGCTCGCATATGGTTGCCAATATGCCACTGGACAAGGGTAAACTGGTGACGTATATGCAAGCGCACAATCCGTCCATACCCATGACTGAAGGCCAGCATGTCATTCCTTCTCATGATAACTGAGGAGAGCCTGGCTGCCCTGGAAAAGGCAGAGCATAAGCTTCGCTTTGGCGTTCGGCACGCGAAGGTGAAGGTGTTCCGCTCATCCGGTGGGGATGAGAAGGCCATCGACGAGATTGGGGACGCAGAAAAGCTGATGGACGGCGTCAAGCTTAGCGATCCCAATCCTCCCCAAACCGACGTCTAAATGGGATTGAAGGTTGTCCAAGTCAACCTCCAACACTCCAAGTTGGTAACGGACAACCTCTTCCTATCGGAGGCGGACGTCGACATCGCCCTCGTCCAGGAGCCATGGGGGCTGAGCACTATGGTGAAAGGGCTCCAACGAAGCGATTACAATCTCTACTATAAAAGGATCGACGGTAAGCCGAGGACTTGTATAGTCGCAAAAAAGCATCTTTGTATGCTGATTCTACCTCTTCACAGCACAGGCGATGCCACGGTGGTCAAGCTGGAGGCTGCTGACGGGGTCAGCATGACACTAGCCTCAGTGTACATGGCGCACGATCGGCCAGCGCCCCCGGAGGAGGTCCGTAGACTGGTGGCTGACTGTACCGGTGCACTGCTCCTGGGGTGTGATGCCAACGCCAGGCACACACTATGGGGAGCACTGAGACCAATGAAAGGGGTGAGTACCTTTACGACTTAATTATCAATACTAACCTGGTAGTAACAGAGGTAATACTCCGACCATCACCTTTCCTAGCTCTGAAGGCTTCAGTGGCTGGGAGGAGGTCCTAGATGTTACACTACTAACTGAAAACGAACTAGTATCTGTGGATAAGTGGAGGGTATACAATCAGAAGTCCTTTTCAAACCATGCTTGGATGCTCTACGACTTAAATGTTGGGGCCGAACCCCCTCCACCCTAAAGAAACCCCAAACGCACCAACTGGTCTAGGTTCGCTAGGATAGCCAAGAAGAAAATGGGTAGGGCACCCAATCCAGACATAACCTCGGCAGAAAATGTAGATAGCAATATCCGACGCACAGTGGGGTAATTGATGCCGAAAGTGCCGATTAATTCCCCCAGGCTATTTAGATATGAAATAACTACTAAGTTAAGTTAATTGAACATTATAAAGTAAAAAACAAATGTTTTTGGGTATACTTTAGTGGACATTTTTTTAAGAAACGGTAAAAAACTAACATAGTAAAAAAAAAATTTGAAAAATGAAATTTAAGTTGAACAGTTTAATTAAAACATTTCATCGCCGTCTCTTGCAGCCAATTTAGTTTCATCATTAAAATCATCATTATCATCATCATCATAATCTTCATCAGCATCATAATCATCACCGTCACCATTATCATCATTCGTCATTATTGTCAACTCCATAGCATCTTTGGGCATATACTGCACTTTTTTTTGGCAATTTTCTTATTTCGTCATTGACTCTTTCTTTTTCGTTTTTAGAAACTGCTGCAGATTTCTTGACGAATTCAAGTTTTAACGGCCTACAAAATCGTGTAGATGCGGGTCGCGGTTTTTGCCATATAATTTTGTTTCCACAAAACATTCGAAGTGGAACAATTTTGAAAACACGCAATAAACACATTTTCAGTTTTGGCTTAATTCTGGAGTTCAAGTTAATTTCTGAGCTTTCCTGTATTCATAGTCCTATAGTAGAATTTTATGCCGAATATTTTTGTGATACATTTTGTCCTTAAAAAATTCTGTTTTACAGGACATTTTTGACATTTTAGAAAAAAAGGGTCAAATTGACCCATATAAATAGGAGCTACAGGGTTAAAGTACTCCACAAAAATGTTTCTCGTAGTGTTTTACACCTAATTGCTGAACACATCATTTACCTAAAATGTGATGTTACATAGTTTTCGTATACCGAATCACCATAAGAATGCGCGAAAAGGGGAAAACTTTGACCCACCCTAAAAAAAAATTCAGACGTAAACTTTCAAAACGCCGATACACGTATATATTTTTTTGGCCCCCTCTACCAGAATCCGTTGTCAGAACCTTGTTATTTTGAAAAAAAATTTGATTTTGTTGTGCAGTGTCATCAATTTCGTTTGCACAATGCATGCATGAGGCCTTTGGGTGCGCACACAAAAATCGAAATGCTGGAAAAGTGCGCAACATCGCGCAACTTTTTTTTTCATAAAATGTTAATGAAATATCTAAGCTATACGCTAAGGAAAACAGTTTTGCCCGACCTCACAAGACTCACAACTATATGTCTATGAAAAGGTAAAAAATTAGACAATTATTATGCTTTTAAACAAAAAATTAAATGAAATACTTATAATCATTTTTTAACAAAACCAAATACACATTGCATTGCTGAGATACCTGAACATGAAGGCTGCATCATTAATTTTTCAATAGTATTTCAAATTCACACAAAGAAATCGTTTTTAAGTGACGACAAAAACACGTTTATCGCTGTGCGCACAAAAACTGAAAATAAATGTCAACTTTCAGAGTGCTTTGCGGGAAAACGGTAAACTATTTTGCAACAACTCTTTCACATAGTGATACAGAATTTTATCCCCTTTAACCCCGTACCAAAAACATAGTTGTATCTTGATTTTTCATTTTTGAATTAATCGGCACTTTACTTTTATATTACCCCACTGTGCGACGGTTAGAAAACGCGATGGCCTCCGCGTTTAGAATATCCTGTCCGGTGAAATACTCCAAAAAATCATTTCCTCCGTGGTGGAACCGGGATCTCACTAGCCTCAGGGCAGAGACGCGTAGGATGTTTAATCAGAGCTACTCCTCTGGCAACTGGGAAGGTTACAAGGACAGTCTCAGAAAATATAAAAAAGCAATCAGAAATTCCAAAAGCAAGATCTTGAAGGATTTCTGTTCTTCAATAGAAACCACCAAGGATTCTGCTAGGCTAAGTAAGATCTTATCCAAGGACCATACCAGCCGCTCTTTTATAAGAAAAGCGGATGGTTCATGGACAGGTAGCACGCAGGAAGCCTTGAATCTACTTCTAGAAACTCACTTCCCAGGATCTTCAGGTGAAGAGCAGGATTTTGAGCATCAGAGGTCACCTACCAAGGGTATTGGTACCGTGATTATAACGGAAGACAAAGTTGCATGGGCAATCAAAAGTTTTTCAGCCTACAAATCACCTGGACTGGATGGAATCTTTCCTATGATGCTTCAGGCTACGCAGGAGTGGATAATCCCTTGGCTCGTTGCAATTTTCAGAGCATGCATAATAATTCCATACGTCCCTTCTAGTTGGAGAAGGGTCAAAGTTGTCTTTATTCCCAAGGTGGGGAAAAGGGGACACGAGGCAGCCAAGGATTTTTGGCCGATAACTCTAACATCCTTTGTACTAAAACCCTTCGAGAGGCTGCTCGACTTGCATATCAGGAATGTGGTGGGAAGCAAGCTATCTGATTCCCAACATGCATACCTAAAGGGGAAGTCCACGCAAACGGCACTCCATGAGGTTGTAAGGACGATGGAAAAGTCCATAGAACAAAAAGAGTATACACTGGCGGCCTTCATGGATATTGAGGCGGCCTTCATGGATATTGAGGGGGCCTTCAAAAACATCCGAATAGATGCGATCCGGGAATCGCTAGAATACCTTGGAGTTAATGTAGACATCTGCGGCTGGATAACAACAATGCTCCATTCAAGGGTGATCAGCGCTGAACTGGGGAAAAGTTCGCTGATCAAATACCTAAACAGAGGCACCCCCAAGGAGGAGTTCTATCACCTCTACTTTGGGTTTGTGCCCTGGATAGAATAATAATAATAATAATAATTAATAATATAATAATTGACTGGCACGACAGCCCGCTTACGCGAGACTAAGGCCTAGCTTCCCGCAACCACCCGTGTTGTGCGTGTGAATTTTGTACGCGGGTGGAAGGGACCTACAGTTTTATGCCGGTTCCGAACGGCAGGTTGGGAGCTTTTTCATAGGCAATTTTTACTCTCAGAGGTTTGCCATTTCCAGCTGAGAGGACAGCCACCGAAAGAGAAAACGAGTTTCCCGTTATTTTTTTTATGTGTTACTACATGCAGTATTCGATCTTGCGTCGCTCTGCATGCGACTCGTTGGACCGCGCACTAACCAACTGAGCCACGGCGGCTGCCTGGATAGAATACTAGCTGAATTAAACGGTAGAGGTATCAAAGTCGTGGCATACGCGGATGACGTCGTGGTGATGGCATCGGGATGTGTCTCGAAGTGATTAGTGATATCCTTCAGGCAGCGCTGAAAAGATTGAGAGCTTAGTGCACGGGTCGTGGACTATGCCTTAATCCAAGTAAGACTGAACTGATGCTTTTCACATCACGTACCAAGATACCTAGACTTAGATTACCTATGCTGAACGGAACGACACTATCCCTCTCGTCTAGCGCCAAGTACCTGGGGGTAATCTTGGACCCAAAGCTAAATTGGAAAACAAACATCGAACACAGAGTCAGCAAAGCGGGCTTTGCTCTGTACGCCTGTAAAAAGATGATTGGCCGGAAATGGGGGCTCCGTCCGGACCTAATGCTATGGGTGTATAAAACGGTTGTACGTCCAATCCTTTCTTATGGTTCCTTGGTTTGGTGGAAAGCTCTCAGGAGAGACTATAACACCACAAAGCTGAGTAGAATACAAAGAACAGCATGCGCGATAACAACAGGCGCGATTAAATCCTGCCCTACAGAGGCTCTGAATGTGTTAGCGTACTTACTTCCGATAGACCTTCATATCGTCAACACCGCCACTCTAAGTGCTCTCAGGCTAAGAGAGATAGGATGCTGGAAGAATAAACCGTATGGGCACGGGTCAATACTGGAACAACTGCAAAATGCACACACTGCGGAGACAGACTATAAAATTCCCGCTGTATTCTTCGGGAAAAGGTATGGCATACGTATTCCCTCCCGTTCGGAATGGAAGAAAGGAAGACTCACAAGTGGGAGCGATACCGAAATCTACACTGATGGATCAAAGATGGACTGCGGTGTAGGAGCGGGAATCTACTCAGAGAAGCTGAGGCTCAGCAAATCCATTCGCCTCCCCAATACAGCTAGCGTCTTCCAGGCGGAAGTTCTCGCTATTAAAGAGGTCTGTAGGCTGGCTGTGGACGATACCACTTACAAAAACAGCATATGCATACTATCTGACAGCCTAGCTGCCATCAAAGCGCTAGGCTCGTCGGTTATAACATCCAAGCTGGTGTGGGAATGTAAGGAGGCTTTAATGGATCTGGCTCGTCGGTTCCAAGTTACCCTAATCTGGGTGCCGGGGCACAAGAACATTGAGGGTAACGAAGGAGCGGATGAGCTGGCCAGTGGGGGTTCCGCACTTGAGGAACGGGTAGCGGAAATGGTCCGCATCCCAATCGGTTCCATCAAGAGTGAAATCTCCAAAGGCTTACTTGCTAAAGCCGATACCAGATGGGCTCGGATGCGTTCCTGTAAAACCAGCAGATCCTTATGGCCAAGGTACGACAGGAACAAATCAGCCGAATTAATTAACAGAGGCCGACGTGATGCAGCCAGGCTCACCGCTGTCATCACGGGTCGCTGGCCCATTGGAGAGCATGCTGCCAAAATGGGCATTCCTCATAATACCTGCTGTAGAAGCTGCAATAATCCCGAGGAAAAGGAAACGGTTCAACATTTTCTCTGCGATTGCCCGGCCCTAGCAGGGAGACGGTGGAAAACTCTAGGTAAACCGACGTTTACGAACGTTGACGAAATCCAAGACTACAAGGTAAGCTCACTTCTTGCCTTTCTAAACCTCTCGAATTGGCTGTAGCGGATAAGTCACCGGGAGTACAACAACCATCTACCTAGGTTGAATCAAGATAGTGGTTTCAAAACGGCGCATCTGCGCTAATTGGATGCCTGGGGCATCACCACTCTAACCAACCATGCCAACGTTGAATTCCCCCTGCACACTGGCTATGAGCGAAGCGTGGCGGTAAGGAAAGCTGTCTCGTGTCAACACCAGAAGATACCAGCAAATTCCGAGGCGATTGTGTGGGCAAAGGTGGAAGAGGTAACAAAGAGAAGGGAAGGGAAGAGGTAACAAATTTTATTGAAAACATGCATAAAGAAAAGGTCATAGAGCCTTCGTCAGGCCCTTGGTGTGCAGTGCCCGATTTTTTGTGGACTATCGAAAGCTCAATGACGTGACCAAGAAGGACAGCTATCCACTACCTCAAGTCGATGACACCCTGGAAACATCGTCAGGCACACAGTGGTTTTCCACGCTCGACTTACGCAGCGGCTATTGGCAGGTGGAGCTTGCCGACAAGGACAAGGAGAAAACGGCTTTTAGCAGGGTGCGGAGAACGATCAAAATACGATCTTTCTCACGAATAATCGCAACCAAAAACTGAGTGCTTCTAATTTCTCGCGAGCAATAAAGTTGCGCTGCGAGCAAAAGCATTTACGATCTCTCACGAGAAATATAAATGGTCGGAAAAATCGCGAATGAGAAAATGTCGCTGCAAGCGTCGTCAGTTCGATCTCTCGCGATCGTTCGTTTGTTGCGAGCGCTTGTTGTAAAACTCAATCAGTAACTCGTATTGTGAAGATTGAATCTTTGAACGATCGCGATCGTTCGTCTGGGCAATAAATTATGTATATAGGAGTTTGAGCAGTTTGCTATTATACTGCTACTGACTGAAGTTTATTTCCTAAAGGAAACTTATGTATAGAAGTTTGTAGATTTTAAAGACCTTTTGTTAGGAAAATTATAACAAAAAAATAGAAAACTTTGTGTTATGTTTGTATATGGTCTCGTAATGCCTTTTAGTGTTTCCTTATATGTATCCTTTAAGTTGTTTTCCACACAAAATGCACTTTGAAAAATCTGTGTCTTTATTATATGTAACAAGTTTCGTCTTGTCAATATTTGACACTTTGCCCATATTGATATAAAAAAAGCAAACGCACAAGAAAATAATTTCACAAATCGTCCTTGGTCCGTATATATCGCAAAATAGACTAAATTCAATGATTGTTTGCAGCCACGCTCTACCGACGAACCTTACAAAAATTCGTTCGCGATCGATCAAACATTCGCTCGCGAACGATCGAAAATTCGATCTTCTCATATTAGCTCGTTTTAGGATTGTATTTTATCGCGAGAAATACTTGAGCAAACGAGCTGTTGCGAATGATTTTCTGCATCAGCGTTCTTCCCACGACCGATCGCTTTCGTACGCTCGTTCGTTTGAAATGTGTATAAATAAACTCGCTGCATTCGATCTCTCACGAACGAATACGTAGGCAATGCATTCGCAACCGCTCGTTTGCTCAAGTATTTCTCGCGATAAAATACAATCGCAAAACGAGCTAATATGAGAAGATCGAATTTTCGATCGTTCGCGAGCGAATTTTTCCGCACCCTGCTTTTAGTGTTGGCGACGGTTTGTGGCAGTTCACCGCCATGCCGTTTGGACTCTGCAACGCACCAGCAACATTCGAGCGGCTAATGGAACGTGTGCTAAAAGGGCTGCATTGGCGGACGTGTCTGGTATACCTCGACGACATAATCGTGATGGGTAAAAGCTTCGACGACCACCTGGAAAAGCTGAAGGTGGTATTTGGGCGAATACAAAACGCCGGCCTTAAACTTAACACAAAGAAGTGCTTACTGTTCCAAAACGAGGTCAATTATCTAGGTCACACGGATGAAGGTAAAATCACGGCGGTGAAGGAGTGGCCCCGGCCACGCAATCTACACGAACTCCGCAGTTTCCTGGGCCTGTGCACATACTACCGAAGATTCGTTCCAGGATTTGCGAACATAGCTGGCAGCTTGCACAAACTGACGAAAAAGAATCAAGCCTTCGCGTGGGGTGAAGAACGGGAGCAGGCTTTTGCACGACTGAAGAAAAAACTGTGCACTGCTCCAATTCTTGCCTTCCCCGTGCCTGGAGAGATGTTTGTGCTGGATACAGATGCAAGCGGGCATAGAATTGGCGGTGTGCCATCACACATAATAGATGGTCAAGAACAAGTGATAGCATACTACAGCAAAATTTTGTCAAAACTTTAACACAACAACTGTGTGACACGAAGAGAGTTGCTGGCAGTATTGGAATGCGTGAAACACTTCCACAAATACTTGTATGGGCAAAAGTTTCGCCTGCGCACAGATCATGCGGCAGTAAAATGGCTACTGAACTTTAAAGATCCTGAAGAGCAATTGGCGTGGTGGATCGAGCGGCTGCAGAGCTACGACTACACGGTACAGCATCGCAAGGGTAGCAGCCGTGGAAATGCCGATGCTTTGTCACTCCGTCCGCGCAAAACCGAATGCAGGCATTGTTCGCGAGCCGAAAGCAAAGAGCAGATAGTGGACGTCCGATTGGTCAGCGTTATGCCAGGGGAAGAGTGGTCTGCGGAGAGGATACAAATGGACCAGCGCGAGGATACGGATCTTAAAAAAATCATTGAAGGCAAGGAGCAGGGCGCAGGTCCACACTGGCATGAGATGGCCGGTGAAAGCCCGATCGCGAAGGCTTACTGGGCACAGTGGCAAAGTCTGCGGCTGTCTGATGGCTGCCTATACCACGAGTGGGAGAGTGAGGATGGTCGGACCAGCAATTCCCTAATTGTAGTCCCGAAATGCAGGATCAACGAAGTGATCGAGGCATACCATAACGACTCCAGTGGAGGGCACATAGGCATCACAAAAACTGTCGCCAAAATAAAAAGAAGACTCTACTGGGTAGGATGCCAGGAGTCTGTCGCCGATTGGATTAAGAGCTGTGATCGATGTTCGGCTGCGAAAGGGCCGACAATAAGATCTCGGGGCCGCATGCAGCAGTAAAACGTGGGGGCGCCATTCGATCGAATTGCCATGGACGTCGCCGGGCCATTCCAAATATGGGGCCAAATATGTGCTGGTGGTAATGGACTATTTTAGCAAATGGCCCGAAGTGTATCCGATTCCTACCCAGGAGGCCCCCACGGTCGCGGAAATGCTGGTAAACAACTGGGTGGCCAGGTTTGGAGTTTCGTTGGAGTTGCACTCGGATCAAGGCCGGAATTTCGAGTCTCTGGTATTGAAGGCAGTGTGTGAGCTACTAGGAATAAGAAAAACTCGCACCTGTCCTTTGCATCCCCAGTCCGACGACATGGTGGAACGATTCAATCGGACGCTGGAAGAATATCTGCGGAAAGTGGTAGGAAGGAATCAAAAGGATTGGGACACGCATATTCCGCTGTTCTTGATGGCGTATAGGTCAGCTCCGCACGATACATCACTCACTCCAGCCCGAGCAGTGTTCGGCACGGAGTTGAGGTTGCCTGCTGACTTGAAGTTCGGAGTGGTCAGCACGACGGAAGGCGCTAAGACAGATTACGCAGTTAATAAGCGATCGGAGCTGGAATAAATCCACAAGTTTATAAGGGACCGTATCCATCTGGTAAGCGATAAGATGAAAGCCAGATATGATCTGCGGGCTAACACAGGGGGGTGCCAAGAAGGCGATCTGGTAATGCTTTACAACCCGCAGCGGAGGAAAGGTTTGTCTCCAAAACTTCAAACGTCATGGGAAGGTCTGTACAAGGTCGTGACCAGGATTATTGACGTGGTGTACAGGGTTCAACGTTGCGGCAACAGAAACGCCAGGTTGAAAGTAGTCCATTTGGAGCGCCTGGCATCTTACTTCGGAGGAGCCTCGGCACTTGTTCGGGAAGAACAAGTCTAAGTGATGGGCAGTGAAACGAGGAGTCACTCTGTGCTGTGATATTCAAACAATGAATGCTTTTCCAAGCATACTTTTAGGCATGCAATTCGGAGTACGGCAAATTTGCTATAATTCGCTTGCTATAATGCCGATATGGCAGGGATGGTTCGCGAAAGGTGATGAGATTTGCTAGAACAATCGAGATAGAAAGTACAACTGGAATGTACAAAATACTTCGGCGCGATAAGAAAACTAGTATAAAAGCAGCAGTGGCAGCGCAAGGGGTCGAGTCTGTGTTGAGCAAGCAAAGTGGTAACAAGTGTAGATACGAGCAAAGTGTAATTCTGTAAATAAAGTGATTGTTAGTTCCTGACTGCGTTTTGCGCATTAATTTGACACAAATAACTTAGGCAATGTCACAAAATAGCGCATTAATTCAAATTAATTTTGTACATTTTGCGGGAAAACTTTGACATTATAAAAGGGTTGCAAGTAGTTTAAATGTTGCCAGAGGTATAATATCTAAGTACTTAAGTGTCTCCTTTGAAAAGTGAATACTAAAAGGAAGGCATATTTTGAGTATTTTGAAACACGCAAAAATAAAAAAATTAACTTTACGAAACAATTTTCAAAATGGAGGGGATTTCTTTGTAATGTGCCACTCCTGCTCGATTTTAATGTTCCAGCAATCCAAGCAAAAAAATTCCTACCGTAATTTAAGGTGTATATGACAACATAAATTTTAATGTGGTTTTTAGGGGGAAAAAATGTAAAATTTGGTTAAGAAAAAACTTGAAAATAAAAGCTGAAGGTTTTTGTTGCGCTGAAAAATAAATCAAATACGTCTAAAAAACTAAGGTAAATATCAGTGTTGGACTTAATTTTTAATGCTTTTTCATAATCCGAAATGATATCCGATCATATCGTAAGAGGAGAACATTTATTCAATGATTTCCAAAATGGCGTGAAAATGTAAAGTGCCACCTTTTTTTTTGTAAAGTGTCACCCCTCTGTTTTCATTTTATTTGTGATACTATATCGGTAAAATGATTTTTTTCTTGCTCGGAATCGTCATTAAAATGAATTTAAAGCAGGGACCGTACTGGTTATGGTTTTTACCAAAAAAGTCAGATTTTAACAGTTATCTCTTAACTTTTATTTTTACCGACAAAAATAAAAGTTATTTTGTGCCTTTTATTATTTCAGGCAAAAATAACTGTTACTTCTGACTTTTATTTTATCGGTCAAAAATAACAGTTATTTTGTGACTTTTATTTTTTCGGTCAAATATATCAGGCAATTAGAATTTTTTCAAAGGCCGTTTGACCAACCAAAAAACTATTGATACCATTTTTTTCGTCTCAGCAGACCGCACTGAGCTATAAGACTTAACCGACGAAAAAAATGGTATCAATAGTTTTTTGGTCGGTCAAACGGCCTTTGAAAAAATTCAAATTGCCTGATATATTTGACCGAAAAAATTAAAGTCACAAAATAACTGTTATTTTTGACCGATAAAATAAAAGTCAAAAGTAACAGTTATTTTTGCCTGAAATAATAAAAGGCACAAAATAACAGTTAATTTTAACTTTTATAGTGAAAGACTAAAATTTAAAAGGCGTTTAATATTCGTGAAGCTGAGGTCATAATGATCATAATGGTATATTTGAAAAAGTCCACCGACAATTTTTTCGTTACGCCTTTTTGATTTGAAAATTGTAAAATAACAGTTATTTTCGGTCCCTGATTTAAAGTGTTAGTCAATTTTTCTCTAATCCTATCATGAGGGAAAAATTAGTTCAGTTGTGTGTATTAATGTCCATATAGGGTAAAAATTTCTCAAGTGGGCCACTTTAAAATCGATGGTCTCAGTTTTCGTTGATCAATACGGTTTTCGATCGGTTTGGAGGTAAAAACGACAACCCAAAAATAATTTTGAAAAAAATGTTTTTTCATTAGTTATTTACAGTTAAAATTTTTGATCATGTTTTTTTCAAAAATTCATAACTCACGAATGGTTTATCGAAACTCAACGTTTTCTACATCAAAATTTTTGTCAATTAATATACTTTGCCATGAAAACATATTTCTGTCGTTCAGAAGGTAATTAACTAACCTCCTCCTCCACAAGGGTAGTCACCTTGTCGTGGTGTGGGGGCTTGCCGCGGGCAGGGACGCCGCAGACTGTTCCACTCCGAGTGATGAACGGAGTGGAATAGTCTGGTGCGGAGCCCGTACTAAGCACTACCCCCCCCCCCCCCTAACCCAGGGTGTTACGCGGACCGTGCCCACTGGGTGGTTTGCAGCCAGGGGGTATACCGGCTGTATCATTACGGTGCCTTCCTGATACCGGGCCGCCTCAGGAAGTACAATGGCCTTGCCATGGTATGCGGGCTCTGCCATGGTCGACCAACCCTGTCCCAGCCAGAATTTTTGGCCGCCATCGCCTTCGCCTCGCGCGCGGGCAGGCGGCCGCACCGCAAATATGATGAGTCCAAAAAAAAGGAAATGGCGGTAAAAATAAACGAGGCATGCCACTCGTTCTGCGGGACTACACCGCAACTCAACTTGCAGCAGTACCGGAGCATGCGCTCCAAAACACAGAAGTAGACCTGAGGCCTAGCACCAGCCGAGGAAGAATACCTTCCAAGGTGGCGAGGGGCCCACTCAGGGGCGGACGAGGGGCCGGCGGTGTTGGCAGAGGGGGAGTATCGAGACAAGGCAGGCCTCTGTTTGATACCTCTGCTCTGGCAGCATCAATCAGCACTCGTCCCACCACAACTCAGGTGAGCAAGGCTCTGACTCTCCCTACTGGTCCAGGAGGCATTCAGTCCAGACTGGTGGTGGGGGCGGAGCCCACAGGCTCGGCCCATAGTGCTAGCGTCGCTGCGACTGCACGGGAATTACCACCGTCATCCACCGCTTCGGCGCTGGCAGTAGGCCGAGCTGCTGACGTAGAGGCAAGTAGGCCCAAAACACAGCTCCCCAAACTACCTCCCTTAGGGCAACCAGGCGGCCTGGATGACCCTCTAAGGCGTGGTTTGAGCGGGGCTAAGGTCAAATGGTACCTCCGATACCTCGGGCAAGGACTGAGTAAGGAGGAAGCCAGGAGTAAGGCGGTAGAGCATGGGGGAGGACCCACAGCTACGGCGACAGCTGCGGCTGCTCAACCGACTCAGCCAAGAAAGAGAGGGAGCGACAACATCACTCCACCCCATCGTCCTGAAATTAAAAAGTCCAGGACGTGTACTCAGGCACTGGTCGCTAGGACGGGCAAAGCCCAGATTAGCGGCCAGTCTGGAGATGGGCCTAAGACGGGTGCAACGTACTCGAGTGTCCTCAGAAAACCTGAGGCCATTCGACTGGCGGTTCTGCCAAGGGACTATCCCCAGACGTCACTGAGCAAGGAGGAGCTCTCTGTCTTGGAAGAAGCTATCGTGGAGGAGATAGCAAAAGGGTGGGCTACCCCATTAGTGTTCACCGGAATCCACTTCCGGCCGGGACATCTGTTGCTGGACTGCAGTGACAAAGGCACTGCGGACTGGCTCCAGCAGACGGTCCCGAAGTTGGAGGAGTGGAAGGGAGTAGAGCTTCGTGTGTGCCTTGGAGATGAAGTCCCCAAGACATACCACGTCACTCTATTCCTTCCCAGGAGCGCGGGTCAGGAACCCAGCAAGCTATTCGCGCTGTTACAAGCGCAAAATGCTGGGGTGTCCACTAATCTTTGGAAGGTGGTGACTTCCAAGGACGAGGGCAAGGGCGTGTTGTGGAACCTGGTCGTTGACGAGAAATCCTTCGCCGCGATCAGGGAAAACAACAACGCCTTGAACTTCAGATATGGGAGTATCGCAGTTCATATTCCCAAATCTGGAGGCCCGAGCAGTGAGGTAGCACCTCCCATTACACCAGCTGAATCCGGGAATCCACCGGATGAAGCAGGGGGCTCAGGTATGGTGCAGTCTGCCGCACCCGGGACCTCACCGGACGGCAGGAAGCAAGCCAGAGCAGAAGCAACAGAAATAGGGGCTTCTCAAGATTCCCTTGAGGAGATAAACCTCGAAGCGCTGGGGCTGAGAGGCAGCTCAAACGAGGAAGAGGAGCAGTTGTCGGACGAGATCTCGTTGACGACACTGCTTGAGATGGATGAATCCTCTCCTAAGCTCTAACCCTCGAGCAATGAAGGTTGTGCAGATCAACCTTCACCACGCGAAGGCGGCGTCGGCCGTCCTAGCGCATAAGTTCACCCGAGACCACATCGGGGCGGCGCTAGTGCAGGATCCTTGGTGCTATAACGGCAGAGTCTGCGGGCTCAACTCGCAGCAAACCAAGGTAATTTGGGACACAAGGCACGAGAAACCTCGTGCCTGCGTGGTAGTTGAGAAAAATACTAACTATGTTTGTATTTCAGAGTACATGTCCAGGGACCTGGTAGCGGTGGCGATGACGGTCCATATTGAGGGTCGTGACCTCGAGATCGTCCTAGCGTCGGCGTATTTTCCAGGAGACGACATGACAGTTCCCCCCCACGAAGTGCAGGGCCTGGTGGAGTACTGCAGGGCAAACGCCTTGCCACTCCTGATAGGCGGGGACATGAACGCCCACCACACGATCTGGGGAAGCACGGACGATAATCTTAGGGGTGAGTACCTACTTGATTATATACTGGCAACTAACCTAGTTATACTTAATTCGGGATGTTCCCCGACATTTGTCACTAGAGTTAGGCAGGAGGTCCTGGACCTTACCATATGTAACAGTAAGATTAGTGACTATGTATCTGATTGGAGAGTATCGAATGAACCCTCCCTATCAGATCATAGGATGATCGAATTTAGATTAGCAGCCACCCAAATGGAGTCATCTCCAACAAAAAACCCCAGGAAGACCGACTGGGAAAAATTTACAAGGTTGCTCGAAGAGGATCAACCCTTGCTGGATGTTCGGGGCAGAATGCGACATCCCCTCGAAATCGAGCAGGCGGTTGAAACAGTAAACGGGGCAATAATCAGTGCTTTTCACTCAAGCTGTCCTGAGAGTAGGAGGACCAGGAAGAAATCCACACCGTGGTGGAATAGTACCCTGGCGAAACTCAGAACAGACACGCGGAGACTCTTTAACAGGGCAAAGCGGACAGGTGACTGGCAGGAATACACTGCCGCTCTCACTAAGTACACAAAGGAAGTACGGAAAGCGAAAAGGGCTAGTTTCCAATCGTTTTGCGAACAAATTTCTTCCACCCCCCAGGCAGCAAGGCTGCACAAGGCGCTAGCAAAGGGGGCAACGGAAAACAAGATGGCACTCAAATTACCGGATGGTAGCTACACGCGCAATGAAGAGCAAAGGGCTCTTGCTCTTCTAAGTGCACACTTCCCTGGGGCAATCGCCCAGGACGCACTTGCCGATTGTGCTATCTATCGTCCAAACAGAGGGGACGCATAAAGTCATCTCTCGGGATAAGATTGACTGGGCATTGAACACCTTTCAACCCTTCAAATCGCCAGGCCAGGACGGGATCTTTCCTGTCTTTCTACAAAAAGGCAGGGGGGCCCTACTCAGGCATCTCACTGGCATAATGAGAAGCTGTCTAGCAACAGGGTACATCCCCGCTAGTTGGAGTAGTGCCCTGGTAGTTTTTATACCAAAAATAGGAAAAAAGGACTATACGGAGCCGAAGTCCTTTAGGCCAATCAGTCTAACATCCTTCTTCATGAAGACCATGGAGAAGGTGTTAGATCAGTATATTAGAACCGTGACGCTTAAGAGAACACCTCTGCATGCAAAACAGCATGCGTATAGGGCAGGCAGATCGACAGAGACTGCCCTATTTCAGCTCACGAGTTCAATCCAAGAAGCTATTAAAAGCAAAGAGATTACCC
Organism: Melieria omissa; assembly: GCA_963971225.1. Classification (NCBI taxonomy): domain Eukaryota; kingdom Metazoa; phylum Arthropoda; class Insecta; order Diptera; family Ulidiidae; genus Melieria; species Melieria omissa. The sequence continues at coordinate 48,497,679 of OZ020269.1, read as the reverse complement.
TGTGTGCTTTTCTGGATATCGAAGGAGCCTTCGATAACACGGCGCATGAGGCGATAGGAAGAGCGCTCAGCAGGAGAGGAGTAGAAGCCTCACTTAGCCGCTGGATAAGAGCCATGCTCTCCACCAGATCGGCCATAACGAAGGTGGGCACTACCACCAGGAGCGTGCTGGCAAAAAGAGGATGTCCACAGGGCGGGGTACTATCACCGCTGCTGTGGAGTCTGGTAGTGGACGAGCTCCTTGAACTACTGACAAGCAATGGCATAACGTGTCAGGGATATGCCGACGACATTGTCATTATTGCTAGAGGAAGGTTTGAAGACACTCTCTGTGACGTAATCCAGAGAGGCTTAAAAATAACCCAAGAATGGTGTGCCCGAGTAGATTTGCGAATAAACCCGGACAAAACCACCATAGTACCTTTTACATGGAAAAGAAAGCTGCCACACATGCGGACAATACGCTTACTCGGGAAGAGCATAGCTTATAAACCAGAGGTGAAGTATCTAGGTGTAACACTAGACTCGAAGTTACTCTGGAATAAGCACGCGGAGGCAGTTATCAGTAAAGCAACGAAGGCGGTCATGGTATGCAGATCATTAGCAGGCAAAACTTGGGGATGCAAACCGAGCATACTGAAATGGATGTATACCAAGATTGTGAGGCCAGCACTCACATATGCAGCAGTGGCATGGGCCCCAAGAGCCACACTCACGACAGTGAGGAAAAGGCTCAACAAGGTCCAGCGACTTGCGTGCACGTGCATTACAGGAGCTATGAGAACCTGTCCCACGGCGGCACTGGAGGTGATACTTAATATATCGCCATTGCACGTAGCAATTGAGATGGCGGCCAAGCGTACAATCCTTGGATTGGCCAGAACCAGTAAGGGGGAGGATCACATCCTTAGGCATAGAGACTTAGATGTGCTTTCCACTTGTAACCCTTATGTTTTGTATCCGATGGATACAATAACAAGAACATATAACTACGAGAAACACTTCGAAGTTTATATGAGCAATAAAGTAGACTGGGCCTGGGAGGACCACCAAGTCCATTTTAAACCACACACAATTAAGTGGTTTACAGACGGCTCAAAAACGCACGAGGGAACTGGGGCGGGGGTGTTTGGACCTCGCCTCAGGCACTATGAGCCCATGGGGAAAACACCCAGCATATTCCAGGCTGAACTCTATGCAATCAGGCTCTGTGTGCAAGTCAACCTCGAGCGTGCGTACAGAGGGCAGGACATCGTCATCTGCTCCGACAGCCAAGCAGCCATCAAAGCACTAATCTCATATGAGATAACCTCAGGATTAGTGCTGGAATGCATTGAGGCATTGAATGCACTGGGCAAATGCAACCAGGTGAAGATCCTCTGGGTTCCAGGACACAGAGGTATCGAAGGAAACGAGGAAGCGGACAGTCTCGCTAGAACCGCGGCAGCCACGCCCCCCCTAGGACCTGAACCCTTTATTGGGCTGGGCAAAAGCGCCTTAACGGAGTCACTGAGACTTGAGGAGAGGACCAGGAACACGGAACACTGGACTAGCGCCTCCGGTCTCAGGCAATCGAAAATCTTTATCAAAGATTACAACCCCAAATGGAGTGAAGAATGCCTCAAACTAAGGAGAAACCAGCTTAGACAGGTCACAGGTCTTCTAACTGGGCATTGCAGATTGAGGAAACACATGCATACAATCGGGATAGAACAGGTAAGCGTCTGTAGACTCTGCGAAACAGCAGAGGAGACTCCCGAACACATCATAATGCACTGTAATGCGGCTTGTCGCAGCAGGTTGCGTTACCTGGGCCAGTTTTGGCTTGCAGAAGAGGACGTCAAACACCTAGACCCCCGCGAGTTACTAAGTTTCATTAGGGCGGTAGGTCTAGGGGATGTACTCTAACATTTGTAAGGGGCACAATAGATCAATCCTGGTCTCAGTGCAGTTTACCCTAATCAATTCTATTCTAATTAACTAACCTTTCCAACCATATATAGATTGTCAAAATCAGATGAGATTTGGGGAAGTAACTGACGGTGAAAGTTGTAAACAAGTGAATTTTTCGAACAATTTCAAAAATCATAAAATTTCGAATACTTTTTTTTATGTGAAATAAATGATCTACTCTGGTTTTAAAATCTTAGATGAAAGATATATTATTTGAGCAAATATTAAGCCTAACATCAATAGAATTGAAAGAAAAATAACAAAGTTATTATGCACTGAGTGAAAACACCAACTTTACATTTATTACACCGTGCGAACAATTATTTTTATTTTTTCCGAGACCCATCCAAATGTTGATATAGACGTGAAACTAGAGGTAATTTATTGTATCCTGGCATAGTCAGTTTTTCATTTTCTGACTCAAAGTCATTTTTAAAGGACTTTAAAATTTTAAGGACATAAACATTTCAAATCTTTTTTAAATATATGCGGTAGTGCAATGATGAAGATATGGTTACCAAATGAAAGAGGAAAATTGTATCTTTTTAACTAAATTTTCTATTTTGAACTTTCAGGCCCAAAATATGTCAGATATGGAAAACATAAATGTTTTGGATCTCAGTCTGTAGATTCATACATCTAAATTTTTTTCTATTTCAAAATTCTGAAAGTTCAAAATAGAAAATTTAGTTAAAAGGAGACAATTTTCCTCTTTTATTTGATACCCATATCTTCATTATTGCACAATCGCAAATATTTAAAAAAATATTTTAAATGTGTATATCCTTAAAATTTTAAAGTCCTTTAAGAAGGTTTATTGGTCAGAAAATGAAAAACTAACTATGCCCGGATATTATAAATGACCTCTAGTTTCACGTCTATATAAACATTTGGATGGGTCTCAGAAAAATTAAATATTTTTTCGCACGGTGTAATAAATGAAAAGTTGGTGTTTTCACTACGTGCGTTATAACTTAGTCATTTTTGCTTCAATTCTATTGATGTTAAGCTTAACACGTTCGCGGACGTGAATGCTATAGCAGTCATTTTCATAGTGATGCAAAATGACGTGAATGCTATAGCATTCAAATTTTAAAGCCAATTTTTATTAATTAAATGTTAAATAAATTGAAATTTTTCTAATAATATGCTATATCACTCAATGTGTATAACGGCTAAAATACGATAATCTGACAACTGCAACAATATATGTGTAATCAAATTTCAGATAGTTGTACTAGTTTCCACAAAAATTGACTGTCTATTTTTGCAGCTCACTGAAATTTTTACTGTCCGCGAACGTGTTAATATTTGCTTAAATAACATATCTTTCATATTAGATCTTCTTAGATCCTCTCCGGAGGAGCTCATTTAGTTTATCTATAAAAAAACCCTTCGAAAATATCTAATTTTTGAAAATGGTCAAAAAATTCACTTTTTTACAACTTTCATCTTCAGTAACTTTCCCAAATCTTATTGGATTTGTTGGAAAGGTTAGCTAATTACCTTCTGAACGACGGGCCACAAGTGTTAGTCGGATGGTTGGTTTACGAGATATGTGCTCATAACTGAAATAAGAGGGGAAAAACGTGTTTTACGAAGATTTTTCGAAAGCGCTTCTTAAGAAAATGTTTTGATTTTCAGTTTCGTGTTCAGCAGCCAAAAATTAGTCTAAAAAATACTTTTGTTTTTAGGAGCATTTTTCGTGTCTAGTGTAATCTTTCGTAAATTTTCTAAATCATGCATTTTTACTTGAGATTTCTACGTTTTTTGTGATTTTTTTTAGTGGCACTTTACATTAAAAACTTTTAGGTTGTCGATTTTTAACACTTTGGGAAATTGACTGTAAAATTAGTATTTACAAAAAATTCAAATGAGGTCATTCCTTGGTTCCTTGGATCATAGCTCTTTAAACCATCTTTCTAACGGTATATTAACATTGGCGATAAGTTAATTTTCTAACGAGTTATACGCAAAAAGTGCCACCATGTGGTGTCACATTACATAGAATTCCTCTACATATAAAGTTTTTGATAAAAACGAAGTTGGCAAAAGTCGCATGATTTTGACGAGTGTCAAAATAAGCCTATTTTTAAAAAGTCGGTGTCAGGTGGCATCGGTCTCCAAAAAGGGTAAATTTGACTCTTTAGTCGCATAACGGCAACACTGGAGCCGGAAATTATCAGGTGGTGATATAATGGTTTGGGCCGGTATTGCCATGCATGATACGGCTTAATTTGCGTGGGTTTCTGAAAAAATTAACTTTTACATTTAATGCGATCTTTAAACGTTTTATAATTACATATAATTAATAATTATAATTTAATTAATAATCAGCAGGAAAATGCTGCAATTCACAGTTTTAGAAAAACAATGAACTTTTTCCAAGGACAAAAATATTTAAGTTTGTGATTGGCCAGTTCGAATTCCTGACTTAAATCACATCGAGCACCTTTCGCGTTCTTGCTCGAGGTGTTTACGCACAAGAACGACAGTCTTATTCAAATATTTACTTTAAAAAAACGATTAAATAGGTTGGGGCTTGCACAAACTCTTCAGAATCTTATTTTATTTGTGCCTAATATATTTTAAACCGTAACCGTAGGAACACAATTGGAGCGTATGAGCGTATTTACGTTCGACGTATTGCGTTGTCAAATTAAATTTCATGTATTTCTATGAAAGCGCACACAATTGACGGCACAAGCGTATGAACGTAAAAGCGTCGTACGCTCACTTAGATCTATTTCTATTTTTTACGCCGCGTATGGGCGTATTATTCATTTTTCGACAATTGAAAAACGTATTTTGAGTATTGCATACGTTGCTGCTGACGCTGGAATTGTGAGCAAGGCAACGTCTGAACGTATTTCGACAGCGTATTTACACCGTACGCCGTGAGCCCATACGTTCCAATTGTGTTCCGACGGTAATGAAAAATGGACAAATTATAAAAAAAAACCTATTTAGAGTACCTTGAGCTATTAAAACATTTTTACTCTACGCAATTTTATATTTTTTATGTACTGAGTTTATGTGAATTGCCACCTCAAATTGTGCCATTTTAATGAAAACAATAAATTGTTACATAATTGCGATTTGTACTATTAGTTTTTATAGACTATATATTACAATAAATATTTCAGTATTACATTACACATATTACATTACAACTATTTTAACTGAATACATTTTGTGAAGACAAAGACAAAATCCAAGCAGATTTAGGTGAGTTTATGGGAATTGCCACCAGTGTATACATCATACATATGAGACCCATTTCGTTAGGATATATAACTTGGACTTTGCGAGCGGACCACGCCTACTATAAATGTTTTCGCGGAAAATCTTCAAGTTTGTTAGACTAAAAAAAAATTCTTTACAATAAAAATACAATTTTAATACAGTGCGGCATTCTGCACTTGTTTCCTTATAATAACTTTATTAGCCTATTTCCACTGAGCACTTAACTGCAGTTTAGGGCTCTGTTAAATTTGGGAACTGTCAATTCAATTTTTCGAATTTTCCTCGGCTTTTTTCTCGTTTTCGACTGTAATTTCTGAACCAATAATTCTGTCGACATGATTTTTATATCGTTGCACTTACAACATTTCACGCCATCTTTTCTGACATTAATCAGTTTTATGCGTTCTAAATGGGCGTGGTAATAAGGTTTCAAAGTAGGAAAATATTGAATTTCAAGGCGTTTTTTCTGATGGCGAAAATTGTACAGATGTTTCACAAATCAAGTTACGAAGTATATGACTACCATAAGAAGAAACATCAAGCAATACAACACAGCCAAATTATTTGGCGGAATACACATTCGCATCGAAATAATAGCAAAAATGTACCATAGCCATTTTCATCACTTTTCATACTTTTTCCTTAAAAAAATAGGAGCCTCAAAACATGCTCTTTTATATGTTCCATTCATAGTTTGGAATACAAGCAAAAAACAAAAAGATTTTCAATTGCTTGAAACAAAAAAAAATTAAAAACTTTGCATATTTTCAGGCCCTGCCTAATAATTTGGCTGTGTTGTATTACTTGATACGTCGGCTTTCGTTATACACATAACTCGTTAATTGTTTTAAACAAAATGTGTATGTTTTTGACCATCAAAGAAAACGCCTTAAAATTCCATATTTTTCGACTTTGAGGTCCAATTACCGCGGCATTTTAAAACTTATACAAATCATGTCAATCGGTTTTTTAGTATAGAAATTACGATAAAAATATGAAAAAAGTAGAGAAAAAACTGAAAAAATGACACGGTACCTATATCTCACTAACTAGAGCTGCCAGAAAAAAAATCTGAGGATAGATTCAAAATCAGCGCACCCAAATTAGTAAGAAACAGTAGAGAAACTCCATGCAAAAAAGTGTGTTTTTGTTGTGCTGTGTTATTGGCAAATAATAGAAGTTTAGAGTTTGATGACAGACAACATGTATTTTTGCGAAAAATGCAGTGAAAAGTAATTGTCTTGGCAAAAAATCTACCACGCCGATCGCAATTCAAATCCCATCTCTCGTTTGTATTCGGACGGCTCTTGCAGCGCCTGAAAGCATGCTATCAAAATTTGTACATTTGTGAATATTGCTCCCGATTTTAACATACAATTTTCTGTTAGACGTTTGTAAACGGCAAAACTGAGTTAAAACAGTTTTGAAAGTGAGTTCACGCACTTTGATACAAAAACAATTGTATGGGAATTTGAGCATTTAAATGCGATGTTGAATACATTTAAGCGTTAAATGCATTTAAGGCCCGGTGGAAATAGGCTATAAAGCCTAGCTTACCGCAACCACCCGTGTTGTGCGTGTGAATTGGTACGCGGGTGGAAGGGACCTACAGTTTTATGCCGGTTCCGAACGGCAGGTTGAGAGCTTTTTCATAAGCAATTTTTACTCTCACCACCGAAAGAGAAAACGAGTTTTCCCGTTATTTTTTTTTAGGTGTTATTACAGGCAGTATTGAACCTGGGGTTGCTGCCCTCGACTCGCGGTCTAACGCACTAACCAACTGAGCCACGGCGGCTGCAATTTCTCCATTGGGAGCAATAAAATACGTGGTTTCATAAAGCGTCATGAAGTTTGACATTTTGTGCGCAATTTTTGGCGAAGCAGCACGTGCTTTTCTTTTTTTACAGTTTCTGTTATTTTGTGACAGTGATACGTAAGGAATTTGTGAAGTGAGTTTAATAAATAAGTGGTAAACTAATTTTACTTACATTATTTTCTATAATGTCGAAAAATTTTGCTAATTAAAGGTCATTAAAGTATTTTAGGTAAAAAAATTAAATCAAGTAAAATAAAGCATATGGGGTACATTTCACAAAACCAAAATCGAGTTAAAACTGCCAATTCCAGAAAATCCGACTTCAACTTCACGTTGTCGTCCAAAATATATTTTTAAGATTAACTTGTCGAAATATTTTGTAAAATAAGTTTATTTTTGTCCAAATTATAATTTTTTTTTGTGTTAAATTTTTGTTAACCCTTTCGGTTATTCTATGCCATATGGCATAGCCTCTTTTCAGTGCCTGTTTTAGGTCAAAAACTTGTGGATACTATATTTTTATATTTTTGTATTTTTCTCTGAAGGTTTTTATACCAAATAATGAAAAAAATATTTTGACTAGTGTACCAAGTAAATTGTAGGGGTTCAGAAAGTGCGCAGTCCTATCGAGCTGCGTATTTTACAAAAAGGGGTCACTTCGTACTTTTATTTATTTAATTACAAAAATCAATTTATTTCATAGGTTTATGTAAGTAATCTAGTAGGTATTTATTGCTTTAGTAAGTGTAAAAAAAGTTAGATCCCAAATAAAGTTCACTAAGCCTGTACGATTTTTTTTATTTTTTACTAAACCATATGGCATGATGCCCAAAAACTACTTTTTCGAACAATATTTAAAAAAATGACTTGATTATTCATTATGTAGGCTTAAACAGTAATAAAATGGAAAAGAATGATTTTTAAAGTTACAAACAAAAAAGAAGTACCGAAAGGGTTAACTAGAGGCTTATAAATGAAATATCTATTATGTATTTTTTCCTCCGCGTAAAATGAAATATTAAAAAATATAAAACGAAATTTTGCTTATTTTTAATCAGAAGCGATTTTATTTCACAATATAGATGTCAAATGTTTCCCTCCCAAAGTAAAATGTAAAATTTGAAATTATAACGAGCAAGATCTTCTGTATAAAAAAAAACTTTAAAATTCCAAAATTTAATAATCACTTTCAAGAAAGCAGCATTGATTTTTAAAATTAATCAATTACGTTTCGAGAAATATAGGTTTATAAAATAAGTGTCAAATGTACCCCAGATTCCCCTACCCAGTGTCGTCTGTTTTCTCCAGATTAGGGGCGGCACACAACGACGTCTGTTCCCCAGGTTAGGGGGGCGGTCGAGTCCGAGTTTTTTTGTGCGTGGGATGGCAGACTCAAAAGAAATCCCACAGGGCAGTGGTGTCTTTCCGTCTGTCTCAGGTAGCTGATGAGAAAAACGAAGTTATGGTGCAGTGAGTCGGATGCCCAATACCGTGGTAGTAAGCGAGAAGGCCACCTGGTGTCAATATCCAGCAACTTCTCAGGCTGCGTGGCGGGACCCCAGGCCATGCAGTCATGTACTAATGCTACTGGGAAGAAGGGAATGTCGCTACGGCGACAACCAGCCTTAACAAACGAGGAAAGCCTGGACATAGGCTCCCGGTTGGATGGTCTACGTATTGGTGCGGCAATCGATGATGAAGCAATCATCTTATCGCAAGGCAACAGCATCCATTCACTTCACCCTGACCTGGAGGCCGCCTTGCTGGGTGAACCCCCGTCAAATACCAGGGATGCGGGAGGAACTGTTAAGCAAAAACCCCGAAAGGCTTACAAAGCTTAAGCTCACTACCTCCGCAAAATGAGCTCGGTGGAAGCCTTGTCTCTGACTAACAGGGACAAGCTTCTCATCAAGAAGCATCAGAGGGTTGTTGCCAAATTCGATAGAAAAATGACAATTCCCAAATCCACACCACGGCGGTAAAACAGCGGGTAACACTGCGGCTGCCGCTGAGCAAGCCGCCAAAAGAGAGAGCAAGCCGGTCAGCACCGGGGATGGTAGAACGAAAGCTCATCCAACGCTCGGGGACGATCAAGTTCAGGTTGGGTTCCGTCAAGGCACATTTACCGGGTAACCGTGAACAAGTCGCGGAGGGAAAGCCTACGGTGGTGCAAATTAACTTGCATCCCTCCAAAGCACCAGTCCACGACTTGATTAGATTCATGGAGGAAGAGTATATCGATGTAGCTCTAATTCAGGAACCCTGGATTGTAAGATCGATACACTCTACATCACCCCTCAACTGAAGGTAGGTTACCAGCCTGTATAGAAGTTAAGAAAGATGTTAATTTATTTATTTTCTCTCACCACAGCGACGGAGACCTAACGGTAGGTATGGTTGAACAAGGAGGGCATCGCCTGATCCTTGCATCAGCGTATCTGCCGTAAGAGGAGCAGGACCCACCATCTCAGGCGGTCCGCGATCTGGCCAGCTTTGCCAGAGCGAAGGGGCGAGCGTTACTGTTGGGCTGTGACGCCAGCGGCCATCGCACGCAATGGGGAAGCAGCGATATTAACGCACGGGGTGAGTTTTTTCTTCAGTTCATTCTTTCCACTTTTCTTAATACACCCATACCTCACTTTGCGTCGTGGTTACGTTCAAAAAAAAACTACGCAAATTAAAACGACGCAAAGTGAATTATGATTTCCTATAGCAAACCATGGAAAGATCGAAGATGGGTTCCAGGGTTACGAAAATACTACTTTTTAAAAAGAAAATTGAACAAAGTAAACATTTAAAAAACAAAAATAACATAAAATTTTATTACATACATACAAAAAACAAAAAAAAAAACAAATTCAATTAAAACAAAATAAAATATTCAATTAATTTATAAAAACAAAATAAAAATGAATCACTGTCTGATGAGTCTATAGTGGCTGTTGTCGTAAGTCGGCTTTCTTTCACAAAAGTTAGAAAGGGAATCCCCGAGTTTGATGGCATGGCGTAGTTAGAAACAAAAGACGTGCTATCTTTTAGAAAAAAAAGATAATTAAAAAAAAAAACTAAAGACTCGGACCCAAAACAACGCAACTTCGAAAATCTAACAACGCACAGTGAAAATTAGTACTAATTCAACAGCGACGCATCTTCGAAACAACGCAAAACGAAACGACGCAAAGCGAGGTATTGGTGTATCTGCAATAAGGGCAATACGCCCACTTTTCAGAATAGGGTCAGGGAAGAAGTTATAGACTTAACTCTACTTTCTGAGGCAAATGACGTCAGGGTGGACAACTGGAGAGTGTCAGGTGATTGCTCCTTCTCGGACCATAACCGCATACTCTACGATGTCAACTTTGGCGTGGTTTGCAAACCACCATTCTGTGATCCAAAAAAGGCAAATTGGGAAAAATTCGTTTCCATCGTTAAGTCAAGACTGAAGCCGAAACGGTTCGACGTGGTCACTGACAAACATGATATTTAGAACTCAATTAAACTTCTAACGGGAGCTTTGAACACTGCTTTCAAGTTTTCCTACTCGTTAAATCGGGTCAAAAAGAAGCACAGCAACAGCTGGTGGTATTCTGATCTTCGGCTACTTCGCCAGGAAAAAGAGACTGCTGTTCATCAGAGCAAAGGTAAGCGGGAGGAAAAAGACTGGAACGCATATCGATCCAGTTTCAATGCCTTCAGAAAAACTATAATCACAGCCAAAAGGGAACCCTGGCGAGTCTTCTGCGAATCGATCGACAGTGTCAACGAGTCGTCCAGACAAAGGAAGCTCTTGTATAAGCAACAGCGCGTTCTTAGCGGCATCCGCAAGCCTGACGGAACTTGGACAGAGTCTAGTGAAGAATCGCTCGAGATTCTAGTAGAGGCACACTTTCCCCAGTGTGAAGTTCCTGCTGACTCTGATAACTCCTCAGAGCAACTCGGAACTACCAGAAAATGTTGCCAAATTAGTGGACGCAAAAAAGGTCAAATGGGCAATAAAGTCGTTCAAGCCGTACAAGTCCGCAGGGCCTCATGGTATCATCCCAGCAATGCTGCACCGGGCCGGACACTGTATTCTTAAGCCCCTTGTGAACATCTCTAAGGAATGCTTAATAGGGAATGTAGTTCCAAAACAGTGGAGAGAGGTCAAAGTAGTTTTTATAAACAACCGCTAAAGATTACAGACCTATTAGCCGCTCCTCATTCTCATTGGAAACGCTGGAGAGGCTACTGGACAGATACATACGAGACTATCAGGGACTAGCTTCTGAACTCTGCTTTACTTCACAGCGTAGTTGATTCCATAGAGATTTCTTTGCCCTTGAAGGAGTACACAATGACTACCTTTGTCGAAATAGAGGGAGCTTTCAACAATGTCACCACTGAGGCTACAACAAGAGTCCATTCTGGACTCAACACTTTTGTGGAAGCGGAACATTGAGGAAAAAAGAAAAAGGGGCTAAATGCGCTGTATGCAGGGAACCGAATAGATAGCGAATGGCACCGATGTAATAAAAATGAAGGGAAACATAATGGTCCCAACAGGGCCTCCGAGTGAGAGTGCAATGGACGCTCCCCTTTAACCTATAACTCATTATTGGTACATATTACATGCCTAATGTTAAACATCATTCGGGAGAAGAAAAATATCTTTCATACGACACTTATACTTTCAGAATCGGTCGAAAATTTCTGAAGAAATTCGTATACATAACCGAGGCTTAAAGGGCGGATCACGCCCCTAGAAATGTTTCCGCGGCAAAATTCTCGGCAAGACTAAGCAAAATTCCTCTTTCCAATAAAAAAAAAACAAAAACAATTTTTTTTACCAGTGTGGTATTTTGCACTTACGCCAATTACCTTTCCATAAACACTCAATCGCTAGCGATATTACTGCAAGTAAATCGCTCCAAAACAATGGCGTTGTGCGACGAGAACACTCTCAACCATAAAGATAGCCTTAACTTCTTACCGCGGATTTCGCTGCAAGGAAAAGCACTTCATTGCTGATCTGCCCAGTATTTAAGGAGCTTTTCATTATAGTTTTTATACGGCTTAGGGGTAATGAAAATTCGGCAACCTGTTTCTTTCCCATTTACACCTACTATTCAATAGCACTAGGTATTAAGGAAATCTGGTTGCGACAAGTTCAATCGATAACCGATTTTAAAAGCAACTAATCACCCGGTGGCATAAATCGAAAAGCGGCCTTTAGACGGTCGCACATGTCCGCAATCATGTGCGGCGCGACGAGAAGAATGACCGTGTAAACGCAAGAAATTCGTGTCGTCGGACATGTGCGACGGTTATCAAAATTTTTTGATTTTTCTGTCGGCGCGACGCACATGTGCGACCGTGTAAACGGCTGTGTGACACACATAGTGCATTTTTTCATTCGATCGGTGGACAGCGAGCAGTGAGGATGGCGTCGCAAAAAAAATGAAATATTGTGGAAGGAGTTCTTTGAGGTGTATAGACACAATCCCGAACTGTGAGAAGTAAAAGGTGAAGATTATAAAAATAAAAATTAAAAGAAACGCAGCATAGAGGTGCTTTTATGCAAATTTAAATAAATTGATGCGAAAGCGCATACCATGTTGCTTCGTTGGCAGCAGCTAGACAACTGAAGTGTGCGCACATGTTTGACCGTGTAAACGCTCATCGCACATTTCCCCCATCGCACATGATTGCAAACATGTGCGACCGTCTAAAGGCCGCTAAAGACGCAAGGCGGATTAATAAGGTGGTAGCACTACGGCAATAAGATACATTCATGGTTCAACTATGAGGTTGTAGCAAGCCACCAGCTGATCGTTTATCGCTTTTGTCAAAATTGTTAGTGTGCTGTGTTGCCGCATCGGTTGAAATGAAAATGCCTGACTGGAAACAACTGGCCTGAGCACTTTTCCCGTTTTTTCCACTCAAATACAGCACCGTCTGGCAACAATCAGTCTTGTTTGTTTTCAGTTTCTCCCTCTTTCGTCGGAAAATATCAGCTGATTTTGACAGTAGCGATAAACGATCCTACCAACAAAATACATGTGGGTTTTGGTATTGCGGGGTTGCTATAACCTTACTATTGAGCCATGGATACATTCCGAAGTAAATCCCATGGCTCAATAACCAGGTTATAGCATCCCCGCAACCCTAAATAACACATGTATTTTCTTGGTACTGCCACGATCAGTTGATATTTTCTAACGAAAGAGGAAGAAACTGAAAACAAACAAAAGTGATTGTTGCCAGACGGCGCACGTTGGGAAGAAACAGGCAAAAACGCTCGCAATGGAGCAAATTCAAAAGTTGCGAATCTGAATTTTTTTTTACTTGTCGTAATATAGATAGACTAACGAGACATCAAATCAACTTTTCAAGCCTCTTCATCCCATGACCTGGACTTGACGGCCTTTCAAAGTTGAACGTTTTATTATATTATTTTCACTTCTAGCACAATATCGTTAACAAGGCTGTCTTCAGATGCCCGTATTTATCTATATTTATCTATATTTTTTAATAAAATCCTATAATTTTTCACATGTGGGGTTATGATATTCAAGCAATTAATATATCAAAAAATTGTATTTAAAAAATGTTTATTTTGGCAAAGAAAATATATCTAACCTTTGCCTATTTTTTTGATAAAAATGAGAAACATCGGAATTTTCTCTGTACTGTAACTTTTGAGATTCCACAGCATTCCACGAAATACGTATACACTGATTAGGTGGGACATTCAGCTAAATGACGTTACCAAACTCATCTGCGGGGTTCTGCGACTAAATGAATGCGAGCAATTTTCGCATGCCAATCCAAGCACTTTTTGTGTTGTGGTGAGCAACGATATATTTTTAATTGCTGAGCAAAACTATAACGTATGAAAAACAGCAAGGCTGGTGTTGAAAGGAATAAATATGTATTTAAATGTATAGAATTGAGATATGTACATATATATCGCATTGATTTGTATATGTCCATATGTTATTATTATTATTATTGATGGGGATAGTGCACTGCGACCTAGTAGATCTATTGTGCCCCCTTCTTGGACCTCAAAGACAATCAGTGAGTCCAGTATCCAAGAGAAATTTTAGTATGTTTCCTAAACCTCTGGATACCCAGTCCGCACCCGATATGAGGTGATCCCCCAGGTGCTTCTTTCTCTTATGCATAAGTACAGGGCATTCTCCTAGTATATGTATCGCAGTCTCGTTTTCCTGCAAGCAGAACCTGCAATACCCGTTTTCACGGATTCCTAGTTTAGTTAGATGATAGTTCAATCTACAATGCCCTGTAAGCATTCCCGTGATAATCCTAAGATTATATTTGATAAAGCCATACAGTCCTCGAATCGTTTCCTATTATAGGATCCGATAACCAGCTTCGAATGCTCTAGACCTGGTTGATTTTCCCAGTATTGATTCCTTCTGGTTATCTCGTCCTTTCTCAGTAAAATGGAGGAGGCTCCTTTTCCCAACCCACAAAAGGGTTCCGGGCCGACGAAAGGTGTAGAAGCTCCCCTTCTTGCCAGCTCGTCAGCCCGTTCGTTCCCTTCAATGCCGGTGTGGCCCGGAACCCAAAGTACCCAGACCTTATTGTGACGGCCAAGTTCATTCAGCTTCTCAAGGCACTCCAATACCAGTTTCGAGGATACCTGATAGGATCTAAGAGCCTTGATAGCCGCTTGGCTGTCCGAAAGGATGGCAATCTTCCGGTTCCGGTAGTTCTTCTCCAGATTGAAATGAGCACACCTTTCAATGGCGTATATTTCCGCCTGGAAGATAGTGGTATGCTTTCCCATCGGCTCCGAGTATCTTATCCTCGGCCCATATACTCCTATCCCGGTGCCTTCCTCCGTTAAGGAGCCATCTGTGTACCAGGATATCATATGCTTGTCTATCGAATATCTCTCCGATATACCTACCCATCTCTTTTTGTTACTAAGTTCAGTTTTGAACCGTTTGACAAAGCTGAACTTCGGTGAGATTGTGTCCCTCGGTATTGCGATTTCGGGATGCTGATACGTGAGAGTATCAATCCTCTTACGACTCAGGAATCCCTCCGCCCCGATATTAACACCAGTCATCCGTAGGAGAGCCCTCTTCGCCTGGGTCTGTATGTGTAAGTGAAGAGGTGTGAGTTCAAGAAGAACCTCCAAGGATGCTGTTGGACACGTTCTCATAGCCCCTGTTATGCAAACGCATGCCAGTCTTTGTAGCTTACTAAGCGCCTTGATAGTGGTCGACTGGCTGGTCTTGCTTGCCCAGACAGCCGAACCATACGTTATCATGGGTCTTACAATCGCCGTGTAGATCCATCTCAGTATAGTTGGAGTGCAACCCCAACTTTTACCTGTTATGGACCTACAGGTCATGAAAGCCCTAGTGGCCTTCTTTATCGTTGCCTCTAACTGTCCTTTCCAGAGAAGTTTTTGATCTAGTACGACACCTAGATATTTCACCTCCCTCTGGAATTCTATCTCTACCCCATCCAGACGCATGGGTCTAAGAGCATCAAGTTTGTATTTTCTTGTGAAGGGTACAACGGTGGTTTTCGCCGGATTTATATTCAGCCCCACCTTTGTGCACCATTTCTTGGTTAACCTTAGTCCCAAGGTTATCCTTTCCCGCAGGGTATCTTCAAATTTTCCCCTGCATAGGATTACTATATCGTCCGCATAACCCTGAACCGTTAGGCCAGCGTTAGTTAGCTCCTGTAGAAGATCATCAACCACGAGGCTCCACAGAAGAGGAGATAGTACCCCCCCCTGTGGACAGCCTCGGGTTGTGTTTGCTAATACTAGGCCACCCGTACTAGTCTGTATCTCCACCGACCTAGTAGCGAGCATACTATGTATCCAGCCTCTTAGGGTGTTAGTCAAACCCCTGCTGGTTAACGAATTGTCAATGACTTCATGAGAGGTATTATCAAAGGCCCCCTCTATATCCAGGAAGGCACATAGTGCCATTTCTTTCTCTTCCAGACTTTCCTGCAACACACTTGTCAGCTGGTACAAAGCAGTCTCGGTGGAGCAACCTGCCCTGTAGGCATGTTGACAAGTACGCAGAGGGTTGTCTAATAGGACTGTCGTCCTTATGTAGTTGTCCACAACTTTCCCTAGAGTTTTCAGTACAAATGAGGTTAGGCAAATTGGCCTGAGGGATTTCGGATGAAGTGGATCCTTCTTCCCGGCCTTCGGTATAAAAACTACCTTTGCCCTCCTCCAGGCTTCTGGTATATAGCCCAGTGCCAGACTGGCTCTAGTTATTTTCAGGAAGTGGTATTTAAATAGACCCATCCCTTTCTGTAGTAGGGCCGGAAAAATGCCGTCGGGCCCAGGTGACTTCAGTGGTTTGAAGGTGTTAACCGCCCACTGTACCCTTTCCTCCGTGCATATTTCCTTTGCTACTCTCCAGTCTCTCTTAGAGATCCTGCATAGCGCCTCAGCCTGTCCTCCCCCTCTCCAAGCAATGGAGCCCGGGAAGTGAGTATCTAGAAGTAGCTGAACCTTCTCTTCCTCACTCTCGGTAAATTCTCCATTGCTTTTCCTGAGGTTTGTAGAGGACAGGTTTTGGCTCCTTGCCATAACCTTGAAGAGTCTGGATGCCTCACAGGTTTGCTCTATGTTTTCACAGAAGTTTCTGAAATTTCTTCGCTTGGATTCCCTGATCTCCTTATTATAGAGTGTCAGAGTACTCCTATACTCGGACCAGTTCCCGGTTCGTTTCGCCCGGTTGAAAAGCCTGCGAACCTTACTTCGCAGTATACTGAGGTCCTTATTCCACCAGGGTACGTCCCTGGAGGAAGCAATCTTACTGACCGGGCAGCTATCCTCATACGCATCGATGACTACCTTATTAAAGCAGTTCACCATAGCATCTAGTTCCATAGAATTCCTGATGTTATCCCCCAACCCAAGGTTGGCGGAGTTAAGGCTCAGTGTTTCTTGAAACTTTTCCCAGTCTGTTCTCCTGGGATTTCTCAAAACTTTCCTAACTGAAGCAGAACCTTCAATGTCAAACCGTATTATTCTATGATCCGACATTGAGGGTTTCCCAGAAACCCTCCAGTTTTTAACCAGTTCGGAGCTTAGAGTATTTCCTAGGGTTATGTCTAGGACCTCCTCTCTCGAGCTGGTTACAAACGTTGGTATATTTCCCACGTTAAAAATTTCTAATTTATTACTAATAATAAATTCTAAAAGGTACTCACCCCTTTGATTCGTATCGCTGCTTCCCCAGGCCTCGCTGTGCGCATTCGCATCGCAACCTAGTATAAGTGGCAGCTTCTTCAGCTCACAGTACCTCACCAGTTTAGAGACTGCCTCTGGCGGAGCCAGGGTGTCCTCTCCTGGGAAGTAACCTGTGGCCATCACTATGTCCTGAGCGGTCCCGTTTATTAGCACCGGTATCTGTACCGCAACCAGGTCCCTAGAAAGGAAATCTGGAAGACATATAAAGTTCAAACCATTGGTTACTAACATGCAGGCTCTTGGGTTATTACATCTGATATCCCAAATTACCTGTAAGTTCCTTTCTGCCAAACCTTTGATTTGGCCCCTGCACACCCAGGGTTCCTGGACCAGCACCACACTCAGTTTATTCCTGAGGGTTGCCCTCGCAATGACCGCCGAAGCGGCCTTTGCGTGGTGCAGATTGATCTGCGCAACTGCGGTGCTGGTCATAGTGGCCTTAGCGTTTTCCGGCGCCGCCTTCATCCTCCGTCAGACCGCTCTCCTTATCCAGGTCCGACAGGGAGACTCTATCGGAGTCTTCGTCGTCAGCGGCCATGCTAAGCATCGAGAGGTCGATCGCATCGATCCCCTCGACTTCGTGAGGTAGGAGGCTAATCTCCTCGACGCCCTCACTGCTAGCTGCCTCTTTCTGTACAAGTGTGGCCACCTCCTTTGGAATTTCGGCTTCGCCTTCCGCAGGAGTATCTGGTGCCGGCGTATCAACCACCTCCGGCTGCTCGCGGCGCTTGTGCACATGCACCGGTACAGTGCCAAACCTGTACCGCAGGACACACTTGCAATTCTTAATGGCCTCTATCGATCGGTCGTCGACCCCGATCGTCAAGACCTTGCCATTCTTCTCGTCCCTTGAACGGAAGATTCTCCACAGGTTAGTGTGCAGCCCCTCGTTTTGTGCGATGAGCAAATCGAAGAGCTGTTTATTATCCTTCCCTGCAGCCTTCGGGAGGTAAACAGTCAGCAGATGTACGCCGGGTATGAGGTCCCCGTCGCACGTTGCCAGCTTTACCCCCTTCCAGCCAGGTAGAGTGGGGACTAGGCCCTTGAGCCATTCTGCTGTGTCGGCACTTGCACAGTCAACCAGTATGAGTCCTGGTCGAAAGTGTATGCCATCGAATCGAATCGATCCAGCCCTTACACATTTCTGCCACAAGTGCATCTTCAATCTGACCCTGCTCCTCTCTGGAGAGTATGTTAACAGGGAAAGATGCCGGGAGTATTGCCAGTCTAACGCCCTTGGCGGCACCCGCATAGGTGACTCCTGGCCTCCTGACTCCCGCCTTCTGTTTTTGTACAGTCCGAGTTGGCACCTCAGTCTTAGTCTTCTTGACCGCATTGCCCTCCTGAGGGCTGATCTCGGCCGCGCCCCTCTTCTTCGCGTCAAGCGAGGTAGGTTTTGCGCGGTCCAAGACCTTTTGCTTGGCCTGGTCTGGCGTTAAGCCCTCCTTGAGATAGCGCAAGTACCATTTGGCACCTGCGCCACTCAGCCCAGTCTCTTTCCTGGTCTCTGCGAGCTTGCCCGGCTTGAGAGCTTGTCCGGATGTCAGGCCAGTACTCGTCGAGGGTTGTGGTATCGCGTCCTTGGGCGCCGCAGCACCCGCAGACCCCACTATCACCCGACTTTCCTTCCGTTTGTCCTGCGTCCCGGTCCTTTCTGGTTTTGGCCCAAATTTACCTACTTTGGTGCCAAAGGTGCCAGATAATGTACGTCTTGCCGTCTTCATACTCCTAGGAGTAGAAACCTGGGCGTCAGTGTCCTGGATATGCTCCACCTGACGCGCCAGTTGTGTTGCGGTATAGGAACCCGCTGCTGAGTTTAATTTCCTCAAATTCTTCTCCATAATAGTTCCCACGAGTGTGGGGGTCTGGAGGTCCGCCGTGCCATAGCCCCCGATAGCACGGTAAGCCCACAGTTACTCTCTGAGGCGGGCAGGTATCAGAGAGGCTCCGTTAAAATACAGCCGGTATTACCCCCTGGCTGCAAACCAGTCCAATAGGCACGGGTCGCGTGACACCTTGGATTAGGGGGGGAGGATGAGGAAAGGGTGGATTGAAATAAAAGAGGTGGGAGAGTGGAAATTTAAGGGAATCGACTAGTTAGCCAGCCGCTACGGGCAGAGACAGGACCCTGCCCGCAGTGGCTGTTACCGGTGGCCACCACGAGGAGGTCTAGTCTAGTTTCCGCTCTAGTCCTTCTCGCCCACCAACCGGTATAAGGACCCGGCAGATGGACGACAAGAGCAGGCGACAGACCACCTTATGTCCATATGTTAATATGTCTTCCAATTCGTCTGTCTGATGGAAGGTATTCACAATTGCTTTCGAAAAAGTTGAGACATGAAAATGAAATTTGCTACAAACACTTTGGAAATCACGAGAAAAACATATTGCCTAAAATGGGCGTGGTTTGCCCCTTCTTAACAGGGTTGCCATATAAAGATATTTTTCAAAATATGATCTTTTCAATATTTACCGTCCGTTTAGGGATATTTTTGTCTAAAAATAGGTGTGACATGCCTCTTTAACCCCTTGAGATACATAATAAGACATTAGTTTAACTTTTAGTGAGGAAAGTTGTACTTGTCAGATAACCTTTTCCGTGCTTTATAAAAGTCAATGAATAAATTAGATTTTTTAAGAAAGAGTTTGCCTACTTTTACAAAAGTGGTTTAAGTGTCTCTAAAGAACATTTTAATGCATGACAACAAGATTTTAGCCTATTTTAATATTGTTAAAAATAAAGTCTGTATGAAGAGTAGGCGTGGCCACAGGCGAATTTTTTTCATTTTTGGAATAAATCATCTTCTACTTATGGGAAACCGTTATGCAAAATTTCAATCCTTTATCTTTTTTATTACCGAAGTTATTAAATCTTTTGTTATACATTCGGAAACCAAAAAATGTGCTGCAAAAAAGTGCTCAAATTAAAAAACCCAAAAACACGTGTAACTTTATTTTTGATCTTCTACTAGAATCAGTTATTAAAATATTGAATTATTTTGTTTGCTTCTGATTATGCATATTTCTAAACCTCTTAACCCGGCATCGGTGTGGTGGGGTATACCATACCCCAGAGGTTGTATTTTTGTAAATATTACGCCTATCCATTTTTTGTGGGCACTATCGCTTCTAGTAGCTGTTTATAACAGTCCAACCTTACACATTTGCTATCCAAAAACAACTTGAGTTTTACCAGATTTCAGTCACATCCCGCTAAAGTTCATTGGGGTATGACATACCCCACCACACCAATAACGTAACTTTTTCTGTAAATGATTTTTAATTCAAATTGATATTTTTGATGGTCTAGTAGTCATCGATTTATTAAAAAAACTCACCGGACGGAAACATAAGAGGCAAGTACCAACTGTCCAACTGCTACGTGCAAGAAAAGCTCCCAGTTCAGTATTCGCATTTCGTCGCCGTAGAAAACGAATGTCGTATGTTCCATTGAACTTAATAGCACATACGACAATCGTTTGTCGTATCATATGTGCCAAAAAATATCATTATTTTTGTACATCATCATGATTCTGTAAATCCTTGAGATAATGCGAAGCTGTACCAAAACGTCGTCAGTACAGCACACAATGTTCGGTTTGTCTGAGAGCAAAAACCTTATATATCTTGCAAAAAATGCGCTAATTTGGAGACCCTGTATTTCACTACTATTTCACCGTAGCTACCGAAAATTATATGTCACATAACTACATGTATATCGTTTTTAAAACCGACTATGGTTTTTGGAAAAGTATGCAATGTAATTTTTTTAAACCCCATTTTATGAAGTCAACCTATAAATTTCAGTATTTTTCGTTTATTTTTCTTATATTTGTTATTTTCTTTTCAAAATTGCTTGCACAAGAAATTTTTTTGCATTTTCTTACGTAAAATGAAATGAAGAATAATATGTAATTGCTATCTTTTATATTTGTGTTGTTTCGTGGGCTTGGTGCTATATAAAGTTTTGGGGTATGTCATACCCCACCACACCAATAACGTAATTTTGTTTCACCACACCAACGCCGGGTTAACTTCCGACTGTAGGGTACCAGCTCCTGGTGGGGATAATTAAAAAAAAATGACACCATACAATTCTCTGAGGAATTTTGAAGATAATAGCGAAGTTTCAGTTCTCTAGTTCAAAAACTATAGATTCTAAAGCTCAAAACAGACGATGCGAGCGTTTTTGCCTGTTTCTTCCCAACGTGCGGCGCTGTATTTCGAGTGAAAAAAAGGGACAAGTTGCCAGGTCAGGTGTTTTCAGTCAGGTATTTTCATGTTAACCGATGCGGCAACACAGCACACCGACGATTTTGACAGAAGCGATAAACAATCGGCCGGTGGCTTGCTACAACCTTATAATTGAACCATGGTAAATCCCATGATACAATTATAAAGGTGAGATCTTCCTTGACAGCTTGTTTTTGACACTGTCTTATACAACGAGAACCAATGTTGTCTAGTACGCTTTCAAAAGAAGGGGAAAAACGACGAAGTAAATTAAAAGTTTCAAATACAAATTAATAAATAGTTATTGCAGCAAAAGGTTTAAGGTTAGTTTATTATTGTGCGCATTTTATTTGATTTTTTATATTGATTATTTTTTATCTTTCTATTTATTCTAAAATGAATGCGACATGTAAAAAATGATTTTTTTACTTCGCGGGGCAATTCGACATTGGAGGCTTCGTCAAGAAGTTTGTCGCTTATTTTTTCAAATACCGCTACTTCACAACTATTAATTTTGTTAAAGGCAACATTGTTATTTGTATCGCCTATAGAAATGAATGCTGAAATTTGTTCCCCCTTTTTGTTTAAAAGCATTAAATACAACATTCTTTTCATCGACGTTTCTATAAGACAGAATGTCAACCAATTTTTTCAGTTTTCTGTCAATGAAGAACTCACCTTTATAATTTCATCATGGGTAAATCCCATGATACAAAAATAGAAGGTAGAGCCGTTGCTTCTTCTCAGCCGCCATGTTGCACATCTGACACTAAAGGTCTTTTTGACGCTCTTCTTTCAAAATGTGCTACCGTACTGTTGTTAGAAAATCCCTTGAACATTTTCTTACGTCAAGCCGCGTCTGGTGTCTGGCGGCGATGAAAATTATACATACGTTAACAGTGCTGCCGAACGTACTACTATAGTAGTATTTTACTACTATTTCGTCACTCGTACTACCGTACTACCCACAGGCCGATTATACTACTATTTTCTGAAATATACTAAGTGTACAAAAAACAAAAATTACGATATAAAAGTTATGTTTAGCTTTGATGTTAAAAAACAATTTGCCGAAAACATAAAATGGTCCTTTCGCTTCCACTTTGGGCCTTTTTTTGGAAAATTTTGGTACAACAAATTTTAGTTGAGTGGCAACCGTAATTCTATGTAGGGCTATTAGAAAAGAATATACAAACATGTTACCGAACTGAACATTGCTGAAGGCCGAAATTTAAACCAACATTGCCGTTTTAACAATAACAATATAATAATAAAGAATGTACGACATTGCCTTTAAAAGTCGTCTTTGCTGTTTTTTATTTCCAACCAAATATCCTTGGTTTGTGAGCAACTCTATCACTTGTGTCATGGCACAATAAACAAGGTAATAGCATCCCCGCAACACCAAAAACCACATGTATTTTGTTGGTAGGATCGTTTATCGCTACTGTCAAATTCAGCTGTCACCTTCCGACGAAAGAGGGAGAAACTGAAAACAGACAAAAGTGATTGTTGCCAGACGGTGCTGTATTTGAGTAAAAAAACGGGAAAAGTGCTCAGGTCAGTTGTTTTCAGTCAGGTATTTTCATTTCAACCGATGCGGCAACACCGCACCACTGCTGTCACCGACGATTTTGACAGAAGCGATAAACGATCAGCCGGTGGCTTGCTACAACCTTGTAGTTGAACCATGACTTGTGTTCCAAGGTGACAATTACACCTTTTTAACCGCGTTGCCAAATGCTGTTCGTACAATACTTCACAGGATTGTAATTAAATGATTTAAGCTTTTGATAAAGTGTTTAACTTTGAAAACAGCGCAACGGATGCGAAACCCAAAAATGAACATCATGAAATAATAGAGCAATATTACCGTATTTAAATACAAAATAACCCAATATTTTTGCATATTCTTGTAGGAATCTTTTAAAATTTGATAAAGACAATAAAGTGGTTGTTGAGACGTCGACAAGTCAGAAAAAATTAAACTGAGATGAAACGTGTAATTCGCAATCATTGGAATATGCTGATAAAAGTGTATAAAATCGTTCGATTTCCCTTGGTCTTGGCATTTTTATTCAACCACTCCAAATTAGGGCTAAATCCCGCTGAATTATTAATCATACAAATTAATTTTGAAATTAAAAATGTATGATCAAAGTTGTGCCATTTTGAAAAAAATATAAATTAAAAATATTGTTCGTTGTGTTTCGTTTCTTTTTGCTGTTGATTCGTTTCTCTTGTTTGTTTGCTTGAAGTGCTAAAAGTAATATTCGAACGATATTTGATATTAATAAAAAATGTTAATAACACATAATTTTTGTTATGGAATTTTAAACTTTAGGTATTTAAAACTACTTTAAACCGACTACCAAAAAATCTTTAAAAACAAATAGTATATTTTTCAGCAATATATTTTTCTTTATTTTTGTTTATAAAAATATCTTCTAAATGGGGTTTTTAGAGTTTATCCGTAGACAAATAGTTATAAATTGGTCTGAATTAGGCGATATATATTCTAGATATGCACATATTAAACTACTATATTGTTGAAAAGATCTTGCCTTCATCATTCCACTATTATATGAAGTACATTTTGGTTAAGATTAAGTATTTTATCAAAGCTTTATAAATTTTTTCCGTTGAAGTCCATCACAAAAGAAGTATTATTATGCATACTAAATTACTATTAGTGTATAATAAAAACATATAAAATTTGTTTATATTACATTGTTTCTTTCACTTTTTTATAAATCAAATTGTTAATGTGTTTTGAAACTTAGTATTTGATTTAGTAGTTGATGAATCCTTGCGATTGTGAAGAAAATATGCATGTGTACTACTCAAAGTCCATAAATACTACCCAAAAATCATAACATGTACTACTGAAACAAAATTGAAAACGGCAGCACTGTACGTTAATCTCCTTTCAGAGGGGGGATTACGTAAGCCAACTTCGGAATTCCTGCAAATTTTACAAATTTTGAATACCATTTTCACCAACATTAACGGTGAAAGGTTGGTGGAAACACCAAACTACGTGGAACAGTTATTAACTAACAGTCAAAATTGCACGGTTTTAGAGCAATGTGTTGCGAAACGTTTTTTTTTTAGGCCGAACATTTTTTAGGATACGGTTTTTCAACAGCAATTTGAAAACACAAAAAAAATGAATATTAGTAAGAAATTAAAAAAAAAACAATTACATAATAATTTACCTTTGTATTATTTATTGTGTTGTTGCTTGTCTAACTGTCAATAATACTACTAAACACACACATTGAAATGTTCGTGTTTATTTTAAAAAAGATCTAAAAATCCTTAGAACCTTAAATAGCCCTAATTTAGTATTACAACGAAGTGGCATCACGACCCAAGCTTTTGACAAATACGAGAATCGTCAATAAGCACGTTTAGTGTCAAAACAAATTGCAGCGGTTCTACCTTCTATATTTGTATCATGGTAAATCCTAAGTAGCGACACTCTTTGACAACTGGGCATCAATTTTTTCTGAAGGCTTCTGTCAAATTATTGTTGTTCACACGTAGAATTGTCACTGTGGTGAATAAGTACACAACTGGCAGGGTTACATTTACAAAAATTCTGTAAAATTCACAGTTTACATGAATTTGTCAAGTGTATTTTAAACGATCTTTTATTTTGCTTTTTGCGACTATTTATGCTGGCATGAGAAGGGAAAATAAAGTTAAATATTAAAATATTAAACAATTTTAAGTAAATTCGAATGCTTTATACAACCAACTCGGCCCGGCAAGAAATATTCACCACAAATTATTATCAGTAGTAATTTGAAATGCATCGTTTATATTTTTAAAGTAGCAAAGAAGGACATTTTGTACGTACGATATATTTATATTAACCCTAGTGTGTGTGCTAAAATAACACCCTTACCCGTGTAACGAGGTACCCGGAACCCCAGTACAAATTATATGAAAAATTCTAACTGTTTGTTCACATTATACGAACTTCTGCCTTTCTGCTTAGTTTTAAAGCTCTCTGTAATATAAAAATATATTTTATGATTCGATAAAAAAGTGATTTGGGTACCCGGGTACCCCATCACACACATAAGGGTTAATTTATAAAGACTGCAATTTTTTCCCCATATTTTTGCAGCACAATGCCTAGAAAGTATGTCTGTAGATACAAGGAAGGTGTGGGACTTCAACGATTTCTGAGGGAATCCAATGAATAAAATTTTAAATTCGAGAACGAATTTTATATCATTGTGAAATTTTAAAATAATTTGCTTGATTTTTTTCAAGTCCAAAATTGGGGATCAGGACTGCTTATATGCACTGTTTTTATTTCATCTCAAAAATTCAAGCTAAGTTTTAAACTTAGACCTCTGATTTGTGTTTAGCAGCTTAAAGTATATTGAAATTAACTAGTAAAGCCCAACAGAGATTCAACATTTTGGTGGTTGGCAAATATAAAGTCGAAAACCTCAACCCAAAATCTAGTGTGATTCATTGTTTAAGGGGGCTTTCCCGTTTTCCGGTTTCAAAAAATCGTTTTTTTTTACAGAAATCGATTTATAAATACTATAACAATATGAAGCCAAAGTTTCATAATGAAATATGCGATAGTTTTGAAGTTATAGCCAAAAATGTTTCGGCGCGCACAGTTTCTGTGGGCAACTGCGCGCAATCATTCGCCTCACATCGCGACAACCAGCGCATCCAACAAGCGGAGACAAGAACGTCAGCTGCGACTAAAATCGCTCGTATAGAGGCCCGGGAACAAAAATCACTTCAAGATGAGTTTTATGAGGCTGAGGAGGGTATACTATATGGACCTGGTATTGACGGAACATCTAAGTTGCAAAATGTAATTATAAAATAACGAAAACCCTTTAAAAAAACTTTAAACGCGTTTTTCTCGAAACCATGTTTTTGTGACGTTTTTTACACTTTTTTCGGATCTAATGAACCGATGTGGATAAAACTGAATTTCACGTGTTCACAAATGAATTCTCTATCGCACATCATAGGATTTTTTCAATATTGTGAAATTTCGATTTTTAACAACACTTTTAGTACCAAAATTTTGTACCAAAAACGATTTTTTTTTTCAAATTTGCGCCAAATTTCACCAAGGTGAAATTTTTCAAAAATCCTCCGATGTGCGATAACTAAAACTATGTAATTAATGAAAATGATGGTCAATTTGATTTCAGATAAACCGTACCCGAGAAAAGTGTAAAAAACTGGGAGTATGTTTTCCAAACAAGGCAACATAAGTACTTGGCAAGCCGGCGGCCATTTTGATTTTTTTTCCAAAAAAAAATTTTTTTTCAACTCACTATTGTAACAACAAACAAAATAAAAAATAATTACAACATTTTATCAAACTGTCTTTCCAAAATTATTTCTTGAAAAACACCTCATTTTTCGACGAAAAAACGGGAAAGCCCCCTTAATATGATGCCACTGCTACGGTGTCGCTCCTTCATTCATGAAATATTCCTCGAATTCTTGCCAAATTTGCTTGGCGTTTTGGGAAATATTTCCACGATTTGCTTCCAATAACAAGATAGACAAGAGCACAATGAGTTACTTGAGGCCGGCTATCTTTGCCTCTCGCCCGCAATGGTATCACCGTTATTATAAACACGATCACCCACATTACTAGATCCTTCCCGCACCATTAAAAAGTTGTGCGATAATAATGTATGCGTTTCGGTGGTTATTAATTTCGTATTGAATAGGGTTTCATTTTATGAGTTTTTAGGAGAAACGCATCATCAGCTAAAAATACATGCGGCACTTCCATGGAACGACTAGGTAAAGGCTTTCGTGGTGGCAAATTCAATGTATCATTGTAAAGCGAATTCGCGAATGTGCATGTGCACAATGGAATGGCAGCCTTTGTAATTATAGTATACGCTGCCCGCATTTGGTGGAGCGATCATACTGACATGTTTGCCATCAATAGCACCCAAACAATTGAGAAAATTCCAAACATTTTCGAATTTTTCCTCAATTTCTGCCCAACTCTCTGTGCTTTCTGGTACCTATAATGAAGGCAAATATATCGTCGCTGGAATAATGAAATAGTGTAACATGAAAAGTATAGTTTTGAGAAAAAGGTATTGGAAGTTTTTTATAATCCAATCGATCTACTTTAAACTTTAATTGTACGCGTGTTATTTAAAATATTTACATCTTAAATACACCAAATTTTTCACTGATAGCTTAGCTGTTAACGGAATTATTAGAAGAAGATCGTTATTTGTGTATCTTTGTGAAGGTTAGGGAATTCTTTGGCGTAACCCTACTACTTAACTAGCATGCAGACAATGCAGTATGTATGGCATCGAGCACCTTTAGGTATAGTTTTTGAAATATTGCATTGTGGTATTCTGAACAAATACTGCAATGAACGAAATGAATTGCCGGTCGCCAAAAAATGTAACTCAAAGCCAACCGCGCTTCTTTTTTTTTAGCAACGGAAAAACCCATGTTGAACGTGGGCGCATTTTTCCCTCACTTGCGTCAAGAAGAAGTAAAATAGTCCAGCAGAAAATACTTGCATCACATTTTCTGTGTCCTACGACTGCAATGTCGTATTCTGCGTGAAAATTTTATTTTAAAAGGTTTTACTTCAATAATTCGATTCAATTACCAATACCTGTAACCAACAAGAAATGCATTCGCAATTGCACACATTTTTTTTTAATTTGGGACACGAATTTTCAAAACCTTATAATATATGGACGAATGTACACAAATGAAATTCGTGAAAAATTTTTACAAATTTCCCCACATTCGTACACGAACAAAAATTCGTCACGCCTAAAAATTCGAGGAGTTGGACGCATCGTATAATATTGTTACGAATGCTAGTTCTAGTGGGCTAGAACGTATCACTGGATTGCGCAATTTGAAGATAATACAACTTTAATTATCCAAACGCAGTCAATAAAAACCAACAATCACTTTATTTTACAGATTTACACTTCACTGTTCTTACACTTAATTATTTGCTTAATTACTCCGTGTGGCACCTTCACTTATCTAAACCAAGACTGACTCGCTGCGCCGTACCCGGCTGCCTTTTATACCTGTCCGGTTATCGCGCAGATCGTTCTCCCACATTCCAGAGTGGACTAAAGGTTTCCATGATGATCGCGGGCCATCATTGCCAGATTGGACTAAAAGTTTCCATTATCGCGGCCATCATTGCCAGGTTGGACTAAAAGTTCCCATTATCGCGGCCATCATTGCCAGGTTGGACTAAAAATTTCCATTATTATCGTGGCCGTCCTTGTGAGATTGAATGATAGCACGGTGCGTAGCGACCGGGTTGCTTTGCACAACGACAGACTGTTTTATCGTTACAATATGTTCCAATACACAAATTGTTTCGTCATATTTTGGTCAATTTTTATACGAATTTGTGCTACGAATTATTAAGTGTTGCTGTGTTATTGTAAAAACGTAAAATCATTCGACTCAATTCCGTGCAGCATTTTCGAAATGTTACGTGGGAGTTATGTTATCGGGACTTCAGCAAACGTTATGTGTTTGACCGCGATTATAAGTCAAAGCGAAGTTCGGGACTCTTATATAGTGGCTGCCCCAGCAGCGAAGTGAAATAATTGCTTATGAAAAAAAAATCTCGTGCTCTCGTGATTGTTGTTTCTGTGGCCAAAAGCAATAAGCGCTTAGGTGGACTTAAGAAAAAACTGAGTTATTTCTGTGGTTAAAAGCGTAAGTCCATTAGTACCTTCTATTTTGAGCAGCACAAGGAACATGCTAGCACCCTTAACTCAATGATATCTTAACTCGACTTAAGCTTTTATCGTTTTTGACCACAGAATTGTACTTCACTACTTTGTGTTCCTTTCACTCTACTGTAGATTAATGTACATGTAATAGGTTAGGTTAAAAAAACAGTTAACAAATTTGATTTTACAATGCGCAACCACTTTAATTAAAAATACGTTGAAAACTCTAAAACGTTATTGCCTCAAACAGCAGTTTCTGACTTACGCTGTTGTTGTTGGTTAAGTGGCTGCCTCTGTATGAGACACACTTAGGCCTATGGGCCCGTTGTGATACCACAAATTCCACCCGTTTGAAATGTGTATGCAACACTGTTTTTTCCAACATGTGATACAACACACATTTCAAACGGATGCACAGTGTTTCGTGTAGAACAAGCTAGCTGGACAAAAATATTTTTCAGGATTTTTCGTTTCATATGTGGCTTTTTATTTCATATACATATATTTTTTTAGTTTAATATG
The DNA here is from genome assembly GCA_963971225.1 of Melieria omissa. Classification (NCBI taxonomy): domain Eukaryota; kingdom Metazoa; phylum Arthropoda; class Insecta; order Diptera; family Ulidiidae; genus Melieria; species Melieria omissa. The sequence continues at coordinate 48,467,910 of OZ020269.1, read as the reverse complement.
TTTTTTTGATAACTATATACATATAGGAATATATATACATACACATATATATGGATATATACATTAAGGAATTAAATAGTTCCAGTCTAAGGACTAAACGGAGACAAAGAGATGACCTACCAGAAGTACTGATAAGTTGATTTATGCTGCGTAGATATCTGTACGGTTGTCCACTAGAGAAATTCAGCAAGTGTTATCAAAACTGCGAAAAGTGAGACTCAAGAATCTCTGAACGAGAAAAATTAAAAAAAATGCGAGATTTTTGAGTAATGAAGAAGTTTTAGCATACTACGTAGATAGCCAATTGACTACTCATGCACACAAAAGGACTCGGAAGTGGAGCCCAAGCTGGTCATAAGGTATTTCCGTCTTTTTATAGTGTTAGAAAGGCAAAAGCTGGTTGTTATCCAGAGCAAATTGATGTGAATGAAACGCTTAAAATAAAGTTCAAGCAGTTTTAGACAAAACTGTTGATAATCTAGTCTTAGCACAGCAGGAAGTTCTTGTCAATTTATTACATACTTACAGTTTTCTTAATTCTCTCAGACATTATCATCACTGTTCATTTATTAGTAATTACTATGAGTGACAGAACCATGAAAACTAGATACAGCAGGGGTACCAATTGGTTCATTAACACTAGTAGGCATTATCGTCCTTAAGCTGCCACTTTTTTACATAAAGACGGTACTAATGTGGAGCAGACATTCAAAACACCTAATCCAAGCCTGCAGTGTAGATAAAGCAAAACCTAGATTTTCTCGGTTGGGTACAAACTCTTTTGTCTCGTCGTTCATTATTTTTAGATTTACTCCACATATAAAGCACCTTTGAGTAGAAGACATTTCAATCAAATCATTACAACAAACTTTCCCAGTCATGGTTAGAAGCATATTATGTTGGAAAGTAACTTTAAATTCTTCTAGAATGCCCTTTGTCGGTACTATAAAGCTTATCGCTTCCAAAACTTTGTTCGTTTAAGAAACAATAAAATCTTTGATTCTTTGGGAAAAAAAAATATATGGCAGACGACAATATATGGTAGAAGGCGGTCGAGACGTTTCCCCAAATTGCAAGGGAACGAATGAAAATTCATCAGTGTAACCACTGATAAAAATTTTTCCATTATCTCTTCATTTCTTGTTTCACTTGAGTGTTCCAACCACATTTCAAAAAACTTAAATTTTATTTGTAAACATATCTAAAAAAAATAAAATAAAATAGATGTGCAAAAAATTCGCAATGGTTTTTTGTTCCATCTATTAGTAGGCACTTATGAGCAGAATATATATAAAAATTGCAGAGGTGACATCGGGAGACATCTTATTTTTTCACCTTTGAAATTAAAATTTTGGGGAAAAAATCGCTTACTTTCTTAATCATGGCACCTTACAAATAATTAATATAGCTTAATTTATAGTACAAGGCAATGTAAAAATACTTCTTACCCTTATGCTCATATTCCATAATAAAAAAAATGCCACCGATTTTTCACAGTAATTTTTTTTATATAAAACAATTCAGACAAACTATGCAAACGAATTATTAAAATTTTCGGTTATCCGATATATTCGTCTATATTACTCACTATATAAGAGGTGCCGATGTGTTATTTTCACACAGATCTTAATGTATGAATGTTTATATTCACTATCTATTAGAAAAATCAGAAAATAAAGATGTCGTTTTTGTCCAGTTAGCTTGTTCTAGGCGAAACACTGTGGGATGGGGGGAAAGGGAGGGAGGGGACCTACAGTTTAACGCCGAATCCGAACGGCGATTGGCAGTTTTTTCTTTCACACTTGGAGGTTTTGCCATTGCCTGCCAAGAGCGCACTTGTGCGATTCTTGTAATTCTCATTTCCTTCATGTGGATAGCGATAGAAGTAAATGAGTGTTCTTTCCAGCCCAAGCCAGGAATCGAACCTGGAGCGCTCGGTATGAGAAGCCAGCGCGCTGCCCGCTGAGCTATCGAGGCCGACTACGACTTACGCTGTACTTTTGACAAAAAACTTTGTGGTGCAGTATCAAGTTTCAGAAGTGTTGTTAATGTTTTTTTTTTAATGTTTACACATATTTAAGTAAATCTTTAACCCCTTAACTGGTTAATTTTTTTTGAAATCTTTTTCTGCTTTGCTTAATTATTTTCCAGCAAAGACGAATATACTCGACATAAGCAGAGTAAAATGTTTCTGCCCGTAAATGTATGCAATTATGACTAAAAATCAAACGTTGCATGTTGGTTTTTTTAGAAAATATATTTATTCATTATTTTAAGTAAGTAAGATAAGTACTTAGCCTCAACGCCCGATGGTGCCACTATCGTAAAATAAATTCACTATCGTGTAGTACATCCTCGTAGACGGCTACTGTCAAAATTTCAGCCATATTGGATTTGTAGTTTTGTTTTGACCGCGTGTGGAAACGAACGTGTCCGCGGATTTTAGAAAAATGGAAAAGAGCAATATCGGTCGGTGATTCGCCAAATTGGTCGCATTAGGCTTCGAACAGCTGCCCCATCCACCGTATTCTCCAGATTTGGCCCCGTGTGACTTCTTTTTGTTTAAAAAATTGAAAAAGTCACTCGCCGGGCAGAAATTTAAGTCGAATGAGGAGTTTATCGCCGCCACGGAGGCCTCCAGAAAACGTATTTTTCAGACGGGTTAAAGAAGTTGGAGCATCGCTGGGTCAAGTGTTGAAAGGAGACTACGTTGAGAAATAAATCGCAACTTTTCCAAAATTTTCGTTTTTCTTTTGTAGGCTAAGTACTTATCGGACCACCCTCGTATCTTAAACTTTTCTTCTCTTAACTATTATAACGCACAATTAACTGAGAAACGCATACGGAATACGTTTTTATTTGCAAAAAACCGTTTTGTAACCGTACTCCCCCAGAATTTGTTATTTTAGTTAAAGACAAGCTATTGTGTACGTGGCCGACAAGAAGATCTCGAGGCCGCATGCGCAACGTGGCGGATTGCTATGGACGTCGCCGGCCCATTCCCAACTAGCACTCAAGGCAACAAATATGTGCTGGTGGTAATGGATTACTTCAGCAAATGGCCCGAAGTGTACCCTATTCCTAACCAGGAGGTCACTACGATCTCGGAAAAGCTAGTAAACAACTGGGTAGCCAGGTTCGGAGTTCCGTTGGAGTTGCACTCAGATCAGGGCCGGAATTTGGAGTCTGCGCTATTCAAGGAAGTGTGTGAGCTGCTGGGGATAAAGAAAACGCGTACCACTCCTTTACACCCACAGTCCGACGGCATGGTGGAACGCTTTAACCGGACACTGGAAGAATACCTGCGGAAAGTGGTAGGCAGGAATCAAAAGGATTGGGACACGCATATCCCCCTGTTCCTGATGGCGTATAGGTCAGCCCCGCACGACACGACAGCCCGAGCAGTGTTCGGCACCGAGTTGCGGTCACCCGCTGACTTGAAGTTCGGGGTAGTCAGCACGACGGGAGGTGCTAGGACGGACTACGTGGTCAATAAGCGAGCGGAACTGGAGGAAATTCACCAGTTTATAAGGAGCCGCACCAAGCTGGTCAGCGATAAGGTGAAAACCAGATATGATCTATGGGCCAACTCAGCAGGGTTCCAAGAAGGCGATCTGGTAATGCTCTACAACAGTGGAGGAAAGGCTTGTCTCCGAAACTTCAAGCGTCATGGGAAGGACCGTACGAAGTCATGACTAGGTTTAACGACGTGGTATACAGGATTCAACGTTGCAGCAATAGAGGCGCTAAGCTGAAGGTAGTCCATTTGGAGCGCCTGGCGCCTTATCACAGCGGAGCCTCGTAACTTGTTCGGGACAAACAAGTCTAAGTGGTGGGTAGTGTAACGATAAGACAGTCTGTCGCTGTGCAAAGCAACCCTGTCGCTACACGCCGTGCTATAATTAAATCTGGCAACGACGGCCGCGATAATAAGGGAAACTTTTAGTCCAACCTGGCAATGGTGGCCGCGATAATAAGGAAAACTGTTAGTCCAACCTAGCAATGATGGCTGCGATAATAAGGGAAACTGTTAGTCCAACCTGGCAATGATGGCTCGCGATCATCATGGAAGCCTTTAGTCCACTCTGGAATGTGCGAGAACGATCTGCGCGATAACCGGGCAGGTATAAAAGACAGGCGTGTACGGCGCAGCAGTCAGTCTTGGTTTAGGCAAGTGGCACCTTCACCTTCATTACACGGAGTAATTAAGCAAATAATTAAGAGTAAAGACAGTAAAGTGTGAAGTTTCTGAAATAAAGTGATTGTTGGTTTTTATTGACTGCGTTTGAGAAATTAAGTGTTTTTTTTATTTTAAATGGCACAATCCAGAGATACGTACCAGCCCACTAGAACTAGTATTCGTAACAATATTAACTGTGCCTTGCAATGATTGGGATTCAAAAGAAAGCAATGAAAATATTCTAATTAAAATTTGTATTTTCCCTAGATTGGTACTGATTCCAATATAGGGTGAACGAACAATGACTGGTGTGTTTCCAATTCATTTTGATCTTGAGTTGAAGAGAAGATTTCGTTCTCCATTGCATAATTAATAACTGTTACAAAAAAGAAGCGTTATTGTTTCGGCAAAATAGATTTTGATGCAAGAAACAATTATAAAGTTTGATGATGGTTCTGCATTGTTTAAGGGGGTCCTCTAGTGTTAAATTTTGAAAGAATCGATTTTTTTTATTTCATATTTGTATAGTATAACTATCATAGAAAACGTATACGAACGGATTTTGTCGAATTCGTAAATGTCTCTGAGATACAGAGCCTCAAATCCGTCTCGTTCACTACACCGTAACACGGTTTTAAGACTTTAAACGCGTTTTTCTCGAAAACACATTTTTTACCATTGCGCCATGATTCCGTCAAAACTAATTGACCGATTCACTTGATTCTTGTTTTGCTGTACTCAAAACGTTTTGCTCCACGGGTTAACCTTCGGAGATTGCGCTCTATTGACTAGCCAATTTTATGGGGGAGTTTTTAGAGGAAAAAAGGGCGAATTTCGAAAAAAACACGTTAAAACGATGCCGCAGGTCCAATTTTGATCAGATCGGGTTCATTATAGGTCATCCTTTAATTGGAGTAATGCTTTTTAAGAGAAAATTTTTAGATTACATTTCAGAGGAACAGGGACAAAGTTAGGATGGCGGAAAGGCACCCTTAAAAGAACAAAACGTGGCCGGTACTCAGCTGGCGGACCCCAACAGTGTTCGCGGTGGAACGTGGAAAATATTTTTTGTTTATGATTCAATATGTAAAGAATAAATATACGAAGAATTATCTCATTATCATTTGCAGTTTCTGAACAAAAAACCCCAAAAAAGCTTTAAAAACACCGTTTGTACTAGAAGACCCCCCCTAATTAATAAATGGTACAAAAAAGAAAATATATTTTTTATGTAAACATATTGTTACGAAAATCCAAGTTTGTTTTCCAAGGTTCGTTTTGATTGTGTTTGAAAATAAAACAACTTCAATTACTCAGGCAAAAAACGCAGTTAGAAATCAACAATCACTTTATTTACAGATTTACACTTGTTCTACTTTACACTACTACTATTGCACACAGACTCGACTCATTGCGCTGCACACTGCTGCTTTTATACCAGTTTTCTTATCGCGCCGAAGTATCTTGCAACTTCAAATTGGAAAGCGCTCGACCATTCTCGCACAGCCCATTTCTTCGAGAACCATCCTTGCCATATCGGACTATACCAAGGGAATTATACCAAATTTGCCGTACTTCAAAGTGCATGCCTAAAAGTATGCTTGGAAAAGCGTTCATGCACAGCACAGAGTGCCTCTTCGTTTCACTGCCCATCACTTAGACTTGTTCGTCCCGAACAAGTACTGAGGCTCCGCCGGAGCAAGACGCCAGGCGCTCCAAATGGACTACTTTCAACCTGGCGTTTCTGTTGCCGCAGCGTTGAACCCTGTACACCACGTCATTAATCCTGGTCACGACCCTGTACGGTCCGTCCCATGACGTTTGAAGTTTCGGAGACAAACCTTTCCTCCGCTGCGGGTTGTAAAGCATTACCAGATCGCCTTCCTGGAACCCTTCTGGGTTAGCCCGTAGACCATAGCTCGCTGTTAACCTACTTTCGAGTCGTTGAGTGCGGCTCCGCGATCTCCTCCTCGGCCCTTTCGCAGCCGAACACCAATTACAACCTCTGATCCACTCAGCGACAGACTCCTGGCATCCTACCCAATAGAACCGCCTTCTTATCTTGGCGACAGTTTTTGCGATGCCTAGGTGCCCTCCACTGGAGTCGTTATGGTTTGCCTCGATGACATCGTCGATTCGGCCTCTCTGGACCCCTTTTAGGGATTTTCTGGTCCTGCTATCCCTGCTCTCCCACTCGCGGTATAGGCAGCCATCCTGCAGACGTAGACTTTGCCACTGTGCCCAGTAAGCCTTCGCGATCGGGCTCTCACCAGCCATCTCCTGCCAGTCCGGCCGTAATCTCTGCGCTTTGCCTTTGATGGTCTTCGCGAGATCCGTATCCTTGCGCTGGTCCTTCTGTAGCCTTTCCGCAAGCCAATCTTCCTCCTGTAAAACTCTTATCGACCGAACATCCACAATCTGTCCCTCGTTTTCGGCTTGCGAATTATGCCTGCGCTCGGTTTTGCACGAATGGTGTGGCAGAGCATCAGCCCTTATTGGCGACGTCTGATGTCCGGAACGCTTGATATGTGGCCTTGCTTGCCACATCGCTAGCAACTGACTCTAGATGACACTGCCCGCAGCCCCGCTGGTGCCTCCGAGCTCACTGTCTGGCTTTGCGTGACACGTCCAGATTGGGCTCGACGCCTTTCCGCAGATGAATGTCGAAAACTTCCCCTCCAGGCCGCCTCACACGTCAATGCGCTTGTCACCGTCTCACGGAATGTCGGCTTGCCCATCATCAATGCACTGCGTCGTGTCTCCGGGTCATGAAAACCTTCAACAAACGCCTCAATCTTCATCATCTCGAGGTCATCAGCGCCGAATTTCGGGTAGCACAACTGTACGAGCTCGTTTGCTCTTTGCCTGCGGCTCCTCAGTTCGCAATAATACAGCATTTTGCTGTGCTCGACACTGTATCTGGCTGCCAGTGCCCTTATGATGGTCTCGTATTCACCTCTAAAACCTTCTGGAACTGTTGTTATTACCTCAGCCGCAGGACCTCTTAGAGCCAATATCAGTCTCCGACCTTTCCTAACATCGGTCCACTGACTCTCCAAAGCAGCCATATCGAATTGTAGTTTGAATGTGTCGAACGACGTAGTACCATCATAAGTAGGCACTGCTATGGCAAAACTTTCCTCAACCGACTGCACCCTTGCTCGCAGCTGTACCTCTCTAAGCCGCTCGTCGATTTTTCTGTTCACCGAATCCTCCAGACTGTCAACTCGTTTGTCCCACTTGTCCATTCCATTCATTAGATTTTTTTAAGAAAGAGTTTGCCTACTTCTACAAAAGTGGTTTAAGTGTCTCTAAAGAACATTTTAATGCATGACAACAAGATTTTAGCCTATTTTAATATTGTTAAAAATAAAGTCTGTATGAAGAGTAGGCGTGGCCACAGGCGAATTTTTTTCATTTTTGGAATAAATCATCTTCTACTTATGGGAAACCGTTATGCAAAATTTCAATCCTTTATCTTTTTTATTTCCGAAGTTATTAAATCTTTTGTTATACATTCGGAAACCATAAAATGTGCTGCAAAAAAGTGCTCAAATTAAAAAACCCAAAAACACGTGTAACTTTATTTTTGATCTTCTACTAGAATCAGTTATTAAAATATTGAGTTATTTTGTTTGCTTCTGATTATGCATATTTCTAAACCTCTTAACTTCCGACTGTAGGGTACCAGCTCCTGGTGGGGATAATTAAAAAAAAATGACACCATACAATTCTCTGAGGAATTTTGAAGATAATAGCGAAATTTCAGTTCTCTAGTTCAAAAACTATAGATTCTAAAGCTCAAAACAGACGATGCGAGCGTTTTTGCCTGTTTCTTCCCAACGTGCGGCGCTGTATTTCGAGTGAAAAAAAGGGACAAGTTGCCAGGTCAGGTGTTTTCAGTCAGGTATTTTCATGTTAACCGATGCGGCAACACAGCACACCGACGATTTTGACAGAAGCGATAAACAATCGGCCGGTGGCTTGCTACAACCTTATAATTGAACCATGGTAAATCCCATGATACAAAAATAGAAGGTAGAGCCGTTGCTTCTTCTCAGCCGCCATGTTGCACATCTGACACTAAAGGTCTTTTTGACGCTCTTCTTTCAAAATGTGCTACCGTACTGTTGTTAGAAAATCCCTTGAACATTTTCTTACGTCAAGCCGCGTCTGGTGTCTGGCGGCGATGAAAATTATACATACGTTAACAGTGCTGCCGAACGTACTACTATAGTAGTATTTTACTACTATTTCGTCACTCGTACTACCGTACTACCCACAGGCCGATTATACTACTATTTTCTGAAATATACTAAGTGTACAAAAAACAAAAATTACGATATAAAAGTTATGTTTAGCTTTGATGTTAAAAAACAATTTGCCGAAAACATAAAATGGTCCTTTCGCTTCCACTTTGGGCCTTTTTTTGGAAAATTTTGGTACAACAAATTTTAGTTGAGTGGCAACCGTAATTCTATGTAGGGCTATTAGAAAAGAATATACAAACATGTTACCGAACTGAACATTGCTGAAGGCCGAAATTTAAACCAACATTGCCGTTTTAACAATAACAATATAATAATAAAGAATGTACGACATTGCCTTTAAAAGTCGTCTTTGCTGTTTTTTATTTCCAACCAAATATCCTTGGTTTGTGAGCAACTCTATTACTTGTGTCATGGCACAATAAACAAGGTAATAGCATCCCCGCAACACCAAAAACCACATGTATTTTGTTGGTAGGATCGTTTATCGCTACTGTCAAATTCAGCTGTCACCTTCCGACGAAAGAGGGAGAAACTGAAAACAGACAAAAGTGATTGTTGCCAGACGGTGCTGTATTTGAGTAAAAAAACGGGAAAAGTGCTCAGGTCAGTTGTTTTCAGTCAGGTATTTTCATTTCAACCGATGCGGCAACACCGCACCACTGCTGTCACCGACGATTTTGACAGAAGCGATAAACGATCAGCCGGTGGCTTGCTACAACCTTGTAGTTGAACCATGACTTGTGTTCCAAGGTGACAATTACACCTTTTTAACCGCGTTGCCAAATGCTGTTCGTACAATACTTCACAGGATTGTAATTAAATGATTTAAGCTTTTGATAAAGTGTTTAACTTTGAAAACAGCGCAACGGATGCGAAACCCAAAAATGAACATCATTAAATAATAGAGCAATATTACCGTATTTAAATACAAAATAACCCAATATTTTTGCATATTCTTGTAGGAATCTTTTAAAATTTGATAAAGACAATAAAGTGGTTGTTGGGACGTCGACAAGTCAGAAAAAATTAAACTGAGATGAAACGTGTAATTCGCAATCATTGGAATATGCTGATAAAAGTGTATAAAATCGTTCGATTTCCCTTGGTCTTGGCATTTTTATTCAACCACTCCAAATTAGGGCTAAATCCCGCTGAATTATTAATCATACAAATTAATTTTGAAATTAAAAATGTATGATCAAAGTTGTGCCATTTTGAAAAAAATATAAATTAAAAATATTGTTCGTTGTGTTTCGTTTCTTTTTGCTGTTGATTCGTTTCTCTTGTTTGTTTGCTTGAAGTGCTAAAAGTAATATTCGAACGATATTTGATATTAATAAAAAATGTTAATAACACATAATTTTTGTTATGGAATTTTAAACTTTAGGTATTTAAAACTACTATTTAAAACTACTTTAAACCGACTACCAAAAAATCTTTAAAAACAAATAGTATATTTTTCAGCAATATATTTTTCTTTATTTTTGTTTATAAAAATATCTTCTAAATGGGGTTTTTAGAGTTTATCCGTAGACAAATAGTTATAAATTGGTCTGAATTAGGCGATATATATTCTAGATATGCACATATTAAACTACTATATTGTTGAAAAGATCTTGCCTTCATCATTCCACTATTATATGAAGTACATTTTGGTTAAGATTAAGTATTTTATCAAAGCTTTATAAATTTTTTCCGTTGAAGTCCATCACAAAAGAAGTATTATTATGCATACTAAATTACTATTAGTGTATAATAAAAACATATAAAATTTGTTTATATTACATTGTTTCTTTCACTTTTTTATAAATCAAATTGTTAATGTGTTTTGAAACTTAGTATTTGATTTAGTAGTTGATGAATCCTTGCGATTGTGAAGAAAATATGCATGTGTACTACTCAAAGTCCATAAATACTACCCAAAAATCATAACATGTACTACTGAAACAAAATTGAAAACGGCAGCACTGTACGTTAATCTCCTTTCAGAGGGGGGATTACGTAAGCCAACTTCGGAATTCCTGCAAATTTTACAAATTTTGAATACCATTTTCACCAACATTAACGGTGAAAGGTTGGTGGAAACACCAAACTACGTGGAACAGTTATTAACTAACAGTCAAAATTGCATGGTTTTAGAGCAATGTGTTGCGAAACGTTTTTTTTTTAGGCCGAACATTTTTTAGGATACGGTTTTTCAACAGCAATTTGAAAACACAAAAAAAATGAATATTAGTAAGAAATTAAAAAAAAACAATTACATAATAATTTACCTTTGTATTATTTATTGCGTTGTTGCTTGTCTAACTGTCAATAATACTACTAAACACACACATTGAAATGTTCGTGTTTATTTTAAAAAAGATCTAAAAATCCTTAGAACCTTAAATAGCCCTAATTTAGTATTACAACGAAGTGGCATCACGACCCAAGCTTTTGACAAATACGAGAATCGTCAATAAGCACGTTTAGTGTCAAAACAAATTGCAGCGGTTCTACCTTCTATATTTGTATCATGGTAAATCCTAAGTAGCGACACTCTTTGACAACTGGGCATCAATTTTTTCTGAAGGCTTCTGTCAAATTATTGTTGTTCACACGTAGAATTGTCACTGTGGTGAATAAGTACACAACTGGCAGGGTTACATTTACAAAAATTCTGTAAAATTCACAGTTTACATGAATTTGTCAAGTGTATTTTAAACGATCTTTTATTTTGCTTTTTGCGACTATTTATGCTGGCATGAGAAGGGAAAATAAAGTTAAATATTAAAATATTAAACAATTTTAAGTAAATTCGAATGCTTTATACAACCAACTCGGCCCGGCAAGAAATATTCACCACAAATTATTATCAGTAGTAATTTGAAATGCATCGTTTATATTTTTAAAGTAGCAAAGAAGGACATTTTGTACGTACGATATATTTATATTAACCCTAGTGTGTGTGCTAAAATAACACCCTTACCCGTGTAACGAGGTACCCGGAACCCCAGTACAAATTATATGAAAAATTCTAACTGTTTGTTCACATTATACGAACTTCTGCCTTTCTGCTTAGTTTTAAAGCTCTCTGTAATATAAAAATATATTTTATGATTCGATAAAAAAGTGATTTGGGTACCCGGGTACCCCATCACACACATAAGGGTTAATTTATAAAGACTGCAATTTTTTCCCCATATTTTTGCAGCGCAATGCCTAGAAAGTATGTCTGTAGATACAAGGAAGGTGTGGGACTTCAACGATTTCTGAGGGAATCCAATGAATACAATTTTAAATTCGAGAACGAATTTTATATCATTGTGAAATTTTAAAATAATTTGCTTGATTTTTTCAAGTCCAAAATTGGGGATCAGGACTGCTTATATGCACTGTTTTTATTTCATCTCAAAAATTCAAGCTAAGTTTTAAACTTAGACCTCTGATTTGTGTTTAGCAGCTTAAAGTACATTGAAATTAACTAGTAAAGCCCAACAGAGATTCAACATTTTGGTGGTTGGCAAATATAAAGTCGAAAGCCTCAACCCAAAATCTAGTGTGATTCATTGTTTAAGGGGGCTTTCCCGTTTTCCGGTTTCAAAAAATCGTTTTTTTTTACAGAAATCGATTTATAAATACTATAACAATATGAAGCCAAAGTTTCATAATGAAATATGCAATAGTTTTGAAGTTATAGCCAAAAATGTTTCGGCGCGCACAGTTTCTGTGGGCAACTGCGCGCAATCATTCGCCTCACATCGCGACAACCAGCGCATCCAACAAGCGGAGACAAGAACGTCAGCTGCGACTAAAATCGCTCGTATAGAGGCCCGGGAACAAAAATCACTCCAAGATGAGTTTTATGAGGCTGAGGAGGGTATACTATATGGACCTGGTATTGACGGAACATCTAAGTTGCAAAATGTAATTATAAAATAACGAAAACCCTTTAAAAAAACTTTAAACGCGTTTTTCTCGAAACCATGTTTTTGTGACGTTTTTTACACTTTTTTCGGATCTAATGAACCGATTTGGATAAAACTGAATTTCACGTGTTCACAAATGAATTCTCTATCGCACATCATAGAATTTTTTCAATATTGTGAAATTTCGATTTTTAACAACACTTTTAGTACCAAAATTTTGTACCAAAAACGATTTTTTTTTTCAAATTTGCGCCAAATTTCACCAAGGTGAAATTTTTTCAAAAATCCTCCGATGTGCGATAACTAAAACTATGTAATTAATGAAAATGATGGTCAATTTGATTTCAGATAAACCGTACCCGAGAAAAGTGTAAAAAACTGGGAGTATGTTTTCCAAACAAGGCAACATAAGTACTTGGCAAGCCGGCGGCCATTTTGATTTTTTTTCCAAAAAAAAATTTTTTTTCAACTCACTATTGTAACAACAAACAAAATAAAAAATAATTACAACATTTTATCAAACTGTCTTTCCAAAATTATTTCTTGAAAAACACCTCATTTTTCGACGAAAAAACGGGAAAGCCCCCTTAATATGATGCCACTGCTACGGTGTCGCTCCTTCATTCATGAAATATTCCTCGAATTCTTGCCAAATTTGCTTGGCGTTTTGGGAAATATTTCCACGATTTGCTTCCAATAACAAGATAGACAAGAGCACAATGAGTTACTTGAGGCCGGCTATCTTTGCCTCTCGCCCGCAATGGTATCACCGTTATTATAAACACGATCACCCACATTACTAGATCCTTCCCGCACCATTAAAAAGTTGTGCGATAATAATGTATGCGTTTCGGTGGTTATTAATTTCGTATTGAATAGGGTTTCATTTTATGAGTTTTTAGGAGAAACGCATCATCAGCTAAAAATACATGCGGCACTTCCATGGAACGACTAGGTAAAGGCTTTCGTGGTGGCAAATTCAATGTATCATTGTAAAGCGAATTCGCGAATGTGCATGTGCACAATGGAATGGCAGCCTTTGTAATTATAGTATACGCTGCCCGCATTTGGTGGAGCGATCATACTGACATGTTTGCCATCAATAGCACCCAAACAATTGAGAAAATTCCAAACATTTTCGAATTTTTCCTCAATTTCTGCCCAACTCTCTGTGCTTTCTGGTACCTATAATGAAGGCAAATATATCGTCGCTGGAATAATGAAATAGTGTAACATGAAAAGTATAGTTTTGAGAAAAAGGTATTGGAAGTTTTTTATAATCCAATCGAACTACTTTAAACTTTAATTGTACGCGTGTTATTTAAAATATTTACATCTTAAATACACCAAATTTTTCACTGATAGCTTAGCTGTTAACGGAATTATTAGAAGAAGATCGTTATTTGTGTATCTTTGTGAAGGTTAGGGAATTCTTTGGCGTAACCCTACTACTTAACTAGCATGCAGACAATGCAGTATGTATGGCATCGAGCACCTTTAGGTATAATTTTTGAAATATTGCATTGTGGTATTCTGAACAAATACTGCAATGAACGAAATGAATTGCCGGTCGCCAAAAAATGTAACTCAAAGCCAACCGCGCTTCTTTTTTTTTAGCAACGGAAAAACCCATGTTGAACGTGGGCGCATTTTTCCCTCACTTGCGTCAAGAAGAAGTAAAATAGTCCAGCAGAAAATACTTGCATCACATTTTCTGTGTCCTACGACTGCAATGTCGTATTCTGCGTGAAAATTTTATTTTAAAAGGTTTTACTTCAATAATTCGATTCAATTACCAATACCTGTAACCAACAAGAAATGCATTCGCAATTGCACACATTTTTTTTTAATTTGGGACACGAATTTTCAAAACCTTATAATATATGGACGAATGTACACAAATGAAATTCGTGAAAAATTTTTACAAATTTCCCCACATTCGTACACGAACAAAAATTCGTCACGCCTAAAAATTCGAGGAGTTGGACGCATCGTATAATATTGTTACGAATGCTAGTTCTAGTGGGCTAGAACGTATCACTGGATTGCGCAATTTGAAGATAATACAACTTTAATTATCCAAACGCAGTCAATAAAAACCAACAATCACTTTATTTTACAGATTTACACTTCACTGTTCTTACACTTAATTATTTGCTTAATTACTCCGTGTGGCACCTTCACTTATCTAAACCAAGACTGACTCGCTGCGCCGTACCCGGCTGCCTTTTATACCTGTCCGGTTATCGCGCAGATCGTTCTCGCACATTCCAGAGTGGACTAAAGGTTTCCATGATGATCGCGGGCCATCATTGCCAGATTGGACTAAAAGTTTCCATTATCGCGGCCATCATTGCCAGGTTGGACTAAAAGTTCCCATTATCGCGGCCATCATTGCCAGGTTGGACTAAAAATTTCCATTATTATCGTGGCCGTCCTTGTGAGATTGAATGATAGCACGGTGCGTAGCGACCGGGTTGCTTTGCACAACGACAGACTGTTTTATCGTTACAATATGTTCCAATACACAAATTGTTTCGTCATATTTTGGTCAATTTTTATACGAATTTGTGCTACGAATTATTAAGTGTTGCTGTGTTATTGTAAAAACGTAAAATCATTCGACTCAATTCCGTGCAGCATTTTCGAAATGTTACGTGGGTGTTATGTTATCGGGACTTCAGCAAACGTTATGTGTTTGACCGCGATTATAAGTCAAAGCGAAGTTCGGGACTCTTATATAGTGGCTGCCCCAGCAGCGAAGTGAAATAATTGCTTATGAAAAAAAAATCTCGTGCTCTCGTGATTGTTGTTTCTGTGGCCAAAAGCAATAAGCGCTTAGGTGGACTTAAGAAAAAACTGAGTTATTTCTGTGGTTAAAAGCGTAAGTCCATTAGTACCTTCTATTTTGAGCAGCACAAGGAACATGCTAGCACCATTAACTCAATGATATCTTAACTCGACTTAAGCTTTTATCGTTTTTGACCACAGAATTGTACTTCACTACTTTGTGTTCCTTTCACTCTACTGTAGATTAATGTACATGTAATAGGTTAGGTTAAAAAAACAGTTAACAAATTTGATTTTACAATGCGCAACCACTTTAATCAAAAATACGTTGAAAACTCTAAAACGTTATTGCCTCAAACAGCAGTTTCTGACTTACGCTGTTGTTGTTGGTTAAGTGGCTGCCTCTGTATGAGACACACTTAGGCCTATGGGCCCGTTGTGATACCACAAATTCCACCCGTTTGAAATGTGTATGCAACACTGTTTTTTCCAACATGTGATACAACACACATTTCAAACGGATGGGGGGAAAGGGAGGGAGGGGACCTACAGTTTAACGCCGAATCCGAACGGCGATTGGCAGTTTTTTCTTTCACACTTGGAGGTTTTGCCATTGCCTGCCAAGAGCGCACTTGTGCGATTCTTGTAATTCTCATTTCCTTCATGTGGATAGCGATAGAAGTAAATGAGTGTTCTTTCCAGCCCAAGCCAGGAATCGAACCTGGAGCGCTCGGTATGAGAAGCCAGCGCGCTGCCCGCTGAGCTATCGAGGCCGACTACGACTTACGCTGTACTTTTGATAAAAAACTTTGTGGTGCATTATCAAGTTTCAGAAGTGTTGTTAATGTTTTTTTTTAATGTTTACACATATTTAAGTAAATCTTTAACCCCTTAACTGGTTAATTTTTTTTGAAATCTTTTTCTGCTTTGCTTAATTATTTTCCAGCAAAGACGAATATACTCGACATAAACAGAGTAAAATGTTTCTGCCCGTAAATGTATGCAATTATGACTAAAAATCAAACGTTGCATGTTGGTTTTTTTAGAAAATATATTTATTCATTATTTTAAGTAAGTAAGATAAGTACTTAGCCTCACCGCCCGATGGTGCCACTATCGTAAAATAAATTCACTATCGTGTAGTACATCCTCGTAGACGGCTACTGTCAAAATTTCAGCCATATTGGATTTGTAGTTTTGTTTTGACCGCGTGTGGAAACGAACGTGTCCGCGGATTTTAGAAAAATGGAAAAGAGCAATATCGGTCGGTGATTCTCCAAATTGGTCGCATTAGGCTTCGAACAGCTGCCCCATCCACCGTATTCTCCAGATTTGGCCCCGTGTGACTTCTTTTTGTTTAAAAAATTGAAAAAGTCACTCGCCGGGCAGAAATTTAAGTCGAATGAGGAGTTTATCGCCGCCACGGAGGCCTCCAGAAAACGTATTTTTCAGACGGGTTAAAGAAGTTGGAGCATCGCTGGGTCAAGTGTTGAAAGGAGACTACGTTGAGAAATAAATCGCAACTTTTCCAAAATTTTCGTTTTTCTTTTGTAGGCTAAGTACTTATCGGACCACCCTCGTATCTTAAACTTTTCTTCTCTTAACTATTATAACGCACAATTAACTGAGAAACGCATACGAAATACGTTTTTATTTGCAAAAAACCGTTTTGTAACCGTACTCCCCCAGAATTTGTTATTTTAGTTAAAGACAAGCTATTGTGTACGTGGCCGACAAGAAGATCTCGAGGCCGCATGCGCAACGTGGGAGCGCCCTTCGAGCGGATTGCTATGGACGTCGCCGGCCCATTCCCAACTAGCACTCAAGGCAACAAATATGTGCTGGTGGTAATGGATTACTTCAGAAAATGGCCCGAAGTGTACCCTATTCCTAACCAGGAGGTCACTACGATCTCGGAAAAGCTAGTAAACAACTGGGTAGCCAGGTTCGGAGTTCCGTTGGAGTTGCACTCAGATCAGGGCCGGAATTTGGAGTCTGCGCTATTCAAGGAAGTGTGTGAGCTGCTGGGGATAAAGAAAACGCGTACCACTCCTTTGCACCCACAGTCCGACGGCATGGTGGAACGCTTTAACCGGACACTGGAAGAATACCTGCGGAAAGTGGTAGGCAGGAATCAAAAGGATTGGGACACGCATATCCCCCTGTTCCTGATGGCGTATAGGTCAGCCCCGCACGACACGACAGCCCGAGCAGTGTTCGGCACCGAGTTGCGGTCACCCGCTGACTTGAAGTTCGGGGTAGTCAGCACGACGGGAGGTGCTAGGACGGACTACGTGGTCAATAAGCGAGCGGAACTGGAGGAAATTCACCAGTTTATAAGGAGCCGCACCAAGCTGGTCAGCGATAAGGTGAAAACCAGATATGATCTATGGGCCAACTCAGCAGGGTTCCAAGAAGGCGATCTGGTAATGCTCTACAACAGTGGAGGAAAGGCTTGTCTCCGAAACTTCAAGCGTCATGGGAAGGACCGTACGAAGTCATGACTAGGTTTAACGACGTGGTATACAGGATTCAACGTTGCAGCAATAGAGGCGCTAAGCTGAAGGTAGTCCATTTGGAGCGCCTGGCGCCTTATCACAGCGGAGCCTCGTAACTTGTTCGGGACAAACAAGTCTAAGTGGTGGGTAGTGTAACGATAAGACAGTCTGTCGCTGTGCAAAGCAACCCTGTCGCTACACGCCGTGCTATAATTAAATCTGGCAACGACGGCCGCGATAATAAGGGAAACTTTTAGTCCAACCTGGCAATGGTGGCCGCGATAATAAGGAAAACTGTTAGTCCAACCTAGCAATGATGGCTGCGATAATAAGGGAAACTGTTAGTCCAACCTGGCAATGATGGCTCGCGATCATCATGGAAGCCTTTAGTCCACTCTGGAATGTGCGAGAACGATCTGCGCGATAACCGGGCAGGTATAAAAGACAGGCGTGTACGGCGCAGCAGTCAGTCTTGGTTTAGGCAAGTGGCACCTTCACCTTCATTACACGGAGTAATTAAGCAAATAATTAAGAGTAAAGACAGTAAAGTGTGAAGTTTCTGAAATAAAGTGATTGTTGGTTTTTATTGACTGCGTTTGAGAAATTAAGTGTTTTTTTTATTTTAAATGGCACAATCCAGAGATACGTACCAGCCCACTAGAACTAGTATTCGTAACAATATTAACTGTGCCTTGCAATGATTGGGATTCAAAAGAAAGCAATGAAAATATTCTAATTAAAATTTGTATTTTCCCTAGATTGGTACTGATTCCAATATAGGGTGAACGAACAATGACTGGTGTGTTTCCAATTCATTTTGATCTTGAGTTGAAGAGAAGATTTCGTTCTCCATTGCATAATTAATAACTGTTACAAAAAAGAAGCGTTATTGTTTCGGCAAAATAGATTTTGATGCAAGAAACAATTATAAAGTTTGATGATGGTTCTGCATTGTTTAAGGGGGTCCTCTAGTGTTAAATTTTGAAAGAATCGATTTTTTTTATTTCATATTTGTATAGTATAACTATCATAGAAAACGTATACGAACGGATTTTGTCGAATTCGTAAATGTCTCTGAGATACAGAGCCTCAAATCCGTCTCGTTCACTACACCGTAACACGGTTTTAAGACTTTAAACGCGTTTTTCTCGAAAACACATTTTTTACCATTGCGCCATGATTCCGTCAAAACTAATTGACCGATTCACTTGATTCTTGTTTTGCTGTACTCAAAACGTTTTGCTCCACGGGTTAACCTTCGGAGATTGCGCTCTATTGACTAGCCAATTTTATGGGGGAGTTTTTAGAGGAAAAAAGGGCGAATTTCGAAAAAAACACGTTAAAACGATGCCGCAGGTCCAATTTTGATCAGATCGGGTTCATTATAGGTCATCCTTTAATTGGAGTAATGCTTTTTAAGAGAAAATTTTTAGATTACATTTCAGAGGAACAGGGACAAAGTTAGGATGGCGGAAAGGCACCCTTAAAAGAACAAAACGTGGCCGGTACTCAGCTGGCGGACCCCAACAGTGTTCGCGGTGGAACGTGGAAAATATTTTTTGTTTATAATTCAATATGTAAAGAATAAATATACGAAGAATTATCTCATTATCATTTGCAGTTTCTGAACAAAAAACCCCAAAAAAGCTTTAAAAACACCGTTTGTACTAGAAGACCCCCCCTAATTAATAAATGGTACAAAAAAGAAAATATATTTTTTATGTAAACATATTGTTACGAAAATCCAAGTTTGTTTTCCAAGGTTCGTTTTGATTGTGTTTGAAAATAAAACAACTTCAATTACTCAGGCAAAAAACGCAGTTAGAAATCAACAATCACTTTATTTACAGATTTACACTTGTTCTACTTTACACTACTACTATTGCATGTTTCCCCTTTGCTTGCTCAACACAGACTCGACTCATTGCGCTGCACACTGCTGCTTTTATACCAGTTTTCTTATCGCGCCGAAGTATCTTGCAACTTCAAATTGGAAAGCGCTCGACCATTCTCGCACAGCCCATTTCTTCGAGAACCATCCTTGCCATATCGGACTATACCAAGGGAATTATACCAAATTTGCCGTACTTCAAAGTGCATGCCTAAAAGTATGCTTGGAAAAGCGTTCATGCACAGCACAGAGTGCCTCTTCGTTTCACTGCCCATCACTTAGACTTGTTCGTCCCGAACAAGTACTGAGGCTCCGCCGGAGCAAGACGCCAGGCGCTCCAAATGGACTACTTTCAACCTGGCGTTTCTGTTGCCGCAGCGTTGAACCCTGTACACCACGTCATTAATCCTGGTCACGACCCTGTACGGTCCGTCCCATGACGTTTGAAGTTTCGGAGACAAACCTTTCCTCCGCTGCGGGTTGTAAAGCATTACCAGATCGCCTTCCTGGAACCCTTCTGGGTTAGCCCGTAGACCATAGCTCGCTGTTAACCTACTTTCGAGTCGTTGAGTGCGGCTCCGCGATCTCCTCCTCGGCCCTTTCGCAGCCGAACACCAATTACAACCTCTGATCCACTCAGCGACAGACTCCTGGCATCCTACCCAATAGAACCGCCTTCTTATCTTGGCGACAGTTTTTGCGATGCCTAGGTGCCCTCCACTGGAGTCGTTATGGTTTGCCTCGATGACATCGTCGATTCGGCCTCTCTGGACCCCTTTTAGGGATTTTCTGGTCCTGCTATCCCTGCTCTCCCACTCGCGGTATAGGCAGCCATCCTGCAGACGTAGACTTTGCCACTGTGCCCAGTAAGCCTTCGCGATCGGGCTCTCACCAGCCATCTCCTGCCAGTCCGGCCGTAATCTCTGCGCTTTGCCTTTGATGGTCTTCGCGAGATCCGTATCCTTGCGCTGGTCCTTCTGTAGCCTTTCCGCAAGCCAATCTTCCTCCTGTAAAACTCTTATCGACCGAACATCCACAATCTGTCCCTCGTTTTCGGCTTGCGAATTATGCCTGCGCTCGGTTTTGCACGAATGGTGTGGCAGAGCATCAGCCCTTATTGGCGACGTCTGATGTCCGGAACGCTTGATATGTGGCCTTGCTTGCCACATCGCTAGCAACTGACTCTAGATGACACTGCCCGCAGCCCCGCTGGTGCCTCCGAGCTCACTGTCTGGCTTTGCGTGACACGTCCAGATTGGGCTCGACGCCTTTCCGCAGATGAATGTCGAAAACTTCCCCTCCAGGCCGCCTCACACGTCAATGCGCTTGTCACCGTCTCACGGAATGTCGGCTTGCCCATCATCAATGCACTGCGTCGTGTCTCCGGGTCATGAAAACCTTCAACAAACGCCTCAATCTTCATCATCTCGAGGTCATCAGCGCCGAATTTCGGGTAGCACAACTGTACGAGCTCGTTTGCTCTTTGCCTGCGGCTCCTCAGTTCGCAATAATACAGCATTTTGCTGTGCTCGACACTGTATCTGGCTGCCAGTGCCCTTATGATGGTCTCGTATTCACCTCTAAAACCTTCTGGAACTGTTGTTATTACCTCAGCCGCAGGACCTCTTAGAGCCAATATCAGTCTCCGACCTTTCCTAACATCGGTCCACTGACTCTCCAAAGCAGCCATATCGAATTGTAGTTTGAATGTGTCGAACGACGTAGTACCATCATAAGTAGGCACTGCTATGGCAAAACTTTCCTCAACCGACTGCACCCTTGCTCGCAGCTGTACCTCTCTAAGCCGCTCGTCGATTTTTCTGTTCACCGAATTCTCCAGACTGTCAACTCGTTTGTCCCACTTGTCCATTCGCGTCTCAAGATGCTCACCTTTCCCGCTCAGTCTATCGGAAATTTCCTCCGCCTTCTGCTCTATGCGCGCAGAATTTGTCGCCATTTCTCGGTTGCACGCTTCCATTTATTCCGATATTTCACAGGTCGCCGTTTCCATTCTTGCTATTTCTTGATTCGTCGTTTCGATTTTTGCCGAAATTTCCTGATTCGTGGTTTCCAGTTTCGTTGCCATTTGCGCCGAAAGTTCCTGATTCGTGGTTTCCAGTTTCGTTGCCATTTGCGCCGAAAGTTCCTGATTCGTAGTTTCCAGTTTCGCTGCCATTTCGCGATTTTCATTTTCCATTTTGGCTGCCATTTCACGGTTGGAAGTCTAGAACAGGCCTTTAAGTGTAACCATTAGCTGGCTCATGTCCAATGCTTGTAGTGGCGCAGCCACTGCAGTCGTACTTTGCAATGACGCAGCACCAGCAGGCGATTCCTCCACCTTGGCCGACGCCTCTTGTTCCTGCGTTCCGAACTCGTGTGCAGGCCAATCGATGCCTCGTGATTCACACGCCTCTCGCAAGCGCAGCTGCAACTCCACCTTTCCGCCAGCAGTCGGCAAATTCCAGGCAGCCAGCTCTTTCTTCAGCTGGTCCACCTTCAGCAGCTCGAGTTTAACCATGTCTGTGTTTTTATAAATTTATTTATTTATTTATTCTTTGTTTATCTTCAGTAACACAATCCGAACTTCTGACACCAGTTGTTACGAAAAATCCCTTCACAGGTTCGTTTGGATTGGTTTGGAAAATAAAACAACTTCAATTACTCAGCGAAAATCAACAATCACTTTATTTACAGATTTACACTTCGCTTGTATCTACACTTGTTACCACTTTGCTTGCTCAACACAGACTCGACTCACTGCGCTGCACACTGCTGCTTGTATACCAGTTTTCTTATCGCGCCGAAGTTTCTTGCAACTTCCAATTGGAAAGCGCTCGACCATTCTCGCACAGCCCATTTCTCGCGAACCTTGCCATATCGAACTATACCAAGCGAATTATACCAGTTCGCCGTATTTCACAGTGCATGCCTAAAAGTATGCTTGCAAAAGCGTTCATGCACAGCACAGAGTGCCTTTTCGTTTCAATATGAAGTAATATAGAACGCGCATCTCATACAAGCAAACGTGTTGTATGGCGGGTACTGCTGTTAGTACCCTCTGTTATTGACAGTAGAACCCTCTGTTACTAACAGCAGAAATCTCTGTAATTTCGGCGTAACATGTGAGTAGAAGCAAAGAAAATAAACATACTTTAATAAAACTTTATTTGAATCGCTTTTTAAAATCAGGTGGCGTCCACACACTTCGATTGTCACACAGAAAGTGAAGATGGCCGATCCTGCTGGTCAGCACCGAAGCCGTATTCCCGAACTCCGGTGCTGCCAAGTTATTTAACTTAAACTACTTAAAACTATGGCGTTGCCATTCGGAAACATCTTACAACTCGGGCAACCTGACAACTTATCGTCCCGATAATTAGCCTACCGTATTGCTCGAATCCCTTTCAATGGCAACCTTTTCACTCGGCTTTGAGATCCACCTACGTATTCGATTCGCCTCCACCACTCCATCATACGGCAGCTGAGTCAATTGGCAGTTATCAATATCACGTACGACGTAACGGTCGTTTCCTAAGCTGTCGTGAATTACATACGGGCCTCGGTACTTGGGTATGAATTTATTATTCGTACCGACGACAGTGTCAACATTCCGAATAACTACGAAATCACCTACGTCATATTTCTTAGCGTCAGTACGATGCTCGAGAAAATACTTTAGATTATATTCCTGTGCTACCTCTATCGCCTGCGATGCTTTTGAGCGTATGTCTACTAAGATGGGTCGCACTCCATATAAAATAAAAATCACGTTTCAGTCACCACCTAAAAATAAAATTCAGAGTGTTTAATGACTATTTGGAAAATATTGCGATTCTCAGGTAAGCCAATTGTGAGCGGTTTTGCTTCAAAAATACCTCTAATTATCACGTTTTTTGGGTGTAACTTTTTTGTTGTTGGACATTTTCGAATAATTTGTTTTGGTTAGATAAACCTTCAGGAGTTCTTGGATTGCACATATTTTGTAAAAATTTTTTTTGTTAATTTATTGAGTTAACATGATAATTAGAGGTATTTTTGAAGTAAAACCGCTCACAATTGGCTTACCTCAGAATCGCAATATTTTCCAAATAGTCATTAAACACTCTGAATTTTATTTTTGGGTGGTGACAACACCAATTTTTTTTCGCGACACACCTTAATGTCTACTAACGTCATTCTTTTCGTCAAGATATTCCGTCAACTCGTCAATCACGGCACCTCGCTGTTCCACACCAAACAACAGGATACTCGGAGTAGTTTTCGTGGCACTGTGAACTGAGTTATTGATAGCATGTTCGACCTGTAGTAATCGGCTACACCAATCAGCATGTGTAAGTGGATCGCTTATTTTGCCTAGCATGGTTTTGATTACTCGATTCACTCTTTCTACCTGCCCGTTGGCCTGCGGAGATGCCACAGCCACTTTTACATGTTTAATATTATGCTTCAGCACGTATTCCCCGAATTCGAGTGACGTGAAGCAAGTTCCTCTATCGGCTATTATCCGTTTGGGTCGACTATAGTTGTTCAATACAAATAAGCATGTTGTACGTGCATGATAAGTCGTACATATCCCCTCCAATCCCGTATACTTACCTTATTCCTATATACCTACCTTCTCCTTATATATTTACCATTTGTACGTTTCCGCTATCCTCTTTATATACTTACCCTATATACCACCTATGTACTGACCGACGGCATCCCTCGCTGTCCTAAACGGTGCTTGCGCGGCTGACGGCAAAATCACTCATCATCCGATCACCAGCGACGACACCACGAGACGATCATCAAGCGACCAACCGAACATTCACAACAATCAACCTTACGTTCACCTGGAAAAACCACCAAATCATATTTCACGCAACACAAACGAAACATAAAAGCACCTTGCACAAATACCGTGCACAACATCTACACACCGAATTATCAACTATACTTAAGAATTACATTGTACATTTATTATCACATCTGACATCCAACGCTCAAGATCACATACGTTTACATATTGTACATACCTCCATCTATTAGCATTGTTCACACATATAATAGCCCGCGGCATCACATTGTAACATTGAATTCTATCGCTGGAATAAATTTTATAACGTTTGAAGAACATTTAGTGTGTCCTCATTTAGTGCGCGATCACCAATTTCGTCGTGACGCAAACATTGGTCCTTCGAGCCGCTCAAAAAGACCCGGCGGAAAATAAAATCAGTGCAGTGAAGTACCATGAGGTAAAATAAAAAATAATAAAATATATACACATACATACCAAACCTTATATAAAGCAAACAAAAGTGATGAAAAGTGGTGAACAGGGAACTTGAAAGGAAAATAAATTAGATACAAAGTGCAACGAACTGAAGAATACATAAACAAGTGGAATTTTAATATAAAAAAAAACAAAAACCGAAAAATACTTACCCAAGTGGAATTTTAAAACCTGAAAAAAAGGGGAAAAGAAAAATGAAAACGAAAACACAAAGTGACATATACGTACCCGAGTGTGAAGGGAAAAGTGGAAAGTGAAAAAAAGTCCAAAACCTGTAAAACAAAAGCCATTACCTGAAATTAAACAAATTTAGAAAAATTACCTAAAAGAAAAAGGAAAGAGAAAAATCACAGTAAAAGAAAGCGCAAAGTTTTAACTTACCGAAATTAAGAACAAAGGGTAATGAAAATTGTGTGAAGTGTGTGCCAAAGCTAAAGTGCGCGCAATAACAACAATAGCATCAACAACGAATAAAGTGTGCGCCAAAAGCGAAAGTGCGTGTACATAAGTGCAAGTGCGAAAAACTAAAGCGCGCGCACCAACAATAACAACAGCGAAGATCACCAGACCCAGCTGGTACATAAGCAGCACAACAACCACACAGCAAGCGGCGTTAATATTTGGCGCAGACGGCAACAAGCAGTGGGGCAGCAGCATAGGCGACAGCAGCGAGCACTACGCGGGAGCACCACTATACATTGCCTACCCCCTAGGCAATTTCGTGAGTCGTTCCAGTTTTTACATAACTTATATCAAAAAAAAAAAGGGCGGTTGGAAAAATTCCTTTTTCTCTGTATATCATCTATATACAGAACCAACCGGTCCAACTTATACATCGGTCTTGCGGATGTACATAGCGCTTATGTACATAGGCAACCGGTGCTAGTGCTAGTGCCCTACATTACATACAGTGGTACTAGACATCCCATTTATAGTACCCTGCAGGAAAAACAAAGGCTGCTGGTGTACTTAGATCCCATAAGTACACTACGCAAATTTACTTCCAAATTCTTTGTAGGATTTTTATTTATAAATAACCACTAATAAAATAAATAAATATATATAAAAATTTTTTCGTTGGTCTCCTTTTCGAATTTTGTCCGCAAATATCCATTGCGGCCCCTGTTTTTATTTATTTATTGCGATTTTTTTATTTTCAGCCAAATAAAAATAAAAATTAAATAAAATTAATATATAAACCAATTTTCTGTGGCCTTTTATTTATTGCCGATTTGTGTGCACAACCCATTCCGTGTGGTTGTACACAAGAAGAAAAAATATCACTTTGGTTTATTTTCTGTGGAATCCTACCACATATTGGGGTTTTTCGTGCTTTTTTCCCATTTTTGGAAATTTCGTTGTCTATCTTGTTGGATCGGTCAGCTTTCGTGTATCTCGTTCGGTAAATTTCGTTTCTCACGTTACCGACGTGTTTTATCTTTCGTGCACTGTGATTTTAGATCAACTGTCGTTTATTTTTTTTTTTCATAACAACAAAACGACATGCCAGTAAACAGGTCGCCCGACAGATCCACCAACAACAAAGCTGAGTCGGATCCCCTCTCGGTACCGTCAGAGCCGTCTGCGAAATTCGTTCGGACGCCTGACACCGAGACGGAGGGCCTTAGTTCCGACCTATTGGGTGCAATCCCCAAAAAACGCACCACCAGGGCACAAACAGTCGAGATTCGAAAATCTCAAAAGGAAGTGGCTCATGATCCCTCCATGAGTGCCTTCATTTTCGAAGCGGACAATCTAGTCCACTTCTGCACACAATTCTCCTCGCGTGCAATCGAAGACTTCACTGTGCCCATGCTCAAGGCAGCTCAAGCCGACTTGAACGGCTATTATGAAGACGTGAAGGCAGCATACAGGAAAGTCGGTATCACTCCTGATGACGACCTGCCAAGCGACTTCAAGCTTCTTGCTCGAAAGAAGTTGGAGCTATGCCGAGATCGAGCATATAATACAATCGCCCAGATCTCAGATCTTATGGACGTTCAGCAACCTCCCCCCGCTGAAACAACACGTCCAGCTGAAAGTTCAGCAAATTCAGCATCTGAGCAGGCAAATAATTCTATTTGCCTGAATGTGCCACCATGCGACACAGAAATTTTCTCCGGTGGGTACGAAGAGTGGCCGTCCTTCCGTGACATGTTTACGGCGGTCTACATAAACCACCCTAAACTCACCTCTGCCCAGAAACTGTATCACCTCAGATACAAGACAGCCGGAAAAGCTGGCGCGATTGTGAAGCAGTACGCATTAAGCGATGCTAACTTTGAACTGGCATGGAATGCGCTGAAATCACGATTCGAAAATCGGCGCATTCTAGTTGACAAACAAGTCAAAACGCTCTTGAGCCTCCCTCAAGTAGCTACTGAAAATAGTGAAGCGCTCCAAAGGCTTCAATCGACTATCAACAATTCTCTGTCCGTCTTAGCATCTCAAGGCGTCTCGACGGAGAGTTGGGATCCAATCCTGGTTTACATTTGCTCCACAAAGCTTCCAGAGGAGACTCTATCTCTATGGGAAAAATCTCTCAGTTCCCGTAAAGATCTCCCCACTTGGGAGCAAATGGATGACTTCCTTACCAGAAGATATGAGGTCGTGGAACGGCTAAACACCGTTAAACCAGTCAAGTCCGGGTTGCCTCCGAACCGGGGTTTCAACAGAACCCAGAATTTTTTGGTGGAAAGTGAGCGGACTTTTTCATGTCCGATTTGCGGCGCTCCTCACGCGCTCAAATTCTGCACCACCTTCAAAAAAATGTCTGTTCGAGACCGAGTGAAGGCAGTACGAACACACAACTTGTGCGAAAACTGCCTGTCATACACTCACTTGAAGCGGGATTGTACGAGTCAATTCACTTGCTCGCACTGTCAGCGAAAGCACCATTCGCTACTTCACATCTCAGCTGACAACAACCCGCCTCGGCAACGAAACGTAGTTGCCCAAGTCTCCACGACCCAACCTCACAGTCCACAAACGCGAAAGTCCCCCGTAAGAACGGCCCGGAGTTCTCGGGATGAGTCAAGTTCCGATGAGCAATCCCGCTCATCACGAACATCAAAAACGCAGCCAGTGCAGTCTCTTAGCACCACGGTCGAAGAGAAAACACTTCTCCCCACTGCTCTTGTTTCTTTAGAGCATCTTGGCGAATATCATAAGGTTCGAGCCCTTATTGATCAAGGTTCGCAACGGACATTTATCTCGTCCAAAGTGCAGAATCGACTGAGAATCCCTACGCAGAGGACTCAGATCGAAATATCTGGAATGGGTGGAAAGACCATCCAAAACTCAAACCAGATCTGCAACATAACGCTAGTCGCATCTCGAACTGGCACGAAACTCACCACACAGGCAATTGTACTCCCACAGTTGACCAAACTTCTTCCCACCTTCAATGTGGGCCTCAAAGAGTGGAAACACGTTGCCATGCTGGACCTAGCAGATCCAAACTGCTTCAAACAGGCCCAGATCGACATGGTCATCGGAAGCGATTTAATTCCTCAAATCCTTCTCGATGGAATCCACCGGAATATGTGTGGCAGCCTCCTTGCCCAAAACACTATATTCGGTTGGATCATAAGTGGGCCACTCCCCCAGAAAGTGTAAACATTCTCGACACAAGTGGAAGAAGTTTCCAATGAACTCCTAAGTTCCCAGCTCAAACGCTTTTGGGAACAAGAGGAAATTCCACAGCCTTCTCCAATTTCCGAAGAGGATCGGTTTTGCGAAGACCTCTATCAAAAGACCACATCCCGGCGGTCAGATGGTAGATATGTCGTCCGACTCCCCTTCAAGGCAAGTTTTCCCAACCAACTGGCTTTAGGTCAATTCCGTACCACAGCCTTCTCGCAATACCTCAGCATGGAAAGGACTTTGGCAAAAAAGGCGATCTCCAAGCCACATATGATGAGGTCCTCAAAGAGTATCTCACTCTCAATCATATGGAGCCAACTCAGTCCAATGAGATCATCTCTGATGGCAAATACTTCTCATTTTATTTGC
This sequence comes from Melieria omissa, assembly GCA_963971225.1. Taxonomy (NCBI): domain Eukaryota; kingdom Metazoa; phylum Arthropoda; class Insecta; order Diptera; family Ulidiidae; genus Melieria; species Melieria omissa. The sequence continues at coordinate 48,439,083 of OZ020269.1, read as the reverse complement.
CTCACCATGCTGTAGTAAAGCCGGAAAAGACCACTTCCAAGGTCCGCGTTGTCTTCAACGCATCTAGAACAACCGGCTCAGGGTATTCACTTAATGATATCCTACATATTGGTCCCACATTGCAGCCCGACCTAATGACCCTCATTTTAAGATGGCGGCTGTACCAATTTGTATTTAATGGAGATGTGGAAAAAATGTATAGACAAATTCTTGTCCACCAAGATGATCAAGAGTTTCAGCGAATCCTCTTTCGTGAGTCTCGAAATTCCCCCATTCGAGACTTTAGGCTCAAAACAGTGACGTTTGGTGTGAACTGTGCTCCTTTCCTAGCCATTCGAACACTTCGACAACTGGCTGAGGATTCAAAGGACAAATTCCCGTTAGCGGAAACAGTCCTTCTCAAGGAGACCTATGTTGATGACATTTTGTCCGGTGCTCATACCATTTCTGAGGCAGTCGACTCACTGACACAAGTGATTGATGCCCTTAAGTCCGCAGGATTTCCTCTTAGGAAGATTATTTCTAATCATCCGAGGATCCTGGAAAATATTCCCACCTCGGCACTTCTCGATTCCGACTTCCTAAAGTTCGAAAGTGCCAGCTCTACCAAAACACTTGGCATGAGATGGAACGCTTTGTCGGATACGTTCTCGTATTCGATCGTTCCCATCTCCGAAACGAGTTCTGCCACGAAGCGACAGATTCTCTCTGCGGTCGCAAAACTTTTTGACCCGGCAGGATGGCTCTCGCCCATTATAACTCAAGCCAAATTACTCCTGCAAGAGCTTTGGTTGGAGGGCACGGAATGGGATGAATGCGTAAAGCCCGGTTCACTCATAAAATGGAATCAATTCGTCAAGAATTTGTCGTCCATCGGCGAGATCGAGATCCCCCGATGGGTACAATTCTCCCCTCTGAAGCGAATCCAACTTCACGGATTCTGCGATGCTTCAGAAAAGGCATATTGCGCAACTCTTTATTTGCGCGCCACTGACAGCGATGGCAATATCTCGTGTCACCTGCTCGTGGCAAAGGGTAAAGTTGCACCTCTGCAGACGGTTAGCCTGCCGCGCTTAGAATTGTGCGGCGCCGTTTTACTTTCGCAATTATCCAAATGCCTTACGGAAAATCTCGATGTGAACCCCGAAGACACCTTCTTCTGGTCGGATTCACAAATAGTTCTCGCCTGGCTAGAAAAACCTCCAAGCACTTGGAAGACGTATGTAGCCAACCGAACAGCCCAGATTCTGAAAAATGTCGGCAATGCCACTTGGCGTCACGTCATAAGCCGTGATAATCCCGCCGACTTGGGCACTCGCGGGTGCAAACCCCAAGAACTTGCAGCAAACCCGCTGTGGTGGAATGGACCCAACTGGCTTCAGTCACCTGAAGAAGCATGGCCTAAATCAACTCCCTCCAATGTTACTCCACCTGAGCAGCGGAAGGTCGAAGTTCACCTCGCGCTGGAGGAACCATCAGACATCCTCGATCGGTTCTCCTCCTATCCTAGCGCGCTACGTGTCCTTGCATATGCGTTCCGTTTTGTCCATAACGGACTCGCCAAGAGGAACACATCTCCCCTCAACTTGAATCCATTCGTTTCCCAGAATGAGATTCAGTTTGTCAAGACGAGACTCCTCTCGTTAGCCCAGACCCGTTTCCACCACCTAGAACGTACCGCGTTGTCCAACAAGACCCCTATTCCCCGAAAAAGCACGATTTTGACTCTCAACCCGTTCCTCGATCAGGACGGCTTGATGAGAGTTGATGGTAGATTGGCCCAGGCGGCGCTTAGTTACAATGAGTGCCATCCGATAATCCTACCAGAGGCATCTCGGTTCTGCACGTTGTATCTTGAGTTCCTCCACACTCTTCTCTTACACGCAGAACTGCAGCTCATGTTCAGAATGGCTCGTCAAGAGTTTTACATTCCTCGTCTAAAGCCTCAGATCAAGAAATGCATTCGCCTATGCAAGGTCTGCACGGTTCAGAGACAAAAGGTCCGATCACAAATAATGGTAGCTCTTCCGCCAGAGCGTTGTACCCTGTCAATCCCATTCTCGACGACAGGTGTTGATTTTGCGGGCCCATTTCAAATTAAGGCATCTCAGCTCCGAACGGCAACCTTCCTCAAAGGTTATGTCGCGGTGTTTGTCTCCTTCTCCACCAAGGCCATTCACTTGGAATTGTGTTCTGCCCTTACCACAGAAGAATTCCGTGCTGCTTTTGCCAGATTCATTGGCAGACGAGGCCTCCCCCGCAAAATCATGTCGGACAATGGCACCACCTTCGTTGGCGCCCACAGAGCCATGAGCCGAGAGTTCCTCAAGTTCTCAAAAGAGGTATCCCACGACATCCTGAAGAAATATTCCACTCAAGGAGTCGATTGGGTTTTCATCCCCCCCCAGTGCACCTCACATGGGCGGGTTGTGGGAATCTGCAGTCAAGAGTTTCAAAACTCATCTCAAAAAGACTGCCGGCCATCACAAATTCAACTTCGAAGAGTTCACAACTCTTCATGCTCGAATTGAGGCCGTCTTGAATTCCCGACCATTGTCACCTCTCTCACAAGATCCCACTGATCTCTTAGCGCTTACTCCAGGTCACTTCCTGCGAGGCGCTGCCCTTCTGTCACCTCCCGAACCCAATTCGGAAGATCTATCCTTGACCAACCGATGGGAGAAGCTGAAAGCTCTGCATCATGAGTTCAGCCGGAGGTGGAAAACTGAATATCTCCACGACCTACAGAAGAGACATAAGTGGCGCCATCCCCAACAGGAGCTAGAACCGGACCAGATAGTCGTCATCAAGGACGAGCTGCTGCCCCCCACCGAGTGGAGACTAGGACGAATCATCGCTCTACATCCAGGACCCGATGGCCACGTCCGAGTGGCCGATATCCGCACACAATCCGGCATACTCACACGTCCGATTGTGAAATTATGCGTTCTACCCCCCGCGTAGAACTTCGTCTAGCTTATTATAAATTCCTTTATAACTATTCGCGGGCATCGCTGCCCTCTATTATTATAAGACATTAACGTCTGGTTGTTTTTTGTTCTCTCTCCGCAGCTCCCCCATGGACGATATGCACAGGTGTCAACTGTGCCACCGCCCTCATCCCTTGAGGTTCTGCCGCGGGTTCTTGGCTATGAACCCCGGCCAACGCGACGATGTCGTGCACGCGCACGGGTACTGTCGCAACTGTTTGGCCCGGTCCCACGACACGGGGATGTGCGACTCGCCGAACAGTTGCAAGAAGTGCGGGTTGGCGCATCATACACTGCTGCATCCCGTTGACATCCTACAACGGATGGCCTCCTCCGGGCGAAAACGAGGTGCCCGAGCGACGAAGCAGCCTGCCAACCGGGCGCAAGGCCAGCACCGCAGCCGACGCCGCGACCCCCGCACTTCGGCGCATCCCTCGCGCCAACGTCCACGCCCACCTCCTCCTAAGACGCGGTCGTCACGCACTCATCAGAGACCAACCCGTTCCAGGGTGCGGACCGCGCCCATGCGTCAGCCGTCCACCAGCGCCGCTAGCATATCAACGCGTCGCCAGCATCGTTCGGCCGATCATGCCCGCCCGGGCATCACCACCAGACAGCTTCGAGGACGCAGGGCCCAGGCGCTGTTAACACAGGCCATCAACTCCCTGACGGAGTTGAGGGGGGTGTTTTAAATGCACGAGTGCATCCGGCCCCAGGATGTTCACGTCGTTGCTTGCCGTCACCGCGCACCACCTACAATATAAAATAAATACAAATAAGCATGTTGTACGTGCATAATAAGTCGTACATATCCCCTCCAATCCCGTATACTTACCTTATTCCTATATACCTACCTTCTCCTTATATATTTACCATTTGTACGTTTCCGCTATCCTCTTTATATACTTACCCTATATACCCACTAGGCATCGCAATCCCGGGATCCCGGGATCCCGGACTTTTTCCCGAAAATCCCGGGATTAAAAGATTTGAATCCCGGGATTTTCGGGATTGCAAAAGATGCTTCAAAGTTCAAATGAAATAAATTTAAAAGCACAAAAACCCAATTCCTTATCTGAAGGAGGAGGGAGGGGATAGAGGGCGTCTTTTGCAAAAGGCTTATAATTATTTACTAAGCATTCAACCAGCAAGTGTTGAATCTGAAAGATGTTTTCTCTCAGCAGGGTTTATTTGCAATAAATTTCGCTCTAGATTAGAGGGCAAAACATTTAATGCCTTAGTATTTTTAAGATCTCAGTTTTTAGTTAATCACAACGCTTAACTTTTTTATCGAAATAATCGAAGTAAAACTAAAAGTACTAACAAATTAACTATTTTATTTTTTTTAATCAAATATGCGTATATATGTACTTTATGATACATTTGATGCAAAGCAATAAGTTATGTTTAAGTGTCATTTTTGGATAAAACAAAATGTTATCAAACTGAAGTTAACTGTCAAATGAAAAACTTTTAAGTTAAACAAAATGTTGTCAAGGATGAGTATGTTTATTTATATGATTTAAATTTAAACTGACAATTTTGAATGTAATTGACAACTGATTGTAACTGCGCACAACCAACCACTTCGACGACTCAACACCGACTGCCTCCCTTTCCGCCTTACAATGTGATTAAATTCAAGATAAAAAATCTTAAAACTACCCCAAATGTGATTAAACTGTGTCCGTTTTTATGGTAAATATATTATAAACAAGTACTTATGCAATTTGGTAAAATTGTTTTATTTAAAAAATTTGTTATTTGAATCCCGGGATTAAATCCCGGGATCCCGGGATTTGACTTTTCAATCCCGAAAATCCCGGGATCGCAAAATGGCAAAAAATTGCGATCCCTAATACCCACCTATGTACTGACCGACGGCATCCCTCGCTGTCCTAAACGGTGCTTGCGCGGCTGACGGCAAAATCACTCATCATCCGATCACCAGCGACGACACCACGAGACGATCATCAAGCGACCAACCGAACATTCACAACAATCAACCTTACGTTCACCTGGAAAAACCACCAAATCATATTTCACGCAACACAAACGAAACATAAAAGCACCTTGCACAAATACCGTGCACAACATCTACACACCGAATTATCAACTATACTTAAGAATTACATTGTACATTTATTATCACATCTGACATCCAACGCTCAAGATCACATACGTTTACATATTGTACATACCTCCATCTATTAGCATTGTTCACACATATAAAAGCCCGCGGCATCACATTGTAACATTGAATTCTATCGCTGGAATAAATTTTATAACGTTTGAAGAACATTTAGTGTGTCCTCATTTAGTGCGCCATCACCAATTTCGTCGTGACGCAAACAATAGTAGTTGAAGTATTTGTCCAACGCGGCAGTAACCTCTCTCGTGCTAGTCGAATTAGTAGGATATAATTTTACAAACTTGGTAAAAGCGTCAACCACGACCAAAATGTGTTTCCTCTTCGAGTTCAGAGACGGAAGCGGCCCAAAATGGTCGATGTGAATTGTATCAAACAGAATTGGGTTTTTTGGGATATTGTACAGGCATTTTTCGTTTAACCGATTTGGTACGGCATACATAATACATTTCAGACAATTTCTTACAAAGGCCTCTATCTTGCGGCGCATGCTCGGAAACCAGTAGTGCAGTCGAATCTTCTGGTAACATTTTTCAACCGCCTGGTGGCCTACCTTCTCATGTATCAAACGTATAACATTTTCTTCCATTTCACTCGGTACGTACAAGAGTTTCCGACCCGATTCAATAACTTTATAAACTCCACCGTCAACTAAGTCAAAATCCTTCATCTCCCTGGTTTGTAGTTCATTGCGTACACCCCTTATCGATTCGTCGCGCTCTTGGGCTATTTGTATCTGGAAGTCTACGTCGTTAACGTCTGTAACCATGGCGACATGGCATCTACTTAGGGCGTCCACATGACCCATGGATGCACCCCCGCGATGTTGTAATCTGTAGTCATAGTTCTGCAGCTCCAAAGCCCATCTAGCAATTCTCGGATTAACCTGCTTCCTTTCCAAAGTCAGCGTCAGGGAGTTACAGTCGGTTACTATCTTGAAAGATATACCCTCTAGGTAAACTCTAAATCGTCTTAAAGCATAAATGATGGCCAGCGCTTCTAACTCAAAGCTGTGATACTTAGACTCGGCAGCAGAAGTGGTTTTAGAGAAATATGATATTGGATGAAATTTGTCATCATTCTGTCGCTGCACTAACACAGCACCGAAACCGGCAGAACTAGCGTCACAATGAAGCTCCGTTTCCTTTTCGGGGCTATAAATAGCTAAAACCGGTGCTTCCGTCAGTTTGGCTTTTCACTCGTTAAAGGCTGCAATGAAGTGATCATTAACTATAAAGTCGGCACCCTTTTTCAACAGATCCCTTAATGGTTTAGCTATAGTCGAAAATGATTGTACAAAGCGGCGAAAATATGAAAAAAGACCTAAGCAGGACTGCAATTCCTTCTGATTGGTCGGCAGCGGGTACTTTCTAATAGCTACCACATGAGAATCACTCAATGTTATACCTGTGGCCGTTACCTTGTAACCCAAATATTCTATTTCGTTATAGCAAAACTTACATTTCGGAAGATTTAATTTCAATTTTCTACTTGTAATGCGTTCCAAAACTAAACGCAACGTTTGATTGTGGTCCTTAAAGTTCTCGGCAGCAATTAGTATGTCGTCCATATAGATTACGATTTTCTTAGCGTCCATGAGATCACGGAAAATATCATTGATGAAACGTTGGAATACGGCCGGGGCATTTTTAAGCCCAAACGACATTTTTACATATTCGTATTGACCGTCAGGGGTCACAAAAGCGGTGTATGGTATGGAATCAGCCGAGATGCTATCGTGATGAAACCCACTTTTTCGGTCCAGAACGGAAAAGTATCGTTTACCCTCTAAATATTCTATACAGTCTTCAATGAGCGGCAGCGGATAATTATCCCGTACAGTTATCTTATTAAGTCCCGGATAATCTACACACAGTCGTGTTTGGCAATTTTTCTTCTTCACCAAAACAATAGCAGACGCGTACGGAGAGTTGCTTGGCCTAGCAATGCCCTCCTGTTGCAATTCTTTTCCTATTTCTCTAACCTCTGTCCGTTCCTTGTAAGATAATCGTCTTGGCCTACAATAAAAGGGTACGTCAGAACTTAAATGAATCTTCATCTCGTACTCGAGATATGACGGAAATATCTTTCGGCACTAAATAGCAATTAGTTATTAACTCTATAAGTTTCTCACGTTGTACCCGGCTTAATTCGAAATTTACGTCAAACTCTTGGTCATCAAACGGAATATTAATCTATACCTATATATAAAAATGAATCGTGGTCCATTCGACTGCGTATCACTCGAGAACGGCTGGACCAACTTGGATACTTCCTTCGGCGGGTTTGTTCGAAATTGTTACGTGAACGTTTATAAAAAAAGAAAAGTCGGGAAAACGGGGCGTGGCGCCACCAGAATACATTTTTAGACAATAAACTTGGAACCATAAGTCACACATCAATTAAATTTGGCACAAACTTAGTATTTAATCATGTCCTTCGACCGAGAGAATGGGGTGGGTATTGGACAAGGGGGTGTGGCACCGCCCATACAACTCAAATCTTTTAAGTGGAATAGCTTCGAAATTGTAAGTCGCACAGCATTGAAACTTTTGGTACCGTCGTTTCATAGATGTGTCATTCTACTGTTAAAATTTGATGGGCGTTGAATAAGGGGCGTGGCACATTTTTGATGCAGCAGAACTGTAAGTCGTACATCAATGAAACTTGGTATGAACCTATAATTTAATCATATCTTTCGGCAGAGGGAATGGGGTGGGTATTGAACAAGAGGGCGTGGCACCGCCCATACAACTCAAATCTTTCAAGTGGAATAGCTTCGAAATTGTAAGTCGCACAGCTTGGAAACTTGGGGTACCGTCGTTTCATAGATGTGTCATTCTACTGTTAAAATTGTATGGGCGTTGAACAAAGGGCGTGGCACATTTTTGATGCAGCAGAACTGTAAGTCCTACATCAATGAAACTTGGTATGAACCTACCACTTAATCATATCTTTCGGCAGAGGGAATGGGGCGGGTATTTAACAAGGGGGCGTGGCAACGCCCATACAATTCTATTCTTTTGAGTGGAATAGCTGCGGCATTGTAAGTCGCACAACATTGAAAGTAAGTGTACCGTCGTCTCATAGATGTGTTATTCTACTGTTAAAATTTTATGGGCGTTGGACAAGGGGCGTGGCACATTTGTTTGACCCAAACTATCCGCATAAGTTTGCAACTGTTAGTCGCACATCAATGAAATTCAGTACGAATTTATCATTTAGTCATATCTTTCCACAGAGGGAATGGGACGGGTATTTACCAAGGGGGCGTGGCACCGCACATACAACTTAAATCTTTTATATGGAATAGCTTCGGAATTGTTAGTCGCACAGCATTGAAATTTGGTGTACCGTCGTTTCATAGATATGTCATTCTACTGTTAAAATTTGATGGGCGTTGAACAAGGGGCATGGCAAATTTTTTATGCAGCAGAACTGTAAGTCGCACATCAATGAAACTTGGTATGAACCTTACATTTAATCATATCTTTCGGCAGAGGGAATGGGGTTGGTATTTAACAAGGGGGTGTGGCATTGCCCATACAATCCAAATCTTTTAAATGGAATAGCTTCGGAGTTTTAAGCCGCACAGCATTGAAATTTGGTGTATCGACGTTTCATAGATGTGTCATTCTACTGATGGGATTTGATCGGCGTTGGTCAAGGGGCGTGGTACATTTTTATGATCCAACAGTAATGCAGTACACACACACATCAGTGAAACTTGGTACGAACTTTCCACTTAGTGCCACAGTTCGACTAGCGGAATAATTCGACACGTGTTTTATAATTTTTCGAAAATCAAAACTTAACTGGACCAAAAATGGGTTAAGTTTTGTTTAGGGATATACTCAAAAAAAACATGAACCGATAGGCCTATTGACTTCAAAAATTGTTAAAATACTTGAAAAAAAAGTTATACACGCGTTTCTCATTATTTTCAAAATCGAAATCTAACTGGATCAACGACGGGTTAAAAGTATGTTTGGAGAAACAATTTTGTTTAGCTTTTTGACTTCAAACTTCGTGAAAGTACTTCAAATGTAAAATAATTTGATACGTAGTTTTTATTTTTTCCGAATATTAAAACCGGCCGGTTAAAAGTTTATATGGCGAAACTGTAAAAAACATGAATTAATGAGCCCACTGACTTCAAACTTTGTAATAATTTGACACGTGTTTTTCACGAAAATCAAAATCTAACGGGTCAACAATGGGTTAACAGTTTGTATGGAAAAACATGATTTATTGGTCCTTTTGACTTCAAACTTAGACAAAAAGCACTTCAATCGGGAAATAATTAATTCATATTAATATTTTTGAAAATCGAAATCTACCGCGGCAAACTAAGGGTTAAGAATTTGTTTAGAGTAAATGTGAAAACTCATGATTTAAAGGGCCTTTTGATTTCACAGTTGTTAGAACCACTTGACATCAAAGATGAGAGACATATGTTTTTTTTTTAATAAAAATTTAACGGGTCAACAATGCGTTCAAAATTTGAATCGGGTGAAAGAAGAGAGCTTGCGTGCGAAGCCGCGGGGCCCAGCTAGTATTATATATATACGGTACGTCGTCACTGACACTACGGTTCATTGACTCAACCGACCCAGCTGTCTCAGAATTCTGAATAGTTCGGCAGTAGTCGGCAACGCAAGTATTCTTATTTCTCAAAAGGTTGTGTTTACTTAGGATTCGTAAGGAGTCGATCGATTCGGAGGAGCCAAGGCTAACTTCATTTTTGATTTCTGGCAGTTGCGTCTTAGAATAACGCACCTTTGATTTTGTTAATTGAATGTTAAAAGCCCGTAAGAAATTTCGTCCTAAAATGACAGGTAAATACAGCACGTCGTCGGGTACTATTACAATGGAAATTCGTTTTGTTTGTTTTAAAAATTTTATTTGGCAGTGGCTCTCAGCCAAGACATGGATAGTGTGCCCACCCACGGCACGATATTTTGACCGGTTGACTTGTCCGGTATATAGCGGAGCTCGCAGGTCCTCCGGCACGCAGGACTGTCGTACGAAACTAGTTGGGCTACCCGTGTCAAACAAGGAGAAAAATTTAATAAATTTTTGCCTCCTAACCGAATCGACTCCAAAGGCAATACTTACACGATTAAAATTGTTAATGGAGTAATAATCGTCCTCCGCGGCGGCGATAACGGCAATGGCAGCGGCAGATGGCTTCAGGTTCTTCTTGGAGTTTGGGCACGAACGGTGATCGTGGCCCATTTCCCAGCAACGGAAACATGACCCGTTACGACCGTTAGTGGATACGGGCACTGCGGCTTAATATGGCCCCGCTGCGAACAATTGTAGCACAGCGGCTGCTCCGGCCCCGCGGACCCTAGTGGAGCGGATGTTCGTCTGGCTGGTGGAACGTTGGTTGGCAGTTGTGTGTCGCGGCGTTCCGTCGGTGCTGTCTCGACCAGTTTTCGCTGATGCCTCTTTACCAGCATCTTTAGTTGGCCCCGACCAGCAGCCCAACGCTGCGCACCCCATGGCCGATCCCTTCGATAATAAAATCGACGACCTCCAGCAATTTGAATTTCTCATCGGCGTTTGTGGACAACATGAGCTCTTCAAAGTCGCGTATGAAGTGCCCCACGGCATGGGCGGCGTTATCCCCACTAAATTTAGGGATAGCGTGCTCGACGTCGGTGAAGCTCGGTAATCGCTCCTGTGTTGGAGTCGGGGGGGATTCTCCAGCTCGCGGATTTGTCGCCGCAACTCGAGAACCTCCCGTTGCTTCCTTAACATCGCCAGTTCTTCGTCAATGTTGTTGTAGCAGTCGGCATTGCCATCGGCGCTAATGGCGCCGACAGAAAAAGCGTCGCCATCTTGGCAACGCGATGTAGCGTGAGCATGGTAATTGCGTCGTGTTTTGTCGCCTACTGTACTACACCCGAGACCGTAGTTTCGGGCGGCAGCGGCGCTGTTGGTTGCAGCGGCAGCATTGGCGGCAGCAGCGGTGTTGGCTGCAACGGCAGCGTTGGTGGCAGCGGCGGTGTTGGCTGCAGCGGCGGCAGCAGCGGTGTTGGCTGCAGCGGCAGCGTTGGTGGCAGCGGCGGTGTTGGCTGCGGCGGTCGGCTCGCCGTCGGTGTCCAGCGGAGCACCCACTATTTGCAGCATCAGTTTACGGAGCTGACCCATCGTGGCCGTTCCGGGAAAATCAACACCGGCCTTCGCCAATGTCTCCGCCATTTCCCACTCTTTCATTCCGTTGATGTTGGCTGCAGCGGCAGTGTTGGTGGTGGCGGCAATATTGGCTGCACCGGCAGTGTTGGCGACAGCAGCAGTGTTTGCTACAGCGGCGAGTGCCCGTGATCACGGCCTTTAGCGTAGAAACATTCCTACGAGAATTAAGCAGCAGGTCGTTGGTTCTGTGGGAGTCGTAGCGTGGCCAGATCTGCCGAACCACTCTGTAGCTGGAAAGATTACTCCACCTACTATCCGCTTTCCTCAGGAAATAATCCTTTAACTGTCTAAGCTTTGTACTTAAAGGCGGTGCCACCCTTTCGGGCTGTGAGTCCATGGCAGATCCCACCTTGGCCATCTCGTCAGCTGTCTCGTTTCCGCTGAGACCCGCGTGACCGGGTATTCAACAGATGATATGATCCACCCGGCCGCTCACCAACCCTAGCAATTCTTTACAGTCTCTGGCTACTTTAGATTTGACTATGGGCTTGGTGAGTACCTTAATGGCTGCTTGGCTGTCTGAAAAGATGTAAACATCCCTTGGATTTCTTGCTGTAGGAGAATCCTGCAGGCTTCTCTTATTGCAAAGACTCCCGCTTGAAAGACACTGCGTATATCTGGTAGGTGAAAGGCTTTTTCCACTACTAAATCCCTGGAGTAAATACCTGCCCCAACACCACAGTCCATCTTTAAACCGTCTGTGTATTCTGTATGTATTCTGTATCTGTGGAAGGTTTCTACGTTTGTAAAAGAAGATGCGTAACTCTCCCATTCCCTTCTGGAGGGAAAGAGAGTGGAAAACCTAACATTAAAGTCGGCACATTTTTTGGTGTAGTCCGTATCCTCCCCTTATGTCCATCGGAACCTTCGTGAGGATGTTACTGTGTCCGTAAGGTCTTTCCGGCCATTGGGATGATTCTCAGTCTCAATGCGCTTAAAGCAGCATCTTATAAAAAATTCAATCGGCAGCAGATGCAGAAGCGCATCTAAAGGGTCAGAAGGGCAGTACCTCAAGGCCCCCGTAATCATGACACACGCCGTCCTCTGCACTGCACTAACTCTATTGATGTTCTTCTCTAGCGCTGCCCACCACACCAGTACTCCGTACGTGAGAACTGGTCGAACTATCGCGGTAGAGGTCCAACGAACCATCCTCGGTTGTAGGCCCCATTTTTTACCGAAGAGTCTGCTGCACGAGTAGTACGCTACCAGTGCTTTCTTAGCCCTTACATGTATATTAGTTTACCAGCTGAGTTTGGTGTCCAATATGACTCCAAGATATTTAGCATCTGAGGATAACCTAAGCTCGCTCCCATTGAGCTTTGGCAGTCGAAATGGGGGTACCTTGTACCTTCTCGTAAACAGTAGCAGCTCTGTTTTGGTTGGATTAATCCCCAGCCCGCAACGAGCGGCCCAGCTGCTCAGTCCTAAGGGCACCCTCCAGAATGCCACTAATTGTATCTAGGAAGGGCCCTGTCACCATAATAACGATGTCATCGGCGTACGCAACTACCTTGACCCCACCTTGGTTAATAGTCATCAGTATGTGGTTCAAAGTGATCAGCCACAGCAAAACAGAGATATTACCCCTCCTTGGGGAGTTCCCTTCTTTGCATATCGTGTGACACTCGAGTTACCAAGTTCAGCCTGGATCTGTCTGCTACTTAGCAGAGCCGAGATCCACGAACAGATGCAACCCTCGACTTGTAGGTCTAGCAGGGAGTTAACTATGGCTTCTTTATCCATTAATGTCAAGAAATGCCGCCAGGGTATGTTCTTTAAACGACAGATATCTCTCTACAGTTCTCACGACCTCGTGCAGAGCCGTCTCGATGGATTTACCTTTGATGTATGCATGTTGAGCCGTGAATAGATGGTTCTCTTCCAGGCTTTCTCTTATATACGTGTCCAGTACGCGCTCGAGCGTTTTTAACACAAACGAAGTCAGGCTAATTGATCTAAAGTCCTTCGGAAGGGCATGCCCTCGTTTGCCTGCCTTTAGTATGTATACCACCCTGGCTTTCCGCCATGATTTGGGTACATAGTTCGGTGCTATGCAGTCAATTACGTCTTCCCTCATTCTTTGTAGCATAATGGGCAGAATTCTGTCTGGACCGGGCCTTTTGTACGGGGAAAAAGAGCTGATAGCCGAGCGGGTCACCTCCCTAGAGATCACCTTCTGGGCGACCGTTCTCGCCCTAGGACTCCGAACTGGTAGCACCCTGGGTGCGGTCACAGCGCATTCGGGGAAATGAGTGGACGTTAAGAGTTCCAATGACTCCGCCACTGATTCCGTGGCTTTCCCATCCGGCCTGTGTAGAAGTGTCGGGGCTGCATATCCCTTGGCAAGAGCTTTGCTTAGCCTGGCCGTTTCCTTAATCCTTAATAGCTCGTTTATACCTGCGCAGACATTCCCTGTATGGCTGTCAAACCTTGGTCGTATAGGACTCATTAAAGACCCTTCTGGTCTTCTTCCTCAACTCAGAAAGCTCCGTGTTCCTCTACGGTGGAATTTGTTTCTTTCGTGACGAATCGGACAAGATTGGTCAAATGCTCTAGTCAAAAATTTTTCGAGCCGATTGGCTCTCTTCTCTAACTCAGATATAGAGCTAGACTTCGGGAATCTTTGGAATTGGGACCTCACGATTCTTGCGTCATATGGTACTGAAATAGATATCCATGCTCTTGAATGTTTATATGAAGCATTATGTGAAGATGTTTTCTCCAGCGATAAGGAAATTGCAGAAGCAAAGAAAAGCTGCGAAACACGGCCAACAACACCAAGAGCAAAGAGGAGGTGTGAGACAAGTGAGACCTACGCACTACAAGCACCAAGAACAAAAAGGAAGGAAACCAACACAAATTTCAAACCGAAATATTACAAGTTTTAAAAGAAAAATGAAATATTTCACTTAATTTATTTTCAAATTTTCTTCGTTTTGTTTACTTCTCGCTGCTTCTGACAATTCCAAAGTACTTTCCACATACTTCGCAAAAAAAACGATAGTTCTCATATCGAGTTACGGAAACCGAAACTGTCTCGTTGAGCGTTCGATATCGAATCGATGTGTCGAGTCAACGATGGTCGAGTATCGAATTACGGAATGCCACCCCTGAACTTTTATTGGACACCTTATATATTTACCATGACATTGCTACCAGATATCGGCCAAAAAGCACAATAGTTTAACATAACATTGTGTCCGCAAAAATAAGTTATAAAATAAGTCATTTTGCAATACAATCAAATGCATATGCTTACGGGAGTATAATACATTATATATATATCGTACTATACCTCATCCGTGTCACTCCCAACAAGTAGTAAATCGAATGGTATAGCAGCTACTAAATCTATTAAAAACCATCCACTCAAATAGTGTACAGCTATCCTGCCGGGGTGAGAAACAACTTCATCCTGGCCATTAATAAACGTAGTTCGGAAGTTTATTAATATATCAATTATGAAGGTGACATCAACTGGAAATAAAAATTGCGTTAAATTATAGAGCGTACAAATTCAATAGTTGTATTGGATATTTTTGTTTAGAAGAGTTACATCACAGGGCTTTAGATTTATTGAAGGGGAAAGTTTTAATTTGGTCTCGGGCATGGAAGGCCGACATCTCCAGCTGGAAGGACTGAATCGTTCAGTTGAAGGCCGAGTTCAACCCGATTATGGTCTAAAATCCAGCGGCGTACCCAGTGTCAGAAAGAGTCCATCGAAACATACTGTTACGAATACTAAGTCTAGTGGGCTGTCACGTATCTCTGGATTGTGTGATTTGAAAATAAAACACAGTGAGTTTCTTAAACGCAGACAATAAAATACACCAACAGTCACTTTATTATTCACAGTTTACACTTTACTGTTCGTACACTTAAGTATTTGCTTAATTATTCCGTGTGGCAACTTCACTTGTCAAAACCAGACTGACTCGTTGGCCGCATCCGGCCACCTTTTATACTCTGTCCGGCCATCGCGCAGATTGTTCCCGCACATTCCGGAGTGGACTAAATGCTTCCCTGATGATCGCGACCATTGTTGCCAGATTGGACTAAAAGTTATTATCGCGGCCGTCGTTGCCACATTCAATTATGGCACGGCGCGAAGCGGCAGGGTTGCTTTGCACAGCGACAGACTGTCTTATCGTTACACTGCCCACCACTTAGACTTGTTCGTCCCGAACAAGTGCCGAGGCTCTGCTGTGATGAGGCGCCAGGCGCTCCAAATGGACTACCTTCAGCTTAGCGCCTCTATTGCTTCAACGTTGAATCCGGTATACCACGTCGTTAATCCTAGTCACGACTTCGTACGGTCCTTCCCATGACGCTTGAAGTTTCGGAGACAAACCTTTCCTCCGCTGCGGGTTGTAGAGCATTACCAAATCGCCTTCTTGGAACCCTGCTGAGTTGGCCCGTAGATCGTATCTGGCTTTCGCCTTATCGCTGACCAGTTTGGTGCGGCCCCTTATAAATTGGTGAATTTCCTCCAGTTCCGCCCGCTTATTGGCCACTTAGTCCGTCTTAGCGCCTCCCGTCGTGCTGACTACCCCGAACTTCAAGTCAGCGGGTAACCGCAACTCTGTTCCGAACACTGCTCGGGCTGGAGTGAGTGATGCCGTGTCGTGCGGGGCTGACCTATACGCCATCAGGAACAGGGGGATATGCGTGTCCCAATCCTTTTGATTCCTGCCTACCACTTTCCGCAGGTATTCCGGTTAAAGTTCCAGTGTCCGGTTAAAGCGTTCCACCATGCCGTCGGACTGTGGGTGCAAAGGAGTGGTACGCGTTTTCTTTATCCCCAGCAGCTCACACACTTCCTTGAATACCGCAGACTCGAAATTCCGGCCTTGATCTGAGTGCAACTCCAACGGAACTCCGAACCTGGCTACCCAGTTGTTTACCAGCTTTTCCGAGATCGTGGTGGCCTCCTGGTTAGGAATAGGGTACACTTCGGGCCATTTGCTGAAGTAATCCACTACAACCAGCACATATTTGTTGCCTTGAGTGCTAGTTGGGAATGGGCCGGCGACGTCCATAGCAATCCGCTCGAAGGGCGCTCCCACGTTGTACTGCTGCATGCGGCCTCGAGATTTCCTTGTCGGTCCTTTCGCGGCTGAACATCGGTCGCAGCTCTTAATCCACTCGGCTACAGACTCCTGACATCCTACCCAGTAGAATCGTCTTTTTATTTTGGCGACGGTTTTGGTGATGCCTAGGTGCCCTCCACTGGAGTCGTTATGGTATGCCTCGATGACCTCGTTGATTCTGCTTTTCGGCACTACCATTAGGGGGTTGCTGGTACGACCATCCGCGCTCTCCCATTCGCGGTACAGGCAGCCTTCCTTCAGCCGCAGACTTTTCCACTGTGCCCAGTAAGCCTTAGCGATCGGGCTTTCACCAGCCATCTCCTGCCAGTCTGGACGTGCGCCTTGCTACTTGCCTTCGACGATTTTTGCAAGATCCGCATCCTCATGCTGGTCTTTTTGTAGACTCTCCGCAGACCACACTTCCTCTGGCATGACGCTGACCAACCGGACGTCCACTATCTGTTCTTTGCTTTCGGCTCGCGAGCATTGCCTGCATTCGACTTTGCACGGACGGCGGGACAAGGCATCGGCATTTCCATGGCTACTGCCCTTGCGATGCTCTATCGTGTAGTCGTAGCTCTGCAGTCGCTCGATCCACCGCGCCAATTGCCCTTCAGGATCTTTAAAGTTCAGGAGCCATCTCAATGCCGCATGATCTGTGCGCAGGCGAAACTTTTGTCCATACAGATATTTGTGGAAGTGTTTCACGCAGTCCAATACCGCCAGCAGTTCTCTCCGGGTCACACAGTAATTGCGTTCCGGTTTCGATAAAACCCTACTGTAGTACGCTATCACTTGTTCCTGGCCGTCTATTATCTGTGATAGCACACCGCCAATACTACTCCCGCTTGCATCTGTATCCAGCACAAACATCTCCTCAGGCACGGGGAATGCCAGAATTGGGGCACTGCACAGTTTTTCCTTCAGACGTGCAAAACCCTGTTCCTGCTCCTCGTTCCACTCGAAAGCTTGGCCCTTTTTCGTCAGTTTGTGCAGGCTGCTGGCTATGTTCGCGAATCCCGGAACAAATCGGCGGTAGTATGTGCACAGGCCCAGGAAACTGCGGAGTTCGTGTAGATTGCGTGGCCGGGGCCACTCCTTCACCGCCGTGATTTTGCCTTCATCCGTATGTTCTCCGCGGGCGGAAACCGTATGACCCAGATACTTGACCTGCTTTTGGAACAGCGAGCACTTCTTTGGGTTGAGTTTAAGCCCGGCTTTTTGTATCCGCTCAAATACCTCCTTCAGCTTTCCCAGGTGGTCGTCGAAGCTTTTACCCATTACGATTATGTCGTCGAGGTACACCAGACACGTCCGCCAATGCAGCCCTTTTAGCACGCGTTCCATTAGCCGCTCGAATGTTGCTGGTGCGTTGCAGAGTCCAAACGGCATGACGGTGAACTGCCACAAACCATCGCCAACACTGAAAGCCGTTTTCTCCTTGTCCTTGTCTGCAAGCTCTACCTGCCAATAGCCGCTGCGTAAGTCGAGCGTGGAGAACCACTGCGTGCCTGACAGTGTGTCCAGGGTGTCATCGATCCGAGGTAGTGGATAACTGTCCTTCTTGGTCACATCATTGAGCTTCCGATAGTCCACACAAAACCGGGTACTGCCATCTTTTTTCTTGACTAGCACGACCGTCGAGCACCAGGGGCCCGAAGAAGGCTCTATGACCTTGTCTTTCCGCATGTTCTCGATCAAATTGGTGACCTCCTCCCTCTTGGCCAGAGGAACTCGTCTTGGCGGTTGGCGAATCGGTTTTGCACTTCCGGTGTCGATGTTGTGCTTCACTATGGCTGTTCTTCCGCCTGCTTCTGCCGCAAAAATTGACCCATAGTGCTGCAGGAGTGACCTCGCCTTCTGTTTCTGCTTGGCCGTCAACTCGCTGCTCCACTGGTTCTCCTGCGGTATGGCGTCCATGTTAAAACCGCTCTTCTTATTACCTCCAGGTGGGCTACTCTCGCAATTGACCACTGCTACAGCTTCCTTACACTCGCCGATTACCTCATCTTTCCTGACATATCTGGGTGCATTCAGGGGGTTCAGTATTCTGACTGGTATTCTGCCATTTTTAGGTTCCACTAATGTACGTCCGATGATGATGTTGTCGTGTCCTTGTTTCGGTGCTTCTACTACCTACAGCCGACTCGTCCCATCGTCCTCGTCCACCTTTGCCCACACAATCGCCTCAGAATTCGCTGGTATCCTCCTGTGTTGACACGATACAACCTTCCGTACCGCCACGCTTCGCTCATAGCCGGTGCGCAGCGGGAATTCAACGTTGGCATATCTCAGCACATTTTCCTTCAGGTCCAGCGTAAAACCGTGCCTAATCATGAAATCCACGCCGATAATCACGTCGTCCATTATATCCGCGACGATGAACTCATGTTCCAGGCTGCTGGTGCCGATAGCAATCGTTTTTGTAACTTTCCCTCTCACCGGCGCGCGCTCGCCAGTCGCAGTCCGCAGCTGTATGCCATGCAGCGGTTCCCAGTTCTTCAGCAGCTTCCTTTTGATGATCGAATATGACGCTCCAGTATCCAGTGTCAACACGAACAACTTTCCATCTATCCTTCCTTCAATTGTCAAGCTGCTGGGCTGTCGTTTCAGCTGTGAGACAAGGATGGTGGGGCGGCAGATTGTGGGGATCAGCTCACGCCCCTTTGGGCTGACCCGTTTTAGTGTAACGGCTCCTCGTCCTCAGCCTTGCACTTGTTGGCTGAATCTCGACTGTCACGATCCCTCGATTCGGGCGATTGCAATCGAGAACGGGAACGCCTCTTTCGTTGACGGCAGTCCCGTGATATGTGCCCATGCTTGCCGCATGCCCAGCAAACAACTTTAGAGGAGACCACCCGTGGCCCGACCGGTGTCTCAGAGCTTATGGCCTGGATCGGAATGCCGCTGTCTGGCTGAATTTGGTGTACCCGTGCAGGTGCATACCGAGCGCCCCTAATATGTCATCGCACTGGTCACCGTCTCCTTAAATTTCAGCTTGCTCATAATGAACGCACTGTGACGTGTCTCCGGCTCATGAAGGCCTTCAATGAACGCCTCAATCTTCATCCTCTCGAGAATATCAGCGCCGACTTCTGGGTAGGCCAACTGTACGAGCCGCTCAATGTCTGTAGCGCCTCGTTGGCTCTTTGCGTACGGTTCTTCAGATCGCAGTAATACAGCGTTTTGTTGGGCTCGTTGCTGCCAATGCTCTCATGACGGCCTCGTAATCACTTCTCGAACATTCCGGAACTGATTTTATTACCTCAGCCGCGGAACCTTTCAGCGCCAATGCCAATCTTCGAGCTTTCCTTACATCGGTCCACTGATTTTCCAAAGCAGCCAGGTCGACCTGTAGCTTGAATGTATCGAACGGCGCAGTGCCATAAGTAGGCACTTCTGTTCTGGTGGCGAAACTTTCGTGAACTGGCGGCAACCATTCTCGCGGCTATACCTCTTTAACCCTTTCAGTCACAATGTCCAATATATTGGAATACAGCCCATACAATTCATACAGCTTGGTTTGTTTTCATGTCGGAAAGGGTTAAGCCGCTCGTTGATGTTTCTGTTCATTGAATCTTCCGGACTGTCAACTCATTTGTGCAGGGAATCATCCAGGTCGTCAACTCGTTTATTCCAATTGTCCATTCGCGTCTCGAGATGCTCAACTTTCACGTTCAGCCTATCGGAAATTTCCTCCACCTTCTGCTCTATGCGCACAGAATTTTCGCAGTTTCGACTTTTGCCGAAATATCTTGATTCGTAGTTTCCAGTTTCAGTGCCATTTGCGCCGACAATTCGCGATTTTCATTTTCCACTTTGGCTATTTCCTGATTCGTAGTTTCCAGTTTCGCTGCCATTTGCACCGACATTTCGTGATTTTAATTATACATTTTGGCTGCCATTTTACGGTTCTAAGTCTCGAACATTCCTTTAAGTGCAACCATTATCTGGCTCATGTCCAATGCTTTTAGTGGCGCAGCCGCTGCAGCCGTACTTTGCAGCGACGCAGCATCAGCAGGCGATTCCTCCACCTTGGTCAACGCCTCTAGCTAATGCGTTCCGAACTCGTGCGCAGTCCAATCGACGCCTCTTGCCCCACACGCAGACGCCTCTCTCGCAGCTGTAACTCCACCTTTCCGCCAGCAGTCGGCAAATTCCAGCCAGCCAGCTCCTTCTTCAGCTGGTCCACCTTCAGCAGCTCGAATTTAATCATGTTTGCGTTTTATAATTTTATTTTATTTTTTTAATTTATTTTCAGTAGCACAATCCCACTTCTGACGCTTCTGAAAATGAGTTCTTTGATCTCTGGATTGTGCTTGCAAAATAAAACACACTTCAGTCGCCCAACAATCACTTTATTTACAGATTTACACTTTTTTGTATTTACACTTGTTACTAATTTGCTTGTTCAAATAAGGCTGTCCCTCTGCGGTGCACCCGGCTGTCTTTAATACTTGTTTGCTTATCGCGCCGATTATTCTAGCACCTTCCAGTTCTATTCCATTCTCGAACATTCAATTGGGCTATCTCTCGATCGTTCGAAGTTTAATCGAAGTCTCTCGAAGTTTAATCGAACGCTGAAGGAGTATCTGCGGAAAGTGGTGGACCAAATTCAAAAAGACTGCAACTCGCATATTTCTCTGCTCCTGATGACGTTTACGTCTGCCCTGCACGATACAATAGAATTTACACCGGCACGAGCTGTATTCGGCACAAAGTTGAGATTGCCGCTGACTTGAAGTTTGAAGTCGGCAGCACGACGGAAGGCGCTAGGACTTAATACGTAGTCAATAAGCAAGGAACTGAAATCCACCAGTTTATAGGGAGCCGCACCCAACTGATCAGCGAAAAAGGCAGATGTGATCTACGGGCTAAAACAGAAGGGTTCCAAGAAGGCCATCTGGTCATGCTCTACAACACGCAGCAGAGGAAAGGTTTGTGTCCAAAACTTCAAACGTCTTGGGAAGGACCGTACAAAGTCGTGACCAGGATTAATAGGGTACTGTACCAGATTCATCGCTTCAACAGTAGAGACGCTGTGCTGAACGTAGTCCATTAAGAGTTCCCGGCGTCTTACAACGGAGGAGCGTCAGCTTTTGTGGGGAAACAACATATCTAAGTGCGACGATAATGCATTGGGCAATTTCGGGTCCCTTTGCATAGGCAACACGACAACACTGAACGGGCTTTGCCGCCGGCAGCAGCAGCATTATATTATTATTGATGGGTATAATGCACTGCGACCTGTAGATCTATTGTGCTCCCTTCTTGGACTTCAAACGCTGTCAGTGAGTCCAGTATCCAAGAGGAATTTTAGTATGCTTCTTAAACCTCTGGATTCCCAGTCTGCACCTGGTATACGATGGTCCCCCAGGTGTTTCTTTCTTGGAGGCATAAGTACAGGGCATTCTCTTAGTATATGTATTGCAGTCTCGTCTTCCTGCAAGCAGAACCTGCAATATCCGTTTTTACGGATTCCTAGTTAAATTAGATGGTATTTTTGGTTATCTCGTCTTTTATCGTTAGGATAGAACAAGATAGTGGAAGCTACGCTCCTTGCCAGTTCGTCGGCCCGTTCATTTTCTTCAATGCCAGCGTGGCCCGGAACCCAAAGTACCCAAACATGGTTGTAACGGCCAAGTACCGTTCAGCTTCTCAAGGCACTCCAAAACCAGTTTCGAGGACACCTGGAAGGATCTTAAAGCCTTGATTGCCGCTTGGCTGTCGGAGACGATAGCAACATTTTCGGTTGCGGTATTTCCTCGCCAGATATAAATTAGCACACCTTTCAATATCGTATATTTTCATCTGGAGAATAATGGTGTGTTTCCCGTAGGTTCCGAGTATCTCTTCCTCTGCCTGTATACGCCTATCTCAGTGCCTTCCGCCGTTAAGGAGTCATCTGTGTACCAGGATATCATATGCTGGTCTATCAGGTATGTTTCCGAAATACCTTCCTAGTTCCTTTTGTTACTAAGTTCAGTTTTAAATCTTTTGACAAAACTAAACTTTAGTGAGATTGTGTCCCTCGGGTGTTGGGCTACTGATTCGTAACAGTATCGATCCTCTTACGGCTGAGGCATCCCTTAGCCCCGATAATAACAGTCATCCGTAGGAGAGTCCTCTTTGCCTGGGTCTGTATAATTAAGTCAAGAAGTTTAAGTTCAAGAAGAGCCTCCATAAGTGCTGTTGGACACGTTCTCATAGCGCCTGTTATGCATACGGATGCCAGTTTTGTAGCTTACTGAGCTAAGCAGACAGCTGACCCATATGTTATGATGGGTCTCACTATCGCCATGTAAATCTATCTCAGTATAGTCGGAGTGCAACCCCAACTTTTATCTGCTATGGACCTACAGGTCATGAAGACCCCGGTGATCTTCCTTATTGTGCCCTTTATATGTCCTTTCCAGAGTAGTTTCTGATCTGTTATAACTCCTAGATATTTCACCTCCTTCTGGAATTCTATCTCTATCCCATCCAAACGAATTGATCTAACACTTCGTTCAATAATGTGTGTGACTGGCACATAGATGGCGGCACTAATACTAAATCAATACTTTTTTCGAAATTGTGAACCCTTTTAGGCTTACTGTCAAAATTATATGTCAATCCGACCAATAGTTTACAAGTTACAGTGCTTTAAGTGACACTACTTTTGAGTTTTCAAAAAAAATGAATTCAAAGCAATTCCGTGTGCTGATTTATCATTGTTTTTTAATGAAAAAAAATACTGTTCAATGCCAGGAATGGCTTGAAAAACATTATTCGGACTCTGCTCCATCAAAAAGAACCATTTGTTATTGGTGTGCCGAATTCAAACGTGGTCGTACAGACACCGATGACATTCCATCTACTGGACGGCCAAATGACGCTGTTATTCCGGAAAACGTTGAAAAAACACTGAAAATCATTATGTCCGACCGTAAAGTGAAAGTGGGGGAGATTGCTGACATTCTAAAGATATCAGCAGGTAGTGTACACACCATAATACACGAACATTTGGTTATGAAAAAGGTGTTTTCGAAATGGGTGCCGCGTTTGCTCACACCGGAGCAACAACGAATCGATGATTCAAAGAGCTGTTTGGACATGTTTACGCGCAACAAGTCGGAGTTTTTGCGTCGGTACATCACAATGGATGAAACATGGATCCACCATTTCACTCCAGAGTCAAATCGGCAGTCTGCTGAGTGGCATGCAACCGGTGAAAGCCGCCCAAAGCGTCCAAAGGCACAAACATCGGCTGGCAAGGTTATGGCGTCAGTATTTTGGGATGTGCACGGAATAATATTCATCGACTATCTTGAGAAAGGGAAAACAATCAATAGCGACTATTATATAGCGTTGTTGGAACGTTTGAAAGAAGAAATCGCGATTAAGCGGCCCCATATGAAGAAGAAAAAAGTGTTGTTTCACCAAGACAATGCACCGTGTCACAAGTCGATGAAAACGATGGCAAAAATGCATGAATTGGGCTTCGAATTGCTTCCTCATCCCCCGTATTCTCCAGATCTGGCCCCCAGCGACTACTGGCTCTTCGCAGACCTCAAAAAGATGCTCCGTGGTAAGAGATTTGGCTCAAATGATGAAGTAATCGCCGAAACTAACGCCTATTTTGAAGGCAAAGAAAAATCGTTCTACAAAGGCGGTATCGAAAGATTGGAAAAGCTTTGGAATGATTGTATCTCCCTAAAAGGGGACTATGTTGATGAATAAAAACGAATTTTGGCAAAAAAATGTGTTTTAATTAGTTAGTCACACACATTATTGAACGAAGTGTTAAGAGCATCAAGTTTATAATTCCTTGTGAAGGGTCCAACATTGGTCTTCGCAGCATTACATACTTTTAGCGGGAATTAACGCGGAAACGGTTAGAGGCGATACTGGAATGTTCGAAAGCGAGTTACTCTACGGGCAAACAAGTATAAAAATCTGCCGGATGTTGTGCAATGCGTCAGTGCAGCTTGGACAAGCATAGGTGTGACTGATTTACTGTGAATATCAAAACCAGGGCAGCCACTAATCTACCTACCCACAATGTAGGCAAACTTTTTGGCTCGTTGCTGGATCTTGGAAATCGTTATGGATTTTGCGTTTGACATTAAACATATAGTTCCGTTAAGTGTGACTGATGTATTTGTTGTCATTTTTCAGTTTGTTTATGCAGTGCTTTAAAAGTCTTTATCTAGTCTCAAAACTAATGATAAAGATGTTATATTGCGAGTACATAACTTTACGAAATATTTATTAAATTTTTTTATACTTTTGCGTTGAGTGACAGTTAAAAAATATTTGAATTTTTTATATTTTTTAGAATGAAGTATAAATATGAAAAATTTGCAACAAAAAGTTATGTATGTTAGAAATTATTGATTTCTCATGAATTATCAGTTTTCACAATAAGGAGCGTTTAGAAGAGAATCATAACTTATTTGTCGCATAAGTTTCTAAACACAGAAGCAATCACAAAGTAAGTGTGTTTCATGCTATTAACCCTCCGATTAGTGAGTCGCCCGTTGGCCTTAAGGGGGTCTTCTGGTTACGAGCTGAAAATTTAAGTATATTTTTCGGAGTAAATTGCGAAGGAACTACTTGAGATAATTCAGTAATTTTTTTTTATTTTATTGATACATGCTTTATCTTGTAAGATAAAATTTTGGAAATTAAAAGTCATCACACTCGTGACTTTAGAACGACCTTGAGGTTGTGCTTTTTTCAAACTTGTTGGTAAGACTTCTTAAGTACGAAATAAGAAATATTATTTTTATATATTTTTTTTTTCAGTTATTCAGGAGACATATGGCTATGTTTTCCCGAGTACGATTTTTTAATTTTGAAAATTTTCAAAACTAGGAGGTTTTTTGTAAAAAGTTTGATTTTCGATGGAACAAAATAAAAATTTCAAAATAAAATAAAAAAAACTACTGGATTATCTCAAGTAGTTCCTTCGCAATTTACTCCGAAAAATAGACTTAAATTTTCGCTCGTAACCAGAAGACCCCCTTAACGTCGTGAAAAGGTCCCCAGGGACCTATAACGCATTGTACAACATTTTGCTTCATAGGGTGTGTTTTTAAGGCTTTGGCTGTTAATTTTAGGTTATATATAGTAGTAAAAGGGCACAATAATGATTGATTGATAATTAAATTTTTATTAAATATTATTTTTTATTAAATAAATATTTAGAACCAAAATACATAACATAAGTTATTTACATTTGTGCTGTTTTTTTTGCAAGTACAACAATACGCTCTTGTCTTACGCTGGCGTCCGTACTCCTCACGGCATAACTGGCACGACGGCCGATTTGATCGCGGCGCAAACGAAGGTGCCGCTCCTACTGCTGCGGTTGCTACCACCCAGTGATGTTAACTTTTTTTTTTTAAATCCCTACGCGACTTGAAAAAAATCCCTACTTTTCCCTACGCTGTCCAGCAATTTTCCCTACGAAACTCCCTACACTTATTTTCCAAGTATTTTGTAATATTTAAGGTTTTTTTTAATTTTTTGTGAATAAAAGTCGCAAAAGTAAAAACCATAACATTTATTAATTCTTCTTTTAATTCATTTGCAACATGAAAACAACAAAACAAAGTTGTGCTTTGTACTGAGATACGATTTAAAACATGGAAACATAACAACAACAAAAAAATTGTGCTTTGCACTGAGATACCATTTCATCACATTAAAAAAATCAGTACAAAAATTACACTAAGACTATTTATGGTCATACTACTCAGTGTATGAAATTTTCTTAAAGTGCTGTTCTTTACATTGAAAAATTACACAGTTGATATCTTCGTCTTCTAAGTAAGAGCGAATTATACAAATTGAAGTCAAATTGTCATGGCTTGATGTGTTCCATTTTTGTTCGAAAAAATTCTTTCAGAGTCTGCATTAGAATGTGGTAGTGCCGAAACATATTTGGCCAACTTTGACAAATTGGGAAACAACATTTGATCGTTAAAATTTTTAGTTTGACTAATTTGACTTCAAAATTTTCCATAACCAGGGTTGTTTGAAAATTCCCTACATTTAGTGAATTTTAAAAAATCTGCCCTTTTTTTCCCTACGCACACAATTTTCGCTAAAATTCCCTACATGTAGGGAATTTTCCCTACCGTTAACATCACTGCTACCACCTACAAAGACAAAAAATATATCGTTTTCTGCTTTTGTGTGTTTCAAAATTATTTTATTTTACCTTTACATTGAATGCCTCCATAGCGCTTCTAATCCTGGGATAGCTCATTATACGTGCATTGGTGGCTCGTTCTTCAATATTGGGCAGTGCTAATTGGTTCGTGAGCATTTGTAAAAATGAACGCCGCTTATCTGTCCTTTTTGTTGGTTTCATTTCCTCGTATATGACAAATGCAGCTAGTGCTGCAATATCTATCATATTGAAGAACATGGCAAGTGGCCAGCGGTTTGTTGATTTAAGCATCTGATCCATCGTATCCACACCAGATTTATTTGCGTTGTAATTTAGAATTACCATGGGTTTCTTTTTTCAGTTCGTGCGTCTACATCACAAGTATAGTGCATTGTAGACAGTAAAGTTACTTCTTTATTTTTCTTCGGGACATATGAGCACAATGATACATCGCCTTCGCAGAAGCCAAACAATGAGCTAAAAACGGGACGAACAGGACTTTTCAAGGAACTCACGTGGAACAAATGTTTTGTTGAAGCGTACTGTTCCAACAAATGCGGTTTTCTGCCTCATCAATGTACGCGCCAATTCGAAAATTGTGAAAAAATTGTCGGCATAAATTGTGCGACCAGTATTCGCGTATTTTTCTACTAGTCGATACACAACGTTCTAGCCTTGATTTATCTCACGTTCTTAATGAGGCAATTTTCCGGAGTAAATTATTCCTTTAAGGTAGCATGGCACGTTAGAAAGGGGAATTTTTAATGCTTTACAAAATTATTTATTGTTCAGCTCCTTTATTATCAATCTTTTTGAAATCTTTTTTTACAATATATTGAAGGTTTAAGGAACAAAAACAAAAATTTTCTTTTTAGCATATTGTCGCTTATATAGGTGGAGCTGAAGTCGCGTAGAAAAAACAAACATCCTCCATTACGGACACTTAATCTCCGGATTGGCTAATCTGACACATAAAAACAAAAGAGATTCATAATTATTAAGCTTTCGGACACAGGAATTCACCAGAAAAATTAAGTAAACCCTATTTAAGTTCACCTTTTTTCCCCAGAAAAAGTACTTTAAATAAAAAATTTTCTTAAATATTGTGGTGGATTCTTGTATAAAATAAGTTAATAAAAAGAACTCAAAAAAATTTTTTTAAAACGGTCGGGCCAATCCGGAGATTAAGTGTCCAAAAGATTGATAATAAAGGAGCTGAACAATAAATAATTTTGTAAAGCATTAAAAATTCCCCTTTCTAACATGCCATGCTACCTTAACACTAGAATGCCCGAGGGAGTCATTTTGACTCCATTGAGGTCTTTTATTTTTTAAATTATTCAAATAACTGTACAGTAGTTATGAATTCAAACAAGGCAATTATTAACACTAGAATGCCCGAAAATCTGACATACCTAAAATGCCTCGGGCATTCTAGTGTTAAGGGGATACAATGATTTCGAGTCGCATAACCACCATATCTTTATTCGATACTTGACGGAATGTATTGCGTAAACCGTGTGCGGCCTCTATATGGGAATAATTGTTCATCGACGGTCAGCGAGTCGTGCGGGATGTAAGCTGCTGCCAAATTTGCCTGCAACATTTGCCAAACATCATCAATAGCCGCGGTTTTGCTGTTGATTAATCGCTGCTGTCGCGTATTTGCGTTATCAAAGCGAATGAATTTTTTGATGAGCATAAATCGATCGTATGATAATGCGGCTTTGTATAGGGTGTTTTTTTTAGAGGTATAGAACTTCGAATTGACATAAAACACAAGAAAATCGTTTTAATGTCCATCAATTTGGCTTTATTGGAAGGATAATTTTATGCCATTAATGTTTAAATATGATTTCGGGCATGTGGCCGCCGCGGCTGGCTCGAATAAAGCCAATTCTACAGGTCCAATTTGGACAAAGCTCCAATTGCTGTGCACGGTGGCGAATCGATTCATTCGGGTCCTCTTCAACATTTTGCTCTACAGCGGCAATTGTTTCTTCGGTGCGCACTGTTCGACGTCTCTGCGGATGCGTATTATCACATAGAGTAAACGTAGTGCGAAAACGACCCATGGTTAACCGAATTAATTGCTCTGATGGACCATAAAATGGACGGAGCTTGCGGTAAACTTTGCGAACTGAACCATTATTTTCAAAATAAATTTGCACGATTTGCAAGCGTTGTTCTTTTGTCAACCTGTTCATGATGAAATGGCAAACCAAACTGAACATAAATGACATTAGAGTTGCCAGTTTTGACCACAAAATGCCAGTTTTATCTCTATTCGAAAAACAAACCTCTAAAAAAAACACCCTATATATTGGAGCACGGGTTGGGCCCCACAGTTCCCTAGCAGGCTCAGTATTCGATTTAGTCATCCCAGCATATAAAACGGTAGCCAAAAATGCATCATACTCCTTTAGAGTGATGGGTCTCCATTCCTTTTCCTTTGTAGGATTTGCCGAATTACAGGCAGCGTCACTTCCTTGGCTTTTCGGTTGGTTTCCCTTATGATTATGTATTCCATATCTTCAGTGATGAGCATACGAAATATTGTGTACGGATCATGTGACGCACACACTGGCCCTGGCTTCCTTCTCACGTAGTCGACTACGTTATGAGCACGAAATTGGGAATTCGGTGGTGGAACTTTGCTCCATTTCGTGCCATTCTTAGAAGTAAAAAACCATCAGAAGTTTCAGTAATGGCAGTTGCAGTTTCGATTTCATCTTCGTCGTCTCCATCTTGCTCTTGATTGATCTCCACACTCGGTTCAATTTCAGCATCCGACTCATCAATGTCAATGTCCTCAACCTCGACGTCAAATCCAAAATCATCATCATCACTGTCAATGTTCATGAACTCTGCAAATCTATCGTCGACACGATGTCTCTCCTCCTCAGTCATTTGCTGGTAGCGTGTACTGTGACGTATCACCATTTCCGCAACATTCCAATTTTCATCTGCCATTGTCCTTTTTTTAAACTTATTCACACAAACTTCAAATTTCCGCACTCGATGTTCACTCTTCAATATCTAAACTTTATGTGGTTGGGATTATAATATTTTAGAACTTTTACCCTCTATATAAAACGTTGGTTGGTTGGTTCAAGTGGCGATGTTACATCCAACATGAACATCCAATTAGCGCGTTGGCGCCGTTTTGTAACCACTATTCCCGGCAGGTACTTTATGGTATACTGATGTTTGTCTTCCGGACCCTTTACAGTGTATATCCTATATCCAATCCGTGAGGTTGATGAAAGAGGGTAGCGAGTATATGGTGCACTTCGCTATCTCTTCGAAATTCTGGAATGTTGGTTTTCCTATCGTTTTCCATCTCCTTCTTAACAAGGCCGGACAGGCGCAGAGATAGTGGTGGACGGTTTCCTTCTCGTTCGGGTTTTCCCAGCTGTGACAGCTGGTATATAAAACGTTAGAAATCGAAACAATTTGTAAGCGCGTTTATGAATTTTATTTGAAACAAAGTCGATAGATACATAACAATACCAAAAATAAAATACAAGTAGTGCCTAAAAACGTTGAAATTTGAAAAAAGTTAAAAAAATCATATAATCCAAACCTTTTTTTTACAGTGTATTTGCAGATAACAATTTTCGTCTGGCCAGACGAAGTAGTGCAAATGTTTGCTATTTCTGAAAATAATAGCACAAGGTCCCTAGGGACCTTTTCACTAATCCACGTACTAAACGTTGTTAAACCTTAATAAAAATTCAATTATTCCTAGAATCACTTCGAAACAAATTTTAATAGCTTTAGCACAATTTTCTCTTGAAATACATGTCCGGTTCGAATATTCGATCCTACAACAATAAAAAGTTATGAGAGTTTGACAATCGAAAAGGTTCTGTTCTCACGAACAGAAGGGGTAAAGGACTATTTGTAATCATAATTACCATAATAATTGATTTTAAACATGGCGACATTATACAAATGAACCAGATAGAATGACC
Source organism: Melieria omissa (assembly GCA_963971225.1). Taxonomy (NCBI): domain Eukaryota; kingdom Metazoa; phylum Arthropoda; class Insecta; order Diptera; family Ulidiidae; genus Melieria; species Melieria omissa. The sequence continues at coordinate 48,408,508 of OZ020269.1, read as the reverse complement.
ACCTCGTTTTTGACAAAAAAGGCTATAGCCGAATAAGGAAGCTTGAAGTGGCCCCAAGTCAATTTCGATCTGTCCAGAACGTTTATTAGTTCAAAAATTATCAAAAAAGAAGTAAATGTCGAAAACGATTTATACATAAATTGATATCCGGCGATTGATGTATCAGGGTACCACAGCACACAACAACCGTATGCCGATTTCTCCGTGTTGGTACCCTGTCGCTGACAGCTCGGCCTCTCCTGACCTTCATCCCTTCGGATGACTACTTAGTCGCTCGTCAGGTTACTGTTGCCACTGCTGTTGTCACCGGGTAGCACTACGGCTTCAGGTGGCCGGTTGCAATAATGTTGCAGTTACGCCTGCCGAACTGCGTGGTATAGGGTAGACCCTGGACGACGTTTTATTACGTATTATTATTATTATTAATAATACAAATTTTTATTATTATTTATTATTATCGAATTACTTAATTCACAGCTTTCGCTGGAAAAAACCTATCTCGGGTACTGTGACCAAAGGGATTAGGATCTCTTGTTGCTTTGTTTTTGTTTGTTTATATGTTTCAAATCAATCAAATGTCTGGGGGTGTATATTCGCAACAGGTATTTGCCCTCGAGAGAAATTAAAACAACTAAACTGATGCGTGCGAATGATAGACTTATAACGATCAATGAAATTTTAAGTGTGTACAAGTGCTAGAAAATTGTGAGTGCAATAATGGGTGCGTGTGCATAGTGGGATTATACAGGTGGAGTAATAATTGACAGTTTGTATTTGACACTGCCTTATTTGAAAGTTTCATTAAAAGGTAGCAAGAAAAGGGAAATAATTCGGCCTTTTTCACTAGATGGCGCTAATAATTATTTCAAATTTTCATGCTCAGCAAATAAGCATAATATTCAAACGAACATGGAGTGTATTTCACGCTTCTGGCTTTGTCCATCTGTATTTTTGTTAAGGGCCGCACAAGTTTCTTGACTTGGCCTTCTGTAAAAATAGCAGTGAGAGCCTTCCGAAGCGAGCTAAGTTCCTCAACTTGCGCTGTTAGCTTTGCGTTTTGTGACTGCAGCAACTTGATTGTTTTGCGTAATTGTGCGTTTTCTGACTGCAGCTCACTTGTGTGGACTACAATAATAGTATATAAATAAAAACACTAGACAGCGTCTTTTGCTAGACGGCGTCTCTTCTCGGTTGGTTCAGAAAAGTCGTTAGGGGCGAAGTACAGCGCACACACTCTTGAGCTCGAAGTGAAGTGCACTCCACATGATTCGCTCCATAACACAATTGATTGCTGCGGTACGTGGAAAAGGGGTACCTTTTCCTCCGTCCAAGTGGGGTGGCACAAACTGAAGCTCGATTTCGGCATAGTTCAAATATTAAAATTGAAATAATCGAATTCAAAGTTAAAATATTGCAAAAATATAAATAGTTCACCTGCGCACGGTTCAAAATATTGTTACGAATACTGGTTCTAGTTCTAGTGGGCTAGTACGTATCTCTGGATTGCGTAATTTGAAATAAACAAAACACACTTAGTTTCTCAAACGCAGTCAGTGAAAACCAACGATCACTTTATTTCACAAATTTTATACTTCACTGTCTGCACACTTTATTATTTACTCCGTGTGGCACCTTCACTTGTCTAAACCAAGACTGACTCGCTGCGCCGTATCCGGCTGCCTTTTATACCTGTCCGGTTATCGCGCAGATCGTTCTCGCACATTCAAGAGTGGACTACAGGTTTCTATCATGGTGGAATTATACAGGTGGAGTAACCTGATGACAGTTTTTGTGATTATGACAGTTCATGCTGCGTTGAAGAAACAATGTATCAAACGATCAACATCGCTGATATGCATATATTGACATGTTTACAGTTACTGTGAAACCTAAATTGGAGCTTTGAGCGTTGCGTTGTCTGACGCAGCGTTCTCGCTCAGTGCGGCATACCGAAATTGAAGCGTTGCGTTGGGATTGTCAAAATCATGAAATGAAAACAAATTTAAAAAATATCTGTTTAGTTGCCAAAACAACAACAAATTATTATTATTTTGCAAAACTTATATGAATTAATTCCTCACAATTTAAATCAAACCAAATGTAAATTACAGGCGTTTTTGTTAGTCGCAGTCAACTTCAACCGCTAACGCCTTGTCAAAATTAGAAATTCGAAGAGCTCATGACCAAACTCCATAAAGCGCGTTTCAGTCGAATGCATTTATTTTACACGAAAGCTATTAAATACATTTAAGAAACATTTGAAATTCAATATTTTAACATAAAATGTGGAGAAATTCCTAAAAATTAGCATAATTCTTTGACGGACGAAACTTAGTCTTCGCGAATTCGATAGCTTATTCGTTGTCGATCGAATTTTGCTCATCCCTGTGAAATAAATTGGTACAAATTGAATTCAACTGAATCTTTTTTTTATTTTTTGCAATGTTCGATATGCATTTATTGTGTTTAAAATGAAATCAGTAAATTCTATAAAGTCTTTAACGTCGTATAGCAATATCATTTCGTTGTTTTTCACAATTCACAACGAAATCAATCAGCAGTTTGCCAATTAAAAATTAGCATCAGCTGACGTAAGAAGAACAAGCTGACGCCTGAAATGCCCTTTATGGAGTTTGGCCATCAGTGTCAGAGCGTTTTAATTGCGGTTTGGCCCATACAATTTGTATGGGCATGAAGCAATTTTGACAGTTGCTTGCCGCTAACGCTCCAATTTAGGTTTCAGTTACTTTTCAAATATATATTTGAACCGTGCGTAACTGAACTCTTTCAACGTAACTAAACAATTTCGTAACTTGTACTACAATATTTGAAATTTGAATTTGATTATTTGGTTTTGAATTATTTGAACTAGGACGAAGTCGAGCTGCAGTTTTTGCCACCGTACTTGGACGGTGCATGCCAAGGAATTGATATTCCGGTATCTTTCAAAGATTTTCCACCTCCGTCAGAAAACACAAAAATGGAACAACAATAACAACATCCTGCAAAAATCCTAACACGAAGCCAAGTCGACACAATTAAGGAAGAGAAGGGAAAAGACTGATGGAAAAAGCCAGAAGCGTAAAATACACTCGGTGTTCGTTTTAGTATTATGCTCATTTGCTAAGCGTTTGCTTGTTATACACACTAATGAGTTGGCTCTGCCTTTAGTCACTCAATCGATAACTTTTTTGTTGATGGAATAGATAATTCACATAAATGTGCTTTTGAATTTCAGAACTATTCGAAATAATTATTAGCGCCATCTAGTGAAAAAGGCCGAATTATTTCCCTTTTCTTGCTACCTTACAATGCAACTTTTAAATAAGGCAGTGTCAAATACAAACTGTCAATAATTACTCCACCTGTATAATTCCACTATGGGTTTCCATGATGATTGCGAGCCATCATTGCCAGGTTGGACTAAAAGTTTCCCTTATTATCGCGACCATCATTGCCAGGTTAGACTAAAAGTTTCCCGTATTATCGCGGCCATCATTGCCAGGTTGGACTATAGCACGGCGCGTAGCAGGGTTGCTTTGCACAGCGACAGACTGTCTGTAAACATGTTATACCTACGATGTTGATCTCTTTATGTTTCTGAAATAAAGTACACCTAATTCTGTTTTTACACGGTCTGTTTTTACACGGTTTTGATTTAACACGGTTTGAAAAAAAAAATTTTTAATTTTTTTACACGATTTTATTCTATTTAGCACGAAAAATTGAAATTTTTTTAATTTTCTAACCGTGTTAAATCAAAACCGTGTAAAAACCGAATTAGGTGTAGTGTTCTTCGATACGTTTTTTTTTTCTTTGAACAAAAATCGCACTTTTGCAAAGAAACAACATTGTTTTTTGAAGGCAGGATGAACTGTCATAATCAGAAAAACTGTCATCAGGTTACTCCACCTGTATAATTCCACCATGGTGCGTGTGTGTGTATGCATGTTTACGATGAGTGTGAGAATGAGGCTTAAACATAGTGCAGCGGCGAGCAAAGCGACGAAAACAAATCAACGCCTTTGAATCGGATTGCACATAGTGACGAGCGAAGAAAGCTGAAAAGAGCAAAGCGACGGTTTCAAAATATTTTGTTTTCATCGCTGCGGTCGCCGCTTTGCTCTATTTGAAAATCGAAAATTTCTGTTCCGGAAAATGGGATAAAGTCGCAGCAGAAATGCAAACAACACGTTTTGTAAAAATTTGTCCACTTTTGTATTATTTTATGCTTGATTTTTTGCATAACATAATCAAACGTGGACATTTGCATACGAAAATATGCCTGAACTCTTTCAGGACTCTCGCGCGTTGATGGTATAAATGGTGAAATTCGCAGATAGATAGATGGATAGAATAATTCTTTTGATAAATTGTTGCCTCCCAGAGGCCGCCAAAGTGGGGTGCCCTGGGTGGAATAAAATGAAACTTGGTAAATTCAGATGAACAAAATTTGTTGATGTCATTTTGAGTTTCGTGGTTGAATAGAAAGTCCTTTAGTTCTTGTAGATGATTAGATGCTCCCACAAAATTCGTAGAATTATCACAAAAGATGTCGCATGGCATCTTTCGCCGACCACCTATACATTTTAAAGCGCTTAGAAATGCTTTCGTTGGTCAGGGACTACCTCGATGTGAATTGCTTTAGTCACAAGGAAAACGAATACAGCCAAGTATGATTTGGTAGGCGCACTTCCTCGGATTCAGATAAGTGTTTATTGATAAGTTATAAGATAAGTGTTTATTGGTCCACAAAAGTCAGTTCCGCAGCGCTCAAATGGTCGTTCTGGTTGGAGACGCTCGTTTAGTAGCGGTCCCATGACTTTCTGCAGGAGTGTTGGCTTGTATCGGACGCAATGTACACAAGCACGAACGACGAGACGAGCCAAATCTCTGGCGTTGACAATCCAATATTCGAGACCTATCAATGCAACTAATGCTTATAGGGCCTGCGTGATAATTTCGAAGATGCATGTGACGCACATATGTCGACACAAATTGTGAGTTGCTGGGCAGAAGAATTGGGTGTTTTTGACTGTCTGGTAAATCAGTATAATCCAGGCGACCACCAACCTTAAAGAGCTCTAATCCGGTCGAATTGTCTATAAATGGAGTGAGAAACTTCAAATTACTGTTCAAAACTCGATGTTTCTTTAACAACTGAAAGTCAGCAGAGAAGTGCTGCTGTTGAAGGTTCCATATTATGCAGCGCGTCGCATTTCTTCAGGCGATGGTAAAGCGGTAGTGAATATTGTTTTCTTTCTGCATAAGTCGCAGAACCGAAATAGCCAGGCGACGAGGCGTAAACAATGAGGGTACGAACTAATACCATTAATGACGTTAGCGCCGTTTTGCGTTTCTCCGCGTTGTTGACGTCCAGGTCGAGATCAATTGGGGACTTGTTGTTTGGCCATTTTAATTTGTCCTGACGAAGAAAAGCCGGACCGGAAAACCAATTCGAAGACTTAAGTTGTGCAGTAGGGCAACCTCGAGATACAAGATCAGCCGGGATTCTCGCGCGTCGGTACATACATATCTCCAATGTCCACCTATGGTCAACTCTTGTATGTTGGATACTCTATTTCCAACGAAAGTTGATAGGGTTATTAAATGTTGTTGAAGCCAATGTAATACTAGTTGTTAATCGGTCCAAAAGTAACAACTTGCGAGCTTATCAGCCTTAAGATGCTGGATGAATGTGCAAAAATCAAATTTATGTGTGATGACTGTGTCCTTTACATCCATAATGTGGATTTGGTGCTCCAACGGGTGAACGAAATTGTGGAAAGAAATGCAAATCACCTCAAGAAATATAAAACTGAGTTTGTGCGTACTCTTGAAAGAAATGAAGCGGAAATCATGAGTTTGCTGCAGGCGATTGAAGCTCGGTACTCTGAACGATTGGAATATGTTAAGGCAGATCAACAAAAATGTGAAATTAATGTGGCTGACTTGGGTACAACACGGGATCAGGTGTACATTTTGGTAAAATAAAAAATGAATTAATTAAAGGCAAATTGGTTCAAAACGAACACGAAAAAATACGCGAGGTGTCCAAAGAAATACAACAACATGCTGATATTAAAAAAAAGAAAGCGAACGAGTAATGAGAGCTGCGAAAACTGTAAACAATAATGGCCAAACTCCATAAAGCGCGTTTCAGGCGTTCGGGGTTTGTCGTGTTATGGCGTTTCTCGCGTTGCAAATGGTCAAACTCCATAAAGCGCGTTTCACGCGTCAGCTTGTTCTTCTTACGTCAGCTGATGCTAATTTTTAATTGGCAAACTGCTGATTGATTTCGTTGTGAATTGTGAAAAACAACGAAATGAAATTGCTATACGACGTTAAAGACTTTATAGAATTTACTGATTTCATTTTAAACACAATAAATGCATATCGAACATTGCAAAAAATAAAAAAAAAAGATTCAGTTGAATTTAATTTGTATCAATTTATTTCACAGGGATGAGCAAAATTCGAGCGGCAACGAATAAGCTATCGAATTTCTAATACAGCGAAGACTAAGTTTCGTCTGTCAAAGAATTATGCTAATTTTTAGGAATTTCTCCACAGTTTATGTTAAAATATTGAATTTCAAATGTTTCTTAAATGTATTTAATAGCTTTCGTGTAAAATAAATGCATTCGACTTTTGCGATAACACAAGTTTGTTATCGGCATTATCATTTAACCACATAATGTATGACATCTTTAGGAGCTCTGTCAGCTGTTTGACGTCGTTAAGCGAGAAACGCGAGAGAAAGTTGAAAATAGTTCAACTTTTGCCGCGTTTCGGGCGTAGTCATGGAGTTTGCTTCATACAAATACACTGATTCAACTTTTTCTCGAAACACGAGAAACGCGAAAAACCACGATACACCTGAAACGCGCTTTATGGAGTTTGGCCTTAATAGTGGGACAATCAGTAGTGCCAACCCATCATTTGCGGATGTGGTGCGAAGTGAAAAAAGAGCACAAGTGAAAAGAGTATTGCCAGAATTAAAAAATGAACTGAAATTAATTATTAAGCCTAAGAATAAGCAAGCGGGTGAGAGGACTAAAGTGGAACTGGCTGCTAAAGTGGACCCTATGAACTTGCAATTTTCGAATGTAAAAGCTAATCGCAATGGCATTGTAGCAATAGAAAGCAACACTGTAATGGATCGGGAGAAAATCAAAGGAGTGTTATCTAAAGAACTGGTAGCTGAGTACGAAATTAAAATCCCGACGATCATTAAACCAAAAGTACTTGTAGTGGGCATAAAGCAGAGATTGGATAAGGAAGATCTAGTCAGTGGGATCAAAAGGCAAAATCAAAGCATCAGTTCGTGTGAGATGGCTGTGGTGAAAATATTAGAAGTGAAACGAGGAACCGGAAATTACTTCAATGCCTTAATTGAAATGGACGCAGCGTCGTTTCCGAAACTCCTTGCCGCTGGAAGACTCTATGTAGGGTGGGAAACCTGCAAGATTTGTAGTAAGGAGACGATAAAAATGCTTTAATTGTATTCGCACGAATCAAACTCGGAGCTTAGGTCTTGATGAAAACGAGTCAACGAGTAGAGAATGCCCTGTGTATCTTAACCCTCCGATGTCCAACAAGGTCCGTAGGGACCTATGGCGTTTTAAAATACGCGACATTTCAATACGGAGGGAGTGATGAGCTGGAGACTTTATGACTTCTATAAATGGAATATTTAGAAGCTGTTAAAATAGATTTTGCCACGTATTTTACCACCATAATTATCGCATGCGCCATGTAATTTGCTCTTATTTTTTTTAGTAACTATAAATAGTGCCAAATATTGATAGCAGCACAATTTCAAATAAATCGTTGAAATTAAAATATGTACGGTGATTGGGATCAAAGACTTTGGTCAGATATTTGGAAAACAATAAAGAACCTTATTCATTCACTGAGGAGACAAATTACGAAGATTTCTTGCCATACGATGAAACATATGATGCTGAAGTTGAGCTGAATGACACTCTGACGGATGAAGCTGACTCCGACGATGATGATCAAACTCCATTATAAATTTGATAATGGCTGAGGGTATTGACTAAGTATATATAAAAATGATTAAAAACAGAATAAAAATAAAAATAAATATATACTCCATTACTCTAAAAAAAAATGCCATACTTGCAGCGGCATAGATGCATGAGCTGCTAAAGCAAAGTTAGGCAACTAAATGCAATTATTTTGTATTGTATACATTTCTGCCTATCTGTCTGTAGTAACAAATACACATGTGTTTACTAAAAAATATATACGAAGCTCACCTTTTTGGCTCTCCAAACACATCTACACACATTTTGTAACACTACATTATAAAAATAAACGCCGCATATGCAATATTACAAAAAAGGTCCCTGGGGACCTTGTAGGGCTTTGACCGTGTAAAAAATTATCTGTTCTCGGAGTGTTAATCAGCTAGAGGCGAGAAAACGGAAGATAGGGTACGGATTATGGAAATGTGGGACTACGCGTTTTTAAACATGGGTATTTTTTGGTCGGGATGTGCTTTAAAATTAAATATATATTATATTTATTTATTATTATACTCTAACTTAGTTGTAATTTTAACCTCAATTCTGCTTACTCTTACTGTCTATCTCTTTTTTGTTCTCTCTCATACTCTCTTCGTCTTTTTCTTTTTCGACCTATTTGTACACCTTTCCTTCTCTACAATCTTAGAGCTGTCTATATTTACCAAACTGGATGCTTTTAGTTCAATCACCTGTTGTGCAACTTCTGTTTATTATTATTATTATGCTTAATATTAATAGTTCCGACTCTGGTGCTAGCGATAATTATAAAACACTAATCAGTATTTTGTGCAAGCAGCACTCGGGGCTAAAAATCGCTCACTTTAATGCACGCAGTCTAAACGATTTCAAACTTGACTGCGTTATGTTATCTGTTGATGTTATTTGTGTCTCTGAAACTTGGTTTCAGAATGATGTGAACGATTCTTACCTAATGTTAAAAAATTTTAAACTTTTCCGCAATGATAGATCCGGCAAGAGAGGAGGTGGAGTTGCCATATATTTCAAAGCTGACTTGAAGGTCAATGTACTGAGTAAGTCTTCTGGATCGGAGGTGGAGTTTCTAAACATTGAAATCTTTGACAATAAAACTAGTGTTTTTTTCTTGTGTCTACTAGCCTGGACCCTTTGTTTGCTTCTTTATCCTGTTATGCGATTGACTATGATCATTTTGTTGTATGTGGGGATTTTAATAGTAATACTCTTGCCAATGACAACCTTGCCTGCAAGTTTCTTGATAGCGTGGCTGAGGTAGGCCTTAGTGTTGTTAATACTATGATGCCAACCAGGTTTGCGGTCAATGCCTGTCCTAGCCTGTTGGATATGTTTGTTGTCTCTGATACTTCTTCGCTGTTGTTGTTTGATCAAATATCATTTATCTCGGATCATGATTTAATATTTTGTACTCTGAATATTATGTTTAATACTGTTATTGTTGAAAATACTCTTTCTTTCCGTGATTATAGGTCCGTTGATCCTGTTTGTTTGTTGAATGACTTGTCACTTGTAAATTGGTCTGAATGCTGGTGGTACTCTTCAGTTGATGATAAATTGAATATCCTGATTGATAAGATTTTCATATTGTTTGACACTCATGTGCCAATACGTACACGTCGCGTTATCAATGGCAGCTGTCCTTGGTTTACTGCTGCAGTGAAACTGGCCCTAAAGAAGCGTCATAAAACCTATAGAAAATGGAAGAGAAATCCAACTGACTACAATTGGGAGATGCACAGTAGGGCTGGGAATGAAACTGTTTCTATATTCAGAAAGTCCAAAAAGAATTTCTTTAGCTCTAAGCTACGTCCTTCAGCTTTGGAATAACCTAAAAATTGTCGGAGTGTGCAGTAAAAATTCGAATACCTGTTGTCTTGACCCTGATGTACTAAATGATTACTTTGTTGCCAGTTCTGTGTCTAGCTCGTCTTGCTGCACGTCTAACCTGTGTTCATTAGATAGACTTGCCGTCTCCCCTTGTAGTTTTCAGTTTGACACTGTTAGTGAACTTGATGTGATTCGCTGCATCAGTAAAATAAAATCAAATGCTGTTGGTGAGGATGGGATTGCCATCAAATTTATTAAGCTTATTCTTCCGTATGTCATTGGTCCCCTCACGCATATAATAAATCACTGCTTCACAAGTTCGTGTTTCCCGGGAATTCGCAAGGTGGCTACAATTGTTCCTGTAGCGAAGAAAGCCGCTGCTTCACATCCGGGTGACTTCCGACCTATCAGCATATTGTCCTCACTCTCCAAAGTCTTCGAATCTCTCATGGCTGAGCAGATCTCTAGTCACATTGACATGTTTGCACTAAAGTCACCCCATCAATCAGGTTTCCGTCCGGCGCATAGTTGTTCCACAGCTACTATCAAAGTCCTGGACGACATAAAAATATGTTACGACCTTGGCAAGGTTACCTTAATGTGTATGTTGGATTTTTCTAAGGCATTTGACTGTGTAAATCATTCAATTTTGTGTCAAAAGCTCAAATGTTACTTTGGGTTTGCGGATAGTGCGGTAAGACTTTTGGAAAGTTATCTACATGGCCGATCTCAGAGGGTTAGGGTTGGGTGTAATTTTTCCTCTTATAATCTAGTGAATATTGGGGTCCCTCAAGGCTCAGTACTTGGTCCGCTCCTTTTCACTATGTTTATAAACGACATTTTCAGTGTTTGTAGCCATGTGTCTATGCATGCATATGGGCATCTCCCAGTGGCACGGACGCGACATTCGCACGCTTTCAATTACACCAAAAACAAGAAACAAACACAAAAAGTCGATATGTTTTTTTAGTGTTCTAACGCGCTGAAATGGTGCTACATTTTAGAAATATATTGGAAAGATTTAGTACAAATTAGTACAAAATGAAAAGCAATTATGCAATGAAACGGACGCGACAAAAAAAGAAGTTTTTTTGAAGCTCTTATAGAAATATACAAAATTTAGCGATTTTTGGGAACTTTTTTTTATATATATATACATGCAAATGAAGGTCAAAGGATAACTTTTCTTCGTAGACTTATGAAATATGAGAATTTTCTCTTACCTTTTTTTAATTAGGTATATCATGAATACAGACGCGACATCACGGACGCGACAAATTTTTCCAAGGGTATTCCCCTTATGAAATACAGTAATGGTTTTTCATTACAACACGTCAACTTTTAATAAAAATAACACATAACAAGTTAAATTCAAGTTACAGCAATCAAAATAAGGAAAAATTAAAGTTAAAAGTTCTTAGTGTGGTTTATTTAATTTTCCTGAGGAACTCTTTTGGAATTAGATATTGTTTAATATCGCGCACACAGCTCTTACAATCATTAACAATGCACCTTTCATTCATCACATCGCAGCACACTGGTTTTAGAAATAACTTAATAAATTAATTAAATTAAATTAATTAACTAGCTGAACATATTTGTACAGTATTTTTCATCAATCCTTTCCGGAAATTTGTATGATATATCGTACAATTTTTTTTAAAGATTTTTTTTGACAGCGAACGTTTTTTTTATGAAACGGCTAGGCTACTTTTTAGTAGCAAAAAGACAAACAATTTCAAAGTTTGAATCTCAGTTGATTTATAAAACTTATTAAATTTAACAATTTTTGCTTCTAAATATTTTTCTCGAGCCTTTAAAAAATTGTACGATATATCGTACAGGGTTGCAAAGCTTTGTACGATTTATCGTACAAATGGCGGGCAAAGGTTGCAAGTGATGTTAGCATTTTTTTTTAAGTTATGGATTTGGTAACAGAATTTTTCTGTTTTCTTGAATACCACGCCCATCACTAAATCGTATGACTAATTAAATTCGACTAATCGACTATTTCTATTCAGAAATAACAATCACTTAACGATTTTGTGTTTCACTGAGCAGACACAGATTATGTAAGGTTAGACATGAGTACTTGCCACTTCCACTACAATAATAAGAATCGGCTATATTCGGTATCTTTCTACAAAGCTATATGGTGTTTAGTTGGTTCTGTGTTTTATTGAGGGGAAAAGGGCTTTGCAACAGCAATAACGGTTAGGCCTGATAGATGTTACTCAATTGTTTAAATATATAATTTATATAGTTTTCGATCAAAATGAAATCACGTTTTGATTTTTGTTGTTAAATTTATATTTTCTAAGCCAATGAATTGTTCATAAAATTAAAAAATACGAAAAAAAAGTTGCATGCATTTTTACTCCTTTGCGGACCATTGTACGATATATCGTACAAAATTGATTAAGCTGTTATTCTCAACCAAAATGATTTTTTTGATATTTTGTTGTATTTTATTGCTAAAATGTTCAATGAGAGTCAATATTTTGTAAAAAAAATTGTATCTCAAGAAATGCGGAAATTTACCGGAAATCGAATAACAATCGAATCGATTCAGAGCTTCCGGTTACGGACGGGACAAATTTTAAACACCCATAACATTTTTTTCCGATTTTGGCGGGAACCAATTATTATATTTTCCTAACGGGAACAACGCACCTATTTAAAAACTGACAGCTACTTGCATTTGAAAAGTTTGTCCACTAATGGCAACAACTAATAAAGTTTTTCGGGCACGGACGCGACAATTGGATACAGGAAGAAGCAAACTAAAAAAACTTCCGTTCTTCGAACTCCACTTTCCCTCGCTTTCTCTAATACATAAGATTGTTGTTAGTAGAAAACTTTTGCATTACAAGAAAAATATAATATTACTTGAATAAGATAAAAACGGAAAGACAAACTGTGCATATAATTCGTCAAAAGGCTCAGAAAAATTTTTTTTCTTTTAAAAAGAAAAATTAAAAAAATCAAAAAATTAAAAAAAATTAAAAATTCTTTTACATTTATAAAATATTGTTACGAAATTCCCCAGTTCGTTATCGACGGTTCGTTTTGATTGTATATGAAAATAAAACAACTTCAGTTATCCAGCGCAACGTAGTCAAAACTGACAATCGCTTTATTTACAAATTTGCACTTGTTCTAGTTTACACTACTACTATTGCATGTTTCCCCATTGCTTGCTCAACACAGACTCGACCCCTTGCGCTGCCACTGCTGCTTTTATACCAATTTTCTTATCGCGCCGAAGTTTCTTGCAACTTCTAATTGGAAAGCGCTCGACCATTCTCACACAGCCCATTTCTTCGAGAACCATCCTTGCCATATCGGACTATACCAAGCGAATTTATAACAGTTTTGCTGTACTTCACAGTGCATGCCTAAAAGTATGCTTGGAAAACATTCGTGCGGAGAAAAGCATTCCTGTACAGTGCGGCACAGAATTTCTCATCGTATCAATATAGATATTTAAGCTGTATTATTGGATAATAAAAAGTTTTTCTGAGCAATTTGAATTTTTCACTCGTGGTGGACCTTTTTTGGGAGATGCCCATATGCGGATGACATTCAACTTTATCTGTCTAGGCATGTAGGTCTTGTTGAGGACTTATGTGTGAGGGTAAATAAAGACCTATGTGCCATTTATAAATGGGCCTGCGAGAACCAACTCAAGCTTAATCCACTAAAGTCCTATGTTCTCCCGATTTCCAAATCACCGCTCTCCTTTTGTGATGTTCCTCCAATTTATCTAAATTGTTCTCAGCTGCAGTTCGTGGACCGGATCACTAATCTTGGCTTCAGGATCAATTCATCGTTGTCTTGTGAGGACCACATAAACTCGGTAGTAAGAAAAATATACCTGACGTTACGAAATCTGTGAGACAAGACGAAAACTGGTTTTACAGCTAATTTTACCCATAAGTACATATTCGGAAGTTGTTTACAGCAAACTTGATTCTAGGTCGGAACATAAATTGCTTATTGCCTACTACAATGCTGCACGTTACGTCTATGGCTGAAAGAAAGGGGATTACGTTTCTTCTTATAGTAGACAGTTGCTTGGTCTTGCCCTAAAAAGCTACTTAGAAGCACGAAACTGTATGTTTTTACATAAACTTATACATACGAAGCGTCCCTGCTACCTTTTTGAAAAGCTTTTGTTTTGCAAGTCAAGTCGAAACTACAATCTCCTAATTCCTAACCATAATTTCAAAAATACCAGTAGGCTATTTTTCGTTAGCACCATTAGGTCTTGGAACTCGCTTCCTAGTGCTATCAAATGTATTTCGGGTAGTGGTAACTTTAAGCATCTACTCTTCTAACATTTCTTCATAACATTTCAAACTTTTCTCTCTCTCTTTACCATATATCTCTACTTTCACTTACACATAATTAAGATTTTTTGTAAATTATTAAAACATAATAATAATATAGTATTCATTGTGTAATGCTTGAAATGAATGTGTTCCTAATTGGCATGCAAAGATTGTATCTTATATGCCTGTATTATCTGTTAAATAAAAAAATATAAATAAAAAAAATATATATCTTTTATTTTGGCGTAGAGACAAGCCAGAAGATGCGCACCGCAAAGCTCAAGTATAGGAAGTGATTGCTTTTTGACTGGAGCTACTCGTGACTTTGATGTCAGCAACTGAACTGCAACAATTCCACTGGAGTCTTCCGTGCGGACATATATTGAGCAGCCGTATGCGCGAATGGATGCGTCGCAAAACCCATGTATTTGTATGTTACGTTCGTTTGGTTGCAAGCAATAGCGAGGTACTGTAAGTGACGAGAGTGAATTCAGTCATGTTAAGCAGTTTGCCCAGGCTTGCTGTAGATGTTGAGGTACGGACTCATCCCAATCGAGCTTCAATAACCATAGTTCTTGTAGGATTATCTTGGCTGTGTTTTCCAGTGGGGGTAGTAAGCCAAGGGGGTCGAAAAGTGATGAGGCGATGGATAGTATTGTACACTTTGTGATCGACGTGTATTCTTGTTTTGCCTTAAATGTGAAAGAGAAGATGTCTGAACGTTGATGCCACGTTACTCCTAATGAACTGATCACAAAGTCGTCGTTCATGTGGAGCTTTTTCTGCTTGGCTTTCCATAAAGTCCGGGTGATTTGAGTGCCATTTCGATAATGGAAACTGTCCACGACGAAGTACTTCGACGTTTTGACGTTTGAGTGTGTGTAACGTTGTGTCATCGTCCGCACCGCACAGCAAATCATCGACATAAAAGGATGACTTTATGATTGAAGCACCGATCGGAAGCTCTGCCATGAGTAGGTCCGCTAGATAATGAAGACTGCGTACTGCTAGGTACGGTGCTGAAGCTGTCCCGTATGTGACGGTGGTCAGCTGGTACGTGCGGAGATCTGAATCTGGGGAAACTCGTCAAAGTATTTATTGAAATTTTTGAAAATTGTTGTCCACAAGCACTTGCCTGTACGTTTTGGTGATATCTGCAGTGATAGCGTAACGATACAGCGAAGTAGTAGCATGTACAAATACTGTTGGATGGTAGGCCCCACTAACAATATGTCCTTCAGTGATGTTTGCGTCGAGGTGCGACACGAAGCATCAAACACCACTCGAAGCTTTGTAGAAGTGCTGCTGGGCTTAAGCACGCAGTGATGTGGGATGTAGTAGTGCGACTTGTTCGAATTGGGTTGTGTTACTACGTACATGTGGCCAAGACTTTCATACTCTTCCATGAAGGAAATGTACTGCGGACGAATTTCAGGCAAATGCAGAAGGCGTCTCTCAAGCGCGAGGAATCGCCGACGAGTGATATCGAAGGAGTCTCCGAGACAAATAAGGTTGTCTTTAAATGGCAAACTCACGACTATGCGACCAGTTCTATCTTGGCGTGTAGTTTTTCTGAAATGCTCTTCACAAATGTGATGGTCAAGAACGAGGAATCGCCGACGAGTGATATCGAAGGAGTCTCCGAGACAAATAAGGTTGTCTTTAAATGGCAAACTCACGACTATGCGACCAGTTCTATCTTGGCGTGTAGTTTTTCTGAAATGCTTTTCACAAATGTGATGGTCTGGCTGAGTCGGTTTGGTGGGTGTGCCGATTGCTTCTAGTTTCCATAGACGTTGCAAGTTCTCGTCAATGGAATTTTCCCTTGAGAGCAAGCAATACGATGTTGTTACATTACGCTCACGACGAAACCTACCGGAGATGACCCAACCAAACAATGTCTTTTGAAGCGTAGGTAGATTAGAGCCGAGCCGAATTTGACCAACAGCAAGAGCGTCAAAAAAGGCTTCTGTGCCTGGGCTTAAAGAATGTCTCGTCTGCTAGTCTTGTATTGGCTGGCATGTTCCAATTCGACGTGTCGATCTCTGTGTCTGGTTGGTACGCGATGTGCGAAATGATTCCAAATTGAAGTGAGCATTGGAATGCTACATGTGAATGAATGTTGTAGTTGTACGGGCCTTTAGATTGGTTAGCGATTCACCAATGTTGCGAACTCCCACCTGATGTTTCTCACGACGAAGGCGAAGCTTTTGTGCGAAGTCATCGGTGAGGAAATTGAGTTGAGAGCATGAATCGAGGAGGGCTCTCCCCACCTTGTATGTGCCTGTCGCGTCCTTGACTAACATCATAGCCGTTGCAAGAACAACCTGGCTGTCTTCCGATGCACCCATGTGCGAGTGGGTTGCTGCCGATTCTTGTGATGAGGTCTGTCAAATCGTTTGGGTAGCTCCTGAAGGCTGGAAAGCAGGAACAGCTGATTGCATTGGCTGAGTAGTCTGGGATGTTTTCTCATGATGAAGCAGCGTGTGGTGCGCTTGGTTGTAAGAGCGACAGCGGTTTCTTGATGGACATTGAGCCAGCCTATGGCCGTTACCTAAGCAGTTGATGCACAGATCGTGACTCTTTATTAGATCAAAGCGTTGATTCGTGTTCATTTCCTTAAACTGCGAGCATCCGAACCATTTATGGTTGCAGCTGGAACAAAGGATAGCTATTTGGCACCCGCTGAATAGTGAACTAATGTGTGCAGCGAGTCCAATCCCCAGGACTTAAAATTTGGGTTGTGCGCAGGGTTTGGTGCCCGCCACGGAAAATCATCTACCAATGAAAGCCAAAAAGCAAGCCTCACAATGTTGACGACCACAGCAAACGATTCAAGGACCATGATTTGAGGATATGCACCTGGAATGTCCGGACCCTCTATAGGGAAGGTGCCTCTATCCAACTGGTGGAAGCCCTCACGAAGTGAAGGCTGACATCACCGCCATCCAGAAAATGCGATGGACAGGACAAGGTTGCTCCAAGCGAGCAGACTGCGACATCTACTACAGCTGCCATGCGGAGAAGCGCGAATTTGGCTGCGGTTTTGTGGTCAGTAAGAGACTTCGCCACCACGTCTCTCGGTTCACTCCGGTGAACGAACGACTGGCTTCGATCCGCATCAAGGCTAAATACTTTAGCATCAGCCTAATTTGCGCGCACGCCCCGACGGAAGAGAAGAACGATGCGGCCAAGGATGCCTTCTATGCGAAGCTCGAGGACGTCTACGACAGGTGCCCGGCCCACGACGTCAAAATTATCCTCGGGGATTTCAACGCAAAGGTCGGGCGAGAAGGCATCTTTGGCCCCACAGTCGGGCAGTTCAGCCTCCATGGGACCACTTCGAACAGCGGTCTGAGGCTGATCGATTTCGCCGCGGCACGAAACATGGTAGTTAGTAGCACCAGATTCCAGCACCTCGATATCCACAAGGCCACCTGGTTATCCCCCGATTAATCCACCCGCAACCAGATTGATCACATTGTGATTGATGGAAGGCATGCTTCTAGCATTCTAGATGTGCGCACGTTCCGAGGACCCAACATCGACTCGGACCACTACCTTGTTGCAGCCAAGGTACGCATGCGTCTTTGCGCAGCGAAGACCGCACAACCTAGTTTGCGAAGAAAGCTGGACATCAGTAAGCTGCGATCACAAGGGGTAGCCGAAGCCTACTCCGCTCAACTCTCCAACCAGCTCGGTCGCTCCCCCTCTCCACCTGATGACATCGGCGGATTATGGGCTCACTTATCCCACTCTATGCGCGCCGCCGCAGAAAATGTCCTTGGTTTTCGACGCCCACCACCAAAAAACCAATGGTACGATGAAGAGTGTCGCGCAGCCACTGCAGTGAAGAATGCTGCATACAAGAAGACCCTGCAGTCGGCTGCCACGCGAGCCGTGACAGAAAAATACCGGGAGGAGAGGAAGAAAGAGAGGTGCTTTTTTAGACGCAAGAAACGGGAGCAAGAATGACGCGAGCGTCAGGAAATCGAGGAGTGCAGGAGCAGGAATGACGCCCGAAAATTCTTGCAAAAAGTTAAGCGTCTCACGGAAGGATTTAAGCCTGGGGCATCTTCTTGCAGAGACGAAAACGGGGATCTGGTTACGGATGCGCAGGGTGTGCTGAGGTTGTGGAAGGAGCACTTCCCCAAGCTGCTCGCAGGCGACGAAGGGAACAATACCGCCAGTGGTGAAGATGTCCAGATGGCACCAATCGACGACGACGGTGTGGATGTGCCAACGCCCTGCCATGACGAGGTCCGGGTCGCTATCCAGCGACTCAAGAACAATAAAGCCGGATGGGCTACCAGCTGAATTGTTCAAGGCCGGCGATGGTGAGCTGCTTGGGTGCATGCATCAGCTCATTTGCAAAATATGGCTGGAGGAACGAATGCCCAACGATTAGAACCTCAGTGCCCTTTGTCCTGTGCTGAAGAAAGGCGACCCAACAATATGCGCCAACTACAGGGGTATAAGCCTACTTCCCATTGCATACAAGGTCCTGACGAGCGTACTATGTGAAAGTTTAAAGCCACTCGCCAAGGTGCTGATTGGACCTTATTAGTGCGGCTTTAGACCTGGTAAGTCCACCATCGACCAGATATTCACTTTACGCCAAATCCTGGAGAAGACCCATGAGAATCAAATCGATACACACCATCTCTTCATCGATTACAAGGCAGTATTCGATAGCCCGATAAGGGATCGCCTATATGCCGCATTGTCTGAACTTGGTATCCCTGCAAAGCTCGTGAGACTTTGCAGAGCGACGTTGAGCAATACGCGCAGCTCCGTCAAGGTTGGAAGTGACCTCTCCGACCCCTTTGATACCGTTCGAGGTTTCAGACAGGGTGATCCTTTGTCCTGCGACCTCTTTAACTTCACCATGGAGAGTGTTCTGCGCAAGGCCGGTGTACATCGTAATGGCACAATTTTCAACAAAAGTGTCCAGCTCCTTACCTACGCTGATGACATTGATGTCATCGGACGTAACAAGCGAGATGTCACCGCTGCCTTTGCGGCTATCGAAAGAGAATCTGCCAAAATGGGTCTGGTGGTAAATGAGGGCAAGACGAAGTATATGCTGTCTACATGCAGGGACTCGCAGCGGCTAGGGTCTCACGTCGAGGCCGACAGGTATACTTTTGAAGTTGTCAAGGAATTCGTCTACCTTGGCACCGCCATCAACAGCAGCAATGATGTCAGCCTGGAGATAAAGCGAAGGATAACTCTTGCCAACAGGTGCTACTACGGTCTCGGTAGGCAATTGAGAAGTAGAGACCTCTCTCGACCGACAAAACTTGCACTCTATAGGACGCTATGGCGCTGAAGCATGGACAATGACAAGAAACGACATAGCGGCCCTTGGAGTGTTCGAGAGGAAGATACTTCGCAAAATCTTCGGCCCTGTTCGTGTTGGTGACGACTATCGCATACGAACCAATAACGAGCTGTATGAGCTGTATAAGGACATGGACTTAGCGCAGCGAATTAACATCCAGCGGCTACGCTGGCTCGGTCATGTCTGCCGCATGGACGACGAAGCTCCGGCGAAAAAGGTATTCGATGCGATGGTTGGAGGTCGACGGCGAAGAGGGAGACCGTGTCTCCGGTGGAAGGACCAAGCGGAAGAGGCCCTGGTATCTCTTGGTGTGACCAACTGGAGAAGGCGCGCGCGAAGCAGAGGCGCCTGGAAAGAAGGTTTGCGGCAGGCCGTAACCCGATAACGGGTTGTTATGGCCAGTTATGTAAGTAAGTATTAATCTCAAACAGAGTACATTTATTATATCTCACTGTGTCCATTTGACACAGGCTTATATTCATTGCCTTAAGTCCCGTCCAAAAAGTAGGGGCCCCACTGCCTCTTCATCTGGCAAAACAAACAATTTATGGTTAAATTTACGGTTATGAAACACAATTTTACAAGTCACAAGACCGTACGTACTCAAATTCGTATTACCTATCCCCCCATACTCTGTCACAGTCCATTCACCCGTCACTTCAAATGGCACCAGAGAACGCTTCACAAAACTAGTCGGACTGCCATTATCAAATAAAGCAACACACGGAATTAATTCAGTGCACTTATTTTGTTTCAAAAAGGCAACACTTGCAAGATTTCGGTGTTTCAGCTACCGGGCCAAACGTCGGACCTCCTCTACTTCCGATAATGGCGTCCCTATATCCCACTCTTCGACCTCTGCTACTGGCTACTGTTGTTTTGTTACGGCTGACATCTGGGTTTGCGTCTGGTTTAGCGTTGTGTTCTGCGTCCGATTACGACGTGGGCACTGCTGGCGCATGTAGCCTACTTCACGGCATATGAAACGCGAGTTCGGTGGGCGCCGCGGGGCCCCGCACGCACTTTGATAGTGCCCATATTGACAACAATTGTAACAACGGACGGCCGACAGATCCGTGACTCTTGCAGCTGTGTTGGCGACTGGCACTGTTGTGTACGACCTCGGCTTAGGCGCGGCACCTGACATGACACTGGTTTTCGGCACAATTACTGGCGCAGCTTTCCGACGCTTCTTTTCGTAACGTTCCATTAACTCCTTCAATTCACGCAGTGAAGTGGCACCGTACAGCATCGAAACCATATTCGTATTGTCGTTAAGCCCCTCAATGATGATGTCGATTAGGTCCGTTTCTGACACATCGGCACGGCTGGCAATGTATTGCATTTCAACAGTATATTGTCGTGGTGTTTCGTCTGGTCTCAGAACACGGGCGCGCAACTGTTGCAGTACATCTCGAACCGTGAATGTACGACGGTATTCGGTTATCAAAGGCATCCTTAGCTCACTGAAGCTGCGAACACGAGTTATATCCGCGAACCGCTTCGCACACCCAGCCATCAGATGTCATCCGGCAACCAGCTGGTCTCGCTCACTGTACTGGAAAATCTCGAAAACGTTCTCCAAGTCGGCCAACCACTTGCTAACGTCCTGCAAATCCGAACCATCGAATTTGCCCATGATCGCGTCCAATACGCCCAGGTCGATTCTCCGACTCTCGAATTCGTTCAACTCACGCTGCAGCTGGACGAGCTCACGTTTCTTGCGCATGATCGCCAACTGCCGATCCAACTCAGAATCTTCAGCCTCAGTACTGGTAACATTTACCACGCTCTCTGCATCAACTGCTTCGTCCTCAGCATCTGGCACGTTCATGGGTCGCACACTCCGGCTGGCCCCTGGCATCTGTTGTTTAGTTGTCTGCATACTCTGACCGGCATCTGGCATCTGTTGGCCCGGCGGAGCATCAGGTTCACTATATGCCCCGGCTGCGCTCCCGCTACCTCCGACGCGACCCGCCATCGCTTGCTCGTACACCGTCCACCATTGGACCATCGTGGCGTCCTCCTCAAATTCGGCTCCAGCAGCCCGTAGCGCAGCGATAACTGCATTGCGCGTTAACTTGTTTGCCATTGGTCCACAATACAAACTTTACAACTTAAAAAAAATTCCACTTTTCTTGCTTGAACCCCACACTTGAAATTATAGTGAGCGCTGGGATGGTTCCGATTTTTTTTATTTAATCTTTATTCGCGTGTGTCGTCGATGGCGTCACATAAGTAAGAGAAGGAACAAGGGACCAGCATGAACTTAGCTGCTTTTACAAGCCCGAGTTGTAACAGGGTTGCATTCACCATGGCACCACCTCCACCAATACATTACATTATATACTTTTGCTACAAAAAAATGCAAATCAAAATTTAAAATATTACGTTTTCCGAATAAATCCTTATATACTTGTATTTGAATATGTTAAGCAAACTTTTCTTGTTTATAAGAAACTGTCGGACCAGAGACGTTCCGAATTTAAGAAGGGGAGCAGTTAACATAGTGGCCAGCATAAAACAACAACAAAGCACCGCTAGCTCAACCACAGACAAGCAACAACAACGCCTGAAAAACTCGTCGGCAAAAAGCACCTAAGGTCGCTTCTGATTGTTGATGAGCAGGGAGATCTAAAGATCTTAGTTTTTTTCAAAACTAAGTGAAATTGAAATTAAGTGAATTTAAATTAAGTGAAATTAAAATTAAGTGAAATTAAAACTAAGCGAACCTAAAATTGTGAAATAGTGTTTAAGGTAAATAAATAAATAAACGTGTTTGGACAAAACTAAGAAGTGAAGAAAACAAACCTAACTTGTATGATTTTTTGTGTTGCCGATTGGTTTTGCTGCACAGATTGCTGTCAGCTCACCATCAATCGAATCTTTGTGGTGTATGGCTTTTTGCTGGCCAATGCTTTGATTGATTTAAAAATTTGGTGGTTGATCCCAATTTAAATTGTTTACAAATATTTTTACGTGGCGAGTTCGAAGTAAAAGTATTTGTTTATATTTTCACATGGTTGATTACAATTTTGGGAATATGGTAAAACTACGAAAAAAAATGAACTGATAGGCATATTGACTTCAAAATTCGTGATACACTTGAAATCAAAAATAATTAGATGCGTGTTTTAATTTTGTTTTTTTTTTAATCGAAATCTAACGGAGAAACCAAGGGTTAAAAGATTGTATGGAAAAACATAATTTAATAGGTCTATTGACTTTCAATAGGGCGAAAGCACTACTATAGCACTAAATAAAGAAATGAATAATAAGACAAGTATTTTGTCATAAGAAAAATGTTATTACGGCATGCCTACGTTTAAAAATAGTATAAATATTCTGCACCTGAATGGTTCCATGGCGAATAATGTGACCATAAATTTGCAATATTAAATTTTCTTATTTTAGTTCTTTTAAAAAAGCATTATTTGTGGGCCGGAAGAAAAGCTCCAAAGAACGGGACGGAAAATTATTACGGGCTAATAAAAACGTTTTCTTTTCTTTCCAATTCCATTTCTTTTTAATTGTCTTTGTTGATTACTTAGTCCGCTTTTACACGATGAGACTAGTCGCATGCGACTGTCAAAAATGTAGGGTAGAGGGGAGAAACGACAGGAGGAAGAGAAAAATCGCTCGGGCAGGGATTTTTATGAAACTTTTTGACGTTTGTCTTTGAACATTTTCGTATGTTGCCATGTTGCTTCATTTTTTCGTTTGCAGTTGCCGGTCGCGTTTGCCATTTACGTTTGCCGTTAAAAGTTTATTCAAGCGAAACTTAATTAAAATAAAAAAATCTTAATAAATATTCATAATAATGACGCAAGAGTGGACCAGGGAAGTAACAATGCAACTTATATTGTTACTTCAGGAGAAAGAAAATTTGTATAATTGTTTCGCAGCACTTCAATAGCCCCAAAATAACGTCGGCATCTTCTTCATTATTTACAGGATCTAAAACTTCCATTATCAGCCGCCGTGGCTCAGTTGGTTAGTGCGCGGTCCAGCGAGTCGAATGCAGGGCGACGCAAGTTCGAATACTGCATGTAGTAACACCTAAAAAAAATAACGGGAAACTCGTTTTCTCTTTCGGCGGCTGTCCTCTCAGCTGGAAATGGCAAACCTCTGAGAGTAAAAATTGCCTATAAAAAAGCTCCCAACCTGCCGTTCGGAACCGGCATAAAACTGTAGGTCCCTTCCACCCGCGTACAAATTCACACGCACAACATGGGTGGTTGCGGGAAGCTAGGCCTTAGTCTCGCGTAAGCGGGCTGTCGTGCCAATCAATTAAATTATTATTATTAAAACTTCCATTGCCAGGGCAGTGCAATCCAAAATTGTTTTCAACAATACGTTTTCTTCTGACATATTGTATATATTTTTAATTGAATTGAATTTTTGTATTTTGTACACCCAAAATGCGAGAAGAAATTTTCAAATAAAAAAGCTGAAAACTCGAATGGTGAAAGTTTCATGAGACTAGTCTCATCGTATAAAAGCGACGTGCAACTTTAAAATAGAGCGTCAAAAAGTTTTATGCGACTAGTTTCATCGTGTAAAAACAGACTTATTATTTATTTTTTAATTGCCTGTAGCGATCGTATAGATCGCCATGCCAGCCATATTTTATTTTCTTTTCTATGATTTTGCGCACACTACAGTCAGCAGTGAGTTCAGAAGCAATATGCGACGCCGTGCAGGCTTATAGAAGAAGAACAAAAGCCAGCCGGAAAATATAAATCGTTCTACAATTTCAGCTTTTCGCCAGCGCAAGAACAACAGCACATCGTCTTCCTCCTCTTCGGACAATTGAGCGAGAATGAACGAGTGAACACAGACGCGGCATTCGTGTTTCTATGATTTGCGCTCAGAGCATTGTGCTGTCATTTCAAGTGTTTCATCTTGTTGTCTACCCCCCGCATCATGAAGACGGGTGGCGATATCAGCACCCGCATTCAAATTTTTGCTTGTACGTGATGCACACTCTTTATGTTCCATACTTTTTGCCAGAATGCAATACCACACCAGTGATGTTAACTGTAGGGAAAATTCCCTACATTTAGGGAATTTTAGCGAAAATTGTGTGCGTAGGGAAAAAAGGACAGATTTTTTAAAATTCACTAAATGTAGGGAATTTTCAAACAACCCTGGTTATGGAAAATTTTGGAGTCGAATCAGTCAAACTAAAAATTTTAACTATCAAAAAATGTTTCCCAATTTGTCAAAGCCGTCCAAATATGTTTCGGCACTACCACATTCTAAGAGCCTATTTACACGAGGGCTTTTCCCCCTGCGTTAAAAGTCATGCGTGACGAGTTTGTTGGCGAGAAGTGGTGAGAAGTCAGCGGGGTAGGCAAACACGCACGGTCAGCGAATTCCAGGGGTTTTTTTGACATTTGCTTTGCACTTTTTCGCACTTTTCTTCAAATTTCAAACCGGCCGGACGCTTTGCTAACAATTATATTTATATCTTCCCTATTATTTAAATTTGAGCAGTTAATAGCTATTTCAGTGACTTCTAAAATATTTTCAATAATTTCTTCTTTGTTTAAATCCATTTTTCTTTTAATAATGAGAATATCAAAAACTACGCGAAAATGTGAATGAAAGAAGATTGGCCGCTTAAACGTCCAAAAAGCCAAGCAAAGTTGCAAGTAAAAAGTCTTCATGTAAATGCATGAAGATTTACGCAGCAACTTCAAAAGAGAGTTGCAAAAAACGCAGGGGGAAAAAGCCTTCGTGTAAATAGGCTCTAATGCAGACTCTGAAAGAATATTTTCGAACAAAAAAGGAACACATCAAGCCATGAAAATTTGACTTCAGTTTGTATTATTCGCTCTTACTTATCATATCTACTTATCACCTGTGTAAATTTTCAATGTAAAGAACAACACTTTAAGAAAATGGCATACACTGAGTTGTATGACCATAAATAATTAGTCTTAGTGTAATTTTTGTACTGATTTTTTTTAATGTGATGAAATGGTATCTCAGTGCAAAGCACAATTTTTTATGTGGTTATGCTTCCATGTTTTAAATGGTATCTCAGTGCAAAGCACAATTTTTTATGTTGTTATGTTTCCATGTTTTAAATTGTATCTCAGTACAAAGCACAACTTTGTTTTGTTGTTTTCATGTTCCAAATGAATTAAAAGAAGAATTAATAAATGTTATGGTTTTTACTTTTGCGACTTTTATGTTATTCAAAAAAATTTAAAAACCTTTAATATTACAAAATACCTGGAAAATGAGTGTAGGGAATTTCGTAGGGAAAATTGCTGGACAGCGTAAAGAAAAGTAGGGATTTTTTTCAAGTCGCGTAGGGATTTTTCAAAAATCAAGTTAACATCACTGTACCACACCCGCAAGCGATGTCGTCGCCACTTCAGCTGATCACGATGTGTGTCGCCACACTTGAAATTTTTAAACACAATGGTGTGGCAGCGAATGTTAAAAGTTTAAAAAGTTTGTTTATTTATTTATTTATATTCAAAAATCAGTTTTATAGTCCGGTGAACATAAATTTCAAAATATTTCCTTATTTTTTATATATTCGTTTAATTCATCAGAGTTTTCGTCTTCCATATTCAAAAATTAACTGTCAAACGTTTGAGCTGTCTGACGTGTGGCACGAAAAGGTTCAAGTCAACTCAATCGTCGCCACAGCTAGAGCCACAGCCACAACTATGCATAGTGGGTACTCTCATACACATTCATACAATTCAACTTTTTAAAAGGTCTTACTAGCCACAGCTACGCCATTCTGGTCAGGCACTTAAAATGGATGGGGAGTAGTGGGAGGGAATCTACAGTTTGACGCCGAATCTGATCGGCTTATATCGCGTTCAAACTGTTTCATTTCAACAAAGAGCTTTTTGTTGAACACGACTCCCACACTGCACAAAGCAGTGCGAGCAAAACGATTATTTTCATTCATTTCAAATTTTTCAAATGTTCAATTTTTCTTTGGTTTTGTTTTCATGAAATGACAACTGAATTTTAAGGGATGTTTTTCAAGTGTGTATTCAGTGTGTTAAATAGTTTAACACGTTAAACATTCAACAACAATTGCGTGTGAATAAACAGGTTTTTAAACTGGTTTTGTTCATTTAACTTGTTTAAACTCATTAACCATATTACTTATTCATTTTTAAACGTTTAATTTATGTTCTCAACACGATTCCTGATGTAAACACAACAAAAACACAGATTCAAGAAAACCAGGCAATTATATTTCCCACCAGTGATAAATTATCACTGTTATCACTGTTTCCCGCGCATTTGAAGAAACATGCACATATTATAGATAAATAATCATTAATAAAACATTTCCATTTCCGTTTAAAAATTTATAACACCAGTCATACCAGAAATTTTTTTACAATCTTGCCAGGCTTTTTTATGAGTGGACATTTTTTCAAATTGAGAAGACTTGTGAGCTTAACTGTGAAACCTAAATTGGAGCGTTGAGCGTTGCGTTTTCTGACGCAACGCTCTCGCTCAGTGCGGCATACCGAAATTGAAGCGTTCAGTTGGGATTGTCAAAATCATGGAATGAAAACAAATGTCAAAAAATATCTGTTTAGTTGCCAAAAAAACAACAAACTATTATTATTTTGCAAAACTTAGCTCTTATTTGAATAAATTCCTTACAATTTAAATCAAATCAAATATAAATCACAGGCGTTTTTGTTTGTCGCAGCGAACTTCAACTGCTAACGGGCTGTCAAAATTGGAAATTCGAATAGTTCAGCGTCAAAGCGTTTCAATTGCGGTTTGCCCCATACAATTTGTATGAGCATGAAGCAATTTTGACAGTTGCTTGCCGCTAATACTACGTTAACATTGAACCCAAATGCGTAGTTTCAAATGAGTCATTTGAAAGTGTTTACATTGCCTCATTTCCGTTGCATTTGCCTTTTGTTTGGCAGCTAATGTAATGCCCATGTCCTCTTGCCGCAGCTCATTGATCAGCTCTTTTCCAACTTTTGACTAAATCATTTGTTGCTTTTTTGCTGCCTCTATGTTCTACACACTGCAATATTTGAATACAAATACTACATACCTTACATGCTAAGAATATTCTACATTTTTGAAGCAGACCAAATTTTTCATTCAAAATTTCCATTTTGATAATTTGTTTTGATTTTGAATTGTCAAGAAGAAGCAAAAGCTTTGGAAGCTTTTGAAAGTGGTTTCATTTTGTGATGCGTTCGATAAAATCGATCATGTTTTATCGCATTTGCTTCGTTTTGTTGAAATGAGTCATTTCGTAGATTTGAATTTGTATGGGGAAATGCGTGATTTGGCTTCGCATTTGAGAATTTTTGCCCAATTTGTGCTCAATGTAAACGTAGTATAACGCTCCAATTTAGGTTTGACTGTAAATAATTGAAACGAATTGCATTGGATATGTGAACTCTTCCAGTATATATTTTGCAAAAATTTGACTAAAAATCGTCCTTTTGTTCGTTTTTATTACAGGTTCAAAAATAGAGCAGTATGACTCGTAATTCATGCTTAGAACTTACTGAAATTCGAATTTTGGATAAAATTTTGGAGCAATGTGAATTGCATGCAGCAGACATAAATAAAGCTACAGATCATCGTCACAATCAAAACAATTATTTAAAAGTTGATACGGCTGATTTGCAAACAAACCAATACCGAATTGCAGAAAAAGAATTATTTTCGTTTTTGTGGAAATTAAATAGAATGCAAAACAAATATATTTTTATGTCAGACATATTGATGAATTCAAGCACATTTGTGGACGATATGCCACATAAATTCAATATTATTACTAGAAATCGAAAAAAAATGCATTATGGTAGGCATATATATCATAAAATTATGCGAGCATATGAAGATGAAAATATAATATATAAAAAAAAGGAACGTAAACAAAAACAAAACAATACAAATGAAGTTAACTGGTTATTGGCACAAAATAATGGGAGAAAAAAGATACGTTATTACACGGATAGTAGTAAACAACACATAAATGTATCAAAAAAATGCCACCAAAATTTTAAAAACTGTGAAAGGAATGTATATAATACAAAATATAAATGTTTTAAGCACAGAGTACATAACCGAAATGATAATCAAAATTACAGAACTTCATTACGCATACATGACTTGTCATGTGCACAACAATTGAATAAGACACGTAGTCAAGCAAATACTTTTAGAAAAACTTTATCATATGATAATTTTCGTTCAAAAATTTCGACGCAAAATTTAAAAAGGATGACACTGTCATCTCGGCAATCGAAAGAATGTTGTGATGATACACCAGACAAAGAGCCGTTACTAGGTCGTCAATTAGAATTGAAACTTCCGGATTCTGTGGAAGCAGTAAGTCAATTTACTTTAAAAACCATTTATTTAATTTAAAAACCAATTGCTCTTACACTTCAAAACAGATAATTCCCATCTTAAATCTTATTCTATGAAGATCTTCATAGTGATTACAAGGGATCGGAATTATAAATATGCACGTGCAATATTTTTTTGGAACTTCGGATCAACGGGATAGTAATAATCGAGTTTTACTTAAAGAAAGGGACGATCTTGCTACTAGAGTCCGACCGATACCAAATTTTTTGGCCGATGCCAAATCTCAGCCAATTCTCAGCCGATGCCGATTAATCGGTCAAAAGGCCGGAAAATCGGCCGATGCCGATGCCGATGCCGATTCCATAGAAAAAAAAACACGAATGAATTCAATCAAAAACACTGCTTATTTTATAAAACTTTACATATATAGTACATTTCATCACATTCATCACAAATTAACAAACAAAAACGAGAAAATAAACAACTAAAAACTAAATAAAATTACAAGAAAATTCAGAATTTAAATACATTAAACTAAAATTTCCCCCAAATTTATAACACATAAAATAAATATTTCATGAAAATTGCTCATTCTATTTGGCACAAGGAATTAACAAAAGACCCAATAGCCAATATTGCTGAACAAGGTGTTGATGTAGCAAAAATAGATTAAAAATATCTGTAAAATATTGTCCCCTTAAGTGTTTGTCATAAAATCCAAACAAATCTAAGGAGAAACCCCCTAATCAGGCAACACTGGTTTGTAACGTATAATAAAAATGTAATAAATATACAAAGCGAGATATGAAAAAGAAAGACAGTGCGATTCAGCTGCAAATAAAAACAAACAAGAAATAAAAGCAGGAAAATCTACCAAAAAAAACCGATGTGGCATCGGCCAAAAAAAGCCGATGTGGCATCGGCCAAAAAAGGCCGAAGCCGATGCCGATGCCGATTCTTTTTTTTTTGGCCGATGCCGATACTAGCCGATGCCGATACCAATTTTATTGGCCGATACTAGCCGATGCCGATGCCGATGCCGATTAATCGGTCGGACTCTACTTGCTACGATTAATTTTCGCAACATATCATTTGTTTGGTTTCATTACACCTAATTCTGTTTTTACACGGTTTTGATTTAACACGGTTTGAAAATAAAACAATTTTTAATTTTTTTACACGATTTTATTCCATTTAGCACGAAAAATTAAACATTTTTTTAATTTTCAAACCGTGTTAAATCAAAACCGTGTAAAAAAGACCGTGTAAAAACAGAATTAGGTGTACGTAGATATTATTGAAAAAAGTACTCAAGAACACAAAGTTAAATGCGGTGAATACGATAGGGTCAATTGCCGTGCTATATATTTCGTAGTACTTTATTTAGCGAATCTCTAACACAGGGTTGACGATCAGACCAGAACAGGTATGTTTTTGGTGATAAATGCTCTAGTTTGAACGCAGGACTGTTTTTTTGGATGCAGCTTATAAAACCTTAATTTAATTCAATAAAAAGCACACCCAAGGGTTCTTTTGACACTTTTGGGCAATAATATATTTTTAAACGTATTACGAAAATGCACCAAAAAAAATACAAAAAAGAAGAAATATTTCTTTGGTCATAAAATATGACTCACGCCAGCAACACTAGCAATTTGAAATGAACTAAAACAATAACCCCGTTTTAGAAATTTATATGGAGGAAAATCTGTGTTCCGGATCAATTGCAATTTCGTAATAATATTAGTGAAATTTTGTGCATGTAGTGGTACCAGCTTTCCCACTTCCCTGCAAGGACAGTGATCATCATTTGATCCATCATATGACGATCACATGTGATCAAATTTCGATCACAATCTCCATCATTTTCCCACTAACAGTGTGAAAAATGTGAGGGGTGTTTTTGTGTACATGTGATTCTGCATCACCTTCGTATATAGGCGATTTAAAACGTGGTTCAATATATAGCTGTCTCGGTCACTCTAATCAGCAATAATCAAATCCCAATCAGGTGTGATTAGTTACTGCTGATGTGCATCTCCCTCACGAGTGACATCAAATGGTATCACACTTGACGGATAAACCTATCACAGCTGATTGAAAATAAAAAAGCCTTGGCATTTTATTATTTCATATGTTTTTTATAAAAAGGTTTTTATTATTAAAAAATCAATAATTTGAAATTGAATTGAATTAAGTTCGAAAATTTACACATTTATAGTAATAATAATAATTGATTGGCACGACAGCCCGCTTACGCGAGACTAAGGCCTAGCTTCCCGCAACCACCCGTGTTGTGCGTGTGAATTTTGTACGCGGGTGGAAGGGACCTACAGTTTTATGCCGGTTCCGAACGGCAGGTTGGGAGCTTTTTCATAGGCAATTTTTACTCTCAGAGGTTTGCCATTTCCAGCTGAGAGGACAGCCACCGAAAGAGAAAACGAGTTTCCCGTTATTTTTTTTAGGTGTTACTACATGCAGAATTCGAACTTGCGTCGCTCTGCATGCGACTCGCTGGACCGCGCACTAACCAACTGAGCCACGGCGGCTGTCACACATTTATAGTACGAAACAAAAATAATGAAATTTTTCAAAATATAAATAAATGAACTGTGGGTGAATAGTCCACGACATTTTTGAGGTTAGGAGGCTGAACACAATCTGCAAAGATTCAATGAAAAGAACGCTAACATTAGGTAAAAAATTTTTTTGATACACTTCTCATCTACTTTAAATAACATTTAATTAACATATTTATTACAAAAATAATAAACAATTGTACTTATCTTTTTTTTAATTTTTCCACCACTGACCTGCTTTTGACACACTTTTGTTTCATTTTTCACAATCACGTGATATTTGCGTCATGGGCGCAAGCGTCATAACGGCACGTGCCGTATTCACATATGTTGCCATCTCGTTTTCTCATACAGGGAAATTTAACGTACTGAAACTTATTTTTCCTGCTTGCATGGAACATATTTAAAAATTTCCTTTGTAAATGTTTATGTGTTAGTTTCGGCGAGAATTTTTGTAAATGTTTTGAGTTTCGATCACAGGCGTCTGTCAGGGTTTCCTATCGCTTATCGCTGAAACTCGACTCAGCGCGTCGACGTGCCTCATTTTACTGCCTGATCGTACATCCTTCTTTCGCATGGTCATCGCGAACGCGTTACACTCAGTCACGATCTTAAATGGAATGTCCAATAAATACACCCGCCATTTCTTGAACGCTTCTATTATGGCAAGGACTTCAAGCTCGTAAGAGTGATATCTCTTCTCCGTTGGCGACGTCTTCCGGCTCATGTACTGCACTGGATGGAATTGTTGGTCTTCGTCATACTTCTGCAAGAGCACTGCTCCGTAGCCGTGCATCGATACGTCGGTGTGTACTTCGGTCGACGCTTTCGGGTTGTATAAACGTAAAACTGGTGCGATCGCTAATGCTGCTTTTAACGTGCAGGTACGTGGAAAAACCCATTCACCAAATCGAGAGTTGTGAACACGCGCGCGCTCTGTACTTTCTCGAGG
Source organism: Melieria omissa (assembly GCA_963971225.1). Lineage (NCBI taxonomy): Eukaryota > Metazoa > Arthropoda > Insecta > Diptera > Ulidiidae > Melieria > Melieria omissa. The sequence continues at coordinate 48,376,079 of OZ020269.1, read as the reverse complement.
ATGTCGTCTATCAGCGGCATTCGGAAATTTTTTTTCATCATCTTTTCGTTCAGACGCCGATAATCGCAACATAGCCTTTTACTGCCATCTTTCTTTGCAACCAGATGAAGATGCGTAATCCGACGTACTGGGTTGTATAATGCCTGCTTCCAGCCACTGGGCCACTTGCTGATTCACTACACATCTGTTTGCATACGACAGGCGCCTCGGGCCTTGGTACACAGGGGTATTGTCAACCAGACAAATCTTCATTTCGACTGGAGAACCCCGCTGCATTTTCGAAGTATAATTCGCGATTAACTTCTCTACTTCCTCAACTTTTGAGATGTGATAGGTCTTCGTCGATCTCGTTTCCGACTGCTGGTTCTACTGTTAAGCACAAGTCTCGAAATTCTTTTCCCGTGCGCCCTTCGCTGTATCAGGCCCTTTCATAGGCTCTAGTGTACGCCTTTCCTTAAACACCACTTTGTTCTCGGTCACGACTAAATCAACCTGCCTCAGTACGTTACTCTCGATGTTTCCTTCGTAAATAATTTCACTCTCTCGGATGACGTGAAATGTCACCTCTAACTCGACTTCATCAACTTTGAGCTTAATGGTGAAACTACCCATTGTAAGCAATTCGCTGCCGCCAATGCCCTTCAAACGATGTGTTTCGTGGGACAGCTCAATTTCGCCTATCATCATTGAAACATCGTACGCATTAAGCATAGGTCGTCTGTATCTAACAAAGCCAAAAATGTGATATTGGTAAACTGTAAATCTTTGAAAATAGCACAGTCCATCGTTTCCGCCAAGTTTGCTCTGGCACTCCCTTGCTTAACGAGTGTTGGCTTCTTAGGGCGTTCTGCTGCCCGATGACCGGGCTGACCACACCCGTAGAACGTCAACTGCTTTGGCGGGTAATCCCTAGCCAAGTGTCCAGTGGTCCCACACATAGCTTTACTCTTTCTCTTCACGATGATTTCGCGCTGGACTAGTGCTGGGTTAGCGCCCAGATCGCACTTTTTCGTATATGCAAATTTGCTCTTTAAATTCGACAACGGTCCTTGCTTGGTATAAATTACTTTTGTTCGCTCGCGAGTCAGGAATACCCTCGACAAAATATTTCAGAAGACTTCTCTCATCCAACTCGATCTACTTGCCAATCTCCATCAAACTGTTAAGGTATTCGCGGTAGTCTTCGTTTGGGCGCTTGCGCCGGTTCCTAAGTAGTTGATGCACGTCGATGGATGCGGTAGTGGTTCCAAACTCCACCAAGGATTACTTTAGTGAGCTCCAGTTTGTGATACCACGTTGACTATGCAGTAATATCCGAGCTGCGCCTTTTAGCAATTGCTCCGCATAAATGTATTTTTGCAGACTGCCTCATTGCACCGCAGTTGCGTTATCTTCGAAGTCCTCGAGGCATTCCTCTATCGATGAGTGACCTGAACCGCTGAACGAAGACAGCTGTGAAGCTGTGACTGATGAACGCGCAGTGTGAAGGTGACACACCCGGTAATCGGCGACGCACTACTTTGCATTGAGTCGCTATCGTTGTCGGAACCATGGTCTTCGCCTACCGTCAGACCGAAATGTTCGCCGAAAGTGTGTCGTCGAAAGATCAAAACCCCCTAACTTTTCCTTTAGTTCGTTCAGTTTAAAAATTTGGTCGCGGTCCATATTCAATGTACTACAAACGAATCAATACCATTGTACAGATGTACTGTGCTGTATTAGTGATTCGTCGATCCCATCACTAATCCTAATCTTTCCTTCTCCTTGTGTACTTATGTTCCCCCTATTTTCTGCTCCCCGGCTTCGGCCATTCGTATCGTTTAGTGTTTCTTGTGTCACTTGTATTACGTACGTCGATCAATAAAGATCACAAAACCCGACACGACCCGCCTTATCATTTATCCGCTCCGCCGCGAACCGAAAACTAAACAACCATTTTAAAAAAGGTATGCTTAAAGACGAGCCGCCGTGGCTCAGTTGTTTAGTGCGCGGTCCAGCGAGTCGCATGCAGACCGACGCAAGCTCGAATTCTGCACGTAGTAACACCTAAAAAAAATAACGGGAAACTCGTTTTCTCTTTCGGTGGCTGTCCTCTCAGCTGGAAATGGCAAACCTCTGAGAGTAAAAATTGCCTATGAAAAAGCTCCCAACCTGCCGTTCGGAACCGGCATAAAACTGTAGGTCCCTTCCACCCGCGTACAAAAATTCACACGCACAACACGGGTGGTTGCAGGAAGCTAGGCCTTAGTCTCGCGTAAGCGGGCTGTCGTGCCAATCAATTATTATTATTAATTATTATTATGCTTAAAGCTAGACAAAACGATTTCAATATTAAATAAATTTCAAAACTTTTCGATTTATGTTGCAGTATTGCGTTTCAATTATTTAATTCGAGTTCAATAAATATTCACTCACGTGCCTGAGTTTCCAACCACGCTTACGCTGCTGCCTTGTTCGCTGTGCCTGTGGTGCACTCGTTTGCGCCTGCTGCGCGCTCGACCTCGCCTTTGCTTCTGCTCGTTGCTGCTTGCGCACTAGACTGCGCCCTTGTTGTTGCTTGCGCACTGGCTACGCCGTCGTTGTTACTTGCGCACTAGACCGCGCCGTCGCTGTTGCTTGCGCGGTCGGCTTCGACTTCGTTGCTGCTTACGACAGCACTTTGACTAATCAACTTGTAGGATTTCCTTTTGCCCGGGTGAAACACCGTACTTATAACTTTAATTTAAGATATGCGCAATTTATTCAAAACATCACAAGTTAAATTCATCCGCCGTCCGTGCTGTCCCGTGGTAACCCGTTAACTCAAGTCATTTTTGTCCTAGCTCATTGGTACAACCGTCTCGTCCGCTTTGTCTAGTCGTTCGTCTGTCAGGGTCGCACTGGGCTGTCCGTTGTGCAGAATCGTACTTGTCTGTCCCAAGTCCTATATAAATAAAAACTGTTTGGAAAAATACCTCTGCGTTCATTATTTTTTAGCCAATTAAAAATGCAAAAACCAAAAATCTGTTGGGACACCCTATATAAATCTTAGCATAGCATATAGAACGCACATCTCATACAAGCAAACGCGTTCTATAGCGGGTACTGCTGGTAGTACCAACCAACATGAAGTAATATAGAACGCGCATCTCATACAAGCAAATGCGTTCTATGGCGGGTACTGCTGGTAGTAATAATTAATAATTATTATAACAATTGACTGGCACGACAGCCCGATACAGCTACCCGCCACCATCCATGTGTGCGAATTTGTACAAGGTTTTAAGGGACCTTCAGTTTTATGCCGATTCCGAACGGCGAGTTGGGAGCTTTTTCATAAGCAATTTTACTCTCAGGGGTTTGCCATTTCCTGCTGAGGGGGCAGCCGCCGAAAGAAAAATTGTTGTTTTTCTTTTTTCGGTAGTTTGCTGGTAGTACTCTGTTATTGACAGCAAAACCCTCTATTACTAACAACAGAATTCTCTGTAACTTTAGCGTAACGTGTGAGTAGAAGCAAAGAAAATAAACATAGAGAAGGCTTGCTTTACAAGCGAGAACGTAGTTTATGTGTTTCGACCGAGCCAGCGTAGCCGCTGGATGTTTATTCGCTGCGCTACGTCCATGTCCTTATACAGCTCATACAGCTCGTTATTGGTTCGTATACGATAGTCGTCACCAACACGAACAGGGCCGAAGATTTTGCGAAGTACCTTCCTCTCGAACACTCCAAGGGCCGCTATGTCGTTTCTTGTCATTGTCCATGCTTCAGCGCCATAGCGTCCTATAGAGTGCAAGTTTTGTCGGTCGAGAGAGGTCTCTACTTCTCAATTGCCTACCGAGACCGTAGTAGCACCTGTTGGCAAGAGTTATCCTTCGCTTTATCTCCAGGCTGACATCATTGCTGCTGTTGATGGCGGTGCCAAGGTAGACGAATTCCTTGACAACTTCAAAAGTATACCTGTCGGCCTCGACGTGAGACCCTAGCCGCTGCGAGTCCCTGCATGTAGACAGCATATACTTCGTCTTGCCCTCATTTACCACCAGACCCATTTTGGCAGATTCTCTTTCGATAGCCGCAAAGGCAGCGGTGACATCTCGCTTGTTACGTCCGATGACATCAATGTCATCAGCGTAGGTAAGGAGCTGGACACTTTTGTTGAAAATTGTGCCATTACGATGTACACCGGCCTTGCGCAGAACACTCTCCATGGTGAAGTTAAAGAGGTCGCAGGACAAAGGATCACCCTGTCTGAAACCTCGAACGGTATCAAAGGGGTCGGAGAGGTCACTTCCAACCTTGACGGAGCTGCGCGTATTGCTCAACGTCGCTCTGCAAAGTCTCACGAGCTTTGCAGGGATACCAAGTTCAGACAATGCGGCATATAGGCGATCCCTTATCGGGCTATCGAATACTGCCTTGTAATCGATGAAGAGATGGTGTGTATCGATTTGATTCTCATGGGTCTTCTCCAGGATTTGGCGTAAAGTGAATATCTGGTCGATGGTGGACTTACCAGGTCTAAAGCCGCACTAATAAGGTCCAATCAGCACCTTGGCGAGTGGCTTTAAACTTTCACATAGTACGCTCGTCAGGACCTTGTATGCAATGGGAAGTAGGCTTATACCCCTGTAGTTGGCGCATATTGTTGGGTCGCCTTTCTTCAGCACAGGACAAAGGGCACTGAGGTTCTAATCGTTGGGCATTCGTTCCTCCAGCCATATTTTGCAAATGAGCTGATGCATGCACCCAAGCAGCTCACCACCGCCGGCCTTGAACAATTCAGCTGGTAGCCCATCCGGCTTTATTGTTCTTGAGTCGCTGGATAGCGACCCGGACCTCGTCATGGCAGGGCGTTGGCACATCCACACCGTCGTCGTCGATTGGTGCCATCTGGACATCTTCACCACTGGCGGTATTGTTCCCTTCGTCGCCTGCGAGCAGCTTGGGGAAGTGCTCCTTCCACAACCTCAGCACACCCTGCGCATCCGTAACCAGATCCCCGTTTTCGTCTCTGCAAGAAGATGCCCCAGGCTTAAATCCTTCCGTGAGACGCTTAACTTTTTGCAAGAATTTTCGGGCGTCATTCCTGCTCCTGCACTCCTCGATTTCCTGACGCTCGCGTCATTCTTGCTCCCGTTTCTTGCGTCTAAAAAAGCACCTCTCTTTCTTCCTCTCCTCCCGGTATTTTTCTGTCACGGCTCGCGTGGCGGCCGACTGCAGGGTCTTCTTGTAGGCAGCATTCTTCGCTGCAGTGGCTGCGCGACACTCTTCATCGTACCATTGGTTTTTTGGTGGTGGGCGTCGAAAACCAAGGACATTTTCTGCGGAGGCGCGAGTGGGGGATAAGTGAGCCCATAATCCGCCGATGTCATCAGGTGGAGAGGGGGAGCGACCGAGCTGGTTGGAGAGTTGAGCGGAGTAGGCTTCGGCTACCCCTTGTGATCGCAGCTTACTGATGTCCAGCTTTCTTCGCAAACTAGGTTGTGCGGTCTTCGCTGCGCAAAGACGCATTCGTACCTTGGCTGCAACAAGGTAATGGTCCGAGTCGATGTTGGGTCCTCGGAACGTGCGCACATCTAGAATGCTAGAAGCATGCCTTCCATCAATCACAATGTGATCAATCTGGTTGCGGGTTGATTGATCGGGGGATAACCAGGTCGCCTTGTGGATATCGAGGTGCTGGAATCTGGTGCTACTAACTACCATGTTTCGTGCCGCGACGAAATCGATCAGCCTCAGACCGTTGTTCGAAGTGGTCCCATGGAGGCTGAACTGCCCGACTGTGGGTCCAAAGATGCCTTCTCGCCCGACCTTTGCGTTGAAATCCCCGAGGACAATTTTGACGTCGTGGGCCGGGCACCTGTCGTAGACGTCCTCGAGCTTCGCATAGAAGGCATCCTTGGTCGCATCGTCCTTCTCTTCCATCGGGGCGTGCGCGAAAATTAGGCTGATGCTAAAGTATTTAGCTTTGATGCGCATGCGAAGCCAGCCGTTCGTTCACCGGAGTGAACCGAGAGACGTGGTGGCGAAGTCTCTTGCTGACCACAAATCCGCAGCCAAATTCGCGCTTCTCCGCATGGCAGCTGTAGTTGATGTCGCAGTCTGCTCGCTTGGAGCAACCTTGTCCTGTCCATCGCATTTCCTGGATGGCGGTGATGTCAGTTGGATGGAGGCACCTTCCCTATAGAGGGTCCAGACATTCCAGGTGCATATCCTCAAATCGTGGTCCTCAAATCGTTTGCTGTGGTCGTCAACATTGTGGGCTCCTTCCGAGGCTTGTTTGCTAGCTTTCATTGGTATTTGATTTTCCGTGGCGGGCACCAAACCCTGCGCACAACCCAAATTTTAAGTTCTGGGGATTGGACTCGCTGCACACATTAGTTCACTATTCAGCGGGTGCCAAATAGCTATCCAGAAGGGCCACGCGGAGGCTGTGCATCAGCTTGGATTGGACAGGGACAAGGATCGTTCTGGCGTTCGTCAAGTTGAACGCAATCAGAGACTTTACCTTGTATGTCCGCTCCCTTCCTTCCATAAGTAATCAATAGAAACTATTAAAAAGGGAAATGAAAAGAAAGGAAGTAGTTTTTATCAGCGTGGAGTAATTTTTAAAGTACCGATGCTTGGAACTTTTTTGACCACATATAATGCTTGCTTAAAAGAACCAAAATAAGAACATCTAATACTGTAACTTTATGGTCACAGCATTCGCCATTGAACCATTCAGGTGTAGAATATTTACACTATTCTTAAATGCAGGTCAGATTTTTATGACAAAATAGTTCTAGTTAACTAGTTATTTCTCTTTGTAGGGTTATCCCGATATTTGAAGTCAATAGACCTATTAAATAATGTTTTGTTCATACAATCTTGTTAATTATTTTTGATTTCAAGGGTTTTCACCAATTTTAAAGTCAATAGGCTCATCGGTTAATTTTTTTATTGTATTCTTAAAATTGTAATCAACCATGTCAAAATATAAAAAAAAATTTTACTTGGAACTCGCCACTTAAAAATATTTGTAAACATTTTAAATTGGGATCAAGCACGTGTAAATATTCTTCGTTGAAACGACGATGAACATGCTTTGGTTCGTTGTTTGCTCTCGGCTTGCGCTTCGACACGCAAGATCAATAAACATATATGCAAATAATGATTGAGCGATCACTCGGCCACAACAACCACTATTTCAATGTACACGAGTAAAGCCGTTGCGAACAACAACATTGCTTTTTGCTGTTGTCCTACTCAAATCTAACAGAAAATATTCTGAACTTAACATGCTCAAATGCCTGGGTTTCGCTCTTCCTTCTCGCATCATAACACTTTTGTGCGCGTTCTTGTTATACATATTCTTTGGCAATAGTCAACAATTTGTTAATTCGAATTTGATATTCAGTTGGGCTTTGTTTTATACCGTCTCGGGTCATCCGGAGAATATGCGGCCATTTGAAAAATAGACACCATGTTTGGAGTTGGAGATTGCGAAATCCTTTATACCAGGTATATCAGTATGAAGTGAGCCTCAAGATACAAATGTCTCGATAGGGAATATTTGTTGTAAACGAGCCTTAAATTTTTTTTTGTTTTGTTGCTATGACATCTGTCAAGCATATTTAGTATACATCAAGTCATTGAACAAACAACATCATATTTTTTCATCGTGTTAAAAATGTCGAATTTTGTACCAGATAGTAATGATTTGCCGAATGCATTAATTTTTTGTTTTCATTTGAAGAAAAATGCTGCAGAGTCGCATCAAATGCTTGTCGAGGCATACGGTGATCAGGCTCTACCGAGAGCAACATGCAAAATATGGTTTCAATGGTTCAGAAATAATGATTTTGATGTGAGAAGTGAAGAACGTGGAAAACCACCAAAAAAGTTTTAAGACGCCGAATTGTAAACGATATTGGAAAAATATGACACTTTGAGTCAAAAGCAAATGGCAGAAATGTTAAATGTTGCACAAGCAACAATTTCTGTTCGTTTGAGAGCTATGGGAAAGATCCAAAAGTGTGGAAAATGGGTGCCCCATGAATTGAATGAAAGGCAGATGGAAAACCGAAAAAACATTTGTGAAATTTTGCTTCAAAGACACGAAAGAAAATCAATTTTGTATCAAATTGTTACTGGCGATGAAAAATGGAACAATTTTTAGGATTCCTAAACGGAAAAAATCATGGTTTAATCCGGGACAACCTTCAAGATCGACTGCAAAACCAGATCGGTTCGGCAAGAAGACAATGCTGTGTGTTTGGTGGGACCAGAGTGGCGTGGTGTATTACGAGTTGTTAAAACCTGGCGAAACCGTCAATACTGATCGCTATCGACAACAAATGATCAATTTGAATCATGCATTGATCGAAAAACGAACAGAATGGGCCAAAAAACACGGCAAGGTAATTTTGTTCCATGACAATGCACCTTCACACAAAGCAAGACCGGTTCGGGATACAATCAAAGCACTTGGCTGGGAGCTGCCACCCCACCCGCCGTATTCACCAGACTTGGCTGAACTTTAAAGAACCCGAAGGCCAATTGGCGTGGTGGATCGAGCGGCTGCAGAGCTACCACTACACGATAGAGCATGGCAAGGGTAGCAGTTATTGAAATGTCGATGCCTTGCCACGTCGTCCATGCAAAACCGAATGCAGGCATTATTCGCGAGCCGAAAGCATAGATAGTGGATGTCCGATTAGTAATAGTGGTCTGCGGAGGGGCTACAATTGGCACAGTGGCAAAGTCTACAACTGAAGGGTGACCGTCTATGTCGCGAGTGGAAGAGTGAGGATGTCCTAACTCCCTAGTAGTAGGCCCGAAATGCGAGATCAACGAGGTCATCGAGACGTACCATAACGACTTCAGTGGAGGGCACATAGGCATCACTAAAACTGTCACCACAATAAAAAGGCGATTCTACTGGGTAGGATGCCAGGAGTCTGTAGCCGATTGGATTAAGAGCCGATGTTCGGCTGCGAAAGGGCCGACAAGAAAATCTCATGGCGGCATGCAGCAGTGCAAAGTGGGAGCGCCCTTCGAGGGGATTGTCATGGACGTCGCCGGCCCATTCCCAATTAGCTTTCAAGGCAACAAATCTGTGGCCGTAAGGAATAACAGCCAAAGTCGAGTTAGGACAAAATTGAGTTATTACCACCATTGCATTCGTCGTATTCAAATGTACTACTACACAAAATTCTATGGCTTTTGCTCATAAAATGAATGTTTTACGCCCAAAAATCTAAAATTTATCTAGTGTAATCTAAAGCAAACTCAAAAATTAAAAGTGCTTTCCTGAAAACTTCATAAAATCAACTTTGGCTGTTATTCCTTACGGTCACAGAAATATGTGCTGGTGGTAATGGATTATTTTAGCAAATCGCTCGAAGTGTATCCTATTCTTAACCAGGAGGCCACCACGGTCGCGGAAATGCTAGTAAACAACTGGGTGCCCAGGTTCGGAGTTCCGTTGGAGTTGCACTCCGATCAAGGCCAGAATTTCGAATCTGCAGTATTCAGGGAAGTGTGTGAGCTACTGGGAATAAGAAAACTCGCACCACTCCTTTGCATCCACAGTCTGACGGCATGGTGGAAAGATTTAATCGGACACTGGAAGATTATCTGCGGGAAATTGTAGGCAGGAATCAAAAGGATTGGAACACGCATATCCTTCTGTTCCTGATAGCGTATAGATCAGCCCCGCACGACACGACGTCACTCATTCCGACCGAGCAGTATTCGGCACTGAGTTGAGATTGCTCGCTGATTTGAAGTTCGGAGTGGTCAGCACGACGCAAGGCGCTAAAACTAACTACGTGGCCAATAAACAGTTGGAACTTGAAGAAATGCGTCAGTTTATAAGAAGCCGCACCTAACCTAAAAACTTCAAACATCGTTGGAATGAATGAATGAATAAATACTAGGTCGTAACCAGGATCAATGACGTGGCAAACAGGACTCAACGTTGCAAGTTAGCACGTAAGCATATCCACACCTCGCACATCCCGCATCACGCAACACATCGAACGACCGTGGCAGGAATTCTCGAATAACAGCGCGGGCAATACCACCATGACAGCGGTGGTCAATAACCAACTATGGCAAATAATGCTACATCAGCGCTATGGAACGTCGAGCGGATGCGCGTGCGGGCACTGACTTCAGCGAATACGGTGGCAGCGACGGCGATGGTGACAGCAGTAAGACTGGGGCAGTTGGATTAAATTTAGTTAGTCGTAATTTGACTGAAAAACCTACCGGTTGCCCTTCGGCAGAATAAAAGAAGCATTTTTATAAATTCCACATAGTGGAAAGAAACTTCTGTGTTTTATTAAATTTTAACTGGCGCCCAACGTGGGGCCAGTTAAAAAAAGTCCTGGTAAAGGACAGTTAAAAGTGGCCCGAGTGCCCGAACCAGCGTGTCAGTGTAAACAACCAAAAACAATTTTCAAAAACTGAAAAACAAAAAAACATTCAAACAAAACAAAAGTTTCCAACACAAAAATCAAACAAACAAAAACAATTTTCAAAAACTGAAGAACAAAAAACATTCAAACAAACCAAAAGTTTCCAACACAAAATTCAAACAAACAAAAACAATTTTCAAAAACTGAAAAACAAAAAACATTCAAATAAAACAAAAGTTTCCAACACAAAAATCAAATAAACAAAAACAATTTTCAAAAACTGAAAAACAAAAACATTCAAGCAAAAGAAAATAAGGCATTGCACGCCAAGCCGAGGCGTCGCCAACGGGGGAAAACTGCAGGACCGGAGCACGGAGGAAGGATTTGGAGTGGAATTTTATTAGACGTTCGATTTTTAGTGCACCGAGCATGCTTTCGTTAATTATGTTAGTGAAGTGCCCAGCAACGATTTTACAATAGGGCAGTTCAGGATAACGTGCAAATATTTGAGTAAATGCATGTTATTTCAAATATTTGCCATCAACACTGAGCACACTTTTTAAAATTTCATGGCAAATTTGGTTGCAGAACAAATTCACAGCTGTTTTTGAAGAATAAATCAAGAAGAAGAATATTTGCGCCGTGGGAGCCAGCGTGAATAAAGAGCATGCATAAGTTGCTGCCGCTGTGGAATCCGAAAACAATTCACACCTCTAACTCCACCGCTTCTTGCAAATAACTCAAAATTGTACGAATCTCCTCCTCCGTCCACTTTTTATTCGGTTTTTCTCTTTTTATTTTCTTTTTCGTCTGCTTCATCTTGACAACTGTAACAGCTGATTGATTGTCAAATCTGTTTTGCCCATGCCGAAAAATATGCAATCGAGTTTCAGTGCGGGAAATTTGCCGCTGTTCGGCATGGGCAAATGTGTAGGGGAATGGGTCCGGTTGTGGGCACCTTTTTGTTTTTGGCTCATAACTTTTTACCAAGTTCTTCTTAATCGGACATATGGACATCTATGGAAAGCTAGAAACCTTAGCTAACAAGTAATGACAAAAGTAAATCGATTCCGTCAAATAGAAAAATTTTTTTTTTTATTTTGTAAAGTAGTCATTTTTAACAAAAATTTTTTTTTGGTTCGGTTGTGGGCACCCTTGGAAAATCTGCTGGAAACGGGGAAATATTAAGAAAAACCAACACGAATATAGAAAAATATTAAGTTTTAATTATTTGAAGCACAATGGACGCATGTGAAGTAGCTGGTACGCATGTCGGCACATTTTAGATGGACGGGCATTTCAAAATGTAAGTGACCAAGTAATTCTCCTGGGCTGTCAAGAAGACCTAAAGTAAAATGAAATTCAACCTAATTAATCAACACTCTTCAAGTGCTGTGACGTGAAGAAGGTGGAAAACACCAGTCAACCTGATTCGATAACATCCACGAAAAGAAGAAAAAGAAGAAAACACCACCGTCGACAGCTTTGATGTCTCCGAAATTTTCTTCCACCTTCTTTTTGTAGCGTTGGAGATTGGTTTGGGAAATCGCACACGCTGCGGCAGTCGATTTTATGGTTAGCTTATCTGCAGAACAATGTTAAATTACATCCAGCACATTAAAAAATATCGGAGGATTTTTGTTATTTACCCTCGGAAGATATAGCTAAAACAACCAAAAAATGCTTTAAAAGACCATTTTCGATGAAATAACTTACCAAAACTTACCAAATCACTAAAAGACGGGTGCCCACAACCGAACTAATTGCGGTGCCCACAACCGAATTTGGCAGCCATTTTGAGAAGTAGTGAAAAATTTGTTCGGGGTAAACATATTGGTTGTAATCAATATTGGATCACAAAGTATAATAAATTAACTAAATAAAAATGCATTTTACTCGCCTTTTCGATGGATTCACTTCGATTTATGACACCATTTAAAATGTTTAAAAAAATTTTTGTCTTATTTTTTAAGCACAGAAAGATATATATGGTCCCAGCACAAAGCAGGCGTGTATGTTCGACTCAGTATTTGGCACAAAAAGATCGTGGTTCCATAATGAACAAATGGCCTTAGTCAAAAAAACCCAGCCTGCTTTCTATCAAAAGATACGAAGGGGTGCCCACAACCGAACTATGCCCACAACCGAACCTTTTACCCTACATTTTGTTGTTGCTTTGAAAATATTGGCCATAACATTTTACAAATGCCAAGATGCCAGACCGTTTGCACGTTATCGTGAACTGCCCTAATATAGTTTTTTAATAGACTTTTTCAATATAATTTCTAAAAATTTGCTTTCCAATGGAGGTACAAGTAGTTCAGCAGTTGCTAAACGCGGCTTTAAAAGCCGCAACAGAGCAAACTAGGGCAGAATTCCGGGCTACCGTAGACGACCTGACTAATAGACTGGCGACCCTAGAGACCCCTACGGCAATCGTCGAATACGAACCAGTGACGATCAGGGACGGCGTAGACTGCGATGAGTCGTTGGATTTGGTGAAGTCTCTGCCTGAATTTCGCGGGGAGCAGCTGCATTATGTCTCTTGGAGACAGGCGGCACATGCTGCCTACAAAATTTTTGAAAGATACGAGGGCAGCTCCCGTCATTATCAGGCAGTGGGTATCATACGGAACAAGATTGTAGGAGCTGCCGACACTAGCGTCCTTCAACACCTTCCTGAACTTTGAGGCAATTATAGCCAGACTGGACTCCACGTACGTAGACAAGAGGCCCGTGTATTTGATAGAGCAAGAAATGTCCACATTACGTCAGAGCAGGCTTTCTATAACGGAGTTTTATGATGAGGTGGAGAAGAAGCTGACATTGATAGTTAATAAAACTATCATGACTTATGGAGAGCAAAGGCATCTCATAAAATCCCTGAACAGGAAGTATAGGGAAGATGCGTTCCGAGTCTTCATTTCGGGGCTTAACAAGCCTTTGTGTGACATTCTATTTTCATCAAGACCCGCTGATATGCCCACGGCTTTAGCCCTCGCACGGGAGCTAGAAGCCAACCAGGCCCGGTCTTCATTTGCCCAGTCATTCTTAAACCGAAACGAACAACTTTCAAAGCCTAAACCAAACCAATTCAGTAATCTCCCGTATTATCGGAAGTTGGAAGTCGGACGACAGACTGCAACACCAATGGAGGTCGATCCATCACTGTCATACTTCAGGCAGAATAGGCCAGCACCACGGCCACCGGTACCTCACAATCAGGGAAACTACCATAGGCCCACTCCGGGTCCTTTCGTACAAAGGTACCCTTTCAATGGACGTCCGGTGCCAGAATGGCATGATCAAGAGAGGGCTCAAAAGAGGCGCAATGAAAGCAGTAGACAGCCAATTCCGAAACTGCAACGTATAAACCACGTACGGGCTCAAGAACAAGACGACGACCACCAATATGAAGGGCTCCAGACTTATGACGACGAAGGCAAACAACCCGACGATTACTACACCAATCAAGAGACGGACGAGATAAATTTTTTTTGGAACAGATCCCTCCTACCCTATGTCAGCAGGACATTCGCAGGACGGAAACTAAAATTTCTGATTGACACAGATGCTTCAAAGAATTATGTAAAGAATCTTAGTGACCTTAAGGGTATCAAAGCGGTCAAAAGCCCTTTTGCTGTTAAGACACTTCACGACACCGACACAATTCGCCAAAAGTGCACCATAAACATTTTTGGCAAAACTACTGACTTTTTCATTTTACCCTCGCTACAAACATTCGACGGCATAATAGGTTTTGATTTCCTTAGAGAAATAAATGCTAAACTGGACTTGAAAAGGGGAACCCTCTATTATGAAGGCGGAGAGGAGATACTGATGTACTTCTATTGCCAGAACGTTAATAGCGTGATGGCAATCCCAAACTATAACGAAAAAATCTCTCGGCTACTCAAGGCACCATCCGGAGTTTTCGCTGACCCAACAGAATCGCTGCCATACAAGACAACAGTGGTGGCAACGATCAGGACGACCGACAACGAACCGGTTTACTCAAAGACCTACCCCTATCCCATGGCTGCCACCGAGTTTGTCAACAATGAGGTGGCTAGCCTTCTACGAGACGGCATAATTAGGCCATCACGTTCCCCGTACAACAATCCAATATGGGTCGTTGGTAAAAATGGCACTACAGAGACAGGGGAACGGAAGTTGAGGTTGGTCATCGATTTTTGGAAGCTTAACGAGAAAACAGTAGCAGATAGGTATCCCATTCCGGACACTTCCGTCATCCTTGCTAACTTGGGCAAGTCCACCTTCTTCACGACCCTGGATCTCAAATCGGGGTTCCACCAAATCAAGTTAGCAGAACGCGATAGGGAGAAAACAGCATTCTCTGTCAATAATGGCAAGTATGAATTCTGCCGACTGCCATTCGGACTTAAAAATGCTCCAAGCATTTTTCAGCGGGCTATCGACGACGTTCTAAGAGACGAAATTGGCAAGTGTTGCCACGTTTACATCGACGAAGTGATCATCTTCTCTGAAAACGAGGACCAACACATCAACGATGTAGGCCGCATTCTCGAAAAGCTTTTCGCGGAAAATATGAGGGTGTCATTGGAGAAGACAAAATTCATGAGAAGAGAGGTGGAATTCCTCGGATTTCTTGTCTCCGAGGATGGAATCAGAACTTGCCCGGACAACTTGCGAGACATCCTGAATTACGAGACCCCACAGACTCTACGCAGCCTACGATCGTTTCTGGGACTATCGGGGTATTACCGACGATTTGTGCAAGACTACGCAGCTATCGCCAAACCGCTGAGGAAGTACCTGCGTGGCGAGAACGGGAACATTGGAGCCAATCGGTCCAAAAACGTTCGTATCCAGCTCGACGAAGAGGCACTCAAAGCTTTCAACAAAATCAAGGAAATTCTCGCCTCCGAGGACGTCCTCTTACTTTATCCCGACTACGCTAAACCCTTCGAACTGACCACTGATGCGTCCTCGCACACATTGGGCGCAGTCTTGTCCCAGGTGGTCGACCCATAACCATGACCTCCCGTACCTTGTCTGCAACTGAGAAAAACTACGGTACCAATGAGCGTGAGCTCTTAGCGATAGTATGGTCCCTGCAAAAACTAAGAAATTACCTCTATGGTGCCAGGCAACTTAACATCTATACGGACCACCAACCTCTCACCTTCGCCATATCGGATAAGAATCCGAATGATAAGCTTAAACGGTGGAGAGCGTTCGTAGACGAATTTGCACCAAAATTTTTCTACAAGCCAGGTAAAGCGAATATCGTTGCGGATGCACTGTCCCGCCAACATGTCAATGTGTTAGAGGGCTCAAGCTCCTCCACCGCTACAGCGCACAGCGAGGAATCATTGACGAAGGCCATACCAACAATTACCAACCCCATCAACTGCTTCAAGAATCAGCTTATTCTGGAGGGAGGACGGACACCAGCAAAAAGGACGACAATTCTATTCAGGTCCCAGACCAGACATCATATTACGTTAAGCAATTTTAGCGATCTTTTATCCACCATTAAGGAATGCGTTAACCCCAATGTGGTCAATGGACTACTATGTGACATGCCCGTCTTGGCACAAATTCAGAATAAGTTACTTACGATGTTTCCTGGCGTTAGATTTCTCCATACTTAAAGACATGTAATGGATGTCTTTAATGAAAGCGATCAAAGGGAAATTCTGGAAACAGGACACGACAGGGCTCACCGTTCTGCGCGCGAAAATTTGCAGCAAATACTATGCGAGTATTTTTTGCCCAACATGCGGAAGAGATTGAAGGAATTGGTTTCAACCTGTACGGTCTGCCGTGAAGCCAAGTATCAGCGCCATCCTCCCAAACCAACAGTAAGTAGCTCCCCAATTCCTCAATACCCCGGCGAAATCTTACATATTGACATCTGCTCGACGGACAAAAAGCACTTCCTGACGTGTGTGGACAAATTTTCTAAGTTTTTTATTGTCTCCCCCATAAATTCGAGGTCAATAGTTGACATAAAAGAACCCATCCTACAAATCCTTAACTTTTTCAGGAATACAAAAACCGTAGTTTGCGACAATGAAACTGCCCTAAACTCTCAAACAGTGAAGCCCTTATTGAAGGATCACTTTGCAATAAATATATTCACAACACCTCCGCACCATAGTACCACTAACGGCCAAGTCGAGCGATTTCACAGTACTCTATCAGAAATCGCCCGATGCGTTAAGATGACACAAGGGCTGAACGCCACCTCGGATTTAATCTTGCTTGCCACGTCCAAATATAACCGATCGGTCCATTCCGTCACGGGACAAAAGCCTATAGACATAATTCACTCTATTCTAAATGCCCTTAAACAGGAAATTAAAACCAGAATCAGCAAGGCACAGGAAAAAGACTTAGAACGATGCAACAGGAACTGGATAACAAAAATTTTCCAACCGGGGGATAAAGTCTTCACTAAAACCAATAGACGAGTAGGAAATAAGTTTACGAAGCTCTACGTAGAAAAAAGTGTCGAAAGGGATCTAGGGACAACCGTTCTTGTTGAAGGCAAGCAAATTCATAAAGCTAACCTGCGATAATTTGTACTTCCAGGTTCCTCACCCTCGCTATAACCCAACCGGCTGACGCGAAACTACTGAACTACACCAATTCCTTCTACATACCGATCACGAACGGGGACGTGGCCATCTTCGAACAGTATGACCTTTTACTGCACAGAACTAACCTCTCGGACTATGAGACCATGGCACGCGAAACAGAGAGCCTATTCGAACATCTGCCTCACTCTCCCATCAGGAAGGTAGTACAAATTGACATTGTACACAAAACACCCTCAAAATTCACCACCGGCAAGCTGGTAGCATTAACTTCCTGGGTACAATGTTGGAGTACATTGCGGGGACCCCGGACTTCGGCGACTTAAATGACGCAGCGACCAAGGAACAAGCCTTCATAGAGGCGAATAAACGGCAAATGGTCATTAACACGGAAATACAGATGAAGATAAACGAATTGACCCAAAGACTAATAAACAACTTGCTTGACGAGACAAATGAAAGGGAACAGGTTACGCGGGTACACAGTAATTTTTTTTTTTTTTTTTTAAACTCAAACAAACGCGCAGGGGATGACCCCTATTAATGCGAGGCATTGCGTTTGTTCAGGAAGGATATAAAGGTTAGGTGATAGAGTTAAGAGTGAAGTGGTTATGGACTCTTGCCTTGAACCCATCGAGATCATAAGTGCTGGGGAAGATATCCGCAGGGAGACCATTCCACAGCCGCGCTGTGCGGGCCAGAAACGAACTTTCTCTGTAATGCGTAGTGCGCTGGAACATCGTTTCAACGTGGAATGCATGAGCGCCAGTGTTCAAACGGGTTGCCCGTGGGAATACCCGGAGTAATGGCATCAAACTGCTCATCTCCACTGAGCAATTACCGAAAAAGTATCGGTAGAATAACACCACACATGCCACGTTTCGACGATGCTCCAAGGAGTCAATAGAGCTGGATGCCCTACTGTCCCCTATAAGTTTAATCGCACGGTTTTGCACCCGGTCCAGGAGCTCCAAATGGGTTTTTGAAGCCCCCGCCCACAGGTGCGAGTTAAACTCCATTTTAGGTCGGATATAAGTGGTATAAATAATGCGGAGATCGGACGGGGTGAAATATTTTTTGCACCGCTTTAAGAAGCCGAGGCACTTGGCTGCTTCTTCCGACACGCCAAAAATATGATCGTCCCAACGAAGATCATTCTTAACGGACATGCCCAGAATATCAAGAGCTGCCGATTCCGCAATACTCACACCACCCATAACCAGGGATGTGTTAGGATGAGGGGAGACTCGCTTGTGGGATAACAGGCAACATTGGGTCTTGCGAGGATTAAAATCGACCCTGTTCGCTTGACCCCACTTGCAGATTGTTTGTAGGTCGCTATTAAGTGTGTCATTCATACGGCGCCTTTCTCTCTCAATCTTCACAGAGCTGGGGCGCTTTGTGAAGGAGTATGAATGACAAATGGTGCTGTCATCCGCAAACGAGTAGATGGGATTCTTCGTCGACGACAATAGGTCATTGATGAAGATAAGGAAAAGGGTTGGAGAAAGGACCGAACCCTGCGGCACTCCCGCGCTAAGGGAATGCTTTTCCGAGGCTATGCCGTCTATTACAACACGAATAGAACGATCATAGAGGAAGCTCGTAATCCAACGAGAGAAGGTACTACCGACGCCATAGGCAATCAATTTAGACACGAGTGCTTTATGCCACACCCGGTCAAAGGCCTTAGAAATATCCAGTGCAACAACCTTGCTTTCACCGAGGTTTAGAATGCTATGGTTCCATTTCTCGGTGAGGACCGCCATAAGGTCTCCCGTCGATCGCTGTCTTCGAAAGCCGTATTGGCGGTCACTTAGCAGTCTATTGTGCTCCAGATACTTCACAAGGTTGAAGTTTACAATGCTTTCCATTACTTTGGAAAGCACCGAACAGATTGCTATAGGTCGGTAGTTCGCAGGGTCAGTAGTCTTGCCTTTTTTAGGAACTGGTTGAACATTTGCTACCTTCCAGCATGTCGGAAATACACCTGTGGTGTATGACATGTTGAAAAGTTTGCGTAATGGACAAGCCAGTGAGGTAGCGCACTTTTGCAAAACAAGGGCTGGAATGCCGTCCGGCCCTGAAGCCTTATTTACATCGAGATTTGCAAGCACCCTTTTAACTACCCGTGTCCGAAAATGAATTTCTGGCATAGAGCAAGATACGTTCTCGACTACGGGTAGTGGTTGATCGCTGGGGGGCAGGGAGGAATTCTCTGCGAAAATTTTAGCCAACAAATTAGCGTTACCAACCGAGTGAGTGATGATTTGATCATTGTTAAGAAGAGTTGGAATGGAAGACGATGTTTGATTCTTCACCTTCTTAACGAATGACCAGAAGTTCTTACTACCACGCTGGCATTGAAGAACTTTTTTCCTTTGGCGCTGTTCGTGCAGAAACTTTTGGCGCCTTAGGATGGCATTGCATCGATTTCTAGCCTGTTTACGCAGCTGTTCAGAGGTGGCATTTGTATTCGCCTGCCATGCTCTGAAAGCTTCCTCTTTAGACCTGACAGCAATTCTGCATGTCTCATTAAACCAGATATTGTCCTTGGGTTTAATGCAAATTTGCTTATTGGGGATAAAGGACCGCATTCCCAATAATACAATTTCTTCAACCATTTTGGCTGCGGCATTTATGTTTCTATCAAGAAAACACAATTTCCAATTGAAGTGGGCGAAAAATTCATTAAGTCCACTCCAGTTAGCTTTATCATACATCCACCGCTTCGGGGCTAAGAGCGAAGCATTGCGGATAAAAGAGTATGAGAAAGACGCCAAAATGGTACAATGGTCCGAGTTTCCAAGAGGTGCGTGCATTTCAACATCATATTTTTCATGATGTGAAGTGAGAAAAAGGTCTAGAGTATTGAGAGCTTGCCCTGCAACGCAGGGGATATGCGTTGGTTCATGCACTAATTGAGTCAAGTTATAAGACTCGGCAAAGAGCTCGACAAATAAGTCTTCAGGAGTTGTGTGGCTGGAATGGCGTAGCCAATTGGAATTATGAATATTGAAGTCACCAGCAACTACAATTTCACTATTCGGATACGATTCCAGAATCTGAGAAATAGAATCAGAGAGAAGATCAAACTTGTTATAAGTAAAATCTCTCCCTGAATTCGGGCTCCTATATAGGAAGCAGAAGTGCAGAATGTGCGACTGGATATTGAATTTAACCCACATGGAGCTAAATTCGGCATCCGTCGTGTATAGTTGTTGCTGGCACTGGTACGCAACATTACTGCACACATAAATGGCAAGACCCCTGTGAGGAGAGAATAATGGCAGTAGGTGGTAACCAGGGATGTGAAAATCCAGTGGATCTGCATCCCCACAAACCTGGGTTTCACCTAGTGCCATTACATGGGGTTTATGGAGGTTAACAATTGCGTATACGGCAAAAAAGTTCGCCCTGAGCCCGCGCACGTTGCAGAAGGCTATGCGACCACCACCATGGTCTATATGAGCTAAAGAGCAAGGAAAGTAGCTGGGAATGAGATCTGCCGCACTAAGAAATTGATTATGCTCTGTCGTAAGTGTTATGCCTTTACCACAGAACAGTCAATTTCTCAGTGTCGAACAAGACCGCATGTAGCGCCACTGAATACGGGCGGAGGAGGGAGACACGGAAAATGAACCACAAACATCACCACGCGAGCAGAGTTTAATGCGGCGGACGGCGAGTTAACGGCATTTTAGATTCGGTGCTCGATTTCGTTTTTGCGTTTTTAATTTAAATTTGCAATATGCAATTTGTAATTTGTTTGATGGCACACGCGGGGTAGCTGACACTGTGAAAAGACAGACACAACAGGCGGACCAACATTAAAACACGCGCGAGACGGATAAAAACATTAAAAACCGGGAGCAAAAAAGGCACGTCTGCCCACGCGTAGCTGTGTTGACACTCAACTCTAGGGAAAGCAAATATAATTAACCCAATTATCCTCGCAAATAAGGAAACTGAGAGGTTAATAGTTGCTGAGCACTCCGCCAACGTTAACATAAATAGCATATTAAGTATTTCCAAACTAAAAATTTTGCACTGTATTTACTTTATAATTAAGGGGGTGTTCTGTAGTAAAAGCTCGTTTTCTTAGGTGTTTTTTTAAATTCTACTGTGAAGTAACTATTCTATTTTTTATATGCGGTTTTTTTTCAATGTTTTATTATACTTTTAACTACAAAATTCAGTATAAGGTTTAAAAAATATTGATTCGTTGCTGCACTGCAGCGCCGCAAAGTGATGCCCTCCAAAAAACATGCGTTGACGGTTCACACGATTGCTCCAGTCTGAAACATGGAAATCGGAAAATTTTTTGTTGTAATCTATATGATTGCGATTATCGTCCGACGGGAGCTTTTTTGTTTTTCATCAAAATTCTCAAAATGGCGCGACTTGAAAGTAAAAAATTGTTTTTTCCCCATTTTTTCAAATGAAAAAAATTAATTTAACACTAACTAATAACAAAATCGAAAAAAACGCTCGTCGGACGATAGCGACAACTTTTAGAAACATTAAAAAAAAAATTATCAAAATCCATCTACTCAATCATTTGTAATCGTGTGAACCAGTTCGAAAAACATGGTTTCGGGAAAAACGCGTTTAAAGTTTTATGTTCACTGAAAGTACTGTGGAAATTCGGCGGAGCGCGTGAGGAAACCTCCTTTACAAATGACTTTCCGGTCCGAATTCATCAAAGACCTTTTTTTATACGATAGATAACAAAATTACCTGTTGAAAAATGCAAAAAAAAATCGATTTTTTGAAAATTTTACTACCCCCTTAAGTACACAAAAATTACGAAAATTTGTAGTAAGATTAGGTTCCTGCCCGTTGTCCACAATTGCACAATAGTAATGCTAGAAACAGATGTAGTGGCTAACTGCGACCACGTCCATCATCCCTTGACAGACTGCAAGGAATCAATAGCTATGCCGTTCTGCAAACCATGCGAAAAGAGTTACTGCGTGCAACAACTGCTCAACCAGCATTCTGCGGCTTGTAAAACGTCCTCAGCCGACCACATTGCACCTATTGAAGAAATCGATGACGGCTTAGTGGTGGTGAACGATCAGACAGCAGAAGTTCGCGATGGAAACAATTCGACGACCATAGTTCGTGGCACATTTTTTGTCGCCTTCGAAAGAAACGCTACCATCAACGGCACTACCTTTACAAACTGGAAGACTGCTGGCCGTCTACACCCTGAAGCCCCACCAGCACAGATAGTTAACCGCACTGAGCATGTCCCATGGTTGTCTCTCCCATATTTGAACAACCTCCATATTAAAAACTTGGTAAATATCGCGAACTTAAGAGACCTGGTCCAAACTCGTTTTTCACAGTCATTGGGAACCTCCATCCTCCCAATTGGGATACTTGCTGCAATTGTATTAGGGCTACTTGTTATGCTTAGGAGGCAACGCAGTAATGGCCTAGCAGCACTGAAAAAGGTGTTAACAGAAGTCGAGGATGGCTCCTCATTAAGAGGGGGGGGAGGTAGTTAGCACGTAAGCATATCCACACCTCGCACATCCCGCATCGCGCAACACAACGAACAACCGTGGCAGGAATTCTCGAATTACAGCAGGGGCAATACCACCATGACAGCGGTGGTCAATAACCAACCATGGCAAATAATGCTACATCAGCGCTATGGAACGTCGAGCGGATGCGCGTGCGGGCACTGACTTCAACGAATACGGCGGCAGCGACGGCGATGGTGACAGCAGCAAGACTGGGGCAGTTGGATTAAATTTAGTTAGTCGTAATTTGACTGAAAACCCTACCGGTTGCCCTTCGGCAGAATAAAAGAAGCATTTTTATAAATTCCACATAGTGGAAAGTAACTTCTGTGTTTTATTAAATGTTAACTTGCAGCAGGAGAAGCGCTAGGCTGAAGGTAGTCCATTTAGAGCGCCTGGCATCTTACTACGACGAAGTCTCGGCATTGTTCGGAACGAACAAGTCTAAGTGATGAGCATCGTGATCATAATGCTCGCCGTCACTGTGTAATGCTGGGAATTTTAGAACGAGTTGCCTCCGAGCATGGCATACTTTAAAGACATGATAGTTTCGATGGAGCAATCGCAGGTACGACTCGCGGCGATCCTGGGATATTCGGGAATAACTCGAGGCGATACTGGGATATTCGAGAACAAGCTGCGCTACAAGCAAACAAATATATAAGGCATCCGGTTACAGCGCAAAAGGAAAAGTTTGTGGTTTTAGCAAGCAAAGGTGCAACACGGAGTACAAAATATAAAGTTAATCATTAGAGCGAAACAATTTTAACCCTCTACTGCCCCATACGGCCTTAAGGCACGGTACACAAAAAGCTAGAAAAGTCCACATAAATTTTAATTTTTTTAAATGAAATTTTTAGGGCATATTATAGATAAATTACGTTGTCTTTTTTTTTAATGTAGCACTGCTGATAATAATGGGGAACATATGAGTTCCCCATTATTATCAGTTGAAAGTTGAACTTCGTGGAAATTAGTAGAAATAATTATTTCGTGAAAAGTAAAAAAAGAAAAAATTATTAAAAACACTTTTCGTTAAAAGATTAAAACAAAAAAATTATGAGTGAGTACCTTGTAATGTAATTTATTGATTTGAAGTGTTTTATAGTGAAAAAAAAGGATTTACAGTTAATTTTTCGGCTTGAGAAAGGCCGCATCAGGCACCAAAGCGATAAGATTTAATGCATTTGGTCACTAACGTATACTTGTATGTGGTTTCCGTTTTATAGGTATCAACCGGCATTTTTTTTTTAAATTGTCGGTTTTATGGGACAAAAAAGTACAGGAAGTTTTAGAAAACTTGGATTCCGATGTTTTCGAAGAAACAGATGAAGAAACTAATGAAGAAACCGTTAATGAAGTGTTAGCTCTGTTAGATTCAAAGTTCAAAATAGGAAATTCTGTTAAAAGAAGACATTTTTCCTCTTTAATTTGATACCCATATCTTCATCATTGCACAACGGCAAAAATTTAAAAATGTATGTTTAAATGTATGTATCCTTAAAATTGTAAAGTTTTTGGGTCAGAAAATGAAAAACTGACTATGCCAGGATATTATAAATACGTCTAGTTTTACGTCTATTCAACATTTGGATGGGTCTCGGCAAAAATGTGTATTTTTGTCGCACGGTGTAATAAATGTAAAGTTGGTGTTCACTCACTGCTTTATAACTTTGTCATTTTTCTTTCGATTCTATTGATGTTAGGCTTAATATTTGCTCAAATAATATATGATTCATCATAAATTTTAAAACACGAGCAAATAATTTATTTTATCCATAACAAATCATTCAAAAATGTATAATTTTGAAAATGGTCGCAAAATTCACTTTTTTAAAACTTTCACCGTCAGTAACTTTCTCAAATCTCATCTGATTTGCAAAATCTATATATTGCTGGAAAGGCTAAGGTATTATCTTCTGACCGCCGGACAGTTCGTGTTAGTCGGATGATTTGTTTACGAGATATGTGCTCATAACTGAAACAATAGGGAAAAACATGTTTTTTCTAAGATTTTTCGAAAACGCTTTTTTTTTTAATTTTTTGATTTTCAGTTTCATGTTTGGCGGCCCAAAGTTAGTCTAGAAACTAATTTTATTTTTAGGTGCATTTTTCGTATCGAGTGTAATCAATTAAACGTGAAACTGTTCATCAGTTAAATTTTTTAGCTTATGTGCCCAGTACGGCCTTAAGGCACGCAAATTTATATGGGTTTCACGCAATTTCTCACAAATTTTTTTATTTTAAAATTTTTCCCTTCTTATGTGATTCCAAAACTACATGGTGAACAATTTTTCGACTTAAAAAAAAAATGGGGCAGTAGAGGGTTAAAATAAAGTTTCTGCTGGTTTTGAACTGGGCTGAAGAATGTTTAATTCTGAGTACAAAACTTTTAAACAAGAACTAAGGAAAATAAGCTTAA
Organism: Melieria omissa; assembly: GCA_963971225.1. NCBI lineage: Eukaryota > Metazoa > Arthropoda > Insecta > Diptera > Ulidiidae > Melieria > Melieria omissa. The sequence continues at coordinate 48,351,150 of OZ020269.1, read as the reverse complement.
CTGTTTATTTTGTCCATATCTAACGAAGTTTGCCTTGAAATCGAACTTTAAATTAAAAAAAGACTTATTTGCTTACATAAGGTGTAAACAAATATTAATCTAATCTTAACCCTCTAGTTCTCAAGAAGACATCCAAAGCTTAAAAAATTCTGTAAATTACACCTTATGACTTTTGTAGCTGATTTTAAACGTATGGTAAGGAGAATTTCCATTTTATAAAATAATGTAGTCAGTTAACGCTGCCACGTGCACAACGGCAGTAATTGTAAGACAAATTCGAAGTTTTGTGAGAAAGTAAGCAAATAATTATTTTTGAAATTGTGTGAGAAACAAAAATTTTTTTAAATAAATTGAGAGCCTCAATACAACTAAAAAAATTATTGGTGAGTAGCTGTTATTGTATTCTTTGAGAAAATAAAAGAAAATTATGAAACAAGTTGTTACACTCCTCCTACCTAACCCAAACCCTAGAGTGTCTGTAGACCTGCTTGGGATGAAAAGCTTAAATAATTAACGGTCCTTGATGATGTTTTTTCGCTATTTAAGCATTATTTATCACCACAATGTAAAACAGATTATGTTACTGCAAAAATTTATACTTAGGCGTAGTTCGCGGGGGTAGATGAGAGAACTAGTCTCCCCTAGTCCTTTATTTCATAGAGTATATTTATTTATTTATTTATTAATTTAAGTCTATGAACAGATTGTTCTTACAGACACATTACAAACTAAACTTAAAACTAGAGAACATGTTTTAGATCATTTTTAAAAACATCTTTTGAAAGAAACAAGTCTAACTTGAATTTAGAAGATACAGTGTTATACACGTTTAAAGCTCTGTATAAAGGGGAGTTTAAAGCATAATTAGCTCGGCAAGTGCTTAAGTAGAATGTGCCTGCCTGTCGTAGCGCTCTTGAAGGAACATTGAAGTTAATTAACTGCAGCAAAGACGGGCAGTCAACCCTTCCCACCACGATGTCAGAAACGAACATCAGTGCCAAGGTTGTTCTTCTGTTTTCCAGAGACTTTAGGTCAATTAGCTTGCAACGTGCCTCGTAGGATGGTTAAGGATCTGCAAACCTGAGAGACCTCAGAGCGAAGCGAACAAACGACTTTTGGATTCGTTCAATTCGTGAGACATGAGATGCATAAAATGGATTCCATATGAAAGAACCATATTCTAGCCCAGAACGAACCAGACTTGTATAAATCGACTTAAGCGTGTATGGATCAAAGAATTCCGCACCGTTACGGCGAATGAACGCTAGCAAGGAGTAGGCTTTAGGTATGATGTAATTAAAGTGGGGTACAAAGCTGAATTTAGAATCAAAAATTAGCCCAAGGTCTTTAACTTCCATGATTCGACCAAGCGGGGAGTTCGCCAGGGAATACGAAGTATTTATAGGATTGGTTGACTTCGAGAAAGTGGCAAAGTGACACTTTGAAACATTAAGTTGGAGTTGGTTTTTAACACACCAACGAACGATTGAGTTTATATCCGATTGTAAGTTAGAAACGTCCGAAAAATCCTTAACTTTAGTGTAAAGTTTTTAGTCATCGGCAAACAAAAGGCACTGAGAATTTCTGAAGGCGTATGAAATATCATTGATAAAAAGAATGAACAACAGTGGACCAAGGATACTGCCTTGTGGTACACCAGAAGTTGCTACAAATGGTCGAGAGTGGACATTTTCAATACTAACAAAACTTTCTCTATTTTTAAGATAGGATATAAACCATGATAGCATACTAGAGTGAAACCCCAAATTTGATAATTTTTTGATCAAAACCGCGTGCGACACCTTATCAAACGCTTTCGAAAAGTCGGTGTAGATCGCATCAACTTGTATCCTTCCTGAAAGGCAGATATGCAATATTCGGAAAACAGTGTAAGGTTTGTTATAGTTGAACGACCCGCGACAAACCCGTGCTGAGATGGCGAGATTAAGCGTTTTACTACAAAAGATATTTTGGAGTTGACAGTGCACTCAAAGAGTTTACTAGTCGTCGTTAGCTTCGTTATTGGTCTGTAATTCGCAACATTGTTTTTATTTCCAGATTTAAAGATGGGGGTTATAAATGACTTCTTCCAGGCATCTATGAAAATCCCAGACTCAAGGGACTTATTAAATATTACCTGCAGCGGCTTAGCAACTGCGTTGCAGCATTTTTTAAGAAGAAATGAGGATATCCCGTCAAGATCCGGTTTCTTCGTTAATTTTAAATTCGAGATGCCTAAGATTACATCATCCTCAGACAGGGTCAACGACCCAAAGTCAAAGGAATGAAAAGTTTCATTTGTAGCAGAAAAACAATCATTACCTTTTTCAAAGTTTGATTCAAAGAATTCAGAAAAAAAGGTTAGCGGTTTCAAGAGCACTATTAGAGATCTTCGTCCCCAAAAACATCGAGGTAGGAATATTAGAACTTTTCTTTTTCGAATTAACAAAACTCCTTGGGGTTATTTTTAATATTGGTTTCAAACCTCAACATATACATATCTTTTATAGAGAGCCTTGTCGAGAATATTAAATTCTTTCATATAGTACTTATAATTAGTAAAGTGAACAATGCTACTTGTTCATACATATTTTTTATAAAACTTATTTCTTAGATTTTTAAGCCTTTTAAGCTCGTGCGTATGCCATGGTAATTTATAAATTTTATCCCTAATACACGGAATGTTTTCATTGCAAATTTCAGCTAGTTTCTTTTTGAAGAATTTGAAACAGCCATTAACCTTGAGACACTGAAACTCAGTATCCCAATCGATATCATTTATTAAACCACTTATGAGATCAAAGTCGCACAACTTATAGTTAAACCTGCGAAGTTCAGTGCGTGCAACTCCAAGAGGCAAAAATTTATAGAATTTTAGGTAAATTGAGAGCTGTATATGATGAATATCAGATGAAGAAATTGGAAAAGCTGCTTCATTTACTGAAAAGCAAAGATTATTACTTATAAAAACTAGGTCCAATAACCTGCCCAGCTTATTTGAGCACCCATTAACTTGCATAAGATCAAGGTCTAATAAGGAGTCTACAACGTACAATTGAATATCACTACATACATGAGAGGGAGTTAGGCAAGTTTCATCGTTAATGAAGCTCCAATCCAATTTGCTTAAGTTTAAATCTCCTAGCACGCATAAATGATCTTTGACAGAGCGATTCATAGCTAGGTCATGTACATTATCTACATGCGCTTTATAAAGGTTGAATGAGCTATTCGGAGGAATGTAGGAAACACAAATAAGCAGCGACTCCACAGACCCACGGACAGTGACGCAAAGTTGATCCAAAAGCGAGTCAGTATTAGTCAAATCAATAAGTGAGGCACAAAACAAACGTTTAACTGCTATAAGGACTCCACCACCACGCCTAAATCCAGTTTTAGCAGCATCACGATCCTTACGAAAAACATGGTATAGGTTTAAATCGAAGAATTCCTCATCAAAAAAATCCGCATTAAGCCATGTTTCGGTGATAACAAGAATATCGTAGTCCAATTGTGCAGTAGTTATAAAAATTGAGCTGGATTTAGTCCGCAGCCCCGAGGCATTCTGATAGATAGATATTTAATGAGTCACTGGTCGAATTCGATGCAGGCAACACAGGAAGAATTCAGCAGAATTAGCAACTATGGGGTTGATGCTGTGCCTTCTAGTTTCCGAAAAAAACGGAAAGGCCGGAGTTGAGTAATTTGTTGTAATGCGCCGACGCAATCCCCAATTTGAAATGCACTATTTTCAAAGAGTCAGGAGCCGTATCTTTCTTAATAAGCTTAAAACAAGAGATTTGCGTTCGCTCAATACTCGCATGTTTAGCGATGTAGTCGATAATGTTCTCAGTAGTAACCGATGGCTTAAAAGAAGACAGATGCAGCCACTTCAGACGAACGATTACATCCAGCTCAGCACTAGATTTGCTACCAACAGCAGCAACTAGATTTGCTACCAGCAGCAGCAACAGCGTGTGATATAGGCATATGGCAGGAATCAGCAGCAGTTCGAGCAAACGAGGGAGCGGGAGAAGCACTTGTACTTAGATCATGAGCATCAAGCAAACAACCAGCAGCAGCATCAGCGTACGATGTAGGCATAGAGACGCTAACAACAGCAGCAGCAGCAGTTCCAGTAAGCGAGAGCGGGAGAAACACCTGTTGTTGTATCATGCGTTAGAACCGTCTCAGCATCAGCATTATCAGCAATCACCACAGATGGCGTAGATGAGCATGATGTTGTAGGGCTTGTTGCCTCTAACGAAAATAAAATAAAACAAAACGAGAGCTTGCACGTTTCAACAAGTTCTTTATTCAACAGACGCAATCGGAATGAATAACTGTTTGCCGGCGCGACTGCGGCGCACGGCCTACTTCGATACAAGCATTTCGTTTATTCAAATTTGCTGCGTTGCCGCATTGCCGCCACAGGTACCCCCTTCTCAGAGAGTTAGCCGGTGGAGGCGGCGATCGATACCGATTTGTGTGGTTTTCTGACATATGTTAGAAGTGGTCTGTCCATAGTGTTTGACAGTAGGGTGTTACCCATGGGCTCCAACGTGTTGTCCTGCTGATGTTGACCCTGTTTGACCACGAACGCCGGTTTAAGACAGTCGACGGACACAGCTTTCTCGATACCGTTAATGCGTATCACAAATACACGGTCGTTGAGACGGCGTAATACCTCATGGGGGCCTGTGTAGGGGGGCTCCAATGGCTTTCGGACGGCGTCAACTCTGCGAAAAACGTGGCTGCAGGTATACAGATCCTTAAGTATGAAACAGTGTGATTTGGCGTGGTGAGCAGTCGTTGTTGGGCGTAGTTTCTGCATGTGCTCCCTATGCTTTTCCAGGAACAGCTCCGGGCTAGCAGATTGGTCTTCGGGGGCGAAGAATTCTCCTGGCAACCGAATAGGCGCACCGAAGAGAAGCTCGGCAGGGGAAGCGTTTAAATCTTTTTTCAGGCATGACCGCAATCCGAGGAGTACTATTGGCAGGATTTGCGGATTTCCGGCCAGGGGGTGGGTGCGTGACACATTAGAGCTGCTTTTAAAGTACGATGGAATCGCTCCACCATTCCATTCGCTTGGGGGTGGTAGGGAGTGGTGTGGATGATACGAGCACCGATAACTTTGGCCAATGCCGTGAAAAGTGCGGACTCGAATTGCTGACCCTGGTCTGTCGTTATAGTAAGAGGTGTCCCATAGGAGCAGATCCAATTGGCGTAGAGCGCTGATGCTACTGTTCTTGCTTCCATGTCTTCCAGCGGCACTGCAACAGGCCACCTGGAAAAACGGTCAATTATAGTTAGGCAATACCTTAATTTGTTGACGGCTGGAAGGTAAATCAGGTCTATGTGTATGTGGTCGAAGCGATTATCGGGGATGCTAATGTGCTCAGGTATGAGTCGATTATGCCGGCTGACTTTGGACTTCTGACAGGCGATGCATTCACGACACCATTGTAGTGCGTCCTTCTTGATACCGGGCCACACGAACTTTTCTTTGAGATGACGAGCTGTTACGCGGTCACTTGGGTGTGAAGAGCTGTGCACTATGTTGAATGCTTGCCGCCGGAGGCTTGTCGGAATATACGGTCGCACGCGGCCAGACGAAATGTCACAGTAAACATGACAGTCTTGTATTGCCAGCTGCTGCAGTTTAAGTGAAGTGTCTTGCTTGACTTCAGCGAGCTGGTTGTCGTCCTGTTGGGCTGATTGGATGGTAGCGAATGGTAGACTCGTCGGCATACAAATTTCATTAATGCGCGAAAGCGCATCGGCTGCTGCGTTCTCTTCACCATTAACGTGGATAATTTCGGCGTCGAATTGCGAAATGTAGTCCAGCTGCCTTAGCTGTCTCGAGGAGGCTTTGTCAGCTCGCTGGGAGAAGGCGTAGATGAGAGGACGGTGGTCGGTTTTGATGACAAATTTGCGGCCTTCCAGGTGATGTCGAAAAAACTTTATAACAGCAAAGACAGCAAGCAGCTCGCGGTCATAAGTACTATATCGTTGTTCAGCTTGGCTGAATTTACGTGAGAAAAATCCCACCGGTCTCCAGACGTTATCTTGCAACTGTTCAAGGGATGCGCCAATTGCAAAGTCCGATGCGTCGGTGGAGAGAACCAAGGGTGCTGTTGGTGCGATGAATGCGTTCCTGGTGGCAGTGGCGATGCTATTTTTACAATCCGCAAAGGCATTTTCTGCAACAGGTATCCATTCTATCCTCCGTTTGTCCTTCTTCGTGGCGTTCTTCAAATATTCATTAAGCGGGGCCTGAGTCGCTGCTGCTTGTGGGATGCAACGACGGAAATAATTTAGCATACCCAAGAATCGCCTGAGATCGGCGATAGTCTCGGGCTTTGGATACGACACGATGGCATCTACTTTGTCAGCAGGAGGCCAGTACCCATGTTGGTTGACAGTGTAGCCTAGGTACAATAGTTCGGGTTTGCCAAATCTGCACTTCGCGAGATTGATTGAGAGCTTATTCTGGCGTAGAATTTCAAACACGCAGCGGAGATGTTCGGCATACTCCTCAACGGAATTAGAAAATATGATCAGGTCGTCAATAAAACAGGCTGCGTATGGAAGAGACCGTAAGAGGTTGTCCATGTGGCGTTGAAACGTTTGGGTAGCGTTGCGGAGGCCCGGTGGCATACCCAGGAACTCGAAAAGTCCAAATGGCGTTGTAACTGCGGTCTTTGGAACATCTTCAGGGGCTACTGGTATCTGATGGTACGCCCGGACGAGGTCGATGGTAGAAAAGATGCATTTTCCGTGTAAGCGCTGGAAAATATCGTCACAATGTTGAGAAGGGTCTTCAGCCTTTTGCTCCACCGTTGAAACCGTGCGGACATCTATTTTGCACAGCTGCGCTGGTGTAGAGAGTGTGGTGAGCGGGTCGATGAGACGCTGGCTCTTCAGGTCGATAATGAGCCCATATTGTGATAGGAAGTCGGCAACTATGATAGCCGTCTTGACATCAGCAATTGTGAATGCCCATTTAAATGCTCTGCGTAGTCCGAAATTGACTTCGAGGACTTGCTGGCCGTATGTGCGGATCATAGTGGAGTTGGCAGCGGACAGTGTTAGTTCGTTTACTGAAAGCTTCCTGTTAATGCCAGTTTTTGGGATCAATGAAATGGTAGAACCAGAGTCAATAAGGAATTTAAGGTGCGTTTTACGATCGTGTAGCAATAGGCGGAACTCTTTAGGAGTGCTGGTGGTGCTGTCGCCGGTCGCCTGCACGGGTGACAGCGGCTTTAGGTTTTCCGACTGTGCAGGTGCAAGTGGGTGGGGCGACGAACACGGCAACACACATTTTTGCGCTTTGTCGCCAAACTTGCGATGATAATGATACACTCCGTCATGGGCTGGAGAAGCAGCGCGAGGACGTGAGCGCGACCGAAAATTGCTGCCTTCTCGGAGCTTTGCAAGGACCTCTTTGTTGACTGCGATGAGCGATGAAAGCGCATCCTTAATTTCGCGTAAGTCCGCGCTGATGGCTTCATCAACGTTGTGGGAGTCCAGCGCTGGCGCCGAATTTGTTGCGCTCATGGTGGGCTGGCTCAGCTGCTTGGGGCGCGCTCCGTTTGTGTTCACGTCTTCATCGTTTGACTTAGGTGGAGGCGAATGTGTGAGCGACATTTATAAATTTTAATTAATTGTTCTTAAAACGGGGTCACCACTGTAGGGCTTGTTGCCTCTAACGAAAATAAAATAAAACAAAACGAGAGCTTGCACGTTTCAACAAGTTCTTTATTCAACTGTGCATTATGTTTAGGTGCAGCAGCCTTTGAAGCATGCTGGGAAGAGCGAGCACTAAGTGCATTTTTAGTGTTGTTCTTGCCAGCGGAGAACGAGAGCGCGGGAGAAGTAGGCGCAATACTCTTGCGTTTAGCGGGTAGCAAGTGCAATCGAGGGTCATTGACCTTAGCCTTTGAGCGCGTTTGTATGGTGTTGGTAGTGTCATTTAAATGTTTGTTGTTATCTTCGAAAACATCAGAGACCGATAAACGTGAGTTATTAAATGAGCTTAGAAATTGGCTCAAAGCACTCAAGTTGGCGAGAGCCTCGTTTACTTAAGAAAACGAAAACGAAGAAAGGCACCCAACACAATTGTCACATTTATAAATGATATTTTTATTGTTTTTAAGTAAAGTTATGGTACTTGGTGTCAACTTAGCACATTTTAAATGCGTTTTGCGATAGCAGACGCCACAATCAACGTGGTCATCAGAAGAGCACTGTGCACTACACTTAATACAGTCCAGCATTTCGAAATTACGAGGAGCAAAGAAAAACACGTCCGTTCACCGCGATGACAACTGGCAACTATATTTGTCTACATCTGTGTGAAAAGATAACAAGGCATTAACAAATAATAAGAACCGCCATATATATATACCTATACCGATTTTTTTAGTTTTGCATGTTTATACACCCCCAAAAGCAGTGTATAAACTACCCCACGACACATCACCCCTCGCCTTACCCCACCCCTTTTTATTTATGGTCTCTTACGTGTATGAACTGAAACTGTTACCCGTTATTTATGTTTAATAATAATTAATTGATTGGCACGACAGCCCGCTTACGCGAGACTAAGGCCTAGCTTCCCGCAACCACCCGTGTTGTGCGTGTGAATTTTGTACGCGGGTGGAAGGGACCTACAGTTTTATGCCGGTTCCGAACGGCAGGTTGGGAGCTTTTTCATAGGCAATTTTTACTCTCAGAGGTTTGCCATTTCCAGCTGAGAGGACAGCCACCGAAAGAGAAAACGAGTTTCCCGTAATTTTTTTTAGGTGTTACTACATGCAGTATTCGATCTTGCGTCGCTCTGCATGCGACTCGCTGGACCGCGCACTAACCAACTGAGCCACGGCGGCTGCCGTATTTATGTTTACATATATTAAAAAAAATTAAAATTTAAATTAATAACAAAAAAAATTGCATATTTTTTCCCCCGAACAAACATTACTTCCCCACTCCAAAACTATCACTGGTAATTTTTATAACAAGATTAAAAACTTGGGAACTAGAGGGCAATTTCAGGCAATGATTCAAAAATTAAAACTGCTCTTCTGAAAACTTCATAAAATCGACTTTGGCTGTTATTCCTTGCGGCCAAAGAATTCAAAAAAGATTCACCCCAGCAGAACTAATTTTCGTCGACATAAAAGAGAATTGAGTTATGGCGCTGCGAGCTTAATAGCAGTCCAGCTGCTTAAATGTATTTCATCCTTTGTAAAAAATTCTGTTTTTGTTTTAACACTATTACCATTTTTAACAATGCTAACATTTTTCGGTTTTTAAAGAACAATACATTGGTCTGAACTTCTTATGTGCACATACAGGCCATTTAAAGTGGAAGCATTTGTTTTTGAAAAAAAGAGGAAAAAACTGTTTTTTTTTGTTTTCATCTCGATATTCATTTATTCTGGTCCAAGGAGAAAATTTCTAGTTAGTTTTTGAAAATGATATCGCGTAAATGGCCACCATTAGCTGTGGCCGCAAAATGTGCCCTTTTTTCGGCATTTTCCATCACTTTTGCCAGTGTATCGGCCGATATGGCTCTTATTTCGCGGCGTATGTTGGCTCTGAGTTGAGCTAGTGTCCTTGGCTTGTTGGTGTATACCTTGGACTTCAAGTAGCCCCATAAAAAAAGTCTGGCGGCGTCAAATCGTCAAACAGTTTGTTTACGCCTCCATTCAATGTGAGATGTGCCTCGTCTGACATGATGATTTTTCGCCAAAAGTCACCTTTGTTCTCAGCCATTTCAATGGACCATTTGGCTGTTCCATGGTATAAATTGTCTTGGAATGACGCTTCCAACGCGCTATGTCATTAGTCGATCTGACAGCTCTGTCAAAAGTTATAGGGTTACCAGATGCTTCCACTTTAAATGGCCTACCCTGTAGTTTTCAAACTTCAATTTTCAACTCAAGCTACTCCTCCATATGACCATACATATGTTAGATATAAAATTGTTTGCTATTATATGGTAACATAACAGTTAAACTAAATTAATTTAAAATATTTTGTACTCATTTCGGACAGGTCTTGTCACTCGGCTCTCCAATTTTACCCGAGAAAAAGCTGCAGGACCATTGGGGTCACAAATGGACAATACTTCATTACTCACCATTTAAAGCAGTATGGGACTGGATTATTTTAATATTAGTAATCTATACTGCAATATTTACTCCGTATGTTGCTGCGTTTCTGCTTGGAGAGCCAGATTATCAAAGTCGTACAAACAAATATATCAATGGCGATCCTATTGTAATTGTTGACTTAATTGGTAAGAAATTTGTTCATATCGGCTCCGTACGTTAATTTAATATTTTAGAGATTTGTTTTTTTAAGAATTTTAAAAGTATAAGACCTCACAGTATTAAGATGGATATACATAAGTATGTATTTAGTTTACAAATTCCCAAATTCTGTGAGAGTTTTGTTATGTGTTTCCTCACATTACGGCGGTTAAGATTCGGCGTAGAGGCCCTGCAGGATGCCAACTTACCGTAACTATCTTGACGAGTGCAGATCCTCCCGCCTAGGGTTCTACATATGAGTGCAGGTATGGTGGAAATTGAGGGGAATATTTACTTGGTCAACCCGTGTGCACTTGGCTTTTTAATTTACCCGAAGCTTCACCTAATATCTAATCTATTAATCTGTTGTCGGATACTCCTTGCTCTCTCTACGTTTGTTCCTCATAGCTGGTACCGAGAAACCCAATTACAACCAAATATTTCCTCCTCTCTTATTCCCAGGCCAAACTCAAATTATCTAAATTTAACATATTACAAACATTACCTTTATTAACCCATTTGTTTAGATCGCTAAACACTGCCGGCCACGCAGCTCTCAGAAATAAATATTGTCAATATTATTGTGTTATGTTGTCCATTTTATGTTTATATGTACGGATGGCGACCCTGGCCATTCCGAAGGGAGCTAGCGCGACCGGTGGGCACCGATCAACGAACTCCGGCAAACTAACATCAACAAACCTCGACCCACATAAGACCGAACAATTACATACATTTTTCAACAAAGATTACACATTAACTTTCAATAAAACATTACACAAAAACCCGACCAAAACGTATGTTTCTTTTATTTTAAATCCGTTTGCGCGGCCGTCGCTCTTCTGAGTTTCGAACATGGTCCTTCGAGCCGGATACTGCCCCCTCAAACACCATTAAACAATAAAAAGTGAACCAATTGTGTGCAAAAGGTGACAGCAAACAGAAAAAAAGGTGCAACCAAACAGTGCAAGTGCATAAACCAAACAAAAGCAAATCGCACAGTGAAGGTAGGTAGATAGGTAGGTGTGGCTGTCCCAGGAGGAGCACACTTAGGCCACGCGGCCCATTGTGATACCACATGAGATCGAGCATCATTTCGCTCACTCGTTAAACCAATTAGAGCTATTAAAGAAGCTTAGTAGACGGCGTATGGTCTTATCAGCTAGATCATCTAGACTTCCGAAGAAGAAGTTGCCTAAGTGGGTCTGCCTACTTCTGGACAAAGCAGAACAGTAACATAGGAAGTGAGGAATATTTTCTTCCTCCTCCTCGTCCATACAGCTGCGACAGAAGTCGTTCGAAAACAGCCCCATCCTTTTTGCGTGGGTACCGATTAGGCAGTGACCCGTAAGGACGCCGATCATGGTTCTGATCTGGGCTCTGTTTAGAGAGGAGTTCTTTAGAACGTCGAGGATTTAAGGCTTGTGTTGCCTTCAACCCATCTTAAATTCGTATCGTGTGTAGAGCTCGCTTGGGTACGAAGCTTACATGTTAGAAGAGGGACACCGAGCGTGGTCAGCTCTTGGCCTAACTGCTCAGTGGTGCCCTGTCTCGCGAGCTCGTCCGCTCTACAGTTCCCTGGAATATCCCTATGACCTGGAACCCAGCATAGGCGAATTTGAAGCTGCTTAGCAGTCTCGTTTAGAGATTTGCTGCAGCTGAGAACAGTCTTTGATGTTATTTTGACCGCATCCACAGCTCTAAGAGCTGATTGGCTGTCTGATAATATAAGGATATCAGTAGCCGATATCCTGTTTACCCTGAGCCAATCGGAGGGCTGTGGTATCTACTCAGAAGGATTAAACCTTAATTTGAAGTTCCGGCTGCCAGATTACTGTAGTGTCTTCCAGGATGACACTACAGTAATCTGGCAGCCGGAACTTCAAATTAAGGTTTAATCCTTCTGAGTAGATACCACAGCCCACCTGACCAAGCAGTTTCGAACCATCCGTATAAATATGGATATCACCGCGGGCAGGGAGCGCACCCTGCTCCCATTCGGCTCTAGATGGGATTACAAACTGATAGTTCTTGTCAAAGAACAGGCTGGGTGTCATGTAGTCAACTTCCTGAGAAATGCCTTTGAAATAATTGAGAATAGAAGAGTGCCCGTAACGTCCAATTCTTCATTGCGCGGAAGCGCGCATCCTGGTGGCAGCATTGGCGGCCAATTGCTTCCCCAGGATATCCAATGGGATTAGCTTAAGCACAACGTCCAAAGCACTAGTGGGAGTAGTTCGCAGGGCCCCACTTATACATAACTCTGCGGACCTTTGAATTTTGGCAAGTATCTGGGAGTGAGACCTTTTGGCCAATGAAGGCCACCAGACTACTATCCCATATAACAACAAAGGCCGAACAACGGCGGTATACAGCCAGTGTACGATATGAGGTCTTGTGCCCCATACATTGCCTATCATACTTTTACAAGTATAAAGGGCAATACTGGCTTTCTTAGCTCTCTCCAGGACGTTGGGTTTCCAGTTAAGTTTCCTGTCTAACACAAGTCCCAGATATTTGGCGGTTTCCGAAAATTTCAGATCAATCCCTAGCAGCCGCGGGGGATCAATCTCAGGTATTCAGTGTTTATTTGTAAAGAGAACTAACTCCGTTTTATGCGGGTTGATGCTAAGACCACATTCTATGGCCCAATTAGTTAGGATGTTCAAGCCATGTTGCAATACATCCCTGATAATTAAAGGAAACTTTCCAGAGACCGCAATAGCAACATCCTCTGCGTAGGCGACCACCCGGCACCCCGCCCTCTCCAGACGCATAAGTAGTGTGTTCACCGCTAAATTCCAAAGAAGAGGCGAGAGGACCCCTCCCTGGGGAGTCCGCCTTTTTACAGATCTGTGTGCAGATGTGGTACCAAGACTTGCATTGATGACGCGGCTATGAAGCAGCTGCTCAATCAGTGCTACTAGCGGCACACCTACACCTAGGTCTGCAAGTGCGTCGGTAATGGCCTCCGATCTGATGTTGTTAAAGGCCCCTTCAATATCCGTAAAAGATACCATAGTAAATTCCTTGCACTCAAGTGAAAGACAATTAAAATTACAGTCATAAATAAAAAACAAAACAAAAATTACAATAACACACAGTCCAGAACGCGCAAACAAAAAATAGCAACAAACACATACACGCAGTCGCACGATCACAAGAATCACATACGGAGCACAGTGCATAACAAAAATACGACCAACAACAACCACAAGGAGAACAGCAGAGCAACGGTCAGCAGCGTTGGAGAAGCGGCATTCACGGCAGAAGCGAGCGCTACGTGGGAGCCCCATACGTTAAGCATTGTCTGTCCCCGTAACAATACCAGCTGTAAGTTGCTTTGTTTCATTTTATATAACGAGCGGTTGGAACCCTACCCTGTATATCACCTATATACAGAACCAACCAGCTCGATTTTAGTCGCACTGGTAGTCGGAATATACCTTGCATGTGTACATTTTCCCATATGTACATATGCAGCCGCCGTGGCTCAGTTGGTTAGTGCGCGGTCCAGCGAGTCGCATGCAGAGCGACGCAAGTTCGAATTCTGCATGTAGTAACACCTAAAAAAAAACGGGAAACTCGTTTTCTCTTTCGGTGGCTGCCCTCTCAGCTGGAAATGGCAAACCTCTGAGAGTAAAAATTGCCTATGAAAAAGCTCCCAACCTGCCGTTCGGAACCGGCATAAAACTGTAGGTCCCTTCCACCCGCGTACAAAATTCACACGCACAACACGGGTGGTTGCGGGAAGCTAGGCCTTAGTCTCGCGTAAGCGGGCTGTCGTGGCAATCAATTATTATTTTTACATATGTAAATAGTGTCGCTGACCTCTCAGTGCAGTTCCACATACTACAGTGGCACTACATGAACCTCTTTATGTAGTACACTGGAGTGAAACAAAATAAGTTGTGGAATACATTAACAGTAGAATCAAAAATTTTTTTAACGTCTTTAAGAAGATTAGTCTCCAGTGTTTGAATTTTATTTTCCTTGGAAAAGTTGGTGCATTTCTCTGTGCGACCAAACAGTTTGTCTTCCAAAAATCATTGCATTTTCTTCTTACCATAACATTTTTCGTGTGTCCACCCCAAACCCCATTGAGTTGAAAAGCTTTGAAAAAATTGCTTGTACTTATCGTGAATGTGCTCCAGTTTGCGACATTTCTAGTCGGTTTGGTGCAACATTTGTTGTCAAATTCCAATATCCGTTGAATTCTTTTGGTGTTGTTTCTCGACTCCCATATCCATCAACCATCGATTTATTTATTTCACTAATTAATTACACCGGCACACAAAAAAAAAAGTGGTCTGTACATTTGACTAGACCCACCTATCCTTATGTATTTCGATGCGCTGAAACCGAATCCGAGGTCAGTTTTGTCCGTACACCCTCAACATTTTGAGTAAATTGCAAAAAACTGCCATTACACTGGCATACAAAAAAAAAAAAGTGGTCTGTACATTTGACTAGACCCACCTATCCTTATGTATTTCGGTGCGCTGAAACCGAATCCGAGGTCAGTTTTGTCCGTACACCCTCACAATTTTGAGTAAATTGCAAAAAACTGCCATTATTTGCGATTTTTAGCCATTTTTGGCAGTTTTTTGCAATTTACTCAAAATTTTGAGGGTGTACGGACAAAACTGACCTCGGATTCGGTTTCAGCGCACCGAAATACATAAGGATAGGTGGGTCTAGTCAAATGTACAGACCACTTTTTTTTTTGTATGCCAGTGTAATGGCAGTTTTTTGCAATTTACTCAAAATTTTGAGGGTGTTCGGACAAAACTGACCTCGGATTCGGTTTCAGCGCACCGAAATACATAAGGATAGGTGGGTCTAGTCAAATGTACAGACCACTTTTTTTTTTGTGTGCCGGTGTTATCCTTCAATTCGACATGCCAATCCAAAAATCTTTGGAACAGAGTAATGTTCTCTCCAAGAACATTTTGAATTTCGAAGCTGACAGTTTGGTCCACTTTTGTTCCAAATTCTCTTCTGTTCCTGTCGAAGAGTTAACGCCCGCAGTCCTCAAAGCGTATTTAGCCGATCTCAATGGTTATTATGGGGACCTAAAGACAGCTTTTTCGCAAGTTGGCATCACTCCCGATGACGACCTGCCTAAAACTTTCAAATTGATCGCTCGCTCCAAAATGGAACTGTGCCGAGAACGGGTGTACAAAACCATGGCCCAGATTTCGGACCTCATGGACGCTCAGCAACCTCCTCTCGCTGAAACCACTTGTCCAGCAGAAATCCCCTTCCCTTCTGCAACAGAGCAGGCAAGTAATTCTATTTGCCTGAATGTCCCTCCTTGCGACACCGAAATCTTCTCCGGCGGGTATGAAGAGTGGCCGTCCTTCCGCGACATGTTTTCGGCGGTTTAAAGCTATATCACCTCCAATATAAAACGGCCGGAAAGGCTGGCGCCATCGTTAGGCAGTATCCATTGAGCGATTCTAACTTCGAATTGGCATGGAATGCGCTGAAGTCCCGATTCGAAAATCGGCGCATTCTGGTTGATAAACAAGTCAACACGCTCTTGAGCCTCCCTCAAGTAGCTGTTGAAGACAGTGAAGCGCTGCAAAGCCTTCAAAATGCAATTAACAATTCTCTGTCCGTCTTATCTTCTCAAGACGTCTCGACAGAGGGTTGGGACCCGATCCTGGTCTATATTTGTTCAACAAAACTCCCGGAAGAGATTTTATCCCTGTGGGAACAGTCCCTTCCAACCTGGGAGCAAATGAACACTTTCTTCGCCAGTAGATATGAGGTCGTGGAAAGACTAAACCTTATGAGGCCGACCAAAACCGTGTTTTCTCACAACCGGGATCATAACAGAGCTCAAAACTCAGCTGAGAGCAGATGGACTTTCCTCTGTCCGGTTTGTAGCGCGGCTCATGCGCTTAAACTATGCTCGAAGTTCAAAAAGTTATCTGTTTATGATCGAGTAAAGGCAGTACACAACTTGTGCACAAACTGCCTGTCCCATACTCACTTGAAGCGGGATTGCACAAGTAAACACACTTGTTCGCAATGTCAGAAGCAGCATCATTCTATGCTCCACTTCACTTCTTCGCACCCCAAATCGGCAAAGAGACACCATCTCACCAATTTCCACGACTCTGCCTCGGAGTCCATCACACAGCAGCTCATCCGTGTCGAGAAAATCCCGGAGTTCTCGAGATGAGTCATCTTCCGTCACATCGCGAAGACAGAAAAACCGTCCTGTGCAGTCCCTTAGCACGACGGTTAAGGAAACAGCCCCTCGCCCCATGTCTAAATTTAGACAGTTTGAGCACACCGCAGCCGAAGCGCAACCCCCATCCCCGTCAGCAACAAGCCGTAGACGACAACCGCAGGACTTTAGTCGGACACGTTCGCCTCGCCTTAACAGCGCATCTTGTCCGCACGCGATTCACCCCCACCCTCGCGAAAACAGCTACAGGCAACGGATATCTGAAACAAGGTTCCAGTCCAGCAAGTTGCGCGGACGCCGAGTTCGGACCCTTGAAACCCGAGCCATCCAAGCCCTAATGGACCTCCGGAGGGTCCCATTAATGCACGAGTGCATCCGGCCCCAGGATGTTTAGATCGCTAAACACTGCCGGCCACGCAGCTCTCAGAAATAAATATTGTCAATATTATTGTGTTATGTTGTCCATTTATGTGTTTATATGTACGGATGGCAACCCTGGCCATTCTGAAGGGAGCTTGCGCGACCGGTGGGCACTCGATCAACGAACTCCGGCAAACTAACATCAACAAACCTAGACCCACATAAGACCGAACAATTACATACATTTTTCAACAAAGATTACACATTAACTTTCAATAAAACATTACACAAAAACCCGACCAAAACGTATGTTTCTTTTATTTTAAATCCGTTTGCGCGGCCGTTGCTCTTCTGAGTTTCCAACACCATTAGAGCATAACGTTCGATAAATCGGACGCCAAAAAATTGTTATTTTAGAAGTTTTATATATATTTTACTCAAGGTTTATCCTTTTAAAACAGTAGTTTAATATTTTAACTTTATGCACTTATGGGTTAAATTAAACTTAAAATTATAAACTGTTTTTTTTTAAGAAACTGCATTGACAAAAATTAAAATCTGAAGCCTAAATATGTACATTAGCAATTTATTATATTGTAACGATAAGACAGTCTGTCGCTGTGCAAAGCAACCCTGTCGCTACGCGCCGTGCTATAATTCAATCTGGCAACGACGGCCGCGATAATAAGGGAAACTTTTAGGCCAACCTGGCAATGATGGAAACTTTTAGTCCAACCTGGCAATGATGGAAACTTTTAGTCCAATCTGGCAATGATGGTCGCGATCATCATGGAAACCTTTAGTGCACTCCGGAATGTGCGAGAACGATCTGCGCGATGGCCGGACAGGTATAAAAGGCAGCTGGGTGCGGCGCAGCGAGTCAGTCTGATTTTGACTAGTGAAGGTGCCACACGGAGTAATTAAGCAAATAATTAAGTGTAAAGACAGTGAAGTGTAAATTGTGGAATAAAGTGATTGTGGGTTTATTTTATTGACTGCGTTTGAGAAACTAAGTGTGTTTTATTTTCAAATTACGCAATCCAGAGATACGTAACAGCCCACTAGAGCTAGTATTCGTAACAATATGTATTAACAATTTTTCTTTGTATAACAACTCTATCTCAATCCCAAGATTTACAATTAGAGAAATTTTACCTTTTTAACCAAAAACATGCAGCATAGAGCTGGTTTTAGCCAAAGTTTTAATTTATATTAAGTTTAAAGAAAATATAAATTTCTTCAATGTTAGATTTGGAAACAATTTGAACCTTTGTTTCAACATCAAAACATATCCTAAATTAAGTAGTAAATTTTTAGCAAATTAAAACTGTAAGATAATGTAAATAAATGCAAGGCTGAAGAAGAAAACATATTGAAACGATAAGGCACTCTGTGCTGAATGCTTTTCTATGCACGAATGCTTTTCCAAGCATACTTTTAGGCATGCACTTTGAAGTACGGCAAATTTGGTATAATTCGCTTGGTATAGTCCGATATGGCAAGGATGGTTCGCGAAAGGTGATGAGCTTAGAAGAGATAGAAAGTACAACTGGAATGTGCAGTAAACTTCGGCGCGATAAGAAAACTAGTATAAAAGCAGCAGTGGCAGCGCAAGGGGTCGAGTTTGTGTTGAGCAAGCAAAGAGGAAACATGCAGTAGTAGTAGTGTAAAGTAGTGACAAGTGTAAATTTGTAAATAATGCGATTGTTGGTTTTTGGCTGCGATTTGCGCTGAATAATTGAAGTTGTTTTATTTTCAAACACAATCCAAACGAACCTTGAAAAACTTGGAATTTTCGTAAGAATATACTTTACTAAGTGTTATCTTTTGGGGTTTTTCTTTCGTTTAATAGGTTCGTGTTTTTCTAAAATGTTCCAAAAGAGTGGATTGGACTTACGTGAATGTGTGTTGACTTGTTTGTCGTCCATCTTTGGGCCCATCGATGAAGATGTACACTGAAAAAAATAAGCGCTACCACCAAAGCGTGGTTGAAGTTTGGCACAACACAAAAATATAAGAACCTTCTCAAGCTTTCGGGTTTTTTTTGTTTTGGGTTTTCTTTTTTTCGTTTTCTTCCTTGCATTTATACACTTCTTCTTTTTTTTACTATATTTCTCCTTTTTTTGCTTTGGTTTTAAACAATTTACTTTCTCTTTTCCCGAAATGTCTTTTCTAATCAATCTGACGGCTTTTCCCCCTTCTTTATTAATTTTACACAATTTCCTTTTTTTCACAAATCTCATTCCTTAAAATTTAAAACAAAATTTGGAAAATTTGGAAAATGTAGTTGCCATTGGTGTTAGTTGTGTGATGCCTATTGTAGAAAAGATAATTGTTGTTGTTGTTGTTCAATTTGAACATATTTCCCGAATTCGGAGTTTTGTTGTTGTGCATTTTTTATATATTTCCCGAATTGAGAGTATTGTTGTTGTGCAATTTTCAAATATTCCCGAATTTGGAGTGTTGTTGTTGTTCTGCAGGCTAGTACTCTGACTGTTTATGTTGTTTTTTTTCTTTTTAGCAATGTTGTTTCTCACGCTTAAATTTCTTTGAGCTGCACCAGACTGACGGTCGTGCTAGTTTAGGAATGTTCTTTTTTATATGCACAAGATGTCGAACAGGGTATTTTTTCTTTTAAAAAGTTGTCTTTCCTTCATTTTTTCCCCATTTATTCACGCAACGTTTTTTTTTTCAAATTTGTTCGGTTTTAACTTAGTTTGTATCTCGCCCAAAGTTTTTTTTCGATTTCCATTAAATTTAATTTAATTATAGGCCGACTCGCGGTTTAAGTGCGTTGGCTCGACGGCATAACGCAGTCGTGCAGCGATTCAGTGTGGCAGCCTTCCGTCTACTCTCCTTCTTTCTTTCTGGTATGAGCCCAGCGCTATTTATAAGGGTCCTGACCTGCGTTGTTTTCGCATATTCATAACTTTACATAGGTTTGTGCTTTTGTGAATATTTTTATGACCCTACCAAAATTGGTCCGCTTAACAACAGCGGAAAGCAGCCAACAACATTCAATATATCTCCGGTTTTAACGACAACTGCGCGGATCGACACTAACTGTTGATCACAACAACCAAATTTTATTTGCTGTGCGCTACAATACCCAATTTCTGCATCACAACAACCACATTTAGTTACCATTGCGCTACGACACCCAATTTGCGCATCACAACAACCACATTTAGTTCCCATTGCACTACAACACCCAATTTGCGACAAAAACCACATTTAGTTACCATTGCGCTACAACACCCATTGCGTGCTTCAATAACCACCTGCGCTCTTGCTGGGGGCAATACAACAACCACGCTCAGTCGCTTCCACCATTAAGCTCAAACCTACGCACACTTAAACAAATACTAGCTGGGCCCAGCGGCTTCGCACGCAAGCTCTCTTCTTTCACCCGACAACAATTTTGAACGCATTGTTGATCCCGTCAGATTTTGATTTAAAAAGAAAACATATGTCTATTATCTTTGCTGTCAAGTAGTTCTAACAACTGTGAAATCAAAAGGCCCTTTAAATCATGAGTTTTCACATTTACTCTAAACAAATTCTTAACCCTTAGATTACCACGGTAGATTTCGATTTTCAAAAATATGAAAAACACATTTTAATTATTTCCCGATTGAAGTGCTTTTTGTCTAAGTTTGAAGTCAACAGGACCAATAAATCGTGGTTCTCTATACAAACTGTTAACTTATTGTTGACCCATTTAGATTTTCATTTTCAAAAAAGTGAAAAATACGTGTCAAATTATTTCTTACTAAGAATACTTTCACAAAGTTTGAAGTCAGTGGACCCGTTAATTTATTTTTACAGTTTCGCCATACAAACTTTTAACCGCTCGTTGACCCCGTCCGATTTTAATATTCGGAAAAAATGAAAAACACGTATCGAGTTATTTTACATTTGAAGTACGTTCACCAAGTTTGAAGTCAAAAGGCTAAAAAAAAAATTGTTTCTTCATACACACTTTTAACACGTCGCTGATCCGGTTAGATTTAGATTTTGAAAATAATAAGAAACGCGTGTACATTTTTTTTGTTTCAAGTATTTTTACAATTTTTGAAGTCAATAGGCCTATCGGTTCATGTTTTTTTCGAGTCTACCCTTAAACAAATCTTAACCCAATAATAGGTTAAATAATTTTCGAAAAATTATAAAACACGTGTCGAATTATTTTTGGTTTAGAGTATTTTCAGGAAGTTCGAAATCAATAAGTCTCTTAAATCAAATACAACACCTTAAAACATGTTTTGCCCTTTTACACCCCGAATTTCGAAAAATCCCGTCTTAGCGGAGGTTCATTTTTCAAGATGTATCTACAGTTCAAATTTCATGTTTGTAGCTTCAGCGGCTTGGGCTGAGCGATGATGAATCAATCAATCAATCAATCAGTCAGTCAGTTGGGGCAAACAATCTATGCATATAAAAATGCAGGCGGTACCACGCCCTCTTGTCCAATGCTCACAACTTTCTTCTAATCGAATTGTGCTACTAAGTAGAAAGTTCGTACCAAGTTTCACTGATGTGTGTGTACTGTAGAACTATTGGATCATAAGAAATGTGCCACGCCCCTTGACCAATCTCCTTAGTAGAATGACACATCTATGAAACGACGGTACACACAATTTCAATGCTGTGCGGCTTACAACTCCGAAGCTATTCCATTTAAAAGATTTCAGTTGTATGGGCGATGCCACACCCCCTTGTTCAATACCAACATCATTCCCTCTATCGAAAGATATGATTCAATGTTAGGTTCATACCAAGTTTCATTGATGTACGACTTACAGTTCTGCTGCATTAAAGATTTGCCACGCCCCTTGTTCAACGCCCATACAATTTTAACAGTAGAATGACACTTCTATGGGACCATGGCATATTCAATTTCAATACTGTGCGGCTTACAATTCCGAAGCTATTCCATATAAAAGATTTAAGTTGTATGTGCGGTGCCACGCCCCCTTGGTAAATACCTGCCCCATTCCCTCTGTGGAAAGATATGAATAAATGGTAAATTCGTACTAAGTTTCATTGATGTGCGAGTAACAGTTACACAATTATGCGAATAGTTTGGGTCAAACAAATGTGCCACGCCCCTTGTCCAACGCCCATAAAATTCTAACAGTAGAATTGTATGGGCGGTGCCACGCCCCTTGTTAAATACCCGCCCATTCCCTCTGCCGAAAGATATGATTAACTGGCAGGTTCATACCAAGTTTCATTGATGTAGGACTTACAGTTCTGCTGCATAAAAAATGTGCCACGCCCCTTATTAAACGCCCATCAAATTTTAACAGGAGAATGACATATCTATGAAACGACGCTACCACAAATTTCAATGCTGTGCGACTTACAATTTCGAAGCTATTCCACTTAAAAGATTTGAGTTGTATGGTCGAAGGACATGATTAAATAGTAAGTGTGAACTAAATTTAATTGATGTGTGACTTATGGTTCCAATGTTATTGTCTAAAAATGTATTCTGGTGACGCCACGCCCCGTTTTCCCGACTTTTCTTTTTTTATAAACCTTCACGTAACAATTTCGAACAAACCCGCCGAAGGAAGTATCCAAGTTGGTCCAGCCGTTCTCGAGTTTTAAGCAGCCGAATGGATCACGATTCATTTTTATATATATAGATATCGAGTGTTAACACAGCTACGCGTTAATGTTTTTATCCGTCTCGCGCGTGTATTAATATTCGTCCGCCTGTTGTGTTTGTCTTTTTACCCGGTGTCTGCTACCCCGCAGAAACGCAACGAAATCGAAAATCATCAAATGCCGTTAACTCGCTGTCCGCCGCATTGAATTCTGCTCGCGTTGTGTTGTTTGTGGTTCATTTTCCGTGTCTCCCTCCTCCGCCCGTATTCAGTGGCGCTACATGCGGTCCTGTTCGACATTGAGAAGTTGACTGCTCTGTGGTAAAGGCATAACACTTATCACAGAGCATAATCAATTTCTTAATGCGTCAGATCGCATTCCCAGCTACTTTCCTTGACCTTTAGCCCACCCGGACCATGGTGTTGGACAAATTCCGCATAGCCTTCTGTAACGTGCGCGGGCTTAGGGCGAAATATTTCGCAGTATACGCGTACGTTTACCTTCATAAACCCCACGTAATGGCACTAGGTGAGACCCAGATGTGTGAGGATGCAGATCCACTGGATTTTCACATCCCAGGGTACCACTTACTGCCATTATTCTCTCCTCACAGGGGTCTTGCCTTTTATGTGTGCAGTAATGTTGCATACCAGTGCAACCAGCAACTATACACGACGGATGCCGAATTTAGCTCCATGTGGCACATTCTGCACTTTTGCTTTCTGTATAGAAGCCCGAATTCAGGGAGAGATTTTACTTACAACAAGTTTGATCTTCTCTCTGATTCTATTTCTCATATTCTGGAATCGTATCCGAATAGTGAAATTGTAGTTCCTGGTGATTTCAATATTCATAATTCCAATTGGCTACGCCATTCCAGCCAAACAACTCCTGAAGGCTTATTTGTCCAGCTCTTTGCCGAGTCTAATAACTTGACTCAAATAGTGCATGAGCCAACGCATATCCCCTGCGTTGCGGGGCAAGCTCTCAATACTCCAGACCTTTTTCTTACTTCACATCATGAAAAATATGATGTCGAAATGCACGCACCTCTTGGAAACTCGGACCATTGTACCATTTTGGCGTCTTTCTCGTACTCTTCTATCCGCAATGCTTCGCCCTAAGGTCCGAAGCGCCTAATGTGGATGTACGATAAAGCTAACTGGAGTGGACTTAACGAGTTTTTCGCTCACTTCAATTGGAAATTATGTTTTCTTGATAGAAACATAAATGTCGCAGCCAAAATGGTTGAAGAAATAATATTATTAGGAATGCGGTCCATCACTCCGGGTATTCCCACGGGCAACCCGTTTGAACACTGGCGCTCATGCATTCCACGTCGAAACGATTTTCCAGCGCACTACGCATTACAGAGAAAGTTCGGTTCTGGCCCGGTTGTGGAATGGTCTCCCTGCGGATACTTTCCCCAGCACTTATGATCTCAATGGGTTCAAGGCAAGAGCCCATAACCACTGCACTCTTAACCCTATCTCCTAACCTTTATATTCTTCCTGAACTAACGCAATGCCTCGCATTAATAGGGGTCATCCCCTGCGCGTTTGTTCGAGTTAATAAAAAAAAACAGTTTTACGTAGGTAAAGGGCTGAGTGATGTTGCGTGATTGGTTTGATTGCTTGACACAGCTTTGAGCAATTTGTGCAAATTGTTTCAGGGGTTCCAAAACATTTGAGAATGTAAGTATGCAGACCCTAACAAAATAGAGGGGTTAATGAAGTTTCGACAGTATACATTGCTTTTTTTTCGTACAGACCCAAAAGTTGACAACCTAACTACTTCACTTGTATGAGAGGCGCCAGCTTGTGGTGAATTTTTGAACTTTGATTAACTTTGTACTTTTTGCACTCAGGAATGTTGACGATTGTTGAATAAATCATTTAAATCGGTTCAGTAGTTTTCCCGATACGATGTTTTCTCACTTACTTTACTACATTTACAAGTGTGGAGCCAGTTCCATTGAAAATAACTCGTTTTGTATGGCAGACACCTTAAAAGTTGGTGGCTAAATGAGTGCTGTGGTTGTTCAGTGATCTGTCAATCCCACCTCTAATCCCTTCCTTTCCTTGTCCTTTTGTACTTATGTTTCCCACTATTTTCTTCTCCTCGGCTTCAGCCGCTTGTATCGTTTAATGTTTCATGTATTCTTTATAACACTCATCTTTCATTAGTCAAGAAATAAAGACCCCAATCCCTAAACCGCAAACGCGTTTAACTTTTAATTCCACCGCTCCGCGACGATACGCATAAACATGGTCCTTCGAGCCAACCGCGAACTCGCGCCGCGGAAATACATACATTAAAAAATAATAATAACAATTATAAAGTGACACAAAAACTACAAACGTGAGAAGTGGCAAACAAATCAAACACACTTAAATTAGACAAAAGCCAAATAAAAAAAAAAAAAAAAAACACGAAGAGTGACAACGCAACAAACAGTGAAACAATATTAAAAGTGCGCGCACAAAACTAAACAGTGCACAAATTCCCAAAATTAAAAACAAAAAAGTGCAAAGCATTCAACAGTGACACAAACGAAGGGCAGCAGACTACATAAATCCAACAACAAACACAACCACAAGAGAACACAAAGCAGACAAGAAGGGCAGCAGAACTCATAACAACAAACACACCCACAAAAATTGAACAGAAAAACAACAACAAAACACACAGCACCACACAAAGCAGACAAAAAGGGCAGCAACAACAGCACAAACAGCGGACAAACAACAAAAAAAACAACAGCAAACAACTTAGCACATCACAGTAGCGCACACACAGCTGCAGAGGAGATTCCCATTCTCGGGCACTGGGCCCACTAAGATAAGCCCAAAACATTTTTATAAAAAAAAATTAACACACTACATACACATACACTAACAACAACAAATATTTTTTTAAAATATATATCCCCATTCCCAAAAATCCAGTCAAAAAATTATATACTGGTACCCCCCCACTGTTAACTAATCGCAGTAAGCATTTCCGCTACTGCACATAATTTTGCGCAATTTGTTTGCACATTGACTTTTTGGGCTGCAGCCTGCTTCCCACTTTTTTCTAATCTGCACATTTTCCCTACGTTTGCTTTGTGCATATCGCAGATCAGCAGCGACCACTACAGCTGTTGATCTCGCGCTCTCCCACCTGTGTATATTTTCGCGTTTCGCTTTGGGCGATATACGCACGCACAAGCAGCAAGCACTCCCGCTGCTGCCTCCAAGTGCAATTACACATACATACTTCTGCCTAAGCATTTCCCCGCTCTCGCTAGCAGAAGTATATAAACACAAGCACAGTGGGACGAGGTACTCCTTTTTTGCAGCATACTCATTTTTCTGCACATACTCATACTCTGCACATCTGCTGCCACCCAAAGTGCATACAGTGGGACAAATATCCCCCACTTGCACACAAAAATTTTTTGTACACAAATTTATTTTAACTTTTTTACGTTCACTGACAATAATACAAAAAATCACATACACATATACATATATATATACAAATATATATACACACCCAATTTTATACACATACATACGTGTATATTCACACAAATTCAGATTCACATTCCCATACCAAAAAATCACTTTTTCACAAATAAAAACAAATTTTCATACATATTTGACTACACATTTGTTATACATATTATAATAATTTTAACATACATTCCCAATTCCCACATACATACACATCTCTATTTATTACCTACTCACATTTACCAAAAATTAATTTCCCATATACACAATTCTTATTACCCATACACACATATTTCACATTTACACACACGGGTGTAACCCTTTTTTGCTCGACAAAAATATATATTCGGTTAAACGAATTTGCACATTCCCAACTCTTCCCATTCTCAAACATCGTTCGCGCGGACGCGGTTAGACTACACGTCTATTTCTCCCATACCCTACATTTATACAATATTAATTTAAATTTTTTACCCTTGTCGAGCTTTTTTAAACAAAATGCCTGTTGAGCGATCCCCTAAACGCCAACTTATCACAATGGAGACTCCTTCCTCCAGATCCCCAAAGTCAACCAATGCACGTTTGACAGTTCCTGTCACTCGGGAGCCACCAAACACGCGCTCCAAACTTTCCATTCCCAAAGCAACCGATCCCAGTGTTGCTAAATTTACATTCGAATCTGACAGACTCGTGCAATTATGCACACGATTTTCATCGGCTCCCATTGAGGATTTGACCAAATCCCTGGTCCAAATTAAGCAAAAAAATTTGCAAGCCCAATGGGAGAGGCTTATGTGCGCACATGAGGCAGTCTTTATTGCTGAAGACAACAGCCAGCCCGACGGTTTCAAAGAGTCGGCTAGGCAAAAAATCGACGCCTGCACACACCAGTACGAGTTGTGCATGGCTCAGATGTCGGACATCATTGAGATGCTCCAAATTCAGTCCCCCCAGCCCGCTGCGCATATGGAACCGGTTCGACCCCTAGAACCAGCAAATACCCCCTTCATTTGCCTGCAAGTTCCGCCTTGTGATACCGAAACCTTTTTCGGGGGCTATGAGCAATGGCCGTCCTTTCGGGACATGTTTACCGCGGTTTATATCAACCACCCCCAGCTCACTCCAGCCCAAAAATTGTATCACCTCCGATACAAAACGCAAGGTAAAGCCGGTGCTATTGTAAAGCAATATGCATTAACCGATGAGAATTTCGGACTCGCGTGGGAAGCTTTAAAATCCCGCTTCGAAAATAGGCGCATACTCGTTGACACTCAGATTAGATCCCTCTTGAATATCGCTCCTGCCCACACTGAAAATAGTGAGGCACTACAGCGGATCCAAAGCACTATAAACAATTGTCTGTCTGTTCTCAATTCTCAGGCCGTAGACACTGACAATTGGGATCCGCTATTGGTTTACATATGTTGTACCAAATTGCCCCAAGAGACACTCGCTCTATGGGAGCAATCACTGACATCCCGGAAGGATCTGCCACCCTGGTCGCAAATGGATGAGTTCCTGACCGGCAGATATGAGGTACTTGAACGGTTGCAAAGTATTCGCCCTTCTAAGCCGAAACCGTCTCAACCTTCGACTTCCAATGTCCTCCCAAATCGGCCACACAAATCCCTAAATTATTACACTCAAGTAAAAAGGGACTTCGCGTGCAAACTCTGCAACGCAAATCATCCCATACGGACTTGCCAGAACTTCAAAGGACTCACCCCCCAGAGTCGATTAAAATACGTTAAGAAGCACAATCTCTGCGTAAATTGTCTTGCTACCTCGCATCTCACGAAAGATTGTACAAGCAATTTTACGTGCGTATATTGCCAAAAGAAGCACCATTCCATGCTTCATTTCCCTAAAGGCAATGCGCAACCCTCTCATACTCCTAACTGGTCACATTCGACCACTCCACAGGTTGCAACAGCTCCAAAACGATCGCATAACAACTCCGCTACTCATTCTCCCCTTTCGGATGCGCAACCCCGCACATCTTCCAGGCAAAGTACGCCCAAAGTACAAGCCCTCCACTCTAATAATGGCACCCAATCTCTTCTGCCTACGGCACTGGTGTCCATTGAACACTCAGGAGAGTTGTTTAAGGTTCGAGCGTTGATCGACCAAGCCTCTCAGCGTACCTTCATCTCCGCGAAGGTCCAGAAACGCCTCAAATTGCCGATCGTGAAATCCCCCTTCCAAATCTCGGGCATGGGCGGTCAGATTGTGCAAAATGCCAATCATACATGCTTCTTGACCTTGGCAGTCCCTCAAACGAGCACGAAACTCCCCGTGCAAGCAATCGTGCTCCAAGAGCTTACGAAATTGCTCCCACCTCGTCACATACACCCCCCTAATATGAAACATATCGCCATGCTAGAACTCGCTGATCCAAACCCCTTCGAGACAGCGCAGATCGATTTAGTGATTGGCAGTGATCTCATCCCGCAGATCATGCTCGAAGGTATCCACCGAAATGTATGTGGCAGCTTACTTGCTCAGCATACAGTCTTCGGTTGGGTCTTAAGCGGTCCAGTACCCCCTTCGCATTTGACATGTGCCACAGACGTCCCAAAACGCCATATGCCTACTGGACCCGCCCTTCGAAATAATCTTCCCGCACTAAAGAAAGCCCTTTCGCAAGTGGTTGCCGCCCTCAATCCCGTAGGGTTTCCACCCCAGGAATTAATGGAAAATCACTTCGAACCCACCATTCCTGCAAACTCATACTCAAACCGGCAAATTTCTCCCTTCGTTGCCAAACGTCGGCCCCGCAGGATGGCTTTCGCCTCTAATGAGGTCCCCCAAAACGGTTCGACAAAAACGGCCCACATTCACAGCAACTGACGGATATTGCATTTCCCCGCAGTTCCTCATTGCACCTACTCCAGCCCGGGTCCAAAAAGAGGACAGTCGCCACTCCAGTGCGACTTGCTCCAAACGCTGCCAATCCCGCAGACGTCGGACTGATCGGGCATAAACTCCAAGACCTATAAGATCTGCCTCTCGGGTGAAACGGCTTCAGCCATTCTCATGCTCAAACAGTTCCAACTCCGGATCAAAGAGCGGTTGATTGCCACCACCCTCTCGAAGAGCAAACCTGCTTCTATCGAGCCCTACGAGCACACAAGTAAACCTCTCAAAACTCTCGCTCTCATAAAAATGGCGATCCGGCCAATTTAGATAACAAGTCTCATATCCTCCCGGCTGCAGCTTAAGCGAACCCCGCAGCTCAGCCACGTTTTCACATACCCATGATGTCAGCCTCAAAAACTTTATTTCCAAGTAACTGACATCTCACCTTTTTTGCAGATTAGCCGACCATCGCAACAGTACCACTGCCCGCATGGCCGGATGGATCATCACTGCAAGAGAGGTCATCGGCGCACTCTTAAGCGCACCCACCGCCAGCCAGCCGTGAGCCGTACTACCACCAGCCAGACATCAGCCGCATCAAGGCAACCCTCCCCCCGGCTACTTCATAAAATTGCACTCTGCAATGGCGGCCGCGATGGCTAAATGAGTGCTGTGGTTGTTCAGTGATCTGTCAATCCCACCTCTAATCCCTTCCTTTCCTTGTCCTTTTGTACTTATGTTTCCCACTATTTTCTTCTCCTCGGCTTCAGCCGCTTGTATCGTTTAATGTTTCATGTATTCTTTATAACACTCATCTTTCATTAGTCAAGAAATAAAGACCCCAATCCCTAAACCGCAAACGCGTTTAACTTTTAATTCCACCGCTCCGCGACGATACGCATAAACAGTTGGATATAGCCAAAGAATATGAAGTAATATAGAACGCGCATGTGGGCACACAAGTGTTTTCGGTTGCTATGATGCGAGCGGGAAGAGCGAAGCGTAGGCATTTGAAAATGTTAGGTTCATAACATTTTCTGTTAGATTTGCGTAGGACAACAGCAAAAAGCTATGTTATTGTTCGCAACGGCTTCACTCGTGTACATTGAAGTGGTGGTTGTTGTAGCGTAGTGTTCGCTCAATCATTTTTTGCATGCATGTTTCTTGATCTTGTTTGCCGAAGCGCAAACAAAAAACAAACAACGAACGAAGGCATCGTCATCATCGTTTCAGCGAAGATGACTCGGGATTCGCTAATGTTTTTGTTGTTGTCGTTTATTGTGTGTATGCTTTTTGGTTTTGCTGTAATGTCACTATCAATCGACGATTTGTGGTGTATGGCTGTTTGCTCAAATGCTGCGCTTTGATTGATTTTTAAAACCTGCAAATATTTAGACGTGGTTGAATCCAATTTGAAATTTTCACAAATATTTTTACGTGGCGGGTTCCAAGTAAAATCATTTGTTTATATTTTGACGTGGTTGATACCAATTTTGAACCTTTTGCAGCGGCTTTTTTTTTTGACGTGGTTGAATCCAATTTGAAATTTTCACAAATATTTTTACGTGGCGAGTTCCAAGTAAAATCATTTGTTTATATTTTGACGTGGTTGATACCAATTTTGAACCTTTTGCAGCGTTTTTTTTTTGACGTGGTTGAATCCAATTTGAAATTTTCACAAATATTTTTACGTGGCGAGTTCCAAGTAAAATCATTTGTTTATATTTTGACGTGGTTGATACCAATTTTGAACCTTTTGCAGCGTTTTTTTTTGACGTGGTTGAATCCAATTTGAAATTTTCACAAATATTTTTACGTGGCGAGTTCCAAGTAAAATCATTTGTTTATATATTGACGTGGTTGATACCAATTTTGAACCTTTTGCAGCGTTTTTTTTGACGTGGTTGAATCCAATTTTAAATTTCTACAAATATTTTTACGTGGCGCATTCCAAGTAAAATTATTTGTTTATATTTTGACGTGGTTGATACCAATTTTGAATTTTTTTAAGAAGTATTTTAACGCCATTTTCCAACATTTTAATTCTATTTTGTGTTTCGGTTTGTTACAATATGGCTACAAATATAAAGACAAATAGAAATTCCTCAACGTCTGGAATTCAATGTTGTGTTCGCAGTTGCAAAAAATCGAGAGGACAATGCGAGAATCTTATGCTGATTTCGTGTTTGGCCAAATTTGGCGCGAAAAATGCAATATATCTTATGACGACTATAACCGAAAACTGTATATTTGTGAAAATCATATTAGCCTTTAAAATAATAAAGTTTAGCTCCTCTACCAATTGTGAAGAGACGCAAGATTCAATGACTAATTTAATTTCAAGCGCTTCTTTTAATGAGGATGTTTTGCAGGCTAATGGCGATGATAATGACAATGAAATCCTGGAAAATCTTGATCTAAGTAGTGAGATGCACGAGGCGTATTTTGTAGGTGACACCTTTTGTAATCTGAAAGATATTAACTTAGAGCTGGTTTCCATGAGGTATTTTGTTGGATACGTAGCGTACAAAATAATTCCTAAATTAAATTGTGAAAAATGCGGTGACGAATTGAGAAAAAGGGATGAAGTTTTGACTGCTCCAAGTGAAATTTTTATTTTTCACAAAAATTATCAGTCAATTTCTGATTTGGGTAATCTTTTTGCTCCTTCCAATTCCCTAATGAATGTATGCATAAACATATTTTAAGTTTTCAAAAAATCTTCGAAGCAGAACCTGAAAAAATTGGTATTAAAGCACACGTTTTACAATCTTGTAAAAATGCTACACCTGAATGGTTCCATGGTGAGTACTGTAACCATAGAGTCCAAATTTTAGATTTTCTTATTTTAGTGCTTCTACGAAAACACTGCATGTGGGCTGTGCAAAAAGGAAGTTCGAAAGAACGAAAATTGCAAATAATTGTTGGCAAATAAAAAAATTCTTATTAAAAATTATTATTTATGAAAGATAAATTAAAACGAAAGTAAAACAATAAACATAAAACCTTACAATAATATTTTTAATAAATAATTATAAACGCTCTTGTGCAACATGTATGCACCCATATTTTACTACACCAAGTTCCTGCATTTTGTTTGCTAATTGTAATTTGCTTGTGATTATAAAAACGAAAGCAGAAATAGTGACGCAACAATTACCAACAACATCAATGCTATCCCGCCTGCACGGCACAGCGCAAAAAACAGTATACCGCTAACTTTTTTTTGTTTGCCAATATAATAATGCTATTCCCCGCGACAACAAAGTTCATCGTCATGTTTATCAAGTGGCGCAACAGCAGCGAGAATACGAATGAGTACAGAATCGACTTCAATTCACATGTTACGCCGAAGTTACAGAGATTTCTGCTGTTAGTAACAGAGATTTCTGCTGTCAATAACAGAGGGTACTACCAGCAGTACCCGCATACAACGCGTTTGCTTGTATGAGATGCGCGTTCTATATTACTTCATATTCTTTGATATAGCGGTTAGGTGTGTATAGACAAAACATTTGGAAAAGAAAATAAATGGGTGTTTCTAACGACAATGTTTGCGTAAGTTTCTATTTGCTTTGCTGATTAGTCTAGAAATGCAGCGTGATCAGTTTTGTGAGTTGTGTGAAGAAGAGTGATTCGATCAAGTGTGGTGCAAAACATTCAAAAAAATTTTTGAAAATAATTGAATTGTCAGGTGAGCAGACAAGAAAAAAAATGTATTTTTATTCAATATTAAAATTATCCAGAATTTTTTACTGTAGGTTTATGCTCAACAAAATGGGTGCAAATAACAAAGCACTTGGCAGGCAAACCATCGAACAAATACAAAAGTTGTTGAAAGATGGAGTCCCTCATCGCCGAATTTCGTTTCTAACTGGCGCATCACTCGGTGTAATAAGCAAAATTCGGAAAAATTTGGAGAATCCCTTACCCAAAAACCCTGGAGGCCGTCCTAAAATTTTATCAGAAGTGGATGAAAGGAACATTGTGCGTGATTTGCGACGTGGAAAATTCAAAAACGTGGTGGAAATACAACGCCTCTTTAAACGTTTGCATATCGGCTGAAACAGTTCGCAGAACGCTTCGATCCGCTGGCCTTAGAGGAAGGGCAAAGGTGAAAAAGCCCCTGTTGTCACGCAGGCACATGAAACTGCGCCTAAATTTCGCCAAAAAATATTCGCAACGGCCTGCTGAAGATTGGGCAAAAGTAGTATGGTCCGATAAGTCCAAAATTAATTGTTTGGGCTCTGATGGCCGAGAGTGGGTGTGGAAAAGCCAAAGTGGGTTCCATAATGATATGGGGATGCATGATGACCAGAGGTGTCGGAACGCTATTTAGAATCATTGGAAAAATGACTGCAGCCTCTTATGTCAATATATTAAACAGCGAACTAACAGCGTCGTTTGAAAGTTTGACAGTAATGCTTCGGACATTGTCTTCCAGCAAGACAATGATCCGAAGCATACTGCTAAACTAACCAGAGAATGGCTGCAAAACAACAATTTTTCAACATTAAACTGGCCGCCACAGTCCCCAGATCTCAACCCCATAGAACATCTATGGGGGGCCTTGAAGAGGGCAATTACTGGGGTGACCGGGAATACCGAAGAACTTCGGGTGAAGGTGCGTGCTGCCTGGCAACAAATCTCACCGGAAGTATGCCGGAACCTCGTTGAGAGCATGCCTAGAAGGATTCAAGCAGTTATTGATGCAAAGGGTGGATGTACTAAGTACTAACCGCTCAAAATATAATTTTAAGTAAAAGTCACAAAACTGATCATACACGGTGTATTCATGTTTCATAGCATTATTTTTTATATGCGTGTGTAAATATGCAATTAATAGCAGATTTTGTTTGTTTTTTGATACATTAACTTAAATAAAGAAAAAAGTTTTGAATTCACATCTCAGGTGTTTTTATTTCCTTACGGTCAGTGTCCCTTGCATAAAGCGTGATCAGTTTTGTGAGTAACTGTATGGTACGTCTGGGACCAACCTGAGAGCAGCGGGAGCCCACTTTCTAAAAATTATGATTTTGTATGGGAGCCTCATTAAAGGTTGGAGATGGGGATACATACCCCCTATCTCCAACCGAAAAAAATATTCTGGAGGAAAAATTAGTGGAGCAGCTGTGGAGCAATTTATGGAGATTTTATTTTAAAAAATTTAAAAAGAAAGGACATTTTATCTATATACACATTTATAAATAAATTAATAAGGGAGAGGGCTGGGTTGTGAACCAGGCTGGGTTGTGAACCAGGCTGGGTTGTGAACCATTACTGTTTTTTCTTTCTTTAATTGACATATCGCCAATCTTTCAACTGTCAAGTTTGTCTTATGATATGACTCTGCTTTTGTGGTTACACCGAAGTACAAACACGTATTGCTTGTGGCAGCAATCGAGTTTGAAAGACATCGTGTTTGAAAATCGACTGCGAAAACTTGTTGGCTTTTTTTTTAAAGTGCTATCTTAGTGACTGAGCTTATTGCAAAAAGTCTGTGTAATACATGTTTATTTAGGGTTTTGATTCTATTTTACGATGCAATATTTGTTTATGTCGAATTATGATTGGAAGTGTCGTTTATTTTAAAGATTCCAAAATGGCATCGTGGTTGGGCTGTGAACCACTGAGGTGGCTGGGTTATGAACCACCTATTTTTCGTACTACATTTGTTCTAACACTGTCAAATATGGACGGATATATTAAAATAAAGTAATTTTATGTAATTTCACTCGATTTCGGTGAGTTCACTTGAAGTGAGCCAATACGAGAACGCGTTCGTATTTCATATGCAAACATTGCGACACCGATTAGGATGAAAAAAAAACAAATATTGAGCACTTGTATTCATTGCGATTTTTTGGCCTAAGTGGCGACATTATAACTTTTTGTCACCTCTTGACGCCTCCTGATTAAATAAATTTTCAACTTATTTCAAAATTATGGGTGTTTTCTTCGTATTTTTCGACTTTAATTGCGATTTGCCAGATGGTTCACAACCCAGCCACTTTTTTGGAAAAGCGAAAAATCACATCCTTAGAAAATTGGACGTAGAGAGTTAAATGTTAATCAAAACGGTAAACTGTCTTCATAAAAAATTTGCGCGTTATATTTATCTTTCCAACAGTATCTTCGATTTTTCGATATCTTTATTCTGTGAAAAGTTAGAGCCAAAAAACAAAACCCGGTTCACACCCCAACCCTCTCCCTTACTAAAATAAAAATATTTTGAATTTAGTTTTATGAACTAATAATTTTCATTGTTAATATGAAGTTTTTTAAAATCCGTTTGTATGGGAGGTGGTCGAAGTTTTAGTCCAATTTAATTCATAAAATTTTGCACAGTAGATTCTTTACTCATACAATAACTGTATACCATGTTTCATTTATGTACGACCACTCCTTCTATTTTAGTTACTCCGCTATATGAACTCGTAACACTGTGCGTCGTGTTTGTTTTGTCGGACGTGGGCTGCATCTTACGAATCTCTTCGTAAAATTTCATCTGTTCCTTAAGCTCTCTGATAGTTTGAGCCTGGTACAGCACGGTCTTGTTGAATCTTGAATCGGGGATCCGCCCGATAAAATAATCGATGAGGCTGGCTTCATCCAGGTTGATACGTTTTCCCAGTTCCATCAAACAGTAAAGATACTCGCGTAAAGTCTCGTTGAAGTGTTTACGCCTGTTCTTCAGCATTCGGTGAACTCTTCAATTACCAACTGACCAACTGTTGATATTGACTTGGCTCCTAAAAGTTTTGCCGCTCCTCTCAGAAGTTGTTGGCCATGCACATATTTTTGGAAATCCGACCAAATTACAGTTTATGCATTCAATTAAAATTCTTAGATCCAATGGATATCCACTGCTTCTTCTCCCGTATATGGGCTTAATGCATCGCTTAAGTTTCCCAATGGAGAGCATTGGTCCGGCTTCATTATCATGAACAGACGGGTCAGACACGTCAAAGTTGGTTTCGGTAGTGACACGTTCAAATGTTCCAACAGCCTATTCTGCAAATCCCGTTTTTGAGTGAACCGATCAGTTGCAGTTCGTTCACCTTAATGAACTAGTTCTTTAGTTCACTAGTTCATTTAGTTCAATTACCGAAAACAATAATTTGATTACTCTAAACAGAGTATAATTTTTATTATAACAGTCATGTACAAAAGAAAATGTGATACTAAATTCACAGAATACTTGCATACTTATATACTTATATAAGTATACATACTTATTCAGCTTTTTCAATGGATGGCACTCATTTGCACTATAGTTAATCTTACTTTACAACTAATTGTAACAACTTGTTTCCGGATAATGTTTTCCATGTTGGTAGTTACAAAGAGACACCATTTGGATCAACTTCTTCATTTCTGATTCTTCCATAATTCGTAGTGAATGATGTCCCTTGGCGATCATCTTGATCAGCTGCTTGTTAATTTGCTGCACTCTTCTGCCAGTTGCTGGTTTACTTGCGAAATGTAAAATTGTTGGTTGCGGATCCACAGCCTGATGCTCTCTCCCCCGTTTCGCTGGTTCTGGCCGGGATGTCATCTGCTAATAACAATAAGTAGTCAATAGCAATCTTTGTTTTCGTAATACATATAATAAACTAGTTGTCGCTGCGCGGGTTAGGCAGCAACGGTTCCAAAATACAACCCTGCGTGGTTGTCTGTCGTTTTCAAGAGCCGAAGGTAGTCACACCAATTTTAGTGTGTTAACTCAGGGGATTTCACCTAGTCGCCGCAGTTTTGCAGCCTTGGTAATTTCGCACAGCTGTCGTCATCATTTTTGCGAAATTCGCGCAATTCGGACTGAGCGTAGCCGCCGTTAGTTGTTGCCGAAGATCATGCAGGAGCTGCAATTTAGTTTCGGTCTACCGGATTTACTAATCCGATGCCAGCTGCAGAGGGTGCAGCAGTTCCCCTCCATATCTGACAGCCAGCTCGATCAGATTTTGGAGTTTGCCAATTGCGTTCGCAACATTGTTGCCTTTTTTAAATCAGCTAAGTGTGAATACCACCTAATGAATCCGTCTCTTTTAGAGCAACTGATCGCCAAGCTGCCGGCGTCGAAGCAGTTTGAGTGGAGCAAGGTCGCAGCCCGCAGTGCGACTTTTCCAACGGTGGAGGTGTTTTCTGATTGGCTTAGTGACTTAGCCAAATCATTGGAATTATGCCGGGGATTCCGGCGTTGTTTTGCGTTTCCAGCCAGTCAACATTTCAGACACGTAAGACCACGTAGCAGGGTCAAGTCAGTCGTCAGCTGCGGAAGGGGCACAACGTGACAGTTTGTCGGCGCAGGAAAAAGTGCGCGGTCGAATCGCCACCTGCCGAGTCAGAGCTCATCCTGAACTGCCGGCAGAAAGAGCTGCCTAGCCTTTTTAAGATTTTACCGGTAATACTTTCCGGTCCACAGGGCAGCCTGTCTGTTTACGCCATGAAGGATCGTCAAGCTCGTTGTTGGAAGAAGATGTCGCCGTCCAGTTGGGGTTGAAAGGGCAATCCACGCCACTAACATTGCAGTGGTATGGAGATAGCCAAACTACGGAGAAGTCCAGGAAAGTAGCAGTCGACATAAGGGGGTTAACTGCGGCCAAACATTCGCCCTCAAAAATGCGTGAACCGTGAAGGTCCTCAATTTTCCGAAGCAATCATTCAGCAAACAAAAGTACGACCATTTGAGAGACCTGCCAATCGAAAATTATTATGAAGCAAAGCCAGTACTTTTTTTAGGACTGGATAACTGCCGTAAGAAAAACGAAAATTTTGGAAAAGTGGCGATTTATTTCTCAACGTAGTCTCCTTTCAACTCGATACACTTGACCCAGCGATGCTCCAACTTCTTTAACCCGTCTGAAAAATACGTTTTCTGGAGGTCTGCAAAGTAGGCCTCCGTGGCGGCGAAAACCTCCTCATTCGACTCAAATTTCTGACCGGCGAGTGACTTTTTCAAGTTTGGAAACAAAAAGAAGTCACACGAGGCCAAATCTGGAGAATACGGTGGATGGGGCAGCTGTTCGTTGCCTTGGTTGGTTGGTTAGAGTGGTGATGCCAATTAGCGCAGATGCGCCGTTTTGAAACCACTATCTTGATTCAACCTAGGTAGATGGTTGTTGTACTCCCGGTGACTTATCCGCTACAGCCAATTCGAGAGGTTTAGAAAGGCAAGAAGTGAGCTTACCTTGTAGTCTTGGATTTCGTAAACGTCGGTTTACCTAGCGTTTTCCACCGTCTCCCTGCTAGGGCCGGGCAATCGCAGAGAAAATGTTGAACCGTTTCCTTTTCCTCGGGATTATTGCAGCTTCTACAGCAGGTATTATGAGGAATGCCCATTTTGGCAGCATGCTCTCCAATGGGCCAGCGACCCGTGATGACAGCGGTGAGCCTGGCTGCATCACGTCGGCCTCTGTTAATTAATTCGGCTGATTTGTTCCTGTCGTACCTTGGCCATAAGGATCTGCTGGTTTTACAGGAACGCATCCGAGCCCATCTGGTATCGGCTTTAGCAAGTAAGCCTTTGGAGATTTCACTCTTGATGGAACCGATTGGGATGCGGACCATTTCCGCTACCCGTTCCTCAAGTGCGGAACCCCCACTGGCCAGCTCATCCGCTCCTTCGTTACCCTCAATGTTCTTGTGCCCCGGCACCCAGATTAGGGTAACTTGGAACCGACGAGCCAGATCCATTAAAGCCTCCTTACATTCCCACACCAGCTTGGATGTTATAACCGACGAGCCTAGCGCTTTGATGGCAGCTAGGCTGTCAGATAGTATGCATATGCTGTTTTTGTAAGTGGTATCGTCCACAGCCATCCTACAGACCTCTTTAATAGCGAGAACTTCCGCCTGGAAGACGCTAGCTGTATAGGGAGGCGAATGGATTTGCTGAGCCTCAGCTTCTCTGAATAGATTCCCGCTCGTACAC
The DNA here is from genome assembly GCA_963971225.1 of Melieria omissa. Lineage (NCBI taxonomy): Eukaryota > Metazoa > Arthropoda > Insecta > Diptera > Ulidiidae > Melieria > Melieria omissa. The sequence goes on along the minus strand of OZ020269.1, from coordinate 48,312,363 downwards.
CGCAGTCCATCTTTGATCCATCAGTGTAGATTTCGGTATCGCTCCCACTTGTGAGTCTTCCTTTCTTCCATTCCGAACGGGAGGGAATACGTATGCCATACCTTTTCCCGAAGAATACAGCGGGAATTTTATAGTCTGTCTCCGCAGTGTGTGCATTTTGCAGTTGTTCCAGTATTGACCCGTGCCCATACGGTTTATTCTTCCAGCATCCTATCTCTCTTAGCCTGAGAGCACTTAGAGTGGCGGTGTTGACGATATGAAGGTCTATCGGAAGTAAGTACGCTAACACATTCAGAGCCTCTGTAGGGCAGGATTTAATCGCGCCTGTTGTTATCGCGCATGCCGTTCTTTGTATTCTACTCAGCTTTGTGGTGTTATAGTCTCTCCTGAGAGCTTTCCACCAAACTAAGGAACCATAAGAAAGGATTGAACGTACAACCGTTTTATACATCCATAGCATTAGGTCCGGACGGAACCCCCATTTCCGGCCAATCATCTTTTTACAGGCGTACAGAGTAAAGCCCGATTTGCTGATTCTGTGTTCGATGTTTGTTTTCCAGTTTAGCTTTGGGTCCAAGATTACCACCAGGTACTTGGCGCTAGACGAGAGGGGTAGCGTCGTTCCGTTCAGCATAGGTAATCTGAATCTAGGTATCTTGGTACGTGTGGTGATAAGCATCAGTTCAGTCTTACTTGGATTAAGGCATAGCCCACGACCCGTGCACCAAGCTCTCAATCTTTTCAGCGCTGCCTGAAGGATATCACTAATCACTTCGAGACACATCCCGATGCCATCACCACGACGTCATCCGCGTATGCCACAACTTTGATACCTCTACCGTTTAATTCAGCTAGTATTCTATCCAGGGCACAAACCCAAAGTAGAGATGATAGAACACCCCGCTCCTCCTTGGGGGGTGCCTCTGTTTAGGTATTTGATCAGCGAACTTTTCCCCAGTTCAGCGCTGATCGCCCTTGAATGGAGCATTGTTGTTATCCAGCCGCAGATGTCTACATTAACTCCAAGGTATTCTAGCGATTCCCGGATCGCATCTATTCGGATGTTTTTGAAGGCCCCCTCAATATCCATGATGGCCGCCAGTATATACTCTTTGTGTTCTATGGGCTTTTTCACCGTCCTTACAACCTCATGGAGTGCCGTGGAAGTGGTAGGCCTATGTCCGCCCGTCGTCCGGTAATCCTGCCACAAGGTCATCACGTGACACGATTTGTCATGGACCAGTACCACCGCCGAAGACATCATCAAAATGATAGTCTAGTAATAAATTAACTACGCCAAAAGTACTCGAAGTTTATTGAAACCTGTCAAAACAAAATGTACAGTTTGCATCGCTGAGAGCATGCCTAGAAGGATTCAAGCAGTTATTGATGCAAAGGGTATACTAAGTACTAACCGCTCAAAATACAATTTTAAGTAAAAGTCACAAAACTTATCATACACGGTGTATTCATGTTTCATAGCATTATTTTTTATATGCGTGTGTAAATATGCAATGAATAGCAGATTTTGTTTGTTTTTTGATACATTAACTTAAATAAAGAAAAAAGTTTTGAATTCACATCTCAGGTGTTTTTATTTCCTTACGGTCAGTGTCCCTTGCATAAAGCGTGATCAGTTTTGTGAGTAACTGTATGGTACGTCTGGGACCAACCTGAGAGCAGCGGGAGCCCACTTTCTAAAAATTATGATTTTGTATGGGAGCCTCATTAAAGGTTGGAGATGGGGATACATACCCCCTATCTCCAACCGAAAAAAATATTCTGGAGGAAAAATTAGTGGAGCAGCTGTGGAGCAATTTATGGAGATTTTATTTTCAAAAATTTAAAAAGAAAGGACATTTTATCTATATACACATTTATAAATAAATTAATACTAAAATAAAAATATTTTGAATTTAGTTTTATGAACTAATAATTTTCATTGTTAATATGAAGTTTTTTAAAATCCGTTTGTATGGGAGGTGGTCGAAGTTTTAGTCCAATTTAATTCATAAAATTTTGCACAGTAGATTCTTTACTCCTACAATAACTGTATACCATGTTTCATTTATGTACGACCACTCCTTCTATTTTAGTTACTCCGCTATATGAACTCGTAACACTGTGCGTCGTGTTTGTTTTGTCGGACGTGGGCTGCATCTTACGAATCTCTTCGTAAAATTTCATCTGTTCCTTAAGCTCTCTGATAGTTTGAGCCTGGTACAGCACGGTCTTGTTGAATCTTGAATCGGGGATCCGCCCGATAAAATAATCGATGAGGCTGGCTTCATCCAGGTTGATACGTTTTCCCAGTTCCATCAAACAGTAAAGATACTCGCGTAAAGTCTCGTTGAAGTGTTTACGCCTGTTCTTCAGCATTCGGTGAACTCTTCAATTACCAACTGACCAACTGTTGATATTGACTTGGCTCCTAAAAGTTTTGCCGCTCCTCTCAGAAGTTGTTGGCCATGCCCTTATTTTGGAAATCCGACCAAATTACAGTTTATGCATTCAATTAAAATTCTTAGATCCAATGGATATCCACTGCTTCTTCTCCCGTATATGGGCTTAATGCATCGCTTAAGTTTCCCAATGGAGAGCATTGGTCCGGCTTCATTATCATGAACAGACGGGTAAGACACGTCAAAGTTGGTTTCGGTAGTGACACGTTCAAATGTTCCAACAGCCTATTCTGCAAATCCCGTTTTTGAGTGAACCGATCAGTTGCAGTTCGTTCACCTTAATGAACTAGTTCTTTAGTTCACTAGTTCATTTAGTTCAATTACCGAAAACAATAATTTGATTACTCTAAACAGAGTATAATTTTTATTATAACAGTCATGTACAAAAGAAAATGTGATACTAAATTCACAGAATACTTGCATACTTATATACTTATATAAGTATACATACTTATTCAGCTTTTTCAATGGATGGCACTCATTTGCACTATAGTTAATCTTACTTTACAACTAATTGTAACAACTTGTTTCCGGATAATGTTTTCCATGTTGGTAGTTACAAAGAGACACCATTTGGATCAACTTCTTCATTTCTGATTCTTCCATAATTCGTAGTGAATGATGTCCCTTGGCGATCATCTTGATCAGCTGCTTGTTAATTTGCTGCACTCTTCTGCCAGTTGCTGGTTTACTTGCGAAATGTAAAATTGTTGGTTGCAGATCCACAGCCTGATGCTCTCTCCCCCGTTTCGCTGGTTCTGGCTGGCATGTCATCTGCTAATAACAATAAGTAGTCAATAGCAATCTTTGTTTTCGTAATACATATAATAAACTAGTTGTCGCTGCGCGGGTTAGGCAGCAACGGTTCCAAAATACAACCCTGCGTGGTTGTCTGTCGTTTTCAAGAGCCGAAGGTAGTCACACCAATTTTAGTGTGTTAACTCAGGGGATTTCACCTAGTCGCCGCAGTTTTGCAGCCTTGGTAATTTCGCACAGCTGTCGTCATCATTTTTGCGAAATTCGCGCAATTCGGACTGAGCGTAGCCGCCGTTAGTTGTTGCCGAAGATCATGCAGGAGCTGCAATTTAGTTTCGGTCTACCGGATTTACTAATCCGATGCCAGCTGCAGAGGGTGCAGCAGTTCCCCTCCATATCTGACAGCCAGCTCGATCAGATTTTGGAGTTTGCCAATTGCGTTCGCAACATTGTTGCCTTTTTTAAATCAGCTAAGTGTGAATACCACCTAATGAATCCGTCTCTTTTAGAGCAACTGATCGCCAAGCTGCCGGCGTCGAAGCAGTTTGAGTGGAGCAAGGTCGCAGCCCGCAGTGCGACTTTTCCAACGGTGGAGGTGTTTTCTGATTGGCTTAGTGACTTAGCCAAATCATTGGAATTATGCCGGGGATTCCGGCGTTGTTTTGCGTTTCCAGCCAGTCAACATTTCAGACACGTAAGACCACGTAGCAGGGTCAAGTCAGTCGTCAGCTGCGGAAGGGGCACAACGTGACAGTTTGTCGGCGCAGGAAAAAGTGCGCGGTCGAATCGCCACCTGCCGAGTCAGAGCTCATCCTGAACTGCCGGCAGAAAGAGCTGCCTAGCCTTTTTAAGATTTTACCGGTAATACTTTCCGGTCCACAGGGCAGCCTGTCTGTTTACGCCATGAAGGATCGTCAAGCTCGTTGTTGGAAGAAGATGTCGCCGTCCAGTTGGGGTTGAAAGGGCAATCCACGCCACTAACATTGCAGTGGTATGGAGATAGCCAAACTACGGAGAAGTCCAGGAAAGTAGCAGTCGACATAAGGGGGTTAACTGCGGCCAAACATTCGCCCTCAAAAATGCGTGAACCGTGAAGGTCCTCAATTTTCCGAAGCAATCATTCAGCAAACAAAAGTACGACCATTTGAGAGACCTGCCAATCGAAAATTATTATGAAGCAAAGCCAGTACTTTTTTTAGGACTGGATAACTGCCGTAAGAAAAACGAAAATTTTGGAAAAGTGGCGATTTATTTCTCAACGTAGTCTCCTTTCAACTCGATACACTTGACCCAGCGATGCTCCAACTTCTTTAACCCGTCTGAAAAATACGTTTTCTGGAGGTCTGCAAAGTAGGCCTCCGTGGCGGCGAAAACCTCCTCATTCGACTCAAATTTCTGACCGGCGAGTGACTTTTTCAAGTTTGGAAACAAAAAGAAGTCACACGAGGCCAAATCTGGAGAATACGGTGGATGGGGCAGCTGTTCGTTGCCTTGGTTGGTTGGTTAGAGTGGTGATGCCAATTAGCGCAGATGCGCCGTTTTGAAACCACTATCTTGATTCAACCTAGGTAGATGGTTGTTGTACTCCCGGTGACTTATCCGCTACAGCCAATTCGAGAGGTTTAGAAAGGCAAGAAGTGAGCTTACCTTGTAGTCTTGGATTTCGTCAACGTTCGTAAACGTCGGTTTACCTAGCGTTTTCCACCGTCTCCCTGCTAGGGCCGGGCAATCGCAGAGAAAATGTTGAACCGTTTCCTTTTCCTCGGGATTATTGCAGCTTCTACAGCAGGTATTATGAGGAATGCCCATTTTGGCAGCATGCTCTCCAATGGGCCAGCGACCCGTGATGACAGCGGTGAGCCTGGCTGCATCACGTCGGCCTCTGTTAATTAATTCGGCTGATTTGTTCCTGTCGTACCTTGGCCATAAGGATCTGCTGGTTTTACAGGAACGCATCCGAGCCCATCTGGTATCGGCTTTAGCAAGTAAGCCTTTGGAGATTTCACTCTTGATGGAACCGATTGGGATGCGGACCATTTCCGCTACCCGTTCCTCAAGTGCGGAACCCCCACTGGCCAGCTCATCCGCTCCTTCGTTACCCTCAATGTTCTTGTGCCCCGGCACCCAGATTAGGGTAACTTGGAACCGACGAGCCAGATCCATTAAAGCCTCCTTACATTCCCACACCAGCTTGGATGTTATAACCGACGAGCCTAGCGCTTTGATGGCAGCTAGGCTGTCAGATAGTATGCATATGCTGTTTTTGTAAGTGGTATCGTCCACAGCCATCCTACAGACCTCTTTAATAGCGAGAACTTCCGCCTGGAAGACGCTAGCTGTATTGGGAGGCGAATGGATTTGCTGAGCCTCAGCTTCTCTGAATAGATTCCCGCTCGTACACCGCAGTCCATCTTTGATCCATCAGTGTAGATTTCGGTATCGCTCCCACTTGTGAGTCTTCCTTTCTTCCATTCCGAACGGGAGGGAATACGTATGCCATACCTTTTCCCGAAGAATACAGCGGGAATTTTATAGTCTGTCTCCTCAGTGTGTGCATTTTGCAGTTGTTCCAGTATTGACCCGTGCCCATACGGTTTATTCTTCCAGCATCCTATCTCTCTTAGCCTGAGAGCACTTAGAGTGGCGGTGTTGACGATATGAAGGTCTATCGGAAGTAAGTACGCTAACACATTCAGAGCCTCTGTAGGGCAGGATTTAATCGCGCCTGTTGTTATCGCGCATGCCGTTCTTTGTATTCTACTCAGCTTTGTGGTGTTATAGTCTCTCCTGAGAGCTTTCCACCAAACTAAGGAACCATAAGAAAGGATTGAACGTACAACCGTTTTATACATCCATAGCATTAGGTCCGGACGGAACCCCCATTTCCGGCCAATCATCTTTTTACAGGCGTACAGAGTAAAGCCCGATTTGCTGATTCTGTGTTCGATGTTTGTTTTCCAGTTTAGCTTTGGGTCCAAGATTACCCCCAGGTACTTGGCGCTAGACGAGAGGGGTAGCGTCGTTCCGTTCAGCATAGGTAATCTGAATCTAGGTATCTTGGTACGTGTGGTGATAAGCATCAGTTCAGTCTTACTTGGATTAAGGCATAGCCCACGACCCGTGCACCAAGCTCTCAATCTTTTCAGCGCTGCCTGAAGGATATCACTAATCACTTCGAGACACATCCCGATGCCATCACCACGACGTCATCCGCGTATGCCACAACTTTGATACCTCTACCGTTTAATTCAGCTAGTATTCTATCCAGGGCACAAACCCAAAGTAGAGATGATAGAACACCCCGCTCCTCCTTGGGGGGTGCCTCTGTTTAGGTATTTGATCAGCGAACTTTTCCCCAGTTCAGCGCTGATCGCCCTTGAATGGAGCATTGTTGTTATCCAGCCGCAGATGTCTACATTAACTCCAAGGTATTCTAGCGATTCCCGGATCGCATCTATTCGGATGTTTTTGAAGGCCCCCTCAATATCCATGATGGCCGCCAGTATATACTCTTTGTGTTCTATGGGCTTTTTCACCGTCCTTACAACCTCATGGAGTGCCGTGGAAGTGGTAGGCCTATGTCCGCCCGTCGTCCGGTAATCCTGCCACAAGGTCATCACGTGACACGATTTGTCATGGCCAGTACCACCGCCGAAGACATCATCAAAATGATAGTCTAGTAATAAATTAACTACGCCAAAAGTTCTGGATTCCCAACGCTCGAAGTTTATTGAAACCTGTCAAAACAAAATGTACAGTTTGCATCGCTGAGAGCATGCCTAGAAGGATTCAAGCAGTTATTGATGCAAAGGGTATACTAAGTACTAACCGCTCAAAATACAATTTTAAGTAAAAGTCACAAAACTTATCATACACGGTGTATTCATGTTTCATAGCATTATTTTTTATATGCGTGTGTAAATATGCAATGAATAGCAGATTTTGTTTGTTTTTTGATACATTAACTTAAATAAAGAAAAAAGTTTTGAATTCACATCTCAGGTGTTTTTATTTCCTTACGGTCAGTGTCCCTTGCATAAAGCGTGATCAGTTTTGTGAGTAACTGTATGGTACGTCTGGGACCAACCTGAGAGCAGCGGGAGCCCACTTTCTAAAAATTATGATTTTGTATGGGAGCCTCATTAAAGGTTGGAGATGGGGATACATACCCCCTATCTCCAACCGAAAAAAATATTCTGGAGGAAAAATTAGTGGAGCAGCTGTGGAGCAATTTATGGAGATTTTATTTTAAAAAATTTAAAAAGAAAGGACATTTTATCTATATACACATTTATAAATAAATTAATACTAAAATAAAAATATTTTGAATTTAGTTTTATGAACTAATAATTTTCATTGTTAATATGAAGTTTTTTAAAATCCGTTTGTATGGGAGGTGGTCGAAGTTTTAGTCCAATTTAATTCATAAAATTTTGCACAGTAGATTCTTTACTCATACAATAACTGTATACCATGTTTCATTTATGTACGACCACTCCTTCTATTTTAGTTACTCCGCTATATGAACTCGTAACACTGTGCGTCGTGTTTGTTTTGTCGGACGTGGGCTGCATCTTACGAATCTCTTCGTAAAATTTCATCTGTTCCTTAAGCTCTCTGATAGTTTGAGCCTGGTACAGCACGGTCTTGTTGAATCTTGAATCGGGGATCCGCCCGATAAAATAATCGATGAGGCTGGCTTCATCCAGGTTGATACGTTTTCCCAGTTCCATCAAACAGTAAAGATACTCGCGTAAAGTCTCGTTGAAGTGTTTACGCCTGTTCTTCAGCATTCGGTGAACTCTTCAATTACCAACTGACCAACTGTTGATATTGACTTGGCTCCTAAAAGTTTTGCCGCTCCTCTCAGAAGTTGTTGGCCATGCCCTTATTTTGGAAATCCGACCAAATTACAGTTTATGCATTCAATTAAAATTCTTAGATCCAATGGATATCCACTGCTTCTTCTCCCGTATATGGGCTTAATGCATCGCTTAAGTTTCCCAATGGAGAGCATTGGTCCGGCTTCATTATCATGAACAGACGGGTAAGACACGTCAAAGTTGGTTTCGGTAGTGACACGTTCAAATGTTCCAACAGCCTATTCTGCAAATCCCGTTTTTGAGTGAACCGATCAGTTGCAGTTCGTTCACCTTAATGAACTAGTTCTTTAGTTCACTAGTAGTTAATGAACTAGTTCTTTAGTTCACTAGTTCATTTAGTTCAATTACCGAAAACAATAATTTGATTACTCTAAACAGAGTATAATTTTTATTATAACAGTCATGTACAAAAGAAAATGTGATACTAAATTCACAGAATACTTGCATACTTATATACTTATATAAGTATACATACTTATTCAGCTTTTTCAATGGATGGCACTCATTTGCACTATAGTTAATCTTACTTTACAACTAATTGTAACAACTTGTTTCCGGATAATGTTTTCCATGTTTGTAGTTACAAAGAGACACCATTTGGATCAACTTCTTCATTTCTGATTCTTCCATAATTCGTAGTGAATGATGTCCCTTGGCGATCATCTTGATCAGCTGCTTGTTAATTTGCTGCACTCTTCTGCCAGTTGCTGGTTTACTTGCGAAATGTAAAATTGTTGGTTGCGGATCCACAGCCTGATGCTCTCTCCCCCGTTTCGCTGGTTCTGGCTGGCATGTCATCTGCTAATAACAATAAGTAGTCAATAGCAATCTTTGTTTTCGTAATACATATAATAAACTAGTTGTCGCTGCGCGGGTTAGGCAGCAACGGTTCCAAAATACAACCCTGCGTGGTTGTCTGTCGTTTTCAAGAGCCGAAGGTAGTCACACCAATTTTAGTGTGTTAACTCAGGGGATTTCACCTAGTCGCCGCAGTTTTGCAGCCTTGGTAATTTCGCACAGCTGTCGTCATCATTTTTGCGAAATTCGCGCAATTCGGACTGAGCGTAGCCGCCGTTAGTTGTTGCCGAAGATCATGCAGGAGCTGCAATTTAGTTTCGGTCTACCGGATTTACTAATCCGATGCCAGCTGCAGAGGGTGCAGCAGTTCCCCTCCATATCTGACAGCCACCTCGATCAGATTTTGGAGTTTGCCAATTGCGTTCGCAACATTGTTGCCTTTTTTAAATCAGCTAAGTGTGAATACCACCTAATGAATCCGTCTCTTTTAGAGCAACTGATCGCCAAGCTGCCGGCGTCGAAGCAGTTTGAGTGGAGCAAGGTCGCAGCCCGCAGTGCGACTTTTCCAACGGTGGAGGTGTTTTCTGATTGGCTTAGTGACTTAGCCAAATCATTGGAATTATGCCGGGGATTCCGGCGTTGTTTTGCGTTTCCAGCCAGTCAACATTTCAGACACGTAAGACCACGTAGCAGGGTCAAGTCAGTCGTCAGCTGCGGAAGGGGCACAACGTGACAGTTTGTCGGCGCAGGAAAATGTGCGCGGTCGAATCGCCACCTGCCGAGTCAGAGCTCATCCTGAACTGCCGGCAGAAAGAGCTGCCTAGCCTTTTTAAGATTTTACCGGTAATACTTTCCGGTCCACAGGGCAGCCTGTCTGTTTACGCCATGAAGGATCGTCAAGCTCGTTGTTGGAAGAAGATGTCGCCGTCCAGTTGGGGTTGAAAGGGCAATCCACGCCACTAACATTGCAGTGGTATGGAGATAGCCAAACTACGGAGAAGTCCAGGAAAGTAGCAGTCGACATAAGGGGGTCAACTGCGGCCAAACATTCGCCCTCAAAAATGCGATGAATTGAGGACCTTCACAATTTTCCGAAGCAATCATTCAGCAAACAAAAGTACGACCATTTGAGAGACCTGCCAATCGAAAATTATTATGAAGCAAAGCCAGTACTTTTTTTAGGACTGGATAACTGCCGTAAGAAAAACGAAAATTTTGGAAAAGTGGCGATTTATTTCTCAACGTAGTCTCCTTTCAACTCGATACACTTGACCCAGCGATGCTCCAACTTCTTTAACCCGTCTGAAAAATACGTTTTCTGGAGGTCTGCAAAGTAGGCCTCCGTGGCGGCGAAAACCTCCTCATTCGACTCAAATTTCTGACCGGCGAGTGACTTTTTCAAGTTTGGAAACAAAAAGAAGTCACACGAGGCCAAATCTGGAGAATACGGTGGATGGGGCAGCTGTTCGTTGCCTTGGTTGGTTGGTTAGAGTGGTGATGCCAATTAGCGCAGATGCGCCGTTTTGAAACCACTATCTTGATTCAACCTAGGTAGATGGTTGTTGTACTCCCGGTGACTTATCCGCTACAGCCAATTCGAGAGGTTTAGAAAGGCAAGAAGTGAGCTTACCTTGTAGTCTTGGATTTCGTCAACGTTCGTAAACGTCGGTTTACCTAGCGTTTTCCACCGTCTCCCTGCTAGGGCCGGGCAATCGCAGAGAAAATGTTGAACCGTTTCCTTTTCCTCGGGATTATTGCAGCTTCTACAGCAGGTATTATGAGGAATGCCCATTTTGGCAGCATGCTCTCCAATGGGCCAGCGACCCGTGATGACAGCGGTGAGCCTGGCTGCATCACGTCGGCCTCTGTTAATTAATTCGGCTGATTTGTTCCTGTCGTACCTTGGCCATAAGGATCTGCTGGTTTTACAGGAACGCATCCGAGCCCATCTGGTATCGGCTTTAGCAAGTAAGCCTTTGGAGATTTCACTCTTGATGGAACCGATTGGGATGCGGACCATTTCCGCTACCCGTTCCTCAAGTGCGGAACCCCCACTGGCCAGCTCATCCGCTCCTTCGTTACCCTCAATGTTCTTGTGCCCCGGCACCCAGATTAGGGTAACTTGGAACCGACGAGCCAGATCCATTAAAGCCTCCTTACATTCCCACACCAGCTTGGATGTTATAACCGACGAGCCTAGCGCTTTGATGGCAGCTAGGCTGTCAGATAGTATGCATATGCTGTTTTTGTAAGTGGTATCGTCCACAGCCATCCTACAGACCTCTTTAATAGCGAGAACTTCCGCCTGGAAGACGCTAGCTGTATTGGGAGGCGAATGGATTTGCTGAGCCTCAGCTTCTCTGAATAGATTCCCGCTCGTACACCGCAGTCCATCTTTGATCCATCAGTGTAGATTTCGGTATCGCTCCCACTTGTGAGTCTTCCTTTCTTCCATTCCGAACGGGAGGGAATACGTATGCCATACCTTTTCCCGAAGAATACAGCGGGAATTTTATAGTCTGTCTCCGCAGTGTGTGCATTTTGCAGTTGTTCCAGTATTGACCCGTGCCCATACGGTTTATTCTTCCAGCATCCTATCTCTCTTAGCCTGAGAGCACTTAGAGTGGCGGTGTTGACGATATGAAGGTCTATCGGAAGTAAGTACGCTAACACATTCAGAGCCTCTGTAGGGCAGGATTTAATCGCGCCTGTTGTTATCGCGCATGCCGTTCTTTGTATTCTACTCAGCTTTGTGGTGTTATAGTCTCTCCTGAGAGCTTTCCACCAAACTAAGGAACCATAAGAAAGGATTGAACGTACAACCGTTTTATACATCCATAGCATTAGGTCCGGACGGAACCCCCATTTCCGGCCAATCATCTTTTTACAGGCGTACAGAGTAAAGCCCGATTTGCTGATTCTGTGTTCGATGTTTGTTTTCCAGTTTAGCTTTGGGTCCAAGATTACCCCCAGGTACTTGGCGCTAGACGAGAGGGGTAGCGTCGTTCCGTTCAGCATAGGTAATCTGAATCTAGGTATCTTGGTACGTGTGGTGATAAGCATCAGTTCAGTCTTACTTGGATTAAGGCATAGCCCACGACCCGTGCACCAAGCTCTCAATCTTTTCAGCGCTGCCTGAAGGATATCACTAATCACTTCGAGACACATCCCGATGCCATCACCACGACGTCATCCGCGTATGCCACGACTTTGATACCTCTACCGTTTAATTCAGCTAGTATTCTATCCAGGGCACAAACCCAAAGTAGAGATGATAGAACACCCCGCTCCTCCTTGGGGGGTGCCTCTGTTTAGGTATTTGATCAGCGAACTTTTCCCCAGTTCAGCGCTGATCGCCCTTGAATGGAGCATTGTTGTTATCCAGCCGCAGATGTCTACATTAACTCCAAGGTATTCTAGCGATTCCCGGATCGCATCTATTCGGATGTTTTTGAAGGCCCCCTCAATATCCATGATGGCCGCCAGTATATACTCTTTGTGTTCTATGGGCTTTTTCACCGTCCTTACAACCTCATGGAGTGCCGTGGAAGTGGTAGGCCTATGTCCGCCCGACGTCCGGTAATCCTGCCACAAGGTCATCACGTGACACGATTTGTCATGGACCAGTACCACCGCCGAAGACATCATCAAAATGATAGTCTAGTAATAAATTAACTACGCCAAAAGTTCTGGATTCCCAACGCTCGAAGTTTATTGAAACCTGTCAAAACAAAATGTACAGTTTGCATCGCTGAGAGCATGCCTAGAAGGATTCAAGCAGTTATTGATGCAAAGGGTATACTAAGTACTAACCGCTCAAAATACAATTTTAAGTAAAAGTCACAAAACTTATCATACACGGTGTATTCATGTTTCATAGCATTATTTTTTATATGCGTGTGTAAATATGCAATTAATAGCAGATTTTGTTTGTTTTTTGATACATTAACTTAAATAAAGAAAAAAGTTTTGAATTCACATCTCAGGTGTTTTTATTTCCTTACGGTCAGTGTCCCTTGCATAAAGCGTGATCAGTTTTGTGAGTAACTGTATGGTACGTCTGGGACCAACCTGAGAGCAGCGGGAGCCCACTTTCTAAAAATTATGATTTTGTATGGGAGCCTCATTAAAGGTTGGAGATGGGGATACATACCCCCTATCTCCAACCGAAAAAAATATTCTGGAGGAAAAATTAGTGGAGCAGCTGTGGAGCAATTTATGGAGATTTTATTTTCAAAAATTTAAAAAGAAAGGACATTTTATCTATATACACATTTATAAATAAATTAATACTAAAATAAAAATATTTTGAATTTAGTTTTATGAACTAATAATTTTCATTGTTAATATGAAGTTTTTTAAAATCCGTTTGTATGGGAGGTGGTCGAAGTTTTAGTCCAATTTAATTCATAAAATTTTGCACAGTAGATTCTTTACTCATACAATAACTGTATACCATGTTTCATTTATGTACGACCACTCCTTCTATTTTAGTTACTCCGCTATATGAACTCGTAACACTGTGCGTCGTGTTTGTTTTGTCGGACGTGGGCTGCATCTTACGAATCTCTTCGTAAAATTTCATCTGTTCCTTAAGCTCTCTGATAGTTTGAGCCTGGTACAGCACGGTCTTGTTGAATCTTGAATCGGGGATCCGCCCGATAAAATAATCGATGAGGCTGGCTTCATCCAGGTTGATACGTTTTCCCAGTTCCATCAAACAGTAAAGATACTCGCGTAAAGTCTCGTTGAAGTGTTTACGCCTGTTCTTCAGCATTCGGTGAACTCTTCAATTACCAACTGACCAACTGTTGATATTGACTTGGCTCCTAAAAGTTTTGCCGCTCCTCTCAGAAGTTGTTGGCCATGCACATATTTTTGGAAATCCGACCAAATTACAGTTAATGCATTCAATTAAAATTCTTAGATCCAATGGATATCCACTGCTTCTTCTCCCGTATATGGGCTTAATGCATCGCTTAAGTTTCCCAATGGAGAGCATTGGTCCGGCTTCATTATCATGAACAGACGGGTAAGACACGTCAAAGTTGATTTCGGTAGTGACACGTTCAAATGTTCCAACAGCCTATTCTGCAAATCCCGTTTTTGAGTGAACCGATCAGTTGCAGTTCGTTCACCTTAATGAACTAGTTCTTTAGTTCACTAGTTCATTTAGTTCAATTACCGAAAACAATAATTTGATTACTCTAAACAGAGTATAATTTTTATTATAACAGTCATGTACAAAAGAAAATGTGATACTAAATTCACAGAATACTTGCATACTTATATACTTATATAAGTATACATACTTATTCAGCTTTTTCAATGGATGGCACTCATTTGCACTATAGTTAATCTTACTTTACAACTAATTGTAACAACTTGTTTCCGGATAATGTTTTCCATGTTGGTAGTTACAAAGAGACACCATTTGGATCAACTTCTTCATTTCTGATTCTTCCATAATTCGTAGTGAATGATGTCCCTTGGCGATCATCTTGATCAGCTGCTTGTTAATTTGCTGCACTCTTCTGCCAGTTGCTGGTTTACTTGCGAAATGTAAAATTGTTGGTTGCGGATCCACAGCCTGATGGTCTCTCCCCCGTTTCGCTGGTTCTGGCTGGCATGTCATCTGCTAATAACAATAAGTAGTCAATAGCAATCTTTGTTTTCGTAATACATATAATAAACTAGTTGTCGCTGCGCGGGTTAGGCAGCACCGGTACCAAAATACAACCCTGCGTGGTTGTCTGTCGTTTTCGGCAGTCGTTAACATGAGCCGAAGGAAGTCACTCCAATTTTGGAATATTTAAATAAAGTAAACGTTTTTGTCAAGTCCGGAGTTTGCTTTGTTTCTGTCGTCCACACTAGTTGAAACCCCCGAAATTCGGGTGTAAACAAAAAAACTACCATTTCGTTTATGTGACCAAAATGTAATGTATATTACTACATTATAGTACTTTGTGAAATACTTAATTTGCCGTTGTGTTTAATTTATTTGTCAATAATTGCACTCTTATGTCTAATGATGATCGCACCCGACTTAACGCTACCTACAATTGACCATGAGTTAAGCAATCCTCTTTTAAAAAGACTCGAACTCTTGGCAAAGTTTGACCTTGCGATTTGTTAATTGTTATAGCGAATGCTGGAACTATTGGAAATTGGCGACGTTTTAAAACAAATGGAAGTTTTTGCTCGTTTGGTTGCAAATTTATGCGAGGTAGTTTAAGTCGCTGTCCCTGCGCTTCACCGGTTAAAACTTCGCCGTCTTAACAATTTGAATTTGAATTTCTTTTACGATTAGTCGATTCACTAACCCCTCTAATGTGTTGAGGTTCCGGATTAGCATCACCACTGTTCCTATTTTCAATTTTAATTCATGTGGTGCAACAAAATTTGGAACATAGCAGCACCGGCTAGCCTTACAGAAGAACAAAAGCTTGCCAGAAAATGGAAATCGTTTTACAATTTTAGCCTTTCGCCAGCGCAAAAACAACGCATATCGTTTTTACCTCACATCGGATACAAAATCCTTGGCTTTACAATGTGAAATGTGAATGTGTGCACTGGTCAAGCCACCGATGTCGTTAATTTTTAATTATAGCTACAAACTTCCTCCAACAAAGAACTCTAACAACTTTTTTTTAAGATTTGAGTTGCACTCTTAAGAATAACGTGATCAAAACAAAACATAAAAATGCAAAATTTGGGACATAGCAACACTGGCTAGCATCAAAGAAGAACAAAAGAAAATAGAAATTTCAGCCTTTCGCTGGCGCAAAAAGATCAACAACAGCATATCATTTTCTCCTCACAATCATCCGCGACGATGTGCTTTCGCAAACTCGCTGCGGTGTACGCAAACAAAGAGTGCAAATAAAACAACGCTGTGGCATGTAAAGTAACGCTCCACAGAGCGGCCGAAGCCGCAAAGTGCGGCCAAAAGTCCAAAAAAACAAGTTTCTATTTAGGGGTTTTTCACCCTTGAGTTGGCTGCAATGATCCTTCAAGAAACTAAAATCGTTCATAGTGATGACTAATTCGTCACGCCCCTTCCTTTGGCTCAGTTGGAATGTGGCCTTCGCTCGAGCGTCACTCTACAGTTAACACATTTTAAGCGGGTAGCCTAGTATATGAAACTATGCTGCGTAGCGGGCATTACTTGCAAAACAAGCAAAAATTGCGCGATCCAAAATAAATAAAACTTGAAATTTATGAAACTAAAATAATTATATGAAATAATACTTTCAGTTTTATATGAAAACCAATCCGGTAAAAATACCGTCTCCCGCTTTTAAAGTGCCTACATTCAAAAGGTAAAAATACCCGCCCCGCTTATAAGCAGCAGTTTTCACAACGGGTAATTTTACCCGGCCCGCTTTTAATGTGTTAATACACTGAGAACGGTTGTACAGGTGAAAAATTTTATGTAATAAAGAAAATGAAATAAGACCAAATGGAATCCACTTCTGAAGGTGAGTAGAACATGTAAAAAAAGTACTAATTATCAACTGTTAAGTAGTGAATTAGGGAAAACATAAACAATAGTGTCATTTTCTCACATAATTTTTCCGAAAATTAGACTTTTCAAATGATACTGCATTAAAACGCTGCAAAACGCTGCTTTGAAACCTTATTGAAATGATAACTAAATATATTATCTATCAAATAAAACAAGATTCAGCTGCCAAGAGCTGCCTATTCATCTTTTATGCCCTTTTTTCGAAATCAAATTGATAGAGAGCGAGAGAGAGAGAGAACGAAATATACACATGGTGCGTTTCTCTTATCTGAGGCTGCTACCTATAGTTTGGGGAAAACTGTTATACTTGTCCGATAGATAAATGCTTGGACCTAAGAAATCCGAAAACCTTAAACCGTCAAAGTATCAGGTGTTTGCTTCCGCCATTTTCCGATAGGTGGCTGTACCGGCTGAGGCTGGTTGAAATACATAGATGGTAATGCCTTTAAAGTGAGTGTGGACAGTGCCTAACGAATTGTCATCGCCGTTTCAGTGACAGTTGTTCTTGTTTTCGTATTATTCACGCTCGAAAATGTCCGTTTATGTGCCCAATTCTCGCCATTTGCGGGAAGTTTTACTTTTCTGTTACAATTCGAAAAAAAAGGCAGCTGAAGCGCATCGAATGCTCTCAGAAACTTACGGTGATGCTGCTCTGAGTGAAAGAACGTGTCGGGAGTGGTTTCAACGTTTTAAAAATGGTGATTTCGATGTCGAAGACAAACATGGTGGTAGAAGAGAAAAAACCTTCAAAGATGAACAACTAGAGGCATTGCTTGATGAAGATTCGTGCCAAACCCAAGAAGAGCTTGCCGAATCGTTGGGAGTGAGTCAGCAACCCATTTCAAAACGTCTCAAGGCCCTGGGCATGATTCAGAAAGAAGGAAACTGGGTGCCGTACGAGTTGAAACCGAGGGACATCGAGCGCCGTCTATTTGTATGTGAGCAACTGCTTCAAAGACAAAATCGTAAGGGGGTTTTACATCGAATCGTAACCGGTGATGAAAAGTGGGTTCGATACGATAATCCTAAATGCAGAAAATCATGGGGAAAGCCCGGGCATGCTTCTTCGTCGAAGGCAAAACCGAATATTCACGGCGCCAAGGTTATGATTTGTATTTGGTGGGATCAGCTCGGTGTGATTTACTACGAGCTCTTAAAACCGGTTGAAACCATCGCAGGAGATCGCTCTCGAACGCAACTGATGCGCCTTAGTCGGCGCTAAAAGAACAGCGGCCACAATATCAAGAGCGACATGACAAAGTCATCCTCCAACACGACAATGCTCGGCCTCACGTCGCAAAAGTGGTCAAAAAGTACCTGGAAACGCTGAAATGGGAAGTCTTGCCCCACCCGCCGTATTCCCCAGATGTCGCCCCTTCTGACTTCCACCTATTCCGTTCGATGGCACACGGACTGGCAGATCAACATTTTCAATCCTTCGAAGAATTGGAAAAATGGATTGCTTCATGGATAGCGTCAAAAGAGGACTCCTTTTTTCGAGCCGGGATCCGAAAATTGCCGTAAAGATGGGAGAAAGTTGTCGCTAGCGACGGACAATACCTTGAATAATACATCTGTAAGCACTTTTTCGCAATAAAGCTTTTAATTTTGGAAAAAAACGGCGGAAGCAAAGTTGTACACCTGATAGAGCAATTTTTAGAGTGTGAAATAATATCACCAATTTGCACTTTTTTAAAAAGCTGTAAAGCTGAAGTTTTAAAATACGGAAAGGAGCAAATTAATTGAAACTTTTTGCACCAGCATCGTAAAAGAAGCATTTGTAGTAAATAATTAAATATAGAAAAAAAAAATTTGGTTGTTGTTGTTGTTGTCTTTTCATAGGCACTCACTTGAAGCACTGTTTTTATCAAACTTTTTGAACTTTCGATAGAATTAAAAAAAAAGGCCATACTTGCCACGGTTCCGTCTTTGGGAAAATTGTTCACTAGTCTTCTGTGAGTACTGCCCTGAAGAGATCGGGTGCCCGATTTTGCCCGACTGGATTTTACAGCGATTTTTCTGTGGCCACCTCGCGCAATTTTGTGCTTTCGGGTGCGTGCGTTCGAACAAGTTCGTCAAGATTTTGATAGTAAATCAATTACACGCGATTACAATCGTTGCCAGGGCATGCAAATTTGGATTTTGGCTTCATTTAAGAAGTGATACAAGCTTGCAACTCCATAGTAAGTCAACTTTTTTTTGGCGTATATTGCTGTAAGCTCGAAGTAAAGAGTACTTTTGCTGGATGCGCAGTTCGCACGTACGAAAAACAAGTTGGCTTTCATTTCCGGCAATCAGCTATCATGTATCCTTTGATGTAATGCTTTTGTTTTTTACAAAATACTAACACTGTGTCTGACAAAATTTTTTTTTTTAATTTGAGCAAAACTCAGTAAGTCGCCATTAGTCTTTGAGTTGAACCGCGCCAATGAAACAATTAGTTATTGAAAACAAAAAGCAGACCTATATCTATGTGCACTGTCTAAAACCCACTTATGTGTCTGGGCTGTTCAAAAATCCCACAACGCGGGAAAACCTAACAAGGAAGGAACAAGGTGGAAGATCAAATAAAATATCTCGCTACGTTTGAAACTACTGTTGATGGGACAATCGTGCGTGTCAAGTATGATTTATCCTTAACAATGATAGATACCAAAGTGTGTAACTCATTGACAGATACAACTTCTGCTATGCGTTGTTATCTATGTAAGGGCACATCAAAAGATTTCAACGACATTGATGCAATGCTTTAACCAGACATTATTACGGAACACTTGAAATTTGGCATTTCATCGCTTCATTGTTGGATTAGATGTTTCGAGCTTCTGCTACATTTGTCGTACAAATTGAAAATCGAGAAATGGCAGGCTCGTAAGCCAGAAGAAAAACAGTCTGTTGAAAACAAAAAAAAATAATACAAACTGCATTTAAAAAAGAGATGGGGTTAAACGTTGACAAGCCTAAATCTGGATCTGGAACATCGAATGATGGTAATACTGCACGACATTTTTTTGAAAAATATCAACAATCGGCAAAAATAACGGGAGTCGATCAGGACATCATATATCGTTTCTACATCATCCTGCAAGCCATTTCAAGTGGACATGAGATAAATATAGGAAACTTCCGGCAGTATAGTGTAAAGTTGGCTAGAATGATAGTAGACAAATATAATTGGTATTATATGCCAACTTTGATTCATGGTCCAGAAATCATTCAAGATGCCGTTTTGCCTATCGGACAAATGTCGGAAGATGCTCAAGAGGCTTGCAATAAATTTTTTGCCATCTATCGCCTGAACTTCGCTAGAAAGAACTATCGTCAGAAAACAATGGAGGACGTGTTTAAACGATTTTTATTAGCTTCTGACCCATACATTTCAAGTTGCAGAAAGTTGCCAGCAAAACCGATGAAGTCTTTGTCAGCAGATACAATTGATTTACTGTTGTCTCCATCTATTGATGCGGAAGAAGTGTTGGAAAGTACTGATTGTAGTTCGGCCTCTGAGACAGAGACAGATGTAGATGCTGACGATCTTGCTGATAACGAAAATTTTTTTATGTAATTAAAACTAAATAATCTATTTTGCTGTATAACCTACAATTTTTAAATTGACATGCATCTTGATTATGTTCTAGAATATACGCTATTTCACGTGAGGGGTGGCCAATAGGGGTGGAAGGGGGTGGATTTTCAAATTTTTAAAATCAAATTCATAATCAGCGACCCCGAAAACATATAAATTGACATGCATCTTGATTATGTTCTAGAATATACGCTATTTCACGTGAGGGGGTGGCCAATAGGGGTGGAAGGGGGTGGATTTTCAAATTTTTAAAATCAAATTCATAATCAGCGACCCCGAAAACATATAAATTGACATGCATCTTGATTATGTTCTAGAATATACGCTATTTCACGTGAGGGGGTGGCCAATAGGGTGGAAGGGGGGTGGATTTTCAAATTTTTAAAATCAAATTCGTAATCAGCGACCCCGAAAACCCCCGAGTAAGAAATTTTGAATCAATTACTTGATTTTTCGAGTTTTGGCCAGCTTTTTGGGAATCGGCCGCATTGTGCGCTCTCACCACATGCGTGTGTGGAACGTGTGGGTTCCATGCACGATTTCGTTTGTTTGTTTATTCCCATCTTCTCGCTCAAGCGCACAGCTTTCTGATTGGATCTGATAAACGTAAAGAGCAATGCTGTTTCCAATATGGGAATTAATGCAACTTTCGATGTAAATATCTCCAGAAAGCAAAGAGCGAAAATAAAACAACGCTGAGGCATGTAAAATAACGCTCTCACCAGAGTTGCCGCTTTTGGTCTTTTCGAATTTAAACGAATTTCGATCCGTTGATGTGATGTGAATATCTTTTCATTAGTACAAAAAATTTATTGGAAAAAAATGAAATTGTTACTTAAAAATTAATTTTAAGATAGCACAAATTTTTAAATTGGTCAGTTGTGGTCAGATTTCGTCGGAAAAAAAAATTTGTCAAGTACAGACATCTATATATGTATATTGCCATATCGGTTAACGGATTCAAAGTGCCTTTTATGTAAAACACCTTTAGCTACGCGCATATCACACTACTCAGTGCTACAGTTATCCGTACGATTTCGCGACTTTGCTTTTTTTTCTATTTCTGTTATACGTGCACATCCGTAGTGCAACAACAACCACTAGTGCATACGTACATATCTGCCAAGCAGGGACGGACGCAGGGGGGTGGTCCGGGGGGTCCGGACCCCCCCGAAATCTCAGACTTTTTCAAAACCCCTTACAGCACACGGTCTTTCAACCGCATAAACTAAATCCACATCACAAGTTGGTACATTACAAATATGATTCATTCCACTTTATTTCGTAATTTTCAGTTTATTTTCACAACTTTTCTGGTCAAGATCACAGTAGTAATTGAGTGTTATTATCATGCCACATGTATTAATAGTACTATCGTTAGACGACTCGCAACCTACTGTAGATGAGAAAGATGCATTTTTCGTTTGTTTATTTTTTGACAGTTTGACAGAAAAAGTACCAAAACGTTTGCAATAGAAGATTTTACAGCCAGATATACAGGCTTCTTCAAATTTGTGGGACACTACCGGTCACAGTTGCCTCTAGTGAACGGTCCTTCTCCACTTTGCGAAGGTTAAAAACTTACTTGCGCAACCGGACTGGAGAGGAACGACTGAATGGACTGGCGCTTCTTAACATTCACAGAGATGTGAATGTTACCAGTGATCAAATTCTGGATATTCTCGCAAAAAGAACAAGAAGAATTGACATCACTCTGTAAATAGTCTGCCTAATATTAAAGGCAGTAGATCATATTGTTACGAATACTAAGTCTAGTGGGCGGTCACGTATCTCTGGATTGTGTGATTTGAAAATAAAACACAGTCAGTTTCTTAAACGCAGACAATAAAATACACCAACAGTCACTTTATTATTCACAGTTTACACTTTACTGTTCGTACACTTAAGTATTTGCTTAATTATTCCGTGTGGCAACTTCACTTGTCAAAACCAGACTGACTCGCTGCACCGCATCTGGCCACCTTTTATACTCTGTCCGGCCGTCGCGCAGATCGTTCTCGCACGTTGCCAGATTGGACTAGAAGTTTCCCTGATGACCGCGACCATCGTTGCCAGGTTGGACTAAAAGTTATTATCGCGGCCGTCGTTGCCAGATTGGGTTATAGCACGGCACGTAGCGGCAGGGTTGCTTTGCACCGCGACAGACTGTCTCATCGTTACACTGCCCACCACTTAGACTTGTTCGTCCCGAACAAGTGCCGAGGCTCCGCTGTGATGAGGCGCCAGGCGCTCCAAATGGACTACCTTCAGCTTGGCGCCTCTATTGCTGCAACGTTGAATCCGGTATACCACGTCGTTAATCCTAGTCACGACTTCGTAAGGTCCTTCCCATGACGCTTGAAGTTTCGGAGACAAACCTTTCCTCCGCTGCGGGTTGTAGAGCATTACCAAATCGCCTTCCTGGAACCCTGCTGGGTTAGCCCGAAGATCGTATCTGGCTTTCGCCTTATCGCTGACCAGTTTGGTGCGGCTCCTTATAAACTGGTGAATTTCCTCCAGTTCCGCCCGCTTATTGGCCACGTAGTCTGTCTTAGCGCCTCCCGTCGTGCTGACTACCCCGAACTTCAAGTCAGCGGGTAACCGCAACTCTGTTCCGAACACTGCTCGGGCTGGAGTGAGTGAGGTCGTGTCGTGCGGGGCTGACCTATACGCCATCAGGAACAGGGGGATATGCGTGTCCCAATGCTTTTGATTCCTGCCTACCACTTTCCGCAGGTATTCCGGTTAAAGTTCCAGTGTCCGGTTAAAGCGTTCCACCATGCCGTCGGACTGTGGGTGCAAAGGAGTGGTACGCGTTTTCTTTATCCCCAGCAGCTCACACACTTCCTTGAATACCGCAGACTCGAAATTCCGGCCTTGATCTGAGTGCAACTCCAACGGAACTCCGAACCTGGCTACCCAGTTGTTTACCAGCTTTTCCGAGATCGTGGTGGCCTCCTGGTTAGGAATAGGGTACACTTCGGGCCATTTGCTGAAGTAATCCATTACGACGAGCACATATTTGTTGCCTAGAGTGCTAGTTGGGAATGGGCCGGCGACGTCCATTGCAATCCGCTCGAAGGGCGCTCCCACGTTGTACTGCTGCATGCGGCCTCGAGATTTTCTTGTCGGCCCTTTCGCGGCTGAACATCGGTCGCAGCTCTTAATCCACTCGGCTACAGACTCCTGACATCCTACCCAGTAGAATCGTCTTTTTATTTTGGCGACGGTTTTGGTGATGCCTAGGTGCCCTCCACTGGAGTCGTTATGGTATGCCTCGATGACCTCGTTGATTCTGCTTTTCGGCACTACCATTAGGGGGTTGCTGGTACGACCATCCGCGCTCTCCCATTCGCGGTACAGGCAGCCTTCCTTCAGCTGCAGACTTTTCCACTGTGCCCAGTAAGCCTTAGCGATCGGGCTTTCACCAGCCATCTCCTGCCAGTCTGGACGTGCGCCTTGCTCCTTGCCTTCGACGATTTTTGCAAGATCCGCATCCTCATGCTGGTCTTTTTGTAGCCTCTCCGCAGACCACTCTTCCTCTGGCATGACGCTGACCAACCGGACGTCCACTATCTGTTCTTTGCTTTCGGCTCGCGAGCATTGCCTGCATTCGACTTTGCACGGACGGCGGGACAAGGCATCGGCATTTCCATGGCTACTGCCCTTGCGATGCTCTATCGTGTAGTCGTAGCTCTGCAGTCGCTCGATCCACCGCGCCAAATGCCCTTCAGGATCTTTAAAGTTCAGGAGCCATCTCAATGCCGCATGATCTGTGCGCAGGCGAAACTTTTGTCCGTACAGGTATTTGTGGAAGTGTTTCACGCAGTCCAATACCGCCAGCAGTTCTCTCCGGGTCACACAGTAATTGCGTTCCGGTTTCGATAAAACCCTACTGTAGTACGCTATCACTTGTTCCTGGCCGTCTATTATCTGTGATAGCACACCGCCAATACTACTCCCGCTTGCATCTGTATCCAGCACAAACATCTCCCCAGGCACGGGGAAGGCCAGAACTGGGGCACTGCACAGTTTTTCCTTCAGACGTGCAAAAGCCTGTTCCTGCTCCTCGTTCCACTCAAAAGCTTGGCCCTTTTTCGTCAGTTTGTGCAGGCTGCTGGCTATGTTCGCGAATCCCGGAACAAATCGGCGGTAGTATGTGCACAGGCCCAGGAAACTGCGGAGTTCGTGTAGATTGCGTGGCCGGGGCCACTCCTTCACCGCCGTGATTTTGCCTTCATCCGTATGTACTCCGCGGGCGGAAACCGTATGACCCAGATACTTGACCTCCTTTTGGAACAGCGAGCACTTCTTTGGGTTGAGTTTAAGCCCGGCTTTTTGTATCCGCTCAAATACCTCCTTCAGCTTTCCCAGGTGGTCGTCGAAGCTTTTACCCATTACGATTATGTCGTCGAGGTACACCAGACACGTCCGCCAATGCAGCCCTTTTAGCACGCGTTCCATTAGCCGCTCGAATGTTGCTGGTGCGTTGCAGAGTCCAAACGGCATGACGGTGAACTGCCACAAACCATCGCCAACACTGAAAGCCGTTTTCTCCTTGTCCTTGTCTGCAAGCTCTACCTGCCAATAGCCGCTGCGTAAGTCGAGCGTGGAGAACCACTGCGTGCCTGACAGTGTGTCCAGGGTGTCATCGATCCGAGGTAGTGGATAACTGTCCTTCTTGGTCACATCATTGAGCTTCCGATAGTCCACACAAAATCGGGTACTGCCATCTTTTTTCTTGACTAGCACGACCGGCGAGCACCAGGGGCCCGAAGAAGGCTCTATGACCTTGTCTTTCCGCATGTTCTCGATCAAATTGGTGACCTCCTCCCTCTAGGCCAGAGGAACTCGTCTTGGCGGTTGGCGAATCGGTTTTGCACTTCCGGTGTCGATGTTGTGCTTCACTATGGCTGTTCTTCCGCCTGCTTCTGCCGCAAAAATTGACCCATAGTGCTGCAGGAGTGACCTCGCCTTCTGTTTCTGCTTGGCCGTCAACTCGCTGCTCCACTGGTTCTCCTGCGGTATGGCGTCCATGTTAAAACCGCTCTTCTTATTACCTCCAGGCGGGCTACTCTCGCAATTGACCACTGCTACAGCTTCCTTACACTCGCCAATTACCTCATCTTTTCCGACATATCTGGGTGCATTCAGGGGGTTCAGTATTCTGACTGGTATCCTGCCATTTTTAGGTTCCACTAATGTACGTCCGATGATGATGTTGTCGTGTCCTTGTTTCGGTGCTTCTACTACCCACAGCCGACTCGTCCCATCGTCGTCGTCCACCTTTGCCCACACAATCGCCTCAGAATTCGCTGGTATCCTCCTGTGTTGACACGATACAACCTTCCTTACCGCCACGCTTCGCTCATAGCCGGTGTGCAGCGGGAATTCAACGTTGGCATATCTCAGCACATTTTCCTTCAGGTCCAGCGTAAAACCGTGCCTAATCATGAAATCCACGCCGATAATCACGTCGTCCATTATATCCGCGACGATGAACTCATGTTCCAGGCTGCTGGTGCCGATAGCAATCGTTTTTGTAACTTTACCTCTTACCGGCGCGCGCTCGCCAGTCGCAGTCCGCAGCTGTATGCCATGCAGCGGTTCCCAGTTCTTCAGCAGCTTCCTTTTTATGATCGAATATGATGCTCCAGTATCCAGTGTCAACACGAACAACTTTCCATCTATCCTTACTTCAATTGTCAAGCTGCTGGGCTGTCGTTTCAGCTGTGAGACAAGGACGGTGGGGCGGCAGATTGTGGGGATCAGCTCACGCCCCTTTGGGCTGACCCGTTTTAGTTTAACGACTCGCCGTCCTCAGCCCTGCGATTGTTGGCTGGGCCTCGATTGTCAGTATTCCTCGCTTCAGGCGATTGCGATCGGGAACGGGAACGCCTCTTCCGTTGGCGGCAGTCTCGTGATATGTGGCCCTGCTTGCCACATACCCAGCAGACAACTTTAGAGGAGACCACTCGTGGCCTGCCCGGTATCTCAGAGCTTATGGCCTGGATCGGAATGTCGTTGTCCGCCTGAATCTGGCGTATCCTTGCAGGGGCATACCGAGTGCTCCCAATCCATGCCGCTTCATATGTCATCGCGCTGGTCACCGTCTCCTTGAATGTCGGCTTGCCCATCATCAACGAACTGCGACGCGTTTCTGGATCATGAAGACCTTCAATAAACGACTCAATCTTCATCCTCTCGAGATCATCAGCACCAAATTTTGGGTAGCACAACTGTACGAGCCGCTCAATGTCTGCTGCATATGTCTGCAGCGCCTCGTTGCCTCTTTGCTTGCGGTTCTTCAGCTCACAGTAGTATAGCGCATGGTTGTGCTCGTTGCTATACTTCGCTGCCAACGCTCTCATGATGGCACCGTAATCACTTCTTAAACATTCTGGAACTGATTTGATCACCTCGGCCGCAGGACCTTTCAGCGCCAGTGCCAACCTCCGACCTTTCCTGACATCTGTCCACTGATTTTCCAAAGCAGCCAAGTCGAATTGCAATTTAAATGTATCGAACGGCGCAGCACCATCATAAGTAGGCACTTCTGTTCTGCCAGCAAAACCGTCCTGAACCGGTGGCAAACATTCTCGTGGCTGTACCTCTCGAAGTCGTTCGTCTATCTTTCTGTGCATCGAATCTTCCAGACTGTCCACTCGTTTGTTCAAGGACTCATCCAGGTTGTCAACTCGTTTGTCCCAATTGTCCATGCGCGTCTCAAGATGCTCAACTTTCCCGTTCAGCCTATTGGAGATTTCCTCCACCTTCTGCTCTATGCGCTCAGAATTTTTCTCGACTTTTGCCGAAATTTCGAGATTCGTAGTTTCCAGCTTCGCTGCCATTTCACGGTTGGAAGTCTCGAACATGCCTTTAAGTGCAACCATTAGCTGGCTCATGTCCATTGCTTGTGGCGGCACAGCCGCTGCAGTCGTACTTTGCATCGACGCCGCACCTGCAGGCGATTCCTCCATTTTGGCCGACGCCTCTTGTTCTTGCGCTCCGAACTCGTGCACAGTCCAATCGACGCCTCGTTCCTCACATGCTTCTCGCAAGCGCAACTGCAACTCCACCTTTCCGCCAGCAGTCGGCAAATTCCAGGCAGCCAGCTCCTTCTTCAGCTGGTCCACCTTCAGCAGCTCGAATTTCACCATGTCCGTGCTTTTATAATTTTATTTCTTTAGTTTTTTTTTTTTATCTTCAATTTTCCACAATCCCACTTCTGACACCAAATGTTACGAATACTAAGTCTAGTGGGCGGTCACGTATCTCTGGATTGTGTGATTTGAAAATAAAACACAGTCAGTTTCTTAAACGCAGACAATAAAATACACCAACAGTCACTTTATTATTCACAGTTTACACTTTACTGTTCGTACACTTAAGTATTTGCTTAATTATTCCGTGTGGCAACTTCACTTGTCAAAACCAGACTGAGTCGCTGCACCGCATCTGGCCACCTTTTATACTCTGTCCGGCCGTCGCGCAGATCGTTCTCGCACGTTGCCAGATTGGACTAGAAGTTTCCCTGATGACCGCAACCATCGTTGCCAGGTTGGACTAAAAGTTATTATCGCGGCCGTCGTTGCCAGATTGGGTTATAGCACGGCACGTAGCGGCAGGGTTGCTTTGCACCGCGACAGACTGTCTCATCGTTACAATATGTATTGCAATTTCATCATTTGATTCGTGTGCTGTCAATTAATGCTTCTTATACCATGATTCTTCTTATGCCTATGAAACCGGTAATTATTTTTGAAAAAAACACGTTCATTGTGAGGAAATGATTACAATTTTATTCTTCAAAGTAATGGCCATCGCTAGCTACACATTTTTCCCATCTCTCAGGCAATTTATGGATGCCTCGCCAAAAAAATGTTTCGTCTTTTGCCTGAAACCAATCATCGATCCATTTTTTGGCTTCTGCGTGAGAATTGAAGCGCTGTTCCGTTAATGCGTGGCCCATCGATGCAAACATGTGATAATCCGAAGGCGCCAAGTCTGGTGAGTAAGCCGCATGAGCAAAAGCTTCCCAGTTGTACGATGCAACCAATTCTTTGGTGGCTCTAGTGCGGTGTGGTGGTGCGTTGTCATCGAGGAAAATCACTTTGTGTTGCCTGGCTTCATATTCTGGGCGTTTTTGGCGTATAGCACGGTTCAAATCGGCCAATTGTTGTTGGTAACGTTCACCGTTAACCGTTTCATCAGGTTTTAGAAGGTTTTTTTCTTCAAATGGTAACACAAAATTAACTGTGTCCGCAAATCGTAATTTGTAGGCACGTAATCCGACATTTTCCGGAGCGTCAAACAATGCGTTGTTGGATGAAACTTGACGAATTGTGAACTGAATATTGTTGACATATGACAGAAGAAGTAAACATGACATTTGGTACGGTTCCGAAGTTTATAAATATTCGGCTATTTACCGCTAGATGCCGTTACCGGTTTTATATGCGCATACCTGGTATTATAAAATATTATAACGTTAAATGAAATTCCAATTGAGTGAAAATAAATTTTTTTTTAATTATGATCACAATTTTTAGCTACTTTTACCCAAAAATTGATTTTGTCTTGTGTTTATTTTTTGGAAAATAAAACTCGCAAACCGCCAATCAACACGCGATTCAATCACAATATAAGTTATAAATCATAAGTTATAAATATTAAGTTTGTCAAACACAACTGTTTAATTATCCAAATTTTTCGATCGGACCCCCCCAAAATTTTTTTCTGCGTCCGTCCCTGCTGCCAAGCACTAACAATTGCTGGTACGTACATACGAAAGTAAAGCACAAGTAGGCCTTGCGTGAATAAATTTTTTTGGCATTTCAGCATTCGTTTATGCATTGTGCACCTTCTCCTGAAGTACGAGGTGACACATAAAACCTTCAATTTTTTTAAATCAACCTTTTTGCGTAATATAAATTACTTCGATTTACCTATTAACTGCACTTACATTTTTTAAGTGCATAAGCGAAATATTATAACATTATATAATAAAGCAAGCGTTGAATTAATTTTCTATTCTACCTTTTTCACTATCTCGTGTCGCACATTTTTTGAGTCTATCTTTTGCATTTAAACTTTGTTGCGCTAAGGTGAAGCAGTTTGGGCTACTTCGATTTTACTTTTTTTGATTTTGTTTTCTATTCAAATCAAAATGTCCAAACTTGACGATTTCACCCGTGCTTCTGATCGCGTTTTCAAATTTGAAAATGCTTTTACGGAAACTCCATCTAGTAGCCATAGCAAATTCACTTCAGATATTCAAAGCTCCGAGCTAAAGGAGTTCAATATGAAAAATGTCAAATGTATTTTGAATCGCAAGCGAAAAGAAGTGCTGATGATATCGCTGTTGTTGATTCGAAATATAATAGCACGTATCGCACATACGTTTCATGTTTAGCTAAGACTAATGAAAAAATTCATGACTTCGATCTCACTTCATCTTGTCCTCGTCATACATCCACTCTCGATGGTTCTGCTTCATCAGAACCTATTTTAAACAATAATATTGCACTTCCGCCTTGTGATACTGAAGTTTTTAAGGGCGACTATGCGTCTTGGTCAACTTCTCGCGATTTGCTTACAGCCATCTATATAAGGAACAATCGTTTAACCATCACCCTGTCACCATTAACATTTGTTAATATTTCAAATTTTGATTTTGCTATAACTTTTTAGTTTTAAGTCCGATTTTCATGCGGCTTCGGCTCAGTGGCCATTTTATCAAGCTCTTTCTAAATATGTAATCAGAAAACTTAAGTTTTATTTTTTCCATCTTTTTTTTAAAATAAAAATGTTTACTCCTATTTTGGTTACAATTAACATATTCAAAATTCAATGCTCAAATTTGGATATGTGATGTGGAATTACCTAAAAATCTTAAATACAAAATTTTGTGAGAATATCTTTGAAAATGCACTTTTTATGGAATTTCTTTAAAAAAAAGCAACAAACTCGCCCACATTGTGGGGGCTGAAACCCCATTCATCCCTTTTCCCCCTTCCACGTTTGAACGTAAAATCTCTTAAGCACAGTCCATTTTACGTTTTTGCTTACCAACTTAGCTCAAAAAATCAAAACTCTCTTTATAAAACGGATGAAAAGAAAAATATTAACATATGTTAATAGTGACAGTGTGAAGGTTAACTAATGTTGAAAAACTGTATCACCTCATTCAGAAAACAAGTGGAGAAGCGAGAGAAATAGTGCGAAGGTCCCCTTTGACCAATGACGGTTTCGAGTTCGCCTAGAATAATTTAAACCAAGCCTTTAATAAAAAAGGAATTTTGGTCAATACCCAAATTAAGTTTCTCTTTGATTTACCTGCTCCGTCTTCTGAGAGTGGTTCTGGTCTTACAGACGGCATTAATTCTTGTTTAAACACTCTACAATTATATGACGTAAATACTTCCGATTGGGATCCAATTATTATTTACATGTGTATGCAGCGTTTACCTCAACGCACTATTGCCTTTTGGGAGCAAGGTGTTAAAGATAAATCTGCTTTACCAAAGTGGTGCGAACTCGACGAGTTTCTCACTACACGGTACCGAACTCTCGAATGCGTCGACGAGTTAAAAACTTCTAATCTCAATAAATCAAATTCGAATAAATCTGTACCTACTGAGGTTAGCTGTTCTAAAAGAATCACACATACTTTTCACGCAAATGTTGTTGATTCAAGTTGTATTCTTTGCAAACAACCACATATTTTGCGCAATTGTAGACGATTTCTTAGTATGCAAGTTTGCGACCGTTTTTCCAACGTTAAGCGTTTTCAGTATTGTTTAAACTGCCTATCGAAAGGCCATCAGTTAAAGGATTGTAAAAGCGCTTACAACTGTTCCGTATGTAATCAACGCCACCATACGCTGTTACATCGCGAATCACCTTCTTCTACGAAGACTCAGTCGGGATCACGTCCCACTAATACTACTTCTAGATTGCCTGCGCCAACAGAGTTACGCTCCGCAGGGCCAGAATTTCAACCTTCGAGTGCTTCTTCGGAGCTTCGCTCCAATCAGCCTCATATTTCGTCGAATGCTCCTTTGTTAGCTCGAACGAGTGAGCATCTTAGCTTTCATCAAAAAATACAGTCCACTAATACATCTTCTAATAGTGATTCTACGAATCTTGCGTTTCCACGAAACCAACGTGTCCTTTAGGTACGGCACAAATCTATATATGCCATTTGAATACAAATTATTCTGCTAGGGCGTTAATTGATCCAGGATCAGAAGCCTCTTTTATTTCTGATCGCCTTCGACAATTGATTAAGCTTCCTACGTTTTCTACACAAGCTAGTATATCTGCTGTTAATCAATCGCTTTCCGCAAGCGCCAACAAACTTAGCTCATTTGTTATCGGTTCACCTACGGATCCAAACGTCAAAATAGAATCCTTCGCTTTCATAATAATAATAATAATTGATTGACACGACAGCCCGCTTACGCGAGACTAAGGCCTAGCTTCCCGCAACCACCCGTGTTGTGCGTGTGAATTTTGTACGCGGGTGGAAGGGACCTACAGTTTTATGCCGGTTCCGAACGGCAGGTTGGGAGCTTTTTCATAGGCAATTTTTACTCTCAGAGGTTTGCCATTTCCAGCTGAGAGGGCAGCCACCGAAAGAGAAAACGAGTTTCCCGTTTTTTTTTAGGTGTTACTACATGCAGTATTCGATCTTGCGTCGCTCTGCATGCGACTCGCTGGACCGCGCACTAACCAACTGAGCCACGGCGGCCGCTTTCATACTTCCACAAATTACTGGAAATTTGCCATCGTATACAGTCGATTCTCGACTGTGTCACAAACTACCTAAACTCGCTTGGGTAGATGCAAATTTTTGGAGGACTTCCGCCATAGACGTTCTTATCGGAGCCGATTTGTATTTTCAGGTGATGCTTAATCGAATTCATCGAAATCTACTTGGAAGTCTGACAGCTCAACAAACCGTTTTCGGATGGACTCTCACTGGCCCCATTCCAGTTTCCGAAGTCATGTGTTTTGCGACGAGAGTAGACATTTCAACAGAATCTGGGTTGGACAAAATTTCTTTCTCGCTTTTTGGAGATTGAAGAACCTCCTAAGAAAAAGATTCTATCAGATGCAGATCAATGGTGTGAGGAAAACTATATCGCTACTACTCGGCGGAACGAAGACTGGAGATACACTGTCTCTCTACCCTTCAAAATTAATTATCCCAACGAGCTTTATTTGGGAGATTCTCGCAATAGAGCCTTACGGCAATTCCTTCGTAACGAAGCTTCGCTTCTTAAAAAACCAGATTTCAAAGTTTTATACGATCAGGTAGTTGACGAATACTTACAGATATCACATATGAAATTAGTCGATCCACCATTCACCAAGAGTGAGGCCGCATGTTGCTATCTTCCGCATCATGCTATCATAAAACCAGAAAGTCTTACGACAAAACTTCGTGTTGTTTTTAATGCTTCTAATAAAACTTCTAATGGCAATAGTTTAAATGATGTGTTGTACGTCGGTCCGGTCTTACAGTCTGACTTAGCCCTACTCCTCCTAAGATGGAGACTTCTTCGATTTGTTTTCAATAGCGAAAATGTATCGAAAAATGCTCGATCCGAAGCACTTTCCATTTCAACGCATTCTACATCGATCTTCTCCAGAGGTCGAGGTCTCTGACTACGAGTTACAAACTGTAACCTTTGGTGTCAACTGCGCTCCATATCTTGCGATTCGCACTCTCTTCCAACTTGCAGACGATTCTCAAGATACTTATTCCTTCGCCGCACATATTCTTCGACGATCCATGTATGTCGACGATGTTCTCGCCGGTGCACATGATCTGCCTACCGCCATAAAGTCTCGAAATGAACTCATAGACTCTTTATCTAGTGCTGGATTTTACTTACGAAAATGGACTTCAAATTGTAAAGAAGTTCTAGTCGATCTTCCGAAAGAGCATCTATTGAACGAAGAATTCTTACATTTCGAAGATTCAAGTTCTACAAAAGCTTTAGGGGTACGATGGAACGCTTGTACAGACAATTTTAATTTCAAGATCCTTACTATTGAGCGTAAGGATTCGCAGACCAAAGAGAGCTTTTATCCATGATTGCCAAATTGTTTGACCCGGTCGGATGGCTTGCACCGGTAGTTATTGTTGCCAAAAATTTGATGCAACTGGTCTGGCTTGAGAACATAGGTTGGGATGATTGCCTTTCTGAGACCCTTGAAAGAAAATTGCAGCAATTTTTAGGTGGATATATGGATATAAACTTGATTCAAGTACCACGCTGGGTGAACTATTCTCTGCAAGATGAAGTTCAAATTCATGCTTTCTCCGATGCTTCCGAGAAAGCATACGGGGCGGTGATTTTCATTCGCGTTCGTAAATCGTCTAATAGTTTCTACTCCCACTTGCTTACGTCGAAAACAAAAGTCGATCCAGTCAAAACCGTCTCGTTGGCAAGATTAGAATTATGCGGTGCAGTGCTTTTATGTGACATGCTCGATTCACTTCTACCCGAACTTGATATCAAAGTTCACGATGTCTTCTGTTGGACTGATTCAACAATTGTTTTGCGGTCTTACTCCATCGTTATGGTGGCATGGCCAACACTGAGTCGGATGAATGCAGGAAATGCAAAGAAAATGGTACCAAGGAAACCCTGGAGCACATACTTTGCTCCTGCCCGGCCATCTCAAGACTACGCTTTACTTACTTCGGGGCCCCATTCTTCTCTGTCTTGGGAGAGGTCCCCACGCACGACATTAAATCGCTGCTGAACTTCGCTAGGAACACCCACATTCTCGCCGATCACTTCTACGACGATCCGCAACACTAAGGAGCTCGAACTGGTATCGCTAAGGACCCAATGGGGTCTATGCGTGGCCAACCAGGCCAGCCAGCTAACCTAACCTAACCTACCATTAAATGCAAATATAAGTTTGATTACAGCAGCAAAGAGCAATGACAAATATTTTTTAAAAAGCAAATAGTCTTTGAAAAGCACATAATTTTAATAATTGATTGGCACGACAGCCCGCTTACGCGAGACTAAGGCCTAGCTTCCCGCAACCACCCGTGTTGTGCGTGTGAATTTTGTACGCGGGTGGAAGGGACCTACAGTTTTATGCCGGTTCCGAACGGCAGGTTGGGAGCTTTTTCATAGGCAATTTTTACTCTCAGAGGTTTGCCATTTCCAGCTGAGAGAACAGCCACCGAAAGAGAAAACGAGTTTCCCGTTATTTTTTTTAGGTGTTACTACATGCAGTATTCGATCTTGCGTCGCTCTGCATGCGACTCGTTGGACCGCGCACTAACCAACTGAGCCACGGCGGCTGCTTGAAAAGCACATATGTAAATTAATTAATTAATTTATTTATGTTTTCGTATTTATGTTTTTATGGTTACGTGTTTTGTGTTGTCGCACTCTGAAATCTAAAAATGTATGATTGTTTATAGTGTTATTTGCTGCCCTTCAAAGCCATTTTAAAAAGATGGCAAGCCTAACTGCGGTGCTCCTATGCATCTACGCATAGTGAGGCGTCCGTGGCCAAAATTAAAAAAAACCATTATTTGGAAAAAAATAAGTATACACGATCGAAGCCAAATCCAACTAAATCCAAAAAAAATTTAAGTTTTGTGGTCTCTCGCAGGTTTTAAACTTTATGTATTGCCTATACACAAATTTAAGGATAAACAGAAATTAAACCTTGCGAAACTAAAGAGGTTTTTTCTTATGGTTACAGTTATTTTTTTAATATACCTTATTTTTTATTTTATGTTATAGGTTTTTAAAGTATGTTAATGCTTTTGTTTTTTTTTGGTTATTACTGTTCGCTAACTGTCGTTATTTAAACGTAGAGCCATTTTGAGCCCTAGCAAAAGTTTAAGTGCAAACTTCAAATTTGAATATCTCAAAAAGCCCTAGGGAGCCTTTCCAATTTCGATTGTTTCACGAAATTACAAGTATAGGATTTTCCAACAAGAGTGTTATTTTGAATCACCCGGTATTTCGGTAGCTGTCACTTTTGAAGCTTTTATTCTTTGACATTTGACAAGTAGAAACTACGCCATTACGATACACGCTTCAACAACGCATTGAAATTCACTACAAAAATGGTGAAAATCTTGCAGTCACAGTTCGCAAAACTAAAGCATTTTTGGATCGTCGTTAAGCACCTTGTCGGAAATTGGTGGAAAAATTCGAGCTGTTGGGACAAGTTAGTGATGTGAAGGATAAAACCCGTGCACGTCGCTCAAGAACAACTGAGATCATTGCTGCTGTAGCCCAAAGTGTTGAAGAAAACCCAGGTTTGTCGATTCCTCGTCGTTCTTTGGAATTGGGCATTCAAAAAACGTCATTACACCGTATTTTGCATAAAGACTTGGGTCTTAAGGCTTATAAAGTTCAGTTAACACAAGAACTCAAGCCGACCGATCATCAACAACGTCGTTTCTTTGCTGATTGGGTCCTTGAAATGCATGAAAATGATCCGGAATTCCATCGAAAAATCATCTTGACTGATGAGGCCCATTTCCACCTCGGTGGCTACGTCAACAAGCAAAATTGTCGCATCTGGGGCTCGGGAAACCCAAGAGTTATTGTTGAGAAGCCTCTCCATCCTCAACGTGTGACTGTTTGGTGCGTTTTATGGTCCGGCGGGGTCATTGGACCTTACTTTTTCGAAAATGAGGTTGGATCAACAGTTACGGTGAATGGATTGCGCTATCTAGAGATGATTAATGCTTTTTATGGTCGGAGTTGGATGGTATTGATCTGGACAACGTTTACTTTCAACAAGACGGCGTTACGTGCCACACAAGCAACGAAACCCTTGCTCTTTTACGGGAAAAGTTTCCGGACCGTGTTATCTCTGGAAGAGGTGATCACAATTGGCCACCGAGATCTTGTGATTTAACACCTTGCGACTTTTTCCTTTGGGGCCACGTGAAAGATAAGGTGTACGCCAACAGCCCAGCGTCGATTCAAGACCTCAAAGATAGAATTCGTGAGGCTATCGAGGACATAGGGCAGCCACTTTGCGATTTGGTTATGGAAAATTTCATGAAAAGGATATGGTCCTGTAAGCATGGTCGTGGTGGCCATTTGGCCGATGTTGTTTTTCATTATTAACGGCATACCTTCCTCTTTATTATGAAATAAACATCCGATCATTTATCTAAAAAATTGATTTTTTCTTTGAATACCAAAATAACACCTCTTGTTGGAAACCCCTGTATGTAGAACACGTTTGCAAAGTTTCAGCTGCAGAGGCCTGCAGACCTGCATGTAATTAATCACGTAATTTAACTCGACCAGCTGGCACTACAAATGCATGCAAATATTTATGGAAATAAACTTAAGAACGAATTTAAGACTTAAAAAACATCGAAAACTTGAAAAATGCCAAAATATACATATATATACATTAGGCATCGCAATCCCGGGATCCCGGACTTTTTCCAGTCCCGAAAATCCCGGGATTCAAATCTTTTAATCCCGGGATTTTCGGGATTGCAAAAGATGCTTCAAAGTTCAAATGAAATAAATTTAAAAGCACAAAAACCCAATTCCTTATCTGAAGGAGGAGGGAGGGGATAGAGGGCGTCTTTTGCAAAAGGCTTATAATTATTTACTAAGCATTCAACCAGCAAGTGTTGAATCTGAAAGATGTTTTCTCTCAGCAGGGTTTATTTGCAATAAATTTCGCTCTAGATTAGAGGGCAAAACATTTAATGCCTTAGTATTTTTAAGATCTCAGTTTTTAGTTAATCACAACGCTTAACATTTTTATCGAAATAATCGAAGTAAAACTAAAAGTACTAACAAATTAACTATGATATTTTATTTTTTTTTATCAAATATGCGTATATATGTACTTTATGATACATTTGATGCAAAGCAATAAGTTATGTTTAAGTGTCATTTTTGGATAAAACAAAATGTTATCAAACTGAAGTTAAATATCAAATGAAAAACTTTTAAGTTAAACAAAATGTTGTCAAGGATGACTATATTTATTTATTTGATTTAAATTTAAACTGACAATTTTGAATGTAATTGACAACTGATTGTAAATGACAACTGGATTTTGGTGATGTGCCGCGCACAACCAACCACTTCGACGACTCAACACCGACTGCCTCCCTTTCCGCCTTACAATGTGATTAAATTCAAGATAAAAAATCTTAAAACTACCCCAAATGTGATTAAACTGTGTCCATTTTTATGGTAAATATATTATAAACAAGTATTTATGCAATTTGGTAAAATTGTTTTATTTAAAAAATTTGTTATTTGAATCCCGGGATTAAATCCCGGGATCCCGGGATTTGACTTTTCAATCCCGAAAATCCCGGGATCGCAAAATGGCAAAAAATTGCGATCCCTAATATACATATACGATTAATTCACTTGAGGCTTATACAAACTTTTAAAGTAGGCGTGGTATAGTGCCCATTTTCGGCACAATTATAGATTATATCCTAGTGATATTGTGTATAAAATTGTATATTTTTTGTAGATTTTTTTTCAATATGGGGGTGGGCGTGGCAGTAGTCCAATTTTCACAAGTTTTCATATTTTTTGTAATTACGCTAAAAAATGGGCGGATACCAAATTTCGTCATAATTAAACCACGTTTGCTACGCCTTGACTGTGTGATCCGTTGGCACAATTTTGGGCGTTTAGTAAACGCTCCGCTGACACTTTCCGCAACGCTCGCACTTGCACCTCGATTGGGTGCTCCGCTGCCACAATTTTAGTGCGTTTAATTAGCGCTCCGCTGGGTCTTCTACAACGCTCGCACTTGCACCTCAAACAGATGCTCCGCCTTTAGTTAGCGCTCCGCTGGACCGATTTTTTCCACCACAAAATTTCGCAATTGTGCCCCCACTTTATAGTCTCGCTTTTGTTTCGTTTGTTTTTTTGTTCATTCCTCTCTGGAGCATATGGCCTCCACAAGACTCTTCCATCTCACACGATTCTGCCATCCCATGTGTTGTTGACAGCGGCTAGGTCATGTAGGGTCCGCTGCCACAATTTTAGTGCGTTTAATTAGCGCTCCGCTGGGTCTTCTACAACGCTCGCACTTGCACCTCAAACAGATGCTCCGCCTTTAGTTAGCGCTCCGCTGGACCGATTTTTTCCACCACAAAATTTCGCAATTGTGCCCCCACTTTATAGTCTCGCTTTTGTTTCGTTTGTTTTTTTGTTCATTCCTCTCTGGAGCATATGGCCTCCACAAGACTCTTCCATCTCACACGATTCTGCCATCCCATGTGTTGTTGACAGCGGCTAGGTCATGTAGGGTCGACCTTCTCCAGGTGTTTTTTGGTCGACCGGGTCTGTCGGGTGGTTTTCTTAGCGCATCACCTATAAATTTTCATTTTCTGCGCTTTATTTGCCTCAGAATGGGTTTCTCATTGGTTTTCTTCCACAGCGCGTCATTACTAATTGTTGTGGCCCAGAGTATCCTGCAGATGATTCGCAGGCATTTGTTAACGAAAGTTTGAAGCCTCTGGGTGATGGCATTCGAGACTAGCCATGTTTCGCTTCCGTACAACAATGTCGACTTCACACAAGCGTTGAATATTCGTAGCTTCGTGCATCTGGAAATTTGCGACTTGCTGATACTGAATGCAGCCGTCCGAACGCTGCCCTGGCGTTGCTCAGTCTGCAGTTGGCATTTTCTTTCGCTCCGCCGTCCGCCTTGGTTGTGCAGCCGTGGTTGCAGAAGCTGTCGACTCCACGGCACAGCCGGCAATCATTATATGGTTTGTGCTGCTGTGATTGACTCTCATGGCCTTGGTCTTGGTGATGTTGACCTCCAGACCGATGATGCGTGAAAGCGCAAAGAATCGCTTATGTTGCCGCGGTGTAGTACTTCCAGTTCAGAGTTCTCGTACAACGCTCTGATGAAACGAATTCTGGGGGACCCCCTTTGTACTCAATGCTAACCGAATTTTGCTTCTTTTTATTGTGTCGGATGTTTTCTGGAAGTCGATGAACAACATGTACAGCGGGGAGCGCTACTTAATTGATTGTTCTACTATGATGCGGAGTATGTTAGCTTCGTCAACACAGCTCCGAAGAAGGCAAAAGCCAGCCTGCTCATCTCTTAGGGAGCTTTCGACACATTGCAGTCTACTTTGTATGATTGTGGCTATTATCTTGTTGAGTAGGCTTATTCCTCCACAGTTGCCGCAGTCCCGCAAGTCGCCCTTCTTCGGAAGCTTTGCTATGATGCCTTTAGTCCATGACGAAGACAGATTCTCCCTGTCCCAGGTAGTAGAAATGTGAGTATGGAGGATTTCAGCTGATATTTGGGGGTCGGCAAGCATTAGCTCGAACTTGGTAGCAAAGCAACACACTCAGATACCTAATTGTCTGGTTTCTACTACTTAGTTGGTTGGTTAGGCGCCCAACTAAGCGATGCAGCTGTCTCATATTGTTGGCTCCTACTGTCGTTTCGGCATCGCTGGCGAGGTTTTCCATGAACTTTCTCTTATTATTTCAGGCCGATTTCTTGACTAGCTTTGCGGCTTCTCTGTAGGCTGGCCGCACAGCATCGTCATTGATAAGTTGCCTTTTTAGTTCATTTCTGCGCTGGATGATACCCCAAGTAGTGTCTGAGACCCAAGGTTTGGAGCCAGGAGGCTTTACTGTGGCATTTGTAGCTTCCCAATCGATGTTACTTTGATTTGTGAGCAACTTCACGCGAAAGACGGGATACTTCTTTTCTGGTGACGGTATTGCGCAATAGCTGGACATTGAAGCGCTTATCTGCGTTGGTGTCAGTTTTCTTTCTATATTTTAGCTTGATCTTGATTTCACCGGTAGTGAGTTCATGGGCACTATCTATGTCAGTTCCTCGTCTGTTCCTGACATCAAGTAGCGAACCCCTCCACTTCCGGCTCACGCAAATGTGGTCTATTTGGTTGCGTGTAGCGCCAATAGAGGAAGTCCAAGAGTATTTGTGGGGGAAGATGGAGCCACCAATGACTAGCTGGAAAGTCTGACGCAACTAGATGAGCCTGTCACGTGTTGTTTCGTGAGTCGCAGCCGTGAACCCCATGATCTGCTTGAGACCGGAGTTGTTGTTCCCGAAAGTCGGCAACGTAAATGAAAAAAAAAATCATAGACAAAAGTTATGCAGCAACGTAAAATAATAGTTATCGGTAACGTAAATAAAAATTGTCGTAAATAAAAGTTTCATAACTTTAACGTTAATAAAAAAAATCCCAAAAAAATTATTATCGAGAATGAAAAAAATATGTATTTCTTATAACAGTTATTATGCAACATAAAAATTAATTGTCGCAAATAATAATTATAATCAACAAATAAAATTGATGTTGCATTCTAATAGTTTTATTAATTAATTAATTAATTATTAATACATTTCTTAAAAAACTTATAATAGTTAAGTCCCTGGTGAGGAGGTTGCAGCAGAATGGTTGGGGGCCTCGCTAGATCAATTTAGTGCGCTGTTTTCGCAGTTGTCCGCTTCCTCTTGCGGATGTCGCTGACGCACCGTGTAACTGCATATTTGTTTTTCTTTTTTGTCAGTCACACAGCGCATAATTGCGCATATTATTGCGTGGAGGTGAGTGGGAAAGGATAACTTGGGTTAGGAATCAATGAACTTGGGAATGTTGCAGGGTTTTTTTTTAGGAAAATGTAGAGAACAGGAAAAATCAGAAAAATTGGTTGGAAAAGTGCGGGGACGGTGCACAACGGAAAGTTGAACCCACGACCTCTGGGATGACAGGCTAATGCACTCACGCTAGGCTATCAATGCTTATCAGTGGTTCATAATTACATAAAAACATTCTGTTTCGTACAGGGACGATCTCCTGTGCGATTGAGTTGTGAGTTGTGCACAGGGACGATCGTCTCTGTACGAAACAGAGTGTTTATATGTAATTATGAACCACTGAACAGCATTGATAGCCTAGCGTGAAACGGGCAAAAATGACTACATGACGCGAAACTTAGAGGAGTCACGGTTGCTAATTCGGTCAAACCAGGCCCAGAGTCGCAAATTCGGTCAAACCAGGCCCCAGAGTTGCAAATTCGGTCAAACCAGGCCCCAGAGTTATTAGGGTTCATACAGCAAATTCTCCATACAAAAGCCGGGGCAAGAGCTGCTGGTGCGTTCGAAATTTATTTGCACATAAAATAATTTTTTTTTCTTTCATTCTGTAGTACGTTTATAGGAAATTGATTGCAAAAAAATGTTGTTGCTGAAAAACGTCATATGTTGCAACGTGTTTTAATATGATTTTACTTCAGGTTTTGCTGACTGCCCTCAAGTTGCACCTCTGCGTTTTAAAAGAGTTCAACTTGCCATCACTGTTTCTTGCTGCACTAGAAACGGCAAACTCAATGAGACGTGAACTGAAGGAAAAAGCAACCGAATATCTGTTGACTTTAGCCTATAAAATAATTTATTTCTGCTTTTTGTTGGTACGGGTTACAATCAAAATTACTTAGACCAGTAAAACAAGGTGGTTCGCAACGCTATATCTAAAGCAAATAAGAAAAGTTATCACTTTAAGATGCAAACAATTGACTGGTAACCGGTGCTGTGCGAATGTTTGGGTAAAAAAACCCGTACACTATCGGACGATTGGAAAAAGCAAAAATGGTCTGAAAATCATTTCCCCTCTCAGTTTCGCCTCACGTAGTCACTGGCGGGAAAGACGTTCATTCTGGTACAAGTTTCTTTATCGGTGCAAGATGTGCGTGTGGAAAATAAATTGGGTTTTTTGAGCCAACGGCTTTTTCCCAAAGAGTGCGTGTTTTATTTAAACCAATTTTCTATTTCGCAGTTTCCATCGTCAATCGCAGGCGGTGGAAACACACTCGTGCGTTAGTGATTCGGGTCGATCATCCTGTTCATTATCGTCATGCCATGCGTATGTAGCCATAAGGTCGACCGTGGCCAGCTCAAAATACAATGTGCCAAGTGCAGTGACAATTTCCATCCAAAATGTGTAAAGCTATAACACTGCAGAACAAAAAAAAATTAACAAGGTTCTGACAACGGATTCTGGTAGAAGAGACCAAAAAAAAAACCAAAAATCCATGAATTGGGCTACGAATTGCTACCTCATCCCGCCTATTCACCCGATCTAGCCCCAAGTGACTATTTCTTGTTCCCAAACTTGAAGAAATGGCTCGGCAGAAAGAGATTTGCTTAATGAGCACACGAAATTAACTTTTTTCCATTTTCTTCTCAGTCAACGCGGTAGTCTGATATTAACGGCTGTCAAAAATAAACTAAATGTCGCAGCTTGTTCAATTTTTGACAAGAGTCAACTGACGGGAGCAGTGTTGCCATTTCAATTAAGAGGCGGGAAATTTAAAAAGTCACGGACTTATTGACCCGCCCTCGTAAATTGCTGAACACATCATATACCTAAAATGTGATGTTACATGGTTTTCGTATGCCGATTCACCATAAGAATGCGCGAAAAGGGGAAAACTTTGACCCCCTAAAAAAATCAGACGTAAACTTGCAAAACGCCGATACACCTATATTTGTTTTTGGTCCCCTCTACCAGGATCCGTTGTTAGAACCTTGTTATTAAAAAAGATTGATTTTGTTGTGCAGTGCAAAAGCGAACAAGCCATATTGTTGCAGTTAATTTGAAAAGCATAAAATAACCGCTGTTCACAATTACCCCCTGTTTACCTTTTCCCCCAACTCAAAATGAGAATGCGTAACTTTATAATGAGAAATATAAATGCTAAATGGGATTGCGTAAATTCATAATGAGATATATAAATTCATAATGAGAATGCGTTAATTCAAAATGAGAAATATAAATTCATAATGGGAATACGTGAATTCAAAAAGAGAAAATTCAATTTCAGAATGCGAAAATTCAAATTATAAGGTGTATTTTCAAAATAAGTTAAAAATTATTTATATCATTACGTGCATATCCTTCAAAGTAAGGCCATCTGCATGGAATGTAGTCGTGTGCTGTACAGCTCTTGCATAATCTCCCCCAGTAATGGTTTCGTTTGGCGTTATCAGTTATTGACATTAAGTATGTGCAGATTACTTCACTTTTTTCACTTATAATTTTTACCCAAATAGTTTCGATTGGACTTGGCATTGGCAATTATGAATTAACATATTCTCATTTTGAGGTTGAAAAGATGTAGTGATGAGGGTTGTTACACATTTTCACCAAAAGGGAACAAATTTGGGCATAAATGCAGGTAATTCAGGGAACGCTCCTGAAAAAAAGAAATAAATATGTTATTACATAGAGGGTTGACCCCTGAATCTAAGGAACTACAAATTTTGCCAGGGAAACGCCCACAAAAGGCGTGGGTCGGGGTCAAAGTTTAAAGTTTTTATCAAAATAACTCAATTAGTTCTTAATCGATTACACGATATTGGTATCCACCGAAAGTCCTTTTCCATACCTTTCTATCTATTATATTAGGTACTAATAAAGAGTTATAAGCAATCGATATTTTTTTTATATTAAATTAAAAAACGGGTTTTTTTCTTGAAAAACCCCAATAATAATAAATAAATAAATTATAAGTTTGTTGCCGTATTATAGAGTGTGGAATTTCCTTTACAATGAAATATAAAACCTTTGAAATTTTTATATTTTTGCTTTATATTTCAATTTAAATTGAGTCTATTGCAATCATAGGATTTGAATACAATACTGTAACCACTTTAGTGATCCCGATGCCCTAGTTACTGCCATGAGGGTTATTTTTTTTTTTAAGCCGGTCACACCATAGGTATTTGAATGCCAGAATACTTTTGGCCGCGAAGCCAAAGTTACGATTATAAATGCGCGACCGATTGTGCATTAAGGTTTCGAATACAAAAATACTGTAAACACTTTATTGATCCCGAAGCCTTAGTTACTCCCATCAGGGTTATTTTTTGGAAGGTATTTGAATACAGAAAAATTGAATTTTACTACCACCCTCCATGCAATGGAAAAATATAACTAACACACAAATGCAATTGAAGGCTTGGGGCGTCACGCAAAATATTCAATGCCACAATACCATAAAAGTACAAAAGGTTTTAATGGCT
Source organism: Melieria omissa (assembly GCA_963971225.1). Lineage (NCBI taxonomy): Eukaryota > Metazoa > Arthropoda > Insecta > Diptera > Ulidiidae > Melieria > Melieria omissa. The sequence continues at coordinate 48,268,263 of OZ020269.1, read as the reverse complement.
ATTTGACGAAATTTAAGCTTTTAAAATAAGAAATTTAGATCTTCAAAAACGTTTTTTAATATAGCAGGCACTTTGTACAACAGCCCTCATTACCCGAAAGTGATGGCGAAGCTGAATACGAAATAGCTTTGCACCAAAGGTCGAGTTAGAAAAATTTTAAAAATTATATTCATAAAAAACAAAGGTATACATTTTTATATCTCATTGTAAAGGAAATTCCACACGCAATATGGTAACAAACTTATTCTACCTAAATAATGAATTTTTACTTAGAAAAAAATCCGTTTATAAAAATTTTTATAATATATATATTGGATATATTTTGTATATTCTCGCTTAAAACTGCTTATTGGTACATAAGTATTAGGTATCTAATGTTGCACATTAGTAAAAAGGTTTGAAAAATACCTTTCGTTTGATATCCTTATCGTGTAAATCAGTTGCAAATTAATTGAATTTTTTCATAAAAACTTTGAACTTTGACCGCAAGCGACGCCTTTTGTAAGCTTTTCCCAGGTAAAATTTTTAGTTTGTTAGATTCACGAAAGAAAGCTCTATATAGCCTAATTTTTTTCCTGAGGGCTCGCTATACTGCATTTGTTCCCAAAACACAAATATTGTGAATAATCTCACGACGCAACACTGATTTGATCGTTTGATTTGGCATCGAAAGCCTCATTATCCGGTGACCGGCGCGCTCAAATTTTACTCTCTCGCTAGCTCTCCTAATTTTCTGTTTTACAATGAAACAACAACAATTTTATCCGTGACCGTGCCCGGCAGCATAACATCGCCCTAACGGAAACTTACAGCATGTTGTGAACAGTTAAGTAAGTTATTTCGCTGTTTATTTCTTCTTACCGAGAAAATCCTAATTCATTATACTAACGTATGTTTCGATGGACTCTTTCTGACACTGGGTACGCCGCTGGATTTTAGACCATAATCGGGTTGAACTCGGCCTTCAACTGAACGATTCAGTCCTTCCAGCTGGAGATGTCGGCCTTCCATGCCCGAGACCAAATTAAAACTTTCCCCTTCAATAAATCTAAAGCCCTGTGATGTAACTCTTCTAAACAAAAATATCCAATACAACTATTGAATTTGTACGCTCTACAATTTAACGCAATTTTTATTTCCAGTTGATGTCACCTTCATAATTGATATATTAATAAACTTCCGAACTACGTTTATTAATGGCCAGGATGAAGTTGTTTCTCACCCCGGCAGGATAGCTGTACACTATTTGAGTGGATGGTTTTTAATAGATTTAGTAGCTGCTATACCATTCGATTTACTACTTGTTGGGAGTGACACGGATGAGGTATAGTACGATATATATATAATGTATTATACTCCCGTAAGCATATGCATTTGATTGTATTGCAAATTTTTATGACTTATTTTATAACTTATTTTTGCGGACACAATGTTATGTTAAACTATTGTGCTTTTTGGCCGATATCTGGTAGCAATGTCATGGTAAATATATAAGGTGTCCAATAAAAGTTCAGGGGTGGCATTCCGTAATTCGATACTCGACCATCGTTGACTCGACACATCGATTCGATATCGAACGCTCAACGAGACAGTTTCGGTTTCCGTAACTCGATATGAGAACTATCGTTTTTTTTTGCGAAGTATGTGGAAAGTACTTTGGAATTGTCAGAAGCAGCGAGAAGTAAACAAAACGAAGAAAATTTGAAAATAAATTAAGTGAAATATTTAATTTTTCTTTTAAAACTTGTAATATTTCGGTTTGAAATTTGTGTTGGTTTCCTTCCTTTTTGTTCTTGGTGCTTGCAGTGCGTAGGTCTCACTTGTCTCACACCTCCTCTTTGCTCTTGGTGTTGTTGGCCGTGTTTCGCAGCTTTTCTTTGCTTCTGCAATTTCCTTATCGATGGAGAAAACATCTTCACATAATGCTTCATATAAACATTCAAGAGCATGGATATCTATTTCAGTACCATATGACGCAAGAATCGTGAGGTCCCAATTCCAAAGATTCCCGAAGTCTAGCTCTATATCTGAGTTAGAGAGAGAGCCAATCGGCTCGAAAAATTTTGACTAGAGCATTTGACCAATCTTGTCCGATTCGTCACGAAAGAAACAAATTCCACCGTAGAGGAACACGGAGCTTTCTGAGTTGAGGAAGAAGACCAGAAGGGTCTTTAATGAGTCCTATACGACCAAGGTTTGACAGCCATACAGGGAATGTCTGCGCAGGTATAAACGAGCTATTAAGGATTAAGGAAACGGCCAGGCTAAGCAAAGCTCTTGCCAAGGGATATGCAGCCCCGACACTTCTACACAGGCCGGATGGGAAAGCCACGGAATCAGTGGCGGAGTCATTGGAACTCTTAACGTCCACTCATTTCCCCGAATGCGCTGTGACCGCACCCAGGGTGCTACCAGTTCGGAGTCCTAGGGCGAGAACGGTCGCCCAGAAGGTGATCTCTAGGGAGGTGACCCGCTCGGCTATCAGCTCTTTTTCCCCGTACAAAAGTCCCGGTCCAGACAGAATTCTGCCCATTATGCTACAAAGAATGAGGGAAGACGTAATTGACTGCATAGCACCGAACTATGTACCCAAATCATGGCGGAAAGCCAGGGTGGTATACATACTAAAGGCAGGCAAAAGAGGGCATGCCCTTCCGAAGGACTTTAGATCAATTAGCCTGACTTCGTTTGTGTTAAAAACGCTCGAGCGCGTACTGGACACGTATATAAGAGAAAGCCTGGAAGAGAACCATCTATCCACGGCTCAACATGCATACATCAAAGGTAAATCCATCGAGACGGCTCTGCACGAGGTCGTGAGAACTGTAGAGAGATCTCTGTCGTTTAAAGAACATACCCTGGCGGCATTTCTTGACATTAATGGATAAAGAAGCCATAGTTAACTCCCTGCTAGACCTACAAGTCGAGGGTTGCATCTGTTCGTGGATCTCGGCTCTGCTAAGTAGAAGACAGATCCAGGCTGAACTTGGTAACTCGAGTGTCACACGATATGCAAAGAAGGGAACTCCCCAAGGAGGGGTAATATCTCTGTTTTGCTGTGGCTGATCACTTTGAACCACATACTGATGACTATTAACCAAGGTGGGGTCAAGGTAGTTGCGTACGCCGATGACATCGTTATTATGGTGACAGGGCCCTTCCTAGATACAATTAGTGGCATTCTGGAGGGTGCCCTTAGGACTGAGCAGCTGGGCCGCTCGTTGCGGGCTGGGGATTAATCCAACCAAAACAGAGCTGCTACTGTTTACGAGAAGGTACAAGGTACCCCCATTTCGACTGCCAAAGCTCAATGGGAGCGAGCTTAGGTTATCCTCAGATGCTAAATATCTTGGAGTCATATTGGACACCAAACTCAGCTGGTAAACTAATATACATGTAAGGGCTAAGAAAGCACTGGTAGCGTACTACTCGTGCAGCAGACTCTTCGGTAAAAAATGGGGCCTACAACCGAGGATGGTTCGTTGGACCTCTACCACGATAGTTCGACCAGTTCTCACGTACGGAGTACTGGTGTGGTGGCCAGCGCTAGAGAAGACCATCAATAGAGTTAGTGCAGTGCAGAGGACGGCGTGTGTCATGATTACGGGGGCCTTGAGGTACTGCCCTTCTGACCCTTTAGATGCGCTTCTGCATCTGCTGCCGATTGAATTTTTTATAAGATGCTGCTTTAAGCGCATTGAGACTGAGAATCATCCCAATGGCCGGAAAGACCTTACGGACACAGTAACATCCTCACGAAGGTTCCGATGGACATAAGGGGAGGATACGGACTACACCAAAAAATGTGCCGACTTTAATGTTAGGTTTTCCACTCTCTTTCCCTCCAGAAGGGAATGGGAGAGTTACGCATCTTCTTTTACAAACGTAGAAACCTTCCACAGATACAGAATACATACAGAATACACAGACGGTTTAAAGATGGACTGTGGTGTTGGGGCAGGTATTTACTCCAGGGATTTAGTAGTGGAAAAAGCCTTTCACCTACCAGATATACGCAGTGTCTTTCAAGCGGAAGTCTTTGCAATAAGAGAAGCCTGCAGGATTCTCCTACAGCAAGAAATCCAAGGGATGTTTACATCTTTTCAGACAGCCAAGCAGCCATTAAGGTACTCACCAAGCCCATAGTCAAATCTAAAGTAGCCAGAGACTGTAAAGAATTGCTAGGGTTGGTGAGCGGCCGGGTGGATCATATCAACTGTTGAATACCCGGTCACGCGGGTCTCAGCGGAAACGAGACAGCTGACGAGATGGCCAAGGTGGGATCTGCCATGGACTCACAGCCCGAAAGGGTGGCACCGCCTTTAAGTACAAAGCTTAGACAGTTAAAGGATTATTTCCTGAGGAAAGCGTATAGTAGGTGGAGTAATCTTTCCAGCTACAGAGTGGTTCGGCAGATCTGGCCACGCTACGACTCCCACAGAACCAACGACCTGCTGCTTAATTCTCGTAGGAATGTTTCTACGATAAAGGCCGTGATCACGGGTCACTCGCCGCTGTAGCAAACACTGCTGCTGTCGCCAACACTGCCGGTGCAGCCAATATTGCCGCCACCACCAACACTGCCGCTGCAGCCAACATCAACGGAATGAAAGAGTGGGAAATGGCGGAGACACTGGCGAAGGCCGGTGTTGATTTTCCCGAAACGGCCACGATGGGTCAGCTCCGTAAACTGATGCTGCAAATAGTGGGTGCTCCGCTGGACACCGACGGCGAGCCGACCGCCGCAGCCAACACCGCCGCTGCCACCAACGCTGCCGCTGCAGCCAACACCGCTGCTGCCGCCGCTGCAGCCAACACCGCCGCTGCCACCAACGCTGAAGTTGCAGCCAACACCGCTGCTGCCGCTGCAACCAACAGCGCCGCTGCCGCCCGAAACTACGGTCTCGGGTGTAGTACAGTAGGCGACAAAACACGACGCAATTACCATGCTCACGCTACATCGCGTTGCCAAGATGGCGACGCTTTTTCTGTCGGCGCCATTAGCGCCGATGGCAATGCCGACTGCTACAACAACATTGACGAAGAACTGGCGATGTTAAGGAAGCAACGGGAGGTTCTCGAGTTGCGGCGACAAATCCGCGAGCTGGAGAATCCCCCCCGACTCCAACACAGGAGCGATTACCGAGCTTCACCGACGTCGAGCACGCTATCCCTAAATTTAGTGGGGATAACGCCGCCCATGCCGTGGGGCACTTCATACGCGACTTTGAAGAGCTCATGTTGTCCACAAACGCCGATGAGAACTTCAAGTTGCTGGAGGTCGTCGATTTTATTATCGAAGGGATCGGCCATGGGGTGCGCAGCGTTGGGCTGCTGGTCGGGGCCAAGATTAAGATTAAGATTGATTGGGGCTAGACATTGGCTGTCTATGGCACTGCGTTCATTTTGAACTATTGTGCCTTGCCTGAGTTCAGTACTGGAAGAGACTATTTCCTCCTATTTTCTCAAAGAACATTTTAATTCTTGCGAGATCAATTTCAGACAGATGAGTAGTCTGTAATATTTCCTCGCCTAGTGCCTGCTTTCTTGCATGAAGTAAGGCCGAAGTCTCGTCATCCTCCATGCAAAATCTACATATTTCACTGTCTGTTAATTTCAGACGGGTCTTATGTTTGTTTAGCAGACAGTGTCCGCTGATTACTCCTGTCATGAGTTTTAGTTCCGGTCTGCTCAAGCGTAGGAGAAACTTTGCATTTCTGCTTGAGTATCGCGGTAAAAAGGCTTTGGTACACTGCATACCAATTGATTTTGACCATCTTGCATTTGCTTTGATCAAGTATTCTTTCTTAATACAACCTTTGTAATGAGATTTGCTGACACCTAAGATCGGTTCGGGTCCAAATGGTCGCTTTCCAGCTCCCTCCCTTGCCAATCTGTCTGCATCCTCATTACCATCATAGCCGCAATGTGCTGGAATCCAGTGTATTATTACTCGATTCCCTGTTGACAGTTGTTGGAGAAGATTAGCTGTCTCCCATACCAACTTAGAGGTAAATGTCGACGCGTGTAAGGCTCTTATTGCGGCCTGGCTGTCTGACATTATGATAATCCTTTTCCGATGAGGGTGAAGGTTCAGAATTTCTCTGGCACACTGATTGATAGCACAGACTTCCGCTTGGAAGACGGTTGCCAAACTACCAAGGCTGACTGACATTTGGGTACTAGAACTATATATCCCAGATCCTGTGCCTTCTCCAGTCTTGGATCCATCAGTGTACCAGATAACGTCATCACAGGTAAGACTGATTTTTGAATTGTCCCAGTCTATTCTGTTAGGAATATGTGTCTTATATTTCCTGTCAAAGATGTGTCGCGGAGGCATTGAGTCAAGAGGCAACCAAAAGCTTCCGTCTCGCCTCCGTTCTTTAACAATGGAGCGGTGACCGCTTGCATGTAGATCCTGTAGTATGAATCCACTGTGCATCAGTCTGTGTGTACTAATGACCGCATTCATTTGTACGGTTAGGTCCAACGGCAAAACTCCCAATAGTACATTGAGGGCAGCTGTTGGTGTCGTGCGAAGGCAGCCAGTGATGCAGGAGTTAATTACTCTTTGCAACCGTTCCAGTCTGTTCGCAGTCGTTTTCTCTGTGGTTTTTTTCCACCATACTATCGCCCCATAGGTGATAATGGGGAGGATGACTAGGGTGTAGATTTTTTGAAGCCATATCGGTTTCGTTCCCCAGTTTTTGCCACAGATTCGTTTACAAGTCCAGAGAGCGTTGCCCGCCTTCTGAATAGTACGATTTATGTGAGGATTCCAGTTCAATTTACTGTCTAGAGTTACCCCAAGGTATTTGGCTTCTTTTACGAAGCCTACATCTTTGCCAAAAACCTTTATCGGTCTCAGGTCATATTTCCTTTTGAGTGTGAACGGTACGATGATTGTCTTATCAGGGTTTACCGATAGATTCTGCTGGGCGCACCAGTTCTCTACAATTTTTATTGCACCCTGTAGTAGATCAGAGACGGTCTGCCCGTCTTTGCCTCTAACCGCAATAACCAGGTCATCAGCATAGGCAATAACGTCATAGCCTCGATCCAAGAGGATGCGGATTAATCCGTTAATGACCAGAGTAGAGGAGATAGTACGCCCCCCTGGGGACAGCCCCGGACCGTTCTGGCTAGGATCTTGATGCCATTTAAGTCGGACTCTATTAGTCTGCTTTTGAGCATCGTGGAGATCCACCTTATAAGTGCAGTCGGCACTTGAAATACCTCTAAAGCCGATCCTATAGCTTCATAGGTGGTGTTGTTGAAAGCCCCCTCTATGTCTAGGAAACCTACTAAACAGATTTCTTTCTCGTCAAGGGATTTTTCGATTTTGCTGACCAGGGCAGATAGGGCTGTTTCCGTAGACCTGCCTTTTCGGTAAGCATGTTGGTGTGCACTTAGAGGATTTCGGATAAGGACTTCGTCTCTGAGGTATCTCTCTATTACCTTCTCCATACCCTTAAGTACACATGACATCAAGCTTATAGGCCTGAAGGACTTTGAATCCTTTTTGTTTGACTTTCCGGCTTTAGGAAGGTAGACAACATTCACTGTTCTCCACACCTCCGGAACGTAGCCAAGCGCCAAACTGCATGTATATATTTTCGAAAGAATGGGCAACAGACTGTCTGGTCCTCTTTGTAACAGCGCACAGTGTAACGAGTTCATATAATGATTGGACAAAAGTCGAAATAGTTGTCCTAGAGTAATAAAATTTTGCACACGTGCTTTATTTTACATGAACAATTTTTTTGTAAAGTTATAGAAAAATCAAACAAGAGACACGCCCACCTCCCATACAACTTGAAATTACAAACCTTTGTGAAAGCCGCTAATATTAGTGTAGGACCTTAAAATTTGGTACACATGATGTTTTCTTTAACCCTAATCCGTCGTTCGGGTGATTTTTCACCCATTTTCAACTTTGAGATGCTATAACTTTCCTATATATTTATCAAAATGATTAAAGTTTCTGGTATTTGTAGCAAACCAATATAAGTTTTAGAACTTATCTACAACATATTGATTATTTGATTATAACGGTGATTACAAAAAAAGTTACGTGGGCGACGTTCGGGTGATATTTCACCCATATACAAATTGTATGGAAATTCAACGCAACACATAGAGAAAATGCCATCAGATTACGTCTCTGGAATGAAAGTTTTGAACTGTTTTTGTAGGAAAAACCATTTTATGGATCAATGGGCCTCCTGAACTCAACGGAAAAGTGGGAGCAAATTATTTTATTTCAACTAAAGTTGGTATAACTCGTTATGCTTGAAGTCGTGTGTCAGTAATAAAAGATGCTAATGAAGACCAATGTTAAAGATATTAACTGACAAAACTAATGTTGAAGGTTGGGGCGTTTTTGGCAGTGCATGGATCAGCGTTTGTGATATTCAGGCATATTTTGGTATTTCAACTTTGAGTAGTCTTTATAAATCGGAGGGAGAATCTCTTGATAATCTGTAGAGTTACACAACAGGCAAACCAATTTTTCGTTCTATCGGTGACGAAAGCACTCGCCAAGAACGTAACGATTGCAATCAAGAATGAAGCTCGTTAACACCCATAAGGAGATATATGAGAAACGTGGGTTTAGCGACAACTGCTATGTACGTCCTATGAAAAGGACACACTAAGTTAACAAGAAGAAGATCCCCTTGCAGCACTTTTCATCATAACCAGGATATGTTGGTGAAAAAAATTACCCGAAATTATATCGTTTTACAATAAGTCAAAAGCAGTAGTTGACACTTAAGACTAATTGATTGTTAACTAACTATACTCTTAAGCAAAAATCCAATTGCTGTCGATTCCATCTGGATCGCTTGTACAAAAAGTACAAGCGGCGAATTTTTCTTGAAGAATTAGATTTGCGTTTAGTAAAGCTAAAGATTTTGCGTAGAGCAACGTTAGCGAAAGGAAAATCTTCATGCTGACTTCTTATCTCAATACAGCCATTTTTTTCAAACATTGTCAGAAAATCAGAGCGTAAAAAAGTAAAAGAACTATTGGAACACGGCGCCAATTTGATCGTGTTTGAGATCGAGAGGCATATTCTGCTTGCAATTCTTGAAAAAAAGTATACTTGTGGTGAACACAAAGTTTTAGTTAACTACTGCCCTTCCTTGCCCCCTTTCCCCATCCGATTGAAATGAGTGCTGTAACATAGTTCAAAAAACAGTATTACATACACATTTAAAAACGGGTGAAATTTGTGGTATTTGACAACGGGTCTCATAATAGGCCTTCGAGTGTGTCTCCTACAGAGGCAGCCACAACAACCTAACCTAACCTAGTTGCCCTAATTGTAAAAAAATATAGAAAAATTTGTTAACTTATTTATCTGTAAGATAACAAAGATAATAAAGATTAAAGATAACCAATTATTTTGTATTATAATTGGTCAACAAATTCATTAAAACAATGTAAAGTACCATATGGGTGAAATATCACCCGAACATCTTATGTGTGAGTTTTTTTGAACGTCGGATGAGGGTTAAAAGTACCATCCACACAAAATTTCATTCAAATCGGTCCATTGTCATGCCCACCCTTCATATAACAGTTTAAAGAAAATAGTAAAATGTATAAATATAAGAACAACGTGGTGGTAAGTCGACATTTTATAAAATATTTGCAATGTGTTTGACTAAGTACCTGTGCAATGATATTGCAATTAAAATTGTTTAGTGCCCGAATGCTTATCGTATTAAAAATTCCAAAAAACTGTATCAATCGAAAAATTAAACATACAATTTCGGATTAACAAGAGTTTAATTCAATATTGACATGTTTGAATTCATATTTTAAAATACGTACCATTAAAAACAAAATATATATACAAGAAATTATTACAAAATATGTACAAAATACAAATTATTCACTAAAGGAATTTTCATCATCATCATCACTAAAGCTAATATCAAGGGGTACAACTAAATTTTCATCGGTATCTTCTCTTTGTTCTACATGTGGCATCAAAAAAATGTCTATTTCATTTCCATACTTTTTTTTTAGTTTCCCTTTTTGTCTATATACTTCCAGCAACGGTTCGGATTGCAACAATAAGGAATTAAACAAGTCCTTGTTGCAGAGTATCCTACTTATTTTTCTTGTATGTTTTAATCTATTATTTCTTATTATTTTATGTGAACACTCGAGTGCTTCTTCCGACAGTGTTCCAATTGGACTTGAAGAATATCTTATTATATCTGCACCGTGTATTAAAAGCTTGTGCACGGTCACAGGCATGTAATACCATGGATATAACGTTCTATATAAATTAGTTGTCTCATTTAGGAGGTCTGTGAAGTTGTCTAAATTTATATTTTTTCCACACGAAATAACTTTTAAAATTAAAGAAAAATTTTGTATTAAATTTCTATCAATATTGGTTATTTTGGACGATACATCAATGTTTTCAAAGAAACGTCTGGCGGTATTCCCATCATTTGATGTACCGTATCCCGTCTTAACGTAGTCTACAATTAAACCTAGTTCTTTTTTGAATTTTGATTGAATTGTAGTTTTGGTGTCCAAAAGAATTTTTTTATTTTCTTCTCCATACACTTTCCACATTTTCAAAGAAAGGCGATAAGAAATGTGGAGCAAACACTCGAAACATTTTATTTTTGTATGAAGAGTTGAGAGCCCAAATTTGAAAAATTCTGGTTTGGTATTTCTCTGAGATATACTGCTTGAATTCATCTCCTTCGGCTTTGCTCCACATATGTAGCACGAAGCGCAACTGTTGGTATCTGAAAGTACATTTATTACAGCCCCGTCTACCATCGTCAACTGCATTCTAAAATGCACATTTATGTTTCTGTAACAAAATGAAGTCAATTTCTGTATTTCAGCACTCATTTGGTTTTCGACTTCTTTACTAGACTTGCTGTTTCTTGTATAAAAAGGAGTTTAACTGGTCGACAAAATCGGGCTGAAGAGTGTTTTTTATTTTCCCAAATAACCCCATCTGAATCTAAAAACCTAAGAGGCACGCAAGCTACGACGAACATAAATTCGTCGCTACAACTGGCATTTTCGAATTTCTGTTTGTACATACTATGGCCCGAGCTGCCATCAAAACCCCACTTACATTCTAGAATTATATCATTTTGGTTTCCGCACTTAAAAGTCTCCAAAAGACTTTGTGCTGTTCTATTTAACAAGTCTTGCAAATTAACTTCAACCGATGTTTCACTTACTACTATATTATGGGGAATTAATGACTCTTTTGATTTTTGCAAGGCATAATATGATGGGAAACAATTTTTGTGTATAGAGTTGACGACCGACCTCATCATAAATATTATACTTGCGCACGGAGAGGTCCATATCAATAAATAAAGCTAAAGCTCTATTGAGGCAGATAGATGTGGAGTCAGTTTGGTTGTTAATTATAGCAGCAGCTCTATTAATTTGTTCGGAGGGCTTAGAAGCAATAAGCTCATCGACTTTTCGTTTTTTCGTTTTCTGACATCCATCTTCGTATGAAACACTTGGTCTTCCCATGCCTCTGCTTGTGCTTGGCTCCTTAATTAAAAAAAAATTACCTCACGTTTAAAAAAAAATATTAGGACTTACTAGGCTTATGTGTGACTCGAGCTCGAAAAAAGTGCAGAGCCATGACTTGTATATAGTCTCTAAGCGTTTTCTTTGCCGACCACATTTAGTCCAGCAAGTTCCAATTTTGAGCAACACAAACCTTAACTCCTCACTCGTTTTTTCTGAAATGCAGAGGTCGAACTGTTGCTCAAGAAATTGTTTCACGCTAGGAAGAATGCTCTCTTTTTTATTTGACTTCGCTTTCAGCCAAGCATCAAAAATTGTTCGAATTTGAACTCGAGTAGTCACTGAAAAAGTTGTATAACTTCAGAAAAAGCAAGCCAAAGCAGCTGAAATTTTTATATAGAAATCTACATACTTGCGTGCACAAAATATGAAAAAAAGAAGAAAGTGATAAGAAGTGATTTTTTTTAAACGTCTCTGAAATCTGACATTAACACTTGTTTTTAATTTAAATTTGGCTGTCCGTTTTTTAACGGAAAAAAGCAGATGTAAAATTATTGAACGCAGGTTATAGTATTACCAGTTTAAAAGAAACAGTCAAACATTGTTCTGCAAATAATTTCGGCAAGTTTATCGATTGTGGTCAAAATTATCGAATTTCAAAGTTGGAGTACAAAATACGCTTTCAATAAAATGAAATTGAAGCAAAGGGAATGCAAACTTTGAGCACTGATAACTCCTACAGTTATATATATTTTTTTACAATATTTTAGATTTGTGTAGGCCAGTATATTGTTAACAGAACCTCATACTTGGATTTTTACATTTTCGACTTTGCAAATATCGACTTTTGTCCATACTCGTTACACTGTGCAGCGCCGGGAAGATTTTATCCTTTCCCGCCGCCTTGTACGGGGAGAACGTTCCTATCGCCCATTCTACAATCGAACGTTTGCAGATGAGATTGGCCAATCTCCAATCATCCCTACTGGGGCAGTGTGACTGCCAGCCGCTATAGTTATTATGGTCGGGGTCGTCTATTATTTCTGATCCCGGAAAGTGGACTTTAGTGAGAAGGGCTAATGTATCCTGCGCACTATTTGTGAGTTCACCCTGTTCGTTAGACAAGGATCCAATCGGACATGGTTTATCGGTTGACAGAATCTTTTGCAGCCTACAGCCTGAGTTCGCGTCGTTCACGTCCTCGCAGAAGCGTCTAAAAGATTCCCTCCTGGCTTTCTTAATCTCTTTATTGTATATGGTGAGAGCATCGGAGTAGGTTTGCCAGTCGTTATTCCGCTTGGCCCTATTGAATAGTTTCCGTACTCCCTTCCTTAGCAAGCTAAGATGACTGCTCCACCAAGGTGTCTGTCTTTTAAAAGTTTTAGTTTTTAAGGGACAGTTTTCTTCATAGGCGTTCACTACGACTTCCTGGAGTTTCCTGGATGCCCTTTCCAGCCTATCTATTGTGTCAACTCGGGGTCGGGGCCAACTAAAGATGCTGGTAAAGAGGCATCAGCGAAAACTGGTCGAGACAGCACCGACGGAATGCCGCGACACACAACTGCCAACCAACGTTCCACCAGCCAGACGAACATCCGCTCCACTAGGGTCCGCGGGGCCGGAGCAGCCGCAGTGCTACAATTGTTCGCAGCGGGGCCATATTAAGCCGCAGTGCCCGTATCCACTACGTCGGAACGGGTCATGTTTCCGTTGCTGGGAAATGGGCCACGATCACCGTTCGTGCCCAAACTCCGTTATCGCCGCCGAGGAGGACGATTATTACTCCATTAACAATTTTAATCATGTAAGTATTGCCTTTAGAGTCGATTCGGTTAGGAGGCAAAAATTTATTAAATTTTTCTCCTTGTTTGACACGGGTAGCCCAACTAGTTTCGTACGACAGTCCTGCGTGCCGGAAGACCTGCGAGCTCCGCTATATACCGGACAAGTCAACCGGTCAAAATATCGTGCCGTGGGTGGGCACACTATCCATGTCTTGGCTGAGAGCCACTGCCAAATAAAATTTTTAAAACAAACAAAACGAATTTCCATTGTAATAGTACCCGACGACGTGCTGTATGTACCTGTCATTTTAGGACGAAATTTCTTACGGGCTTTTAACATTCAATTAACAAAATCAAAGCTGCGTTATTCTAAGACGCAACTGCCAGAAATCAAAAATGAAGTTAGCCTTGGCTCCTCCGAATCGATCGACTCCTTACGAATCCTAAGTAAACACAACCTTTTGAGAAATAAGAATACTTGCGTTGCCGACTACTGCCGAACTATTCAGAATTCTGAGACAGCTGGGTCGGTTGAGTCAATGAACCGTAGTGTCAGTGACGACGTACCGTATATATATTGTAACGATGAGCCAGTCTGTCGCGGTGCAAAGCAACCCTGCCGCTACGTGCCGTGCCATAACCCAATCTGGCAACGACGGCCGCGATAGTAACTTTTAGTCCAACCTGGCAACGATGGTCGCGGTCATCAGGGAAACTTCTAGTCCAATCTGGCAACGTGCGAGAACGATCTGCGCGACGGCCGGACAGAGTATAAAAGGTGGCCAGATGCGGTGCAGCGAGTCAGTCTGGTTTTGACAAGTGAAGTTGCCACACGAAGTGACTAAGCAAATACTTAGGTGTACGAACAGTAAAGTGTAAACTGTGAATAATAAAGTGACTGTTGGTTTATTTTATTGTCTGCGTTTAAGAAACTGTGTTTTATTTTCAAATTACACAATCCAGAGATACGCAACAGCCCACTAGACTTAGTATTCGTAACATTTGGTGTCAGAAGTGGGATTGTGGAAAATTGAAGATAAAAAAAAAAAAAAAACTAAGAAATAAAATTATAAAAGCACGGACATGGTGAAATTCGAGCTGCTGAAGGTGGACCAGCTGAAGAAGGAGCTGGCTGCCTGGAATTTGCCGACTGCTGGCGGAAAGGTGGAGTTGCAGTTGCGCTTGCGAGAAGCATGTGAGGAACGAGGCGTCGATTGGACTGTGCACGAGTTCGGAGTGCAAGAACAAGAGGCGTCGGCCAAAATGGAGGAATCGCCTGCAGGTGCGGCGTCGATGCAAAGTACGACTGCAGCGGCTGCGCCGCCACAAGCAATGGACATGAGCCAGCTAATGGTTGCACTTAAAGGCATGTTCGAGACTTCCAACCGCGAAATGGCAGCGAAAATGGAAACTGCGAATCAAGAGATGGCAGCGAAGCTGGAAACTACGAATCTCGAAATTTCGGCAAAAGTCGAGACAGCAAATCGAGAAATGTCAGCGAAGCTGGAAACTACGAATCTCGAAATTTCGGCAAAAGTCGAGACAGCAAATCGAGAAATGTCAGCGAAGCTGGAAACTACGAATCTCGAAATTTCGGCAAGAGTCGAGACTGCAAATCGAGAAATGGCGGAAAATTCTGCGCGCATAGAGCAGAAGGTGGAGGAAATTTCCAATAGCCTGAATGTGAAAGTTGAGCATCTCGAGACGCGAATAGACGATTGGGACAAACGAGTTGACGAAATGGGTGAATCCCTGAATAGACGAGTTGACAACCTGGATGAGTCCTTGAACAAACGAGTTGACAGTCTGGAAGATTCGATGCACAGAAAGATAGACGAACGGTTTCGAGAGGTACAGCCACGAGAATGTTTGCCACCGGTTCAGGACGGTTTTGCTGCCAGAACAGAAGTGCCTACTTATGACGGTGCTGCGCCGTTCGACACATTTAAATTGCAATTCGACTTGGCTGCTTTGGAAAATCAGTGGACTGATATCAGGAAAGGTCGGAGGTTGGCACTGGCGCTGAAAGGTCCTGCGGCGGAGGTAATCAAATCAGTTCCAGAATGTTTAAGAAGTGATTACGATGCCATCATGAGAGCATTAGCAGCGAAGTATAGCAACGAGCACAACCATGCGCTATACTACTGTGAGCTGAAGAACCGCAAGCAAAGAGCCAACGAGGCGCTGCAGACATATGCAGCAGACATTGAGCGGCTCGTACAGTTGTGCTACCCAAAATTTGGTGCTGATGATCTCGAGAGGATGAAGATTGAGTCGTTTGTTGAAGGTCTTCATGATCCAGAAACACGTCGCAGTGCGTTGATGATGGGCAAGCCAACATTTAAGGAAACGGTGACCAGCGCGATGACATATGAAGCGGCATGGATTGGGAGCACTCGGTATGCACCTGCAAGGATACGCCAGATTCAGGCGGACAACGACATTCCGATCCAGGCCATAAGCTCGGAGATACCGGACAGGCCACGGGTGGTCTCCTCTAAAGTTGTTTGCTGGATATGTGGTAAGCAGGGCCACATATCACGAGACTGCCGCCAACGAAAGAGGCGTTCCCGTTCTCGATCGCAATCGCCTGCTTGGAATACTGACAATCGAGGCTCAGCCAACAAGCGCAGGGCTGAGGACGAGGAGCCGTTAAACTAAAACGGGTCAGCCCAAAGGGGCGTGAGCTGATCCCCACAATCTGCCGCCCCACCATCCTTGTCTCACAGCTGAAACGACAGCCCAGCAGCTTGACAATTGAAGGAAGGATAGATGGAAAGTTGTTCGTGTTGATACTGGATACTGGAGCGTCATATTCGATCATAAAAAGGAAGCTGCTGAAGAACTGGGAACCGCTGCATGGCATACAGCTGCGGACTGCGACTGGCGAGCGCGCGCCGGTGAGAGGGAAAGTTACAAAAACGATTGCTATCGGCACCAGCAGCCTGGAACATGAGTTCATCGTCGCGGATATAATGGACGACGTGATTATCGGCGTGGATTTCATGATTAGGCACGGTTTTACGCTGGACCTGAAGGAAAATGTGCTGAGATATGCCAACGTTGAATTCCCGCTGCACACCGGTTATGAGCGAAGCGTGGCGGTAAGGAAGGTTGTATCGGGTCAACGCAGGAGGATACCAGCGAATTCTGAGGCGATTGTGTGGGCAAAGGTGGACGAGGACGATGGGACGAGTCGGCTGTGGGTAGTAGAAGCACCGAAACAAGGACACGACAACATCATCATCGGACGTACATTAGTGGAACCTAAAAATGGCAGGATACCAGTCAGAATACTGAACCCCCTGAATGCACCCAGATATGTCGGGAAAGATGAGGTAATCGGCGAGTGTAAGGAAGCTGTAGCAGTGGTCAATTGCGAGCGTAGCCCACCTGGAGGTAATAAGAAGAGCGGTTTTAACATGGACGCCATACCGCAGGAGAACCAGTGGAGCAGCGAGTTGACGGCCAAGCAGAAACGGAAGGCGAGGTCACTCCTGCAGCACTATGGGTAAATTTTTGCGGCAGAAGCAGGCGGAAGAACAGCCATAGTGAAGCACAACATCGACACCGGAAGTGCAAAACCGATTCGCCAACCGCCAAGACGAGTTCCTCTGGCCAAGAGGGAGGAGGTCACCAATTTGATCGAGAACATGCGGAAAGACAAGGTCATAGAGCCTTCTTCGGGCCCCTGGTGCTCGCCGGTCGTGCTAGTCAAGAAAAAAGATGGCAGTACCCGGTTTTGTGTGGACTATCGGAAGCTCAATGATGTGACCAAGAAGGACAGTTATCCACTACCTCGGATCGATGACACCCTGGACACACTGTCAGGCACGCAGTGGTTCTCCACGCTCGACTTACGCAGCGGCTATTGGCAGGTAGAGCTTGCAGACAAGGACAAGGAGAAAACGGCTTTCAGTGTTGGCGATGGTTTGTGGCAGTTCACCGTCATGCCGTTTGGACTCTGCAACGCACCAGCAACATTCGAGCGGCTAATGGAACGCGTGCTAAAAGGGCTGCATTGGCGGACGTGTCTGGTGTACCTCGACGACATAATCGTAATGGGTAAAAGCTTCGACGACCACCTGGGAAAGCTGAAGGAGGTATTTGAGCGGATACAACAAGCCGGGCTTAAACTCAACCCAAAGAAGTGCTCGCTGTTCCAAAAGGAGGTCAAGTATCTGGGCCATACGGTTTCCGCCCGCGGAGTGCATACGGATGAAGGCAAAATCACGGCGGTGAAGGAGTGGCCCCGACCACGCAATCTACACGAACTCCGCAGTTTCCTGGGCCTGTGTACATACTACCGCCGATTTGTTCCGGGATTCGCGAACATAGCCAGCAGCCTGCACAAACTGACGAAAAAGAGCCAAGCTCTCGAGTGGAGCGAGGAGCAGGAACAGGCTTTTGCACGTCTGAAGGAAAAACTGTGCAGTGCTCCAATTCTGGCCTTCCCCGTGCCTGGGGAGATGTTTGTGCTGGATACAGATGCAAGCGGGAATAGTATTGGCGGTGTGCTATCACAGATAATAGACGGCCAGGAACAAGTGATAGCGTACTACAGTAGGGTTCTATCGAAACCGGAGCGCAACTACTGTGTGACACGGAGAGAACTGCTGGCGGTATTGGACTGCGTAAAACACTTCCACAAATACCTGTATGGACAAAAGTTTCGCCTGCGCACAGATCATGCGGCATTGAGATGGCTCCTGAACTTTAAAGATCCTGAAGGGCAATTGGCGCGGTGGATCGAGCGACTGCAGAGCTACGACTACACGATAGAGCATCGCAAGGGCAGTAGCCATGGAAATGCCGATGCCTTGTCCCGCCGTCCGTGCAAAGTCGAATGCAGGCAATGCTCGCGAGCCGAAAGCAAAGAACAGATAGTGGACGTCCGGTTGGTCAGCGTCATGCCAGAGGAAGAGTGGTCTGCGGAGAGGCTACAAAAAGACCAGCATGAGGATGCGGATCTTGCAAAAATCGTCGAAGGCAAGGAGCAAGGCGCACGTCCAGACTGGCAGGAGATGGCTGGTGAAAGCCCGATCGCTAAGGCTTACTGGGCACAGTGGAAAAGTTTGCGGCTGAAGGAAGGCTGCCTGTACCGCGAATGGGAGAGCGCGGATGGTCGTACCAACAACCCCCTAATGGTAGTGCCGAAAAGCAGAATCAACGAGGTCATCGAGGCATACCATAACGACTCCAGTGGAGGGCACCTAGGCATTACCAAAACCGTCGCCAAAATAAAAAGACGATTCTACTGGGTAGGATGTCAGGAGTCTGTAGCCGAGTGGATTAAGAGCTGCGACCGATGTTCAGCCGCGAAAGGGCCGACAAGAAAATCTCGAGGCCGCATGCAGCAGTACAACGTGGGAGCACCCTTCGAGCGGATTGCTATGGACGTCGCCGGCCCATTCCCAACTAGCACTCAAGGCAACAAATATGTGCTGGTCGTAATGGATTACTTCAGCAAATGGCCCGAAGGGTACCCTATTCCTAACCAGGAGGCCACCACGATCTCGGAAAAGCTGGTAAACAACTGGGTAGCCCGGTTCGGAGTTCCGTTGGAGTTGCACTCAGATCAAGGCCGGAATTTCGAGTCTGCGGTATTCAAGGAAGTGTGTGGGCTGCTGGGGATAAAGAAAACGCGTACCACTCCTTTGCATCCACAGTCCGACGGCATGGTGGAACGCTTTAACCGGACGCTGGAGGAATACCTGCGGAAAGTGGTAGGCAGGAATCAAAAGGATTGGGACACGCATATCCCCCTGTTCCTGATGGCGTATAGGTCAGCCCCGCACGACACGACATCACTCACTCCAGCCCGAGCAGTGTTCGGCACAGAGTTGCGGTTACCCGCTGACTTGAAGTTCGGGGTAGTCAGCACGACGGGAGGCGCTAAGACGGAATACGTGGCCAATAAGCGGGCGGAACTGGAGGAAATTCACCAATTTATAAGGGGCCGCACCAAACTGGTCAGCGATAAGGCGAAAGCCAGATACGATCTACGGGCCAACTCAGCAGGGTTCCAAGAAGGCGATTTGGTAATGCTCTACAACCCGCAGCGGAGGAAAGGTTTGTCTCCAAAACTTCAAGCGTCATGGGAAGGACCTTACGAAGTCGTGACTAGGATTAACGACGTGGTATACCGGATTCAACGTTGCAACAATAGAGGCGCCAAGCTGAAGGTAGTCCATTTGGAGCGCCTGGCGCCTTATCACAGCGGAGCCTCGGCACTTGTTCGGGACGAACAAGTCTAAGTGGTGGGCAGTGTAACGATGAGCCAGTCTGTCGCGGTGCAAAGCAACCCTGCCGCTACGTGCCGTGCCATAACCCAATCTGGCAACGACGGCCGCGATAGTAAGTTTTAGTCCAACCTGGCAACGATGGTCGCGGTCATCAGGGAAACTTCTAGTCCAATCTGGCAACGTGCGAGAACGATCTGCGCGACGGCCGGACAGAGTATAAAAGGTGGCCAGATGCGGTGCAGCGAGTCAGTCTGGTTTTGACAAGTGAAGTTGCCACACGAAGTGACTAAGCAAATACTTAGGTGTACGAACAGTAAAGTGTAAACTGTGAATAATAAAGTGACTGTTGGTTTATTTTATTGTCTGCGTTTAAGAAACTGTGTTTTATTTTCAAATTACACAATCCAGAGATACGCAACAGCCCACTAGACTTAGTATTCGTAACAATATAATATTAATATTCCGTTTGATGACCAAGAGTTTGACGTAAATTTCGAATTAAGCCGGGTACAACGTGAGAAACTTATAGAGTTAATAACTAATTGCTATTTAGTGCCGAAAGATATTTCCGTCACCCCTTACGAGTACGAGATGATCTCCGTGCGTCTGCTATTGTTTTGGTGAAGAAGAAAAATGGCCAAACACGACTGTGTGTAGATTATCCGGGACTTAATAAGATAACTGTACGGGATAATTATCCGCTGCCGCTCATTGAAGACTGTATAGAATATTTAGAGGGTAAACGATACTTTTCCGTTCTGGACCTAAAAAGTGGGTCTCATCACGATAGCATCTCGGCTGATTCCATACCATACACCGCTTTTGTGACCCCTGACGGTCAATACGAATATGTAAAAATGTCGTTTGGGCTTAAAAATGCCCCGGCCGTATTCCAACGTTTCATCAATGATATTTTCCGTGATCTCATGGACGCTAAGAAAATCGTAATCTATATGGACGACATACTAATTGCTGCCGAGAACTTTAAGGACCACAATCAAACGTTGCGTTTAGTTTTGGAACGCATTACAAGTAGAAAATTGAAATTATTAAGTTTAAGTTTAAGTTTCCGAAATGTAAGTTTTGCTATAACGAAATAGAATATTTGGGTTACAAGGTAACGGCCACAGGTATAACATTGAGTGATTCTCATGTGGTAGCTATTAGAAAGTACCCGCTGCCGACCAATCAGAAGGAATTGCAGTCCTGCTTAGGTCTTTTTTCATATTTTCGCCGCTTTGTACAATCATTTTCGACTATAGCTAAACCATTAAGGGATCTGTTGAAAAAGGGTGCCGACTTTATAGTTAATGATCACTTCATTGCAGCCTTTAACGAGTTAAAAGCCAAACTGACGGAAGCACCGGTTTTAGCTATTTATAGCCCCGAAAGGGAAACGGAGCTTCATTGTGACGCTAGTTCTGCCGGTTTCGGTGCTGTGTTAGTGCAGCGACAGAATGATGACAAATTTCATCCAATATCATATTTCTCTAAAACCACTTCTGCTGCCGAGTCTAAGTATCACAGCTTTGAGTTAGAAGCGCTGGCCATCATTTATGCTTTAAGACGATTTAGAGTTTACCTAGAGGGTATATCTTTCAAGATAGTAACCGACTGTAACTCCCTGACGCTGACTTTGGAAAGGAAGCAGGTTAATCCGAGAATTGCTAGATGGGCTTTGGAGCTGCAGAACTATGACTACAGATTACAACATCGCGGGGGTGCATCCATGGGTCATGTGGACGCCCTAAGTAGATGCCATGTCGCCATGGTTACAGACGTTAACGACGTAGACTTCCAGATACAAATAGCCCAAGAGCGCGACGAATCGATAAGGGGTGTACGCAATGAACTACAAACCAGGGAGATGAAGGATTTTGACTTAGTTGACGGTGGAGTTTATAAAGTTATTGAATCGGGTCGGAAACTCTTGTACGTACCGAGTGAAATGGAAGAAAATGTTATACGTTTGCTACATGAGAAGTTAGGCCACCTGGCGGTTGAAAAATGTTACCAGAAGATTCGACTGCACTACTGGTTTCCGAGCATGCGCCGCAAGATAGAGGCCTTTGTAAGAAATTGTCTGAAATGTATTATGTATGCCGTACCAAATCGGTTAAACGAAAAATGCCTGTACAATATCCCAAAAAACCCAATTCTGTTTGATACAATTCACATCGACCATTTTGGGCCGCTGCTGTCTCTGAACTCGAAGAGGAAACACATTTTGGTCGTGGTTGACGCTTTTACGAAGTTTGTAAAATTATATCCTACTGATTCGACTAGCACGAGAGAGGTTACTGCCGCGTTGGACAAATACTTCAACTACTATAGTCGACCCAAACGGATAATAGCCGATAGAGGAACTTGCTTCACGTCACTCGAATTCGGGGAAGACGTGCTGAAGCATAATATTAAACATGTAAAAGTGGCTGTGGCATCTCCGCAGGCCAACGGGCAGGTAGAAAGAGTGAATCGAGTAATCAAAACCATGCTAGGCAAAATAAGCGATCCACTTACACATGCTGATTGGTCGAACATGCTATCAATAACTCAGTTCACAGTGCCACGAAAACTACTCCGAGTATCCTGTTGTTTGGTGTGGAACAGCGAGGTGCCGTGATTGACGAGTTGACGGAATATCTTGACGAAAAGAATGACGTTACTAGGGATCTAGTAGACATACGCTCAAAAGCATCGCAGGCGATGGAGGTAGCACAGGAATATAATCTAAAGTATATTCTCGAGCATCGTACTGACGCTAAGAAATATGACGTAGGTGATTTCGTAGTTATTCGGAATGTTGACACTGTCGTCGGTACGAATAATAAATTCATACCCAAGTACCGAGGCCCGTATGTAATTCATGACAGCTTAGGAAACGACCGTTACGTCGTACGTGATATTGATAACTGCCAATTGACTCAGCTGCCGTATGATGGAGTGGTGGAGGCGAATCGAATACGTAGGTGGATCTCAAAGCCGAGTGAAAAGGTTGAAAGTTGAAAGGGATTCGAGCAATACGGTAGGCTAATTATCGGGACGATAAGTTGTCAGGTTGCCCGAGTTGTAAGATGTTTCCGAATGGCAACGCCATAGTTTTAAGTAGTTTAAGTTAAATAACTTGGCCGCACCGGAGTTCGGGAATACGGCTTCGGTGCTGACCAGCAGGATCGGCCATCTTCACTTTCTGTGTGACAATCGAAGTGTGTGGACGCCACCTGATTTTAAAAAGCGATTCAAATAAAGTTTTATTAAAGTATGTTTATTTTCTTTGCTTCTACTCACATGTTACGCCGAAATTACAGAGATTTCTGCTGTTAGTAACAGAGGGTTCTACTGTCAATAACAGAGGGTACTAACAGCAGTACCCGCCATACAACACGTTTGCTTGTATGAGATGCGCGTTCTATATTACTTCATATTGAAACGAAAAGGCACTCTGTGCTGTGCATGAACGCTTTTGCAAGCATACTTTTAGGCATGCACTGTGAAATACGGCGAACTGGTATAATTCGCATGGTATAGTTCGATATGGCAAGGTTCGCGAGAAATGGGCTGTGCGAGAATGGTCGAGAATTTTCCAATTGGAAGTTGCAAGAAACTTCGGCGCGATAAGAAAACTGGTATAAAAGCAGCAGTGTGCAGCGCAGTGAGTCGAGTCTGTGTTGAGCAAGCAAAGTGGTAACAAGTGTAGATACAAGCGAAGTGTAAATCTGTAAATAAAGTGATTGTTGATTTTCGCTGAGTAATTGAAGTTGTTTTATTTTCCAAACCAATCCAAACGAACCTGTGAAGGGATTTTTCGTAACAATATTCTTTGTTAATACTCATTTGCTCCAAGCGAGCAGACTGCGATATCTACTACAGCTGCCATGCGGAGAAGCGCGAATTTGGCTGCGGATTTGTGGTCAGCAAGAGACTTCGCCACCACGTCTCTCGGTTCACTCCGGTGAACGAACGGCTGGCTTCGATCCGCATCAAAGCTAAATACTTTAGCATCAGCCTGATTTGCGCGCACTCCCCGACGGAAGAGAAGGACGATGCGACCAAGGATGCCTTCTATGCGAAGCTCGAGGACGTCTACGACAGGTGCCCGGCCCATGACGTCAAAATTGTCCTCGGGGACTTCAACGCAAAGGTCGGGCGAGAAGGCATCTTTGGCCCCACAGTCGGGCAGTTCAGCCTCCATGGGACCACTTCGAACAACGGTCTGAGGCTGATCGATTTCGCCGCGGCACGAAACATGGTAGTTAGTAGCACCAGATTCCAGCACCTCGATATCCACAAGGTCACCTGGTTATCCCCCGATCAATCCACCCGCAACCAGATTGATCACATTGTGATTGATGGAAGGCATGCTTCTAGCATTCTAGATGTGCGCACGTTCCGAGGACCCAACATCGACTCGGACCACTACCTTGTTGCAGCCAAGGTACGCATGCGTCTTTGCGCAGCGAAGACCGCACAACCTAGTTTGCGAAGAAAGCTGGACATCAGTAAGCTGCGATCACAAGGGGTAGCCGAAGCCTACTCCGCTCAACTCTCCAACCAGCTCGGTCGCTCCCCCTCTCCACCTGATGACATCGGCGGATTATGGGCTCACTTATCCCACTCTATGCGCGTCGCCGCAGAAAATGTCCTTGGTTTTCGACGCCCACCACCAAAAAACCAATGGTACGATGAAGAGTGTCGCGCAGCCACTGCAGTGAAGAATGCTGCATACAAGAAGACCCTGCAGTCGGCCGCCACGCGAGCCATGACAGAAAAATACCGGGAGGAGAGGAAGAAAGAGAGGTGCCTTTTTAGACGCAAGAAACGGGAGCAAGAAAGGCGCGAGCGTGAGGAAATCGAGGAGTGCAGGAGCAGGAATGACGCCCGAAAATTCTTCCAAAAAGTTAAGCGTCTTACGGAAGGATTTAAGCCTGGGGCATCTTCTTGCAGAGACGAAAACGGGGATCTGGTTACGGATGCGCAGGGTGTGCTGAGGTTGTGGAAGGAGCACTTCACCAAGCTGCTCGCAGGCGACGAAAGGAACAATACCGCCAGTGGTGAAGATGTCCAGATGGCACCAATCGACGACGACGGTGTGGATGTGCCACCACCCAGCCATGACGAGGTCCGGGTCGCTATCCAGCGACTCAAGAACAACAAAGCTGCAGGGCCGGATGGGCTACCAGCTGAATTGTTCAAGGCCGGCGGCGGTGAGCTGATTGGGTGCATGCATCAGCTCATTTGCAAAATATGGCTGGAGGAACGAATGCCCAACGATTGGAACCTCAGTGCCCTTTGTCCTGTGCTGAAGAAAGGCGACCCGACAATATGCGCCAACTACAGGGGTATCAGCCTACTTCCCATTGCATACAAGGTCCTGACGAGCGTATTATGTGAAAGACTAAAGCCACTCGCCAAGGCGCTGATTGGACCTTATCAGTGCGGCTTTAGACCTGGTAAGTCCACCATCGACCAGATATTCACTCTACGCCAAATCCTGGAGAAGACCCATGAGAACCAAATCGATACACACCATCTCTTCATCGATTACAAGGCAGCATTCGATAGCCCGATAAGGGATCGCCTATATGCCGCATTGTCTGAACTTGGTATCCCTGCAAAGCTCGTTAGACTTTGCAGAGCGACGTTGAGCAATACGCGCAGCTCCGTCAAGGTTGGAAGTGACCTCTCCGACCCCTTTGATACCGTTCGAGGTTTCAGACAGGGCGATCCTTTGTCCTGCGACCTCTTCAACTTCACCATGGAGAGTGTTCTGCGCAAGGCCGGTGTACATCGTAATGGCACAATTTTCAACAAAAGTGTCCAGCTCCTTGCTTACGCTGATGATATTGATGTCATCGGACGTAACAAGCGAGATGTCACCGCTGCCTTTGCGGCTATCGAAAGAGAATCTGCCAAAATGGGTCTGGTGGTAAATGAGGGCAAGACGAAGTATATGCTGTCTACACGCAGGGACTCGCAGCGGCTAGGGTCTCACGTCGAGGCCGACAGGTATGCTTTTGAAGTTGTCAAGGAATTCGTCTACCTTGGCACCGCCATCAACAGCAGCAATGATGTCAGTCTGGAGATAAAGCGAAGGATAACTCTTGCCAACAGGTGCTACTACGGTCTCGGTAGGCAATTGAGAAGTAGAGACCTCTCTCGACCGACAAAACTTGCACTCTATAGGACGCTTATCTTGCCCGTGCTCCTCTATGGCGCTGAAGCATGGACAATGACACGAAACGACATAGCGGCCCTTGGAGTGTTCGAGAGGAAGGTGCTTCGCAAAATCTTCGGCCCTGTTCGGGTTGGTGACGACTATCGCATACGAACCAATAACGAGCTGTATGAGCTGTATAAGGACATGGACGTAGCGCAGCGAATTAACATCCAGCGGCTACGCTGGCTCGGTCATGTCTGCCGCATGGACGACGAAGCTCCGGCGAAAAAGGCATTCGATGCGATGGTTGGAGGTCGACGGCGAAGAGGGAGGCCGTGTCTCCGGTGGAAGGACCAAGTGGAAGAGGCCCTGGTATCTCTTGGTGTGACCAACTGGAGAAGGCGCGCGCGAAGCAAAGGCGCCTGGAGAGAAGTTTTGCGGCAGGCCGTAACCCGATAACGGGTTGTTATGGCCAGTTAAGTAAGTAAGTAAGTAATAAAACACAATTGAAAGAGAAACCAATACCGCCGCGGATCCTAAACGACTTCAAGAACTCATCATTGGTGCCTCCTGTGAGGATCCGCAGCGTGTATCGAGGCCGTAATTACATAACCTACAGCGACACGAGGTAGGTGCTTTGATATTTTTTGTGCTTGGTTAGGTCGAATATGGCTACAGAAAAGGGCGAACCCGACATGCTCGAATTGGTGGAGGAGCAGAAAACACTATTGCAGTCGCTTCAAGCAACTTGGCGCAAATTCAAGAGAGATCCTGTATCGCGTAAGTCTGAATCGTACCACAATGCTCGTTTGGATGATCTGTCTTCATATCGCGCTGAGTTTCGGGTCAATCATCGAACGCTAATTCGCCAATCGAAAAATGTGGAAATTCAGAAATCGTATATACAAGCACCTGCGAACTGTTCGGAGAAACATTTTTAGATGGGGTAGTGTGCATACGGGAATCCCTTGCAAATAAATTCACGTCAGCGGCAACAGAAGTAGACAGAACATGTGCTACCAGCAATACAACTATTGCAACAAATGGTGTATCTCTGCCGGAGGTCAAACTGACATCATTTAGCGAAAACTACATCGAATGGCCTCCGTTCAAAGAAATATTTCTAGATCGTATACATCAGAACGCGGGGTTGAACAATTTGCAACGTTTTCACTATCTCAAGTCCGTATTAACGGACATTGCTGCCCAAGATATCGAACATATCAGTCTAGTTGGGGAAAACTATCAGGAAGCTTGGAAAGTGTTATGTGAGTTGTACGATAACAAACGCATTTTGTTCGCGCACTACATGGAAGTTCTGGATCAGCAGCCAGACGTAATTCGAGAGGATCCTACGTCATTGAAACACTTTACGCAAACTTGTCGGGCTTGTGTAAATTCTATCACGAAACTGGGAATAAACGTAGATGAACAAAATCAAATTCTTGTTTATTATATGATTAAAAAGTTTCCGAACTCATTGCGTTCCGAATGGGATCGCTCTTTGCGAAAACAAAAAACTGTTCCAACATTCGCTGAATTGTGTTCTCTTTTAGATGAGCAATATCTCATGATGGTCACTTCCTCGCGAGCAGGCGTAAAGCAAACCATTGTAGCTTCGCCTCCTAAATCGGAAGGTACGTCATTGTATGGTAAGAACCATGTCAAGTCCATGCATGTAGCGAAGAAGACTATCGTTTGTCCACATCGAAGTGACTGGTTTATCAGGTTCGAGAGTGACAACTGGCCGCTCTTGCGTAAATATACCAGTGGGTTTAGTGGACACTCTTGTACAGTCGTTTTTGTCGATGAATATGGAAGTTGAGGTCGACAAATTACTAAGAAAATTTTGGGAGTTGGAGGAGATTGGTGGCTCAAGTACCCTGATTACAGAAGATAGCTGGTGGGAAAACTTATATCAGAACACTCACAAAAGATTGGAAAATGGAAAGTATATCGTTCGTTTGCCACTGAAATCGGAGATTGATTCAACTTGTTTTATCGGGAAATCCAGAGCTACCGCTCTTAAACGTTTTCTCCAGTTGGAAAGTCGTTTGTCGAAGGATGATAATTTAAAGAGAGCTTATGTCAATACAATTAACGAATATCTGAACTAGGGCAAATAAAACCAGTGAAAACTACCGAAGAGCAACATTTTATTGATAATCGTTTTACTTGTTGTTATCTACCTCATCAACCAGTAGTGAAGGAGGATGCCGTAGGTACGAAAGTTCGAGTAGTATTCGATGCGTCGGCGAAAACCACTAACGGGAAATCGCTGAATGATATCTTAGCTACGGGTCCAGCTCTCCAACAAGATTTGGCCGCGGTACTTACAAACTGGCGTACTTTGAGATATGTTTTTATAGCGGATATAGAAAAGATGTTTCGGTGTATCGACATGGATGATGAAGATGCTCAGTATCAGCGCATTTTATGGCAAGAGGAGCCTTGGAAGCCAATTCGGGAGTATTATTGCTCGACTGTGATGTTTGGTACCGCCTCTGCCCCGTATACCGCAATCCGTACAATACATCAATTGGCACGGGATGAAGCGGAACGATTTCCACTAGCTGTTAAGGTACTTTACCAACAAATATATGTCTACGATATATTATCGGGAGGAGACTGTATAGATTTAGCTTTGCGTGTAAGAGACGAAACAATTTCCATGTTGCGTAGCGCGTCGTTCGAACTGCGGAAGTGAGCAAGTAACCACCCGTCACTATTGGAAAAAATACCAGTTGAGCACAGGCAGTCCAAGAGCAAGATGCAGTTTACATCCGGTGATCCAATAAAGGCTTTGGGTCTGTATTGGGACCCTCTTACTGATGAAATTGAATTTAAGGCTGATTTAATGTTTGAAGTTGAAAATCCCACTAAACGCACCATGTTATCTAATATTGCTCACTTATTTATTTATTTATTTATTTATTTATTTATTTATTTAGCCAATGAACAAATGTCCTTACTGACTATAGGATATAATAATTATTACAAACTATAAGTTACTTAAACTATTCAACAGCAAACCCTTCGGAAGTGACAGATCCAAATCGGTAACATTGTTTAATTCCGAGAAGGCCCTATATAGAGGTGCATTTCTTGCATAATTCGTCCTGGGGACATCTAAATGGAAGGTATCCACCCTCCGCAGACTCCGTTTAGGGACATTAAATGCGATTCTTGCTAAAAGATCCGGGCAATCAATAGCACCACATACAATGCTGACTACAAAGGAGCATGCAAGACATGGATGATGAAGATGCTCAGTATCAGCGCATTTTATGGCAAGAGGAGCCTTGGAAGCCAATTCGGGAGTATTATTGCTCGACTGTGATGTTTGGTACCGCCTCTGCCCCGTATACCGCAATCCGTACAATACATCAATTGGCACGGGATTTGACCCGCTAGGCTGGCTAAACCCGGTCATCGTGTCAGCGAAACTGATCTTGCAGGAATTGTGGCGTAGTCGAATCGACTGGGACATTCTTGTATCCACGGAGCTGCGCAAAGCTTGGAAAGCCTTCGGAGATGATTTTCACCAAATCTCACAAGAAGGCTCCCTGGATTTGGGCAAAAAATAAGGCAAAGTTTGTAATTTTTTTGTGGGATAATGAAAAGGCGTACAAACTTCCGGTTTTGACTATTAAATTCGTCTATTATTTAGGAGTTTAAGATGTTAAAAAAGCTTGATGAAATTCAAAATGGCGGCTACAAAATGGCGATTTCCGTAGGCCTCTGCGCGCCAAACATCGCTCGAGAACTGTAATCCTGCGGCCTCTTGTAGTGGACTGAAATCAAAAAGCATTGTCATTACTCAAAGATAACAAAATTGTCTGTGCATTGAACTAGACTCAAAAAATTTAAACGAAAAATTCTTGCACAATGAATATTTGAAGTAAAAAGTTCAATTTTTTTCACCTTTTTTTAATTTCAACCACATTTAAAAATTAAAAATAAATAACTATTTATGCAAATTGTTAGTTCAAGGCATACAGAAAATCAAATACATTCGAGCAGTTTTTAGATGAAGAAAATCGGATCATTAGATCAAGTCCGGGGATTTCAGTTAGATTGGAAAAAATGGTTTCGAGATAAACGCGTTTGCGGCAAATTAGAGCAGTGGAGCGTCCCGTAGCGCGCGTGAGACAGGTGTGTTCTCCCATGAAAATACGCGTCGTATCAAAAAATCCTTTTACACACATATTCTACATATATGTAGCCTTCGTTTTATGCAAAAAAAAAAACGATTTTTCGGTCCAAATCCAGGGGAGCCTCCCCTTAAAGTGCCACGTTGGATAATGATCGATCACACAAAAGGTTGCGAGCTGCACATACCTTGTGACCGAAAAGTTTCCGGAAATTTTAAATAAAACGCAAAATTCTTAATCTTCATCAATATTTATTTTATCTCCTTCAAAATATGCTCCATTAGAAGCGATACACATATGCCAACGTTTCTTCCAATCATCAAAACATTTTTTATAGGCGCTTTCCGGTATGGCTTTGAGTTCCCTCTGCGAATTCTGTTTTACGTCTTCTATGGATTCAAAACGCGTTCCTCTGAGTGGTAATTTGAGTTTGGGAAACAGGATAAAGTCACACGTTGCAAGATCAGGTGAATACGGTGGCTGTTCGATGGTATTTATTGAATGTTTGGCCTTAAAATCGTTGATAATGTTGGCTCGGTGCGAGGGAGCATTATCGTCATGAAAAATCCATGAATTATCCTTCCACAATTGAGGCCGTTTACGGCGGATATTTTCAGGCAAACGTCTTCTAACAGTCAAATAATAGTCTTTACCGACTGTTTGTCCTACCTTGATTTTCGAGCGACTTTGGCGTGGTTTTTTCGGTTTCGGCGCGTCTTTTCCTCTCCATTCCGATGATTGTTGGCTTGTTTGCATGTCGTACTCGTAGACCCATGTCTCGTCACCAGTTATGATGCGTTCCATGAAAGTTGGATCGGAATTGGCACGATCAAGCACGTCCAAAGAGACCTGTTCACGGTACTCATTTTGAAGAAAATTCTCAACAAAATCGCAATGCACTACTGAGATTAACTGGTTTCAACAGCTGCCGTAAACAAACTGTCTGACAGATCGCGCTCATTTTTGGCATAGTAATTAAGGACAGTGCTACCAACCTACAGAAACTTAAAATATCGAAAAATATACAGCGCGCGAATTTTAAATGAGAATTTCCGGAAACTTTTCGGTCACAATGTATTTTGCGACGCATCCATTCACGCTCATTCAGCGGTGGCCTACCTCCGAGGAACAGCTGAAAACGGTGAAGTTTTTGTCACTATTCTCACCGCAAAATGTAAAGTGAACCCTATTAAGCCCCAGATTACGTTCCCTCGCGCGGAGTTATGCGGAGCCGTTTTGGCATCTAAGCTGTTAAAATTCATTCTCAATAATTTCTGTATCGCAATTAATCGCTATAATATTTTCATGTGGACTGATTCGGCAATAGTTTTACATTGGATTCGAGGGGACCCACATAGATGGAAAATCGTTCTATCAAACAGAATCAGCAAAATATTAGAAAACACATCAGTGCCCCAATGGCGGCACGTAGCATCAGAAAATAATCCTGCCGATATATCAAGCCATGGAATCAGCCCTTCACGACTGGTACTTTGCAACGTATGGTGGCGTGGTCCTTCTTTCTGCAGTTGCCATTTGCGGAATGGCCTAAATCCCTGCTAAATACCGACATTTCACCTCCAATGGTTGAAATCGAGAAACGGAAGGTGAAAGCTCATCTGAGTATGAAAGAAGTAACGAACGGAATTTCGACGTTAGGTAAATGGAGCAGCTAGCACCTTTTCATTAACTGTGCGGGTGATGGCTTATTGCATTCGATTTTGGAAAAATTGCCGACCTAAGCTGGGACCTCACAATAAAGGCTGGTTATCAAGCACGGAGATACATTGCAGCGTTATATGTATAGTAGGAATGGTTCAGCGCGAATCGTTTCCGAAGGACAGGCGCGCACTTTCAAGAAATCAGCCCCTTCCGAACAATAGCACACTTCGCTCTCTCAATCCATACTTCGATGAGCAGGAAAAGGTTATAAGACTCGGGGGTCGATTGAAGGAATCATTACTGTCAATGGATAGAAGACAGTTCTATATTCTACCATCTAAGCATCATATGATCGAGTTGATTGTCAAACATAGCCATTTAAGCAAATTGCATGGCGGCGTCTCTCTTACCTTAAATCACGTGCGAAGGAGATTTTGGATTTTGAATGGACGCAACGTGGTGCAATCCATCATATACCGATGTATCATCTGCTTTAAACACAATCCGAAGCCGTGTGTACAACGAATGGGAGATCTGCCAGCGAAAAGAGTTCGACCCGCTCGCCCCTTTTCATCAGTAGGAATCGATTATGCCGGACCCTTTAATGTAATGACTTCGAAAGGAAGAGGTCGTGTTTCAATAAAAGGTTATGTTTCACTTTTCATTTGTCTAGCCCCAAAAGCGATCTATCTGGAACTTGTAGGAGATCTTACAGCAGACGCGTTTATCGGGGTTTTAAATCGTTTTATTGCCAGAAGGGCTTGTGCAGTGATATCTACAGTGATTGCGGGACGAATTTTATTGGAGCGAATCGTAAACTGCAAGCGGACCGTACAGCTTACAAGAACTTTTTAAATAGTCAAGTTGGCTGAACATGAAGTACAGTGGCATTTTATCCCCCCAGCTTCACCCCATTTTGGAGTACTATGGGAAGCTGGCGTGAAACCCGTTAAATACCATTTGAAACGTACTATCGGAGAACAAAGGCTGACCTACGAAGAATTCAACACAGTCCTGGTACAAATCGAAGCATGTTTAAACTCGAGGCCACTGTTCCCAATTTCCAGCGATGCCGATGACTTGATGGTGCTTACTCCCGGTCATTTCCTGGTGGGCGAACCCTTACTGGCTTTACCCTCAGTCGAAACAAACTGTTTGTCCCGTGCAGAGCGTTGAAGACATGGCCAAACCCTAGTAAATTTATTTTGGAAACAGTGCACAGTATGCTTATTTTCAAATCTAGGAGGACAAAAATCAACAGCGCGGCAAAATGGTAGAAATTATAATTTCATTTGCCATCAAAGGAGTCGTAAAGATATTGGGATCAGTTTAGAAAAATAATTATATTGCTACGAATACTAGTTCTAGTGGGCTGATACGTATCTCTGGATTGTGCAATTTGAAAATAAAACACACTTAGTTTCTCAAACGCAGTCAATAAAATAAACCAACAATCACTTTATTTCACAGATTTACACTTCAAGGTCTTCACACTTAATTATTTGCTTAATTACTCCATGTGGCACCTTCACTAGTAAAAATCAGACTGACTCGCTGCGCCGCACCCGGCTGCCTTTTATACCTGTCCGGCCATCGCGCAGATCGTTCTCGAACATTCCGGAGTGGACTAAAGGTTTCCATGATGATCGCGACCATCATTGCCAGGTTGGACTAAAAGTTTCCATCATTGCCAGGTTGGACAAAACGTTGCCATCATTGCCAGGTTGGACTAAAAGTTTCCATCATTGCCAGGTTGGCCTAAAAGTGTCCCTTATTATCGCGGCCGTCGTTGCCAGATTGAAAGCGACAGGGTTGCTTTGCACAGCGACAGACTGTCTTATCGTTACACTGCCCACCACTTAGACTTGTTCGTTCCGCTGTGATAAGGCGCCAGGCGCCCCAAATGGACTACCTTCAACTTAGCGCCTTTTTTGCTGCAACGTTGAATCCTGTATACCACGTCGTTTACCCTAGTCACGACTTCGTAAGGTCCTTCCCATGACGCTTGAAGTTTCGAAGACAAACCTTTCCTCCGCTGCGGGTTGTAGAGCATAACCAGATCGCCTTCTTCGAACCCTGCTGAGTTGGCCCGTAGATCATATCTGGCTTTCGCCTTATCGCTGACCAGTTTAATGCGGCTCCTTATAAACTGTTGAATTTCCTCCAGTTCCGCCCGCTTATTGACCACGTAGTCCGTCTTAGCGCCTCCCGTCGTGCTGACTACCCCGAACTTCAAGTCAGCGGGTAACCGCAACTCTGTGCCGAACACTGCTCGGGCTGGAGTGAGTGATGTCGTGTCGTGCGGGGCTGACCTATACGCCATCAGGAACAGGGGGATATGCGTGTCCCAATCCTTTTGATTCCAGCCTACCACTTTCCGCAGGTATTCCTCCAGTGTCCGGTTAAAGCGTTCCACCATGCCGTCGGACTGTGGGTGCAAAGGCGTGGTACGAGTTTTCTTTATCCCCAGTAGCTCACACACTTCCTTGAATACCGCAGACTCGAAATTCCGGCCTTTATCTGAGTGTAACTGCGACGGAACTCCGAACCTGGCTACCCAGTTGTTTACCAGCTTTTCCGAGATCGTGGTGGCCTCCTGGTTAGGAATAAGGTACACTTCGGGCCATTTGCTGAAGTAATCCATTACCACCAGCACATATTTGTTGCCTTGAGTGCTGAGTGGGAATGGCCCGGCGACGTCCATAGCAATCCGCTCAAAGGGCGCTCCCACGTTGTACTGCTGCATGCGGCCTCGAGATCTTCTTGTCGGCCCTTTCGCGGCTGAACATCGGTCGCAGCTCTTAATTCACTCGGCTACAGACTCCTGACATCCTACCCAGTAGAATCGTCTTTTTATTTTGGCGACGGTTTTGGTGCCCTCCACTGGAGTCGTTATGGTATGCCTCGATGACCTCGCTGATTCTGCATTTCGGCACTACCATTAGGAAGTTGCTGGTCCGACCATCCGTGCTCTCCCATTCGCGGTACAGGCATCCTTCTTTCAGCTGCAGACTTTTCCACTGTGCCCAGTAAGCCTTAGCGATTGGGCTTTCACCGGCCATCTCCTGCCAGTCTGGACGTGCGCCTTGCTCCTTGCCTTCGACGATTTTTGCAAGATCCGCATCCTCACGCTGGTCCTTTTGTAGCCTCTCGGCAGACCACTCTTCTTCTGGCATAACGCTTACCAACCGGACGTCCACTATCTGTTCTTTGCTTTCGGCTCGCGAGCACTGCCTGCATTCGACTTTGCACGGACGGCGTGACAAGGCATCGGCATTTCCATGGCTACTGCCCTTGGGATGCTCTATCGTGTAGTCGTAGCTCTGCAGTCGCTCGATCCACCGCGCCAATTGCCCTTCAGGACCCTTAAAGTTCAGGAGCCATCTCAATGCCGCATGATCTGTGCGCAGGCGAAACCTTTGTCCATACAGATATTTGTGGAAGTGTTTTACGCAGTCCAATACCGCCAGCAGTTCTCTCCGTGTCACACAGTAGTTGCGTTCCGGTTTCGATAGAATCCTACTGTAGTACGCTATCACTTGTTCCTGGCCGTCTATTATCTGTGATAGCACACCGCCAATACTATTCCCGCTTGCATCTGTATGCAGCACAAACATCTCCACAGGCACGGGGAAGGCCAGAATTGGAGTACTGCACAGTTTCTCCTTCAGACGTGCAAAAGCCTGTTCCTGCTCCTCGTTCCACTCGAAAGCTTGGCTCTTTTTCGTCAGTTTGTGCAGGCTGCTGGCTATGTTCGCGAATCCCGGAACAAATCGGCGGTAGTATGTGCACAGGCCCAGGAAACTGCGGAGTTCGTGTAGATTGCGTGGCCGGGGCCACTCCTTCACCGCCGTGATTTTGCCTTCATCCGTATGTACTCCGCGGGCGGAAACCGTATGACCCAGATACTTGACCTCCTTTTGGAACAGCGAGCACTTCTTTGGGTTGAGTTTAAGCCCGGCTTCTCGTATCCGCTCGAATAACTCCTTCAGCTTCCTCAGGTGGTCATCGAAGTTTTTACCCATCACGATTATGTCGTCGAGGTACACCAGACACGTCCGCCAATGCAGCCCTTTTAGCACGCGTTCCATTAGCCGCTCGAATGTTGCTGGTGCGTTGCAGAGTCCAAACGGCATGACGGTGAACTGCCACAAACCATCGCCAACACTGAAAGCCGTTTTCTCCTTGTCCTTGTCTGCAAGCTCTACCTGCCAATAGCCGCTGCGTAAGTCAAGCGTGGAAAACCACTGTGTGCCTGACAGCGTGTCCAGGGTGTCATCGATCCGCGGTAGTGGATAACTGACCTTCTTTGTCACATCATTGAGCTTCCGATAATCCACACAAAATCGGGTACTGCCATCCTTTTTCTTGACTAAGACGACCGGCGAGCACCAAGGACTTGCCGAAGGCTCTATGACCTTTTCTTTACGCATGTTTTCAATCAAATTTGTGACCTCTTCCCTCTTGGCCAGAGGAACTCGTCTGGGCGGTTGGCGAATCGGTTTTGCACTTCCGGTGTCGATGTTGTGCTTCACTATGGCTGTGGTTCCGCCTGCTTCTGCCGCAAATATTGACCCATAGTACTGCAGGAGAGACCTCGCCTTCTGTTTCTGCTTGGCCGTCAACTCGCTGCTCCACTGGTTCTCCTGCGGTATGACGTCCATGTTGAAACCGCCCTTCCTATTAACTCCAGGTGGGCTACTCTCGCAATTGACCACGGCTACAGCTTCCTTACACTCACCAATTACCTCGTATTTATTGACATATCTGGGTGCATTCAGGGGGTTCAGTATTCTGACTGGTATTCTGCCATTCTTAGATTCCACTAATGTACGTCCGATGATGATTTTATCGTATAATTGTTTCGGTGCTTCTACAACCCACAGCCGACTCGTCCCATCGTCGTCGTCCACCTTTGCCCACACAATCGCCTCAGAATTCGCTGGTATCGTCCTGTGTTGACACGATACAACCTTCCTTACCGCCACGCTTCGCTCATAGCCGGTGTGCAGCGAGAATTCAACGTTGGCATATCTCAGCACATTTTCCTTCAGGTCCAGCGTAAAACCGTGCCTAATCATGAAATTCACGCCGATAATCACGTCGTCCATTATATCCGCGACGATGAACTCATGTTCCAGGCTGCTGGTGCCGATAGCAATCGTTTTCGTAACTTTTCCTCTTACCGGCGCGCGCTCGCCAGTCGCAGTCCGCAACTGTATGCCATGCAGCGGTTCCCAGTTCTTCAGCAG
Organism: Melieria omissa; assembly: GCA_963971225.1. Lineage (NCBI taxonomy): Eukaryota > Metazoa > Arthropoda > Insecta > Diptera > Ulidiidae > Melieria > Melieria omissa. The sequence continues at coordinate 48,231,471 of OZ020269.1, read as the reverse complement.
CTTCCTTTCTATGATCGAATATGACGCTCCAGTATCCAGTGTCAACACAAACAACTTTCCATCTATCCTTCCTTCAATTTCCAAGCTGCTGGGCTGTCGTTTCAGCTGTGAGACAAGGACGGTGGGGCAGCAGATTGTGGGGATCAGCTCACGCCCCTTTGGGCTGACCCGTTTTAGTTTAACGACTCGCCGTCCTCAGCCCTGCTCTTGTTGGCTGGGCCTCGATTGTCAGTATTCCTCGCTTCAGGCGATAACGATCGAGAACGGGAACGCCTCTTTCGTTGGCGGCAGTCTCGTGATATGTGACCCTGCTTGCCACATATCCAGCAAACTACTTTAGAGGAGACCACCCGTGGCCTGTCCGGTATCTCAGAGTTTATGGCGTATCCTTGCAGGTGCATACCGAGTGCTCCCAATCCATGCCGCTTCATATGTCATCGCGCAGGTCACCGTCTCCTTAAATATCGGCTTGCCCATCATCAACGCACTGCGACGTGTTTCTAGATCATGCAGACCTTCAATAAACGACTCAATCTTCATCCTCTCGAGATCATCAGCACCAAATTTTGGGTAGCACAACTGTACGAGCCGCTCAATGTCTGCTGCATACGTCTGCAGCGCCTCGTTGGATCTTTGCTTGCGGTTCTTCAGCTCACAGTAGTATAGCGCATGGTTATGCTCGTCGCTATACTTCGCTGCCAACGCTCTCATGATGGCACCGTAATCACTTCTTAAACATTCTGGAACTGATTTGATCACCTCAGCCGCAGGAACTTTCAGCGCCAGTGCCAACCTCCGACCTTTCCTGATATTTGTCCACTGATTTTCCAAAGCAGCCAAGTCGAATTGCAATGTAAATGTATCGAACGGTGCAGCACCATCATAAGTAGGCACTTCTGTTCTGGCAGCAAAACCGTCCTGAACCGGTGGCAAACATTCTCGTGGTTGTACCTCTCGAAGCCGTTCGTCTATCTTTCTGTGCACCGAATCTTCCAGACTGTCAACTCGTTTGTTCAAGGACTCATCCAGGTTGTCAACTCGTCTGTTCAGGGATTCACCCATTTCGTCAAATCTTTTGTCCCAATTGTCCATTCGCGTCAGCCTACTGGAAATTTCCTCCACCTTCTGCTCTATGCGCGCAGAATTTTCCGCCATTTCCCGATTTGCAGTCTCGACTTTTGCCGAAATTTCGAGATTCGTAGTTTCCAGCTTCGTCGCCATTTCTCGAGTCGTAGTTTCCAGCTTCGCTGCCATTTCTCGATTCGCCGTTTCCATTTGCGCCGGCATGCCTTTGAGTGCAGCCATTAGTTGGCTCATGTCCAACGCTTGTATTGGCGCAGCCGCTGCAGCTGTACTCTGTAGCGAAGCAGCACCAGCAGGCGTCTCCTCCACCTTGGCCGACGCCTCTAGTTCTTGCGCTCCGAACTCGTGCACAGTCCAATCGACGCCTCGTGCCTCACATGCTTCTCGCAAGCGCATCTGCAATTCCACCTTTCCGCCAGCAGTTGGCAAATTCCAGGCAGCCAGCTCCTTCTTCAGCTGGTCCACCTTCGAGCTCGAGTTTAACCATGTCCGTGCTTTTATTTATTTTCAATTTTCCACAATCCCACTTCTGACACCAAATGTTACGAATACTAGTTCTAGTGGGCTGATACGTATCACTGGATTGTGCAATTTGAAAATAAAACACACTTAGTTTCTCAAACGCAGTCAATAAAATAAACCAACAATCACTTTATTTCACAGATTTACACTTCACGGTCTTCACACTTAATTATTTGCTTAATTACTCCATGTGGCACCTTCACTAGTAAAAATCAGACTGACTCGCTGCGCCGCACCCAGCTGCCTTTTATACCTGTCCGGCCATCGCGCAGATCGTTCTCGAACATTCCGGAGTGGACTAAAGGTTTCCATGATGATCGCGACCATCATTGCCAGGTTGGACTAAAAGTTGCCATCATTGCCAGGTTGGACTAAAAGTTTCCATCATTGCCAGGTTGGCCTAAAAGTTTCCCTTATTATCGCGGCCGTCGTTGCCAGATTGAATTATAGAACAGCGCGTAGCGACAGGGTTGCTTTGCACAGCGACAGACTGTCTTATCGTTACAATATGTAAAAATGAATTATGTAACAAAAAAAAACATAAAAATAGTGAAAAAGCAAGTAGACCTTGTGATATTTTTTTATATTAATATTATTGACTTTGAGCGGTCTCGCTTTTTTCATCTTCTGAGGAGCAGTAGAACTTGGTTGAGCAGATAGTAGTAACTCCATCACGGCTGGAGAACGATTTTTCTTTCGCTTACATGGCAGTTTTCTCAAACTAGATATAACGGGATTCAACGTTACAAAAAGCATTTGGAACAGGTCCATATTTGTGTCTTTGAGTGACATTTTTCTTGTATTATGTTCCCGAAAGTATTTTATGTCCTTATGACGGGCTTCTTGGGCTTCCTTCGAAAGTTGACCGATGCGCAAGAAACAACTGCTAATGATAGCGCGTCCATGACATAGAAGTTTATGGACAGTTACAGTTATATAAATATTATATGTTTCCTTACAATACATTTCAAAAGCATAAACGTCAATTGCACGGCCACACGAAGTTGCTTGGAGAATAACTGAAAAATTTTGTATCAGATTTAAATTAACACAACTTATTCTGGATGTTTTTTCTGGATCTTTACAAAATGTCCTGGCAGTGGTCTTATCATTAGTATTGGTAGTATCTTGCTTGGGATAGTCAACAAGAAGACCCATTTCTCCTCGAAATACCTTTTTCAGCTCCTTTTTTCTTAACTGCATTTGTGTGTTTCTCTTCTCCAGAAACGCGTAATTTTTTATATCCAAACGGTATGAAATATGCAGCACACATTCAAAAAATCGTATTAATGCATGTAAAGGAGACATTACAAATTGTAAGGCATTTTCGTTTATGGTATTATTTGCCTATTTTTCCGGATCGTTCATTTCTTTAGGGGAAGCTCCGCAAATGTAACATATTTAATATGACTTATATGAAGACAAAGTTGCACAAATTTTTCAGTCAACCACAGTGAAAAACAATGTGTGGTAAATTTTGATAAAATATTCATTAGCTTGGAATTTGGTTAGATCAAGATTATTAATTTGAGATTTGATAATTTTAACCTCTTCTTTTGCGACTTCATCGGTTTCCTTTGTGAATACAAATTTAATAATTCCACAAAATCGTGTCGAAGAAGGGCTTGGATTTTCCCATAGTACTGCACCATCTTCAATACAACACATTTTCATTGATAAAAATGTGTTTTGGGATAATGTATCTTAAACTAACGAATTGTTTGCTTTTTAGCATAAAGCGATAATTTTTTCGGTGCTCTCTGTTCCATCGAAGGCTCATTATACTCGCTTCCCTTCTGAGCAGCTTTCCGAATTCGGAACAGCAAATTTTTTTTTTACAGGCACTAACCAGAACATTTGCTTTCGTCGCTTTCACCCATTCTATGAAAATGTTTTTAATTTTTAATTCAGCTTCTTGCGCTCAAATTGAAAAGTTTGTAAGACGGCCGCAAAAATCCGCAATGGATCTTTCTTAATATCGGCAAAAGACACTTCAAGGATTTTGAAGATATTTCATTTTTAAGTGAATATCGGTGAATATATATACTTTTTTATCTTTTAAAAATAGTATAAGACGAAAATTTTTTTTTTTTTTACTCTGTATATTGAAATCAATATCCCAGTTGAAATACAGCAAATTAAAGCAATTGATTGATTAAAAACAAAACTAAATACCTGATGCCATGTTGTTGGCGGACTGCTAAATGATCTTGCAAGTTCCGCTCGCGCATTTTCAAAGCGAATGCAGTGGAAGAGAACGTGTTCAGCATCGTCTTGCTCTCCATGGCAGATGGGGCAAAGTGGGGTATCCGCCAAACCGAATCAATGTAGGTAGTACAGAAAGCACAGATGGAAGTCCAAGTCTCCATGTAAAATTATTAAAAAAAATTGGGCATGTAGGTTGGAGAGCTCTTGGGCCTTTCACCTTACTCATTACCGTTTTGTAGGCTTGCCCCATGGATCGACATAAGCACTGTCGCATAATTCCCTGGAGCATCGATTTTTACTGGCTTTTATTGCCTTTTTAAGCGCTAGCCTGCAAGTATGAAAGTTCGCTTGTTTCTCGCCGAAATCTTGTCTTCGTCGTGCTCTCTGAGCCTCTCTGTGCGCTTTTATGCAGTTCTTTCGTAGATCGGCTATTTCTTCGGTCCACCAGTACGCCGCTTGTCTGTTGACCGTGCCACTTCGCCTCGGCATCACTGCATCGCACGCCTCTACCAGCCTTTACCAACAAAGCCTCGCTCCAAACCACCTCAAAGGATTCTGCATCGAAAGCGCTCCTCTTCCATGAGATCTTCTGCACCTTATGCACATGCGTATTCCATTTTTGCCTTATAGCCACATCAATAATGATGGCGTGGTGATCACTATGTGTGTAAACCTTGGAGACTTCCCACTTAGCATGCTTTGCTATCGATCTATCTGCATAAGTGAGGTCTATGATCGATCGTCCTCTCCGTCTCTATCTATCAATCTATCTATCTATCTATCTATCTATCTATCTATCTATCTATCTATCTATCTATCTATCTATCTATCTATCTATCTATCTATCTATCTATCTATCTATCTATCTATCTATCTATCTATCTATCTATCTATCTATCTATCTATCTATCTATCTATCTATCTATCTATCTATCTATCTATCTATCTATCTATCTATCTATCTATCTATCTATCTATCTATCTATCTATCTACCTATCTATCTATCTATCTATCTATCTATCTATCTATCTACCTATCTATCTATACATAAACGCTTACACCAACTCCGGCAAAGTTACACAATCGAATTCTCTTGGGTCAAAGCTCATGTCGGTATCGTGGGCAATGAGCTCGCCGACCAAATGGCTAAGGAAGCAGCAACCTTACGCGTAAATCCAGTATACACAGCATACCCAATCAGTTATGTTAAGAGACAACTGCAACAACAAACAGCGGAAAATTGGCAGCATGATTTCACGGCAGAGGCAACTGGTAGCGGTACCAAACAGTTTTTCCGGACAGTCGAAGAAGCAAAAATATACCACCAACAACTAGGAGTATCATTCGAAATGACTCAATGCCTCACTGGTCATAGTTACTGTAAGACATATCTAAAAAGGTTCAAGATCATCGAAGAAGATACTTGTCCATGCGATGGAGAAACGCCACAAACAATTGATCATCTCCTCTCGGACTGCCCACGGTACGAAAGGGCCAGACGGTCGCACGAAATACTTTGCGAGGAACATGGCATTCCACGATTTAGCATAAAGGATATTGTAAACCATCACAACTTGATCGAATCTCTAAATAAATTTGTGCACTACATTATAAGTACTCTTAAAAATTTTAATAATTGTTCTTAAAAATAATATGCTGTAAGATCACTAAATAATTGTAGTACCAATTACTTGTGCCTGTATCCCCTAGCAGGCAGTGTTTTTCCAATAACATCTCATTACATAAATATGAAATAATTGTAAAGGTGCAATGTCAAAGCTTATTTATCTATTTGTAACTTACAAAATTAAAGACGGAAAAATACATTACTCTTTATGCGGTTAGCGTGAAGAGGCAAAGAAAAAAAAAAAAAAAAAATCTATCTATCTATCTATCTATCTATCTATCTATCTATCTATCTATCTATCTATCTATCTATCTATCTATCTATCTATCTATCTATCTATCTATCTATCTATCTATCTAACTATCTATCTATCTATCTATCTATCTATCTAGATATCTATCTATCTATCTATCTTTTTTTTTTTTTCTTTTTAATTGAGGGGGAAAGCATTGAAAGCCACCCAGTCAGTGTGAGACTTTAACCCACTAAAACCCCCTTACTGTCCGACGGTTAATCCCCCCTGGGATACCGGTAGGTAAATACGTCAGGGAGGTCGTTATGAGCATTAATGCTCAAGCGTCTGTCAGTCAGTTCGTCAGTCAGTAGTCGTCGTTACATGCTCGTGGCGGGCCCACCATTCTTCTTTCTTCCTCTCTCGCTCTATGTCTTGGAGCCTCAACATAACGCATGTCGCAAACTTGCACGCTGCGTCCCATTTATGTTTCGATTCGCACATTTCGGTCACCAGCGTCGACGTTGTCGGCGGACTGCTAAATGATCTTGCAAGTTCCGCTGGCGCATTTTCAAAGCGAATGCAGTGGAAGAGAACGTGTTCAGCATCCTCTTGCCATCCATGGCAGATAGGGCAAAGTGGCGTATCCGCCAAACCGAATCGATGTAGGTAGTACAGAAAGCACCCATGTCCGCTCAGTAGTTGCGTCAGATGGAAGTCCAAGTCTCCATGCTTACGTTGCATACATACCTCTACTTGGGGGATTAACTTGTATGTCTAGCGCCCCTTATTGGTTTGCTCCCATCTTTGTTGCCACTCGTTAAGTGAATGCCTTCGCTGCTCTAATCTCTCCTGTTGCGTCGGTTTTACACCTTGCCTTGTGAACAGTCGCTGCATCTCACAAGCACGGATGTCCAAGGGCATCTTACCCGCTAAGACACAGGTTGCCTCTTCGGACACAGTTCGGTATGCACAAGCCACTCGTAGCGCGCCAAGCCTGTATGCCTGTCTCGCTCCCCGTAGCTGGCTGCTTCGTATTCCTGCCCATATGGGTGCAGCATACAGAATAATTGAGTCCACGACTGTGGAGAGCAATTTCCTTCTGGCTCCCTGTGGGCCTCCAATATTAGGGAGTATACGAGTGAGCGCATTGTGTACAGCTCCGGCCTTAGTACTAACTGCCGTTAGGTGGTCTCGAAAGTTCATGCGTGAGTCGATGATGACCCCAAGATATTTGATGGACGGCTTTGATTGGATGTCGTGTCCACCGACATTGACCGTCATGTGTTCCTTTCGTCTTCGCGCGCTCAGCAACACCGCCTCCGTCTTTTGTGCTGCCAGTTCTAATTCTGCGATGTTCAGCCAGCGTTGTATTCTAGCCACCGCGTCGTTGCATGTCAGCTCCACGTCCCTGATTTGCTTTCCTGTGACCACGAGTGCTATGTCATCAGCGTATCCGATTAAAGTGGCATCTGCTGGTAGATCTAGTTTCAGGACCCCGTCATACATGGCATTCCAGAGAGTTGGGCCCAACACGGAGCCTTGTGGGACACCACCAGTTACTTCGTACTTTTTTGGGCCGCTCTCTGTGTCATACTCCAACACTCTGTCACAGAAGTAGCTGCGGATCATGCGCCTCAGGTACAACGGGACGCCAAAGGTTTCTAATGCCATCAGGGTCCTCGCCCAATTGGCAGAATTGAAGGCATTCCTAATGTCCAAAGTAACGACGGCGCAATACCTCATGGTTCCAGAAGCGCCACCTGTTCCACATGTCGCTTTCTTAGCTATGCCCATCATCATGCTTATGGCATCCACCGTTGATCTCGCTCGCCTAAACCCAAATTGTTGGTCGAAGAGTCCTTCTGCTCCTTCTAGGTACACCTGCAGACGATCACATACGATTTTTTCCAGAATCTTGCCTGTGGTATCCAAGAGACATAGTGGTCTGTATGCTGACGGTTCATCCGGCGCCTTGCCGGGTTTCAGCAATAGCACCAACCGTTGCCGCTTCCAACGATTTGGAAAGATTCCTTCTCTGATGCACGAGCTATAGAGATCCGCGAATACATCAGGTCTCGAGCGAATCGCGGCCTTGAGCGCTGCGTTTGGCAACCCATCCGGTCCTGGGGCCTTTCTATCGCTGATCCTTCCAATGATGCTTAGTACTTCCTCCGTTGTTACATCGTTTGTCTCCGGTACATCTACACTGTTACTTACGCTGACATTGCCCATTCTTTCCTGTTGTGGGAAGAGCGAAGTAACGACCTTCTTCAGTAAAATTGGGCATGTAGGTTGGGGAGCTCTTGGGGCTTTCACCTTACTCATCACCGTTTTGTAGGCTTGCCCCCATGGATCGACATAAGCACTGTCGCATAATTCCCTGAAGCATCGATTTTTACTGGCTTTTATTGCCTTTTTAAGCGCTAGCCTGCAAGCATGAAAGTTCGCTTGTTTCTCGCCGAAATCTTGTCTTCGTCGCGCTCTCTGAACCAGAGCTCTCTATCTATCTATATATCTATCTATCTATCTATCTATCTATCTATCTATCTATCTATCTATCTATCTATCTATCTATCTATCTATCGATAGCTGACTCATTCAATATTTTTGATAATGTGAGTGGAAAATATCGATACTAGATAAATCAAAAATTTTTCATATAGAGATATACAAGCGTTCACCAATTTTTACATCCGAAAATTGTACTGAAAAATCCATTTCAACACTCAGTAGCGATTCGGGTGAAGAGGCGGGATGAGGGAGCAATTCGTAGCCCAATTCATGGATTTTTGCCATGGAAACTAAAAATAATGGTTAATGAGCACACGAAATTCACTTTTTTCCATTTTCTTCTCAGTCAACGCGGTAGTCTGATATTAACGGCTGTCAAAAACAAACTAAATGTCGCAGCTTGTTCAATTTTTGACAAGAGTCAACTGACAGATGACTGTTGACGGGAGCAGTGTTGCCATTTCAATTAAGAGGCGGGAAATTCAAAAAGTCACGGACTTATTGACCCGCCCTCGTATCTATCTATCTATCTATCTATCTATCTATCTAACTATCTATCTATCTATCTATCTATCTATCTATCTATCTATCTGTTTTTTTTTTTTTTTAATTGAGGGGGAAAGCATCGAAAGCCACCCAGTCAGTGTGAGACTTATACCCACTAAAACCCCTCACTGTCCGACGGTTAATCCCCCCTGGGATACCGGTAGGTAATTACGTCAGGGAGGTCGTTATGAGCATTACTGCTCAAGCGTCTGTCAGTCTGTCAGTTTGTCAGTCAGTAGTCGTCGTTACATGCTCGTGGCGGGCCCACCGTTCTTCTTTCTTCCTCTCTCGCTCTATGTCTCGGAGCCTCAACATAACGCATGTCGCAAACTTGCACGCTGCGTCCCATTTATGTTTCGATTCGCACATTTCGGTCACCAGCGTCGACGTTGTCGGCGGACTGCTAAATGATCTTGCAAGTTCCGCTCGCGCATTTTCAAAGCGAATGCAGTGGAAGAGAACGTGTTCAGCATCCTCTTGCTCTCCATGGCAGATGGGGCAAAGTGGGGTATCCGCCAAACCGAATCGATGTAGGTAGTACAGAAAGCACCCATGTCCGCTCAGTAGTTGCGTCAGAAGGATATGAAGGACCTCAAAATTTGTATCCTTGAATATCCTGGAAACCGTGAGAGCTAAATTTATATAAACGACTTCTGGACAAAAAGCATTCAAACATCTATACTGCTTATAAATTTCATGTAAATAACTTATAAAGTTAAGACTCTACAATGATTAAAAAAATGTGCTTTGCTACACTCGATGTTTTTAGGAAGCAACTACGAGATATTCTGTACAAAAAAACATGAATTTAGCAGTGGACAATTTTTGAAACGCTGTAGTGGCTTAACAGTTAAAGTGATTGAAATGAAATTAATATGCAGTATAGATCTTCGAATGCCATTTTACCAGAAGTCACTTATATAAATTTAGCTCTCACGGGTTCCAGGATATTCAAAGATAAAAATTTATTTGATGTCCTTGAACTCCTTTTTCATTACATTTTTCCAAAAAGGACATTGTGTCATCGAATTCATTTCATTAGCTTTCATTTGACGTAAAAATTAGTCCTTTCTGACATTTGAGTCAAGAGATATGATGTTTTAAAAGTTTCAGGAAGGGGCTTTAACACGCATCCGTCGTTAACAAAAAGTTACGAAAGAGTCGTTTGTCAAATCATCAAAAACAAACGTCAAAAAATATCAATGCAAAGTAGTAGTTAAAAAGGAAAAGGGAGGGGAAGTTTATTTTTGTTTGTGTTTTGCCAGTGAGCCAAAATCTCATTCGATTTCGTGAAAAAATAAAGGCGCAATGACAGTTTGAATTCGGAAATTGTGTCAAATTGACACAAACGACGGATGCGTGTTAAGCCGCCATCTTTAAACTCAATTTAAAAAAAAACTCGAACATTCCGGGAAAAATCCCTTGGCACTTTTTCATCTACTGAGGTCCTCGAATGAGATGGGTTTGACCTTGTCCCTCGAAATTTTTTTTGAATTTGTTGCACTGTGTAATTAATAATAACAATATAACACTGACAGTTTAGAATATTCTGGAGGCATTGCTGTCACATCACAAAAACCGAAAGTATAGTGGCAAAAAACAATCGATAGTGGAGTCAAAATAAATTCATCAATACTATCGTTAGTATCGCCGATAGTTGTACAGCTCTACCGTGCGACCAAGGCAAATTCAATTGGTAGTGGCAGCATCGCAGCTGATTAAACATTTTTCTTTTACTTTTTTTTTATTATTTGCCAATGGGGATGCTGATTGTCAAAATGACCGCCCATTTGCTGTGGGTTCTGATTTGATTTTGATAATAAGAAAAAAAGCACAAAAAAAATACATTGAATTTTTGTTTTTGCCGTAGTGGGTATGTTGGGCGTCTCTTGTACTGGTACGAGCACAACTGAATTCGGCAAACCTATTCTTTTACTAAATCAATTCTACTTAACCAATTCTTAACCATTGAAATTTATAGTGCAGATTCCCGATAGTATTTATCAGACTTTCCTTGGTTTTCGGTGTTTTTTATTTATCAGCCTTTTCGTGGATTCGGTGATGATTCTGCACATGAAATTAAATTTTTGGGATTTTTATCGAAATTCGCAAAGTTATCTGCTGTCAACGACTGTCAAACACAAAATAAATGACGCATCATGCTCAAAATTTGGATGTACCTATTAAAAGATGGTAGTTGACAGTAGTCAGCCGCCGTGGCTCAGTTGGTTAGTGCGCGGTCCAGCGAGTCGCATGCAGAGCGACGCAAGTTCGAATTCTGCATGTAGTAACACCTAAAAAAAATAACGGGAAACTCGTTTTCTCTTTCGGTGGCTGTCCTCTCAGCTGGAAATGGCAAACCTCTGAGAGTAAAAATTGCCTATGAAAAAGCTCCCAACCTGCCGTTCGGAACCGGCATAAAACTGTAGGTCCCTTCCACCCGCGTACAAAATTCACACGCACAACACGGGTGGCTGCGGGAAGCTAGGCCTTAGTCTCGCGTAAGCGGGCTGTCGTGCCAATCAATTATTAATTATTAGTTGACAGTAGTCACTAACTTCTCAAACTGCCCTCGTATTGCCACTCAGTTTCACTCCACCTCGTGCACATGTATATAAAATCGTTTACCGGCATATCTTCACTTAATATAAATGAATGCATGAGCATCCAACGACTTAAAATATTGTTATGAAAATTAGTTCGGCCACCTCAATGCAGTCTTATTCTTTTCTCTGGATTGTGCTCAAAAATAAATCACACTACATTTCTTCAACGTACCTCCACAATAGTCGACACTTTATTTACAATTTCACACTCTACTGTCTATCTACTGGCAGCCGTCCTTCAGCCGCAGACTTTGTTACTGTGCCCAGTAAACTGGCTTTCGCCAGCCATATCCGGCTTTATGTCTTGGTCCTTTCCATCGTTGGTACTTTTGTAGCCCTCCGCGGACCAATCTTCCTCTTGCGTGAAGCTTACGATCGGATGTTCACTGGGTGTCATCGATCCGAGGTAGTGAACAGCTGTCCTTCTTAGTCACGTTATTGAGCTTAGAATGGTCTACAAAACCGGGTACTGCCATTCTTTTTCTTGACCAGCGAGCACCAAGAGCATGACGAGGGCTCTATGACCTTTTCTTTCCGCATGTTTTCGATCAAATGTTTCACTATGGCGGCCCTTTCGCCTGCTTCTGCTGCAATTATTGACCCTCATTCCTGCAGGAGCGACCGTGCCTTCTGTTTCTTCTTTGCTGTAATTTATCTGCTCCCTGGTTCCCCTGTGGTATTGCACCCATGTTAAACCCATTTTCGTGCTACCTCCGGGTGGGCTACTCTCGCAATTAACAACTGCTACAGCCTCTCTACACTTGTGAATTACCGCATCCTTTCCGATATATCTGAGAGTATTAAGGTGTCTCAGCATTCCGAACATTCGCGTCGCGTTCTTGTTCTTGTGCCTTTACAACCGATGTGTCCCATCATCGTCGTCCACCTTTGCCACACAATCGCAGTGCTTCGACTCCATACAAAATTGGGCCAAAAATAAAAGGAGTACGTGAAAATTTGCTGTCTAAGGGCCGTTTTCTCAACTAACCGATAAAGTGACCTTTAGTTATTCCTCACTTTAAGGGGGAAAGCCACTGTGACGGGTCAAAAAATTAGTGATTTTAAACATTTTTTTTGACCGAGTAAATATAGGAATTTTTGGATCGGTTTTTTTTATTTTATTAAGCAGACATCTAATAATATTTCCACAAATTTTTATTAAAAAATATTAAATAGTTTAAACAATAGAGATGATCCCGTAGCGCTTGAAAAAAAATTCCCCCTCCATGGCGGCATCGATTTCTCAAAAACCCGTACTCAGAAAAAATAAAATAAAATTTTATTGTAATCTGTATGAATGTAGCTATCTTTGTACGTAGCCGTTTTTTTATTTTGATTTTTCACAAAATGGTGACCGATTGAAAATATTTCCATGTTTTCGACCTTGTTTTTTTGGTTTTGAGACAGTTTAAAAAATAGTACAAAACAAAATTTTCCAAATCGGCTACGCTTAACCTTAACCACTACTAAGACGAACAAAACAAACAAAAATTAGAAATCGGTTCATAATTGTTCGAGTTATTGATGCCGCCAGTTCAAAAAAAGTCGTTTCGAGGAAAACGCGTTTAAAGTTTTGAGTCCATTTCTCTCGTAATGAAATCATGTATCTTTTAAAATTTTAAAATAGTTGTAACTTAGTCAATTTTTGAAATTATGACTTGAAATTTTGTACACATATTTGTGAATATATAAGCTTTGATTTAAAACATTGATTTTTTTTGCCCGTGACAGTGGCTTTCCCCCTTAAAGTGCCCGATAACTATTTTCGTTTTCTCAACTGCCTGATAAATATAAATTTAACAAGTCTGATTTCTTGGCAACTCTGGTCTACGATGGGCAGCACTTGGCAGCGCAATCAGCTGTTTTTGGAAAATTATAATTATTTTTGAAGGAAAAAAAGATTTGCCTGGCAAAATCTTGCTGATGCTTTTACTGCCAAATGGAGCGTGTCGCGACGTTGGAACTCGTTGAGGGAATCGTCTTGCAGCGGAGAAGAGCGAGACGTATCGAACAGGTGGTGGCCTAGCAATGATTAGAAATGTCACCAGTGCAAAGCAGTGAAATAGTCCAATCGGCTGTTATATGTTCTATTTGCCGCATTTTGCGACTCCGTCCCTTGAAAAGCGTCTTCCAGTGCAGGAATATAAAAAACAGGCCTATTTTCCATACCGAAAGATCTCGAATTCAAATTTAATTTCAAATTATTATTTCATAACCAGCTGTTTTTTGTTTGTAAACAAACATATGCATGTACTTGGCACCACTTCCACTTAAAGTTCACTTTAAAGTTTAACAGGCACTCAATCTGACCGGTAAGTTTTGTCGGGCCGATAGCTTAACAAGCGGTTGAGAAAACGAAAATGCGATTATTAGCCCGATAAAGTGAACTTTAAAGTTAAAGGTACATAAGTTGAGAAAACGGCCCTAAGTCATTTTGGACTGCTGACTTCAAAAAATTTGTTTGTAGATGTATGTGTGTAAGCAAATCACGCTCAAACGGACCGGCCGAGTTCCATGGAGTTTGTTTTGTTGGATTCGTATTGAGTCAGTTTAGGTTCGTGCGACAAGAAAATTTCGGAAAATCTATTTGGAAAAGTCGGAAAATCCCTGCCATGTTTGACCGTGCATTCTGAAAATTTTCAGACGATAACTTTGGAACCATAAGTCACACATTAATTAAATTCACTACGAACTTATTATTAAGTCATGTCCTTCCACAGAGGGAATGGGGCGAGTACTGGACGATGGGGCGTGTCACCACCCATACAAGCCAAATCTTAATAATGGAATATCTTCGAAATTGTAAGTTATACCACACTGAAATTTAGTACCCCGTCATCCCATAGATGAGTCATTCTACTGGTAAGATTTAATGGGCGTTGGGTAAGGGGCGTGGCACATTTCTGGTGACCCAAAACTTTCGTTGAACTATAAGTCGCACAGCAATTAAATTAAGTACAAACCTATCAGTTAGTCATATCCTTCGACAGAGGGAATGGTGCAGGTATTGAACAAGGGGGCACTACCCATACAAGCCAAATTTTCATATTGAATATTTTTGAAATTGTAAGGCGTACTACACTGAAATTTAATACCCCGCCGAACCATAGATGAGTCATTCTACTGGTGAGAATTGATGGGCTGTAGACAAGGGGCGTGGCACATTTTTGTGACCCAAATATTCCACTGAACTATAAGTCGTACAGCACTGAAACTTAGTACGAACCAAGGTATATTAACAAGGTACGCCAGGCTGGGAGCTTTAAATGTCTCTATTCACCCACTTATTTGTGAACGGTTGCTCTTTTTGTAGAATAAAGAACCTACTATTAGGTTAGGTTAGGGTGGCAGCTTGAAGAGCTCACGTAGGCCACGTTGCGGCCCGTTGTGGTACCACGTGAAGGACGTGGCTGCCCTTCAGTCTTGCACACCCCCCCCGGGTGTTAGGCAGGAGCCATCCCGATTCTACAATGAATCGGGCGATGCGGCCGATGCTGGGTCCTGTTAGGTCGGCCAAGCTGCTGAAGAACGGCGCACCCAGCACCCGGAGACGTCTCCTCGCTAGTGCTGGGGAGTGGTACATCAGGTGCTCGACGCTCTCCTCCTCGCTCGCATCGTCACAGCTACGGCAGCAGTCATTGAACGGAGGACCGAGTCTCCTGGCGTGTACGCCGATCGTCCAGTGTCCCGTTAGCACAGAAACTGTGGAATAAATGGAATTCCGATTCAGTCAGAGCAATTCGCGTGTTCTGCCTTGGTTAAGCGACGGCCAGGTTTCTTTGGAGATCCTACATAGGTTCTCCTCCGCCTAGAGTCGGTTAGCCAGGCGGGAATAGGCCTGCTTGACCATCAATTTGACGGTCGCAAGGGGTGCTACACAACGTAGTAGGAGCTGGAAGCAGAGTGCCTTTTCTGGCTAACTCGTCAGCCGCACAATTGCCAGCGATTCCGCTATGCCCCGGGACCCAACTCAGGTGAACCCTGGCATGCTCCGCTAAGTCATTCAGAGCTGCTCTGCACTCTGCAACCAGTTTAGAAGAGGTATATGTACCTATCAGAGATTTTATTGCTGCCTGGCTATCTGAGAAAATACATATAGCCGAGGGAAGAGAGGGTTGCGATTGCAACCGACCCCCTGCTAGCAGTATAGCCATGGTCTCCGCTTGGAAGACTCTACAGTGGTCAGGGAGACGAGGAGTAATACTGGCCCCTAATTGATCACAGAAAACCCCACATCCGACCCTGTTATCAAGTTTAGAGCCGTCCGTGAAGATTTCGATAGCGTTTAGCTGCGGGCGACGGCCTTCCGTCCAGTCGCACCTGCTCGATATTCGTCGGGGTTGGAAGATCCAACCCTAGTATTCTAGTGTGGCCCAGGTCCGTTCGTGCCCAACTGCATTTAGCCGCACAGCGGCAATCTTGGCGGACTGCCTAACTAGAAGACTCGAGGGGATCCAATTAAGGATAGCGAAAAGCGCCTTAGTAGGCGTAGAACGAATGGCTCCAGTTATGAGGGTGGCAGCAAGTCTCCTGACTCTATCGAGCTGCTTCAGGTTGACTCGGCTGGCTGCCGCGGGCCACCAGACAACAGCACCATAGAGAAGGATAGGCTCAACCACTGCCTCATATAGCCAGGAAACGACACGAGGCTGGAGCCCCCATCTGGCACCCACCGCCCGCCTGCAGCAGTAGATGGCTCTGGAGGCTCTTGTTGCCCTTTCAGCGATGTTTGCGCTCCAGTGAGCTTGGAGTCTAATATCAGCCCCAGGTATTTAACCTCCTTACTCAATTTGAGCGGGGTTCCATTCAGGGCGGGGAGTCTGAAAGGCGGAACCTTGTACTTCCTTGTGAAGAGAACAAGATCCGTCTTTTTCGGGTTGGCCGTAAGGCCACAGGAGTTGCTCCATGAGGAGAGGATATCCAAGAAGTGATTCATCCGCTCGGAGAGTGCACTTGGAAATTTTCCAGCTATGGCCATTGCAACATCGTCGGTATAGGCGACGACCCTGCAGCCAACAGCCTCTAACTTGACAAGCAGTCTGTTCAGGGTTAGATTCCACAGGAGCAGCGACAGAACGCCCCCCTGAGGGGTACTCCTAGTGACTGACCTGCGAATATGTGCCGTCCCTAACGTAGAGTATATGAAACGGCTGCTAAGAAGGGCGCTGATGAAATCTGTCAGTTTACGACCAACGCCAAGTTCAGAGAGTATCAGAGCCACCCCTATCGCTCGAGGGCAGACATTGTTAAATGCGCCCTCTATGTCTATGAAAGACACTAGGGTGTACTCCTTGAATGCCAGCGACTTGTCTATATAGTCGACCAGAGAGTGCAGCGCGGATTCGACTGACCTGCCCCTTGTGTAGGCATGTTGCGAATCCGAAAGAAGAACTGGGTCAATGAGGCTCCTAATATAGACGTCGAGTATCCTCTCGAGGGTATTTAGGAGAAAAGATGTCAGACTTATTGGCATGAAGTCCTTGGCCCTGGCGTGCGAGGTCTTGCCGGCTTTGGGAATGAAGACAACATCCACCTCCCGCCATGGGAGGGGGATGTGTCCCCATTCCAAACATGCCCTGAAGATCGCGACAAGCCATGGCACCGTCAATTCCGCGCTTTGCTGTAGCTCGGCTGGAATGACGCCGTCCGGTCCCGGAGATTTATAAGGCTCGAAGGAGTTAATGGCCCACGTGCCCATGGTGCTATCGATGCGGACGTCCGTTAAGGACCAGGAAAGTGGTTCCTCCGGAACTACCGCTCCAGCGGAGGTGAGGATACTCCCCGGAAAGTGGACTCCGTCCAGACACCGTTTGCCTTCTGGATGGTGGTGGGAATAGATGGAGAGTTTCTGAGGATCCTACGGAGACGGCCGATGTCCGAGACTTTTTCGATACCGCCGCAGAAGGATTCCCACGATTCCCTCTTTGCCTTCCTGACCTCGTGCTTAAAGGCTCTAAGGTCGGATCTGTACGCGTCCCAGGTGTTATACCTATTGGCCGCGTTGAAAGAGCGCCTGCATGCGCGCCGCAAGCTAGCAATTGTGGTGTTCCACCAGGGTGGCTTTGGTCTTCCCCGGTGGACCCTAGGCTTGCAAGCGGCAGCTGAAGCATGACTAAGCGAATTGGTAAGAGTTGCCACCGCGGTCTCAATGTCCCCTGGACACAAGAGACGCGGAGGAGATGCGTTAAGATTAGAAGATAGGATCGAACAGAAAATTTCCCAATTCGTCCTACGTTTATTGCGCAAGGGGGGCCTGGACGGTACACTCAGGTCAAGACAGTAGCTGATGTACCGGTGGTCGGAGAAGGAGCACTCCTCCAGAACACGCCAGTCCCTGACCTGGTACCCAAAGAGCGCGTTGGTCAGAGTGACGTCCAGGACCTCCCTCCGAGTAGCGGTAAGGAACGTCGGTTCCGTCCCTCTATTTGCTATAGCTAGGTTATTATCTAGAATAAATTGAAAGAGCGACTCACCCCATTCATTTGTGTCGCTGTTACCCCAGGCGTCATGGTGGGCGTCAGCATCCGCCCCGACGATCAGCGGAATGCCCTGTGCGTTGGCTGCTGCAGCGATCTCCCGCAGTGGCCCGTAAGGAGGTGTGGGCCCGTGGTCGTGCGCCATGTAACTGGACACAATCCAGTGGACCTGGCATTGCAGCTCAGCGGATATGACCACGCAGTCCCCGTCGCAGAACCTAGGGAGAAGAGAGACATTAATAGAGTCCTTTACAAGGGTGCAGGCCCTGATTCCTCCCTGCTGCCCGACAGACGGAGGAGGAGGGCAGCCGAGGCCGCCTTAGAGTGGTGGAGATTAATCTGAAGAATCCCCACCATCTCTAGGAGCGTCGACCACCGTGATGTCGCCGTCCTCCTTCCCGACGAATATATCGTCCAGGTCGGACAGCGAGATATTGTCGTCCTCGGGGTCTCCTTCGGTCCTTACTTCAAAACCCTCGAAGAAGTCACCGATAAGTTCCGAGGCGGAGACGACACTGTCGGCGCCATCCTCGGAAGCGGAGTCCCGGACGGGGCCGCAGCAGAAGGCCCCGGTGTTGCACCTATTAGGTTCTGCTGCCCGGAAGACGACTGGTCACCTCGGTAAACCCACAGTGTGACGGAGTCAAAACCATAGCTAACTACGCCCCCGGTAGCAGCAAGTGGTTGGAGGGATTCTTTGTTTAGAAAGACCAAGGCCTCCCTCAGAGAGCCCCGCGGTTCGCTGACCCAAGCTACCTTCCAATTATGGGTAGGGAGCTCAGGGTTACCGGTCTTAAGGTAATGGAGGATGGCCGCCGGGTCCGATGGTACTGCCGGAACCCAGGTTTTGGCACGCGGTCTGCTGGGGATTTCATCGCGGGGCACCGCTCGCAGACTGGCCGCAGTAGGGCCGACCTGACTGTCCGCCATTTTTCAGCCGTGATCGCTTCGTCCGCATTGTTAGCGTCAACGGTAGCCATCACCAGGCTGCCCTTGGCAATCTCGCTAAAAGTGCGACCAGATGCCGGAGTCAGAGCGGCTGGTCGCGGTTTCTTAAAGGCCTGAGCCGTTTGCGCAGGTTGTTGCTGCTCCTGCGACCTCTGTCGCTTGGAGGCAAACTCAAGGGCTTGAGGCGAGATGTTTTTTGTATTAATGTTGCGCCTCGCCCACTCTAAGGAGGCTTTGTCCCTCTCCGTGAGTTCACTCGGAGGGATCTTCTCTAGCCTCTGCAGGACCTTGTGGGCTGTTTTTCTGGTCCTGTAGGCCCGTGTAGAGGGGGCGACTTTGGAACCAGCGCCTGAAGTGGAGGCGGCGCTACGAGGGGCTGCAGGGGCAGGCTGAACCGGTTCATTCACCAAGGGACGGCCGCCCTGAGCAACAACGGGCCTTTGAGGCAGGACACGGCCGCCCGGCAGTTTTTGCCTAGAAGCGGTCGCGCTGCTCGAAGAAGGAGGGTTCTGTGTACCCACCTGCTGCTGCCTAGCTATAGGAGCCCTAGCAGCAGTGGCGGGTTTCCGCTCCACACGCGGAGTAAGCGGGGGCGTCCCCTGGGGGGCGGTCGTGCGCCTCCCATTCAGGATAGGCGCGCGCGTCCCCTGTGGGTTGGGCGCAGTTTGAGGGTTTGGGGGTTTTGACGTATTTATTGCTGTTGGGTCCCCAGTCGTGGCCGCTATCGCCGCCCGAATGCGTAGTCACTATAGGATCCCATGGTTATCTTTGCAAGCAGTGAAGCCATGCGAAGGGTTGGCAGCTGCCCTTATGGGGTCAGCTGCTCAGAGCCAGATCCAGTGCAAGTCAGGAGTAAACTCAACTGACGCCTACGCTGCCAACTTAATGGCGACGGGCATTGAACGTACCACGAGGCCCGCCAGGGTTTTAACGGGACGGAGGCAGTCGTGGCATTAGCCTGAAAGCCATTTCCACTGGGTGTCACTCCAGTGTACTCGGGTAACAGAATACCACGACCACCAACCCAAGGCGACAATGTCCAAAAAGAAGTAAAGAGTGGTCAGGAGACGAAAGCAGGGTCGTGCCAAAAACGATACGTATATCGTGGGGGGGGGTCTTGCAGGTCATTTAGCGTTACCCAAGATGCACCACGAGGAGGCGACCTGCACTACATCCCAACCTACTATTAGTGTTGATATTGTTTGTACAACTATACTTTTGTGTACAGATTTGGGTAACATTGTAAAATAATAGGGGTACCGGTTAATTCATGTGGTTTTCTAACAGACGGCGTAACATGATTTTGTTAACAGTATGCGTTGGATATATTCCAAATATGCGTTGGAAAGCTATTATCATATAATTTCAGAATCAGTATGTGTCCTTTAGCTGAATTTACGCTTCAACAATACTTTTTTTTACTCTGAAAATGTCGAATTTTGTGCTGAATAAAGTGTTTTTGCGGGGAGTACTTCTTCATTACTTCAATATGAAGAAAAAGGCTGCCGAAAGTCATCGTATTTTGGTGGAAGTGTATGGTGTGCATGCTTTAGCTGAGCGTACGTGCCAGAAGTGGTTTGCAAGGTTTAAAAGTGACAATTTTGACTTGGAGGACGATGAACGGCCTGGACAGCCAAAAAAGTTTGAAGATCACGAATTGGAGACATTGCTCGACCAAGACCCATCCCAAACGCAAGAAGAACTTGCAAAATCACTTGGCGTCGCTCAACAAACCATTTCCGATCGTCTAAAAGCAATGGGAATGATCCGGAAGATAGGCCATTGGGTGCCGTATGAATTCAAGCC
The DNA here is from genome assembly GCA_963971225.1 of Melieria omissa. NCBI lineage: Eukaryota > Metazoa > Arthropoda > Insecta > Diptera > Ulidiidae > Melieria > Melieria omissa. The sequence continues at coordinate 48,210,902 of OZ020269.1, read as the reverse complement.
TAGAGACGTCGAACGCCGATTTTTCACGTGTGAACAACTGCTTCAACGGCACAAAAGAAAAAGTTTTTTGCATCGAATTATCACTGGCGATGAAAAGTGGGTCCATTTCGATAATCCAAAACGTCGAGCAACGTATGGATACCCCGGCCATGCATCATCATCGACGGCCGTTCAGAACATTCATAAGCTAAAGGTTATGCTGTGTATTTGGTGGGACCAGCTGGTTGTGATCTATTGTGAGCTGTTGCAATCGAATGAAACGATCACAGGAGAAGCTACCGACGACAATTGGTGCGTTTGAGCCGTGCACTGCGCGAAAAACGGCCGGAATATGAACAAAGGCACGGCAAGGTAATTTTGCAACATGACAACGCTCGGCCACATGTTGCACAGGTCGTCAAAACCTACCTTGAAACGCTCAAATGCTATGTCCCACCCCACCCGCCGTATAGTTCAGACCTTGCGTCATCCGATTACTATCTCTTCCGATCAATGCAACATGGTCTGGCTGATCAGCACTTCTCCAATTATAAAGAAGTCAAAAATTGGATCGATTCGTGGATAGCGGAAAAGCCGGCCGAATTTTTTAGAAAGGGTATTCGTGAAGTGCCAGAAAAATGGGAAAAAGTTATGGCTAGTGATGGACTTTGAATATTAAATTTGTAACCATTTTTTCACAATTTCAGCATTCATTGCTGTTGGAAAAACGGAGCATGATACCACAAACACCATACAAAAAGCCGTGAATGACTTTAGCAAATGGGCAATGAAATGGCGTATAATGATAAATAGCAGCAAAACAATCAATGTTGTCTACACATACAAACAAGTCCGATACTTACCCCTGTATCTATACGGTGTGCAGATTCCACATGAGAACGTCACCAAATACCTCGGCTTAACACTTGATGCGAAGCTCCGTTGGAATGAGCATATTAAAAAGAAAAAACTTGAACTCGATGCTAAATACCGGAACCTACATTGGCTAATAGGTAGAAAATCTATTTTATCTATACAAAACAAAATTACTATCTACAAACAAGCCCTAATGCCAGTATGGATGTCAACTTTGGGGTTGCGCTAGCCAAAGCAATAGAGACAAAATCCAACGATTTCAAAATAAAGTGCTGCGAGGTTTTGTAAATGCACCATGGTACATTCGCAACATCGATATTCATCGCGATCTTTAAGTAGAGACAGTTGAAGCCACAATACACACTCATGCCGAAGCCCACATGGAGAGGCTGAAAAACCATGAAAATGCAGAAGTCTCCCTCCTTCAACATTCGTTTGTGCCGGAAAGGAAACTAAACAGAAAAGGCCCAGCGATCTTTTAATATAAAAAAAGTAAAATGTTTAATTGTTTTAAAATTTAAATTTTATCCTTAACTATTATGTGATATGTAAATTGCCAGTTTAATTTTCTTTGTATAAACTAGTCGCAGTCTTTTGTACGCAAGTCGTAAATAAAAAAAATAAACAATAAAAAAATTTCACAATAAAGCTTCAATTTAAAAAAAAAAAACGCACGAATTAACCGGTACTCCTATTACATATGGGCATCTCCCAAAAAAGGTCCACCACGAGTGAAAAATTCAAATTGCTCAGAAAAACTTTTTATTATCCAATAATAAAGTTTAAATATCTATATATTATAAATGTAAAAGAATGTTTTATTTTTTTTAATTTTTGACCGAAATATACTACTGTAAAAGAAAAAAATTTTTGTCTGTGCCTTTTGACGAATTATATGCACATTTTTTCTTTGCGTTTTTATCTTATTCAAGTAATATTATATTTTCTTGTAATGCAAAAGTTTTCTACTAACAACAATCTTATGTATTAGAGAAAGTGGAGTTCGAAGAACGGAAGTTTTTTCAGTTTGCTTCTTCCTGTATCCTATTGTCCCGTCCGTGCCCAAAAAACCTTATTAGTTGTTGCCATTAGTGGACAAACTTTTCAAATGCAAGTAGCTGTCAGTTTTTAAATAGGTGCATTGTTCCCGTTAGGAAAATATAATAATTGGTTCCCAGCAAAATCTGAAAACAATTTTATGGGTGTTTAAAATTTGTCGCGTCTGTAACCGGAAGCTCTGAATCGATTCGATTGTTTTTCGATTTCCGGTAAATTTCCGCATTTCTTGAGATACAATTTTTTTTTCAAAATATTGACTCTCATTGAACATTTTACCAATAAAATACAAGAAAATATAAAAAAAATCATTTAGGTTGGGAATTACTCATACAAGTATGTAATATTAAGTTTGTATGGAAAGTTTCAACCTTCCATATAACTTAGTTTTTATTAATTATATGATTTCATAAACTCATACAAGTATGAAATATTAAGTTTGTATGAAAAGTTTCAACCTTCCATATAACTTAGTTTTTACTAATTATATGATTTCATAAGCTCATACAAGTATGTAATATTAAGTTTGTATGGAAAGTTTCAACCTTCCATATAACTTAATTTTTAATAATTTTATGACATCATAATTTTATTTAACAAGTATATATAAAAAATTTTATATATAAACTTAATTTATTATATATATATAGTGTATATACACCATATATATATATATGGATCTTTTGTTGATTTATTATTTATAAAATATAAATAATTTATTAATCAAACAAAATTGATCACATCATTTTATTTATTTCGAACGATCTATGTGTATCGATCATTCGAATCATCAAGCAAAGGATAAGCTTCAGTGGATCGCAGTATGGCAGCTGCTCTACCACTTACAACACCTTGCCCGTTACCAAAGTCGTTTACAATTGATTCTAGGCATTGTCATTGTATTAAATAATGTTTTAATATATAACTAGCGCATCATACAGGTGATATTTAATCCTCCCGCATTTGCTATGTTATAAATAACATTGGCATCACATATCCATTGTCGTTTATAAAATAAAACTTATAAACTTAAAATGGTTTAGAGAAGCCATACAATGCAATTGCCCCATATTTATCATTGCAATCCAGCACGGATACGACCTTATGGCCAAACTCCATAAAGCGCGTTTCAGGCGTTCGGGGTTTGTCGGGTTATGGCGTTTCTCTCGTTATTCGCGTTGCAAATGGTCAAACTCCATAAAGCGCGTTTCACGCGTCAGCTTCTTCTTCTTACGTCAGTTGATGCTAGTTTTTAATTGGCAAACTGCTGATTGATTTCGTTGTGAATTGTGAAAAACAACGAAATGAAATTGCTATACGACGTTATAGACTTTGTAGAATTTACTGATTTCATTTTAAACACATTAAATGCATATCGAACATTGCAAAAAATAAAAAAAAGATTCAGTTGAATTCAATTTGTAGCAATTTATTTCACAGGGATGAGAAAAATTCGATCGACAACGAATAAGCTATCGAATTTCCAATACAGCGAAGACTAAGTTTCGTCTGTCAAAGAATTATGTTAATTTTTACGAATTTCTCCACATTCTATGTTAAAATATTGAATTTCAAATGTTTCTTAAATGTATTTAATAGCTTTCGTGTAAAATAAATGCATCCGACTTTTGCGATAACACAAGTTTGTTATCGGCATTACCATTTAACCACATAATGTATGACATCTTTAGGAGCTCTGTCAGCTGTTTGACGTCGTTTAGCGAGAAACGCGAGAGAAAGTTGAAAATAGTTCAACTTTTGCCGCGTTTCGGGCGTAGTCATGGAGTTTGCTTCATACAAATACACTGATTCAACTTTTTCTCGAAACACGAGAAACGCCAAACACCACGATACGCCTGCAACGCGTTTTATGGAGTTTGGCCATTAGAGGCGTTCAGGCATAATCCAACGGGCGCACAGTGGGGCCAAAACCCGAAAACGTGCGATTAATTCGGAGAAGCTTTTCACAAAAAGTTTGTACCTACAGTTAGATTTGCTGTACTAATAGAAGTAATAAAAACTTTTTTCCCGAACACTTTTGGTGGGAGAAAAAATTTTTACGCAATTTTGAAATTTGAGGTTGTAACATTTTTTTCATGTGTTTGTTTTTAAATCACAGTTAAAATGAAGCAAAAGTATTGAAATTTGGCACACTAATTTCTATTGATAGCAGGACATTTGAAAATGAAAATGGGCCATTTACCTCAACTGGGCGTGGTACCGCCCATACACACTAAGCACCGATTTTGAGTTTTTTCTTCATAAAAATTCTTATAACTTGAAAATTATGCCTTATATGGCGTAAAATGATTAATCAAGTAGGTTGAATAATATATGTAAGTATCTTAACTTCCCATTATGGGCGTGGCGTGGATATTTAAGTCTAGGTAGGTAGGTAGGTAGGTAGCAGCGACTGCGTGCTCTCAGAGCACACTCAAGTAGCACTATGTGCCGTTTTGTTGTCGCCTCCTCGACTGGGTCTTCCCTGCGTGGGAGAAAATACTGGGCTCTAAAGCCAACCGGCATCGTCCAAATAGGACTTGATGCATTTTAGTCTTATTTCAGACAGATCAGCTAGAGAGCTAATCAGACTGTTCCCCAAGGAATTTAGTCTTTTAAATGCTAAGGCAGGGCAGCCGCAGAGGAAGTGCTCGAGTGTCTCACTCTCGTTGGTTTCTCTGCAGCTTCTGCAAAAGGGGTTGTGGGGGATTCCCAATCTCGCTGCGTGTAGGCCAATCGGCCAGTGACCCGTGATCACGGCCGTCAGCCTAGAAATATTCCTACGAGAATTTAGCAGCAGGTCGTTGGTTCTGTGGGAGTCGTAGCGTGGCCAGATCTGTCGAGCCACTCTGCAGCTGGAAAGATTGCTCCACCTACTATCCGCCTTCCTAAGGAAATATTCCTTTATCTGTTGTAGCCTTGCACTTAAAGGCGGTGCCACCCTTTCGGGCTGTGAGTCCATGGCGGATCCCACCTTGGCCAACTCGTCGGCTGACTAGTTTCCGCTGATACCCGCGTGGCCGGGTATCCAGCAGATGGTAAGATCCACCCGGCCACCCACCAACCCTAGCAATTCTTTACATATTTAAGTCTAAGTATTTATGAAAAGAAAATAGCGTATTTATGAAAAACTTTTATTTAAACAAAACATCATCGTTATAGGCATAGGTATGTATGAATAAGGTAAATTATTCCGAATCATCACTTTCATCATCACCTTCTGTCATTTCTTCATCACTAACTTCTTTACATTCGCTTACATTAACCTCTGGACATACTAATAAATTAAGGGCTGACTCAGGAAGATGGTGAAACTTTTTTTGATGGCTTTCGCAAGCTTGATATTTTTGGATGTGACAAGAAATTTATTAAATACATCCTGATTCGTTTTTTCACGGCTACATTTTCGTGAGTTATGTTCTCTGTAAAATTTAAAGTCTTTGTTTCGCGCTTCTTGAGCTTCTTCGGATAAAAGTCCAATTGGTAATAATGCGTTGTTTACAATTTCCGGACCGTGAATCAAAAACTTATGCACTGTAGGTGACATTGGACACCACCCATATAAAGAAACGAATGTTCTAGCAGTATTTTGTTTTATTAAATCCACATCGATGTGGGTTATTGCGGAAGATATTTCGGCGTTCTGAAAAAAGCGTCTCGCCGTGTTGCCATCATTCGAATTGCCAAATCCGGGTTTCGGTTGATCCACTATCAGTCCCATTTTATCTCTGAACTCTTTTTGTATTCGCGCTTTCGATTTAGAAACAATATTTTTGCTTGCCATTTTTTGAGAGGAAGTTTGTAAGACAAATGAAGAAGGCATTCGAAAAATCGTATCCAACCGTGAAGAGTAGATAACCCAAAGTTTAAATTTTCAGTTTTAACAGGTCTTTTCAACATATTGTCAATATTATTAAACTCCTTACTAGTAGCTCCACATATATAACACCTTTGAGTAGAAGTAGTTTCCGTTAAAGCATTGCAAATTTTCCCACCAATCATTGCTAAGATAAAATTATGCTTAACTTCTAAACGGGTTTCCCCATTTTGAACAACAGTATTAACGACTTGTTTTATTTCTTCTTCAACTCTATTCTTTTCGTTTTTAGAAACTTGTAATGTTTCTTTAATAAATTGAATTTTCAAGGGTCTGCACAGGCTCGTAGAAGCAGGGCGAGGATTTTGCCAAATTATTTTCCTACCTACCAACAACAAAGACAAATGCAAATAACAATATCACCAACTGCTGCCTTTGTCTTAATGTGCAAATCCTTTATTATTTTAAAATCACATGTCACGAGTATAACACTTTGATAATGGCATAACACAAACGATGAAAACCTACCAACAACAAGTACAAACGCAGTAAGTAAAAGGAAATGCAAATAACAACGGCACTAAACGCTTCACATTTTGCCTATGACTTCGAACACAAAATTTATATTATTTTCAAATGGAGCAAAGTGGCGCAAGATTTTTTTTAACAATATGTTAGCTGAATATCAGTAGTTTCACATGATATACGTCTTATCGCTAAGCAAGGCTTAGTTCACAACTATATGTCTACATATATACTCCAAAAACCTCAAATTTAAGGTATTTTTTATAAAAAATTAGTAAAAAAAAAACTAAAGATTTGTTTAAACTTTTTTTTGCAAGACTAGTTTCAAAATACCTGAAGTTGAAGATTCCATCAAACATTTAACATATAACTTAAACTTTCACACGTAAATTTGCCTACGAAAATCACCAAAAATTCGCTTTTTGCACTTTGTACAAGATCACAACAGAAAAAGGTGAACTTTGACAAGGCACGGGAGGAAAACCAAAGGACAGAAAGCAATAGTTAATTCACCAGTGTTGTAAAATTTAATTTTCTTTAAGATGGCATCAAAATTTTTGAGATTGCCTAACATTTAATTTTTGAATTAATCGCACGTTTTGGGGTTTTGGCCCCAATGTGGGGCGTAGCGTCATACCACTGTTCGCTCGAACAAGTATTGTGCCATTGGCCCGTACCTGCGGTTCCTCTCGTACTACGCAGGAATGCTGTTGCAATAACATTTGTCATTAATAGGGTAAAACTAACCTGTCTCACGACGGTCTAAACCCAGCTCACGTTCCCTTGCATGGGTGAACAATCCAACGCTTGGTGAATTTTGCTTCACAATGATAGGAAGAGCCGACATCGAAGGATCAAAAAGCGACGTCGCTATGAACGCTTGGCCGCCACAAGCCAGTTACCCCTGTGGTAACTTTTCTGACACCTCTTGTTAAAAACTCTTTAAACCAAAAGGATCGATAGGCCGAGCTTTTGCTGTCTCTGTGTGTACTGAACACCGAGATCAAGTCAGCATTTGCCCTTTTGCTCTATGTGTGGTTTCTTTCATTTGATCAAAATTTGTTTACAATCATATAACAAACTCGCGACACTTTGATCAAGAAGCTTGCATCAATACCCAATACCATAAGATATATAAATATATCCGTATTATGGCTAAGCAATGATACACGTTCCATTTAATCAAGTAAGTAAGGAAACAATAAGAGTAGTGGTATTTCATTGTCGATAAATCACCGAAATAATTTATCTCCCACTTATGCTACACCTCTTATGTCTCCTTACACTGCCAGACTAGAGTCAAGCTCAACAGGGTCTTCTTTCCCCGCTAATTATTCCAAGCCCGTTCCCTTGGCTGTGGTTTCGCTAGATAGTAGATAGGGACATTGAATGTCGTATTTTTAACGTGAGTGCCGCCACAGTGGCCTAACCCCACGGTGCTCAAAAGCACAGCGTTTCAAAATTAAGCATTGATAAGCGCCCCGAGAGCAAGCTCCCGGTACCAATTGGGTTAATGTAAATGGACATTTCCCCTCCTTGGTAGGGATCGAGGCCTATCTAAACCTCTGCCGTGCTATGGGTCCGGCACCCGGTTGTAAACGCAACTCAACGCTGAGTCGAAACTCTACCCGCATTTGGGTGTTAAACCACGCCACCACGGAACTCCTCGATTGTTTTTCGATTTCCGGTAAATTTCCGCATTTCTTGAGATACAATTTTTTTTTCAAAATATTGACTCTCATTGAACATTTTACCAATAAAATACAAGAAAATATAAAAAAATCATTTAGGTTGGGTATTACAGCTCAATCAAATTTGTATGTTATATTGTACAATGGTCCGCAAAGGAGTAAAAATGCATGAAACTTTTTTTCTTTTTTTTAAGTTTTATGAACAATTCATTGGTTTATTTGATAAGAAAACATAAATTATAACAACAAAAATCAAAACGTGATTTCATTTTGATCGAAAACTATATAAATTATATATACAGTGCAAGCTCGGTATTCGCGACTACCCATTATCGCGACGGCCCGGTTATCGCGACGGCTTGGTGCTTAACATTGCAGGTTCTATAATCGCGACAGTTTACGAAAAACGGGTTCTATTTTCGCGACTTTCATCTTTTTTTTTAATTGTATTACAATGTCTATAACCAAAAATGGAAATCTCCGTATTTTCGTATATTAACCTTTTTGGATTTTTAAGCCGACAACAGCACTATATGAACTACGTGATTCAGTTGTTATTTTAAAAAATAATTTGCCAAAAAAACAACTCAAAATCTCCAATTTCATTAAAAATGTTTAAATTGTAAATATATCAATAAAAACAATTCTAATTTTAAAAATTACATAACATTTTTCAGTAAAAATTTGGGTTCTATTATCGCGATAATTCGGTTTTCGCGACAGGTCTGGTTTTTAATTAGTCGCGAAAATCGAGCTTGCACTGTATAAACAATTGAATAACATTTATCAGGCCTTATAAAACCGTTATTGCTGTTGCAAAGCCCTTTTCCCCTCAATAAAACACAGAATCAACTAAACACCATATAGCTTTGTAGAAAGATACCGAATAGAGCCGATTCTTATTATCGTAGTGGGAGTGGCAAGTACTCATGTCTAACCTTACATAATCTGTGTCTGCCCAGTGAAACACAAAATCGTCAAGTAATTTTTATTTCTGAATAGAAATAGTCGAACAGTCGAATTTTATTAGTCATACGATTTAGTGGCATTCAAGCAAACAGAAAAATTCTGTTACCAAATTTATAACTTAAAAAAAATGCTAACATCACTTGCAACCTTTGCCTGCCATTTGTACGATAAAGCGTACAAAGCTGTGCAACCCTTGTGGTCATTTGTACGATATATCGTACAATTTTTTAAAGGCTCGAGAAAAATATTTAGAAGCAAAAATTGTTAAATTTAATAAGTTTTATAAATCAACTGAGATTCAAACTTTGAAATTGTTTGTCTTTTTGCTACTAAAAAGTATTACATATTTAAAAATTCCTCCGTAGAAGAATCGCATAGCCAAATTCTTGCAAAGAGCTGCTTACAAAACGCACTCACACTGTATAGCCACGGGTATTGTGATTTATATTTTCAAACAGAATGGTAAAACCTACTTAATAAGAATTAAAAAGCCGTTTCATAAAAAATACGTTCGCTGTCAAAAAAAAATGTTTTTAAAAAATTGTACGATATATCATACAAATTTCCGGAAAGGGTTAATGAAAAATACTGCACAAATATGTTCAGCTAGTTAATTAATTTAATTTAATTAATTTATTAAGTTATTTCTAAAACCAGTTTACTGCGATGTGATGAATGAAAGGTGCATTGCTAATGTATGTAAGAGCTGTTTGCACGATATTAAACAAGATCTAATTCCAATAGAGTTCCTCAGGAAAATTAAATAAACCACACTAAGAACTTTTAACTTTATTTTTTCCTTATTTTGATTGCTGTAACTTGAATTTAACTTGTTATGTGTTATTTTTATTAAAAGTTGACGTGTTATAATGAAAAACCATTACTGTATTTCATAAGGGGAATACCCTTGGAAAAATTTGTCGCGTCCGTATATATCAATCCGGTATATCAATACCTAATTAAACAAAGGTAAGACAAAATTCTCATATTTCATAAGTCTATCATACGAAGAAAAGTTATCCTTTGACCTTCATTTGCATGTATATGTATATATAAAAAAAAAATTCCCAAAAATCGCTAAATTTTGTATATTTCTATAAGAGCTTCAAAAAAACTTCTTTTTTTTGTCGCGTCCGTTTCATTGCATAATTCTGTGGTCAAAAGCAATAATCGCTTAAGTCGACTTAAGAAGAAATTGAGTTATGGATATCACCACGTTCCCTTGACTGTGCTCTGCGTTTGTGTAAAATCGGAGAGTTTGTAACTTTAAAATAAAAAAAGTTATTAATAAAAACCTATACGCATTCCCATAACGAACACACTACGCGATAAAACTTTAAAACGAGATTACTCGAAACAGCAATTTTCGACTTAGGCGGTTATTGCTTTTGACCACAGAATTGCTTTTTATTTTGTACTAATTAGTACTAAATCTTTCCAATATATTTCTAAAATGTAGTACTATTTCAGCGCGTTAGAACACTAAAAAAACAGATCGACTTTTTGTGTTGCTTTCGTGTTTTTGGAGTAATTGAAAGCGTGCGAATGTCGCGTCCGTGCCACTGGGAGATGCCCATATACGCGAAATATAGCCCATGACACCAACCTGATACGCACTAAAATATATTGTGGAATGAATACAAGTGAAAGAATGAAATAAATTGGAATTGAAAATTTTATGTGTTAGCAATTTGTGCGAATTGTATATTCTTTTCCTAATTCTGTTCAGCTTGCTGAAGAAGCAAAACAACTTTATTTTAATGTACAATGTTCTTTAGAATAAGGAACTTAAACAAAAATGTAAAAAAAAAACAATTGAGAAAAAGATTTTACGTAAATAAAAAATTATCAAAAACTCTTCCACAGAAATTTACATTACATTTTTATTTTTGAATGGGCAAAAGACATTCAGCAACACTATAACAATTAATACCAAATTATCTTTGCGGCATTCTATTAAAACTATCTAATTATAACATGTGTCCTACATAAACGCAGTTTTTAGAGTTTTAGGAACAAATACTAAAAGATGCAACCAACAATTCATTCCTAACAAAAAGCAACTCTGATTTGGCCCCCTTATTTTGACGGCTCTCTGAGCCTGGCGTACCTTGTTAATATACCTTGGTACGAACCTACCATTTTCTCTTTTGACGGAGGGAATGGTACGGGTATTGAACAAGGGGGCGTGGCAGCACCCATATAACTTAAATCTATATATATAAAAGAAAGTGGCTGTATGTGAGTTTTGGCATCACTCTCAAACGGATCGTCAGATTTTCATGCGTTTTTTTTTTGTTGGTCTTGAGGCAGTGTAAGTTTAGGCCACAACAGGGGCATTATACTTCAATTAATTCAAATGTGCAAGACGAAGTTTACCTGGTTAGCTTGCTAAGTTATATATAATTTAGCATCACCGAGCCCAAACCGCTGGAGCTATAATGATGAAATTTGGTCAAAAAATTTGGTATCTTAGAAAGCCAACCCCTAAAAAGAAGCGACTTCAAAAATGTCGACCTTTAAAGGGTGGAAAGAGGGTGGTAAAGTTGCTTAAAGGAAATACTTTTTTTGTTTCTTATCCTTAGAGGTTAATATGGCGGTGACACACCCATGAAGATGCAATGCAACTAGTTTATAACGACGAGACTATTATAAAAATTATTTTTTAAAAATTAGACCTTTTTCGAAATTAGACATTCCTCCTGCTTTTAGAATATATTAGCATTAAATCAAATTTTTGCAAACAAATTCCCTAACCAATTTTTTTAATTAAACAATCATAGTTTGTGGCATTGACTTGGTTACACATTTTAATCGCAATTTTACCTCAAGCGAGTTCTGTAAAAAAAATCAAAAAAATTAAATGAAGGTTTGGTGTTTAAGGCTTTTTATTTTATGAACTTTTGAGAAAGTTTTGTTGTGTGAAATATATTGTTGTTCTTGTTTTAATATATTTTCCAAAAAGATAGTATGGTATTTTTGCATTATTTTACTCAATATAGGCAAAGACAAAAACTAGGTATCGGATTTACATATATGCACACAAACTATGCACGAAATATGCAAAATATATGCACTCCAGCCAGGTTGAACCGCTGAAGCTACAAACATGAAATTTGCAGTGTGGGTACATCTTGAAAAATGAACCTTTGTTAAAAAGGGATAAAGGGAAAAATTCTCGCTGAAATTAACACATAAACATTTACAAAGGACATTTTTAAGTATGTTCCATGCAAGCGGGAAAAAGAAGTTTCAGTACGTTAAATTTCCCTGTATGAGAAAACGAGATGGCAATATACATACATATGTACATTAAGGTGGGTCGAAAAAAAAATTTTTTTGTTGTCACCACCTAAAAATAAAATTCAGAGTGTTTAACCCGGCATCGGTGTGGTGGGGTATACCATACCCCAGAGGTTGTATTTTTGTAAATATTACGCCTATCCATTTTTTGTGGGCACTATCGCTTCTAGTAGCTGTTTATAACAGTCCAACCTTACACATTTGCTATCCAAAAACAACTTGAGTTTTACCAGATTTCAGTCACATCCCGCTAAAGTTCATTGGGGTATGACATACCCCACCACACCAATAACGTAACTTTTTCTGTAAATGATTTTTAATTCAAATTGATATTTTTGATGGTCTAGTAGTCATCGATTTATTAAAAAAACTCACCGGACGGAAACATAAGAGGCAAGTACCAACTGTCCAACTGCTACGTGCAAGAAAAGCTCCCAGTTCAGTATTCGCATTTCGTCGCCGTAGAAAACGAATGTCGTATGTTCCATTGAACTTAATAGCACATACGACAATCGTTTGTCGTATCATATGTGCCAAAAAATATCATTATTTTTGTACATCATCATGATTCTGTAAATCCTTGAGATAATGCGAAGCTGTACCAAAACGTCGTCAGTACAGCACACAATGTTCGGTTTGTCTGAGAGCAAAAACCTTATACATCTTGCAAAAAATGCGCTAATTTGGAGACCCTGTATTTCACTACTATTTCACCGTAGCTACCGAAAATTATATGTCACATAACTACATGTATATCGTTTTTAAAACCGACTATGGTTTTTGGAAAAGTATGCAATGTAATTTTTTTAAACCCCATTTTATGAAGTCAACCTATAAATTTCAGTATTTTTCGTTTATTTTTCTTATATTTGTTATTTTCTTTTAAAAATTGCTTGCACAAGAAATTTTTTTGCATTTTCTTACGTAAAATGAAATGAAGAATAATATGTAATTGCTATCTTTTATATTTGTGTTGTTTCGTGGGCTTGGTGCTATATAAAGTTTTGGGGTATGTCATACCCCACCACACCAATAACGTAATTTTTTTTCACCACACCAACGCCGGGTTAATGACTATTTAGAAAATATTGCGATTCTGAGGTAAGCCAATTGTGAGCGGTTTTGCTTCAAAAATACCTCTAATTATTATGTTTTTTGGGTGTAACTTTTTTGTTGTTGGACATTTTCGAATAATTTTTTTGTGCAATCCAAGAACTCCTGAAGGTTTATTTAACCAAAAAAAATTATTCGAAAATGTCCAACAACAAAAAAGTTACACACAAAAAACATAATAATTAGAGGTATTTTTGAAGCAAAACCGCTCACAATTGGCTTACCTCAGAATCGCAATATTTTCCAAATAGTCATTAAACACTCTGAATTTTATTTTTAGGTGGTGACAACAAAATTTTTTTTTTTTCGACCCACCTTAATGTACATACGGCACGTGCCGTTATGACGCAAATGTCAAATTGTGAAAAGTGAAACAAAAGTGTGTCAAAAGCAGGTCAGTGGTGAAAAAGTTAAAAAAAGATAAGTACAATCGTTTATTCTTATTGTAATAAATATGTTCATTAAATTTGTGTATCAAAAAAATTTTTTACCTAATGTTAGCGTTCTTTTCATTGAATCTTTGCAGATTGTGTTCAGCCTTAGTGCTCCTAACCTCGAAAATGTTGTTGACTGTGGGTGAATTTCATTTATTTATATTTTGAAAATGTTGAATAATTTCATTATTTTGTTTCGTACTATAAATGTGTAAGTTTTAAAAATTAATTCAATTCAATTTCAAATTATTGATTTTTTTTATAAAAATAAACATAGTAAATATTAAAACGCCAAGACAGGGCAGGTATTTATTTGACAGCAAGAAATTAGTCTGTATAAGTGAGAACAACCCGAAGTGTAAAGTCTTTATTGTCTATGACACTAACTTTAATAATGAATAATCGATTTGAAACACAAAAGCTTATGCCTATACAAAATGATGCTTACATTTGCATACATATGTATATACATACATACATAGAAACGGCGTATCGCCTCAGCGCGTTGCGGGTCTGTTGTGCCTTTCGTACAACGTCCTACGACGCCGCATGCGTGGTGGCAGGCATTGTTCCCATTGACCTGCTGGCGGAAGAGGCGTTTTTGAAGTACGCGGAGCGTGGCAAACCTCCAGAATGCATTGACTACGAAAAGCAAACACTTGAGAAGTGGTGGAGAATGGTGTCCACTATCGATAGTTTGCCACTACCAGGATGACCGAATGTAGCAGTGTATAGCGGCCTTTAGACGGTCGCACATGTCCGCAATTATGTGCGGTGCAACGAAAAGAATGACCGTAACGCAAGAAATTCGTGTCGTCGGACATGTGCGACGGTTTTCAAAATTTTTTGATTTCTCTGTCGGCGCGACGCACATGTGCGACCGTGTAAACGGCTGTGTGACACACATAGTGCATTTTTTCATTCGATCGGTGGACAGCGGGCAGTGAGGATGGCATCGCAAAAAAATGAAACATTATGGAAAGAGTTCTTTGAGGTGTATAGACACAATCCCGAACTGTGAAAAGTAAAAGGGGAAGAATATAAAAATTAAAAGAAACGCAGCATAGAGGTGCTTTTATGCAAATTTAAAGAAATTGATGCGAAAGTGCATACCATGTTGCTGCGTTGGCAGCAGCGAGACAACTGAAGTGTGCGCACATGTTTGACCGTGTAAACGCTCATCGCAAATGATTGCAAACATGTGCGACCTTCTAAAGGCCGCTTATGGTATGACGCTCATGGCGTCACGCATTCAATAATTCCTTAGAATATGAAAATCACGCGATGTATTTCTTGGAATCGATACCAATGTATGTTTGTAATATATGTCACGTTCCTATTTACCTCCCTACAAGGAGACTACCGGTCATATGACTAGTTATATAACCGCTATAAATAACCAACATATCGGTTATAATTCTAGTCAGATTTGTTCTAGCCGTGTGAAAAATCTAACTAGTCCTTTTGTGTACGTGTGACTTAATTTCGTGTATGTGTGATTTGATACCACCTTCTAACGCATGCACTCCGAAATCTTAACAATCGTATAGCTGTCTTGCTTACTCACATGGAGTCTCGCATGCAACAATTAGGTATACCTAACCGACAAACCAGTCAGGCCTATTTGGTAGATATAACGTACGATTTGGTATGTCTACCGTAACAATCAGATACGTCTAACCGGTAAAACAATCAGACTTATCTGGTAGACATAACGTACGATTCGGTATGTCTACCGTAACTATCTGATACGTCTAGTTAGATGTACCTGATAGTCATAACGTAAATATACATCAAGACTATTTGCACGATTAGTATAACCCTTTCCGACATGAAAATAAACCGGGCTGTATGAATTGTATGGGCTGTAGTCCAATATATTGGACATTGTGACTTAAAGGGTTAATACAAATGTCTTTGGTTATTATAAAAATACATAAATACAAACAGAAAAGTCAAGAAAAAACACAAAAACAAATACAATTATTCTTCCGGCGCCTATGGTTTCAGCCTCCACGGTTGTTTTGTGGAATTAGCACTTTCCACAACTTCGGAACATCTATATAAAACAATAATGAAATAATAATTGAATGTAATGTTATTTTTTAGTAAGATTAAGATTTTTACTAATAAGAAAATGCTCCTGCAAAACAAATTTTGCCAGCGTACGCTTGCTTCGTCTGACTCGTCGCACAACAATGTTTTGTGCATGAAATCAGGTGACGCGCCACGTTTATAACGCCATCTCACTCTTTTATACCGAGAATATGGAACGTACTAATGCGAATACATGTATCGTTTCATTCGCACTTACCAAATAAAATCCCAAAATGTGAAATGCAGATTTGTATTTGTTAGTGAGATTTGGGAAATTTTTATGCATGTGTTAGGTTAGGTAGGGAAGGGTATGTGTCCATTGTGAATCCCTTCTTGGAAGGTTCTGGAGCTAGCCAGTGGCTCTCAGTCCGGGGCAAACTAATTCGACCTCTTGATGAAGGAGAGTAGATCCGAAATTGCAACAATTGCCGCGCAAGCCAGGTCTGCCAGGATAGATAGATAGATAGATAGATAGATAGATATATAGATAGATAGATAGACAGATAGATAGATAGATAGATAGATAGATAGATAGATAGACAGATAGATAGATAGATAGATAGATAGATAGATAGATAGATAGATAGATAGATAGATAGATAGATAGATAGATAGATAGATAGATAGATAGATAGATAGATAGATAGATAGATAGATAGATAGATAGATAGATAGATAGATAGATAGATAGATAGATAGATAGATAGATAGATAGATGGATAGATAGATAGATAGATAGATAGATAGATAGATAGATAGATAGATAGATAGATAGATAGATAGATAAATTGTATATTTTCGTGTCGCAGCGGAGCGGATAAATAAAACCACGGTATGGTTCGAGTTTATGTGTCTTTATTGGACGACGTATGGATTAAAAGTGTTACACGAAACATGAAACGTATGGTGATTTGGCACCGCGGCAACATTTGTCAAATGTGATGGCATAGGTAATGGACCGCTTAATATCCAACCGAATACTGTAAGTTGAGCAAGTAAGCTGCCATATACATTTCGGTGGAAACTTTGGAGCATGATCTGCGGGATGAGATCACTGCCAATCACTATATCGATCTGTGCTGCCTCGAAGGGGTTGGGATCAGCGAGATCTAGCGTGGCGAAATCGTTCAAATTTGGGGAGTTTATTTTGGAAGGGGGGAGAAATTCCGTTAACTTTGGCAGTACGATTGCTTGCACGGTGAGGTTTCTGCTCGTTTTAGGGACTGCCAATGTCAAGAAGCATATATGTTTGGCAGTTTTCACAATCTGTCCGCCCATGCCCGAGAT
Source organism: Melieria omissa (assembly GCA_963971225.1). Classification (NCBI taxonomy): domain Eukaryota; kingdom Metazoa; phylum Arthropoda; class Insecta; order Diptera; family Ulidiidae; genus Melieria; species Melieria omissa. The sequence goes on along the minus strand of OZ020269.1, from coordinate 48,193,755 downwards.
CTGGAGGTCAGATTTCTCGATTGGCAATTTTAGGCGTCTCTGGACCTCCGAGGAAATGAAGGTGCGCTGAGAGCCTTGATCGATCAACGCTCGAACTCTGAACAACTTTCCACCGTGTTTAATGGACACCAGTGCCGTAGGCAGAAGGGATTGGGTGCCATTATTTGAGTGAAGGGCTGGTACTGGCAGCGTACTTTGCCTTGAAGATGTGCTGTGGTGCGCATCAAAATGGGGAGAATGAGTGCTGGAGTTGTTGCTCGGTTTTTGGATAACCGTTGAGACCAGAGAAGTTGTCGAAGGTGATCGATTGGGGGATTGAGTTGCGTTTTGCCTTTGGGGAGATGAAGCAAAGAGTGGTGCTTTTTCTGGCAGTAAACGCATGTAAAATTGCTTGTACAGTCCTGAATTAAGTGAGATGTAGCAAGACAATTTACACAGATTTTGTGCTTTTTCACATATGCTAATCGACTTTGGGGTGTGAGCCTTTTAAAGCTTTGGCAAGTCCGTACGGAATGATTTGCGCTGCAGAGTTTGCACGCGAAGTCCTTTTTCACTTCAGTGTGAAGATTTAAGGATCTGTTGGGCCGATTTTTGAGAACATTGCAAGATGAGGGTTGTGGTTTAGACTTGGTTGGCCGAAAGAAATTCAGCCGTTCCACTACCTCATATCTGCAGGTCAGGAACTCATCCATTTGTGACCAGGGTGGCAGATCCTTCCGGGATGTCAACGATTGTTTCCATAAATCTAGGGTTGCTTCGGGCAATTTGGAGGAGCATATATATACCAGCAGCGGATCCCAATTGTCAGTGTCTACGGCCTGAGACTTGAGAACGGACAGACAATTGTTTATAGAATTCTGGATCCGCTGTAATGCCTCACTATTTTCGGTGTGGGCAGGAGTAATATTCAATAGAGTACGAATTTGGTTGTCAACGAGGATGCATTTGTTCTCATAGCGGGATCTTAGAGCTTCCCACGCGAGTCTGAAATTCTCATCGGTTAGGCGTATTGTTTAACAATAGCACTGGCTTGGCCTTGCGTTTTGTATCGGAGATGATACAATTTCTGGGCTGGAGTGAGCTGGGGGTGGTTAATGTATACCGCAGTAAACATGTCCCGAAAGGACGGCCACTGCTCATAGCCCCCGAAGAATGTTTCGGTGTCGCAGGGAGGAACGTGGAAGCAAATGTAGGAAGAATTTGCTGGTTCTAGGGGTTGAACCGGTTCCATACGCGTAGCAGGCTGGGGGGACTGGAGCATCTTAATGATGTCCAACATCTTAGCCATGCACAACTCGTATTGGTCTGTGCAGGCATCAATCTTTCGCCTAGCCGACTCTTTGAAACCGTCGGGCTGGCTGTTGTCTTCAGCAAGGAAGACTGCCTGACGTGCGCGCATTAGCCTCTCCCATTGGGCTTGCAAATTTTTCTGCTTAATTTGGACCAGTGATGTGGTCAAATCCTCAATGGGAGCCGATGAAAACGCTGTGCATAATTGCACGAGTCTCTCGGACTCAAAACCAAATGTGGCAACACTGGGATCGGTTGCTTCTGGACTAGAGAGCTGAGAGCGAGTTTTAATTGCCTCGCGAGTGACAGGAACTGTCAAATGTGCCTCGGTTGACTTTGAATATTTTGGAGAAGGAGACTCCATTTTGTTTATTTGACGCTTGGGGGATCGCTCAACAGGCATTGAAATGGCTTAAGAGTTCGAAGAGGGTTTCGATTGAATATAAATATAAGGCTTATGAGGAATAAACCGTTAGTATTACCGCATCCGCGCGAACGATAACTTAGAAATGGGGAAATTTACACGAAGCTGTAAAAAGTTTTCCATGCGAATTTGTATTTTTGTTGAGGATAAAAGTTTACAACTGTGTGTGTAAACGCGTCGAGAGATTGGTATATATATAGTGGGAATAAACACGGAATATGTGAATGAGATTTGGGGAAATTATTATTAAACACCAAAATATTTTGATATGTGGTCAAAAGTGTATGTGAATTTTTCTTTATATATATTTGTATGTAATAATATATGTATATTAGTGTATAAGTGTAAAGCAACTAAACCGCTGCGAATCTTTTTTCAAAACATCTCTGGCCTTAGAACTAAGGGCCAGTTAGTAAGAGCCATGAGTTCGCAACTTGAATTTGACGTTTTTGTTCTAATCGAGACGTGGTTAAACATGGATTTTTTTGATGAGGAGTTCTTTGACTCCTCTCTATACAACGTTTATCGAAAAGATAGGGATGCACTTAAAACTGGCTATATGAGAGGTGGCGGTATACTTGTCGCAGTTCAAAATAAACACCGCGCATCTGCTTTCTCTCTGGAGAATCCTGATTGATTCTCTGCTGGACCAACTTTGCGTGCGTGTGCAAGGCTCGTCGGAGTCGCTCTTTATTTGTGCATCTTACATTCCACCGAATAGTGCTGACAGCCTATACAAAGCGCATGTCGATAATGTAATGTCACTGGTTTCGAGTAAGCTCGGCAACAATCATCTATGCGTGCTGGGCGATTTCAATTTAACTAATATTAAGTGGTCTCATATTGACAATAATAACGTTTTAATTCCTAGCAATATCAACAGTTCCTGTGAAATGTATTTAGTCGATAGCTTCTCGAGTATCGACCTTTTGCAAGTTAATGGCTGCTGCAATAAACTTGGCAGATTCTTAGATTTAGTATATGTTACCAACGGTGTAAATTTTAACCAATCGCAATGTCATTCTGCTCTTTCCACGTCGGGCTTGCATCATCTTCCTCTGACTCTTGAACTTGATTTCTATCAATTTTCAACTGTCAGTCATGATAAGCCCGCATTATCGTTTAACTACAAACTTTGTAATTTTAATAACTTAAATCTACTGCTGTCGGATCTAGAATGGGATAATTTGCTGCTTAATGCGGATGTAGCGTTCTGCTACAATGTCTTTAAGGATAAAGTTATTGAAGTTTGCCGTAATAATATTCCTCTTGTTAAAAAACAGAAGTACAAACTGCCATGGCAAACTAAATCTCTTATGAAGCTAAAGAACTTGAAAAACAAATGGCATCGGAAATTAAAAAAAAATCGTGAGATAGTTTATTTTGATAAATACAAGCATTACTCAAAGAAATTCAATTGCTTGAATAAATTCTTGTATAAAAAAAATATTTCCAACTACGAAGCGAACATCAAATCTAATCCTAAAGCCTTCTGGCAATTTGTAAAGTTAAAAAAGTCTCGTTCCAGTATTCCTTCTGCTTTATTCTTTAAAGATAAGGCTGCGCTTTCCACCGCGGATGCTGCTGACTTATTCGCTGAATTTTTCAGTTCCAATTTTACTTCAGTTACTGATAGGGATGCTGACTTTTTAAGCAATATCAAAGCATCAGTGAATTTTGGATCCCTTTCACTATCCACTGAAGACGTGGCAAATGGTATAATAAAACATCTTCGGAAACAGATGCTGATGGCATATCAGCGAAAAACTGTGATGCCCTTATATATCCGTTGAAGGTGATTTTTAATAAATCACTTTCCTCTGGTGTGTTCATTGAGGATTGGAAGCTAGCTTTCGTCTCCCCCATTTACAAGAGTGGAAACAAGAGTGACGTCGCTAACTACAGGCCTATTTCTAAACTATCTTCTGTCTCCAAATTGTTTGAGTGCATCATTAAAGACAAAATGTTTTTCGCAGTGAAGAGTCTTATCTGCCCTAATCAGCATGGATTTATCCCTGGGCGATCAACGATAACTAATCTAGTAGTCTTTACAGAGGACTGTATCTCTGCATTTCAAAAGGGTCTCCAGGTTGATACTATCTACACGGATTTCTCTAAGGCCTTTGATAGAGTCTCGCACCAGATCCTACTCAAAAAGCTGTCCGACATGGGTTTTCACTCGGTCTTTCTGGCTTGGATCAAGTCCTACTTGAGTAATCGTAGATGTGTGGTAGTTGTCGACAATATTCCATCTCGGCCGTTTGTTGCAACTTCCGGGGTACCTCAAGGTAGTATTTTGGGGCCTTTGTTTTTTTCTTTATTTATAAACGACATCAGCAGTTGTTTTTCAGGTTCTAGTTTTTTGCTTTATGCGGATGACTTGAAAATTTACTCTACAGTTAGGGACTCCGCCGATTCTCAGGCACTCTAAGCAGAACTTGACGCTGTCAATATGTGGTGCTCTCGCAATCGTCTGCCGCTGAACATTAATAAATGCTTTAAATTGTCATTCTCTAAAAGCAACTCTGTCTTTTAGACTTCCTACCGAATCTCAAATACTTATTTGGAATCTCTTACCGAGACTAAGGACCTCGGGGTAGTTTTTGATGCAAAGCTTTCTTTAACAAGTCATATAAATTCCACCATTGCCAAGTCCTACGCCATGTCCGAGTTCCGAGTTCTCCAATCCCTACACTCTCAAACTGCTTTACACCTGTCTTGTTCGCTCGAAGTTGGAGTATGCCTCGTTTATTTGGAGGCCATATCACTATTGCCACGTTAATCGCTTGGAACGTATTCAGAAGGTTTTCCTACGTTTCGCTCTGAAATCACTGCAGTTTCAGGATCCTGTTCCATCTTACGTCTCGCGCTGTAAGCTCATTAATTTAAAAACCTTGCAGGATAGAAGATCCATCCTATCTTTGTCATTTGTTTTTGATGTTGTTTGCGGGTTGGTTGACTGCCCTTCCCTCCTAGAGAGGATTCACTTCAACATCCCTTGTAGATCTCTCCGGCACTTTGATTTTTTCAATGTTGGTTTCGTCAAAACGAATTATGCTTTAAATGCTCCTCTTTTGCGAGCTCTAATAGAAATTAATAAGATCTCAATGAACTCTTCGGTGGATTTCACTACTTCTAAAGCTATATTTATGAACTTGTTGAACTCTGTTTTTAATTAAGTTATCGATTGTTACGTAATATTTACTCTGTTACTGTTCTTTATTATTTATTTATTTATTTATTTATTTATTTCAGTCTAACAACTTACAGACTAACAGAAGTAACAGATAGAATGATAACAATTCAAATTACCTAAGAAACTTAGAATTAGACAAAGTATTGCAAAAAACATTTTTAGATAGACCAAGATCAATATCCAAAGAATTTTAGAGATAATTATATTCCGTTAGTACTCTTGTCAAAGGAGCATTTCGAGCGTAGTTTGATTTACTCAAGCCAACATTAAAGTATTCGGTGCGCCGCACAGTGGCTGATTCTGCCGACGTAGGTTGCAAAAGTCGATTTTGTCATGTTCGATTTGGGGGAAACTGTTATACTTGTCCCATAGATAAATGCTTGGACCTAAGAAATCCGAAAACTTTAACTAAATTGGACAAATAGTTTTGCTTGTAGAGCCCGTCAAAGTTGAGCAATTTTTAGAGTGTGAAATAATATCAGCAATTTGCACTTTTTCGGCAAAGCTGAAGTTTTAAAATACGGAAAGGAGCAAATCAATTGAAACTTTTTGCATCAGCATCGTAAAAGAAGGCATTTGTAGTAAAGAATTAAATGTAGAAAAAAAAGTTGGTTGTTGTTGTTGTCTTTTCATAGGCACTCAATTGAAGCACTGTTTTTATCACTCTTTTTGAACTTTCGATAGACTTTAAAAAAAAAGGCCATACTTGCCACGGTTCCGTCTTTGGGAAAATTGTTCACTAGTCTTCTGTGAGTACTGCCCTGAAGAGATCTGGTGCCCGATTTTGCCCGACTGGATTTTACAGCGATTTTTCTGTGGCCACCTCGCGCAATTTTGTGCTTTCGGGTGCGTGCGTTCGAACAAGTTCGTCAAGATTTTGATAGTTAATCAATTAATTACACGCGATTAAACTTGTTGGCTTAAATTTTGGCTTCATTTAATATGTGATACAAGCTTGCAATTCAATATTAAGTCGACTTTTTTTTCGGTGTATATTGCTGTAAGCTCGAAGTAAAGAATACTTTTACTGGATGCGCAGTTCGCACGTATGCAAAACAAGTTGGCTTTCATTTCCGCCTACCAGTCCATCATCAATGAATTCTTTGATGTGATGTTTTTGTTTTTAACAAATTACTAACACTGTGTCTGTCATACAATTTTAGAGTAAGTAAAGTTAGTTTCGAATTTAATTTGAACTAAACATCACTTCAATTCCGCCACTGCAACTAAACCGAAGAAGAAGCACAAAGATGTTTCTGGAAAATTCGAAGCCGTTTGAAATATTTACTATTTCGAAGACAAAGGAGAAGTTCGTTCTGGCTGTCGCTAAAGAAATTGGTTACGTCGAAAAAAGTTTGCCTGCAGCCAACACATCTTCGACTAAAGAGAAGGACTTAGGACTCCAGGACTTATCGCACTACAAAGTTGAAATGGATTGCGGCAAACCGTACCAAATTCAATTTTGTCCAGAATAATGAGGAGTGGTTGGAAAAAACAATTTACTTCAATGCAGGAGATGCATGCAGCATAAGCGCTGACCAACCACCGACATTAAAGGCGACAAAAGGAAGGCCGAAAAAGTCAACTCAGTGCGTCATTCCATAAAACAAGGAAGCTTATGGACGCAACGGGGAAAATAATTACCACCCACTTTTCAGAAGCTTTGACCATAAAATAAAATAAGGATCAGGAAAAAATTAAAGGCATTATAGTGAAAGCAGTTTTACCAGCAAACTCGGATCGTGTTAAAAGAATTAAAAACAGTATTCCCAACCCACGCAATGTGCTAACGCTCAAATATAATCCTAATGAAGCATTAGCATTGTTTTTGAACTTAGGATTGTCCAACAAAAATTGAGATTTTACGTACATTTTTCGAATTCTGGTTCTCATTTTGAAAGCAAAATTTATGAATTTTTATCTTTAAATTTGACTCTTTCAGCTTATTTCACAAAATTCCTATTACTTTTCATATTTTTTAATGAATTTTCATGAATTTTGCAACTAAAACTTATCATTGTTGTTCGCATTATTCTTATTTACAGTAAGCCGAACTTTGACAAAGTATTACGCAGCACCCTGTACCTCGATTGAGTTTATTTTTGAGAATACAATAGCCTGATGAATTTCTAATCAACACCAAAAAAAATTTTCCAATTATCTCTATTAGTTCAGAAGTTATTAATTTTGCAACCTGAAATGACAAATTGAGCCACTGTGCGCCGTAACGATCTTGCTGGAATATTAAAGTTTATCCTTTCAAGAAGAGACGCGCAGTCAACGAGTCCATTAATGATACCAAACAGGAATTTCAGTGATAGAAATGATCTTCTACTATCAAGCGAATTTAAATTCAAAAGCTGACAACGAGCATTATAGGAGGGGATCGGATCGACAAAATTCAGAGACCGAAGAGCAAAGCGTATAAAAACCTTCTGAACTCGCTCAAGGCGAGATATTATAGAGGCATAAAACGGCCTCCAAATAAAGGCCGCGCATTCGAGTCTAGAACGGACAAAAGCGGAATATAGTAATTTGAGGGTGTAGGGATCCGAAAAGGGAGAACAATTACGACGAACAAAAGCTAGCATGGAATATGATTTGGAGATGGTAGAGTCAATATGTGCAGAAAAGGAAAATTTGGAATCAAAATAAACACCCAGATCTTTAATTATATTGACTACATTTAAAACAGAGTTAGAAATACAGTATGAAGAGGGAAAGGGATTTAACTTTTTGCAATAGGTTATATGGAAACATTTCTTGATGTTTAGGTGAAGACGATTAATGACACACCAGTCATGTAAGTTATTAAGTTCAACTTGAAGCCGAGAAGAGTCTTCAGGGGATCTAATCTCAGAGTAAACTTTGAGATCATCCGCGTATAATAAAAATTTTGACTTCAAAAAACAAGAACTGACGTCATTAACAAAGAGCACAAATAAAAGCGGACCTAGGATACTTCCTTGGGGAACACCAGAGGTCGCCGTAAAGGGTTGAGAGGATATATTATCAAAGGTCACAACACAGAGACGGTCACTAAGATAGGATTTTAACCATGTGAGAAAGACGGAGTGAAATCCCATACCAGCAAGCTTAGATACTAGGCACTTATGAGAGACTCTGTCAAATGCCTTAGAGAAGTCAGTATAGACCGCATCAATTTGATAACCTTTCTGGAAAGCCGAAATGCAGTCTTCAGAGAAGACAGCCAAATTAGTAACGGTGGATCGACCAGACACAAAGCCATGTTGATATGGGCAAATCAGATTTTTTACCGCAAAATACACCTTTATATTAACAATGGATTCAAAAAGTTTCGAAACCGAAGATAACCTAGAAATAGGCCTGTAGTTAGTCACATCATTTTTGTTACCACTTTTAAAAATCGGAGTAATTAAGGCTTTTTTCCAGTCATTAATAAAAACTCCCGAGGATAGAGACTTATTAAAGATAGTAGTGAGAGGTTCGGCGAGGGAGGGACAGCATTTAAGCAGGCGAGAAGAGAGGCCATCAATATCCGTCTGCGAGGAAAACTTTAAATCGCGAATACCGTTCGAGACATCGTCAGAAGATAGCTCCAAAGAGCCAAAATCTAGCGATGTATTACTACCATTAATGGACTCATTGACCTCATCACAAGTATCCAAGACAAAATTGGAGCAAAAGAATTGCGCAAAGAGGTTGGCAGCATCTTCCATTGACTTAGCAGATGTCCCATTAAAGAAGACAGAGGAAGGAATGTTAGAGCACGCTTTTTTGGATTTAATAAAGCTCCAAAAGTTTTTTGGATTACGCTTGATATTTGATTCAAAGTTTCGAACGTAATTATTATAGAGAATTTCATCTAGAGCATTAAATTCATTCAAGTAGTAAAGATATTTACCGTAAAAGACACAGTTATTCGTTAACTTAAACTTTTTATGAAACTTATTTCTCAAATTCTTTAGGTGTTTTAACTCTTTCGTGTACCATGGGAGCTTATAAACTTTTTTGGCATAAGTAGGAATGTTGCTTAAGCATATATCATAGACTAGGGTCCTGAATGAGTTATAGCATTCGACGACATCTGCGTGTAGGAAAAGTGAGTCCCAGTCGGTATTAAGAAATATTGAATTGAGATTGGCGAAGTTACACAAGTTATAGTTAAAGACTGGTTTGTAAGCGGCAGAGCGCACATCAACAAACTCATAAAATTCAAGGTATAAAAGTAATGGGAAATGGTGCGAATTCGCCGGAGAAATTGCACAGGAACTATGAGACAAAATACAGTTTATGTTATTACTAATGAAAATTAAATCTAAGATACGGTTGAGATTATTTACAAAGCCATTAACTTGGAGTAAACCAATACTTAACAAATTGGCAATAAAAAGCGATTCAACAGAACTATTTACATTAGAAGGTGTGAGAGAAAAGTTATTATCTAAGTGAGACCAACAAATATTACTTAAGTTAAAGTCCCCTAGTACACAAAACTGGTTATCACCAACCTTCTCATGTAGCGCCACCACATTATCAACGTGGGATTTATAAAGGGATTCCTGAGAGGCTGGAGGGATATAAGAACAACACAGGAAAATCAGTCCAGACGAACCGTGCAGACGAACACAGAGTTGATCCAATAGTGAGTCGTCATGATCCAGTGAGATGAGCGATGCCCGAAGCGTGCGACGAGCAGCGATCAAAACACCACCTCCTCTGCAGCATCCCGTCCTAACTGCATCCCTGTCCTTGCGGAAAACATCAAATAAACTTGGATCGAAGAACTCAGAATCGAAGAAGCTCGAGTTCAGCCATGTTTCCACCAAGACAAAGACATCATGGTCCAATTGAGAGCTAAGTTTACGAACAGAGTCTGCCTTTGTTCTGAGACCTGAACAATTTTGAAAATAGATTCGGATTCGTCGACACAGAGGACCAGTAGACAACGGTGCAGCTAAGTTGGTGCGGGCGGCTGCACTTGTTTTAGAAAAAAACGAAAAGGACGAACTGTAACGTTCGCCGGCCATAGGTCTGGACTCATTAGTTTTGCAATTGTAGATTCGGGAACACCCAACTTAAAGTTGATTAGTCAGTAAGCAAACAATTGTTAAATAAATAAATAAATGAAATGAAATAAATGAAGTGTTTTCGGGTAATAATAATTAATTCCTATTATATTTTGTATTAGGGGACCAAACAATAATGGGGTGAACGATTAAAAAGTTTTGAGTACAGGTGGGTTGGTTTTGTCCCACCGTATTTACTTGGGGTGACAACAGCTGTGCAATGAGTGTCTAAGTGCAGCACTATTGAAAATTATTCAATGTGCTGCGAAAATAGGCTACTCGTCCCACTGTATTTTCGTTTGCTTACTTCTGCCAGCGAGAGTGGGTAAATTGCTTAGGCAGAAGTAAGAATGTGCAATTGCACTTGGAAGCAGCAGCGGGAGTGCTCGCTGCTCAGTGCTTGCGTATGTCGCAAAACAAAACGTGAAAATGCGTGTAAGTGGGTGAGTGGGAATGCAGCGGGCGAAATGCTGCGTACCTATTTACTGCACAACAGTGCGTATTTGATGGCTGCAGCGGAGTTTTTGCTGCTTCGGCAGCGAAGGTCGCACAAAAGAGACGGCGAAAATGTACAAAGCGCCGAATTATGTGCATTAGCGGAATTGCTTACTGCACTGCGCTGTTTTGTACTAAGGGAAATATGCACGCGATAAGCGGGGTACCAAATTTTATTTTGGATTTTTGGGGAGTATATATTTGGGTGCAATATATGTGTACGTGTGTACGTGTTAGTTATATTTTTTGAAAATATAAATGTTTCGCTTATCTGTGTGGGCCCAGTGCCCGAGAATGGGGATCTCCTTTCTTCAGCTGTGGTTCGCTCCTGTGTTGTGATACTGTTGCTTGTGCTGTTGTTGTTTGTTCTTTTCTTCGCTGTTTCCTTTTTTCTCTGCTCTGCGTTGTGGGTTTTTGTTGTTGTGAATTGTGTTTGTTGAGTGCGAGCTTTTGTTGTTGTAAGTTTATTTTCACTTCACTGCACTGTCCAATGTTTCGTTTAGACTTTTGCTTTTGGATTTGTGTAATTTGTGCACTGTTTTAATATTTCGTTGCACCTTTTTTGTTTGATTGTTTTGTCACTGTTTGTTTTTTTTTCTTTTGTTTTTTGTTGTCTTTTTACTTTTAGTTTATGCACTTGCACCTGTTGATGGATTGTTGATTGTTTTTGATTGTTGATCGTTTTAATTGTTGATTGTTTTGTATTTTGACATAGTTTTGTATTCACTGCTATTTATTGTTTTTTGTTTTGTGTATCGCGGCGCGGGTCCACAGTAGCTCGAAGGACCATGTATATTTTCGTGTCGCAGCGGAGTGGATAAATAAAACCACGGTATGGTTCGAGTTTATGTGTCTTTATTGGACGACGTATGGATTACAAGTGTTACATGAAACATGAAACGATACAAACGGCCGAAGCCGGGGAGCAGAAAATAGGGGGAACATGAGTACAAAGGGAAAAGGAAAGATTGGGATTGGAGATGGGATCGACGGATCACTAAAGACAGCACTCATCTAAACATAGATAGATAGATAGATAGATAGATAGATAGATAGATAGATAGATAGATAGATAGATAGATAGATAGATAGATAGATAGATAGATAGATAGATAGATAGATAGATAGATAGATAGATAGATAGATAGATAGATAGAGATAGATAGATAGATAGATAGATAGATAGATAGATAGATAGATAGATAGATAGATAGATAGATAGATAGATAGATAGATAGATAGATAGATAGATAGATAGATAGATAGATAGATGGATAGATAGATAGATAGATAGATAGATAGATAGATAGATAGATAGATAGATAGATAGATAGATAGATAGATAGATAGATAGATAGATAGATAGATAGATAGATAGATAGATAGATAGATAGATAGATAGATAGATAGATAGATAGATAGATAGATAGATAGATAGATAGATAGATAGATAGATAGATAGATAGATAGATAGATAGATAGATAGATAGATAGATAGATAGATAGATGGATAGATAGATAGATAGATAGATAGATAGATAGATAGATAGATAGATAGATAGATAGATAGATAGATAGATAGATAGATAGATGGATAGATAGATAGATAGATAGATAGATAGATAGATAGATAGATAGATAGATAGATAGATAGATAGATAGATAGATAGATAGATAGATAGATGGATAGATAGATGGATAGATAGATAGATAGATAGATAGATAGATAGATAGATAGATATATAGATAGATATGCAGGTCGTCTATCAAAAATATACATTTAAAATAAATACATTAAGGCAGGTTCTCACCTTGTGGAAAAAAACCAATTTTTTTTTTGCCTTATCGTGTAGATATGTATTTCAAAAATGTGCTCCAGAAATTTCAGATCAAAATCTGAAAAATTACAAAAGTTACAGGCCGTTACAAAGAGCAGTGCCGAGCACCGGCCGAGCGCGCTTTCAACTTTAAACGCGTTTTTCTCAGAACCACATTTTCGGACCTTACGGAAGTGATTGAAGGCGCTGGAATGAACCACTCGTCACCAAATTTTTTCCAAATGTTCCTTAGGTTGTTTTCTAACAAACGAACTACGATCAGCCAAAAATATTGAAAATTATTTATTTAAAAAAATAATTAGTGAACAAAAAATGCGAAAATCGTAATTTTTTTTTCAAAACCTCATAACTTTTGTAATTTCGATTTTTTTCATGATCTTAGTTCATTCAATAGATTATACGGTACACATTAAGAATGTGTTCGATTTTTGTGTTTCCGATCACGGGTTTTGACGGAATCACTTCCGGTAGCGGGACACCTCCTCGCCGACATGCCGCCACTGATGGACGCCCCCTCCCCCCCTTTTTTTGATTCATTCAATTTGAAAAGTTGTATTCTCTAAATAAATGTGTGTTGATATCCAGAAACAACTTTCAGCGTTGTATATTGAACCGTTTTCTCAAAAAAATTCCAAAAAAAAGTGCACTTTTTCGGATCCACAAGGTGAGAACCTGCCTTAAGGCATGATGCATGCATAACCATGCCATCTCTTTTTGGCTGTAAAGAAGGATAAATCCACTAGGTTTGACAATCTCTCGGGATATCGAATTGGAAAACGCATAAAAAAAAGGAAATGCACTGTGAAGTACGGCGAACTGGTATAATTCGCTTGGTATAGTCCGATATGGCAAGGTTCGCGAGAAATGGGCTGTGCGAGAATGGTCGAGCATTTTCCAATTGGAAGTTGCAAGAAACTTCGGCGCGATAAGAAAACTGGTATAAAAGCAGCAGTGTGCCGCGCAGTGAGTCGAGTCGGTGTTGAGCAAGCAATGGGGAAACATGCAATAGTAGTAGTGTAAAGTAGAACAAGTGTAAATTTGTAAATAAAGCGACTGTTAGTTTTGACTACGTTGCGCTGAATAACTGAAGTTGTTTTATTTTCAAACACAATCAAACGAACCGTCGATAACGAACTGTGGAATTTCGTAACAATACAAATGATTGAATATTTCTGTCCATCGATCCGGAAAGCAAACATTGTCATTTATCCACTGTTTAATTTTATCATCGCGACAGTAATTTTCAACGTATCCATATTGTGCGTGCAATTTCGCTGCTAACATATTTGTTTTGCATTGTACAAGTTGAGCCCATCCAATTTCAACATCACCACTTTAACATCCTACCATGTTGGAGTCCTCATAAGCATTGCCCGCTCAAATTTCTTCAGCTGCTTTAATGACTCCGTCCAAGAATTCATATAAGTACAAGTGACAACCATATTGTGAAGACAAAATACAAAAAGAAATTACTAAAAAATTCGTTGCATGTAACAGTTACCAAATCTAAATCACAGTCAGATTCAATGAGTTTTTGCTTCGCCTCTGCAGCTGCTGGTGTTAAAAATTCGTCCCTCTTACGGCGTTTCATTGCATCCCCAAGCTCGTTCAAATATTTCACGACTTCAATCGCCGTGACAGTATCGCTGAGTTCTTGCACAAACTTGCAATTTAAGAAAGGAATTTTGCTACTTTAAACGGTGGCCATGTAATGGTTTGTTAACAGTTTGCAAAAGAATCTGTTAGAGAAAAGTGCTGTAATCGATTTGCAGGGAATGTTTTTGAAATGCCAAATGTATTTCCGAATAAAGCAACTAAATAAGATGCTGAAGCAACAAGTCCTCGCGAAAAGGCACAAACGATAAAGCACGCACAACCATCGTCGATCAGTTATGGCTTTCAAGCTGGCGTCAGCGGAGTCATTTACCGCACGCATCATGCTTCTGCAAATAATTGACGTACCGGACATTCGGCAGACGAATACGTAAACTGACTTTCCGTCCGTCCGGTGACCATACCTTTTATTCAGGATGAAAGGCGACTCTCAGTCTCAGACGAAGCCCCACGCTAATATTTTATGCAACGGTTTTAGCGTGATAAAGTCTCGCACACGTAAATGCTTTCGATGCCGGACAGGTAACAAAGGCGGCCGGATGCGGCGCAGCGACTCAGTCTGGTTTTGACAAGTGAAGTTGCCACGCGGAGTAATTAAGCAAATACTTAAGTGTACGAACAGTAAAGTGTAAAAGTGTGAATAATAAAGTGACGGTTGGTTTACTTTATTGTCTGCGTTTAAGAAACTGACTGTGTTTTATTTTCAAATTACACAATCCAGAGATACGTAACAGCCCACTAGACTTAGTATTCGTAACATTTGGTGTCAGAAGTGGGATTGTGGAAAATTGAAAATAAACCAAAAAAAAATAAATAAATAAAATTCAAGAAGCACGGACATGGTTAAACTAGAGCTGCTGAAGGTAGACCAGCTGAAGAAGGAGCTGGCTGTTTGGAATTTGCCGACTGCTGGCGGAAAGGTAGAGTTGCAGTTACGCTTGCGGGAAGCATGTGAGGCACGAGGCGTCGATTGGACTGTGCACGAGTTCGGAGCGCAAGAACAAGAGGCGTCGGCCAAGGTGGAGGAATCGCCTGCTGCTGCTGCGTCGCTGCAAAGTACGGCTGCAGCGGCTGCGCCACTACAAGCATTGGACATGAGCCAGCTAATGGTTGCACTTAAAGGCATGTTCGAGACCTCCAACCATGAAATGGCAGCGAAGCTGGAAACTACGAATCTCGAAATTTCGGCAAAAGTCGAGACTGCAAATCGTGAAATGTCGGCGCAAATGGCAGCGAAAATTGAAACTGCGAATCGAGAAATGGCAGCGAAAATGGAAACGGCGACCCAGGAAATACCGGCGCAAGTGGCGGAGCGAATGGAAGTCAAGCTTCAGGAAAATTCTGCGCGCTTGGAGCAGAAAGTGGAGGAAATCTCAGACAGGATTAATGGGAAAGTCGAGCACCTGGAGACGCGGGTAGAGCACTTGGATAAACGAGTAGACAACCTGGATGATTCCCTGAACAAACGAGTTGACAGTCTGGAAGATTCGATGCACAGAAAGATGCACAGCTGCGAGCAAGGGTGCAGTCAGGTGAGGAAAGTTTCGCCATAGAAGTGCCTACCTATGATGGTACTACGTCGTTTGACACATTCAATCTACAATTCGAGATGGCTGCTTTGGAGAGTCAGTGGACCGATGTTAGGAAAGGTCGGAGACTGATACTGGCTCTGAAAGGTCCTGCGGCTGAGGTAATCAAATCAGTTCCAGAATGTTTAAGAGGTGATTACGACACCGTCATAAGGGCGCTGGCAGCCAGATACAGTGACGAGCACAACAAAATGCTGTATTATTGCTAGCTGAAGAGCCGTAGACAAAGGGCCAACGAGGCGCTGCAGACATATGCAGCGGACATTGAGCGGCTCGTACAGTTGTGCTACCCGAAATTCGGCGCTGATAACCTCGAGAGGATGAAGATTGAGTCATTTATTGAAGGTCTTCATGACCCATAGACACGTCGCAGTGCGTTGATGATGGGCAAGCCGACATTTAAGGAGACGGTGGCCAGCGCGATGACGTATGAGGCGGCCTGGAGAGGAAGTCTTCGACATTCATCTGCGGAGAAGCGTCGAGCCCAATCTGGACGTGTCACCCAAAACCAGACCGTAAGCTCGGAGGCACCAGCGGGGCTGTGGGCAGTGTCATCTAGGGTTAGTTGCTGGCGATGTGGCAAGCAAGGCCACATATCACGGGACTGCCATCTGCGAGAAAAGTGTTCCGGACAACAGACGTCGCCAAGAAGGGCTGCCGCTCTGCCACACCATTCGTGCAAAACCGAGTGCAAGCATAACTCGCGAGCCGAAAGCGAGGGACAAATTGTGGATGTCCGGTTGGTAAGCGTTATGCCAGAGGAAGAGTGGTCTGCGGAGAGGCTGCAAAAGGACCAGCGTGAGGATGCGGATCTTGCAAAAATCATCGAAGGCAAGGAGCAAGGCGCACGTCCAGACTGGCAGGAGATGGCCGGTGAAAGCCCGATCGCTAAGGCTTACTGGGCACAGTGGAAAAGTCTGCGGCTGAAAGAAGGATGCCTGTACCGCGAATGGGAGAGCGCGGATGGGCGGACCAGCAACTCCCTAATGGTAGTGCCGAAATGCAGAATCAACGAGGTCATCGAGGCATACCATAACGACTCCAGTGGAGGGCACCTAGGCATCACCAAAACCGTCGCCAAAATAAAAAGACGATTCTACTGGGTAGGATGTCAGGAGTCTGTAGCCGAGTGGATTAAGAGCTGCGACCGATGTTCAGCCGCGAAAGGGCCGACAAGAAAATCTCGAGGCCGCATGCAGCAGTACAACGTGGGAGCGCCCTTCGAGCGGATTGCTATGGACGTCGCCGGCCCATTCCCAACTAGCACTCAAGACAACAAATATGTGCTGGTGGTAATGGATTACTTCAGCAAATGGCCCGAAGTGTACCCTATTCCTAACCAGGAGGCCACTACGATCTCGGAGAAGCTGATAAACAACTGGGTAGCCAGGTTCGGAGTTCCGTTGGAGTTGCACTCCGATCAAGGCCGGAATTTCGAGTCTGCGGTATTCAAGGAAGTGTGTGAGCTGCTGGGGATAAAGAAAACGCGTACCACTCCTTTGCACCCACAGTCCGACGGCATGGTGGAACGCTTTAACCGGACACTGGAGGAATACCTGCGGAAAGTGGTAGGCAGGAATCAAAAGGATTGGGACACGCATATCCCCCTGTTCCTGATGGCGTATAGGTCAGCCCCGTACGACACGACATCACTCACTCCAGCCCGAGCAGTGTTCGGCACAGAGTTGCGGTTACCCGCTGACTTGAAGTTCGGGGTAGTCAGCACGACGGGAGGCGCTAAGACGGACTACGTGGTCAAAAAGCGGGCGGAACTGGAGGAAATTCACCAGTTTATAAGGAGCCGCACCAAACTGGTCAGCGATAAGGCGAAAGCCAGATATGATTTACGGGCCAACTCAGCAGGGTTCCAAGAAAGGCGATCTGGTAATGATCTACAACCCGCAGCGGAGGAAAGGTTTGTCTCCGAAACTTCAAGCGTCATGGGAAGGACCGTACGAAGTCGTGACTAGGATTAACGACGTGGTATACAGGATTCAACGTTGCAGCAATAGAGGCGCTAAGCTGAAGGTAGTCCATTTGGAGCGCCTGGCGCCTCATCACAGCGGAGCCTCGGCACTTGTTCGGGACGAACAAGTCTAAGTGGTGGGCAGTGTAACGAAGACAGTCTGTCGCTGTGCAAAGCAACCCTGCCGCTACGTGCTGTGCTATAATCCAATCTGGCAACGACAGCCGCGATAGTAACTTTTAGTCCAATCTGGCAACGACGGCCGCAATAATAACTTTTAGTCCAACCTGGCAATGATGGAAACTTTTAGTCCACTCCGGAATGTGCGGGAACGATCTGCGCGATGACCTGACAGGTATAAAAGGCGGCCGGATGCGGCGCAGCGAGTCAGTCTGGTTTTGACAAGTGAAGTTGCCACGCGGAGTAATTAAGCAAATACTTAAGTGTACGAACAGTAAAGTGTAAAAGTGTGAATAATAAAGTGACTGTTGGTTTATTTTATTGTCTGCGTTTAAGAAACTGACTGTGTTTTATTTTCAAATTACACAATCCAGAGATACGTAACAGCCCACTAGACTTAGTATTCGTAACAGTATGTATCTACCGAGTCTATACGCTTTCCCTTTAAAATAATTTTCGTTATGTTCAAAAACCGTTCTTTTTATGTTATGGTTTATGTTATGTTGGTTTTATCTCTTAAAAGAAAAAGGAAAAAGGTTTTATCTCTTTAAGAACTTATACAGGAAAAATCGTACACCACTCTCTTAACCTAATTGGCATTACGTTTTTAAGGAGATATGTTTAGCAGATAAAACCGTATTAAATGTGCACAACAAATTTACAAACATATTTAAATTATTACTGTTAAAATTATGGTATTTGATACAAATATTCACTTATTTATTAATTGTTTTTCTTCGAATTGGTTACGAATTCTACTACTATTTTTAGCGCCATCTAGTGGAAAAGGCCTGCATTTGTCCCCTTTTTAATCGTTTTTGAATGCAGCAGTTCAACTGAGGGAGCATACAAAATTAGCTGTCAAAACTTACTTCACCTTGTTTATTTCATCATGGGTCATTGGTACGGTGAAAGAGGACAGGCAAACACTAATTTTTAATATACCGCACAGCGGAGATGTTCTTTGATTGAAAATAAAGGCAGTAATTGTAAGGACTTGTGATTTGTTTATTGTCTTGCCATAACAAGAACTGATAAAATTAAATTGCAATTACAAGAACGTTTAAACAGCGTACCTGCTCTTGCACGAAAAGTAACCAGAATTTCGATTCGGGATTCTGAAAGAATTCCTTCAGTATCATTTCCCCTTTCGGTAGTGCAACGAAGTACATTTTCAGTGCATCGAAAAGTTGCGAAAATGCGCTTGATGGCTGGACCGAGAGCAAGAAATCTTGTTTTTGCGTAGCCCAACAGCTTCTGGTATTGAAGGTCTGCTTCATCACAAAATGCTTTCAATGCTTCGGTTCTTACGGTGTACAAATAAAAATGCGAGTATATCTTTATGACAATATGTTCGACGTCGAATGAAAGTGCATCACATGCTTTTTTCAATGCGTTGTGTGCGATATGAGCAGTACAGCCGATGCCAAGTAAATGTGGAAATGACTCTCGCAATCTGCGGTATACGTTGTTTTCTCTACCGAGAAATTCCGCCAAAGTTTACTTTGGAATTATCGCCACAGAATGCGATGAATTTCTTTTCCAGGTCAAATTCACATGCAACAGATCTGATAAGGTCGGATATTATCAACGATGTTTCACCAGGTTCAGATGAAATCTCCAACACTTTGAGACGTACACCGAATCTGGGCAAGAAATATCGGACGAGGATAGGGAACAGTTTAACCCTCTAGTTCCCAAGAAGGCCTGTAGACATCCTAAGCTTAAAAAAATTCTGTAAATTACACCTTATGACTTTTCTACCTGATTTTAAACGTATGGAAAGGATAATTTCCATTTTATAAAATAAATGTAGTCAGTTAACACTGCCACATGCACAACGGCAGTAATTGTAAGACAAAGTTGAAGTTTCGTGAGAAAGTAAGCAAATCATTATTTTTGAAATTGTGTGAGAAACAACCATTTTTTTAAATAAATTGAGAGCCTCAATACAACTAAAAAAATTATTAGTGAGTAGCTGATAATGTGTTCATTGAGAAAATAAAAGTAAATTATGAAAAAAGTTGTTACACTCCTCCTACCTAACCCAAACCCTAGAGTGTCTGTAGGCCTGCTTGGGATGAAAAGCCTAAATAATTAACGGTCCTTGATGATGTTTTTTCGCTCTTTAAGCATTATTTATCGATTTGAACCGAAATTTTGATACACCCCAATGTAAAAGAGATCATGTCACTGCAAAAATTTGTACTTATATAAGTTAAAGATTTTGGAGTTGTTGCTTGACTGATCAAGACTGCTTTATTTTTCAATTTTAATTCTTAACCTAGCCTACCAACGCAAAAGGCGACGTATCAGCATTTTTTTTTTTTTTTTAAACAGGAACAAACGCGCAGGGGATGACCCCTATTAATGCGAAGCATTGCGTTGGTTCAGGAAGGATATAAAGGTTAGGAGATAGGGTTATGAGTGAAGTGTTTATGGACTCTTGCCTTGAACCCAACGAGATCATAAGTGCTGGGCAAAATATCCGCAGGGAGACCATTCCACAGCCGTGCTGTACGGGCCAGAAACGAACTTTCCCTGTAGTGCGTAGTGCGTTGGAACATCGTTTCGACGTGGAATGCATGGGCGCCAGTGTTCAAACGGGTTGTCCGGGGGAATACCCGAAGTGATGGTATCAAGCTGCTCATCTCCACTGAGCAGTTACCAAAAAAGTATCGGTAAAATAACACCACACAAGCCACGTTTCGACGATGTTCCAAGGAGTCAATAGAGCTGGATGCCCCACTGTCCCCTATAAGTTTAATCGCATGGTTTTGCACCCGATCGAGGAGCTCCAAATGGGTTTTTGAAGCCCCCGCCCAGAGGTGCGAGTTAAACTCCATTTTAGGTCGGATATAGGTGGTGTAAATACTGGCATACTGGCGTTTATGCTGCGTTGTGTTTATTTTACGATTGACCCACTTGAAGCGGTACTGGTGGTCGCTCAAGTGGCGATTGGGTAATACCAGCTTGCACTTTTGTTTATTGCGACAAAAGAGCAATGCACTTCAGTTTTATTTATGGGTCAATAAAGCAATGCACTTGGTGATGTCGAAATTCGACCGTGCACATATTTTAGAAATTTAAATGTTAACATTCGTTAACTATTCCCTTCTCAAAAAACGATTGTCCCTAATCGATTAGAAGTACGGTATGTCATTAAATCTGACTTTGGGAGTGTGGTTTGGAATTATTACGGTGGTGTTTAAATTGTCATGGATTTGAGCAGTTGGAACTCTTTCTTTGTTGATAATGATGTGTGGTTTTTCTCTACTTTGGATTTTATTGAGGATTGTGGTAACAATTGCTGCAATCATTATAATGGTAAGTAATCCGTAAGTGGTTGCCATGTGGATAGTAGTCTCGAGTTTCAATCTTTTTATTGTTTTTGTATTATTGATGTGCAATTCGTCCATCATTTGGAGCGATAATAATTTTCTGTATTCTTTTTCGTGGGGGGTCGGTTGCAAGACCGCTGGAAGGATTTGAAAATGAGTTGTTTCTTTTGAAACGAAGACTCTGCCGTTCAATGAAATAGTGATATTGTGGAATTTTATCAGAAAGGTTCCATTAAGGTTTTGTTTAACGGATTCGATTTCGAGCGTTCCGTTGAAATCGTTTAGGAGAATTACATCGGACGATATTTCGTCAATAGTTAAAATATGTTGCCCATTCGTAAAATCGCAAGCTGCCTTTTTGCTTTTAAGAAGATTTGGGATACAAGTCGTGTTCGTTATGTCGATTACGTTTTGCGCTTTACATAAAGTTAAGTAATCATAATTCTTACAATTATTTACTATTCCTAGAATTTCATTTTTGCTTATTAAGACATTATTAAATGGTAAGTCAATAACATTATTGTTTCTTTTTACGGGTTTAATTAGTACGTTCTCATAATTTTTGTTGCTTACAACAGGTATACTTATAATGTAAAGTATTGATATTTGATTCGATATAATTTTAATTTCGGACAAATTGAGGGCCTCTTCTATTGTTGCGAAGGGCACATTTTCTTCTTCTAAAGTACTTATAGCTGTCTGAATTTCTTCTTTTGATAATACTAAAGAATTTATTATTCCTAATTTAGCCCAATGGATTGCATGGTTTATATTTTGCAGTTCTTCTTTGAAAATCTTTAATTTGTTTTGAATGCTGCTTACAATTTCTTGGTTAATTAATTGGCCGTCTTTCAATGTTTTTGTTATCTCGTTTGCAATTTTAGTTATGTTATTTATCCTATCTTGATACATTGAATTTATCACTACTTGTCGATTGTTGTTTTCTAAGTTATTGTCTAATTTATTTTTTATTATTTCAAAATCCTCATGGTCAGGATTTCCTGCAATCCATTTCCAAGCTGTGCCTATAAAATTTAGAGACCTTTTGATCTTTCGTGGCTTTAGATGGTCAACCAGTCCTTGTATTTGTGTGAGTTCATGGTTGAGGTATGGGAACAGGGAGTGGTCAGGATATTTTCCTATTGTTTGCTTAATCGTTGCTATTTCGTTTTCGTACTGGTCAAGATCGATGACATGGATGATTTTGAAGTTTCCAATCTGCATCCGTGTGAGTCCCGTTCCAACTGTCACTATCTGTACGTTTGAGAAGTCCAATATTTGTATTTCGTTGCATCCTTTATGGATGAGTAACCTGAAATTAACAGTTCCTAATATTATTTTTGTGAACGACTTTACCAGATTCGGTAGTGACTGTAGTGGTTTTGTTCTCTTTGACTATTTCCCTAACGTATCTGACTGTTAATTTTGATCCTATTCTCTTGTTGTGTTTTACATAAATTTTCTTCTCCAGGTTTGTATGTTTTAATAAGGCTCTTATTTTTATTGTAGTGTTTTAAGTCTTTATCCTGCTTTTCTTTAATTTTTTCGATATTTTGTATTCTGATTTTTTCAAAGTCTTCTGGGTTTATGTGTGGTATGCGGCCATAAAAGAGTTCAACCGGTTTCTTTCCTGTCGTCGAGTGAATAGTGAAATTGTACTCGTTAATAGCTCGTTCAAGTAGTTGCTCAAAGTTTCGTTTGTTGTCGTCCGCTTTTAGGCATCTCATGATTTCTGTAAGTGTTGAGTGGAAGCGTTCTACCTGTCCGTTGACTTCGCTTCGATAAGGGGGAGTGCTATAAATTTCTATGTGAAATTCATCTTCAAGCATTGCTAGGATTGATGCTGAGTGTAAAGCTTTCTCGTTGTCCATTACTACCATTTGTGGGACACAGAATTGGAAAAGGATGTCTTGGAGGGGCTTTTTAATGTGTTCGACTGCTCTGGATTCGATTATTTTACCTACAGCGAATTGAGTAAATTTGTCGATAGCGGTCAGCACGAGTTTGCGTTCGGTGGAGAAAATGTCTATATGAATAATATGTCCGGCGTATTGCGGAATGGGTGTAGGTTGTATTTCTATGCTGTTAGGATGTCTATCGTACTTATTTTCTTTACAAGCGCTGCATTTCTTCACTATTGATTTGATTTTGGAGAACATTTTGGGGAAATAGAATTTTTTGATAATTTGTAGTTTATTTTCATTTGCGTTTCTGTGGGCTCTGCGATGTTCTGCGCAAATTATTTCTTCCTGTTGGTCCTCGTTTTCTACGTCTTGCACAATGCTTTGTGTGTATCGGATTTTGTAATTGTTAAAATGGAGAGGGTAGAGTCTTTGAATCAAACCCATGATTCTTTCGGGTGTTGATAAGCCGTTGACAGTATTGGGGTCTAGATATTGTTTTAGTATTTGCTTGAGGTCGTTCTCTGAATAGTCCTGTCGAACAATTGTATGTCTGATGAATTTAGAGAAATGTGTTTCAGTTTCATGTTTTTCTTCGTTTCCTAATTTTAGGATGAGTTGATTTCAAAAGGCGTTAACAGGTGATTCTACTGCAGGAATAAGGTGATGGGATGAACTATCATCGCTGTGGACCGTTGGTGTTAGAGAATTTATTACGGTGTGACCAGGGGGTCTTGATAAGCAATCGGCTACTATGTTTTCTTTTCCAGGCTTGTATTTAAGTTCATAATTGTATTCTTCCAGTTCTCGTCTATCTCTCGTAGTGCGCAGACGTATTCTTCTCTCGTTATTTCTCTCACACCTTTCGTATTTTTTATTCGACACCCTAAACCAAGCTGGTGCAAATTTTCTTACCGGTGTAAAGTTTATTTATATTGCGACAGCTTCAAACTACTTCTATTGACATGGCCCCCGGGCCCCCCAACTTAGGGGAGAATAGATTTTCTATTCTCTCCTCCAGCCCGCAAGCTAACGAAAAAAAGTTATCCATAAAACACTGGACTGTTTTCCCAGTCTTCCGAAAATTGAAAAAGAAAATCCAAAATTCATAATATCAGCAGTGAACAGTGAAAAACCACTATCCAAGTATTCATGCTTCGCAGTACACAAGGCAATTAATTTAATCAGCAAAGAGGTGATTTCCATAAATGAACTCCGCGACGGAAACCTGCTTTTACTGGTAAAAAACGCCCAAATCGCCGGCAAATTTCTATCAACAAGTATCCTTCATAACGTCTGTGCAGTACAGGTTAAGTATCACGAAAGTCTCAATTTCACAAAGGGCACAGTGTACGCACCGTGCCTAAACGATATTCCCGAACAAGAAATAATAGACAATTTAAAAGATCAAGGTGTCGTTTCAATCTACAAGTTCACTAAATCGTTCGACGGCAAAAGCATGCCAACTGAAGTTGTACTATTGACATTCGACAGATATCATCTACCAGAAAAGGTCGAAATTTCTTGGCGTGCCGTCAAAGTCAGACCATATTTTCCAAACCCAATGAGGTGTCGTAATTGTCAACGCTTAGGCCACACAGCTAAACGCTGCAAGTCTACTCCTTCTTGCGAAAAATGTGCACTCCCTTTTCATGCCCCTTCTGACTGCACTAGAACCTTTTGCATCAACTGTACTAGCGAACATGCCGCCTCATCCAAAATTTGCCCAAAATTCATTGAAGCAAAGCAACTGCTGAAAATTAAAACCGAAAATAAATGCTCCATGCGTGAAGCTGTAAACATATATAAAGCACAAATTCCTTCTTTGTCCAACAATTCTCCTTCCTTCGCTTCTATGCTCAAAAGTCAGTCGCAAAGCGACTCGCAAACTGAAAAAACAATCTCCGATCGTCTACTACTTCGACATACAAACAATTCTGCACAAAATCTTCCAGAAATGACCGCCACTTCAAGTACTACTTCCAACATCAACCCACTTCTCTTGAACACTAAAGAAACTCCCACAAAAACACCATCAAACACTTTTACCGTTCCGATTAAGACATCACCTAAATCAAATGCCAATGCAAAATCTCTTATCTCTCCTAAAGGTATATCCACATCAAACAAAAGTTCCACTTCCACTGATACTAAAACCAAACCTCTCAGTAACAAGTCAAAACCAACTCTCAACATGAAAATCTCAGACGACGAGCTTTAACTCACTATTTCGTTTTGTTCCTTTCTTCTGATTCCTTTCTCTTTATTTCCCCA
Organism: Melieria omissa; assembly: GCA_963971225.1. Lineage (NCBI taxonomy): Eukaryota > Metazoa > Arthropoda > Insecta > Diptera > Ulidiidae > Melieria > Melieria omissa. Next base: position 48,168,596 of record OZ020269.1, on the reverse strand, counting down.
TCTCGAGTGTTCCCTTCCTTTTGTTTCATTCTCTAGTCATCTCACACTCAACTAACTCATATACGTCTTCTCGCTCCCGCTTCCAGATATTCCACAGTTTCTGTTTATAACGTTGTAATGTTTAATATCCTACAATGGAATATGAAAGGCTTTTACAACAACCTTGCCGAATTACAAATTCTAATCAAAGAATATTCCCCATGTTTAATTGCTCTTCAAGAGACTCATATCAAAGCAAATAACAATCCACCTGTTCCTAAAAATTACACGGGATATTTCTTTAATCATTCTAATATTGACTATGCAAAACAAGGTGTAGGTGTACTGATCAAATGTAATATCCCACACAAACGTATAGCGGTTGTTTCACATATAGCAACAATAGCAATCGAAATCAAACTCAGAACCACTTTCACTATTCTATCGATGTACATTCCTCCACACCAACGTTTCTCATCTAAAGATATAAACGACATTATTTGTATTTTCAACACACCCATCATACTTCTTTGCGACCTCAACGCGTGGAGTCCCCTATGGGGCTCTTCGACTTGCAACCAACGAGGAAAAATAATAGAGGACATTGTTCTTTCTCACAACTTCGTTGTACTAAATGATGGAGCGCCGACGCACTTTTCAACTCATAACACCCTCTCCAACATTGACTTAAGTCTTTGTTCAGCGGAAATTGCGCCAAAACTAAATTCGAAAACATTGGACGACCTACACGGCAGTGATAATTTCCCTGTTCTAACACAGTTGAACTCAAATTCCAGCAAAAACAAATTCGTTAGTCAACCAAAATTTATCCTTAATAAAGCTAATTGGCAAAGCTTTTCTGACGTTGTAATCAAAACAAACAATTTCATCCCGGTTTCTAGCAACATAAATAAAGAGACCGCCAACATTCAAAAAATTATACGCACAGCTGCTCACTTGACAATTCCGCAAACCAAACCCAAATACCTCAAAACCAGTGTACCCTGGTGGAACATTAATTTGTCGAACCTTCGCAAAGAAAAGCAAAAATGTTGGTCAGAGTACAAACGTATGCGTACATATGACAATTTAATTAAATACAAAATTGCAAACGCAAAATTCCGTAAAAATCTAAAATCCGCCAAACGGGAGAGCCTTGAAAACCTCACAAAAACTATAAACCCATCCACCTCCCCAAAGAGGTTATGGGCAGATATTCGGATGTTAGTGGGTACTCAAACGAGGTCTCCAATCGAGTTCATAACAGACGAAACTAACATGCAACTTAATGACCCCAAAAAAATTGCAAACCACTTCGCTAAATGTTGGTCCTACTATTCAAATGATTCAAATTTTCACCATAATTTTGTTTCCGATAAATCATCAATTTTAAATTTAAATTATTCCACATCTACCTCAACAATCCAATCACGCTGGCTAGACTCAAAAATAACAATATCTGAATTCTCAGATACAATAGCCTCTATGCGAGGTAAAACTCCAGGACAAGACAGAATCTCCTATGACATGTTAAAACGTATTCCTCCTTCTTTAGTGAACAGAATGGTCATCTTATACAATAAAATCTTAGACACCGGCTTTTACCCCGTTGTCTGGAAAACTGCAACTGTTATACCCATTCCAAAACCAAACAAATCCATCGCAGATATATCCGGATTTCGCCCCATTTCACTTCTCCCCTGTCCCGGGAAGGTATTGGAAAAAATTATGGCAAAAAGAATCTTATGGTTTGCTCTTAAAAACAAATTTATAAGCCCACATCAAGTTGCCTTCAAAAAATCACATGGAACCACTGACGCTTTATTACACGTAGAGCACTATTTATCTTCAGCTTTATCGCACAGAAATCATGCTACCATTCTCAGTCTCGATTTCGAAAAAGCTTTTGACCGGGTCGGAGTTCATGTGATCCTACGGCAACTCCTAAAGTGGAAAGTCGGCCATAAGACTTTTCACTTTGTCAAAAGCTTTGTAACAGGACGAAAATTTAAAGTAAAAGTAAATAACGTCTATTCCGACACACAGAACCTCTACAACGGCATACCGCAAGGTTCGCCGCTATCAGTTGTTTTATTCATCATCGCTTTTAACGAAATTAGTAGTATTATAACAAAACAAACACAAATCGATCATGCAGTATACGCAGATGACGTTATAATTTTTACTAAAATTTCAAACTTAGAAGTCGTCAAAACAAAATTTCTTAATATCTTATCCGACATCACCGAATGGTCGAGTGGGTCAGGTACAAGAATATCGTACGATAAATGTAAAATTCTCCATTGCTGCAAAAAAACTAGTTGTACTAGCATAAGTTTAACTTTTAACAACACTATTATCCAAAGTACAAATAATATGAAAATTCTTGGCATTATCTTTGACCAAAGATTAACTTTTAGACAACATTGTATTTATTTAAGATCTAACCTAAACTTAAGACTAAATATTGTAAAATACCTCTCCTCTAAACACTGTCATATTCACATGTCCACACTGATTAGCATCACCAGAGCCTTACTACTCTCCAGGATCGACTATGGGTTGCAAATTTACGGTCAAAGCGCAAAAAGCAATATCAAGCTCATTAAGGCACCCTACCATGCAGCTGTCCGCAGAAGTATTCGGGCGTTCCCAACTTCCCTCATAAAATTTATTCTTACGGAATCAGGACTGCCATCCATAGAAAACCGAATAATTGAAACTACAATGCGTCTCATACCTAAGCTTTTTGTGGGCAATAACGAAATCCTCTTCAACACCACAAAACGCTGCATCAGTTATAAGCGCAAATACCGGCGTGAATCCGTAGTACAGAAGTGTATAAAATATGCCAACATCTTAAACCTACCTATATCACCAAAGTTAAAACCAGTCATAAAGTACCCTCCTTGGGTTGCCTGCGACTCTTTATTCATTCTAAGCCTGGAACAGTATCCGAAGGAAAGTACAGCCGCAGAAAGTTACCGGCAATACTTTGAAGAACAATCATCGTTGTACAAAAGGAGCAACTGGAACTTTATATTTACGGATGGATCAAAAACACAGTACGCCACCTCATTTGCTGTGGTTAACAGTGCCGGAAGCACAATCAGCGCAGGCTTGCTACCAAACTTTTGTTCAATATTCACGGCTGAAGCAACCGCCATACTGCATGCACTACAATTCGCAACAAAATCAGAAGGAAAATACATAGTCTGCTCGGATAGCAAATCGGTTTTAGCTACTCTTCAACACCCTCTACCAAGCGACTACCTAACTCAAACCATTAAAGAACTAATAATACAACATCAAAAGAAAATAAAACTAATGTGGATTCCGAGCCATGTTGGAATTCGCGGGAACGAGTTAGCCGATATCAGAGCTAAGGCAGCATTAAAAGAACCACTACACTCGCTTGGACATTTTACCAAAAAGGATATTTTTAAAACAATAACCTCACACATACAATCATTAAAAACTGATGACTGGTCTTCAGTTCACCATCATTACTCTACCTGTAATACAAATGGCACAACCCCGATATACCCTACAAACAGCAGCTGTTATGAGCTAAAAACATTCGTTCGCCTACGACTAGGACACACACAACTCACACATGAGCATCTACTGCTTGGCTTATACTGCTGACAGACATAGGATTTTTGTACTACGAAGAATACTACAATCAAAGCTCTAAAAAACCCATACTAGCATGCTGACACACACTTGGTTTTTGTACTACGTAGTACATTTTGACAGCGGCGAAAACAAATTTAAACATAACGGAAATATATTTTCTGTTCATTCTCTATTCCTGCAGTGAGGTTGTCAACGAAGAGCTTTAAGAGCTTAAAGCGGTTTAAGCTTTGCTGTATGTTCCGTTTCTATTCCAGTCGGTTCCCTTTGTAGTAAACTGAAAAATCCCATTCCTGTTCGTGGTATTCTACTGGATTTTTGTACTATGATTGTAGTACAAAAATCCAGTTGCTTTCGAACAAAAGTTGAAAAACCCGATGACAGACATTGGATTTTTGTACTAGCAGGATTTTTGTACTACATGTCTGTCACGGGTATTAAGTGCCCCATTTTGCTTATTTTGCCGTCGCGAAACAATGACCGTAACTCATCTGCTCCACGATTGCCCAAACCTAAACACCTTTCGCAACACATCTGGGAGTGGCTGCAGATTGCTCGAACTCCTTCGATCAACACGTGCGGACAATATAAAAATAATTTACTCCTTCTTAAAAAAATGTAAAATACACAGTTTAATTTAAATTGTCAATTATAACTTTTCCATAACGATTAATAAATATATACATTTAGTTAAGTTATGTACTCTGTAAATATTTACATAGCGAGCCGAAAGCCATAGCAGCTAGCGCTCCTTCTACATTGTAAAATAATAATTACTGTATTATTATTTTTCAAATAATAAATAAATAAAAAATAAATTCTTCTAAGATTGATTTCCAGCGCTTCATTTTACTGTTTGAGTTTTTGTTACTTAGTGCGTAAGTTAGGGGTTTGTGATCGGTGTAAATGTTGATTTGTCTAGAGCCGTAAAGGTAATTTCGGAGGGCTTTTAGTGACTAGATAATGGCAAGCATTTCCTTCTCATTAGCTGCGTAATTCTCCTCGGTTTTGTTGAGGGTACGTGAAAGAAATGTTATTGGTTTGTTTTTCTGTGATAAGGGGCCGTTCACATATTACGTAACGCTCTTAGGGGGGTTCAAAGGTGTGTTACGAAGTGTTACGACGGGGATGGGGGGGTCATCGACTGCGTTACGTAACGTCGAAAAAATACCCAAAAATCAGCACCTGAAATTCAAATTCGCGCGCGGATTCGGTAAAGTTGGCAATGACTTGCATTGTAAAGCGGCCCTCAAACAATCTTGTGGCAGCACTGTTTTCGGTCTATGCACGTCTGTGCCTGCTCACTTCTCGTTTGATTATCTGAATCGTTACGATTGTTTCTGTTTAAAATATTTCTCTTAGTTGTGAATTTAGAATTTCGAATTTTTTTTCGCAATGTCGAATCTGGGAAAACTTTATCGCGAACTATACGATGCTTACAAAGCAGCGTATATTGACAATCTGTCAAAACAAACGATTCAAAAACAAGTGAATGAGTTGTGGGCGAAATTGAAAAATGAAGAAAATCTTGTTTCGGCTACGGAAGCAGAGATTCTACGGCTCAAACGAAAATCAACAAAAAAAAAGTGTCGTTTCTCAATCTATTCACAGCTGCTGCAGAAACAAAAAAAGATGAAGAAACAAAAATCGCGACCGTACCACCTGAGTCCCTATTTTTTCTTCTATATATAAATTATTTTGGTATCTTTGTCTTCTATACAAAAATTTGGTGTAATAAGCTTTGTCAAATGAAAAATATGTTTGAGTCTAAAAAGTATTCAATTTCAATTATTAAAGGATTTGCAAGACATGTGGGCTTTACCGTGCATCAAACAAGTCAGTTTTACGGCACTCACGTTTGCTTCACAAAAAAGAGTCTTCAAAAATGACAAAAGAGGTAGAAAAGAAGTTAAGACCCCGTAGAGTTGCGGCCCAACGCGCAACTGAACTTCTATGTATCCTCAACGACGACCATCCTGACGCTGAAGACGCTTTGTGGATGGAAGAAAATGAAGTTGAGGCAGACTGTATTCCTAAATTTTCGAATGAAAGTTGCAATGGAATGGAAGAAATAAGGGATATTTCTCAATGGTCGACATCTCTATGGACACAGCGCTCATAAACTCAATTTTTTGTTACTTAAAAGGATTAAAAAAATTTTACTGTACTAGCCGCAAGTGCAATGATAATATTTACTTTGTTTTTCTAAATAAGCATTGATAATAAGTTATAGAAGAAAAAAAATTTGAAAGTTATATAACATACATCTGTGGCTTCTCGCAATAACAGAAAAAGTCACATATCCCATAAAGTTCAAAATTTCATCAAAATATGTAAAATGAACCTTATGGCATAAGTGACTTTCTCTGTTATGGCGGCAAGCCACAGATATTACTATTCAAAGAGAGTCCTTATATATTGATCATTCAAAATTATGTATTTAATGTACCCGGATTATATTGAAAAACATTTAAATTTACGCTTATAATCATAATTACGGTATTTGGATGGTTATAACATTAAAAATATTGCTGGCTACATTATACACTTTCCATTATAAAAAAAAAAACCCCGCGTTACGTTATTAGGGGGGGGGGGGGTAGTGAGGTTTGTTACGTTGTGTTACAACCAGGGGGGAGGGGTCAAAAAAGGTCGAAAAATGCGTTACGTAATATGTGAACGGCCCCTAAGACTGCTCCGATGGCGAAGTTAGAAGCGTCAGTGGTAAGATCGAAAGCCTCTTCGAAGTTTGGGTGTGTTAGGATTACTTCTTTAGATATTAAGGAGTTTTTCAGTTTATCCAACGCTTCGGATTCTGTATTGCTTAGATGGATCGGGTTTTTTTTGTATACATTTTTGGACACTCGTCCATCTTCTCCTCTTAAAAGGTTTGTTAATGGTTTTGCAAGTTTTGCATAATCCTTAATAAACCGTCTGTAATATCCAGACATTCCCAAGAAGGATCTTAAATCTTTTAGGTTCTGAGGAGGTGGGAAGCTTTTTATTGCTTGAACTTTCTTCGGGTTTGGTTTTATGCCTTGCTTTCCTACAATAAAGACTAGAAATTCTATTTCGGGTTGTAAGAACTCGTATTTGTCCAATTGAATTTTGAGGTTTGCTGCTTCTAATGTTTTAAAGACTTTCTCTAAGTTAGCAAAATGTTCGGCTTCTGTTTTTCCGAAAATTACAATATCGTCTATGTAGACGTAGCATCGTTTGCCGATGTGTTCTCTCAATATGTCATCGAGGGTTCTTTGAAATATGGACGGTGCGTTTTTCAGTCCAAAGGGTAATCTAACAAATTCAAATTTTCCGTTGTTGATTGAAAATGCAGTTTTTTCGATGTCTCTCTCGTTAAGAGGGATTTGGTGGAAGCCACTTTTAAGATCTAGAACTGAAAAATAGTTATTTTCTCCTAGGTTAGAAAGGACTTCATTGATTTCTGGGATTGGGTATTTGTCTGGTATAGTGATTGCGTTTAGTTTTCTGTAGTCTATTACCATTCGGTATTTTTTGTTCCATACGGGAGAATTATAAGGGGATTTAGATGGTCTAATTATGCCATCTTTTAGCAGTTCGTTTATTTGGTTTTCGACTTCATCTTTCAATGCCATGGGATAAGGGTAGGATTTTGAGTAAACAGGCGTATCGGTGGTGGTTCTAATTTCACCTCTGACTTTTGATGTGTAAGTTAACTTTTGTTCCGGGTCTGAGAAGAGTTTGGGACAATTGCGTACCATTGACTTAAGTTTGTCGCAACATTCTTTGGACAGGTGTGAAGTGCGTAAATTAATATTGTTGACATTTTCACAAGGGTGGTGTTTGAGCTCAATTTTTATCTTTGGAGAAATTTCCATATAACCTTTCTCAGTGTGAATTATTGCTTTAAGATCGCGAAGTGTGTCGTTGCCTATGATGCCATCGAATGTGGTTAGGTTCGGAAGGATGAAGAATTTAAGTTTGTGTTTGAGACAAAAAAGGTCCACTAAGGCATGATGTGTTACTTTTACGTTTCCTAATACTGAGTTTGCTAAGAAGCTCTTTTCGTTCGGTATTGGATTCCGAATATGTTTTGGTATGACGTAATTTTTGTTCGAACCTGTGTCTATCAAAAATTTGAGGACCTCTCCGTTTCCCTTTTTGTGTTCAAAGTAAAGAAGCGAAGAGGGGCCTAGTCTAAAAAATGAAAGTCTTCCAGTTCTAGTTGTTCTTCGTATGTTGGGTTTTCATCTGTTTGTTCATTGGTTAAATCTGTCTGTTCATAGGCTTCTGAATTTTCGTAATGAGTATCTTCTTGTATTAAGTCTGCTTCATGTTGTACGTGATTAATTCGCTGATATTTGTTTGGTACGGCCGCCTGTGTTGATTGGTTTGGGTTAAATCGCTTTTGAGCGTAGTTATTTCCGAATTGTGGTTTGTTTGCGTAATTCACTTGTCTAGTGTGGATGCTGCGGTCTATGTCCATTGGTTCGGGTCGTGGTAATGGTTTTGGTGGTAATGGATTTTGTCTAATATCTCTGAATTGCGTTGGGTATTGGCGATTAAAGTGTGGATTTTGTGGTCTTTGGGGGTTATTGAGAAGTTCTGGGTAAAAATTTCTGCGTGGGGCCGGCGTAAAGTTCGGCGTTTGTCTTCGGGGGGGTGGTGGTGGTTTGGCGGATTGGTAGTTGGATCGATGATGGGTTACTTGGCTATTTTGCGCATATTGAGTTCTGTAATTTACATTTTGGAGCTTAAGGCATAAATGTAATGCTTGGGGCAAATCGATGGGTTCCTTGATGCTTAGCAATCTTGGCAAGTCGCCGTTCAAACCTCGTACGAATGTGTCTAGTGCCTTTTCCCTATAAGATCTGGTCATGTTGTCAAGTGAATCTTGGCCCATATCCATGCAGGAAAGTTTGTTAAGTATGAGTGATAATTGGTGGTAGACTATTTGATAGAATTCGGGGATTGTGCTGCTGCCTTGGACTAAAGTCGTCATTTGGTATTCGAGAGTTCCTAAGTCTCTTTTATCTGCGTAATGCAGTGTTAAACATTTTGAAATTTTTGCCCAGTTTAGTGGCGTGTTGTATGACTCGAGGGCTATATCGGCGTTGCCAATAATTTTGTTCCGTATTATGCTTAAAATGCCGTAAAACTTTGGCGTTCCCCTAAGATGTTCGTAAATTTTTAGGATGCGGTCTACGCTTTTTTTCCACGAGCTGAATTCTCCGGGCTGTCCCGAGAATTCCCTAAGGCTTTTTACCACGTCGGGTATTCTGTCTAATTCGGCCAAATTTCTGTCTATATTTACGTCGATGGATTGGTCAGTCTCGTCGGTAATGTCTGAACCTGGATTTATTATACTTTCGAATATCTGTCTACCGTCTCTGGCTAGAATGTCTGCGACTATTCTGCTTATTTGTTGTGTCATGTCATTTAGATTGAAGGGGGTAGGATTTGAAGGTGGAAGGGTGGGTGGGTTTGGGGATGGTGCGGCACTAGGACCTGGATTGGCCTCTAAACGAGCTGGTCTTATTAAGTTGTTGGGATTCATATTTGTGTTGTGAAAAAATTAAATTTAAGAAAATGAATGTTACTTAAATACTATTTCTTAACAATATAATATTTTTCCTAATTTGCTTCTTGTTGGTTTTTTATTGTTTATTCTTCGAATTTTCCTTGGGTTTCCTCCAGCTGCTCCTTTTCCTTTCTACGAATATCGTTGTTCAGATGTGTTTTTGTGTTTTATTTGTGAATTTTAATTTTATTTATTTAATGTAATACGAATCCTTTAATACAATTTTTCCGTCATCTTGTTTTCTTTTTGTATAATTATTTCTTTTAAATATTCTAATTTTTTTTACCAATTTTTTGTATTTAGCCGACTCGTCTGCTCTAGAATAAAGATCTGCTCTATTTGTAAATATTTGTATCGCTTTTTCTACCTGCGTGAGCTTCATAACATTTATTTATTAGGGGGTCGGGATATTCGAAAAATTCCCGTTAAATTTTTGAGTTATTCTAATATTTTTGTTTCTAATTTCCTTTTTGGTGGGTTTCCGTTGTTTACTGGCTTAATTGTCGCCTTTTATTTAATTTTTTTTTTCATTAAACTCTTTTATAAGCTTTTATTTTCATATGGTTTTACTTCTTAAAATAAAATTGGAATGGACTTACATTAGTATCAATAATTTAATCGCCATTTGGTAGGTTGCGGGTGGGTGGGTATCGGGACCAATTGGGGGAACTGTTTCGATCCTGTTCGTCTGGCTGTCCTCCGGTTGAACGCCCGTTTGCTGCTGGTTGTTGCGGGTTGCTTTCGCTGCCTGTTGCTTTCGCTGTTTGTTGCTTTTTGTTGCTGCTAACACCGTGCGACAAAAATCAAAAAATTCCAAAACACACGAAAAAATCGGTATACTTGCAAAACTAGGGGCCAAACGTAGTAAAACTGCGTTTTTAGTTTTTCTCTCTGTCGTCAGGATTTTTTTTAAAAGCACTTTGAAATTTGAAGGACATGTTTATTTCAAAAAATTGTTTTAAAAATTGAACGCATTATAGAATAACAATATGGGTATGAAATGAAAGAGAAAAATCCTTAGAATCTTAAAAAAATCATTTTTTTGGTGTAAAAGGACGAAGAGGTATTGAAAATGTCCTTTTAAAACTTTATCCTTGAATATCCTTGAAAATTTCCAATATTTTTTTGGGAAAAAATATATCTTAAGGACTAATATGTACACTACCACATCCTCGAATTTCGTTCTTCTAACTTTAATAGTTAAGGATATAAAAAATTTTATATTTCTCATTATAAAACAAAGATATATTGCACCGTACGACAAAAATAAAATATTTAATTAACTCATGTATAAATCGTTATGCTGCTAATACTGGAGGTTAAATACACTAATTCTGCAACTTGAAAATTGCGTTTGAACCTAAGTATATGTTTTCACAAGACATTGAAAATTAAAAAATTGAGTTTCCTTGGATAAAACTCATCCAAGAGTATGTTAACCCTTTCGGTTATTCTATGCCATATGGCATAGTCTCTTTTCAGTGCCTGTTTTAGGTCAAAGACTTGTGGATACTATATTTTTAAATTTTTGTATTTTTCTCTGAAGGTTTTTATATCAAATAAAGAAAAAAATATTTTGATTAGTGTACCAAGTAAATTGTAAGGGTTCCGAAAGTGCGCAGTCCTATCGAGCTGCGTATTTTACAAAAAGAGGTCACTTCGTACTTTTATTTATTCTAATACAAAAATAAATTTATTTTATAGGTTTATGTAAGTAATCTAGTAGGTATTTATTGCTTTAATAAGTGTAAAAAAAGTTAGATCCCAAATATAGTTCACTAAGGCTGTACGATTTTTTTATTTTTTACTATGCCATATTTCATGATGCCCAAAAACCACTTTTTCGAACAATATTTTAAAAAATGACTTTTGATTATTCATTATGTAGGCATAAACAGTAATAAAATGGAAAAGAATGACTTTTAAAGTTAAAAACAAAAAAGAAGTACCGAAAGGGTTAACAAGATGAATACATGAGGATACGTACTTACTGTGAATACTAGTGCTCATAACTTAATTTAAAAGTTAACAATAGTCATTTAAAATGCATTTTATGACTGATTTATTTTGAAACAAATTGTTTAAGAAAAATGTATGCGTTTACTTTGCCGCTTATGTTTTTGGTACGTGTCACGGCACAGCGACGAAGTAGTACCTATACTAACGGGGTTGAAAAAGGGCTTCTCAAAAAAGCAATGTTTTTTATGCCTATGGAAAGGTCGACGCCGTGAATTACACTATATCAACCACAAATGGGAGCCTCGCAAAACTCATCAACTTGGCCGCGACAGCATCGATCATATGCCTCTAGTCCCTTCATCAAAAATAATACTTCCACCGCTCCACATAAAGTTAGGCCTGATTCGACATTTTATTCGCTCTCTTGACGCAGATGGTCGAGCTATTAATTATTTGAAACTACTTTTTCCACAACTAAGCGATGCAAAGATTTCTGCTGGTACGTTACCCGATTGTAAAACTTTGTTTCTATTAATTTTTATATGTTTTTCAGGGGTTTTAAACGGGCCACAGTTGAAGAAATTATTGCAGCATCAGGAGTTTGCTGATCTTTTGAAACCGGTTGAACTAACTGCCTGGCAAAGCTTAAGCGATGTAATAAATAACTTCTTAGGAAACAAGAAGTTTTGAGTTATAAAGAACTTGTCCGCAAGATGATTGACGCCTATCGCGAAATGGGGGTCAGCATGTCTCTCAAGATACATTTTTTAGAGAGCCACTTGGACTTTTCCCCCGGAAAATTAGGTGACGTTAGTGATGAACACGGAGAGCGCTTCCACCAAGAAATTGCACTAATTGAAAATCGCTTTCGGGGAAAAGATATGTGCCACATGCTTTCCGAGTATTGTTGGTCGCTGTGCCGTGACACGTACCAAAAACATAAGCGGCAAAGTAAACGCATACATTTTTCTTAAACAATTTGTTTCAAAATAAATCAGTCATAAAATGCATTTTAAATGACTATTGTTAACTTTTAAATTAAGTTATGAGCACTAGTATTCACAGTAAGTACGTATCCTCATGCATTCATCTTGTTACTCTTGGATGAGTTTTATTAAAGGAAACTCAATTTTTTAATTTTCAATGTCTTGTGAAAACATATACTTAGGTTCAAACGCAATTTTCAAGTTGCAGAATTAGTGTATTTAACCTCCAGTATTAGCAGCATAACGATTTATACATGAGTTAATTAAATATTTTATTTTTGTCGTACGGTGCAATATATCTTTGTTTTATAATGAGAAATATAAAATTTTTTATATCCTTAACTATTAAAGTTAGAAGAACGAAATTCGAGGATGTGGTAGTGTACATATTAGTCCTTAAGATATATTTTTTCCCAAAAAAATATTGGAAATTTTCAAGGATATTCAAGGATAAAGTTTTAAAAGGACATTTTCAATACCTCTTCGTCCTTTTACACCAAAAAAATGATTTTTTTAAGATTCTAAGGATTTTTCTCTTTCATTTGATACCCACATTGTTATTCTATAATGCGTTCAATTTTTAAAACAATTTTTTGAAATAAACATGTCCTTCAAATTTCAAAGTCCTTTTAAAAAAAATCCTGACGTCAGAGAGAAAAACTAAAAACGCAGTTTTACTACGATTGCCCTAGTTTTGCGAGTATACCGATTTTTTCGTGTGTAAAATTTGTTGTCGCACGGTGTAATCGCTGTTGCTTGCTGCTATTCGCTTATTCACCACTGCTGCTACTAGGGGGCCTTCGCGAAACTTCCGATTTTCACTGTTCCTCCTCGAGATGATTTGGTTAAAAGGACCGGCACTGCAAATCACTACTCTTTATTGGTCCCTGCTCGGGCGCCAGTTAAAGATTTTGGAGTTGTTACTTGATTGCTTGACTGATCAAGACTGCTTTATTTTTCAATTTTAATTCTTAACCTAGCCTACCAGCGCAAACGCAAAACGCATACTGGCGTTTATGCTGCGTTGTGTTTATTTTACGATTGACCCACTTGAAGCGGTACTGGTGGTCGCTCAAGTGGCGATTGGGTAATATGACCAGCTTGCACTTTTGTTTATTGCGACAAAAGAGCAATGCACTTCAGTTTTATTTATGGGTCAATAAAGCAATGCACTTGGTGATGTCGAAATTCGACCGTGCACATATTTTAGAAATTTAAATGTTAACATTCGTTAACTTGTAGTCCCGGGGGTAGATGAGAGAACTAGTCTCCCCTAGTCCTTTATTTCATGGAGTAGAATTGTCGACATCTGTTTGAAAAGATAACAAGGCAATAAAAAATAATAAGAAACGCCATATATATATATATATACCTATACCGATTTTTTTGGTGTTCCTAGTTTATACACCCCCAAAAGCAGTGTATAAACTACCCCATGACACATTACCCCTCGCTCTACCCCACCCCTTTTTATTTATGGTCTCTTACGTGTATGAACTGAAACTGTTACCCGTTATTTAAGCTTCCATATATTAAAAAAAAATTAAAAATTTAAATTAATTACAAAAACAATTTTCATATGGGATTTTTTTGGCTTTGTTTCCCAAGCAAGCCTGTAGGCCTTCTACTTTCTCCACCCTCCATCATGCCTCCTATGGACATGCAATTTTTTTCCCTGAACAAACATTCCTTCTCCACCCCAAAACTATCACTGGTAATTTTTTTAAGAAGATTAAAAACTTGGGAACTAGGGGGTTAACGTTTCCGTGGTGCTGTTTTAATTCGTTTTTGAGCGTTTGTTTTGCATACGGCGAAAAGACACCGGTGACAATAGCATGGCATTTCGTTCGCGAAAACGAAAAATTTGTTAGATTGAAGCAAATTTTAAATATTCGGGTCGCACTATCCGATGACTTAAAACTGTGGTTAGCGTTGATGGTTTGGTACGCCCAGACGCCTTCCATTGCCGTTTTGTGTGTATCCAATGCTAATGAAAAATGCGTGGTAATACTTTTGCTCGAAGAAGACGCATTCAAAGCAGAGATATGTTTTGATATGTCGAACGATGTCTGAACTACCGCCGCCGGCAATGCAGAAATTACTGTCGCACTTTTTGCACAAAACAGCACTTTCTGACTTCGTCTTTTCCAAAAACGGATACTTCTCGCAAAGTTTTGCGTTAAAGATGCATTTTCCTTTTAGCATTTGTTTTTTGTTTTTTTATGTACGACCATGGTTCAATAATAAGGTTATAGCATCCCCGCAACACCAAAAACCACATGTATTTTGTTGGTAGGATCGTTTATCGCTACTGTTAAAATCAGCTGATATTTTCCGACGAAAGAGGGAGAAACTGAAAACAAACAAGAGTGATTGTTGCCAGACGGTTCTGTATTTGAGTGAAAAAACGGGAAATGTGCTCAGGTCAGTTGTTTGCAGTCAGGTATTTTCATTTCAACCGATGTGGCAGCACAGCACACCGACGATTTTGACAAAAGCGATAAACGATCAGCCGGTGGCTTGCTACAACCTTGTAGTTGAACCATGATGTACGACAAAAAGAAATTAAAAAAAACCGATACACAGCCATTTCAAAAAACAGTGTTGCCACGGCGCTGACCTCAGATCTGTTTTGTAAAGCCAAAGGCGCCCTCTGTATCTCTGTCAGCATATGAAAGTGTTTGACAGTCGGCGCTAAGATGGTGGCAACACTCAAAAGCTGGGAAGCGCCATCTCCTTGTCATTTGTTTTTCAACAGTATACGTTGGGAATTTTGTATGAAAAAAGAAGGATTTATATAAAAAAAAGGATTTAGAAAATGGTTTTTGGTTTTTAGAAGCTGAAAAAAGGAGTATCCCGCGAAAAAAAAAGGATAGATGGCATGGTTATGCATGCATAATATTCATATAGGTATAGAGTTAATTGTTTATACTAAATATGGTTGGTTGGTTGGTTGTAGTGGGTGCCTCTGTATGAGACACACTTAGGCCTATGGGCCCGTTGCGATACCACAAATTCCACCCGTTTGAAATTTGTATGCAGCATTGTTTTTTTCAACATGTGATACAACACACATTTCAAACGGATGGGGAAAGGGAGGGAGGGGACCTACCTAGTTTAACGCCGAATCCGAACGGCGATTGGCAGTTTTTCTTTCAAACTTGGAGTTTTTGCCGTTGCCTGCTAAGAGCGCACTTGTGCGATTCTTGTAATTCTCATGTGGATAGCGATAGAAGTAGATGAGCGTTTTTTCCAGCCCGAGCCAGGAATCGAACCTGGGGCGCTCGGTATGAGAAGCCAGCGCGCTCCCCGCTGAACTATCGAGGCTGGCACTAAATATTGTATTCAATATATTAATTATGTGTATAAATGTAAATGTGTGAGACGAAAGAAAATCGGCATAAATTTAGTTCAACACTTATATTCTAATATATATATATATATATATATATATATTTGTATATATATATATATATATGTATTGTAGACATCTCACAGTGGCGCATCTGGAAGGGCTTCCCTTTCTATATATATATAGAATATATATATATGTATTAGGGATCGCAATTTTTTGCCATTTTGCGATCCCGGGATTTTCGGGATTGAAAAGTCAAATCCCGGGATCCCGGGATTTAATCCCGGGATTCAAATAACAAATTTTTTAAATAAAACAATTTTACCAAATTGCATAAATACTTGTTTATAATATATTTACCATAAAAATGGACACAGTTTAATCACATTTGGGGTAGTTTTAAGATTTTTTATCTTGAATTTAATCACATTGTAAGGCGGAAAGGGAGGCAGTCGGTGTTGAGTCGTCGAAGTGGTTGGTTGTGCGCAGTTACAATCAGTTGTCAATTACATTCAAAATTGTCAGTTTAAATTTAAATCAAATAAATAAACATAGTCATCCTTGACAACATTTTGTTTAACTTAAAAGTTTTTCATTTGACATTTAACTTCAGTTTGATAACATTTTGTTTTATCCAAAAATGACACTTAAACATAACTTATTGCTTTGCATCAAATGTATCATAAAGTAAGGGAGAGGGCTGGGTTGTGAACCAGGCTGGGTTGTGAACCATTACTGTTTTTTCTTTCCCTAATTGACATATCGCCAATCTTTCAACTGTCAAGTTTGTCTTATGATATGACTCTGCTTTTGTGGTTACACCGAAGTGTAAACACGTATTGCTTGTGGCAGCAATCGAGTTTGAAAGACATCGTGTTTGAAAATCGACTGCGAAAACTTGTTGGCTTTTTTTTAAAGTGCTATCCAAGTGACTGAAGTTATTGCAAAAATGTAAGTGTAACACATATTTATTTAGGGTATTGATTCTATTTTACGATCCAACATTTGTTTATGTTGAAATATGATTGGAAGTGTCGTTATTTTAAAAGTTAAAAAAGTGGCATCGTGGTTGGACTGTGAACCACTGAGGTGGCTGGGTTATGAACCACCTGTTTTTCGTACTACATTTGTTCTAACACTGTCAAATATGAACGGATATATTAAAATAAAGTAATTTTATGTAATGTCACTCGATTTCGGTGAGTGCACTTGAAGTGATCCAATGCGAGAACGCGTTCGTATTTCATATGCAAACATTGCGACACCGATTAGGATGAAAAAAAACAAATTTTGAGCACTTGCATTCATTGCGATTTTTTGGCTTAAGTGGCGTCATTATAACCTTTTTTCACCTCTTGAGCCTTCCTGAATTAATAAATTTTCAACTTATTTCAAAATTATGGGTGTTTTCTTCGTATTTTTCGACTTTGATTGCGATTTGCCAGATGGTTCACAACCCAGCCACTTTTTTGGAAAAGCGAAAAATCACATCCTTATAAAATTGGACGTAGAGAGTTAAATGTTAATCAAAACGGTAATCTGTCTTCATAACAAATTTGCGCGTTGTATTTACCTTTCCATCGGTATCTTCGATTTTTCGATATCTTTATTCTGTGAAAAGTTAGAGGCAAAAAACAAAACCCGGTTCACACCCCAGCCCTCTCCCTTACATAATATGCATATTTGATAAAAAAAAATAAAATAGTTAATTTGTTAGTACTTTTAGTTTTACTTCGATTATTTCGATAAAAATGTTAAGCGTTGTGATTAACTAAAAACTGAGATCTTAAAAATACTAAGGCATTAAATGTTTTGCCCTCTAATCTAGAGCGAAATTTATTGCAAATAAACCCTGCTGAGAGAAAACATCTTTCAGATTCAACACTTGCTGGTTGAATGCTTAGTAAATAATTATAAGCCTTTTGCAAAAGACGCCCTCTATCCCCTCTCTCCTCCTTCAGATAAGGAATTGGGTTTTTGTGCTTTTAAATTAATTTCATTTGAACTTTGAAGCATCTTTTGCAATCCCGAAAATCCCGGGATTAAAAGATTTGAATCCCGGGATTTTCGGGACTGGAAAAAGTCCGGGATCCCGGGATCCCGGGATTGCGATGCCTAATATGTATATATATATATATATATGTATATATTAGGGATCGCAATTTTTTGCCATTTTGCGATCCCGGGATTTTCGGGATTGAAAAGTCAAATCCCGGGATCCCGGGATTTAATCCCGGGATTCATATAAAAAATTGTTTAATAAAACAATTTTCCCGAATTGCATAAATACTTGTTTATAATATATTTATCATAAAAATGGACACATTTTAATCACATTTGGGTAGTTTCAAGATTTTTTATCTTGAATTTAATCACATTTTGTTTAACCCTTCAATTCCCATGTCCAAAATAGTGAAAAAGAAAATTTTCTTTTTAAATAAAAGAGCTTAGATACGTTTGGATAAGACAAAAAAATACATAAAAAATGTTTAAAATACCCTCATTTTTATATTGAAAGAAACCACACAAACTCGCACTGCTTTAATTACGCGTGAAACAAATGAATAAATTTTACATATGACGTATCGCTAGTGTTGGTAGGAAAATTAAATAAACAAGTACTACTAATTGACTTTGCTATACAAGTGTTAGAATTTTAAAATAAAAACCTATGTGGTAGGAAAACAAATATTAAGCATCTGTCACCTACAGGTGACACTGGGAATTGAAGAGTTAACTTAAAAGTTTTTCATTTGACATTTAACTTCAGTTTCATAGCATTTTGTTTTATCCAAAAATGACACTTAAACATAACTTATTACTTTGCAACCGATGTATCATAAAGTGCATATATATGCATATTTGATAAAAAAAATAAAATAGTTAATTTGTTTGTGCTTTTAGTTTTACTTCGATTATTTCGATAAAAAAGTTAAGCGTTTTGATTAACTAAAAACTGAGATCTTAAAAATACAAAGGCATTAAGTGTTTTGTTGAACCCTGCTGAAGAGAAACATCCTTCAGATTCAACACTTGTTGGTTGAATGCTTAGTAAATAATCATAAGCCTTTTGCAAAAGACGCACTCTATCCCGTCCCTTCTCCCTCAAATAAGGAATTGGGTTTTTGTGCCTTAAAATTTATTTCATTTGAACTTTGAAGCATCTTTTGCAATCCCGAAAATCCCGGGATAAAAGAATTTGAATCCCGGGATTTTCGGGACTGGAAAAAGTCCGGGATCCCGGGATTGCGATGCCTAGTATATATATATATATATACACTCCGGGCCACCAGAATAGGTTCACATTTTTTTCTAGAGGAAAATGAGTAGTGTTCTTACAAAACACCGTTTTACCTCATTTATTGGTATCAAGATGTTCAAGGCATCTATTGTGAACCTACCTGTACAAAACACAATTTGACATTTATTTCATTTTTTGTTTTTAGCCCACTTTTGTAAAGTGAACCCCAAAACTGAGTACATTTTAGTGGGCCACCAGAATAGGTTCACATTCAAAATCGCTGCTTTTTTGGCGAATAACGGGACTTTTGGGAGCAAAACCAAATTTGATCATTCCATTAAATGTTTTTCTTAACGTTTGTATGCAAATGGGTCACGGAAAAGCTCTAACTTCCGAAGAAATCGCTCAAATTAAGTGCTTGAAAGTGAAAATTATTCTTTGCATAAAATAGCGTTTAAAATAAACAGAAGTCAAAATTTGGTGAGCAATTATTTGCGAAATAAAAGCACTAATGGAAAAAACATGAAAGGCTGCACGCATTCGGTGACAACGTCTGCAGACAAGCGTTGCCATACTGCGATGTGCTTCAAATTCCGCTGACTCAGTTGCCAAAATCAAGGCTAAAACTGGACTTCTGCAAGCTATTCTACTATCAAACGTGTCATTCAGAATGTCCCCAACCTAAAAAGAAAAAAAACTGCAAAAAGAACCACCGCTAACTGCTCAGCGCCAAGAAAACCGTTTGGAATTTCGCAGAAATCATATGGCATGGAACGACAAATGGAAGTACGTCGAGTTTTCGGGCGAAAAACGGTTTAATCTTGATGGACCCGATGAATACAATTTGTATTTCCATGACTTTAGAAAAAATTAACGCTTTTTAACACGCCGCCACGTTTGAGAAGGTGGAATTATGGTATGGGGAGCGATTTCCTACTACGGAACTGTCAAGCTGAAATTTCAAACAGCTAGAATGACGGTAATGGGCTATAAAACCATGCTTGAGAGAGTTTTTCCACAATTGTCTGTCTTGTTTGGTCCTATTAAGTGGATATTCCAGCAGGACAATGCACCCATCCATACTTTACGGGTCGTGAAGCAGTGGTTGATGCAGCAAAACTTTGATCAGCTGGAGCGGGCCCCCTATTTTGCTGATTTTAATATCATTGAAAACGTTTGGGGATGGTTGGTGAGGAAGGTCTATGCCTTCGGACGCCAGTTCGACAACAACGATGAACTTATTGGTGCCATTGAAGCAGCGTGGGAGACTATTTCTCTAGATTTAATTAAGTCTTTATACGAGTCAATGTTGACGCGAACTTTTGAAGCCATACTAAATAAAGGTGGCCATACTCGCTGTTAAAACCAATAAATTTAAGTGTTGTTTACCAAACGGTCCATATTATTTGCATTTACCACTGTTTCAATCTTAATTTTCAGACTGAACCTATTCTGGTGGCCCACTAAAATGTACTCAGTTTTGGGGTTCACTTTACAAAATTGGGCCAAAAAAGAAAAATGAAATAAATGTCAAATTGTGTTTTGGACATGTAGGTTCACAATAGATGCCTTGAACATCTTGATACCAATAAATGAGGTAAAACGGTGTTTTGTAAGAACACTACTCATTTTCCTCGAGAAAAACGTGTGAACCTATTCTGGTGGCCCGGAGTGTATATATTAGGCATCGCAATCCCGGGATCCCGGGATCCCGGACTTTTTCCAGTCCCGAAAATCCCGGGATTCAAATCTTTTAATCCCGGGATTTTCGGGATTGCAAAAGATGCTTCAAAGTTCAAATGAAATAAATTTAAAAGCACAAAAACCCAATTCCTTATCTGAAGGAGGAGGGAGGGGATAGAGGGCGTCTTTTGCAAAAGGCTTATTATAATTTACTAAGCATTCAACCAGCAAGTGTTGAATCTGAAAGATGTTTTCTCTCAGCAGGGTTTATTTGCAATAAATTTCGCTCTAGATTAGAGGGCAAAACATTTAATGCCTTAGTATTTTTAAGATCTCAGTTTTTAGTTAATCACAACGCTTAACTTTTTTATCGAAATAATCGAAGTAAAACTAAAAGTACTAACAAATTAACTATTTTATTTTTTTATCAAATATTCGTATATATGTACTTTATGATACATTTGATGCAAAGCAATAAGTTATGTTTAAGTGTCATTTTTGGATAAAACAAAATGTTATCAAACTGGAGTTAAATGTCAAATGAAAAACTTTTAAGTTAAACAAAATGTTGTCAAGGATGACTATGTTTATTTATTTGATTTAAATTTAAACTGACAATTTTGAATGTAATTGACAACTGATTGTAAATGACAACTGGATTTTGGTGATGTGCCGCGCACACCCAACCACTTCGACGACTCAACACCGACTGCCTCCCTTTCCGCCTTACAATGTGATTAAATTCAAGATAAAAAAATTAAAACTACCCCAAATGTGATTAAACTGTGTCCATTTTTATGGTAAATATATTATAAACAAGTATTTATGCAATTTGGTAAAATTGTTTTATTTAAAAAATTTGTTATTTGAATTGGGATTAAATCCCGGGATCCCGGGATTTAACTTTTCAATCCCGAAAATCCCGGGATCGCAAAATGGCAAAAAATTGCGATCCCTAGTATATATATATATTCTATATATATATAGAAAGGGAAGCCCTTCCAGATGCGCCACTGTGAGATGTCTACTATAGAATATAAACAGTAATTGGTATTCATCGCAACCATTTTGCAAACCACTCCACTCAGAAGCACATTGTACCTTCGTCTTCACCTGTGAATTAATCTTTTATATATATATATATAGTACACGGTTTCTTTTTTTATATTTTGATAATAATTAAATTATTTTATATGTCCACTGTTTTACAGCTTGGCTTGGATAATGAAGAGGTATTATAAGCCAATATTTTCTTAAAGTTGACTTTGAATCAACTTAAATTTCTTAAACCAATAGTACCGTAAGTTTTACTTACAAATGCTAAATGACTTCAGATACATAAATATGAATAATTTTTGCTTATAAAACAGAATGTACTATTGCCATCGTTTTGTATTAGACTTTTGAGCAATGAAGATTTAATTGGTTTACAACAGTAGTGCCCAAAATATTCTTATAGAAGAGCAAACACCAATACTTGTAAAGTTATAATAAAAATGAATTCAATTTGTGCACTAGACATGATTTAGTGGAAAATTTTCGATTTCGAGGCTTCGCAACCTCTCATTTTGTGCGGTTTAGTGCAAAAGTGCATGACACGGTTGCCACAATTGGTAACTTACTACCAAAATTGGTAACTTTTAAACTGTTTGGTAACTTGGTAACTTTATTTTCATTTTGGTAACTTTTGCTATCAAAAATTGATTTGAAGTAATAGACAAGAAAATGTGTTTTTTATTTATAAATTTATATCACATCTTGTTATATACATTAAATACGCAGCACTGGCAACAGTGCCTTCAGCCCGGTTCAATGGCAGCATTGTTGGCACACTTCAAGTATTCGGTTAACTAACATTGCGAACGTTTTGTGATACAGTTGAAAATTAGTATTCCAGGGTTAGTATTGAATTTGATATTTACTTTTAAAGAATTATGAAATAAATAAAATTAACCAGCTAGGGAGAGCCATGCTTAAATAATGTCAATTGCTTTTAAAATTTGTTTCACAATTCGTTTTGAATTAACCCGTTTGATTTTGCTGTTCTCGAACGCATGTGTGCCGAACTCAGTATTACACAAGGTTTATGAATATAAGGTTACGACATCCGAGACAGATAATTTGACAAGGGCACTCATGACGTCACAGAAATTATGCCAACATGTCAAATTTTTTGTAGGAACAGTGGGACGAATAGCACACTAAACTACAAAAAAATTAAAATTCATGAAATTCTTGTTTTTTTATATCTATATTTTGTTTATATTTATTATATTTTTATATTAAGTTCAAAAAATTTCTTGCACTATTGCAATGATGGCGCGCGCAATAGTACAATATTGGTGACCATGCTGGTATGGTCAGTGCTTCAGTGCGTTATTGTGTTAGTGGTGGTTGGTGCTTTAGGCGCATTTGTGCTTGCAAGCGTTTTAACTGCGACTCCCTTGGCTCTTTTTTTTTTTTTTTTTTTTTTTTAAGATGGAAAGCATCAAAAGCCAAAACCCCGTCAGTGTGGGACTTTAACCACACTAAAACCATCTTTGTCAGATCTGATTTACCCTCTCTGGTACGACCGTCAGGAATTTCGTCAGGAAGCGGAGTTAAGCTTAAAGCTCGAATTTTGTTCAAGTTGGTTTGTCGTTCTGTTAGCCGTTCTAGTCCGTTGTCCGTTGAACAAAAAGCGTTAAGTATTTGACAAATTTGTTCATAGTGACATAAAATAAGCCTGCCGAATCAAGAGAGTTGTCAGTATCTGGTTCACTTTATTTATTTCACTATGCTTTTAAAGTGAAAAATTTTTTGTTTTGTATGTATCTATGTTATGAAATGTATTGTTTTGTATATTGTTTTTTATGTTTGAAATGTAACGGTGAAAATGATAGTAGTGCATGCATGTATAAACCGCTAGATTAAAGAAAAACCAAATTTTTGAAAAGATTGCCGCAACATTTTATGTTTATAATTGTTGATGTTGTAAAAATGAAATGTTGCGGCAATCCCTTCAAGTTTGGTGTTTCTTTAATCTAGCGGTTTATACATGCATGTACTGCTATAATTTTGACCGTAGGTGTACATTAGGGTGGAGTGAAAAACTCGATTTTAAAATTTTTAGAAGCTAGTATTTTGGAAATGTGCCAAATGTCCATAGTACCAATCCTGCAAAATTATATTAGTTTCTAACATCTCCTTGATCGCCCATCACCTAATTGAAATAATTGTTTTTCATCAAAAGAAGTGAACGCCGTATTTTCAACTCAGTTAAGGATTCAAAATAAATCTCAGTAACCTTTGCTTTACTTACTTACTTAACTGGCCATAACAACCCGTTATCGGGTTATGGCCTTCCGCAAAACTTCTCTCCAGGCGCCTCTGCTTCGCGCGCGCCTTCTCCAGTTGGTCACACCAAGAGATACCAGGGCCTCTTCCACTTGGTCCTTCCACCGGAGACACGGCCTCCCCCTTCGCCGTCGACCTCCAACCATCGCATCGAATACCTTTTTCGCCGGAGCTTCGTCGTCCATGCGGCAGACATGACCGAGCCAGCGTAGCCGCTGGATGTTAATTCGCTGCGCTACGTCCATGACCTTATACAGCTCGTTATTGGTTCGTATGCGATAGTCGTCCCCAACCCGAACAGGGCCGAAGATTTTGCGAAGCACCTTCCTCTCGAACACTCCAAGGGCCGCTATGTCGTTTCCTTTACCTTTGCTTTAGGTTTGCGGTTTTTAAGTTATTTATTGTAGCAGTCCCGATTAAGCGAACAAAATCTTAGATCGGACTCGCCTGACAGTGCTACTGTCGATGAGTACATCCCAGATAGAGAATCAGTCAAAAGTAAGCTAAATCAGGATAGCCAATGTCAAAAAATGACTTTCTCTCTGCCTTCCCTCGCTATAGCTTGTGATCGGACCGAAGTTTCGGACAGATCGGCTGCTGTATTAGCTACATCAGTTCTGCATGATCTTGGTCTCGTATCACCCAACGACCGATCCAAAGTAATTGACCGAAGCATAATCCGTCGAGAACGCAGTAAAATTCGAAAGGAACTGAGGCAGAATGAAGACGACCAGTTTGACCACACTCACAAGGGCATAGATGGACTATTCTTCGATGGCCGCAAGAATAAAACTTTGACACAAGTCAAAGTCAACGTCGACCAGTACCACAGAAAAACCATATCGGATGAACACATAACCATCATAGCACAGCCGGGTTCTTCGTACTTCAGCCATAAGTCTCCGTCATCAGGCTGCAGCAAAGTCAGCCAGTCGCTAGTCATGAGTCATTAGTCACTAGTTTCAAAGAGTGCAATGCGAAGACAGAAAATATTAAAGTTGTCGGGTGTGACGGCACAAAAGTAAACACGGGACAAAAATCGGGCGTTATTCGTTGCAGTGGCTGATATTTCTACTCCATGCCAATGAGCTGCCCTTGCGCAATCTCTTCCAGTCACTTGATGGCGGGACTACAGGCCCTCATGGATTCTCTGGATCTATCGGAAAGCGGCTAATGACGTATAGCGAACAGCGTGTCTCCTCATTTCAACCAGTTAAACTGGCCGAGCAACTCTCCAATGTGAACCCAAATGAGTTGAGCACAAATAAGCGGTATCTACTGGAAATGTGCAATAGCATCAGCAAAGGTGAATGTAGCGTCGATCTGGCAGTGGGAACCCTGTGTGCCTGAATCATTCACGATGGCTAACGACGCGTCGGCCAATCAAATCCTCCGATTGTATGTCAGCGACAAGAAACCGTCCAAGAATCTGAAAACGTTGGTCACGTTTATCATTCGCGTATATGCTCGGATGTGGTTTGGCATAAAACCCCAGCCATCATGCAAAGAGGGAGATAGGCACATTCACCAGATGCTCGTCAAGTCACGTTACCTCAGCCCTAAACTCAAGGGAATCGTTGACCCCGTTATTCACCGTAACGCGAACTTTGCTCAACCGGAGAATCTGCTCCTGGCCATGACAGAACATCGACCACATATACGTGAATTGGGCTTACGACGAGCGATGAAGGCCAGAGCTACCGCAGTCCCCAGTGAACAAGTACGTAGGATCAAGGTTCCCGCAAAACTTAACCTCGACGCCGTGGAATACTTCGACATGATTGACTGGGCAGTCTGCCCTATTTCGGAACCTTCCGTCATCAAAGCCATGACAGACGCTGAGATTACGGATCTTATCACGACAGAGGTGACTCCAACTTTCATCTTTCCAAAGTTCTTAAGCAGTTTATACCATGTGTTTATAACTTTGACATCATTAAATACTGTAATTATAAGGGTATTTGATTATTAACTGAATTTTAAGATGACTACCTGTAATGTCGCGTAATACTGTGAAATTAAAAGCCGCGATGGGAGATCAAAAAATTGTTTAATTTCTTTCTAATTTTTACACAGCTTTCTATTGATGTATTGGCACATTTTGAGATATCTAGCTAATTGGTATTCCAAACAAATTTTTTGTTTGCCATTTTCACTCCAGCCTAGTGTACATGTGCTGATTTTACTAGTAAAGTGAACTATTTTTTGTACCTTTTTTATGAAATGCATTGTTTTGTATATTTTTTTGTTTTGTCAATGAAAAAATTGGTAACTTTTGGTAATTTTTTATGAAAGATTTTGGTAGAAAAAATTTTAGGCGAGTGGCAACCATGGTGCATGAGCCAACAAATTTTGAAGTTAGAGTGGGGCTAAATGGCGTCGCATCGAGGTCATAGTTCACAAAAAAGCTAGAAATTCGACAAATTGCTGCACAGCTGGTCAAAAGTTGCTCTTAGAGGGTTAAAACCTATTACTCACGCCACTAGTTTATTTCATTTTGAACATTTCTTTCAAACATATTTGCACCCCATCTCCAACTCTTAATGGGGCTCCCAAACAAAGTGGTCGTTTTTACAAAATAGGCTCCCACTGCTCCCAGGTGGCCCCCAGACGTGCCAAATGGATGACCGACACCCGTTTATTTTCCCTTCCGAATGTTTCTTCCAAACATATCTACCCGGTATCTCCAAGTTTTAATGGGACTGCCATACAAAATTGGCCATTTTCTATGCCATTGGCTCCCCACTTGTAAATGTAGTAGCAACGAACATTAAATAATATTGATACGATGAGAGATTCTGTGCCGCACTGTACAAAAATGCCTTTCACCGCACGAATGTTTTCCAAGCATACTTTTAGGCATGCACTGTGAAGTATAGCAAAACTGTTATAAATTCGCTTGGTATAGTCCGATATGGCAAGGATGGTTCTCGAAATGGGCTGTGCGAGAATAGTCGAGCGTTTTCCAATTAGAAGTGCAAGAAACTTCGGCGCGATAAGAAAGCTGGTATAAAAGCAGCAGTGGCAGCGCAAGGGGTCGAGTCTGTGTTGAGCAAGCAATGGGGAAACATGCAATAGTAGTAGTGTAAAGTAGAACAAGTACAAATTTGTGAATAAAGCGATTGTTAGTTTTGACTACGTTGCGCTGGATAACTGAAGTTGTTTTATTTTCAAATACAATCAAAACGAACCGTCGATAACGAACTGGGGAAATTCGTAACATTTGGTGTCAGAAGTGGGATTGTATTACTGAAAGTAAAATAAAATTATAAAAACGGAAACATGGTTAAACTGGAGCTGCTGAAGGTTGACCAGCTGAAGAAGGAGCTGGCTGCCTGGAATTTGCCGACTGCTGGCGGTAAGGTGGAGTTGCAACTGCGTTTGCGAGAGGCGGGTGAATCAAGAGGCATTGATTGGGCTGCACACGAGTTCGGAACGCAGGAACAAGAGGCGTCGGCCAAGGTGGAGGAATCGCCTGCTGGTGCTGCGTCGATGCAAAGTACGGCTGCAGCGGCTACGCCACCACAAGCAATGGACATGAGCCAGTTAATGGTTGCACTTAAAGGCATGTTTGAGACTTCCAACCGTGAAATGGCAGCGAAACTAGAAACGACGAATCAAAAAATAGCAAGGATGGAAACGGCGACCCGTGAAATATCGGAGCAAATGGAAGCGTGCAACCGAGAAATGGCGACAAATTCTGCGCGCATAGAGCAGAAGGTGGAGGAAATTTCCGATAGACTGAACGGGAAAGTTGAGCATCTTGAGACGCGAATGGACAAGTGGGACAAACGAGTTGACAGTCTGGAAGATTCGATGCACAGAAAGATAGACGAACGGCTTCGAGAGGTACAGCTGCGAGCAAGGGTGCAGTCAGTTGAGGAAAGTTTCGCCATAGAAGTGCCTACCTATGATGGTACTACGTCGTTTGACACATTCAATCTACAATTCGAGATGGCTGCTTTGGAGAGTCAGTGGACCGATGTTAGGAAAGGTCGGAGACTGATACTGGCTCTGAAAGGTCCTGCGGCTGAGGTAATCAAATCAGTTCCAGAATGTTTAAGAGGTGATTACGACACCGTCATAAGGGCGCTGGCAGCCAGATACAGTGACGAGCACAACAAAATGCTGTATTATTGCTAGCTGAAGAGCCGTAGACAAAGGGCCAACGAGGCGCTGCAGACATATGCAGCGGACATTGAGCGGCTCGTACAGTTGTGCTACCCGAAATTCGGCGCTGATAACCTCGAGAGGATGAAGATTGAGTCATTTATTGAAGGTCTTCATGACCCATAGACACGTCGCAGTGCGTTGATGATGGGCAAGCCGACATTTAAGGAGACGGTGGCCAGCGCGATGACGTATGAGGCGGCCTGGAGAGGAAGTTTTCGACATTCATCTGCGGAAAAGCGTCGAGCCCAATCTGGACGTGTCACCCAAAACCAGACCGTAAGCTCGGAGGCACCAGCGGGGCTGTGGGCAGTGTCATCTAGGGTTAGTTGCTGGCGATGTGGCAAGCAAGGCCACATATCACGGGACTGCCATCTGCGAGAAAAGTGTTCCGGACAACAGACGTCGCCAAGAAGGGCTGCCGCTCTGCCACACCATTCGTGCAAAACCGAGTGCAAGCATAACTCGCGAGCCGAAAGCGAGGGACAAATTGTGGATGTCCGGTTGGTAAGCGTTATGCCAGAGGAAGAGTGGTCTGCGGAGAGGCTGCAAAAGGACCAGCGTGAGGATGCGGATGTTGCAAAAATCATCGAAGGCAAGGAGCAAGGCGCACGTCCAGACTGGCAGGAGATGGCCGGTGAAAGCCCGATCGCTAAGGCTTACTGGGCACAGTGGAAAAGTCTGCGGCTGAAAGAAGGATGCCTGTACCGCTAATGGGAGAGCGCGGATGGTCGGACCAGCAACTCCCTAATGGTAGTGCCGAAATGCAGAATAAACGAGGTCATCGAGGCATACCATAACGACTCCAGTGGAGGGCACCTAGGCATCACCAAAACCGTCGCCAAAATAAAAAGACGATTCTACTGGGTAGGATGTCAGGAGTCTGTAGCCGAGTGGATTAAGAGCTGCGACCGATGTTCAGCCGCGAAAGGGCCGACAAGAAAATCTCGAGGCCGCATGCAGCAGTACAACGTGGGAGCGCCCTTCGAGCGGATTGCTATGGACGTCGCCGGCCCATTCCCAACTAGCACTCAAGGCAACAAATATGTGCTGGTGGTAATGCATTACTTCAGCAAATGGCCCGAAGTGTACCCTATTCCTAACCAGGAGGCCACTACGATCTCGGAGAAGCTGATAAACAACTGGCCAGGTTCGGAGTTCCGTTGGAGTTGCACTCCGATCAAGGCCGGAATTTCGAGTCTGCGGTATTCAAGGAAGTGTGTGAGCTGCTGGGGATAAAGGAAACGCGTACCACTCCTTTGCACCCACAGTCCGACGGCATGGTGGAACGCTTTAACCGGACACTGGAGGAATACCTGCGGAAAGTGGTAGGCAGGAATCAAAAGGATTGGGACACGCATATCCCCCTGTTCCTGATGGCGTATAGGTCAGCCCCGCACGACACGACATCACTCACTCCAGCCCGAGCAGTGTTCGGCACAGAGTTGCGGTTACCCGCTGACTTGAAGTTCGGGGTAGTCAGCACGACGGGAGGCGCTAAGACGGACTACGTGGTCAAAAAGCGGGCGGAACTGGAGGAAATTCATCAGTTTATAAGGAGCCGCACCAAACTGGTCAGCGATAAGGCGAAAGCCAGATATGATTTACGGGCCAACTTAGCAGGGTTCCAAGAAAGGCGATCTGGTAATGCTCTACAACCCGCAGCGGAGGAAAGGTTTGTCTCCGAAACTTCAAGCGTCATGGGAAGGACCGTACGAAGTCGTGACTAGGATTAACGACGTGGTATACAGGATTCAACGTTGCAGCAATAGAGGCGCTAAGCTAAAGGTAGTCCATTTGGAGCGCCTGGCGCCTCATCACAGCGGAGCCTCGGCACTTGTTCGGGACGAACAAGTCTAAGTGGTGGGCAGTGTAACGATAAGACAGTCTGTCGCTGTGCAAAGCAACCCTGCCGCTACGTGTCGTGCTATAATCCAATCTGGCAACGACGGCCGCGATAGTAACTTTTAGTCCAATCTGGCAACGACGGCCGCGATAATAACTTTTAGTCCAACCTGGCAATGATGGAAACTTTTAGTCCACTACGGAATGTGCGGGAACGATCTGCGCGATGGCCTGACAGGTATAAAAGGCGGCCGGATGCGGCGCAGCGAGTCAGTCTGGTTTTGACAAGTGAAGTTGCCACGCGGAGTAATTAAGCAAATACTTAAGTGTACGAACAGTAAAGTGTAAAAGTGTGAATAATAAAGTGACTGTTGGTTTATTTTATTGTCTGCGTTTAAGAAACTGACTGTGTTTTATTTTCAAATTACACAATCCAGAGATACGTAACAGCCCACTAGACTTAGTATTCGTAACAGTATGTATCTACCGAGTCTATACGCTTTCCCTTTAAAATAATTTTCGTTATGTTCAAAAACCGTTCTTTTTATGTTATGGTTTATGTTATGTTGGTTTTATCTCTTTAAGAACTTATACAGGAAAAATCGTACACCACTCTCTTAACCTAATTGGCATTACGTTTTTAAGGAGATATGTTTAGCAGATAAAACCGTATTAAATGTGCACAACAAATTTACAAACATATTTAAATTATTACTGTTAAAATTATGGTATTTGATACAAATATTCACTTATTTATTAATTGTTTTTCTTCGAATTGGTTACGAATTCTACTACTATTGGTAGCGCCATCTAGTGGAAAAGGCCTGCATTTGTCCCCTTTTTAATCGTTTTTGAATGCAGCAGTTCAACTGAGGGAGCATACAAAATTAGCTGTCAAAACTTACTTCACCTTGTTTATTTCATCATGGGTCATTGGTACGGTGAAAGAGGACAGGCAAACACCAATTTTTTAACCCTTTCGGTACTTCTTTTTTGTTTGTAACTTCTAAAGTCATTATTTTCCATTTTATTACTGTTTAAGCCTACATAATGAATAATCAAAAGTAATTTTTTAAAATATTGTTCGAAAAAGTGGTTTTTGGGCATCATGAAATATGGCATAGTAAAAAATAAAAAAAATCGTACAGCCTTAGTAAACTATATTTGGGATGTAACTTTTTTTACACTTACTAAAGAAATAAATACCTACTAGATTACTTACATAAACCTATAAATTAAATTGATTTTTCCAATAGAATAAATAAAAGTACGAAGTGACCTCTTTTTGTAAAATACGCAGCTCGATAGGGCTGCGCACTTTCTGAACCCTTACAAGTTACTTGGTACACTAATCAAAATATTTTTTTCATTATTTGGTATAAAAATCTTCAGAGAAAAATACAAAAGTTGAAAAATATAGTATCCACAAGTTTTTAACCTAAAACAGGCACTGAAAAGAGACTATGCCATATGGCATAGAATAACCGAAAGGGTTAATATACTGCACAGCGGAGATGTTCTTTGATTGAAAATAAAGGCAGTAATTGTAAGGACTTGTGATTTGTTTATTGTCTTGCCATAACAAGAACTGATAAAATTAAATTGCAATTACAAGAACGTTTAAACAGCGTACCTGCTCTTGCACGAAAAGTAACCAGAATTTCGATTCGGGATTCTGAAAGAATTCCTTCAGTATCATTTCCCCTTTCGGTAGTGCAACGAAGTACATTTTCAGTGCATCGAAAAGTTGCGAAAATGCGCTTGATGGCTGGACCGAGAGCAAGAAATCTTGTTTTTGCGTAGCCCAACAGCTTCTGGTATTGAAGGTCTGCTTCATCACAAAATGCTTTCAATGCTTCGGTTCTTACGGTGTACAAATAAAAATGCGAGTATATCTTTATGACAATATGTTCGACGTCGAATGAAAGTGCATCACATGCTTTTTTCAATGCGTTGTGTGCGATATGAGCAGTACAGCCGATGCCAAGTAAATGTGGAAATGACTCTCGCAATCTGCGGTATACGTTGTTTTCTCTACCGAGAAATTCCGCCAAAGTTTACTTTGGCATTATCGCCACAGAATGCGATGAATTTCTTTTCCAGGTCAAATTCACATGCAACAGATCTGATAAGGTCGAATATTATACATATATTTATTTATTTATTTATACTTACTTAGTCTACGTACATGAATATACTTACAGACTAAGGCATTAATTGAATATTTCAAATAGACTCAGTTTAAATTTAGCAATATTTACAGCAAAATTTATCACATGGGAATATGAATTTATGACCCGAATGCATCTCGCGAAGGGCTCATTATGCGCGTAATTCGTTGTATGAGTGCATTCCTCGAACAAACGTGCTTGTCTAAGATTGTGACGCGGAGTGTGAACGTTAAAAAGAGAAACAATGTCTCGACAATTTATCTTGCCATTTGACGTATTATACGCGAACATAATTGATAGATATAATCTTCTATCAGACAGAGACTGCAACCCTAATAATTTCCTTCTGCTATCGTAGCCTGGAAGGATGGGCCACCCAAGTCGCCTCAACGCAAACTTCGTAAACATACGTTGAACTCTTTCAATTTTATTCGAATGAGTCTGATAGTAAGGGTTCCACACTATGCAACAATAGTCTAAATGACTCCTCACCAGAGCGATATAGAGCGATTTAAGCGTAAACGGGTCAGAGAAGTTCCCCGTGTTTCTAATTCTAAAATTCTGTAAATTACACCTTATGACTTTTCTACCTGATTTTAAACGTATGGAAAGGATAATTTCCATTTTATAAAATAAATGTAGTCTGTTAACACTGCCACATGCACAACGGCAGTAATTGTAAGACAAAGTTGAAGTTTCGTGAGAAAGTAAGCAAATCATTATTTTTGAAATTGTGTGAGAAACAACCATTTTTTTAAATAAATTGAGAGCCTCAATACAACTAAAAAAATTATTAGTGAGTAGCTGATAATGTATTCATTGAGAAAATAAAAGAAAATTATGAAAAAAGTTGTTACACTCCTCCTACCTAACCCAAACCCTAGAGTGTCTGTAGGCCTGCTTGGGATGAAAAGCCTAAATAATTAACGGTCCTTGATGATGTTTTTTCGCTCTTTAAGCATTATTTATCGATTTGAAGCGAAATTTTGATACACCCCAATGTAAAACAGATCATGTCACTGCAAAAATTTGTACTTATATAAGTTAAAGATTTTGGAGTTGTTACTTGATTGCTTGACTGATCAAGACTGCTTTATTTTTCAATTTAAATTCTTAACCTAGCCTACCAACGCAAAAGGCGACGTCTCAGCATTTTTTTTTTTTTTTTTAAACAGGAACAAACGCGCAGGGGATGACCCCTATTAATGCGAAGCATTGCGTTGGTTCAGGAAGGATATAAAGGTTAGGAGATAGGGTTATGAGTGAAGTGTTTATGGACTCTTGCCTTGAACCCAACGAGATCATAAGTGCTGGGCAAAATATCCGCAGGGAGACCATTCCACAGCCGTGCTGTACGGGCCAGAAACGAACTTTCCCTGTAGTGCGTAGTGCGTTGGAACATCGTTTCGACGTGGAATGCATGGGCGCCAGTGTTCAAACGGGTTGTCCGGGGGAATACCCGAAGTGATGGTATCAAGCTGCTCATCTCCACTGAGCAGTTACCAAAAAAGTATCGGTAAAATAACACCACACAAGCCACGTTTCGACGATGTTCCAAGGAGTCAATAGAGCTGGATGCCCCACTGTCCCCTATAAGTTTAATCGCATGGTTTTGCACCCGATCGAGGAGCTCCAAATGGGTTTTTGAAGCCCCCGCCCAGAGGTGCGAGTTAAACTCCATTTTAGGTCGGATATAGGTGGTGTAAATACTGGCATACTGGCGTTTATGCTGCGTTGTGTTTATTTTACGATTGACCCACTTGAAGCGGTACTGGTGGTCGCTCAAGTGGCGATTGGGTAATACCAGCTTGCACTTTTGTTTATTGCGACAAAAGAGCAATGCACTTCAGTTTTATTTATGGGTCAATAAAGCAATGCACTTGGTGATGTCGAAATTCGACCGTGCACATATTTTAGAAATTTAAATGTTAACATTCGTTAACTATTCCCTTCTCAAAAATCGATTGTCCCTAATCGATTAGAAGTACGGTATGTCATTAAATCTGACTTTGGGAGTGTGGTTTGGAATTATTACGGTGGTGTTTAAATTGTCATGGATTTGAGCAGTTGGAACTCTTTCTTTGTTGATAATGATGTGTGGTTTTTCTCTACTTTGGATTTTATTGAGGATTGTGGTAACAATTGCTGCAATCATTATAATGGTAAGTAATCCGTAAGTGGTTGCCATGTGGATAGTAGTCTCGAGTTTCAATCTTTTTATTGTTTTTGTATTATTGATGTGCAATTCATCCATCATTTGGAGCGATAATAATTTTCTGTATTCTTTTTCGTGGGGGGTCGGTTGCAAGACCGCTGGAAGGATTTGAAAATGAGTTGTTTCTTTTGAAACGAAGACTCTGCCGTTCAATGAAATAGTGATATTGTGGAATTTTATCAGAAAGGTTCCATTAAGGTTTTGTTTAACGGATTCGATTTCGAGCGTTCCGTTGAAATCGTTTAGGAGAATTACATCGGACGATATTTCGTCAATAGTTAAAATATGTTGCCCATTCGTAAAATCGCAAGCTGCCTTTTTGCTTTTAAGAAGATTTGGGATACAAGTCGTGTTCGTTATGTCGATTACGTTTTGCGCTTTACATAAAGTTAAGTAATCATAATTCTTACAATTATTTACTATTCCTAGAATTTCATTTTTGCTTATTAAGACATTATTAAATGGTAAGTCAATAACATTATTGTTTCTTTTTACGGGTTTAATTAGTACGTTCTCATAATTTTTGTTGCTTACAACAGGTATGCTTATAATGTAAAGTATTGATATTTGATTCGATATAATTTTAATTTCGGACAAATTGAGGGCCTCTTCTATTGTTGCGAAGGGCACATTTTCTTCTTCTAAAGTACTTATAGCTGTCTGAATTTCTTCTTTTGATAATACTAAAGAATTTATTATTCCTAATTTAGCCCAATGGATTGCATGGTTTATATTTTGCAGTTCTTCTTTGAAAATCTTTAATTTGTTTTGAATGCTGCTTACAATTTCTTGGTTAATTAATTGGCCGTCTTTCAATGTTTTTGTTATCTCGTTTGCAATTTTAGTTATGTTATTTATCCTATCTTTATACATTGAATTTATCACTACTTGTCGATTGTTGTTTTCTAAGTTATTGTCTAATTTATTTTTTATTATTTCAAAATCCTCATGGTCAGGATTTCCTGCAATCCATTTCCAAGCTGTGCCTATAAAATTTAGAGACCTTTTGATCTTTCGTGGCTTTAGATGGTCAACCAGTCCTTGTATTTGTGTGAGTTCATGGTTGAGGTATGGGAACAGGGAGTGGTCAGGATATTTTCCTATTGTTTGCTTAATCGTTGCTATTTCGTTTTCGTACTGGTCAAGATCGATGACATGGATGATTTTGAAGTTTCCAATCTGCATCCGTGTGAGTCCCGTTCCAATTGTCACTATCTGTACGTTTGAGAAGTCCAATATTTGTATTTCGTTGCATCCTTTATGGATGAGTAACCTGAAATTAACAGTTCCTAATACACTTTGTTTCATAGTTATAGGGAAGCAAAAATTTTTTGGAAATCCGAAAAACGGTAAGTGTTAAAAAAAAATTTATGATGCAGTTTAGCGACCACGTGGTCACCTTAAAACAAAACAACAACAACTTTTTTCTACTAACGGTATATTTTGAGCAAGCTGATCAAGTGTGAAAAAGTAACGAAACACGTGTTTCATTGCTATAGGGAAAGTGGATTAAGAAAAGAAATTATAACAACAACTCATTTTAAATTTCAATTAATAATTTATTGCTTCACCATTATTATTAATAAGACTATAAATCCTATTTGGCATCGAATTCGAATACTGGAGAAGCATTTCTGGAGTCAGTGACTCCCACGTACGTAAAATCGCAGTTTGCAGCTCAGAAACAGTATTAAATTGCCGATAATCTTCATACACTTTCCTTGCCAGCCATCCCCAGATGTTTTCTATTGGGTTTACATCTGGAGAACAAGAAGGCCACTCAAGACAGTTGATATTTTGGCTTTCCAACCAAGTTTTCGTAGACCTGCTTATGTGGATTCGTGCATTATCCTGCTGAAAAATAAATGATTTTTCTGGAAAGCTACGGATGAATGGCAGTAAATGGTTTTCTAGCACTGTCTGATACTCCTCGCTTTTCATACGGCAAGAGGGAAAGGCCAAGTGTGCTGTGCCAGAGCTTGAGAAGGCGCCCCATACCATTAAGGATCCTCCACCGAAATTGCGCTTGGAAAAAATACGCGGCTCCTTGCGCAAGTCTCTCCAATACCCCAAAAAACCGTCAGGACCGTCAAGGTTGAACTTTTTCTCGTCAGAGAAGATTACCTAAATAACGGGTAAAGTTATTTTACGGGTGAATTTGATATTTTCAATCGAATCAAGAAAGATGAACATTTTCAGTTTTCACTGTTTACCTGATTCCAATCCTGGGCCATATTTTCTCGGGCAAATTGGAGTCGAGCAACCTTATGATGGGGTTTTAGAAGCGGTGCCTTCTGCATTTGCTCCCTCACGATGTCCGCATTTCGGTTTACAGTCCGCCAAATCGTGGAAATGGATGCAGATATGTTGTTTTCTCTTTGTATCTTTCTAATGGAAGTCGTTGTATTGGACAAAAGGCGGCAAATCTGGCGTTCTTTTCGTTCGTTCAACACTTTTTTACGGCCTGGATAACTTCTAGTTCCATAATTTTCCTTGTCTTTTAAATAATTACAGACAACATTGACCGACCTTCCGATTTTTCGAGAAATTTCACTTTTCGTCTGGCCGTCACCCCACAAGGCGTCGATGGCCCCTTTTTCCTTCTCAGTTAGAACCTTTCCGCGAGGCATTTTAAAATAAACATAAAGTAATAAGCAAATTTGTGCTCAATTCTAAAAATTCTCAAGCTCTGGCACAGCACACTTGGCCTTTCCCTCTTGCCGTATGAAAAGCGAGGAGTATCAGACAGTGCTAGAAAACCATTTACTGCCATTCATCCGTAGCTTTCCAGAAAAATCATTTATTTTTCAGCAGGATAATGCACGAATCCACATAAGCAGGTCTACGAAAACTTGGTTGGAAAGCCAAAATATCAACTGTCTTGAGTGGCCTTCTTGTTCCCCAGATGTAAACCCAATAGAAAACATCTGGGGATGGCTGGCAAGGAAAATGTATGAAGATTATCGGCAATTTAATACTGTTTCTGAGTTGCGAACTGCGATTTTACGTACGTGGGAGTCACTGACTCCAGAAATGCTTCTCCAGTATTCGAATTCGATGCCAAATAGGATTTATAGTCTTATTAATAATAATGGTGAAGCAATAAATTATTAATTGAAATTTAAAATGAGTTGTTGTTATAATTTCTTTTCTTAATCCACTTTCCCTATAGCAATGAAACACGTGTTTCGTTACTTTTTTCACACTTGATCAGCTTGCTCAAAATATACCGTTAGTAGAAAAAAGTTGTTGTTGTTTTGTTTTAAGGTGACCACGTGGTCGCTAAACTGCATCATTAATTTTTTTTTAACACTTACCGTTTTTCGGATTTCCAAAAAATTTTTGCTTCCCTATAACTATGAAACAAAGTGTATTATTTTTGTGAACGACTTTACCAGATTCGGTAGTGACTGTAGTGGTTTTATTCTCTTTGACTATTTCCCTAACGTATCTGACTGTTAATTTTGATCCTATTCTCTTGTTGTGTTTTACATAAATTTTCTTCTCCAGGTTTGTATGTTTTAATAAGGCTCTTATTTTTATTGTGGTGTTTTAAGTCTTTATCCTGCTTTTCTTTAATTTTTTCGATATTTTGTATTCTGATTTTTTCAAAGTCTTCTGGATTTATGTGTAGTATGCGGCCATAAAAGAGTTCAACCGGTTTCTTTCCTGTCGTCGAGTGAATAGTGAAATTGTACTCGTTAATAGCTCGTTCAAGTAGTTGCTCAAAGTTTCGTTTGTTGTCGTCCGCTTTTAGGCATCTCATGATTTCTGTAAGTGTTGAGTGGAAGCGTTCTACCTGTCCGTTGACTTCGCTTCGATAAGGGGGAGTGCTATAAATTTCTATGTGAAATTCATCTTCAAGCATTGCTAGGATTGATGCTGAGTGTAAAGCTTTCTCGTTGTCCATTACTACCATTTGTGGGACACAGAATTGGAAAAGGATGTCTTGGAGGGGCTTTTTAATGTGTTCGACTGCTCTGGATTCGATTATTTTACCTACAGCGAATTTAGTAAATTTGTCGATAGCGGTCAGCACGAGTTTGCGTTCGGTGGAGAAAATGTCTATATGAATAATATGTCCGGGGTATTGCGGAATGGGTGTAGGTTGTAATTCTATGCTGTTAGGATGTCTATCATACTTATTTTCTTTACAAGCGGTGCATTTCTTCACTATTGATTTGATTTTGGAGAACATTTTGGGGAAATAGAATTTTTTGATAATTTGTAGTTTATTTTCATTTGCGTTTCTGTGGGCTCTGCGATGTTCTGCGCAAATTATTTCTTCCTGTTGGTCCTCGTTTTCTACGTCTTGCACAATGCTTTGTGTGTATCGGATTTTGTAATTGTTAAAATGGAGAGGGTAGAGTCTTTGAATCAAACCCATGATTCTTTCGGGTGTTGATAA
Source organism: Melieria omissa (assembly GCA_963971225.1). NCBI lineage: Eukaryota > Metazoa > Arthropoda > Insecta > Diptera > Ulidiidae > Melieria > Melieria omissa. Next base: position 48,130,052 of record OZ020269.1, on the reverse strand, counting down.
GCCGTTGACAGTATTGGGGTCTAGATATTGTTTTAGTATTTGCTTGAGGTCGTTCTCTGAATAGTCCTGTCGAACAATTGTATGTCTGATGAATTTAGGGAAATGTGTTTCAGTTTCATGTTTTTCTTCGTTTCCTAATTTTAGGATGAGTTGATTTCGAAAGGCGTTAACAGGTGATTCTACTGCAGGAATAAGGTGATGGGATGAATATCATTGCTGTGGACCGTTGGTGTTAGAGAATTTATTACGGTGTGACCAGGGGGTCTTGATAAGCAATCGGCTACTATGTTTTCTTTTCCAGGCTTGTATTTAAGTTCATAATTGTATTCTTCTAAGATTGATTTCCAGCGCTTCATTTTACTGTTTGAGTTTTTGTTACTTAGTGCGTAAGTTAGGGGTTGGTGATCGGTGTAAATGTTGATTTGTCTAGAGCCGTAAAGGTAATTTCGGAGGGCTTTTAGTGACCAGATAATGGCAAGCATTTCCTTCTCATTAGCTGCGTAATTCTCCCCGGTTTTGTTGAGGGTACGTGAAAGAAATGTTATTGGTTTGTTTTTCTGTGATAAGACTGCTCCGATGGCGAAGTTAGAAGCGTCAGTGGTAAGATCGAAAGCTTCTTCGAAGTTTGGGTGTGTTAGGATTACTTCTTTAGATATTAAGGAGTTTTTCAGTTTATCCAACGCTTCGGATTCTGTATTGCTTAGATGGATCGGGGTTTTTTTTGATACATTTTTGGACACTCGTCCATCTTCCCCTCTTAAAAGGTTTGTTAATGGTTTTGCAAGTTTTGCATAATCCTTAACAAACCGTCTGTAATATCCGGACATTCCCAAGAAGGATCTTAAATCTTTTAGGTTCTGAGGAGGTGGGAAGCTTTTTATTGCTTGAACTTTCTTCGGGTTTGGTTTTATGCCTTGCTTTCCTACAATAAAGCCTAGAAATTCTATTTCGGGTTGTAAGAACTCGCATTTGTCCAATTGAATTTTGAGGTTTGCTGCTTCTAATGTTTTAAAGACTTTCTCTAAGTTAGCAAAATGTTCGGCTTCTGTTTTTCCGAAAATTACAATATCGTCTATGTAGACGTAGCATCGTTTGCCGATGTGTTCTCTCAATATGTCATCGAGGGTTCTTTGAAATATGGACGGTGCGTTTTTCAGTCCAAAGGGTAATCTAACAAATTCAAATTTTCCGTTGTTGATTGAAAATGCAGTTTTTTCGATGTCTCTCTCGTTAAGAGGGATTTGGTGGAAGCCACTTTTAAGATCTAGAACTGAAAAATAGTTATTTTCTCCTAGGTTAGAAAGGACTTCATTGATTTCTGGGATTGGGTATTTGTCTGGTATAGTGATTGCGTTTAGTTTTCTGTAGTCTATTACCATTCGGTATTTTTTGTTCCATACGGGAGAATTATAAGGGGATTTAGATGGTCTAATTATGCCATCTTTTAGCAGTTCGTTTATTTGGTTTTCGACTTCATCTTTCAATGCCATGGGATAAGGGTAGGATTTTGAGTAAACAGGCGTATCGGTGGTGGTTCTAATTTCACCTCTGACTTTTGTTGTGTAAGTTAACTTTTGTTCCGGGTCTGAGAAGAGTTTGGGACAATTGCGTACCATTGACTTAAGTTTGTCGCAACATTCTTTGGACAGGTGTGAAGTGCGTAAATTAATATTGTTGACATTTTCACAAGGGTGGTGTTTGAGCTCAATTTTTATCTTTGGAGAAATTTCCATATAACCTTTCTCAGTGTGAATTATTGCTTTAAGATCGCGAAGTGTGTCGTTGCCTATGATGCCATCGAATGTGGTTAGGTTCGGAAGGATGAAGAATTTAAGTTTGTGTTTGAGACAAAAAAGGTCCACTAAGGCATGATGTGTTACTTTTACGTTTCCTAATACTGAGTTTGCTAAGAAGCTCTTTTCGTTCGGTATTGGATTCCGAATATGTTTTGGTATGACGTAATTTTTGTTCGAACCTGTGTCTATCAAAAATTTGAGGACCTCTCCGTTTCCCTTTTTGTGTTCAAAGTAAAGAAGCGAAGAGGGGCCTAGTCTAAAAAATGAAAGTCTTCCAGTTCTAGTTGTTCTTCGTATGTTGGGTTTTCATCTGTTTGTTCATTGGTTAAATCTGTCTGTTCATAGGCTTCTGAATTTTCGTAATGAGTATCTTCTTGTATTAAGTCTGCTTCATGTTGTACGTGATTAATTCGCTGATATTTGTTTGGTACGGCCGCCTGTGTTGATTGGTTTGGGTTAAATCGCTTTTGAGCGTAGTTATTTCCGAATTGTGGTTTGTTTGCGTAATTCACTTGTCTAGTGTGGATGCTGCGGTCTATGTCCATTGGTTCGGGTCGTGGTAATGGTTTTGGTGGTAATGGATTTTGTCTAATATCTCTGAATTGCGTTGGGTATTGGCGATTAAAGTGTGGATTTTGTGGTCTTTGGGGGTTATTGAGAAGTTCTGGGTAAAAATTTCTGCGTGGGGCCGGCGTAAAGTTCGGCGTTTGTCTTCGGGGGGGTGGTGGTGGTTTGGCGGATTGGTAGTTGGATCGATGATGGGTTACTTGGCTATTTTGCGCATATTGAGTTCTGTAATTTACATTTTGGAGCTTAAGGCATAAATGTAATGCTTGGGGCAAATCGATGGGTTCCTTGATGCTTAGCAATCTTGGCAAGTCGCCGTTCAAACCTCGTACGAATGTGTCTAGTGCCTTTTCCCTATAAGATCTGGTCATGTTGTCAAGTGAATCTTGGCCCATATCCATGCAGGAAAGTTTGTTAAGTATGAGTGATAATTGGTGGTAGACTATTTGATAGAATTCGGGGATTGTGCTGCTGCCTTGGACTAAAGTCGTCATTTGGTATTCGAGAGTTCCTAAGTCTCTTTTATCTGCGTAATGCAGTGTTAAACATTTTGAAATTTTTGCCCAGTTTAGTGGCGTGTTGTATGACTCGAGGGCTATATCGGCGTTGCCAATAATTTTGTTCCGTATTATGCTTAAAATGCCGTAAAACTTTGGCGTTCCCCTAAGATGTTCGTAAATTTTTAGGATGCGGTCTACGCTTTTTTTCCACGAGCTGAATTCTCCGGGCTGTCCCGAGAATTCCCTAAGGCTTTTTACCACGTCGGGTATTCTGTCTAATTCGGCCAAATTTCTGTCTATATTTACGTCGATGGATTGGTCAGTCTCGTCGGTAATGTCTGAACCTGGATTTATTATACTTTCGAATATCTGTCTACCGTCTCTGGCTAGAATGTCTGCGACTATTCTGCTTATTTGTTGTGTCATGTCATTTAGATTGAAGGGGGTAGGATTTGAAGGTGGAAGGGTGGGTGGGTTTGGGGATGGTGCGGCACTAGGACCTGGATTGGCCTCTAAACGAGCTGGTCTTATTAAGTTGTTGGGATTCATATTTGTGTTGTGAAAAAATTAAATTTAAGAAAATGAATGTTACTTAAATACTATTTCTTAACAATATAATATTTTTCCTAATTTGCTTCTTGTTGGTTTTTTATTGTTTATTCTTCGAATTTTCCTTGGGTTTCCTCCAGCTGCTCCTTTTCCTTTCTACGAATATCGTTGTTCAGATGTGTTTTTGTGTTTTATTTGTGAATTTTAATTTTATTTATTTATTTAATGTAATACGAATCCTTTAATAAAATTTTTCCGTCTTCTTGTTTTCTTTTTGTATAATTATTTCTCTTAAATATTCTAATTTTTTTACCAATTTTTTGTATTTAGCCGACTCGTCTTCTCTAGAATAAAGATCTGCTCTATTTGTAAATATTTGTATCGCTTTTTCTACCTGCGTGAGCTTCATAACATTTATTTATTGGGGGTCGGGATATTCGAAAAATTCCCGTTAAATTTTTGAGTTATTCTAATATTTTTGTTTCTAATTTCCTTTTTGGTGGGTTCCCGTTGTTTACTGGCTTAATTGTCGCCTTTTATTTAATTTTTTTTTTTCATTAAACTCTTTTTTATAAGCTTTTATTTTCATATGGTTTTACTTCTTAAAATAAAATTGGAATGGACTTACATTAGTATCAATAATTTAATCGCCATTTGGTAGGTTGCGGGTGGGTGGGTATCGGGACCAATTGGGGGAACTGTTTCGATCCTGTTCGTCTGGCTGTCCTCCGGTTGAACGCCCGTTTGCTGCTGGTTGTTGCGGGTTGCTTTCGCTGCCTGTTGCTTTCGCTGTTTGTTGCTTTTTGTTGCTGCTAATCGCTGTTGCTTGCTGCTATTCGCTTATTCACCACTGCTGCTACTAGGGGGCCTTCGCGAAACTTCCGATTTTCACTGTTCTTCCTCGAGATGATTTGGTTAAAAGGACCGGCACTGCAAATCACTACTCTTTATTGGTCCCTGCTCGGGCGCCAGTTAAAGATTTTGGAGTTGTTACTTGATTGCTTGACTGATCAAGACTGCTTTATTTTTCAATTTTAATTCTTAACCTAGCCTACCAGCGCAAACGCAAAACGCAAACTGGCGTTTATGCTGCGTTGTGTTTATTTTACGATTGACCCACTTGAAGCGGTACTGGTGGTCGCTCAAGTGGCGATTGGGTAATATGACCAGCTTGCACTTTTGTTTATTGCGACAAAAGAGCAATGCACTTCAGTTTTATTTATGGGTCAATAAAGCAATGCACTTGGTGATGTCGAAATTCGACCGTGCACATATTTTAGAAATTTAAATGTTAACATTCGTTAACTTGTAGTCCCGGGGGTAGATGAGAGAACTAGTCTCCCCTAGTCCTTTATTTCATGGAGTAGAATTGTCGACATCTGTGTGAAAAGATAACAAGGCAATAAAAAATAGTAAGAAACGCCATATATACACTGCGGGACACTTGATTACCCTCACTTTATTTTGTTAGCTAAGATTTTTGTTATGAAGTCAAAAACTTTTTTTTTAATGTCAAAATTTTCTGGACACTTAGTTACATGTTCCTGTTTTTGAACCGCCAAAATTGTATGTAAAATGATGATAAACCACATTTTTGTCCTTTTAAGCCTTTTTCAAGTGGGACACTTGATTACCCTCATTGCAGTTTTAGACCTGTAACAAGTGTTAGAAGGTAGGATTCGTGTAAATTGGTTTGAAAAACTAAATTGAAAGTATTAGACATATAATTTTTGTGAAATTTACAGACGGCAGATGCAATGGCCCGCGGTAAAACCAATTCAATTTTGACATTAAAAATCGTAGCTAACAAAGTAAAGTGAGGGTAATCAAGTGTCCCGCAGTGTATATATACCTATACCGATTTTTTTTGGTGTTCCTAGTTTATACACCCCCAAAAGCAGTGTATAAACTACCCCATGACACATTACCTCTCGCTCTACCCCACCCCTTTTTATTTATGGTCTCTTACGTGTATGAACTGAAACTGTTACCCGTTATTTAAGCTTCCATATATTAAAAAAAAATTAAAAATTTAAATTAATTACAAAAACAATTTTCATATGGGATTTTTTTTTGGCTTTGTTTCCCAAGCAAGCCTGTAGGCCTTCTACTTTCTCCACCCTCCATCATGCCTCCTATGGACATGCAATTTTTTTCCCTGAACAAACATTCCTTCTCCACCCCAAAACTATCACTGGTAATTTTTTTAAGAAGATTAAAAACTTGGGAACTAGGGGGTTAACGTTTCCGTGGTGCTGTTTTAATTCGTTTTTGAGCGTTTGTTTTGCATACGGCGAAAAGACACCGGTGACAATAGCATGGCATTTCGTTCGCGAAAACGAAAAATTTGTTAGATTGAAGCAAATTTTAAATATTCGGGTCGCACTATCCGATGACTTAAAACTGTGGTTAGCGTTGATGGTTTGGTACGCCCAGACGCCTTCCATTGCCGTTTTGTGTGTATCCAATGCTAATGAAAAATGCGTGGTAATACTTTTGCTCGAAGAAGACGCATTCAAAGCAGAGATATGTTTTGATATGTCGAACGATGTCTGAACTACCGCCGCCGGCAATGCAGAAATTACTGTCGCACTTTTTGCACAAAACAGCACTTTCTGACTTCGTCTTTTCCAAAAACGGATACTTCTCGCAAAGTTTTGCGTTAAAGATGCATTTTCCTTTTAGCATTTGTTTTTTGTTTTTTTATGTACGACCATGGTTCAATAATAAGGTTATAGCAGCCCCGCAACACCAAAAACCACATGTATTTTGTTGGTAGGATCGTTTATCGCTACTGTTAAAATCAGCTAATATTTTCCGACGAAAGAGGGAGAAACTGAAAACAAACAAGAGTGATTGTTGCCAGACGGTTCCGTATTTGAGTGAAAAAACGGGAAATGTGCTCAGGTCAGTTGTTTGCAGTCAGGTATTTTCATTTCAACCGATGTGGCAGCACAGCACACCGACGATTTTGACAAAAGCGATAAACGATCAGCCGGTGGCTTGCTACAACCTTGTAGTTGAACCATGATGTACGACAAAAAGAAATTAAAAAAAACCGATACACAGCCATTTCAAAAAACAGTGTTGCCACGGCGCTGACCTCAGATCTGTTTTGTAAAGCCAAAGGCGCCCTCTGTATCTCTGTCAGCATATGAAAGTGTTTGACAGTCGGCGCTAAGATGGTGGCAACACTCAAAAGCTGGGAAGCGCCATCTCCTTGTCATTTGTTTTTCAACAGTATACGTTGGGAATTTTGTATGAAAAAAGAAGGATTTATATAAAAAAAAGGATTTAGAAAATGGTTTTTGGTTTTTAGAAGCTGAAAAAAGGAGTATCCCGCGAAAAAAAGGATAGCTGGCATGGTTATGCATGCATAATATTCATATACCTATAGAGTTAATTGTTTATACTAAATATGGTTGGTTGGTTGGTTGTAGTGGGTGCCTCTGTAGGAGACACACTTAGGCCTATGGGCCCGTTGCGATACCACAAATTCCACCCGTTTGAAATTTGTATGCAGCATTGTTTTTTTCAACATGTGATACAACACACATTTCAAACGGATGGGGAAAGGGAGGGAGGGGACCTACCTAGTTTAATCCTCAATCGCCCACCCTGAGTCCAGGGGACTCACTACGAACTTTAATAAGTTGGTACACGTTGTGTTTTTATGTTTCGGCGCCCAGCTTTCGTATACCTTCCTAAAGGGTCGCTCTGAACGCGAAGACGATCGGAAATTAGCGCACTACAATTACAAGGCTGAGTTTTGGCACAGAGTGAGTCCCAGGGACTCAGGGTGGTGTTTTGTGTTACAAAAATTGTACTTGTAATTTTTTTAAAATCGTGTTAATTTAAATTTAGGATGCCAAAAATGGCCGCGAAAAGTTTAATAATTAAGAGTGTTAACCCTTTGAGAAGTTTTGCTACTAACAATTTGCCTTAGTTGTGCTGGAAAAGTATGTGAGGTATGTGCACAACATATGAAATTCAACCTGATGCACGATTTCTTATTTTATATAATGAAGTATTAGTTTAAGTTTTTTTCTGAACAGTTATTTAATTTTTAGGTTATTTATGTAAAAAGAATTGTTTTTGTTAATTTATTTATATCTTTTATTTTTATAAAATGCTTAGAGTATGTTTTTAAGAGTATGTTTTTTTCTGTCAATTAAAAGGTGAATTTTTATTTAAGTTATGCAAAAAAATGGAATGATATCTGTAACAAGAGATCTTAATGTGTCCTACAAAAATATAGAAACCCTAAACATTTAATAGATGTTGCGTTATTTCGTAAACAAAAAATTTTGAGTCCCAGGGACTCAGGGTGGGTAGATACGTGATTTTAATAGGGGTGGGTGATTGAGGGTTAACGCCGAATCCGAACGGCGATTGGCAGTTTTTCTTTCAAACTTGGAGTTTTTGCCATTGCCTGCTAAGAGCGCACTTGTTCGATTCTTGTAATTCTCATGTGGATAGCGATAGAAGTAGATGAGCGTTTTTTCCAGCCCGAGCCAGGAATCGAACCTGGGGCGCTCGGTATGAGAAGCCAGCGCGCTCCCCGCTGAACTATCGAGGCTGGCACTAAATATTGTATTCAATATATTAATTATGTGTATAAATGTAAATGTGTGAGACGAAAGAAAATCGGCATAAATTTAGTTCAACACTTATATTCTAATATATATATATATATATATATATATTTTTTTTTATATATATATATATATATGTATTGTAGACATCTCACAGTGGCGCATCTGGAAGGGCTTCTCTTTCTATATATATATATATATATATATATATTGATACGATGAGAGATTCTGTGCCGCACTGTACAGGAATGCCTTTCTCCGCACGAATGTTTTCCAAGCATACTTTTAGGCATGCACTGTGAAGTACAGCAAAACTGTTATAAATTCGCTTGGTATAGTCCGATATGGCAAGGATGGTTCTCGAAATGGGCTGTGCGAGAATGGTCGAGCGCTTTCCAATTAGAAGTTGCAAGAAACTTCGGCGCGATAAGGAAAGTGGTATAAAAGCAGCAGTGGCAGCGCAAGGAGTCGAGTCTGTGTTAAGCAAGCAAAGTGGTAACAAGTGTAGATACAAGCGAAGCGTAAATCTGCGAAATAAAGTTATTGTTGATTTTTGCTGAGTAATTAAAGTTGTTTTATTTTCAAAACCAATCCAAACGAACCTGTGAAAGTAAATTCGTAACATTTGGTGTCAGAAGTTCGGATTGTATTACTGAAAGTAAAATAAAATTATAAAAACGCAGACATGGTTAAACTGGAGCTGCTGAAGGTTGACCAGCTGAAGAAGGAGCTGGCGGCCTGGAATTCGCCGACTGCTGGCGGTAAGGTGGAGTTGCAGCTGCGCTTGCGAGAGGCGTGTGAATCACGAGGCATCGATTGGGCTGCACACGAGTTCGGAACGCAGGAACAAGAGGCGTCGGCCAAAGTGGAGGAATCGCCTGCGGGTGCTGCGTCGATACAAAGTACGACTGCAGCGGCTGCGCCACCACAAGCAATGGACATGAGCCAGCTTATGGTTGCAATGAGAGGCATGTTTCAGGAAACTTCTGCGAAAATTGAGAATGTCAGTCGTGAAAATCGCGAAATGTCGGCGCAAATGGCAGCGAAACTGGAAACCACGAATCAGGAACTTTCGGCGCAAATGGCAGCGAAACTGGAAACCACGAATCAGGAACTTTCGGCGCAAATGGCAGCGAAACTGGAAACCACGAATCAGGAAATTTCGGCAAAAATCGAAACGACGAATCAAGAAATAGCAAGAATGGAAACGGCGACCCGTGAAATATCGGAGCAAATGGAAGCGTGCAACCGAGAAATGGCGACAAATTCTGCGCGCATAGGGCAGAAGGTGGAGGAAATTTCCGATAGACTGAACGGGAAAGTTGAGCATCTTGAGACGCGAATGGACAAGTGGGACAAACGAGTTGACAGTCTGGAGGATTCGGTAAACAGGAAAATCGATGAGCGGCTTAGAGAGGTGCAGCCACGAGAATTTTTGCCGACGGTTCCGGAAAGTTTCGCCACCCGAACAGAAGTGCCTACTTATGATGGTGCTACGCCGTTCGATACATTCAAACTGCAATTCGACTTAGCTGCTTTGGAAAATCAGTGTACCGATATCAGGAAAGGTCCTGCGGCTGAGGTAATGAAATCAGTTCCGGAATGCTCGAGAAGTGATTATGAGGCCGTCATGAGAGCGTTGGCAGCGAAGTACAGCAACGAGCACAACCATACGCTGTACTACTGTGAGCCGAAGAACCGCAGGCAAAGAACCAGCGAGGCGCTGCAGACATATGCAGCAGACATTGAGCGGCTCGTACAGTTGTGCTACCCAAAATTCGGCGCTGATGATCTCGAAAGGATGAAGATTGAGTCGTTCATTGAAGGTCTTCATGATCCCGAGACACGTCGCAGTGCGTTGATGATGGGCAAGCCGACATTTAAGGAGACGGTGACCAGCGCGATGACATATGAAGCGACATGGATTGGAGGCAATCGGTATGCATCTGCAAGGATACGTCAAATCCAGCCGGACAGCGACATTTCGATCCAGGCCATAAGCTCTGAGACACCGGGCAGGCCACGGGTTGTCTCCTCTAAAGTTGTTTGCTGGACATGTGGCAAGCAGGGTCACATATCACGAGACTGCCGCCAACGAAAGAGGCGTTCCCGTTCTCGATCGCAATCGCCTGAAGCGAGGAATACTGACGATCGAGGCTCAGCCAACAAGCGCAGAGCTGAGGACGAGGAGTCGTTAAACTAAAACGGGTCAGCCCAAAGGGGCGTGAACTGATCCCCACAACCCGCTGCCCCACCGTCCTGGTCTCACAGCTGAAACGGCAACCCAGCAGCTTGACGATTGAAGGAAAGATAGATGGAAAGTTGTTCGTGTTGACACTGGATACTGGAGCGTCATATTCGATCATAAAAAGGAAGCTTCTGAAGAACTGGGAACCGCTGCATGGCATACAGCTGAGGACTGCGACTGGCGAGCGTGCGCCGGTAAGAGGAAAAGTAACAAAAACAATTGCTATCGGCACCAGCAGCCTGGAGCATAAGTTCATCGTCGCGGATATAATGGACGACGTGATTATCGGCGTGGATTTCATGATTAGGCATGGTTTTACGCTGGACCTGAAAGAAAATGTGCTGAAGTATGCCAACGTTGAATTCCCCCTGCACACTGGCTATGACCGAAGCGTGGCGGTAAGGAAAGTTGTCTCGTGTCAACACCAGAAGATACCAGCGAATTCCGAGGCGATTGTGTGGGCAAAGGTGGACGAGGACGATGGGACAAGTCGGCTGTGGGTTGTAGAAGCGCCAAAACAAGGATACGACAACATAATAATCGGACGTACATTAGTGGAACCCAAAAATGGCAAAATACCAGTCAGGATACTCAATCCACTGAACACACCCAGAAATGTCGGAAAAGATGCGGTCATTGGCGAGTGTAGAGAGGCTGAAGCAGTTGTCAATTGCGAAAGCAGTCCACCCGGGGGAAGTAAGAAAAGCGGTTCTAACATGGACGCCATACCGCAGACCCAGGGGAGCAGCGAATTGACAGCCAAGCAGAAACAGAAGGCGCGGTCACTCCTGCAGCACTATGGGTCAATATTTGCAACGGAAGCGGGCGGAAGAACAGCCATAGTGAAGCACAACATCGACACCGGAAGTGCGAAACCAATCCGCCAACCGCCAAGACGAGTTCCTCTGGCCAAGAGGGAAGAGGTCACAAATTTGATTGAAAACATGCATACAGAAAAGGTCATAGAGCCTTCGTCAGGTCATTGGTGCTCGCCGGTCGTGCTAGTCAAGAAAAAGGATGGCAGTACCCGATTTTGTGTCGACTATCGAAAGCTCAATGACGTGACCAAGAAGGACAGCTATCCACTACCTCGGATCGATGACACCCTGGACACACTGTCAGGCACACAGTGGTTTTCCACACTCGACTTACGCAGCGGCTATTGGCAGGTGGAGCTTGCAGACCAGGACAAGGAGAAAACAGCTTTTAGTGTTGGCGACGGTTTGTGGCAGTTCACCGTCATGCCGTTTGGACTCTGCAACGCACCAGCAACATTCGAGCGGCTAATGGAGCGTGTGCTGAAAGGGCTGCATTAGCGGACGTGTCTGGTATACCTCGACGACATAATCCTGTATGGGCAAAAGTTTCGCCTGCGTACAGATCATGCGGCATTGAAATGGCTACTGAACTTTAAAGATCCGGAAGGCCAATTGGCGCGGTGGATCGAGCGGCTGCAGAGCTACGACTACACGGTAGAGCATCGCAAGGGTAGCAGCCATGGAAATGCCGATGCCTTGTCACGCCGTCCGTGCAAAACCGAATGCAGGCATTGTTCGCGAGCCGAAAGCAAAGAGCAGATAGTGGACGTACGATTGGTCAGCGTTATGCCAGAGGAAGAGTGGTCTGCGGAGAGGATACAAAAGGACCAGCGCGAGGATACGGATCTTAAAAAAATCATTGAAGGCAAGGAGCAGGGCGCACGTCCAGACTGGCAGGAGATGGCCGGTGAGAGCCCGATCGCGAAGGCTTACTGGGCGCAGTGGCAAAGTCTGCGGCTGTCTGATGGTTGCCTATACCGCGAGTGGGAGAGTGAGGATGGCCGGACCAGCAATTCTCTAATTTTAGTCCCGAAATGCAGGATCAACGAGGTGATCGAGGCATACCATAACGACTCTAGCGGAGGGCACCTAGGCATTACAAAAACTGTCGCCAAAATAAAGAGGCGATTCTACTGGGTAGGATGCCAGGAGTCTGTCGCCGATTGGATTAAGAGCTGTGATCGATGTTCGGCTGCGAAAGGGCCAACAAGAAGATCTCGGGGCCGCATGCAGCAGTACAACATGGGAGCGCCCTTTGAGCGAATTGCCATGGACGTCGCCGGGCCATTCCCACTCAGCACTCAGGGCAACAAATATGTGCTGGTGGTAATGGACTATTTCAGCAAATGGCCCGAAGTGTATCCTGTTCCTAACCAGGAGGCCGCCACGGTCGCGGAAATGCTGGTAAACAACTGGGTGGCCAGATTTGGAGTTCCAATGGAGTTGCACTCGGATCAAGGCAGGAATTTCGAGTCTCTGGTATTAAAGGAAGTGTGTGAGCTACTAGGAATAAGGAAAACTCGCACCTGTCCTTTGCATCCCCAGTCCGACGGCATGGTGGAACGATTTAATCGAACACTGGAGGAATATCTGCGGAAAGTAGTAGGCAGGAATCAAAAGGATTGGGACACGCATATTCCGCTGTTCTTGATGGCATATAGGTCAGCCCCGCACGATACGACATCACTCACTCCAGCACGAGCAGTGTTCGGCACGGAGCTGAGGTTGCCTGCTGACTTGAAGTTCGGAGTGGTCAGCACGACGGAAGGCGCTAAGACGGATTACGCAGTTAATAAGCGATCGGAGCTGGAAGAAATCCACCAGTTTATAAGGGACCGTATCCAACTGGTCAGCGATAAGATGAAAGCCAGATATGATCTACGAGCTAACACAGCGGGGTTCCAAGAAGGCGATCTAGTAATGCTTTACAACCCGCAGCGGAGGAAAGGTTTGTCTCCAAAGCTTCAAACGTCATGGGAAGGACCGTACAAGGTCGTGACCAGGATTAATGACGTGGTGTACAGGGTTCAACGCTGCTGCAGCGGAAACGCCAGGCTGAAAGTATATATATATTCTATATATATATATTCTATATATATTCTATATATATATAGAAAGGGTAGCCCTTCCAGATGCGCCACTGTGAGATGTCTACAATAGAATATAAACAGTAATTGGTATTCATCGCAACCATTTTGCAAACCACTCCACTCAGAAGCACATTGTACCTTCGTCTTCACCTGCGAATTAATCTTTTATATAGATGTTCAGATGTACTGTGCTGTATTTAGTGATCTGTCAATCCCATCACTAATCCCAATCTTTCCTTCTCCTCTTGTATTAATGTTCCCACTATTTTCTGCTCCCCGGCTTCAGCCGGTCGTATCGTTTAATGTTTCGTGTACTCTTTTGTTACTTGTTCTTTGCACCTCACCCAATAAAGAACCCGCAAATCGAACCACGGCGTACTTTTATTTCTACCGCTCCGCACGAATCCGATTCATGGTCCTTCGAGCCATCGCGGACTCGCGACGCGATACACAAACAAACAATTAACATAAGTGAACATTAAACAATTTCAAAATACAAAACAATTGACAAGTGGAAAACTGCAAGTGAAAAGACACACGAAGTGAACAAAAAAAAAACAAACATACATGAGTACCACAAAACTAATGACAAGTGGAAAAGCGACAAACAAATACATATACATATGTGCAAACAAATTACTAACAGTGCGCAGTGAGAAGAGACAAAACCAAACGAAATAACCACAAAAAAAACCAAAAGGTGTCACAAAAATACATACCTACAAAAAGTGCACAAAATTCAAAAATTTAAATCAAAAACAAAAAACAAAGAAAGAAACAACAGCGACACATAGACAGTGAGTGCAGAAACTTACAACACCAAAAATACGCACAGCAAAACAACAACACACACCCACGACGCAAAAAAAAAAAAACCAACAGAGAAGAACAGCACAAACAACAGCAGCACAAGCAACAGCATCATAACACAGGAGCGGACCACAGCAAGAGAGGAGATCCTCAATCTCGGGCACGGGGCCCAAAACAGATAAGCGGAACATTTTATAAATATATATATCCCCAAATATATACCCACTCCCCAAAATCCAGAATAAAAATTTTCATTCTGGTACCCCGCTTATCGCGTGCATATTTCCCTTAGTACAAAACAGCGCAGTGCAGTAAGCAATTCCGCTACTGCACATAATTCGGCGCTTTGTACATTTTCGCCGTCTCTTTTGTGCGACCTTCGCTGCCGAAGCAGCAAAATCTCAGCTGCAGCCAGCAAAGACGCACTGTTCTAGTGCAGCATTTCTCCCGCTGCATTCCCACACTCCCACTTGTACGCAATTTCGTGTTTTGTTTTTGTGCGACGTACGCAAGCACTGAGCAGCGAGCACTCCCGCTGCTGCTTCCAAGTGTTCGCATTTCTGCCTAAGCAATTTCCAAACTCTCGCTAGCAGAAGTAAGCAAACTCGAATACAGTGGGACGAGTAGCCTATTTTCGCAGCACATCGAATAATTTTCAATAGTGCTGCACTTAGACACTCAGTGCACGGCTGTTGTCACCCCAAGTAAATACAGTGGGACAAAAACACCCCACCTGTACTCAAAAAGTTCAATCGTTCACCCCATTATTGTTTGGTCCCCCTCATACCAGAAATAAAAAGGAATTAATTATTACCCACAAACACTTATACACTAATATATTAACACACATTGACTTTTTACATACAAACATATATTCACGTTTGCATACAAATAAAGACAAACTCACATACTCCTATATATTAAAAAAAAAAAAATTTGTTGTTTAATAATAATTTCCCCAAATCTCATTCACATATTCCGTGTTTATCCCCAATATATATATACCAATTTCTCGACGCGTTTACACACACAGTTGTAAACTTTTATCCTCAACAAAAATACAAATTCGTATTGAAATTTTTTTACACTTTCGTGTACACTTCCTTATATCTCAATTATCGTTCGCGCGGACGCGGTAATAGTTTCGGTTTATTCCCCATAAGCCTAATATTTGTATTCAAACGAATTTTAAACCCCCTTTCGAGCTTTTTAAGCCATTAAAATGCCTGTTGAGCGATCCCCCAAGCGTCAAATAAACAAAATGGAGTCTCCTTCTCCAAAATATTCAAAGACGACTGAGACACATTTGACAGTTCCTGTTACTCGCGAGGCAATCAAAACTCACTCCAAGCCACCTAGTCTCATAGCAACCGATCTCAGTGTTGCCACATTTGGTTTTGAGTCCGAGAGACTCGTGCAATTATGCACAGCGTTTTCATCGGCTCCCATTGAGGATTTGACCATATCGCTGGTCCAAATTAAGCAGAACAATCTGCAAGCCCAATGGGAGAGTTTAATGCGCGCACATCAGGCAGTCTTCCTTGCTGAAGACAACAGCCAGCCCGACGGTTTTAAAGAGTCGGCGAGGCAAAAGATTGACGCCTGCACAGACCAATACGAGTTGTGCATGGCTAAGATGTTGGACATCATTAAGATGCTCCAATCTCAGTCCCCCCAGCCTGCTACGCGTATGGAACCGGTTCAACCCCTAGAACCAGCAAATACTTCCTACATTTGCCTCCAAGTTCCGCCTTGCGACACCGAAACATTTTTCGGGGGCTATGAGCAGTGGCCGTCCTTTCGGGACATGTTTACTGCGGTATACATTAACCACCCCCAGCTCACTCCAGCCCAAAAATTGTATCACCTCCGATACAAAACGCAAGGCCAAGCCGGTGCTATTGTGAAACAATACGCATTAACCGATGAGAATTTCGGACTCGCGTGGGAAGCCCTCAGATCCCGCTATGAGAACAAACGCATCCTCGTTGACAACCAAATTCGTACTCTATTGAATATCACTCCTGCCCACACCGAAAATAGTGAGGCACTACAGCGGATCCAGAATTCGATAAACAATTGTCTGTCCGTTCTCAAGTCTCAGGCCGTAGACACTGACAATTGGGATCCGCTGTTGGTATATATATGCTCTACAAAATTGCCCGAAGCAACTCTAGCTTTATGGGAACAATCTTTGACATCCCGGAAGGATCTGCCACCCTGGTCACAAATGAATGAGTTCTTGACCGGCAGATACGAGATAGTGGAACGGCTGAATTTCTTTCGGCCTACCAAGTCGAAACCACAATCCTCATCTTCCAATGTCCGACCCCCCAGATCCCTAAATTTTCACACTGAAGTGAAAAAGGATTTCGCGTGCAAGCTCTGCAACGCAAATCATTCCATACGGACTTGCCAAAGCTTTAAAAGGCTCACCCCCCATAGTCGATTAGCATTTGTGAAAAAGCACAAGATCTGCGTGAATTGTCTTGCTACATCTCACCAAATTCAGGACTGTGCAAGCAATTTCACATGCGTATATTGCCAGAAAAAGCATCATTCCATGCTTCATCTCCCCAAAGGCAATGCGCAACCCACTCGCTCCCCCAATCGATCATCTTCGACCACTTCTCTGGTTTCAACGGTTATCCAACAACCGAGCAAGAATTCCACCACTCATTCTCCCCTTTCCTATGCGCAACCCAGCATATGTTCAAGGCAAAGTACGCTCCCAGTACCAGCCCTTCAACCAAATAATGGCACCCACTCCCTTCTGCCTACGGCACTGGTGTCCATTACACATTTAGGAAAGTTGTTCAAAGTTCGAGCGTTGATCGATCAAGGCTCTCAGCGCACCTTCATTTCCTCGAAGGTCCAGAGACGCCTAAAATTGCCAATCGAGAAATCTAACCTCCAGATCTCGGGCCTGGGCGGACAGATTGTGAAAACCGCCAACCATATATGCTTCTTGACATTGGCAGTCCCTAAAACAAGCACAAACCTCCCCGTGCAAGCCATCGTGCTTCCAAAGTTAACGGAATGTCTCCCCCCTTCCAAAATAAACTCCCCAAATTTGAACGATTTCGCCACGCTAGATCTCGCTGATCCCAACCCCTTCGAGGCAGCGCAGATCGATATAGTGATTGGCAGTGATCTCATCCCGCAGATCATGCTCGAAGGTTTCCACCGAAATGTATGTGGCAGCTTACTCGCTCAACTTACAGTATTCGGTTGGATATTAAGCGGTCCAGTACCCCTGTCATCACCTTTGACAAATGTCGCCGTGGTGCCAAATCACCATACGCACACTGGTCCCGCCCTTCGAGAAAACCTTTCTACTCTCAAGGAAGCCCCTTCTGACGTAATTGCCGCTCTCAATCCCGTAGGGTTTCCACACAGGGAAATAAAGGCAAATCACGTCAAACACGCCATTCCTGCAAACTCAGACTCAAAACGGCAAACACCCCCCTTCGCTGCCAAACGTTTCGCCCCCCGCAGGATGGCTATCGCCCCCAATGAGACCGCGAAAAAGGGTAAAACACAAGCGTTGGCTCGGCGCCACGCGTCAATATGCACAGCAAGTGATGGAAACTGCATGCCCCTCGCATTTCCACATTGCACTCCCCCAAACAATAAACCTCGAGCGCCATTCCGAGTCAGTCGCCATTCCCGTGCGACCTGTTCCAAGCGCCTTCACTCCTCTGACGGCAACTCAGGCGAACCTCATCGCTTACACCCCACACCAACGATGTCAACATCATCACCTCTCACAATTGACATCTCCTCTTTTGCAGATCCGACGCTAGTGACCGACCCCGCAGTTGCCCCCAGACTGTCAGGCACGTCCGCACCGAGCATCACCCGCAAAGAGGTCCTAAGCACATTCCCCAGCGCTCCGTCATCGCTGATCGGCGAGAACTCCCCAGCCGTCAGCCCAGCAGCCCATCCTACAGCCAGGCAGTCGCGCATCACCATCCAGCCGTCGGCCGTAACCCCGGACGAGGCCCCGACACACATTTATGATTGCAATATGCAATGGCGGGCGCGATGTTCAGATGTACTGTGCTGTATTTAGTGATCTGTCAATCCCATCACTAATCCCAATCTTTCCTTCTCCTCTTGTATTAATGTTCCCACTATTTTCTGCTCCCCGGCTTCAGCCGGTCGTATCGTTTAATGTTTCGTGTACTCTTTTGTTACTTGTTCTTTGCACCTCACCCAATAAAGAACCCGCAAATCGAACCACGGCGTACTTTTATTTCTACCGCTCCGCACGAATCCGATTCAATATATATATAGTACACGGTTTCTTTTTTTATATTTTGATAATAATTAAATTATTTTATATGTCCACTGTTTTACAGCTTGGCTTGGATAATGAAGAGGTATTATAAGCCAATATTTTCTTAAAGTTGACTTTGAATCAACTTAAATTTCTTAAACCAATAGTACCGTAAGTTTTACTTACAAATGCTAAATGACTTCAGATACATAAATATGAATAATTTTTGCTTATAAAACAGAATGTACTATTGCCATCGTTTTGTATTAGACTTTTAAGCAATGAAGATTTAATTGGTTTACAACAGTAGTGCCCAAAATATTCTTATAGAAGAGCAAACACCAATACTTGTAAAGTTATAATAAAAATGAATTCAATTTGTGCACTAGACATGATTTAGTGGAAGATTTTCGATTTCGATGCTTCGCAACCTCTCATTTTGTGCGGTTTAGTGCAAAAGTGCGTGACACGGTTGCCACAATTGGTAACTTACTACCAAAATTGGTAACTTTTAAACTGTTTGGTAACTTGGTAACTTTATTTTCATTTTGGTAACTTTTGCTATCAAAAATTGATTTGAAGTAATAGACAAGAAAATGTGTTTTTTATTTATAAATTTATATCACATCTTGTTATATACATTAAATACGCAGCACTGGCAACAGTGCCTTCAGCCCGGTTCAATGGCAGCATTGTTGGCACACTTCAAGTATTCGGTTAACTAACATTGCGAACGTTTTGTGATACAGTTGAAAATTAGTATTCCAGGGTTAGTATTGAATTTGATATTTACTTTTAAAGAATTATGAAATAAATAAAATGAACCAGCTAGGGAGAGCCATGCTTAAAAATGTCAATTGCTTTTAAAATTTGTTTCACGACAATTCGTTTTGAATTAACCCGTTTGATTTTGCTGTTCTCGAACGCATGTGTGCCGAACTCAGTATTACAAATACTTTCCACTTTCTTGAGCCCCCATGAGCAGTTCTACATAGCGTGCATGATTCCTTCGGCATTTCAGTGATTTTTATTTTACTATGCTACAGATGTTATGCCTCTTGGAAAAAAGGAAAATATTTTTTGAACAAAAAGCGTTAAGTATTTGACAAATTTGTTCATAGTGACATAAAATAAGCCTGCCGAATGAAGAGAGTTGTCAGTATCTGGTTCACTTTATTTATTTCACTATGCTTTTAAAATGAAAAATTTTTTGTTTTGTATGTATCTATGTTATGAAATGTATTGTTTTGTATATTGTTTTTTATGTTTGAAATGTAACGGTGAAAATGATAGTAGTGCATGCATGTATAAACCGCTAGATTAAAGAAAAACCAAATTTTTGAAAAGATTGCCGCAACATTTTATGTTTATAATTGTTGATGTTGTAAAAATGAAATGTTGCGGCAATCCCTTCAAGTTTGGTGTTCCTTTAATCTAGCGGTTTATACATGCATGTACTGCTATAATTTTGACCGTAGGTGTACATGTGCTGATTTTACTAGTAAAGTGAACTATTTTTTGTACCTTTTTTATGAAATGCATTGTTTTGTATATTTTTTTGTTTTGTCAATGAAAAAATTGGCAACTTTTGGTAATTTTTTATGAAAGATTTTGGTAGAAAAAATTTTAGGCGAGTGGCAACCATGGTGCATGAGCCAACAAATTTTGAAGTTAGAGTGGGGCTAAATGGCGTCGCATCGAGGTCATAGTTCACAAAAAAGCTAGAAATTCGACAAATTGCTGCACAGCTGGTCAAAAGTTGCTCTTAGAGGGTTAAAACCTATTACTCACGCCACTAGTTCATTTCATTTTGAACATTTCTTTCAAACATATTTGCACCCCATCTCCAACCCTTAATGAGGCTCCCAAACAAAGTGGTCGTTTTTACAAAATAGGCTCCCACTGCTTCCAGGTGGCCCCCAGACGTGCCAAATGGATGACCGACACCCGTTTATTTTCCCTTCCGAATGTTTCTTCCAAACATATTGTACTGGGCTGCATATAAAGGCTTGGGCTGCGCAGCTACAAACAGGGCCGCGTATTAATGCGACGCACTGCAGTAAATACTAGCGCTAATCAGCCCAGCGCTAATCAGCCCAGCGCTAATCAGCCCAGCGCTAATCAGCCCAGCGCTAATCAAGCTAGACTTGTGCAGCAGGGAACAAGCAAGCGCTAGCTGTGTTTGTACGCACACTCGGCAGCCAACATGGTTGTTGTTGTTGGTGTGCTGAGCCATTCACGCAAGCGAAGGTGAGCGCAGAACTTTCGCGCTGCACTTGCGCTTCTCTTTCGCTGTACGTTTGTACTGCGCTAGCGCGGCGCTCTTGAATCGCATCTGCGTATCCAGCAGATAGTGGGGTGTGGCGGTGGTAGTGCACTTCGGCTGCACTGCACTTTATGACCTTGCGTAAAGTGTTGGTGGGATGCATTTCGGCTGTCGGCACTTGCATTCCAGGCAGGGTGTTGTTGTGTCGTGCAGCTGGGTAAGTCTTTGCTGCTCTGGCTGCTGCATTCCACCAACCACGTAAAGATCACCCCATTGCACCATATTTTGCCGCATTTCTGCAAAGAAGTGGGGTGATCTGCTGGAAGTCGGGTGATCAGGCGATTATGCGCTGTTGCTGCCAAATTTGCTTTATAAGCGGCCGCAGCGGTATGATCGAGGATTAGTTGCGGAGGAGTAGTTGCTGATAGCCGATGAGGAGTGGGAGATCGTAAGGTCGAGGCGCGTAGAGTGGTGGTCAACAAATTGACCGGTGCCGTGTCGTTTGTGGCTTTCGAAATTGGCCTTTGGAATTTCGCGAGGCCCAATAGTGGTTCAAGACAGTGGGGCAGCCGAAAAATAAATTGGTGAAGTGCGTGGACAAGTGGCTAAAACAATGGCCTAGTTGGGAGCCAACAAATCTTAAGTGCCAATGGCGTGAAAACATTTTGGTTAGGCTAAAACTCGCCAGACAAAGTTGTGATTTTAAAACCTAAATTCAAAAATGCGTGTGAAAAAAAAAAAACTACTTCGAACTTGCCACCCAAACATTCGTAACGCCAAATAGGCAAATTTTAAATTAGCCCCAAGAGCAAAAGAGAAAAAAGAGAAAAAAAAAAAAAAGCTCCTTAAACTTTTGCCAAACTATGAAACTATTCAAAAGAAAAAAAAATGTAATAGTTCAAACAAAATCTAGTAAACATTGTGCTAGCTAAAACTGAATAAAACTACTAATTGTGAGTGAAAAGTCGACGAAAGGTACTGAAGATCTAATACTGTTGCGGTCCCGGGAATGCTGACGAAAAGGCCGAAGCGAGTTAGTCATCGTTGGAGTCCGGAGAAGCTGCCCTAATGCTACCAGGATCTTCGATGAGTGCTAAGTGTTGCTGAAATTCCCCCCCCCTTAATAAAACTAATAAAGATATGTTTAAATAAATATGTGCGACATATTTCTTATTTTTTTCTAAAATTTTGTTTAAAATTAAATTTGCTAATCTCTAACCTATCCAAAAGTTGAGTAAAAGTTATTAATAATATTATTAATTAATTATATTAATATTAAAATTTTGATATTAAATCTGGACTCTCTATTTATAAAAAGAAAAAAAAATATATATATATGAAAATAGGATTATTATTACTAAAATAGTATTTTTTTTTCATATAAATTTTATTATTAAAACTTGAACTTCCAAGCCTGTACACCAGTGGGAAAAACCTTAATGCTTAAGTTAATAATTTTTAGGTTAAATTTTGATTATCTACTGGGAACATAAGAAGAAAAAAAAAAAAAAAAAAAAAAAAAAACAAAATGAAAATCTTGACAAAGAGGGTATTTCTTCTTACGATTTTATGTTTAAAATGGATTTTTTACGTAATAAGAAATTATAACTAAAATATGAAGGTACCTTACGTAAACTTACGCTAACAAAAAAAAAAAAAAAAAAAAAAAAAAAAAAAAATTTTTTTTGCAAAAGAGAAAAAAAAGGGAGGGAGAAAATAATGTTTTTTTTAAAGCGAATTAAAAGAAAGGGAAATCGATAAAAGTGGAAAAAAATAAATAAGTAAATATATATAAAATAAATTAATTTAGTTATATCGGGGAAAACGCACGCACACCTTAATATATTTTCTTCCCGTAAAAATTAATATAGCAACATGTTCCTGAAAACGCGCATCATGTCGCTGGGCCCAACGCATCGATGGAGCGAGAAAAGCCGTGAGTGAACACTTAAAATTTTAAATATATTTTAATATAGGTTTTAGTGCGTTATTTAAAAGAAAAAAAAAAAAGGAAAAAAAAAAAAGAAAAATCGTTTCTTTGTTTGATTTTTAAAGTATTTAGTTTTTTCCTTTCGCTGAAATTTTGGTAAAAAAATTTTTTTTTCTCTCATAAAAATTATTTGGTTATGTTTTGATTATATAACTAATCACCTTTGAATTTAAAGTGTTTAAAACGAGAAGAAAGAAAAAAAAAAGAAAAAAAAAGAAAGAGAAAAAGGTTATTTTCTAAACAATTTTTTTATTCTAAGAATTGTTGCTAAACATTTTTTTTAAATTTAACAACTAAAAAGTATGCCCAAAATTACATATATTATTTGTAAAAAAAAAAATATATATATATAGCTGGGAAATTAGTTTAAGAACCTTGGATTTTGTATTAGGTTAAGATTATTAAATAAAAGTTGTTATAATGATTGTTTAAGCTAAGGAAAACGTTTGGTCTAATTATGAAATGGGGTAAGGAGGGTTGATTTTTCCGATTGGGTTTCCAAATTTCACCTTAGGAAACAAAAGGTAGGGCGGGTAAAGAGCATCCCGTTCAAGAGGCGATGCTGTGGAATTGAAACAACAGCAGCAATGGTACTTGCTGCCGTGTCCGTCCGTAATGTCAGGAGGTAAAGCGTGTGTACAAAAATAATTGTATGTTAGTGTAAGCGTGTAGGTATAGGCAGTTCTGTTTTCCTGGGTACAAGAAACCTATGCTGACCGGTAGTAGGCGGCTAGGTCGTCGTTGCGATGATTGCTGGTTTAGCTCAAAGGAGTTGCAGGTGAGGCGGTATGGCTGCTGAGCGGGTTTGTTGTAGGTGAACCCACGCCAGCTGAAGCTACGGGATACTCCAAGCAAGGTACACGCGTACAACAAGACCCACTGGCCCCGTAGTCATACTCGCGCTCACCGACCGAGTGTAGAGAGCCGGCAGATAAGCAAGAAGAGGACGACTAGTGGTGACCTGCCACAAGGACTGTGGAGGTGCAGCGGCGGCAGAAGCAAAAGGCCAGAAATCCAACCGCTATACCTACCGATCTAAATTCGTGGCGCTCAGCGTGAGGCATGCCACATGTCGGTACATACAAACACCTACTAGGAAATGGCGCCCAACGTGAGGCCGCTACGAACGTGGGCCATGCCGTATGATCGACCGCACGCATACACATAACAGAAAATGGCGCCCAACGTGGGGCCGCTACGTACGTGGGGCCGCTACGTAAGTGGGGCCGAATTTTACCATAGGGTAATTGTCCGTCGGTCCGTTTGGCTTTTTGAAGCATTGCGTTTGTTAGGCATGCTTGGATTTTTGAGGTTTTGGTTGAATACTAGAACCTCTTACCACTGCCTACGAACGTTGAATCGCTTCGAAAAGAATTTTTTTTTGCAATCGGATGGTTTTCTTTATTAGCTTCATGCTTTGGATTCTTAGCACAGCCTCAACTAAATGTTGGCTGAGCTAACCGGCATGGATGCTGAAGGGAAAACCGATATGCTTGAGTTTACATATATATATATATTTGGTTTCATTTTTATTAAATGTTGCTAAATTTTCGTTTTGCGATAGCGTTGCAGTGCGGATTTTTTTTAAGCCCGTGGTAGTAGCTTATAACCTCATTGCAAATGCATTTGATCGTTGAAGCGAGCTGTTAGTTGTTTCATTTTCCTCCGGAAAATCTCCTTACACCCTTCATACAGACCAAACTAGAAAGTTATATCGTTTGATTGATTTTTTTTTGGCAATTGATGATTTTGTTTAATCTTATCTTATCTTTATCTTTACCGTTATCTTTATCTTTATCTGGTTGGTACATTTTGAGAGTTTGTTGGTACAAAAATTATATCTTTATCTTTAATTCTTTTGCGGTTCGATTTTTTTTTGGTTTGGTTTTGCGAATTTTTGGCTGGTGCTACAATTTTTTTTGGTTGATGAATTTTTGGATTTGAAGTTTTTATTTTTTTTGTTGGTACAACACAGTTGTTTGAATAAAGATGTCGCTGAGACACAGTACTGACAATTTGACTATGCAATCGGTTTGCACATTATGCCGTGCGATTTTTATTGAAGGCAGTGATGTATTACGGACGGCGTGTAGCCATACTTTCCACAGATCGTGTCTCTTAAACTACTTGAAGCGTAATTCGTCATGTCCACAATGTCGAGCTGCGTGTAGCAGTCGAGAATTTGTGAAAGCTTCAGCCAAGTCTACTGGTATGCAAACGCGATCGCAAGCAAATCCGTCAGAGGAAGCGGAAGACCCTCGTCCATCCACATCGCAAGCAGCAGCAGCAGCAGCGCAGATGTCTGGCACGCCAACTCGATCCAGTAATGCGGTTGCCGATGCAGCAGCCAATGGGGCAAGTGACCTTTCAGACGAAAGCCGAATCAGAAGTGTGGTGGGAGCTATTGTGTCAGCTAGGCAAGCCACAATTCTGGATGGATTGGAAACACGAGTGACACAGCTGATTGAAGGAAAGCTAGAGGCTAGCTTGAGTAATGTGTTGAGCAGGTTGAATTTGCAAGGTGCACAACGTGAGCACAACCAATTTTCAGCTCACAATTCAACACCAACATTTCCGCAAGAGTTGCCGTATGCACACAACAACAACAACAACCGTGATGGTCAGGTTCCGGTTCCGTTTCGCGTCAGTGACGGATCGACCGTCACCAATTCAGGCAGAATTGCGCTTCTTATCTCGAGTTGGGATATCAAGTTTGATGGTGGTCCTAAATTGTCAGTAGATAATTTTATCTTTAGGATTGAATTGCAGGTTATAGATACCCTAGGTGGGGATTTTAGTTTATTGTGCGAGCACGTACAAAGTTTGTTTGTTAACGAGGCCAAGGATTGGTATTGGAGATACCGGCGTTCAGTAGACAGGATCGAATGGTCGTCGTTATGTCAAGCTCTGCGTACTCATTTTGGGGAGCACAAGACAGATACAGATATCAAAGAGGCCATGCGCAGCAGATGCCAAGGCGCCGCTGAATCATTCGATGAATATCGAAACGCAGTTTTGCGAATATCTGAAAACCTTAAATCACCGATATCTGAATCTGAGCTTGTCGAAATTCTACAAAGAGGCTTACGACCGCGTATTCGACAGCAGTTGCTGTACGTCAACATTAACTCAATGGCCGAATTGCGTCGACTTTGTCTAAAAGGCGAAAGTCTGCAAAACGAAATTGCAAAGTCGAGCGTTGCACATTCCTTACCGAATCCGCGAGGTAATTTTCCGCGTCGCCAAGTAAATGAAGTTGAAGTTAAAGTTGATTTTGATAATGCATTAGATATGGCGGATTTAGATGACAACGAAGTCAAAATGGAGGTAGAAGAAGTTACTAGACGTAGTACTATAAAATTAGTTTGTTGGAATTGCCGCAAAGACGGTCACAGATATTTTGATTGTTTAGAAGCTCGTTCGATATTTTGTTATGGATGTGGTGCGGTAGGCGAATACAAGCCAAATTGTAAGAAATGCAATCCGGGAAACGCGAAAGCGAGCGAGGATCGGTATGCGAGTCCTCGCTACGACGTAAATCAACGGAAATAAATGCATCGCATATGCCACCGGCTCACGAGGATTCAATAGAAACTAAGCTAGATGAATGTAAGCGTAATGAAATTATTTCTTATGAAGATAGGTTAAAAAAATATGAAGCAATACGAAATCGAATTTTTAACAGGGAATCAGTAGTAGAGACAGCAATCCCGCAAAGAACATCAACGCGTATGAGTAATTTTTGGCAGAAGGTGAAGCAACAACGAAGGCATGTTGCCAATATTTGTGCGATTGAGCATAAGCCATTCGACTCGCGTCCATATGTCAAAATCAAGCTTTTTGACAAATCACACCTTGGTTTGCTTGACAGTGGGGCGCAAGTTTCATGCATTGGTGGTCCGTTAGCAAAAGAATTTTGCGAAAGAAAGGAATTCAGGCAGCACAAAACAACAGTAAAAACTGCTGATGGCAGGAAACAAGTAGTTTTTGGAATTTTCCCAATTGAAATACAATTTAAGGCGCAGAAAGCACTTATTAATTTTTATGTAGTACCAAATTTATCGCAAGAACTTATCTTAGGCGTAGATTTTTGGAGAGCGTTTCAGATTGCGCCAGATATCATAGCTCAAATTGATATCTGCGCAAACGAGAAGAAGGCAGATGAGAATTTGATTGTTTTGACAGATCAGCAGAAGAGAAGTTTGGAGACAGTAAAGAAGTCATTTCCATCATGTGAAGTTGAGGGGTTAGGAAAAACAACCCTCATGGAACACATAATCGAAGTTGAGCCGAATGTCCGTCCGATTAAGCAGAGATATTTTCCGATTTCTCCGGCAATTGAGAAGTTAGTGCACAAGGAGATCGATGAAATGTTGAGCCTTGGGGTAATAGAAGAGTCCCCTAATAGTCCGTGGTCCAGTCCTGTCGTGTTAGTCCGCAAGGGAGAAAAAGTCCGTCTGTGTCTAGATTCGCGAAAAGTCAATGCAGTCACAATCAAGGACGCATATCCGCTACCGCATATTGAAGGTATTTTGAGCAGATTGCCAAAAGCCAAATTCATATCTTCGCTCGACCTTCGTCGTGCATTTTGGCAAATTCCGCTAGCTGAATCGTCCCGCGATTACACTTGTTTTACGGTGCCTAATCGGCCTTTATATCGTTATTGCGTTATGCCTTTTGGCTTGTGCAATGCGCCACAAGCATTGTGTCGTTTGATGGATCGAGTAATCCCTCCTCAACTGAAAGACCAAGTTTTCGTGTATTTAGATGATCTCCTAATTGTGTCTGAAACCTTCGCTGATCATCTGTCTGTTCTCGCTGAAGTAGCGCACCACTTAAGAAAAGCCGGCTTGACGATTAATGTTGACAAAAGCAAGTTCTGCATAAAGGAGGTAAAATATCTGGGCTACATTGTAGGTGACGGTACACTTCGTACTGACCCGGAGAAAGTGTCAGCCATACACGATTATCCGCCACCAACTACAGTGAAAAGCTTGCGTCGATTTTTAGGTATGACTGGCTGGTACCGTCGTTTCATTGATAATTACGCAGCCATAACAACTCCGCTTACCAATCTTTTAAAGAAAGGTAAAGGATTCGATTGGTCAACAGAAGCTCAGAACGCGTTGGATGTTTTGAAAGAAAAACTAACGTCCGCGCCAGTGTTAGCCAATCCGGACTACAACAAGCCATTCATCATACAATGCGACGCTAGTACACTAGGGTTAGGAGCAGTTTTAGCTCAGAAAACTGCTGAGGGAGTCGAAGTACCGATTGCGTATTTCTCGCGCAAACTGAACAAAGCGCAGAGTAACTATAGCGTTACGGAGCTAGAATGTCTTGCGGCATTGTTGAGCTTGAAGAAATTCCGAGCGTACGTAGAAGGCCAGGAATTCACTATTGTGACGGACCATGCAAGTTTGCAGTGGCTCATGCGACAGCCGGATTTGTCTGGTAGACTCGCACGCTGGTCTTTGAAGCTTCAGGGCTTTAAATTTAAAATTGAGCACCGACGTGGCTCCCAAAATGTTGTGCCTGATTGCTTGTCGCGACAAGAATTTGAAAATAACGCATGCGAAATTGAAGCTCTACCCATTGTCGACTTGGAATCTCCAGCTTTTGAGTCTGCGAATTACCTTGATTTGAAGCAGCGAATTTCTGAAAACGAAGCACGATTGCCTGATCTGCGTATTGTTGGCAAACACGTTTACAAACGCAACGAATTCGCAGATGGTAACCCTGAACGGGAAGTATCAAATTGGAAGCTGTGGCTACCAAAAGAATTAATTGCAGAAGCAATTAGTAGTGCTCATTGTCCTCCAAATAAATGTCACGGTGGTATAGGCAAAACACTAAAGCACTTGCGGAAAAATTTGTTTTGGCCGAATATGGTTGCCGACGTCAAGGACTTTATTGGCAAATGTACAGTTTGTGGGCAGAGCAAAGCTCCAAACCGAATTCTACGTCCGCCAATGTCTGGTCAATACAGTACGCAACGTCCTTTTCAAAAATTATATATTGATTTGTTAGGTCCTTATCCGCGTTCGAAACAAGGCAATGTGGCTATACTTATTGTCCTCGATCATTTGACAAAATTTCCGCTGTTGAAAGCCATTAGGAAAGCCAACTCCAATGTCATTTGCGATTTTCTGCGCGAAAATGTCTTCAGTGTATTCGGGACGCCCGAAATAATTCTAACCGACAATGGTAAACAATTCAAGTCTACACATTTCAACGGATTCTTAAAAGAGCGAGGCGTACGGCACATGTTCACTGCGCTGTATAGTCCCCAAGCGAACGCTAGCGAGCGTGTTAATAGATCCATTCTGGTAGGCATCCGGTCATATATTGGCAAAGACCAAACGACTTGGGACCGCAATTTGGCTAATATAGCAGAAGCATTGCGCAGCGCTTATCACCAAACTATCGGCTGCTCGCCATACTTTGCGTTGACGGGTCAACAAATGTTGTCGCACGGACGCGACTATGAGTTGGTGCGAAAGCTGCAATCATTTGAAGATACGGTGATAGAAAGGCAGGACAAAATCAAGCTAATACGCGAAGCCTTAAGCGCCAATATTGCTAAAGCGTATGAGACCTCTGCAAATCGTTACAACTTACGTAGTTCGACGAAACAGTTCGAGATAGGCGACACAGTATTTAGGCGTAATTTTGTTCTTAGCGATGCAAGCAAACGATTTTGTGCTAAATTTGCTCCCAAATTTTTAAAGGCAAAAGTTATAGGCAAGAAGGGTAACAATATGTACGAGCTGGAAGATGAAGAAACTGGGAAGCGAGAGATTTACCATAGGAAGGACATACAGGAAAGGAAAATTTAATTCGCATCCCTTTTCCAAAACTTGCAGCTGTGCCGCAATTTTTGTGTTGTACTGGGCTGCATATAAAGGCTTGGGCTGCGCAGCTACAAACAGGGCCGCGTATTAATGCGACGCACTGCAGTAAATACTAGCGCTAATCAGCCCAGCGCTAATCAGCCCAGCGCTAATCAGCCCAGCGCTAATCAGCCCAGCGCTAATCAAGCTAGACTTGTGCAGCAGGGAACAAGCAAGCGCTAGCTGTGTTTGTACGCACACTCGGCAGCCAACATGGTTGTTGTTGTTGGTGTGCTGAGCCATTCACGCAAGCGAAGGTGAGCGCAGAACTTTCGCGCTGCACTTGCGCTTCTCTTTCGCTGTACGTTTGTACTGCGCTAGCGCGGCGCTCTTGAATCGCATCTGCGTATCCAGCAGATAGTGGGGTGTGGCGGTGGTAGTGCACTTCGGCTGCACTGCACTTTATGACCTTGCGTAAAGTGTTGGTGGGATGCATTTCGGCTGTCGGCACTTGCATTCCAGGCAGGGTGTTGTTGTGTCGTGCAGCTGGGTAAGTCTTTGCTGCTCTGGCTGCTGCATTCCACCAACCACGTAAAGATCACCCCATTGCACCATATTTTGCCGCATTTCTGCAAAGAAGTGGGGTGATCTGCTGGAAGTCGGGTGATCAGGCGATTATGCGCTGTTGCTGCCAAATTTGCTTTATAAGCGGCCGCAGCGGTATGATCGAGGATTAGTTGCGGAGGAGTAGTTGCTGATAGCCGATGAGGAGTGGGAGATCGTAAGGTCGAGGCGCGTAGAGTGGTGGTCAACAAATTGACCGGTGCCGTGTCGTTTGTGGCTTTCGAAATTGGCCTTTGGAATTTCGCGAGGCCCAATAGTGGTTCAAGACAGTGGGGCAGCCGAAAAATAAATTGGTGAAGTGCGTGGACAAGTGGCTAAAACAATGGCCTAGTTGGGAGCCAACAAATCTTAAGTGCCAATGGCGTGAAAACATTTTGGTTAGGCTAAAACTCGCCAGACAAAGTTGTGATTTTAAAACCTAAATTCAAAAATGCGTGTGAAAAAAAAAAAACTACTTCGAACTTGCCACCCAAACATTCGTAACGCCAAATAGGCAAATTTTAAATTAGCCCCAAGAGCAAAAGAGAAAAAAGAGAAAAAAAAAAAAAAAGCTCCTTAAACTTTTGCCAAACTATGAAACTATTCAAAAGAAAAAAAAATGTAATAGTTCAAACAAAATCTAGTAAACATTGTGCTAGCTAAAACTGAATAAAACTACTAATTGTGAGTGAAAAGTCGACGAAAGGTACTGAAGATCTAATACTGTTGCGGTCCCGGGAATGCTGACGAAAAGGCCGAAGCGAGTTAGTCATCGTTGGAGTCCGGAGAAGCTGCCCTAATGCTACCAGGATCTTCGATGAGTGCTAAGTGTTGCTGAAATTCCCCCCCCCTTAATAAAACTAATAAAGATATGTTTAAATAAATATGTGCGACATATTTCTTATTTTTTTCTAAAATTTTGTTTAAAATTAAATTTGCTAATCTCTAACCTATCCAAAAGTTGAGTAAAAGTTATTAATAATATTATTAATTAATTATATTAATATTAAAATTTTGATATTAAATCTGGACTCTCTATTTATAAAAAGAAAAAAAATATATATATATATGAAAATAGGATTATTATTACTAAAATAGTATTTTTTTTTCATATAAATTTTATTATTAAAACTTGAACTTCCAAGCCTGTACACCAGTGGGAAAAACCTTAATGCTTAAGTTAATAATTTTTAGGTTAAATTTTGATTATCTACTGGGAACATAAGAAGAAAAAAAAAAAAAAAAAAAAAAAAAAACAAAATGAAAATCTTGACAAAGAGGGTATTTCTTCTTACGATTTTATGTTTAAAATGGATTTTTTACGTAATAAGAAATTATAACTAAAATATGAAGGTACCTTACGTAAACTTACGCTAACAAAAAAAAAAAAAAAAAAAAAACAAAAAAAAAAAAAAAAAAAAAAAAAAAAAAAATTTTTTTTGCAAAAGAGAAAAAAAAGGGAGGGAGAAAATAATGTTTTTTTTAAAGCGAATTAAAAGAAAGGGAAATCGATAAAAGTGGAAAAAAATAAATAAGTAAATATATATAAAATAAATTAATTTAGTTATATCGGGGAAAACGCACGCACACCTTAATATATTTTCTTCCCGTAAAAATTAATATAGCAACATGTTCCTGAAAACGCGCATCATGTCGCTGGGCCCAACGCATCGATGGAGCGAGAAAAGCCGTGAGTGAACACTTGAAATTTTAAATATATTTTAATATAGGTTTTAGTGCGTTATTTAAAAGAAAAAAAAAAAAGGAAAAAAAAAAAAGAAAAATCGTTTCTTTGTTTGATTTTTAAAGTATTTAGTTTTTTCCTTTCGCTGAAATTTTGGTAAAAAAATTTTTTTTTCTCTCATAAAAATTATTTGGTTATGTTTTGATTATATAACTAATCACCTTTGAATTTAAGGTGTTTAAAACGAGAAGAAAGAAAAAAAAAAGAAAAAAAAAGAAAGAGAAAAAGGTTATTTTCTAAACAATTTTTTTATTCTAAGAATTGTTGCTAAACATTTTTTTTAAATTTAACAACTAAAAAGTATGCCCAAAATTACATATATTATTTGTAAAAAAAAAAATATATATATATAGCTGGGAAATTAGTTTAAGAACCTTGGATTTTGTATTAGGTTAAGATTATTAAATAAAAGTTGTTGTAATGATTGTTTAAGCTAAGGAAAACGTTTGGTCTAATTATGAAATGGGGTAAGGAGGGTTGATTTTTCCGATTGGGTTTCCAAATTTCACCTTAGGAAACAAAAGGTAGGGCGGGTAAAGAGCATCCCGTTCAAGAGGCGATGCTGTGGAATTGAAACAACAGCAGCAATGGTACTTGCTGCCGTGTCCGTCCGTAATGTCAGGAGGTAAAGCGTGTGTACAAAAATAATTGTATGTTAGTGTAAGCGTGTAGGTATAGGCAGTTCTGTTTTCCTGGGTACAAGAAACCTATGCTGACCGGTAGTAGGCGGCTAGGTCGTCGTTGCGATGATTGCTGGTTTAGCTCAAAGGAGTTGCAGGTGAGGCGGTATGGCTGCTGAGCGGGTTTGTTGTAGGTGAACCCACGCCAGCTGAAGCTACGGGATACTCCAAGCAAGGTACACGCGTACAACAAGACCCACTGGCCCCGTAGTCATACTCGCGCTCACCGACCGAGTGTAGAGAGCCGGCAGATAAGCAAGAAGAGGACGACTAGTGGTGACCTGCCACAAGGACTGTGGAGGTGCAGCGGCGGCAGAAGCAAAAGGCCAGAAATCCAACCGCTATACCTACCGATCTAAATTCGTGGCGCTCAGCGTGAGGCATGCCACATGTCGGTACATACAAACACCTACTAGGAAATGGCGCCCAACGTGAGGCCGCTACGAACGTGGGCCATGCCGTATGATCGACCGCACGCATACACATAACAATATCTACCCGGTATCTCCAAGTTTTAATGGGACTGCCATACAAAATTGGCCATTTTCTATGCCATTGGCTCCCCACTTGTAAATGTAGTAGCAACGAACATTAAATAATATTGTTACGAAAGTGAGTTCACTAATTTCGTCTTTCTGGATTGTGATTGAAAACTAAAACACAATTCAATTACTTACCTACTTACTTACTTACTTAACTGGCCATAACAACCCGTTATCGGGTTACGGCCTGCCGCAAAACTTCTCTCCAGGCGCCTCTGCTTCGCGCGCGCCTTCTCCAGTTGGTCACACCAAGAGATACCAGGGCCTCTTCCACTTGGTCCTTCCACCGGAGACACGGCCTCCCTCTTCGCCGTCGACCTCCAACCATCGCATCGAATACCTTTTTCGCCGGAGCTTCGTCGTCCATGCGGCAGACATGACCGAGCCAGCGTAGCCGCTGGATGTTAATTCGCTGCGCTACGTCCATGTCCTTATACAGCTCATACAGCTCGTTATTGGTTCGTATGCGATAGTCGTCACCAACCCGAACAGGGCCGAAGATTTTGCGAAGCACCTTCCTCTCGAACACTCCAAGGGCCGCTATGTCGTTTCGTGTCATTGTCCATGCTTCAGCGCCATAGAGGAGCACGGGCAAGATAAGCGTCCTATAGAGTGAAAGTTTTGTCGGTCGAGAGAGGTCTCTACTTCTCAATTGCCTACCGAGACCGTAGTAGCACCTGTTGGCAAAAGTTATCCTTCGCTTTATCTCCAGACTGACATCATTGCTGCTGTTGATGGCGGTGCCAAGGTAGACGAATTCCTTGACAACTTCAAAAGCATACCTGTCGGCCTAGACGTGAGACCCTAGCCGCTGCGAGTCCCTGCGTGTAGACAGCATATACTTCGTCTTGGCCTCATTTACCACAAGACCCATTTTGGCAGATTCTCTTTCGATAGCCGCAAAGGCAGCGGTGACATCTCGCTTGTTACGTCCGATGACATCAATATCATCAGCGTAAGCAAGGAGCTGGACACTTTTGTTGAAAATTGTGCCATTACGATGTACACCGGCCTTGCGCAGAACACTCTCCATGGTGAAGTTGAAGAGGTCGCAGGACAAAGGATCGCCCTGTCTGAAACCTCGAACGGTATCAAAGGGGTCGGAGAGGTCACTTCCAACCTTAACGGAGCTGCGCGTATTGCTCAACGTCGCTCTGCAAAGTCTAACGAGCTTTGCAGGGATACCAAGTTCAGACAATGCGGCATATAGGCGATCCCTTATCGGGCTATCGAATGCTGCCTTGTAATCGATGAAGAGATGGTGTGTATCGATTTGATTCTCATGGGTCTTCTCCAGGACTTGGCGTAGAGTGAATATCTGGTCGATGGTGGACTTACCAGGTCTAAAGCCGCACTGATAAGGTCCAATCAGCGCCTTGGCGAGTGGCTTTAGTCTTTCACATAATACGCTCGTCAGGACCTTGTATGCAATGGGAAGTAGGCTGATACCCCTGTAGTTGGCGCATATTGTTGGGTCGCCTTTCTTCAGCACAGGACAAAGGGCACTGAGGTTCCAATCGTTGGGCATTCGTTCCTCCAGCCATATTTTGCAAATGAGCTGATGCATGCACCCAATCAGCTCACCGCCGCCGGCCTTGAACAATTCAGCTGGTAGCCCATCCGGCCCTGCAGCTTTGTTGTTCTTGAGTCGCTGGATAGCGACCCGGACCTCGTCATGGCTGGGCGGTGGCACATCCACACCGTCGTCGTCGATTGGTGCCATCTGGACATCTTCACCACTGGCGGTATTGTTCCCTTCGTCGCCTGCGAGCAGCTTGGTGAAGTGCTCCTTCCACAACCTCAGCACACCCTGCGCATCCGTAACCAGATCCCCGTTTTCGTCTCTGCAAGAAGATGCCCCGGGCTTAAATCCTTCCGTGAGACGCTTAACTTTTTTTCTTCCTCTCCTCTCTTTCTTCCTCTCCTCCCGGTATTTTTCTGTCATGGCTCGCGTGGCGGCCGACTGCAGGGTCTTCTTGTATGCAGCATTCTTCACTGCAGTGGCTGCGCGACACTCTTCATCGTACCATTGGTTTTTTGGTGGTGGGCGTCGAAAACCAAGGACATTTTCTGCGGCGGCGCGCATAGAGTGGGATAAGTGAGCCCATAATCCGCCGATGTCATCAGGTGGAGAGGGGGAGCGACCGAGCTGGTTGGAGAGTTGAGCGGAGTAGGCTTCGGCTACCCCTTGTGATCGCAGCTTACTGATGTCCAGCTTTCTTCGCAAACTAGGTTGTGCGGTCTTCGCTGCGCAAAGACGCATGCGTACCTTGGCTGCAACAAGGTAGTGGTCCGAGTCGATGTTGGGTCCTCGGAACGTGCGCACATCTAGAATGCTAGAAGCATGCCTTCCATCAATCACAATGTGATCAATCTGGTTGCGGGTGGATTAATCGGGGGATAACCAGGTGGCCTTGTGGATATCGAGGTGCTGGAATCTGGTGCTACTAACTACCATGTTTCGTGCCGCGGCGAAATCGATCAGCCTCAGACCGTTGTTCGCAGTGGTCCCATGGAGGCTGAACTGCCCGACAGTGGGGCCAAAGATGCCTTCTCGCCCGACATTTGCGTTGAAGTCCCCGAGGACAATTTTGACGTCGTGGGCCGGGCACCTGTCGTAGACATCCTCGAGCTTCGCATAGAAGGCATCCTTGGTCGCATCGTCCTTCTCTTCCGTCGGGGCGTGCGCGCAAATTAGGCTGATGCTAAAGTATTTAGCTTTGATGCGGATCGAAGCCAGCCGTTCGTTCACCGGAGTGAACCGAGAGACGTGGTGGCGAAGTCTCTTGCTGACCACAAATCCGCAGCCAAATTCGCGCTTTTCCGCATGGCAGCTGTACTAGATATCGCAGTCTGCTCGCTTGGAGCAACCTTGTCCTGTCCATCGCATTTCCTGGATGGCGGTGATGTCAGCCTTACATTTCGTGAGGGCTTCCGCCAGTTGGATAGAGGCACCTTCCCTATAGAGGGTCCAGACATTCCAGGTGCATATCCTCAAATCATGGTCCTTGAATCGTTTGCTGTGGTCGTCAACATTGTGGGTTCCTTCCGAGGCTTGCATTTTGGCTTTCATTGGTAGATGATTTTCCGTGGCGGGCACCAAACCCTGCGCACAACCCAAATTCTAAGTCCTGGGGATTGGACTCGCTGCACACATTAGTTCACTATTCAGCGGATGCCAAATAGCTATCCAGAAGGGCCGCGCGGAGGCTGTGCATCAGCTTGGATTGGACAGGGACAAGGATCGTTCTGGCGATCGCCAAGTTGAACGCAATCAGAGACTTTACCTTGTATGTCCGCTCCTTCCTTCCACACACAATTCAATTACTAAGCGCAAAACGCAGTCAAAAACCAATAATAAGTTTATTTACAAACTTTACACTTTTGTTGTCTCTACACTTGCTACCACTTTGCTTGTTCAAAGGACAGTCTTCCCGGCTGCCTTTTATATTATCTGCTTATCGCACCAATTGTTCTGGCACATTCCAATTGGCGTATCTCTCGATCGTTCTCGTACATCCCATTACCATCGCGACCCATCATGCCATATCGAAGCATCCTTGCCATAGCAAGTCGGCCGTACTCTAACGTGCGTGTCTAAAAGTATGCCCG
Organism: Melieria omissa; assembly: GCA_963971225.1. Lineage (NCBI taxonomy): Eukaryota > Metazoa > Arthropoda > Insecta > Diptera > Ulidiidae > Melieria > Melieria omissa. The sequence continues at coordinate 48,093,527 of OZ020269.1, read as the reverse complement.
TAAAACATCCACGCATAGTACAGCGACAGAGTGCCTCATCGTTACACTGCCCACCACTTAGATTTGTTCGTCTCGAACAAGTGCCGACGCTCCGCCGGAATAAGACGCTAGACGCTCCAAATGGACTACTTTTAGCCTAGCGTTTCTGTTGAAGCAGCGTTGTACCCTGTACAACACGTCATTAATCCTGGTCACGACCTTGTACGGTCCTTTCCATGACGTTTGAAGTTTTGAAGGCAAACCTTTCCTCCGCTGCGGGTTGTAAAGCATTACCAGATCGCCTTCTTGGAACCCTGCTGTGTTAGCCCGTAAATCATATCTGGCTTTCATCTTATCGCTGACCAGCTGGATACGGTCCCTTATAAACTGGTGGATTTCTTCCAGTTCCAACCGCTTATTGACTGCGTAATCAGTCCTAGCGTCTTCCGTCGCGCTGACCACTCCGAACTTCAAGTCAGCAGGCAACCTCAGCTCCGTGCCGAACACTGCTCGGGCTGGAGTGAGTGATGTCGTATCGTGCGGAACTGACCTATACGCTATCCGACACAGTGGAATCGTGTCGCGAGTCCCAATCCTTTTGATTCCTGCCTACCACTTTCCGCAGATATTCTTCCAGTGTCCGATTGAATCGTTCTACCATGCCGTCGGACTGCGGATGCAAAGGAGTGGTGCGAGTTTTTCTTATTCCTAGTAGCTCACACACTTCCTTGATTACCGCAGACTCGAAATTCCGGCCTTGATCCGAGTGCAACTCCAGTGGAACTCCAAACCTGGCCACCCAGTTGTTTACAAGCATTTCCGCAACCGTGGTGGCCTCCTGGTTAGGAATGGGATACACTTCGGACCATTTGCTAAAATAGTCCCTTACCACCAGCACATATTTGTTGCCTTGAGTGGTAATTGGGAATGGCCCGGCGACATCCATAGCAATTCGCTCGAAGGGCGCTCCCATGTTGTACTGCTGCATGGGGCGTCGAGATCTTCTTGTCGGCCCTTTCGCAGCCGAACATCGGCTCTTAATCCAATCGGCTACAGACTCCTGGTATCCTACCCCATAGAATCGTCTTTTTATTTTGGCGACAGTTTTAGTGATGCCTAACTGCCCTCCGCTAGAGTCGTTATGGTGTGCCTCGATGATCCTGCATTAGAGGATTGTTGATCCGGCCATCGTCACTCTCCCACTCGCAATATAGGCAGCCATCAGACAGCCGCAGACTTTGCCACTGTGCCCAGTAAGCTTTCGCGATCGGGCTTTTACCGGCCATCTCTTGCCAGTCCGGACGTGCGCCTTGCTCCTTGCCTATGACGATTTTTGCAAGATCCTCGCGCTGGTCCTTTTGTATCCTCTCCGAAGACCACTCTTCCTCTGCCATAACGCCTACCAATCGGACGTCCACTATCTGCTCTTTGCTTTTGGCTCGCGAACAATGCCTGCATTCGGTTTTGCACGGACGGCGTGACAAGGCATCGGCATTTCCATGGCTGCTTCCCTTTCGCTGCTCTACCGTGTAGTCGTAGCTCTGCAGCACGGCGAAACTTTTGCCCATACAGGTATTTGTGGAAGTGTTTCACGCATTCCAATACTGCCATCAACTCTCTTCGTGTCACACGACAAAATGTCGTCACAAAATTTTGCTGTAGTATGCTATCACTTGTTCTTGACCATCTATTATCTGTGATAGCACACCGCCAATACTATGCCCGCTTACACCTGTATCCATCAACGGGCACGGGGGAGGCCAGAATTGGAGCAGTGCACAGTTTTCCTTCAGTCGTGCAAAAGCCTGCTCCTGTTCTTCGCTCCACTCGAAGGCTTCATTCTTTTTTGCCAGTTTGTGCAAGCTTCCGGCTACATTTGCAAATCCAGGAACGAATCTTCGGTAATATGTGCACAGGCCCAGGATTTTGCCTTCATCCGCTTGTACTCCGCGGGCGGAAACCGTGTGACCTAGATACTCTTTTTTTGGAACAGCGAGCACTTCTTTGGATTGAGTTTTAGCCCGACTTTTTTTATTCGCTCAAATACCTCCTTCAGTTTTCCCAAGTGGTCATCGAAGCTTTTACTCATTACGATTATGTCGTCGAGGTATACGAGACACGTCCGCCAATGCAGGCCTTTTAGCACACATTCCATTAGCCGCTCGAATTTTGCTGGTGCGTTGCAGAGTCCAAACGGCATGATGGTGAACTGCCACAACCCATCGCCAACACTGAAAGCCGTTTTCTCCTTGTCCACCTGCCAATAGCCGCTGCGTAAGTCGAGCGTGGAAAACCACTGTGTGCTGCTTGTGCTTGGCTGTCCAGTCGCTGCTCCACTGGTTCTCCTGTGGTATGGCGTCCATGTTAAAACCGCTTTTCTTACTTCCTCCGGGTGGGCTACTTTCGGAATTGACAACTGCTACAGCCTATCTACGCTCGCCAATGACCGCATCTTTTCCGACATATCTGGGTATATTAAGCGGAGTCAGTATTCGAGTGATATTTTTCCGTTTTCCGTATTTTTCTGTTCTGCAACCCACATCCGACTTGTCCCATCGTCCTCGTCAACCTTTGCCTAAACAATCGCCTCGGCACACGCTCGTTTGTCGCAGTCCTAAGCTGTATGCCATGCAGCAGTTCCCAATTCCTCAGAAGCTTCCTTTTTATGATCGAATATGACGCTCCAGTATCCAGTATCTACATAAAGGACTTTCCATCTATCTTTCCTTCAATCGTCAGGCTGTTGGGTTGTCGTTTCAGCTGCGAGACGAGGACGGTGGGGCAGAAGTTTGTGGGGATCAGGTCACGCCCCTTTGGGCTGACCCTTTTTAGTTTAACGCCTCCCCGTCCTCAGCCTTGCGCTTGTTGGCTGAGTCTCGACTGTCACGATTACTTGATTCGGGCGATTGCAATCGAGAACGGGAACGCTTCTTTCGTTGACCGCAGTCTCGTGTTATGTGACCCTGCTGGCCACATATACAGCAAACAGCTTTAGAGGAGACCACCCGTGGTCTGACCGGTGTCTCAGAGCTTACGGCCTGGATCGGAATGTCGCTGTCTGGCTGTTTTTGATGTACCCATGCAGGTGCATACCGAGTGCCCCTAATCCATGCCGCCTCATATGTCATCGCACTGGTCACCGTCTCCTTAAATGTCGGCTTGCTTATCATCAACGCACTGCGACGTGTCTTCGGGTCATGAAGGCCTTCAATAAACGCCTCAATCTTCATCCTCTCGAGAATATCAGCGCCACCTTCCGGGAAGGACAACTGTACGAGCCGGTCAATGTCTGCAGGGCCTCGTTGGCTCTTTGCGTACGGTTCTTCAGCTCGCAGTAATACAGCGTTTTGTTGTGCTCGTTGCTGTACTTTGCTGCCAACGCTCTCATGACGGCCTCGTAATCACTTCTCGAACATTCCGGTACTGATTTTATTACCTCAGCCGCAAAACTTTTAAGCGCCAATGTCAATCGCCGACCTTTCCTTCTGACATATACTTTGTTATTGATCTTACTTGCAAACATCGCCAGGCGACTGCGAGCCAGCGACTGCATTCGCTCACGGCAGAGCCACTTAATGGCCACCTGAATCTGCGGAAAAGAATAGAAAAACCAGTTCAACAACAGTGACTAGATACAATGGTGACACACTCGTTCTCGACTCCGCAGCCGCATGCGATATGTGATACACACACACATCAGAGACACAGAGTCGAACAACTTTGCCGAAGTCTCCTTTAAGGCCGTGACAAACATGGTTCTGCCCTTGTTCAGTTGCATATCATTGATGCCGGCTGTGTGGTCGTTTACCGAATGGATCTCTCTGCCGCCCTTGAGTATGTCCCGGATAGAAATTTGAAACACTTGATGTGTTTTTAAGATTTTGATCTGAAAAGAATGAACGTATTGTAACGATGAGCCAGACTGTCGCGGTGCAAAGCAACCCTGCCGCTACGTGCCGTGCCATAACCCAATCTGGCAACGACGGCCGCGATAGTAACTTTTAGTCCAACCTGGCAACGATGGTCGCGGTCATCAGGGAAACTTCTAGTCCAATCTGGCAACGTGCGAGAACGATCTGCGCGACGGCCGGACAGAGTATAAAAGGTGGCCAGATGCGGTGCAGCGAGTCAGTCTGGTTTTGACAAGTGAAGTTGCCACACGAAGTGATTAAGCAAATACTTAGGTGTACGAACAGTAAAGTGTAAACTGTGAATAATAAAGTGACTGTTGGTTTATTTTATTGTCTGCGTTTAAGAAACTGTGTTTTATTTTCAAATTACACAATCCAGAGATACGCAACAGCCCACTAGACTTAGTATTCGTAACATTTGGTGTCAGAAGTGGGATTGTGGAAAATTGAAGATAAAAAAAAAAAAAAAAAACTAAGAAATAAAATTATAAAAGCACGGACATGGTGAAATTCGAGCTGCTGAAGGTGGACCAGCTGAAGAAGGAGCTGGCTGCCTGGAATTTGCCGACTGCTGGCGGAAAGGTGGAGTTGCAGTTGCGCTTGCGAGAAGCATGTGAGGAACGAGGCGTCGATTGGACTGTGCACGAGTTCGGAGTGCAAGAACAAGAGGCGTCGGCCAAAATGGAGGAATCGCCTGCAGGTGCGGCGTCGATGCAAAGTACGACTGCAGCGGCTGCGCCGCCACAAGCAATGGACATGAGCCAGCTAATGGTTGCACTTAAAGGCATGTTCGAGACTTCCAACCGCGAAATGGCAGCGAAAATGGAAACTGCGAATCAAGAGATGGCAGCGAAGCTGGAAACTACGAATCTCGAAATTTCGGCAAAAGTCGAGACAGCAAATCGAGAAATGTCAGCGAAGCTGGAAACTACGAATCTCGAAATTTCGGCAAAAGTCGAGACAGCAAATCGAGAAATGTCAGCGAAGCTGGAAACTACGAATCTCGAAATTTCGGCAAGAGTCGAGACTGCAAATCGAGAAATGGCGGAAAATTCTGCGCGCATAGAGCAGAAGGTGGAGGAAATTTCCAATAGCCTGAATGTGAAAGTTGAGCATCTCGAGACACGAATAGACGATTGGGACAAACGAGTTGACGAAATGGGTGAATCCCTGAATAGACGAGTTGACAACCTGGATGAGTCCTTGAACAAACGAGTTGACAGTCTGGAAGATTCGATGCACAGAAAGATAGACGAACGGTTTCGAGAGGTACAGCCACGAGAATGTTTGCCACCGGTTCAGGACGGTTTTGCTGCCAGAACAGAAGTGCCTACTTATGACGGTGCTGCGCCGTTCGACACATTTAAATTGCAATTCGACTTGGCTGCTTTGGAAAATCAGTGGACTGATATCAGGAAAGGTCGGAGGTTGGCACTGGCGCTGAAAGGTCCTGCGGCGGAGGTAATCAAATCAGTTCCAGAATGTTTAAGAAGTGATTACGATGCCATCATGAGAGCATTAGCAGCGAAGTATAGCAACGAGCACAACCATGCGCTATACTACTGTGAGCTGAAGAACCGCAAGCAAAGAGCCAACGAGGCGCTGCAGACATATGCAGCAGACATTGAGCGGCTCGTACAGTTGTGCTACCCAAAATTTGGTGCTGATGATCTCGAGAGGATGAAGATTGAGTCGTTTGTTGAAGGTCTTCATGATCCAGAAACACGTCGCAGTGCGTTGATGATGGGCAAGCCAACATTTAGGGAAACGGTGACCAGCGCGATGACATATGAAGCGGCATGGATGGGGAGCACTCGGTATGCACCTGCAAGGATACGCCAGATTCCGGCGGACAACGACATTCCGATCCAAGCCATAAGCTCTGAGATACCGGGCAGGCCACGAGTGGTCTCCTCTAAAGTTGTTTGCTGGGTGTGTGGCAAGCAGGGCCACATATCACGAGACTGCCGCCAACGAAAGAGGCGTTCCCGTTCCCGATCGCAATCGCCTGAAGCGAAGAATACTGACAATCGAGGCTCAGCCAACAAGCGCAGGGCTGAGGACGAGGAGCCGTTAAACTAAAACGGGTCAGCCCAAAGGGGCGTGAGCTGATCCCCACAATCTGCCGCCCCACCATCCTTGTCTCACAGCTGAAACGACAGCCCAGCAGCTTGACAATTGAAGGAAGGATAGATGGAAAGTGGTTCGTGTTGACACTAGATACTGGAGCGTCATATTCGATCATAAAAAGGAAGCTGCTGAAGAACTGGGAACCGCTGCATGGCATACAGCTGCGGACGGCGACTGGCGAGCGCGCGCCGGTGAGAGGGAAAGTTACGAAAACGATTGCTATCGGCACCAGCAGCCTGGAACATGAGTTCATCGTCGCGGATATAATGGACGACGTGATTATCGGCGTGGATTTCATGATTAGGCACGGTTTTACGCTGGACCTGAAGGAAAATGTGCTGAGATATGCCAACGTTGAATTCCCGCTGCACACCGGTTATGAGCGAAGCGTGGCGGTAAGGAAGGTTGTATCGGGTCAACGCAGGAGGATACCAGCGAATTCTGAGGCGATTGTGTGGGCAAAGGTGGACGAGGACGATGGGACGAGTCGGCTGTGGGTAGTAGAAGCACCGAAACAAGGACACGACAACATCATCATCGGACGTACATTAGTGGAACCTAAAAATGGCAGGATACCAGTCCGAATACTGAACCCCCTGAATGCACCCAGATATGTCGGAAAAGATGAGGTAATCGGCGAGTGTAAGGAAGCTGTAGCAGTGGTCAATTGCGAGAGTAGCCCACCTGGAGGTAATAAGAAGAGCGGTTTTAACATGGACGCCATACCGCAGGATAACCAGTGGAGCAGCGAGTTGACGGCCAAGCAGAAACGGAAGGCGAGGTCACTCCTGCAGCACTATGGGTCAATTTTTGCGGCAGAAGCAGGCGGAAGAACAGCCATAGTGAAGCACAACATCGACACCGGAAGTGCAAAACCGATTCGCCAACCGCCAAGACGAGTTCCTCTGGCCAAGAGGGAGGAGGTCACCAATTTGATCGAGAACATGCGGAAAGAAAAGGTCATAGAGCCTTCTTCGGGCCCCTGGTGCTCGCCGGTCGTGCTAGTCAAGAAAAAAGATGGCAGTACCCGGTTTTGTGTGGACTATCGGAAGCTCAATGATGTGACCAAGAAGGACAGTTATCCACTACCTCGGATCGATGACACCCTGGACACACTGTCAGGCACGCAGTGGTTCTCCACGCTCGACTTACGCAGCGGCTATTGGCAGGTAGAGCTTGCAGACAAGGACAAGGAGAAAACGGCTTTCAGTGTTGGCGATGGTTTGTGGCAGTTCACCGTCATGCCGTTTGGACTCTGCAACGCACCAGCAACATTCGAGCGGCTAATGGAACGCGTGCTAAAAGGGCTGCATTGGCGGACGTGTCTGGTGTACCTCGACGACATAATCGTAATGGGTAAAAGCTTCGACGACCACCTGGGAAAGCTGAAGGAGGTATTTGAGCGGATACAACAAGCCGGGCTTAAACTCAACCCAAAGAAGTGCTCGCTGTTCCAAAAGGAGGTCAAGTATCGGGGCCATACGGTTTCCGCCCGCGGAGTGCATACGGATGAAGGCAAAATCACGGCGGTGAAGGAGTGGCCCCGACCACGCAATCTACACGAACTCCGCAGTTTCCTGGGCCTGTGTACATACTACCGCCGATTTGTTCCGGGATTCGCGAACATAGCCAGCAGCTTGCACAAACTGACGAAAAAGAGCCAAGCTTTCGAGTGGAGCGAGGAGCAGGAACAGGCTTTTGCACGTCTGAAGGAAAAACTGTGCAGTGCTCCAATTCTGGCCTTCCCCGTGCCTGGGGAGATGTTTGTGCTGGATACAGATGCAAGCGGGAATAGTATTGGCGGTGTGCTATCACAGATAATAGACGGCCAGGAACAAGTGATAGCGTACTACAGTAGGGTTCTATCGAAACCGGAACGCAACTACTGTGTGACACGGAGAGAACTGCTGGCGGTATTGGACTGCGTAAAACACTTCCACAAATACCTGTATGGACAAAAGTTTCGCCTGCGCACAGATCATGCGGCATTGAGATGGCTCCTGAACTTTAAAGATCCTGAAGGGCAATTGGCGCGGTGGATCGAGCGACTGCAGAGCTACGACTACACGATAGAGCATCGCAAGGGCAGTAGCCATGGAAATGCCGATGCCTTGTCCCGCCGTCCGTGCAAAGTCGAATGCAGGCAATGCTCGCGAGCCGAAAGCAAAGAACAGATAGTGGACGTCCGGTTGGTCAGCGTCATGCCAGAGGAAGAGTGGTCTGCGGAGAGGCTACAAAAAGACCAGCATGAGGATGCGGATCTTGCAAAAATCGTCGAAGGCAAGGAGCAAGGCGCACGTCCAGACTGGCAGGAGATGGCTGGTGAAAGCCCGATCGCTAAGGCTTACTGGGCACAGTGGAAAAGTTTGCGACTGAAGGAAGGCTGCCTGTACCGCGAATGGGAGAGCGCGGATGGTCGTACCAGCAACCCCCTAATGGTAGTGCCGAAAAGCAGAATCAACGAGGTCATCGAGGCATACCATAACGACTCCAGTGGAGGGCACCTAGGCATCACCAAAACCGTCGCCAAAATAAAAAGACGATTCTACTGGGTAGGATGTCAGGAGTCTGTAGCCGAGTGGATTAAGAGCTGCGACCGATGTTCAGCCGCGAAAGGGCCGACAAGAAAATCTCGAGGCCGCATGCAGCAGTACAACGTGGGAGCGCCCTTCGAGCGGATTGCTATGGACGTCGCCGGCCCATTCCCAACTAGCACTCAAGGCAACAAATATGTGCTGGTCGTAATGGATTACTTCAGCAAATGGCCCGAAGTGTACCCTATTCCTAACCAGGAGGCCACCACGATCTCGGAAAAACTGGTAAACAACTGGGTAGCCAGGTTCGGAGTTCCGTTGGAGTTGCACTCAGATCAAGGCCGGAATTTCGAGTCTGCGGTATTCAAGGAAGTGTGTGGGCTGCTGGGGATAAAGAAAACGCGTACCACTCCTTTGCACCCACAGTCCGACGGCATGGTGGAACGCTTTAACCGGACGCTGGAGGAATACCTGCGGAAAGTGGTAGGCAGGAATCAAAAGGATTGGGACACGCATATCCCCCTGTTCCTGATGGCGTATAGGTCAGCCCCGCACGACACGACATCACTCACTCCAGCCCGAGCAGTGTTCGGCACAGAGTTGCGGTTACCCGCTGACTTGAAGTTCGGGGTAGTCAGCACGACGGGAGGCGCTAAGACGGAATACGTGGCCAATAAGCGGGCGGAACTGGAGGAAATTCACCAATTTATAAGGGGCCGCACCAAACTGGTCAGCGATAAGGCGAAAGCCAGATACGATTTCCGGACAACTCAGCAGGGTTCCAAGAAGGCGATTTGGTAATGCTCTACAACCCGCAGCGGAGGAAAGGTTTGTCTCCAAAACTTCAAGCGTCATGGGAAGGACCTTACGAAGTCGTGACTAGGATTAACGACGTGGTATACCGGATTCAACGTTGCAACAATAGAGGCGCTAAGCTGAAGGTAGTCCATTTGGAGCGCCTGGCGCCTTATCACAGCGGAGCCTCGGCACTTGTTCGGGACGAACAAGTCTAAGTGGTGGGCAGTGTAACGATGAGCCAGACTGTCGCGGTGCAAAGCAACCCTGCCGCTACGTGCCGTGCCATAACCCAATCTGGCAACGACGGCCGCGATAGTAACTTTTAGTCCAACCTGGCAACGATGGTCGCGGTCATCAGGGAAACTTCTAGTCCAATCTGGCAACGTGCGAGAACGATCTGCGCGACGGCCGGACAGAGTATAAAAGGTGGCCAGATGCGGTGCAGCGAGTCAGTCTGGTTTTGACAAGTGAAGTTGCCACACGAAGTGATTAAGCAAATACTTAGGTGTACGAACAGTAAAGTGTAAACTGTGAATAATAAAGTGACTGTTGGTTTATTTTATTGTCTGCGTTTAAGAAACTGTGTTTTATTTTCAAATTACACAATCCAGAGATACGCAACAGCCCACTAGACTTAGTATTCGTAACAGTATGTTATTAAATTGCCAATTTTCCAAAGTTAAACTTCTCTTTGATTGCTTCCCGCGCTGTTTGTTTACAAATAAAACACCAAATCATCGGAGTTCGGAGATGCTTTTGGTGTAAAATGCATTGTCCTAGACACAGGGGTGATTTTTTGTAATGAGTCAATGAAAACTTAAATAATGACATGTTAGAGACATATTCAAACAATTTTATTACATTTGCAATAATAGCAAATAGAATTTTATATTCATTTTTCTATAGACCTATCACAGAATTCTGTGCAAAAAATTAATTAATGTTCTATGCAATTAAAAATGAACCACAACGATAACCCTCACACATCAAAATTGACCAGCACAACAACCCTCCATTTTGAAATTGACCAACACAACAACCCTCAGTTTGTATGGGGTCAGCAGTATCAGCTGTGGGGACTGAGCATCAGCTGTTATGTGAGAGTATTGGTGCAATTTATGTGTGTATTGTATTGCCACTATCCAATCGCTGATTGACACAGTCTACTTTCATCGTTGCACCCAAACTCATCGTCATCGTTCTTCGTTTCAACACCGTTTACTTATTTTATACCTATAATAAGTAATAGTAAATAAGCAATAAAGTTGACTAGTTGTAACCCCCGAAATTCGGGTGTAAAAAATAAAATGTAATATATGTTTTTTGTATTATACTACTTCGTGAAATACTACATTCGCCGGTTTGTTTGATTTATTTGTCAATTCAATTTTGCACTTTTATGTCTAATGATGATCGCACCTGACTTAACGCTACATACAATTGGCCATGAGTGAACCAATCCTCTTTTAAAAAGACTCCAATTCTTGTTAAAGTTTTACCTTGCGATTTGCTAATTGTTATAGCGAATGCTGGAATTATTGGAAATTTGCGACGTTTTAAAACAAATGGAAGTTTTGTCTCGCTTGGTTGCAAATTTATGCGAGGTAGTATAAGTCGCAGCCGCCGTTGCTCAGTTGGCTAGTGCGTTGGGCCGCGAATCAATGCGACGCTCGAACCCAGGTTCAAGACTCCGTTGCTGCCAACACCGAAAAAAAGAAAAAACAATTTTTCTTTCGGCGGCTGTCCTCTCAGCAGGAAATGGCAAACCTCTGAGAGTAAAATTGCCTATGAAAAAGCTCCCAACTCGCCGTTCGGAATCCCCTTCCAACCTTGTAAAAACATTCGCACACACAACACGGATGGTTGCAGGTAGCTCAGCCTTAGTCTCGTAATCGGGCTATCGTGCCCGTCAAGAAGAAAAAGAATAAGCGACTTACGCTTTCCTTGCGCTTCACCGGTTAAAACTTCGACGTCTAAACAATTTGAATACATTTATTTTACGATTAGCCGAGTACCATTCACTAAACCCTCTAATGTGTTGAGGTTCCGGTTAGCATAACCACTGTTCCTATTTTCAATTGTGCAATATATATTTTCAATTATATATTTTCATGTGGTGCAATCGCACTAAAGTTTAGTGAATTCAAAAATTCCATGGGATACCTTACTGCATCTGCGGAGTCCTCCGATGAGAAACTATCGGCGATTAGATATATTTTTATTCGAATAATAACACAGTACAACAATTTTCCGGTTTTCAAAATACCCGCGGAGTTTCTCAACTGTTTCTTATATTTTCGGAGTCGCTGATCACGAATATGTAATTATTTTTTTCGGGTCACCTCTATTTGGGTTTTACAGGGTCTTGAAGTTACAAGCTACACCCCAATTCAAAAATTAATTTAAATGGTTGAACTTTTCCTAGTCAAACAATATTGGTGTCAAAAGAATGAGAATTATGTCTCCAACTCAAATCAAATAATTTTTTTTGTAATTATCCTGGCGAAAGGATATAAAAATTTCCTTTTAAGAACGTATCCTTAATTATCCTGGAAGTGTTTCTACAAAAAACTTTGAAATAAATATATTATAAAACCCTTACAATGCACCAACACATTAGATAATTTCATGTTATTCAGTCCATTGGTTCAGTGCAAACAATTTCAGCTCTTCACAAAACCCGCCCAGTTTCTGAACTGTTCCTTATAATTCCGGAGCCGCTGATCACGAATATGTAATTTTTTTGGGGTCACCTCTAGTTTGGTTTTTACAAGGCCTTGAAGTTGCCAGCAACACCCACCTTGAAAACGAATTTAAATTGTTGAACTCATGTTAGTCCAACCACAGATAACTCATAATATAGATGTCCAGTCTCATACGACGAAAACGGCACAAAAATTTCAAGCTCTGAATTACAGCTTTTTTCCGCAAAGCTATTTTACGCTCACAGCTGCATGTGCTCGTCCAGAACTTTTGCCGGATTGAATTAATTTTGAATTTCTTTTCTTGCTTGTGATATTCTTTTTTACAACATACATTTATGATTTTAGCTACAACGATCACGTACTGTATTTGGTGGTGTAACAGGTAGACAGCACATCAGATATCCGTAATTTCTTTTTCGTAAATTTCGCCTCAGGTTCGAGGCTGGGTGAGAAGCAAAAGTTTTCTTAATATTTAACGCTTTTTTTATTAACTTTTTCGGTTATACCTGAAATTAATAATGTGTTGAAAAATGCGATATAAATGAAAATAAATATTTTGTGCATGATCAAAGAATATGAAGTCTTTATTTTCTTTGGCATGACACATACAGATCGTTGCTAAGGCAACGCATTGCCAATAGCTGTGGCGCCAGCAGGTCTATCCTTTGCGTCGGCGTAACTGTATTGCGACAATTAAGTGACCGCTGAAAAATTACATTAGTTTTGGCAGATTGTGCCGATGTTTTCATTCTTTTTTTCGAAAAGCAAGTACCTGGGCGTATCCAGCAACAAATTAAAGGGGGCAAAGACATAACTACATTTCCAAATTCAGAATATAAAACTCAAAAAGATTAGAATATAGATTTCTGTGCATATGTATGTAAAATATAGAATTACGAGGGGCAACTACCCTCCGCTACCCATACCTATGTACGCCCATGAGCGCCTGTCATCATCAACCGAATCTTTTTGCTGTATGGTTGTTTATGCTGCGTATGCTGCGCTTGGTTGATTGATTTTACAACTTGTGAACAATTATATGTGTCTCCAAAACCAAACAGTTTACTAATCAAGAGATCTAGAAACCAAATAAATTTTTCATTTATATTGTTCTCACGGGTCGTAAAAAAAATATATTATTAAAAAAGTCACCAAAATCTTAACAGCTACAGTAAGGATCGAACCGCGAACTTGTCGTCCGAGACACTCCCGCTTACGAGTTTGACCATCAAAACTCAATCCCGACTGGCTGCTTAAAAGGTATGATAACAGACAACCGCCGTTTTGACTAGAAAATCACATATTTCTGTATCTCAAAACAGAGTACAATGCGTGTGAAGCGGTGTTTGTGTGAGTGACATTAGAGGCCAAAAAGCTCTTATCGGAGGCCAAATTTGTCGAACTTTTTGACACATTTTTTCCTTGGACGCTGGACATCTATATGATGAGTTATCTGTGGTCCAACAATATTAGTATCAAATTAAAGAGAATCAATTCTTTTGCCCAAAGCCATGTCAACGTCAATTTTACGTTTTTTTTGAACTAGAAAACATTGCAAGAGTCGTTGTTGTTTTTTTATAATGAAATACGCGAGATGGCGAATCTATGGTGATGCAAATTGACGAAGAAAACCAACTAAAGGAAGAGGAGGAGCTACTGATTACCGCAATCGAGGCCCACAAATAAGCAATGTTGCTGGTAAGTTTCAGTAAAGAAATGGACTGCGCTTGAAAGGGATTTAAATTATATGGGCGGTGCCACGCCCTCTTATTTAATACCTGCCCCTTATTCAATGCCCTCTGTCGAAAGAGAAAATGGTAGGTTCGTACTAAGTTTCATTGCTGAGCGACTTATAGTTCAGCAAAATATTTGGGTCACAAAAAATGTGCCACGCCTCTTGTCCAACGCCCATCAAACTTTATCAGTAGAATGACTTTTCTATGGGACGACGGGGTACTACATTTCAGTGTTGTGCTACTTACAATTTCGAAGATATTACATTTTAAAGAGTTTGCTTGTATGGGTGGTGCCACGCCCCGTTGTCCAAGACCCGCCTTATTCCGTTTGTCGAAAGATATGAGTACATGATAGGTTCATGCTAAGTTTCATTGCTGTGTGACTTATAGTTCAGCAGAATAATTGGGTCACAAAAATGTGCCACGCCCCTTAGGGATATGAAAAATAGATAGGAGCCAATTATCAGACCTACTGAATACGTATGTTAAAGTTCATAAAAATCGGTCAAGCCGTTTCGGATGAGTATGGTAACTATTATATAAAAGCAATTATATAAAAGCAAGTGTGACGTTGCTTTTTTGAGCCACAATCAGGCAAAAACCACTGAACCGATTTAGTTTCCATTTGAAGCATTTCCTGATGGAATTGCTCGCCATATTGATCTGATAATTCTCCCATATTTGAAGGGAAAACCCCGATATGATTATGGAACATATTGTAACGATAAGACAGTCTGTCGCTGTGCAAAGCAACCCTGTCGCTACGCGCCGTACTATAATTCAATCTGGCAATGATGGCCGCGATAATAAGGGAAACTGTTAGTCCAACCTGGCAATGATGGCTGCGGTATAAGGGAAACTGTTAGTCCAACCTGGCAATGATGGCTGCGATAGTAAGGGAAACTGTTAGTCCAACCTGGCAATGATGGCTGCGATCATCATGGAAACCTTTAGTCCACTCTGGAATGTGCGAGAACGATCTGCGCGATAACCGGACAGGTATAAAAGGCAGCCGGGTACGACGCAGCGAGTCAGTCTTGGTTCAGACAAGTGAAGGTGCCACACGGAGTAATTAAGCAAATAATTAAGTGTAAAGACAGTAAAGTGTGAAATTGGTGAAATAAAGTGATTGTTGGTTTTCATTTACGTTTGGATAATTAAAGTTGTTTTATCTTCAAATTGCACAATCCAGTGATACGTACAAGCCCACTAGAACTAGCATTCGTAACAATATGAATTTTCAACGACATGAGTACGTTCATATCTGCGAATGCTGAAATCATTCGTTTTACTAATTCTTTATAGTCTTTTGCTTTGGGGCTGCCTATGCAATTTTTTTTAACATCTCTGATTCCTGAGAACTATAGCGTTCATATCAAACAAACAAACGTACGATATAGTTTTTGCAAGATCCTCGCGCTGGTCCTTTTGTATCCTCTCCGAAGACCACTCTTCCTCTGCCATAACGCCTACCAATCGGACGTCCACTATCTGCTCTTTGCTTTTGGCTCGCGAACAATGCCTGCATTCGGTTTTGCACGGACGGCGTGACAAGACATCGGCATTTCCATGGCTGCTTCCCTTTCGCTGCTCTACCGTGTAGTCGTAGCTCTGCAGCACGGCGAAACTTTTGCCCATACAGGTATTTGTGGAAGTGTTTCACGCATTCCAATACTGCCATCAACTCTCTTCGTGTCACACGACAAAATGTCGTCACAAAATTTTGCTGTAGTATGCTATCACTTGTTCTTGACCATCTATTATCTGTGATAGCACACCGCCAATACTATGCCCGCTTACACCTGTATCCATCAACGGGCACGGGGGAGGCCAGAATTGGAGCAGTGCACAGTTTTCCTTCAGTCGTGCAAAAGCCTGCTCCTGTTCTTCGCTCCACTCGAAGGCTTCATTCTTTTTTGCCAGTTTGTGCAAGCTTCCGGCTACGTTTGCAAATCCAGGAACGAATCTTCGGTAATATGTGCACAGGCCCAGGATTTTGCCTTCATCCGCTTGTACTCCGCGGGCGGAAACCGTGTGACCTAGATACTCTTTTTTTGGAACAGCGAGCACTTCTTTGGATTGAGTTTTAGCCCGACTTTTTTTATTCGCTCAAATACCTCCTTCAGTTTTCCCAAGTGGTCATCGAAGCTTTTACTCATTACGATTATGTCGTCGAGGTATACGAGACACGTCCGCCAATGCAGGCCTTTTAGCACACATTCCATTAGCCGCTCGAATTTTGCTGGTGCGTTGCAGAGTCCAAACGGCATGATGGTGAACTGCCAGAACCCATCGCCAACACTGAAAGCCGTTTTCTCCTTGTCCACCTGCCAATAGCCGCTGCGTAAGTCGAGCGTGGAAAACCACTGTGTGCTGCTTGTGCTTGGCTGTCCAGTCGCTGCTCCACTGGTTCTCCTGTGGTATGGCGTCCATGTTAAAACCGCTTTTCTTACTTCCTCCGGGTGGGCTACTTTCGGAATTGACAACTGCTACAGCCTATCTACGCTCGCCAATGACCGCATCTTTTCCGACATATCTGGGTGTGTTCAGTGGATTGAGTATCCTGACTGGTATTTTGCCATTTTTGGGTTCCACTAATGTACGTCCGATTATTATGTTGTCGTATCCTTGTTTTGGCGCTTCTACAACCCACAGCCGACTTGTCCCATCGTCCTCGTCCACCTTTGCCCACACAATCGCCTCGGAATTCGCTGGTATCTTCTGGTGTTGACACGAGACAACTTTCCTTACCGCCACGCTTCGGTCATAGCCAGTGTGCAGGGGGAATTCAACGTTGGCATACTTCAGCACATTTTCTTTCAGGTCCAGCGTAAAACCATGCCTAATCATGAAATCCACGCCGATAATCACGTCGTCCATTATATCCGCGACGATGAACTCATGCTCCAGGCTGCTGGTGCCGATAGCAATTGTTTTTGTTACTTTTCCTCTTACCGGCGCACGCTCGCCAGTCGCAGTCCTCAGCTGTATGCCATGCAGCGGTTCCCAGTTCTTCAGAAGCTTCCTTTTTATGATCGAATATGACGCTCCAGTATCCAGTATCTACATAAAGGACTTTCCATCTATCTTTCCTTCAATCGTCAGGCTGTTGGGTTGTCGTTTCAGCTGCGAGACGAGGACGGTGGGGCAGAAGTTTGTGGGGATCAGGTCACGCCCCTTTGGGCTGACCCTTTTTAGTTTAACGCCTCCCCGTCCTCAGCCTTGCGCTTGTTGGCTGAGTCTCGACTGTCACGATTACTTGATTCGGGCGATTGCAATCGAGAACGGGAACGCTTCTTTCGTTGACCGCAGTCTCGTGTTATGTGACCCTGCTGGCCACATATACAGCAAACAGCTTTAGAGGAGACCACCCGTGGTCTGACCGGTGTCTCAGAGCTTACGGCCTGGATCGGAATGTCGCTGTCTGGCTGTTTTTGATGTACCCATGCAGGTGCATACCGAGTGCCCCTAATCCATGCCGCCTCATATGTCATCGCACTGGTCACCGTCTCCTTAAATGTCGGCTTGCTTATCATCAACGCACTGCGACGTGTCTTCGGGTCATGAAGGCCTTCAATAAACGCCTCAATCTTCATCCTCTCGAGAATATCAGCGCCACCTTCCGGGAAGGACAACTGTACGAGCCGGTCAATGTCTGCAGGGCCTCGTTGGCTCTTTGCGTACGGTTCTTCAGCTCGCAGTAATACAGCGTTTTGTTGTGCTCGTTGCTGTACTTTGCTGCCAACGCTCTCATGACGGCCTCGTAATCACTTCTCGAACATTCCGGTACTGATTTTATTACCTCAGCCGCAAAACTTTTAAGCGCCAATGTCAATCGCCGACCTTTCCTTCTGACATATACTTTGTTATTGATCTTACTTGCAAACATCGCCAGGCGACTGCGAGCCAGCGACTGCATTCGCTCGCGGCAGAGCCACTTAATGGCCACCTGAATCTGCGGAAAAGAATAGAAAAACCAGTTTAACAACAGTGACTAGATACAATGGTGACACACTCGTTCTCGACTCCGCAGCCGCATGCGATATGTGATACACACACACATCAGAGACACAGAGTCGAACAACTTTGCCGAAGTCTCCTTTAAGGCCGTGACAAACATGGTTCTGCCCTTGTTCAGTTGCATATCATTGATGCCGGCTGTGTGGTCGTTTACCGAATGGATCTCTCTGCCGCCCTTGAGTATGTCCCGGATAGAAATTTGAAACACTTGATGTGTTTTTAAGATTTTGATCTGAAAAGAATGAACGTATGTTATTAAATTGCCAATTTTCCAAAGTTAAACTTCTCTTTGATTGCTTCCCGCGCTGTTTGTTTACAAATAAAACACCAAATCATCGGAGTTCGGAGATGCTTTTGGTGTAAAATGCATTGTCCTAGACACAGGGGTGATTTTTTGTAATGAGTCAATGAAAACTTAAATAATGACATGTTAGAGACATATTCAAACAATTTTATTACATTTGCAATAATAGCAAATAGAATTTTATATTCATTTTTCTATAGACCTATCACAGAATTCTGTGCAAAAAATTAATTAATGTTCTATGCAATTAAAAATGAACCACAACGATAACCCTCACACATCAAAATTGACCAGCACAACAACCCTCCATTTTGAAATTGACCAACACAACAACCCTCCATTTTCAGTTTGTATGGGGTCAGCAGTATCAGCTGTGGGGACTGAGCATCAGCTGTTATGTGAGAGTATTGGTGCAATTTATGTGTGTATTGTATTGCCACTATCCAATCGCTGATTGACACAGTCTACTTTCATCGTTGCACCCAAACTCATCGTCATCGTTCTTCGTTTCAGCACCGTTTACTTATTTTATACCTATAATAAGTAATAGTAAATAAGCAATAAAGTTGACTAGTTGTAACCCCCGAAATTCGGGTGTAAAAAATAAAATGTAATATATGTTTTTTGTATTATACTACTTCGTGAAATACTACATTCGCCGGTTTGTTTGATTTATTTGTCAATTCAATTTTGCACTTTTATGTCTAATGATGATCGCACCTGACTTAACGCTACATACAATTGGCCATGAGTGAACCAATCCTCTTTTAAAAAGACTCCAATTCTTGTTAAAGTTTTACCTTGCGATTTGCTAATTGTTATAGCGAATGCTGGAATTATTGGAAATTTGCGACGTTTTAAAACAAATGGAAGTTTTGTCTCGCTTGGTTGCAAATTTATGCGAGGTAGTATAAGTCGCAGCCGCCGTTGCTCAGTTGGCTAGTGCGTTGGGCCGCGAATCAATGCGACGCTCGAACCCAGGTTCAAGACTCCGTTGCTGCCAACACCGAAAAAAAGAAAAAACAATTTTTCTTTCGGCGGCTGTCCTCTCAGCAGGAAATGGCAAACCTCTGAGAGTAAAATTGCCTATGAAAAAGCTCCCAACTCGCCGTTCGGAATCCCCTTCCAACCTTGTAAAAACATTCGCACACACAACACGGATGGTTGCAGGTAGCTCAGCCTTAGTCTCGTAATCGGGCTATCGTGCCCGTCAAGAAGAAGAAGAATAAGCGACTTACGCTTTCCTTGCGCTTCACCGGTTAAAACTTCGACGTCTAAACAATTTGAATACATTTATTTTACGATTAGCCGAGTACCATTCACTAAACCCTCTAATGTGTTGAGGTTCCGGTTAGCATAACCACTGTTCCTATTTTCAATTGTGCAATATATATTTTCAATTATATATTTTCATGTGGTGCAATCGCACTAAAGTTTAGTGAATTCAAAAATTCCATGGGATACCTTACTGCATCTGCGGAGTCCTCCGATGAGAAACTATCGGCGATTAGATATATTTTTATTCGAATAATAACACAGTACAACAATTTTCCGGTTTTCAAAATACCCGCGGAGTTTCTCAACTGTTTCTTATATTTTCGGAGTCGCTGATCACGAATATGTAATTATTTTTTTCGGGTCACCTCTATTTGGGTTTTACAGGGTCTTGAAGTTACAAGCTACACCCCAATTCAAAAATTAATTTAAATGGTTGAACTTTTCCTAGTCAAACAATATTGGTGTCAAAAGAATGAGAATTATGTCTCCAACTCAAATCAAATAATTTTTTTTGTAATTATCCTGGCGAAAGGATATAAAAATTTCCTTTTAAGAACGTATCCTTAATTATCCTGGAAGTGTTTCTACAAAAAACTTTGAAATAAATATATTATAAAACCCTTACAATGCACCAACACATTAGATAATTTCATGTTATTCAGTCCATTGGTTCAGTGCAAACAATTTCAGCTCTTCACAAAACCCGCCCAGTTTCTGAACTGTTCCTTATAATTCCGGAGCCGCTGATCACGAATATGTAATTTTTTTGGGGTCACCTCTAGTTTGGTTTTTACAAGGCCTTGAAGTTGCCAGCAACACCCACCTTGAAAACGAATTTAAATTGTTGAACTCATGTTAGTCCAACCACAGATAACTCATAATATAGATGTCCAGTCTCATACGACGAAAACGGCACAAAAATTTCAAGCTCTGAATTACAGCTTTTTTCCGCAAAGCTATTTTACGCTCACAGCTGCATGTGCTCGTCCAGAACTTTTGCCGGATTGAATTAATTTTGAATTTCTTTTCTTGCTTGTGATATTCTTTTTTACAACATACATTTATGATTTTAGCTACAACGATCACGTACTGTATTTGGTGGTGTAACAGGTAGACAGCACATCAGATATCCGTAATTTCTTTTTCGTAAATTTCGCCTCAGATTCAAGGCTGGGTGAGAAGCAAAAGTTTTCTTAATATTTAACGCTTTTTTTATTAACTTTTTCGGTTATACCTGAAATTAATAATGTGTTGAAAAATGCGATATAAATGAAAATAAATATTTTGTGCATGATCAAAGAATATGAAGTCTTTATTTTCTTTGGCATGACACATACAGATCGTTGCTAAGGCAACGCATTGCCAATAGCTGTGGCGCCAGCAGGTCTATCCTTTGCGTCGGCGTAACTGTATTGCGACAATTAAGTGACCGGTGAAAAATTACATTAGTTTTGGCAGATTGTGCCGATGTTTTCATTCTTTTTTTCGAAAAGCAAGTACCTGGGCGTATCCAGCAACAAATTAAAGGGGGCAAAGACATAACTACATTTCCAAATTCAGAATATAAAACTCAAAAAGATTAGAATATAGATTTCTGTGCATATGTATGTAAAATATAGAATTACGAGGGGCAACTACCCTCCGCTACCCATACCTATGTACGCCCATGAGCGCCTGTCATCATCAACCGAATCTTTTTGCTGTATGGTTGTTTATGCTGCGTATGCTGCGCTTGGTTGATTGATTTTACAACTTGGAACAATTATATGTGTCTCCAAAACCAAACAGTTTACTAATCAAGAGATCTAGAAACCAAATAAATTTTTCATTTATATTGTTCTCACGGGTCGTAAAAAAAATATATTATTAAAAAAGTCACCAAAATCTTAACAGCTACAGTAAGGATCGAACCGCGAACTTGTCGTCCGAGACACTCCCGCTTACGAGTTTGACCATCAAAACTCAATCCCGACTGGCTGCTTAAAAGGTATGATAACAGACAACCGCCGTTTTGACTAGAAAATCACATATTTCTGTATCTCAAAACAGAGTACAATGCGTGTGAAGCGGTGTTTGTGTGAGTGACATTAGAGGCCAAAAAGCTCTTATCGGAGGCCAAATTTGTCGAACTTTTTGACACATTTTTTCCTTGGACGCTGGACATCTATATGATGAGTTATCTGTGGTCCAACAATATTAGTATCAAATTAAAGAGAATCAATTCTTTTGCCCAAAGCCATGTCAACGTCAATTTTACGTTTTTTTTTTGAACTAGAAAACATTGCAAGAGTCGTTGTTGTTTTTTTATAATGAAATACGCGAGATGGCGAATCTATGGTGATGCAAATTGACGAAGAAAACCAACTAAAGGAAGAGGAGGAGCTACTGATTACCGCAATCGAGGCCCACAAATAAGCAATGTTGCTGGTAAGTTTCAGTAAAGAAATGGACTGCGCTTGAAAGGGATTTAAATTATATGGGCGGTGCCACGCCCTCTTATTTAATACCTGCCCCTTATTCAATGCCCTCTGTCGAAAGAGAAAATGGTAGGTTCGTACTAAGTTTCATTGCTGAGCGACTTATAGTTCAGCAAAATATTTGGGTCACAAAAAATGTGCCACGCCTCTTGTCCAACGCCCATCAAACTTTATCAGTAGAATGACTTTTCTATGGGACGACGGGGTACTACATTTCAGTGTTGTGCTACTTACAATTTCGAAGATATTCCATTTTAAAGAGTTTGCTTGTATGGGTGGTGCCACGCCCCGTTGTCCAAGACCCGCCTTATTCCGTTTGTCGAAAGATATGAGTACATGATAGGTTCATGCTAAGTTTCATTGCTGTGTGACTTATAGTTCAGCAGAATAATTGGGTCACAAAAATGTGCCACGCCCCTTAGGGATATGAAAAATAGATAGGAGCCAATTATCAGACCTACTGAATACGTATGTTAAAGTTCATAAAAATCGGTCAAGCCGTTTCGGATGAGTATGGTAACTATTATATAAAAGCAATTATATAAAAGCAAGTGTGACGTTGCTTTTTTGAGCCACAATCAGGCAAAAACCACTGAACCGATTTAGTTTCCATTTGAAGCATTTCCTGATGGAATTGCTCGCCATATTGATCTGATAATTCTCCCATATTTGAAGGGAAAACCCCGATATGATTATGGAACATATTGTAACGATAAGACAGTCTGTCGCTGTGCAAAGCAACCCTGTCGCTACGCGCCGTACTATAATTCAATCTGGCAATGATGGCCGCGATAATAAGGGAAACTGTTAGTCCAACCTGGCAATGATGGCTGCGGTATAAGGGAAACTGTTAGTCCAACCTGGCAATGATGGCTGCGATAGTAAGGGAAACTGTTAGTCCAACCTGGCAATGATGGCTGCGATCATCATGGAAACCTTTAGTCCACTCTGGAATGTGCGAGAACGATCTGCGCGATAACCGGACAGGTATGAAAGGCAGCCGGGTACGACGCAGCGAGTCAGTCTTGGTTCAGACAAGTGAAGGTGCCACACGGAGTAATTAAGCAAATAATTAAGTGTAAAGACAGTAAAGTGTGAAATTGGTGAAATAAAGTGATTGTTGGTTTTCATTTACGTTTGGATAATTAAAGTTGTTTTATCTTCAAATTGCACAATCCAGTGATACGTACAAGCCCACTAGAACTAGCATTCGTAACAATATGAATTTTCAACGACATGAGTACGTTCATATCTGCGAATGCTGAAATCATTCGTTTTACTAATTCTTTATAGTCTTTTGCTTTGGGGCTGCCTATGCAATTTTTTTTAACATCTCTGATTCCTGAGAACTATAGCGTTCATATCAAACAAACAAACGTACGATATAGTTTTTGCAAGATCCTCGCGCTGGTCCTTTTGTATCCTCTCCGAAGACCACTCTTCCTCTGCCATAACGCCTACCAATCGGACGTCCACTATCTGCTCTTTGCTTTTGGCTCGCGAACAATGCCTGCATTCGGTTTTGCACGGACGGCGTGACAAGACATCGGCATTTCCATGGCTGCTTCCCTTTCGCTGCTCTACCGTGTAGTCGTAGCTCTGCAGCACGGCGAAACTTTTGCCCATACAGGTATTTGTGGAAGTGTTTCACGCATTCCAATACTGCCATCAACTCTCTTCGTGTCACACGACAAAATGTCGTCACAAAATTTTGCTGTAGTATGCTATCACTTGTTCTTGACCATCTATTATCTGTGATAGCACACCGCCAATACTATGCCCGCTTACACCTGTATCCATCAACGGGCACGGGGGAGGCCAGAATTGGAGCAGTGCACAGTTTTCCTTCAGTCGTGCAAAAGCCTGCTCCTGTTCTTCGCTCCACTCGAAGGCTTCATTCTTTTTTGCCAGTTTGTGCAAGCTTCCGGCTACGTTTGCAAATCCAGGAACGAATCTTCGGTAATATGTGCACAGGCCCAGGATTTTGCCTTCATCCGCTTGTACTCCGCGGGCGGAAACCGTGTGACCTAGATACTCTTTTTTTGGAACAGCGAGCACTTCTTTGGATTGAGTTTTAGCCCGACTTTTTTTATTCGCTCAAATACCTCCTTCAGTTTTCCCAAGTGGTCATCGAAGCTTTTACTCATTACGATTATGTCGTCGAGGTATACGAGACACGTCCGCCAATGCAGGCCTTTTAGCACACATTCCATTAGCCGCTCGAATTTTGCTGGTGCGTTGCAGAGTCCAAACGGCATGATGGTGAACTGCCAGAACCCATCGCCAACACTGAAAGCCGTTTTCTCCTTGTCCACCTGCCAATAGCCGCTGCGTAAGTCGAGCGTGGAAAACCACTGTGTGCTGCTTGTGCTTGGCTGTCCAGTCGCTGCTCCACTGGTTCTCCTGTGGTATGGCGTCCATGTTAAAACCGCTTTTCTTACTTCCTCCGGGTGGGCTACTTTCGGAATTGACAACTGCTACAGCCTATCTACGCTCGCCAATGACCGCATCTTTTCCGACATATCTGGGTGTGTTCAGTGGATTGAGTATCCTGACTGGTATTTTGCCAGTTTTGGGTTCCACTAATGTACGTCCGATTATTATGTTGTCGTATCCTTGTTTTGGCGCTTCTACAACCCACAGCCGACTTGTCCCATCGTCCTCGTCCACCTTTGCCCACACAATCGCCTCGGAATTCGCTGGTATCTTCTGGTGTTGACACGAGACAACTTTCCTTACCGCCACGCTTCGGTCATAGCCAGTGTGCAGGGGGAATTCAACGTTGGCATACTTCAGCACATTTTCTTTCAGGTCCAGCGTAAAACCATGCCTAATCATGAAATCCACGCCGATAATCACGTCGTCCATTATATCCGCGACGATGAACTCATGCTCCAGGCTGCTGGTGCCGATAGCAATTGTTTTTGTTACTTTTCCTCTTACCGGCGCACGCTCGCCAGTCGCAGTCCTCAGCTGTATGCCATGCAGCGGTTCCCAGTTCTTCAGAAGCTTCCTTTTTATGATCGAATATGACGCTCCAGTATCCAGTATCTACATAAAGGACTTTCCATCTATCTTTCCTTCAATCGTCAGGCTGTTGGGTTGTCGTTTCAGCTGCGAGACGAGGACGGTGGGGCAGAAGTTTGTGGGGATCAGGTCACGCCCCTTTGGGCTGACCCTTTTTAGTTTAACGCCTCCCCGTCCTCAGCCTTGCGCTTGTTGGCTGAGTCTCGACTGTCACGATTACTTGATTCGGGCGATTGCAATCGAGAACGGGAACGCTTCTTTCGTTGACCGCAGTCTCGTGTTATGTGACCCTGCTGGCCACATATACAGCAAACAGCTTTAGAGGAGACCACCCGTGGGCTGACCGGTGTCTCAGAGCTTACGGCCTGGATCGGAATGTCGCTGTCTGGCTGTTTTTGATGTACCCATGCAGGTGCATACCGAGTGCCCCTAATCCATGCCGCCTCATATGTCATCGCACTGGTCACCGTCTCCTTAAATGTCGGCTTGCTTATCATCAACGCACTGCGACGTGTCTTCGGGTCATGAAGGCCTTCAATAAACGCCTCAATCTTCATCCTCTCGAGAATATCAGCGCCACCTTCCGGGAAGGACAACTGTACGAGCCGGTCAATGTCTGCAGGGCCTCGTTGGCTCTTTGCGTACGGTTCTTCAGCTCGCAGTAATACAGCGTTTTGTTGTGCTCGTTGCTGTACTTTGCTGCCAACGCTCTCATGACGGCCTCGTAATCACTTCTCGAACATTCCGGTACTGATTTTATTACCTCAGCCGCAAAACTTTTAAGCGCCAATGTCAATCGCCGACCTTTCCTTCTGACATATACTTTGTTATTGATCTTACTTGCAAACATCGCCAGGCGACTGCGAGCCAGCGACTGCATTCGCTCACGGCAGAGCCACTTAATGGCCACCTGAATCTGCGGAAAAGAATAGAAAAACCAGTTTAACAACAGTGACTAGATACAATGGTGACACACTCGTTCTCGACTCCGCAGCCGCATGCGAGATGTGATACACACACACATCAGAGACACAGAGTCGAACAACTTTGCCGAAGTCTCCTTTAAGGCCGTGACAAACATGGTTCTGCCCTTGTTCAGTTGCATATCATTGATGCCGGCTGTGTGGTCGTTTACCGAATGGATCTCTCTGCCGCCCTTGAGTATGTCCCGGATAGAAATTTGAAACACTTGATGTGTTTTTAAGATTTTGATCTGAAAAGAATGAACGTATGTTATTAAATTGCCAATTTTCCAAAGTTAAACTTCTCTTTGATTGCTTCCCGCGCTGTTTGTTTACAAATAAAACACCAAATCATCGGAGTTCGGAGATGCTTTTGGTGTAAAATGCATTGTCCTAGACACAGGGGTGATTTTTTGTAATGAGTCAATGAAAACTTAAATAATGACATGTTAGAGACATATTCAAACAATTTTATTACATTTGCAATAATAGCAAATAGAATTTTATATTCATTTTTCTATAGACCTATCACAGAATTCTGTGCAAAAAATTAATTAATGTTCTATGCAATTAAAAATGAACCACAACGATAACCCTCACACATCAAAATTGACCAGCACAACAACCCTCCATTTTGAAATTGACCAACACAACAACCCTCCATTTTCAGTTTGTATGGGGTCAGCAGTATCAGCTGTGGGGACTGAGCATCAGCTGTTATGTGAGAGTATTGGTGCAATTTATGTGTGTATTGTATTGCCACTATCCAATCGCTGATTGACACAGTCTACTTTCATCGTTGCACCCAAACTCATCGTCATCGTTCTTCGTTTCAACACCGTTTACTTATTTTATACCTATAATAAGTAATAGTAAATAAGCAATAAAGTTGACTAGTTGTAACCCCCGAAATTCGGGTGTAAAAAATAAAATGTAATATATGTTTTTTGTATTATACTACTTCGTGAAATACTACATTCGCCGGTTTGTTTGATTTATTTGTCAATTCAATTTTGCACTTTTATGTCTAATGATGATCGCACCTGACTTAACGCTACATACAATTGGCCATGAGTGAACTAATCCTCTTTTAAAAAGACTCCAATTCTTGTTAAAGTTTTACCTTGCGATTTGCTAATTGTTATAGCGAATGCTGGAATTATTGGAAATTTGCGACGTTTTAAAACAAATGGAAGTTTTGTCTCGCTTGGTTGCAAATTTATGCGAGGTAGTATAAGTCGCAGCCGCCGTTGCTCAGTTGGCTAGTGCGTTGGGCCGCGAATCAATGCGACGCTCGAACCCAGGTTCAAGACTCCGTTGCTGCCAACACCGAAAAAAAGAAAAAACAATTTTTCTTTCGGCGGCTGTCCTCTCAGCAGGAAATGGCAAACCTCTGAGGGTAAAATTGCCTATGAAAAAGCTCCCAACTCGCCGTTCGGAATCCCCTTCCAACCTTGTAAAAACATTCGCACACACAACACGGATGGTTGCAGGTAGCTCAGCCTTAGTCTCGTAATCGGGCTATCGTGCCCGTCAAGAAGAAGAAGAATAAGCGACTTACGCTTTCCTTGCGCTTCACCGGTTAAAACTTCGACGTCTAAACAATTTGAATACATTTATTTTACGATTAGCCGAGTACCATTCACTAAACCCTCTAATGTGTTGAGGTTCCGGTTAGCATAACCACTGTTCCTATTTTCAATTGTGCAATATATATTTTCAATTATATATTTTCATGTGGTGCAATCGCACTAAAGTTTAGTGAATTCAAAAATTCCATGGGATACCTTACTGCATCTGCGGAGTCCTCCGATGAGAAACTATCGGCGATTAGATATATTTTTATTCGAATAATAACACAGTACAACAATTTTCCGGTTTTCAAAATACCCGCGGAGTTTCTCAACTGTTTCTTATATTTTCGGAGTCGCTGATCACGAATATGTAATTATTTTTTTCGGGTCACCTCTATTTGGGTTTTACAGGGTCTTGAAGTTACAAGCTACACCCCAATTCAAAAATTAATTTAAATGGTTGAACTTTTCCTAGTCAAACAATATTGGTGTCAAAAGAATGAGAATTATGTCTCCAACTCAAATCAAATAATTTTTTTTGTAATTATCCTGGCGAAAGGATATAAAAATTTCCTTTTAAGAACGTATCCTTAATTATCCTGGAAGTGTTTCTACAAAAAACTTTGAAATAAATATATTATAAAACCCTTACAATGCACCAACACATTAGATAATTTCATGTTATTCAGTCCATTGGTTCAGTGCAAACAATTTCAGCTCTTCACAAAACCCGCCCAGTTTCTGAACTGTTCCTTATAATTCCGGAGCCGCTGATCACGAATATGTAATTTTTTTGGGGTCACCTCTAGTTTGGTTTTTACAAGGCCTTGAAGTTGCCAGCAACACCCACCTTGAAAACGAATTTAAATTGTTGAACTCATGTTAGTCCAACCACAGATAACTCATAATATAGATGTCCAGTCTCATACGACGAAAACGGCACAAAAATTTCAAGCTCTGAATTACAGCTTTTTTCCGCAAAGCTATTTTACGCTCACAGCTGCATGTGCTCGTCCAGAACTTTTGCCGGATTGAATTAATTTTGAATTTCTTTTCTTGCTTGTGATATTCTTTTTTACAACATACATTTATGATTTTAGCTACAACGATCACGTACTGTATTTGGTGGTGTAACAGGTAGACAGCACATCAGATATCCGTAATTTCTTTTTCGTAAATTTCGCCTCAGGTTCAAGGCTGGGTGAGAAGCAAAAGTTTTCTTAATATTTAACGCTTTTTTTATTAACTTTTTCGGTTATACCTGAAATTAATAATGTGTTGAAAAATGCGATATAAATGAAAATAAATATTTTGTGCATGATCAAAGAATATGAAGTCTTTATTTTCTTTGGCATGACACATACAGATCGTTGCTAAGGCAACGCATTGCCAATAGCTGTGGCGCCAGCAGGTCTATCCTTTGCGTCGGCGTAACTGTATTGCGACAATTAAGTGACCGCTGAAAAATTACATTAGTTTTGGCAGATTGTGCCGATGTTTTCATTCTTTTTTTCGAAAAGCAAGTACCTGGGCGTATCCAGCAACAAATTAAAGGGGGCAAAGACATAACTACATTTCCAAATTCAGAATATAAAACTCAAAAAGATTAGAATATAGATTTCTGTGCATATGTATGTAAAATATAGAATTACGAGGGGCAACTACCCTCCGCTACCCATACCTATGTACGCCCATGAGCGCCTGTCATCATCAACCGAATCTTTTTGCTGTATGGTTGTTTATGCTGCGTATGCTGCGCTTGGTTGATTGATTTTACAACTTGTGAACAATTATATGTGTCTCCAAAACCAAACAGTTTACTAATCAAGAGATCTAGAAACCAAATAAATTTTTCATTTATATTGTTCTCACGGGTCGTAAAAAAAATATATTATTAAAAAAGTCACCAAAATCTTAACAGCTACAGTAAGGATCGAACCGCGAACTTGTCGTCCGAGACACTCCCGCTTACGAGTTTGACCATCAAAACTCAATCCCGACTGGCTGCTTAAAAGGTATGATAACAGACAACCGCCGTTTTGACTAGAAAATCACATATTTCTGTATCTCAAAACAGAGTACAATGCGTGTGAAGCGGTGTTTGTGTGAGTGACATTAGAGGCCAAAAAGCTCTTATCGGAGGCCAAATTTGTCGAACTTTTTGACACATTTTTTCCTTGGACGCTGGACATCTATATGATGAGTTATCTGTGGTCCAACAATATTAGTATCAAATTAAAGAGAATCAATTCTTTTGCCCAAAGCCATGTCAACGTCAATTTTACGTTTTTTTTTTAACTAGAAAACATTGCAAGAGTCGTTGTTGTTTTTTTATAATGAAATACGCGAGATGGCGAATCTATGGTGATGCAAATTGACGAAGAAAACCAACTAAAGGAAGAGGAGGAGCTACTGATTACCGCAATCGAGGCCCACAAATAAGCAATGTTGCTGGTAAGTTTCAGTAAAGAAATGGACTGCGCTTGAAAGGGATTTAAATTATATGGGCGGTGCCACGCCCTCTTATTTAATACCTGCCCCTTATTCAATGCCCTCTGTCGAAAGAGAAAATGGTAGGTTCGTACTAAGTTTCATTGCTGAGCGACTTATAGTTCAGCAAAATATTTGGGTCACAAAAAATGTGCCACGCCTCTTGTCCAACGCCCATCAAACTTTATCAGTAGAATGACTTTTCTATGGGACGACGGGGTACTACATTTCAGTGTTGTGCTACTTACAATTTCGAAGATATTCCATTTTAAAGAGTTTGCTTGTATGGGTGGTGCCACGCCCCGTTGTCCAAGACCCGCCTTATTCCGTTTGTCGAAAGATATGAGTACATGATAGGTTCATGCTAAGTTTCATTGCTGTGTGACTTATAGTTCAGCAGAATAATTGGGTCACAAAAATGTGCCACGCCCCTTAGGGATATGAAAAATAGATAGGAGCCAATTATCAGACCTACTGAATACGTATGTTAAAGTTCATAAAAATCGGTCAAGCCGTTTCGGATGAGTATGGTAACTATTATATAAAAGCAATTATATAAAAGCAAGTGTGACGTTGCTTTTTTGAGCCACAATCAGGCAAAAACCACTGAACCGATTTACTTTCCATTTGAAGCATTTCCTGATGGAATTGCTCGCCATATTGATCTGATAATTCTCCCATATTTGAAGGGAAAACCCCGATATGATTATGGAACATATTGTAACGATAAGACAGTCTGTCGCTGTGCAAAGCAACCCTGTCGCTACGCGCCGTACTATAATTCAATCTGGCAATGATGGCCGCGATAATAAGGGAAACTGTTAGTCCAACCTGGCAATGATGGCTGCGGTATAAGGGAAACTGTTAGTCCAACCTGGCAATGATGGCTGCGATAGTAAGGGAAACTGTTAGTCCAACCTGGCAATGATGGCTGCGATCATCATGGAAACCTTTAGTCCACTCTGAAATGTGCGAGAACGATCTGCGCGATAACCGGACAGGTATAAAAGGCAGCCGGGTACGACGCAGCGAGTCAGTCTTGGTTCAGACAAGTGAAGGTGCCACACGGAGTAATTAAGCAAATAATTAAGTGTAAAGACAGTAAAGTGTGAAATTGGTGAAATAAAGTGATTGTTGGTTTTCATTTACGTTTGGATAATTAAAGTTGTTTTATCTTCAAATTGCACAATCCAGTGATACGTACAAGCCCACTAGAACTAGCATTCGTAACAATATGAATTTTCAACGACATGAGTACGTTCATATCTGCGAATGCTGAAATCATTCGTTTTACTAATTCTTTATAGTCTTTTGCTTTGGGGCTGCCTATGCAATTTTTTTTAACATCTCTGATTCCTGAGAACTATAGCGTTCATATCAAACAAACAAACGTACGATATAGTTTTTGCAAGATCCTCGCGCTGGTCCTTTTGTATCCTCTCCGAAGACCACTCTTCCTCTGCCATAACGCCTACCAATCGGACGTCCACTATCTGCTCTTTGCTTTTGGCTCGCGAACAATGCCTGCATTCGGTTTTGCACGGACGGCGTGACAAGACATCGGCATTTCCATGGCTGCTTCCCTTTCGCTGCTCTACCGTGTAGTCGTAGCTCTGCAGCACGGCGAAACTTTTGCCCATACAGGTATTTGTGGAAGTGTTTCACGCATTCCAATACTGCCATCAACTCTCTTCGTGTCACACGACAAAATGTCGTCACAAAATTTTGCTGTAGTATGCTATCACTTGTTCTTGACCATCTATTATCTGTGATAGCACACCGCCAATACTATGCCCGCTTACACCTGTATCCATCAACGGGCACGGGGGAGGCCAGAATTGGAGCAGTGCACAGTTTTCCTTCAGTCGTGCAAAAGCCTGCTCCTGTTCTTCGCTCCACTCGAAGGCTTCATTCTTTTTTGCCAGTTTGTGCAAGCTTCCGGCTACGTTTGCAAATCCAGGAACGAATCTTCGGTAATATGTGCACAGGCCCAGGATTTTGCCTTCATCCGCTTGTACTCCGCGGGCGGAAACCGTGTGACCTAGATACTCTTTTTTTGGAACAGCGAGCACTTCTTTGGATTTAGTTTTAGCCCGACTTTTTTTATTCGCTCAAATACCTCCTTCAGTTTTCCCAAGTGGTCATCGAAGCTTTTACTCATTACGATTATGTCGTCGAGGTATACGAGACACGTCCGCCAATGCAGGCCTTTTAGCACACATTCCATTAGCCGCTCGAATTTTGCTGGTGCGTTGCAGAGTCCAAACGGCATGATGGTGAACTGCCAGAACCCATCGCCAACACTGAAAGCCGTTTTCTCCTTGTCCACCTGCCAATAGCCGCTGCGTAAGTCGAGCGTGGAAAACCACTGTGTGCTGCTTGTGCTTGGCTGTCCAGTCGCTGCTCCACTGGTTCTCCTGTGGTATGGCGTCCATGTTAAAACCGCTTTTCTTACTTCCTCCGGGTGGGCTACTTTCGGAATTGACAACTGCTACAGCCTATCTACGCTCGCCAATGACCGCATCTTTTCCGACATATCTGGGTGTGTTCAGTGGATTGAGTATCCTGACTGGTATTTTGCCATTTTTGGGTTCCACTAATGTACGTCCGATTATTATGTTGTCGTATCCTTGTTTTGGCGCTTCTACAACCCACAGCCGACTTGTCCCATCGTCCTCGTCCACCTTTGCCCACACAATCGCCTCGGAATTCGCTGGTATCTTCTGGTGTTGACACGAGACAACTTTCCTTACCGCCACGCTTCGGTCATAGCCAGTGTGCAGGGGGAATTCAACGTTGGCATACTTCAGCACATTTTCTTTCAGGTCCAGCGTAAAACCATGCCTAATCATGAAATCCACGCCGATAATCACGTCGTCCATTATATCCGCGACGATGAACTCATGCTCCAGGCTGCTGGTGCCGATAGCAATTGTTTTTGTTACTTTTCCTCTTACCGGCGCACGCTCGCCAGTCGCAGTCCTCAGCTGTATGCCATGCAGCGGTTCCCAGTTCTTCAGAAGCTTCCTTTTTATGATCAAATATGACGCTCCAGTATCCAGTATCTACATAAAGGACTTTCCATCTATCTTTCCTTCAATCGTCAGGCTGTTGGGTTGTCGTTTCAGCTGCGAGACGAGGACGGTGGGGCAGAAGTTTGTGGGGATCAGGTCACGCCCCTTTGGGCTGACCCTTTTTAGTTTAACGCCTCCCCGTCCTCAGCCTTGCGCTTGTTGGCTGAGTCTCGACTGTCACGATTACTTGATTCGGGCGATTGCAATCGAGAACGGGAACGCTTCTTTCGTTGACCGCAGTCTCGTGTTATGTGACCCTGCTGGCCACATATACAGCAAACAGCTTTAGAGGAGACCACCCGTGGGCTGACCGGTGTCTCAGAGCTTACGGCCTGGATCGGAATGTCGCTGTCTGGCTGTTTTTGATGTACCCATGCAGGTGCATACCGAGTGCCCCTAATCCATGCCGCCTCATATGTCATCGCACTGGTCACCGTCTCCTTAAATGTCGGCTTGCTTATCATCAACGCACTGCGACGTGTCTTCGGGTCATGAAGGCCTTCAATAAACGCCTCAATCTTCATCCTCTCGAGAATATCAGCGCCACCTTCCGGGAAGGACAACTGTACGAGCCGGTCAATGTCTGCAGGGCCTCGTTGGCTCTTTGCGTACGGTTCTTCAGCTCGCAGTAATACAGCGTTTTGTTGTGCTCGTTGCTGTACTTTGCTGCCAACGCTCTCATGACGGCCTCGTAATCACTTCTCGAACATTCCGGTACTGATTTTATTACCTCAGCCGCAAAACTTTTAAGCGCCAATGTCAATCGCCGACCTTTCCTTCTGACATATACTTTGTTATTGATCTTACTTGCAAACATCGCCAGGCGACTGCGGGCCAGCGACTGCATTCGCTCACGGCAGAGCCACTTAATGGCCACCTGAATCTGCGGAAAAGAATAGAAAAACCAGTTTAACAACAGTGACTAGATACAATGGTGACACACTCGTTCTCGACTCCGCAGCCGCATGCGAGATGTGATACACACACACATCAGAGACACAGAGTCGAACAACTTTGCCGAAGTCTCCTTTAAGGCCGTGACAAACATGGTTCTGCCCTTGTTCAGTTGCATATCATTGATGCCGGCTGTGTGGTCGTTTACCGAATGGATCTCTCTGCCGCCCTTGAGTATGTCCCGGATAGAAATTTGAAACACTTGATGTGTTTTTAAGATTTTGATCTGAAAAGAATGAACGTATGTTATTAAATTGCCAATTTTCCAAAGTTAAACTTCTCTTTGATTGCTTCCCGCGCTGTTTGTTTACAAATAAAACACCAAATCATCGGAGTTCGGAGATGCTTTTGGTGTAAAATGCATTGTCCTAGACACAGGGGTGATTTTTTGTAATGAGTCAATGAAAACTTAAATAATGACATGTTAGAGACATATTCAAACAATTTTATTACATTTGCAATAATAGCAAATAGAATTTTATATTCATTTTTCTATAGACCTATCACAGAATTCTGTGCAAAAAATTAATTAATGTTCTATGCAATTAAAAATGAACCACAACGATAACCCTCACACATCAAAATTGACCAGCACAACAACCCTCCATTTTGAAATTGACCAACACAACAACCCTCCATTTTCAGTTTGTATGGGGTCAGCAGTATCAGCTGTGGGGACTGAGCATCAGCTGTTATGTGAGAGTATTGGTGCAATTTATGTGTGTATTGTATTGCCACTATCCAATCGCTGATTGACACAGTCTACTTTCATCGTTGCACCCAAACTCATCGTCATCGTTCTTCGTTTCAACACCGTTTACTTATTTTATACCTATAATAAGTAATAGTAAATAAGCAATAAAGTTGACTAGTTGTAACCCCCGAAATTCGGGTGTAAAAAATAAAATGTAATATATGTTTTTTGTATTATACTACTTCGTGAAATACTACATTCGCCGGTTTGTTTGATTTATTTGTCAATTCAATTTTGCACTTTTATGTCTAATGATGATCGCACCTGACTTAACGCTACATACAATTGGCCATGAGTGAACCAATCCTCTTTTAAAAAGACTCCAATTCTTGTTAAAGTTTTACCTTGCGATTTGCTAATTGTTATAGCGAATGCTGGAATTATTGGAAATTTGCGACGTTTTAAAACAAATGGAAGTTTTGTCTCGCTTGGTTGCAAATTTATGCGAGGTAGTATAAGTCGCAGCCGCCGTTGCTCAGTTGGCTAGTGCGTTGGGCCGCGAATCAATGCGACGCTCGAACCCAGGTTCAAGACTCCGTTGCTGCCAACACCGAAAAAAAGAAAAAACAATTTTTCTTTCGGCGGCTGTCCTCTCAGCAGGAAATGGCAAACCTCTGAGAGTAAAATTGCCTATGAAAAAGCTCCCAACTCGCCGTTCGGAATCCCCTTCCAACCTTGTAAAAACATTCGCACACACAACACGGATGGTTGCAGGTACCTCAGCCTTAGTCTCATAATCGGGCTATCGTGCCCGTCAAGAAGAAGAAGAATAAGCGACTTACGCTTTCCTTGCGCTTCACCGGTTAAAACTTCGACGTCTAAACAATTTGAATACATTTATTTTACGATTAGCCGAGTACCATTCACTAACCCCTCTAATGTGTTGAGGTTCCGGTTAGCATAACCACTGTTCCTATTTTCAATTGTGCAATATATATTTTCAATTATATATTTTCATGTGGTGCAATCGCACTAAAGTTTAGTGAATTCAAAAATTCCATGGGATACCTTACTGCATCTGCGGAGTCCTCCGATGAGAAACTATCGGCGATTAGATATATTTTTATTCGAATAATAACACAGTACAACAATTTTCCGGTTTTCAAAATACCCGCGGAGTTTCTCAACTGTTTCTTATATTTTCGGAGTCGCTGATCACGAATATGTAATTATTTTTTTCGGGTCACCTCTATTTGGGTTTTACAGGGTCTTGAAGTTACAAGCTACACCCCAATTCAAAAATTAATTTAAATGGTTGAACTTTTCCTAGTCAAACAATATTGGTGTCAAAAGAATGAGAATTATGTCTCCAACTCAAATCAAATAATTTTTTTGTAATTATCCTGGCGAAAGGATATAAAAATGTCCTTTTAAGAACGTATCCTTAATTATCCTGGAAGTGTTTCTACAAAAAACTTTGAAATAAATATATTATAAAACCCTTACAATGCACCAACACATTAGATAATTTCATGTTATTCAGTCCATTGGTTCAGTGCAAACAATTTCAGCTCTTCACAAAACCCGCCCAGTTTCTGAACTGTTCCTTATAATTCCGGAGCCGCTGATCACGAATATGTAATTTTTTTGGGGTCACCTCTAGTTTGGTTTTTACAAGGCCTTGAAGTTGCCAGCAACACCCACCTTGAAAACGAATTTAAATTGTTGAACTCATGTTAGTCCAACCACAGATAACTCATAATATAGATGTCCAGTCTCATACGACGAAAACGGCACAAAAATTTCAAGCTCTGAATTACAGCTTTTTTCCGCAAAGCTATTTTACGCTCACAGCTGCATGTGCTCGTCCAGAACTTTTGCCGGATTGAATTAATTTTGAATTTCTTTTCTTGCTTGTGATATTCTTTTTTACAACATACATTTATGATTTTAGCTACAACGATCACGTACTGTATTTGGTGTAACAGGTAGACAGCACATCAGATATCCGTAATTTCTTTTTCGTAAATTTCGCCTCAGGTTCAAGGCTGGGTGAGAAGCAAAAGTTTTCTTAATATTCAACGCTTTTTTTATTAACTTTTTCGGTTATACCTGAAATTAATAATGTGTTGAAAAATGCGATATAAATGAAAATAAATATTTTGTGCATGATCAAAGAATATGAAGTCTTTATTTTCTTTGGCATGACACATACAGATCGTTGCTTAGGCAACGCATTGCCAATAGCTGCGGCGCCAGCAGGTCTATCCTTTGCGTCGGCGTAACTGTATTGCGACAATTAAGTGACCGCTGAAAAATTACATTAGTTTTGGCAGATTGTGCCGATGTTTTCATTCTTTTTTTCGAAAAGCAAGTACCTGGGCGTATCCAGCAACAAATTAAAGGGGGCAAAGACATAACTACATTTCCAAATTCAGAATATAAAACTCAAAAAGATTAGAATATAGATTTCTGTGCATATGTATGTAAAATATAGAATTACGAGGGGCAACTACCCTCCGCTACCCATACCAATGTACGCCCATGAGCGCCTGTCATCATCAACCGAATCTTTTTGCTGTATGGTTGTTTATGCTGCGTATGCTGCGCTTGGTTGATTGATTTTACAACTTGTGAACAATTATATGTGTCTCCAAAACCAAACAGTTTACTAATCAAGAGATCTAGAAACCAAATAAATTTTTCATTTATATTGTTCTCACGGGTCGTAAAAAAAATATATTATTAAAAAAGTCACCAAAATCTTAACAGCTACAGTAAGGATCGAACCGCGAACTTGTCGTCCGAGACACTCCCGCTTACGAGTTTGACCATCAAAACTCAATCCCGACTGGCTGCTTAAAAGGTATGATAACAGACAACCGCCGTTTTGACTAGAAAATCACATATTTCTGTATCTCAAAACAGAGTACAATGCGTGTGAAGCGGTGTTTGTGTGAGTGACATTAGAGGCCAAAAAGCTCTTATCGGAGGCCAAATTTGTCGAACTTTTTGACACATTTTTTCCTTGGACGCTGGACATCTATATGATGAGTTATCTGTGGTCCAACAATATTAGTATCAAATTAAAGAGAATCAATTCTTTTGCCCAAAGCCATGTCAACGTCAATTTTACATTTTTTTTTTAACTAGAAAACATTGCAAGAGTCGTTGTTGTTTTTTTATAATGAAATACGCGAGATGGCGAATCTATGGTGATGCAAATTGACGAAGAAAACCAACTAAAGGAAGAGGAGGAGCTACTGATTACCGCAATCGAGGCCCACAAATAAGCAATGTTGCTGGTAAGTTTCAGTAAAGAAATGGACTGCGCTTGAAAGGGATTTAAATTATATGGGCGGTGCCACGCCCTCTTATTTAATACCTGCCCCTTATTCAATGCCCTCTGTCGAAAGAGAAAATGGTAGGTTCGTACTAAGTTTCATTGCTGAGCGACTTATAGTTCAGCAAAATATTTGGGTCACAAAAAATGTGCCACGCCTCTTGTCCAACGCCCATCAAACTTTATCAGTAGAATGACTTTTCTATGGGACGACGGGGTACTACATTTCAGTGTTGTGCTACTTACAATTTCGAAGATATTCCATTTTAAAGAGTTTGCTTGTATGGGTGGTGCCACGCCCCGTTGTCCAAGACCCGCCTTATTCCGTTTGTCGAAAGATATGAGTACATGATAGGTTCATGCTAAGTTTCATTGCTGTGTGACTTATAGTTCAGCAGAATAATTGGGTCACAAAAATGTGCCACGCCCCTTAGGGATATGAAAAATAGATAGGAGCCAATTATCAGACCTACTGAATACGTATGTTAAAGTTCATAAAAATCGGTCAAGCCGTTTCGGATGAGTATGGTAACTATTATATAAAAGCAATTATATAAAAGCAAGTGTGACGTTGCTTTTTTGAGCCACAATCAGGCAAAAACCACTGAACCGATTTACTTTCCATTTGAAGCATTTCCTGATGGAATTGCTCGCCATATTGATCTGATAATTCTCCCATATTTGAAGGGAAAACCCCGATATGATTATGGAACATATTGTAACGATAAGACAGTCTGTCGCTGTGCAAAGCAACCCTGTCGCTACGCGCCGTACTATAATTCAATCTGGCAATGATGGCCGCGATAATAAGGGAAACTGTTAGTCCAACCTGGCAATGATGGCTGCGGTATAAGGGAAACTGTTAGTCCAACCTGGCAATGATGGCTGCGATAGTAAGGGAAACTGTTAGTCCAACCTGGCAATGATGGCTGCGATCATCATGGAAACCTTTAGTCCACTCTGGAATGTGCGAGAACGATCTGCGCGATAACCGGACAGGTATAAAAGGCAGCCGGGTACGACGCAGCGAGTCAGTCTTGGTTCAGACAAGTGAAGGTGCCACACGGAGTAATTAAGCAAATAATTAAGTGTAAAGACAGTAAAGTGTGAAATTGGTGAAATAAAGTGATTGTTGGTTTTCATTTACGTTTGGATAATTAAAGTTGTTTTATCTTCAAATTGCACAATCCAGTGATACGTACAAGCCCACTAGAACTAGCATTCGTAACAATATGAATTTTCAACGACATGAGTACGTTCATATCTGCGAATGCTGAAATCATTCGTTTTACTAATTCTTTATAGTCTTTTGCTTTGGGGCTGCCTATGCAATTTTTTTTAACATCTCTGATTCCTGAGAACTATAGCGTTCATATCAAACAAACAAACGTACGATATAGTTGTGTTTTTCGTCACACCCTTCGAATGAATGGAATCCATTCCTCCACCCTAGAGGAATGGATTGGGCATAAATATAAAAGAAGCGTGGCATCGCTCATAGAGTGTAGTATGAAGAAACTTGATTTATTGGGCCCATTGACTTCAAGCTTGCGTGCAAAGCCGCAGGGCCCTGTTAGTATTAAATAAACACGACTGTTGCAATGTTTTCTAGTTCAAAAATAGTTCAAAATATAACGTAAAATTGACGTTGACATGACTTTGGGCAAAAGAATTGATTCTCTTTAATTTGATAATAATATTGTTGGACTAAGATAAGTTCAACAAATTAAATTCGTTTTCAAGGTGGGTGTTGCTGGCAACTTCAAGGCCTTAAAAAAACCAAATTAGAGGTGACCCAAAAAAAATTATATATTCGTGATCAGCGGCTCCGGAATTATAAGGGTGCTTGTACACTAGGAAACATTTCACAAGGAAACATGTCGGAAATAGGCAAGAGACACGTTTCCCTAGTGTATAAGGCCACGAAAACTTGTTTCTGTGAAAATGGAAACAGTTTCCGGCATTGTTTCCTTGTTTCTGGGCAACGAAAATTTGAAAATGTTTCCATAGTGTACAATACTTGAAATCATCATGAGGGAAACATTTTTTCAAGTTTCCATGTGTTTTCGTGTTTCCGGTGTCAATGGAAACACGCATGGGAAACATTTCGAGTTTCCCAAAAATTTTGTTTTGAATGTTAGACAAATTTTTCAATTTCGCGTCGCATAATGACAATGGTAAATATTTTTGATGAGGAAATCCTAACCGACTTTAGCAAGAGTCAACGAGGTGCGAGCGAATTGTTTGATTGGAGCGATGGATACCAGTCCGAACTTATTTCTGCGGTGAAAAAACACCGTTCCCTTTGGGACATTTGCAGCCCTGACCTCAAGTTGCGGGAATAAGCTCTCGGTTTGGCAAGCGGTGGCAAATAAAAAAGAAAAACTTTGCATATTTTGAAGGCCTTTGTTTTTAAGTAAATCATTGATAAATCGCTGAAAAGTGTTGAAATTGGCATAAGCACATTTTTGATATTATTTCGATGCTAATGAGTATTCCGCCAAAAATGCTACCTCAGTTGTATTGCATGATGTTTCTTCTTAAGATATTTATACACTTCGTAACTTGATTTATGAAACATCTGTACAATTTGCGCCATCGGAAGAGACGCCTTGAAATTCCATATTTTCCTACTTTTAAACCTTATTACAACGCCAATTTATAACGCATAATATTGATTAATGTCAGAAATGAAGGCGTAAGATGCTGTAAGTGCAACGATATACAAATCATGTCTATAGGATTATTGGTCGGAAATTACAGTTGAAAACGTGAAAAAACTCGAGAAAAAATTGAAAAAATTACACTCCCATTTTTTACGAAAACTAGAGCTGTTACATACAAACGGATTATGGTTTTGAAAACAGCGCGGAAAAACTATTCAGATTCATGTAAAAATCTTTATGCAATAGACATGCTGTTGTCCAGTTTTATTAACTCGATTGAAGCTCTCACTCGACTTTCGACGAGTCGACATTAAAAAAAAATTAGAAAACTGGATCGGATATTCCGTGGATAGTTCTCGTAGTAATTTGACGCATAATCCCGACGTTGAATTCAAGGTCTTGTCCACCAACGTCGTTTTCGCTTTCTCTTTTTGCACTACACAGAGCATATACTGCTAAAAATAATTTGTTTATTTCCGTAGTTTTAGTTTTTATTTAGGTATTTGCCAAAAGTTTTCACTCACCGACATACAATAACAAATTTCAAACGTTGAAATCAAGCACCACATGTTTCCAACAACCTTGTACAATGACGTAGTGTACAAAGACTAGAAACATACCGGGTTGGAAACATCGGAAACATCGTAGGGGAAGAACTTGGAAACATTTCAAATTGTTTCCGGCAACGTGTTTCCCACAATTTGTATTTCTAGTGTACAAGGTACTGAAAACATGTTTCCGCACAACAAGAAACATTTATGTTTCCGATGTGTTTCCAATAGCATGTTTCCATGTGAAATGTTTCCTAGTGTACAAGCACCTTAAGGAACAGTTCAGAAACTGGGCGGGTTTTGTGAAGAGCTGAAATTGGTTGCACTGTGAAAAATTTTGGAATAATTTAAGTTTTTGAGTTGAAATAAACTTCAACAATTTTTTTCAGCTGAACCAATGGACTGAATAACATGAAATTACTAATGTGTTGGTGCATTGTAAGGGTTTTATAATATATTTTTTTCAAATTTTTTTGTAGAAAAATTTCCAGGATAATTAAGGATACGTTCTTAAAAGGACATTTTTATATCCTTCCGCCAGGATACTTACAAAAAAATTATTTGATTTGAGTTGGAGACATAATTCTCTTTCTTATGACACCAGTATTATTAGACTAGGAAAAGTTCAACCATTTAAATTAATTTTTTTAATTGGGGTGTAGCTTGTAACTTCAAGATCCTGTAAAACCCAAACTAGAGGTGACCCGAAAAAAATAATTACATATTCGTGACCAGCGACTCCGAAAATATAAGGAACCGTAGAGAAACTCCGCGGGTTTTTTTTACTGTTGTACTGTGTAATTTTTAAACCTAATGGCGATCCGTTTTGATGAATATCTCTACAATTTGCGCTTCAAAAGATGCGAATCCAAAGGAACTATTTAGTTGACGAATATTCTCTAAATAGTGGTTTCGTCATGATTCAACATCGTTTTTCAAGATCGATTCAAACAATTCTGGCACACGTATTGGTGGTAGTTTTACTTTTCCACCGTGGCAACACGTACTGAAACGATTGTTTGTCTAATGTAAGGTTAGGTTGCGGTGGCTGCCTCTATAAGAGACACACTCGGAGGCCTGAAAGGCCCATTGTGATACCAAATATTTCACCCGTTTTTGAACTGTGTACGCAACACTGTTTTGCCAACATATTGTTACGAATTTACTTTCACAGGTTCGTTTGGATTGGTTTTGAAAATAAAACAACTTTAATTACTCAGCAAAAATCAACAATCACTTTATTTCGCAGATTTACGCTTCGCTTGTATCTACACTTGTTACCACTTTGCTTGCTTAACACAGACTCGACCCCTTGCGCTGCCACTGCTGCTTTTATACCACTTTTCTTATCGCGCCGAAGATTCTTGCAACTTCTAATTGGAAAGCGCTCGACCATTCTCGCACAGCCCATTTCTTCGAGAACCATCCTTGCCATATCGGACTATACCAAGCGAATTTATAACAGTTTTGCTGTACTTCACAGTGCATGCCTAAAAGTATGCTTGGAAAACATTCGTGCGGAGAAAAGCATTCCTGTACAGTGCGGCACAGAATTTCTCATCGTATCACTGTCCATCACTTAGACTTGTTCGTCCCGAACAAGTACCGAGGCTCCGCCGGAGTAAGACGCCAGGCGCTCCAAATGGACTACTTTCAGCCTGGCGTTTC
Organism: Melieria omissa; assembly: GCA_963971225.1. Classification (NCBI taxonomy): domain Eukaryota; kingdom Metazoa; phylum Arthropoda; class Insecta; order Diptera; family Ulidiidae; genus Melieria; species Melieria omissa. The sequence continues at coordinate 48,050,652 of OZ020269.1, read as the reverse complement.
CGCTGCAGCAGCGTTGAACCCTGTACACCACGTCATTAATCCGGGTCACGACCTTGTACGGTCCTTCCCATGACGTTTGAAGCTTTGGAGACAAACCTTTCCTGCGCTGCGGGTTTTAAAGCATTACCAGATCGCCTTCTTGGAACCCCGCTGTGTTAGCTCGTAGATCATATCTGGCTTTCATCTTATCGCTGACCAGTTGGATACGGTCCCTTATAAACTGGTGGATTTCTTCCAGCTCCGATCGCTTATTAACTGCGTAATCAGTCTTGGCGCCTTCCGTCGTGCTGACCACTCCGAACTTCAAGTCAGCAGGCAATCTCAGCTCTGTGCCGAACACTGCTCGGGCTGGAGTGAGTGATGTCGTATCGTGCGGGGCTGACCTATACGCCATCAAGAACAGCGGGATATGCGTGTCCCAATCCTTTTGATTCCTGCCTACTACTTTCCGTAGATATTCCTCCACCATGCCGTCGGACTGGGGATGCAAAGGACAGGTGCGAGTTTTCCTTATTCCTAGTAGTTCACACACTTCTTTTAATACAAGAGACTCGAAATTCCGGCCTTGATCCGAGTGCAACTCCAGTGGAACTCCAAATCTGGCCACCCAGTTGTTTACCAACATTTCCGCGACCGTGGTGGCCTCCTGGTTAGGAATAGGATACACTTCGGGCCATTTGCTGAAATAGTCCATCACCACCAGCACATATTTGTTGCCTTGAGTGCTAAGTGGGAATGGCCTGGCGACGTCCATGGCAATTCGCTCAAAGGGCGCTCCCATGTTGTACTGCTGCATGCGGCCCCGAGATCTTCTTGTTGGCCCTTTCGCAGCCGAACATCGATCACAGCTCTTAATCCAATCGGCGACAGACTCCTGGCATCCTACCCAGTAGAATCGCCTTTTTATTTTGGCGACAGTTTTTGTGATGCCTAGGTGTCCTCCGCTAGAGTCGTTATGGTATGCCTCGATCACCTCGTTGATCCTGCATTTCGGGACTAAAATTAGGGAATTGCTGGTCCGGCCATCCTCACTCTCCCACTCGCGGTATAGGCAACCATCAGACAGCCGCAGACTTTGCCACTGCGCCCAGTAAGCCTTCGCGATCGGGCTCTCACCGGCCATCTCCTGCCAGTCTGGACGTGCGCCTTGCTCCTTGCCTTCAATGATTTTTTTAAGATCCGTATCCTCGCGCTGGTCCTTTTGTATCCTCTCCGCAGGCCACTCCTCCTCTGGCATAACGCTGACCAATCGTACGTCCACTATCTGCTCTTTGCTTTCGGCTCGCGAACAATGCCTGCATTCGGTTTTGCACGGACGGCGTGACAAGGCATCGGCATTTCCATGGCTGCTACCCTTGCGATGCTCTACCGTGTAGTCGTAGCTCTGCAGCCGCTCGATCCACCGCGCCAATTGGCCTTCCAGATCTTTAAAGTTCAGTAGCCATTTCAATGCCGCATGATCTGTGCGCAGGCGAAACTTTTGCCCATACAGGTATTTATGGAAGTGTTTCACGCATTCCAGTACTGCGAGCAACTCCCTTCGGTTCACACAGTAGTTGCGTTCCGGCTTTGACAAAATTTTGCTGTAGTACGCTATCACTTGTTCTTGGCCATCTATTATCTGTGATAGCACACCGCCAATACTATGCCCACTTGCATCTGTATCCAGCACAAACATCTCTCCAGGAACGGGGAAGGCCAGAATTGGAGCAGTGCACAGTTTTTCCTTCAGTCGTGCAAAAGCCTGCTCCTGCTCTTCCCCCCACGCGAAGGCTTGATTCTTTTTCTTCAGTTTGTGCAAGCTGCCAGCTATGTTCGCAAATCCTGGAACGAATCTTCGGTAGTATGTGCACAGACCTAGGAAACTGCGGAGTTCGTTTAGATTGCGTGGTCGGGGCCACTCCTTCACCGCCGTGATCTTGCCTTCGTCCGTATGTACTCCGCGAGCGGAAACCGTGTGACCCAGATACTTGACCTCCTTTGGAACAGCGAGCACTTCTTTGGGTTGAGTTTAAGCCCGGCTTTCTGTATTCGCTCAAATACCTCTTTCAGCTTTTCCAGGTGGTCGTCGAAGCTTTTGCCCATCACGATTATGTCGTCGAGGTATACCAGACACGTCCGCCAATGCAGCCCTTTAAGCACACGCTCCATTAGCCGCTCGAATGTTGCTGGTGCGTTGCAGAGTCCAAACGGCATGACGGTGAACTGCCACAAACCGTCGCCAATACTAAAAGCTGTTTTCTCCTTGTCCTGGTCTGCAAGTTCCACCTGCCAATAGCCGCTGCGTAAGTCGAGTGTGGAAAACCACTGTGTGCCTGACAGTGTGTCCAGGGTGTCATCGATCCGAGGTAGTGGATAGCTGTCCTTCTTGGTCACGTCATTCAGTTTCCGATAGTCCACACAGAATCGGGTACTGCCATCCTTTTTCTTGACTAGCACGACCGGCGAGCACCAAGGACCTGACGAAGGCTCTATGACCTTTTCTGTATGCATGTTTTCAATCAAATTTGTGACCTCTTCCCTCTTGGCCAGAGGAACTCGTCTTGGCGGTTGGCGGATTGGTTTCGCACTTCCGGTGTCGATGTTGTGCTTCACTATGGCTGTTCTTCCGCCCGCTTCCGTTGCAAATATTGACCCATAGTGCTGCAGGAGTGACCGCGCCTTCTGTTTCTGCTTGGCTGTCAATTCGCTGCTCCCCTGGGTCTGCGGTATGGCGTCCATGTTAGAACCGCTTTTCTTACTTCCCCCGGGGTGGACTGCTTTCGCAATTGACAACTGCTTCAGCCTCTCTACACTCGCCAATGACCGCATCTTTTCCGACATTTCTGGGTGTGTTCAGTGGATTGAGTATCCTGACTGGTATTTTGCCATTTTTGGGTTCCACTAATGTACGTCCGATTATTATGTTGTCGTATCCTTGTTTTGGCGCTTCTACAACCCACAGCCGACTTGTCCCATCGTCCTCGTCCACCTTTGCCCACACAATCGCCTCGGAATTCGCTGGTATCTTCTGGTGTTGACACGAGACAACTTTCCTTACCGCCACGCTTCGGTCATAGCCAGTGTGCAGGGGGAATTCAACGTTGGCATACTTCAGCACATTTTCTTTCAGGTCCAGCGTAAAACCATGCCTAATCATGAAATCCACGCCGATAATCACGTCGTCCATTATATCCGCGACGATGAACTTATGCTCCAGGCTGCTGGTGCCGATAGCAATTGTTTTTGTTACTTTTCCTCTTACCGGCGCACGCTCGCCAGTCGCAGTCCTCAGCTGTATGCCATGCAGCGGTTCCCAGTTCTTCAGAAGCTTCCTTTTTATGATCGAATATGACGCTCCAGTATCCAGTGTCAACACGAACAACTTTCCATCTATCTTTCCTTCAATCGTCAAGCTGCTGGGTTGCCGTTTCAGCTGTGAGACCAGGACGGTGGGGCAGCGGGTTGTGGGGATCAGTTCACGCCCCTTTGGGCTGACCCGTTTTAGTTTAACGACTCCTCGTCCTCAGCTCTGCGCTTGTTGGCTGAGCCTCGATCGTCAGTATTCCTCGCTTCAGGCGATTGCGATCGAGAACGGGAACGCCTCTTTCGTTGGCGGCAGTCTCGTGATATGTGACCCTGCTTGCCACATGTCCAGCAAACAACTTTAGAGGAGACAACCCGTGGCCTGCCCGGTGTCTCAGAGCTTATGGCCTGGATCGAAATGTCGCTGTCCGGCTGGATTTGACGTATCCTTGCAGATGCATACCGATTGCCTCCAATCCATGTCGCTTCATATGTCATCGCGCTGGTCACCGTCTCCTTAAATGTCGGCTTGCCCATCATCAACGCACTGCGACGTGTCTCGGGATCATGAAGACCTTCAATGAACGACTCAATCTTCATCCTTTCGAGATCATCAGCGCCGAATTTTGGGTAGCACAACTGTACGAGCCGCTCAATGTCTGCTGCATATGTCTGCAGCGCCTCGCTGGTTCTTTGCCTGCGGTTCTTCGGCTCACAGTAGTACAGCGTATGGTTGTGCTCGTTGCTGTACTTCGCTGCCAACGCTCTCATGACGGCCTCATAATCACTTCTCGAGCATTCCGGAACTGATTTCATTACCTCAGCCGCAGGACCTTTCCTGATATCGGTCCACTGATTTTCCAAAGCAGCTAAGTCGAATTGCAGTTTGAATGTATCGAACGGCGTAGCACCATCATAAGTAGGCACTTCTGTTCGGGTGGCGAAACTTTCCGGAACCGTCGGCAAAAATTCTCGTGGCTGCACCTCTCTAAGCCGCTCATCGATTTTCCTCTTTACCGAATCCTCCAGACTGTCAACTCGTTTGTCCCACTTGTCCATTCGCGTCTCAAGATGCTCAACTTTCCCGTTCAGTCTATCGGAAATTTCCTCCACCTTCTGCCCTATGCGCGCAGAATTTGTCGCCATTTCTCGGTTGCACGCTTCCATTTGCTCCGATATTTCACGGGTCGCCGTTTCCATTCTTGCTATTTCTTGATTCGTCGTTTCGATTTTTGCCGAAATTTCCTGATTCGTGGTTTCCAGTTTCGCTGCCATTTGCGCCGAAAGTTCCTGATTCGTGGTTTCCAGTTTCGCTGCCATTTGCGCCGAAAGTTCCTGATTCGTGGTTTCCAGTTTCGCTGCCATTTGCGCCGACATTTCGCGATTTTCACGACTGACATTCTCAATTTTCGCAGAAGTTTCCTGAAACATGCCTCTCATTGCAACCATAAGCTGGCTCATGTCCATTGCTTGTGGTGGCGCAGCCGCTGCAGTCGTACTTTGTATCGACGCAGCACCCGCAGGCGATTCCTCCACTTTGGCCGACGCCTCTTGTTCCTGCGTTCCGAACTCGTGTGCAGCCCAATCGATGCCTCGTGATTCACACGCCTCTCGCAAGCGCAGCTGCAACTCCACCTTACCGCCAGCAGTCGGCGAATTCCAGGCCGCCAGCTCCTTCTTCAGCTGGTCAACCTTCAGCAGCTCCAGTTTAACCATGTCTGCGTTTTTATAATTTTATTTTACTTTCAGTAATACAATCCGAACTTCTGACACCAAATGTTACGAATTTACTTTCACAGGTTCGTTTGGATTGGTTTTGAAAATAAAACAACTTTAATTACTCAGCAAAAATCAACAATCACTTTATTTCGCAGATTTACGCTTCGCTTGTATCTACACTTGTTACCACTTTGCTTGCTTAACACAGACTCGACCCCTTGCGCTGCCACTGCTGCTTTTATACCACTTTTCTTATCGCGCCGAAGATTCTTGCAACTTCTAATTGGAAAGCGCTCGACCATTCTCGCACAGCCCATTTCTTCGAGAACCATCCTTGCCATATCGGACTATACCAAGCGAATTTATAACAGTTTTGCTGTACTTCACAGTGCATGCCTAAAAGTATGCTTGGAAAACATTCGTGCGGAGAAAAGCATTCCTGTACAGTGCGGCACAGAATTTCTCATCGTATCAATATATTACAGCACACATTTCAAGCGGATGGGGAAAGGGGGAGGGGGGACCTACAGTTTAACGCCGAATCCGAACGGCGATTGGCAGTTTTTCGTTCACACTTGGAGGTTTTGCCATTGCCTGCCAAGAGCGCACTTGTGCGATTCTTGTAATTCTCATTCCCTTCATGTGAATAGCGATAGAAGTAGATGAGTTGTTCCCCAGCCCGAGCCAGGAATCGAACCTGGAGCCTTTGGTATGAGAAGCCAGCGCGCTACCCGCTTGACTATCGAGGCCGGCGTCTAATGTAAGAAATGAAATACAATTTAGCAACACAAATTAACGTAGAAAGGAAAGCATTACCTTTTCGGATACGAAATGCTTTGCATTACAATGTGAACATGCACTGGTCAAGCCACCGAGGTGGCAATAGCTGACCTCTGCAACTACCGCATTTAATGCAATTTTATACAAATTACGATTTCGATGTGTACGGGTCTGCGTTTAAAGAATATAAGATTAAATGCCCACATTTTCTTTTTTTTGCAGTTGATCTTGCCATTTTTCAAGAAGAATTCAAATTGCTTTTTTGTAAAATTTGAATTGGACTCTTAACCCTCTACTGCCCCAATTTTTTTTCAAGTCGAAAAATTGTTCACCATGTAGTTTTAGAATCATATAAGAAGGACAAATTTTTAAAATCAAAAAAATTTCCTTCTGTGTGGACGTAAAACCTATATAAATTTGCGTGCCTTAAGGGGGTCGCCTACGTAGCGGCCTGATTTTCGAGCCTGTTTTTTTTTTAATTTATTACGAAGGAACGAAAAAAGATATTCACTCACCTTTTTGTTTTCTGTTTATTTAATCGTAATCTTTCAAGAGGCAAGGTCATAAAAATTATATTTCTACATATTCGAGTTTAGGATGACCTTGAACGTGCCCTCATCAGAATTTTGATATCAATTTTCCTGCAAGATTTTGGGCCAACCAAGTAACCTACAACAAAATGTGAAACTAATCTATAATTGATATTACATTAGCTATGCTTAGACATGAGCTTTTTGTGAAATTCAAAAATCTCTCGAAATGGTGGACATTTTTGAAAGAAAAGTTATTTTTCCCTTTGTTTTCAAATGTTTATTGCCTGTTATAATAAAAATACAATATTTTGTCAAGAGCTCGTGTCTAACCAAAGCGACATGTTTTCTGAGCAAGTAAAAAAAGAAATCGAATCGATGCGTGAACAACTTTTCTTAAAATCGTGCAAGTAAGTTAGAAAAATACGACTTTCGGGAAAACGCGTTTAAAGTTCACAGGGAGCGCGCGAAAACACCGTGAGCGAGCGTGCCCAATGCTCTACAGCTCAATAATCGTGAAGAGTTTACCCAAATCCTTTGAAAATAACATTCCTAACGTCTTCCAAATGAAAATTATGTAAAACAAAAAAACGATTTTTTAAAACTTTATACGTAGACGACCCCCTTAAGGCCGTACTGGGCACATAAGCTAAAAAATTTAACTGATGAACAGTTTCACGTTTTATTGATTACACTACTCTATACGAAAAATGCACATACAAATAAAAGTGTTTTCTAGACTAACTTTGGGCCGCTGAACACGAAACTGAAAATCAAAACATTTTTTTAAGAAGTGTTTTCGAAAAATCCGTTATTTCCTATTGTTTCAGTTATGAGCACATATCTCGTAAACGAATCATCCGACTAACACATCCGGCGGTCAGAAGATAATACCTTAGCCTTTCCAGCAATATATAGATTGTCCAAATCAGATGAAATTTAGGGAAGTTACTGGCGGTGAAAGTTGTAAAAAAGTTTATTTTTCGACCATTTTCAAAAACACATAAATTTTTGAATGATTTTTTTATGGATAAAATAAATTATTTCCTCTGGTTTTAAAATTTGGGATGAACTATATATTATTTCAGCAAATATTAAGCCTAACATCAATAGAATCAAAAGAAAAATGACACAGTTATGAAGCAGTGAGTGAACACCAACTTTACATTTAATACACTCTGCGACAAAAAAAAACATTTTTGCCGAGACCCATCCAAATGTTGATATAGACGTGAAACTAGAGGTCATTTAAAATATCCTGACACAGTCAGTTTTTCATTTCCTGACCCAAAGTCCTTTTTAAAAGGCTTTTAAATTTTAAGGACATACATATTTCAAATATTTTTTTAAATATTAGCCGTCGTGAAATGATGAAGAGATAGGTATCAAATGAAAGAGGAAAAATGTCTTCTTTTAACTAATTTTCCTATTTTGAACTTTGAATCTAGCCTAGCTAACACTTCATTAACGCTTTCTTCATCAGTTTCTTCATTAGTTTCTTCATCAGTTTCTTCGAAAACATCGGAATCCCAGTTTTCTAAAACTTCCTGTACTTCTCTGTCCCATAAAACTGACCATTTTTTTTAATGCCGATTGATATCTATAAAACGCAAACCACATACACGTATACGTTAGTGACCAAATGCATTAAATCTTTTCGCTTTGGTGCCTGATGCAGCCTAAAGGCAGTCTTCTTGCCCAAGCCGAAAAAGTAACTGTAAATCATTTTTTTCACTATAAAACACTTCAAATCAATTAATTACATTACAAGGTACTCACTCATAACACTGATCAACAGCAAAATGGCTTTTCTGGGTTTGACATCAGTTCTAGGGTAATTGGGTACCGCTGATTTCGAATCCGCAAACCGTTTTTAAAACTTAGTTTCCGTTTTCGCAATTACAACACCTCACGGCTTCTTTTCCAATGTAATTTATTTTTATAGGTTTTACGATTCCGCGGTAATTGGACCTCAAAGTCGGAAAATATGGAATTTCAAGGCGTTTTCTTGGATGGTCAAAAACATGCACATTTTTCTTAAATCTATTAATGAGTTAGGTGTTAAATGAAAGCGGAAACATCAAATAATACAACACAGACAATTTATTTGGCGTGGTTCCCATTCTTATCGAAATAATAGGAAAAATGTGCCATCGTGATTTTCATCAATTTTCACACTTTTTCCTTACAAAAATTAGAGCCTCAAAATATGCACAGATTTTTATTTTTTTTTAATAAACAACAGTTTTTTGGTTTGTTGCTTTGCTTATACTTCAGACCAGCACACAAAAAGTATGCCTGTTTTTATGACGACGGTTTTCAATTTGAGCTGAATTGGTAAGCAAAAACAAGAAATTTACTTTGCTTAAGAAATTTCAAGGAAAAGGGGAAAATAAATTAATCGGGTTTCAGTCTTCACAAAGTACGCGATTCAAAGACAAACTATATTATAAAGCTGCTGTAATTGCTAGTTTTATATTGTAAAAGAATAGATACTGTTATTATGATAAGACAAAATTCTTGTGACCAACAAACACTCAAGCAAAAGAAAAAACGAATAAACGAACAAATGAACAAGCGAACAAAAGATCAAATGAACGAATGAACAAACAAACAAACGAACAAATGAAGATACGAACAAACGAACAAACAAACAAACAAATAAACATTTATTATATACTATATAGATTACATGTTTAGATGTAAACATTAAATATTTATGTAATCTCTTTCAAAAGCTTGACGTCGTCTCTTTGCTGATCTTTTATATATGGGTTGTGAGATGTCTCCTGTAACGTTCCAACAATAATCTGCCAACATTGAAACGTTCCATTTCCCTTGATAACGTTTTTCCATGTTAGAGATATCTTGATGGAATCGTTCTCCATGTTCATCGCTTAGTGCACCACAGTTATCCGGAAAAAAGTCCAAATGGGAGTGCAAAAAGTGAATTTTGAGAGACATGTTGCATCCTAGCGCATGATAAGATGACAACATTTTTTCAACAAGTTCAACATAATTTTGACTTCTCTTGTTGCCCAAAAAATTTCATGGCTACGAGTCGAAAATCATTCCAAGCAGCTTTTCCCTTGTCTTGTAAAATATCATCAAAATGTTTATCTTTAAACATTTTGTGAATTTGGGGACCAACAAAAATACCTTCTTTTATTTTAGCTTCACTCTATCTGGCAAACTTTTGACGAAGATATTGAAACGCTGCTCCGGTTTTATCCATTGCCTTTACAAAGTTTTTCATAAGCCCCAATTTAATATGTAATGGTGGAAGCAATATGTTTTTTATACATACATTTCATACATTTTTTAGCCCTGGTTGAAGTAAACGACGCACAATGGGGTTTTGGTGGCGTCGGGTCCATGATCACGTCGGGGTCACCACTCTTTGGTGGCGTCGGGTCCATGATCACGTCGGGGTCACCACACTTTGGTGGATTTAGTGTCCACCAGCACTTTTTAATGAAACGCACTGCACTTTAAATAACAACTTTTTATTTCACAATTTTAACAATGCAACTGCCGCCGGTATCGCGTCCTGACACTGACTGACTGATCGATTGACTGATGATTGCTGGTGTCAGGACCGCTTCTTTTATAGCAGCGAGCCGGCCGTGGTCCGTTCTGCCGGTCCGCTATGCCGTTGCTGTCGTCGTGGCACAGCTGCGGCCCGCTATGTCGTCGCTGCCGTAGACCGCTATGCTGTCGTCGTGGCACAGCTGCGGTCCGCTATGCTGTCGCTGCCGTGAACCGCTATGCTGTCGTCGTGGCACAGCTGCGGCCCGCTACGCTGTCGCTGCCGTGAACCGCTATGCTGTCGCTGCCGTGGACCGCTATGCTGTCGTCGTGGCACAGCTGCGGTCCGCTATGTCGTCGCTGCCGTAGACCGCTATGCTGTCGTCGTGGCACAGCTGCGGTCCGCTATGCTATCGCTGGCGTGGACCGCTATGCTGCCGTCGTGGCACAGCTGCGGTCCGCTATGCTGTCGCTGCCGTAGACCGCTATGCTGTCGTCGTAGCACAGCTGCGGTCCGTTACGCCGTTGCATGCCATCCGCCACGCTGGCACCGATGTGACATGTGCCACGCTGGCACCGTTGCTGATATGTCGAGCGGTACAGTATGTGCCGCCACAGGGTAAACATGCCAAAAACCCGCGCATTGCCTATTTTATGCTGTGATATCTATACGGTTAAAGATAAATACCTCAAATTTGGAATTCTCCTTCAAGACTCTTCAGAGATTTGTTCACCATAATTTTATTTGATTTACTCTACCGTGCACCGGCACCCTACAGTCGGCAATTAGGCACTTTTAAAATCTTCATTAGTAAAAAACAAAACCAAAGTTAAAGTATTTAAATCGACCCAAACTGACTTATGAATACTCTAGATTGTAGCCACACCCCCATTTTTTGCCTCCTTTCATAAAACACCCACATAAAACACATACATGTAGGGTAATTCGTATTTAAGAAAAACCATTTGATACGGGTTGATACGGCTCATAACGGGTTAATGGGGAGTACCATGCCCACTTACCGTTATAAATAACCACAAAAGGGCAGATGACGTTGGTAAGTATATAAATATAATAAATTTTCCCAATTTAACCAAGTATGCTTATATGGCAACCCTACTTAAAAGTGGGCGTTCCATGCTTCAAGTGCTATAAACGTACCGACCCATACGCGCGTTAAAAAGTTTTTAGTTCATATATATTTTTTTTCTTACTAAGAGAAGTGAATAAATGTCCAAAAATCTAACCATTCCGCAGCTTTCCGCAGATAAGTTGGGTATCATTTTTTTTATGAAGGTTCCCACTTATCTTCCTTATTATATTATTATATGTAACAAACATTATTTGATTATATTTAAAAATAACGATTTAATTGACATTTCCGCATCACCATCAAAAAAGTTGCATCGACAAAATGAAATTGAGTATAAAAACACCCAAATTTGAACGGCTATACAGCAGTTAGTTTCCATTCGCAGATAAAACAACAAAATTTTGTGTAACCAGATTGCAATCCAAGCAGAAGGGCAACAACTTTCAAGTCTCCGCAGATTTGCCACTTTTCTTCATTGTATCTGATATGTAACAGAAGCATTTTCATATTTTCATATGTTTCTTTCATATGGACTGCATAGCCGATTGGAATTGAGGGTAACATATTTCTATGGTGCAGTAAAACGGCCTTCAAACTAAATTTGGAACTGTCTATGAATAATCTCCATTCGTTTTTGTTATACGCTATGTTGAGCGATTCCATCAAGCCACCAACATTTTTGCAAACAACTAGACTGTCAGCTGTTTCAAAATGTTGTGTCAATTGATTTTGGCGGGTACGAAAAGAAGTAATAGCAACACCATCATCCAAAAGATTCCACTGTTGCGGCTAACAGTTCAGATTTGTTTTTTTGGCAATTGTAAGTCCCTTACAAGATCGTTTAATTCTGCTTGTGTAATCTTGTGTGGCTGCTGCGACGACATATTACATTCAAATACTACCTCGGGTGGATTTAATGGCAAGTCGAAAGAATTTTCTTGCTCTGTGCCATCGTTACAACATGATTTAGGACGTTTTGGAACTGGAAATTTATCACTGTGAGGCAAAGGACGAACAGCTGAAGGTATATTTGGATAAATAATTGCGCTTTTCTTTTTCTGCGATACTCCATTACCTTTTGAAATAGGCGTCGTCAAACAGAAATAGCAATCAGATACATGATTTTCTGGTTCTCGCCATTGCATTGGCACTGCAAAACGAAAACTCTTTCGTCCGCCGCTCATCCACTTTCTTAGACCCATTGCGCAAGTTTTGCACGAATAATGCGGTGCCCACTTTTTGTCTTGATGCAAGATTCTGTCACCAAATTAAAAAAATACGCGTCTTGTATTAGTGGCGTTAGTGAACATTTTTGTTTCAAAAATATTACTTCGCCACATATATAGCAAAAATTATTTGCATTATTTACACAATTTCGCGACATTTTATTTATTAAATAGCGACAAATAGGAAAAATGTGCTTGATATCAAAAGCAATCTGACGAATGAATAAAAATCTATAAAATCATCCAATGCATGAATGACACACAAATAGTTGCCTGCCTGCTAAATATTTTTAGATGACTTCAGCTCATCGGAAAACGCCAGTAAAATATAAAATAAGGTATTTGAAGATGATGTTGTTTGATCGTTCCTATGGCAGCTATATAATATAGTTGGCCGATCTTGTCCAAATTTTGTGAGAATATCTTTGAATCGCGTACTTTGTGAGGACTGAAACCCGATTAATTTATTTTCCCCTTTTCCTTGAAATTTCTTAAGCAAAGTAAATTTCTTGTTTTTGCTTACCAATTTAGCTCAAATTGAAAACTGTCGTCATAAAAACAGGCATACCTTTTGTGTGCTGGTCTGAAGTATAAGCAAAGTAACAAACCAAAAAACTGTTGTTTATTAAAAACAAAAAAAAAAAATCTGTGCATATTTTGAGGCTCTAATTTTTTTAAGGAAAAAGTGTGAAAATTGATGAAAATCACGATGGCACATTTTTCCTATTATTTCGATAAGAATGGGAACCACGCCAAATAAATTGTCTGTGTTGTATTATTTGATGTTTCCGCTTTAATTTAACACCTAACTCATTAATAGATTTAAGAAAAATGTGCATGTTTTTGACCATCCAAGAAAACGCCTTGAAATTCCATATTTTCCGACTTTGAGGTCCAATTACCGCGAAATCGTAAAACCTATAAAAATAAATTACATTGGAAAAGAAGCCGCGAGGTGTTGTAAATGCCACAAAGTGAAAATCACGTCAACCGGTTTATTGGTTTAGAAATTACAATCGAAAACGTGAAAAAAGATAGGGAAAATCCGAAAAAGTGACACGCCCATTTTTTGCGAAAACGGAAACTAAGTTTTAAAAACGGTTTGCGGATTCGAAATCAGCGCTACCCAATTACCCTAGAACTGATGTCAAACCCAGAAAAGCTGACCAAAAGTCGAAATTTGTTGCCCTGTGTAATTTTCTTGTTTTAACCTTTTAACGAAAAGTACTTGCAATAATTTTTTCTTTGTTTTACTTTTCACGAAATAATTATTTTTTACTAATTTCCACGAAGTTCAAATTTCAACTGATAATAATGGGAAACATGATGCTAACAGCCGTGCTACATAAAAGAAATTACAACTTAAATTATCTATAACATGCCCTAAAAATTTCATTTAAAAAAATGAAAATTTATGTGGACTTTTTCTAAGCCGTATGGGGCAGTAGAGGGTTAAGAATAACGTAAGAATAATAATGATCAAAACAAAACATAAAAATGCAGAATTTGGAACGTAGCAGCCAAGGCTTATTAATAAGGTAGTGGTGGCAACTCAACTGATTAAACTTTTTTATTCTGATTTTAATTTGATTTTTCGCGAAAAATGGCCGCCCACCGCTGTGGGTTTTGATTTTATTTTGACAATGAGCATGCCCAAAAGCACTAACAAAATACATGGGGATTTTGTTGTTGCAGTAGTGCCATCACCTTATTAATACACCTTGACAGCAGCACTGGCTAGAAATCGTTTTACAATTTAGCCTTTCGCCAGCGCAACAACAACAACAGCATATCGTTTTTACCTCACAACGGAAATTTTAAAAAGTGTGCTCAGTGTTGATGGCAAATGTTTGAAATGACATGCATTTGCCCAAATATTTGCACGTTATCCTGAACTGCCCTAATGTGAACATGCACTGGTGAAGCCACCGATGTGGTTAATTTTTAATTATAGCAACAAACTTCCTCCCTTCGTTAAAATGTTATTTTTTTTTTTTAGTCGATGTCTTTTTTGAAAAATGAACTCTAACTACTTGTAGAATTTGAGTTGGACTCTTAGGAACAACGTGATCAGAACAAAACATAAAAATGCAAAATTTGGGACATAGCAAGCCTGGCTAGCATCAAAGAATAACAAAAGCTAAAAAAGAACAAAATAGAAATTTCAGCCTTTCGCCGGCTCAAGAAGAACAAGAACAGCATATCATTTTCTCTTCACAATCATCTTCCGCCACGGCGATGTGCTTTCGCAAACTCGCTGCGGTGTACTCAAACAAAGAGTGCAAATAAAACAACGCTGTGGCATGTATGTTAAAGTAACGCTCTCACCACATGCGTGTGTGGAACGTGTGGGTTCCATGCACGATTTCGTTTGTTTGTTTATTCCCATCTTCTCGCTCAAGCGCACAGCTTTCTGATTGGATCTGATAAACGTAAAGAGCAATGCTGTTTCCAATATGGGAATTGATGCAACTTTCGATGTAAATATCTCAGATAGGCTTTATCAATCTACATTTTGAAAAGTTTGTGCAAATGTCCTCATCAAGAGCTTTAAATTTATGTATCATATGATATTGTACGATGTGTGGATAGCGCCCTTATTCAAATAAATATATAGAAGATTTTTAAATAGCAATCTTATTGCTCAGTGTAAACTTTTATTTTGCCATTTTGCGCCGCCGTGATTTTACCGTCATCCGTATGTACTCCACGGGCAGAAACCGTATGACCCAGATACTTGACCTCCTTTTGGAACAGCGAGCACTTCTTTGGGTTGAGTTTAAGCCCAGCTTTTTGTATCCGCTCGAATACCTCCTTTAGCTTTCCCAGGTGGTCGTCGACGTTTTTACCCATCACGATTATGTCGTCGAGGTACACCAGACACGTTCGCCAATGCAGCCCTTTTAGCACGCGTTCCTTTAACCGCTCGAATGTTGCTGGTGCGTTGCAGAGTCCAAACGGCATGACGGTGAACTGCCACAAACCGTCGCCAACACTGAAAGCCATTTTCTCCAAGCTCTACCTGCCAATAGCCACTGCGTAAGTCGAGCGTGGAGAACCACTGCGTGCCTGACAGTGTGTCCAGGGTGTCATCGATCCGAGGTAGTGGATAACTGTCCTTCTTGGTCACATCATTGAGCTTCCGATAGTCCACACAAAACCGGGTACTGCCATCCTTTTTCTTGACTAGCACGACCGGCGAGCACCAGGGGCCCGAAGAAGGCTCTATGTCCTTTTCTTTCCGCATGTTTTCGATCAAATTTGTGACCTCTTCCCTCTTGGCCAGCGGAACTCGTCTGGGCGGTTGGCGAATCGGTTTTGCACTTCCGGTGTCGATGTTGTGCTTCACTATGGCTGTTCTTCCGCCTGCTTCTGCCGCAAATATTGACCTATAGTGCTGCAGGGGAGACCTCGCCTTCTGTTTCTGCTTTCTCCGCCTTCTGTTTCTGCTTGGCCGTCAACTCGCTGCTCCACTGGTTCTCCTCATTACCTCCAGGTGGGCTACTCTCGCAATTGACCACGGCTACAGCTGCCTTACACTCGCCAATTACCTCATCTTTCCCGACATATCTGGGTGCATTCAGGGGGTTCAGTATTCTGACTGGTATTCTGCCATTCTTAGGTTCCACTAATGTACGTCCGATGATGATGTGTTCGTGTCCTTGTTTCGGTGCTTCTACAACCCACAGCCGCCTTGTCCCATCGTCCTCGTCTACCTTTGCCCACACAATCGCCTCAGAATTCGCCGGTATCCTCCTGCGTTGACACGATACAACCTTCCTTACCGCCACGCTTCGCTCATAGCCGGTGTGCAGCGGGAATTCAACGTCGGCATATCTCAGCACATTTTCCTTCAGGTCCAACGTAATACCGTGCCTAATCAGGAAATCCACGCCGATAATCACGTCGTCCATTATATCCGCGACGATGAACTCATGTTCCAGGCTGCTGGTGCCGATAGCAATCGTTTTTGTAACTTTCCCTCTTACCGGCGCGCGCTCGCCAGTCGCAGTCCGCAGCTGTATGCCATGCAGCGGTTCCCAGTTCTTCAGCAGCCTCCTTTTTATGATCGAATATGACGCTCCAGTATCCACTGTCAACACGAACAACTTTCCATCTATCCTTCCTTCAATTGTCAAGCTGCTGGGCTGTCGTTTCAGCTGTGAGACAAGGACAGTGGGGCGGCAGATTGTGGGGATCAGCTCACGCCCCTTTAGGCTGACCCGTTTTAGTTTATCGACTCGCCGTCCTCAGCCCTGCGATTGTTGGCTGGGCCTCAACTGTCAGTATTCCTCGCTTCAGGCGATTGCGATCGAGAACGCCTCTTTCGTTGGCGGCAGTCTCTTGATATATGGCCCTGCTTGCCACATATCCAGCAAACAACTTTAGAGGAGACCACCCGTGGTCTGTCCGGTATCTCAGACCTTATGGCCTGGATCGGAATGTCATTGTCCGCCTGAATCTGGCGTATCCTTGCAGGTGCATACCGATTGCCTCCAATCCATGCCGCTTCATAGGTCATCGCGCTGGTCACCGTTTCCTTAAATGTTGGCTTGCCCATCATCAACGCACTGCAACGTGTTTCTGGATCATGAAGACCTTCAATAAACGACTCAATCTTCATCCTCTCGAGATCATCAGCACCAAATTTCGGGTAGCACAACTGTACGAGCCGCTCAATGTCCGCTGCATATGTCTGCAGCGCCTCTTGGATCTTTGCTTGCGGTTCTTCAGCTCACAGTAGTATAGCGCATGGTAGTGCTCGTCGCTATACTTCGCTGCTAACGCTCTCATGATGGCACCGTAATCACTTCTTAAACATTCTGGAACTGATTTGATTACCTCAGCCGCAAGTCCTTTCAGTGCCAGTGCCAACCTCCGACCTTTCCTGATATCGGTCCACTGATTTTCCAAAGCAGCCAAGTCGAATTGCAATTTAAACGTATCGAACGGCGCAGCACCATCATAAGTAGGCACTTCTGTTCTGGCAGCTGAACCGGTGGCAAACATTCTCGTGGCTGTACCTCTCGAAGCCGTTCGTCTATCTTTCTGTGCATCGAAGCTTCCAGACTGTCAACTCGTTTGTTCAAAGACTCATCCAGGTTGTCAACTCGTCTGTTCAGGGATTCACCCATTTCGTCAACTCGTTTGTCCCAATTGTCTATTCGCGTGTCGAGATGCTCAACTTTCACGTTCAGCCTATTGGAAATTTCTTTCTTTCTTTCTCCACCTTCTGCTCTATGCGCGCAGTATTTTCCGCCATTTCTCGATTTGCAGTCTAGACTTTGCCGAAATTTCGAGATTCGTAGTTTCCAGCTTCGCTGACATTTCTCGATTTGCAATCTCGACTTTTGCCGAAATTTCGAGATTCGTAGTTTCCAGTTTCTCTGCCATTTCACGGTCGGAAGTCTCGACCGCTGCAGTCGTACTTTGCAGTGACGCAGCACTAGCAGGCGATTCCTCCACCTTGGCCGACGCCTCTAGTTCTTGCGCTCCGAACTCGTGCACAGTCCAATCAACGCCTCGTGCCTCACACGCCTCTCGCAAGCACAGCTGGAACTCCACTTTTCCGCCAGCAGTCGGCAAATTCCAGGCAGCCAGCTCCTTCTTCAGCTGGTCTACCTTCAGCAGCTCGAGTTTAACCATGTGCGTGCTTTTAAATTTTATTTATTTAGTTATTTATTTTCAATTTTCCTCCCACTTCTGACACCAAATGTTACGAATGCTAGTTCTAGTGGGCTGCTACGTATCACTGGATTGTGCAATTTGAAGATAAAACAACTTTAATTATCCAAATGCAGTCAATGAAAAGCAACAATCACTTTATGTCACCAATTTCACACATTACTGTCTTTACACTTAATTATTTGCTTAATTACTCCGTGTGGCACCTTCACTAGTCAAAATCAGACTGACTGCGCCACATCCGGCTGCCTTTTATACCTGTCCGGCCATCGCCCAGATCGTTCACACACATTCCGGAGTGGACTAAAGGTTTCCATGATGATCGCGACCATCATTGCCAGGTTGGACTAAAAGTTCCCACCATTGCCAGGTTGGACTAAACGTTGCCATCATTGCCAGGTTGGACTAAAAGTTTCCATCATTGCCAGGTTGGCCTAAAAGTTTTCCTTATTATCGCGGCCGTCGTTGCCAGATTGAATTATAGCACGGCGACAGACTGTCTTATCGTTACAATATTATTTTCCGTCAACAAATCGAAATATTTGCGGAATTTCCAGCTATTAAAAGTAGTCATTCTGCAAAAAAACAATCAGGTTAAATGTTTATTTCATTTTGAATTACAATTTGAATTTCGCCACCTTGAGTTTGCTTGCAAATGTTAATTGTTTCTCCATTACCAAACTCAGTTGGAAATGAAACACGCGAGCTGTGTTTAGTATGAACAAGTGCAGCGTTGTATAATTGTAATACATCTTAATTATGTTATCAGTGCTGCTGTTTTACATGAAACTTAGAACTTTGTTGACTAAAAAGTAATATTGTAATAAGTAACTTGGAAAAAAGTAGTAATATTACTGAAGGTGATTACTTATGGGAAAGTAACTAGTTGCACTACATTTTTAAAGCAAAAGTAATATACCACGTAATTAGTTACACTGCTTTAATATATTAGTCACAACACTGATGTCTAAGGGAATCGGAAAAAGGAGAACAATTCATTTTTGGAATAGGAAAACAGTGGGTAAAGGATAGAGAAGATAGACTGGGTATGCGCGTGCGTGTAGGTGTATGTGCATGCGTGTATACGTGTGGGAGAGGAAGTGAGCCGCCGACATTACAATGACAAACAAATGTATATGTAAAAGTTCCTTTTGTTATTTTATAAAATAGACTGCGGTTTCGATTGAATTCATTCGTGTTTATTTTTTCTATGGAATCAGCATCGGCATCGGCCGATTCTCGCTCTTTCGGTCGATTAATCGGCATCGGCCATAAAATTTAGTATCGGTCGGACTCTAAAAATTAGAATTAATGAAAATTAAATTCCCCAGCAGGTTAATTGTAGGAACTTGTGACCCCATGCTATCAGCTCTAAACTTGCTGGATACCGAAATAGAAAACTGAATGCCAAGTGTTATTAAAGGATTTTATTTAAACACCGGTTATATTTAACAATGCTGTATGGCCGCTGCCTTTTATTTGATGCGTTCTCGACGGCTTCACTTCTACGACTACCTTCTTATGCCGACTACTCGTTGGCACTTACGAGTAGCGGCGCGGCGATTATGCCGACAGGAGCAGGGTTGCCTGATGGCACCACTTTAATGACAACTCGGCCTCTCCTGAGAACATACTCGTCCTCGAGTAATATAATGTTATTCTGCATCATCTCTGTCGTAGTCCTTTTCGACCTCTGGAAAGACTTCGCACCACGGCTTAAGTTTATCGCTGCTGACGACGGTGCTGAATTTGCGCTGCTTTAACTGCAGTCCATCGACATCTTCGACGACATACTGGTCAAATCACTACGCCTTCGAAATTTTGTATGGCCCTCGGTACTTCATTTCGAGTTTCCGGGACTCCCCGGTACTTGGCGCTGAGCATTCCACTAACACTAAGTCTTCTTCGTTGTAAACTCGTGGCCTGGCAAACTTTGCGTCAAACCGTGCCTTCCACACCTTTCGTGCTTCTGTGATGTTCTTGATGGCTTTCCCTCGACGACTGTTAATGGCCAGCTCACCATCGCTTTTTTCCAATGCAGCAAGCACCTTGTTGCCACTGATGTCTCGCAACGGAAAATCGTATATCAGGTCCATTGGCGCAAACTTAGTCGTGGCGTTAACCTTGGTGTTAATCGTCCACTGAAGCGACCGCAATTCGTCATACCATCCCTTAACATCGGATGATGACGTCTTCAAGAAAGCCAGCACAGATTTGGTAACCCTCTCGGCGAGCCCGTTAGCCCGCGGTGTACGGACTGTAACCTTCACATGCTGAATGTCAAACTCACGGCAGAAATTCGCTAACGCACTAGATGTAAACACAGTGCCTCGATCCGTGACTGTACGTTGTGGCAATCCAAAGTATAGCGTCAGATTCTTTAGCACGTCAATCACAAGTTTTGTCTTCGTCGATCTAACCGGTGTTAACATAACGTAACGTGTCAGCGCATCCACAACAACCAGGATGTGCTCGTTGCCCCTGCATTCTAATAAATCGCCCCAGGTGGTCCTTGTGCAGTATCCTTCTTCGCAGGATCGCGATTGAAATTGCATTCAATGCATGATCTGATGTACCCTTTGGTGAAATTCTTCAGGCGCGGGAACCAGAACTGCTGTCGCACTCTCTTTACGGTACCGTCCACTGCGGGATGCCCAGCATCGTCGTGACAGAGTCTCACGATTCGCCGGCGCATACCCTTTCGCACGACAAGAAGCAGATTCCCCTCTGGCACCTGCTTAAAGAGACGAAATTTTTTTAGTACAAACTCCTGGTTATACCTTTTAGCTTGGTCCGATGATTGGCTGCCCCTCATCACGTCAACGATTGTTTTCACATTTGGGTCTGCTGCTGCATAGTTGACACCCAGTCGTTAGTTGAGATGTTCACCATCAAGATACGTGAGCTAACATCTTCAGCCACGACCGCCTTCTCAACAGGAGCCCGACTCAGAGCATTCGCATGCTGCATCTGCTTACCCGACCTATGTACAATTTCGTAATCGTAGCAGCTTCAAGAACCATCTAGCGATGCGTGGTATCAACGGTGTAGTTGTTTTGATGCTGGTGACTGCTTGACAGTCCGTCACGATGACGAACCGTTTGCCCATGATGTACATACGGTACATACAATCGTTCACACGCCTCTACCATGGCCAGCACTTCGAGTTCGTAGCTATGGTAGTTTCGCTCCAATTCACTGCATAATCGGCTGAAATATGCGATTGGTTTCCATCCATCCGTATCTTCCCTTTGCAGGACGATAGCGGCTAGTCCAAGGCTGCTGGCATCCGTATGGAGTTGATGCCCTTTAGCAATGTCATATATCCCAAGCACTGGCCCTGCGCTCAGGAGTTTTATTAATTGAGAATACGCCTCTGCGCACTCGGGAGACCAGCCGAAAGTGACGTCTTGCCTTGTCAACGCGTTCAGTAGCGCTGCGATGTGCGCATATTTAGGTATGAATTTGCGAAAAAATCCCTATCCCTATCGTCCCTATTGAGTTGCATATGTATTTCTGCCGAGTTCTCGACGCACGAAAAATCTGTTAAAAAGTCAATTACAAATTTTGCCCAATCGTGGGCGACTGGATGCGCATCAGCCCAGGTCTTGGCTGACCCCGTCAACTTTGTTTGCACTGCGACTAACAAAAGTCCTTCGTTCCATCCCTAGGCAGCATGGAGCTGCTGCACACGTTCCACAAATTGTGTTGACCGAATTCCGCCATAGCACGGATCGAAATCTGGCAACATCGCAGCTATGTCTCCCTCACGTTCCACAATGACCCCTTAGTGCTGATATTTATTAGCCGCAGCACTATAGCCCGTTGCATTCGCACTCACGCCTATTGCCTGACTTGGCAATGGTTGTCGCGAATCACACTGTCGATCACGGCGAATTGGATTCGAAACCATTCGAATTCCCGCACGCCTCGTGCATGTTGATTGTTGTTGTGGCCATGGTTGTTGTTGATGTTGTCGTTGGCTGCGTCACTGTCGCGTTCACGTCGTTACATGTCTGCGCCATCGTCGCGACGAGATCAAAGCACGGTGCCGGCGCGCTTGCGCTCAGCGCCATTGCGTCGGCTGCTGTTGCTTCACCACCGTTATAATATTCGCGTACAGCCTCATTCGGACGCTGCCGATATCACCAGTGCCTGGACCTGCAAAGTCAATGCCTCCACTACACTCCGTAGAGCATCAACCTCCTCATGCAGCCCAGTTTCTGCACCCACATCGTCCTCCAGCGCCGCGAAGTCACTGCCGGTCACGCCACGCTCACACAACCGCGCGATCAGCTCCGTTTTTGAGCCCGTCGATTTTAACCCGAGCTCAACCAGCTTTTCTTTCAGGTGTCGTACATTCAGGTGGTGCAGATCCATTATCCCACTTCTGTTATTATTATTAAAGGATTTTATTTAAACACCGGTTATATTTAACAATGCTGTATGGCCGCTGCCTTTTATTTGATGCGTTCTCGACCGCTTCACTTCTACGACTACCTTCTTATGCCGACTACTCGTTGGCACTTACGAGTAGCGGCGCGGCGAGTATGCCGACAGGAGCAGAGTTGCTTGATGGCACCACTTACAAAAATAGCAAAAATACAGAGACGAAGTTACAAAAAAAGAAAATTTATGATTAACATATTTAAGCATATACCAAATTAAATATAAAATAAATGCAGAAAAATTAATATAAACATTTTTTTAATGAATTATTTAGGTATTTAGATCGTTTGAAATGTAAATTCCTTTTTGTTTTGTTAGTTGTGTTTTGCTTCAATAAAAAAAGTGTGCCACTTTTATTTGAAAAAAACTTTTTTGTGCGACTTTAAAAAAAAAACCACCTTCTGTGCGACTTTTTAAAAATTCTCAACGGTAATCCTGATTAGCACATTGCTGTGGCGTGGGATGATTGGGAGATGAAGACGATCTTCGGTTGTTGTTGTTGTTGTTGTTGTTGCGCTGGCGAAAAGCTGAAATTGTAAAACGATTTATATTTCCTGGCTGGCTTTTGTTCTTCTTCTATAAGCCTGCACGGCGTCGCATATTTAGTGATAGGGAAAAAATTCATTAATCGATTAATGAATCATATGATTAATTGAAACAGAGCGATTATTAATTGCAATTAATCGAAAGAAATGGCAAATAATCGAATAATTAAATGATTTTTTTAATATTTTAACTTAACCGTGTAATTTTAAAGTATGTTAATATGTAAATTTGTATCAATTGCCTTATAAAAACAATAACAATGATTTAATAAATGAAAGTAAGTACATATCAAAGGATAAATATATATTTTTATTTTATTTGTTCATTGAAGAGTTTAGAAATAATAGGCAAGATCGTGAACCTATTTCTCTTTTCAGTGGCAGTTGCACCTGCCTTTGAAAAGAGGCGCTCTGCTGGTACCGAAGTTCCTAAAAGATAACAGTACGTTCGCATTTCTTCCCAGGCATTGATGACATTCCCCTTCAGTTTCAAAACCGGAGCATTCAAAAAAAAGCTAAGCTCGTCCTGAATTTGGGTTAGATTGTTGACTATCTTGTGAAGTTTGTGAACCAGTGACTTGTGGTGGGCCCATAAATCAAATTAAACATCGCATCAAAGTGTCCGTCTCAAGCTTTTATTTTGTGTGAAAAAATGTAATAATACTTTTTCTTTCGATTATTTTAGCATCTAATTAATTAACGTTTCGATTAATTGAAACCCATTTTTCGATACAATTAAATCGTGAATTGAAAGAAAAAAATCGATTAGTGTGTATCAAATGATTAATCGTTCCATCACTACGCATATTGCTCCCGAACTCATGGTCAAACTCCATAAAGCGCGTTTCAAGCGTATCGTCGTTTTTCGCGTTTCCCGTGTTTTGAGAAAAAGTATGATAGAATTAGTGTATTTGTATGAAGCAAACTCCATGACTTGACGTCGATACGCCCGAAACACAGCAAAAGTTGAACTATTTTCAACTTTCTCTCGCATTTCGCGCTTAACGACGTCAAACAGCTGGCAGAGCTCCTAAAGATGTCATACATTGTGTGGTTAAATGGTAATGCCGATAAGAAACTTGTGTTATCGCAAAAGTCGAATGCATTTATTTTACACGAAAGCTATTAAATACATTTAAGAAACATTTGAAATTCAATATTTTAACATAAAATGTGGAGAAATTCCTAAAAATTTGCATAATTCTTTGACAGATGAAACTTAGTCTTCGCTGTATTGGAAATTCGATAGCTTATTCGTTGTCGATCGAATTTTGCTCATCCCTGTGAAATACATTGCTACAAATTGAATGCAACGGAATATTTTTTTTTATTTTTTGCAATGTTCGATATGCATTTATTGTGTTTAAAATGAAATCAGTAAATTCTATAAAGTCTTTAACGTCGTATAGCAATTTCATTTCGTTGTTTTTCACAATTCACAACGAAATCAATCAGCAGTTTGCCAATTAAAAATTAGCATCAGCTGACGTAAGAAGAAGAAGCTGACGCGTGAATAATTTTTAAAGTCCCGTTGTTTGGAACTTTTTTTACGGAACTAAAAAGTTTTTAAAAGAACTAAAATAAAAAAAATCTGGGATTTTAAATTTACTGTCCCATTCTTGCATTAGTCGCATATATATAAGAGAGAGGGCTGGGTTTTTTTTGTGCACAATTAAGAATTCATCTTTTATAATGCTTAACAAAACTTATATTAAGATACACAATTGTAGCTAATACTACACAACCTATAGACTACTACCTATAGACTACTAACAATTTTTGCTTACAAAATAACAAGAGAAAAATAAATTTAGAAGGGAAGAAAAAGAGAGGAGGGAGCCATAGGATAGAACGACAGAGAGAGGACACGAGTATTAATCTACATGGTATAAATATTATAAACTGCCCGCTGGAATCGTCGTAAATTAAATTCCGCCTTTATGTTATTCGGCAACGAGTTCCATAATTGAACAGCTCTAACGAAGAGCATTCTTGATGAAGCGACAAAATTTGTACGTGGCACTATAAAGTTGCATGTACGACTAGATTGTCCAAAGCTCAGTTTTGGAAAAAGATAGCTTGGACAACGAGTATGAATTAGTTTATGCAAGAATAGTAAGGAGCGGCGATTAAAGAACGAGTATATACTGCAATCCAGTATATTTATTGAGAATTAAGAGATGGAGCCAAACTTTCTTTTGGAGTATACATACACTGCGGGACACTTGATTACCCTCACTTTATTTTGTTAGCTAAGATTTTTGTTATGAAGTCAAAAACTTTTTTTTAATGTCAAAATTTTCTGGACACTTAGTTACATGTGTTCATGTTTTTGAACCGCCAAAATTTTATGCAAAATGATGATGAACCACATTTTTGTCCTTTTAAGCCTATTTCAAGTGGGGCACTTGATTACCCTCATTGCAGATTTAGACCTGTAACAAGTGTTAGAAGGTAGCATTAGTGTAAATTGGTTTGAAAAACTAAATTGAAAGTATCAGGCATTAGAGTCCGACCGATACCAAATTTTTTGGCCGATGCCGATGCCGATTAATCGGCATCGGCCAATTCTCAGCCGATGCCGATTAATCGGTCAAAAGGCCGAAAATCGGCCGATGCCGATTAATCGGTCAAAAGGCCGAAAATCGGCCGATGCCGATGCCGATTCCATAGAAAAAAAAACACGAATGAATTCAATCAAAAACACTGCTTATTTTATAAAACTTTACATATATAGTACATTTCATCACATTCATCACAAATTAACAAACAAAAACGAGAAAATAAACAGCTAAAAACTAAATAAAATTACAAGAAAATTCAGAATTTAAATACATTAAACTAAAATTTCCCCCAAATTTATAACACATAAAATAAATATTTCATGAAAATTGCTCATTCTATTTGGCACAAGGAATTAACAAAAGACCCAATAGCCAATATTGCTGAACAAGGTGTTGATGTAGCAAAAATAGATTAAAAATATCTGTAAAATATTGTCCCCTTAAGTGTTTGTCATAAAATCCAAACAAATCTAAGGAGAAACCCCCTAATCAGGCAACACTGGTTTGTAACGTATAATAAAAATGTAATAAATATACAAAGCGAGATATGAAAAAGAAAGACAGTGCGATTCAGCTGCAAATAAAAACAAACAAGAAATAAAAGCAGGAAAATCTACCAAAAAAAACCGATGTGGCATCGGCCAAAAAAAGCCGATGTGGCATCGGCCAAAAAAGGCCGAAGCCGATGCCGATGCCGATTCTTTTTTTTTTGGCCGATGCCGATACTAGCCGATGCCGATACCAATTTTATTGGCCGATACTAGCCGATGCCGATGCCGATGCCGATTAATCGGTCGGACTCTATCAGGCATATCATTTTTGCGAAATTTACAGACGGCAGATGTAATGGCCCGCGGTAAAACCTTAAAAGAATTGGAAAGGGGACGAATTTTGGCATACAAAGAGGAAAACATAAGTAACCGCGAAATCGCTCACAGAATCGATCGCGATCCATGGGTGGTAAACCATTTTCTTAAAACACCCACAACTTATGGCAAAAACCGCAAAGGTCGTACCGCAACAGCAACTTCTCTTAGAGAGAGAAGAGCAGTTCTTCGTGAAGCGTCCATTCCTCTGTGTCTGCGGGTCACATACGAGGTCTAACCAGGACGACAGCCAGTGTCAGCACTGTCCACAGAGTAATTAAGCAGTTTCCTTACATCAAACGCAAAAAGCTGCAAAAAAACCACGTTTACTGCAAAGTCACAAAACGGTACGCTTACAGTTCGCGCGAGCTCATCTCAGTTGGCAGCAGGAGTGGAAGTCAGTCGTCTTTTCCGACGAAAAGAAATTTAACTTGGACGGACCCAATGGCTTCCAACACTATTTTCACGATCTAAGAAAATCTGAACGATTTTTGTCGCGGCGTCATTCAGCAGCATTCTCAGTTATGTTGTCGGCAGCAATGTCGGCCCATGGCGCAATTAATTTAACAATATTGGAAGGGCGCCAAGTTTCACAGAATTATATGGCAATGTTGGAGATTGAATTTGTAAACTTTGACGAAATATTCGCGGGGAAACGCTGGATTTTCCAACATGATAACGCTGCCATTCATATCGCTAGTTGGTGAAGGATTGGTTTGAAGCGGAAAATGTTAATGAAATAGATTGACCTGCATTCTCGTCCGATCCCAACATAATCGAAAATGTTTGGAGATGGTTGACACGTAAAATTTATGCAGATAGCGTCTTATAGACACAATTGAAAAAGCATTTTCCGAAATTCCTGAAAATCATCTTACATCGTAAGACAACTCTTCGCCTTCTCGTCTTTTTGCGGTTATTCGCAGTAATGGTGGCCATACAAAACATTAGTAATAAAAAATTAATGAATGTAATGAAGAAGTACCTCTAGTTTCTTTGTTTTCTATGAGTGAGGGTAATCAAGTGTCCCACTTGAAATAGGCTTAAAAGGACAAAAATGTGGTTCATCACCATTTTACATACAATTTTGGCGGTTCAAAAACAGGAACAAATGTAACTATGTTAAGTGTCCAGAAAATTTTGACATTAAAAAAAATTTTTGACTTCATAACAAAAATCTTACCTAGAAGAAGTCTTACCAATAAGTTTGAAAAAAGCACAACCTCAAGGTCGTTCTAAAGTCGCGAGTGTGATGACTTTTAATTTCCAAAATTTTATCTTATAAGATAAAGCATGTATCAATAAAATTAAAAAAAATTACTGGATTATCTCAAGTAGTTCCTTCGCAATTTACTCCGAAAAATAGACTTAAATTTTCAGCTCGTAACCAGAAGACCCCCTTAAATCGATGGGCCCCAATAAAGTTCCTTCAGCCTGGTTTTAAAAATAGCGCTTTCGAATCCATTAAGAATTTGTGTTTGGATTTAAAAGCAAAAAATGAAAATAGCATAATACTGTTAATGGATGAAATGGCGATCGAAAAAGAATTAATTAATTAATAAAAGAATTAGACGGGTTCGCATGCAATGGCTTTGAAGGAACAACAAAAATTGGTAACCATGTGTGCGTGTTTATGCTCAAGTCCATGTTCTCCAGTAGAAGTTTTATTTTAAATGATTTCATATCTGAAAATGGATTCAACGCAGATAATCTGTGTAAAATAATTACAGAAGACTTAAAATTACTTAGTTCTTTTGAAATAACGGTAAAAGTGTTAGTATGTGAACAGGGATCTGCTAACAGAAAGTGCTTTACCAATTTCGGAGTGAGTCTAGAACGGCCTTTTGTTGAATTCAATAATCAAAAAGTTTTTGTTATGTTTGACTTTCCTCATTTAATTAAATCATAAGAAACGGTTTGCTGAGATGCGACTTTAAAACACTAGATGGAGTAGTTAGTTTTAAGGTCGTACATATAAGCTGACTAGGCTGATAGCACAGAACAAACAATATACAGAATGCGCATCTGGTGTAAAGAAAATTTTCTTTGCGGGTTCCAGCGGTAGGACCCGTTGGTAGATGCGGGGGAAGCAGTAAAAGGGACGAAAACACACACCACACACTGTGGTTGTAGTTGGTGGTTGGTGCTGGCTCGTGCTCGCTCGTTTGTCAAAAAGCGGAGCGGAGAAGTGGACAGGCAGTTTCATAGAAAAATTGATTGAGCGATCGCCAAGGCACATAAGGTGGTAACACTACGGGAAAAACCAAAATTCAATGGATTTTATAAATTCTTTTGATCTGCTTGTAAAATAGAAGTTGTAAAAAGTACAAATGGCTACAATAAAATATATGTGTTAAATATTGAAACAACCAAGACGCATTAAGAAAGTGATAATAAGTGGAAAACTATTGCTACAATGTTGTGCTAATTATCAAAGAATGCTGCAACTACCTATTGAATTTATCTTGGCGATTGCTTTGCCAAATCAACCACCATTTCAATGTGCACGAGTAAAGCCAAGCTGGCTTGCTGCGGAAAGCAACAACATTGCGTGTTGTTGTCGAAATGAGAATAAAGCCCAAAACCATCGAATCTATGCGTATACAATACATCAATTCGCGCTTACTCTCTCGGTTCCCTTTACATTTTCCTCACCTTTGTTGCTTCCCGCCCGCGTCTGAAATGAAATCGCAAAATTATTTCAGATGCGCCTTCTGTATACTGTTTATTCTGTGCTGATAGGCAACATATCGAGCCCTTCCCGCGATTTTATCGTATGAGCCATTTTTACCGAAATTTTTTTTACCGAAAATGATAGCACTATAAACTAACCATCAGTCCCCAAAAGCTCACTTCTCTACGATGAACCGTTATGAAGTTAGAGAAAAAACAATTTTATCGTATGTCCACTTCACATTTTTCCTTCATTTTTTGTGCCCGCGACTAGCTATGCGATACGATAAAATTGCTCTAGTTACAAAAAGTAAATTTTTAACTTTATTGCAAAAGTGTAAAATTGAAAATATTTTAATAGTGAAAAGTGAATATTACCACAGAACAAACAATATACAGAATGCGCATCTGGTGTAAAGAAAATTTTATTTGCGGGTTCCAGCGGTAGTACCCGTTTGTCGATGCGGGGGGAGGCAGTAAAGGGGACGAAAACGCACAGAGCGCGAGAGCGTAAACTGAGAAGCTGAGAGCGGTGTATGAAACAGTGACGCACCACACACTGTGGTTGTTCTTGTTGAGCAACAAAGCGGCGTGCCGCTTGCATGTTGGTGGTCGCTCGCGCTTGCTCTCCGCTTGCTTTTTTACAAAGAAGAACAAGAAGTGAACAGGAAAAGTTTGCATAGAAAAATTGATTGAGCGATCGCCAAGGCGCATAAATAAGGTGGTAGCACTACGGAAAAAACAAAATTCAAAGAATTTTATTAGTTCTTCCGGTCTGCTTGTAAAATAGAAGTTGTAAAAAGTACAAATGGCTGCAGTGAAAATAAATATATGTGTAAAAATATTGGAACAACCAAGACGCATTAAGAAAGTAAAAATAAGTGGAAAACTATTGCCAAATTTTGTGCTAATTGTCAAAGAAAAATAGTTTAATTAGTTCTGGTGCTGCAACTACCTATTGAATTTGCCTTGGCGATCGATTTGCCAAACCACCACTTCAATGTGCACGAGCAAAGCCAAGCTGGCTTGCTACGGAAAGCAACAACGTTGCGTCAGCGATAAAGCGATGTGAAACTGGGTGAGTAAGCCGATTTTTGTGCGTTTTTTGCAATTCACGTACACAGTCCGTGTGTGCTGGCAGTGATCAGCTCTTCACTGTGTCTGCTCTTTTCCCGATATTAGGGATTAGGGATTCCTTTCAATTATTTGCTTTTTAAAGTATTTTCTCATTAATTTTCTGCATTAAATGCCAGCACATGAACTTTTTTGGTTTCATTATGTAAATATTAATGAAACATATACCAAAGAACACAAAGCTAAATGCATTGAATATGACGGGGTCAATTGCCGTCCTTTTTATTTCGCATTTCTTCATTTAGCGAATCTCTAACCATCAGATTAGATCAGGTATGCTTTTGGTGCTAAATGCTCTAGTTTGACCGCAGGGTTGTTTTTTTGGATGCAGCTAATAAAATCTTAATTTAATTAAATTAAAAGCATACCCAAGGATTAATTTGGCGCTTTTGGGCAATAATATATTTTTCTAGTCAATTTTATACAAACGTATTACGAAATGGCACCAAAAATATACAAATAAAAAGACACATTTCTTTGGTCACAAAAAATGACTCACACCAGGAACACTGGAATTTTGAAATGAACTAGAACAACAACCCCGTTTTGGAAATTTATATGGAGGAAAAACTACGTTCCTGATCAAGTTTGCAATTTTGCAATAATATTAGTGTAGTTCTGTGCATGTATTTCTACCGGCTCTCCCAGTTTCACATCGCTTAATCGCTGTTGTGAACCAGGCTGGGTTGTGAACCATTACCGTTTTTTCTTTCCCTAATTGACATATCGCCAATCTTTCAACTGTCAAGTTTGTCTTATGATATGACTCTGCTTTTGTGGTTACACCGAAGTACAAACACGTATTGCTTGTGGCAGCTACAGACATCGTGTTTGAAAATCGACTGCGAAAACTTGTTTGCTTTTTTGTAAAGTGCTATCCAAGTGACTGAGCTTATTGCAAAAAGATCAGTGTAATACATGTTTATTTAGTGTTTTGATTCTATTTTACGATGCAATATTTGTTTATGTCGAATTATGATTGGAAGTGTCGGTTGGTTGGGCTGTGAACCACTGAGGTGGCTGGGTTATGAACCACCTGTTTTTCGTACTACATTTGTTCTAACATTGTCAAATATGGACGGATATATTAAAATGAAGTAATTTTATGCAATTTCACTCGATTTCGGTGAGTTCACTTGAAATGGGCCAATGCGAGAACGCGTTCGTATTTCACATGCAAACATTGCGACACTGATTAGGATGAAAATTCAAAAAATTGAGCACTTTCATTTATTGCGATTTTTTGGCCTAACTTTTATGTTTTATTATTATCATTAGGGATCGAAATTATATGCAAGTGCATATTTTTTTGGAGCTTCCGATTTGAACGGGACCAAGACAGAAACTATTTTTATTGAAAAATATTAAGAATGAGCTAACATATGCACTTCATATTTGCATATGTTAGCATATTTTTGAATTTTTTGCATAGTTTTTGCATATAAATCCGATACCTAATTATCATTATAACTTTTTTTCACCTCTTGAGGCCTCCTGATTAAATAAATTCTCAACTTACTTAAAAATTATGGGTGTTTTCTTCGTATTTTCCGACTTTAATAGGGATTTTTTAGATGGTTCACAACCCAGCCACTTTTTTGAAAAAGCGAAAATTCCGTCCTTTGAAAATTGGACGTAGAGAGTTAAATATCAATCAAAACAGTAATCCGTCTTCATAAAAAGGTTGCGATTTTTCGACATCTTTATTCTGAGAAAAGTTAGAGCCGAAAAACAAAACCCGGTTCACAACACAGCCCTCTCCCTTACATTGTATATGCCTCAATACCAACTTTTTTAGGCTCCGACTGAAAGGTTGTGAAAAAAACCAATCAGCAACACAAAAAAGCATACACACAAAAACTACAAGCACAAAAATCATCAGATTTGTTCTGAATCACGTTCGCTGAAACCTTTGCTGGCGACAAATAAATCCAGAAATTCGCACAAAAAATGATTGAGCGACCAAAGCACCAACCAGTCAATGAACGCACATGGGCGCATCCAAAAACAAATTCAGAGAGGAGGATAAGTCCATTTGAAAACTCATATTATACAGTTCAAATAGAATAGAATACAGAATTATATATATATGTAGAACATAGAATTTCGAATTTTAGGGGCGCAAATACCGATCCGTGTACCCTACCCTGATACGCCCATGTGGACACAGGTGAAGTGGCACTTTCATTTCATGTGTGGCTGTTGGCTTCAGTTTGCACAGCCAATGATCGCAAACTGAAGCGCTCGTTCTCCTACTGGCACCGCTCTTTCAATTTTGTGGATTCCCCCCGCACTATTTACTACAAACAAAAATTGAATTGAATTTTTGAGTTCAGATGCTCCTTCTATACACTTTATATTCTTTGGTATTCAGTAGGCTGCACAGTGATTCGGTCCATAGACAAAATTCAAAAAATTTATGGTCTCAGAATTTAACGATTTTGATGTCATTTGAAAGGTAAAACTC
This sequence comes from Melieria omissa, assembly GCA_963971225.1. Classification (NCBI taxonomy): domain Eukaryota; kingdom Metazoa; phylum Arthropoda; class Insecta; order Diptera; family Ulidiidae; genus Melieria; species Melieria omissa. The sequence continues at coordinate 48,018,107 of OZ020269.1, read as the reverse complement.
CAAAAAATCTGTGCAAAAAATTAATTAGTGTCTGTGCAAAACCGGCTCAAAGTTGAAACTTTTTTCTCAAAAAAATGCAAACACATATTTTCTGTGTTTTAGTCTATTGAGTGCAAAAAATTTTAAAAATACATGGCTACCAAGAAGTTGCTTAAACTTTCAATATAGAATAAGAAATGATGTGACCATTTCCGCTTTTAATGTTTTCTCAAAATTTGCAAAGCGTAGGCTTTTACTTCACTTTTAACTCAAAATATTTTTCTAAATTAAAAATCTGAAAATTGGCAAAACTAAGAGGAAAATATCTAAAAAGTATGTGAAAGTATGTTCCTGGATTTTTTTTTTATTTTAGGAAGCATTCTTTTTTTGTCGGATAATGTAATTACATCCTCCGATATCTTCCGATCTCAGAAAATAATTCAATTTGAAAAGTGGTCTAAACACGTATTTTTCGACAAAATTTATTTAATATATGCCTAAAAGTATGCAATTAGCACGAAAAATGATAATCAGCCCTATTCCCGTTGTCGCAACGACAGTCGTTCGTCGAAAATTTCGACAAGTCGCATTCTCGTTGTCGTTTCGACACAAATTTCGACTAAATCTATTACGATTTGAGATTCCCGTTGTCGTTTCAAAACGACATACGACAGGAAAATTCGTTTATTTGAGTCGTAGGCATTTTTGTTCATTACAAGCAGTCGAAAGCGAAAGATTGTGAGGTTTTTTTTGCAAAATGGTCATTATTTAAGTACTTGTTATTAGGAAATTAATTTATATTTCACAAATCTAGTTAAAGTTTTACCACAGAATAAAAGGTATACTGGTTGTTCTGTGGTATTACATAGTTTACACATCTATTTTATTTAGTATACTTACTACCATTGTGTTCAGACTATATGACCCTTTCCGGTTATAAAACAGATTGGGGTCTGTGCTTGGTGACAGAATCGCAATGGGAGTGCTATCGAGACACCTATAACACCAGGAAAATTAGTTTTTGTGTAAAAGAATTGCGTTGCTTCACTTTTATCCTGGTCAATCATCTCAAACTGTATCCACTTGAGGGATAAAATGCTTTGCAAGGCTGTGACCACTTCTGTTAAGCATTTCGTAACAGTCGGCTGCCATAGGCCTAACTTAAAGACGTTGTCGGCCCCAAGCTGATAGCCTTCTTCTTCTTCTTGACTGGCACGACAGCCCGATTACGAGACTAAAGCCTAGCTACCCGCAACCAACCGTGTTGTACGTGTGAATGTTTTTACAAGGTTGGATGGGACCTACAGTTTTATGCCGATTCCGAACGGCGGGTTGGGAGATTTTTCATAGGCAATTTTACTCTCAGAGGTTTGCCATTTCCTGCTGAGAGGACAGCCGCCGAAAGAAAAATTGTTGTTTTTCCTTTTTTTCGGTGTTAACGCAACAGAGTATTGAACTCGCGGAGTCTTGACTCGCGGCCCAACGCCTAACCACCTGAGCTACAGCGGCTGCGATAGCCGCCCTCTGCTAAAACGCGTAATGTTGTTGCCAATTTTATTGCCGCAAGTATCGCTTATCGCTCGCGGCTTTTAATTTGGGCTCCAACTCATCCAGGACATACTCATGCAGTTGAAAGATCACTCTGTTGACAGCTCAACAAGAAGAAGCTATCACATTTTATGCTCATTCAATCGTGTACAAAAGCTGTCGTGTCGAAAATTTTCGGGAATACAAAAATAAAAACGACACGACTCAAAAAACGACAGTCGAAAAAAACGATACGACTCAAAAAACGACAGTCGAAAAAAACGACTCACGACACTTGGAATAGGGCTGAATATCTGCAAAAATGCAAAACATACATCTATTATTATCGTTTTTATTGCAAAACCAGAGGGTCCTAAGACAATTTCTGTTACTCTTTGGAATAATCAATGTTGACGTTACCGACTAAATGTAAAATCTGAAAAATCTAGCCAACACACTCGTTGCTATAGCTCAACAAAAACGACGAAAATAGAAAATTTAAGTCTCAGGCATTACTAAACTATAACAGTTTAAGAAAAACTAAATGGAGATTTCAGTTCAACAGACCATGTTTAACTAGTATACCAAATTTTATGAAGATCGGACCACTCCTTCTAATTTTGTCCCGCGGTTGTATGGAGTCGAATCACTGTGGGCTGTGTTGAATCATTCTGTTTAAAAATAAAAATCATAATAGCCGAGGCTACACAGTGTGAGTGTGTTTTGTAAGCAGCTTATTGCAAGAATTTGAAAAACCAGCAAATGACGGTGCTTCTGCGGAGGAATTTTTAAATATATAATACTTTTGGTAGTAAAAAGCGAAGCAATTTAAAATTTTCAATCTCATTTGATTTAAAATCTTACTAAATTTAAAATCTTCTGCGTCAAAATATTTTTCCCGAGTCTTAAACAAAATTGTATGATATATCGTACAAATGACCATAACGGTTGCAAAGCCTTGTACGATATATCGAACAAATGGAAGGCAAAGGTTATAACTTATGTTTGCATTTTTTTAATTTATGGGTTTGGTAATAATATTTTTGCCTTTGCGTGCCTGCCATTAATAAAACTCGACTATTCGGCAATTTTTGATTAAAAATAAGAACTAGGGGACAGTGGGGAGTTTTGAAGCATGGGGAGTTGCGAAGCACGGCCATAGATGTCGCTTGGTAGTGGTTTTGATAGCTCTCACCTACTGTCAACATTTTTTAACCTGAAATCTCAGTTTTGTACTAGCACTCGTCTCGATAGCACACTGTTTTTGTATCTATCCAGACAGTGTGTTGAACATTTTGTTCGAAAAGTTTTTTTGAGCATTCGTGTTAGTGGAATTTTCGTAAAATTTTCAAGCGAATCGAAAAGGTGAGTACAAACAAAATAATGAACAACGATTAGGCTTTTAACGTTCAAAAAGATTTATGCAAAAACATTCGATGTGCTACTGACGCGGTGGCATTTTTAAAATAGTAGCGAATGGGGAGAATTGAAGCACATCTAGTGGGGAGATGTGAAGCACGTCAAATATTACAGATGTCAACCTGAAATCTATTTTACATGCGTATGCGCATTATTTGTAAAAAAATTTGTAAAAAAATTGACAAAAAACAACGCAATTCATTGCAATGTATGCGACCGAGCAGTCCATTTGAAGTGTGCGGTTATACTTGTGTTCATTGCGAATCGGAATGATTGAGCAACTTGCCATTTTTCACATTTCTTAAACAAAAGTTTAATTTTTCTTCCATTTTCTCAACTCTAATACATAAGAAACTTAGTTATTTGTCATTTTCTCCGATTCTAATAAAGATTTTTCACCAAAAAATGTAATTTTCTGCGATTTTTAGTCGTGCTTCACAACTCCCACGATTTTTTAATACTCCGAAAACCAGTTTTTTGGGCCAACAGACAAAAATTTTCGATTATTTTTGATTTTATGCATATCCATCAACTAGGAAGTGTATTTTAAGACGCTCTAGAGATTCTGTTTGAGAGAACGTGAAAAAAATTATTTTTGTGGTAGTTTTAACCCCCAAAAAAAGCGTGCTTCAAAACTCCCCACTCTCCCCTACTACATAGACGATTTTGTGTTTTACTGGGCAGACAGATGTATTATAACAATTATCAAGCCATGCTTTTGTTTCCACTGTATTTTTGCCCATCAAATAGCAATGTTTTATCAAAACACGAAATTCACTTTTTTCCATTGTTTACAAAAATTTAGAGGTAGCGTCACTTCGAAAGCAATAACTTGAAAACGAGTCAACCAAATGTCATGAAACTTTGACAGAATCTAAGTTAAGGATGGTTTTCCATGTACAACACAATAATTCTTAATTTTTGGCGCCATCTCTATGTCAGGCCAAAGACTTTTCAGCCCATGTAGTATTTAATGATAAAATGGTAATGATAAAATGAGAAAATGATGATAAAATTATAAAATTAACAAGGAAAAATGAAAGCCCTCATGAGGGATACTCCAGAGAAAGTTAGAAAATTTACCATTAAAAATTTATTATAATTTTTTTCTAATAAATTCTAAAATCTACATAAAAGACATGCTATATAAAACCAGACTTTTCAAATATTGGACTAGTGGTTGCTGAGATATTTTAATTTTTCGATGTCACAATTTTTAATGACGCACTCCTTACCTCGTTCTGACAACTACAAGTACCACAAAAAAATAAACCAAATCGGTCTAGTCGTTCTCAAGTGATTCGCGGTCAAACATGGCGGGGATTTTCCGACATTTCCAATAGATTTTCCGGAATTTTCTTTCCGCATAAACCTGACTAACTGAAAACGAATCCAACAAAAAAACCCCTATGGACTTCAGCCAGCCCGTTTGAGTGGGATGGGCTTGCACACAACACACGTGACGCCACAAGCCTTCAATTGTATTTGTGTGTTGGTTATATTTTTCCATTACATAAAGAATAATAATAATTGACTGGCAAGACAGCCCGCTTACGCGAGACTAAGGCCTAGCTTCCCGTAACCACCCGAGTTGTGCGTGTGAATTTGTATACGGGTAGAAGGGACCTACAGTTTTATGCCGGTTCCGAACGGCAGGTTGGGAGCTCTTTCATAAGCAATTTTTACTCTCAGAGGTTTGCCATTTCCAGCTGAGAGAACAGCCAGTGAAAGAGAAAACGAGTTTTCCCGTTACTTTTTTTTAGGTGTTATTACAGGCAGTATTTGAACCTGCATCGCTGCCTTTGACTCGCGGCCCAACGCACAAACCAACTAAGCCACGGCGGCCACCCATTACATAAAGGGTGGTAGTAAAAATTTAAGATATTTAGTCTGTTTATCAAGTCGTGAAAAAGCGGTACTTTTTCGATGTTTTCTGGTTAATTTGAATATTATTTCAAAATGCGCTTAGTTTGTACTTGTCGGAAATCGAAAAAGGCAAATTTTTAGCTTTTCGCGAGAAAAGTGTTGGACTTCGCGAACATTTGCCGGCAGAAATTAAAGAATGTGTCCCGATTATTGACACGCCATAAGGAAAACCGATAGTCATTCGCCCGAAACAATGTGAGTACGGGCTAGAAAAAGGTAAGACAGTTTTCCGATTCCCCAATTATTCTTCCTAAATTTTCTGAAACATCTATTTTTTCTTGCGGATACTATTTTCCAATGAAAAGAAGTTTAACCTTGACGATCCAGATAGTTTTATTTCTTACTGGAAGGATTTACGCAAACAACCGCGATATTTTTCTAAAGGAATTTCGGTGGAGGTTCTTCAATGGTTTAGGGGCATTTTGTGGGAACGGTATGTTGGAGCTAGCTTTTCCAAACAAATGTGCAACGATTTTTTAACTGATATCAGCAAAGTATACTTATTTATCAACAAGATAATGGGTTTGTTCACATCACATTCCTTTTCTTCAAAGACCGGTGGTGCGCATAGTTTTTGCTGACAACAAGCAATACGACATGGTTGATTTTTCTTAACCTTTCTGTCAATACGAAGGTAGGGTTAGGGTAGGGTTAGGTAAGGTTATTGTGGCTGCCTCTATAAGAGACACACTCGGAGGCCTATTATGAGGCCCATTGTGATAGCACATATTTCACCCGTTTTTGAAATGTGTATGCAACACTGTCTTTCCGAAATATGTTACAGCACACATTTAAAGCGGATTGGAAAACGCCGAATTCGAACGGCAATTGGCAGTTTTTCTTCACACTTGGAGGTTTTGCCATTGCCTGCCAAGAGCGCACTTGTGCGATTATTGTAATTCTCATCTGCTTCATGTGGATAGCGATAGAAGTAGATGATCGTTTTACAAGCCCGAGCCAGGAATCGAACCTGGAGCCTCGGTATGAGAAGCCAGCGCGCTACCCGCTGGACTATCGAGGCCGGCAAGGTACCTGGGTACCCTTTGCATATTTGAGGTAAAAATATCTGCCAAGGATAGGTATGCTGAGATCTTTGGTATCTTCCTAAAAATCAATTAACTATCTATTACAGATCTTATGTAGAAAGAAATCTTTCTAGATAACTTTTAGAATCTATTTCTGAACACTACCCCTTTGTACTATACGAAGGTACCCGGGTGCATTCATATAATATACAGTAAAACAATACAGTTTTCACGTGAAATTTCTCGTTCATATTCGAATCAAAGTATTCAAACAAGTAGTGGACCAAATTTGAAATTTGCATTCAGAGTTATATTATTATTAGTTGTAAGTTAAATTCATTACATCCGATCGAAGTCATCGACTTTACATGCGTGTTACTCCAAGTTTTTGTTTTTATTGTAAGGAGAGGCTTACTCTGGAAAACTAGCCAATTGTCGACGTATGGCAATACAGTACGTTCCGTTTAGCTTCCTATTCGCTTAGGTGCATTTTCTGCTTAGCTGCATGATTTGGCCAAAATTATACTTCGCAAACCGAAGTTTCTTTGAAAATTTCACATTTAGCTGCATTTCACTTAGCTGCACTATTCCGTTTAACAGCCCTGTTTTTGAGCAAGTTTTCTTTGATTTGTATGAAAAATACTTCGTTTAGCAGCACTGGAAAATGTTTAGTTAAATTTTATTAGCAATCTACCTCATTTCAACACGCACGCTTCGTCATTTCAATGTCGCTTTTGAAATGGAAGCAATGGTTGTGAAATTGTCCAAAAATAAGTATTACATAAAAGCATAAGAAATAAAAGAATAAGAATTTTGTAACGATAAGACAGTCTGTCGCTGTGCAAAGCAACCCTGCCGCTTCGGTCATGCCGTAAGTCAATGTGGCAACGACGGCCGCGATAATAACTTTTAGTCCAATCTGGTAACGATGGTCGCGATCATCAGGGAAACTTTTAGTCCACTCCGGAATGTGCGGGAACGATCTGCGCGATGGCCTGAGAGGTATAAAAGGCTGCCGGATGCGGCGCAGCGAGTCAGTCTGGTTTTGACAAGTGAAGTTGCCACACGGAGTAATTAAGCAAATACTTAAGTGTACGAACAGTAAAGTGTAAAACTGTGAATAATAAAAACTGTGAATAATAAAGTGACTGTTGGTTTTGAATTGGCTGCGTTGGAATAATTAAAGTTGTTTCATTTTCAAATTGCACAATCCAGTGATACGTAACAGCCCACTAGATGTAGTATTCGTAACAATATGTTCACTGGATTCACACTGGATATAGTGTATACATACATATTGTAGCGGAAGAAAACGTTCTTTATTGTTGAGAAGCAAAATGGAAAGTGACACAAAGTATAAGTGGTTGCCATCTAGTGGCGGAAAATTAATGTGCCCGAGAGTGGCCAGATCGGTCAAACTGCACACGATTCTAAACATCCTGCCCGTTCGAGTCGGTAGACTCGAAATCATCCTCATCTAGAAGTTTGCACAGCTTCTGCACTGCCCGGGTCATGAGTCCACTCGAAATCTGGAGCGATACGTTGGGGATCAGTCCATTGCGGCCCGGATGAACCTCAACTACGCGCCCTAAGCGCCAATACGTGGGTGGAAGGTTCCCATGTTTTACGAGAACAATGTCAACGACTCTTACTTCGCGCGATTGTTTTGTCCATTTACTGCGAGCCTGAAGCGTAGATAGGTATTCGTCACTCCAGCGCGGCCAAAACTTTTGATGAAACAGCACCCAAAACCATTGCTTGCGGTTTGTCGGAACGGTGCTAACGTCAGCTTCGGGAACTGCAAGCAACGGAGCCCCAATCAGAAAGTCCCCGGGAGTTAGAGACAATTTATCATCCGGGTCGTCATACAGCGGTGTGATTGGACGGGAGTTGAGACATGCTTCTATCCGTGCCGCCAGGGTTTGGAGTTGGCTGCGCCACAATGCTTGGGAGCCGACTAGTCGTACTAAATGGTGCTTGGCAGATTTTACCACTGCCTCCCAAAGCCCCCCTGATGTGGAGCATTTGGGGCTATAAAATGCCAGTGGGTGCCTAGCGCCGCCAAGGATTTTTGATTCGTTTCCTCCTGCCAAGCAAGCAAGTCTTCCTGTAACAAGCGGTTGACTCCAATGAACACTGTGCCGTTGTCGCTGTAAAGAACTCGGCATGGACCTCGTCTGCTGACAAATCGCGTAAAGGCGTCCAGGAATGCTTGCGAAGATAAGTCATCGATAACCTATATGTGCACAGCCTTTGTTGCCATGTACACAAAGATCGCTAAATATGTTTTAACGGTCACCCGAGACCGCTTTGCGCCCACGCGAACAGTGAATGGGCCGCAGTAGTCAACACCTGACGCACAATGCGGCCGATTCCCAAAAAGCTGGCCAAAACTCGAAAAATCAAGTAATTGATTCAAAATTTCTTACTCGGGGGTTTTCGGGGTCGCTGATTACGAATTTGATTTTAAAAATTTGAAAATCCACCCCCGTTCCACCCCTATTGGCCACCCCCTCACGTGAAATAGCGTATATTCTAGAACATAATCAAGATGCATGTCAATTTAAAAATTGTAGGTTATACAGCAAAATAGATTATTTAGTTTTAATTACATACAAAAATTTTCGTTATCAGCAAGATCGTCAGCATCTACATCTGTCTCTGTCTCAGAGGCCGAACTACAATCAGTACTTTCCAACACTTCTTCCGCGAGTCAAAGGCAGCAACCGCAGGTTCAAATACTGCCTGTAATAACACCTTAAAAAAAAATAAAATAACGGGAAACTCGTTTTCTCTTTCGGTGGCTGTCCTCTCAGCTGGAAATGGCAAACCTCTGAGAGTAAAAATTGCCTATGAAAAAGCTCCCAACCTGCCGTTCGGAACCGGAATAAAACTGTAGGTCCCTTCCACCCGCGTACAAAATTCACACGCACAACACGGGTGGTTGCGGGAAGCTAGTCCTTAGTCTCGCGTAAGCGGGCTGTCGTACCAGTCAATTATTATTATTTAATTATTGTTGTAAAATTTATGTTAGGGTTGCAGTCGTATTGTCCAAGTAGGGAAGATTGGAGAACGGCCAAAGCCGTGTGCAATGCGCAAATAGTTAAATGGGCGCTGGAATCATTCGCCCCGTACAAAGCACCGGGAAGAGATGGCATTTTCCCGGCACTCTTGCAGAAGGGAATGAATATACTAGCGCCTATTCTAACAAAGATATACTCATACAGTCTAGCATATGGATATATTCCAGAGGCCTGGAGAGCAGTAAATGTGATCTATTTGCCAAAACCTGGAAGATCCAACAAACAGGACCCTAAATCCTTCAGGCCAATAAGCCTAATGCCCTTCGTGCTAAAGGGACTGGAAAAGGTTGTTGACCGCTTCCTGAGGGAAGAAATTCTAACCCGGTGTCCCCTTAGCACGAATCAACACGCCTATCAGAAAGGTAGATCCACAGAAACGGCCCTATCAGTGCTGGTAGGCAAAATTGAGAAGTCCCTGGAAGTGAAGGAGATCTGCCTGGCAGGTTTCTTAGACATTGAAGGGGCCTTCAACTACACAACCTTCGAAGCGATAGAAACAGCGCTAGAAGACTTCCAGGTGCCTACCACTCTCATAAGATGGATATCATCAATGCTCGAAAGCAGGGTGATTCGGTCCAGCTTAGGGGGGGTAGAGCTCTCTGCAAAAACAGCAAGGGGGTGTCCCCAAGGAGGAGTCCTATCCCCGCTGCTGTGGTCTGTGGTCGTTGACGGACTAATCCGCTCTCTTACAGAGCAGGGACATGAAGTCATTGCATATGCAGACGACCTAGTAATCGCAGTCAGGGGCAGAGAGACAAACCGTCTCAGACTTGCTCCAGAACGCGTTGAACACAGTGGAGTGCTGGTGCGTCAGACAGAAACTGTCTGTGAATCCAGATAAGACCATTGTAGTGCCTTTCACTCTTAAAAGGAAATTAAACCTAAGACAGGTTAGGATCTTTGGTAAAGAACTTAACTACTCGAAGGAGGTTAAGTACCTAGGGGTAACTCTAGACAGTAAATTGAACTGGAGACCCCACGTAGATCGCATGCTTACAAGAGCAGGTAATGCTCTCTGGAGCTGCAAGAGGATCTGTGGGAAAAACTGGGGTCTGAGGCCGAAATGGCTTCAGAAGATTTACACCCTAGTAATTCTGCCAACTATCACTTATGGAGCGATAGTCTGGTGGAAGAAAACCACAGAAGTAACAACTGCGACTAAGCTAGAGAAACTACAGAGACTAGCGAATACCTGTATAACAGGATGTCTCAGAACCACTCCAACTGCAGCTCTCAATGTTATATTGGGAATGCTACCGCTGGAACTGAATGTGCAGATGGCAGCAACCAATAGCACACACAGGCTGATGCATAATGGATCCATACCAAGGGATGCACAGGCAATCGGCCACCGATCTCTGCTGAGGGACAGGAGGCGGGATGGAGGCTTTTGGATGCCTCTGGACCAGATGCCCCAGAAGCACCTCTTCAGAAAAGGTTACGCAACGTATATACCTCACAGGTTGGACTGGGCTGATAAAAAGATCAATCTCACGTGTGAGGACATTGTCTGGTACACCGATGGGTCCAAGACAGAAGAAGGAACAGGGGCAGGAATATTTAGCTCCGGTTTCCAGTCTTATGTAAGTCTTGGGGACAAAGCCTCGATTTTTCAGGCTGAGGTCTTTGCCATAAATGTGTGTGCCAGGAAATTACTAACACTCAATGTTAGAAGGAAAAGGATAATCATAATGTCAGACAGCCAGGCGGCAATCAAGGCCCTAGGCTCGATGACATTTGACTCCAAACTGGTCTGGGAGACAGCAAATGTTCTCCAGGATCTCTCAAGGGAAAACCAAGTGATAATACACTGGATCCCTGCGCACTGTGGGCACGATGGTAATGAGGAAGCGGACAGATTGGCAAAGGAAGGGGCTGCTAGCCGGCCCTACGGACCTGAACCAATCATAGGTGTTAGCAAGTCTCATTACAGACATTGTGTTAAACAGGAATTCATTAATCGAGCAAACCACAAATGGTCGAACACAATGGGGCAACGATGCTCCAAGCTTTTCTTTCCAGCCTACTCGGAAAGGAAATCCAGGTACCTAATTGACCTAAGCAGAAAGGAGCTCAAGGTCATGACGGGGATGCTAAGTGGACACTGTCTGCTAAATATGCATAAGGTGCGTCTGGGAATAACGGACAGCGAACTTTGCAGATTTTGTATGGAAGAAGAAGAGACTTCTATACATATTATAACTGAATGCCCTGCCCTAATACACGCAAGAAAGCGAATATTAGGGAAGGAGGTAATACAGACGAGAGATTTGTCTGAAATGAATCTAAGGAAACTAAAGGAGTTCCTAGATAACATTGGAGGACACGAACTCCTCCAATAACGTAGAGGGACATGACACAATAGTTCACTACTTGGACGCAGTGTCTCGGGCAGGTGTTGTCCGAATCCCAAATCTAATCAAATCTAGGGTTGCATTGAACATTGTAAGTGAAAATGTGCAAAAAACAACTTATGTGGTAGCACTCTCATCACTTCGAAAGCAGTGCATTGCAAATACTACATTGGCTGAAAAGTCTTTGGCCTGACATAGAGATGGCTCCAAAAATTAAGAATTATTGTGTTGTACATGGAAAACCATCCTTAACTTAGATTCTGTCAAAGTTTCATGACATTTGGTTGACTCGTTTTCAAGTTATTGCTTTCGAAGTGACGCTACCTCTGAATTTTTGTAAACAATGGAAAAAAGTGAATTTCGTGTTTTGATAAAACATTGCTATTTGATGGGCAAAAATACAGTGGAAACAAAAGCATGGCTTGATAAATGTTATAATACATCTGTAATTGACAGTTTGACAATTGTTTTGGCGGCAGGTGCAATTAAAAAGGAAACATTTCTAAAAAAGTTGAAGTTGAAGTTAATTTTTTCCTTTATATTTTAGTAAAGTTTAGTATTTTAGAATATCGCATGGCGATGGCAATGCGCTTGGACGGGACGAAGTTTTACCACGCGAAGTTGTACCTGCTTCTGAAATTTGCGAGTCCGAGCTCCCAAAAAAGAAAAAAATATATAGTCACCAATACAAAAAACAATGAGAAGAAACCCGGCACAGGAGTCGTCGGCTATTACTCATCGTGAGCAGACGTCGATCATTTCTCTCTCGGGTTTGATTATAGCTGTCAGTTTTCTCTACCTGTGTTCCACCGCAACCCACGTGGTTACCTTAACGCCTAGTAAATCTCACAACCTTGCTGGGTATAGTTTCTAATTTAATTATATTAAATAAGTGTGAGAAACACCCAAGATGGCCCAAGGGGCCTCCCCCTTTGGGGACAACCGCTTCGCTTTACTTGGCGAAAGTCCCCAAGCAAAAAGACGAAACAAACCACAAAAACTTAACCTACATATCCCTGATCTTCCAATTCCAACAACAAATACACCCAAATACGTGGTAGTAGCATTAAAAAACTGTGAAAAGAAAATCACTGATTTTTCTTAATCTTATTACGAAAAACATTACCAAAATTTCACCTACAAGATATGGCAACCTACTTGTTCTCGTCGACTCACAAAAGGACGTTGAAAAGTTTCTAAAAACAAATTCACTAACTGGCATTTGTGAAATCACCTGCAAACTTCATGAGTCATTAAATTATGTAAACCCATTTCCTTCCTCTGTTGCGTATACGCAACGTTACTATTTAAAAAATTCGTATGTGCAGTGTGTGTGAGGTATTGCGATAAATTTTTTTTGTTCGGAAGGTATATCCTTAGGCTTTCTTCCCCTCCATATCTCAACTACCTACAAAACACACACTGACACACACACTTGTATATGTAGACACATCCCTGCGGGACAGTGATGCTCACGTGACCCATCATCTGACTATCAGCGCTGATCAAAGTTTCCATCACCTTTCCCATCACGTTCTTAAGGGCTTTGTGAAAAAATGGATGGAAACTTTTGTGTACATGTGATCTTGCATCACCTTTCAACACACGAACTTCAGTAGCTTGTGAAACATACAGCTGTCTCATTTACTCCTATTAAAATTGAATGCACGCTTTCAGTCAGCACTGATGAAGAAGTTCAGCACCACTGATGTGTAAATGCATCACCGCTGATGTAAATATCCATCAACGGTGCTAATCACCGCTGATGGGAAAGCTCATCACCACTGATGACTAAATGCATCACCGCTGATATAAAATTCCATCAGCGGTGATGTGAAAATAAATAATACACATTTTTTAATTATTTGCATTTATTTGAACAATTTACTTAACAAATAAAAAAATTAATGAAAAATTAGCTTACAACAATACCAAAAAGCAATAGAATCAACAAAAATTAGTCAAATAAATAGTAACCCAAGGTTACATGAAACAATAATAATTTGCACGCTGCCACAAGAGTGGCGCAACTAGCAATGGAGCGCACCCCTCCAGACTCTCGGATTAATATCTATATCGACAGCCAAGCAGCCATAAAAGCAGCAGCTGGGGTAATGTCAAACTCGATATGCGTACGGAACTGCAAAACCAAATTGGACGAACTCTGTCGCAACAGAGTAGTCACTATCTATTAGGTACCGGGTCACAAAGGAGTTGAGGGAAATGAGAAGGCTGATGCGCTCGCCAAAGCCGGGGCACGACTGCCTACGGTTAGCGAGCCAGACATACATCCACCCCTCTCCACGCTCAAGACGGAAATCGAAGAGAATATGAGTCGTGAGGCGGCGTCCATGTGGGAGAGATCTACATCTCACAGGACAACAATAATCATGCTTCGCGGGCATAATATCAACAACACAGAGTTTGTACTATCACTCCGAGGAGAGGATTGCAAACTATTAACCGGGATACTCACGGGACACTGTCTCACACCGTCCCACGCTGCCAAACTTGGCTTGGTACCAACTGATGCATGCACAAGATGTGGTGAAGACAGTGCCAAAGGTACCCTGGAGCACTTGCTATGCCACTGCCCTGCTCTCTACAGATCACGGGTCAGCTGCCTCGGATCCGCGTCGTTCCCTTCCTTGGAAAGAATCGCGGAGCAAAAAAGCGGCGACTTACTTAGATTTGCCAAAACGTTCTTAAAAAACTTTATACAGGTCTGAAGCTCCAGAATCTTTTTGGTACCACTATGGACCAACATGGTCTATGTGAGACCCCCCGTGGGTCAGCCAGCCTAACCTAACCTAACCTTTGTAGACATCACGGCGCTGAAATTTATTTCATACGTTTTGAAAACCCCTGTAAATATCGTTAAAAGGTTTATTATGTTAATTTGTTAATTTAATTAATTTTCTTTATACTTATCTTTAAATCCTTTTAAAAAGCCGTTTATTTTTCTGCGTCGAGTTCTTCGTCCACCACGTTCACTGAAATTTCACATAATGTCAAAATCGAATCTGACAAGGTGCCACGTGGTGGCGGCTGGCATAGCTGTCTCTTTTCCACACATAGTTACCTATACGTATGAACTGTTAAGTTTTTTCTGTGCTCTCGTTTCTCATTGCTGTTGTATAAATGCATCATCGCTGATGCAAAAGCTGATGATATGAAAGTTTGATTTTTTCTTTCAAATTTTGAAATGTCAATGTACATTAGCCGTTCATCTCGCTCTCTCTTATAAAATAATTTCATAGCCAAACAGTCCCTTTTCCACCGAAGTGGCTCCAGTACAAAAATTTTACCACAATGTGTGAATGTGTTAGTTTTTGCGATTTATGTGTATGAGTTTCCATCACCCATGTCCCGTAGGGATGTTTTTCAGACAAATTTTGAATCGCACACTAAAAATTGTCAAACGTTAATTCTTTTTTTGGTCGACATGAAAATACGTTCACATGAAGGCAAAGAAAAAATAAAATTGGTTTGTGAATTATCTGGGTGTCATTATGCGTGTTCTAGATAAGTATCGAATCTGTGTTTCGTGTACGCAACGTTGGCGCCACGTCGACAAATGAATTTAAATTAAAATGAAATTATATAAAATAAGTTTTTTAAGAATAACTGATAGCATATACAGTGGCGGACAAAACTGTTCACAAAAAAATAAAATTTCACAAAATGTTAAATTCGCGGGTACTTCTTTAGAGTATAGCAATCGTAGTTTGCCACATTTCTACTTCAAGCTAGCATGTTATACCATGATAATTTTAGCTGTTTATATTGTCTGCAAAATACCGTTTTGTAAAGAAATATTTGCAGGCACGTGTGAACAGTTTTGTCCGCGATCGGTCAAAGTTGCGTATTAGAGCATTTATCTCGACAATCGCTATTAGTCCTATTCGGAACCGCGTCGGTGTATTGAGAAGATAAATAATATATAACATTATGCTCCAAAAACTTTTCAAAGTACATAACTTCTAATTAAATTTGCTGATTTGAAATAGATCGTTTGCAGAATTTAAAGAAAATTGTTGCAAAAGACATTGAAAGTAGTTTCACCTATCGGAAATTTGCTGGAAAACACAAAATATCAATCGGTGTAGCTAAAAAATTAAAGACTGCTATAATATAACTCTAACAGATCGAGCAAAAATGGTCGCAAGAAAAAGTAGTTTCCGGTGGTTCAGCGTGTTGTTCGCAGATTGATTTTAACTGTTGCCACTAACACTGCTGCAGACATCGCAAAAGTACTACAAGCCGATTAATGTATACAAGTCACCACTAGAACCGTCCAAAAGACATTAAACGAAAGCGGATCTGTAGCCAAGATCAAAACATAAAAAAACATTGTTGACTGGTCGTCATCGCAAGGTCAGGTTGGTATTTGCTTAGAAGTACACAATGACTCCCGTTGATGGCTCGCGGAGAGTAACTTGGTAGGATGAAACAAAAATTCATGGTTTGGGGTCTGACGGTAAACGTTACACTTGGGTAGACAAGCAAATTGGAGTCCCAAACTGCAATATAGAACAAACTCTAAAGTTTGGAAGTTGTTTCTCTCATAGCATGCGGTTGTTTCCGTGGAAGTGATGTGGGAATTTTGCGCCGTATCAAAAGTAGAATGATGGTAAGCGACTTTATTACGATTTGAGAGGGCTCCTACCTACTAAGTTTAGATATCTTTTATAAAAAGCCGGGTAACGAAAACATTTTTGTGCAGGACAACGATCTAAAATATACAGCCAGAGCCACCAAAGAGTGGATAGCCGAAAACGGCATTCACATTTTTGATTGGCCACCCCAATTACCGGACTTAAACCCCATAGAAAATTAGTGGTTTGCCTTAAAGAGAAAAATTATGCCCAAAAAGACTCACCAAAGGATATTGACAGATTATGGGAAAAAACTTCACCAGCGTGGTTGGAAATACCCTCAAAAATACTACACAATCTAGTACAAAGCATACCGAATCATTATAAAGGCCCGCGGAGACCACCCAAAATATTAAAGATAATATCAATCGATTTTTGCTTATATGCGTCAAAACTGTACACACCACTTTTGTTGAATTTTAGTGTTTTTTTATTTATTATTATATAATTATAATATTTTGTTTGTTGTTTTTCAGTAAACAAAATATTCAATTTTAAAACTACGTACTTAAATTTTTGTTTTTAAAAAGTAAAAAATTTAATAAACTTTCTAACTTACGAAAATTCGTGAACAGTTTTGTCCGCCACTGTACACCTAAGTCTGTTTTTACACGGTCTTTTTTTACACGGTTTTGATATAACACGGTTTGAAAATTGAATATTTTTAATTTTTTTACACGATTTTATTCCATTTAGCACGATTTGAAATTTTATGTACTTAAATTTTTTTTGTCAAATTTAATTTTTGCGAAGTATGTTCATATCACAAAAAAGTATTTATGAAAGAAAAAAGTCTGAAACCATCGATAGTATCGATAGTGCTATCGATAGTTTGCGAACACTAGCTTAAAGATTTAAGTGAATTCCCTTTTAGCGCGTACAAGCAATTTTTACTGGTCAAAGCAAATGTGAATAGCACTAATTTAGGGGAATTCCCTTTATGTGCATACAATAAAATTTACTGGTCAGAGCAATTGAAACGTGTTAATATTTTGTGAACTGTCAATGCAATAAGACTTGTTTGGTAAAGAAATTTTAATAGGTTTTAGAGATTAGGAACAAATTACCCATTTTTGTATACGATCAATGTCTTTTTTTACACGTTTTTTTTTTACACGGCTTCTTCTGGAACCAATCTACCGTGTAAAAACAGACTTAGGTGTATATCGATTTTACTTGAATAATAATTTTTTTCGCAAAAACGGCGAAAATGGGTTAAGAGCGCCTTATTTAATTAACATCCCAGAGGAGGAAATTATTTAGGAATTGAGTTCTCAGAAAGTGACAAGTGTGTATAAATTTATGAGGGCTCACGATGGGGTTTCAAAGCCCAATGGAGTGGTCCTTTTGACTTTTGAACTCTTTAATCTACCAGCAAAAATTTATATTTCGTGGCATTCTGCGAAAATCCGCCCATACATTCCCAACCCAATGAGGTGCAAATCGTGTCAGTATTTAGGACATACCGCAAAGCATTTTCGAAACAATCGCACGTGCGTTAATTGTGCCCTACGCCCTCACTCTCCTAATGTCTGCACACAAACCAAATGTGTCAATTCTTCACAAGAGCACCCGGCTTCATCAAGAGAATGCCCAAAATATTTACAACAAAAAGAGATTTTACAAATAAAAACAACCAAAAAATGTACTCTGCGGGAAGCAAAAACAATATACAGATCCTCAATTCCAAACTCCGACAACACTGCCAGCTACTCTTCCATTGTGGTTGGAACACAGGAACACTCAACTCAAAGCGAAACAATAGTGCGAAACAAACCACAAATAAAATCCACAACCTCTATTATTCCAATTGCACAAAACAATAACTTATCCCCTCAAAATTTCCATCAACATAATCCACTCACTACACAGCAAAATACTGGAAATAATTTTACCAACTCTCTTCTCACTTCATCTATTGCACCACACTCAACACCTCCGACAACACAAATCAATGAACAAAATAAACATAATACACACCTTCTCACTCTCAAATCACCACTCTCAACCTCTCCGACAAAACAACTTAATTATGATGATCTCTCTTCCCCATCTCCCGTATTTTGCGATACGGAAATCTCACTATTAAAAAAAACAAATACAGACACCAATAATTATTATAATTAATATTCTTAATACTCCCCTCCCATGCGTATTTCTATACTGCAATGGAACATAAAACGGCAGCCGCCGTGGCTCAGTTGGTTAGTGCACGGTCCAAGCGAGTCGAATGCCGAGCGACGCAAGTTCGAATTCTGCATGTAGTAACACCTAAAAAAAATAACGGGGAACTCGTTTTCTCTTTCGGTGGCTGTCCTCTCAGCTGGAAATGGCAAACCTCTGAGAGTAAAAATTGCCTATGAAAAAGCTCCCAACCTGCCGTTCGGAACCGGCATAAAACTGTAGGTCCCTTCCACCCGCGTACAAATTCACACGCACAACACGGGTTGTTGCGGGAAGCTAGGCCTTAGTCTCGCGTAAGCGGGCTGTCGTGCCAGTCAATAATAATAATAATAATAATGGAACATAAAAGGCTACAATAACAATTACCACGAACTACTACTAATTATAAAAGAGCAAATCCCTGACATAATATGTTTACAAGAAACACACTTTCCTTCCAATGCAAGCAATATGTGCTATCCAAAAAATTTTGATGGTTATTTTTGTAATCTAGATACGAACTTAAATGCAAAACACGGTATTGGTATTTTAGTTAAAAAGAATATTCCCCATTAAATTAATATTCCGAATATTCCGCATTAAATATCCATTCAACTATATGCACACTTGGGATTGAGTTACTTTTTAACCCTAAAGTGACTGTACTCAATAGTTATATACCACCTCAACAAAATTTCTCACCCAGAGAAATACTAAATTTGTTGACACCAATAAATACTGAAATTATATTGACTGGGGATTTCAACTCTTGGAGCCCACTTTGGGGCTCGCAGGTTGCTAATCGCAGGGGCCAAATAATAGAAGACGCCATCTTAGTAGCAGAACTAGTCGTACTCAACAATGGGTCACCCACTCATTTGTCTACACATAATACGTTCACCCACATCGACTTGACTTTATTTACACCCACTCTCCTACCAAACTGTGAATGGGAAGACTCATTTTAAAACTGAAAAACGTGTACGGATGGTCAAATTTAAAACCGATCAAGCTAATTGGGATAAATATGGGGTATATTGCACTACACACTTTAACTTCGGACCTCCTTTGGAGGTCAACCGGTTTGCTGCAAAAATAACAAAAGCCATAAAGACTGCTGCAAATGTAACAATCCCTCAAACAAAACCCTGCCATCCAGCACGCACAGTGCGTTGGTGGAACCCAGAGCTCAACAAATTACGGCAACATAAACAAAAATGCTGGGGGGGTACAAGAAAACGGGAACAATAACTAATTTAATTGCATACAAAAAAACAAATGCTGTTTTCAAAAGAGCAGATAAAGATGCAAAACGCACCGCTTTTGAAGAATTCTCGGCGAAAATATCACCTTTATCTACCACAAAAAGAGTCTGGCATGACATAAAATCTATAACTGGCATTCCAACACAAATGGTGACGTCACTGAAGGTAGATCATAGAATTCTAAGCACAACCTCACAAATAGGAAATGCTTTTGGCAGCCAATGGTCTGAGTACTCTAAAGATGACAATTTTTGTTCAGAATACGTCAACAACAAAAATATAATACTTATGCAACAACACAATCCTAGCAAACTAACGTCAGTTGCTAAGCAATTAGAATGCGAATTTTCTCTCACTGAACTTGAATTATCTTTACATAGTGCAAAAGGTAAAACTCCTGGTCATGATCGGATCTCCTATCCAATGCTGAAAAATTTACCTCCAGAGGCGAAAATTAAACTCATAGAGATGTTTATGTTCAAGCAAGGCAATTATCCACACATCTGGCGATCAGGAATCGTTGTACCGATACCAAAACCAAATAAACCCTCACATGAAGTAAACAGTTTTCGACCGATATCACTACTGTCGTGCCTCAGCAAGATCGTTGAAAAAATGATTGCAAAAAGGCTACTGTGGTACATAACAAAAAATAAATTTGTAAGCCCGAACCACAGATAACTCATCATATAGATGTCCAGTCTCATACGACGAAAACGGCACAAAAATTTCAAGCTCTGAATTACAGCTTTTTTCCGCAAAGCTATTTTACGCACACAACTGCATGTGCTCATCCAGAACTTTTGTCGGATTGAATTAATTTTGAATTTCTTTTCTTGCTTGTGATATTCTTTTTTGCAACATATGTATATTTATGATTTTAGCTACGACGATCACGTACTGTATTTGGTGTAACAGGTAGACAGCACATCAGATATCCGTAATTTCTTTTTCGTAAATTTCGCCTCGGGTTCAAGGCTGGGCGAGAAGCAAAATGTTTCTTAACATTTAACGCTTTTTTTTATAAACCTTTTTAATCGGTTATACCGGAAATTAATAATGTGTTAAAAAAATGTGATATAAATGAATCGGCACTAAAAATTTTGTGCATGATCAAAGAATATAAAGAAAATAATTTTCTTTGGCATGATACATACACATCGGTGCTAAGGCAACGCATTGTCAATAGCTGCGGCGCCAGCAGGTCTATCCTCTGCGTCGGCGTAACTGTATTGCGACAATGAAGTGACCGCTGAACAATTACATTCGTTTTAGAATATTTGCCGATCTTTTCATTTTTTTTGCGAAAAGCAAGTGCCTGGGCGCACCCAGCAACAAATTAAAGGGGGCAAAGACATAACTACATTTCCGAATTCAGAATATAAAATTCAAATAGAATAGAATATAGATTTCTGAGCATATGTATATAAAACATAGAATTATGTAGGAGCTACCCTCCTCTACCCATACCTAGGTACGCCCATGAGCGCCTGTCATCATCAACCGAATCTTTTTGCTGTATGGTTGTTTTTAACCGTATGCTGCGCTTGGTTGATTGATTTTAAAACTTGCGAACAATTATATGTGTCTCCAAAACCAAACAATTCACTAATCAAGAGATCTAGAAACCAAATAAATTGTTCATTCATCTTTTTTTCACGGCTCGTAAAAAAAGGAATATATAGTTAAAAAGAAAGCCATTAAAAAATTCTTGGCGGCTACAGTGAGGATTGAACCGCGAACTTGTCGTCCGAGACACTCCCGCTTGCGCGTTTACCCATCAACACTCAATCCCGACTGGCTGCTTAAAAGGTATGATAACAGACAACCGCCGTTTTGACTAGAAAATAACATATTTCTGTATCTCAAAACAGAGTACAATGCGTGTGAAGCGGTGTTTGTGTGAGTGACATTAGAGGCCAAAAAGCTCTTATCGGAGGCCAAATTTGTCGAACTTTTTGACACATTTTTTCCTTGGCCGCTGGACATCTATATGATGAGTTATCTGTGCCCGAACCAAACTGCGTTCAAATCAAAACATTGTACCATGGATTCGTTATTGCACCTTCAACACTACGTGTCTGACGCTCTTTCCTCTAAAAATCACATAACCATCTTGGCGACTGATTTTGAAAAGGCATATAATCGCGTGGGGGTGCACGCTGTACTTCAACAACTCGTTGGGGTGTGGGTCCGAAGACCTTCAAGTTAGTGAAGGCTTTCATGACCAGACGTTCCTTTCGAGTCAGAGTCAACAACACACTGTCAGAATTTTATTCACTATACAATGGCATCCCACAAGGATCACCACTGTCGGTCGTGTTATTCATGATCGCGTTTGAACGGATTAATAGCATAATCCTAAAACATAAAAATATTGAACTTTCAATCTATGCAGACGATGCCTTTCTCTTTAGTAAAATGAAAGATACAAAAGCTTTAAATAACATATATTTAAAAATACTTAAAGATATTAAAGAATGGGGCAAATACTCAGGAGCGGTTTTAGCCATAAACAAGTGTAAAATCTTACATATTTGCAAAAAACACCACTGTATATACCCTACATTAATGTTAGACAATTGTACCATTGAATGTACCAATCACCTTAAACTATTAGGGATAATTTTTGATAAAAGATTTACTTTTAAGCAACACTGTAAGGATATGAGAGAAAATCTGAATAAGCGGCTCAACATAATCAGATACTTAAGTGCTAAGTGTTCGATGATACACCCGACAACATTAATACAAGTAACCAGGGCCCTGATACTGTCAAAAATTGATACCCATATACGGTTGGTGTGCCAAGTCAAATATCCGACTTATTCAACCCCCTTATCATACAGCCGCCCGACGAAGTATCAACGCTATCCCGACCAGCCCGATCAAATGTATATTAGCTGAAGTAGGATTACCATCAATCTCCGAAAGAATTTTACAAACAACGCTCAAACTAATACCAAAGCTATTATGCACAACCAAAGAATATGAAGTAATATCAAAGAATATGAAGTAATGTAGAACGCGCATCTCATACAAGCAAACGCGTTGTATGGTGGGTACTGCTGGTAGTACCCTCTGTTATTGACAGCAGAAATCTCTGTTACTAACAGCAGAAATCTCTGTAACTTCGGCGTAACATGTGAATTGAAGTCGCTTCTGTACTCATTCGTATTCTCGCTGCTGTTGCGCCACTTGATAAACATGACGATGAACGCTGCTTTTGTTGTCGCGGGGAATAGCATTATAATATTGGCAAACAAAAAAAAGTTAGCGGTATACTGTTTTTTGCGCTGTGCCGTGCAGGCGGGATAGCATTGATGTTGTTGGTAATTGTTGCGTCGTTATTTCTGCTTTCTTTTTTATAATCACAAGCAAATTACAATTAGCAAAAAAAATGCGTGAACTTGGTGTAGTAAAATATGGGTGCAAACATGTTGCACAAGAGCGTTTATAGTTATTTATTAAGAATATTATTGTAAGGTTTTATGTTTATTGTTTTACTTTCGTTTAAATTTATCTTTCATAAATAATAATTTTTAATAAGAATTTTTTTATTTGCCAACAATTATTTTCAATTTTCGTTCTTTCGAACTTCCTTTTTGCACAGCCCACATGCAGTGTTTTCGTAGAAGAACTAAAATAAGAAAATCTAAAATTTGGACTCTATGGTTACAGCACTCACCATGGAACCATTCAGGTGTAGCATTTTTACAAGATTGTAAAACATGTGCCTTAATACCAATTTTTTCAGGTTCTGCTTCGAAGATTTTATGAAAAATTAAAATATGTTTTATGCATACATTCATTAGGGAATTGGAAGGAGCAAAAAGATTACCAAAATCAGAAATGGACTGATAATTTTTGTGAAAAATAAAAATTTCACTTGGAGCAGTCAAAACTTCATCCCTTTTTCTCAATTCGTCACCGCATTTTTCACAATTTAATTTAGGAATGATTTTGTACGCTACGTATCCAACAAAATACCTCATGGAAACCAGCTCTAAGTTAATATCTTTCAGATTACAAAAGGTGTCACCTACAAAATACGCCTCGTGCATCTCACTACTTAGATCAAGATTTTCCAGGATTTCATTGTCATTATCATCGCCATTAGCCTGCAAAACATCCTCATTAAAAGAAGCGCTTGAAATTAAATTAGTCATTGAATCTTGCGTCTCTTCACAATTGGTAGAGGAGCTAAACTTTATTATTTTAAAGGCTAATAACCTGGCTAAGATATTATTAAGTTCAGCTACAGAGGGGTTACAATTATTACCTCCTTTTTGCCTTAACACAGCAAACGTATTCTCCAACTTGTCCTGGTTAAAGGCCTTTGTCATAATAAAAAACTTGTCCGAATTATCTTTTAATATTTCATCTACAAGTAGAAGGACCGATTTTAAGGATAGTTTCATGCCATCTAGGAAGAAAACTCGTTTTTTTTCATCAACAAATTTCACTTCCTCTAGATAATATAAAAATGTTTGAATAAATGTGTGCGATTCTTTCTTAATCTGAAGAGCAGATCGGTAGCAGTTATCTGCATACAAAGATCCACTATTCATGCAATCAAATATTTGATCAATTTTTGCTATAAAATCAGCTGTGGATAACGCTACCTCTTGTGTGATTTTTTTAAATCCACTTATGTCTGAAATTGTTCTGATAGCAGCTTCAACTGTTTTACTGAACACTTGCGTGGCAAATTTAACACGCATTTTTTCAAATGAATTTGGAAATATGTGTTGTCTAGTCAATTTTGGGCACATTTTGGTTTTACAATTTTCTTCCCTCTCCCAAAGCTCTTGAACTACTTTAAAGCTAACTAAACCATCAGGCGTTTTCAAGTCGCATTTAAGCCAACCATTTCGCAATGACTTGATTAAATGTGGGAAATCGAACATGCAATAAATTTTTTGATTTTGAAATTGAAAGTATGGTTTCTCTATACATACGCCTAAGTCGGAGAAACACTTTCTATTAGAAGACCCCTGATCACAAACCAAAACGTTCACTACTATACCAAAATTGCTTAAAATTTTAAGATTTTCTTTAATTATTTTGCACAAAATAGTTTAAAATTGAACACCAACTCGAGAACATGGACTTCAACATAAATACACATACTTGCTTACCAATTTTTTTTGTTCTTTCGAAGCCTGTGCATTCAAATCCGTCAATTAAATCTAGTTTTTGATTGTATCGTAATTCTCTACGTATTGCCATTTCGTCCATTAAAAGAACCATATTATTTTCATTTTTTTCCTCCAACTCTAAGCACATCTTTTTAATGAATTCAAAAGCCACATTGTTGATACCGGGCTGAAGGAACTTTATTGGAGCCCACCGATTTAAGGTGCTGATATGTGGCAAATTGAAATTTAACTTATCTCTTAGGAAAGAATATGTTGATTGTGAAATATAAAAAATATTTTGCGCTAAATATTTCACTTCGTCAGAATATTCTTTTGGCCGGGTGCTAAGTAAAAGTTTACAAAATGTTTTGGATTCCAAGTTGATATGTTTTAAAGAATCAATTGAATTTTTTAAAGTCTTTGAACAACAATTCTTGGATTTTAAAATAAAGCGCTTTTCTTTTCGCAATTTTTCGTTAATTTTTTTGAATTTTTTTAATAGGTCGCTGTATTTCTTTTTGTAATAATGGGTTATTTTGACTTTTTTTCGCAATTACTGCATACTATGTCATCATAACGTGGTCGTTTCAATGAAGAATCTGGTTCTAAAAATTCTTCATCCGAAATCTCATGATCTTCGTCTAAGTTTAAGGTTGGAATCGCATCCTTTTTTAGAAACCTTTTTCCTACATAAGTACTGGAGAAATGATTTTCACAAATATACAGTTTTCGGTTATAGTCGTCATAAGATATATTGCATTTTTCGCGCCAAATTTGGCCAAACACGAAATCAGCAGCGGGGAATCTAAATAATCTAAGATTCTCGCATTGTCGTCTCGATTTTTTGCAACTGCGAACACAACATTGAATTCCAGACGTTGAGGAATTTCTATTTGTCTTTATATTTGTAGCAATATTGTAACAAACCTAAACACAAAATAGAATTACAATGTTGGACAATGGCGTTAAAATACTTCTTAAAAAAATTCAAAATTGGTATCAACCACGTCAAAATATAAACAAATAATTTTACTTGGAATGCGCCACGTAAAAATATTTGTAGAAATTTCAAATTGGATTCAACCACGTCAAAAAAAAACGCTGCAAAAGGTTCAAAATTGGTATCAACCACGTCAAAATATAAACAAATGATTTTACTTGGAACTCGCCACGTAAAAATATTTGTGAAAATTTCAAATTGGATTCAACCACGTCAAAAAAAAAACCGCTGCAAAAGGTTCAAAATTGGTATCAACCACGTCAAAATATAAACAAATGATTTTACTTGGAACTCGCCACGTAAAAATATTTGTGAAAATTTCAAATTGGATTCAACCACGTCAAAAAAAAACCGCTGCAAAAGGTTCAAAATTGTTATCAACCACGTCAAAATATAAACAAATGATTTTACTTGGAACTCGCCACGTAAAAATATTTGTGAAAATTTCAAATTGGATTCAACCACGTCTAAATATTTGCAGGTTTTAAAAATCAATCAAAGCGCAGCATTTGAGCAAACAGCCATACACCACAAATCTTCGATTGATAGTTACATTACAGCAAAACCAAAAAGCATACACACAATAAACGACAACAACAAAAACATTAGCGAATCCCGAGTCATCTTCGCTGAAACGATGATGACGATGCCTTCGTTCGTTGTTTGTTTTTTGTTTGCGCTTCGGCAAACAAGATCAAGAAACATGCATGCAAAAAATGATTGAGCGAACACTACGCTGCAACAACCACCACTTCAATGTACACGAGTGAAGCCGTTGCGAACAATAACATAGCTTTTTGCTGTTGTCCTACGCAAATCTAACAGAAAATGTTATGAACCTAACATTTTCAAATGCCTACGCTTCGCTCTTCCCGCTCGCATCATAGCAACCGAAAACACTTGTGTGCCCACATGCGCGTTCTATATTACTTCATATTCTTTGGTAATATAGAACGCGCATCTCATACAAGCAAACGCGTTGTATGGTGGGTACTGCTGGTAGTACCCTCTGTTATTGACAGCAGAAATCTCTGTTACTAACAGCAGAAATCTCTGTAACTTCGGCGTAACATGTTAATTGAAGTCGCTTCTGTACTCATTCGTATTCTCGCTGCTGTTGCGCCACTTGATAAACATGACGATGAACGCTGCTTTTGTTGTCGCGGGGAATAGCATTATAATATTGGCAAACAAAAAAAAGTTAGCGGTATACTGTTTTTTGCGCTGTGCCGTGCAGGCGGGATAGCATTGTTGTTGGTAATTGTTGCGTCGCTATTTCTGCTTTCTTTTTTATAATCATAAGCAAATTACAATTAGCAAAAAAAATGCATGAACTTGGTGTAGTATAATATGGGTGCAAACATGTTGCACAAGAGCGTTTATAGTTATTTATTAAGAATATTATTGTAAGGTTTTATGTTTATTGTTTTACTTTCGTTTAAATTTATCTTTCATAAATAATAATTTTTAATAAGAATTTTTTTATTTGCCAACAATTATTTTCAATTTTCGTTCTTTCGAACTTCCTTTTTGCACAGCCCACATGCAGTGTTTTCGTAGAAGAACTAAAATAAGAAAATCTAAAATTTGGACTCTATGGTTACAGCACTCACCATGGAACCATTCAGGTGTAGCATTTTTACAAGATTGTAAAACATGTGCCTTAATACCAATTTTTTCAGGTTCTGCTTCGAAGATTTTATGAAAAATTAAAATATGTTTTATGCATACATTCATTAGGGAATTGGAAGGAGCAAAAAGATTACCAAAATCAGAAATTGACTGATAATTTTTGTGAAAAATAAAAATTTCACTTGGAGCAGTCAAAACTTCATCCCTTTTTCTCAATTCGTCACCGCATTTTTCACAATTTAATTTAGGAATGATTTTGTACGCTACGTATCCAACAAAATACCTCATGGAAACCAGCTCTAAGTTAATATCTTTCAGATTACAAAAGGTGTCACCTACAAAATACGCCTCGTGCATCTCACTACTTAGATCAAGATTTTCCAGGATTTCATTGTCATTATCATCGCCATTAGCCTGCAAAACATCCTCATTAAAAGAAGCGCTTGAAATTAAATTAGTCATTGAATCTTGCGTCTCTTCACAATTGGTAGAGGAGCTAAACTTTATTATTTTAAAGGCTAATAACCTGGCTAAGATATTATTAAGTTCAGCTACAGAGGGGTTACAATTATTACCTCCTTTTTGCCTTAACACAGCAAACGTATTCTCCAACTTGTCCTGGTTAAAGGCCTTTGTCATAATAAAAAACTTGTCCGAATTATCTTTTAATATTTCATCTACAAGTAGAAGGACCGATTTTAAGGATAGTTTCATGCCATCTAGGAAGAAAACTCGTTTTTTTTCATCAACAAATTTCACTTCCTCTAGATAATATAAAAATGTTTGAATAAATGTGTGCGATTCTTTCTTAATCTGAAGAGCAGATCGGTAGCAGTTATCTGCATACAAAGATCCACTATTCATGCAATCAAATATTTGATCAATTTTTGCTATAAAATCAGCTGTGCATAACGCTACCTCTTGTGTGATTTTTTTAAATCCACTTATGTCTGAAATTGTTCTGATAGCAGCTTCAACTGTTTTACTGAACACTTGCGTGGCAAATTTAGCACGCATTTTTTCAAATGAATTTGGAAATATGTGTTGTCTAGTCAATTTTGGACACATTTTGGTTTTACAATTTTCTTCCCTCTCCCAAAGCTCTTGAACTACTTTAAAGCTAACTAAACCATCAGGCGTTTTCAAGTCGCATTTAAGCCAACCATTTCGCAATGACTTGATTAAATGTGGGAAATCGAATATGCAATAAATTTTTTGATTTTGAAATTGAAAGTATGGTTTCTCTATACATACGCCTAAGTCGGAGAAACACTTTCTATTAGAAGACCCCTGATCACAAACCAAAACGTTCACTACCATACCAAAATTGCTTAAAATTTTAAGATTTATCTGCTGTTAATCCATTCTCTAACACAAAATAGTTTAAAATTGAACACCAACTCGAGAACATGGACTTCAACATAAATACACATACTTGCTTACCAATTTTTTTTGTTCTTTCGAAGCCTGTGCATTCAAATCCGTCAATTAAATCTAGTTTTTGATTGTATCGTAATTCTCTACGTATTGCCATTTCGTCCATTAAAAGAATCATATTATTTTCATTTTTTTCCTTCAACTCTAAGCACATCTTTTTAATGAATTCAAAAGCCACATTGTTGATACCGGGCTGAAGGAACTTTATTGGAGCCCACCGATTTAAGGCAAATTGAAATTTAACTTATCTCTTAGGAAAGAATATGGTGATTGTGAAATATAAAAAATATTTTGCGCTAAATATTTCACTTCGTCAGAATATTCTTTTGGCCGGGTGCTAAGTAAAAGTTTACAAAATGTTTTGGATTCCAAGGTGATATGTTTTAAAGAATCAATTGAATTTTTTAAAGTCTTTGAACAACAATTCTTGGATTTTAAAATAAAGCGCTTTTCTTTTCGCAATTTTTCGTTAATTTTTTTGAATTTTTTTAATAGGTCGCTGTATTTCTTTTTGTAATAATGGGTTATTTTGACCTTTTTTTCGCAATTACTGCATACTATGTCATCATAACGTGGTCGTTTCAATGAAGAATCTGGTTCTAAAAATTCTTCATCAGAAATCTCATGATCTTCGTCTAAGTTTAAGGTTGGAATCGCATCCTTTTTTAGAAACCTTTTTCCTACATAAGTACTGGAGAAATGATTTTCACAAATATACAGTTTTCGGTTATAGTCGTCATAAGATATATTGCATTTTTCGCGCCAAATTTGGCCAAACACGAAATCAGCAGCGGGGAATCTAAATAATCTAAGATTCTCGCATTGTCGTCTCGATTTTTTGCAACTGCGAACACAACATTGAATTCCAGACGTTGAGGAATTTCTATTTGTCTTTATATTTGTAGCCATATTGTAACAAGCCGAAACACAAAATAGAATTACATTGTTGGACAATGGCGTTAAAATACTTCTTAAAAAAATTCAAAATTGGTATCAACCACGTCAAAATATAAACAAATAATTTTACTTGGAATACGCCACGTAAAAATATTTGTAGAAATTTCAAATTAGATCAACCACGTCAAAAAAAAAACCGCCGCAAAAGGTTCAAAATTGGTATCAACCACGTCAAAATATAAACAAATAATTTTACTTGGAATGCACCACGTAAAAATATTTGTAGAAATTTCAAATTGGATTCAACCACGTCAAAAAAAAACCGCTGCAAAAGGTTCAAAATTGGTATCAACCACGTCAAAATATAAACAAATGATTTTACTGGGAACTCGCCACGTAAAAATATTTGTGAAAATTTCAAATTGGATTCAACCACGTCAAAAAAAACCGCTGCAAAAGGTTCAAAATTGGTATCAACCACGTCAAAATATAAACAAATGATTTTACTTGGAACTCGCCACGTAAAAATATTTGTGAAAATTTCAAATTGGATTCAACCACGTCTAAATATTTGCAGGTTTTAAAAATCAATCAAAGCGCAGCATTTGAGCAAACAGCCATACACCACAAAGCTTCGATTGATAGTGACATTACAGCAATTTGTGCAGCAAAACCAAAAAAGCATACACACAATAAACGACAACAACAAAAACATTAGCGAATCCCGAGTCATCTTCGTTGAAACGATGATGACGATGCCTTCGTTCGTTGTTTGTTTTTTGCTTGCGCTTCGGCAAACAAGATCAAGAAACATGCATGCAAAAAATGATTGAGCGAACACTACGCTGCAACAACCACCACTTCAATTTACACGAGTGAAGCCAAACAGCAACTACATTGCTAGCCAACTGCACCGCAGCGTTCTCCGAATTGCAACTGGTGAGAAAGTCGTCCACATTGAAGGATGTGAGGATCGCTTCACGTGCAGCAATAGCCTGTTGCCGGTCCTTCACCTCAGTATAATTGTCATACGCACATTGATGAAGAGCACGGCCGGCATTATATGGACTGCAGGCCATGCCGTAGGTAACCGTTGTCAGGCAAAAGGCGGAGATTTCATCGTGAGGCGACACTCGCCAAATGATGCGCTGGAAGTCTCTGTGCTCAGGAGTGACTAGCACCTGCCGGAACATTTTCTCAATATCCGCAGACAGGGCAATCCGAAAACGTCGGAAACGGAAAATAATGTTGACTAAGGAGTCTTGAATTGTAGGATCCACTAACTAAATATCATTGAGGGGGACGCCTGTGGTCCTTGCAGATGCATTAAATAAATACGACTCGAAACTTTCCGGTGACGGCATGGTGGGGATGTAGTACCCGCTCTCTTGATCACCAAGTTGGTCCACGCCCTGCATATGCCCAAGTTTGCATACTCCCGCATGAACGCAACATACTTCTCACGCAAGTCGTTGTCACCCGTCAACCGCCGCTCAAGCGAATCGAACTGTTGCAGCGCGTGTGCATAAGATCCGCCCAACTTCGGGGCATGAGGGTGAACCACGTACCGACCATCGGACGTGCGAGTATGCGTAGTCGCGAATATGTGTTCACACTCGCAGTCGCCTTCGGCGTCTTGTGGAAGCACTTCTTCCAGGTTCCAAAAATTGCGTACGAGCTCATCCAGGTGTACTTCTTCCTCACTCAACTCTGCGCTGAATGCGAGAGACGGTAACGTTGGTGTTGCTGCTGCTGCTGGTCCAAAAACGACCCAGCCAAATCGTCTGATGATGTCAGCTTGCACCACTCGACCCCACACGTCGGCGCCAAGAAGACCATCGATGCCACTGGGGTTACCAAGTTGTGTATCCGCCAATTCGAGGTTGGCCAGATGCGGCCACTGTGCCATGTCAATCTGTACCGCCGGGAGCGCCGAGGTGATTGACGGGATGACAAGTGCGTCGATCGTCAACTCGAAGTCTGAATGCATTGATCTTAATGAGAGCACAACTTTGCCCATGGTGCGGGTGTGGGTATGTGCCCCGATTCCCTCCACAGGAGCGTCGTATTTGCGTCTGCGCAAGCACAAAGTATTTGCCAAACGTTGGGTTATGAAACTTTTTTGTGATCCGGGATCACAGAGCACTCGGACTAGGCGCCAAATGGTTGGGCCACCGTATGCGTAAACGCGAGCCGTTGCCAGCAGTGTAGTCGATGTTGGGCAGGCAAGGCCGGTGACCGCGTTTGACTGTAGTCACAACCTGTCCGATGTAGCTGGCGGAGCCCCCACAGGATCGGGGTTGATCGCCCGGCAAAGTATCGAGTTATGTTTGCCACTGCAATGTCGGCACAGACCTGCCGTCACTGCCTTGCCGAGTGGCCAGATCTCAAACAATTATAGCAGAGCTTCGCAGCGCCTACCGCCTTGACACGTTGTTCCACACTAATTCCCAACAGGGCGGCCCACTTTGTAGTACGGTGCGTTCCATGACAGTGCGCACACTTGCCGTCATCGATCGCACTGACATGCGATCTAAGAGCACGTTGAGCTCCTCGCTGCGAGGGGCGCGTCATCGACTCTGCAGACCACGTGGTAAGTCCGCTGGTGAGACTGTGCGCCCATCTTTCCAAAAACTGGAGTAAATCCTTCAACAGTGGAATCTCATTGGACGAGCACTGCATCCACCAGTCGCGCTTTGTGACAGCAGGAAGTTTTGTCACAATGATCGGCACAGCCAAAGCATCCCACTCACTTACTGCAATGTTCATCACCCGCAAGGCGCGCAGGGACTCGTGCACCGTATCAACAATAGTGAGCAGCGACTTCGTCGACTCCTCCGTGGTGGGCTGCAAGTTGAGGAAACGCGACACATGGATTTCAGCCAGCTGTCTCCGGTTGTCAAAGCGATCCTTCAGCGACTGCCACACTGCTTGATAGCCACCCGAATACACGCTCCCGAGAAGAGGCACATCAGTCGCATCAATTGCCTGTCGGAGTTTTCCCAGTTTAAATGCTTCTGGGTAGGACGTGTTATGCACCAGCGTCTCAAAAGCATCTTTGAAGGCCAGCCAGTTCTGCAACTTTCCGTCGAATGGCGGGATCGCCAATGGATCCAGTTTAAGCTCAAGCACGCCGAGTTCTACAGCACCTCCTGCTGCGCAGCGTTCTGCTTTAGGCGCCGCAGCCGGCGCAGCTGCCGCGATCAGCCGATTGAGAGTAGCGCACTCGTCGTTGTGGAGGACCTCCACCTCTTCTCAGAGCTCATCATGACGGCTCAGCTCCTCCTTCTGCGCTACTCCCACGAGGTGATTGTGGTTAGACACGAACCGCTCAAAATGCGCAGCCAACGATTTTTGCAATTGTTCCAGCTGGAACGCATCTGGCGCTTCCTTAGCTGCGCGCGTTCACCGCCGATGTCCGCAGATTGAGTTCTATGTATTAATGACCTCACAGGAGGCACCAAAAATTATGTAGCGGAAGAAAACGTTCTTTATTGTTGAGAAGCAAAATGGAAAGTGACACAAAGTTTAAGTGGTTGCCATCTAGTGGCGGAAAATTAATGTACCCGAGAGTGGCCAGATCGGTCAAACTGCACACGATTCTAAACACATATTATACATAAGCATCAATAAGATGTTCAGTCTTACATTTTTTAATAATTCAATAGATTCGTTCATGCAAAATTGTGTTATATGTAATATATCAATATTGATATTATATATATATTATATATATTTTGACATTTTTATATAGGTGTAACCTTAGCACACTACATCAAAAAAATTTAGCTGTTTCCAAAAACTTTTTTAGATATTCCGCTTAGCTGCATTTGTTGCTTAAGTGCCCCAAATCATGTGCATCGAAGTTGAATGCAGCTAAACGGAATGTACTGCAGTAGCAAAAGCACAAATTTTGATTCAAAGCTTTAAACCCTGTGGCCGCAACGCTGCAGCCTTTTTGCTTTTTTACAGCCACCTTTTTACTTCTGAGATACTTGCGGAATACCTAATCGCAAAAAATCTCACTTAGGTGTTAAAAATTAATCCTCGAGCCCTAAAGTCATCGATATTCGGTTTCATAGCAGCAAAGTCTTTGGAGTTGTACTTTCCAAAGAGGTATGAAACTGGGTGGTTCATCCAACTATGCGCAAAGCAGTGTCAAGTGACAACCCAAACTCATTTGTTTTTACAATAGTACAAAGGTTGACGTTACGGCTCAATGGTTGACACATTTTCTTACTAATCATGGAACGAAAAGGTGGTTAGTGGTAGCTAATATGCTAAATTTTTTTTTAATTTTAATCTTTCTACGAAACATTTTCATCTATCATCAATACGAAGGTTCCCGGGTACCTTCGTACACTTTGAATGGCACAAATTTTAAAAATCGATGTTAGTTTTTAAAACAAAAGGGGTATTCTCGATGTCTTGCAAAACCCTTGCACATTGCAGATTATGCAGACTTTTGCAATCCGTGCAATGATACAAAAACAAAATACAAGGGAAAAAAATTTTGCAATTCGTGCAATGTGTACAACAGTAGGGGTATTCTCGATGTCTTGCAACATTGCAAAACTTGTAGAAACTGATCTTTGCAACCCTGAAAAGTGCCAGACTTCGAGAACACTCAAAAATTCAAATATTGTAAAAAATGCCGCGAAAATTCGAAAATTGTTGATTTCTTGATTGAAAGTGCTGCATTTCAAATTTTGCATGAGAATGGTAAGAATTTTTGCAAATAATTAGGTGTATTCTCGCAGTCTTGCAGCGTTGCAAAATTTGTGAAAATGCAAAATTCCAAGACCCTAATTTGCAATACTGCGAGAGCGGACCAAAATAAAAATATTGCAAACAACGTGGCGGACCAGTGAAAACAAAAAAATGTTGAATTTTCTTATTGAAAATGCTGCACTTAATATTCTTCTGGAAGATGGTAATAATTGAAACCAATTTCCGTTTTTAGCTGAAAAATTCAAAATGTTTATATAAAAGGAAATAAAATAAAATTTTTGTGAAGAATTTACGCTTGCGCACACGAAATAAAATAAACGAATTTTTTGACAACCAGCTGACGCACGTTTGCACCCTCATATAAAACATGGGTCGCGGCATTTTTTACAATATTTGAATTTTTGGGTGTTCTCGCAATCTAGCAGTTTTCAGGGTTGCAAATATCAGTTTCTGCAAGTTTTGCAAGGTTGCAAGACATCGAGAATACCCCTAAAGCGTTATTTATTGCTAATTCAAGTTAAAAATATTATTAATAGTGCAATAATTTTAGCATTTTTTTGTTTTACGTTTTTGCTTAAAATGATCGGAATAGATATAGGAAGAGTCATGGGCTCCTGCTGACGTTTGCAGAAATGAACAAAAGGGCGTCTGTGCTCTGAAAACTGCTTCAAAACCGTTGTTAACTTAAAACATTGTTATCACAATTGATTCGGTTCTTTAATACTTTTTTTCATTGAAAAGTGAAATGAGAACACTGATTTCGGCAAGAAACATACATATGTGCACCTATTAATTTCTCAAAGGAAAAAGGATAGCTGCCTGCCTTTCATGCCGGCCAAGAAAATGCCGCAGTCCAACGTGAGCAATAGGTCGTCCCTTAAATATCTGAAGACATGTAATAAAAGCGTAATCGGTTGAAATGTATTAAAAACTTACCAATCGTCGTCCACTTGGAGACAATTGAATTTTATTATTAAAATTAAACATTTTCCAGTAGAATGCAAATCAACTTGTCAAAAATTCTTTCAAACGTCAAATTTACGTAAAGTAGTTCTCAATACTTTTTCACGATCAAGAAATATATGCTGGTTTTTTTTTAGCCTTTTCTTAAGAGCTGCATACCTACCTTTAAGCAAAAACGCAAAACAAAAAATGCTAAAACTATTGCATTACTAAGTGTTTAATGTTTTTAACTTGAATTAGCAATAAATAACGCTTTGTTTTAAAGCTAACGTCGATTTTTAAAATTTGTGCCATACAAATTGTACAAAGGTACCCGGGAGGCATAGGTTGCGGCCAGTGTTGCCGCTAAAAAATTAAAACAAGTCGCAAAAAAAGTGTCAACAACTGATCCGATTTGTTTATGCCATGTATATATATTGTAACGAAGACAGTCTGTCGCTGTGCAAAGCAACCCTGCCGCTACGCGCCGTGCTATAATTCAATCTGCCAACGACGGCCGCGATAATAACTTTTAGTCCAATCTGGCATGTGCGAGAACGATCTGCGCGATGGCCGGACAGAGTATAAAAGGCGGCCGGATGCGGCGCAGCGAGTCAGTCTGGTTTTGACAAGTGAAGTTGCCACACGGAGTAATTAAGCAAATACTTAAGTGTACGAACAGTAAAGTGTAAAACTGTGAATAATAAAGTGACTGTTGGTTTATTTTATTGTCTGCGTTTAAGAAACTGACTGTGTTTCATTTTCAAATTACACAATCCAGTGATACGTAACAGCCCACTAGAACTAGTATTCGTAACATTTGGTGTCAGAAGTGGGATTGTGGAAAATTCAAAATAACTAAATAAATAAAATTATAAAAGCACGGACATGGTTAAACTCGAGCTGCTGAAGGTAGACCAGCTGAAGAAGGAGCTGGCTGCCTGGAATTTGCCGACTGCTGGCGGAAAAGTGGAGTTGCAGCTGCGCTTGCGAGAGGCGTGTGAATCACGAGGCAAAGATTGGGCTGCACACGAGTTCGGAACGCAGGAGCAGGAGGCGTCGGCCAAAGTGGAGGAATCGCCTGCGGGTGGATTGGGAGCACTCGGTATGCACCTGCAAGGATACGCCAGATTCAGGCGGACAACGACATTCCGATCCAGGCCATAAACTCTGAGATACCGGGCAGGCCACGAGCGGTCTCCTCTAAAGTTGTCTGCTGGGTATGTGGCAAGCAGGGCCACATATCACGAGACTGCCGCCAACGGAAGAGGCGTTCCCGTTCCCGATCGCAATTGCCTGAAGCGAGGAATACTGACAATCGAGGCCCAGCCAACAATCGCAGGGCTGAGGACGGCGAGTCGTTAAACTAAAACGGGTCAGCCCAAAGGGGCGTGAGCTGATCCCCACAATCTGCCGCCCCACCGTCCTTGTCTCACAGCTCAAACGACAGCCCAGCAGCTTGACAGTTGAAGGAAGGATAGATGGAAAGTTGTTCGTGTTGACAGTGGATACTGGAGCGTCATATTCGATCATCAAAAGGAAGCTGCTGAAGAACTGGGAACCGCTGCATGGCATACAGCTGCGGACTGCGACTGGCGAGCGCGCGCCGGTAAGAGGGAAAGTTACAAAAACGATTGCTATCGGCACCAGCAGCCTGGAACATGAGTTCATCGTCGCGGATATAATGGACGACGTGATTATCGGCGTGGATTTCCTGATTAGGCACGGTATTACGTTGGACCTGAAGGAAAATGTGCTGAGATATGCCGACGTTGAATTCCCGCTGCACACCGGCTATGAGCGAAGCGTGGCGGTAAGGAAGGTTGTATCGTGTCAACACAGGAGGATACCAGCGAATTCTGAGGCGATTGTGTGGGCAAGGGTGGACGAGGACGATGGGACGAGTCGGCTGTGGGTAGTAGAAGCACCGAAACAAGGACACGACAACATCATCATCGGACGTACATTAGTGGAACCTAAAAATGGCAAAATACCAGTCAGAATACTGAACCCCCTGAATGCACCCAGATATGTCGGGAAAGATGAGGTAATTGGCGAGTGTAAGGAAGCTGTAGCAGTGGTCAATTGCGAGAGTAGCCCGCCTGGAGGTAATAAGAAGAGCGGTTTTAACATGGACGCCATACCGCAGGAGAATCAGTGGAGCAGCGAGTTGACGGCCAAGCAGAAACAGAAGGCGAAGTCACTCCTGCAGCACTATGGGACAATATTTGCGGCGGAAGCAGGCGGAAGAACAGCCATAGTGAAGCACAACATCGACACCGGAAGTGCTAAACCGATTCGCCAACCACCAAGACGAGTTCCTCTGGCCAAGAGGGAGGAGGTCACAAATTTGATCGAGAACATGCGGAAAGACAAGGTCATAGAGCCTTCTTCGGGCCCCTGGTGCTCGCCGGGCGTGCTAGTCAAGAAAAAAGATGGCAGTACCCGGTTTTGTGTGGACTATCGGAACCTTAATGATGTGACCAAGAAGGACAGTTATCCACTACCTCGGATCGATGACACCCTGGACACACTGTCAGGCACACAGTGGTTCTCCACGCTCGATTTACGCAGCGGCTATTGGCAGGTAGAGCTTGCGGACAAGGACAAGGAGAAAACGGCTTTCAGTGTTGGCGATGGTTTGTGGCAGTTCACCGTCATGCCGTTTGGACTCTGCAACGCACCAGCAACATTCGAGCGGCTAATGGAACGTGTGCTAAAAGGGCTGCATTGGCGGACGTGTCTGGTGTACCTCGACGACATAATCGTAATGGGTAAAAGCTTCGGCGAGCGTGCCTGGGGAGATGTTTGTGCTGGATACAGATGCAAGCGGGAATAGTATTGGCGGTGTGCTATCACAGATAATAGACGGCCAGGAACAAGTGATAGCGTACTACAGTAGGGTTCTATCGAAACCGGAACGCAACTACTGTGTGACACGGAGAGAACTGCTGGCGGTATTGGACTGCGTAAAACACTTCCACATATATCTGTATGAACAAAGGTTTCGCCTGCGCACAGATTATGCGGCATTGAGATGGCTCCTGAACTTTAAAGATCCTGAAGGGCAATTGGCGCGGTGGATCGAGCGACTGCAGAGCTACGACTACACGATAGAGCATCGCAAGGGCAGTAGCCATGGAAATGCCGATGCCTTGTCCCGCCGTCCGTGCAAAGTCGAATGCAGGCAATGCTCGCGGGCCGAAAGCAAAGAACAGATAGTGGACATCCGGTTGGTCAGCGTCATGCCAGAGGAAGAGTGGTCTGCGGAGAGGCTACAAAAAGACCAGCGTGGGGATGTGGATCTTGCGAAAATCGTCGAAGGCAAGGAGCAAGGCGCACGTCCAGGCTGGCAGGAGATGGCCGGTGAAAGCCCGATCGCTAAGGCTTACTGGGCACAGTGGAAAAGTCTGCAGCTGAAGGAAGGCTGCCTGTACCGCGAATGGGAGAGCGCGGATGGTCGGACCAGCAACTGCCTAATGGTAGTGCCGAAATGCAGAATCACCGAGGTCATCGAGGCATACCATAACGACTCCAGTGGAGGGCACCTAGGCATCACCAAAACCGTCGCCAAAATAAAAAGACGATTCTACTGGGTAGGATGCCAGGAGTCTGTTGCCGAGTGGATTAAGAGCTGCGACCGATGTTCAGCCGCGAAAGGGCCGACAAGAAAATCTCGAGGCCGCATGCAGCAGTACAACGTGGGAGCGCCCTTCGAGCGGGTTGCTATGGACGTCGCCGGCCCATTCCCAACTAGTACTCAAGGCAACAAATATGTGCTGGTGGTAATGGATTACTTCAGCAAATGGCCCGAAGTGTACCCTATTCCTAACCAGGAGGCCACTACGATCTCGGAAAGGCGGGTAAACAACTGGGTAGCCATGTTCGGAGTTCCGTTGGAGTTGCACTCAGATCAAGGCCGGAATTTCGAATCTGCGGTATTCAAGTGTGTGAGCTACTGGGGATAAAGAAAACTCGTACCACGCCTTTGCACCCACAGTCCGACGGCATGGTGGAACGCTTTAACCGGACACTGGAGGAATACCTGCGGAAAGTGGTAGGCAGGAATCAAAAGGATTGGGACATGCGTATCCGCCTGTTCCTGATGGCGTATAGGTCAGCCCCGCACGACACGACAGCCCGAGCAGTGTTCGGCACCGAGTTGCGGTTACCCGCTGACTTGAAGTTCGGGGTAGTCAGCACAACGGGAGGCGCTAAGACGGACTACGTGGTCAATAAGCGGGCGGAACTGGAGGAAATTCACCAGTTTATAAGGGGCCGCAGTAAACTGGTCAGCGATAAGGCGAAAGCCAGATACGATCTACGGGCCAACTCAGCAGGGTTCCAAGAAAGCGATTTGGTAATGCTCTACAACCCGCAGCGGAGGAAAGGTTTGTCTCCGAAACTTCAAGCGTCATGGGAAGGACCGTACGAAGTCGTGAGTAGGATTAACGACGTGGTATACAGGATTCAACGTTGCAGCAACAGAGGCGCTAAGCTGAAGGTAGTCCATTTGGAGCGCTTGGCGCCTCAACACAGGGGAGCCTCGGCACTTGTTCGGGACGAACAAGTCTAAGTGGTGGGCAGTGTAACGAAGACAGTCTGTCGCTGTGCAAAGCAACCCTGCCGCTGCGCGCCGTGCTATAATTCAATCTGCCAACGACGGCTGCGATAATAACTTTTAGTCCAATCTGGCATGTGCGAGAACGATCTGCGCGATGGCCGGACAGAGTATAAAAGGCGGCCGGATGCGGCGCAGCGAGTCAGTCTGGTTTTGACAAGTGAAGTTGCCACACGGAGTAATTAAGCAAATACTTAAGTGTACGAACAGTAAAGTGTAAAAGTGTGACTGTTGGTTTCTTTTATTGTCTGCGTTTAAGAAACTGACTGTGTTTCATTTTCAAATTACACAATCCAGTGATACGTAACAGCCCACTAGAACTAGTATTCGTAACAATATATACATAATTTTATTAGTTTACCTTTCAAAACTCATGTTTTTTAATACATTTCTAAACGAGATAATTTTCTGTGAAAAAAACTGTTTCCCCTTAAATTAATTGATGAGGGATATACATATTAAAAAGTCCCAATATGCATGTTTTGTATTTATTATGAATACATTTGCATTTCAAAGCATATGCGTGATATAATTACTTACTTCCATTGGGAGCCATCAAAATTATTTTAGCAAATAACTTGGGCTATGCCACAAAGAAGCGCGTTAATTCAGATTAATTTTGTACATTTTTGCGAGAAAACTTTAACATAATTAAAGGGTTACAAGTAGTTTAACCTTCTACCTTTCCCTTCCCTTTCTGCCTGGGGTCTATTTGACCCCAGGCAGAATAAAAAAAAAAGGTTGAGCGGTTTTGTGCGCTCGTCTACTTGTGTTATTTAATCGAGAACATAGTCCAGTCAAATAAGACTTTGAAGGTTACAAAAATTCCCATAGAGCTAAAATTGGTATGAATGTTAAGAAAACTATTATAAATGAATTGTGAAAAGTCGCCATCAATCCCCCTTGTGCATAAAATTTTATTGATGGTGAAAGTTTGCAAAAATAGGTTTTTCGCGTTTTTCAGCTAAAGGGTGAGTTTTACAGCAAAAATAGTTCAGACAAAAATTGTAGATCATCCGATTCTCTACAAAATATGTATCCACACTTTTTTTCATAAGTATTGCCATTTCCGTGATATAGCGGTTGAAAGAACTGAAAAAATATTTTATTCGTAATATGCACATGTTTCCACACCACCTATGAGGTAGTGTGCTTGGCGCTTTTTTTTAACGTGGTTTCCCCGGTGGGCCTATTCCACGATCTATTGTGATCCTATTGAATTCAAATTGAGTATTGAAAATTATGAAAGCTGTGTAAATTATGGAAGGAATTTTGGATATGAAGGAAGGGAGCGGACATACAAGGTAAAGTCTCTGATTGCGTTCAACTTGGCGAACGCCAGAACGGTCCTTGTCCCTGTCCAATCCAAGCTGATGCACAGCCTCCGCGCGGCCCTTCTGGATAGCTATTTGGCACCCGCTGAATAGTGAACTAATGTGTGCAGCGAGTCCAATCCCCAGGACTTAAAATTAGGGTTGTGCGCAGGGTTTGGTGCCCGCCACGGAAAATCAAATACCAATGAAAGCCAGCAAACAAGCCTCGGAAGGAGCCCACAATGTTGATGACCACAGCAAACGATTTAAGGACCACGATTTGAGGATATGCACCTGGAATGTCCGGACCCTCTATAGGGAAGGTGCCTCTATCCAACTGGCGGAAGCCCTCACAAAGTGTAAGGCTGACATCACCGCCATCCAGGAAATGCGATGGACAGGACAAGGTTGCTCCAAGCGAGCAGACTGCGACATCTACTACAGCTGCCATGCGGAGAAGCGCGAATTTGGCTGCGGATTTGTGGTCAGTAAGAGACTTCGCCACCACGTCTCTCGGTTCACTCCGGTGAACGCACGACTGGCTTCGATCCGCATCAAGGCTAAATACTTTAGCATCAGCCTAATTTGCGCACACGCCCCGACGGAAGAGAAGGACGATGCGGCCAAGGATGCCTTCTATGCGAAGCTCGAGGCTGTCTACGACGGGTGCCCGGCCCATGACGTCAAAATCGTCCTCGGGGACTTCAATGCAAAGGTCGGGCGAGAAGGTATATTTGGTCCCACTGTCGGGCAGTTCAGCCTCCATACGACCACTACAAACAACGGTCTGAGGCTGATCGTAGTTAGTAGCACCAGATTCCAGCACCTCGATATCCACAAGGCGACCTGGTTATCCCCCGATCAATCAACCCGCAACCAGATTGATCACATTGTGATTGATGGAAGGCATGCTTCTAGCATTCTAGATGTGCGCACGTTCCGAGGCCCCAACATCGACTCGGACCATTACCTTGTTGCAGCCAAGGTACGCATGCGTCTTTGCGCAGCGAAGACCACACAACCTAGTTTGCGAAGAAAGCTGGACATCAGCAAGCTGCGATCACAAGGGGTAGCCGAAGCCTACTCCGCTCAACTCTCCAACCAGCTCGGTCGCTCCCCCTCTCCACCTG
The DNA here is from genome assembly GCA_963971225.1 of Melieria omissa. NCBI lineage: Eukaryota > Metazoa > Arthropoda > Insecta > Diptera > Ulidiidae > Melieria > Melieria omissa. Next base: position 47,975,864 of record OZ020269.1, on the reverse strand, counting down.
ATGACATCGGCGGATTATGGGCTCACTTATCCCACTCTATGCGCGCCGCCGCAGAAAATGTCCTTGGTTTTCGACGCCCACCACCAAAAAACCAATGGTACGATGAAGAGTGTCGCGCAGCCACTGCAGCGAAGAATGCTGCCTACAAGAAGACCCTGCAGTCGGCTGCCACGCGAGCCATGACAGAAAAATACCGGGAGGAGAGGAAGAAAGAGAGGTGCCTTTTTAGACGCAAGAAACGGGAGCAAGAAAGGCGCGAGCGTGAGGAAATCGAGGAGTGCAGGAGCAGGAATGACGCCCGAAAATTCTTCCAAAAAGTTAAGCGTCTCACGGAAGGATTTAAGCCTGGGGCATCTTCTTGCAGAGACGAAAACGGGGATCTGGTTACGGATGCGCAGGGTGTGCTGAGGTTGTGGAAGGAGCACTTCCCCAAGCTGCTCGCAGGCGACGAAGGGAACAATACCGCCAGTGGTGAAGATGTCCAGATGGCACCAATCGACGACGACGGTGTGGATGTGCCACCGCCCAGCCATGACGAGGTCCGGGTCGCTATCCAGCGACTCAAGCACAACAAAGCTGCAGGGCCGGATGGGCTACCAGCTGAATTGTTCAAGGCCGGCGGCGGTGAGCTGATTGGGTGCATGCATCAGCTCATTTGCAAAATATGGCTGGAGGAACGAATGCCCAACGATTGGAACCTCAGTGCCCTTTGTCCTGTGCTGAAGAAAGGCGACCCAACAATATGCGCCAACTACAGGGGTATAAGCCTACTTCCCATTGCATACAAGGTCCTGACGAGCGTACTATGTGAAAGATTAAAGCCACTCGCCAAGGCGCTGATTGGACCTTATCAGTGCGGCTTTAGACCTGCTAAGTCCACCATCGACCAGATATTCACTTTACGCCAAATCCTGGAGAAGACCCATGAGAATCAAATCGATACACACCATCTCTTCATCGATTACAAGGCAGCATTCGATAGCCCGATAAGGGATCGCTTATATGCCGCATTATCTGAACTTGGTATCCCTGCAAAGCTCGTTAGACTTTGCAGAGCGACGTTGAGCAATACGCGCAGCTCCGTCAAGGTTGGAAGTGACCTCTCCGACCCCTTTGATACCGTTCGAGGTTTCAGACAGGGTGATCCTTTGTCCTGCGACCTCTTCAACTTCACCATGGAGAGTGTTCTGCGCAAGGCCGATGTACATCGTAATGGCACAATTTTCAACAAAAGTGTCCAGCTCCTTGCCTACGCTGATGACATTGATGTCATCGGACGTAACAAGCGAGATGTCACCGCTGCCTTTGCGGCTATCGAAAGAGAATCTGCCAAAATGGGTCTGGTGGTAAATGAGGGCAAGACGAATATATGCTGTCTACACGCAGGGACTCGCAGCGGCTAGGGTCTCACGTCTAGGCCGACAGGTATGCTTTTGAAGTTGTCAAGGAATTCGTCTACCTTGGCACCGCCATCAACAGCAGCAATGATGTCAGCCTGGAGATAAAGCGAAGGATAACTCTTGCCAACAGGTGCTACTACGGTCTCGGTAGGCAATTGAGAAGCAGAGACCTCTCTCGACCGACAAAACTTGCACTCTATAGGACGCTTATCTTGCCCGTCAGTCACCGACTATCACTCGCGGTTAACAGGTCGTGTTCTCTGCGCGCTCAGTTGTTACTTATCAAATTTACCGTTTACCCAATTCGCTTTACCCTTCATTGCCCGTGTGCACATACTCTGATCGTTAAAGATAAAACGATCAATTACAATGGCCCCAGGGCCGCCAGATATAAACCATAACAGGTTTGCACTCCTCGCGGAGCAACCAAGAAAAAAATTCAAAACACACAAATCTGAAAACTTTGACGAATTCCCGCAATTACCCTCAAAGCAACTCCCAAACCCCAAATATATCGTCATTGAAGCCACTGACAGTAACAAGCCACTCTCCCATTACTCCTGCTTTGCAGTTGATAAAGCTCTTAAGCAAATAAGTAAAGACATAATAAATACAACCGATTTGAGAAGTGGCAATTTACTCCTGTTGGTGAAAAATAGTGATGTTGCAGAAAAATTTATATCCACAAAAAAACTAAACGGTTTATGCGCTATTAGTGCAAAATATCACGCAAACCTCAACTTCACTAAAGGCACAATTTTCGCTCCGTTTCTCAACTCAGTATCGGAAGAAGAAATAATAGAAAACCTGAGCCAACAAGGCGTCTCAGCGGCCTACAAGTACAACAAAGTCATAAATGGTCAAGCCCAGCCAAGCGGGGTAATCCTACTCTCCTTTAACCGGTACAATCTGCCTGAACAAATCACAATCGCATGGAGAAAAGTCGTTGTTAGGCAATACTTTCCGACTCCGATGAGGTGCAAAAATTGTCAACGCCTTGGTCACACCGCAAAACACTGCAAAAGCCCACCAACATGTGTCACCTGTAATCTGCCCCCGCACTCTCCCGAAAAATGCACCCGCACACAATGTGCTAACTGCGCTGCTGAACACCCAGCAACATCAAAAGACTGTGAAAAGTTTAAACAAGCCAAAGAAATACTAAAAACAAAAACAATACACAAATGTTCTTTGCGCCAAGCAATAAACATTCTTAAACAACAACAACAATCAACCGCCACATCATCATATTCCTCCATCCTACAACAGAACAAGCCTACAACCACTAACCCTACAACAACTAATATAATAACTAATATAACAACTAATATAAAGTTTAAACAAGCCAAAGAAATACTAAAAACAAAAACAATACACAAATGTTCTTTGCGCCAAGCAATAAACATTCTTAAACAACAACAACAATCAACCGCCACATCATCATATTCCTCCATCCTACAACAGAACAAGCCTACAACCACTAACCCTACAACAACTAATATAATCATCAGCAAAACAGAAAATAAAACCTCAACCAATATTCCCACCAACAACATAAACGCAGAAACATTAAACAAAGCGCATAAAGAAAACTCACACACGTATACTCCAAACACTGCAGCATTGCCCCAAACAAGCAAAGAATATAACGGTTCATTTACACCAACTCTTATACTAAATTCCAACATATCACCTGTCACATTCGGCGACATCACCTCAAGCTCCAGTGTCTCTCGTCTCTTCGATGATATTTACAATATTGACGAAGATGACCCAAGGAAAACACTCGCTGAAAGTAACGCGCGTCAGTAACGCAATGACTTGTCTCATCGTTAACTGCACGCTCCTCCGCTCTCTTAATGTTCAACATCATTCAATGGAATATCAAAGGCTTTTTTAACAACTACAGCGAAATGGAAATTATTATAAAAGAGCACCACCCACACATTGTCTCTTTACAAGAGACACATCTCAAATACAATTTTATACCAAACACACCGGTCAATTACTATGGTTATTTTTCGAATCTATCTCACATCAATACAAACAAACAAGGAATTGGCGTACTCGTTAAGAAAAGCATTCCACACAAACACATACCTATACAATCAAACATCGCCACGATTGTTATTGAAATAAAACTCGACTTCAAATTTCACATCATCTCCCTGTACATCCCGCCACAACAGGCAGTCACATCTCATGACATCACATCGATCCTCAATCAATTTAGCACACCTTTAATCATTATTGGAGATCTCAATGCGTGGAGCCCCCTTTGGGGATCTGCACACTCCAACCCAAGAGGGAAAATCTTAGAAGATATAATTTTAAGTAACAATTTAACAGTTCTCAACGATAACAAACCGACGCACTTCTCCACCCACCAAACCTTCACCCATATCGATTTGTCGATTTGTTCTGCTTCTATTACTCCGAAATTGGAATGTACAACACTAGGCGACTTGCACGGCAGCGACCATTATCCTTTACTTACAAAACTTACAACCCAAACAACCACTAAATACATACCTAAACCAAAATTCAAAACAGATGAAGCCAACTGGAATCAGTTCCAAAAATTCGTCTCCAATTTCGTCGAAAAATCTCCACCTACTAATAATATTAACAAAGAAACGGCCGTCATTACTAAAGCAATTCGACATGCTGCACATTTATCGATACCGCAAACATCCAAGCACTCCATCAAAAGCGGTACACCATGGTGGAACCCCCAGTTAACCACACTTCGGGAAAACAAACAAAACCTTTGAGCTAAATACAAACACAATCGCACGATTAACAACCTAATCGCTTATAAAAAAGCCAACGCCCAATTTAGACAAGCATTAAAACAAGCTAAAAGAAAATCATTCGAAAAACTTACGGAGTCTATCACGCCCTTATCCAACCCCAAAAAAATCTGGTCCGATATCAAACGGCTTTCAGGCAGCTTCAAAACCAACCAAATACAGCAAATAGACACGCCAACATCCACGTTGTTCCAACCCAAAGACATTGCCAACTACCTGGGCTCAACCTGGTCAATATACTCGTCCAACCAAAACTTTCCAAAAGGTTTCACCACAAACAAAAATTCCACTCTAAATGCTTGCTACCAACCAAACACCTCCCAAAAGGCAGCTAAAATCGAAAGCGAAATTTCGCTACCAGAATATGAAGCAGCTGTTGCATCAACAAAAGGCAAAACGCCCGGAGAAGACAAAATTTCGTACCCCATAATAAAAAATCTTCCGTCAAACCTTAAGAAGAGATTAATAGGCCTTTACAACAAAATATTAAATCAAGGAATATATCCGCAGATATGGAAACAAGCTTTAGTCGTACCAATACCAAAACCTAACAAATGTCCCACTTCACCCCAAGGATACAGACCTATCTCCCTACTTCCCTGTATGAGTAAAATACTCGACAAAATAGTCGCAAAGCGCATAATGTGGTTCGCACAGAGATACAACTTAATAAGCACAAACCAAGTCGCTTACAAAAGAGGTCAAGGAACGATAGACGCACTTCTCCACCTCGAATACTACATGACAACCGCTCTATCCACAAAAAACCATATTTCAGTACTCAGCTTGGATTTTGAAAAAGCATTTGACAGGGTTGGAGCTCACGTCGTTTTACACCAGCTTTCAAAGTGGAAAGTTGGGAAAAAGATATACAATTACGTAAAAGCTTTTTTAACTAATCGAAAATTCAAAGTAATTGTCAATAACACTAATTCAAATACCTATAATTTGCACAACGGCATCCCACAGGGATCGCCCTTGTCAGTAACACTCTTCATTATAGCATTTAACGAGGTCTCAGAAATATTAAATAAAGTAACTAAAATTGAACATATCATTTACGCGGACGACGTCCTCATATTCTGTAAAAACAAAAACTTAGATGATGTCAAAGAAAAATTTTGCAACGTACTAGACAAAATCTCACAATGGTCCATGAACTCAGGTGCCAGCATATCATACGAAAAATGTAAAACCTTTCATGCATGTAAAAAAATAAACTGTAACTTCACAAATTTAGTGTACACAAATGTAAACATAGCACATGTAGATACGTTAAAAATTCTAGGCATAATATTCGATAAAAAACTTACCTTTAAGCATCAATGTGAACACGTTAGAAAGAGTACAGCCTCCAGGTTAAACCTAATAAAATACTTTTCTTCAAAACATAGCCACATACATATCTCCACCCTAATCAATATAACCCGATCCTTAATCCTTGCAAAAATTGACTACGGCCTCGCCATCTATGGTCACTGCGCCAAAACTCACATTAAGAGAATCAGCGCACCTTACCATGCAGCGGTCCGCCGCAGCATTCGAGCTTTTCCAACCTCGCCAACCATATGTATTCTATCTGAAGCCGGACTTCCAACCATCGAAGAAAGGATACAAGAAAATACAATGCGCCTTCTACCAAAGCTCCTATACAGTAACAACAACACGTTATTCACGATCGCACGCAAAGCCGCAACACACAAGCGCAGTTTACGTCAGAAGTCAACCGTATCTAGATGTTTCGAATACGCCAAACAAATTGGTCTTTCCAGTTTACCACAAAAACTACCGATAGTAAAAGCACCACCCTGGAAACTTTCACTTGACTCTTTCCTACTAGAAATCCGCAAAAACTCTAAACGCACAACACCCGCCGCAACCTACCAACAACTCTTCCTTCATACAAAAGAAAAAATGGCCAAAAATCAATGGGAATTCATTTACACAGACGGGTCAAAAACAGCCGAAAGCACCTCATTTGCTGTTGTCGATGACCACGGCAACACCATATCAATCGGGCTCCTACAACCGTTTTGTTCAATTTTCACTGCTGAAGCCACATCAATCTTAAAAGCATCACAACACGCAGCAGGTACAAAAAAGAAATTCGTAATCTGCACAGACAGCAACTCCGTAGTCGATGCAATTTTAAACGAAACAAACAACTCCTGGTTAGTGAACCGCATACGGGACATCATAATCAGCAACAACAAAATTAAACTAATGTGGATTCCAAGCCATATCGGTATAGCAGGAAATGAAACAGCAGATAAACAAGCCAAGAATTCAACGCTGCAACCACTTCATACATTCGAATACGTGGAGAAACACGACATACTTCGATTGGGAATGAACTTCTTAAAAACTACAAGAATTGACGCTTGGAAAAATACCCAACACCGGTACACTACCATCAACCCAACTCGCTTTAAACCGCAATACCCAGCAAAAGCATCACGCAACTCACTACAAGTTTTCGTGCGACTTCGGATCGGTCACTGTAAATTTTCCCACTTACATCTGCTTACAGGGGAAAACAAACCAAATTGTCATTTCTGCAATGAAACAGCTATAACCACTGACCACATTTTAAACGACTGCAAATATCTCGACACAACACGCAAAAAATTTTTCCCCAATAATCATCCTTCCCAACTCCTCAAAAACACTGATGACAAAACCATTGAACTATTTATAAACTTTCTTACATCTGCAAATATTTTACACTTAGTTTAATACATTTTCTCTTATAAAAAAAAAAAAAGCAATTTACCAATGAGTCGAAGGCCCTGGCAGCCAGTACTCTTTCTCGTGTAAAATTAGAATTGTATTATAATTTTTCTGATTTAAATAAATAAATAAATAAATATCTTGCCCGTGCTCCTCTATGGCGCTGAAGCATGGACAATGACACGAAACGACATAGCGGCCCTTGGAGTGTTCGAGAGGAAGGTACTTCGCAAAATCTTCGGCCCTGTTCGTGTTGGTGACGACTATCGTATACGAACCAATAACGAGCTGTATGAGCTGTATAAGGACATGGACGTAGCGCAGCGAATAAACATCCAGCGGCTACGCTGGCTCGGTCATGTCTGCCGCATGGACGACGAAGCTCCGGCGAAAAAGGTGTTCGATGCGATGGTTGGAGGTCGACGGCGAAGAGGGAGGCCGTGTCTCCGGTGGAAGGACCAAGTTGAAGAGGCCCTGTCATTTCTTGGTGTTACTAACTGGAGAAGGCGCGCGCAAAGCAGAGGCGCCTGGAGAGAAGTTTTGCGGCAGGCCGTAACCCGACAACGGGTTGTTATGGCCAGTTAAGTAAGTAAGTAAGTGTAAATTATGTAATATATAAACGAAAAAATAATTTGGAAAAATTATTCGTCGGATTCATAATAATCCAATGGAACTTCTAGTGTACTGTCTTTGTTTTCATCTTCTTCTTTTTCCTCATCTTCTTTTTCTTCATCTTTCTGCTGGATACAAATATGTTCTAAAAGTGGTGCATCATATGTCTCATCACTGATATCGTAATTATCCTCATCTAGTATCGATTCAACATTGGAGCACGACTGTCCTTGACAATTGGTACATGCTAAAGGACAAAACAATCCAACCTTTTTACAGCCGCATTTAGCATTGCAACGTTTTTTTGCAATTGCAAAAGATGGTGTTAAGAGCCTGTTTTTCAACATTTATTACGAAGGAAGGAAAAAAGATATTCATTCACTTTTTTTGTTTATTTAGTCGTAATCTTTCAAATTCTATTTCTACATATTCGAGTGTAGGATGACCTTGAACGTGCCCTCATCAGAATTTTGATATCAATTTTCCTGCAAGATTTTGATATAAATTTTCCTGCAAGATTTTGGGCCAACCAAGTAACCTACAACAAAAAATTAAACTAATCTATAATTGATATTACATTAGCTATGCTTAGACACGAGCTTTTTGTTAAATTCAAAAATCTCTCGAAATGGTGGACATTTTTGAAAAAAAAAAGTTATTTTTCCCCTTTTTTCAAATGTTTATTGCTTGTTATAATAAAAAAAACAATATTTTGTCAAAAGCTCGTGTCTACTCATAGCGACATGTTTTCTGAGCAAGTAAAAAAAGAAATCGAATCGATGCGTGTAAAACTTTTCTTAAAATCGTGCAAGTAAGTTAGAAAAATACGACTTTCGGGAAAACGCGTTTAAAGTTCACAGGGAGCATGCGGAAACACCGTGAGCGAGCGTGCTCAATGCTCTACAGCTCAATAACCGTGAAGAGTTTACCCAAATCATTTGGAAATAACATTCCTCACGTCTTCCTTATGAAAATTATGTAAAAAAACATTTTTTAAAACTTTGTACGTAGACGACCCCCTTAAGGAGTTTTTCTGGTGCAGGTGGGAGTAACGTATGAATTGGTTCCAATGCATTGTCAAAACTTCCAACCCCAGTCTTCTGTATCCATTTTATTACCAAGCCACACTTGAACTTGATAATATACCCGGAATAGATGTTGTTGAGCAGCAGCAGAGGTTGGGGGAAGACAAGCTAATTGCACTTTTTTTTTTATTATAAGTTTTTTTTGCAAAAGATGAGTATCGGAGTTTATCCAACCAGGTAACTTTTTTTGGAGCTCCGTACATAGAAAGAAGAAAGCGAATTCCATTAGTGATTGTAACTTCTGGAGTAGAGTTACTATCTTTAAAAACTTCAGCACAATTAATTAAATTTTGTTTCTCGAACAATTTAAAAACCGTTGTTTTGCCCCTCTTGAGAGACCCAATTGTAATTTGAACTTGAAAGACCTAGGCCGAACAGCACTCATAATATCAGGTGTACAACTTTGCGTCCGCCGTTTTTTTCCAAAATTAAAAGCTTTATTGCGAAAAAGTGCTTACAGATGTATTATTCAAAGTATTGTCCGTCGCTAGCGACAACTTTCTCCCATCTTTCCGGCAATTTTCGGATCCCGGCTCGAAAAAAGGAGTCCTCTTTTGACGCTATCCATGAAGCAATCCATTTTTCCAATTCTTCGAAGGATTGAAAATATTGATCTGCCAGGCCGTGTGCCATCGAACGGAATAGGTGGAAGTCAGAAGGGGCGACATCTGGGGAATACGGCGGGTGGGGCAAGACTTCCCATTTCAGCGTTTCCAGGTACTTTTTGACCACTTTTGCGACGTGAGGCCGAGCATTGTCGTGTTGGAGGATGACTTTGTCATGTCGCTCTTGATATTGTGACCGCTGTTGAAACCACTCCCGACACGTTCTTTCACTCAGAGCAGCATCACCGTAAGTTTCTGAGAGCATTCGATGCGCTTCAGCTGCATTTTTTTTTTTCGAATTGTAACAGAAAAGTAAAACTTCCCGCAAATGGCAAGAATTGGGCACATAAACGGACATTTTCGAGCGTGAATAATACGAAAACAAGAACAACTGTCACTGAAACGGCGATGACAATTCGTTAGGCACTGTCCACACTCACTTTAAAGGCATTACCATCTATGTATTTCAACCAGCCTCAGCCGGTACAGCCACCTATCGGAAAACGGCGGAACCAAAGTTGTACACCTGATACTATGGCTAATATTTGTGCATACTAATTGTAAATGTTCTAAATTGAAGCGTTTCTTTTTTGGAATAGAGTTGATCTCTGATCTTTCTCATCTATAGTTGATCTTATGCTAGACCTTTGGTATAGCTTTAGTTTGATTATATTAAATAATTCAGTGATTGACTGTGATGTCAACGGCGAGTCTTGAGTGTCCGTAATGTGCTGTAAATCCCTGATATTTTCTTCTAAGTTCTATTCTATCTTCTTCTCTCATTAGTTACATGTTTTATCTCTGATCAAAAACTGTTCATATGGAGGAATATTATTTGGTATCCTATTGGTCTGATCTTTGATTTAATATGTTGAATCTGCAGGTGGAAAATTTGTCATAACTCGGTTGGTTTTAAAATAGTCTCTGATCATTTCTTTACGACATAAAGTTCAGTCCTGGCCAGTTTGGCCCTCAGGCAGAAATACTTTCTCGCTGCTTAAAACATTATTCAACAACTAATTCCGAAAACAGTCCAGGATTGGTTACTAATGCAAAAACTGTTTTTTATGTAATTTTGTTTTCAATTTATGAAAAAACTGCACGCAAATTTTGCAATTATGCGGGTAGCATGACGTCAAGCCCTCATACGATTGAGCAGCGTGCCAAAACGCACTGCGCCCGAGGCGAAAAATTAATGTGCACGGCGCATGTACGAGTGCATACGTGTGCTGAAGGGGGTGTGGCACGCACATGAGACAACGCACGCTGAAGTAGCGTGCCGGAAAAGGAAATGTGTGCGCTTTAAATTTATTTATTATGGCACTCGAGCGAAATTTTTCACTTCTGCCAACGCTGGCCGTGCGACGTGAAGTGCGCCCGTTGCACAAAACAAACGGCGCGTGCGGCACAAAGTGGCTGCGAGTGCAGTATGTAAATGACCCGCTTGACTTGATAGCTCGCTAAAGATAGTAACTCTGGAGTAGAGTTACTATCTTTAAAAACTTCAGCACAATTAATTAAATTTTGTTTCTCGAACAATTTCAAAACCGTTGTTTTGCCCCTCTTGAGAGACCCAATTGTAATTTGAACTTGAAAGACCTAGGCCGAAAAGAACTCATAATACTATGGCTAATATTCGTGCATACTAATTGTAAATGTTCTAAATTGAAGCGTTTATTTTTTAAAATAACCTTCTCCAAGAAATAAGTCAGTGACTTTGGAATGTCTGTATCTTCAAACATACGACCTGGTGGAGGATAATTAGAATTATCTAACACTGCACATTGAATATCCTCTCGAATAATTGCTGCTGCAGCTTCTAAGATGCGAAATCGCTCTTCTTTTTTATCTGTTTTTTTTCGTACCAAGCTTGATTTAAAATATCATGGTTACTATCAATAAAACATACGAATGTTAATGATCCTGATTTTTCTTTAATAATAATTTTATCACCATATTCCAACTTCAATCGCATTTTAATGGTTCTGTTATCTATTGTTGATTTTTTACAAATACTTTTCAATTCGTCTAATGGGAATTGACAATCATCGTTATTTTCAATATACTTAAATATTTCTCTCATCGCAATATTTGTAGCTTCATCTCGGCAGCGACTAAATCATATTAAAATTCAATTCGAGCACCAACAGCTTTGGCTACATCATCACAACGAGTTTTAGCTATAGTTAGAATACTGTCTTTGAACGAAAGTGTAGTCACTTTAAAAATCTTACTCGGTACTGCAGTGCTTTTTTCTTCTCCAACTCTTCATTTAATTCATTGCCGCAAAATAAACAACACTGATTGAAGCAAAATGTAGTTTCACTTACTCGTGCTCCAGTACGAGGAGGACTAATTTTTGATGAACCAACTTCTTCTTCTTGGCGCCGTCTTTTCACGGCATCAATACTCCTTTTTCGAGTATAATTTTTTCGACACTGCACATGAATTTTTACAGATGTCTGGTCTTTCAGGTACTCCGAAAACTCATCACCTCTTTCAATACTTGCATCAATTAATGCTTTAATGCCGCGATCAATAGTAGCAACTCCACTTGCAGTCAAGGTTGACTACAAATAAAGCAGAATTGCGACATTTTTTTTTTTAAACAGTAAAATGCACAAACTGTGTTACAAAATATAAGCGATAGCCACGAGCAATGACTATGACAATGACCCGGCAAACACGGTTGCTAATTTGGTCAATCTAGGCCCCAGAGTCGCAAATTCGGTCAATCTAGGCCCCAGAGTTGATTAGGGTTCGTACAGCAAATTCTCCATACAAAAGCCAGGGCAAGGGCTGCTGCTGCGTTCGAAGTTTATTTCCAAATAAAATAATTGTTTTTTTTCTTCCATTCTGTAGTACGTTTATAGAAAATTGATTGCAGAAAACCATTGTTGCTGAAAAACGTCACAAGTATGTTGCAACGTGTTTTAATATGATTTTACTTCAGTTTTTCCTGACTGCCCTCAAAGCCTTTACGTTTGAATTGCTTGAGTTGCACCTCTGCGTGTGAAAAGAGTTCAACTTGCCATCACTGTTTCTTGCTACACTAGAAGCGGCAAACTCAATGAGACATGAACTGCAGAAAAACGCAACCGAATATCTGTTGACTTTAGCCTATGAAATAATTTATTTCTGCTTTTTGTTGGTACAGGTTACAATAAAAATTTCTTAGAACAGTAAAACAAGGTGGTTCGCAACGCTATATTTACAGCAAATAAGAAAAGTTATCACTTTAAGATGCAAGCAATTGACTGGTAACCGGTGCTGTGCGAATGCTTGGGTAAAAAACCCGTATACTATCGGACGATTGGAAAAAGCAAAAAATGGTTTGAAAATCATTTCCCCGCTGTTTCGCGTCACGAGTTGTCACTACGAAGGAATGCTTACGACTAACAGTATTTTGTTGAGTATGACACCTTTGAAACGGAGCAGGTATACGAGCATCGAGCATTTTATAACTCGTATAACGGTTCAAAAATGTATATAAAAGTCAACCGCTATATCACGGAAATGGCAATACTTATGAAAAAAAGTGTGGATAAAGTTTTTGTAGAGAATCGAATGATCTACAATTTTTGTCTGAACTATTGTTGCTGTAAAACTCACCGTTTAGCTGAAAAACGCGAAAATCCTATTTTTTCAAACTTTCACCATCAATAAAATTTTTTGCACAAGGGGGATTGATGGAGACTTTTCACAATTCATTTATAATAGTATTCTAAACATTCATACCAATTTTTAGCTCTATGGGAATTTTTGTAACCTTACTTCTTTTTTAAGGACTAATTTGACTGGACTAAAAATACTTTTCGGGGCTTTCTCCCTTTCTTTTGTTATTTATGTGTTACATTCCTTCATGTTTTGTCAGTAAATTATATAACCGTTTGGATGGGGTCCTGATCCCAAAGAACAGCGAACGCAAGTTTGAGCAAGGGGCAGACAGAAAGTTAAATGTTGCCAGAGGTGTAATTTTTGAGTACTTAAGTGCTACCTTTGAAAAGTGAATACTGAAAGGAAGGCATATTATACGAATTTTTAAAAACGCAAAAATTAAAAAAATTAACTTTACGAAACAATTTTTAAAATGAATATATAAACTTTTTGATAAAAAAGGGGGCAAAAGTCGCATGATTTTGAAGAAAAGTGTCAAAATAAGCATATTTTTAAAAAGCCGGTGTCATGCAGCATCAGTCTCCAAAAAGGGTAAATTTGACAATGAGCTGCAACCAGAAAACGCAACACATAAAACTACGTTCTCGCTTGTAATGCAACGCTCTCACCACATACGTGATCTCTGAGCGCAGAGCGCGGGTTCCAATGTTAGAACCCGCCGTACAAAATTTTTGCTTGTATGACATGCGCATTCTTTAGGTTTATTTTCTTTGATTGTACATATTGTTACGAATACTAGGTCTAGTGGGCTGTTACGTATCACTGGATTGTGCAATTTGAAAATGAAACAACTTTAATTATTCCAACGCAGCCAATTCAAAACCAACAGTCACTTTATTATTCACAGTTTTACACTTTACTGTTCGTACACTTAAGTATTTGCTTAATTACTCCGTGTGGCAACTTCACTTGTCAAAACCAGACTGACTCGCTGCGCCGCATCCGGCTGCCTTTTATACCCGTCCGGCCATCGCGCAGATCGTTCTCGCACGGCGAACCAGTGGAGCAGCGAGTTGACGGCCAAGCAGAAACAGAAGGCGAGGTCACTCCTGCAGCACTATGGGTCAATATTTGCGGCAGAAGCAGGCGGAAGAACAGCCATAGTGAAGCAGCATCGACACCGGAAGTGCAAAACCGATTCGCCAACCGCCAAGACGAGATGCTCTGGCCAAGAGGGAAGAGGTCACAAATTTGATCGAAAACATGCGGAAAGAAAAGGTCATAGAGCCTTCTTCGGGCCCCTGGTGCTCGCCGGTCGTTCTAGTCAAGAAAAAAGATGGCAGTACCCGGTTTTGTGTGGACTATCGGAAGCTCAATGATGTGACCAAGAAGGACAGTTATCCACTACCGCGGATCGATGACTCCCTGAACACACTGACAGGCACGCAGTGGTTCTTCACGCTCGACTTACGCAGCGGCTATTGGCAGGTGGACAAGGAGAAAACGGCTTTCAGTGTTGGCGATGGGTTGTGGCAGTTCACCATCATGCCGTTTGGACTTTGCAACGCACCAGCGACATTCGAGCGGCTAATGGAACGTGTGCTAAAAGGGCTGCATTGGCGGACGTGTCTGGTATACCTCGACGACATAATCGTGATGGGCAATAGCTTCGACGACCACCTGGAAAAGCTGAAGGAAGTATTTGAGCGAATACAGAAAGCCGGGCTTAAACTCAACCCAAAGAAGTGCTCGCTGTTTCAAAAAGAGGTCAAATATCTCGGTCACACGGTTTCCGCTCGCGGAGTACATACGGACGAAGGCAAGATCACGGCGGTGAAGGAGTGGCCCCGACCACGCAATCTACACGAACTCCGCAGTTTCCTGGGCCTGTGCACATACTACCGCCGATTTGTTCCGGGATTTGCGAACATAGCCAGCAGCTTGCACAAGTCGAGTGTCAACACAGCTACGCGTGGGCAGACGTGCAGTTTTGTGCTCCCGGTGTTTAATGTTTTTATCCGTCTCGCGCGCGTATTAATTTTCGTCCGCCTGTTGTGTTTTTTTTTTTTTACACGGTGTCAGCTACCACGCGTGTGCCAACAAACAAATTGCCAAGAAATAATTATTTAATAATTAACTAAAACGCAACGAAACCGATCACCGCATCATAAAATGCCGTTAACTCGCCGTCCGCCGCATTAAATTCTGCTCGCGTGGTGTTGCTTGTGGTTCTCTTTCCGTGTCTCCCTCCTCCGCCCGTATTCAGTGGCGCTACATGCGGTCTTGTTCGACACTGAGAAACTGACTGTTCTGTGGTAAAGGCATAACACTTACCACAGAGCATAATCAATTTCTTAGTGCGGCAGATCACATTCCCGGCTATTTTCCTTGTCCTTTAACCCACCTGGGCCATGGTGCTGGACAAATTTCGTATAGCCTTCTGCAACGTGCGCGGGCTCAGGGCGAACTTTTTTGCTGTATACGCGTTTGTTAACCTCCATAAGCCCCATGTAATGGCACTAGGTGAAACCCAGGTGTGTGGGGATGCAGATCCACTGGATTTTCACATCCCTGGTTACCACCTACTGCCATTATTCTCTCCTCACAGGGGTCTTGCCATTTATGTGTGCAGTAATGTTGCGTACCAGTGCCAGCAACAACTATACACGACGGATGCCGAATTTAGCTCCATGTGGGTTAAATTCAATATCCAGTCGCACATTCTGCACTTTTGCTTCCTATATAGGAGCCCGAATTCAGGGAGAGATTTTACTTATAACAAGTTTGATCTTCTCTCTGATTCTATTTCTCATATTCTGGAATCGTATCCGAATAGTGAAATTGTAGTTGCTGGTGATTTCAATATTCATAATTCCAATTGGCTACGCCATTCCAGCCACACAACTCCTGAAGGCTTATTTGTCGAGCTCTTTGCCGAGTCTAATAACTTGACTCAATTAGTGCATGAACCAACGCATATCCCCTGCGTTGCGGGGCAAGCTCTCAATACTCTAGACCTTTTTCTCACTTCACATCATGAAAAATATGATGTTGAAATGCACGCACCTCTTGGAAACTCGGACCATTGTACCATTTTGGCGTCTTTCTCATACTCTTCTATCCGCAATACTTCGCTCTTATCCCCGTAGCGCCTAGTGTGGATGTATGATAAAGTTAACTGGAGTGGACTTAATGAATTTTTCGCCCACTTCAATTGGAAATTGTGTTTTCTTGATAGAAACATAAATGCCGCAGCCAAAATGGTTAAAGAAATTGTATTATTGGGAATGCGGTCCTTTATCCCCAATAAGCAAATTTGCATTAAACCCAAGGACAATATCTGGTTTAATGAGACATGCAGAATTGCTGTCAGGTCTAAAGAGGAAGCTTTCAGAGCATGGCAGGCAAATAAAAATGCCACCATTGAACAGCTGCGTAAACAGGCTAGAAATCGATGCAATGCCATCCTAAAGCGCCAAAAGTTTCTGCACGAACAGCGCCAAAGGAAAAAAGTTCTTCAATGCCAGCGTGGTAGTAAGAACTTCTGGTCATTCGTTAAGAAGATGAAGAATCTAACATCGTCTTCAATTCCAACTCTTCTTAACAATGATCAAATCATCACTCACTTGGTTGATAAAGCTAATTTGTTGGATAAAATTTTCGCAGAGAATTCCTCCCTGCCCCCCAGCGATCACCCACTACCCGTAGTCGAGAACGTATCTTGCTCTATGCCAGAAATTCATTTTCGGACACGGGTAGTTAAAAGAGTGCTTGCAAATCTCGATGTAAATAAGGCTTCAGGGCCGGACGGCATTCCAGCCCTTGTTTTGCAAAAGTGCGCTACCTCACTGGCTTGTCCATTACGCAAACTTTTCAACATGTCATACACCACAGGTGTATTTCCGACATGTTGGAAGGTAGCAAATGTTCAACCAGTTCCTAAAAAAGGCAAGACTACTGACCCTGCGAACTACCGACCTATAGCAATCTGTTCGGTGCTTTCCAAAGTAATGGAAAGCATTGTAAACTTCAACCTTATGAAATATCTGGAGCACAATAGACTGCTAAGTGACCGCCAATACGGTTTCCGAAGACAACGATCGACGGGAGACCTAATGGCGGTACTCACCGAGAAATGGAACCATAGCATTCTAAACCTCGGTGAAAGCAAGGTTGTTGCATTGGATATTTCCAAGGCCTTTGACCGGGTTAGCATAAAGCACTTGTGTCAAAATTGATTGCCTATGGCAATCGGTCGGTAGTACCTTCTCTCGTTGGATTACGAGCTTCCTCTATGATCGCTCTATTCGTGTTGTAGTAGACGGCATAGCCTCGGAAAAGCATTCCCTTAGCGCGGGAGTGCCGCAAGGTTCGGTCCTTTCTCCAACCCGCTTCCTGATCTTCATCAACGACCTGTTGTCGTCGACGAAGAATCCCATCTACTCGTTTGCGGATGACAGCACCATTTGTCATTCATACTCTTTCACAAAGCGTCCCAGCTCTGTGGAGATTGAGAGAGAACGGCGCCGTATGAATGACACACTTAATAGCGACCTACAAACAATGTCCAAGTGGGGTCAAGCGAACAGGGTCGAATTTAATCCTCGCAAGACCCAATGTTGCCTGTTATCCCACAAACGAGTCTCCCCACATCCCCACACATCCCTGGTTATGGGTGGTGTGGGTATTGCGGAATCGGCAGCTCTTGATGTTCTGGGCATGTCCATTAAGAACGATCTTCGTTGGAACGATCATATTTTTGGCGTGTCGAAAGAAGCAGCCAAGTGCCTCGGCTTCCTAAAGCGGTGCAAAAAATATTTCACTCCGTCTGATCTCCGCATTATTTACACTACCTATATCCGACCTAAAATGGAGTTTAACTCGCACCTATGGGCGGGGGCTTCAAAAACCCATTTGGAGCTCCTGGACCGGGTGCAAAACCGTGCGATTAAACTTATAGGGGACAGTAGGGCATCCAGCTCTATTGACTCCTTAGAACATCGTCGAAACCTGGCGTGTGTGGTGTTGTTTTACCGATACTTTTTCGGCAATTGCTCAGTGGAGATGAGCAGTTTGATGCCATCACTCCGGGTATTCCCACGGGCAACCCGTTTGAACACTGGCGCTCATGCATTCCACGTTGAAACGATGTTCCAGCGCACTACGCATTACAGAGAAAGTTCGTTTCTGGCCCGCACAGCGCGGCTGTGGAATGGTCTCCCTGCGGATATCTTCCCCAGCACTTATGATCTCGATGGGTTCAAGGCAAGAGTCCATAACCACTTCACTCCTAACCCTATCTCCTAACCTTTATATCATTCCTGAACCAACGCAATGCCTCGCATGAATAGGGGTCATCCCCTGCGCGTTTGTTCGAGTTTAAAAAAAAAAAAAAAAAAAACTGACGAAAAAGAGCCAAGCTTTCGAGTGGAACGAGGAGCAGGAACAGGCTTTTGCACGTCTGAAGGAGAAACTGTGCAGTGCTCCAATTCTGGCCTTCCCCGTGCCTGGGGAGATGTTTGTGCTGGATACAGATGCAAGCGGGAATAGTATTGGCGGTGTGCTATCACAGATAATAGACGGCCAGGAACAAGTGATAGCGTACTACAGTAGGGTTCTATCGAAACCGGAACGCAACTACTGTGTGACACGGAGAGAACTGCTGGCGGTATTGGACTGCGTAAAACAATTCCACAAATATCTGTATGGACAAAGGTTTCGCCTGCGCACAGATCATGCGACATTGAAATGGCTCCTGAACTTTGAAGATCCTGAAGGGCAATTGGCGCGGTGGAAAGTAATGGTGGCAGTGCTCGCGAGCCGAAAGCAAAGAACAGATAACAGATGGTAAGCGTTATGCCAGAGGAAGAGTGGTCGGCGGAGAGGCTACAAAAAGACCAGCGTGAGGATGCGGATCTTGCACAAATCTTCGAAGGCAAGGAGCAAGGCGCACGTCCAGACTGGCAGGAGATGGCCGGTAAAAGCCCGATCGCTAAGGCTTACTGGGCACAGTGGAAAAGTCTGCGACTGAAAGAAGGATGCCTGTACCGCGAATGGGAGAGCGCGGATGGTCGGACCAGCAACTCCCTAATGGTAGTGCCGAAATGCAGAATCAACGAGGTCATTGAGGCATACCATAACGACTCCAGTGGAGGGCACCTGGGCATCACCAAAACCGTCGCCAAAATAAAAAGACGATTCTACTGGGTAGGATGTCAGGAGTCTGTAGCCGAGTGGATTAAGAGCTGCGACCGATGTTCAGCCGCGAAAGGGCCGACAAGAAAATCTCGAGGCCGCATGCAGCAGTACAACGTGGGAGCGCCCTTCGAGCGGATTGCTATGGACGTCGCCGGCCCATTCCCAACTAGCACTCAAGGCAACAAATATGTGCTGGTCGTAATGGATTACTTCAGCAAATGGCCCGAAGTGTACCCTATTCCTAACCAGGAGGCCACCACGATCTCGGAAAAGCTGGTAAACAACTGGGTAGCCAGGTTCGGAGTTCCGTTGGAGTTACACTCAGATCAAGGCCGAAATTTCGAGTCTGCGGTATTCAAGGAAGTGTGTGAGCTACTGGGGATAAAGAAAACTCGTACCACGCCTTTGCACCCACAGTCCGACGGCATGGTGGAACGCTTTAACCGGACACTGGAGGAATACCTGCGGAAAGTGGTAGGCAGGAATCAAAAGGATTGGGACACGCATATCCTCCTGTCCCTGATGGCGTATAGGTCAGCCCCGTACGACACGACATCACTCACTCCAGCCCGAGCAGTGTTCGGCACAGAGTTGCGGTTACCCGCTGACTTGAAGTTCGGCGTAGTCAGCACGACGGGAGGCGCTAGGACAAACTACGCGGTCAAAAAGCGGGCGGAACTGGAGGAAATTCACCAGTTTATAAGGAGCCGCACCAAACTGGTCAGCGATAAGGCGAAAGCCAGATATGATCTACGGGCCAACTCAGCAGGGTTCCAAGAAGGCGATATGGTAATGCTCTACAACCCGCAGCGGAGGAAAGGTTTGTCTCCGAAACTTCAAGCGTCATGGGAAGGACCGTACGAAGTCGTGACTAGGATTAACGACGTGGTATACAGGATTCAACATTGCAGCAATAGAGGCGCTAAGCTGAAGGTCGTCCATTTGGAGCGCCTGGCGCCTCATCACAGCGGAGCCTCGGCACTTGTTCGGGACGAACAAGTCTAAGTGGTGGGCAGTGTAACGATAAGACAGTCTGTCGCTGTGCAAAGCAACCCTGCCGCTACGTGCCGTGCTATAATCCAATCTGGCAACGACGGCCGCGATAGTAACTTTTAGTCCAATATGGCAACGACGGCCGCGATAATAACTTTTAGTCCAACCTGGCAATGATGGAAACTTTTAGTCCACTCCGGAATGTGCGGGAACGATCTGCGCGATGGCCTGAGAGGTATAAAAGGCAGCCGGATGCGGCTCAGCGAGTGAGTCTGGTTTTGACAAGTGAAGTTGCCACACGGAGTAATTAAGCAAATACTTAAGTGTACGAACAGTAAAGTGTAAACTGTGAATAATAAAGTGACTGTTGGTTTGTAATTGGCTGCGTTCGAATAAACAAAGTTGTTTCATTTTCAAATTGCACAATCCAGTGATACATAACAGCCCACTAGAACTAGTGTTTTTTTTTTTTTTTTTTATAAAGATGGAAAGCATCAAAAGCCAAGGTCCCCGTCAGTGTGGGACTTCAACCGCACTAAAACCATCCCTCTCAAGTCCGGATTATCCCCCTGGTACGACCGTCAGGCATTTCGTCAGGAGGCGGGATTGAGCATATAGCTCGTACTCTATTAGCGTTTGTTTGTCCACTTTTTATTCGTCATGGTCCGTTGTCCCGGTTTAGTCGTCGTTCGTCGTATCTTACCCTTCAGCTGGCCTCTGCGCCTGAGAGAGCTGCTCCCGCTCACGTCTTCGTCTGGCTTGCTCATTGATGCGGAGTTCGTTCAATATCTCAGCAGCCATGCAGCATACCGCGCTCCATGCCTCGTCGTTCGCGATCATGAGGGCAACCAGGTTCGCTGTGGTGGCGGTGGAGCCCAGTGCCTCGTGGAGCCTCCGCCGCTGGCCCTCGAAGCGGGGGCATGCAAAGAAGGCGTGTTCTGCGTCTTCTGGGGTGTCACAGAGTTCGCACAGGGGGTCAGGCTCGAACCCAAAGCGGTGGAGGTAGGCTTTAAAGCAGCCGTGGCCGCTGATGACTTGGGTGAGGAAGAAATCCACCTCGCCTCGCTTCCTGCTGAGCCACATTTTGATGTCAGGTATTAGCCGGTAGGTCCACCTGCCGTTAGCTGTATTGTTCCAGCGCGTTTGGAACAATGAGAGAGATATGCTGTCGTCTCGCAGTGTGGCTTTGGAAGCGGCACTGGTGCTCGGTTCCCCTCTGCGTCTAGATTGCTGCAGTACGCTGCGCTCGTGCGCCAGTAGGTCTAGCGGTAGGAGCCCCGCGATGACCAGAGCTGCGTCTTCCGATACTGTTCGGAAAGCGGAGCAGATTCTGAGCGCGCACCGGCGATATGTCGCGGTACCACTAGAACTAGTATTCGTAACAATATGTATGTACATACTGGACGGTAATGCTCGCTATCACTATGTAGTTTGCAAAGCCACTGGACACACAATTATAATACAACTTGCGCGTAGCTTACTGTACGGGGTATGGTAATTTCGCAATGAGACTGGGAATTTCGAGACCAAGTTCAATGTGCGAGAACGATCTATGCTACTAACAAACAAGTATAAAAGGCAGCCCGGTACAGCACGGAGGGAAGAGTTTTGTTTTAGCGAGCAGCCTGGCAGCACGGGGTAGTGCAATGAGGTACAAGCATGATATAAAAATAGAAGGTAGAGCCGTTGCTTCTTCTCAGCCGCCATGTTACACGTCTGACACTAAAGGTCTTTTTGACGTTCTTCTTCGAAAATGTGCTACCGTACTGTTGTTAGAAAATCCCTTGAACATTTTCTTACGACAGCAAAATTGAAATGTATTTTGTTTAGGTTTTTGGGTTTAGATTCTCAAAATGTGAATATGTATTAGTTCCGTATGTATATTTTCCGGAATGAACTCATCAACTCAACTTATAGTTTTGGTGTTTGGTGTTTTGACGAATGAATAAAAATTTTTCAATTACGATCAATCTCACTGAAATACAGAACATACTTCAATTCGATATTTCAAAGTACTAGAAAACAAGGTGTTTTTGTAATTTGTCGCCGTGCCAATTAATCGGTGAGACGCCAATTTGTTGGCACTGACAATAGTTGCCTATTTCTCACATTTTGCTTGGTGGGTTGTTCCTGTTTTTAAGCTTCGTTTTTTTTTTCAAACTTCAAATGTAAACAATGCAACGTTTCTTTTTAGGCGGAACATTTTTTAGAACACGGTTTTTAAACAGCAATTTGAAAACACAAAAAAAATGAATATTAGTAAGAAATTAAAAAAAAACAATTACATAATAATTTACCTTTGTATTATTTATTGCGTTGTTGCTTGTCCAGCAGTTAATAATATTACTCAACAAAATGTACTAGTCACATTGAAATGTTCGTGTTTATTTTAAAAAAGATCTAAAAATCCTTAGAACCTTAAATAGTCCTAATTTAGCATTACAACGAAGTGGCATCACGACCCAAGCTATTAACAAATACGAGAAACGTCAATAAGCACGTTTAGTGTCAAAACAAATGACAGCGGTTCTACCTTCTATATTTGTATCATGGGTACAAGTATAGAAACAATAAAGTGTAAAAATTGTAAAGGCTGCTAGTTTTGAACTACGTTGATGAATTTAAAGGTGCTTTATTTTTGAGTGCAATCCAGAGAAACGAATACGACTGCGTTGAGGTAGCAGGGCTAATTTTCCTGTTATATGGAGATCCTTAATAATGGGTTCTCGATGAACCGGAACCTTTCATTTTCTCTGGCTTAATGAAAAAGTGCATGCAAAATTTTGGGGGCTAGAATGGGGTTAAATAGCATCGCATAGAGGTCAAAGTTCACAAAAGTGCTTGAATATTCGATGTATCGATCCACAGCTGCTCGGAAATTGCTCTTAGGAGGTTAAAACCTTTGGCTTACCCCCATTTATTTTCCATTTGAACATTTCTATATAGGGAACTGGTAATTTTCTGTGGAATCAGCTCCCCACTTGTAATTGTAGGACTAAAGTAAGCGAGGAAACGTATTTAAGAAACTACTTAGCCGATTTGAATGTTTTCTTCAAAGTTCAACAATTCATTGCCACCTATATAAACGAAATTTTGAGGTTGTGAACTTTTGGCAAAAATTAAAATGTACTGTCAAAATTAAATTAAATTAATGAAAAATTATTTTCAAAAACTTTTATTGTATCAATACAAATTTTGTAAACAAAGAATTAAATTATTTTTCTGCATTTATAGACGACTACTTTAATTGGATTATTGAAAACTGCTCGACTACTGAGGCTTGTAAGAGTTGCTCGCAAAATTGATAGATACTCAGAGTATGGAGCTGCAGTTTTAGTGTTACTAATGGCAACGTTCGTTCTAATAGCTCATTGGTTGGCTTGCATTTGGTAAGTATTTTATGATGTTGAACAAATTCTGACTGAATAAATTTTTCCAAACCTTGCATACATAGGAATGCTAGGAACAATTATATATGTTGAACCTTGCAACGGCACCACCAACATCTGGTTGCACTTATCAAATGGTGGCCGCAGCAAGAATTCAAGTAACATAGGCACGATATAAGTGTGTGGGCAGTATGTGATGCCTACTCCTTTATCCTACTGTTTTTTTAGGCTGCCATGCACATTGGGTCATGCTACCATGAGAATTTGCAGGCCAACCTTTAGGATAAGGAAACTTGTATAACTATATCTACTAGGTGATAAAAAGTATTATAAATAAGGGCTCTGGGCGAGTCTAGTAACAGAAGGGAAGTGTGGCGGTGCGTTTTAGTTTTCAACGTTCCTGGCCAGGCAACAGGATTCAACATTTGGTGACCCCAGAACACGGGCCTACTTGGTAAGTAGAGTTAGAGTGTTTTAAGTAAAATACATTTTTGTATAAAAAAGAACTGAAATAAAATGGCGAAGGAGATATTGAAGATGCTATTCTAAGTATTTACAAGCAGCTTAACGCTGAGGAACCAAATTAGATTCAGCTGAATAAGTTGTTCGAAGAATTTACAACTAATCACTGCATCTTAACTCCCAAACAATCGAAAGTATGGTTGGTTGGTTTAATGGCTGCCTCTGTATGAGACCTGAGATCTATGGGCCCGTTGTGATACCACAAATTCCACCCGTTTAAAATGTGTATGCAACACTGTTTTTTCCAACATGTGATACAACACACGTTTCAAACAGATTGGGAAAAGGAGGGAGGGGACCTACAGTTTAACGCCAAATCCGAACGGCGATTGGCAGTTTTTCTTTCACACTTGGAGGTTTTGCCATTGCTGCCAAGAGCGCACTTGTGCGATTCTTGTAATTCTCATCTGCTTCATGTGAATAGCGATAGAAGTAGATGAGCGTTTTTCCAGCACGAGCCAGGAATCGAGAATGAGAAGCCAGCCAGCTACCCGCTGAACTATCGAGGCCGAAAGAATTTTGAAAGAATTACTTCTCTTTCTTTGCCATATAGCCTGCCTCAAATTCAGATCCCATGTTTAGTGCAGATTATGGTAAGTGGCTATCCGTAAAGAATAATTTTCACCGACGTGGGAGATTTAAGGGGTAAAACCGTTAAGGTTGATTGATTGAAAATTTTAACTTGGCGTGGAATATTCTGCAGAAAGGTATTCTAACAAACGTCAGATGGCATCAAAGATATTCAAAAATTTGCTTGACGCCAAGCAAATAGTTTCGCACGCTTCGCAGGAAATGAATGAGTTGCACGGCACAGTTTTGGCCAATTTTATAGCTTTAGAGGCTATTACTCAGATTAAATTCGAAATTAAAGAAGCACTCGTGTACTTTATAATTGTGAGGAAGCTAGACTCGCCAGATTCAACTGAAGTGCCATCGATAGAGAATCTGCTGTCGTTGCTGTGCAATTCAAAGCACTTGAAGGCAGTGAACGAATGAATGTTAGTAAATTCGAGGTTCCAAATAAGGAGGTAGGATTTAAAACTAACGGAAATATCATCCAAAATATTTCGAAAAAAGATTTTTAGGTTGTGACAGTGCACATTTTAATTTAATTTTAATTAATTTGTTTAATTGTGACGAGTTTGAAAAACTTGAAATTTAATGCAGTCAGATATGTACGTTCTCTATGCGACTGCATATTTTCGAGTCATCTGCGTACATCAGACAACGCGATGTCAAGAAAACGTCCGGAATATCATTGATATTCCAAGATGGCCGTTGAGGTACACCTGAGGTACCGTTAGGTTAGGTTGCGGTAGCTGCCTCTATAAGAGACACACTCGGAGGCCTAAAAGGCCCATTGTGATACCACATATTTCACCCGTTTTTGAACTGTGTATACAAAACTGTTTTGCCAACATATGGGCATTTCCCAGTGGCACGGACATTCGCACGCTTTCAATTACACCAAAAACAAAACACAAAAAGTCGATATGTGTTTTTAGTGTTCTAACGCGGTGAAGTAGTGCTACATTTTAGAAATTTATTGGAAAGGTTTAGTACAAATTAGTACAAAATAATACACAAAATTTAGTGATTTTTGGGAACTTTTTTTTTATATACTTATACATGCAAATGAAGGGCAAAGGATAACTTTTCTTCGTAGACTTATAAAATATGAGAATTTTGTCTTAGCTTTTTTTAATTAGGTACAGCAGGAATACGGACGCGACAAATTTTTCCAAGGGTATTCCCCTTATTGAATACAGTAATGGTTTTCATTATAACACTTCAACTTTTAATAAAAATAACACATAACAAGTTAAATTCAAGTTACAGCAATCAAACTAAGGAAAAAATAAAGTTAAAAGTTCTTAGTGTGGTTTATTTAATTTTCCTGAGGAACTCTATTGGAATTAGATCTTGTTTAATATCGTGCGCACACCTTTCATTCTTCTCATCGCAGCAAACTGGTTTTGGAAATAACTTAATAAATTAATTAAAGGGGGTGTTCTGTAGTAAAATTAAAAAAAAATCAATTTTTTTTTTTGCATTTTTTAACAGGTAATGTTGTTATCTATCGTATAAAAAAAGGTCTTTGATGAATTCGGACCGGAAAGTCATTTGTAAAGGAGGTTTCGTCACGCGCTCCGCCTAATTTCCACAGTACTTTCAGTGAACAAAAAACTTTAAACGCGTTTTTCCCGAAACCATGTTTTTCGAACTGGTTCACACGATTACAAATGATTGAGTAGACGGATTTTGATAATTTTTTTTTTAATGTTTCTAAAAGTTGTCGCTATCGTCCGACGAGCGTTTTTTTTTCGATTTTGTTATTAGTTAGTGTTAAATAAATTTTTTCATTTGAAAAAATGGGGAAAAAAAAAATTGTTTACTTTAAGTCGCGCCATTTTGAGAATTTTGATGAAAAACAAAAAAGCTCCCGTCGTACGATAATCGCACTCATATAGATTACAACAAAAAAAAAAAAAATTTCCGATTTCCATGTTTCAGACTGGAGCAATCGTGTGAACCGTCAACGCATGTTTTTTTGGAGGGCATCACTTTGCGGCGCTGCAGTGCAGCAACGAATTAATATTTTTTCAAACCTTATACTGAATTTTGTAGTTAAAAGTATAATAAAACATTGAAAAAAAACCGCATAAAAAAAAATAGAATAGTTACTTCACAGTAGTATTTCAAAAAACACCTAAGAAAACGAGCTGTTACTACAGAACACCCCCTTAAGTAGGTTATGTTTTACCATTCTGTTTCAAAATATAAATCACAATAGCCGCGTGATACAGTGTGAGTGCGTTTTGTAAGAAGCTCTTTGCAAGAATTTGGCGATGCGATGCTTCTGCGGAGGAATTTTTAAACATGTAATACTTTTTAGTAGCAAAAAGGCAAACAATTTCAAAGTTTGAATCTCAGTTGACTTATAAAATTTATTAAATTTAACAATTTTTGCTTCTAAATATTTTTCCCGAGCCTTTTAAAAAATTGTACGATATATCGTACAAATGGCAGGCAAAGGTTGCACGTGATGTTTGTATTTTTTTTAAGTTATGGATTTGGTAACAGAATTTTTCTGTTTGTTTGAATGCCACGCCCATCACAACATCGTATGACTAATAAAATTCGACTGTTGGACTATTTCTATTCAGAAATAACAATCACTAGACGATTTTGTGTTTTACTGGGCAGACGCAGATTATGTAATGTTAAACATGAGTACTTGCCACTCCCACTACGATAATAAGAATCGGCTATATTCGGTATCTTTCTACAAAGCTATATGGTGTTTAGTTGATTCTGTGTTTTATTGAGGGGAAAATGGCTTTGCAACAGCAATAACGGTTTTATAAGCCTTGATAAATGTGACTCAATTATTTATGTATATAATTTATATAGGTTTCGAACAAAATGAAATCACGTTTTGATTTTTGTTGTTATAATTTATGTGCCCTTATCAAATAAACCAATGAATTGTTCATGAAATTAAAAAAAAACGAAAAAAAAGTTGCATGCATTTTTACTCCTTCGCGGACCATTGTACAATATAACATACAAAAATGATTGAGCTGTAATTCCCAACATAAATGATTTTTTTGATATTTTCTTGTATTTTATTGCTAAAATGTTCAATGAGAGTCAATATTTTGAAAAAAAAATTGTATATCAAGAAATGCGGAAATTTACCGGAAATCGAAAAACAATCGAATAGATTCAGAGCTTCCGGTTACGGACGCGACAAATTTTAAACACCCATAAAATTTTGTTCCGATTTTGCCGGGAACCAATTATTATATTTTCTTAACGGGAACAATGCACCTATTTAAAAACTGACAGCTACTTGCATTTGTCCACTAATGACAACAACTAATAAGGTGTTTTGGGCACGGACGCGACAATAGGATACAGGAAGAAGCAAACTAAAAAAACTTCCGTTCTTCGAACCCTACTTTCTCTCGCTTTCTCTAATACATAAGATTGTTGTTAGTAGAAAACTTTTGCATTACAAGAAAAATATAATATTACTTGAATAAGATAAAAACGCAAAGAAAAAATGTGCATATAATTCGTCAAAAGGCATAGACAAAAATTTTTTTCTTTTACAGTAGTATATTTCGGTCAAAAATTAAAAAAAATTAAAAATTCTTTAACATTTATAAAATATAGATATTGTAACGATGAGCCAGTCTGTCGCGGTGCAAAGCAACCCTGCCGCTACGTGCCGTGCCATAACCCAATCTGGCAACGACGGCCGCGATAGTAACTTTTAGCCCGACCTGGCAACGATGGTCGCGGTCATCAGGGAAACTTCTAGTCCAATCTGGCAACGTGCGAGAACGATCTGCGCGACGGCCGGACAGAGTTTAAAAGGTGGCCAGATGCGGTGCAGCGAGTCAGTCTGGTTTTGACAAGTGAAGTTGCCACACGGAATAATTAAGCAAATACTTAAGTGTACGAACAGTAAAGTGTAAACTGTGAATAATAAAGTGACTGTTGGTGTATTTTATTGTCTGCATTTAGGAAACTGACTGTGTTTTATTTTCAAATCACACAATCCAGAGATACGTGACATCCCACTGGACTTAATATTCGTAACATTTGGTGTCAGAAGTGGGATTGTAGAAAATTGAAAATAAACGAAAAGTAACAAAACAAAAAAAAAACTAAATAAATAAATAAAAGTATAACAGCACGGACATGGTTAAACTCGAGCTGCTGAAGGTGGACCAGCTGAAGAAGGAGCTGGCTGCCTGGAATTTGCCGACTGCTGGCGGGAAAGTGGAGTTGCAGCTGCGCTTGCGAGAGGCGTGTGAATCACGAGGCATCGATTGGGCTGCACACGAGTTCGGAACGCAGGAACAAGAGGCGTCGGCCAAAGTGGAGGAATCGCCTGCGGGTGCTGCGTCGATCCAAAGTACGGCTGCACCGGCTGGACCACTACAAGCATTAGACATGAGCCAGCTAATGAGTGCAATAAAAGGCATGTTCGAGACTTCCAATCGTGAAAATCGTGAAATGTCGGCGCAGATGGCAGCGAAAATGGAAACTGCAAATCAAGAGATGGCAGCGAAAATGGAAACTGCAAATCAAGAGATGGCAGCGAAAATGGAAACGGCGACCCATGAAATATCGGCGCAAGTGTCGGAGCGAATGGAAGTCAAGCTTCAGGAAAGCTCTGCGCGCTTGGAGCAGAAGGTAGAGGAAATCTCCAATAGGCTGAACGGGAAAGTTGAGCATCTTGAGACGCGCATGGACAATTGGGACAAACGAGTTGACAACCTGGATGAGTCCTTGAACAAACGAGTTGACAGTCTGGAAGATTCGATGCATAGAAAGATAGACGAACGACTTCGAGAGGTACAGCCACGAGAATGTTTGCCACCGGTTCAGGACGGTTTTGCTGGCAGAACAGAAGTGCCTACTTATGATGGTGCTGCGCCGTTCGATACATTTAAATTGCAATTCGACTTGGCTGCTTTGGAAAATCAGTGGACAGATATCAGGAAAGGTCGGAGGTTGGCACTGGCGCTGAAAGGTCCTGCGGCCGAGGTGATCAAATCAGTTCCAGAATGTTTAAGAAGTGATTACGGTGCCATCATGAGAGCGTTGGCAGCGAAGTATAGCAACGAGCACAACCATGCGCTATACTACTGTGAGCTGAAGAACCGCAAGCAAAGGGCCAACGAGGCGCTGCAGACATATGCAGCAGACATTGAGCGGCTCGTACAGTTGTGCTACCCGAAATTTGGTGCTGATGATCTCGAGAGGATGAAGATCGAGTCGTTTATTGAAGGTCTTCATGATCCAGAAACACGTCGCAGTGCGTTGATGATGGGCAAGCCGACATTTAAGGAGACGGTAACCAGCGCGATGACATATGAAGCGGCATGGATTGGGAGCACTCGGTATGCACCTGCAAGGATACGCCAGATTCAGGCGGACAACGACATTCCGATCCAGGCCATAAGCTCTGAGATACCGGACAGGCCACGGGTGGTCTCCTCTAAAGTTGTTTGCTGGATATGTGGTAAGCAGGGCCACATATCACGAGACTGCCGCCAACGAAAGAGGCGTTCCCGTTCTCGATCGCAATCGCCTGAAGCGAGGAATACTGACAATCGAGGCTCAGCCAACAAGCGCAGGGCTGAGGACGAGGAGCCGTTAAACTAAAACGGGTCAGCCTAAAGGGGCGTGAGCTGATCCCCACAATCTGCCGCCCCACCATCCTTGTCTCACAGCTGAAACGACAGCCCAGCAGCTTGACAATTGAAGGAAGGATAGATGGAAAGTTCTTCGTGTTGACACTGGATACTGGAGCGTCATATTCGATCATAAAAAGGAAGCTGCTGAAGAACTGGGAACCGCTGCATGGCATACAGCTGCGGACTGCGACTGGCGAGCGCGCGCCGGTGAGAGGGAAAGTTACAAAAACGATTGCTATCGGCCCCAGCAGCCTGGAACATGAGTTCATCGTCGCGGATATAATAGACGACGTGATTATCGGCGTGGATTTCATGATTAGGCACGGTTTTACGCTGGACCTGAAGGAAAATGTGCTGAGATATGCCAACGTTGAATTCCCGCTGCGCACCGGCTATGAGCGAAGCGTGGCGGTACGGAAGGTTGTATCGTGTCAACACGGGAGGATACCAGCGAATTCTGAGGCGATTGTGTGGGCAAAGGTGGACGAGGACGATGGGACGAGTCGGCTGTGGGTAGTAGAAGCACCGAAACAAGGACACGACAACATCATCATCGGACGTACATTAGTGGAACCTAAAAATGGCAGAATACCAGTCAGAATACTGAACCCCCTGAATGCACCCAGATATGTCAGGACAGATGAGGTAATCGGCGAGTGTAAGGAAGCTGTAGCAGTGGTCAATTGCGAGAGTAGCCCACCTGGAGGTAATAAGAAGAGCGGTTTTATCATGGACGCCATACCGCAGGAGAACCAGTGGAGCAGCGAGTTGACGGCCAAGCAGAAACAGAAGGCGAGGTCACTCCTGCAGCACTATGGGTCAATATTTGCGGCGGAAGCAGGCGGAAGAACAGCCATAGTGAAGCACAGCATCGACACCGGAAGTGCAAAACCGATTCGCCAACCGCCAAGACGAGTTCCTCTGGCCAAGAGGGAGGAGGTCACCAATTTGATCGAGAACATGCGGAAAGACAAGGTCATAGAGCCTTCTTCGGGCCCCTGGTGCTCGCCGGTCGTGCTAGTCAAGAAAAAAGATGGCAGTACCCGGTTTTGTGTGGACTATCGGAAGCTCAATGATGTGACCAAGAAGGACAGTTATCCACTACCTCGGATCGATGACACCCTGGACACACTGTCAGGCACGCAGTGGTTCTCCACGCTCGACTTACGCAGCGGCTATTGGCAGGTAGAGCTTGCAGACAAGGACAAGGAGAAAACGGCTTTCAGTGTTGGCGATGGTTTGTGGCAGTTCACCGTCATGCCGTTTGGACTCTGCAACGCACCAGCAACATTCGAGCGGCTAATGGAACGTGTGCTAAAAGGGCTGCATTGGCGGACGTGTCTGGTGTACCTCGACGACATAATCGTAATGGGTAAAAGCTTCGACGACCACCTGGGAAAGCTGAAGGAGGTATTTGAGCGGATACAAAAAGCCGGGCTTAAACTCAACCCAAAGAAGTGCTCGCTGTTCCAAAAGGAGGTCAAGTATCTGGGCCATACGGTTTCCGCCCGCGGAGTGCATACGGATGAAGGCAAAATCACGGCGGTGAAGGAGTGGCCCCGACCACGCAATCTACACGAACTCCGCAGTTTCCTGGGCCTGTGTACATACTACCGCCGATTTGTTCCGGGATTCGCGAACATAGCCAGCAGCTTGCACAAACTGACGAAAAAGAGCCAAGCTTTCGAGTGGAGCGAGGAGCAGGAACAGGCTTTTGCACGTCTGAAGGAAAAACTGTGCAGTGCTCCAATTCTGGCCTTCCCCGTGCCTGGGGAGATGTTTGTGCTGGATACAGATGCAAGCGGGAATAGTATTGGCGGTGTGCTATCACAGATAATAGACGGCCAGGAACAAGTGATAGCGTACTACAGTAGGGTTCTATCGAAACCGGAACGCAACTACTGTGTGACACGGAGAGAACTGCTGGCGGTATTGGACTGCGTAAAACACTTCCACAAATATCTGTATGGACAAAAGTTTCGCCTGCGCACAGATCATGCGGCATTGAGATGGCTCCTGAACTTTAAAGATCCTGAAGGGCAATTGGCGCGGTGGATCGAGCGACTACAGAGCTACGACTACACGATAGAGCATCGCAAGGGCAGTAGCCATGGAAATGCCGATGCCTTGTCCCGCCGTCCGTGCAAAGTCGAATGCAGGCAATGCTCGCGAGCCGAAAGCAAAGAACAGATAGTGGACGTCCGGTTGGTCAGCGTCATGCCAGAGGAAGAGTGGTCTGCGGAGAGGCTACAAAAAGACCAGCATGAGGATGCGGATCTTGCAAAAATCGTCGAAGGCAAGGAGCAAGGCGCACGTCCAGACTGGCAGGAGATGGCTGGTGAAAGCCCGATCGCTAAGGCTTACTGGGCACAGTGGAAAAGTCTGCGGCTGAAGGAAGGCTGCCTGTACCGCGAATGGGAGAGCGCGGATGGTCGTACCAGCAACCCCCTAATGGTAGTGCCGAAAAGCAGAATCAACGAGGTCATCGAGGCATACCATAACGACTCCAGTGGAGGGCACCTGGGTATCACCAAAACCGTCGCCAAAATAAAAAGACGATTCTACTGGGTAGGATGTCAGGAGTCTGTAGCCGAGTGGATTAAGAGCTGCGACCGATGTTCAGCCGCGAAAGGGCCGACAAGAAAATCTCGAGGCCGCATGCAGCAGTACAACGTGGGAGCGCCCTTCGAGCGGATTGCTATGGACGTCGCCGGCCCATTCCCAACTAGCACTCAAGGCAACAAATATGTGCTGGTCGTAATGGATTACTTCAGCAAATGGCCCGAAGTGTACCCTATTCCTAACCAGGAGGCCACCACGATCTCGGAAAAGCTGGTAAACAACTGGGTAGCCAGGTTCGGAGTTCCGTTGGAGTTGCACTCAGATCAAGGCCGGAATTTCGAGTCTGCGGTATTCAAGGAAGTGTGTGAGCTGCTGGGGATAAAGAAAACGCGTACCACTCCTTTGCACCCACAGTCCGACGGCATGGTGGAACGCTTTAACCGGACACTGGAGGAATACCTGCGGAAAGTGGTAGGCAGGAATCAAAAGGATTGGGACACGCATATCCCCCTGTTCCTGATGGCGTATAGGTCAGCCCCGCACGACACGACATCACTCACTCCAGCCCGAGCAGTGTTCGGAACAGAGTTGCGGTTACCCGCTGACTTGAAGTTCGGGGTAGTCAGCACGACGGGAGGCGCTAAGACGGACTACGTGGCCAATAAGCGGGCGGAACTGGAGGAAATTCACCAATTTATAAGGGGCCGCACCAAACTGGTCAGCGATAAGGCGAAAGCCAGATACGATCTACGGGCCAACTCAGCAGGGTTCCAAGAAGGCGATTTGGTAATGCTCTACAACCCGCAGCGGAGGAAAGGTTTGTCTCCGAAACTCCAAGCGTCATGGGAAGGACCTTACGAAGTCGTGACTAGGATTAACGACGTGGTATACCGGATTCAACGTTGCAGCAATAGAGGCGCTAAGCTGAAGGTAGTCCATTTGGAGCGCCTGGCGCCTCATCACAGCGGAGCCTCGGCACTTGTTCGGGACGAACAAGTCTAAGTGGTGGGCAGTGTAACGATGAGCCAGTCTGTCGCGGTGCAAAGCAACCCTGCCGCTACGTGCCGTGCCATAACCCAATCTGGCAACGACGGCCGCGATAGTAACTTTTAGCCCGACCTGGCAACGATGGTCGCGGTCATCAGGGAAACTTCTAGTCCAATCTGGCAACGTGCGAGAACGATCTGCGCGACGGCCGGACAGAGTATAAAAGGTGGCCAGATGCGGTGCAGCGAGTCAGTCTGGTTTTGACAAGTGAAGTTGCCACACGGAATAATTAAGCAAATACTTAAGTGTACGAACAGTAAAGTGTAAACTGTGAATAATAAAGTGACTGTTGGTGTATTTTATTGTCTGCATTTAGGAAACTGACTGTGTTTTATTTTCAAATCACACAATCCAGAGATACGTGACATCCCACTGGACTTAATATTCGTAACAATATGTAAGCTTTATTATTGGATAATTAAAAGTTTTTCTGAGCAATTTGAATTTTTCACTCGTGGTGGACCTTTTTTGGGAGATGCCCATATGTTACAGCACACATTTCAAGCGGATGGGGATGAGGTACCGTTAATGATATCAGATTTTGTATCGTTTATACGAATGAATTGGGTACTATCGGTAAAGTACGATGCAAGCCACTTAAGCATACTTGAATGAAGCATATTTGACCTATTTCAAATTGTTTTAAGACAAAATTAAAAAAAAAAGGCCAAGTTAGTAGAAGTGGCCAGTTTCTCAAGCTCTTTCTAAATATGTAATCAGAAAACTTAACATTTTATTTTTACCATTTTTTTTACAAATGAAAATTTTTAACACTATTTTAGACGCATATTAGCATATGTTAATATTTGCTTTCATTCATGAATTTTTTTAAATAATTTCTTTTTTTTCCCTGTTTTTTTGTAAAAACATTCACGATGAAGCAATTACAACTTCATTTTACAATACATAACCTTGTATAAGCAACATTATTACAACTTTTATAGCAATTATATAATTTCGTCCGATTTCGCTCACGGAACATTGGTTTTTTTGCACTGAATGCAACGCTTATTTGCTGTTTGCTTTATTTTTGCTACCTTGTAACAAATATATCAAGAACCTTTAACTTTGGAATATCCACAATCGTCTTCATCCGCAACAAAACCATCAGGACCCATCCATTTGGGGAGTGTCAATCAAACACCCATTTGCCTTTTTTGTTGAGAGAAATGGAGCAAATCGTGGAATCTGAGCGACATAACTTTATAGCACTAAAAACTCTGAATTCTTTTTCTATTCGTAATTTCCACTACAACTTAGAAAATTGTTGACCGACGCGTTCCAGCAGTTTCAAAAACCTAAATTTCTAGCATCGCGGTTTGAAATTGCCGTGGCAAATCCGAAATCAGTTATATTACGTTACGGTGAGTCCAAATCCGTGATTTGGGCAAAAATTCTCAAATGCGAAGGCAAATCACGCATTTCCGCATACAAATTCAAATCTACGAAATTACTTATTTCGTAGATTTAACGACGAAGCAATTGCGATAAAACATGACCAATTTTATCGAACGCATCACAAAATGAAAGCGCTTTCAAAAGCTTTTGCTTCTTTTTGACAGTTCAAAATCAAAACAAACGAAAATTATCAAAATGGAAACTTTGAATGGAAAATTTCGTCTGCGTCAAATATGTAGAATATTCTTAGCATGTAAGGTATGTAGTATGATATATTTGTATTCAAATATTGCAGTGTGTAGAACCAAAAAGTATAGAACATAAAGAGTGTGCATCACGTAAAGCAAAAATTTGAATGCGGGTGCTGATATCGCAACCCGACTTCATGATGCGGGGGATAGGCAACAAGAGGGAACACTTTAAATGAGAGCACAAAGCTCTGAGCGCAAATCATAGCAACACGAATGCTGCGTGTGTGCTCAATCTGTGTTGATTTTTTTGGAAGTTGATTGATACAAGAATTAGTAGTGAAACATCCCTCCAAAATTAAGGGGGTCGTCTAGTGTGACGGGTCAAAAAAATGTTTTTTTTTTCATAAATCACTTCTAAAACATGTTTAGAAGACGTGTATAAATGGATTTTTGTAAATTCGAAGCCGTTATCAAGTTGCACTTGTAAACCGGAGTAGGTATGCGGAGCGCATACCATCCAACTTAAAAACGCGTTTTTCTCAAAACACGTTTTTTCAAAACTGCTGCCACGATATCTCAAAAACTATTTCACTATTAATGCTCAACTTTTTACACCATCTTGAGTACATGTCCAACTACAAATTAAGCTAAAAGAATTAAGATTGCTTCGTTACTTTTTTTTTTCTTCAATTATATGCACGTGAAAAATAGTCGAAAAACTCATATTTTTTTATGTTTAGGCAAAAAAATACTTTTTTTTGGAATTCGAACTTTCTTTTATCATGGCAGCAGTGGAGCAACTTTTTTTTTTACGTCTTCCTGTTGAGTGGTGTAACTCCGATACTAATCAATAGATTGGCTTCAAATAATTATAAAACTTTGTCGAAATGTACTCAAAGAAGAAATAAAATTCAAAAGTTATTTTACTTGAACGGTTTTTTTAATAATGACTGTCAAAAAAGGCATAAAAATACGGCCTTCACACTAGACGACCCCCTTAAGTCCTGATTGTGCCACTGATTTCAACGCGTGTCAAGTGAGCGCACACAATTTTGCTTTTGCTTGGCTGCGATCGGAGCAGTTGCGCTTCGTGTAAGCAAAACAAAAAGCGTTAATATTATTACGCTCTCACTATACCGACGCTTGCTTGCTCTCGATAATGAAAATATTGCAAATTCGAGCTCGCCGTATGCCATTCGGTTGTATGAACGTAAGACATCATATTGTTATTTGTCTTTGCCGCAACCTATGCCTCCGCTCATTTCTTCTCTCCCGCGTCCACAAACACGCTTGCAAAATTTTTGAAGATGCGTATTCTTTATATTGTATATTCTTTGGTAGAACATAGAGGCAGCAAAAAATTATTTAGTCAAAAGCCGGAAAAGAGCTGACATATGAACTGCGGCAAGAGGACATGAGCATTGAGCATTTGACATCAGCTGCCAAACAAAAGGCAAATGCAATGCAAACGAGGCAATGTAAACACTTTGAAATGACTCATTTGAAACTACGCATTTGGGTTCAATGTAAACATAGTATTAGATAGCATATGATACGGCACACAGTGGCTTAAGGGGGGGTAAGGGTTTACACTTTCGAAAAATCGAATTATTATTTTTTGTCTTATCTTATTGTTAAACATTTCAAGAATATATTCTCAAAATTTTAAGACGATCGGAGCAAAACTCTTGAAGTTATGGTATATAGTTAGTCCCCTGTCCTTTAGTGCAGGTATACAGCTTATTCTGATGGTACGCCCGGACGAGGTCGATGGTAGAAAAGATGCATTTTCCGTGTAAGCGCTGGAAAATATCGTCACAATGTGGAACTGGGTAGCGATCAGGAACTGTCTGAGCGTTGAGTCTTTTGTAGTCACCTGTTGATCGCCACCCACCAGACTTCTTGGGCACCATGTGGATGGGGCTCGCCCATGGACTGCTAGATGGGCGTATGACGCCATGATGGAGAAGCAGATCAAAGTCGGCCTTTGCTGCCGATAACTTTTCACCGCATAGCCTCCGAGGGCGCTCAGCTACTGGCGGCCGGCTCGTTACGATATAATGTTTCATAGAAGTGGGGCTATCCACACGTGGTGCAGAGCTGGGCAGAAAGAGATTCAAATACTCCTTGAGGATGGTTGCGAGCATCGGATGCTGTGAAGGGTCTTCAGCCTTTTGCTCCACCGTTGAAACCGTGTGGACATCTATTTTGCACAGCTGCGCTGATGTAGATAGTGTGGTGAGCGGGTCGATGAGACGCTGGCTCTTCAGGTCGATAATGAGCCCATATTGTGATAGGAAGTCGGCACCTATGATAGCCGTCTTGACATCAGCAATTATGAATGCCCATTTAAATGCTCTGCGTAGTCCGAAATTGACTTCGAGGACTTGCTGGCCGTATGTGCGGATCGTAGTGGAGTTGGCAACGGA
Organism: Melieria omissa; assembly: GCA_963971225.1. NCBI lineage: Eukaryota > Metazoa > Arthropoda > Insecta > Diptera > Ulidiidae > Melieria > Melieria omissa. The sequence continues at coordinate 47,938,054 of OZ020269.1, read as the reverse complement.
CAGTGTTAGTTCGTTTACTGAAAGCTTCCTGTTAACCCATTTACGCCCTTTTTGCGAAATAAATTATTATTCAAGTAAAATCGATATACACCTAAGTCTGTTTTTACACGGTAGATTGGTTCCAGAAGAAGCCGTGTAAAAAAAAACCGTGTAAAAAAAGACATTGATCGTATACAAAAATGGGTGATTTGTTCCTAATCTCTAAAACCTATTAAAATTTCTTTACCAAACACGTCTTATTGCATTGACAGTTCACAAAATATTAACACGTTTCAATTGCTCTGACCAGTAAATTTTATTGTATGCACATAAAGGGAATTCCCCTAAATTAGTGCTATTCACATTTGCTTTGACCAGTAAAAATTGCTTGTACGCGCTAAAAGGGAATTCACTTAAATCTTTAAGCTAGTGTTCGCAAACTATCGATAGCACTATCGATACTATCGATGGTTTCAGACTTTTTTCTTTCATAAATACTTTTTTGTGATATGAACATACTTCGCAAAAATTAAATTTGACAAAAAAAATTTAAGTACATAAAATTTCAAATCGTGCTAAATGGAATAAAATCGTGTAAAAAAATTAAAAATATTCAATTTTCAAACCGTGTTATATCAAAACCGTGTAAAAAAAGACCGTGTAAAAACAGACTTAGGTGTATATGCTATCAGTTATTCTTAACCCTTTCCTTCCCATGGTAGCCATATTCACCAAATTCAAATTTGGAATTTCGATGTATAATTTTCGATTTTTCCCCATTCTATGAATTGTATCGCTTAAAAGAAACATTGTTCTGAGCTTTTTCAGCAAAATATGTAGTTTGTTTTTATGGGAACATTGAAAATTGTTAACATTTGTGCAACCGTTCCCGCTCGACAGGGCAGCAGAATTAAATGGCAAAAATGTAATATTGTTCTATGTTTAACAAAGGACACAAAATAACTCTAAAATTCTAACAAATAACTATAAAAACTTGTAAATAACGGACATTTTGTTTTCATATAAAATATGTTTTAATTTTGCTTCATAAAAGCCCAGTGTAGTCTAGTGTAGTATGGCTACCTCCTCCTCGCACCGCCCACTGGAATGTCGAAACCATTTTAAATATGATGCAAAATACTTTTAAATAGTTCTCTCGTTTCAAATAACCAACTTCCAATTTGTTTTTATGGCTATTTCATAATTCGGGAAGGAAAGGGTTAAAAAACTTATTTTATATAATTTCATTTTAATTTAAATTCATTTGTCGACGTGGCGCCAACGTTGCGTACACGAAACACAGATTCGATACTTATCTAGAACACGCATAATGACACCCAGATAATTCACAAACCAATTTTATTTTTTCTTTGCCTTTATGTGAACGTATTTTCATGTTGACCAAAAAAAGAATTAACGTTTGACAATTTTTAGTGTGCGATTCAAAATTTTTCTGAAAAACATGTGTCTACATATACAAGTGTGTGTGTCAGTGTGTGTTTTGTAGGTAGTTGAGATATGGAGGGGAAGAAAGCCTAAGGATATACCTTCCGAACAAAAAAAAATTTATCGCAATACCTCACACACACTGCACATACGAATTTTTTAAATGTTAACGTTGCGTATACGCAACAGAGGAAGGAAATGGGTTAATGACAGTTTTTGGGATCAATGAAATGGTAGAACCAGAGTCAATAAGGAATTTAAGGTGCGTTTTACGATCGTATAGCAATAAGCGGAACTCTTAGGAGTTGGTGGTGCTGTCGCCGGTCGCCTGCACGGGTGACAGCGGCTTTAGTTTTCCGACGGTGCAGGTGCAAGTGGGTGGGGCGACGAACACGGCAACACACATTTTTGCGCTTTGTCGCCAAACTTGCGATGATAATGACATACTCCGTCATGGGCTGGAGAAACAGCGCGAGGACGTGAGCGCAACCGAAAATTGCTGCCTTCTCGGAGCTTTGCAAGGACCTCTTTGTTGACTGCGATGAGCGATGAAAGCGCATCCTTAATTTCGCGTAAGTCCGCGCTGATGGATGGCGAAGGGAGGCGACGAGTACTCTGATCCACGGCCATGACGCCGGTGCCGTTGTAGTTGTCCATAAGCTCATATGCTGAGCGGCTCATCTAATGACGTGACTTTGAAGATCTTCAAGAATGGCAATGGCAAAACCTTCAGGCAATGGCAAAACCTGCAAGTGTGAACGAAAAACTGCCAATCGCCGTTCGGATTCGGCGTTAAACTGTAAGTCCCCTCCCCTCCCTTTTCCAATCCGCTTTAAATGTGTGCTGTAACATATGTTGGCAAAACAGTGTTGCATACACAGTTCAAAAACGGGTGAAATATGTGGTATCACAATGGGCCTTTCAGGCCTCTCTTATAAAGGCAGCCACCGCAACCTAACCTAACCTAACCTAACTCCGACCATAAAAAGTCATCATTCCAAAGAACGACGAGGAATCGACAAACCTGGGTTTTCTTCAACACTTTGGGCTACAGCAGCAATATTCTCAGTTGTTCTTGAGCACGGGTTTTATTCTTCACATCACTAACTTGTCAACAGCTCGAATTTTTCCACCAATTTCTGTATTGCGGTCCGACAAGGTGCTTCACGACGACCCAAAAATGCTTTAGTTTTGCGAACTGTGAGTGCAAGATTTTCACCATTTTTGTAGTGAATTTTAATAATTTCAATGCGTTGTTGAAGCGTGTATCGTTCCATTTTTAGTAATGGCGTAGTTTCTAGTTGTCAAATAATAAAAGCTCGAAAAGTGACAGCTACCGAAATACCGGGTGATTCAAAATAACACCTCTTGTTGGAAAACCCTATATTTCGAAGACAAGTTTGTTTCGACAATTTAAAATTCGGCTTATCGTCTCTACATTGTTGGATTCGTTGCTTCGAATTTTTATTACATTTATCCTATAAATTGGAAATCAAAAAAAGGCAAGCTCGATCCACAACGGAAAAAGAATCAGTTTAAAAAAGAAAAACAGCAATCCAAGTGGCATTTAAAAACCAATTGGGTTTGAACGTTGACAAACCAAAACAAGGTAGTGGAACTTCGAACGATGGCAACAGAGCACGATTATTTTTCGAACATCATGGGAAATCTGCTCAAATTATTGGAATCGATCAAGATATTATTTATCGGTCTTACGTCATATTACAAGCAATTTCATGTGGATATGAAATCGATGTGAACAAATTTAGGCAGTATTGCAAAGAATTAGCTGAAAGGATCGTACATGCATATGATTGGTATTATAGTATATGCCTACCTTAGTGCATAAACTTCTAATTAACGGCCCAGACATCGTTAAACAATCAATACTACCTATAGGCCAAATGTCCGAGGATGCCCAAGAGGCATGTCATAAATTTTTTAACATTTACCGCGTTGCTTACGCAAGAAAAAACTATAGATTTCTGACTTCATCCGATCCTTACATTTCTACTTGCCGAAAATTACCGGTAAAACCACTTAAGTCTTTATCACCTGATACAATCGATTTATTATCAGCTCCATCTGTACATGACGAAGAAAAAGAGCCGGAAAGTTTGAACAGTTCCTCTGCCTCAGAGTCAGAAGCAGACGTAGATGTGGATTCCTACTAAACCAATTTTTTATTATAACATGACCTACCAATTATTTGTAATTAAAAATTTTTTGTATATTTTTATGCTCAATAGAAATAAAGATTGTTATAACAATATTCAAAAATATTTCTTTCCTTATAACATAAAAACTCAAACCACGAATTTTCTTCGATTACAATTTTTTCTTCAAGCATTAGCACAAAATATTTCGGAATATAATTTTTAAAATATTTATTCTTGTAACTGTAAATGTTGTGAATTTACAAAATCCCTATTTTATAATCAACTTTTATTTACAATAAACAAAAATATATATTTTACATTCTACAATGTATACATACAGATCGTTTTCTTAATTTATCCATTTTTGGCTGTATTAGGTGTGGCGATATGATGCTATATTGGACCCGCCATCTTGAATTTCGTAATTCTGACAATGGATTCGTAATTAGCGACCCCAAAAACCACCGAGTACAAGATTTCAGGTCGATCGTTAAAGTTTTTGGACTTTTGGCCGCATCCGAGGCATTCGGCCGCACTGTGCGCCGCTTAGGAACGTCGCCTCCGGTTTTTTTTCGAGCTGTGGCTACTACTTGCCACTCTTTTATTCAACAAAAACAAAACTTAACCTAACAAAGTGAATCCTCAAACGCGACCGTTTTCTAAGGAATTTAAAAATCGAATGAATATGACGCTGCCAGAAACTTCTGACAGCTGTCAGTCCTGCCAAGTCCGGCTGGACGTTTTCGCACTTAGGTAGTCCTGCCAAGCACTGCGGTGGCCACAGGAGCCCCTCCGGAGTGACCTGAGTGTGCACGAAGAGTCACGGATGCTTACTTCCTTTGCCATAAGTACGTGAGTCATTTGGCCACCTAGATTGGCTTGGCTGCGCTAGCGCTGGTTGCAGGCGTCGTTTTTACTACGGGTGCCGTCTTTGTTGCAGGCGTCGTTTTGGTTACGGGCGTCGTTTTTGTTTTAGGCGCAGAGTCGGAAGTGGAACTACTGTCGCTGCTGCCACTGGTGAGCACTACAGGTACTGGGGCAGAGGTTTGCCGTGGCGTCGTCTGTGATTTCGACTCTGGTTGGGCCGGAATCTGTGCACAATTTGCATTTGCTTTTGAATTGTGGGTGCAGTTTTTGTTGCGGGAGCCGTCGTAGTTTCGGGGGCCGATTGCCGCGTTGGTTGCAGGTGTTGCGATGGTTGCAGACACCGTTTTGGTTACGGGTGCGGCTGTTGTTGCGGGTACCGTTTTGCCTGCGGGCAACGCTTTGGTTGCGGGGTTTGCAGGGGTTGCGTTGGTTGCGGGTACCGTTTTGCATGCGGGCAACGCTTTGGTTGCGGGGATTGCAGGGGTTGCGGAATTCGTGTTGTGTTTTAGCAAATCGGCGCCCTCGGGAGCCGCTGCTAATTTTTCACCCGTGAGTCGACGGCTCTTTCCGCCACGGTGTGCCTCGCGTGGTGATATGGTGTTGAATACCGTGGTTGAGTGTCTGGTGTTCGGACGGCCTCCTAACCGTTTCGAATTGTTGTAGTAATCGATGTGCTGGGGAACCGGTGCGCCCTTGAGCCGCCGCTGCAGGTCGGTCGCTGCACCGTGACCGGGCTGCACCCCTCGGATGCACGCGGTGGTGGTTGGTTTCGAGGTTGGCGAAGTTGACGAGTAGCTGGGAGAATTAGGCGAGTAGTTGCGCCGCGTCGGTGCGAATCCAGCTCCCTCCAACAGGGCGGAAACATCACTGAGCGAGCAGCCAATACGGTGCCGGAGGAGCTGTTGTCCAATGTTGCGTGTATTAGCATACTCGAGGATGCTGCGTAGGTCGGTGTGTTGGCACCCTGCGCACTTGACAGTGTCGGAGCCTGGTCGGCGTTCGTCGGGGTCACCAATGTGGCTACTACTTGCCGCTCTTTTATTCAACAAAAACAAAACTTAACCTAACAAAGTGAATGCTCAAACGCGACCGTTTGCTGAGGAATTTAAAAATCGAATGAATATAACGCTGCCAGAAACTTCTGACAGCTGTCAGTCCTGCCAAGTCCGGCTGGACGTTTTCGCACTTAGGTAGTGCTGCCAAGCACTGCGGTGGCCACAGAACATTTCATTTCGTTATAGGCAATTAGCCCTACAGAGCTGTACGGCTTGTTGCCTCTAACGAATATATATGTAATGAAACGCGAGCTTGCACGTTGTAACAACTTCTCTTTTTATTATAAAATGATGCAAACGGAATAACGGTTGCCGGCGCGACTGCAGCGCACGGCCTACTACGATAAAACATTTCGTTGTGTTTAAATTTGCTGAGTTGCTGACAGACAGCATTGCCAGCATTATATTTAGAGAGGGCATTGCCGGCTGCTGCGTTCTCTTCACCTTTAACGTGGATAATTTCGGCGTTGAATTTCGAAATGTAGTCCAGCTGCCTTAGCTGTCTCGAGGAGGCTTTGTCAGCTCGCTGGGAGAAGGCGTAGATGAGAGGACGGTGGTCGGTTTTGATGACAAATTTGCGGCCTTCCAGGTGATGTCGAAAAAACTTTATAGCAGTAAAGACAGCGAGCAGCTCGCGGTCATAAGTACTATATCGTTGTTCAGCTTGGCTGAATTTACGTGAGAAAAATCCCACCGGTCTCCAGACGTTATCTTGCAACTGTTCAAGGGATGCGCCAATTGCAAAGTCCGATGCGTCGGTGGAGAGGGCCAAGGGTGCTGTTGGTGCGATGAATGCATTCCTGGTGGCAGTGGCGATGCTATTTTTACAATCCGCAAAGGCCTTTTCTGCAACAGGTATCCATTCTATCCTCCGCTTGTCCTTCTTCTTGGCGTTCTTCAAATATTCATTAAGCGGGGCCTGAGTCGCTGCTGCTTGTGGGATGCAACGACGGAAATAATTTAGCATACCCAAGAATCGCCTGAGATCGGCGATAGTCTCGGGCTTTGGATACGACACGATGGCATCTACTTTGTCAGCAGGAGGCCAGTACCCATGTTGGTTGACAGTGTAGCCCAGGTACACTAGTTCGGTTTTGCCAAATCTGCACTTTGCGAGATTGATTGAGAGCTTATTCTGGCGTAGAATTTCAAACACGCAGCGGAGATGTTCGGCATACTCAACGGAATTAGAAAATATAAACAGGTAAAACAGGCTGCGTATGGAAGAGACCGTAAGAGGTTGTCCATGTGGCGTTGGAACATTTGGGCAGCGTTGCGGAGGCCCGGTGGCATACCCAGGAACTCGAAAAGTCCAAATGGCGTTGTAACTGCGGTCTTTGGAACATCTTCAGGGGCTACTGGTATCTGATGGTACGCCCGGACGAGGTCGATGGTAGAAAAGATGCATTTTCCGTGTAAGCGCTGGAAAATATCGTCACAATGTGGAACTGGGTAGCGATCAGGAACTGTCTGAGCGTTGAGTCTTTTGTAGTCACCTGTTGATCGCCACCCACCAGACTTCTTGGGCACCATGTGGATGGGGCTCGCCCATGGACTGCTAGATGGGCGTATGACGCCATGATGGAGAAGCAGATCAAAGTCGGCCTTTGCTGCCGATAACTTTTCACCGCATAGCCTCCGAGGGCGCTCAGCTATTGGCGGCCCGCTCGTTACGATATAATGTTTGATAGAAGTGGGGCTATCCACACGTGGTACAGAGCTGGGCAGAGAGAGATTCAAGTACTCCTTGAGGATGGTTGCGAGCATCGGATGCTGTGAAGGGTCTTCAGCCTTTAGCTCCACCGTTGAAACCGACATCTATTTTGCACAGCTGCGCTGGTGTAGAGAGTGTGGTGAGCGGATCGATGAGACGCTGGCTCTTCAGGTCGATAATGAGCCCATATTGTGATAGGAAGTCGGCACCTATGATAGCCGTCTTGACATCAGCAATTGTGAATGCCCATTTAAATGCTCTGCGTAGTCCGAAATTGACTTCGAGGACTTGCTGGCCGTATGTGCGGATCGTAGTGGAGTTGGCAGCGGACAGTGTTAGTTCGTTTACTGAAAGCTTCCTGTTAACCCATTTACGCCCTTTTTGCGAAATAAATTATTATTAATATATATGCTATCAGTTATTCTTAAAAAACGTATTTTATATAATTTCATTTTAATTTAAATTCATTTGTCGACGTGGCGCCAACGTTGCGTACACGAAACACAGATTCGATACCTATCTAGAACACGCATAATGACACCCAGATAATTCACAAACCAATTTTATTTTTTCTTTGCCTTTATGTGAACGTATTTTCATGTCGACCAAAAAAAGAATTAACGTTTGACAATTTTTAGTGTGCGATTCAAAATTTGTCTGAAAAACATGTGTCTACATATACAAGTGTGTGTGTCAGTGTGTGTTTTGTAGGTAGTTGAGATATGGAGGGGAAGAAAGCCTAAGGATATACCTTCCGAACAAAAAAAAATGTATCGCAATACCTCACACACACTGCACATACGAATTTTTTAAATAGTAACGTTGCGTATACGCAACAGAGGAAGGAAATGGGTTAATGACAGTTTTTGGGATCAATGAAATGGTAGAACCAGAGTCAATAAGGAATTTAAGGTGCGTTTTACGATCGTATAGCAATAGGCGGAACTCTTAGGAGTGCTGGTGGTGCTGTCGCCGGTCGCCTGCACGGGTGACAGCGGCTTTAGTTTTCCGACGGTGCAGGTGCAAGTGGGTGGGGCGACGAACACGGCAACACACACATTATTTGCGCTTTGTCGCCAAACTTGCGATGATAATGACATACTCCGTCATGGGCTGGAGAAACAAAAAACAGAAAATTGCTGCCTTCTCGGAGCTTTGCAAGGACCTCTTTGTTGACTGCGATGAGCGATGAAAGCGCATCCTTAATTTCGCGTAAGTCCGCGCTGATGGATGGCGAAGGGAGGCGACGAGTACTCTGATCCACGGCCATGACGCCGGTGCCGTTGTAGTTGTCCATAAGCTCATTTGCTGCAGCGGCTAGCTCATCTAATGACGTGACTTTGAAGATCTTCAAGAATGGCAATGGCAAAACCTTCAGGCAATGGTAAAACCTGCAAGTGTGAACGAAAAACTGCCAATCGCCGTTCGGATTCGGCGTTAAACTGTAAGTCCCCTCCCCTCCCTTTTCCAATCCGCTTTAAATGTGTGCTGTAACATATGTTGGCAAAACAGTGTTGCATACACAGTTCAAAAACGGGTGAAATATGTGGTATCACAATGGGCCTTTCAGGCCTCTCTTATAAAGGCAGCCACCGCAACCTAACCTAACCTAACCTAACTCCGACCATAAAAAGTCATCATTCCAAAGAACGACGAGGAATCGACAAACCTGGGTTTTCTTCAACACTTTGGGCTACAGCAGCAATATTCTCAGTTGTTCTTGAGCACGGGTTTTATTCTTCACATCACTAACTTGTCAACAGCTCGAATTTTTCCACCAATTTCTGTATTGCGGTCCGACAAGGTGCTTCACGACGACCCAAAAATGCTTTAGTTTTGCGAACTGTGAGTGCAAGATTTTCACCATTTTTGTAGTGAATTTTAATAATTTCAATGCGTTGTTGAAGCGTGTATCGTTCCATTTTTAGTAATGGCGTAGTTTCTAGTTGTCAAATAATAAAAGCTCGAAAAGTGACAGCTACCGAAATACCGGGTGATTCAAAATAACACCTCTTGTTGGAAAACCCTATATTTCGAAGACAAGTTTGTTTCGACAATTTAAAATTCGGCTTATCGTCTCTACATTGTTAGATTCGTTGCTTCGAATTTTTATTACATTTATCCTATAAATTGGAAATCAAAAAAAGGCAAGCTCGATCCACAACGGAAAAAGAATCAGTTTAAAAAAGAAAAACAGCAATCCAAGTGGCATTTAAAAACCAATTGGGTTTGAACGTTGACAAACCAAAACAAGGTAGTGGAACTTCGAACGATGGCAACAGAGCACGATTATTTTTCGAACATCATGGGAAATCTGCTCAAATTATTGGAATCGATCAAGATATTATTTATCGGTCTTACGTAATATTACAAGCAATTTCATGTGGATATGAAATCGATGTGAACAAATTTAGGCAGTATTGCAAAGAATTAGCTGAAAGGATCGTACATGCATATGATTGGTATAACATGCCTACCTTAGTGCATAAACTTCTAATTCACGGCCCAGACATCGTTAAACAATCAATACTACCTATAGGCCAAATGTCCGAGGATGCCCAAGAGGCATGTCATAAATTTTTTAACATTTACCGCGTTGCTTATGCAAGAAAAAACTATCGGCAAAAAACGATGGAGGACGTTTTCAAAAGATTTCTGATTTCATCCGATCCTTACATTTCTACTTGCCGAAAATTACCGGTAAAACCACTTAAGTCTTTATCACCTGATACAATCGATTTATTATCAGCTCCATCTGTACATGACGAAGAAAAAGAGCCGGAAAGTTTGAACAGTTCCTCTGCCTCAGAGTCAGAAGCAGACGTAGATGTGGATTCCTACTAAACCAATTTTTTATTATAACATGACCTACCAATTATTTGTAATTAAAAATTTTTTGTATATTTTTATGCTCAATAGAAATAAAGATTGTTATAACAATATTCAAAAATATTTCTTTCCTTATAACATAAAAACTCAAACCACGAATTTTCTTCGATTACAATTTTTTCTTCAAGCATTAGCACAAAATATTTCGGAATATAATTTTTAAAATATTTATTCTTGTAACTGTAAATGTTGTGAATTTACAAAATCCCTATTTTATAATCAACTTTTATTTACAATAAACAAAAATATATATTTTACATTCTACAATGTATACATACAGATCGTTTTCTTAATTTATCCATTTTTGGCTGTATTAGGTGTGGCGATATGATGCTATATTGGACCCGCCATCTTGAATTTCGTAATTCTGACAATGGATTCGTAATTAGCGACCCCAAAAACCACCGAGTACAAGATTTCAGGTCGATCGTTAAAGTTTTTGGACTTTTGGCCGCATCCGAGGCATTCGGCCGCACTGTGCGCCGCTTAGGAACGTCGCCTCCGGTTTTTTTTCGAGCTGTGGCTACTACTTGCCACTCTTTTATTCAACAAAAACAAAACTTAACCTAACAAAGTGAATCCTCAAACGCGACCGTTTTCTAAGGAATTTAAAAATCGAATGAATATGACGCTGCCAGAAACTTCTGACAGCTGTCAGTCCTGCCAAGTCCGGCTGGACGTTTTCGCACTTAGGTAGTCCTGCCAAGCACTGCGGTGGCCACAGGAGCCCCTCCGGAGTGACCTGAGTGTGCACGAAGAGTCACGGATGCTTACTTCCTTTGCCATAAGTACGTGAGTCATTTGGCCACCTAGATTGGCTTGGCTGCGCTAGCGCTGGTTGCAGGCGTCGTTTTTACTACGGGTGCCGTCTTTGTTGCAGGCGTCGTTTTGGTTACGGGCGTCGTTTTTGTTTTAGGCGCAGAGTCGGAAGTGGAACTACTGTCGCTGCTGCCACTGGTGAGCACTACAGGTACTGGGGCAGAGGTTTGCCGTGGCGTCGTCTGTGATTTCGACTCTGGTTGGGCCGGAATCTGTGCACAATTTGCATTTGCTTTTGAATTGTGGGTGCAGTTTTTGTTGCGGGAGCCGTCGTAGTTTCGGGGGCCGATTGCCGCGTTGGTTGCGGGTTTCGTGTTGGTTGCAGGTGTTGCGATGGTTGCAGACACCGTTTTGGTTACGGGTGCGGCTGTTGTTGCGGGTACCGTTTTGCCTGCGGGCAACGCTTTGGTTGCGGGGTTTGCAGGGGTTGCGTTGGTTACGGGTACCGTTTTGCATGCGGGCAACGCTTTGGTTGCGGGGATTGCAGGGGTTGCGGAATTCGTGTTGTGTTTTAGCAAATCGGCGCCCTCGGGAGCCGCTGCTAATTTTTCACCCGTGAGTCGACGGCTCTTTCCGCCACGGTGTGCCTCGCGTGGTGATATGGTGTTGAATACCGTGGTTGAGTGTCTGGTGTTCGGACGGCCTCCTAACCGTTTCGAATTGTTGTAGTAATCGATGTGCTGGGGAACCGGTGCGCCCTTGAGCCGCCGCTGCAGGTCGGTCGCTGCACCGTGACCGGGCTGCACCCCTCGGATGCACGCGGTGGTGGTTGGTTTCGAGGTTGGCGAAGTTGACGAGTAGCTGGGAGAATTAGGCGAGTAGTTGCGCCGCGTCGGTGCGAATCCAGCTCCCTCCAACAGGGCGGAAACATCACTGAGCGAGCAGCCAATACGGTGCCGGAGGAGCTGTTGTCCAATGTTGCGTGTATTAGCATACTCGAGGATGCTGCGTAGGTCGGTGTGTTGGCACCCTGCGCACTTGACAGTGTCGGAGCCTGGTCGGCGTTCGTCGGGGTCACCAATGTGGCTACTACTTGCCGCTCTTTTATTCAATAAAAACAAAACTTAACCTAACAAAGTGAATGCTCAAACGCGACCGTTTGCTGAGGAATTTAAAAATCGAATGAATATAACGCTGCCAGAAACTTCTGACAGCTGTCAGTCCTGCCAAGTCCGGCTGGACGTTTTCGCACTTAGGTAGTGCTGCCAAGCACTGCGGTGGCCACAGAACATTTCATTTCGTTATAGGCAATTAGCCCTACAGAGCTGTACGGCTTGTTGCCTCTAACGAATATATATGTAATGAAACGCGAGCTTGCACGTTGTAACAACTTCTCTTTTTATTATAAAATGATGCAAACGGAATAACGGTTGCCGGCGCGACTGCAGCGCACGGCCTACTACGATAAAACATTTCGTTGTGTTTAAATTTGCTGAGTTGCTGACAGACAGCATTGCCAGCATTATATTTAGAGAGGGCATTGCCGGCTGCTGCGTTCTCTTCACCTTTAACGTGGATAATTTCGGCGTTGAATTTCGAAATGTAGTCCAGCTGCCTTAGCTGTCTCGAGGAGGCTTTGTCAGCTCGCTGGGAGAAGGCGTAGATGAGAGGACGGTGGTCGGTTTTGATGACAAATTTGCGGCCTTCCAGGTGATGTCGAAAAAACTTTATAGCAGTAAAGACAGCGAGCAGCTCGCGGTCATAAGTACTATATCGTTGTTCAGCTTGGCTGAATTTACGTGAGAAAAATCCCACCGGTCTCCAGACGTTATCTTGCAACTGTTCAAGGGATGCGCCAATTGCAAAGTCCGATGCGTCGGTGGAGAGGGCCAAGGGTGCTGTTGGTGCGATGAATGCGTTCCTGGTGGCAGTGGCGATGCTATTTTTACAATCCGCAAAGGCCTTTTCTGCAACAGGTATCCATTCTATCCTCCGCTTGTCCTTCTTCTTGGCGTTCTTCAAATATTCATTAAGCGGGGCCTGAGTCGCTGCTGCTTGTGGGATGCAACGACGGAAATAATTTAGCATACCCAAGAATCGCCTGAGATCGGCGATAGTCTCGGGCTTTGGATACGACACGATGGCATCTACTTTGTCAGCAGGAGGCCAGTACCCATGTTGGTTGACAGTGTAGCCCAGGTACACTAGTTCGGTTTTGCCAAATCTGCACTTCGCGAGATTGATTGAGAGCTTATTCTGGCGTAGAATTTCAAACACGCAGCGGAGATGTTCGGCATACTCCTCAACGGAATTAGAAAATATGATCAGGTCGTCGATAAAACAGGCTGCGTATGGAAGAGACCGTAAGAGGTTGTCCATGTGGCGTTGGAACATTTGGGCAGCGTTGCGGAGGCCCGGTGGCATACCCAGGAACTCGAAAAGTCCAAATGGCGTTGTAACTGCGGTCTTTGGAACATCTTCAGGGGCTACTGGTATCTGATGGTACGCCCGGACGAGGTCGATGGTAGAAAAGATGCATTTTCCGTGTAAGCGCTGGAAAATATCGTCACAATGTGGAACTGGGTAGCGATCAGGAACTGTCTGAGCGTTGAGTCTTTTGTAGTCACCTGTTGATCGCCACCCACCAGACTTCTTGGGCACCATGTGGATGGGGCTCGCCCATGGACTGCTAGATGGGCGTATGACGCCATGATGGAGAAGCAGATCAAAGTCGGCCTTTGCTGCCGATAACTTTTCACCGCATAGCCTCCGAGGGCGCTCAGCTATTGGCGGCCCGCTCGTTACGATATAATGTTTGATAGAAGTGGGGCTATCCACACGTGGTGCAGAGCTGGGCAGAGAGAGACTCAAGTATTCCTTGAGGATGGTTGCGAGCATCGGATGCTGTGAAGGGTCTTCAGCCTTTAGCTCCACCGTTGAAACCGACATCTATTTTGCACAGCTGCGCTGGTGTAGAGAGTGTGGTGAGCGGGTCGATGAGACGCTGGCTCTTCAGGTCGATAATGAACCCATATTGTGATAGGAAGTCGGCACCTATGATAGCCGTCTTGACATCAGCAATTGTGAATGCCCATTTAAATGCTCTGCGTAGTCCGAAATTGACTTCGAGGACTTGCTGGCCGTCTGTGCGGATCGTAGTGGAGTTGGCAGCGGACAGTGTTAGTTCGTTTACTGAAAGCTTCCTGTTAACCCATTTACGCCCTTTTTGCGAAATAAATTATTATTAATATATATGCTATCAGTTATTCTTAAAAAACTTATTTTATATAATTTCATTTTAATTTAAATTCATTTGTCGACGTGGCGCCAACGTTGCGTACACGAAACACAGATTCGATACTTATCTAGAACACGCATAATGACACCCAGATAATTCACAAACCAATTTTATTTTTTCTTTGCCTTTATGTCACGCGATTTCCCGCTGGGCTAGATCGGATCTTGGTCATTCCAGGATTCTTATTGAGGACTGCTCGATGCCCACCGGCATCGACCTCATTAGCTCCCCTATCAAGCCTGATTACGGCTTTACTATACGCATCCCTCATAGAGATGAATGGACAGGTAACGAACTAGCGACCGATGACTCCATCAACTTCTTTACCGACGGCTCCAAATTGGACAACAAGGTTGGCTGCGGGATTTTCTGCAGCCAACTGGGGCTTCGACTCTCCTTCCGCTTGCCTGATCACTGCAGTGTCTTCCAGGCGGAGGTAATGGCCATATATCAGGCCTCCATCTGGCTTACTCGCGACAGCGCACACAGGGCAGATATCCATATTTACTCAGACAGTCAGGCAGCTATCAAGGCGCTCGCAAGGGCGACCACCTCATCTAAGCTGGTCCTGGACTGCCGTGAGTCTCTAAACGCCTTAGCCAGACGCTCCAATGTCTCACTACTCTGGGTGCCAGGGCACAGGGGCATCGTAGGTAACTGCGAGGCGGACGAATTAGCCAGAGCGGGTACGTTGCTCTCTGGTGCTTCGTCCTTCCTCGCTGTTGGAGCTCCTCTTGCATCAGTTAAACTGATGCTCAAGCAGTTTTACTATAAAATAGCAAACGATTTGTGGTCTGAGGAACAGACCTGCAACATCTCCCGACAAACCTGGCCAACTTTCAACCTGAAACGGACAAATCAGCTGCTCAACCTCAGTCGTCACTCGATAAGTTTAACGGTATCGGTGCTTACGGGACACTGTATCATGGGTAAGCACGCTGAAAGACTGGGTCTGCAATCCAACGACCTATGTCGAGGATGCGGCTCTGAGGAGGAGGACGAAACCGTTCTCCACCTGCTATGTCAATGTCCTTCTTTAGCCAGAAGAAGATTTAAATTCCTCGGCTCAGCCTTTTTCGATAGTCTAACTGGACTATCTCCTCTGAATATCAGGGACATAGCCAGATTCATCATGGAATCTTCATGGTTCCAGGCGCGTTAAGGGGGAGTCGCGCCATACACTGTGGTATCACAACGGGCCAATAGTTGTGCCTACGTGAGCTTTTTCACACTGAAGGCTGCCACTCCAACCTAACCTAACCTAACCTTGCCTTTATGTGAACGTATTTTCATGTCGACCAAAAAAAGAATTAACGTTTGACAATTTTTAGTGTGCGATTCAAAATTTGCTCGAATTTTTACACCAATTTCTGTATTGCGGTCCGACAAGGTGCTTCACGACGACCCAAAAATGCTTTAGTTTTGCGAACTGTGAGTGCAAGATTTTCACCATTTTTGTAGTGAATTTTAATAATTTCAATGCGTTGTTGAAGCGTGTATCGTTCCATTTTTAGTAATGGCGTAGTTTCTAGTTGTCAAATAATAAAAGCTCGAAAAGTGACAGCTACCGAAATACCGGGTGATTCAAAATAACACCTCTTGTTGGAAAACCCTATATTTCGAAGACAAGTTTGTTTCGACAATTTAAAATTCGGCTTATCGTCTCTACATTGTTAGATTCGTTGCTTCGAATTTTTATTACATTTATCCTATAAATTGGAAATCAAAAAAAGGCAAGCTCGATCCACAACGGAAAAAGAATCAGTTTAAAAAAGAAAAACAGCAATCCAAGTGGCATTTAAAAACCAATTGGGTTTGAACGTTGACAAACCAAAACAAGGTAGTGGAACTTCGAACGATGGCAACAGAGCACGATTATTTTTCGAACATCATGGGAAATCTGCTCAAATTATTGGAATCGATCAAGATATTATTTATCGGTCTTACGTAATATTACAAGCAATTTCATGTGGATATGAAATCGATGTGAACAAATTTAGGCAGTATTGCAAAGAATTAGCTGAAAGGATCGTACATGCATATGATTGGTATAACATGCCTACCTTAGTGCATAAACTTCTAATTCACGGCCCAGACATCGTTAAACAATCAATACTACCTATAGGCCAAATGTCCGAGGATGCCCAAGAGGCATGTCATAAATTTTTTAACATTTACCGCGTTGCTTATGCAAGAAAAAACTATCGGCAAAAAACGATGGAGGACGTTTTCAAAAGATTTCTGATTTCATCCGATCCTTACATTTCTACTTGCCGAAAATTACCGGTAAAACCACTTAAGTCTTTATCACCTGATACAATCGATTTATTATCAGCTCCATCTGTACATGACGAAGAAAAAGAGCCGGAAAGTTTGAACAGTTCCTCTGCCTCAGAGTCAGAAGCAGACGTAGATGTGGATTCCTACTAAACCAATTTTTTATTATAACATGACCTACCAATTATTTGTAATTAAAAATTTTTTGTATATTTTTATGCTCAATAGAAATAAAGATTGTTATAACAATATTCAAAAATATTTCTTTCCTTATAACATAAAAACTCAAACCACGAATTTTCTTCGATTACAATTTTTTCTTCAAGCATTAGCACAAAATATTTCGGAATATAATTTTTAAAATATTTATTCTTGTAACTGTAAATGTTGTGAATTTACAAAATCCCTATTTTATAATCAACTTTTATTTACAATAAACAAAAATATATATTTTACATTCTACAATGTATACATACAGATCGTTTTCTTAATTTATCCATTTTTGGCTGTATTAGGTGTGGCGATATGATGCTATATTGGACCCGCCATCTTGAATTTCGTAATTCTGACAATGGATTCGTAATTAGCGACCCCAAAAACCACCGAGTACAAGATTTCAGGTCGATCGTTAAAGTTTTTGGACTTTTGGCCGCATCCGAGGCATTCGGCCGCACTGTGCGCCGCTTAGGAACGTCGCCTCCGGTTTTTTTTCGAGCTGTGGCTACTACTTGCCACTCTTTTATTCAACAAAAACAAAACTTAACCTAACAAAGTGAATCCTCAAACGCGACCGTTTTCTAAGGAATTTAAAAATCGAATGAATATGACGCTGCCAGAAACTTCTGACAGCTGTCAGTCCTGCCAAGTCCGGCTGGACGTTTTCGCACTTAGGTAGTCCTGCCAAGCACTGCGGTGGCCACAGGAGCCCCTCCGGAGTGACCTGAGTGTGCACGAAGAGTCACGGATGCTTACTTCCTTTGCCATAAGTACGTGAGTCATTTGGCCACCTAGATTGGCTTGGCTGCGCTAGCGCTGGTTGCAGGCGTCGTTTTTACTACGGGTGCCGTCTTTGTTGCAGGCGTCGTTTTGGTTACGGGCGTCGTTTTTGTTTTAGGCGCAGAGTCGGAAGTGGAACTACTGTCGCTGCTGCCACTGGTGAGCACTACAGGTACTGGGGCAGAGGTTTGCCGTGGCGTCGTCTGTGATTTCGACTCTGGTTGGGCCGGAATCTGTGCACAATTTGCATTTGCTTTTGAATCGTGGGTGCAGTTTTTGTTGCGGGAGCCGTCGTAGTTTCGGGGGCCGATTGCCGCGTTGGTTGCGGGTTTCGTGTTGGTTGCAGGTGTTGCGATGGTTGCAGACACCGTTTTGGTTACGGGTGCGGCTGTTGTTGCGGGTACCGTTTTGCCTGCGGGCAACGCTTTGGTTGCGGGGTTTGCAGGGGTTGCGTTGGTTGCGGGTACCGTTTTGCATGCAGGCAACGCTTTGGTTGCGGGGATTGCAGGGGTTGCGGAATTCGTGTTGTGTTTTAGCAAATCGGCGCCCTCGGGAGCCGCTGCTAATTTTTCACCCGCGAGTCGACGGCTCTTTTCGCCACGGTGTGCCTCGTGCGGTGATATGGTGTTGAATGCCGTGGTTGAGTGTCTGGTGTTCGGACGGCCTCCTAACCGTTTCGAATTGTTATAGTAATCGATGTGCTGGGGAACCGGTGCGCCCTTGAGCCGCCGCTGCAGGTCGGTCGCTGCACCGTGACCGGGCTGCACCCCTCGGATGCACGCGGTGGTGGTTGGTTTCGAGGTTGGCGAAGTTGACGAGTAGCTGGGAGAATTAGGCGAGTAGTTGCGCCGCGTCGGTGCGAATCCAGCTCCCTCCAACAGGGCGGAAACATCACTGAGCGAGCAGCCAATACGGTGCCGGAGGAGCTGTTGTCCAATGTTGTGTGTATTAGCATACTCGAGGATGCTGCGTAGGTCGGTGTGTTGGCACCCTGCGCACTTGACAGTGTCGGAGCCTGGTCGGCGTTCGTCGGGGTCACCAATGTGGCTACTACTTGCCGCTCTTTTATTCAACAAAAACAAAACTTAACCTAACAAAGTGAATGCTCAAACGCGACCGTTTGCTGAGGAATTTAAAAATCGAATGAATATAACGCTGCCAGAAACTTCTGACAGCTGTCAGTCCTGCCAAGTCCGGCTGGACGTTTTCGCACTTAGGTAGTGCTGCCAAGCACTGCGGTGGCCACAGAACATTTCATTTCGTTATAGGCAATTAG
This sequence comes from Melieria omissa, assembly GCA_963971225.1. Classification (NCBI taxonomy): domain Eukaryota; kingdom Metazoa; phylum Arthropoda; class Insecta; order Diptera; family Ulidiidae; genus Melieria; species Melieria omissa. The sequence continues at coordinate 47,919,339 of OZ020269.1, read as the reverse complement.
CCCTACAGAGCTGTACGGCTTGTTGCCTCTAACGAATATATATGTAATGAAACGCGAGCTTGCACGTTGTAACAACTTCTCTTTTTATTATAAAATGATGCAAACGGAATAACGGTTGCCGGCGCGACTGCAGCGCACGGCCTACTACGATAAAACATTTCGTTGTGTTTAAATTTGCTGAGTTGCTGACAGACAGCATTGCCAGCATTATATTTAGAGAGGGCATTGCCGGCTGCTGCGTTCTCTTCACCTTTAACGTGGATAATTTCGGCGTTGAATTTCGAAATGTAGTCCAGCTGCCTTAGCTGTCTCGAGGAGGCTTTGTCAGCTCGCTGGGAGAAGGCGTAGATGAGAGGACGGTGGTCGGTTTTGATGACAAATTTGCGGCCTTCCAGGTGATGTCGAAAAAACTTTATAGCAGTAAAGACAGCGAGCAGCTCGCGGTCATAAGTACTATATCGTTGTTCAGCTTGGCTGAATTTACGTGAGAAAAATCCCACCGGTCTCCAGACGTTATCTTGCAACTGTTCAAGGGATGCGCCAATTGCAAAGTCCGATGCGTCGGTGGAGAGGGCCAAGGGTGCTGTTGGTGCGATGAATGCGTTCCTGGTGGCAGTGGCGATGCTATTTTTACAATCCGCAAAGGCCTTTTCTGCAACAGGTATCCATTCTATCCTCCGCTTGTCCTTCTTCTTGGCGTTCTTCAAATATTCATTAAGCGGGGCCTGAGTCGCTGCTGCTTGTGGGATGCAACGACGGAAATAATTTAGCATACCCAAGAATCGCCTGAGATCGGCGATAGTCTCGGGCTTTGGATACGACACGATGGCATCTACTTTGTCAGCAGGAGGCCAGTACCCATGTTGGTTGACAGTGTAGCCCAGGTACACTAGTTCGGTTTTGCCAAATCTGCACTTCGCGAGATTGATTGAGAGCTTATTCTGGCGTAGAATTTCAAACACGCAGCGGAGATGTTCGGCATACTCCTCAACGGAATTAGAAAATATGATCAGGTCGTCGATAAAACAGGCTGCGTATGGAAGAGACCGTAAGAGGTTGTCCATGTGGCGTTGGAACATTTGGGCAGCGTTGCGGAGGCCCGGTGGCATACCCAGGAACTCGAAAAGTCCAAATGGCGTTGTAACTGCGGTCTTTGGAACATCTTCAGGGGCTACTGGTATCTGATGGTACGCCCGGACGAGGTCGATGGTAGAAAAGATGCATTTTCCGTGTAAGCGCTGGAAAATATCGTCACAATGTGGAACTGGGTAGCGATCAGGAACTGTCTGAGCGTTGAGTCTTTTGTAGTCACCTGTTGATCGCCACCCACCAGACTTCTTGGGCACCATGTGGATGGGGCTCGCCCATGGACTGCTAGATGGGCGTATGACGCCATGATGGAGAAGCAGATCAAAGTCGGCCTTTGCTGCCGATAACTTTTCACCGCATAGCCTCCGAGGGCGCTCAGCTATTGGCGGCCCGCTCGTTACGATATAATGTTTGATAGAAGTGGGGCTATCCACACGTGGTGCAGAGCTGGGCAGAGAGAGACTCAAGTATTCCTTGAGGATGGTTGCGAGCATCGGATGCTGTGAAGGGTCTTCAGCCTTTAGCTCCACCGTTGAAACCGACATCTATTTTGCACAGCTGCGCTGGTGTAGAGAGTGTGGTGAGCGGGTCGATGAGACGCTGGCTCTTCAGGTCGATAATGAGCCCATATTGTGATAGGAAGTCGGCACCTATGATAGCCGTCTTGACATCAGCAATTGTGAATGCCCATTTAAATGCTCTGCGTAGTCCGAAATTGACTTCGAGGACTTGCTGGCCGTATGTGCGGATCGTAGTAGAGTTGGCAGCGGACAGTGTTAGTTCGTTTACTGAAAGCTTCCTGTTAACCCATTTACGCCCTTTTTGCGAAATAAATTATTATTAATATATATGCTATCAGTTATTCTTAAAAAACTTATTTTATATAATTTCATTTTAATTTAAATTCATTTGTCGACGTGGCGCCAACGTTGCGTACACGAAACACAGATTCGATACTTATCTAGAACACGCATAATGACACCCAGATAATTCACAAACCAATTTTATTTTTTCTTTGCCTTTATGTGAACGTATTTTCATGTCGACCAAAAAAAGAATTAACGTTTGACAATTTTTAGTGTGCGATTCAAAATTTGTCTGAAAAACATGTGTCTACATATACAAGTGTGTGTGTCAGTGTGTGTTTTGTAGGTAGTTGAGATATGGAGGGGAAGAAAGCCTAAGGATATACCTTCCGAACAAAAAAAAATGTATCGCAATACCTCACACACACTGCACATACGAATTTTTTAAATAGTAACGTTGCGTATACGCAACAGAGGAAGGAAATGGGTTAATGACAGTTTTTGGGATCAATGAAATGGTAGAACCAGAGTCAATAAGGAATTTAAGGTGCGTTTTACGATCGTATAGCAATAGGCGGAACTCTTAGGAGTGCTGGTGGTGCTGTCGCCGGTCGCCTGCACGGGTGACAGCGGCTTTAGTTTTCCGACGGTGCAGGTGCAAGTGGGTGGGGCGACGAACACGGCAACACACATTTTTGCGCTTTGTCGCCAAACTTGCGATGATAATGACATACTCCGTCATGGGCTGGAGAAACAAAAAACAGAAAATTGCTGCCTTCTCGGAGCTTTGCAAGGACCTCTTTGTTGACTGCGATGAGCGATGAAAGCGCATCCTTAATTTCGCGTAAGTCCGCGCTGATGGATGGCGAAGGGAGGCGACGAGTACTCTGATCCACGGCCATGACGCCGGTGCCGTTGTAGTTGTCCATAAGCTCATCTGCTGCAGCGGCTAGCTCATCTAATGACGTGACTTTGAAAATCTTCAAGAATGGCAATGGCAAAACCTTCAGGCAATGGCAAAACCTGCAAGTGTGAACGAAAAACTGCCAATCGCCGTTCGGATTCGGCGTTAAACTGTAAGTCCCCTCCCCTCCCTTTTCCAATCCGCTTTAAATGTGTGCTGTAACATATGTTGGCAAAACAGTGTTGCATACACAGTTCAAAAACGGGTGAAATATGTGGTATCACAATGGGCCTTTCAGGCCTCTCTTATAAAGGCAGCCACCGCAACCTAACCTAACCTAACTCCGACCATAAAAAGTCATCATTCCAAAGAACGACGAGGAATCGACAAACCTGGGTTTTCTTCAACACTTTGGGCTACAGCAGCAATATTCTCAGTTGTTCTTGAGCGACGTGCACGGGTTTTATTCTTCACATCACTAACTTGTCCCAACAGCTCGAATTTTTCCACCAATTTCTGTATTGCGGTCCGACAAGGTGCTTCACGACGACCCAAAAATGCTTTAGTTTTGCGAACTGTGAGTGCAAGATTTTCACCATTTTTGTAGTGAATTTTAATAATTTCAATGCGTTGTTGAAGCGTGTATCGTTCCATTTTTAGTAATGGCGTAGTTTCTAGTTGTCAAATAATAAAAGCTCGAAAAGTGACAGCTACCGAAATACCGGGTGATTCAAAATAACACCTCTTGTTGGAAAACCCTATATTTCGAAGACAAGTTTGTTTCGACAATTTAAAATTCGGCTTATCGTCTCTACATTGTTAGATTCGTTGCTTCGAATTTTTATTACATTTATCCTATAAATTGGAAATCAAAAAAAGGCAAGCTCGATCCACAACGGAAAAAGAATCAGTTTAAAAAAGAAAAACAGCAATCCAAGTGACATTTAAAAACCAATTGGGTTTGAACGTTGACAAACCAAAACAAGGTAGTGGAACTTCGAACGATGGCAACAGAGCACGATTATTTTTCGAACATCATGGGAAATCTGCTCAAATTATTGGAATCGATCAAGATATTATTTATCGGTCTTACGTAATATTACAAGCAATTTCATGTGGATATGAAATCGATGTGAACAAATTTAGGCAGTATTGCAAAGAATTAGCTGAAAGGATCGTACATGCATATGATTGGTATAACATGCCTACCTTAGTGCATAAACTTCTAATTCACGGCCCAGACATCGTTAAACAATCAATACTACCTATAGGCCAAATGTCCGAGGATGCCCAAGAGGCATGTCATAAATTTTTTAACATTTACCGCGTTGCTTATGCAAGAAAAAACTATCGGCAAAAAACGATGGAGGACGTTTTCAAAAGATTTCTGATTTCATCCGATCCTTACATTTCTACTTGCCGAAAATTACCGGTAAAACCACTTAAGTCTTTATCACCTGATACAATCGATTTATTATCAGCTCCATCTGTACATGACGAAGAAAAAGAGCCGGAAAGTTTGAACAGTTCCTCTGCCTCAGAGTCAGAAGCAGACGTAGATGTGGATTCCTACTAAACCAATTTTTTATTATAACATGACCTACCAATTATTTGTAATTAAAAATTTTTTGTATATTTTTATGCTCAATAGAAATAAAGATTGTTATAACAATATTCAAAAATATTTCTTTCCTTATAACATAAAAACTCAAACCACGAATTTTCTTCGATTACAATTTTTTCTTCAAGCATTAGCACAAAATATTTCGGAATATAATTTTTAAAATATTTATTCTTGTAACTGTAAATGTTGTGAATTTACAAAATCCCTATTTTATAATCAACTTTTATTTACAATAAACAAAAATATATATTTTACATTCTACAATGTATACATACAGATCGTTTTCTTAATTTATCCATTTTTGGCTGTATTAGGTGTGGCGATATGATGCTATATTGGACCCGCCATCTTAAATTTCGTAATTCTGACAATGGATTCGTAATTAGCGACCCCAAAAACCACCGAGTACAAGATTTCAGGTCGATCGTTAAAGTTTTTGGACTTTTGGCCGCATCCGAGGCATTCGGCCGCACTGTGCGCCGCTTAGGAACGTCGCCTCCGGTTTTTTTTTCGAGCTGTGGCTACTACTTGCCACTCTTTTATTCAACAAAAACAAAACTTAACCTAACAAAGTGAATCCTCAAACGCGACCGTTTTCTAAGGAATTTAAAAATCGAATGAATATGACGCTGCCAGAAACTTCTGACAGCTGTCAGTCCTGCCAAGCACTGCGGTGGCCACAGGAGCCCCTCCGGAGTGACCTGAGTGTGCACGAAGAGTCACGGATGCTTACTTCCTTTGCCATAAGTACGTGAGTCATTTGGCCACCTAGATTGGCTTGGCTGCGCTAGCGCTGGTTGCAGGCGTCGTTTTTACTACGGGTGCCGTCTTTGTTGCAGGCGTCGTTTTGGTTACGGGCGTCGTTTTTGTTTTAGGCGCAGAGTCGGAAGTGGAACTACTGTCGCTGCTGCCACTGGTGAGCACTACAGGTACTGGGGCAGAGGTTTGCCGTGGCGTCGTCTGTGATTTCGACTCTGGTTGGGCCGGAATCTGTGCACAATTTGCATTTGCTTTTGAATTGTGGGTGCAGTTTTTGTTGCGGGAGCCGTCGTAGTTTCGGGGGCCGATTGCCGCGTTGGTTGCGGGTTTCGTGTTGGTTGCAGGTGTTGCGATGGTTGCAGATACCGTTTTGGTTACGGGTGTGGCTGTTGTTGCGGGTACCGTTTTGCCTGCGGGCAACGCTTTGGTTGCGGGGTTTGCAGGGGTTGCGTTGGTTGCGGGTACCGTTTTGCATGCGGGCAACGCTTTGGTTGCGGGGATTGCAGGGGTTGCGGAATTCGTGTTGTGTTTTAGCAAATCGGCGCCCTCGGGAGCCGCTGCTAATTTTTCACCCGCGAGTCGACGGCTCTTTTCGCCACGGTGTGCCTCGTGCGGTGATATGGTGTTGAATGCCGTGGTTGAGTGTCTGGTGTTCGGACGGCCTCCTAACCGTTTCGAATTGTTATAGTAATCGATGTGCTGGGGAACCGGTGCGCCCTTGAGCCGCCGCTGCAGGTCGGTCGCTGCACCGTGACCGGGCTGCACCCCTCGGATGCACGCGGTGGTGGTTGGTTTCGAGGTCGGCGAAGTTGACGAGTAGCTGGGAGAATTAGGCGAGTAGTTGCGCCGCGTCGGTGCGAATCCAGCTCCCTCCAACAGGGCGGAAACATCACTGCGCGAGCAGCCAATACGGTGCCGGAGGAGCTGTTGTCCAATGTTGTGTGTATTAGCATACTCGAGGATGCTGCGTAGGTCGGTGTGTTGGCACCCTGCGCACTTGACAGTGTCGGAGCCTGGTCGGCGTTCGTCGGGGTCACCAATGTGGCTACTACTTGCCGCTCTTTTATTCAACAAAAACAAAACTTAACCTAACAAAGTGAATGCTCAAACGCGAACGTTTGCTGAGGAATTTAAAAATCGAATGAATATAACGCTGCCAGAAACTTCTGACAGCTGTCAGTCCTGCCAAGTCCGGCTGGACGTTTTCGCACTCAGGCTCCAATGGCTTTCGGACGGCGTCAACTCTGCGAAAAACGTGGCTGCATGTATACAGATCCTTAAGTATGAAACAGCGTGATTTGGCGTGGTGAGCAGTCGTTGTTGGGCGTAGTGTCTGCATGTGCTCCCTATGCTTTTCCAGGAACAGCTCCGGGCTAGCAGATTGGTCTTCGGGTGCGAAGAATTCTCCTGGTAACCGAATAGGCGCACCGAAGAGAAGCTCGGCAGGGGAAGCGTTTAAATCTTCTTTCAGGCATGACCGCAATCCGAGGAGTACTATTGGCAGGATTTCCGGATTTCCGGCCAGGGGGTGGGTGTGTGACACATTAGAGCTGCTTTTAAAGTACGATGGAATCGATCCACCATTCCATTCGCTTGGGGGTGGTGTGGATGATACGAGCACCGATAACTTTGGCCAATGCCGTGAAAAGTGCGGACTCGAATTGCTGACCCTGGTCTGTCGTTATAGTAAGAGGTGTCCCATAGGAGCAGATCCAATTGGCGTAGAGCGCTGATGCTACTGTTCTTGCTTCCATGTCTTCCAGCGGCACTGCAACAGGCCACCTGGAAAAACGGTCAATTATAGTTAGGCAATACCTTAATTTGTTGACGGCTGGAAGGTAAATCAGGTCTATGTGTATGTGGTCGAAGCGATTATCGGGGATGCTAATGTGCTCAGGTATGAGTCGATTATGCCGGCTGACTTTGGACTTCTGACAGGCGATGCATTCACGACACCATTGTAGTGCGTCCTTCTTGATACCGGGCCACACGAACTTTTCTTTGAGATGACGAGCTGTTACGCGGTCACTTGGGTGTGAAGAGCTGTGCACTATGTTGAATGCTTGCCGGCGGAGGCTTGTCGGAATATACGGTCGCACGGTGCCAGACGAAATGTCACAGTAAACATGACAGTCTTGTATTGCCAGCTGCTGCAGTTTAAGTGAAGTGTCTTGCTTGACTTCAGCGAGCTGGTTGTCGTCCTGTTGGGCTGATTGGATGGTAGCGAATGGTAGACTCGTCGGCATACAAATTTCATTAATGCGAGAAAGCGCATCGGCTGCTGCATTCTCTTCACCTTTAACGTGGATAATTTCGGCGTCGAATTGCGAAATGTAGTCCAGCTGCCTAAGATGTCTCGAGGAGGCTTTGTCAGCTCGCTGGGAGAAGGCGTAGATGAGAGGACGGTGGTCGGTTTTGATGACAAATTTGCGGCCTTCCAGGTGATGTCGAAAAAACTTTATAGCAGCAAAGACAGCGAGCAGCTCGCGGTCATAAGTACTATATCGTTGTTCAGCTTGGCTGAATTTACGTGAGAAAAATCCCACCGGTCTCCAGACGTTATCTTGCAACTGTTCAAGGGATGCGCCAATTGCAAAGTCCGATGCGTCGGTGGAGAGGGCCAAGGGTGCTGTTGGTGCGATGAATGCGTTCCTGGTGGCAGTGGCGATGCTATTTTTACAATCCGCAAAGGCCTTTTCTGCAACAGGTATCCATTCTATCCTCCGCTTGTCCTTCTTCTTGGCGTTCTTCAAATATTCATTAAGCGGGGCCTGAGTCGCTGCTGCTTGTGGGATGCAACGACGGAAATAATTTAGCATACCCAAGAATCGCCTGAGATCGGCGATAGTCTTGGGCTTTGGATACGACACGATGGCATCTACTTTGTCAGCAGGAGGCCAGTACCCATGTTGATTGACAGTGTAGCCCAGGTACACTAGTTCGGTTTTGCCAAATCTGCACTTCGCGAGATTGATTGAGAGCTTATTCTGGTGTAGAATCTTAAACACGCAGCGGAGATGTTAGAAAATATGATCAGGTCGTCGATAGAACAGGCTGCGTATGGAAGAGACCGTAAGAGGTTGTCCATGTGGCGTTGGAACATTTGGGCAGCGTTGCGGAGGCCCGGTGGCATACCCAGGAACTCGAAAAGTCCAAATGGCGTTGTAACTGCGGTCTTTGGAACATCTTCAGGGGCTACTGGTATCTGATGGTACGCCCGGACGAGGTCGATGGTAGAAAAGATGCATTTTCCGTGTAAGCGCTGGAAAATATCGTCACAATGTGGAACTAGGTAGCGATCAGGAACTGTCTGAGCGTTGAGTCTTTTGTAGTCACCTGTTGATCGCCAACCACCAGACTTCTTGGGCACCATGTGGATGGGGCTCGCCCATGGACTGCTAGATGGGCGTATGACGCCATGATGGAGAAGCAGATCAAAGTCGGCCTTTGCTGCCGATAACTTTTCACCGCATAGCCTCCGAGGGCGCTCAGCTATTGGCGGCCCGCTCGTTACGATATAATGTTTGATAGAAGTGGGGCTATCCACACGTGGTGCAGAGCTGGGCAGAGAGAGATTCAAGTACTCCTTGAGGATGGTTGCGAGCATCGGATGCTGTGAAGGGTCTTCAGCCTTTAGCTCCACCGTTGAAACCGACATCTATTTTGCACAGCTGTGCTGGTGTAGAGAGTGTGGTGAGCGGGTCGATGAGACGCTGGCTCTTCAGGTCGATAATGAGCCCATATTGTGATAGGAAGTCGGCACCTATGATAGCCGTCTTGACATCAGCAATTGTGAATGCCCATTTAAATGCTCTGCGTAGTCCGAAATTGACTTCGAGGACTTGCTGGCCGTATGTGCGGATCGTAGTGGAGTTGGCAGCGGACAGTGTTAGTTCGTTTACTGAAAGCTTCCTGTTAACCCATTTACGCCCTTTTTGCGAAATAAATTATTATTCAGATAAAATCGATATATATGCTATCAGTTATTCTTAAAAAACTTATTTTATATAATTTCATTTTAATTTAAATTCATTTGTCGACGTGGCGCCAACGTTGCGTACACGAAACACAGATTCGATACTTATCTAGAACACGCATAATGACACCCAGATAATTCACAAACCAATTTAATTTTGTCTTTGCCTTTATGTGAACGTATTTTCATGTCGACCAAAAAAAGAATTAACGTTTGACAATTTTTAGTGTGCGATTCAAAATTTGTCTGAAAAACATGTGTCTACATACACTGCGGGACACTTGATTACCCTCATTTTATTTTGTTAGCTAAGATTTTTGTTATGAAGTCAAAAATTTTTTTTTTAATGTCAAAATTTTCTGGACACTTAGTGACATGTGTTCCTGTTTTTGAGCCGCCAAAATTGTATGCAAAATGATGATGAACCACATTTTTGTCCTTTTAAGCCTATTTCAAGTGGGACACTTGATTACCCTCACTCATAGAAAACAAAGAAACTAGAGGTAATTCTTCATTACATTTAATAATTTTTTATTACTTATGTTTTGTATGGACACCATTACTGCGAATAACCTCAAAAAGACGAGAAGGCGAAGAGTTGTCCAATGATGTAAGATAATTTTCTGGGATTTCGGAAAATGCTTTTTCAATTGTGTCTATAAGACGCCATCTGCATAAATTTTGCGTGTCAACCATCCCCAAACATTTTCGATTATGTTTGGATCGGACGAGAATGCAGACCAATCTATTTCATTTACATTTTCTGCTTCAAACCAATCCTTCACCAACTAGCGGTGTGAATGGCAGCGTTGTCATGCTGGAAAATCCAGCGTTTTCCCGCGAATATTTCGTCAAAGTTTACAAATTTAATCTCCAACATTTCCATATAATTCTGTGAAACTTGGCGCCCTTCCAATATTGTTAAATTAATTGCGCCATGGGCCGACATTGCTGTCGACAACATAACTGAGAATGCTGCTGAATGACGCCGCGACAAAAATCGTTTAGATTTTCTTAGATCGTGAAAATAGTGTTGGAAGCCATTGGGTCCGTCCAAATTAAATTTCTTTTCGTCGGAAAAGACGACTGACTTCCACTCCTGCTGCCAACTGAGATGAGCTCGCGCGAACTCTAAGCGTACCGTTTTGTGACTTTGCAGTACACGTGGTTTTTTTGCAGCCTTTTGCGTTTGATAAAATGAAACTGCTTAATTACTCTGTGGACAGCGCTGACACTGGCTGTCGTCCTGGTTAGACCTCGTATGTGACCCGCAGACGCAGAGGAATTGGACGCTTCAGGAAGAATTGCTCTTCTCTCTCTAAGAGAAGTTGCTGTTGCGGAACGACCTTTGCGGTTTTTGCCATAAGTTGTGGGTGTTTTAAGAAAATGGTTTACCACCCATGGATCGCGATCGATTCTGTGAGCGATTTCGCGGTTACTTATGTTTTCCTCTTTGTACGCCAAAATTCGTCCCCTTTCCAATTCTTTTAAGGTTTTACCGCGGGCCATTACATCTGCCGTCTGTAAATTTCGCAAAAATTATATGCCTAATACTTTCAATTTAGTTTTTCAAACCAATTTACACTAATCCTACCTTCTAACACTTGTTACAGGTCTAAAACTGCAATGAGGGTAATCAAGTGTCCCACTTGAAATATGCTTAAAAGGACAAACATGTGGTTCATGATCATTTTGCATACAATTTTGGCGGTTCAAAAACAGGAACACGTGTAACTAAGTGTCCAGAAAATTGTGACATTAAAAAAAAGTTTTTGACTATAGCAAAAATCTTAGCTAACAAAGTAAAGTGAGGGTAATCAAGTGTCCCGCAGTGTATACAAGTGTGTGTGTCAGTGTGTGTTTTGTAGGTAGTTGAGATATGGAGGGGAAGAAAGCCTAAGGATATACCTTCCGAACAAAAAAAACATGTATCGCAATGCCTCACACACACTACACATACGAATTTTTTAAATAGTAACGTTGCGTATACGCAACAGAGGAAGGAAATGGGTTAATGACAGTTTTTGGGATCAATGAAATGGTCAATAAGGAATTTAAGGTGCGTTTTACGATCGTATAGCAATAGGCGGAACTCTTAGGAGTGCTGGTGGTGCTGTCGCCGGTCGCCTGCACGGGTGACAGCGGCTTTAGTTTTCCGACGGTGCAGGTGCAAGTGGGTGGGGCGACGAACACGGCAACACACATTTTTGCGCTTTGTCGCCAAACTTGCGATGATAATGACATACTCCGTCATGGGCTGGAGAAACAGCGCGAGGACGTGAGCGCGACCGAAAATTGCTGCCTTCTCGGAGCTTTGCAAGGACCTCTTTGTTGACTGCGATGAGCGATGAAAGCGCATCCTTAATTTCGCGTAAGTCCGCGCTGATGGATGGCGAAGGGAGGCGACGAGTACTCTGATCCACGGCCATGACGCCGGTGCCGTTGTAGTTGTCCATAACTCATCTGCTGCAGCGGCTAGCTCATCCAATGACGTGACTTTGAAGATCTTCAAGAATCGCTGCGTGCTTACTGGTAGCAGCGCCGGCCAACGAATGCGCAGCACGTCTTCAGAAGCCCGGCCTCCGGCAAGCGATCGCATCTGCCGCAGCAGCTGGGACGGCTTCTTGCCACCTAATTCCAGCTCCGTGAATAGTTTGTGCAGCTGGCGGTCTGCGGATTCAGTAAATCGCGTAGTCAGACATGTTTTAATGTGTGTGTACTTATCCGATTTGGGAGGGAACTTCAAAATGTCCGAGATCTCGAAAAGCGAATCAGATTGTACTTGTTGCTATCTGAAGAAATTCTGCACGCCTGGAACATGACCTCTACCTGGACGAACCATAACTCTGGATTACTTGCCCAAAATGGGGGCAAACGGCAATAATTGACTGCATCAACGTTGTGGGAGTCCAGCGCTGGCGCCGAATTTGTTGCGCTCATGGTGAGCTGGCTCAGTTGCTTGGGGCGCGCTCCGTTTGTGTTCACGTCTTCATCGTTTGACTTAGGTGGAGGCGAATGTGTGAGCGACATTTGTTATAAATTTTAATTAATTGTTCTTAAAACGGGGTCACCACTGTAGGGCTTGTTGCCTCTAACGAATATATATGTAATGAAACGCGAGCTTGCACGTTGTAACAACTTCTTTTTTTATTATAAAATGATGCAAACGGAATAACGGTTGCCGGCGCGACTGCAGCGCACGGCCCACTACGATAAAAACATTTCGTTGTGTTTAAATTTGCTGAGTTGCTGACAGACAGCATTGCCAGCATTACATTTAGAGAGGGCATTGCCACCACAGAGCTACGCTCGGAGCGCCATCTGTTGTGTAAGGAGGTTACAGCAGGATGGTTGGGGACCTCGCTAGATCAATTTATGGTGCGCTGTTTTCGCAGTTGTCCGCTTCCCCTTTGCAGATATCGCTGACGCACCGTGCAACTGCATATTTTGTTTTTTTTTTGTCAGTCACACAATAATTGTGCATTCTATTGCGTGGAGGATAATTGGGTTGGGAATCAATGAACTTGGATATGTTGGAGGGTTTTTTAGGAAAATTTAGAGAACAGGAAAAATCGGAAAAATTGGTTTGGAAAAGTGCGGGGACCGTGCACACGGCGGGACTTGAACCCACGACCTCTGGGATGACAGGCCAGTGATGTTAACTTTTTTTTTAAATCCCTACGAGACTTGAAAAAACTCCCTACTTTTCCCTACGCTGTCCAGCAATTTTCCCTACGAAACTCTGTTACGGTTCGCTCAAGTTTATTATTCAATATCCATTCAATCAAACTCCCACTCTAGTCAATTCAAATTCAACCGTTCCATTTTTCTATCATTGCACTATTGGCTGTGCACCCTAGTATCAAACCTTACTTTGTCAGTGATGTGTAAGGGGTTTCAACTGTTCCCACTAACCGAGTGCGCACAACACTGGTACACACACACATACTAGCACACACGCAGTGCATTGCTGCAGTCGCGCTCAGTACGCACAGTGGTTGTTGGTGAGTGCATTCTTCTTGCATTCTTGCGGGCAAATTGTTGGTACACTGCAGAAGCACTTCGCGTAAACAAGGCAATAAATCATATTTTTTTGCGAACATCGGGTGATTTGCCCGTTATGCAAAAATGAGCTATTTAAGCAGCCAAAATCACACGGCTCGGGCAAACCGTAAGTGAAGATCAAAGGTGCTGGTCCTAATTTTGTGTGTGCGATATAGGCGACCTGTACTGCGTGTCAAGGGATCATATCTGCCGACGAAGTCGACGGGCAATTTTAAACGACGCCACAAGTATATACTGGCCAGTCCACCGGCGGCAGCGTTTCGGCCGCGACCAGCACCACAAGCGATAAATTGCTTGACGTGGAGTCCAAACTGGCCGCTAACACATATATAAAGCAATCGGTGACACACGTTAGACTCCCATTAACAACGACTTCCCCCACCGTCGCTTCCACGTTATTGGGTATGTGCACGCTTACTGGTCAAGGCAACCGAAGTCCAGCTACAACACATCACCTTATATCCCATCATCAATTTCACCGTGCAACTACGGCGACACATCATTACATCGCTACTAGCAGCAACAGTTCACCCACATCCAGCAGTTCACCAGCTTGCTTAAATTCGACTTACGTCTCACCTTCTACCACAACAGTCACATTGGCCTTTCCACCACCACCATGTGGAACCGCCACAGCCACTAATGTTACAGCCCGATGGCATGGTCATTCTGTAACTACAACAACAAGTATCAATCAACGCCAACAATCGGTACCCCCACGCAGCAACGGTTCCTCATCATCATCCTCAAGCGGTTGTCAGTATTTCCAATCACCACACTCCACTTCTGCCTCAGTGTCTCCACCACGACCCTCACCGTCTACACTACGTTCACCCCCACCATCGGTTGCGTCACCGATAAACAACACACAACAGATACCAGTCCATAAAGTGTTGTTAGAAGCATAACTCATAGAGGAGTTCATCATCATCATCGCATCGTTTAAGTGATCTTATATTTAAATTCTAATTTCAATTAACGTGCTTAGTTAACAAAACAAAAAAAAAAAAAAGAGAGAAAAAAAAAAAAAAAAAGGCAAAATAATTGGAAAAAAAAAAAATTTTGTTTCCCTTTTGAAAATCGAACTAACTAATTTGCTAAGTATGTGATTGTATTTAATTGGAAAAAACAAAAAAAAAAAATTAATTTGTTTCATAAAAGTGCAAGAATTTAATTCCTAATTGTGTTAAAATAAGTGACAACAAATGTAAGCCTTTAAAATTTTACTAATTTCCTAAATCTAGCTTAGGTCCAGCTCAACAATCATCGTCTCGCATGGCCATACGAACAGCGATGGAGAGCATGTAAGTGAGTGGAAATAATTATTATATTTGGAATTTACTTATTATAAATTAGCATAATTTTGAGGCATTTGTTTTAACTTAAAGTTAACTTAAGATTCCATCAAATGTTTTTTTGTAAAATCTAAACATTGAAAAATGAAGTTTGCTGTTTGTTCCACATATCGAAAAATGAGTTTTTAAATTTCAATTAAGGGGAATGTCGACATGCAAATTGTGTAGGATGGCATAAGCGTAGCTAACGACTTAGCAAAGGGGCTAACTAAAAATTTCGAGTGCTTAGGTAGCCATAGGCGTATACCAATGGGAGGGAGAAGTGCACTTCAGGGCATAACACCAACCCTACTCCAGGTGTGACACCATTTCTTGCCTGTTTCGCACTGTTTGTGTTGGTTTTTCTTTCTTTTCCACCCGGTCATAGTCAAGACGGCTTATGAATATTTTGGCATGATTATTTTTTTCTATTGTTGCGTGTTGCTTGTGTGTGGTTACAAGAACCTCGACCCAGCCGACATGACTAGCCGAAGACCAACCCAGCATGCCACCCCGTATCCACCACGAGAAAAATATATATGTATATATTGGTTTTTGCGAAGACCCGCGCAACATAGAATGGCGCCCAACGATCCAACGAAGCAATAGGTGAAGTTACGAACTGAGACAGTGCAGGAAATTGTTCATAGTCTGAAGAATCAGGTTAACATTTATAGTTTTCAGGGTATTTCGAAGTTAGGTTTAACGTTATAAGTCCCGGGTGATCTGGAAACTCATTTTCGGAGCCGCGTTGCGATAACATCAAACATAACCAATTAATCGAATGCGAACTGGCGTTTTACTTAGGTTGAACGTGTAATTTGTCCCTGAAGTTTTCGAAAGCGTGAGACCGTGATTATTGAATTGTAAGTTTGATTTCATGCCGCCACTGCGGAAGATTTCTTTAGGAGATCCAAACCTGATTATTTTATTTTGAATTGTAAGGCTACGCGAATTTACTTGTCCATATAATGCTACTTTCCTTAAGATGCATATGACGTAGTTCTTGCTAGGAATAATAGGAGTAGAGTCAATACTGTATCGTTCGTGCGGTCGTATTTTGCCTACACATTCCAACCTTGCATTTCAAATTCTAATGCTTTGCTGTCCTGCGTAGTGTATTGTTGACATTCCCCGTTTAAAAACGAAAGTTTTTTTTACTCTCTTGTTATTTTGCCAAATTATGATAATAAAATTTTTTTTTATTTTTTTTTCCTGCTGATTGAGTTGGTATGGAAACTCGAACTCAGAAAAGGAATTTGAATAGGAGTTTTCGTGGTAGAGGCTCACTTCCAAGAGTGGTGCACTCTCCGCCCAGTACTAGTACAGACCAGCAATCATTGCTAACAAGCGCTGTAGACGCTGCTGCTGGTGAAAATATGTCTAATCCAAACGATTCTTTGCTTTTGCCATCTTTGAACGAACAATTTGCGTCCGCGCCGAATATGAATTCGCCGCGATCTGACATACCTACTATGGGTAACAATCCACAGCCAACCAGTCATAACTCCTCCACAATAGACGATTTAGCCACATACCTCCGTCAGACCATTCGCGATACCCAAGAAGAGTTTCGTCGAGAATTGAGTTCCTTGCGAAGCGAATTCGCTACTTTGAATGTTGCTGAAGCTAGACCCAACGCAAATAATGGTGGTATGACTTCGGCATCAGACCACTCGAGTAACTCCGTTACAAATTCAGTTAGCAATTCTATAAAATTGCAGAAATGGAATATTTCTTACGATGGCACCACTAGCGTTTCTGATTTTCTTTTTAAAATTAACACTTTAAGCGAACGAACAAAATGTCCAATGGACCACTTATTGTCGAATTTTCATATTTTCCTGAAAGGAAAAGCTGAGATTTTTTATTGGACTTTCAGTAGACAGAATCCCTCTGCTTCATATCCGCACTTGTGTTACGCCTTAAGAAAAGAGTTCGGTGTTTTAGAAACAGACCATGAAGTAATTTTGAAAATTTCTTTGCGCAAACAGCAGCCGAAGGAAAGCTATGACGATTTTCATTCAGCGATTATCGCGATGAACGCAAGGCTTAGCAATCCGATGACGGACGGAACACTTATTGACATTATGAAACGGAATTTAAATACAAATTTGAAATTCATGTTGTTTAGCACTGAACCTAAGCATTTAGACGATTTCCGAGATTTGGCTCGCAAGGCAGAGAAGTTGATACGCGAAAGCAAACTCTCACCAATCGTGTCCAATCAGAATCGGCAGCTGAATGAGTTGCACAGTGCTGACAGCGATGATGATATTAGTGATCCTCAACTCGAAGCGTTGAGATTCGCTCGTTATCCAATTAATCCGGATTATTCAAAAATACAGTGCTGGAATTGTAGAACGTACGGCCACTCTTATATTTACTGTCCAGAAGAACAACGGAATTTATTTTGCTTTAAATGCGGTCAGAGTGGCGTAGTTACTCCAAAGTGTACAAATAAACACTTGGGAAACCGGAAATCGAGCGAGTTGGCTTCCGGGGACTCTCGTTCGACCCAGTAAGCCCCGAAAAAGTTAATTCTCCAAAACTAATTGATCGTATGCCTGCTTTAGAAAAACCAAAAACTGGTCCAATTGCTATTTTAAAACCACCTACACGTGATACTGCTTGCCAAACCGACAATTCGTGCTTATCTTTGCATCAGCGGAAGCTTTTGTATGAAAATGCAAAGGCCAAGATCTTTAACACCGAAAGTAGAACAGCCAGTAAAATTTTAAAGTGTAGATGCCGATACCGGAAACGGGAGGCTAACCGAAAGTTGGTTGAATCCACTGTTATTCATAACGACAATCGACCTTACGCTAAAATTACAATATGCGATGAAACCTTTATCGCACTGCTAGATTCTGGTGCACATGTTTCTGTACTTGGGAAGAATTCAGAGTCGTTTCTCAGCCGTAAACACATTTCGATTAGACCCATTAGATCTTCGATGTCCACTGCTGATGGCACAAAACAACCCGTGTTAGGTTTCTGTTCTTTACCTGTTACATACAAGGATGTAACGAAAACAATTGATTTCTATATCGTCCCAACATTGATGCAAGAAGTCTATCTCGGCGTCGATTTTTGGCGCAGCTTTGCCTTAGCACCACATATAATATCAGAAATATCCGCATTGCCCCTAAAGGAAGGAAACAATTTAAACATGCACGATTTGAGTCCTGAAGAACGCCTGGAATTAGACAAAGTTATTTTGAGGTTTCCTTCGTTTTCGAAGCGTGGATTAGGTTGTACAAGCTTATTACAGCATCACATTGACACTGGCGACGCTGCGCCAGTGAAGTCTAAGCATTTTCCGCTCTCTCCGCCTCGTCAGGCTGAAGCATATGCAGAAGTTGAGCGTCTGTTAAAATTAGGTGTGATTGAAGAGTCAGATTCTCCTTGGTGTAGTCCGGTGGTTTTGGTGCGTAAACCAGGGAAAGTCAGACTTTGCATCGACTCCAGAAAAGTTAATGCGCTCACGAAAAAGGACTCGTATCCTCTTCCTCATATTAACGGTCTTCTCAGCCGGCTGAAGGACACTCATTTTATTAGCGGTATAGATTTGAAAGACGCATTTTTCCAAATAAAATTATCAGATTCGTCAAAAGAGAAAACCGCGTTTGCTATACCTGGCTTACCGCTTTACCACTTTAAGGTAATGCCGTTCGGCTTGTGTAATGGACCGCAGACAATGAGTAGGTTGATGGACAAAGTAATCCCGTCACGCTTGAGAGAGAAAGTTTTCATTTATCTGGATGACCTATTAGTGTGCAGTGCGGATTTTAAATCTCATTTGCAGCTGCTAAGCGAAGTAGCAGACTGTCTCCGTAAAGCTAATCTTACAATTAACGTGGAAAAGAGCAAATTTTGTCAGAAAGAAATTAAATATTTAGGGTATTTGATAGGAAAGGGATGTTTGAAAGTAGACCCAGATAAGGTTGAGGCGGTGAAAAATTTTCCAGTGCCAAAATCGCCGCGCCAAGTTCGCCGTTTTATTGGTATGGCAAACTGGTATCGCTCGTTTATTACGAACTTTGCCGATCTTGCTGGCCCGCTAACAGATTGCCTACGAAAATCTGCTGGCCCTTTTAAGCTCACTTTAGAAGCAATCAATGCCTTTGAAAAACTAAAACAAGCATTATCGACTGCCCCTGTTCTCGCTCAGCCAGATTTCGCAAAGGAGTTTATTATACAGTGCGATGCTTCGAAAATTGGTGTTGGCGGCGTGCTGTATCAGGTTGGTGAAAATGGCAAGGAACGACCGATTGCATTTGTATCGAAAAAATTAAATAAGGCACAGCGTAACTACACTGTCACGGAGTTAGAGTGTTTGGCGGCTGTAGTTAGCGTAAAGCGATTTAGACCTTACGTCGAAGGCATGACGTTTCGCATCCTTACAGATCACTCGTCGCTCAAATGGTTAATGACGCAAAAGGACCTCAGTGGCAGATTAGCGAGATGGTCGTTAATGCTTCAGCGCTACAACTTCACCATGGAGCACAGAAAAGGATCGTTAAATGTCGTCCCAGATACGTTGTCGAGATTCGACGTAGACGCACTTACACCGGATGATAAAGCACCCTGTGAAATCGACTTGTCTTCTCCTGCCTTTGATACTGAACAATATCGCAGACTTCGCCAGGCCGTTCAAGATAATCAGGAGCGACTTCCTGACACTTGTTTATCCGACGGTTTTATTTACAAGCGTGTCCAGTTTAGGAAAGGTATAGAAGAGGAAGAAGATAGGCTATGGCGTTTATGGCTACCTGAAGGTCTGACACGTGAAGCAATTCGGCTTGCGCATAATTCTGATGCGAGCTGCCACGGCGGATTCGAAAAGACTTTAGCCCGCATTAGACAGAAATATTTTTGGCCTCGAATGGCAAAAGAGATTAGGGAATATGTGATTAACTGTCACGAATGCAAAGCTATAAAATGCTCAAACCAGATCTCAAGACCACCTATGGGTAAACCATTCGTATCCAAAAGACCTTTTCAGCGCATGTACTGCGATTTTCTTGGTCCTTATCCATGCACAAAATCAAAAAACCAGTTTCTTTTTATTCTTCTTGATCACTTGTCAAAGTTTGTGTTTTTAAAGCAAATGCGTACAGCCACCTCCAGCAATGTTATCGGTTTCTTGCAAAATGAAATTTTTCCGACCTTTGGTGTACCTCAGTACCTGCATAGTGACAATGGAAGGCAGTTCGTATCAAAAGAAATGAGCAAGTTTTTGAATGACTACGGGGTAACCCATATCAGAACCGGATTGTATTCGCCTCAAGCAAACGCTTCTGAACGCATAAATAGGGAAATCATAACAAAAATCAGATACTTGATTCGCGAAGATAATGACCACTCCCAATGGGATAGATACATTCCACAAATTCTATCCATACTTCGAAGCGACTATCATTCCTCAATAAATTGTTCACCTTACTTTGCCCTTTTTGGACAAAATATGGTTCAGCATGGGTCTTCGTACCTTGTTTTAGAAAAATTAAATTGTTTGGATGAAGGCCAAGTTCTACTAAAGCCACCTGATCGCCTCAGTCATATTAGAGAAAACATAAGAAAGAATCTGGAGTTGGCTCACGAAAAAGCAGCAAAAACATATAACTTGCGAACGCGCAAGGTTGATTACAAGGAAGGACAGGTTGTATATCGCAAGAATTTTACGCTCAGCAAAGCTGGAAATGCTACCAATGCCAAGTTTAATCCGAAGTATGTCAAATGTCGCATACGCAAAAAGGTGGGAAATGCATTATATGATGTAGAAGACATGGAAGGTAATCTTACAGGCAGATATCATGCTTCTGACTTAAAATTTTGACTCTACCGAATTAGTTTTTTTATTGCCCGGCTGCGTGGGTCGAGCCACACGTTATTATTGGTTGCACACGGTATTAATGTCATAAAGTAGAGTTGCTATATTTTTTTCCCCATTACTATCACAATTAGCTAACCTTGTCTTTCCGGTTCGTTCTTTCGGCAGGCCTTATAACGAATCCGTGTTCTGTTACGGTTCGCTCAAGTTTATTATTCAATATCCATTCAATCAAACTCCCACTCTAGTCAATTCAAATTCAACCGTTCCATTTTTCTATCATTGCACTATTGGCTGTGCACCCTAGTATCAAACCTTACTTTGTCAGTGATGTGTAAGGGGTTTCAACTGTTCCCACTAACCGAGTGCGCACAACACTGGTACACACACACATACTAGCACACACGCAGTGCATTGCTGCAGTCGCGCTCAGTACGCACAGTGGTTGTTGGTGAGTGCATTCTTCTTGCATTCTTGCGGGCAAATTGTTGGTACACTGCAGAAGCACTTCGCGTAAACAAGGCAATAAATCATATTTTTTTGCGAACATCGGGTGATTTGCCCGTTATGCAAAAATGAGCTATTTAAGCAGCCAAAATCACACGGCTCGGGCAAACCGTAAGTGAAGATCAAAGGTGCTGGTCCTAATTTTGTGTGTGCGATATAGGCGACCTGTACTGCGTGTCAAGGGATCATATCTGCCGACGAAGTCGACGGGCAATTTTAAACGACGCCACAAGTATATACTGGCCAGTCCACCGGCGGCAGCGTTTCGGCCGCGACCAGCACCACAAGCGATAAATTGCTTGACGTGGAGTCCAAACTGGCCGCTAACACATATATAAAGCAATCGGTGACACACGTTAGACTCCCATTAACAACGACTTCCCCCACCGTCGCTTCCACGTTATTGGGTATGTGCACGCCTACTGGTCAAGGCAACCGAAGTCCAGCTACAACACATCACCTTATATCCCATCATCAATTTCACCGTGCAACTACGGCGACACATCATTACATCGCTACTAGCAGCAACAGTTCACCCACATCCAGCAGTTCACCAGCTTGCTTAAATTCGACTTACGTCTCACCTTCTACCACAACAGTCACATTGGCCTTTCCACCACCACCATGTGGAACCGCCACAGCCACTAATGTTACAGCCCGATGGCATGGTCATTCTGTAACTACAACAACAAGTATCAATCAACGCCAACAATCGGTACCCCCACGCAGCAACGGTTCCTCATCATCATCCTCAAGCGGTTGTCAGTATTTCCAATCACCACACTCCACTTCTGCCTCAGTGTCTCCACCACGACCCTCACCGTCTACACTACGTTCACCCCCACCATCGGTTGCGTCACCGATAAACAACACACAACAGATACCAGTCCATAAAGTGTTGTTAGAAGCATAACTCATAGAGGAGTTCATCATCATCATCGCATCGTTTAAGTGATCTTATATTTAAATTCTAATTTCAATTAACGTGCTTAGTTAACAAAACAAAAAAAAAAAAAAGAGAGAAAAAAAAAAAAAAAAAAGGCAAAATAATTGGAAAAAAAAAAAAATTTTGTTTCCCTTTTGAAAATCGAACTAACTAATTTGCTAAGTATGTGATTGTATTTAATTGGAAAAAACAAAAAAAAAAAATTAATTTGTTTCATAAAAGTGCAAGAATTTAATTCCTAATTGTGTTAAAATAAGTGACAACAAATGTAAGCCTTTAAAATTTTACTAATTTCCTAAATCTAGCTTAGGTCCAGCTCAACAATCATCGTCTCGCATGGCCATACGAACAGCGATGGAGAGCATGTAAGTGAGTGGAAATAATTATTATATTTGGAATTTACTTATTATAAATTAGCATAATTTTGAGGCATTTGTTTTAACTTAAAGTTAACTTAAGATTCCATCAAATGTTTTTTTGTAAAATCTAAACATTGAAAAATGAAGTTTGCTGTTTGTTCCACATATCGAAAAATGAGTTTTTAAATTTCAATTAAGGGGAATGTCGACATGCAAATTGTGTAGGATGGCATAAGCGTAGCTAACGACTTAGCAAAGGGGCTAACTAAAAATTTCGAGTGCTTAGGTAGCCATAGGCGTATACCAATGGGAGGGAGAAGTGCACTTCAGGGCATAACACCAACCCTACTCCAGGTGTGACACCATTTCTTGCCTGTTTCGCACTGTTTGTGTTGGTTTTTCTTTCTTTTCCACCCGGTCATAGTCAAGACGGCTTATGAATATTTTGGCATGATTATTTTTTTCTATTGTTGCGTGTTGCTTGTGTGTGGTTACAAGAACCTCGACCCAGCCGACATGACTAGCCGAAGACCAACCCAGCATGCCACCCCGTATCCACCACGAGAAAAATATATATGTATATATTGGTTTTTGCGAAGACCCGCGCAACAACTCCCTGCACTTATTTTCCAAGTATTTTTTAATATTTAAGGTTTTTTTAATTTTTTGTGAATAAAAGTCGCAAAAGTAGAAACTATAACATATATTAATTCTTCTTTTAATTCATTTGCAACATGAAAACAACAAAACAAAGTTGCGCTTTGTACTGAGATACGAACATGGAAACATAACAACATAGAAAAAATTGTGCTTTGCACTGAGATACCATTTCATCACATTAAAAAAATCATTACAAAAATTACACTAAGACTAATTATTTATGGTCATACTACTCAGTGTATGCCATTTTCTTAAAGTGCTGTTCTTTACATTGAAAATTTACACAGGTGATATCTTCGTCTTCTAATTAAGAGCGAATTATACAAATTGAAGTCCAATTGTCATGGCTTGATGTGTTCCTTTTTTGTTCGAAAATATTCTTTCAGAGTCTGCATTAGAATGTGGTAGTGCCGAAACATATTTGGCCAACTTTGACAAATTGGGAAACAACATTTGATCGTTAACATTGTTAGTTTGACTAATTTGACTTCAAAATTTTCCATAACCAAGGTTGTTTGAAAATTCCCTACATTTAGTGAATTTTAAAAATCTGTCCTTTTTTCCCTACGTACACAATTTTCGCTAAAATTCCCTACATGTAGGGAATTTTCCCTACAGTTAACATCACTGTGACAGGCTAGTGCACTCACGCTAGGCTATCGAGGCAGCTATATCATTTGTATATGCATTCAAATACAAAACACTAGTTGGTACCTAAACAGTTGTTAAGTTTTCCCGCGTTTTGGGATTTTTGAACTTGTGGAGTTTTTAATTACTGTGGCCATGCCTTCACACCCTATGATAAGATCATCAACGTACACAAGAACGATCGGAATTTTCTTGTTGAATGTAGCCAAAGAAAATAAACATACAGAATGCGCATGTCATACAAGCAAACATTTTGTACGGCGGGTTCTAACATTGGAACCCGCGCTCTGCTCTCATAGATCACATATGTAGTGAGAGCGTGGATTTACAAGCGAGAATGCAGTTTTATGTGTTGCGCTCTTTGGTTGCGTTCACTGCAGCGAGTGTGCGTTAGCACATTGTTGTGGCGTGAAATGATTGCAAGGTGAAGACGAACGCTGTTGTTGTTGTTGTTGCGCTGGCGAAACGCTGAAATTGTAAAACGATTTCTGGCTGGCTTTTGTTCTTCTTCTACAAGCCTACACGGCGTCGCATATAGCTCCTGAACTTATTGCATACTGTAGTGTGCGCAAAATCATAGAAAAGAAAATAAAATATGGTTGGACGACTATATGGTCGCTACAAACAAAGTTCCTAAAGAACTTATCAAAAAAGTAGACCTAATATTTGATTGCATGAATAGGACAATCGGATAATTGCTTTAGATCAGCTTTACAATTCAATAATGAGTCGTACAAATTTATAAAGATTTTTTTAATTATAAGAAAGATGTTAAATGTATGGATGATTAAAATTTTATTTTTAGAACTAAAATCTGTTTTTTAATCACTGATAAAATGAAGCAATAACCCACATAAATGTTTTATAACAAAAAAGTTGTTTAACCAAGATAAACTGGAAAACACTTTTGCAATTTTGGGACAAAATTCAAGTAGTACTCGGTCAAATGTAATAACTAATTTCGAAGATACACAGGATTCTATGAATCAAATCCTACTACATGCTGAGACAGACGAAACTATATTTTTTATTATTTTATTTCAGCAGTAATTACAACAAATTATTTTGTAGATAAAAACTTCGACAATCGAGTAAAAATTAACATGGATAATAATTGTGGCATATGTTTCCAAAAACTAAGAAATGATGACCTTTTAACTGCGCTAAGTGAACCATTTTCCATACAAATTATCAATCGGTTACAGACTTTTGCTACCTATTTGCTCCTTCAGATTTCCTGATAATGCTGTGACAGTAAATTAAAAAAAGGAAATTCCAAACGATGTAAAACATGAACAATAAAAAAAACAGCAAAAGAAGAGCTGTTTACATTTTTCTTGAGCTGTATAGCAAAACCAATCGTCAACACAAAAAAGCATACACGCAAAAACTACAACAACAAAAAGCAATGGCGTCGTTGAAACGACGATCATTGCGCTGGCTGGTGTTGCTGTGAGAAATTTGCACAAAAAATTATTTAGTGACCAAAACAACCACCAACGCTTCAAAGTACACAAGAGAAGCGGTACTTTCACTTCATGTGTGTTTGTTGTAGCGCGTGCTTCAGTTCGCACAGTCAATGAGCGTAAACTGAAGCGCTTGCTCTCCTGCTGACACCACTCTTTCCCTTTTGTGACTTCCCCTCGCTATATGAAGCTCGCAAACAAAAATTTGAATTTTTGAGCTCAGATGCGCCTTCTATACACTTCATATTCTTTGATGTAGCCTTGTACAAACAAGGTTCGCTCGCGCACGCTTTAAAACACATGCGCTTCAACACACCATCTAGTCGACGACTCTATTGCTGCCCTGCGATCAGATTGCAACAGCGCTCGACGGAAGTGTCAAAGGGCAAGGCAAAGCGAAAACTTTTCGGCGTTGCAAACACAGTACAGAAATCTGCGGAAGAAATTTAAAAAGGCGATCGAAACGAGTAAGCGTCAGTGTTTTCAGAAGCTCTGCGAGGACACAGAAAGCAACCCTTGGGGCTTAGGCTACAAGGTGGTCACAAAAAAGTTAAAGAGCAATAAACAAGCTCAACCAAAGTGTCCCCACCTGCTGCAGAACATTGTGAACACACTATTTCCAACCCAGCCAGCATTCGTTCGTGAGGACTTCGGTGACAGCCCACTGCAGTACGCAGAAGAGTCCGCGGTGGAATTACTACAAATAGCGGAACGGTTTAAGGACGATGAAGCCCGGACAGTATCCCAAATGCAGTGCTGAAGATGGCGATTAAGCAGCAAACGTCATCGTTCGTTGCAGTTTTTAACAAATGCCTATCCGAGGGAGTCTTCCCGGACATTTGGAAATGCCAGCGCTTGGTATTATTGCCAAAAACGGGGAAAATAACAGATAATCCGTCTGCCTACCGCCCCATCTGCATGCTGAACACGGTCGGAAAAATCTTGGAGAAAGTCATCGCAAACCGGCTTGTTGCCGCAATCGACGAAGATGGCGGACTTTCCGAAATGCAATTTGGTTTCCGGAAGGGGACATCCACCATAGATGCGGTTAAGGTGGCAGTAGACTTAGCGCAAGAGGCATTCAGGGGTGAGCGATGGCTGGACGGCTCTAAGAAATACTGTGTCGTAGTCACGCTAGATATAAAAAACGCGTTAAACTCAGCCAATTGGACTCAAATTCTGTCGGTATTAAGAAGACGAAATGTCCCAAAATACCTCCGGAAAATTATGGAAAGCTATTTTACGAACACCAGGTTACCAGGTATCCTCGAAACTGGTGTCAGAACGTCTTGAGAAGCTGAATGAGCTTGGCCGTTACAATCAGGTATGGGTCCTCTGGGTCCCGGGTCACGCCGGTATTGATGGGAATGAACAGACCGACAAACTTGCAAGAAAGGGGGCGTCTACTCCTTTCGTCGGCCCAGAACCCTTCTGCGGTTTGGGAAAAGGAGCACTATCCATCCTTTACAGGAAAGACGAGATAGCCATCCGGAATAAATACTGGGAAAAACAACCAGGCCTTGAACATTCCAAGATGGTTATCGGATCTTATAATAGGAAAAGGTTCGAGGAATGTATGAGTCTCTCAAAGAATAATCTAAGGATTATCACAGGTATATTGACAGGGCATTGTAGATTGAACTATCATCTAACCAAACTAGGTATCAGGGTCAACGAATTCTGTAGGTACTGTGTGCAGGACAATGAAACTGCAATACACATACTAGGTACATGCCCTGCACTAATGCACAAACGGAAAAAGCACCTGGGTGACTTTATTATACCAGGCTCGGACTGGGTTTCCAAAGGCTTAGGAAATATACTAAGATTCCTTTTGGATACTGGACTCACGGACGAACTGTGAAGGCCATGAAGGGGGCACAATAGATCTCTTAGGTCGCGGTGCACATTCCCCGGCAATAATAATAATTTTACGAACAGCCGACTTTTCTATGATACAAAAGAAGGCAGCAAAAAGTATCTAGTCACTGGCGGAGTGCCGCAAGGCTCGGTGCTGGGTCCCTTATTATGGAATATAATGTATGACGATGTGCTGCGGCTAAATGTTCCCCCAGAAGTCAAAATAAACGGATTTGCTGACGATATAGCTGTGGTGATAGTAGCCAAACACACGACGGAGATAGTGAGTACGGCAAACAAGACGGTGCAAACCATACAAGAGTGGCTTAGCTGAGCACAAGACGGAGGCAGTCCTTATTAGTAGCCGAAAGAAAAAGGAGACGGTCACGTTCATGGTAGGCGAACACTGCATTACGTCGAAAGCGGTCGTAAAGTATCTCGGCATACTATTGGACTCAAGGCTTAACTTTAAAGATCATCTTGAGTACTCGAGCAATAAAGCGGCAAAATTCGGAACGGCGCTGGCAAGACTTATGGCCAATGTGAGAGGGCCAAAGCAGCGCCGTAGACTGCTGTTTTCAGGTGTGGTAAAGAGCGTACACCTCTACGGTGCACCAATATGGCCGAGAGCGCTCAATACAAAAGCATACGCGAAGGAAGTCAGGACCGTATATCGCCGGTCCGCTCTCCGCATATGCTCCGCGTTCCGTACGGTATCAGAAGAAGCGGTATTTGTCATCGCGGGATTGTACCCAATTGATATATTGGCACAAGAGCAAATCCTCGACGCAACAGAGCAGCAGCAGAAAGAAAACAAAGAGGTGGTGCGACAGAGCAGCCTCAGAAGTTGGCAGCGTAGGTGGGACGCGGCCAGATCAGGGCGTTGGACACACCGCCTTATACCCGACTTAAAAGTGTGGATCGGCAGGGCAGGCGGAGAGGTCGACTACTACCTGATCCAAATTATGAGTTGCCACGGGTGCTTTAGAGCTTACCTGCACCGGTTTAAACGGGAAAATTCACCCTACTGCGACGCCTGTGAAAACCTGGAGGAAGATGCCTACCACGTTTTCTTTATCTGCCCACGTTTTGACACGCTGCGCGAGAGCTTGGCCGACTCCTTCGGGGAGCGGCCAACACCAGAGAACTTGGTGACGCAAATGACGTCGTCGCCAGAAAGGGGAACGCAGCGTGCAACATGGCGGCCAGTGTTATTACTGGTCTTAGAGTGGCAGAAAGATGGCGAAATCGGAGGTAATTGTATGTAGTACGAGAACTGTTGACGAGTATGAACTATAACGGACAATTGAGCTTAGTGCTAAACCCTCTTCCCGACGAAAAACCTGACGGTAGTACCGGGTGGGCCAAAGGACGAGAAAGAGATGGTTTTAGTGCGGTTAAAGTCCCACACTGATGGGGTTTTGGCTTTCGATGCTTTCCATCTCTATAATTAAAAAAAAAACACCATCTAGTCTGCTGTTCCACTCTATGTCACTTTGTTTCCAACCATAAATGGCCTTGTGAAGTCGAATAACTTTATGTGGTGACTCACTATCAACATAATTTTGGGGTTGCTGCATATAAATACACTAAGACTAATTATTTATGGTCATACTACTCAGTGTATGCCATTTTCTTAAAGTGCTGTTCTTTACATTGAAAATTTAGACAGGTGATATCTTCGTCTTCTAAGTAAGAGCGAATTATACAAATTGAAGTCCAATTGTCATGGCTTGATGTGTTCCTTTTTTGTTCGAAAATATTCTTTCAGAGTCTGCATTAGAATGTGGTAGTGCCGAAACATATTTGGCCAACTTTGACAAATTGGGAAACAACATTTGATCGTTAAAATTTTTAGTTTGACTAATTTGACTTCAAAATTTTCCATAACCAGGGTTGTTTGAAAATTCCCTACATTTAGTGAATTTTAAAAATCTGTCCTTTTTTCCCTACGTACACAATTTTCGCTAAAATTCCCTACATGTAGGGAATTTTCCCTACAGTTAACATCACTGTGACAGGCTAGTGCACTCACGCTAGGCTATCGAGGCAGCTATATCATTTGTATATGCATTTAAATACAAAACACTAGTTGGTACCTAAACAGTTGTTAAGTTTTCCCGCGTTTTGGGATTTTTGAACTTGTGGAGTTTTTAATTACTGTGGCCATGCCTTCACACCCTATGATAAGATCATCAACGTACACAAGAACGATCGGAATTTTCTTGTTGAATGTAGCCAAAGAAAATAAACATACAGAATGCGCATGTCATACAAGCAAACATTTTGTACGGCGGGTTCTAACATTGGAACCCGCGCTCTGCTCTCATAGATCACATATGTAGTGAGAGCGTGGATTTACAAGCGAGAATGCAGTTTTATGTGTTGCGCTCTTTGGTTGCGTTCACTGCAGCGAGTGTGCGTTAGCACATTGTTGTGGCGTGAAATGATTGCAAGGTGAAGACGAACGCTGTTGTTGTTGTTGTTGCGCTGGCGAAACGCTGAAATTGTAAAACGATTTCTGGCTGGCTTTTGTTCTTCTTCTACAAGCCTACACGGCGTCGCATATTGCTCCTGAACTTATTGCATACTGTAGTGTGCGCAAAATCATAGAAAAGAAAATAAAATATGGTTGGACGACTATATGGTCGCTACAAACAAAGTTCCTAAAGAACTTATCAAAAAAGTAGACCTAATATTTGATTGCATGAATAGGACAATCGGATAATTGCTTTAGATCGGCTTTACAATTCAATAATGAGTCGTACAAATTTATAAAGATTTTTTTAATTACAAGAAAGATGTTAAATGTATGGATGATTAAAATTTTATTTTTAGAACTAAAATCTGTTTTTTAATCACTGATAAAATGAAGCAATAACCCACATAAATGTTTTATAACAAAAAAGTTGTTTAACCAAGATAAACTGGAAAACACTTTTGCAATTTTGGGACAAAATTCAAGTAGTACTCGGTCAAATGTAATAACTAATTTCGAAGATACACAGGATTCTATGAATCAAATCCTACTACATGCTGAGACAGACGAAACTATATTTTTTATTATTTTATTTCAGCAGTAATTACAACAAATTATTTTGTAGATAAAAACTTCGACAATCGAGTAAAAATTAACATGGATAATAATTGTGGCATATGTTTCCAAAAACTAAGAAATGATGACCTTTTAACTGCGCTAAGTGAACCATTTTCCATACAAATTATCAATCGGTTACAGACTTTTGCTACCTATTTGCTCCTTCAGATTTCCTGATAATGCTGTGACAGTAAATTAAAAAAAGGAAATTCCAAACGATGTAAAACATGAACAATAAAAAAAAACAGCAAAAGAAGAGCTGTTTACATTTTTCTTGAGCTGTATAGCAAAACCAATCGTCAACACAAAAAAGCATACACGCAAAAACTACAACAACAAAAAGCAATGGCGTCGTTGAAACGACGATCATTGCGCTGGCTGGTGTTGCCGTGAGAAATTTGCACAAAAAATTATTTAGTGACCAAAACAACCACCAACGCTTCAAAGTACACAAGAGAAGCGGTACTTTCACTTCATGTGTGTTTGTTGTAGCGCGTGCTTCAGTTCGCACAGTCAATGAGCGTAAACTGAAGCGCTTGCTCTCCTGCTGACACCACTCTTTCCCTTTTGTGACTTCCCCTCGCTATATGAAGCTCGCAAACAAAAATTTGAATTTTTGAGCTCAGATGCGCCTTCTATACACTTCATATTCTTTGATGTAGCCTTGTACAAACAAGGTTCGCTCGCGCACGCTTTAAAACACATGCGCTTCAACACACCATCTAGTCGACGACTCTATTGCTGCCCTGCGATCAAATTGCAACAGCGCTCGACGGAAGTGTCAAAGGGCAAGGCAAAGCGAAAACTTTTCGGCGCTGCAAACACAGTACAGAAATCTGCGGAAGAAATTTAAAAAGGCGATCGAAACGAGTAAGCGTCAGTGTTTTCAGAAGCTCTGCGAGGACACAGAAAGCAACCCTTGGGGCTTAGGCTACAAGGTGGTCACAAAAAAGTTAAAGAGCAATAAACAAGCTCAACCAAAGTGTCCCCACCTGCTGCAGAACATTGTGAACACACTATTTCCAACCCAGCCAGCATTCGTTCGTGAGGACTTCGGTGACAGCCCACTGCAGTACGCAGAAGAGTCCGCGGTGGAATTACTACAAATAGCGGAGCGGTTTAAGGACGATAAAGCCCGGACAGTATCCCAAATGCAGTGCTGAAGATGGCGATTAAGCAGCAAACGTCATCGTTCGTTGCAGTTTTTAACAAATGCCTATCCGAGGGAGTCTTCCCGGACATTTGGAAATGCCAGCGCTTGGTATTATTGCCAAAAACGGGGAAAATAACAGATAATCCGTCTGCCTACCGCCCCATCTGCATGCTGAACACGGTCGGAAAAATCTTGGAGAAAGTCATCGCAAACCGGCTTGTTGCCGCAATCGACGAAGATGGCGGACTTTCCGAAATGCAATTTGGTTTCCGGAAGGGGACATCCACCATAGATGCGGTTAAGGTGGCAGTAGACTTAGCGCAAGAGGCATTCAGGGGTGAGCGATGGCTGGACGGCTCTAAGAAATACTGTGTCGTAGTCACGCTAGATATAAAAAACGCGTTAAACTCAGCCAATTGGACTCAAATTCTGTCGGTATTAAGAAGACGAAATGTCCCAAAATACCTCCGGAAAATTATGGAAAGCTATTTTACGAACACCAGGTTACCAGGTATCCTCGAAACTGGTGTCAGAATGTCTTGAGAAGCTGAATGAGCTTGGCCGTTACAATCAGGTATGGGTCCTCTGGGTCCCGGGTCACGCCGGTATTGATGGGAATGAACAGACCGACAAACTTGCAAGAAAGGGGGCGTCTACTCCTTTCGTCGGCCCAGAACCCTTCTGCGGTTTGGGAAAAGGAGCACTATCCATCCTTTACAGGAAAGACGAGATAGCCATCCGGAATAAATACTGGGAAAAACAACCAGGCCTTGAACATTCCAAGATGGTTATCGGATCTTATAATAGGAAAAGGTTCGAGGAATGTATGAGTCTCTCAAAGAATAATCTAAGGATTATCACAGGTATATTGACAGGGCATTGTAGATTGAACTATCATCTAACCAAACTAGGTATCAGGGTCAACGAATTCTGTAGGTACTGTGTGCAGGACAATGAAACTGCAATACACATACTAGGTACATGCCCTGCACTAATGCACAAACGGAAAAAGCACCTGGGTGACTTTATTATACCAGGCTCGGACTGGGTTTCCAAAGGCTTAGGAAATATACTAAGATTCCTTTTGGATACTGGACTCACGGACGAACTGTGAAGGCCATGAAGGGGGCACAATAGATCTCTTAGGTCGCGGTGCACATTCCCCGGCAATAATAATAATTTTACGAACAGCCGACTTTTCTATGATACAAAAGAAGGCAGCAAAAAGTATCTAGTCACTGGCGGAGTGCCGCAAGGCTCGGTGCTGGGTCCCTTATTATGGAATATAATGTATGACGATGTGCTGCGGCTAAATGTTCCCCCAGAAGTCAAAATAAACGGATTTGCTGACGATATAGCTGTGGTGATAGTAGCCAAACACACGACGGAGATAGTGAGTACGGCAAACAAGACGGTGCAAACCATACAAGAGTGGCTTAGCTGAGCACAAGACGGAGGCAGTCCTTATTAGTAGCCGAAAGAAAAAGGAGACGGTCACGTTCATGGTAGGCGAACACTGCATTACGTCGAAAGCGGTCGTAAAGTATCTCGGCATACTATTGGACTCAAGGCTTAACTTTAAAGATCATCTTGAGTACTCGAGCAATAAAGCGGCAAAATTCGGAACGGCGCTGGCAAGACTTATGGCCAATGTGAGAGGGCCAAAGCAGCGCCGTAGACTGCTGTTTTTAGGTGTGGTAAAGAGCGTACACCTCTACGGTGCACCAATATGGCCGAGAGCGCTCAATACAAAAGCATACGCGAAGGAAGTCAGGACCGTATATCGCCGGTCCGCTCTCCGCATATGCTCCGCGTTCCGTACGGTATCAGAAGAAGCGGTATTTGTCATCGCGGGATTGTACCCAATTGATATATTGGCACAAGAGCAAATCCTCGACGCAACAGAGCAGCAGCAGAAAGAAAACAAAGAGGTGGTGCGACAGAGCAGCCTCAGAAGTTGGCAGCGTAGGTGGGACGCGGCCAGATCAGGGCGTTGGACACACCGCCTTATACCCGACTTAAAAGTGTGGATCGGCAGGGCAGGCGGAGAGGTCGACTACTACCTGATCCAAATTATGAGTTGCCACGGGTGCTTTAGAGCTTACCTGCACCGGTTTAAACGGGAAAATTCACCCTACTGCGACGCCTGTGAAAACCTGGAGGAAGATGCCTACCACGTTTTCTTTATCTGCCCACGTTTTGACACGCTGCGCGAGAGCTTGGCCGACTCCTTCGGGGAGCGGCCAACACCAGAGAACTTGGTGACGCAAATGACGTCGTCGCCAGAAAGGGGAACGCAGCGTGCAACATGGCGGCCAGTGTTATTACTGGTCTTAGAGTGGCAGAAAGATGGCGAAATCGGAGGTAATTGTATGTAGTACGAGAACTGTTGACGAGTATGAACTATAACGGACAATTGAGCTTAGTGCTAAACCCTCTTCCCGACGAAAAACCTGACGGTAGTACCGGGTGGGCCAAAGGACGAGAAAGAGATGGTTTTAGTGCGGTTAAAGTCCCACACTGATGGGGTTTTGGCTTTCGATGCTTTCCATCTCTATAATTAAAAAAAAAACACCATCTAGTCTGCTGTTCCACTCTATGTCACTTTGTTTCCAACCATAAATGGCCTTGTGAAGTCGAATAACTTTATGTGGTGACTCACTATCAACATAATTTTGGGGTTGCTGCATATAAATACACTAAGACTAATTATTTATGGTCATACTACTCAGTGTATGCCATTTTCTTAAAGTGCTGTTCTTTACATTGAAAATTTAGACAGGTGATATCTTCGTCTTCTAAGTAAGAGCGAATTATACAAATTGAAGTCCAATTGTCATGGCTTGATGTGTTCCTTTTTTGTTCGAAAATATTCTTTCAGAGTCTGCATTAGAATGTGGTAGTGCCGAAACATATTTGGCCAACTTTGACAAATTGGGAAACAACATTTGATCGTTAAAATTTTTAGTTTGACTAATTTGACTTCAAAATTTTCCATAACCAGGGTTGTTTGAAAATTCCCTACATTTAGTGAATTTTAAAAATCTGTCCTTTTTTCCCTACGTACACAATTTTCGCTAAAATTCCCTACATGTAGGGAATTTTCCCTACAGTTAACATCACTGTGACAGGCTAGTGCACTCACGCTAGGCTATCGAGGCAGCTATATCATTTGTATATGCATTCAAATACAAAACACTAGTTGGTACCTAAACAGTTGTTAAGTTTTCCCGCGTTTTGGGATTTTTGAACTTGTGGAGTTTTTAATTACTGTGGCCATGCCTTCACACCCTATGATAAGATCATCAACGTACACAAGAACGATCGGAATTTTCTTGTTGAATGTAGCCAAAGAAAATAAACATACAGAATGCGCATGTCATACAAGCAAACATTTTGTACGGCGGGTTCTAACATTGGAACCCGCGCTCTGCTCTCATAGATCACATATGTAGTGAGAGCGTGGATTTACAAGCGAGAATGCAGTTTTATGTGTTGCGCTCTTTGGTTGCGTTCACTGCAGCGAGTGTGCGTTAGCACATTGTTGTGGCGTGAAATGATTGCAAGGTGAAGACGAACGCTGTTGTTGTTGTTGTTGCGCTGGCGAAACGCTGAAATTGTAAAACGATTTCTGGCTGGCTTTTGTTCTTCTTCTACAAGCCTACACGGCGTCGCATATTGCTCCTGAACTTATTGCATACTGTAGTGTGCGCAAAATCATAGAAAAGAAAATAAAATATGGTTGGACGACTATATGGTCGCTACAAACAAAGTTCCTAAAGAACTTATCAAAAAAGTAGACCTAATATTTGATTGCATGAATAGGACAATCGGATAATTGCTTTAGATCGGCTTTACAATTCAATAATGAGTCGTACAAATTTATAAAGATTTTTTTAATTATAAGAAAGATGTTAAATGTATGGATGATTAAAATTTTATTTTTAGAACTAAAATCTGTTTTTTAATCACTGATAAAATGAAGCAATAACCCACATAAATGTTTTATAACAAAAAAGTTGTTTAACCAAGATAAACTGGAAAACACTTTTGCAATTTTGGGACAAAATTCAAGTAGTACTCGGTCAAATGTAATAACTAATTTCGAAGATACACAGGATTCTATGAATCAAATCCTACTACATGCTGAGACAGACGAAACTATATTTTTTATTATTTTATTTCAGCAGTAATTACAACAAATTATTTTGTAGATAAAAACTTCGACAATCGAGTAAAAATTAACATGGATAATAATTGTGGCATATGTTTCCAAAAACTAAGAAATGATGACCTTTTAACTGCGCTAAGTGAACCATTTTCCATACAAATTATCAATCGGTTACAGACTTTTGCTACCTATTTGCTCCTTCAGATTTCCTGATAATGATGTGACAGTAAATTAAAAAAAGGAAATTCCAAACGATGTAAAACATGAACAATAAAAAAAAACAGCAAAAGAAGAGCTGTTTACATTTTTCTTGAGCTGTATAGCAAAACCAATCGTCAACACAAAAAAGCATACACGCAAAAACTACAACAACAAAAAGCAATGGCGTCGTTGAAACGACGATCATTGCGCTGGCTGGTGTTGCCGTGAGAAATTTGCACAAAAAATTATTTAGTGACCAAAACAACCACCAACGCTTCAAAGTACACAAGAGAAGCGGTACTTTCACTTCATGTGTGTTTGTTGTAGCGCGTGCTTCAGTTCGCACAGTCAATGAGCGTAAACTGAAGCGCTTGCTCTCCTGCTGACACCACTCTTTCCCTTTTGTGACTTCCCCTCGCTATATGAAGCTCGCAAACAAAAATTTGAATTTTTGAGCTCAGATGCGCCTTCTATACACTTCATATTCTTTGATGTAGCCTTGTACAAACAAGGTTCGCTCGCGCACGCTTTAAAACACATGCGCTTCAACACACCATCTAGTCGACGACTCTATTGCTGCCCTGTGGCGGCCAGTGTTTTTACTGGTCTTAGAGTGGCAGAAAGATGGCGAAACCGGAGGTAATTGTATGTAGTACGAGAACTGTTGACGAGTATGAACTATAACGGACAATTGAGCTTAGTGCTAAACCCTCTTCCCGACGAAAAACCTGACGGTAGTACCGGGTGGGCCAAAGGACGAGAAAGAGATGGTTTTAGTGCGGTTAAAGTCTCACACTGACGGGGTTTTGGCTTTCGATGCTTTCCATCTCTATAATTAAAAAAAAAACACCATCTAGTCTACTGTTCCACTCTATGTCACTTTGTTTCAAACCATAAATGGCCTTGTGAAGTCGAATAACTTTATGTGGTGACTCACTATCAACATAATTTTGGGGTTGCTGCATATAAATTGTATCGTATTTGATCTTCAACACAGCACAAAGGGCATTGAGGTTGCAATCGTTGGACATACATTCCTCCAGCCATATTGAAACGATGAGGCACTCTGTGCTGTGCTATGCATGAAGGCTTTTCCAAGCATACTTTTAGGCATGCACTTTGGAATACGGCAAACTTGCTATAATTCGCTTGCTATAATATGGCGAGGATGGTTCGCGAAAGGTTATGAGCTGTGCTAGAACAATCGATATAGAAAGTACAACTGGAATGTGCAAGAAACTTCGGCGCGATAAGAAAACTAGTATAAAAGCAGCAGTGTGCAGCGCAAGGTGTCGAGTCTTAGTTGAATAAGCAAAGTGGTAACAAGTGTAGATACAAGCAAAGTGTAAATCTGTAAATAGAGTGATTGTTGGTTTCTGACTGCGTTTTGCGCTGAGTAATTGAAGTTGTTTTATTTTCAAACACAATCCAGATTCGAACCTAAAAAGGTCATTCTCGTAACAATATTTTGCAGATGAGATGATGCATGCACCTAGTCAGCTCTCCGCCGCCGGCCTTGAACAATTTTGCTGGTACTCCATCCGGCCCGGTCCGGCTGTGTAGCAACCCGGACCTCATTATAGCTGGGCGATGGCACGTCCACACGGACATCATCGATTGGTGCTGTCTCCACTTCACCACTGGGGGGTGTTGTTCCCTTCGTCGCCTGTGAGCAGCTTGGTGAAGTGCTCCTTTCACAACTTCAGTACACTCTGCGCATCTGTAGCCAGAACCCCGTTTTCATTTCTGCAGGAAGATGCCCCGCGCTTAAAACTTTCTGTCAGACGCTTGACTTTATGGAAAAATGTTCGAGCATCATTTCTGCTCCTGCACTTTTCGATTTCCTCACGATTGCACCTTTCTTGCTCCCATTTCTTGCGTCTAAAAAGACACCAGTCTATATGCCTCTCTTCCCGGTATTGTTCCCGTACGGCTCACGTAGCAGCTGACTTTAGGGTTGTTGTGGCTGGATCTAGTGAAACTACTGTGTAATATAGTACGTTACGATAGTTGTGTAAAAAAAAAAAATGCTTTTGGTTATATATTATATACGATCGCAATCGGGTGCTGAAGGCTTTTGGCGATTATCGCCGGCAAGCAAAACAAGCAGTCAACCTGAGAAATGCTGGAATTGACTCTGACAACAACGTCTACATACATGAAAGCATCTCAGCTGATACCCGAAAAGTTGTACATGCAGCGATTGCCTGTGAGCGCAAGAAAAGTATCTATAATGCGTTTACTCTGCGTGGCTCCGTGTATAGGTTAACACCTAATTGTCCGCAACCAGCGCCCCCCGAGAAGGCGCTAGTGGCGGACCTGACCAGCGACCAAAAAAGAGCGTAACGCAGCTGGACTGTGGCTGCCGGTAGGCGCTGACGGTGCAGAATCGACAGCAACCGTTTGCGCCGGTCGGGGTCGATACACGGACCACCAGGGCATCGAAATACGAAACCCAGCACGAGCCGCGAACGCAGCTAAACTCCAACGGCTGAAACAACAACAACGCTGCCGTTTAGCACGAACTGCGAATGCAGCGAAAAGCTCGAAGACAACAACAACACTGCCGGTTAGCACGAGCTGGGAACAACAACGTCCATCGCCGTCGAGGAGTGTAGGGTTTAGAATTAAGTATCAATTTTGTAAGCACAGTTGGAAGAATAAACGCAAGTAAAACGGTTGAGCTCCAAAGAGCCAACTACTTACCTAACAAATTATTAATTGGCGCCCAACGTCAAGGAACCACAACTACAGGAAGGAACCAACAACAAGGAACCACAACTACAGGAAGGAACCAACAACAAGGAACCACAACTACAGGAAGGAACCACAACAAGGATCCACAACTACAGGAAGGAACCACGGCAAAGAACGACAACCACGACAAGGAACCAAAAAGAATCACAGCAGGAAAATATATTGGAGGATAAAAATATCACTGTAAGTAGAGTGCTCGTAAATGAAATAAGAAAACCTAAAAATAAGAAAACCCAAAAATAAGAAAACCCAAAACTAAATAAAGGCATATGAGCGGTAGTGAATTAGAACAAATTTTAGATAGGATTGCTAAGTTAACTGTAGAAGATAAAAGAGTTCAAGACAATAAAATGGATGCGGAGCAGATAACGGCTATCGTGGAGGCAGCAGTGTCGGCCGCCCTCGCAAGACAGAAACAAGATTTTGAAGAACAAATCCGAACATTGACAGCGCGGGTGACTTCACTAAATACTGACACGACAGTGGTGACGTACGAACCAGTGGTGATAGATCCCAGAGCTCCAAAGTGCGACGAGCCTTTGGATCTAGTAAAATCTCTGCATGAATTCGACGGACAGGCCAACAATTACGTATCGTGGCGCCAAGCGGCCCACACAGCTTATGAGTTATTTAAGAATTACCCCAAAAGCTCTAGGCACTTTCAAGCCGTAGGAATAATCCGGAATAAGGTCAAAGGCTCTGCTGACGCAGTGTTAGCGTCTTTTAACACAGTCTTAAACTTTAACGCGATTATCGCGAGACTGGACTTTACTTATGCGGATAAACGTCCGGTCTATTTAGTCGAGCAGGAGCTGTCTACCTTAAGACAAGGTAGCCTCACAGTGCTACGATTCTTCGACGAAGTCGAAAAAAAGCTAACGCTGTTAACGAACAAAACCATTATGACATATGAGGGTGAAATGGCTGCGACAATCTGCAGCAAGTACAGAGCGGACGCTCTGAGAATTTTTATTTCTGGCTTAAAAAAGCCACTTTGTGACATTCTCTTCGCGGCACGACCTGAAGATATTCCTAGCGCTTTGGCACTGGCCCAAGAGGTGGAAGCAAATCGCGAACGATACCTCTTTGCATCCAGTTACGCGGCGCGGAATGATGAACAAAATAGGAATAACAAATCTAACTACAATGACCAAAGCAAACCACAGAGCCGGGAGCAGCAAAGGAATCCTCATCTTGCGGGCAGACAATCGTGGGGAACTGGAAATAATAGGCAGGTGTCACGGGATCAACCCACACCGATGGAAATCGATCCCTCTGAGTCGCGATTGCGCCAGAATACAAACTGGCGGCGCTGTCCCTCGCAACAGACAGGACTACAGCAACCCAAACCCAATAATCAACAGGACTTTCAGCCAAGCAAGCGGCGGGCAGAAAGATCGGAAAGATTCACCGGACCAAAATTGCAGAGAGTGAACAACATCGAACAGGGGGAAGTTCTGGAATCGGACTATGAGCGGGAAGCGGAAACAGCTGCAGAAAATCTGGATGAGGAACAGCTTAATTTTTTAGGGGGCAGTCCCTGCTCCCGTGGATCAAGCGAACCATAGGCGAAGCAGGAAGGCACAATAATGTTACTGGTGGACACAGGTGCATCAAAAAACTACATTAAACCGTTACCAGAGCTGAAAGGAATCATACCGGTATTAACTCCTTTTGTAGTTAAGTCCATCCATGGCAATAATATTGTAAAATAAAACTGTTCGGAAAAAACGCAGACTTCTTTATATTACCGGGACTTACGACGTTTGATGGTATCATAGGTTTGGACCTACTAAACCAAGTAAACGCGAAGATAGACTTGAGTAAAAATGTAATACACTATAATAATACAGAGGAAACTCTATTATTTCTTGAATGTAAAAATGTTAATTTTATTAAAATACAAAATGAGGAAATCCCGACAGCAGTAAGAGACCAATTTTGCAAAATGATAAAGAGCAGGTTAAAGGTATTTGCGGATCCTAACGAATCCCTTCCCTACAACACTAACGTTCTTGCCACTATACGAACCAGGGACGAAGAGCCAATCTACTCCAAGCTCTATCCATATCCAATGGGAGTTACAGAATTTGTTAACAATGAGATACGGGACCTTATAGCGAACGGTATCATTAGGCCCTCGAGGTCTCCGTACAATAATCCTATCTGGGTCGTAGATAAAAAGGGCACGGACCAGTCAGGCAATAAGAAAAAACGTTTGGTTATAGATTTCCGAAAGTTAAACAATAATACGATTGATGATAAATACCCTATGCCAAATGCTATGATGATATTGGCAAATATGAAAAATGCCGAGTACTTTACTACTATAGACCTCAAGTCGGGGTTTCACCAAATTGAGTTGGCCGAGCGGGACAGAGAGAAGACGGCTTTCTCAGTAAACAATGGCAAGTACGAGTTCTGCCGCCTGCCATTTGGATTGAAGAACGCCCCAGGCATTTTTCAACGGGCAATAGACGATGTTCTTAGAGAACAAATCGGCAAAACATGCCACGTTTACGTAGATGATGTTATCATCTACTCAAAAACCATGGACCAACATGTGAAAGATGTGGATTGGGTTTTAAGGAACCTTTATGAAGCCAATATGAGGGTCTCGGTTGAAAAATCGAAATTCTTCAAAACTGAAGTCGAGTATTTAGGATTTATAGTAGCAAGGGGAGGGGTGAAATCATGCCCTGAAAAGGTCAACGCCATAAAAAATTATGAAAAACCTACCACCTTACGCGGACTCCGATCGTTCTTGGGTCTCGCGAGTTACTACAGATGCTTTATAAGAGATTTTGCAAGCATAGCAAAACCACTCACGGATATCCTAAGAGGTGATAATGGCAAGGTTAGCGCCAGTCAGTCCAAAAAAATTAAAATTGACTTAAATTCGGAAAGCCTTAAAGCCTTCAACAGACTCAGAGAAGTACTCTCATCGGAAGACGTCATGCTGACCTACCCGGATTTTAATAAGCCGTTTAGTCTAACGACAGACGCATCGTCTCGTGGTATAGGTGCGGCACTCTCTCAGAGTGGAAAACCTATCACAATGATATCGAGAACACTTAGGGAAAATGAGGAACATTTTGCAACGAATGAAAGAGAACTGCTTGCGATTGTTTGGGCCTTAAAGAGCCTAAGAAATTACCTTTACGGTGTGAAAGAGTTGGACATTTACACTGATCACCAACCACTAACATTTGCGGTCTCGGACAAAAACCCTAACGCCAAGATAAAAAGGTGGAAGGCGCTTATAGAAGATTATAACGCGAGAATTCACTATAAGCCAGGTAAAGAAAATCATGTTGCGGACGCATTGTCCAGACAACACATGAATATGATAAACGTGGACGCAAGCTCAGACTGCGCTACTATTCATAGTGAGGAATCTCGGACCTACACTATTGAATCTGTCGTAAAACCAGTTAATTGTTTTAGAAATCAAATTATAATAGAAGAAGGCGAGCTCCAATCGAAACGATCATTTATTGTATTCGGTACCAAAACAAGACACGTAATTTCTTTTTCCGAGGACGAATTTTTGATGAGAACACTCCAGGAAGTTATAAATGATAGTGTAGTAAATGCTATCCACTGTAGCCTACCAGTCCTAGCACGAATCCAAAGTAGGCTGGTTGAGTTATACCCAGCAGTAAAATTCCGCCACACGCAGAAAATGGTAACAGACATTTATGACATATCGGACCAGAATGAGATTGTAGTTGCTGAACACAATCGAGCCCACAGGGCAGTACAAGAAAACGTTAAGCAAATACTGAACGACTATTTTTTTTCCAAAAATGGAAAAAAAAACAAAAGAAGTGGTTCTTAATTGCAAAATTTGTTCGAAAGCGAAATATGACAGACACCCGAAGAAACATGCTATTGCGGAGACACCAATACCATCCCACCCGGGGGAAATACTCCATATTGATATATTTTCCACGGACAAAAAATATTTCCTAACTTGCTTGGATAAATTTTCCAAATTCGCGGTGGTGCAAAAAATCGCATCTAGGACTATTACCGATATAAAACCGCAAATTTTACAACTTATGAATTTTTTCTCGGGAACCAAGACAGTTTACTGTGACAACGAAAAATCATTAAATTCGCAGACTATAAAAACCATCCTTTGGAATCATTTTAACGTGGAAATAGCTAATGCCCCACCGTTGCACAGCACGTCGAACGGCCAGGTTGAGCGGTTCCATAGTACTCTAACAGAGATAGCTAGGTGCCTAAAGCTCGAAAAAAACCTGGATGACACGGATGATTTGATTCTTTTAGCAACTATTGAATATAACAAGTCCGTACATTCGGTTACTAACAAGAGACCAATTGACGTTCTTCACTCCACATCGCCACTGACCGAGGAAATAAGACGGAAAATCGAAAAAGTTCAGAGAACCAACCTAGAAACACATAACAAGGGTAGGGAAAACCGGACATATAACGCTGGTGACAAGATCTTAGTGAAAACAAACAGAAGATTGGGAAACAAGTTGACCCCCCTCTATGTAGAACAGGTTGTTGAAGAAGACCTTGGCACCACCGTTCTCATAAAGGGGAGGAGGGTCCATAAAGATAATTTAAGACCTCCTTAAGATTCACTAACAAAAAATGCTAATTTCATTTGTTTCTTACGATTAGGTTACTGGAAATCATATTCTCCATTACAATGACTGAGGCGATGAAACTAATTGACTACACCAACTCGGACTACATACCAATCATGGACGGGGAGGCAATAATATGGGAACAATATGACTACCTGATGTACCTTACAAACCTAACATTTTATGCTTCAACAATAGACGAGACAAGGAGACTTTCTGAGTTTTTCCCTCAATCACATATGAGGAAATTATTGGACTCGGACACGGGCCATATTGAGACCTTGCTGCAGACAGTCGGGATCCATCATCGACACGCAAGGAGCATTAACTTCCTTGGTACGGCTCTGAAGGCGGTAGCTGGTACGCCCGACTTTGACGACTTTCAGAAACTACAG
The DNA here is from genome assembly GCA_963971225.1 of Melieria omissa. Lineage (NCBI taxonomy): Eukaryota > Metazoa > Arthropoda > Insecta > Diptera > Ulidiidae > Melieria > Melieria omissa. Next base: position 47,876,098 of record OZ020269.1, on the reverse strand, counting down.
ACAAGACAGGACAGGCTAATCGATTCAAACAACAAACAGTATGAAATAAATACCCGCACCCAACTTAAAATTTTAGAATTAACCAATACCGTTAACAAAATCATTGGCATTAAGAAGATAGAGGAAATCGACACAGGCCACCTTTATGAAACGCTCTTAGCCAGAAATAGAATGATAATATCAAATTTGGAAACAATCATAATTTCAGTAACTTTAGCCAAGATAAATGTAATTAATCCAGTCATATTAGATAGTCAAGACATTGATAAAATTGTAAACGAGCACTCTACGAATTTTACAATAACAGAAGTAATGGGGATATCTAGTGTTAAGGTATTACAAAATAAGGAGTATTTAGTGTTTATTATAAAATATCCAAAACCTATGTTAACATGTAAGAAATTAAGTCTTTTTGGAGTCCAACATGGAAATAGGATCCTACATTTTGGGCAAACCAACAACGTGGCGAAATGCGGAAATGACGTCTACGCTGTCGATTGCCAACGCTCAGTAACAACGACCTTCTGCAAGAAAATCGGGGCCACACGTTGCCAGCAACTTGTCTCTGGTGGGGTGGCGAATTGCAGTACAACCTTCAACAACCAGGGTGCCATAATTGAGGTCGACGACGGTATCATCCTCATCAACAATCAAGTAGCCCACGTGAAGGGTGAAGGTCAGGCAGTGAGAACCGTTAAGGGGACGTACCTACTTACCTTCCAAAATCAAGTCGAAGTCAACGGTACGGTGTTCCGAAACATGAATTCCGAGTCCAAACGAAAACCAGAAGCACCGGCATTTCCCCAAATTAATCTGAATGATGAACTTGAGGTTCTGAGCTTACCTTATCTGCATGACCTGAATCTGCAAAATATCAACCATATCGAAAATCTACGGCAGGAGGTTGTCTCAAAAACAACGGTATTTGCTTGCGCAGTATCTAGCATAGTGGTACTTCTGGCTATCTGGCAGGCAGTGGTTATTTGGAGGAGACGAGCGGCCGCTAAAGCTGTGGACGTCGCCTTACGAGAAATACCGAAGAGGATCGCGGACGCCCCTCACTTAGGAAGGGAAAAGTTAACACCTAATTGTCCGCAACCAGCGCCCCCCGAGAAGGCGCTAGTGGCGGACCTGACCAGCGACCAAAAAAGAGCGTAACGCAGCTGGACTGTGGCTGCCGGTAGGCGCTGACGGTGCAGAATCGACAGCAACCGTTTGCGCCGGTCGGGGTCGATACACGGACCACCAGGGCATCGAAATACGAAACCCAGCACGAGCCGCGAACGCAGCTAAACTCCAACGGCTGAAACAACAACAACGCTGCCGTTTAGCACGAACTGCGAATGCAGCGAAAAGCTCGAAGACAACAACAACACTGCCGGTTAGCACGAGCTGGGAACAACAACGTCCATCGCCGTCGAGGAGTGTAGGGTTTAGAATTAAGTATCAATTTTGTAAGCACAGTTGGAAGAATAAACGCAAGTAAAACGGTTGAGCTCCAAAGAGCCAACTACTTACCTAACAAATTATTAATTTATATCAGATTGGAGAAAAACGGAGATGGAATTAAAGTCGATAGCATTGAGGAACTGCGGAAAGTTACAAGAGCTGGTGCCCGCGGCGAATGATTTCTTTTCTCTTGTTACATTATCTAATACTTATAATTCTTATAAATTGTTTGTAAGTTCGCCACTCTCCCTTCATCTTTCCCTCCTTTATTCTCTTCTATACTTTTCACTTTTTCTACGGCTACTCTGATGCTTATAGTTGTGATTTTACAATGGATTTATATACTTGCTTTTGGTGTTATTGTCCTAGTGGCTGACGATATTTATAGGCAATGATCGACATTCTCTGTAAACAGCACGCCGGCTTCAACATTGTTCATTTTAATGCAAGAAGTCTCAATGATGTAAAGCTTGATTGCGTCAGACATACATTTGAAGGTTCTCCAGTTGATGTGATTTGTGTTTCTGAAACATGGTTTCATAAAGATCTAAATGACTCTTGCTTGAATCTCAATAACTGTAAGATTTACCGCAATGATCGACCGAACAAAGAAGGTGGGGGTGTTGCAATATTTTGTAAAAATAGTTTAAATGTAAATGTTTTAAGTTCATCTTGTGACTCTGAGGTTGAATTTCTTAACTTCGAAATCTATGACAACTGCACGAAAATTTTTTTGTCATGTGTGTATAACCCAAATCGTAACTGCAGCTTAGAACCTCTATTTTCCTCTTTGTCTGATTGTGTAATTGATTATGACCATTTTGTTTTGTGTGGTGATTTTAATATAAATCTTTTATCCAATGATCACCTTAGCATTGGTTTGCTTAATAGCGCAAATGAGGTTGGACTTAGTTTTGTGAATACCACTATGCCAACTCGCTTCGCCAAAAATGCTCCTCCTAGTTTGTTGGACAGCTTTATTGTCTCTGATTTGTCGTATGTTCTCCTTTTTGATCAGTTATCTTTTATTTCTGATCATGATCTTATCTTTTGCTCGTTAAACATAAGCTTAACCCCAGCTGCTATTGATAGCACCTTCTCTTATCGAGACTATAAGTCAATTGATTTTGACTCCTTGTTCAGTGATTTGTCTCTCATTGACTGGTCTGAGTGTTGGCTGTTCAGTTCTGTTAATGATAAGCTAATCTTTTTCAACCATAAGCTCTTCGATTTGTTTGACGTCCATGTTCCTATGCGTACTCGTCGCGTTCCAAATAGTTATTGTCCCTGGTTTACGAATTCAGTGAAATTAGCTATTAAGGTTCGTCATAAAACCTACAACAAATGGAAAAGAAATCCCACTGCTGCTAACTGGGAAAATTATAGGAAAGCTCGAAACGAAGCTAGCTCTTCTGTCAAGTGGGCCAAACGTAAATACTTTATGCATAAGTTAAGTCCTACTCAATCCCCAAAAGAACTTTGGAACAACCTGAGACAAGTCGGTGTATGTAACAGGGCATCCGACGGATGTCTCTTGGACCCCAATCTACTCAATGACTTTTTCACCTCATCTCCCACATCTCGCACGTTGCATGCATTTGATAACAGTAAAGACCTTGATAGTAATTTTCCTCGTCTGTTCGACTTTGTTGCTGTCGGGGAGGGTGATGTTGCGCGCTGTGTCAACAAAATTAGGTCTAATGCTGTCGGTGAGGATGGCATCCCAATTAAATTCGTCAAACTCATCCTGCCCTATGTGTTAAGCCCCTTGACTCATTTAATTAACCATTGTTTCACCAGCTCGTGCTTTCCAGATATCTGGAAGCGGGCGACAATTATTCCTATAGCCAAAAAACCCAATTTCACTGCAGCATCCGACTATCGTCCGGTTAGTTTGCTATCGTCAACTTCAAAAGTATGCGAGGCTCTCATGGCTGAGCAGATCTCTACACATATCAATGAGGGCGTCCTCTTGTCACCTTTCCAATCTGGTTTTAGGGCAGGGCACAGCTGTTCCACAGCCATAGTCAAGGTTTTAGATGACTTCAGAGCGTCTTACGACATAGGACATTTATCCCTGCTTTGTCTTCTGGATTTCTCCAAAGCATTCGATTCTGTCGATCATTTAATACTTTGCAATAAGCTTAAATCAAACTTTGGGTTCTCTCCTCGGGCAGTCCGTCTGATGTATAGCTACCTAGCTGGAAGATCTCAAAGGGTAAGAGTGGGTAAATGTCTGTCTGAATTCAATATATTAACATGTGGTGTGCCACAAGGCTCAGTTCTTGGTCCGCTCTTATTCACTATGTATGGTACATAAATTACATTGCCAATAAATGTCAGCATGCTACTATGCATGCATACGCCGATGACCTCCAACTGTACTTATCAAGGCCAATCGGTCTCGTTGAAGACCTCTGTGCCAGGTTGAACGATGACCTGAACGCAATAGAAGCATGGGCCGGGGACAATAAGTTGAGGTTAAATCCTCTAAAATCTTTTGTTTTGCCAATCTCTAAAAATGCCTACTCATTTGCTGAATTACCACCAATTCAGCTCAAAAATGTACCTTTAAAATTTGTAAGCAAGGTAAAAAACTTAGGGTTTTATATAAACCGTACTCTTTCTTGTGAGGATCACATAATTTCTGTGGTGAGCAAAGTTTATTGCACCCTACGTAATCTGAGAAGGACTGCATTATTCGTACCAGTTGAAACTAGACGGAAACTGATACTTCATCTGATACTGCCAGTCATATCCTACTCGGAGGTAATCTATTGCTCGTTTGACTCTAGGTCCAAGCAAAAACTTCAAGTCGCTTTCAATAATGCAATTCGATATGTGTACGGTCTTAGAAATCATGACCACATATCTGATCATAGTCATCTGCTGCTTGGTTGTAGCTTACCAAATTTCTTAGCTGCCAGGAACTGCTTATTTTTGCACAGGCTAATTCATACGAAAACACCTTTATATTTGTTTGAAAAGCTGCAGTTCTGCAAGTCTAGGAGGAGCATGAACCTTGTTGCACCGACATTTAACTTTGTCAATTCCGGCAGGCTATTTTACGTGACCGCAATTAGAATGTGGAATTTATTGCCAATTAATGTCAAAAGTGAATCCAATAGCCACATCTTTAAGCATCTTCTTTTCCAGCATTTTTCCTAATTATCTATCCGCTTTAATCCTCTTATCCTATCCTTTCCTTTAATCCTATCCTTTTTAACATAATTTATATTTAATATTATTTATTATCATTGTTATTTCTCTGTTTTAATGTATTTTGTTTTTGTAGCATTTAAAAGTCAAAACTTGTATGCTGACATAAATCAATGAATAAATAAATAAAATAAAATATGTCAAATAATAGAAATGTTTTAAGTGGCTTTTCATTTTTGTCAACATTTTTTGTTCACTCCCATTCAGCGATTCAACGAAGAAGTAAGCTAATTAAGGGTTGAATTCTAATTTGTTACTCAAATTCTCAAAGCAGCCGCCGTGGCTCAGTTGGTTAGTGCGCGGTCCAACGAGTCGCATGCAGAGCGACGCAAGATCGAATACTGCATGTAGTAACACCTAAAAAAAATAACGGGAAACTCGTTTTCTCTTTCGGTGGCTGTCCTCTCAGCTGGAAATGGCAAACCTCTGAAGTAAAAATTGCCTATGAAAAAGCTCCCAACCTGCCGTTCGGAACCGGCATAAAACTGTAGGTCCCTTCCACCCACGTACAAAATTCACACGCACAACACGGGTGGTTGCGGGAAGCTAGGCCTTAGTCTCGCGTAAGCGGGCTGTCGTGCCAATCAATTATTATTAAATTATTATTACTCAAATTTTGTATTTTTCTATAATTACGGTTATTTTAGATATAAAACCCTTTCCTCTTCTGGAACGGTAAAATATTTTCGTTTTATTTTCGCTGGGAGCCGCCGCCAATAATATTTTTTATATTTCTTCGAATCAACGTAACCTGCCGCCGTTTGATATCCATATTTTGATGCCGCGTTACAATTAGAGGAGCACGTCTACCGCCCTGCCGGGATCACCGCCGGATTCGCCGACAATGCCGCGCACCAACGAGGAACATAGTTCCGCCAACGAAGAAGATCTCCATTGCACCGTAGTAGTAAGGGAGAAGTCCTCGGACTTAGAAGAGCAAATTCGACGTTTGCAGGCGTCACTTGCGGCCTCAGAAAAAGAGCGACTGTATCTGAAGCACGCGCTCGCACCGACATCAGCAGTCATGCATGCCGATGTAACAATGGCTGCCGCCAATGGACTCACCTACGCCACCGCACCTGCTATGTCAATGCATGCCAACGCAGCGCCTGCTGCTGCGCATTCAGCCGATATTTTGTCGTTTTCGAGTTCTGCCCATGCTACTTCGTGTAACTTACCTGCACACGATGTCACCGCTCCTAACGCGTCTATGTTTTACCCAAACTCAGCAGCTGCCAGCCAACGTTCTGCCAACGTCGGGCTGCCCGTCATCTCAACGATTGCGAATAACCGCTCTTCAGTCGCCCGGTCCCACAAAATGCATTCTCGAATGTAAGCGCCGCCGTCTTGTCCGCGAAAGCTGCAAGACCTCCCGAAATTCTCTGGAGCCCCAGTGCATTGGGCGATGTTCTCCGTTGCCTACAAGGAGACAACAGCTTGGTTTTCATACACCAATTTTGAAAATTTATTGCGTTTACAAAAGACACTCAAAGGATTGGCCCGCAGCCGTGTGGAGTCATTGCTGATTCATCCGTCAAGCGTGGAAGCAGTCATGTCAACGCTAGAGTTTCACTTTGGACGACCCGAATTATTAATTCAGAGTCAGCTAATGAAAGCCCGTGCCATTCCAATAAACACCGGAGCGAGGATCAGCGAAATAGTAAACTTCAGCTCCTTGGTATCTAACCTTACCGCCTTTCTGGAAAATGCAGGTGCCTTCCCTGCCATCCATTCCCTGTCGGCCTCGATAGTCAAGCGGGTAGCGCGCTGGCTTCTCATACCAAAGGCTCCAGGTTCGATTCCTGGCTCGGGCTGGTGAACAACTCATCTACTTCTATCGCTATCCACATGAAGGGAATGAGAATTACAAGAATCGCACAAGTGCGCTCTTGGCAGGCAATGGCAAAAAAAACCTCCAAGTGTGAACGAAAAACTGCCAATCGCCGTTCGGATTCGGCGTTAAACTGTAGGTCCCCTCCCCCCCTTTCCCCATCCGCTTGAAATGTGTGTTGTAACATATGTTGGCAAAACAGTGTTGCATACACAGTTAAAAAACGGGTGAAATATGTGGTATCACAATGGGCCTTTCAGGCCTCCGAGTGTGTCTCTCATAGAGGCAGCCACCGCAACCTAACCTAACCTAACCTTCCCTGCCATCAGCAGTCGATTCGCGAATTTGCCACTTGGCTGCTGCAAACGTCATTGTATGTGGCCATGGCAGCTGATGTAAACTTTTCAAAGCCATGAGCAATGAACCGGCACAAAAAGGATATAGGTCTATGAAGCCAGTGCTGACAATAACCGAAGAAAAGTTTACATGCCATTTTTGCCAAGATAATCATAAATTGTACCAATGTCCGAAATTTAGAGATGCCGAATACGAAAAACGCTGGGAAATTGTGAAAGCTAAACGCGTGTGTTTTTGTTGCCTTAATACTGGCCATAATGTTCAAAATTGTCCTCAACGTCGCCGTTGGTAAACGGAACTATCTTGAAATTTCTGCCTGTAAAGCTTCAAGGGCCAAAGGGTCGAGTGGAGGTGATCGCCTTTATCGATGATGGGGCAAAAGTGACGTTAATGGAGTAGCGAATGGCTAATGAATTGGGTTTGAAAGGCGCAGCAGATTTGTTGCATTTGAAGTGGATAGACAATCAGTCCGTTAGCGAAATGTCGAAGCGAGTCACCGTAGAAATCTCTGCAGCTCACACGGGACATGCGACCTTTTGCACGAAGGCGGTGCAAACAACTAAAAAATTGCACTTGCCTTCACAAACATTATGCGCTGAGTAGTTTAATAGCCTAGACAGACGGCAGCGTTAATGTGCATTAAAAACTCACAAATGCAAATTAGAAATTCACCCTGGCAGACGACAAACTGACATCTGAGTTTTATTTTGTTGAAATGGAAAGGCGACAAAAATTACTACTCGCGGCAGCGGTCTTGATTCAAAAGCAAAATGCAATTCAAAGAAAGCTGCAATTACTTTTGCTGAAACTACTTTACAATGCCAGAACCATCAATGCAATAGCTCACACAAATCTCAATGTGATGGTACAAGCTGGGATCCTAGTTTCACCCTCTGAGATAAGAGCAAGACGGTTGTGGAAATTTGTAATTTTCGTTTTTGTTTTATTTTGACTTGTCACTTTCAGAAAATTATCGATTTATTTCGACGGCATTGCCATATTGAAATTCCTAAATGCAGTACAAATGCACATTAATTTCGTGCATTTGCGCCAGCGCTAATGTGCATTTGAGTGAGCTAATACACGAAATAATTTGCATTAAGGCTCTTAATGCGCATTAACGCTGCCGTCTGTCTAGGCTATAAGCAACGGTACGAAGATTTTAAAGCCATTCCAATCGCAAACTATACGGACGCAGTGCCACAGATTTTAATATGTTTGCCGCACACTAACTTGGTACGCCCAATGAAGGTTAGAAATTTTGACGACGGTTTCCCCGCCCATGAGACCAAATTGTGGTGGGCGCCTTATGGGTCCAATGAAAGCAATTGCGACAGTGTGCGGGTTGCCATGTCCACATTGATGAAAGCGATATGAATGACCTACAAAAGCAGATGTCTGATAATTTTGTTCTTGCACAAATTGAACCGAAGCATCTGCCTGTTGTGAAATCGGCAACCGATGCCAGAGCCAAGAGAATTCTTGAAGATACAACAAAGTTTATTGGTGACAAATATGGGACAGGCCTTTTATGGCAAAACGACGATGTTCGCCTGTCAGATAGTTATGGTATAGCAATGAAGCGCCTAGAGTACGTAGAAACGAAAATGAGAAACGATGCGGATTTTGAACGATGGTACAAAGAACGAATAAATGAGTTGTAGCAAAGGGTTACTCAAAAAAGTTGACTTTGGCTGAAGCTCAAGTAGCCGATAAACGCCAGTGGGTCAAATTTTCTCAAGTGGGCCACTTTAAAATCGATGGTCTCAGTTTTCGTTGATCAATACGGTTTTCGATCGGCTTGGAGGTAAAAATGACACCCCAAAAATAATTTTGAAAAAAAATGTTTTTTTCATTAGTTATTTACAGTTAAAGTTTTTGATCATGTTTTTTTCAAAAATTCATAACTCACGAACGGTTTATCGGAACTCAACGTTTTCTACATCAAAATTTTTGTCAATTAATATACTTTGCCATGAAATAATCTTTCTTCACAAAAAAATTATTATTTAGCTGAAAAATCCTATTTGTTGTAAATAATTGAAAATTAATGAAACTTCTCCGCCAGCGAGAAAATTTGACACATTTCATTCAATTCTACAATCCCTTACAAAAATTTTGGTGAAAAAAAGTCATTATTTTGCATTAGGTCAAAAGTTATACATGTTTTTGTGACTGCGCTCCTACCTCTAGCGCTGGAAAAGCACATATTGACGCGCGCGCGCTTAGTCATCGTGTCACACGATGACGATTCGGTCACACGATAACTAAGCGCGCGCGCGTCAATACGTGCTTTTCCAGCGCTAGAGGTAGGAGCGCGGTCACAAAAACATGTATAACTTTTGACCTAATGCAAAATAATGACTTTTTTTTTCACCAACATTTTTGTAAGGGATTGTAGAATTGAATGAAATGTGTCAAAATTTTCTCGCTGGCGGAGAAGTTTCATTAATTTTCAATTATTTACAACAAATAGGATTTTTCAGCTAAATAATAATTTTTTTGTGAACAAAGATTTTTTCATGGCAAAGTATATTAATTGACAAAAATTTTGATGTAGAAAACGTTGGGTTCCGATAAACCGTTCGTGAGTTATGAATTTTTGAAAAAAACATGATCAAAAACTTTAACTGTAAATAACTAATGAAAAAAACATTTTTTTTCAAAATTATTTTTGGGGTGTCATTTTTACCTCCAAGCCGATCGAAAACCGTATTGATCAACGAAAACTGAGACCATCGATTTTAAAGTGGCCCACTTGAGAAAATTTGACCCCAGTGGTACTTACTGGGGCATTTCACGTCAAGCGGACAACCAAAAAGAAGTGAGGTCGTGAAATGTGTTTATATTCTGGTCAGTTATATAGGGTGTTTTTTTTTAGAGGTTTGTTTTTCGAATAGAGATAAAACTGGCATTTTGTGGTCAAATCTGGCAACTCTAATGTAATTTATGTTCAGTTTGGTTTGCCATTTCATCATGAACAGGTTGACAAAAAACAACGCTTGCAAATCGTGCAAATTGATTTCGAAAATAATGGTTCAGTTCGCGAAGTTTACCGCAAGCTCCGTCCATTTTATGGTCCATCAGAGCAATTAATTCGGTTAACCATGGGTCGTTTTCGCACTACGTTTACTCTATGTGATAATACGCATCCGCAGAGACGTCGAACAGTGCGCACCGAAGAAACAATTGCCGCTGTAGAGCAAAATGTTGAAGAGGACCCGAATGAATCGATTCGCCACCGTGCACAGCAATTGGAGCTTTGTCCAAATTGGACCTGTAGAATTGGCTTTATTCGAGCCAGCCGCGGCGGCCACATGCCCGAAATCATATTTAAACATTAATGGCATAAAATTATCTTCCAATAAAGCCAAATTGATGGACATTAAAACGATTTTCTTGTGTTTTATTTCAATTCGAAGTTCTATACCTCTAAAAAAACACCCTATACTTCTAGTAGACGTGGATGTGTACACCCAATTTTTTCCGTATGATGTTTTTTTGCTGTGTTATGAGCTTTTAAAAATTCACTAAGAATAAAGTCATGAATTTTTCGATGCTTATTATCTGTATCAATTCATTTGTAAAAAAAACTAAAAAGTGTTTCTGATAGTAAAAAAGTTGTTGTTTTTTATTTTTGTCAAATTCTAAATTTTAATTTTTTTTACGTATAGTAAACCGGAAGTGAAAATTTCAAATCGATGTTTGAAAAACTTCGACACTTTTTTTTATTCTTTTAACTTCAATTAAAGCTTTAAATGTACTTATTCTCCACAAAAAAATTAAAACGTGATCTTCAACCGTTTAAGACTTGGAGCACATACAGTACATACACATAGCTGAAAACAATGAGTTTTATGTAATTTTGTGTAAAATGTAATTTAATTAATTGTAATTATGTAATTTTGTGTAAATTTATGTAATTTTGTGTAACGATATTACTTTCAAATGTCAGTAATGTGCAATAAGTAATATGTTACTGTCAAAAGTAATAAGTCCCAACACTGGTGGTAGCTACAGTGACGGACAATAGTATTGACACAGCAACGATTGTTCTGTGGCGCGCTGCATCTAGGCTCCCAAATGCAACGCTGCACATATCGAAAGCCGAAAGCTGAGCCTGGCAGCACTGAGCCGAACAGCACTGCTGCCACTTCCTTTTTTCTTGCAAGCTCTTCTTACGACAGCGGCACGTGCACAAAAAGACGACTTACAAATCTAACATTTTGTTTCTAGTTTAAGTGCCGCTTGTAAGTAGTTTGTAGATGTATACCAATAAAGTATTCCTGCATTTTATATGAAATAAACCCACAATTGGTGACCCCGACAACTGGCATTACGGAGACCGCAACAAGCCAGCCTGAACATACGACTCGAGACCAGAAGCAACACGCGACCTCGAGAACATCGCACAGGCTCCGACAACGTCAAGTTAACACGGAATGCCAAAGGCAGAGACCGCGATGGAATCCGGTAACCAGGCTGTAGATTTTACAGCCGCCCCAAGCGACGAGCAGCCACGCAGGAGCGACGCACAGCACGAAATTGCGAAAGTCACCGTCAAAATTCCGCCATTTTGGCACGCGAGGCCCGAACTATGGCTGGCACAAGTCGAGTCGCAATTCATTGCGGCCGGCATAACGAGTGACAAATCCAAATACCACACCGTAGTCGCCGCTATAGAAAGCAACGTGCTAGCGCAAATAAGCGACATAATTCTGAACCCGCCAACGACTGAGATGTACAAAACCCTAAAAACGCGAATACTGGAACAGTTCGCCGATTCCGAGCAAAAACGTTTAAAGAAGCTACTGCAAGATTTGGAGCTGGGCGACACACGACCATCACATTTGCTACGCGAAATTCGACAACTGGCCGGCAACGAGATGAACGACGGTATGATGAAATCGATTTGGCTGAGCAGATTGCCGCACCACATACGGGCAATAATCTCTATCAGCACCGAACCACTAGAAAAAATTGCTTTGCTCGCAGACAAGATATGCGAGGTCAGTGACGGCCCGCACGTACACTCGGTAGCGGTGAAGAGCGAGGAGGCAAGCTTGTCGCAGCAAATATGCACCCTGGCACGAGAGATAGCCGAGATTAAAGCCGAAGTTCAGCAGCGCGGGAGACAAAGACGGAGATCAAGTTCACGCAGACGCACGCGCACGCCTGACAGCGGAAATGATGTATGCTGGTACCACAAGAAATTCGGCGGAAAAGCAACTAAATGCAGGGAGCCATGCGCTATGGCTTTAAACTAACGGCCCTGTCACCAACGACGGTACGTGACAGGCCTGCCGAGACTAGTCGCCGTCTCATCGTCGTCGATCAAAACAGCAAAACAAAATTCTTAGTGGACACCGGCGCGGAGGTCAGTGTCATCCCACCCACCCCAGCGCAACGGCAGCAGCCAGACGCTGACTTACAATTGTACGCCGCAAACAAATCGAAAATAAAAACGTACGGCGAAAAACGACTCTGTTTGAACATTGGGCTGCGCCGAAACTTTCCGTGGCGGTTCATTGTTGCCGATGTTTCACAACCTATTCTGGGAGCGGATTTCCTGGCACGATTCAACATTTTAGTCGACTTACACAAACGCAAGCTAGTGGATAGTCTAACCAGCGCATCGCAAGTCTGCGCTATTCGAGAAATCAGCGACGAATCAGGTAAATTTTCATTTTTTAAACACGACTCACCCTTTCGAGAGCTACTGAGCGAGTTTAAGGAGCTGACACAACAGAGCACGGTTGTTAAGAACGTTAATCATGATGTAACTCATTTTATCATCACAAAAGGCCCTCCAGTCTTTTCAAGACCTAGACGTTTAGCGCCCGACAAGCTGAAAGCAGCGAAAGCAGAGATACAAGCGCTCCTCGACGCAGGTATTTGTCGACCGTCACGAAGCCCATGGGCGAGCCCTTTACACATGGTGCAGAAGAGGAACGGTGAGTGGAGACCGTGTGGGGATTACAGACGGCTGAACAGCGTTACCGAGCCCGATCGCTATCCCATCCCCCACCTTCACGTTTTTACGCACACACTGCACGGATGCAAAATTTTTTCAACAATCGACTTGCGCCGTGCGTACCACCAACTTCCGGTAGAACCAGCCGATATCCCAAAGACAGCCATAACGACACCGTTCGGCATGTTCGAGTTCGTATATATGTGTTTCGGGCTGCGCAACGCTGGACAGACTTTTCAACGTTTCATGGATCACCTGCTGCGAGATCTCGACTTTGCTTGGCCGTACCTAGACGACATTTTGGTTTCTTCCAAAGACGAGCAAGAGCACCGACGTCACCTACGTGCGGTATTCGAAAAGCTGCGCGAATTCGGCCTCATCATCAACCCTTCGAAATGCGTCCTCGGAAAACCAGAGGTAACGTTCCTCGGATATATTATCACGCCGCAAGGGGTAAAACCACCACCAGAGAGGGTAAAGGCTATCATCGAATTCAAGAAACCGGAACGGGCGTGCGATTTACGACGTTTTTTGGGTATGTTAAATTTTTTTCGTCGTTTCTTGCCCAAAGCAGCGGCTAGCCAAAGCATTTTATCCAGTCTGATAAAGGGAAATAAGAAACACGACACATCGAAAGTAGAATGGAGCGAAGAAGCAAACGAGGCCTTTCAGCGTTGCAAAAACGAGTTAGCCAGAGCATCATTATTGGTTTTTCCTAAGCCTGGAGCACCATTAGCTCTTAATGTCGACGCGTCCGGCACAGCATTAGGCGCCGTGCTACAACAACACGACGGCGAACAGTGGCGACCCTTAGGTTTCTACTCGGAGCGGCTCAGCCCAGCACAACAGCGATACAGCACGTACGACCGCGAACTTTTAGGCGCGTATAAAGCTGTAAAACACTTTCGACACATGGTTGAAGGGCAGCAATTTTGCATTTATACGGATCATAAGCCATTACAATTCGCTTTCCACCAAAAACTGGAAAACGCTTCGCCCAGACAGATTAGGCACCTCAATTTTCTCAGCCAGTTTACGACGGACATCCGTTACCTGCCCGGAAGAGAGAACGCCATAGCTGACGCACTATCCCGTATCGACGCAATCCACACGACACAAACAATCGACTACGCACAGCTGGCAAACAGCCAGTCAACAGATGACGAACTCCGGAGAGTAAAAAACAACAACTCCAGTTTAGATCTCAAAGCGTTTGTCGTTCCTGGTACCGATGCTAAGATTTATTGTGACGTAAGTACGGGTAACGCACGACCTTTTCTTACAGAACCTTTTCGAAAAATCGGGTTTGATTCAATTCACAACATATGTCACGGTGGAGCAGCTAAAAGCATAAAACTAGTTGCTGAAAAATTCGTTTGGCCAAATATGAGGAAAGATTGCCGCGAATGGACCAAAGGCTGCCTGGCCTGCCAAAAAGCAAAGATCCAACGCCACAACAAATCGCCGGGAGCAAGGTATTTACTACCGGGTAAGAGATTCGAACACGTTAATATGGACATCGTAGGCCCATTACCCCCATGTAAAGGCTATCGATATTGCCTCACTTGCATCGACCGTTACACGCGATGGGTGGAGGCCTACCCCCTCGAGAATATCACAGCCGAATCAGTCGCATTCGTTTTCTACACCAATTGGATAAGCCGATTCGGCGTGCCATTGAGAGTCACCACTGATCAAGGACGTCAGTTTGAATCGTCATTATTTCGCGACCTAAATCGCCTTTTGGGTACGCAACATCTGAGAACAACGGCGTACCACCCTGCTGCAAACGGCATTATAGAGCTTAGCCACCGAACACTCAAAACGGCGATCAAGTGTTACCAAACGCAAAACTGGGTCGAGGTGCTGCCGTTAATTTTGTTGGGCTACCGCGCATCCTACAAAGAAGACGTAAAAGCTACGCCAGCGGAGCTAGTTTACGGTGAAACTATCCGGCTCCCTGGGGAATTTTTCCACCATTCGCAAAGCGACAGCAACGGCCTGGCGGAAGAGGACTTCGTTCACAACCTTAGAACAAAAATGCGCGAATTGACACCTACGCAAACAGCAGATCACGCCAAACCACAAATTTTCATCGAAACACAACTCGATAGGACACCCTGCGTTTTCGTCAGAACGGACGGAGTACGTCGGCCACTGCAAGCCCCGTATGAAGGCCCGTATCCTGTGCTCAAACGATGCGACAAATATTTTAAGATCGACATTAACGGGAAACAGACCAACGTAAGCATCGATCGTCTTAAGGCAGCGTACATCGTCAACGAAAGCCAAAATGTTTCGGCGGCAGGCGAGAAATCGGAATACCGAACACGTTCTGGACGTCGAGTTCGTTTTCGTTTCTAAAAGGGTGGAGTAATGTGGCGCGCTGCATCTAGGCTCCCAAATGCAACGCTGCACATATCGAAAGCCGAAAGCTGAGCCTGGCAGCACTGAGCCGAACAGCACTGCTGCCACTTCCTTTTTTCTTGCAAGCTCTTCTTCCGACAGCAGTGTTACGACAGCGGCACGTGCACAAAAAGACGACTTACAAATCTAACATTTTGTTTCTAGTTTAAGTGCCGCTTGTAAGTAGTTTGTAGATGTATACCAATAAAGTATTCCTGCATTTTATATGAAATAAACCCACAGTTCAATAAAACAGCAAATTTCAGATAAACGAAACATAAAGTTCATTAATTTTAAATGTCAACTTATGCATTTATAAGGGACTGTAAAGAATTGCTAGGGTTGGTGGGTGGCCGGGTGGATCTTACCATCTGCTGGATACCCGGTCACGCGGGTATCAGCGGAAACGAGTCAGCCGACGAGTTGGCCAAGGTGGGATCCGCCATGGACTCACAGCCCGAAAGGGTGGCACCGCCTTTAAGTGCAAGGCTACAACAGATAAAGGAAAATTTCCTTAGGAAGGCGGACCACAACCCCTTTTGCAGAAGCTGCAGAGAAACCAACGAGAGTGAGACACTCGAGCACTTCCTCTGCGGCTGCCCTGCCTTAGCATTTAAAAGACTAAATTCCTTGGGGAACAGTCTGATTAGCTCTCTAGCTGATCTCTCTGAAATAAGACTAAAATGCATCAAGTCCTATTTGGACGATGCTGGTTGGCTTTAGAGCCCAGTATTTTCTCCCACGCAGGGAAGACCCAGTCGAGGAGGCGACAAAAAAACGGCACATAGTGCTACTTGAGTGTGCTCTGAGAGCACGCAGTCGCTGCTACCTACCTACCTATGCATTTATATCACATTCATTGCAGGGCCTAACTGATTCACATACAACTTCCTTTGTTTAGATAGAGTAAGCAAAAATGTATTTCATAGTCGGTTTTTGCATGGACAAAAGTATTGGCACACTCACTTATAAACTAAAGAAACATTTTGTTATGGCATAATTGATACTTTGTAGCATAACCCATTCTCTTCAATACTTCGTTAAAGTCTTTTTGGCATTGATTTTACTAAACTTTTGGTAATGTCTGCTCCTATATTTTGCCATTCTAGTGAAAGGATCTTCATTAGCTGGCTCTTATTAGTTATATTGTGCCTTCGAGCCCGTCTTTCCAAATCATCCCAAACGTGTTCGATCGGATTTAGATCGGGTGATTGTAGCGGATGTGGAACATTGTATATAAGCCACATACAGACGTCGAAAGCTGTGTGCTTAGGGTCATTATCATGTTGGATATACAAAATTGTCTGTAAATTAAATTTTTCAGTGCTTACTTTTTTTTTTCTTTAAGTATATTTAGGTATAGGCGTTAGGCATTATTTCGTCTACAAATACCAATTTTCCCACGCCCAATGCAACCATACAACCCCACACCATAACTCCTCCGCTACCAGTCTTCAGTTTAGTTTTGTATTGCTAGGCATATTCTTTCCACCTTTTTCAATTTATAAGGCTGATGAAAGGTTTTGCCCTGCTGCCCTGGCCTTCCGTTGAACTTCCTTGTCGAATTCTTCCTTTGCCTCCGCTGCGAGTTGGGTGGACGGAATTTTTGGGTTTTTCTTAATCTTTCTCAGAATTTGAACTTCTGCTCTAGCAGTTAGCTTACGCGGTCGGCCGCTGCGTTGTCTACTTGCGAAGTTCGTTGTGGCACCAAACTGGTTAGCAATGTATCGGATGGTAAATCGGCTTCTTCTCATAACTTCACTAATTTCTGCTTACGATTTACTGTGTTTATGCAAATGTATAATGATTTTTCGCTATGCTTCAGTTGTTTCTTTCTGTTTTAAGGCCATATTTTAGTTTTTATAAAATTGTTGCCACAATCAGCCCACTTTCAAAAGTAAAAACTGTGAAAATAATAAGTAACGGTATCTACTAGGCATCGCAATCCCGGGATCCCGGGACCCCGGGATTCCGGACATTTTCCAGTCCCGAAAATCCCGGGATTAAAGGATTTGAATTAAAGGATTTGAATCCCGGGATTTTCGGGATTGCAAAAGATGCTTCAAAGTTCAAATGAAATAAATTAAAAAACACAAAAACCCAATTGCTTTTCTTAGGGAGGTGGGAGGGGATAGAGGGCGTCTTTTGGAAAAGGCTTATAATTATTTACTATGCATTCAACCAACAAGTGTTGAATCTTAAAGATGTTTCTCTTTAGCAGGGTTTATTTGCAATAAATTTCGCACTAGATTAGAGGACAAAACACTTAATGCCTTAGTATTTCTAAGATCCCCAGTTTTTAGTTAATCAAAACGCTTAACTTTTTTATCGAAATAATCAAAGTAAAACTAAAAGCACAAACAAATTAACTATTTTATTTTTTTATAAAATATTCATATATATGCACTTTATGATACATCGGTTGCAAAGTAATAAGTTATGTTTAAGTGTCATTTTTGGATAAAACAAAATGCTATGAAACTGAAGTTAAATGACAAATGAAAAACTTTTAAGTTAACTCTTCAATTCCCAGTGTCACCTGTAGGTGACAAATGCTTAATATTTGTTTTCCTACCACATAGGTTTTTATTTTTAAATTCTAACACTTGTATAGCAAAGTCAATTAGTAGTACTTGTTTATTTAATTTTCCTAGCAACACTAGTGATACGTCATTTGTAAAATTTATTCATTTGTTTCACGCGTAATTAAAGAAGTGCGAGTTTGTGTGGTTTCTTTCAATATAAAAATGAGGGTAGTTTAAACATTTTTTATGTATTTTTTTGTCTTATCCAAACGTATCTAAGCTATTTTATTTAAAAAGAAAATTTTCTTTTTCACTATTTTGGACATGCGAATTGAAGGGTTAAACAAAATGTGATTAAATTCAAGATAAAAAATCTTGAAACTACCCAAATGTGATTGAAATGTGTCCATTTTTATGGTAAATATATTATAAACAAGTATTTATGCAATTCGGGAAAATTGTTTTATTAAAAAATTTGTTATATGAATCCCGGGATTAAATCCCGGGATCCCGGGATTTGACTTTTCAATCCCGAAAATCCCGGGATCGCAAAATGGCAAAAAATTGCGATCCCTAGTATCTACCAAATGACAGATGGATATAGTATTATCAGTTGGAACAAATTTAGAAATATTTATTGCATTGAAGTGTGCTGTGCCAATACTTTTGTCCATGCCAAAACCGACTATGAAATACATTTTTGTTCTAAATATAAGAAGTAGCATGTCAATTTTTTTATGCCCTACAACAGTGGCGGATTCAGGAGGATGTTTTGGGGGTTGAAACCCCCCCCTCCCCCCGAAATATTAGGATCGACATTAGGTTAGGTTAGGTAGGGAAGGGTGTGTGCGGCAGGACCGCACTTCCACTCGGAGGCCACAATGGCCCATTGTGAATCCCTTCTTATGGTGTTCTGGAGCCAACCAATAGTCTCAGTCAAGGGGAAACCAGTTCGACCTCTTAATGAAGGAGAGCAGATTTGAGATTTCGACTTTCGCTGCGCAAGCCAGGTCTGTCAGGAACCTTGACCCCAAGGTGCGGAGTCGGCGTTCCTGCAGAGCCGGGCAGTGGCACAGGAAGTGTTGTATCGTTTCTACTTCTTCTTCATCTCCACAGCTACGGCAGACATCACCGGACGAGAGGCGCCATTTGGTAAGGATAGATCCAATAGCGCAGTGTCCGGTGATGACTCCAACGAGCTGTCGAATAGAGGTACGACTCAGGGATAGTACGAATCGTGTTTTCGTTAAAGAGAGGGAGGGCCACAGTGCCCGGCAGGTGCCGCAGTCGGTCCTGGTACGCCATGACGACTCAATTTCCTTTTTGGTCAACCTGTCAATATACCTGTACAGGGCAGATATCGGAGGAAACACAGAGGTATCCACTTCGGTGGCAGACAAAGCCACCCCTTTTCTTGCCATCTCGTCCGCTGCTTCGTTCCCTGCCACTCCTGAGTGGCCCGGAACCCAACAGAGAGTGACCTGGTGGTGCCCAATGCCTTGAAGTGCGGTACGACACCTCTGCACTACCTTTGATTTCACAACAACTGATTCCAGCGCCCTAAGCGCCGCCTGACTATCCACGAAAATTGTGACATCTGTGGGTGGTAACCCACTCTCACGGATAAGTTCGGCAGCCTTCCAAATTGCATAGATCTCTGCTTGGAAAATACTGCAGAGGTCCGGCAGTCTGAATGACATGCGTGTCTGCAGTACATCGGAGTAGAGACCAGCTCCAGTACCTTCCTCCATTTTGGAGCCGTCGGTGAAAACGGTGATAGAAGCGTCTCTCATCGCACCTGTCACCTCCCATTCCTCCCTTGTGGGATATGAGGCTAGTGCTCGCGTGTCGAAATCCAGGTATGGGATCAGATAGTCCGTGCAGGAATCCACCTGATAACCGATATCCGGCTTCGCGAAAGACTTTAGAATTCCAGAGTGCCCATAAGCGTGTTGCCTCCACAAGTTGGCTTCCCTCAATCTGAGAGCGCCTTTAGCAGCGCAACACTTAATGAACTGCTCAATCGGGTGGAGGTGCAAGATCACCTCCAGCCCGGCCTGGGGGGTGCTTTTGACAGTGCCTGCTATTCCCATAGCCGCTAGTCTCTGCACCTTCGTCAGTTTCGTTACCAGGGTCTTGGTGCCCGTAGCCGGCCACCAGACAATGGCTCCGTAACTTAGGATCGGCCGTATAATCGCAGTGTACATCCAATGAACGATAGTCGGCTGCAATCCCCACTTTTTCCCGAAAGTCCTTTTACAAATGTAAAAAGCATTCAGGCTCTTTTTCACCCGCTCTTCCACATTGCGCCCCCAAGAGAGCTTGGAGTCAAGTATGGTGCCAAGGTATTTAGCCTCGGGTGATAGGGTGAGAGTAGTGCCGCCAAGTTTAGGCAGCTCAAACTTCGGTATTTTGTATTTCCGGGTGAACAGTACCAAAACAGTCTTAGAGGGATTAACCCCTAGACCGTTAAGCTCTGCCCACCTGGAAAGTTCCTTTAGAGCAGACTCCATAAGATCACTGATTGTGGACAGGAATCTTCCAGGGATCAGGATAGTGACGTCGTCTGCATATGCTACTACTCGTAGCCTCCTGGTTTCGAAGATCTCGAGGATGCTATTTACTACAAGGAGCCACAGCAGAGGCGAAAGAACACCCCCTTGTGGTGTGCCCCTTGTAGTAAGTTTCCTCACTGAGCACAGGCCTAGGTTAGAGTGGACCCTTCTGCTACTGAGCATGTCACTGGTCCACTTTACCACCTTCTCATGAACTTCGAACTTTCTAAGTGCGTTGATTATAGCCTCCAAGGTAACGTTATTAAAGGCTCCCTCGATATCGAGGAAAGCGGCTAACGTGTACTCCTTAGAGTTCAGCGATCTTTCGATCGTCTGAACGACCTCATGCAGGGCACTGTCGACAGATTTTCCCCTGCAATACGCATGTTGCGCCTTGCAGAGTCCTCTGGACTGTGCCACTTCTCTAATATAGACGTCTACCAGCCGTTCAAGAGTCTTAAGTAAGAACGATGAAAGGCTGATCGGTCTGTAATCTTTTGCTGTTAAGTGGTTCACTTTCCCTGCTTTGGGAATGAACACCACCCTAACCTCCTTCCAGGCACGTGGGACATATCCTTGTTGGAGAGATCCACGAAAGATTCTCGTCAGGACCTTAACCACCGCCTCCTTAGACCATTGTAGCATAGCAGGAATGACACCATCAGGGCCCGGGGATTTATACGGGCTGAAGGAGTCAATTGCCCATGCCACCTTGGCTTCGCTAATTATCCTCTGAACTAGACCATCCGGTTGCGGTGTTTGTTGCCTATGCGACGTGGTCGCCTCAGCAACATCCGTGCATCCAGGAAAGTGAGTGTTCATGAGGATCTCAAGAAGTTCCTCCCTCGACTCCGTCCATGATCCATTAGATTTCCTGATGCTGCCAGGGGTGTGTGAAACCCCGGCTAGCACCTTACGGAGTCTGGCGGCCTCGTTAACATTGTCGAGGGATTCACAGTAATTCCTCCAATCATCCCGCTTGGCCGCCCTAATAGTTTTCTTAAACTTATTAAAGCTAGCCTTGTAGGCTCCCCAGTCTTCTTCAGTTTGACTAAGCTTAGCCTTATTGAAGAGACGCCTAGTATCTGTCCTCAGTTGTCTTAGCTCTGGGGTCCACCAAACTGCGTTGGTTTTCCGTGGAGCTCGACTTTTTGGACACGATTTCTTGAAATATGTATTAAGAACTTTCGTTAAAAGACTAACTGACCTGTCAATGTTGTTTCTTTCAAAGGTAGCTGTCGCCTTGCGCGACGCCAGTTTTTCGGAAACTAGTGCACTGAATCTAGGCCAGTTAGTCTTTCTCGGATTCCTATAGGCTGGTGGACTCCCCACCTTTATGGCCACGGAAAAGACTATCCGGTTGTGGTCCGAAAACGAACATTCCGTCAGTACTTTCCAGTCGACCACAGAGATGGTACTAGAGTCGGTAACCAAGGTTATATCTATAACTTCTTCCCTAACCCTGTTATGGAAGGTTGGCGTATTGCTCCTATTACATAGCATAAGGTTAGAATTAAGAAGAAACTCAAAAATGGACTCACCCCTGCTGTTGGTGCCGGAACTTCCCCACTGAACGTGATGAGCGTTGGCGTCACACCCGATGATGAGATCAAGTCTCCGTGATCGGGCGTGCGCAACAAGGTCCCGGACCTCCTTTGGCGGTGGTTCCTCTCCTTCGAATGGCATGTATGCGGACGAAAGGATAAGGTCATGCCCCTCCATTCGCTCACATGCAGCCACACAAAGGTCACCAGTACTGTATTGAGACAAGAGAAACATATTAATGTACTTTCTATAAACAATACAGGCTCGTATCTTACCTTCACCACGCGAATGAAGTACTCTGAATTGACTTGACCCCAATCCACAAACACTGTCTCTGACGAGCCAGGGTTCCTGGATTAAGGCCAAGTCAACCTCCTCCTCCTCCAGGAATTGCATAAGATCGTGGGTGGCGGCCTTAGAGTGGTGCAGGTTTATCTGCACTACCTTCAGCCTTTCCCTGTGTGGCACGCTCCTTATTGGGGAAACGAGCTTTCAAGGAACCCAAACCGAACTTGACAATTAATCGACATTAAAGCTACATACAAATTAAAAGACAATTTATGAATATCAAAGAATTACTTTTTGAAACCCCCCCGAAATATTTTTCTGAATCCGCCCCTGCCCTACAATGAAGGTGATATAAATGCATAAATTGACATTAAAAATTAATTAATATTATTATTTGTTTATCTGAAATTTGTTGTTCAATACTGTAACGATAAGACAGTCTGTCGCTCTGCAAAGCAACCCTGTCGCTACACGTCATGCTACAATTCAATCTGGCAACGATGGCCGCGATAAGGGAAACGTTTAGGCCAACCTGGCAATGATGGAAACTTTTAGTCCAACCTGGCAATGATGGCAACTTTTAGTCCAACCTGGCAATGATGGAAACTTTTAGCCCAAACTGGCAATGATGGTCGCGATCATCATGGAAACCTTTAGTCCACTGCGAAATGTGCGAGAACGATCTGCGCGATGGCCGAACAGGTATAAAAGGCAGCTGGGTGCGGCACAGCGAGTCAGTCTGATTTTAACTAGTGAAGGTGCCACACGGAGTAATTAAGCAAATAATTAAGTGTAAAGACAGTGAAGTGTGAAATAAAGTGATTGTTGGTTTTTATTGACTGCGTTTGGATAATTAAAGTTGTTTCATTTTCAAATTGCACAATCCAGTGATACGTATCAGCCCACTAGATCTAGTATTCGTAACAATACTATTGTCCGTCACTGTAAGTATTGACTGACATGACACAATACCGGATGAGATGGTAAATCTCCCGGCTCCAATTTCTGCACCAACTGAACTTTGTATGGATAAAGATGCAAAGTACGCCAAATTGAGGTGATGGAGATGTCCAATTTTTGTGAACACACATCTTCAACACTGGCAATTACAGCAGCAATATTTTCGGCCGAACGAGCAGGGCGATTACGTATTGGCCTCTGTACATCTTGTACAGAACCAGTTCGTTCGAATTTCGCCAATAAATCCGAAATTGTTGACAAAACAAGCCTTCCGTGACGTCCGAAATCCTTCCTTAGTGTGCGAAAAGTGGTGCTCAAATTTTCACAATTTTTGTAGTGAATTTTCACTATGTTTACACGTTGAGCGATGCTAAACCGGTCCATTTTCATAAATGGCAACACTAAACTACAATATTAACACAATGCAACGACAGATGACAGCTGCGCTTGTCGAACGCAGGGCTGCTAAAGTTTTCGGTTCGAAATGAAAAACCCTGTATGAGTGGTACCGGGCACTTAAAAATTGCCATGAAAATAAAATTAGTGTTGCTTTTGTGGCAGGTAAGTCTCACTGTAGCCCATTGAAGCCGATATCAATTCTGCGATTGGAATTACAAACCGCCGTTTCGGGAACGCGCGCGATGTTGCGCAGTGGATGTGGGTGCCAGGACCAATGAACCCAGCTGACGACGCACCAAGGCCACCGAAAACGTATAAGTTTCAGTTGGTGCAGAAATTGGAGCCGGGAGATTTACCATCTCATCCGGTATTGTGTCATGTCAGTCAATACTTACAGTGACGGACAATAGTATTGTTACGAATACTAGATCTAGTGGGCTGATACGTATCACTGGATTGTGCAATTTGAAAATGAAACAACTTTAATTATCCAAACGCAGTCAATAAAAACCAACAATCACTTTATTTCACACTTCACTGTCTTTACACTTAATTATTTGCTTAATTACTCCGTGTGGCACCTTCACTAGTTAAAATCAGACTGACTCGCTGCGCCGCACCCAGCTGCCTTTTATACCTGTTCGGCCATCGCGCAGATCGTTCTCGCACATTTCGCAGTGGACTAAAGGTTTCCATGATGATCGCGACCATCATTGCCAGTTTGGGCTAAAAGTTTCCATCATTGCCAGGTTGGACTAAAAGTTGCCATCATTGCCAGGTTGGACTAAAAGTTTCCATCATTGCCAGGTTGGCCTAAACGTTTCCCTTATTATCGCGGCCATCGTTGCCAGATTGAATTGTAGCATGACGTGTAGCGACAGGGTTGCTTTGCAGAGCGACAGACTGTCTTATCGTTACAGTATTGAACAACAAATTTCAGATAAACAAATAATAATATTAATTAATTTTTAATGTCAATTTATGCATTTATATCACCTTCATTGTAGGGCAGGGGCGGATTCAGAAAAATATTTCGGGGGGGTTTCAAAAAGTAATTCTTTGATATTCATAAATTGTCTTTTAATTTGTATGTAGCTTTAATGTCGATTAATTGTCAAGTTCGGTTTGGGTTCCTTGAAAGCTCGTTTCCCCAATAAGGAGCGTGCCACACAGGGAAAGGCTGAAGGTAGTGCAGATAAACCTGCACCACTCTAAGGCCGCCACCCACGATCTTATGCAATTCCTGGAGGAGGAGGAGGTTGACTTGGCCTTAATCCAGGAACCCTGGCTCGTCAGAGACAGTGTTTGTGGATTGGGGTCAAGTCAATTCAGAGTACTTCATTCGCGTGGTGAAGGTAAGATACGAGCCTGTATTGTTTATAGAAAGTACATTAATATGTTTCTCTTGTCTCAATACAGTACTGGTGACCTTTGTGTGGCTGCATGTGAGCGAATGGAGGGGCATGACCTTATCCTTTCGTCCGCATACATGCCATTCGAAGGAGAGGAACCACCGCCAAAGGAGGTCCGGGACCTTGTTGCGCACGCCCGATCACGGAGACTTGATCTCATCATCGGGTGTGACGCCAACGCTCATCACGTTCAGTGGGGAAGTTCCGGCACCAACAGCAGGGGTGAGTCCATTTTTGAGTTTCTTCTTAATTCTAACCTTATGCTATGTAATAGGAGCAATACGCCAACCTTCCATAACAGGGTTAGGGAAGAAGTTATAGATATAACCTTGGTTACCGACTCTAGTACCATCTCTGTGGTCGACTGGAAAGTACTGACGGAATGTTCGTTTTCGGACCACAACCGGATAGTCTTTTCCGTGGCCATAAAGGTGGGGAGTCCACCAGCCTATAGGAATCCGAGAAAGACTAACTGGCCTAGATTCAGTGCACTAGTTTCCGAAAAACTGGCGTCGCGCAAGGCGACAGCTACCTTTGAAAGAAACAACATTGACAGGTCAGTTAGTCTTTTAACGAAAGTTCTTAATACATATTTCAAGAAATCGTGTCCAAAAAGTCGAGCTCCACGGAAAACCAACGCAGTTTGGTGGACCCCAGAGCTAAGACAACTGAGGACAGATACTAGGCGTCTCTTCAATAAGGCTAAGCTTAGTCAAACTGAAGAAGACTGGGGAGCCTACAAGGCTAGCTTTAATAAGTTTAAGAAAACTATTAGGGCGGCCAAGCGGGATGATTGGAGAAATTACTGTGAATCCCTCGACAATGTTAACGAGGCCGCCAGACTCCGTAAGGTGCTAGCCGGGGTTTCACACACCCCTGGCAGCATCAGGAAATCTGATGGATCATGGACGGAGTCGAGGGAGGAACTTCTTGAAATCCTCATGAACACTCACTTTCCTGGATGCACGGATGTTGCTGAGGCGACCACGTCGCATAGGCAACAAACACCGCAACCGGATGGTCTAGTTCAGAGGATAATTAGCGAAGCCAAGGTGGCATGGGCAATTGACTCCTTCAGCCCGTATAAATCCCCGGGCCCTGATGGTGTCATTCCTGCTATGCTACAATGGTCTAAGGAGGCGGTGGTTAAGGTCCTGACGAGAATCTTTCGTGGATCTCTCCAACAAGGATATGTCCCACGTGCCTGGAAGGAGGTTAGGGTGGTGTTCATTCCCAAAGCAGGGAAAGTGAACCACTTAACAGCAAAAGATTACAGACCGATCAGCCTTTCATCGTTCTTACTTAAGACTCTTGAACGGCTGGTAGACGTCTATATTAGAGAAGTGGCACAGTCCAGAGGACTCTGCAAGGCGCAACATGCGTATTGCAGGGGAAAATCTGTCGACAGCGCCCTGCATGAGGTCGTTCAGACGATCGAAAGATCGCTGAACTCTAAGGAGCAGTGCTGCCGTTTTCAATTTTTCTTCAGTAGTACAAATTGTGATTTTTGGGTAGTATTTATGGACTTAGAGTAGTACACATGTATATTTTCTAAACAATATAAAAAAAATGATTCAACAAAAACTTTCCCGCAATTTGTTTTATAAGTTGAAAATTCGATAATAAAACTAAGTATTATTAAAATTTTTTATTAATATCAAATATCGTTATCGAATATGGTTAAAAAAAAATGTCAACCCCAAGAGAAATCGAACGATTTTATGCACTTATATCAGGATATTCTAATGATTACGAGTTTCACCTTAGTTTAATTTTTCTGACTCGTCGACGTCCCAGCAACCACTTTATTGTCTTTATCAAATTGTAAAAGGTTCCTACAAGAATGTACAAAAATGTATAAGTTAATTTGTATTTAAATACAGTAATATTACTCTATTATTTCACGATGTTCATTTTTGGGTATCGCATCTGCTGCGTTGTTTTCAAAGTTTATGACTAGGGATCGGGTTTATATGCAAATGCATATTTTTTTGGAGCTTCCGCGCTTGTCGAACGCAGGGCTGCTAAAGTTTTCGGTTCGAAATGAAAAACCCTGTATGAGTGGTACCGGGCACTTAAAAATTGCCATGAAAATAAAATTAGTGTTGCTTTTGTGGCAGGTAAGTCTCACTGTAGCCCATTGAAGCCGATATCAATTCTGCGATTGGAATTACAAACCGCCGTTTCGGGAACGCGCGCGATGTTGCGCAGTGGATGTGGGTGCCAGGACCAATGAACCCAGCTGACGACGCACCAAGGCCACCGAAAACGTATAAGTTTTCGGCACACTCAAAATGGATTAGTGGACCCTCATTTTTGAAAGACGTCGACTGGCCATCGTTGCAGAAAGACAAATTCATAAGCGAGCTTGGCGAAATGAGACGTACGGAACAACTTTATACACTTACAATTGATGACGACATCGTACCTTTCACAAAGTTCTGTAATTATTACAAATTTATTCGAATCATGTCTTGGGTCAGACATGCGATTTTTAATTTTAAAGCGCCTTTAGGAAAAACGATAAGTTCGAAAAATCTTGTTTTGCGATTACTGCACAACAGATAAGAAGAACAAAAATTATGCTCGTAAGATTAGTACAAGAAGCCGTTTTCCCTGAAGATGCTAGAACGCTGCGTAACAAACAACCAGTTTCCAAACGCAGCTCACTTTTTAGTTTGACTCCTATCTTCGATGAAGACGGCAAGTTGCGACTCGGAGGCCGCATTGATAATGCCAATTTTTTGCCGATGTCGACCAGAAGACCGATTATTATGCCGAAATGCCATGCCATGTCCCGTCTTATTACTAAACACCACGAGATGTTTTATCATCAAAATCAAGAAGCCATCATATGCGCCATTCGAAGCAAATTTTGGATACCGAATATTCGAAGTCTTCTGCAATCAGTGAAAAGCGGGTGTCAGCTTTGTAAGAACATGTCAGCTAAACCAGTTACACCACTTATGCGCCAGATACCGGCCGATCGCCTTACGCCGTACGTTAGGTCGTTTACATATACAGGCTTTGATTACTTTGGGCCGATTATGGTTTCTATTGGACAACGCCGTGAAAAAAGATGGGTAGCTTTGTTCACATGTTTGTCCATTCGAGCAATACATTTGGAACTGGCTCGAGATCTGTCTGCCGATGCAGTTATCTTATGCTTGCGGAATTTCATAAATCGCAGGGGAGCTCCTGCACGTATACGAAGTGACCGAGGAACAAATTTCGTAGGGCCGAGAAAAATTGAGTGGCTGCTCACAGAAGGCAGCTTAGAAGCAGAATGCTTACGTCGTGGCATTGAGTGGGTGTTCAATGTACCAGCCAATCCGTCTGCTGGTGGTGTATGGGAGCGAATGGTTCGCACCGTTAAAAGAGTTCTTGCGTTCACATTGCTCCGCAAATTTAAACACTACAGAGCCTGCTAATCGAAGCGGGGAAAGTGTTTAGGAAAGCAATCGCGTATTTTGTAGGAGCTTAAACAGAGCTTTTGGCGTAGATGGATGCTGGAGTATTTGCAGACCCTCACGCGCCGCACCAAGTGGTACCAGAAAGTGAAGCCAATCCAAGTTAGAGTTGTGGTTTTAATATGTGACGACAACGTGAGTCTTATAAGAGGTAATTCCTGCTTCAGATGGCCAAGTACGCATTGGTCAAAACTGCACAAGGCGAACTTCGTCGACCAGCATCCAAGTCAGCAACCCCTTTGCACAACCCAAACGAAGTTCTGGTATTGGACACGCTGCACACATTAGTTCACTATTCACCAAATAACTATCTAGAAGGGCTGCGCGGAGGCTGTGTATCAGCTTGGATTGGACAGGGACAAGGATCGTTTTGGCTTTCGCCAGGTTGCCGTGCACAGCGACAGGGTGTCTTATCGTCACACTGCTCACCACTTAGACTTTTTCGTCCCAAACAAGTGCCAAGGCTCCGCCGTAGTAAGACGCCAGGCGCTCCAAATGGACTACCTTCAGCCGTCGCCTCCATTGGTGCAAGGTTGAATCCTATGTACCACGTCATTAATGCTAGTCACGACTTTATACGGTCCTTCCCATGACGTTTGAAGTTTTGGAGACAAACCTTTCCTCCCTTGTGGCATTACCAGATCGTCTTCTTGGAACCTAGCTGTGTTAGCCCGTAAATTATATCTGGGTCGTAAGCTGTTGTTGACCAGTTAAGTGTGGTTCAGTGATCTTCTCATTGGCCTTTCGCAGCTTCTGATCCATTCGGCAACAGACTCCTGGCAGCCTACCCAATAGAACCGCCTTTTATATTAACGACAGTTTTTGCGATGCCTAGATGCCCTCCACTCCTCGGAGCTTACTGTCTGGCTTTGCGTGACACGTTCAGGTTGGGAGTGACGCCTTCGATAAACGCTTCGATCTTCTGCCTTTCCATAACTTCCAGGCTTCCGCATAGGACAGTTGTACCAGCCGCTCAATATCTTGACTTTTTGTCTACGTTTTTTCAGCTCGCTGTAGTACAGAATTTTTTTCTGCTCGTTGCTATACTTGGCCGCAAACACCCTTATGACGGTCTCGCAATCACCTCTCAAACCTTGCTCTTAGAGCCAGTATCAATCTCCGACGTTTCCTAACATCGGTCCACTGACTCCCCAAAGCAACCATATCGAATTGTAGTTTGAAGGTGTCAACGGGCGTAGTACCATGGTACTACTTTCATTATAGTGCCAAAACTCAGCCATTCTCCTGGCTGTACCTCCCTAATGCCCGTAATTTCAACAATCAGATACCGGCCCGTGTGTAGATGCACGACGAGTAAGTTTTCGTTCGTAATTTCAAGCTCATATACACGACATTCGGCAGGTAAAGTAGCGAGTATTTCTACACGACCGATATCTATCGTGTTGTTGCCATCATTTTGCCGTCATTTCAAAAATATAAAATAAAATATCAAAAGCAAAAGCAAAAGCAAGCACCTTAGCGAATTTTGAGAACCCGAAGAGAACACTTCAAAGAATGGAGCGTAAGTGAATTTTTAATGCGCTTTCGCTTTTCAAAGCAAACTGCCCAAACTATTTTGCAGAAAATTGAGAGGAAATTAAGTCCTCGTACTTGGAACGAAGATTTAGGGTGTCGCGCGAACCCCCACTCTGGAGATTAAACTCCGCCGCAATGTTGTTCCATGTTTTGTTTTTTTTTCGTTGTTCACTGCATCAGTTCTGTTGTTTTCCAAAATGTTTCGATGCTGATGTGCTAGTTGCTAAAGCTTTGTTATTTTACTTCGCGTAAAATTTGCATTTCGCTTATTGTTGCTCATTTTGAACGTTTTTATATTCAAAATTTTAAATCTTCCTATTTTGATTTATTTTTGTTTATTTACATTTATTGTGTCAAATTGACAGAGTTTGATTTAAAATCTCCAGGTACATACACGGCAGGTTAGAAATTGTTGAAATTACCAAAAAAAATTACCTGATCGGTATCAGATATCTGTTAGATTTGTACACGGTCAGGTATCTGGCTGTTGAAATTACGGGCATAAGTCACTCGTAAATTTCCTTGTTGATCGAATCTTCCCAACTGTCAACTCGTTTGTCCAAATGTTTCACTCGTGTCTCCAGGTGCTCAACCTTCACATTAATCCTGTCAGAAATTTCTTTCACTGTCTGCTCTAAGCGCGCAGAATTTTCCTGAAGCATCGCCATCTCTCGGTTCGCAGTTTCGACTTTTGCCAAATTTTCCTGATTCACCGCTTCCATTTTCGCTGCCCTTCATTGCTACCAGCTGCTGGCTCATGTCTATTCCTTGCGGCGGCGCGACCGGTGCCGTGCTTTGCGGCGACGCAGCATCAGCAGGCGATCCCTCCACTTTGACCGCCACCCCCACCTCCTGCGTTCCGAAATCGCGAAACTTAAACGCAGTTAACAACCAGCAATCACTTAATTTACAAATTCGCAATTTACTGTCTTTGCACTTGCTACTTATTTGACTACTCTATGTTTCACCTTTGCTTGCCAAAACAAGACTGTTCCTCTGCGCTGTACCCGGCTGCATTTCATACTTGCCTGCATGTTATGAAGATCGTTCTCGTACACTTTTTCTACTACTAAACACCTTGCCATAACGAAATTAAAGCAGGTCGGCCGCATTCTAGTGCATTACACAGCGACAGGGTGTCTTTTTGTCACAACATGCTCTTTTTAGGCGCCCATCAAATTAAGAACACAAGGCCTCGATAGATGTGTTTAATCAAAGAATATACAATATAAAGAATACGCATCTTCACAAATTTGTCAAGCGTGTTTCTTGACGCGGGCGGGAAGAGATGAGCGGAGGCATAGGTTGCGGGAAATTTGCTCGCACTCAACAGTTTGCGATCTTGTTCGTCGAAGCGCAAGCGGAGAGTAAACAACGAGGCAAAGCATCGTCATCGTCGTTTCAACGAAGATGATTCGGGATTCGCTAATGTTTTTGGTGTTGTCGGTTGTTGTGTGTATGCTTTTTTGTGTTACCGATTAGTTTTGCTGCACAGATTGCTGTCAGCTCACCATCAATCGAATCTTTGTTGTGTGGCTTTTTGCTGGCCAATGCTTTGATTGATTTAAAAATTTGGTGGTTGATCCCAATTTAAAATGTTTACAAATATTTTTACGTGGCGAGTTCGAAATAAAATTATTAGTTTATATTTTCACATGGTTGATTACAATTTTGAGAATATGGTAAAACTACGAAAAAAAAATGAACTGATAGGCATATTGACTTCAAAATTCGTGATACACTTGAAATCAAAAATAATTAGATGCGTGTTTTAATTTTTTTTTTATTTATGATTTTATGGAAAAACATAATTTAATAGGTCTATCTATCTATCTATCTATCTATCTATATATAATAGGGCGAAAGCACTACTAAAGCACTAAATAAAGAAATAAATGATAAGACAAGTATTTTGTCATAAGAAAAATGTAAAAAATATTCTACACCTGAATGGTTCCATGGCGAATGGTGTGACCATAAATTTACAATATTAGATTTTCTTATTTTAGTTATTTTAAACAAGCATTATATGTGGGCTGTAAGAAAAGTTCCAAAGAACGGGACGGAAAATTATTACGTGCTAATAAAAACGTTTTCTTTTCTTTCCAATTCCATTTTTATTTAATTGTCTTTGTTGATTACTTATAATTTATTTTGTAATTGCCTGTAGCGATCATATAGGTCGCCATGACAGCCATATTTTATTTTCTTTTCTATGCTTTTGCGTACACTACAGTCGGCAGTGAGTTCAGGAGCAATATGCGACGCCGTGCAGGCTTATAGAAGAAGAACAAAAGCCAGCCAAAAAATATAAATCGTTTCACAATTTCAGCTTTTCGCCAGTGCAACAACAAGAACAACAGCACATCGTCTTCCTCCTCTTCGCACAATTGAGCGAGAATGAACGAGTGAACACAGACGCGGCATTCGTGTTTCTATGATTTGCGCTCAGAGCATTGTGCTGTCGTTTCAAGTGTTTCCTCTCGTTGTCTACCCCCCGCATCAAGAAGACGGGTGGCGATATCAGCACCCGCATTCAAATTTTTGCTTGTACGTGATGCACACTCTTTATGTTTCATACTTTTTGGTTTAATACATCATGTGGTTCATTGGTAGGGAACATAAATAAAATATCTCTAAGTTTCCAAATACGTCTACTTAGTGTACAAATTATCCTCATTTTCCAGGTACGCTATTGGAAATGCTGAACGAACCTTGGCAGGCTGGCTGCACGCGTTGGGTAATGACATTCGGGAACCCTATTTTGCAAATAATACAGGAGGACCAGCAATTAAGGTGTGTATTTTACAATTGTGTGTTATATTGAAGAAAACAAATGACCAATTGGTATGCCAGTCCTGGAGACTGGATTCGATTTTTTTTATTGGCATTGGAAGAAATTTGGATATATTTGTTTATTACTGCATAAATTGGGATCTGTGCTGGGTTAAAATTCTCAAATGCTTGTTTTAGCAAATTAAAGTTTTCTTACATTTAAAAATATTGCAAACGAGGTGGCCAGGAAATTTCTCATACGATCTCCGATTACTTTTGTCCTAAATTCTGTCAGAAATCCACGGTACCAACTGCAGCAAAGTGTCAAACGTAGACCACGGTTACCATCTTCGTTGCATTTCCGCTGAAGCTCGTTTTTTCTATATCTAACTCTCAGATCGAGAGATCGATCGACTTTTAACCCTTTCGGGACTACTGGGATAATACGTCCCAGAAAGTTTTTAATGCCCCATAAAACAATCATTCAAATCTTACCACCCACGCAAAATATTTTTTCGATTTCGGTGTTTCCGCATAAAAGGATGATTTTGGAATTTGGGAGCATCCAATATAATTTTCTAACCCCAACATTCGTAGCATGAGAATATTTCCATTCCGAGTATTTTAGATTCCAAAATTAAACTCCGTCCCGAAAGGATTAAAGGAAAAATAAATTGGGCAGTTTATACCCGTAAAAATTGTTAAAACACCAAGTGATCTGAAACTTACTAAGCATCATTAAAATTTTTGTGACATTTTGTAAACATTAAAATTTAATTAAAAGTGAAAATGAGTGCCTCGCACTGCGACATTACGAACTTCGAGCCGCCATTGCGTACTTTAATTCGACTAAGACGTGGAGCTCCACCCAAGTGAATACATCCTCCCCGTGGATTAAGCAAAGCGACTACATCACCATCGTGGATTCAACAAAGCGACTATATCCTCATTGTAGATTAAACCAACCGACAACATCCTGACAGCGGATTAATTTAAGCAACTACATCTTCATCGCGGATTAATTACTATTACTACTAATTCAGCTTCGTAATACTGCATATGTAAGGGAGAGGGCTGGGTTGTGAACAGGGGTTTTGTTTTTTGGCTCTAACTTTTCACAGAATAAAGATATCGAAAAATCGAAGATACCGTTGGAAAGGTGAATATATAACGCAACTTTTTTATTAAGACAGATTACAGTTTTGATTGAAATTTAACTCTCTACGCCCAATTTTCTAAGGACGTGATTTTTTGCTTTTCCAAAAAAGTGGCTGGGTTGTGAACCGTCTGGAAAATCCCTATTAAAGTCGGAAAATACGAAGAAAACACCCATAATTTTTAAGTAAGTTGAGGATTTATTTAATCAGGAGGCCTCAAGAGGTGAAAAAAAAGTTATAATGACGCCAATTAGGCCAAAAAATCGCAATGAATGAAAGTGCTCAATTTTTTGAATTTTCATCCTAATCGGTGTCGCAATGTTTGCTTGTGAAATACGAATGCGTTCTCGCTTTGGCCCACTTCAAGTGAACTCAAGGAAATCGAGTGAAATTACATAAAATTACTTTATTTTAATATATCCGTCCATATTTGACAGTGTTAGAACAAATGTAGTACGAAAAACAGGTGGTTCATAACCCAGCCACCTCAGTGGTTCACAGCCCAACCACGATGCCATTTTGGAAACTTTAAAATTAACGACACTTCCAATCATAATTCGACGTAAACAAATATTGCATCGTAAAATAGAATCAAAACACTAAATAAACATGTATTACACAGACCTTTTTGCAATAAGCTCAGTCACTTGGATAGCACTTTAAAAAAAAGCCAACAAGTTTTCGCAGTCGATTTTCAAACACGATGTCTTTCAAACTCGATTGCTGCCACAAGCAATCCGTGTTTGTACTTCGGTGTAACCACAAAAGCAGAGTCATATCATAAGACAAACTTGACAGTTGAAAGATTTGCGATATGTCAATTAGGGAAAGAAAAAACGGTAATGGTTCACAACCCAGCCTGGTTCACAACCCAGCCCTCTCCCTTACTATATGTATGCATGTATTTAGCATAGATGTCACTAACAGTGCTACCAACTTACAGAAACAAAAAATTTACCGATTCGAAAAACCCGCGAAGTTTAAATTAAAAATTCACCTTTCAGTTTGATCACAGTAGTATGTAGTCTATCACATATTGTAAGCAAAGTTTTCATTTTTCATTCATTTTTCTTGCTGTGAGGCGGCACTGAAATTAATGCCGTGCTTCATCTGGCTTCCATTAAATGTTTTTAATGAAAATACTGTTACGAATGCTAGTTCTAGTGGGCTAGTAGGCACGTATCTCTGGATTGCGTAATTTGAAAATAAAACACCCTTAGTTTCTCAAACGCAGTCAATAAAATAAACCAACAATCACTTTATTGCACAGATTTACACTTCACTGTCTTAACACTTAAGTATTTACACTCAATTACTCCGTGTGGCACCTTTACTAGTCAAAATCAGAATCACTCGCTGCGCCGCACCCGCTGTCTTTTATACCTGTCCGGCCATCGCGCAGATCGTTCTCGCACATTGCCAGGTTGGACTAAAAGTTTCCATTATCGCGGCCATCATTGCCAGGTTGAACTAAAAGTTTCCATTATCGCGGCCATCATTGCCAGGTTGAATTATGGCACGGCGCGTAGCGACAGGGTTGCTTTGCACAGCGACAGAAGACAGTCTGTTCGTTCGTTCGTTACAATACGTTAAATTTTCATTATTTTAATTTTTAGCATCTAATAGCCAATGGAATGCGTACCACCGGCGGTACCCGTCGCCCGATGAGACAATCTAGTGCGGGCCACTGGCGGTACGCGCCACCCGATGAGACAATCTAGTGCGGGCCACCGGTGGTACACGCCGCCCGATGAGACAGTCTAGCGCGGGCCACCGGTAACCCGCGCCGGCGTGAACGTGTTAATTATATTTTTAACGTGAATAAGTAAATAAGTGATAAAGGGTTTGAAGTTATCTGGTGCGGGCGGAAAGAAACGAAATATCGACTTACTGAAAAAGCTGTTGAAACGAAATGCACTGCTGTGATGAGTAAGATGCCGCATATTTTTCGGACACAGGACGCAGCTAACGCAGAGTTAAAATTGAAACTATAGGAGTTAACTGCACTCGAGGGCACGATGCATATACATTCGCCTGCTATAACTGCTTACACACCAATAACAGTTAGTACCTCGGACGCAGTGGCGTATTCAGGGGGGGGATTAGGGGGATAGATCCCCCCCTTGGTCGGCTATGATTTTTAGACAAGGTTTGGTAAATTGGCTGTATAAGAAGTCAGCATGAAGATCGCAAGATCTTGAGCTTTACTAAACTCAAATCTAAGTCTTCAAGAAAAATTCGCCACTTATACTTTTTGTTTCGATTCCAGCTAGGATCAAAAGCGATTGGTCTAAAGTGTCAACTACTTCTTTTGACTTTTTGTAAAACGATATAATTTCAGGTAATTGTTTTTCACCAACATATCCTGGTTATGATGAAAAGTGCTCAAAGGGGCATCTTCGGCGAAAACCCAGCAATTGTTTACTTAGTGTGTCCTTTTCATAGGACGTACATAGCAGTTGTCACTAAACCCACTTTTTTCATATATCTCTTATTGGTGTTAACGAGGTTCCGACAGAACGAAAAATTGGTCTGGCCGTTGTGTAACTCTACAGATTATCAAGAAATTATGATGAAGTCTCTTTTTCTAACTTGCACAAATTGCTCAGTATTTAAGCTACTCTGCCGGTATCTACAGCAACATCAGAGCGATCATTTTCAACACTGAAACGCCTGAAAACTTATCTTCGGAACAGCATTGGACAGGTACTTAATTAGGGTGTGATATAAAAATAAAACATTTTTTTTAATTTGTTGTTTTATTTATTTCAATCAAGGAACGATTTATATGGCGTTCAAACTGACGACTTAAACGTATTTAATGTGCTTAAACAAGTTAAATGAACAAAACCAGTTCGAAAACCTGTTTATTCACATGCAATTGTTGTTGGAAATTAAACGTGTTTAGGGGGCACTCCATGAAATGGTTTCAAAAAATCGATTTTTTTTTTTTGCTTTAATCGAAAGATTAAAGCAAAAGATTAAAGATATCCGAGAACATTATTGCAAAGTTTCAAAGCCGAACTCTGAAAACTTTCGGAGACACAGTTCTTTTCATCGACGAGCGCTCAGCCACACCAGGTGTTCCGAATAACTTTGGAACGCGTTTCCTCATAAACACGTTTTTGTAGTCCGTCCACATGATAAAAAAAAAACTACTGAACCGATCTACACGAATATATACTCGTTTTGTAGGATATTGAACAGAGAAGAGCATGAACCTCTGCAATCTATTAAAAAAAGTTTTTTTTACTGTTTTTTTAATTAAGAAAAGTAAGAAGTTTATATGGCTTTGTTGCTAAATTTTGAAAATTTTTATAGTTTTTGAGGTTCACGCACCTGCGACAAGCCTGCTGATTAATTTAATATATAATGTGTCTATCTGTGTTGTAACACTTCGTTCAATAATGTGTGTGACTAACTAATTAAAACACATTTTTTTGCCAACATTCGTTTTTATTCATCAACATAGTCCCCTTTTAGGGAGATACAATCATTCCAACGCTTTTCCAATCTTTCGATACCGCCTTTGTAGAACGATTTTTCTTTGCCTTCAAAATAGGCGTTAGTTTCGGCGATTACTTCATCATTTGAGCCAAATCTCTTACCACGGAGCATCTTTTCGAGGTCTGCGAAGAGCCAGTAGTCGCTGGGGGCCAGATCTGGAGAATACGGGGGATGAGGAAGCAATTTGAAGCCCAATTCATGCATTTTTGCCATCGTTTTCATCGACTTGTGACACGGTGCATTGTCTTGGTGAAACAACACTTTTTTCTTCTTCATATGGGGCCGCTTAATCGCGATTTCTTCTTTCAAACGTTCCAACAACGCTATATAATAGTCGCTATTGATTGTTTTCCCTTTCTCAAGATAGTTGATGAATATTATTCCATGCACATCCCAAAATACTGACGCCATAACCTTGCCAGCCGATGTTTGTGCCTTTGGACGCTTTGGGCGGCTTTCACCGGTTGCATGCCACTCAGCAGACTGCCGATTTGACTCTGGAGTGAAATGGTGGATCCATGTTTCATCCATTGTGATGTACCGATGCAAAAACTCCGACTTGTTGCGCGTAAACATGTCCAAACAGCTCTCTGAATCATCGATTCGTTGTTGTTTTTGCTCCGGTGTGAGCAAACGCGGCACCCATTTCGAAAACACCTTTTTCATAACCAAATGTTCGTGTATTATGGTGTGTACACTGCCTGCTGATATCTTTAGAATGTCAGCAATCTCCCCCACTTTCACTTTACGGTCGGACATAATGATTTTCAGTGTTTTTTCAACGTTTTCCGGAATAACAGCGTCATTTGGCCGTCCAGTAGATGGAATGTCATCGGTGTCTGTACGACCACGTTTGAATTCGGCATACCAATAACAAATGGTTCTTTCTGATGGAGCAGAGTCCGAATAATGTTTTTCAAGCCATTCCTGGCATTGAACAGTATTTTTTTTCATTAAAAAACAATGATAAATCAGCACACGGAATTCCAAGGGAAGGTGGACGCACCGCCTGATACCAGTGCTCAGCACTTGGCTGGACCGCAAGCACGGCGAAGTCACGCATTACTTGACGCAGGTATTAACGGGCCACGGCTGCTTCAAGGCGTACCTGCATCGCTTCGGCCACGAAAACGACCCATACTGCACCATGTGCGTCGACGAGGTGGAGGATGCGGAGCACGTAGCCCTAAAATGTCCTCGGTACGAGACACAGCGACAGGCGCTGCGTTCAAACATAGGCAGCCCTATTAGCATGCAGAACATGGTGCAGCAAATGCTCGAAACGGTGGAGAAGTGGAACGCGGTGTGTGTGTTTGCAGCACAAATTATGATGGAACAGCGACGACTGGAGCAAGAGCGTAGGGCAGAGGGCCCCAGTAGCATCTACGAGCCGGACACTTAAGGCTGGAAACCCGCCCGGCGACGCAATGCTCACCGGCAGTTCCGTCGGGACCACGGGTTGGAGAAAGGGGGTGGTTTTTAGTCGGTAAGAGTCCGGCATACAGTCGAGCTCGGGTTCGGCTGTATCTTTCGAAGATTTTCCACCTCCTGCGCGAAAAAAAAAAAAAAAAAAAAAAACAACAAAAAAAAAACACGGAATTGCTTTGAATTCATTTTTTTTTGAAAACTCAAAAGTAGTGTCACTTAAAGCACTGTAACTTGTAAACTAATGGTCGGATTGACATATAATTTTGACAGTAAGCCTAAAAAGGTTCACAATTTCGAAAAAAAATATTGATTTAATATTAGTGCCGCCATCTATGTGTCAGTGTTATTGAACGAAGTGTTATGTTTCAGACTTTAACTTCGGACGGCATCGTGTAGACGGGAAAACGTCTTTTTTTAAACCAAGCCTCGGAAGATGTTCAATATGTTTGCCATTTTTAATTTTTTTTGTATAACTTTTTTTTTTTGAACTTTTAACTAATACCTACAGATGTTCCAAACGGATTGATCCTGTCTCTTTCTTTTTTTGGACAGTAAAATAAAGACTATTGGTCATTTTTTTGAGCATTTCATGGAGTGCCCCCTGTTCAGTGGCTAGTTTGCCACTGAAGTCTGAATCGGCACCTGAACCGATTCAGAAGGATTGAGTTGAATCCTGACTTGGCAC
Organism: Melieria omissa; assembly: GCA_963971225.1. Classification (NCBI taxonomy): domain Eukaryota; kingdom Metazoa; phylum Arthropoda; class Insecta; order Diptera; family Ulidiidae; genus Melieria; species Melieria omissa. The sequence goes on along the minus strand of OZ020269.1, from coordinate 47,836,620 downwards.
TTGAACCAGTTCAGGATGAGGTGGTTGGAGTCTGACTCGGCACTTGAACCAATTCAGCTCTGATGAGGTGGTTGGAGTCTGAATCGGCACTTGAACCAATTCAGCTCTGATGAGGTGGTTGGAGTCTGAATCGGCACTTGAACCAATTCAGCCCTGAGTCAAAAAACAAGCGTGTTGAGTGTTTGCTGTTTTCCAATTGACTGTTTTTATTTACACTTTTCCTTGGCCTTTATACTATTTCCAATGTCAAACGTTCTCACGGGCACGTTGGACATCGTTGCTGACTTAGCATTCCCACGCTTGCCCAAGCTGTATTGCACTGCTTTTGCTTATGCTGCGATTAACTAAGTGAAATTTGAGTGTGCAAAATGCATTGACTGTCGAATGGAATTTGCTGTCGAATTGACCTTGAGTATGCAAAATGCATTCACTCCCGAATGTTGGATAACACTGGCGCGTGATATTAACACTTGCAGCGGTGGAAATCGAGCCCAATTCTGCCGTGGGAACGTTTGACATTGTTTACATAATATTTATATGTGCAGAGTCTGAACATCCTCCCCCCGTTGACATATGGTCAACACTCGATGTCTATTTTCCAGCTCGGATGACGGTCAGCTTGTGGATGAACTCGATCAAGTGGTCGTGGTGGAGGAATTGCCTTGTTGCTATGTTTTATGGTGATACACTGTGCCGGCTTCGTTTCTGCGGTGTTGGTCCGTTGTTGGTCTCAGAATTGCCGTCCACTGATGCCTCTTGCTCCTTCAGTAATGGTGCTAACCGATGGATGGGCCGCTTGCAGACACCAGTTTTGGTTTTGATGTCAACAACTCTGATTTTCCCATCATTGCCAGGATAGCACTTGACGACTCTGCCTAGTGGCCATTGCAGAGGAGGCGCATTATCTTCCTTTATGATTACCAGCATTCCATTAGAGATATCAGGTGATTGCGTTTTCCATTTAGTACGATGTTGTAACTCATTGAGGTACTCCTTGGACCACCTTGACCAGAACTCCTCTTTTAAATGGTTGACCAACTTCCATCTGGTCAAAAGCGATGTTTTGGTTGTCGTTGTTGAACCACTTGGAATTGCTGTCAATGGTTCTCCTATTAAGAAGTGTCCCGGTGTGAGTGCTGACAGGTCATTAGGATTTGCTGACAAGGGTGTTAGTGGTCTAGAGTTCAACATGCTCTCGATTTGAGTTACCACGGTCTCCAGTTCCTCATATGTTAGCGAGGAGGTGCCAATTGTTCGCACCAAGAGATATTTTGCAGACTTGACAGCCGCTTCCCACAGTCCTCCGAAATGTGGTGCTCTCGGGGGGATGAAGTGGAATGTAATTCCTTGAGCTGCGCCTGACCGCATTATGCTATCTTGGGCGTCTTTGCTGTGAATGCTTTCAACCAACTCTTCCAGTTGGTTTTTTGCACCCACAAAATTGGTTGCGTTATCACAATATAAGTTCTGACAACGGCCTCTTCTTGACGTGAAGCGATTAAGTGCGCCGATGAATGCGTCTGTTGTAAGATCGCTGACGACTTCCAGATGCACTGCCTTTGTAGCAAAGCAGCAGAAGACTGCAATGGCCTTTTGCCTCTTATTTTGTAGTGTATCCATATCGGGCCACAGAAATCCACCCCCGCGTTGAAAAAGGGTCTCTGAAGTTGTACTCTATCAGCTGGCAAATTTCCCATGATCTGGTTGAACATCTGTGGACGCGCCCGCGTGCATCGCACACAGTGTTGGACAATGGATCTAGCCATAATTTTGCCCTTTATTGGCCAAAATCGTTGTCTGGTTTGGGCCAACAATGCCTGTGGCGAGCAATGGACCCCTTTCTCGTGAAGGTGTTGCATGATAAGTTTTGCTATCGGATCGTTATAAGGCAGCAACATGGGATGCTTGGCGTCGTATGTGAGATGTGATGATGTCAATCGGCCCCCTACCCTGATGATGCCGCGATTGTCTATAAATGGAGACAGTCCCTGGAGAGCGCTGGTTCCTTTGACTTCACCCGTGTTTGATAGCTGATGCATCTCTTCACTGAAATCGCTTAGTTGTATGGCTCTTATGATGACGTACAGCGACTCATCCAGTTCGGTTGGTGTTAGGTTGATGCTGCTATGTTTGCTCTTATCCTGTAGACGTTTAATAAATCGCAACACATAGCCAACAATTCGTTGCAACATTGTGAAGGAGTTTCGATGCCGTATTGTGTAGACCATGTTACTCAGATCATCTTTATGTGCGATTGTAAGCACGTTTGCCCTTTTCTTGACTTCTGCGTCTGTTTGATCAGGAATCACGAGCTCCTGACGAAATGGCTGCGGCCAACAATCCTGATTACCATGAAGGAATAATGGCCCGTAAAACCACATTGTACACCCTTGGATGTAAAGTGGATCTACACCTCGAGATAGCAAGTCAGCTGGGTTGTGTTTGGTGTTGACATGGCGCCATTGCTCAACTAGTGTCAATTGTTGAATTTTACTGACACGGTGAGCAACGAAGGTTTGGAATTTGGATGGATCTGAGTTAATCCAATGTAACGTTATTTCCGAATCAGTCCACATATAAGTTGGATGCTGTTCATATTCCAAGTCCCTTTTTACTCTGGCCACCAGTTGTGCTCCTAACAGTGCTGCGCATAACTCGAGCCGCGGTATTGTCTGTGTTTTGAGTGGGGCGACGCGTGATTTTGAGCAGAGTAGTTGAACGGAGATAGTTCTATCAGTAATTTCTGCTCTGACGTAAACAGCGGCTCCATAGGCGCGTTCGGATGCATCGGTGAACACATGAAGTTGAATGTTTCTTGATTGTTTGTGGTGCATGATGTGTCGTGGCACCCTCACATTGTTTAGCTCTCCTACGTTTTGGCGGAAGGTAGTCCACTGAGTGTGCATTTCCGCTGGTAGAGCTTCATCCCATGACAGCTTTAATTGCCACAGTTGTTGGACAAACATTTTGGCCTTAACTACCACCGGAGCCATCAAGCCCAATGGGTCAAAAATGTGTGCCAAGTCAGATGTCACTGTCCTTTTCGTTATTTTTCCATTGACAGCCTGGTTTGTTTTGATGCAAAATTCATCCGATTTTGGCAGCCATGTAAGACCTAAGATTTTCACTGTATTATGTGCGTCGTTGCTAATGTCTAGGTCTACATCTTGATCCTCTGGAGGTAAGCCTTGAAGTAATTTTTCATGATTTGCGCACCACTTTCGTGGTTTAAAACCAGCTGTCGCTAGAATCTTGATGAGTTGTTCTTTTGCTGCTATTGCTTCAATCAGGCTGTCTGAACCACTCAGACGTAGAAGTCCTTGCTCAGAGTAGCTGCCCCGAGTGGGAACTGTCCTGCATGATCTTTTGCCAAAGTCTGCAGACATTTGGTTGCTAGGTAGGGTGCTGCTCTAGTTCCATACGTCACTGTTTTTAATTTGTAGTAGCACAACTCGTCCTGCGCTGACTCTCTCCAGATGATGATTTGGAACTTTTCGTCTCTTGGATCAATCAATATCTGACGATACATCTTCTCGATGTCTGTTGTGAAGACGAATCGTGACCTTCTAAAACGCAATAGGATGGATGTCAATTCGCTTTGTACGACTGGCCCATTGTGCATGAGATCGTTAAGCGAAACCCCGCTTGACGTTTTTGCGGATGCATCGAAGACAACTCTTAGTTTTGTTGTTGTGCTGTCCAGTTTGGTTACACCGTGATGCGGCAGAACGTAATGAGGAGTCAATATAGCGTCGCGATTGATTCGTTCCATATGTCCGAGATGCTCGTATTCCCGCATGAAGTTAATGTACATTTCTCTCATCACTGGGCTTTTTGACAGGCGACGTTCGAGGCTGAAGAAACGATTGGTTGCCATCTGCATGGATTCGCCAAGAGCTGCTGGGTCTTCCTTAAACGGAATTTTCACGACAAATCGCCCCATTTGATTGCGCTTGGTGTGTTGGGCAAATGATTCTTCGCATTTTCTTTCTGCTTCCGTAAATTGATCCTTGTTCTCTGGGAATTCCTCCAGCTGCCAGAATTTTGTCAGTATGTTGTCTAATGCATCCTCGTCGCTTTCGCTGCATATGCCGCAGGTAAGAGCTTCCTGATCGGCACCGTTAATTTTGCCGCTGCATATCCATCCGAAAACCGTGTTCTGTAGCTTCGGCAATCCATCAGCCAATTTAATTTGACCTATTGACAGAAGGCTGTGGTAGAATTCTGCCCCAATCAATAGATCAACTTGATTTGGCTTAAAAAGGTCCGGATCAGCCAAATTTATGTTCCGTGGGATTGGCCAGTCTGAAGTATTCAGAAGCTGTGTTGGTTGGGCTGAAATGATCCGGGGCATGACGAAAGCGCTGAGGGCCAAGTTGAAGTTATTGATGCGGGACTGGATTTTTGTGGTCACGCTATATCTTGCATCCTTTTTACTTCTACCAATGCCTTCTATCCACAATGGAGATGGCTGCAGCTGCAGGTTCAGTTTCTTCGCCAATCTTTCCGTCATTAAATTTACTTGTGATCCAGAATCCAGTATTGCTCTGCAGTTGACGAAATCACCATGGATCGTAGCTATTCTTATGATGGCGGTGCTGAGCAGAACATACCCCTGGTTTGGCGAGGATGCCGTCAGCAGTGCTGAAGGCTGTTGGTGGGTTTCCTCGACCAGCACTTCCTGCCTGGAGTTGGGACCTGGCTGGTTACTGGCCTTGGTTGGCTCTGATAGATGCAGTAGTGTGTTATGTTTTTTGTTACATTTACTGCAGTGACGAGTTCTGCAATCAGTGGCCTTATGTCCTATGCGCAGACAATTCAGGCACAGGTTTAGCCGCTGAACTGCCTTGATGCGATCTTGTGGGGTTGATTGCAGGAATGCCTTGCAATGATATAATGGATGTGATCCGTCATTGCAGACCTTGCAGATTGACGCCTTTTGCTTGTCTACCGCTGTGGCGAGGGTTTTTGCGGAGCTAGGTTTTTCCTTGTGACCAATTGCCTCCAACGACTGGAATCTGGTTTCTACGAAGGACAGAAATTCTGGAATAGACTGGATCTCTCGTGGATGTGTTAACGATTGCTCGTATAACATGCGGCTTTGTTTATCCAGTTTAGGCAGCAGGCAATGGAGCAGTAATGGAGACCAGGAATCGGTTTCTAACCCTTGATTTCTCAGAGCCAGTAGTCCCTCAAGCGTGACGTCGTGTAGTGTCCTTATTTCTGCCGCTGATGGATTGGCTGTCATTGATGGTTGGTTCAGGATTCGTTCGATGATTGCTCCAACGATGATCCTCTTGTTGTGGTAGCGCTCTTGCAGCAACCTCCAGGCTGTATCGTAGTTTTCATTGGTCAATGGCAGGTGTTGAATCAACCCTTCTGCTTCTCCGGACAGGCTGCCCTTGGGATACCACATTTTTTGTGCGCCAGGAAGGTTTTGTTTGTGGACCATTTCCGTGAACAAATCATCGAACTGAGCCCATTTCAGGTAATTTCCGTCAAACTTTGGAATGGTTACCTTGGGAAGCGATAGGCAAGCGGTGTCTGACTTGCTGCTCACTTGTTGTAGTTGTTCGTGATCAGCCAGTTTCGAGGCCAATGAAACTAGGTTTGACTGAACCAATTCCTCAAGCTTCACATAATTCTCAAGATCATATCCCACTGCAGCAGGATCGCTGGTGCATTCCCCAAGCTCGAAATTTATGGCTTCAATTTCGTTCCACAGCCTTTCGATTCTCCCGATATTGACCTCGTAGAACGACTTCGCCTGGATCGCCGGTTGACGATTGGCGCCTGCGATGAGTCGCCTCAGTGAAGTGCCCATGGCAATTTGTTTTCGAACCAGGCGCGATGCGTTTGCATCTGGTTCCGCATATGGTGGTGGTTTCGGTAGAGATGGTAAATCTGCCGGTTCTTCGATGGCAGCGACCGGAGGTTGTAGTGCATTTAATTCACTGCTGAGGATGTCGCTGTACTTCTCTACCATCGCCTTGACATTGTTGAAATAGTCCTTGGTGAAGTAAGCATCGGTTATGTCTAGGCCCGGCACTTCTCTGATGGTTGTGTCGTTGTGGTCGAACTGATTCCATAACTCACTGAGTCGCTTAATACGTTCGGTGTAGTATTTGCGACTTGTCTTCCTGTCCTTCGAGTCCTTTCTGAAGTTGGTGATTAGTTGCTGAACTTCCTGACCCAGTTCAGATTGTTCAGCTACTAAATCTTGCATTGTCTTCATTGTTGCTGGATTCGAAGATTTCGTTCTGCTTACTGAAGTTGTGACGGCAGTCTCTTACTGCCGAGGACGAATGAGGTTGTGACGGCAGGCTCTTACTGCCGAGGATAGACTGTCGATGTTGGTGCACTCCTGTTGGGGCACTCTGAGTTTGTGAAGGCAGACTGTTGATGTTGGGGCACTCCTGTTGTTGTGAAGGCAGTCTCTTACTGCCGAGGATAACTGTTGATGTTGGGACACTCCTGTTGGGGCACTCCTGTTGTTGTGAAGGCAGTCTCTTACTGCCGAGGATGAACTGATGATGTTGGGGCACTCCTGTTGGGGCACTCCTGCTGTCCGCGTATAGCGTGAAACTATCACGTCGGGGTCACCAAAATGTTCAGTGGCTAGTTTGCCACTGAAGTCTGAATCGGCACTTGAACCGATTCAGAAGGATTGAGTTGAATCCTGACTTGGCACTTGAACCAGTTCAGGATGAGGTGGTTGGAGTCTGACTCGGCACTTGAACCAATTCAGCTCTGATGAGGTGGTTGGAGTCTGAATCGGCACTTGAACCAATTCAGCCCTGAGTCAAAAAACAAGCGTGTTGAGTGTTTGCTGTTTTCCAATTGACTGTTTTTATTTACACTTTTCCTTGGCCTTTATACTATTTCCAATGTCAAACGTTCTCACGGGCACGTTGGACATCGTTGCTGACTTAGCATTCCCACGCTTGCCCAAGCTGTATTGCACTGCTTCTGCTTATGCTGCGATTAACTAAGTGAAATTTGAGTGTGCAAAATGCATTGACTGTCGAATGGAATTTGCTGTCGAATTGACCTTGAGTATGCAAAATGCATTCACTCCCGAATGTTGGATAACACTGGCGCGTGATATTAACACTTGCAGCGGTGGGAATCGAGCCCAATTCTGCCGTGGGAACGTTTGACATTGTTTACATAATATTTATATGTGCAGAGTCTGAACACCCCCCTTAAACCATTTAACATGTTTTGAAACAAGTTTAGCGCAGGGTTGTATCCGAAAGCTTTCTATGAAAAGCTTTTTTACCAATGAAACACAACTATTCATGTATGAAACACATCCCTTAAAATTCAACTGTCATTTCATCAAAACAAAACCAAAGAAAAATTTAAAATTTGAAAAATTTTAAATGAATGAAAAAAAATGGTTTTGCTCGCACTACTTTATTCCATTCATCACCTTTTATGGCATCTGAATACAAGGCGTCTAATATTTGGACGAAGGTGAGCATTTTGCCGTGGAACGTGAAATATGCGCCAATATTTCGCTCGAATCATGCTCGCAGCACTTCAGTTCACAAAAATATTTATTTGTTGTTTGTAAACAAACAGCTGTCAATTGAGCAGTCTGGACGATCGTCTTCAACAAAAAGCTCTTTTTACTTAAACTAGATTAAATAAGTCAGTTTGAGCGCCATATTAGGAATGTTGGCAGTACACAATGATGAACGGCAGAAGAAGTGATCGATAAAATGTGTACTAAGCAACGAAGGCTTGATTTTATTTTGTAATATACTATTTATTACAAAAATTAGATTTTTATATAATTTCATGTATGTCATTTTGCTTTGAGAAAAAAGCAATTAAAACAAATAAAAGCAAAGCTTAAGGCCTAAAAAATTTTGGAAAAAAGCGTAAACCATGTTGAAAAAAGTATAAAATCTGTTGAATAATTCTTCCAATATCTCCCCCTTCATGAAATCCTGGATACGCCACTGCTCGGACGTGATATGCCCTTTACCACTGGATTTAATAAAATTACTGCCGGAATTTGCGGGCGACCAGGCAAGATACGTATCTTGACGACAAGCAAATAACAAAGCCATACTCCTATTTAAGGACTATAAAAGGATTAGAACGGTACTATGATATCAAGCAGTGGCCATAAAACGAAATAAAATCGAAAGCTCGGCTGATTTAATATTTGCGTTATTTGATAGTGCTGAACTATGACGCCATCATTGTGAACAAAATTATGAGCACTATTTATATGGGGTTCCAAATATTCACATCTTAATGGATCACCGGCTGTTAATATTCCCCATGTCTGAAAAAAACCGAATTACAAATTGTTTGTTTGTACAAAATTGATGAGTTTTCTTCGAAATTTTACTAGCCTGGGAAGGAAAATCAAGTGGCAGATGCTTTATCTCGCCAACATATTGTAACGATGAGCCAGTCTGTCGCGGTGCAAAGCAACCCTGCCGCTACGTGCCGTGCCATAACCCAATCTGGCAACGACGGCCGCGATAGTAACTTTTAGTCCAACCTGGCAACGATGGTCGCGGTCATCAGGGAAACTTCTAGTCCAATCTGGCAACGTGCGAGAACGATCTGCGCGACGGCCGGACAGAGTATAAAAGGTGGCCAGATGCGGTGCAGCGAGTCAGTCTGGTTTTGACAAGTGAAGTTGCCACACGAAGTGATTAAGCAAATACTTAGGTGTACGAACAGTAAAGTGTAAACTGTGAATAATAAAGTGACTGTTGGTTTATTTTATTGTCTGCGTTTAAGAAACTGTGTTTTATTTTCAAATTACACAATCCAGAGATACGCAACAGCCCACTAGACTTAGTATTCGTAACATTTGGTGTCAGAAGTGGGATTGTGGAAAATTGAAGATAAAAAAAAAAAACTAAGAAATAAAATTATAAAAGCACGGACATGGTGAAATTCGAGCTGCTGAAGGTGGACCAGCTGAAGAAGGAGCTGGCTGCCTGGAATTTGCCGACTGCTGGCGGAAAGGTGGAGTTGCAGTTGCGCTTGCGAGAAGCATGTGAGGAACGAGGCGTCGATTGGACTGTGCACGAGTTCGGAGTGCAAGAACAAGAGGCGTCGGCCAAAATGGAGGAATCGCCTGCAGGTGCGGCGTCGATGCAAAGTACGACTGCAGCGGCTGCGCCGCCACAAGCAATGGACATGAGCCAGCTAATGGTTGCACTTAAAGGCATGTTCGAGACTTCCAACCGCGAAATGGCAGCGAAAATGGAAACTGCGAATCAAGAGATGGCAGCGAAGCTGGAAACTACGAATCTCGAAATTTCGGCAAAAGTCGAGACAGCAAATCGAGGAATGTCAGCGAAGCTGGAAACTACGAATCTCGAAATTTCGGCAAAAGTCGAGACAGCAAATCGAGAAATGTCAGCGAAGCTGGAAACTACGAATCTCGAAATTTCGGCAAGAGTCGAGACTGCAAATCGAGAAATGGCGGAAAATTCTGCGCGCATAGAGCAGAAGGTGGAGGAAATTTCCAATAGCCTGAATGTGAAAGTTGAGCATCTCGAGACGCGAATAGACGATTGGGACAAACGAGTTGACGAAATGGGTGAATCCCTGAATAGACAAGTTGACAACCTGGATGAGTCCTTGAACAAACGAGTTGACAGTCTGGAAGATTCGATGCACAGAAAGATAGACGAACGGTTTCGAGAGGTACAGCCACGAGAATGTTTGCCACCGGTTCAGGACGGTTTTGCTGCCAGAACAGAAGTGCCTACTTATGACGGTGCTGCGCCGTTCGACACATTTAAATTGCAATTCGACTTGGCTGCTTTGGAAAATCAGTGGACTGATATCAGGAAAGGTCGGAGGTTGGCACTGGCGCTGAAAGGTCCTGCGGCGGAGGTAATCAAATCAGTTCCAGAATGTTTAAGAAGTGATTACGATGCCATCATGAGAGCATTAGCAGCGAAGTATAGCAACGAGCACAACCATGCGCTATACTACTGTGAGCTGAAGAACCGCAAGCAAAGAGCCAACGAGGCGCTGCAGACATATGCAGCAGACATTGAGCGGCTCGTACAGTTGTGCTACCCAAAATTTGGTGCTGATGATCTCGAGAGGATGAAGATTGAGTCGTTTGTTGAAGGTCTTCATGATCCAGAAACACGTCGCAGTGCGTTGATGATGGGCAAGCCAACATTTAAGGAAACGGTGGCCAGCGCGATGACATATGAAGCGGCATGGATGGGGAGCACTCGGTATGCACCTGCAAGGATACGCCAGATTCAGGCGGACAACGACATTCCGATCCAAGCCATAAGCTCTGAGATACCGGGCAGGCCACGAGTGGTCTCCTCTAAAGTTGTTTGCTGGGTGTGTGGCAAGCAGGGCCACATATCACGAGACTGCCGCCAACGAAAGAGGCGTTCCCGTTCCCGATCGCAATCGCCTGAAGCGAAGAATACTGACAATCGAGGCTCAGCCAACAAGCGCAGGGCTGAGGACGAGGAGCCGTTAAACTAAAACGGGTCAGCCCAAAGGGGCGTGAGCTGATCCCCACAATCTGCCGCCCCACCATCCTTGTCTCACAGCTGAAACGACAGCCCAGCAGCTTGACAATTGAAGGAAGGATAGATGGAAAGTGGTTCGTGTTGACACTAGATACTGGAGCGTCATATTCGATCATAAAAAGGAAGCTGCTGAAGAACTGGGAACCGCTGCATGGCATACAGCTGCGGACTGCGACTGGCGAGCGCGCGCCGGTGAGAGGGAAAGTTACGAAAACGATTGCTATCGGCACCAGCAGCCTGGAACATGAGTTCATCGTCGCGGATATAATGGACGACGTGATTATCGGCGTGGATTTCATGATTAGGCACGGTTTTACGCTGGACCTGAAGGAAAATGTGCTGAGATATGCCAACGTTGAATTCCCGCTGCACACCGGTTATGAGCGAAGCGTGGCGGTAAGGAAGGTTGCATCGGGTCAACGCAGGAGGATACCAGCGAATTCTGAGGCGATTGTGTGGGCAAAGGTGGACGAGGACGATGGGACGAGTCGGCTGTGGGTAGTAGAAGCACCGAAACAAGGACACGACAACATCATCATCGGACGTACATTAGTGGAACCTAAAAATGGCAGGATACCAGTCAGAATACTGAACCCCCTGAATGCACCCAGATATGTCGGAAAAGATGAGGTAATCGGCGAGTGTAAGGAAGCTGTAGCAGTGGTCAATTGCGAGAGTAGCCCACCTGGAGGTAATAAGAAGAGCGGTTTTAACATGGACGCCATACCGCAGGAGAACCAGTGGAGCAGCGAGTTGACGGCCAAGCAGAAACGGAAGGCGAGGTCACTCCTGCAGCACTATGGGTCAATTTTTGCGGCAGAAGCAGGCGGAAGAACAGCCATAGTGAAGCACAACATCGACACCGGAAGTGCAAAACCGATTCGCCAACCGCCAAGACGAGTTCCTCTGGCCAAGAGGGAGGGGGTCACCAATTTGATCGAGAACATGCGGAAAGACAAGGTCATAGAGCCTTCTTCGGGCCCCTGGTGCTCGCCGGTCGTGCTAGTCAAGAAAAAAGATGGCAGTACCCGGTTTTGTGTGGACTATCGGAAGCTCAATGATGTGACCAAGAAGGACAGTTATCCACTACCTCGGATCGATGACACCCTGGACACACTGTCAGGCACGCAGTGGTTCTCCACGCTCGACTTACGCAGCGGCTATTGGCAGGTAGAGCTTGCAGACAAGGACAAGGAGAAAACGGCTTTCAGTGCTGGCGATGGTTTGTGGCAGTTCACCGTCATGCCGTTTGGACTCTGCAACGCACCAGCAACATTCGAGCGGCTAATGGAACGCGTGCTAAAAGGGCTGCATTGGCGGACGTGTCTGGTGTACCTCGACGACATAATCGTAATGGGTAAAAGCTTCGACGACCACCTGGGAAAGCTGAAGGAGGTATTTGAGCGGATACAACAAGCCGGGCTTAAACTCAACCCAAAGAAGTGCTCGCTGTTCCAAAAGGAGGTCAAGTATCTGGGCCATACGGTTTCCGCCCGCGGAGCGCATACGGATGAAGGCAAAATCACGGCGGTGAAGGAGTGGCCCCGACCACGCAATCTACACGAACTCCGCAGTTTCCTGGGCCTGTGTACATACTACCGCCGATTTGTTCCGGGATTCGCGAACATAGCCAGCAGCTTGCACAAACTGACGAAAAAGAGCCAAGCTTTCGAGTGGAGCGAGGAGCAGGAACAGGCTTTTGCACGTCTGAAGGAAAAACTGTGCAGTGCTCCAATTCTGGCCTTCCCCGTGCCTGGGGAGATGTTTGTGCTGGATACAGATGCAAGCGGGAATAGTATTGGCGGTGTGCTATCACAGATAATAGACGGCCAGGAACAAGTGATAGCGTACTACAGTAGGGTTCTATCGAAACCGGAGCGCAACTACTGTGTGACACGGAGAGAACTGCTGGCGGTATTGGACTGCGTAAAACACTTCCACAAATACCTGTATGGACAAAAGTTTCGCCTGCGCACAGATCATGCGGCATTGAGATGGCTCCTGAACTTTAAAGATCCTGAAGGGCAATTGGCGCGGTGGATCGAGCGACTGCAGAGCTACGACTACACGATAGAGCATCGCAAGGGCAGTAGCCATGGAAATGCCGATGCCTTGTCCCGCCGTCCGTGCAAAGTCGAATGCAGGCAATGCTCGCGAGCCGAAAGCAAAGAACAGATAGTGGACGTCCGGTTGGTCAGCGTCATGCCAGAGGAAGAGTGGTCTGCGGAGAGGCTACGAAAAGACCAGCATGAGGATGCGGATCTTGCAAAAATCGTCGAAGGCAAGGAGCAAGGCGCACGTCCAGACTGGCAGGAGATGGCTGGTGAAAGCCCGATCGCTAAGGCTTACTGGGCACAGTGGAAAAGTTTGCGGCTGAAGGAAGGCTGCCTGTACCGCGAATGGGAGAGCGCGGATGGTCGTACCAGCAACCCCCTAATGGTAGTGCCGAAAAGCAGAATCAACGAGGTCATCGAGGCATACCATAACGACTCCAGTGGAGGGCACCTAGGCATCACCAAAACCGTCGCCAAAATAAAAAGACGATTCTACTGGGTAGGATGTCAGGAGTCTGTAGCCGAGTGGATTAAGAGCTGCGACCGATGTTCAGCCGCGAAAGGGCCGACAAGAAAATCTCGAGGCCGCATGCAGCAGTACAACGTGGGAGCGCCCTTCGAGCGGATTGCTATGGACGTCGCCGGCCCATTCCCAACTAGCACTCAAGGCAACAAATATGTGCTGGTCGTAATGGATTACTTCAGCAAATGGCCCGAAGTGTACCCTATTCCTAACCAGGAGGCCACCACGATCTCGGAAAAGCTGGTAAACAATTGGGTAGCCCGGTTCGGAGTTCCGTTGGAGTTGCACTCAGATCAAGGCCGGAATTTCGAGTCTGCGGTATTCAAGGAAGTGTGTGGGCTGCTGGGGATAAAGAAAACGCGTACCACTCCTTTGCACCCACAGTCCGACGGCATGGTGGAACGCTTTAACCGGACGCTGGAGGAATACCTGCGGAAAGTGGTAGGCAGGAATCAAAAGGATTGGGACACGCATATCCCCCTGTTCCTGATGGCGTATAGGTCAGCCCCGCACGACACGACATCACTCACTCCAGCCCGAGCAGTGTTCGGCACAGAGTTGCGGTTACCCGCTGACTTGAAGTTCGGGGTAGTCAGCACGACGGGAGGCGCTAAGACGGAATACGTGGCCAATAAGCGGGCGGAACTGGAGGAAATTCACCAATTTATAAGGGGCCGCACCAAACTGGTCAGCGATAAGGCGAAAGCCAGATACGATCTACGGGCCAACTCAGCAGGGTTCCAAGAAGGCGATTTGGTAATGCTCTACAACCCGCAGCGGAGGAAAGGTTTGTCTCCAAAACTTCAAGCGTCATGGGAAGGACCTTACGAAGTCGTGACTAGGATTAACGACGTGGTATACCGGATTCAACGTTGCAACAATAGAGGCGCTAAGCTGAAGGTAGTCCATTTGGAGCGCCTGGCGCCTTATCACAGCGGAGCCTCGGCACTTGTTCGGGACGAACAAGTCTAAGTGGTGGGCAGTGTAACGATGAGCCAGTCTGTCGCGGTGCAAAGCAACACTGCCGCTACGTGCCGTGCCATAACCCAATCTGGCAACGACGGCCGCGATAGTAACTTTTAGTCCAACCTGGCAACGATGGTCGCGGTCATCAGGGAAACTTCTAGTCCAATCTGGCAACGTGCGAGAACGATCTGCGCGACGGCCGGACAGAGTATAAAAGGTGGCCAGATGCGGTGCAGCGAGTCAGTCTGGTTTTGACAAGTGAAGTTGCCACACGAAGTGATTAAGCAAATACTTAGGTGTACGAACAGTAAAGTGTAAACTGTGAATAATAAAGTGACTGTTGGTTTATTTTATTGTCTGCGTTTAAGAAACTGTGTTTTATTTTCAAATTACACAATCCAGAGATACGCAACAGCCCACTAGACTTAGTATTCGTAACAATATAAATGTTATAAGCATTCTTAGCGAAGAACCATCCTCAAACATTACTACATCAGTATTCAACCCAATAAGTTATTTCAAAATCCAAATTTTTATAGAATCAGCGCATTCTGATAGTAAAAACTTAAAGCGTTATTTCAAAGGCAAATCAGGTACACAGTACAATTCTCATCAGTCCCAAAATTAACACATTAAAAGCGGGCCGGGTAAAATTACCCGTTGTGAAAACTGCTGCTTATAAGCGGGGCGGGTATTTTTACCTTTTGAATGTAGGCACTTTAAAAGCGGGAGACGGTATTTTTACCGGATTGGTTTTCATATAAAACTGAAAGTATTATTTCATATAATTATTTTAGTTTCATAAATTTCAAGTTTTATTTATTTTGGATCGCGCAATTTTTGCTTGTTTTGCAAGTAATGCCCGCTACGCAGCATAGTTTCATATACTAGGCTACCCGCTTAAAATGTGTTAATAAGCACACACATCCATCCTGATATACAGTGACGGACAATAGTATTAACACAGCAACGATTGTTCAATAAAACAGCAAATTTCAGATAAACAAAACATAAAATTTATTAACTTTAAATGTCAACTTATGCATTTATATCACCTTCATTGCAGGGCATACAAAATTTACATAGGGGAATTCTTTGTAAGGTGCCACCCCATAGCTTTTTTGCGCATTACTCGTTAGAAAATTAACTTATCGCCAAAGTTATTATACCGTTGGAAAGAGGATTTAAAGAGCTATGATCCAAGGTAACACTTTATTTGAATTTGTCGTAAATACGACAACGTGTTAAAAATCGACATCCTAAAATTTTTTAATGTAAGGTGCCACCCTCTTAAAAACACGCTAAAAACGTAAAAATCTCAAGAAAAATGCATGATTTAGGAGTTTTACGAAAGATTATTGAATTTAATTTGAATTGAATAGAAAATGACCAGAAGCAAACCGAAATTGAATGGTAACGAATAAAACGAATAATTGTATGGAAATTAAAGAACAAAACTGAACTAATGTATTCCTCATGATAGGATTAGAGAAAAATTTACTAAGAAAAATTTAAATTCATCGTAATGACGATTCCGAGCAATAAAAAGTAATTTTACCGATGTAGGACCACAAAACAGTGAAAAAAGGGGGGTGGCACCTTACAAAGACAAAAAGGTGGCACTTTACATTTTTATGCCATTTTGGAAATCATTGTATAAATTTAAATTTTACGATATGCTCGGATATCATTTTGGATTATGAAAAACCATTAAAAATTAAGTCCAACACTGATATTTACCTAAGTTTTTTGAGCGTATTTGATTTATTTTTCACCACAAGAAAAACCTTCAATTTTTATGTTTTTCCTAACCAAATTTGACACTTTTATTTACCCAGACCGTGTTATTGCGTCTGTTTCCTCAAAAATCATATTTAAATTGATGTTGACATATATACCTTAAATGACAATAGGAATTTTTTTTCTTGGACTGCTGGAACGTCGAAATCGAGCAGGGGTGGCACCTTACAAAGAGTGGCACCTTACAAAGAATTCCCCTACTACTTCTTATATTTTGAAAAGACCGGTATTTCATAGTCGGTTTTGGCATGGACAAAAGTATTGACACAGCACACTTCAATGCAATAAATATTTCTAAATTTGTTCCAACTACCAATGATATGTCCAGCTGTCATTTGGTAGATACCGTTACTTATTATTGTCACATTTTTTACATTTGAAAGTGGGCTGCTTGTGGCAAAAATTTTATAAAAACTAAAATAAGGCCTAACAAAGAGGCCAAAACTGAAGCAGAGCAAAAAATCATTATTTATTTGCATAAACATAGTAAATCGTAAGCTTAAATTAGTGAAATTATGGGAAGAAGCCGATTTACCATTCGATACATTGATAAGCAGTTTGGTGCCACAACGAAGTTCGAAAGTAGACAACGCTGCGGCCGACCGCGTAAGCTAAATGCTAGAGAAGAAGCTCAAATTCTGAGAAAAATTAAGAAAAACTCAAAAATTCCGTCCACCCAACTCGCAGCGGAGGCAAAGGAAGAATTCGATAAGGAAGTTCACCCGAAAACTGTACGTAAAGTACTGTACCTTGCTGGGTATAAATCCAGGGTAGCAAGGCGAAAACCTTTCATCAGCCTTATAAATCGAAAAAGGCAGAAAGAGTATGCCCAGGAATACAAAACTAAACCTGAAGACTTTTGGAACACTACTTTACTATCAGATGGTAGTAAATTTAACATTTTTCGATCTGACGGCAAAATATTAATATGGAAAAGACCGAACACAGAATACGACAAAAACGATACAGCGACTTCATTGAAACAGGGTGGCGGAGGAGTTATGGTGTGGAATGGTATGGCTGCATTGGGCGTGGGAGAGTTGGTATTTGTAGACAAAATAATGGACAAAACCTAAATATACTTAAAGAAAATTAGAAATAAAGCATTGAAAATGTGAATTTAAATATAACATTTTATTTTCAACATGATAATGACCCTAAGAACACAGCTTTCGACGTCCGTATGTGGCTTATATACAATGTTCCACATATTGTACCACATCCGCCACAATCACCCGATCTAAATCCCGTCGAACACCTTTGGGATGAATTGGAAAGACGGGCTCGAAGGCACAATATAACTAATAAAAGCCAACTAATGAATATCCTTTCACTAGAATGGCAAAATATAGGAGCAGACATTACCAAAAAGTTTTAAAAATCAATGCCTACAAGACCTAACGAAGTATTAAAGAGAATGGGTTATGCTACAAAGTATTAATTATGCCATAACATAATGTTTCTTTAGTTTATAAGTGAGTGTGCCAATACTTTTGTCCATGCCAAAACCGACTATGAAATACATTTTGGGTTATTTTTCTAAATATAGGGGTTTCCAACAAGAGGTGTTATTTTGGTATTCAAAGAAAAATGCCATTTTTTGATATAAATGATCGGATGTTTATTTCATAAAAAAGAGGAAGGTATGCCGTTAATAATGAAAAACCAGATCAGCCAAATGGCCACCACGACCACGCTTACAGGACCATATCCTTTTCATGAAATTTTCCATAACCAAATCGCAAAGTGGCTGCCCTATGTCCTCGATAGCCTCACGAATTCTATCTTTGAGGTCTTGAATCGACGCTGGGCTGTTGGCGTACACCTTACCTTTCACGTGGCCCCAAAGGAAGAAGTCGCAAGGTGTTAAATCACAAGTTCTCGGTGGCCAATTGTGATCACCTCTTCCAAAGATAACACGGTCGGGAAACTTTTCCCGTAAACGAGCAATGGTTTCGTTGCTTGTGTGGCACGTAGCGCCGTCTTGTTGAAAGTAAACGTTGTCGAGATCAATACCATCCATGGCTGAACTACAAGGTTGTAGCAAGCCACCGGCTGATCGTTTATCGCTTTTGTCAAAATCGTCGGTGTGCTGTGTTACCGCATCGGTTGAAATGAAAATACCTGACTGAAAACAACTGACCTGAGCACTTTTCCCATTTTTTCACTCAAATACAGCACCGTCTGGCAACAATCAATTTTGTCTGTTTTCAGTTTCTACCTCTTTCGTCGGAAAATATCAGCTGACTTTGACAGTAGCGATAAACGATCCTACCAACAAAATACATGTGGTTTTTGGTGTTGCGGGGATGCTATTACCTTATTCTTGTGCCATGAATACCATCCAACTCCGACCATAAAAAATCAATCATCAATCAATCAAAAAAAATTAATCATCTCTCGATAGCATCATCATCATGAATCATCACAAACCTGGGTTTTCTTCAACACTTTGGGCTACAGCAGCAATATTCTCAGTTGTTCTTGAGCGACGTGCACGGGTTTTATTCTTCACACCACTAACTTGTCCCAACAGCTCGAATTTTTCCACCAATTTCTGTATTGCGGTCCGACAAGGTGCTTCACGACGACCCAAAAATGCTTTAGTTTTGCGAACTGTGAGTGCAAGATTTTCACCATTTTTGTTGTGAATTTTAATAATTTCAATGCGTTGTTGAAGCATGTATCGTTCCATTTTTAGTAATGGCGTAGTTTCTACTTGTCAAATGTCAAAGAATAAAAGCTTCAAAAGTGACAGCTACCGAAATACCGGGTGATTCAAAATAACACCTCTTGTTGGAAAACCCTATATAAGCAGCGAACAACCAAGGCCGCAGAGAGATTTATATTTGTTACGAGGTACAGCCCATCTTGGAGCAGCAAACATCCACTCCGTGGAGATTTTTGTATTGCACGAGCAACAGCCCATCGTTGAGCATCCAATTGATGCCCAACATAGCCCCACTCAGCAGAGATTTATATGTTACACGGAAACCGCGGAGATTTCATATTTTGCACGAAGCAGCAGATATTCTTAAATTTTGTCACGGGAATTAGCCAAATTGAGCAGGAAATCAAGGCCCAGCAGCATCACCACCAGAAACCATCACCACCAATAAAGAAAAAAAGCACGGGCGGACGGAAAGCGCAGAAAAAACTAATACAGCGGACGGACGAATTGCAGCCACAAAACAAGCAATCAGCACCTGAAAGGAAAGAAAAGCCATAACCAGCAGCAGAAAAATCAACCGAAATATGTGAATTTATACTTACCTACAGATTTATACTTACCATCGAATTAACACCTACCAGCCGCAGCTTTTTTGAGACTTAAAGCAACATTTTGTACTCACCCGCAGCATGTTTCCATACATTTAATTGTTAAATTGTATTCGAATTAAATTATACTTACTTAAGTCAGGCTTGTTCGAAACAATTTCTGTAAATCATGTAAATAGAGAAAAGCAAATTCGATTTTTGTACCATAAGTCAAATAAAAAAAAAAACGTATTAATGTATATTTCGCAAATGGCCTTTAAGAGCGTTTATGCGAACGCCAAAAAAGCAGCAACATTAACAACAACAATTTCACAGTCCAGCAACAACGAACGAGAAAAGTGAGCAGCATCCACGATTAAGGGCCCTTGTTCGCGACGAGATGCATGTGAGTAAAAAACAAAAACTTTAACACTAGGAACCAGTGCTGCCGAACGTACTACTATAGTAGTATTTGACTACTATTTCGTCATTTGTACTACCCACAGGCCGATTATACTACTATTTTCTGAAATATAAGTGTACAAGCAAAAAAATTACGATATAAAAGTTATGTTTTGCTTTGATGTTAAAAAACAATTTGGCGAAAACAAAAAATGGTCCTTTCGCTTCCACTTTGGGCCTTTTTTGAGAAAATTTTGTATTTCACGTCTGATTTATTTGAAGCGATTGACAGGACTGAACTTAAGAAAAACTAGAAAAATGGTAATGTGCGCACATGCACGTGGAATATGAAAAATGGAAAGAAGAGATGGGTGAAACAAAATAGTGATGGAGAATGTTGCCACACTTATATTTATTTCCAACACTCCTTCTCAACACTTTACATGAATATTTAATATAAGTTAGCACGGCCAAAATTCAAAACTTCGCCGGCCACACGCTTTTCGCTGACAAAGCGTTCGAAGAACTGCAGCTGCAAGTGCTAGCGTCTGGTCCCACGCAAATTCCAACACAGCATCAGCAGTGGATCAAATTGCTTCAGCTGCCGAAGTGCAATCAAAGGGAACGGCGATAGAATTAGGTGATTTTAGTCTAAGCAAAAATTGTAAAGTTTAGTTGAGAAATAAACTCAGAACAGTGCAGAGGCATAGCCTCTGAAGAAAATATATTTTTTTTATGATTTTTACTTAATAAAAATTTAACTGGCGGCCGTGACAGGACCAGCGTGCGCTAAGATATAAAAAGCCTGAAACTAAAAAGTAAAGCTCCGCGAGTGATTAAAAAGCCTGAAAGCTAAAAAGTAAGGCTCCGCGAGTTCTGAAAAGAAAAGTGATAAAAAAAAAAAGCCTGAAAAACTAAAAGTAAGGCTCAACGCGGGACACAGCAGCGGCTATCTAAGCAAGGAGAATTCCGTTCCAGTGACGACGAGGGACCTCAGTACCGCCAGGAAACAGGATCATCCCGGATCGCCCAACAACCGGAAACCCACACGTTGGAGATGCTAATTTTAAGTTTATTGTAAGTTATAGAGTGTAAATTCGCCTACAGTGAGTGGGAAAAGTGAAAATATTTTAAAAATATAATTTGATACGTTTGAAATACTTGAAAAATAAAACAAAAAGAAAAACCCCGAAATCGAATTAAAAAGTGAAAATATTTAAAAAAAATATAATTCGATACGTTTGAAATATTTAGAAAATAAGAAAAAAAAGCTCGAGATCGAATTGAAAAGTGAAAATATTTTAAAAATATAATTTGATAATTAGCTACATTTAAAAATTTAAACTTTGATAATTTGGAACATCTGAAAATTTTTTATATAAAATGGAAGACGAATTTTTAGAGAGAATCAATAGATTAGGGTTAACCGATGCCCCCTCATCCTCCAAACCAATTTCCCAACCAAACACTAAACCTACTCCCCAACCAGATACGGTACATGTGAATGACGCATTTATTCAAGAGGTGGCGAAATTAGTAATGAACAAGATGGGTAACTTTTCACCAAATGACAGTGACGATCACGCTGTTACAGTAACAGTCAGTCAGTACAGTAACGCTGTTACAGTCCCGGACATGGTTAAAGGCCTTAGAGAATTCTCCGGACGCCCAGGTGAATTCAACTCCTGGAGAAATTCCGTAGATAGAATTTTTCAGGTTTATGAAAGCCTTCCCCCAAATATTATGAAATCTTGCATACGGTTCGACATAAAATTGTCGGCGATGCCGACACTGCTCTGGAGTCATACAGGACCCCACTTGATTGGTCCAAAATAAGGAAGTGCCTCATGATGCACTATTCTGATAAACGGGACATTGGGACACTCGAATATCAAATGACCACTCTTGCACAACGAACAGACACAATACCCGTTTTCTATCAAAAGGTGTACCAAAATCTGTCACTGATTTTGGATAAACTAGCTTGTTTAGATATCAGTGAAGAGTGTATTCATGCAATGACAAACGCGTACCGCGAAAAGGCGCTCGACACATTTATACGCGGGATGAACGGAGATTTGCCTAGACTGTTGAGCATTAGAGAGCCAACTTCCCTACCGCAGGCATTACAGATGTGCCAAAAACTAGACAACATGACATATCGCATGAATTACGCACAACATTTAGGTACACAGAGAAAATTCCAAAGTAACCCAATGCCTCCACCAAGACCTCTACGCAACAATTATCCTCCCCAAAACTTTCATAAGCCATTCTATCCTGAATTGGCACACGTTCCTCCGCACAATAATCGATTCCAGAGACCTCCAAATTTCACACATCAGCAACGAAACGACTACCCCCAACGTCATAATCCTCAATACCTTGCTAATAGAGAACCTATGAGATACCCCCCGTTCTTCCAACACCACTCGACTGGATTTAATAATCAACCCAATTATTCTAGCTTTAACAATCGCCCAAATTTCCCTCCGAAGCCTCCAGTCCCAATGGATATAGACTCCTCTTTGCAGACCCGTCAAGTAAATTATCAGAATAGACCGAACTACCAGACAAATAATCGGAAAAATCGGAAAATCCGATTACCGAAATGACCCATGAAACTACTGTCGATAATATTTATTTTTTAGACTAGCGCCATCCTCACTTCCTTATATTGAATTCTCGGCGAGGAATGGGGATGTCTTGCAATTTTTAATTGATACTGGATCTAATAAGAATTACATCCAATCAACTCGTATACGAAACCCGATACCCAATGAGAAACCTTTTGCCGTGAACTCGGTTGCCGGTAATATTCCAATCACCCATCATACATTTGTCAATATTTTCGGACCAAAAACGGACAAATTAAAATTCTTTATTTTGCCAACCCTAAAAACATTTCATGGCATCATCGGCAATGATACGCTTAGGGAACTAAAGGCAATAATACATACTGACAGAAATTTTATGACAATTTATCCCGATTTAAAAATTCCCTTAAAACAACATTATTCACAAAAAGTGAATAATGTTACTTTACGCACACCGCATCTTTCTGCAGACCAGGAAAAAAATTGAATGATATTGTTAAACGATCTCCTCAATTATTCTCAGATCCTGATGAAAGACTAACTTTTACTACCCGAGTTAAAGGAGAAATCCGTACTACTACAGATAGCCCAATCTATTCCAGACCATATCCGTATCCAATGGCTCTAAAAGAAGAGGTCGAAAGACAAGTAGAATAATTGATTGCAAATGGTGTTATTCGCCCCTCAAAGTCACCATACAATTCCCCTGTATGGATAATAAAAAAAAACCTGATGCTTCTGGGGAAGAAAAATTTCGAATGGTAATAGATTACCGCAAGCTCAACGCTGTTACAATAGCCGACAGGTACCCCATCCCGGAAATTAACCAAGTTCTAGCAAACCTCGGCAAAAACAAATACTTCACTACAATAGACCTGAAAAGCGGATTTCATCAAATTCCGCTAAGGGAATCTGATGTTGAGAAAACCGCATTTTCCATTAATAACGGCAAATATGAATTCGTTCGTATGCCGTTTGGATTGAAAAATGCCCCCGCCGCATTTCAAAGAGCCCTCGACGACATACTCAGGCAACACATTGGTACGAGATGTTACGTTTATATCGATGATATAATTATCTTCGGTAAAGACGAAAAAGAACATTTCGAGAATTTAGAAATCGTTTTCCAAACCTTAGAGACAGCAAACTTAAAAATACAGTTAGATAAATGCGAGTTCCTAAAAAGCGAAGTAGAGTTTTTGGGATACGTCGTAGGAGTTGACGGCATTAAAACCAATGAAAAAAAGGTAATGGCAATAGCAAAAATGGCTCCCCCCAAAACCTTGAAGGACCTACGATCATTCCTTGGCATGGCAGGATATTATCGTAGATTCATAATGGATTATGCAAAAATTGCAAAACCCCTCACAAACCTTCTGCGAAGTGAGGCAGGTCATATTTCAAAAAATGCTTCCAAAAAAACAGAAATCCAACTTGACGAAGATGCAATCGAATCATTTAATAAAGTAAAAAATGCGCTAATTTCTAAAGACCTCATTCTTTCTCATCCAAACTTTGATAAACCTTTCGAACTTACAACGGACGCTTCCAATTATGCAAAAGGTGCCGTCCTCTCACAGGGAAAAAAACCGATTACATTTATTTCTAGAGCACTTTCGAAGACAGGAAAATTATGCGACCAACGAGAAGGAAATGCTCGCCATAATTTGGGCCCTTAATTCCCTTCGAAACTATTTGTATGGTTCTAAGAAAATCTACATTTTTACTGATCACCAGCCGCTAACTTATGCGCTGAGTAGTAAAAATACAAATAGTAAAATGAAGAGATGGAAAGCCATCCTCGAAGAGTATAACTATGATCTTATCTACAAACCTGGAAGAACGAATGTTGTCGCGGATACTCTATCCCGAATACCGGTAGAGATAAATTCCCTCACACCCACTGTTCATAGCGACGAAAGCTCTAATAAAAATTTAATACCGAGCACAGAAGCACCCATAAATACCTTTAAGAATCAAATATTTCTAAAACAAGGAGACACTGCTAGTTATCAATTTAAAATCATATTCCCCGGTTACCACCAACACATAATTATTGAACCACACTTCTCCGAAGAAAAGTTGATATCATATCTAAAAAGATACCTAAATCCGTCTGTGATAAATGGTATTCACACAACAGAAAACTTTATGGGCATTATTTAAAATGTTTACCCAAATCATTTTAGTAACTTTAAAATCCGATATACTCAAAAACAATTACTGGACATTACAAATGAACAGGAACAAGAAAATGTTATACTCGAAACCCACAACCGCGCACACAGGAATGTTAACGAAAATAAGGCTCAAATCGTTGAAAAATATTTCTTCCCTGGAATGGTAAATAAAATAAAACAATTAACAGTTAACTGCTCCACATGCAAGGAGAATAAGTATGACAGACGTCCCAACAATCCCAAACTAAGTGAAACCCCGTTACCCACCTACCCAGGACATACAGTTCACATTGACCTTTTCCTAACCGAAAAAAAGATCATAATGACTGCACTCGACAAATTCACGAAATATGCTCAAACGAAAATTCTGAAGAGCCGAGCTATCGAGGACATAAGACAACCCCTGAGAGATATAATATTCTTCTTTGGCGTACCAAAAATAATAGTAACCGATAATGAACCATCCCTTAATTCCCTTTCCATAAAACACATGATGAAGGATGATCTTGGAATTGAAGTTTATAACACACCCCCCTATAGAAGCGAAGCGAATGGACAAGTAGAACGCTTCCATTCTACGTTAACAGAAATAATGCGCTGTCTGAAGGAGAACGGAGGCCACAGAAATTTTGAAGAGTTATTAGAGCGCGCAGTATCCGAATACAACCACTCAATACACTCAGTCACGAATAAAAGACCAGTTGATTTATTCTTTGGAAGGGCCGTTACCTTTACCCCTGACGACTACGAAAGAACTAGGCAGACTAACATAGAGAAATTAACTCGAAAACAACATCAGGACTTACAATACCATAATAAGGATAGACAGGAAATTAAAAACTACTTACCCGGACAAGTTATATTTATAAAAGTAAATAAACGCCTAGGTACTAAACTTTCAAAACCATACGTAAAGGACATAGTTAAGGAAAACAGGAATACCACTGTCATAACAGAAAAAGGCAAAATAGTACACAAAAGCCACATACGCAATTAATTGTTAGAATCACATGATACGCTCCTTTTTTTTTGCAGACTTTTCCTACCACTCTCACTAACGGAAGTTCAAATCTTGGACTACACGAACGCCCAACTAATAACGGTAAATACAGGAAACGCTAGACGACAAAATGGCACATTCAAAATTATTCATACCATAAATATCGACAAATACAAATAGATAGTCGACGACATCGAACTGCTCATGAGAACTCGTACGAATCACGAAAATCCTTATTATCCCTTCCTTTCCCTGCTAATTTCCCAGACGAAGAGCCTTTTGGCTAATTTAAAAATAAACAGAAGTAAAAGATCCCTAGACTTCATCGGAAGTGCATGGAAATGGCTAGCGGGTAGTCCCGACAAACATGACTTTGAAATCGTAAACGATAAAGTAAACAACGTTTTGGAAAATAACAATAATCAGATTACACTGAGCAACAGCCAAAATTTTTCCGAGTTCTAGTAAACCTTTTCTAAAGGATTTTTGGACGCTGATCACAACTGCGTACTTAGTTTTTCGAGTGTTTGAGCGGTTTGTAAGTTATTGGTGGTTTTTGCTAGGAGGTGTTTTCCACGTTTTTTCATCTTTGAATTTTTATTGCATTTAGAATATGTTGAAAAACGCGATAATTTTTTTATGACACAATAACGAATCCTCAAGCTATAATTTTGACCATAGTCGATTTCGATTGGTCAAGGGTTAACATGGCTATGGCCCTTCACAGTTCAATTTTCGCGAATTTTTCATAAAAATTCATTTAAAATCGGTGTTGCAATTTTCAAAAAGGAGTAAGTGTGCAATGTATAGTGTAAGGTTGTAACTTAAACTTATAGAACAGATTTTTTTTATTGTATGTGTCATTCTCGGCCTATGCTCATTAGAGTGTAAATGCAACTTCATCTTCTGAACACGTGTTTGTATTGAAATCTCCTAATGCTTTTCGCGTCATTGACGAAAGTAGCTAAAGTATTTTCGCAAGCGTCAATATTTGTCTTTTCAAGGGCATTAACAAAATTTGAATTGGTTCATTACTGTAGGAGCTATTCTAAAAAGAGTTGCATCACACAAGCAAAAATTTCAACCACACACACTTAGCAAACTACTTGCTGTTTTTCCATATTTCACTGCGACATATTTTTAGGGCGCAAAAAAAATCAAAATCAAAGCTGAAAATTTTATGAATCAAGGGCATTTGATGAATGTGAGCATTTTCATACCGCTGCCTAAAAGTGTGCTCCGATATTATAGCTCAAAAGTAAATCCTTGCTTTTGTTGCTGAATTTATCAATGGAGAACTTACATATTTGTACACATACTCTATTACAAACATCGTATTTCAAAAATTTCTTTTTTAAATGAAAGCCCCAACATTCTTCTCTCACTATATGACAATATATATTTTTTGTAAGAAAAATTCTTTTGTGTATTCGCAATCTTGCAAAGTAACTGAAAATTTGACTTTGCAAATGAATAACTCTTGCAAATTTGAACCGATTTTAATGTTTTAAATTTTAAATACATAGTTAGAGTATTGTTAATCTATGTTAAAATGGCATTTTAGACTTCAGGTTTGTAGGAGCTGCATGCGTATAATGGTCAAAAAACATGGAAAACGCCCTCCGAGGAAAACCATCAATATTTCTTAAGCCGCTCAAACAATCCAAAATCTAAGTACGCAGTTGTGATCAGCGTCCAAAAATCCTTTAGAAAAGTATGGTTTGATTTCAGAAAAAAAAAATGATGTCGATTTTGTTGCTCTGTGTTATCATTAATAAATTAACAATAGAAAGAACTAATGAAATTTCAAATTTTACAAACAAAGTTAGAAAGATGTTGGAAAAGAGTAGAGCTGTTGAAAGCGAAATAATTCTAAAATTAAAATATAAGTTAGAAATTCTTAAGGAAGAAATAGTTAATATCGCCTATGCTATTCATTGGGCAAAAGCGAACATTATAAATTCTTATATTTTATCTAATACCGAAATAAATATTGTCGAACAAGTTTTAGTAAAAGGAAATATTCCATTTATAAATATAGACGAAGCACTTGAATTTGCAGAGATAAAAATTGCTGCTAATGATAAATCGATTGTTTATATAATAAGCCTTCCTACAGTGGAAGATGAATCTTGTAATACAATGCTGATTAGAGCAGTAAAAAGAAATGACATAGTTAATAAAATAAATTTTAATTCAATCTTAGAATGTAAGAACAAAACGTTTGGAATCAAAGATAAATGTAAGACCTACAATAACCTAGCGATATGTTCTCCTAAGAATATAATAGAAATAAGCAAAAACACATGTGTAATTAATTTAATCAAAAGTCGTTTGCCCAATTGCACGGAGGTAAATAATCAACACATACCGACAATGGAGGAGATATCCCAGGATCTTCTATTCCTTAATCAATTCAACGGCACAATATTGATCAATGGCGAACCCACAAACCTCAACGGGACATTCGTCATCCGCCACCACAATGTCACCATCGAAATTTGCAACAAAAACTATTCCACCATTGAAATATCTGGAAGTAAACCGATGCCAGCAGTTCTACAGCCCTCAAACGTAGCACCAAACGCAGTCGAGGAGATTCTTTCTTTAGAAATGATGAAGCAACTGAACGTAAACAATTCAAGACACATCGACACATTAGAAAAGGCTAATAAAACCAAATTTGCCATTAACATCGGACTCATAACTACAATAATAATAGTATTCATGATTCCCTTGGGTTACGCACTTATTAAGAAAAACTCCAATAGACACAAGCAAATCACATTATCGGAAACAGCAATAGATGGCCTAAACCAAGTCTTCAGCAGATCAACTACATCAAACGAGGACGTTTGAATTTGAGGAGAGGGGTAGTTAGCACGGCCAAAATTCAAAACTTCGCCGGCCACACGCTTTTCGCTGACAAAGCGTTCGAAGAACTGCAGCTGCAAGTGCTAGCGTTTGGTCCCACGCAAATTCCAACACAGCATCAGCAGTGGATCAAATTGCTTCAGCTGCCGAAGTGCAATCAAAGGGAACGGCGATAGAATTAGGTGATTTTAGTCTAAGCAAAAATTGTAAAGTTTAGTTGAGAAATAAACTCAGAACAGTGCAGAGGCATAGCCTCTGAAGAAAATATATTTTTTTTATGATTTTTACTTAATAAAAATTTAACTTATATACCCATTTCTTTGGTGAATTTTACATGTTTTAACTTTTGCAAATTTTTCGTTAGAATATCTGACATCATGTTGTCTGTTCGTATGTAGTTCAAATCTATTTTATTGTTAATATACATCTGCCGGATATGGTGGTACTTGATGTCGATATGTTTGCTTCGTTGATGATCCGTTGGGTTCTTCACCAGGCATTGCGAACTTAAGTTATCGTTGTTTAAAATCATGGGACCAGATTGCTCGAATCCCATTTCCTTCAGAAGCTTACTGATGTACACCGCCTCTTTTGCAGCTGCAGATAACGCGATATATTCAGCCTCTGTACTGCTTATTGCTACGACACTCTGCTTCTTACATTCCCAGGAGTATACGCCACCCGCTGCTACGAAGGCATAGCCCGAATACGATTTACGATCACTGGCATCGCTGCCCCAATCGACGTCTGCAAAGCCCTCAATGGCGCTGTCAGTTTTGTTGTAATGCAGCTTGTAATTCGACGTTTTTCTTAGATAACGTAGCATATGTTTAACTCCTGCTTCATGTTCTGCATGCGGATTGGTGTTGCGCTGCGACAATTTACTCACTGAATGCAAAATATCGGGACGCGTTGAGATGGCCAAATACATTAAGGCACCTATGATGGATTGGTACGCCACTTTGTCAACCTTTTTGCATTGCTCGTTATCGCAATGTACAGCGAAACCAGCATCCAGAGGTGTTGCAACGTCCCTGGACTCTTCCATTCCGTAGCCTTTGAGTAGTTTTAGAATATACTGCTTTTGACATAGCGTTACATCGCCTAGTTCGCCAACTCGCTCAATCTCGATTCCTAAGAAATGCGTTACTTGGCCACCGTCGACTACTTGAAAATTACTTAAAATTTCGGTTTTAATACAGGATAGTTCAGACTTACATGAACTTGCGATGATTAGATCATCAACATACACGGCTATTATGTTGATGACATTTGCAGAATTCTTGATGGTTCGCTGGGACATGGCTTAAAACCCATTTCTTGAAGGACCGAGTCTAATTTCGTGTTCCATTCCCGACCGCTTTGCTTCAAACCATATAGTGACTTCTTAAGTTTCAACACGCGATTTGGATACTTGCTGTTGACAAAATACTGCGGTTGCTGCATATAAACTTCGTCATGTAGGTCACTGTTGAGATATGCTGACGCCACATCCATTTGGTGAAGGTAAAGACGGTGCTCTACTTACTTACTTACTTACTTAACTGGCCATAACAACCCGTTATCGGGTTACGGCCTGCCGCAAAACTTCTCTCCAGGCGCCTCTGCTTCGCGCGCGCCTTCTCCAGTTGGTCACACCAAGAGATACCAGGGCCTCTTCCACTTGGTCCTTCCACCGGAGACACGGCCTCCCTCTTCGCCGTCGACCTCCAACCATCGCATCGAATACCTTTTTCGCCGGAGCTTCATCGTCCATGCGGCAGACATGACCGAGCCAGCGTAGCCGCTGGATGTTAACTCGCTGCGCTACGTCCATGTCCTTATACAGCTCATACAGCTCGTTATTGGTTCGTATGCGATAGTCGTCACCAACCCGAACAGGGCCGAAGATTTTGCGAAGCACCTTCCTCTCGAACACTCCAAGGGCCGCTATGTCGTTTCGTGTCATTGTCCATGCTTCAGCGCCATAGAGGAGCACGGGCAAGATAAGCGTCCTATAGAGTGAAAGTTTTGTCGGTCGAGAGAGGTCTCTACTTCTCAATTGCCTACCGAGACCGTAGTAGCACCTGTTGGCAAGAGTTATCCTTCGCTTTATCTCCAGACTGACATCATTGCTGCTGTTGATGGCGGTGCCAAGGTAGACGAATTCCTTGACAACTTCAAAAGCATACCTGTCGGCCTCGACATGAGACCCTAGCCGCTGCGAGTCCCTGCGTGTAGACAGCATATACTTCGTCTTGCCCTCATTTACCACCAGACCCATTTTGGCAGATTCTCTTTCGATAGCCGCAAAGGCAGCGGTGACATCTCGCTTGTTACGTCCGATGACATCAATATCATCAGCGTAAGCAAGGAGCTGGACACTTTTGTTGAAAATTGTGCCATTACGATGTACACCGGCCTTGCGCAGAACACTCTCCATGGTCAAGTTGAAGAGGTCACAGGACAAAGGATCGCCCTGTCTGAAAGCTCGAACGGTATCAAAGGGGTCGGAGAGGTCACTTCCAACCTTGACGGAGCTGCGCGTATTGCTCAACGTCGCTCTGCAAAGTCTAACGAGCTTTGCAGGGATACCAAGTTCAGACAATGCGGCATATAGGCGATCCCTTATCGGGCTATCGAATGCTGCCTTGTAATCGATGAAGAGATGGTGTGTATCGATTTGGTTCTCATGGGTCTTCTCCAGGATTTGGCGTAGAGTGAATATCTGGTCGATGGTGGACTTACCAGGTCTAAAGCCGCACTGATAAGGTCCAATCAGCGCCTTGGCGAGTGGCTTTAGTCTTTCACATAATACGCTCGTCAGGACCTTGTATGCAATGGGAAGTAGGCTGATACCCCTGTAGATGGCGCATATTGTTGGGTCGCCCTTCTTCAGCACAGGACAAAGGGCACTGAGGTTCCAATCGTTGGGCATTCGTTCCTCCAGCCATATTTTGCAAATGAGCTGATGCATGCACCCAATCAGCTCACCGCCGCCGGCCTTGAACAATTCAGCTGGTAGCCCATCCGGCCCTGCAGCTTTGTTGTTCTTGAGTCGCTGGATAGCGACCCGGACCTCGTCATGGCTGGGCGGTGGCACATCCACACCGTCGTCGTCGATTGGTGCCATCTGGACATCTTCACCACTGGCGGTATTGTTCCCTTCGTCGCCTGCGAGCAGCTTGGTGAAGTGCTCCTTCCACAACCTTAGCACACCCTGCGCATCCGTAACCAGATCCGCCGTTTTCGTCTCTGCAAGAAGATGCCCCAGGCTTAAATCCTTCCGTGAGAAGCTTAACTTTTTGGAAGAATTTTCGGGCGTCATTCCTGCTCCTGCACTCCTCGATTTCCTCACGCTCGCGCCTTTCTTGCTCCCGTTTCTTGCGTCTAAAAAGGCACCTCTCTTTTTTCCTCTCCTCCCGGTATTTTTCTGTCATGGCTCGCGTGGCGGCCGACTGCAGGGTCTTCTTGTATGCAGCATTTTTCACTGCAGTGGCTGCGCGACACTCTTCATCGTACCATTGGTTTTTTGGTGGTGGGCGTCGAAAACCAAGGACATTTTCTGCGGCGGCGCGCATAGAGTGGGATAAGTGAGCCCATAATCCGCCGATGTCATCAGGTGGAGAGGGGGAGCGACCGAGCTGGTTGGAGAGTTGAGCGGAGTAGGCTTCGGCTACCCCTTGTGATCGCAGCTTACTGATGTCCAGCTTTCTTGGCAAACTAGGTTGTGCGGTCTTCGCTGCGCAAAGACGCATGCGTACCTTGGCTGCAACAAGGTAGTGGTCCGAGTCGATGTTGGGTCCTCGGAACGTGCGCACATCTAGAATGCTAGAAGCATGCCTTCCATCAATCACAATGTGATCAATCTGGTTGCGGGTGGATTGATCGGGGGATAACCAGGTGGCCTTGTGGATGACGGTGCTCTACAGCCAATGCAATTACCATTCGAATATTGGTATATCGTACAACTGGAGAAAACGTCTCAAAATAGTTCACTCCGTACCGCTGGCTGCAGCCCTTAGCGACCAAACGTGCCTTAAATTGTTTTATTTCGCCGAATTTATCGCGCTTAATTGTGTACACCCATTTGCACCCTACAGCTTTATGACCTTGTGGCAATTCAACAAGTGTCCACGTATCATTTTTCACAAGTGCTGCGTACTCCTTCTCCATCGCGGCTTTCCATTCGACAGAATAAGTATGATCGAGCGGCTCCTCTACACTGCTTGGTGCCACCGCTAAGTTCTCGCACAATAAGTTTAATTCATTATATTGCTTTCGCGGACGTCCTTTCGCGCCTGTACGTAATAGTCTTGGCCGACCCGGACCAATCACCGTCGTCACAAAATCGTCGTTATTAAGCTCTGGTTCTACAGCTTTATTGGACATTGCTGCACTATCTGCAACGTTCGCACTCCCCTCATCTTTCTGCAACTGTACATTTTGCATGGGCAACACCACGCTCTCCAGTTCGCTTTCGTCAAATTCCATTAGCTTCGATTCTGGCTCCTGACAAACATTAGCCTTTTCGATGAACACAACGTCACGACTGATTAGCTGCGAGGTGCGCATAATTTAACATAGCCCTAGCCATTTCCACCAACGTCCTGTTAGCACGTTCTGCTACACCGTTCTGCTGCGGAGTATAGGGTATGCTCAGCTGTCGTTTTATACCGTGATGCTTTAAATACGAATTAAACACATTTGAAATATATTCGCGCCCGTTGTCGCTTCTTATGTTTTTAATTTTGCACCCGGTTTGCTTCTCGGCCATTGCTCTGTATTTTTTAAATGCCTCAAACACGGAGTCTTTCGTTTTTAGAAAATACACAGTCATCAAAAAAAGTGGCAAAATATCGTGAACCACCGATTGATGTACAATTAATAGGGCCACAAACGTCACTATGCACCACCTCAAGCAATTGTTTTGCACGCGTTTCTGATGCTTGTGCAAACGGTTTTACATATATTTTGGGCTTCGCGCATGTCTCACACACTATTTCATTTCGTATTTTACCGAGTTTCAATCCGAACACTGCTTGTTTATTTGACATGTCTTTTAAACAATTGAAATTGACATGTCCGTATCGATTATGCTTTCGGCATCCTTTTGCACCACCGTAGAAAAACATTTATTTAGGCCACCCTCATAGAGAAACAGTCCGTTATTATTGAACGCTTTGAAAACCACACAATTTTTGTTGTTGATAATTTCAACAGAATCCCGCTCGAATGTCACTGTATGCCCGTATTGCCGTGCTTACAGACACGAAATTACTTTGTAAAGTTGGCACATATAAAACGTTCTTCAATGTAACAACTGTACCGCCGATGTCGACGTCACCGCGACCAACGGCGTCAATATACTTGTTGCCCGCTACCCATATTTCTTCGCTGCATTTTTGGAAGTTCTTAAACAAACCGCGGTCGCAACACAAATGCGAAGTGGCGCCGCTGTCAACGCACCAAGGGTGCGTTGCTGCCACGCCGTGTGATGATGTTTTCGCACACATCATAAAACGAGACCGTTCAACATTGTTGTTATCTCTCTTGCACTCACTCTTCTTCGGCTTTCTACATGCTGCCGCGAAATGTCCACGCCGACCACAATTAAAGCACTTGACATTCTTACTGTTCTTATTGTTTTTGTGTTTGTTGTTACCCGAACCGTTAGTGACGCCTGCGCTGTTGTTGCTTGCTTTCTGGAAATTACCATTAGCGCATGTCCGAGCTTGCATTAAGACTTCTGTACTTTTTTCGTGTTTCTCTTCGCCGGCACACTGCCGTGCACCCTCTTCTAGCAATTTAACTTTAAGCACGTTAAATGAAGGTAATGCATCCCTTGTTTCCATTGTAACAACAAAATTTTCATACGGTACCGGCAAACTCGATAACAAAATTATCACCAACATTTCCTGTGGAATTTCAACATCTATTGCCACGAGACCATCTTGAATTCGACAAAACTCATTCAGGTGATCTGAAACCGCCGTTCCCTCAGACATACTGAGATGTAAAAGTTGTTTAAATAACGAAACTTTTCGCGCTGGCCCCTTTGTATTTATTTATTTATTTAGCCAAATGTACAATAAGACTTACTGACTAATAGATAACATTAAGAGTAATTGGTAATGGTAATTATAAAAAAGATCTTAATTTAGTGAGGACGACGTTCTTTGGCAGAGCGATATCGAGATCTGAAAATTCGTTCAACTCCGACAGGGCTCGCGCAAGCGGAGCCTGCCGAGCATAGTTCGACCGGCAAAAGGCAATTAAAAAGGTGTTCGCATGCCGCAAGTTCCGGATTGGAACATTAAATCCGATTTTAGAGAGAAGTGCAGGACAATCAATTTCCCCATATAGGATATTTAGCACGAAAGAACATGCCAAAAACGTTCGCCTCGAGTGTAGAGACTTGAGGTTCGCAACATACAACGAGACTCATATGAGGGCAACGGCTCGGTAAAATGTAGTGATCGCAGTGCGATCTTTATGAACACCTTTTGAATGCGCTCAATCCGATATGGGTAGCCTGATAAGGTCTCCAAATGAAGGAAGCGTATTCCAGTCTAGAGCGTACAAAGGCCGTAAATAGCAATTTAAAAGTATATGGGTCCGAGAACGCAGTGCAGTTCCGTCGAACAAAGCCCAGCATGGCATATGACTTCGATATAATGTAATCGAAATGAATGAATCGAATGAAGTTTTTCATCGAAATAGACACCCAAATCCTTTACTCCATTAACTCTTTGTAAAACCGAACTGGATATGGAGTACGATGTTCGCAAGGGGCTGAGCCTACTTGAATAAGTTGCATGAACACATTTGCTGATATTCAAGAACAATTTATTTTTTGGGCACCAGGCTTGAACATAGTCAAGATCCATTTGCAAGGCAGAGGAATCCGTCTCATTATTAACTACTGCATATATCTTGAGATCATCCGCATATAATAGATAATTAGCGAATGAAAAGCAGGAACCAATGTCATTTATAAACAGAACAAACAGCAGCGGACCTAAAATGCTGCCCTGAGGGACGCCAGAAGAGGCAACAAATGATCTAGAGGACGTGCCATCAATCGTGACAACACAACGCCGAGTAGTTAGATATGATTTCATCCATCGAAGAAATGAGGAATGAAACCCCAGGCAAGCCAGTTTTGAAATCAGAACTGAATGACTCACTCTATCAAATGCTTTGGCAAAATCTGTGTAAATCGTTTCGATTTGGTTCCCCTTTTGGAAGGCGGAGAGACAGTCCTCAGTGAAAACTGCTAGATTTGAGACAGTGGACCTGCCTCTTACGAAGCCATGTTGATTAGGGCAAATAAGATTTTGGACACAGAAAGTTAAGTTATTGTTAACAACACATTCAAAAAGTTTTGAGACCGAGGTTAATTTAGAAATAGGCCTATAGTTCGAAACAAGACCTTTATTGCCACTTTTGAAGGTAGGAGTTATTGAGGCCCTCTTCCAATCGTCGATAAACTCTCCCGACGATAGAGATTTATTAAAAAGTAATAAGAGCGGTTCAGTAAGAGAACTGCATTTTTTAAACAAAATTACAGATAGCCCATCTGCGTCCGTATTCGTTGACATTTTGAGTGCAGCAATACCACTTTCTATACTTTCTGCAGTCAAAATCAACGAGCCGAAAGAAAGGGCGGATTTTGTTGCTGAAAAGTTACTAGACGGATCATCGGCTGAATCAGGCACAAAATTTGAGCTGAAAAACTCGGCAAAAAGATCAGCGGCACCTTGCCTAGTCACCGCAGTCTTATTCTTGTAATATACCGTTGAGGGTATATCTGAGACCGCTTTTTTTAATTTTATGTAATTCCAAAAGGCTTTTGGATTTTTTTTAATACCAGCCTCATAATTGCGGATATGCTTCCTATACAGCGCCTTAGCCAATTTATTGTAGTTCCTCAAATGAAGCTGATAGTTTCTTAAGGAGGAAGGACTTTTAGAAGCCCGGTATTTTCTGTAATGCTTATTCTTCAGATTTTTTAAGTGTTTCAGTTCCTTATTGACCCACGGCAACTTATATACCCTATTAGGAAAGGTGGGGATCAACTCCAGACATGCATTAGAAACGATAGATCTAAATAAATCGTAGCATGTGACGGCATTAGCATCTGAAAACAATTTAGCCCAGTCAACGTCACTGAGCAAATTATCTAAAGCAGCAAAATCGCAAAGATTATAGTTGAATGAAAAGGAGCGCGAGCAAGCGGGAGCAGTAAAGAATTCATAGAACTCAAGCTCGATGGAGAGCGGAGTATGGTGCAGACACGCCGGCGAAATGGGGGAGATACACTCAACTACCTTACAGTTTAAATTTTCCGTGATGTATACCAAATCAAGGAAACGGTTAAGCCTATTGGCCAAACTATTGACTTGTGACAAACCGAAACTAGTAAAGTTGTCCACTAAATAAATCTCATGCGAGTTATTTACATTAGTTGGAGTCAGCGTCTGAGACGTACCCATATAGGACCACACAATGTTGCTCAGATTGAAGTCGCCAAGCACACAGAACTGGCTCCCAACGTATCTGGCAAAAAGTGAAGAAACATTGTCAACATGTGACTTGTAAATAAAATCACTGCTTGAAGGAGGAATATATAGTATGAAGCACATATAAAGAGCAGCCCAGACGAACCCTGCATTTGTACACAGAGTTGTTCAAGAAGTGTGTCATCGTTGAAGAGACGAACTGAAGATGTACGCAGACTACGTTTGGCGGCGATTAAAACACCCCCTCTCCTACTAAGACCGGACTTAATGGAGTCCCTATCCTTGCGAAACACATTGAATAAGCGCGGATCGAAAAACTCAGAATCAAAACAGTTTGAGTTCAGCCAAGTTTCGATAATAACATAGACATCATAGTCCAACAAAGAACTCAGCACTCGAATCGAGTCTGCCTTGGTCCTCATACCGGAAACATTATGAAAATAAATTGACTTGGTTGAGCTGCCCCTTTTTGAAAAAAACGGAAAGGGCGAACAGTAACATTAGCCAGAGCTCAGCCGCCAAAAGCTTCTCGAAGTATTGATCAGACACCCCAAGTTTGAAATTTACACGTTTTAAAGACTCAGACGGAGCATCTTTTTTCACCAGCTTGTAGCAAGATATAAACTTCTTATCAATATGAGCATGGTTGGTAACATAGTCCACAATATTACCTGGTGTAACAGAAGGCTGGATAGACGATAGGTGCAACCATCTGAATCGAACGGCGACATCGAGCTCCAGACTTGCATTCGATCCAACAACACGTAATTGCCTTTTATTGCTTTTACTCTTCATCACAGTAGTCCAACCGGCAGAACGAGGAGTCGGAGAGTCCAGCGTAGGAGCGCTAGTGCAGAAAGTAGCGAGCTCATCGAACTGTTGAGGCGAAGTAACGTCGGCACTGACGGGCACCCGAGCAGCAGCAGAGCGAAGAGAGACAGACGAGAAGGCAGCAGCAGCAGCGTAATTGGCAGCATTACGATCTTTGTTGTTATTGTTATCACTGCCGGCAGCAGGCGAAAGAACATTAGCAACAGCAGCATAGGAACTCTTTGTCACCGAATTAACGGCAACGTCAGCACAGGCAGCGGCAGCGCTGCGCGCATCTAAGGCAGCAGTATTGGCAGCACAGGAAGTGTATGCCGCCGAATTCACGGCGACGTCAGCATTAGCAGCACGAGTGCCTGACGCAGACGAGTTAGCAATAGAGGCACGATGAAGAGAAGACGAGTTGCCATGATTGTCGAAAGCAGAGTTTTCACCACTGGCTTTAGAAGTGCGGGTGGGAGTGCGTTTCGCAACTGCGGCAGCATCGGAGATCTGAGCGGCGGTAGATGCGTGAGCGTCGCTAGCAGTCGCCACAGTGCGAGTGTGTTTCCCAACAGCAACCACGTTGGCAGGCTGAACGGCTGGATCCATATCCACCACGGCCGACCGAATAGAAGCAGCAACAGGAGAGCGCAGCACACACTCAGCAACTGCAGTAGAAGCGACTCTCGCAGAAGCAAAGCGGGTCGCAAGATCGCGCATGTTATGACGAAGGTCGTCAAGACTATCGATGAGATGCGAGATTACAGAGGCTGGGGCCATCTCCGCGACTTTAAGGGGGACACTGTGACGGGTCAAAAAATTAGTGATTTTAAACATTTTTTTTGACCGAGTAAATATAGGAATTTTTGGATCGGGTTTTTTTATTTTATTAAGCAGACATCTAATAATATTTCCACAAATTTTTATTAAAAAATATTAAATAGTTTAAACAATAGAAATGATCCCGTAGCGCTTGAAAAAAAATTCCCCCTCCATGGCGGCATCGATTTCTCAAAAACCCGTACTCAGAAAAAAAAAAAAAATTTTATTGTAATCTGTATGAATGTAGCTATCTTTGTACGTAGCCGTTTTTTTTTATTTTGATTTTTCACAAAATGGCGACCGATTGAAAATATTTCCATGTTTTCGACCTTGTTTTTTTGGTTTTGAGACAGTTTAAAAAATAGTAAAAAACAAAATTTTCCAAATCGGCTACGCTTAACCTTATCCACAACTAAGACGAACAAAACAACACAATTAGAAATCGGTTCATAATTGTTCGAGTTATTGATGCCGCCAGTTCAAAAAAAGTCGTTTCGAGAAAAACGCGTTTAAAGTTTTGAGTCCATTTCTCTCGAAATGCAATCATCTATCTTTTAAAATTTTAAAATCGTTGTAACTTAGTCAATTTTTGAAATTTTGACTTGAAATTTTGTACACATATTTGTGAATATATAAGCTTTGATTTAAAACAATTGATTTTTTTTTTACCCGTCACAGTGGCTTTCCCCCTTAAGGCTTACAGAGTGGAGAGCCACCTCCATGTCCGCAATTTTCTGTCCGAAAGCTTTAATAGCATGCGTGCATTAACAGCGTTGAGGGCAATGACCTCATTATAGGTATATCATTTGGAGCGTAGTTGAGTCCGCTGGCCGTTTTTGTTGGAGGGTCACGTCGGCCTTGACTTTTTGTTGTTGTTTCGTGGCTGCACTGATAGGTTTAATGCACTCGTCAGGCTTAGATGATGGTTTAAGCTGAGACTCAATGGGACCAGACTTTTGGCACTTTTCAGCTTGAGATGTTGGTGTACTGACAGCAGGCAACCGACAATCCACAGCAACGACGGCATCAGCACCATTATCCCTTCCAGTGGCTACAGGCTGGGGCGAGCAGACGGAGCGACGACGCACCAATGAGCAGCCAGAACAGTGGAAAGGCTTATTGGCGGAGCGTAAAAAATCTAGATGCTCCTGCGAAACGTTGACACACTCCAGATGGAAGAACTCCTTACATGAAGCACACAGCGCTTTAGACTGGCCTCGGTCGACTCTCTGGCCACAGACGCAGGGCATTGCGACGACAGAGAAATTTGCGAAAAATCACAGAGTAAGAGACTAGGCGAAAACGCGACTGCACAGCACAAGTTCAGAAACTGCACTCGGCCTTTGGCTGATGGATTTCGCGAAGTTTGTTCCACGCTTCCATTGCGCTTGTTAAATTTTTCACATGGTTTATTTGCGAGGGTTTTACACACAATAAAATCGACGCCAACGCTTTTTCATTTTTGGTCTCAAACATCGCTTTTTCAGCACTCGTCATGTCCGACCGCACACGACTCCCACATTTCGGAGTGTATTAACACGCTTCGCATCTGGATCGACCGCGAAGCGTAATTGGAATCGTCCAATTTTTCTATTTGGAACATCGCACTCATTGTTGTTCAATGCACCGACACACAGCACAATAGAAATTTCAAGAAGGCAAAGTTCTTTAATTCAAATGCTGACACACAGCGAAATAAAAGTTCAAAAATAATTCAAAATACCGACACGCAGCGAAAACGTCCTGGGCCCATAACCTATTTCACGTCTGATTTATTTGAAACGATTGACAGGACTGAACTTAAGAAAAACTAGAAAAATGGTAATGTGCGCACATGCACGTGGAATATGAAAAATGGAAAGAAGAGATGGGTGAAACAAAATAGTGATGGAGAGTGTTGCCACATTTATATTTATATTTATTTCCAACATTTTGGTATAACAAATTTTAGTTGAGTGGCAACCGTAATTCTAAGTAAGGCTATTAGAAAAGAATATACAAACATGTTACCGAACTGAATATTGCCGAAGGACGAAATTTAAACCAACGCACAGTGATTCGTTCCACAGACAAAATTCAAAAAATTTGTAGTCTCAGAATTTAACGATTTTGATGTCATTTGAAAGGTAAAACTCCAACTACGAAATCAAATTAAAAAAATCGGTGCAAAAAATTAATGAGTGTCTGTGCAAAAGCGGCTCAAAGTTGAAACTTTTTTAACAAAACTATTTAAACACATATTTTCTGTTTTTAGTCTATTAAGTAAAAAAATTTGTAAAAATACTTGGTTACCAAGAAATTGCTAAAACTTTTAGTATGGATTAAGAAATGATGTGACCATTTTCGGTTTTAATGTTTTCTCAAAATTTGCAAAGCTGAGGCTTTTACTTCACTTTTAATTCAAAATATTTTTCTAAATTAAAACTCTGAAAATTGGCAAAACTTAGAGGAAAATATCTAAAAGGTATGTGAAAGTATGTTCCTGGATTTTTTTTATTTGAAGAACCATTCTTTCTTTGTTAGATTATGTAATTACATCCTCCGATATCTTCTGATCTGAGAAAATAATTCAATTTGAAAAGTGATCTAAACAAGTATTTTTCGAAAAAATTCATTTTATTCATGCCTAAAAGTATGTAATCAGCATAAAAAATGAAAAAATCTGCACAAATGCAAAACATACATCTATTATTACCGTTTTTATTGCAAAACCAGAGGGTCCTAAGACAATTTTTGCTACTCTTTGGAATTATCAATGTTGACATTAACGATTAAACGTAAAATCTGAAAATCTATCCAACACACTTAGGGCCAATTTTTCAGTGCGAGTTTAACTCAGTTTCTAGTTTAAACGCAAAATCGAATTTTTCAGTCAAACTTGACTGAAGTTTAAACTCAGTTTAAACGCCCAACCTTGCACGGTTAAACTAAGTTTAAACTGTCTACAGCTTTTGAGAGTTCATTTATTTTTTGTTTTGGTCAGCTCTTGCCTGTCGTGAGCGAAATTATTTTTTGCATTTTTTTAGATTGTTATACTTTGTGCGCCACGTTTTCGCGCACCGGAACTTATCAAAAAATTTTGAATCGAAATCGTCCTCAGTTTCTTTCTATTTGGTTTGTTTTTCCTCTGCACTCACGCGGTCTGCCTTCTTGCACTCTAGCACTTGTTTATTTTTTTTCAAAAGTGCAAGAAGACATTCGATTTCCCGAGACGAAAAATTTTGACTCCGTTTACTTCAAGGTGTATTAATAAGGTGATGGCACTACGATTCCCATGTATTTTGTTAGTGCTTTTGGGCATCCTGCTTGTCAAAATCAAATCAAAAGACAAGCAACACAAAAACAATTTTACCAATTTTTGACAATGAGGATGCCCATTCGCGAAAAGCCAAAAGAGAATCAGAAGAAATCAAAAGAAAATCAGAAGAAAAAAAGTTTAAGCAGCTGTGTTGCCACCACTACCTTATTAAATGTGCCTTGGTTTAATTATTTTGAATTTTTTAATTAAGGGGAGGTTCTCCTCTTTTTTTTTCAAAAAATCAATTTTTTTTTTTTGATGAAATGAAAGGTATGAATGTCGAGAATATGTGTGCAAAAGGATTTTTCGATCCGCAGCATATTTATCGCATAGGAGCGTCTCTGATGCGTCGAACTTT
The DNA here is from genome assembly GCA_963971225.1 of Melieria omissa. Lineage (NCBI taxonomy): Eukaryota > Metazoa > Arthropoda > Insecta > Diptera > Ulidiidae > Melieria > Melieria omissa. Next base: position 47,794,627 of record OZ020269.1, on the reverse strand, counting down.
CGCGCGCGGAGGAACGCTCTGGTGCTATTTTACTGCGCGGCCAAAGATTTCGGCGGCGTTTATCTCAAAACCATTTTTTTCATCCTAACGTCAAGCGTAACTCATGATCTACTTATCCGAGTTACTTCATCTATAGCATTTCTTAAAGGGTATGATTTTTTATATGACTTATACCTAAAACAAATATAAACAAATGTGTAATAATAGTCTTTTAACAAAAGAAAAGTCGAAAAAAAGATGGTAAAAATTGAACTTTTTCTATGATTATGCATAAATTAGATGATTTTTTATACAAATTATTCAAAAATAGGTATAAGTCATAGGGAATTTAATATTCTTTACTATAAAAAAAAATTTTTGATTTCAGTTCACTACAAGTGGCTACAGCCTTGACGTTTCCGAACAATGTCTCGCTTGCAGAGGTTGACAAGACCCGCCATTTTAGGGCCGCCATATTGGATTTTGTAAAAAAAAATTTTGTTCTTGTATTTTAGAAAGATGGCTTAATAAATCATCAAAACCGTCTATTCGTGAGTCGTTTCATTATCCGACAGTAAATGAAAGAATTTCGCTTTATTTTCGGCCGAAAAGAGGAGAACCTCCCCTTAAATACATTATTTGAGCGCAAAGAATTTATTTACGAATGACAATCAAAACAAAGGAAAATTATTAGCTAGAAAAAAATTTTGCCAGTATTGCCATACTCAAATGACAAATATTTGCTCCAGTTAAACTAGCACTGAAAAACTGCTTTGCCGTTTAAACTTCACTCCTTCTAATTTTTTCCCGCGGTTGTATGGAGTCGAAAAACTGTGCAACGTTGCCGTTTTTTAACAATAACAACAATATAATAATAAATAATCTTCGACAATGACTTTAACCCTTTCCTTCCCGAATTAAGAAATAGCCATAGAAACAAATTGGAAGTTGGTTATTTGAAACGAGAGAACTATTTAGAAGTATTTTGCATCATATTTAAAATGGTTTCGACTTTCCAGTGGGAGGTGCGAGGAGGAGGTAGCCATTAGGGATCGCAATTTTTTGCCATTTTGCGATCCCGGGATTTTCGGGATTGAAAAGTCAAATCCCGGGATCCCGGGATTTAATCCCGGGATTCATATAACAAATTTTTTAATAAAACAATTTTCCCGAATTGCATAAATACTTGTTTATAATATATTTATCATAAAAATGGACACATTTTAATCACATTTGGGTAGTTTCAAGATTTTTTATCTTGAATTTAATCACATTTTGTTTGACCCTTCAATTCCCATGTCCAAAATAGTGAAAAAGAAAATTTTCTTTTTAAATAAAAGAGCTTAGATACGTTTGGATAAGACAAAAAAATACATAAAAAATGTTTAAACTACCCTCATTTTTATATTGAAAGAAACCACACAAACTCGCACTGCTTTAATTACGCGTGAAACAAATGAATAAATTTTACATATGACGTATCGCTAGTGTTGGTAGGAAAATTAAATAAACAAGTACTACTAATTGACTTTGCCATACAAGTGTTAGAATTTTAAAATAAAAACCTATGTGGTAGGAAAACAAATATTAAGCATCTGTCACCTACAGGTGACACTGGGAATTGAAGAGTTAACTTACAAGTTTTTCATTTGACATTTAACTTCAGTTTCATAGCATTTTGTTTTATCCAAAAATGACACTTAAACATAACTTATTACTTTGCAACCGATGTATCATAAAGTGCATATATATGCATATTTGATAAAAAAAATAAAATAGTTAATTTTTTTGTGCTTTTAGTTTTACTTCGATTATTTCGATAAAAAAGTTAAGAGTTTTGATTAACTAAAAACTGAGATCTTAAAAATACAAAGGCATTAAGTGTTTTGTTCTCTTATCTAGAGCGAAATTTATTTCAAATGAACCCTGCTGAAGAGAAACATCCTTCAGATTCAACACTTGTTGGTTGAATGTTTAGTAAATAATCATAAGCCTTTTGCAAAAGACGCACTCTATCCCCTCCCTTCTCCCTCAAATAAGGAATTGGGTTTTTGTGCCTTAAAATTTATTTCATTTGAACTTTGAAGCATCTTTTGCAATCCCGAAAATCCCGGGATAAAAGAATTTGAATCCCGGGATTTTCGGGACTGGAAAAAGTCCGGGATCCCGGGATCCCGGGATTGAGATGCCTAGTAGCCATACTACACTAGACTACACTGGGCTTTTATGAAGCAAAATTAAAACATATTTTATATGAAAACAAAATGTCCCTTATTTACAAGTTTTTAAAGTTATTTGTTAGAATTTTAGAGTTATTTGGTGTCCTTTGTTAAACATAGAGCAATATTACATTTTTGCCATTTAATTCTGCTGCCCTGTCGAGCGGGAACCGTTGCACGAATGTTTACAATTTTCAATGTTCCCATAAAAACAAACTACATATTTTGCTGAAAAAGCTCAGAACAATGTTTCTTTTAAGCGATACAATTCATAGAATGGGGAAAAATCGAAAATTATACATCGAAATTCCAAATTTGAATTTGGTAGCCATATGGCTACCATGGGAAGGAAAGGGTTAAAAATCGTCTTTGCCGTTTATTATTTCTAACCAAATATCCTTGGTTTGTGAGCAAGTCTATTACTTGTGTTTCAAGGTGACACCTTTAATCCGCGTTTCCAAATGCTGTTCGTACAATACTCCACAGGATTGTAATATTATGATATAAGGTTTTGGTAAAGTGTTTAATTTTGAAAACAGCACAACGGATGCGATACCCAAAAAAGAACATCATGAAATAATAGAGTAATATTACTGTATTTAAATACAAAATAATTCAATATTTTTGCATATTCTTGTAGGAATCTTTTAAAATTTGATAAAGACAATAAAGTGGTTGTTGGGATGTCGACAAGTCAGAAAAAATTAAACTGAGATGAACCGTTTAATTTGGAATCATTGTAATATGCTGATAAAAGTGTATAAAATCGTTCGATTTCTCTTGGGACTGGCATTTTTATACAACCAGTGCAAATTAGGGCCAAATACCGCTGGATTATTAATCATACAAATTATTAATATGCAAATATTAAACTACTATATTGTTGAAAATATCTTGCCAGTTTTTGCCCTATTTGAGAAAAATATCACCAAATATGTAAATCATGCTAAACCACGCCTACTAATATAATTCTACTATTATAAAAAGTACATTTTGGTTAAGATAAGTATTTTATCAAAGCTTTATAAATTTTTTCCGTTGAAGTCCATCGAAAAAGAAGTATTATTAAGTATTGGGTCAAATTTTCTCAAGTGGGCCACTTTAAAATCGATGGTCTCAGTTTTCGTTGATCAATACGGTTTTCGATCGGCTTGGAGGTAAAAATAATACCCCTAAAATAATTTTGAAAAAAAATGTTTTTTCCATTAGTTATTTACCGTTAAAGTTTTTGGTCATGTTTTTTTGAAAAATTCATAACTCACGAACGGTTTATCGGAACTCAACGTTTTTTACATCAAAATTTTTGTCAATTAATATACTTTGCCATGAAAAAATCTTTCTTCACAAAAAAATTATTATTTAGCTGAAAAATCCTATTTGTTGTAAATAATTGAAAATTAATGAAACTTCTCCGCCTGCGAGAAAATTTGACACATTTCATTCAATTCTACAATCCCTTACAAAAATTTTGGTGAAAAAAAGTCATTATTTTGCATTAGGTCAAAAGTTATACATGTTTTTGTGACTGCGCTCCTACCTCTAGCGCTGGAAAAGCACATATTGACGTGCGCGCGCTTAGTCATCGTGTCACACGATGACGATTCGGTCACACGATAACTAAGCGCGCGCGCGTCAATATGTGCTTTTCCAGTGCTAGAGGTAGGAGCGCGGTCACAAAAACATGTATAACTTTTGACCTAATGCAAAATAATGACTTTTTTTTCACCAAAATTTTTGTAAGGGATTGTAGAATTTAATGAAATATGTTAGAATTTTCTCGCTGGCGGAGAAGTTTCATTAATTTTCAATTATTTACAACAAATAGGATTTTTCAGCTAAATAATAATTTTTTTGTGAAGAAAGATTATTTCATGGCAAAGTATATTAATTGACAAAAATTTTGATGTAGAAAACGTTGAGTTCCGATAAACCGTTCGTGAGTTATGAATTTTTCAAAAAAACATGGCCAAAAACTTTAACGGTAAATAACTAATGAAAAAAAATTTTTTTTTTAAATTATTTTAGGGGTGTTATTTTTACCTCAAAGCCGATCGAAAACCGTATTGATCAACGAAAACTGAGACCATCGATTTTAAAGTGGCCCCCTTGAGAAAATTTGACCCTATTATTAAATCTGTGGTCAAAAACGATTATCGCTTAGGACTTAAGCGATTATTGCTTCGCCACCAAACAAATTACTATTAGTATATAATAACAACATATAAAATTTGTTTATATGCATTTTTGTAACTGAATTACATTGTTTCTTTAGCTTTTTTATAAATTAAATATATAAATGTTAATCTGTTTTGGAACTTAGTATTTGATTTATGCCCGTAATTTCAACAATCAGATACCGGCCCGTGTATAGATACACGACGAGTAAGTTTTCGTTCGTAATTTCAAGCTCATATACACGACATTCGGCAGGTAAAGTAGCATGTATTTCTACACGACCGATATCTATCGTGTTGTAGCCATCATTTTGCCGTCATTTCAAAAATATAAAATAACACATCAAAAGCAAAAGCAAAAATTAATTTGGAACTATTTGAATTGCACACCTTACAAGCCCTTATACAGAAACGAACAAAGCAGAAGAAGCGAATTTTTAGAACCCGAAGAGAACACTTCAAAGAATGGAGCGTAAGTGAATTTTTAATGCGCTTTCGCGTTTCAAAGCAAACTGCCCAAACTATTTTGCAGAAAGTTGGGGGAAATTGCGCAGGTCTGTGGAACGGTCAATATTGATATTGTACAGTATTGGTGTACGATAGGGTGGGTCGATTCCGGACTTTTTTCGATTCGAGATTTCTAATAGTGCGGAAAAGTTGCCTTAGTACTTCCTGATTCCAATGCAATTTTTTGTTTTCAGATCGGACTGCATCTTCAACCCCAACTCCGGCCTTGAAATTTCGTAAATTTGCCTAAAATCGTGAAATTGCCTCCCTAGCGCCTGAAATACGCTTCTCATGGCAAAATGTATAAAAGAAAAGTTGTTTGTCGCATCATTAGCTACCGAAATGGTATTATGATCATGGCCGTAGGACGAACCGTTCCCGAGATATGAGCGAAAAGGCGGCGCGCCGCAGCGCAAGGTGAAAATTGTTGCAGCTCTCAGCTAACCTGTGTTGGTTACCCAGAACCCACCACGTGGAGGTAGCTGCACTTCGGGTTCCTCCCAAGCCCAACCCAACCAACCAACCATATGTCAGGCTTGTTTTAGTCTGAATCTGTATCAAATTTATTGATAAAATCAGATTTTGTACTAAACTTTGGCAGTTGTTGCCTAGATTTCAGTGTAGAGCGTATAAAACGATCACGAGACTGGGGGCCAATAACTTTAGAAGATGCCTCTGTCACCAGTTTGACGGTTCTCTCGACTGCCACGGTGTGAGAGGGGAATCCACTAAATTTCCATATCTCTGCAGGGTCTCCCGACAACCCTTTTATGAGCTCTTCGTTAGAAACTGAACGAAGAACTGGTGGAACAGTCAAGGTAATAGTCTTCCAGTTAATCATATCGTAATAATTATTAGCTTTGAAATTCAGCTTTGGCACTTTATTACATCTAACCCATCCATTTACAGTGTCAGTCTCTGCTTCTCTGGCTGCCAGAAGACGGTCAAGGGCCAACTTTCTGACTTCTACCCGTTCGTCCGTCATCATACTAAGGAGAATGTTTTCTGGAAGAGCAAAGAAAGCATTCTGTTGAATGGATGAATCGACAACCTTGCGCAGTTTGGCAGGTAAGTATCTCGACCTTTGGATTGCAGCAAAGAGATGGCGCGAGCCATCTTTGATTGAACTGTGGAATCTTATTGAGAACCACAAAGGTGAGTAAACTGTAAGTATGTACTTGACCAAAATCTTGATGTCCTTTGTTGGTTTGTCTGTAGAAATGTATAATCTCAGAATTCTGTTTGCACAGGTGAGCCAGCGAGATTTGCACATGTTACCTGGATGCATCGCCGCTAATTGTAAGTCTGAAGAGCATTGACCGGAAATAACAGCTTCTGATATTTTGTAGAGGTAAGCTTGGTCTGTGCTAAGTTGGGTCGGATTAATAACCTCAGAAGGTAATTGGCATGATGGAAAACTTTCAAATTTGACGACAGGCAACTTCTCACAATCAGGGAGCAGTTTACCTATGTCGCCAGCGAATGTATTTGGACTCTTTGAGACCCCATCTATGTGTTCGAAAAGAGCACGAAATGGAAGTTCGTTGAAATGTAGAAGACAAACAACCCACTGTAATGGCCTACCTATTTTTTCTTCTAGTTTCCGAATGATTCCACCTTTCCAACCTGTGTTCGTGTTGGTGCCATCAGCACCGACAACTTCTAGATGTTCCACATCTACTGAATTGTCTTGTAAATGTTGCCATATAGCTTGCATCTCATCCTCAGCTGACCCGGAAGGAGAGGTGACATGGCCAAAGTAATGAGACCCAGGTTCCGCTACAAGAGAAATATGTTCCTCTTTGACAGTGTCGCGGTAGTACTTTTCACCTTCGCGGACTTGTGTGAGTGTATTGTCTTTAAGGCCGTCAAAATACAGCCCATATACAGAGTCAATACTTTTGGTGTTTTGGAGCTTAATTCCACCACTTTTTTCTGCTCGACTCGATCTTGCATTTGTCAGTGACAAAGCTAGCCTGATCCTCTGTTATCAAAGCTGCTTTTTTGGCATCCAGAAAGGCAGATGAAACCATCAAGGCCGCTGCTCTGTCACTTTATCCGAATCTTTGGGCAGCTAAAGCAGTGTGTTCTGATAATAGTGTGTTTTGTTTGATTTTAGTGGATGGAAGAGAAAATTCAGCATCAGCATCGTTTTTGGAAGAATGTATGTGCGACGCACCGACATTGTTGTCGTCTGTGTGAGTGTCTGGTTGATCTGAATGGTCCTAGTCCTGGTAACTGGGTAGCTGGGACTCAGTGAGATCGTACGGATATATGCCAAACACAGGACATTTCTGTCTAAATTTAAATTTAGATACAGACATGTTGAGTTTAGTGTTCTGTTCAGAGAATGTAAGTGATAGCACTCGGCGAAATCAACGACAAGAGTGAAGGAACTCGATGAAAGAATATTTGTGTGGGGACCTGTCCTAACGTGTCGTATGGCGCAGGGGAATACACGACGGAGCAAGCTGGTGGCGCCCGGCGCGCAGCGGGAGTCTAGTCTAGTGTCTGGCTGGGAGGGAAGAGGGATGGGGGAAGAGCGAGACGGGACGGGGGGAGCGGCCCGGCCGGTCCGACCCGACGCGTGAAGCACAGGCAAATTTCCGAAATTTCAAGGACGGAGTTGGGGTTGAAGATGCATTCCGATCTCAAAACTAAAAATTGCATTGGAATCAGGAAATACTAAGGCAACTTTTCCGCACTATTAGAAATCTCGAATCGAAAAAAGTCCGGAATCGACCCACCCTAGTGTACGCCTTGCTAATGATATAAAAGTATTTTAGGAAGACAAATGACAGTTCCAGTCAGCGATTAAGCTATGTGAAACTGGGAGAGTAAGCCGATTTTTGTGCGTTTTTTGCAATTCACGTACTCAGTCCGTGTGTGCTGGCAGTGATCAGCTTTTCACTGTGTCTGCTCTTTTCCCGATATTAGGGATTCCTTTCAATTATTTGCTTTTTAAAGTATGTTCTCATTAATTTTCTGCATTAAATGCCAACACATGAACTTTTTTGGTTTCATTATGCAAATATTAATGAAAAATATACCAAAGAACACAAAGCTAAATGCATTGAATATGACGGGGTCAATTGCCGTCCTTTTTATTTCGCATTTCTTCATTTAGCGAATCTCTAACGATCAGATCAGATCAGGTATGCTTTTGGTGCTAAATGCTCTAGTTTGACCGCAGGTTTGTTTTTTTGGATGCAGCTAATAAAATCTTAATTTAATTAAATTAAAATCATACCCAAGGATTAATTTGGCGCTTTTGGGAATAATATATTTTTCTAGTCAATTTTATACAAACGTATTACGAAATGGCACCAAAAATATACAAATAAAAAGACACATTTCTTTGGTCACAAAAAATGACTCACACCAGCAACACTGGAATTTTGAAATGAACTAGAACAACAACCCCGTTTTGGAAATTTATATGGAGGAAAAACTACGTTCCTGATCAAGCTTGGGGCCTACTAGTAGGTTGCAATATTGCAATAATATTATTGTAATTCTGAGCATGTATTTCTACCGGCTCTCCCAGTTTCACATCGCTTAATCGCTGGTTCCAGTCTTCAATTACTAATCGCGCTGAGGTACTACGCCTGCGGCAGCTTCCAAATCACAACGAGCAAAATTATTAAAGAGAGCGGCGATTGCTTCGCTACATAAAATGTCCCGAAAAAAGAGAGGATGTTTTGAAAACGCAGAAACGTTTTTTCAAAATAGAAAAGTTTCCTAGGTGTGTTGGAGCTTTAGACTGCACACATATGGGCAGTGGCACGGACGCGACATTCGCACGCTTTCAATTACACCAAAAACAAGAAAGAAACACAAAAAGTCGATATGTTTTTTTAGCGTTCTAACGCGCTGAAATAGTGTTACATTTTATAAATATATTGGAAAGATTTAGTACAAAATAAAAAGCAATTTTGCAATGAAACGGACGCGACAAAAAAAGAAGTTTTTTTGAAGCTCTTATAGAAATATACAAAATTTAGCGATTTTTGGGAACTTTTTTTTATATATATACATGCAAATGAAGGTCAAAGGATAAATTTTCTTCCTAGACTTATGAAATATGAGAATTTTGTCTTACCTTTTTTTAATTAGGTATATCATGAATACGGACGCGACATCACGGACGCGACAAATGTTTCCAAGGGTATTCCCCTTATTAAATACAGTAATGTTTTTCATTATAACACTTCAACTTTTAATAAAAATAACACATAACAAGTTAAATTCAAGTTACAGTAATCAAAATAAGGAAAAAATAAAGTTAAAAGTTCTTAGTGTGGTTTATTTAGTTTTCCTGAGGAACTCTATTGGAATTAGATCTTGTTTAATATCGTGCAAACAGCTCTTAGATACATTAGCAATGCACCTTTCATTCATCACATCGCAGCAAACTGGTTTTAGAAATAACTTAATAAATTAATTAAATTAAATTAAATTAAATTAAATTAATTAACTTGCTGAACATATTTGTACAGTATTTTTCATTAACCCTTTCCGGAAATTTGTATGATATATCGTACAATTTTTTTTAAAGATTTTTTTGGACAGCGAACGTATTTTTTATGAAACGGCTTTTTAATTCTTATTAAGTAGGTTATGTTTTACCTGTTTCTGTTTGAAAATATAAATCACAATAGCCGTGTGATACAGTGTGAGTGCGTTTTGTAAGAAGCTCTTTGCAAGAATTTGGCGATGCGATGCTTCTGCGGGGGAATTTTTAAATATGTAATACTTTTTAGTAGCAAAAAGGCAAACAATTTCAAAGTTTGAATCTCATTTGCTTTATAAAACTTATTAAATTTAACAATTTTTGCTTCTAAATATTTTTCCCGAGCCTTTAAAAAATTGTACGATATATCGTACAAATGACCACAAGGGTTGAAAAGCTTTGTACGATTTATCGTACAAATGGCAGGCAAAGGTTGCAAGTGATGTTTGCATTTTGTTTTAAGTTATGGATTGGTAACAGAATTTTTCTGTTTGGTTGAATGCCACGCCCATCACTAAATCGTATGACTAATAAAATTCGACTGTTCGACTATTTCTATTCAGAAATAACAATTACTTAACGATTTTGTGTTTCACTGGGCAGACACAGATTATGTAAGGTTAGACATGAGTACTTGCCACTCCCACTACGATAATAAGGATCGGCTATATTCGGTATCTTTCTACAAAGCTATATAGTGTTTAGTTGATTCTGTGTATTATTTAGGGGAAAAGGGCTTTGCAACAGCAATAACGGTTTTATAAGGCCTGATAAATGTTACTCAATTGTTCATATATATAATTTATATAGTTTTCGATAAAAATGAAATCACGTTTTGATTTTTGTTGTTATAATTTATGTTTTCTTATCAAATAAACCAATGAATTGTTCATAAAATTAAAAAAAAAAAACGAAAAAGAAGTTTCATGCATTTTTACTCCTTTGTGGACCATTGTACAATATAACATACAAATTTGATTGAGCTGGAATTCCCAACGTAAATGATTTTTTGGATATTTTCTTATATTTTATTGCTAAAATGTTCAATGAGAGTCAATATTTTGAAAAAAAATTGTATCTCAAGAAATGCGAAAATTTACCGGAAATCGAAAAATAATCGAATCGATTCAGAGCTTCCGGTTCCGGACACGACAAATTTTAAACACCCATAAAATCTTTTTCCGATTTTGCCGGGAACCAATTATTATATTTTCCTAACGGGAACAATGCACCTATTTACAAACTGACAGCTACTTGCATTTGAAAAGTTTGTCCACTAATGGCAACAACTAATAAGGTTTCTTAGGCACGGACGCGACGATAGGATACAGGAAGAAGTAAACTAAAAAAACTTCCGTTCTTCGAACTCCACTTTCTTTCGCTTTCTCTAATACATAAGATTGTTGTTAGTAGAAAACTTTTGCATTACAAGAAAAATAGTATATTACTTGAATAAGATAAAAACGCAAAGACAAAATGTGCATATAATTCGTCAAAAGGCTCAGAAAAAATTTTTTTCTTTTACAGTAGTATATTTCGGTCAAAAATTAAAAAAATTAAAAATTCTTTACCATTTATAAAATATATACATATATTTATAAAATAAGCTTTATTATTGGATAATAACAAGTTGTTCTGAGCAATTTGAATTTTTCACTCGTGGTGGACCTTTTTTGGGAGGTGCCCATATAAGAATCCAATCACTTGGTAATCTATATACACCTAATTCTGTTTTTACACGGTCTTTTTTACACGGTTTTGATTTAACACGGTTTAAAAATAAAACAAATTTTTAATATTTCGTGCTAAATGGAATAAAATCGTTTAAAAAAAATTAAAAATTTTTTTATTTTTAAAACATGTAAAAGAAGACCGTGTAAAAACAGAATTAGGTGTACACGATTTTATTCCATTTTTTCTGATTATTCCATTTTACACCTAATTCTGTAAAAACAGCCTACACCTAATTCTGTTTTTACACGGTCTTCTTTTACATGTTTTAGATTTAACACGGTTTAAAAATAAAAAAAATTTTTAATTTTCTGTAAAAACAGAATTAGGTGTACACCTAATTCTGGTGTACACCTAATTCTGTTTTTACACGGTCTGTTTTTACACGGTTTTGCTTTAACACGGTTTGAAAATAAAAAAATTTTTAATTTTTTTACACGATTTTATTCTAGTTAGCACGAAAAATTTAAATTTTTTAATTTTCTAATCGTGTTAAATCAAAACCGTGTAAAAACAGACCGTGTAAAAACAGAATTAGGTGTATATAAAAACTAGTAGGGCCCTGCGGCTTCGCACGCAAGTTTGAAGTCAATGGGCCCAATAAATTAAGTTCCTTCATACTGCACTCTATGGGCGATGCCACGCCTCTTTTATGTAATGCCCAATCTATTCCTCCAGTCGAAGTGTGTGACCCGGTTTCATTGATATGTGACTTTCAGTTCCAAAGTTACTCGGAAAATTTCAGTAACAGAAAATATACCATGCCTCTTGTCAACGCCCATAAATTTTGCCAGTAGAATGACACATGTACTTGACAAACTTGGGTTGTATGGGCAGGGCCAGGCCCCCTCGTCCGATACCCACCCCACTCCGCATTTCGAAGGGCACATCTAAATCGTAAGTTTCATCAACATCAAGTCAAATCTCTTTGATGTGTGATTTGTAGTTCCAAGGTTTTTTAAAACATTTGAGTTTCTTTAAAAGTACCACGCCCCTTGTCCAACGCTCACAAAGTTTTACCAGTGAAACGGAACATCTGAACGGTGGCCGCGCGGTGGCTTAATGCTGCCCGATTTCTCATTCCGAAGATATTCCACATGGAAAATTTAGGTTGCATGGACGATGCCACGCCCGCTTGTAAAAAACCCACCCCATTCCCCTTATCGAAAAACACAACTAAATCGTAAAATCATTGATGTAAACGCTTTAATTCCAAAGTTACACCGGCATTTAAAAAGTGCCACGCCCCTTGTCGAACGCCCATTTATTACCAGTGAAACGGCACATCTAAATGGTGGCCCCGCACCAAATTTTAATGCTGTCCGAGTTCTCATTACGACGATATTCTATATTGGATATTTTAGTTGTATGGGAGGTGCCACGTCTACCTATCGGGGGTCGTATTCGCATTTGGTTTACCGAGACTTAGTTAAGTCGAACATTCCATGAAAAATTCAGCGAACCGGCTGTCTAGTTTTTGAGTTTTAGTGTCGTGGGACCATCAAACAAACATACAACATATAGATATTTGCTGCAATGCCTCGCAACATTTTTTTATATCCGTATTGTTTTGCACAAATATACCACAGTTAATTTCTGTCATCATAAAAGGCATTGCAGGAAGGCGTAAAAGGTAGGCGTGGTCAATTTTATATACATAGCTTATGTTTACCGCTATGAAACATAGAATCATTTTACATCAACATTAATTTTCAGACATGTTCCGTAGCTTTGTTTTGTTAGTTTAGAGGGCGTGGCCGGTTATATTACAGCCTATGTTTGCCGCAATGACACGATGAATCGTCTGATACCCATATTGCTATGACAAATATATCATGGCTGATTTGTTATTATAGTGGGCGTGGCAAAAAGGCATATCAAGTGGGCGTGGTCAATCTCATATATCCTATGTTAGCATAATTGAAACACGGAATCATTTGATATTAATACTGATTTACAGACATGTACCGTAGCTTCGTTTTGTTAGTTTAGTGGGCAGGGAAAGTGGGCGTGGCCGATTATAATATAGCCTATGTTTGCCGCAATGACACGCTGAATCGTCTGATACCCATATTGCCACGACAAATATATCATGGCTGATTTGTTATTTTAGTGGGCGTGGCAAAAAGGCATATGAAGTGGGCGTGGTCAATCTTATATATCCTCTGTTAACATCAACGAAACACGGAATCATTTGAAACTAATACTGATTTACAGACATGTACCGTAGCTCCGTTTTGTTAGCTTTGTGGGCACGGAAAGTGGGCGCGGCCGATTACATTATAGCCTATGTTTGCTGCAATGTAACGCTGAATCGTCTGATACCCATATTGCCTTACAAAAGCATACCATAGATGAGTTTTGTTACCATAGTGGGCGTAATAAGGGGGCGTGGTCCATTCTCATAAAGCCTATGTACCATTCCCACAGATTACAAAATGTTTGGTGCTTATTTCATCTAAATCGGTTCAGTGGTTTTTGCCTGATTGTGGCTCAAAAAACGTCACACTTGCTTTTATATAATAGTATACCTAGATATAGATGAATCGTGGCCCATGCGGCTGTTTAAAACTCGAGAACGGCTGGACCAACTTGGATACTTCTTTCGGCGGGCTTGTTCGAAATTGTTACGTGAAGATTTATAAAAAAATAAAAGTCGGGAAAACGGGGCGTGGCACCACAAGAATACATTTTAAGACAATAAGTTTGGAACCATAAGTCACACATCAATTAAATTTAGTTCACACCTACTATTTAATCATGTCCTTCGACCGAGGGAATGGGGTGGGTATTGGACAAGGGGGTGTGGCATCGCCCATACAACTCAAATCTTTTAAGTGGAATAGCTTCGAAATGGTAAGTCGCACAGCATTGAAATTTGGGGTACCGTCGTTTTATAGATGTGTCATTCTACTGCTAAAATTTGATGGGCGTTGAATAAGGGGCGTGGCACATTTGTTTGACCTAAGCTATCTGCATAATTTTGGAACTGTTACTCGCACATCAATGAAACTTAGTACGAATTTACCATTTAGTCATATCTTTCCACAGAGGGAATGGGGCGACTATTTACCAAGGGGGCGTGGCACCGCACATACAACTTAAATCTTTTATATGGAATAGCTTCGGAATTGTAAGCCGCACAGTATTGAAATTGAATATGCCATCGTCCCATAGAAGTGTCATTCTACTGTTAAAATTTGATGGGCGTTGAACAAGGGGCGTGGCACATTTTTTATGCAGCAGAACTGTAAGTCGTACATTAATGAAACTTGGTATGAACCTACCAGTTAATCATATCTTTCGGCAGAGGGAATGGGGCGGGTATTTAACAAGGGGGCGTGGCACCGCCCATAGAATTCATTTCTTTTAAATGGAACAGCTTCGGAATTGTAAGTCGCACAGCATTGAAATTTGGTGTACCGTCGTTTCATAGATGTGTTATTCTACTGATGAGATTTGATCGGCGTTGGTCAAGGGGCGTGTCACATTTGTTATGCTCAGACAGTTATGCAGTACACACACACATCAGTGAAACTTAGTACGAACTTTCCACTTAGTAGCACAATTCGACTAGAAGAAAGTTGTGAGCACTGGACAAAAGGGTGTGGTACTGCCTCCATTTTTATATAAGTTAAATAAAAATTTACTTTTTATTAAATAAAAATTGTACGGAGCTATGCTCCTCTTTATTTCAAAGTTAAAACGGAATGAATTACAAGTAAGTAAACCGAAAGCTGCTAGCCGCTCCAACCGCGTTGGTGGCACCACGAAATTCTGGGAATTGCATTTTTTGCATCCCAGACGCATTGTCAGCATATTTGGTTGCTGGTGGTGTTTTGTTTATTTTAACTTCGAATATTCATCGTTGCTGATTGGTGTTTTTGTTTATTTCTGCTCCAAATATTGTCGTTGCTAACTCCTCCTTCCTCAGTTCCGTGCGCCCTCGGTCGATAGTAAAGAGCTGGGTAGGTCGTTGATCCCGAGAGTTATTGTCCCAGGTCCGGGTCTTGGCTCCGACATGATCTTCGTTTGCATTGTTTTACAAAGATGAGCAGCATTATAAAGATAAGTGCCGCAATCAATCCGGAGTTGACATTGCTGCGCTCCCTGCTGCCGTCTTCTAACAGTCCGAGGTGTTCCGTGTTGTTTATCTGCAGCTGCCTTATGATTTTTAGCGACAGGATTTCTTCTGCTTTATCTGCTGTAGTAGGCGGCTGAAGAATAGCTGGCATTGGCTTAGCGTTGACCTTTTCTTTTGCTTTAAATGTCTTGTCTCCTATGTTGATAGTGGCGTTATTAAACTTTATCAAGAATGTTCCGTTGAGGTTGACAGTTTCGTTATCTATGTTGACGGACCCCTTGTACTGGTTAAGTAGTATTAATCCGGGGGTGATTTCTTCGATTGATGGTAGATGCTGATTGTTCGTTTCGATGCAATGCGGTGGTTGGCTTCGTAGCAGGTTCGGTATACATGAATTATTACTTAGATTTACTATATTATTATATGAACAAACTGATAAATCGTTATAGGTTTGGCATGGCTTCTCTATGCCGTACAAATTTTCTTCACATTTTAGTATAATTTGATAATCGATTTTGTTAATTTTGTCCCCCTTTTTATAGGTCTTACAGTGAGTGTATCGCAAGGTTTTGGTTCGGTTGTGGGTAGGCTTATAATATAAATGATTGATTTATCGTCTGTGGCGATTTTTACATTGGCAAACTCTGGTGCTTCATTCACATTGATATATGGTATCTCTTCTTTTTTAACGCATTTTCTAATTTTTATTTCTTCATTCGAAAGTACATATGAATTTATTATATCGACTTCCGCCCAATGGATAGCGTACGCTATGTTTATTATTTCTTCTTTTAAAATTTCTAGTCTACTTCTTATGTCTAGAATGAGGTTGTTTTCAGATTCTCTGTCCTCTTTTACAAATTTCAAAATGTTGTTGGTAATATCTGTTAATTCATTTATTCTGTTAGTTGTCATTCTATTTATAATTATTTGTTTGTTGTTGTTTTCTAGTAGATTATTTATTTTGTTTTCTATTATTTCTAGGTCATGATGGTCCGGATTCACGGCGATCCATTTCCATGCACTACCTATGAAATCTAATGATCTCTTTAATTTCTGGTTTACTTTAAGCCTGCCTAAGTAGGATTTCGTTTGGGCTGTTAGAAAGGAAATTTGGGAGACGAGGGGATTCTTGATTGAATGTTTGCCGCGTGTTCGAGTCTGTTGATCAATTCATCATATTTGTCCAGGTCTATTATGTGGATTAATTTAAAGGTGCCGGTTTGTATCCTGGCTTTTCCCGTGTGGATTGTTACCAATTGGGTACTCTTATAGTCGAGTATCTGCACCTCCGCTATTGCTAGCGCTAAGATGGATTTGGAAGAGTAGTATAGAGACTGTTTAAATCTATTCGTCGCGGAGCGAGTTAAATAAAACGCGGTTGGTATCGGGTTATGGGGTTTGGTGTTTATTCTTTGACGTTAGAATAACGAATGTACAGAGTATATGAAACATTGAACGAGAACAACGGCCTAAGCCGGGGAGCATAAATAGGGGGAACATCAGTACAAGAGAATAAGGAAAGGAAGGGATTAGAGGTGGGAGCGACAGATCACTAGACAACCACAGCACTCATTTAGTCATCGCGGCCGCCATTGCAGAGTGCAATTGATGAAGTGTCCGGGTGGAGGGTTGCCGCGACGCGGCTGAGGTCTGGCTGGAGGTGGTGCGGCTCACGACTGGCTGGCTATGAATGCGCTTGGGGTGCGCCGATAACTTCCTTGCGTGGGATGATTGGTCCGTGCGGAGCAGTCTTGGAAGCACCTGCTGGATGGTTGATCTGCAAATATATTAGATGTCGGTTACTTGAAGATTAAGTTTTTGAGGCTGACATCATGGGTATGAGAAATTGTGGCTAAGCTGCGGGGTATGCATAAGTTACAGCCGGGGGGAATGTGCGAATATATAAATGTAAAAATTGGCTGTAGTGCCATTTTATTTCGTTAGAGGAAATGAGAAAGTCGAGCGAGAGTTATAAGAGCGTTCGTGGGGTTGTTTATAAAGAAGGTCAACTCCGCTCGGGATAAGTATGTGCTCGTAGGGCTCGAACGAAGCAGGAGAGTCGACCGAGAATGTCGGTGTGCTCGTCGAGAGGGTTATGAGAGATTATTTTGTACGTTAGAATCGTATGTTCGAAAGGCTCGAGAGAAGCAAGGGAACCGACCGAGGATGTCGGTTTGCTATTCGAGAGGGTGGGGACAGTCAACCGCTCTTTGGTCCGGAATTGGTACTGCGTGAGCATGGAAGACTTGCTGGAGCCGTTCCACCCAAGAGGGAGATCGTGTAGATTTTGGAGTTTATACCCGATCAGTCCGACACCTGCGGGATTTGCAGCGCTTAGAGCAAGTCGCACTGGAGTGGCGACTGACCTCTTTTCGGACCCGGGATGGAGGAGGTGCAATGAGGAACTGCGGGGAAATGCAATTTCCGTCAATTGATGTGAATGTGGACCGAGTGGCGTTAAGCCAACGCTCTTGTCGAACCCTTTTTCTCTGTTTCATTAGAGGCGAAAGCCATCCTGCGGGATCAAAACGGTTGGCAACGAAGGGGGGAATTTGCCGGTTTGGGAATGAGTTTGCAGGAGTGGTGGGTTCAAAGCGATTTTCCATTATTTCCGGGGGTGGAAACCCTACGGGATTGAGGGCGGCAATCACTTGTGAAAGGGCTTTCTTTAGTGCGGGAAGATTGTTTTGAAGGGCGGGTCCAGTATGCATATGGCGACTTGGTACCTCTGTGGCACATGTCAAATGCGAAGGGGGTACTGGGCCGCTTAATACCCACCCGAATACTGTATGCTGAGCAAGTAAGCTGCCACATACATTCCGGTGGATACCTTCGAGCATGATCTGCGGGATGAGATCACTGCCAATCACTAAATCGATCTGCGCTGTCTCGAAGGGGTTTGGATCAGCGAGTTCTAGCATGGCGAAATCTTTCATATTAGGGGGGTTTATATGAGAAGGTGGGAGCAATTTCGTAAGCTCTTGGAGCACGATAGCTTGCACGGGGAGTTTCGTGCTAGTTTGAGGGACTGCTAAAGTCAAGAAGCATGTATTATTGGCATTTTCACAATCTGACCGCCCATGCCTGAGATTTGAAAGGGGGATTTCTCGATTGGCAATTTAAGGCGTTTCTGGACCTTCGCGGAGATGAAGGTACGCTGAGAGGCTTGGTCGATCAACGCTCGAACTTTGAACAAATTTCCCGAGTGCTCAATGGACACCAGTGCCGTAGGAAGAAGGGATTGGGTGCCATTAATGGAGTGCAGAGCTAGTACTTTGGGCGTACTTTGCCTGGAAGATGTGAGGGGTTGCGCATCCGAAAGGGGGGAATGAGTAACGGAGTTGTTATACGATCGTTTTGGAGCTGTTGCGACCTGTGGAGTGGTCGAATGTGACCAGTTAGGAGTTTGAGAGGGTTGCGCATTGCCTTTAGGGAAATGAAGCATGGAATGGTGCTTCTTTTGGCAATATACGCACGTAAAATTGCTTGTACAATCTTTAGTGAGATGCGAGGTAGCAAGACAATTTACGCAGAGATTGTGCTTCTTAACGTATTTTAATCGACTCTGGGGAGTGAGTCCTTTGAAGTTCTGGCAAGTCCGTATGGGATGATTTGCGTTGCAGAGTTTGCACGCGAAGTCCCTTTTCACTTGAGTGTGATAGTTTAGGGATTTGTGTGGCCGATTTGGGAGGACATTGGAAGTCGAAGGTTGAGACGGTTTCGGCTTAGAAGGGCGAATACTTTGCAGCCGTTCAAGTACCTCATATCTGCCGGTCAGGAACTCATCCATTTGCGACCAGGGTGGCAGATCCTTCCGGGATGTCAATGATTGCTCCCATAGAGCAAGTGTCTCTTGGGGCAATTTGGTACAACATATGTAAACCAATAGCGGATCCCAATTGTCAGTGTCTACGGCTTGAGTATTGAGAATAGACAGACAATTGTTTATAGTGCTCTGGATCCGCTGTAGTGCCTCACTATTTTCAGTGTGAGCCGGAGGGATATTTAAAAGAGATCTGATTTGAGTGTCAACGAGTATGCGTTTATTTTCATAACGGGAGTTTAGGGCTTCCCACGCGAGTCCGAAATTCTCATCGGTTAATATATATTGCTTGACAATAGCACCGGCTTTACCTTGCGTCTTGTATCGGAGGTGATACAATTTTTGGGCTGGAGTGAGCTGGGGGTGGTTAATGTAAACCGCAGTAAACATGTCCCGAAAGGACGGCCACTGCTCATAGCCCCCGAAAAAGGTTTCGGTATCACAAGGCGGAACTTGCAGTCAAATGTAGGGGGTACAGTTACAGTTACAGTTAGTACGAGTTGTACATTCGAGCCATGGACAACTCGTACTGGGCTGTGCAGGCGTAAATTGTTTGCCTAGCCGACTCTTTGAAACCGTCGGGCTGGCTGTTGTCTTCAGCAATAAAGACTGCCTCTTGTGCGCGCAAAAGCCTCTCCCATTGGGCTTCAAGATTTTTCTGCTTAATTTGAACCAGGGATTTGGTCAAATCGTCAATGGGAGCCGATGAAAATTGTGTGCATAATTGCACCAGTCTATCGGACTCGAAAATAAATTTGGCATCACTGGGATCGGTAGCTTTGTGACTAGAGAGTTTGGAGCGAGTGTTTGGTGGCTCCCGAGTGACAGGAACTGGAAACGTGCATTGGATAACTTTGTGTGTCTGGAGGAAGGAGTCTCCATTGTGACGAGTTGACGTTTGGGTGATCGCTCAGCAGGCATTTTGTGTAAAAAAGCTCGACAGAGGGTTAAAAGTTTGAGTAAATATAAATGTAGGGTATTGTAAAATAGACGTGAAGTCTAACCGCGTACGCGCGAACGATATTTGAAAATGGGAAGAGTTGGGAATGGGGAAATTCGTTAAAACGAATTTTAATGCTTGTCGAGCAAAATAAATAAATAAATAGTTTACACCTGTGTGTGTGTAAACGTGTAGGGAAATATGTATATATGGGTACTAAATAAATGTGAATATGGGAATTGAGCAAAATTTGTGTATAAGTATATGTTTATGGGGAACAAATAAATTGTTTGTAATTGTAAATGGGTAATAAATAGAAATGTGTATGTATGTGGGAATTGGGAATGTATGTTAAAATTATTATAATATGTACACTACGGGACACTTGATTACCCTCACTTTATTTTGTTATCTAATATTTTTGTTATGAAGTCAAAAACTTTTTTTTAATGTCAAAATTTTCTGGACACTTAGTTACATGTGTTCCTGTTTTTGAACCGTCAAAATTGTATGCAAAATGATGATGAACCACATTTTTGTCCTTTTAAGCCTATTTCAAGTGGGACACTTGATTACCCTCACTCATAGATAACAAAGAAACTAGAGGTAATTCTTCATTACATGTATTAATTTTTTATTACTAATGTTTTGTATGGACACCATTACTGCGAATAACCTTAAAAAGACGAGAAGGCGAAGAGTTGTCCAACGATGTAAGATAATTTTCAGGGATTTCGGAAAATGCTTTTCCAATTGTGTCTATAAGACCCCATCTGCATAAATTTTACGTGTCAACCATCCCCAAACATTTTCGATTATGTTTGGATCGGACGAGAATGCAGACCAATCTATTTCATTTACATTTTCCGCTTCAAACCAATCCTTCACCAACTAGCGGTGTGAATGGCAGCGTTATCATGCTGGAAAATCCAGCGTTTCCCCGTGAATATTTCGTCAAAGTTTATAAATTCAATCTCCAACATTTCCATATAATTCTGTGAAACTTGGCGCCCTTCCAATATTGTTAAATTTATTGCGCCATGGGCCGACATTGCTGCCGACAACATAACTGAGAATGCTGCTGAATGACGCCGCAACAAAAATCGTTCAGATTTTCTTAGATCGTGAAAATAGTGCTGGAAGCCATTGGGTCCGTCCAAATTAACTCTTTTCGTCGGAAAAGGCGACTGACTTCCACTCCTGCTGCCAACTGAGATGAGCTCGCGCGAACTCTAAGCGTACCGTTTTGTGACTTTGCAGTATACGTGGTTTTTTTTGCAGTCTTTTGCGTTTGATGTAAGGAAACTGCTTAATTACTCTGTGGACAGTGCTGACACTGGCTGTCGTCCTGGTTAGACCTCGTATGTGACCCGCAGACGCAGAGGAATTGGACGCTTCACGAAGAATTGCTCTTCTCTCTCTAAGAGAAGTTGCTTTTGCGGTACGACCTTTGCGTTTTTTGCCATAAGTTGTGGGTGTTTTAAGAAAATGGTTTACCACCCATGGATCGCGATCGATTCTGTGAGCGATTTCGCGGTTACTTATGTTTTCCTCCTTGTACGCCGAAATTCGTCCCCTTTCCAATTCTTTTAAGGTTTTACCGCGAGCCATTGCATCTGTCGTCTTAAATTTCGCAAAAATTATATGCCTAATACTTTCAATTTAGTTTTTCAAACCAATTTACACTAATCCTACCTTCTAACACTTGTTACAGGTCTAAAACTGCAATGAGGGTAATCAAGTGTCCCACTTGAAATAGGCTTGAAAGGGTAAAAATGTGGTTCATCATCATTTTGCATACAATTTTGACGGTTCAAAAACAGGAACACATGTAACTAAGTGTCCAGAAAATTTTGACATTAAAAAAAAGTTTTTGACTTCATAACAAAAATCTTAGCTAACAAAATAAAGTGAGGGTAATCAAGTGTCCCGCAGTGTATAACAAATGTATAGTCAAATATGTATGAAAATTTGTTTTTATTTGTGAAGTGATTTTTTTGTATGGGATGTGAATGTGAATCTGTGTGAATAAAAGTATGCATGTGTATGTGTATAAATATGTGTGTATAAATGTGATGTGATGTGTATGTGATTATTTTTGTTGAATGGCAACAAAATATGTATGTGTATGAATATATATGTGTATGTGGTTATTTGTATTAGCGTGTTGGTGAACGTAAAAAGTGTGAAAATAATTTTGGGTGCAAACAATTTTTGTGTGCAAGAGGGGTAATCCGTCCCACTGTATGCACTTGGGATGGCAGCGAATGTGCAGTGAATGAGTATGTGCAGCACTATTGAAAATTTTCTAAGTCCTAGAAAATTGTTCAATGTGCTGCAGAAAAAAATGCGACTCGTCCCACTGTGCTTGCGTTTATTTACTTCTGCTAGCGAAATAGGGAATTGCTTAGGCAGAAGTAAAAAAATATGAGTGCACTTAGAGGCAGCAGCGGGAGTGCTTGCTGCTGGTGCGTGCGAATATCGCACAAAGCGAAACGCGAAATTGTGTGCAAGTGGGAGAGTGCAAGCGAAACGCAAAAGGATGGGAGTGCGTGATTTTGGATGCTGGCTGCAGCGGGAGTTTTGCTGCTTTGCCAGCGGTGATCGCACAAAGTACTCTGCAGTAGCGGGATTGCTTACTGCGATAAGCGAACAGTGGCGGGTTACAAATTTAACTTTATGGATTTTTGAGGGTTTTGGGAATGGGTATATTTATGTATTTATTTATTTATTTTATTTTTATTTTTTTTAAATATGTTTTGTGTGAGTGTATGTGTAGTGAGTGTTAATTTTTTAATAAAAATTGTTGGGCTTATCTTTTTGGAGCCCCGTGCCCGAGAATGGGGATCTCCACTATTTTCTGTGCGTTTGTCCGCCGCTTGTGCGCTGATATGTGTTGGCTGTTGTTGTTTGCCGTTGTTGCTGGCCTCTTCGTCTGCTGCTTTGTGTTCTCTTGTGGTTGTGTTTGTTGTTGTTGTTGGTTTTTCCGCTTCGTTATTGCACTGCACTATGTGTTTAGGTTAGGTTAGGTAGGGAAGGGTGTGTGCGGCAGGACCGCACTTCCACTCGGAGGCCACAATGGCCCATTGTGAATCCCTTCTTATGGTGTTCTGGAGCCAACCAATAGTCTCAGTCAAGGGGAAACCAGTTCGACCTCTTAATAAAGGAGAGCAGATTCGAGATTTCGACTTTCGCTGCGCAAGCCAGGTCTGTCAGGAACCTTGACCCCAAGGTGCGGAGTCGGCGTTCCTGCAGAGCCGGGCAGTGGCACAGGAAGTGTTGTATCGTTTCTACTTCTTCTTCATCTCCACAGCTACGGCAGACATCACCGGACGAGAGGCGCCATTTGGTAAGCATAGATCCAATAGCGCAGTGTCCGGTGATGACTCCAACGAGCTGTCGAATAGAGGTACGACCCAGAGACAGTACGAATCGTGTTTTCGTCAAAGAGAGGGAGGGCCACAGTGCCCGGCAGGTGCCGCAGTCGGTCCTGGTACGCCATGACGACTCAATTTCCTTTTTGGTCAACCTGTCAATATACCTGTCACTCTCACGGATAGTTCGGCAGCCTTCCAAATTGCATAGATCTCTGCTTGGAAAATACTGCAGAGGTCCGGCAGTCTGAATGACATGCGTGTCTGCAGTACATCGGAGTAGAGACCAGCTCCAGTACCTTCCTCCATTTTGGAGCCGTCGGTGAAAACGGTGATAGAAGCGTCTCTCATCGCACCTGTCACCTCCCATTCCTCCCTTGTGGGATATGAGGCTAGTGCTCGCGTGTCGAAATCCAGGTATGGGATCAGATAGTCCGTGCAGGAATCCACCTGATAACCGATATCCGGCTTCGCGAAAGACTTTAGAATTCCAGAGTGCCCATAAGCGTGTTGCCTCCACAAGTTGGCTTCCCTCAATCTGAGAGCGCCTTTAGCAGCGCAACACTTAATGAACTGCTCAATCGGGTGGAGGTGCAAGATCACCTCCAGCCCGGCCTGGGGGGTGCTTTTGACAGTGCCTGCTATTCCCATAGCCGCTAGTCTCTGCACCTTCGTCAGTTTCGTTACCAGGGTCTTGGTGCCCGTAGCCGGCCACCAGACAATGGCTCCGTAACTTAGGATCGGCCGTATAATCGCAGTGTACATCCAATGAACGATAGTCGGCTGCAATCCCCACTTTTTCCCGAAAGTCCTTTTACAAATGTAAAAAGCATTCAGGCTCTTTTTCACCCGCTCTTCCACATTGCGCCCCCAAGAGAGCTTGGAGTCAAGTATGGTGCCAAGGTATTTAGCCTCGGGTGATAGGGTGAGAGTAGTGCCGCCAAGTTTAGGCAGCTCAAACTTCGGTATTTTGTATTTCCGGGTGAACAGTACCAAAACAGTCTTAGAGGGATTAACCCCTAGACCGTTAAGCTCTGCCCACTTGGAAAGTTCCTTTAGAGCAGACTCCATGAGATCACTGATTGTGGACAGGAATCTTCCAGGGATCAGGATAGTGACGTCGTCTGCATATGCTACTACTCGTAGCCTCCTGGTTTCGAAGATCTCGAGGATGCTATTTACTACAAGGAGCCACAGCAGAGGCGAAAGAACACCCCCTTGTGGTGTGCCCCTTGTAGTAAGTTTCCTCACTGAGCACAGGCCTAGGTTAGAGTGGACCCTTCTGCTACTGAGCATGTCACTGGTCCACTTTACCACCTTCTCATGAACTTCGAACTTTCTAAGTGCGTTGATTATAGCCTCCAAGGTAACGTTATTAAAGGCTCCCTCGATATCGAGGAAAGCGGCTAACGTGTACTCCTTAGAGTTCAGCGATCTTTCGATCGTCTGAACGACCTCATGCAGGGCACTGTCGACAGATTTTCCCCTGCAATACGCATGTTGCGCCTTGCAGAGTCCTCTGGACTGTGCCACTTCTCTAATATAGACGTCTACCAGCCGTTCAAGAGTCTTAAGTAAGAACGATGAAAGGCTGATCGGTCTGTAATCTTTTGCTGTTAAGTGGTTCACTTTCCCTGCTTTGGGAATGAACACCACCCTAACCTCCTTCCAGGCACGTGGGACATATCCTTGTTGGAGAGATCCACGAAAGATTCTCGTCAGGACCTTAACCACCGCCTCCTTAGACCATTGTAGCATAGCAGGAATGACACCATCAGGGCCCGGGGATTTATACGGGCTGAAGGAGTCAATTGCCCATGCCACCTTGGCTTCGCTAATTATCCTCTGAACTAGACCATCCGGTTGCGGTGTTTGTTGCCTATGCGACGTGGTCGCCTCAGCAACATCCGTGCATCCAGGAAAGTGAGTGTTCATGAGGATCTCAAGAAGTTCCTCCCTCGACTCCGTCCATGATCCATTAGATTTCCTGATGCTGCCAGGGGTGTGTGAAACCCCGGCTAGCACCTTACGGAGTCTGGCGGCCTCGTTAACATTGTCGAGGGATTCACAGTAATTCCTCCAATCATCCCGCTTGGCCGCCCTAATAGTTTTCTTAAACTTATTAAAGCTAGCCTTGTAGGCTTCCCAGTCTTCTTCAGTTTGACTAAGCTTAGCCTTATTGAAGAGACGCCTAGTATCTGTCCTCAGTTGTCTTAGCTCTGGGGTCCACCAAACTGCGTTGGTTTTCCGTGGAGCTCGACTTTTTGGACACGATTTCTTGAAAGATGTATTAAGAACTTTTGTTAAAAGACTAACTGACCTGTCAATGTTGTTTCTTTCAAAGGTAGCTGTCGCCTTGCGCGACGCCAGTTTTTCGGAAACTAGTGCACTGAATCTAGGCCAGTTAGTCTTTCTCGGATTCCTATAGGCTGGTGGACTCCCCACCTTCATGGCCACGGAAAAGACTATCCGGTTGTGGTCCGAAAACGAACATTCCGTCAGTACTTTCCAGAGCTGGTACTACCACAGAGATGGTACTAAAGTCGGTAACCAAGGTTATATCTATAACTTCTTCCCTAACCCTGTTATGGAAGGTTGGCGTATTGCTCCTATTACATAGCATAAGGTTAGAATTAAGAAGAAACTCAAAAATGGACTCACCCCTGCTGTTGGTGCCGGAACTTCCCCACTGAACGTGATGAGCGTTGGCGTCACACCCGATGATGAGATCAAGTCTCCGTGATCGGGCGTGCGCAACAAGGTCCCGGACCTCCTTTGGCGGTGGTTCCTCTCCTTCGAATGGCATGTATGCGGACGAGAGGATAAGGTCATGCCCCTCCATTCGCTCACATGCAGCCACACACAGGTCACCAGTACTGTATTGAGACAAGAGAAACATATTAATGTACTTTCTATAAACAATACAGGCTCGTATCTTACCTTCACCACGCGAATGAAGTACTCTGAATTGACTTGACCCCAATCCACAAACACTGTCTCTGACGAGCCAGGGTTCCTGGATTAAGGCCAAGTCAACCTCCTCCTCCTCCAGGAATTGCATAAGATCGTGGGTGGCGGCCTTAGAGTGGTGCAGGTTTATCTGCACTACCTTCAGCCTTTCCCTGTGTGGCACGCTCCTTATTGGGGAAACGAGCTTTCAAGGAACCCAAACCGAACTTGACAATACCAGAGGAGTCTCGTAGATGACTAAAGGACGGTTGGTCAACAGCCACCACGAGGTCCTTACCCGTCTCGTTTTTGCTAGTAGTGGAGGAAATTACTCTCCACTATCCAGTGTTAAGGCCGCTGTTCTGCCGACCTATCAGCTTCAACGTGTCGGCATCCTCCATGACTGGAGGGGGGACCCACAGTGTTACGATAGGTCGGAGAGGCAATCGGTCGCGAGGTATAACCTCGAGTTTTGCCCCCTGCCAGAGAGGCTCAAGACCGCCGATCGTGCGCACCAGGAAGTCAAGTGACTGCCTGTTGCCACAACCGACGATCTTTACGCCCCTCTGCCAGCCAGCGCCGTCGAAGTCGATCTCGTCGTCCGCCGCCCCGAGCATCGCTCGCAGAATGCGCGCCTCAACAGAGAGCCAGTTTTCCGGACGAATTTTCCCATCGGGATCGCTCCGGTCCACTACGGCAATCTGTAGCTCCTGTGGAGAGGAGAAGCTCGCTGAGGGTTTCAGCCTTTTCCCTCCCCTGTAGGCTGATCGTCCCCCGATCTACCCCGTTTGACCGCCTTTTCCACTGCGGTGGAAGTGGGCTTTGTCGAGGTGGATGGCTTCTGATCAGCCTTCCGTACTGACGAGGCAGCCGTGGCACTGTTTCCAGGCTTCGCCGCCCCTCCTCTGTCCGGTCGTACAGCTGTAGCGGCCGTGGCCCTAATACCAGGCTTTGTCGCCGTTGCTGTACCACTAGTCGACTGTGCAGCAGTGGCGCTGTCTCTAGGCGTTGCTGCAGTAGTCGATGTCGTAGCACCAGAAATCGCCGCCTGCTTCTTTTCGTATTTTGCAACGATTTTCTGGTGCTTCTTAACTAGGTCTTTCTCCTTGTCAGACAAGGGTACTGAACCTTTGTTCACTTTGCGAAGGAAAGCAAGTGAGCGCCGGTAGCCATTTCTGGCTTTTTTCGCAGCACTGCTCGCCTTACTTTCCCCCGCCAAGGACGTTCCAGGAGTGGAACCGGTGGCCGCAGGTTCGTCCGTCTCCTCTAGGAGTGCCGCCTCCATGTCAGAGTCAGCAGACTCGACGCCGCTATTTTGCGAGAGAATCGTCGATCCCTCTTCTATAGCAACGTCGAGCCGAAGACCCTGAAACTGAGGCACCACCCCGGAAATTGAGGGACTGGCCTGAGCGGTGGTGTCCTGCGCTCCTTGCCTGCTTAAGGCAGGTTTGGGCGCCTCCTGCTTCCCAGTAGCGTTAGTAGACCGCGCAGCCTGGGGTCCCGCTGCGCAGCCTGTGTTTTGCTGTCTTGCACTGCACTGCACTGTATTTGTTTTGTTCTTTTTTTTGTTTTAATTTTTTTATTATTTAAGCTTGTGCACTGTTTTAGTATTGTTGTGTGTTTCACCTTCGTGTTTGTTTCACTGTTTGTTGAGTTGTCACTCTTTGTATTTAGTTTTGTTTGTGTCACTTTTCACGTTTGTAGTTTTTGTGTCACTTTGTAATTGTTGAATATTTTGTAATTTAAATTTGTTTGTTAATGTTTTTAGTTTGTTTCGCAGTGTTATATTTTTTTATTACGCGGCGCGGGTCGCGTTGGATCGAAGGACCATGTTTAAATCTATTCGTCGCGGAGCGGGTTAAATAAAACGCGGTTGGTGTCGGGTTATGGGGTTTGGTGTTTATTCTTTGACGTTAGAATAACGAATGTACAGAGTATATGAAACATTGAACGAGAACAACGGCCTAGGCCGGGGAGCATAAATAGGGGGAACATCAGTACAAGAGGATAAGGAAAGGAAGGGATTAGAGGTGGGAGCGACAGATCACTAGACAACCACAGCACTCATTTAGCCAGAGACAATTCTTTATTAGATATTTATGAATCGTTCTTCCTGATCGGGCAATTACGGTACTGTTTCTGTTTTCCGCTACAATTTCTTCTTTATACCTCGGGGTTAGCTTATTTCCTAATCTTTTATTAATATTGACATAAATTGTTTCTCCTATTGAATAGTCCTTGTAGGGTGTCCTGTTTTTATTGTGATAATTTAAGTCGGCTTCTTGTTTCTCTTGTAGTTTTTTAATATTTTCCTTTTTGTCTTTTTCGATTTGTTCTGGGTCTGTGGTTACTCTTTGTCCGAAGAATAGTTCGATTGGTTTTCGTCTGGTTGTCGAATGGATTGAATTGTTATATTCGAATATTGATTTATCTAGAAGTTCGGAGAAGGTTTCATGTGTGTTTTCTGATTTGAGGCAACGTATTATTTCAGATAGTGTTGAGTGGAACCTTTCTATTTGGCCGTTGGATGTGCTTGTGTAGTGTATCCTCAACCGCTCTTGATTTCAGTATTTTGGCAAGTGTATACTTAGAGAACTTGTCTATTGCAGTTAGTATGATATGCTTGTTGGTGTAGTGGATGTCGATATGGACAATGTGTCCGGGGTATTCTGGTATTGGGGTGGCTTGAATCATGTGTTTATTGGGGTGACGATCATATTTATTTAGTTTACATATCTTGCATTGGTTAACTATTTTCTTTATTTTAGCTCTCATTTGGGGAAAATAACATTTCTGTAAAATTTGTATTTTGTTTCCTTCGATATTTCGGTGTGCATGAGTGTGTTCGTTAATAATTTCCGTTCCTGGTCAGTTTTGTTTGTTATGTCGGTTACCATTTTCCTACAAAAACGTGTTCTGTATCTGCTAAAGTGAGATGAATAGATGCTTTGAATTTTTCCGAGTGTTCTTTCGTCGGTTTTTAAGCCGTTGATGACTGAGGGGTTTAAATAACGTTTGAGGATGTTTGTTAGTGTTTCTTCTGTGTATACCGGTTCTGTTATAATGTGGCGATGGTAGGTAGGAAATATTGTCTTGAACTGATACGTGGAGGTTTCTCCGGGGTCTAGAATGATTTGATTTTTGTAAACATTTAACGGCTCATTGTATTAAATTTTGGGAGGAGCTTTCGTCACTGTTTTGTGTTGCAGTCATGGAGTTGATTTGGGTTACGACAGGCGGTCGTGAGAGTGCGTCTGCAACTCTGTTTGTGTTTCCCGGTTTGTATAGTACTTCGTAATGGTATTCTTCCAAAATGGCTTTCCAGCGTTTGATTTCGTTTCGCTTAACTCTTTTATTTATCGTTAATGTAACCTCTCCTATGGAGAGGGTCCTTTTTGCTCCGGAGGGTCACGTAGGAGTCTCGGAGCTAGGCGCAATTTATAGACTGGAGGGACCCGTAAGTGTCGCAGCCTTAGTTATACTGTGTTATAATTCTACGTTGGTTGTTATAAAAGAAAAAGGAAAAAAAATCCTTTTTTGGATAGTTCGTATTTTGTTTCAATATCTAGGATTCTAATTTTATTTAGAATGATTTCGAGCGCACTAGCGTTTTAATTTCTTTCTTTATTCAATTTTTCTTTTAGTCTTTTTTTATAATCTTAACTCTATTGACCTTTTTAACTTCTTAAATTCACTTTTGCGTTTTGTTACACAGATGCACTTTTCGGTTCTTATCATTACATTTCTCTTAATTTTGCTTATATTTTCAACTTCACTTTTCCATTTACAATATCTGTTGTATTAAAAAAAAATTATTATGTTAGGCTTACATCAGTATTGTTCCGCGCATCTTCCCCAGGGGGGATCCTTTTTGCTTGTTGCGGCTACTAGGGGTCTTGGATGATGATTGTCCTGTGCGCGTCTCCTTTCCTCAGGTGTGGGTAAGGGATCTTCCTTTAGATTTGTGTTGTGGGTTGAGTTGCCCAGGTCCAAGGAGACGAGCCAATTTGAATTTGAGCCGATTTAATCCTGTGGTTGTGGTTAGCGAGGCGAGCCTTCCGGGGTCGACTTAATCACTTTTTGCCACTCCTGGGCCCCACGTTGGGCGCCAGTTAAATAAAAATTTACTTTTTATTAAATAAAAATTGTACGGAGCTATGCTCCTCTTTATTTCAAAGTTAAAAACGGAATGAATTACAAGTAAGTAAACCGAAAGCTGCTAGCCGCTCCAACCGCGTTGGTGGCACCACGAAATTCTGGGAATTGCATTTTTTGCATCCCAGACGTATTGTCAGCATATTTGGTTGCTGGTGGTGTTTTGTTTATTTTAACTTCGAATATTCATCGTTGCTGACTGGTGTTTTTGTTTATTTCTGCTCCAAATATTGTCGTTGCTAACTTATACATAGATTGTTTGCCCTAATTGATTGACTGACTGACTGATTGATTCATCATCGCTTAGCCCAAACCGCTGAAGCTACGAACATGAAATTTGAACTTTAGATACATCTTGAAAAATGAACCTCCGCTAAGACGGGATTTTTTTAAATTCGGGGTGTAAAGCTGCAAAACATGTGTTAAGGTGTTGTATGAAGAAAAGTGATTTGAAAGGTATATTGATTTCGAACTTCCTGAAAATACTCTAAGCCAAAAATAATTCGACACGTATTTTATAACTTTTCGAAAATCAAAATTTAACTGGACCAATAATGGGTTAAGATTTGTTTAAGGGTAGACTCGAAAAAAACATGAACCGATAGGCCTATTGACTTCAAAAATTCTAAAAATACTTGAAATAAAAAAATTATACTCGCGTTTCTCATTATTTTTAAAATCGAAATCTAACTGGATCAACGACGGGTTAAAAGTATGTATGAAGAAACAATTTTTTTGAGCCTTTTAACTTCAAACTTGGTGAAAGTACTTCAAATGTAAAATAACGTGTTTCTAATTTTTTCCAATAATAAAAAAACGGACGGAGTCACCGACCGGTTAAAAGTTTGTATGGCGAAACTGTAAAAAACATGAATTAATTAAGCCACGGACTTCAAACTTTTTGTAAGTACTCTGAGTGAGAAATAATTTGACACGTGTTTTTCACTTTTTTGAAAATCAAAATCTAACGGGGTCAACAATGGGTTAACATTTTGCATGGAAACACGATTTATTGGTCCTTTTGACATCAAATTTGGACAAAAAGCACTTAAATCGGGAAATAATTAAAACGTGCTTTTCATATTTTTGAAAATCGAAATCTACCGTGGTAAACTAAGGGTTAAGAATTTGTTTAGAGTAAATGTGAAAACTCATGATTTAAAGGGCCTTTTGACTTCACAGTTTTTAGAACCACTTGACATCAAAGATAATAGACATATTGTTACGAATACTAGGTCTAGTGGGCTGTTACGTATCACTGGATTGTGCAATTTGAAAATGAAACAACTTTAATTATTCCAACGCAGCCAATTTAAAACCAACAGTCACTTTATTATTCACAGTTTTACACTTTACTGTTCGTACACTTAAGTATTTGCTTAATTACTCCGTGTGGCAACTTGACTTGTCAAAACCAGACTGACTCGCTGCGCCGCATCCGGCTGCCTTTTATACCTCTCAGGCCATCGCGCAGATCGTTCCCGCACATTCCGGAGTGGACTAAACGTTTCCATCATTGCCAGGTTGGACTAAAAGTTATTATCGCGGCCGTCGCTGCCAGATTGGACTAAAAGTTACTATCGCGGCCGTCGTTGCCAGATTGGGTTATGGCACGGCACGTAGCGGCAGGGTTGCTTTGCACAGCGACAGACTGTCTCATTGTTACACTGCCCACCACTTAGACTTGTTCGTCCCGAACAAGTGCCGAGGCTCCGCTTTGATGAGGCGCCAGGCGCTCCAAATGGACTACCTTCAGCTTAGCGCCTCTATTGCTGCAACGTTGAATCTTGTATACCACGTCGTTAATCCTAGTCACGACTTCGTACGGTCCTTCCCATGACGATTGAAGTTTTGGAGACAAACCTCTCCTCCGCTGCGGGTTGTAGAGCATTACCAGATCGCCTTCTTGGAACCCTGCTGAGTTGGCCCGTAGATCATATCTGGCTTTCTCCTTATCGCTGACCAGTTTGGTGCGGCTCCTTATAAACTGATGAATTTCCTCCAGTTCCGCCCGCTTTTTAACCGCGTAGTCCGTCTTAGCGCCTCCCGTCGTGCTGACTACGCCGAACTTCAAGTCAGCGGGTAACCGCAACTTTGTGCCGAACACTGCTCGGGCTGGAGTGAGTGATGTCGTGTCGTGCGGGACCGACCTATACGCCATCAGGAACAGGGGGATATGCGTGTCCAATCCTTTTGATTCCTGCCTACCACTTTCCGCAGGTATTCCTCCAGTGTCCGGTTAAAGCGTTCCACCATGCCGTCGGACTGTGGGTGCAAAGGCGTGGTACGAGTTTTCTTTATCCCCAATAGCTCACACACTTCCTTGAATACCGCAGACTCGAAATTCCGGCCTTGATCTGAGTGCAACTCCAACGGAACTCCGAACCTGGCTACCCAGTTGTTTACCAGCTTTTCCGAGATCGTGGTGGCCTCCTGGTTAAAAATAGGGTACACTTCGGGCCATTTGCTGCATTACCACCAGCACATATTTGTTGCCTTGAGTGCTAGTTGGGAATGGGCCGGCGACGTCCATAGCAATCCGCTCGAAGGGCGCTCCCACGTTGTACTGCTGCATGCGGCCTCGAGATTTTCTTGTCGGCCCTTTCGCGGCTGAACATCGGTCGCAGCTCTTAATCCACTCGGCTACAGACTCCTGACATCCTACCCAGTAGAATCGTCTTTTTATTTTGGCGACGGTTTTGGTGATGCCCAGGTGCCCTCCACTGGAGTCGTTATGGTATGCCTCAATGACCTCGTTGATTCTGCATTTCGGCACTACCATTAGGGAGTTGCTGGTCCGACCATCCGCGCTCTCCCATTCGCGGTACAGGCATCCTTCTTTCAGTCGCAGACTTTTCCACTGTGCCCAGTAAGCCTTAGCGGTCGGGCTTTCACCGGCCATCTCCTGCCAGTCTGGACGTGCGCCTTGCTCCTTGCCTTCGACGATTTTTGCAAGATCCGCATCCTCACGCTGGTTTTTTGTAGCCTCTCCGCAGACCACTCTTCCTCTGGCATAACGCTTACCAACCGGACGTCCACTATCTGTTCTTTGCTTTCGGCTCGCGAGCACTGCCTGCATTCGACTTTGCACGGACGGCGGGACAAGGCATCGGCATTTCCATGGCTACTGCCTTTGCGATGCTCTATCGGGTAGTCGTAGCTCTGCAGTCGCTCGATCCACCGCGCCAATTGCCCTTCAGGATCTTTAAAGTTCAGGAGCCATCTCAATGCCGCATGATCTGTGCGCAGGCGAAACCTTTGTCCATACAGATATTTGTGGAAGTGTTTTACGCAGTCCAATACCGCCAGCAGTTCTCTCCGTGTCACACAGTAGTTGCGTTCCGGTTTCGATGGAACCCTACTGTAGTACGCTATCACTTGTTCCTGGCCGTCTATTATCTGTGATAGCACACCGCCAATACTATTCCCGCTTGCATCTGTATCCAGCACAAACATCTCCCCAGGCACGGGGAAGGCCAGAATTGGAGCACTGCACAGTTTCTCCTTCAGACGTGCAAAAGCCTGTTCCTGCTCCTCGTCCCACTCGAAAGCTTGGCTCTTTTTCGTCAGTTTGTGCAAGCTGCTGGCTATGTTCGCAAATCCCGGAACAAATCGGCGGTAGTATGTGCACAGGCCCAGGAAACTGCGGAGTTCGTGTAGATTGCGTGGTCGGGGCCACTCCTTCACCGCCGTGATCTTGCCTTCGTCCGTATGTACTCCGCGAGCGGAAAACGTGTGACCCAGATATTTGACCTCTTTTTGAAACAGCGAGCACTTCTTTGGGTTGAGGTTAAGCCCGGCTTTCTGTATTCGCTCAAATACCTCCTTCAGCTTTTCCAGGTGGTCGTCGAAGCTTTTGCCCATCACGATTATGTCGTCGAGGTATACCAGACACGTCCGCCAATGCAGCCCTTTCAGCACACGTTCCATTAGCCGCTCGAATGTTGCGGGTGCGTTGCAGAGTCCAAACGGCAGTTTGCGACGGTTTGTGGCAGTTCACCGTCAACTGCCACAAACCGTCGCCAACACTAAAAGCCGTTTTCTCCTTGTCTGCAAGCTCTACCTGCCAATAGCCGATGCGTAAATCGAGTGTGGAAAACCACTGTGTGCCTGACAGTGTGTCCAGGGTGTCATCGATCCGAGGTAGTGGATAGCTGTCCTTCTTGGTCACGTCATTGAGCTTTCGATAGTCCACACAAAATCGGGTACTGCCATCTTTTTTCTTGACTAGCACGACCGGCGAGCACCAAGGACCTGCCGAAGGCTCTATGACCTTTTCTTTATGCATGTTTTCAATCAAATTTGTGACCTCTTCCCTCTTGGCCAGAGGAACTCGTCTTGGTGGTTGGCGGATTGGTTTCGCACTTCCGGTGTCGATGTTGTGCTTCACTATGGCTGTTCTTCCGCCTGCTTCTGCCGCAAATATTGACCCATAGTGCTGCAGGAGAGGCCTCGCCTTCTGTTTCTGCTTGGCCGTCAACTCGCTGCTCCACTGGTTCTCCTGCGGTATGGCGTATGTTAAAACCGCTCTTCTTATTAACTCCAGGCGGGCTACTCTCGCAATTGACCACTGCTACAGCTTCCTTACACTTGCCAATTACCTCATCCTTCCCGACATATCTGGGTGCATTCAGGGGGTTCAGTATTCTGACTGGTATTCTGCCATTTTTAGGTTCCACTAAAGTACGTCCGATGATGATGTTGTCGTGTCCTTGTTTCGGTGCTTCTACTACCCACAACCGACTCGCCCCATCGTCCTCGTCTACCTTTGCCCACACAATCACCTCAGAATTCGCCGGTATCCTCCTGCGTTGACACGATACAACCTTCCTTACCGCCACGCTTTGCTCATAGCCGGTGTGCAGCGGGAATTCAACGTTGGCATATCTCAGCACATTTTCCTTCAGGTCCAGCGTAAAATCGTGCCTAATCATGAAATCCACGCCGATAATCACGTCGTCCATTATATCCGCGACGATGAACTCATGGTCCAAGCTGCTAGTACCGATAGCAATCGTTTTCGTAACTTTTCCTGTTACCGGCGCGCGCTCGCCAGTCGCAGTCCTCAGCTGTATGCCATGCAACGGTTCCCAGTTCTTCCGCAGCTTCCTTTTTATGATCGAATATGACACTCCAGTATCCAGTGTCAACACGAACAACTTTCCATCTATCCTTCCTTCAATTGTCAAGCTGCTGGGCTGTCGTTTCAGCTGTGAGGCAAGGACGGTGGGGCGGCAGATTGTGGGGATCAGCTCACGCCCCTTTGGGCTGACCCGTTTTAGTTTAACGGCTCCTCGTCCTCAGCCCTGCGCTTGTTGGCTGAGCCTCGATTGTCAGTATTCCTCGCTTCAGGCGATTTCGATCGAGATCGGGAACGCCTCTTTCGTCGGCGGCAGTCTCGTGATATGTGGCCCTGCTTGCCACATATCCAGCAAACAACTTTAGAGGAGACCACCCGTGGCCTGTCCGGTGGCTCAGAGCTTATGGCCTGGATCGTAATGTCGTTGTCTGGCTGGATCTGGCGTATCCTTGCAGGTGCATACCGAGTGCTCCCAATCCATGTCGCCTCATATGTCATCGCGCTGGTCACCGTCTCCCTAAATGTCGGCTTGCCCATCATCAACGCACTGCGACGTGTCTCCGGATCGTGAAGACCTTCAATAAACGCCTCTATCTTCATCCTTTCGAGATCATCAGCACCTAATTTTGGGTAGCACAGCTGCACGAGCCGCACGAGCCGCTCAATGTCTGCTGCATATGTCTGCAGCGCCTCGTTGGATCTTTGCCTGCGGTTCTTCAGCTCACAGTAGTACAGCGTTCTGTTGTGCTCGTCGCTGTATTTGGCTGCCAGCGCCACTTCGTAGACATTCTGGAACTGATTTTATTACCTCAGCCGCAGCACCTTTAAGAGCAAGCGCCAATCTCCGACCTTTCCTTACATCGGTCCACTGATTTTCCAGAGCAGCCAGGTCGAATTGCAGCTTGAAGGTATCGAACGGCGTAGTCCCATCATAAGTAGGCACTTCTGCTCGGATGGCAACATTTTCTGGAACCAGCGGCAACCATCCTCCCTAAGCCGCTCGTCCATCTTTCTGTTCACCGAATCTTCCAGACTATCAACTCGTTTGTTCAGGGAATCATCAAGATCGTCAACACGTTTGTTCAAGGAATCATCCAGGTCGCCAACTCGTTTGTTCAGGGAATCATCCAGGTCGTCGACTCGCTTATCCAAGTGCTCTACCCGCGTCTCCAGGTGCTCGACTTTCCCATTAATCCTGTCTGAGATTTCCTCCACCTTCTGGTCCAAGCGCGCAGAATTTTCCTGAAGGTTGCTGGACAACTCCCGATTTGCATTTTCCAGTTTTGCTGACATTTCCCGGTTCGCCGTTTCCATTTTAGCTATTTCCTGATTTGTAGTCTCGATTTTTGCCGAAATTTCGAGATTCGTAGTTTCCAGCTTCGCTGCCATTTCTCGATTCGCTGTTTCCATTTGCGCCGACATGCCTTTGAGTGCAGCCTGTAGCGAAGCAGCACCAGCAGGCGACTCCTCCACCTTGGCCGACGCCTCTAGTTCTTGCGCTCCGAACTCGTGCACAGTCCAATCGACGCCTCGTGCCTCACATGCTTCTCGCAAGCGCAACTGCAACTCCACCTTTCCGCCAGCAGTCGGCAAATTCCAGGCAGCCAGCTCCTTCTTCAGCTAGTCTACCTTCAGCAGCTCGAGTTTAACCATGTCCGTGCTTTTATTGATTTGTTTACTTTCAATTTTCCACAATCAAACTTCTGACACCAATTGTTACGAATACTAGGTCTAGTGGGCTGTTACGTATCACTGGATTGTGCAATTTGAAAATGAAACAACTTTAATTATTCCAACGCAGCCAATTCAAAACCAACAGTCACTTTATTATTCACAGTTTTACACTTTACTGTTCGTACACTTAAGTATTTGCTTAATTACTCCGTGTGGCAACTTCACTTGTCAAAACCAGACTGACTCGCTGCGCCACATCCGGCTGCCTTTTATACCTCTCAGGCCATCGCGCAGATCGTTCCCGCACATTCCGGAGTGGACTAAAAGTTTCCATCATTGCCAGGTTGGACTATAAGTTATTATCGCGGCCGTCGCTGCCAGATTGGACTAAAAGTTACTATCGCGGCCGTCGTTGCCAGATTGGGTTATGGCACGGCACGTAGCGGCAGGGTTGCTTTACACAGCGACAGACTGTCTCATCGTTACAATATGTTATTTAAATCAAAATCTAACGGGGTCAACAATGCGTTCAAAATATTGAAACGAAAAGGCACTCTGTGCTGTGCATGAACGCTTTTGCAAGCATACTTTTAGGCATGCACTTTGAAGTACAGCGAAACTGGTATAAATTCGTTTGGTATAGTCCGGTATGGCAAGGTTCCCGAGAAATGGGCTGTGCGAGAATGGTCGAGCATTTTCCAATTGGATGTTGCAAGAAACTTCGGCGCGATAAGAAAACTGGTATAAAAGCAGCAGTGTGCAGCGCAGTGATTCGAGTCTGTGTTGAGCAAGCAATGGGGAAAGTGTAAAGTAGAACAAGTGTAAATTTGTAAATAAAGCGATTGTTAGTTTTGTCTACGTTGCGCTGGATAACTGAAGTTGTTTTATTTTCAACCACAATCAAAACGAACCTTGGAAGGCAAGCTTGGAATTTTCGTAACATTTGGTGTCAGAAGTTCGGATTGAGTTACTGTAGATAAACAAAATAAAATTATAAAAACGCAGACATGGTTAAACTTGAGCTGTTGAAGGTGGACCAGCTGAAGAAGGGGCTGGCTGCCTGGAATTTGCCGACTGCTGGCGGAAAGGTGGAGTTGCAGCTACGCTTGCGAGAGGCGTGTGAATCACGAAGCATCGATTGGGCTGCACACGAGTTCGGGACGCAGGAACAAGAGGCGTCGGCCAAGGTGGAGGAATCGCCTGCTGGTGGTGCGTCACTGCAAAGTACGACTGCAGCGGCTGCGCCACTACAAGCGTTGGACATGAGCCAATTAATGGTTGCACTTAAAGGCATGTTTGAGACTTCCGACCGTAAAATGGCAGCCAAAATGGAAAATGAAAATCGTGAAATGTCGGCGCAAATGGCAGCGAAACTAGAAATTGCGAATCTCGAAATTTCGGCAAAAGTCGAAACGTCAAATCTAGAAATAGCCAAAGTGGAAAATTAAAATCGCGAAATGTCGGTGCAAATGGCAGCGAAACTGGAAACAACGAATCAATAAGTAGCAAGAATGGAAACGGCGACCCGTGAAATATCGGAGCAAATGGAAGCGTGCAACCGAGAAATGGCGACAAATTCTGCGCGCATAGAGCAGATGGTAGAGGAAATTTCCGATAGACTGAACGGGAAAGGTGAGCATCTTGAGACGCGAATGGAGAAGTGGGACAAACGAGTTGACAGTCTGGAGGATTCGGTGAACAGAAAAATCGACGAGCGGCTTAGAGAGGTACAGCTGCGAGCAAGGGTGCAGTCGGTTGAGGAAAGTTTTGCCATAGCAGTGCCTACTTATGATGGTACTACGTCGTTCGACACATTCAAATTACAATTCGATATGGCTGCTTTGGAGAGTCAGTGGACCAATGTTGGGAAAGGTCGGAGGCTGATACTGGCTCTAAGAGGTCCAGCGGCTGAGGTAATACTCTGTGCGTCGCTAATGCTGTGAAAGAGAATCTGACGTCAACTCCTAATGCCGCTCTTAGTGCGCCCTCTAATAATGTGCCTGTTACGGAGGCGTTCTCCTACGCTAGTGTTGCTGCTTCGTCGGTGAATTTATCTGTGCACCAGTTGCCTCAGTGGAAATTCGTCTCCAAAAAAAGCCGCAGAATTGCTAATCAACCTATTGTCGTCGGATCGAATACCAATCAAGAACTGCATGTCGTGCCCATTATGAGATGGTTGCACGTATCATCGTTTTCCAGTAATGTAACACCTGCTGATATTTTGGCCTATGTTTCAAAGCATGCTGCGATTGATTCAAAAATGTTGGCCTGTTATATTCTTGTCAAAAAAGACGCGGAGGTGTGTAAGCTAAAAAAAATCAACTTTAAACTTGGAGTGTCAGAATGCTGCTTTGAAAAGGTGCTTAACGCTGACATTTGGCCAACGAATGTGAAAATACGTCCATTCCGTTTTTTTCCCAAAGACGCTGTCCAACAGCGGGATGCGTTGGAGCGGGATGCGTTTTTCCAAAAGGATGTGCTGCCGCGGCTAGCTGCTTAGCATCACCATCTCTGGCCGTGCCGCCAGCTTCACGCCCCATCAACAAGAATATTAAATTATATTTCCAGAACACTTCGGGCCTCAGAACGAAATCTGAAGATGTGCTACTGTTTAGTTCCCTTTGCGAGTTTGATTTTTTCATCATCATTGAAACCTGGCTTAACAACAAATTCTTCGATGCCGAGTTTTTTAATCCTAAATACTTTGATGTTTTCCGGAAGGACCGTGACTGTATCAAAACAGGTTGCAATAGAGGAGGTGGAGTGCTTATCGCGTCTCGGACCAAGTTTCACGCGTCGTTAATCCAGTTAAATAATGTTGACACTCTCTTGGACCAACTTTGTGTGCGAATCCAAGGGGCATGTGGTACGCTCTACATTTGCGCGTCTTATATCCCACCAGCAAGTGACGAATCTATCTACAAGGCTCACGTGGATAATATTGTGGCACTCCGGAATCGCATTGGGTCGCATCACCTGTGTGTTTTTGGGGATTTCAACCTGAGTAATTTGATGTGGTCTTACTTGGACAACGATACATTTCTTACTCCTTCAAATGTAACTAGCTCTTCGGAGTCCTACCTGGTGGATAATTTTGTGGGCAGTGACTTGGCGCAGATTAATGGATTTAAGAATTGTCTAAATCGTATTCTAGATCTTATCTTTGTAAGTTATAATATCAATTTTAAATTGTATTATCCCTCCTCTTCAATTTCTCCGTCTAACTCACATCATTCTGCTTTAGTGTTGGATATAGATTTCATTGAATTTCTTCCTGTGCCTAAGTCGAACCATAAAATATCGTTTAATTACAATTCTTGTGATTTTGGAGTTCTGAACTCTGTATTCTCTAATATAATTTGGGATGATTTACTTGTTTCCAATGATGCAGCTGTAAGCTTTGATATATTTAAAGATTCTGTTTATAACGAATGTTCAAAGTTTGTTCCTATTTTTGCTAACCTATATTATAAGCTCCCCTGGTATTCGAGAAATCTAAAACATCTAAAGAATTTAAGGAATAAGTACTTTAAAAAGTTCAAATCAACTAATGATCAAAAGTATTACGACTTATATTTAACTCACAAAATTGAATTCAATAAGTTAAACAAGTTATGCTATACTAATTACATTCGTAATTTTGAAACTAACATCAAGCATAATCCAAAAAATTTTTGGCGCTACATAAAGTCCAAGAAAAGTGTCTCCAATATTCCAACTTCGGTCTTTTATAAGGACGTACCCGCCAATTCAATTTTGGATGCTGCTAACCTCTTTGCCGATTTCTTCTCTTCGAATTTTGTTAACGATGATGTCAATATAGATTCATCCCCAATCGATTTCGGTGTTGGGTGCTCGACATTTGAATTTGGTTCGCTGGTTCTTTCAGACGAAGATGTCCTTGAAGGAGTTAGAAACCTCAAACCGTCCTCACAGACTGACGTCGATGGGCTCTCTGTGGTGTTGTTAAAAAATTGTCCATCCTTAGTGGGTCCATTACGTGCTATTTTCAATTTGTCACTTGCCTCTGGTACTTTCATTGATGCATGGAAGTTAACTTCAATTACCCCGATTTTTAAAAGTGGTAATAAAAGTGATGTCTGTAACTATAGACCTATTTCCAAGCTCTCCTCGGTTTCTAAATTATTTGAATGTATCATTAAATCTAAACTGCTTTTCAATATTAACCACTTATTAAGCGAGCATCAGCACGGTTTTGTGTCAGGTAGATCTACAGTCTCTAATCTTGTAGTTTTTTCGGATGACTGCTATGCTGCGCTTCAGAAGGGTATTCAGGTTGATGCTATCTACACAGATTTTTCAAAAGCTTTCGATAGAATTTCCCACAACATTTTGTTAGCTAAACTTGCGCGTTTGGGTTTCCATTCCATTTTCCTTAAGTGGATCACTTCGTACTTGAGTCATAGGCGTAGTTCTGTGCTATTAGAAGGCGTTAGCTCCAATTCATTTGAGCCAACTTCTGGTGTTCCGCAGGGGAGCATTCTAGGCCCACTGTTTTTTATTTTGTTTATTAATGACATTGGGACTTGTTTCTCGTCTGCAAAGTAGTTGTTGTATGCAGATGATTTAAAAATCTATTCGGATATTAATTGTTCTAATGATTCGCGGGTTCTGCAAGCTGAGCTAGATAATTTGTTTTTATGGTGCTCAAGAAACAGACTTTTCCTTAACGTTAAAAAGTGTCATCATATTACTTTTTCAAGATTGTCTAATCCTATACACACGTCTTACAACATTGCTGGAACTGCGCTAGAGTCTCGAAATGAAGTTAAGGACTTAGGAGTGTACTTTGACTCAAAGCTTACTTTTGTCCCTCATATTAACTACACTATCTCTAAATCATTTTCCATGCTTGCTTTTGTGCGCCGTAATAGCTCGGCTTTCTCAGACCCATTTACTTTCAAAACTCTTTACTCTGCTTTTGTGCGATCAAATTTGGAGTACGCTACTTTTATTTGGAGGCCTTATCATCTAATTCATATAAATCGTCTTGAGTCAGTTCAGAAGGTGTTTATTCGCCATGCTCTTCGTTCGCTAAATTTTGCCGAACCTTTACCTTCATATACTTCTCGGTGTCTGTTACTTAACCTTATGTCATTGCGCAATAGAAGGCCTTTCTTGTCCATTTCTTTTATTTTTGATGTTATTAATGGGAGGGTGGATTGCCCCGCCCTTCTTAGTAAAGTTAACTTCTACGTTCCGGGCAGAATTCTTCGCCGCTCCGTTTTGTTTAATGTGGGTTTCAGCAAAACTCTGTTTGGCTCGAATGCTCCTATTAATAGAGTGTTGGCTGAGTTTAACCTCATTCTTAATTCTTTAGACTTAGATATCTCGTCTACCAGGAATATTTTTCCCAATGCCTTGAAAGGCTACTTAGCTCTTAATCCTTAGTGTTAAGTCTTTAATGTACATTACATGTCAATCCTATGGTCTGTAAGGTTTTTTCCGTAGACTTAAATAAATAAATAAATAATAAAGACAGTTCCGGAAGGTTTGAGAGGTGATTACGAGACCGTCATAAGTGCACTGGCAGCCAGATACAGTGACGAGCACAACAAAATGCTGTATTATTGCGAGCTGAAGAACCGCAGGCAAAGAGCAAACGAGGCGCTACAGACATATGCAGCGTACAGTTGTGCTACCCGAAATTCGGCGCTGATTATCTCGAGAGGATGAAGTTTGAGGCGTTTATTGAAGGTCTTCATGACCCGGAGACACGACGCAGTGCATTGATGAAAGGCGTCCGTCGTCTGCGGAAGGGCGTCGAGTCCAATCTGGACGTGTCACGCAGAGCCAGACAGTGAGCTCGGAGGCACCAGCGGGGCTGCGGGCAGTGTCATCTGGAGTCAGTTGCTGGCGATATGGCAAGCAAGGCCACATATCACGAGACTGCCATCTGCGAGAAAAGCGTTCCGGACAACAGACGTCACCAAGAAGGGCTGACGCTCTGTCACATCATTCGTGCAAAACCAAGCGCGGGCATAATTCGCAAGCCGAAAACGAGGAACACATTGTGGATGTTCGGTCGGTAAGAGTTGTTCAAGAGGAAGATTGGCTTGCGGGAAGGCTACAGAAGGACCAGCGCAAGGATACGGATCTCGTGAAGATCATCAAAGGCAAAGCTCAGAGATTACGGCCGGACTGGCAGGAGATGGCTGATGAGAGCCCGATCGCGAAGGTTTACTGGGCACAGTGGCAAAGTCTACGTCTGCAGGATGGCTGCCTATACCGCGAGTGGGAGAGCAGGGATGGCAGGACCAGAAAATCCCTAATAGTGGTCCCAAAAGGCTGAATCGACAATGTCATCGAGGCAAACCATAACGACTCCAGTGGAGGGCACCTAGGCATCGCAAAAACTGTCGCCAAGATAAGAAGGCGGTTCTATTGGGTAGGATGCCAGGAGTATGTCGCTGAGTGGATCAGAGGTCGTAATTGGTGTTCGGCTGCGAAAGGGCCGAGGAGGAGATCGCGGAGCCGCACTCAACAAGTAGAAAGTAGGTTAACAGCGAGCTATGGTCTACGGGCTAACCGAGAAGGATTCCTAGAAGGCGAGCTGGTAATGCTTTACAACCCGCAGCGGAGGAAAGGTTTGTCTCCGAAACTTCAAACGTCATGGGAAGGACCGTACAAGGTCGTGACCAGGATTAATGACGTGGTGTACAGGGTTCAACGCTGCGGCAACAGAAACGCCAGGTTGAAAGTAGTCCATTTGGAGCGCCTGGCGTCTTACTCCGGCGGAGCCTCGGTACTTGTTCGGGACGAACAAGTCTAAGTGATGGGCAGTGAAACGAAAAGGCACTCTGTGCTGTGCATGAACGCTTTTGCAAGCATACTTTTAGGCATGCACTTTGAAGTACAGCGAAACTGGTATAAATTTGTTTGGTATAGTCCGATATGGCAAGGTTCGCGAGAAATGGGCTGTGCGAGAATGGTCGAGCATTTTCCAATTGGAAGTTGCAAGAAACTTCGGCGCGATAAGAAAACTGGTATAAAAGCAGCAGTGTGCAGCGCAGTGAGTTGAGTCTGTGTTGAGCAAGCAAAAGGGAAAGATGCAATAGTAGTAGTGTAAAGTAGAACAAGTGTAAATTTGTAAATA
This sequence comes from Melieria omissa, assembly GCA_963971225.1. NCBI lineage: Eukaryota > Metazoa > Arthropoda > Insecta > Diptera > Ulidiidae > Melieria > Melieria omissa. Next base: position 47,750,305 of record OZ020269.1, on the reverse strand, counting down.
AAGCGATTGTTAGTTTTGACTACGTTGCGCTGGATAACTGAAGTTGTTTTATTTTCAACCACAATCAAAACGAACCTTGGAAGGCGAGCTTGGAATTTTCGTAACAATATGTATCGGGTGAAAGAAGAGAGCTTGCGTGCGAAGCCGCGGGGCCCAGCTAGTAATTTGTATATATACCTTGTGACCGAAAAGTTTCCGGAAATTCTCATTTAAAATTCGCGCGCTTTATATTTTTCGATATTTTAAGTTTCTGTAGGTTGGTAGCACTGTCCTTAATTACTATGCCAAAAATGAGCGCGATCTGTCAGACAGTTTGTTTACGGCAGCTGTTGAAACCAGTTCACCTCAGTAGTGCGTTGCGATTTTGTTGAGAATTTTCTTCAAAATGAGTACCGTGAACAGGTCTCTTTGGACGTGCTTGATCGTGCCAATTTCGATCCAACTTTCATGGAACGCATCATAACTGGTGACGAGACATGGGTCTACGAGTACGACATGCAAACAAGCCAACAATCATCGGAATGGAGAGGAAAAGACAAGCCGAAACCGAAAAAACCACGCCAAAGTCGCTCGAAAATCAAGGTAATGCTGATTGTTTTCTTCGATATTCGTGGTGTGGTGCATCATGAATTCGTCCCTGAAGGACAAACAGTCGGTAAAGACTATTATTTGACTGTTTTAAGACGTTTGCGTGAAAATATCCGCCGTAAACGGCCTCACTTGTGGAAGGATAATTCATGGATTTTTCATGACGATAATGCTCCCTCGCACCGAGCCAACATTATCAACGATTTTAAGGCCAAACATTCAATAAATACCATCGAATAGCCACCGTATTCACCTAATCTTGCACCGTGTGACTTTTTCCTGTTTCCCAAACTCAAATTACCACTCAGAGGAACGCATTTTGAATCAATAGAAGACGTAAAACAGAATTCGCAGAGGGAACTCAAAGCCATACCGGAAAGCGCCTATAAAAAATGTTTTGATGATTGGAAGAAACGTTGGCATATGTGTATCGCTTCTAATGGAGCATATTTTGAAGGAGATAAAATAAATATTGATGAAGATTAAGAATTTTGCGTTTTATTTAAAATTTCCGGAAACTTTTCGGTCACAAGGTATAGTCAAGTGGCACCAATATCTGAAGTTATTTTGCTATTTCTTAGGAGGGGAGTTTGCTGAACTGTTTCGCAACCGGAAAGGATTTTTTTCATACAATGTACAAGCCATGTGTGACGCTGATCTCAAATTCAGCAGCATAGTTGCTCGATGGCCAGGGTCGGCACATGACAGCACTATTTTTAATAACAGTAGACTAAAGTTTAATTTCGAGTCGGGGTCCCTTGCCGGCCAGTTGATGTTAGGAGACGGAGGATATGCTGGATATGCCTCTTCGAGTTATCTAATGATTCCATTAGAAAATCCACAAACACATGCTGAAAAACTATATACATTTCGCACTCGAAATGTTATTGAAAGATGCTTTGGAGTGTGGAAACGACGCTTTGCCGTTCTCTCTATGGGCATAAGAACGAATTTGGCAACAGTTCAAGATACGATTATTGCAACAGCCATACATCATAACATATGCAGAAAAAATTCAGATGATGTTCCACCATTTGATAATGCTACACAACAAGTAAATTTTGAAAGAAGTATTGAAGTTTCCCCACGAAATCTAAATTCCAATACAGACTCTGTGAACATTACAAGAAATGCATTAGGTAATTCATTATTTCAGTTCTTTATAAATAAAAAATATAGTTTCAAATAATTTATTTTAATTTTTTTTCAATGTCTAGAAGTGTTTCTTTTAAAATTGCAGATTTTAATTTAATTTAAATTTCAAGCAGTTCTTTTTCGCGTTCGTTTTTGTCTTTGTAATATGTCGTTTGTCCTCTTTTAGTTCACCGTATTCGTCAATCAAATCGTCGTTTTCTAGTTTATGGTCGTTCGTATGTGTGCAAAAAAGAATTTGGCGGATCGGTTTCCTCAATCAACTGTACATCATCGTCTCCTTCCGCTGCCAAGATTTGGTTGATCGGTCGATGCAAAATTTCTGCAGCGTTATTCAGCCGATATGACAGTTCATCACTTGGTTCTTCATTTAAAATATCAGTAATTTCTTCTTCAACGCGTGAAACCTTTTTGGAGAAAAGAAAAAATCGCTGATTTTTAATATAAACGCTTTGTATAAAACTCACGCTGTCACGCTGTTCGATGCTGTCTCCGCCACCGCGATCCGTCATCCTACTGTAGGAGGCCCCTATCAGCGCATATAGCAACTGATCATCCAATGTTTCATTATTAGCGGCTCCCGATCCTCCTTCTGTTCGATACAGCTCCCTCTTCCGCTCGCCAAGCTTCTTTCGAAAACTCTTCTTTAAGTCCTTGTACTTGGGACGAATATTTAGTGTGTCGCGCACCCCACCACTCTGGAGAATAAACTCCGCTGCAATGTTGTTCCATGTTTTTTTTTTTTTTCGTTTTTCACTGCATCAGTTCTGTTGTTTTCCAAAATGTTTCGATGCTGATGTGCTCGTTGCGAAAGCGTTGTTATTTCACTTCGCCTGAAATTTGCATTTAGTTTATTTTTGCTAATTTTGAACGTTTTTATATTCAAAATTTTAAATATTCCGTGTTTATTTTGATTTATTTATTTTTATTTACATTTATTGTGTTAAATTGACAAACAGAGTTTCCCTATTTGATTTAAAATTTCCAGGTACATGCACGACAGGTTAGAAATTATTGAAATTACCAAATAAACTTACCTGATCGGTATCAGATATCTGTTAGTGTTAATACATATTAACCCTCAATCTCCCACCCTGAGTCCAGGGGACTCACTACGAACTTTAATAAGTTGGTACACGTTGTGTTTTTATGTTTCGGCGCCCAGCTTTCGTATACCTTCCTAAAGGGTCACTCTGAACGCGAAGACGATCGGAAGTTAGCGCACTACAATTACAAGGCTGAGTTTTGGCACAGAGTGAGTCCCAGGGACTCAGGGTGGTGTTTTGTGTTACAAAAATTGTACTTGTAATTTTTTTAAAATCGTGTTAATTTTAATTTAGGATGCCAAAAATGGCCGCGAAAAGTTTAATAATTGAGAGTGTTAACCCTTTGAGAAGTTTTGCTACTAACAATTTGCCTTAGTTGTACTGGAAAAGTATGTGAGGTATGTGCACAACATATGAAATTCAACCTGATGCACGTTTTCTTATTTTATATTGATACGATGAGAAATTCTGTGCCGCAGTGTACGGGAATGCCTTCTCCGCACGAATGTTTTCCAAGCATACTTTTAGGCATGCACTGTGAAGTACAGCAAAACTGTTATAAATTCGCTTGGTATAGTCCGATATGGCAGGGATGGTTCTCGAAATGGGCTGTGCGAGAATGGTCGAGCGCTTTCCAATTAGAAGTTGCAAGAAACTTCGGCGCGATAAGAAAAGTGGTATAAAAGCAGCAGTGGCAGCGCAAGGGGTCGAGTCTGTGTTGAGCGAGCAAAGTGGTAACAAGTGTAGATACAAGCGAAGTGTAAATTCTGTAAATAAAGCGATTGTCAGTTTGACTACGGTTTGCTGAGTAATTGAAGTTGTTTTATTTTCAAATACAATCAAAACGAACCGTCGATAACGAACTGGGGAATTTCGTAACATTTGGTGTCAGAAATTGGGGATTGTATTACTGAAAGTAAAATAAAATTATAAAAACGAAAACATGGTTAAACTGGAGCTGCTGAAGGTTGACCAGCTGAAGAAGGAGCTGGCTGCCTGGAATTTGCCGACTGCTGGCGGTAAGGTGGAGTTGCAGCTGCGTTTGCGAGAGGCGTGTGAATCACGAGGCATTGATTGGGCTGCACACGAGTTCGGAACGCAGGAACAAGAGGCGTCGGCCAAGGTGGAGGAATCGCCTGCTGGTGCTGCGTCGATGCAAAGTACGGCTGCAGCGGCTACGCCACCACAAGCAATGGACATGAGCCAGTTAATGGTTGCACTTAAAGGCATGTTTGAGACTTCCAACCGGGAAATGGCAGCCAAAATGGAAAATGAAAATCGTGAAATGTCGGCGCAAATGGCAACGAAAATCGAAACTACGAACCGAGAAGTAGCAGAGCGAATGGAAACCAAGCTTCAGGAAAATTCTGCGCGCTTGGAGCAGAAAGTGGAAGAAATCTCAAACAAGCTTGATGTGAAGGTGGAGCAAATGGGAGCGCAAGTGGAACACTTAGATAAACGAGTCGACGGCCTGGATGATTCTCTGAACAGACGAGTTGACGATTTCGATGATTCCTTGAACAAACGAGTTGACAGTCTGGAGGATTCGGTAAACAGAAAAATCGACGAGCGGCTTAGAGAGGTACAGCCACGAGAATGTTTGCCGCCGATTCCGGAAAGTTTCGCCACCCGAACAGAAGTGCCTACTTATGATGGTGCTACGCCATTCGATACATTCAAACTGCAATTCGACTTAGCTGCTTTGGAAAATCAGTGGACCGATATCAGGAAGGGTCGGAGATTGGCTTTGGCGCTGAAAGGTCCTGCGGCTGAGGTAATGAAATCAGTTCCGGAATGTTCGAGAAGTGATTACGAGGCCGTCATGAGAGCGTTGGCAGTGAAGTACAGCAACGAGCACAACCATACGCTGTACTACTGTGAGCTGAAGAACCGCAGGCAAAGAGCCAGCGAGGCGCTGCAGACATATGCAGCAGACATTGAGCGGCTCGTACAGTTGTGCTACCCAAAATTCGGCGCTGATGATCTCGAAAGGATGAAGATTGAGTCGTTCATTGAAGGTCTTCATGATCCCGAGACACGTCGCAGTGCGTTGATGATGGGCAAGCCGACATTTAAGGAGACGGTGACCAGCGCGATGACATATGAAGCGACATGGATTGGAGGCAATCGGTATGCATCTGCAAGGGTACGTCAAATCCAGCCGGACAGCGACATTTCGATCCAGGCCATAAGCTCTGAGACACCGGGCAGGCCACGGGTTGTCTCCTCTAAAGTTGTTTGCTGGACATGTGGCAAGCAGGGCCACATATCACGAGACTGCCGCCAACGAAAGAGGCGTTCCCGTTCTCGATCGCAATCGCCTGAAGCGGGGAATACTGACGATCGAGGCTCAGCCAACAAGCGCAGGGCTGAGGACGAGGAGTCGTTAAACTAAAACGGGTCAGCCCAAAGGGGCGTGAGCTGATCCCCACAACCCGCTGCCCCACCGTCCTTGTCTCACAGCTGAAACGGCAACCCAGCAGCTTGACGATTGAAGGAAAGATAGATGGAAAGTTGTTCGTGTTGACACTGGATACTGGAGCGTCATATTCGATCATAAAAAGGAAGCTTCTGAAGAACTGGGAACCGCTGCATGGCATACAGCTGAGGACTGCGACTGGCGAGCGTGCGCCGGTAAGAGGAAAAGTAACAAAAACAATTGCTATCGGCACCAGCAGCCTGGAGCATGAGTTCATCGTCGCGGATATAATGGACGACGTGATTATCGGCGTGGATTTCATGATTAGGCATGGTTTTACGCTGGACCTGAAAGAAAATGTGCTGAAGTATGCCAACGTTGAATTCCCCCTGCACACTGGCTATGACCGAAGCGTGGCGGTAAGGAAAGTTGTCTCGTGTCAACACCAGAAGATACCAGCGAATTCCGAGGCGATTGTGTGGGCAAAGGTGGACGAGGACGATGGGACAAGTCGGCTGTGGGTTGTAGAAGCGCCAAAACAAGGATACGACAACATAATAATCGGACGTACATTAGTGGAACCCAAAAATGGCAAAATACCAGTCAGGATACTCAATCCACTGAACACGACCAGATATGTCGGAAAAGATGCGGTCATTGGCGAGTGTAGAGAGGCTGAAGCAGTTGTCAATTGCGAAGGCAGTCCACCCGGAGGAAGTAAGAAAAGCGGTTCTAACATGGACGCCATACCGCAGACCTAGTGGAGCAGCGAATTGACAGGCGAGCAGAAACAGAAGGCGCGGTCACTCCTGCAGCACTATGGGTCAATATTTGCAACGGAAGCGGGCGGAGGAACAGCCATAGTGAAGCACAACATCGACACCGGAAGCGCGAAACCAATCCGCCAACCGCCAAGACGAGTTCCTCTGGCCAAGAGGGAAGAGGTCACAAATTTGATTGGAAACATGCATACAGAAAAGGTCATAGAGCCTTCGTCAGGTCCTTGGTGCTCGCCGGTCGTGCTAGTCAAGAAAAAGGATGGCAGTACCCGATTCTGTGTGGACTATCGGAAGCTCAATGACGTGACCAAGAAGGACAGCTATCCACTACCTCGGATCGATGACACCCTGGACACACTGTCAGGCACACAGTGGTTTTCCACACTCGACTTACGCAGCGGCTATTGGCAGGTGGAACTTGCAGACCAGGACAAGGAGAAAACGGCTTTTAGTGTTGGCGACGGTTTGTGGCAGTTCACCGTCATGCCGTTTGGACTCTGCAACGCACCAGCAACATTCGAGCGGCTAATGGAGCGTGTGCTGAAAGGGCTGCATTGGCGAACGTGTCTGGTATACCTCGACGACATAATCGTGATGGGCAAAAGCTTCGACGACCACCTGGAAAAGCTGAAGGAGGTATTTGAGCGAATACAGAAAGCCGGGCTTAAACTCAACCCAAAGAAGTGCTCGCTGTTCCAAAAAGAGGTCAAGTATTTGGGTCACACGGTTTCCGCTCGCGGAGTACATACGGACGAAAGCAAGATCACGGCGGTGAAGGAGTGGCCCCGGCCACGCAATCTACACGAACTCCGCAGTTTCCTGGGCCTGTGCACATACTACCGAAGATTCGTTCCAGGATTTGCGAACATAGCTGGCAGCTTGCACAAACTGACGAAAAAGAATCAAGCCTTCGCGTGGGGTGAAGAGCAGGAGCAGGCTTTTGCACGACTGAAGGAAAAACTGTGCACTGCTCCAATTCTGGCCTTCCCCGTTCCTGGAGAGATGTTTGTGCTGGATACAGATGCAAGTGGGCATAGTATTGGCGGTGTGCTATCACAGATAATAGATGGCCAAGAACAAGTGATAGCGTACTACAGCAAAATTTTGTCAAAGCCTGAACGCAACTACTGTGTGACCCGAAGGGAGTTGCTCGCAGTACTGGAATGCGTGAAACACTTCCATAAATACCTGTATGGGCAAAAGTTTCGCCTGCGCACAGATCATGCGGCATTGAAATGGCTACTGAACTTTAAAGATCCGGAAGGCCAATTGGCGCGGTGGATCGAGCGGCTGCAGAGCTACGACTACACGGTAGAGCATCGCAAGGGTAGCAGCCATGGAAATGCCGATGCCTTGTCACGCCGTCCGTGCAAAACCGAATGCAGGCATTGTTCGCGAGCCGAAAGCAAAGAGCAGATAGTGGACGTACGATTGGTCAGCGTTCTGCCAGAGGAGGAGTGGTCTGCGGAGAGGATACAAAAGGACCAGCGGGAGGATACGGATCTTAAAAAAATCATTGAAGGCAAGGAGCAAGGCGCACGTCCAGACTGGCAAGAGATGGCCGGTGAGAGCCCGATCGCGAAGGCTTACTGGGCGCAGTGGCAAAGTCTGCGGCTGTCTGATGGTTGCCTATACCGCGAGTGGGAGAGTGAGGATGGCCGGACCAGCAATTCCCTAATTTTAGTCCCGAAATGCAGGATCAACGAGGTGATCGAGGCATACCATAACGACTCTAGCGGAGGGCACCTAGGCATCACAAAAACTGTCGCAAAAATAAAAAGGCGATTCTACTGGGTAGGATGCCAGGAGTCTGTCGCCGATTGGATTAAGAGCTGTGATCGATGTTCGGCTGCGAAAGGGCCAACAAGAAGATCTCGGGGCCGCATGCAGCAGTACAACATGGGAGCGCCCTTCGAGCGAATTGCCATGGACGTCGCCGGGCCATTCCCACTTAGCACTCAAGGCAACAAATATGTGCTGGTGGTGATGGACTATTTCAGCAAATGGCCCGAAGTATATCCTATTCCTAACCAGGAGGCCACCACGGTCGCGGAAATGTTGGTAAACAACTGGGTGGCCAGATTTGGAGTTCCACTGGAGTTGCACTCGGATCAAGGCCGGAATTTCGAGTCTCTTGTATTAAAAGAAGTGTGTGAGCTACTAGGAATAAGGAAAACTCGCACCTGTCCTTTGCATCCCCAGTCCGACGGCATGGTGGAACGATTCAATCGAACACTGGAGGAATATCTGCGGAAAGTAGTAAGCAGGAATCAAAAGGATTGGGACACGCATATTCCGCTGTTCTTGATGGCGTATAGGTCAGCCCCGCACGATACGACATCACTCACTCCAGCCCGAGCAGTGTTCGGCACAGAGCTGAGATTGCCTGCTGACTTGAAGTTCGGAGTGGTCAGCACGACGGAAGGCGCTAAGACTGATTACGCAGTTAATAAGCGATCGGAGCTGGAAGAAATCCACCAGTTTATAAGGGACCGTATCCAACTGGTCAGCGATAAGATGAAAGCCAGATATGATCTACGAGCTAACACCGCAGGGTTCCAAGAAGGCGATCTGGTAATGCTTTACAACCCGCAGCGCAGGAAAGGTTTGTCTCCAAAGCTTCAAACGTCATGGGAAGGACCGTACAAAGTCGTGACCAGGATTAATGACGTGGTGTACAGGGTTCGACGCTGCTGCAACGGAAACGCCAGGCTGAAAGTAGTCCATTTGGAGCGCCTGGCGTCTTACTCCGGCGGAGCCTCGGTACTTGTTCGGGACGAACAAGTCTAAGTGATGGGCAGTGATACGATGAGAAATTCTGTGCCGCAGTGTACGGGAATGCCTTCTCCGCACGAATGTTTTCCAAGCATACTTTTAGGCATGCACTGTGAAGTACAGCAAAACTGTTATAAATTCGCTTGGTATAGTCCGATATGGCAGGGATGGTTCTCGAAATGGGCTGTGCGAGAATGGTCGAGCGCTTTCCAATTAGAAGTTGCAAGAAACTTCGGCGCGATAAGAAAAGTGGTATAAAAGCAGCAGTGGCAGCGCAAGGGGTCGAGTCTGTGTTGAGCGAGCAAAGTGGTAACAAGTGTAGATACAAGCGAAGTGTAAATTCTGTAAATAAAGCGATTGTCAGTTTGACTACGGTTTGCTGAGTAATTGAAGTTGTTTTATTTTCAAATACAATCAAAACGAACCGTCGATAACGAACTGGGGAATTTCGTAACAATATAATGAAGTATTAGTTTAAGTTTTTTTTCTGAACAGTTATTTAATTTTTAGGTTATTTATGTAAAAAGAATTGTTTTTGTTAATTTATTTATATCTTTTATTTTTATAAAATGCTTAGTGTTTTTTTTTTAGAGTATGTTTTTTTCTGTCAATTAAAAGGTGAATTTTTATTTGAGTTATGCAAAAAAAAGGAATGATATCTGTAACAAGAGATCTTAATGTGTCCTACAAAAATATAAAAAACCATAAAAATTTAATAGATGTTGCGTTATTTCGTAAACAAAAATTTGGAGTCCCGGGGACTCAGGGTGGGTAGATACGTGATTTTAATAGGGGTGGGTGATTGAGGGTTAAAACGAAAAGGCACTCTATGCTGTGCATGAACGCTTTTGCAAGCATACTTTTAGGCATGCACTTTGAAGTACTGCAAAACTGGTATAAATTCGCTTGGTATAGTCCGATATGGCAAGGATGGTTCTCGAAGAAATGGGCTGTGCGAGAATGGTCGAGCGCTTTCCAATTGGAAGTTGCAAGAAACTTCGGCGGGATAAGAAAACTGGTATAAAAGCAGCAGTGGCTGCGCAAGGGGTCGAGTCTGTGTTAACCTTCACACTGTCACCAATTTTTATATACGGAAACCGTCACTATTAACATATGTTAATATTTTTCTTCTCATCCGTTTTATAAAGACAGTTTTCATTTTTTGAGCTAAGTTGGTAAGCAAAAACATAAAATGGACTGTGCTAAAGAGATTTTAGGTTCACATGTGGAAGGGGGAAAAGGGATGAATGGGGTTTCAGCCCCTACAATGTGGGCGAATTTGTTGCTTTTTTAAAGAAATGCCATATTCGTATTTAAGACTTTTAGGTAATACTACATCACATCCAAATTTGAACGAGATCGGCCAACTATATCATATAGCTGCCATAGAAACGATCGCTCAAAAATGTGTTGCATTGCGAGTTGTACAAAAGGGCTAAATTGGTAACAATTGGTGCATTTTCAAATATATTTTCATCAAATTTCGTATTTAAGACTTTTAGGTAATACTACATCACATATCCAAATTTGAACGAGATCGGCCAACTATATCATATAGCTGCCATAGAAACGATCGCTCAAAAATGTGTTGCATTGCTAATGGCACAAAAGGGCTAAATTGGTAACAAACGTTTGCATTTGATAACTGATAGTAAAAATTTTCATTTGTAAAAAAAAGATGGAAAAAATTAAATTTTTAGTTTTCTGATTACATATATAGAAAGAGGTTGACAAATTGGCCACTGAGCCGAAGCCGCATGAAAATCGGACTTACACCCAAAAAGTTATAGCAAAATCAAAATTGAAATATTAACATATGTTAATAGTGACAGTGTGAAGGTTAAGCAAGCAAAGTGGTAACAAGTGTAGATACAAGCAAAGTGTAATTCTGTAAATAAAGTGAGTTTCTGACTGCGTTGCGCTGAATAGTTGAAGTTGTTTTATTTTCAACCACGATCAAAACGAACCTTGGGAAACTTGAGATTTTCGTAACAATATACTGTGCGCACATTCACTGTACTGAATTTGTTTCTGTTTCTGTTTATTTTTGTATTGAAGCAATCCTTCTTTAAGTTTTTTCTATATTTGACACTGTTCTCTAAATTGTGAAAACTAATTGAACAAACGAAATCGTTCCGCTTTCTAATAAATAAAAACTTTGTGCACACAATCGAACACAATAAAACTAAAAGGTTATGGGCCCAGGCCCAGGAATTCCCCAGTTCAATGGCCGCTGATGCGACGAGTGGCAGTTCCGAGTGAGACTGCACTTCGAATGCATCGGGCTTGGTGATGTGCTAGTCACACACCCACCAAATGAAGAAAGCCGAATTTCTTCGCAGGGATTGGAAGACGAAGGAGCGCCTAGTAGCTTTCGTACATGATGGCTGCCTTGGCTACATCCGGGACAAGACCACAGCCAGAGAAATGTGACAGAGCTTGCAGTCGGCTTTCGCCAAAAAGTCAATCGTGGCGCAACTTACCATCCGCAAGCAGCTAGCAACGCTTCGGATGAAAGTAGACGAAGAAGTGCTAAATCATCTGACTAAGTTCGAGGGAATGGTGCGTAATTTGAAGATTGCTGGTGCAGAAGTGGAAGAGAGCGACATGCTGGCTCAACTATTTATGACGCTTCCGAAAAAATTTGATCCCGTGGTGACAGCGTTACAAAATCTGAAAGAGGACAAATTAAACTACAATGTTGTGAAGGAGCGATTGCTGTTGGAAGAGGTGAAATTCAAAACCCGGCAGGAAGAATCATTGTCAACTGATAAAACAGCATTTTTTGGGAGAAATAATAAGAAGCAAAAAGAGCAAAAAGGAAAGTTCATCGGCAAGTCTTTTAAGTGCAACAAGCCGGGACATAGAGCACGAGACTGTCGGCAAGGAAACGCAAGTATGGCAAGTTCAAAAAGTGTATGCTTTGTTGCAGAAAAGACCACTGATTGGGTGAGTACGACGAATTTAACATTTAAACTGGACTCAGGAGCAAGCGATCATCTAGTCAACAACAAAAAGCACTTTTCTGAGTTAATGAAGTTGAGTAATTCAGTTCTGATACAAGTTGCATAAAACAAGCAACATTTGATTGCAGAAGAGATAGGCAAAGTCAAAGGAATATCAAATAAAGGCATGTGCATGAAAGATGTTTTATTTTTCCACAGTTGAGAGATAGCTTACTATCAGTCCGAAAACTAACCTTTGCCGGAATTGATGTTAAATTTAGTAAAAATAAAGCACTTATTATATAGAATGGCCAGCTAGTTATACTTAAAAAGGACATTGTATGAATTGGCTTTAGACATAAATTCACCTGCCGTAAATCTATGTAACCAAAGTGAAGGGCAGTTGTGGCACAAGCGTTATGGTCACATAGGGCAACATGCCTTTGATGAATTGCTACAAAAGAAAATGGTCATTGGGTTAAATGTAAAATCAAATCAGCTTAGTTTTTGTGATATATGTGTTGAAGGAAAGCAACATCGTGAGCCGTTCAGTGGAACGCGTGAAAGAGCAAAGAGGGCACTTGAGAGAGTCCACTCTGACGTTTGTGGACCTATTGAACCAACAGCTTGGGATGGTACAAGGTACTTTGTGTCTTTCATTGACGACTTCACACACTTTGCAATGATTTACACAATTAAAAAGAAGTCAGACGTTTTCGACGCCTTTAAAGAATATGAGGCGATGGCAGTCGCAATGTTTAACAAACGAATTTCAAAGTTGACCGTAGACCAAGGTCGAGAATATTGTTCAAAAGAACAAGGGCAATGGTATAAAGACAAGGTGACTACTATGTCGTATGTCATAGATGGAGACTACTATGTCGTACACACCTCAATAGAATGGTGTCGCTGGAAGATTCAATAGAACCCTAAACGAAAAAGTTAGGACACTACTCTTACAGTCACAAATACCAAAGCGCATGTGGTGTGAAGCGGCTCTTACAGCAACATACCTTATAAATAGAAGTCTAACTAAAGCTCTAAAGAAGAGTTACACCAGCAGAAATGTGGTATGGGACTAAACCAGATGTCAACAAGTTACGAGTGTTTGGCTGTAAAGCTTACGCATGGATACCTGACCAGCGAAGAAAGAAGCTTGATGCCAAAAGTAACAAATGCGTTATGCTGGGATATGCACCGAACGGGTACAGGCACTGGGACATCAATGGCAATAAACTAATCTTCGCCAGAGATGTTAAATTTAATGAGGCAGAATTTCCGTACGCAAATGCACAAGCACCCAGTCTTGAAGAACCAAAATTAGTTATCACAAGAAGTCACGATCAAGAAGGGGAAAATGAGATATGTGATCGCGACAGTGGAGAACCAGAAGACTTTGTGAATGCAGAAGCCGGGGACGTACAAGAAAACGAAAACGCAGCGCTGCGCTTACAAAATGAAAACATAAGGCATAGTGAGCGCGAGCGCGAGCGCCGAAGGCCAAGTAGGTTGCTTGACTATATTACTGGTCATAGAGCAAACACTGCGGCCACCGCCAACTTGATGGGTGAGCCAGAAACGTACAACGAAATCTTTGGAAGAGATGATACTGACCAATGGAAGGCAGCGGTAGTAGATGAACTTCTGTCTATGCAGAAAAACAAGGTCTGGGAGCTGATCGAAGCACCACCGAATGCGAAAGTATTAAAATCAAAATGGGTTTTTCGCATTAAGCAAGACGAAAAAGGACATGTTTCAAAATATTGAAATGCAACTCTAAAGTACTAAGCAATACAACTATGTGAAGCTGCATTCATAAGCTTTTATGCTTCTCATTTTCTATGTTTCTTATCTTCCTTGTACATTCACATTGTAATACTGATTCTTCTGCACTAAAACTTCACTGAATACGGACGTGTTTTTCTTTAACTGCGCCGCATAGGAGCCATCGGAATTTGTAGATCCAATAGGTTATGGGCCCAGGGCAGCAACAGTTATTTCAGTGGAGCAGACAGTAAGTCCGTCGAGCAGCACTTCGCGATCGAGCAACATGAGTTCGTCACTGTATCAAATCGACAAGTTGACGGAAAATAACTACGATTCCTGGAATGTCCAAATGAGGAGTGTGCTGATCCACATGTAGCTGTGGGAAATTGTCGACGGAAGGCTGAAGAAGTCACAAGATACGTCAGAAGCAGCTAAGTGGTGCAACCGGGATGAGAAGGCATTGGCGACGTTAATGTTGAGCATCAAACCGTCACAAATAATTCATGTGAAGCAGTGTAAAACATCAGCCGAAGCTTGGGAGGCTCTCAAGGATCGATACCAGCCCCAGGGACCAGCTAGAAAAGTATCGCTCTTTAAGCAGCTGATGCGCCATAAAATGTCTGAAGGTGGTCATATTGTTCAGCACATTAATTGTTTCTCTGACTTAGTTGAAAAGCTGGCGGAGATCAATGTAACGTTGAACGAAGAGCTCCTAACGATTATACTGCTGTCCAGTTTGCCGCAATCGTACGACAATTTTGTTGTTGCCGTGGAAACGCGGGATGAGTTACCCACTCTTAGCGCTCTAAAGGTAAAGCTTTTGGAGGAGGGCGAGAGAAGAGGTGAGCAAAGCGCAGACGGCGAGGATAGCGCGGAAGCACAGCAGGCGTTTTTGGCACGTACAAAAGACAACACGGCGAAGGGCAAAAACAATAGTAAGCGCAACGGTAAATGCTATAATTGCGGTAGAAGGGGACACGTTGCTGCTAAATGCAGAGAGAAAAAATCGTCCACCCCAACAAATTCTGGCGAGTCAACATTTTCTATTCTGGCTGCGTCGAACATGTCTGCGCTGACTCCAGAGTCATGGTGTATCGATAGTGGCGCGACGTCACACTTTTGTTGCAACCGCAACATGTTCGTATCATTTGAAGACTACGAAGAGAAGGTTCGATTAGCAGGCGACAATTACATTGAAGCGAGGGGGCGAGGGACTGTCACCGTGAAGTTGTCATCGTTTACGATCAATCTGGTCAATGTTCTGTATGTGCCGCAATTACAAGGCAATTTTATATCCGTCAGTAAGGCTGTTGAAAAGGAAAACTCTGTGTGCTTTAGCAAAAATCGTGCGGAACTAAAAGACAAAAGTGGCAAAATAATAGTAACAGCTAAAAAGGTAAATAATTTATTCGTACTTTCAACTAAAGAAAAAATTCATGCTTTTATGCATCGGGATGTGTGAAAGACGCGATAAAGTGGCATAAGAGATACGGGCATCTTTATTATGTCAGCCTGCACGAAGTTGCCAGAAAAAAGCTTGTGGTCGGTCTCAAAGTGGAAAATTTGCCAAAATCGTTAAGCTGCACTACGTGCATGAAAAGCAAGATTTGCTCGCAGCCTTTTCCAAAGGAATCAGAGAATCGGTCGAAAAAACTGCTGGAGTTAGTCCATACTGATGCGTGTGGGCCGATGAATAGAAACGCGATTGGTGGATCGAAGTACTTTGTGACATTCATAGACGATTTTTCACGCCACATATTTGTATATTTTATAAAATCGAAGGATGAGATGTTCAACACCTTTAAAACGTTCAAAGCTATGGTGGAGCGTCAATCGGAGGCAAAAATTAAAGCTGTCCGGAGCGACAATGACCGTGAATATGTAAATGGCGCCTTTAATAGTTACCTCCAAGAGCACGGAATAAGGCGACAGCTAACCGTCCCACATACACCACAACAGAATGGTGTGGCCGAGCGCGCAAATCGAACGCTGGTCGAGATGGCGCGTAGCATGCTGCTAGAAGCAGATTTGCATGAGTCGTTTTCGGCGGAAGCAGTCCATACAGCAGCGTACTTGCGAAATCGATCGCCAACCAAGCCGCTTGTAAACAAAACTGACCGAGATTGGGCTGCACAATATGAAAGGGCCGATAGTACTCAACGGCGACAATTTGAGCGCGCAACACCTTGTGAAAAATCCAATGTATCACGCTCGAAGTAAACACATCGACATTAAATTCCATTATGTTCGTGAGGTCTACTCAAATGGCCAAGTATTATTGAATTACGTACCGACAGATGTACTAACTAAAAATCTGCCAAAAGTTAAACATTCAAAATTTACTGAAATGTTAGGTTTATGTTAAGTTCATGGCCTTCACATTGCATTGAGAAGGAGTGTTGAAATGCAACTCTAAAGTACTAAGCAATACAACTATGTGAAGCTGCATTCATAAGCTTTTATGATTCTCTTTTTCTATGTTTCTTATCTTCCTTGTACATTTACATTGTAATACTAATTCTTCTGCATTAAAACTTCACTGAATACGGACGTGTTTTTCTTGAACTGCGCCGCATAGGAGCCATCGGAATTTGTAGATCCAATACAAAATATAAAGCGAGACTAGTTGCAAAAGGGTTTCTTCAAAAACAACGCATCGACTACGAGGAAACATACGCACCTGTAGCAAAGTTAACGACGGTTAGAGTCGCGTTCGCAGTTGGAATACACCACATATACAAATTCCACCAATTAGACGTCAAAACTGCATTCCTACATGGTGACCTTTTGGAAACAATCTACATGGCAGTACCAGAAAGGGTCGATGGTATGGTGTGAAAGTTGAATAAGTCGTTATATGGTTTAAAACAAGCTCCGAGATGTTGGAACAAGAAGTTCAATGATTTCATCCTTTCACTGGGATATACTCGTTCCCAGCACGATTACTGTCTATACACGAAAGTAGATAGTGAAAATGCAATGTATCTTATGTGTATGTAGATGACTTATTAATAGTCGGCAAGGACGTCTCATCGATTGAAGAATTAAAGAAGCAACTATCTTATCGATTCGAGATGTCTGATTGTGGAGAACTAAAACAATTCCTGCGTATCAAAATAGAACATACTACTGAAGGACTAAATATCTCACAAGAGGCAACTATTGATAAAGTTCTCGCAAAATTTGGAATGTCAGAAGTCCAATGGAAAAAGGTTGCAATTGCAACCCAATGCAAACAATAATGTACTTGACAAGCCTTATCGTGAATTGTTAGGAAGTTTAATGTACATAATGCTCTGCTCATGACCTGACATTTGCTACCCGGTGGCTTATATGGGACGATTTCAAGAAAAACCAAGTAAAACCCACTAGCAGCATCTAAAACGGATAGTTCGGTACTTGAGGGGTTCAAGAGGAAAGCAGTTAAAGTTTTACAATCACGATCAAGCAGCGCCAATTGTTGGATATGTTGATGCAGACTGGGCGTCGGATCAAACTGATCGAAAATAAACATCTGGATACGTGTTTCAAGTATTTGGTAATACGGTATCCTTGTGCAGCAAGAAGCAGACGACAGCCGCAACTTCCTCGAGTGAAGCCGAATACCGTGGCTCTTAGCCTTGCCACAACAGAAGCACTGTGGCTTCGAGGCTTAATGAGTGACCTACGACAACTGGATGCAAATCCTTCTGTTATCTACGAGGACAACAGAGGGTGTATTTGTATGGCAAGGAATCTGGAAAGCACACGTGCGAAACATATCGACATAAAACATCATTTTATCAGAGACACTATCGAAAACAAACAAATACCAGTTAAAGCGATTGGTACTGAAGATCAACTAGCCGATATATTTACAAAATCATTGGATCCAGCTCGCCTACAACTATTAACAGACAAATTAAGATTGCTTCATTAAGAGGGGGTGTTCATATATTGTGCGCACATTAGGTTAGGTTAAGGTGGCTGTCTTGGCCTGGGACCTGCCGAAAGACACACTTAGGCCACGGAATGGGATAGATTAGATTAGATTAGCCTAAGCCTAATTAAGCCATTTCGAAGAGTGGATGAACTCAATCAAGTCTTTTATGCTAACTGAGCTGAGTTCACTCAAGTTGTCGAAGAAAGGAGAGCCTAGGGTTTTCCATCTTCGTCTAGATAGAGCCGGACAGTTGCAGAGAAGGTGGCTGATAGTTTCCTCCTCCTCCTCATTGTAGCAACTGCGGCAGAAGTCCCAACTGTTGACGCCTAGTCTGAAGGCATGGCGTCCGAATAAACAGTGGCCTGTCAGAATTGCGACGACCGTGCTAATGTGCTGCCTATTAAGCAAAATAAGTGCTCTTGTTCGCCGTTGATTAAAGACAGGCCAGAGCTGTTTAGTTATGGTACATGTGCTCTCCCCTTTCCATCGCCTGTTGGCATTATCGAGGAAGAGTGAACAGATCATTAATTTACAGGTGGCAAGAGAAGAAGAATGCCTGCCGTGACTGTGGTGTTAAGGTGCGGGAGGGTGGTGCCACGTCTGGCAAGTTCATCAGCTACACAGTTTCCACTGATGTCTTTGTGGCCCGGTACCCAGATAAGGATAATGTTGTGCGCATGCCCTAACTCATTTAGTAGGGAGCGGCAGAGAGTAACCACCTTCGATGTTGTTGAAACCTTCTTGAGGGCTTTTATTGCTGCCTGGCTGTCAGTGAAAATGCGAACCGTACTCTTAGGAAGGTTGCGTTGTTTAAACATAGACAGGGCTTTGAAAATGGCCAGAACTTCCGCTTGGAAGACACTGCAGAAATCTAGAAGACGAAAACATTCTTCCATGGGTGGATTTTCACACATTACTCGACCCCCTACTCTGCCATCCAGTTTAGAGCCGTCAGTATAGAAACATACTCCAGTTTTCGGAACCGTGTCCTGTTCCCACTCCCGTCTATGCGGTATGAGGGTTGAGAATTTAGAACCGAAAACAAAAGATGGTACCGAGTAGTCGATGTTGTCATGTAGGTCAAGTGAACTGCCTAGAATCTGGCAGTGACCGAAATCAGTACGCGTCCATCTATTGATGGTGTTTAGTCTCACTGCAGAGAGGGTAGCCGTTTGTTTACCGAAAAGGTCAACAGGGAGAAAGTGGAGCAGGGCGTAGAGTCCTTTGGACGGTGTCGATCGCATGGCCCCAGTTATTATGAGCGCCGCCGATCTTTGAACTGAGTCCAGAGGTTTCTGGTTGATCCCCTTTTCCAGGGCAGTCCACCATACTACTGCTCCATAGAAAAGAATGGGCCTAATCATGGAGATATACATCCAGTACATGATTCGTGGTTGAAGACCCCATTTTTTGCCAACTGCTCTTTTGCAGGAGTACAATGCAACAGAGGCCTTGCGAACCCTTTCTAGTATGTTCGCTTTCCAGTTAAGTTTCCTATCCAGCAGTAGACCAAGATATTTGGCTTGCGAGCTGACAGTAAGACTAGTCCCATAAAGAGAAGGCGGGTCAAAAGTGGGAACTTGGTGCCTCCTTGTAAAGAGGACCAAATCAGTTTTGGATGGGTTAATGCCCATACCGTTCTGACAGCACCAAGATCCCAATAAGTTCAGTGCACCTTGAAGAAGATCGACCAGTGTCGGAATGTTCTTCCCAGAAACCGCTAACGCCACGTCGTATGCGTATGCAACTACCGAACACCCCGTACAGCTCAGTTGCAACAGCAGGTCATTTATCGCTAGGTTCCAGAAGAGAGGAGAAAGGACTCCCCCCTGCGGGGTGCCTCTGGTGACCCACCTCCTAACGGAGGAGCAGCCTAGCGTAGAGTTAATAACCCTATTTGCTAAGAGGAGATGAACTATGTCCACTATCGGCTTACATAGGTTCAAATTGGTCAGTGAGCCAGTAATGACCGCCGGAATAATATTGTTGAAAGCTCCCTCAATGTCGAGACCAAAGTGTATTCTCTGAAAAGGAGGGAGTATTCAATTTGCCACACGAGTGCATGAAGAGCCGTCTCAACGGATTTCCCCTTCGTATATGCATGTTGATTGGGTGAAAGAAGATGACCCACTTTATCCCTAATGTAAACGTCGATGAGCCTTTCAAAGATTTTAAGGAGAAAAGAGGATAGGCTAATAGGCCTGTGGTCTTTTGCTTTCGAGTGTGAGACCTTCCCCGCTTTAAGTATGAAGATCACATTTACCTCAGTCCAAATAGTAGGAATGTGAGACAAGTGTAGAATAGCTACACAAATCTCCACGAGCCACGGTACGGCCAAGTCTGATGTGTGTTGTAAGTCAGCTGGTATAATACCGTCAGGCCCCGGAGACTTGAAGGGCAGAAAACTATTTATAGCCCACTGCAGTTTTTCGCTGCTGACTATGTCTTGTACCCCCATGCTATGATGTGGGCCGATTAAACTTGTTGTACCCAGGATAGTTTCGTCAGTACAAATATTTCCGGAAAATGAGTGTCAACCAGGAGTTCGATTGTCTCCTGGCTCGACGATGTCCAGGAACCGTCTTCCCTTTGCAGAAAGCTAGGGACCGCTGGACCGGAAGCGAGTATCTTGCCTCAGAGTTGCATTCTATATTCTGACAGAACTGCCTCCAAGAGGATCGCTTAGCAGATCTTACCGCTTTTTTAAACAGCTTTAGTCTGGCTTTATATTCGGACCAGTCGTTTGTCGCCCTAGCGCGATTGAAAAGTTTTCGGCACTCCCTTCTAAGCACAGCTACCTCAGAGTTCCACCAATTAGGTTTCGTATTACCCCAGAGTGGTCTCACGGGGCATGACTCCTCAGTGGCAACTTTGTAGGCAGCTGCAAGGGAAACTACCGCACTATCCAATTTCTGAACTGAGTCAATCTTACTGGGACCATCAGTTGGCAGTGATCTCGCAAAGGTTTCCCTGAACTTGTTCCAGTTAGTTCTAACTCTGTTTCGAAAATCTATATACCTATGGTCAGAGAAGGAGTGCTCCGTGGATTCTCTTCATTCTTTGAGCAGATTAGTAGCAAATTCGTTTGCCAGTGAAAGATCAAGAACCTCTTTTCGAGCAGAGGTTATGAAAGTGGGCTCATGCCCAGTGTTTGCAACATATAGATTAGTGCTAACAATATATTCAAAAAGGGACTCACCTCGCGGGTTTATGTCCGAACTACCCCAGATGGTGTGGTGCGCATTGGCGTCTGCTCCGATAACCAATGGCATTCTGTCCTTCCTAGCCGCCGCCACTGCATTTTTCAGCAGAAACGGTGGGGGATCCTCGGAGTCATGAGAAAAGCAGAAATTAATCTCACCCTTCTTTGCAGCAAGGGGGGCCAGGGATTCCTCGTTCAGGATGATAACCATCTGACGCGAGTTACCCACGGCCTCACCTAGTCTGGCCACCCTCCAGTCGGCGGTGGGGAGGTCAGGGTTTCCCAGCTTAATCAGCCGTAGTGTGGTCCCAGGGTCGGAGTAGATTGCCGGTACCCTTGTCCGAGAACGGGGACGATTTGGAATCTTGTCCCTCGTTACGGCTTCGATCCGTGCACCAGACTTCGCCGATTCCTGCGATTGCCAGCGTGTAAAGCTCGGCAGAGCGCTGATCCGCACACGAAGTGAGTTTTACACGGTTTTGGAACCATCCAAAATCGCGACAGCATGGTGGATGACCCGGGTTCTTGGCCATCACTTCCATGTAAACTGGCCACAGCTTGCTTTCCACCAGTGACCACTTTTTGGGCGAGATCGAGCCATCGGTGTTGCTGCGATCTATAACCGCCAGAGTGAGGCTTTCTTTTGCCGCCTCTCTGAAGGAGCGAAAGCTTCTATTAACCAACGGGGTCTGAGAGGTCCTGGCGCATTTAGCCGCTGCCTGAGGTTCCTCAACTGATCGCTGCCGCTTATTTACCATAGTTTTGGCCTCATGCTCAGCGATCACCGTCTTAGCCCATTCACGAGAGGCTTTGTCCTTCTCCGTGAGGTCTTCGTCCTTGACCGCGCTTAGCCTGTCGAGGATTTTGTGTGCCGATCTCCTGTTGCGGTACGCTTGTGTCGAAGCACTGACAGCGCGCGCAGCAGAGGGCTTAATGGAGGTAGCCTGGTTTGCTACAACTTGTCGAAACGTGGGTTTTACACCTGACGACATCGCACGTGTGGGTTGCTCAGCCTCTTTATCAGACTTGGCTGGCATGGAGTAGGCACTCTGTCCTGATCTGCTCGCAGACTTCGTGCTACTCAAAAAGTGGCTTCGGCTGTCATTTGGTGCAGCCCCTGAACCTCCTGTTAAAAAAGGGCGGACATTGGACCTGGGTTGGCCCAAGGGTCTAGCCCCACCCTGAGAGGGAGGAACTGCAGCCCGCTTTTCCGAAGCTGGAGTGATCCTAGTGCCAAAAAAGCCCTTGACACTACGATCAGCCGTTGATATGGCTGCACTATTACGCGCGGCCATATTTCTAGAGGACGTTGTAGCGCTGCGTTCAGCTACGCTTTTACCATTGGCATTATTCCCAGAAGATGTAGTGGTAGCGCTGTGTTCAGCTGCGCTTTTACCACTGGGTTCATTTTTCCCTCTTAGTGGCACCACCCTATCAACTGCGGTGGTAGAGCTGCGCTCAGCTACGCCATTGCCCTCGGGATTTTTATTAGCCCTATGTGGCATTACGTCAGCAACAGGTGGATTGCAAAGGAGAAAAAGAAACACAAAAAGTAATAGATCCACTTATCTTGGTGGAGAAACTCGCTTAAACTCGCCGAGGCTCGCCACTGGAGTCCCAGGGGTCCCTCGCCGCCGTCACCGCACTATCGAAAGCTCATCGGCAGCCACGCCACCAAAGGCGAGGACCGGCACCTGCAGCCGGTGCAGCTGACTCCTCCTCCGATGTCAAATAAACAGTAGCAGCGGCGAAACAGCAACCAGCACGCCACCAAAGAAAATACAGCAACAAACACAAGGAAAGCCACCAGGTCTTGGCGACAATCGCGGAAAAGTTAAAAGCGCGTGCTTAAAAGCACTTAAAAACCGACGGAGCGCTTGCACGCAAGAAAAACGAGCACTTTGTATTAACTTTCGCGTATTATTTCGTCGAAAATTTAAGAAGAAAAGCGCAAAATCACGGAGCACAAGGAAAATGTGTGCACTTCAGTGCAGCGTTGCTAGACCTTTTGTGCGCACATTCACTGTACTGAATTTGTTTCTGTACATTTATTTTTGTATTGAAGCAATCCTACTTTAAGTTTTTTTATATTTGACACTGTTCTCTAAATTGAACAAACGAAATCGTTCCGCTTTCTAATAAATAAAAACTTTGTGCACACATTCGAACACAATAAAACCAAAAGTTAGGTTTGTACACGGTCAGGTATCTGGCTGTTGAAATTACGGGCATTAGTAGTTGATGAATCCTTGCGATTTTTTACACTGTGAAGAAAATATGCAAGTGTACTACTCAAAGTCCGTAAATACTACCCAAAAATCATAACATGTACAGTGGGTGGTCAAGCAATTACGCTTACGAAAAATAAATTTCCATGTTTAAGTGGATGTAAGACGTACTAAAATAGTTTCCAAACGCTTTTTGTTTTCTTGTTTGCTTAGTTTGTTTTTCCCACAGTATTTCTAAAGGTATTTGTGAGGTTATGTGTCGTGGGTGAGCACGATAACAGGACTTTATTAGCAGCAGTATTAGGTTAAGTTAGGTTAAAGAAGGGGAGTGTGCATTTTGCACTTCCACTCGGAGGCCCTATTGGGCCCATTGTGATTCCCTTCATTCTGATTCACCGGTGCCTTTCCCTATCTGTTCGGTTCCCTGTAGATCCAGACCGGATCTTTTGGGAACCATTTGGATGTTGTGTAGATCAGTGATCTGTGCATCCGCCCCAAGAGTTTGGAGCCGTCGGTTCTGTAGTGATGGACAGTGGCAAAGCAGGTGCTCGACCGATTCCACTGCCTCCTCGTCTCCACAGCTTCTGCATAAATCGTCAGTCGCCAGACGCCATTTGCATAGCATTACGCCGATGGCGCAGTGACCTGTAACTACCCCCGTGACCATGCGCATAGCATGCTTGTCGAGGAGCAGTAAGCTCTTAGTTCTTCTCCTGTTCAGCGCTGGCCACAGCGTGCGAGCAATCATACAATCGCTCTTGGTTGACCAGGCTCTGTTTGTAGCTTCAATGAGCCACGTTCCGATTGCAAACCTTGTGGCAGAGAGCGGTGGTAGCACCGTGTCGACCGCCACACTTGCAGTCATCGCTGACCCTGCGCGAGCCAGTTCGTCCGCATGCTCGTTCCCATCGATATTACTATGTCCGGGAACCCATCGCAGACTTACCCTGCAGTGCCTTATTCTGACCAGTGCGCTCCGGCAGTCCAGCACTACCTTCGACTTGACCACAGCAGATTCAATTGATTTTAAAGCAGCTTGGCTGTCCACACAAATGACGGTCTCATTAAGTGTGGAGTTTTTGATATGTTCGGCTGCTTTCTTCACGGCAAAAACCTCTGATTGAAAGACGCTGCAACAGTCCGGCAGCCTGTATGACCAGTTGACCTGCTGCGGTCTACAGTAAACATCAGCACCAGTTCCCTCCTCTGTCTTCGAGCCGTCCGTAAAGTAGACCGCTGACGCGTCATTAACTTCGGGCTCTTGCCAGCAATCCCTGGAGGGATACTCGATGGGTATCTTCCAATCGAAATCGTTTCGCTTTACCAGATAATCAGTGGCCTTGTTAAGAAGGCCTTGTGTGGTATCGCTAATTGCGAGGGCGTTCAGTACGCTGGAGTGTCCATGAGTGGCTTGTTTCAGCTGGTTAGACTCCCTCAGTCTGAGGATTGTCTTTACTGCACTGGCCTTAATGAACAGTTCCACCGGAGAAAGGTGTAGAAAAACCTCCAAGGCCATCCGCTGTGCGCTTTTCGCTGCACCTGTGATTTCCAGGATGGCAAATCTTTGAACTTTCTCCAGATTGCCTTGATTGCTCTTTTTATCCATGGCTCGCCACCATACGTGAGAACCGTAGGTAATGATAGGTCTCACTATTGCCGTGTACATCCAGTGGATTATGTACGGCTTTAATCCCCACCTTTTACCGAAGGCTCTCTTGCAGGCGTAAAGCGCGTTTACTCCTTTTTTCATTCTTTCCTCAATGTTCCGCTTCCACGAGAGTTTTGAGTCCAGAATGATGCCTAGATACTTGGCTTCCCTGGACAGTTTCAGGGTGTGCCAATGTAGTTGCAGGGCAGGTAGGCGTGCTGTTTTCGGCTGCAGTCTTCATCCGCTTGCCTCGCGAGCAGGACAATTTGGAGACTCCCGTGGGTGTTACCTCAGCCGACCTGGGTCTTTTGGAAGACACGGGTTCCGGAGGACCGGCCATGTCACCAGCATTTTCAAGCCGGCGCATATCCATCCGCTTCCTTCTGTTCCTCCTCGCCTTGCTCCTTTTGATTGATTCCTTAGAATCACTGGGAGGTCGTTCAGCCACCGTGGCAGCTTCCCGACGCAGGCCCTCTGTCTCCTTGGAATCCTCCGTCTCCGAAGAAGAGGAGATCGTAGTAATGACCCCGCTCTCCTCCAGGATGCGCTCCCGCTGGTAAAGGCGGAAGACTTGAGCAATGGTTGGGGCCTCCAGAATTCTTGCCCCGGCCGCCGAAGCGGGTGGATTGCCACCTATGTGGATTCCACCTGGAGTAATATCCATATCGTTGTCCATTGCCAATAAATGGTTTTAGTTCGGGACTCCTCCCTAGCCAGTTTGGTCCGCGGATGGTACCCATACTCTATACCATCATTGTGGTGGACGCAACAGACATGACTCCTGTTCCTCCAAGGGTACAGAAGTGACGTCGTTTGTCCACCAAGGACCCCCCTATCCGCCACCTAGTGACGCGTGCGATGGGAGATCAGGCAACTCCACACGGGTGGATTTTAGTCGCCTCTTACGACAGGCATGCCTTACCACGGGCATATTCTCGGACCCTGACCCGTAAGGGGTCCGTCTACCTTACTGGGACTTGTTTTAATACCACCGCTTTCCTCACTGAAGTCCGATTTCTCGCGCGATACCCTCATATTTATTTCATACAATTTTCTGAACACCCATTTTATGTGTTTGACATGTTTCCCCACACTTTCCGAAAATATAATTACATCATCGATGTAAACTACCCTACAAGAACAGTGACGGTCATATGACCGACATGCCTGACCGAAGTTTCGGTCAGATCTCCGAACAAAGTTTCTATCATTTTTGTACAGGCGGTGTGAAAAAACTGATAGAAACTCTCGTGTACGTGTGATTTTTTTTTTCACTCTATCACACACCTTTTGCATATTAAGAAAATTTGTTGTTCTGCTCTAACGCATACGTATTCCAACCTCCAAATATTTAGTTTTGTATGGCAATCTCACCGCCGCCGCCGCGGCAACCGCCGTAGCTCAGCTGGCTAGTGCGTTGAGCCGCGAGTCAAGACTCCGCGAGTTCAATACTCCGTTGGGTTAACACCGAAAAAAAATAAAAACAACTTTTTTTCAATTTTTCTTTCGGCGGCTGTCCTCTCAGCAGGAAATGGCAAACCTCTGAGAGGTAAAATTGCCTATGAAAAAGCTCCCAACTCGCCGTTCGGAATCGGCATAAAACTGTAGGTCCCTTCCAACCCTGTACAAATTCGCACGCACAACTCGGATGGGGCGGGTAGCTTGTGCTGGTCCTGCTGGATTTGTGGTCCTGCTGGATGATCCCATATTGGCGCAATCGAAGGCGTTTGCTTAACGCGGCTCAACTCAACTCCATATTGCCGGTATCATTGGCATCGGCTTCCTTAGTATTGCGCTTCGGTACTTGTTATGGCCCAATAATGAAGTTACTGAAAGTACAGAATTATTTAAATATTCAAATAATATTATTTAAATTAAATTTTAATTCGAATTCTTACCTTCTTTCTGTTTATCTTTTTTTCGGTGTTTGAAGCAACGAAGTATTGAACGTGGATTCGCGCGTCGCATTTGACTCGCGGCCGCACGCATTAGCCAGCTGAGCTACATAGCTACGGCAGTCGCCGGCTCTTAATCAACATAACCACGCATTTTGGCAATGTATGCGTGAAAACACTGCACAAAATTAAGGCGTCAATTGTTTTAGCTCTTATATTTTAACTTAAAAAATATTGCTAGCGTTTAAATATCAAAGCCATGTTTTGTAATGTCTTTGAAAACTAAAAAAATGGTTACCAGCAATCGTACGCCTGCAAAATAAGCTTTGCCAAAGACAATTAAGCGCCAAATCAGTGGCGCTTCAAAAATTTGCCGTGGCTTTTTCAATAAAGCCATGGGAAAGTGGTTTCTACAGCAGCGCCACATCCGGAGAGCAAGGATGAAGCCACGCAAGCAACTCTCTCTGCTTACAGTCGGCAGAGATATGAATATGCGTGTGATATCTATGCGCTTTTGTGTTGATTGTTTGGTGGTTGATTGTTTTAATCAGTAGTGCACACGGGACGGGGACGTTTGGGGATTCAAACCCCCTCAAATAAAAAAATTAGTAGTGCAATATCCCCACAAAAGAAATCCTGCCTGCGCCACTGACTTCAACGCATGTAAAGTGAGCGCACACAATTTTGCTTTTGCTTGGCAGTGATCAAAGCCGTTGACAGGGTTCGGACCTGACAAATCCAAAAAGATGCCAAAAAGCGTAGTGAAACCAAAATTTCAAAATTGTTTTGTACTCCAAACTGTATGTGGGACATATAAAAGAGCATATTTTGAGGCCGTTAATTTTTTAAGGAAAAAGTATGAAAAGTGATGAAAATGACTATGGTACATTTTTCCTTATATGTAGTATGACTGCCTTGTTCCGGCTAAAGTTGCCTTCTCGCTGCCGACGCTGTCCCGCTTTGGTGACTTTTTCTGTTGGAAGTTTCACTCTCTGAGCGCTTCTATTGCCCGTGGCTTGCTCACTTTTAGACAATTTCGTCTTCCCAATTCAAAATTGATTTCTTATTGTTAGTTGAGTCGTGAGTGCTCGTGCCTGCCCCACGTGCCTCTTCTGAGTTCCGAGTACAAACAGAACGTATTCTTAAAACTCGAACCTACCGCGGCAGCCACAATTCGCTGACTCGTCAGTTCCCACAGCAACGACAACGCCTTTCGTTGGCTCAGTTATTTGCGCCGCGCCTTCCGTTGGCGATCGCCAGCTAAGCACGTACTGCAGCGTCAGCACAATGCAGCTACCAGTTGCCGGATAATGCAGGGGTCGCCAACGTAACGCAACGTGGCTACCTTGGTGGGGCGGCTCTTACGTTAGCAGTTGCGTTAACTTACACATCAAAAGGATTTGCAAACTTTGTGGAACGTTATGACACTCAGCACATTAAGACCACAGTCCGGACACCACGCGGGAACGGACAAGTTGAGCGGGTGAATAAGATGCTGCTTACAGCTCTCAAGAGTTCAGAGTCCGAAGGACAGATGTGCAGAACAAGGCGACACGCAGAAGTTCAGAGAATGGCCAAATGGAAGCAAAGGTTCGACTGCCAACATCAACACCCGTAGCTTTATCGAGAAGGTCATCAAGTAGCATTCGATCACGTCCCGACCGCAACTGTCACTCCCCAAAGCTAGAGCCAAAGTACTAGGGGCCTTATATCTTGACCAAGGTGTTGGATTACGATTGATATGTTGTGGATAACCTACCCGATACCAGGCATTCCCGCAGACGCTACTGGTGTTACCCCAGCGCAGACATCGACGTCAACGGCAGCGATGACGACGAGTGACAAGTCATCCTAGGGGATGAAGATCAGGAAAGGCCGAGCTGTCACGGACAGGATGGGAATTTGCTATCATGTCGTCGAATATAATTTAAAACGAAATTGTTAACGACTTTTATTGTTAACCCTTGCGAATAAACCATAAATAAACCATGGGCCTCACAATAGGCCTCCGAGTGTGTCTTTTACAGAGGCAACAACGATAACTTAACTGAACATGGTTGGCTTTGCGCTTCCTTATCCGGCTTTAAATATTCAAAGAAAATTATACTCATATTTATTTTCTTTAAAATTGGTTTCAATCGTTGTAAATAACACTCTTCAATATTTTACAGTCACGGTATATTACAGCGCTATATTTCACTTTTACGTCATTAACTTCAGTTGGATTCGGCAATGTTGCTCCCAATACTGATGCTGAAAAAGTTTTTACCATATGTGTAATGCTTGTCGGATGTAAGTATTAGCTCTATATATATATAATTGTTTTCCTGACTAACTGATTTATTATCGCCCAGCCAAACCGCTAAAGCTACAAATATGAAATTTGCACTGTAGGTACATCTTAAAAAGAGAACCTCCGCTAAGACGAGATTTTTAAAAATTCAGGGTCTAAAGGAGCAAAACTTGATTTAATAGGCCTTTTGATTTCAAACTTGGTGAAAATGATCCAAATCAAAAATAAATATACACATATTTTTCAATTTTTCGAAAATCAAAATTTAACGGGGTGAACCAAGGGTTAAGGTTCCTACACGGAAAGACTACGAAAAAACTCTGAACCGGTAGCCCTGACTTGACTTCAAAATTGGTGAAAGCAATTGAAATTAAAAATAATTTGACACGTTTGTCGAATTTGTTTAAAAATCAAAACTTTAATGGGTGAACCAAGGGTTAACATTTGTGTGGTGAAATATGATTTGTTACGCCTTCTGACTTCAAACTTGGTGAAAGTACTCTTAGTGACATATAACACCGTGCGACATCAAATTTTACACACGAAAAAGTACTTGCGAAACTGGGGGAAAAATTTAGTAAAACTGCGTTTTTAGTTTTTCGCTGAAGAAAATATTAGGAAACCGGGGCGTGGCACTTTTACACCAGCCCACATTTTCTGACGATAATTTTGGAACCAAACCAATCGGGTATTGGACGAGGGGGCGTGGAAACACCCATAAAAGCAAAATCTTTATAATGGATATCTTCGAAATTCTAAGGCGCACAGCATTGAAATTTAGTATAGCGTCGTCCTATAGATTTGTCATTATACTGGTAAAATTTTATGGTCCCGAGGAGGCCTAGGGCTCGCATTTGATTGTCAAATATGTCGCTTGACTATGGGGAGTTGATTCCATATCTGCTGGCGCATAACCCGAGCGTACTCATGACCGACTGACAGGTGATCAAAGCGGAGGCTCCGCAGAAGAACAGCTTGTCTGTTCTTCTAATGATCACCGAGGAGAGCCTACGTACCCTGAAAAAGGCAGAAAACAAACTGCGCTTTGGCTTTAGGAACGCAAAGCTTAAGGTTTTCCGCTCCTCTAACCCGGGCAACATGTGGCTCGATGACCCGGACCCGAACACCAGTGGCTAACATGGGGATAAAGGTTGTCCAGGTCAACCTGCAACACTCCAAGTTGGCTACGGACAATCTTTCCGTCCTTCTGTCGGAGGACGTGAATATCGCCATCGTCCAAGGACCCTGGGTGTGAATCACCGAAGTCAAAGCACTGGGATGCAGCGACTATAATCTGTTCTAATTTGTCTTCTAGTCGTCTACCTCCTCCCAGCACAAGTGATACCACGTAGGTAGAGCTGGAGGCGGCTAATGGAGCCAAACTACGTCTAACCTCCACCTACATGGTGCAAAACAGGCCTGCCCCTCCGGAGAAAGTGGGATAGATGGTGGACCACCGATTCTCATAGGGTGCGACGCCAACGCAATGCATACCCTATGGGGCAGAACGGAAACCCACGAGCGCGGTTAGTGTCTCTTTGATTTTATTATTAGAAATAACTTGGCGGTGTGCAACAGGGAATAGTACTGTAACGTTCGTCTTCCCAAGCTCTGAAGGTTTCAGGGAAGAGGCGTTACAATGATGGCAGGAGATGCTAGCATGACGGTTGAGAAATGAAGAGTTTTTGACCGTAGATCTTTCTCAGACCATGGACTGATACTTTATGAGTTAAGCGTAAACGTGAACTTCCTCCTCCATACCGTAACTCAAAGATAACAAACTGGGACAGGTTTGCAATATGGTCCCGAGGAAGCTAGGGCTCCAAACTTATCACCTCGATAGGCATACATAGTTGACAGTAACTTCAGGAGACTGGAAAGGACGATGAGCTCAGCTTTTAAAGCAGCCTGCTCGGTGAGGTTCTCCAAAAAATCCTTTCCTCCCTGGTGGAACGAAAACCTCTCACTTTTACGGGCAGAAGTAAGAAAGAATTTTAACCTTAGCTACTCCTCAGGCGAATGGCAAAGCTACAAGGAGAGCTTCAAGAGATACAAAAAAGCTATAAGAGAACCCAGAATAGCGGATGGAGGGACTTCAGGTCAGCTATTCAATCAACCGAAGATACGGCAAAGCTAGGCAAGGTTCTATTGAGGGACGATGTAAGACCCAGCTTTATCAAAAAACTGGACGGTTCCTGCACGAACTCGTTGGTGAAAGCCCTAGACCTGCTTCTCAGTACCCGCTTCCTAGGGTGCGCGAATATACCACGGACTTCGTGCCTGGGGTGCGTGAATTGACGACGATCTAATTACCAAAGAATAGCTAATGTGGGTATTGATTGCTTTGATCTTTACAAATCCCGGGGTCCGGACGAAATCTACCCGAAGATATTACAGGTGATTCAAAAATGGATCCTACCTTAGCTGGAGGTAATTTTTAAAGCCTTCTTGGTTTTAAATTACGTTCCCGCCAGCTGGAGACGGGAGTCTTCATCCCAAAGGCAGGTAAAAGGGGTCACGAAACAGCAAAGGACTTTCGGCCAATCAGACTGACGTCTTTCGTGCTCAAAACCCTCAAAGGCTACTCGACTACCATATTCGGCGGGAAGTTGAGGGTAGGCTATTCGGTACACAACACGCATACCTAAAGGGCAAATCAATGGAGACGGCCCTCCACGAAGTAATAGGGACCGTGGAAATGTTCCTGGAATACAAACAATACGCCTTGGTGGCATTCCTGGACATTGAAGGCGCCTTCAATAATATTCACATCGACGCAATTCATACTGCGCTGGTATACCTTGGAGTAAACAATTCGATAAGTGCCTGGGTTAGGACTTTACTCCAAACGAGGGTGGTTAGCGCACAGTTTGGCTGTAGCCACCTTACAAGATATGCATGTAAACAGAGGTACTCCACAAGGCGGAGTGTTATTCCCTACTGTGGATTTGCGTGGTGGAGGGTATCCTGAACGAGCGAAACAAGGGTGGCATCAAGATAGTCGCATATGCAGACGACGTGGTTTTGTTGGCATCAGGCATTTGTCCTGAGGTGATTAGCGGGAACATCCAGGGCGGTCTCAGGTGTTTAAGCAAGTGGGGCGTGGACCGCGGGCTGGGAATAAACCCTGGGAAGAGTAGGAGTCATACTAGATCCTAAGTTTAACTGGAAGTTGAACATAGTGGAAAGAGGGAAAAAGGCCGAGTTCGTACTCTATTCCTGCAATGAAATAAAAGGAAGGAGCTGGACTCTCCAGCAGAAACTGATGCTCTGGGTGTACAAGATACGCCCAATCTTATCGTACGGTGCTTTGTTGTGGTGGAAACCCCTTGAGAAGGCGTATAACAGCACCAAGCTCGTAAAAACACATTTACTTCCACTGGATCTACAGTGTCGGACAAAACATTTTCAACTACAATGCAATGTTCATATCAGTCAGAGTAATTTCTAAATATTTTACGTTTTTTTTTCAATTTATATTTAATATTAAACATTCCAGCATGAAATGTTTTGTCGCACAGAATTTTGAATAGTTTTACAATTTAAATCGCATAAATGCATAGCACTCTAGATTTGTTCAAAAATTTAATTTATAGTAATTGCTGAAATGTTTTGTAATAAGCAAAAAAAAAAAAGTGCATAGCACTCTAGATTTTTTCAAAAATTTAATTTATATTAATTGCTGATATGTTTTGTAATAAGCAAAAATTAAAATAAACTAAATAAGTCCAGAAATTACTCAGGGAAAAAAATTTAACAATTGCATTGTAGTTGCAAATGTTTTGTCCGACACTGTACACATAGTAAACACAGCTACTGCAAGTGCCTTTCGGCTGAAGGAACAGGGCTGTTGGAGGGGGCAGGGCTTACGGTCACGGTAGTCTGCTGGCCACATCTGTAGATCGAAAACAGACTACAAAGCTCCAAACATAGTCTTTGAAATACCGTTCTCAATCAGAATACCATCACGGTCTGAATAGGGCCAGAATGAACCTAAAAATCATAGGGGCTCCCCAATCTACACGGACGGTTCCAAAATGGGTTGTGGAGTGGGGGCTGGTATCTACTCAAGCGAACTGAGGATCAGTAAATCAATTCGACTTCCGAATAGTTCTAGTGTGTTCTAGGTGGAGGTCCTGGCTATTCACGAAGCCTATAGGCTGGCACTGGCAGACACCACCTTCAAGGAAAGAGTCATCATCTTCTCGGATAGCCAATCTGTATTTAGGGCACGGGGCTCTCCGATCATAACCACCAAACTTGTCTGGAACTGCAGGGAGGCCCTTCTGGAACCGGCGCGCCGATCGATTGTTACCCTTATTTGGATTCCTAGGCATAGAAACATTGAGGGCAACGAAAGAGTGGACGAGCTAGCCAGGAGAGGTTCTGCTCTTGATCAGAGGGATTCGGTGGAGGTTTGCACCCCAATAAATCTCATCAGGAGCGAGATCTTTAAGAACCTTCTACCAAGGGCAGACAAAAGATATGATAGGTTGGACACCTGCAGAGTTGGCAGATCAATCTGGTAAAGTAATAATCAAAATAAATCATTGGAACTAATTAGAGAAAAGCGAAGCGATGTGGCCAAACTCACTGCAGTTATAACGGGCCACTGGCCTTTAGGGGACTGCTCCTGACTGCAAGATGGACATTCCTCACAATACTAGCTGCCGCAGTTGTTGCAATCCAGATGAAAAGGAAACAATTGAACACTTCCTCTGTGCATGCCCAGCTCTAGCAAGGAGGTAAAAAACGCTAGGCAGACCCTTCTTCGAATATGCCAAGAAGGTCTCCAGCAAGAATATCAGAGACTTGCTGGCCTTTATCAACGCCTCGAAACGGTTGTAAAAGCTAAGGTTCTTCGAGGCGTTGCTGGATAACCCGGTACCTGCACGTTAATACCGAGTCTCAAAACGGTATTCTTAGTGCTAATTGGATGTCTGGGACATTGCCACTTTAACCAACCAACCAACCAACTAATTTTATTTTAAATAAATAACATATATTTTTGTTTCTGAAGTTATCCTCTTTCGGATATAAAATACACCTTTTTTTCAATAAATTTATGTGTTTCATATCCGTCCAATAAATTCAACTTTTCGCTATTTGCAACCACCCCTGGAACAATTTGATTGCGTTTTTGGGAGATCCAACTGTATAAATAAAGGCTGCGGGCGACCAGAGCATTAAGCGGCCTTTAGACGGTCGCATATGTCCGCAATCATGTGCGGCGCGACGAGAAGAATGACCGTGTAAACGCAAGAAATTCGTGTCGTCGGACATATGCGACGGTTTTCAAAATTTTTTGATTTCTCTGTCGGCGCGACGCACATGTGCGACCGTGTAAACGGCTGTGTGACACACATAGTGCATTTTTTCATTCGATCGGTGGACAGCGAGCAGTGAGGATGGCGTCGCAAAAAAATGAAATATTATGGAAGGAGTTCTTTGATGTGTATAGACACAATCCCGAACTGTGAAAAGTAAAAGGTGAAGAATATAAAAATAAAAATTAAAAGAAACGCAGCATAGAGGTGCTTTTAAGCAAATTTTAAGAAATTGATGCGAAAGCGCATACCATGTTGCTTCGTTGGAAGCAGAGAGACAACTGAAGTGTGCGCACATGTGTGACCGTGTAAACGCTCATCGTACATTTCCCCCATCACACATTATTGCAAACATGTGCGACCGTCTAAAGGCCGCTTTAGTCTAGTTTCAGAAGTGTAGTAAAGTAGAGCTGGAAAAGCATCGATATTTGCCCACATCGATGTTTCAATGTATTTGGGAAACCAACATCGATGTATCAACCTTTTTCCAATGGCGACTTTTTGGAAATACACTGCGCGACATATGATTACCCTCATTCCGATTTTTGCTCTTAAAATTTTAGTTTTGATTTAAATAAACAATTTTAAATTAGAGTTTATTTAACTTATATTCTAAAGTATTCTTATGAATAAAAAATACAATAAATGTTTGCAAATTCAAAAAAGGTAGACAAATTATTTTGAAAAGCTGATTAATCAGCCCTATTCCGAGTGTCGTGTGTCGTTTTTTTCGACCGTCGTTTTTTGAGTCGTGTCGTTTTCTTCGCCTGTCGTTTTTGAGCCGTGCCGTTTTTATTTTGGTATTCCCGAAAATTTACGGCACGACAGCTTTTGTACAAGATTGTGTGAGCATAAAATGTAATAGCTTCCTCTTGTTGAGCTGTCAACAGAGTGATCTTTCAACTGTATGAGTATGTCCTTGATGAGTTAGAGCCAAATAAAAAAGGCGCGTGCGATTATCCGCGATATTGCGGCAATAAAATTTGCAACAACATTACGTGTTTTAGCAGAGGGCGGCTATCAGCTTGGGGCCGACAACGACTTCAAGTTGGGCCTAGCGCAGCCGACTGTTTCGAAGTGCTTAAGAGAAGTGGGCACAGCCTTGGAAAGCGTTTTATGCCCCAAGTGGATACAGTTTGAGATGAGTGACCAGGATAAACGTGATGCAATAGAATTCTTTTACACAAAAACTAATTTTCCTGGTGTTAGAGGTGTGTCGATGGCACTGACATTGCGATTCTGTCACCAAGAACAGACCCCCATCTGTTTTATAAAGAAAGTGAAAAGGAAAGTGTTACTCTGAACGCAATGGTATACTAAATAAACTAGATGTGTAAACTATGTAAAACCACAGAACAAACAGTATACATTTTATTCTGTGATAATACTTCAATAGATTTGTGACTTATTTGTTACTTTTAACTAAAACTATTGCATTGAGTAATGATAGAACAAATATAAATGAATTTTCTTAAGGGGGTCCTCTAGTTTTAAATTTTGAAAAAATCTATTTTTTTCATATTTTTATAGTATAACTATCATAGAAAAAGTATACGAACGGATTTTGTCGAATTCGTAAATGTCTCTGAGATACAGAGCCTCAAATCCGTCTCGTTCACTACGCGGTAGCACGCCATGATTCCGTCGAAACTAATTGACCGATTCACTTGATTCTTGTTTTGCTGTATTCAAAACGTTTTGCTCCACGGGTTAACCTACGGAGATTGCGCTCCATTGACTAACCGATTTTTGGTGGGAGTTTTTAGAGCAAAAAAGAGGGCGAATTTTGAAAAAAAAAACACGTTAAAACGATGCCGCGAGTCCAATTTTGATCAGATCGGGTTCATTATAGGTCATCCTTTAATTGGAGTAATGCTTTTTAAGAGAAAATTTTTGGATTACAGTTCAGACGAACAGGGACAAAGTTAGGATGGCGCAAACGCACCCTTAAAAAAAACATGGCCGGTACTCAGCTGGCGGACCCCAACAGTGTGCGCGGCAGCACGTGGAAAACAATTTTTTTTTAAAACTCAATATGTATAAATATAAAAATATACGGAGAATTATCTCATTATTATTTGCAGTTTCTGAAAAAAAAATTCCAAAAAAAAATGTAAAAAACACCGTTTGTACTAGAGGACCCCCTTAATAAGCAAATACTTAAACACAAACCATTTTGCAAAAAAATCAACAAATTTTTCGGTTTCAACTGCCTGTCGTGTAAAAAATGCCTACGACTCAAATCAACGAATTTTCCTGTCGTATGTCGTTTTGAAACGACAACGGGAATATCAAATCGTAATAGATTTAGCCGAAATTTGTGTCGAAACGACAACGAGAATGTCACTTGTCGAAATTTTCGACGAACGACTGTCGTTTCGACAACGGGAATAGGGCTCAATATAATAATAATAATAATTGCAATACATATTTTGAAATTAGCGGTACTGCTTGAGCGAGCAGTTAGTTAGTTTTTAATTAGATGTTCGTAAACATGTCATAAACAATTTTTTCGCAGTATTTTGTTAAATAATGCCTGGTAAAAGAGTTGACGAAAATGTTATTAAATTAGTATACTACAATTTTTACAGAGGAAACAGTGCTAAGGAATTAGCTTAAATGTTGTCAATAAAATTAAAGACTGTGTACAATATAATCAACAGAGCTTAAATTGATTTGAAAGTATCTCCTGGACGACCCAGAAAATTGTCTGACAGAGAAGAAAGACACATCATCCGAAAAGTTCGTGAATGAAAAATGAATGCGGAACTGATGTATCTCATGAAACTGTTCGGAAGGTACTTTTAAGGAACGAGTATTCGTCGAAAGTTGCCAGGAAGAAACCACTGCTTTCTAAAAAAATGCGACAAAGCGATTGCAATTTGTGCGGGAGCACCTTTTACGCTCAGTTGATTACTGGGATGATGGGTTTTCTGCGATAAAACAAAAATAATGCTGTATTACAATGGCGGAAACCACTTTCAGCTCTTGAAAATATAAATGTTATTTAAACAGTCAAATTTGGAAAACTATCAGTGAATGTGTGGGGCTGCATTTCCAAAAAAGAGAAGTAGGGCATTTGAGGAAAATATGGAAAAAAAGTGTATCTTGAAATTTTAATAACAAACTTAATTACCAGTGTTCATAAATTTGGTATTTATGATCAGAACAACCCTCCAAAGTAGAAATATAAATTATACCAAGACAATGATCCCAAACACACGTCGTTTATATGTAAAATTTGGGTGCTCAAAGGCCCGACCTCTACCCAATTGAGAATATATGGGCACTGTTAAAAAAAAAGTGGCAAAGAGGGCACCAAAAACGAAAAATTTATCGAGGAGGAATGGCTTAAGCTACCTTATGAATACGATCTTCAGCAACTAATTTCGTCTATGAAGAGATGTCTTCAAGCAGTTATTGACGTCCGAGAGGGGCATACAAAATATTGACTTAAAATCAAAACATTTGAAAATTTGTTTGTGTAACTTCAAAATTTTGCAAACATTTAATTGACATCTTGAAATGTTGATTGCATAAGTTTTTGATTTTTTCTTATTTAATTTTTTGAAATGTAAAAATATATAAACATTATATGTAAGTGACGTAACTTCGTTAAATAAAAACATTTAAGTATTAATTTAAATTTGTAAATTTCCTTTTTTTATGAAATATCAAAGATGATATTTTGTAAATTTTTGCAGTGATTGATTACACTCATAATAAACTAGTAGGGCCCTGCGGCTTTGCACGCAAGCTTGAAGTCAATGGGCCAAATAAATCAAGTTTCTTCATACTACACTCTATGGGCCATGCCACGCCTCTTTTATGTAATGCCCAATACATTCCTCCGGTCGAAGGGTGTGACCCGGTTTCATTGATATGCGACCTTCAGTTCCAAAGTTACGCGGAAAATTTCAGTCGCAAAAAATATACCGCGTCCCTTGTCAACGCCCATAAAATTTTTCCAGCAGTGACTCATCTATGGGACGATGGTATACAAAACTTCAAAGCTTTCCAACTTATATTTCCGAAGATATTCCACATTAAAAATTTGGGTTCTATGGGCGGTGACATGCCCCTCGCCCACTACCCACCCTACTCGGCCTGTCGAAGGGCACGTCGAAATCGTAAGTATGTGCCATATATATGTTGCAGTTCCAAAGTTATTGAAAACAATAGGGTCGCTTAAACAGTGCCACGCCCCTTGTCCAACGCCCATACAATTTAACCACTTGAACGACACGTCTAAGCCATAATGTTGTATTAAATTTCAATAGTACTTACTTAACTGGCCATAACAACCCGTTATCGGGTTACGGCCTGCCGCAAAACTTCTCTCCAGGCGCCTCTGCTTTGCGCGCGCCTTCTCCAGTTAGTAACACCAAGGGATGACAGGGCCTCTTCAACTTGGTCCTTCCACCGGAGACACGGCCTCCCTCTTCGCCGTCGACCTCCAACCATCGCATCAAACACCTTTTTCGCCGGAGCTTCGTCGTCCATGCGGCAGACATGACCGAGCCAGCGTAGCCGCTGGATGTTTATTCGCTGCGCTACGTCCATGTCCTTATACAGCTCATACAGCTCGTTATTGGTTCGTATACGATAGTCGTCACCAACACGAACAGGGCCGAAGATTTTGCGAAGTACCTTCCTCTCGAACACTCCAAGGGCCGCTATGTCGTTTCGTGCCATTGTCCATGCTTCAGCGCCATAGAGGAGCACGGGCAAGATAAGCGTCCTATAGAGTGCAAGTTTTGTCGGTCGAGAGAGGTCTCTACTTCTCAATTGCCTACCGAGACCGTAGTAGCACCTGTTGGCAAGAGTTATCCTTCGCTTTATCTCCAGGCTGACATCATTGCTGCTGTTGATGGCGGTGCCAAGGTAGACGAATTCCTTGACAACTTCAAAAGTATACCTGTCGGCCTCGACGTGAGACCCTAGCCGCTGCGAGTCCCTGCATGTAGACAGTATATACTTCGTCTTGCCCTCATTTACCACCAGACCCATTTTAGCAGATTCTGTTTCGATAGCCGCAAAGGCAGCGGTGACATCTCGCTTTTTACGTCCGATGACATCAATGTCATCAGCGTAGGCAAGGAGCTGGACACTTTTGTTGAAAATTGTGCCATTACGATGTACACCGGCCTTGCGCAGAACACTCTCCATGGTGAAGTTGAAGAGGTCGCAGGACAAAGGATCACCCTGTCTGAAACCTCGAACGGTAGCGAATGGGTCGGAGAGGTCACTTCCAACCTTGACGGAGCTGCGCGTATTGCTCAACGTCGCTCTGCAAAGTCTCACGAGCTTTGCAGGGATACCAAGTTCAGACAATGCGGCATATAGGCGATCCCTTATCGGGCTATCGAATACTGCCTTGTAATCGATGAAGAGATGGTGTGTATCGATTTGATTCTCATGGGTCTTCTCAAGGATTTGGCGTAAAGTGAATATCTGGTCGATGGTGGACTTAGCAGGTCTAAAGCCGCACTGATAAGGTTCAATCAGCGCCTTGGCGAGTGGCTTTAATCTTTCACATAGTACGCTCGTCAGGACCTTGTATGCAATGGGAAGTAGGCTTATACCCCTGTAGTTGGCGCATATTGTTGGGTCGCCTTTCTTCAGCACAGGACAAAGGGCACTGAGGTTCCAATCGTTGGCCGACTTAATTCCGAAGATATTTCACATTAAAAACTTGGGTTGTATGGGCACTGCCAGGCCCCCTCGTCCGATACCCACCCCATTCCCCCTATCGAATCGCTTAATCGTTTGACACCCATATTGCTGTGACAAATATATCATGGCTGATTTGTTATTATAGTGATCGTGTCGAAAAGGCATATCAGGTGGGCGTGGTCAATCTT
Source organism: Melieria omissa (assembly GCA_963971225.1). Taxonomy (NCBI): domain Eukaryota; kingdom Metazoa; phylum Arthropoda; class Insecta; order Diptera; family Ulidiidae; genus Melieria; species Melieria omissa. The sequence continues at coordinate 47,710,455 of OZ020269.1, read as the reverse complement.
AAATATCCTATGTTAACATCAATGAACACGGAATCATTTGATATTAATACTGATTTACAGACATGTGCCGTAGCTTCGTTTTGTAAATTTAGTGGGCACGGAAAGTGGGCGTGACCAATTATATTGTTAAAATCCAACTTTGTTTTCCAAAGTTCGTTTTGATTGTGTTTGAAAATAAAACTACTTCAATTACTCAGTGCAAAAATGCAGTCAGAAATCAAGAATCACTTTATTTACAGATTTACACTTAATTTCTTGCTCAACACAGACTCGACTCCTTGCGCTGCCACTGCTGCTTTTATACTAGTTTTCTTATCGCGCCGAAGTTTCGTGCACATTCCAGTTGTACCTTCTATCTCGATTGTTCTAGCAAAGTTCATTACCTTCCGCGAACCATCCTCGCTATATCGGACTATCCAAACGAATTATACCAAATTTGGCATACTTCAAAGTGCATGCCTAAAAGTATGCTTGGAAAAGCCTTCATGTACAGTACGGCACGGAGTTTCTCATCGTATCAATATTGTTACGAAATTCCACAGTTCGTTATCGATGGTTCGTTTTGATTGTATTTGAAAATAAAACAACTTAAATTACTCAGCAAAAATCAACAATCACTTTATTTACAAATTCACACTTGTTCTACTTTACACTACTACTATTGCATGTTCCCTCTTTGCTTGCTCAACACAGACTCGATCCCTTGCGCTGCCACTGCTGCTTTTATACCAGTTTTCTTATCGCGCCGAAGTTTATTGCAACTTCCAATTGGAAAGCGCTCGACCATTCTCGCACAGCCCATTTCTTCGAGAACCATCCTTGCCATATCGGACTATACCAAGCGAATTATACCAAATTTGTCGTACTTCAAAGTGCATGCCTAAAAGTATGCTTGGAAAACATTCGTGCGGAGAAAATCATTCCTGTACAGTGCGGCACGGAATTTCGCATCGTATCAATATTATAGCCAATGTTTGCCGCAATGACACGCTGAATCGTTTAATACCCATATTGCCTTACAAAAGCATACCATAGATGAGTTTTGTTACCATAGTGGGCGTAAGAAGGGGGCGTGGCCATTCTCATATAGCCTTTGTACCATTCCCCCAGATAAGAAAATGTTTGGTGTTTATTTTATTTAAATCGGTTCAGTGGTTCTTGCCTGATTGTGGCTCAAAAAACGTCACACTTGTTTTTATATAATAGTATAGATTAAGAAAAAACGAACAATTATAGGGATTTTAAGTACTTTTTAGTACTTAGTTGCACCCACATTGTTTAAAATTACATTGAAAAGCCGATTTGAGAGAGACTCATACAAGCTATTTAAATAGTCAAGAGAAATTGATTCAAAAGCAACCTCAGTTGCTTCAATAAGATCCAACCTATTGTTAAACTGTCGTCCTGTGGCATAAACCTTTCAAAGTAGCCCTCCAAAACATTTTCTATTATGTTTAAGTCCGGTGATAAGGCTGGCCAATCCAAATCCGACACATTATTCTAGCACATTATTCTCTTCAAACATTTCAGTAAAGTTTATGAGTGTGAGTGAAGTGTTTCCAGAAGCTGATGTAGTAGGTCGAGGTTTGCCGACCTTCCAGCACGACTAAATTAATGTGACCACGAGCTGAAACACGATGTGACAACTGATGAGTGACGGCGAGACAAAAGTTGTTCCGATTTCCTCAGGTCATGAAAATAATATTGAAATCCATCAGATCCATGTAAATTAAATTTTTTTCATCCGAAAAAACTATATTTCTCCATTCAGCTTGCCAATTCATGTGTCTTTGCGCAAATTCCAATACAGCAGCCCTATGCCTAGTTTTTTTCGTCGTATGTTGGCGGATGCTTTGATAACTCTGCATTGTACGCACACTGGCTGCCGTCAAAACAGTTGCTTTTATTTGACCTGCAACCATTGCAGTGTTGGACGCTTCTCGTAAAATTGCCCGTAGTTCTCTCTCTGTGTTCGCCTTTGCTGTGCGTCCTCTTCGGTTTTTCTCATAATTTTTTGTATTAAAAAAATTTTTTTGATTACCCAAGCTTTACGATACATTTTACGGACGATTTCCCGACGCTCAGAGCAAAGATTTGACCCCTTGTGTTTTCCGTCAGCGACTTGCCGCGACCCATTTTCACCAAACACTGCTAAAATTATTTTGAATATAAGATAATAACACCCTAAAACGTACATAATATTTTCCCAATTTACCTTTAGCTTTTCTCGCTTCGAACTCCTTACGTAAAGTAATGAGGGTAATCAAGTGTCGTGCTTGCATTGTGCAAAATATTGACTAACGGGAAAGTTAGTGTAATAAAATTTTCTCGATCATACATCATAGGTAAAAAATATTCATACGAGGGCGGGTCAATAAGTCCGTGACTTTTTGAATTTCCCGCCTCTTAATTGAAATGGCAACACTGCTCCCGTCAACAGTCATCTGTCAGTTGACTCTTGTCAAAAATTGAACAAGTTGCGACATTTAGTTTTTGACAGCCGTTAATATCAGACTACCGCGTTGACTGAGAAGAAAATGGAAAAAAGTGAATTTCTTGTGCTCATGTGCAGTTTCCATGGCAAAAATCCATGAATTGGGCTACGAATTGCTACCTCATCCCGCCTATTCACCCGATCTAGCCCCAAGTGACTATTTCTTGTTCCCAAACTTGAAGAAATGGCTCGGCGGAAAGGGATTTGCTTAATGATGGTCGATATAAGATCAGCATAAAAACTGTAAAGTGGACGATCCGCCTTTTTTATCACATTTTGGACATGGTAGTAGTTAATGCGTATATTCTGTAACATCATATTAATACTTTAAAACATGAGCGGTTAACATTGGCTGAGTTTCGTTGCGGAAAATGCTGCTTCAAAAAAAAGTATTATCTTCCGTTATCAGACGTAGGATTTGATAACATTGGCCACTGGTGTCAAAATCGCGTTGCAGAAATAAGCCTTGTACTTCGCAGACACAATCTTTTTGTGAAAATTTTAATGTCGCTTTATGGAATTTGTCAACAAAAGAATGCTTTAAAAAGTTTCATACTAAATGATTAAACATTCAAATTCAGTGTACATGAAAATAAGGATATCGAAATCAGCAATGAATGCTAACAATTTATATAATTATTATCTAAAAGTAAAGTTGTCAAATGAAGTGCATTTCCTTTGGATTTTAATAAGCTGTGAATTTTTGTTATATTAATACGTTATAAAATACGTTATAAAATAAACGATTACTTGTGTTTAATTAACAATTAAAATCTGTGTGTGATGCTGCGGGAGTTGGTACGTAGACTGCATAACAGTGCCTTTTGGCACATTTTAATTTTATAGCGAAATTTAATGTTGTATCAAGAAATGGATAATAAATTCTTGATTTGTTACGTCAAATGTATCTAAAAATTATTTTTAACTTGAAAAAAAAAAAAAATTTATGCATTAGAGGGTTAAAGAGTTAAAAATCTTAGATATACCAAATAATGTGTCAGTGAGCAGTAGACTGGATTTAGGGCCGTTTTCTCAACTTACCGATAAAGTAACCTTTAGTTATTCCTCACTTTAAAGTGCCCGGTAACTATTTTCATTTTCTCAACTGCCTGATAAATATAAATTGAACAAGTCTGATTATCTGGCAACTACCCATCTACGATGGGCTGTGGCGGCAATGCGGCAACTCAGCAAATTTAAATAAACGAAATGCTTGTATCGAAGTAGGCCGTGCGCCGCAGTCGCGCCGGCAAACAGTTATTCATTCCGATTGCGTCTGTTGAATAAAGAACTTGTTGAAACGTGCAAGCTCTCGTTTTGTTTAATTTTATTATTGCTAGAGGCAACCTGCCCTACAGATTTGTTTGAGGCAACAAGCCCTACAGTGGTGACCCCGTTTTAAGAACAATTAATTAAAATTTATAAAAAAAATGTCGCTCACACATTCGCCTCCACCTAAGTCAAACGATGAAGACGTGAACACAAACGGAGCGCGCCCCAAGCAACTGAGCCAGCCCACCATGAGCGCAACAAATTCAGCGCCAGCGCTGGACTCCCACAACGTTGATGCAGTCAATTATTGCCGTTTGCCCCCATTTTGGGCAAGTAATCCAGAGTTATGGTTCGTCCAGGTAGAGGCCATGTTCCAGGCGTGCAGAATTTCTTCAGATAGCAACAAGTACAATCTGATTCGCTTTTCGAGATCTCGGACATTTTGAAGTTCCCTCCCAAATCGGATAAGTACACACACATTAAAACATGTCTGACTACGCGATTTACTGAATCCGCAGACCGCCAGCTGCACAAGCTATTCACGGAGCTGGAATTAGGTGGCAAGAAGCCGTCCCAGCTGCTGCGGCAGATGCGATCGCTTGCCGGAGGCCGGGCTTCTGAAGACGTGCTGCGCATTCGTTGGCTGGCGCTGCTACCAGTAAGCACGCAGCGATTCTTGAAGATCTTCAAAGCCACGTCATTGGATGAGCTAGCCGCTGCAGCAGATGAGCTTATGGACAACTACAACGGCACCGGCGTCATGGCCGTGGATCAGAGTACTCGTCGCCTCCCTTCGCCATCCATCAGCGCGGACTTACGCGAAATTAAGGATGCGCTTTCATCGCTCATCGCAGTCAACAAAGAGGTCCTTGCAAAGCTCCGAGAAGGCAGCAATTTTCGGTCGCGCTCACGTCCTCGCGCTGTTTCTCCAGCCCATGACGGAGTATGTCATTATCATCGCAAGTTTGGCGACAAAGCGCAAAAATGTGTGTTGCCGTATTCGTCGCCCCACCCACTTGCACCTAGCACTCCTAAAGAGTTCCGCCTATTGCTATACGATCGTAAAACGCACCTTAAATTCCTATTTGACTCTGGTTCTACAATTTCATTGATCCCAACAACTGTCATTAACAGGAAGCTTTCAGTAAACGAACTAACACTGTCCGCTGCCAACTCCACTACGATCCGCACATACGGCCAGCAAGTCCTCGAAGTCAATTTCGGACTACGCAGAGCATTTAAATGGGCATTCACAATTGCTGATGTCAAGACGGCTATCATAGGTGCCGACTTCCTATCACAGTATGGGCTCATTATCGACCTGAAGAGCCAGCGTCTCATCGACCCGCTCACCACACTCTCTACACCAGCGCAGCTGTGCAAAATAGATGTCCACACGGTTTCAACGGTGGAGCAAAAGGCTGAAGACCCTTCACAGAATCCGATGCTCGCAACCATCCTCAAGGAGTACTTGAATCTCTCTCTGCCCAGCTCTGCACCACGTGTGGATAGCCCCACTCCTATCAAACATTATATCGTAACGAGCGGGCCGCCAGTAGCTGAGCGCCCTCGGAGGCTATGCGGTGAAAAGTTATCGGCAGCAAAGGCCGACTTTGATCTGCTTCTCCATCATGGCGTCATACGCCCATCTAGCAGTCCATGGGCGAGCCCCATCCACATGGTGCCCAAGAAGTCTGGTGGGTGGCGATCAACAGGTGACTACAAAAGACTCAACGCTCAGACAGTTCCTGATCGCTACCCAGTTCCACATTGTGACGATATTTTCCAGCGCTTGCACGGAAAATGCATCTTTTCTACCATCGACCTCATCCGGGCGTACCATCAGATACCAGTAGCCCCTGAAGATGTTCCAAAGACCGCAGTTACAACGCCATTTGGACTTTTCGAGTTCCTGGGTATGCCACCGGGCCTCCGCAACGCTACCCAAACGTTTAAACGCCACATGGACAACCCCTTACGGTCTCTTCCATACGCAGCCTGTTTTATCGACGACCTGATCATATTTTCTAATTCCGTTGAGGAGCATGCCGAACATCTCCGCTGCGTGTTTGAAATTCTACGCCAGAATAAGCTCTCAATCAATCTCGCGAAGTGCAGATTTGGGCTAGTGTACCTGGGCTACACTGTCAACCAACATGGGTACTGGCCTCGTGCTGACAAAGTAGATGCCATCGTGTCGTATCCAAAGCCCGAGACTTTCAACGATCTCAGGCGATTCTTGGGTATGCTAAATTATTTCCGTCGTTGCATCCCACAAGCAGCAGCGACTCAGGCCCCGCTTAATGAATATTTGAAGAACGCCAAGAAGAAGGACAAGCGAAGGATAGAATGGATACCTGTTGCAGAAAAGGCCTTTGCGGATTGTAAAAATAGCATCGCCACTGCATCGGACTTTGCAATTGGCGCATCCCTTGAACAGTTGCAAGATAACGTCTGGAGACCGGTGGGATTTTTCTCACGTAAATTGAGCCAAGCTGAACAACGATATAGTACTGATGACCGCGAGCTGCTCGCTGTCTTTACTGCTATAAAGTTTTTTCGACATCACCTGGAAGGCCGCAAATTTGTCATCAAAACCGACCACCGTCCTCTCATCTACGCCTTCTCCCAGCGAGCTGACAAAGCCTCCTCGAGACAGCTAAGGCAGCTGGACTACATTTCGCAATTCGACGCCGAAATTATCCACGTTAAAGGTGAAGAGAACGCAGCAGCCGATGCGCTTTCGCGCATTAATGAAATTTGTATGCCGACGAGTCTACCATTCGCTACCATCCAATCAGCCCAACAGGACGACAACCAGCTCGCTGAAGTCAAGCAAGACACTTCACTTAAACTGCAGCAGCTGGCAATACAAGACTGTCATGTTTACTGTGACATTTCGTCTGGCCGCGTGCGACCGTATATTCCGACAAGCCTCCGGCGGCAAGCATTCAACATAGTGCACAGCTCTTCACACCCAAGTGACCGCGTAACAGCTCGTCATCTCAAAGAAAAGTTCGTGTGGCCCGGTATCAAGAAGGACGCACTACAATGGTGTCGTGAATGCATCGCTTGTCAGAAGTCCAAAGTCAGCCGGCATAATCGACTCATACCTGAGTACATTAGCATCCCCGATAATCGCTTCGACCACATACACATAGACCTGATTTACCTTCCAGCCGTCAACAAATTAAGGTATTGCCTAACTATAATTGACCGTTTTTCCAGGTGGCCTGTTGCAGTGCCGCTGGAAGACATGGAAGCAAGAACAGTAGCATCAGCGCTCTACGCCAATTGGATCTGCTCCTAAGGGACACCTCTTACTATAACGATAGACCAGGGTCAGCAATTCGAGTCCGCACTTTTCACGGCATTGGCCAAAGTTATCGGTGCTTGTATCATCCACACCACTCCCTACCACCCCCAAGCGAATGGAATGGTGGAGCGATTCCATCGTAATTTAAAATCAGCTCTAATGTGTCACGCACCCACCCCCTGGCCGGAAATCCGGAAATCCTGCCAATAGTACTCCTCGGATTGCGGTCATGCCTGAAAAAAGATTTAAACGATTCCCCTGCCAAGCTTCTCTTCGGTGCGCCTATTCGATTGCCAGGAGAATTCTTCGCACCCGAAGACCAACCTGCTAGCCCGGAGCTGTTCCTGGAAAAGCATAGGGAGCACATGCAGAAACTACGCCCAACAACGACTGCTCACCACGCCAAATCACGCTGTTTCATACTTAAGGATCTGTATACCTGCAGCCACGTTTTTCGCAGAGTTGACGCCGTCCGAAAGCCATTGGAGCCCCCCTACACAGGCCCCCATGAGGTATTACGCCGTCTCAACGACCGTGTATTTGTGATACGCATTAACGGTATCGAGAAAGCTGTGTCCGTCGACTGTCTTAAACCGGCGTTCGTGTTCAAACAGGATCAACATCAGCAGGACAACACGTTGGAGCCCATGGGTAACACCCTACTGTCAAACACTATGGACAGACCACTTCGAACATATGCCAGAAAACCACACAAATCGGTATCGTTCGCCGCCTCCACCGGCTAACTCTCTGAGAAGGGGGTACCTGTGGCGGCAATGCGGCAACTCAGCAAATTTGAATAAACGAAATGCTTGTATCGAAGTAGGCCGTGCGCCGCAGTCGCGCCGGCAAACAGTTATTAATTCCGATTGCGTCTGTTGAATAAAGAACTTGTTGAAACGTGCAAGCTCTCGTTTTATTTAATTTTATTTTTGTTAGAGGCAACCTGCCCTACAGATTTGTTTGAGGCAACAAGCCCTACAGGGCAGCACTTGGTGGCGCCATCAGCTGTTTGTGGAAAATTATAGTTATTTTTGAAGGAAAAAAGAAAAATTTTGCCTGGCAAAATCTTGCTGATGTTTTTATTGCCAAATGGGGCGTGTCGCGACGTTGGAAATCGTTGAGGGACAAGTTCGACAGCTTGAAGCGCAAGTCCAAGCTGGAACTTGCAGACGTATCGCACAGGTGGCGGCACAGCAGCGTTTGGAAATGTCAGTAGTGCAAAGCAGTGAAATTGTCCAATCGGCTGTTATATGTTATATTTGCCGCATTTTGCGACTCCGTACCTTCAAAAGCGTCTTCCAGTGCAGGAATATAAAAAACATGCCTATTTTCCATACCGAAAGATCTCGAATTCAAATTTAATTTCAAATTATAATTTCATAACCAGCTGTTTTTTGTTTGTAAACATATGCACCATTGGCACCCCTTCCACTTAAAGTTCACTTAAAAGTTTAACAGGAACTAAATTTTACCGGTAAGTTTTATCGGGCGAATAGCTTAATAAGCGGTTGAGAAAACGAAAATGCGTTTATTGGCTCGATAAAGTGAACTTTAAAGTTAAAGGTAAGTTGAGAAAACGGCCCTTACAGTTCTGCTGAAATATTGGGTCAAACAAATGTGCCACGCCCCTTATTCAACGCCCATCAAATTTTAGCAGTAGAAGTTTTTCTATGAGACGATGTCATACCAAATTTCAATGCTTTGCGACTTACAATTCTGAAGCTATTCCACTTAAAAGATTTGAGTTGTATGGGAGGTGCCACACCCCTTTGTTCAATACCCACCCCATTTCCTCTATCGAAGGACATGATCAAATAGTAAGTTCTTACCAAATTTAATTGATGTGTGACTTATGATCCCAAAGTTATTGTCTATAAATGTATTCTAGTGGTGCCACGCCCCGTTTTCCCGACTTTTTTTCCCTAAACCTTCGCGTAGCAATTACGACCAAATCCGCCGAAGAAAATATCCAGTTTGGTCCAGTCGTTTTCAAGTTTTAAGCAGCCGAACGAACCAAGATTCATTTTTATATATTGTAACGATAAGACAGTCTGTCGCCGTGCGAAGCAACCCCGTCGCTACGCGCCGTGCTATAATTCAATCTGGCAGCGACGGCCGCGATAATAAGGGAAACTTTTAGTCCACCCTGGCAATGATGACCGCGATAATAAGGGAAACTTTTAGTCCACTCTGGAATGTGCGAGAACCATCTGCGCGATAACCGGACAGGTATAAAAGGCAGCCGGGTACGGCGCAGCGAGTCAGTCTGATTTTGACTAGTGGAGGTGCCACACGGAGTAATTAAGCAAATAATTAGTAAAGTAAAGTAAGCAAAGTAAAGTGTGAAATTGGTGAAATAAAGTGATTGTTGGTTTTCATTGACTGCGTTTGAGAAATTAAGTGTGTTTTGTTTATTTTCAAATTACGCAATGCAGAGATACGTACTAGCCCACTAAAACTAGCATTCGTAACAATATATAGATGTATAATATATAGATTATGTTCAGAGCTTATTCCACGCCGGGATTTGTAAAAAGAAATTTACGTAGGTTTGGAGTCTGCTGGAGTACGCTTAAATAGCTAGAGCTTCTACTAAATACTGTTACGAAAATTAGTTCTGCAGGCTTATTTGTCTTTCTGGATTGTGCTCAAGAAAATTAAACACACTACAATTCTTAGAGTCAGTTAACAACCAGCAATCACTTTGTAAACAATTTAAAACTTTACTGTCTACACTTATTACTTATTGGACTGTTCCGTGTTTCACCTTTGCTTGCTAAAACAGCAAAGATGCTCGCGAGTCATCTTTGCGAATATTCTAGCGAAATTATCAGGCCTCTAAAAGTATGCTAACGAAAGTCGTATTCTAATTTACCTTCCTTGCACAATACCAAATATTCCCAGAAACAGAAGCATTATGCGTAGTTTCTGTAAATGGAAAGTACTCACCCATAACCTGCGCGTCAAAGATGGCCATCAGCAAAAAAAAAAATTACATCATATTTTACAGCTTTTCATGGGGATCAGGGTTTGGATCCACAAGGCAAAGCACCTGACTGCACGGATGTAGACGTGGTCCACATCTTCGGCTGCGATCCTTGTGGGTACCAGGCCAAGTGGACTCAACGCCTTCACGAAGGTTGCTTCTGGTGACCGGGCGGTCCCCGGGCGGCTGTTGAAGCCTGTCTTCTCAGCTGGCGAAGTTTGAGATGCGGAAATCCAGGAGCGTCTGACCCACAGTGGGCGGCTCCCTGGTCAGCGTCTGATCTCCATGTTAGGATCGGCTGTTTTCTTATCATCTTTTGGTGGCGTGATAGATGTCAAAGAAACGCCACAGGGGAAGGCGACCCCCTTCATCAAAACCATTCTGGAGGGCTCCCATAAGGACTCTTTTACGGTGCAGGGAGTCGGATCCCCAGTACCGGCGGTAGACAGTGGGCGAGCGGGCTGTCTGGCGTCGTTATCCAATGACCGCTTAGGCTGCGCAGCGGAACCCCAGGCTGCGCGGTCTACTAACGCTACTGGGAAGCAGGAGGCGCCCAAACCTGCCTTAAGCAGGCAAGGAGCGCAGGACACCACCGCTCAATTTCCGGGGTGGTGCCTCAGTTTCAGGGTCTTCGGCTCGACGTTGCTATAGAAGAGGGATCGACGATTCTCTCGCAAAATAGCGGCGTCGAGTCTGCTGACTCTGACATGGAGGCGGCACTCCTAGAGGAGACGGACGAACCTGCGGCCACCGGTTCCACTCCTGGAACGTCCTTGGCGGGGGAAAGTAAGGCGAGCAGTGCTGCGAAAAAAGCCAGAAATGGCTACCGGCGCTCACTTGCTTTCCTTCGCAAAGTGAACAAAGGTTCAGTACCCTTGTCTGACAAGGAGAAAGACCTAGTTAAGAAGCACCAGAAAATCGTTGCAAAATACGAAAAGAAGCAGGCGGCGATTTCTGGTGCTACGACATCGACTACTGCAGCAACGCCTGGAGACAGCGCCACTGCTGCACAGTCGACTAGTGGTACAGCAACGGCGGCAAAGCCTGGTATTAGGGCCACGGCCGCTACAGCTGTACGACCGGACAGAGGAGGGGCGGCGAAGCCTGGAAACAGTGCCACGGCTGCCTCGTCAGTACGGAAGGCTGATCAGAAGCCATCCACCTCGACAAAGCCCACTTCCACCGCAGTGGAAAAGGCGGTCAAACGGGGTAGATCGGGGGACGATCAGCCTACAGGGGAGGGGAAAAGGCTGAAACCCTCAGCGAGCTTCTCCTCTCCACAGGAGCTACAGATTGCCGTAGTGGACCGGAGCGATCCCGATGGGAAAATTCGTCCGGAAAACTGGCTCTCTGTTGAGGCGCGCATTCTGCGAGCGATGCTCGGGGCGGCGGACGACGAGATCGACTTCGACGGCGCTGGCTGGCAGAGGGGCGTAAAGATCGTCGGTTGTGGCAACAGGCAGTCACTTGACTTCCTGGTGCGCACGATCGGCGGTCTTGAGCCTCTCTGGCAGGGGGCAAAACTCGAGGTTATACCTCGCGACCGATTGCCTCTCCGACCTATCGTAACACTGTGGGTCCCCCCTCCAGTCATGGAGGATGCCGACACGTTGAAGCTGATAGGTCGGCAGAACAGCGGCCTTAACACTGGAGAGTGGAGAGTAATTTCCTCCACTACTAGCGAAAACGAGACGGGTAAGGACCTCGTGGTCGCTGTTGACCAACCGTCCTTTAGTCATCTACGAGACTCCTCTGGTATTGTCAAGTTCGGTTTGGGTTCCTTGAAAGCTCGTTTCCCCAATAAGGAGCGTGCCACACAGGGAAAGGCTGAAGGTAGTGCAGATAAACCTGCACCACTCTAATGCCGCCACCCACGATCTTATGCAATTCCTGGAGGAGGAGGAGGTTAACTTGGCCTTAATCCAGGAACCCTGGCTCGTCAGAGACAGTGTTTGTGGATTGGGGTCAAGTCAATTCAGAGTACTTCATTCGCGTGGTGAAGGTAAGATACGAGCCTGTATTGTTTATAGAAAGTACATTAATATGTTTCTCTTGTCTCAATACAGTACTGGTGACCTGTGTGTGGCTGCATGTGAGCGAATGGAGGGGCATGACCTTATCCTTTCGTCCGCATACATGCCATTCGAAGGAGAGGAACCACCGCCAAAGGAGGTCCGGGACCTTGTTGCGCACGCCCGATCACGGAGACTTGATCTCATCATCGGGTGTGACGCCAACGCTCATCACGTTCAGTGGGGAAGTTCCGGCACCAACAGCAGGGGTGAGTCCATTTTTGAGTTTCTTCTTAATTCTAACCTTATGCTATGTAATAGGGGCAATACGCCAACCTTCCATAACAGAGTTAGGGAAGAAGTTATAGATATAACCTTGGTTACCGACTCTAGTACCATCTCTGTGGGCGACTGGAAAGTACTGACGGAATGTTCGTTTTCGGACCACAACCGGATAGTCTTTTCCGTAGCCATGAAGGTGGGGAGTCCACCAGCCTATAGGAATCCGAGAAAGACTAACTGCCTAGATTCAGTGCACTAGTTTCCGAAAAACTGGCGTCGCGCAAGGCGACAGCTACCTTTGAAAGAAACCACATTGACAGGTCAGTTAGTCTTTTAACGAAAGTTCTTAATACATCTTTCAAGAAATCGTGTCCAAAAAGTCGAGCTCCACGGAAAACCAACGCAGTTTGGTGGACCCCAGAGCTAAGACAACTGAGGACAGATACTAGGCGTCTCTTTAATAAGGCTAAGCTTAGTCAAACTGAAGAAGACTGGGGAGCCTACAAGGCTAGCTTTAATAAGTTTAAGAAAACTATTAGGGCGGCCAAGCGGGATGATTGGAGGAATTACTGTGAATCCCTCGACAATGTTAACGAGGCCGCCAGACTCCGTAAGGTGCTAGCCGGGGTTTCACACACCCCTGGCAGCATCAGGAAATCTGATGGATCATGGACGGAGTCGAGGGAGGAACTTCTTGAGATCCTCATGAACACTCACTTTCCTGGATGCACGGATGTTGCTGAGGCGACCACGTCGCATAGGCAACAAACACCGCAACCGGATGGTCTAGTTCAGAGGATAATTAGCGAAGCCAAGGTGGCATGGGCAATTGACTCCTTCAGCCCGTATAAATCCCCGGGCCCTGATGGTGTCATTCCTGCTATGCTACAATGGTCTAAGGAGGCGGTGGTTAAGGTCGCTGAACTCTAAGGAGTACACGTTAGCCGCTTTCCTCGACATCGAGGGAGCCTTTAATAACGTTACCTTGGAGGCTATAATCAACGCACTTAGAAAGTTCGAAGTTCATGAGAAGGTGGTAAAGTGGACCAGTGACATGCTCAGTAGCAGAAGGGTCCACTCTAACCTAGGCCTGTGCTCAGTGAGGAAACTTACTACAAGGGGCACACCACAAGGGGGTGTTCTTTCGCCTCTGCTGTGGCTCCTTGTAGTAAATAGCATCCTCGAGATCTTCGAAACCAGGAGGCTACGAGTAGTAGCATATGCAGACGACGTCACTATCCTGATCCCTGGAAGATTCCTGTCCACAATCAGTGATCTCATGGAGTCTGCTCTAAAGGAACTTTCCAGGTGGGCAGAGCTTAACGGTCTAGGGGTTAATCCCTCTAAGACTGTTTTGGTACTGTTCACCCGGAAATACAAAATACCGAAGTTTGAGCTGCCTAAACTTGGCGGCACTACTCTCACCCTATCACCCGAGGCTAAATACCTTGGCACCATACTTGACTCCAAGCTCTCTTGGGGGCGCAATGTGGAAGAGCGGGTGACAGTGCCTGCTATGGGAATAGCAGGCACTGTCAAAAGCACCCCCCAGGCCGGGCTGGAGGTGATCTTGCACCTCCACCCGATTGAGTAGTTCATTAAGTGTTGCGCTGCTAAAGGCGCTCTCAGATTGAGGGAAGCCAACTTGTGGAGGCAACACGCTTATGGGCACTCTGGAATTCTAAAGTCTTTCGCGAAGCCGGATATCGGTTATCAGGTGGATTCCTGCACGGACTATCTGATCCCATACCTGGATTTCGACACGCGAGCACTAGCCTCATATCCCACAAGGGAGGAATGGGAGGTGACAGGTGCGATGAGAGACGCTTCTATCACCGTTTTCACCGACGGCTCCAAAATGGAGGAAGGTACTGGAGCTGGTCTCTACTCCGATGTACTGCAGACACGCATGTCATTCAGACTGCCGGACCTCTGCAGTATTTTCCAAGCAGAGATCTATGCAATTTGGAAGGCTGCCGAACTTATCCGTGACAGTGGGTTACCACCCACAGATGTCACAATTTTCGTGGATAGTCAGGCGGCGCTTAGGGCGCTGGAATCAGTTGTTGTGAAATCAAAGGTAGTGCAGAGGTGTCGTACCGCACTTCAAGGCATTGGGCACCACCAGGTCACTCTCTGTTGGGTTCCGGGCCACTCAGGAGTGGCAGGGAACGAAGCAGCGGACGAGATGGCAAGAAAAGGGGTGGCTTTGTCTGCCACCGAAGTGGATACCTCTGTGTTTCCTCCGATATCTGCCCTGTACATGTACATTGACAGGTTGACCAAAAAGGAAATTGAGTCGTCATGGCGTACCAGGACCGACTGCGGCACGGCACCTGCCGGGCACTGTGGCCCTCCCTCTCTTTGACGAAAACACGATTCGTACTATCCCTGAGTCGTACCTCTATTCGACAGCTCGTTGGAGTCATCACCGGACACTGCGCTATTGGATCTATGCTTACCAAATGGCGCCTCTCGTCCGGTGATGTCTGCCGTAGCTGTGGAGATGAAGAAGAAGTAGAAACGATACAACACTTCCTGTGCCATTGCCCGGCTCTGCAGGAACGCCGACTCCGCACCTTGGAGTCAAGGTTCCTGACAGACCTGGCTTGCGCAGCGAAAGTCGAAATCTCAAATCTGCTCTCCTTCATTAAGAGGTCGAACTGGTTTCCCCTTGACTGAGACTATTGGTTGGCTCCAGAACACCATAAGAAGGGATTCACAATGGGCCATTGTGGCCTCCGAGTGGAAGTGCGGTCCTGCCGCACACACCCTTCCCTACCTAACCTAACCTAACCTACAGCTTTTCATCAAGCAAGGCGAAAACGCTAGTCAGACGGCTGAAAATGCTAATAGAATTTACGTGTAGTAATAGTTTCGTCGATTCCGTCCGGGATATTTTTTTGTCAAAGATGCAACATGCCTGTCTAAGGTTTCGATAAAATCTGGATAAATCTTGGCAAGTAAACGCAGAAAAATCTCATAGACCGAATTTTCATCTTCGAATTGCTGCTGAGTCGCGTGAAACTTGACATATTTTAGAAGCGAATCATGACAGGTGGTGAAAACTCCGACCTGAACCGTCTGAAGGAAGCAAGCAGCGGCCAGCTTTGTCTAGTAGGACAACGCCAAACACATTGATAGTGACTTGCCAGAAGCTCCGGGAGCTCAGCTTGGGGATTCTTATGCTACCACCTTATAGTTCGGAGGTGGCACCAAGTGATTACCACGTATTCTTGTCCAAGGCGAATAATTTTGCAAGTCCAAAGTTGCCTCAAGAGAAATCGTCAATCCTAGTTTTTTGCCAAAAGGGACGAGGGGTTCTATGAGAGAAGAACAACAATAAAAATATCTTCAAAATGGTAACAAGTTACCGAAAGAAATAATAGCGACTTTATTGATCGCACCTTATATTTTTAAGTTAAGGAATTTTTGTATATCCGGAGGGCGTGCGCTCTTAATATCAGCATTCACACAACATTCACATTTTTAATTTACATTTTATGCACTTCTACGGATGCTTATATTTTAGGAATACTTAAACCAAAAGATGATATGCACGTACTCACAACACGTATGAATGTATTTATTCGCCCTCTTTTCTAGCACTTATGTACGCGAGCATTTTTGGAAACGTGTCAGCAATTATACAAAGACTTTATTCAGGTACTGCTCGGTATCATACCCAAATGCTTCGAGTGAGGGAATTTATTAGATTCCATCAGGTAATTTTGTATTGGTATAGTGATCGAAATTTAAAGTAAAGTAATTATTTCTGTCTTTGTTTTCAAATCAGATTCTGTCATTGTTTTCAAAATAAAAAAATGAAAAATATTTCTGTAAATGTTTTCAGATTCCAAATCCACTTAGACAACGTTTGGAAGAATATTTTCAACATGCATGGACATATACCAATGGAATTGATATGAACTCAGTACTAAAGGGATTTCCTGAATGCCTCCAAGCTGATATTTGCTTGCATTTAAACAGAAAATTATTAACTACATGTACAGCATTTTCTGGTGCAAGTCCAGGATGTTTACGGTAATAAATCTTTGATATTTTTATAGTAATAGATTTACCAGGTATGCGCCTATAACCGGTAACGACATCTAGCGGTAAATAGCCGAATATTTATAAACTTCGGAACCGTACCAAATGTCATGTTTACTTCTTCTGTCATATGTCTTGTCCTTTATGGTTGCAAGAATACATGTTTTTGTTGATCCTTAGAAAAGTTTGAAGTTTTAGGAAAAATACGAAATTAATAAACTGAATATTTAAGTTTAGAGAAGACAAGTATACACTTTGTTTTAATGGTATATCTTGACATAGTAAGGAAGAAAAGAAGAAGCAGAAAAAATTTGATAACTTTTTAATTTGACGTTTTCTTTCAATTTAGATACCTTTTTAAAAAAATGTTGGTTGAATTAAATGAAGAAATATTAAAATTTTCGTTATGCGTAAAAAGTTTTATGTTTAAATAATTATTACAGCCACAACGATGTAGTTGCTCTCATAGAAAAATACTCTAAAATATAGGGTCCGAGTATAAAAATTAAAAAATTTCTTATGGAATGTTGCATAGAAGCGTAAAACGTAAAATCTAAAATTTTAATTTTTCCCATTAAAAATCTGTACCGAAAGGGTTAACTGATACCTATCTAAAGCTGCCGCTTATTTCGGTAGAGGTGGCCAAGTTTTCTCGAAAATCCCCTTTTTCAGATTCAAAAGACGAATTTTTGTGTAACGGTTCATAAGAAGGTGTTGAAGGAGGTAAGGATGTCAGATATTTATCACGTCGCTTTTGCTCGTCAATGTTTCTAACGTAACCCTTTTCCACCTTTTTGGTCAGTTTTTTATCCACTCCAGCTAAGTGACCAGGCCGACCTTGCTCCCTCTGGTGCTGCAGGAGCATCTTATCTTCATTAATTTAAGCGCATCGGTACGCGCGAGGTCAAACAAATCATTTAAGTTTGAAATAAACTCTTGCAAACGCTGCTCAAACACTCCTTGAGTTTTATTTGCATTTTTTTTTTTTAAATCTCTCCCAACCTGGTACAACCACTAAGCAAATACATAAACACATAGAGGTGTCAACTCGCACAAATTTGCGTACGAGCGCAGTAGGTCCCATACGCACTTCGGCTATTCGAACATATTCGCGATGACTTCGGCAAACTTTTCAATTTGAAGTCAGCTTTCATAATTTCCTTTATGTCGATGTGGTCAGTCGCACATCAACTGTGCGCTGTGATGATGTTACTGCTGCTGTTATGCACCTTGCTTTCAGCGCAGCACGTCCCATACGCACTTCGGCTAGTCGAAAATATTCGCAAAATTGTGTGCGTTGCCTTCACACACAATGAAATAATCAACCACCAAAAAAGCCAACTAAAGCAACAACACAATTTCACTTGTTCGCGCTTATTTTTGTGTGTATACCTTTTTTCGTTGACGATCGCTTTCGCTTCAACAAATTTGCTGATGATGAAATTTCGCTTGATGGACATATGGATTTCTTGGTTGATTATTTGCAGGTTATATGAATTGGATAAAAACAATTCAACCCGCCTTTGTCCCAAATTGACAACAAAACATATTATAACGATAAGACAGTCTGTCGCTGTGCAAAGCAACCCTGTCGCTACGCGCCGTGCTATAATTCAATCTGGCAACGATGGCCGCGATAATAAGGGAAACTTTTAGTCCAACCTGGCAATGATGAAAACTTTTAGTTCAACCTGGCAATGATGGCTACTTTTAGTCCAACCTGGCAATGATGGCTCGCAGTCATCATGGAAACCTTTAGTCCACTCTGGAATGTGCGAGAACGATCTGCGCGATAACCGGACAGGTATAAAAGGCAGCCGGGTACGGCGCAGCGGGTCAGTCTGATTTTGACTAGTGAAGGTGCCACACGGAGTAATTAAGCAAATAATTAAGTGTAAAGACAGTGAAGTGTAAATCTGTGAAATAAAGTGATTGTTGGTTTTTATTAACTGCGTTGGGATAGTTAAAGTTGTCTTATTTTCAAATTGCACAATCCAGTGATACGTAACAGCCCACTAGACCTAGTATTCGTAACAATATTCATCCTAATTCATTTGAAAAAATGAAGGTTAAATACGCAACTCAAATATTTAGCAATACTGTACCCTCTTCTTCTTCTTGACTGGCACGACAGCCCGATTACGAGACTAAGGCCTAGCTACCCGCAACCAACCGTGTTGTGCGTGTGAATGTTTTTACAAGGTTGGAAGGGACCTACAGTTTTATGCCGATTCCGAACAGCGAGTTGAGAGCTTTTTCATAGGCAATTTTACTCTCAGAGGTTTGCCATTTCCTGCTGTATACTGTACCCGCAGCCACAAAATCTTTGGTTGAAAATGGCTGTTATAATGATTGCAAAGAAAAAGCTTTGTCCACAGCTATATTTATTGAAAAAATAAACAGACTTTTTGATTGTTTGAATAGCCATGATTTTTTTGATAAAAATCCTTTCTGATCAGCTCTTCGTGAGAATAACAATATCCAAAATTATTTGAAGGAAATGAAAAACTATTTCAAAAGTTGTCAGTGGTGAAATGGTACAGTTTTATCAATTACTTCCGTTTTGTCTCTTTCACAAGATATCTGGGCGGAAAAATCCAATTTTCTTTTATTATCAAGACTTAATTAAGACCAACTTGAGAATCTTTTTTATTTGGTAAGAAAAAAAGGAGTTACAAACAATAATCCTTCACTTTTTGAGTTTGACCATATTCTTACGATAATGATCTCAATGAAAATAGTAGCATTTAAGGCAGAACCATCAATTGTGAACCAACTGACGAAGGTTCATTTATAACAATTGACAATAATACCAGTTTGTTTGAAATTGACAATGAAACTCAAAATGCTATAAATCAAGAAAGAGTTCGGTGAAGAATTTTTCTTATCAAAGGATATATTTGATGCAGAGAAAGCGAATTCTTAAAATGCCTTAGGGAAAAATTAACATATGAGTGATGGTTCCCTTCGTTATTTCTCTGGTTTCATATTGATGCAAACTATTGAAAAATTTGACTGTCATAACTGCAAAAAGTCAATAAAAGATGGGGTTTGTCATTTACAAGGAAACGAAATGTTTATATTTTTCAAAAATTTTAACTAATTTAACAGTAGTTTAAAACTAAAAGCTCCAATCGACAAAAATATAAGAAATACTTAACCTCGTTAAAATATGGCGATATGTATATCAAATGAAAGAGGAAAAGCTCAAGAATTTAAATAAAATTGATTTTTTATCTATTTGTAAAAAAAGGACATGAAAAAGGTCCTTTGAAAATTTTAATCCTTTATATCCTTGAAAATTTATAACGAATTTTCTTGAAAAGTAGGTATGTTTAAACCCAAAATCTCCTTGATCACGTGTCAAAATTTCATTATTCTCGCTTCTTTGATTTAGTATCTTTTTTATTGTATTATTTAAGATACTGATACGCAAATAAATTAGAATATTTGTACTGCATTAGACTTGCAGCTCTCACCCTTTTTTTAATAACTTTCACACAAATAAAGTTAGAGTAATGAAATTTTGACACGTGATCAAAGAGATTTTGAGTTCTAACATACTTACTTTTCCAGAAAATTCGATATAAATTTTCAATGATATAAAGGATTAAAATTTTCAAAGGATCTTTTTCATATCCTTTTATTACAAACAGATAAAAAATCAGTTTTATTTAAATTCTTGAGCCTTTCCTCTTTCATCTGATATACATATCGCCATATTCTAGCTTGGTTAAGTATTTTTTATATTTTTTATATTTTGTATCCCCTTCAAAATTTGGATGTCCTTTTAAAAGGACAAAGGATGTAGAAATGAAAAAGTGAGTACGCAGTATTACTATGGTTGGTCTCTAGTTTCACGCCCATATGGATTTTTTCCAGTGTGAAAAATGCTGTCGCACGGTGTTATTCATAGCAGAACCGAAAGCCATGGAAATTCAATTTGCTTTTCATCTTGTGCAGTTGCTCGTATTGTTTTTAAGGCTTGCGCACGATGAAATTAGTGCACAAATAAACTCAAATTACTTCTGAACTAGTTAACATATTAAAAAGAAAAAAACGTTATATTAAAAGAAATTTAATTCATGTTTTTATACATTAACAAAATATTTTGTGTGATTAACTTTAAAACAAATTTTTGATTTTTTCCGAAATGCCTGACATTCGGCTTTTTATAGTGTTTTCAGGCATTTTTTTTGTTGATGATAGCCATATTTTGGAAAAAATAGTAGTGGTTTCAGCAATCTGTTTTGTGCCTTTCATGGTCCTTTTTACCAGAGTCCTATATCTTGCTATTGGTTTGAGCTCTGGGCAGTTAGGTGGATTCGCATATCTGGGTACAAATGTTACATTATTCTTTTCGTACCACTCAACTGCTGCTTTACTGTAATGGCATGCTGCCAAATCAGGCCAAAAGAAAGCAGAAACTGCGTGCTGTTTTATAAATGGCAACAGTCGTTTTTGCAGACACTCCCGGATATATATATCGGTGTTTATTGCCCCAGTTGTTACAAATGAACTGCTTCGTCTACCACAGCTACAGATTCCCTGCCACACCAAAACCTTGTTGGGGAATTTCGACTTCTTTTGGGTCTTATACTGCTCCTGGACGTTCCCTCTACGATCTGCAGCATAATAAGCCATACCTGGAAGTTGTGAAAAGTCACCCAGTGCATAGGTCTCATCGTCCATAATGCAGCAATCAAATTTCCATATGAAATCACGGTGCAATATTTTGGCTCCCTCTTTTGACTCGCTGTTCTTCTTCGAATTTCTATCTGGAACATTTTTTACCTTGTATGACTTCAGCCCTTCCTCCTTCTTAACTTTTCTAACAAATGTTTCAGAACATCCTACTTTTTCCGCCAGTTTTCTGCCTGATGTATTGGGATTTTTTGTTAAAAGAGCTATCACCTTCTTGCCCATGGCAGGGTTATTAAGCCCCTTCTTTTTGCCACTTCCTTGTTTCCTATTAATCGTCAGACGTTCATTGTATACTTTAATTACAGACTAAACGGTATTTCGCGAAACCCGTGCTTTTCGAGCAATTGTTTTGAAAGTTAAATTAGGATTTTCATTGCACAGTCTAATAATTTTTTCACGCACTTCTATTTCACTGCTCATTTTAAAGGCAAAAACTATCGAATGGTCTCAAAATTTTACATGAGGACCAAGTCATGTTTAACAAAGCTATTTTGATGTGGAAAAAATTTCAAATTTGAACTAGGAGAACACTAGGAGTTAAAACGTATGCACTAATTTCATCGTGCGCAAACCTTATTCGCCTCAGCGCATACACAAGCACCACGCACATTTATTTTCACACGGACACACACCCTTGCATATTCGAATTTGCAAACGGTACGCCGCGGCACGCCGTCTCGTGCCCGGCAGCACAGCACAGCTCGCAATTGATGTTCCTTGTCGAACATCCCACAAAGAATGAAGGTGAACTTCGAAAATTGAAGTTTGCCGAAGCCAGCGACAAAACTTCGTAAAGCCGAAGTACTGTGCTAGATTTGCGTGACCGAAAAATTTTGTACTGCGTGGTACCTCTATGTGTTTATTTGCTTAGTGGCACAACTTAACTAGTGTTTTAACCCTTTCGGTACTTTTTTTTGTTTGTAACTTTAAAAATTATTCTTTTCCATTTTATTACTGTTTAAGCCCACATAATGAATAATCAAAAGTCATTTTTTAAAATATTGTTTGAAAAAGTGGTTTTTGCGCATCATGCCATATGGCTTAGTATGTAATAAAAAAAATCGTACAGCACTAGTGAACTATATTTCGGATCTAACTTTTTTAATCGCACGAATACATAAAACCCGCTATAACTCCAAAATATTGTAACGATAAGACAGTCTGTCGCTGTGCAAAGCAACCCTGTCGCTACGCGCCGTGCTATAATTCAATCTGGCAACGACGGCCGCGATAATAAGGGAAACTTTTAGTCCAACCTGGCAATGATGGGAACTTTTAGTCCAACCTGGCAATGATGGAAACTTTTAGTCCAACCTGGTAATGATGGCTACTTTTAGTCCAACCTGGCAAGGATGGTCGCGATCATCATGGAAACCGTTATGGCCAAACTCCATAAAGCGCGTTTCAGGCGTATCGTGGTTTTTGGCGTTTCTCGTGTTTCGAGAAAAAGTTGAATCAGTGTATTTGTATGAAGCACACTCCATGACTACGCCCGAAACGCGGCAAAAGTTGCACTATTTTCAACTTTCTCTGGCGTTTCTCACTTAACGACGTCAAACAGCTGACAGAGCTCCTAAAGATGTCATACATTATGTGGTTAAATGGTAATGCCGATAATATGTTATCGCAAAAGTCGAATGCATTTTTTTATACGAAAGCTATTAAATACATTTAATAAACATTTGAAATTCAATATTTTAACATAGAATGTGGAGAAATTCCTAAAAATTAGTATAATTCTTTGACAGACGAAACTTAGTCTTCGCTGTATTGGAAATTCGATAGATGATTCGTTGTCGATCGAATTTTGCTCATCCCTGAGAAATAAATTGCTACAAATTGAATTCAACTGAATTTTTTTTTATTTTTTGCAATGTTCGATATGCATTTAATGTGTTTAAAATGAAATCAGTAAATTCTATAAAGTCTATAACGTCGTATAGCAATTTCATTTCGTTGTTTTTCACAATTCACAACGAAATCAATCACCAGTTTGCCAATTAAAAATTAGCATCAACTGACGTAGGAAGAAGAAGCTGACGCGTGAAACGCGCTTTATGGAGTTTGACCATTTGCAACGCGAATAACGCGAGAAACGCCATAACACGACAAACCCCGAACGCCTGAAACGCGCTTTATGGAGTTTGGCCATTAATCCAGTCTGGAATGTGCGAGAACGATCTGCGCGATGGTCGGACAGGTATAAAAGGCAGCTGGGTGCGGCGCAGCAGTCAGTCTAATTCTGACTAGTGAAGGTGCCACACGGAGTAATTAAGCAAATAATTAAGCGCAAAGACAGTAAAGTGTGAAATTGGTGAAATAAAGTGATTGTTGGTTTTCATTGACTGCGTTTGGATAATTAAAGTTGTTTTATCTTCAAATTGCACAATCCAGTGATACGTACATGCCCACTAGAACTAGCATTCGTAACATTTGGTGTCAGAAGTGGGATTGTGGAAAATTGAAAATAAATAAAATTATAAAAGCACGGACATGGTTAAACTCGAGCTGCTGAAGGTGGACCAGCTGAAGAAGGAATTTGCCGACAGCTGGCGGAAAGGTGGAATTGCAGTTGCGCTTGCGAGAAGCATGTGAGGCACGAGGCGTCGATTGGACTGTGCACGAGTTCGCACGCACTGGAGGCGTCGGCCAAGTTGGAGGAGTCGCCTGCTGGTGCTGCTTCGCTACAGAGTACAGCTGCAGCAGCTGCGCCAATACAAGCGTTGGACATGAGCCAACTAATGGCTGCACTCAAAGGCATATCGGCGCAAATGGAAACGGCGAATCGAGAAATGGCAGCGAAGCTAGAAACAACGAATCGAGAAATGGCAGCGAAGCTGGGAACTACGAATCTCGAAATTTCGGCAAGAGTCGAGACTGCAAATCGAGAAATGTCAGCGAAGCTGGAAACTACGAATCTCGAAATTTCGGCAAAAAGTCGAGACTGCAAATCGAGAAATGGCGGAAAATTCTGCGCGCATAGAACAGAAGGTGGAGGAAATTTCCAATAGGCTGAACGTGAAAGTTGAGCATCTCGAGACGCGAATGGACAATTGGGACAAACGAGTTGACGAAATGGGTGAATCCCTGAACAGTCGAGTTGACAACCTGGATGAGTCCTTGAACAAACGAGTTGACAGTCTGGAAGATTCGATGCACAGAAAGATAGACGAACGGCTTCGAGAGGTACAGCCACGAGAATGTTTGCCACCGGTTCAGGACGGTTTTGCCGCCAGAACAGAAGTGCCTACTTATGATGGTGCTGCGCCGTTCGATACGTTTAAATTGCAATTCGACGTGGCTGCTTTGGAAAATCAGTGGATAGATATCAGGAAAGGTCGGAGGGTGGCACTGGCGCTTAAAGGTCCTGCGGCTGAGGTAATCAAATCAGTTCCAGAATGTTTAAGAAGTGATTACGGTGCCATCATGAGAGCGTTAGCAGCGAAGTATAGCGACGAGCACAACCATGCGCTATACTACTGTGAGCTGAAGAACCGCAAGCAAAGAGCCAACGAGGCGCTGCAGACATATGCAGCAGACATTGAGCGGCTCGGACAGTTGTGCTACCCAAAATTAGGTGCTGATGATCTCGAGAGGATAAAGATTGAGTCCTTTATTGAAGGTCTTCATGATCCAGAAAAACGTCGCAGTGCGATGATGATGGGCAAGCCGATATTTAATGAGACGGTGACCGGCGCGATGACATATGAAGCGGCATGGATTGGGAGCACTTGGTATGCACCTGCAAGGATACGCCAGATTCAGGCGGACAACGACATTTCGATCCAGGCCATAAGCTCTGAGATACCGGGCAGGCCATGGGTGGTCTCCTCTAAAGTTGTTTGCTGGGTATGTGGCAAGCAGGGCCACATATCACGAGACTGCCGCCAACGGAAGAGGCGTTCCCGTTCCCGATCGCAATCGCCTGAAGCGAGGAATACTGACAATCGAGGCCCAGCAAACAAGCGCAGGGCTGAGGACGGCGAGTCGTTAAACTAAAACGGGTCAACCCAAAGGGGCGTGAGCTGATCCCCACAATCTGCCGCCCCACCGTCGTTGTCTCATAGCTGAAGCGACAGCCCAGCAGCTTGACAATTGAAGGAAGGATAGATGGAAAGTTGTTCGTGTTGACACTGTATACTGGAGTGTCATATTCGATCATAAAAAGGAAGCTGCTGAAGAACTGGGAACCGCTGCATGGCATACAGCTGCGGACTGCGACTGGCGAGCGCGCGCCGGTGAGAGGGAAAGTTACAAAAACGATTGCTATCGGCACCAGTAGCCTGGAACATAAGTTCATCGTCGCAGATGTAATGGAGGACGTGATTATCGGCGTGGATTTCATGATTCGGCACGGTTTTACGCTGGACCTGAAGGAAAATGTGCTGAGATATGCCAACGTTGAATTCCCGCTGCACACCGGCTATTAGCGAAGCGTGGCGGTAAGGAAGGTTGTATCGTGTCAACACAGGAGGATACCAGCGAATTCTGAGGCGATTGTGTGGGCAAAGGTAGACGAGGACGATGGGACGAGTCGGCTGTGGGTTGTAGAAGCACCGAAACAAGGACACGACAACATCATCATCGGACGTACATTGGTGGAACCTAAAAATGGCAGAATACCAGTCAGAATACTGAACCCCTGAATGCAACCAGATATGTCGGGAAAGATGAGGTAATTGGCGAGTGTAAGGAAGCTGTAGCAGTGGTCAATTGCGAGAGTAGCCCGCCTGGCGGTAATAAGAAGAGCGGTTTTAACATGGACGCCATACCGCAGGAGAACCAGTGGAGCAGCGAGTTGACGGCCAAGCAGAAACAGAAGGCGAGGTCTCTCCTGCAGCACTATGGGTCAATATTTGCGGCAGAAGCAGGCGGAAGAACAGCCATAGTGAAGCACAACATCGACACCGGAAGTGCAAAACCGATTCGCCTCTGGCCAAGAGGGAAGAGGTCATAAATTTGATCGAAAACATGCGTAAAGAAAAGGTCATAGAGCATTCTTCAGGCCCCTGGTGCTCGCCGGTCGTGCTAGTCAAGAAAACGGATGGCAGTACGCGATTTTGTGTGGATTATCGGAAGCTCAATGACGTGACCAAGAAGGACAGTTATCCACTACCTCGGATCGATGACACCCTGGACACGCCGTCAGGCACACAGCGGTTTTCCACGCTTGACTTACGCAGCGGCTATTGGCAGGTAGAGCTTGCAGAAAAGGACAAGGAGAAAACGGCTTTTAGTGTTGGCGATGGTTTGTGGCAGTTCACCGTCATGCCGTTTGGACTCTGCAACAACCAGCAACATTTGAGCGGCTAATGGAACTTGTGCTAAAAGGGCTGCATTGGCGGACGTGTCTGGTGTACCTCGACGACATAATCGTGACGAAACTTCGACGACCACCTGGGAAAGCTAAAGGAAGTATTCGAGCGGATACGAGAAGCCGGGCTTAAACTCAACCCAAAGAAGTGCTCGCTGTTCCAAAGGAGGTCTAGTATCTGGGTCATATGGTTTCCGCCCGCGGAGTACATACGGATGAAGGCAAAATCACGGCGGTGAAGGAGTGGCCTCGGCCACGCAATCTACACGAACTCCGCAGTTTCCTGGGCCTGTGCACATACTACCGCCGATTTGTTCCGGGATTCGCGAACATAGCCAGCAGTTTGCACAAACTGACGAAAAAGAGCCAAGCTTTCGAGTGGCACGAGGAGCAGGAACAGGCTTTTGCACGTCTGAAGGAAAAACTGTGCAGTGCTCCAATTCTGGCCTTCCCCGTGCCTGGGGAGATGTTTGTGCTGGATATAGATGCAAGCGGGAATAGTATTGGCGGTGTGCTATCACAGATAATAGACGGCCAGGAACAAGTGATAGCGTACTACAGTAGGGTTCTATCGAAACCGGAACGCAACTACTGTGTGACACGGAGAGAACTGCTGGCGGTATTGGACTGCGTAAAACACTTCCACAAATGTCTGTATGGACAAAGGTTTCGCCTGCGCACAGATCATGCGGCATTGAGATGGCTCCTGAACTTTAAGGATCCTGAAGGGCAATTGGCGCGGTGGATCGAGCGACTGCAGAGCTACGACTACCCGATAGAGCATCGCAAGGGCAGTAGCCATGGAAATGCCGATGCCTTGTCCCGCCGTCCGTGCAAAGTCGAATGCAGGCAGTGCTCGCGAGCCGAAAGCAAAGAACAGATAGTGGACGTCCGGTTGGTAAGCGTTATGCCAGAGGAAGAGTGGTCTGCGGAGAGGCTACAACAGGAGGATGCGGATCTTGCAAAAATCGTTGAAAGCAAGGAGCAAGGCGCACGTCCAGACTGGCAGGAGGTGGCCGGTGAAAGCCCGATCGCTAATGCTTACTGGGCACAGTGGAAAAGTCTGCGGCTGAAGGAAGGATGCCTGTACCGCGAATGGGAGAGTACGGATGGTCGGACAAGCAACTCCCTAATGGTAGTGCCGAAATGCAGAATCAATGAGGTCATCGAGGCATACCATAACGACTCCAGTGGAGGGCACCTGGGCATCACCAAAACCGTCGCCAAAATAAAAAGACGATTCTACTGGGTAGGATGTCAGGAGTCTGTAGCCGAGTGGATTAAGACCTGCGACCGATGTTCAGCCGCGAAAGGGCCGACAAGAAAATCTCGAGGCCGTATGCAGCAGTACAACGTGGGAGCGCCCTTCGAGCGGATTGCAATGGACGTTGCCGGCCCATTCCAGGCAACAAATATGTGCTGGTGGTAATGGATTATTTCAGCAAATGGCCCGAAGTGTACCCTATTCCTAACCAGGAGGCCACTACGATCTCGGAAAAGCTGGTAAACAACTGGGTAGCCAGGTTCGGAGTTCCGTTGGAGTTGCACTCAGATCAAGGCCGGAATTTCGAGTCTGCGGTATTCAAGGAGGTGTGTGAGCTACTGGGGATAAAGAAAACTCGTACCACGCCTTTGCACCCACAGTCCGACGGCATGGTGGAACGCTTTAACCGGACACTGGAGGAATACCTCCAGAAAGGCAGGAATCAAAAGGATTGGGACACGCATATCCCCCTGTTCCTGATGGCGTATGCCCGAGCAGTGCTCGGCACGGAGTTGCGGTTACCCGCTGTCGTGAAGTTCGGGGTAGTCAGCACAACGGGAGGCGCTAAGACGGACTACGTGGTCAATAAGCGGGCGGAACTGGAGGAAATTCACCAGTTTATAAGGAGCCCCACCAAACTGGTCAGCGATAAGGCGAAAGCCAGATATGATCTACGGGCCAACTCAGCAGGGTTCCAAGAAGGCGATCTGGTAATGCTCTACAACCCGCAGCGGAGGAAAGGTTTGTCTCCAAAACTTCAAGCGTCATGGGAAGGACCTTACGAAGTCGTGACTAGGATTAACGACGTGGTATACAGGATTCAACGTTGCAGCAATAGAGGCGCTAAGCTGAAGGTAGTCATTTGGGGCGCCTGGCGCCTTATCACAGCGGAGCCTCTGCACTTGTTCGGGACGAACAAATCTAAGTGGTGCGCAGTGTAACGATAAGACAGTCTGTCGCTGTGCAAAGCAACCCTGTCGCTACGCGCCGTGCTATAATTCAATCTGGCACCGACGGCCGCCAAAAAGGGAAACTTTTAGTCCAATCTGGCAATGATGGCTACTTTAAGTCCAACCTGGCAATGATGGAAACTTTTAGTCCAACCTGGTAATGATGGCTTACTTTTAGTCCAACCTGGCAAGGATGGTCGCGATCATCATGGAAACCGTTAGTCTACTCTGGAATGTGCGAGAAAGATCTGCGCGATAGCCGGACAGGTATAAAAGGCAGCCGGGTGCGGCGCAGCAGTCAGTCTGATTTTGACTAGTGAAGGTGCCACACGGAGTAATTAAGCAAATAATTAAGTGTAAAGACAGTAAAGTGTGAAATTGGTGAAATAAAGTGATTATTGGTTTTCATTGAATGCGTTTGGATAATTTAATTTGTTTTATCTTCAAATTGCACAATCCAGTGATACGTACTAGCCCACTAGAACTAGCATTCGTAACAATATATATTTTTATTTCGAAGCGTTCGCGCCAATACTATAGGTAATACCTTAAAGATGAAGATGAAGGGAATCACAATGGGCCCAACAGGGCCTCCGAGTGAAAGTACAAAAAAACACTTCTGTTCTTTAACCTAACCTAACCTAACCTAACCTTAAAGACAATATTTATATCTAAACTCTGAAAATTATCTAATCTAAAATAAAAGTTTAATCCAGCTATAGCAAGATAGAGACCGTTACATGTGTTTGTTTTTACTGTGCCGACATTTGCTAGCTCTCAATAGACAAAAGATGGTAAACTCTTCGCATGACATTCGAATATACGTTAGATATCTTAGTAGATAATGTCTTCAGAGGGCATGGAATTTATGTCTCATAATTTCAATGCTTTTTCTTTGTAGAGCCTTATCACTAAGATTTAAAACTACTCATGCGCCACCAGGAGATGTTTTAGTCCATAAGGGAGATGTCCTTACGTCTATATTTTTTATAGCAAGAGGATCTATAGAAATACATAGAGAAAATAACGCGGCTGTAATTTTGGGTAAGTTATCTATCTATCTATCTATCTATCTATCTATCTATCTATCTATCTATCTATCTATCTATCTATCTATCTATCTATCTATCTATCTATCTATCTTTCTTTCTATCTATCTATCTTTCTTTCTATCTATCTATCTATCTATCTATCTATCTATATATCTATCTATCTTTTGTTTTTTTTTTTTTAATTGAGGTGGAAAGCATCGAAAGCCACCCAGTCAGTGTGAGACTTTAACCCACTAAAACCCCCTCACTGTCCGACGGTTAATACCCCCTGGGATACCGGTAGGTAATTACGTCAAGGAGGTCGTTATGAGCACCACTGCTCAAGCGTCTGTCTGTCTGTCAATTTGTAAGTCAGTAGTCTTCGTTGTTTCGTCTATGTTTCGGAACATAACGACCGTCGCAAACTTGCACGCTGCATCACATTTATGTTTCGCTGCGCACATTTCGGTAACCACTGCTAAATGATCTTGTAAGTTCCGCTCGCGCATTTTCAAAGCGAATGCAGTGGAAGAGAACGTGTTCAGCATCCTCTTGCTCTCCATGGCAGATGGGGCAAAGTGGGGTATCCGCCAAACCGAATCGATGGAGGTAGTACAGAAAGCACCCATGTCCGCTCAGTAGTTGCGTCAGATGGAAGTCCAAGTCTCCATGCTTACGTTGCATCCATACCTCTACTTGGGGGATTAACTTGTATGTCCAGCGCCCTTTATTGGTTTGCTCCCATCTTTGTTGCCACTCGTTAAGTGAATGCCTTCGCTGCTCTAATCTCTCCTGTTGCGTCGGTTTTACAACTTGCCTTGTGTACAGTCGCTGCATCTCACGAGCACGGATGTCCAAGGGCATCGAACCCGCTAAGACACAGGTTGCCTCTTCGGACACAGTTCGGTATGCACAAGCCACTCGTAGCGCGCCAAGTCTGTATGCCTGTCTCGCTCCCCGTAGCTGGCTGCTTCGTATTCCTGCCCATATGGGTGCAGCATACAGAATAATTGAGTCCACGACTGTGGAGAGCAATTTCCTTCTGGCGCCCTGTGGGCCTCCAATATTAGGGAGTATACGAGTGAGCGCATTGTGTACAGCTCCGGCCTTAGTACTAACTGCCGTTAGGTGGTCTCGAAAGTTTATGCGTGAGTCGATGATGACCCCAAGATATTTGATGGCTGGCTTTGATTGGATGTCGTGTCAACCGATATTGACCGCCATGTGTTAATTTCGTCTTCGCGCGCTCATCAACACCGCCTACGTTTTTTGTGCTGCCAATTCTGCGATGTTCAGCCAGCGCTGTATTCTAACCACCGCGTCGTTGCATGTCAGCTCCACGTCCCTGATTTGCTTTCCTGTGACCACGAGTGCTATGTCATCACTGTATCCGATTAAAGTGGCATCTGCTGGTAGATCTAGTTTCAGGACTCCGTCATACATGGCATTCCAGAGAGTTGGGCCCAACACGGAGCCTTGTGGGACACCACCAGTCACTTCGTACTTTTTTGGGAGACAGTCTGTCACAGAAGTAGCTGCGGATCATGCGCCTCAGGTACAACGGGACGCCAAAGGTTTCTAATGCCATCAGGGTCCTCGCCCAATTGGCAGAATTGAAGGCATTCCTAATGTCCAAAGTAACGACGGCGCAATACCTCATGGTTCCAGAAGCGCCACCTGTTCCACATGTTGCTTTCTTAGCTATGCCCATTATCATGCTTATGGCATCCATCGTTGATTCCGCTCGCCTAAACCCAAACTGTTGGTCGGAGAGTCCTTCTGCTCCTTCTAGGTACTCCTGCAGACGATCACATATGATTTTTTCCAGAATCTTGCCTGTGGTATCCCAGAGACATAGTGGTCTGTTTGCTGACGGTTCATCCGGCGCCTTGCCGGGTTTCAGCAATAGGATCAACCGTTGCCGCTTCCAGCAATTTGGAAATATTCCCTCTCTGATGCACGAGCTATAGAGATCCGCGAATACATCAGGTCTCGAGCGAATCGCGGCCTTGAGCGCTGCGTTTGGCACCCCATCCGGTCCTGGGGCCTTTCTATCGCTGATCCTTCCAATGATGCTTAGTACTTCCTCCGTTGTTACATCGTTTGTCTCCGGTACATCTACACTGTTACTTACGCTGACATTGCCCATTCTTTCCTGTTGTGGGAAGAGCGAAGTAACGACCTTCTTCAGTAAAATTGGGCATGTAGGTTGGGGAGCTCTTGGGGCTTTCACCTTACTCATCACCGTTTTGTAGGCTTGCCCCCATAGATCGACATCAGCACTGTCGCATAATTCCCTGAAGCATCGATTTTTACTGGCTTTTATTGCCTTTTTAAGCGCTAGCCTGCAAGCATGAAAGTTCGCTTGTTTCTCGCCGAAATCTTGTCTTCGTCGCGCTCTCTGAGCCTTTCTGCGCGCTTTTATGCAGTTTTTTCGTAGATCGGCTATTTCTTCGGTCCACCAGTACGCCGCTTGTCTGTTGACCTTGCCACTTCGCCTCGGCATCGCTGCATCGCACGCCTCTGCCAGCCTTTTCGCTACCTGTGTAGCTTTGGATTCTGCCGTACCGTCGTCAAACAAGGCCTCGCTCCAAACCACCTCAAAGGATTCTGCATCGAAAGCGCTCCTCTTCCATGAGATCTTCTGCACCTTCTGTACATGTGTATTCCATTTTTGCCTTATAGCCACATCAATAATGATGGCGTGGTGATCACTATGTGTGTAAACCTTGGACACTTCCCTCTTAGAATGCTTTGCTATCGATCTATCTGCATAAGTTAGGTCTAAGATCGATCGTCCTCTCTCTGACTCAAATGTGTAGTGACCTGGTTCATTAAGAAGCACTAGGTCAATCGAAGCGAAAGGGGTAGTCCCTTCCTCGCGGGTTTGTGTGCTTAGATTAGATTAGATTTGGGATTCGGTCAACACTTGCCCGAGACACTACGTCCCAGTAGTGAACTATTGTGTCATGTCCCTCTACGTTACTGGAGGAGTTCGTGTCCTCCAATGTTATATAGGAACTCCTTTAGTTTCCTTAGATTCATTTCAGACGAATCTCTCGTCTGTATTACCTCCTTCCCTAATATTCGCTTTCTTGCGTGTATTAGGGCAGGGCATTCAGTTATAATATGTACAGAAGTCTCTTCCTCTTCCATACAAAACAGAGCTGTTAAAGAATTCAATCATTTGCGAATAATTAGTCAGTTGATTTTTTGGCAAAAAAGTGCATTCATTTTTTGTATTCAATGAATAAGAATAAAAAAATGAAGTCATTATTCAGACTAAAAATTTATGAATAATTATTCATTTTTACATTCATTTTTCGCTAGTCATTTGATTGCAATCATTTGATTGCAATATCAAAATGAAGTCAATTGAAGTCATTTGAAGTCATCTGAAGTGATTTGAAGCAAAGAAAATAAACATACAGAATGCGCATGTCATACAAGCACAAATTTTGTATGGCGGGTTCTAACATTGGAACGCGCGCTCTGCTCGCACGGATCACGTATGTGGTGAGAGCGTTGCTTTACAAGCGAGAACGTAGTTTTATGTGTTGCGCTCTTTGGTTGCGCTCACAGCAGCGAGTGTGCGTTAGCACATTGTTGTGGCAGCGATTGAATCGCTGGTTGTGGCGTGAAATGATTGCAAGGTGAAGACGAACGCTGTTGTTGTTATTGTTGCGCTGGCGAAAAGCTGAAATTGTAAAACGATTTCTGATTTCTGGCTGGCTTTTGTTCTTCTTCTACAAGCCTGAACGGCGTCGCATATTGCTCCTGAACTTATTGCAGACAGTAGTGTGCGCAAAATCATAGAAAAGAAAATAAAATATGGTTGGCGTGACGACTTATGTGGTCGCTACAAACAAAGTTCCTGAAGAATTTATCAAAAAAGTAGACCTAATATTTGATTGCATGAACAGGGCAATCGGATAATTGCTTTAGATCGGCTTTACAATTAAATAATGAGTCGTACAAATTTATAAAGATTTTTTTAATTATTTGAAAGATGTTAAATGTATGGATGATTCAAGTTGTATTTTTAGAACTAAAATCTGTTTTTTAATCACTGATAAAATTAAGCAATAACCCACATAAATGGTTTATAACAAACAAGTTGTTTAACCAAGATAAATTAGAAAATACTTTTGCGATTTTGGGAAAAAATTCAAGTAGTACTCGGTCATTTCGGTAATTTCGAAGATACACAGGATTCCATGAATCAAAACCTACTACATGCTGAGACAGACGAAACTGTATTTTTATTATTTTATTTCAGCAGTAATTACAACAATTATTACAACAAATTATTTTGTAGATAAAAACTTCGACAATCGAGTAAAAATTAACATAGATAATAATTGTGGCATATGTTTCCAAAAACTAAGAAATGATAACCTTTTCACTGCGCTAAGTGAAACATTTTCCATAAAAATTATCAATCGGTTACAGACATTTGCTACCTATTTGCTCCTTCAGATTTCCTGATGAATGCTGTGACAGTAAATTAAAAAAAGGAAGTTCCAAATGATGCAAAACATAAACAATAAAAAAAACAACAAAAGAAGAGCTGTTTACATTTTTCTCGAGCTGTGTATACATAAAAACTACAACAACAACAACAAACAATGGCGTCGTTGAAGCGACGATCATTGCGCTGGCTGGTGTTGCTGTGAGAAATTTGCACAAAAAATTATTGAGTGACCAAAACAACCACCAACGCCTCAAAGTACACAGGAGAAGCGGTACTTTCACTTCATGTGTGTTTGTTGTAGCGCGTGCTTCAGTTCGCACAGTCAATGAACGTAAACTGAAGCGCTTGCTCTCCTGCTGGCACCACTCTTTCCCGTTTGTGGCTTCCCCCCGCTCTATGAAGCTCGCAAACAAAAATTTGAATTTTTGAGCTCAGATGCGCCTTCTATACACTTCATATTCTTTGTTTGAAGTCATCTGCAGTTAAGCTAAAGCCAGCAACCCTAAGGGCCACTTTTTCAGTGCGAGTTTAAACCCAGTTCAATCGGAGTTTGCTTGAACTTGGTTTAAATTTGAACTAAGTTTAAACGACAAAGCAGTTTTTCAGTGCTAGTTTAACTTGAGCAAATATTTGTCATTTGAGTATGGCAATACTGGCAACATTTTATCTAGCTAATAATTTTCCTTTGTTTTGATTGTCATTCGTAAATAAATTCTTTGCGCTCAAATAATGTATTTAAGTAATTAAAAAATTCAACATTTTTCGTCTCGGGAAATCGAATGTCTTCTTGCACTTTTGAAAAGAAATATAAAAGTGCTCGAGTGCAAGAAGGACCGCGTGAGTACCGAGGAAAAACTAACCAAATAGAAAGAAGTTGAGGACGATTTCGATTCAAAATTTGTTGATAAGTTCCGGTGCGCGAAAACGTTGCGCACAAGGTATAAGAATCTAAAATAGTGCAAAAAAAGAATTTCGCTCACGACAGGCAAGAGCTGACCAAAACCAAAAATAAATGAACTGTCAGAAGCTGTTGACAGTTTAAACTTATTTTAACCGTGGTTGGGCGTTTAAACTGAGTTTTAACTTCAGTCAAGTTTGACTGAAAAATTCGATTTTGCGTTTAAACTAAGTTTAAACTAGAAACTGAGTTAAACTCGCACTGAAAAATTGACCCTAAGTCAATTCACTTTATGCTTGACATAAGTCTTCATCGATAACAATGCTGAATCGCTATCCAGCAATTAAAAAAGTGTATTTAAAATATAACACACCGTTACCTTCTTCAGCTGCCGTGATACGGTTATTTTCGTTTGCAACACTATTAACCCGGCATCGGTGTGGTGGGGTATACCATACCCCAGAGGTTGTATTTTTGTAAATAATACGGATATCAGTTTTCTTATATTTGTTATTTTCTTTTACAAATTGCTGGCACATGAAATGTTTTTGAATTTTTTTTACGTAAAATTAAATGAAGAATAATATATAATTGCTGTCTTTTATATTTGTGTTGTTTCGTGAGGTTGCTGCTATATAAAGTTTTGGCGTATGTCATACCCCACCACACCAATAACGTAATTTTTTTTCACCACACCAACGCCGGGTTAAATACGCCTCGTCGAGGTTCCCTTTCGGACACAATTTCAAAATATTATTATTGTTGAAAGTAAATCATGTCATTGAAATGAATTTACTTTCATTTGATTGCTACCTTTTGTTAGAATGAATTATTTTAATTTTAATTTTGTTAATATATTAAATATTTTTCAAAAAGCGCTGATCTTAATTTAGTGACTTCACTGAAAAATGAAGTCATTAAGTGACTTCACCAAATGACTAATTAGTCAGAATAACAGAAATGACTTCAGACTTCAAATTTTTAGTCTTTAGTCAAAACGTTAGTCAAAGACTGCAGTCAAAAATTGAAGTCATTGACTGTGACTTCAACTGATTTAATTCGCATTTGATTGCATTCTTTAACAGCTCTGATACAAAATCTGCAAAGCTCGCTGTCCGTTAGTCCCAGACGCGCGCTATGCATATTTAGCAGACAGTGTCCACTTAGCATCCCCGTCATGACCTTGAGCTCCTTTCTGCTAAGGTCAATTAGGAACCTTGATTTCCTTTCCGAGTAGGCTGGAAAGAAAAGCTTGGATCATCGTTGCCCCATTGTGTTCGACTATTTGTGGTTTGCTCGATTAATGAATTCCTGTTTAACACAATGTCTGTAATGAGACTTGCTAACACCTATGATTGGTTAAGGTCCGTAGGGCCAGCTAGCAGCCCCATCCTTTGCCAATCTGTCCGCTTCCTCATTACCATCGTGCTCACAGTGCGCAGGGATCCAGTGTACTATCACTTGGTTTTCCCTTGAGAGATTCTGGAGAGTCAAATGTCATCGAGCCCAGGGCCTTGATTGCCGCCTGTCTGTCTGACATTATGATTATCCTTTTCCTTCTAACATTGAGTGTTAGTAATTTCCTGGCACACATACTTATGGCAAAGACCTCAGCCTGAAAAATCGAGGCTTTATCCCCAAGACTTACAGAAGACTGGAAACCGGAGCCAAATATTCCTGCCCTGTTCCTTCTTCTGTCTTGGACCCATCGGTGTACCAGATAATGTCATCACAGCACTCCACGCACCAGCACTCCACTGTGTTCAACGCGTTCTGGAGCAAGTCTGAGATGGTGTGTCCATCTCTGCCCCTGACTGCGATTACTAGGTCGTCTGCATATGCAATGACCTCAGGTCCCTACTCTGTAAGAGAACGGATTAGTCCGTCAACGACCACAGACCACAGCAGCGGGGATAGGACCCCTCCTTGGGGGCACGCCCTTGCTGTTTTTGCTGAGAGCTCTTTCCCCACTAAGCTGGACCGAATCACCCTGCTTTCGAGCATTGATGATATCCATCTAATGAGAGTGGTAGGCACCTGGAAGTCTTCTAGCGCTGTTTCTATCGCTTCGAAGGTTGTGTAGTTGAAGGCCCCTTCTATGTCTAAGAAACCTGCCAGGCAGATCTCCTTCACTTCCAGGGACTTCTCTATCTTGCCTACCAGCACTGATAGGGCCGTTTCTGTGGATCTACCTTTCTGGTAGGCATGTTGATTCGTGCTAAGGGGACACCGGGTTAGAATTTCTTCCCTCAGGAAGCGGTCAACAACCTTCTCCAGGCCCTTTAGCACGAAGGGCATTATTGGCCTGAAGGATTTTGGGTCCTTTTTGTTGGATCTTCCAGGTTTTAGCAAATAGATCACATTTACTGCTCTCCAGGCCTCTGGAATATATCCATATGCTAGACTGCATGAGTATATCTTTGTTAAAATAGGCGCTAATGTATTCATTCCCCTCTGCAAGAGTGCCGGGAAAATACCATCTCTTCCCGGTGCTTTGTACGGGGCGAATGATTCCAGCGCCCATTTCACTATTTGCGCATTGCACACGGCTTTGGCTGTTCTCCAATCTTCCCTACTTGGACAATACGACTGTCCCGTACTGTCAATCAGAGGATCGGCTGTCAATATGTCCGATCCCGGGAAGTGTGTATTAGTGAGTAATACACTTTTTGTGGAGGACCCATCTACATCTACCAGAGTTCCGATTGGACAGGATTTTTCCATCGAGAGGATCTTCTGTAGCCTGCAGCTGGAGGACATATCCGAAACGTCCTCACAGAACCGCCTAAAAGATTCTCTCTTGGTCTTCCTGATCTCTTGATTGTATTTAGTGAGGGTCTGGGAGTAGGTCTGCCAGTCATTATTGCGCTTAGCCCTGTTGAACAGTTTCCTTACTTCCTTCCTTAGCTTGCTAAGGTGACCGTTCAACTATGGCGTCTGCCTCTTAAAGGTCTTAGTCTTTAGGGGACAGTTTTCTTCATAGGCATTGAGGATGGATCCCTTGATCGTTGTCGAGGCCCTTTCCAATCTGTCTATGGTATATATCCTATTCTCTATTCGAGAAGGAATAAGCTGTTCCAACTGGCTGCAGTAACTGCCCCAGTCGGTCTGTCTTTTTGGTGTAAATGACACCTTTTCATTGAGGTTGTCAAGGTCATATCCAAGACTTCCTCTCTGACCCTAGTTACAAACGTAGGACTGTCACCAACGTTACATATATTTAAGTCTAAAGCGAGTATTGCGGCCTTTAGACGGTCGCACATGTTTGCAATCATGTGCGATGGGGAAAATGTGCGATGACTTGTGAATGAATGTGGATCACTTTCCACAGTTCGGGATATTGTCTATACACTTGAATGAACTCCTTTCATAATATTTCATTTCTTTGTGACGCCATCCTCACTGCTCGCTGTCTACCGATCGAATGACAAAATGCACTATATGCGTCACACAGCCGTTTACACGGTCGCACATGTGCGTAACGCTGACAGAGAAATCAAAAAATTTTGAAAACCTTCAAACATGTCCGACGACACGAATTTCTTGCGTTTACACGGTCATTCTTCTCGTCGCGCCGCACATGATTGCGAACATGTCCGACCGTCTTAAGGCCGCATATGAAGTTGAAAAGTGACTCACCTCTAGCGTTTACGTCGGAGCTGCCCCACATATTGTGATGGGCGTTCGGATCACAACCAAGTACCAGCTCGATATTGTTGCCCCTAGCATAGGCACCCGTTCAATACTGCCCGGAGTATTTGCAGACTTATCCAACAGGCCCAGTCGTCTGGACGGATTTGCCACTCCAGTCAACCTAATCTGTCGGACGGGCTTAGCTGAGGTAGGCTTTGCGGGCCCCACCAATGCCTGTCTTTGCGTCATGTCACTGGTCCGTTCGACTGTTTTGTCGGTCCGAGTGACGGTTTGCGTCCGTCCGCCAGCCGGCGGTCGGTCTCCGGTTTCCCCTCGCCAGTGTTTGTGCGCTGGTGGATGGTCTTGCCTCATCCACCCTAACGTTTGACGTCATCTTATCCATGCCGCCACTCCTGGTTACCGATGACTTGGTCTCCTGATCACGTTTAACCCTTAACTGTACCCTTCCCAACTCAAAGAAGGGAAGGTCCTTCAGCGCAGAGAGTTGCGCAACTGAGGGATCATCGATGGCCAGTGTCAACGTTGTTCCCTGCGCCGCGACAGACCTGTTCAGTACCTTCCAGTTGCCTGTTGGTAGTGAACGGTTCTGCGTATGGACCATCCGAAGAATATCGTCGGCTAGGAGAGAGCATCCTGGGAAGAACGCAGTGGCTACGCTGGGTTTGGGAATTTCATTACCCTCCACCAGTTTCACCTTCTTCTCCGCCAGCTGGGGTTTCGACATTATCCCCCTCAGCCAATTCCTCACAACAATTATCCACCCTGGCTTGAAGGAGCATCCTTGGAACCTAATTTGAGGGCCATCAACGGGAAGCTTACACAGCTCCTCTTTGATAGCCCCCTCTATTGCCCTCTGCTCCTCTAAGTTTAAGTGGACAGCCGGGAATTCGTCGGGCCGAATCCCTAGCTTGATCGCTCCAGCAGCGTCAGCAAAGGACGGACTGAACTTTGTCCTCTTCGGTGCGGGTTGCGGCGCTTCGATCCTGCTGCAGCCGTCAGCTTCCACCAACTTCGCTGTCTCAGCCAAGACAGCTTTGAGAGCCTCCTCGTAAGGCGTACCTGCCGCCATCAGCTTCCTCAGCCCCTTCTTCTGAGAATTCGTTAACCGCTTTCTCTGCAGAGAGATGGCCTCGGTAGCTTCTACCAGCGCAGGTAGGCCCTGCGATAGTGCCCCCTCAACTGCCAAAGTTGACGTGGTGGTCGAACTAACTTGTGAACACTCACTGTTCACCCTGCTCGTAGTCGGTCGGTCTCTCCAACCGCTAGGCAAAATTTCAGCAGATTGCTGATCAATGGCGTCACTCTTTCCGACGTCCATACCATCCGAGGCTAGCGTAGAAGAGCTCATCATCTGGTTCGTGCGGCCACCTACTCCGACGAGGTTTTTCGGTGGCCATTACAAGACAGAGCCCCATGCCATGGGAAGTCCAAAATACTACCCGAAGTGGACAGGTATCGGGTAGGCTCCGTACTAGTACAGCCGGTATACCCCCTGGCTGCAAACCATCCAATGGGCACGGGTCGCATAACACCCTGGATTAGGGGGAGGAAAGGAGGTAGGGGTAAGAAGGAACTTGGGCATAGGGATGCATAGGAGATTGGGAAGTGACTAGTTAGCCAGCCACCAAGGGCATAGACAAGATCGTACCCCGGTGGCTGTTTCCAGCGGCCACCACGAGGAGGTCTCGTCACATTCCGCCAGTTCTTCCGCCACCGCCAGCTGGTCTACCAAGCTGGTAGCAGCAGAAGAATAGGCAGCAGACTACCACTTGTGTGCTAACTTGCCAAGTTTGCGACCAGGCATTAAAGTCACCTGCCACTATGATCGGGCGCAAGTCTTTTAGCTCCGTCGTCAATATTGACATCATTCTTGTGAACTCTTCTATGGGCATGCTCGGCGGTGCGTAGCAGCTAGCTATGTATATCCCCCCGATTTGGATCCAAGTAAAGCCTAAATTTTTCATTGTTGACCTACGTTGTGCAGTTTTGTCACCCAGGGTCCAGATAGCAGCCTTTTGCGACCTATCAGTAGACCAGTTGTGGGAGTCTATGTCAGCGTACGGCTCTGCCAACAGCGCGATGTCTGCCCGCAGCTCGTTCTGGCTATGCTACAATAGGTCTTGTGCCGCCGCACAGTGATTAAGGTTGAGTTGAATAATTCTCATGAACGCTTCTTACTTCTTGCCTCCTGATACCGAGGACACTTCGTACTCCCTGCATCATGTTGCCCGTGGCAAAGAGCACACATTTCTGCGTTTTTGCATGATGATGCGACGT
Organism: Melieria omissa; assembly: GCA_963971225.1. Taxonomy (NCBI): domain Eukaryota; kingdom Metazoa; phylum Arthropoda; class Insecta; order Diptera; family Ulidiidae; genus Melieria; species Melieria omissa. The sequence continues at coordinate 47,669,471 of OZ020269.1, read as the reverse complement.
GGCCCTTATCTCCACACCTTCTACACAACCCCGTTCGATCTGGTTCTTTACACGCTGCAGCCATGTGGTCATAGCCCCAGCATCTGTAGCATTTCGTTCGCGATATGGACTCCGACACCCGGCAACGGACCCATCCCACACGCAGGTGCTTTCAGTCCACTACTTTCTTAGCATCTACCGCTGGTAGCGTTATGTAAGCTGTCTGCGTTCCACCTTACGTGCTCCTTAATTTATTTATTTTTTTATTTATTTATTTCAAACAAACTGCAATTGTACAAAGTAAGACCTTAAGGTCTTTTAGCAGTACATCAATGTGCCAATATTTAAATTATTAATTATACAATAAAATTGAGACTAATATGATGACCTTAATACTAATACAAAGGAAAGAAATTAGAGCATGAAAGCAATAAGTGAGGGAAAAATAAAAGAAAGAACTTAAAGCATTAAAACAATAGGTGAAGAAAAATAGATAAGAGAAAAATGTAGGAGGGGAAATGAGGGAAGAAAAAAAGGAAAGGTAAACTAAATGTTTAGCCAACACTCATCAGAAAACTTAGCCCGGCTTGCTAAAATAACTCAGGAGTTGCTTTCGATAGTTGCTTCTTCTCAGCGCCGGCCTACTTCTCACAGGTATTGAGTTCCAAAGTCTTATAGCGTTAATGAAGAACAGCCTTGAAGCAGTCAAGGATGAGTACTTAGGAACAATCAAGTTATGATGCCTACGCGACTTGGGTAGTTGAAGCTTGTTCCAAAGATATGCAGGCTCTTTAAGGTCAAGTATTTTAAATACAAACATGCAGTTTCTTGCTGCTAAATAATTCAGGATGCTACACCCAAGGACTTTGTTTTCCACACAGAGATGTGATCAAATTTATGAACACCATAGACGTAACGGGTAGCATTGTTGAAAGCCACATCAATTTTGCGTGATGACTGCATATCAAGTTTACTATAAACTAGTTCTGCATATGTTATGTGGGGAACATTTAGCTGAATAACTAATTTACGCCTAGTTTCAAGTGGAGTGAAAGATGCAGATATTCTTAGCCGACGCAGAATGACATATATACTACTTACAACTTTGTTGATGTGGTCATAGCAACTTAGACTTGAATTGATGATAAAACCTAAGTTTTTTATTTTGTTTGTAAATGATAACTTAGTTTTGCCTATCCGTAACAAGGGAATATTTTCAATATCAATAGTTCTATTACATATGGGCATGACATACGATTTAGTTGCATTAAGACATAAAGAATTCTGGGACGACCAATCCGAAATAGCCAACAGATCGCAATTAACTTTAAAACATAAATCCTCAATAAGACCAACACGACTAGACAGGTATAGCTGGATATCATCTGCATACGCATGGACGCTAACATATTTACACACAGAAAAAACATCATTAACAAAGAGACTAAACAGAAGAGGGCCAAGAATAGATCCCTGAGGGACACCCGCAGTGACGGCTTTGAACTGAGATGACGGCCCTTTCACTTGCTGGACTCTGCCGTCTAGATAGCTAGACATTAGTTTAATGGAACAGTCAGAAAAATGGAAATAATGCTTGAGCTTCTTGCACAATAGGTAATGACTGACTGAATCAAAAGCTTTTGAAAAGTCTAAGAGGCAGAGCAGTGTTATTTCACCGTTGTCAAATGGAGTTCTAATGTCATCTAATATTTTGATCATAGCAGTGGAGCAGCTATGTATTTTCCTAAAGCTAGATTGTAGTGGAGAAAGTAAGTTGTTCTCCCTTAAGAAGGTGGAAATTTGTTCCGCCATCAGTGATTCACATACTTTTGAGAAGACTGGCAAAATGCTAATTGGTCTGTAATCGCAAGGATTCAAAGAAGGAGAGTTCTTAGCCACGGGCAAAATAACGGCCCTTTTCCACGCTGCAGGGAAACATCCACTAGAAAAACAGTGATTTATAATATGAGTCAGAGGATTTATGATAAACTGCAGCACAATTTTCACAAACTTGAGCGAAATTCCATCATCTCCAACTGCATTTGACCTAATACTCATAATAGATTTAATTACATCAGGTTCAGTAACACCAACAAATAGGAAACTCTTATGAATGCTGGTAGAAGACAAATAAGTTTTACGAGGGGACCCGGTGATGCTACTTTTGCTAGCACTTATGAAAAAGTCATTTAGGATGTCAGGGTCGATATTGCACTCAGAGCTAGTCTTACCACAAATATTTAAGTTTGCTAGGTTTCTCCATAAGACTTTGGATGGAAGAGAAGCATTCAGTTTGGCATTGCAATACCTTCGCTTCGCCTGCCTAATAATAGCTGTAGTTTTTTTCCTGGCCGCTGTGTATAAACCCCATAAAGAATCTGTCTGCAGTTTTCTCCACTTGGCATATAATTTATTACGATTTTTTATTGCTAAGTGAACCTTGTTGCTATACCACGGACATGAGCTATTTCTGACATGAGCAGTACGAAGGGGTACATGTGCATCAAACAATAAGTTTAAGTTGTTATTCAGAAAGTCAAGCTTTTTGTCAACTGTTTCAAAATACCAACAGTCATTCCAAGACACACGGGACAAGTCAGTAAACAGAGCATTAACATTCAGAGACCGAAAATCACGATACAAAAAAGTAACACCAACTGTTGACCGATCAAAAGGCGCATCCACTGTGCAGAATATTAAGTCATGGTCAGATATAAAAAATATTTGGTCAAATTTAAGAATATGGGAGGGATTGGAAGTGATGAACAAATCTAAAAGACTAGGACTGGAGTTGTTGGCATATCTTGTCGGAAAAGTTGTATTGATAACAGCAAGACCTGCAGCTGATACATGGTCATATAACTTACTGGTAAAAGAGTCATTTGAGAGCAAGTTTACATTAAGATCACCACAAATCACTATACGTTCATAATCAATTAAGAATACAGACAAATCAGCAAAGACACTATCTAACGGATAAAACTTATAAGGGTTATAAACACAACAGATTAACATTTTAGTTACACCATCGGATACCTCAGCAATTATGTATTCGGTGTCAGAATCAGCAGATTTTACCACTGGCTTGAGTTTCAGTGACTTCTTGCAGTATATTGCTACTCCACCCCCCTTTTTATGCCTTCTGTCATTTCGAATGATATTATAATTGTTAATAGAGTAGTGATAGTCAGATACATCACAGTTGAACCAAGTTTCAGAGACACATATAACATCAACACTTGGCCGTTCAAAAGTATGCCTAACATGTTCAAGTTTGTCCGAACTCAGACTTCCTGCATTGAAGTGGACGATGTTAAAGCCAGCATTTTGCTTACAAAGAATATCTATCAGCACTTTATGCTCTTCATTAACGCCAGAGATTGTCCTACCAGTTATGTTGAGTGTAGGGGAGCTGCACTGAGAAGTAAGCAACTTTTATAATAGACTCTTGGGTAGTACATGTGAGCTTGCAGCAAAACATCAGTGTAAAAGAAGGGAATATAATTAATAAAGAGAAGGAGAGAGAGGTAGTATGCAAGAGCAGAGAGTAGGGGAGCATATTAGAACAAAGAGAGGAGGGAAAGGTTGAGTACAAGATCAGAGAGTTAGAAAAGCCAAAAGTTAATAGTAATAATGGAAAAATATAAATTTGCATATGATACTCATAATAAATATAAAAGTGAGCAGAAAAGTAACTAAATAACGTTGAAAACATAGTTTAGAATTGTAGATAATTGTCATGGCTGCACAGTGCTGACGACTTCATCAACGCCCTTCTTATCGAACACGCGAACAGCATCACCACCCTCTTTCCTTCTCACTAAGACTTGTCCACGCATTGAGAATGCCGCTGAGAGTAGCTTTTGACGTTTGAGCAGAGATGCGTAGCGCATTAGCTCCCGATTATCTCTCGTAAGGCTTTCATGTACGTAAAAGTTTGTATCTCCACTCACATTAATATCTTTTAACATCAGCGGCCTTTTGTTAGTTTTACAGAAACCAGCAATAGATTTGAGCAGTTGACTGCGAGTATGAGCAGAGAGCAGCTTAAGGGGAGGTTCTCCTCTTTTTTTTTTCAAAAAATCAATTTTTTTTTTTTGATGAAATGAAAGGTATGAATGTCGAGAATATGTGTGCAAAAGGATTTTTCGATCCGCAGCATATTTATCGCATAGGAGCGTCTCTGATGCGTCGAACTTTCGCGCGCGGAGGAACGCTCTGGTGCTATTTTACTGCGCGGCCAAAGACTTTAAACGCGTTTATCTCAAAACCATTTTTTTCATCCTAACGTCAAGCGTAACTCATGATCTACTTATCCGAGTTACTTCATCTATAGCATTTCTTAAAGGGTATGATTTTTTATATGACTTATACCTAAAACAAATATAAACAAATGTGTAATAATAGTCTTTTAACAAAAGAAAAGTCGAAAAAAAGATGGTAAAAATTGAACTTTTTCTATGATTATGCATAAATTAGATGATTTTTTATAAAAATTATTCAAAAATAGGTATAAGTCATAGGGAATTTAATATTCTTTACTATAAAAAAAAATTTTTGATTTCAGTTCACTACAAGTGGCTACAGCCTTGACGTTTCCGAACAATGTCTTGCTTGCAGAGGTTAACAAGACCCGCCATTTTTGGGCCGCCATATTGGATTTTGTAAAAAAAAAATTGTTTCTTGTATTTTAGAAAGATGGCTTAATAAATCATCAAAACTGTCTATTCGTGAGTCGTTTCATTATCCGACAGTAAATGAAAGAATTTCGCTTTATTTTCGGCCGAAAAGAGGAGAACCTCCCCTTAACGATGATAATTGAGGAGTTGTTGCTATTTTGTTTTGCAGGTGGTCTAAATGCTTCACGCACCAGAGGCATTTCATGCTGTACGGCTTTGCATATGTTCGCAAAGAGCTCAACACAACTGCTATTGACTGCATTCGGAATACCGCTAATTCTTAGATCAGCAGCAACAGTCTCGCTCTCAAGCCGCGCAGCATCTCTCTTCAAGGCGAGCACGTCAGATTTTAGTCCTCCAAATTCCTCACATGAAGCTTCAACTGCATTTAGTCTGACATCGAAGGACTTAATTGTGCTTTTGATATTGAGTAACTCAGCTGATAATTCACTAATTCTCTGCATCAACCTCTCTTCACTTTTCTTCACATTTTCACTCAGCTGCTCGATGATGGATTCCTTCTGCTGCTCCAGTTTTACTTCCAATTGCTGTAACCAAGAAACAGTTGGCGGGCTCTCAGCACGCCGAGGTCTTATTTGAATAGGAGTGTCGTTTTTGAGTGGAGACAGCTTCGTATTTCGAGTTGTTTTTTTTTGCAGCGCCAGACATGATGAAAATCGAGGTAGATTTAAACAATTTAACACACTATTTCAATGCAGGAACAAGATGCTAGTATCAACAGCACACAGCAAATCCGCTTGCACAACTTTGATCAGATTTTGGAAAATTAATTGAAGACTGTATGTGGTAAATCGAAGATTCAGTCGGCAGCACTGATTTTGCACGTCTACTCGCAGGTCATAACAACTCAAGCCTTAAACGCTTTATTGCGGATTCTTCTGGTCCTGGTTCCTGATTCTCGCCTGCTTCTCTAGAGCATCCAGTAACTCCTCTTTGGTACTAATATCGGATACCAGACCCTTGCATTGCACCGTAACCATGTGTGATTTAACTTGCACCGTCGCTTCTTTCTTAAGGACTTAATAGCTGCTCTTCTTTTTGTGTCCGCCGTATAGTGCGCACTTGTTCAAACAGCGTTTTAGTGGTGGAACAATTTTTAACAGTGCGGAGTATGTTCGCATAAGACAAGTTTCCCCTTTTGTCGCGATGATAATGGCGTCTGCCCTTGGCTTGATTGACTGCTGCTTCTGCTGCTGCCTATGTTTTTGCTGTACCTTCGTCCTTCCGTGTTTTGTGTTTGTCGCATAGGACCTTTTAGGAGTCAGAGCTGCATTTAAAGCTCTCTGTTTTTTTGCAACCGGAGACTTGTTTTTTGGGCTAGTCATCGACCTAACGCTGCTTCGCCGTAAGACGTCCTTATGCATATTTCTCTGCGAATTACAGTAGCGCATGAGGTCATCAATCTCCCGCCCTAGTGCCATCAACGGTATTGCCATCGCCGTGCTGTTGTTGGTTCTTTCGCCGTCGTGGATTCATCTGGCTTCTCCTTGTGTGTATCTTCTTTCTGTTTCTCCTTACGCTTATGCTCTGCCTCTTCGGTAAGTACCGTGTGTAGTGGTGTACTAGCATCTGCTACCGGTGTTCCCGATTTCGCAGTGTCCAGGATGACCTCGCTTCGAGGCCTAGCCACTCGCGTTGCGCTCACCGGAGACCGCATGATCCTAGAGCTCCTCTGGAAAGTTGTTGCCGTATCCTGATTTTCATTGTCCTTGTTCGTTGCTTCAGTCGTCGTCGATTTCACTGTATTCATGGCAGCGTGGTCCCCCCTCAAAGCCGCTATCTGAGTCCGGATGTGCAGTCGCTCTGGTGACCCCGTGGTTATCTGTGCTTAAGCAGGGAGGCCACGCGAGGGTTGATACAAGTCCTTATGGGAGCTTGCATTCAGAGCCGGGTCAGCGCAAATAGAGAGCAAGCTCAACCTAACCTGTACCACCAACCTACTGGCGACGGAGCGGGAACGTACCTGCCTGCCAAGGTTTTACCGGAACGGAGGAAGCCGCAGCAATATCTGAACCGCCGTTTCAATGGGATTTCACTCCACATTTACTAAGAGGCCAGTGACTACGGCCACCAGCTCAAGTCAATCTATTCAAAACGTAATTCCAGTGCCATTATACCCGAGGTCCTACTCAGACCTCGGTGCCCATTGTATTGGTCCGTCAAATCGTCATCATTGAAACTCTGATGAGGCCTCCCGCTCTCGTCAGCCCTGACCCACGATCCATGCAGGTTGGTTACTGCATCTCACAGTGGGTTGCTCAGGTTACCAGGGGGCACCACGTGGAGGTGAGAGTCGGCAAATTAACCCATACAATTTGTGCTAGCTGTATACGGCACATAACTGCATGAACCTTGCCCCCCTATCTATCTAAAGGGAGCTTGGCAACCCTGTCACAGTTTGCACGTCGGTTTTTGTGCGCTAAAGTTTTACTTAAAAATAAGTGTTATCACGAAAAGGTGTATCATATCGGGCACAACACAGTGATATTATCTCACCGCACTTTCATCTGAGCATAAGTTCAGCAGAATCAGCTCCTGATTTCATTTAATCACTGTAAGCAAATATTTCAATTACATATCAGCAGTGAGACTCCTAAGGACAGCTGAAAGCTGTTCCCGCGTGAAATCTATCCACATTTATCCGCTTAAAAGGCATAACAACAATTCACGACTGTCAGTTTACCCAATACGCAAACCTGAAACTAGCTAACTTGGCATTAACAATACACACAACAACAATTCCTGACTGTCATTTTACCCAATACGCAAACCAACCACTCACGGATTTAGTATTAGCAACACACACAACAACCATCCTGGACTGTCAATTACCCATCACGCAAAACTTTTGCTAGCTGACATAGATTAATTTGACAGCCGCGGATAAGGCGTAGGTATCAGCTGATCGGCACTAATTCGAAGGCAGCTGATAAGAGAACGGCCCAGTTGGTTCTGCTTATACTCATAAGCTATGAAAACAAATTTTAAAAATCATGACGTCTCCTAAAGGCATTATTGATACTATCAGTTCCATTTGCAACGAAATTAAGCGACAATTAGCAGATTCTGGCAACATTAAGCGTGATATTAAAAATGCGATCAACGAACAAGTAGTAAAGCTAGCTTCGCTTATAATTGAAGCTCTCAGAGCACCAACTAGTTCAGAAACGGTCTCAGATCCTACCGACAACTTGCGAATGATTCTAAAAGAAGAGTTAGCAATTCTCAAGGATTCACTAAAGTCTGCCGAGCCTAGTGCGCCCAAGGCAAGTTATGCCAGCATTGTTAAAGCAAACACCACGCCACAAGAAGCAGTCTCCAAGCCAGCCATTACAATTAGCGCTGCTGAGTGCACAGATGCGAAACATTCCGTGGTCATAAAAGCTTTTCGCAGCGGCGTTTCCTTTGGAGATACCAACTTTGCGCCCTCCAAAATAGTGCCGGTATCAAATAATAAGGTACGAATTGAATTCGACAATAACGAGCAATGCAGTATCACAATGAACAAAGTAACAAACGTATCAGCCCTCAAAGCTGAGAACGCTAGGCAAAAGCAACCGTTGGTAATCATCAAGGGTGTCCCAAAGGAGGTTGACTCTGATGAACTTATCAGCGTTGTAAAAAGCCAAAATCCAAGCGTCGATGCGGAAATAAAGGCGGAAATGACATTAAGTTGCGTTTTAAACGACAAAACCCTGAGCACTTTTACAATGCAGTGCTTGAAGTCACCCTTTGCATTCGCAATTCAAAGATGATTGCCCTCGGACGCCTCAACATCGACTTAATGCAACCAAATGTTTCTGATTTTAGCGCATTTGTTCAATGTTTTAAGTGTCTACAGTTCGGCCACACCCAAATCAAATGCAGTGCACCAATATCAGTATGCTCGCACTGCGCCAGCAAAGAACACACGTTCGTTAACTGTCCCGATAAGGAGAACCGCGAAAAATTGAAATTCAATTCAATTGCGCCGCGAAAAATATGAAAACGAACTCAAAAATTGATGAAACTCATTCAGCAACTAGCGCTAAACATTGTGCGCAAATCAAACATATGCAGCAATTGATTAACTCTCGCACTCATTATGGCTGCTAAACCAATAAGCTTCATACAACTCAATGTCCATCACTGTCACACAGCACATAACGAGTTTCTGCAGTTCTTTATGTCAAACGCAATTGACATCGCCCTGATATCGGAACCATACACCGGAAACATCAAAAAAGTGCGCTCTATCACAGGCGTCTCAATTTTTCAATTTGAAGCAGCTGACAGAACAATTAAGGCATGCATCTTTATTAAAGAAACTCTAGTCGCTGCAAAATTTGTGTGAAAAATTTACGCTTGCGCACACGAAATAAAATGAACGAATTTTTTGACAACCAGCTGACGCACGTTTGCACCCTCATATAAAACATGGGTATCACTGTTGTACATATTGCACAAATTGCAAAACGTTTTTTCCTTGTATTTTTTTTTTTGTATCATTGCACGGATTGCAAAAGTCTACATAATCTGCAACTTCTGCAATGTGCAAGGGTCTTGCAAGACATCAAGAATACCCCTAAGGTATATACTTAGCTAGCATCTATGTTGAGCCAGGTGTGGATCAATTCAACACCTTCCACGCTATCAATACATTTCTCGTGTCAACTTCCTCATCATTTCAAATCGTTGGCGGCGACCTCAATGGACGCCATTCGTTATGGGGGTCCAACATTGAAAACGGTCATGGACGGGCTATAGCTGATATTATAGCCGCTAATCGCAGGACTGTGTGTAATCAAGGCAACACACCCACATTTAGTGCAATACGACATGGAATTACGGCTAGTTCTATAGTGGATATTACCTTATCCTTGGATAGCCTTGTCGACGAGATCATTGATTGGTGTGTTAATGTCGATGCGATTCAAAACTCTGATCACAGCGCAATAACTTTTAAAATAAACAAATACGCAAATATAGCCCCATCAAAACGAAAATCGACGTATTTGTTCAATAACAAAACGGCCAAATGGCACATCTTCAAAGAAAGTCTCGAACAATGTTTTCAGCAGCTCGGCATATTAAGCGTGGATCTGTCTACAATTACCACGAACGGCTTAGACAATGTAGTAATGAACGTAACAGAAGCCATCACTCACGCTTGCACAAAGTCCATGAAGCTGCGAGGATCTGCCAAGCCCTACAATCCTTGGTGGAATGCAGATCTACAGGTTTTAAAAAACCAATGCATTATGGTAAGCTCCATCATAAGCTCAATCGCCTGCGCAAAGCCAATAAGTCTACGAATACTATGGCAGAGGAACACGCCACTGCTAAAAAGCTCTATGCTCTGACACAACAGATCATCATCGCTTTATACGGGAAAATGTTGTTGGCGCATTGGATACGGCGAGAGATTTAGATTTTTCGGAGGACGAGGTAATGGAGGCTTTTACTACGATGAGTCCTAATCGTGCACCTGGCATCGATCATTTGACATCAGACATATGCCTCGCATTTGCTAAAGAAAATTTAACGTTTTTGACGGCCCTATACAACACTTGCCTAAGACTAGGTCATTTTCCAAAACCATGGAAAGAAGCCTACGTTAAAATTCTTTCAAAAGCCGTCATCGAGTGCCTTCAAACATTTATGGACTCATCTGCAGTTATCTCGACCAAAGAACGGTTAGAATCGATTATGCGGAAGCTACGGCTATGAAAACAATGACGAAGGGCTGCATTAAAGGTTCAGTGTGTGGGCCAACATTTTGGAACATAATTTTAGATGAATTGCTGTCGCAACATTTGCCTAGTGGGTGCATCATACAAGCTTTCGCGGATGACGTCCTTTTCACAGTCAGCGCCAAAACCACTGATATATTGAAACGTAATGCTAACGCAATTGATATACAATTGGGGAGTCAATGCTAAGCTAACATTCGGTGAAGCGAAAACGTAGATTATGGCCTTTACCTCCACTGCGAAGTCCGCTGAAATTCAAATCAACGGTACTTTTTTACAATTTGTGAGCGAAATCAAGTTATTGGGAGTAGTTATTGACGAATGTCTCAAATTCACAGCTCACGCACGCTACGTTCTTAGTAAGGCTCAGCGTATCTTTACCACCCTCTGCATGCATGCAGAAAATGTGTCCATCATATACAAGCAAGTTATCGAGCCAACAGTTACTTACGCTGCAGGAATTTTGGGCAAGGCAGTCAAATTTTATTATATCAGGCGGTTACTTCGCTCCTTTCAAAGAAGTTTTGCCATTCGAGCAATCAAAGCATTTCGCACTGTGTCCCTCACTTCAGCTCTAGCGCTTGCTGGATTTACTCCACTACACCTCAAAGTAACCGAGGCAATGATAATAGACGAGGTAAAGTCCAGCGGCACACTCCCAATGCTACCCACGGATATTACACTGCAGCAACGAACTCGTACGCATGATCAACTGCATCCAGCAAAACGGCAAACAATCGAATACACAGCAGTGCAGACGCAGGAGCAAGTAAACATTCACTCTAGGCGGAATGCGATTCAGATCTTTAGCGATGGAAGCAAACAAGAATCGGGCGAATGTGGAGCGGCATTTACAGTACGCCATCTGAGTGGGAGCTGGGAAAACCAAAAGTTTAAGCTACACGACTCATGTACGGTATTTCAGACTGAGGTATATGCGATAGATGCAGCCCTGGCATGGGCTCAAACTCTTTCCACAACAGAGAGCATAAAATTGTTCAGCGACAGCCAATCAAGCCTGGAAGCCATAAAGAACCGAAGCAATGATATGCCACTCATAGTCTCAACTTATGAACGGCTCCTCCATTTCCGTCACAATCGCTCTGTCGACTTCTTCTGGGTTAAGGCACACGTTGGGATTGAAGGCAACGAGCTCGCTGATCAACTAGCAAAAGAAGCATCAACCCAAGACTCCAGTTCAGCATTTACGCAGTTTCCTCTAAGTTATGCGAAACGACTTATTCGCTCAGAGACAGCAGCAGCATGGCAGCAAGAATATCTTTCTGAAACAACAGGTGCAGCAACCAAAGCCTATTTCAATTCGCCGACCGAAGCCAAAGCATACGCTGAGTGTTTCGGCATATCTTTCGAAATGACGCAAATTTTAACCGGCTATGGCTTTCATAAAGTTTATTTGAAACCTTTCAAAATAATTGAAGACGATGCTTGTCCCTGCGACCACAACACCCCACAAACTTTGGATTACCTGCTGATGGACTGCCCGCGGTACGATAAGGCGAAGCATCGTCATCTGATTCGCTGCAAGGACCTACTTTTATCACCCTATGATCTCAAAGCCATAATCAAACACAAACTAACAATAAAGTCGTTCAAAAAATTTGTTTCGTACATAATACAAACCCTTACCCTCACGGGCGCTCTTAGGACAACACCAACTTCAGCTTTAGAAGCCCTGCTTCACCTTATTCCGCTAGACCTACACTGTAGGAAATTAGCGGCTATAACAAGCCATAGACTACGGGCTACCCGCCAATGGTCGGAGTCGAACAGGGGACATGCCAGGATACTTACTCTCTTAAAGGAGTTCGAGGAACTGGATTCTTCACCCCCCCAATTCCATTTTAACAAAAAGTTCACTAGCACAATTCCAGACAGGAACAACTGGGAGGAAAGCTCAGCATCCCTAATAGGGAACTCACACCAGATCTACACCGACGGCTCCAAGTTAAATGGAGCTAATGGTGGAGGCGTCTCTTCAGACTCACTTAGTATAAATTACTCCTTTAGACTGCCGGACTACTGTAGCGTGTTCCAAGCAGAGGTTTCAGCCATTGAAGCTGCCCTGAATTGGATCAAAGAGGGCAGTGTCTCTAGGCGAGATATTAGCATTCTCTCTGACAGCCAAGCGGCTATCAGGGCCCTAGGGTCTCATGTTCTGACCTCAAAAACAGTGATCAGCTGCCGCAAATCTCTTGATGAGATGGCTGAGCAGCTTAAAATCCACCTCATATGGGTGCCTGGTCACAGAGATATCCCGGGGAACTGCAGGGCAGACGAACTGGCTAGACAAGGAACGACCAAGAAGCTATCCTCAGAACTCGTCGGCTTAGGTATTTCACTGAGTACCTGCAAGCTGGTGATAGAGGAAGCGATGACAAAAGCCGCTAACAATGCATGGGCAGCGTCGGAGACAGGCAAGACAGCGCAACAGATCTGGCCAAAGCTGGACTTGAAGCGCACCAAAAGTATGCTAAACCTCAACAGGGGCACGCTCAGGGTTGTTGTCGGAGTCATCACTGGTCACTGCATCCTTGGCAGCCACGCTACTAGACTAGGACTGGGCCACCTGGCCAACGACTTCTGCAGAAGCTGCAGAGACATAGAGAAGGAAGAAGCAATTCTCCACTTACTTTGCACTTATCCCACTCTTTGCAGGAAACGGAAAAAACATCTAGGGTTTTACCATACAGCCAACCTTGCGGACTTATCGGAGGTTGACGCCAAGGGCCTAATACGCTTCATCACCTGTTTGGGCTGGTTTAAGACATCCTAACAAAAGAGGGGTTAGAGATCCTGTGGTACCACAATGGGCCTAGCTTGGCCTAAGTGAGCTCTCATATGAGAGCTGCCACCACCACCTACCTACCTACCTAATACAAACCCTTAAAAATTGCAATCTATAACCTATAATTTGAAGAAAGAACGAATTTATACTTATATAATAACGTATTATCACCAGCCCGTATCCATTCGCGGGCCATATTATTTTATTCACAAAACTGCAATTTATTTATCACATATTGTACACAAGAAATTTATATGTATTGAAATGTAAAAGAAAAAAGAAAAAGAAAGAAAATGAAATATACATTCTCACAGCGCAGTTATCGTGGAGAGGCCAAAGGAAAAAATCTATCTATCTATCTATCTATCTATCCATCTATCTACCTATCTATCTATCTATCTATCTATCTATCTATCTATCTATCTATCTATCTATCTATCTATCTATCTATCTATCTATCTATCTATCTATCTATCTATCTATCTATCTATCTATCTATCTATCTATCTATATATCTATCTATCTATCTATCTATCTATCTATCTATCAATCTATTAATCAATCAATCAATCTATCTATCTACCTATCAATCAATCAATCAATCAATCAATTTATCTATCTATCTATCTATCTATCTATCTATCTATCTATCTATCTATCTATCTATCTATCTATCTATCTATCTAAACATAGCAGTTGAAGCGTTAAAGTGAACGGACGTGTTTAAAATCGGCTCCGCGAAAAATTTATTTTCCTCATTCAGACAAATTCGCAAACATTTTTAAGTGCCCTCAAACTATCGCGGAAAGTGCCGGGAATCGATTGATTCAAAATTCTATATGCAGTGCAGTGCAGAATTTATGATTTACATAAAATAAAATAGCAAAACACTATTATAAAGTGTCCTGGTGCGTGGGTGAACGCATTCGCAACAATCGGTGCGCACGCGCCAACAGCTGTTTGTGAACATTCCAGTGGTGCCAAGTTACGATTTCGCTTTCGCTGTAAAAGCTTTAAGGGTTTCCAAATTACACTTTCGCTACTATCCGCTTGGTGGCTCCTATTCAACACGTAGCTGTCAATTTGCCATATTGAGTCCTGTGATTGGCCAATGACAATACAGGATGAAATCGCCAACAGAAATCATCAATGCTATTGAAAACATTTCGCAAGAAATAAAAAAGCAGCTCAAAGAATCAGGCAATATAAAACGCGAAATAAAAAATGCCATCGCGGAAAAACTCGTTCAATTAGAGACACTCATCCCGTCGATTGAAGCACTTCAACTGAACAATGCTACTGCGTGCGCAACTGCAGACTCAACTGCTAATATGCGAGTTGTGGTCCGTGAAGAATTAGCTGCTTTCAGAGACTCATTACATGCCAACGCTTCGTCAGAACCACCAAAAATAAGCTATGCCAATGTAGTTAAGGCCAAAAAAGCCTCACAAAATGCTACCGCTAAACCTGCCATCATACTCGGCGCGAAACAAGATGTCAATGCCAAGCACACTGACATCCTCAACGCATTTCAAAAGGGCGTCACATTCAGAGACACAAGCTACGCTCCAGCAAAAATTCTACCGGTATCAAACAACAAAGTGCGTGTGGAATTTGACTCTGTAGAACAGCGCGACGCTACAATGCGTAAACTCTCAGAGGTTTCTACTCTCAAAGCCGAAAATGCTAGAAATAGGCGATCTTTAGTTATTTTAAAAGGTATCTCAAAAGATATTCCAATAATTGAACTAGTCAACATAATTCATATTCAAAACGCTAGTATTGGTGCAGAGTCAAAGCATGCCGACGATATTGTTTTTCGCTTTAGTCGTAAGAATCGAAGGAACCCAGACGCTGTCTACAATGCTGTTTTGGAGGTCTCTCCAAATGTTCGCAACGGTTCGCAATGGTGGCGCTTGGCCCCATTAACGTGGATTTTCAACGCGTAGACGTATCTGACTTCAGCGCCTTCGTTCAATGTTTCAGATGTCTTCAGTTCGGACATACTAAAAACAAGTGCAGCGCAACAATAACTCCATGCTCGCATTGTGCAAGCAAAGACCACCAGTTACTGCTAACTGCCCGGACAAGAGTATTTAGGCTAAGCGTAAATGCTTTAATTGTGCTATGCGAAACGAGAAAACCAGTACTCAGGTAGACGATAAGCATTCTGCGACAAGCGTTCAGCATTGCCCACAGATTAAATCCATGCAGCAGCGAATTAACTCACGCACTCAATATGGTTGTTAAGCCACTCAATTTTATTCAAGGCAACGCGCATCACTGTTATGCAACGCACAACGAAATTCTTAAATTTTTAACTTCAAATACTGTTGACATTGCACTTATATCTGAGCCGTACACTGGTAATACTCAAACGGTTCACGCAGCTAATGGTTTCTCAATATTTCAATGCCCAATGCCAAATCGGAAAATCAAGGCATGCATCCTGATAAAAGAAGCTACAGGCGCAGCGCTTGGAATTTCACAGTTATCTACCCCAAATCTGAGCGTGGTCAACCTACTCATAGGTCAGCGTTCACTGTACATTGCTAGCGCGTATGTAGAGCCAGACAATGACCAATTTGATACGTTAGGCGCAGTAAACACATTCCTCTGTAGCACATCATCTGCACTACAGATTACACTGCACAACACAAAAAAAATAACAAGGTTCTGACAACGGATTCTGGTAGAGGGGCTAAAAAAAAAATATACCTGTATCGGCGTTTTGAAAGTTTACGTCCGACTTTTTTTTTAGGGGGGGTAAAAGTTTTTGCTCATTCTTATGGTGATTCGGCATACGAAAACCTTGTAACCTTGTAACAAAACTCAGACCATAGCGCAATAACATTCAAAGTTGAGAATTGCACTAAAGTCACTCCTGCTAAGCGCACCTCAACTTATTTGTACAACAACAAAACAGCTAATTGGAAGAGGTTCGAAAATGCCTTAAATGAACGTATTCAGCAAACAGGCGTCCTAAACACTGATTTCGTCAACATCACAGCACATAAATTAGATAATGTCGTTCAAGTCTTAACTGAAGGCATCAGATATGCATGCTCAGCGTCAATGAAGTTGCGCGGAGAAGCTAAGCCATACAACCCTTGGTGGAGTGCAGAGCTTCAAGACCTCAAACAAAACTGCGTTCGACTACACCATAAGCTAAACAATTTGCGAAGACTTCAGAAGCCCACAGAAACCACTGCGCAAGAGCATGCAAATGCTAAGCGCACATATGCTAAAGCACTGAGGAAAGCATCTACCGACAATTTTCGCGAGTTCTGCAACCAGCAAGGAAAAGAGAATGTTTGGTCTCTCACTAACCGGCTCATCAAGGATGCGCCATCACAAGCCCTCCAGTAACACTTCAGTGCAGAGGATCGTTCTCCGAAACGAGTGCGGGGACCGCTGAAGCTCTGTTGCGGCATTTCTATTCCGATGACACAGATGACTACACCCTTCGTCAGCACAACCTGCGCAACAGTGTTAAAATCGGCTTTGGAACACCCGACGACGAGGAGTTCACAGAAGACGAAGTGCTGGAAGCTTTGATGACAATGAGCCCCAACAAAGCCCCAGGTCTTGACAGTCTCACATCGGATATATGCCTAGCTTTTGCAAAGAAGCATTCCAAGTTTCTGACTGCTCTTTACAATACATGTCTTCGAATAGGACATTTTCCAAAACCGTGGAAAGGCGCGTATGTACAACTTTTGCCTAAGGCGAATAAGATAGAGGCGAATGAGTTAGGATCCTACAGACCTATAGGGCTCCTACCTGTGTTGGGAAAGTTGCTGGAGAAATTATTTACAAAGCGTTTAGCCTACCATGCAGAGCTGCACCAGCTATGGTCACCGAAGCAGTTTGGTTTCAGGGAGCAGGTTTCTACTGTCGACGCACTGCGAAACGCCATAGAATACATTGAAGGGCAAAAACGAAAAAGCGTCAAGTCATATTGATTTCTCTTGACATCAAAGCTGCATTCGACAATGCCTGGTGGCCAGCTCTCCTTAATCAGTTAGAACGTATCCGCACCCCATCGAACATCTACAAACTCATCAGCAGTTACCTCAAAGACTTGACTATGCCGACGCAACGGCAACAAAGAAAATGACCAGAGGGTGTATTCAGGGTTCAGTGTGTGGTCCTACTTTCTGGAACACGATTCTAGATGAGCTGCTGTCAATGCCACTACCGGAAGGTTGCGAAATTCAAGCTTTTGCAGACGATGTTCTTCTAATAGTTAGGCGCAAAAACAGTCCAAGAACTTCAGCGGCACGCCAACGAAGCTTTGCGCAAAATACATAAATGGGGCGTCGATGTGAAATTGACATTCAGCGATGCCAAAACCCATGCTATGGCATTTACTCTTAAAGCCAAACGGGCTGAAATAAGTTTAAATAGTACTCGTTTAGCTTTTGCAAAAGAAATAAAACTTCTCGGTGTAGTAATTGACGAACGTCTGAAGTTTACAAACCACGCGCAGTACGTGATCGCGAAAGTTCAGCGAATATTCACCAATTTGTGTAGATTCATAAGACCCACATGGGGCGTTCATCCCGAGAACGTCCTTACTATCTATAGGCAAGTTGTTGAACCGACTATAACGTACGCTGCAGAAATATGGGGTAAAGCCATTAAATTTAACTACATTCGGCGACTTCTGCGATCTTTTCAAAGAAGCTTTGCTATACGAGCTATGAGAGCGTTCCACACGGTGTCAGCTACATCAGCGCTGGCGCTTGCAGGGTTCCTGCCTTTGCATCTGAAAATCAAGGAAGCTATGCAGGTGGGAGATGTGAAGGCCACTGGAGTATATCCACCACTTACCGATGCTACAGCAACGCGTTCCACCAAAACAGCAACTACATCCAGCCAAACGCCAAACTATAAGCTATGATAGTATTGATTCACAACAACAAGCTGACTCAATTTCTCGTGTCAGCTCAACACATATTTACACCGATGGAAGTAAACTTGAAACTGGTGAATGTGGATCTGCGTTCGTTGTTCGTCTTTCAGATGGTAGTTGGGAGCCGCACAAGTTCAGCTTACATCATACCTGTACTGTCTACCAGGCCGAAGCTTTCGCAATTGACTCAGCGATGGCATGGGCTCAAAGCGAGCTTAAAACGAGGAAGCTCTGCATATCCAGCGATAACCGCTCGTGCCTTGAAGCCATACAAGACCGGAGCAATTCCACACCACTCATTGCTTCTATTCATCGGCATCTACACATGCTTCGCCAAAAACAACATATAATCAAATTCTTTTGGGTTAAATCTCACATTGGCATCGAAGGGAACGAGTCCGCAGATCAACATGCAAAAGACGCTGCACGCCATAGTGTTGACTTATCATACACCGAGTTCCCACTAAGTTACACCAAACGGCAAGTGCACTCTGAAGCACTCAAAGCGTGGCAACAAGAGTATCTAGAGGACACAACCGGCAGTGGTACAAAGAGGTTTTTCCCAACAATTGACGATGCCAAACTATATAGAGAAAAGCTTGGAATTTCGTTTGAGATGACTCAGGTTTTAACCGGCCACGGCTTCAATACAGCATACCTACACCGCTTTAAAATCATAGATGAAGACTCCTGCCCATGCGATCAACGGACGTCGCAAACTATTCAACACCTTCTCCATGACTGTCCACGGTACGATCGTGCAAGAGAGCGGCACAAAACATTCTGCGAGCAGTATGAAGCGCCACCATTCGATGTCAAGGCCATTGCATACCATGCTACGCTGGCAACATCATTTTCAGAATTTGTTAAAGTTATCATAAGTAATATAAAAGCTTTTAATAATTTACCATGAATTACAACCTTCACTCCTCAATGAATTCATATTTAATTTTAAGAAGTCTTAAAACTTTTAATGTTTCTACCACCCAGTGGCGTCCCCAGGATTTCGGGAAGGGGGGGGATATGCAAAAAATCCAGTTTAACGCCATTTTTATACTTTCATCTTTGCGTATTATTTTTAATACATGTTGAATAAAATTGTACATACATACATATATGTATACATATACATACTAACATAAACTTCTTAAAACAAAAAATTCAAGTGACATGTATTTTTAAGTCATAAAATCCCAACCAAAAAATTCAAGTTTGTTTTAAGTTATGACATTTCGAAAACAACTGCTAATAGAATTACGAAAAGACGTATTTTAAAAAGCACACCAGCTATGTAAAAAAAAACAAACATTTACAAAATGTATGACGTTCTGAAATTTTATTATGTTATGATAGAGGTGACCATGTTTCCATGTTTACCCGCAATTCACCAAAACTATGTAAGTGAATTTTTTTTTAGTTTCAACAGCTGATGCAGGGTTGGCATGAAGCCTGCGTTTGATTACTATTTTGGTAAATAGTCGACACTTTTGGGAACATTGAAAATACAACTATTCTGCGAGAACAAATGCAATGCTGATTTTTTTATTCATTTATTCTTAACCCTTCTGCGGGTATCCGGTTCTGGCCAGACCATATTGAACTTTGGATCCACTTTAGTAATGTTGTAATTAAGCTATCGAGCTCAAATTTCATGATATCTTTAACTGATCCTTTCTAAGCACAAAACCCAAAACCATGGCTTGGCCAGACCATGGTGTATTTTCATACAAATTTGCCAGTTATTTTCAGTTTTTTTTTTGTTATTTTCGACGTAATTATTGTCAGAATTGTTTATAAATATTTTTTTTATATTATATATATAGTTTCAACTAGGTTTTTCCATCTGACCCGATTTGAAGCACTTTTTTCGTGCCATCCCGTTAATAGTGACGTAAATTAGCTGGCGCAAAATGTACCTGGTCCAAGTGTTTTTCGTTCGCCTTGGCTTTTATTTTCTTTGGGTTAATAAATTATAATTTTTGTTGGAAAATAATGTTGAAACATATTCAAAATTAATACTTATCCATTTTCCAATTCGATTGGGTGTTTTCTGTGACAGAGATGAAAGGAAGAGAATGCTATTTTGAGAATCAGGTGGACATTGTTTTTGAACTTCGACGCTGGAGTTAAATCAGAGAGGAAAATCTCTAAAAAAATTTCCTTAGCAATAGCGGAAACTAATGCTTTAGAGCAACGAATTTAAGATATTAAATAATTTGCTGCGAGAGGCAATAATAACGGTGCTGCCAATTTCACGCTTTCATTTGGCCCTGAACAAAACGAAGCTTCTGATACTGATAGAAAAAATGGTCGTTTAGATAGTTCAATGTGAAGATAGCAACGACGAAGGCGACAAGGAAAACGATATCCGGCCAATTCAGCATGAACAACAACATGTAGAGCATGTTTTGCATATTTTTCTTTGGCAAAGCAGTTCAGAATTATTAACAGTGCAAGGAATCCAGAAATATATATATCAAAACCCGATTTGTATGTGTCGAATGTAAAATCTCAATGTGGTTTAGTCATGATACTGCATTATATTGTTGAAATAATTGCATTGGTCAAGCAGCTGAAGTAGATCCATAAGTAACGTATTTTACATTTATACATTTTTTTTATTTTTTTGCTTTACTGCCGTATTTTTTTAATTTCAAAATTAACTCATTAAAGTTGAAACTCGCTATTTACCTAATTATTCTAGTATATTTTCACCGTTTTACGTAAAAATAATGTAGACAAGCAAAAGAAATCATTGTATTCACACTTTCTGGTTTTTTTATATCCTTAACAACAATCCTCGACTATCATCTTGTTTACATTATGGTCTGGCCAGATCATGGGTGGTTCAGTTATTAGGTTTTAAGTTGGTGATTACAGAAGCGATAAAGCAAATAATAAAAATGTTTCACAATTCCATATTGTTATAGCAAATTGCATAAGTGAATTCTCCGACCAAGGGGGGGATCCATCCCCCTAATCCCCCCCCTGGGGACGCCACTGCTACCACCTAAATTTTATGAAATATAATTTCATTCTACTGCGAATTAAAAATTTAATTATTTGTAAATTTAAATCCATTCGCAGGCATTTATAGTATTATTATTTTTTCCTTCTTTGCCAAAGTTATTACAATAAAAATTGAACATAATTTGTAATCTAGTCCTTACTCATAGTCACATATTATATATTGTTAACATGTACATAATACCAAGGAAGAAAAGGAGAATATAATATACTACTCGAAGCGCGGATTAGCGTGTAGAGACAAAGGAAAAAACTCTATCTATATATCTATCTATCTATCTATCTATCTATCTATCTATAGGCATTATAATCACCTGCAACAATAACGGGACGCTTACCTCGCAATTCCGTTACCATTTTTCCCATCATCTGTTGAAACTCATCTATTGGCATGCTCGGTTGTGCGTAGCAGCTAACTATGTAGAGCCCTTCGATTCGCACCCATGTAAATCCCTGGTTTGCCACCTTCGGACTGGCCTGTGGGGTTTTGTCGCCAAGGATCCAGATAGCGGCCTTATTTGATTGATCCGAAGTGTAGTTGTACGAATCTATCGCAACGTACGGCTCCGCTAGTACGGCAACGTCTGCTCTCAGCTCCACCTGGCTCTGCCACAGCAAGTCTTGTGCAGCCGCGCAGTGGTTCAAATTAATTTGAATAATTCTCATGCGCGTCTCTTATTCATTGCCTCCTGGTACCGCGGGCACAAT
The DNA here is from genome assembly GCA_963971225.1 of Melieria omissa. Classification (NCBI taxonomy): domain Eukaryota; kingdom Metazoa; phylum Arthropoda; class Insecta; order Diptera; family Ulidiidae; genus Melieria; species Melieria omissa. The sequence goes on along the minus strand of OZ020269.1, from coordinate 47,647,601 downwards.
GAGCTCCCCGCAGCGTGTGATCCTCCACAAAGTGCACATCTTTCCGGCTTTCTGCATGTGGTCGCTATGTGGCCACCCTCGCCACACCTTCTACAAAGTCCCGTTCGGTCCGTCTCTTTGCATGCTGCTGCCATGTGGCCATAGCCCCAGCACCTAAAGCATTTTGTTGGCGATGCGGTCTCAGACACGCGACAGCGGACCCACCCCACCCGTAGGTGCTTTAGGTCAACCACTCTCCTAGCGTCTTCCGCCGGAAGTGTAATGTATGCTGTCTGTGTTCCACCGTACGTGTTCCTCATACTCCTTATTACAGATAAACCTGCCCGTTTGATTTTGGCCTGTTCCTCCAGAGCATCAAGGAGCTCCTCTTTGGTGCTGATGGTGGAGACCAGACCCTTACACTGCACCGTGATCATGTGTGTTCTCACTTGCACTACCGCCTCGTCCTTCAGAACACCCTCAATGGCCGCCTGGAATGTATTTGCGGTTGTATCATTCGCACGATTAAGCTCAAGGAGGAGGTCCCCTTTTTGTGTCCTTCGAACAGTGCGTACTCCTTCGAACAGGGCCTTAAGTTCCGTGCTGTTAGCATAAGACTCGTTTCCTTTTGTGGTGATTATGATGGCGTCCGCCTTCGGTCGAATTGTCAGACTCTCCCACTGCCTATTTTTCCTCCGGATCTTAGTCCAGGTTTCATTATTAGCTGGCGCCTCCGGTAACTTTGGTGTAACCATCGCATCCAGCGCTTTCTGCTTCTTCGCTGCGGGAGACTTGACTTTTCCAGGACCCTTAGGGCTAGCTGTTGCTCTCGACCGCTTGGCAGAGTGTGTTCCACTTCGTGCGCCAGCCGCATCCGACTCTAACCCTGTTGCCGCGATTTGGTTTGTTCTCGCTCTTAACTGCTTCTGTTCCTTGTCCACCTGTATCATTACCTCCGTATGCAAACGCCTGATGACGCTGCATCGTCTTAAAACATCCTTGTGCATATTTCTCCGTGCGTTGCAGTATCGCATAAGTGCAACCATCGGTGCTAGAATAGTGCTATCGTGATGAGCTGCCGGTATGTTTATATTACCCGATCCTTGCTTTTCTGGTCGAATGGATTTTGCGATATCTCCTGGTGTTGAGACAATCGGGGTGGGTTTTGAAGTTCCCAAAACAGCGCGCGGTGTAGTGTTGTGGTCTCTGGGTGCGACGACCCCTGGTTCTGGGGTTTCGTGGTCGATTTCTCCTTGGCTTCTGATTACTCTCGAGGCAATAACAGGGGAACGCCTAGTTCGTGTGCTGCCTTGAAAAGGCGGCGGTGTACTCTCATTGTCCTTTGCATTTGCCATTCTATCTATCTATCTATCTATCTATCTATCTATCTATCTATCTATCTATCTATCTATCTATCTATCTATCTATCTATCTATCTATCTATCTATCTATCTATCTATCTATCTATCTATCTATCTATCTATCTATCTATCTATCTATCTATCTATCTATCTATCTATCTATCTATCTATCTATCTATCTATCTATCTATCTATCTATCTATCTATCTGTCTGTCTATCTATCTATCTATCTATCTTGTCTATGAAGGTTTAGGAAAAAATAAAAGTCGAGAAAAACGGGTGGTGGCACTACCAGCATACATTTTTATACAATAACTTTGGAACCATACGTCAAACATCAATTAAATTTGGTACGAACTTACTATTTAGTCATATCTTTCGACATTGGCAATGAGGTTGTTTTTTTTAAAAGAGGGCGTGACACCGCCCACACAACACAAATCTTTTGTATGGAATAACTTCGGAATCGTTAGCTACAGCTGAAGCTACAAACATTAAATTTGAACTGTAGATACATCTTGAAAAATGAACCTCCGCTAAGACGCGATTTCGACCAATTCAGGGTCTAAAAAGACATACATATATTAAGGTGTAACGTGATTTAATAGACATATTGATTTTGAACTTCCTGAAAATACTCTAAATCAAAAATAATTCGACACGTGTTTCTTATTATTTTTAAATTGGATCAACGACGCACTATGGCTCGGTTTGCCTTTTTTGTTGCAAAAATCATAACTACTGAACCAATGAAGATATTGAAAAAATTTAAATTGCATCTAAAAGTGTAATATCCACAGGGGGCTTTAATTTTCGTTGCCAAAATTAAGATTCACTAAAACTTCACTTCTACTACAATGAAATTACTTTTTTGTTTGCACTAAAAAATGAGTTTTTTTAATATATTTTTCCCAATAAATTAATATAATTTAGTGATGCATACGAAATTTAAAAACAATTTTTTTGTTTAGTTAGATTTTTTTAAAATCGCTATCTACACTGGGAGGAATATCTAATAATGAAATCATTTCTAAGCTTTAAATATCTGTAAGTTCTTTTTGTGATCCTACAGATCTAATAGATGAAATAACTGGATCAGAAGAGACTGCTAACATGCTGAAAAGGTCTTCATTTTGTCTAGATCATAAATCTATACCTTTTGTAGTCTTTATTTTTTCGGTTAGCCAGGCGGGAATAGGCCTGCTTGACCATCAGTTTGACGGTCGCAAGGGGGGTGCTACACAGCACCCGTACACGTAGTAGGAGCTGGAAGCAGAGTGCTGCCAACTCGTCTGCCACACAGTTGCCAGCGATTCCGCTATGCCCCGGGACCCAACTCAGGTGAAGCCTAGCATGCTCCGCTATGTCATTCAGAGCTGCTCGGCACTCTGCAACCAGTTTCGAAGAGGTACCTATCAAAGATTTAAATGCTGCCTGGCTATCTGAAAAAATACATATAGCCGAGGGAATAGGGGGTCGCGATTTCAACCGACCCACTGCTAGCAGTATAGCCATGGTCTCCGCTTGGAAGACACTACAGTGGTCAGGGAGACGAGCAGTAATACTGGCCCCTAATTGATCACAGAAAACCCCACATCCGACCCTATTATCAAGTTTAGAGCCGTCTGTGAAGATTTCGATAGCGTTTGCGGGCGACGGCCCTCCGTCCAGTCGCTCCTGCTGAGGATCCCTATAGTGAGCTTACGCTCAAAACTAGGGGCAAGGACTATATAGTCGATATTCGTCGGGGTTGGGAGGTCCAACCCGAATATTCTAGTGTGGCCCAGGTCCGCTCGTGCCCAACTGCATATGGCATTTAGCCGTACAGCGGCAATCTTGGCGGACTGCCTAACTAGAAGATTCGAGGGGATCCAATTAAGGATAGCGAAAAGCGCCTTAGTAGGCGTAGAACGAATGGCTCCAGTTATGAGAGTGGCAGCAAGTCTCCTGACTCTATCGAGCTGCTTCAGGTTAACTCGGCTGGCTGCAGCAGGCCACCAGACAACAGCACCATAGAGAAGGATAGGCTCTACCACTGTCTCATAAAGCCAAGAAACGACGCGTGGCTGGAGCCCCCATCTGGTACTCACCGCCCGTCTACAGCAGTAGATGGCCCTGGAGGCTCTTGTTGCCCTTTCAGCAATGTTTGCGCTCCAGGTGAGCCTAGAGTCTAATATCAGCCCCACGTATTTTACCTTCTTGCTCAATTTGAGCGGTGTTCCATTCAGGGCGGGGAGTCTGAAAGTCGGAACTTTGTACTTCCTTGTGAAGAGAACAAGATCCGTCTTTTTCGGGTTGGCCGTAAGGCCACAGGAGTTGCTCCATGAGGAGAGGATATCCAAGAAGTGATTCATCCGCTCGGAGAGTACACTTGGAAATTTGCCAGCTATGGCCATTGCAACATCGTCGGCTTACACACATACATCCACTTTCTTTTATATATATAGATGGCAACCCTACTTGAAAGTAGGCGGACCATGCCCATATTCATGCCAGTTCTCAGGTGAAACACCAGCAGTATCTGTACAAAATTTCACCACGATATCTTTACGCATTCAAGAGTTATTAATTTAGTTCCGCTAGATTGACCATTTCACACAGTGTGCGTTCCACTAAACTAACTAAATAGTAAGTTCGTAGTGAATTTAATTGATGTTTGACTTATGGTTCCAATGTTATCGTCTGAAAATTTTCAGAATTCACGGTCAAAAGTGACAGGGATTTTCCGACTTTTCCAATAGATTTTCGGAAATTTTCTTTTCGCCCAAACCTGAACTGACTCAAGAGAAATCCAATAAAGAAAATTTCATTAAAATTGGCCGGTCCGTTTTAGCGTTATTAGATATATGGATATATAATATAAACAAGGTCGACGTTTTTGAGGAATCGGTAGATCGAACAACTTTTAAGATAAGACAAACATTTTTTATTTTTATTATATTAAAATTTAACGTACCCTTTAGAAAAAACCATCAAGTAACCGATTGGTCATTTACATAAAAATCAATCTTAAAGACAAAACAAAAATAAAAAAATACAAATTTTTCTCCATGTGGAAAAATCGTCAACTTTGAGCGGCTCTACCTCCCAAACTACTAATCCGAATTTAATGAAAGTTACATTTTCGTAATCCCTGAAAAATTAAAATTCCTCAATAAGGTTCGTGTATTCATTTTATCGAACGCTTTCATACAATTTTTTATTTTTGCAACGTGTTGCCGGCAGCTGAGCCATAGTGCGAAGGGTTAAAAGTATGTATGGATAAACATATTTGTTTGAGTCTTTTGACTTCAAAGTTGATGAAAGTACTTCAAATGTAAAATAACTCGATACGTGGTTTTCATTTTTCCGGATATTAAATCGGACGGGGTCAGTGACGGGTTAAAAGTTTGTATGGATAAGCTGTGAAAAGCCATGAATTAATGGGGCTACTGACTGCAAACTTGGTGAAAGTACTCTTTTTTTCTCTTGTCGGAACGATCTAGCAAGCACAACACTCAGACAATTATACGTCCATTGTACTACGACTTGTTGTTCCCTGTTAATATGCTTTAAATCTACCCGACTTCCGAAGAAACCTTGATAGATCTTGGGGTGCCAAGGAGCCAAGGTGGTCGCTTCTTAGCATATCAGTGCGAAATGACTCAAACCTGATACGAGCGAACGCGGGGCAGAGACACAGGAAGTGTTCCGCCGTCTCAACGTCAACAGGCAGGACATAGGGCACTGTCAGATATGCCTACCATTTCCATGTGCTTTGCTCATAGAAAATGGCCCGTCATTAACCCGACTATCTGCCTGCAGTCCCTCCTGCCTAGTGACAAAAGAAACTGTGAGCATTTGTCGGATATGGCGGGAAGCATAAGCCTAGGCGTATACGGAGACGCAGGCCGCGAAAGTTATATATAACAATGCAATGCAGAGTTGTTGCAATGCACTAAGTGTAAGAGTGGAGAGAATGCTCCACTAACAATGGGAGTGGGGAGAATGCTCCACTAACAATGCTCCGTAATGCCGTAAAGTGGCGTGATCATTAGTTTTAAGCATATAATTAAGAAAAAGAAAAGAAGAATGGGAACAGAGCGTGAGTTGACGTTCGAACAATAAAGATATAGTAATATAATAAAAAGCGAATAGTCTTTCTTTAACTGGCGCAGTCGGTGAAAGCCAAAAAAAGAAACGTTGAAAACGAAGGCATATTTGTATGTGCTGCAGAAACAACGCAGTGAACTTAGTGAACATATTAAACAATAATAATTTAATAATTGACTGGCACGACAGCCCGCTTACGCGAGACTAAGGCCTAGCTTCCCGCAACCACCCGTGTTGTGCGTATGAATTTTGTACGCGGGTGGAAGGGACCTACAGTTTTATGCCGGTTCCGAACGGCAGGTTGGGAGCTTTTTCATAGGCAATTTTTACTCTCAGAGGTTTGCCATTTCCAGCTGAGAGGACAGCCACCGAAAGAGAAAACGAGTTTCCCGTAATGTTTTTTTTTAGGTGTTATTACATGCAGTATTTGAACCTGCGGTTGCTGCCTTTGACTCGTTGTCCAACGCACTAACCAACTGAGCCACGGCGGCTGCATATTAAACAATATTAAATACAAAAAATGACTGAAGAAAATCTACCGGCTAATCCCACCATAGCTCAGTGCTTAGTTGCAATTACAAGGCTTTTATGCCAATCAACAGCACAGCAGTCAACATCCCTAAGGAATAAAATTGAAAGGGATCTGAAATATTTACCAGCTTTTGACGGGGAAGCAAAAATGCTACCCGCATTTATAAATGCAGTGGATATAGTCATGCAAGACTACGTGGCTGAGATAGACTTAGTCTACCAAATTGTATTTGACTTAAAAATACAAAGCGATGCAAAAACTTATTTGCAATTGGACCAACCAATAAACTGGGATGTTTGCAAAGAAAAACTTAAACAACACTTCAAGTCATCGAAGGACCAGATGTAGTTAACACGAGAAATATCATCGCTTAGAATAAAGAGTGTTAGCGATTTAAGTATTAAGGTAAAAAATATTATCAATGATATAACAGAGTATTGTGCATTTGATGATAATGGTGTGATGATGCGGGAAATATTTTCAAGTATGCTGATTCAAAGAATCAAACAATTAGTTTCAGGAACATTGGCATATGCCATTAGAAATAAAGTTTGCCTTGCAGATACTGAAAATATTATTCATCAATTTATAGGTATGGATGAAAATAATTTAAATAATTTTCGTTTGATAAAAAGTACAAATCATCAAAATTATTCAACAAACAATTTACAAAAATTTACAAATAATTTACAAAATGATTCAGATGGTATTCAACAAGTGCCAATAAATAATCAATATCAACAGCAATGTTAGAAGACAAAATAACGGTAGTAATTTTCCAAATCAAGATTTATATTCTAATAATAATAACAATTTTTCTTTTAACCGCAATAGTGGAAATTTTCCTAATCAAGCTTTATATTCTATTAACAATAATAATTTTTCTTTTAACCGCAATAGTGGAAATTTTTCAAATCAAGCTTCATTTCCTAACCGAATAAATTATTAGTGGCAAAATCCTGGCAGTTGAAATATGCGTCGTACTAATAATTACACTAATAAAACACAACAAACAAGACAGTCAAATGTGCCAATGGATATAGATACTAGGGATTGCAATCCCGGACCAGTTTTACAATCCCGGGATTTTCGGGACTGAAAATCACAATCCCGGGATCCCGGGATTTTTTTCGGGATTGAATATATTACTTTAAGAAACTAGTTCAGACCTTTTTTCAATCAAATAAATTATATCTATGTATTAAATACTATTCTGTGTACTTAATTTAACCCTTCGCTGCATGGCATTGCATATATACAATGTTAACTTTTCATAGATTTGGAAACTATTCTATTCAGCATTTTACAGTCGTTCAGTCTTCAGTTGCATATTTTATGTTAAAATAATTGATTACTAACGGAATTTTGCGATTAACATTGAAAGTATGCGCAAAAGAATCGAAAAAGCAACAAGTGTTTCGATTTGGTGAAATAATTTTGGTTATTGATGGCGATGGTGATATGGCGATCGCCGTCGCTCAGCAGTTTAGTGGGTTGAATTACGAGTATAGAGTGACGTCTGACCTCTGTTCGACTCCCCGTAGTTGTCAACACTAAAATATTGATAAAGCCGAGTTTCATTTCGGGGATAGCGCTCTCACCAGGATACCGAAAATGGCCGCAAAACTTCTTTCATAGATACAGGAATTCAACAAAATTCCATTTTTACCATCAGAACTTAACAAGCAACAAGAATTATATAGCAAAAAAGTTTTTTCTTCACGGAAATTAAATCATGCAACGAAGGGTTAAAACTAAGAACAAACACAGTGGCCAGTGGTATGGCGCTTGTCCGGCACTGGATAATTGTGCTGGCACCGACATAGACCTCACAGTCATGTCCATGCCCCTCGACTCCATGCCTACAACTGTCATACTAAAAAAGCGGTACATGGTGTTGCTGCCTGAAGCTCACTCTTGGTTGTATCCTGAGGATGAGCCCGGTAAACACTGCTTCCGTATATTCACGGACGGCTCCAGAACGGAACATGGTTCTGGCTCTGGGGTCTTCGTGGAATCCACGGGGACTAGACGGTTCTTTGCCCTAGGCTCGCACGCATCTGTGTTTCAGGCAGAGGTGCATGCGATACTTGAGGCGATGAACTTTGTCGTAGAGAGTAAGTGGAAAGGCAGGTCTATCTGTGTCTGTAGCGACAGCAAAGCTGCGCTTATGGCCTTGGACAGCCCTCCAACCATCTCTATGCTAGTCAGGTCCTGCAAATCCAGGCTTAATTATGTTGGAAAATACAATAGCCTGATGCTCACCTGGGTCCCGGGACACGCAGGAATTGTGGGTAACGAGACCTCGGATTCCTTAGCTAAAATGGGCTCTGAGCCTGATTTTGTCGGCCCTGAGCCTGTTCTGCCACTCCCATCTGCAGCCATCAAAGCCACAGTTAACGAATGGGTCACTATGACCCAGGAGCGAGCACGGCAGGCTGAGAGCGGCTGCAGGTGGACGAAACTTATGCTTCCCGCCATATCCGACAAATGCTCACAGTTTCTTTTATCACTAGGCAGAAGAGACTGCAGGCAGATGGTCGGGTTAATGACGGGCCATTTCCTATGGGCGAAGCACATGGTAGGCATATCTGACAGTGCCCTATGTCCTACCTGTTGACGTTGAGACGGCGGAACACTTCCTGTGTCTCTGCCCCGCGTTCGCTCGTATCAGGTTTGAGTCATTTCGCACTGATGTGCTAAGAAGCGACCACCTTGGCTCCTTGGCACCCCAAGATCTATCAAGGTTTCTTCGGAAATCGGGTAGATTTAAAGCATATTAACAGGGAACAACAAGTCGTAGTACAATGGACGTATAATGGTCTGAGTGCTGCGCTTGCTAGATCGTTACGACAAAGGAAAAAAAAAAAAAGAACAAAATATTTACGACAAATAACTTAAAAACGCATTTAATTGCCAAATGACATGGCTAACCTGCTGAAAAAGGCATCTCTCTGGTTCAATACTAGTAGATCAAATCGTATTATATGAATATCTTCAAGTTTTGGCCATTCAAAACAAGTAAAATTCGATGTGAGTAATAACTATCAATAATTCAAGTTTCGGTATAGTTTTAATTCTCAAATGCTGATGGTTTTATATTGGCTGTTTCTTTCTTAATCCTCTTATTTACACCATTTTCCCTGTGTATTGTGAATGTCACTTGTCACATTAGTGTAAAGAAGAGTTAACCTTGCATGTTTTTAGAAAATTCTGGTTGTTTACTTTTTTGAATGGATTCATTTTTGGGAGCGTAAGCTTGTTTGCACTTCTGAGTTTGGTTACTGGCAAAATTCTACTGGAAAAGTAACAAAACAGAGCTAGTTTGTAATATTACAAATTAGTAAAAATTAGTTATACACAAACAGAGCTATTGTTGCTTTAACACTTATTTCAACGTCACAGGCAATGGGCAATTTATTTTTTGTGTTAAATAAGAAGGGTTGCATTTTTCGCAATCAACGTGACAAAAGCAAAAAGTAAGCTTTTTTTTGTTTCGATCCCGGGATCGGATTTTGTCAATCCCGGGATTTTTCGGGACTGAAATTGTCCGGGATCCCGGGATTCCGGGATTCGCGATCCCGGGATTGCAATCCCTAATAGATACAGTAAGCCATATGGAAGAAGAAACAACAAACGATACAGAAACAATTTTGTTTTTAAATTGGCAAAAAAAATTTAAATTAAATTAACAAAAATTTTCTTAAAAATTACCTTATTAAATAAACAATGGATAGCCTTAGTAGATACAGGATCGACTTTAAGTATACTGAAAGAAAGTAGTTTTAAGAGATTTAATTTACCCACATTAAATGAAAAAGAAAGAACAATTTTGAATACAATTAATGGCGTGGTTAGTAATCAAAATAAAAAGGTAATTACACCATGTCCAAATGAATTTAATTCTGCACAAAATGCCAGAATGAAGAAAAGAAAAAAACGGTGCTACAAATGCAGCACCATCAAGTTTGTATGAGTATGTTAGAATACCATTTGGGTTGAAAAATGCCCCTGCGACTTTTCAAAGATTAATTAATGAAGTGCTGAGGGAATATATAAATAAAATCTGTGTGGTATATCTTGACGATATCCTTATATTTTCCACCTCTCTAGAGGAACATGCCATCTCTTTAAAAACAATTTTTTCCAAATTACAAAAGCATAATTTAAAAATTCAGCCTGACAAGTGTAGTTTTCTTCAAAAAGAAACTCCTTTTTTGGGTCACATTTTGACAGCAAATGGAATTAAACCCATTCCCAATAAAATCGAAGTAATTCAAAATTTAGGGATTCCTAAAACGGGAAAACAATCAAAAGGATTTCTTGGCATAACTGGTTACTATCGAAAATGTAAAATGTTTAGACTATTCTAAAGTTGCGTATCCCATGATCAAATATCTAAAAAAACTACAAAATTAATATAAATGACCCACAGTACATTGCAAGCTTTGAAAATTTAAAATCATTAATATCTTCCCACCTAATTTAAAAATACCCGCAATATGACAAAGAATTTGTAATAACAACTGATACTAGTGATTATGCGATTGGTGCCGTTTTATCGCAACAAGGACATCCGGATGTTACATATCTAGGACACTCAATAATAATGAGCAGTATTACAGTACAACAGACAACGAATTTCTTGCGATAATTTGCGCTGTTACTTACCTTAGACCATATATTTATGGAAAAAAGTTTCGAATTGTCACAGATCATAATCCTATAAAATATATAAATAATAAATATAAAGGCAAAGAATGTGTGCCTCGTAATCAGCGATGGCTTTTAAAGTTACAGGAATTTAATTTCGAAATTGATTATCTTAGTGGTAAAGAAAATAAGGTTGCAGATTTTCTAAGTCGTTTAGAAAAATCGCAAAAAATAAGTGAAAATAATTCCAATGAATCGAATTTTGAAATTTCTGACACTATACATTCGGCAACAGAAGAATAACACACATTATTATAAAAAATTAAATAGTGAATAACACTTCGTTCAATAATGTGTGTGACTAACTAATTAAAACACATTTTTTTGCCAAAATTCGTTTTTATTCATCAACATAGTCCCCTTTTAGGGAGATACAATCATTCCAACGCTTTTCCAATCTTACGATACCGCCTTTGTAGGACGATTTTTCTTTGCCTTCAAAATAGGCGTTAGTTTCGGCGATTACTTCATCATTTGAGCCAAAACTCTTACCACGGAGCATCTTTTTGAGGTCTGCGAAGAGCCAGTAGTCGCTGGGGGCCAGATCTGGAGAATACGAGGGATGAGGAAGCAATTCGAAGCCCAATTCATGCATTTTTGCCATCGTTTTCATCGACTTGTGGCACGGTGCATTATCTTGGTGAAACAACACTTTTTTCTTCTTCATATGGGGCCGCTTAATCGCGATTTCTTCTTTCAAACGTTCCAACAACGCTATATAATAGTCGCTATTGATTGTTTTCCCTTTCTCAAGATAGTCGATGAATATTATTCCGTGCACATCCCAAAATACTGACGCCATAACCTTGCCAGCCGATGTTTGTGCCTTTGGACGCTTTGGGCGGGTTTCACCGGTTGCATGCCACTTAGCAGACTGCCGATTTGACTCTGGAGTGAAATGGTGGATCCATGTTTCATCCATTGTGATGTACCGACGCAAAAACTCCGACTTGTTGCGCGTAAACATGTCCAAACAGCTCTTTGAATCATCGATTCGTTGTTGTTTTTGCTCCGGTGTGAGCAAACGCGGCACCCATTTCGAAAACACCTTTTTCATAACCAAATGTTCGTGTATTATGGTGTGTACACTGCCTGCTGATATCTTTAGAATGTCAGCAATCTCCCCCACTTTCACTTTACGGTCGGACATAATGATTTTCAGTGTTTTTTCAACGTTTTCCGGAATAACAGCGTCATTTGGCCGTCCAGTAGATGGAATGTCATCGGTGTCTGTACGACCACGTTTGAATTCGGCATACCAATAACAAATGGTTCTTTTTGTTTCCGAATAATGTTTTTCAAGCCATTCCTGGCATTGAACAGTATTTTTTTTCATTAAAAAACAATGATAAATCAGCACACGGAATTGCTTTGAATTCATTTTTTTTGAAAACTCAAAAGTAGTGTCACTTAAAGCACTGTAACTTGTAAACTAATGGTCGGATTGACATATAATTTTGACAGTAAGCCTAAAAAGGTTCACAATTTCGAAAAATATTGATTTAGTATTAGTGCCGCCATCTATGTGTCAGTCACACACATTATTGAACGAAGTGTTAAATACAAAATCCAAATAATATTAACTTTTAGCCCATCAGTTGAAGTATAAGTAAGTCACAAAAGAAAAATAATTGAAATAAACCCATTAGAAGATGAAATTGTTATTAGAAATATTTTGAAAAACAACATTATGTAAAATGGGTCGAAAAGGAATATTTTCTGAAGTGCCAGATAAATATTATCATGAAATACAACTTATATTAATTTCAATGTTTTCTCATGAAAATAAAATCAAATTGGTAAAATGTACCCACCGTGTAACAGATATATATAATGAAGAAGTACTTCATAAACAAATAGCATTGTATCATAACAATGAGTCTATGCATAGTGGTATAAATGAAACATATCACACATTAAAAAATAAAATATATTATCCAAAATTGAAAGAAGAAATACAACTCATAATAAACAATTGTGAAAAATGTCAACAGATTAAGTATAACCGAAGACCGATTAAACCTTTATTCCATTTTACTGAAACGGCAACAGAAAAAAATCAAATTATTCACATAGACATCTTTCATTTTAAAAAGTGATCTTTTGTTACAGTTGTTGATAAACTAACAAAATTTGCTTCAGCTTATGATATTGATACGATGAGAAATTCCGTGCCGCACTGTACAGGAATGCTTTTCTCCGCACGAATGTTTTCCAAGCATACTTTTAGGCATGCACTTTGAAGTACGGCAAATTTGGTATAATTCGCTTGGTATAGTCCGATATGGCAAGAATGGTTCTCGAAGAAACAGGCTGTGCGAGAATGGTCGAGCGCTTTCCAATTGGAAGTTGCAAGAAACTTCGGCGCGATAAGAAAACTGGTATAAAAGCAGCAGTGTGCAGCGCAATGGGTCGAGTCTGTGTTGAGCAAGCAAAGTGGTAACAAGTGTAGATACAAGCGAAGTGTAAATCTGTAAATAAAGTGATTGTTGATTTTTGCTGAGTAATTGAAGTTGTTTTATTTTCAAAACCAGTCCAAACGAACCTGTGAAATAAAATTATAAAAACGCAGACATGGTTAAACTTGAGCTGTTGAAGGTGGACCAGCTGAAGAAGGAGCTGGCTGCCTGGAATTTGCCGACTGCTGGCGGAAAGGTGGAGTTGCAGCTGCGCTTGCGAGAGGCGTGTGAATCACGAGGCATCGATTGGGCTGCACACGACTTCGGGACGCAGGAACAAGAGGCGTCGGCCAAAGTGGAGGAATCGCCTGCTGGTGCTGCGTCACTGCAAAGTACGACTGCAGCGGCTGCGCCACTACAAGCATTGGACATGAGCCAGTTAATGGTTGCACTTAAAGGCATGTTTGAGACTTCCAACCGTTAAATGGCAGCCAAAATGGAAAATGAAAATCGTGAAATGTCGGCGCAAATGGCAGCGAAACTAGAAACTGCGAATCTCGAAATTTCGGCAAAAGTCGAAACGACAAATCTAGAAATAGCCAAAATGGAAAATGAAAATCGCGAAATGTCGGCGCAAATGGCAGCGAAACTGGAAACTACGAATCAAGAAATAGCAAGAATGGAAACGGCGACCCGTGACATATCGGCGCAAATGGAAGCGTGCAACTGAGAAATGGCGACAAATTCTGCGCGCATAGAGCAGAAGGTGGAGGAACTTTCCGGTAGGCTGAACGGGAAAGTTGAGCATCTTGAGACGCGAATGGACAAGTGGGACAAACGAGTTGACAGTCTGGAGGATTCGGTAAACAGGAAAATCGATGAGCTGCTTAGAGAGGTACAGCCACGAGAATGTTTGCCGCCGGTTCCGGAAAGTTTCGCCACCCGAACAGAAGTGCCTACTTATGATGGTGCTACGCCGTCCGATACATTTAAACTGCAATTCGACTTAGCTGCTTTGGAAAATCAGTCGACAGATATCAGGAAGGGTCGGAGATTGGTACTAGCGCTGAAAGGTCCTGCGGCTGAGGTAATGAAGTCAGTTCCGGAATGTTCGAGAAGTGATTATGAGGCCGTCATGAGAGCGTTGGCAGCGAAGTATAGCGACGAGCACAACCATACGCTGTACTACTGTGAGCTGAAGAACCGCAAGCAAAGAGCCAACGAGGCACTGCAGACATATGCAGCAGACATTGAGCGGCTCGTGCAGTTGTGCTACCCAAAATTCGGCACTGATGATCTCGAGAGGATGAAGATTGAGTCGTTCATTGAGGGTCTTCATGATCCCGAGACACGCCGCAGTGCATTGATGATGGGCAAGCCGACATTTAAGGAGACGGTGACCAGCGCGATGATATATGAGGTGACATGGATTGGAGGCAATCGATATGCCCCGGCAAGGATACGCCAAATCCAGCCGGATACCGACATTTCGATCCAGGCCATTAGCTCTGAGACACCGGGCAGGCCACAGGTTGTCTCCTCTAAAGTTTTTTGCTGGACATGTGGCAAGCAGGGTCACATATCACGAGACTGCCGCCAACGAAAGAGGCGTTCCCGTTCTCGATCGCAGTCGCCTGAACGAGGGATACTGACGATCGAGGCTCAGCCAACAAGCGCAGGGCTGAGGACGAGGAGTCGTTAAACTAAAACGGGTCAACCCAAAGGGGCGTGAGCTGATCCCCACAACCCGCTGCCCCACCGTCCTTGTCTCACAGCTGAAACGGCAACCCAGCAGCTTGACGATTGAAGGAAAGATAGATGGAAAGTTGTTCGTGTTGACACTGGATACTGGAGCGTCATATTCGATCATAAAAATGAAGCTTCTGAAGAACTGGGAACCGCTGCATGGCATACAGCTGAGGACTGCGACTGGCGAGCGTGCGCCGGTAAGAGGAAAAGTAACAAAAACGATTGCTATCGGCACCAGCAGCCTGGAGCATGAGTTCATCGTCGCGGATATAATGGACGACGTGATTATCGGCGAGGATTTCATGATTCGGCACGGTTTTACGCTGGACCTGAAGGAAAATGTGCTGAGATATGCCAACGTTGAATTCCCGCTGCATACCGGCTATGAGCGAAGCGTGGCGGTAAGGAAGGTTGTATCGTGTCAACACCGGAGGATACCAGCGAATTCTGAGGCGATTGTGTGGGCAAAGGTGGACGAGGACGATGGGACGAGTCGGCTGTGGGTTGTAGAAGCACCGAAACAAGGACACGAACACATCATCATCGGACGAACATTAGTGGAACCTAAAAATGGCAGAATACCAGTCAGAATACTGAACCCCCTGAATGCACCCAGATATGTCGGGAAGGATGAGGTAATTGGCGAGTGTAAGGAAGCTGTAGCAGTGGTCAATTGTGAGAGTAGCCCACCTGGAGGTAATTAAAAGAGCGGTTTTAACATGGACGTCATACCGCAAG
The DNA here is from genome assembly GCA_963971225.1 of Melieria omissa. Lineage (NCBI taxonomy): Eukaryota > Metazoa > Arthropoda > Insecta > Diptera > Ulidiidae > Melieria > Melieria omissa. The sequence goes on along the minus strand of OZ020269.1, from coordinate 47,632,037 downwards.
AGAACCAGTGGAGCAGCGAGTTGACGGCCAAGCAGAAACAGAAGGCGAGGTCTCTCCTGCAGCACTATGGGTCAATATTTGCGGCAGAAGCAGGCGGAAGAACAGCCATAGTGAAGCACAACATCGACACCGGAAGTGCAAAACCGATTCGCCAACCGCCCAGACGAGTTCCTCTGGCCAAGAGGGAAGAGGTCATAAATTTGATCGAAAACATGCGTAAAGAAAAGGTCATAGAGCATTCTTCGGGCCCCTGGTGCTCGCCGGTCGTGCTAGTCAAGAAAAAAGATGGCAGTACCCGCTTTTGTGTGACTATCGAAAGCTCAATGACGTGACTAAAAAGGACAGTTATCCACTACCTCGGATCGATGACACCCTGGACACACTGTCAGGCACACAGTGGTTTTCTACACTCGACTTACGCAGCGGCTATTGGCAGGTGGAGCTTGCGGACAAGGACAAGGAGAAAACGGCTTTTAGTGTTGGCGACGGTTTGTGGCAGTTCACCGTCATGCCGTTTGGACTCTGCAACACACCAGCGACATTCGAGCGGCTAATGGAACTTGTGCTAAAAGGGCTGTATTGGCGGACATGTCTGGTCTACCTCGACGACATAATCGTGACGGGCAAAAGCTTTGACGACCACCTGGGAAAACTAAAGGAGGTATTCGAGCGAATACAGAAAGCTGGGCTTAAACTCAACCCAAAAAAGTGCTCGCTGTTTCAAAGGGAGGTCAAGTATCTGGGTCACACGGTTTCCGCCCGCGCAGTTCATACGGATGAAGGCAAAATCACGGCGGTCTACACGAACTCCGCAGTTTCCTGGGCCTGTGCACATATTACCGAAGATTCGTTCCTGGTTTTGCGAACATAGCTGGCAGCTTGCACAAACTGACGAAAAAGAATCAAGCCTTCGCGTGGGGCGAAGAGCAGGAGCAGGCTTTTGCACAACTGAAGGAAAAATTGTGCACTGCTCCAATTCTGGCCTTCCCCGTGCCTGGAGAGATGTTTGCTGGATACAGATGCAAGTGGGCATAGTATTGGTGGTGTGCTATCACAGATAATAGATGGCCAAAAACAAGTGATAGCCTACTACAGCAAAATTTTGTCAAAGCCGGAACGCAACTACTGTGTGACACGGAGGGAGTTGCTCGCAGTATTGGAATGCGTGAAACACTTCCATAAATACCTGTATGGGCAAAAGTTTCGCCTGCGCACAGATCATGCGGCATTGAAAGGGCTGCTAAACTTTAAAGGTCCGGAAGGCCAGTTGGCGCGGTGGATCGAGCGACTGCAGAGCTACGACTCCACGGTAGAGCATTGCAAGGGTAGCAGCCATGGAAATGCCGATGCCTTGTCACGCCGTCCGTGCAAAACCGAATGCAGGCCTTGTTCGCGAGGCGAAAGCAAAGAGCAGATAGTGGACGTGCGATTGGTCAGCGTTATGCCAGAGGAAGAGTGGTCTGCGGAGAGGATACAAAACGACCAGCGCGAGGATACGGATCTTAAAAAAATCATTGAAGGCAAGGCGCACGTCCAGACTGGCAGGAGGTGGCCGGTGAGAGCCCGATCGCGAAGTCTTACTGGGCGCAGTGGCAAAGTCTGCGGCTGTCTGATGGTTGCCTATACCAGGAGTGGGAGAGTGAGGATGGCCGGACCAGCAATTCCCTAATTGTAGTCCCGAAATGCAGGATCAACGAGGTGGTCGAGGCATACCATAACGACTCCAGCGGAGGGCACCTAGGCATCACAAAAACTGTCGCCAAAATAAAAAGGCGATTCTACTGGGTATGATGCCAGGAGTCTGTTGCCGATTGGATTAAGAAATGTGATCGATGTTCGGCAAGGGCCAACAAGAAGATCTCGGGGCCGCATGCAGCAGTGGGAGCGCCCTTTGAGCGAATTGCCATGGATGTCGCCGGGCCATTCCCACTTAGCACTCAAGGCAACAAATATGTGCTGGTGGTAATGGACTATTTCAGCAAATGGCCCGAAGTGTATCCTATTCCTAACCAGGAGGCCTCAACGGTTGCGGAAATGCTGGTAAACAACTGGGTGGCCAGATTTGGAGTTCCACTGGAGTTGCACTCGGATCAAGGCCGGAATTTCGAATCTCTGGTATTAAAGGAAGTGTGTGAGCTACTAGGAATAAGGAAAACTCGCACCTGTCCTTTGCATCCCTAGTCCGACGGCATGGTGGAACGATTTTATCGAACGCTGGAGGAATATCTGCGGAAAGTAGTAGACAGAAATCAAAAGGATTGGGACACGCATATTCCGCTGTTCTTGATGGCGTATAGGTCAGCCCCGCACGATACGACAGCACTTACTCCAGCCCGAGCAGTGTTCGGCACAGAGCTGAGATTGCCTGCTGACTTGAAGTTCGGAGTGGTCAGCACGACGGAAGGCGCTAAGACTGACTACGCAGTTAATAAGCGATCGGAGCTGGAAGAAATCCACCAGTTTATAAGGGACCGTATCCAACTGGGCAGCAATAAGATGAAAGCCAGATATGATCTACGAGCTAACACAGCGGGGTTCCAAGAAGGCGATCTGGTAATGCTTTACAACCCGCAGCGCAGGAAAGGTTTGTCTCCAAAGCTTCAAACGTCATGGGAAGGACCAGGATTAATGCCGTGGTGTACAGGGTTCAACGCTACTACAGCGGAAACGCCAGGCTGAAGGTAGTCCATTTGGAGCGCCTGGCGTCTTACTCCGGCGGAGCCTCTGTACTTGTTCGGGACGAACAAGTCTAAGTGATGGGCAGTGATACGATGAGAAATTCCGTGCCGCACTGTACAGGAATGCTTTTCTCCGCACCAACGTTTTCCAAGCATACTTTTAGGCATGCACTTTGAAGTACGGCAAATTTGGTATAATTCGCTTGGTATAGTCCGATACGGCAAGGATGGTTCTCGAAGAAATAGGCTGTGCGAGAATGGTCGGGCGCTTTCCAATTGGAAGTTGCAAGAAACTTCGGCGCGATAAGAAAACTGGTATAAAAGCAGCAGTGTGCAGCGCAATGGGTCGAGTCTGTGTTGAGCAAGCAAAGTGGTAACAAGTGTAGATACAAGCGAAGTGTAAATTTGTAAATAAAGTGATTGTTGATTTTTGCTGAGTAATTTAAGTTGTTTTATTTTCAAATACAATCCAAAGGAACCGTCGATAACGAACTGTGGAATTTCATAACATTTGGTGTCAGAAGTTCGGATTGTGTTACTGAAGATAAACAAAAAATTATAAAAACACAGACATGGTTAAACTGGAGCTGCTGAAGGTGGACCAGCTGAAGAAGAAGCTGGCTACCTGGAATTTGCCGACAGCTGGCGGTAAAGTGGAGTTGCAGCTGCGCTTGCGAGAGGCGTGTGAGGCACGAGGCGTCGATTGGACTGCGCACGAGTTCAGAACGCAGGAGCTAGAGGCGTCGGCCAAAGTGGAGGAATCGCCTGCTGGTGCTGCGTCGATGCAAAGTACGGCTGCAGCGGCTACGCCACCACAAGCATTGGACATGAGCCAGTTAATGGTTGCACTTAAAGGCATGTTTGAGACTTCCAACCGTGAAATGGCAGCCAAAATAGAAAATGAAAATCGTGAAATGTCGGCGCAAATGGCAGCGAAACTGAAAACTACGAATCGAGAAATGGCAGCGAAACTGGAAACTACGAATCAGGAAATTTCGGCAAAAGTCGAAACTACGAACCGAGAAGTAGCGGAGCGAATGGAAACCAAGCTTCAGGAAAATTCTGCGCGTTTGGAGCAGAAAGTAGAAGAAATCTCAAACAAGCTTAATGTGAAGGTGGAGCACCTGGGAGCGCAAGTTGAACGCTTAGATAAACGAGTTGACGGCCTGGATGATTCCCTGAACAGACGAGTTGACGACTTGGATGATTCTGTGAGGAAACGAGTTGACAGTCTGGAGGAGCGGCTTAGAGAGGTACAGCTGCGAGCAAGGGTGCAGTCGGTTGAGGAAAGTTTTGCCATAGCAGTGCCACATTCAACCTACAATTCGATATGGCTGCTTTGGAGAGTCAGTGGACCGATGTTAGGAAAGGTCGGAGACTAATACTGGCTCTAAGAGGTCCGGCGGCTGAGGTAATAAAGACAGTTTCGGAAGGTGATTACGAGACCGTCATAAGTGCACTGGCAGCCAGATACAGTGACGAGCACAACAAAATGTTGTATTATTGCGAGCTGAAGAACCGCAGACAAAGGGCAAACGAGGCGCTGCAGACATATGCAGCAGACATTGAGCGGCTCGTACAGTTGCGCTACCCGAAATTCGGCGCTGATTATCTCGAGAGGATGAAGATGGAGGCGTTTATTGAAGGTCTTTATGACCCGGAGACACAACTCAGTGCATTGATGATGGGCAAGCCGACATTCCGTGAGACGGTGACAACCGCATTGACGTATAAGGCGGCCTGGAGGGGAAGTCTTCGACAGTCATCTGCGGAAAGGCGTCGAGTCCAATCTGGACGTCGCCAAGAAGGGCTGACGCTCTGTCACATCATTCGTGCAAAACCGAGCGCAGGCATAATTCGCAAGCCGAAAACGAACAAATTGTGGATGTTCGGTCGGTAAAAGTTGTGCAAGAGGAAGATTGGCTTGCGGGAAGGCTACAGAAGGACCAGCGCAAGGATACGGATCTCGCGAAGATCATCAAAGGCAAAGCTCAGAGATTACGGCCGGACTGGCAGGAGATGGCTGATGAGAGCCCGATCACGAAGGCTTACTGGGCACAGTGGCAAAGTCTACGTCTGCAGGGTGGCTGCCTATACCGCGAGTGGGAGAGCAGGGATGGCAGGACCAGAAAATCCCTAATAGTGGTCCCGAGAGGCTGAATCGACGATGTCATCGAGGAAAACCATAACGACTCCAGTGGAGGGCACCTAGGCATCGCAAAACCTGTCGCCAAGATAAGAAGGCGGTTCTATTGGGTAGGATGCCAGGAGTCTGTCGCTGAGTGGATCAGAGGTTGTAATTGGTGTTCGGCTGCGAAAGGGCCGAGAGGAGATCGCGGAGCCGCACTCAACAAGTCGAAAGTAGGTTAACAGCGAGCTATGGTCTACGGGCTAACCCAGAAGGATTCCAAGAAGGCGAGCTGGTAACGCTTTACAACCCGCAGCGGAGGAAAGGTTTGTCTCCGAAACTTCAAACGTCATGGGAAGGACCGTACAGGGTCCTGACCAGGATTAATGACGTGGTGTACAGAGTTCAACGCTGCGGCAACAGAAACGCCAGGTTGAAAGTAGTCCATTTGGAGCGCCTGGCGTCTTACTCCGGCGGAGCCTCGGTACTTGTTCGGGACGACCAAGTCTAAGTGATGGGCAGTGATACGATGAGAAATTCCGTGCCGCTCTGTACAGGAATGCTTTTCTCCGCACGAATGTTTTCCAAGCATACTGTTACGAATACTACGTCTAGTGGGCTGTTACGTATCACTGGATTGTGCAATTTGAAAATAAAACACACTCAGTTTCTTAAACGCAGACAATAAAATAAACCAACAGTCACTTTATTATTCACAGTTTACACTTTACTGTCTTTACACTTAAGTATTTGCTTAATTACTCCGTGTGGCAACTTCACTTGTCAAAACCAGACTGACTCGCTGCGCCGCATCCGGCTGCCTTTTATACCTCTCAGGCCATCGCGCAGATCGTTCCCGCACATTCCGGAGTGGACGAAAAGTTTCCATCATTGCCAGGTTAGACTAAAAGTTATTATCGCGGCCGTCGCTGCCAGATTGGACTAAAAGTTACTATCGCGGCCGTCGTTGCCAGATTGGATTATAGCACGGCACGTAGCGGCAGGGTTGCTTTGCACAGCGACAGACTGTCTCATCGTTACAATACTTTTAGGCATGCACTTTGAAGTACGACAAATTTGGTATAATTCGCTTGGTATAGTCCCATATGGCAAGGATGGTTCTCGAAGAAATGGGCTGTGCGAGAATGGTCGAGCGCTTTCCAATTGGAAGTTGCAAGAAACTTCGGCGCGATAAGAAAACTGGTATAAAAGCAGCAGTGTGCAGCGCAATGGGTCGAGTCTGTGTTGAGCAAGCAAAGTGGTAACAAGTGTAGATACAAGCGAAATGTAAATCTGTAAATAAAGTGATTGTTGATTTTTGCTGAGTAATTGAAGTTGTTTTATTTTCAAAACCAATCCAAACGAACCTGTGAAGTAATTTTCGTAACAATATAACAGACCGAACTTAGCGATCGAAGAAAACGATTATGGTTGAGCACTTCGCCAAATGCGGTAAGCCAAAAAAAATAATAATGGGTAAGGAGTTTAGGGCGGAATAACTTATTGAATATTTACATGACAATTTAAAAAAAGCAAAACAAAAGGTGATAGATACAAGAAAAAAGAAATTCCATATTTTCCGAGTTTGAGGTCCAATTACCGCGGAATCGTAAAACTTATAAAAATAAATTACATTGAAAAAGAAGCCGTGAGGTGTTGTAAATGTCACAAAGTGAAAATCATGTCATCCGGCTTAATGGCTTAGAAGTTACAATCGGAAACATGAAAAAAGTCAGGGAAAACCCGAAAAAAGTGACACGCCCGTTTTTTGCGAAAACGGAAACTAAGTTTTAAAAACGGCGTCGAAATCAGCGGTACCTAATTACCCTAGAACTGATGTCAAACCCAGAAAAGCAATTTTGCTGTTGATCAGTGTAATTTAAGCACAAGCAATAGCAGGCGATATTGATGTACAAATACAGGGTCTTCCAACAAGAGGTGTTATTTTGGTATTCAAAGAAAAATTTCATTTTTGAGATAAATGATCGGATGTTTATTTCATAATAAAGAGGAAGGTATCCCATTAATAATGAAAAACAACATCAGCCAAATGGCCACCACGACCACGCTTACAGGACCATATCCTTTTCATGAAATTTTCCATAACCAAATCGCAAAGTGGCTGCCCTATGTCCTCGATAGCCTCACGAATTCTATCTTTTAGGTCTTGAATCGACGCTGGGCTGTTGGCGTACACCTTATCTTTCACGTGGCCCCAAAGGAAGAAGTCGCAAGGTGTTAAATCACAAGATCTCGGTGGCCAATTGTGATCACCTCTTCCAGAGATAACACGGTCCGGAAACTTTTCCCGTAAAAGAGCAATGGTTTCGTTGCTTGTGTTTCCGTCTTGTTGAAGGTAAACGTTGTCCAGATCAATACCATCCAACTCCGACCATAAAAAATCATTAATAATCTCTCGATAGCGCAATCCATTCACCGTAACTGTTGATCCAACCTCATTTTCGAAAAAGTAAGGTCCAATGACCCCGCCGGACCATAAACCGCACCAAACAGTCACACGTTGAGGATGGAGAGGCTTCTCAACAATAACTCTTGGGTTTCCCGAGCCCCAGATGCGACAATTTTGCTTGTTGACGTAGCCACCGAGGTGGAAATGGGCCTCATCAGTCAAGATGATTTTTCGATGGAATTTCGGGTCATTTTCATGCATTTCAAGGACCCAATCAGCAAAGACACGACGTTGTTGATGATCGGTCGGCTTGAGTTCTTGTGTTAACTGAACTTTATAAGCCTTAAGACCCAAGTCTTTATGCAAAATACGGTGTATTGACGTTTTTGGAATGCCCAGTTCCAAAGAACGACGAGGAATCGACAAACCTGGGTTTTCTTCAACACTTTGGGCTACAGCAGCAATATTCTCAGTTGTTCTTGAGCGACGTGGCTCAGTTGGTTAGTGCGCGGTCCGGTGAGTCGCATGCAGAGCGACGTAAGATCGAATACTGCATGTAGTAACACCTAAAAAAAAATAACGGGAAACTCGTTTTCTCTTTCGGTGGTTGTCCTCTCAGCTGGAAATGGCAAACCTCTGAGAGTAAAAATTGCCTATGAAAAAGCTCCCAACCTGCCGTTCGGAACCGGCATAAAACTGTAGGTCCCTTCCACCCGCGTACAAAATTCACACGCACAACACGGGTGGTTGCGGGAAGCTAGGCCTTAGTCTCGCGTAAGCGGGCTGTCGTGCCAATCAATTATTATTATTATTATTCTTGAGCGACGTGCACGGGTTTTATTCTTCACATCACTAACTTGTCCCAACAGCTCGAATTTTTCCACCAATTTCTGTATTGCGGTCCGACAAGGTGCTTCACGACGACCCAAAAATGCTTTAGTTTTGCGAACTGTGACTGCAAGATTTTCACCATTTTTGTTGTGAATTTTAATAATTTCAATGCGTTATTGAAGCGTGTATCGTTCCATTTTTAATAATGGCGTAGTTTCTACTTGTCAAATGTCAAATAATAAAAGCTTCAAAAGTGACAGCTACCGAAATACGGGCTGATTCAAAATAACACCTCTTGTTGGAAAACCCTATATAAGAAAAAGCAAAATCAGCATCCACAAAGATATATAACTTTTTTTCCATGAAATCTATATATTACTTACTAGTTACACCATTATCACTCAAATATTAGTTCAAATAAGCTACCGATGAATTAATTTATTTTTTTGTTAAATTTAAAACATGTACATAGAAATAATTACATAAGTACCTATACATATACACATAAATAATCAACATAGCTAATAAGTACTAGCAAGTACAGTCTGTCCAGTAGAACCGTGATCGACCAAATTGTCACTTAGAGTACCGATATCAAAAAAACTTGAATGCACCTAAGTAGCCTCATCATTTTTGTAATACGCATGGCAAAAATTGTCAGTCTCGTGAAACAATTACAAAGTGCAAGGTGTTTTAACAAAATGAGTTCCGCGTGAGAGAAGCGACTTGAAGCCGTATTCTTTTGTCTACGCTCTAGAGGGCCGTACATTAAGGTGGGTCGCGAAAAAAAATTGGTGTTGTCACCACCTAAAAATAAAATTCAGAGTGTTTAATGACTATTTGGAAAATATTGCGATTCTGAGGTAAGCCAATTGTGAGCGGTTTTACTTCAAAAATACCTCTAATTATCATGTTAACTCAATAAATTAACAAAAAAAAATTTTACAAAATATGTGCAATCCAAGAACTCCTGAAGGTTTATCTAACCAAAAATTAATTCGAAAATGTCCAACAACAAAAAAGTTACACCCAAAAAACATGATAATTAGAGGTATTTTTGAAGCAAAACCGCTCACAATTGGCTTACCTCAGAATCGCAATATTTTCCAAATAGTCATTAAACACTCTGAATTTTATTTTTAGGTGGTGACTGAAACGTGATTTTTATTTTGTATGGAGTGCGACCCATCTTACCGTACATGTCACGTTTAGCTGCAGCAAAATATATGAAGAAGTCGAAGTCATTCGTAACGAGGTGGACGAATCGGTATATGGAAGCAAAAAATGTCGATGATTTGGCTGGGCGGGGCCTTGAAAAAAAGGCCTCCCCAAAACAGGACAAGAAAATCATTAATTTTATTTGCGATGAAGCCGGGCTTATCGTTGCATAAAGCTAAATCAGTTTTAGAGAAAAGTGATGCTCAAATATCAAAAGAGACGATTCGAGGACGTTTAAGAACTAACGACGTTAAATACCGGAGCTCTTTGAAAAAACTGTTGCTCTCATCATCACACGTTCAAAAACGGCTTGCCTGGGCTTATGCCAATTCAGATAGGAATTATAATAATGTAATATTTACGGATGAATCCCAATTTTGGGCATATAGTAGCATAAATCGATCTCGGTGTGCCGCCATCAACCGATTGTTCCAACGAACTGTTAAAGACCCAGTAAAGGTCCATGTTTGGGGCTGCTTCTCAGTAAAAGGATTTGGGCGACTTTTCGTTATTACCACCAAGTTGAACGCGGTTTTGATGAACAAAATTTATGAAAAAGCTTTGTTACCTTATAGATGTTCGGGAGAAGAGGCCCCCTTGAATTATACAAGAAGGCAACGACCACAAACATCGCAGCCAAATGTGTGCTGAGTGGAAACATCAAAATGGGGTAGAAGTGTTAGATTGACCCTCACAGTCGCCTGATGCCAACCCGATAGAAAATGTGTGGGCAATTGTAAAGCAGAAACTCAGAGGAAATACTATATGGACAGCAAAACCATTATCGAGACAAATTCGGCTGATTTGAAGTCGATTGCCTCGGCAACTTGCTCAGAACTTAACGCAAAGTATGGGTCGGAGGTGTGAGGCCATTATAGCTAATGGCGGCGACTATACCTTTGCGTACAATAAATATTATAAACTTATAAAATGCAGTTTGTTTGAAACGAATCGGACAAATAGTTTCCAAGTTACGACGATCACGATTCTACTGGACAGACTGTAAATTACCTTTGTAAAAATAAAACAAAAAAACAAACAAAAAAACCACAAAAATTCGGGAGAATTTTTAGAGCAGCCCGAGGAGAGTTATATATAACAATGCAATGCAGAGTTATTGCAATGCACTAAGTGTGGGAGTGGAGAGAATGATCCACTAACAATGGGAGTGGGGAGAATGCTCCACTAACAATGCTCCGTAATTCGGTAAAGTGGCGTGATCATTAGTTTTAAGCATAGAATTAAGAAAAAGAAAAGACGAATTAAATTAAATTAAACTGTTACGCAGCAAATGTTTGAACAGCGTATACGAATCTCGGAAAACCAGCACACGTGTTCCGTATTCATTCCATAAACTCAGTAATATGAGTTATTTTTGTGAATCAGACTTGGAAATATAACCCATATAATATAATATGAGTGTAATATGGGCCGTCCACGCACTTTTCAATTTATTCTTCAATTTTTGCAAGACAACGTGTCGGCTGCGCGTAGGAAACTGTACTTCAACTACAACGCGACGCAGTTGATGGCCGCAGATGGGAGTAAAAGAACAGGCTCAGGGCTGACAAATGCAGCCTCAGAGCCCATTCTAGCTAAGGAATCCGAGATCTCTTTACCCGCAATTCCTGCGTGTCCCGGGACCCAGGTGAGCATCAGGCTATTGTGGAAAGTACTCTTAGTGAGAAATAATTTGACATGTGTTTTTCACTTTCTTGAAAATCGAAATCTTAACGGGGTCAACAAGGTGTTAACAATTTGTATGTAGAAACAATATTTATTGGACCTTTTGACTTCAAACTTAGCAAAAGCACTTCAATCGGGTAATAACACCGTGCAAGTAGAAAATTTCGACGGGGGACGTACTGAGCGACTTTTCTATAGGTATACTGAGTTGAGATCCACCAGGCGGGCGATATCAGGACCCGCATTCAAATTTTTGCTTGTACGTGATGCACACTCTTTATGTTCCATACTTTTTTATACTACGTATCTAATGTTGCACATCGAAAGAAAGGTATGCAAAATACCTTTCGTTTGATACCCACATCGTGTAAATCAGTTGCAGATTAATAGAGTTTTTTTGATAAAAACTTTGACCCCGAGCAACGCTTTTTATGGGCGTTTCCCAGACAACAATTTTAGTTTGTTACATGCAGGAGCCAACCCTCTATATAAAAGCATACTCATTTATTTTTCCACGAGGGCGCGCTATACTTTGGATTTATACCTGGACAAAACTGTGGGGTTTTTGGGACATTTTTGTCGAAAACACAGTTTGAATGTATTATTACGAATGCTAGTTCTAGCGGGCTAGTACGTATCTCTGGATTGCGAAATTTGAAAATAAAACACACTTAGTTTCTCAAACGCAGTCAATAAAATAAACCAACAATCACTTTATTTCACAGATTTACACTTCACTGTCTTTACACTTAAGTATTTGCTCAATTACTCCGTGTGGCACCTTCACTACTCAAAATCAGACTGACCCGCTGCGCCGCAGCCGGCTGCCTTTTATACCTGTCCGGCCATCGCGCAGATCGTTCTCGCACATTCCAGAGTGGACTAAAGATTTCCATGATGATCGCGACCATCATGGCCAGGTTGGACTAAAAGTAAGCCATAATTGCCAGGTTGGACTAAAAGTTTCCATTATCACGGTCATCATTGCCAGGTTGAATTATGGCACGGCGCGTAGCGACATGGTTGCTTTGCACAGCGACAGACTGTCTTTTCGTTACACTGCCCACCACTTAGACTTGTTCGTCCCGAACAAGTGCCGAGGTTCCGCTGTGATAAGGCGCCAGGCGCTCCAAATGGACTACCTTCAGCTTAGCGCCTTTATTGCTGCAACGTTGAATCCTGTATACCACGTCGTGAATCCTAGTCACGACTTCGTAAGGTCCTTCCCATGACGCTTGAAGTTTCGGAGACAAACCTTTCCTCCGCTGCGGGTTGTAGAACATTACCAGATCGCCTTCTTGGAACCGTGCTGAGTTGGCCCGTAGGTCATATCTGGCTTTCGCCCTATCACTGACCAGTTTGGTGCGGCTCCTTATAAACTGGTGAATTTCCTCCAGTTCCGCCCGCTTATTGACCACGTAGTCCGTCTTAGCGCCTCCCGTCGTGCTGACTACCCCGAACTTCAAGTCAGCGGGTAACCACAACTCTGTGCCGAACACTGCTTGGGCTGGAGTGAGTGATGTCGTGTCGTGCGGGGCTGACCTTTACGCCATCAGGAACAGGGGGATATGCGTGTCCCAATCCTTTCGATTCCTTTCTACCACTTTCCGCAGATATTCCTCCAGTGTCCGGTTAAAGCGTTCCACTATGCCGTCGGACTGTGGATGCAAAGGAGTGGTACGCGTTTTCTTTATCCTCAGCAGCTCACACACTTCCTTGAATACCGCAGACTCGAAATTCCGACCTTGATCTGAGTGCAATTTCAACGGAACTCCGAACCTGGCTACCCAGTTGTTTACCAGCTTTTCCGAGATCGTAGTGGCCTCCTGGTTAGGAATAGGGTACACTTCGGGCACATATTTGTTGCCTTGAGTGCTAGTTGGGAATGGGCCGGCGACGTCCATAGCAATCCGCTCGATTGCGCTCCCACGTTGTACTGCTGCATGCGGCCTCGAGATCTTCTTGTCGGCCCTTTTGCGGCTGAACATCGGTCGCAGGTCTTAATCTACTCGGCTACAGACTCCTGACATCCTACCCAGTAGAATCGTCTTTTTATTTTGGCGACGGTTTTGGTGATGCTCAGGTGCCCTCCACTGGAGTCGTTATGGTATGCCTCGATGACCTCGTTGATTCTGCATTTCGGAACTACCATTAGGATGTTGCTGGTCCGACTATCCGCGCTCTCCCATTCGCGGTACAGGCATCCTTCTTTCAGCTGCAGACTTTTCCACTGTGCCCAGTAAGCCTTAGCGATCGGGCTTTCACCGGCCATCTCCTGCCAGGCTGGACGTGCGCCTTGCTCCTTGCTTTCGACGATTTTTGCAAGATCCGCATCCTCACGCTGGTCCTTTTGTAGCCTCTCCGCAGAGCACTCTTCCTCTGGCATAACGCTGACCAACCGGACGCGAGCACTGCCTGCATTCGACTTTGCACGGACGGCGGGACAAGGCATCGGCATTTACATGGCTACTGCCCTTGCGATGTTCTATCGTGTAGTCGTAGCTCTGCAGTCGCTCGATCCACCGCGCCAATTGCCCTTCAGGATCCTTAAAGTTCAGGAGCCATCTCAATGCCGCATGATCTGTGCGCAGGCGAAACCTTTGCCCATACAGATATTTGTGGAAGTGTTTTACGCAGTCCAATACCGCCAGCAGTTCTCTCCGTGTCACACAGTAGTTGCGTTCAGGTTTCGATTGAACCCTACTGTAGTACGTTATCACTTGTTCCTGGCCGTCTATTATCTGTGATAGCACACCGCCAATACTATTCCCGCTTGCATCTATATCCAGCACAAACATCTCCCCAGGCACGGGGAAGGCCAGGACAGGAGCGCTGCACAGTTTTTCCTTCAGACGCGCAAAAGCCTGTTCCTGCTCCTCGTTCCGCTCGAAAGCTTGGCTCTTTTTCGTCAGTTTGTGCAAGCTGCTGGCTATGTTCGCGAATCCCGGAACAAATCTTTGGTAGTATGTGCACAGGCCCAGGAAACTGCGGAGTTCGTGTAGATTGCGCGGCCGAGGCCACTCCTTCACCGCCGTGATTTTGCCTTCATCCGTATGTACTCCGCGGGCAGAAACCGTATGACCCAGATACTTGACCTCCTTTTGGAACAGCGAGAACTTCTTTGGGTTGAGTTTAAGCCCAGCTTCTCGTATCCGCTCGAATACATCCTTTAGCTTTCCCAAGTGGTCGTCGAAGTTTTTACCCATCACGATTATGTCGTCGAGGTACACCAGACACGTCCGCCAATGCAGCCCTTTTAGCACAAGTTCCATTAGCCGCTCAAATGTTGCTGGTTGTTGCAGAGTCCAAACGGCATGACGGTGAACTGCCACAAACCGTCGCCAACACTAAAAGCCGTTTTCTCCTTGTCCTTGTCTGCAAGCTCCACCTGCCAATAGCCGCTGTGTAAGTCGAGCGTGGAGAACCACTGTGTGCCTGACAGTGTGTCCAGGGTGTCATCGATCCGCGGTAGTGGATAACTGTCCTTCTTGGTCACATCATTGAGCTTCCGATAGTTTACACAAAACCGGGTACTGCCATCCTTTTTCTTGACTAGCACGACCAGCGAGCACCAAGGGTCCGAAGAAGGCTCTATGACCTTTTCTTTCCGCATGTTTTCGATCAAATTTGTGACCTCTTCCCTCTTGGCCAGAGGAACTCGTCTTGGCGGTTGGCGAATCGGATTGCACTTCCGGTGTCGATGTTGTGCTTCAGTATGGCTGTTATTCCGCCTGCTTCTGCCGCAAATATTCACCCATAGTGCTGCAGGAAAGACCTCACCTTCTGTTTCTGCTTGGCCGTCAACTCGCTGCTCCACTGGTTCTCTTGCGGTATGACGTCCATGTTAAAACCGCTCTTTTAATTACCTCCAGGTGGGCTACTCTCACAATTGACCACTGCTACAGCTTCCTTACACTCGCCAATTACCTCATCCTTCCCGACATATCTGGGTGCATTCAGGGGGTTCAGTATTCTGACTGGTATTCTGCCATTTTTAGGTTCCACTAATGTTCGTCCGATGATGATGTGTTCGTGTCCTTGTTTCGGTGCTTCTACAACCCACAGCCGACTCGTCCCATCGTCCTCGTCCACCTTTGCCCACACAATCGCCTCAGAATTCGCTGGTATCCTCCGGTGTTGACACGATACAACCTTCCTTACCGCCACGCTTCGCTCATAGCCGGTATGCAGCGGGAATTCAACGTTGGCATATCTCAGCACATTTTCCTTCAGGTCCAGCGTAAAACCGTGCCGAATCATGAAATCCACGCCGATAATCACGTCGTCCATTATATCCGCGACGATGAACTCATGCTCCAGGCTGCTGGTGCCGATAGCAATCGTTTTTGTTACTTTTCCTCTTACCGGCGCACGCTCGCCAGTCGCAGTCCTCAGCTGTATGCCATGCAGCGGTTCCCAGTTCTTCAGAAGCTTCATTTTTATGATCGAATATGACGCTCCAGTATCCAGTGTCAACACGAACAACTTTCCATCTATCTTTCCTTCAATTGTCAAGCTGCTGGGCTGTCGCTTCAGCTATGAGACAACGACGGTGGGGCGGCAGATTGTGGGGATCGGCTCACGCCCCTTTGGGTTGACCCGTTTTAGTTTAACGACTCGCCGTCCTCAGCCCTGCGCTTGTTGGCTGGGTCTCGATTGTCAGTATTCCTCGCTTCAGGCGATTGGGATCGAGAACGGGAACGCCTCTTTCGTTGGCGGCAGTCTCGTGATATGTGGCCCTGCTTGCCACATACCCAGCAAACAACTTTAGAGGAGACCACCCGTGGCCTGCCCGGTATCTCAGAGCTTATGGCCTGGATCGAAATGTCGTTGTCCGCCTGAATCTGGCGTATCCTTGCAGGTGCATACCAAGTGCTCCCAATCCATGCCGCTGCATATGTCATCGCGCTGGTCACCGTCTACCTAAATGTCGGCTTGCCCATCATCAACGCACTGCGACGTGTCCCCGGATCATGAAGACCTTCAATAAATGCCTCAATCTTCGTCCTCTCGAGATCATCAGTACCAAATTTTGGGTAGCACAGCTGCACGAGCCGCTCAATGTCTGCTGCATATGTCTGCAGTGCCTCGTTGGCTCTTTGCTTGCGGTTCTTCAGCTCACAGTAGTATAGCGTATGATTGTGCTCGTCGCTATACTTCGCTGTCAACGCTCTCATGATGGCACCGTAGTCACTTCTTAAACATTCTGGAACTGATTTGATTACCTCAGCCGCAGGATCTTTCAGTGCCAGTACCAACCCCCTGACCTTTCCTGATATCTGTCCACTGATTTTCCAAAGCAGCCAAGTCGAATTGCAGTTTAAATGTATCGAACGGCGCAGCACCATCATAAGTAGGCACTTCTGTTCTGGCAGCAAAACCGTCCTGAACCGGTGGCAAACATTGAACCGTGGCTGTACCCCTCGAAGCCGTTCGTCTATCTTTCTGTGCATCGAATCTTCCAGACTGTCAACTCGTTCAAGGACTCATCCAGGTTGTCACCTCGTCTGTTCAGGGATTCACCCATTTCGTCAACTCTTTTGTCCCAATTGTCCATTCGCGTCTCGAGATGCTCAACTTTCACGTTCAGCCTATTGGAAATTTCCTCCACCTTCTGCTCTATGCGCGCAGAATTTTCCGCCATTTCTCGATTTGCAGTCTCGACTTTTGCCGAAAATTCGAGATTCGTAGTTTCCAGCTTCGCTACCATTTCTCGATTCGCCGTTTCCATTTGCGCCGACATGCCTTTGAGTGGAGCCATTAGTTGGCTCATGTCCAACGCTTGTATTGGCGTAGCCGATGCAGCTGCACTTTGTAGCGAAGCAGCACCAGCAGGCGACTCCTGCACTTTTGCTGATGCCTCTAGTTCTTGCGCTCCGAACTCGTGCACAGTCCAACCGACGCCTCGTGCCTCACATGCTTCTCGCAAGCGCAACTGCAACTCCACCTTTCCGCCAGCAGTCGGCAAATTCCAGACAGCCAGCTCCTTCTTCAGCTGGTCCACCTTCAGCAGCTCGAGTTTAACTATGTCCGTGCTTTTATAATTTTATTTATTTAGTTTTTTTTTGTTTATTTTCAATATTCCACAATCCCACTTCTGACACCAAATGGTACGAATGCTAGTTCTAGTGCGCTCTCTGGATTGCGTAATTTGAAAATAAAACACACTTAGTTTCTCAAACGCAGTTAATAAAATAAACCAACACACATTTTATTTCACAGATTTACACTTCACTGTCTTTACACTTAACCCATTTCCTTCCTCTGTTGCGTATACGCAACGTTACTATTTAAAAATACGAATGTGCAGTGTGTATGAGGTATTGCGATAATTTTTTTTTTGTTCGGAAGGTATATCCTTAGGCTTTCTTCCCCTCCATATCTCAACCACCTACAAAACACACACTGACACACACACTTGTATATGTAGACACATGTTTTTCAGACAAATTTTGAATCGCACACTAAAAATTGTCAAACTTTAATTCTTTTTTTGGTCGACATGAAAATACGTTCACATAAAGGCAAAGAAAAAATAAAATTGGTTTGTGAATTATCTGGGTGTCATTATGCGTGTTCTAGATAAGTATCGAATCTGTGTTTCGTGTACGCAACGTTGGCGCCACGTCGACAAATGAATTTAAATTAAAATGAAATTATATAAAATAAGTTTTTTAAGAATAACTGATAGCATATATATCGATTTTACTTGAATAATAATTTTTTTCGCAAAAACGGCGAAAATGGGTTAAGTATTTGCTCAATTACTCCGTGTGGCACCTTCACTACTCAAAATCAGACTGACCCGCTGCGCCGCAGGCGGCTGCCTTTTATACCTGTCCGGCCATCGCGCAGATCGTTCTCGCACATTCCAGAGTGGACTAAAGGTTTCCATAATGATCGCGACCATCATTGCCAGGTTGGACTAAAAGTTTCCATTATCGCGGCCATCATTGCCAGGTTGGACTAAAAGTTTCCACTATCGCGGTCATCATTGCCAGGATGAATTATGGCACGGTGCGTAGCGACATGGTTGCTTTGCACAGCGACAGACTGTCTTATCGTTACAGTATTTTTTTTGCATTGGTGTCTTAAGCAAATTTGTTGGTCGTTAAAATATTTACAAACTTGCTGTTTAATCGCTTCGGCGCGGAGCGGGATAAATAATACGCGTTGGATGCGGTTAGGGTTTTCGGGTGTTAGGTGGGTGTTTATTCGCTGGATGTCGAATAACGAATGTACAGAGTACAATAAACATTAAACGATACAAATCGCCGAAGCCGGAGAGCAGAAAATAGGGGGAACATCAGTACAAGAGGCAAAGGAAAGGAAGGGATTAGAGGTGGGATCGACAGAACACCGAACAACCACAGCACTCATTTAGCCATCGCGGCCGCCATTGCAGAGTGCAATTGAAGAAGGGGCAGTCTCAGGGGAATCTGCTGCGATGGTCGGCTGATCTGCAAAAAAGTTGAGATGTCGGTTACTTTGAGATTAAGTTTTTGAGGCTGACATCATGGGTATGGGAAATAGTGGCTAAGCTGCAAGGTTTGCGAAAGCTATAGCCGGGGGAATATGAGAAAATACATATATAAATTGGCTGCATTGCCATGTCTTAAAGGGAAGTGAAAAGAGTTTCGGGAATGAGCTTTGAGGGGGTATTTGGAACGTTATAATTGTATGTTCGTAGGGCTCGAGAGAAGCAAGGGAACCGATCGAACCAGCGCTTGGAGCGTGTCGCACTGGAGTGGCAACTGTCCTCTTTTCGGACCCGGGATGGAGGTGGTGCAATGCGGAACTGCGGGGAAATGCAATTTCCGTCAGTTGCTGTGAATGTGGATCGAGTGGCGTCAAGCCAACGCTCTTGTCGAACCCTTTTTCTCTGTTTCATTAGAGGCGAAAGCCATCCTGCGGGATCAAAACGGTTGGCAACGAAGGGCGGAATTTGCCGGTTTGGGAATGAGTTTGCAGGAGTGGTGGGTTCAAAGCGATTTTCCATTATTTCCAGGGGTGGAAACCCTACGGGATTGAGGGCGGCAATCACTTGTGAAAGGGCTTTCTTTTGTGCGGGAAGAAGGGCGGGTCCAGTATGCATATGGCGACTTGGTACCTCTGTGGCACATGTCAAATGTGAAGGGGGTACTGGACCGCTTAATACCCAACCGAAGACTGTATCCTGAGCAAGTAAGCTGCCACATAAATTTCGGTGGATACCTTCGAACATGATCTGCGGGATGAGATCACTGCCAATCACTATATCGATCTCCGCTGACTTGAAGGGGTTTGGATCAGCGAGATTTAGCATGGCGAAATTTTTCATATTAGGGTTGTGTATGTGACGAGGTGGGAGCAATTTCGTAAGCTCTTGGAGCACGATTGCTTGCACGGGGAGTTTCGTGCTCGATTGGGGGACTGCCAATGTCAAGAAGCAAATGTGATTGGCATTTTGCACAATCTGACCGCCCATGCCCGAGATTTGGAAGGGAGATTTCTCGATCGGCAATTTAAGGCGTTTCTGGACCTTCGCGGAGATGAAGGTACGCTGAGAGGCTTGATCGATCAACGCTCGCACTTTAAACAACTTTCCTGCGTGGTCAATAGACACCAGTGCCGTAGGCAGAAGGGATTGGGTGCCATTATTGGAGTGTAGGGCTTGTACTTTGGGCGTACTTTGCCTGGAAGATGTGCGGGGTTGCGCATCCGAAAGGGGAGAATGAGTAGCAGAGTTGTTGTGCTTTCATTTTGGAGCTGTTGCGACCTGTGATTGGGTCGTGGTCGAATGTGACCGATTAAGCGATTGAGAGAGCTGCGCATTGCCTTTGGGGAAATGAAGCATGGAATGGTGCTTCATTTGGCAATATACGCACGTAAAATTGCTTGTACAATTCTCAACAAGGTGGGATGTCGCAAGACAACTTACGCAGAGATTGTGCTTCTTAACGTATTTTAATCGACTCTGGGGGTGAGTCTTTTGAAGCTCTGGCAAGTCCGTATGGGATGATTTGCGTTGCAGAGTCTGCACGCGAAGTCCCTTTTTACTTGAGTGTAATAATTTAGGGATTTGTGTGGCCGATTTGGGAGGACATTGGAAGTCGAAGGTTGAGACGGTTTCGGCTTAGAAGGGCGAATACTTTGAAGCCGTTCAAGTACCTCATATCTGCCGGTCAGGAACTCATCCATTTGCGACCAGGGTGGCAGATCCTTCCGGGATGTCAGTGATTGCTCCCATAGAGCGAGTGTCTCTTGGGGCAATTTGGTACAACATATGTAAACCAATAGCCGATCCCAATTGTCAGTGTCTACGGCCTGAGTATTGAGAACAGACAGACAATTGTTTATTGTGTTTTGGATCCGCTGAAGTGCCTCACTATTTTCAGTGTGGGCAGGAGCGATATTTAAAAGGGATCTGATTTGTGTATCAATGAGCATGCGTTTGTTTTCGAAGCGTGATTTTAAAGCTTCCCACGCGAGTCCGAAATTCTAATCGGTTAATGCATATTGCTTTACAATAGCACCGGCTTTACCTTGCGTTTTGTATCGGAGGTAATACAATTTTTGGGCTGGAGTGAGCTGGGGGTGGTTGATATAAACCGCGGTAAACATGTCCCGGAAGGACGGCCACTGCTCATAGCCCCCGAAGAAGGTTTCGGTATCACAAGGCGGAACTTGTAGGCAAATGTAAGGGGTATTTGCTGGTTCTAGGGGTCGAACCGGTTCCATATGCGCAGCGGGCTGGGGGGACTGAATTTGGAGCATCTCAATGATGTCCGACATCTGAGCCATGCACAACTCGTACTGGTCTGTGCAGGCGTCGATTTTTTGCCTAGCCGACTCTTTGAAACTGTCGGGCTGGCTATTGTCTTCAGCAATGAAGACTGCCTCATGTGCGCACATAAGCCTCTCCCATTGGGCTTCAAGATTTGTCTGCTTAATTTCGACCAGGGATTTGGTCAAATCCTCAATGGGAGCCGATGAAAATTGTGTGCATAATAGCACGAGTCTGTCGTACTCGAAAGCAACACTGGGATCGGTTGCTTTCGGACTAGAGAGTTTGGAGCGAGTGTTTGGTGGCTCCCGAGTGACAGGAACTGTCAAACGTGCATTGGCTGACTTTGCAGATCTGGAGGAAGGAGTCTCCATTGTGACAAGTTGTCGTTTGGGTGATCGTTCAACAGGCATTTTGTTTTAAAAGCTCGACAAAGGATAAAAAGTTTAAATAAATATATGTGTGTAGGGTATTGGGGAAATAGACGTGTAGTCTTACCGCGTCCGCGCGAACGATATTTGAAAATGGGAAGAGTTGAGAATGGGGCAATTCGTTAAAACGAATTTGTATTTCTAGTCGAGCAAAAGAGGTTACACCCGTGTATGTGCAAACGCGTAGGGAAATATATATGTATAAATATGTATATATGGGAACAAACAAAATTTTTGAATGTGAATGGGTAGTAAACAGAAATGTGTATATGGGAATTAAGTAAATTTTTTGTAAATGTGAGTAGGGAATGTATGTAAAAGAATGGGAATTGTATGTACTAGACTATAAATGTAATATAAATGTGTAGTCAAATGTGTGAAAATTTGTCTTTATTTGTGAACAGTGAATTCTTTTGTATGGGATGTGAATGTGAATCTGTGTGAATAAACGTATGGATGTGTATGTGTATAAATATGTGTGTGTATAAATATATATTTGTAAGTGTATATATATATGTATGAATATATCTGTGGTCAAAAGCAATAACCGCCTAAGTCGAAAATTACTGTTTCGAGCAATCTCGCTTTAAAGTTTTAGCGCGTAGTGTGTTCGTTATGGGAATGCGAATAGGTTTTTATTAATAACTTCTTTTATTTTAAAGTTACAAACTCCCCGATTTTACACAAACGTAGAGCACAGTCAAGGGAACGTGGTGGCATCCATAACTCAATTTCTTCTTAAGTCGACTTAAGCGGTTATTGCTTTTGACCACAGATATATGAGTATGTGGTTATTTGTATTAGCGTGTTGGTGAACGTAAAAAAGTGTGAAAATAATTTTTTTGTCAAACAATTTTTGTGTGCAAGAGGGGTAATCTGTCCCACTGTATGCACTTGGGATGGCAGCGAATGTGCAGTGAATGAGTATGTGCAGCACTATTGAAAATTTTCTAAGTCCTAGAAAATTTTTCAATATGCTGCGAAAGGGAAGTAACTCGTCCCACTGTGCTTGTGTTTATATACTTCTGCTAGCGAGAGCGGGGAAATGCTTAGGCAGAAGTATGTATGTGTAATTGCACTTGGAGGCAGTAGCGGGAGTGCTTGCTGCTTGTGCGTGCGTATATCGCACAAAGCGAAACGCGAAAATATACACAGGTGGGAGAGCGCGAGATCAACAGCTGGAGTGGTCGCTGCTGATCTGCGATATGCACAAAGCAAACGTAGCGAAAATGTGCAGATTAGAAAAAAGTGGGAAGCAGGCTGCAGCCCAAAAAGTCAATGTGCAAACAAATAGCGCAAAATTATGTGCAGCAGCGGGATTGCTTACTGCGATAATCGAACGGGGTAGGGGGTACAAGTATATAATTTTGTGACTGGATTTTAGGGATTTTTTTTGGGAATGGGTAAGGGAGAGGGCTGGGTTGTGAACAGGGGTTTTGTTTTTTGGCTCTAACTTTTCAAAGAATAAAGATGTCGAAAAATCGAAGATACCGTTGGAAAGGTAAATATAAAGCGCAAATTTGTTATGAAGACAGATTACCGTTTTGATTAACATTTAACTCTCTACGTCCAATTTTCTAAGGACGTGATTTTTCGCTTTTCCAAAAAAGTGGCTGGGTTGTGAACCATCTGGCAAATCGCAATTAAAGTCAGAAAATACGAAGAAAACACCCATAATTTTGATATAAGTTGAAAATTTATTTAATCAGGATGGCTCAAGAGGTGAAAAAAGGTTATAATGACGCCACTTAGGCCAAAAAATCGCAATGAATGTTATGAAGACAGATTACCGTTTTAATTGAAATTTAACTCTCTAAGTATTGTACATTGAGAATTTATTTAATCAGGAAGCCTCAAGAGGTGACAAAAAGTTATAATGACGCCTCTTAGGCCAAAAAATCGCAATGAATGAAACTGCTCAATTTTTTTAATTTTCATCCTAATCTGTGTCGGAATGTTTGCATGTGAAATACGAACGTGTTCTCGTATTGGCTCACTTCAAGTGAACACAACGAAATCGAGTGAAATTATATAAAATGACTTTATTTTTATATATCCGTCCATATTTGACAGTGTTAGAACAAATGTAGTACGAAAAACAGGTGGTTCATAACCCAGCCACCTCAGTGGTTCACAGCCCAACCACGATGCCATTTTGGAAACTCTAAAATAAACGACACTTCCAATCATAATTCGACATAAACAAATATTGCATCGTAAAATAGAATCAAAACACTAACTAAACATGTATTACACAGACTTTTTGCAATAAGCTCAGTCACTAAGATAGCACTTTAAAAAAAAGCAAACAAGTTTTCGCAGTCGATTTTCAAACACGATGTCTTTCAAACTCGATTGCTGCCACAAGCAATACGTGTTTGTACTTCGGTGTAACCACAAAAGCAGAGTCATATCATAAGACAAAATTGACAGTTGAAAGATTGGCGATATGTCAATTAGGGAAAGAAAAAACGGCAATGGTTCACACCCCAGCCTGGTTCACAACCCAGCCCTCTCCCTTATATATATTTTATATAAATTTTATTTTGTGTTTTGTGTTAGTGAATGTGTAATGTTATGTGTTAATTTTGTAATAAAAATGATTGGGCTTATCTTTAGGGGCCCAGTGCCCGAGAATGAGAATCTCCTCTGCAGCTGTGTGTCCGCTACTGTGTTGTGCTAAGTTTTGCTGTTGTTTTTTTGTCCACTGTTTGTGCTGTTGTTGCTGCCCTTTTTGTCTGCTTTGTGTGGTGCTGTGTGTTGTGTTTGTTGAGTGTGTTTGTTGTTGTTACGTGTTTTGCTGCGAGTGTGTTTGTTGTTGTTTCTTCTGCTGCCGTTCTTTTGTGTGTCACTGCACTGTTCAATGTTTTGTGCGTTTTTGTATTTAATTTTTGGAAACTTGTGCACTGTTTTAATTGTTGTAGGTACACTTTTTGTTTCGTTCACTTGGTAATCGTCGTGTCACTGTTTGTACTAGCTGATTTGTTTTCACTGTTTTGTAAATTGTTTGTTTGTTGTTATGAGACTATGTGTTGTTTTTTTTTTTTTTGCCACTTTTCACGGTTTGTAGTTTAAATTTGTTTGTTAATGTTTTTAGTTTGTTGAGTTGTCACTCTTTGTATTTGGTTTTTGCTGTGTCTTCTTTCACTTTTCACTATGTTCGATTGTCTTGTGTTTTAATTTGTTTTTTATTTTAAAAACGTTTGTTTACCGCGTCGGTTCTATCGCGAGCGGCTCGAAGGACCATGTTTAATCGCTTCGGCGCGGAGCGGGATAAATAATACGCGTTGGATGCGGTTAGGGTTTTCGGGTGTTAGGTGGGTGTTTATTCGCTGGATGTCGAATAACGAATGTACAGAGTACAATAAACATTAAACGATACAAATGGCCGAAGCCGGGGAGCAGAAAATAGAGGGAACATCAGTACAAGAGGCAAAGGAAAGGAAGGGATTAGCGGTGGGATCGACAGAACACTGAACAACCACAGCACTCATTTAGCCACTTGCCGAAGACAGTAAATCGATATTCAGATCGATTTAGGACCAATTAGCATTTAAACGTTGGAAGACTTGAGCGACGAACTCTACTAAAATGAGCACAATTCAAAGTCAGATTTCTCATAAACTAGAGCCAATCCAGCCAAACGCCTGGTCGATCTCAACTCAGTATACATATAGAAAAGTCGCTCATTAAGTCCCCCGCTTGTTGAAATTTTTGAAGGTAAATTTCACGCACAGTGTAATTAGACAAGTGTTTTTCACATTTGCATTTGAAATGAGAAATAATCAATTCTTTGTGGTGTATGACTTTTTGCTGGCTAATGGTGCGCATTGATTGATTTAAAAATTTACAAAGTTTTAAACATGGTTGATCCCAATTTAAAATTTGTACAAATATTTTGAAGTGGCGAATTCCAAGTAAAATTATTTGTTTATATTTTGACATGAATTGTGAAGAATACGGGAAAACTTAATTCAATGATTGACTTCAAAATTGGTGAAAACACTTGAAATGGAAAACAATTAGGTACGTGTTTTTCATTTTTTTGAAATTCGAAATATAACGGGGAAGCCAAGGGTTAAAAGTTTGTATGGAGAAACATGATTTAATAGGTCTAGTGACTTCAAATGTGGTGACAGCATTACAAATGAGAAGTATTCAGACAAGTACTTTTCATCAAAATCTGACGGGTCAACAATGAGCTAAGGGTCATAATTTATTGAATCCATTGGCTTCATTAATAAAATTTCCCCAATAGAAATAATTCAACACATGTTTTCCTTTGTTGGAAAATCTACATCAGACGAGTTAAAAAATGTTTTTCAGAAATTTATGTGAAGCAAAAAACCATTAATGGGATACTTTATGACATTACCTAATGGTTTGTTGGATTTGTAAAGATTATTTTAATGAAATCATGAATTTCATGCGTGCAAAGCCACCGGGCTCTGCTAATATTTATATGAATAATCGCACCGAAATTTTTAAACACACGAAACTTGTTTGTTTATGTGTCAATTTGACAGCTGATATCTTTTTCATCATCTGAAAATTGTTGTTAGCAAAAGTTTTATCAGCAGAAATGTTTTTGGCTCTAATTTCTGTCTCTCCTGCAAGTTTTTGAGTTTGTGATCGCTTTGCCAGTAAAAACTTGTAACAACATCTAACAACTGTGTATTTAATATTGAACGCACGTATATATTACATCATATTTGGTTTTCAGGTAAAGATGATATTTTCGGAGAGAATCCTTGTATTTATGCAACAATAGGGAAGTCCAACGGAAATGTTCGTGCTCTTACTTATTGTGATATACATAAAATACATAGGGACGACTTATTGGATATATTGGACATGTACCCTGAGTTTTCAGAAAGCTTCATTAACAATCTGGCTTTAACATACAACATGAGAGATGTAAGTATTACATAATTTTGATTCATATTTAATCAAGACAACTATGTACCTGAAAAAACTTTGAATGTGTGGTAAAGGGTAAATTAGACTCTGACATAAAGAATATAAATAATCCCTGTCAGTATTGTTGAGCTACAGTAATTTCCCAGGCAGCATTTAATGATTTCACTGTGCAACAATTTTGGGGTCGTGGAATCTGACCTGGAATTGATCAAGACTAATAGGTAGTACTTGTATAGGGTAACAAAATTCTCACTGAATTTTACAAAGTTGGTTTCCTTTTAAAAGTTACAGCCGTCTAAAGTTTGTTTGTGTTTCCTTTTTAAATCTTAAGATATTCAATACATTTTTTGTTGCTTTTCAGATCAGTGCTGTATACAGTGATCTGTCGATCCCATCACTAATCCCAAACTGTTCTTCGCCTTTTGTACTTATGTTCCTCCTATTTTCTGCTGGGAAGGATGGGAGCGGACATACAAGTTAAAGTCTCTGATTGCGTTAAACCTGGCGAACGTCAGAACGATCCTTGTCCCTGTTCAATCCAAGCTGATACACAGCCTCCAAGCGGCCCTTCTGGATAGCTATTTGGCACCCGCTAAATAGTGAACTAATGTGTGCAGCGTTTCCAATCCCCAGGACTTGAAATTTAGGTTGTGCGCAGGGTTTGGTGCCCGCCACGTAAAATCATCTACCAATGAAAGCCAAAAAGCAAGCCTCGGATGGAACCCACTATGTTCACGACCACAGCAAACGATTTAAGGACCACGATTTGAGGATATGTATTTGGAATGTCCGAACCCTTTATAGAAAAGTTGCATCTGTCCAACTGGCGGAAGCCTTCATGAAATGTAAGGCTGACATCACCGCCATCCTGGAAATGCGACGGACAGGCCAAGGTTGCTCCAAGCGAGCAGACTGCGACATCTACTACAGCTGCCATACGGAGAAGTGCGAATTTGGCTGGGGATTTGTGGTCAGCAAGATTCTTCACCACCACGTCTCTCCGTTCACTCCGATAAACGAACGGCTCGCCTCGATCCGCATTAAGGCTATACTTACAAATACTTAAGCATCAACCTAATTTGCGCGCACGCCCCGATGGAAGAGAAGGACGATGCGACCAAGGATGCCTTCTATGCGAAGCTCGGGAAGCTCATATTGTCAAGCTGCAGGGCCCGATAGGCTACCAGCTGAATTGTTCAAGGCCGGCGGCGGTGAGTTTACTGGGTGCATGCATCAGCTCATCTCCAAAATATGGCTGGGAGAACGGATGCCCAACGATTGCAACCTCAGTGCGCTTTGCCCTGTGCTGAAGAAAGGCGACCCAACAATATGCGCCAACTACAGGGGTATCAGCCTATTTTTCTCATTGCATACAAGGTCCTGACGAGTGTACTATGTGAAAGATTAAAGCCACTCGCCAACGCGCTGATTGGAGCTTATCACTTATATATATATTGTAAAGGGGTTGGCCCTATAGGTAGTGTTATTGTTATTCGGAGTCCGGGTACGAAGGCGAGAGCACGCCGAGATTTTTAGCCACAAAGGCCGCAATGTTTCCCCCGTGAATGAAATTAGCAGACAACTGCGTCGCTTGATCTCAACACGAGAAGTTTTTGTTTATTTCCAAAAATCCGTCTTAAATACTAAATTGACAAAGTGTTATACGGAGGGGCAATTCCAGTGCTCCTCCCTCTATTTCCAATGCATTCGCGTCGCGCCAATCACAACGCGGGTCAAATCTGACGACGCGGCACTTTCCCAAAGTGGGCCAGCGCACTGCGTTGACCTGCGGTAGGTCGGGTCGTGTTGCATGCGCGATCGGCGCAAGTGCCCACATGTGTTGTGACATGTGTCGCTTGTGCAAGTGCAGGCCACTTGAGTGACGCCGGCGTTCTTGTGCATGCGACACTTGACACTTGTAATGTAAACAAAGTGGCGCGCGCACCGCTCACTGCACGTCGGTCTTGCTGATTGGCTTGAGCGCTATGCTGTCGGCATTAGTGGTCACGCGGTACCACTACACCCTTACCCTTAAGCGAAAAATTGTTCCTTGGAAAAATTTTTAGAATTTACATATACTAAATCTCCTACTTCTAAGTTTGTTACATTAGTGTTGGTGTCGTATTTTAGTTTTCTTTTATCTTTGGCTAATTCTATCATATTCCTAGCCTTATTTATTGATGTTTGTAACCTAATTTTTAATTTATTTGCATAGTTTTCAATGTCATACGTTTTTTCATTTCTGTTTATTGTGTCACTTGGCAATTGTGGCAATTTACCAAACACTAGTTCATATGGTGAATATAGGGATTCGACGTGTGGTGTCGTGTTGTACGCGAATGTGTAGTACGGTACCCACTTGTCCCATTCATAATCGTTCGTAAAAGCAAGTAAGTATTCGTGTAATGTTCTGTGGTTGCGTTCAAGTGCGCCAATTGTTTGGTGTCAAGTAGCTTGCATATGTTGTGCATTAGCTCGTTTGTAAATTCGGTGCCTCTGTCTGATTTCAACGTGTTGAAGCAACCGTACTTGAGTATGAATTGTTCTACTAGTGTTTTTGCTATTGTTTCCGCGTCTTTTGTTTCTATTGGGTGTGCTATGACGAATTTTGTACGGTCACACTGCATTGTCAGTATGTATCGGTATCCGTTTGATATACGTAACGGTCCGACTGTGTCAATTGTTATTGTTTCAAAACTTTTTACTGGTGTGTCTGTTTTAGTCAGTGCTTCTTTTGTGTGTCTCGTTATTTTGTTTGCTGTGCATTTCGAACAGTTGTTTACAAATTCTTTAACCATTTGTCTCATATTTTTCCACACGTATCTTTGTTTTAAGATTAAGATTAAGATTGGGTAGCGGGAGTCGAGCACTACCTGCCCGAGACACTGCGTCCAGTGTTGAACTATTGTGTCACGTCCCTTTATCTTACTGGAGGAGTTCGTATCCTCCAATATTATCCAGGAACTCTTTTATTTTCCTTAGATCAAATTCAGACAGATCCTTTGTCTGTATCAGTTCCCTCCCCAATACCCGCTTTCTTGCGTGTATGAGGGCGGGACATTCCGTTATGATGTGTACAGAAGTCTCCTCGTCTTCCATACAAAATCTGCATAGTTCGTTGTCCGTGATTCCCAGTCGCGCTCTATGCATATTTAGCAGACAGTGTCCGCTTAGGATCCCCGTCATGAATCTAAGCTCTGCTCGGCTTAGCTCCAAGAGGTAATTAGATTTCTTTGCAGAGTAAACTGGAAAGAAGAGCTTGGAACAGCGTTGTCCCACTGTGTTCGACCATTTGTGATTAGCTCGATTTAGAAATTCCTGTTTTACACAATGTCTGTAATGAGTCTTGCTAACACTTATGATTGGTTCAGGTCCGTAGGGTCGTCTTGCCGCCCCCTCCTTTGCCAATCTGTCCGCCTCCTCATTACCATCGTGTCCACAGTGCGCAGGTACCCAGTGTATTATCACTTGGTTGTCCTTAGAAAGATCTTGGAGGACAGCGACTGTCTCCCAGACCAGTTTAGAGTCAAATGTCGTCGAGTTCAGAGCTTTGATTGCAGCCTGACTGTCAGACATTATGAATATCCTCTTCCTTTTAAAGTTAAGTGTTAGTATTGTCCTGGCACATTCATTAATGGCATAGACCTCAGCCTGGAAGACTGTGGCCTTGTCCCCAAGACTGACTGAAAGTTGGGAGCCAGAGCTATAAATTCCCGCTCCTGTTCCTTCTTCCGTCTTGGACCCATCAGTGTACCATACAATATCATCACACCTCGGACTGATTCTATTATCAGCCCAGTCCTTCCTGTGCGGTATGTACGTTTTGTACCTTCTTCTGAAGAGGTGCTTCTGAGGCATCAGATCAAGGGGCATCCAAAAGCCTCCATCTCGCCTCCTGTCCCTCAGCAGTGATAAGTGACCGATTGCCTGTGTATTCTTCGGTATAGATCCACTATGCATCAGTCTGTGAGTGCTGGCTATTGCAGCCATTTGCACTTTGAGTTCCAGCGGCATCACCCCCAATATAACATTAAGGGCTGCCGTCGGAGTCGTCCTGAGACATCCTGTAATGCAGGTATTTGCTAGTCGTTGTAGTTTCTCTAGCTTAGTCGCAGTTGTTACTTCTGTGGTCTTCCTCCACCAAACTATCGCCCCGTAGGTTATCGTTGGCAGAACTACCAGGGAGTATAGTTTTTGAAGCCACTTCGGTCTCAATCCCCAGTTTTTACCACAGATTCTTTTGCAACTCCAGAGGGCATTGCCTGCTCTCTTGATAGTGCGATCAACGTGGGGTTTCCAGTTCAATTTACTGTCTAGAGTTACCCCTAGGTACTTGACCTCATTCGAGATGTTCAGCACCTTACCAAAGATCTCCATCTGTCCAAGGTCAAATTTCCTTTTAAAGGTAAAAGGCACAATAATTGTTTTGTCCGGGTTCACAGACAGTTTCTGTCTTACACACCAGCGCTCCACAATTTTCATCGCGTTCTGTAGCAAGTCCGAGACTGTATGTCCGTCTTTGCCTCTGACCGCAATGACTAGGTCGTCTGCATAAGCGATGACTTCATATCCCTGCTCCGTAAGTGAGCGGATTAGTCCATCAACGACCACAGACCACAGCAGTGGGGATAGTACCCCTCCCTGGGGACATCCCCTCCCTGTTCTTGCAGATAGCTCTACCGCCCCTAAGTTGGACTGAATCATCCTACTTTCAAGCATGGATGATATCCATCTTATAAGAGTGGTAGGCACCTGAAATTCTTCTAGCGCCCTTTCAATCGCTTCGAAGGTCGTGTAGTTGAAGGCCCCTTCTATGTCTAGGAAACCTGCCAGACAGATTTCCTTTTCCTCCAGGGACTTCTCTATCTTGCCTACCAGCGCCGATAGGGCCGTTTCAGTGGATCTACCTTTCTGGTAGGCATGTTGGTTCGCGCTTAGGGGGCATCGAGGAAGAATGTCTTCTCTCAGGAAGCGGTCAACGGCCTTTTCCAAGCCCTTTAGCACGAATGACATCAAGCTTATCGGCCTGAAGGATTTTGGGTCCTTTTTGTTGGATCTTCCAGGCTTGGGGAGATAGACCACGTTCACTGCTCTCCACACCTCTGGAATATGCCCAAAAGCTAAGCTACATGAGTAGATTTTTGTTAAAATAGGCGCTAGTATATCAATTCCCTTTTACAGAAGTGCCGGGAAAATGCCATCTTTTCCCGGCGCTTTGTAAGGGGAGAACGATTCCAGCGCCCATTTCACTATTGGCGTGCTACACACCGCTCTGGCAACCCTCCAGTCTTCCCTACTTGGACAATATGTCTGTCCTGTACTGTTTGTCAGAGGTACGGTTGCTGATATTATCGATCCCGGGAAGTGGGTGTTAGTGAGTAGGACGAGTGATTCCATTTCACTACTTGTGGACGACCCGTTAACATCCACCAGTGTTCCAATAGGATAGGTTTTCTCCTTCGAGAGGACCCTTTGAAGTCTGAAACTGGAGGACAGGTCTGACACGTCCTCACAGAACCGTCTAAAGGACTCTCTCTTGGCCTTCCTAATCTCATGGTTGTAGTTGGTGAGGGTCAGGGAGTAGGTCTGCCAGTCGTTATTCCGCTTGGCCTTATTAAATAGTTTCCTAACCTCCTTCCTTAGCTTGCTAAGATGACCACTCCACCATGGCGTCTGTTTCCTAAAGGTTTTAGTCTTGAGGGGACAGTTGTCTTCATAGGCATTTAGAACGGATTCCTTGAGAGTTGTGGTGGCCCTTTCTAATCTGTCTATGGTATCTATTCTGTTCTCTATTCGAGCTAGAGTATCTTGTCCTAACTGGTTGCAATAACTGCTCCAGTCGGTCTGTCTTTTAGGTCTAAATGACACTTCAGAAAGCATTTGATTCCCTAACGTGAATCTTATATGCCTGTGGTCTGAGCAGGACGGCTCATCAGATACTCGCCAGTTGCTGACAAGATCTTTTGTCATTGAGGTCGTCAAGGTCATATCCAAGACTTCCTCTCTGATTCTAGTAACAAACGTGGGACTATTCCCAATGTTGCATATGTTTAAATCTAGGGAGAGTATGAAGTTGAAAAGTGACTCACCTCTAGGATTCACATCCGAGCTTCCCCACATGGTGTGATGGGCGTTCGCATCACAGCCAAGTACTAGCTCCAGCTGCTTGCCCCTAGCATAATCAATCAACTGTTCTGCTATTTGTGGAGGGCAGTGTTCGTCATCCCCAGGGAAGTATGCTGAGGCT
The DNA here is from genome assembly GCA_963971225.1 of Melieria omissa. Taxonomy (NCBI): domain Eukaryota; kingdom Metazoa; phylum Arthropoda; class Insecta; order Diptera; family Ulidiidae; genus Melieria; species Melieria omissa. Next base: position 47,599,722 of record OZ020269.1, on the reverse strand, counting down.
ATGATAACCTCCCTGGAGTTCAACACGATTTTTCCCGCGCAGAGATCAGGCGTCACGTAATCTGTCAACGGGAAGAAGGAAACATTATTAAATATAATGCAGGCTCTTGCTCTTGTTGACGACTGGCAACAAAGTACCTTACCTGCCTGAGTTAGCCCCCGGATTTGGCCGTTGGTGCTGGTCCATGGCTCCTGCACCAGGGCTATGCTGGGACCCAAGGAATTTAGGGTCCTGGTGAGGACAGCCGAGGCTGCCGACGCTCTATGGAGATTGATCTGTACAATCTCCATATTACGCCTGCGGTCCCTTGGTGTGGGAACCCGCACGCTTACCTCCTCTACCCCTTGTCTGCACCCGGTCACTACTGCCCGGAGTATGTGTAGACTTATCCAGCAGGCTCAGTTGTCTGGGCGGATTTGCCATCCCAGTCAGCCGTGTCTGTCGGACGGGTTTAGCTGAAGCACGCTTTGCGGGTCCCACTGATGTTGGTCCTGGCGTCTTGTCACTCGTCCGTTCGGTCGTCTTGTCAGTCCGAGTGACGGTTAGCGTCCGCCCGCTAGTACGCGGCCGGTCCTCGCTCACCTTTGCCAGTGCCTGTCTACTGGTGGAGGGTCTCTCCTCATCCACCCTTACGTTGGACGTCTTCGTCTCCGTACCGCCTCCGCCGGTCACCAACGACTTGGCCCCCTGCTCTCGACGCAACCTGAACTGAACCCTTCCCAACTCAAAGAAGGGAAGGTTCTTCAGTGCAGAGAGCTGAGTCACTGAGGGATCGTCGATGGCCAGCGTCAACGTTGTTCCCTGCGCCGCGACAGACCTGTTCAGTACCTTCCAGTTTCCTGTCGGTAGTGAACGGTTCTGTGTTCGAAGCATTCGAAGAATATCTTCGGCCGGTAGGGAGCAGCCTGGGAAAAACGCGGTGGCTACGCTGGGTTTGGGAATTTCGTTTCCCTCTACCAGTTTCACCTTCTTTTCCACCAGCTGGGTCTTCGTCATTATCCCTTCCAGCCAATTCTTCGACGCCTCATCGGCGCAGTTTACAATGATCCACCCTGGCTTGAAGGAGCATCCCTGGAACCTGATTTGAGGTCCATCAAAGGGGAGCTTACGCAGCTCCTCCTTGATGGCCCCCTCAATTGCCCTCTGCTCCTCCAAGTTTAGGTGGACAGCCGGGAATTCGTCCGCTACAATTCCCACCTTGATGGCCGCTGCAGCTTCAGCGAAGGACGGGCTAAACTTCGTCCTTTTCGATACGGGTTGCGCCGTATCTCTTTTGCTGCCACCATCGGTCTCGTCCGTGTTAGTCGGCTCTTCTAGGACAGTTTTTAGAGCCTCATCGTAGGTCTTACCTGCCGCCATCAGCTTCCTCAGCCTCTTCTTCTGAGAAGTCGTTAGCCGCTTTCTCTTTAGAGAGATGGCCTCGGTAGCTTCTACCAGTGCAGGTAATCCTATCGATGAAGCCCCTCCAACCGCCATAGTTGACGCTGTGGTCACACTCACGTGTGAGCAATCACTGCTCACACTACTCCTAGCCGATCGGTCTCTCCGATCGCTAGTCATAGTTTCAGCCATCTGCTGATCGTTAACGTCAGTCTGTCCGACGTCTTTTCCATCCGAGGCATGTGTTAAGGAACTCATCTCATCTGGTTCGTTGGCCACCTACTCCGACGAGGCTTTTCGGTGGCCTATCAATAAGTGGGGTCGGGGAGGTCACCCATGGCAGAGCCCCATGCCATAGGAAGTCCAGAAATACTACCCGAGGTGGACAGGTATCGGGTAGGCTCCGTAGTAATACAGCCGGTATACCCCCTGGCTGCAAACCATCCAATGGGCACGGGTCGCATGACACCCTGGATTAGGGGGTGGGGGAGGAAGTATGGATAGATGGGACTCAGGTGTAAGGGGATATTGGAAATGGGACGTGACTAGTTAGCCAGCCACCAAGGGTATAGACAAGACCGTACCCCGGTGGCTGTTTCCAGCGGCCACCACGAGGAGGTCTAGTCACATTCCGCCAGTTCATCCACCACCGCCAGCTGGTCTACCCGGCTGGTAGTAGCGGAAGAGTAGGCAGCAGACCGCCTTCTTTGTTTTAGTTTTAGTATGGTTTTTCTTCTACCCAAGTGTCCTGCTGTGCATGAGTTGTGGAATTCGTCAATTATTTTATACTGTTGTATTGGGCTTAGTATTTGAAGTGGCGTGTCGTAAATTAATATTTTTATGGGCGAATATTTGTTTCCATGTAGTTCGTTATACTTTCTTTTGAACTCATTCATTTCAATATTTTCAAACTTAAAGTTTTGTCTGCAAAGGGCTAGCTCCTTTATATGCAGCTTACTTAGTGAACTGTGTAGCTTCTCCAACATTGGATCTAGTTCCAAAGGGTCATCACTACAAGTCACGTGCACTTCATTATTACATATTTTAATCGTCGGCCGACGCTTATTGATAATAAAATTCAATCTTTTCATATTCTTCACGTCAGTCATAGAGGTACATTCCCAAATGTGGAGTTGATCAGGCTCCTTCGGCGATATGTCCGTCTTGTTGATGCGTGTATTTATTTATTTCTTCTTATTTTGCCCTTTTTTACATTTTTCTTGCCCTTTTTCAATTTGTTCTTGTGTTCCTATTTTTGTTGCCTTGCTCCGTGTTATAGCTAGTACTTCTTGTGTCGGTATCATTATCATTTTAAGTCGTCACTGTCTAGTTTGATGCGCGATAGTGCATCTGCGTTCGTATTAATTTTGCCTTATTTGTATCAGGTGTACAACTTTGCTTCCGCCGTTTTCCGATAGGTGGCTGTACCGGCTGAGGCTGGTTGAAATACATAGATGGTAATGCCTTTAAAGTGAGTGTGGACAGTGCCAAGGTGTATTAATAAGGTGATGGCACTACGATTCCCATGTATTTTGTTAGTGCTTTTGGGCATCCTGCTTGTCAAAATCAAATCAAAAGACAAGCAACACAAAAACAATTTTACCAATTTTTGGCAATGAGGATGCCCATTCGCGAAAAGCCAAAAGAAAATCAGAAGAAATCAAAAGAAAATAAGAAGAAAAAAGTTTAAGCAGCTGTGTTGCCACCACTACCTTATTAAATGTGCCTTGGACAGTGCCTAACGAATTGTCATCGCCGTTTCAGTGACAGTTGTTCTTGTTTTCGTATTATTCACGCCCGAAAATGTCCGTTTATGTGCCCAATTCTCGCCATTTGCGGGAAGTTTTACTTTTCTGTTACAATTCGAAAAAAAATGCAGCTGAAGCGCATCGAATGCTCTCAGAAACTTACGGTGATGCTGCTCTGAGTGAAAGAACGTGTCGGGAGTGGTTTCAACGTTTTAAAAATGGTGATTTCGACATGACAAAGTCATCCTCCAACACGACAATGCTCGGCCTCACGTCGCAAAAGTGGTCAAAAAGTACCTGGAAACGCTGAAATGGGAAGTCTTGCCCCACCCGCCGTATTCCCCAGATGTCGCCCCTTCTGACTTCCACCTATTCCGTTCGATGGCACACGGCCTGGCAGATCAACATTTTCAATCCTTCGAAGAATTGGAAAAATGGATTGCTTCATGGATAGCGTCAAAAGAGGACTCCTTTTTTCGAGCCGGGATCCGAAAATTGCCGGAAAGATGGGAGAAAGTTGTCGCTAGCGACGGACAATACTTTGAATAATACATCTGTAAGCACTTTTTCGCAATAAAGCTTTTAATTTTGGAAAAAAACGGCGGAAGCAAAGTTGTACACCTGATAGATGATTTCGAAATCATAATCGGATAAATCTAGTCTAATTCTAGTCATTATCGACGATGGGTTTTTATGGGAAAATAGCGAAACTAGTATGAATGAATTTTCTACCGTAGAGATATGATCTGAAATAATTTATTCCCCAGTGTATAGCTAAGAATTCTTTTTCTATAATTGGTTTATTTATATCGTGTTTTTGTAGTGATTTGCTTGCATAAGAGATCGGTAAGTCGTGTCCTATTTCACCTTGTGATAGGACTGCTCCTAAGGCAAAGTCTGAGGCGTCTGTCGTTAGAATGAAGGGTTTGTTAAAATCTGGATATTGAAGTACTGGTGGATTGACTAATTTTTCTTTTAAATTTTTAAAGGCTTGTTCGCACCCGTCTGACCAAATGAAAGGTGTCCCTTTCTTGAGGAGAGAGTTTAAACATTTGACGATGTTTGCAAAGTCAGGTATGAACCGTCTGTAGTAGTTGCAGAAGGCAATGAATCTTCGTACGTCATCTGCGTTTTTTGGCGTGGGGTATTTCATAACTGCTTCGCATTTGGTTGGATCTGTCTTAACGCCTTTGTCGGTGATTAAATGACCTAAATAAATAACTTCTGGTCTAAGAAAGTGGCATTTGCTTGCGTTTAGCTTCAGGTTGTATTGTTGTAAGCGGTCAAATACTTTGATTAAGTTTGCGTTGTGATGCTTCAGTGAGCATCCAAACACAATAATGTCATCAACGTATAAGAACGCTTCTGAGCTTAATCCGCTGAGAGCTATTGTTAGCATTCTTTGGAAACTATTGGAGGATATTTTAAGTCCAAAAGGGAGTCTTTTGAATTGGTAGTGTCCATCTTGAGTTGAAAATGCTGTGGGTGGTCTTGAACTTGGTGCTAGAGGGATTTGGTGAAAAGAACTGGTCATGTCTAAAGTTGAAAAGTATTTTGCTCTTCCTAGGACGTCTAGAACGTCTTCTAGCCGTGTGAGTGGAAATTTGTCGTTAATTATTTTGTCATTGAGTTTTCTGTAGTCTACTACTAGTCGCCATTTCTTTGTGTTGTCATCACTCTTTTTCGGTACTAGTAGCAAAGGTGCATTATAGGGGCTTGTTGAAGGTTCTATTATGTCGCTGTCTATTAGTTTCTGTACCTGTTGTTTTATCTCTTCCTGTTGTGTTTGTGGTAGCCTGTAATTTTTTATATAAACTGGTGTTGTGTTTTCTAGATTTAGGTGCTGTTCATAAAAATTGTTTGTAGTAAGTTCTTCTCCTTCCAAATGAAATATTGATTGGTACCGTTTAAAAATGTCCATTAGTTCTTGTTTAATTTGTGGGTCAACAGTGTCTAGCTTTAGCGTGGCTATGAGTTTTTCAAATCTGCTATTGTTTGTGTATTTATTTCTGTGTTGTGTTCTTAATATTGTATAATTTGACAGTTTTTCTATTTGTGGTTCTATGTTTTTTATTGTGACTGTTTTGTTTGTTGTGTTAATGATTTTGATGTGGCAGTTGCCTTTTGCTGGTGCAATGGAGTTGGCTAAGAATACTCCGTTTGTGAGTTCTTTATTTAAAATGACGGTGTCTTCTTCTAGGCTTAAATTTATCGGTACTATCATTTCACATCTGGGTGGAATTGTGTGTGCTTTGTTGTGTGGGGTTTTTGTTGTAATGGGAAATACGTGTTCAATTTCGTTTATAATAATTGTTAGAGTGAGGGTTTCGTAATCTACTTTGCACATGTATTTGAGTAGAAAATCTCTTCCTAAAATTCCATCTGTGATAATTGGAAAATCGTCGTTGACCATTTGAAAGGTTAGTTCGGTTTTTGCGTCTCTTAGGGGAAATGTCAATTTAAATGTTCCTAACGAGTTGTTAGTTTGCATCTGTTTTCTGTATTAATGTCGAAAGTGTCGTCGTCGTTTACTTTGCAAATTGATACGTCTGCTCCGGTGTCAATGAGAAATGTCTTGGGTTTGCAAAATTGACTGCATTTGAATGTGACATAATTTGTTAAGTTGTCTGTTATTAAATATATTCGTTTATTGTTTGTTCTTCCTCCCCCGGAGGATTCGAATTCTGTTCCTCCGGGTCGCCCTCGTTTCCCTGTATGTAATTTATTCGAGTTGGGCGACCTTGTCGGTTATTATTGTTTTGGTAAGCATTTCTATTGCTGTTGTTATATGACCGTGAATTGTTTCTGTTGCTTTGGTTGTTGTTTTCGAATCGGTTTCTGTCGTTCTGGTTTTGATTTCGGTTCGGTTGGTAGTAACTTGAGTTGTTCACATACCCGTTTCGCTGCTGGTTATTGGTATTGTGAAAATTGCTTTGGTTTGCGTTTCTGTTTTGGTAATTGTTTCTATTTTGGTTGTCGTTTCTGTTTTGGTAATTGTTTCTGTTATAATTATTTTGACTTTTATACTTGTTTGAGTTGTTTGTGTTTCTATAGTTCTGCTGATTATTTCTGTTGTTGTTATTGTAGTTGCTGTTCCTGTTGATAAACATTACTCTCGTTTGGGTTTGCTGGTTGTCTTTTTCTAATTCGAGTGCGAGCTCGACTGCTTGTTGGAAGGTCTTTGGCATTGCTGCGAAAATTGTTTGTTTGAAAGATTCGCTAAGCCCATTCTTAAAAACTGTGAGGCTGTATTGTTCATTTAGTTTAGTTATTATCGTTTGTTCTGCTGTTGTTGGGTTGTCACCGGCTTGAGCAATTTGAAGCTTGTTTAGCTCGGCTATCATGTTTAATATTCTGTCTTTGTATGAGATGATACTCGAGTTGCGTTGTGTCAGACATGACAATTGGTTTTGTAATTGCGGAATTGTGGTTGTGCTTCGGTATCTTGCTTTAAGCAATGTAGTTAGTTCTTCTAGCGTATTCGGTATGCAGTTACCGATTGCCGTTCTTGTTGTTACTGTTAATTTTGCATAAAATATGAATTCTAGTAGTTCATTCTTGCTGTCTGTGTCAAGTTTTCTGTTTACTAATTCTGTTTTGTTTTGAAGTTTTGTTAGAAATTCTAATTTTTTTTGTTCGTCAGTTTCTTCGTGCCTTAGTACTGCTTGTTTCTTGTGTCTTCTGCCCATATTCATAAACTTTGATTTTGTTATGTTAGCATTGGTGATATGTGACAATTTTTTTTTTGTACAAATAATTGTTGTATTGGTATATGACAATTTATTTATTATTATTATTTCATTTACTGCTTTAAACGTATCGTTTGTAGCAGGGGTTTCACTTAAAGAACTATTAAGCAGGTATAGTGGAAAAAGATGTCGGAACAATAAGATATGAAATAATTTACATGATATGAAGTACTTTACAAGGTATATATACTGTTACGAAAATTACTTCACAGGTTCGTTTGGATTGGTTTTGAAAATAAAACAACTTCAGTTATCCAGCGCAACGTAGTCAAAACTAACAATCGCTTTATTTACAAATTTGTACTTGTTCTACTTTACACTACTAAAGGGTGATCCAACTAGAGGTACTTTTTTCAATAACCGTTTTTTGACAGATCCCGCGTGAGTCGTGTCAAGCTGTCATATTATTTTTGTTCAGTATTGTTTGGCATTTCATCATGGAAAGACTTACGCCTGAAAAACGTTTACAAATCGTTCATCGGTCCATATTTCTTCAAAAATGATGCCGGTGAGAACAGCTAATTTCACGTAATGGGCCGGTCGATTGGCCACCAAGATCGTGTGATATCACACCGTTAGACTTTTTTCTGTGGGGATAAGTAAAGTCTTAAGTCTATACGGATAAACCCGCTTCGATTCAGGCCTTGGAGCAAAACATCACGCGTGTCATTCGCCAGTTACCAGTCGAAATGCTCGAACGAGTCATCGAAAATTGGACTCAACGGATGGACCATCTGAGACGTAGCCGCGGCCAACATTTGAAAGAGATAATCTTCAAAAAATAAATGCCAAAGAATGTTCTTTCGAATGATAATAAACATTCCCCGTTAAATTTTAATTTTCTGTGTTTTTTTCTTTAAAAAAGTAGGGAACCTCGAAATGGATCACGCTTTACTATTGCATGTTTCCCCATTGCTTGCTCAACACAGACTCGACCCCTTCCGCTGCCACTGCTGCTTTTATACCACTTTTCTTATCGCGCCGAAGTTTCGTGCAACTTCTAATTGGAAAGCGCTCGACCATTCTCGCACAGCCCATTTCGAGAACCATCCTTGCCATATCGGACTATACCAAGCGAATTTATAACAGTTTTGCTGTACTTCACAGTGCATGCCTAAAAGTATGCTTGGAAAACATTCGTGCGGAGAAAGGCATTCCTGTACAGTGCGGCACAGAATTTCTCATCGTATCACTGCCCATCACTTAGACTTGTTCGTCCCGAACAAGTACCGAGGCTCCGCCGGAGTAAGACGCCAGGCGCTCCAAATGGACTACTTTCAGCCTGGCGTTTCCGCTACAGCAGCGTTGAACCCTGTACACCACGTCATTAATCCTGGTCACGACCTTGTATGGTCCTTCCCATGACGTTTGAAGCTTTGGAGACAAACCTTTCCTGCGCTGCGGGTTGTAAAGCATTACCAGATCGCCTTCTTGGAACCCCTCTGGGTTAGCCCGTAGACCATAGCTCACTTTCAACCTGCTTTCAACTAGTAGAGTGCGGCTCCGCGATCTTCTCCTCGGCCCTTTCGCAGCCGAACACCGATTACAACCTCTGATCCACTCAGCGACAGACTCCTGGCATCCTACCCAATAGAACCGCCTTCTTATCTTGGCGACAGTTTTTGCGATGCCTATGTGCCCTCCACTGGAGTCGTTATGGTTTTCCTCGATGACATCGTCGATTCGGCCTCTCGGGACCACTATTAGGGATTTTCTGGCCCTGCCATCCCTGCTCTCCCACTCGCTGTATAGGCAGCCATCCTGCAGACGTAGACTTTCCCACTGTGCCCAGTAAGCCTTCGCGATCGGGCTCTCACCAGCCATCTCCTGCCAGTCCGGCCGTAATCTCTGCGCTTTGCCTTTGATGATCTTCGCGAGATCCGTATCCTTGCGCTGGTCCTTCTGTAGCCTTTCCGCAAGCCAATCTTCCTCTTGCAGAACTCTTACCGACCGAACATCCACAATTTGTCCCTCGTTTTCGGCCTGCGAATTATGCCTGCGTTCGGTCTCGCACGAATGGTGTGACAGAGCGTCATCCCTTCTTGGCGATGTCTTTTGTCCGGAACGCTTTTCTCGCAGATGGCAGTCTCGTGATATGTGGCCTTGCTTGCCACATCGCCAGCAACTGACTCGAGATGATACTGCCCGCAGCCCCGCTGGTGCCCCCGAGCTCACTGTCTGGCTTTGCGTGACACGTCCAGATTGGACCCCATGCATCTCCGCAGATGAATGTCGAAAACTTCCCCTCCAGGCCGCCTCATACGTTAATGCGCTTGTCACCGTCTCACGGAATGTTGGCTTGCCCATCATCAATGCACTGCGTCGTGTCTCCGGGTCATGAAGACCTTCAATAAACGCCTCAATCTTCATCCTCTCGAGATAATCAGCGCCGAATTTCGGGTAGCACAACTGTACGAGCCGCTCAATGTCTGCTGCATACGTCTGCAGCGCCTCGTCTGCTCTTTGCCAGCGGTTCTTCAGCTCGCAATAATACAGCGTTTTGTTGTGCTCGTCACTGTATCTGGCTGCCAATGCCCTCATGACGGTCTCGTAATCACCTCTCAAATCTTCCGAAACTGTTTGTATTACCTCAGCCGCACGACCTCTTAGAGCCAGTATCAGCCTCCGACCTTTCCTAACATTGGTCCACTAACTCTCCAAAGCAGCCATCTCGAATTGTAGTTTGAATGTGTCAAACGACGTAGTACCGTCATAAGTAGGCACTTCTATGGCAAAACTTTCCGGAGCCGGTGGCAAACATTCTCGTGGCTGCACCTCTCTAAGCCGCTCGTCGATTTTCCTGTTTACTGAATCCTCCAGACTGTCAACTCGTTTGTTCAAGGAATCATCCAAGTCATTAACTCGTCTGTTCAGAGAATCATCCAGGCCGTCGACTCGTCTATCTAAGTGTCAATTGCGCTCCCAGGTGCTCCACCTTCACATCAAGCTTGTTTGAGACTTCTTCCACTTTCTGCTCCAAGCGCGCAGAATTTTCCTGAAGCTTGGTTTCCATTCGCTCCGCTACTTCTCGGTTCGCCGATTTCATTTTCACTATTTCTTGATTCGTACTTTCTAGTTTCGCTGCAATTTGCGCCGACATTTCACGATTTTCATTTTCCATTTTGGCTGCCATTTCACGGTTGGAAGTCTCAAACATGCCTTTAAGTGCAACCATTAACTGGCTCATGTCCAATGCTTGTAGTGGCGCAGCCGCTGCAGTCGTACTTTGTAATGACGCAGCACCAGCAGGCGATTCCTCCACCTTGGCCGACGCCTCTTGTTCTTGCGTTCTGAACTCGTGTGCAGCCCAATCGATGCCCCGTGATTCACACGCCTCTCGCAAGCGCAGTTGCAACTCCACCTTTCCGCCAGCAGTCGGCAAATTCCAGGCAGCCAGCTCCTTCTTCAGCTGGTCAACCTTCAGCAGCTCGAGTTTAACCATGTCTGCGTTTTTATAATTTAATTTTTATCTTCAGTAACACAATCCTGACTTTCTGACACCAAATGTTACGAAAATTACTTCACAGGTTCGTTTGGATTGGTTTTGAAAATAAAACAACTTCAGTTATCCAGCGCAACGTAGTCAAAACTAACAATCGCTTTATTTACAAATTTGCACTTGTTCTACTTTACACTACTACTATTGCATGTTTCCCCATTGCTTGCTCAACACAGACTCGACCCCTTGCGCTGCCACTGCTGCTTTTATACCACTTTTCTTATCGCGCCGAAGTTTCTTGCAACTTCTAATTGGAAAGCGCTCGACCATTCTCGCACAGCCCATTTCGAGAACCATCCTTGCCATATCGGACTATACCAAGCGAATTTATAACAGTTTTGCTGTACTTCACAGTGCATGCCTAAAAGTATGCTTGGAAAACATTCGTGCGGAGAAAGGCATTCCTGTACAGTGCGGCACAGAATTTCTCATCGTATCAATACAACAAAGTGAATATATGGTACAACAATATGGTGGTCGTATTTACAACAATATGGTTTGGCATAATATAGATGTTTGTGTAATGTTATTCATTTAACAAGGTTGCTCTTAATCTAAGGCTGTTTACAATATAATAGTACAACATTTTGATCGGGTACGGGTCATAGCAATTTGCCAATGCATTTAAGTGGTCATTTGTTTGGGCAAGGTAGCTCTGTACGTATCGCCTTCTAATTTGAAGGAGACTCGGACACTCTAGGAGAAAATGTCGTAGAGTTTCAAAAGTATTTAGGTTGCACAACTTACAAATATTATTTTGATCAATCTTATAAATTAAGCCTTTAATGCAAAACCTTAGAACGTATTTGGTTGACAAGCGAAGTTGGGCGAAAACCTTGCTCATATAAAATTGGTTGCGGTGACATAAGTAAGCTGCTACCTTATCATCAAGTGCCCTAAGTAACTTACAGTTAAGAGAAGAAGTACTTGCGCAGCTGAGTACATCTTGAAATTTCAGGTGGCGGTCGAAGCGTTCGAAAGCAACTGGTTTCATGCTTAGCCAGTTTTCTGCATTTATAGATTCCCACATATTTTTAAACCAATTTTATCCAGGAAACAGTTAAACTGAGTAACCCAGTTGTATTCCATTTGTGCCACTGAGGACTGCTGGAGATGAAATAATCTAAGAAGGGCGATTTTTGGTAAACGGTTTTGATCTATTTGAAGCACTTTGATAATGTAGTTCCAGGCGGCTTTAAAAATCTTTGAGGCAACTTTATATAGACCCAGCTCAAGTCTTAGATGTGCAATTTATTTATTAATAGTTAGTTAATTTTTTTTACTCAACTTAAACTATAGTATTAATTTTTACATTTTTAGACACTAATTTCTTAACGTAATTTTTATAATATTTATTTATTTCTATAAGTATTAGTGTTATTACTAGTATAGTTAACAGGTAAAGTAGGTAAGTGTTATTGTGAGTTGTGTTGCTGGTTGTGGTGTTGGAGCTGGCTGCGTTCTTGTTTGCTACTATGATCTCTTCTTTTGGGGTCCTGCGCGTTCACGTCGTAGCCGTGCTTTTTTCCCGGCACGTGTGCGGCGCTTTTCGGGTATTTCTGTTGCCGGCTGTGCTGGCTCTGTCTTCCGTTGACGGGCCTGGTATTGTTCTATCGTTATTGGTCGGGGGCCTGCTGTTTTTGGGGTTGGCACGTATTTAGGGGGGCAGCAAGCCGCTGGTGTTACTGGTTTTAGGACGTATATTTCTTGCTCCGCTATGTGTTCGGGCGTGTACCCTATCCACCGTTCGAATTCTTCAATTTCGTCTGGTGTTGCCATGAAGGTTTGTGTTTGGCAAGTAACTGCTTAATGTTGTGGTGTATTTGTTGCAGTTGTATTTATTTCCTGCTCATGTCTGTGTAAATGGCTGCAGGATCGTGGTCCGCAGGATCGCCATGTAAAGGGGTTGGCCCTATAGGTAGTGTTATTGTTATTCGGAGTCCGGGTACGAAGGCGAGAGCACGCCGAGATTTTTATCCACAAAGGCCGCAATGTTTCCCCAGTGAATGAAATTAGCAGACAACTGCGTCGCTTGATCTCAACACGAGAAGTTTTTGTTTATTTCCAAAAATCCGTCTTAAATACTAAATTGCTCCTCCCTCTATTTCCAATGCATTCGCGTTGCGCCAATCACAACGCGGGTCAAATCTGACGACGCGGCACTTTCCCAAAGTGGGCCAGCGCACTGCGTTGACCTGCGGTAGGTCGGGTCGTGTTGCATGCGCGATCGGCGCAAATGCCCACATGTGTTGTGACATGTGTCGCTTGTGCAAGTGCAGGCCACTTAAGTGACGCCGGCGTTCTTGTGCATGCGACACTTGATACTTGTAATGTAAACAAAGTGGCGCGCGCACCGCTCGCTGCACGTCGGTCTTGCTGATTGGCTTGAGCGCTATGCCGTCGGCATTAGTGGTCACGCGGTACCACTACAATATATATTCACTTTACGCCATATCCTGGCGAAGACTCATCAAAATCAAATCGATACACATCATCAATTTATCGATTCAAGGCAGCATTCGATAACCTGATAAGGGATCGCCTATATGCCGCATTGTCTGAACTAGGTATCCCTGCAAAGCTCGTGAGACTTTGCAGAGCGACGTTGAGCAATACGCGCAGCTCCGTCAAGGTTGGAAGTGACCTCTCCGTCCCATTCGATACAGGGATTCAGACAGGGCGATCCTTTGTCCTGAGACCTCTTCAACTTCACCATGGAGAGTGTTCTGCGCAAGGCCGGTGTACATCGTAATGGCAGAATTTTCAACAGAAGTATCTAGCTCCTTGCCTACGCTGATGACATTGATGTCATCGGACGTAACAAACGAGATGTCACCGCTGCCTTTGCGGCTATCGAAACAGAATCTGCCAAAATGGGTCTGGTGGTAAATGAGGGCAAGACGAAGTATATGCTGTCTGCACGCAGGAACTCGCAGCGGCTATGATCTCACATCCAGGCCGACAGATGCAGTTTTGAAGTGGTTAAGGAATTCGACCTCGGCACCGCCGTTAACAGCAGTAATGATGTCAGCCTGGAGATAAAACGAAGGATTACTCTTGCCAACAGCTACTACTGTCTCGATAGGCAATTGAGAAGTAGAGACCTCTCTCGACCGACAAAATCTGCACTCTATAGGATGCTTATCTTGCCCATGGTCCTCTATGGCGCTGAAGCAGTGACACGAAACGACATAGCGGCTCTTGGAGTGTTCGAGAGAAAGGTACTTCGTAAAATCATCAGCCTGTTCGTATTGGCGACGACTATTGTGTTCGAACCAAAAACAAGCTGTATGAGCTGTATAAGGACATGGACGTAGCACAGCGAATTAACATCCAGCGGCTGCGCTGGCTCGGTGCTGTCTGTCGTATGGACAACGAAGCTCCGGTGAAAAAGGTGTTTGATGCGATGGTTGGAGGTCGACGGCGAAGAAGGAGGCCGTGTCTGCGGTGGAAGGACCAAGTGGAAGAGGCCCTGTTATCTCTTGCTGTGACCAACTGGAGAAGGCGTGCGCAAAGCAGAGGCGCCTGGGGAGATGTTCTGCGGCAGACCGTAACCCGATAACGGGTTGTTATGTCCAGTTAAGTAAGTAAGTATTTTCTGCTTCCCGGCTTCGGCCGTTTGTATCCTATAATGTTTCTTGTTCTATCTATCTATACTTACGATTCATACGTCGTCGAACTCGAAACCACACCGTGTCTTAATCCCCGCTCCGCCACGACACAACATTAAACATGGTCCTTCGAGCCGTGATTCAGCCGACGCGGAAAACATTTTTAAAATAAATGACAAAATACAAAACAATCAACAATCAAAACCAGTGTTAGGATTTTCAACATTTTTAAACATAAAACAATTCACAACAACTTTAACAATTTCAAATGCCTCATGTAACGATGAGGCACTCTGTTGTTGTGCTATATATGAATGCTTTTACAGGCATGCGGCAAACTTGCTATAATTCCGATTGGTCAAGGATGGTTCGCGATGGTAATGGGCTGTGCGAGAACGATCGAGAGCGAGAGTCCAACTGGAATGTGCAAGAACAATCGGCGCGATAAAGCAAACAAGTACAAAAGGCAGCAGTGTGCAGCGCAGGGGGACGAGTCTGATTTGAATAAGCAAAGTAGTAACAAGTGTAAATACAAGCAAAGTGTAAATCTGTAAATAAAGTGATTGTTGGTTTCTGACTGCGTTTTGCCCTGAGTAATTGAAGTGGTTTTTTTTTTTAAGCACAATCCACAAACGAACTTAGAGAAGTAATTTTCGTAATATTTGGTGTCAGAAGTGGGATTGTGCTACTGAAAATAAATCTGAAAAAAATAAGATAAAATTATAAAACGCAAATATGGTTAAACTCGAGCTGCTCGAGCTGAAGAAGGAGCTGGCTGCCTGGAATTTGCCGACTGCTGGCGGAAAGGTGAAGCTGCAGCTGCGCTTGCGAGAGGCATGTGAATCACGAGGCATCGATTGGACTGCGCACGAGTTCGCGACGCAGGAGCTAGAAGCGTCGGCCAAGGTGGAAAAATCGCCTGCTGCTGCAAAGTACGGCTGCAGCGGCTGCGCCACTCCAAGCAATGGAGATGAGCCAGCTGCTTGTGGCCATGAAAGGTATAGTCCATGAAACCGCCGCGAGACAGTCAGGTCAGGAAATGGTAGCAAACCTGGAACCTGCAAATCAGGAAATTTCGACAAAAGTCTACACTGCGTACCGAGATATGGCGGAATTCTGCGCGCATAGAGCAGAAGGTGGAGGAAATTTCCGATATGGTGAACGTGAAAGTTGACCATCTCGAGACGCGAATGGGCATTGAATGTCGAATTTTTAACGTGAGTGCCGCCACAGTGTGGCCTAACCCCACGGTGCTCAAAAGCACAGCGTATCAAAATTAAGCGTTGATAAGCGCCCCGAGAGACTAGCTCCCGGTACCAATTGGGTTAATGTAAATGGACACTACCCCTCCTTGGTAGGGATCGAGGCCTATCTAAACCTCTGCCGTGCTATGGGTCCGGCACCCGGTTGTAAGCGCAACTCCACGCCGAGTCGAAACTCTACCCGCGTTTGGGTGTTAAACCACGCAACGACGGAACTCCCCGAGGGGGCCATTCCCGTAATCAGGCTGAAGCACAAGGCTCCAGGGGCACCCTGATTCCCGTGATACCAGACAAAGCCTCTGGTCAGACTTCGTAGCCGTGCTACTACCAGTTGAGCCCCATTTAGCTGGTAGCCACCGCACCGCACTTGACCTCATTCACGTGCGCACTCTTTCATCCACTCAATAGACCGGCCCCCCCCCCACACAGCCCGCTCATACATTCACACTTGGCAATACACCAAACTGTCGTTGCCGCCGAAACACAGCATTCGCATATTCATTCAATATGGCAGTTAACTGGCTGGTGGAAAGTGCTTCACGCACACACCACACATCGTCCGTCCGACTAATCCCCATCCGCCCAAGGTCCCTCAAATCTGAGTACAACGGGCACTCACATAACACATGCAACCAATCCTCACGCGCAGCCCCACACACACACTCAGCACTTGCACTCAGGGCTCTCATGCAAAAATGCATTGAGTAACCCGTGCCCAGTGAGTAGGAACCCAAGGTTCAAGCCGAAGCCGAAATCCCTGGACCCTACCACGAACCTCACATCCCGTATATACTCATATGTCGTTCTGCCATGGGGACTTTCGTCCCAACGCTGTTGCCAACGTTGCAGAACACAGTCCTCCAGTATTCGCTTACGCTTCATACTGTCAGCACTCTCCACACCTTGGCCTTGCAGCCACTCATACTGCAGCAGCACCTCTCTGTTCCCGCTCCTTAGCCGGAAGCCTACGGCACGCCGTATGGCTACGAGATCCAGAGGAGCCGCACCCATCAACACCTGCAATACATCTGTTGATACAGTGCTGCACACAGGCATACAACCTAACAACATAACACGCTGAATAGACAGCAAGTGTTTGCGGCCTACAACCGTCGCGGCAAATTCGTGCCACTCCGACTCTCCGTACGCAGCACAAGCTACGAACAGACCGTGGTAAATGGTACGAACTGCGCGTCGGCCGAGCCCCCAGTCACTCCTGAGTATCCGGCGCACCTGACCCATTATGCACACAACCCTCCCTTTCAGCCTGACCAAGTGAGGAGCAAAACTCATTCTTTCGCCAATTGTTAGCCCCAAGTATTTGACTTGCGTCTCATACCGGAGGCCAACACCATTCACACGCACAATGGGCGGACGACTGCGAGCCAATTTGCCTTTCAGCAGCATGGTCACAGTCTTATCCATTGCCACTTCCACACCCACCGATTCACCCCATTCACACACCATCCACATAAATTGCTCCCCCATATGCAGCGGACATTGAGCGGCTCGTACAGTTGTGCTACCTGGACTTCGGCGCTGATCATCTCGAAAGCATAAAGATTGAGGCTTTTATTGAAGGTCTTCATGACCCGGAGCCGCGGAGGCAGCCGCCGTGGCTCAGTTGGTTAGTGCGCGGTCCAAGCGAGTCGCATGCAGAGCGACGCTAGTTCGAATTCTGCATGTAGTAACACCTAAAAAAAAAAAACGGGAAACTCGTTTTCTCTTTCGGTGGCTGTCCTCTCAGCTGGAAATGGCAAACCTCTGAGAGTAAAAATTGCCTATGAAAAAGCTCCCAACCTGCCGTTCGGAACCGGCATAAAATTGTAGGTCCCTTCCACCCGCGTACAAAAATTCACACGCACTACACGGGTGGTTGCGGGAAGCTAGGCCTTAGTCTCGCGTAAGCGGGCTGTCGTGCCAATCAATTAATTAATTATTACTTCATGACCCGGAAACACGTCGCAGTGCGTTGATGATGGGCAAGCCGACATTTAAGGAGACGGTGACCAGCGCGATGACATATGAGGCGACATGGATTGGGGGCACTCGGTATGCACCTGCACGGGTACACCAAATCCAGTCAGACAGCGACATTCCGATCCAGGCCATAAGCTCTGAGACACCGGTCAGGCCACGGGTGGTCTCCTCTAAAGCTGTCCAGCAGGGTCACATAACACGAGACTGCCGTCAAGGAAAGAAGCGTTCCCGTTCTCGATTCTCGTGACAGTTGAGACTCAGCCAACAAGCTCAAGGAGTCATATTCGATCATAAAAAGGAAGCTTCTAGGGATTGGGAACTGCTGCATGGCATACAGCTGAGGACTGCGACTGGCGAGCGTGTGCCGGTAATAGGGAAAGTTACAAAAACGATTGCTATCGGCACCAGCAGCCTGGAACATTAGTTCATCGTCGCGGATATAATGGACGACGTGATTATCGGTGTGGATTTCATAATTAGGCACGGTTTTACGCTGGACCTGAAGGAAAATGTGCTGAGGTAGGCCAACGGCAAACCAGCTATAAGCGAAGCGTGGCGGTAAGGAAGGTTGTATCGTGTCAACACCGGTGGATACCAGCGAATTCTGAGGCGATTGTGTGGGCAAAGGTGGACGAGGACGATGGGATAAGTCGGCTGTGGGTTGTAGAAGCACCAAAACAAGGACGGTCATTGGCGAGTGTAAAGAGGTTGTCAATTGCGAAAGTAGCCCAACCGGAGGGAGTAAGAAAAGCATTTTTAACATGGACGCCATACCGCAGGAGAACCAGTGGAGCGAATTGACAGCCGAGCAGAAACAGAAGGCGCGGTCACTTCTGCAGCACTATGGGTAAATATTTGCAGCAGAAGCAGACGGAAGAACAGCCATAGTGAAGCACAACATCGACACCCAAAGTGCGAAGCCGATCCGCTAATCGCCAATACGAGTTCCTCTGGACAAGAGGGAAAGGAGTAACAAATTTTATCGAAAACATGCGGAAAGAAAAGGTCATAGAGCCTTCGTCAGGCCCTTGGTGCTCGCCAGTCGTGCTAGTCAAGAAAAAGAATGGCAGTACCCGGTTTAGTGTGGAATGTCGGAAGCTCTATGACGTAACCAAGAAGGACAGTTATCCACCACCTCGAATCGATGACACCCTGGACACACTATCAGGCACACAGTGGTTTTCCACGCTCGACTTACGCAGGTATTGGCAGGTGGAGCTTGCAAACAAGGACAAGGAGAAAACGGCTTTCAGTGTTGGCAATGGTTTGTCGCAATTCACCGTCATGCCATTTGGACTCTGCAACGCACCAGCGACATCCGACCGGCTAATGGAACGTGTGCTAAAAGGGCTGCATTTTCGGACGTGTCTGGTGTACCTCGACGACCTAATCGTGATAGCAGTCGTAAACACTGCTATCTCAACTTACGCCTGTCCAGTGTGCCGGTGATGGTGGCCTCATACAGCAGGCAGCTAAAAGCAGCATACCGGGTTAACTCGTTAAGAGTCTGTCGCGCGTTCAGAGCTTTCTCGGCCGACGTGATCGCTGGTAGACCTCCTATTCAGCTAGTGATCCTGCAACAGGCAGATGCGTATTGGCAGAAACGTGGTGCGCAGGACTTTCGTCCTCGAAAGTCAACTGGAAGCGAACGCTCATCCCTGTGCTGGCACCGTGATTAAAGCGAACACATGGTGAGTTCAATTTCTTCCTCACGCAGTTCCTCGCTTTGCGAATGCACCAAATATGCCGATGAAAGAGCTGATCTTGAAGAGGCATTCGGCAATCGGAAGAGGTATTCTCACTGGTGTCATACATGTGTGGCAGCACTGATCTTGGTGATGCCGGGATCTTGAAGAGGCATTCGGCAATCGGAAGAGGTATTCTCACTGGTGTCATACATGTGTGGCAGCACTGATCTTGGTGATGCCGGGTACCAGGTACCCCCTGTATAAGAACCGAATTTCCTCTGGACAAGAGGGAAGGAGTCACAAATTTTATCGAAAACATGCGGAAAGAAAAGGTCATAGAGCCTTCGTCAGGCCCTTAGTGCTCGCCAGTCGTGCTAGTCAAGATAGGCAATGTCCAGCGATAAGATTCGATCCTCGACATTGCCAACTTCTAAACAAACAGGAGAAAACGTGGCAATAAATTGGGCAACATAAATAAATGTAACCCGAGCAGTCCTTATGTTGTAAACCATCCAAACCACCTTAAGCCAACTGATAAGAATTGTTTGGATGAGTCGTAAAAGAAAGGACCGCATTAAATATAGATAAGAAAAATATCTTAAGATAAACAAAAATTTAAACTAAAGCAGAACATATTTAGATTCCGAAGAGTTCAGTTGTTTCTCATCTAAACGTCATTCGCGCACACACTTCAATGACATCTCACCTGCGGCGCTGCACGTGTACGCCCAAACCATGGAACGTCGCAATCACTACGCTTACGAGCTCACGACACGTCAACCAATTTAACCTTTCATGTTGACACCGGAGCCCACGTTTCAGTGATCCCTAATCGGGAAATTTTTTTTATTGGTCAGATAACGGCTGTCATACGACACATCGAAGGCAAAGACAACATAGTAGCGGACACGCTTTCCATATTTCAGCAAATCCACGCGGCTCCAATCAATTTTGATCAGCTGGCCGTAGACCAGTAAAGCGATGCCGAGCTCCAAGCTTTTCTTACAGGTGAGAAACCTTGCTCCTTAAAACTAAAACGGTTCTCTTTTCCAAGGCAAGGAGATGCTTTACTGCGACGACTCCACCGACCGCCTAATCCGAATGCCAAATGGATTAGGAGGGACGGTCAAGCAAGGGCGTGTATTGGATTAATGGTGGACGATGACCAGCTATACATTTCAAAAATGCCAAAACAGCAAAGGACTACTGAACAAATTTGTTTGAACGTAAGTAAGTTTCGTAAAAGGAAAACTTTTTGAGGAAGCCAAAAGACGGGTGCTTAAACGAGATGCAGCCATGAAGGCATTCAACAACAAAAATCAAAAGGAAATGGAGTGCTTTTATTGCAAGAAGAAAGGACATATAAAGAAAAATTATAAGTTTTACAAAAATAATAAACAAAAGGTTAATTTGACTGAAAAGGTACTAAAAGAATATAAACAAGAGCATCTATATCTTGCGATGACAAGTAAGATGCGAGGCGATTGGTACGTAGATTCAGGAGCTACATGCCATATAGCAAACAATGTTTCCTTTTTCTACATTCGATACATGTTGCCAACGGTTTTCAAATACGGTCACAAGGAAAAAGTAGTGGACGTATTCGGTCTTCAATCGTTGTGGTAAGATGGACGATATACGCCTCAATGATGTGTTGCTTGTTTCTTCGATAGAAACCAATTTACTTTCTGCAAAGAAGTTGGCGGAAAGTGGGTACCAAGTCAAATTCGATGCAAGGGGTTGTAAAAATTTGAAGAATTGCAAAGTTAAAGCAAAGAATATGAAGTAATATAGAACGCGCATGTGGGCACAAAAGTGTTTTCGGCTGTTATGATGCGAGCGGGAAGAGCGAAGCGTAGGCATTTGAGAATGTTAAGTTCATAACATTTTCTGTTAGATTTTCGTAGAACAACAGCAAAAACCAATGTTATTGTTCGCAACGGCTTCACTCGTGTACATTGAAATGGTGGTTGTTGCAGCGTAGTGTTCGCTCAATCAGTTTTTGCATGTATGTTTCTTGATCTTGTTTGCCGAAGCGCAAGCAAAGAGCAAACAACGAACCAAAGCATCGTCATCATCGTTTCAGCGAAGATGACTCGGGATTCGCTAATGTTTTTGTTTTTGTCGTTTATTGTGTGTATGCTTTTTTGGTTTTGCTGCACAAATTGCTGTAATGTCACTATCAATCGAAGCTTTGTGGTGTATGGCTGTTTGCTCAAATGCTGCGCTTTGATTGATTTTTAAAACCTGCAAATATTTAGACGTGGTTGAATCCAATTTGAAATTTTCACAAATATTTTTACGTGGCGATTTCCAAGTAAAATCATTTGTTTATATTTTGACGTGGTTGATACCAATTTTGAACCTTTTGCAGCGGTTTTTTTTTTGACGTGGTTGAATCCAATTTGAAATTTCTACAAATATTTTTACGTGGTGCATTCCAAGTAAAATTATTTGTTTATATTTTGACGTGGTTGATACCAATTTTGAACCTTTTGCAGTGGTTTTTTTTTGACGTGGTTGAAACCAATTTGAAATTTCTACAAATATTTTGACGTGGCGTATTCCAAGTAAAATTATTTGTTTATATTTTGACGTGGTTGATACCAATTTTGAATTTTTTTAAGAAGTATTTTAACGCCATTGTCCAACAATGTAATTCTATTTTGTGTTTCGGCTTGTTACAATATGGCTACAAATATAAAGACAAATAGAAATTCCTCAACGTCTGGAATTCAATGTTGTGTTCGCAGTTGCAAAAAATCGAGACGACAATGCGAGAATCTTAGATTATTTAGATTCCCCGCTGCTGATTTCGTGTTTGGCCAAATTTGGCGCGAAAAATGCAATATATCTTATGACGACTATAACCGAAAACTGTATATTTGTGAAAATCATTTCTCCAGTACTTATGTAGGAAAAAGGTTTCTAAAAAAGGATGCGATTCCAACCTTATACTTAGACGAAGATCATGAGATTTCGGATGAAGAATTTTTAGAACCAGATTCTTCATTGAAACGACCACGTTATGATGACATAGTATGCAGTAATTGCGAAAAAAAAGTCAAAATAACCCATTATTACAAAAAGAAATACAGCGACCTATTAAAAAAATTCAAAAAAATTAACGAAAAATTGCGAAAAGAAAAGCGCTTTATTTTAAAATCCAAGAATTGTTGTTCAAAGACTTTAAAAAATTCAATTGATTCTTTAAAATATATCAACTTGGAATCCAAAACATTTTGTAAACTTTTACTTAGCACCCGGCCAAAAGAATATTCTGACGAAGTGAAATATTTAGCGCAAAATATTTTTATATATTTCACAATCAACATATCTTTTCTAAGAGATAAGTTAAATTTCAAGTTGCCACATATCAGCACCTTAAATCGGTGGGCTCCAATAAAGTTCCTTCAGCCCGGTATCAACAATGTGGCTTTTGAATTCATTAAAAAGATGTGCTTAGAGTTGAAGGAAGAAAATGAAAATAATATGGTTCTTTTAATGGACGAAATGGCAATACGTAGAGAATTACGATACAATCAAAAACTAGATTTAATTTGATTTGAAAGCACAGGCTTCGAAAGAACAAAAAAAATTGGTAAGCAAGTATGTGTATTTATGTTGAAGTCCATGTTCTCGAGTTGGTGTTCAATTTTAAACTATTTTGTATCAGAGAAAGGATAAACAGCAGATACCTTGTGCAAAATAATTAAAGAAAATCTTAAAATTTTAAGCAATTTTGGTATAGTAGTGAACGTTTTGGTTTGTGATCAGGGGTCTTCTAATAGAAAGTGTTTCTCCGACTTAGGCGTATGTATAGAGAAACCATACTTTCAATTTCAAAATCAAAAAATTTATTGCATGTTCGATTTCCCACATTTAATCAAGTCATTGCGAAATGGTTGGCTTAAATGCGACTTGAAAACGCCTGATGGTTTAGTTAGCTTTAAAGTATTGTAGTTCAAGAGCTTTGGGAGAGGGAAGAAAATTGTAAAACCAAAATGTGCCCAAAATTGACTAGACAACACATATTTCCAAATTCATTTGAAAAAATGCGTGTTAAATTTGCCACTCAAGTGTTCAGTAAAACAGTTGAAGCTGCTATTAAAACAATTTCAGACATAAGTGGATTTAAAAAAATCTCACAAGAGGTAGCGTTATCCGCAGCTGATTTTATAGCAAAAATTGATCAAATATTTGATTGCATGAATAGTGGATCTTTGTATGCAGATAACTGCTACCGATCTGCTCTTCAGATTAAGAAAGAATCGCACACATTTATTCAAACATTTTTATATTATCTAGAGAAAGTGAAATTTGTTGATGAAAAAAAACGAGTTTTCTTCCTAGGTGGCATGAAACTATCTTTAAAATCGGTAGCTCTACTTGTAGATGAAATATTAAAAGATAATTCGGACAAGTTTTTTATTATGACAAAGGCCTTTAACCAGGACATGTTGGAGAATACGTTTGCTGTGTTAAGGCAAAAAGGAGGTAATAACTGTAACCCCTCTGTAGCCGAACTTAATAATATCTTAGCCAGGTTATTAGCCTTTAAAATAATAAAGTTTAGCTCCTCTACCAATTGTGTAGAGACGCAAGATTCAATTCAATGACTAATTTAATTTCAAGCGCTTCTTTTAGTGAGGATGTTTGCAGGCTAATGGCGATGATAATGACAATGAAATCCTGGAAAATCTTGATCTAAGTAGTGAGATGCACGAGGCGTATTTTGTAGGTGACACCTTTTATAATCCGAAAGATATTAACTTAGAGCTGGTTTCCATGAGGTATTTTGTTCGATACGTAGCGTACAAAATAATTCCTAAATTAAATTGTGAAAAATGCGGTGACGAATTGAGAAAAAGGGATGAAGTTTTGACTGCTCCAAGTGAAATTTTTATTTTTCACTAAAATTACACAGAGCAACAAAATCGACATTATTTTTTTTTCTGAAATCAAACCATACTTTTCTAAAGGATTTTTGGACGCTGATCACAACTGCGTACTTAGTTTTTTGATTGTTTGAGCGGCTTAAGAAATATTGATTTTCCTCGGAGGGCGTTTTCCATGTTTTTTGACCATTATACGTATGCAGCTCCTACAAACCTGAAGTCTAAAATGCCATTTTTTTAACATAGATGAACAATACTCTAACTATGTATTTTAAATTTAAAACAATAAAATCGGTTCAAATTTGCAAGAGTTATTCATTTGCAAAGTCAAATTTTCAGTTACTTTGCAAGATTGCGAATACACAAACGAATTTTTCCTACAAAAAATATATATTGTCATATAGTGAAAGAAGAATGTTGGGGCTTTCAATTAAAAAAGAAATTTTTGAAATACGATGTTTGTAATAGAGTATGTGTACAAATATGTAAGTTCTCCATTGATAAATTCAGCAACAAAAGCAAGGATTTACTTTTGAGCTATAATATCGGAGCACACTTTTAGGCAGCGGTATGAAAATGCTGACATTCATCAAATGCCCTTGATTCATAAAATTTTCAGCTTTCATTTTGATTTTTTTTGCGCCCTAAAAATATGTCGCAGTGAAATATAGAAAAACAGCAAGTAGTTTGCTAAGTGTGTGTGGTTGAAATTTTTGCTTGTGTGATGCAACTCTTTTTAGAATAGCTCCTACAGTAATGAACCAATTCAAATTTTGTTAATGCCCTTGAAAAGACAAATATTGACGCTTGCGAAAATACTTTAGCTACTTTCGTCAATGACGCGAAAAGCATTAGGGGATTTCAATACAAACACGTGTTCAGAAGATGAAGTAGCATTTACGCTCTAATGAGCATAGGCCGAGAATGACACATACAATAAAAAAAATCTGTTCTATAAGTTTAAGTTACAACCTTACACTATACATTGCACACTTCCTTGTTGAAAATTGCAACACCGATTTTAAATGAATTTTTATGAAAAATTCGCGAAAATTGAACTTTGAAGGGCCATAGCCATGTTAACCCTTGACCAATCGAAATCGACTATGGTCAGAATTATAGCTTGAGGATTCGTTATTGTGTCATAAAAAAATTATCGTGTTTTTCAACATATTACAAATGCAATAAAAATTCAAAGATGAAAAAACGTGGAAAACACCGCCTAGCAAAAACCACCAATAACTTACAAACCGCTCAAACAATCCAAAAACTAAGTACGCAGTTGTGATCAGCGTCCAAA
The DNA here is from genome assembly GCA_963971225.1 of Melieria omissa. Lineage (NCBI taxonomy): Eukaryota > Metazoa > Arthropoda > Insecta > Diptera > Ulidiidae > Melieria > Melieria omissa. The sequence continues at coordinate 47,574,607 of OZ020269.1, read as the reverse complement.
AATCCTTTAGAAAAGGTTTACTAGAACTCGGAAAAATTTTGGCTGTTGCTCAGTGTTATCAGTCAATTTCTAACAATTACCAACAACATCAATGCTATCCCGCCTGCACGGCACAGCGCAAAAAACAGTATACCGCTAACTTTTTTTTGTTTGCCAATATAATAATGCTATTCCCCGCGACAACAAAAGCAGCGTTCATCGTCATGTTTATCAAGTGGCGCAACAGCAGCGAGAATACGAATGAGTACAGAATCGACTTCAATTCACATGTTACGCCGAAGTTACAGAGATTACTGCTATTAGTAACAGAGGGTTCTGCTGTCAATAACAGAGGGTACTACCAGCAGTACTCGCCATACAACGCGTTTGCTTGTATGAGATGCGCGTTCTATATTACTTCATATTCTTTGGTTAACGCAATAGCAGAAGTCAGCAAGGACTTATACAAGTTGAAGATCACCAATGCAGCAATCAAAGCAGTGACACAAGTCAACGAGCATAAAGGGTGCATACATGATTGGCATCAACGTCTGGGTCATCGGGACATAATCATGTTTTGATTGTCCTTCGTAAATAAATTTAAATAATGTACATATTTCATAAAAAAATTAAAAATAAGCAAACGGAGCGGAGCGCAAATTTGTCGTCTCTTGGAATCGAATGTCTTCTTACACTTGTGAAAAAATAAATAAACAAGTGCTCGAGTGCAAGAAGACAAACCGCGTGAGTGCCGAGGAAAACAAACCAAATGGAAACAAACTGAGGACGATTTCGTTTCAAAATTTGTTGATAAGTTCCGGTGCGCCAAAACTTTGCGCACGAAGTATAAGAATCTAAAATAAGTGCAAAAAAAGAATTTCGATCATGACAGCCAAGAGCTAACCAAAACAAAAAATAAATGAACTGTCAGAAGCTGTTGACAGTTTAAACTTAGTTTAACCGTGCAGGGTTGGGCGTTTAAACTGAGTTTAAACTTCGGTCAAGTTTGACTGAAAAATTTTAATTTTGCGTTTAAACTGAGTTTAAACTAGAAACTGAGTTGAACTCGCACTGAAAAATTGGCCCTAAGTCAATCATAGTCGAGTTAGAGCATACTTTAACGCTTAAAGTACACTCTAACTTTAAAACAAGCAAAAGCTGTTGCTAAACCAGTTAGTAATGAGTCAAAATGAGCAGGAATGTCACTTTTTTGAACATTCAAGAACCAAAGTAAAGTAAAGTAGGCAAAAATTTTCATATCGATCAGCTGTATGTTTGTTTTGTTTATGTCAGAGATGGGCAGATTAATCCTCGGAAAATTGTGCAGTCGATTTTTTTAGGCTGCCGTCTGTTTTTCACAAGTAGCCGACCGTAGTCGTTTATTTTTAACTGCTAATTAGTGTTCAGGAAAACAAATATTGCAAAATAATTGATTACAAAATAAATCGGTATGGGCATAATTCCGAAAATATATTCTCATTTGTAACTCCGAACCGCTAGTTTTTGCCGAGTTGCCGTTTCTTTCGTTTTCTGTTTCAAAAAGTCGCTGCTACGTAGAAGCATGTTCTAAACTGACTATAATAATAATTTTATAATAATTGATTGGCACGACAGCCCACTTACGCGAGACTAAGGCCTAGCTTCCCGCAACCACCCGTGTTGTGCGTGTGAATTTGTACGCGGGTGGAAGGGACCTACAGTTTTATGCCGGTTCCGAACGGCAGGTTGGGAGCTTTTTCATAGGCAATTTTTACTCTCAGAGGTTTGCCATTTCCAGCTGAGAGGACAGCCACCGAAAGAGAAAACGAGTTTCCCGTTATTTTTTTTAGGTGTTACTACATGCGGTATTCGATCTTGCGTCGCTCTGCATGCGACTCGTTGGACCGCGCACTAACCAACTGAGCCTCGGCGGCTGTCAAAACTAAACTGCTAAACTGACTATGGTAACTCAAAAATTAAAGTCGACTTTATCTTTTTAGTCTTTTGCTAACTAAAGTCGGCTTTTATGCAGGACTATGGCGCATAGTCATAGTCGAAATAAAGTACACTTTAAGTTCAATAAAGTATACTTTTAAATAAAGTAGCCTCTAAGTCAATCATAGTCGAGTTAGAGCATACTTTAACGCTTAAAGTATACTCTAACTTTAAAACAAGCAAAAGCTGTTGCTAAACCAGTTAGTAATGAGTCAAAATGAGCAGAAATGTAACTTTTTCAAAATACTTTAAATTCAAAAAACGAAATAAATCTAAAAAAATGTAAAATGTTTCATTTCGAGGAAATTGAAAGAGGTTTCAATATTATGAACGACGACATTGTGCTGAGACGGCGAAAAGGTATAAAAGCCGGATGGATCCCTTCGAGTTCGATGACGAAGACCTCTATAGTCGTTACCGGTCGATAAAGTTGCTGCTCAGTTTGCAATTGATTTTTTGAACATTCAAGAACCAAGCGGCATTAGAATACAATTGTTTTCTTTACCCCGTAAAGTAGGCAAAAATTTGCATATCGATCAGCTGTTTGTTTGTTTTGTTTATGTCAGAGATGGGCAGATTAATCTTCGGAAAATTGTGCAGTCGATTTTTTAGGCTGCCGTCTGTTTTTCACAAGTAGCCGACCGTAGTCGTCCATTTTTAACTGCTAATTAGTGTTCAGGAAAACAAATATTGCAAAATAATTGATTACAAAATAAATCGGTATGGGCATAATTCCGAAAATAAATTCTCATTTGTAACTCCGAATCGCTAGTTTTTGCAGAGTTGCCGTTGCTTTCGTTTGCTGTTTCAAAAAGTCGCTGCTGCGTAGAAACATGTTCTAAACTTTTGCGCAACAAGGCACATAAAAAGTACAAAAGCACACGCTCTTATGCTGACGAATTGGTTTTCAGTCGCCGTAGAAGAGAGTTTGAGTGCTTAACCAAGTTCCTATATAGGAAGTACATTAATTCTCTTGAAGCGGATATAAAAGCTAATCCGAAATCATTCTGGGTTTTTTATAACTCCAAGCGAAAAATCAATGGAATCCCGATATCAATTGAGTTCAAAGGATCAGTCGCCACTTCGCCCCAAAATACTTGCGAGCTATTCGCGCACTTTTTCGGGTCAGTGTTTGATAGTTTTAACAATAACCAGATTTCTAACGATCTCTCTATGCTATCGCAAGTCGTAGACATTGGACGAATGACGGTTACTGAAGAGCAAGTCTTTAAATCCCTGGTAACTTTAGATGCTTCAAAAGGTGCAGGATATGATCTATTACCCCCTTTTTTCCTAAAAAACTGTGCAAGCTCGCTCCACATTCCTCTCACGTTAATTTTTAATGCATCACTTCACTCCGGCTGCGTACTCGACGAGTGGAAGACTGCATTTATTTCTCCAATCTATAAGTCTGGACTCAGAAATTCAGTCGAAAACTACAGACCGATCGCAAAGATTTCCATTATCCCAAAACTATTGGATAAAATGGTTAATGAAACGCTATTACATGCTTTCAAGAATCATATCGTAACTCAACAACATGGGTTTTTCCCGGGTAGGTCCACCTGCACTAGGGTGGGTCGATTCCGGACTTTTTCGATTCGAGATTTCTAATAGTGCGGAAAAGTTGCCTTAGTACTTCCTGATTCCAATGCAATTTTTTTGTTTTGAGATCGGACTGCATCTTCAACCCCAACTCCGGCCTTGAAATTTCGGAAATTTGGCTAAAATCGTGAAATTGCCTACCTAGCGCCTGAAATACGCCTCTCATGGCAAAATGTATAAAAGAAAAGTTGTTTGCCGCATCATTAGCTACCGAAATGGTATTATGATCATGGCCGTAGGACGAACCGTTCCCGAGATACGAGCGAAAAGGCGGCGCACAGTGTTGCGAGTTCATATAGCGGAGTGACAAAAATAGAAGGAGTGGTCGTATATAAATGGAATTTGGTATACAGTTATTGTATGACTAAAGAACTTACTGTGCAAAATTTCAATGAAATCGGACGGAAACTTCGACTACCTCCCATACAAACGGCTTTGAAAAAACTTTGTATTAACAATGAAAATTATCTCAGTTCATAAAAGATACATTCAAAATATTTGTTTTTTAATATAAATTTATTTATAAATGTGTATATAGATAAAATGCGCTTTTTCAAAAGTGATTGAAAATAAAATCGCGATGAAGTGCTCCACGGCTGCTCAGAAATTGCTCTTAGAGGGTTAAAATGTTAGGCTGACCCCCACTAATTTTTCCTCCTGAATATTTCTTTCGAACATACCTACCCCCTATCTCGAACCCTTAATGAGGCTCCCATACAAAACCATCGTTTTTATAAAGTGGGCTCCCGCTGCTCTCAGGTTGGTCCCAGACGTACCATATGTAAGACTGACCCCAATTTATTTTCCCTTTCGAATATTTTTTCTATACACACCTAACCGTTACATCCAACTCTTAAGGTGGCTGCCATACAAAAGTAGTAATTTTCAATGGAACTGGCTCCACACTTGTAAATGTAGTAAAGTAAGCGAAGAAACATCGTATCTGGCAAAGTTCTTAACCGATTTGAATGATTTATTAAAAAGTCGTCAACATTCCTGAATGCCAAAAATACAAAATTAATTAAAGTTCAAAAATTCACCCCCAGAGGGCGCCTCCCAAACAATTGAAGTAGTACGGTTGTCAACTTTTGGTTCTGTACGAAAAAAAAATCAAAGTGTACTGTCGAAACTTTATTAACCCCTCTATTTCGAATATAATGGTAATCGTAATTGATTTTCCGAAGCTATCTTCAACAAATTTTTCCATCATCAGCAGAGCATTAATTGACCGATTGCTATTGGCTTTCAACCAAACTGTGAAAATATCGCAAATTTGCACTCAAGTCTTCACCGTAAAATGCCAATAACTTCCATTCGCGCAAATATGCGCAGCTAAAAATTTTAAAGCATAATCTACATACTTGCCAAATAAAAATATCAAAAAATTTCAAAAGTGATATTTAACGTTTTTTTTAAAATCACTTTTAAAATTTGAACTCACTTTTTATTCCCTCGCTTTCTTTACTTAATTTTCATCATAACGGTACTGCTCATAGGTGAGAGTAATCTGCAAAATGTTGGTCTTGTCAGACCTAGATTATATAAAACTTACGACAATAGTAACTTTTAGAAACCTGCTCATAATTTATTTTAAAATATTCAACCTCAAAGTCAAAGCAAAAATTTGCTGTTTGTACACAATTTTTTTTCAACGCTGGAAGAGCGTACTTTAAGAGCTCATAACTTCTATGTTATCCAATATTTTTTCATAAAACTTCGGATTTCTCTTAACTGAAGTATTTCCAACAAAACCTCGTATTCAGATTTTTGCGCTTTTACAGTTGCATTTTGGCATTTTTGTCACTACTCGCAACACTGTGCGGCGCGCCGCAGCGCAAGGTGAAAATTGTTGCAGCTCTCAGCTAACCTGTGTTGGTTACCCAGAACCCACCACGTGGAGGTGGCTGCACTTCGGGTTCCTCCCAAGCCCAACCCAACCAACCAACCATATGTCAGGCTTGTTTTAGTCTGAATCTGTATCAAATTTATTGATAAAATCAGATTTTGTACTAAACTTTGGCAGTTGTTGCCTAGATTTCAGTGTAGAGCGTATAAAACGATCACGAGACTGGGGGCCAATAACTTTAGAAGATGCCTCTGTCACCAGTTTGACGGTTCTCTCGAGTACCACACCATATCTCTGCAGTGTCTCCCGACAACCCTTTTATGAGCTCTTCGTTAGAAACTGAACGAAGAACTGGTGGAACAGTCAAGGTAATAGTCTTCCAGTTAATCATATCGTAATAATTATTAGCTTTGAAATTCAGCTTTGGCACTTTATTACATCTAACCCATCCATTTACAGTGTCAGTCTCTGCTTCTCTGGCTGCCAGAAGACGGTCAAGGGCCAACTTTCTGACTTCTACCCGTTCGTCAGTCATCATACTAAGGAGAATGTTTTCTGGAAGAGCAAAGAAAGCATTCTGTTGAATGGATGAATCGACAACCTTGCGCAGTTTGGCAGGTAAGTATCTCGACCTTTGGATTGCAGCAAAGAGATGGCGCGAGCCATCTTTGATTGAACTGTGGAATCTTATCCAGAACCACAAAGGTGAGTAAACTGTAAGTATGTACTTGACCAAAATCTTTATGTCCTTTGTTGGTTTGTCTGTAGAAATGTATAATCTCAGAATTCTGTTTGCACAGGTGAGCCAGCGAGATTTGCACATGTTACCTGGATGCATCGACGCTAATTGTAAGTCTGAAGAGCATTGACCGGAAATAACAGCTTCTGATATTTTGTAGAGGGAAGCTTGGTCTGTGTTGGGTCGGATTAATAACCTCAGAAGGTAATTGGCATGATGGAAAACTTTCAAATTTGACGACAGGCAACTTCTCACAATCAGGGAGCAGTTTACCTATGTCGCCAGAGAAAGTATTTGGACTCTTTGAGACACCATCTATGTGTTCGAAAAGAGCACGAAATGGAAGTTCGTTGAAATGTAGAAGACAAACAACCCACTGTAATGGCCTACCTATTTTTTCTTCTAGTTTACGAATGATCCCACCTTTCCAACCTGTGTTCGTGTTGATGCCATCAGCACCGACAACTTCTAGATGTTCCACATCTACTGAATTGTCTTGTAAATGTTGCCATATAGCTTGTATCTCATCCTCAGCTGACCCGGAAGGAGAGGTGACGTGGCCAAAGTAATGAGACCCAGGTTCCGCTACAAGAGAAATATGTTCCTCTTTGACAGTGTCGCGGTAGTACTTTTCACCTTCGCGGACTTGTGTGAGTGTATTGTCTTTGCGGCCGTCAAAATACAGCCCATATACAGAGTCAATACTTTTGGTGTTTTGGAGCTTAATTCCAACACTTTTTTTCCTCGACTAATCTTGCATTTGTCAGTGACAAAGCTAGCCTAATCCTCTGTTATCAAAGCTGCTTTTTTGGCATCCAGAAAGGCAGATGAAACCATCAAGGCCGCTGCTCTGTCACTTAATCCGAATCTTTGGGCAGCTAAAGCAGTGTGTTCTAATAATAGTGTGTTTTGTTTGATTTTAGAGGATGGAAGAGAAAATTCAGCATCAGCATCGTTTTTGGAAGAATGTATGTGCGACGCACCGACATTGTTGTCGTCTGTGTGAATGTCTGGTTGATCTGAATGGTCACGTGTTGTAGCTGATACTTTTCTGGTAAGTTTTGATGTTGAATGACGTTTTGAAAGCTTTTCTTTACGTTCATTTCTCTTTGCAATCTTTTTTGTTTCAGTTAGATCAACACTTCCAATGCGACCAATTCTTCTGGTTCTCTGGTCCAAGAGAAATGGTTGTTCAATGATAGGAACTTTCCTTTCCTTTGGACAATTGCAAGAAGAAAAAGAAATGCATTTACAAGCAGCGATGTCAAATAATTCTGCGGCAGAAGAGACAAAGTCGTCTCTTTTAAAGCGCAAACCTATTTGGTTCCTTAAAAACATTTGTTTAAGTGTCAGAAATTTCTTATGGTATGTGGTGAGCATCTGTAGAACTCTGGTGTGTGAGACTATCGGAATAGATGACTTTTTGAAAATATTTTCAACCATTTTTGCAACTATTTCTGAAACCTCTTTACTCCTAAGTTCATAGTTGTCACCTCGGAGTCGCCCTATACGAAATCTTTCAAACTGATAATACAAAAGAACATCCTGGTAACTGGGACTCAGTGAGATCGTACGGATATATGCCAAACACAGGACATTTCTGTCTAAATTTAAATTTAGATACAGACATGTTGAGTTTTGTGTTTTGTTCAGAGAATGTAAGTGATAGCACTCGGCGAAATCAACGACAAGAGTGAAGGAACTCGATGAAAGAATATTTGTGTGGGGACCTGTCTAAACGTGTCGTATGGCGCAGGGGAATACACGACGGAGCAAGCTGGTGGCGCCCGACGCGCAGCGGGAGTCTAGTCTAGTGTGTGGCGGGGAGGGGAGAGGGATGGGGGAAGAGCGAGACGGGACGGGGGGAGCGGCCCGGCCGGTCCGACCCGACACGTGAAGCACAGAACACATCTCCGCAGCGCCGGCGTCATTGTTGGCGCATTCAGGGAGAAGTGTGGCCGCAAGCCGATTTTTACCTTCGTATCTCGGGAACGGTTCGTCCTACGGCCATGATCATAATACCATTTCGGTAGCTAATGATGCGACAAACAACTTTTCTTTTATACATTTTGCCATGAGAGGCGTATTTCAGGCGCTAGGTAGGCAATTTCACGATTTTAGGCAAATTTCCGAAATTTCAAGGCCGGAGTTGGGGTTGAAGATGCAGTACGATCTCAAAACAAAAAATTGCATTGGAATCAGGAAGTACTAAGGCAACTTTTCCGCACTATTAGAAATCTCGAATCGAAAAAAGTCCGGAATCGACCCACCCTAACCTGCACAAACCTGGCTATATTTACAAATTTCGTTACCAATAAAGTTGAAAATGGGGTTCAAGTTGACGCTCTGTACACTGACTTCGTAAAGGCCTTCGATAGCTTGAATCATAGTCTGCTTCTTTTTAAGTTAGAAAAGCTTGGCATTCATGCTAGCGCCTTAAAATGGGTGGATTCCTACTTAACAAATAGAAAACTAATCGTAAAGGTTGGCCAGAGTTATTCTAAACCAATTGCTGTTACATCGGGGGTTCCCCAGGGAAGGGGGGAATCTTGGCCCCCTGCTTTTCTCCATTTTCATCAATGATATCGTACTAGTCTTAAAATCTTGTCAGTGTTTAATGTACGCTGGCGACTTAAAACTTTACCTCGCTATTCGGAATCGTGGTGATTGTCTTGCAATGCAACAGGACATACACTTCTTGATATCCTGGTGTGACCGAAATGGTTTGCGGCTGAATTTCGCAAAATGCAGTACGATTTCCTTCTCGCGGAATAACAGCCCATTAATCCATGACTACACATACAACGATGTTGACGCTTTTTCCCGCAAGACCGTTGTGAAGGATTTAGGAGTTTACCTTGACTCTAAGCTCAAGTTCGATTTCCACAGGGAATATGTGGTATCCTCAGCCAACTCTAAACTTGGTTTTTTAAAACGCAATTCCAAAGACTTCCTTGACCCGCTCACTTTGAAAAGTCTGTTTACGTGTTTGGTTAGATCAGTGTTGGAATATGCGTGCATTATATGGGACCCAAATTTTGAAGCTGACTCTAAAAGACTGGAAAGGGTCCAAAGGCGTTTCACTAAGTTCGCTCTTCGACGTCTGTACCCATCCATGCCGCCTTATGAACTCAGATGTAGAATTCTAAATCTGCAGGACCTCACGAGTAGGAGAAAGATGTATGGGATCCTGTACATCAAGGATATATACGATAGCAAGATAGACTCGCCAGAGCTACTGACGCTTTTACCTTTTTATGTGCCGGGTCGGTGCTTAAGAGAAAGATATATTTTTTATAATACGGTCCATAGAACAAAATATGGTGAGAATGAACCGATTCACAAATTTATGTACATCTTTGTGTAACACTATTTGCAATAATGTCGATTTTGACTTAAGTCGAGAGCTTTTAAAGAAAAAACTGTGCGAATTGTTATATTACATTTAAGTTGTTATTTGACTTAAGTTGTAAGTTATTTGTAGTCTGTGAGGGCTAAGCCCGGTAGACGAATAAATAAATAAATAAATAAATAAACTGACTATGGTAACTGAAAAATTAGAGTCGACTTTATCTTTTTAGTCTTTTGCTAACTAAAGCCGGCTTTTATGCGGGACTATGATTATGCGCCATTGATTTTAAATTTGCTCGCAAAGCCGCTGGGTCCTGCTAGTATTATTAAGTTTGAACTTTTTTTCCTTACACTTTTTAAATCCAAGTCCATGTTCAGGGTCACCAAATATTGAATCCTTGAAGGCCGGCTGCTCAGGAACGTTGAAAACTGAAACCACACGTTATTTATAATATTGTTACGAAAATTAGCTCGGCCACCTCAACGTAGCACTATGGCTCGTTTTGCCGTTTTTCGTTGCAAAAATCATAACTTCTGAACTAATTAAGATATTTAAAAAATTTAAATTGCATCTGAAAGTCGGAATCGGCATAAAACTGTAGGTCCCTTCCAACCTTGTAAAAACATTCGCACGCACAACACGGTTGGTTGCGGGTAGCTAGGCCTTAGTGCGCGTACACACATGAAGCGGTGCTGTGCTGTGCGGCGCTGTGCTTCACCGAGCGGCGCTTTGCTAAGCTTTCAGTGTTCACACTTAACGCGGTGCGGAGCGGAGCTTTTGCAAGTATCAACCTGTTGTCAACATGTGGCTGTGCAGTGAAGATTTGTAATTTCTCAGTGAAAACAGTTTTTTAACCTTCACACCGACACCAATTGTTATATACTGAAACCGACACTATAAATATATGTTAATATTTTTCTTCTCATCCATTTTACAAAGAAAGTTTTCATTTGTTGAGCTAAGTTGGCAAACAATAACAGCAAATGGACTGTTTTTAAAAGATTTTAGGTCCAAACGTAAAAGGGGGAAAAGGGATAAATGAGGTTTCTGCCCCTACAAAGTGACCGAATTAGTTGATTTTCAATTATAACTATTCTCAGATATTGAAAAGAAGGTTTATTTATATTATTGTGAAAAAAAGATAACTCATAATAATGAAGGAAAAGTAAAAACTTAATATTAATTCATATTAAATAAAAATAAATAAGAAAAATCATTAATTAATTAAAATCATTAACTCCCACAACGCATGCCGAATAACAATTTCCGATATTATATTTTCACAGTCCATGCTTGCTGCAACAGCGTCACGCGGCGACGAAATCAAATATTTTGAAAGTTTCAAACCAAGCGCTGCGTCGCGCTGCGTGACGCTGCTGAAAAAGTAGCATGTGTGAACACTCGCATTTGATAACGGCAGTTTGAAAGCAACGCTCGGTAAAGCACAGCGCCGCACAGCACAGCACCGCTTCATGTGTGTACGCGCACTTAGTCTCGTAATCGGGCTGTCGTACCAGTGAAGAAGAAGAAGAAGAAGTAGGAGTAAGTTTCTTCTCTGATTAACTCAATCGAGGCTGCAATCGAGACTGCTAAGTTTTAGTAAAGAAATGGACTGCGCTTGAACCAGATTTAAGTTAAAGGGCGGTACCACGCCCTCTTATTTAATACCCTCATCATTCCCTCTGTCGAATGATACGAATAAATGTTATGTTCGTACTAAGTTTCATTGCTGAGCGACTTATAATTCAGCGGAATATTTTGGTCACAAAAATGTGCCACGCCCCTTGTCCAACGCCCATCAAATCTTACTAGTAGAATGACTCATCTATGGGACGACGCTATACTGAATTTCAATGCTGTGCACCTTACGATTTCGAAGATATTCCATTATTACCACGCCCTTTCGTGCAATACCGTCCCCAATCCCTTTGTCGACGGACATGACTAAATAGTAAGTTTGTAGTCAATTTAAGGGGTTACGCCACTGTAAAATTAAAAAAAATCGATTTTTTTTTTATTGGCTTAAAAAATAGTTTGAACCCTATAGAATAAGAAACAAAACGTTTTATGCATAAAATAAAAAATTTTTATGCGAAATACGAGGTTACCGCCAAGCGCGTCACGCGTATGCCGAAGCGGGTGTATGCGACGTTGTCGCTTCCGCGAACTTTTCCGCTTTGAGCGACGCGGCGAAAGAGGCGCGCTCGCTCAATAAATCAGTCAGGAAGGAGGCGAATGAGGCAATTTTGAACTTTGAAGGCCAGCTCTATGGTCCTGGCATTGCCGACTAATGGTAAACAATTTTTGCATCTCGAATTTTTCAGTTATGCCCATAGAAAACCATTCCAAAACTTTGAACGCGTTTTTCTCGAAACACGATTTTTCAAAATGGCACGCGGCACAACTCGAACAATTTTCAATATTTTGACTTAAAACTTTGACTGGATCTTAACAATAACATTAGCTAGAGAAGATCGTGTGGAATTTTTGATAACTCGATTTGTTGATTTTTAATTAACAAAAGACATGTCATTTTTTACCTCAAAAATCAAAAAATTTTTTGAAACTCCCGCCAAAATTTTTAAAAATCAATATTTTTAAAACTCCACCCGATCTTCTCTAGCAAAAAGACTCTAGATTAACAGGAATTTTTTATTTTGTCGCAGATTCAAAATTGCACCTTCAGTGCTGCGTGCCGGAATTTCATTTTCGCACAAGCCTGAACCAAAGACAATTAAACTATAAGATGTCTTACGTCCATACAACCGAATGGCATAGGGCGAGCTAGAGTCCGACCGATACCAAATTTTTTGGCCGATGCCGATGTCAATTAATCGGCCGGAAGGGCGAGTTTGGCCGATGCCGATTGCATTACATAATAACACGAATGAATTCAATCAAAAACACAGTCTATTTTATAAAATAACAAAAGGAACTATTACATATTGTTGTAATATTCATCAGAAAATACCAAAACAACGAGAAAAGAAATAATTAAGAACTTAATAAAATAACAAGAGAATTCAGAATTCTAATACATTAACATACTAAAAAATAATAATATATCACATTTATCCACTGAGAGAAAAACAAAAATAGTGACGTAAATATTGCATACAAATTCAGTTTTTTATTCAACTTAAAATTACAATTTTTATATTAAAATTTGTACTCTCAAATTACGACCCGTACAGATACGTACAGATACAGTGGGAAGAAGTCAGAAAAAAAATTTGGAAAAAATAATAAGCCTGTTAACAAAATGCTTCGAATAAAAACAGAAGGATAAGATTGAAAAATTAAATGCCTCTTCTTCTGATATCCACATTAAGAGACGAAATGCATAGACATTTCGAGAAAATCTGTGTTTTTCATACCAACGAATATGAAGTAATATAGAACGCGCATCTCATACAAGCAAACGCGTTGTATGGCGGGTACTGCTGGTAGTACCCTCTGTTATTGACAGCAGAAATCTCTGTTACTAACAGCAGAAATCTCTGTAACTTCGGCGTAACATGTGAATTGAAGTCGATTCTGTACTCATTCGTATTCTCGCTGCTGTTGCGCCACTTGATAAACATGACGATGAACGCTGCTTTTGTTGTCGCGGGGAATAGCATTATTATATTGGCAAACAAAAAAAAGTTAGCGGTATACTGTTTTTTGCGCTGTGCCGTGCAGGCGGGATAGCATTGATGTTGTTGGTAATTGTTGCGTCACTATTTCTGCTTTCGTTTTTATAATTACAAGCAAATTACAATTAGCAAACAAAATGCAGGAACTTGGTGTAGTAAAATATGGGTGCATACATGTTGCACAAGAGCGTTTATAATTATTTATTAAAAATATTATTGTAAGGTTTTATGTTTATTGTTTTACTTTCGTTTTTATTTATCTTTCATAAATAATAATTTTTAATAAGAATTTTTTTATTTGCCAACAATTATTTGCAATTTTCGTTCTTTCGAACTTCCTTTTTGCACAGCCCACATGCAGTGTTTTCGTAGAAGCACTAAAATAAGAAAATCTAAAATTTGGACTCTATGGTTACAGTACTCACCATGGAACCATTCAGGTGTAGCATTTTTACAAGATTGTAAAACGTGTGCTTTAATACCAATTTTTTCAAGTTCTGCTTCGAAGATTTTATGAAAACTTAAAATATGTTTATGCATACATTCATTAGGGAATTGGAAGGAGCAAAAAGATTACCCAAATCAGAAAATGACTGATAATTTTTGTGAAAAATAAAAATTTCACTTGGAGCAGTCAAAACTTCATCCCTTTTTCTCAATTCGTCACCGCATTTTTCACAATTTAATTTAGGAATTATTTTGTACGCTACGTATCCAACAAAAAACCTCATGGAAACCAGCTCTAAGTTAATACCTTTCGGATTACAAAAGGTGTCACCTACAAAATACGCCTCGTGCATCTCACTACTTAGATCAAGATTTTCCAGGATTTCATTGTCATTATCATCGCCATTAGCCTGCAAACATCCTCACTAAAAGAAGCGCTTGAAATTAAATTAGTCATTGAATTGAATCTTGCGTCTCTACACAATTGGTAGAGGAGCTAAACTTTATTATTTTAAAGGCTAATAACCTGGCTAAGATATTATTAAGTTCGGCTACAGAGGGGTTACAGTTATTACTTCCTTTTTGCCTTAACACAGCAAACGTATTCTCCAACTTGTCCTGGTTAAAGGCCTTGGTTGGTTGGTTGGTTGGTTCAAGTGGCGATGTTCCAACATCCAATTAGCGCGTTGGCGCCGTTTTGATACCACTATTCCCGGTAGATACCCTGAGGTATATTGTCTGGTGTCATCTGGACTTATATGTATCTATCCATACATATACTTATATCCAGTCCGAGAGGTTAATGAAAGAGAGTAGTGAGCTTACGCTGCACTTTGCTATCTCTTCGAAAGTCTGAAATGTCGGTTTTCCCAGCGTTTTCCATCTCCTTCTTGCTAAGGCCGGGCAGGCGCAGAGGAAATGGTGGACGGTTTCCTTCTCATCCGGGTTTTCACAGCTGTGACAGCTGGTGTTGTATGGAATCCCCATCTTTGCCGCGTGCTCTCCAATGGGCCAGTGGCCAGTGATGACTGCCGTCAGTCTTGCCACATCCCGTCGGCCTTTGTTCAAGAGCTCCGCGGTCCTGCGTTTGTCGTATGTTGGCCACAGTGATCTGCTGATTTTATAGGATTCCGTCCTCTGCCATCTAGTGTTGGCTTTGGCAAGGAAGTCCTTCGAGACCTCGCCCTTGATAGAGCCCAGTGGGGCGTGAACCGTCAGCGCCAAGTTCTCATCAAGAGCGGAGCCTCTTCGAGCCAGCTCATCGGCCCTTTCGTTCCCGTCAATGTTATTGTGCCCTGGCACCCATATCAGGGTAACTCTGAACCTCTGAGCTAGCTCTATCAGGAGCTTCCTGCATTCCCGCACTAGTTTTGACGATAGAATCGACGATTCCAGTGCCTTGACCGTGGATAGGCTGTCGGAAAGTATTGTAATGTGGCTTTTGTAGGATGTGTCCATCAATGCCATCCTACACGCTTCCCTAATAGCGAGCACTTCCGCCTGGAAAACGCTTGCCGTATTGCGGAGGCGGAAAGACACGTTTATCTTAAGATATTCGGAGAAGACTCCTGCTCCTACTCCGCATTCCATTTTGGAGCCATCAGTGTAGATTGTGGTGCTTAGGTTATTTAGGATGTTTCCTCTCTTCCATTCTAGACGAGAGGGGATACGGATATCGTAATTTTTCCCAAAGACCATGGTAGGAATTACATAATCCGTCGTTGTAGGCAGGCACCTTTGCCCTTGTGATAACAGACTGCCGTGGCCATACGGTCTGTCCTTCCAGCAACCTGTTTCTCTCAGCCTAAGAGCACTAAGAGTTGCGGCCTTCATAATATGCAGATCGACGGGAAGCAAGTGCGTCAGCACGTTAAGCGCCTCTCCAGGGCAGGATCTAATCGCTCCCGTAGTTCCGGTACAAGCTGCTCTTTGTAGTCTACCGAGTTTGGTAATGTTGTATTCCCTCCTGAGGGCTTTCCACCAGACCAGAGCTCCGTATGATAATATTGGACGTACAACCATCTTGAACATCCATAGCATTAGACTTGGTCGGAGGCCCCACCTCCTTCCTATCATTTTCCTACAGGAGTAGAGTGCAAATCCTGCTTTGTTTATTCTGTGCTCTATGTTTAGCCTCCAGTTCAGTTTAGGGTCCAGAATTACCCCGAGATATCTGGCACTGGACGAAAGGGGTAGTGTTATATTCTCAAGATGAGGTCGTCTTTGTCGTTGGTATCTTAGTACGAGTGGTAAACAGCATCAGTTCAGTTTTGCTGGGGTTAATGCTTAGTCCACGTCCCGTGCACCAAGCGATTAACCTATCCAGGCCACCCTGAAGGATTCCACTAATTACGTCAGGGCACATCCCTGATGCCATTAAAACCACGTCGTCAGCATACGCAACCGTTTTGACTCCTCTCTGGTTAAGTTCTGTTAAAGTGTTGTTGAGGGCACAAACCCACAGAAGAGGCGACAGTACCCCCCCCCTGTGGTGTGCCCCTGCTTACAAATTTTGTAAGGTGGGTGTTCCCTAACGTCGCGCTCACCACCCTCGATTGGAGCATTGCCGTAACCCAGCTACGTACCTGTATGCTAACTCCAAGGTTTACCAGCGATTCTTCTATCGCATTCGTCCTTATGTTATTAAAGGCACCTTCTATGTCCATGAAGGCTGCCAGTGTGTACTGCTTATACTCCAGTGACCTTTCCACTGTTCGTACTACCTCATGTAGGGCGGTCTCCGTTGACCTACCCTTTAGGTAAGCATGTTGGGCTTCAGATAGTTTATGTCCTACTTCCTCCCGTATGTGGAGGTCGAGCAACCGCTCGAAGGTTTTAAGTACAAAAGAAGTCAGGCTTATAGGCCGGAAATCTTTCGCTGAGTCGTGACCTCTTTTCCCTACCTTCGGGATAAAGACGACTTTCACCCGTCTCCAACTGACGGGGATATAATTCCAGACTAGGCAGGCCTTGAAGATGGCCTCTAGCCAGGGTAGTACTGAGTCCTGTGACACCTGCAGCATTATGGGGAGAATGCCATCTGGTCCCGGGGTTAAAGGCCTTTGTCATAATAAAAAACTTGTCCGAATTATTTTTTAATATTTCATCTACAAGTAGAGCTACCGATTTTTAAGGATAGTTTCATGCCACCTAGGAAGAAAACTCGTTTTTTTTCATCAACAAATTTCACTTTCTCTAGATAATATAAAAATGTTTGAATAAATGTGTGCGATTCTTTCTTAATCTGAAGAGCAGATCGGTAGCAGTTATCTGCATACAAAGATCCACTATTCATGCAATCAAATATTTGATCAATTTTTGCTATAAAATCAGCTGTGGATAACGCTACCTCTTGTGAGATTTTTTTAAATCCACTTATGTCTGAAATTGTTTTAATAGCAGCTTCAACTGTTTTACTGAACACTTGAGTGGCAAATTTAACACGCATTTTTTCAAATGAATTTGGAAATATGTGTTGTCTAGTCAATTTTGGGCACATTTTGGTTTTACAATTTTCTTCCCTCTCCCAAAGCTCTTGAACTACAATACTTTAAAGCTAACTAAACCATCAGGCTTTTTCAAGTCGCATTTAAGTCAACCATTTCGCAATGACTTGATTAAATGTGGGAAATCGAACATGCAATAAATTTTTTGATTTTGAAATTGAAAGTATGGTTTCTCTATACATACGCCTAAGTCGGAGAAACACTTTCTATTAGAAGACCCCTGATCACAAACCAAAACGTTCACTACTATACCAAAATTGCTTAAAATTTAAAGATTTTCTTTAATTATTTTGCACAAGGTATCTGCTGTTTATCCTTTCTCTGACACAAAATAGTTTAAAATTGAACACCAACTCGAGAACATGGACTTCAACATAAATACACATACTTGCTTACCAATTTTTTTTGTTCTTTCGAAGCCTGTGCTTTCAAATCAAATTAAATCTAGTTTTTGATTGTATCGTAATTCTCTACGTATTGCCATTTCGTCCATTAAAAGAACCATATTATTTTCATTTTCTTTCTTCAACTCTAAGCAAATCTTTTTAATGAATTCAAAAGCCACATTGTTGATACCGGGCTGAAGGAACTTTATTGGAGCCCACCGATTTAAGGTGCTGATATGTGGCAAATTGAAATTTAACTTATCTCTTAGAAAAGAATATGTTGATTGTGAAATATAAAAAATATTTTGCGCTAAATATTTCACTTCGTCAGAATATTCTTTTGGCCGGGTGCTAAGTAAAAGTTTACAAAATGTTTTGGATTCCAAGTTGATATATTTTAAAGAATCAATTGAATTTTTTAAAGTCTTTGAACAACAATTCTTGGATTTTAAAATAGAGCGCTTTTCTTTTCGCAATTTTTCGTTAATTTTTTTGAATTTTTTTAATAGGTCGCTGTATTTCTTTTTGTAATAATGGGTTATTTTGACTTTTTTTCGCAATTACTGCATACTATGTCATCATAACGTGGTCGTTTCAATGAAGAATCTGGTTCTAAAGATTCTTCATCCGAAATCTCATGATCTTCTGCTGCTCATAGGTGAGAGTAATCTGCAAAATGTTGGTCTTGTCAGACCTAGATTATATAAAACTTACGACAATAGTAACTTTTAGAAACCTGCTCATAATTTATTTTAAAATATTCAACCTCAAAGTCAAAGCAAAAATTTGCTGTTTGTACACAATTTTTTTTCAACGCTGGAAGAGCGTACTTTAAGAGCTCATAACTTCTATGTTATCCAATATTTTTTCATAAAACTTCGGATTTCTCTTAACTGAAGTATTTCCAACAAAACCTCGTATTCAGATTTTTGCGCTTTTACAGTTGCATTTTGGCATTTTTGTCACAACTCGCAACACTGTGCGGCGCGCCGCAGCGCAAGGTGAAAATTGTTGCAGCTCTCAGCTAACCTGTGTTGGTTACCCAGAACCCACCACGTGGAGGTGGCTGCACTTCGGGTTCCTCCCAAGCCCAACCCAACCAACCAACCATATGTCAGGCTTGTTTTAGTCTGAATCTGTATCAAATTTATTGATAAAATCAGATTTTGTACTAAACTTTGGCAGTTGTTGCCTAGATTTCAGTGTAGAGCGTATAAAACGATCACGAGACTGGGGGCCAATAACTTTAGAAGATGCCTCTGTCACCAGTTTGACGGTTCTCTCGAGTACCACACCATATCTCTGCAGTGTCTCCCGACAACCCTTTTATGAGCTCTTCGTTAGAAACTGAACGAAGAACTGGTGGAACAGTCAAGGTAATAGTCTTCCAGTTAATCATATCGTAATAATTATTAGCTTTGAAATTCAGCTTTGGCACTTTATTACATCTAACCCATCCATTTACAGTGTCAGTCTCTGCTTCTCTGGCTGCCAGAAGACGGTCAAGGGCCAACTTTCTGACTTCTACCCGTTCGTCAGTCATCATACTAAGGAGAATGTTTTCTGGAAGAGCAAAGAAAGCATTCTGTTGAATGGATGAATCGACAACCTTGCGCAGTTTGGCAGGTAAGTATCTCGACCTTTGGATTGCAGCAAAGAGATGGCGCGAGCCATCTTTGATTGAACTGTGGAATCTTATCCAGAACCACAAAGGTGAGTAAACTGTAAGTATGTACTTGACCAAAATCTTTATGTCCTTTGTTGGTTTGTCTGTAGAAATGTATAATCTCAGAATTCTGTTTGCACAGGTGAGCCAGCGAGATTTGCACATGTTACCTGGATGCATCGACGCTAATTGTAAGTCTGAAGAGCATTGACCGGAAATAACAGCTTCTGATATTTTGTAGAGGTAAGCTTGGTCTGTGTTGGGTCGGATTAATAACCTCAGAAGGTAATTGGCATGATGGAAAACTTTCAAATTTGACGACAGGCAACTTCTCACAATCAGGGAGCAGTTTACCTATGTCGCCAGAGAAAGTATTTGGACTCTTTGAGACACCATCTATGTGTTCGAAAAGAGCACGAAATGGAAGTTCGTTGAAATGTAGAAGACAAACAACCCACTGTAATGGCCTACCTATTTTTTCTTCTAGTTTCCGAATGATCCCACCTTTCCAACCTGTGTTCGTGTTGATGCCATCAGCACCGACAACTTCTAGATGTTCCACATCTACTGAATTGTCTTGTAAATGTTGCCATATAGCTTGTATCTCATCCTCAGCTGACCCGGAAGGAGAGGTGACGTGGCCAAAGTAATGAGACCCAGGTTCCGCTACAAGAGAAATATGTTCCTCTTTGACAGTGTCGCGGTAGTACTTTTCACCTTCGCGGACTTGTGTGAGTGTATTGTCTTTGCGGCCGTCAAAATACAGCCCATATACAGAGTCAATACTTTTGGTGTTTTGGAGCTTAATTCCAACACTTTTTTTGCTCGACTAATCTTGCATTTGTCAGTGACAAAGCTAGCCTAATCCTCTGTTATCAAAGCTGCTTTTTTGGCATCCAGAAAGGCAGATGAAACCATCAAGGCCGCTGCTCTGTCACTTAATCCGAATCTTTGGGCAGCTAAAGCAGTGTGTTCTAATAATAGTGTGTTTTGTTTGATTTTAGAGGATGGAAGAGAAAATTCAGCATCAGCATCGTTTTTGGAAGAATGTATGTGCGACGCACCGACATTGTTGTCGTCTGTGTGAATGTCTGGTTGATCTGAATGGTCACGTGTTGTAGCTGATACTTTTCTGGTAAGTTTTGATGTTGAATGACGTTTTGAAAGCTTTTCTTTACGTTCATTTCTCTTTGCAATCTTTTTTGTTTCAGTTAGATCAACACTTCCAATGCGACCAATTCTTCTGGTTCTCTGGTCCAAGAGAAATGGTTGTTCAATGATAGGAACTTTCCTTTCCTTTGGACAATTGCAAGAAGGAAAAGAAATGCATTTACAAGCAGCGATGTCAAATAATTCTGCGGCAGAAGAGACAAAGTCGTCTCTTTTAAAGCGCAAACCTATTTGGTTCCTTAAAAACATTTGTTTAAGTGTCAGAAATTTCTTATGGTATGTGGTGAGCATCTGTAGAACTCTGGTGTGTGAGACTATCGGAATAGATGACTTTTTGAAAATATTTTCAACCATTTTTGCAACTATTTCTGAAACCTCTTTACTCCTAAGTTCATAGTTGTCACCTCGGAGTCGCCCTATACGAAATCTTTCAAACTGATAATACAAAAGAACATCCTGGTAACTGGGACTCAGTGAGATCGTACGGATATATGCCAAACACAGGACATTTCTGTCTAAATTTAAATTTAGATACAGACATGTTGAGTTTTGTGTTTTGTTCAGAGAATGTAAGTGATAGCACTCGGCGAAATCAACGACAAGAGTGAAGGAACTCGATGAAAGAATATTTGTGTGGGGACCTGTCCAAACGTGTCGTATGGCGCAGGGGAATACACGACGGAGCAAGCTGGTGGCGCCCGACGCGCAGCGGGAGTCTAGTCTAGTGTGTGGCGGGGAGGGGAGAGGGATGGGGGAAGAGCGAGACGGGACGGGGGGAGCGGCCCGGCCGGTCCGACCCGACACGTGAAGCACAGAACACATCTCCGCAGCGCCGGCGTCATTGTTGGCGCATTCAGGGAGAAGTGTGGCCGCAAGCCGATTTTTACCTTCGTATCTCGGGAACGGTTCGTCCTACGGCCATGATCATAATACCATTTCGGTAGCTAATGATGCGACAAACAACTTTTCTTTTATACATTTTGCCATGAGAGGCGTATTTCAGGCGCTAGGTAGGCAATTTCACGATTTTAGGCAAATTTCCGAAATTTCAAGGCCGGAGTTGGGGTTGAAGATGCAGTCCGATCTCAAAACAAAAAATTGCATTGGAATCAGGAAGTACTAAGGCAACTTTTCCGCACTATTAGAAATCTCGAATCGAAAAAAGTCCGGAATCGACCCACCCTAACCTGCACAAACCTGGCTATATTTACAAATTTCGTTACCAATAAAGTTGAAAATGGGGTTCAAGTTGACGCTCTGTACACTGACTTCGTAAAGGCCTTCGATAGCTTGAATCATAGTCCGCTTCCTTTTAAGTTAGAAAAGCTTGGCATTCATGCTAGCGCCTTAAAATGGGTGGATTCCTACTTAACAAATAGAAAACTAATCGTAAAGGTTGGCCAGAGTTATTCTAAACCAATTGCTGTTACATCGGGGGTTCCCCAGGGAAGGGGGGAATCTTGGCCCCCTGCTTTTCTCCATTTTCATCAATGATATCGTACTAGTCTTAAAATCTTGTCAGTGTTTAATGTACGCTGGCGACTTAAAACTTTACCTCGCTATTCGGAATCGTGGTGATTGTCTTGCAATGCAACAGGACATACACTTGATATCCTGGTGTGACCGAAATGGTTTGCGGCTGAATTTCGCAAAATGCAGTACGATTTCCTTCTCGCGGAATAACAGCCCATTAATCCATGACTACACATACAACGATGTTGACGCTTTTTCCCGCAAGACCGTTGTGAAGGATTTAGGAGTTTACCTTGACTCTAAGCTCAAGTTCGATTTCCACAGGGAATATGTGGTATCCTCAGCCAACTCTAAACTTGGTTTTTTAAAACGCAATTCCAAAGACTTCCTTGACCCGCTCACTTTGAAAAGTCTGTTTACGTGTTTGGTTAGATCAGTGTTGGAATATGCGTGCATTATATGGGACCCAAATTTTGAAGCTGACTCTAACAGACTGGAAAGGGTCCAAAGGCGTTTCACTAAGTTCGCTCTTCGACGTCTGTACCCATCCATGCCGCCTTATGAACTCAGATGTAGAATTCTAAATCTGCAGGACCTCACGAGTAGGAGAAAGATGTATGGGATCCTGTTCATCAAGGATATATACGATAGCAAGATAGACTCGCCAGAGCTACTGACGCTTTTACCTTTTTATGTGCCGGGTCGGTGCTTAAGAGAAAGATATATTTTTTATAATACGGTCCATAGAACAAAATATGGTGAGAATGAACCGATTCACAAATTTATGTACATCTTTGTGTAACACTATTTGCAATAATGTCGATTTTGACTTAAGTCGAGAGCTTTTAAAGAAAAAACTGTGCGAATTGTTATATTACATTTAAGTTGTTATTTGACTTAAGTTGTAAGTTATTTGTAGTCTGTGAGGGCTAAGCCCGGTAGACGAATAAATAAATAAATAAATAAATAAACTGACTATGGTAACTGAAAAATTAGAGTCGACTTTATCTTTTTAGTCTTTTGCTAACTAAAGCCGGCTTTTATGCGGGACTATGATTATGCGCCATTGATTTTAAATTTGCTCGCAAAGCCGCTGGGTCCTGCTAGTATTATTAAGTTTGAACTTTTTTTCCTTACACTTTTTAAATCCAAGTCCATGTTCAGGGTCACCAAATATTGAATCCTTGAAGGCCGGCTGCTCAGGAACGTTGAAAACTGAAACCACACGTTATTTATAATATTGTTACGAAAATTAGCTCGGCCACCTCAACGTAGCACTATGGCTCGTTTTGCCGTTTTTCGTTGCAAAAATCATAACTTCTGAACTAATTAAGATATTTAAAAAATTTAAATTGCATCTGAAAGTCGGAATCGGCATAAAACTGTAGGTCCCTTCCAACCTTGTAAAAACATTCGCACGCACAACACGGTTGGTTGCGGGTAGCTAGGCCTTAGTGCGCGTACACACATGAAGCGGTGCTGTGCTGTGCGGCGCTGTGCTTCACCGAGCGGCGCTTTGCTAAGCTTTCAGTGTTCACACTTAACGCGGTGCGGAGCGGAGCTTTTGCAAGTATCAACCTGTTGTCAACATGTGGCTGTGCAGTGAAGATTTGTAATTTCTCAGTGAAAACAGTTTTTTAACCTTCACACCGACACCAATTGTTATATACTGAAACCGAACCAAATAAATATATGTTAATATTTTTCATCTCATCCATTTTACAAAGAAAGTTTTCATTTGTTGAGCTAAGTTGGCAAGCAATAACAGCAAATGGACTGTTTTTAAAAGATTTTAGGTCCAAACGTAAAAGGGGGAAAAGGGATAAATGAGGTTTCTGCCCCTACAAAGTGACCGAATTAGTTGATTTTCAATTATAACTATTCTCAGATATTGAAAAAGAAGGTTTATTTATATTATTGTGAAAAAAAGATAACTCATAATAATGAAGGAAAAGTAAAAACTTAATATTAATTCATATTAAATAAAAATAAATAAGAAAAATCATTAATTAATTAATTAAAATCATTAACTCCCACAACGCATGCCGAATAACAATTTCCGATATTATATTTTCACAGTCCATGCTTGCTGCAACAGCGTCACGCGGCGACGAAATCAAATATTTTGAAAGTTTCAAACCAAGCGCTGCACAGTGGCTCAATTTGTCATTTCAGGTTGCAAAATTCATAACTCCTGAACGAATAGAGATAATTGGAAAATTTTTTTTGCTGTTGATTAGAAATTCATCAGGCTATTGTATTCTCAAAAATAAACTCAATCGAGTTACAGGGTGCTACGTAATACTTTGTCAAAATTCGGTTTACTGTAAATAAGAATAATGCGAGCAACAATGATAATTTTCAGTTGCAAAATTAATGAAAATGCATTAAAAAAGATGAAAAGTAATAAGAAATTTAAGAAATAAACTGAAAGAGTCAAATTTAAAGATAAAAGTGCATAAATTTTGCTTTCAAAATGAGAACCAGAATTCGAAAAATATACAAAAAAAAGTAAATTTTTCTTTGGACAATCCTAAGTTTAAAAACAATGCTAAAGCTTCATTAGGACTATATTTGATCGGTAGCACATTGGGTGGCGTGGGAATACTGCTTTTTATTCTTTTAACGTGACCCGGGCTTGCTGGTAAAACTGCTTTCACTATAACGCCTTTCATTTTCTCCTGATCCTTATTTTATTTTATGATCAAAGCTTCAGAAAAGTGGGTGGCAGTTATTTTTCCCGTTGCCTCCATAAGCTTCCTTTTTTTAGTGAATGACGCACAGTCCTGGGTTGACTTTTTCGGCCTTCCTTTTGCCGCCTTTGATGTCGATGGTTGGTCATCGCTTATGCTATATGCATCGAAGTATATTATTTTTTTTTACCACTCCTCATTATTCTGGACACAATTGAATTGGGTACGGTTTGCCGCAATCCATTTCCACTTTATAGTACGATAAGTCCTGGATATCTTCTCTTTAGTCGTAGATATGTTGGCTGCAGGGAAACTTCCTTCGACGTAAGCAGAACGAACTGCTCCTTTGTCTTCGAAATAGTAAATATTTCAAACAGCTTCGAATTTTTCAAAAACTTTTTTGTGCTTCTTCTTCGGTTAAGCTGCAGCGGCGGAGTTGAAGTGATGTTTAGTTTCAATTAAATTCGAAACTAACTTTACTTACATTCAAATAGCAGGCACTAAGCTTCTAATAATAGCAGGTACCTGCAGTTCTTAGGTTTTTACCCGTTGCGAGATTTTTGAACAGCCCAGACATATAAGTGGGTTTTAGTCAATGCACATAGATATAAGTTTGCTTTTTGTTTTTCAATAACTAATTGTTTTATTGGTGCGGTTGAACTCAAAGACTAATGGCGACTTACTGAGTTTTGCTCAAATTAAAAAAAAAATTGTATGACAGACACAGTGTTAGTATTTTGTTAAAAACAAAAGCATTACATCAAAGGATACATGATAGCTGATTGCCGGAAATGAAAGCCAACTTGTTTTTCGTACGTGCGAACTGCGCATCCAGCAAAAGTACTCTTTACTTCGAGCTTACAGCAATATACGCCAAAACAAAGTCGACTTAATATGGAGTTGCAAGCTTGTATCACATCATAAATGAAGCCAAAATCCAAATTTGCATGCCCTGGTAACGATTATAATCGCGTGTAATTGATTAACTATCAAAATCTTGACGAACTTGTTCGATCGCACGCACCCGAAAGCACAAAATTGCGCGAGGTGGCCACAGAAAAATCGCTGTAAAATCCAGTCGGGCAAAATTGGGCACCCGATCTCTTCAGGGCAGTACTCACAGAAGACTAGTGAACAATTTTCCTAAAGACGGAACCGTGGCAAGTATGGCCTTTTTTTTGAAAGTCTATCGAAAGTTCAAAAAGAGTAATAAAAACAGTGCTTCAAGTGAGTGCCTATGAAAAGACAACAACAACAACCAACTTTTTTTTCTACATTTAATTCTTTACTAAAAATGCCTTCTTTTACGATGCTGATGCAAAAAGTTTCAATTGATTTGCTCCTTTCCGTATTTTAAAACTTCAGCTGCGAATTGCTGATATTATTTCACACTCTAAAAATTGCTCAACTTTGACGGGCTCTACAAGCAAAACTATTTGTCCAATTTAGTTAAGGTTTTCGGATTTCTTAGGTCCAAGCATTCATCTATCGGACAAGTATAACAGTTTCCCCTAAATCGAACATGACAAAATCGACTTTTGCAACCTACGTGCGCTGCGTCGCGCTGCGTGACGCTGCTGAAAAAATAGCATGTGTGAACACTCGCATTTGATAACGGCAGTTTGAAAGCAACGCTCGGTAAAGCACAGCGCCGCACAGCACAGCACCGCTTCATGTGTGTACGCGCACTTAGTCTCGTAATCGGGCTGTCGTACCAGTGAAGAAGAAGAAGAAGAAGTAGGAGTAAGTTTCTTCTCTGATTAACTCAATCGAGGCTGCAATCGAGACTGCTAAGTTTTAGTAAAGAAATGGACTGCGCTTGAACCAGATTTAAGTTAAAGGGCGGTACCACGCCCTCTTATTTAATACCCTCATCATTCCCTCTGTCGAATGATACGAATAAATGTTATGTTCGTACTAAGTTTCATTGCTGAGCGACTTATAATTCAGCGGAATATTTTGGTCACAAAAATGTGCCACGCCCCTTGTCCAACGCCCATCAAATCTTACTAGTAGAATGACTCATCTATGGGACGACGCTATACTGAATTTCAATGCTGTGCACCTTACGATTTCGAAGATATTCCATTATTACCACGCCCTTTCGTGCAATACCGTCCCCAATCCCTTTGTCGACGGACATGACTAAATAGTAAGTTTGTAGTCAATTTAAGGGGTTACGCCACTGTAAAATTAAAAAAAATCGATTTTTTTTTTATTGGCTTAAAAAATAGTTTGAACCCTATAGAATAAGAAACAAAACGTTTTATGCATAAAATAAAAAATTTTTATGCGAAATACGAGGTTACCGCCAAGCGCGTCACGCGTATGCCGAAGCGGGTGTATGCGACGTTGTCGCTTCCGCGAACTTTTCCGCTTTGAGCGACGCGGCGAAAGAGGCGCGCTCGCTCAATAAATCAGTCAGGAAGGAGGCGAATGAGGCAATTTTGAACTTTGAAGGCCAGCTCTATGGTCCTGGCATTGCCGACTAATGGTAAACAATTTTTGCATCTCGAATTTTTCAGTTATGCCCATAGAAAACCATTCCAAAACTTTGAACGCGTTTTTCTCGAAACACGATTTTTCAAAATGGCACGCGGCACAACTCGAACAATTTTCAATATTTTGACTTAAAATTTTGACTGGATCTTAACAATAACATTAGCTAGAGAAGATCGTGTGGAATTTTTGATAACTCGATTTGTTGATTTTTAATTAACAAAAGACATGTCATTTTTTACCTCAAAAATCAAAAAATTTTTTGAAACTCCCGCCAAAATTTTTAAAAATCAATATTTTTAAAACTCCACCCGATCTTCTCTAGCAAAAAGACTAGATTAACAGGAATTTTTTATTTTGTCGCAGATTCAAAATTGCACCTTCAGTGCTGCGTGCCGGAATTTCATTTTCGCACAAGCCTGAACCAAAGACAATTAAACTATAAGATGTCTTACGTCCATACAACCGAATGGCATAGGGCGAGCTAGAGTCCGACCGATACCAAATTTTTTGGCCGATGCCGATGTCAATTAATCGGCCGGAAGGGCGAGTTTGGCCGATGCCGATTGCATTACATAATAACACGAATGAATTCAATCAAAAACACAGTCTATTTTATAAAATAACAAAAGGAACTATTACATATTGTTGTAATATTCATCAGAAAATACCAAAACAACGAGAAAAGAAATAATTAAGAACTTAATAAAATAACAAGAGAATTCAGAATTCTAATACATTAACATACTAAAAAAAAATAATATATCACATTTATCCACTGAGAGAAAAACAAAAATAGTGACGTAAATATTGCATACAAATTCAGTTTTTTATTCAACTTAAAATTACAATTTTTATATTAAAATTTGTACTCTCAAATTACGACCCGTACAGATACGTACAGATACAGTGGGAAGAAGTCAGAAAAAAAATTTGGAAAAAATAATAAGCCTGTTAACAAAATGCTTCGAATAAAAACAGAAGGATAAGATTGAAAAATTAAATGCCTCTTCTTCTGATATCCACATTAAGAGACGAAATGCATAGACATTTCGAGAAAATCTGTGTTTTTCATACCAAAGAATATGAAGTAATAAAGAACGCGCATCTCATACAAGCAAACGCGTTGTATGCGGGTACTGCTGGTAGTACCCTCTGTTATTGACAGCAGAAATCTCTGTTACTAACAGCAGAAATCTCTGTAACTTCGGCGTAACATGTGAATTGAAGTCGATTCTGTACTCATTCGTATTCTCGCTGCTGTTGCGCCACTTGATAAACATGACGATGAACTTTGTTGTCGCGGGGAATAGCATTATTATATTGGCAAACAAAAAAAAGTTAGCGGTATACTGTTTTTTGCGCTGTGCCGTGCAGGCGGGATAGCATTGATGTTGTTGGTAATTGTTGCGTCACTATTTCTGCTTTCGTTTTTATAATCACAAGCAAATTACAATTAGCAAACAAAATGCAGGAACTTGGTGTAGTAAAATATGGGTGCATACATGTTGCACAAGAGCGTTTATAATTATTTATTAAAAATATTATTGTAAGGTTTTATGTTTATTGTTTTACTTTCGTTTTAATTTATCTTTCATAAATAATAATTTTTAATAAGAATTTTTTTATTTGCCAACAATTATTTGCAATTTTCGTTCTTTCGAACTTCCTTTTTGCACAGCCCACATGCAGTGTTTTCGTAGAAGCACTAAAATAAGAAAATCTAAAATTTGGACTCTATGGTTACAGTACTCACCATGGAACCATTCAGGTGTAGCATTTTTACAAGATTGTAAAACGTGTGCTTTAATACCAATTTTTTCAGGTTCTGCTTCGAAGATTTTTTGAAAACTTAAAATATGTTTATGCATACATTCATTAGGGAATTGGAAGGAGCAAAAAGATTACCCAAATCAGAAATTGACTGATAATTTTTGTGAAAAATAAAAATTTCACTTGGAGCAGTCAAAACTTCATCCCTTTTTCTCAATTCGTCACCGCATTTTTCACAATTTAATTTAGGAATTATTTTGTACGCTACGTATCCAACAAAAAACCTCATGGAAACCAGCTCTAAGTTAATACCTTTCGGATTACAAAAGGTGTCACCTACAAAATACGCCTCGTGCATCTCACTACTTAGATCAAGATTTTCCAGGATTTCATTGTCATTATCATCGCCATTAGCCTGCAAACATCCTCATTAAAAGAAGCGCTTGAAATTAAATTAGTCATTGAATTGAATCTTGCGTCTCTACACAATTGGTAGAGGAGCTAAACTTTATTATTTTAAAGGCTAATAACCTGGCTAAGATATTATTAAGTTCGGCTACAGAGGGGTTACAGTTATTACCTCCTTTTTGCCTTAACACAGCAAACGTATTCTCCAACTTGTCCTGGTTAAAGGCCTTTGTCATAATAAAAAACTTGTCCGAATTATCTTTTAATATTTCATCTACAAGTAGAGCTACCGATTTTTAAGGATAGTTTCATGCCACCTAGGAAGAAAACTCGTTTTTTTTCATCAACAAATTTCACTTTCTCTAGATAATATAAAAATGTTTGAATAAATGTGTGCGATTCTTTCTTAATCTGAAGAGCAGATCGGTAGCAGTTATCTGCATACAAAGATCCACTATTCATGCAATCAAATATTTGATCAATTTTTGCTATAAAATCAGCTGTGGATAACGCTACCTCTTGTGAGATTTTTTTAAATCCACTTATGTCTGAAATTGTTTTAATAGCAGCTTCAACTGTTTTACTGAACATTTGAGTGGCAAATTTAACACGCATTTTTTCAAATGAATTTGGAAATATGTGTTGTCTAGTCAATTTTGGGCACATTTTGGTTTTACAATTTTCTTCCCTCTCCCAAAGCTCTTGAACTACAATACTTTAAAGCTAACTAAACAATCAGGCGTTTTCAAGTCGCATTTAAGCCAACCATTTCGCAATGACTTGATTAAATGTGGGAAATCGAACATGCAATAAATTTTTTGATTTTTTAATTGAAAGTATGGTTTCTCTATACATACGCCTAAGTCGGAGAAACACTTTCTATTAGAAGACCCCTGATCACAAACCAAAACGTTCACTACTATACCAAAATTGCTTAAAATTTTAAGATTTTCTTTAATTATTTTGCACAAGGTATCTGCTGTTTATCCTTTCTCTGACACAAAATAGTTTAAAATTGAACACCAACTCGAGACATGGACTTCAACATAAATACACATACTTGCTTACCAATTTTTTTTGTTCTTTCGAAGCCTGTGCTTTCAAATCAAATTAAATCTAGTTTTTGATTGTATCGTAATTCTCTACGTATTGCCATTTCGTCCATTAAAAGAACCATATTATTTTCATTTTCTTCCTTCAACTCTAAGCACATCTTTTTAATGAATTCAAAAGCCACATTGTTGATACCGGGCTGAAGGAACTTTATTGGAGCCCACCGATTTAAGGTGCTGATATGTGGCAAATTGAAATTTAACTTATCTCTTAGAAAAGAATATGTTGATTGTGAAATATAAAAAATATTTTGCGCTAAATATTTCACTTCGTCAGAATATTCTTTTGGCCGGGTGCTAAGTAAAAGTTTACAAAATGTTTTGGATTCCAAGTTGATATATTTTAAAGAATCAATTGCATTTTTTAAAGTCTTTGAACAACAATTCTTGGATTTTAAAATAAAGCGCTTTTCTTTTCGCAATTTTTCGTTAATTTTTTTGAATTTTTTTAATAGGTCGCTGTATTTCTTTTTGTAATAATGGGTTATTTTGACTTTTTTTTCGCAATTACTGCATACTATGTCATCATAACGTGGTCGTTTCAATGAAGAATCTGGTTCTAAAAATTCTTCATCCGAAATCTCATGATCTTCGTCTAAGTTTAAGGTTGGAATCGCATCCTTTTTTAGAAACCTTTTTCCTACATAAGTACTGGAGAAATGATTTTCACAAATATACAGTTTTCGGTTATAGTCGTCATAAGATATATTGCATTTTTCGCGCCAAATTTGGCCAAACACGAAATCAGCAGCGGGGAATCTAAATAATCTAAGATTCTCGCATTGTCGTCTCGATTTTTTGCAACTGCGAACACAACATTGAATTCCAGACGTTGAGGAATTTCTATTTGTCTTTATATTTGTAGCCATATTGTAACAAGCCGAAACACAAAATAGAATTACATTGTTGGACAATGGCGTTAAAATACTTCTTAAAAAAATTCAAAATTGGTATCAACCACGTCAAAATATAAACAAATAATTTTACTTGGAATACGCCACGTAAAAATATTTGTAGAAATTTCAAATTAGATCAACCACGTCAAAAAAAAACCGCCGCAAAAGGTTCAAAATTGGTATCAACCACGTCAAAATATAAACAAATGATTTTACTGGGAATGCACCACGTAAAAATATTTGTAGAAATTTCAAATTGGATTCAACCACGTCAAAAAAAAACCGCTGCAAAAGGTTCAAAATTGGTATCAACCACGTCAAAATATAAACAAATGATTTTACTGGGAACTCGCCACGTAAAAATATTTGTGAAAATTTCAAATTGGATTCAACCACGTCTTAATATTTGCAGGTTTTAAAAATCAATCAAAGCGCAGCATTTGAGCAAACAGCAAAACCAAAAAAGCATACACACAATAAACGACAACAACAAAAACATTAGCGAATCCCGAGTCATCTTCGCTGAAAGGATGATGACGATGCTTTGGTTCGTTGTTTGCTCTTTGCTTGCGCTTCGGCAAACAAGATCAAGAAACATGCATGCAAAAAATGATTGAGCGAACACTACGCTGCAACAACCACCACTTCAAGTTACATGAGTGAAGCCGTTGCGAACAATAACATAGCTTTTTGCTGTTGTCCTACGCAAATCTAACAGAAAATGTTATGAACCTAACATTTTCAAATGCCTACGCTTCGCTCTTCCCGCTCGCATCATAGCAACCGAAAACACTTTTGTGCCGCTGGTCCTTTTGTAGCCTCTCCGCCGACCACTCTTCCTCTGGCATAACGCTTACCAACCGGACGTCCACTATCTGTTCTTTGCTTTCGGGTCGCGAGCACTGCCTGCATTCGACTTTGCACGGACGCACAGTGATTCGTTCCACAGACAAAATTCAAAAAATTTATAGTCTCAGAATTTAATGATTTTCATGTCATTTGAAAGGTAAAACTCCAACTAAGAAAACCACAAAAAATCTGTGCAAAAAATTAATTAGTGTGTGTGCAAAAGCGGCTCAAAATTGAAACTTTTTTTACAAAAAAATGTAAACACATCTTTTCTGTTTTTTAGTCTATTGAGGAAAAAAAATTGTAAAAATACATGGTTACCAAGAAGTTGCTGAAACTTTTAATATAGATTAAGAAATGATGTGCCCATTTTCGCTTTTAATGTTATCTGAAACATTTGCAAAGCTGAGGCTTTTACATCACTTTTAAATCAAAATATTTTGCCAAATTAAAAATCTGAAAATTGGCAAAACTTAGAGGGAAATATCTACAAAGTATGTGAAAGTATGTTCCTGGATTTGTTTTTATTTTAAGAAGCATTCTTTCTTTTTCGGATAATGTAATTATATTCTCCGATATCTTCCGATCTCAGAAACTAATTCAATTTGAAAAGTGGTCTAAACACCTATTTTTCGACAACATTTCTTTTTCTCATGCCTAAAAGTATGCAATCAGTATGCAAAATTGAGAAAACGGCAAAAATGCAAAACATACGTCTATTATTATCGTTTTTATTGCAAAACTAAAGGGTCCTGAGACAATTTCTGTTACTCCTTGCAATAATCAATGTTGATGTTACCGACTAAATGTAAAATCTGAAAAATCTA
Organism: Melieria omissa; assembly: GCA_963971225.1. Taxonomy (NCBI): domain Eukaryota; kingdom Metazoa; phylum Arthropoda; class Insecta; order Diptera; family Ulidiidae; genus Melieria; species Melieria omissa. The sequence goes on along the minus strand of OZ020269.1, from coordinate 47,541,769 downwards.
GCCAACACACTTGGTGCTATAGCTCTCCAAAAGTGACGAAATTTGAAAATTTAAGACTCTGCAGCCAAACTACAAAAGTTTAAGAAAAACAAATTAGAGATTTCAATTCAGCAGACCATGATTAGTATGCCAAATTTTATGAGGAACGGACCACTCCTTCTAATTTTGTCCCGCGGTTGTATGGAGTCGAATCACTGTGGGACGGCGTGACAAGGCATCGGCATTCCCATGGCTACTGCCCTTGCGATGCTCTATCGTGTAGTCGTAGCTCTGCAGTCGCTCGATCCACCGCGCCAATTGCCCTTCAGGATCCTTAAAGTTCAGGAGCCATCTCAATGCCGTATGATCTGTGCGCAGGCGAAACCTGTGTCCATACAGATATTTGTGGAATGTGTTTTACGCAGTCCAATACGGCCAGCAGTTCTCTCCATGTCACACAGTAGTTGCGTTGCGGTTTCGATAGAACCCTACTGTAGTACGCTATCACTTGTTCCTGGCCGTCTATTATCTGTGATAGCACACCGCCAATACTATTCCCGCTTGCATCTGTATCCAGCATAAAGATCTCCCCAGGCACGGGGAAGGCCAGAATTGGAGCACTGCACAGTTTTTCCTTCAGACGTGCAAAAGCCTGTTCCTGCTCCTCGTTCCACTCGAAAGCTTGGCTCTTTTTCGTCAGTTTGTACAAGCTGCTGGCTATGTTCGCGAATCCCGGAACAAATCGGCGGTAGTATGTGCACAGTAGGCATCGCAATCCCGGGATCCCGGGATCCCGGACTTTTTCCAGTCCCGAAAATCCCGGGATTCAAATTCTTTTATCCCGGGATTTTCGGGATTGCAAAAGATGCTTCAAAGTTCAAATGAAATAAATTTTAAGGCACAAAAACCCAATTCCTTATTTGAGGGAGAAGGGAGGGGATAGAGTGCGTCTTTTGCAAAAGGCTTATGATTATTTACTAAGCATTCAACCAACAAGTGTTGAATCTGAAGGATGTTTCTCTTCAGCAGGGTTCATTTGAAATAAATTTCGCTCTAGATAAGAGAACAAAACACTTAATGCCTTTGTATTTTTAAGATCTCAGTTTTTAGTTAATCAAAACGCTTAACTTTTTTATCGAAATAATCGAAGTAAAACTAAAAGCACAAACAAATTAACTATTTTATTTTTTTTATCAAATATGCATATATATGCACTTTATGATACATCGGTTGCAAAGTAATAAGTTATGTTTAAGTGTCATTTTTGGATAAAACAAAATGCTATGAAACTGAAGTTAAATGTCAAATGAAAAACTTTTAAGTTAACTCTTCAATTCCCAGTGTCACCTGTAGGTGACAGATGCTTAATATTTGTTTTCCTACCACATAGGTTTTTATTTTAAAATTCTAACACTTGTATAGCAAAGTCAATTAGTAGTACTTGTTTATTTAATTTTCCTACCAACACTAGCGATACGTCATTTGTAAAATTTATTCATTTGTTTCACGCGTAATTAAAGCAGTGCGAGTTTGTGTGGTTTCTTTCAATATAAAAATGAGGGTAGTTTAAACATTTTTTATGTATTTTTTTGTCTTATCCAAACGTATCTAAGCTCTTTTATTTAAAAAGAAAATTTTCTTTTTCACTATTTTGGACATGGGAATTGAAGGGTTAAACAAAATGTGATTAAATTCAAGATAAAAAATCTTGAAACTACCCAAATGTGATTAAAATGTGTCCATTTTTATGATAAATATATTATAAACAAGTATTTATGCAATTCGGGAAAATTGTTTTATTAACAAATTTGTTATATGAATCCCGGGATTAAATCCCGGGATCCCGGGATTTGACTTTTCAATCCCGAAAATCCCGGGATCGCAAAATGGCAAAAAATTGCGATCCCTAGTGCACAGGCCCAGGAAACTGCGGAGTTCGTGTAGATTGCGTGGCCGGGGCCACTCCTTCACCGCCGTAATTTTGCCTTCATCCGTATGTACTCCGCGGGCACAAACCGTATGACACAGATAATTGACCTCCTTTTGGAACAGCGAGCACTTCTTTGGGTTGAGTTTAAGCCCAACTTCTCGTATCCGCTCGAATACCTCATTTAGCTATCCCAGGTGGTCGTCGAAGTATTTACCCATCACGATTATGTCGTCGAGGTACACCAGACACGTCCGCCAATGCAGCCCTTTTAGCACAAGTTCCATTAGCCGCTCGAATGTTGCTGGTGCGTTGCAGAGTCGAAATGGCATGACGGTGAACTGCCACAAACCATCGCCAACACTGAAAGCCGTTTTATCCTTGTCCTTGTCTGCAAGCTCTACCTGTCAATAGCCGCTGCGTAAGTCGAGCGTAGAGAACCACTGTGTGCCTGACAGTGTGTCCAGGGTGTCATCGATCCGAGGTAGTGGATAACTGTCCTTCTTGGTCACATCATTGAGCTTCCGATAGTCCACACAAAATCGGGTACTGCCGTCCTTTTTCTTGACTAGCACGACCGGCGAGCACCAAGGGCCCGAAGAAGGCTCTTTTTTGACCTTTTCTTTCCGCATGTTTTCGATCAAATTTGTGACCTCTTCCCTCTTGGCCAGAGGAACTCGTCTTGGCGGTTGGCGAATCGGATTGCACTTCCGGTGTCGATGTTGTGCTTCAGTATGGCTGTTATTCCGCCTGCTTCTGCCGCAAATATTCACCCATAGTGCTGCAGGAAAGACCTCACCTTCTGTTTCTGCTTGACCGTCAACTCGCTGCTCCACTGGTTCTCTTGCGGTATGGCGTCCATGTTAAAACCGCTCTTCTTATTACCTCCAGGTGGGCTACTCTCACAATTGACCACTGCTACAGCTTCCTTACACTCGCCAATTACCTCGTCTTTCCCGACATATCTGGGTGCATTCAGGGGGTTCAGTATTCGGACTGGTATTCTGCCATTCTTAGGTTCCACTAATGTACGTGCGATGATGATGTGTTCGTGTCCTTGTTTCGGTGCTTCTACTACCCACAACCGACTCGTCCCATCGTGCTCGTCCACCTTTGCCCACACAATCGCCTCAGAATTCGCTGGTATCCTCCGGTGTTGACACGATACAACCTTCCTTACCGCCACGCTTCGCTCATAGTTGGAGTGCATGTACATGTTCTTTAGGTCCAGCGTAAAACCGTGCCTAAGCATGAAATCCACGCCGATAATCACGTCGTCCATTATATCCGCGACGATGAACTCATGTTCCAAGCTGCTAGTGCCGATAGCAATTGTTTTTGTTACTTTTCCTCTTACCGGCGCACGCTCGCCAGGCGATTGCGATCGAGAACGGGAACGCCTCTTTCGTTGGCGGCAGTCTCGTGATATGTGGCCCTGCTTGCCACATACCCAGCAAACCACTTCAGAGGAGACCACCCGTGGCCTGTCCGGTATCTCAGAGCTTATGGCCTGGATCGGAATGTCGTTGTCCGCCTGAATCTGGCGTATCCTTGCAGGTGCATACCGAGTGCTCCCAATCCATGCCGCTTTATATGTCATCGCGCCGGTCACTGCTCCTTAAACGTCGGCTTGCCCATCATCAACGCACTGCGACGTGTCCCCGGATCATGAAGACCTTCAATAAATACCTCAATCTTCATCCTCTCGAGATCATCAGCACCTAATTTTGGGTAGCACAGCTGCACGAGCCGCTCAATGTCTGCTGCATATGTCTGCAGCGCCTCGTTGGCTCTTTGCTTGCGGTTCTTCAGCTCACAGTAGTATAGCGTATGGTTGTGCTCGTCGCTATACTTCGCTGCCAACGCTCTCATGATGGCACCGTAATCACTTCTTAAACATTCTGGAACTGATTTGATTGCCTCAGCCGCAGGACCTTTCAGCTCCGCAGGACCTCCGACCTTTCCTGATATCTGTCCACTGATTTTCCAAAGCAGCCAAGTCGAATTGCAATTTAAATGTATCGAACGGCGCAGCACCATCATAAGTAGGCACTTCTGTTCTGGCAGCAAAACCGTCCTGAACCGGTGGCAAATATTCTCGTGGCTGTAGCTCTCGGCCGTTCGTCTATCTTTCTGTGCATCGAATCTTCCAGACTGTCAACTCGTTTGTTCAAGGACTCATCCAGGTTGTCACCTCGTCTGTTCAGGGATTCACCCATTTCGTCAACTCGTTTGTCCCAATTGTCCATTCGCATCTCGAGATGCTCAACTTTCACGTTCAGCCTATTGGAAATTTCCTCCACCTTCTGCTCTATGCGCGCCGAATTTTCCGCCTTTTCTCGATTTGTAGTTTCCCGTTTCGCTGCAATTTGCGCCGACATTTCACGATTGGAAGTCTCGAACATGCCTTTGACATTCTCGATTTTCGCAGACGTTTCCTGAAACATGCCTTTCATTGCAACTATAAGCTGGCTCATGTCCATTGCTTGTGGTGGCGCAGCCGTTGCAGCCGTACTTTGCATCGACGCCGCACCCGCAGGCAATTCCTCCATTTTGGCCGACGCCTCTAGCTCCTGCGTTCCGAACTCGTGCGCAGTCCAATCGATGCCTCGTGCCTCACACGCCTCTCGCAAGCGCAGCTGCAACTCCACTATTTTTTTTTGTTTATTTTGTTTTGTTTTTTTTTCAGTCACACAATCCCACTTCTGACACCAAATGTTACGAATGCTAGTTCTAGTGGGCTGTTACGTATCACTGGATTGTGCAATTTGAAAATAAAACAACTTTAGTTATCCAAACGCAGTCAATAAAAACCAACTATCACGTTATTTCACCAATTTCACACTTTACTGTCTTTACACTTAATTATTTGCTTAATTGCTCCGTGTGGCACCTTCACTAGTCAAAATCAGACTGACTCGCTGCGCCGCACCCGGCTGCCTTTTATACCTGTCTGGCCATAGCGCAGATCGTTCTCGCACATTCCGGAGTGGACTAAAGGTTTCCATGATGATCGCAGCCATCATTGCCAGGTTGGACTAACAGTTTCCATTATCGCGGCCATCATTGCCAGCTTGGACTAAAAGTTTCCATTATTGCGGCCATCATTGCCAGGTTGGACTAAAAGTTTCCATTATCGCAGTTATCATTGCCAGGTTGGACTAAAAGTTTCCATTATCGCAGTCATCATTGCCAGGTTGAATTATTGCACGGCGCGTAGCGACAGGGTTGCTTTGCACAGCGACAGCCTGTCTTATCGTTACAATATTCTCGATCAAATTTGGAAAAAAGGTCCAAATATAGACTTTTCGAGTATCGGTAGATCGAACAACTTTTAAGACAAAACAAACATTTTTTATTTTTATTATCAGGTGTACAACTTTGCTTCCGCCGTTTTTTTCCAAAATTAAAAGCTTTATTGCGAAAAAGTGCTTACAAATGTATTATTCAAAGTATTGTCCGTCGCTAGCGACAACTTTCTCCCATCTTTCCGGCAATTTTCGGATCCCGGCTCGAAAAAAGGAGTCCTCTTTTGACGCTATCCATGAAGCAATCCATTTTTCCAATTCTTCGAAGGATTGAAAATGTTGATCTGCCAGGCCGTGTGCCATCGAACGGAATAGGTGGAAGTCAGAAGGGGCGACATCTGGGGAATACGGCGGGTGGGGCAAGACTTCCCATTTCAGCGTTTCCAGGTACTTTTTGACCACTTATGCTCGATGTCCCGCGGTTTCAACTCGTACGGCACCCAGTTTCCTTCTTTCTGAATCATGCCAGGGCCTTGAGACGTTTTGAAATGGCTTGCTGACTCACTCCCAACGATTCGGCAAGCTCTTCTTGGGTTTGGCACGAATCTTCATCAAGCAATGCTTCTAGTTGTTCATCTTTGAAGGTTTTTTCTCTTCCACCACCATGTTTGTCTTCGACATCGAAATCACCATTTTTAAAACGTTGAAACCACTCCCGACACGTTCTTTCACTCAGAGCAGCATCACCGTAAGTTTCTGAGAGCATTCGATGCGCTTCAGCTGCATTTTTTTTCGAATTGTAACAGAAAAGTAAAACTTCCCGCAAATGGCGAGAATTGGGAACATAAACGGACATTTTCGAGCGTGAATAATACGAAAACAAGAACAACTGTCACTGAAACGGCGATGACAATTCGTTAGGCACTGTCCACACTCACTTTAAAGGCATTACCATCTATGTATTTCAACCAGCCTCAGCCGGTACAGCCACCCATCGGAAAACGGCGGAAGCAAAGTTGTACACCTGATATATTGTTACGAATACTAGTTCTAGTGGGCTGTTACGTATCACTGGATTGTGCAATTTGTAAATAAAACAACTTTGTTTATTCGAACGCAGCCAATTAAAATCCTACAGTCACTTTATTATTCACAGTTTACACTTTACTGTTCGTACACTTAAGTATTTGCTTAATTATTCCGTGTGGCAACTTCACTAGTCAAAACCAGACTGACTCGCTGCGCCGCATCCGGCTGCCTTTTATACCCGTCCGGTCATCGCGCAGATCGTTCTCGCACATTCCCGATTGGACTAAAGGTTTCCCTGATGATCGCGACCATCGTTGCCAGATTAGACTAAACGTTATTATCGAGGCCATCGTTGCCAGATTGAATTATAGCACGGTGCGTAGCGGCAGGGTTGCTTTGCACAGCGACAGACTGTCTTATCGTCACAATATTACCAATTATCTTACCTTTTAGAAAAAACCAAAAAGTTACCGATTGGTTGCTTCACTTACATACAAATCAATCTTAACCCTTTCCGACATGAAAATAAACCGGGCTGTATGAGTTGTATGCGCTGTAGCCCAATATATTGCACATTGTGACTGAAAGGGTTAAAGATGACAAAAAAAACAAAAAATACACATTTTTCTCGATCTCGAATAATTGTCAACTTTGAGCGGCTCTACCTCTCAAACTACTAATCCGAATTTAATGAAAGTTTTATTTTCTGTCACTGTAACCCTGGACAATTTTCAATAAGATTGCACGCATTCATTTTATCAAACGCTTTCATGAAAGTTTTGATTTTTGCAACGTTTTGCCGGCAGCTGAGCCATAGTGCGCAGGCTTATTCATTTCTCAGGACACGACAACTCCTACAATTTTACTATCTCCACACTTAGTACTCAGTACCAAAGTCTTCCCCCTGTACTGTACCCCGGCTGCCTTTTATACTTGTTTGTTTGTCGCCCAGATCGTCCTCGCCCATTCTAATTGGTCAAAAAATGTACAGTATCATCGCGCGGCCTCTTTGCGAATGTTTTAGCGAAATTATCATGCCCCTAAAGGCATACCAAGTATGCCGATTTTCCTTCCTTTCCAGTGCCTTGCACAGAGGCAGCAAGCAGTATCGTCACAATATTTCTTATCTCCTAGTAGATATACAGTGACGGACAATAGTATTGACACAGCTACGATTGTTCAATAAAACAGCAAATTTCAGGTAAACAAATAATAATATGGTAACGAAAATCCAAGTTTGTTTTCCAAGGTTCGTTTTGATTGTGTTTGAAAATAAAACAACTTCAATTATTCAGCGCAAAACGCAGTCAGAAACTAGGTTAGGTTAGGTTGCAGTGGCTGAAGGCCCATTGTGATACCACATATTTCACCCGTTTTTGAACTGTGTATGCAACACTGTTTTGCCAACATATGTTACAGCACACATTTCAAGCGGATGGGGAAGGGACCTACAGTTTAACGCCGAATCCGAAAGGCGATTGGCAGTTTTTCGATTCCAATGTGCGATTCTTGTAAGTCTCATTCCCTTTATGTGGATAGCGATAGAATTAGATGAGTTGTTCACCAGCCCGAGCCAGGGGTCGAACCTGGAGCCTTTGGTATGAGAAGCCAGCGCGCTACCTGCTTGACTATCGAGGCCGGCCGAGGAGGCCGAGGTCAGAAACTAACTATCACTTTATTTACATCTTTACAATTCGCTTGTATCTACACTTGTTACCACTTTGCTTGCTTAACACAGACTCGACCCCTTGCGCTGCACACTGCTGCTTTTATACTAGTTTTCGTATCGCGCCGAAGTTTCTTGCACATTCCAGTTTTACTTTCTATCTCGATTGTTCTAGCAAAGCTCATCACCTTTCGCGAACCATCCTTGCCATATCGGACTATACCAAGAGAATTATACAAAATTTGCCGTACTTCAAAGTGCATGCCTAGAAGTATGCTTGCAAAAGCATTCGTGCATAGAAAAGCATTCAGCACAGAGTGCCTTATCGTTTCACTGCCCTTCACTTAGACTTGTTCGTCCCGAACAACTACCGAGGCTCCGCCGTAGTAAGACGCCAGGAGCTCCAAATGGACTACTTTCAACCTGGCGTTTCCGTTGCCGCAGCGTTGAACCCTGTACACCACGTCATTAATCCTGGTCACGACCTTGTACGGTCCTTCCCATGACGTTTGAAGATTTGGATACAAACCTTTCCTCCGCTGCGGGTTGTAAAGCATTACCAGATCGCCTTCTTGGAACCCCGCTTTGTTAGCTAGCAGATCATATCTGGCTTTCATCTTATCGCTGACCAGTTGGATACGGTCCCTTATAAACTTGTGGATTTCTTCCAGCTCCGACCGCTTATTGACTGCGTAATCAGTCTTAGCGCCTTCCGTCGTGCTGACCACTCCGAACTTCAAGTCAGCAGGCAATCTCAGCTCCGTGCCGAACACTGCCCGGGCTGGAGCGAGTGATGTCATATCGTGCGGGGCTAACCTATACACCCCCAAGACAGCGGAATATGCGTGTCCCAATCCTTTTGATTCCTGCCTACTACTTTCCGCAGATATTTTTCCAGCGTCCGATAAAATCGTTCCACCATGCCGTCGGACTGGGGATGCGAAGGACAGATGAGGCGAGTTTTCCTTATTCCTAATAGCTCACACACTTCCTTCAATACCAGACACTCGAAATTCCGGCCTTGATCCGAGTGGAACTCCAGCGGAACTCCGAATGTGGCCATCCAGTTGTTTACCGCGACCATGGTGACCTCCTGGTTAGGATCAGGATACACTTCGGGCCATTTGCTAAAATAGTCCATTACCACCAGCACATATTTGTTGCCTTGAGTGCTAAGTGGGAATGGCCCGGCGACGTCCATGGCAATTTGCTCTAAGGGCGCTCAGACGTTGTACTGCTGCATGCGGCCCCGAGATCTTCTTGTCTGCCCTTTCCCAGCCGAACATCGATCACAGCTCTTAATCCAATCGGCGACAGACTCCTGGCATCCTACCCAGTAGAATCGTCTTTTTATTTTGGCGACAGTTTTTGTGATGCCTAGGTGCCCTCCACTGGAGTCGTTATGGTATGCCTCGATCACCTCGTTGATCCTGCATCTCGGGACTACAATTAGGGAATTGCTGGTCCACTCTCCCACTCGCGATATAGGGAGCCATCAGACAGCCGCAGACTTTGCCACTGTGCCCAGTAAGCCTTCGCGATCGGGCTTTCACCGGCCATCTCCTGCCGTCTGGACGTGCGCCCTGCTCTTTGCCTTCAATGGTTTTTTTAAGATCCGTATCCTTGTGCTGGTCCTTTTGTATCCTCTCCGCAGACCACTCTTCCTCTGGCATAACGCTGACCATTCGGACGTCCACTATCTGCTCTTTGCTTTTGGCTCGTGAACAATGCCTGCATTCGGTTTTGCACGGACGGCGTGAAAAGGTGTCGGCATTTCCATGGCTGCTGTTGCGATGCTCTACCGTGTAGTCATAGCTCTGCAGCCGCTCGATCCACCGCGCTAACTGGCCTTCCGGATCTTTGAAGTTCAGGAGCCATTTCAATGCCGCATGATCTGTGCGCAGGCGAAACCTTTGTCCATACAGGTATTTGTGGAAGTGTTTCACACATTCCAATACTGCGAGCAACTCTCTTCGTGTCACACAGTAGTGGCGTTCAGGCTTTGACAAAATTTTGCTGTAGTATGCTATCACTTATTCTTGGCCATTTATTATCTATGATAGCACACCACCAATACTATGCCCACTTGCATCTGTATCAAGCACAAACATCTCTCCAGGCACGGGGAAGGCCAGAATTGGAGCAGTGCACAGTTTTTCCTTCAGTCGTGCAAAAGCCTGCTCCTGCTCTTCGCCCCACGCGAAGGCTTGATTCTTTTTCGTCAGTTTGTGCAATCTGCCGGCTATGTTTCAGGAACGAATCTTCGGTAGTATGTGCACAGGCCCAGGAAACTGCTGAGTTCATGTAGATTGCGTGGTCGGGGCCACTCCTTCACCGCCGTAATTTTGCCTTCATCCGTATGTACTCCGCGGGCAGAAACCGTATGACACAGATACTTGACCTCCTTTTGGAACAGCGAGCACTTCTTTGGGTTGAGTTTAAGCCCAGCTTCTCGTATCCGCTCGAATACCTCATTTAGCTTTCCCAGGTGGTCGTCGAAGTATTCACCCATCACGATTATGTCGTCGAGGTACACCAGACACGTCCGCCAATGCAGCCCTTTTAGCCGCTCGAATGTTGCTGATGCGCTGCAGAGTCCAAACGCCATGACGATGAACTGCCATAAACCATCGCCAACACTAAAAGCCGTTTTCTCCTTGTCCTTGTCTGCAAGCTCCACCTGCCAATAGCCGCTGCGTAAGTCGAGCGTGGAAAACCACTGTGTGCCTGACAGTGTGTCCAGGGTGTCATCGATCCGAGGTAGTGGATAGCTATCCTTCTTGGTCACGTCATTGAGCTTCCGATAGTCCACACAAAATCGGGTACTGCCATCCTTTTTCTTGACTAAGACGAGCGGTGAACACCAAGGGCCTGACGAAGGCTCTATGACCTTTTCTTTATGCATGTTTTTACCGATTAAAGTTCGACCTCTTCCCTCTTGGCCAGAGGAACTCGTCTTGGCGGTTGGCGGATTGGTTTCGCACCTCCGGTGTCGATGTTGTGTTTCACTATGGATTTTCTTCCGCCCGCTTCCGTTGCAAATATTGACCCATAGTGCTGCAGAAGTGACCGTGCCTTCTGTTTCTGCTCGGCTGTCAATTCCACTGGTTCTGCGGTATGGCGTCCATGTTAGAACCGCTTTTCTTACTTCCTCCGGGTAAACTGCTTTCGCAATTAACAACTGCTTCAGCCTCTCTACACTCGCCAATGACCGCATTTTTTCCGACATATCTGGGTGTGTTCAGTGGGTTGAGTATGGCTGTCTTCTTAAACATCCCTATGCTAAGCAGTGATGCTCTATCACTACTGTCGTGATGCCAGTTAGGTATGCAGTCGTGATATATTGCATACATTTATGTTTTGCACTGCTTTGTTTACGAATGGTTCTGATGCAAGCAAATGCTGCAAAATGGATGCACAGCAAATGCGAAAATTAACTGCGAAACAATATTAATATTGCAAACTTTCAATACTATTTTGAGTAATACGTGAGTATGCGTCGAGCATTTGGCATTTTAAAAAATAAATTTAGAATCTTAAGTTCCATTGATGTAAAAAACATGAAACTAGTTAAGCGTATAATAATATCTTGTATGATTCTTCATAATATAATAACAAGCTCCGAAGCTCTTGAAGAATTGCGATGCCGATGCAATCGATTGATCATTGGATGCTTTCACGAACACGATGAATTGTAACACTGTTGCATTTTTTGTTTACGAACATGATGCTTTGTACTGTTGCAAAGCAACTGATGTTTAAGAAGACAGCCTATCCTGACTGGTATTTTGCTATTTTTGGATTCCACTAATGTACGTCCGATGTTGTCGTATCCTTGTTTTGGCGCTTCTACAACGCACATCCGACTTGTCCCATCGTCCTCGTTCACCTTTGACCACACAATCGCCTCTGGTGTTGACACGACACCTTTCCTTGATAGACAACTTTACTTACCACCACGCTTCGCTCATAGCCAGTGTGCAGGGGGAATTCAACGTTGGCATACCTCAGCACATTTTCTTTCAGGTCTAGCGTAAAACCGTGCCTAATCATGAAATCCACGCCGATAATCACGTCGTTCATTATATCCGCGACGATGAACTCATGTTCCAGGCTGCTGGTGTCCATAGCAATTGTTTTTGTTACTTTTCCTCTTACCGGCTCACGCTCGCCAGTCGCAGTCCTCACCTGTATGCCATGTAGTGGTTCCCAGTACTTCAGAAGCTTCCTTTTTATGATCGAATATGACGCTCCAGTATCCAGTGTCAACACGAACAACTTTCCATTTATCTTTCCTTCAATCGTCAAGCTGCTGGGTTGTCGTTTCAACTGCGGGACAAGGACGGTGGGGCAGCAGGATCAGCTCTCGCCCCTTTGGGCTGACCCGTTTGAGTTTAACGGCTCCTCGTCCTCAGCCCTGCGCTTGTTGGCTGAGCCTCGATTGTCAGTATTCCTCTTTTCAGGTGACTGCGATCGAGAACGGGAACGCCTCTTTCGTTGGCGGCAGTCTCGTGCTATGTGACCCTGCTTGCCACATGTCCAGCAAACAACATAAGGGGAGACAACCCGTTGCCTGCCCGGTGTCTCAGAGCTTATGGTCTGGATCGAAATGTCGTTGTCCGTCTGGATTTGGCGTATCCTTGCCGTTGCATACCGAGTATCTCCAACCCATGTCACCTCATATGTCATCGCGCTGGCCACCGTTTCCTTAAATGTCGGCTTGCCCATCATCAACGCACTGCGGCGTGTCTCGGGATCATGAAGACCCTCAATGAACGACTCAATCTTCAATCTTCAATCTTGTCGAGGTTATCAGCGCCGAACTTCGGGTAGCATAACTGTACGAGCCGCTCAATGTCTGGTGCATATGTCTGCAGCGCCTCGCTGGCTCTTTACCTGCGGTTCTTCAGCTCACAATAGTACAGCGTATGGTTGTGCTCGTTGCTGTACTTCGCTGCCAACGCTCTCATGACGGCCTCATAATCACTTCTCGAACATTCCGGAACTGACTTCATTACCTCAGCCGCAGGACCTTTCAGCGCTAGTGCCAATCTCCGACCCTTCCTGATATCGGTCCACTGATTTTCCAAAGCAGCTAAGTCGAATTGCAGTTTGAATGTATCGAACGGCGTAGCACCATCATAAGCAGGCACTTCTGTTCGGGTGGCGAAACTTTCCGGAACCGGTGGCAAACATTCTCGTGGCTGTACCTCTCTAAGCCGCTCGTCGATTTTTCTGTTTATCGAATCCTCCAGACTGTCAACTCGTTTGTCTAAATGTGCTACACGCGTCTCCAGGTGCTCAACTTTCACATTAATCCTGTCCGAAATCTCTTCCACTTTCTGCTCCAAGCGTGCAGAATTTTCCTGAAGCTTGCTGGACAACTCGCGAATCGCATTTTCAAATTTTTCCGCATTTTTCTGGAGTTCTTTTCCCATTCGCTCTGCTAATTGCGCCGATATTTCATGGGTCGCCGTTTCCATTCTTGCCATTTCTTGATTCGTCGTTTCGATTTTTGCCGAAAGTTCCTGAATCTTGGTTTCCAGTTTCGCTGCCATTTGCGCCGACAGTTCGCGATTTTCATTTTCCATTTTGGCTGTCATTTCACGGTTGGAAGTCTCAAACATGCCTTTAAGTGCAACCATTAACTGGCTCATGTCCAATGCTTGTACATGCTTGTCCCCTTGTCCTCCACTTTGGCCGACGCTTCTACCTCTTGGGTTCCGAACTCAAGCGCAGTTGCAACTCCACCTTTCCGCCAGCAGTCGGCAAATTCCAGGTAGCCAGCTCCTTCTTCAGCTGGTCCACCTTCAGCAGCTCGAGTTTAACCATGTCTGCGTTTTTATAATTTTATTTATTTATTTTTTGTTTATCTTCAGTAACATAATCCGAACTTCTGACACCAAATGTTACGAAAATCCCAAGTTTTCCAAGGCTCGTTTTGATTGTATTTGAAAATAAAACAACTTCAATTATTCAGCGCAACACGCAGTCAGAAACTAACTATCACTTTATTTATAGATTTACACTTCGCTTGTATCTACACTTGTTACCACTTTGCTTGCTTAACACAGACTCGACCCCTTGCGCTGCACACTGCTGCTTTATACTAGTTTTCGTATCGCGCCGAAGTTTCTTGCACATTCCAGTTTTACTTTCTATCTCGATTGTTCTAGCAAAGCTCATCACCTTTCGCGAACCATCCTTGCCATATCGGACTATAACAAGCGAATTATACCAAATTCGCCGTACTTCAAAGTGCATGCCTAAAAGTATGCTTGGAAAAGCATTCGTGCATAGAAAAGCATTCAGCACAGAGTGCCTTATCGTTTCAATATTTATTAATTTTTTAATGTCAACTTATGCAGCCGCCGTGGCTCAGTTGGTTAGTGCGTTGGACCGCGAGTCGAAGGCAGCGACCCAGGTTCAAATACTGCCTGTAATCTTAGTCTCTCAGTCTTAGTCTGACTACCGTCGAGTGCAGACGCTTTTTCCTGCTTTTCCTGTTATTCGTCTCAATAGCACTACAGCTTTTCGTCTCGGCTTGAGTGCGAGAGCAAAGCGATTCGTTTCGGCTGTGATCGTTCTGCTTGGACACTATCCATAATCATAACTATATAATGCCTTGTGTGTGTGATCAAAAGGTGGACCGTGGTCAGCCCAAAGTGCAGTGTGCAAAATGCAATGATTTATTTCATTTAAGCTGTGTAAACATTCTACCAGTTGATCCGGAGTTTATGCAAAATTCTAACAACCCATTTCATTGCAAGTTATGTGCGGCTGCGCGCCGAAACTCCATCCGTTCGCCCCCTCGCGGTAACTCATCTGTGGAGGCTATAATCAGCAACAATAACCTCAGCCTCTCTGACCTCTTCAAATGTCACAGAATCATTTCAACAAGTGCAGTGCCTTAAGGGGCCTAAGCAACAACAATCTAAGCCAGTCTTGCTTCAGCAGCGAATTGAAAAATCAAAGAATAGTGAGATTAAACAACAACAAATAACCTTGCAAATTGTGTTTAGTGAGATCGTCGCTCTTCGGTCCGAAAACGCACATGCGCTCGAACTGATCAACTCTTTGCAATCTGATAAAAAGCTCTTGCTTGAGAACATAGCAAATTTGCAATCTGAACTACAATCTGTGAAGCAAAAATTAGCAGATAATGAGACTGCTGCTGCAATTCCCGCTCTTGACACAACTGCTCCGTTGCTGCTGCCTGATGTTCGCTTCCTCTCTGCTGATGCTGCTGTTCCGTGCACTTCTCCTTTCATCCGTTCTAATGGTGTTTCTCCCAGTTTTTCTGAAGTTGTTGCTGCAGCTGGGCATGATACAATGTTGCCTAAAAATACCGTGGCTCCAACTTCGGCTCGGAAAACTGTGAGCAAAAGGAGAGAAAATGCTGTAATATAATTGATTGGCACGACAGCCCGCTTACGCGAGACTAAGGCCTAGCTTCCCGCAACCACCCGTGCTGTGCGTGTGAATTTTGTACGCGGGTGGAAGGGACCTACAGTTTTATGCCGGTTCCGAACGGCAGGTTGGGAGCTTTTTCATAGGCAATTTTTACTCTCAGAGGTTTGCCATTTCCAGCTGAGAGAACAGCCACCGAAAGAGAAAACGAGTTTCAATGCTGTAATAGGGAGTAATAATAACACAGAACTTGACGTCGTAGCGCAGGCAGGACTTCTTTTTGGAAGGTTATTTCACTACTAATTTTTTTATTTGAGGGGGTTTGAATCCCCAAATATTCCCGTCCTGTGTGCGCTACTGATTAAAACAATCAACACAAGAGCACGAAGAGATTACACGCCAGTGATGGAATTCTTGATACTATTGTACTTTTTTGATACAATCACAGTTTAAAAAGTACGTTGGTACACAGGCCTTATTTTTGGTATACTTATTTTTGGTATAACATATGGTGGCAAATTGTGTGGCAAATGTAAAAAGAAAATTAGTTACATAGCTTAACACCTCTAACTAGTTATGGATAGCAAAGTAAATCCTAAGTAGCGCCACTCTTTGGCAACCAGACAACGATTCTGTATGACAAGAACTGTCAAATTGTTGTTGTTCACGTATAAAATTGAAATCGTGGTGAATAAGTACAGAATGTGGCAGTCCTGCGTGTACATGAAAATTACTTAAAAAACTGCGGTTTACATGAATTCCTTAAATGTAATTTAACACGATTTTACATAAGAAGCGCTGATATTTTATATTGCTTTCACCAGGGAAAAGAAAGTTAACCGAAATTCTCATAAATTGTTGATTTTCAGCAAAATTTATGAACAAATTTTAAATTCTTTTGTTGGCTCTTCAAAAACACCTCTGGTTGGACATATATACAAATAATTGTTGGCTGAAATTTGAAATTTAATTTAAAATTTTGCTTAGAACTGGAATTGGTACATGATGAAATAATTTAAACAATAATCATCACTACATAGTATAAAGCAAAGTCGCTGTCGCTGTCTGTCCCTATGTATACTTAAATCTTTAAAACTACGCAACGGTTTTTTAAGCGGTTTTTTTAATGGATAGAGTGATTCAAGAGGAAGGTTTATATGTATAATACATGCATAATATTGTAGAGAAACACTGATAAATTTAGAGGTAAACATTGTTTATAAGAACATTCTGTAGTCTTATATATAAAAAAACTTAACATTCTGTGTGTAGCCAGTGTTTGCGAAAACGGCTCATTCTTTCGGAAAATTTTTTTTTGTGTGTGATAGAAGATGTCAATGCGGTGGTTTATAGCGATATTACATGTTTGTATGGCAGGTGGGCGTGGCACCTCCCATACAACCTAAATTTTTAATATGGTATATCTTCGGAATTAAAACTCGAACAGCATTGAAATTTAGTACAGTGTCATGGTGCAGGCGTGTCTTTTAATCGGTAAAATTTAATGGGCGTTGGACAAGGGGGAGTGGCACCGTTCATACAACTCAATTCTTTAATATGGAATAGCTCCGAAATTATAAGTTGCTCAGCATTGAAATTTGGTACAGTGTCATGGCGTAAGCGTAACATTCCACCGGTAAAATTTAGTGGGCGTTGGATAAGGGGCGTGGCACTTTTTAAATCCAGGTGTAACTTTTGAACTATAGCATTCACATCAACGACACTCAGTATAAACTAAGGATTTGGTCGTGTCCTTCGGCAGGGGGCATAAGGTGGATTTTGGACAAGGGGCGTGGCACCGTTAATACAACACAATTTTTTAATATGGAATAGCTTCGGAATTATAAGTCCCTTAGCATTGAAATTTTGTACAGCGTCATGGCGTAAACGTGTCGTTCCACAAATAAAATTCAATGGGCGTTGAACGAGGGGCGTGGCACTTTTTAAATTCCGGTGTAGCTTTTGAACTATAGCATTCACATCAATGACACTCGGTATAAACTTATTATTTAGTCGTGTCCTTCGGCAGGGGGAATTGGGTCTATTTTGGACAAGGGGGCGTGGCACCGCCCATACAACCCAAATTTTTGATTAGAAATATCTTCAGAATTATAGGTCGCTCAGTATTGAAATTTGGAACAGTGTCATTATGTAAGCGTGTCATTCGACTGGTAAAATTTAATGGGCGTTGGACAAGGGGCGTGGAACTTTTTAAATTTCGGTGTTACTTTTGAACTATAGCATTCACATCAACGACACTTGGTACAAAGTAACGATTTGGTCATGTCCTTCGGCATGGGGAATAGGGTGTATTTTGGACAAGGAGGCGTGGCACCGCCCATAGAACCCAACTTTTTGATATGGAATATTTTCGGAATTATAAGTCGCTCAGCATTGAAATTTGGAACAGTGTCATGGCGTAAACGTGTCGTTCCACAAATAAAATTTAATGGGCGTTGGAAAGGGGCGTGGCACTTTTTAAATTCCGGTGTAGCTTTTGAACTATACATTCACATCAATGACACTCGGTGTAAACTTATTATTTAGTCGTGTCCTTCGGCAGGGGGAATAGGGTGGATTTTGGACAAGGGGGCGGGGCACCACTCATGCAACTCAAATTTTTAATATGGAATAATTTCGGAATTATAAGTCATACAACACTGAAATTTAGTACCCTTTCGTCTCATACATGAGTCATTCTAATGATATGATTTGATGGGCGTCAGACAAGGGGCGTGGCGCATTGTTTGTGACCCAAATATTTTGCTGAACTTTAAGTGGCACAGCAATGAAACTAAGTACGAACCTACCATTTTTCCTTCCGACAGACGGGATGGTGTGGGTATTGAACAAGGGGGCTTGGCACCGCCCATATAACTTAAATCTATATATATATATAAAAGAAAGTGGCTGTATGTGAGTTACGGCATCGCACTCAAACGGACCGTTTGGGCGAGACGAAGTTTGCCGGGTCAGCTAGTTTAAAATAAATAATAGGTTATTTCATCATGGAATTGGTATAAATGGCATAATGACATAAATGACAAGACTCAGCGAGCCAGTCTGCTGGTTGCACCGGCGACTGGTGCCCAATGCGGCTGACATGAAAGTGATAATACGATTTAGATATAATACATGATTGCAAACGATGTGGCACTGAACCATTGGCAGGCAACGCTGCAATCACTGCGTTTTGGGCCAGTTTGCAAATTTTCCTTGATTTTGCGCGACTTTCCGTGACATTTTTTTAATAAACAAATGAGGTTATTTGCGCACCGCGGTGAACAATTACACATTGTGTGGTAAAGTTGTAAAATTATTATAATACATAGATGAAATTTTTGCTATCGATGGTGAATATAGAAATTCGAAATATTTGTAATGGTTATGATTTCATTTAAATTATTTCAGTCGGTTGAAAGATACTGAATAATGAATACAAAAATGTTCTCCTGAACACATTAAGGGGGGAGACTCGTCTAGGACATCTAAAATGAGGACAAATTCAAATTGCTGTGTATATGTATATATTACAAAAATCGATTAAGTAACCTTACAAGTACAATCTGGAGGATAAAAACTGACAAAAAAAATGTTTTTCACTTTCAAACAATTATATTATATCGTCCAAAAGCAAGGTTGTTTGGAGCGCCGAGCTACCGGAAGAGCTTCAATGCGGGCGTGATAGCAGTCGTGATTTTGATCTGAAACACATAAATTCAAGAAAATTTTAATCTACATGAAAATACCTTCTATTTGAACTTAAATATAAAAAAAATTTTGAAAATACGAAAAGTTGTGGGTCTCCAAAATAAAAGTTCGATTTTTACAGCGAAAATTTATAATTTGCACGCAACAAAAAATTATTTATTATTAATTTTTATGTAATTTTTTTAGTTTAAATAGAAGCCTAATTCATAAGCTTTCGAAAAAGTCCTGGTTTGTAGAAATCCGTCAAGAAATATTGTTTTTATTACGCCCGCAGTTTTAAAAAATACTGTTTTGAGAAATCACCTTCAAAGTTTAATTTGCGCTTATCTGCTTAGTCTACGCGTGGCGAGTCAGAGGCTGTTACTTCGAAAATATTTCGAATTTCGACTTGAAATTTTGTAGGATTATTTTTAGATATGTATTCGAATGATTAAAACTATTTTCAAAAAATGAATTTTTTTGACCCTCTAAACGAGTCTCCCCCCTTAATCATATTTTCATTAAATCATCGTGTCGTGCGTTGTGTTGCTAATAAAAATTAATAGAAACATATATTTAATACTTATTATGATTTATAAAGATGCACAACATTACTATTACGTAAAAGTTTTGAAGTAATTTATCAAAAGAAACTTTGTTTTGGGCTTTTTAACTTATACAAGAAGAAAATTACATTAATATTGATTCGGAAAGTTTATTGTTTTCATTATAAAATTATTTGTACGCAGGCAAAATCGAAATTAGTATTCAAATGTTCTCTATTTTAGTGAATTATGATAACAACTATTGTATTTTTACAGTAATTGCCCAGTTATCTTAACCTTCACTCTGTGCATGGTTTTTACACCCTAATCCCGTGCAATGGGGAACTGAGTTCCCCATTTTTGAACCAGTATAGTTTGTATGGGAATGAGTAAAATAATAGTTTTTTGGGAAATAATTATATTATCATTATAGTATGACATATTATTAATGTTGTTGTTGTTTGTTTTTTTTATTACTATTTTTATGTTATTTATTTGCACACCGTCTTTGAATTAGTTATTCCACCGGTGAGTGTGCTCGTGATTTAGAAATTGAGTGGTTCAGAACTTGGATAAGTTTTGCATACAAAATGTATTGGTAAAAGAAACGGGGTCATTTATTCCCCAAAGCACAACAAACAGTTTGTGTGCTATTTTTGGCTACATCTGCCTAATCATACTTGAACTAAAATAATTGTTTATGTTTTTCCAATGATATAAGTATAAATATATCGTTTAGAATTAAAAACCTTTACAATTTCATGTTTTATGTCGTCGTGGGGAACTGTATACCCCAAGCACAGAGTGAAGGTTAAGGGGTCATTCTCATGCGCGGACAGGAAAAATGGACATTCTTCAGAAATTATTTCCTTTATGAATACGAGGAATTATCAAAAAAAGATATTCCACTTTAATTTATTCATTGTTATGGTAAAAAAATTAAAAAAAAAAAAATTTTTGTTCATTTTTTCAAATACGTTTTTTCGATTAAAGACACGGCTTCTCCCGCGTCATGGTCAGCTGACGGTTTGACCTGTTTTGAGCCACAGGATTATCTGAAACATAAATTTCAAAGAAATTCTTAATCAGTATGAACGTACCTCTCGCCCGTAGTAAATTTGAATTTTTTCATAAGAATCTCACAAAATGGCAGGCATTGGAAGTTAGAACAGTAAAAAATGGTTGTTTTTGAAGATTTTATCAATTAAAAAAAATATGAAATTTTTAACATATCGGAGTGAATTTACTAGGGACGATAGCTAACAGTATGTAGAATGACGTGACAAAATCGCAGAGAGATCGGATGAATGGTTTTTTTTAAGTCATCCCCGCCATTTCAAAAAAAAGGCGTTCCGAGAAAAACACGTTAGAAACACGTTAAACACACTAGAATCCTTGACCGCTCGTTATATAAATGTCTGTAGAAGCCGAAATACTTGAAATTTTCCAATAAAATTTTTACAGCACCTTCTTCAAGGATGATACATTCCAAATATGAAAAAAAAATTGATTTTTACAAAATTTCACATGAGAATGACACCTTAAGATATTTGATCTTTCAAACATTCAAACACATCCTGTACTTTGCGGCAACACTGACACATTCTGTACCACTGACAGCTCGAAAAAAGAGTGGCGCTACTTAGGATTTACTTTGTGGATAGTTTCTGTCATTGACGATGGTAAGTCAATGCAATCGGATATGCACGAATCACACATTTCTTTTAAGAATCGCATTTTCATTTCACCATTTAGTAAGAAATTTTTTGAAAAAGAAGTAATTGATTGCAAAGATATAAAAGACATAAATTTATTTGAAGATCAATTATCTGTGGGTGATGTGTGTTGGGTAGTTGGAGTAGATTAAAATTTAAAGGAAATGTCGTGAGTTTTACATAAAGTTTTCTAACTCTTTAAGAAAAAGAGTTAACTTTAATGATGAAATATAAAACTTTCTGCCAAAGTTTTCACCCGAGCATGTCTTGCTGGGTAAAACAAATACTGTTCTACCAATTGTTTCCACGCTTTTTCCCAAAGAGACTAAACAATGAGAGTCGAAGAAATTAACAATGAGAATCTTTTCAAATGTTGGTATAACTAAATTTTTGGCAAAAATTTTCTTGCCTACAAAATTAATTAAACGAGCCTCTTTTCAAAAACATTTTTAAAGTTTTTAAAGGCATTTCATCCATTCCCCACTCTTCAGCCAGTCAAAAGCAAGTTACGAAACCGTTTACAAGTAAGCATTGACTTTTCCGTAATACAAAAGAAAGATTTTTTGAAAGCCAGTAAAATATGTTGTTCTGATGATTTCTATTTAGATAACCTATATATTGTTCCAAATTCCACAGTTCGTTATCGACGGTTCGTTTTGATTGTATTTGAAAATAAAACAACTTCAATCATTCAGCGCAAAAGGCCCAAAAACCAACAATCCTTTATTTACAGAATTTACACTTCGCTTGTATCTACACTTGTTACCACTTTGCTTGCTTAACACAGACTCGACTCATTGCGCTGCACACTGCTGCCTTTTATACCAGTTTTCTTATCGCACCGAAGTTTCTTGCAACTTCTAATTGGAAAGCGCCCGACCATTCTCGCACAGCCCATTTCTTCGAGAACCATCCTTGCCATATCGGACTATAACAAGCGAATTATACCAAATTCGCTGTACTTCAAAGTACATGCCTAAAAGTATGCTTGCAAAAGCGTTCATGCACAGCAAAGAGTGCCTTTTCGTTTCACTGCCCATCACTTAGACTTGTTCGTCCCGAACAACTACCGAGGCTCCGCCGGAGTAAGACGCCAGGCGCTCCAAATGGACTACTTTCAACCTGGCGTTTCTGTTGCCGCAGCGTTGAACCCTGTACACCACGTCATTAATCCTGGTCACGACCTTGTACGGTCCTTCCCATGACGTTTGAAGCTTTGGAGACAAACCTTTCCTGCGCTGCGGGTTGTAAAGCATTACCAGATCGCCTTCTTGGAACCCCGCTGTGTTAGCTCGTAGATCATATCTGGCTTTCATCTTGGATACGGTCCCTTATAAACTGGTGGATTTCTTCCAGCTCCGATCGCTTATTAACTGCGTAGTCAGTCTTAGCACCTTCCGTCGTGCTGACCACTCCGAACTTCAAGTCAGCAGGCAATCTCAGCTCTGTGCCGAACACTGCTCGGGCTGGAGTAAGTGCTGTCGTATCGTGCGGGGCTGACCTATACGCCATCAAGAACAGCGGAATATGCGTGTCCCAATCCTTTTGATTTCTGTCTACTACTTTCCGCAGATATTCCTCCAGCGTTCGATAAAATCGTTCCACCATGCCGTCGGACTAGGGATGCAAAGGACAGGTGCGAGTTTTCCTTATTCCTAGTAGCTCACACACTTCCTTTAATACCAGAGATTCGAAATTCCGGCCTTGATCCGAGTGCAACTCCAGTGGAACTCCAAATCTGGCCACCCAGTTGTTTACCAGCATTTCCGCAACCGTTGAGGCCTCCTGGTTAGGAATAGGATACACTTCGGGCCATTTGCTGAAATAGTCCATTACCACCAGCACATATTTGTTGCCTTGAGTGCTAAGTGGGAATGGCCCGGCGACGTCCATGGCAATTCGCTCAAAGGGCGCTCCCACGTTGTACTGCTGCATGCGGCCTCGAGATCTTCTTGTCGGCCCTTTCGCGGCTGAACATCGGTCGCAGCTTTTAATCCACTCGGCAACAGACTCCTGACATCCGACCCAGTAGAATCGTCTTTTTATTTTGGCGACGGTTTTGGTGATGCCTAGGTGCCCTCCACTGGAGTCGTTATGGTATGCCTCGATGACCTCGTTGATTCTGCATTTCGGCACTACCATTAGGGCGTTGCTGGTCCAACCATCCGCGCTCTCCCATTCGCGGTACAGGCATCCTTCCTTCAGCCGCAGACTTTTCCACTGTGCCCAGTAAGCCTTAGCGATTGGGCTTTCACCGGCCATCTCCTGCCAGTCTGGACGTGCGCCTTGCTCCTTGCCTTCGACGATTTTCGCAAGATCCGCATCCTCACGCTGGTCTTTTTGTAGCCTCTCCGCAGACCACTCTTCCTCTGGCATAACGCTTACCAACCGGACGTCCACTATCTGTTCTTTGCTTTCGGCTCGCGAGCATTGCCTGCATTCGACTTTGCACGGACGGCGGGACAAGGCATCGGCATTTCCATGGCTGCTACCCTTGCGATGCTCCACCGTGTAGTCGTAGCTCTGCAGTCGCTCAACCCACCGCGCCAACTGCCCTTCAGGATCTTTAAAGTTCAGGAGCCATCTCAATGCCGCATGATCTGTGCGCAGGCGAAACCTTTGTCCATACATATTTGCTGGAATCTTCTGGTGTTGACACGAGACAACTTTCCTTACCGCCACGCTTCGGTCATAGCCAGTGTGCAGGGGGAACTCAACGTTGGCATACCTCAGCACATTTTCTTTCAGATCTAGCGTAAAACCGTGCCTAATCATGAAATCCACGCCGATAATCACGTCGTCCATTATATCCGCGACGATGAACTCATGCTCCAGGCTGCTGGTGCCGATAGCAATTGTTTTTGTTACTTTTCATAATCGCTTCTCGAACATTCCGGAACTGATTTCATTACATCAGCCGCAGGACCTTTCAGCGCTAGTGCCAATCTCCGACCCTTCCTGATATCGGTCCACTGATTTTCCAAAGCAGCTAAGTCAAATTGCAGTTTAAATGTATCGAACGGCGTAGCACCATCATAAGTAGTTACTTCTGTTCGGGTGGCGAAACTTTCCGGAACCGGAGGCAAACATTCTCGTGGCTGTACTTGTCTAAGCCGCTCGTCGATTTTTCTGTTTACTGAATCCTCCAACTCGTTTGTTAAAGGAATCATCCAAGTCATTAACGCGTTTGTTCAGAGAATCATCCAGGCCGTCGACTCGTCTATCTAAGTGTTCCACTTGCGCTCCCAGGTGCTCCACCTTCACAGCAAGCTTGTTTGAGATTTCTTCCACTTTCTGCTTAAAGCGCGCAGAATTTTCCTGAAGTTTGGTTTGCATTCGCTCCGCTACTTCTCGGTTCGCCGATTCCATTTTCACTATTTCTTGATTCGTAGTTTCCAGTTTCGCTGCCATTTCTCGATTCGCCGTTTCCATTTTAGCTATTTCTAGATTTGTTGTTTCAACTTTTGCCGAAATTTCGAGATTCGCAGTTTCCAGCTTCGCTGCCATTTCTCGATTCGCCGTTTCCATTTGCGCCGACATGCCTTTGAGTGCAGCCATTAGTTGGCTCATGTCCAACGCTTGTATTGGCGCAGCCGCTGCAGCCGTACTTTGCATCGACGCAGCACCAGCAGGCGATTCCTCCACTTTGGCCGACGCCTCTAGCTCCTGCGTTCCGAACTCGTGCGCAGTCCAATCGACGCCTCGTGCCTCACACGCCTCTCGCAAGCGCAGCTGCAACTCCACTTTACCGCCAGCAGTCGGCAAATTCCAGGCGGCCAGCTCCTTTTTCAGCTGGTCCACCTTCAGCAGCTCGAGTTTAACTATGTCTGCGTTTTTATAATTTTATTTTACTTTCAGTAATACAATCCTGACTTCTGACACCAAATGTTACGAAATTCCACAGTTCGTTATCGACGGTTCGTTTTGATTGTATTTGAAAATAAAATAACTTCAATCATTCAGCGCAAAAGGCCAAAAACCAACAATCCTTTATTTACAGAATTTACACTTCGCTTGTATCTACACTTGTTACCACTTTGCTTGCTTAACACAGACTCGACTCATTGCGCTGCACACTGCTGCCTTTTATACCAATTTTCTTATCGCGCCGAAGTTTCTTGCAACTTCTAATTGGAAAGCGCCCGACCATTCTCGCACAGCCCATTTCTTCGAGAACCATTCTTGCCATATCGGACTATAATAATTTAATTAATTGATTGGCACGACAGCCCGCTTACGCGAGACTAAGGCCTAGCTTCCCGCAACCACCCGTGTTGTGCGTGTGAATTTTGTACGCGGGTGGAAGGGACCTACAGTTTTATGCCGGTTCCGAACGGCAGGTTGGGAGCTTTTTCATAGGCAATTTTTGCTCTCAGAGGTTTGCCATTTCCAGCTGAGAGGACAGCCACCGAAAGAGAAAACGAGTTTCCCGTTATTTTTTTTTAGGTGTTACTACATGCAGAATTCGATCTTGCGTCGCTCTGCATGCGACTCGTTGGACCGCGCACTAACCAACTGAGCCACGGCGGCTGCCGGACTATACCAAGTGAATTTATAACAGTTTTGCTGTACTTCAAAGTACATGCCTAAAAGTATGCTTGCAAAAGCGTTCATGCACAGCAAAGAGTGCCTTTTCGTTTCAATATATATGTTTCTTGTTTAAATTAGAATTGAATTTCAGGTGTTGTTAAATACACATTTTAATTTCGAAAAAAAACTTTTGAATTGTTTTTTAATAACGATGTTATTAAAGTTGCCTTTGAGAGCTTGGAAAAAATTGATACAATTTGCTTGAATATGGTACACTCCTAAGCTGATGTTCGATACGATAAACTTGGGCCCAAATTCCATCACTGTCTCACGCATATTCATATCCCTGCCGACTGCAAGCAGAGAGAGTTGCTTGCGTGGCTTCACCGTTGCTCTCTGGGTGTGGTGCTGCTGTAAAACCACTCTCACGTGGCTTTACTGAAAAATTTTTGAAGCGCCACTGATTTGTATGGACGTAAGACATCTTATAGTTTAATTGTCTTTGCCTGAACTGACTCAAGACGAATCCAACAAAGAAAACTTCATTGAAACCGGCCGGTCCGTTTGAGCGTGATTAGATATTGTTACGAATGCTAGTTCTAGTGGGCTGTTACGTATCACTGGATTGTGCAATTTGAAAATAAAACAAATTTAGTTATCCAAACGCAGTTAATAAAACCAACTATCACTTTATTTCACCAATTTCACTCTTTACTGTCTTTACACTTAATTATTTGCTTAATTGCTCCGTGTGGCACCTTCACTAGTCAAAATCAGACTGACTCGCTGCGCCGCACCCGGCTGCCTTTTATACCTGTCCGGCCATCGCGCAGATCGTTCTCGCACATTCCAGAGTGGACTAAAGGTTTCCATGATGATCGCGACCATCATTGCCAGGTTGGACTAAAAGTTTCCATTATCGCCGCCATCATTGCCAGGTTGGACTAAAAGTTTCCATTATCGCGGTCATCATTGCCAGATTGGGTTATGGCACGGCACGTGGCGGCAGGGTTGCTTTGCACCGCGACAGACTGGCTCATCGTTACACTGCCCACCACTTAGACTTGTTCGTCCCGAACAAGTGCCGAGGCTCCGCTGTGATGAGGCGCCAGGCGCTCCAAATGGACTACCTTCAGCTTAGCGCCTCTATTGTTGCAACGTTGAATCCGGTATACCACGTCGTTAATCCTAGTCACGACTTCGTAAGGTCCTTCCCATGACGCTTGAAGTTTTGGAGACAAACCTTTCCTCCGCTGCGGGTTGTAGAGCATTACCAAATCGCCTTCTTGAAACCCTGCTGAGTTGGCCCGTAGATCGTATCTGGCTTTCGCCTTATCGCTGACCAGTTTGGTGCGGCTCCTTATAAACTGGTGAATTTCCTCTAGTTCCGCCCGCTTATTGGCCACGTAGTCCGTCTTAGCGCCTCCCGTCGTGCTGACTACCCCGAACTTCAAGTCAGCGGGTAACCGCAACTCTGTGCCGAACACTGCTCGGGCTGGAGTGAGTGATGTCGTGTCGTGCGGGGCTGACCTATACGCCATCAGGAACAGGGGGATATGCGTGTCCCAATCCTTTTGATTCCTGCCTACCACTTTCCGCAGGTATTCCTCCAGTGTCCGGTTAAAGCGTTCCACCATGCCGTCGGACTGTGGGTGCAAAGGAGTGGCACGCGTTTTCTTTATCCCCAGCAGCCCACACACTTCCTTGAATACCGCAGACTCGAAATTCCGGCCTTGATCTGAGTGCAACTCCAACGGAACTCCGAACCGGGCTACCCAGTTGTTTACCAGCTTTTCCGAGATCGTGGTGGCCTCCTGGTTAGGAATAGGGTACACTTCGGGCCATTTGCTGAAGTAATCCATTACGACCAGCACATATTTGTTGCCTTGAGTGCTAGTTGGGAATGGGCCGGCGACGTCCATAGCAATCCGCTCGAAGGGCGCTCCCACGTTGTACTGCTGCATGCGGCCTCGAGATCTTCTTGTCGGCCCTTTCGCGGCTGAACATCGGTCGCAGCTCTTAATCCACTCGGCAACAGACTCCTGACATCCTACCCAGTAGAATCGTCTTTTTATTTTGGCGACGGTTTTGGTGATACCAAAGAATATGAAGTAATATAGAACGCGCATCTCATACAAGCAAACGCGTTGTATGCGGGTACTGCTGGTAGTACCCTCTGTTATTGACAGCAGAAATCTCTGTTACTAACAGCAGAAATCTCTGTAACTTCGGCGTAACATGTGAATTGAAGTCGCTTCTGTACTCATTCTTATTCTCGCTGCTGTTGCGCCACTTGATAAACATGACAATGAACGCTGCTTTTGTTGTCGCGGGGAATAGCATTATAATATTGGCAAACAAAAAAAAGTTAGCGGTATACTGTTTTTTGCGCTGTGCCGTGCAGGCGGGATAGCATTGATGTTGTTGGTAATTGTTGCGTCGCTATTTCTGCTTTCTTTTTTATAATCACAAGCAAATTACAATTAGAAAAAAAAATGCGTGAACTTGGTGTAGTAAAATATGGGTGCAAACATGTTGCACAAGAGCTTTTATAGTTATTTATTAAAAATATTATTGTAAGGTTTTATGTTTATTGTTTTACTTTCGTTTAAATTTATCTTTCATAAATAATAATTTTTAATAAGAATTTTTTTATTTGCCAACAATTATTTTCAATTTTCGTTCTTTCGAACTTCCTTTTTGCACAGCCCACATGCAGTGTTTTCGTAGAAGAACTAAAATAAGAAAATCTAAAATTTGGACTCTATGGTTACAGCAATCACCATGGAACCATTCAGGTGTAGCATTTTTACAAGATTGTAAAACGTGTGCTTTAATACCAATTTTTTCAGGTTCTGCTTCGAAGATTTTATGAAAAATTAAAATAAGTTTTATGCATACATTCATTAGGGAATTGGAAGGAGCAAAAAGATTACCAAAATCAGAAATTGACTGATAATTTTTGTGAAAAATAAAAATTTCACTTGGAGCAGTCAAAACTTCATCCCTTTTTCTCAATTCGTCACCGCATTTTTCACAATTTAATTTAGAAATGATTTTGTACGCTACGTATCCAACAAAATACCTCATGGAAACCAGCTCTAAGTTAATATCTTTCGGATTACAAAAGGTGTCACCTACAAAATACGCCTCGTGCATCTCACTACTTAGAACAAGATTTTCCAGGATTTCATTGTCATTATCATCGCCATTAGTCTGCAAAACATCCTCATTACAAGAAGCGCTTGAAATTAAATTAGTCATTGAATTGAATCTTGCGTCTCTTCACAATTGGTAGAGGAGCTAAACTTTATTATTTTAAAGGCTAATAACCTGGCTAAGATATTATTAAGTTCGGCTACAGAGGGGTTACAGTTATTACCTCCTTTTTGCCTTAACACAGCAAACGTATTCTCCAACTTGTCCTGGTTAAAGGCCTTTGCCATAATAAAAAACTTGTCCGAATTATCTTTTAATATTTCATCTACAAGTCGAAGGACCGATTTTAAGGATAGTTTCATGCCATCTAGGAAGAAAACTCGTTTTTTTTCATCAACAAATTTCACTTCCTCTAGATAATATAAAAATGTTTGAATAAATGTGTGCGATTCTTTCTTAATCTAAAGAGCAGATCGGTAGCAGTTATCTGCATACAAAGATCCACTATTCATGCAATCAAATATTTGATCAATTTTTGCTATAAAATCAGCTGTGGATAACGCTACCTCTTGTGAGATTTTTTTAAATCCACTTATGTCTGAAATTGTTCTGATAGCAGCTTCAACTGTTTTACTGAACACTTGCGTGGCAAATTTAGCACGCATTTTTTCAAATGAATTTGGAAATATGTGTTGTCTAGTCAATTTTGGACACATTTTGGTTTTACAATTTTCTTCCCTCTCCCAAAGCTCTTGAACTACTTTAAAGCTAACTAAACCATCAGGCGTTTTCAAGTCGCATTTAAGCCAACCATTTCGCAATGACTTGATTAAATGTGGGAAATCGAATATGCAATAAATTTTTTGATTTTGAAATTGAAAGTATGGTTTCTCTATACATACGCCTAAGTCGGAGAAACACTTTCTATTAGAAGACCCCTGATCACAAACCAAAACGTTCACTACTATACCAAAATTGCTTAAAATTTTAAGATTTTCTTTAATTATTTTGCACAAGGTATCTGCTGTTAATCCATTCCCTGACACAAAATAGTTTAAAATTGAACACCAACTCGAGAACATGGACTTCAACATAAATACACATACTTGCTTACCAATTTTTTTGTTCTTTCGAAGCCTGTGCTTTCAAATCAAATTAAATCTAGTTTTTGATTGTATCGTAATTCTCTACGTATTGCCATTTCGTCCATTAAAAGAACCATATTATTTTCATTTTCTTCCTTCAACTCTAAGCACATCTTTTTAATGAATTCAAAAGCCACATTGTTGATACCGGGCTGAAGGAACTTTATTGGAGCCCACCGATTTAAGGTGCTGATATGTGGCAAATTGAAATTTAACTTATCTCTTAGAAACGAATATGTTGATTGTGAAATATAAAAAATATTTTGCGCTAAATATTTCACTTCGTCAGAATATTCTTTTGGCCGGGTGCTAAGTAAAAGTTTACAAAATGTTTTGGATTCCAAGTTGATATATTTTAAAGAATCAATTGAATTTTTTAAAGTCTTTGAACAACAATTCTTGGATTTTAAAATAAAGCGCTTTTCTTTTCGCAATTTTTCGTTAATTTTTTTGAATTTTTTTAATAGGTCGCTGTATTTCTTTTTGTAATAATGGGTTATTTTGACTTTTTTTTCGCAATTACTGCATACTATGTCATCATAACGTGGTCGTTTCAATGAAGAATCTGGTTCTAAAAATTCTTCATCCGAAATCTCATGATCTTCGTCTAAGTTTAAGGTTGGAATCGCATCCTTTTTTAGAAACCTTTTTCCTACATAAGTACTGGAGAAATGATTTTCACAAATATACAGTTTTCGGTTATAGTCGTCATAAGATATATTGCATTTTTCGCGCCAAATTTGGCCAAACACGAAATCAGCAGCGGGGAATCTAAATAATCTAAGATTCTCGCATTGTCGTCTCGATTTTTTGCAACTGCGAACACAACATTGAATTCCAGACGTTGAGGAATTTCTATTTGTCTTTATATTTGTAGCCATATTGTAACAAGCCGAAACACAAAATAGAATTACATTGTTGGACAATGGCGTTAAAATACTTCTTAAAAAAATTCAAAATTGGTATCAACCACGTCAAAATATAAACAAATAATTTTACTTGGAATACGCCACGTAAAAATATTTGTAGAAATTTCAAATTAGATCAACCACGTCAAAAAAAAACCGCCGCAAAAGGTTCAAAATTGGTATCAACCACGTCAAAATATAAACAAATAATTTTACTTGGAATGCACCACGTAAAAATATTTGTAGAAATTTCAAATTGGATTCAACCACGTCAAAAAAAACCGCTGCAAAAGGTTCAAAATTGGTATCAACCACGTCAAAATATAAACAAATGATTTTACTGGGAACTCGCCACGTAAAAATATTTGTGAAAATTTCAAATTGGATTCAACCACGTCAAAAAAAAACCGCTGCAAAAGGTTCAAATTGGTATCAACCACGTCAAAATATAAACAAATGATTTTACTTGGAACTCGCCACGTAAAAATATTTGTGAAAATTTCAAATTGGATTCAACCACGTCTTAATATTTGCAGGTTTTAAAAATCAATCAAAGCGCAGCATTTGAGCAAACAGCAAAACCAAAAAAGTATACACACAATAAACGACAACAACAAAAACATTAGCGAATCCCGAGTCATCTTCGCTGAAAGGATGATGACGATGCTTTGGTTCGTTGTTTGCTCTTTGCTTGCGCTTCGGCAAACAAGATCAAGAAACATGCATGCAAAAAATGATTGAGCGAACACTACGCTGCAACAACCACCACTTCAAGTTACATGAGTGAAGCCGTTGCGAACAATAACATAGCTTTTTGCTGTTGTCCTACGCAAATCTAACAGAAAATGTTATGAACCTAACATTTTCAAATGCCTACGCTTCGCTCTTCCCGCTCGCATCATAGCAACCGAAAACACTTTTGTGCCGCTGGTCCTTTTGTAGCCTCTCCGCCGACCACTCTTCCTCTGGCATAACGCTTACCAACCGGACGTCCACTATCTGTTCTTTGCTTTCGGGTCGCGAGCACTGCCTGCATTCGACTTTGCACGGACGCACAGTGATTCGTTCCACAGACAAAATTCAAAAAATTTATAGTCTCAGAATTTAATGATTTTCATGTCATTTGAAAGGTAAAACTCCAACTAAGAAAACCACAAAAAATCTGTGCAAAAAATTAATTAGTGTGTGTGCAAAAGCGGCTCAAAATTGAAACTTTTTTTACAAAAAAATGTAAACACATCTTTTCTGTTTTTTAGTCTATTGAGGAAAAAAAATTGTAAAAATACATGGTTACCAAGAAGTTGCTGAAACTTTTAATATAGATTAAGAAATGATGTGCCCATTTTCGCTTTTAATGTTATCTGAAACATTTGCAAAGCTGAGGCTTTTACATCACTTTTAAATCAAAATATTTTGCCAAATTAAAAATCTGAAAATTGGCAAAACTTAGAGGGAAATATCTACAAAGTATGTGAAAGTATGTTCCTGGATTTGTTTTTATTTTAAGAAGCATTCTTTCTTTTTCGGATAATGTAATTATATTCTCCGATATCTTCCGATCTCAGAAACTAATTCAATTTGAAAAGTGGTCTAAACACCTATTTTTCGACAACATTTCTTTTTCTCATGCCTAAAAGTATGCAATCAGTATGCAAAATTGAGAAAACGGCAAAAATGCAAAACATACGTCTATTATTATCGTTTTTATTGCAAAACTAAAGGGTCCTGAGACAATTTCTGTTACTCCTTGCAATAATCAATGTTGATGTTACCGACTAAATGTAAAATCTGAAAAATCTAGCCAACACACTTGGTGCTATAGCTCTCCAAAAGTGACGAAATTTGAAAATTTAAGACTCTGCAGCCAAACTACAAAAGTTTAAGAAAAACAAATTAGAGATTTCAATTCAGCAGACCATGATTAGTATGCCAAATTTTATGAGGAACGGACCACTCCTTCTAATTTTGTCCCGCGGTTGTATGGAGTCGAATCACTGTGGGACGGCGTGACAAGGCATCGGCATTCCCATGGCTACTGCCCTTGCGATGCTCTATCGTGTAGTCGTAGCTCTGCAGTCGCTCGATCCACCGCGCCAATTGCCCTTCAGGATCCTTAAAGTTCAGGAGCCATCTCAATGCCGTATGATCTGTGCGCAGGCGAAACCTGTGTCCATACAGATATTTGTGGAATGTGTTTTACGCAGTCCAATACGGCCAGCAGTTCTCTCCATGTCACACAGTAGTTGCGTTGCGGTTTCGATAGAACCCTACTGTAGTACGCTATCACTTGTTCCTGGCCGTCTATTATCTGTGATAGCACACCGCCAATACTATTCCCGCTTGCATCTGTATCCAGCATAAAGATCTCCCCAGGCACGGGGAAGGCCAGAATTGGAGCACTGCACAGTTTTTCCTTCAGACGTGCAAAAGCCTGTTCCTGCTCCTCGTTCCACTCGAAAGCTTGGCTCTTTTTCGTCAGTTTGTACAAGCTGCTGGCTATGTTCGCGAATCCCGGAACAAATCGGCGGTAGTATGTGCACAGTAGGCATCGCAATCCCGGGATCCCGGGATCCCGGACTTTTTCCAGTCCCGAAAATCCCGGGATTCAAATTCTTTTATCCCGGGATTTTCGGGATTGCAAAAGATGCTTCAAAGTTCAAATGAAATAAATTTTAAGGCACAAAAACCCAATTCCTTATTTGAGGGAGAAGGGAGGGGATAGAGTGCGTCTTTTGCAAAAGGCTTATGATTATTTACTAAGCATTCAACCAACAAGTGTTGAATCTGAAGGATGTTTCTCTTCAGCAGGGTTCATTTGAAATAAATTTCGCTCTAGATAAGAGAACAAAACACTTAATGCCTTTGTATTTTTAAGATCTCAGTTTTTAGTTAATCAAAACGCTTAACTTTTTTATCGAAATAATCGAAGTAAAACTAAAAGCACAAACAAATTAACTATTTTATTTTTTTTATCAAATATGCATATATATGCACTTTATGATACATCGGTTGCAAAGTAATAAGTTATGTTTAAGTGTCATTTTTGGATAAAACAAAATGCTATGAAACTGAAGTTAAATGTCAAATGAAAAACTTTTAAGTTAACTCTTCAATTCCCAGTGTCACCTGTAGGTGACAGATGCTTAATATTTGTTTTCCTACCACATAGGTTTTTATTTTAAAATTCTAACACTTGTATAGCAAAGTCAATTAGTAGTACTTGTTTATTTAATTTTCCTACCAACACTAGCGATACGTCATTTGTAAAATTTATTCATTTGTTTCACGCGTAATTAAAGCAGTGCGAGTTTGTGTGGTTTCTTTCAATATAAAAATGAGGGTAGTTTAAACATTTTTTATGTATTTTTTTGTCTTATCCAAACGTATCTAAGCTCTTTTATTTAAAAAGAAAATTTTCTTTTTCACTATTTTGGACATGGGAATTGAAGGGTTAAACAAAATGTGATTAAATTCAAGATAAAAAATCTTGAAACTACCCAAATGTGATTAAAATGTGTCCATTTTTATGATAAATATATTATAAACAAGTATTTATGCAATTCGGGAAAATTGTTTTATTAACAAATTTGTTATATGAATCCCGGGATTAAATCCCGGGATCCCGGGATTTGACTTTTCAATCCCGAAAATCCCGGGATCGCAAAATGGCAAAAAATTGCGATCCCTAGTGCACAGGCCCAGGAAACTGCGGAGTTCGTGTAGATTGCGTGGCCGGGGCCACTCCTTCACCGCCGTAATTTTGCCTTCATCCGTATGTACTCCGCGGGCAGAAACCGTATGACACAGATAATTGACCTCCTTTTGGAACAGCGAGCACTTCTTTGGGTTGAGTTTAAGCCCAACTTCTCGTATCCGCTCGAATACCTCATTTAGCTATCCCAGGTGGTCGTCGAAGTATTTACCCATCACGATTATGTCGTCGAGGTACACCAGACACGTCCGCCAATGCAGCCCGTTTAGCACAAGTTCCATTAGCCGCTCGAATGTTGCTGGTGCGTTGCAGAGTCGAAATGGCATGACGGTGAACTGCCACAAACCATCGCCAACACTGAAAGCCGTTTTATCCTTGTCCTTGTCTGCAAGCTCTACCTGTCAATAGCCGCTGCGTAAGTCGAGCGTAGAGAACCACTGTGTGCCTGACAGTGTGTCCAGGGTGTCATCGATCCGAGGTAGTGGATAACTGTCCTTCTTGGTCACATCATTGAGCTTCCGATAGTCCACACAAAATCGGGTACTGCCGTCCTTTTTCTTGACTAGCACGACCGGCGAGCACCAAGGGCCCGAAGAAGGCTCTTTTTTGACCTTTTCTTTCCGCATGTTTTCGATCAAATTTGTGACCTCTTCCCTCTTGGCCAGAGGAACTCGTCTTGGCGGTTGGCGAATCGGATTGCACTTCCGGTGTCGATGTTGTGCTTCAGTATGGCTGTTATTCCGCCTGCTTCTGCCGCAAATATTCACCCATAGTGCTGCAGGAAAGACCTCACCTTCTGTTTCTGCTTGACCGTCAACTCGCTGCTCCACTGGTTCTCTTGCGGTATGACGTCCATGTTAAAACCGCTCTTCTTATTACCTCCAGGTGGGCTACTCTCACAATTGACCACTGCTACAGCTTCCTTACACTCGCCAATTACCTCGTCTTTCCCGACATATCTGGGTGCATTCAGGGGGTTCAGTATTCGGACTGGTATTCTGCCATTCTTAGGTTCCACTAATGTACGTGCGATGATGATGTGTTCGTGTCCTTGTTTCGGTGCTTCTACTACCCACAACCGACTCGTCCCATCGTGCTCGTCCACCTTTGCCCACACAATCGCCTCAGAATTCGCTGGTATCCTCCGGTGTTGACACGATACAACCTTCCTTACCGCCACGCTTCGCTCATAGTTGGAGTGCATGTACATGTTCTTTAGGTCCAGCGTAAAACCGTGCCTAAGCATGAAATCCACGCCGATAATCACGTCGTCCATTATATCCGCGACGATGAACTCATGTTCCAAGCTGCTAGTGCCGATAGCAATTGTTTTTGTTACTTTTCCTCTTACCGGCGCACGCTCGCCAGGCGATTGCGATCGAGAACGGGAACGCCTCTTTCGTTGGCGGCAGTCTCGTGATATGTGGCCCTGCTTGCCACATACCCAGCAAACCACTTCAGAGGAGACCACCCGTGGCCTGTCCGGTATCTCAGAGCTTATGGCCTGGATCGGAATGTCGTTGTCCGCCTGAATCTGGCGTATCCTTGCAGGTGCATACCGAGTGCTCCCAATCCATGCCGCTTTATATGTCATCGCGCCGGTCACTGCTCCTTAAACGTCGGCTTGCCCATCATCAACGCACTGCGACGTGTCCCCGGATCATGAAGACCTTCAATAAATACCTCAATCTTCATCCTCTCGAGATCATCAGCACCTAATTTTGGGTAGCACAGCTGCACGAGCCGCTCAATGTCTGCTGCATATGTCTGCAGCGCCTCGTTGGCTCTTTGCTTGCGGTTCTTCAGCTCAGCTCACAGTAGTATAGCGTATGGTTGTGCTCGTCGCTATACTTCGCTGCCAACGCTCTCATGATGGCACCGTAATCACTTCTTAAACATTCTGGAACTGATTTGATTGCCTCAGCCGCAGGACCTTTCAGCTCCGCAGGACCTCCGACCTTTCCTGATATCTGTCCACTGATTTTCCAAAGCAGCCAAGTCGAATTGCAATTTAAATGTATCGAACGGCGCAGCACCATCATAAGTAGGCACTTCTGTTCTGGCAGCAAAACCGTCCTGAACCGGTGGCAAATATTCTCGTGGCTGTAGCTCTCGGCCGTTCGTCTATCTTTCTGTGCATCGAATCTTCCAGACTGTCAACTCGTTTGTTCAAGGACTCATCCAGGTTGTCACCTCGTCTGTTCAGGGATTCACCCATTTCGTCAACTCGTTTGTCCCAATTGTCCATTCGCATCTCGAGATGCTCAACTTTCACGTTCAGCCTATTGGAAATTTCCTCCACCTTCTGCTCTATGCGCGCCGAATTTTCCGCCTTTTCTCGATTTGTAGTTTCCCGTTTCGCTGCAATTTGCGCCGACATTTCACGATTGGAAGTCTCGAACATGCCTTTGACATTCTCGATTTTCGCAGACGTTTCCTGAAACATGCCTTTCATTGCAACTATAAGCTGGCTCATGTCCATTGCTTGTGGTGGCGCAGCCGTTGCAGCCGTACTTTGCATCGACGCCGCACCCGCAGGCAATTCCTCCATTTTGGCCGACGCCTCTAGCTCCTGCGTTCCGAACTCGTGCGCAGTCCAATCGATGCCTCGTGCCTCACACGCCTCTCGCAAGCGCAGCTGCAACTCCACTTTACTGCCAGCAGTCGGCAAATTCCAGGCAGCCAGATCCTTCTCCAGCTGGTCCACCTTCTGCAACTCGAGTTTAACCATGTCTGCTTTTTTATAGTTTTATTTATTTTTTTTTGTTTATTTTGTTTTGTTTTTTTTTCAGTCACACAATCCCACTTCTGACACCAAATGTTACGAATGCTAGTTCTAGTGGGCTGTTACGTATCACTGGATTGTGCAATTTGAAAATAAAACAACTTTAGTTATCCAAACGCAGTCAATAAAAACCAACTATCACGTTATTTCACCAATTTCACACTTTACTGTCTTTACACTTAATTATTTGCTTAATTGCTCCGTGTGGCACCTTCACTAGTCAAAATCAGACTGACTCGCTGCGCCGCACCCGGCTGCCTTTTATACCTGTCTGGCCATAGCGCAGATCGTTCTCGCACATTCCGGAGTGGACTAAAGGTTTCCATGATGATCGCAGCCATCATTGCCAGGTTGGACTAACAGTTTCCATTATCGCGGCCATCATTGCCAGCTTGGACTAAAAGTTTCCATTATTGCGGCCATCATTGCCAGGTTGGACTAAAAGTTTCCATTATCGCAGTTATCATTGCCAGGTTGGACTAAAAGTTTCCATTATCGCAGTCATCATTGCCAGGTTGAATTATTGCACGGCGCGTAGCGACAGGGTTGCTTTGCACAGCGACAGCCTGTCTTATCGTTACAATATTCTCGATCAAATTTGGAAAAAAGGTCCAAATATAGACTTTTCGAGTATCGGTAGATCGAACAACTTTTAAGACAAAACAAACATTTTTTATTTTTATTATCAGGTGTACAACTTTGCTTCCGCCGTTTTTTTCCAAAATTAAAAGCTTTATTGCGAAAAAGTGCTTACAAATGTATTATTCAAAGTATTGTCCGTCGCTAGCGACAACTTTCTCCCATCTTTCCGGCAATTTTCGGATCCCGGCTCGAAAAAAGGAGTCCTCTTTTGACGCTATCCATGAAGCAATCCATTTTTCCAATTCTTCGAAGGATTGAAAATGTTGATCTGCCAGGCCGTGTGCCATCGAACGGAATAGGTGGAAGTCAGAAGGGGCGACATCTGGGGAATACGGCGGGTGGGGCAAGACTTCCCATTTCAGCGTTTCCAGGTACTTTTTGACCACTTATGCTCGATGTCCCGCGGTTTCAACTCGTACGGCACCCAGTTTCCTTCTTTCTGAATCATGCCCAGGGCCTTGAGACGTTTTGAAATGGCTTGCTGACTCACTCCCAACGATTCGGCAAGCTCTTCTTGGGTTTGGCACGAATCTTCATCAAGCAATGCTTCTAGTTGTTCATCTTTGAAGGTTTTTTCTCTTCCACCACCATGTTTGTCTTCGACATCGAAATCACCATTTTTAAAACGTTGAAACCACTCCCGACACGTTCTTTCACTCAGAGCAGCATCACCGTAAGTTTCTGAGAGCATTCGATGCGCTTCAGCTGCATTTTTTTTCGAATTGTAACAGAAAAGTAAAACTTCCCGCAAATGGCGAGAATTGGGAACATAAACGGACATTTTCGAGCGTGAATAATACGAAAACAAGAACAACTGTCACTGAAACGGCGATGACAATTCGTTAGGCACTGTCCACACTCACTTTAAAGGCATTACCATCTATGTATTTCAACCAGCCTCAGCCGGTAGAGCCACCTATCGGAAAACGGCGGAAGCAAAGTTGTACACCTGATATATTGTTACGAATACTAGTTCTAGTGGGCTGTTACGTATCACTGGATTGTGCAATTTGTAAATAAAACAACTTTGTTTATTCGAACGCAGCCAATTAAAATCCTACAGTCACTTTATTATTCACAGTTTACACTTTACTGTTCGTACACTTAAGTATTTGCTTAATTATTCCGTGTGGCAACTTCACTAGTCAAAACCAGACTGACTCGCTGCGCCGCATCCGGCTGCCTTTTATACCCGTCCGGTCATCGCGCAGATCGTTCTCGCACATTCCCGATTGGACTAAAGGTTTCCCTGATGATCGCGACCATCGTTGCCAGATTGGACTAAACGTTATTATCGCGGCCGTCGTTGCCAGATTGAATTATAGCACGGTGCGTAGCGGCAGGGTTGCTTTGCACAGCGACAGACTGTCTTATCGTCACAATATTACCAATTATCTTACCTTTTAGAAAAAACCAAAAAGTTACCGATTGGTTGCTTCACTTACATACAAATCAATCTTAACCCTTTCCGACATGAAAATAAACCGGGCTGTATGAGTTGTATGCGCTGTAGCCCAATATATTGCACATTGTGACTGAAAGGGTTAAAGATGACAAAAAAACAAAAAATACACATTTTTCTCGATCTCGAATAATTGTCAACTTTGAGCGGCTCTACCTCTCAAACTACTAATCCGAATTTAATGAAAGTTTTATTTTCTGTCACTGTAACCCTGGACAATTTTCAATAAGATTGCACGCATTCATTTTATCAAACGCTTTCATGAAAGTTTTGATTTTTGCAACGTTTTGCCGGCAGCTGAGCCATAGTGCGCAGGCTTATTCATTTCTCAGGACACGACAACTCCTACAATTTTACTATCTCCACACTTAGTACTCAGTACCAAAGTCTTCCCCCTGTACTGTACCCCGGCTGCCTTTTATACTTGTTTGTTTGTCGCCCAGATCGTCCTCGCCCATTCTAATTGGTCAAAAAATGTACAGTATCATCGCGCGGCCTCTTTGCGAATGTTTTAGCGAAATTATCATGCCCCTAAAGGCATACCAAGTATGCCGATTTTCCTTCCTTTCCAGTGCCTTGCACAGAGGCAGCAAGCAGTATCGTCACAATATTTCTTATCTCCTAGTAGATATACAGTGACGGACAATAGTATTGACACAGCTACGATTGTTCAATAAAACAGCAAATTTCAGGTAAACAAATAATAATATGGTAACGAAAATCCAAGTTTGTTTTCCAAGGTTCGTTTTGATTGTGTTTGAAAATAAAACAACTTCAATTATTCAGCGCAAAACGCAGTCAGAAACTAGGTTAGGTTAGGTTGCAGTGGCTGAAGGCCCATTGTGATACCACATATTTCACCCGTTTTTGAACTGTGTATGCAACACTGTTTTGCCAACATATGTTACAGCACACATTTCAAGCGGATGGGGAAGGGACCTACAGTTTAACGCCGAATCCGAAAGGCGATTGGCAGTTTTTCGATTCCAATGTGCGATTCTTGTAAGTCTCATTCCCTTTATGTGGATAGCGATAGAATTAGATGAGTTGTTCACCAGCCCGAGCCAGGAGTCGAACCTGGAGCCTTTGGTATGAGAAGCCAGCGCGCTACCTGCTTGACTATCGAGGCCGGCCGAGGAGGCCGAGGTCAGAAACTAACTATCACTTTATTTACAGCTTTACAATTCGCTTGTATCTACACTTGTTACCACTTTGCTTGCTTAACACAGACTCGACCCCTTGCGCTGCACACTGCTGCTTTTATACTAGTTTTCGTATCGCGCCGAAGTTTCTTGCACATTCCAGTTTTACTTTCTATCTCGATTGTTCTAGCAAAGCTCATCACCTTTCGCGAACCATCCTTGCCATATCGGACTATACCAAGAGAATTATACAAAATTTGCCGTACTTCAAAGTGCATGCCTAGAAGTATGCTTGCAAAAGCATTCGTGCATAGAAAAGCATTCAGCACAGAGTGCCTTATCGTTTCACTGCCCTTCACTTAGACTTGTTCGTCCCGAACAACTACCGAGGCTCCGCCGTAGTAAGACGCCAGGAGCTCCAAATGGACTACTTTCAACCTGGCGTTTCCGTTGCCGCAGCGTTGAACCCTGTACACCACGTCATTAATCCTGGTCACGACCTTGTACGGTCCTTCCCATGACGTTTGAAGATTTGGATACAAACCTTTCCTCCGCTGCGGGTTGTAAAGCATTACCAGATCGCCTTCTTGGAACCCCGCTTTGTTAGCTAGCAGATCATATCTGGCTTTCATCTTATCGCTGACCAGTTGGATACGGTCCCTTATAAACTTGTGGATTTCTTCCAGCTCCGACCGCTTATTGACTGCGTAATCAGTCTTAGCGCCTTCCGTCGGGGCTACCACTCCGAACTTCAAGTCAGCAGGCAATCTCAGCTCCGTGCCGAACACTGCCCGGGCTGGAGCGAGTGATGTCATATCGTGCGGGGCTAACCTATACACCCCCAAGACAGCGGAATATGCGTGTCCCAATCCTTTTGATTCCTGCCTACTACTTTCCGCAGATATTTTTCCAGCGTCCGATAAAATCGTTCCACCATGCCGTCGGACTGGGGATGCGAAGGACAGATGAGGCGAGTTTTCCTTATTCCTAATAGCTCACACACTTCCTTCAATACCAGACACTCGAAATTCCGGCCTTGATCCGAGTGGAACTCCAGCGGAACTCCGAATGTGGCCATCCAGTTGTTTACCGCGACCATGGTGACCTCCTGGTTAGGATCAGGATACACTTCGGGCCATTTGCTAAAATAGTCCATTACCACCAGCACATATTTGTTGCCTTGAGTGCTAAGTGGGAATGGCCCGGCGACGTCCATGGCAATTTGCTCTAAGGGCGCTCAGACGTTGTACTGCTGCATGCGGCCCCGAGATCTTCTTGTCTGCCCTTTCCCAGCCGAACATCGATCACAGCTCTTAATCCAATCGGCGACAGACTCCTGGCATCCTACCCAGTAGAATCGTCTTTTTATTTTGGCGACAGTTTTTGTGATGCCTAGGTGCCCTCCACTGGAGTCGTTATGGTATGCCTCGATCACCTCGTTGATCCTGCATCTCGGGACTACAATTAGGGAATTGCTGGTCCACTCTCCCACTCGCGATATAGGGAGCCATCAGACAGCCGCAGACTTTGCCACTGTGCCCAGTAAGCCTTCGCGATCGGGCTTTCACCGGCCATCTCCTGCCGTCTGGACGTGCGCCCTGCTCTTTGCCTTCAATGGTTTTTTTAAGATCCGTATCCTTGTGCTGGTCCTTTTGTATCCTCTCCGCAGACCACTCTTCCTCTGGCATAACGCTGACCATTCGGACGTCCACTATCTGCTCTTTGCTTTTGGCTCGTGAACAATGCCTGCATTCGGTTTTGCACGGACGGCGTGAAAAGGTGTCGGCATTTCCATGGCTGCTGTTGCGATGCTCTACCGTGTAGTCATAGCTCTGCAGCCGCTCGATCCACCGCGCTAACTGGCCTTCCGGATCTTTGAAGTTCAGGAGCCATTTCAATGCCGCATGATCTGTGCGCAGGCGAAACCTTTGTCCATACAGGTATTTGTGGAAGTGTTTCACACATTCCAATACTGCGAGCAACTCTCTTCGTGTCACACAGTAGTGGCGTTCAGGCTTTGACAAAATTTTGCTGTAGTATGCTATCACTTATTCTTGGCCATTTATTATCTATGATAGCACACCACCAATACTATGCCCACTTGCATCTGTATCAAGCACAAACATCTCTCCAGGCACGGGGAAGGCCAGAATTGGAGCAGTGCACAGTTTTTGCTTCAGTCGTGCAAAAGCCTGCTCCTGCTCTTCGCCCCACGCGAAGGCTTGATTCTTTTTCGTCAGTTTGTGCAATCTGCCGGCTATGTTTCAGGAACGAATCTTCGGTAGTATGTGCACAGGCCCAGGAAACTGCTGAGTTCATGTAGATTGCGTGGTCGGGGCCACTCCTTCACCGCCGTAATTTTGCCTTCATCCGTATGTACTCCGCGGGCAGAAACCGTATGACACAGATACTTGACCTCCTTTTGGAACAGCGAGCACTTCTTTGGGTTGAGTTTAAGCCCAGCTTCTCGTATCCGCTCGAATACCTCATTTAGCTTTCCCAGGTGGTCGTCGAAGTATTCACCCATCACGATTATGTCGTCGAGGTACACCAGACACGTCCGCCAATGCAGCCCTTTTAGCCGCTCGAATGTTGCTGATGCGCTGCAGAGTCCAAACGCCATGACGATGAACGGCCATAAACCATCGCCAACACTAAAAGCCGTTT
Organism: Melieria omissa; assembly: GCA_963971225.1. Lineage (NCBI taxonomy): Eukaryota > Metazoa > Arthropoda > Insecta > Diptera > Ulidiidae > Melieria > Melieria omissa. The sequence goes on along the minus strand of OZ020269.1, from coordinate 47,498,408 downwards.
TCTCCTTGTCCTTGTCTGCAAGCTCCACCTGCCAATAGCCGTTGCGTAAGTCGAGCGTGGAAAACCACTGTGTGCCTGACAGTGTGTCCAGGGTGTCATCGATCCGAGGTAGTGGATAGCTATCCTTCTTGGTCACGTCATTGAGCTTCCGATAGTCCACACAAAATCGGGTACTGCCATCCTTTTTCTTGACTAAGACGAGCGGTGAACACCAAGGGCCTGACGAAGGCTCTATGACCTTTTCTTTATGCATGTTTTTACCGATTAAAGTTGCGACCTCTTCCCTCTTGGCCAGAGGAACTCGTCTTGGCGGTTGGCGGATTGGTTTCGCACCTCCGGTGTCGATGTTGTGTTTCACTATGGATTTTCTTCCGCCCGCTTCCGTTGCAAATATTGACCCATAGTGCTGCAGAAGTGACCGTGCCTTCTGTTTCTGCTCGGCTGTCAATTCCACTGGTTCTGCGGTATGGCGTCCATGTTAGAACCGCTTTTCTTACTTCCTCCGGGTAGACTGCTTTCGCAATTAACAACTGCTTCAGCCTCTCTAACACTTCGTTCAATAATGTGTGTGACTGACACATAGATGGCGGCACTAATACTAAATCAATATTTTTTTTCGAAATTGTGAACCTTTTTAGGCTTACTGTCAAAATTATATGTCAATCCGACCATTCGTTTACAAGTTACAGTGCTTTAAGTGACACTACTTTTGAGTTTTCAAAAAAAATGAATTCAAAGCAATTCCGTGTGCTGATTTATCATTGTTTTTTAATGAAAAAAAATACTGTTCAATGCCAGGAATGGCTTGAAAAGCATTATTCGGACTCTGCTCCATCAAAAAGAACCATTTGTTATTGGTATGCCGAATTCAAACGTGGTCGTACAGACACCGATGACATTCCATCTACTGGACGGCCAAATGACGCTGTTATTCCGGAAAACGTTGAAAAAACACTGAAAATCATTATGTCCGACCGTAAAGTGAAAGTGGGGGAGATTGCTGACATTCTAAAGATATCAGCAGGCAGTGTACACACCATAATACACGAACATTTGGTTATGAAAAAGGTGTTTTCGAAATGGGTGCCGCGTTTGCTCACACCGGAGCAAAAACAACAACGAATCGATGATTCAAAGAGCTGTTTGGACATGTTTACGCGCAACAAGTCGGAGTTTTTGCGTCGGTACATCACAATGGATGAAACATGGATCCACCATTTCACTCCAGAGTCAAATCGGCAGTCTGCTGAGTGGCATGCAACCGGTGAAAGCCGCCCAAAGCGTCCAAAGGCACAAACATCGGCTGGCAAGGTTATGGCGTCAGTATTTTGGGATGTGCACGGAATAATATTCATCGACTATCTTGAGAAAGGTAAAACAATCAATAGCGACTATTATATAGCGTTGTTGGAACGTTTGAAAGAAGAAATCGCGATTAAGCGGCCCCATATGAAGAAGAAAAAAGTGTTGTTTCACCAAGACAATGCACCGTGTCACAAGTCGATGAAAACGATGGCAAAAATGCATGAATTGGGCTTCGAATTGCTTCCTCATCCCCCGTATTCTCCAGATCTGGCCACCAGCGACTACTGGCTCTTCGCAGACCTCAAAAAGATGCTCCGTGGTAAGAGATTTGGCTCAAATGATGAAGTAATCGCCGAAACTAACGCCTATTTTGAAGGCAAAGAAAAATTGTTCTACAAAGGCGGTATCGAAAGATTGGAAAAGCGTTGGAATGATTGTATCTCCCTAAAAGGGGACTATGTTGATGAATAAAAACGAATTTTGGCAAAAAAAATGTGTTCTAATTAGTTAGTCACACACATTATTGAACGAAGTGTTACACTCGCCAATGACCGCATTTTTTCCGACATATCTGGGTGTGTTCAGTGGGTTGAGTATGGCTGTCTTCTTAAACATCCCTATGCTAAGCAGTGATGCTCTATCACTACTGTCGTGATGCCAGTTAGGTATGCAGTCGTGATATATTGCATACATTTATGTTTTGCACTGCTTTGTTTACGAATGGTTCTGATGCAAGCAAATGCTGCAAAATGGATGCACAGCAAATGCGAAAATTAACTGCGAAACAATATTAATATTGCAAACTTTCAATACTATTTTGAGTAATACGTGAGTATGCGTCGAGCATTTGGCATTTTAAAAAATAAATTTAGAATCTTAAGTTCCATTGATGTAAAAAACATGAAACTAGTTAAGCGTATAATAATATCTTGTATGATTCTTCATAATATAATAACAAGCTCCGAAGCTCTTGAAGAATTGCGATGCCGATGCAATCGATTGATCATTGGATGCTTTCACGAACACGATGAATTGTAACACTGTTGCATTTTTTGTTTACGAACATGATGCTTTGTACTGTTGCAAAGCAACTGATGTTTAAGAGGACAGCCTATCCTGACTGGTATTTTGCTATTTTTGGATTCCACTAATGTACGTCCGATGCTGTCGTATCCTTGTTTTGGCGCTTCTACAACGCACATCCGACTTGTCCCATCGTCCTCGTTCACCTTTGACCACACAATCGCCTCTGGTGTTGACACGACACCTTTCCTTGATAGACAACTTTACTTACCACCACGTTTCGCTCATAGCCAGTGTGCAGGGGGAATTCAACGTTGGCATACCTCAGCACATTTTCTTTCAGGTCTAGCGTAAAACCGTGCCTAATCATGAAATCCACGCCGATAATCACGTGGTTCATTATATCCGCGACGATGAACTCATGTTCCAGGCTGCTGGTGTCGATAGCAATTGTTTTTGTTACTTTTCCTCTTACCGGCTCACGCTCGCCAGTCGCAGTCCTCACTTGTATGCCATGTAGTGGTTCCCAGTACTTCAGAAGCTTCCTTTTTATGATCGAATATGACGCTCCAGTATCCAGTGTCAACACGAACAACTTTCCATTTATCTTTCCTTCAATCGTCAAGCTGCTGGGTTGTCGTTTCAACTGCGAGACAAGGACGGTGGGGCAGCAGGATCAGCTCTCGCCCCTTTGGGCTGACCCGTTTGAGTTTAACGGCTCCTCGTCCTCAGCCCTGCGCTTGTTGGCTGAGCCTCGATTGTCAGTATTCCTCTTTTCAGGTGACTGCGATCGAGAACGGGAACGCCTCTTTCGTTGGCGGCAGTCTCGTGCTATGTGACCCTGCTTGCCACATGTCCAGCAAACAACATAAGGGGAGACAACCCGTTGCCTGCCCGGTGTCTCAGAGCTTATGGTCTGGATCGAAATGTCGTTGTCCGTCTGGATTTGGCGTATCCTTGCCGTTGCATACCGAGTATCTCCAACCCATGTCACCTCATATGTCATCGCGCTGGCCACCGTTTCCTTAAATGTCGGCTTGCCCATCATCAACGCACTGCGGCGTGTCTCGGGATCATGAAGACCCTCAATGAACGACTCAATCTTCATCTTGTCGAGGTTATCAGCGCCGAACTTCGGGTAGCATAACTGTACGAGCCGCTCAATGTCTGGTGCATATGTCTGCAGCGCCTCGCTGGCTCTTTACCTGCGGTTCTTCAGCTCACAATAGTACAGCGTATGGTTGTGCTCGTTGCTGTACTTCGCTGCCAACGCTCTCATGACGGCCTCATAATCACTTCTCGAACATTCCGGAACTGACTTCATTACCTCAGCCGCAGGACCTTTCAGCGCTAGTGCCAATCTCCGACCCTTCCTGATATCGGTCCACTGATTTTCCAAAGCAGCTAAGTCGAATTGCAGTTTGAATGTATCGAACGGCGTAGCACCATCATAAGCAGGCACTTCTGTTCGGGTGGCGAAACTTTCCGGAACCGGTGGCAAACATTCTCGTGGCTGTACCTCTCTAAGCCGCTCGTCGATTTTTCTGTTTATCAAATCCTCCAGACTGTCAACTCGTTTGTCTAAATGTGCTACACGCGTCTCCAGGTGCTCAACTTTCACATTAATCCTGTCCGAAATCTCTTCCACTTTCTGCTCCAAGCGTGCAGAATTTTCCTGAAGCTTGCTGGACAACTCGCGAATCGCATTTTCAAATTTTTCCGCATTTTTCTGGAGTTCTTTTCCCATTCGCTCTGCTAATTGCGCCGATATTTCATGGGTCGCCGTTTCCATTCTTGCCATTTCTTGATTCGTCGTTTCGATTTTTGCCGAAAGTTCCTGAATCTTGGTTTCCAGTTTCGCTGCCATTTGCGCCGACAGTTCGCGATTTTCATTTTCCATTTTGGCTGTCATTTCACGGTTGGAAGTCTCAAACATGCCTTTAAGTGCAACCATTAACTGGCTCATGTCCAATGCTTGTACATGCTTGTCCCCTTGTCCTCCACTTTGGCCGACGCTTCTACCTCTTGGGTTCCGAACTCAAGCGCAGTTGCAACTCCACCTTTCCGCCAGCAGTCGGCAAATTCCAGGTAGCCAGCTCCTTCTTCAGCTGGTCCACCTTCAGCAGCTCGAGTTTAACCATGTCTGCGTTTTTATAATTTTATTTATTTATTTTTTGTTTATCTTCAGTAACATAATCCGAACTTCTGACACCAAATGTTACGAAAATCCCAAGTTTTCCAAGGCTCGTTTTGATTGTATTTGAAAATAAAACAACTTCAATTATTCAGCGCAAAACGCAGTCAGAAACTAACTATCACTTTATTTATAGATTTACACTTCGCTTGTATCTACACTTGTTACCACTTTGCTTGCTTAACACAGACTCGACCCCTTGCGCTGCACACTGCTGCTTTATACTAGTTTTCGTATCGCGCCGAAGTTTCTTGCACATTCCAGTTTTACTTTCTATCTCGATTGTTCTAGCAAAGCTCATCACCTTTCGCGAACCATCCTTGCCATATCGGACTATAACAAGCGAATTATACCAAATTCGCCGTACTTCAAAGTGCATGCCTAAAAGTATGCTTGGAAAAGCATTCGTGCATAGAAAAGCATTCAGCACAGAGTGCCTTATCGTTTCAATATTTATTAATTTTTTAATGTCAACTTATGCAGGCTCAGTTGGTTAGTGCGTTGGACCGCGAGTCGAAGGCAGCGACCCAGGTTCAAATACTGCCTGTAATCTTAGTCTCTCAGTCTTAGTCTGACTACCGTCGAGTGCAGACGCTTTTTCCTGCTTTTCCTGTTATTCGTCTCAATAGCACTACAGCTTTTCGTCTCGGCTTGAGTGCGAGAGCAAAGCGATTCGTTTCGGCTGTGATCGTTCTGCTTGGACACTATCCATAATCATAACTATATAATGCCTTGTGTGTGTGATCAAAAGGTGGACCGTGGTCAGCCCAAAGTGCAGTGTGCAAAATGCAATGATTTATTTCATTTAAGCTGTGTAAACATTCTACCAGTTGATCCGGAGTTTATGCAAAATTCTAACAACCCATTTCATTGCAAGTTATGTGCGGCTGCGCGCCGAAACTCCATCCGTTCGCCCCCTCGCGGTAACTCATCTGTGGAGGCTATAATCAGCAACAATAACCTCAGCCTCTCTGACCTCTTCAAATGTCACAGAATCATTTCAACAAGTGCAGTGCCTTAAGGGGCCTAAGCAACAACAATCTAAGCCAGTCTTGCTTCAGCAGCGAATTGAAAAATCAAAGAATAGTGAGATTAAACAACAACAAATAACCTTGCAAATTGTGTTTAGTGAGATCGTCGCTCTTCGGTCCGAAAACGCACATGCGCTCGAACTGATCAACTCTTTGCAATCTGATAAAAAGCTCTTGCTTGAGAACATAGCAAATTTGCAATCTGAACTACAATCTGTGAAGCAAAAATTAGCAGATAATGAGACTGCTGCTGCAATTCCCGCTCTTGACACAACTGCTCCGTTGCTGCTGCCTGATGTTCGCTTCCTCTCTGCTGATGCTGCTGTTCCGTGCACTTCTCCTTTCATCCGTTCTAATGGTGTTTCTCCCAGTTTTTCTGAAGTTGTTGCTGCAGCTGGGCATGATACAATGTTGCCTAAAAATACCGTGGCTCCAACTTCGGCTCGGAAAACTGTGAGCAAAAGGAGAGAAAATGCTGTAATATAATTGATTGGCACGACAGCCCGCTTACGCGAGACTAAGGCCAAGCTTCCCGCAACCACCCGTGCTGTGCGTGTGAATTTTGTACGCGGGTGGAAGGGACCTACAGTTTTATGCCGGTTCCGAACGGCAGGTTGGGAGCTTTTTCATAGGCAATTTTTACTCTCAGAGGTTTGCCATTTCCAGCTGAGAGAACAGCCACCGAAAGAGAAAACGAGTTTCAATGCTATTCAATGCTGTAATAGGGAGTAATAATAACACAGAACTTGACGTCGTAATAAAGAAGAAATGGGTACATCTCTCATCGTTCAAACCGACAGTTACAAGCGACCAAATTATCTCCTACGTTCATAAGCATACCAATATCGACGAACATCAACTCGCGTGTTACAGTCTTTTAAAAAAGGATGCAAACACTGACAACTTAAGAAGTGTAAACTTTAAGCTAGGGGTTACATCTAGTCTTTATGACTAAATCTTCGACCCCACACTTTGGCCAGCAAATATTAAAATTCGTCCTTTCGAATTTTATCAAAAGCCGGCAAATCCGGGACAAGGGACTTAGCTAACACTGGCATGATACATGTGGCTAAAAGTAATTGGCAATCCCTTAAAATATATTATCAAAATGTTTCTGGTCTCAGAACGAAAGCTAATGCTTTTTTATTTGCCACATCTCAACTGGATTATGATGTCGTCGTTCTCGTGGAGACATGGCTAAATGCGGATTTTGGCGATGGTGAATTTTTTGATCAATCCCTTTACCATGTCTACCGTAAGGACCGAGATGCAGTGAAAACAGGATGCTTAAGAGGTGGTGGTGTGCTTATTACAGTGAAACGTACGCTGCGCTCCTCAGTACATGAGCTGATCGATAATGACACCTTGCTCGACCAGTTATGTGTATCCATCTTTGGTTCTGATAAACAATTAGTTGTTTGTGTTTCGTATATACCTCCGAATAGTTCCGATTCTTTATATCGTGCTCATGTTGATAATATACTCAATTTACCGGACACAGATAAGACAAATGTACATCTTTGTGTTTTAGGTGATTTTAATCTCAATAAACTCTCTTGGTCCTATATTGCTGAGGAGTTTAATCTTACTCCCACGAATATAAGTGCTGAACATGAGATATATTTGCTTGATAGCTTTTTCAACTACAACCTCGTGCAATTAAATGGTTTCTTTAATAAATTAAATTGAATCTTGGATTTGATTTTCTTAAGCGATACAGTTAAATACAAGTTGGAGGAGTGTGTGTTTCCGATTTCTCCATCGGTCATGCACCACATCCCTCTTATTCTTAGAGTTGAGTTTTATGAGTTCTTAAAATTGCCTAAAATCTCAATTTTAATTTTAAATTAAGCAATTTTGATAAACTAAATGATATTATTGATAGTACTGATTGGATCAATAAGTTTTCCTATATTGATACTCATGGCTGCTTTGATATATTTTGTGAAGTAATTAATCATGCATGTAGCACACATGTTCCATTGGTTAAGCCTAGAGTCTATAAGCTACCATGGTATACCAAGGAACTGAAGAAATTAAAGAATTTAAGAAATAAATGTTTTAACGTCTATAAGACCACAAATGATTTAATTGACAGAAACAAATACTTGCTTTATATGAAGGAATTCACTATTCTTGAAAGATTTTTGTACAATAACTATATCTTAACTTTTGAAGCTAACATAAAAAATAACCCAAAAGCCTTTTGGCATTTTGTTCAGTCCAATAAGTCTCATTCCGATATTCCTTCATTGATGACCTACAATGGTGTGTCTTCTAATTCTGCTCTTTGTACCTCAAATCTTTTCGCAAATTTTTTTATGTCTAATTTTGAAACAAACTCTGATGTACCCGACAGCACTACCTTTGACAATATTTTTTCATCTATTGACTTTGGCTCACTGAGTATCACTGAATGTGAGGTAATGACGGGTATTAGGAATTGGAAGCTGTCCGTCAAGGCTGATTGCAACGGCTTCTCTTCGCTCTTATTTAAAAATTGTGCTTCAACAATTTGTAAGCCCTTGTGCCACATTTTCAACCAGTCTTTATCAACTGGTGTGTTTATTGATAAGTGGAAAGTTGCACATATCACTCCGGTGTTTAAGAGTGGCAGTAAAAATGACATCTCGAACTATCGCCCAATCTCTAAACTTACAACTGTGTCCAAATTACTTGAGGTCATTGTGAAGGAATGGTTAGCCTTCACTGTCACTAGAGTTATATCCCCTAACCAACACGGTTTTGTACCTGGTCGATCGACGGTAACTAACTTGGCTGTCTTCACCCAGTACTGCTTTTCAGCGTTTGAGGAGAAATTGCAGGTTGACACTATCTACACCGATTTCTCCAAAGCTTTCGATAAAGTATCGCATAAAATACTTATAATGAAGCTTGAAAGGCTTGGCTTTCATTCTGTCTTTTTGAATTGGATAAGTTCGTATCTATGTGGAAGACTATGTCACGTTGTTGTGGATGGTACAAAGTCGAGATCTTTTGCTGCTACCTCAGGTGTACCTCAAGGAAGTGTCCTGGGGCCGTTATTTTTCCTTCTTTTCATTAACGATATTGATTCTTGTTTTAGTAACACGAATTATCTGTTATTTGCAGATGATCTCAAAATATTCCTCAAAATTCGTTGTGTGAATGATATTTTTGAGATTCAAAGTGACTTGATTAATTTAAATACTTGGTGCATTATGAATCGCTTAGCTTTAAATGTTAAGAAATGCTTTCATGTAACTTTTTCTAAGTTAAATAACAGTAATATCGATTCTTCATTTCAAATTGCAAATACTCGTTTAAATGTTGTAAATGAAATGCTGGATTTGGGCGTTTTACTCGATTCCAAGTTTACATTTACTAACCATTTAAAATAAAAAAATAAATAATAACACCTGAAAAAAATAAAGGGAAAACTCGTTTTCTCTTTCGGTGGCTGTCCTCTCAGCTGGAAATGGCAAAATTCTGAGAGTAAAAATTGCTTATGAAAAAGCTCCCAACCTGCCGTTCGGAACCGGCATAAAACTGTGGAAGGGGCCTACACCCGCGTACAAATACACACGCACGACACGGGTGGTTGCGGGAAACTAGGCCTTAGTCTCGCGTAAGCGGGCTGTCGTGCCAGTCAATTATTATTATGCATTTATATCAGGGCATAAACAATTTACATACTACTTCTTGTATTTAGAAAAAAATAAACAAAAATGTATTTCGTAGTCGGTTTTGGCATGGACAAAATTATTGGCGCACTTACGTATAAATTAAAGAAACATTATGTTATGGCATAATTAATTCCTTGTAGCATCACACATTCTCTTTAATACTTCGTTAGGTCTTGTAGGCATGGATTTTTTAAATTTTTGGTAATGTCTGCTCCTTTATTTTTCCATTCTAGTGAAAGGATATTCATTAGTTGGCTTTTATTAGTTATATTGTGCCTTCGAACCTGTGTTTCTAATCCTTCCCAAAAGTGTTCGATGGGATTTAGTTCGGGTTATTGTGGCAGATAAGGTAGAATACGTGAGACATTGTATATAAGCCACATAGACACGTCGAAAGCTGGGGGTCATAATCATGTTGAAAATAAAAAATTGTCTGTAAATTCAATTTTTAATTCTTTATTTTTAATTTTGTTTAAGTATTTTTAGGTATACGGTTTTGTCCATTATTTTGTGTCAAATACCAACTCTCCTACGCCCGATACAGCCATACAACCGCACACCATAACTCCTCCGCCACCCTGTTTCAATGTAGCCACTGTATTTTTTTTTTCGTATTCTGTGTTCGGTCTTCTCCATACTAATATTTTGCCGTCAGATCGAAAAATGTTAAATTTACTATCATCTGATGGTAAAATATTGTTCCAAAAGTCTTCAGATTTAGTTTTGTATTGCTAGGCATACTCTTTCTGCCTTTTTCGATTTATAAGGCTGATGAAAGGTTTTCGCCTTGCTACTCTGGTTTTATACCCAGCACGGTACAGTACTTTATGCGCAGTTTTCGGGTGAACTTCCTTGTCGAATTCTTCCTTTGCCTCCGCTGCGAGTTCGGTGGACGGAATTTTTGGGTTTTTCTTAATTTTCCTCAGAATTTGAGCTTCTTCTCTAGCATTTAGCTTACGCGGTCGGCCGCAGCGTTGTCTACTTTCGAACTTCGTTCTGGCACCAAACTGCTTATCAATGTATCGAATGGTAAATCGGCTTCTTCCCATAATTTCACTAATTTAAGCTTACGATTTACTGTGTTTATGCAAAGGTATAATGATTTTTCGCCCTGCTTCAGTTGTTTCTTTTTTGTTTTTCGGGCCATATTTTAGTGTTTATAAAATTTTTGCCACAAGCAGCTCTCTTTCAAATGTAAAAAGTGTGACAATAATAAGTAACGGTATCTACCAAATGACAGCTGGACATATTATTGCTAGTTGAAACAAATTTAGAAACATTTTTTGCACTGAAGTGTGCTGTGCCAATACTTTTGTCCATGGCAAACATTTTTCTTTATTTTTATCTAAATATAAGAAGTAGCATGTAAATTTGTTATGCCCTGCTATGAGGTGATATAAATGCATAAGTTGACATTAAAAAATATTATTAATTGTTTACCTGAAATTTGCTGTTTTATTGAACAATCGTTACTGTGTCAATACTATTGTCCGTCACTGTATATAATTGTCTTATCCTAATGGTGATCTGCGCACGCGCATACTTAGATAGCATGACGCAATGAGCATGGCAGAATAAATACACAGTACGATAAGAACATGCCGACACCACGTGCTCTTATCGCGCCTATAATTTTGAATTCTTGCAGCGGACACCACTTGATAAGTGTAACCAGATGTTGGTTATCTTGTGGTGCAAGATTTAACAGGCTCTATGCCGTCAAATAATATATTCACAAACATTATTGATATGGTTGGCAGGTAAGTTATTGCTGTGTAAATCGCTAAACACCGCCTGTAACGCGGCTACTAAAATTAAGTATTTGTCAATAATATTGTATTGTGTGTCCCTTTATGTATTTATAAGTACGGGTGGCAGCCCTGGCCATCCCGAAGGGAGCTTGCGCGACCGACGGGTGCTCGATCTACGAACTCCGGCGCGTCAACCTCGGTTCAATCCCGCGACCCGCGTTACACCTTAACTACTTAACTTATAAACAATCACATAAACAACATTCAATAAATCCTATGACATTCACTTACAAAACATTTACGACATTTTACTTTGGCATTCACTTGCACGGCCCTTCCCCCAGAACTTAAACATGATCCTTTGACGCCAAATTTGAAACTGGCACATTAACAAAAAACAAACTAAACGTGAACAAAATAAATGAAAACACAGTGACAAAACACAACAATCCAAAAAATGTACAAGTGCATCACTAAATATCGCAAAGTTAAAACAATTTAAAGCACATAGTGAGCGAGACAATAACAATTGTCCTAGACAACATCAATTATAAACGCACGCACAAATAGTCGCACGATAACCAACAACAACCACATACGGAGCACCAAACGAAATTTCAAACAACAACAACCACAAGCAGAACAGCCATCATAAAATTCTTTCGTGTGTTCACTTAAAACCCCATTGAAGTGAAACACTTCGAACAATTTCTTGCACTTTTCGTTAAGGTACTCCAGTTTGAAACATTTCTACATTTTTTGCCAATTTGAATATCTTTCGATTTCTTTTGGTGTTTTTTTCTCAACTCTTGCCTCCTGGATCCATCAACCATCGACTTGTTTGTTTATTTCAATTTTAAATTATTCTCAATTCCGACATGCCTATTCAAAAATCATTCGAACATTATCATGTTCTCCCCAAGAGCATTTTTAATTTTGAAGCGGACAATTTGGTCCAGTGTTGCTCCAAATTCTCTTCTGTTCCTATCGAAGAGTTAAAGCCCGCACTCAAAGCGTATTTAGCCGATCTCAATGGCTAGCATGCATAATAGCAGCTTTTTCGCAAGTCGGCATCACCCCCAATGACGACCTGCCTAAAACTTTCAAGTTGACCGCTCGCTCCAAAATGGAACTGTGCCGAGAACGAGTGTATGAAACCATGGCCAGATTTCAGAACTCATGGACGCTCAGCAACCTCCTCTCGCTAAAACCACTGATCCAACAGAAATCCCCTTCCCTTCTGCAACAGAGCAGGCAAGTAATTCTATTTGCCTGAATGTCTGGGTATGAAGAGTGGCCGTTCTTCCGCGACATGTTTTTGGCGGTTTATACTAACCACCCAAAACTCACCTCTGCTTAAAAGTTTTATCACCTCCGATATAAAACAACCGGAAAAGCTGGCGACATCGTTAGGCAGTATCCATTGAGCGATTCTAACTTCGAACTGGCATGGAATGTGCTCAAGCCCCGATTGTAACATCGGCGCATTCAGGTTGATAAACAGGTCAAGACGCTCTTGAACCTCCTTCAAGTAGCTGTTGAAGACAGTAAAGCGCTACAAAGCCTTTAAAATGCAATAAATAATTCTCTGTCCGTCTTACCTTTTCAAGGCGTCTCGACATAGAGTTGGGACCCGATTCTGGTTTATATTTGTTCAACAAAACTTTAGACTTTAAACCTGTGAGAACAGTCCCTCAGCTCCCGAAAAGATCTTCCAACTTGGGAGCAAATGAACACTTTCTTGACCAGCAGATATGCGGTCGTGGAAAGACTAAACCTTATGAGGCCGACCAGGTCCGTGTTTTCTCACAACCGGGATCATAATAGAGCTCAAACCTTAGCTGAGAGCAGATGGACTTTCCCCTGTCCGGTTTGCAATGCGGCTCATGCGCTCAAGTTATGCTCGAAGTTCAAAAAGTTATCTGTTTATGATCAAGTAAAGGCAGTACGAGCCCACAACTTGTGCACAAACTGCCTATCGCATACTCACTTGAAGCGGAATCGCACACTTGTTCGTAATGTCAGAAGCAGCTTCATTCTATGCTCCACTTCGCTTCTGACATCACCCCAAATCGGCGAAGAGACACCATCTCATCAATTTTCACGTCTCAGCCTCGGAGTCCATCAAACAACTCATCCGTCTCGAAAAAATCCCGGTGTTCTCAAGATGAGTCATCTTCCGTCATCTCACGAAGACGGAAAAGTGGTCCTGTGCAGTCCCTTAGCATGACGGAAACAACAGTTCTCCCCGTGTCTGAATCTAGACCATTTGGGCACACCGCAACCCCTGCCTGATTTTTACCGGCTAAAACCAACCCCCTTTATATCGCCAGCCCGTTCATCCCCGCGGAACTGCCGCTAAGCATTGCATCGCAGGGCGGGCAACTGACCCTATTGGTCTGGCTCGGGTCTATTGCGTGGGATTTGAGCCCTACGCTCTTGCTCTTGCCGTCGCTGTGCTGTCATTATGATTGCAGCGAACTTACAGACTGCTTCCCACTTCTCTGCGCATTGAAGCATTTGTGGTACTAGATTTTGGACATTTATTGGCGTGTCAAGGGCGCGTTCCAGCAACTCTCGCTCGACCCTGTAGCGAGGGCACTGGAATAGGACATGTCCCGCGTCCTCAGCCTCGCCAGCACAAACTGTACAGTCCGCAGTTTCTTCATGGCCGAACCGGCACAGGTATGCCCTGAAGCAGCCGTGACCTGTAAGCAATTGTGCGAGATAATGAGTTACCTCACCATGCTTCCGGAGCAGCCAGTTTTCCACCCTAGGTATGAGCTGGTGCGTCCACCTTCCCTTCTGCGCAGTATTCCACCGTTGTTGCCATTCGTTGATGCTCGGCTGCCTCTGGTGGCCATCTCCTGGGCCGTTTGCTTTTGTGTGCGCCTCGCGTGCCAGGATATCCACTGGAACCATTCCCGCGACAACACATGCTGCTTCGTATGATGTGGTACGAAAGGCGCAGCATACTCTCATGGCGCAGAGCCTGTACACAGACTCTAGCTTCCTCCTATAGGCTTTTATAGCCATAGCCGGAGCCCAGATTTGCGCTCCGTACAGCATTGTTGAGGTTGCCACTTTTGACAGCAACAATCTCGTTAGCTGTCTTGGTCCTCCCACGTTTGGCATGAGCCTTGATAGCGCAACCACCGCCTTTGCTGCTCTCTCGGCTGCGTGCTGGAGGTGCTGCTTAAATGTTAGCCTGGTATCTAGAATGACACCCAGGTATCGGATTGCACCACTTGAAACGATTGTGTGGCCGCCTACGCACACTTTTGCTGTTTCCAGCTTTTTCCTGCTAGATATAAGCAGTACTTCTGTTTTCTGCTCCGCTAGCTGGAGTCCAGCTTCGCCTAGCCAGTGCTGTACTTTCGAGACTGTATCATTGCAGATCGTCTCAATGTCCTCTATATGTTTGCCAGTCACGACTATAACTATATCGTCCGCAAATCCTATTATTTTGGCTGCTCTATGTATGTCTAGCTCTAACACGCCATCATACATAATATTCCAGAGCATGGGGCCTAGCACCGACCCCTGTGGAACGCCACCGGTAACGATATGCGTCTTCTCACCTACATCTGTACAGTAGACAAGACGCCGATGCTTAAAATAGCTGGCTATAGTCTGCACCAAATATTCCGGTACACTTTTTTTCCGAAGAGCTGATAATATTTGGCTCCAGTTTGCGGAGTTAAACGCATTTTTGACATCTAGCGTCACTAAGCAGCAGTACTCCTTACTGCCACCCTTCCATCGCTTGCCGCTAATTGCGTTTCGTGCTATTTCAGCTACCACTCCGATGGCGTCTATTGTTGACCTGGCCTTCCTGAAACCATATTGGTGTTTAGAAAGTCCGCCTGCTGCCTCAATAGCTGCCTCCAATCTGTTGGCAGTAACCCGCTCTAGTATTTTGCCCGCTGTATCTAGTAAGCAGATCGGGCGATACGCAGACGGATTTTCGGGGGGCTTGCCACCCTTCGGCAATAGCACTAACCATTGGACCTTCCACAAGTCCGGGAAGGTCCGTCCAAGAAGGCATGCATTGTATGCGTCTACAAATAAATTTGGGTGTAGCCTGATAGCTGCCTTAAGCGCAGTATTTGGGATGCCATCGCAGCCGGGAGCTTTCCGGTCACCTATTCTATTGCAAGCCGCAACAACTTCCTCCACGGTTACCTGCTGAATGCTGTCACAATCTTTTCCTGCCGCGCCGTCCATATCTAACAATGGCCGCTGGCTAGGAAATAGACAGTTGACTATCCTGGCCAAAAACGGCGCCGAAACTGGAGGTGGTGGGCAGAATGAAGAAAGTTTCTTCATCACCACCTGATATGCCTTTCCCCACGGATTTTCCTCAACACTGCTTAGGAGATCTTTGAAGCTCTTCCTCTTACTCTCCTTTATAGCAATTTTCAGGCTCTTACGTGCCTTCCGAAAAACTGCTTGACAGTTGAGCCTACTATTGTCATCACTGGCCCGCTGGTATTGCCGTCTGGCTCGGTTACACTTTGCTCGCAGATCGGCAATGCCAGGGTTCCAACAGTAGACGGGCGTGCGGTGCGTTGTACTGCTCAGCCTCCGCATCGATGCATCACATGCTCCTGTGACCCGCCGCATCAGCTGTTCGACCTTCTCTGTCGCTGAGCCTTCCAGCGGCGAGCCTCTCCAGCGTCAACTGAAACAGATCCTTGTCAAACGTACTATGCCTCCAGCGGTGCAACTGTTTCCTGCGGGCCCCCTTTGGGCGGGCGCGATTGTGCAATACACTACCAATTATCGCCTGGTGGTCGCTGTGCGTATATCTTGGGCTTACCTCCCACGCAGCTGATGGCGCGAGGCCAGAGCTGATAAACGTAATATCTATGCATGAACTTCTGCCATTTTTGCTAAACGTTGGCTGGTTTCTCGAGTTTAGCAAGATGACATCGAGCGACGCAAACGCTTCCAGAAGAATATTCCCTCTCGCATTTGTCCTGTTTGATCCCCATTCCACAGCCCAAGCATTAAAGTCCCCAGCAATTATTTTGGGGGTCTTGCCTCTCGCATCAGATACAATTTCCTCAATCATATCTGTATATTGAGTTATCGTCATGCTGGGCGGGGCGTAGCAGCTATAACAAAAAATGCCATCAATTTTTGCCCGCACAAAACCTCTGGACACCTTTGCTTGCTCCTCGTAGGGATTTTGCCCACAGACCCAAATTGCCGCCTTCCCCGATTCATCCGACGCCCATACGCCATTACTGCGATGCTCGTACGGTTCGCTTAGAAATGCCACATCAGCATCGCATTCCACCACTGTTTGGGCGAGAAGATCCTGCGCCGCT
This sequence comes from Melieria omissa, assembly GCA_963971225.1. Lineage (NCBI taxonomy): Eukaryota > Metazoa > Arthropoda > Insecta > Diptera > Ulidiidae > Melieria > Melieria omissa. The sequence goes on along the minus strand of OZ020269.1, from coordinate 47,482,103 downwards.
TCACAGTGGTTGAGGTTAAGTTGGATAAACCTCATTTTTGTTGCATATTTTTCAACGCTGTCTGATACACCGGGCATTTATAACTGCCAGTGACATGATTTGCGTTCAGCTGGCTTGCAGTGCAGTGCATACATTTTGGCGCCGAAGTGCACCCGCTAATTTTGTGGCCTTTTTCTCCACATTTTATGCACGATTCTGACCAATTATTTTCACTTTTGCAGTGTCTGGCCATGTGCCCAAAGCCCAGGCATTTATAGCAGCGGCGCAGTTGGAACTTCTCCCGTATGCGGCACACTACCCAGCCAACTCTAATTTTACCTGCTCTTAACACCACATTGGCTGTATTTGTAGGTAGTACAACTTCGGCTATCTGCGTGCCAGCAAAACCCGGTCTCAATGACTTAAGAGCTTCTGCCGTCAGGCCTGCCGCCTCTGGAAATTGTTGTTCCAGCGCTGCCACTACCTCCGCCTTTGTTGTGACTTCATCCAGGTCCTTGATCACAATTGTTGCCGTCTGCGTAAGTGTTTTGACTTCCGCTTCACTCTGCAACAATTTTTCCACCGCCCGCTGCAGATCGCCTGTTGAGGAGCATGTTGCCCTCTTAAGCTCGAAAAGCAGCTCGCCCTTCGCGGTTTTTCTTACGTGGTTCACGCTCTGACCTAGCTCCTTTAGCTCCGGAGCGGCTTTCACTTTTCGCAGCATATCGGCATACGAAGCCTGGCCTGTTGCCTTGACGATCAATGCATCGGGCCGAGCTGATCTTTTTCTCGGCATCCTATTGGCTGGCACTTTGGTCCACGCAGACTCTTTGCGGGCACCATTTTGCAGTACACTACTGCTACTTGGTGCATTTTTTGTTACTTTGGCGGGATCCGTTACACCCGCGCTCAGTTGCTTGTTTGGCTCCACCTCTTTTCTTTTGTGCATTGTGTGCTTGGCACCCACGCTTGCACTCCTGCTATGTTGTTGTTGCTGCCCTTTCTCGCTTTGCTGAGCCAATTGGCCGCTTTGAAGGTCCGGACTTGGCGAACTCACTCTCGTGCGTTTTTGCACTTGCTGCGGGGACTTCTGCATTTCCTCATCCCTATTATTCGCCCTGGCTCTCTTGCCCTGGCCACTCCCGCTTAATCCGATTGTTTGTGTTGCTTTTGAAAGCACAACCGCCTTGTTGCTGTTTCTGCACTCCCATGCACGTTTTTGCAGCCCAGCCAATGAGACCAACACGATCTTCATTTGTTGGTTTCTGTGGCGCAGGCTGTCCGCAATGCTGATCAGCTCTTCTATTTTGTTGCCCATTTCTGCAAGAACAATATCTATTTCTTCTTGCGGGGCTCCGTTACCAGCGCTCTCATTGCCGGTCCCGATCGCTGCCTGCTGCTCAGTGTTTAGCCCAGTGTCGCAGCGTTCTTCACCTTTCTCACCCTCCTGTTTACCAGGGGCTTTGGTTTCCTCGTGTGGGCCAGTTTGCCCTTTTTCCGGTGAACGTAGTGTTTTCCCACTTTTCCTGAAAGGATTAATTTCTTCTCTACTTACCGCTGCCCCTTTTGGCGTCGACTTCTCCTTAACCGTTGCCGCCGATCGCGGCGGTTTATTGGCGCTCATAGCCAACCCCCTATGAAGCGTACTTCCCTGTCCGTCTAGTAGCAGCCACGGACCAACGCAAAGAAGCTTTTTGTTTTTACGCTATTGCTTATTACGATATAAGCCGAATTACCGCACGGGGTGTAATTAAGGGTTTGTGCCCTTACTACAAATGGTGAAAAATTAGTTTAGCCGATACACTAACCCCCCAACCAGAACTACTACACGATCTCAGCTAGCAATTGACCGTAGATGTGCACACTATGCCAGCATAAGCACTATGCTTGCATAGTGTGCCGATAGAGGCACACCACAGCCAAATAGGCAACACTGAGCAGACACAGAAAGGAAGACCAGGAAGAGATCAAAGAGATAACGATAGCACTTTCGAAACACACTCTGTGCGCTTATCAGTGATGATAACCAGACAAGAGTCGCCGCGGTATGAAAAACAACACTGATAGTGGGTAACACTAGCACCGAACAGCTGCAAAACGTAAACAGAAAACAGCTGATTTTCGCGCGCGAAAAGAAAACAAAAGAATTTTTGTTATTGTTTTTATTTATTGTTTTGCCTTCCAAGGCTAAATTGGCTGCAGCCGTCGAAACAATTTCGATTCACTACACCAAGGTGTCCCGGGTAACGATCACTATACGAAATACCGACACGCTACACCTTCGCACAGATTTTCTTGGGCTTGTCACACTTATTAAAGCCCTACAACCACTTCACGAATGAATAAATTAGGAGCTCCAAATTTTATTGTATTGTGTGTGTCCCTCTATGTGTTTATATGTACGGATGGCAACCGTGGCCCTACGTGGCACTCGATCTACGAACTCCGGCGCGTCAACCTCGGTTCAATCCCGCGACCCGCGTTACACCTTAACTACTTAATTAATAAAAAATTACATAAACAACATTCAATAAATCCTATGACATTCACTCACAAAACATTTACGATATTTACGATTTTTATTATTATCCCTGTGATGGTCACACGATTATTGGATGGAGATTTGTTATTTTTTAGTTTTGTTTAGTTTCACTTTTTGAACTTTTCTTAAGTTTTTGTTTATCCCATTAAAAGTATATGCCAGTTCATTGCGTTAAAGGTCTTTGTGACTTTAAAAGTGTTTTTAAAATAAGTTGATACTGAAACGATAAGGCACTCTCTGCTGAATGCTGTTCTATGCACGAATGCTTTTCCAAGCATACTTTTAGGCATGAACTTTGAAATACGGCAAATTTGGTATAAGGCGTCAAGGCACGAGGCGTCGATTGGACTGCGCACGAGTTCGGAACGCAGGAGCTAGAGGCGTCGCACTATGGCCCAACGGTCGGCAAAACGTTGCAAAAATCAAAAATTTTATGAAAGCGTTCGATAAAATGAATACACGCGTCTTATTGAGAATTTTCTAGGGATTACGAAAATGAAAGCTTCATTAAATTCGGATTAGTAGTTTGGGAGGTAGAGCCGCTCAAAGTTGACAATTTTTCCACATCGAGAAAAATGTGTATTTTCTGTTTTTTTTTCATCTTCAAGATTGATTTGTATGTAAATGAAGCGGCCAATCGGTAACTTGTTGGTTTTTTCTAAAAGGTACGTTAATTGTTAATATAATTAAAATATAAAATGTTTGTTTTGTCTTCAAAGTTATTCGATCTACTAATTTCTCAAAAAGTCTATATTTCGACCTTTTTTTCAACTTTGATCTAAAATAAAAAATATACCAAAAATAACCTCCGCGAAATTGAAGGTGGTTATTTATTACTCAATTATTTACCTAACTTCCAAGACTCAGCAGCCGCTTTTTGCCGCTTTACTTTCTAGAGCAATAAAAGTGAAACAACTTCGGGTCGAAAACCACGTAATTATACGGAAAATCGCGCACATTTAGTACGGTCAAAAACCCATTTTGTGTTGCTGGCATCTATCTATATCTATATATGGGGCATTCCACCTCAAGTGTTCCCACCTCAAAAACGAAACATTTTTTATTTAAAATTGTAAGCCCGAAGATTTGTTGATAATGGAAAGCAAAGAACACGTATCCTTATGTATTTTTTCCGTACTTTCCAAAAAAAAATATATAAACAATTTTCCATGAAATTTAATAACATTTTTTTAAATTTAAACTTTGTTAATAAAATTTTTTTAACAAGAGCCTGTTCGGATTTTTTTCAAACTTACCTTATAATACGGTTCATTCCCTCCCCTACAAAAAAGTATATATAGTATTTTATGGGCAAAGTTGAATTTCTTCTCTTTTTGAGGCTCCAAACCCAAAGTGTCTACCGCGCGCGACACAAGTAAAATGTACCACGGCTGAGTCGCGCATCGGGCGCGGTAAACGCGTTGGGTTTGGTGCTTCAAAAAAACAAGAAACTCAACTTTGCCCATAAAATACCATATACACTTTTGTAGGGGAGGAAATGAACTGTATTATAGCTAACTCTGAAAAAAATCCCAACAGGCTCTTGTTGAAAAAATGTTATTAACAAAGTTTAAATAAAAAAAAATTGTATTAAATTTCATAAAAAATTGTTTATATACTTTTTTTTTTGAAAGTACGGAAAAAATACTGAAAGATACGTGCATGTTGTTTTTTCGTTAGCAACAGCTTTTTGGACTGAGAATTTAATTAAAATCGACGTCCGAAATAAAGGGCGAAAATTCAAGCCCCTGTATCACTGCAACCCGTGCATAAATCCGCCCCTCCTTTTCCACAATCAATGTACTCTGATAGTACAACAACTCTACCAAATATCATCAAAATCGGAAATGTTTCGTTTTTGAAGTGGGAACACTTGAGGTGGAATGCCCCATATGTAATGACGCTCAAACGGACTGGCCGATTTCAATGAAATTTTCGTTATTGGATTCGTCTTGAGTCAGTTCAGGTTCGTGCGAAAAGAAAATTCCGGAAAATCTATTGGAATAGTCGAAAAACCCCTGTAATTTTTGACTGTGAATCCTGACAATTTTCAAACAAAAACGTTGGAACTATAAGTCACACACCAATTAAATTCACTAAGAACTTACTATTTAGTCTTGTCCTTCGACAGAGGGAATGGGACGAGTATTGGACGAGGGGGCGTGGCACCACTCATACAAGCCAAATCTGAATAATGGAATATCTTCGAAATTGTAAGGTGTACAGGATTGAAATTTAGTATTGTGTCGTCCCATAGATGAGTCATTCTACTGGTAAGATTTTATGGGCGTTGGAAAAGGGGCGTGGTATATTTTTTGTGACCTAAATATTTTGCTGAATTATAAGTCGCACAGCAATGAAACTAAATACGGACCTACCATTTATTCATATCTTTCGACAGCGGGAATGGTGCGGGTATTAAACAAGGGGGCGTGGCACCGCCCATTTAGCTTAAATCTGGTTCAAGCGCAGTCGATTTCTTTACTAAATCTTAGCAGTCTCGATTGCAGCCTCGACTGAGTTAATCAGAGAAAAAACTTACTCCTACGGTGCACAAAATTGTAGCACATGGAAAGGATTTAATAGAATACCAGTGCTTACCAATTGGGGAATTGTCTGAAGAAGCTCAAGAATGCAAAAATAAGCATTACAAAAGGTATAGATGTATGAACACTTGCTATCACGAGCTAGACAAAATGAAGACCTTTTCAAGATGTTAGCAGTCTCTTCTGATCCAGTTATTTCATCTATGAGATCTGTAAGATCACAAAAAGAACTTACAGATACTTACAGCTTAGAAATGGTTTTATTATTAGACATTCCTTCCAGCGTAGATAGCGATTTTGAAAAACTCTAACTTTAAAAAAAAATTTTTTTTTGTAGAAAATTACGTATGGATCAATAAATTATATTAATTTATTAGAAAAAAATACATAAAAAATTCATTTTTTAATGCAAACAAAAAAGTAATTTCATTGTAGTATGAAGATTTAGTAAATCTTAACTTTGGCAACAAATTTTAAAGCCCCCTGTTACTGTGGCACCCTGTTTTTATGTCCATTTAAAGCTTAGATATTACACTTTCAGATGCAGTTTAAATTTTTTAAATATCTTTATTGGTTCAGAAGTTATGATTTTTGCAACGAAAAATGGCAAACCGGGCCTTAGTGCGTCGGCCAAAGTAGAGGAATCGCCTGCGGGTGCTGCGTCGAAGCAAAGTACGGCTGCAGCGGCTGCGCCACCACAAGCAATGGACATGAGCCAGCTTATGGTTGCAATAAGAGGCATGTTCCAGGAAACTTCTGCTAAAATTGAGAATGCCAATCAGGAAATTTCGGAAAAAATGGAAACGGCAAACCGAGAAGTACCAGAGCGAATGGAAACCATACTCCAGGAAAATGTGGTAAAATTTGAAAATGCAAATCGCGAAACTGGAAACCACGAATCAGGAACTTTCGGCGCAAATGGCAGCGAAACTGGAAACTACGAATCAGGAAATTTCGGGAAAAGTCGACACTGCGAGCCGAGATATGGCGGAAAATTCTGCGCGCATAGAGCAGAAGGTGGAGGAAATTTCCGGTAGGCTGAACGGGAAAGTTGAGCATCTTGAGACGCGAATGGACAAGTGGGACAAACGAGTTGACAGTCTAGAGGATTCGGTAAACAGGAAAATCGATGAGCGGCTTAAAGATGTACAGCCACGAGAATGTTTGCCACCGGTTCCGGAAAGTTTCGCCACCCGAACAGAAGTGCCTACTTATGATGGTGCTACACCGTTCGATACATTTAAACTGCAATTCGACTTAGCTGCTTTGGAAAATCAGTGGACCGATATCAGGAAGGGTCGGAGATTGGCACTAGCGCTGAAAGGTCCTGCGGCTTAGGTAATGAAGTCAGTTCCGGAATGTTCGAGAAGTGATTATGAGGCCGTCATGAGAGAGTTGGCAGCGAAGTACAGCAACGAGCACAACCATACGCTGTACTATTGTGAGCTGAAGAACCGCAGGTAAAGAGCCAGCGAGGCGCTGCAGACATATGCACCAGACATTGAGCGGCTCGTACAGTTATGCTACCCGAAGTTCGGCGCTGATAACCTCGACAAGATGAAGATTGAGTCGTTCATTGAGGGTCTTCATGATCCCGAGACACGCCGCAGTGCGTTGATGATGGGCAAGCCGACATTTAAGGAAACGGTGGCCAGCGCGATGACATATGAGGTGACATGGGTTGGAGATACTCGGTATGCAACGGCAAGGATACGCCAAATCCAGACGGACAACGACATTTCGATCCAGACCATAAGCTCTGAGACACCGGCAGGCAACGGGTTGTCTCCCCTTATGTTGTTTGCTGGACATGTGGCAAGCAGGGTCACATAGCACGAGACTGCCGCCAACGAAAGAGGCGTTCCCGTTCTCGATCGCAGTCACCTGAAAAGAGGAATACTGACAATCGAGGCTCAGCCAACAAGCGCAGGGCTGAGGACGACGCGTCGCTAAACTAAAACGGGTTAGCCCAAAGGGGCGTGAGCTGATACCCACAACCCGCTGCCCCACCGTCCTTGTCTCACAGCTGAAACGACAACCCAGCAGCTTGACGATTGAAGGAAAGATAAATGGAAAGTTGTTCGTTTTGACACTGGATAGCGATGCAGCGAATTAACAGCCGAGCAGAAACAGAAGGCACGGTCACTCCTGCAGCAATATGGGTCAATATTTGCAACGGAAGCGGGCGGAAGAACAGCCATAGTGAAGCACAACATCGACACCGGAAGTGCGAAACCAATCCGCCAACCGCCAAGACGAGTTCCTCTGGCCAAGAGGAAAGAGGTCACAAATTTGATTGAAAACATGCATAAAAAAGGTCATAGAGCCTTCGTCAAGCCCCTGGTGCTCGCCGGTCGTGCTAGTCAAGAAAAAGGATGGCAGTACCCGATTTTGTGTGGACTATCGAAAGCTCAATGACGTGACCAAGAAGGACAGCTACCCACTACCGCGGATCGATGACACCCTGGACACACGGTCAGGCACACAGTGGTTTTCCACACTCGACTTACGCAGCGGCTATTGGCAGGTGGAGCTTGCAGACAAGGACAAGGAGAAAACGGCTTTTAGCCGTTTGGACTCTGCAACAACCAGCAACATTCGAGCGGCTAATGGAACGTGTGCTAAAAGGGCTGCATTGGCGGACGTGTCTGGTATACCTCGACGACATAATCGTGACGGGCAAAAGCTTCGACGACCACCTGGAAAAGCTGAAGGAGGTATTTGGGCGAATACAAAACGCCGGCCTTAAACTCAACCCAAAGAAGTGTTCGCTGTTCCAAAAAGAGGTCAAGTATCTGGGTCACACGGGTTCCGCCCGCGGAGGTCGGATGAAGGCAAAATTACGGTGGTGAAGGAGTGGCCCCGGCCATGCAATCCACACGAACTCCGCAGTTTCCTGGGCTTGTGCACATATTACCGAATATTCGTTTCTGGATTTGCGCACATAGCCGGCAGCTTGCACAAACTGACGAAAAAGAATCAAGCCTTCGCGTGGGGCGAAGAGCAGGAGCAGGCTTTTGCACGACTGAAGGAAAAACTGTGCACTGCTCCAATGCTGGCGTTCCCCGTGCCTGGAGAGATGTTTGTGCTGGATACAGATGCAAGTGGGCATAGTATTGGCGGTGTGCTGTCACAGATAATAAATGGCCAAGAACAAGTGATAGCATACTACAGCAACATTTTGTCCAAGGTTAGGTTAGGTTAGGTAGGGAAGGGTGTGTGCGTCCCAAGGGCAGCACTTCCACTCGGAGGCCAAAATGGCCCATTGTGAATCCCTTCATGGAAGATTCCGGAGCTAACCAGTGGCTCTCAGTTCGGGGCAAACCAGTTCGACCTCTTGATGAAGGAGAGTAGATCCGATATTTCAACTACTGCTTCGCAGGCCAAGTCTACCAGGAACCTTGACCCCAAGGTACGGAGTCGGCGTTCCTGCAGAGCCGGGCAGTGGCACAGGTAGTGTTGGATCGTTTCCACTTCTTCCTTATCTCCACAGCTTCTGCAGACATCACTGGACGAGAGGCACCATTTGACCAGCATAGATCCAATGGCGCAGTGTCCAGTGATGACTCCAACAAGCTGCCTAATAGAGGTTCGACTCAGGGACAGTACATATCGCGTTTTCCTCACGGAAAGGGAAGGCCATATTGCCCGGCAGGTACTGCAATCAGTTCTGCTCCGCCATGATGACTCGATGTAAGTTTTGCTCAACCTGTCAATACGCAAATACAGGGCAGATATCGGAGGGAGCACAGAGTTATCCACTTCGGTGAGAGGCAGGGCGACCCCCTTTCTTGCCATCTCATCCGCTGCCTCGTTTCCTGCCACTCCAGAGTGGCCCGGAACCCAGCAGAGAGTGACTCGGTGATGTCCGGTGCCGCGAAGTGCACTGCGACAACTCTGCACTACCTTTGATTTCACAGTCCCTGATTCCAGCGCTTTAAGGGCTGCCTGACTATCCACACAGATTGTGATATCCGTGGGTGATAATCCGCTGTCGCGGATTAATTCAGCAGCTTTCCAGATTGCATAAATCTCCGCCTGAAAGATGCTACAGAGGTCCGGGAGTCTGAAAGACCGTTGAGCCCCTAGTGCATCTGAGTGGAAACCAGCTCCTGTACCTTCCTCCATCTTAGAACCATCTGTGGAGATGGTGATGGAGGCGTCTCTTGTCACACTTGTAAGTCCCCATTCTTCCCTTGAGGGAAAGGAGGTAAGTGCGCGCGAATCAAAATCCAGGTATGGAATCAGATAGTCCGTGCAGGAATCTAATTGATGTTCCGTACCTGGCCTCGTAAATGACCTTAGGATCCCAGAGTGTCCATAAGCGTGCTATTTCCACAAGTTGGCCTCTCTCAGCCTGAGAGCGCCTTTAGCGGCACAGCACTTAATGAACTGCTCTATTGGGTGGAGATGTAGAATCATCTCTAGGCCTGCCTGGGGGGTGCTTTTGACGGTTCCTGCTATTCCCATAGCCGCCAGTCTCTGCACCTTCATCAGTTGCGTCGCCAAGGACCTGGTGTCCGTGGCCAGCCACCAGACAATGGCTCCGTAACATAAGATCGGCCGAATGATCGCTGTATACATCCAGTGGACAATGCCCGGCCGCAATCCCCACTTTTTCCCGAAGGCCTTCTGACAGACGTAGAAGGCATTCAGGCTCTTCTTCACCCGCTCTTTCACGTTGCGTCTCCAAGAAAGCTTGGAGTCGAGTGTGGTGCCAAGGTATTTCACCTCGGGTGAGAGGGTGATAGTGATGCCGCTGACTTTCGGCAGCCTAAACTCCGGTATTTTGTATCTCCGGGTGAACAGTACCATAACCGTCTTTGAGGGTTAACTCCTAGACCGTTATGCTCTGCCCACCTAGAGAGTTCTCCTAAAGCAGACTCCATGAGATCACTGATGGTGGAAAGAAATTTTCCAGGGATCAGGATAGTGACGTCGTAGGCATATGCTACTACTTGCAGCCTCCTGGATTCGAAGATCTCGAGGATGTTGTTTATCACAAGCAGCCACAGACGCCCCCTGAGGTGTGCCCCTTGTGGTTAACCTCCTCACCGAGCACGAGCCTAGGCTGGAGTGAACCCTTCTGCTACTAAGCATATCGCTGGTCCACCCCACCACTTTCTCGTCCACTTCGAATTTTCTAAGTGCACTGGTTATTGCCTCTAGAGTGACGTTATTAAAGGCCCCCTCAATATCGAGGAAAGCGGCTAACGTATACTCCTTGACGCTCAGCGATTTTTCGATCGTCTGAACGACCTCATGTAAGGCGCTGTCTACAGATTTTCCCCTGCAATACGCATGTTGCGTCCTGCAGAGTCCCCTGGACTGTGCCACTCCCCTGACATAGACATCCACCAACCTCTCCAAAGTCTTAAGAAAGAACGATGACAGGCTGATCGGTCTGTAGTCTTTTGCAGTGATGTGGTTTGACTTCCCCGCCTTGGGGATGAACACCACCTTAACCTCTTTCCAGGCGCGCGGTACATAGCCCTGTTGGAGAGATTCCCGAAAGATTCGCACCAAGACTTTGACCACTGCCTCCTTAGACCATTGCAGCATAGCCGGAATGACACCATCGGGACCCGGAGATTTGTACGGGTTGAAGGTGTCTATCGCCCATGCCACTTTGACCTCATCGATAATCCCCGGAACTAAAGCATCCGGTCGTGACGAGTGCTGTCTATGAGGCGTGGTCGTCTCAACAACACTCGTGCAACCGGGAAAGTGGGTGTTCATGAGAGTCTCTCCCTCGATTCTGTCCACGAGCCGTCAGACTTCCTAATGCTGCTAGGGGTATGTGATGCCCCGGCTAGCACCTTGCGAAGTCTGGCGGCCTCGTTGACATTGTCGAGGGATTCACAGTACTTCCTCCAATTATTCCGCTTGGCCGCCCTAATAGTCTTCTTAAACTTATTAAAGCTAGCCTTGTAGGCTCCCCAGTCTTCTTCAGTTCGGCTAAGTTTAGCCTTATTGAAGAGACGTCGGGTATCTGTTCTAAGTTGTCTTAGCTCTGGGGTCCACCACACCGCGTTGGTTTTCCGTGGAGCTCGACTTTTAGGACAAGATTCATTAAAAGACTTGTTAAGCACTTTCGTTAGAAGACCAACTGACCTGTCAATGTTGTTTCTCTCGAATGTAGCGATCGCTTTGCGCGATGCCAGTTTCTGAGAAACTAGTGCACTGAATTTAGGCCAGTTAGTCTTTCTCGGATTCCTATAAGTTTGTGGACATCCAACCTCTATGGCCACTGAAAAGACTATACGGTTGTGGTCCGAGAACGAACATTCCGTCAGTACTTTCCAGTCGACCACGGAGATAGTGTTGGAGTCGGTAACTAAGGTAATATCTATGACTTCCTCCCTAACCCTATTGTGGAAAGTCGGCGTATTGCCTCTATTGCACAGCACAAGGTTAGAGCCTAGAAGAAACTCAAAAATTGACTCACCCCTACTGTTGGTGTCGGAACTTCCCCACAGCATGTGGTGTGCATTGGCATCACACCCGATGATAAGGTCGAGCCTCCGTGATCGGGCGTGCGCAGCAAGGTCCCGGACTTCCTTCGGCGGTGGTTCCTCCCCTTCGAATGGCATGTATGCGGACGACAGGATCAGGTCTCGCCCATCGCGTCGTTCGCATGCAGCCACACACAGGTCACCAGTACTGTAATGGGACAAAAGAAACAAATTAATGCACCTTCTGTATACAATACAGGCTCGTATCTTACCTTCACCGCGTGAATGAAGCAATCTAAATTGACCTGAATCTAACCCACAAACCCTGTTTCCTACGATCCAGGGTTCCTGAATTAGAGCCAAGTCAACTCCAGTCTCCTCAAGGAACTGCATAAGGTCGTGGGTGGCGGCTTTAGAGTGGTGCAGGTTTATCTGCACTACCTTCAGCCTTCCCTTGTGTGGCGCGCTCCTTGTTAGGAAAGCGAGCTTTGAGGGAACCCAAACCGAACTTAACAACTCCCAGGGAGTCCCGCAGATGGGCAAAGGACGATTGATCTACCGCGATCACGATGTCCTTGCCCGCCTCATTTTTACAAGTAGTGGAGGATACAATTCTCCACTCTCCTGTGTTCAGGCCACTATTCTGCCGGCCAATCAGCTTCACCGTGTCGGCGTCCTCCATAACTGGAGGGGGGACCCACAGTGTGACGATAGGCCGGAGTGGCAGACGGTCACGGGGTATGACCTCGAGTTTCGCCCCCTGCCAGAGGGGCTCAAGACCGCCGATAGTGCGCACCAAGAAGTTGAGGGACTCCTTGTTGCCACAACCGACGATTTTGACACCCTTCTGCCAGCCAGCGCCGTCGAAGTCAATTTCGCCGTCAGCCGCCTCGAGCATCGCTCGCATAATGCGCGCCTCTACAGAAAGCCAGTTTTCCGGGCGAATTTTCCCATCAGGATCGCTCCGGTCCACCACGGCTATCTGCAACTCCTGTGGGGAAGAGAAGCTAGCTGAGGGCTTCAGCTTTTTCCCCTCCCCTGTCGGCTGATCGTCACCCGATCTTCCCCTTTTTACGGCCTTTTCCACCGTGGTGGAAGTGGGCCTTGAAGAGGTGGTGGGTCTCTGACCAGTCTCATTTGACGGGGCGACCGCAGCACTGTTTCCAGGCTTTGCCGTCCCCGTCTTTACTCTCCCCAGTTGTGCAGTGACGGAGGATGTGGCCTTGTTTCTAGGCTTTTCCGCCTCCACTGCACCTTCGGTGGGCCGTGCAGCCGTGGCACTGTCACCAGGCGTTGCTGCAACGGCCGTGCATTTTGCACCAGAAATCGCCGCCTGTTTCTTCTCGAATCTAGCCACGATCTTCTGGTGCTTCCTTACCAGATCCTTCTCCTTATCGGACAAGGATCCAGGCTCTTCGCTCACTCTGCGGAGAAACGCAAGAGAGCGCCGGTAGCCATTTCTGGCTTTCTTCGCAGCACTGCTCGCCTTGCGTTCCCCCGCCGGTAAGATACCAGGAGTGGAGCCAGTGGCCGCAGGTCGGTCTCCCTCCTCCAGGAGTGCCGCCTCCGCCTCAGAGTCCACCGACCCGGCGCCGCTACTTTGCGAGAGAATCATAGATTCCCCTTCTATAGCAGCGTCGAGTCGAAGGCCCCGGAGCTGAGGCACCACCCCCGAAAGTGAGGAACCATCCTGTGCTGTGGACTCCTGCGCCTTTTGCCTGCTTAATGCAGGTTTGGGCGCCTCCTGCTTCCCAGTAGCATTTGTAGACTGCACAGCCTGGGGTCCCGCTGCACAGCCTAAGAGGTCGTTGGATGACGACGCCAGACAGCCCGCTCGCCCACTGTCTACCGCCGGTACTGGGGATCCGACTCCCTGCACCGTAAAAGAGTCCTTATGGGAGCCCTCCAGAATGGTTTTGATGAAGGGGGTCGCCTTCCCCTGTGGCGTTTCTTTGACATCTATCACGCCACCAAAAGATGATAAGAAAACAGCCGCTCCTAACATGGAGATCAGACGCTGACCAGGGAGCCGCCCACTGTGGGTCAGACGCTCCTGGATATCCGCATCTCAAACTTCGCCAGCTGAGAAGACAAGCTTCAACAGCCGCCCGGGGACCGCCCGGTCACCAGAAGCAACCTTCGTGAAGGCGTTGAGTCCACTTGGCCTGGTACCCACAAGGATCGCAGCCGAAGATGTGGACCACGTCAACATCCGTGCAGTCAGGTGCTTTGCCTTGTGGATCCAAACCCTGATCCCCAACATTTTGTCCAAACCTGAACGCAAATACTGTGTGACACGAAGAGAGTTGCTCGCAGTATTGGAATGATTGAAACACTTCCATAAATACCTGTATGGGCAAAAGTGTCGCCTGCGCACAGATCATGCGGAATTTAAATGGCTCCTGAACTTCAAAGATCCGGAAGGCCAGTTAGCGCGGTGGATCGAGCGGCTGCAGAGCTATGACTACACGGTAGAGCATCGCAAGGGAAGCAGCCATGGAAATGCCGATGCCTTGTCACGCCGTCCGTGCAAAACCGAATGCAGGCATTGTTCGCGAGCCGAAAGCAACGACCAGATAGTGGCCGTCCAGCGCGAGGATAAAAAATCATTGAAGGCAAGGAGCAAAGCGCACGTTCAGACTGGCAGGAGATGGCCGGCGGAAGCCCGATCGCGAAGGCTTACTGGGCACAGTGGCAAAGTCTGCGGCTGTCTGATGGCTGCCTATACCGCGAGTGGGAGAGTGAGGATGGTCTGGTCTGCATCATGTTCCACTCGTCCTCCACTTAGAGTTTTATGAGTTCAATACTATCACCGGGGAAAGTAATTCTACGTGTTTTAATTTCAGAAATGGTGATATGGAGGCTGTTACTCCTGTTAGACTGGGATTCGTTATTTACTGCGGTTGAAGTTTCCAAATGCTTTGATATATTTAAACATAAGATTAGTCAAATTTGCAGAAGCAATATACCAATTTTTAAAAAGCAATGTTATAAGATTCCTTGGTATACTAAAGAACTTAAGAAACTCAAGAATTTGAGAAACACGTTTTACAGGAAATTTAAATTATCGAATTCCTTTATACACAGAGAAAAGTATCTGCAATATTCGAAGGAGTTTAAATCATTAAGTAAGGTGCTGAAGCGTAATTATGTTCGTAAGTTTGAGTCTAATATAAAATCCAATCCCAAAGTTTTCTGGCGTTATGTTAAGTCCAAGAAAACTTGTTCTAGCATTCCCTCAGTAGTATTCCTTAATGATATCCAAGCTCATACTTCTCTTGAAGCTGCGAATCTTTTTGCGGATTTTTTTAATTCCAATTTCGAACCGGAAGTTGATGTTATTGGTAATAGTCTCCTAAACAATGTTTCTTCAGTTAATTTTGGTTCACTTTCTTTAACTATTGATGATGTAGAAGACTGCATACGGCAAATTAAATTGTCATCTCATTCTGATGTTGATGGTTTATCCTCGTACCTCTTCAAGAGCTGCTACGCTGTCGCCTATCCTCTATTATTGCTTTTTAATAAATCACTAGAGGTGGGTGAGTTCACTGACGCCTGGAAGGTTACTCTCATAAATCCAATTTTCAAAAGCGGAAATAAGAGCAATGTAGCGAACTACAGACCCATTTCCAAATTATCAACGGTCTCAAAATTATTCGAATTAATTGTCAAACAAAAACTTTATTTTTCAATAAACCGTTTGATTTCTGAAAATCAGCACGGGTTCATGGCCGGTAAGTCCACAGTTTCTAATCTGGCAATCTTTTCTGAATACTGCATATCTGCCCTTCACGGCCATGTTCAGGTTGACACTGTGTATACGGATTTCTCAAAAGCGTTTGATAAAGTTAGCCACTCTTTGTTGCTTTCGAAATTATTTAGTCTTGGAGTTCATTCTATCTTCCTAAAATGGATGAAATCTTATCTGGCTCGCCGTAATTGTGTTGGTCCCCTTCTTTTTATAATCTTTATCAATGGCATAGCCTTACTTACTTACTTAACTGGCCATAACAACCCGTTATAGGGTTACGGCCTGCCGCAGAACTTCTCTCCAGGCGCCTCTGCTTTGCGCGCGCCTTCTCCAGTTGGTAACACCAAGAGATGACAGGGCCTCTTCAACTTGGTCCTTCCACCGGAGACATGGTCGCCCTCTTCGCCGTCGACCTCCAACCATCGCACCGAACTCCTTTTTCGCCGGACATAGCCAGTTGCTTTAAATTCTCCAAGTTCCTTTTGTATGCTGATGATTTGAAGATTTATTCTTCAATATCATGTCTCTCAGACTCTCGCAATCTTCAACTGGACCTTGACAACGTTGTCCTTTGGTGTGATGAAAATAAGCTTAACTTAAATATCAATAAGTGTTTCCATGTGACCTACTCAAAATCCCGGTCCCCTCTTCCCACTTCCTACAACATTGGTGGCCGCCACCTAGTGAATCCTACTGAAATTGCCGATCTTGGTGTTGTGTTTGATAATAGGTTCTCTCTTTTCAAAGTCATTTAAACAGCACGATTGCAAAGGCGTACTCTATGCTGGCCTTTGTTCGCCGTTTCAGCTCTGATTTTACGAATCCGTATACTCTAAAGTTGCTCTATACCTCCCTGGTATGGTCTAAGCTAGAGTACGCGGCCTTCATTTGGAGACCCTACCATGCCTGTCACATCAATCGACTTGAACAAACCCAAAAAAGGTTTCTTCGGTATGCCCTACGTTCTTTGCATTTTGTTAACCCCTTTCCCTCATACCAGTCTAGATGTCTACTTATTAATCTAAAGTCATTGGAGGGTAGGAGGTTCTCTCACTTACCTTTGTCTTAACCTAATTCGGGGTACGATAGACTGTCCTTACCTACTCGGTCGTATCCATTTTTTATTCCGCAAAGGTCGCTAAGAAATCATGCCACTTTCGTGTTGGAGAGGGTAAGAACAAATTACGCTTCTTTTGCACCAATTTTTAGAGCCTTAAAAGAAATGAACTTGCTCTCAAATTCTTCTGTTTTCGATTTTTCCTATTCTAAAACTCATTTTAAACTGCTGTTGAATGAATTAATTAGCTAGTATTTTTTTTTTGTTATATTTTTACTTATGTACATATCATAGCAATCTGTACGAAATGAATTAAACTTCTGGATTACTTTAAACAAATAAATAAATAAATAAAATAAATAAAATAAAAAGACGATTCTACTGGGTAGGATGCCAGGAGTCTGTCGCCGATTGGATTAAAAGCTGCGACCGATGTTCAGCCGCGAAAGGGCGGACAAGAAGATCTCGGGGCCGCATGCAGCAGTACAACATGGGAGCACCCTTTGAGCGAATTGCCATGGACGTCGCCGGGCCATTCCCACTTAGCACTCAAGGCAACAAAGATGTGCTGGTGGTAATGGTTTATTTTAGCAAATGGCCCGAAGTGTATCCTGATCCTAACCAGGAGGCCACCATGGTCGCGGAAATGCTGGTAAACAACTGGATGGCCAGATTCGGAGTTCCGCTGGAGTTCCACTCGGATCAAGGCCGGAATTTCGAGTCTCTGATATTGAAGGAAGTGTGTGAGCTATTACTGAGCTAAAACTCGCACCTGTCCTTTGCATCCCAGTCCGACGGCATGGTGGAACGATTCAATCGGACGCTGGAAGAATATTTGCGGAAAGTAGTAGGCAGGAATCAAAAGGATTGGGATACGCATATTCCGCTGTCTTGGTGGTGTATAGGTCAGCCCCGCACGGTACGACATCACTCACTCCAGCCCGGGCAGTGTTCGGCACGGAGCTGAGATTGCCTGCTGACTTGAAGTTCGGAGTGGTCAGCACGACGGAAGGCGCTAAGACTGATTACGCAGTCAATAAGCGGTCGGAGCTGGAAGAAATCCACAAGTTTATAAGGGACCGTATCCAACTGGTCAGCGATAAGATGAAAGCCAGATATGATCTACGAGCTAACACAGCGGGGTTCCAAGAAGGCGATCTGGTAATGCTCTACAACCCGCAGCTGAGGAAAGGGTTGTCTCCAAAACTTCAAACGTCATGGGAAGGACCGTACAAGGTCGTGACCAGGATTAATGACGTGGTGTACAGGGTTCAACGGTGCGGCAACAGAAACGCCAGGTGGAAAGTAGTCCATTTGGAGCGCCTGGCGTCTTACTACGGCGGAGCCTCGGCACTTGTTCGGGACGAACAAGTCTAAGTGAAGGGCAGTGAAACGATAAGCAACTCTGTGCTGAATGCTTTTCTATGCACGAATGCTTCTGCAAGCATAGTTTTAGGCATGCACTTTCAAGTACGGCAAATTTGGTATAATTCGCTTGGTATAGTCCGATATGGCAAGGATGGTTCGCGAAAGGTGATGAGCTTTGCTAGAACAATCGAGATAGAAAGTAAAACTGGAATGTGCAAGAAACTGCGGCGCGATACGAAAACTAGTATAAAAGGCAGCAGTGTGCAGCGCAAGGGTCGAGTCTAACAAGTGTAGATACAAGCGAAGTGTAAATCTGTAAATAAAGTGATAGTTAGTTTCTGACTGCGTTTTGCGCTGAATAATTGAAGTTGTTTTATTTTCAAGCACAATCAAAACGAACCTTGGAAAACAAACTTGGATTTTCGTACCAATACTATTGATTTTGTACTATTGTTTAGAGCTGCGAGACAGTTTAGTTCTCAAAAGCAACAGAGTGACACGAATAAGAAAAGTGACGTGAAAGAAAAGCGACTTTGGAAAAGCTGAAGTTAACATGGCTACGGTGGTGAACTGAGTTAAAGAATTTCAGTGTTTTTTATTTTGGTAAAATTCAACCATACGAATTACGACTGCGTTGGCAAGCAAATTAATTTTTATACAAGCGCTGTAAGCGTTACGACAAACAATTCGAGGCTGTACAAATAAACAAGCAAATTGATTGGACCAAGCTACATACGTAAAAATAATTCAATTTTAACATTTTATCACATTTTTAAATTAATTTTTATTATATATATGGGTGGTCCGATAAGTACTTAACCTACAAAAGAAAAACGAAAATTTTGGAAAAGTGGCGATTTATTTCTCAACGTAGTCTCTTACAAAACTACAAATCCAATATGGCTGAAATTTTGACAGTACTACACGATAGTAAATTTCTTTTACGATAGTGGCACCATCGGGCGGTGGGGCTAAGTACTTATCGGACTGCCCACGTATAATTTTATATTACGCAATCTTGGTAGTCCAGATATTGGTAAACTCATATTGGCGTGGTATGCGCAAATAACCACACGTATTTAATTATAGTGAAGAAAAGTTTAGCTATTTTCAGCGGAGCTTGAAGGTTAATGGGATAAGGACTACTTCAATGGCGTTATAAAATGCATGCATGTGAAGTCGTACGCAACTGCCAGCATAAGTTATTTAGTGTTTTCCTTAATTCCCTTTTTTATTGCAGGACTGCCAAGCTGGAGTTGAAATAAAGCACAGATATTTAAGAGCACGATCTTTAGATAGAGAAAGAAGTACAAGCGATTTAACTTCTATAAGAATGTAAGTACTAGAGATGACATCTGTTTTGGTTATTTTCTAAGCCCGGGATTTTAAAGACTTAAATTAACTTTAGGTTCGGTTGGGTTAGGTTGCGGTGGCTGCCTCTATAAGAGACACACTCGGAGGCCTGAAAGGGCCATTGTGATACCACATATTTCACCCGTTTTTGAACTGTGTATGCAACACTGTTTTGCCAACATATGTTACAGCACACATTTCAAGCGGATGGGGAAAGGGGGAGGGGACCTACAGTTTAACGCCAAATCCGAACGGCGATTGGCAGTTTTTCGTTCACACTTGGAGGTTTTGCCATTGACTGCCAAGAGCGCACTTGTGCGATTCTTGTAATTCTCATTCCCTTCATGTGGATAGCGATAGAAGTAGACAAGTTGTTCACCAGCCCGATCCAGGAATCGAACCTAGAGCCTGTGGTATGAGAAGCCAGCGCGCTACCCGCTGGACTATCGAGGCCAGCTTGAATTAACTTTAAATTATATACATTTATCAAGCCCGAATTTAATTCTTTAGTTTAAAATGATTTTTAAACTTAATTTCCGAATATCAGTTGAAACGGTAAGCACCGTAAGTATAAAAATTCGTATTAAACATTTTTCAAAATATAATTCAAATTATATTCAAACTGAAAATTAAAATTTTTTGAAACCTTTTATTTTCTTTAATTTTGATATCATACGGGCCAAATGTACGAACGATCGCGGCTCCAGGCAAGCGGAATGAGTTGCCGTTTCGGCACCAAATTTAGTAGTTTGCAATAGTGATTTGTTGTCAAGAGAGGCCTTCACATCATAACATCCTAGTTCTTATTAGTAGGAAGAATTCATTTTAAATAATAAAACCATGTTAAAAAATGAATTATTCACCTTTTAAACCTCACAAGCGCAATGCCTGCCAAACTAAATATTTTTTTCGATGTATTGAGACCATAATGCTCGCCGTCACTATGCAGTTTGCAATTCACTGGAAATTAGACCACATCTGGCGAGTTGGCATACTTTTGGGGACATGGAAATTTTGCTATTGATACTGGGAATTTCAATACCAATTACAATGTATGAGAGTCACTACAAGCAAACAGGTATAAAAGGCCGAAGAAGGACTGAACGGAACTGTTTTAGAAAACTGAAGTGTGTTTTTTATTTAAGCACACTCCAAAGATACGGATACGCCTGGAGAATTAATTTTCGCAACATTTGGTGTTAGAAGTGGGATTGTCTTTATTAAACAAACAAAGCAAACAAAGGAAACAAAAAAATATAAAACGCAGACATGGCTCAACTCGAGCAACTGCCTGGAACCTGCCGACTGCTGGAGGAAAGGTGAAGTTACAACTGCGCTTGCGACAGGTCTGTAAATTACGAGACGTCGATTGGGCTGCGCACGAATTCGGATCGCAGGAGCGATGAATCATGAAATATCGGCGAACTGGGAAGTGGCAGAGCGAATGGAAACCAAGATTCAGGAAAATTCTGCGCGCTTGAAGCGGAAACTGGAAGAAATTTCTGACAGGATTAATGTGAAAATTGAGTACCTGGAGACGCTTGTGGAACAGTTGAACAGACGAGTTGGCAGTCTGGAAGATTCAAAACAGAGAAATCTACGAGTGGCTTAAGGAGGTACAGCCGCGAGAATGGTTGCCGTCAGTTCCAGAACGTTCGGCTAACAGAACAGAAGTGCCTACTTAAGATAGTATTACGCCGTTCGATACATTCAAGCAACAATTCGAACTGGTGGCTCTGGAGAATCAGTGGACAGATGTAAAGAAAGAGCGGAAATTCGCAATGACTTTTTAAGGTCCTGTGGTTGAGGTAATATAATCAGTTCCGAAATGTTTGAGAGGTGATTACGAGGCCGTCATGAGTGAGGTGACAGCAAAGTACAGCAACGAGGAGATATTGAGCAACTCGTACAGTTATTCTTTCCGGAAACCAGCGCTGACATTCCCGAGAGAATAAAGAGTGAAGCGTTTATTAAAGGTCTTTATGAAATGTTTCCAAAAATTCAACCATCTAACAGAAGGTTAAAGCCAGGGGCATCTTTCTGCAGAGATGAAAACAGTGATCTGATTACAGATGCGCAGGGTGGGGACGGAGCACTTCAACAAGCTGCTCGCAGGCGAACAATACCGCCAGTGGTGAAGTTGTGCACATGGGTACCAATCAACGACGACAGTGTGGGCGTTCCACCGACCAGCTATGACGAGGTCCGGGTTTCTATCCAGCAACTCAAAAACAATAAAGCTGCAGGGCCAGACGGGATACCAGCAGCGTGGTTCAAGGCCGGCGATGGTGAACTGATTGGGCTCGTGCATCAAATCATCTGCAAAATATGGCAGGAGGAAAATATGGCAGCGATTGGATCCTCAGTGCCCTTTGCCCTGTGTTGAAGAAAGGCGACCCAACAATATGCACCAGCTACAGGGGTATTCGCCTACTTCCCATCGCGAATAAGTTTATAACAAGCGTATTGTGTGAAAGATTGAAGCCACTCGCCAAGATACTGATTTGATTTTATCAGTACGGCCTTAGACCTAGTAAGTCTACCATCGACCAGATATTCACTCGTGCGACTTTGCAGAGCGACGTTGAGCAATACACGCAGCTCCGTGAAGGCTGGCAGTGACCTGTCCGACCCATTTGAGGCTTCAGACAGGGTGATCCTTTGTCATCGGGCGTAACAATTGAGATGTCACCTTTACGGCAATCAGAAGAGAATCTGCCAAATGGGTCTGGTGGTAAATGGGGCAAAACGAAGTTTATGCTGTCTACATGCAGGAACTCGCAGCAGCAGGGACTGTCAGCCCCGACGTGAGACCCTAACGTCAAGGATGACAGGTATACTTTTGAATTTGTCAAGGAATTCATCCACCTCGGCACGGTCATAAGCAACAGCAATGTTGTCAGCCTGGAGATAAAGCGAAGGAGTACTCTTCCCAATAGGTGCTACTACGGTCTCTGTAGGCAACTGAGTAGCAGAGAACTCTCTCGACCGAGAGAGAGAGTTCTCTCGCTCTATAGGACGCTTATTGCACTCTATGTATATGACGCTTATTATGCCCGTGCACTTCTGTGGCGCAGAGGCATAGACACTGTTCGCACCAACAAAGACGTATAAAGACGTGGACGTAGCACAGCGAATTAACATCCAGCGACTATGCTGGCTTGACCATGCCTGCCATATGGACGATGGTGCTCCAGCGAAAAAGGTGTTCGATGCGGTAGGTGGAGGTCGACGGCGAAGAGGGAGGCCATGTCTCCGGTGGAAGGACCAAGTTGAGGAGGCCCTTTCTTCTCTTAGTGTGACCAACTGAAGAAGGCGCGCGTAAAGCAGAGGCGCCTAGAGAGAGCTTTTGCGGCAGGCCGTAACCCGGTAACGGGTTGTGAAGGCCTGTTAAGTAAGTAAGTAAGTGTGAGCTTCTGTGAATAAGTAAAATTCGGACTACTCCTTTGCATCCATGTTTCGACGGAATGGTGGAACGGTTGCTGGAAGAACGGATGCTGAAAAAGTATCTGCGAAAAGTGGTAGGCAGCAATCAAACGGATTTTGGCCCTCGTTCCTGATGCTGTATAGGTCGGCCCTGCACGACACGATATCACTCACTCCAGCCCGAGCAGTGTTTGGCAGAGAGTTGAGATTTTCCGCTGACTTGAAGTTCGGAATGGTGAGCATGACGGAAGGCGCTAGGACTGACAACGTGGTCAATAAGCGGTTGGAACTGGAAGAAATCCACCAGTTTATAAGGAACCACACCCAACTACCTAATGAATAAAAATGAAGCAATTGGTTTTTCTTAAGATTTCAGGCCTTTTACAATTGAGGAGGTTCATAACAAAATGCAATAATTCCACCAGAAGAATGTTTTGGATAAACGAATAAATTTAATTAAAGTCAGTATACATACATATTTTTTTTAAATAGTTGTTGTGGTATAATAGTTTTCTAGGAAAAATACAAATCATAAATAAATTTATTTATTTGGCAATTAATTTTTGAGTTATTTAGAAAACAGATTTGGAAATGTTGGGTTTCGGTCCGATACAAAGTATTTATTTCATTTTATTATGAACCCTATGGAGATGTTGTGTTTTGATATAAACTAGGTTTGGAATTGTGTCTATTTGCTTTGAATAAAATTGAAATTAAATCCTTTTGATTTGAATTACATAAGTTTCATTACATTACACAAGTACATTCAAGTATTACAAAAGTATATAAGTATTCAATTATTTAAGTATTAGAAAAAATCAACATTGTGTTACATCTCATTCCAGTGTCCTCCTTCAAACTGTCACATAAGGTTGTATCATCGGTTTCATTGAAACTATTTCCTTATTCGTCTAAAATTCTAACCCTGAAATGTTTGACAACTATTGGCCATAATGTTTTTCCAATAGTTTGAAATCAACTTTCTTTTCTAAATTGATTGCAACACCAAGAGGAATTCCATCAAGCAAACGAGGGGGTATTTGTCCTCTTTTAAGATAGCTGGTAAATTTTTTTTTGCCTTCAATTTTGTAAGATTCAAAAGTTTTGACTATACCTTGCTTTTGTTGATTTGTGGAGAGTTTAAAGTAGGACGGTAATATTCTGCCAACATTTTTAAATCCTTAAGGTGCCAATCCTTTCCTAAAATCTTACTTTGCGCGTGCACAGAATTAACTTTGTGATAACCTTCTTTAACAAAAGTTGTAGTATTTTTTCGCAAATCTTTTTCAACACGCCTAAAAACTCGATAAAATAATTACCGTTTTATAGCTATTGTAGACTCACCATAACAATTAATTTAAATTTTATTGTAGAGGTACCATAAGAATAAAATTAATTTATATCATTGACTTTTCACTAATATTTCGAAGTTATTTATTGCATACGTATGGAGTTGTTTCATTCTAGTCTGAACCATTACTTTTGGTTTTGAATTACAGTGAAATTATTGACCTTTGGTATGTTTTATAACAATCGTTACATAGATTTTAATATGTAGATTTGGATTCAGTCAAAAAAACGAAAAACGTAAACAAGTGGAATTATTGCGTTTTGTTATGGACCTCCTCAAATGTATTCTTGAAACCACAGAAGTTTCGGACGTCCACAAAGTAGCATGTTGCCATATGGCAACAAAGTAGCGAAAGGGTTAAAGATGTAGTTTAATGTGTGTCGAAACTAAGTGCAGACACTCGGGCAGCACTGTGCGTCAGAACACAAAACAAAACCTCACTAGCAGATGGTGCTGTGTGCACCGACGATCGTACCGATACTTGTGCTGTGGCAACACTGCGCGCTGGAGCACGAACGCAACGTCACAAGTAGGTGCAAGTAGGTACCACTCCTACCTTGAACCCTCGATGACTCCAGCACACAATCCACACCACGAACCACAGTTCACCACTTTGGTTTTGTTTGAAAAACTTTAAAAACTTGAAATTTCCTGTCGCTGCAGCGCAGAGTTGCCAGATCAATTCTACATTATTCTGTAGTATAAGATTAAAGGGGTACTCACCCCGTTCGTTGGTGTCCTTACTTCCCCATTGAGGGTGGTGCGAATTCGTGTCCGCACCTACCACAACCTCGAATCATCGTTGAAGCCCCTAGTTCTTCCATAAGGCACTGCAGCTCTGAGGGGGGTGCCTCGACATCATGGGCCATGTAACACGAGCCTACAAGTCTAGGCTTGTCGACCCCTTCGATGGCGACCACCGTCAGGTCATCAGAACTGAAGTTAGGTAAAAATATGCGTTCATATTCTCCCTAACAAGGATGGGAGATCGAATCATCCTTTCCGTTGTTGTGTAGAATAGGACTAGGTTGCGCGGTTGTCGCTGTGCAAAGACACATGCGTACCTTGGCTACAACAAGGTAGTGGTCCGAGTTGATGTTGGGTCCTCGGAACGTGCGCACATCTAGAATGCTAGAAGCATGCCTTCCATCAATCACAACTTGATCAATCTGGTTGCGGGTGGATTGATCGGGAAATAACCAGATGGCGTTGTGGATATCGAGGTGCTGGAATCTGGTACTACTAACTACCATGTTTCGTGCCGCGGCGAAATCGATCAGCCTCAGACCGTTGTTCGAAATGGTCCTATGGAGGCTGAACTGCCCGACTATGGGGCCAAAGATGCCTTCTCGCCCGAGCTTTGCGTTAAAGTCCTTGATTACAATTTTGACATCGTGGGCCGGGCACCCGTCGTAGACGTCCTCGAGCTTCGCATAGAAGGCATCCTTGGTCGCATCGTCCTTCTCTTCCGTCGGGACGTGCGCGCAAATTAGGCTGATAAAGTATAGAATTTTCCAACAAGAGGTGTTATTTTGGTATTCAAAGAGAAATTAAATTTTTGGAGATAAATGATCGGATGTTTATTTCATAATAAAGAGGAAGGTATGCCGTTAATAATAAAAAACAACATCAGCCAAATGGCCACCACGACCACGCTTACAGGACCATATCCTTTTCATGAAATTTTCCATAACCAAATCGCAAAGTGGCTGCCCTATGTCCTCGATAGCCTCACGAATTCTATCTTTTAGGTCTTGAATCGACGCAGGGCTGTTGGCGTACACCTTATCTTTCACGTGGCCCCAAATGAAGAAGTCGCAAGGTGTTAAATCACAAGATCTCGGTGGCCAATTGTGATCACCTCTTCCGGAGATAACACCCATAGAACCCAATCAGCAAAGACACGACGTTGTTGATGATCGGTCGGCTTGAGTTCTTGTGTTAACTGCACGTTATAATCCTTAAGACCCAAGTCTTTATGCAAAATACGGTGTAATGACGTTTTTGGAATGCCCAATTCCAAAGAACGACGAAGAATTTACAAACCTGGGTTTTCTTCAAGACTTTGGGCTACAGCAGCAATATTCTCAGTTGTTCTTGAGCGACGTGCATGGGTTTTATTCTTCACATCACTAACTTGTCCCAACAGCTCGAATTTTTCCACCAATTTCTGTACTGCTGTCTGACAAGGTGCTTCACGACGACCCAAAAATGCTTTAGTTTTTCGAACTGTGACTGCAAGATTTTCACCATTTTTGTAGTGAATTTTAATAATTGCAATGCGTCGTTGAAGCGTGTATCGTTCCATTTTTAGTAATGGCGTAGTTTCTACTTGTCAAATGTCAAATAATAAAAGCTTCAAAAGTGACAGCTACCGAAATACCGGGTGATTCAAAATAGCACCTATATTTAGCTTTGATGCGGATCGAAGCCAGCCGTTCGTTCACCGGAGTGAACCGAGAGGCGTGGTGGCGAAGTCTCTTGCTGACCACAAATCCAAATTCGCGCTTCACCGCAAGGCAGCTGTAGTAGATGTCGCAGTGTGCTCACTTGGAGCAAACTTGTCTTGACCATCGCATTTCCTGGTTGGCGGTGATGACAGCCTTACATTTCGTGAGGGCTTCCACCAGTTGGATAGAGGCACCTTCCCTATAGAGGGTGCGGACATTCCAGGTGCATATCTTCAAATCGTGGTCCTTAAATCGTCCACCATAGTGAGTTCCATCCGAGAAATGGTTTTTTGGTTTTCATTTTCAAGATGACTTTACGTGGCGGGCACCAAACCTTGCGCGCAACCCAAATATCAAGTTCTAGGGATTGGGCACGCTCCATACATTAGTTCACTATTCGGCGGGTCCCAAATTACTATCCAGAAGGGCCGCGCGGAGTCTGTGTATCAGCTTGGATTGAACAGGGACAAGTATCGTTCTGGCGTTCGCCAGGTTGAACGCAATCAGAGACTTTACCTTGTATGTGCGCTCCCATCCTCCCGCCTCAAGTTGCATTCAATAATAATAAAAGTGTCAAATTTGGTTAAGAAAAAACATAAAAATGAAAACTGAATGTTCTTCTTGGGGTGAAAAAGTAACCAAAAACTTATAAAAAACTAAGGTAAATATCAGTGTTGGACTTAAGGGGGCCGATACATGTAAATAGTGTATTTTTTGAGAATTTTTTTGGGGGATAAGGAATTTGGCAATGGATTTTCTTTTGTTTTTAATCTTTTATTAACTAATTAAAGGTTCTTTTTCCATTTTTTTTTTTACCCGAAAATCCAAGATGGCGGCGGTGCGTGGGATCAAAAAACCCCCTCCAATCTGATGCGCTGCGCGATTGCGCTGCTCGTATGGGGCTGAAATGAAAAATGAAAGGAAATCAATTAAAAAACAGTTGTGGCTTCGATGTGAACCTGGTTTAGTAAAGAAATTGTGATTTTTTTGGAAACGGCAGAAAATTGAATTTTTGGGGCAGCTGTTTTGATGAATTTGCAAGCACCAACATGAGATTTTTGCAGATTTGTAAAAACAAGTAGGTTCACATCGAAGGGATGAGTCTTCCGAAGGTGTGGTTAAAATTTCATCGCGATCGGTTAAGCGGTTCTCATGCAATCGCGCAGCCCATACCGAAAAACATGGTTCCGAGATAAACGGGCTCAAAGGTTGAGTAAGCGACAGGCTTATACCTGACGCCGCCGCTTCTACCTGTGTTTTGTCTGGGAAGGGATTAGAATTTTGAAAAACGCTCTTAGCCATACATTGAAAAGGCTTTGTAGAACATATTCCCGAGAAAAACAAAATTTCCAAAAGTACTTCATTTTACATGTATCGGCCCCCTTAATTTTTAATGGTTTTTCATAATCCGAAATGATATCCGAGCATATCGTAAAAGGAACTAATTTATACAATGATTTTTAAAATGGCGTGAAAATGTAAAGTGCCACCTTTTTTTCTTTGTAAGATGCCACCCCCTTTTTTCATTGTTTTTTGGTCGTATATCGGTAAAAATACTTTATGTTGCTCGGAATTTAAAGTGTTCTTAGTAAATTTTTCTCTAATCCTATCATGAGGAATAAATTAGTTCAGTTTTGTTTATTAATTTCCATACAATGATTCGTTTTATTCGTTACCATTCAATTTCGGTTTACTTTCAGTCATTTTCTATTCAATTCAAATTAAATTCAATAATCTTTCGTAAATTTTCTAAATCATGCGTTTTTGCTTGAGATTTTTGCATTTTCTGCTTAGCTGCATGGTTTCGCAAACCAAATTTTCTTTGAAAATTTCACTTTTAGTTGCACTTCACTTAGCTGCACTATTCCGTTTAACAGCCCTGTTTTTGAGCAAGTTTTCTTTGGTTTGTATGAAAAATACTTCGTTTAGCCACACTGGACAATTTTAACGAGTTCAATTTTATTAGCAATCTACCTCATTTCAACACGCACGCTTCGTTATTTCAACGTCGCCTTTGAAATTTAGGCAATGGTTGTGAAATTGTCAAAAAAGAAATATTCGCAGGGTAAAATTACCGATTATTTTACATAAAAGCATTCAGCACATTCAGTAAGAATATATACATACACTAGTCAGAAGTTTGCGAACAGGCAAAGAATATGAAGTAATTAGAACGCGTATGTGGGCACAAAAGTTCGGTTGCTATGATGCGAGCGGGAAGAGCGAAGCGTAGGCATTTGAGAATGTTAAGTTCATAACATTTTCTGTTAAATTTTCATAGGACAACAGCAAAAAAGCAATGTTATTGTTCGCAACGGCTTTACTCGTGTACATTGAAATGGTGGTTGTTGCAGCGTAGTGTTCGCTCAATCATTTTTTGCATGCATGTTTCTTGATCTTGTTTGCCGAAGCGCAAGCAAAAAACAAACAACGAACCAAAGCATCGTCATCATAGTTTCAACGAAGATGACTCGGGATTCGCTAATGTTTTTGTTGTTGTCGATTATTGTGTGTATGCTTTTTTATGTTGCCGATTGGTTTTGCTGCACAAATTACTATCATATTTCCATCAATCGAATCTTTGCGGTGTATGGCTTTTTGATGACCAACGCTTTGATTGATTTTAATATTTGGCGGTTGATCCCAATTTAAAATGTTTACAAATATTTTTACGTGGCGAGTTCGAAATAAAATTATTTGTTTATTTCACATGGTTGATTACAAGTTTGAGAATATAGAAAAACTTCGAAAAAAAATTAACTGATATTGATATTGAGTTCAAAATTCGTAAAAACACTTGAAATCAAAAATAATTAGATACGTGTTTTAATTTTTTTTTTAAATCGAAATCTAACGGACAACCCAAGGGTTAAAAGATTGTATGGAAAACCCTAAATAGGTCTATTGACTTTCAATAAGTCGAAAGCACTACTAAAGCACTAAATAAAGAAATTAATAATAAGACAAGTATTTTGTCATAAGAAAACTGTGATTTAGGAATGCCTACGTTTAAAAATAGTATTAATATTCTACACCTGAATGGTTCCATGGCGAATGATGTGACCATAAATTCACAATATAAGATTTTCTTACTTTAGTTCTTTTAAGCAAGCATTATATGTGGGCAGTAAAAATAGTTCCAAAGAACAGGATGGAAAATTGTTACGGGCTAGGTTAGGTTGGAGTGGCAGCCTTCAGTGTGAAAAAAAGCTCACGTAGGCACAACTATTGGCCCGTTGTGATACCACAGTGTATGGCGCGACTCCCCCTTAATGCGCCTGGAACCATGAAGATTCCATGATGAATCTGGCTATGTCCCTGATATTCAGAGGAGATAGTCCAGTTAGACTATCGAAAAAGGCTGAGCCGAGGAATTTAAATCTTCTTCTGGCTAAAGAAGGACATTGACATAGCAGGTGGAGAACGGTTTCGTCCTCCTCCTCAGAGCCGCATCCTCGACATAGGTCGTTGGATTGCAGACCCAGTCTTTCAGCGTGCTTACCCATGATACAGTGTCCCGTAAGCACCGATACCGTTAAACTTATCGAGTGACGACTGAGGTTGAGCAGCTGATTTGTCCGTTTCAGGTTGAAAGTTGGCCAGGTTTGTCGGGAGATGTTGCAGGTCTGTTCCTCAGACCACAAATCGTTTGCTATTTTATAGTAAAACTGCTTGAGCATCAGTTTAACTGATGCAAGAGGAGCTCCAACAGCGAGGAAGGACGAAGCACCAGAGAGCAACGTACCCGCTCTGGCTAATTCGTCCGCCTCGCAGTTGCCTACGATGCCCCTGTGCCCTGGCACCCAGAGTAGTGAGACATTGGAGCGTCTGGCTAAGGCGTTTAGAGACTCACGGCAGTCCAGGACCAGCTTAGATGAGGTGGTCGCCCTTGCGAGCGACTTGATAGCTGCCTGACTGTCTGAGTAAATGTGGATATCTGCCCTGTGTGCGCTGTCGCGAGTAAGCCAGATGGAGGCCTGATATATGGCCATTACCTCCGCCTGGAAGACACTGCAGTGATCAGGCAAGCGGAAGGAGAGTCGAAGCCCCAGTTGGCTGCAGAAAATCCCGCAGCCAACCTTGTTGTCCAATTTGGAGCCGTCGGTAAAGAAGTTGATGGAGTCATCGGTCGCTAGTTCGTTACCTGTCCATTCATCTCTATGAGGGATGCGTATAGTGAAGCCGTGATCAGGCTTGATAGGGGAGCTAATGAGGTCGATGCCGGTGGGCATCGAGCAGTCCTCAATAAGAATCCTGGAATGACCAAGATCCGATCTAGCCCAGCGGGAAATCGCGTGAAGTCTGACTGCAGAACACTTCGCGTGTAATTTGACCC
The DNA here is from genome assembly GCA_963971225.1 of Melieria omissa. Taxonomy (NCBI): domain Eukaryota; kingdom Metazoa; phylum Arthropoda; class Insecta; order Diptera; family Ulidiidae; genus Melieria; species Melieria omissa. The sequence continues at coordinate 47,451,486 of OZ020269.1, read as the reverse complement.
GTTGTGCAGTTGGGAGCCAGTGGAGGAGGGTGAACATTGCTTTGGTGGGTGTAGTACGGAGAGCCCCTGTAACCAAAAGGGCCGCCATCCTCCTGACTTTGTCAAGAGGTTTCAGGTTGACCGCCTTGCTAATGGCGGGCCACCAAAAGACGGCACCGTAAAGGAGGTTTGGCTCAACCACTGCCGAGTAAAGCCACGACACAACACGAGGTTGGAGTCCCCATCTTGCGCCTAAAGCTCGTTTACAGCAGTAGAGAGCACACGAGGCTTTCCGCGCCCTTTCAGCAATGTTGGCCTTCCAATTCAGTTTAGAGTCAAGTATTAGACCAAGATACCTAACATTGTTGTGAGGTAAGTCTAACGCCGTTCAGAGTGGGAAGTACGAACCGAGGTATCTTGTACTTCCTGCTAAAGAGCATGACCTCGGTTTTGGAGGGATTGACGTCAAGGCCAAATTCACCATTGGGATAGAATCCTAAGTGCATAACCAAGTCTCTCAGAGAGAGTGGAGCGATATTTTCCGGAGACTGCAATCGCAATGTCGTCCGCGTACGCGACTATTCTGCAACCAGTATTGTCCAGCCGGTGTAAGAGAGAGTTTACTGCCAGATTCCAGATCAGAGGAGAAAGCACGCCGCCCTGCGGTGTGCCCCTCCTGACCATGCGCTTGATGCGAGTGTTTCCAATAGAGGCGCTGACAACACGCATACTGAGCAGGCTCTCGACAAATCTGATCATCTTATGCCTCGTTCTGACTATGTCATATTTGGTGTCATATTCACTGACGACAAACACTGCCATATATGTCATGTTCGTCCTATGTCGTCAAATGCGTTCTCATTGCACGGCAAAACTGACGAAAAATACATATGACAAAGTTTGCCAGCATGTTGACAATTTTTGTTTTCTCATCAAACGTAGTCAAATCGTTCGTTCGACACAAATTCGATCGTTCTCATTTGATTCTCGTTTCGTATTGGAAAATTGTAGTCATACATGCAGGCAAACGCAAATGACACCATATGACAACCCGTTCTCATTCAACTGACTACAAATGACACCATATATGACATAGTCAGAACGGGGCATTAGAGTCCAGGTTCAGATTGAAGAGTGCCCTAACGACCGCCTGTGGACAGACGTTATTAAAGGCCCCTTCAATATCGAGGAACGCTGTCAGAGTGTACTCCTTGTGCACGAGAGATCTATCGACCGTCTCGAGAAGCGAGTGTAAAGCAGTTTCGACAGACTTGCCCCTAGTGTAGGCATGTTGCGACTGAGAAAGGAGAGACGGATCGATAGAGTTCCTGATTTGGTGATCTAGAACCCTTTCGAAGGTTTTGAGAAGGAAAGAGAATAGGCAGATGGGCCTGTAGTCCTTAGCCTTAACATGGGACGACTTCCCCGCCTTAGGAATGAAAACCACTCTGGATTCTCTCCAACTGAGGGGAATGTAGGAGAGATCCAGACAAGCGTTGTATATGCGTAGCAGCCGAGGCATTAATGCCTCAGCGCTGTGTTGGATGTCGGCTGGAATGATGCCATCCGGTCCTGGGGACTTGAATGGATCGAAGGTCTTGATGGCCCACTGTAGATGGGAATGGGTCAGCCAAGTTGGAGGAGAAACTGTGAGGACCTGGTCGACCTCAGGAGGACTGTGGTCGTGGTCGATGAAGGATGCACTTCCAGGAAAGTGAGTGTCAAGCAGAACTTCCAGCGTGTCAGCCCCCGAAGTCGTCCAGCCACCCTGAGGACTCTGAATACAGTCCAGGTGCCTGGGAGAGGAGCTGAGTATCCTACGAAGTCTGCTGGTCCCGGAGGAGCTTTCGATATTTTCACAAAAACTTCTCCAGTTCACCCTTTTGGCTTTCCTGATGGCATATTTGAATTCCCTATGCTTACATTTGTAGGGGGCCCAGTCATTGGAGACTTTGGCCCTGTTAAAAAGTTTGCGGCATTGCTTGCGGAGTTCCGCAATCTCCTGGTTCCACCACCGGGGCTTTGGTTTACCTCTCGGTGTCAGGGGGACGCAGGCAGCCTTGGCAGCAGAATTTAAAAGAGAAGTAACGGAGCCAACCGCACGTTCGATGTCCGTGCAGTTGACAAGAACGGAAGGGATAGCATTCGCGCCCGCTTCGACGCAGGCCCGAAATTTAACCCAGTCAGTGCGCTTCCTATTGATATGGTGATCAGGACCCGCACCGTCGTAGGGATCGTGATCACCAATCGTGAAGCAGATGTACCTGTGATCAGAGAAGGAACACTCATGTGATACCCTCCAATTATTAAGACTGTTAACTAAATGGCCATTGACAAGAGTGATGTCGAGGACTTCCCTCCGATTGGAGGTAAGGAAGGTTGGTTCGTCACCCCTATTGCCAATGACTAGATCGTGCGCAAGGATAAAATCAAAAAGAGACTCACCCCGCTCGTTGTTGTCGGTGCTGCCCCACATCTCGTGGTGGGCATTGATGATGACAGGAACGTGGCTCCGGGAGGCCTCTGAAACCAGTAGCCTCACCTTGTCGTGCGGCGGTGTGGAGCCGTGGTCATGCGCCATGTAACAAGAAGCGACCCAGGTCGCTACGCCACCAATAGTGACAGCCACCGTCACATTATCCGCGTCGCTGAACGTGGGGAGAAGAAAAGAATTAAAATTGTTCTTTATGAGGATGCAGGATCTGGGATTACCTTGTCCTGCGATATAGACAGCCCGATAACCATCGAGGCTGAGTCCGCAAACCCGACCATTGACGATCCAGGGTTCTTGGATCAGCGCGATTTCTTCGCCGGTTTGTGCCAGGCGAAGAAGAAGAGCCGCCGAGGCAGCGATGGAGTGGTGCAGATTAATTTGTACAATCTGCACCATCATTAGGATTGGGAATCACCGTGGTGTTTGAATCCTCCTCATCAGACAAAGGGGATTCAGTGACGCCATCGATGCACATGGCCACGTGGTCGAAAAACTCACCGACAAACTCGGAAGCTGACATGACACTGCCAGCTTCGTCGGATGAGTAATCGACCACCTGGGTCGAGGACCTGGATGAGGTTGACGGTACGGGTACAGTTCCCTTGGGTGTACACGTGTTACCGGGTTGGTCGCACTGGTACACGTTGAGGACGATAGATCCGAACCCGTAATTGATCTCACCGTCCTTTTCGAGAATGGGGGCTAGCGACTCCTCGTTCAAAACGATGAGCGCCTGCCGTTGATGGCCTCTCGGCTCGCTAACCTTGACAACCTTCCAGTCGTGTGCTGGAAGGTGCACATTGCTTAGTTGCAAGTGCTCCAAGATCTCGCTGGGAGAGGAGGGATCGGCTGGGACCTTTGCACGCGGGCGATTAGGGATCTGGTCCATCGTTACCGCGGCTAGCTTCGCGCCAGGCCAGACCTCACCGACTTTGTCGATCGCCAGCTTGTCAAGATCCGCAGAGCGTTGATCCGCGCAGGCGATGAGTTTAACATGACCCTGGTACCAACCTGCATCGCGGCAGGTTGGCGAGAAACCAGGGTTGGCGGCGACGATCTCTTTGTAGACAGCAAAGAGTCTGGACTGTACTAACCTCCAGTTCGCTCCGGAGATAGTACCGTCAGTGTTCGCGCGGTCGATGATGGCCCAGATAAGGCCACCTTGACAACCTCGCTGAATGGGCGCAGAGGTTTCGACCTTGCCACTGCCAGTCTTGGCCGCTTTGTGTCCTGAAGGACTAAGGGAGCTGCCTGTTCGCCCGATCTCTGCCGCTTGACGGCAGCCTCTGGGGGAGGAACAGGTCGATCATTTTTGTGCTGCTGCGCCCAGAGGAGGGCAGCTTTGTCCTTGTCGGACAGGGTTTTTGGGTCGGAGGAGCCAAATCTGCTCAGAATCCTGAGGGCAGATCTCCTCGTCCTGTACGCCCGCGTGGACGCACTAATGTGCTGCGGATGTGCATTGGAGGACGGAGCGGAGGCACCACCAGAAGCACCTGGATTTGTTCCAGATGCTGGTGCAGCTGGACGGACGGACGGTCTGCCAACACCCCTCCCTGGCACCGACATCGGTGTCGGGGGGGCGCTTGCTGGGAGTAGGAGCAGTGCGACCCTTGAGTGGTGCTGAAGTAGACGGGGCCTGCCTTGAGGCAAAGGCTCTCGCCTGCACCACAGGTCTCGCTGCGGTAGCGTCACCCGATGAAGGTGGCGCTCGACTGGACGGCTTCTGCCGAACCAATCGCTTGGGCTCCCCTTTTGGGTTGGCCGAAGAGGTTTTTAAAAATTTGGACTTGTCCATGCTAAAAGGGTCCCCACTTGATGCCGCTATCCCGATCGGAGCGCGTAGTCACCTTTATGGTCCCATGGTTATCTATGCCGAAGCAGGGAGGCCATGCGAGGGTTGACACACACCCTTATGGAGTAGTGTGTACAGAGCCGAACCAGTGCAGATTGGGAGTTTATCTCAACCAAACCTACGCCACCAACTTAACGGTGACCGATCAGGAACGTACCCCAAGGCCTGCCAGGGTTTTAACGGGACGGAGATGAACTGTGACCTTAAACCGGAGCCGTTCGCACAAGGTTTCACCCCCGTGGTACTAGGTCCGGAAGCGACAGCCACCAGCTCGATGGCGAACAAAACAGAAACGGAAACGAGAGAGTCCTTAGACGAAGCCGGGTCGCGCCAGAGCCCGAATGCCCACCATGTGGTAGATGAGCATCGGGCGGGGGAGAGGTGTGGGCCATTTAGCGTTACCCAGGATGCACCACGAGGAGGCGACCCACTTTACATCCCAACGTTACGGGCTAATAAAAACGTCTTCCTTTCTTTCCAATTTCCCTTTTTAATTGTCTTTGTTGATTACACTGAGCAACAGCCAAAATTTTTCCGAGTTCTAGTAAACCTTTTCTAAAGGATTTTTGGACGCTGATCCCAACTGCGTACTTAGTTTTTTGATTGTTTGAGCGGGTTGTAAGTTATTGGTGGTTTTTGCTAGGAGGTGTTTTACACGTTTTTTCATTTTTGAATTTTTATTGCATTTGTAATATGTTGAAAAACACGATAATTTTTTTATGACACAATAACGAATTCTCAAGCTATAATTCTGACCATAGTCGATTTCGATTGGTCAAGGGTTAACATGGCTATGGCCCTTCAAAGTTCAATTTTCGCGAGTTTTTCATAAAAATTCATTTAAAATCGGTGTTGCAATTTTGAACTAGGAGTTAGTGTGCAATGTATAGTGTAAGGTTGTAACTTAAACTTATAGAACAGATTTTTTGCATTGTATGTGTCATTCTCGGCCTATGCTCGTTAGAGTGTAAATGCGACTTCATCTTCTGAACACGTGTTTGTATTGAAATCCCCTAATGCTTTTCGCGTCATTGACGAAAGTAGCTAAAGTATTTTCGCAAGCGTCAATATTTGTCTTTTCAAGGGCATTAACAAAATTTGAATTGGTTCGTTACTGTAGGAGATATTCTAAAAAGAGTTGCATCACACAAGTAAAAATTTCAACCAAACACACTTAGCAAACTACTTGCTGTTTTTCCATATTTCACTACGACATATTTTTAGGGCGCAAAAAAATCAAAATCAAAGCTGAAAATTTTATGAATCAAGGGCATTTGATGAATGTGAGCATTTTCATACTGCTGCCTAAAAGTGTGCTCCGATATTATAGCTCAAAAGTAAATCCTTGCTTTTGTTGCTGAATTTATCAATGGAGAACTTACATATTTGTACACATACTCTATTACAAACATCGTATTTCAAAAATTTCTTTTTTAATTGAAAGCCCCAACATTCTTCTTTCACTATATGACAATATATATTTTTTGTAAGAAAAATTCTTTTGTGTATTCGCAATCTTGCAAAGTAACTGAAAATTTGACTTTGCAAATGAATAACTCTTGCAAATTTGAACCGATTTTAATGTTTTAAATTTGAAATACATAGTTAGAGTATTGTTAATCTATGTTAAAAAAATAGCATTTTAGACTTCAGGTTTGTAGAAGCTGCATACGTATAATGGTCAAAAACATGGAAAACGCCCTCCGAGGAAAACCATCAATATTTCTTAAGCCGCTCAAACAATCAAAAAACTAAGTACGCAGTTGTGATCAGCGTCCAAAAATCCTTTAGAAAAGTATGGTTTGATTTCAGAAAAAAAAATTATGTCGATTTGGTTGCTCTGTGTTACTTATTATATATTTTTTATTGCCTGTAGCGATCATATAGGTCGCCATGCCAGCCATATTTTATTTTCTTTTCTATGATTTTGCGCGCACTACAGTCGGCAGTGAGTTCAGGAGGTATGTGAGACGCCGTGCAGGCTTATAGAAGAAGAACACAAGCCAGCCGCCAGAAAATACAAAATCGTTTTACAATTTCAGCATTTCGCCAGCACAACAATAACAACAACAGCACATCGTCTTCTTCTCCCAATCGTCCCACGCCGCAGCAGTGTGCTAACGCAGACTCGCTGCAGTGAGCGCAACCAAAAGCAAGCCTTCGTATGTTTATTTTCTTTGCTTCTACTCACATGTTACGCCGAAGTTACAGAGATTTCTGCTGTTAGTAACAGAGGGTTCTGCTGTCAATAACAGAGGGTACTACCAGCAGTAGCTGCCATACAACACGTTTGCTTGAATGAGATGCGCGTTCTATAACACTTCGTTCAATAATGTGTGTGACTGACACATAGATGGCACTAATACTAAATCAATATTTTTTTTCGAAATTGTGAACCTTTTTAGGCTTACTGTCAAAATTATATGTCAATCCGACCATTAGTTTACAAGTTACAGTGCTTTAAGTGACACTACTTTTGAGTTTTCAAAAAAAATTAATTCAAAGCAATTCCGTGTGCTGATTTATCATTGTTTTTTAATGAAAAAAAATACTGTTCAATGCCCGGAATGGCTTGAAAAACATTATTCGGACTCTGCTCCATCAAAAAGAACCATTTGTTATTGGTATGCCGAATTCAAACGTGGTCGTACAGACACCGATGACATTCCATCTACTGGACGGCCAAATGACGCTGTTATTCCGGAAAACGTTGAAAAAACACTGAAAATCATTATGTCCGATCGTAAAGTGAAAGTGGGGGAGATTGCTGACATTCTAAAGATATCAGCAGGCAGTGTACACACCATAATACACGAACATTTGGTTATGAAAAAGGTGTTTTCGAAATGGGTGCCGCGTTTGCTCACACCGGAGCAAAAACAACAACGAATCGATGATTCAAAGAGCTGTTTGGACATGTTTACGCGCAACAAGTCGGAGTTTTTGCGTCGGTACATCCCAATGGATGAAACATGGATCCACCATTTCACTCCAGAGTCAAATCGGCAGTCTGCTGAGTGGCATGCAACCGGTGAAACCCGCCCAAAGCGTCCAAAGGCACAAACATCGGCTGGCAAGGTTATGGCGTCAGTATTTTGGGATGTGCACGGAATAATATTCATCGACTATCTTGAGAAAGGGAAAACAATCAATAGCGACTATTATATAGCGTTGTTGGAACGTTTGAAAGAAGAAATCGCGAATAAGCGGCCCCATATGAAGAAGAAAAAAGTGTTGTTTCACCAAGACAATGCACCGTGTCACAAGTCGATGAAAACGATGGCAAAAATGCATGAATTGGGCTTCGAATTGCTTCCTCATCACCCGTATTCTCCAGATCTGGCCGCCGGCGACTACTGGCTCTTCGCAGACCTCAAAAAGATGCTCCGTGGTAAGAGATTTGGCTCAAATGATGAAGTAATCGCCGAAACTAACGCCTATTTTGAAGGCAAAGAAAAATCGTTCTACAAAGGCGGTATCGAAAGATTGGAAAAGCGTTGGAATGATTGTATCTCCCTAAAAGGGGACTATGTTGATGAATAAAAACGAATTTTGGCAAAAAAATGTGTTTTAATTATTTAGTCACACACATTATTGAACGAAGTGTTATTACTTCATATTCTTTGGTGCAGGCAAGTCAAAATTATGTTATGATTAATTTTGACTTCAAAAATTGGTACTCTGTTTATAAAATCCTAACCACATTATTCATATATGGGCATCTCCAAAAAAAGGTCCACCACGAGTGAAAATTGCTCAGAAAAACTTTTTATTATCCAATAATACAGCATAATATCTATATTTTATAAATGTAAAAGAATTTTTAATTTTTTTTTAATTGTTGACCGAAATATACTACTGTAAAAGAAAAAACATTTTCTGAGCCTTTTGACGAATTATATGCACATTTTTTCTTTGCGTTTTTATCTTATTCAAGTAATATTATATTTTTCTTGTAATGCAAAAGTTTTCTACTAACAACAATTTTATGTATTAGAGAAAGCGAGAGAAAGTGGAGTTCAAAGAACGGATGTTTTTTTAGTTTGCTTCTTCCTGTTCCTATTGTCGCGTCCGTGCCCAGAAAAACCATATTAGTTGTTGTCATTAGTGGACAAACTTTTCAAATGCAAGTAGCTGTCAGTTTTTAAATAGATGCATTGTTCCCGTTAGGAAAATATAATAATTGGTTCCCGGCAAAATCGGAAAAAAATTTGATGGGTGTTTAAAATTTGTCGCGTCCGTAACCGGAAACTCTGAATCGATTCGATTGTTTTGCGATTTCCGGTCAATTTCCGCATTTCTTGAGATACAACTTTTTTTTCAAAATATTGACTCTCATTGAACATTTTAGCAATAAAATACAAGAAAATATCAAAAAAATCATTTATGTCGGGAATTACAGCTCAATCAATTTTGTATGTTATATTGTACAATGGTCCGCGAAGGAGTAAAAATGCATGCAACTTTTTTTTCGTTTTTTTTAATTTCATGAACAATTCATTGGTTTATTTGATAAGAGCACATAAATTATAACAACAAAAATCAAAACATGATTTCATTTTGATCGAAACCTATATAAATTATATACATATATAAATAATTGAGTCACATTTATCAAGGCTTATAAAACCGTTATTGCTGTTGCAAAGCCCTTTTCCCCTCAATAAAACACAGAATCAACTAAACACCATATAGCTTTGTAGAAAGATACCGAATATAGCTGATTCTTATTATCGTAGTGGGAGTGGCAAGTACTCATGTCTAACCTTAAATAATCTGTGTCTGCCCAGTGAAACACAAAATCGTTAAGTAATTGTTATTTCTGAATAGAAATAGTCGATCAGTCGAATTGTATTAGCCATACGATTTAGTGATGGGCGTGGCATTCAAGCAAACAGAAAAATTCTGTTACCAATCTTAAAAAAAAATGCAAACATCACTTGCAACCAGTGTTGCCGTTATGCGACTAAAGTGTCAAATTGACCCTTTTTGGAGACCGATGCCACCTGACACCGACTTTTAAAAAATAGGCTTATTTTGACACTTTTCTTCAAAATCATGCGACTTTTGCCCCCTTTTTTTATCAAAAAGTTTATATGTAAAGGAATTCTATGTAATGTGCCACCACATGGTGGCACTTTTTGCGTATAACTCGTTAGAAAATTAACTTATCGCCAATGTTAATATACCGTTGGAAAGATGGTTTAAAGAGCTATGATCCAAGGAAACACCTCATTTGAATTTTTTATAAATACTAATTTTACAGCCAATTTCCCAAAGTGTTAAAAATCTACAACCTAAAAGTTTTTAATGGAAAGTGCCATTCCCTAAAAACATCGCAAAAGACGTAGATATCTCAAGTAAAAATGCATGATTTAGAAAATTTACGAAAGGTTATTGAATTTAATTTGAATTGAATAGAAAATGACCGAAAGCCAAATGCATATTGAATGGTAACGAATTAAACGAATAACTATATGGACATTAATACACACAACTAATTTTTGCCTCATGATAGGATTAGAGAAAAATTGACTAACACTTTAAATTAATTTTAATGACGATTCCGAGCAAGAAATGTAATTTTACTGATATAGTATCACAAATAAAATGAAAAAAGAGGGGTGGCACTTTACAAAGAAAAAAAGGTGCCATTTTACATTTTCACGCCATTTTGGAAATCATTGAATAAATGTTCTTCTCTTACGATATGCTCGGATATCATTTCGGATTATGAAAAAGCATTAAAAATTAAGTCCAACACTGATATTGACCTTAGTTTTTTGACGTATTTGATTTATTTTTCACCGCAACAAAAACCTTCAGCTTTATTTTTAAGTTTTTTCTTAACCAAATTTTACATTTTTTCCCCTCAAAAACCGCATCAAAATTTATGTTGTACCTTAAATGACGGTAGGAACTTTTTTGTTTGGATTGCTGGAACATCAAAATCGAGCAGGAGTGGCACATTACAAAGAGTGGCACCTTACAAAGAATTCCCCTACATTTTGAAAATTGTTTCGTAAAGTTAATTTTTTTTATTTTTGCGTGTTTCAAAATACTCAATACTCAAATGCCTTCCGTTTAGTATTCACTTTTCAAAGGTGACACTTAAGTACTTAGATATTATACGTCTGGCAACATTTAAACTACTTGCAACCCTTTTATAATGTCAAAGTTTTCCCGCAAAATGTACAAAACTAATCTGAATTAATGCGCTATTTTGTGGCATTGCCTAAGTTATTTGTGCCAAATAAATTTTGATGGCTCCCAATGGATAAGTAAGTACATCACGTAAATACGAAACATGCATATTGGGCCTTGGATTTATTAAAAATAATGAGTTTCGAAATGTGAAATAATGAAAGTTTATACTTATATACATGGTATAACAAAATTGGATCACTTGACACTTTTTTTGCGGCTGTGACACTTTTTCTGCGACTTTTTAAAATTTTTCAGCGGCAACACTGCTTGCAACCTTTGCCTGCCATTTGTACGATAAATCGTACAAAGCTTTGCAACCCTTGTGGTCATTTGTACGATATATCGTACAATTCTTTAAAAGGCTCGGGAAAAATATTTAGAAGCAAAAATTGTTAAATTTAATAAATTTTATAAGTCAACTGAGATTCAAACTTTGAAATTGTTTGCCTTTTTGCTACTAAAAAGTATTACATGTTTAAAAATTCCTCCGCAGAAGCATCGCATCGCCAAATTCTTGCAAAGAGCTGCTTACAAAATGCACTCAACTGTATAGCCACGGCTATTGTGATTTATATTTTCAAACAGAATGGTAAAAAAATAACCTACTTAAAAGAATTAAAAAGCCGTTTCATAAAAAATTCGTTCGCTGTCAAAAAAAAAACTTAAAAAAGAATTTTACGATATATCATACAAATTGCCGGAAAGGGTTAATGAAAAATACTGCACAAATATGTTCAGCTAGTTAAATAATTTAATTTAATTAAATTAATTTATTAAGTTATTTCCAAAACCAGTTTGCTGCGATATGATGAATGAAAGGTGCATTGGTAATGTATGTAAGAGCTGTGCGCATGATATTAAACAAGATCTAATTCCAATAGAGTTCCTCAGGAAAATTAAATAAACCACACTAAGAACTTTTAACTTTATTTTGTCCTTATTTTGATTGCTGTAACTTAAATTTAACTTATTATGTGTCATTTTTATTAAAAGTTGAAGTGTTATAATGAAAACCATTACTGTATTTAATAAGGGGAAAATTTTTCGCGTCCGTGATGTCGCGTCCATATTCTTGCTGTATCTAATTAAAAAAAGCTAAGACAAAATTCTCATATTTCATAAGTCTACGAAGAAAAGTTATCCTTTGACCTTCATTTGCATGTAATAATAATAATAATTGATTGGCACGACAGCCCGCTTACGCGAGACTAAGGCCTAGCTTCCCGCAACCACCCGTGTTGTGCGTGTGAATTTGTACGCGGGTGGAAGGGACCTACAGTTTTATGCCGATTCCGAACGGCAGGTTGGGAGCTTTTTCATAAGCAATTTTTACTCTCAGAGGTTTGCCATTTCCAGCTGAGAGGACAGCCACCGAAAGAGAAAACGAGTTTCCCGTTATTTTTTTTAGATGTTACTACATGCAGTATTCGAACTTACGTCGCTCTGCATTCGACTCGATGGACCGCGCACTAACCAACTGAGCCACGGCGGCTGCCGTTTCATTTGCATGTATATATATAAAAAAAAGTTCCCAAAAATCGCTAAATTTTGTATATTTCTATAAGAGCTTCAAAAAAACTTCTTTTTTTTGTCGCGTCCGTTTCATTGCATAATTGCTTCTAATTTTGTACTAATTTGTACTAAATCTTTCCAATATATTTCTAAAATGTAGCACCATTTCAGCGCGTTAGAACACTAAAAAAAACATATCGACTTTTTGTGTTTCTTTCTTGTTTCTGGTGTAATTGAAAGCGTGCGAATGTCGCGTCCGTGCCACTGGGAGATGCCCTTATGCCTTAACTGCACTTTTTGTTCTGTTTTAGATGAATTTAAATAATAATTTTCCATGTATTCGCATTTATTGACAATACACTCACAAAACGGTGCAGAATAAGTTTGCATACAAAACTATGCTTTTTATTTTTATTCGGAAATTTGTATTCCATTCCAGTCAATTCCACGGACTTGTAAATAATTTTTAAACGTATATGGGCTTGAAATTACCAGGTATGCGCCTATGCGCCGGTAACGACATCTAGCGGTAAATAGCCGAATATTTATAAACTTCGGAACCGTACCAAATGTCATGTTTACTTCTTCTATCATATGTCAACAATATTCAGTTCACAATTTGTCAAGTTTCATCCAACAACGCATTGTTTGACGCTCCGGAAAATGTCGGATTACGTGCCTACAAATTACGATTTGCGGACACAGTTAATTTTGTGTTACCATTTGAAGAAAAAAACCTTCTAAAACCTGGTGAAACGGTTAACGGTGAACGTTACCAACAACAATTGGCCGATTTGAACCGTGCTATACGCCAAAAACGCCCAGAATATGAAGCCAGGCAACACAAAGTGATTTTCCTCGATGACAACGCACCACCACACCGCACTAGAGCCACCAAAGAATTCGTACAACTGGGAAGCTCTTGCTCATGCGGCTTACTCACCAGACTTGGCGCCTTCGGATTATCACATGTTCGCATCGATGGGCCACGCATTAAGGGGTTACGCCACTGTAACCGCTCAAAAAATAGGGTTTTTTTGTGATTTTTTTTCCTCGCTTTCAAAAAGTTTGTAGAAGAAGTTATTCACAGGTGTTATTGGACACATATTAGACTTTATTTTGGAATTTTTTGACACAGCTATATCAACATATAGGGGGGCTCCACTGCATCCTCCTAGGCTATGTTTTCCCTGCAGGGCTTCACGGCACGCAGCACTGAAGGTGCAATTTTGAATCTGCGACAAAATAAAAAATTCCTGTTAATCTAGAGGCTTTTTGCTAGAGAAGATCGTGTGGATTTTTAAAAATATTGATTTTTAAAATTTTGGCGGGAGTTTCTAAAAATTTGTTGATTTTTGAGGTAAAAAATGACATGTCTTTTGTTAATTAAAAATCAACAAATCGAGTTATCAAAAATTCCACACGATCTTCTCTAGATAATGTTATTGTTAAGATCCAGTCAAGATTTTAAGTCAAAATATTGAAAATTGTTCGAGTTGTGCCGCGTGCCATTTTGAAAAATCGTGTTTCGAGAAAAACGCGTTCAAAGTTTTGGGAATGGTTTTCTATGGGCATAACTGAAAAATTCGAGATGCAAAAATTGTTTACCATTAGTCGGCAATGCCAGGACCATAGAGCTGGCCTTCAAGGTTCAAAAATGCCTCATTCGCCTCCATGACTGATTTATTGAGCGAGCGCGCCTCTTTCGCCGCGTCGCTCAAAGCGGAAAAGTTCGCGGAAGCGAGAACGTCGCATACACCCGCTTCGGCATACGCGTGACGCGCTTGGCGGTAACCTCGTATTTCGCATACAATTTTTTTATTTTATGCATAAAACGTTTTGTTTCTTATTCTATAGGGTTCAAACTATTTTTTAAGCCAATAAAAAAAATCGATTTTTTTTTAATTTTACAGTGGCGTAACCCCTTAACGGAACAGCGCTTCAATTCTCACGCAGAAGCCAAAAAATGGATCGATGATTGGTTTCAAGCAAAAGACGAAACAGTTTTTTGGCGAGGCATCCATAAATTGCCTGAGAGATGGGAAAAATGTGTAGCTAGCGATGGCCATTACTTTGAAGAATAAAATTGTAATCATTTCCTCACAATAAACGTTTTTTCAAAAATAATTACCGGTTTCATAGGCGCATATAGAAAGCAATATAACCCAAGCGAAAAAAATAAAAACCGATTAAAGTGTAATCTTACTAAATACTTCCCAAATTGACAAAAATTTCATGAAATTAGTTAAACTTTTAGGAGAGCACTTTCGTTATTTCAAAAAGCCATCTTTAATAACAAAAACAACAGAAAATCTTGCTTCGTTACTCCGATCTGGCCATTTTCTTAAGGCAGGTTTCTACCTTGTGCGGCCGAGAAAACATGTTTTTTTTGAAAAATTTTTCATGGAAAGGTTTTTAAGATAAACACTGGAAAATTTTTTCAGATGTAGGTAAGGAGTGCGTCGTTAAAAATAGTGACATCGAAAAATTAAAACATCTCAGCAACCACTAGTCCAATTTTTGAAAAGTCTGGTTTTTTATAACATGTCTTTTATGTAGATTTTAGAATTTATTAGAAAAAAATTATAATAAATTTTCAAGGGTAAATTTTCTAACTTTTTCTGGAATACCCCTCATAAGAGCTTTCATTTTTCCTTGTTAATTTTATAATTTTATCATTTATCGTCATTTTCTCATTTTATCATTACCATTTTATCATTAAATACTCATTCAATGCTATAAATGGGCATAAACTATTCAATGACACAGTTTTCATGGCTCACCTGATCAAAGAAAGTTTAATTTGAATTTGTATTAACGAAGTTATTAGAAAAATTGCATGTCACAATTTTTAACGACGCACTCCTTATATGTTTATTGTACAAGTAAAAAAAGTTTCAAGATAAAATATGCAAAGGGGGGAGGGGGCCATCGAGCAATGGCGGCAGGACTTCCTTACTCGCGGAAGTCCTGCCGCTGTTTGAGATGACTTGAAACACAAAAATGAAATTTTTTCTTATTCTGTATCCTTTTGTCTATGGCTGGAACTAGGATTTTAAAAAAATGAAAAATGAAGGATTTATGCGATTTTGACTAAAAAACTCAATTTTTACCTACTTTTTTCAATACAAATTTCTATTTTTAATGAAAAATAATTATTATTTCTTGAAGATCCTAGTTCCAGCCATAGCTAAGACCTTGATAAATGACTGTTTAAAATTTCGTAGCTATTGCTCAACTCGTGTGGCCTAAATCACTTCCGCAAGGTCAAAAAATGTAGTTTTGAGAAAAACGCGTTCAAAGTTTTGCTTCAGTACTCGGCGCGCTCGACACCGTTACTTGTTTCGATAAATTGCTACCGTAATTCGAAAGATTTCAACTTCAAATTTTGGGAGCGTATTCTACAATCATGTATTAATCTAAAAATGCATGAAAAAAATCGATTTTTTTGACCGCACAAGGTAGAAACCCCCCTTAAGCTACTCGAGCAAGAGGACTAAATTGTTTTGCGAGCAGTGCATCATAATCTAAGGCATCTAGTATCTTGAGAAATAAACAGGCATATTTTATTAAACCCAATAACAGTGACTTTATAAGAAAAGTCCTGAAAAAAACATATTTCCCCTACATAACAGCATGTAAGAAGCCCATATTTAGCTTACTTACAAGGAGCACAGAATTGCTGTCGTAAAAAATCCATCAAAGAATCTAGAAAACCGGTACCGGTATTTCCGGTACGATGTGTTGTTATCTATAGAAATCGGGACGATTCATTATTATCTGGTAATGGTTTGGCATATTTGGCATTAACCCCTCTGTTACTCTAGGAAAAGCTCGCATATTTGACCCTTGAGTCATAAAATGACCCCGATTTTTTTCTTTGTATTTTGTTCAAAAAAGTTAAGACAATGTGATTTTAACAATTAGTTATTACTTTTATTATTAAAAAGCGACTATTTGGCCTTACTGGAGTCAAATATGTTCAACATGGAGACCATGTCCAGGTTCTTGATATTCTTATCGGGCACTTTAATTCTTGCGATTTCTTCAGAAGTTAAAACTATATCCTAACTAATTGTAGGACAATTCTATTATTTATAACAGATAATAATCATGAATCGCCCAAAAATAAATGGTTTCGCAAGAAGGCCTGTTCCCGTGGCCCACAAAAAATTACTCAGTTTAGAAGTTAAATTTATAAAAGTATGCCAAAACATTAAAATTATACTAGATGTTGACACCAATGAACCAATAATATATATTAATTAACATTATTTGATTTCCCGAAGAAGAAAATTAATATATTCGGCTGACCCGGATTCCGCCCCATCGTTTCTTTTCACTGAGTATCTTTTTCTTTAGTGAATGTACTGCTGAGGATAACTCACACGACTGTTGGCTGCCTTTCTTTTCGCAAAATAGAAGCCGAGGAAGTAACTTTTGCTATTCTTGATAGAATAAACGGCGTTA
Source organism: Melieria omissa (assembly GCA_963971225.1). Lineage (NCBI taxonomy): Eukaryota > Metazoa > Arthropoda > Insecta > Diptera > Ulidiidae > Melieria > Melieria omissa. The sequence goes on along the minus strand of OZ020269.1, from coordinate 47,434,972 downwards.
CGTTATCATTCTAGGGATGAATTTCACACTACATATGGGCATCTCCCAGTGGCACGGACGCGACATTCGCACGCTTTCATTTACACCAAAAACAAGAAAGAAACACAAAAAGTCGATATGTTTTTTTAGTGTTCTAACGCGCTGAAATGGTGCTACATTTTAGAAATATATTGGAAAGATTTAGTACAAATTAGTACAAAATTAGAAGCAATTATGCAATGAAACGGACGCGACAAAAAAAAGAAGTTTTTTTGAAGCTCTTATAGAAATATACAAAATTTAGCGATTTTTGGGAACTTTTTTTTTTATATATATACATGCAAATGAAGGTCAAAGGATAACTTTTCTTCGTAGACTTATGAAACATGAGAATTTTGTTTTATCTTTTTTTAATTTGGTATATCATGAATACGGACGCGACATCACGGACGCGACAAATTTTTCCAAGGGTATTCCCCTTATTAAATACAGTAATGGTTTTCATTATAACACTTCAGCTTTTAATAAAAAATAACACATAACAAGTTAAATTCAAGTAACAGCAATTTAAAATAAGGAAAAAATAAAGTTAAAAGTTCTTAGTGTGGTTTATTTAATTTTCCTGAGGAACTCTATTGGAATTAGATCTTGTTTAATATCGTGCGCACAGCTCTTACATACATTAGCAATGCACCTTTCATTCATCACATCGTAGCAAACTGGTTTTAGAAATAACTTAATAAATTAATTAAATTAAATTAATTAACTAGCTGAACATATTTGTACAGTATTTTTCATTAACCTTTTCCGGAAATTTGTATGATATATCGTACAATTTTTTTAAAGATTTTTTTTTTCAGCGAATGTTTTTTTTTATGAAACGGTTTTTAAATTCTTATTAAGTAGGTTATGTTTTACCATTCTGTTTAAAAATATAAATCACAATAGCCGTGGCTATACAGTGTGAGTGCGATTTGTAAGCAGCTCTTTGCAAGAATTTGGCGATGCGATGCTTCTGCGGATGAATTTTTAAATATGTAAAACTTTTTAGTAGCAAAAAGACAAACAATTTTAAAGTTTGAATCTCAGTTCATTTAAAAAACTTATTAAATTTAACAATTTTTGCTTCTAAATATTTTTCCCGAGCCTTTAAAAAATAGGACGATATATCGTACAATACGATATACGAATGAATATACGAATACGATATATGAATACGATAGTATTGTACACAAGGGTTGCAAAGCTTAAATCGTATTTATCGTACAAATGGCAGGCAAAGGTTGCAAGTGATGTAGCATTTATTTTAGACACAGATTATTTAAGGTTAGACATGAGTACTTGCCACTCCCACTACGATAATAAGAATTAGCTATATTCGGTATCTTTCTACAAAGCTATATGGTGTTTAGTTGATTCTGTGTTTTATTGAGGGGAAAAGGGCTTTGCAACAGCAGTAACGGTTTTATAAGGCCTGATAAATGTTACTCAATTGTTTATATATATAATTTATATAGTTTTCGATCAAAATGAAATCACGTTTTGATTTTTGTTGTTAAATTTATATTTTCTTACCAAATAAGCCAATGAATTGTTCATAAAATTAAAAAAAACGGAAAAAAAGTTTCATGCATTTTTACTCCTTCGCGGACCATTGTACAATATAACATACAAAATTGATTGAGCTGTAATTCCCGACATAAATGATTTTTTTGATATTTTCTTGTATTTTATTGCTAAAATGTTCAATGAGAGTCAATATTTTGAAAAAAAAAAATTGTATCTCAAGAAATGCGGAAATTTACCGGAAATCGCAAAACAATCGAATCGATTCAGAGCTTCCGGTTACGGACGCGACAAATTTTAAACACCCATCAAATTTTTTTCCGATTTTGCCGGGAACCAATTATTATATTTTCCTAACGGGAACAATGCACCTATTTAAAAACTGGCAGTTACTTGCATTTGAAAGTTTGTCCACTAATGGCAACAACTAATAAGGTTTTTTGGGCACGGACGCGACAATAGGATACAGGAAGAAGCAAACTAAACAAACTTCCGTTCTTCGAACTCCACTTTCTCTCGCTTTCTCTAATACATAAGATTGTTGTTAGTAGAAAACTTTTGCATTACAAGAAAAATATAATATTACTTGAATAAGACAAAAACGCAACGACAAAATGTGCATATAATTCGTCAAAAGGCTCAGAAAAAATTTTTTTTCTTTTACAGTAGTACTTATATTTCGGTCAAAAATTAAAAATTCTTTTACATTTATAAAATATAGATATTTAAGCTGTATTATTGGATAATAAAAAGTTTTTCTGAGCAATTTGAATTTTTCACTCGTAGTGGACCTTTTTTGGGAGATGCCCATATGCAATGGTGACGCAAGGGATAATAGAGTTGCGAATTGCAGCAAGGCGTAAATTTTTGTTGTCGCTAGAACGAATATTTTCCAGAAACGTGATCTAGCTTGTTCACATTCCTTTTGAAAATTTTTAGAAATGTATTACTTGCTAGAAACACTGCACAACAAAATCAAACTTTTTTTAAAATAACAAGTTTCTGACAACGGATTCTGGTAGAGAGGACCAAAAAAAAATATACGTGTATCGGCGTTTTGAAAGTTTACGTCTGAATTTTTTGTAGGGGGGGTCAAAGTTTCCCCCTTTTTGCTTATTCTTATGGTGATTCGGCATACGAAAACCATGTAACCTCACATTTTAGGCATGTAATGTGTTCAGCAATTTGATGTAAAATACTACGAAGAACATTTTGGTGGAGCATTTTAACCCTGTAACTCCTTTTTTTCTAAAATGCCAAAAATGTCCTGTAAAACAGGACTTTTTAAGGACAATATTTACCACGAAAATATTCGCCATAAAATTCTACGATAGGTCTCCGGAATACATCAAAGCTCAGATATTAACCTGAACGCCAGAATTAAGCCAAAACTGAAAATGTGTTTAACTGTTCATTTCGTACTTAATTAAAATTGGTACTAAAATGTCCAACAAAACTTGCACGTGGAATAGCAGATGGAATATCCAATATCCCAAAAAACAATGGGAGCCGAGAGCTGAAGGGACATAAGGCGAGCATAATATTTTCCATCCACCACTTGTACCAACAAAAAAAAAATTGGTTTACGACCATTACATATAATACTTGGTGTGGTAAACAATTGTGTTAAGTGTTTGGATACAAATGGATCGGCATTTAACTTTCTGAAGACATTGTTTCGAAAACTAAGCGAAGTAAAGATACAAAAATGTTTGAATGCTAAAACTTTACTTTTTCATATTGGTTTCATACCAATAAATATAAAAACTCTCGTGTTTTCATTACAACAGGTGTTTTTGTTGGTCCTGAAATAAAAAGGCTTATGCGTAGCGCCGAATTCGATCAAATGCTCTCACCAAATGAGATTGTCGCATGGAAAAGCATTAAAGGAGTCATTGACAATGGTGTATGTAAAAATTGTTATCCTGCTGCTCGAATGCACGTCGACACCATGATGAGTGCATTCGAAAAACTAGGTGTTCACGTGTCACCAAAAATTCATTTTCTGAAATCTCATATGGATTACTTCGAACATCAGTTGGCAACAGAATCCGATAAACATGGGGAACGATTTCATCAGACATGTGCCTCCATCAGGGGCGGATTCAGAAATATATTTCAGGGAGGTTTCAAAAAGTAATTCTTTAGCACTTATAAAATGTCTTTTAATTTGTATGTAGTTTTAAAGTCGATCCTAATATTTCGGGGGTTCAACCCCCAAACCCCCTCCCCTGAATCCGCCACTGGCCCCCATTGAGGAACGGTTTAAAGGCAAAAGTATTGGACATTTTTTTATAACGGTGTTAAATTGCCAAGAGCTAAACGAAAAATATAATGAATACCTTAAATACCCAAAATTGTACATTTTTCTATTTATATATATTATATCTAGAGCTTTCATTTGTACAGTGAAATTTTGCGTTCAACATTTTTCGCATACACACTAACCCCAGTAGCAGTTTTTAATACCAATTTTGATTAAGTACGAAATGAACAGTTAAACACATTTTCAGTTTTGGCTTAATTCTGGCGTTCAGGTTAATATCTGAGCTTTGATGTATTTATGGCGAATATTTTCGTGGTAAATATTATCCTTAAAAAGTCCTGTTTTACAGGACATTTTTGGCATTTTAGAAAAAAAGGGTCAAAATGACCCATACAAATAGGAGTTACAGGGTTATAATGCTCCACCAAAATGTTCTTCGTAGTATTTTACATCAAATTGCTGAACACATTACATGCCTAAAATGTGAGGTTACATGGTTTTCGTATGCCGAATCACCATAAGAATGAGCAAAAAGGGGGAAACTTTGACCCCCCTAAAAAAAAATGCAGATGTAAACTTTCAAAACGCCGACACACGTATATTTTTTTCGGTCCTCCCTACTAGAATCCGTTGTCAGAACCTCGTTATTTTTTTTTGTGTTGTGCAGTGAAATCGTACTACTTATGCATATGTAGGGCAAAAGGTTCGGTTGTGGGCATAGTTCGGTTGTGGGCACCCCTTCGTATCTCTTGATAGAAAGCAGGCTGGGTTTTTTTGACTAAGGCCATTTGTTCATTATGGAACCACGATCTTTTTGTGCCAAATACTAAGTCGAACAGACACGCCTGCTTTGTGCTGGGACCATATATATCTTTCTGTGCTTAAAAAATAAGACAAAAATTTTTTTACACATTTTAAATTGTGTCATAAATCGAAGTGAATCCATCGAGAAGGCGAGTAAAATGCATTTTTATTTAGTTAATTTATTATACTTTGTGATCCAATATTGATTACAACCAATATGTTTACCCCGAACAAATTTTTCACTACTTCTCAAAATGGCTGCCAAATTCGGTTGTGGGCACCGCAATTAGTTCGGTTGTGGGCACCCGTCTTTTAGTGATTTTGTAAGTTTTGGTAAGTTATTTATTTAATCAAAAATGGTCTTTTAACGCTTTTTCTTCTTTTCGTGGATGTTATCGAATCAGGTTGACTGGTGTTTTCCACCTTCTTCACGTCACAGCACTTGAAGAGTGTTGATTAATTAGGTTGAATTTCATTTTACTTTAGGTCTTCTTGACAGCCCAGGAGAATGACTTGGTCACTTACATTTTGAAATGCCCGTCCATCTTAAATGTGCCCACATGCGTACCAGCTACTTCACATGCGTGCATTGTGCTTCAAATAATTAAAACTTAATATTTTTCAATATTCGTGTTGGTTTTTCTTAATATTTCCTCGTTTCCAGCAGATTTTCCAAGGGTGCCCACAACCGAACCAAAAAAAATGTTTGTTAAAAATGACTACTTTACAAAATGAAAAAAAAAATTTTCTATTTGACGGAATCGATTTACTTTTGTCATTACTTGTTGGCTAAGGTTTCTAGCTTTCCATAGATGTCCATATGTCCGATTAAGAAGAACTTGGTAAAAAGTTATGAGCCAAAAACAAAAAGGTGCCCACAACCGGACCCATTCCCCTACTATTTACTTATATTGAAAAATTCAATCAAGATTTCATACCACAAACAAAGTTTTCGTCCCATTGGGTTTCGATCCTTTGAAACTTAAAAGCTCTTGCTCATTAAGATGTGTGGGCGAACTACGCCCTTTTCTCCTTCCTCCCTTTTCACCTGTCGAAAAACATGACCCAATAGTAAGTTCGATCTTATTGTCCTTGATGTGCGACTTATAGTTCCAAAGTTATATAAAAAATTTGGATCGCAAAAGAGTGCCACGCCCTTAATTAAACGCCCATGAAATATTTTCAGTTGAACAATATGTCTACATAGGACATTGCACGAAATTGCAGTGTTGTATAACTTATAATCTCACTCCATATTAGAAAGGGTTGTATAGCCAGCGCCACGCCCTCTTACCAACACAAAACATAACAAAAATACCAGAAACGTTTGTCCACGAGACTTTGAAACCAATTCTAATAAAATTCACATCGCATCGACCACATTCAGTACTATGGGTCATAAAATGACCCTAAGGTCAAATTTGTATAGTTGCTCATTTGCACGTAAACCAGTGCTGCAAATAAGATGAAATTTAGCGTATGTTCAAATTGCATATGGCATAAAATTAGCCACTGAGTCCAAAGAAAAACAATTATTTTCCAGAAATAAGAAAGTTATGACTCTTTAAAGTCAAATTTTACTCGAAAATTACCCTAAGGTAACAGAAGTGTTAAAAGGCATGAACTAATTTGACGAGGATCCTGTTAAAAACAAAAATCGGAAATTAAAAGTGAAGCATAGCATATGTGGGGGTATGGTATAGGGCTGCATGTCAGGAAATCGAGTGAGCAGGCTATTGTTTTTTATTGCGAAATGCTTCCGAGGGGTTATTTACATATTCTAAAAGCTTATATAAGTCAAGGTTTCAAATCCTTGCATTCGATTCCAACATTTCTTTTCAACTTTACGTGACTTTAGGCCGCAATGCATACGATGTAACGCTATGTTTGCTATTAACACTTGGCATCCGGGCATACTTCGCCGCCGAATTACGCGTGCAGCCAGCGTTTTTTCCTGAATCTGAGTAGCTCTGACTGAGTAACTCGACAATCAGAACTTGTGAGAAGAAAAAATGCAAAGCGTTGCCTAGCAACGCAAACAACACGCATATAATGTCACAGATACATGTAATTGTACGTATTTCGTAGATTTGTGGTGGTTAGCGGGTATCCACCACAAATCTACTAAATACGTATTTTTATGCGCTCTAGTGACAGACTGCAAAAAAACGTAAAAATACTGTTACGAAAATCCAAGTTTATTTTTCAAGGTTCGTTTTGTTTGAACTTCAATTACTCAGCAAAAATCAGCAATCACTTTATTTACAGATTTACACTTAGCTTGTATCTACACTTGTTACCACTTTGCTTGCTCAACACAGAACCGACTCACTGCACTGCACACTGCTGCTTTTATACCAGTTTTCTTATCGCGTCGAAGTTTCTTGCAACTTCCAATTGGAAAATGCTCGACCATTCTCGCACAGCCCATTTCTCGCGAACCTTGCCATATCGGACTATACCCAGCGAATTTATACCAGTTTCGCTGTACTACAAAATGCATGCCTAAAAGTATGCTTGCAAACGCGTTCATGCACAGCGCAGAGTGCCTTTTCGTTTCAATACGTTGCCCGCATGCCAAGTGTTAACAGGCTCGAAAAGTTGAAAAAGTTCCTCCCTAGTCACCTAACTGCAAAAATCTAGTTAATCAATGTAGCAATTCAAGGATATAACAAAATAACTGCTGAAAAAATACCGAATTAAATAAATTTACGCCGAAACTTCTGCAGAGAGTTCCAATAATTGAAGCATATCCAACAGGTTATTAATTTTTGGACAAAACTTAGTTTACATTAAATTTTAGCCACATAACCTTATCTTGTACGCAAAATTTTTCTGAGGTGAATTCATATCATATTAGGTTTTTGGCCATTCTTTAAAAGTTTGTTCAAGTTTTTGATATTATCATCTTAATGTAATAAAACAACTAAGTTTACGGAAAAAAATATGTTGTTTTTGAAAAATTACTTTAAGTGATTAGATTTTCATATTAAAAAACTACGTACCCCTTGTACGCAAACTTATTCTGACTAGTGTAAATATATTCATTATATCCAGTGTACTTATATACTTATATGCATAAGCATTTATAAGATAGCGGTTCATTTGCAAATAAAAATTCGTTCAGTCTTACACTGGTGTAATATTTTCAATAATTCAATAGATTTGTTCATGAAAAAAAGTTCCACGTGTTTTTTTTTATAAGGGTGCGTTTGCGCCATTCTAACTTTGCCCTGTTCGTCTGAAATGTAATCCAAAAATTTTCTCTTAAAAAGCATTACTCCAATTAAAGGTTGACCTATAATGAACCCGATCTGATCAAAATTGGACCCGCGGCCTCGTTTTAACGTGTTTTGTTTTTTGAAATTCGCCCATTTTGTGCTCTAAAAACTTCGAGAAAAACGCGTTTAAAGTTGTAAAACCGTGTTACCGCGTAGTGAACGAGACGGATTTGAGGCTCTGTATCTCAGAGACGTTTACGAATTCGGCAAAATCCGTTCGTATACTTTATCTATGATAGTTATACTGTTACGAATACTAAGTCTAGTGGGCTGTTACGTATCACTGGATTGTGTAATTTGAAAATGAAACAACTTTAATTATTCCAACGCAGCCAATTCAAAACCAACAGTCACTTTATTATTCACAGTTTTACACTTAACTGCTCGTACACTTAAGTATTTGCTGAATTACTCCGTGTGGCAACTTCACTTGTCAAAACCAGACTGACTCGCTGCGCCGCACTCGGCTGCCTTTTATACCTGTCGGGCCATCGCGCGGACCGTTCTCGCGCATTCCAGAGTGGACTAAAGGTTTCCATGATGATCGCAACCGTCGTTGCCAGATTGGACTAAAAGTTATTATCGCGGCCGTCGTTGCCACATTGAATTATAGCACGGCGCGAAGCGGCAGGGTTGCTTTGCACAGCGACAGACTGTCTTATCGTTACAATACTATAAAAATATGAAATAAAAAAAAATCGATTTTTTTCAAAAATTTACAACTAGAGGATCCCCTTAATGTCGATGTAAAATATAATAGGGGTACCGGTTAATTCATGCGGTTTTCTAACAGATGGTGTAACTTGAATTTGTGAACAGTGATTCACCTTTCCAAATATGTGTTGGAAAGCTATTGTCATATAGTTTCAGAATCAGTATGTGTCATTTAGCTGAAGCGTAAGCAACAATACATTTTTTGACTCTGAAAATGTCGAATTTTGTGCCGAATAAATTGTTTTTGCGGGGAGTACTTCTTCATTACTTCAATATGAAGAAAAAGGCTGCCGAAAGTCATCGTATTTTGGTGGAAGTGTATGGTGTGCATGCTCTAGCTGAGCGTACGTGTCAGCAGTGGTTTGCACGGTTTAAAAGTGGAAATGTTGACTTGGAGGACGATGAACGGCCCGCACAGCCAAAAAAGTTTGAAGATCACGAATTGGAGACCTTGCTCGACCAAGATCTATCCCAAACTCAAGAAGAACTTGCAAAATCACTTGGCGTCGCTCAACAAACCATTTCCGATCGTCTAAAAGCAATGGGAATGATCCGGAAGATAGGCCATTGGGTGCCGTATGAATTGAAGCCTAGAGACGTCGAACGCAGATTTTTCACGTGTGAACAACTGCTTCAACGGCACAAAAGAAAACGTTTTTTGCATCGAATTGTCATTGGCGATGAAAAGTGGGTCCATTTCGATAATCCAAAACGTCGAGCAACGTATGGATACCCCGGCCATGCATCATCATCGACGGCCGTACAGAATATTCATAGCCTGAAGGTTACGCTGTGTATTTGGTGGGACCAGCTGGGTGTGATCTATTATGAGCTGTTGCAACCGAATGAAACGATCACATGGGAAGTCTACTGACGACAATTGATGCGTTTGAGCCGAGCACTGCGCGAAAAACGGCCTTCATTGACAATGCTCGGCCACATGTTGAACAGGTCGTCAAAACCTACCTTGAAACGCTCAAATGGGATGTCCTACCCCACCCGCCGTATAGTCCAGACCTTGCGCCATCCGATTACTATCTCTTCAGATCAATGCAACATGGCCTGGCTGACCAGCACTTCTCTAATTATGAAGAAGTCAAAAATTGGATCGATTCGTGGATAGCGGAAAAGCCGGCCGAATTTTTCAGAAAGGGTATTCGTGAATTGCCAGAAAAATGGGAAAAAGTTATAGCTAGTGAGGACAATACTTTGAATATCAAATTATTAACCATTTTTTCACAATAAAGCTTCAATTTTCCAAAAAAAACCGCACGAATTAACCGGTACCCCTATTATATATTGTATATATTTTGATATATTTTGACATTTGTATAAAAACAATTTTGCTGTTTCCAAACATTTTTTTAGATATTCCACTTAGCTGCATTTTTCGCTTAAGTGCCCCAAATCATGTCCATCGAAGGTGAATGTAGATAAACGGAATGTACTGTAGTATAGTAGTAATATACCACTGAATCAATACTACGTGTGAATCAATACACGCAAGCCCTAAAGTATTTATTTGAGAAGCTTCAGTTTTCTAAGGGCCACTTTTTCAGTGCGAGTTTAAACCCAGTTCAAACGAAGTTTGCTTGAACTTGGTTTAAATTTGAACTAAGTTTAAATGCCAAAGCAGTTTTTCAGTGCTAGTTTAACTGTAGCAAATTTTTGTCATTTGAGTATGGCAATACTGGCAACATTTTGATCTAGATAATAATTTTCCTTTGTTTTGATTGTCATTCGTAAATAAATTCTTTGCGCTCAAATACTGTATTTAATAGAAACAATTCGAAATGAGCAAACGCAGCGCAAATTTTTCATCCCTCGAAATAGAATGTCTACTTGCACTTGTGGAGAAAAATAAACAAGTGCTCGAGTGCAAGAAGACAAATCGCGTGAGTGCCGAAGAAAAGAATTGCAAGTGGAAAGAAATTGAAGGGGAATTTAATTCAAAGTTTGTGGACAACTTCCGGTGCGCTAAAGCGTTGCGCACAAAATATGAAAACATGAAAAAAAGTGCAAAAAAGAATTTCGCGTACGACCGGCAAGAAACATATAAAACAGGAGGAGGCACAAAAAGTGCCACTGCTTCAAATCATGTGGATGACATGATTTTAGAAATATGCCAATCCGAGCAGCTTACCGGACTAACTGCCACGTACGACGACGATGCTCAAAGCGCAGCAGGTAATAATTTGGCTTAAATTAATGTACATATGCATGTATATTTACACATCGTATTTTTATATTTCCTTCTATCATAACGGAAGACTGCATTGTTCTGGAAAATAGTGGTTCGGGAGGTAGTGGCGCAATTATTACGAACGCTGCGGCTGATTGCGAGTTCGCTGATTACGATGGACCAACTACTTCGCAATTGCATGCTCAGCCAGCAGGTATGCTCACTTAACTATTATTACACTTCCAAACCATGTAGCAAAACTATGCATTTTTGCTCTTTACAGTTAACATGGGAAAGTCCAGGGCTTCATGGGAAAAATATACGCCCAACCTTTTAAAGAAACCGCGGCATGAGTCTCTGCAAACAAAAAAAAGAAAAGCAACAACAAACATGTGGGCTGACGTTGCGGAGAAGAAGTCGAAGAAATGTGATTTGGATATGAAGTGCAAAAGCGAAGAGCACGAACTGATAAAACAAAAGCTGGAGTTGGAAATACAGCAGATGAAAGAGTTGCACGAATTAGAAAAAATCAAACGAAACCTGGAAATAGACGCCTTACAAAAGAAAAACGAAATTTTGACCAATCAGTTAAATTCAAATAATTAAGTTAATTGTTATTAAAATTTTTATTATTAATATACGTATTAGTTCGTAGTCGTTTATTATAATAGATTTTTGAAATATTGACTGATTAAAACCGATCTCGTGCTGTTATTGATACTTGAATTTCCTCCTGTTCTATTGTTTGGCACAGAAATAACGAACTCTACAGCTTCCGAAACATTGGTAGGTAAACTAGGCAATTCCGTTTCATTATTCATGCAACAAATATTATGTAGTACAGCAGTGGCAACAATTATGCTTTGAAGTTTTTGAAAATTTAGACGTATCCCTAATGACAAAATGGGAAACCGCCTCTTCCAAACACCATAGCTCCTTTCGACACAACACCGGGTTCTTATTAGCGATTCGTTGTACAGATTTTCCTCTGGGCTTCTAACGTTTGTCAAAGGAGTCAAAAGAAACTGTTTATTTGGATATCCACTGTCCGCTAATACAATGCTATCGCCAAATTCGCCACTTTCAAAACGAGAGTAAACCTTGGAATTCCTGAGGATATTCGAGTCGTGCGCAGATCCTGGCCAACGAGCAACTATATTTAAGATCTTAAGGTTAGCATCGCACATAGTCTGTACATTTATTGAAAAAATCCTTTTCGATTTCGATACAGCTCAGCGTTGTCTCCACCTGAAATGAAAGATTAAAATTATAAATTCGATTATATCAAAAGTTGACCCCACATGTAAGTCATTTAATTACAGTACCTGGTGAAATAATTCTAATGTGCGTACAATCCAGTGCTGCAATTACTTTTGGGAATTTCGCTATGTTATAGAAGTCTTTATAATTTGTATGGCGTTCAGCTTCGTTACTTGGGAATTGTATGAATCTGTCCTTTAACAATGCAATGTAATGAGATACCACAGTTATTATTTTTGAAACAGTTGCTTGTGATACTCCATACATGTCTCCAATTGTTCGTAACATCCCGCCAGTTGCATACAAGCGCAAAGTAATTAAAAGCATTTGCTCCTCTGATAACGCATTGTTCCTGAAAGAGTCTAGTAAGACACAGCTATCGGAAGTAATGGAATTATTGACTTACCAATTTGTAGGATGCTTTATATGGGGACCGATGAGCTGTAAAATATTGTAAGCAGAAGCTTTGCTCATTCGGAAGCGATCGTAAAAGTCTTTATCGTCAAATGAATGAAAGTGGTCCGGCCGCATTCTCACAACTTTTAATCTTCTCATCACCGTAATATTTAATACATCACATATTTCTGCGTCGCTATGATCTTCCTCGTCAGAAGAAGAACTCATAGCTATTTTTGGTCGATTTATATTTATTTGATGCAGAAAAATTGTATTTGCGCTTTTCAAATATCCAAATAAAGTGAACTGTCAAACTGTCAACTGGCAGTTGACAGTTTAAACTTAGTTTAACCGTGCAGGGTTGGGCGTTTAAACCAAGTTTAAACTTCAGTCAAATATGACTGAAAAATTCGATTTTGCGTTTAAACTAGAAACTGAGTTAAACTCGCACTGAAAAAGTGGCCCTAAGTGAAGTAGAAATATGAACCCAGTAACATCAATACACAGTCTTAGTTTTAGTAGTAATTCCGGCAAACTTTTTTTGTGTGTGCTATGAGAACGTGGAATTCATTGCCAATTTCAACCAAAAGTGTATCCAGCAAACACAAGTTTGAGCATCTAGTCTCTTAGCACTTCTCTTAATTCTCCCTCCTTAACTACATAATAAGCTTATCCCCGATAAGCTTATACGGCTGACGCGTTCCACAATGTAAAATGTTAAAAACGTCGTTAGAGTTGAAAACGAATTTTTACGCGAATTCACAGCACTCAACGGACTCCGGCAAGGGGAGGGACTCTCATGTCTCCTCTTGAATATCGCCCTAGAAAAGATTATTAGGAAGTCTGTCTGAGTGAACTTACAAGGAACAATCTTATTCAAATCGATCCAATTGTTGGCTTATGCAGACGATATAGACGTAAGACCTCTCTGGCTAGCCTGGAAAAAGCCTTCAAAAATATTAAAGCGGCAGCAAAAAATATGGACCTCGTAATAAACGAAGCAAAACCAAAGTCTTAATTCCAACTTCATCGGACTCTGTCAAAAGTAAAGTGGACAAAAATCCCAATATAATAGAGGTACCGGTTTATTCGTGCGTTTTTTTTTGTTTTGGAAAATTGAAGCTTTATTGTGAAAAAATTGTTACTAATTTAATATTCAAGGTATTGTCCATCACTAGCTATAACTTTTTCCCATTTTTCTGGCAATTCACGAATACCCTTTCTGAAAAATTCGGCTGGCTTTTCCGTTATCCACGAATCAATCCAATTTTTGATTTCTTTATTGTTGTTGCATTGATCGGAAGAGATAGTAATCGGATGGCGCAAGGTCTGGACTATACGGCGGGTGGGGTAGGACATCCCATTTGAGCGTTTCAAGGTAGGTTTTGACGACCTGTGGATTATCGTATCGTTGTGGTGTTATTACTGTTGTATTGTCTGAGACAGTCGGTTGGCAGTCCGGGTTGGCTTATTATTAAGGCGAGCCGCGCCAATTACTAGTGGCTAAAGAGCAGACGTTTCTGAGCAATATTCTAAGGAAACAAGTAGTTTGCCTTTGGTTATAAAACTGATTTTATTTCCTGAGGTTTGTGTCTTAAATACTAAAAATGTAACTGTTATACGGCTCAGCATTTCCAATGCTCCGCCCATTTTTCCAGAGCACAATTTCGCCGACCAATCCCGTGGTCAAGGATCAAAATAGCTGATCTTGCACATTTCCGTTGGGGACAGTGCGCTGCGGTAGGTAGCGTTGAACTCGCTCGGCCGCCGCCACAAGTGCTGACTTACTTTGTTTACAAGCAGGGGCGGATTCAGAAAAATATTTTGGGGGGGGTTTCAAAAAGTAATTCTTTGATATTCATAAATTGTCTTTTAATTTGTATGTAGTTTTAATGTCGATCCTAATATTTCGGGGGGGGAGGTTTCAACCCCAAAACACCCCCCTGAATCCGCCACTGTTTACAAGTGTGGCGCGCGAGTTACGTCCATTGACTTAACGCCCCAATTCCACACCAACCTTCTGGCTAAGCGAATATTTCGCAATTTACCGAGTAAGCAATTACCAGTGCACTGACCGTTTCATGCTGATTCAAACTGTCAATGCACTGGAATTGATTCAAAATGCCTACTCGGCATTATCACCTTTTGGGTTCATACGAACTTTCGCTATTTCGGAAAGTGAGTCGACTTAAGTTGTTTGAATTATTGGCGCAGTCGGAGTGCTACAAATCCGAAGACTTGTATAAAGTGCCTAAAGTGCCCCAAAAGCAAGGGACGAAAGCCAATTCCGAAGGAATTACTAAAAAATCTCAACAACACAACACCAATAGTGCATAATGCCCAACAACAACGTCGAAACGCAACAGCTTCAAGCCATTATTCAACGCCAAGAGGATGTAATTGCTAGCCTGGAACAACAACTCCGCGAGCTCCGCGAACAACACAATCCAAATAACAACGTAATGTACAACGAAGCAGACGGACACTTCAATGGTTCCACTGAACATAAGTATTTAAACAAGCGATGTATAATATTAACGAGATATACGAATTCGATGAAACCAAACCAAGCATTTATAAGCCACAATTCGTAGAAAGAGATCTCAGGGAGATTTTAATTGACAAAATCGATGGTAATTTTAGAATTCACATAGACGAATACGCAAGTATAAACGATTTATATCACAAATATTCCAGACTAAGACTTCTTGATGACAAAAGGGCTATATCATTTAATCATAAAAAATTGACTACAAACTCTAAGAGCACAACACACATACTTGAAAGGCAATACAATAACCCCGAAAAACATTCGGATTCTAGAAAAGGCACAACCTTCTCGACAAATTATCAAAATAATGAGAATAATAATAACCATAACCTCTCGAAACGAGATAATTATAATACAGACAACGGAAATAGCAGTAATCAAAGTTTCTCGAAATGGGGTCATCCCAATACGAATAGCCACCAATACCAACGTAGAAATAGCAACTCACATCCCTTTCCAAACTTCAGAAATCACCCGTTAGAGTCCCATAATATCGAACAAACTATGGAAATCGGCAACACCCAAGTAGATGATGTACATTTTTCCCAGGAGCCCCCAACTCAAAACTACCCCTAGTAACCCTCACCATTAATAATAAACCAATAAAATGCCTCATCAATACAGGCTCAGATACAGTGGCGGACAAAACTGTTCACAAAAAAATTAAATTTCACAAAATGTTAAATTCGCGGGTACTTGTTTGGAGTATAGCAATCGTAGTTTGCCACATTTTTACTTCAAGCCAGCATGTTATACCATGATAATTTTAGCTGTTTATATTTTTTGCAAAATACCGTTTTCTAAAGAAATATTTGCAGGCATGTGTGAACAGTTTTGTCCGCGATCGGGCAAAGCTACGTATTCGAGCATTTGTCTCGACAATCGCTATTAGTTCTATTCGGAACCGCGTCGGTGTATTGAGAAGATAAATAATATATAACATTATGCTCCAAAAAATTTTTCAAAGTACAAAACTTCTAATTAAATTTGCTGATTTGAAATAGGTCGAAAATTGTTTGCAGAATTAAAAGAAAATTTTTGCAAAAGACATTGAAAGTAGTTTCACCTATCGGAAATTTGCTGGAAAACACAAAATATCAGTCGGTGTAGCTAAAAAAATTAAAGACTGCTATAATATAACACCCAGATCGAGTAAAAATGGTCGCAAGAAAAAGTAGTTTCCGGTGGTTCAGCGTTTTGTTTGCAGATTGATTTTAACTGTTGCCACTAACACTGCTGCAGACATCGCAAAAGTACTACAAGCTGATTAATGTATACAAGTCACCACTAGAACCGTCCAAAAGACATTAAACGAAAGCGGATTTGTAGCCAAGATCAAAACATAAAAAAACATTGTTGACTGGTCGTCATCGCAAGGTCAGGTTGGCATTTGCTAAGAAGTACGCAATGACTCCCGTTGATGACTCGCGGAGAGTAACTTGGTAAGATGAAACAAAAATTCATCGTTTGGGGTCTGACGGTAAACGTTACACTTGGGTAGACAAGCAAATTGAAGTCCCAAACTGCAATATAGAAAAAACTCTAAAGTTTGGAAGTTGTTTCTCTTATAGCATGCGGTTGTTTCCGTGGAAGTGATGTCGGAATTTTGCGCCGTATCAAAAGTAGAATGATGGTAAGCGACTTTATTACGATTTGAGAGGACTCCTACCTACTAAGTTTAGATATCTTTTATAAAAAGCCGGGTCACGAAAAAATTTTTGTGCAGGACAACGATCTAAAACATACAGCCAGAGCCACCAAAGAGTGGATAGCTGAAAACGGCATACACATTTTTGATTGGCCACCCCAATTACCGGACTTAAACCCCATAGAACATTAGTGGTTTGCCTTAAAGAGAAAAATTATGCCCAAAAAGACTTACCAAAGGATATTGACAGATTATGGGAAAAAACTTCACCAGCGTGGTTGGAAATACCCTCAAAAATACTACACAATCTAGTACAAAGCATGCCGAATCATTATTAAGGCCCGCGGAGACCACCCAAAATAATAAAGATAATATCAATCGATTTTTGCTTATATGCGTCAAAACTGTTCACACCACTTTTGTTGAATTTTAGTGTTTCTTTATTTATTATTATATAATTATAATATTTTGTTTGTTGTTTTTCAGTAAACAAAATATTCAATTTTAAAACTATGTACTTAAATTTTTGTTTTTGTTGTTAAAAAGTAAAAAATTTGATAAGCTTTCTAACTTATGAAAATTTGTCAGTTTTGTCCGCCACTGTATAAGTATCGTTAGATCAGGCATATTAAATAAAAGTACATCGACCGAAGAGAAACTTTCAAAACCACTCTGGTACAGCACCTTAAACGGTGTAAACAAAATAAACACCAAAATAATTACACCAATACCCGAAGAATTTAAAGCCTCAGGAACTCTCTCCTGGAAAGTTGTAGATTTTAGTGGTCGAAGATACGATGCCATTATCGGCATGAACTTTCTAACCCCTCTCAATGCTAAAGTAGACGTCGAAAATGAGTACCTCTGCATAAACAAACATAATATCCCATTCGACAACCGTAAATTCCCTTATCCTTTACATGAAATACACGCTTTAGAGTTTAGTAGTACAGACGACATAAACTTAGATCACCTTAACTCCGAAGAGAAACGATCTATAACTAAAATTCTGTCGCAGTATAATCATCTCTTTTATAAAGAAGGACATCTTCTAACAGCAACAAACGAAATTAAACACGAAATAATAACGACAAATGACACACCCATTTCCTGCAAAATATACAGGTACCCCCAAATACATGAGAAAGAAATCGAAAACAGGTCTCCGAAATGCTTAGTCAGGGGATCATCAGAAACAGCAACTCGCGTTACAATAGCCCATTATGGATCGTCCCAAAAAAAATTGACAACTCTGGCAAACAGAAATGGCGAATAGTTATCGATTACAGAAAACTCAACGAAGTAACCGTTAGCGACAAATTTCCCATCCCTAATATCGAAGGTATCTTGGACAAACTAGGTGTTGACGTCGGCGGAGCGGGGTGTAAGAAATTACACAGTTGGGTTTTGGTTTTGGGGGTCTTTATTGCTAGACGGGTGAATATCGAGTGTACAGAGAATACAATGAATTACAATAAACATTAAACGACACAAACGGCCGAAGCCGGGGAGCAGAAAATAGGGGGAAACATGAGTACAAAGGGAAGGAAAGGAAGGGATTAGAGGTGGGATCGACAGATCACTTGAGACAGCACTCATTTAGCCATCGCGGCCGCCATTGCATATTGCAATTTAAAAATGCCACGGGCCAGTCGGGCGAGGATGTGATGCAGCGTTTGCGGGTGCGGGGGTGCCGTCCATCGACGTCTCGTCCTCGGAGGAGTGCTGCTGCAGCGGTTGGGGGTAGTTACCGATCTGCAAATAGTACATAAAAGATGTCAGTTATTTGGACATAACAGTATTCAGGCTGACATCATGAGTATGGGAAATCGTGGCTATGCGGGGTTCGCTTAAGCTAAAGCCGGGGGAACATGGGAAAATACACGTATATATTGGCTGCATTGCCATTTCTTTAAGTGAAAATAATTTCGAGAGGGTGCGAAGGCTGTTTATAAAATAAGCCAATTCCGCTCGGGATAATTGGCTGCACGCAGGGCTCGAGAGAAGCAGGAGAACCGAACGAGAATGTCGGTTTGCTCTTCGAGAGGGTGGTGGCCGGCTCTTTGATCCGGAGTTGGACCTGTGTGAGCATGGGCATTGCTGGAGCCGGTCCACCTGAGAGTGAGATCTTGTAGATCTTGGAGCTTATACCCGATCAGTCCGACGTCTGCGGGATTTGCAGCGCTTGGAGCGAGTCGCACTGGAGTGGCAACTGTCCTCTTTTCGGACCCGGGAAAGGTGGTGCAATGAGGAACTGCGGGGAAATGCAATTTCCGTCAGTTGCTGTGAATGTGGATCGAGTGGCGTTAAGCCAACGCTCTTGTCGAACCCTTTTTCTCTGTTTCATTAGAGGCGAAAGCCATCCTGCGGGATCAAAACGGTTGGCAACGACGGGGGGAATTTGCCGGTTTGGGAATGAGTTTGCAGGAGTGGTGGGTTCAAAGCGATTTTCCATTATTTCCAGGGGTGGAAACCCTACGGGATTGAGGGCGGCAATCACTTGCGAAAGAGCTTCCTTTAGGGCAGGAAGATTATTTCGAAGGGCGTGTCCAGTGTGCATATGGCGACTTGGTACCTCTGTGGCACACGTCAAATGCGAAGAAGGGGGTGCTGGACCGCTTAATACCCAACCGAATACTGTATGCTGAGCAAGTAAGCTGCCACATACATTCCGGTGGATACCTTCGAGCATGATCTGCGGGATGAGATCACTGCCAATCACTATATCAATCTGCGCTGTCTCGAAGGGATTTGGATCAGCGAGTTCTAGCATGGCGAAATGTTTCATATTAGGGGGGTTTATCTGAGAAGTTGGGAGCAATTTCGTAAGCTCTTGGAGCACGATTGCTTGCACGGGGTTTCGTGCTCGTTTGGGGGACTGCCAATGTCAAGAAACAAATGTGATTGGCATTTTGCACAATCTGACCGCCCATGCCCGAGATTTGGAAGGGGGATTTCTCGATCGGCAATTTGAGGCGTTTCTGGACCTTCGCGGAGATGAAGGTACGCTGAGAGGCTTGATCGATCAACGCTCGCACTTTAAACAACTTTCCTGCGTGGTCAATAGACACCAGTGCCGTTGGCAGAAGGGATTGGGTGCCATTATTGGAGTGTAGGGCTTGTACTTTGGGCGTACTTTGCCTGGAAGATGTGCGGGGTTGCGCATCCGAAAGGGGAGAATGAGTAGCAGAGTTGTTGTGCTTTCGTTTTGGAGCTGTTGCGACCTGTGATTGGGTCGTGGTCGAATGTGACCGATTAAGCGATTGAGAGAGCTGCGCATTGCCTTTGGGGAAATGAAGCATGGAATGGTGCTTCATTTGGCAATATACGCACGTAAAATTGCTTGTACAATTCTCAACAAGGTGGGATGTCGCAAGACAATTTACGCAGAGATTGTGCTTCTTAACGTATTTTAATCGACTCTGGGGGGTGAGTCTTTTGAAGCTCTGGCAAGTCCGTATGGGATGATTTGCGTTGCAGAGTTTGCACGCGAAGTCCCTTTTTACGTGAGTATAATAAATTAGGGATTTGTGTGGCCGATTTGGGAGGACATTGGAAGTCGAAGGTTGAGACGGTTTCGGCTTAGAAGGACGAATGCTTTGCAGCCGTTCAAGTACCTCATATCTGCCGGTCAGGAACTCATCCATTTGCGACCAGGGTGGCAGATCCTTCCGCGATGTCAATGATTGCTCCCATAGAGCGAGTGTCTCTTGGGGCAATTTGGTACAACATATGTAAACCAATAGCGGATCCCAATTGTCAGTGTCTACGGCCTGAATATTGAGAACAGACAGACAATTGTTTATTGTGTTTTGGATCCGCTGAAGTGCCTCACTATCTTCAGTGTGGGCAGGAGCGATATTTAGGAGGGATCTGATTTGAGTGTCAACGAGTATGCGTTTATTTTCGAAGCGGGATCTTAGGGCTTCCCACGCGAGTCCGAAATTCTCATCGGTTAATGCATATTGCTTAACAATAGCACCGGCTTTACCTTGCGTCTTGTATCGGAGGTGATACAATTTTTGGGCTGGAGTGAGCTGGGGGTGGTTAATGTAAACTCCCGTAAACATGTCCCGAAAGGACGGCCACTGCTCATAGCCCCCGAAAAAGGTTTCGGTATCACAAGGCGGAACTTGTAGGCAAATGTAAGGGGTATTTGCTGGTTCTAGGGGTCGAACCGGTTCCATATGCGCAGCGGGCTGGGGGACTGAATTTGGAGCATCTCAATGATGTCCGACATCTGAGCCATGCACGACTCGTACTGGTCTGTGCAGGCGTCGATTTTTTGCCTAGCCGACTCTTTAAAACCGTCGGGCTGGCTGTTGTCTTCAGCAATGAAAACTGCCTCTTGTGCGCACATAAGCCTCTCCCATTGGGCTTCAAGATTAATTTGAACCAGGGATTTGGTCAAATCGTCAATGGGAGCCGATGAAAATTGTGTGCATAATAGCACGAGTCTATCGTACTCGAAAGTAAATTTGGCAACACTGGGATCGGTTGCTTTCGGACTAGAGAGTTTGGAGCGAGTGTTGGGTGGCTCCAGAGTGACAGGAACTGTCAAACGTGTATTGGCTGACTTTGGAGATCTGGAGGAAGGAGTCTCCATTGTGACAAGTTGTCGTTTGGGTGATCGCTCAACAGGCATTTTGTTTAAAAAAGCTCGACAAAGGGTTAAAAGTTTGAATAAATATATGTGTATGTAAATGTAGGGTATTGGGGAAATAGACGTGTAGTCTAACCGCGTCCGCGCGAACGATTAGTGAGTATGAGAGGATTTGGAAATGGGAAAATTCGTTCGAAACCGAATATATATTTTTGTCGAGCAAAAAGGGGTTACACCCGTGTGTGTAAATGTGAAATATGTGTGTATGGGTAATAAGAAAAGTGTATATGGGAAATAAGCAAATTTTTGGTAAATGTGAGTGGGGAATGTATGTAAAAGCTGTAAAATATAAATATAATATAAATGTGAAGTCAAATGTGTATGATAATTTGCTTTTATTTGTAAAATAAATATATATGTGTATATATATATGTGTATGGGAAACAAATAAATTTTCTGTAAATGTGAATGGGTAATAAATATAAATGTGTATGTATGTGGGAATTGGGAATGTATGTTAAAATTATTATAATATAACAAATGTGTAGTCAAATGTATATTAAATGTGTTTTTATTTGTGAAAAAGTGAACTTTATTTTGTATGGGAATGTGAATGTGAATGTGTGTGAATATATACGTATGTATGTGTTTTTTTTTTTTTTTTTTTCAGTAGGGGAAAGCATTAAGAGCCAAACGAGTGCGAGACTTTCACACGCTAAAACCCCTGTGATCTCAGTCCGTGTACCTTCATCGTGGCACCACCGTGAGGTATTACTTCACGATGAAGGCGGAAAAAATTAGCGTTCAGCTACGTCTGGACATGAGTATAAATACTCAGTCGAAAGTTGTCGTTCGTTCGGACGGACGGATAGTCAGTTACTCGCATATGTCCCCGAGCTGTCCCGTAAGTCTTGCCTCTGTATAAGCATTATCCTAGCGATGCACCTACATGCTCGCTCCCAGCTTTCAGCTGATGTCAGCATGTATAACATCAACGAACTGGGCGTCACAGTGCTGCCAATGGCTTCTGCCAAGTCCGCTCTTTCGCGGCTATATTTATCACATTGGAAAAAAACATGGTATGCAGTTTCCGGGACACCGCTGCAGAGGTTGCAGTCAGGGCTGTCTACGTGTTTGTATTTGAACAAATAGGCTCGAAAACATCCGTGGCCGGAGAGGAACTGTGTCAGGAAATAGTTCAACTCACCATGTGCCCGTTTTAGCCAAGGGTCTAACACTGGTATGAGCATTCTCGTCCAGGTGCCTTTGGTGGAGGAGCTCCAACTTCGTTGCCACGCAGTGATCGTGTCTTCGATCGCCTCCTCTACACCACGTTTGTTCCAGTATGCGTTAGCGAGACGGAGAATAATTAACTGGATAGGGGGTCTACCAGATATCACATCGGCTGCTTCTTCCGATACCGTCCTGAAGGCCCGACATACTCGTAGCGAGTTAAGCCTATACGCCGTCTTCAGGTGTCTGCAATAGTATGCAACCATCGCCGCTTTATGCCACACTGGGCAGGCATAAGTCATGATCGCGGTATTGACTGTAGCCAGCAGGGCTCTGGCTTGAGTAGAGGGTCCTCCCATGTTTGGCATCAGCCGAGAGAGCTTCGTCGTCACGTTACACGCCTTGTCGCCGACATGCATCAGATGAGCCTTGTAGCTTAATCGGGAATCAAGCAACACACCCAGATATTTGATTGAGGGTCGCGACTCGATCTTGTGGCCACCAACGGTGATAGTGATATTCTCGAGACGCTTTCTGCTAGAGATAAGCAGGGCCTCAGTTTTCTCGCCTGCAAGTTGCAGGCCTGCTTCCGCCAGCCAGGCCGTCAATCGCGCGATTGTCTCGTTGGCCTTTTCTTCAACCTCGTGAAGGTGCTTGGCAACTACGGTAAGAGCTACGTCATCGGCGTATCCTATGGTTGTCACTCCGGAGGGTACCCGTGTGCGTAGTAGGCCGTCGTACATGACGTTCCAGAGTAATGGTCCTAGGACGGATCCTTGTGGCACGCCGCACGTGACGATGTGCTTGCGTGCCCCATCACTCGTATCGAACGTCAGAAGCCTATTGCTGAGGTAGCTATCGATTACGCGCATTAAGTACTCGGGCGTACCCATATTGCGAAGCGCGGCGAGGACTCTGTCCCAGCTAGCCGAGTTGAAGGCGTTTCGCACATCAAGCGTCACCACAGCACAGTACTGCTTTGTTCCTTCTCTCCAGCGTTTCCCCTCAATTGCCTTCCTAGCGATGTCTACTAAGGTGGCGATAGCGTCCGTGGTGCTGCGTTTCTTACGGAAACCAAATTGTAACGGAGAGAGTCCGTTTGGGCCTTCAGTGTACTGCTCGAGTCTGCCACAGAGCAATCTTTCAAACAATTTCCCCATGGCGTCCAGCATACAAAGTGGTCTGTATGCAGACGCTTCCCCGGGGGGCTTACCTGCTTTTGGTAGAAGCACTAAGCGCTGTCGTTTCCAGCAGCGTGGAAAGACGCCGAGCTGCAAGCAGTATGAGAAAACGTCAGAGAAGACGATTGGCTTCGTGTTGATTGCTACTTTTAGGAGGCTGTTCGGGATGCCGTCCGGGCCGGGGGCCTTATGAGGCTTGAGTCTGCTTGCCACTGCAAGGATCTCATCTAGCGAAAACGGCTCGACACTGTCGCGAACGCAGACACGGGGAGACTGGCACCGTGGCGGCGAGTGCGGGAAAAGCGCGCAAACTATGCGGTTCATCAGAGTCGAACATAAAGGCGGCTGAGATTGCCTCCTGTCGAGTTTCTTCACCACGACTTTGTAGGCGTTGCCCCACGGATTCTGCTCTACCTCCTCTACAAGGTCGCTGAAAGCTTTTTTCTTGCTAGCCTTAATCGCCTTGCGCAGTGCGTCCTTTTTGCGTTTGTATTCTGCCGCGTGTACACAGGGCCTGTCACGTCGGGCGGCACGCTGCAAGAGGCGTCTCAAGCGATTGCAGGTGGCGCGAAGAGTCGCGATTTCGCTATTTCACCAATAGACGGGCTTCTTATAGGCACCTGCGGCTTTTCTTGGCATGGACGCGTCGCAGAGGTCTTTCAGCTGCTGCATGAAAAGACCCACACTCTTTTTAGGGCTAGAACATGGAGTGAAAGTCAGCTCGGTTAGTAGCAGTGCCAATGTGCCTCGATCCAGCTTGTGTTCTATCCAACCTTGCTTCACTTGTTGTCTTGTGGCACGCGGCTTAACATTTAGCTCGACAGTGATGGCATTGTGGTCGCTATGGGTATACGTTTCTGCAACCTGCCATTTGGAGTTTTGTGCGAGGCAGGGGGTGGAGAACGTCAGGTCGATGACAGACGATGCGCCACCCTTTTCGAAGGTCGGCGTATTGCCAGTGTTTAGCATTATTACATTTAAGGCAACGAGTGCGGCCATGACAGCTAAGCCACGCTTGTTTGTTCGCACGCTACCCCATGTCGTGGACCACGCATTGAAATCACCTGCAATTACCACCGGTGACTTGTTTCTTGCGTCGTTTACGAGTTCGTCCAGCGCCTGCTCGAAATCGTCGTGTGCTAAACTAGGAGGAAAATAGCAGCTGAAAAAATGTATTCCCCTGATAACCGCATGAGCGTAGTGGCTTCGAGACTGCGGCAGGGATTCCATTGTATGAGCACCGCACACCCAGATAGCAGCCTTTTTGGTTGCATCCACTGCCCAATTGGGGGATCCAGCAGGCACTCTATATGGCTCGCTGAGCAGAGCGACATCGATGCCCAGCTCATCTACCGTGGGCTGCAACAGGTCTTGTGCAGCTTCGCAGTGATTGAGGTTCAGTTGGAAAATTTTCATGGTTGCATTTGGGGGTTTTGCGTCGCTGAGCAGGTGAAGCTTCCGATTCGATGGTCGTGGCGCGCGCCTGCCTCTTTGCACAGTGGGCAGCTAGGTGTGCTGCCGCAGTCCTTAACGAAATGCCCTTTTCCGCCACACTTAATGCAGCATTCGGAACGATCATCCCCTTTGCATGTTTTGGCAGTGTGGCCAAAAGCGAGACACCGATAACATCTTGTGTGCGCCGTCTTCTCGCGGATTCGAGCGATTGCGAGGCCGATTCGCACTTTACCAGCTTTGAGTAGTGTGTTCGCCACTGCGGCTGGCACACCGATGGAAGCGGTCAGAGTGCCTCCATGCGCTGCACGCATGCTTTTGACGCAGTCCGGAGATACTGCAGGGATTGACGGGAACGCGCGAGCTATATCTTCAGCCACTTCTTCTTTGGTTGAGAACTCAGCTAGGTCGCGAAGCTCGATCATGACTTCGTGCGTTTTGGCCTTGACATCCGCATGCTCACCGACTATCTTGGCCATTTTCTCTCGCAGCAGGCTAGTATCCTCTTTGTTATTTCCTGCTAGCTGGAACAGCATTTCACCTTTAGCCGTTCTGCGTATTTTAACAAAATTCTCCGCCTCCGTTCGGAAACTCGCATTCGTCTTTACTAGCTTCAGAATGTCGCTATAAGACGCACCAGGTTTCGCCTCTAGGATTATTGCATCAGGCCTGGTTCGTGCAATGGGTCTTGCCTTATGTGCGGGTTTCGGCTGTTGCGGCTTTAGGGCAAGATTCGCGTCACCTTGTCGTCGCTTCTTCTTCGCCGGGTTTATCACAGTTGTGAAAGGGGCTTCGGTGCTCGTATCACCTAAACTTGCAGAACGCGTTCTCTTGTTTAGCTGCTCAGCAGCTTTGCGTTTTTCGGTTTGACCGACAGCACTACATGTCGCGCCATTCTGTGTAGCTGAGCTCACCAACTGGCCTTTGGCTTCACCCTTGCAAATTTCCTCGACGACAGCTGAAAACTGCACCTGGATTGCACTAAACATATTCCTGTGTACTCTGGTGACGGTCCGTCTGTCCAAATCAAGGAATACTTCGGCCGCTAATTTTTTAAGCAGCTTGTCCAGCTTTGCTACTTTCTCCTTTAGTGAGCTAGCCTCGTGCAAAGGTTCGGCCTGCACATTCTCAGTGTGTGCCGATGCTGCACTGCCCACCGTCGTGACATTCTTCGCGCCAGGTTTAGCTTGTAGCGTCATACCCGTTTTAGACAAATTGACAAAGATAGGTGCATTACTAACATTTGCGTCTTCGTCAACATTGTTGCTTCGCGTCAGGCGTTGAGGGGGTGGCTCATCGGCCGAAAGTTTCGGCATTTTTCACTCAGGCTTCAAAAAACGGCAGTTGGCAACGCGGTTCAGACTTTGACAGCCTTTGACAGCACGATTGGCCACGCCACGTGTAGTTGGCAACGCGTTTCGATCCTCTGCTTTGATCAGCTGATCTTTGTTTTTGTTTATAGTGATAAACACTCGGTGCGCCGAAACGGGCGCCGAAAGATAAGCAGAGATAAGAAAGATGGAAAAGACAAACTCACTGCGCCGGCTCAAGTTGACTTTACTAACCGAATCCAGTAATTTGGTCTGGTGGCCACTCGCATTCGATCTGCATTCGAACAGCCACGTTTAATCACTTTGTTTATGCACTTTTATCACTGAAAGACAAACTTTAAAATAGAGAAAAGTACTTGCTAGCGGAGCCGAACAAATATGCGACCTCCACTAAAAACAATTCTCTATTTACTATTTACTATGTATGTGTATGTGTATAAATATGTGTGTATATATGTATATATATTTGTATATATGTGTATATGTGTATGTGATTATTTAAAAATAATTTTGGGTGCAAACAATTTTTGTGTGTAAAAGGGGTATTTGTCCCACTGTATGCACTTGGGATGGCAGCGAATGTGCAGTGTATGAGTATTAGGGATCGCAATTTTTTGCCATTTTGCGATCCCGGGATTTTCGGGATTGAAAAGTCAAATCCCGGGATCCCGGGATTTAATCCCGGGATTCAAATAACAAATTTTTTAACCCTCATCCGACGTTCAAAAAAACTCACACATAAGATGTTCGGGTGATATTTCACCCATATGGTACTTCGTATTGTTTTAATGCATTTTTTGACCAATTATAATAAAAAATAATTTGTTATCTTTAATCTTTATTATCTTTGTTATATTACAGATAAATAAGTTAACAAATTTTTCTATATTTTTTTGCAATCAGGGCAACTAGGCTAGGTTAGGTTATTGTGGCTGCCTCTGTAAGAGACACACTCGGAGGCCTATTATGAGACCCATTGTGATATACCACAAATGTCACCCGTTTTTCAATTTGTATGTAATACTGTTTTTCGAACATATGTTACAGCACTCATTTCAATCGGATGGGGAAAGGGGGCAAGGAAGGGCAGTAGTTAACTAAAACTTTGTGTTCACCACATGTATACTTTTTTCAAGGATTGCAAGCAGAATATGCCTCTTGATCGTTTTTGATACCAAATTGGCGCCGTGTTCCAATAGTTTTTTTTAATTTTTAAGCTCTGATTTTCTGACAGGGTTTGCAAAAATGGCTGTATTGAGATAAGAAGTCAGCATGAAGATTTTCCTTTCGCTAACGTTGCTCTACGCAGAATCTTTAGCTTTACTAAACTCAAATCTAAGTCTTCAATAAAAATTTTTGTACAAGCGGATTCCAGATGGAATCGACAGAAATTGGTTTTTCGCTTAATTAATTAATTAGTATAATTAGTGAACAACCAATTGGTCTTAAGTGTCAACTACTGCTTTTGACTTATTGTAAAACGATATAATTTCTAGTAATTTTTTGTCACCCACATATCCTGGTTATGATGAAAAGTGCTCAAAGGGGCATCTTCTTCTTGTTAACTTAGTGGGTCCTTTTCATAGGACGTACATAGCAGTTGTCGCTGAACCCACGTTTCTCATATATCTCTTATGGGTGTTAACGAGCTTCATTCTTGATTACAATCGTTACGTTCTTGCCGAATGGTTTTGTCACCGATAGAACGAAAAATTGGTCTGCCTGTTGTGTACCCCTACAGATTATCAAGGGATTCTCCATTCGACTTATAAACACCACTCAAAATTGAAATACTAAAATATGCCTGAATATCACCAACGCTGATCCATGCACTGCCAAAAACTCGCAAACCTTCAACATTAGTTTTGTCAGTTACTATCTTTAACATTGGTCTTCATTAGCATCTTTTATTACTGACACACGACTTCAAGCATAACGAGTTATACCAACCTTAGTTGAAATAAAATAATTGGCTCCTACTTTTCCGTTGAGTTCAGTAGGCCCATTGATCCATAAAAAGGTTTTGCCTATAAAAGCAGTTCAAAACTTTCACTCCAGTGACCTAATTTTATGGCATTTTCTGTATATGTTGTGTTGAATTCCCATACAATTTGTATATGGGTGAAATATCACCCGAACGTCGCCCACGTAACTTTTTTTGTAATCACCGTTATAATCAAATAATCAATATGTTGTAGATAAATTCTAAAACTTATATTGGTTTGCTACAAATACAAGAAACCTTAATCATTTTGATTAATATATAAGAAAGTTATAGCATCTCAAAGTTGAAAATGGGTGAAAAATCACCCGAACGACGGATTAGGGTTAAATAAAACAATTTTACCAAATTGCATAAATACTTGTTTATAATATATTTACCATAAAAATGGACACAGTTTAATCACATTTGGGGTAGTTTTAAGATTTTTTATCTTGAAATTATTCACATTGCAAGGCGGAAAGGGAGGCAGTCGGTGTTGAGTCGTCGAAGTGGTTGGTTGTACGCGGCACATCACCAAAATCCAGTTGTCATTTACAATCAGTTGTCATTTACAATCAGTTGTCAAGTACATTCAAAATTGTCAGTTTAAATTTAAATCAAATAAATAAACATAGTCATCCTTGACAACATTTTGTTTAACTTAAAAGTTTTTCATTTGACATTTAACTTCAGTTTGATAACATTTTGTTTTATCCAAAAATTACACTTAAACATAACTTATTGCTTTGCATCAAATGTATCATAAAGTACATATATACGCATATTTGATAAAAAAAATAAAATAGTTAATTTGTTAGTACTTTTAGTTTTACTTCGAATATTTCGATAAAAAAGTTAAGCGTTGTGATTAACTAAAAACTGAGATCTTAAAAATACTAAGGCATTAAATGTTTTGCCCTCTAATCTAGAGCGAAATTTATTGCAAATAAACCCTGCTGAGAGAAAACATCTTTCAGATTCAACACTTGCTGGTTGAATGCTTAGTAAATAATTATAAGCCTTTTGCAAAAGACGCCCTCTATCCCCTCCCTCCTCCTTCAGATAAGGAATTGGGTTTTTGTGCTTTTAAATTTATTTCATTTGAACTTTGAAGCATCTTTTGCAATCCCGAAAATCCCGGGATTAAAAGATTTGAATCCCTGAATTGAATGAATTTTCGGGACTGGAAAAAGTTCGGGATCCCGGGATCCCGGGATTGCGATGCCTAATGAGTATATGCGGCACTATTGAGAATTTTCTACGTCCTAGAAAATTGTTCAATGTGCTGCAGAAAAAATGCGACTCGTCCCACTGTGCTTGCGTTTATTTACTTCTGCTAGCGAAGGAGGGGAATTGCTTAGGCAGAAGTATGAAAATTTGAGTGCACTGGGAGGCAGCAGCGGGAGTGCTTGCTGTTGGTGCTTGCGTATATCGCACAAAGCGAAACGCGAAAATGTGCGCAAGTGGGAGAGTGCAAGATCAACAGCTGGAGTGGTCGCTGCTGATCTGCAATATGCACAAAGCGAAATGTGGGGGAATGTGTGCAAATTGGAAAATTTGTGGGAAGCAGGCTGCAGCGGGAGTTTTGGCTGCTTTGCCTGCGTATATCGCACGAAGGAGAATGCGAACCAAAAGCGCAAAATTATGCGCAGCAGCGGGATTGCTTACTGCGATTAGTTAACAGTGGGGGGGTACCAGTATATAATTTTTGACTGGATTTTTGGGAATGGGCATATATATTTAAAAAAAATATATGTTTTTGTTAGTGTATGGGAATGAGTAATGTGTTAATTTTGAATACAAAATTTTTAGGCTTATCTTAGGGGGCCCAGTGCCCGAGTATGGGGATCTCCTCTACGTGGTCGTGTGTCGTCTGTCCGCTGTTTGTGCGCTGCTATGTTGTGCTGCTTGCTGTTGTTGTTTCCATTTTCTTCTTTTGCGTCTTGCTGTGCGTTTGCTGTGTTGTTGGCTGTTTGCCGTTGTTGGCTGCTTGCTGTTCTCTTGTGGGTGTGTTTGTTGTTGTTTATTCTGCTGCCGTTCTTTTGGGTGTCACTGCACTGTTCAATGTTTTGTTCTTTTTTTTTTTTGTGGTTTGTATATTTGTGCACTGTTTTAATATTGTAATCGCACTTTTTGGTTTGGTTTACTGTTTGGAGTGTTCCACTGTTTGTTGATTTGTCACTCTTTGTTTGTTAATGTATTTTTTCCTTTTTGTTTGTGTCACTTTTCACGTTTTTAGTTTTTTGTTTCACTTTGTAATTGTTACTTGTATTTGAAATTGTGATATCGTTCTTTATTTGTTACAAATAAACATTCGCGGCTCGATCGCGAATGGCTCGAAGGACCATGTTGACGTCGGCGGAGCGGGGTGTAAGAAAATACACAGTTGGGTTTTGGTTTTGGGGGTCTTTATTGCTAGACGGGTGAATTTCGAGTGTACAGAGAATACAATGAATTACAATAAACATTAAACGACACAAACGGCCGAAGCCGGGGAGCAGAAAATAGGGGGAAACATGAGTACAAAGGGACAAGGAAAGGAAGGGATTAGAGGTGGGATCGACAGATCACTTGAGACAGCACTCATTTAGCCACTAGGCAAAGCACAGTACTTCACTTCCTTAGACCTTGCTAAAGGATTTCACCAAATCCTAGTAAGAGAAGAAGATAGAAGGAAAACTGCTTTTTCACCTCATTTGGCCACTACGAATTTGTACGAATGCCATTCGGCTTAAAAAATGCGCCTTCAACCTTCCAACGGTTGATGAATTCGGTTCTAGGAGGGCTCATAAACAAAGTGTGCGTCGTCTATCTTGATGACATTCTAGTTTTCAGCACCTCCTTAACAGAACACATAGGTAACTTAAACAAAGTTTTCAATCAATTACACGAAGCCGGCCTAAAGATACAAATTCACAAGTGTAACTTCCTGAAAAAGGAAACTGAATATCTAGGCCACATCCTCACTTCAAACGGAGTAAAACCAAACCCACAAAAAGCTCAAATAATCCAACAGCTACACCTACCTACAACACAGAGACAAATAAAGTCCTTTTTAGGAGCTACTGGCTTCTACAGAAAATTCGTTAAAGATTACGCTAAAATAGCGAGTCCAATGATTAAATACCTGAAAAAAAACGCCAAAGTCAACACAAACGACCCAAATTATATATCTGCGTTCGAAAAACTAAAAGTAATTCTCACCAATCCCCCTATCCTTAGATACCCAGACTTTCACAAAAAATGCAAACTTCTTACTGATGCCAGTAATACAGCATTGGGTGCAGTCCTAACTCAAGATGGACACCCAATTTGCTTCGCATCCAGAACTCTCAATGATCACGAAAAAAATTACTCCACTATCGAGAAAGAACTGCTGGCCATCGTTTGGGGAACAAAGTACTTCCGACCCTACCTATATGGAAAAGAGTTCGACTTACAAACCGATCATCAACCAATCAAGTGGCTGTATGCAAAAAACTCTGGCAAAGATATTAACCCACGTCTACAACGTTGGTTAGTATCGTTAGGAGAATATAACATAAAAATTGACTATCTGAAAGGAAAGGAAAACATCATAGCAGATTTCCTGAGCCGAATCGACAAAAACAAGAACGAAATAAATGCAATCACTACCTCTGAAGACAGTAGTGAAACAACCGAATCAATAGGTGATGGAAATAACGACCAAGAAGCCTTAACAACTTCTGACCCGACAACTAACCCATATCCGAATGAAAACTCTCAAATTCTTAACACGGTCGTAAACCGTTTCAAAACACAAATAATACTTCAACACACCAAAACATTCGAAATACAACATGTATTCCAAAACAAACGAATTTTTATAGAAAGGCAAGACTTTATAAACGACAATATTAATAACATCACCCGGAGACATGTCGAAAAAGGAAAAATCGGAATATTCAATCAATCAACTCACTACTATTGTCCATATTTTCAAACAACCAAAATGTCAAATTTGTTCGTTGTAGCATTTTCGCAAGAGATATTGAAGATGTAAACGAACTAGCAAAACAAATTGCATTGTTCCATAAACACGGAACAGGACACTCAGGAATCATTCCTACTTACGAGGGATTGAAAAATAGAATCTACAACCCTCAACTTAAAACCAAAGTATATGAAATCATAAACAACTGCGATGTTTGCACTGGCGCTAAATACGATAGAAATCCAATTAAAAAGAAATTTTCTCTTACTGAAACCCCCTCCGATATTAACCAAATAGTCCATGTAGATACATATGTGAACTCCAAGCATTCATTCATAAATTTTATCGACAAATTTTCGAAGCATGTCACATGTTTCTTTTTAGAAGATCGCAGTAAACCAACATTGCTAGAGAAAATACGTCTGTATATATCAATAAAAGGATAAATGAAAAAACTAGTTTGTGATAATGAATTCAATAATTCCACCATAATAAACTTTTGTAACGAAGAAAACATTGAAATCCACTTTACAAAACCCAATAGTCATACAGGAAACTCAGACATAGAAAGATTCAATAATACATTAACAGAAAGAATTCGGGCCCATAACTTAGACAACAAAGTCCCTATTACACAACAAATTTTAAAAGCCGTAACACAGTATAACAACTCATACATTCCACTATCAGAGACACACCCATTAACGCTGAAAATAACAAAATCGACCGCGCTGAATTAAGACAACGCACCCAAGCAAAGAAAACAAACTCTATCTCGAAATTGAACGCTAACCGTGAGGATTATCAGGAAAATAGACAGGAAGGGTTTATCAAAAATTACACAAATTTGAGACACAAAGAGCAACCGAAGTTTAGAAAATTCAACATCGAAAACGTTCATGAAAGTAACATTAAAAGACCTTTGAAATTTTCAGACAACGATTTGGTGCATCATGCTTCTAGCCCTTATTCCGTTAACTCACCAGTCAATGACACTCGAGAGGATTGAATCAAACTTAGGCTACTCAGAAATCCACATGAATGTCGAGGAAATCGTCAATGACTACGATATAATTTTACATATTATAAACCCGCAAGAGATTTTGAATATTACTAACCAATTCGAAACAATTACCAATCACATACGAGATAATAATTACAAAAATATGATGCTCTCAGAAATACACAACGTCAAAAACAAAATTCATACAATCATACCACATAGATACCCTGCCGGCAACTCAGCTAACTTTTAACACACTTTAATCTAACTAATTCTCAACTAGTTGTGGTTGATAGTTGGATTATTTTCAATGGAGTCAACTGACTATTTTAACATGGCGATGGCCTAGGCAGTAGTCAATTGTCCGACTCTGCATGACTTTTCAACTAACTTAAAGTTAGTTATTTAAAAGTTAGTTAAAGGTTATCTAATTAATGGTTAGCTATAAAATAATTACATTTCAGTTAGCTTCAAGTTGACTTTATTTAAATCAGCTATTATTTAATACGTCTTTATCCATAATTTTATTTCCCTGGACTGCGACCGCACGCACGAGACTAAGCACTGATTATGATTTCATAATGCACGAAAGAAAATGACAAATATGTAAAATAAAATTCCAAAGAGCAAAAAAAAACAAACAACGATTAACTGTTTTTTAAATTTCTATGCCATAAACGCACGCATTAAATTTGGGTGGGTTCTGCATTACTTTGTAGTTAGCTTATATAGGGTGTTTTTTTTAGAGGTTTGTTTTTCGAATAGAGATAAAACTGGCATTTTGTGGTCAAATCTGGCAACTCTAATGTCATTTATGTTCAGTTTGGTTTGCCATTTCATCATGAACAGGTTGACAAAAGAACAACGCTTGCAAATCGTGCAAATTTATTTCGAAAATAATGGTTCAGTTCGCGAAGTTTACCGCAAGCTCCGTCCATTTTATGGTCGACATAATCGTCCATCAGAGCAAAATCGGTCCATCCATCGGTTAACCATGGGTCGTTTTCGCACTACGTTTACTCTATGTGATAATACGCATCCGCAGAGACGTCGAACAGTGCGCACCGAAGAAACAATTGCCGCTGTAGAGCAAAATGTTGAAGAGGACCCGAATGAATCGATTCGCCACCGTGCACAGCAATTCTGTGGTCAAAAGCAATAACCGCCTAAGTCGAAAATTGCTGTTTCGAGCAATCTCGTTTTAAAGTTTTAGCGCGTAGTGTGTTCATAATGGGAATGCGAATATGTTTTTATTAATAACTTTTTTATTTTAAAGTTACAAACTCCCTGATTTTACACAAACGTAGAACACAGTCAAGGGAACATGGTGGCATCCATAACTCAATTTCTTCTTAAGTCGACTTAAGCGGTTATTGCTTTTGACCACAGAATTGGAGCTTTGTCCATCAACTTAAAAAATTGGACCTGTAGAATTGGCTTTATTCGAGCCAGCCGCGGCGGCCACATGCCCGAAATCATATTTAAACATTAATGGCATAAAATTATCCTTCCAATAAAGCCAAATTGATGGACATTAAAACGATTTTCTTGTGTTTTATTTCAATTCGAAGTTCTATACCTCTAAAAAAAACACCCTATAGTTAGGGACATAAAATCGCATAAGAACAAATAGCAATTAACTGTTCTTTAAAATATGCCAAAAAGCTAAAGTTGCATTGATTTTTGGGAAGTTCTGCATTACTTTGTAGTTAGCTTATAGTTAGATCATGAAAGTTAACTAGAAGTGAGTTATTTTTGTAGTCGACTACCGAATTGCTTGCAGGGTACAAACGAGGACTTATAAATGGCTTAGGTACAGCAATGAAGTGGCTATATGGTACTCTAGATGATAATGATAGGCAAAACATTGAAGAGCATTTTTCGGTAGTTGACTCTAACAACCACAATATAATAAATGACATGAATCAACAGATAAAAATCAACAATAACTTCAATACTTCACTTATCCAGTTAAAAAATGCTATCAATTCCGACAGACAAAAGATTCAACAAGAAGTTAACAAAATCAATAAAGAAAACGAGCAATTGTATAACTCAAATCTGTTTCTCCAACAAATGTTTAAACTCAACATACTCAAAGAGCAAGTCGAACACATCCAACAAAACATTGCCTCAGCTAGAACTGGTACATTACAACCCAATATTCTAACTAACGATGAAATAATTAAATATGACATTGATTTCAAAAAATTACTACATATTCGACTAGGCGTTGCTATTTCTAAAGAAGAAAATGTAGTCTTTGTTATAAAACTACCCGTGAGCACAATCAAAGTTACAAAAAAACTACTGATACCCATGCCCGACACTAATTCTTTTGAAATCGAGTCCGAACTGGAATATATCGTAGACATTGAAACTAAAACATACACCTTTGAGGAAAACAAGTCTATTTTTGAGTTAAAGGAAAGTAAAAACTGTGTAGTCCATAAGAAATGCGCTCTTATTGAAAATGCAAACCAAGAAATTATTGAACTCGATAAAGACACTATTATTCTAAAGAATTTCAAAAACAAGCTAATGAATAGTACTTGCGATGAAAGGAAAATCTCAATCAATGGAAATTATTTTATTACATTTAATAATTGTACAATAACCATAGATGGCAAAAAGTTCTCAAATAAAAAATTCTATTTCAAAGAACAATTCGTCATTCCAAAAAACAATACACCATATGTAAACAAAAAGTTGTCATTAGATAAAGTAATCCTGAACCAAGAGGAAAACATAAAAGCCATCGAAGAATTAAAATTTCACAAGATTATCAATTATGGCATAGGAAGCTTATCAATTAGCATAATTACTATCATAATTATTTCTATTTTAATAATCCAATGCTATTGTAAACGTAGAGCCACTGAAATCCAAATCAGAAATGAAATACCCCAAAATAAGTCAGTAAAAGACGACACTATAGAAAAACTCAAAGAGAAATACAATGTATAAAGAAACAAAATCAATGTGAAACAAAAGTATGTCAACAAATATGTATGTTCGTATGAAAACACAAGGCCCAATCTCCAATCGCAACTTCAGGAGAATTGCGAGACCAAGGGGGGAAGAGTTACGTCCATTGACTTAACGCCCCAATTCCACACCAACCTTCTGGCTAAGCCAATATTTCGCAATTTACCGAGTAAGCAATTACCACTGTACTGACCGTTTCATGCTGATTCAAACTGTCAATGCACTGGAATTGATTCAAAATGCCTACTCGGCATTATCACCTTTTGGGTTCATACGAACTTTCGCTATTTCGGAAAGTGAGTCTTAAGACCAAGCTCAATAAAGACGGATTTAATTTTTCTTTCGACTTAAGTTGTTTGAATTATTAATATACTTAATTCGCGCGTCGAGTGGCAACTTGACACCAGTGCACAACGGAATGTGTAATTGCACGATCAGGCAAATAGTGTCGGTGTTGGTGACCAAGTGGTACCACTACACCATTGCCCTTAAGCGACAAATTATTACCCGGAATAATTTTTTAAGATAGTCTCGGTCTGGGGGGGTTTTGGAAATGCTTTACATTAATTTAGATATGTCATATGAGTGATAGTAATTATATAATTGGTAGTTTTCTAATAATAGTTACTTGTATAAGTTGTATTTGTATGATTAATTCGTATTCTTACATAATAGTTTTCTAATGATAGTTCTTAGGTATTTGGTAGTTGTAGGAGTACTTGCTATGATTACATGTGTAGTTGTTATTCTTAGCGATTATTGTTCTTACATTGTAATTTGACGTATGTATAGTAAGGTGGGTCGAAAAAAAAAATTTTTTGTTGTCACCACCTAAAAATAAAATTCAGAGTGTTTAATGACTATTTGGAAAATATTGCGATTCTGAGGTGAGCCAATTGTGAGCGGTTTTGCTTCAAAAATACCTCTAATTATTATGTTTTTTGGGTGTAACTTTTTTGTTGTTGGACATTTTCGAATAATTTTTTTGTGCAATCCAAGAACTCCAGAAGGTTTATCTAACCAAAATTCGAAAATGTCCAACAACAAAAAAGTTACACCCAAAAAACATAATAATTAGAGGTATTTTTGAAGCAAAACCGCTCACAATTGGCTTACCTCAGAATCGCAATATTTTCCAAATAGTCATTAAACACTCTGAATTTTATTTTTATGTGGTGACAACAAAAATTTTTTTTTTTCGACCCACCTTAATGTATAGATTATAGTATCTTACTATATATTTGGTTTTATTGTCTAGGTATCTATGTTATACGGTTTTAGTGAGTCGTTGTGGACTTCTTTTTCTTTTCCCTTGTAGTCTATTACGGAATTTACTCCTTTTCGTGCTAAAATTCTGTATGGTCCGCTGTATGGACTCATGTTCTTTTTTTTGTTTTCCACTTGCAATAATACCAAGTCATTGACTTCCAAGTGCAATGGGTTGTTGTATTGTTGGTCTTGTTTATGTTTGAATTGTGCTTGTCTTTGCTTTTTGTATTGCGTCATGTAATCTGATCTTGAGTTCGTTTGCATAATTGTCATAATCGTAAATCGGTTGTGTGTGCTTGAGTGTGTCAGTGGGTAAGGACGGTAATTTGCCAAAAATGAGTTCAAATGGTGTGTGTTCTGTATCAATGTTTGGTGTCGTGTTATATGCAAATGTGAAGTACGGTATCCATTTATCCCATTCATCATCATTGGCATAATTTAGGAGGAATTCATTGAGTACCCTATGGTTTCTTTCTAGTGAACCTATTGTTTGGTGGTGGTAAGGTGTTGAAAATACTTGTTCTATTTGTAAGAGGGAGCATATGTTGCTCATTAACTCATTTGTGAACTCGGTTCCTCTGTCTGATTTAAGAATTTTAAACTGTCCGTATTTTAGAATTAGTTGTTCGACTAATGTTTTTGCTGTGGTAGTTGCGTCTTTAGTGCTCATTGGGTGCGCTATGACGTATTTGGTTAGTTCGCATTGCATCGTGAGTATGTATCGATAGCTGTTGGACATGCGGAGTGGTCCGACAGTGTCAATTGATAAGGGAGAGGGCTGGGGTGTGAACCGGGTTTTGTTTTTCGGCTCTAACTTTTCTCAGAATAAAGATATCGAAAAATCGAAGATACCGTTGGAAAGGTGAATATATAACGCAACTTTGTTATGAAGACAGATTACCGTTTTGATTGAAATTTAACTCTCTACGTCCAATTTTCTAAGAACGTGATTTTTGGCTTTTTCAAAAAAGTGGCTGGGTTGTGAACCATCTGGAAAATCCCTATTAAAGTCAGAAAATACGAAGAAAACACCCATAATTTTTAAGTACATTGAGAATTTATTTAATCAGGAAGCCTCAAGAGGTGAAAAAAAGTTATAATGACGCCTCTTAAGCCAAAAAATCGCAATGAATGAAACTGCTCAATTTTTTAAATTTTCATCCTAATTTGTGTCGGAATGTTTGCATGTGAAATACGAACGTGTTCTCGTATTGGCTCACTTCAAGTGAACACAACGAAATCGAGTGAAATTATATAAAATGACTTTATTTTTATATATCCGTCCATATTTGACAGTGTTAGAACAAATGTAATACGAAAAACAGGTGGTTCATAACCCAGCCACCTCAGTGGCTCACAGCCCAACCACGATGCCTTTTTGGAAACTTTAAAATAAACGACACTTCCAATCATAATTCGACATAAACAAATATTGCATCGTAAAATAGAATCAAAACACTAAATAAACATGTATTACACTGACCTTTTTGCAATAAGCTCAGTCACTAAGATAGCACTTTAAAAAAAAGCCAAAAAATGTTCGCAGTCGATTTTCAAACACGATGTCTTTCAAACTCGATTGCTGCCACAAGCAATACGTGTTTGTACTTCGGTGTAACCACAGAAGCAGAGTCATATCATAAGACAAAATTGACAGTTGAAAGATTGGCGATATGTCAATTAGGGAAAGAAAAAACGGCAATGGTTCACACCCCAGCCTGGTTCACAACCCAGCCCTCTCCCTTACTATTTGGAAACTGTCACTTGGTGTGGTCGTCGTCGTAATTTGTTCTTTAGTGTGTCTTGTTTGTTTGTTTGTTTGTGGCACATTTATGGCAGTTATTTATGTACGTCTTTACCATTTTGTTCATGTTTTTCCATGTATATCGCTGTTCGAGTTTCAAAACCGTTTTTCTTACGCCAAGGTGTCCTCCATGTGTGGAATTGTGGAATTCTTGGATAAGTTTAAATTTTATGATGTCCTCTTTTATTCTCTGGGGTGGTGTGTATATTAGTATGTTCAAATTCGGCCTTACGCATTTCTTGTATGCTTTTTCATAAATATCCATCAATTCATTTGTGCGCGTCTTTTTAAATATTTCATCACTTGTCGACAGTGCTAATTCTTTAATATTGTGTTTCCTCATGGTACATATGAGCTTCTCCATAGTCGAAACTAGTTTCGTAGGGTTATCGCTGCATCGTACTGTTATATTTTCATCAACTATTTCTACCATTGCCTGGGCTAATGGCTTAGTTGGAATTAAATTGGCCTCAAAATTAAAATGTAATTTCTTAATGTTTCTGATATCTGCTATGGACGTGCATTGCCACATATGAAGTTGATCAGGCTTCCGTGCTGTGCAGTTCTCCTTAGGTGTATCTTTTAGTCCTTTTTCGGACATGCCCAGAGTAATTGCTAGTGTTCTTTTAAAGGTTTTATCTTCTGTAAGAGGAATCATGGATTTAAGGTAGTCTGACTCAAATTTTGATTCTTGACAATGCATTAGCATTTGTGTTCATTAGGAATGGTTTGCCAAAATTTGGGTATTGTAGTATTGGTGGGTTTATCAATAATTGTTTCAGTTTTGTGGAGGCTTCTTTGCACTCTTTACTCCAGTTGAATTTAACGTTTTTCTTTTGTAGGGAATTGAAGCATTTAGTCATTTTCGCGAAGTCTGGGATAAGTTTAGTAATTGCATAATGCAGTGAATCTTCTTTGAGGATATCTTGAGGGATTTTTTTTTTTTTCTTAATGTATAATGTAATGTAATAACAAGTTGCGAATGTTTTCGGGTGTGTTTGTTGGGCTTTATGTTATAAGTGTTGTTATAATAGTACATGTTTTTATTTTTGTATTGTAAAATTATGAAAGTAGATAGATAGATAGATAGATATATTCTTTATTCAATTGTTTAACAAATATTACAGAAATAATTTAATTAACAATAGATAACATTTATAATAAAGAATTTACGACAATGACTTTTAAGTCGTCTGTCGGAAAAAAGGAAAATACATTACTCTAACATAAAGATATACATACATATTAACAGAATTCATTTACAATTAAGCTCCTATATTTTAAAGCATCAGTGGCATACAAAACAAGACAATCCCATCCACCTACGCCAATTCCATTTAGCTTGTTTACAATTTCATCTTGAGTTAAAAAGAACTTTCCAAGATATCGATATCTGATTCTTTTCAAAATTGGACACCTACCCAGAAAATGTGTTATATTTTCTAACTCGTTCAAATTACAAAGACTGCAGTTTAGATTTCTGTGACCCCCAAGAATTATCAAATCGCACCTGGTCTTCAAAATCCACATTATTCTATATTTTCCAAGATTGTCATTCAAGTAGCTTTTACCGATGTTATGATCTAAGTCTTTATATATACGTGAACTTTTAAAAGCCCTTTCCCATGATTTTTGTTTATTTGTCAAGTTCAGAACGGATAACAATGTGTCAATGTTTTCATTCCAACTTCTTCTATTTAAAACGTCATAATTCCAACTACTTAATATGCAATTTTTCTCCTAAAACTTGCATTGATTTTACCCAAAAGATCTTTCTCTCTATAATAATTTTTGAAAGTTTGTGTGACAATCTGCTATCGTCGTATTCAAATAGAGTTTTAGAAATGTAAATTAAGCCGTAAATTATACAGATGACAGTGTGGTATGTCTGTTTCTAACATAAGACAATAAGAGGGTGTGTTTGTTGGTAGATGTAAAATTTTCTTTAAGAAATAAAATTGAATTTTATCCACCAATTCAAACAACTCAAAGCCCCAGACTTCTGCAGCATAACTTTGTATAGCTCTAATTACTGCTAAAAATAATTTGTATTTAGCTGATAATTTTATCTTATTTTTGATTAGAAAGGACCACATGTTGCATTGATACTGTTTTTAGCCATACAGTTTCTATTTTCAACATTTTTTTAAAGCTTAATTTTGGTGTTAATTTTACGCCGAGGTAATTGTATTCTGACACTATAGGGATACTTTCGCCTTTAAATGTCCATTTTTCTCTACCCGCCAATTTTCCGCCTTGTCGAAAAACCATTATGGCCGATTTCGAAAGGTTTACTTGCATGTTCCACACATTGCAATAATTTTCTAACCTAAATATCATTCCTTGCAGCTCCTCTACATTGTCAGATATCAATACTATATCATCCGCATACAACAGTAGTCGCACA
The DNA here is from genome assembly GCA_963971225.1 of Melieria omissa. NCBI lineage: Eukaryota > Metazoa > Arthropoda > Insecta > Diptera > Ulidiidae > Melieria > Melieria omissa. The sequence goes on along the minus strand of OZ020269.1, from coordinate 47,393,115 downwards.
TTCAAGTTTCCTATCCAAATTCCCCCTCCCAAACTATCATGTAAGTCATTCAGATAAATAGAAAACAACAAAGGTGACATTAAACATCCTTGCTTTACGCCTGTTGAAATATTAAATTTATTTGATATTGCACTGCCAGTCCATATAATCGAAATGAAATGAAAGTAATTGTAAATGTATAGGAAAATGTTGATGATTTAGGTGCAATTTTCTTGGATCTGGCGCGTCAACTGTCCATCATTCGGTAAAACGTTCTTCAAGTCTTGTGTGATTTCCTGCACTCGGCGCTATGGTGGTAGCTTGCAAGTGAGCAGCTTAGTTGGTTTACTGTGGTGACGAATTTTACACAGAATCCTTGCGTCTGGGCGGTTGCGATGGGGTTTCATCAGGTGCGTAACTTTGGTAGTTAGCTGTTTGCGTAATGTTTTGCTGTCTGTCAATCTATGGGAAAACTGTTTGGAACGGGCCATTGTGGTGGTCCATAAGAAGGTTATCGGTGCCATTGTCATTGGTGCTTGCGTTTTCATCATTGCGAGGTCGGATGTGTGTCGTCAGTTCGTGGTTTTGTTTGTGTTAGTGTGTCTTTTTCCGTAGGATCGAAATCCGCAGGATGTGGTGTTCAAGCGTTAAAGTCTACAGGATCGTAGTCTGCAGGATCGCCATGTGGTGGTTTATATTGGCAGGATCGCCATGTGGTGTTATTACTGTTGTATTGTCTGAGACAGTCGGTTGGCAGTCCGGGTTGGCTTATTATTAAGGCGAGCCGCGCCAATTACTAGTGGCTAAAGAGCCGACGCTTCTGAGCAATATTCTAAGGAAACAAGTAGTTTGCCTTTGGTTATAAAGCTGATTTTATTTCCTGAGTTTTGTGTCTTAAATACTAAAAATGTAACTGTTATACGGCTCAGCATTTCCAATGCTCCGCCCATTTTTCCAGAGCACAATTTCGCCGACCAATCCCGTGGTCAAGGATCAAAATAGCTGATCTTACACATTTCCGTTGGGGACAGTGCGCTGCGGTAGGTAGCGTTGAACTCGCTCGGCCGCCGTCACAAGTGCTGACTTGCTTTGTTTACAAGTGTGGCGCGCGCGTCGAGTGGCAACTTGACACCAGTGCACAACGGAATGTGTAATTGCACGATCAGGCAAATAGTGTCGGTGTTGGTGACCAAGTGGTACCACTACATCGTTTTGGATTATCGTAATGCACCCACTTTTCATAGCCAATGACAATTCGATGCAAAAAACGTTTTCTTTTGTGCCGTTGAAGCAGTTGTTCACACGTGAAAAATCGGCGTTCGACGTCTCTTGGCTTCAATTCATACGGCACCCAATGGCCTACCTTCCGGATCATTCCCATGACGATCGGAAATGGTTTGTTGAGCGACGCCAAGTGATTGTGCAAGTTCTTCTTGCGTTTGGGATAGATCTTGGGCGAGCAATGTCTCCAATTCGTGATCTTCAGCTAAATGACACATAGTGATTCTGAAACTATATGGCAATAGCTTTCCGACACATATTTGGAAAGGTGAATCACTGTTCACAAAATCAAGTTACGCCATCTGTTAGAAAACCGCATGAATTAACCGGTACCCCTATTATGCCCTTATGTCTTTGAAGTAGTTAAGGACTTCAGATACCTTGGGGTAAATGTCAACGACGCCAACAAATTGACAACAGAGATCAACCAAAGAATACTTGCTGCAAATCGCTGTTATTTCTCGCACCGTTCAATTGTAGTACCGACATTGCTTTATGGCAGTGAAACCTGGACTCTGAGCGAGGCAGACAAACAAAAGCTGCTTGTTTTTGGGAGGGAAGTTTTTCGCAGAATTGTTGGTGCGAATGGCGGAAGCCAGTGGCGTCCCCAGGGGGGGATTAGGGGGATGGATCTCCCTTGGTCGAAGAATTCATTTATGCAATTTGATATAACAATATGGAATTGTGAAACATTTTTACTATTTGCTTTATCTCTTCTGTAATAACCCACTTAAAACCTAATAATTGAACCTCCCATGATCTGGCCAGACCATGATGTGAGCAAGAGGATAGTCAAGGATTGTTGTTAATGATACAAAAAAAATCAGAAAGTGTGAACACAATAATTTTTTTTACTTGCCTACATTATTTTTACGTAAAACGGTGAAAATATACTAGAATAATTAAGTAAATAGCGAGTTTCAACTTCAATTAATTAATTTTGAAATAAAAAAAAAAACAACAGTAAAGCAAGAAAATAAAAAAAATTTATTAATGTAAAATACGTTACTTATGGATCTACTTCAACTGCTTGACCAATGCAATTATTTCAACAATATAATACCGTATCATGACTAAACCACATTGAGATTTTACATTCGACACATACAAATCGCGTTTTGATATATCTATTTCTGGATTCCTGCACTGTCAATAATTCTGAACTGCTTTGCCAAAGAAAAATATGCAAAACATGCTCAACATGTTATTGTTCATGCTGAACTGGCCGGATATATTTCTCCTTGTCGCCTTCGGTGTCGCTATCTTCACATTGAACTATCTAAACGACCATTTTTTCTATCAGTATCAGAAGCTTGGTTTTTTCAGGGCGAAATGGCAGCACCGTTATTATTACCTCTAGCAGCAAATTATTTAATATCTTAAATTCGTTGCTCTAAAGCATTAGTTTCCGCTATTGCTTAGACAATTTTTTTAGAGAAATTTTCTTCTCTGATTTAACTCCAGCGTCGAAGTTCAAAAACAATGTCCACCTGATCCTCAAAATAGCATTCCCTTCCTTTCATCTTTCATCAGAAAACACTCAAACGAATTGATAAAAAACCAGACTTGACAAGACCACAAATGCTTCCTTCACTTAAGGATTGTAATTGAATTGACACCAAAACACGGACATAACCATGAATACAATGGATAAGTATTAATTTTGAATATGTTCCAATATTATTTTCCAAGCAAAATTCTATTTTATTAACCCAAAGAAAATAAAAGCCAAGGCGAATGAAAAACACTTGGACCAGGTACATTTTGCGTCAGCTAATTTATGTCACTATTAACGGGATGGCACGAAAAAAAATGCTTCAAATCGGGTCAGATGGAAAAGCCTAGTTGCAAATATGTATATAAAATAAAAAAAATTTTTATACACAATTCTGGCAATAATTACGTCGAAAATAACAAGAAAAAAACTGAAAATAACTGGCAATTTTGTATGAAAATGCACCATGGTCTGGCCAAGCCATGGTTTTGGGTTTTGTGCTTAGGAAGGATCAGTTAAGGAGATCATGAAATATGAGCCCCATAGCTTAATTACAACATTACTAAAGTGGATCCAAAGTTCAATATGGTCTCGCCAGAACCGGATGCCCGCAGAAGTGTTAAGAAGAAGTCGCTGGGGGCCAGATCTGGAGAATACGGGGGATGAGGAAGCAATTCGAAGCCCAATTCATGCATTTTTGCCATCGTTTTCATCGACTTGTGACACGGTGCATTGTCTTGGTGAAACAACACTTTTTTCTTCTTCATATGGGGCCGCTTAATCGCGATTTCTTCTTTCAAACGTTCCAACGTTCTCAAGATAGTCGATGAATATTATTCTTTGGACGCTTTGGGCGGCTGCATGCCACTCAGCAGACTGCCGATTTGACTCTGGAGTGAAATGGTGGATCCATGTTTCATCCATTGTGATGTACCCATGCAAAAACTCCGACTTGTTGCGCGTAAACATGTCCAAACAGCTCTTTGAATCATCGATTCGTTGTTGTTTTTGCTCCGGTGTGAGCAAACGCGGCACCCATTTCGAAAACACCTTTTTCATAACCAAATGTTCGTGTATTATGGTGTGTACACTGCCTGCTGATATCTTTAGAATGTCAGCAATCTCCCCCACTTTCACTTTACGATCGGACATAATGATTTTCAGTGTTTTTTCAACGTTTTCCGGAATAACAGCGTCATTTGGCCGTCCAGTAGATGGAATGTCATCGGTGTCTGTACGACCACGTTTGAATTCGGCATGCCAATAACAAATGGTTCTTTTTGATGGAGCAGAGTCCGAATAATGTTTTTCAAGCCATTCCTAGCATTGAACAGTATTTTTTTTCATTAAAAAACAATGATAAATCAGCACACGGAATTGCTTTGAATTCATTTTTTTGAAAACTCAAAAGTAGTGTCACTTAAAGCACTGTAACTTGTAAACTAATGGTCGGATTGACATATAATTTTGACAGTAAGCCTAAAAAGGTTCACAATTTCGAAAAAAAATATTGATTTAGTATTAGTGCCGCCATCTATGTGTCAGTCACACACATTATTGAACGAAGTGTTAAATGACAAGACTCAGAAAGCCAGTCTGCTGGCTGCACCGGCGACTGGTGCGCCGTGATGCGCAATGCGGCTGACATGAAAGTGATAATACGATTTAGATATCATACATGATTGCAAACGACGTGGCATTGAACTATTGGTAGGCAACGCTGTAATCACTGCGTTTTGGGCCAGTTAGCAAATTTTCCTTGATTTTGCGCGACTTTCCATAATATTTTTTTATAAACCAATGAGGTTATTTGCGCACCGTGGTGAACAATTACACATTGTGTGGTGAAAGTTGTAAAATTATTATAACACAGGGTTGAAATTTTTGCTATCAATGGTGTATATAGAAATGTATTTAAATGGGAAATGTTTGTAATGGTTATGATTTCATTTAAATTATTTCAGTCAATGCAGTCGCTTCAAAGATACTGAATAATGAATACAAAAATGTTTTCCTGAACATATTCATCATGTTTTGATTAAATCATCGTGTCGTGCATTTGTGTTGCCAATAAAAGTGAATAAACACATATTTGTAATACTTATTATGATTTATAAAGATGCAAAAATTTACTATTACGTAAAAGTTTTGAAGTAATTTATCAAAAGAAACTTTGTTCTAGGGTTTTTAACTTATACAAGAAGAAAATTACACGTATATTGATTCGGAAAGTTTATTGTTTTCATTATAAAATTATTTGTACGCAGGCAAAATCGAAATTAGTATTCAAATGTTCTCTATTTTAGTGAATTATGATAACAGCTATTGTGTTTTTTACAGTAAAAGCCCAGTTATCTTAAGGGGTTACGCCACTGTAGAATTTTAAAAAAATCGATTTTTTTTTTATTGGCTTAAAAAATAGTTTGAACCCTTTAGAATAAGAAACAAAACGTTTTATGCATAAAATAATAATTTAATTTAATAATAATTTTATGCGAAATACGAGGTTACCGCCAAGCGCGTCACGCGTATGCCGAAGCGGGAAAACCATTCCCAAAACTTTGAACGCGTTTTTCTCGAAACACGATTTTTCAAAATGGCACGCGGCACAACTCGAACAATTTTCAATATTTTGACTTAAAATTTTGACTGGATCTTAACAATAACATTATCTAGAGAAGATCGTGTGGAATTTTTGATAACTCGATTTGTTGATTTTTAATTAACAAAAGACATGTCATTTTTTACCTCAAAAATCAAAAAAATTTTTGAAACTCCCGCCAAAATTTTAAAAATCAATATTTTTAAAAATCCACCCGATCTTCTCTAGCAAAAAGACTCTAGATTAACAGGAATTTTTTATTTTGTCGCAGATTCAAAATTGCACCTTCAGTGCTGCGTGCCGTGAAGCCCTGCAGGGAAAACATAGCCTAGGAGGATGCAGTGAAGCCACCTATATGTTGATATTGCTGTGTCAAAAAATTCCAAAATAAAGTCTAATATGTGTCCAATAACACCTGTGAATAACTTCTTCTACAAACTTTTTGAAAGCGAGGAAAAAAATCACAAAAAAACCCTATTTTTTACAGTGGCGTAACCCCTTAAGATATTTGATCTTTCAAACATTTCTTTAATACTTGATTGACAAAGCAGTCAGAAAAATAGGCATACAATTTGGTACCTCAACCAACAGAAAATGGCGTTGGGGTAACACTGTACTTTGCGGCAACACTGCCACAATTCGAATTCCATGTAATGCACAGCCATGGCATAACAATATTTTATTTACAGAGCCGTGTTCAAGGCCCATGAAATTTTTAAATGTTTTCGTAAATATATGAAAAATTTACCTAAAATGTACGTAAGCCGTTAAACAAAAATTATTTAAACACGAGCCACCATGTTTGGTAACTTTATTACAATGTATGTGTGCAGTGGCGCACGCAAGGGGGGTTACAAAGCCCTTAATTATATCTGTTTGTTACCAAAAATGCGGCTGGAAAATGTTCCTTCGAATAATGTTAGGCTCAAAAGTTATGTGTGAAATACTGTGTGCCACGTTGTGTAAATGTTAACCCGGCATTGGTGTGGTGGGGTATACCATACCCCAGAGGTTGTATTTTTGTAAATAATACGGATATCAGTTTTTCTGATATTTGTTATTTTATTTTACAATATGCTTAAACATAAAATTTTTTTGCATTTTCTTACGTAAAATTAAATGAAGAATAATATATAATTGCTATCTTTTATATATCTGTTGTTTCATGAGCTTGCTGCTATATAAAGTTTTGGGGTATGTCATACCCCACCACACCAATAACGTAATTTTTTTTCACCACACCAACGCACTGTGGTCGCTCCCATAGGCCAAAAATAAAAAATTCAAAGTCCAAATTTTAAAATGAAAAGTAACTACATAGTCTCCTATATAATCAAGCTTTCTAACGGTAAATTTTTTTTGGTTTGATTCTTGCGGTACTTTCTGAAAATAGCATCAGAAGTGAGAACATTTGTTCACTTGATTAGTGCAATGTGAGCAGCGTTTTACAATAATCAATTTTGAAGTGTTAAAACTTTATTAAAAAATCACCAAATTTAAAATTAATAAAAAGGGTATTGAACATACAAGTATTTAACTTAATTTTAGTTAATGAGATATATTTAAATTGAAGTCTACTTAAAAACAAAAATCAAAATTTACAACTACTATATTCTGTGTTTTTCGTCTGACTCCCAGAATTTCACTTAAAGTTTTAGTTGTGTTCCCTCTCGTTGCCCCCATTGATCTTTTTTTCCGAATACTAAGGCACGTTTTAAGATTATAATGTGTTAGTTTCAGCTGCCAGAATTTGCCAGGCTTCGTGCAATCTTTCATAGACTGAGTGCCTGTATTAAAAATGGGGCGCAAACCCAGAAGTGCAAAAGAAGCTTGGCATTTTGTGCGGTGGTATTGTTGTTTGTTTGTGTTGTTGTTTTTAAGTAAGGTGATGTTAATATAATGCGTATTGCAACTTTTTTATTTTTCTATTTTAATTTCACCTTTAAACCAATTTTTATATACGGTGGCTGACACTATTTACATATGTAAATATTTTTGTTATCATAGGTTCTGTGGGGACAGTTTTGGTTTTTTTTTGGTAATGTTAAAGAGGTTTCATGTCCAAATGTGGAAGGAGAAAATGGAGCAAAGCGGTTTCAGACCCCACAATGTGGGAAAATTAGTAAATCTGGCAGAAGAAATGACATAACAAGATATGCATTTTGAAAGACATTCTCACAAAATGTCGTATTTGACATTTCTATGTAATACTGAATCGCATAACTAAACTTGAACAAGATCGCCCAACTGTAACATATAGCTGCCACAGGAACGATCAGTTAAAAATGTGTCGTATGGAAAACTTTTTCTAATCAAATTTTGAGATATATCAAGATAAAATATGATTTATACAAGTGCTAAATTGTATGTTAAAGCTAAAGCTATGTTTTCAGATTAAAACATAAATGTTGAAAAATTAAGGAAATATGCGCTCGACACTGCTAAGAGATAGAGATGTATCAATGGTACTGGCTTCCACCTTCTGTTCATAAAATTTTAATTCACGCTCCGTTTTGAGTTAATTACCTGTACAGTGACGCACACAGGATTTCATTTTGGGGGGTTTTGCATACCACTTTGGGCCTAATACTGTTTGAGATTATAATTTTCACAAGCAATTTTTTGATTTGGGGGTTTGAACCCCGCAACCCCCTCCGGTTGCTCCTCTGAGCCTGCCTATATATGAATTTTGTCGAGCAAAATCTTGGAAACAATTTGTTTCTCATTAAAAACAAAAAAGAAACAAATTTTTTATCATTTCCTTACATGGGGCAGGCGTATAGATGTCCGACCACGCCCATTTTCACATGAAATAATTGCCACATTCTTAAAAACAAGTTACCAAAGTTTCAGGCTGATATCTCTGCTAGAAGTATTTTTGACCGCTTTGCCCATATAAGTCCGACCACTGTGCAACGCCGGGTTAAGCTGTTATTTACCGTAAGAAGTTTCGCTTCTTATAAGCTTTTGGTCAGGTGTACAAGTATGCAATTCCAAATGTTTTGCATTGATCGCGTAATCGAGTTTGTATCAATCAATCGATCAATCAACCCCGATAAACTTCGTGAACACCTAAAGCTTTTAATTTCCCAGTTGGTCACTCCTCACATGGCAAATAGGGCAATGAAAAGTCAGGTTAGTCGCTGGCCTAATATCAGTGAAGCTATGGCGAAATTTGATGTTTTTGTAATTAATTATAAAAAATAAATTTTTTTGCGTTGTGATTCCGTCTTTATTATTACAGACACACTGTCATTACCCAGCACCAAGCACATCCGCACGACCATCAAAGAAAGAACGAAAGGACTGTGCATGGTGTGATCTTCAACATGACGAAAAACGGCGCAAAACATACTTGTCATGTAAAACATGAAAAAAACTCATGTGCCTTGAACACAGCTCTATACATAAAATATGTTTGTGCCATGGTTGTGCTGCAGAATAAACTGTCTTTTTTTTGCTTGATTTGAATTTAATCAATAAATAAATTAATTAAATGTTGTGCCATATACAAATAGCAGTTTTACTTTTTAGGGCACCTAAACTCCCCACTCTCGTAAGAAATCCCCCTAATAATTACATGGACCCATAGCTATACTATCATAGAGTACGTGTGCCCAATATCAGCTGTCTATGCCACGCCTAACTGGGCGAAAATCGTAGGAATAGCTGATTTCGCTTATGGGCCTCGCCAGGCCCAGTTGCTCCACTTAGCGCCTACAAAGTAGTCGCTCATCCTAGTGTTAAACGAAAATTTAAAACAAAAACTAACTAACTAATTATAACATTTGTCCTGCATAAACGCAGTTTTTAGAGTTTGAGGTACAAATACTGAAAGATGCAACCAACAATTCATTCCTAACAAAAAGCAACTCTGATTTGACCCGCTTATTTTGACGGCTCTCTGAGCCTGGCGTACCTTGTTAATATACCTTGGGTAACATTGTAAAATACATATACGCGAAATATAGCCCATGACACCCGACTGATACGCAATAAAATATATTGTAACGATAAGGCAGTCTGTCGCTGTGCAAAGCAACCCTGCCGCTACGCGCCGTGCTATAATTCAATCTGGCAACGACGGCCGCGATGATAACTTTTAGTCCAACCTGGCAATGATGGCCGCGATAATGAAAACTGTCAGTCCAACCTGGCAATGATGGTCGCGATCATCATGGAAACCTTTAGTCCACTCTGGAATGTGCGAGAACGATCCGCGCGATGGCCGGACAGGTATAAAAGGCAGCCGGGTGCGGCGCAGCGAGTCAGTCCGATTTTGACTAGTGAAGGTGCCACACGGAGCAATTAAGCAAATAATTAAGTGCAAAGACAGTGAAGTGTAAAAGTGTGAAATAAAGTGATTGTTGGTTCTTATTGACTGCGTTTGGATAGTTAAAGTTGTGTGATTTTCAAATTGCACAATCCAGTGATACGTAACAGCCCACTAGACCTAGTATTCGTAACAATATTGTGGAATGAATACAAATGAAAGAATGAAATAAATTGAAATTGGAAATTTTATGTGTTAGTAATTTGTGCGAAATTGTATGTTCTTTTCCTAATTATGTTCAGCTTGCTGAAGAAGTAAAACAACTTTGTTTTAATGTAGAATGTTTTTTAGAATAAGGAACTTAAACAAAAATGTAAAACAAAAACAATTGAGATTTTACGTAAATAAAAAATTATCAAAAACTCTTCCATAGAAATTTACATTACATTTTTATTTTTGAATGGGCAAAAAATGTATAAGACATTCAGCAAGACTATAACAATTAATACCAAATTATCTATGTGGCATTCTATTAAGGGGAGGTTCTTTCAAATTTGGCCAAAAAAAGGCCTAAGTTTGGAAATGATTTGTGGCATGATGAAAAAACATAGAAACATCCGGTTTTAACGGTTGAATGGGTATTTTATTATACAATAATATGATAATTTTTTGTAACAAAATTCAAAATGGCGGCTGAACAATGGCGGCTTTCGTCGATCACTGCCTGAAAAATCTAGTCTCCGAATTTCAAGCCTACAGCCTCTTGTAGTAATCTGAAATGAAAAAGGTTTTTTTAAATGAAAGTAGATGAAATTTTCTATGGCTTATACCTAACTATAATGATTTTTGACCAAAAATTGACTGAAATGTGAACGCTCGAAAAAAAAATTTTGTTTTGCCACTTTTTTTGTTATTAAACCTTAATTATAAATAACAATTAATAGTAACTTATGCTCGTTTTAGGTATAAGCCATACAGAAAATAATCACCTTTCAAACATGCTTTAGATTAAGGAAATTAGAACAATAGATCAAGAGATATCCTTGAAATTCAGATGGAAAACGTGGTTTCGAGAAAAACGTGTTGAAAGATAGCAGCTCCGGGCAAAAACTGGGGAAAACACTGTAGAAGAAACAAACTCGTGTGCGGACAAGGCGATCGTATCGAAAAATCCTTTCGTACACATATTCTACGGACATACAGCTTTCATTTTATGTGGCAAAAAAACACGATTTTTTCAAAAAAATTTGAAAGAACCTCCCCTTAAAACTAACTAATTATAACATTTGTCCTACATAAACGCAGTTTCTAGGGTTTGAGGAACAAATACTAAAAGATGCAACCAACAATTAATTCCTAACAAAAAACAAGTCTGATTTGGCCCCCTTATTTTACGGCTCTCTGAGCTTGGCGTACCTTGTTAATATACCTTGGGATTTACTTTGCATGCAAGTTAAAATTTAATAAAACACACAGTTACTTTCCACTATGTGGAATTTATAAAAATGCTTCTTTTATTCTGCCGAAGGGCAACCAGTAGGTTTTATAGTCAAATTACGACTAACTAAATTTAATCCAACTGCGCCAGTCTTGCTGCTGTCACCATCGCCGCCGCTGCCGCCGTATTCGCTGAAGTCAGTGCCCGCACGCGCATCCGCTCGACGTTCCATAGGGCTGATGTAGGATTATTTGCCACTGTTGGTTATTGACCACCGCGCTGTTTTATCGAGAATTCCCGCCACGGTCGTTCGTTGTGCGTTTTCAGTGCTGCTAGGACATTACTGTGTTGCCTCCTAAGCATAACAAGTAGCCCTAATACAATTGCAGCAAGTATCCCAATTAGGAGGATGGAGGTTCCCCATGGCTGTGAAAAACTAGTTTGGACCAGGTCTCTTAAGTTCGCGATATGTGCCAAGTTGTTCAAATATGGAAGAGACAACCATGGGACATGTTCAGTGAGGTTAACTATCTGTGCTGGCGGGGCTTCAGGGTGTAGACGGCCAGTAGTCTTCCAGTTTGTAAAGGTAGTGCCGTTGATGGTAGCGTTTCTTTCGAAGGTGACCAAAAATGTACCACGAACTATGGTCGTCGAATTGTTTCCATCGCGAACTTCTGCTATCTGATCGTTCACCACCACTAAGCCGTCATCGATTTCTTCAATAGGTGCAATGTGGTCGGCTGAGGACGTTTTACAAGCCGCAGAATGCTGGTTGAGCAGTTGTTGCACGGCATAACTCTTTGCGCATGGTTTGCAGAACGGCATAGCTATTGATTCCTTGCAGTCTGTCAAGGGATGATAGACGTGGTCGCAGTTAGCCACTACATCTGTTTCTAGCATTACTGTTGTGTGATTGTGGACAACGGGCAGGAGCCTAATCTTACTTCAAATTTTCGTAATTTTTGTGTACTTAATAATAAAGTAAATACAGTTACTATCTTGCAAAATTTTGAGTTCGGAAATACTTAATATGCTATTTATATTAACGTTGGCGGAGTGCTCAGCAACTATTAACCTTTCAGTTTCCTTATTTGCGAAGATAATTGGGTTAATTATATTTGCTTTCCCTAGAGTTACTGTGTAAATAATATTTTCGATGTCTGTCAGCATTGCTCTATTCCTGGCGGTAAGCAGTTCGAACAGGTTACCCGCGTTCACGTCCCTTTCCTTTGTCTCGTCAAGCAAGTTGTTTAGTCTTTTTCCTGTGCCTTGCTGATTCTGGTTTTAATTTCCTCGCATTTGGAATAGAGTGAATTATGTTTATGGGCTTTTGTCCAGTGACGGAATGGACCGATCGGTTATATTTGGACGTGGCAAGCAAGATTAAATCTGAGGTGGCATTTAGCCCTTGGGTCATCTTAACGCATCGAGCGATTTCTGAGAGTACTGTGAAATCGCTCGACTTGGCCGTTAGTGGTACTATGGTGCGGAGGTGTTGTGAATATATTTATTGCAAAGTGATCCCTCAATAAGGACTTCACTGTTTGAGAGTTTAGGGATTTTCCATTTTCGCAAACAACGGTTTTTGTATTCTTGAAAAAGTTAAGGATTTGTAGGGTGGGTTCTTTTATGTCAACTATTGACCTCGAATTTATGGGGAAGACAATAACAAACTTAGAAAATTTGTCCACACACGTCAGGAAGTGCTTTTTGTCCGTCGAGCAGGTGTCAATATGTAAGATTTCGCCAGGGTATTGAGGAATTGGGGAGCTATCTACTGTTGGTTTGGGAGGGTGGCGCTGATACTTGGCTTCACGGCAGACCGTACAGGTTGAAACCAATTCCTTCAATCTCTTCCGCATGTTGGGGAAAAAATACTCGCCTAGTATTTGGTGCAAATTTTCGCGCGCAGAACGGTGAGCCCTGTTGTGTCCTGTTTCCAGAATTTCCCTTTGATCGCTTTCATTAAAGACATCCATTACTTGTCTTGAAGTATGGAGAAATCTAACGCCAGGAAACATCGTAAGTAACTCATTCTGAATTTGTGCCAAGACGGGCATGTTACATAGTAGTCCATTGACCACATCGGGGTTAACGCATTCCTTAATGGTTGATAAAATATCGCATAAATTGCTAAACGTAATATGATATCTGGTCTGGGACCTGACTAGAATTGTCGTCCTTTTTGCTGGTGTCCGTCCTTCCTCCAGAATAAGCTGATTCTTGAAGCAGTTGATGAGGTTGGTAATTGTGGGTATGGCCTTCGTCAATGATTCCCCGCTGTGCGCTGTAGCGGTGGAGGAGCTTGAGTCCTCTAACACATTGACATGTTGGCGGGACTGTGCATCCGCAACGATATTCGCTTTACCTGGCAAGTTGGTGCAAATTCCTCTACGAACGCTCTCCACCGTTTAAGCTTAGCATTATCCAATATGGCAAAGGTGAGGTTGGTGGTCCGTATAGATGTTAAGGGGAGGTTCTTTCAAATTTGGCCAAACAAAGGCCTAAGTTTGAAAATGATTTGTGGCATGATGAAAAAACATAGAAACATCCGGTTTTGACGGTTGAATGGGTATTTTATTATACAATAAGATGATATATTTTTTGTAACAAAATTCAAAATGGCGGCTTTCGTCGATCACTGCCTGAAAAATCTAGTCTCCGAATTTCAAGCCTACAGCCTCTTGTAGTAATCTGAAATGGAAAAGGTTTTTTTTTAATGAAAGTAGATGAAATTTTCTATGGCTTATACCTAACTATAATGATTTTTGACCAAAAATTGACTGAAATGTGAACGCTCGAACGCTTGCCACTTTTTTTGTTATTAAACCTTAATTATAAATAACAATTTAATAGTAACTTATGCTCGTTTTAGGTATAAGCCATACAGAAAATGTTCACCTTTCAAACATGCTTTAGATTAAGGAAATTAGAACAATAGATCAAGAGATATCCTTGAAATTCAGATGGAAAACGTGGTTTCGAGAAAAACGTGTTGAAAGATAGCAGCTCCGGGCAAAAACTGGGGAAAACACTGTAGAAGAAACAAACTCGTGTGCGGACAAGGCGATCGTATCGAAAAATCCTTTCGTACACATATTCTACGGACATACAGCTTTCATTTTATGTGAAAAAAACACGATTTTTTCAAAAAAATTTGAAAGAACCTCCCCTTAAGTTGCCTGACACCATAGAGGTAATTTCTTAGTTTTTGCAGGGACCATACTATCGCCAAGAGCTCATGCTCATTGGTAGCGTAGTTTTCCTCAGTTGCCGACAAGGTACCCCCCTGGGACAAGACTGAGCCCAATGCGTGCGAGGACGCATCAGTGGTCAGTTAGAAGGGCTTAGCGTAGTCGGGATAAAGTAAGAGCACGTCCTCGGAGGCGAGAATTTCCTTGATTTTGTTGAAAGCTCTCAGTGCCTCTTTGTCGAGCTGGATACGAACGTTTTTGTGACCGATTGGCTCGAATGTTCAATGCTCCAACGTTCTCGCCACGCAGTTACTTCGTCAGCGGTTCGGCGATAGCTGCGTAGTCTTGCACAAATCGTCGGTAATACCCCGATAGCCCCAGAAATGATCGTAGGCTGCGTAGAGTCTGTGGAGTCTCGTAATTCAGGATGTCTCGCACATTGTCCAGGCAAGTTCTTATTCCATCCTCGGAGACAAGAAATCCGAGGACTTCCACCTCTCTTCTCATGAATTTCGTCTTCTCCAATGACACCCTCATATTTGCCGCGAAAAGCTTTTCGAGAATGCGGCCTACATCGTTGATGTCTTGGTCCTCGTTTTCAGAGAAGATGATCACATCGTCGATGTAAACGTGCCAACACTTGCCAATTTCATCTCTTAGTCGTCGTCGATAGCTCGCTGAAAAATGCTTGGAGCATTTTTAAGTCCGAATGGCAGTCGGCAGAATTCATACTTGCCACTATTGACAGAGAATGCTGTTTTCTCCCTGTCGCGTTCTGCTGATTTGGTGGAACCCCGATTTGAGATCCAGGGTCGTGAAGAAGGTCGACTTGCCAAAGTTAGCGAGGAAGACGGAAGTGTCCGGAATGGGATACCTATCTGCTACTGTTTTCTCGTTAAGCTTCCTGAAATCGATGACCAACCTCAACTTCCGTTCCCCTGTCTCTGTTGTGCCCTTTTTACCAACGACCCATATTGGATTGTTGTACGGGGAACGTGATGGCCTAATTATGCCGTCTCGTAGAAGGCTGGCCACCTCATTGTTGACAAACTCGGTGGCAGCCATGGGATAGGGGTAGGTCTTTGAGTAAACCGGTTCGTTGTCGGTCGCCCTGATCATTGCCACCACTGTTGTGTTGTATGGCAGCGATTCTGTTGGGTCAGCGAAAACTCCGGATTGTTCCTTGAGTAGCCAAGTGATTTTTTCGTTATAGTTTGGGATTGCCATTACGCTATTAACGTCCTGGCAATAGAAGTACATCCCCTTTCCCTATGATGCTGTCGAATGTTTGTAGCGAGGGTAAAATGAAAAAGTCAGTAGTTTTGCCAAAAATGTTTATGGTGCACTTTTGGCGAATTGTGTCGGTGCAGTGAAGTGTCCTAACAGCAAAAGGGCTTTTGACCGCTGTGATACCCTTAAGGCCACTAAGATTCTTTATATAATTCTTTGCAGCATTTGTGTCAATCAGAAATTTTAGTTTCCGTCCTGCGAATGTCCTGCTGACATAGGGTAGGAGGGATCTGTTCCAACAAAATTTATCTCGTCCGTCTCTTGATTGGTGTAGTAATCGTCGGGTTGTTCGCCTTCGTCGTCATAAATCTGGAGCCCTTCATATTGGTGGTCGTCGTCTTGTTCTTGAGCCCGTACGTGGTTTATACGTTGCAGTTTCGGAATTGGCTGTCTATGGCTTTCATTGCGCCTCTTTTGAGCCCTGTTTTGATCATGCCATTCTGGCACCGGACGTCCATTGAAAGGGTACCTTTTCCCGGATTGTGAGGTACCGGTGGCCGTGGTGCTGGCTTATTCTGCCTGAAGTATGACAGTGATGGATCGACCTCCATTGGTGTTGCAGTCTGTCGTCCGACTTCCAACTTCCGATAATGCGGGAGATTATTGAATTGGTTTGGTTTAGGCTTTGAAAGTTGTTCGTTTCGGTTTAAGAATGACTGGGCAAATGAAGACCGGGCCTGGTTGGCTTCTAGCTCCCGTGCGAGGGCTAAAGCCGTGGGCATATCAGCGGGTCTTGATGAAAATAGAATGTCACACAAAGGCCTGTTAAGCCCCGAAATGAAGACTCGGAGCGCATCTTCCCTATACTTCCTGTTCAGAGATTTTATGAGGTCCCTTTCTCTCCATAAGTCATGATAGTTTTCTTAACTATCAATGTCAGCTTCTTCTCCACCTCATCATAAAATTCCGTTACAGAAACCTACCCTGACGTAATGTGGACTTTTCCTGCTCTATCAAGTACACGGACCTTTTGTCTGCGTACGTGGAGTCCAGCCTGGCTATAATTGCCCCAAAGTTCAGGACGGCGTTGAAGGACGCTAGTACTGTGTCGGCAGCCCCTACAATCTTGTTCCGTATGATGGCCACTGCCTGATAATGACGGGAGCTGCCCTCGTATCTTTCAAAAATTTTGTAGGCAGCATGTGCTGCCTGTCTCCAAGAGACATAATGCAGCTGTTCCCCGCGGAATTCAGGCAAAGACTTCACCAAGTCCAACGACTTGTCGCGGTCTACGCCGTCCCTGATCGTCACTGGTTCGTATTCGACGATTGCCGTAGGGGTCTCTAGGGTCGCCAGTCTATTAGTCAGGTCGTCTACGGTAGCCCGGAATTCTGCCCTAGTTTGCTCTGTTGCGGCTTTTATATCCGCGTTTAGCAACTGCTGAACTACTTGTACCTCCATTGGAAAGCAAATTTTTAAAAATTATAATGAAAAATTCGATTGAAAAACTATATTGCGAAATCGCTGCTGGGCACTTCACTTACATAATAAACGAAAGCATACTCGGTGCAATAAAAATCGAACATCCAATAAAATTCTACTGCCAATCCTTCCTCCGGGCTCCGGCCCACCGTGGGCGCCAGTTAAAATTTAATAAAACACAGAAGTTACTTCCCACTATGTGGAATTTATAAAAATGCTTCTTGTATTCTGCCGAAGGGCAACCGGTAGGTTTTACAGTCGAATTACGACTAACTAAATTTAATCCATCTGCCCCAGTCTTGCTGCTGTCACCATCGCCGTCACTGCCGCCGTATTCGCTGAAGTCAGTGCCCGCACGCGCATCCGCTCGACGTTCCGTAGGGCTGATGTAGCATTTTTTGCCATGGTTGGTTATTGACCACCGCTGTCATGGTGGTATTGCCCGCGCTGTTATTCGAGAATTCCCGCCACGGTCGTTCGTTGTGTTGCACGATGCGGGATGTCCGGGGTGTGCGAGGTGTGGATATGCTTACGTGCTAACTTGCACGCTGGGACATGCTACCTAAGTATGTGCATGTGCAGTTCAACCTTAGGATAAGGAAAAGTGTAAAAAATGTAGGTACTATGTAGAACATAACAAATATTATAATAAAGGCTCCGGGCGGCCGGAACATTAGTCTAGCAACAGCAGTTTACTGAAGTACAGCATTTTAAATTTTGTGGATAACTCAAAGAGCAGAGCAGCCGACCTTCAGCGGATTAACACTAGAACGTTCGGAGAGGTACAAATGTACCTCCACGGAGAAATAAACATGAAATGTTTACACTATTTATTATGCAAGCAGAGCGAGACTCCATGATAGCCTCAAATGACCTATGCAGATTCTAGAAAAAGAGGAAAAAATAAAAAAATTTTTTGTGGTGGTGGGTGGGACTCGCTAAAAAAAAGTAGTCTCATTCTGCTTGGCAGAGGTACAAATGTACCCCCATGTATTTATATACTTTACACAGGTAATAGAGTTGTTGGGAGGCATTTTGACGAGGGCCTTGCAATGTTCAAAGAGAGATATTTCCAGAGCGGAAAGGTATATAATTATATTTGTAATAGGAATCACCAGGGGAGCTCATTTAGTAACGTCCGTCTGTCCATCCGTCAATCGGCTAGTTCGCACAATAGAACCTGAACGCGAAAAGTTATTGAGATGAAATTTGGTATAGAAACTCCTGGTGCTCAAACTAAGAACTAGTACCCATTTGGGCATTGGCTAAATGAGTGCTGTCCTTAGTGATCGGTCGATCCCACCTCTAATCCCTTGCTTTTCCTTTTCCTTTTGTACGAATATTTCCCACTATTTTCTTCTCCTCGGCTTCAGCAGCTTGTATCGTTTAATGTTTAATGTATTCTTTTGTATGACTTTTTATTCGACACCCGACCAATAAAGACTTTTAAACCCGAACCCCCGTATTTTAATTCCTACCGCTCCGCCGACATCAACATGGTCCTTCGAGCTAATCGCGAACTCGCGCCGCGGAAACACAAACTTTAACAAAAAATTTAAATAATAACACTTTTAAAAACAAAAATGTACAAAACAAAGACAGTGCAGTGAAGTGTTGTGCACAAATCCACACAGTGAAACAAACACGAAGGTGAAACACACAACAAAACTAAACAGTGCACAAATTCCAAAAATTAAAAACAAAAAAACGCAGTGAACAAGAAAAGGAAGTGACAAACAAATCGAAAACGGAGCGAAAAATATTTAGAATACACAAACTAAAACAAATTATTTCAAACGAAGTGCACTGTTGTACACAAAAACACGGACTACAGCAGAACACGTAACAACAACAAACACACTCAACAAACACAACACACAGCACCACACAAAGCAGACAAAAAGGGCAGCAACAACAAACACACTCAGAAAACACACACCCACATCACAGAGCGGACGAAGAAAGCAGCAACAACAGCAAACAACAGCAAGCAGCACAAACGGCGGACACAAACGACGTAGAGGCAATCCCCATTCTCGGGCATTGTGCCCCCTTAAGATAAGCACACAAATTTTTATTAAAAATTAACAAATATCTCCACAATCACATACACTAACACAAAAACATATATTTAAAATATATATATATATTCCCATTCCCTAAAATCCAGTTAAAATATTATACACTGGTACCCCGCCCGCTATCCCCTTTTCATGTACATTTTTCTGTACACATACAAATTAACGCAGTGCAGTAAGCATTCCCGCTACTGCACATAATTTTGCGCTATTTGTTTGCACATTCCCTTTTTGCGGTGCAGCCTGCTTTTCACTCCTTTTCTAATTTGCACATTTCCGCAAATTTTGCTTTGTGCATATCGCAGATCAGCAGCGACCACTCCAGCTGTTGATCTCGCGCTCTCCCACCTGTGTATATTTTCGCTTTGTGCGATATACGCACGCACAAGCAGCAAGCACTCCCGCTGCTGCCTCCAAGTGCAATTACATTTTCATACTTCTACCTATGCATTTCTCCAATCTCGCTAGCAGAAGTAAATAAACACAAGCACAGTGGGACGAGTTACTCCCTTTTTGCAGCATATTGAAAAATTTTCTTAGACTTAGAACTGCACATCTGCTGTCACTCTATTACACACAGTGGGACAAATATCGCCCACTCGCACACACAAATTTTTGTACACACATATACACATACCCGTACATATTTATTTTCCATTTAAGGGGGTATTACGATTTTTTTGGGCGATTTTCAATGAATTTTCAACCTTTTTTTTTGAGAAACTGAAAAACTTTTTTTATTCAAATCTTTTTACACATCGTAGTATCAAACTTCAAGAGTACAAAAAAAATTTTTTTTTGACATTTTCATTTAAAGTGTAATTTATAGAGGGCGCTGAAGTGGACATCCCAGTCGACAAATCAGTTGCGGTTCCAGCTAGATCAGCAATTCTGCATATCTGAAATCAAAAAATCAAAGTGTTTTTGAAAGATAAGTACAATATCTAGTGCCTGACGAGGGGAAATTTTTCTAACTTTAAATGTAACAAAATGGCAGCACTTTAAAAAAAACATACGAAAAATGGTCGTTTTTTTGGGACGAAAAGTCGTGTAGAAAAAAAAATACGAAGTAAAAAAAAAAAGCTCTCGTCAGGCACTAGATATTGTATTTAAAAATAAGTAGAAAAAAATTAGGCCGATTGCACTTTACAGTTTTTCTCCCGAGCTGGAACCGATTTCAAAAACATGATTTCGAGAAAAACGCGTTTAAATGTTCCTGCGCGCCCTGCGTTCGCTTCTTTTTCACGCATAGGGGAGAGTGGGGCGAATCGTTACATGGGGCGAATCGTTACAGAGCGATATCTTAAAAATGATGCCACCATATATCAAATGTCGCATAGCCAAATGTTCGTCACCTTCAGCCGCTCATTTGTTTCGGTGACATTCCAATTCTCAGTAGAAAACTGACGCTTGGCAGGGTAAGACGTGTTTTGTGACTTGTAAAATTCATATTTGGATGTCTACAATCTTTCAATTTTGAGTGCTAAATAATTTTGTGATCAATCGAAAGTGTATGTTTTTTTTTATCTTTATTGTGTTGCCTTTCGCGCAAAAAAAGAAAATTCGCAAATATTGTTACCGTGTCTTTGCTAAGCCATTCCATAGCAAACATGTCACAGTGGGGCGAATCGTTACATTTCGTATGGGGCGAATCGTGACGGTAATTTTTTATGCATTTAAGCGTCTGACGCAATTTTAAAGACTGCGTTATTGCTTGTGTTTGTAGAAAAATCATCTGTGTTGTTCGTCATGATATGTTTTTTATCATTTTCGTGAATTTTTTTTTATTTTTCATTACTTTATTGCAACTTTTCAAAAATCATCTGAGGCAGCACCGAAACGCATAAGCCAGCGTCGAAGCGCCATCGCTGCGATTGATTATGCTGATGTTGAATCAGATTCTGATTAAAAATCAACTTTTTTCCTTTTTCATTTTTTCATATATTTTTCCACCACTTTCTTTTGGCATGTTGGTCAATTTAACCATCAAACAT
The DNA here is from genome assembly GCA_963971225.1 of Melieria omissa. NCBI lineage: Eukaryota > Metazoa > Arthropoda > Insecta > Diptera > Ulidiidae > Melieria > Melieria omissa. The sequence goes on along the minus strand of OZ020269.1, from coordinate 47,372,069 downwards.
GTATTCGTTTTCTTAATAAAAAAGAAGTAAATAATTGAAATATTATTTGTGTGTACATATTTTGATTTCAGCGCCTAAAAATTTGCAAAAAAGCGAGTGTAACGATTCGCCCCATACTGCGTAACGATTCGCCCCACACTTTTTAAAATGCAATTTTTTGGACACTTTGGGAATATCGACATAACTTATTTCGTATTTGTCCTACACCTAAGTGTTTATAATCAAAAGTTGCGCAAAATAACAGGCTTCAAAACGATATATAACATGGTCCACAATTTTTTCGCAGATAAAAAATATTGGGCTTACAAAAAAGCGTAACGATTCGCCCCACTCTCCCCTACATATAACAATATATATATCAATAACTTTTTTTCTAATGTACGGATTGATCTGATATTCGGGGGACGAATTCTAGACGCATATACGAATAGAATGAAACAATAACAAAAAAATCGAAAAAAAAAATTTCAAAAATCGTAATACCCCCTTAACAAAATAAATACAAATAATCACATACACATATATTCATATATATACAAATATATATATACACATACACATATTTATACACACACATAGTTATACACATACACATCCATACGTTTATTCACACAGATTCACATTCACAATCCCATACAAATAAATTCACTTTTCACAAGTAAAGACGAATTTTCACACACATTTGACTACACATTTATATTTTACTAATATTCTAGTACATACATTCCCCATTCTTGTAAATACATTCCCCATTCACATTTACAAATTTTATTTATTGCCCATACACATATATTTCCCTACACATTTACACACACAAGTGTACAATTTTTTATTAATTTATTTATTTGTTGCTTGACAAGTGTTCAAATTCGTTTGAACGAATTTTCACATTCCCAACTCTTCCCATACTCAATTATCGTTCGCGCGGACGCGGTTAGACTACACGTCTATTTCCCCAATACCCTACATTTACATATATTTATTCAAACTTTTTACCCTTTGTCGAGCGAACAAAATGCCTGTTGAGCGATCCCCTAAACGCCAACTTATCACAATGGAGACTCCTTCCTCCAGATCCCCAAAGTCAACCAATGCACGTTTGACAGTTCCTGTCACTCGGGAGCCACCCAACACTCGCTCCAAACTCTCTAGTCCGAAAGCAACCGATCCCAGTGTTGCCAAATTTACTTTCGAGTACGATAGACTCGTGCTATTATGCACACAATTTTCATCGGCTCCCATTCACGATTTGACCAAATCCCTGGTTCAAATTAAGCAGAAAAATCTTGAAGCCCAATGGGAGAGGCTTATGTGCGCACAAGAGGCAGTCTTCATTGCTGAAGACAACAGCCAGCCCGACGGTTTCAAAGAGTCGGCTAGCCAAAAAATCGACGCCTGCACAGACCAGTACGAGTTGTGCATGGCTCAGATGTTGGACATCATTGAGATGTTCCAAACTCAGTCCCCCCAGCCCGCTGCGCATATGGAACCAGTTCGACCCCTAGAACCAGCAAATACCCCTTACATTTGCCTACAAGTTCCACCTTGTGATACCGAAACCTTTTTCGGGGGCTATGAGCAGTGGCCGTCCTTTCGGGACATGTTTACGGTTTTACGGCAGTTTACATTAACCACCCCCAGCTCACTCCAGCCCAAAAATTGTATCACCTCCGATACAAGACGCAAGGTAAAGCCGGTGCTATTGTTAAGCAATATGCATTAACCGATGAGAATTTCGGACTCGCGTGGGAAGCCCTAAGATCCCGCTTCGAAAATAAACGCATACTCGTTGACACTCAAATCAGATCCCTCCTAAATATCGCTCCTGCCCACACTGAAGATAGTGAGGCACTTCAGCGGATCCAAAACACAATAAACAATTGTCTGTCTGTTCTCAATATTCAGGCCGTAGACACTGACAATTGGGATCCGCTATTGGTTTACATATGTTGTACCAAATTGCCCCAAGAGACACTCGCTCTATGGGAGCAATCATTGACATCCCGGAAGGATCTGCCACCCTGGTCGCAAATGGATGAGTTCCTGACCGGCAGATATGAGGTACTTGAACGGCTGCAAAGCATTCGTCCTTCTAAGCCGAAACCGTCTCAACCTTCGACTTCCAATGTCCTCCCAAATCGGCCACACAAATCCCTAATTTATTATACTCAAGTGAAAAGGGACTTCGCGTGCAAACTCTGCAACGCAAATCATCCCATACGGACTTGCCAGATCTTCAAAGGACTCACCCCCCAGAGTCGATTCAAATACGTTCAGAACCACAATCTCTGCGTGAATTGTCTTGCTACATCACACCTCACTAAAGATTGTACAAGCAATTTTACGTGCGTATATTGCCAAAAGAAGCACCATTCCATGCTTCACTTCCCTAAAGGCAATGCGCAACCCTCTCAATCTCCTAATCGGTCGCATTCGACCACTCCACAGGTCGCAACAGTTCCAAAACGAACGCACAACAACTCTGCTTCTCATTCTCCCCGTTCGGATACGCAACCCCGCACATCTTCCAGGCAAAGTACGCCCAAAGTACTAGCCCTACACTCTAATAATGGCACCCAATCCCTTCTTCCTACGGCACTGGTGTCTATTGAGCACGCAGGAAAGTTGCTCAAAGTTCGAGCGTTGATCGACCAAGCCTCTCAGCGTACCTTCATTTCCTCGAAGGTCCAAAAACGCCTCAAATTGCCAATCGAGAAATCCCCATTCAAAATCTCGGGCATGGGCGGTCAGATTGTGCAAAATGCCAATCATTTATGCTTCTTGACATTGGCAGTCCCCCAATCGAGCACGAAACTCCCCGTGCAAGCTATCGTGCTCCAAGAGCTTACGAAATTGCTCCCACCTCGTCACATACACAACCCTAATATGGAAAATTTCGCCATGCTAAATCTCGCTGATCCAAACCCCTTCAAGTCAGCGGAGATCGATATAGTGATTGGCAGTGATCTCATCCCGTAGATCATGCTCGAAGGTGTCCACCGAAATGTATGTGGCAGCTTACTTGCTCAGCATACAGTCTTCGGTTGGGTATTAAGCGGTCCAGTACCCCCTTCGCATTTGACATGTGCCACAGAGTCACCAAGTCGCCATATGCATACTGGACCCGCCCTTCGAAATAACCTTTCCACACTAGAGAAAGCCCTTTCGCAAGTGATTGCCGCCCTCAATCCCGTAGGGTTTCCACCCCAGGAATTAAAAGAAAATCACTTCGAACCCACCACTCCTGCCAAACCTTCGTTGCCAAACGTTTCGGCCCCGCAGGATGGCTTTCGCCTCTAATGAGGTCTCCCAAAAGGGGTCCGCCAAAAACGGCCCACATTCACAGCAACTGACGGAAATTGCAATCCCTCGCTATTCCTCATTGCACCGACTCCGACTCCCGGGTCCAAAAAGAGGACAGTCGCCACTTCAGTGCGACTTGCTCCAAACGCTGCAAATCCCGCAGACGTTGGACTGATCGGGTATAAACTACAAGATCTATAAGATCTCCTTCTCGGGTGGAACGGCTCCAGCAATTCTTCCATGCTGAGCCAAACGGTCATGCTCGTACAAGTCCAATCCAGGATCAAAGAGCGGTTGACTGCCCCCACCCTCTCGAAGAGCAAACCGACATCCTCGGTCGGTTCCCTTGCTTCTCTCGAGCCCTACGAACATACGATTCCAACGTACAAAATAATCTCTCATAACCCTCTCGACGAGCACGCCGACATTCTCGGTCGACTCTCCTGCTTCGTTCGAGCCCTACGAGCACATACTTATCCCGAGCGGAGTTGGCCTTCTTCATAAACCACCCCACGAACGCTCTTATAACTCTCGCTCGACTTTCTCATTCCCTCTAACGAAATAAAATGGCACTACAGCCAATTTTTTAATTTATATACTCGCACATTCCCCCGGCTGTAACTTATGCATACCCCGCAGCTTAGCCCCAATTTCTCATACCCACGATGTCAGCCTTAATAATTTCCAAGTAACTGACATCTCATTTATTTGCAGGTCGGTAACTACCCCCAAAACCGCTGCAGCAGCACTCCTCCGAGGACGAGACGTCGATGGACGGCACCCCCGCACCCGCAAAAGCTGCATCACATCTTCGCCCGACTGGCCCGCGGTTCATTATATTGCAATATGCAATGGCGGCCGCGATGGCTAAATGAGTGCTGTCCTTAGTGATCGGTCGATCCCACCTCTAATCCCTTCCTTTTCCTTTTGTACGAATATTTCCCACTATTTTCTTCTCCTCGGCTTCAGCCGCTTGTATCGTTTAATGTTTAATGTATTCTTTTGTATGACTTTTTATTCGAGACCCGACCAATAAAGACGTTTAAACCCGAACCCCCGTATTTTAATTCCTACCGCTCCGCCGACGTCAACAGGCATGGTTTGCCCACTTTTAACCAGGGTTGGTGTATAAGAGTTATTTGCGAAATATGGACGTTTTAGGTGTAACTCGTGCCTTTATACCCTATGGGTCATATTTACACGTAAGTTATTGCCTACTTTTACTTTGCAAATAAGAAAAATATAAGGAAGGCGGTTACATGCACGAGCATTGTTTGAATTGAATTGATTTGATAAATTCAATATGTTTGCTAGTTTGTCACCTATACTGTAAGTGGAAAGACGTGTGTTTTTTATTGGTGAAAATGGGAGACGAACTTGCTATGGTAGACATTATCATTTGGGAGACAAACAGAAAGGCAAAGATGGTCTTCGATATCTTGAATAGAGCAAAGTTAGCAGCTCAACGTCGAATGTGGCAGCCAGTTACCGACACTGAGATTTATGCTTTTATCGGAGTTCTGCTTGCAGCTGGAGTAAATAAATCGTCTGATGTCCATTTATTTGAACTGTGGAAGCCAGACGCTTTGCCAATCTACAAAGCAGCATTCTCTTTATCTCGTGCTCGAGAGATTTTTCGATATATAAGATTTGACAACCCACATCGTAGAGAACAGAGGAAAGCAGGTGGTGATAAAGCCGCTTGCATATCGGATGTCTGGCTGATGCTAAATAATGCTCCAAAAAAAAGCTTACAAGCCTCACGATACCATAACAGTCGACGAGCAGCTGTTTCCATACCGTGGTGGCACTCCTTTTACGCAATATATGCCAAATAAACCTGCCAAATACGGCATCAAGGTATGGTGGGCTGCAGATGCGAAAACGTTCTACCCTCTCTCAGGACTTCTGTACCAAGGCAAAGGTACTGAAGTTTCACGGTTTCCAGAACCTGAATATCCAAACAGAAAGCAGTTACAAGGAGAGCAGGTAGTCTACAAATTGGTGGTTGAAAAATATCATGGTTCTGGAAGAACTATTGTCGCTGACAATTTCTTCGGCAGCTTCCACTTGTGCAAGGCGCTCATTCGTAACGGACTGTCAAATGTTGGCACACTTCGGAGCAATAAAACTTATATACCTCCACAGTTCGAAAAACGAGTGTCGTAAACGATCGGCCTGAACATTCTACAGGCTTTGGGTTTCACAGTAACGATGTTGCTCTAGAGTCATATGTGCAAAAAGAAAAGGAAGCAGTCATTATGATTTCGACCGTCCAGTATAACTGTGGCACCTCTGGACCGAAAAAAAAAACCAGAGGTGATCCATTACCATGATGCAATAAACAAGGTGGTGTAAGTTCTCGGTTGTCATAGCGTATTTTGAAAAAATGCTCCCCGAAATAACAATGTTGCTTCTTTGAAAAAGTACGTTTGATTTCTAGGTAAACAAGAAAAGTAGTGACTGTTCATTACTTTTCATGAAAAAATATAATTTCAACACTGATGCTTGTTTGAAGTATTGATAGTTATATTTCAATTTTATATTTCAAACAAAACAAATTCTTGCACAAAATTTCAAGTTTAGAAAGGAATTTCGCAACTCTAAACGGTAGCCATGTAATGGTTTTTGAGAATGTGACTAGTGCCAAAAAATTTGGCTGTGTTGTATTACTTGATGTTTCCGCTTTCTTGTTATACATAACTCGGTACTTGATTTATGAAAAATGTGCATGTTTTTCAACATTAACTAAAACGCCTTGAAATTCCATATTTTCCGACTTTGAGGTCCAATTCCCGTGGAATTGTAAAACTTATAAAAATAAATTACGTTGGAAAAGAAGCCGTGAGGTGTTGTAAATGACACAAAGTGAAAATCACGACAACCGGTTTAGAGATTACAATCCCAAACGTGAAAAAAGTCAGTGAAAATCCGAAAAAGTGGCACGCCCATTTTTTGCAAAAAAGGAAACTAAGTTTTAAAAACGGTTTGCGAATTCGAAAGTGCTCCCTAATTACCCTAGAACTGATGTCAAACCCAGAAAAGCCGACCAGAAGTCGAAATTTGTTGCTCTGTGTAATTGATGTACTGGACATTCTCCAGACGAATACGTAAACTGACTTTCCGTCCGTGCGGTGACCATACCTTTTATTCAGGATGAAAGGTGACTCTTAGTCTCAGACGAAGCTCCACGCTAATATTTTATCCGCCCTCTTGTGAAGTAATACTTTACGGTGGTCCCATAAAGAGGGTTTTAAGGACAGTATATACAACGGTTTTAGCGTGATAAGGTCTCGCACACGTAATTGCTTTCGATGCTTTCCCCTACTGAAAAAATACCACCGTCGGAACGCATGTATCTACCGAGTCTATACGCTTTCCCTTTAAAATAATTTTCGTTATGTTCCAAAACCGTTATTTGTATTGTAACGATGAGCCAGTCTGTCGCGGTGCAAAGCAACCCTGCCGCTACGTGCCGTGCCATAACCCAATCTGGCAACGACGGCCGCGATAGTAACTTTTAGCCCAACCTGGCAACGATGGCCGCGGTCATCAGGGAAACTTCTAGTCCAATCTGGCAACGTGCGAGAACGATCTGCGCGACGGCCGGACAGAGTATAAAAGGTGGCCAGATGCGGTGCAGCGAGTCAGTCTGGTTTTGACAAGTGAAGTTGCCACACGGAATAATTAAGCAAATACTTAAGTGTACGAACAGTAAAGTGTAAACTGTGAATAATAAAGTGACTGTTGGTGTATTTTATTGTCTGCATTTAGGAAACTGACTGTGTTTTATTTTCAAATCACACAATCCAGAGATACGTGACAGCCCACTGGACTTAATATTCGTAACATTTGGTGTCAGAAGTGGGATTGTGGAAAATTGAAAATAAACGAAAAGTAACAAAACAAAAAAAAAAAACTAAATAAATAAATAAAAGTATAACAGCACGGACATGGTTAAACTCGAGCTGCTGAAGGTGGACCAGCTGAAGAAGGAGCTGGCTGCCTGGAATTTGCCGACTGCTGGCGGGAAAGTGGAGTTGCAGCTGCGCTTGCGAGAGGCGTGTGAATCACGAGGCATCGATTGGGCTGCACACGAGTTCGGAACGCAGGAACAAGAGGCGTCGGCCAAAGTGGAGGAATCGCCTGCGGGTGCTGCGTCGATCCAAAGTACGGCTGCACCGGCTGGACCACTACAAGCATTAGACATGAGCCAGCTAATGAGTGCAATAAAAGGCATGTTCGAGACTTCCAATCGTGAAAATCGTGAAATGTCGGCGCAGATGGCAGCGAAAATGGAAACTGCAAATCAAGAGATGGCAGCGAAAATGGAAACTGCAAATCAAGAGATGGCAGCGAAAATGGAAACGGCGACCCATGAAATATCGGCGCAAGTGTCGGAGCGAATGGAAGTCAAGCTTCAGGAAAGCTCTGCGCGCTTGGAGCAGAAGGTAGAGGAAATCTCCAATAGGCTGAACGGGAAAGTTGAGCATCTTGAGACGCGCATGGACAATTGGGACAAACGAGTTGACAACCTGGATGAGTCCTTGAACAAACGAGTTGACAGTCTGGAAGATTCGATGCATAGAAAGATAGACGAACGACTTCGAGAGGTACAGCCACGAGAATGTTTGCCACCGGTTCAGGACGGTTTTGCTGGCAGAACAGAAGTGCCTACTTATGATGGTGCTGCGCCGTTCGATACATTTAAATTGCAATTCGACTTGGCTGCTTTGGAAAATCAGTGGACAGATATCAGGAAAGGTCGGAGGTTGGCACTGGCGCTGAAAGGTCCTGCGGCCGAGGTGATCAAATCAGTTCCAGAATGTTTAAGAAGTGATTACGGTGCCATCATGAGAGCGTTGGCAGCGAAGTATAGCAACGAGCACAACCATGCGCTATACTACTGTGAGCTGAAGAACCGCAAGCAAAGGGCCAACGAGGCGCTGCAGACATATGCAGCAGACATTGAGCGGCTCGTACAGTTGTGCTACCCGAAATTTGGTGCTGATGATCTCGAGAGGATGAAGATCGAGTCGTTTATTGAAGGTCTTCATGATCCAGAAACACGTCGCAGTGCGTTGATGATGGGCAAGCCGACATTTAAGGAGACGGTAACCAGCGCGATGACATATGAAGCGGCATGGATTGGGAGCACTCGGTATGCACCTGCAAGGATACGCCAGATTCAGGCGGACAACGACATTCCGATCCAGGCCATAAGCTCTGAGATACCGGACAGGCCACGGGTGGTCTCCTCTAAAGTTGTTTGCTGGATATGTGGTAAGCAGGGCCACATATCACGAGACTGCCGCCAACGAAAGAGGCGTTCCCGTTCTCGATCGCAATCGCCTGAAGCGAGGAATACTGACAATCGAGGCTCAGCCAACAAGCGCAGGGCTGAGGACGAGGAGCCGTTAAACTAAAACGGGTCAGCCCAAAGGGGCGTGAGCTGATCCCCACAATCTGCCGCCCCACCATCCTTGTCTCACAGCTGAAACGACAGCCCAGCAGCTTGACAATTGAAGGAAGGATAGATGGAAAGTTCTTCGTGTTGACACTGGATAGTGGAGCGTCATATTCGATCATAAAAAGGAAGCTGCTGAAGAACTGGGAACCGCTGCATGGCATACAGCTGCGGACTGCGACTGGCGAGCGCGCGCCGGTGAGAGGGAAAGTTACAAAAACGATTGCTATCGGCCCCAGCAGCCTGGAACATGAGTTCATCGTCGCGGATATAATGGACGACGTGATTATCGGCGTGGATTTCATGATTAGGCACGGTTTTACGCTGGACCTGAAGGAAAATGTGCTGAGATATGCCAACGTTGAATTCCCGCTGCGCACCGGCTATGAGCGAAGCGTGGCGGTACGGAAGGTTGTATCGTGTCAACACGGGAGGATACCAGCGAATTCTGAGGCGATTGTGTGGGCAAAGGTGGACGAGGACGATGGGACGAGTCGGCTGTGGGTAGTAGAAGCACCGAAACAAGGACACGACAACATCATCGGACGTACATTAGTGGAACCTAAAAATGGCAGAATACCAGTCAGAATACTGAACCCCCTGAATGCACCCAGATATGTCAGGAAAGATGAGGTAATCGGCGAGTGTAAGGAAGCTGTAGCAGTGGTCAATTGCGAGAGTAGCCCACCTGGAGGTAATAAGAAGAGCGGTTTTATCATGGACGCCATACCGCAGGAGAACCAGTGGAGCAGCGAGTTGACGGCCAAGCAGAAACAGAAGGCGAGGTCACTCCTGCAGCACTATGGGTCAATATTTGCGGCGGAAGCAGGCGGAAGAACAGCCATAGTGAAGCACAGCATCGACACCGGAAGTGCAAAACCGATTCGCCAACCGCCAAGACGAGTTCCTCTGGCCAAGAGGGAGGAGGTCACCAATTTGATCGAGAACATGCGGAAAGACAAGGTCATAGAGCCTTCTTCGGGCCCCTGGTGCTCGCCGGTCGTGCTAGTCAAGAAAAAAGATGGCAGTACCCGGTTTTGTGTGGACTATCGGAAGCTCAATGATGTGACCAAGAAGGACAGTTATCCACTACCTCGGATCGATGACACCCTGGACACACTGTCAGGCACGCAGTGGTTCTCCACGCTCGACTTACGCAGCGGCTATTGGCAGGTAGAGCTTGCAGACAAGGACAAGGAGAAAACGGCTTTCAGTGTTGGCGATGGTTTGTGGCAGTTCACCGTCATGCCGTTTGGACTCTGCAACGCACCAGCAACATTCGAGCGGCTAATGGAACGTGTGCTAAAAGGGCTGCATTGGCGGACGTGTCTGGTGTACCTCGACGACATAATCGTAATGGGTAAAAGCTTCGACGACCACCTGGGAAAGCTGAAGGAGGTATTTGAGCGGATACAAAAAGCCGGGCTTAAACTCAACCCAAAGAAGTGCTCGCTGTTCCAAAAGGAGGTCAAGTATCTGGGTCATACGGTTTCCGCCCGCGGAGTACATACGGATGAAGGCAAAATCACGGCAGTGAAGGAGTGGCCCCGGCCACGCAATCTACACGAACTCCGCAGTTTTCTGGGCCTGTGCACATACTACCGCCGATTTGTTCCGGGATTCGCGAACATAGCCAGCAGCCTGCACAAACTGACGAAAAAGGGCCAAGCTTTCGAGTGGAACGAGGAGCAGGAACAGGCTTTTGCACGTCTGAAGGAAAAACTGTGCAGTGCTCCAATTCTGGCCTTCCCCGTGCCTGGGGAGATGTTTGTGCTGGATACAGATGCAAGCGGGAGTAGTATTGGCGGTGTGCTATCACAGATAATAGACGGCCAGGAACAAGTGATAGCGTACTACAGTAGGGTTTTATCGAAACCGGAACGCAATTACTGTGTGACCCGGAGAGAACTGCTGGCGGTATTGGACTGCGTGAAACACTTCCACAAATATCTGTATGGACAAAAGTTTCGCCTGCGCACAGATCATGCGGCATTGAGATGGCTCCTGAACTTTAAAGATCCTGAAGGGCAATTGGCGCGGTGGATCGAGCGACTGCAGAGCTACGACTACACGATAGAGCATCGCAAGGGCAGTAGCCATGGAAATGCCGATGCCTTGTCCCGCTGTCCGTGCAAAGTCGAATGCAGGCAATGCTCGCGAGCCGAAAGCAAAGAACAGATAGTGGACGTCCGGTTGGTCAGCGTCATGCCAGAGGAAGAGTGGTCTGCGGAGAGGCTACAAAAAGACCAGCATGAGGATGCGGATCTTGCAAAAATCGTCGAAGGCAAGGAGCAAGGCGCACGTCCAGACTGGCAGGAGATGGCTGGTGAAAGCCCGATCGCTAAGGCTTACTGGGCACAGTGGAAAAGTCTGCGGCTGAAGGAAGGCTACCTGTACCGCGAATGGGAGAGCGCGGATGGTCGTACCAGCAACCCCCTAATGGTAGTGCCGAAAAGCAGAATCAACGAGGTCATCGAGGCATACCATAACGACTCCAGTGGAGGGCACCTGGGTATCACCAAAACCGTCGCCAAAATAAAAAGACGATTCTACTGGGTAGGATGTCAGGAGTCTGTAGCCGAGTGGATTAAGAGCTGCGACCGATATTCAGCCGCGAAAGGGCCGACAAGAAAATCTCGAGGCCGCATGCAGCAGTACAACGTGGGAGCGTCCTTCGAGCGGATTGCTATGGACGTCGCCGGCCCATTCCCAACTAGCACTCAAGGCAACAAATATGTGCTGGTCGTAATGGATTACTTCAGCAAATGGCCCGAAGTGTACCCTATTCCTAACCAGGAGGCCACCACGATCTCGGAAAAGCTGGTAAACAACTGGGTAGCCAGGTTCGGAGTTCCGTTGGAGTTGCACTCAGATCAAGGCCGGAATTTCGAGTCTGCGGTATTCAAGGAAGTGTGTGAGCTGCTGGGGATAAAGAAAACGCGTACCACTCCTTTGCACCCACAGTCCGACGGCATGGTGGAACGCTTTAACCGGACACTGGAGGAATACCTGCGGAAAGTGATAGGCAGGAATCAAAAGGATTGGGACACGCATATCCCCCTGTTCCTGATGGCGTATAGGTCAGCCCCGCACGACACGACATCACTCACTCCAGCCCGAGCAGTGTTCGGAACAGAGTTGCGGTTACCCGCTGACTTGAAGTTCGGGGTAGTCAGCACGACGGGAGGCGCTAAGACGGACTACGTGGCCAATAAGCGGGCGGAACTGGAGGAAATTCACCAATTTATAAGGGGCCGCACCAAACTGGTCAGCGATAAGGCGAAAGCCAGATACGATCTACGGGCCAACTCAGCAGGGTTCCAAGAAGGCGATTTGGTAATGCTCTACAACCCGCAGCGGAGGAAAGGTTTGTCTCCGAAACTCCAAACGTCATGGGAAGGACCTTACGAAGTCGTGACTAGGATTAACGACGTGGTATACCGGATTCAACGTTGCAGCAATAGAGGCGCTAAGCTGAAGGTAGTCCATTTGGAGCGCCTGGCGCCTCATCACAGCGGAGCCTCGGCACTTGTTCGGGACGAACAAGTCTAAGTGGTGGGCAGTGTAACGATGAGCCAGTCTGTCGCGGTGCAAAGCAACCCTGCCGCTACGTGCCGTGCCATAACCCAATCTGGCAACGACGGCCGCGATAATAACTTTTAGCCCAACCTGGCAACGATGGCCGCGGTCATCAGGGAAACTTCTAGTCCAATCTGGCAACGTGCGAGAACGATCTGCGCGACGGCCGGACAGAGTATAAAAGGTGGCCAGATGCGGTGCAGCGAGTCAGTCTGGTTTTGACAAGTGAAGTTGCCACACGGAATAATTAAGCAAATACTTAAGTGTACGAACAGTAAAGTGTAAACTGTGAATAATAAAGTGACTGTTGGTGTATTTTATTGTCTGCATTTAGGAAACTGACTGTGTTTTATTTTCAAATCACACAATCCAGAGATACGTGACAGCCCACTGGACTTAATATTCGTAACAGTATGTTATGGTTTATGTTATGTTGATTTTAAGAGAATTGAAGAACTTATACAGGAAAAATCGTACACATCAATTCATTTTGTAAAATTTTCTTCAATCATAGACCTGAGTTGATTGGAAAAGTGAATTAAGAAGGAAGCTGGCGCATAATAGAAGAGAAGCTTTAGCGACCTGCGGTGGACCTTTTAAGAAGCACACACTTTCCGAAATGGAAAAGGCGGTTGCCTTTTCTACCGATCGTTGATAGCCTCCTTCGGCAAGAAATTGCAAAGCCGTCGCCAATTTCAACTCTGGCGGAATGGAGCACTGCCGAAGAAAAGGTTTCACTTCGGTCAAGATCATGTTGAATGCTGCTTTGGTAAGGCGGTACTGAGCAATAAACCTTAAATAGGAAATTTTGAACATAACAGAAATGACTTGTACTAGTTACGAAAAATCTGGCAATTCCATCGGATTGCTGTGGTCTCGCAAAATTCTGCGCTTTACTTTTTCAACGGCGGACTGCTCGTTCTCAAGCAATTTTAATTAATTGATTGGCACGACAGCCCGCTTACGCGAGACTAAGGCCTAGCTTCCCGCAACCACCCGTGTTGTGCGTGTGAATTTTGTACGCGGGTGGAAGGGACCTACAGTTTTATGCCGGTTCCGAACGGCAGGTTGGGAGCTTTTTCATAGGCAATTTTTACTCTCAGAGGTTTGCCATTTCCAGCTGAGAGGACAGCCACCGAAAGAGAAAACGAGTTTCCCGTTATTTTTTTTAGGTGTTACTACATGCAGAATTCGAACTAGCGTCGCTCTGCATGCGACTCGCTTGGACCGCGCACTAACCAACTGAGCCACGGCGGCTGCCCGTTCTCAAGCAATACTGCCAATAAAATAACCCAACTCATTAAATAAAATAAAAAATCTTACAAAATTTCACAATTGCCTTTTTCATTTGAACATTGAAAGCAAACAGCTGATTGAAGGTTTGTTAATTTACTAACAATCGGATTCGAAATAAACTTCGAATGTGACAATTCCGCTCGGATTGCAGAACACCTCTTCAAATCGAAATCGGATTTCATTTTGATTCGAATCCGATTCCGATTCGGATTCTGGAACAGGGCTGATTATTTTGAACATTCGCAAAAGTTCGCAGAATTTTAAATTGCCACATGAAAGTACACATTATCACCTTTCACCAGTTAGGTTGTTAAATCAAAAGCCATCGTAGGCAACCATAGTTTTACTCCATAGAACACAAACACGATTGTTGAATTTACACTACAAAACCACAAACTTATTTGTAATTTAATTTCATTCACAACACTAACTAAACAAATACTGGATATTACGTTTTATACTAAATACCTTCAGAATTATTCTCCATTTTGGAAGACAAATTGTTTTGTAATCTTTAAAAATTATGAGCACTTGAACTTGAACTTAATAATCTTCAAACGAAGCACGAAAGACATATGATTGAAAATGTCAATATTAAACGAACGGTAAATAAATAGGGTTGCCACCTGACCATACAAAAATTAGTTTTTTGAGATATACAAAGTATTATTAATAATATGCATTAACTATATTTTTTTGTAACGCAAAAAAAATTGACTTTGTGCCAAAAAACTGGTCCGCTGGACCATAGTGCAATGTGAATTCGAAATCGATTTGGAATTCACGAAAACGAGTGAGATGTAGCACACCAAAAGCGAATTCGTTCGATTTGCATTTCCAATTTCGATCAAATTCTGGCACCTGCCTGTATTTATTTAATAATAATTTTTTCAGACGATACTATTAATTTGCTTATGAATTTATTTGTCTGTTTATTTGTTATTGCAGAAGCCACCCAAATCGATGATCCCGATAAGGCTCAACATTAGTGATATAATGGTGCAGAAGAAACACTTACATTTATTTTGCATTGGTGAAAACTAAAAACAGTTTATGATGATAAATGTCTATTTTTTGATAAATTCTCGAAAAATTTATAAACTTAATTGTATTGTTATTTAATATCAATACTGCAACTAACCAATTGTAATGCAAACCAAATGCGTTGCAATTATGTGAATGCACAATTTCTCTTATTAAACTCCTTACTCTAATAAATCATCTTCATCTGAACGGTCGTGTTTATACAACGGTTTTAGCGTGATAAGGTCTCGCACACGTAATTGCTTTCGATGCTTTCCCATACTGAAAAAATACCACCGTCGGAACATATGTATCTACCGAGTCTATACGCTTTCCCTTTACAATAATTTTCGTTATGTTCAAAAACCATTGTTTTTACGTTATGGTTTATGTTATGTTGATTTTAAGAGAATTGAGAGAATTTTTTTTGACATTTTCATTTAAAGTGTAATTTATAGAGGGCGCTGAAGTGGACATCCCAGTCGGCAAATCAGTTGCGGTTCCAGCTAGATCAGCAATTCTGCATATCTGAAATCAAAAAATCAAAGTGTTTTTGAAAGATAAGTACAATATCTAGTGCCTGACGAGAGGAAATTTTTCTAACTTTAAATGTAACAAAATGGCAGCACTTTAAAAAAAACTTACGAAAAATGGTCGTGTTTTTGGGACGAAAAGTCGTGTAGAAAAAAAATACGAAGTAAAAAAAAAAAGCTCTCGTCAGGCACTAGATATTGTATTTAAAAATAAGTAGAAAAAAAATTAGGCCGATTGCACTTTACAGTTTTTCTCCCGAGCTGGAACCGATTTCAAAAACATGATTTCGAGAAAAACGCGTTTAAATGTTCCTGCGCGCCCTGCGTTCGCTTCTTTTTCACGCATAGGGGAGAGTGGGGCGAATCGTTACATGGGGCGAATCGTTACAGAGCGATATCTTAAAAATGATGCCACCATATATCAAATGTCGCATAGCCAAATGTTCGTCACCTTCAGCCGCTCATTTGTTTCGGTGACATTCCAATTCTCAGTAGAAAACTGACGCTTGGCAGGGTAAGACGTGTTTTGTGACTTGTAAAATTCATATTTGGATGTCTACAATCTTTCAATTTTGAGTGCTAAATAATTTTGTGATCAATCGAAAGTGTATGTTTTTTTTATCTTTATTGTGTTGCCTTTCGCGCAAAAAAATAAAATTCGCAAATATTGTTACCGTGTCTTTGCTAAGCCATTCCATAGCAAACATGTCACAGTGGGGCGAATCGTTACATTTCGTATGGGGCGAATCGTGACGGTAATTTTTTATGCATTTAAGCGTCTGACGCAATTTTAAAGACTGCGTTATTGCTTGTGTTTGTAGAAAAATCATCTGTGTTGTTCGTCATGATATGTTTTTTATCATTTTCGTGAATTTTTTTTTATTTTTCATTACTTTATTGCAACTTTTCAAAAATCATCTGAGGCAGCACCGAAACGCATAAGCCAGCGTCGAAGCGCCATCGCTGCGATTGATTATGCTGATGTTGAATCAGATTCTGATTAAAAATCAACTTTTTTCCTTTTTCATTTTTTCATATATTTTTCCACCACTTTCTTTTGGCATGTTGGTCAATTTAACCATCAAACATGTATTCGTTTTCTTAATAAAAAAGAAGTAAATAATTGAAATATTATTTGTGTGTACATATTTTGATTTCAGCGCCTAAAAATTTGCAAAAAAGCGAGTGTAACGATTCGCCCCATACTGCGTAACGATTCGCCCCACACTTTTTAAAATGCAATTTTTTGGACACTTTGGGAATATCGACATAACTTATTTCGTATTTGTCCTACACCTAAGTGTTTATAATCAAAAGTTGCGCAAAATAACAGGCTTCAAAACGATATATAACATGGTCCACAAGTTTTTCGCAGATAAAGAATATTGGGCTTACAAAAAAGCGTAACGATTCGCCCCACTCTCCCCTACATATAACAATATATATATCAATAACTTTTTTTCTAATGTACGGATTGATCTGATATTCGGGGGACGAATTCTAGACGCATATACGAATAGAATGAAACAATAACAAAAAAATCGAAAAAAAAAATTTCAAAAATCGTAATACCCCCTTAACAAAATAAATACAAATAATCACATACACATATATTCATATATATACAAATATATATATACACATACACATATTTATACACACACATAGTTATACACATACACATCCATACGTTTATTCACACAGATTCACATTCACAATCCCATACAAATAAATTCACTTTTCACAAGTAAAGACGAATTTTCACACACATTTGACTACACATTTATATTTTACTAATATTCTAGTACATACATTCCCCATTCTTGTAAATACATTCCCCATTCACATTTACAAATTTTATTTATTGCCCATACACATATATTTCCCTACACATTTACACACACAAGTGTACAATTTTTTATTAATTTATTTATTTGTTGCTTGACAAGTGTTCAAATTCGTTTGAACGAATTTTCACATTCCCAACTCTTCCCATACTCAATTATCGTTCGCGCGGACGCGGTTAGACTACACGTCTATTTCCCCAATACCCTACATTTACATATATTTATTCAAACTTTTTACCCTTTGTCGAGCGAACAAAATGCCTGTTGAGCGATCCCCTAAACGCCAACTTATCACAATGGAGACTCCTTCCTCCAGATCCCCAAAGTCAACCAATGCACGTTTGACAGTTCCTGTCACTCGGGAGCCACCCAACACTCGCTCCAAACTCTCTAGTCCGAAAGCAACCGATCCCAGTGTTGCCAAATTTACTTTCGAGTACGATAGACTCGTGCTATTATGCACACAATTTTCATCGGCCCCATTGACGATTTGACCAAATCCCTGGTTCAAATTAAGCAGAAAAATCTTGAAGCCCAATGGGAGAGGCTTATGTGCGCACAAGAGGCAGTCTTCATTGCTGAAGACAACAGCCAGCCCGACGGTTTCAAAGAGTCGGCTAGCCAAAAAATCGACGCCTGCACAGACCAGTACGAGTTGTGCATGGCTCAGATGTTGGACATCATTGAGATGTTCCAAACTCAGTCCCCCCAGCCCGCTGCGCATATGGAACCAGTTCGACCCCTAGAACCAGCAAATACCCCTTACATTTGCCTACAAGTTCCACCTTGTGATACCGAAACCTTTTTCGGGGGCTATGAGCAGTGGCCGTCCTTTCGGGACATGTTTACGGTTTTACGGCAGTTTACATTAACCACCCCCAGCTCACTCCAGCCCAAAAATTGTATCACCTCCGATACAAGACGCAAGGTAAAGCCGGTGCTATTGTTAAGCAATATGCATTAACCGATGAGAATTTCGGACTCGCGTGGGAAGCCCTAAGATCCCGCTTCGAAAATAAACGCATACTCGTTGACACTCAAATCAGATCCCTCCTAAATATCGCTCCTGCCCACACTGAAGATAGTGAGGCACTTCAGCGGATCCAAAACACAATAAACAATTGTCTGTCTGTTCTCAATATTCAGGCCGTAGACACTGACAATTGGGATCCGCTATTGGTTTACATATGTTGTACCAAATTGCCCCAAGAGACACTCGCTCTATGGGAGCAATCATTGACATCCCGGAAGGATCTGCCACCCTGGTCGCAAATGGATGAGTTCCTGACCGGCAGATATGAGGTACTTGAACGGCTGCAAAGCATTCGTCCTTCTAAGCCGAAACCGTCTCAACCTTCGACTTCCAATGTCCTCCCAAATCGGCCACACAAATCCCTAATTTATTATACTCAAGTGAAAAGGGACTTCGCGTGCAAACTCTGCAACGCAAATCATCCCATACGGACTTGCCAGATCTTCAAAGGACTCACCCCCCAGAGTCGATTCAAATACGTTCAGAACCACAATCTCTGTGTGAATTGTCTTGCTACATCACACCTCACTAAAGATTGTACAAGCAATTTTACGTGCGTATATTGCCAAAAGAAGCACCATTCCATGCTTCACTTCCCTAAAGGCAATGCGCAACCCTCTCAATCTCCTAATCGGTCGCATTCGACCACTCCACAGGTCGCAACAGTTCCAAAACGAACGCACAACAACTCTGCTTCTCATTCTTCCAGTTCGGATGCGCAACCCCGCACATCTTCCAGGCAAAGTACGCCCAAAGTACAAGCCCTACACTCTAATAATGGCACCCAATCCCTTCTGCCTACGACACTGGTGTCTATTGAGCACGCAGGAAAGTTGCTCAAAGTTCGAGCGTTGATCGACCAAGCCTCTCAGCGTACCTTCATTTCCTCGAAGGTCCAAAAACGCCTCAAATTGCCAATCGAGAAATCCCCATTCAAAATCTCGGGCATGGGCGGTCAGATTGTGCAAAATGCCAATCATTTATGCTTCTTGACATTGGCAGTCCCCCAATCGAGCACGAAACTCCCCGTGCAAGCTATCGTGCTCCAAGAGCTTACAAAATTGCTCCCACCTCGTCACATACACAACCCTAATATGGAAAATTTCGCCATGCTAAATCTCGCTGATCCAAACCCCTTCAAGTCAGCGGAGATCGATATAGTGATTGGCAGTGATCTCATCCCGTAGATCATGCTCGAAGGTGTCCACCGAAATGTATGTGGCAGCTTACTTGCTCAGCATACAGTCTTCGGTTGGGTATTAAGCGGTCCAGTACCCCCTTCGCATTTGACATGTGCCACAGAGTCACCAAGTCGCCATATGCATACTGGACCCGCCCTTCGAAATAACCTTTCCACACTAGAGAAAGCCCTTTCGCAAGTGATTGCCGCCCTCAATCCCGTAGGGTTTCCACCCCAGGAATTAAAAGAAAATCACTTCGAACCCACCACTCCTGCCAAACCTTCGTTGCCAAACGTTTCGGCCCCGCAGGATGGCTTTCGCCTCTAATGAGGTCTCCCAAAAGGGGTCCGCCAAAAACGGCCCACATTCACAGCAACTGACGGAAATTGCAATCCCTCGCTATTCCTCATTGCACCGACTCCGACTCCCGGGTCCAAAAAGAGGACAGTCGCCACTTCAGTGCGACTTGCTCCAAACGCTGCAAATCCCGCAGACGTTGGACTGATCGGGTATAAACTACAAGATCTATAAGATCTCCTTCTCGGGTGGAACGGCTCCAGCAATTCTTCCATGCTGAGCCAAACGGTCATGCTCGTACAAGTCCAATCCAGGATCAAAGAGCGGTTGACTGCCCCCACCCTCTCGAAGAGCAAACCGACATCCTCGGTCGGTTCCCTTGCTTCTCTCGAGCCCTACGAACATACGATTCCAACGTACAAAATAATCTCTCATAACCCTCTAGACGAGCACGCCGACATTCTCGGTCGACTCTCCTGCTTCGTTCGAGCCCTACGAGCACATACTTATCCCGAGCGGAGTTGGCCTTCTTCATAAACCACCCCACGAACGCTCTTATAACTCTCGCTCGACTTTCTCATTCCCTCTAACGAAATAAAATGGCACTACAGCCAATTTTTTAATTTATATACTCGCACATTCCCCCGGCTGTAACTTATGCATACCCCGCAGCTTAGCCCCAATTTCTCATACCCACGATGTCAGCCTTAATAATTTCCAAGTAACTGACATCTCATTTATTTGCAGGTCGGTAACTACCCCCAAAACCGCTGCAGCAGCACTCCTCCGAGGACGAGACGTCGATGGACGGCACCCCCGCACCCGCAAAAGCTGCATCACATCTTCGCCCGACTGGCCCGCGGTTCATTATATTGCAATATGCAATGGCGGCCGCGATGGCTAAATGAGTGCTGTCCTTAGTGATCGGTCGATCCCACCTCTAATCCCTTCCTTTTCCTTTTGTACGAATATTTCCCACTATTTTCTTCTCCTCGGCTTCAGCCGCTTGTATCGTTTAATGTTTAATGTATTCTTTTGTATGACTTTTTATTCGAGACCCGACCAATAAAGACGTTTAAACCCGAACCCCCGTATTTTAATTCCTACCGCTCCGCCGACGTCAACAGGCATGGTTTGCCCACTTTTAACCAGGGTTGGTGTATAAGAGTTATTTGCGAAATATGGACGTTTTAGGTGTAACTCGTGCCTTTATACCCTATGGGTCATATTTACACGTAAGTTATTGCCTACTTTTACTTTGCAAATAAGAAAAATATAAGGAAGGCGGTTACATGCACGAGCATTGTTTGAATTGAATTGATTTGATAAATTCAATATGTTTGCTAGTTTGTCACCTATACTGTAAGTGGAAAGACGTGTGTTTTTTATTGGTGAAAATGGGAGACGAACTTGCTATGGTAGACATTATCATTTGGGAGACAAACAGAAAGGCAAAGATGGTCTTCGATATCTTGAATAGAGCAAAGTTAGCAGCTCAACGTCGAATGTGGCAGCCAGTTACCGACACTGAGATTTATGCTTTTATCGGAGTTCTGCTTGCAGCTGGAGTAAATAAATCGTCTGATGTCCATTTATTTGAACTGTGGAAGCCAGACGCTTTGCCAATCTACAAAGCAGCATTCTCTTTATCTCGTGCTCGAGAGATTTTTCGATATATAAGATTTGACAACCCACATCGTAGAGAACAGAGGAAAGCAGGTGGTGATAAAGCCGCTTGCATATCGGATGTCTGGCTGATGCTAAATAATGCTCCAAAAAAAAGCTTACAAGCCTCACGATACCATAACAGTCGACGAGCAGCTGTTTCCATACCGTGGTGGCACTCCTTTTACGCAATATATGCCAAATAAACCTGCCAAATACGGCATCAAGGTATGGTGGGCTGCAGATGCGAAAACGTTCTACCCTCTCTCAGGACTTCTGTACCAAGGCAAAGGTACTGAAGTTTCACGGTTTCCAGAACCTGAATATCCAAACAGAAAGCAGTTACAAGGAGAGCAGGTAGTCTACAAATTGGTGGTTGAAAAATATCATGGTTCTGGAAGAACTATTGTCGCTGACAATTTCTTCGGCAGCTTCCACTTGTGCAAGGCGCTCATTCGTAACGGACTGTCAAATGTTGGCACACTTCGGAGCAATAAAACTTATATACCTCCACAGTTCGAAAAACGAGTGTCGTAAACGATCGGCCTGAACATTCTACAGGCTTTGGGTTTCACAGTAACGATGTTGCTCTAGAGTCATATGTGCAAAAAGAAAAGGAAGCAGTCATTATGATTTCGACCGTCCAGTATAACTGTGGCACCTCTGGACCGAAAAAAAAACCCAGAGGTGATCCATTACCATGATGCAATAAACAAGGTGGTGTAAGTTCTCGGTTGTCATAGCGTATTTTGAAAAAATGCTCCCCGAAATAACAATGTTGCTTCTTTGAAAAAGTACGTTTGATTTCTAGGTAAACAAGAAAAGTAGTGACTGTTCATTACTTTTCATGAAAAAATATAATTTCAACACTGATGCTTGTTTGAAGTATTGATAGTTATATTTCAATTTTATATTTCAAACAAAACAAATTCTTGCACAAAATTTCAAGTTTAGAAAGGAATTTCGCAACTCTAAACGGTAGCCATGTAATGGTTTTTGAGAATGTGACTAGTGCCAAAAAATTTGGCTGTGTTGTATTACTTGATGTTTCCGCTTTCTTGTTATACATAACTCGGTACTTGATTTATGAAAAATGTGCATGTTTTTCAACATTAACTAAAACGCCTTGAAATTCCATATTTTCCGACTTTGAGGTCCAATTCCCGTGGAATTGTAAAACTTATAAAAATAAATTACGTTGGAAAAGAAGCCGTGAGGTGTTGTAAATGACACAAAGTGAAAATCACGACAACCGGTTTAGAGATTACAATCCCAAACGTGAAAAAGTCAGTGAAAATCCGAAAAAGTGGCACGCCCATTTTTTGCAAAAAAGGAAACTAAGTTTTAAAAACGGTTTGCGAATTCGAAAGTGCTCCCTAATTACCCTAGAACTGATGTCAAACCCAGAAAAGCCGACCAGAAGTCGAAATTTGTTGCTCTGTGTAATTGATGTACTGGACATTCTCCAGACGAATACGTAAACTGACTTTCCGTCCGTGCGGTGACCATACCTTTTATTCAGGATGAAAGGTGACTCTTAGTCTCAGACGAAGCTCCACGCTAATATTTTATCCGCCCTCTTGTGAAGTAATACTTTACGGTGGTCCCATAAAGAGGGTTTTAAGGACAGTATATACAACGGTTTTAGCGTGATAAGGTCTCGCACACGTAATTGCTTTCGATGCTTTCCCCTACTGAAAAAATACCACCGTCGGAACGCATGTATCTACCGAGTCTATACGCTTTCCCTTTAAAATAATTTTCGTTATGTTCCAAAACCGTTATTTGTATTGTAACGATGAGCCAGTCTGTCGCGGTGCAAAGCAACCCTGCCGCTACGTGCCGTGCCATAACCCAATCTGGCAACGACGGCCGCGATAGTAACTTTTAGCCCAACCTGGCAACGATGGCCGCGGTCATCAGGGAAACTTCTAGTCCAATCTGGCAACGTGCGAGAACGATCTGCGCGACGGCCGGACAGAGTATAAAAGGTGGCCAGATGCGGTGCAGCGAGTCAGTCTGGTTTTGACAAGTGAAGTTGCCACACGGAATAATTAAGCAAATACTTAAGTGTACGAACAGTAAAGTGTAAACTGTGAATAATAAAGTGACTGTTGGTGTATTTTATTGTCTGCATTTAGGAAACTGACTGTGTTTTATTTTCAAATCACACAATCCAGAGATACGTGACAGCCCACTGGACTTAATATTCGTAACATTTGGTGTCAGAAGTGGGATTGTGGAAAATTGAAAATAAACGAAAAGTAACAAAACAAAAAAAAAAAACTAAATAAATAAATAAAAGTATAACAGCACGGACATGGTTAAACTCGAGCTGCTGAAGGTGGACCAGCTGAAGAAGGAGCTGGCTGCCTGGAATTTGCCGACTGCTGGCGGGAAAGTGGAGTTGCAGCTGCGCTTGCGAGAGGCGTGTGAATCACGAGGCATCGATTGGGCTGCACACGAGTTCGGAACGCAGGAACAAGAGGCGTCGGCCAAAGTGGAGGAATCGCCTGCGGGTGCTGCGTCGATCCAAAGTACGGCTGCACCGGCTGGACCACTACAAGCATTAGACATGAGCCAGCTAATGAGTGCAATAAAAGGCATGTTCGAGACTTCCAATCGTGAAAATCGTGAAATGTCGGCGCAGATGGCAGCGAAAATGGAAACTGCAAATCAAGAGATGGCAGCGAAAATGGAAACGGCGACCCATGAAATATCGGCGCAAGTGTCGGAGCGAATGGAAGTCAAGCTTCAGGAAAGCTCTGCGCGCTTGGAGCAGAAGGTAGAGGAAATCTCCAATAGGCTGAACGGGAAAGTTGAGCATCTTGAGACGCGCATGGACAATTGGGACAAACGAGTTGACAACCTGGATGAGTCCTTGAACAAACGAGTTGACAGTCTGGAAGATTCGATGCATAGAAAGATAGACGAACGACTTCGAGAGGTACAGCCACGAGAATGTTTGCCACCGGTTCAGGACGGTTTTGCTGGCAGAACAGAAGTGCCTACTTATGATGGTGCTGCGCCGTTCGATACATTTAAATTGCAATTCGACTTGGCTGCTTTGGAAAATCAGTGGACAGATATCAGGAAAGGTCGGAGGTTGGCACTGGCGCTGAAAGGTCCTGCGGCCGAGGTGATCAAATCAGTTCCAGAATGTTTAAGAAGTGATTACGGTGCCATCATGAGAGCGTTGGCAGCGAAGTATAGCAACGAGCACAACCATGCGCTATACTACTGTGAGCTGAAGAACCGCAAGCAAAGGGCCAACGAGGCGCTGCAGACATATGCAGCAGACATTGAGCGGCTCGTACAGTTGTGCTACCCGAAATTTGGTGCTGATGATCTCGAGAGGATGAAGATCGAGTCGTTTATTGAAGGTCTTCATGATCCAGAAACACGTCGCAGTGCGTTGATGATGGGCAAGCCGACATTTAAGGAGACGGTAACCAGCGCGATGACATATGAAGCGGCATGGATTGGGAGCACTCGGTATGCACCTGCAAGGATACGCCAGATTCAGGCGGACAACGACATTCCGATCCAGGCCATAAGCTCTGAGATACCGGACAGGCCACGGGTGGTCTCCTCTAAAGTTGTTTGCTGGATATGTGGTAAGCAGGGCCACATATCACGAGACTGCCGCCAACGAAAGAGGCGTTCCCGTTCTCGATCGCAATCGCCTGAAGCGAGGAATACTGACAATCGAGGCTCAGCCAACAAGCGCAGGGCTGAGGACGAGGAGCCGTTAAACTAAAACGGGTCAGCCCAAAGGGGCGTGAGCTGATCCCCACAATCTGCCGCCCCACCATCCTTGTCTCACAGCTGAAACGACAGCCCAGCAGCTTGACAATTGAAGGAAGGATAGATGGAAAGTTCTTCGTGTTGACACTGGATAGTGGAGCGTCATATTCGATCATAAAAAGGAAGCTGCTGAAGAACTGGGAACCGCTGCATGGCATACAGCTGCGGACTGCGACTGGCGAGCGCGCGCCGGTGAGAGGGAAAGTTACAAAAACGATTGCTATCGGCCCCAGCAGCCTGGAACATGAGTTCATCGTCGCGGATATAATGGACGACGTGATTATCGGCGTGGATTTCATGATTAGGCACGGTTTTACGCTGGACCTGAAAGAAAATGTGCTGAGATATGCCAACGTTGAATTCCCGCTGCGCACCGGCTATGAGCGAAGCGTGGCGGTACGGAAGGTTGTATCGTGTCAACACGGGAGGATACCAGCGAATTCTGAGGCGATTGTGTGGGCAAAGGTGGACGAGGACGATGGGACGAGTCGGCTGTGGGTAGTAGAAGCACCGAAACAAGGACACGACAACATCATCATCGGACGTACATTAGTGGAACCTAAAAATGGCAGAATACCAGTCAGAATACTGAACCCCCTGAATGCACCCAGATATGTCAGGAAAGATGAGGTAATCGGCGAGTGTAAGGAAGCTGTAGCAGTGGTCAATTGCGAGAGTAGCCCACCTGGAGGTAATAAGAAGAGCGGTTTTATCATGGACGCCATACCGCAGGAGAACCAGTGGAGCAGCGAGTTGACGGCCAAGCAGAAACAGAAGGCGAGGTCACTCCTGCAGCACTATGGGTCAATATTTGCGGCGGAAGCAGGCGGAAGAACAGCCATAGTGAAGCACAGCATCGACACCGGAAGTGCAAAACCGATTCGCCAACCGCCAAGACGAGTTCCTCTGGCCAAGAGGGAGGAGGTCACCAATTTGATCGAGAACATGCGGAAAGACAAGGTCATAGAGCCTTCTTCGGGCCCCTGGTGCTCGCCGGTCGTGCTAGTCAAGAAAAAAGATGGCAGTACCCGGTTTTGTGTGGACTATCGGAAGCTCAATGATGTGACCAAGAAGGACAGTTATCCACTACCTCGGATCGATGACACCCTGGACACACTGTCAGGCACGCAGTGGTTCTCCACGCTCGACTTACGCAGCGGCTATTGGCAGGTAGAGCTTGCAGACAAGGACAAGGAGAAAACGGCTTTCAGTGTTGGCGATGGTTTGTGGCAGTTCACCGTCATGCCGTTTGGACTCTGCAACGCACCAGCAACATTCGAGCGGCTAATGGAACGTGTGCTAAAAGGGCTGCATTGGCGGACGTGTCTGGTGTACCTCGACGACATAATCGTAATGGGTAAAAGCTTCGACGACCACCTGGGAAAGCTGAAGGAGGTATTTGAGCGGATACAAAAAGCCGGGCTTAAACTCAACCCAAAGAAGTGCTCGCTGTTCCAAAAGGAGGTCAAGTATCTGGGTCATACGGTTTCCGCCCGCGGAGTACATACGGATGAAGGCAAAATCACGGCAGTGAAGGAGTGGCCCCGGCCACGCAATCTACACGAACTCCGCAGTTTTCTGGGCCTGTGCACATACTACCGCCGATTTGTTCCGGGATTCGCGAACATAGCCAGCAGCCTGCACAAACTGACGAAAAAGGGCCAAGCTTTCGAGTGGAACGAGGAGCAGGAACAGGCTTTTGCACGTCTGAAGGAAAAACTGTGCAGTGCTCCAATTCTGGCCTTCCCCGTGCCTGGGGAGATGTTTGTGCTGGATACAGATGCAAGCGGGAGTAGTATTGGCGGTGTGCTATCACAGATAATAGACGGCCAGGAACAAGTGATAGCGTACTACAGTAGGGTTTTATCGAAACCGGAACGCAATTACTGTGTGACCCGGAGAGAACTGCTGGCGGTATTGGACTGCGTGAAACACTTCCACAAATATCTGTATGGACAAAAGTTTCGCCTGCGCACAGATCATGCGGCATTGAGATGGCTCCTGAACTTTAAAGATCCTGAAGGGCAATTGGCGCGGTGGATCGAGCGACTGCAGAGCTACGACTACACGATAGAGCATCGCAAGGGCAGTAGCCATGGAAATGCCGATGCCTTGTCCCGCCGTCCGTGCAAAGTCGAATGCAGGCAATGCTCGCGAGCCGAAAGCAAAGAACAGATAGTGGACGTCCGGTTGGTCAGCGTCATGCCAGAGGAAGAGTGGTCTGCGGAGAGGCTACAAAAAGACCAGCATGAGGATGCGGATCTTGCAAAAATCGTCGAAGGCAAGGAGCAAGGCGCACGTCCAGACTGGCAGGAGATGGCTGGTGAAAGCCCGATCGCTAAGGCTTACTGGGCACAGTGGAAAAGTCTGCGGCTGAAGGAAGGCTACCTGTACCGCGAATGGGAGAGCGCGGATGGTCGTACCAGCAACCCCCTAATGGTAGTGCCGAAAAGCAGAATCAACGAGGTCATCGAGGCATACCATAACGACTCCAGTGGAGGGCACCTGGGTATCACCAAAACCGTCGCCAAAATAAAAAGACGATTCTACTGGGTAGGATGTCAGGAGTCTGTAGCCGAGTGGATTAAGAGCTGCGACCGATATTCAGCCGCGAAAGGGCCGACAAGAAAATCTCGAGGCCGCATGCAGCAGTACAACGTGGGAGCGTCCTTCGAGCGGATTGCTATGGACGTCGCCGGCCCATTCCCAACTAGCACTCAAGGCAACAAATATGTGCTGGTCGTAATGGATTACTTCAGCAAATGGCCCGAAGTGTACCCTATTCCTAACCAGGAGGCCACCACGATCTCGGAAAAGCTGGTAAACAACTGGGTAGCCAGGTTCGGAGTTCCGTTGGAGTTGCACTCAGATCAAGGCCGGAATTTCGAGTCTGCGGTATTCAAGGAAGTGTGTGAGCTGCTGGGGATAAAGAAAACGCGTACCACTCCTTTGCACCCACAGTCCGACGGCATGGTGGAACGCTTTAACCGGACACTGGAGGAATACCTGCGGAAAGTGATAGGCAGGAATCAAAAGGATTGGGACACGCATATCCCCCTGTTCCTGATGGCGTATAGGTCAGCCCCGCACGACACGACATCACTCACTCCAGCCCGAGCAGTGTTCGGAACAGAGTTGCGGTTACCCGCTGACTTGAAGTTCGGGGTAGTCAGCACGACGGGAGGCGCTAAGACGGACTACGTGGCCAATAAGCGGGCGGAACTGGAGGAAATTCACCAATTTATAAGGGGCCGCACCAAACTGGTCAGCGATAAGGCGAAAGCCAGATACGATCTACGGGCCAACTCAGCAGGGTTCCAAGAAGGCGATTTGGTAATGCTCTACAACCCGCAGCGGAGGAAAGGTTTGTCTCCGAAACTCCAAACGTCATGGGAAGGACCTTACGAAGTCGTGACTAGGATTAACGACGTGGTATACCGGATTCAACGTTGCAGCAATAGAGGCGCTAAGCTGAAGGTAGTCCATTTGGAGCGCCTGGCGCCTCATCACAGCGGAGCCTCGGCACTTGTTCGGGACGAACAAGTCTAAGTGGTGGGCAGTGTAACGATGAGCCAGTCTGTCGCGGTGCAAAGCAACCCTGCCGCTACGTGCCGTGCCATAACCCAATCTGGCAACGACGGCCGCGATAATAACTTTTAGCCCAACCTGGCAACGATGGCCGCGGTCATCAGGGAAACTTCTAGTCCAATCTGGCAACGTGCGAGAACGATCTGCGCGACGGCCGGACAGAGTATAAAAGGTGGCCAGATGCGGTGCAGCGAGTCAGTCTGGTTTTGACAAGTGAAGTTGCCACACGGAATAATTAAGCAAATACTTAAGTGTACGAACAGTAAAGTGTAAACTGTGAATAATAAAGTGACTGTTGGTGTATTTTATTGTCTGCATTTAGGAAACTGACTGTGTTTTATTTTCAAATCACACAATCCAGAGATACGTGACAGCCCACTGGACTTAATATTCGTAACAGTATGTTATGGTTTATGTTATGTTGATTTTAAGAGAATTGAAGAACTTATACAGGAAAAATCGTACACATCAATTCATTTTGTAAAATTTTCTTCAATCATAGACCTGAGTTGATTGGAAAAGTGAATTAAGAAGGAAGCTGGCGCATAATAGAAGAGAAGCTTTAGCGACCTGCGGTGGACCTTTTAAGAAGCACACACTTTCCGAAATGGAAAAGGCGGTTGCCTTTTCTACCGATCGTTGATAGCCTCCTTCGGCAAGAAATTGCAAAGCCGTCGCCAATTTCAACTCTGGCGGAATGGAGCACTGCCGAAGAAAAGGTTTCACTTCGGTCAAGATCATGTTGAATGCTGCTTTGGTAAGGCGGTACTGAGCAATAAACCTTAAATAGGAAATTTTGAACATAACAGAAATGACTTGTACTAGTTACGAAAAATCTGGCAATTCCATCGGATTGCTGTGGTCTCGCAAAATTCTGCGCTTTACTTTTTCAACGGCGGACTGCTCGTTCTCAAGCAATTTTAATTAATTGATTGGCACGACAGCCCGCTTACGCGAGACTAAGGCCTAGCTTCCCGCAACCACCCGTGTTGTGCGTGTGAATTTTGTACGCGGGTGGAAGGGACCTACAGTTTTATGCCGGTTCCGAACGGCAGGTTGGGAGCTTTTTCATAGGCAATTTTTACTCTCAGAGGTTTGCCATTTCCAGCTGAGAGGACAGCCACCGAAAGAGAAAACGAGTTTCCCGTTATTTTTTTTAGGTGTTACTACATGCAGAATTCGAACTAGCGTCGCTCTGCATGCGACTCGCTTGGACCGCGCACTAACCAACTGAGCCACGGCGGCTGCCCGTTCTCAAGCAATACTGCCAATAAAATAACCCAACTCATTAAATAAAATAAAAAATCTTACAAAATTTCACAATTGCCTTTTTCATTTGAACATTGAAAGCAAACAGCTGATTGAAGGTTTGTTAATTTACTAACAATCGGATTCGAAATAAACTTCGAATGTGACAATTCCGCTCGGATTGCAGAACACCTCTTCAAATCGAAATCGGATTTCATTTTGATTCGAATCCGATTCCGATTCGGATTCTGGAACAGGGCTGATTATTTTGAACATTCGCAAAAGTTCGCAGAATTTTAAATTGCCACATGAAAGTACACATTATCACCTTTCACCAGTTAGGTTGTTAAATCAAAAGCCATCGTAGGCAACCATAGTTTTACTCCATAGAACACAAACACGATTGTTGAATTTACACTACAAAACCACAAACTTATTTGTAATTTAATTTCATTCACAACACTAACTAAACAAATACTGGATATTACGTTTTATACTAAATACCTTCAGAATTATTCTCCATTTTGGAAGACAAATTGTTTTGTAATCTTTAAAAATTATGAGCACTTGAACTTGAACTTAATAATCTTCAAACGAAGCACGAAAGACATATGATTGAAAATGTCAATATTAAACGAACGGTAAATAAATAGGGTTGCCACCTGACCATACAAAAATTAGTTTTTTGAGATATACAAAGTATTATTAATAATATGCATTAACTATATTTTTTTGTAACGCAAAAAAAATTGACTTTGTGCCAAAAAACGGGTCCGCTGGACCATAGTGCAATGTGAATTCGAAATCGATTTGGAATTCACGAAAACGAGTGAGATGTAGCACACCAAAAGCGAATTCGTTCGATTTGCATTTCCAATTTCGATCAAATTCTGGCACCTGCCTGTATTTATTTAATAATAATTTTTTCAGACGATACTATTAATTTGCTTATGAATTTATTTGTCTGTTTATTTGTTATTGCAGAAGCCACCCAAATCGATGATCCCGATAAGGCTCAACATTAGTGATATAATGGTGCAGAAGAAACACTTACATTTATTTTGCATTGGTGAAAACTAAAAACAGTTTATGATGATAAATGTCTATTTTTTGATAAATTCTCGAAAAATTTATAAACTTAATTGTATTGTTATTTAATATCAATACTGCAACTAACCAATTGTAATGCAAACCAAATGCGTTGCAATTATGTGAATGCACAATTTCTCTTATTAAACTCCTTACTCTAATAAATCATCTTCATCTGAACGGTCGTGTTTATACAACGGTTTTAGCGTGATAAGGTCTCGCACACGTAATTGCTTTCGATGCTTTCCCATACTGAAAAAATACCACCGTCGGAACATATGTATCTACCGAGTCTATACGCTTTCCCTTTACAATAATTTTCGTTATGTTCAAAAACCATTGTTTTTACGTTATGGTTTATGTTATGTTGATTTTAAGAGAATTGAGAGAATTTTTTTTGACATTTTCATTTAAAGTGTAATTTATAGAGGGCGCTGAAGTGGACATCCCAGTCGGCAAATCAGTTGCGGTTCCAGCTAGATCAGCAATTCTGCATATCTGAAATCAAAAAATCAAAGTGTTTTTGAAAGATAAGTACAATATCTAGTGCCTGACGAGAGGAAATTTTTCTAACTTTAAATGTAACAAAATGGCAGCACTTTAAAAAAAACTTACGAAAAATGGTCGTGTTTTTGGGACGAAAAGTCGTGTAGAAAAAAAATACGAAGTAAAAAAAAAAAGCTCTCGTCAGGCACTAGATATTGTATTTAAAAATAAGTAGAAAAAAAATTAGGCCGATTGCACTTTACAGTTTTTCTCCCGAGCTGGAACCGATTTCAAAAACATGATTTCGAGAAAAACGCGTTTAAATGTTCCTGCGCGCCCTGCGTTCGCTTCTTTTTCACGCATAGGGGAGAGTGGGGCGAATCGTTACATGGGGCGAATCGTTACAGAGCGATATCTTAAAAATGATGCCACCATATATCAAATGTCGCATAGCCAAATGTTCGTCACCTTCAGCCGCTCATTTGTTTCGGTGACATTCCAATTCTCAGTAGAAAACTGACGCTTGGCAGGGTAAGACGTGTTTTGTGACTTGTAAAATTCATATTTGGATGTCTACAATCTTTCAATTTTGAGTGCTAAATAATTTTGTGATCAATCGAAAGTGTATGTTTTTTTTATCTTTATTGTGTTGCCTTTCGCGCAAAAAAATAAAATTCGCAAATATTGTTACCGTGTCTTTGCTAAGCCATTCCATAGCAAACATGTCACAGTGGGGCGAATCGTTACATTTCGTATGGGGCGAATCGTGACGGTAATTTTTTATGCATTTAAGCGTCTGACGCAATTTTAAAGACTGCGTTATTGCTTGTGTTTGTAGAAAAATCATCTGTGTTGTTCGTCATGATATGTTTTTTATCATTTTCGTGAATTTTTTTTTATTTTTCATTACTTTATTGCAACTTTTCAAAAATCATCTGAGGCAGCACCGAAACGCATAAGCCAGCGTCGAAGCGCCATCGCTGCGATTGATTATGCTGATGTTGAATCAGATTCTGATTAAAAATCAACTTTTTTCCTTTTTCATTTTTTCATATATTTTTCCACCACTTTCTTTTGGCATGTTGGTCAATTTAACCATCAAACATGTATTCGTTTTCTTAATAAAAAAGAAGTAAATAATTGAAATATTATTTGTGTGTACATATTTTGATTTCAGCGCCTAAAAATTTGCAAAAAAGCGAGTGTAACGATTCGCCCCATACTGCGTAACGATTCGCCCCACACTTTTTAAAATGCAATTTTTTGGACACTTTGGGAATATCGACATAACTTATTTCGTATTTGTCCTACACCTAAGTGTTTATAATCAAAAGTTGCGCAAAATAACAGGCTTCAAAACGATATATAACATGGTCCACAAGTTTTTCGCAGATAAAGAATATTGGGCTTACAAAAAAGCGTAACGATTCGCCCCACTCTCCCCTACATATAACAATATATATATCAATAACTTTTTTTCTAATGTACGGATTGATCTGATATTCGGGGGACGAATTCTAGACGCATATACGAATAGAATGAAACAATAACAAAAAAATCGAAAAAAAAAATTTCAAAAATCGTAATACCCCCTTAACAAAATAAATACAAATAATCACATACACATATATTCATATATATACAAATATATATATACACATACACATATTTATACACACACATAGTTATACACATACACATCCATACGTTTATTCACACAGATTCACATTCACAATCCCATACAAATAAATTCACTTTTCACAAGTAAAGACGAATTTTCACACACATTTGACTACACATTTATATTTTACTAATATTCTAGTACATACATTCCCCATTCTTGTAAATACATTCCCCATTCACATTTACAAATTTTATTTATTGCCCATACACATATATTTCCCTACACATTTACACACACAAGTGTACAATTTTTTATTAATTTATTTATTTGTTGCTTGACAAGTGTTCAAATTCGTTTGAACGAATTTTCACATTCCCAACTCTTCCCATACTCAATTATCGTTCGCGCGGACGCGGTTAGACTACACGTCTATTTCCCCAATACCCTACATTTACATATATTTATTCAAACTTTTTACCCTTTGTCGAGCGAACAAAATGCCTGTTGAGCGATCCCCTAAACGCCAACTTATCACAATGGAGACTCCTTCCTCCAGATCCCCAAAGTCAACCAATGCACGTTTGACAGTTCCTGTCACTCGGGAGCCACCCAACACTCGCTCCAAACTCTCTAGTCCGAAAGCAACCGATCCCAGTGTTGCCAAATTTACTTTCGAGTACGATAGACTCGTGCTATTATGCACACAATTTTCATCGGCTCCCATTGACGATTTGACCAAATCCCTGGTTCAAATTAAGCAGAAAAATCTTGAAGCCCAATGGGAGAGGCTTATGTGCGCACAAGAGGCAGTCTTCATTGCTGAAGACAACAGCCAGCCCGACGGTTTCAAAGAGTCGGCTAGCCAAAAAATCGACGCCTGCACAGACCAGTACGAGTTGTGCATGGCTCAGATGTTGGACATCATTGAGATGTTCCAAACTCAGTCCCCCCAGCCCGCTGCGCATATGGAACCAGTTCGACCCCTAGAACCAGCAAATACCCCTTACATTTGCCTACAAGTTCCACCTTGTGATACCGAAACCTTTTTCGGGGGCTATGAGCAGTGGCCGTCCTTTCGGGACATGTTTACGGTTTTACGGCAGTTTACATTAACCACCCCCAGCTCACTCCAGCCCAAAAATTGTATCACCTCCGATACAAGACGCAAGGTAAAGCCGGTGCTATTGTTAAGCAATATGCATTAACCGATGAGAATTTCGGACTCGCGTGGGAAGCCCTAAGATCCCGCTTCGAAAATAAACGCATACTCGTTGACACTCAAATCAGATCCCTCCTAAATATCGCTCCTGCCCACACTGAAGATAGTGAGGCACTTCAGCGGATCCAAAACACAATAAACAATTGTCTGTCTGTTCTCAATATTCAGGCCGTAGACACTGACAATTGGGATCCGCTATTGGTTTACATATGTTGTACCAAATTGCCCCAAGAGACACTCGCTCTATGGGAGCAATCATTGACATCCCGGAAGGATCTGCCACCCTGGTCGCAAATGGATGAGTTCCTGACCGGCAGATATGAGGTACTTGAACGGCTGCAAAGCATTCGTCCTTCTAAGCCGAAACCGTCTCAACCTTCGACTTCCAATGTCCTCCCAAATCGGCCACACAAATCCCTAATTTATTATACTCAAGTGAAAAGGGACTTCGCGTGCAAACTCTGCAACGCAAATCATCCCATACGGACTTGCCAGATCTTCAAAGGACTCACCCCCCAGAGTCGATTCAAATACGTTCAGAACCACAATCTCTGTGTGAATTGTCTTGCTACATCACACCTCACTAAAGATTGTACAAGCAATTTTACGTGCGTATATTGCCAAAAGAAGCACCATTCCATGCTTCACTTCCCTAATGGCAATGCGCAACCCTCTCAATCTCCTAATCGGTCGCATTCGACCACTCCACAGGTCGCAACAGTTCCAAAACGAACGCACAACAACTCTGCTTCTCATTCTTCCAGTTCGGATGCGCAACCCCGCACATCTTCCAGGCAAAGTACGCCCAAAGTACAAGCCCTACACTCTAATAATGGCACCCAATCCCTTCTGCCTACGACACTGGTGTCTATTGAGCACGCAGGAAAGTTGCTCAAAGTTCGAGCGTTGATCGACCAAGCCTCTCAGCGTACCTTCATTTCCTCGAAGGTCCAAAAACGCCTCAAATTGCCAATCGAGAAATCCCCATTCAAAATCTCGGGCATGGGCGGTCAGATTGTGCAAAATGCCAATCATTTATGCTTCTTGACATTGGCAGTCCCCCAATCGAGCACGAAACTCCCCGTGCAAGCTATCGTGCTCCAAGAGCTTACAAAATTGCTCCCACCTCGTCACATACACAACCCTAATATGGAAAATTTCGCCATGCTAAATCTCGCTGATCCAAACCCCTTCAAGTCAGCGGAGATCGATATAGTGATTGGCAGTGATCTCATCCCGTAGATCATGCTCGAAGGTGTCCACCGAAATGTATGTGGCAGCTTACTTGCTCAGCATACAGTCTTCGGTTGGGTATTAAGCGGTCCAGTACCCCCTTCGCATTTGACATGTGCCACAGAGTCACCAAGTCGCCATATGCATACTGGACCCGCCCTTCGAAATAACCTTTCCACACTAGAGAAAGCCCTTTCGCAAGTGATTGCCGCCCTCAATCCCGTAGGGTTTCCACCCCAGGAATTAAAAGAAAATCACTTCGAACCCACCACTCCTGCCAAACCTTCGTTGCCAAACGTTTCGGCCCCGCAGGATGGCTTTCGCCTCTAATGAGGTCTCCCAAAAGGGGTCCGCCAAAAACGGCCCACATTCACAGCAACTGACGGAAATTGCAATCCCTCGCTATTCCTCATTGCACCGACTCCGACTCCCGGGTCCAAAAAGAGGACAGTCGCCACTTCAGTGCGACTTGCTCCAAACGCTGCAAATCCCGCAGACGTTGGACTGATCGGGTATAAACTACAAGATCTATAAGATCTCCTTCTCGGGTGGAACGGCTCCAGCAATTCTTCCATGCTGAGCCAAACGGTCATGCTCGTACAAGTCCAATCCAGGATCAAAGAGCGGTTGACTGCCCCCACCCTCTCGAAGAGCAAACCGACATCCTCGGTCGGTTCCCTTGCTTCTCTCGAGCCCTACGAACATACGATTCCAACGTACAAAATAATCTCTCATAACCCTCTAGACGAGCACGCCGACATTCTCGGTCGACTCTCCTGCTTCGTTCGAGCCCTACGAGCACATACTTATCCCGAGCGGAGTTGGCCTTCTTCATAAACCACCCCACGAACGCTCTTATAACTCTCGCTCGACTTTCTCATTCCCTCTAACGAAATAAAATGGCACTACAGCCAATTTTTTAATTTATATACTCGCACATTCCCCCGGCTGTAACTTATGCATACCCCGCAGCTTAGCCCCAATTTCTCATACCCACGATGTCAGCCTTAATAATTTCCAAGTAACTGACATCTCATTTATTTGCAGGTCGGTAACTACCCCCAAAACCGCTGCAGCAGCACTCCTCCGAGGACGAGACGTCGATGGACGGCACCCCCGCACCCGCAAAAGCTGCATCACATCTTCGCCCGACTGGCCCGCGGTTCATTATATTGCAATATGCAATGGCGGCCGCGATGGCTAAATGAGTGCTGTCCTTAGTGATCGGTCGATCCCACCTCTAATCCCTTCCTTTTCCTTTTGTACGAATATTTCCCACTATTTTCTTCTCCTCGGCTTCAGCCGCTTGTATCGTTTAATGTTTAATGTATTCTTTTGTATGACTTTTTATTCGAGACCCGACCAATAAAGACGTTTAAACCCGAACCCCCGTATTTTAATTCCTACCGCTCCGCCGACGTCAACAGGCATGGTTTGCCCACTTTTAACCAGGGTTGGTGTATAAGAGTTATTTGCGAAATATGGACGTTTTAGGTGTAACTCGTGCCTTTATACCCTATGGGTCATATTTACACGTAAGTTATTGCCTACTTTTACTTTGCAAATAAGAAAAATATAAGGAAGGCGGTTACATGCACGAGCATTGTTTGAATTGAATTGATTTGATAAATTCAATATGTTTGCTAGTTTGTCACCTATACTGTAAGTGGAAAGACGTGTGTTTTTTATTGGTGAAAATGGGAGACGAACTTGCTATGGTAGACATTATCATTTGGGAGACAAACAGAAAGGCAAAGATGGTCTTCGATATCTTGAATAGAGCAAAGTTAGCAGCTCAACGTCGAATGTGGCAGCCAGTTACCGACACTGAGATTTATGCTTTTATCGGAGTTCTGCTTGCAGCTGGAGTAAATAAATCGTCTGATGTCCATTTATTTGAACTGTGGAAGCCAGACGCTTTGCCAATCTACAAAGCAGCATTCTCTTTATCTCGTGCTCGAGAGATTTTTCGATATATAAGATTTGACAACCCACATCGTAGAGAACAGAGGAAAGCAGGTGGTGATAAAGCCGCTTGCATATCGGATGTCTGGCTGATGCTAAATAATGCTCCAAAAAAAAGCTTACAAGCCTCACGATACCATAACAGTCGACGAGCAGCTGTTTCCATACCGTGGTGGCACTCCTTTTACGCAATATATGCCAAATAAACCTGCCAAATACGGCATCAAGGTATGGTGGGCTGCAGATGCGAAAACGTTCTACCCTCTCTCAGGACTTCTGTACCAAGGCAAAGGTACTGAAGTTTCACGGTTTCCAGAACCTGAATATCCAAACAGAAAGCAGTTACAAGGAGAGCAGGTAGTCTACAAATTGGTGGTTGAAAAATATCATGGTTCTGGAAGAACTATTGTCGCTGACAATTTCTTCGGCAGCTTCCACTTGTGCAAGGCGCTCATTCGTAACGGACTGTCAAATGTTGGCACACTTCGGAGCAATAAAACTTATATACCTCCACAGTTCGAAAAACGAGTGTCGTAAACGATCGGCCTGAACATTCTACAGGCTTTGGGTTTCACAGTAACGATGTTGCTCTAGAGTCATATGTGCAAAAAGAAAAGGAAGCAGTCATTATGATTTCGACCGTCCAGTATAACTGTGGCACCTCTGGACCGAAAAAAAAACCCAGAGGTGATCCATTACCATGATGCAATAAACAAGGTGGTGTAAGTTCTCGGTTGTCATAGCGTATTTTGAAAAAATGCTCCCCGAAATAACAATGTTGCTTCTTTGAAAAAGTACGTTTGATTTCTAGGTAAACAAGAAAAGTAGTGACTGTTCATTACTTTTCATGAAAAAATATAATTTCAACACTGATGCTTGTTTGAAGTATTGATAGTTATATTTCAATTTTATATTTCAAACAAAACAAATTCTTGCACAAAATTTCAAGTTTAGAAAGGAATTTCGCAACTCTAAACGGTAGCCATGTAATGGTTTTTGAGAATGTGACTAGTGCCAAAAAATTTGGCTGTGTTGTATTACTTGATGTTTCCGCTTTCTTGTTATACATAACTCGGTACTTGATTTATGAAAAATGTGCATGTTTTTCAACATTAACTAAAACGCCTTGAAATTCCATATTTTCCGACTTTGAGGTCCAATTCCCGTGGAATTGTAAAACTTATAAAAATAAATTACGTTGGAAAAGAAGCCGTGAGGTGTTGTAAATGACACAAAGTGAAAATCACGACAACCGGTTTAGAGATTACAATCCCAAACGTGAAAAAGTCAGTGAAAATCCGAAAAAGTGGCACGCCCATTTTTTGCAAAAAAGGAAACTAAGTTTTAAAAACGGTTTGCGAATTCGAAAGTGCTCCCTAATTACCCTAGAACTGATGTCAAACCCAGAAAAGCCGACCAGAAGTCGAAATTTGTTGCTCTGTGTAATTGATGTACTGGACATTCTCCAGACGAATACGTAAACTGACTTTCCGTCCGTGCGGTGACCATACCTTTTATTCAGGATGAAAGGTGACTCTTAGTCTCAGACGAAGCTCCACGCTAATATTTTATCCGCCCTCTTGTGAAGTAATACTTTACGGTGGTCCCATAAAGAGGGTTTTAAGGACAGTATATACAACGGTTTTAGCGTGATAAGGTCTCGCACACGTAATTGCTTTCGATGCTTTCCCCTACTGAAAAAATACCACCGTCGGAACGCATGTATCTACCGAGTCTATACGCTTTCCCTTTAAAATAATTTTCGTTATGTTCCAAAACCGTTATTTGTATGTTATGGTTTATGTTATGTTGATTTTAAGAGAATTGAAGAACTTATACAGGAAAAATCGTACACATCAATTCATTTTGTAAAATTTTCTTCAATCATAGACCTGAGTTGATTGGAAAAGTGAATTAAGAAGGAAGCTGGCGCATAATAGAAGAGAAGCTTTAGCGACCTGCGGTGGACCTTTTAAGAAGCACACATTTTCCGAAATGGAAAAGGCGGTTGCCTTTTCTACCGATCGTTGATAGCCTCCTTCGGCAAGAAATTGCAAAGCCGTCGCCAATTTCAACTCTGGCGGAATGGAGCACTGCCGAAGAAAAGGTTTCACTTCGGTCAAGATCATGTTGAATGCTGCTTTGGTAAGGCGGTACTGAGCAATAAACCTTAAATAGGAAATTTTGAACATAACAGAAATGACTTGTACTAGTTACGAAAAATCTGGCAATTCCATCGGATTGCTGTGGTCTCGCAAAATTCTGCGCTTTACTTTTTCAACGGCGGACTGCTCGTTCTCAAGCAATTTTAATTAATTGATTGGCACGACAGCCCGCTTACGCGAGACTAAGGCCTAGCTTCCCGCAACCACCCGTGTTGTGCGTGTGAATTTTGTACGCGGGTGGAAGGGACCTACAGTTTTATGCCGGTTCCGAACGGCAGGTTGGGAGCTTTTTCATAGGCAATTTTTACTCTCAGAGGTTTGCCATTTCCAGCTGAGAGGACAGCCACCGAAAGAGAAAACGAGTTTCCCGTTATTTTTTTTAGGTGTTACTACATGCAGAATTCGAACTAGCGTCGCTCTGCATGCGACTCGCTTGGACCGCGCACTAACCAACTGAGCCACGGCGGCTGCCCGTTCTCAAGCAATACAGCCAATAAAATAACCCAACTCATTAAATAAAATAAAAAATCTTACAAAATTTCACAATTGCCTTTTTCATTTGAACATTAAAAGCAAACAGCTGATTGAAGGTTTGTTAATTTACTAACAATCGGATTCGAAATAAACTTCGAATGTGACAATTCCGCTCGGATTGCAGAACACCTCTTCAAATCGAAATCGGATTTCATTTTGATTCGATTCCGATTCGGATTCTGGAACAGGGCTGATTATTTTGAACATTCGCAAAAATTCGCAGAATTTTAAATTGCCACATGAAAGTACACATTATCACCTTTCACCAGTTAGGTTGTTAAATCAAAAGCCATCGTAAGCAACCATAGTTTTACTCCATAGAACACAAACACGATTGTTGAATTTACACTACAAAACCACAAACTTATTTGTAATTTAATTTCATTCACAACACTAACTAAACAAATACTGGATATTACGTTTTATACTAAATACCTTCAGAATTATTCTCCATTTTGGAAGACAAATTGTTTTGTAATCTTTAAAAATTATGAGCACTTGAACTTGAACTAATAATCTTCAAACGAAGCACGAAAGACATATGATTGAAAATGTCAATATTAAACGAACGGTAAATAAATAGGGTTGCCACCTGACCATACAAAAATTAGTTTTTTGAGATATACAAAGTATTATTAATAATATGCATTAACTATATTTTTTTGTAGCGCAAAAAAAAATTGACTTTGTGCCAAAAAACTGGTCCGCTGGACCATAGTGCAATGTGAATTCGAAATCGATTTGGAATTCACGAAAACGAGTGAGATGTAGCACACCAAAAGCGAATTCGTTCGATTTGCATTTCCAATTTCGATCAAATTCTGGCACCTGCCTGTATTTATTTAATAATAATTTTTTCAGACGATACTATTAATTTGCTTATGAATTTATTTGTCTGTTTATTTGTTATTGCAGAAGCCACCCAAATCGATGATCCCGATAAGGCTCAACATTAGTGATATAATGGTGCAGAAGAAACACTTACATTTATTTTGCATTGGTGAAAACTAAAAACAGTTTATGATGATAAATGTCTATTTTTTGATAAATTCTCGAAAAATTTATAAACTTAATTGTATTGTTATTTAATATCAATACTGCAACTAACCAATTGTAATGCAAACCAAATGCGTTGCAATTATGTGAATGCACAATTTCTCTTATTAAACTCCTTACTCTAATAAATCATCTTCATCTGAACGGTCGTGTTTATACAACGGTTTTAGCGTGATAAGGTCTCGCACACGTAATTGCTTTCGATGCTTTCCTCTACTGAAAAAATACCACCGTCGGAACATATGTATCTACCGAGTCTATACGCTTTCCCTTTAAAATAATTTTCGTTATGTTCAAAAACCGTTGTTTTTACGTTATGGTTTATGTTATCTTGATTTTAAGAGAATTGAAGAACTTATACAGGAAAAATCGTACACAACTCTCTTAACCTAATTGGCATTATGTTTTTAAGGAGATATGTTTAGCAGATAAAACCGTATTAAATGTGCACAACACATTTACAAACATATTTAAATTATTACAGTTAAAATTATGGTATTTGATACAAATATTTACTTATTTATTAACTGTTTTTCTTCGAATCGGTTACGATTTCTACTACTATTGTTAGCGCCATCTAGTGGAAAAGGCCTACATTTGTCCCCTTTTTAATCGTTTTTGAATGCAACAGTTCAACTGAGGGAGCATACAAAATTAGCTGTCAAAACTTAATTCACCTTGTTTATTTCATCATGATCCATTACTACAATCACACGAAAGGTGGTGTCGACATCATGGACAAAATGCTTGGGAGGAATACTTGTAATGGCCAAACTCCATAAAGCGCGTTTCAGGCGTATCGTGGTTTTTCGCGTTTCTCGTGTTTCGAGAAAAAGTTCAATCAGTGTATTTGTATGAAGCAAACTCCATGACTAAGCCCGAAACGCGGCAAAAGTTGAATTATTTTCAACTTTCTCTCGCGTTTCTCACTTAACGACGTCAAACAGCTGACAGAGCTCCTAAAGATGTCATACATTATGTGGTTAAATAGTAATGCCGATAACAAACTTGTGTTATCGCAAAAGTCGAATGCATTTATTTTACACGAAAGCTATTAAATACATTTAATAAACATATGAAATTCAATATTTTAACATAAAATGTGGAGAAATTCCTAAAAATTAGCATAATTCTTTGACAGACGAAACTTAGTCTTCGATGTATTGGAAATTTGATAGCTTATTCGTTGTCGATCGAATTTTGCTCATCCCTGTGAAATAAATTGCTACAAATTGAATTCAACTGAATTTTTTTTTTGTTTTTTGCAATGTTCGATATGCATTTATTGTGTTTCAAATGAAATCAGTAAATTCTATAAAGTCTTTAGCGTCGTATAGCAATTTCATTTCGTTGTTTTTCACAATTCACAACGAAATCAATCAGCAGTTTGCCATTTAAAAATTAGCATCAACCAGTGGCGTCCCCAGGATTTCGGGAAGGGGGAATATGCAAAAAATCCAGTTTAACGCCATTTTTATACTTTTATCTTTGCGTATTATTTTTAATATATTGTAACGATGAGACAGTCTGTCGCTGTGCAAAGCAACCCTGCCGCTTCGCGCCGTGCCATAATTCAATGTGGCAACGACGGCCGCGATAATAACTTTTAGTCCAATCTGGCAACGATGGTCGCGATCATCAGGGAAACTTTTAGTCCACTCCGGAATGTGCGGGAACGATCCGCGCGATGGCCTGACAGGTATAAAAGGCGGCCGGATGCGGCGCACCGAGTCAGTCTGGTTTTGACAAGTGAAGTTGCCACACGGAGTAATTCAGCAAATACTTAAGTGTACGAACAGTAAAGTGTAAACTGTGAATAATAAAGTGACTGTTGGTTGATTTTATTGTCTGCGTGTAAGAAACTGACTGTGTTTTATTTTCAAATTACACAATCCAGAGATACGTAACAGCCCACTAGACCTAGTATTCGTAACATTTGGTGTCAGAAGTGGGATTGTGGAAAATTGAAAGTAAACAAACAAATAAATAAAATTATAAAAGCACGGACATGGTTCAACTCGAGCTGCTGAAGGTAGACCAGCAGAAGAAGGAGCTGGCTGCCTGGAATTTGCTAATGGTTGCACTTAAAGGCATGTTCGAGACTTCCAACCGGGAAATGGCAGCCAAAATGGAAAATGAAAATCGCGAAATGGCGGCACATATGTCAGCGAAGCTGGAAACTACGAATCTCGGAATTTCGGCAAAAGTCGAGACTGCAAATCGAGCAACGTCAGCGAAGCTGGAAACTACAAATCGAGAAATGGTAGCGAAAATGGAAACGGCGACCCAGGAAATATCGGCGCAAGTGGCGGAGCGAATGGAAGTCAAGCTTCAGGAAAATTCTGCGCGCTTGGAGCAGAAAGTGGAGGAAATCTCAGA
Source organism: Melieria omissa (assembly GCA_963971225.1). Lineage (NCBI taxonomy): Eukaryota > Metazoa > Arthropoda > Insecta > Diptera > Ulidiidae > Melieria > Melieria omissa. The sequence goes on along the minus strand of OZ020269.1, from coordinate 47,328,452 downwards.
CAGGATTAATGGGAAAGTTGAGCACCTGGAGACGCGGGTAGAGCACTTGGATAAACGAGTCGACGACCTAGATGATTCCCTGAACAAACGAGTTGGCGACCTGGATGATTCCCTGAGCAGACGTGTTGACGATCTTGATGATTCCCTGAACAAACGAGTTGATAGTCTGGAAGTTTCGATGAACAGAAAAATGGACGAGCGGCTTAGGGAGGTACGGCCGCGAGAATGGTTGCCGCCGGTTTCGGAAAGTGTTGCCACCCGAGCAGAAGTGCCTACCTATGATGGGACTACGCCGTTCGATAACTTCAAGCTACAATTCGACCTGGCTGCTCTGGAAAATCAGTGGACCGATGTAAGAAAAGGTCGGAGATTGGCGCTGGCTCTTAAAGGTGCTGCGGCTGAGGTAATAAAATCAGTTCCAGAATGTTTACGAAATGAGTACGAGACAGTCATAAGGGCACTGGCAGCCAAATACAGCGACGAGCACAACAGAACGATGTACTACTGTGAGCTGAAGAACCGCAGGCAAAGCTTCAACGAGGCGCTGCAGACATATGCAGCAGACATTGAGCGGCTCGTGCAGCTGTGCTACCCGTCCTTCGGCGCTGAGGATCTCGAGAGGATGAAGATTGAGGCGTTTATTGAAGGTCTTCATGATCCGGAGACACTTCGCAGTGCGTTGATGATGGGCAAGCCGACCTTTAGGGAGACGGTGACCAGCGCGATTTCATATGAGGCGACATGGATTGGGAGCACTCGGTATGCACCTGCAAGGATACGCCAGATCCAGCCAGACAACGAAATTACGATCCAGGCCATAAGCTCTGAGCCACCGGACAGGCCACGGGTGGTCGCCTCTAAAGTTGTTTGCTGGGTATGTGGCAAGCAGGGCCACATATCACGAGACTGCCGCCAACGGAAGAGGCGTTCCCGTTCTCGATCGCAGTCGCCTGAAGCGAGGAATGCTGACAATCGAGGCTCAGCCAACAAGCGCAGGGCTGAGGACGAGGAGCCGTTAAACTAAACCGGGTCAGCCCAAAGGGGCGTGAGCTGATCCCCACAATCTGCCGCCCCACCATCCTTGTCTCACAGCTGAAACGACAGCCCAGCAGCTTGACAGTTGAAGGAAGGATAGATGGAAAGTTGTTCGTGTTGACACTGGATACTGGAGCGTCATATTCGATCATAAAAAGGAAGCTCCTGAAGAACTGGGAACCGCTGCATGGCATACAGCTGCGACTGGCGAGCGCGCGCCGGTGAGAGGGAAAGTTACAAAAACGATTGCTATCGGCACCAGCAGCCTGGTTTTAACTCATTAAATAAAATAAAAAATCTTACAAAATTTCACAATTGCCTTTTTCATTTGAACATTAAAAGCAAACAGCTGATTGAAGGTTTGTTAATTTACTAACAATCGGATTCGAAATAAACTTCGAATGTGACAATTCCGCTCGGATTGCAGAACACCTCTTCAAATCGAAATCGGATTTCATTTTGATTCGATTCCGATTCGGATTCTGGAACAGGGCTGATTATTTTGAACATTCGCAAAAATTCGCAGAATTTTAAATTGCCACATGAAAGTACACATTATCACCTTTCACCAGTTAGGTTGTTAAATCAAAAGCCATCGTAAGCAACCATAGTTTTACTCCATAGAACACAAACACGATTGTTGAATTTACACTACAAAACCACAAACTTATTTGTAATTTAATTTCATTCACAACACTAACTAAACAAATACTGGATATTACGTTTTATACTAAATACCTTCAGAATTATTCTCCATTTTGGAAGACAAATTGTTTTGTAATCTTTAAAAATTATGAGCACTTGAACTTGAACTAATAATCTTCAAACGAAGCACGAAAGACATATGATTGAAAATGTCAATATTAAACGAACGGTAAATAAATAGGGTTGCCACCTGACCATACAAAAATTAGTTTTTTGAGATATACAAAGTATTATTAATAATATGCATTAACTATATTTTTTTGTAGCGCAAAAAAAAATTGACTTTGTGCCAAAAAACTGGTCCGCTGGACCATAGTGCAATGTGAATTCGAAATCGATTTGGAATTCACGAAAACGAGTGAGATGTAGCACACCAAAAGCGAATTCGTTCGATTTGCATTTCCAATTTCGATCAAATTCTGGCACCTGCCTGTATTTATTTAATAATAATTTTTTCAGACGATACTATTAATTTGCTTATGAATTTATTTGTCTGTTTATTTGTTATTGCAGAAGCCACCCAAATCGATGATCCCGATAAGGCTCAACATTAGTGATATAATGGTGCAGAAGAAACACTTACATTTATTTTGCATTGGTGAAAACTAAAAACAGTTTATGATGATAAATGTCTATTTTTTGATAAATTCTCGAAAAATTTATAAACTTAATTGTATTGTTATTTAATATCAATACTGCAACTAACCAATTGTAATGCAAACCAAATGCGTTGCAATTATGTGAATGCACAATTTCTCTTATTAAACTCCTTACTCTAATAAATCATCTTCATCTGAACGGTCGTGTTTATACAACGGTTTTAGCGTGATAAGGTCTCGCACACGTAATTGCTTTCGATGCTTTCCTCTACTGAAAAAATACCACCGTCGGAACATATGTATCTACCGAGTCTATACGCTTTCCCTTTAAAATAATTTTCGTTATGTTCAAAAACCGTTGTTTTTACGTTATGGTTTATGTTATCTTGATTTTAAGAGAATTGAAGAACTTATACAGGAAAAATCGTACACAACTCTCTTAACCTAATTGGCATTATGTTTTTAAGGAGATATGTTTAGCAGATAAAACCGTATTAAATGTGCACAACACATTTACAAACATATTTAAATTATTACAGTTAAAATTATGGTATTTGATACAAATATTTACTTATTTATTAACTGTTTTTCTTCGAATCGGTTACGATTTCTACTACTATTGTTAGCGCCATCTAGTGGAAAAGGCCTACATTTGTCCCCTTTTTAATCGTTTTTGAATGCAACAGTTCAACTGAGGGAGCATACAAAATTAGCTGTCAAAACTTAATTCACCTTGTTTATTTCATCATGATCCATTACTACAATCACACGAAAGGTGGTGTCGACATCATGGACAAAATGCTTGGGACGAATACTTGTAATGGCCAAACTCCATAAAGCGCGTTTCAGGCGTATCGTGGTTTTTCGCGTTTCTCGTGTTTCGAGAAAAAGTTCAATCAGTGTATTTGTATGAAGCAAACTCCATGACTAAGCCCGAAACGCGGCAAAAGTTGAATTATTTTCAACTTTCTCTCGCGTTTCTCACTTAACGACGTCAAACAGCTGACAGAGCTCCTAAAGATGTCATACATTATGTGGTTAAATAGTAATGCCGATAACAAACTTGTGTTATCGCAAAAGTCGAATGCATTTATTTTACACGAAAGCTATTAAATACATTTAATAAACATATGAAATTCAATATTTTAACATAAAATGTGGAGAAATTCCTAAAAATTAGCATAATTCTTTGACAGACGAAACTTAGTCTTCGATGTATTGGAAATTTGATAGCTTATTCGTTGTCGATCGAATTTTGCTCATCCCTGTGAAATAAATTGCTACAAATTGAATTCAACTGAATTTTTTTTTTGTTTTTTGCAATGTTCGATATGCATTTATTGTGTTTCAAATGAAATCAGTAAATTCTATAAAGTCTTTAGCGTCGTATAGCAATTTCATTTCGTTGTTTTTCACAATTCACAACGAAATCAATCAGCAGTTTGCCATTTAAAAATTAGCATCAACCAGTGGCGTCCCCAGGATTTCGGGAAGGGGGAATATGCAAAAAATCCAGTTTAACGCCATTTTTATACTTTTATCTTTGCGTATTATTTTTAATATATTGTAACGATGAGACAGTCTGTCGCTGTGCAAAGCAACCCTGCCGCTTCGCGCCGTGCCATAATTCAATGTGGCAACGACGGCCGCGATAATAACTTTTAGTCCAATCTGGCAACGATGGTCGCGATCATCAGGGAAACTTTTAGTCCACTCCGGAATGTGCGGGAACGATCCGCGCGATGGCCTGACAGGTATAAAAGGCGGCCGGATGCGGCGCACCGAGTCAGTCTGGTTTTGACAAGTGAAGTTGCCACACGGAGTAATTCAGCAAATACTTAAGTGTACGAACAGTAAAGTGTAAACTGTGAATAATAAAGTGACTGTTGGTTGATTTTATTGTCTGCGTGTAAGAAACTGACTGTGTTTTATTTTCAAATTACACAATCCAGAGATACGTAACAGCCCACTAGACCTAGTATTCGTAACATTTGGTGTCAGAAGTGGGATTGTGGAAAATTGAAAGTAAACAAACAAATAAATAAAATTATAAAAGCACGGACATGGTTCAACTCGAGCTGCTGAAGGTAGACCAGCAGAAGAAGGAGCTGGCTGCCTGGAATTTGCTAATGGTTGCACTTAAAGGCATGTTCGAGACTTCCAACCGGGAAATGGCAGCCAAAATGGAAAATGAAAATCGCGAAATGGCGGCACATATGTCAGCGAAGCTGGAAACTACGAATCTCGGAATTTCGGCAAAAGTCGAGACTGCAAATCGAGCAACGTCAGCGAAGCTGGAAACTACAAATCGAGAAATGGTAGCGAAAATGGAAACGGCGACCCAGGAAATATCGGCGCAAGTGGCGGAGCGAATGGAAGTCAAGCTTCAGGAAAATTCTGCGCGCTTGGAGCAGAAAGTGGAGGAAATCTCAGACAGGATTAATGGGAAAGTTGAGCACCTGGAGACGCGGGTAGAGCACTTGGATAAACGAGTCGACGACCTAGATGATTCCCCGAACAAACGAGTTGGCGACCTGGATGATTCCCTGAGCAGACGTGTTGACGATCTTGATGATTCCCTGAACAAACGAGTTGATAGTCTGGAAGTTTCGATGAACAGAAAAATGGACGAGCGGCTTAGGGAGGTACGGCCGCGAGAATGGTTGCCGCCGGTTTCGGAAAGTGTTGCCACCCGAGCAGAAGTGCCTACCTATGATGGGACTACGCCGTTCGATAACTTCAAGCTACAATTCGACCTGGCTGCTCTGGAAAATCAGTGGACCGATGTAAGAAAAGGTCGGAGATTGGCGCTGGCTCTTAAAGGTGCTGCGGCTGAGGTAATAAAATCAGTTCCAGAATGTTTACGAAATGAGTACGAGACAGTCATAAGGGCACTGGCAGCCAAATACAGCGACGAGCACAACAGAACGATGTACTACTGTGAGCTGAAGAACCGCAGGCAAAGCTTCAACGAGGCGCTGCAGACATATGCAGCAGACATTGAGCGGCTCGTGCAGCTGTGCTACCCGTCCTTCGGCGCTGAGGATCTCGAGAGGATGAAGATTGAGGCGTTTATTGAAGGTCTTCATGATCCGGAGACACTTCGCAGTGCGTTGATGATGGGCAAGCCGACCTTTAGGGAGACGGTGACCAGCGCGATTTCATATGAGGCGACATGGATTGGGAGCACTCGGTATGCACCTGCAAGGATACGCCAGATCCAGCCAGACAACGAAATTACGATCCAGGCCATAAGCTCTGAGCCACCGGACAGGCCACGGGTGGTCGCCTCTAAAGTTGTTTGCTGGGTATGTGGCAAGCAGGGCCACATATCACGAGACTGCCGCCAACGGAAGAGGCGTTCCCGTTCTCGATCGCAGTCGCCTGAAGCGAGGAATGCTGACAATCGAGGCTCAGCCAACAAGCGCAGGGCTGAGGACGAGGAGCCGTTAAACTAAACCGGGTCAGCCCAAAGGGGCGTGAGCTGATCCCCACAATCTGCCGCCCCACCATCCTTGTCTCACAGCTGAAACGACAGCCCAGCAGCTTGACAGTTGAAGGAAGGATAGATGGAAAGTTGTTCGTGTTGACACTGGATACTGGAGCGTCATATTCGATCATAAAAAGGAAGCTCCTGAAGAACTGGGAACCGCTGCATGGCATACAGCTGCGACTGGCGAGCGCGCGCCGGTGAGAGGGAAAGTTACAAAAACGATTGCTATCGGCACCAGCAGCCTGGAACATGAGTTCATCGTCACGGATATAATGGATGACGTGATTATCGGCGTGGATTTCATGATTAGGCACGGTTTTACGCTGGACGTGAAGGAAAATGTGCTGAGATATGCCAACGTTGAATTCCCGCTGCACACCGACTATGAGCGAAGCGTGGCGGTAAGGAAGGTCGTATCGTGTCAACACAGGAGGATACCAGCGAATTCTGAGGCGATTGTGTGGGCAAAGGTGGACGAGGACGATGGGACGAGTCGGCTGTGGGTTGTAGAAGCACCGAAACAAGGACACGACAACATCATCATCGGACGTACATTAGTGGAACCTAAAAATGGCAGAATACCAGTCAGAATACTGAACCCCCTGAATGCACCCAGATATGTCGGGAAAGATGAGGTAATTGGCGAGTGTAAGGAAGCTGCAGCAGTGGTCAATTGCAAGAGTAGCCCGCCTGGAGGTAATAAGAGCGGTTTTAACATGGACGCCATACCGCAGGAGAACCAGTGGAGCAGCGAGTTGACGGCTAAGCAGAAACAGAAGGCGAGGTCACTCCTGCAGCACTATGGGTCAATATTTGCTGCAGAAGCAGGCGGAAGAACAGCCATAGTGAAGCACAACATCGACACCGGAAGTGCAAAACCGATTCGCCAACCACCAAGACGAGTTCCTCTGGCCAAGAAGGAGGAGGTCACAAATTTGATCGAGAACATGCAGAAAGACAAGGTCATGGAGCCTTCTTCGGGCCCCTGGTGCTCGCCGGTCGTGCTAGTCAAGAAAAAAGATGGCAGTACCCGGTTTTGTGTGGACTATCGGAAGCTCAATGATGTGACCAAGAAGGACAGTTATCCACTACCTCGGATCGATGACACCCTGGACACACTGTCAGGCACGCAGTGGTTCTCCACACTCGACTTACGCAGCGGCTATTGGCAGGTGGAGCTTGCAGACAAGGACAAGGATAAAACGGCTTTTAGTGTTGGCGACGGTTTATGGCAGTTCACCGTCATGCCGTTTGGACTCTGCAACGCACCCGCAACAATCGAGCGGCTAATGGAACGTGTGCTGAAAGGGCTGCATTGGCGGACGTGTCTGGTATACCTCGACGACATAATCGTGATGGGTAAATACTTCGACGACCACCTGGAAAAGCTGAAGGAGGTATTTGAGCGAATACAGAAAGCCGGGCTTAAACTCAACCCAAAGAAGTGCTCGCTGTTTCAAAAAGAGGTCAAATATCTGGGTCACACGGTTTCCGCTCGCGGAGTACATACGGACGAAGGCAAGATCACGGCGGTGAAGGAGTGGCCCCGACCACGCAATCTACAACCGCAGTTTCCTGGGCCTGTGCACATACTACCGCCGACTTGTTCCGGGATTTGCGAACATAGCCAGCAGCTTGCTCAAACTGACGAAAAAGAGCCAAGCTTTCGAGTGGAACGAGGAGCAGGAACAGGCTTTTGCACGTCTGAAGGAAAAACTGGGGAGATGTTTGTGCTGGATACAGATGCAAGCGGGAATAGTATTGGCGGTGTGCTCACAGATAATAGACGGCCAGGAACAAGTGATAGCGTACTACAGTAGGGTTTTATCGAAACCGGAACGCAATTACTGTGTGACCCGGAGAGAACTGCTGGCGGTATTGGACTGCGTGAAATACTTCCACAAATATCTGTATGTGCAAAGGTTTCGCCTGCGCACAGATCATGCGGCATTGAGATGGCTCCTGAGCTTTAAGGATCCTGAAGGGCAATTGGCGCGGTGGATCGAGCGACTGCAGAGCTACGACTACACGATAGAGCATCGCAAGGGCAGTAGCCATGGAAATGCCGATGCCTAGGTCACGCCATCCGAGCCAAGTCGAATGCAGGCAGTGCTAGCGAGCCGAGAGCAAACAGCAGATAGTGGACGTCCGGTTGGTAAGCGTTATGCCAGAGGAAGAGTGGACTGCGGAGAGGCTACGAAAAGACCAGCGTGAGGATGCGGATCTTGCAAAAATCGTTGAAAACAAGGAGCAAGGCGCACGTCCAGACTGGCAGGAAATGGCCGGTGAAAGCCCGATCGCTAAGGCTTACTGGGCACAGTGGAAAAGTCTGCGGCTGAAAGAAGGATGCCTGTACCGCGAGTGGGAGAGCGCGGATGGTCGGACCAGTAACTCCCTAATGGTAGTGCCGAAATGCAGAATCAACGAGGTCATTGAGGCATACCATAACGAATCCAGTGGAGGGCACCTGGGCATCACCAAAACCGTCGCCAAAATAAAAAGACGATTCTACTGGGTAGGATGTCAAGAGTCTGTAGCCGAGTGGATTAAGAGCTGCGACCGATGTTCAGCCGCGAAAGGGCCGACAAGAAAATCTCGAGGGCGCATGCAGCAGTACAACGTGGGAGCGCCCTTCGAGCAACAAATATGTGCTGGTTGTAATGGATTACTTCAGCAAATGGCCCGAAGTATACCCTATTCCTAACCAGGAGGCCACTACGATCTCGGAAAAGCTGGTAAACAACTGGTCGCCAGGTTCGGAGTTCCGTTGGAGTTGCACTCAGATCAAGGCCGGAATTTCGAGTCTGCGGTATTCAAGGAAGTGTGTGGGCTGCTGGGGATAAAGAAAACGCGTACCACTCCTTTGCACCCACAGTCCGACGGCATGGCGGAACGCTTTAACCGGACACTGGAGGAATACCTGCGGAAAGTGGTAGGCAGGAATCAAAAGGATTGGGACACGCATATCCCCCTGTTCCTGATGGCGTATAGGTCAGCCCCGCACGACACGACATCACTCACTCCAGCCCGAGCAGTGTTCGGCACAGAGTTGCGGTTACCCGCTGACTTGAAGTTCGGGGTAGTCAGCACGACGGGAGGCGCTAAGACGGACTACGCGGTCAAAAAGCGGGCGGAAATGGAGGAAATTCACCAGTTTATAAGGAGCCGCACCAAACTGGTCAGCGATAAGGCGAAAGCCAGATACGATCTACGGGCCAACTCAGCAGGGTTCCAAGATGGCGATTTGGTAATGCTCTACAACCCGCAGCGGAGGAAAGGTTTGTCTCCAAAACTTCAAGCGTCATGGGAAGGACCGTACGAAGTCGTGACTAGGATTAACGACGTGGTATACCAGATTCAACGTTGCAGCAATAGAGGCGCTAAGCTGAAGGTAGTCCATTTGGAGCGTCTGGCGCCTCATCACAGCGGAGCCTCGGCACTTGTTCGGGACGAACAAGTCTAAGTGGTGGGCAGTGTAACGATGAGACAGTCCGTCGCTGTGCAAAGCAACCCTTTTTGCACTTGTAGGTGTTTTTCCACTATGTGGAAGTTTTAGCACTTTAAGGGCCGTTTTCTCATCTTCCCGTTAACTTTAAAGTTCACTTTAACGGGCCGATAAACGCATTTTCGTTTTCTCATCTGCCCGTTAAGCTATCCTCCCGATACAATTTAGCGGGAGGATTGAGTGCCTGTTAAACTTTAAAGTGGAAGTGGTGCCAAGTACATGCATATGTTTGTTTACAAACAGAAAACAGCTGATAATGAAATTACAATTTGAAATGAAATTTGAATTTGAGATCTTTCGGTATGGAAAATAGGCGTGTTTCTTAAATGCATGCACTGGAAGACGCTTTTGAAGGTACGGAGTCGCAAAATGCGGCAAATATAACATACTAGTAGGGCCCTGCGGTTTCGCACGCAAGCTTGAAGTCAATGGGCCAAATAAATCAAGTTTCTTCATACTACACTCTATGGGCCATGCCACGCCTCTTTTATGTAATGCCCAATAAATTCCTCCGGTCGAAGGGGTTGACCCGGTTTCATTTATATGCGACTTTCAGTTCCAAAGTTAGGCGGAAAATGTCAGTCGCAAAAAATATACCGCGTCCCTTGTCAACGCCCTTAAAATTTTGCCAGTAGTGACTCATCTATGGGACGATGGTATACAAAACTTCAAAGCTTTGCAACTTATTTTTCCGAAGGTATTCCACATTAAAAATTTGGGTTCTATGGGCGGTGCCATGCCCCTCGTCCAATACCCACTCTACTCTGCTTGTCGAAGGGCACGTCGAAATCGTAAGTATGTGCCAAATATCTTGATGTGTGATTTTCAGTTCTAAAGTTATTGAAAACAATAGGGTCGCTTAAAAGTGCCACGCCCCTTGTCAAACGCACATACAATTTAACCACTTGAACGACACGTCTAAGCCATGACGCTATATCAAATTTCAATGCTGGCCGACATATAATTCCGAAGATATTTCATATTAAAAACTTCAGTTGTATGGGCAGTGGCAGGCCCCTCGTCCGATACCCACCCCATTCCCCATGTCGAAGAGCACATCTAAATCGTAAGTTTGTGTCAAATCTCTTTGATGTGTGATTTGTTGTTCCAAAGTTATTCAAAACATTTGATTTGCTTAAAAAGTGCCACGCCCCTTGTCCAACGCTCACAAAGTTTTTCCAGTGAAACGGCACATCTAAACGGTGGCCCCGCACCAAATTTTGATGCTGCCCGATTTCTCCTTCCGAAGATATTCCATATTGAAAATTTAAGTTGTATGGGTGGTGCCACGCCCCTTGTCAAAAACCCACCCCATTCCCCCTATCGAATCGCTAAATCTTTTGACACCCATGTTGCTGTGACAAATATATCATGGTTGATTTGTTATTATAGTGATCGTGGTGAAAAAGGCGTAATAGGTAGGCGTGGTCAATATTATATATCCTGTGTTAATATCAATGAAACACGGAATCTTTTGATATTAATAATGATTTACCGACATGTACCGTAGCTTCGTTTTGTTAGTTTAGTGGGCACGGAAAGTGGGCGTGGCCGATTATATTATAGCCTATGTTTGCCGCAATGACACGCTGAATCGTTTAATACCCATATTGCTGTGACAAATATACTATGGCTGATTTGTTATTATAGTGGGCGTGGCGAAAAGGCATATCAGATGGGCTTGGTCAATCTGAAATATCCTATATTAACATGAATGAAACACGGAATCATTTGGTATTAATACTGATTTACCGACATGTACCGCCGAAGCTTTGTTCTGTTAGTTTAGAGGGCACGGAAAGTGGACCTGGCCGATTATATTATAGCCTATGTTTGCCGCAATGACACGCTGAATCGTTTGATACCCATATTGCTACCACAAATATACCATGGCTGATTTGTTATTATAGTGGGCATGGTAAAAAGACATATCAGGTGGGCGTGGTCAATCTTATAAATCCTATGTCAACACCAATGAAACACGGAATCATTTGGTATTAATACTGATTTACCAACATGTACCGTAGCTTCGTTTTGTTAGTTTAGTGGGCACGGAAAGTGGGCGTGGCCGATTATGTTATAGCCTATGTTTGTCGCAATGATACGCTGAATCGTTTGATACCCATATTGCCTTACAAAAGCATACCATAGATGAGTTTTGTTACCATAGTGGGCGTAAGAAGGGGGCGTGGTCATTCTCATATAGCCTATGTACCATTCCCACAGATACAAAAATGTTTGGTGCTTATTTCATCTAAATCGGTTCAGTGGTTTTTGCCTGATTGTGGCTCAAAAAACGTCACACTTGCTTTTATATAATAGTAGGTATAGATAGATAACAGCCAATTGGACTATTTCACCGCTTTGCACTGCTGACATGTCCAATCGCTGCTGCGCCGCCACCTCTGCGATACGTCTCGCTCTTCTGCGCTGCAAGTTCCAGCTTGGACTTACGCTTCAAGCTGTCAAACTTGTCCCTCAACGATTTCCAACGTCGGGACACGCCCCATTTGGCAGTAAAAGCATCAACAAGATTTTGCCAGGCAAAATTTTTATTTTTTTCCTTCAAAAATAATTATAATTTTTCACAAACAGCTGATTGCGCCGCCAAGTGCTGCCCATCGTAGGCAGTGTTGCCAAAAAATCAGACTTGTTAAATTTATATTTATCAGGAAGATTAGAAAACGAAAATATTTAGCGGGCACTTTAAAGTGACCTTTACCTAAAGTTCACTTTAGGTAAAGGTCACTTTAACGGGAAGATGACAAAACGGCCCTAAGTCTTTTCCACTTTACAAAACTGAATTGTTTTTTCATAGACTTGATAGACTATGCCTTCCGTTTTTAGTTGGGCGCCAGTTAATTTATTTCGAACACTATGTGTTGTTTTGTGTAGAAGTTAATTTATTACGAACACTATGTGTTGTTTTCTATAGATTTATTTTTCTACTATGTGGAATTGATGCGCTTTTGTTCACGATACAAACTCTACTGACCTAAAAACTAAAATTTAAACCTACGTCGCTATCCCGAAGTTGTTGACGTTGTTGAAGGCTCCGTTGACGTTGTTGTTGTCACCGCTTTTGTGCTGTCGCTGCACAAGTCGATCGTGGGAATGACAAACGGTCTCGTCTTAAGTTCAGGTTACAGTTTGCCAGACCGATCGTCAGCGATTTTGGTGGGAATTACGCGCGTGTTGAAGCGCTGGCATTAATTTGCCGTCCGGCCCTGAAGCCTTATTTACATCGAGATTTTCAAGCACTCTTTTAACTACCCGTGTGTTCTGGCATGGAGCAAGAGACGTTATTGACTACGAGTAGTGGTTGATCGCTGGGGGCAGAGAGAAATTATCAACAAATTAGCTTTATCAACCGAATGGGTGATGATTTGATCATTGTTAAAAAGAGTTGGAATTGAAGACGATGTTTGGTTTTCCACCCTCTTAACAAATGACCAAAAGTTACTACTTACTACCACGCTGGCATTGAAGAACTTTTTTCCTTTGGCGCTATTCGTGCCTGTTTACTATTTCTAGCCTGTTTACGCAGCTACTCAGTGGCGACATTTTTATTTGCCTGCCATGCTAAAGTTTTCTCTTAGGACCTTCATGTCTCATTAAACCAGATATTGTCCTAAGGCTTAAGCATATTTTCTTATTGGGTATGAAGGACCTCATTCCTAATATTACTATTTCTTCAACCATTTTGGCTGCGGCATTTGTGTTTTTATCTAGAAAACACAATTTCAAATTGAAGTGGACGAAAAATTCATTAAGTCCACTCTATATTAGGCTTTTCGGGGCTAAGGGCGAAGCATTGCGGATAGAAGAGTATGAAAAAGGCTCCAAAAAGGTAAAAATTTCCGAGTTTCCATAAGGTGCGTGCATTTCAACATCATATTTTTCATGCTGTGAAGTGAGAAGAAGGTCTAGAGTTTTGAGAGCTTGCCCCTCAACGCAAGGGATATGCGTTGGTTCATGCACTATTTATTTATTCAAATTTGCATTAAGACTTATTGACTAAGAGATAACATTAGAAATAGTAATGGTAATTATAAAGAAGATCGTAATTTAATGAAGACGTCGCACAGTGTCGCGAGTCCATAGTAGCGAGGGACAAAAATAGAAGGAATAGTCGTACGACAATAAAATTTTGTAGGTATGATTTTGTTATGAAGAAAAGTTAATATGCCAAAAATTACTTTAATCGCCCCACGGACTCGCCCACCTCCCATACAAACCGAATACTAAGTTGACAGTATCTCGGAAACTATAAAATATATATTGATGAAATTTGGTACAGCAACTCATATCAATATAAAGATATATTCTATTGTTTTAATCAACCTACAAACAAACAGGTGGAAATCTTCTTAGACACGCTTGAACCCGTGTTCAACCGCGTGCCGGATTTTTACCGGCTAAAACCAACCCCCTTTATATCGCCAGCCCGTTCATCCCCGCGGAACTGCCGCTAAGCATTGCATCGCAGGGCGGGCAACTGACCCTATTGGTCTGGCTCGGGGCTATTGCGTGGGATTTGAGCCCTACGCTCTTGCTCTTGCCGTCGCTGTGCTGTCATTATGATTGCAGCGAACTTACAGACTGCTTCCCACTTCTCTGCGCATTGAAGCATTTGTGGTACTAGGTTTTGCACATTTATTGGCGTGTCAAGGGCGCGTTCCAGCAACTCTCAAACTGTACAGTCCGCAGTTTCTTCATGGCCGAACCGGCACAGGTATGCCCTGAAGCAGCCGTGACCTGTAAGCAATTGTGCGAGGTAATGGGTTACCTCACCATGCTTCCGGAGCAGCCAGTCTTCCACCCTAGGTATGAGCCGGCGCGTCCACCTTCCCTTCTGCGCAGTATTCCACCGTTGTTGCCATTCGCTGATGCTCTGCTGCCTCTGGTGGCCATCTCCTGGGCCGCTTGCTTTTGTGTGCGCCTCGCGTGCCAGGATATCCACTGGAACCATTCCCGCGATAACACATGCTGCTTCGTATGATGTGGTACGAAAGGTGCAGCATACTCTCATGGCGCAGAGCCTGTACACAGACTCTAGCTTCCTCCTATAGGCTTTTATAGCCATAGCCGGAGCCCAGATTTGCGCTCCGTACAGCATTGTTGAGGTTGCCACTTTTGACAGCAACAATCTCGTTAGCTGTCTTGGTCCTCCCACGTTTGGCATGAGCCTTGATAGCGCAACCATCGCCTTTGCTGCTGCGTGCTGGAGGTGCTGCTTAAATGTTAGCCTGGTATCTAGAATGACACCCAGGTATCGGATCGCACCACTTGAAACGATTGTGTGGCCGCCTACGCACACTTTTGCTGTTTCCAGCTTTTCCCTGCTAGATATAAGCAGTACTTCTGTTTTCTGCTCCGCTAGCTGGAGTCCAGCTTCGCCTAGCCAGTGCTGTACTTTCGAGACTGTATCATTGCAGATCGTCTCAATGTCCTCTATATGTTTGCCAGTCACGACTATAACTATATCGTCCGCAAATCCTATTATTTTGGCTGCTCTATGTATGTCTAGCTCTAACACGCCATCATACATAATATTCCAGAGCATGGGGCCTAGCACCGACCCCTGTGGAACGCCACCGGTAACGATATGCGTCTTCTCACCTACATCTGTACAGTAGACAAGACGCCGATGCTTAAAATAGCTGGTTATAGTCTGCACCAAATATTCCGGTACACTTTTTTTCCGAAGAGCTGATAATATTTGGCTCCAGTTTGCGGAGTTAAACGCATTTTTTACATCTAGCGTCACTAAGCAGCAATACTCCTTACTGCCACCCTTCCATCGCTTGCCGCTAATTGCGTTTCGTGCTATTTCAGCTACCACTCCGATGGCGTCTTTTGTTGACCTGGCCTTCCTGAAACCATATTGGTGTTTAGAAAGTCCGCCTGCTGCCTCAATAGCTGCCTCCAATCTGTTGGCAGTAACCCGCTCTAGTATTTTGCCCGCTGTATCTAGTAAGCAGATCGGGCGATACGCAGACGGATCTTCGGGGGGCTTGCCACCCTTCGGCAATAGCACTAACCATTGGACCTTCCACAAGTCCGGGAAGGTCCGTCCAAGAAGGCATGCATTGTATGCGTCTACAAATAAATTTGGGTGTAGCCTGATAGCTGCCTTAAGCGCAGCATTTGGGATGCCATCGCAGCCGGGATCTTTCCGGTCACCTATTCTATTGCAAGCCGCAACAACTTCCTCCACGGTTACCTGCTGAATGCTGTCACAATCTTTTCCTGCCGCACCGTCCATATCTAACAATGGCCGCTGGCTAGGAAATAGACAGTTGACTATCCTGGCCAAAAACGGCGCCGAAACTGGAGGTGGTGGGCAGAATGAAGAAAGTTTCTTCATCACCACCTGATATGCCTTTCCCCACGGATTTTCCTCAACACTGCTTAGGAGATCTTTGAAGCTCTTCCTCTTACTCTCCTTTATAGCAATTTTCAGGCTCTTACGTGCCTTCCGAAAAACTGCTTGAAAGTTGAGCCTACTATTGTCATCACTGGCCCGCTGGTATTGCCGTCTGGCTCGGTTACACTTTGCTCGCAGGTCGGCAATGCCAGGGTTCCACCAGTAGACGGGCGTGCGGTGCGTTGTACTGCTCAGCCTCCGCATCGATGCATCACATGCTCCTGTGACCCGCCGCATCAGCTGTTCGACCTTCTCTGTCGCTGAGCCTTCCAGCGGCGAGCCTCTCCAGCGTCAACTGAAACAGATCCTTGTCAAACGTACTATGCCTCCAGCGGTGCAACTGTTTCCTGCGGGCCCCCTTTGGGCGGGCGCGATTGTGCAATACACTGCCAATTATCGCCTGGTGGTCGTATATCTGTGCGTATATCTTGGGCTTACCTCCCACGCAGCTGATGGCGCGAGGCCAGAGCTGATAAACGTAATATCTATGCATGAACTTCTGCCATTTTTGCTAAACGTTGGTTGGTTTCCCGATTTTAGCAAGATGACATCGAGCGACGCAAACGCTTCCATAAGAATATTCCCCCTCGCATTTGTCCTGGTTGATCCCCATTCCACAGCCCAAGCATTAAAGTCCCCAGCAATTATTTTGGGGGTTTTGCCTCTCGCATCAGATACAATTTCCTCAATCATATCTGTATATTGAGTTATCGTCATGCTGGGCGGGGCGTAGCAGCTATAACAAAAAATGCCATCAATTTTTGCCCGCACAAAACCTCTGGACACCTTTGCTTGCTCCTCGTAGGGATTTTGCCCACAGACCCAAATTGCCGCCTTCCCCGATTCATCCGACGCCCATACGCCATTACTGCGATGCTCGTACGGTTCGCTTAGATATGCTACATCTGCATCGCATTCCACCACTGTTTGGGCGAGAAGATCCTGCGCCGTTTCATAATGGTTGAGGTTAAGTTGGATGAACCTCATTTTTGTTGCATATTTTTCAACGCTGTCTGATACACCGGGCATTTATAACTGCCAGTGACATGATTTGCGTTCAGCTGGCTTGCAGTGCAGTGCATACATTTTGGCGCCGAAGTGCACCCGCTAATTTTGTGGCCTTTTTCTCCACATTTTATGCACGATTCTGACCAATTATTTTCACTTTTGCAGTGTCTGGCCATGTGCCACAAGCCCAGGCATTTATAGCAGCGGCGCAGTTGGAACTTCTCCCGTATGCGGCACACTACCCAACCAACTCTAATTTTACCTGCTCTTAACACCACATTGGCTGTATTTGTAGGTAGTACAACCTCGGCTATCTGCGTGCCAGCAAAACCCGGTCTCAATGACTTAAGAGCTTCTGCCGTCAGGCCTGCCGCCTCTGAAAATTGTCGTTCCAGCGCTGCCACTACCTCCGCCTTTGTTGTGACTTCATCCAGGTCCTTGATCACAATTGTTGCCGTCTGCGTAAGTGTTTTGACTTCCGCTTCACTCTGCAACAATTTTTCCACCGCCCGCTGCAGATCGCCTGTTGAGGAGCATGTTGCCCTCTTAAGCTCGAAAAGCAGCTCGCCCTTCGCGGTTTTTCTTACGTGGTTCACGCTCTGACCTAGCTCCTTTAGCTCCGGAGCGGCTTTCACTTTTCGCAGCATATCGGCATACGAAGCCTGGCCTGTTGCCTTGACGATCAATGCATCGGGCCGAGCTGATCTTTTTCTCGGCATCCTATTGGCTGGCACTTTGGTCCACGCAGACTTTTTGTGGGCACCATTTTGCAGTACACTACTGCTACTTGGTGCATTTTTTGTTACTTTGGCGGGATCCGTTACACCCGCGCTCAGTTGCTTGCTAGGCTCCACCTCTTTTCTTTTGTGCATTGTGTGCTTGGGACCCACGCTTGCACTCCTGCTATGTTGTTGTTTCTGCCCTTTCTCGCTTTGCTGAGCCAATTGGCCGCTTTGAAAGTCCGGACTTGGCGAACTCACTCTCGTGCGTTTTTGCACTTGCTGCGGGGACTTCTGCATTTCCTCATCCCTGTTATTCGCCCTGGCCACTCCCGCTTAATGCGATTGTTTGTGTTGCTTTTGAAAGCACAACCGCCTTGCTGCTGTTTCTGCACTCCCATGCACGTTTTTGCAGCCCAGTCAATGAGACCAACACGATCTTCATTTGTTGATTTCTGTGGCGCAGGCTGTCCGCAATGCTGATCAGCTCTTCTATTTTGTTGCCCATTTCTGCAAGAGCAATATCTATTTCTTCTTGCGGGGCTCCGTTACCAGCGCGCTCATTGCCGGTCCCGATCGCTGCCTGCTGCTCAGTGTTTAGCCCAGTGTCGCAGCGTTCTTCACCTTTCTCACCCTCCTGTTTACCAGGGGCTTTGGTTTCCTCGTGTGGGCCAGTTTGCCCTTTGGCCGGTGAACGTAGTGTTTTCCCACTTTTCCTGAAAGGATTAATTTCTTCTCTACTTACCGCTGCACCTTTTGGCGTCGACTTCTCCTTAACCGTTGCCGCCGATCGCGGCGGTTTATTGGCGCTCATAGCCAACCCCCTACGAAGCGTACTTCCTTGTCCGTCTAGTAGCAGCCACGGACCAACGCAAAAAAGCTTTTTGTTTTTACGCTATTGCTTATTATGATATAAGCCGAATTACCGCACGGAGTGTAATTAAGGGTTTGTGCCCTGACTACAAAGAATGGGGAAAAATTAATTTAGCCGACACACTAACCCCCCAACCAGAACTACTACACGATCTCAGCTAGCAATTGACCGTAGATGTGCGCACTATGCCAGCATAAGCACCATGCTTGCATAGTGTGCCGATAGAGGCACACCACAGCCAAATAGGCAACACTGAGCAGACACAGAAAGGAAGACCAGGAAGAGATCA
Source organism: Melieria omissa (assembly GCA_963971225.1). NCBI lineage: Eukaryota > Metazoa > Arthropoda > Insecta > Diptera > Ulidiidae > Melieria > Melieria omissa. The sequence goes on along the minus strand of OZ020269.1, from coordinate 47,309,795 downwards.
AAGAGATAACGATAGCACTTTGGAAACACACTCTGTGCGCTTATCAGTGATGATAACCGAACAAGAGTCGCCGCGGTATGAAAAACAACACTGATAGTAGGTAACACTAACACCGAACAGCTGCAAAAGGTAAACAGCTGATTTTCGCGCGCGAAAAGAAAACAAAAGAATTTTTGTTATTGTTTTTATTTATTGTTTTGCCTTTCAAGGCTAAATTGGCTGCAGCCGTCGAAACAATTTCGATTCGCTACACCAAGGTGTCCCGGGTAACGATCACTATACGAAATACCGACACGCTACACCTTCGCACAGATTTTCTTGGGCTTGTCACACTTATTAAAGCCCTACAACCACTTCACGAATGAATAAATTAGGAGCTCGAAAATGTACGTCTTCTCACGTCTTTTCACCACTCTTCTGAATATCTGTGTATACTTATGCGCACCTAAGTAATTTCAAACCCAAATAGAAAATAATACCTTTTATTAAATTCAGTAAAGCATATATTTTTATTAAAAATTACAATTTGTTATCTGTACTACTAGGACAATCGATTTCCGATGGTGAATTATTCAAATTAAACCCTCTACATCTAATTTTTACAAAATTTTAAATACATTTTTAAATTGCATTATATCAGAGTTTCGGTTTTCATGTTTTACTTTAATTTTCCTATTAACTGCTATAGTTGATTCTGAAGATATTCACAAGTTTTTCTTCTTTTGAAAAGTTGCCTTGATTCGATGGCAAGCCACCCAGTATTTCCGAAGCCTTCCATCGAATCTACCTTTTTTATGTAATTTTTCGCAATCAATTGGTGTTTGCATATTATTACAAACAAAAATTTATAGCTCAAGCGATGCGCAGCAGTGGTCGCTATATTTTCCTGCCCACCATGCTGCAGAAAGGACTCTATTTTTGACTGCATACGTCACTGAAAATGTTGAATTTCTTAAAAACGTGCAAGTTTGTGCAGCTAAAGCCCATGGTTTCTATTAATACATACTTTCAGCTACATCGCACTGTAAAATCTCGAAGTAGGAAGAAGTAGTTTTTTTTAAAAGCTTATCTAAAGTTTGATGACCTTGTACTTTTATTCTTACGAATTGACTTTTTTCAAGTAACTGTGCAAGTAATATGGAAATCAAAACAAAGGAGGCAAAGCTTCCAAAGAGTTGCAAAAATAGTATATTTATAGAATATGTTTACTTAACATAAGGTTCCATGGAAAATTTTTCGTCAAAAGTCCTCGAAATTACATTCAAAAAATTCCAATAATTTCTACCCAAGTCACCAACCTTCACAAAGTGCAAGTTTGGTGGCCTGCCATCGGTATATAAATTGATATTTTTGAAATCCGTTTTCACATTTTATTAAATTGGGGTATTTACTTCAGTACTACAAACTTATTTTTCTACATTTACGACATTAATTTTTTGATTTTTGTCCCTACTCGCGACACTGGGCTGCGTGTCAAACAACAATACCACACTAGACCTGATAAAGTCCTTGCCCGAGTTCAGAGGCGAAGCAACAGCATACCCAGCATGGCGGGAGGCGGCTCATTTCGCCATGAACTATTACCCTGAGGGCTCCAAAAATTTCATAGCCATGGGTATCCTTAGAAACAAGATTTCAGGATCGGCAAACGCAACTCTATCATCATTAATTTTAAGGCTATTATAGCCCGCCTGGACCAGCGTTATTCTGACAAAAGACCTTCATTATAAATAAAAATATTATGAGCCATAGCAGCAATGAAGCAGTAGTGACAGCTCTTAATGATCGAGCCAGGGAAGATGCCCTACGAGTTTTTATATCGAGATTGCGTAGGCCACTCTGTGATATTCTTTTCTCTGCTAGGCGAGCAGACTTGCCTTCAGCTTTGGCCACGGCCCAGGAACTCGAAACAAACCATAGGCGGTACGATTTTGTTTGAACATTTGCAACCGGCGATTTAATTAAATCGGTTCCACTACAACAGCGTGCCTTAGCCCAGACTCATGAACATAGTAGTAACACTCACCCATCTTTCATGTTTAAAAACCATACAATTACGACAGAAATAACGGAAACAACAACACGAAAACCCCAATGGACGTTGGTACCGGGGACATCTATATTCAGACGCTGTGGGCTGTGCCCACACAAATGACACGGCTAACCCACCGCAGCCCCTACAGCAGCAACACCATCCTAATGCCCCTATTCCTAAACGTACGCACGATCATTTAGAATCCTCTAGACGAACTCTTATGCCTCAGATCAAAAACACAGAGCAACAAAATCGACATTATTTTTTTTTCTGAAATCAAACCATACTTTTCTAAAGGATTTTTGGACGCTGATCACAACTGCGTACTTAGTTTTTTGATTGTTTGAGCGGCTTAAGAAATATTGATGGTTTTCCTCGGAGGGCGTTTCCCATGTTTTTTGACCATTATACGTATGCAGCTTCTACAAACCTGAAGTCTAAAATGCCATTTTTTAACATAGATTAACAATACTCTAACTATGTATTTCAAATTTAAAACATTAAAATCGGTTCAAATTTGCAAGAGTTATTCATTTGCAAAGTCAAATTTTCAGTTACTTTGCAAGATTGCGAATACACAAAAGAATTTTTCTTACAAAAAATATATATTGTCATATAGTGAAAGAAGAATGTTGGGGCTTTCAATTAAAAAAGAAATTTTTGAAATACGATGTTTGTAATAGAGTATGTGTACAAATATGTAAGTTCTCCATTGATAAATTCAGCAACAAAAGCAAGGATTTACTTTTGAGCTATAATATCGGAGCACACTTTTCGGCAGCAGTATGAAAATGCTCACATTCATCAAATGCCCTTGATTAATAAAATTTTCAGCTTTGATTTTGATTTTTTTTGCGCCCTAAAAGTATGTCGCAGTGAAATATGGAAAAACAGCAAGTAGTTTGCTAAGTGTGTGTGGTTGACAACAACCAAAATTTTTCCGAGTTCTAGTAAACCTTTTCTAAAGGATTTTTGGACGCTGATCACAACTGCGTACTTAGTTTTTTGCTTGTTTGAGCGGTTTGTAAGTTATTGGTGGTTTTTGCTAGGAGGTGTTTTCCACTTTTTTCATCTTTAAATTTGTATTGCATTTATAATATGTTGAAAAACACGATAATTTTTTTATGACACAATAACGAATCCTTAAGCTATAATTTTGACCATGGTCGATTTCGATTGGTCAAGGGTTAACATGGCTATGGCCCTTCAAAGTTCAATTTTCGCGAGTTTTTCATAAAAATTCATTTAAAATCGGTGTTGCCATTTTCAACTAGGAGTTACTGTGCAATGTATAGTGTAAGGTTGTAAGTTAAACTTATAGAACAAATTTTTTTATTGTATGTGTCATTCTCGGCCTATGCTCATTAGAGTGTAAATGCGACTTCATCTTCTGAACACGTGTTTGTATAGAAATCTCCTAATGCTTTTCGCGTCATTGACGAAAGTAGCTAAAGTATTTTCGCAAACGTCAATATTTGGCTTTTCAAGGGCGTTAACAAAATTTGAATTGGTTCATTACTGTAGGAGCTATTCTAAAAAGAGTTGCATCACACAAGTAAAAATTTCAACCACACACACTTAGCAAACTACTTGCTGTTTTTCCATATTTCAGTGCGACATATTTTTAGGGCGCAAAAAAATCGAAATCAAAGCTGAAAATTTTATGAATTAAGGGCATTTGATGAATGTGAGCATTTTCATACCGCTGCCTAAAATTGTGCAAAAGTAAATCCTTGCTTTTGTTGCAGAATTTATCAATGGAGAACTTACATATTTGTACACATACTCTATTACAAACATCGTATTTCAAAAATTTCTTTTTTAATTTAAAGCCCCAACATTCTTCTTTCACTATATGACAATATATATTTTTTGTAAGAAAAATTCTTTTGTGTATTCGCAATCTTGCAAAGTAACTGAAAATTTGACTTTGCAAATGAATAATTCTTGCAAATTTGAACCGATTTTAACGTTTTAAATTATAAATCCATAGTTAGAGTATTGTTAATCTATGTTAAAAAAAATGACATTTTGGACTTCAGGTTTGTAGGAGCTGCACAGGTATAATGGTCAAAAAACATGGAAAACACCCCTCGAGGAAAACCAAACCAATCAATATTTCCTAAGCCGCTCAAACAATCAAAAAACTAAGTACGCAGTTGTGATCAGCGTCCAAAAATCCTTTAGAAAAGTGTGGTTTGATTTCAGAAAAAAAAAATAATGTCGATTTTGTTGCTCTGTGATATCTGCCATTTCTTCGAGGAATCACACCGATAAGAAAACCATTCACATTGAAATCTATCAACGGCACTAATTCCGTAACCCAAAGCTGCCTGATTAATATTCTGAACCATACAACAAAATTTTGTTTACTCCCATACCTAAGTACGTTTGATGGTATAGTGGGATATGATTTTCTATAGATAAATAAATAAAATAAAAATGGCCCTTTTGCAAATGTTGCCGAAATTTAATTTCCACCGAGCGCTTAAATGCATTTAAGGGCTCTGTAAAGCTTGACAACTGTCAAGCGTTTCCACCGAAACTGAGTTAACTCCAACAGCTTGTTTTTGTTTACATTTTCATTTGGACAAATCAAATTCTACATATATTTCTGGGCAGCCACAGCTGTACGCATCGCCGCCATCTCCTTGTATACGTATGTGTAGTTTCTTGCAGCCTCTCTAGTACATGAAAACCACTCTGCTTTCCTTCTCAACAGTCTAGGAATGTCTGCGTTTTCATATTTGTGAAAATTTATCAATTTATTTCTTTTTTATCAATTTATTTATCATTTGTCAATGTCTATTTCATTTGTGAAAGTTTTCGGCTGTTTGATATCAGAGCTGTCTGAATTTTTAATGTCAAGATTTCAAATTCAAAGATGTCAAAATTTCCTTTTTTTATTTGCTATTTCAGCATTTATTATTTACAAATAATAGAAGTATTCACTTCGTTTATGACAGACGATTTGTATTTATGCTGAAAATGCCGGTAAAAGTAGTTCTTTTGGGAAAAAATTAACCACACCGAACGCAATTCAAATCCCTTCCCTCGTTTGTGTTCGTACGGCTCTTGCAGCGCCTGAAAGCATGCTATCAAAATTTGTACATTTGTGAGTATTGCTCCCGCTTTTAACATAACATTTTCTGTTAGACGTCTGTAAATGGCAAAACTGAGTTAATACAGTTTTGAAAGTTAGTTTACGCACTTTGATACAAAAACAATTGTATGGGAATTTGAGCATTTAAATGCGATGTTACATACATACATTTAAGCGTTAAATGCATTTAAGGCCCGGTGGAAATAGGCTATAAGAACATAAAACTGATAGTATCAGATAATGAGAAGACTTTTCAATCTAACATTATTGGTGTTTTACTAAGAGATCAGTTTTCCGGTAAACAATTTTTTTACCACCTATGCATAGTAAAAGCAACGGATAGGTCGAAAGATTCCATTCGACATTGTTGGAAATAGCTCGTTGTGTCAAAAAACAGGACATTGCAGTCATTACAGAATTGTTCCTACTGGCAACATTCAAGTACAACAACAGTATCCACTCGGTCACTGGAATGAGACCAACTGACATAATTCATAACTACACGGAGGGTGATCTGAGGGCTATTAAAGAAAAACTAATAGTAGCCCAGGAAAAGACAAAAGAACGGCATAACAAATCAGCTGACCATAGAACTTACCAACCCGGGGACATTGTGTTTATTCAGAAAAACAAACGTATAGGGAACAAGCTTGACAGGGTTTTTGTAGAGATTACAGTACAAAACGACTTAGAAACGGCTGTACAAATAGGTGGGAAGCTAGTTGACAAAGATAACTTTAGTTAAATTCTTTTTGGGCTCCGCTTTAAAGTTTGATTATGAATTACTTTTGACTAAAGAAAATATGTTATCCAAAACTCAGAAGAGCGACGGCCGCGCAAACGGATTTAAAATAAAAGAAGCACACGTTTTGGTCGGTTTTTTGTGTAATGTTTTATTGGAAGGTAATGTGTAATCTTTGTTGAAAAATGTATGTAATTGTTAGGTTTTATGTGGGCCGAGGTTTGTTGATGTTGATTTGCTGGAGTTCGTACCATAATACAAATATAGAAGGTAGAACCGCTGTAATTTGTTTTGACACTAAACGTGTTTATTGACGTTTCTCGTATTTGTCAATAGCTTGGGTCGTGATGCCACTTCGTTGTAATACTAAATTAGGGCTATTTAAGGTTCTAAGGATTTTTAGATCTTTTTTAAAATAAACACGAAATAGACATTTCAATGTGACTAGTACATTTTGTTTAGTAATATTATGAACTGTTAGACAATCAACAACGCAATAAATAATACAAAGGTAAATTATTATGTAATTGTTTTTTTTTAATTTCTTATTAATATTAATTTTTTTTGTGTTTTCAAATTGCTGTTTAAAAACCGTATCCTAAAAAATTTCGGCCTAAAAAGAAACGTTTCGCAACACGTTGCTCTAAAACCGTGCAATTTTGACTGTTAGTTAATAACTGTTCCATGTAGTTTGGTGTTTCCACCAAACTTTCACCGTTAATGTTGGTGAAAATGGTATTTAAAATTTGTAAAATTTGCAGGAATTCCGAAGTTGGCTTCGGAACCCACCAAGCAAAATGTGAGAAATAGGCAACTATTGTCAGTGCCAACAAATTTACCGATTAATTGGCACGACGACAAATTACAAAAACACTTTGTTTTCTAGTACTTTGAAATATCGAATTGAACTATGTTTTGTATTTCAGTGAGAGTGATCGTAATTGAATAATTTTTATTCATTCGTCAACGGTTGATTCAAGCCTAAAACATCAAACACCAAAACTATAAGTATGATGAGTTCATTGTGGAAAATATACATATGGAACTAATACATATTCACATTTTGTGAATCTAAACTCAAAAACCTAAACAAAATACATTTCAATTTTGTTGACGTAAGAAAATGTTCAAGGGATTTTCTAACAGTACGGTAGCACATTTTCAAAGAAGAACGTAAAAAACAGGTTTAGTGTCAGATGTGCAACATGGCGGCTGAGAAGAAGCAACGGCTCTACCTTCTATTTTTGTATCATGGTTCGTACATCGAGTGTCCGTCGGTCGCGCAAGCTCCCTTCGGGATGGCCAGGGTTGCCATCCCTACATAAAAACACATAAATGGACAACATAATACAATAATACGAGGGCGGGTCAATAAGTCCATGACTTTTTGAATTTCCCGCCTCTTAATTGAAATGGCAACACTGCTCCCGTCAACAGTCATCTGTCAGTTGACTCTTGTCAAAAATTGAACAAGCTGCGACATTAGTTTGTTTTTGACAGCCGTTAATATCAGACTACCGCGTTGACTGAGAAGAAAATGGAAAAAAGTGAATTTCGTGTGCTCATTAAGCAAATCTCTTTCCGCCGAGCCATTTCTTCAAGTTTGGGAACAAGAAATAGTCACTTGGGGCTAGATTGGGTGAATAGGCGGGATGAGGGAGCAATTCGTAGCCCAATTCATGGATTTTTGCTATGGAAACTGCACATGAGCACACGAAATTCACTTTTTTCCATTTTCTTCTCAGTCAACGCGGTAGTCTGATATTAACGGCTGTCAAAAACAAACTAAATGTCGCAGCTTGTTCAATGTTTGACAAGAGTCAACTGACAGATGACTGTTGACGGGAGCAGTGTTGCCATTTCAATTAAGAGGCGGGAAATTCAAAAAGTCACGGACTTATTGACCCGCCCTCGTACTGACATTTCTAAGAGCCGCGCGGCCGGCAGTGTTTAGCGATTTAAACATTCTGAGGCCGGACGCACTCGTGCATTGATGTGACCCCCCGGAGCTCCAGTAGGGCTTGTATGGCTCGGGTTGGAAGGGTCCGAACTCGGTGTCCGCGCAACTTGCTAGACTGGAGCCTTTGCTCAGATGTCCGTTGCCTGTAGCTGCTGCCGCGTTGGTGATGTTGATTCGCATGTGGACGTGATGCGATGTCAGAGCGAGGCGAGCGAGTCCGTCTAAAGTCCTGCGGTCGTCGTTTATGGCTTGTTGCTACTTGGGGATGAATGTTTCGCGGGTGTTGTGCTTCCGCTGCGGTGTGTCCAGACTGCCTAGATTTAGACATGGGGCGAGGGGCTTTTCCTTAACCGTTGTGCTAAGGGACTGCACAGGACATCTTACGTCACCGTCTTCGCGAGGTGACGTAAGATGACTCATCTTGAGAACTCCGGTTTTTTTCGAAAAGGATGAGCTGTTGTGTGATGGACTCCGAGGCAGAGTCGTGAAAGTTGTTGAGATGGTGTCTCTTTGCCGATTTGGGGTGATGTCAGAAGAGAAGTGGAGCATAGAATGATGCTGCTTCTGACATTGCGAACAAGTGTGTTTACTTGTGCAATCCCGCTTCAAGCAAGTGTGGGACAGACAGTTTGTGCACAAGTTGTGGGCTCGTACTGCCTTTGCTCGATCATAAACAGATAACTTTTTGAATTTCGAACATAGTTTGAGCGCATGAGACGCACTGCAAACCGGACAGAGGAAAGTCCATCTGCTCTCAGCTAAGTTTTGAGCTCTGTTATGTTCCCGGTTTTGAGAGAGAAAACACGGACTTGGTCGGCCTCATAAGGTTAAGTCTTTCCACGACCTCTTGTCTGCTGGCCAAATAGGTGTTCATTTGTCCCCACTCAAATTAACAAACAACAAAACAAAATCACTCAAATTAATAAATACAAAAATAACCAAGAAAATTGCGGAACTTGGAAAAAGTGTGTTCAAACAAACCGCGATAAACATATGACACAGTTGTCAATACTGAACTGCGTTATCGACACCCAACGAAATAGCGCTGCCACATAGATAGTTTTTCGTACCAACATGAACGATTTGAAAACCCCGCCACCGGGTGGCGGATCCAAAGAACAAATTCAAAATCTCGAAGCTTACAACACTGAGCTATTAGAAAAAATTCAAAATTTAGAAAAGATCTGCTCTTCATTAAAAAATGAATTATCAGCACTCAAAGGTCAGAATGCACAAATGAAATCAATTGAAATTTGTAACAACCCTAAAATTATTGATAAAGTGACAATTTATGAGACTGATGAGGAAGATCTAGCCAAAGAGACGGACTGGATTCTTAAGAAGAAAAGGCCATCCAAAACCCGAAAGGCTGAGTCCTCTCCGGAAGTGTCCGCTCAAAGCAAACCCTTATTGCCCACAGTCAGAGCGGAAGTGAATGCGGTTAAAATACCTCGACCACCTCCAATAATAGTGAATGGTGCTTGCGATTTCAAAAAATTGCACGCCCAGCTTATCTCAACCATAAAAAATAAGTTCTTTGTGAAAATAATAAGCAACAGCTCATACAGAATAATAACTTTTGACTCTGCCGATTATCGGTCTGTTACAAAATTGCTATCCCATGAAAATATCCCTTGGTTCAGCTATGAGGATAAACAAACCCGGCCAATTCGGGTAATAGTGAAAAATTTGCATCATACGTGTGACCAAGAATCCATTATAAATGATTTAAAACAACAAGGTCTAAAAGCAATCAGTGCCATTAATAAACTTAAATGGAAATCTAAGGAACCGCGTGATATGTTTGTTCTAACTTTCGATCCATCTGAAGATGTGAAAAAAGTTCACGAAATTAAAAATATTTTAAATACAATTGTGAAAATAGAACCAATAAAATCATCCAATTTGATTCCCCAATGCAAAAGATGCCAATCTTTTGGGCACACTAAAAACTTTTGCGGAAAACCGCCCCGTTGCGTCAAATGCACTGGCAAACACATGTCGTCAGAGTGCACAAAACGAAATTAAAAATATTTTAAATACAATTGTGAAAATAGAACCAATAAAATCATCCAATTTGATTCCCCAATGCAAAAGATGCCAATCTTTTGGGCACACTAAAAACTTTTGCGGAAAACCGCCCCGTTGCGTCAAATGCACTGGCAAACACATGTCGTCAGAGTGCACAAAACCAGTGTCTGATAAACCCAAATGTTGTAACTGTGGCGAGCCCCACCCCGCAAACTATCGTGGCTGTATAATTGCAAAAGAACTACAAAAAATCAGATTGAAGAAAACAGTTTCATCGACCAAATCGGATTTATCGGCTCGCGATACTAACAAACTTGCCGCGTCAAAAAATGTCCCCTCTACAATTGGACCATCTAAAAGTACTAGTACAGTTAGCTATGCTCATATAGTGAAAGGTGCTGCTCGCAACGCCGCTCCACAAGTCCCTGATGCGTTGTCATTAATACTGACAAAACTGGAGCACCAGGAAAAGTTATTCCAAGCCTTCGAGCAACGTTTTATAGCCTTGGAGCACAATATGAATTTCATAGACTATGACTAAATGCCTTAAGCTTCTTTTATGGAATGCCAACGGTCTAACAAAACACAAAAATGAGCTAGAAGTCGTGCTGAATTACGAAAACATTGATGTTGCTCTGATTGCTGAAACTCATCTTACTAAGCAATCGTATGTCGCATTCAAAAACTACCGACTTTACCATACTATACATCCCGACAACTGTGCAAGAGGAGGAAGTGCAGTTATAGTCAAAAATTGTATTAAACACCACTTGGATCATCAAGTCAGTACAAACGAGTTTCAAACTACTTCCGTTTCCGTTGAAACCTTCAAACAGCCGCTAATTCTAACGGCGTTATACAGCCCACCTAGGCATCAGTTGAAATGTGAGGATTACTTGTCTCTCCTTAATGCATTTCAAGGTCGTTTTATAATTGGCGGCGACTTTAATGCAAAACATACGTCTTGGGGTTCTAGACTCATTACAACAAAAGGAAGAGAATTGTTTAAAGCCATGCAGCGTTTAGGTTGCAATTCAATTTCAACTGGCAAACCTACGTACTGGCCGTCAGATACAAGCAAAGTCCCAGACTTAATCGACTTCTTCGTATACAAAAACATTCCTGCATCTCATTTAACCATCACCGAAAGCTATGACCTAAATTCAGACCATTCTCCGGTGCAGCTGGTAATTTCGGACAGTCCTGTATTTAACCAGAACTCCTCACGCTTATCGAACACCTTTACCGATTGGGAACACTTCTTCATGCAATTGAAAACTGTCAAGTTTGAAGTTGTTGAAACCAGGGATCAAGTTGAGGACGCTGTACTTTATTTCACACAGCAAATACAAAAGGCGGCGTGGAGTAGTACGCCCTCACCAAGACAATCAGCTCATAAGAAAAAATACCCACCCTTCATAAAGAATTTAATAGCGAAAAAACGTAAACTGCGGCGGCGATGGCAGCAGAATAGAGCACCAGCAATGAAAACAAAGTTAAACAGAGCCAATAAAGAACTGCATGCAGCAATAAAGTCATTTAAAAATGATGCATTTAATAAATTTCTTTTGGGCCTTTCAGCAGATAAGTACACAGATTACTCACTGTGGAAAGCAGCCAAATCATTTAATAGGCCAATGCAACACTCCGCTCCGCTCAAAAACAATGAGATGAAGTGGGCCAAAACGAGCGAGCAAAAGGCAAATCTGTTTGCGGAGCACCTTGAAAAGACGTTCACCCCAAATGATGGAAATGACGAAGCCGAAGCAGCTGAAACTTGGATTGAGTGTAATAGCGACATTACTCCAGTTACTCCCGAAGAAGTCAATGGACAAATATATAAACTGAAATTAAAAAAAGCGCCTGGTTTTGACTTAATAACGAGCGAAATTCTCCGTAATCTTCCTGACAACTGCATCAATTACCTGACAAACTTAATTAATATGTGCTTCAGCTTGAGATACGTTCCTATAATCTGGAAATTCGCCAAAGTAATCATGATACCAAAACCTGGAAAATTACATACTGAGGTAGCATTATACAGACCAATCTCTCTATTGCCAATACTGTCTAAGCTGTTTGAAAAATTACTATTATCACGTTTGATGCCAATCATTGAAACGAAGAGATTGATTCCTGGTCACCAGTTCGGCTTTAGGAAAAAGCACTCAACACTAGACCCACTTCACAGAGTTATAAAAACTATCGTAGCCGCAATGGAAGGGAAAAAAGTATGCTCCGCCGTTTTTCTTGACGTATCACAGGCTTTAGATAAGGTGTGGCACGCAGGACTGTTGCTGAAGTTGGGACCACTACTTCCAAAAGCTTACTGCGAAATACTGTCGTCCTACCTTGACGACAGATATTTCAGCGTTAGGTGTGAGAATGCCCACTCGCCGCTGAAGCAAATCAAAGCAGGCGTACCGCAGGGGAGCATCCTAGGACCGCTATTATACCTCTTATACACATACGACCTGCCAGCATCCAACCAACAAGTAACTGCAACGTTTGCAGATGATACTGCTTTGCTTGCAGTCGATAGCACTATCGTCGGCGCGAATGCCACACTTCAAATAGCAGTCAACCATATAGCTACTTGGGCTAACAAATGGCGTATTAAGCTAAACCAGACTAAATCAGTGCATACAGTTTTTAGTCTTAAAAATGTACCTTACAAACCAATCTCAATCAATGGTTCATTAATTCCATATGCAAACGAAGCCAAATATTTGGGTATGACACTCGATACGAAACTACGCTGGAAAGTGCATGTCAAGAAGAAACGCGAAGAACTGGACTTGAAACTGATAAAACTGCACTACCTTATGAGCAGGCAATCTAATCTGTCGCTGCACAACAAGCTGGTGTTGTACAAACAGTCACTGAAGCCGATCTGGACTTATGGCATCCAATTCTGGGGATGTGCGAGCGCAACATGTATTGCTCCAATACAACGCTTTCAAAATAAAGTGCTACGTTGCATCGTAAAGGCACCGTACTACATTCGAAATGGCGATCTTCACCGTGATCTTGGCATGCCCACTGTAACCGAAGTTGCAGAGAAATTTGCCACTGCTCACAAACAACGTTTAAAAACGCATGTCAATGCTGCAGCTTCCAGTCTACTTGAGGAAAGTGCGCAGCGTAGACGGCTAAAACGCACAACGGTGGCAGACCTGATGAATTGCTAGTAGCAGATATTTTATCTTTGCTTTTTTCTTAAACTTAATAATTGTTAAATTAAAATTGCTTGTTAGTATAAATTGTTGTATATACTAGTTGCATTAAAACGTTTCTGTTATGTCTTCATGAATCGTTAATAAAAAAAAAAAAAATTTGTTCCCAGGTTGAAAGATCTTTCCGAGAACTAAGGGACTGTTCCCACAATTGTTTATTGCATTTTGAAGACTTTGCAGCGCTTCACTCTCTTCAACAGCTACTTGAGAGAGACTCAAGAGCGTGTTAACCTGTTTATCAACCAGAATGCTCCGATTTTCGCATCGTGACTTCAGCGCATTCCATGCCAATTCGAAGTTAGAATCCCTCAATGGATACTGCCTAACGATGGCACCAGCCTTTCCGGTCGTTTTATATCGGAGGTGATATAACTTTTGAGCAGAGGTGAGTTTCGGGTGGTTAATATTGTTACGAATGCTAGTTCTAGTTGGCTAGTACGTTTCACTGGATTGTGCAATTTGAAAATGAAACAACTTTAATTATTCCAACGCAGCCAATTAAAAACCAACAGTCACTTTATTATTCACAGTTTTACACTTTACTGTTCGTACACTTAAGTATTTGCTTAATTACTCCGTGTGGCAACTTCACTTGTCAAAACCAGACTGACTCGCTGCGCCGCACCAGGCTGCCTTTTATACCCGTCCGGCCATCGCGCAGATCGTTCTCGCACATCCCCGAGTAGACTAAAGGTTTCCCTAATGATCGCGACCATCGTTGCCAGATTGGAATAAAAGTTATTATCGCGGCCGTCGTTGCCACATTGAATTAAAGCACGGCGCGAAGCGGCAGGGTTGCTTTGCACAGCGACAGACTGTCTTATCGTTACAATATAAACCGCCGAAAACATGTCGCGGAAGGACGGCCACTCTTCATACCCACCGGAGAAGATTTCGGTGTCGCAAGGAGGGACATTCAGGCAAATAGAATTACTTGCTTGCTCTGTTGCAGAAGGGAAGGGGATTTCTGCTGGACGAGTGGTTTCAGCGAGAGGAGGTTGCTGAGCGTACATGAGGTCCGAAAGCTGGGCCATGTTTTCGTACACCCGTTCTCGGCACAGTTCCAGTTTGAAGCGATCAACTTGAAAGTTTTAGGCAGGTCGTCATCGGGCAGTGGCGGATCCAGGGGGTCCCCGAAATATTTGGATAGACTATAAAACTACATAAAAATTAAGAGGCATTTTATAAATAACAAAGAACTAAGGGAGAGGGCTGGGGTGTGAACCGGGTTTTGTTTTTTGGCTCTAACTTTTCACAGAATAAAGATATTGAAAAATCGAAGCTACCGTTGGAAAGGCAAATATAAAGCGCAAATTTGTTATGAAGACAGATTACCGTTTTGATTAACATTTAACTCTCTACGTCCAATTTTCTAAGGACGTGATTTGTCGCTTTTCCAAAAAAGTTGCTGGGTTGTGAACCATCTGGCAAATCGCAATTAAAGTCGGACAATACGAAGAAAACACCCATAATTTTGAAATAAGTTGAAAATGTATTTAATCAGGAAGGCTCAAGAGGTGAAAAAAGGTTATAATGACGCCACTTGGGCCAAAAAATCGCAATGAATGCAAGTGCTCAATTTTTTTTTTTTTTTCATTCTAATCGGTGTCGCACTGTTTGCATGTGAAATACGAGCGCGTTCTCGCATTGGCCCACTTCAAGTGAACTCACCGAAATCGAGTGAAATTACATAAAAATACTTTATTTTAATAAATCCGGCGATATTTGACTGTCCTAATGCAAATGCAATTCGAAAACCAGGTGGTTCATAACCCAGCCCCCACAGTGGTTCACAGCCCAACCACGAAAATTTTAAAATAACGATACTTCCAATCATAATTCGACATAAACAATTATTGTATCGTAAAATAGAATCAAAACACTAAATAAACATGTATTACACTGACCTTTTTGCAATAAGCTCAGTCACTTGGTTAGCACTTTAAAAAAAGCAAACAAGTTTTCGCAGTCGATTTTCAAACACGATGTCTGTAGCTGCCACAAGCAATGCGTGTTTACACTTCGGTGTAATCACAAAAGCAGAGTAATATCAAAAGACAAACTTGAGAGTTGAAAGATTGGCGATGTGTCAATTAGGGAAAGAAAAAACAGTAATGGTTCACAACCCAGCCTGGTTCACATCCCAGCCCTCTCCCTTACTTTTTAAAACCCCTCCGAAATATTTTTCTGAATCCGCGCCTGTCATCGGGGGTGATGCCGACTTGCGAAAAGCTGTCTTTAGGTCCCCATAATAACTCTTCGACAGGAACAGAAGAGAATTTGGAACAAAAGTGGACCAAATTGTCCACTTCAAAATTAAAAATGTTCTTGGAGAGAACATGACTCTGTTCGAAAAATTTTTGGATTGGCATTTCGAAATGAAGGATCATTTAATAGTGAAAAAATAAATTGATGATTGATGGATATATGAGTCGAGGAAAAACAAAAAAGAAAAGAATTCCAAGGATATTTGAATTGACAACAAATATTGCGCTAAACCGACTAGAAATGTCGGAAACTGGAGCACATTCACGAAAAGTGCACGAAATTTTTCGAAGTGTATCACCTCAGAGGGGTTTTTAGTGAACACACGATAGAAATTTGTGATAGAATGAAAATGTAATGAAAACGAAGCAGTTTCTTCAAAGGAATTGGAGACAACAAGCTTATAATTATTTTTGTTAAAGGTGTTAAGAAAATATAATTTTCTACTGAATTTTCTACACAACTTATTTTTTTCACTCCAGTGCACTACATAAAGAGGTTCATGTAGTGCCACTGTAAGTATGTCGAACTGCACTGAGAGGTCAGCGACACGATTTACATATGTACATATGGGAAAATGTACACATGTAAGGTGTGTTCCGACTACCAGTGCGACTAACACCGAGCTGGTTGTTTCTGTATATAGGTATATACAGGGTAGGGATCCAACCGCTCGTTTTGAAAAATGAAAGAAATCAACTTACAGCCAAAGCTCCCACGTAGCGCTCGCTGCTGCCGTGTATGCCGCTACTCCCACGCTGCTGACCGTTGATCTGCTATTCTGCTTGTGGTTGCTGTTGTTTCAAATTTCGTTTGGTGCTCCGTATGTGGTTGTTGTTAGTGATTGTGCGACTGCGTATATACTTGTTTGTACTTTTCGTTTGCGCGTTTGGGACTGTATGTGATTGTAATTTTTGTTTTGTTTTTATGATTGTAATTTTTATTGTCTTTCACTGTGCGATTTGCTGTGGTTTTGTTTATGCACTTGCACTGATTGTTTTCCCTATTTTTGCGTTTGCTAATGTCTTCAATTTTTTTTGTATTCCTTGTTCACCTGGAGCATAGGGCGTCAACAAGACTCTTCCATCGTACACGATTCTGGGCTGTTGTTTTTGCGCCGTCCCATGTGATATTGGCATCGGCTAGCTCGCGTAGGGTCGACCTTCTCCAGGTGTTTTTTGGTCGACCGCGACTTCTACTTCCTTGCGGGTTCCAGTCCAGTGCCATTCTCGTGATGCTGTTGGGAGGTTTCCTTAGTGTATGACCTATCCATTTCCATTTTCTGCGTTTTATTTGCCTCAGAATAGGTTCCTCCTTTGTAGTCTTCCACAGCGCGTCATTGCTAATTGTCGTGGGCCAGAATATCCTGCAGATGATTCGCAGGCATTTGTTGACGAAAGATTGTAGCCTCTGGGTGATGGCATTCGAGACTAGCCATGTTTCGCTTCCGTACAACAATGTCGACTTCACACATGCATTGAATATTCATAGCTTCGTGCGTATGGAGATTTGCGAGCTTACCCATACTGAATGCAGCCGTCCGAACGCTGCCCTGGCTTTACTCAGTCTGCAGTTGGCATCTTCTTCCGCTCCGCCGTCCGCCTTGATTGTGCAGCCGAGGTAGCAGAAGCTGTCGACGAACTCCACGGCACAGCCGTCAATCATTATAAGGTTTGTGCTGCTATGATTGACTCTCATGGCCTTGGTCTTGGCGATGTTGACCTCCAAACCGACGGTGCGTGCCAGCGCGACCAGGCAGTCGGCTTTTGATTGCATTTTGATTGTCGGAGAATTTGTGCGAGAGGAGGCAGATGTCATCAGCGAAGTCCAAGTCCTCGAGATGCATGGTGAGGTCCATACGATGCCTCGTTGGTGCAGGGTGAGTTTGCTCATGACGTCGTCTAGTACGATGGCGAAGAGGAGAGGCGACAGGGGGCAGCCTTGCCTGACTCCTGCGTTGGTGGTGAAAGGGTCACTGATGTTGCCGTTATGTAGTACTGCCAGTTCGGAGCTCTCGTACAATGCTCTGATGAGCCGAATTAGTTTCTGGCGAACCCCCTTTCTACTCAATGCTAACCAAATTGCGCTTCTTTTTATTGTGTCGAATGCTTTCTTGAAGTCGATGAACAACATGTACAGCGGGGAGCACCACTCAACTGATTGCTCTACTATGATGCGGAGTGTGTTAGCTTGGTCAACACAGCTCCGATGAGGGCGAAAGCCAGCTTGCTCATCTCTTAGGGAGTTCTCGACACATTGTAGACTTCCTTGTATAATTGTGGCTATTATCTTGTAGATGGTGTTGAGTAGGGTTATTCCTCTCCAGTTGCCGCAGTCCCGCAAGTTGCCCTTCTTAGGCAGCTTTACAATGATGCCTTTTGTCCATGACGGAAGCAGCTTCTCCCTGTCCCAGGCAGTAGAAATGTGAGGATGGATGATTTCAGCTGATATTTGGGGGTCGGCAAGCATTAGCTCTGGTTGTATGCCGTCTACACCGGCAGCGTTGTTTAGCTTCAGCTTTTTTAATGCATCCCTAATCTCCGCTATGCTAGGGCAGGTTGTTGCTATTTTGTTGTTGGTTTTAGTGCTGCCCACTTCGCAGCTGCCCTCATCGTTTGAAGCGATGTTGCTGACTGATTCGAAGTGTTCTTTCCATCTACGAACTTGGCCATCATTGCACGTTAGTACTGCACCACTCAGATCCCTAATTGGCTGGTTTCTATTACTTGGTTGGTTGGTTAGGCGCCCAACTAAGCGATGCAGCTGTCTCATATTGTTGGCTCCTGCTGCCGCTCCGGTATCACTGGCGAGGTTTTCCATGAACTTTCTCTTATCATTTCTGGCCGATTTCTTGACTAGCTTTGCGCCTTCTTTGTAGGCTGGCCTCACAGCATCGTCATTGATAAGTTGCCTTTCGAGTTCATTTCTGCGCTGGATGATACCCCAAGTAGTGTCTGAGATCCAAGGGTTGGAGCCTGTAGGCTTTACTGTGCCAAGTTTTTCCTGTGCGACTTGCCTCAACGTGGCATTTGTAGCCTCCCAATCGGTGTTACTTTGATTTGTGAGCAACTTCCTGAGAAAGGCGCTGGCCAGTTTCTTTATGGTGACTTCATTGCGCAATAGTTGTACATTTAAGCGCTTATATCTGCGTTGCGTGTCAGTTTTATTTCTAAATTTCATGATGTTGGTGGTGAGTGGTGATGAGTTCATGGTCGCTATCTATGTCAGCTCCCCGTCTGTTCCTGACATCAATTAGCGAACCCCTCCACTTCCGGCTCACGCAAATGTGGTCTATTTAATTGCGTGTAGCGCCACTAGGAGAAGTCCAAGTGTATTTATGGATTTCTTTGTGGGGTAAAATAACTAGCTGGAACGTCTGACACAGCTCAATGAGCCTGTCACCATTGTTGTTTCGTGTGCCGCAGCCGTGAACCCCCATAATCTGCTTGAGACCGGAGTTGTTGTTCCCGATTTTCGCATTGAAGTCACCTATCAGGAAGGTAATATCGCCTCTACGGATGGTGCTGAGCGTTGTCGTTAACTGCATGTAGAACTCATCTTTGATAGCACAGTAAGCGTCTTCCGTTGACGCATAGCATTGCACGATGGTGATGTGCCGGTGAACATTGCTGCAGAATCGGGCCAGGATTATGCGGTCTGAAATAGGCTTCCAGGAATGCAAGGTGTTCCGCATGTCCTTGGAAATTATTAGACCTACCCCGCTTTCCCCTCTGATTTCTTTTCGACTGTGCAACACAATGTTGCCATACGCTGACGCACTTTCTCCACTGCCGTTCCATCTTATTTCGCTCACGCCGCGAATGTTGATGTTATAGGTCGCCATCTGCACTTCGAGTTGAGCTTGTCTGGATGCTTCCCTGAGAGTTCTAACGTTCCACTGCGCGATCCTTGTCCGGGTACTTGTGCCAAATGTCGTCAACTTAGGGGTGATTGTGTATCCGAGGCTTTGTCTTGTGTTGGTTACGTTAACCGGTTGTGTTGTTCTGCCAGGGTAGGTGATTGGCCTGCCGCAGGTAGTCCTAAGTGATATTCTGCCATCTAACGCCGCTTAGGAACGTCGCCTCCGGTTTTGTTTCGAGCTACGCTCGTAGCGCCATCAGTTGTGTAAGGAGCTTAACAGCAGGATGGATGGGGACCTCGCTAGATCAATTAATGGTGCGCTGTTTTCGCAGTTGTCCGCTTCCCCTTCGCAGATGTCGCTGACGCACCGTGTCTAACTGTATTTTTGATTTTTCTTTTGCGTGGAGGTGAATGGAATAGGAATAATTGGGTTGGGAATCAATGAACTTCGATATGTTGCAGGGTTAGAAAAATTTTAGAGAACAGGAAAAATTGGAAAAGTGCGCGGACCGTGCACACGGCGGGAGTTGAACCCACGACCTCTGGGATGACAGGCTGCTATGTCTTCAATATTTATTGCTTAATTAATGTTGTTAGAGGCGCCAGTGTTATATCCAGCTCGAAGGACCATGTTCGAAACTTAGAAGAGCGACGGCCGCGCAAACGGATTTAAAATAAAAGAAGCACACGTTTTGGTTGGTTTTTTGTGTAATGTTTTATTGGAAGGTAATGTATGTATAGGGATCGGAATTATATGCAAGTGCATATTTTTTGGAGCATCGGATTTGAACGGGACCAAGACAGAATAAATAATTTTTTTTATTATCAGGTGTACAACGGCTTCCGCCGTTTTTTTCCAAAATTAAAAGCTTTATTGCGAAAAAGTGCTTACAGATGTATTATTCAAAGTATTGTCCGTCGCTAGCGACAACTTTCTCCCATCTTTCCGGCAATTTTCGGATCCCGGCTCGAAAAAAGGAGTCCTCTTTTGACGCTATCCATGAAGCAATCCATTTTTCCAATTCTTCGAAGGATTGAAAATGTTGATCTGCCAGGCCGTGTGCCATCGAACGGAATAGGTGGAAGTCAGAAGGGGCGACATCTGGGGAATACGGCGGGTGGGGCAAGACTTCCCATTTCAGCGTTTCCAGGTACTTTTTGACCACTTTTGCGACGTGAGGCCGAGCATTGTCGTGTTGGAGGATGACTCACCATTTTCACTCACCACGAAATCACCATTTTTAAAACGTTGAAACCACTCCCGACACGTTCTTTCACTCAGAGCAGCATCACCGTAAGTTTCTGAGAGCATTCGATGCGCTTCAGCTGCATTTTTTTTCGAATTGTAACAGAAAAGTAAAACTTCCCGCAAATGGCGAGAATTGGGCACATAAACGGACATTTTCGAGCGTGAATAATACGAAAACAAGAACAACTGTCACTGAAACGGCGATGACAATTCGTTAGGCACTGTCCACACTCACTTTAAAGGCATTACCATCTATGTATTTCAACAAGCCTCAGCCGGTACAGCCACCTATCGGAAAACGGCGGAAGCAAAGTTGTACACCTGATAATTGACTGGCTCGACAGCCCGCTTACGCGAGACTAAGGCCTAGCTTCCCGCAGCCACCCGAGTTGTGCGCGTGAATTTGTACGCGGGTGGAAGGGACCTACAGTTTTTTGCCGATTCCGAACGGCTGGTTGGGAGCTTTTTCATAGGCAATTTTTACTCTCAGAGGTTTGCCATTTCCAGCTGAGAGGACAGCCACCGAAAGAGAAAACGAGTTTCCCGTTATTTTTTTTAGGTGTTATGCACCTAATGCACCCATGCAGTATTCGAACTTGCGTCGCTCTGCATTCGACTCGCTGGACCGCTCACTAACCAACTGAGCCACGGCGGCTGCCCATTCAACAGGCCCATTAATTCATGCTTTTTCACAGTTTCTCCATACAAACTTTTAACCCTTGGTTTACTACGTTAAATGTGGATTTTTACAAAAGTAAAAAATATGTGTTAAATTATTTTTGATTTTGAATGTTTTCTGTTATTTTTAAGTCAATCGGTTCATGTTTTTTCGTAGTCTTTCCGTTTACGAACCTTAACCCTTGGTTGACCCTGTTAAGTTTTGATTTTCGAAAAATTGAAAAATACGTGTTGAATTATTTTTTATTTGAAGTATTTTCACTAAATTTGAAATCAATAAGTTCATTAAAATGCGTTTCTTCATACAACACCTTAACCCATGTTTTGCCCTTTTAGACCCCAAATTTCCAAAAATCATTTTTGAACGAAGGTTCATTTTTTAAAATGTACCTACACTACATGTTTGTAGCTTCAGCTGTTCGTCCTGGATGGAGTGCAAATGTTTTGCATATATTCTGCATATCGCTCCTTCGCTGCAAGAACGTCATAACTCTAAACTGCATTATTCCGAGTAAATTCAATTCTAAAGTTTACCATTACAGGCATTTCAAGGTATCAAAAAATGTTTCATGTCGTCTTATGAGCAAAGTATTGAATATATTGCAAAGTGGTTTTGACAGATAAAAGATTATATGCAGATACACACAGGGTTGCCATAAACTAAAAAAAAAATTGTTTTGAGTTATGACGTTCTTGCAGCGAAGGAGCGATATATTTTGCATATTTCGTGCATATTTGGTGTGCATATAAATCCTATACCTAGTAATGTGTAATCTTTGTTGAAAAATGTATGTAATTGTTAGGTTTTATGTGGGTCGAGGTTTGTTGATGTTGATTTGCCGGAGCTCGTACATCGAATGTCCGCCGGTCGCGCAAGCTCCCTTCGAGATGGCCAGGGTTGCCATCCCTACATATAAACACATAAATGGACAACATAATACAATAATATTGACATTTCTAAGAGCCGCGCGGCCGGCAGTGTTTAGCGATCTTAACATATTGTAACGATGAGTCACTCTGTGCTGGCTATGCATGAATGCTTTTCCAAGCATACTTTTAGGCATGCATTTTGGAGTACGGCAAACTTGCTATAATTGCAATATGGCGAGGATGGTTCGCGAAAGGTGATGAGCTGTGCTAGAACAATCGAGATAGAGAGTACAACTGGAATGTGCAAGAAACTTCGGCGCGATAAGAAAACTAGTATAAAAGCAGCAGTGTGCAGCGCAGAGAGTCGAGTTTTAGTTGAATAAGCAAAGTGGTAACAAGTGTAGATACAAGCAAAGTTTAAATAAAGTGATTGTTGGTTTTTTGACTGCGTTTGCGCTGAATAATTGAAGTGGTTTTATTTTCAAACACAATCCAGATTCGAACTTGAAAAGGTAATTTTCGTAACATTTGGTGTCAGAAGTGGGATTGTAATAATAATAATATAATAATAATTGACTGGCACGACAGCCCGCTTACGCGAGACTAAGGCCTAGCTTCCCGCAACCACCCGTGTTGTGCGTGTGAATTTGTACGCGGGTGGAAGGGACCTACAGTTTTTTGCCGGTTCCGAACGGCAGGTTGGGAGCTTTTTAATAGGCAATTTTTACTCTCAGAGGTTTGCCATTTCCAGCTGAGAGGACAGCCACCGAAAGAGAAAACGAGTGTTACTACATGCAGTATTCGAACTTGCGTCGTTCTGCATTCGACTCGTTGTCCAACGCACTAACCAACTGAGCCACGGCGGCTGCTGGAATCCCGGGATTTAATCCCAACAACAATTTTCCCGAATTGCATAAATACTTGTTTATAATATATTTACCATAAAAATGGACACAGTTTAATCACATTTGGGGTAGTTTTAAGATTTTTTATCTTGAATTTAATCACATTTTATTTAGCTTACAAGTTTTTTATTTAAGTTAAACTTAAGTGTGATAACATTTTGTTTTATCCTAAAATAACACTTAAACATAATTATTGATTTGCAACAGATGTATCATAAAGTGCATATATATGCATATTTAACACGTTCGCGGACAGTAAACATTTCAGTGAGCTTCAAAAATAGACAGTCAATTTTTGTGGAAACTAGTAGGACTATCTGAAATCTGATTACACATATATTGTTGCAGTTGTCAGATTATCGTATTTTACCCGTTATACACATTGAATGATATTATTATTATTATTATTTACAAAAATGTCAGTTTATTCAAAATTTTAATGCTATAGCATTCACGTCATTTTGCATCACTATCAAAATGACTGCTATAGCATTCACGTCAGCGAACGTGTTAAAAAATAGTTAATTTGTTTATACTTTTAGTTTTTTTTCTTCGATTATTTCGATAAACAAGGTAAAGCGTTTTGATTAACTAAAAACTGAGATCTTAAAAATTCTGAGGCTTTAAGTGTTTTGTCCTCTAATCTAGAGCGAAATTTATTGCAAATAAACCCTGTTGAAGAGAAACATCTTTCAGATTCAACACTTGTTGGTTTAATGCTTAGTAAATAATTATAAGCCTTAAAAAAGGTCAATTTCTTTTATCAAAGTCTCGGATAAGGAATTGGGTTTTTGTGCTTTTAAATTTATTTCATTTGAACTGTGAAGCATCTTTTGCAATTTCTCTTTCAAAGAGTAATTTTCGCAGTTGGAGACTTCCTCCTCTTCTCTCTCTGCGATTCGACATATTTCTGCTTGTAGCTTACAAAGCAGCTTTAATAGATTAGATGTAATTATAGAAATGCTAGGCATTTCATAACTTTGAGATCCATCGTAAATTGAATTGTGATTTGAAAGAAAAGTTAACAAATTAGAGTACATTGTACGACGCTGTGCTACTCGCTTGTGGAATCTTTTATATAAGTCCTTGCTGAAAATCGAGTTATTCTTTTTAATTTCAGTAAACATGAAATGTAAAGCCACATCCGCTTTAAATAAATTAAAATTAAATAGTGCCTCGACAGTTATCTTAACTGGTTGCAACAGTTTTATTAAATCTCTAACTAAATCAAGCTCTTAATCTGGTGGAGGTTGTAACTTTAAGTCGATGAGTGGTTTTTTATCAGACTTTTCTATTAAAATTAACCTCACTAACATATCAAGGAGACTATTCCAACGGGTCTTACAGTCTAAAATGAGTTTAGCTCAAGCTTATGTTCAGCTTTGACGTAAGTTTGCAAAATATCGTTTTTAATAGGCGACTTACGGTTTTTCAGTTTCATTTAAATGCAATCCCGAAAATACCAGGATTTTCGGGACTGGAAAAAGTCCGGGATCCCGGAATCCCGGGGTTGCGATGCCTAGTATATACCCACCCAATTATTTTGCCGTTGAATATTGTTCATATATACAATATTCAACTGGATCAAAAAAATCCCGCAAAAAGCAGTTCCGCTACTGCCAAGTTATATTTTGCACATTTCCCGTGCACATAAAAATCAGCCGGTAATCCCCATTTTCGCGCTTCTCCGTGTGCGCACATACTGCACATTTTCCCTCCCTTACTTTGTGCAGTGCACAAAAAATCAGCAGCAAACACCCCAGCTGCTGTCTACATTCTGCGCGCCCACTTGTGCACATATTCACGCACTTTTCTTTGAGTTATATTCGCCTAAAATATTTCAACTCTTTTTCTTTGCGCTTGTACACAAGATCAGCAGTAAACAGCCCACCTGCTGTGTACCTTCTGCGCGCCCACTTTGCACATACACCCGCATTTCTCTTTGTGCTATATTTACACGCACTTGGCAGCACGCAATCCCGCTGCTTGGCCCAAGTGCATATACATTAAGGTGGGTCGCGAAAAAAAATTGGTGTTGTCACCACCTAAAAATAAAATTCAGAGTGTTTAATGACTATTTGGAAAATATTGCGATTCTGAGGTAAGCCAATTGTGAGCGGTTTTGCTTCAAAAATACCTCTAATTATCATGTTTTTTGGGTGTAACTTTTTTGTTGTTGGACATTTTCGAATAATTTTTTTGGGTTAGATAAACCTCCTGAAGGCTTACCTCAGAATCGCAATATTTTCCAAATAGTCATTAAACACTCTGAATTTTATTTTTAGGTGGTGACTGAAACGTGATTTTTATTTTGTATGGAGTGCGACCCATCTTAATATACATAAACAATAAAGCACAAAGCTGATACAGTGGGATAAGTTGCTCATTTTCACTGCACATTGAACATTTTCTTTAACTTAGAAAAAATATATATAGGGTTTTCCAACAAGATGTGTTATTTTGGTATTCAAAGAAAAATGTCATTTTTTGAGATAAATGATCGGATGTTTATTTCATAATAAAGAAGAAGGTATGCCGTTAATAATGAAAAACAACATCAGCCAAATGGCCACCACGACCACGCTTACAGGACCATATCCTTTTCATGAAATTTTCCATAACCAAATCGCAAAGTGGCTGCCCTATGACCTCAATAGCCTCACGAATTCTATCTTTGAGGTCTTGAATCGACACTGGGCTGTTGGCGTACACCTTATCTTTCACGTGGCCCCAAAGGAAAAAGTCGCAAGGTGTTAAATCACAAGATCTCGGTGGCCAATTGTGATCACCTCTTCCAGAGATAACACGGTCCGGAAACTTTTCCCGTAAAAGAGCAATGGTTTCGTTGCTTGCACGTAGCGCCGTCTGTTGATCCAACCTCATTTTCGTAAAAGTAAGGTCCAATGACCCCGCCGGAGCATAAACCGCACCAAACAGTCACACGTTGAGGATGGAGAGGCTTCTCAACAATAACTCTTGGGTTTTCCGAGCCCCAGATGCGACAATTTTGCTTGTTGACGTATCCACCGAGGCGGAAATGGGCTTCATCAGTCAAGATGATTTTTCGATGGAATTGCGGATCATTTTCATGCATTTCAAGGACCCAAGGATATATAGGTTGGGAGAAAGGATGTTGGGTGAAGAATTTATGGAATCTTGCCTTGAATCCATCAAGATCATAAGTGCTGGGGAAAACATCTGCAGAGAGACCATTCCACAATCGCGCTGTTCGGGCCAGGAACGAACTTTCTCTGTAGTGCGTAGTGCGCTGGAACATCGTTTCGACGTGGAATGCATGGGCGCCAGTGTTCAAACGGGTTGCCCGGGGGAATACCCGGAG
Source organism: Melieria omissa (assembly GCA_963971225.1). NCBI lineage: Eukaryota > Metazoa > Arthropoda > Insecta > Diptera > Ulidiidae > Melieria > Melieria omissa. Next base: position 47,283,520 of record OZ020269.1, on the reverse strand, counting down.
TGATGGCAGCAAGCTGCTCATCTCCACTGAGCAATTGCCGAAAAAATAACGGTAAAATAAAACCACACATGCCACGTTTCGACGATGTTCCAAGGAGTCAATAGAGCTGGATGCCCTACTGTCCCCTATAAGTTTAATCGCACGGTTTTGCACCGCTTTAAGAAGCCGAGGCATTTGGCTGCTTCTTTCGACACGCCAAAAATATGATCGTTCAAATGAAGATCGTTCTTAATGGACATGCCCAGAACATCAAGAGCTGCCGATTCCGCAATACTCACACCATCCATAACCAGGGATGTGTTGGAATGTGGGGAGACTCGTTTGTGGGATAACAGGCAACATTGGCAATTCCAGAGAACGACGAGGAATCGACAAACCTGGGTTTTCTTCAACACTTTGGGCTACAGCAGCAATATTCTCAATTGTTCTTGAGCGACGTGCACTGGTTTTATTCTTCACATCACTAACTTGTCCCAACAGCTCGAATTTTTCCACCAATTTCTGTATTGCGATCCGACAAGGTGCAACACGACGACCCAAAAATGCTTTAGTTTTTCGAACTGTGACTGCAAGATTTTCACCATTTTTGTAGTGAATTTTAATAATTGCAATGCGTCGTTGAAGCGTGTATCGTTCCATTTTTAGTAATGGCGTAGTTTCTACTTGTCAAATGTCAAAGAATAAAAGCTTCAAAAGGGACAGCTACCGAAATACCGGGTGATTCAAACTAACACCTCTTGTTGGAAACCCCTGTACATACATACACTTGTATACGTGTATGTGTGAAGTGAACAGTTAGCAGAGGGCAGACGTACGTCCTCTCTGCTCCTAACAAATAGCTCCTTTGCGCGTAGCGTAGAGCGTGTCAGTCAAATTTGTTTGAAAGTGCTTAAGTGCGAAAGTATAGTGTCGCGTTGTGCAAAGTGTGTGGGCACTAGCTGGGACACAAACCTCCCTAATCGAATTTTCTATTTTCGGTGGTTCGCTGAGTTTGCAAAATTTTCAGTGAGAACGAATCCACCATACCGATTTGTGCGGAAATCTCGCGCAACATACCTGTTTGTTTATAAACATTAACCAGCTGTCGATCTACAATCAGCTGTTTCCAAAAGTGGACCGCAAGCTGCGTGAAATAAGTGCAGCAGCTGTTTTAAGGCGGCTATTTCACACTGCTCTTGGCTGGTACACCCTGTGGAGTGGCACCCTGTCCACCACGATACGTGGGTGGTGTACGGGTGAGTACAGTGCCTCCCAAACTGCATACTGCTTAACACCTTTCACAGCTCCTGTGGATCGCGTTGACGGCCATTGCGAATATCGCAAGCTGCCATTCGTGCAAAAGCGTCACTGGCCAATCAGAAGGCGCCGGTCACCAGCGCGCTGTAATTGGTGGTACGTGATCATCGTGCTGCTTTTGTAGTCATCCCTGACGGCCATTATCACAAAGAGCCACTAACCAATGAGCGTCGAGCATTTGCCCCAACTGGGGCGATGCAGCCGCGGTGGTGGTAAAACGACCCCGCTTATTGATCCACATGCGCCAAATATCACAGTGGCAGATGATAGTGATGGCGAAATTACAGGAGCGAGAGAGATGGTAATAGACCAATTCAAACGAAGCGCTAAACTCGCACGATCGCCGGTTCGCAGGGAAAAGAAGGCACACTCGCCGACGCCAGGCTATCCAGCTGAAGATAGCGTGGCCGAGGCGGCGAGCACAAGCGCGGGCTCAGGTTTAATGGCATACAACGACCTGGGTGAAAAGATCAGAGAACTGGTGGTAATGATCATCAACAGGCGCACGATCCATCAGCAAATGAGGGATCAGGGTGTGAAGAAGAATTCGCGTGGGCAGACGTGCCCTTTCGTTGCTCCGCGGTTTTTAATGTTTTTTTACGTGTTTACGCGTGTGAAATATATTTATAAATGTTTAGTGTGTCGTGTAATGTCCAACGGTCGCTGCTATCGCATTGTGGCCTACCAAAATCGGGCGGCTAAACTAATAATAAAATTAAATTAAACGCGTTATGCACTTGCAAATGCTAAACTGCAGTGCAAGTGCCGTTACGTTCGATGTCCGCCACTTCGACCTCCGTCCGCGTTGTGTTGTTGCTTTTTTGCTTTTCAAATCAGCATCATATGCCCACACATCTTTGATGTTATCTTTCAAAATTAAAATTGTGGTATTTGTCGCTGATAGACCTTTAGTTTGAGATAAGCCCAACAATTATCTATCGGGTTTGAGTCCAGAGAATTGCCGGGCCACGGTAGCACGTTCAAGTCCAACGAATTTATGTGGTTAATGCTAGCTCTGGCTGAGTGGCAAGCCGCCCCGTCTTGCATAAAAGTGAAGACAGTTAAAATATGGTACCAAAACATTTTGAAGGACATCAATGTACTGGACAGACCGCATTGTACCCTCAATGAATTTTACCGGGCCAGGACCTTCACTGGTAATGCAACTCCAAATCATTACCGCGGGGGGATGTTTGATTGTGGGAAGAGTGCAGGCATCAGAAAATCGTTGTCCTACTCTTCTTCGTGTAAAATTCGCCACTTCTTTTACCGCCTCCAGACGGCTGGAGGATGACGTATGAAAATGAAAGAAACATTTAATTTCAAAATGTTCGTTTTTACAGATAAATCACATCAAAAAAGATATGCTTTGTAATTTACCTTGTTACAATATCTCGAATCGTAATCCTTGTGGAGTTATGCCCACAGAAAGCGCCGTCGCCGCATCTTTACCGTTAATTTAGGCTTTTTGCCTGGCTTTCTGCACTTTAAGCTGTTTTCATAAAGACCCCATAGTTTCTAACCTTATTCCAAATGCTCAGGGACGTTGCGGTTCGAACTTTTAAGGCTTTTTGCGCAATCAAGCGGTCCTCTCTAGCAGTGGTCTTCCGGTTTCCTTTGCAATTTTGGCGATTACTCCGAAAAATGCCTGCATCGTCAAGTGCCTCATTGTATTTTTTGGCTATTGCAGCAACTGAAGTTTTTGACATTTTCACATTTCTGGCTATTTTGGAATAGGTCACACCCTTCTTTGAGAAGAGCCACGACTTGCATCTTTCTTTCGACTTTTATGTCAGCTTTTTTACCCATTTTCTTCTGGAAAGGCTTTAATTCGAGAACTATCGCGTTTTGGATGCACGTAACTACAACTGCAATTTTTTTTACGTACGTTTGTTCTCGAAACTATCAATAAGCCCGTTCAATAAAAAAATTTGACCACTATTTTGATCTTCGACTGATTTCACTGACTTCACACGCGATAACACATCAAGAACGAATGACTGAAATTTACAGCTTTGACAACATTACTATTGCTTACGCCCTCGATCAAAAAGTAGGCGGATCTTACATTTTCAAATCAAAGCCTAAATACATCAAATAATGTATTCAAAGCCAACTGCTTCATTTTTATTTTTTGTATAGTAAAAAATCTTCATAGAAAGTGAATATCATGAAAAATTTTCCTCGTTCTTAATTCAATGGACAGATACTGTACATATTTATATATATTAATGTCCTGCATGAATATATTCATTTTGGCGACTACACTACTGTACATACCAAGGTTTATTGAACATAAGGTTACGACATCCGAGACATATAATTTGACAGCGGCACTCATGACGTCACTGAAATTATGCCAACATGTCAAATTTTTTGTAGGAACAGTAGGACGAACAGCACACTAAACTACAAAAAAATTAAAATTCATGAAATCGTTGTTTTTTTATATTTATATTTTGTTTATATTTATTATATTTTTATATTAAGTTCAAAAAATTTCTTGCACTATTGCAATGATGGCGCACGCACTCTTCGCTGGTATGGTGACCACTGGCCAGTGATTCAGTGCGTTATTGTGTTAGTGGTGGTTGGTGCTGTAGGCGCATTTGTGCTTGCAAGCGTTTTAACTGCGACTCCCTTGGCTCTGTTTTTTTTGTTTTTTTTTTTAGAGATGGAAAGCATCAAAAGCCAAAACCCCGTCAGTGTGGGACTTTAACCACACTAAAACCATCTTTGTCAGATCTGATTTACCATCTCTGGTACGACCGTCAGGAATTTCGTCAGGAAGCGGAGTTAAGCTTAAAGCTCGAATTTTGTTCAAGTTGGTTTGTTTAACTGTTAGCCGTTCTAGTCCGTTGTCCCGGTTCAGTCTTCGTTCGTTCGCTTACCACTTACGCCTTAGGTTGCATCTGCACGGAGTTTGTGCATAAGCTCGGCTTTGTCGCTGTGCATAACCTCGCTGACCGTCAAAGCTGGGTCATGCAAAGGCATCTGCCGCGTCCTCGCGTTTGCCACTTTGAGATGCTGTTATCCCTCAATGCATTTTTAAACGCAATGCGCCAGTAGATCCAGCGATTGCTGTTTGGGACTAAACACATTCCATAAAGCCATTATTCTTGCCAGCTCGACCAGCTTGGTCGCTGCTTTGTCCCGCTGGGCTGCTGTGGTGCTGGAGGTGGCGTGCTCAAGTCGCTGAGCATGGCGGCTGACTCCCGGGTAGATATTGTTTTCGATTCGGAATTAGTTTGAGGTGTTGTTGTTATAGGTGTTGGCAGCGCTGCTGTGCTGCTGGAACGTGTAACATGGGTGGTTATTGGTTAGCATATTATGTTATAGTTTTTTTTCGCTTTCTACTGATAGTTTTTTCATACATTTCAGCATTCTTGCTCTAAAGAATAACTTTTTCACCTTATCGTCAATATAAATTTCTTTTGCTTCTTCTAGATGCATTTGAAGAAATCTATCCGTAATGAGGATATTGTTGCCATTCAGCCGTCTAAATACATTATCGCACTCGGTTAGTTGGCGCATCATATTTTTAGAAGGTTTGAGTAATCCGCCTTCACTGAGATGGTTTACCCAAGTGAAATCGTCGTCCGCTGCCGTCAGAGATATGTTTTCTCTTTGTATCCTTTTGCAAATATATCCTGCTAGATTTTCTAACCCATCATATTTTTACGAATACTACTTCTAGTGGGCTAGTACGTATCTCTGTATTGTGCAATTCAAAATAAAAACACACTTAATTTCTCAAACGCAGTCAATAAAAACCAACAATCCCTTTATTTCACAAATTTCACACTTTACTGTCTTTACACTTAATTATTTGCTTAATTACTCCGTGTGGCACCTTCACTTGCCAAAACAAGACTCACTCGCTGCGCCGTACCCGGCTGCCTTTTATACCTGTCCGGTTATCGCGCAGATCGTTCTCGCACATTCCAGAGTGGACTAAAGGTTTCCATGATGATCGCGGGCCATCATTGCCAGGTTGGACTAAAAATTTCCCGTATTATCGCGGCCATCATTGCCAGGTTGGACTAAAAGTTTCCCTTATTAACGCGGCTGTCGTTGCCAGATTGAATTATAGCCCGGCGCGTAGCGACAGGGTTGCTTTGCACAGCGACAGACTGTCTTATCGTTACAATATTCTAAAGCAGCTTAGTCTGCTTCATCTTCTGTCACTTCCGGGGACTGCTCAACGCTTAGACTTTTGATAATTGCGCCTATAAAAACAGTTTACGGTCATATTATGTGCGTAAATACATAGTACTATATGATATATACGGTAGGTAATTAGATATAATTTAAAGTAAAACAGTTACCTGTAAGCAGATCACCTCCTTCTAAATCGGGCGTGTCGTCGATTTCGGTGTTAGCTGAATCCGATAGCACACCTTCATTTTGCCCTAGAATGTAAGCCCTCCTTTTGACCGTATTATACCAAAAAAAGTTTTCAAGAATGTCTTGGTTGAGACGATACGTTAAGACATATTTGATATCAAATCTTTGCCGCAGTTCACAGTGTAACATTTGTAATGCGTTGTTTGATTGAGGAATTCCTATTATACATACAAAGAAGTGTGGTTTTATGCAAATACTGTTGATGGTATAAAGAAAATCATAAAAAGTTTATACCCCGTTGAAATGGCATGAGCGAGTTTTTTCCAACTACTCGCATTTCCGAAACCATTTGCGACATTTGATCTAAAATTTGACTTTGAATTTCAAGAGCCAAGCCATATGCCTGGCAGCGAGCCCTTGAACCACTTCTTGGCGCCCTTACGTTCATTACATCGAACCAATCGTTCATCTATTGAAATTTAGGTTTTTATGTAGGCGAATGGTCCCCGCACTTTTCCATCCAATTCGGTCCCCGCACTTTTCCATCCATTTCTCGATAGCCTAGCGTGAGTGCACTAGACTATCATCCCAGAGGTCGTGGACTATCATCCCAGAGACTATCATATCCAAGTTCATTGATTCCCAACCCAATTATTCCTATTCCACTTACTTCCACGCACAAACAAGCAAAACAAATAAACAGTTACGCAAAGCAGTCGCACGAGCGACATCTGCAAGGGGAAGCGGACAACTGCGAAAACAGCGCGCACCAACCTGATCCTAGCGAGGTCCCCAACCATTCTGCTGTAACCTCCTCACAACAGATGGCGCTACGAGCGGAGGCGACGTTCCTGAGCGGCGTTAGATGATTCCATCACTTAGGACTACCTGCGGCAGGCCAATCACCTACCCTGGCAGAAAACCACAACTGATTAATGTAACCAACACAAGGCTGTCTTGTGGAGGCCCTATGCTCCCGAGAGGAGTGAACAAGGAAAAAAAAAATTTAGGCGAACAAAGGTGATGCACGTAACTGTTTTACCAATTTAAAAAGGTGATGGCACTTCCGCCAATTTTGATCGCTAATTTTGCGCTGCAAGTATGGGCCGCAATCGTATGTGAAAATAGTTTGGTGGCTAATTTCACCTTTTGCAAGTAATGCACTTCCTTGCAACATAGAAAATATGCGTTTTGTTAATATTTCTTCTATGTGATGCAATACATTAATTAATTGATTGGCACGACAGCCCGCTTACGCGAGACTAAGGCCTAGCTTCCCGCAACCACCCGTGTTGTGCGTGTGAATTTTGTACGCGGGTGGAAGGGACCTACAGTTTTATGCCGGTTCCGAACGGCAGGTTGGGAGCTTTTTCATAGGCAATTTTTACTCTCAGAGGTTTGCCATTTCCAGCTGAGAGGACAGCCACAGAAAGAGAAAACGAGTTTCCCGTTATTTTTTTAGGTGTTACTACATGCAGTATTCGATCTTGCGTCGCTCTGCATGCGACTCGTTGGGCCGCGCACTAACCAACTGAGCCACGGCGGCTGGTGCAATACAATATTTTCAAAATAAGAGATACTCACTTAAGTTCCTGTTGTTTTGCGCACATTTGCCCACTGCACAACGCATTTTGACAGAAATTCGTGTTTTCTATTTTGGGAAAAAGCACGTTTTCACACCAAATTTGTACAGGAAATGCACTTCAATAATTACGTTTTTTGGGCAAAAATCACTAAAACTCGCGAGAAATTCGAAAGGAACCGTCGGCCAATAGAAATTTGCTGTTCAAATCGTTTCTAAATAGGGCTGCCGAGTGACATTTTTTGAAATTGAAAGTCGTTTATTTTTTATTTTGAATTTTTTAACTAGGTGCAAAAAGTTCTTGTTCTGAGTGAAATTGGACTTTCCTTCAAAGTATTTGCATAGATTAACCCTTTCGGGACGGAGTTTAATTTTGAAATCCAAAGTACTCTCAAAAGAAATAGTGTCATGCTATGAAAATTGGGGTTAGAAAATTCTATCGGAATCTCACCAATTCTAAAGTCATCCTTTTATACGGAAACACCGAAATCGAAAAAATATTTTTCATGGGTCGTAAGATTGGAATAATTGTTTTGAGAGGCATTAAAAACTTGCTGGGACGTATTATCCCAGTAGTCCCGAAAGGGTTAAGATACTTATCAAACAATTTGGTATCAGAACAGATTTAATTGACCAATATTACGATAATTTACTACGTTTAGAACTAAAATTTTTTGAAGGTGGGCTGGTAATTCTAGCAATGGGCACGTGTGACGTAGGCACTCGGAAGTCGTAATCTTGTATTCTTTCATTCATGGTACATACTGTACGGGTATTTGGTATTCGAAAAATGTGTGCAATGAAACGAATAGAAACGAGAACCAGCGAGCGTCGCTTCTCGTTTCTATTCGTATTCGGTGAATAGCGAACACTGCAGTGCTCGTATTCGGTGAGAAGCGAGTACTGCAGTGCTCGTATTCGGTAATCGAGAACTTTGCGAAGTATTCGAAGATCAACAGTTTCATCGAATATTTGTATGCGCAGTATGTAACTTTTACTAACTTGTATACTTGTGGTGCGGTTGAAGTGGCTTATTAGTTAATACGCAATATGGAAATTATTGAAGAAAGTAGCATAATAAATAAATAAATATTAATATACAACATAAATATCTCTAAATAATCTTAGGAATATTAAAACGAGTATATTCGAATATTCAAGCAGTTTGTACTATTATTCGAATGCTTCTGTCCTCGTTTTCCTGCTTCGAGCGAATATGAATAAATAATGTACGTCTACTCGTTTCTGCTCGGAGCTTACTCGTACTCGAAGAGAGCTGTACTCGTATTCATTCTGACCGGTCCGCAAAGATGAAGTGAAGTATTCTATTCAAAAGCATTTGAATGTTTTCAAATAGCAAAAATGCATACTCGTGCAGTGGTCTAATATATATATATGCATATATATTTCCCTACACCTTTACACATACACGGGTGTAACCTTTTTTGCTCGACAAATATACAAATTCGTTTCACCGATTTTTCCCATTCCCAACTCTTCCTATTCTCAAACATCCTTCGCGCGGACGCGGTTAGACTACACGTCTAAACAACCGATCCCAGTGTTGCCAAATTTACTTCCGAGTACGATAGACTCGTGCTATTATGCACACAATTTTCATCGGTTCCCATTGAAGATTTGACCAAATCCCTGGTCGAAATTAAGCAAAAAAATTTGCAATCCCGATGGGAGGGGCTTATGCGTGCACATGAGGCAGTCCTCATTGCTGAAGACAACAGCCAGCCCGACGGTTTCAAAGAGTCGGCTAGGCAAAAGATCGACGCCTGCACAGACCAGTACGAGTTGTGCATGGCTCAGATGTCGGACATCATTAAGAAACTCCAAACTCCCCCCCAGCCCGCTGCGCATATGAAACCGGTTATACCCCTATAATAGCAAATACATCCTACATTTGCCTACAAGTTCCACCTTGCGATACCAAAACCTTTTTCGGGCGCTATCTATGAGCAGTGGCCGTCCTTCCGGGGGACATGTGTCCTGCAGTTTACATTAACCACCCCCAGCTCACTCCAGCCCAAAAATGGTATCACCTCCGATACAAGACGCAAGGCAAAGCCGGTGATATTGTAAAGCAATATGCATTAATCGATGAGAATTTCGGACTCGCGTAAGAAGCCCTAAAATCCCGTTATGAAAATAAACGCATACTCGTTGACACTCAAATCCGATCCCTTCTGAATATCGCTCCTGCCCCCACTCAAAATAGTGAGGCACTGCAGCGGATCCAGAGCACTATAAAATTGTCTATAATAAATTCTCTGTCTGTTTTTGTCTAATAAATTGTCTGTCTGTTCTCAATTCTCAGGTCGTAGACACTGACAATTGGGATCCGCTATTGGTTTACATATCGCTCCTTCGCTGCAAGAACGTCATAACTCCAAACTACATCATTCCGAGAAAATTCAATTTTAAAATTTACCATTACAGGCAGTTCAAGGTAACAACAAATTTTTCATGTCGTCGTGTGAGCAAAGTATTGAATATTTTACAAGGGGTTTTGCAGATACACACAGGGCTGCCGTAAACTGAAAAAAATTTTTTCAATTCAATTTTCGCAATTGACAACTGCTTCAGCCTCTCTACACTCGCCAATGACCGCATCTTTTCCGACATATCTGGGTGTGTTTAGTGGGTTGAGTATCCTGACTGGTATTTTGCCATTTTTTGGTTCCACTAATGTACGTCCGATAATTACGTTGTCGTATCCTTGTTTTGGCGCTTCTACAACCCACATCCGACCTGTCCCATCCTCCTCGTCCACCTTCGCCCACACAATCGCCTCGGAATTCGCTGGTATCTTCTGGTGTTGACACGAGACAACCTTCCTTGCCGCCACGCTTCGCTCATAGCCAGTGTGCAGGGGGAATTCAACGTTGGCATACTTCAGCACATTTTCTTTCAGGTCCAGCGTAAAACCGTGCCTAATCATGAAATCCACGCCGATAATCACGTCGTCCATTATATCCGCGACGATGAACTCATGTTCCAGGCTGCTGGTGCCGATAGCAATTGTTTTTGTTATTTTTCCTATTACTGGCGCACGCTCGCCAGTCGCAGTCCTCAGCTGTATGCCATGCAGCGGTTCCCAGTTCTTCAGAAGCTTCCTTTTTATGATCGAATATGACGCTTCAGTATCCAGTGTCAACACGAACATCTTTCCATTTATCTTTCCTTCAATCGTCAAGCTGCTGGGTTTTCGTTTCATCTGTCAAACAAGGACGGTGGGGCAGCGGGTTGTGGGGATCAGCTCACGCCCCTTTGGGCTGACCCGTTTTAGTTTAACGACTCCTCGTCCTCAGCCCTGCGCTTGTTGGCTGAGCCTCGATTGTCAGTATTCCTCGCTTCAGGCGATTGAGATCGAGAACGGGAACGCCTTTTTCGTTGGCGGCAGTCTCGTACTATGTGACCCTGGTTGCCACATGTCCAGCAAACCACTTTAGAGGAGACAACCCGTGGCCTGCCCGGTGTCTCAGAGCTTATTGCCTGGATCGAAATGTCGCTGTCCGGCTGGATTTGGCGTATCCTTGCAGGTGCATACCGATTGCCTCCAATCCATGTCGCCTCATATGTCATCGCGCTGGTCACCGTCTCCTTAAATGTCGGCTTGCCCATCATCAACGCACTGCGACGTGTCTCGGGATCATGAAGACCTTCAATGAACGACTCAATCTTCATCCTCTCGAGATCATCAGCGCCGAATTTTGGTTGCAATTGTACGAGCCGCTCAATGTCTGCTGCATATGTCTGCAGCGCCTCGCTGGCTCTTTGCCTGCGGTTCTTCAGCTCACAGTAGTACAGCGTATGGTTGTGCTCTTTGCGGTACTTCGCTGCCAACGCTCTCATTACGGCCTCGTAATCACTTCTCGAACATTCTGGAACTGATTTCATTACCTCAGCCGCAGGACCTTTCAGCGCCAGTGCCAATCTCCGACCCTTCCTGATATCGGTCCACTGATTTTCCAAAGCAGATAAGTCGAATTGCAGTTTAAATGTATCAAACGGCGTAGCACCATCATAAGTAGGCACTTCTGTTCGGGTGGCGAAACTTTCCGGAACCGGCGGCAAACATTCTCGTGGCTGTACCCCTCTAAGCCGCTCGTCGATTTTTCTGTTCACCGAATCTTCCAGATTGTCAACTCGTTTGTTTAAGGACTCATCCAGGTCGTCGACTCGTTTGTCCAAGTGTTCCACTTGCGCTCCCAGGTGCTCCACCTTCACATGTAGCTTGTTTGAGATTTCTTCCACTTTCTGCTCCAAGCGCGCAAAATTTTCCTAAAGCTTGGTGGACACCTCGCAATTCGCACTTTCCAGTTTCGCTGACATTTCTTGATTCGCCGTTTCCTGATTAGTAATTTCCAATTTTGCTGCAATTTGCGCAGACAGTTCCTGATTCGTGGTTTCCAGTTTCGCTGCCATTTCTCGATTCGCCGTTTCAATTTGCGCCGACATGCTCTTAAATGCAGCCATTAGCTGGCTCATGTCCAACGCTTGTAGTGGCGCAGCCGCTGCAGCCGTACTTTGCATCGACGCAGCACCCGCAGGCGATTCCTCCACTTCGGCCGACGCCTCTTGTTCTTGCGTTCCGAACTCGTGTGCAGCCCAATCGATGCCTCGTGACTCACACGCCTCTCGCAAGCGCAGCTGCAAATCCACCTTTCCGCCAGCAGTCGGCAAATTCCAGGCAGCCAGCTCCTTCTTCAGCCTACCTTCAGCAGCTCGAGTTTAACCATTTCTGCGTTTTTTATAATTTTTTATCTTCAGGAACACAATCCGAACTTCTGACACCAAATGTTACGAAAATCTCAAGTTTCCCAAGGTTCGTTTTGATCGTGGTTGAAAATAAAACAAATTCAACTATTCAGCGCAACGCAGTCAGAAACTCACTTTATTTACAGAATTACACTTTGCTTGTATATACATTTGCCACCACTTTGCTTGCTTAACACAGACTCCACCCCTTGCGTTGCCACTGCTGCTTTTATACCAGTTTTCTTATCCCGCCGAAGTTTTTTGCAACTTCCAATTGGAAAGCGCTCGACCATTCTCGCACAGTCCATTTCTTCGAGAACCATCCTTGCCATATCGGACTATACTAAGCGAATTTATACCAGTTTTGCAGTACTTCAAAGTGCATGCCTAAAAGTATGCTTGCAAAAGCGTTCATGCACAGCATAGAGTGTCTTTTCGTTTCAATATGTATTAACACTAACAGATATCTGATACCGATCAGGTAAGTTTATTTGGTAATTTCAACAATTTCTAACCTGCCGTGTATGTACCTGGAAATTTTAAATCAAATAGGGAAACTCTGTTTGTCAGTTTAACACAATAAATGTAAATCAAAATAAACACGGAATATTTAAAATTTTGAATATAAAAACGTTCAAAATTAGCAAAAATAAGCTAAATGCAAATTTCACGCGAAGTGAAACAACAATGCTTTCGCAACTAGCACATCAGCATCGAAACATTTTGGAAAACAACAGAACTGATGCAGTGAAAAACGAAAAAAAAAAAACATGGAACAACATTGCGGCGGAGTTTATTCTCCAGAGTGGTGGGGCGCGCGACACACTAAATATTCGTCCCAAGTACGAGGACTTAAAGAAGAGTTTTCGAAAGAAGCTTGGCGAGCGGAAGAGGGAGCTGTATCGAACAGAAGGAGGATCGGGAGCCGCTAATAATGAAACATTGGATGATCAGTTGCTATATGCGCTGATAGGGGCCTCCTACAGTAGGATGACGGATCGCGGTGCGGAGACAGCATCGAACAGCGTGACAGCGTGAGTTTTATACAAAGCGTTTATATTAAAAATCAACGATTTTTCCTTTTCTCCAAAAAGGTTTCACGCGTTGAAGAAGAAATTACTGATATTTGAAATGAAAAACCAAGTGATGAACTGTCATATCGGCTGAATAACGCTGCAGAAATTTTGCATCGACCGATCAACCAAATCTTGGCAGCGGAAAGAGACGATGATGTACAGTTGATTGAGGAAACCGATCCGCCAAATTCTTTTTTGCCCACATACGAACGACCAAAAACTAGAAAACGACGATTTGATAGACGAATACGGTGAACTAAAAGAGGACAAACGGCGGTTTTTAAACGCACAGACGACATATTACAAAGACAAAAACGAACGCGAAAAAGAACTGCTTGAAATTTAAATTAAATTAAAATCTGCAATTTTAAAAGAAAAACTTCTAGACATTGAAAAAAAATTAAAATAAATTATTTGAAACTATATTTTTTATTTATAAAGAACTGAAATAATGAATTAAGACAGGTTTCTACCTTGTGCGGCCGAGAAAACATGTTTGTTTTGAAAAATTTTGGATGGGAAGGTTTTTAAGATAAACACTGGAAAATTTTTTCAGATGTAGGTATATGTTTATTGTACAAGTAAAAAAAGTTTCAAGATAAAATATGCAAAGGGGGGGGAGGGGGCCATCGAGCAATGGCGGCAGGACTTCCTTACTCGCGGAAGTCCTGCCGCTGTTTGAGATGACTTGAAACACAAAAATGAAATTTTTTCTTATTCTGTATCCTTTTGTCTATGGCTGGATTAAAAAAAAATGAAAAATGAAGGATATATGCGATTTTGACTAAAAACTCAATTTCTACCTACTTTTTTCAATACAAATTTCTATTTTTAATGAAAAAAAATTATTATTTCTTGAAGATCCTAGTTCGGGCCATAGCTAAGACCTTGATAAATGACTCTTTAAAATTTCGTAGCTATTGCTCAACTCATGTGGCCTAAATCACTTCCGCAAGGTCAAAAATGTAGTTTTGAGAAAAACGCGTTCAAAGTTTTGCTTCAGTACTCGGCGCGCTCGACACCGCTACCTGTTTCGATAAATTGCTTCCGTAATTCGAAAGATTTCAACTTCAAATTTTGGGAGCGTATTCTACAATCATACAATCACAAAGTAGAAACCCCCCTTAATGCATTTCTTGTAATGTTTACAGAGTCTGTATTGGAATTTAGATTTCGTCGGGAAACTTCAATACCTTTCTCAAAATTTACTTGTTGTGTAGCATTATCAAATGGTGGAACATCATCTGAATTTTTTCTGCATATGTTATGATGTATGGCTGTTTCAATAATCGTATCTTGAACTGTTGCCAAATTCGTTCTTATGCCCATAGAGAGAACGTCGTTTCCACACTCCAAAGCATCTTTCAATAACATTTCGAGTGCGAAATGTATATAGTTTTTCAGCATGTGTTTGCGGATTTTCTAATGGAATCATTAGATAACTCGAAGAGGCATATCCAACATATTCTCCGTCTCCTAACATCAACTGGCCGGCAAGGGACCCCGACTCGAAATTAAACTTTAGTCTACTGTTATTAAAAATAGTGCTGTCATGTGCCGACGCTGGCCATCGAGCAACTATGATGCTGAATTTGAGATCAGCGTCACACATGGCTTGTACATTGTATGAGAAAAATCCTTTCCGGTTGCGAAACAGTTCAGCAAACTCCCCTCCTAAGAAATAGCAAAATAACTTCAGATATTGGTGCCACTTGACCATATATATAAAAGTTACTAGCTGGGCCCCGCGGCTATGCCCGCAAGCTCTCTTCTTTCACCCGATACATATTTTGAACGCATTGTTGACCCCGTTAGATTTTGATTTAAATAAAAACATATGTCTATTATCTTTGATGTCAAGTGGTTCTTAAAACTGTGAAGTCAAAAGGCCCTTTAAATCATGAGTTTTCACATTTACTCTAAACAAATTCTTAACCCTTAGTTTACCACGGTAGATTTCGATTTTCAAAAATATGAAAAGCACGTTTTAATTATTTCCCGATTTAAGTGCTTTTTGTTCAAATTTGATGTCAAAAGGACCAATAAATCGTGTTTCCATGCAAATTGTTAACCCATTGTTGACCCCGTTAGATTTTGATTTTCGAAAAGTTATAAAATACGTGTCGAATTATTTTTGGTATTTTGGAGTATTTTCAGGAAGTTCGAAATCAATATACCTTTTAAATCACTTTTCTTCATACAACACCTTAACATATGTTTTGCAGCTTTACACCCCGAATTTCAAAAAATCCCGTCTTAGCGGAGGTTCATTTTTCAAGATGTATCTAAAGTTCAACTTTCATGTTCGTAGCTTCAGCGGTTTGGGCTAAGCGATGATGAATCAATCAGTCAGTCAGTCAATCAATTAGGGCAAACAATCTATGTATAAGTTAGCAACGACAATATTTGGAGCAGAAATAAACAAAAACACCAGTCAGCAACGATGAATATTCGAAGTTAAAATAAACAAAACACCACCAGCAACCAAATATGCTGACAATACGTCTGGGATGCAAAAAATGCAATTCCCAGAATTTCGTGGTGCCACCAACGCGGTTGGAGCGGCTAGCAGCTTTCGGTTTACTTACTTGTAATTCATTCCGTTTTTAACTTTGAAATAAAGAGGAGCATAGCTCCGTACAATTTTTATTTAATAAAAAGTAAATTTTTATTTAACTGGCGCCCAACGTGGGGCCCAGGAGTGGCAAAAAGTGATTAAGTCGACCCCGGAAGGCTCGCCTCGCTAACCACAACCACAGGATTAAATCGGCTCAAATTCAAATTGGCTCGTCTCCTTGGACCTGGGCAACTCAACCCACAACACAAATATAAAGGAAGATCTAAAGGAAGGAGACGCGCACAGGACAATCATCATCCAAGACCCCTAGTAGCCGCAACAAGCAAAAAGGATCCCCCCTGGGGAAGATGCGCGGAACAATACTGATGTAAGCCTAACATAATAATTTTTTTTTAATACAACAGATATTGTAAATGGAAAAGTGAAGTTGAAAATATAAGCAAAATTAAGAGAAATGTAATGATAAGAACCGAAAAGTGCATCTGTGTAACAAAACGCAAAAGTGAATTTAAGAAGTTAAAAAGGTCAATAGAGTTAAGATTATAAAAAAAAACTAAAAGAAAAATTGAATAAAGAAAGAAATTAAAACGCTAGTGCGCTCGAAATCATTCTAAATAAAATTAGAATCCTAGATATTGAAACAAAATACGAACTATCCAAAAAAGGATTTTTTTCCTTTTTCTTTTATAACAACCAACGTAGAATTATAACACAGTATAACTAAGGCTGCGACACTTACGGGTCCCTCCAGTCTATAAATTGCGCCTAGCTCCGAGACTCCTACGTGACCCTCCGGAGCAAAAAGGACCCTCTCCATAGGAGAGGTTACATTAACGATAAATAAAAGAGTTAAGCGAAACGAAATCAAACGCTGGAAAGCCATTTTGGAAGAATACCATTACGAAGTACTATACAAACCGTGAAACACAAACAGAGTTGCAGACGCACTCTCACGACCGCCTGTCGTAACCCAAATCAACTCCATGACTGCAACACAAAACAGTGACGAAAGCTCCTCCCAAAATTTAATACAATGAGCCGTTAAATGTTTACAAAAATCAAATCATTCTAGACCCCGGAGAAACCTCCACGTATCAGTTCAAGACAATATTTCCTACCTACCATCGCCACATTATACACAGAAGAAACACTAACAAACATCCTCAAACGTTATTTAACCCTCTAACGAGTAAGACCGTCTCAAGACGGCCTTCGATTTCTGGTCTCCAGGGTCAAATCCGAATTTTTTGTTTCTTCAAAATAGCAAAAGTTCTCTTTAGACTAGTTTGCTTGACATTTCGATAAACAAACGAATACACTCCGACCATGCGTTTGAGTGCAATTATCAGTGTAGTCTGAGAAGCTCACCAACACGCATCAAAAATTATTGCGCAACAATTTTCTTTTTCAAGTGTCAAAATAATATATTTGGAAACAAGTGGTGGAATTCATAATTTTATGGTAAGTAGTTAGAATATTTTATTTGAAATATATTATATACTTGAAAAAAAAATTTAAGTGTGTATTGGAACCAAAAAATTGAAGACCGTCTCCAGACGGTCTTAACTATTTCTCACCTGGCGGTCGTTCCACAGAAAATTTTGACCTAAAAACTTAAACTTAAGACCCTTTTGTGCATATTTACTTGGAAAAAAAATATCAGTTTGATCCGACCATTTTTACGATTTTGCCCGTTAGAGGGTTAAACCCCTCAGTCATCAACGGCTTAAAAACCGACGAAAGAACACTCGGAAAAATTCAAAGCATCTATTCATTTCACTTTAGCAGATACAGAACACGTTTTTGTAGGAAAATGGTAACCGACATAACAAACAAAACTGACCAGGAACGGAAATTATTAACGAACACACTCGTGCACACCGAAATGGCGAAGAAAACAAAAGAAAAATTTTACAGAAATGTTACTATCCCCAAATGAGAGCTAAAATAAAGAAAATAGTTAACCAATGCAAGATATGTAAACTAAATAAATATGATCGTCACCCCAACAAACACATGATTCAAGCCACCCCAATACCAGAATACCCCGGACACATTGTCCATATCGACATCCACTACACCAACAAGCATATCATACTAACTGCAATAGACAAGTTCTCTAAGTATACACTTGCCAAAATACTGAAATCAAGAGCGGTTGAGGATATTAAGCAACCGCTTAGAGATATCATCATATCATTCGGAATACCCAAAATAATAGTATTTGACAACGAGAAGTCTCTGAATGCAAGTCCAATAACATTTATGCTAACAAACCAATTTGGTATTGATATCCACAAAGCTCCACCCTACACAAGCACATCCAACGGCCAAATAGAAAAGTTCTACTCAACAATATCTGAAATAATACGTTGCCTCAAATCAGAAAACACACATGAAACCTTCTCCGAACTTCTAGATAAATCAATATTCGAATATAACAATTCAATCCATTCGACAACCAGACGAAAACCAATCGAACTATTCTTCGGACAAAGAGTAACCACAGACCCAGAACAAATCGAAAAAGACAAAAAGGAAAATATTAAAAAACTACAAGAGAAACAAGAAGCCGACTTAAATTATCACAATAAAAACAGGACACCCTACAAGGACTATTCAATAGGAGAAACAATTTATGTCAATATTAATAAAAGATTAGGAAATAAGCTAACCCCGAGGTATAAAGAAGAAATTGTAGCGGAAAACAGAAACAGTACCGTAATTGCCCGATCAGGAAGAACGATTCATAAATATCTAATAAAGAATTGTCTCTGGCTAAATGAGTGCTGTGGTTGTCTAGTGATCTGTCGCTCCCACCTCTAATCCCTTCCTTTCCTTATCCTCTTGTACTGATGTTCCCCCTATTTATGCTACCCGGCTTAGGCCGTTGTTCTCGTTCAATGTTTCATATACTCTGTACATTCGTTATTCTAACGTCAAAGAATAAACACCAAACCCCATAACCCGACACCAACCGCGTTTTATTTAACCCGCTCCGCGACGAATAGATTTAAACATGGTCCTTCGATCCAACGCGAACCCGCGCCGCGTAATAAAAAAATATAACACTGTGAAACAAACTAAAAACATTAACAAACAAATTTAAATTACAAAATATTCAACAATTTAAAGTGACACAAAAACTACAAACGTGAAAAGTGACACAAACAAAACTAAATACAAAGAGTGACAACTCAACAAACAGTGAAACAAACACGAAGGTGAAACACACAACAATACTAAAACAGTGCACAAACTTAAATAATAAAAAAATTAAAACAAAAAAAAGAACAAAACAAATACAGTGCAGTGCAGTGCAAGACAGCAAAACATATAGTGCAGTGCAATAACGAAGCGGAAAAACCAACAACAACAACAAACACAACCACAAGAGAACACAAAGCAGCAGACGAAGAGGCCAGCAACAACGGCAAACAACAACAGCCAACACATATCAGCGCACAAGCGGCGGACAAACGCACAGAAAATAGTGGAGATCCCCATTCTCGGGCACGGGGCTCCAAAAAGATAAGCCCAACAATTTTTATTAAAAAATTAACACTCACTACACATACACTCACACAAAACATATTTAAAAAAAATAAAAATAAAATAAATAAATACATAAATATACCCATTCCCAAAACCCTCAAAAATCCATAAAGTTAAATTTGTACCCCGCCACTGGTCGCTTATCGCAGTAAGCAATCCCGCTACTGCAGAGTACTTTGTGCGATCACCGCTGGCAAAGCAGCAAAACTCCCGCTGCAGCCAGCATCCAAAATCACGCACTCCCATCCTTTTGCGTTTCGCTTGCACTCTCCCACTTGCACACAGTTTCGCTTTGTGCGATATTCGCACGCACCAGCAGCAAGCACTCCCGCTGCTGCCTCTAAGTGCACTCATATTTTTTTACTTCTGCCTAAGCAATTCCCTATTTCGCTAGCAGAAGTAAATAAACGCAAGCACAGTGGGACGAGTCGCATTTTTTTCTGCAGCACATTGAACAATTTTCTAGGACTTAGAAAATTTTCAATAGTGCTGCACATACTCATTCACTGCACATTCGCTGCCATCCCAAGTGCATACAGTGGGACGGATTACCCCTCTTGCACACAAAAATTGTTTGCACCCAAAATTATTTTCACACTTTTTACGTTCACCAACGCGCTAATACAAATAACCACATACACATACAGTTGCGGTGACAGTCGTGGAAGTCAACTACTGTGAAGACGTGTTTTTTCAAGTGCTCTAGTAAGAATCTAAATTAGCCTGGAATTTTGCCTGCGACAGAGGCCAACCTGTGCAGCATTAACACTGAGCGCTACGGCGACACGCACAGCTGACAATCACTAATCTCACCTTTTGAGAAGCAAGGTAAACGCCAAAATATTTTTCTGTAACCTCTCGCGAAACACAAAAGAAGGCGCGGAGCGAAAGGCGCGAACTAAACTGGGAGAGACACCAACTAAGTGTCATCGGCTCTACTAGCGAGTCCCACCCTATACTCACCTCAGCAGCGCTGAGCCACCGTGGTGAGTAATAGGCAGAAACTGGTGGGGAGCGTGCAGGCAAAACTGCCAGCATGCCTACCAACAAATTACCGGCGGGATGTACGGAGACCAATGAAGTGGATAACCCATTTGCCAGGAGAGCGAAGATAGCGCGGTCACCGGTGAGAAAACCGCTGCTCACCGCTGAACAGACCCAGAGTGCCAAACAGCAGCAAAGCGCAAAAGCACCCAACAGCGAAGAAGGGGGGGATCAAGCGCAGCAAGATGAGCGCCAAACGGCGGAGGCGGCTCCTGGATCGCATGAAATGGACAGTGCGGACGCTCTTCTGCTAATAGGCGTAAAACTGAAGGAACTTATGGGTGTGATGGAGGGTCGGAAGCAAATCAGTGCCCCCATGAGGGAGCTCGTGGGCGCCTTGGCAAAGCTCCACACGAGCGCTCTGGCCCAGCGGAGTGCAGCGCAGCATGCGACTATTCGCGAAGCTAACCCGTCGACCACTGAACTCATCAACAAGATGACACAGACGGCAGCAGCGCCGATAATTCAAAGTGGCAGCAAACGGGCGAAGAGAGCTCGAGCGAACGGCGACAAAGATGCGACGGTAGCTAGCTCACCACAGCAAGTGAATAAGCGCAGCCGCACTTTCTCGCCCAAGAGCGGCTATGCTGGCTCTTCAGCACACGAGCCATCCGAACAGCGACCAAAGCAACAACTGCAGCAACAATCGACCTCGGGCAAGGCCGCAGCGACGAGCCAGCAAAATAACCAAACGCAGGAACAGTGGACCAAAGTGGCGTCGCGCAAGACCAAAACTAAGCCAATGAAGCCTGACGCGGTCTTAATTAAAAAAATTGGCGACTGCACTTATGCGGAAATGCTAAAAATAGTGAAATCGCAGCCACAGCTCAAAGAGCTGGCGCAAAATGTAAAGAGCATCCGTAAGACGGCAAGTGACGAGCTTTTGTTTGAGCTTAAAAAACAAGCCGACCCGTCGACACAACTGCTTAAGGCCGCGGTCGAATCTGTTCTTGGCGAAAAAGCCCAAGTGCGTAGCTTCACCCAAGAAGTCATGCTGGAAATTAAAGACATCGACGAAGTTACCAGCAGCGATGAAGTCCTGCAAGCGCTGTCAGATTACCTTGACGGCTTGCACATTGAGCCATCAGCCATCCGATCGATGCGGCCGGCCTATGGCGGCACACAAATATGCACCGTTAGCGTGTCTGCAGCTATTGCACAAAAGCTAACTGCAACTTCAAAAGTGCGCATTGGCTGGGTAGTCTGCCGAATCAGACCAAAAGAGGTGGTCACTCGATGCTACAGGTGCCACGACTTTGGGCATGTGGCAAGAAAATGTGCGAGCAGCGTGGACCGCTCGTCGCTATGCTTTAAGTGTGGGGGTCGGGGCCACCAGGCGAAAGCTTGCGCGAATGCGCCACTATGCGCCCTGTGCGCCGAAAGGGGCGAAAGCAGCACTTATCATGTTGCAGGCAGCCGCGGATGCGCGTCACTTCAAAAGGTGAAAGCGGGAACCAGGGCATCAAACCACCGCCAATCATGAAGTGTTTGCAGCTCAACCTGAACCACTGTCAGGCAGCGCAAGACCTCCTTGCGCAAACAATATTTGAACATGAAGTTGACGTAGCCATCCTGAGTGAGCAATACAAAAACAAAAATTACGCAACTTGGGCCAGCAGCACATCCAATAAATGCGCCATTTGGAGCTGTGCCGCAAACGCGCAGCCGCTCGCCGTATCTGCCACCACAAGCTGCTTCGTGTGCGCCAGAATAAGCAATCTGTTTATCTACAGCTGTTATATTCCACCCAGCACTGACTTGGCTGGCTTTAACTCCACTGTGGACGAACTAGTCAACGACGCGAGAACAAGAGGCGCGGTGCTAATCGCAGGCGACTTTAATGCGTGGGCCGTTGAGTGGGGCTGCAGAAAGACGAACCCAAGGGGCAGAGCGTTGCTAGATGCGCTAGCGGCACTGAATGTGGTCCTCCTAAACACAGGAGGCGAACACACATTCAGCAAGAACGGCATTGGATCCGTTATAGACCTGGCCTTCATTAGCGGTGGGCTACACAGGGACACGCACTGGCAGATCAGCGACTGCTACACTCATAGCGACCACCGCGCTATTATAATCAATATAAAAAAAACGCGTCACACAGTTTGCAAGACAGAGCGGCACTTGGGGTGGAAAGCGAACAGCTTTGATGAGGCGCTGTTCGAAGCAATGTACTGCACGGAGCACGTCATGGCCAGTGCGGACGCGGAATCGGCGGCCGCAGAGCTCTTAAAATCTATCACAAAGAGCTGCGACGCATCTATGGCCCGGCGGAAGCCCTCTAAATCACGCAAGCCAGCATATTGGTGGAATGCCGAGATTGCTGAGCTGCGTTCACAGTGCAATCGGGCAAGACGCACATGCCAGCGCGCGCGGGGCACAGCGACCTTCGAGCAACATCGGCTTGCATTTAAAAAAGGCGCAAACTCTTCAAGAATGCCATACGCGACAGCAAACGAAGAATGTTCACAGAGCTGTGCGATGACGCTGAAAGCAATCCATGGGGCATGGCGTACAAGCTGGTGCTTAAGAAGCTTAAAAAAACAACGCAGCCAACATGCCCAAAACTGTTGGCAGATATTGTGGACGTGCTTTTTCCAAAACACCCTGACTTTGCCAGAAATCACATTGTGGAGCGCACAGAAACTACTCCAGAAATTACGGCCGAAGAGGTAGAGTGCGCTGCCCGTGCTATTCAGCTCCGCAAAGCGCCAGGTCCTGACGGCATACCCAATGTAGCCTTGAGGAAAGCTATCGCCATTAGCCCAGGCGCCTTTGCGCACGTCTTCAACCTGTGCCTCAATGACGGAGTTTTCCCATCAGCATGGAAACTACAAAGGTTGGTACTGATACCTAAAACGGCAAATCCATCTACCGCCGCCAGCTATCGGCCACTATGCATGCTGAACTCTACCGGCAAACTGTTCGAGGGAATCTTGAAAAGACGGCTGGAGAGCCACGTAGACGATCGGCTTTCCTGTAACCAATTTGGGTTTAGGAGGCACCGCTCGACAACGGATGCGATCAGCGTGGTGAAGAATATAGCCCAAAAAGCGACTGAAGGCGTGCGCTGGCTCGGTGGGACCAAAAAGTATTGCCTGCTGGTGACGCTAGACGTCAAAAACGCATTTAACAGTGCCAGTTGGAGAGCCATACTCGGCGCGCTGCATAAACTCGACGTGCCGGCATACCTGCAAAAGATAATTTCCAGTTATCTAAGCGGCAGGACATTGCGCTACGACAGTGAAAACGGTACCGTTGACCACAAAGTCACTGCCGGGGTTCCGCAAGGGTCCGTCCTAGGGCCCTTGCTATGGAACATCATGTACGACGACATCCTGCGCCTCAAAGTCCCTGTAGGGGTGACATTCGTCGGCTTCGCTGACGACGTGTCGATCGTGGCGGTGGCCAAAACATTGGCAGAGGTGACGCGGATCGCAGAGCAAGCTATTATAGCAGCACAGGAGTGGCTGGATGCTAAATCGCTGGTTCTAGCTGCTCACAAAACGGAGGCAGTCCTTGTCAGTAGCCGCAAGAAAGTTGAACAAGCAACGATTACGGTCGGCAGTAGCACCATCGTCTCGAAGCCGTATGTAAAGTACCTCGGGGTCTTACTCGACCATCGGCTTTGCTTTCGCGACCACCTGCAACACGCAAACAACAAGGCCGCAGCAGCAGCGACCGCGCTGTCCAGGATCATGGCAAATATGTCCGGTCCCAAGCAGCAATGCAGGAAACTTTTGGTTGGCGTTGTCACATCAACTCTGCTGTACGGCTCGACTGTCTGGAGCGACGCATTCGTAAAGCCTTCTTACGTCCGAGGTATCAACGCGACATATCGCCGGTGCGCGCTCAGAATCTGCTCCGCTTTCCGAACAGTATCGGAAGATGCAGCTCTGGTCATCGCGGGGCTCCTACCGCTGGACCTACTGGCGCACGAGCGCAGCATACTGCAGCAATCTAGACGCAGAGGGGAACCGAGCACCAGTGCCGCTTCCAAAGCCACACTGCGAGACGACAGCATATCTAAGTGGCAAACGCGCTGGAACAATACAGCTAACGGCAGGTGGACCTACCGGCTAATACCTGACATTAAAATGTGGCTCAGCAGGAAGCGAGGCGAGGTGGATTTCTTCCTCACCCAAGTCATCAGCGGCCACGGCTGCTTTAAAGCCTACCTTCACCGCTTTGGGTTCGAGCCTGACCCCCTGTGCGAACTCTGTGACACCCCAGAAGACGCAGAACACGCCTTCTTTGCATGCCCTCGCTTCGAGGGCCAGCGGCGGAGGCTCCACGAGGCACTGGGCTCCGCCGCCACCACAGCGAACCTGGTTGCCCTAATGATCGCGAACGACGAGGCATGGAGCGCGGTATGCTGCATGGCCGCTGAGATAATGACCGAACTCCGCATCGAGCGGGAGCAGCTCTCTCAGGCGCAGAGGCCAGCTGAAGGGTAAGATATGACGAACGACGACTAAACCGGGACAACGGACCATGACGAATAAAAAGTGGACAAACAAACGCTAATAGAGTTCGAGCTATATGCTCAATCCCGCCTCCTGACGAAATGCCTGACGGTCGTACCAGGGGGATAATTCGGACTTGAGAGGGATGGTTTTAGTGCGGTTGAAGTCCCACACTGACGGGGTTTTGGCTTTTGATGCTTTCCATCTCTATAAAAAAAAAAAAAAAAAAAAAAAACATACAGTTGCGGTCAAAATAATAGTAGTACGCGTACAACCAAAAGAAAATTAAGAAAAAATAATCTGCTTTTCTTTACAAATATTTATTTTGTATTTTTTTTAACAAGTTATATGTGTTAACAATGCAATCATAAAAGAAAACTTAAGAATTAAACTCAGTTTGGTTTGATTTAAATTAAATGCGTCAAAAGCTCCAAAATATGGACGGTCAAAAAAATAGTAGCTCGCTTTACTTTCAAGACATGCTCAATAAATAAATGCATGTCTTACGTTTTATGGAGGTGGCGCTATTTATTTGACATACGGTAGCACGATTTCCTGCAAGATTCGTACACATACACATCGATCCATCGTTTTTTTGATCAAATAAATAGCGCCACCTCCATAAAACGTAAGACCTGCTGAATAAATAAATGCATGTCCTACGTTTTATGGAGGTGGCGCTATTTATTTGATCAAGAAAACGATGGATCGATGTGTATGTGTACGAATCTTGCAGGAAATCGTGTTACCGTATGTCCGTGAAAAAAACGCCAATGCTTTGGGTCTTCCAACAGGATTATAACCTAAAGCATACAAGAAAGGTCGCACGAAAGGGGCTTCGCAAGAGCAGGATTAGGGTTATGGAATGGCTCGCACAATCACCAGACTTCAATATAATTAAAAATTTGTGGTGTGACGTGAAGAGGGCAGTTGCTCACAATAATCTTTTAAATACTAATCAACTTTGAGAAGCAGTAGACCACGCCCCTAGAGAAAGATATGAAAATTTGGTTATTTCAATGCATCGGCTCTGCGCTGCAGTAATAGCCAAACAACAGTCACGCAACTAAATATTAATTTGAAGAAACGTTACGTTATTACTATTTAACCACAAAATCTTTTAAAATGAAACACAATTCTTGCTTCATTTTTATGAAAGTAAAGCGAACTACTATTTTTTTGACCGTCCATATTTTGGAGCTTTTGACGCATTTAATTTAAATCAAACCAAACTGAGTTTAATTCTTAAGTTTTCTTTTATGATTGCATTGTTAACACATATAACTTGTTAAAAAAAATACAAAATAAATATTTGTAAAGAAAAGCAGATTATTTTTTCTTCATTTTCTTTTGGTTGTACGCGTACTACTATTATTTTGACCGCAACTGTATATATTCATACACATACATATTTATTTGCCATTCAACAAAAATAATCACATACACATCACATCACATTTATGCACACATATTCCCTGTCGGACCTGAGACAACCAGTTCCCAAAATTCATTGGTCTTTTAACTGGTTTTTTGTAGTCAATTGGGCAACTGGTTGTCCAAGTGACTGTCAGCGGATGCAGAAGTGGGTGAGTTCGCGTCTAATCGTTCACGTTCTGCGTGCGCGTTCATAGGCGAGAAGAAACATGAAAATACGAAACGAAACGAAAGACGGAACAGAGGTGAAATAATCAACATTATTCTGTTACGGCTGATCTTGAGATGCTTCTGTTACAACAACAACGTAGAAATGTTTCTTTCTTTCTGTTTCTATGACTCGAAGTTCGCTCGATTTGCACGATTTGTCTTGAATGATTTCAGTTAGAATTTTGCATGGTTGCGTGAAGCAACGAATTGCAGCAGCAGTCGAATGGTATGTATTAATAAATTTATGTAATTATGTTTATGTAATTATTTGTTAATTAATTTATTTTTTTATTAATTGCAGGCGAAGTCAGGATGTTGAACTGCGTCAGACCCCAAACAGTTTCGAAGTGTGTCAACGAGTCGAGGTTCATCTTTGAATGCACCAAACATTTTTTTATTCCCCATGATTTTTTGTTATTATTTTTAAATATTTTCCACATAAAATTCAACTGGTTAGAGAACTAGCCCAGAATAAACTAGTTCGCAAACTAGTCGCTTTCAACTGGTTTGACAACTGGTTGCTTCGGACTAACCTTGGACTAGTTGCAAATGGATGCAGACGGGGACAATTGACCCTCGCCTAGGACACCGCCATGTTAAAAGGGTGAGTTTGCTCCAAGGAAACGAGTCGATTCTGAGGTCATATGTGACTGTCAAGTGACTAGTTGAAAAACTAGACTTGGACCAGTCTGATTTCCCTCAGGGTTTATACACATACACATGCATACTTACTACTCCAGATTCACATTCACATCCCATACAAAAAAATCACTTCTTCACAAATAAAAACAAATTTGCATACATATTTGACTATACATTTGTTATACATATTATAATAATTTTAACATACATTCCCAATTCCCACATACATACACATTTCTATTTATTACCCATTTACAATTACAAAAAATTTATTTGTTCCCCATAAACATATATTCCCAAAACACATACTTATACACAAATTTTGCTCAATTCCCATATTCACATTTATTTAGTACCCATATATACATATTTCCCTACACGTTTACACACACACAGGTGTAAACTATTTATTTATTTATGTTTGTACCACGAATCACGTGCGAATAAATACACGCATGTTGTTCGTTTCCAAAACGTTATAAAAAATGTCGTTTAATACAAAAGTGTTCGTACAATGTAGTGGTTAAATGTTTGTTCTACACAAATTCCTACAATTTATTCCCTGATTTTTTTACAGCACTATTTGCTCCGTTCCGTTCACATCCAAATCTCAATTCAATTAAATCTCTTCCCTTCATCTTTCTCCCGTCAAAACCGCCATCTTCCCTTTTCTCTCTCTCTTCTCCTTCGCCGCTGCACCGAGCTGCCAGATCGCATTCGCTGCACGTCCCTGCCACGCCGTCAGGCGTGAACATTATCCTCCGGCCTTGAGACTCGTGAGATCCCCACGTGGCTCAATCGGTTCCAACGGCAACAAACGTTGAATAGGTCGTGTCAGCGAACCATTGCCAGTCCACACAGTAACGTTGCGCACCACACCATCCTTCCTGGGGTGCAGTTCAGAAATGCGTGCGGTTCGCCAAAGGGCCGGCGGCGTTGACTCTCGCTTTATTATAACCAAGTCTCCCACCTTGAAACCCGGCCGCATTTTGCGCCACTTTGGGCGCTGCTGCAGCTCGCGTAAATAGCTATCTTACCACAATTTCCAAAAACGTTGCGCAATAGCCTGTCGCTGCTGCCAATAGTTTAAACGATCGCAATTGGCCTCAGGCGCAATGCATTCGCCCACCATTGGTACCAAGGGCTCCCCAATGAGCAAATGGCCGGGAGTAAGGAAGCTCATATCCTTGGGGTCCATACTGAGAGCACTTAATGGCCGGGAGTTAAGTATCGCAGAAATCTCAGCCAACAGCGTCTGCATCGCCTCGACCGTCAATGTACGTGAACCCATTACGCGACGAAGATGATGTTTCATCGCCTTTACCGTGGCCTCCCACAGACCACCTTGGTGGGGCGCAGAGGGGGTGATGAAATGCAACTGCGTCCGGCGCTGTACCAGCTGATCGTAAAGATCCGAAACCTCCCAACTACGAAGCATTTGCGCCAGCTCGCGCTCAGCACCCACAAAGTTGGTACCGTTGTCGCTCCACAGATGTGAACAATGCCCGAAGCGTGAGGTGAAGCGGGTGAATGCCATGAGGAATGCGTTGGTAGAAAGATCCGAAACAAACTCGAGATGCACCGCCTTCGTCACCATACACACAAATAAGGCGATGTGGTCTGACCCAAATGGGCCCAGCATAGTCCACGCCCGTACATAGGAAGGGGCGAGCGGGCCGCACCCGACATGCGGGCAAATCGCCCATGATCTGCTGAGCCACCTTGCCCTTGCTTTTCTCACAAACGATGTAGTCTTTCACTATCGACCTCGCCAACCTTTTTCCATTGACTATCCAAAACCGCTGCCGCATGACTGCTAGCAGCTGCTGCGCGCCACAATGATGGAGTCTCAGGTGCGTCTCTCTAGCGATGAGCCATGCGAGGCGCCCCTTCCTAGGTACAATTATGGGATAGCGTTGGTCAAACGGAAGATCTGCTTCCTGGAGATGGCTACGCATGCGTAAAATGCCATCGTGCACGAACGGGGCGAGCGTCGGGATTTCAGCTGCCAGGCGAACGCGTGATAATTGCTGCCCATCCTTCTGAGCCCGCACAAGGCATTGTAGGTCCCTAGCATAGTTATCCATCTGTTCCCGTTTGATCCACCATAGAAGAGCTCCATCGACTTCTTCGGGGATCAGAGAGCCAGTGCGGCTGCCTGACTGCGGCTTCCTTGCGTTGTAGACAAACCTGAACACCCACGCCGTCACTCGCTGCAAACGCTGCAAGGACGACAATTGAAAGAGAATTGATTCACCATCTTGCTGAAGTGCCGAAGTGCAAATCAGGCAGCTCCCCTGCGCCACCTCGTCATTTCGTCTGGCCTTTTATCTAGCATTCGCCTTACATTCCTCCAATATGCGCATGGCATCCGATCGCGCCTCCTTGATGGGAGGCCAGGCCGAACCCGGCTGCCGGATGAACTCCGGCCCGTGCCACCACAATTCCGATGCGGCCAGTTCATCCACCGAGGTGCCTCTCGAAATTAAGTCTGCTGGGTTCCGATCTGTCGGTACATGCCTCCATTCGCATTCTGCAGTGGTCTCCTTAATCTTCCGGACCCTGTTTGCCACATACTGTTTCAAGCTATCAACCGGACGGTTTAACCAACCCAGCACCACCATTGAATCCGTCCAACAGAATGCACTGAATTCTAAGTCTTCGTTCTCACCTCGTAGATTATTTCGTATGCGCTCGATTAGTTGACTCAGTAGGAGCGCCGCACATAGCTCTAGCCTCGGTATTGATTGCGATTGAATTGGTGCCACCTTTGACTTGGCCAATAGCAGCTGCGACCCCATGACCCCTCCAGATTCTGTACACAAGTAAACCGCGGCGCCATACGCCACCTGGGATGCGTCGGAAAATCCGTGTAAAACAAAGGGCTGCTCCTGTCTGAATACTATCCAGCGTGGAACACGAAGATTCTGCAGCTGTTCCAATCCTGAATAGAAATCCCTCCATTTTCCCGATAACTCCGAGGAGAGACGCCTATCCCACGGTAACATGGCCTTCCAAATTAACTGCAGTAACATCTTCGCTTTTATTACCACTGGCGCTATAAGTCCCTCTGGATCGTAGAGACGAGCTTGAATGAATGAATCTTGAATGTCTGTCACCCTAAACGCCAACTCATCGGTAGACGTCAACCACCCAAGTAGACCCAAGATCGATGACACATCGGCGCCGTCTATGAGCACTTTGTCCACCCTCTGAGAAGGCTCAAAGCTCTGTCGCACAAGGGCTGAGTTTGAATGCCACTTCGCCAGCTCAAACCTGCCGGCCGCTAGAAGGTCCCTCGTTTCGATGCACAACTTCAATAAACTGCCTTCATTGTCCGCTCCGGCCGAGCAATCATCCACATACAAATTTCTCAATACCGTCCTGGCACCCCTAGGCCACTGCGAAGCATGTCATGAGCGCACTGCTGCATCGCGCGCACCGCACAATATGGAGCCGATGCCATTCCAAATGATACCCTTGTAAGGCAATATTCACGCAGGCCACCGAGCTCATCTCGCCATAAGAACCTCTGCAAATTCCAATGCTCGGGCGCTACCTTCACCTGAGGAAACATTTGCTTAATGTCCGCAGTCACACCATACCTCCACAAGTTGAAGCTCCACAACAAGTCACCCAGGTCACGCTGCAGCTTCGGTCCGTTCATCCGCACATCGTTGAGTGATAGACCAGAATTAGTTGCACAAGAGGCGTCGAATACCACACGGAACTTCCGGATTACTGCATGATGTGGTATGCAATAAATTGGGGGTTTGATAGACTCTGGTGCCGGCTGAAGCCATCTATTCGTTAGGTATTCTCTCATGAGGGCTGAATATTTTACCGCTAGCTCCACATCCTGTTGCAGTCGCCGTTCAAGACGAAGGAATCGCTGTAGGGCAATCGCACGGTTAGTACCCAGCTCAGTCCAATTGGCCCGCAAAGGAATCTCTATAATATAGCGGCGCTTACATTGCTGCTGCTCCGCGGTCCTTGGTGAAGAATCACCAAGGAGCTCCGTACCCTCGAGAAATCTCTGTAATATCCTCTCCATGCCGGTACTTGTTGCAACCTCCCCAAATATCAGCCATCCTAATCTCGATTGTTGGGCTACCAAACCTGCAGCCGATCGTCGTATATTCGGCTGCATCATAGCCGCCCAGACAGACACACCTAATAATAACGCCACTGGTAGCGCCACATCGAACTGCGGATTAGCTAACCTCTCCATCACCTCATCGGGGAACCCCGACACAACAGGAGTCCGTACCGGCAAACATGTACCCGGCAGTAATGAAGGCAAAACCAGACATGATAATGGCATCAGTGGCTGCTCATCGGTCATGGCTAGCAGGTAACCTGATACCTGCCTTCGTGCACCCGTCGCTAACAGGGCCACCAACTCCCAGAATGGCGGCCTTTGTTCGTACAGTTGGGATGTTATGCCTCGTCACATACTCGCTCGAAATCAAATTTGCTTGTGAACCCGTGTCGCAAATCGCTCGGACAGGTCCAAACATCTTGCCCTGCACCAGGAGTCGCACCATCGCTGTTGCCAATAACGGACGATGTACGTCTACGTGATTAACCCCGTCAGGGAGTGACTTGGGCACTGACTGGCTGCTGTTCGTGGACACTCCGAGCCGAATGTCCATGCTGCTAAATAATTGATAATCTTGCTGGAATGTCGTCGGCGCTGCATCATCTGAACTCCGCTCTATGCCCGCTGCTGCTGAGATCATCCTTGCCTTAGGGCAGATGAGACTGTTATGTAATGTTCGATTACACCTTGGACAACCCGGCGATAGACAACGCGCAGTTGGATGCCCACGACGCAAACAATTGTGGCAGACGCCAAGTCCGTTCAGTCGTTGTACCCGCTCCTCACGAGTCAGCCTACAAAACATGCTACAGCGGAATAAAGGATGATTTTCCCCACAGACGAAACATCTTAACGCCGCTGCTCTAGTTCTCTGCAATTGCACCCTCTGCTGCTGGTGCTCCTGCCGAGGTGCGCTGCTACCTTTTGACAATAAACCGCTAGCGGGGCGCTCCTACCACTCCAAGAAATCGCCGTGCAATGCGGGAATATCGTTGATGGGTCTCGCCATTTCCCATTGCGCTCTAGATTCGGAATGCAGACGTGACTCTAGCAAATGTAATACCATCAGATCGCGCTGCTCCCAGCGCTCAGCCTATTATCCATCAGGCGCAATGTGTTGCGTGCAGTGTCGAGCATGACCCGAATGTCTAAGTGACTCGCTCGTTCTATCTTGGGCGTCAAAAAAATGTTGTCATAAGCCGTTCACAAGCTCCGCCAGGCCCCGTCAAAACTCTCATCTCTTTGTGGCCAAAAACCAAGAACGCGCGAATTTTATAATTTTTCGTCGCGAACGGTTTTTTAAAAAAAGTCAACAAGCGATTATTTTACCAGACTCGGCTGGAGAGTAGTTGCAGACTGGCTTTTGCCAACTTTATTGATTACCAACAAACCTCTTATTTTAATCAATAGTGCTTATGTCTACATTAATTTAATTTGGGTCACTTACTTGGTATTTAGTCTACATAGTATTGCGCAAACTGCATGTTTGCAGTTTGTTATTTTATTGTTGAGTTTGCAACTTTGTTTACAGTTATTGAGTGCAAGAAGTCATCGAACTTGTCGGGAGTTGTATTGGCATTTACATATGTAACTACTCCCTCCTTTAAATTAGAATTCTCCTGAATTCGATTATTTAACTTTATTTTTATATATTTTTGCTTAGTTATTACAATTGCAAACACTATTATTACTGTAATGACCGTAATTAAGTTGCATCCATATATAACTTTGTTGTGTGTGTTTAATTTGCTAATGTTGTGTATACTTGCTTTGTGTTCTTGTATTTTTCATCGAATGTAATTTTAACCGTATAATTTTGTTGCTCTTTTGTGTGCATGATTTTTTCTTCTATTTTTTCGACCCAATTTGAGAAATAATAATCGTTAATTTTAATTGAACAATTATTGTAGTGTATTAGAATGTTTCCATTTACAACAATTTGGCTATCGTTACATGTTTGATTGATTACCAAATTTTTTGCATTTTTAATTATAATTGTATCTATGTCTATTTCTATAATTTCTAGTTCTCTATTTTTTTGTGAGCTGACAATTTTCTTTTATTACACAGTGTTTACTTAGTTTAAGCTCTTTCAGATATTTATTTTGTTCATATGTGTATGTTTTGTTTCCATAGTTAAACATTTGTTCTGTATTCGCTTCTATTTCGTTGTTGTCTTTATTGGGCATTGGTATGATATATCTTAATTTGACATTCACAAGCGTTTTTGGGATCTTGATAGCTAATACTAAATATGTGTTATTAAAAAACGCTGTCCCTAGTTGTACATACATGAGTTTATTGTAATCGATTTCGTATCTTTCTATTTCTGTGCCTGATAATATGTTAGGGTGTATTATCCCGTATTTAGCGGATACTACATTATCCTGGATATGTTCTATTTTTGATTTTAGTAGCTGTATTTTTGTTAGTTGTTCTATATATGCGTTTTGTTTTTCTTCTTCGGTTATAAACTTATTAATAGCATTTAAACTACTTTTAATCTTTTTTCTATCTTTTATTACAATATCATTTATTTGTTCTATTGTGGCGTTGAAGTAGTCATTAATTTGTATTTGTTGATCTATGTCGTTCTTGGTTTGTGAGAGGTGGTTTTGAATATCACGTCTGTCGTCTTCGTCCATTGTGCCAAATAGCCATTTTGATATGTTTCCTACTCCGTTTATAAGTCCGCGTTTCTGTCTGGTAACTTTTGGTACTAATGTTAGAAATTTATTTCTTGTGTCTACTAGTTCTTGGTATAATATGTCTTTATGTTCTGCTTTAGTTTGTACTATATTGTCTGTCAATGCGTTTAAGATGTTTTCTATTTTACCTAGGTCGATCATATGTAGGATTATGTTCGTCTTTGTGACTATTGGTTGGGTCCTTGTCTGAATGTCTGCAAAGCCGGCTTGGGTTGTTATTTCTTTCCAGTATAGTTCTGCTTTAGTTTGGTTTGTCCACATCAGTGTCAGTATGAATATGATTCCCATCTGTAAATTTATAGAGTCTTTTTATATTGCACGGGTGAATATTTTCTAAATTTGCTTTTCTATATTTCGGTTGTTCCTTGTGCCTAACCGCTTTGTAGTTTTTTATGAACCCTTCCTGTCTTTCTTCTTTATAATTTTCTCTGTTTAGGTTTAATTTTTCTCTCGATTTTCTTTTACTTTCCTCTATGTTTATTTTAATTTTATGCTCATCCATTTTGCCCTGTTGCGCTTCGTTAGGGGTGCCCTTTATAGTGGAATGGTACCTATCATTGTAATTTCTTACTGTTTTTTGTATTAGTTGTTTGATTGGTAAGTCTTTATTGGTTTTGTATATTATTCTAAACTTTTCTGTCATTGTATTGTGGAATCGTTCTACGTCCCCATTGCCCGTGTGGCTATGCGGTTTGGTCAAGTGTATTTCAACATTTTCGCTATCTAGGAACTCCTTTATTCTTGCCGCTCTGAATTCGTTATCCGCTATTATCTTTTTTGGTTTGCCAATCTTTGCGAAGTGGTCCTCTAGCTGTTCAATTATTGTTATGTGATTTCTGTCAGTTAGCGAATAGGCCGCTCCGAATTTCGTGAACTTATCAATCGTCGTTAGAAAGTGATAACCTTTTATTACGTATGTGTCAATGTGTACTATTTCATTTTTTGTTGTTGGTGTTTCAGTGTGGGCGAATTTTGGTTTTATTGGTTTCCTATCATACTTTACTTCTTGGCATATGTCACATTGATTTATCACCATCTGGATTAATTCCAATAATTTCGGGTAGTAGATTTTGTCTTTAATCTGATTGTACGTTTCTTGAATACCTGAATGAATGCTTTCCCTGACGTGATAAAGCGAAATTTGTTTAATGGCTTCTACTTCTGTGTCGATGTCTCGAGCCCTTTTTGTACATTTTATAAATTTAATTGTTTTATCATTTGAAACCATCTCAATGAGCTTTTGTTGCACTACATTGTACTTATTATCTGTTAGTTCTGAAAATATTCCAACGTTTCCTTTTCCTATATATTTTCTAAATATTTCTCCCAAATTGTTGAAATCGTGCTCGGCTACAAAAATAATTCGCTTATTGTGTGTAAATTTTATTTCCTCCGTTTTATTGTTTGTTATTACAATTTGCGTCTTATATTTATTCACTATTTCTTCTTTAATCGGAATATGGTCTTGCAGGTTTTCTTCTGCTGAGTGGATGGTGGCTACGGTTGCATCATCTTCAATATTGTTCAGTGTATCTGAATCGTCAACTTCCTGTGTAAGGCTATTTGGGTTGGAGTCGTATTCTTCTTTAATATCCTCCTCGTTTTCTTTTATTCGGCTCAAAAAATCTGCCACTTTATTTTCTTTTCCTTTCAAGTACTCTATCTCGAACTGGTACTCTCCCAATTTTAGTAACCATCTTTGATGCCTTGGCGATAGGTCTTTTCCTTTATACTTTGCATGTAAAAATTTTATGGGTTGGTGGTCTGTTAGGATTTTAAATTGTCTCCCATAAAGATATGGTCTAAAGTAATTAACGCTCCACATTATGGCTAAAAATTCTTTGTCTGTTGCAGAGTAATTCCTTTCATGGTTGTTAAGTGTCCTTGATGCGAAACATACGGGGTGTCCTTCTTGTGAAAGAACTGCTCCCATTGCGTAGTTTGACGCATCTGTCGTTAAGGTAAACGGTTTTTCGAAATTTGGGAACCGAAGGACGGGGTGGGAACTAATTAAATATTTTAGTTTTTCAAATGCTTCTATATATGTGGGGTCCTTTACATTGAGTTTTGTTCCTTTTGCTAAATATTTGGTCATAGGCTGCGCTACTTTCGCGTAATCTCGGATAAATTTGCGGTAATATCCCGTAATCCCTAAAAAACTTTTGATCTGTTTTTCGGTCCTTGGCAGTTCTAAGTTTTTTATTACCTCTATTTTGTTCGGATTTGGTTTGAGTCCTTCTTCTGTTAAAATATGTCCCAAAAATTCTGTTTCCCTTTTCATAAAATTGCATTTGTCTATCTGTATTTTTAAATTTTTCTCTTCTAATATTCTGAATATTTCGTTTATTGCTTTAACGTGCTCCTGTAACGTGGAACTGAAGATTAAAATGTCATCTAGGTAAACAACACATGTTTTGTTAATGTGGTCCCTCAAAATTTCATTCATAAGGCGTTGGAAGGTGGCCGGTGCGTTTTTTAGTCCGAATGGCATCCTTATGAATTCGTACAGACCATGGGGTGTGACAAACGCTGTTTTTTGTCTATCTTCTTCTTTGACTACTATCTGATGATACCCTTTTGCTAAGTCTATTGTTGTGAAGTATTGGGCCCTTCCAAGTTTGTCCAGTATCGAATCTATATTTGGCAGCGGGTATTTGTCGTCTATCGTAATTTCATTTAATTTTCTGTAATCGACTACTATTCTATATTTCCGTTTCCCTGAATTGTCTATTTTCTTTGGTATTACTATTAGAGGACTTGAGTATCTAGACTTGCTCTTCCTGATTATGCCCTGTTCCTCCATTTCTTTAATTTGTCTCCTCACTTCTTCCTCATGTTGGGGCGGATATCTGTATAACTTGGAATTTAATTGTTGGTCTGTTGTAGTCTTAATTTCGTGTTGTACTTCGGTAGTACTTGTTAGTGTGTCTCCTTCTTTAAAAAACAGTTGTCCGAATCGTTTTATTATTTTCGTCACTTCCTTATATTCTTCTGCATTGAGATAGTCTAGTTTCAATCGCTCCTCTGTTGTGTGCTCTAATGTACAAATTTCATCTAAAGTATATGGATTATTCAAAAATTTGCTTTCCTTTTGATTCAGGATTATGACTTTTCTTTCAATATCTATTAATGCATTAAGAAAGTTTAGTAAATCAATGCCGATTATAAAATTATACTTTCGCCCTTGTAATGGTGTGGCTTTCCACCTGACTCTTGCGTTATCTGGCAGATTAAATTCGTCCGGGGCTTTTGTGTGCACCTCCTGACTTATGGTACCTTTATTTGTCAATGTATTAAATGTTAGTGGTCTTTTTAGTTTTATTTTTTGAAAGTCATTTACTTCGCTGCTTATCAAGCTCAATGTTGCTCCTGTGTCTATAAGCGCTGCATATCTTGTATTTCCTATTGTTAGTTCTATTCTTGGTAGGCATTCCGAGGCTGCTTCGTAAAAAACACTGAATTGTTGATTTCCGTTTCTACATCATAATTGTCCCTGAGACTCTCTTGGCTTTGCCGGGCCTCGTTCCAGCGATCTTGGCTTGGACGTGGGCCAGGGTGTCCTGCTACTTGGTGTCTATTATTGTGCGCTACAATATTATCTACTTCCATGGGCTCCACCAGTCTTTGCCTATTTGGGTTTTGGCGATCTTGGCCTGAACCGTTCCTAGGGTTTCCTGACTGTTGATGTTGCCTGAACTGTCCCGAATTGTATCGCTGATAATCTTGGCTTTGATGCGGTGATTGTGGATTGTATCTTCTTTGCCCTGAATTGTTGTCCTGGTATCCTCGATTTCTATTAATATATTCTTGGTCTTGTTTCCTGTGTTCTGCCTTATGTTCATTATTATTATAGTAATTATTGTTGTTTGGTCTAAGGTTAGTGTATTGTCCTTGACGTCCGTGATGTTCTACGTTGGTATTCCGGGGAGGGCTATTTCTGCCAAATGGTCGTTCGTCCTTCGATCGGTATTTTTTGAACTCGGGTCGAATGCAAGTGTCTTCGTATCGTCGGCTATTCATTATCTCTAATATGGTTCCTAGTTCTTTTTCGTCATATATTTTGTCTAATAATGTGCCCTGCGTCATCTCTTTAGTGGTGTTGACTAGTATACTGTCAATGTTAGATAGGTCGATACCATGGTCGCCTTGGTAGTATGTTGTTAGTTCGTCCGCCTTATATTTTAATTTTTGAATTTCTATTGCTAGTTCACTTACATTATTAATTTTTAGATTGCAGATCCTCCGGTAAATCTGGTGCGGTTCGGTGTCTGGCCGGTACCGAAGTTTCAAGATCCTCTTGATTGCTTCCCAATTTTCTGGTTGAGGGATGTTTATGATTGTGTCCTTCGCTTCACCTTGAATCTTCTGGTAGAATATGCATCGCGTTGCTTCCTTCCGTTCCGCCTCGTTGGTTAGAGTGGACAGCAAATATTCCACGCCCGTGAAAAATGAGTTGATGGTGACCTCGCCGCTCCCGGTAAACGTCGGCATGTGTCGTACGTTCTTCTGGATCCTTTCGTTAACCATCATGGTGTCTCGTTGGTAATGCTGCTGGAGGTCCAGATATGCTGCTCGGATCTGCTCCAGTTTATGGTCCTTCCGTGCCAACTCCTCTAACAAACTCACTGTCGGCACCTGTGTCGAGTCCTGCGCCATTCTCCGTGTATCGAAGTCCTTCTGTCGCTTTGAATTACCCGTGATGCTTTTGCTCACTGACCCTTGGTCCTCGCCTGTGGTGTCACTGTTGATTAATCTGAGGTGGTCACTAGCACTCCTTGCCTGTGTTCACTCCACTCTGATGTCCCAGTTTGCACTGCACAGTTTGCTTTTAATGATTTATAATCTGGAGGGTCCCTGGGGAATCGCAGAATTTGTTTGGGTGTGATACAAGTTATCTTTGAGGTAGACCGACCGCGGTTCGATTATATTACCAGACTCGGCTGGAGAGTAGTTGCAGACTGGCTTTTGCCAACTTTATTGATTACCAACAAACCTCTTATTTTAATCAATAGTGCTTATGTCTACATTAATTTAATTTGGGTCACTTACTTGGTATTTAGTCTACATAGTATTGCGCAAACTGCATGTTTGCAGTTTGTTATTTTATTGTTGAGTTTGCAACTTTGTTTACAGTTATTGAGTGCAAGAAGTCATCGAACTTGTCGGGTCGAACTTCGCGGCCGAGTCGCGAACACAGTTCTGGAGCCTGCGTAGTCTTTGCACATTAGTAAGTCGTTGATTACACTGTACAACAGCATTTCTGCAACAGAGTAACGACCGTATATTCCTGAAAGAGGACGTCGTACTGATCATTTTTGCAGAACAAAGTAATAGTCCAGCACGTCTGAGTTTTTTGTAATTCGCACATAAAGGTTAAAGGGGTCTCTATAGACTTTTCCACGGAAAGTATAAAAACGAGAAGAGCTAGAGCTTTGATGTCTAAGGCAAAGTTGTTTGCAATAAAAATGTGAATATTTTTATGTACACATGAACCCCCCCTCCCCCCTTTCTTACCCCCCTTTTGCACGATTTTCGGAAAAATTTTTCATAAAAAGCTTGTATTGAGTAAAATATTGAAAAGAATACCATATTGTCTTTTGGGAAAATATTCCCCATTAAAAAATAGGAGGGGTCTTCAAACACCAAAACTTTCTCAAACCTTCCTCCAAAAAAATAAAAAGCCTTAAACACGAAACCTTCATTAAATAATCTTTTCATTAATTGCTAATTCTGCTTGAGATGTTGAGAAAAATGTTGAATATTGAAAAAAACACTATTTCCCATTGAATAATAGTTCATTGAGTAATAGTTCTCCTCTTAATAAAAGAAAAAATTTTTATGATTTCAGAAAAGACTTTGATAAACTCGTATTGCTTTTTATAACATCAATGTATTGGTTGCCAAAGCCCCTAAAGCCTATAAACATTCAATATTTTCAATCACTATGCATGTTATGTACAAAATACATATGCAAAAAGGCCTTTTTACCTTTAAACATTTAAGGCACATTGTTTTTTACAAGCCCAATTTTTTTTAATGTCCCCTTCAGCCTCATTACAACGATTTACACGATTTTGCGACTTTGAAAATACTTAAAAAAGTTTTCTGATGAGGAAAAAATACTTGATATTGGATGCTTGTTTGATGCATATTTTTGTACCGATGACACAAACATACTTTCAATTCAGACGGAATGACTTCAATTCCATTGAACCAAATTTCATGAAATTTTGACTTAAAATCGGGAAAATATGTTAATTTCCAAGTTCTGGCTTTGCCCCTGCTTCCTTCACACTTTGATATTTTCAAAGAAAATCTTGGGGCTGTTTCTGATGAAAAAGTGAAAAGTTTTATCAACAAATGAAGCTACTTGAAGAATGTAGCAATCCTCGCTGAGTACGTTAAGAATTTGAATCGCAATATTGACCCATCTGCACATTCCCGTAAAGCGAAAGCGTCTTTTTGAAATCATAAAAATTTTTTATTTTATTAAGAGAGGACTTCTTGTTTGGAGACCACCTGAACTATTATTCAATGGGAAATAGTGTTTTTTTCAATATTCAACATTTTTCTCAACATCTCAAGCAGAATTAGCAATTAATGAAAAGATGATTTAATGAAGGTTTCGTGTTTAAGGCTTTTTATTTTTTTGGAGGAAGGTTTGAGAAAGTTTTGGTGTTTGAAGACCCCTCCTATTTTTTAATGGGGAATATTTTCCCAAAAGACAATATGGTATTCTTTTCAATATTTTACTCAATACAAGCTTTTTATGAAAAATTTTTCCGAAAATCGTGCAAAAGGGGGGTAAGAAAGGGGGAGGGGGATTCATGTGTACATAAAAAATATTCACATTTTTATTGCAAACAACTTTGCCTTAGACATCAAAGCTCTAGCTCTTCTAGTTTTTATACTTTCCGTGTAAAAGTCTATAGAGACCCCTTTAACCTTTATGTGCGAATTACAAAAAACTCAGACGTGCTAGACTATTACTTTGTTCTGCAAAAATGATCAGTACGTCGTCCTCTTTCAGGAATATACGGTCATTACTCTGTTGCACACAAAAAGTTTTAAATTGTTGTACTGTGTTATCAATCACCTCAGCCGTAAATGTATCACGGAAGCTGTCCCATCCCTGCCGATCGCCGTTGAAGACGGGAAGCCGATCCTCCGGAAGATAATCGCCGTACCAAGCCTGCACGGGTGGCGCCTCATGCGCATTACCTGCCCCCTCCTCCGGCCTCTGCTCCTTCAAGGCCTGCCTTATGGCTGCGGCA
The DNA here is from genome assembly GCA_963971225.1 of Melieria omissa. NCBI lineage: Eukaryota > Metazoa > Arthropoda > Insecta > Diptera > Ulidiidae > Melieria > Melieria omissa. Next base: position 47,242,439 of record OZ020269.1, on the reverse strand, counting down.
GCCTGAATATATATGTTCTCGACCTCAACTCGCCTCACCCCGCAAGATTCTTCGCTTAACCCACCCGGTCGCCATAAATCAATATTTTCCTCGAACCTTCCCCAAGCGACTCCTAGAAGCTCGAGTCTGCCATGCAAGATCTCACCCGCTGGAAAATCGTTGCCAGCATCGCGCAACCAATCCGCCTGGCGCTGTATCCCTTCCACCGCCTGCTCTATCCTAGCCTTGATTCGCTCCCGTGCACCGCTCCCTCCTGGCTCAGCTGTAACCCTCTTGGGTAGGCCTACTGCCACTTTGCCGGCCTTACGTTTTCCGCGCCCCAACTGTTCCACACGCTGCTCTGGAAGCCCCGACACCTCAGGTATCGGCTCCTGCAATTCCTCGATGGGCCCCGTCTGCGCCCTCTGCTTGCGCTGACTCATCATAAACCTAGTAATAAGAGGTTATTAATAATACATGCATCCGCTGGTAGACCAAAAGAAGCAACATCCTGCTAATTAAGCTCGCTGTTGAGCTGATATCAATGAAGGCTCGCTGTTGAGCTCCTACCAACCGCACGCTCGCTGCTGAGCTGATATCAATGAAGGCTCGCTGTTGAGCTGATATCAAACTACGGCCCGCTGCTACCAACCGAATGCTCGCTGCTGAGATCCACCAACCGTACGCTCGCTGCCGAGCTGATATCAATGAAGGCTCGCTGTTGAGCTGATATCAAACTACGGCCCGCTGCTACCAACCGAATGCTCGCTGCTGAGCTCCACCAACCGTACTCTCGCTGCTGAGCTGATATCGATGAAGGCTCGCTGTTGAGCTGATATCAAACTACGGCCCGCTGCTACCAACCGAATGCTCGCTGCTGAGCTCCTACCAACCGTACGCTCGCTGCTGCGCTGATATCAATGAAGGCTCCCTGTTGAGCTGATATCAAACTACGGCCCGCTGCTAGCAACCGAATGCTCGCTGCTGAGCTCCACCAACCGTACGCTCGCTGCTGAGCTGATATCAATGAAGGCTCGCTGTTGAGCTGATATCAAACTACGGCCCGCTGCTACCAACCGAATGCTCGCTGCTGAGCTCCACCAACCGTACTCTCGCTGCTGAGCTGATATCGATGAAGGCTCGCTGTTGAGCTGATATCAAACTACGGCCCGCTGCTACCAACCGAATGCTCGCTGCTGAGCTCCTACCAACCGTACGCTCGCTGCTGCGCTGATATCAATGAAGGCTCCCTGTTGAGCTGATATCAAACTACGGCCCGCTGCTACCAACCGAATGCTCACTGTTGAGCTCCTACCAACCGCACGCTCGCTGCTGAGCTGATACACCGTGCGACAACAAATTTTACACACGAAAAAATCGGTATACTCACAAAACTAGGGGCCAAACGTAGTAAAACTGCGTTTTTAGTTTTTCTCTCTGACGTCAGGATTTTTTTTAAAAGGACTTTGAAATTTGAAGGACATGTTTATTTAAAAAAATTGTTTTAAAAATTGAACGCATTATAGAATAACAATATGGGTATCAAATGAAAGAGAAAAATCCTTAGAATCTTAAAAAAATAATTTTTTTGGTGTAAAAGGACGAAGAGGTATTGAAAATGTCCTTTTAAAACTTTATCCTTGAATATCCTTGAAAATTTCCAATATTTTTTTGGGGAAAAAATATATCTTAAGGACTAATATGTACACTACCACATCCTCGAATTTCGTTCTTCTAACTTTAATAGTTAAGGATATAAAAAATTTTATATTTCTCATTATAAAACAAAGATATATTGCACCGTACGACAAAAATAAAATATTTAATTAACTCATGTATAAATCGTTATGCTGCTAATACTGGAGGTTAAATACACTAATTCTGCAACTTCAAAATTGCGTTTGAACATACATAAGTATTTGTTTTCACAAGACATTGAAAATTTTAAAATTTAGTTTTCTTGTATAAAATTTATCCAAGAGTAACAAGATGAATGCATGAGGATACGTACTTACTGTGAATACTAGTGCTCATAACTTAATTGAAAAGTTAACAAAAGTCATTTAAAATGCATTTTATGAATGATTTATTTCGAAACAAATTGTTTAAGAAAAATGTATGCGTTTACTTTGCCGTTTATGTTTTTGGTACGTGTCACGGCACAGCGACCAACAATACTCGGAAAGCATGTGGACATATCTTTTCCCCGAAAGCGATTTTCAATTAGCGCAATGTCTTGGTGGAAGCGCTCTCTGTGTTCATCACTAAGTTTTCGGGGGAAAAGTCCAAATGGCTTTCTAAAAAATGTATCTTGAGAGACATGTTGACCCCCATTTCGCGATAGGCGTCAATCATCTTGCGGGCAAGTTCTTTATAATTCTCAGCCTTCTTTTTTCCTAAGAAGTTATTTATTACATCGCTTAAGCTTTGCCAGGCAGTTAGTTCAACCGGTTTCAAAAGATCAGCAAACTCCTGATGCTGCAATAATTTTTTCAAATGTGGCCCGTTTAAAACCCATGAAAAACATAAAAATTAATAGAAACAAAGTTTTACAATCGGGTAACGTACCAGCGGAAATCTTTGCATCGCTTAGTTTTGGAAAAAGTAGTTTCAAATAATTAATAGCTCGACCATCTGCGTCAAGAGAGCGAATACAATGTCGAATCAGGCCTAACTTTATGTGGAGCGCTGGAAGTATTATTTTTGATGAAGGGACTAGAGGCATATGATCGATGCTGTCGCGGCCAAGTTGATGAGTTATGCGAGGCTCCCATTTGTGGTTGATATAGTGTAATTCACGGCGTCGACCTTTCCATGGGCATAAAAAACATTGATTTTTTGAGAAGCCCTTTTTCAAGCCCGTTAGTATAGCTACTACTTCGTCGCTGTGCCGTGACACGTACCAAAATTAAATTAAGTTATGAGCACTAGTATTCACAGTAAGTACGTATCCTCATGCATTCATCTTGTTACTCTTGGATAAATTTTATACAAGAAAACTAAATTTTTAAATTTTCAATGTCTTGTGAAAACAAAAAAATTATGTTCAAACGCAATTTTGAAGTTGCAGAATTAGTGTATTTAACCTCCAGTATTAGCAGCATAACGATTTATACATGAGTTAATTAAATATTTTATTTTTGTCGTACGGTGCAATATATCTTTGTTTTATAATGAGAAATATAAAATTTTTTATATCCTTAACTATTAAAGTTAGAAGAACGAAATTCGAGGATGTGGTAGTGTACATATTAGTCCTTAAGATATATTTTTTTCCCAAAAAAATATTGGAAATTTTCAAGGATATTCAAGGATAAAGTTTTAAAAGGACATTTTCAATACCTCTTCGTCCTTTTACACCAAAAAAATTATTTTTTTAAGATTCTAAGGATTTTTCTCTTTCATTTGATATCAATATTGTTATTCTACAATGCGCTCAATTTTTAAAATAATTTTTTGAAATAACCATGTCCTTCAAATTTCAAAGTCCTTTTAATAAAAATCCTGACGTCAGAGAGAAAAACTAAAAACGCAGTTTTACTACGTTTGGCCCCTAGTTTTGCGAGTATACCGATTTTTTCGTGTGTTTTGGAATTTTTTGATTTTTGTCGCACGGTGATATCAATGAAGGCTCGCTGTTGAGCTGATATCGAACTACGGCCCGCTGCTACCAACCGAATGCTCGCTGCTGAGCTCCACCAACCGTACGCTCGCTGCTGAGCTGATATCAATGAAGGCTCGCTGTTGAGCTGATATCAAACTACGGCCCGCTGCTACCAACCGAATGCTCGCTGCTGAGCTCCTACCAACCGTACGCTCGCTGCTGAGCTGATATCGATGAAGGCTCGCTGTTGAGCTGATATCAAACTACGGCCCGCTCCTACCAACCGAATGCTCGCTGCTGAGCTCCACCAACCGTACGCTCGCTGCTGAGCGGATATCGATGAAGGCTCCCTGTCGAATGGTCTGCAAACTAACACTAACTTATACCACGCCTGCACCGAGCTCAAATATAACCTATTTTCCATTGTTCGCACATAACCTAACATAATACTCGCAACACGTGCGAGCCCTGTGCTATTCAACCAAGCCCCCCAACCACATAATCAGACCGTCCCACCAAACGACAATGAAGCCCCACCGCGATCCACAGCCAGCTCCTCCGCTTATACTCACACCCAAACTGCACCACTATCACTCCTTCAGCTCTCCAATATCCGGCTCGATGGACCAAAAATGTTCGTACCACGAATCACGTGCGAATAAATACACGAATGTTGTTCGTTTCCGTTATAAAAAATGTCGTTTAATGCAAAAGTGTTTGTACAATGTAGTGGTTAAATGTTTGTTCTACATAAATTCCTACAATTTATTCCCTGATTTTTTTACAGCACTATTTGCTCCGTTCCGTTCACATCCAAATCTCAATTCAATTAAATCTCTTCCCTTCATCTTTCTCCCGTCAAAACCGCCATCTTCCCTTTTTCCCTTTTCTCTCTCTCCTCTCCTTCGCCGCTGCACCGAGCTGCCAGATCGCATTCGCTGCACGTCCCTGCCACGCCGTCAGGCGTGAACAATTTATTTATTTTGCTCGACAAACATTCAAATTCGTTTTAACAAATTTCCCCATTCCCAACTCTTCCCATTTTCAAATATCGTTTGCGCGGACGCGGTTAGACTTCACGTCTATTTTACAATACCCTACATTTATATTCACTCAAACTTTTTACCCTCTCTCGAGCTTTTTTACACAAAATGCCTGCTGAGCGATCACCCAAACGTCAACTCGTCACAATGGAGACTTCCTTCCTCCAGACACACAAAGTTATCCAATGCACGTTTGACAGTTCCTGTCACTCGGGAGCCACCAAACACTCGCTCCAAACGCTCTAGTCCCAAAGCAACCGATCCCAGTGTTGCCAAATTTATTTTCGAGTCCGATAGACTCGTGCAATTATGCACAAAATTTTCATCGGCTCCCGTTGACGATTTGACCAAATCCCTGGTTCAAATTAAGCAGAAAAATCTTGAAGCCCAATGGGAGAGGCTTTTGCGCGCACAAGAGGCAGTCTTAATTGCTGAAGACAACAGCCAGCCCTACGGTTTCAAAGAGTCGGCTAGGCAAAAAATTGACGCCTGCACAGACCAGTACGAGTTGTGCATGGCTCGAATGTCGGACATCATTGAGATGCTCCAAGCTCAGTCCCCCCAGCCCGCTGCGCATTTGGAACCGGTTCGACCCCTAGAACCAGCAAATACCCCTTACATTTGCCTGCAAGTTCCGCCTTGTGATACCGAAACCTTTTTCGGGGGCTATGAGCAGTGGCCGTCCTTTCGGGACATGTTTACTGCGGTTTACATTAACCACCCCCAGCTTACTCCAGCCCAAAAATTGTATCACCTCCGATACAAGACGCAAGGTAAAGCGTAATTGCTATTGTCAAGCAATATGCATTAACCGATGGGAATTTCGGACTCGCGTGGGAATCCCTAAAATCCCGTTATGAAAATAAACGCATACTCGTTGACACTCAAATCAGATCTCTTTTAAATATACCTCCGGCTCACACTGAAAATAGTGAGGCACTACAGCGGATCCAGAGCACTATAAACAATTGTCTGTCTATTCTCAATACTCAGGCCGTAGACACTGACAATTGGGATCCGCTATTGGTTTACATATGTTGTACCAAATTGCCCCAAGAGACACTTGCTCTATGGGAGCAATCATTGACATGCCGGAAGGATCTGCCACCCTGGTCGCAAATGGATGAGTTCCTGACCGGCAGATATGAGGTACTTGAACGGCTGCAAAGTATTCGCCCTTCTAAGCCGAAACAATCTCAACCTTCGACTTCCAATATCCTCCCAAATCGGCCACACAAATCCCTAAATTATCATACTCAAGTAAAACGGGAAACTCTGCAACGCAAATCATCCCATACGGACTTGCCAGAGCTTCGAAAGACTCACCCCCCAGAGTCGACTTAAATACGTCAACGCACAATCTCTGCGTTTTCTTGCTACATCGCACCTCACTAAAGATTGTACTAGCATTTTTACGTGCGTAAATCTCTCAATCGGTCACATTCGCAACCCCGCACATCTTCCAGGCAAAGTACGACCCAAGTACAAGCCTTACACTCCAATAATGGCACCCAATCCCATCTGCCTACGGCACTGGTGTCTATTGAGCACGCAGGAAAGTTGTTCAAAGTTCGAGCGCTAATCGACCAAGCCTCTCAGCGTATCTTCATCTCCTCGAAGGTCCAGCAACGCCTCAAATTGCCAATCGAGAAATCCCCATTCAAAATCTCGAGCATGAGCGGTCAGATTGTGCAAAATGCCGATCATACATGCCTCTTGACATTGGCAGTCCCTCAAATGAGTGCTGTGGTTGTTCAGTGATCTGTCGATCCCACCTCTAATCCCTTCCTTTACTTGTCCTCCTGTACTGATGTTCCCCTTATTTATGCTCCCCGGCTTAGGCCGTTGGTCTCGTTCGGTGTTTATTGTCTTTCTATTGTTATTCGTTATTCACCCGTCGATGAATAAACACCCACTAAAACTGAAACCCCCTCGTTTCATTGACCACGCTCCGCGACGAATTTCTACACAAAACAATAAAGTAATTCACAATGTTTTAAAAATACCATTGTTTGTCAAATTTTGCGATTTTGTAGAAATATTTCCGGTAAGCCATAATCATTCCAGAATTAAGCTAGACACCGACAAAGCGACCCACATCCACCAAAGATCCTGAAGCTCAAGCACCTGGGGCACGAGAACACATCATTGCCCTTCCTCCACAAAATGGATCTGGAAAACGCAAACCATATTATGACACATTATGACATCATCCTCACGGGAATATCCTTGGTGATCATGGCAATAATTATACTGGCGGTGCGAAGAAGCAAAAGATCAGACACGGTCGAGCAAGACATCGGCGATATCTTGGAACACATAGCAAGCCGTAGCAGAGACGCTCCGAGCCTAAGAGGGGGAAGTTAATGCTAGCGCTTCAACACGCGCGTAATTCCCAATCGCTGACGATCGGAGACAGTTTGCCATTACCACGATCGACTTGTGCAGCGACAGCACAAAAGCGGTGACAACAACAACGTTAACGGAGCCTTCCGCAACAGCTTCGGGATTGCGATGTAGGTTTAAATTTTAGTTTTTATGTCAGTAGAATTTGTATCGGAAACAAAAGCGCGAAATATAAATCTATAGAAAACAACACATAGTGTTCGTAATAAATTAACTTTTATACGAAACAACACATAGTGTTCAAAATAAATTAACTGGCATACCAGCCCTTGTTTTGGAAAAGTACGCTACGTCACTGGGTTATCCATTACGCAAACTTTTCAGCATGTCATGGAAAAATAAATCTATAGAAAACAACACATAGTGTTCGTAATAAATTAACTTCTATACAAAACAACACATACACCCTTATCATGAATATTCTGGTGAAAAATTTCACCAGCGGAATGTGACCTTACCATGAATGTGAAACGATTTCGGGTACGACATTTCACATCGAAATTTAGAATTTTATGTCAAAGTGACATGAAGTGACATTTCATTCAAATACAGATTTGAACGTATGTATGTACATATTTATTAAATTTGTGAAAATTTAAAGAATATTTTGCGATTTTACCCGGCGCGAATATTTATTATTTGCCTAAAGTGAATAATTTAATGATAATCAAAATGATAAACATACATTTACGAAGACAGCTTTTAGAAGATGAAAATGTGCGCGATGAACGAGTTGCTCGAAGAGCCATCAGAGACACTTCAAATCCTCTTGAAATGCAGGACGAATTGTAATTAAATTAATATTTTGTTATAACGAAGTGACGATGTTGTGCTGTTTCTAAAATTCATATTTTATAGGTTCCATAAGTACTATAGATTGAAGAAAGCTGCCTTTAAATATTTGCTTGATGTGACAATAAACAAAACTTCAAGCCCTTTGAAATCATTTGGTATACCACCATTGGTGAAGTTGGCAGCTTGTCTACGCTTCTTTGCTGAAGGTGGTTACCAAAAGGGTGTCGGTAGAGAATACGATGTTGGATTGTCGCAATCTGCTTTGAGCGCCGTACTACAAGAGATACTTCATGTTTTTGAAACTAACTTATGCCCTTTATGGATAAAATGGATGAGTAATGAAAAAATGAGAAGTGCAGCTCTGAAATTTTATAACAAATTTAGGATTCCTGGTGTTATGGGGAGCATTGATGGCACCCATATAAAATTTGTTGGACCAAGACACAATAAGCACTCATTTTATAATAGAAAAGGCTATTTTAGTTTAAATACTCTTGTCGTAAGTATTGTTACCTCCACAAGGGTAGTCACCTTGTCGTGGTGTGGGGGCTTGCCGCGGGCAAGGACGCCGCAGACTAGTCCAATCCGAGTGATGAACGGAATGGAGTAGTCTGGGGTACTAAGCACTACCCACCCCTAACCCAGGGTGTTACGCGGATTGTGCCCACTGGGTGGTTTGCAGCCAGGGGGTATACCGGCTGTATTCTTACGGTGCCTTCCTGATACCGGGCCACCTCAGGAAGTACAATGGCCTTGCCATGGTATGCGGGCTCTGCCATGGTCGACCAACCTTGTCCCTGCCAGAACTATAGGCCGCCAGCGCCTTCGCCTTGCGCGCGGGCAGGCGGCCACACCGCAATAGCACAATGAACAAAAAATGCGGCAAAAATAAGCGAGGAATTCCACTCGCTCTGCGGGACTACACCGCAACACAGCTAGGAGCTGTGCCGGAGCATTCGCTCCGGACCACAAATGAAGACCTGAGGCCAAGCACCAGCCGAGGAAGAATACCTTCCAGGGTGGCGAGGGGCTCCCTAAGGGGCGGTCGGAAAGCTGGGGCTGTGGTCAGGGGGGGGCGTCAATACGGGGCAGGCCACTGTTTGACATCTCTGCTCTGATTGCATCTGCCAGCGGAAGACCCACCTCAAGCCAGGTGAGCACGGTTTCAGCTCTTCCCACTGGGTCCGGAAGCATACCTTCCGGACTGGTGGTAGGAGCAAAACCTATAGGCCCTGCTCCTAGTACCGGCGTCGCTGCGGTCGTGCGGGAAACTCCCCCGTCAACATCCGCTGCGGCACCGGTGGTAGGGCGGGCTGCTGTCGTAATGGCACCAAGTAAAAGTGCTGCTGCGGCCGCGCGGGGAGTGGCCCTGTCGACTTCGGCAAATTTGGAGAGAAGGCCTAATAGGCAAACCCTAGAGTTACCCCCCTTAGGGCAACCAGGTGGTCTGGACGACCCCCTAAGACGCGGTGCGAGGGTAAAATGGTACCTCCGCTACCTCAGGCAAGGCCTGAGTAAGGAGGAAGCTAGGAGCAGAGCGCTAGAGCATGGCAGAATACCCGCGGCCACGGCGGCTCAACCTACTCTGCCGAGAAAGAGAAGAAGCGACATCACTCCCCCCCAACGTCCTGAACTTAAAAAATCCAGGACCACCACCCAGGCACCGGTTACTAGGACGGGCAAGCACCAAAATAGCAATCGGTCTGGGGATGATCCAATGACGGGCGCAACCTACTCGAGTGTCCTCAGAACACCTGAGGCCACCCGGGTGGCGGTCCTGCCTACGGAATATCCCCAGAAGACACTGAGTAAGGAGGAGCTCTCTTTTCTCGAGGAGGCTATCGTAGGGGAGATATCCAAAGGGTGGGCCACCCCACTGGTGTTCAGTGGCATCCACTTCCGGCCGGGACATCTGCTGCTGGACTGCAGTAAACAAGGTACTGCAGACTGGCTCCGGCAGGTAGTCCCGAAGCTGGAGGATTGGAAGGGAGTGGGGCTTCGTGTGTGCCTTGGAGATGATGTCCCCAAGACACACCACGTTACCGTATTCCTTCCCAGGAGCGCTGGACAGGAACCCAGCAAGCTTTTTGCGTTAATTCAAGCGCAAAATACTGGGGTCTACACAAACCTTTGGAAGGTGGTTACTTCCAAGGAGGAGGGCCATGGTGTCCTGTGGAACCTGGTGATTGACGAGAAATCCCTCGAAAAGATCAGGGAAAACGGGAACGCCCTAAACTTCAGGTATGGGAGCGTCCCAGTTCATGCCCCCAGACCTGGAGGCCCGAATAGTGTGACAGGCCCCCCTACGCAAACAGTGGAAACCGGGAATACACCGGTGGAAGCAGGGCCCTCAGGTGGAGTACGATCTGCCGAATCCGGGAAAACACCGGAAGGCGGAGAGGCAGCCGGGGCAGAAGTAATTTTGCAAGCCTCCCAAGATTCCCTTGAGGAGCTAAACCTTGAAACGCTGGGGCTTCAAGGTAGTACGAACGAGGAAGAGGAGCAGCAGTCGGACGAAATTTCGATAACGACGCTGCTGGAGATGGACGATGATGCCTCTCCTAAAATCTAACCCTCGAAACATGAAGGTTGTTCAAATCAACCTTCATCACGCGAAGCCGGCATCGGCCGTCCTAGCGCATAAGTTCACCCGAGACCACATCGGGGCGGCGCTAGTGCAGGAGCCCTGGTGCTATAACGGCAGAGTCTGCGGGCTCAACTCGCAGCAAACCAAGGTAATTTGGGACACAAGGCACGAGATACCTCGTGCCTGCGGGGTAATTGAGAAAAATACTATGTCTGTATTTCAGAGTACATGTCCAGGGACCTGGTAGCGGTGGCGATGACGGTCCAAATCGAGGGTCGTGACCTCGAGATCGTCCTGGCGTCGGCGTATTTCCCAGGAGAAGACTTGGCTGTTCCCCCCCCATGAAGTGCAGGGCCTGGTGGAGTACTGCAGGGCAAACGCCTTGCCACTCCTAATAGGCGGGGACATGAACGCCCACCACACGATCTGGGGAAGTACTGATGATAATCTAAGGGGTGAGTACCTACTCGATTATATATTAGAAACTAACCTAGTTATATTCAACTCGGGATGTTCCCCGACTTTTGGCACTAGAGTTAGGCAGGAGGTCCTAGACCTTACCATAGGTAACAGTAGGATTAGTGACTATGTATCTGATTGGAGAGTATCGAATGAGCCCTCCCTATCAGATCATAGGATGATCGAATTCCGATTAGCAGCCACCCTATTGGAGTTATCTCCAACTAGAAACCCCAGGAAGACCGACTGGGATAAATTTACAAGGTTGCTCGAAGAGGATCAACCCTTGCTGGATTTTCGGGGCAGGATGCGGCATCCCCTCGAAATCGAGCAGGCGGTTGAAACAGTAAATGGGGCAATAATCAATGCTTTTCACTTAAGTTGCCCTGAGAGTAGGAGGACCAGGAAGAAATCCACACCGTGGTGGAACACCACCCTGGCGAAACTCCGAACAGACACGCGGAGGCTCTTTAATAGGGCAAAGCGAACAGGTGACTGGCAGGAATACACTGCCGCTCTCACTAAGTAGGGGAATGGTTCCGGTTGTGGGCACCTTTTTGTTTTTGGCTCATAACTTTTTACCAAGTTCTTCTTAATCGGGCATATGGACATCTATGGAAAGCTAGAAACCTTAGCTAACAAGTAATGACAAAAGTAAATCGATTCCGTCAAATAGAAAAGTTGTTTTTGTTAAATTTGTAAAGTAGTCATTTGTAACAAAAATTTTTTTTTGGTTCGGTTGTGGGCACGCCTGGAAAATCTGGTGGAAACGGAAAAACCAACACGAATATAGAAAAACATTAAGTTTTAATTATTTGAAGCACAATGCACGCATGTGAAGTAGCTGGTACGCATGTCGGCACATTTTGGATGGACGGGCATTTCAAAATGTAAGTGACCAAGTTATTCTCCTGGGCTGTCAAGAAGACCTAAAGTAAAATGAAATTCAACCTAATTAATCAACACTCTTCAAGTGCTGTGACGTGAAGAAGGTGGAAAACACCAGTTAACCTGATTCGATAACATCCACGAAAAGAAGAAAAAGAAGAAAACACCACCGTCGACAGCTTTGATGTTTCCGAAATTTTCTTCCACCTTCTTTTTGTAGCGTTGGAAAGTGGTTCAGGAAATCGCATACGCTGCGGCAGTCGATTTTATGGTTAGCTTATCTGCAGAACAATGTTAAATTACATCCAGCACATTAAAAAAGATATCGGAGGATTTTTTTTATTTACCCTTGGAAGATATAACTAAAACAACCAAAAAATGCGTTAGAAGACCATTTTCGATGAAATAACTTACCAAAACTTACCAAATCACTAAAAGATGGGTGCCCACAACCAAACTAATTGCAGTGCCCACAACCGAATTTGGCAGCCATTTTGAGAAGTAGTGAAAAATTTGTTCGGGGTAAACATATTGGTTGTAATCAATATTGGATCACAAAGTATAATAAATTCACTAAATAAAAATGCATTTTACTCGCCTTCTCGATGGATTCACTTCGATTTATGACACCATTTAAAATGTGTAAAAAAATGTTTGTCTTATTTTTTAAGCACAGAAAGATATATATGGTCCCAGCACAAAGCAGGCGTGTCTGTTCGACTCAGTATTTGGCACAAAAAGATCGTGGTTCCATAATGAACAAATGGCCTTAGTCAAAAAAACCCAGCCTGCTTTCTATCAAGAGATACGAAGGGGTGCCCACAACCGAACTATGCCCACAACCGAACCTTTTACCCTACACAAAGGAAGTACGGAAAGCGAAAAGGGCTAGTTTCCAATCGTTTTGCGAAGAAATTTCTTCCACCCCCCAGGCAGCAAGGCTGCACAAAGCGCTGGCGAAGGGAGCAACAGAAAATAAGATGGCTCTGAAATTGCCGGATGGTAGTTACACGCGCAGTGAAGAGCAAAGGGCTCTCGCTCTTCTAGGTGCACATTTCCCTGGGGCAATCCCCCAGGACGCACCTGCTGTATGTACCATCTACCGTCCAAATAGAAGGGACTGGGAGCTGGCACATAAGGTCATCTCTCGGAACGGAATAAGATTGATTGGGCATTGAACACCTTTCAACCCTTCAAATCGCCAGGCCAGGACGGGATCTTTCCTGTCTTTCTACAAAAAGGCAGGGGGGTCCTACTCAGGCATCTCACTGGCATAATGAGAAGCTGTCTAGCAACAGGGTACATACCCGCCAGTTGGAGAAGTGCCCTGGTAGTTTTTATACCAAAAATAGGAAAAAAGGACTATACGGAGCCGAAGTCCTTTAGGCCAATCAGTCTGACATCCTTCTTCATGAAGACAATGGAGAAGGTGTTAGATCAGTATATCAGAACCGTGGCGCTCAAGAGAGCACCTCTGCACGCAAAACAACATGCGTATAGGGCAGGCAGATCGACAGAGACTGCCCTATTGCAGCTCACGAGTTCAATACAAGAAGCTCTTAAAAGCAAGGAGATTACCCTGTGCGCTTTTCTGGATATCGAAGGAGCCTTCGATAACATCTCGCATGAGGCGATAGAAAGAGCGCTCAGTAGGAGAGGAGTGGAAGCCCCACTAAGCCGCTGGATAAGAGCCATGCTCTCCACCAGATCGGCCATTACGAAGGTGGGCACCACCACCAGGAGCGTGCTAGCGAAAAGAGGATGTCCGCAGGGCGGGGTATTATCACCGCTGCTGTGGAGTCTGGTAGTGGATGAGCTCCTCGATCTACTGACAAGCAATGGCATAACATGTCAAGGCTATGCCGACGACATTGTCATTATCGCTAGAGGAAGGTTTGAAGACACTCTCTGTGATATAATCCAGAGAGGCTTAAAAATAACCCAAGAATGGTGTGCCCGGGTAGACCTGCGAATAAACCCGGACAAAACCACCATAGTACCTTTTACATGGAAAAGAAAGCTGCCACATATGCGGACAATACGCTTGCTCGGGAAGAGCATAGCCTATAAACCAGAGGTGAAGTACCTAGGTGTAACACTAGATTCGAAGTTACTCTGGAACAAGCATGTGGAGGCAGTTATCAGTAAAGCAACAAAGGCGGTCATGGTATGTAGATCCTTGGCAGGCAGAACTTGGGGATGTAACCCGAGCATACTGAAATGGATGTATACCATTATTGTGAGGCCAGTACTCACATATGCAGCAGTGGCATGGGCTCCGAGAGCCACACTCACAACAGTGAGGAAAAAACTCAACAAGGTCCAGCGACTTGCGTGCACGTGCATCACAGGTGCTATGAGAACCTGTACCACGGTGGCACTGGAGGTGATACTTAACATATCGCCATTGCACGTAGCAATTGAGATGGCGGCCAAGCGTACTATCCTTGGACTGGCTAGAACTAGTAAAGGGGGGGATCACATCCTTAGGCACAGAGACTTAGATGTGCTATCCACTAGTAACCCTTATGTTTTGTATCCGATGGATACAATAACAAGAACATATAACTACGAAAAATACTTCGGAGTTTATATGAGCAATAAACAGACTGGGCCTGATCCATTTTATCCATTTTAGACCACACACAATTAAGTGGTTTACAGATGTCTCGAAAACGCACGAGGGAACAGGGGCAGGGGTGTTTGGACCTCGCCTCAAGCACTATGAGCCCATGGGGAAAACACCCAGCATATTCCAGGCGGAACTATATGCTATCAGGCTCTGTGTGCAGTTCAATCTCGAGCGTGAGTACAGGGGGCAAGACATCGTCATCTGCTCCGACAGCCAAGCAGCCATCAAAGCACTAATCTCATATGAGATAACCTCAGCGTTAGTGCTGGAATGCATCGAGGCATTGAATGCACTGGGCAGGTGTAACCAGGTAAAGATCCTCTGGGTTCCAGCACACAGAGGTATCGGAGGAAACGAGGAAGCGGACAGCCTCGCTAGAACCGCGGTAGCCACGCCCCCCTGGGTCCTGAACCCTTCATTGGGCTGTGCAAAAGCGCCATAACGGAGTCACTGAGACTTGAGGAAAGAACCAGGAAAACAGAACACTGGGCTAGCGCCCCCGGTCTCAGGCAATCGAAAATCTTCATCAAAGATTATAACCCCAAATGGAGTGAAGAGTGCATCAAACTAAGGAGAAACCAGCTTAGACAGGTAACAGGTCTGATAACTGGGCACTGCAGATTGAGGAAACACATGCATACAATCGGGATAGATCAGGTAAGCGTCTGTAGACTCTGCGAAACAGCAGAGGAGACTCCCGAACACATCATATTGCACTGTAATGCGGCTTGTCGCAGCAGGTTACGTTACGTGGGCCGGATTTGGCTTGCAGAAGAGGACGTCAAGCACCTAAACCCCCGAGAGTTACTAAGTTTCATTAGGGCGGTAGGTTTAGGGGACGTGCTCTAACAATTGTAGGGGGCACAATAGATCAATCCTGGTCTCAGTGCAACATACCCCCTTATCAATTCTATTCTATTCTAAGTATTGTTAAATGATACATAAATATATTCTATAGGTCTGTATGTTTATGTTAAACACATCTAGGTTTGTGACGAAAAAATGAGGTTCAGGTTTGTTGATGCGTCGCATCCATGGACTTGTCACGACTCTCTAGTGTGGAATGTTTCAAAACTAAGAAGACATCTGTGCAATAATCGCAGCAACTTTTATATGCTAGGTAAATTAGTTAAAATAAAGTTTATTTACGAATTTAAATACCAATTTCATCTATAGGAGACGCCGGATATCCCCTGGAACCCTGGTTAATAACTCCTTTTAGAACACCAAATGAAGGAAGCATTGAGGAAAAATTTAATTTAGCACATTCTCGCTGCCGAAACATTGTAGAACGCATAATTGGATTACTTAAAAGTCGTTGGAGGTGTTTGCTTGGGGCTAGAGAACTGCACTACAGTCCCCAAAAAGCAGCTAAACTATTCAATGTGTGTGCAATGTTACACAACTTATGCATTCACTTCAATGATCATTTTGATGAAATCGATCCAACTTTTGATTGTGATGGGGACGAATGCCAGGAGTCCTTTACGCAAAGCGTCACAGAGTTGGAAATGCAAACATTACATGAAGCGCAAAGAATTAGAAACCGTATAACTTATTCACTTCCTTAAAGTTTATCAATAGTTTCAATACTAATTCTATCAGAATATATTAAAATACCAACAACTTCTGTAACATAAAACTTTTTCTATTTATTTAGATTGAAATTCAGTTAAAGTATAAAACATGTATTTGAAATGAAATTAAAAATAAATGCATTAAGGGGGTCTCCTCATCAGTAGCTTGGAAAAAAGGTAGTTTTTCAGGATTTTTTTTGAACATGAGAACAACAAGAGAAACAAATGATCTTTTGCATATTTTTTAACATACGTTTATTCAACAAAAAAAAGTTTATGTAATTTCAAAATAAATAAAAATGGCCGATTTATGAACAATCTTGCGCAGCAGCTCGACGCGGACAACTCAAACTTCGTGCAAGACTCAGCCCGTAATTTTTACCTGAAACAAGAAATTGAAATACTTTTTTATTCATAAGGCTTTCCTGCATAGTATAGACTATTATGGTGCTTAAAAGATGTAATTTAAATATTTTTGTCATTCTTTAAAAAAGTACTCGATTTTTCGGCCTTGTATTTTTAAGTAAGCGTGTTAACTACATTGTAAAATAAAAATCTTTTAAACAATTTTTTTAGTTCCGTCTATGCACAATGAAATAATCTAAAAAACAGTATCTTACTTGTATACATAGCTTTTATGGTTTATTTTAAATTAAAAAAAAAAAATGGTTTTCAGAACGCCGCACAGTGTTTCGCCTAGAACAAGCTAGCTGGACAAAAACGACATTTTTATTTCCTGATTT
The DNA here is from genome assembly GCA_963971225.1 of Melieria omissa. Classification (NCBI taxonomy): domain Eukaryota; kingdom Metazoa; phylum Arthropoda; class Insecta; order Diptera; family Ulidiidae; genus Melieria; species Melieria omissa. Next base: position 47,225,726 of record OZ020269.1, on the reverse strand, counting down.
TTCCATTAGATAATGAATGTCAATATTCATACATTAGGATTTGTGTGAAAATAACACACCGGCACTTTCAATATAGTGAGCTATATAGATAAATATATCAGATTATCGTAAATTTTAAAAATTTCTTCACATAGTTGGCCTGCAGTTATTTCTTAAAATAAGTTCGTGTTAAAAGTCGGTTACATCTTTTTTTATAATGGAGTCTGTGCTTAAGAGTGAGTAGTATTTTTATAATGTCTTGTATTAGCAATTAAGCTATATTTAATAGTTGTAACGTGCCATGATTAAGAAGGAAAGCGATTTTTTCCACAAATTTTTAACTTTAAAGGTGAAAAGTTGAGATGTCTCCTCATGTCACCTCTCCAATTTTTATATATATTCTGCTCATAAGTACGGACTAGTAGATGGAACAAAAAACCATTGCGAATTTTTTGCACATCTATTTTATTTTATTTTTTCAGATTTGACTATAAGCATAACAAAATTTAAATTTTTCGGAAATTTGGTTGGAATATTCTAATGAAACAAAAAATTAAGAGATAATGAGGCACATGTTACCAAATTTAACGATTATGAAGTGACAGAAAATTCTTTAAGAAGCATAAAAGTCAAACTTTCCCAAATACCATCAAAGTTGTCTATGAAGTGGAACAGCCTAGGAAGAAACCGTGAACGATTTCTAAATAAGAACCATGAATGGCTATCTGGTTCAGAGATAATTTTCAACATTACTGTACGTTCAAGCTTGCCATCGACATATTCAGACAGCCATACAGGTCCTGGCAGACCAAAGAAGGTATTTGATAACTCCAGTCTGAGGACCAAACGAATAGATGAGTTAATACAATCCAGAAGTGCTAATGAGCTGATTTATGCTGCAGAGGTATCTGCACGACTATCCGGCAGTAGAAATGTAGCAAGTGTTATCAAAACTGCGAAAAGGGAGACTCAAGAATCTCTGAACAAAAAAAAATGTGAAAAAAATTCTAGATGTTTGAGCAGTGAAGAAGCTTTAGCATACTATGTAGATAGCAAATCAACTAGTCAATTTAAAAATGTGCTTGGACTGATTGTAGATAAACCAAAGCCTGGATTCGGTAACACAAACGACGGCAATACTGCACGTAGGTTCTTTGAAAACTAAGAGAAAAGTGTAGATATTACTGGCTTGGATGTTACTTTCATAAAAAAATTCGACACACTCCTACGCGCTTTATCTTCGTGGTATAACATGCCTGTTACGGTTCACAAAATTTTGGTGCACAGCACTGACGTTATAAAATCGGCAATTCTGCCAATTGGTCAGCTTTCTGAGGAAGCTCAGGAAGCTCGTTATAAAGACTGTATGCGATTTAGAGCAAACAATACGCGAAAGCAGTCCCGTGAACTGTAAGTAGGTAATAAATTGACAAGAATTTCCTGCTGTGCTAAGAATAAACGCTCAAAAGTCGTATCTTAAACTGCTTGAAGTTTCATTTTAGCACGCGTTTCATTCACATCAATTTGGATGTGGATACAAGCAGCTTTTGCCAAGCTTAGATACTCCATTTCCGAGGCCTTTTGTGTGCATGACTAGTCGATTGGCTATCTATATAGTACAATAAAGCTGTAATATCTCAAACTTAAACGTCTATCATTTTTTTCGTTCAGATAATCTTGAGTCTAATTTTTCGCAATTTTGATAACACTTGCTACATTTCGCCAGTGGACAATCGTGCAGATACTCGTATCTCCGCAGCATAAATCAACTTATCAGTATATCTGGTATGTTTTAGGTCATCTATTTTTCTCCCTTTGGTCCTAAGACTGGAATTATTAAGCTCCTTAATGTATTTTTTTTTTTTTTCGTCGTGGCCGAAGCGTTTTAAGTAGCTTCTGTAACCACCGTGGCCTGTGAGGAACTGTGTTAATTGAAAGTTCACCTCGCCATGCCTTCTTCTTGTCCATTTGTCTATGCATGGGATGAGCTTGTGCGTCCACCGACTTTTGCTCGAGTGGTCCCATCTCGTCTGCCACTGCCGCATGGAGGTTGCTCTTTCGACGCGCGCTGCTTCTTCTTTGGGTCGTGTTCCCTTAAAGGCATATATACGCCGCATCTCGTCCGCCTTGATGTCGATTGGCAACATCCCGGAGATGACACAAGCTGCTACGTCTGACACCGTTCTAAAGGCGCTTATCACGCGCAGTGCTGCAAGCCGATAGACGCGTTCGTACTGTCGCTTGTACGCCTTGATGTGCAGGGATTCGGCCCAGATTGGCGCTGCGTATAGTAGCGAGGACGATATTACGCTAGCAAGTAGCACTCGCCTACTAGCTTTTGGGCCCCCGATGTTGGGGAGCATCCGTGATAAACCGGTATAGGTCTTGGATGCTTTGCAGCAGGCGTATTCGGCGTGTTTTCGGAAGCTGAGCCTGTCGTCGATGACCACGCCTAGGTACTTAATAGATCGACTGGAGGTAATGATATTGGCGCCAACCTCAATTCTTATTACCTCGCTTTTCTTGCGGCTGCCTACCAGAACTGCTTCCGTTTTTTCTTCTGCTAGTTGTAGGCCCACTGACTGAAGCCACGATCGGACGACCGTTATTGTGGCATTTGCTTTTTGCTCTACGTCCGCAAGCTGTTTCGCTACAACTGTTATCGCGATGTCGTCCGCGAATCCCACCACTACCACGCCTTCCGGAACGGGGAGGTTTAGCACTTCGTCATACATAATGTTCCACAGTACTGGCCCGAGCACCGACCCTTGTGGAACACCTGACGTTACTGCATATTGTTTGGGGCCTTCATCACTATCGTATTGCAGTACTCTATCCGCAAGGTAGCTGTTTAAGATGGCCAACAGGTAGTCCGGGGCTTCCAGTTTTTGGACCGCTCCCAGAATATGGACCCATCCGGCCGAGTTGAACGCAATGTATATATGTATATATAGGTATGTGTATATATGTATATATACATATAAAAAGACATAAAAAACTAAAAAAGTATATGTATCTGAAATAAAAAGCCGCATATAAAACGAAAAATCCTGAAAAATATTTTTGTCCAGCTAGCTTGTTCTACACGAAACACTGTGCGCCGCGTGGACTGGCTCGCGCTTGCCCCGCGCGAGACTCTCCCCGAACCTGTAACTCCTAAACTAGTTTGAGTTGAACTCTCAAACTTTGCAAGAATATTCTCAGATAAAAGTTCTAACGATTGAAACAAAATAAAAATAATCGATTTTTTAAACTGACTGATGAGGAGACCCCCTTAAAGCTGGGCCATTCACATTTTAAAGTTAACCTTTATTATGAAACATATATTAAGCTTCCTTTGTTGAAAACTTAAGTTCTTCAATTTCAATAATTCTCTTAGTTTTCTCCAATTTTATTTCTATTTCCCTTTTCCTCAGGTTTTCCATTTCCTTGTTATGTCGCTTACTTTCGAACGTTTGCTTTTTAATTTCTTTTAATTCTTCTTCCTTAAACTTTATAAATTTTCCAAAACGTTTATTCAAGGCCCTCGTATTGTCTTCTATTCTTTTCATTCGTTTTACAATTTATTTTTGTACTTCTACCTCCTCTTCTAATATATCATAGTTGAAGTGGTCTTTCTTTTAGAACATGAAGGCACTTCTTTGCGGATAGTTTTGGTAGTTTGTGGGGGGGTTTCGTTAGTGCTGTCATTCTCTTGAGTCACTTCATCTAAAATTGTTGGCAGTGGCTCAAAAGCCGCACGAAATAACTCCTTCTAACCCCTGTACGCTATCTGTCATACCCGTTATTATAGCAATGGTCTCCTCTGAAGCTGATAGCTTGTGGCACAACTTTGGTCCCCCACCAGTGCATTTAGTTTGTTGCATATTAAAAGCGAGCTTCTTGCGCACATATCGCTTCTGGTCATTCCACACCTTAAATAAAAGTGCACTATTATTTTAGAATTATATTAACCTTATATTCAAATTACCCTTTTCCATTCCGAAACCGACTTAGTTGGAGGTTCAGCACTGTTTAATTCCTCCGCCGTTTCGCTCCAAACCGCTTCTTGCTGGTCCTTTGCTCCTTTAAAAAAAAAACCAGCCGCGACTTCTTTATTTGCCATCATTTTGTAAATTAAAATTCACTTTGTGTTTTGTTTATGGATTTCGACCTTAAAATAGTTATTTTAAATTTAAAATACGGAAATTGGAAAACTTTTTAAAGATACTTACATGGTTTAAATTTATTTTGCGCACCAAAATATAACGAGTAATTTCACCGAAAAATGACAGCTATTTCACCGGTGAATATTTTTCATGATAACGTGAATAAAATTCGAAACGAGTTACTTCGCTTGGTGAATATCTAAGATGCCATTGTCAACGGAATAGGCGAAATGTAAACCATTTCACCCGAAATGAAAATTCACGATAAGGCCGATAGTGTTCAAAATAAATTAACTGGCATTCCAGCCCTTGTTTTGAAAAAGTGCGCCACCTCACTGGCTTATCCATTACGCAAACTTTTCAGCATGTCATACACCACAAGTGTATTTCCAACATGTTGGAAGCTAGCAAATGTTCAACTAGTTCCCAAAAAAAGCAAGACTACTGACCACGCGAACTACCGACTTAAAGCAATATGTTCGGTGCTTTCCAAAGCAATAGAAAGCATTGTAAACTTTAAACTTGTAAAATATATAGTGCACAATAGACTTCTTAGTGACCGTCAATACGGCTCTCGAAGATAGCGATCGACGGGAGACCTTATAGCGGTTCTCACCAAGAAATGGAACCAAAGCATTCTAAGCTTCAGTGAAAGCAAGGTTGTTGCACTGAATATTTGTAAGTCCTTTGATCGGGTGTGGCATAAAGCACTCGTTTCCAAATTGATTGCCTATGGCGTCGGTAGTATCTTCTCTCGTTGGATTACGAGCTTCCTCTATGATCGATCCATTCGTGTTGTAATAGGAAAAGCATTCTCTTAGCGCGGGACCGCAGTGTTCGGTCCTTTCTCCAACCCTTTTCTTTATCTTTATCAACGACCTATTGTCGAAGAATCCCATCTAGACGTTTGCGGATCACAGCACCATTTGTCATTCATACTCCTTCACGAAGCATCCCAGCTCTGTGCAGATTGAGAGAGGACGGCGCCGTATGGACGACACACTTAACAGTGAGGTACAATTTTCAAGTGTGGTCAAGCGAACAGGGTCGAGTTTAATCCTTGCAAGATCCAATCTTACCTGCTATCCCACCAACTAGTCTCACCCGTCCCTGGTTATGGGTGGTGTGAGTATTACGAAATCGGTAGTTCTTGATGTTCTGGACATGTCCATTAAGAACGATCTTCGTTGGAACGATCATATTTTTGGCGTGTCAAACGAACCAGCTAAGGTCCATATAAATCCGAAATCCAAATATGGGCGGGAGCGTCAAACCCCATTTGGAGCTCCTAGATCGGATGCAAAACCGTGCGAATAAACTTATAGGGGACAGTAGAGCGATTGATTCCTTGGAACATCGTCGAAACGTGGCATGTGTGGTTTTTTTTTACCGATCCTTTTTCGGTAATTGCTCAGTGGAGATGATCAGGTTATTGCTATTACGCTGGGTATTTCCTCGGGCATTCCACGTTGAAACGATGTTCCAGCGCTCTACGCTCTACAGAGAAATTCTGCGTCGCCTTCTCCGTTTGCCACTTTTGAGAAGAATGAGGAGCCACAACAATTTTGAGCAAAATGTAAACCCCACCCACCATAAAAATTGTGATACACTTACAAAGGGCAATACTTATTCAATATATTTCATCTGTAGGTCACAATCTTTCAAGTTGCTGTTAATCTTTTTAAAATGATCAAGTTATACATGCTAGAATAGAAATGATTTTTAAAGGGCTTCACTTCCGCAGTCTGACAGCAACTTAAGTCCTGATATTTGAATAAAGGAATGGAATGAAATTCAATTTTAAATTAAAAGTTACTGTCATAAGAGTTTATATTGCATAAAGAAAAGATTACACTTACTCTGGTCCACCCTGTAAAAGTATCTTTATGTAAGGTTACCTGTACAATATATTAAATAATTGGCATTACATACATTTTTGAGCTAATTTTATATTAATAAGTTTTTTAATATTTCTACAAGAGCGCACAACAGCAATAACTTTTTTTTTGACGCTTCTCCTGTGTCATATTCATTTCTCGAACAATTGTTGCAAACACTTCGTTTACATTTATTCTATCTTTCGCGGATGCTTCAATAAACGGGCACTCCCATTGTCGCGCAAGAGCATTTCCTGAAAAATTTAAAAAATTATTTTTCATAAGGATACTGTATTTAAGTATTAACTTAATTCAATAAATAAATCCCACGGCATAAATAGTACAAATATTTAACAGTAATAAACTTGTATGAATACATTTTTGTTTTTAATATTATGAATCAACTCCGGGAAGTTGTTAATTAAGGTGGTACATATGTATGTACAGTGGCATACAAAACCATTCGGATGTTTGCCACTTTTGCACTTTAAGTGCTGCAGAAATCGAAGCACTAGCCCAAACATCACATTGTACATATTGTAACGATAAGACAGGCTGTCGCTGTGCAAAGCAACCCTGCCGCTTCGCGCCGTGGCATAATTTAATGTGGCAACGACGGCCGCGATAATAACTTTTAGTCCAATCTGGCAACGATGGTCGCGATCATCAGGGAAACTTTAAGTCCACTCCGGAATGTGCGGGAACGATCTGCGCGATGGCCGGAGAGAGTATAAAAGGCGGCCGGATGCGGCGCAGCGAGTCAGTCTGGTTTTGACAAGTGAAGTTGCCACACGGAGTAGGTTAGGTTAGGTTGCGGTGGCTGCCTCTATAAGAGACACACTCGGAGGCCTGAAAGGCCCATTGTGATACCACATATTTCACCCGCTTTTGAAATGCGTATGCAACACTATTTTTCCAACATATGTTACAGCACACATTTCAAGCGGATGGGGAAAGGGAGGGGAGGGGACCTACAGTTTAACGCCGAATCCGAACGGCAATTGGCAGTTTTTCGTTCACACTTGGAGGTTTTGCCATTGCCTGCCAAGAGCGCACTTGTGCGATTCTTGTAATTCTCATTCCCTTCATGTGGATAGCGATAGAAGTAGACGAGTTGTTCACCAGCCCGAGCCAGGAATCGAACCTGGAGCCTTTGGTATGAGAAGCCAGCGCGCTACCCGCTGGACTATCGAGGCCGGCTAAAGCCACACGGAGTAACTAATCAAATACTTAAGTGTACGAACAGTAAGGTGTAAAACTGTGAATAATAAAGTGACTGTTGGTCTATTTTATTGTCTGCGTTTAAGAAACTGACTGTGTTTTATTTTCAAATTACACAATCCAGAGATACGTAACAGCCCACTAGACTTAGTATTCGTAACAATATTGTGACGATAAGGCACCCTGTCGCTGTGCAAGGCACTAAAATGCTTTTACTGGCATGATTTAAGGATTGTAGTGTGTTTTATTTTGAACACCAATCGAGAGAGACGAACGCCTACAGAACTAATTTTCGCATTTTGTGTCAGAAGTGGGATGTGCTGTGTTCAGATGAGTATTGTTACAGCGAAGCAATCTGAATTTCAGGTGCGGGCCGAAAACAGCAGGGGGGAAATAACAGAGTTCGTTCAACAGAATTTTTGTTTCTGTTAATTTCTCGTGCGATGATGATCTCTGTTATTGTCAACTTCGGTAAGTGCCGAGTGGTGCAGACCGAGTTCGTGTGCTCGACGCAGGCCATAGAAGTTACTGTTATTTGCAATGAAGCGAATAAGTGCTTTCATTGTTATTTAATTAGCAATCATCATTAACCCTCTAGTTCCCAAGTTTTTAATCTTGTTAAAAAAGTTACCACTGATAGTTTTGTGGTGGAGAGATAATGTTTGTTCGGAGAAAAAAATTACATGTCAATAGGAGGCGTGATAGAGGGTGTAGAAAGTAGAAGGCCCAGAAGCCCGCTTGGGAAACAAAGCCAAAAAAAATCCAATGTGAAAATTTTTTTTTTTAATTTAAATTTAAAATTTTTTTTAATATATGCAAACATAAATAACGGGTAACAGTTTCAGTTCATACGCCTAATAAATAATCAATAAAAAGGGGTAGGGTTAAGTGGAGGGGTAATGTGTCGTGGGGTAGTTTATACACTGCTTTTGGGGGTGCATAAACTAAAAAAATCGGTATAGATATATAGGAAGGGAGCGGACATACAAGGTAAAGTCTCTGATTGCGTTCAACTTGGCGAACGCCAAGCTGATGCACAGCCTCCGCGCGGCCCTTCTGGATAGCTATTTGGCACCCGCTGAATAGTGAACTAATGTGTGCAGCGAGTCCAATCCCCAGGACTTAAAATTTGGGTTGTGCGCAGGGTTTGGTGCCCGCCACGGAAAATCAAATACCAATGAAAGCTAGCAAACAAGCCTCGGAAGGAGCCCACAATGTTGACGACCACAGCAAACGATTTAAGGACCACGATTTGAGGATATGCACCTGGAATGTCCCGACCCTCTATAGGGAAGGGGCCTCTATCCAACTGGCGGAAGCCCTCACAAAGTGTAAGGCTGACATCACCGCCATCCAGGAAATGCGATGGACAGGACAAGGTTGCTCCAAGCGAGCAGACTGCGACATCTACTACAGCTGCCATGCGGAGAAGCGCGAATTTGGCTGCGGATTTGTGGTCAGCAAGAAACTTCGCCACCACGTCTCTCGGTTCACTCCGGTGAACGAACGACTGGCTTCGATCCGCATCAAGGCTAAATACTTTAGCATCAGCCTAATTTGCGCGCACGCCCCGACGGAAGAGAAGGACGATGCGGCCAAGGATGCCTTCTATGCGAAGCTCGAGGACGTCTACGAAGGGTGCCCGGCCCATGACGTCAAAATCGTCCTCGGGGACTTCAATGCAAAGGTCGGGTGAGAAGGTATATTTGGTCCCACTGTTGGGCAGTTCAGCATCCATACGACCACTACAAACAACGGTCTGAGGCTGATCGATTTCGCCGCGGCACGAAACATGGTAGTTAGTAGTACCAGATTCCAGCACCTCGATATCCACAAGGCGACCTGGTTATCCCCCGATCAATCAACCCGCAACCAGATTGATCACATTGTGATTGATGGAAGGCATGCTTCTAGCATTCTAGATGTGCGCACGTTCCGAGGTCCCAACATCGACTCGGACCATTACCTTGTTGCAGCCAAGGTACGCATGCGTCTTTGCGCAGCGAAGACCGCACAACCTAGTTTGCGAAGAAAGCTGGACATCAGCAAGCTGCGATCACAAGGGGTAGCCGAAGCCTACTCCGCTCAACTCTCCAACCAGCTCCGTCGCTCCCCTTCTCCACCTGATGACATCGGCGGATTATGGGCTCACTTATCCCACTCTATGCGCGCCGCCGCAGAAAATGTCCTTGGTTTTCGACGCCCACCACCAAAAAACCAATGGTACGATGAAGAGTGTCGCGCAGCCACTGCAGCGAAGAATGCTGCCTACAAGAAGACCCTGCAGTCGGCTGCCACGCGAGCCATGACAGAAAAATACCGGGAGGAGAGGAAGAAAGAGAGGTGCCTTTTTAGACGCAAGAAACGGGAGCACGAAAGGCGCGAGCGTGAGGAAATCGAGGAGTTCAGGAGCAGGAATGACGCCCGAAAATTCTAAGCTGCTCGCAGGCGACGAAGGGAACAATACCGCCAGTGGTGAAGATGTCAAGATGGCACCAATCGACGACGACGGTGTGGATGTGCCACCGCCCAGCCATGACGAGGTCCGGGTTGCTATCCAGCGACTCAAGAACAATAAAGCTGCAGGGCCGGATGGGCTACCAGCTGAATTGTTCAAGGCCGGCTGCGGTGAGCTGATTGGGTGCATGCAACAGCTCATTTGCAAAATATGGCTGGAGGAACGAATGCCCAACGATTGCAACCTCAGTGCCCTTTGTCCTGTGCTGAAGAAAGGCGACCCAACAATATGCGCCAACTACAGGGGTATAAGCCTACTTCCCATTGCATACAAGGTCCTGACGAGCGTACTATGTGAATGATTAAAGCCACTCGCCAAGGCGCTGATTGGACCTTATCAGTGCGGCTTTAGACCTGATAAGTCCACCATCGACCAGATATTCACTTTACGCCAAATCCTGGAGAAGACCCATGAGAATCAAATCGATACACACCATCTCTTCATCGCTTACAAGGCAGCATTCGATAGCCCGATAAGGGATCGCCTATTGCCGCATTGTCTGAACTTGGTATCCCTGCAAAGCTCGTGAGACTTTGCAGAGCGAAGTTGAGCAATACGCGCAGCTCCGTCAAGGTTGGAAGTGACCTCTCCGACCCCTTTGATACCGTTCGAAGTTTCAGACAGGGTGATCCTTTGTCCTGCGACCTCTTCAACTTCACCATGGAGAGTGTTCTGCGCAAGGCCGGTGTACATCGTAATGGCACAATTTTCAACAAAAGTGTCCAGCTCCTTGCCTACGCTGATGACATTGATGTCATCGGACGTAACAAGCGAGATGTCACCGCTGCCTTTGCTATCGCTATCGAAAGAGAATCTGCCAAAATGCGTCTGGTGGTAAATGAGGGCAAGACGAAGTATATGCTGTCTACATGCAGGGACTCGCAGCGGCTAGGGTCTCACGTCGAGGCCGACAGGTATACTTTTGAAGTTGTCAAGGAATTCGTCTACCTTGGCACCGCCATCAACAGCAGCAAGGATAACTCTTGCCAACAGGTGCTACTACGGTCTCGGTAGGCAATTGAGAAGTAGAGACCTCTCTCGACCGACAAAACTTGCACTCTATAGGACGCTTATCTTGCCCGTGCTCCTCTATGGCGCTGAAGCATGGACATTGACACGAAACGACATAGCGGCCGAGAGGAAGGTACTTCGCAAAACCTTCGGCCCTGTTCGTGTTGGTGACGACTATCGTATACGAACCAATAACGAGCTGTATGAGCTGTATAAGGACATGGCCGAAGCGCAGCGAATAAACATCCAGCGGCTACGCTGGCTCGGTCATGTCTGCCGCATGGACGACGAAGCTCCGGCGAAAAAGGTGTTCGATGCGATGGTTGGAGGTCGACGGCGAAGAGGGAGGCCGTGTCTCCGGTGGAAGGACCAAGTTGAAGAGGCCCTGTCATCCCTTGGTGTTACTAACTGGAGAAGGCGCGCGCAAAGCAGAGGCGCCTGGAGAGAACTTTTGCGGCAGGCCGTAACCCGATAACGGGATGTTATGGCCAGTTAAGTAAGTAAGATATATATATATGGCGGTTCTTATTTTTTTAATGCCTTATCTTTTCACACAGATGTCGAAAAATCTACTCCATGAAATAAAGGACTAGGGGAGGCTAGTGCTCTCATCTACACCATCTATATATTTTTTTTATTTTTATTTATTTAACTGGCCATAACAACCCGTTATCGGGTTACGGCCTGCCGCAAAACTTCTCTCCAGGCGCCTCTGCTTCGCGCGCGCCTTCTCCAGTTGGTCACACCAAGAGATACCAGGGCCTCTTCCACTTGGTCCTTCCACCGGACCATCTACACCATCTACATCTTTTTTATTTTCTCAAAGAACACATTAACATCTATTCACCAATAATTTTTTGTAGTTTTATTGAGGCTCACAATTTATTTAAAATAATTTTTGTTTCTCACAAAATTTCAAAAATAATTATTTGCTTACTTTCTCACGAAACTTCAACTTTATTTTACAATAACTGGCGTTGTGCATGTGGCACCGTTAACTGACTACATTTATTTTATAAAATGGAAATTCCCCTTTCCATACGCGTAAAATCAGCTAGAAAATCCATAAGGTGTAATTTAAAGAATTGTTTTAAGCTTAGGATGTCTACAGGCCTTCTTGGGAACTAGAGGGTTAATCAGCAGTTAAAAATTGTAAATTTTGAATTTTTGTTTTTGGCTGATTTTCGCTGCCAATTGCCGACGTGTGTCGGTTCAAAAAAAGTTTTTTTCATATTATTATGCGATTCACCTTCTGCGTGAAAAGATTTTTACCTTTTTATGAGCACTTGAAGGCTAAGATTGCCTTAATTTAAATTTATTATTTTATCTCTTCGTCTTTTATTTCCACTCTAGGCCCCAGTTTATTGGCTTAAACATAAAAAAGCCTTACAAAAATGAGAGGTTACGAGGTATGGTAACCGCAAGTCTGTGCATTTAATCATGTCTAATGTATGTACATATCTATTATAATAGATATTATATGCAGAAAGCTATATGAAAAAAGTAAGAAAACAACGACGATATCGAATGATCGTATAATAAAAAGCTTGATTTGCGTTTTTTGATATATGTTTGTATAAGTTAAGTTTTCCCTTCGAAATAATTGTTTTTAAAAATTAGGCGGACTTGTGTCCGCCGACAACTTTATTGATTCAAAACAGTCGTAAGACTAACTTGCCAAACAATTTTATTTTATTCTTACGCTTAAGCTACTGGCCGAAACTCCAGAGGTCACGCTTTACTTGCCTCTGCATTCTGCATTTATACCCCCAATATGCAGACGCAGCGTCAGCAACTAAGTGGCTGCGCGTGTGGTGTCAACAAACCGTAGGGTATGCGTTGCTGCCGAAGCTTCTGCAAGCTGTTACCTTAACTCCTCCCCTCTCAAGTCTGATCGTCCACGATCATCAATAGAAAGGTATGTCATTGAAATTTACATATGTTGGGGTGTTGTTTATTCCATCTAGCGGGATGACGGTCAAGCTTCCGAATGTTGACTTTTAGAGGAAGTTTATTCGGTGTGTGTTGCTGTGTTAGGCTAAAAACATAGTGGAGCGGCGAGCAAAGCGACGAAAACAAATCAACGCTTTTGAATCGAAACGCACATAGTCAGGAGCAAAGCGAAGAAAGTTGAAAAGAGCTAAGCGTCGAGTTCAAAATATTTTGTTTTCATCGCTTTGCTCGCATCTTTGCTCTATTTGAAAATTAAAAAAATTTCTGTTCCGGAAAAATTTGTGTGCACAAAAAAATGAATGTGGAAAAATTAATAAGCGCAATTTTCGCAAAAATGCCTTATGTGATCCTATGCACCACAACCGTCACGTATAATGCGCCATGAATCTTTCGTTCCTTGTTAATTTTATGGACACTGGACCTTCTTTTTTTCTTTTGGTTTTTTTTATTAGGTACCACATTTTTAATGAAGAGTTTTTACAAATTAAATCCATTTTCATACAAGATAGATGGATAGAATAATTCTTTTGATTACTCTTGCAGCGCCGCCTCACTATGTTTGTTTGACTCTTTGCTCGCTCTACGCTTTGCTCTTCGCTTTGCTCGCCGCTCCACTATGTTTTTAGCCGAAGTCTTTCAAAGCCTCTAGTGAGAGTAGCTCCAGGTAGTCCTTTTCTAATGAGGCTATTTGTAGTGTTGCGGGAATAGCTTCGATTGGTTCCGTCTCGATATTACTAAATATTTGGCTGTTGATTTTAATTCTTGAATTGTTAAAGATGACTACATGCGTTCCCTTTACATCTTGAGATATTGCGTTGGCCTCTATTCTACCGTTGAATTGATTAAGCAAGATTACTCCAGGTTTTATTTCTTCTAGCGTGGGAATGTGATGCTCATTAGTTGTGGGGCAAGTTGAATTTAAACTACTAATTATTCTAGTTACACATAAATCTTTACTTATCTCTACTTCTTTTATTTCTTTGCAAATAGTTAAGTTATTAAAGGTTTCACATTTTTTTTAATTCCATATAGTGAGTCTTTTGCTTTTAATATTTCTTTATGCTCAGTCTTAATTATGATATTATTCGGTCTTTTTAAAGGTCTTACAATAAATAAAGGTCTTAAAATAAATTTTAATTTCTTTGCTTAATACATTGACCTTGGATAATTCTAGTGTGGCTAAATGAGTGCTGTCTCAAGTGATCTGTCGATCCCACCCCCTAATCCCTTCCTTTTCTTGTTCATTTGTACTTATGTTTCCCCCCTATTTTCTGCTGCCCGGCTTTAGCCGTTTTGTGGTTTAATGTTTATTGTACTTCTTGTCACTCATTATTCGTACGTCCGCAAGTAAACACCCAAGGCACACCGAACACAACCCGCGCCTTTTATTTATCCCGCTCCGCGACGAATCGATTTTTTCTTCTTCAGGATTATTAAATGGAACTTGTTCTTTTCTAAGTTTACTAATTGAATATTCTATTGCTTCTTTGCTTAACAGTAATGAATTTATTATGTTATTTTTTGCCCATTGAATGGCATATCGTATGTTAATTAGTTCCTCTTTAATTAGTCTTGCTTTATTTTGTAAATTTATTAGAATTTCTTTTACAATATTGTCGTCCTTTTTTATTGTGTTTAACATTTTGTTTACTATTATAGTTATGTTATTTATACGTTGCTCGAACAATTTGTTTATTATTATTTTCGTTTCAGTTATTCAAATTATTGTTTATCCATTTAAGGGGGGAAATACCTTTAGAACCTTAAAAAAATCGACATTTTTTTTATTGCTGCAATCGAAAGATAAACTATTTAAAAATATAGTCCCGAAGTTCTATTGGCCTACTGGTAATATTTTGGGAGATAATAGCCCAAGACTCGCGCGGCGGCTATACAGGCATGCGCGCACATAAACTTTGAACCTCTTTTTCTCAAAACTGTGTTTTCAGATCCGGCCGTCAAGATTGCGAGCGAGCTATTCAACCGATTTAGTCGGATTAAACAGCATATTATAGATAATTTTATATTCAAGTGCGTGGCAGCGCAATTTTTTTTACCAAAAAGCGTTTTCACAGTTATTTACTCATTTTTATGTCAAAAACACGGGTAAAAATGGCACTTTTTCACTAAAAGCATGACTATATCTCCAATTTTTCAAAATTACAGTAAATCTCTTCGCTATGCACTTGATAAAAGCTTTCTGATTCATAAGATATTTTCATTTCTTGTTTTAGATCAAAACTCTACCTAGGAAGTTGACGGCCGCAAAGTTTGTCACCGCCAACACTACTCAGGAGATCGGCCATAACTCCGCCATTTTGTGTTTTTTTTTTGTAAAAAATTTTTTTCTCCCATATATATATATATATATATCCGAAACAAACCTGACTCTATGTGTTTTTATTCTCCCAGCATAAAATCAGAAAAAACTACCTTTTTTGACGCTTCTAAAGGTATCGCCCCCCTTAAATCGTCGTGATTAGGTGATCCGGCTATAAATTTCCATGTTTTTCCTATTATGTCTATTGATCTCCCTTCTGTTATTCTCAACTGGTTTAAGGTTATTTAGGATTTGGAAGGTGTGGATTAATTTGAGGATAGGGTATAGCAAATTTTCCTTAGGGATTTGGTTGGTTATCTCGTCATAAGTCCCTATCAAAAATTATTCATATTTTTCCAAGTCGATGAAGGGAATACGTCTGAATGTCCCGTCCTGTATTTTCGCTTGTGCGTTGTCTATTGTCACTAGTTGCGCTTTACTGTAGTTCAAAATTTCGATGTCCGAAAGGGAGGTGGTAATAGTGTTCCAGAGAATGAAAAGGCTAAGGTGTGCAAGAATAAAGTTAAATTTTTTATAAGTCCTTTATGAATTATTCGTCCTGATACTGTTTTTACCGTAGTTCTTTGATTTTCGGATATTATTTCTTTCTTTTATTTCGGGGTTAATTTAGATTCTAGTCGTTTATTTATTTTTACGTAAATAACTTCGCTTGGGTAGTAATCTTTATTTTCTGATCTGTTTTTGTTATGATAGGCTTTAGGTTTAGCTCTTGTTTTTTCTTAAGTTGGGTGATATTTTCTTGTCTTTGTTGTTCTAATTGTTCCGGGTCACTGTATATTCGGTTTCCAAAAAACCGTTGAGTGAATTGATCAATTGTATTCCTGTACTAACTTAAACAATATTTCTGCGAATGTTATTTCTATTCACGTTGCTTTGAGACATCTCATTATTTCGGAAAGTGTGCTATGAAATCTCTCTACTTTTTCATTGCTTGTTGTCTTCCAAATCAATTTCATCCTCTTCAAAGTAATCCCCTCCCGATGCAATGCACTTATGCCAACGGATTTTCCGATCTTCGAAACACTGATTCTAGTCACTTTCCGGGATGGCCTTTGTTCTGTCTTCGCTGCGGCTTGAATCTCCTCTATCGTATCAAAACGGTGTCCCCGGAGCGGTCTTTTGAGCTTGCTGAACTGCCAGAAGTCGCACGGCGCCAGATCAGGTGAATACGGTGGTTGCGGAACGATATGGGTTGAGTTTTTGGCGAAATAATCACGAATTACGAGGGCAGTATGTCATGGTGCATTATCGTGGTGTACAAACCAAGAATTGTCTTTCCACAATTCCGGCCTTTTTAGGCGGATAGCGTTACGCAAACGACGCATAACGTTCAAATAATATTCCTTGTTGACTGTTTGGCCCGGCGGAAGGAATTTATAATGCACAACACCACGATAATCGAAGAATTCAAATGTTTGTTATTATTTATGGACCTTACTTTTTGGACATAGTGGTAAACTTTAGTGGACATTCGGTCTTTTAGTAAAGATGAGATCGTAGCGGAATTGAGAGGTTTTTCGATGTCTATTATTACGAGTTTTGGTATTCTGAAGGCAATCATTAATTCTCTCATTTCTTCTGGAGTCTGTGGAATGGGGGTCTCTTGAATCTGCGGTTTTGGTGGGTGTCCGTCTTATTTATGTTCACAACATGTGGAACATTGTTTAACCGCTTTTTCAATTTTTGAGTGCATGCTCGGGAAATAAAATTTTCGTAGGATTTGTGCTTTATTCTCTCGGCTATTTCTATTTGCCTCGTTGATATTCTTCAATGATGATCTGCTCTGTAGAGTTTGCGTGTAACGAATTTTAACATTTTAGAAATGAAGTGGATATATTTCCTGAATTTTACCCATTAAGCTTTCTGTTGTTTACAGTCCGTCTAGCAGTGCTGGTTCTAGTTGTCGGTTGAATATGTCTATAATGTCTTGTGTCGAGTAGGTTTGTCTTGTAACTGTGTGTCTGTGGAAACTGGGGAAATGGTATTTGAAAGGTGTAATGGTCCTCTTTGCAAAATAATAGAAATAGTTGATTTTTGAAAGCATTTATTGGAGCTTCAGTGGCTGGAATAAGGTGTTGTGCAGAACTTTCGTCGCTATGGTCTGTGGTTGTGGGAACGTTAATATCAGTCTGTGGGTGTCTAGAGAGCGCGTCTGCTACGATGTTCGTTTTTCCCGGTTTGTATTTCAATTCGTAATTGTATTCTTCGAGAATACATTTCCATCTCTTCATTTTCCAATTGTGATTTTTGTTACTTAACGCAAAAGTGGTGAGTACCCAAATTATTGCCGGCATTTCTTTCTCATTCGCGGCGTAACTTTCTTCTGTTTTATTTAGTGATCGAGATATAAAGGTTATTGGTTTGCTTGCTTGCTCGAGGACAGCTCCTAGAGCATAGTTCGATGCGTCGCACTATGGCTCGTTTTGCCTTTTTTTGTTGCAAAAATCATAACTTCTGAACCAATAAAAATATTTAAAAATTTGCATCTGGAAGTGTAATATCCAAGCTTTAAAATGAGCATAAAAACAGGGTGCTACAGTAACAGGGGGCTTTAAAATTCGTTGCCAAAGTTAAAATTTACTAAAACTTACAAAAATGAAATGACTTTTTTGTTTGCATTAAAAAATGATTTTTTTATATATTTTTTTTCAATAAATTAATATAATTTATTGATTCATACGTAATAAAAAAAAAAATTTTTTTAAGTTAGATTGTTTCAAAATCGAAGGAATGTCTAAATGGAAGCAATGTCTAATATTGAAATCATTTATAAGCTATAACTTTCTGTAAGTTCTTTTTGATTTTACAGATCTCATAGATGAAATAACTGGATCAAAAGAGACTGCTAACATGTTAAAAAGGTCTTCATTTTGTCTAGATCGTGATATTTTGTAAATATTCATACATCTTTACCTTTTCTAGTTCTTATTTTTCATTCTAGAGCTTCTTCAGACAATTCCCCTATTGGTAAGCACTGGTATTCTATTAAATGCTTTCCATGTGCTACAATTTTATGTACCGTAGGAATAAGTTTCTTCTCTGATTAACTCAATCGAGGCTGCAATCGAGACTGCTAAGTTTCAGTAAAGAAATGGACTGCGCTTGAACCAGATTTAAGTTAAATTGGGCGGTGCCACGCCCTCGCACCATTCCCTCTGTCAAAAATTATGAATACCTCGTAGGTTCGTACTTAGTTTCATTGGTGTGCAAATTCAGCAAAATATTTGGGTCACAAAAAATGTGCCACGCCCTTTGTCCAACGCCCCTCAAATCTTACCAATAGAATGACTCATCTATGGGACGACACAATACTAAATTTCAAAGCTGTGCACCTTACAATTTCGAAGACATTCCATTATTAAGATTTGGCTTGTATGAGTGGTGCCACTAACAGCCCTATTCTGGCACTACCGTAACAATTGTTACCCCCCGTAACAATTTAATTGAATTTGATTGTTTCCGTAATCTGGAAAAATGGTGACAAGAAGAAAGTTCAAACAATTCGCCACTCGAGGTGAAAGCTCTTTTACTGTCGAAACAGCTGTTTTTTGTATTTTTTCTGTCAAACTGTAAAAAAATAAACAAAAAAAATGGCAAATGCAGAAAATTTGGTGAAGCAATTTTTTTTTTGGTGTTTCTTCACAATGTACACTATGATCAATAAGTACCGGGACTGTGTATTTTAAATTTTCCGCCGTTGCCCGATGGAGCTAAAAAACTCGACGGTCTATGAATTCGACGTGACAACTAGCCAGCAATCATTCGAATGGCGTGCTGAAGGCGAGCCAAAACCAAAAAAAGTGCGCCATTGTAAAATGCGACGAACTACAAAAAGTTGACTGACGCTAACAGCTGCCAAACAAAAACTAATGATGCAATCCCGCTCAAAATTTGACACAGATGTCAGTTAAGGTCCTACCGACCTAAAAAAACCTGCATCGGGCAACGGCGGAAAATTTAAAATACACAGCACGGTACTTATTGATCATAGTGTATACTATTTTACATTATAATCACTTACACTATTTTAAAATTTACATGGAAAATAAAAGTTCAGTTTTCAATTATGATATATCAACATATTTACATGCGTTTTCATATACCAGACATGCGCCTATGAAACCGGTAACGACATCTAGCGGTAAATAGCCGAATATTTATAAACTTCGGAACCGTACCAAATGTCATGTTTACTTCTTCTGTCATATGTCAACAATATTCAGTTCACAATTTGTCAAGTTTCATCCAACAACGCATTGTTTGACGCTCCGGAAAATGTCGGATTACGTGCCTACAAATTACGATTTGCGGACACAGTTAATTTTGTGTTACCATTTGAAGAAAAACGCTTCTGAATCGCATCGAATGCTTGTGGAAGCTTACGGCGAGCATACTCTTGGTCGCACACAGTGTAACGAGTGGTTCAATAAATTTAAAAGTGGTGATTTTGATGTGAGAAACGAGGAGCATGGCCGGCCACCAAAAAAGTTTGAAGACGCCGAATTGCAAGCATTGCTCGATGAAGATGATGGCCAAACGCAAGAACAGCTCGCAGAACAATTGGGTGTTGACCGTCGGACCGTCGGAAAACGTTTAAAAGCAATGGGAAAAATTTTAAAGGTCGGTAGATGGGTGCCACATGAACTGACTAAAAGGCAGCAAGAAAACCGAAAAACCACTTGTGAAATGCTGCTCGTCCGGTACAAAAGAAAGTCGTTTTTGCATCGAATCGTAACTGGTGATGAAAAGTGGGTCTATTTCAAGAATCCCTAACGAAAAAGATCGTATGTTAACCGCGGCGAAAGTGCGCAATCGACCGCAAGGCCAGATCGCTTCGGAAAGAAGGCCATGCTATGTGTTTTCTGGGACCAGCGTGGTGTCATATGGTATGACCCTCTAAAACCTGGTGAAACGGTTAATGGTGAACGTTACCAACAACAATTGGCCGATTTGAACCGTGCTATACGCCAAAAACGCCCAGAATATGAAGCCAGGCAACACAAAGTGATTTTCCTCGATGACAACGCACCACCACACCGCACTAGAGCCACCAAAGAATTGGTTGCATCGTACAACTGGGAAGCTCTTGCTCATGCGGCTTACTCACCAGACTTGGCGCCTTCGGATTACCACATGTTCGCATCGATGGGCCACGCATTAACGGAACGGCGCTTCAATTCTCACGCAGAAGTCAAAAAATGGATCGTTGATTGGTTTCAGGCAAAAGACGAAACATTTTTTTGGCGAGGCATCCATAAATTTCCTGAGAGATGGGAAAAATGTGTAGCTAGCGATGGCCATTACTTTGAAGAATAAAATTGTAATCATTTCCTCACAATAAACGTGTTTTTTTCAAAAATAGGTTTCATAGGCGCATACCTGGTACATACCCAGGTATGCTGCTGTTGACGTAAGGGGTATAAATCGAAAAATGACCCGAGGGTCAAATCTCAACCAGACTTAAGAATATGGTGTAAAATACTTTTGTAGAGGATATACAAAAATTTCAGGTCGCGTGTTACTTTCCAAGATACAGCGATTTGAAAACGCAAAATATACCCGGGTATGTTGCTGTTGACATAAACGTTAAGACACTGTGAAAAGTTCGAAGAGTCCATACGTCGTGAAATATTCACAGCAGAAACGGCAATATATAACAAGTTTAGTCAGCATTGTCGAAAAGAAGCAAAATCTCACAGAAAAATCAAGACGGATCCAATCCATTACGTATTTCTTGAGACAAAATTCAAACAGGTTGCAAGTGTGCCGTGAGATGTTCCTATCAACATTAGGCTTGAAGGAAAAAATGGTCCGTAACGGGAAACACGGCACACAAATCCACCCAAACGAGTCTAGTCTCGTCGTGTCCAAGAAGACTACCGGATTTCGGCCTCTTTTCCGACTGACACACTCCACTAAATGCGTAGCGCGCTCTCAACACAATGGAGCAATGAACAAATATGTGTTTTGCAAAGCGCACTTTGACAATACCGTTTAATGTAGATCATTTATTTTTTCACCCAGTGATGCACAATTTGATCTATGGGGTGTTTTTTTAGAGGTTTGTTTTTCGAATAGAGATAAAACTGGCATTTTGTGGTCAAATCTGGCAACTCTAATGTCATTTATGTTCAGTTTGGTTTGCCATTTCATCATGAACAGGTTGACAAAAGAACAACGCTTGCAAATCGTGCAAATTTATTTCGAAAATAATGGTTCAGTTCGCGAAGTTTACCGCAAGCTCCGTCCATTTTATGGTCGACATAATCGTCCATCAGAGCAATTAATTCGGTTAACCATGGGTCGTTTTCGCACTACGTTTACTCTATGTGATAATACGCATCCGCAGAGACGTCGAACAGAGCGCACCGAAGAAACAATTGCCGCTGTAGAGCAAAATGTTGAAGAGGACCCGAATGAATCGATTCGCCACCGTGCACAGCAATTGGAGCTTTGTCCATCAACTTTATGGAAGATTTTGCGCAAAGATCTTGGCTTGCGACCTTACAAGATCCAGCTTGTGCAAGAATTAAAGCCGCGAGACCATGCAATGCGTCGTGATTTTGGTGTATGGGCCGAAAATGAGATTGATCTCGATGCTGATTTTCATCGCAAAATTTTGTTCAGTGATGAGGCTCATTTTTGGTTGAATGGCTACGTCAACAAGCAAAATTGCCGCATTTGGAGTGAAGAGAATCCACATGAGACCCTTGAGACGCCATTACATCCACAAAAACCGACTGTTTGGCGTGCTCTATGGGCTGGTGGAGTCATTGGGCCATACTTCTTCCGAAATAATGCTGGAGAGTCAGTTACCGTTAATGGAGACCGGTATAGAGCCATGATAACCGACTATTTTGTTCTCGAATTGGATGGCATGAATGTGGATGAGTTGTGGTTCCAACAAGACGGCGCTACATGCCACACAGCGCACGTCACAATCGATTTATTGAAGGAAACATTCGATGAGCGCATAATTTCGCGGAATGGACCTGTCAATTGGCTACCAAGATCGTGTGATTTGACACCATTGGATTATTTTCTTTGGGATATGTGAAGTCGCTCGTCTACGCCAACAAACCAGAAACGTTAGGGGACTTGGAAGCCAACATGCGTGGCGTTATTGCCGACATACGGCCCCAAATGCTCGAAAAAGTGGTTGAAAATTTGACCTGTAGAATTGGCTTTATTCGAGCCAGCCGCAGCGGCCACATGCCCGAAATCATATTTAAACATCAATGGCATAAAATTCTCCTTCCAATAAAGCCAAATTGATGGACATTAAAACGATTTTCTTGTGTTTTATTTCAATTCGAAGTTCTATACCTCTAAAAAAACACCCTATACTTTTCCCCCATACCAAATATTATCAAGATATTTTAATTTCATTTTTTGAATTAATCGCCATTTTGGGCATCAAATACCCCACTGTGCGACGTGTCAATCGTGGCGGTGACCAAAACATGGGCATAGATAGTCAAATATAGCAGCGCAGGAGTGGCTAGATGCTGAATCGCTGCTCACAGAACGGAGGCGGTCCTCGTCAGTAGCCGAAAGAGAGTTGAGAAGGTGACGATTGCGGTCGGCAGCAGCATCATTGCTTATAAGCCATATATGAAGTACCTCGTGGTCATACTCGACCATCGGCTGTGCTTTCGCGACCACCTGCAACACACAAACAGCAAGGCTGCAGCAGCAGCGAACGCGCTATCCAGAATAATGGCAAATGTGTTTGGCCCCAAGCAGCAATGCAGGAAACTTCTGGTTCGCGTCGTCAATCCTGCTATACGGCTTGTCAGTCTGGAGCGACGCACTTGCAAAACCATCACATGACCGAGGTGTCAACGCACATATCGCCGGTGTGCGCTTAGAATCTGCTCGGCGTTTCGAACAGTATCTGAAGATGCAGCTCTAGTCATCGCGGGGCTCCTGCTACTGGACCTACTGGCGGACGAGCGCAGCGTGCTACGCCAATGCAAGCGTAAGAGGAGCCGAGCACCAGTGCGGCTTTCAAAACCACATTGAGAGACGACATCATATCCAAGTGGCAAACGCGCTGGGACAATGCAGCTACGGCAGGTGGACGTACTGGCTAATTCCTAATCTAAAAATGTGGCTCAATAGGAAGCGAGGCGAGGTGGATTTCTTCCTCACCCAAGTAATCAGCGGGTTTGGCTGCTTAAAAGCCTACCTTAACCGCTTCGGATTCGAGCCTGATTCCCTGTGCGAACTCGCCGACACCCCAGAGGACGCGGGAGAAGCCTTCTTTGCATGCCCCCGCTTCGCGGGCCAACGGTAGACAATACGAGGCACTCGGCTCCATCGCCACCACATTGCCTTCATGACAACGAGCGACGAAGTATGGAGCGCGGTATGCTGTGTGGCCGCCGAGGTTATGAACGAGCTCTGCATCCACGAGCAAGCCAGGCGAAGACGCGAGCGGGAGCAGCTTTCACAGGCGCAGAGGTCAACTGCAGGGTAAGATGTAACGAACGATGACTAAACCGTGACAACGGACCATGACGATGAACAAAGGGAGAAACAAACCTTAACACAGTTCGAGCTGTATCTTCAACCTCGCTTCCTGACGACACGCCTGACGGTCGTACCAGTCGGATAATTCGGACTTGAGAGGGATGGTTTTAGTGCGGTTGAAGTCTAACACTGATGAGAACCTTGGCTTTTGATGCTTACCATCTCTATAACAAAAACAAAAAACACATTTGACTATATAGTAAAAAATGTTTTGTTTAATAACACAGTGCAACACTGAAAAAAGGCACAAGGTCAAACCACAGAATAAAAAGTATACAGTATGCGCATGTCGACCAGCGAAGCAATCTGAATTTCGGGTGCGGGCCGAAAGCAGCAGAAGGGAAGATAACAGAGTTGTTTGGACAGAACTTTTGTCTCTGTTAATTACTCACGCGACGATGAGGTCTGTTATTGTAATTTCGGTAAGTGCCGAGTGGTGCAGAGCGAGCTCGTGCACTCGTTGCCGGCCATAAAAGTTACTGTTATTTTCAATGAAGCGAATGAAGGGCGATGTGCTATCGTTGTTGTTGTGTTGATCAGCGAATGAAAATTGTAAATTTTGAATTTTTGTTTCTGGCTGACATTGGCTGGCAATTCCTTTTTTTATGTTATTATGCGATCGATCTTCTGCGTGAAGAGATTTTTATTTCCTTATGAGCACTTGGCGGCTAAGGTTTCACTAATTTTGGCGTAAATGACTTTTCGCCACGTTTTTTTATTTTGTTTTTACGCCTTTTATCCCACTCTAGGCTCCCAGTTTTTTGGCCCAAACATTTGTTTGTGAAACCTAAAAAAATTAAAGATTCCTAAGAATCGTAATCACAAATTTCAGCATTTAATCATGTCTAATGTATGTACATATCTATTATAATTGATATGATATGGAAAAAGTTATAAGGAAAAAGCACAGATAACTCATCATATAGATGTCCAGCGGCCAAGGAAAAATGTGTCAAAAAGTTCGACAAATTTGGCCTCCGATAAGAGCTTTTGGGCCTCTAATGTCACTCACACAAACACTGCTTCACACGCATTGTGCTCTGTTTTGAGATACAGGAATATGTGATTTTTAGTCAAAACGGCGCTTGTCTGTTATCATACTTTTTAAGCAGCCAGTAGGAATTGAGTGTTGATGGTCAAACGCATAAGCGGGAGTGTCTCGGACTACGAGTTCGCTGTTCGATCCTTACTGTAGCTGCTAAGATTTTAACGGCTTTGTTTTAATATATTCCTTTTTTACGACCCGTGAAAACAATGTCAATGAAAAATTAATTTGGTTTCTAGATCTCTTGATTAGTGCATTGTTTGGTTTTGGAGCCACATATAATTGTTCGCAAGTTTTAAAATCAATCAACCAAGCGCAGCTTACGGTTACAAGCAACCATACAGCGAAAAGATTCGATTGAAAATGACAGGCACTCATGGGCGTACCTAGATATGGGTAGAGGAGGGTATTTTCCCCTCGTAATTCGATATTTTATATATGTATGTACATAAATCTAGATTATTTTCTATTCTATTCGAGTTTTATATTCTGAATTTGGAAATGTAGTTATGTCTGCCCTTTAATTTGTTGCTGTGTACGCCCAGGCACTTTCTTTTCGCAAACAAGAAGAAGGCCGGCACAATTTGCCAAAACGAATTTAATTGTTCAGCGGTCACTACATTGTCGCTATACAGTTACGCCGACGCAAAGGATAGACCTGCTGCCGCCGCAGCTATTGGCAATGCGTTGCCTTGGCAACGATGTGTATGTATCACACCAAAAAAAAATAAAGACCATATACTTTGATCATACAAAAGAATTATTTGTGCGCTGAAATATTTTTAGTGTCGATTCATTCATATTGTATCACAATTTTGCAACACATTATTAATTTCAGGTATAATCGATTAAAAAGGTTTATAAAAAAGCGTTAAATGTTGAGAAACATTTAATAATAATAAATGTATAGTATGTTGCAAAAAAGAATATCACAAGCAAGAAAAGAAATTCCAAATTAATTCAATCCGACAAAAGTTCTGAATGAGCACATGCAGCTGTGTGCGTAAAATAGCTTTGCGGAAAAAAGCTGTAATTCAGAGCTTGAAATTTTGGTGCCGTTTTCGTCGTATGAGACTGGACATCCATGTATATGATGAGTTATCTGTGGAAAACGTAAGTAAGCGACGATCCCGAATAATGGCAGAATACATTTTTTGTTTTGCTTTTTTACGATATATGAGCCGTTCAGTGCACAAAGTGATTAACTCCATAAAACAAGAAGTTGAGAAATGCGATGAAATATGTGAATTTGTTTTTTAAAATTCCCTTTATAATATGAATTCAAATATATATTGTAGAATACATAAATACATATATAGCTTTCATCTAAAATTAATAAAAAAGAATAGCCAAAAAAATAATTTTCAAAAAGTTACAAATTTCATGTGACTTGTGGAGTTAATCTATTTGGCAACTGAAAAAATTAATAAAGTTAAATCAGGTATTTAAATTTTTAAGGTTTTTATTAAGGGGGGAGACTCGTTTGGAGGGTCAAAAAAATTCATTTTTTGAAAATAGTTTTAATCATTCGAATACATATCTAAAAATAATCCTACAAAATTTCAAGTCGAAATTCGAAATATTTTCAAAGTAACAGCCTCTGACTCGCCACGCGTAGACTAAGCAGATAAGCGCAAATTAAACTTTGAAGGTGATTTTCTCAAAACAGTATTTTTAAAACTGCGGGCGTAATAAAAACAATATTTCTTGACGGATTTCTACAAACCAGGACTTTTTCGAAAGCTTATGAATAAGGCTTCTATTTAAACTAAAAAAATTACATAAAAATTAATAATAAATAATTTTTTGTTGCGTGCAAATTATACATTTTCGCTGTAAAAATCGAACTTTTATTTTGGAGACCCACAACTTTTCGTATTTTCAAAATTTTTTTTATATTTTAGTTCAAATAGAAGGTATTTTCATGTAGATTAAAATTTTTTTGAATTTATGTGTTTCAGATCAAAATCACGACTGCTATCACGCCCGCATTGAAGGTCTTCCGGTAGCTCGGCGCTCCAAACAACCTTGCTTTTGGACGATATAATATAATTGTTTGAAAGTGAAAAACATTTTTTTTGTCAGTTTTTATCCTCCAGATTGTACTTGTAAGGTTACTTCATCGATTTTTGTAATATATACATATACACAGCAATTTGAATTTGTCCTCATTTTAGATGTCCTAGACGAGTCTCCCCCCTTAAAGAAAAAGTTAGTTATTATACAGTTTTATTACCAATTTTCCATAAAAATAAGTAGTTACAATGCTTTTATTATATATAATTTTTTCTTCATATAAATATATAATGTCTTCTTCATCAGATGTATGTAAGGACTCGTGATTTCGATTTGTTGTCAAGTTTTTAAAGTAATTATGGTTAACAGGAGGAATGAATTTAAGCAGATCCATCATCTCTCCTTTTTTCCCTTGTCACAGGTCTACCTTTAGGATATAATAAAGGCTGATGTACATTTTTCATACTCTGTGGCCTACCTGCTACAGATTTCCTTATGTTAATTTCGTTAAATTCTGAATCTTCATTATAGTCATATTTGAATTGTATGACATGAGGTTTGGACCGTTCTAACTTTATGCAGCGTATTTTAAGCCAATTTACTGGAAATCCTGTGACGGTTACTTTTCTGTTAATGATTGATTGTTCTAAAGGTTTTGTGAAAAAAAATCTTGGTGGGTCATTTGGATTACATGAAATGGCGCTTTCTTTTTGCATGTTTTGATTACATTGTACCAATCATCTGGTGAATAAATGTTTTGAATTTTTTTCGCATGTGACTCAATAATGGCAAAATCCGAGTCATTAGGTAAATAGCTGTGACCACTTACCAAAAATTTCATCTGAATTGACTCAGCTCTTATTTCCGTACTACGAACAAGTTTCAATAAACTTAAGGGGAGGTTCTTTCAAATTTTTTTGAAAAAATCGTGTTTTTTTTCACATAAAATGAAAGCTGTATGTCCGTAGAATATGTGTACGAAAGGATTTTTCGATACGATCGCCTTGTCCGCACACGAGTTTGATTCTTCTACAGTGTTTTCCCCAGTTTTTGCCCGGAGCTGCTATCTTTCAACAC
This sequence comes from Melieria omissa, assembly GCA_963971225.1. NCBI lineage: Eukaryota > Metazoa > Arthropoda > Insecta > Diptera > Ulidiidae > Melieria > Melieria omissa. Next base: position 47,198,005 of record OZ020269.1, on the reverse strand, counting down.
GTTTTTCTCGAAACCACGTTTTCCATCTGAATTTCAAGGATATCTCTTGATCTATTGTTCTAATTTCCTTAATCTAAAGCATGTTTGAAAGGTGATTATTTTCTGTATGGCTTATACCTAAAACGAGCATAAGTTACTATTAATTGTTATTTATAATTAAGGTTTAATAACAAAAAAAGTGGCAAAAAAAAAATTTTTTTTTTCGGGCGTTCACATTTCAGTCAATTTTTGGTCAAAAATCATTATAGTTAGGTATAAGCCATAGAAAATTTCATCTACTTTCATTTAAAAAAAACCTTTTTCATTTCAGATTACTACAAGAGGCTGTAGGCTTGAAATTCGGAGACTAGATTTTTCAGGCAGTGATCGACGAAAGCCGCCATTGTTCAGCCGCCATTTTGAATTTTGTTACAAAAAATATATCATATTATTGTATAATAAAATACCCATTCAACCGTCAAAACCGGATGTTTCTATGTTTTTTCATCATGCCACAAATCATTTCCAAACTTAGGCCTTTGTTTGGCCAAATTTGAAAGAACGTCCCCTTAAGACAGTTTTAATATTTTGCCCGGTACACGAATCTGAATATGTTATTATTTTTTCAAAGTTTGCAGCATAAGTTTTTATGTACTTTGTTAGACACGATGAAATTTCTTGAGACCCACGAGATCCTTCATTTTCTGGCCAAACAAACATGTGGCTTATATTTTTACTGAATTCATGACATCCGAAATTATAAACATATACATTTCGATTATAATAAGCTACAGATGTGGTCAGTTTAGGAAAGGCTAAAACTTTTTCTAAGTCGAAAGAAAATACGTGCATTTGAATTAAAACGATTTACATAAGAGGATGGAGTTAATCAAAATGGCTTTTGAATTAAATTACTTATTATTCAATTGCCAAACAAATTTTGTCGTTTAATGGTGTTAATCTTGACTATTCAGGAAAGTTTTAATAAATATAAAAAGTTATGAATACACCAAGTGCTTTGACACTTAAATTTAAGATTTTTCAAAAAGTGGAGTTAATCACTTTGTGCACTGAACGTCTCATATGTATGTATGTAAATCCACAGTTTAAAAGATATTTCGTACATAACGATTGAAAAAAATCGTTAAGCTATCATCAATATTAAAAATAGTGTGATATCTTTTTAACGTAGTGGCTTTTTAAATCGCCTTTTTCATAAAATTTTTCCAAAATGGATATTGTGTCATCGACTTCATATTATTAGCTTTCATTTGACGTAAAAATTATTCCTTTATGACATTAGAGTCAAAAGATATGATGTTTTAAAAATGTCAGTAAGCGGCATTAAGCCGCCATCTTTAAACCGCATTTAAAAAAAAACTCGAACATTCCGGGAAAACTCCCTTGACACTTTTTTATCCACTGAGGTCCTCTATCGAATGAGATAAGTTTGACCTTGTCCCTCGAAATTTTTTTTGAATTTGTTGCACTGTGTAATAAATTCTCCAATTCTCATTTACATATTTCTCGATGTGTTCCCAATATATACAAGCCCTAACCACTATTAATTCGCACCCCTACGCTTTTTCTCATATTAATTTTTAGTATTACGTTTTAACCATTATTTGCCAAAGGTTCCGTGCAGTATTTATACTCTTTTGAAAGGCTGAAGAATCTACTATTTGAAAAATTTAAAAAAAATTTTTTTTATTACATAATATTTTGTTTTATTAATTTTTGAACAGAACAAGTTAAAAAAGTTGCAACTAAAAGTGGATACTAATAATTCGTATGACCGCAATTGAAAGAAAAATTAATATCGGGTTACATCTCCCTTTGCTGCGATTACAGTCTGGCATCGACTCTGTGTTGAGGAATTACGTTTCTGACACTCTTCCGGTGTAATAGAGTCCCAAACCTCTTGAATTTTGTTTTCTACTACCAGGAGGGTTCGTGAGGGCCAATTCCTCAATGTTCTTTTCATTAGGGCCCACAAGGACTCTATTGGACTTAAATCTGGGCTAAACGATATTATTATTCTGGAACCGTTTTTTCGTAATTTTTGCTGTATGGGGCGTAGCACCGTCTTGCTGAAAGATGTATTGGCTCATGCCAAAAATTTGCACCGACGGAGGCAAGTTGGATTCCAATAAGTAAATGTAATCTTGAGCTTTCAGTATCCCCTTTATGAAGTGCAGCTTACTAACACCTTATGCTGACATGCAACCCTATACCATGACACTTGCCGGGAACCTTACAACACGCCTTAAACAATAGTTCTGGTAGAGATTCATGTTTTCTGCATTAGACTCTTGATTCGTCGTCGCCTACACATACCTTAACCCTTCAATTCCCATGTCCAAAATAGTGAAAAAGAACATTTTCTTTTTAAATAAAATAGCTTGGATAAGACAAAAAAATACATACAACATTTTTAAACCACCCTCATTTTTATATTGAAAGAAACCACACAAACTCGCACTGCTTCAATTACGCGTGAAACAAATGAATACATTTTACAAATGACGTTTCGTTAGTGTTGCTAGGAAAATTAAATAAACAAGTACTACTAATTGACTTTGGTATACAAGTGTTAGAATTTAAAAATAAAAACCTATGTGGTAGGAAAAAAATATTAAGCATCTGTCACCTACAGGTGACGCTGGAAATTGAAGAGTTAAATATCGATTTATCGCTAAAACTAATGGAATAACATTGCCTCTGGACCCAGTTGAGTCTGGCTTTTGCCCATGCCAATCACTTTTTCTTCTGCAAAGCAGTCTATGAATATTTGTTTTCACTTGGAAATTAATAGAGCACAGTTTTAACCCAATAGCAATTTGGTTAAGCAACAACGGTAGCTTATAAATTTGTGTTATGCAACTTATGAAGATATTCTCTGGTCCACTCGCGCCCCACTTGCTTTCCGATTCTTTCTGACCACTTTGCAGACAGGTTTCTTAAAGAGGGTCGCCTATTTTTCTTCACAATCGATGACAAAATGTGCATATTGCGAGGTGTACTTGTCGATTTCCGACAGCCGCCGTGGCTCAGTTGGTTAGTGCGCGGTCCAACGAGTCGCATGCAGAGCGACGCAAGATCGAATTCTGCATGTAGTAACACCTAAAAAAAATAACGGGAAACTCGTTTTCTCTTTCGGTGGCTGTCCTCTCAGCTGGAAATGGCAAACCTCTGAGAGCAAAAATTGCCTATGAAAAAGCTCCCAAGCTGCCGTTCGGAACCGGCATAAAACTGTAGGTCCCTTCCACCCGCGTACAAAATTCACACGCACAACACGGGTGGTTGCGGGAAGCTAGGCCTTAGTCTCGCGTAAGCGGGCTGTCGTGCCAATCAATTATTATTAAATTATTACTTGTCGATTTCCGACACCCTTTATGCATTTTTGTTTCGGTTGACCCCAAATCTTTGTAACTATTTATAATACACTATGATCAATAAGTACCGGGACTGTGTATTTTAAATTTTCCGCCGTTGCCCGATGTTTTTTGAGGTCAGTAGGACCTTAACTGACATCTGTGTCAAATTTTGAGCGGGATTGCATCATTAGTTTTTGTTTGGCAGCTGTTAGCGTCAGTCAACTTTTTGTACTTCGTCGCATTTTTTTACCTGCATCGGGCAACGGCGGAAAATTTAAAATACACAGTCCCGGTACTTATTGGCAATAGTGTATATTGCAATGTAGATTTAGATAAACTCAATTTCGTCGCGAATTCCATGATAACTATTGTCAAAATTCGGAGTAAAACTCCGAATATTTTCGCAAATCGTTTTACCATGCGCCATTTCGATATAAAACATGTAATGTACGAGAAAATGTTCAACTCAAATGAAAATAAACTCAAACAGCTCAAAAAAGTAGACTTTATTTTACAAAAAAACCGGAAAGTACGAATTATTAGTTGCCACTTTAAGTTCCATCTTTTTTAAGTTGTTCTGTTCAAAAATTAATACAAAAAATATTATGTAGGTAATAAAAAAAATTTTTTAAAATTTTTTCTAATAGTAGATTCTTTAGCCTTTCAAAAGAGTATAATTACTGCACGGAACCTTTGGCAAATAATAATTAAAACGTAACACAAAAAATTAATATGAGAAAAAGCGTAGGGGTACGAATTAATAGTGGTTAGGGCTTGTATATACAGTTGTGAGCTGTGAAAAAATAAGAACAAGAATATGTATGCATTAAAACTTCGCACAAAAATTAAACCAATTAAAAAATTACCATATAAGTTTGCAGACCATTTTATTTATAGGTTTGTTAACAGTGCCTAAGCTTTGTTTTATTTTTAAGATTATTTGCAGCCCATGAAAAGAATGTACTTAACAAAAACATAGAAAACATGTTGTTCAAAATAACAAGAACAAGTTAACCCATTAAGCCCTGAGCGTTGCGTTTGTGCAACGTTTGGGAATTTCTCTACATTAAGTAATTCATAAAGACATAAGACTTGAAAATGGGTGAAATTGGATTAGAATTGATCGTTTTAGATTCTGCCATACTCAAATTTCAAAATATTTTAAATATTTATAAATTTGTTTCTATCCAAAGTGAAAGTTTTTTTGGGGGAATTTTTGAAATTAAATTAAAAATACTTATTCTTCAAACCTATCAAAATCCCTTAGTGGGCTGCATTTTGCAATGCTAAACTATTTAAAAACAAGTTTTGAACATTTTTTTTTAATTTTTTTAAACAAAAAATCGTCTTTAAGTTTTGTGTTCCGCGAACGCAACGTTGGGCCTAAACACTGTCAATTTTTATACAACGCAACATATGAAAATGTCAAAATCCAAGCAACTGCTATTTTATTGGCACATTTTATTTTCCGCAAAAGTTAGATTTTGTTTATTTGTGTAATGTTTGCGAAAAAGTATTTGAAAAAAGGGAAATATAAAATACCCTGAATGATTCGGACGAGGAGGACGAAGCTTTTAGAAACTTCAAATACGTCGATGTCGTAGAAATGGTTGTGCTACCTCCCGATGAAGTTGACCAAAATTAGTGACATGAAAGACGTTGACGAAAACATTCAGCTGCTATCGGATCAAGCGGAAGCCATTCCTAAAGAAGTTATATATATCCGCAATAAAAACTAAAAGCTTACTAAAATTTTATGTTTTGTATAGGACTAAGGCCCAATGTTGCGTTTACGTGCCCTCCTGGTTCAGTGGGTGGGGGTATGAATTTTTTGCTTGATTTTTTTCTTGATTAGTTCAATAATAAGATTGTGTAAAATTGTATGGAAATCGCACAAGCCTTTCTGGGTCAGGTTTTAATGGGTTAAAAGTTAATATTATTTTGTCTATTTAAAAGACCAAATCCATTCTTTTATTTAATATTTTGTGTTGTAGCCCTTGCTGGTCTCCACTGCAATGCACCGCCTATCCATGGAGTCAATAAGGTCTCGACATCGTTGTTCAGGGATTGCATTCCATAAAATTTGTGCTGCAGCCCGTAATTCGTCCGTATTTTTAAATCTTTTAGTGCCTATGGCGCGCTTTAAGTCCGCCTATAAATGTTCAATGGGATTTAGGTCTGGACTTTGCGAGGGCCACTCCAAAAGATTAACGTTTTGCGCTGCAAACCAATCTTTGGCCAGGCGAGATGTGTGTTTGGGGTCATTATCCTGTTAGAAAATGACTCCAGGGCCCATGACTTGTTGTGCATAGGGAAGCATTTCAGTGGACAGTATGGCAATGTATTTTTGGCTGTCCAGGTTGCCTTTTATGAGATGTATGGGCCCCACACCGTACCAACATAATGCTTACACCTCCATGCTTAACAGTCTTCTGCGTGTATTTAGTGTCATACGCAGGGTTGACAGGGCGGCGAACATACTTTTTGTCATCCGATCCAACTAGGTTTACCTTTGTTTCATCACTAAAACGTATGCTGCGCCACTTCGATTGGTTTCTGTCAGCTAAGTGCTTTCTGGCAAACTTAAGTCGTTCTTTCACATTTTTTGCCCGCAACACCTTGCGCACCACCCCACAGTGAGCGAAATGGTCAATCTAGCTGGACTTAATTAATAACTCTTGAATGCGTAAAGATATCGTGGTGAAATTTTGTACGGATGCTGCTGGTGTTTCACTTAAGAACTGGTATGAATATGGGCATGGTCCACCTTCTTTCAAGTAGGGTTGCCATATAGTCTAAAAGTTTTTATATAAACTCAAGAAAAATAAACTATTAATAAAACTCAAACTACCTATACTTTTTGTGAATAGAAATAATCTGGCAGTTAAAGGATGTTTATTATTATTTTCTTACATTACACAACATTAATGAAAAGTTAATCAGAATCTGAGTTACTATCACAATTTGACAATTCAGATTGTAAATTTGCATCTGAAAGTAGATTTATCACTTGTTGATAAAGTTTCGAAAGTCTTTGTTTCTTGCTTCCAGTGCTTCCTCCGACATCATACCAATTGGCAGCGAAACATTCTGTATGATATAAGCACCATGTATTAAAATTTTGTGTATGGAACAAGGCATGTAAAACCAAGAATATTCCTCTACGAAAATTGTTGCTGCTTGGAATGAATACACAGTGCTACAAAATCAAAAAAATTAAAAGCACTTTTCAAGTGACCTAGTAAACGTTGTTGGTATTATTGAGTACATCATGAAAATATGTTTCAAAATTGTCTAACACCCCCAAATTTTAAAGTTATTGTTAAAAAACCGTTTTTTGTGTACTCCGCGCACTCAAACAATTGTAACTCCGTCATTTTTTTGACCGATTTTCGATTTCTCAATGGTGTTGGAAACCAGAAGAATTGAGCTTTTAAAATATCCATACTTGTTCATACTTTCTACGAAAAAATTAGGGCATTTTCTAAAAGTTATCTAGGATTTACCCTATTTTTTCAGGTTTTTTCAAGTTTGACGTCTTTTTTATGTAACATATCGTTAAAAACAATCAATTTCGTACAATTATTCTGAAAGTAAATTCTATCTGCAATAAAAAAAGCCATGGCTCATCAAAATTGGTTGAAAACTGTTAAAGTTACAACGCTTTTTGTAAACAAGAAAATTTAACTCTCATCATGAAATCAATGTCGTGCCATGTCAGGATTGCACATATGATTTCAGTATATCATAACCATCATATTAATCATGATGATCGTTTCTGAGTGTCCTAGTATTATTTATGTTGTAAATAATTTATCATTACAATTAATTTGGAATAGTTTTTCGTGATTTATTAAACAATTTGGACAGTATATATAAGGAGGGAAAAATAATTGATTTCCAATTTCTGTAGTAAGAATGTTATATTATTTGATGCACTTATTACATGTAAGGGAGAGGGCTGGGTTGTGAACCATTGCCGTTTTTTCTTTCCCTAATTGACATATCGCCAATCTTTTTCAACTGTCAATTTTGTCTTATGATATGACTCTGCTTTTGTGGTTACACCGAAGTACAAACACGTATTGCTTGTGGCAGCAATCGAGTTTGAAAGACATCGTGTTTGAAAATCGACTGCGAAAACTTGTTGGCTTTTTTTTAAAGTGCTATCCAAGTGACTGAGCTTATTGCAAAAATATCTGTGTAATACATGTTTATTTAGTGTTTTGATTCTATTTTACGATGTAATATTTGTTTATGTCGAATTATGATTGGAAGTGTCGTTTATTTTAAAGTTTCCAAAATGGCATTGTGGTTGGGCTGTGAACCACTGAGGTGGCTGGGTTATGAACCACCTGTTTTTCGTACTACATTTGTTCTAAGACTGTCAAATATGGACGGATATATAAAAATAAAGTAATTTTATATAATTTCACTCGATTTCGTTGTGTTCACTTGAAGTGAGCCAATACGAGAACACGTTCGTATTTCACATGCAAACATTCCGACACAGATTAGGATGAAAATTTAAAAAATTGAGCAGTTTCATTCATTGCGATTTTTTGGCGTCATTATAACTTTTTTTCACCTCTTGAGGGTTCCTGATTAAATAAATTCTCAATGTACTTAAAAATTATGGGTGTTTTCTTCGTATTTTCCGACTGTAATAGGGATTTTCCAGATGGTTCACAACCCAGCCACTTTTTTGAAAAAGCGAAAAATCACGTTCTTAGAAAATTGGACGTAGAGAGTTAAATTTCAATCAAAACGGTAATCTGTCTTCATAACAAAGTTGCGTTATATATTCACCTTTCCAACGGTATCTTCGATTTTTCGATATCTTTATTTTGTGAAAAGTTAGAGCCAAAAAACAAAACCCCTGTTCACAACCCAGCCCTCTCCCTTACAACTTTGAATTTTATGAGTCGTTAAAAATGTTTGCTTGATCTCCTACGTTTATAGACCGCATCTTTAGTTTCACGTTTAAGAGACCAGCAGTAGTTAGCCAGCATTCTGATCTGACTCTTGCCAACAAAACGCGTTTCAATTGATGATATTTCCTGGTGAAATCGTTCTCCTTGTTCATCGCTTAGTTTTCCAAGATTTTCGGGGAAGAAATCCAAATGGGAATGCAAAAAATGGACTTTGATTGACATTCTGCATCCCATTTCCCCATAAGCCTTTAAAAACTCATTTACTATTTCAACGTAGTTACCACTCTTGTTGTTTCCCAGAAAGTTTTCACATAAAGAAATGAAGCCCGTCCATGCCTTTTGCTCTACTGTGTTTAATTTTTCGAAAAATTGTTTGTCGGAAAAAATTTTCCGTATTTGCGGACCAACAAAAACACCTGTAAAGTAAACGAAGTATGAAGTAGGCAATCTAATGCGAAAATTCGATACGACGAAACCTAGATAAGACGAAACCTAGGCTACTGCAGTTTGAGTACAATTACATTAGTCAGTGGTTGTAGTCGTTCGTGCAAAGGTTTATCGTTCTTATATTTTTTAATACAATGTGTGATAATCGTAACAAGTTTTGTTACATCTGTGGGTTGTTTGTTGACAAGCAACATCGTGTAAAATTAGAAACGAATAAAGCTTACACTCCATCAATTACGAAAAGCAATATATATATATATTATATATACTGTCCAAATTGTTTAATAAATCACGAAAAACTATTCCAAATTAATTGTAATGATAAATTATTTACAACATAAATAATACTAGGACACTCAGAAACGATCATCATGATTAATATGATGGTTATGATATACTGAAATCATATGTGCAATCCTGACATGGCACGACATTGATTTCATGATGAGAGTTAAATTTTCTTGTTTACAAAAAGCGTTGTAACTTTAACAGTTTTCAACCAATTTTGATGAGCCATGGCTTTTTTTATTGCAGATAGAATTTACTTTCAGAATAATTGTACGAAATTGATTGTTTTTAACGATATGTTACATAAAAAAGACGTCAAACTTGAAAAAACCTGAAAAAATAGGGTAAATCCTAGATAACTTTTAAAAAATGCCCTAATTTTTTCGTAGAAAGTATGAACAAGTATGGATATTTTAAAAGCTCAATTCTTCTGGTTTCCAACACCATTGAGAAATCGAAAATCGGTAAAAAAATGACGGAGTTACAATTGTTTGAGTGCGCGGAGTACACAAAAAACGGTTTTTTAACAATAACTTTAAAATTTGGGGGTGTTAGACAATTTTGAAACATATTTTCATGATGTACTCAATAATACCAACAACGTTTACTAGGTCACTTGAAAAGTGCAAGATCACTGTAGCACTGTGATATTGGCGAAAAGCTTCTGCATTTATTGCGTATCCACATGCCCATACATCGCAAAATTACACTAAGTCTTCTAATAGTTGTTTCACTTACGCCAGTTATTTGGGAAGCCAAAATCGGTTGTTGAAAAAATCTTCTAGCTGTATTGCCGTTGTTTGTATTCCCGGAACCAGCCATTGGTATATCAACTAACAATGCCATTTTTTCCTTTAGTTCATTTTGTATTTTTGCTTTGTTTTCAACGATAATCTCCTTATCTAAGCCGCGAATCAGCCACTTTTTAATTAGGAGTCTGTACGCAATATGAATGATACACTCAAAACACCGGATCCACGCATGAAGAGTTGATAAGCCATACTCATATAAATTTTCATTCTCCGGTAGACTTTTAATCAAATTTAGATTGTTTATAATTTTTGGTGTCGCTTTATATATGCCGCACACCCATCCCATCAATCATGGTCATGTGGAACTGATGATGAACTTGGAAAGAAGTCAGACTCGTTGGTATGATTTCAGATATTTGAGTTTTTACATTTTCAATCTCGGCACGAACCAATTCTGCTGTTTCCTTCTGAAAAAGTATTTTGATTGGTCTACAGAAGCGAGTTGAAGAAGGTCGGCTATTTTTCCACAAAATCGAAGATCCCAAATCCCAATTGCATTTGCAATGGCACAATGCAAACTGTAAATAAATGCTCGTCGGACATATCAATTTCAGCAGCGCTGTAACTCTGCCGGTAAGTTGAATGCCCACTACTGCCATCACAACCCGATTTGTATATTGCAGTTATTCTTTTTGTGATTCTTATCATCAATGATGTTCTGAAAAGCTTCTGGATGCGATTCAATTATCCTTGCAACAGTATTTTTGCACCCACTTCTGCATCGGCTTCCATCATCGACACTACCCTAGATATATTTCTTTTTCCAGCCTTGTATAAGCTAGAGCACGTCGCCACCACAAGTTCCTCGCACGGAGTGTTATTTATTAGGGCAGAAACTTTGCGGTGTTGGCTTCTCGTGCTGCAATCTGAGAACTCCTTTTGTCGTCGTCCAACATTTATAGAATTTGTTGTTTCAACTAACACAAGGTTCCCATCTAACCAACCGCAGTTTCGTTTTTCAAAATGCATTAAATTCCTTTTACATGCTTTCCACTTCTGCACTAACCGGCTTACGAAGTTTCTCAATTTCCAGCTGATTTCATGGAATTGCTCAACACTATATTTACTATATGCTGAAAATTTCTTTGAAGGGACGTTTTAATTGTACCATATGGAAAATAGTGCTCGTTTGGACACCGACATTACGCCTAAAAACTGCGTGGGACTGTAGAGTAGCAGGAAGTAGCAAACGAGTTTCAACATTTCACAATCACAATGAATAACGTAAACAAAAACAATTAGAACTGGATTGAATACGGCTGAATTTCAAAAGTTGCACTCCACGGAAGTCTAGTCTTTGTCACTCAAAATACACTATCACAAATGTTAACTTCAACGACGATTTTTTGTTAGAAAAACTAAACACAGGCTACTAACATTTATACTATGACAAATACATACCTTTAACTTTAATCAAAACAACTTTAACGATTCAATAATTGACGAAATACTTTTTTGGACTTAAACAAGTGCACTGTGCAAAAAGCGCGCGAAACTATTTTGGTGCACTTGCTCCAACATATGTTGTGTTTGACAGCTCACAGCTGTGCGAATATAGAGAGCAAAACAAAATGGAAAACATAGATAAACTCGATAGGGTATTAGTAATCAGAAAAATTAAAAAAAATTGGGCAAATCGAAATTTTAAAATTTGAATTGAGTCCAGCTAGATTGACCATTTCGCCCTCTGTGCACCCTGCCGTATAAATTGGACTCCCGTAGCCTTCTGCGAATGGTAGAGCTGCTTACTTCTACACCATATTCAAGTCTAATTAATTTTTTAGGACTTCAATGGGTCGTCTTTTGCCGCTTTTATAATTCGCCTATCCATTTTTTCGGCCTCGAGTTTCTGGTTTTGGCGTCCAATTTACGGAGTTATGGATTTTGCAGAGCAATATCTTAAATATCGTCGATATTTCGCGATATGTTTTTCCTTCTTTTACCATCGCCCTGATCATTTGTATTTCCATATTTGTGCAAGTCTTAACGCGACCCATTTCTATGGTTAATGAACAGATTTTTTTTAAACATGTACTATACAAGATTTAATATTTTTATGCAATAACTTGCCGTTACGTTAAGTGAAATTTGCGAAAATTTTGCTTTTAGAACAGGTTTGACAACGTGTTCTTATTTTTTTGCACAGTAAAAGTATTCTCGAATCGACAAAAAAAAGCGGTTGTCTGACAATGTAATCATACGAGTTTTTGTAAAACAGTAAATTTTGTGTGAAAATGACACCTAAGACAATGTGGGTATATCAAAAGTTTTTGTAACAACACAGTTTGCTTGAAATATGTGCCAACATAATAGTAAATGTATTGTTCTTATTATTTTGCTCACCACTGTACCACTTTCTCGACGCGATTATACACACAGTTGTAAACTTTTGTCCCCTACAGAAAAACAAATTCGTATTGAAAAATTTTTACACTTTCGTGTACATATCCCCAGTTTTAAATTATCGTTCGCGCGGATGCAGGGTTTATGCCCGTAATTCCAACAGCCAGGTACCTGACCGTGTACAAACCTAACAGATATCTGATACCGATCAGGTAAGTTTATTTGGTAATTTCAACAATTTCTAACCTGCCGGGTATGTACCTAGAGATTTTAAATCAAATAGGGAAACTCTGGCTGTCAATGTGATCCAGTAAATTTAAATTAAAAAAAACAAAATCAACAAAAAAACAAAACAAATTTTAATTTTTAATATATGTAAAAACGTTCAAAATTAGCAAACACAAGCGAAATGCAAATTTTACGCGAAGTAAAATAAAAACTTCAATACTTCTTTCAAAATTTACTTCTTGTGCAGCATTTTCAAATGGGAGAAGAAGTATGGCTGTATGGCAGCAAACTCTGCTCCTAAGAAATAGCAAAATAGCTTTAGATATTGGTTACACTTGACCATATACTTATATAAAAGTTATTACCAGATGATTGAATTCTTATATGTGTGCAGTCTAAAGCTCCAACACACCTAGAAAACTTGGCTATTTTGAAGAAACATTTCTGTGTTTTCAAAACCTCATCTCTTTTTTCGGAAGATTTTATTTATGTGGAACACATCGAAGCAATCGTCGCAGAAACGATAATAATTGAATAATCTTACACATTGTGGTTTGATGCATTCCACCGAAATCTCCCACAGTAATTTAAAAGCTGCCGCGGTCGTAGCAATTGCAGACTTGAATTGACATTTGTCCTAAAACCCTTTTATACTTATTATTAGCAAGGCGTCCACTATAAAAATTACCAATACAGACCGTTCCACAGACCAATGCAATTTCCCCTAAATTTGCTGCAAAGTAGTTCAGGCAGTGTGGTTTGAAACGCGAAAGCGCATTAAAAACTCAGTTTCGGCCCATTCTTTGAAGTGTTCCTTTCGGCTTCTAAAAACTCGCTTCTTCTGTTGGGTCCGCTTTTGTATAAGGGCTTGTAAGGTGCATAATTCAAATAGTTCCGAATTCGTTTTTGCTTTAGATATATTTTTATATTTTTGAAATGGTTTGAGTTACTGGGCAAAAACACGATAAATATCGGTCGTGTAGAAATATCTGCAGGGAGACCATTCCAGAATCGCGCTGTACAAGCCAGGAAAGAAGTTTCTCTGTAGTGCGCTGGAACATAGTTTCGACGTGGAATGCATGGGCGCCAGTGTTCAAACGGGTTGCCTGGGGGAATACGCGGAGTGATGGCAGCAAGCTGCTCGTCTCTACTGAGCAATTACCGAAAAAGTATCGGTAAAATAACACCACACATGCCACGTCTCGACGATGTTCCAAGGAGTCAATAGAGCTTGCACCCGGTCCAGGAGCTCCAAATGAGGTTTTGAGGCCCCCGCCCATAGGTGCGGGTTAAACTCAATTTTAGGCCGGATGTAGATGAGTAAATAATGCGGAGATCGGACGGAGTGAAATATTTTTTGCACCGCTTTAAGAAGCCGAGGCACTAGGCTGCTTCTTTCGACAGGCCACATCAAGAGCTGCCGATTTCGCAATACTTACACCACCCATAACCAGGGATGTTGGGAGACTCGTTTGTAGGATAACAAGCAACATTGGGTCTTGCGAGGATTAAAATCGACCCTGTTCCCTGCTCCCTCGCTAAGAGTATGCTTTTCCGAGGATATGCCGTCTATTACAGCACAAATAGAGTGATCACTTAGGAAGCTCGGAATCCATCGAGAGAAGATACTACCGACGACATAGGCAATCATTTGTAGCACGAGTGCTTTGTGCCACACCCGGTCAAAGGCCTTAGATATATTCAATGCAACAACCTTGCTTTCACCGAGGTTTAGAATGCTATGGTTCAATTTCTCGGTGAGGACCGCCATAAGGTCTCCCGTCGATCGCTGTCTTCGAAAACCATATTGACGATCACTTAGCAGTCTATTGTGCTCTATACATTTTACAAGTTTCATGTTTACAATGCTTTCCATTGCTTTGGAAAGCACCGAACATATTGCTATAAGTCGGTAGTTCGCATGGTCAAGACTACTGCCTTTTTTGGGAACTAGTTGAACTATTGCTACCTTCCAACATGTCGGAAATACACTGACATGTTGAAAAGTTTGCGTAATGGACAAGTCAGAGAGGTAGCGCTCTTTTTCAAAACAAGGGCTGGAATGCCGTCCGGCCTCGAAGCCTTATTTACATCGAGATTTGCCAGCTCTCTTTTAACTACCCGTGTCCGAAAATGAGTTGTTGTCATAAAGCAAGAGACGTTCTCGACTACGGGTAGTGGTTGATCGCTGGGGGGCAGAGATGAATTCTCAGCGACAATTTTAGCTAACAAATTTGCTCTATCAACCAAGTGAATAATTATTTGATCATTGTTAAGAAGAGTTGGAATTGAAGACGATGTTTGGTTCTTCACCCCTTTCAGTTTTCACACTTAACGCGGTACGGAGCGGAGCTTTTGAAAGTATCAACCGACACCAATTTTTATAAACGGAAACCGAGACTAATAACATATGATAATATTTTTCTTCTCATCCATTTTACAAAGACAGTTTTCAGTTTTTGAGCTAAGTTGGTAAGCAAAAACAGGAAATGGACTGTTTTTAAAAGGTTTCAGGTCCAAACATGGAAGGGGAAAAGGGTTCAATGAGTCTTCAGCCCCCACAAAGTGGGCGAAATAGTTGATTTTTCAAAAACAAAATCATAAAAAGTGCATTTTCAAATATATTCTCAGTTATTGAAAAATAAAGTTTATTTATATTATTGTGAAATAAAGATAACTCATTTTACATAAAAATAATAAGGGAAAATTAAAAAATTAATATTAATTAATATTAAATAAAAATAAATAATAAAAAATCATTAATTAATTATAGTGTTCGGCTCAACGGCTATACATATTATGCTCGGCGTAGGTACAAATGTACGTCCATGGATATTTCTACTATAAGTTGCAAAAAAAGCAAAAACTGCGGGTGTATGTTTGTTTGTGCAAAAATTACTTATATTTTTATGGATTCAAATTATTTACATGGTGAGGCGACGCATTTCTCGCATGTCACGGACTGCGAAGAATGGACGGCACATTCTGGCTCTCCACAAGAACAACACGATTGGCGTGTTTTGCGTTCACATTTTTCGGGAAAATAACAAATCTTACAGGTGCCAAAAACTTTCTTGCTTACACGACCTTGTGTGCTTGAGCCAGCAACGGTACGTCTTGTTTCGATCGGTTTACCGCCTGCCATAATGTTCCCGGTAGCGATACAAGTGGTATCTTGTTGCATAACTTTTGAGTTGTTTACTGTTTTCTATTTGTTTCGTTGCAAAAAGTGGGCGAACCATGCCTAAATAGGTACCAGGTTTTAGTATGAGCACCAGGAGGTTCTATACCAAATTTCATCTCAATGACTATTCGCGTTCAGGTCCTTTTGTTCGAACCAGCCAATTGACGGATGGACAGACGGACGGACGCTACTAAATGAGCTCCCCTGGTGATTCCTATTACAAATATAATTATATACTTTTCTGAACATTACAAGCTCCTCATCAATGTATTTACCCTACCTCCCAACAACTAATAATCGAGCTAGACACAACCTCACAACAAAAAATTACGCACGTACGCAAAGCGCGGCAGATTGGCTGGACAAGATGCAAGTTCGATGCCGAAGCATTTGATGTAGCTTGGAGCATGGAGCAGCTGCCAATGGATACGGCGGACAAAATGGCGGCCAATATCACGGCAAAGCTCAGCCAGGCATGCGATACTGCAATGTCAAGAATGAGGAGCTCAGGTGCCAGAAAACCAGTGTACTGGTGGAACGCGGACATCGCAAACGCCAGAAAACGTTGCCACCAGGCGCGCAGAATAATGCAAAGAGCGAGAAACTCTCCAGCGTATGACTGCTGTCGCACAGACTACAAAGAGCATAGAAAGACTCTGAAAAATGCCATTACAGCTAGTAAAGAAGCGTGCTTCAAGGCGCTGTGCGAGGCAGCCGACGTAGACCTGTGGGGAAAAGCTTACACGGTGGTCAGAGCAAAATTAAAAGGCCCAGGTCCCCACAGCCGACAGACTCGACGCTGCTCAAGGCCGTAGTTGAGACGCTTTTCCCACCGCAGAGGAAACGGATACGTGCACTGAACCAACCGCGGTGTGTCAATATCCCGGCGGTGACGCCTGGCGAGGTAGCCAAAATCGCAGACAGCAAAGCTCCAGGCCTGGACGGCATCCCCAACGTGGGTCTAAAGGCGGCAATGACAGCTAGGCCAGACGTTTTTGCCAATTTATACACAGCATGCATGAATGAAGGTGTGTTCCCCAGCAAGTGGAAGCAGCAACGGCTAGTGTTCCTGCTTAAACCTAGCAAACAACCAGAGCAGCCATCCTTGTACCGACCACTCTGCATGCTGGACACGATTGGCAAAGTATTGGAGCGAATCAAAAAATATTGCGCAGTTGTCACCTTAGACATAAAAAACGCATTCAATTCGGCGAGCTGGCCCCGAATTATGGACGCCCTATACGACTACGGAGTGCCAACGTACCTCCAGCGGCTCATTTCCAGTTATTTCGAAGACCGGGTTCTATACTTTGACACCGGCGATGGCGTACAGCGCTACGAAGTCACCGGTGGCGTTCCACAGGGCTCGGTGCTTGGCCCCACCCAGTGGAACGTCATGTACGACGGCATCCTCCGGTTGGAGCTGCCAAACGATACACATATCGTAGGCTACGCCGATAGTGTGGCAGTGGCAAAGCACGTCAGTGCACTCCAGATAGTGTGCAATGAAAAAATAACACGCGTCAGACGTTGGCTAAGCAGCGCAAAGCTTGAGCTCGCAGCACATAAGACAGAGGCGGTTCTGCTGAGTACGAGGACGGTTAGCGAGGTCCTCACAATAACAGTGTGGGAGCACGAAATGACCTCGCAGCCATTTCTGCGGTACCTTGGCGTGCTAATAGACGCGAGGCTAACTTTCAAAGAACACCTCAAGGCTGTGTGCGAGAAGGCGGCGCGCGTGAATATCGCACTTTCGCGAATGATGGCAAATATAGGCGGTCCGCGCGCTAGTCGGCGTCTTTTGCTATCGCGAGTAATCAACTCCATACTGCTGTATGCGGCGCCAATTTGGGCAAACGTGGCGGAGGTGAAAAATCATACAAAAGGGATACGATCAGTCTACAGGCTCAGCGCACTCCGGGTGACCAGCGCTTTCCGTACAGTGTCAGACGACGCCATATGCGTCCTAGCAAGCAAACCGCCCATCGACCTGTTGGCGGCAGAGATGCGACGCCTCTATATGCCCGGTGCGAAAAGCACAGACGCTGCTAAGACAGCTGAAAGAGCAAAAACTATTGCAGAGTGGCAACGCAGATGGAACCAGTCCATCAAAGGACGATGAACACATCGGCTCATCAGTGACGTTGGCGTGTGGGTTAAGGGGGGAAGTATGAAAATAAATTTCAAAAAATCGATTTTTTTTTTTATTATCTTAATCGACAGGTATAAGCATTGAGAAATCAGTCAAAAAATTTCAAAAGCCTATTGTCAAAATTGTGGAAGTTGTGCCATTTGATATTGGTTGGCGCCGAAGCGGCTGAGCGCGACTGGCGGCAAGACGCAAACTTTAAACGGCGTTTTCTCAAAACCATGTTTTTCAAATTGGCGTGCATGATTACAAAAAAAGTTGTTGGCCGATTTCCTTCATCCAGCCCTTATTTTAAAGAGCATAAAAAACTGCACAGGATAGACTACAGGCGTAAAAAAAAAATTATTTTTTGACCATTTTTGACTCGAAAATTATTGCAAAAAAAGCCGTTTTTTCTTTGCAACACTGATTTTTATAGTTAATATTCGAATTTCGCAAAGATTGTAGTCTATCCGATAAAAAAAACCCTCTCGAGTAAAAAAATGTTTGGTTTTATGATTTCAGATGAAAATTGCGGCCAGAATCGTGTACGGCAACTTCAATGTCAGCGGCAACACGTCTTACGGGATCGACCATAAGTCATTCAATTTTTTTTTTTTTTCATAATGTAAAAAATGTTTTTTTTTCCTTAAACATTGCTCTAAATATAAACGATATCAATTTTTATGTGCGCCATTTTATTTCTCCACAAATTGAATCGCAAAAAAGGACTTTTTTTTCGGCTCCGAGAGGTACTTCCCCCCTTAACAGAACACACGGTGAGCTTGACTACTATAGCAGGCAGGTATTTAGTGGGCACGGCTGTTTTAAGCAGTACCTCCACAAATATAAACACGAAGAGGATCCCTTCTGCTCGCACTGCCCAGACATCCACGAGACTGCGGAACACGTATTCTTCGAATGCCCGCGCTTTGACGGCATCCGCGCAGACATGCGCAGAACCATTGGCCAACGCCTAACGCAGGACAATCTTGTCTCGCTTATGTGCGACGACGCCGCGAATTGGCGAGCTGTATGTTCAGCGGCAGCTACCATCATGCAGACACTACGACGAATCGAGCGCGCGCGGAAAGCGACGATAAACGCCAACAGAGCACGAGAGTTGCGCTCCTAATGCGCAGCAACAGCGAGATGGCAAAAGCGGCAAGGTGATCCGCGCCGCTAACACGGCAACATATACGGCACCATGACGACAAAGACTGACATGACAGACGATTGAGCGGCAACGCTCACGACGGCCTCCTGACCAAATACCTCGCGGTGGTCCCAGGAGGGCAAACCGTACGGACGAGAGGAGGGTTTAGCGGTTTAAAGTCCCGCACTGACCTTAGGCTTTCGATGCTTCCCTCCTCGTTACCAAAAAAAACAAAACCTCCCAACAACTCTATTACCTGTGTAAAGTATACAAATACACGGGGGTACATTTGTACCTCTGCCAAGCAGAATGATACCAATTTAATTTAGCGACTCCCACCCACCACCACACAAACATTTTTTTATTTTTTCCTCTTTTCTAGAATCTGCACAGATCATTTGATGCTATCATGGAGTCTCGCTCTGCTTGCATAATAAATAGTGTAACAATTTCATGTTTATTTCTCTGTGGAGGTACATTTGTACCTCTCCGAATGATCTAGTGTTAATCCGCTGAAGGTCGGCTGCTCTGCTCTTTGAGTTATCCACAAAATTTAAAATGCTGTACTTCACTAAACTTCTAGTGTTAATTAATCTAGTTCTAGTGCTAATTAAAAATCATCAAGTCCCAAAACGCACGCCGAATAACAAATTTCCGATATTAAATTTTCACAGTCCATGCTTGCTGCAGCAGCGTCACGCGACGACAAAATGAAATATTTTGAAAGTTTCAAACCAAGCATTGCTGAAAAAGTAGCATGTGTGAACACTTAGCCTAGGCGTATACGAAGACGCAGGCCGCGCAACACAGCACAGGGCAGCGCAACGCAAATTAAACTGTATTACGCAGCAAATGTTTGAACAGCGTATACGAATCTCGGAAAACCAGCACACGTGTTCCGTATTCATTCCATAAACCCAGTAATATGAGTTATTTGTCTGAATCAGACTTTGAAATATAACCTATATAATATAATTTGAGTGTAATATGAGCTGTCCACGCACTTTTTCAATTTATTCTTCAATTTTTGCAAGAGAACGTGTCGGCTGCGCGTAGGAAACTGTATTCCAACTACAACGCGACGCAGCTGTGCGCAGGCACGTCTCTCCGCCGCACGCGACTATGTCGCTGTATACGCTGTCATATGGTACTGCATTATTTACAAAAAATTGAACTACGCTGAGCTGTGCTGCGTGTGCGGCCTGCATGTCCGTATACGCCTAGGCTTACATTTGATAACGGCAGTTTGAAAGTAGTGCTCCGTGAAGTACAGCGCCGCACAGCACAGCACCGCTTCATGTGTGTACGCGCACTTAGGATTGTATTGCATCGTTTTCTGACTGGCGGCATTTTTATATGCCTGCAATGCTCTGAAAGCTTCCTCTTTAGATCTGACAGAAAATCTGCATGTCTCATTAGAAAACACAATTTCCAATTGAAGTGGGCGAAAAATTCATGAAGTCCACTCCAGTTAGCTTTATCATACATCCATACTAGGCGCTTCGGGGCTCTTTGGCGGGTTCCCAAGAGGTGCGTGTATTTCAACATTATATTTTTCATGATGTGAAGGAAGAAAAAAATCTAGTGTATTGAGAGCTTGTCCGCAACGCAGGGGGTATGCGTTGGTTCATGCACTATTTGAGTCAAGTTATTAGACTCGGCAAAGAGCTCGACAAATTGGAATTATGAATATTGAAATCACCAGCAACTACAATTTCACTATTCGGATACGATTCCAGAATACAGGTGCCACCCCACAGCTTTTTTGCGCATAACTCGTTAGAAAATTAACGTATCGCCAATATTAATATACCAAGGTAACACTGCATATGATTTTTACAGCCAATTTCCCAAAGTGTTCAAAATCCTAAACCCTAAAATTTTTTAATGTATAGTGCCACCCCCTAAAAAAACCGATAAAAACGTAAAAATCTCAAGTAAAAATGCATGATTTAGAAAATTTACGTAAGATTATTGAATTTAATTTGAATGGAATAGAAAATGACCGAAATAAAAATACAAATGAAATGGTAACGAATAAGACGAATAATTGTATGGAAATTAATAAACAAAACTGAACTAATTTATTTCTCATCATAGGATTAGAGAAACGTTGACTAAGAACACTTCAGATTCATCTTAATGACGATTCCGAGCAATACAAGTCATTTTACCGATATAGGATCACAAAACAATGAAAAAAGGGGGGTGGCACCTTACAAAGAAAAAAAGGTGGCACTTTACATTTTTATGCCATTTTGGAAATCATTGTATACATTTTTTCCTTTTACGATATGCTCGGATATCATTTCGGATTATGAAAGACCATTAAAAACGAAGTCCAACACTGATATTTACCTTCGTTTTTTATAAGTATTTGGTTACTTTTTCACCGCAAGTAAAACCTTCAGTTTTTATTTTTAAGTTTTTTTTTAACCAAATTTGACACTTTTATTTACCCAGACCGTCTGTTCCCTCAGAAACTACATTCAAATTGATTTTCACATATATATCTTATATGACGGTAGGAATTTGTTTACTTGGATTGCTGGAACGTTGAAATCGAGTAGGGGTAGCACCTTACAAAGAGTGGCACCTTACAAAGAATTTCCCTACGTAAAATCTCTCCCTGAATTCGGGCTTTGTACGACTGGATATTGAACTTTACCCACATGGAGCCGAATTCAGCTGCTGCTGGCACTGGTACGCAACATTACTGCACACATAAAGGGCAAGACCCCTGTAAGGAGAGAATAACGACAGTAAGTGGTACCCGGGGATGTGAAAATCCAGTGGATCTGCATCCTCATGCACCTGAGTCTCACATACAGCCCAATTCTGTACACTTGATAAATTCACCATATTGACTATTTGTCCAATTTTAATTTGTCAAGAATTTTTCGAAAGTGTGAATGCTATTGACAATAACTTACAAATTGAGATTGTGCCTTTTAAAAATGGAAGAATTGTGCATGTTAAAACTTGTAACGGTTGAGGAGGATAGAAGAGAAGAAATCAGAAGCAGAAGAAAACAAATAATTTGCCTTCGTGATAATAGTAATCCCTTTTCGTTGAGCGAAGAAGAATTCACGAAGAATTTTCGATCCTTGTGCCGTCGATTAATTGAGGACTAGGCGTCCCATGACACACAGAGAACATCGCTATCTTTGCCCATACGCGTTCTTGCGGCATTGCATTTCTTTGGACATGGATCCTACCAAAAATGCGTTGGTAATAACTGTAACTTCCCTATGAGCCAATCATCTGTCTCACTATGTACAGTGCGGGACACTTGATTACCCTCACTTTATTTTGTTAGGTAAGATTTTTGTTATGAAGCCAAAAACTTTTTTTTAATGTCAAAATTTTTTGGACACTTAGTTACATGTGTTCCTGTTTTTGAACCGCCAAAATTGTATGCAAAATGATGATGAACCACATTTTTGTCCTTTTAAGCCTATTTCAAGTGGGACACTTGATTACCCTCACTCATAGAAAACAAAGAAACTAGAGGTAATTCTTCATTACATTTCTTTATTTTTTATTACTGATGTTTTGTATGGACACCATTACTGCGAATAACCTCAAAAAGACGAGAAGGCGAGGAGTTGTCCAACGATGTAAGATAATTTTCAGGGATTTCGGAAAATGCTTTTTCAATTGTGTCTATAAGACGCCATCTACATAAATTTTACGTGTCAACCATCCCCAAACATTTTCGATTATGTTTGGATCGGACGAGAATGCAGACCGATCTATTTCATTAACATATTCCGCTTCAAACCAATCCTTCACCAACTAGCGGTGTGAATGGCAGCGTTATCATGCTGGAAAATCCAGCGTTTCCCCGCGAATATTTCGTCAAAGTTTACAAATTCAATCTCCAACATTTCCATATAATTCTGTGAAACTTGGCGCCCTTCCAATATTGTTAAATTAATTGCGCCATGGACCGACATTGCTGCCGACAACATAACTAAGAATGCTGCTAAATGACGCCGCGACAAAAATCGTTCAGATTTTCTTAGATCGTGAAAATAGTTTTGGAAGCCATTGGGTCCGTCCAAATTAAATTTCTTTTCGTCGGAAAAGACGACTGACTTCCACTCCTGCTGCCAACTGAGATGAGCTCGCGCGAACTCTTAGCGTACCGTTTTGTGACTTTGCAGTAAACGTGGTTTTTTTGCAGCCTTTTGAGTTTGATGTAAGGAAACTGCTTAATTACTCTGTGGACAGTGCTGACACTGGCTGTCGTCCTGGTTAGACCTCGTATGTCACCCGCAGACGCAGAGGAATTGGACGCTTCACGAAGAATTGCTCTTCTCTCTCTAAGAGAAGTTGCTGTTGCGGTACGACCTTTGCGGTTTTTGCCATAAGTTGTGGGAAAATGGTTTACCACCCATGGATCGCGATCGATTTTGTGAGCGATTTCGCGGTTACTTATGTTTTCCTCCTTATACGCCGAAATTCGTCCCTTTTCCAATTCTTTTCTTTTAAGGTTTTACCGCGGGCCATTGCATCTGCCGTCTGTAAATTTCCCAAACATTATATGCCTAATACTTTCAATTTAGTTTTTCAAACCAATTTGCACTAATCCTACCTTCTAGCACTTGTTACAGGTCTAAAACTGCAATGAGGGTAATCAAGTGTCCCACTTGAAATAGGCTTAAGGGGGGAGTACACTTTGATTTTTAAAAAAAATGTATTTTTTTTTTTTTGGCTTAAAATGTTCCTTGGGATGTATACTTTAATTTAGAAAAGACTCCAAGTCCGCCAGAATATTCCTTACCGCTTTACGAAGCGATTTCCTAAAACATGTACCGGCGCGCTGAGAGAGCATTTTAGCGCGCTCGGAATTTTTCTGTTTTAACGCCGTTACCCACGCAGCCAGCGGTCCGGTGATGCCCAAATCGGGTGTTCGTACATTGTAGATGGCGCCACTGTCGCACAATCGATTTTCACGTATACCTATCTCATCGTATAGCGTTTAGTTTACGGTGAGTCACTGTACGAAACACGTGAATCATGAGCCCGAACAAAAAAGTGTACGCAACGAAAAAAGGCCATAAAAACAGCAGTTACCGGATACGAGATAAGGGGAAACGGAAACTGCGGAATAGGTTCCAGATTGAAGGTGACAGCGAGGATGTTTCGGCGTCAGCGAAAAAACTTCGGATGTCGAAAGGACAGTACCACGTGAACGTGAACCAGGCTTTTGGCTACCGGCTCATCGAATTCCTGTCGGTGTTTTCTGCACTATCGGAGTTGGTTGTCTGTAAGCAGTGCGGTTCGGATTTAAAATTCCAGGAAACCAGTGTTCGTGGGTTGGGGTTCAAACTCGCTGTTTGTTGCTCCAAGTGTGAACCACGATATATAAATTCGTGCCCGCTAATCGGCCACGGATTCGAAATTAATCGACGTATAGTACTGGCTATGCGGATTCTTGGTGTCGGATTGAATGGCATATCAAAGTTTTGCGCCTTCATGTGTTTGCCGAGTCCAGTTTTCAAATCATTCTACACGAAACTCATCAAAACGATTTCCATCGCCACATCTTCTGTATGTCAAATGTCTATGAAGAATGCAGCTGCTAAGGAGAAGGAGTTATCGGAGAAGGACGGCGAGACGAGCGGTCTGACGGTTTCCGGAGACGGCACGTGGAAGAGAAGGGGCTTTTCTTCTTTGCTGGGCGCGACGTCTCTCATCGGCTGGCGCACGGGGAAAATCATGGACTTGGAGGTAAAATCCAAAATTTGCAAATCCTGTGATATCTGGGAGAAGAAGGAGGGGACCGCAGAGTACGAGGAATGGAAGGAAACTCATCATGACAAGTGCGAACGAAATCACCAAGGGTCATCGGGAAAAATGGAGGTGGATGCTGTAATCGAGATGTTCCAGCGGTCCGAAAGTCTACACGGAACGAAATACAGCAAATACATCGGGGACGGCGACAGCAAGACCTTTAAAGGTATTATTGACAGCCAGCCATACGAAGATTTGATCGTGCAAACGAAAGAGTGTATCGACCACGTGCAAAAGCGTATGGGGAAACATCTTCGGTCACTCGTTAAAAACACGAAAGGGCTCGGCGGAAAGGGGAAGTTGACGGGAAAACTCATTGACGAGCTGACGATGTACTATGGATTAGCTATTCGGAGGAATTCTTCATCACTCGAAGACATGAAACGAGAAATCTGGGCAACTTTAAATCATAAGATATCGACTAACGACAACCCGCAGCACAGCAAATGTCCAGTAGGCCCGGATTCCTGGTGTTCCTGGCAGAAGGCGAAAGCGACCGGTGAGCTGAAGGACTACAATCACAAGCCTGCTATGAAGAAGGAAATTTTCGTCGCTCTCAAACCGGTTTACACAGAGTTGTCCCGAGATGACTTGCTGCAAAGGTGCCTCGGCGGGTTTACTCAGAACGCGAACGAGTCTTTCAATGCAACTCTGTGGCAAATGGCGCCGAAAACTGTTCACAGCGGGAAGTCGGTGGTGGACATCGCAGCTGATATTGCTGCGTGCAATTTCAATGATGGGATGATGGGTATCATGGAAATAATGCAAGTACTAAATCTGGAAATCGGCCCGACCTGCTACAACTTCTGCCTGGCTGCTGACGCCGAACGCACGAGCAAGGCGGAGGAGCGCCTCACGGATGCAGCGAAAGAAGCCCGGAGATGCAGTTTGGCGACCCGAAAACACAAGGACTTCTTGGATGACAACGCAGAAGGCCAAATGTATGGAGCCGGCATCGCCGATTGAAGGTAAATATCACTTTTCCACGAGAAAAATGAAATTTTATCTTTAAACGCGTTCATCTCGAAACGGGGCTTTTCAAACTGGCGTGGGAAATAACTCTAACCAGTTATTATTAAATTTGGATATCGCCTAGGTTTTCTTGTTTAGAATTAAATTCTGCTTAGAAATACGTATCCACATTTTCGATTTTGTCAAAAATGGATTTTTAATCCACGATTTTGTAAGCATTTTTAGGGTTAAAAAATGGACTTTTTTCCTAAGGCCACAACTTTTGAAAACAATTAATTTAAAAAAAATCGGAAAACGTATTTCTAACCCGAATTTCATTACTTATCAGGATTTTGTTCGATTTATGTTCCAGGATCACATGGGAAGGAGTATTTTCTCACGCCGTTTTCCGACTTCCGCGCGAGGACGCCCGCGCGACCTGGTGCACCGGCCACGGGGCCACGAACTACAAATTGTAGTTCGAAGGATGAGTAATAAATGGGTTATAACATATTTGCCCTCCCTGAGTGTTTTATTGCTTAAAAAAATTAACGAAAATGCCTTACTTTTTGGACGTTCAAAGTGTACTCCCCCCTTAAAAGGACAAAAATGTGGTTCATCATCATTTTGCATACAATTTTGGCGGTTCAAAAACAGGAACACATGTATGTGTCTAGAAAATTTTGACATTAAATAAAAAGTTTTTGACTTCATAACAAAAATCTTAGCTAACAAAGTAAAGTGAGGGTAATCAAGTGTCCCGCAGTGTATACGTTCGGTGGCACAAATGATCATTAAAGCAAAGGCTTGTGAAATAAGGTTTTTTCATTCAGTGGAGGCAAATGTCATCAAAGCAGGGTATAAGACCCTAACAATCTCGCACCAATGATAAATACAGTACTATGTTTTCTGGAAATTTTTTTGACGGTTTGGCATAAAGAGCACAGTTGGCGCAATCGATTGTATACACATAGCAATTATTGCCCCATCCTCCAATAACCAAGAACGACCCCTGAATATGTATATAAAAAGGATTCTACAGTGTCAATGTAGAAGCTGTAAGAAATACATTATTTTGTATCGATATAAAATTGCATTGAATAATGTTGTAAAGGACGTTGGTTGACAGGAGACCAAGGCTATCCTCTGGAGCCGTGGTTATTTACACCATTTGCTAATCCTAACACATCTCAAGAGACGAAATACAACAAAATGCATGCCATTGTTAGAAATTGTATTGAGAGAGCGTTTGGAGTTCTGAAGACAAGATTCCGATGCTTACATAAACATCGTGTTCTGCACTATTCGCACAAGATCGCAAGTGACATTATTGAATCTTGTATGAGTTTACAGAATATAATGTTAAAATCAGGTGCGCCTGAGATAGAAGCAGAAGAGGACTACAATATGGAAAGCGACGAGAATATAGTTATGCATTCTGCTCATTCATCGCATTATTCCAGCGAATGAGCTAGAATGAGAAGCAGATATGTGTCAACCCTCTACATTAAATATCACGCAATCAAAATGTGATCATAATCAAAGCCGTCTAGCTCTGTGTAAAATAGGCAATACATAGTACGCATTCTGTCCAATATTAAAAAAACACATTGACTCAATTTTACACCCACATGATTTTAATAAGAAAACTGTAACTAGAGTCCGACCGATTAAACGGCATCGGCTAGTATCGGCCAATAAAATTTGTATCGGCATCGGTCAAAACAATAAGTATCGGCATCGACCAAAAACGGCCGATGTGGCATCGGCCTATTTTTCTGCTTTCATTTTTTTGTTTTAATTTTTTGTACCAACGCACAGTGATTCGTAATAATTTTTAATAATTGATTGGCACGACAGCCCGCTTACGCGTGACTAAGGCCTTGCCGCAACCACCCGTGTTGTGCGTGTGAATTTTGTACGCGGGTGGAAGGGACCTACAGTTTTATGCCGATTCCGAACGGCAGGTTGGGAGCTTTTTCATAGGCAATTTTTACTCTCAAAGGTTTGCCATTTCCAGCTGAGAGGACAGCCACCGAAAGAGAAAACGAGTTTCCCGTTATTTTTTTTTAGGTGTTACTACATGCAGAATTCGATCTTGCGTCGCTCTGCATGCGACTCGTTGGACCGCGCACTAACCAACTGAGCCACGGCGGCTGTGCACAGTGATTCGTTCCATAGACAAAATTCAAAAAATGTATAGTCTCAGAATTTAATGATTTTTATGTCATTTGAAAGGTAAAACTCCAACTAAGAAAACCCCAAAAAATTTTGTGCAAAAAATTAATTAGTGTGTGTGCAAAAGCGGCTCAAAGTTGAAACTTTTTTCACAAAAAAATGTAAACACATCTTTTCTGTTTTTTAGTCTATTGAGGAAAAAAAATTGTAAAAATACATGGTTACCAAGAAGTTGCTGAAACTTTTAATATAGATTCAGAAATGATGTGGCCATTTTCGCTTTTTATGTTATCTCAAAAATTTGCAAAGCTGAGGCTTTTACATCACTTTTAAATCAAAATATTTTTCCAAATTAAAAATCTGAAAATTGGCAAAACTTAAAGAGAAATATCTAAAAAGTATGTGAAAGTATGTTCCTGGATTTTTTTTTTATTTTAAGAAGCATTCTTTCTTTTTCGGATAATGTAATTATATCCTCCGATATCTTCCGATCTCAGAAAATAATTCAATTTGAAAAGTGATCTAAACACCTATTTTTCGACAAAATTTGTTTTATTTATCCCTAAAAGTATGCAATCAGCATGCAAAATTGAGAAAACTGCAAAAAAACAAAACATACGTCTATTATTATCGTTTTTATTGCAAAACTAAAGGGTCCTGAGACAATTTCTGTTACTCTTTGCAATAATCAATGTTGATGTTACCGATTAAATGTAAAATCTGAAAAATCTAGCCAACACACTTGGTGCTATAGCTCCCCAAAACAAGTTAGAGATTTAAATTCAGCAGACTATGATTAACTAGTTTGCCAAATTTTATGAAGAACGGACCACTCCTTCTAATTTTGTCCCGCGGTTGTATGGAGTCGAATCACTGTGCAACGGGTTCTTATACCGCTTTTCAGTAATGTATTTTTAGATACTGTTTAATATACAGTACTTTTCGCTTAAGGGGGTCTTCCGCAGTGACGGCTTCAAGAATTCGAAATTTTTTTTATTACATTTGCATAATCTCAACGTATTTACAGTTCAAACTGTGAAAGTATTTTTCCAATATCTCGAAAATTTCGAAAGTTATGGGATGTCAAAGTCGGCGCGCCGTTCGCAAAATTATCTTAACCCAAAACTTAAATCCTCTTTTTCTCGAAACCATGTTTTTCAAACTTGTAGACATAATATCTCAAGTTCTACTAAGCCGATTTGCTTCAAATTTTAACTGAATATTCTACATACATGTCGCTATCGTACTGTCTAAAATTGTGTCTATACAATAAGTAGTTTTTTCTTAATCCAACATTTACTTTGAAAAAAAACCCTCAAATCACATTTTTTTTTTTTTAATTTGCATAACTTTTCTAAATTTCAATATTTTTACTTTTCCGTAGTTCACACGATAGCTGACGTTACACAAAAAAAAATTTTTGTTTTTTGTTTTAGACTTCCGAGACAGCTGCAATCAGGTCTACCGTTTTCCTCTGCGCTGGAAACGACTTAGTTTCAACTCGCTCTGGAAGCCGTAATTTTTGTGTATGGCAACAGTAAAAATTATTTTGTATACATGAAATATGTATAAATATATGGCAGAAAACCAAAATTGAATATCTTTTATATTTTCTGAGAAAAAAATTCTTGAAAATCTACCAGAAAAAGGCGCGTCACTACGGAAGACCCCCTTAAAGCAAACTTCGAGGGACCGGGCAAAATGGTTCGTTTTAACCGAAAGTTCGCTTTAAAAGGGGTCCGTAATAAACGAAATCATATAGCGCGTACTTTTGAAATCGGTTCGTTTTAAGCGGAAAATCATTTTAAACGGGTTCGTTATAAGCGAAAAGCACTGTAAATGTTTCCTAGAAATGTTTTTGTTTTAAACGTAGATCGAGCTTCATCATTGTGAAATTGTGTTACAAATGGGGTTTCTTTTTAAAATAAGCATTTATTAGTGTAATCTGTGCAAATATTTTTGTCTTTACAATATGGTTTTTCAGATAGGTAGTAGAATAAGGAGGTCCATTTATGTTTGCTCATTCCAGAATATTAGCATTAAGGAAACCTTGATCGGTTCTTTTTGGATGATTTATCAGTTGTTAATTGTTACAGAAGCCCAGTCTCATTATTTTGAGAGTTTGAAAAATTGCAATGATAAAGTTTCGAAAGCTACTTAGATGCGTCGTTTCTTGGAAGTTGATTTCTGTTCTAGATATAAGGTGAAGCCAACGAAATTGCAAGCTCATGCAAGAATCGCTTAGTTTCTGATTCTTTTTGGTCTGTTTTCATTTAGGATTGATTTCATTGTAAACAGTGTAAGCATTCAGCGCCGCAATATCGATTATATTAAAAAACACAGCCATTTACATCTGTAGCTGTCCAAAATTTTGTCAACTGTATCAACACCTCTTTTCGTTGTGTTATAAAAAGAAATAATCTCCGGCAATATCTTTGAATTGTTGACAATATTAGGCCCGTGATGCATTGTGCTGCTTTTCCATACATAGCACGTAAATATTTGAATCAAAAATAAGCCATATATTTCAGGTTCAGAGAGAGCGTACTACCGGAATTTGCAGCGGCCATGAAATACCAGTAATTTTTCATCAAAGGTCACGGAATCGTGAGGATTGTAGAATATTGAAAGAAGCTCAACCCATTCATCCCAAAGATTACGAATCGGCGCAAATTTGTGACATTTTTCTTCCTCAACCGACCACTAGTGTATGGTTTGTCGCTCCAAATAGTGTCGTCTTTCGAGTCAACACCATGGTTAGTGCCAATTTTCCCATCAGGCTCAGATGAATCACTTTCACTGTCTATTTCAATGTCCCCATTGGAAATGTTTTCATTTTTGAATTCATCCTCTGAACTATGACCTATGTGCCATTTATAGATGGGCCTGCGAGAACCAACTCAAGCTTAATCCACTAAAGTCCTACGTTCTCCCGATCTCCAAATCACCGCTCTCCCTTTGTGATGTTCCTCAAATTTATCTCAATGGATCGCAAAATATATCTAGCGTTACGAAATCTTAGAACGACTGCTGCATTCGTACCATGTGAGACAAGACGAAAATTGGTTTTACAGCTAATTTTACCCACAATTACATATTCAGAAGTTGTTTATAGCAAACTTGATTCTAGGTCGGAGTATAAAATGCTTATTGCCTACAACAATGCTGCACGTTACGTCTATGGATTAAAGAAAGGGGATCACGTTTCTTCTTATAGTAGACAGTTGCTTGGTCTTGACCTCAAAAGCTACTTAGAAGCACGAAACTGTATGTTTTTACATAAACTTATACATACGAAGCGTCCCTGCTACCTTTTTGAAAAACTTTTGTTTTGCAAGTCAAGTCGACACTACAATCTCCTAATTCCTAGCCATAATTTCAAAAATTCCAGTAGGCTTTTTTTCGTTAGCGCCATAAGGTCTTGGAACTCGCTCCCTAGTGCAATCAAATGTATTTCGGGCAGTAGTAACTTTAAGCATCTACTCTTCAAACACTTCTCATAACATCTCAAACTTTTCTTTTACTCTTTACTCTACTTCTCTACTTTGACTTACACATAGTTAAGATTTTTCTTTGTAAATTATTAAACATTGTAATGATATTTTATTTATTGCGTAATGCTTAAAACGAATGTGTTCCTAATTGGCATGCAAAAGATTGTATCTTATATGCCTGTATTATCTGTTAAATAAAAATAAACTGTTATCCAAGACCTCGTTTACTAGTTCTTCCAACGTCAAAAATCGTGGACGCAACATTACTTGAACAATCCACAAAATTACACATAAGTCGATATATTCCAATGTATATAAACCAGAATAGTTTTTACACGTCTATCAGCAAATAATTTCACATGCCATATGAAGAAACAGACCGCAAATAACATTCACCATGGCATAGAAATGTTCGAAATTCCATATGTATCAGAAGTGATACAAAGGATAGAATTATAAACTTATCAATTTTCTCACGCCCTTTTTCTTAAAAAAGTGTGAAAGATGGTTCTAAACAAGCATAATCCCAACACAAACAAAGTCACAAAGAGTGGTTCAATTAATTATATCCTGAAAGAAGTTATAATAAAACAAAAAACCAAATGTATCATTTTTGATACAAAGCTCGATCTACGGTTAATTTAGGTATTCTTAAAAACACAGATTTTTCAAAACAATTATTCAAATTTTACGATCTACGCAAAATATTTTTGCGATTTCGGTGTTCCCGCATAAAAGGATGGTTTCAGAACTGGTGAGCATCCAATATAATTTTCTAACCCCACCATTCATAGCATGAGAATATTTCTACTGAGAGTATGTATTTTGGATTTCAAAATAAAACTCCGTCCCGAAAGGGTTAATGTGGATATCAGAAGAAGGGGCATTTAAGTTTTCAATATTTTTTAACAGGCCTTTTATTTTTTCCAAAGTTGTTTTCTGACTTCTTCCCACTTTATCTGTACAACGGGTCGCAATTTGAGAGTAAAAATTTTAATATAAAAATCGTAATTTTAAGTTGAATAAAAAACTGAATTTGTATGCAATATTTACGTCACGATTTTTGTTTCTCTCTTAGTGAAAAATGTGGTATATTATTTTTTAATATATGTTAATGTATTCGAATTCTAAATTCTTTTTTCTCGTTTTGTTATTTTCTGATGTATATTACAGCAATATGTAATAGTTCCTTTTGTTGTTTCATAAAATATACTGTGTTTTTGATTAAATTCATTCGTATTATTTCTTCTATGTACTCGGCATCGGCCGATTTTCGGCCTTTCGACCGATTAACCCTCGCTTTAGCGGACGGTTCTGGCCAGACCTTTTTCATTTTCATTCGAAAATTTTAACGAAACTATTTTACATAGCGACTTGTCCTTCTAGGTAGCTTCCTAAAATTTTATTCTCTTTCGATCTAAACATATATCCTTATGAAAAAAGTCCTTGCAATAGGAGAAAAAAGGATGTTTAGAAATTACCACTTTGGTTTAGCGGATGGTGTCTGGCCAGACCCCTATATATTTTGTATGGAAATACATGTAATTTGAGCCTTTTATCTTTTTTTTTCATTATTCATTGTAAATATATACTTTTGTGTTCATATATGCGAAGCTGACTTTCATGTAAGTATGTACACACACGCACACACATGCACACATGCACGGACACATACAAATACGCACATAAACACGCGCGCACAATCAATCGGTGTTGATTGCATGGACCAAATGGTCACACATTACACTACGAAACGGCCAACACGATGCTGGACTTTGGCTTTTTTTTTTAATATGCTCGATGTTATGGCACTGGCAAGCTATTGCATATGTAAGGAGATTGATGAGAACAATAAAAAAGACGCAAGACGACAATTTCTCCAAACTCTTTCCGATACATTGGTGCTTCAAAACGTCGAAGATCGTATGAACAATGTTCATTGTATCAAGCATTTTTATGTTCGGTCAGCTGTTGAAGCATTCTTCGGCAGACCAATCAATATTCCAACAAATGTTGTGGCTACACAAAGAAGCGGCGCTGATACACTTACCAGCAAACGAGACTGCCGTCTTTGTTTACAAGGATGCGAAAAGCTTCGTCGCAAAACTAGTTTTTTTTGTTCGCAATGCGCCCTACCAGTTTGCCAACAACATTCAAAGGTCGAGTATACTTGTTTTCCATGCAGCCAGAACTCATACATTTTTTTTTTATTATTTGCGTCGTATTTCTTTCATCATAAAATCCATTGAAAACCCATTTTATATGCTTCAAACAACATGCACACATACAAAATAAAGGGAAAAAAAATTTCAACGAAAATGTGTTTTTTTTTACAAATCGAAAATTTCCAGGTCATATTTTTACTTATTCAGCTTATTGAGGATTTGTCATACACGAATGGATAGGTAAGAAGCTCAAAATATGTGATCAGCAGGTAAAAAAATGGCTTAGAACACACTATTAAAAACCCATTATTCCCATATAAATACATGTGAATACATAGGGGTCTGGCCAGACACCATCCACTAAACCGAAGGTAACCGAAACATCCGCTAATACGAGGGTTAATCGGCATCGGCCAAACTCGCCTTTCCGGCCGATTAATCGGCATCGGCCAAAAAATTTGGTATCGGTTGGACTCTAACTGTAACTTTGTTTTAGTATTTTATCCAATATCCTTTATTTTTTTTTCTTAATTCTTGGGTACTTTTTAGCACAATTGCTCCAACGCCATTTGGTGATTGATCCGCCTCCATGCTTTACCGCTTGTTGAACATTTGAAGGCTTTAAAGGATTTCCGCCTTTGTCCCAGAACCAGGTCCTTCCATCTGTTTGAAATCGGTTAATCTTCGTCTCATCCGACTAATAACCTTTATTTGTAAATGTAATCAGCACAAAGTTAGTTACGAAGGTACACTGCATTAATATCTGACTCCAATCAAAATCAGTCCAACAAATGTGCCTTAGTTTTACGTTCTTTGCCGATAGTAGTGGCTTCTTCTTCTTAACCATCGCCTTTAACCTAACTTTATGCAGCATTCTTCGCACAGTCCACACACTTACATCCCAGTAACGCACCCCACAGCCTCCTTTTCAGTGGATATTTGCCCGGAAGAGATCAAACGGCCAATTTAGCGGCCTTCCTTCTCCGAAATTTTGGGTTTTCTTCCACCTTATTTCTTAAATTGTAAAACTTTTACAATTCGGCAAAAGGACGACTGGCTTTCGCGCATAAGTTTTGCTATATCGCGACTTGAAAGCCCATTATTGGCTTTTTCAATAAATATTTTGTGTTATGCTCGCCGAAATCACTTTCATTGGACTTTAAGTTTCCGAATCGTATTTATTCCATGAACGGTTAACATTTTTTGGTTAAAAAAAAATTTTACCGATTAACAGTTAAAAAGGTTGCTTAACATATCACTCCATAGAAATTATGTAGGGTGCAAAATTGAGACAATGTGTTAATTAAGAATATTGGACAAAATGCATATATACACTCCGCTATTTTATGCAAAGGATAATTTTCGCTTTCAAGCACTTTATGTGCTTAATGTGAACCTATTCTGGTGGCCCACTAAAATGTACTCAGTTTTGGGGTTCACTTTACAAAAGTTGGCTAAAAACAAAAATGAAATGTCAAATTGTGTTTTGGACAGGTAGGTTCACAATAGATGCCTTAAACATCTTGATACCAATAAATGAGGTAAAACTGTGTTTTGTAAGAACACTACTCATTTTCCTCCAGAAAAAAATGTGAACCTATTCTGGTGGCCCGGAGTGTATGTGCCAAGTTTTTAATCTTTTATGGTGATGATCAGGCCCGTGCGCAGAATTCGTTTATGGGGGGGGTTTTGACATATGTGTATCATGTTTGGTTATGAAGTTAATAAAAAATAATAAGAAACTTTTCTTATAAATGAAGACATTTTATTGTGTCTTGACTTGAGTTAAACAACACAGTTACGCGTGGGCAGACGTGCCTTTTTGTGCTCGTGGTCTTTTAATGTTTCTGTCCGTCTCGCGCGTGTTTTAATGTTCGTCCGCCTGTGTGTTTGTCTTTTAACTCGGTGTATGCAGCCCCGCGTGTGTCAACTTAATAAATTTGCGTGGATTGTTGTCAAATCAATATAAAAATTAAAAGCGTGGCCATTGGAAAGCCGTCAAGGGCCGTTACTCGATGTCGCCGTCCGCCGCAATGACCCCTGCTCGCGATGTGTTGTTTGTGGTTCGTTTTTCCGTGTTTCCCTCCTCTGTCCGTTCTCAGTAGCGCTACATGCGGTCCTGTTCGACATTGAGAAATTGACTGTTCTGTGGTAAAGGCATAACACTTACCACAGAGCATCATCAATTTCTTAGGTCGGCAGATCTCATTCCCAGCTACTTTCCTTGATCTTTAGCCCATCCAGACCATGGTGGTGGATAAATTCCGCATAGCCTTTTGTAACGTGCGCGGGCTTAGGGCGAACTTTTTCGCAGTTTACGCGTACGTTAACCTCCATAAACCCCACATAATGGCACTAGGCGAGACCCAGGTGTGTGAAGATGCAGATCCACTGGATTTTCACATCCCGGGGTACCACTTACTGCCATTATTCTCTCCCCACAGGGGTCTTGCCCTTTATGTGTGCAGTAATGTTGCGTACCAGTGCCAGCAGCAACTTTACACGACGGATGCCGAATTTAGCTCCATGTGGGTTAAATTCAATATCCAGTCGCACATTCTGCACTTTTGCTTCCTTTATAGAAGCCCGAATTCAGGGAGAGATTTTACTTATAACAAGTTTGATCTTCTCTCTGATTCCATATCTCATATTCTGGAATCGTATCCGAATAGTGAAATTGTAGTTGCTGGTGATTTCAATATTCATAATTCCAATTGGCTACGCCATTCCAGCCACACAACTCCTGAAGGCTTATTTGTCGAGCTCTTTGCCGAGTCTAATAACTTGACTCAATTAGTGAAAGAACCAACGCATATCCCCTGCGTTGCGGGGCAAGCTCTCAATACTCTAGACCTTTTTCTCACTTCACATCATGAAAAATATGATGTTGAAATGCACGCACCTCTTGGAAACTCAGACCATTGCACCATTTTGGCGTCTTTCTCATACTCTTCTATCCGCAATGCTTCGCCCCTAGCCCCGAAGCGCCTAGTGTGGATGTATGATAAAGCTAACTGGAGTGGACTTAATGAATTTTTCGTCCACTTCAACTGGAAATTGTGTTTTCTTGATAGAAACATAAATGCCGCAGCCAAAATGGTTGAAGAAATAATATTATTGGGAATGCGGTCCTTCATCCCCAATAAGTTAATTTGCATTAAACCTAAGGACAATCTATGGTTTAATGAGACATGCAGAATTGCTGTCAGGTCTAAAGAGGAAGCTTTCAGAGCATGGCAGGCAAATAAAAATGCCACCACTGAACAGCTGCGTAAACAGGCTAGAAATCGATGCAATGCCATCCTAAGGTGCCAAAAGTTTCTGCACGAACAGCGCCAAAGGAAAAAAGTTCTTCAATGCCAACGTGGTAGTAAGAACTTTTGGTCATTCGTTAAGAAGGTGAAGAACCAAACATCATCTTCAATTCCAACTCTTCTTAACAATGATCAAATCATCACTCACTCGGTTGATAAAGCTAATTTGTTGGCTAAAATTTTCGCAGAGAATTCCTCCCTGCCCCCCAGCGATCAACCACTACCCGTAGTCGAGAACGTATCTTGCTCTATGCCAGAAATTCATTTTCGAACGCGGGTAGTTAAAAGAGTGCTTGCAAATCTCGATGTAAATAAGGCTTCAGGGCCGGACGGCATTCCAGCCCTTGTTTTGCAAAAGTGCGCTACCTCACTGGCTTGTCCATTACGCAAACTTTTCAACATGTCATACACCACAGGGGTATTTCCGACATGTTGGAAGGTAGCAAATGTTCAACCAGTTCCTAAAAAAGGCAAGACTACTGACCCTGCGAACTACCGACCTATAGCAATCTGTTCGGTGCTTTCCAAAGTAATGGAAAGCATTGTAAACTTCAACCTTGTGAAATATCTGGAGCACAATAGACTGCTAAGTGACCGCCAATACGGCTTCCGAAGACAACGATCGACGGGAGACCTTATGGCGGTCCTCACCGAGAAATAGAACCATAGCATTCTAAATCTCGGTGAAAGCAAGGTTGTTGCATTGGATATTTCCAAGGCCTTTGACCGGGTGTGGCATAAAGCACTCGTGTCAAAATTGATTGCCTATGGTGTCGGTAGTACCTTCTCTCGTTGGATTACGAGCTTCCTCTATGATCGCTCTATTCGTGTTGTAGTAGACGGCATAGCCTCGGAAAAGCATTCCCTTAGCGCGGGAGTGCCGCAGGGTTCGGTCCTTTCTCCAACCCTCTTCCTGATCTTCATCAACGACCTGCTGTCGTCGACGAAGAATCCCATCTACTCATTTGCGGATGACAGCACCATTTGTCATTCATACTCTTTCACAAAGCGTCCCAGCTCTGTGGAGATTGAGAGAGAACGGCGCCGTATGAATGACACACTTAATAGCGACCTACAAACAATCTCCAAGTGGGGTCAAGTGAACAGGGTCGATTTTAATCCCCGCAAGACCCAATGTTGCCTGTTATCCCACAAACGAGTCTCCCCACATTCCAAAACATCCCTGGTTATGGGTGGTGTGGGTATTGCGGAATCGGCAGCTCTTGATGTTCTGGGCATGTCCATTAAGAACGATCTTCGTTGGAACGATCATATTTTTGGCGTGTCGAAAGAAGCAGCCAAGTGCCTAGGCTTCCTAAAGCGGTGCAAAAAATATTTCACTCCGTCTGATCTCCGCATTATTTACACCACCTATATCCGACCTAAAATGGAGTTTAACTCGCACCTCTGGGCGGGGGCTTCAAAAACCCATTTGGAGCTCCTCGATCGGGTGCAAAACCGTGCGATTAAACTTATAGGGGACAGTAGGGCATCCAGCTCTATTGACTCCTTGGAACATCGTCGAAACGTGGCATGTGTGGTGTTATTTTACCGATACTTTTTCGGTAACTGCTCAGTGGAGATGAGCAACTTGATGCCATCACTCCGGGTATTCCCCCGGGCAACCCGTTTGAACACTGGCGCCCATGCTTTCCACGTCGAAACGATGTTCCAGCGCACTACGCACTACAGGGAAAGTTCGTTTCTGGCCCGTACAGCGCGGTTGTGGAATGGTCTCCCTGCGGATATTTTCCCCAGCACTTATGATCTCGATGGGTTCAAGGCAAGAGTCCATAACCACTTCACTCATAACCCTATCTCCTAACCTTTATATCCTTCCTGAACCAACGCAATGCTTCGCATTAATAGGGGTCATCCCCTGCGCGTTTGTTCCTGTTAAAAAAAAAAAAAATTATATAATAAATTAACTCTGCGAGGTGTAGAAAAAAACGTCTCCAAAACTCTTTGCGGATCGACCTCGACATCGCGATGTATATTGAGCGAGGCTAATCCGTTCAGCCGATCTTCAGACATTGTTGACCTGAGGTAAGTCTTGAGGCGACG
Source organism: Melieria omissa (assembly GCA_963971225.1). Taxonomy (NCBI): domain Eukaryota; kingdom Metazoa; phylum Arthropoda; class Insecta; order Diptera; family Ulidiidae; genus Melieria; species Melieria omissa. The sequence continues at coordinate 47,159,161 of OZ020269.1, read as the reverse complement.
CAATGTTGAAAAGGAGCGTTCATTCGTCGCTGTCGTTACAGGCAGAACTGCCAAAATGCGAAGCATTTGATGAACATTTGGAAACGCATCTCCATTGCACACATCGAGTGCATCAAGCAAATTTTTAACGTTCTTTCCGGCGATGAGTTGACGCCAAAGTTTGACTTCGTCTACCCAGATGTCACGGGAATCATCCCGCAAAATTGAAGAGTATGGTTCAAACAATTCTGCATTGAAATTCTTCATTTTGTTGGGGAAGAGGCAAGCAAAGTTTGATACAATTTTGCGGTGATTCAAAAATCGATCTTGTAAATGGGTCAGAAACAAATCAATGTATGGGATGTAAATCGTTATGCGAAAATAATCTTCAACTGAATCAGTTTGTACGTTGGAGCGTTGAGTCTGTTTTGACGCGAGCCTTGGTTTCCGCAGTTCGATGTCGTATTTTGCGCTGACTTCGCTCGCTAGTGGAAAATTATGTGGAAAAATTCTCGATGGGGGGGGGGTTAGAACCCCCAAAACCCCCCCCTGCGCACGGGCCTGGTGATGATTATGAATTTTCATATTTTTGACTCAATTTTGCACATAATAGCCTATTTCCACTGGGCCTTAACTGCAGTTTACGCTTAACTGCAGTTTGACCTCGCATTTAAATGCTCAAATTCCCATACAATTGTTTTTGTATCAAAGTGCGTGAACTCACTTTCAAAACTGAGTTAAGGGGGGAGTACACTTTGAACGTCCAAAAAGTAAGGCATTTTCGTTAATTTTTTTAAGCAATAAAACACTCAGGGAGGGCAAATATGTTATAACCCATTTATTACTCATCCTTCGAACTACAATTTGTATTTTTTTGAACTCGATTGGCGTCCCCCCGTGGCCGGTGCACCAGGTCGCGCGGGCGTCCTCGCGCGGAAGTCGGAAAACGGCGTGAGAAAATACTCCTTCCCATGTGATCCTGGAACATAAATCGAACAAAATCCTGATAAGTAATGAAATTCGGGTTAGAAATACGTATTCCGATTTTTTTTAAATTAATTGTTTTCAAAAGTTGTGGCCTTAGGAAAAAAAGTCCATTTTTTAACCCTAAAAATGCTTACAAAATCGTGGATTAAAAATCCATTTTTGACAAAATCGAAAATGTGGATACGTATTTCTAAGCAGAATTTAATTCTAAACAAGAAAACCTAGGCGATATCCAAATTTAATAATAACTGGTTAGAGTTATTTCCCACGCCAGTTTGAAAAGCCCCGTTTCGAGATAAACGCGTTTAAAGATAAAATTTCATTTTTCTCGTGGAAAAGTGATATTTACCTTCAATCGGCGATGCCGGCTCCATACATTTGGCCTTCTGCGTTGTCATCCAAGAAGTCCTTGTGTTTTCGGGTCGCCAAACTGCATCTCCGGGCTTCTTTCGCTGCATCCGTGAGGCGCTCCTCCGCCTTGCTCGTGCGTTCGGCGTCAGCAGCCAGGCAGAAGTTGTAGCAGGTCGGGCCGATTTCCAGATTTAGTACTTGCATTATTTCCATGATACCCATCATCCCATCATTGAAATTGCACGCAGCAATATCAGCTGCGATGTCCACCACCGACTTCCCGCTGTGAACAGTTTTCGGCGCCATTTGCCACAGAGTTGCATTGAAAGACTCGTTCGCGTTCTGAGTAAACCCGCCGAGGCACCTTTGCAGCAAGTCATCTCGGGACAACTCTGTGTAAACCGGTTTGAGAGCGACGAAAATTTCCTTCTTCATAGCAGGCTTGTGATTGTAGTCCTTCAGCTCACCGGTCGCTTTCGCCTTCTGCCAGGAACACCAGGAATCCGGGCCTACTGGACATTTGCTGTGCTGCGGGTTGTCGTTAGTCGATATCTTATGATTTAAAGTTGCCCAGATTTCTCGTTTCATGTCTTCGAGTGATGAAGAATTCCTCCGAATAGCTAATCCATAGTACATCGTCAGCTCGTCAATGAGTTTTCCCGTCAACTTCCCCTTTCCGCCGAGCCCTTTCGTGTTTTTAACGAGTGACCGAAGATGTTTCCCCATACGCTTTTGCACGTGGTCGATACACTCTTTCTTTTGCACGATCAAATCTTCGTATGGCTGGCTGTCAATAATACCTTTAAAGGTCTTGCTGTCGCCGTCCCCGATGTATTTGCTGTATTTCGTTCCGTGTAGACTTTCGGACCGCTGGAACATCTCGATTACAGCATCCACCTCCATTTTTCCCGATGACCCTTGGTGATTTCGTTCGCACTTGTCATGATGAGTTTCCTTCCATTCCTCGTACTCTGCGGTCCCCTCCTTCTTCTCCCAGATATCACAGGATTTGCAAATTTTGGATTTTACCTCCAAGTCCATGATTTTCCCCGTGCGCCAGCCGATGAGAGACGTCGCGCCCAGCAAAGAAGAAAAGCCCCTTCTCTTCCACGTGCCGTCTCCGGAAACCGTCAGACCGCTCGTCTCGCCGTCCTTCTCCGATAACTCCTTCTCCTTAGCAGCTGCATTCTTCATAGACATTTGACATACAGAAGATGTGGCGATGGAAATCGTTTTGATGAGTTTCGTGTAGAATGATTTGAAAACTGGACTCGGCAAACACATGAAGGCGCAAAACTTTGATATGCCATTCAATCCGACACCAAGAATCCGCATAGCCAGTACTATACTTACTTACTTAACTGGCCATAACAACCCGTTATCGGGTTACGGCCTGCCGCAAAACTTCTCTCCAGGCGCCTCTGCTTCGCGCGCGCCTTCTCCAGTTGGTCACACCAAGAGATACCAGGGCCTCTTCCACTTGGTCCTTCCACCGGAGACACGGCCTCCCTCTTCGCCGTCGACCTCCAACCATCGCATCGAATACCTTTTTCGCCGGAGCTTCGTCGTCCATGCGGCAGACATGACCGAGCCAGCGTAGCCGCTGGATGTTAATTCGCTGCGCTACGTCCATGTCCTTATACAGCTCATACAGCTCGTTATTGGTTCGTATGCGATAGTCGTCACCAACCCGAACAGGGCCGAAGATTTTGCGAAGCACCTTCCTCTCGAACACTCCAAGGGCCGCTATGTCGTTTCGTGTCATTGTCCATGCTTCAGCGCCATAGAGGAGCACGGGCAAGATAAGCGTCCTATAGAGTGAAAGTTTTGTCGGTCGAGAGAGGTCTCTACTTCTCAATTGCCTACCGAGACCGTAGTAGCACCTGTTGGCAAGAGTTATCCTTCGCTTTATCTCCAGACTGACATCATTGCTGCTGTTGATGGCGGTGCCAAGGTAGACGAATTCCTTGACAACTTCAAAAGCATACCTGTCGGCCTCGACGTGAGACCCTAGCCGCTGCGAGTCCCTGCGTGTAGACAGCATATACTTCGTCTTGCCCTCATTTACCACCAGACCCATTTTGGCAGATTCTCTTTCGATAGCCGCAAAGGCAGCGGTGACATCTCGCTTGTTACGTCCGATGACATCAATATCATCAGCGTAAGCAAGGAGCTGGACACTTTTGTTGAAAATTGTGCCATTACGATGTACACCGGCCTTGCGCAGCACACTCTCCATGGTGAAGTTGAAGAGGTCGCAGGACAAAGGATCGCCCTGTCTGAAACCTCGAACGGTATCAAAGGGGTCGGAGAGGTCACTTCCAACCTTGACGGAGCTGCGCGTATTGCTCAACGTCGCTCTGCAAAGTCTAACGAGCTTTGCAGGGATACCAAGTTCAGACAATGCGGCATATAGGCGATCCCTTATCGGGCTATCGAATGCTGCCTTGTAATCGATGAAGAGATGGTGTGTATCGATTTGGTTCTCATGGGTCTTCTCCAGGATTTGGCGTAGAGTGAATATCTGGTCGATGGTGGACTTACCAGGTCTAAAGCCGCACTGATAAGGTCCAATCAGCGCCTTGGCGAGTGGCTTTAGTCTTTCACATAATACGCTCGTCAGGACCTTGTATGCAATGGGAAGTAGGCTGATACCCCTGTAGTTGGCGCATATTGTTGGGTCGCCTTTCTTCAGCACAGGACAAAGGGCACTGAGGTTCCAATCGTTGGGCATTCGTTCCTCCAGCCATATTTTGCAAATGAGCTGATGCATGCACCCAATCAGCTCACCGCCGCCGGCCTTGAACAATTCAGCTGGTAGCCCATCCGGCCCTGCAGCTTTGTTGTTCTTGAGTCGCTGGATAGCGACCCGGACCTCGTCATGGCTGGGCGGTGGCACATCCACACCGTCGTCGTCGATTGGTGCCATCTGGACATCTTCACCACTGGCGGTATTGTTCCTTTCGTCGCCTGCGAGCAGCTTGGTGAAGTGCTCCTTCCACAACCTCAGCACACCCTGCGCATCCGTAACCAGATCCCCGTTTTCGTCTCTGCAAGAAGATGCCCCAGGCTTAAATCCTTCCGTAAGACGCTTAACTTTTTGGAAGAATTTTCGGGCGTCATTCCTGCTCCTGCACTCCTCGATTTCTTCACGCTCGCGCCTTTCTTGCTCCCGTTTCTTGCGTCTAAAAAGGCACCTCTCTTTCTTCCTCTCCTCCCGGTATTTTTCTGTCATGGCTCGCGTGGCGGCCGACTGCAGGGTCTTCTTGTATGCAGCATTCTTCACTGCAGTGGCTGCGCGACACTCTTCATCGTACCATTGGTTTTTTGGTGGTGGGCGTCGAAAACCAAGGACATTTTCTGCGGCGGCGCGCATAGAGTGGGATAAGTGAGCCCATAATCCGCCGATGTCATCAGGTGGAGAGGGGGAGCGACCGAGCTGGTTGGAGAGTTGAGCGGAGTAGACTTCGGCTACCCCTTGTGATCGCAGCTTACTGATGTCCAGCTTTCTTCGCAAACTAGGTTGTGCGGTCTTCGCTGCGCCAGTACTATACGTCGATTAATTTCGAATCCGTGGCCGATTAGCGGGCACGAATTTATATATCGTGGTTCACACTTGGAGCAACAAACAGCGAGTTTGAACCCCAACCCACGAACACTGGTTTCCTGGAATTTTAAATCCGAACCGCACTGCTTACAGACAACCAACTCCGATAGTGCAGAAAACACCGACAGGAATTCGATGAGCCGGTAGCCAAAAGCCTGGTTCACGTTCACGTGGTACTGTCCTTTCGACATCCGAAGTTTTTTCGCTGACGCCGAAACATCCTCGCTGTCACCTTCAATCTGGAACCTATTCCGCAGTTTCCGTTTCCCCTTATCTCGTATCCGGTAACTGCTGTTTTTATGGCCTTTTTTCGTTGCGTACACTTTTTTGTTCGGGCTCATGATTCACGTGTTTCGTACAGTGACTCACCGTAAACTAAACGCTATACGATGAGATAGGTATACGTGAAAATCGATTGTGCGACAGTGGCGCCATCTACAATGTACGAACACCCGATTTGGGCATCACCGGACCGCTGGCTGCGTGGGTAACGGCGTTAAAACAGAAAAATTCCGAGCGCGCTAAAATGCTCTCTCAGCGCGCCGGTACATGTTTTAGGAAATCGCTTCGTAAAGCGGTAAGGAATATTCTGGCGGACTTGGAGTCTTTTCTAAATTAAAGTATACATCCCAAGGAACATTTTAAGCCAAAAAAAAAAATACATTTTTTTGAAAAATCAAAGTGTACTCCCCCCTTAACTCAGTTTTGCCGTTTACAGACGTCTAACAGAAAATTTTATGTTAAAAGCGGGAGCTATATTCACAAATGTACAAATTTTAATAGCATGCTTTCAGGGGCTGCAAAAGCCGTACGAACACAAACGAGGGAAGGGATTTGAATTGCGTTCGGTGTGGTTAATTTTTTCCCAAAAGAACTACTTTTACCGGCATTTTCAGCATAAATACAAATCGTCTGTCATAAACGAAGTGAATACTTCTATTATTTGTAAATAATAAATGCTGAAATAGCAAATAAAAAAAGGAAATTTTCCATGAACCCTCTTGACATTAAAAATTCAGACAGCTCTGATATCAAACAGCCGAAAACTTTCACAAATGAAATAGACATTGACAAATGATAAATAAATTGATAAAAAAATAAATAAATTGATAAATTTTCACAAATATGAAAACGCAGACATTCCTAGACTGTTGAGAAGGAAAGCAGAGTGGTTTTCATGTACTAGAGAGGCTACAAGAAACCACACATACGTATAGAAGGAGATGGCGGCGATGGGTATAGCTGGGGCTGCCCAGAAATAAATGCAGAATTTGATTTTTCCAAATGCAAATCTCAACAAAAACAAGCTTTTGGAGTTAACTCAGTTTCGGTGCAAACGCTTGACAGTTGTCAAACTTAACAGAGCCCTTAAATGCATTTAAGCGCTCAGTGGAAATAGGTGTATGTTTCCCTACCTGGCATATTTTGGTCCCGAAAGTTCAAAATAGAAAATTTAGTTAAAAGGAGACAAATTTTCTCTTTCATTTGATACCCATATGGCAAATATAAAACAAAACTTTAAAATGTGTATGTTGTTAAAATTTTAAAGTCCTTTTAAAAGGACTTTGGGCCAGAAAATGAAAAACTGTAACTATAAGTGACCTTTAGGTTCACGCCTATACAGTGCGCGAAGTTTGCTTAGCCGCACATACTTTCGTGTCGGTATGAGGCAAACTGAAGTAGTCAAGGTTAAATAAATGATGACATTTTTTCAGTTTTATTATTCAAAACAATAATGTACAAAAATTAATGCATAGTTCAATATAAAAGATTGAGAAGTTATACAAATCATAGCAAAACACTAACACTTAGAGTGAAATTTGTTTAGCCGCACCGTATAAAATGTAAGGAAAACTAATAATGAAAATAAAAAATGAGTGCGTTTTGAATGTTAAATAACTAGTTGGCCCTCCATCTTTGTTAATTGTTTGGGAAACTCTGGTAGGGAGTGAGTTTATTAATGAAGATGAAAAGAGTGAGTTTATTGTGCCCATGTCCAAATCTAACCACGCTTGTAAAATAGAAGATCTTAACCCTCTACTGCCCCAATATTTTTTAAGTCGAAAAATTGTTCACCATGTAGTTTAAGACTCATATAAGAAGGGCAAATTTTTCAAATAAAAAAAATTGCTTCCGTGTGGGCGTGAAACCCATATAAATTTGCGTGCCTTAAGGCCGTACTGGGCACATAAGCTAAAAAATTTAACTCATGAAAAGTTTCACGTGTTATTGATACGAAAAATGCACCAAAAAATAAAAGTGGTTTCTAGACTAACTTTGGGCCGCTGAACACGAAACTGAAAATCAAAAAAATTTTTTAAAAAGCGTTTTCGAAAAATCTTCGAAAAATCATTTTTTCCCCTATTGTTTCAGTTATGAGCACATATCTCGTAAACGAACCATCCGACTAACGCAAACTGTCCCGTGGTCAGATAATACCTTAGCCTTTCCAGTAATATATAGATTGTCCAAATCAGATAAGATTTGGGGAAGTTACTAACGGTGAAAGTTGTAAAAAAGTGAATTTTTCGACCCTTTTCAAAATCATAAAATTTGGAATGATTTTTTTATGGATAAAATAAATTATCTGCTCTGGTTTATATATTATTTGAGCAAATATTAAGCCTAACATCAGTAGAATCGAAAGAAAAATGACCAAGTTATAAAGCAGTGAGTGAACACCAAGTTTACATTTATTACACCGTGCGACAAAAAAAAACATTTTTGCTGAGACCCATCTAAATGTTAATATAGACATGAAACAAGAGGTCATTTATAATATCCTGGCATAGTCAGTTTTTCATTTTCTAAACCAAAAACCTTTTTAAAGGACTTTTTTTTTAATTTTTGCCGTTGTGCAATGATGAAGATATGGGTATCAAATGAAAGAGGAAAAATGTCTCCTTTTAACAAAATTTCCCATTTTGAACTTTGAATCTAACAGAGCTAAACTTCAATAACGGTTTCTTTATCAGTTTCTTCATCAGTTACTTCATTAGTTTCTTCATCAGTTTCTTCGAAAACATCGGAATTCAAGTTTTCCAAAACTTCCTGAACTTTTTTGTCCCATAAAATCGACAATTTTTTTTTTAAATGCCGATTGATATCTATAAAACGGAAACCACATACAAGTATACGTTAATGACCAAATGCATTAAATCTTTTCGCTTTGGTGCCTGATGCGGCCTTAAGGCAGTCTGCTTTCTCATGCCAAAAAAGTAACTGTAAATCCTTTTTTTCACTATAAAACGCTTCAAATCAATAAATTACATAACAAGGTACTCACTCATAATTTTTTTGTTTTAATCTTTTAACGAAAAGTATTTTTAATAATTTTTTTATTTTTATTTTTTTACTTTCCACGAAATAATTATTTCTACTAATTTCCACGAAGTTCAACTTTCAACTGATAATAATGGGGAACTTATGATGCTTACAGCAGTGCTACATTGAAGAAATTACAACTTAATTTATCCATAATATGCCCTAAAAATTTCATTTAAAAAAATTAAAATGTATGTAGACTTTTCTAGCTTTTTGTGTACCGTGCCTTAAGGCCGTATGGGGCAGTAGAGGGTTAACTCTTAGGCTTAATATTTGCACAAATAATATATCTTTCATCTTAGATTTTAAAACCAAAGGAGATAATTTATTTATCTATAAAAAAAATGGTCCCATACAAAATGGTCGCTTTTGTAAATTGGCCATTTTCTATGCCCTTGTCTCCCCACTTGTAAATGTAGTAAAGTAAGCGGGAAAACCTCGTATCTCGGAAACTACTGAACCGATTTAAATGACTTATTCAGCGATCGCCAACATTTTTGAGTACAAAAAATACAAAATTAATTAAGATTTAGAAATTTACCACTAGAGGGCGTCTCCCATACGATCGGAGCTTTGGGTTTCTACAAAGCAAAAATCAAAATGTATTATCGGAACACTAGTCACAACTATATTCGAAATGGGGATGTTAATGGGGTCGAAGTCGAAGTGGGAGCAGTGGGAGCCTATTTTGTAAAAACGACAATTTTGTATGGAAGCCCCATTAAGGGTTGGAGATGGGGTATAAATATGCTTGAAAAATTATTAAGAATTTCCCTACAACACATAATCCAGTTTAATGTACAAGCGTACACAAAACGTCTTGCAACAAATTTAAAGTATGCGAGACCTCACTTTAATCATTCATATGCATGTTTCAAACAATTATTTATGCAATTCAAACAATTTTTTTTTTCTTTCGAAGATTTTCCACCTCCTCCGAGAAGAAAAAAAAACACAGGTAGACTAAGGTTAACACGATTTCGCATTTTCCAGGGACGTAACTACCGTGTTAAGCGAGGTCTACGTGTTTGGAAAACCGTTATATGCGTCTGAAGGATAATTCAATGGCTATTAAATGGTAAAAAAGTTCTTTCTTTCTATTTCATACTGCAGTATTGTTTACGTTTAAAGTTGATTACACTACTAGCATGAAATTATGGATTGTAAAATTATCTTCTAGCCCAAGGAAATTATTTTAACTCAAAAACAAAGGGGAAGACGTTAAAGATGAACAAAAAAACCGAAATTGTGGAAGAGTGAAAAAATATAATTTTTAGCGAAGGATCGTTGAGTTATTTGTAGGTTACTCTAGTCCCAGTGTCATACGAAGACCATATGAAGCGTTCAGTTCCAATTGCCTATGTCGAACAATTAAGCAGCCCGCTAAACTTATGATATAGTGTTGAATGTCGGCGAAGAATTTGACTGGGTTGCATTTCATCGATGGACACGGTAAATTCTGCGAAATTATAGCACCACAAACATTTTTACGATTCTGACAAAACAAGCAATGTTAGAGTTACAGTGTATTAGACGAAAATTTTGAGAAAGGTAAGTAAATTAGAAATAACGGTAAACATTCATAGTTAGTGCAAATAACTTCCCTAGAACAAAAAATTCGTTTTTCGCGTTTTTCATAATTATAGCCCCACTTGGTGTTTTGTCACAAAACGGTTTATTTTAGTAAAAAAAAACATGTAAAAAAAAACAATCAAACAAAAACAATTAATATTTAGTAATTCCACCCCGAGTGCTTATTAGACTACAAATTCGATCTCTCATACTGTTGTACAGATTATTTAACAACACACTGTCTATTTGCCCCCACTCTTCAATAATTTGAGACTTCAATTGTTCTACATTATCAAACTGCCTGTTATTGGCGTAAACTCTTTTAACGAGAAATCCCTAAACATTTTCTATGGGGTTCATGTTTATATGGCCCAATTTTCAGTTTTTTTTTCATGAGGGTTCGCTATACTGCATTTTTTCTGGGACTGCAAACTGGCCAAGGTACAACATCAATGAAATGATCATTAAACCATGTCATACTTTGTTTAATGACATGGATTCTGGCATTATCTTGTTGGAATACAAATTCTGTCTTCGCAGTTTCGTCGTAAAAAGGGTATTAAACTGCATTGCAGAACAGTTATGTACTCTTTACTGTTCATTCGTGTAGAAAGAAATTGGAGTTCTAAGCAACCACTTGCAGAAATTGCTCCCAAGCCATTAAGCTTCCTCCACCGAAATTCCCTTTTTGAAAATACATCGGTTCCTTTCTAAGATCCCGCCAATAGCATCGGTGTCCATTTGGTCGACCTAGATATTATCTTAAAACAAAATTTCAAGTTTCAGTACCCGTAATCATTAAATAAGGTGTTTCTTACATTGCGCCAATCTCTATCCATGTTTACCCTATCGAATTCGTATCGGGAACTTATGTGGCTAGGCAGTAAAAGTGGGGCAACTTTCAACTTCGTTCTGATGATGTTTGGATTACGGTTTACTGCTCGCCAAACAGTGGTAAGGCTGACGTTTTGGTCGATAAAGTTACCGATTTTGCGGCAACTCGTCGATGTATTCGCAATTTCCCGTATAATTCTGCATTCATTCCGATCAGAAACCTTTCTAGGACGCCCTGAACGTGGCTTTACCATATTCCGAAGGATTTTTAAGAAAATTTAGTACAATTTGAGTGGCTTATAGCACTCAAGGCCTTCTTAACAAGGCCACTGATTATTTGTTAAAGCGAAACGATTTCAATTGGAAGATACCCATCGAGTATCCCTCCAGGGATTGCTGGCAAGAGCCCGAAGTTAATGACGCGTCAGCGGTCTACTTTACGGATGGCTCGAAGACAGAGGAGGGAACTGGTGTTTACTGTAGAACGCAGCAGGTCCACTGGTCATACAGGCTGCCGGACTATTGCAGCGTCTTTCAATCAGAGGTTTTTGCCGTCATGAAAGCAGCCGAGCATATCAAAAACTCCACACTTAATGAAGCCGTCATTTGTGTGGACAGCCAAGCTGCTTCAAAAGCAATTGAATCTGCTGTGGTCAAGTCGAAGGTAGTGCTGGATTGCCGGAGCGCACTGGTCAGCATAAGGCACTGCAGGGTAAGCCTGCAATGGGTTCCCGGACATAGCAACATCGATGGGAACGAGCATGCGGACGAACTGGCTTGCGCAGGGTCAGCGTTGACTGCCAGTGAGGCGGTCGACACGGTGCTACCACCGCTCTCTACCACAGCGGGTGACACCGGAACGTGGCTCATTCAAGCTACAAACAGAGCCTGGTCAGCCAAGAGCGATTGTAAAATTGCTCGCACGCTGTGGCCAGCGCTGGACAGGAGAAGAACTAAGAGCTTGCTGCTCCTCGACAAGCATGCTATGCGCATGGTCACGGGGGTAATCACAGGTCACTGCGCCATTGGCGTAATGCTATGCAAATGGCGTCTGGCGACCGACGATTTATGCAGAAGCTGTGGAGACGAGGAGGCAGTGGAATCGGTCGCGCACCTGCTTTGCCACTGTCCATCGCTACAGAACCGACGGCTCCAAACCCTTGGGGCAAGGTTCATCGATGAACTTGTGGAGATAGCGGATGCACAGATCACTGATCTACACAACTTCCTCGCGAAAACCAAATGGTTCCCAAAAGATCCAGTCTGGATCTACAGGGAACCGAACAGATAGGGAAAGGCACCGGTAGTATCATAAATGAAGTGCAAATTGCACACTCCCCTTCTTTAACCTAACCTAACCTAGTACCACATTATGCGACCTCTTGCTTTGAGTCCTTCCTCCTTAAGGACGACAATTTGTCCTTTTTCAATCTCGTTTAGCAATTTTCCACGCGGCATTATTACAAACTTCACTTAAAAAACCCGAAATATTAGTAAACCTCAAACACACTCACTAAATACCTCTGCGCAACTGATGGTGCTATAATTATGAAAACGCGAAATACGCATTTTTTGTTCTAGCGAAGTTATTTTCACTAACAACTATGAATGTTTACCGTTATTTCTTCTTTACTTACCTTTTTCAACATTTTCGTCTGATACACTCCTACATTGCTTGTTTTGTCAGAATCGCAAAAATGTTGGTGGTGCTATAATTATGAAAAGCACTTTATATTGAGCAATTAATGACAATCTCAATTTCCGCTGCGGAAGGCAGGATCAAAGCGTTGGGGTTCTAGAATGACCTTCATCCAGTCCCGATCTGAACCCTATCTAAAATTTCGAGAAAGATGAAGGCAAAGCTACGCGCTTGTCCTCAAACGTCAATTCAAGGATTAAAAGATTAAAACAAAACATTTGGAACGAAATTTCTGTAGACGAGTGCAATGCGCTTGTTAGTCCAATGTAGATAAAAGCAATTTTTTCGGAAAAAGGTGATGTATCCAAATACTAAAAGAAAAATAGTTCAATAGCCCGAACTTCTATTTTTCAACTTTTTTGTGCTGTAAATGAAAAGTTGCCACATTTTCTCGAATAAATACAAAGTATGCAAATATTAAATGGTTGTGTTTTATATCTCAATAGCTAATTAAATAAGCTTTATAACGCGATATCAAACGTTACACTCAGTGAAAAATAAGTGAAGATGCACTGGATTAAAATGTAGATTTGCGAAATTTTTCAGTGTCCGAACTTGAAGTGGTTATGGTAGTACACATATTTCAATAATGTACGACCACTCCTTTCATTTTTGTCACTCCGCTATATGAACTCGCACCACTGTGCGACTTTGAGCAATACACGCAGCTCCGTCAAGTTTGGAAGTGATCTCTCCGACTTATTTGATACCGTTCGAGACTTCAAACAAGGCGATCCGTTGCCATGCGACTTTTTAACTTCACCATGGAGAGTGTTCTGCGCAAGGTCGGTGTAAATCTTATTGGCGCAATTTTAAACAAAAGTGTCAAGCTTCTTGGCTATGATAACATTGAGATAAAGCGAAGGATTACTCTTCCATTAAGTGCTATTACGCATCAGAGACCTCTCCCGACCGGCAAAACTTGCACTTTATAAGACGTTTAAGACGCGAAAAGAAGAGGCGTCTGGAGAGCGCTTTTGCGGCGACCGTAACTCGATAACAGGTTGTTATGGCCATTTAAGTAAGTAAGTAAGTAAATAAGAATCAAAACAAGAGAGGCCACCTAAGCATCTAAGGGTTCTTGTTTTTTATTCACTAACTTGCTACAAACGTTTGTTTGTAAGCTGTTAATAATGTATATTTAAATAAATGAGATGACCATTATTCCGTATCTATGCATAAGTTTTAATGGTATATGGCTGTAAGGTTAGTGGTGGTCCGACGCTACTTCCCGACGTCGTCGACCTATTCAGGTAATTACAAGCATTTTTTCCAATGTTAATTAAACACAAAAACACAACTTTCGCCTTTAACAAGCCAACCATTTGTCAACCATTTAATAAAGTATCACTAAAAAATACATACATTTGCTAATAAGTTCTTAAGTAATATATATGTTTCGATAGCAGTATACTCAACATAATACAACAACTAGTAAGCACAAACTTATAAAAGTCATCCTTATTGCCGGTGCAAACGAAATATACTTTTTTCCACCGCCTGGCGTTAGTCCTTATTGGGGTTATCGCTATCGATGACTTCTGCAATAACAAATAAAAAGACAAATCAATTAATAAACATTTTAATATATAAATACCCGATGTATGTATAATTACCTTTCGTAACTTTGTACAGATTCATGACTGCACACAAAATTAAAAAACAGCAACTGAAACTTTTCAAACAATTGATGTGCCGCTATGGCGCTACAGACAAAGAGACTAACCACATCTTATGTCAGGACTATAACACAGAATTTCAATATTTTTCAGTTGATTGCAAAGAATCTATAAGCTGAAATGAATACTATAGACGTAATGGTTATTTGGCATTTTTTCGTATTTTATTTTTCTAATTTTTATGGACTATTTTAGCCTAATTGCGTATAATCAGACGCGAATAAACTGGCATAAGCATTCTCTGACAACCATTTAGACAACTACATAGTTGGCATACCTGAGCCAACTTGTTCTAAAAGCATTAGTTATTTAATTAAATTGTATTGCGCTACTTAAACCAGTCGTTGTCAGCGAGTGCAGAAATTAATCTCTCCCGATTGTTTACAATTTGTGTTAATGTCTATAGGCAAGAAGAATAAATAATAATTGACTGGCACGACAGCCCGCTTACGCGAGACTAAGGCCTAGCTTCCCGCAACCACCCGTGTTGTGCGTGTGAATTTTGTACGCGGGTGGAAGGGACCTACAGTTTTATGCCGGTTCCGAACGGCAGGTTGGGAGCTTTTACATAGGCAATTTTTACTCTCAGAGGTTTGCCATTTCCAGCTGAGAGGACAGCCACCGAAAGAGAAAACGAGTTTCCCGTTATTTTTTTTAGGTGTTACTACATGCAGAATTCGAACTTGCGTCGCTCTGCATTCGACTCGCTTGGACCGCGCACTAACCAACTGAGCCACGGCGGCTGCCGTGTATTAAAATAACAAATACCAAATAGAGGACAAAAAGTATCAAACCAAAGTATCAAAGAATTGTTATAGTAATCAGACATAACTGTCTGTCTGAAGAGACCATTTTGAAGCCTATTTTCGCAACCAATTGAACTCCTAATATTCTTTGCAATAATGCCGAAATTTATTACGGTTCTCCGCCTAAAATTTGTTAGGGTTTCCACCTTAACACAATGGACCACATGGCCTAAGTGATGCCCTAGAGTCGGCCACTTAACCTACATACACAGTGATGTTATGGCCTTAGCTTCACCGCAATTGTTTGTAAAATTTCGATTGCGTTTTTATAAAAAGGATGTGCAGTCATAAAAGGCAATTAAATTATCAAGTATTTATCTATATTTTTGTTTATTCATTTATTTGTTTATTACTTATTGCAGGAGGCACTAACCCCAATACGAACTAATGCTAAGAGACAACATTTAAAATTATTATATTTCTAATAGTCATTCTGTTTTTTTGTTATATCATGCAAACTATTTATATATCTTATATTTTCCGTATTGTCCTCTCAGCTGGAAATGGCAAATCTCTGAGAGTAAAAATTGCCTATGAAAAAGCTCCCAACCTGCCGTTCGGAACCGGCATAAAACTGTAGGTCCCTTCCACCCGCGTACAAAATTCACACGCACAACACGGGTGGTTGCGGGAAGCTAGGCCTTAGTCTCGCGTAAGCGGGCTGTCGTGCCAATCAAATATTAAATTATTATTATATTTTCCGTATATCTGAAATTAAAAAAAAAAACAAATAATAAAAATATTCAATAAAAATAAAAAATAATACACAATAATAACAAATAATGCTACCAAACTTACAGCCCTATTCTGGCGAAAGTCTGACAATTGATTTTCTATTCAGCGCTTGTTAGATTTTTGATCAGAAATTTTTGTTAGCCTATTCGTACGCTAATCTGACAAGCAGAAAGCTGTAAAATTTCACCACAGCAAGTTGAAGTTATGTTTGTTTTGGTTTCACTGTGAATGGCAAATACATGGAAAAGAAGAAGAAGAAGCTGCGAAATTTGAATACTTGGAAATAAATTCAAATAAAATGTTCACTAGGTAGTAAGGTTTCTTACAAATTCGACTGATTTTATTATTAAATATTTATTATGTGTCAAGGTTAAAGCGAACTACGCAGGAGCAGATGTAATTTTTGAGGGACAATCCCGAGCTGCAAGCTGGGGAAAACAGCCCCAATGCAGCGCACATTGTCCAAAATGTATTCCCGGCAAGAACGATTGTGAAAATGAAAATTTTGAACAAAAATGCTTTTCTGCATAACAAAAGGATCGCTTTCGTCGTGCAAGGGCCTCAAGATAATGTAATGTAATGATAATGGGTAGGGATAATGCCTTTGCGCACTGCTACCTAGTATGTTAGGTTTATTGTGCCCAAGGGCCTCAAGAGCCTTCTCCTCTTCACAACTACATTTTTTAGCCAGAGCGACCGCACACGCTAATAATAACTGCTTTTCTATTTGCGGAATACGAAATTTGCTGAAATGTTAAGAAATTTTTAATTACAATCGTCTCTTCTCAACTGTTTTTCTGCTTGTCAGCTCCTCCTGCGTACGTGACAACTTTTCTGACAAGTGTTAGATTCAGAACTTTTAAAAAATGACGAGAATACGAACATCTAACAATTGATAGACTCTATTCAATAGAATAGGGCTGTTAGTTGTGCTACCTAAGGCAGGCGTATCTGTTACCCCGTTTATACGACAGCTCAAGTAGCTTTCAGTCAATACGCATTGAGTCAATACAGTAGTATAAACACGATTTCAAACCGCTTTGAACGTTCTAAGCGTATCGAGTCAAAGCGCTTTTCAACTGAGTTTTTAAATTTTCAAGTCGCTTCGAAAATGCGTATAAACGGTTTAACATTTTCAAAGTGCCTTGAAAATCAGCTGATGGTCTTGTCCACTCAATTTTTTGAGAATTTTCAAGTAACAAACAAGGACCCCCAACAGCTAACATTTATAAGACGTCAAAAAAATAGGAAAAACGATAAAATAAAAGCATACTTTTCAAACCGTTTGCAGTCAATTCCCTTCTGAAATCAATGTATAAACACCTGGCTCGAAAGCGTATCGAGTCAGTGCGAATCGACTGGGACCGATGCACTATGGACCAACGGTCGGTAGAACGTTGCAAAAATCAAAAATTTCATGAAAGCGTTCGATAAAATGAATACACGCATCTTATTGAGAATTTTCCAGGGATTACGAATATGTAACTTTCATTAAATTCAGATTAGTAGTTTGGGAGGTAGAGCCGCTCAAAGTTGACAATTTTTCCACATCGAGAAAAATGTGTATTTTTTGTTTTTTTTCCTCTTTAAGATTGATTTGTATGTAAATGAAGCGACCAATCGGTAACTTGTTGGTTTTTTCTAAAAGATACGTTAATTGTTAATATAATAAAAATAAAAAATGTTTATTTTGTTTTAAAAATTTTTCGATCTACCGATTGCTCGAAAAGTCTATATTTCGACCTTTTTTTCAACTTTGATCGAAAATAAAAAAAAAGACCAAAAAAGACCTCCGCGAAATTGAGGGAGGTTATTTGCTATTTAATTATTTACCTAACTTCAAAAATTCAGCTGCCGCATTTTGCCGCTTTACTTTCCAGAGCAATAAAAGTGAAGCAACCTCGGGTCGAAAAACACGCAGGTATACGAAAAATCACGCACATTTAGTTCGGTCAAAAACCCATTTTGTGTTGCTGGCATTTGTATATAAAGTTATATTTTTTGGTTACGAATGGCATAATACATTTGCTATCCATGTTTTGCTTATTTTATTTAGAAAAGTTTTTCCTAACAAGCAGTTGTGAATTTTTTCCCAATATCTGGGTGGCGCTCCATACTAGAGGAAGATTTGTTCCTAGGCAGAGTTTCCTCTGAAATTCCACGTCCCATGGTTTTTACAGCTTAAAACTATATTTTTTCCATCATAATACTTACATTTCCACGAACAGCTTAGTCATATTCAATATTTGAACAAAAACGCTGAAAAAACGGCAAATTCTCCTAGATGCAGCTACCTGCTTCAAATCGTTAAAGGGAAATCCCATCACGTTTTCAGTGCGAATTGTTTCCGAAAACTATTTGCAGCACATGCCTGATAAACCTATATTTCGTTGTCTTGTCACAGTCGTTCTTTGACTTTGAAGCTTATCGCAAGTATTCTGTTCAGATGTACTGTGCTGTATTTAGTGATCTGTCAATCCCATCACTAATCCCAATCTTTCCTTCTCCTCTTGTATTAATGTTCCCACTATTTTCTGCTCCCCGGCTTCAGCCGGTCGTATCGTTTAATGTTTCGTGTACTCTTTTGTTACTTGTTCTTTGCACCTCACCCAATAAAGAACGCTCAAACCGAACCACGGCGTATTTTTATTTATCCGCTCCGCACGAATTCGATTCATGGTCCTTCGAGCTATCGCGGACCCGCGACGCGAAACACAAAACAAATAACTTTAAAAAACAGTGAACAAAAAACAATATCAAAAACAAAATAATCAACAAGTGAACAACAAGTGAACTCAAAGTGAAACGACACTCACATCAAAACAAAAACAAACAAAAAAAAAAACAAAGGAAAAAGTGACAAACAAATACACATACATATGTACATAGTCTCAACTAACTAACAACAGTGACAACACAAATAAACAAAAAAGGTGCAACGAAACACTTACTAACTAATCACAAGAAACAAAGTAAAAAGTGTTACAAAAATACATAACTAAAAAGTGCACAAAACTCAAAAATTGAAATTAAAAACAACAGCGACACATAGACAGTGCAGTGTAGTGCAGAATCAAAACAACAACACACACCCACGACGCAGAACATAAGACAGGAAGGAAGACAACAGCCCAAACTACAACAGCATCACAACACAGGAGCGGACCACAGCAAGCGAGGATATCCCCATTCTCGGGCACGGGGCCCAAAAAACAGATAAGCGATTCCGCTTTTTTTTCCGATTTTTATAAATATATATACCCCAATATATACCCACTCCCCAAAATCCAGAATAAAAATTTTCAGTCTGGTACCCCGCTTATCGTGTGCATATTTCCCTTTGTACAAAACAGCGCAGTGCAGTTAGCAATTCCGCTACTGCACATAATTCGGCGCTTTGTACATTTTCGCCGTCTCCTTTGTGCGACCTTCGCTGCCGAAGCAGCAAAAACTCCGCTGCTGCCAGCACCCAAAACGCACTGTTCTAGTGCAGTAAATAGGCACGCAGCATTTCTCCCGCTGCATTCCCACACTCCCACTTGTACGCATTTTCGTGCTTTGTTTTTGTGCGACATAAGCAAGCGCTGAGCAGCGAGCACTCCCGCTGCTGCTTCCAAGTGCAATTGCTTATTCGTACTTCTGCCTAAGCAATTTACCACTCTCGCTGGCAGAAGTAAGCAAACGCGAATACAGTGGGACGAGTAGCCTATTTTCGCAGCACATTGTATAATTTTCAATAGTGCTGCACTTAGGCACTCATTGCACAGCTGTTGTCACCCCAAGTAAATACGGTGGGACAAAAACAACCCACCTGTACTCAAAATTTTTTAATCGTTCACCCCATTATTGTTTGGTCCCCTAATACAAAATATAATAAGAATTAATTATTATAGCACGAAAACACTAATTCACATACATTGACTATATTAAAAAATTTGTTGTTTATTAATAATTTCCTAAATTCTTGTTTCCATATTTTTATTTATTCCCAATATATATATATATACCAATTTCTCGACGCGTTTACACACAGTTGTAAACTTCCATCCTCAACAGAAATACAAATTCGTATTGAAATTTTTTACACTTTCGTGTATATTTCTCCAATTCTGAATTATCGTTCGCGCGGACGCGGTAATAGTTTCGGTTTATTTCCCATAAGCCTAATATTAATATTCAAACGAATTTTAAACCCCCTTTCGAGTTTTTTTAAGCCATTAAAATGCCTGTTGAGCGATCCCCCAAGCGTCAAATAAACAAAATGGAGTCTCCTTCTCCAAAATATTCAAAGACGACTGAGACACATTTGACAGTTCCTGTTACTCGCGAGGCAATCAAAACTCACTCCAAGCCACCTAGTCTCATAGCAACCGATCTCAGTGTTGCCACATTTGGTTTTGAGTCCGAGAGACTCGTGCAATTATGCACAGCGTTTTCATCGGCTCCCATTCAGGATTTGACCATATCGCTGGTCCAAATTAAGCAGAACAATCTGCAAGCCCAATGGGAGAGGCTAATGCGCGCACATCAGGCAGTCTTCCTTGCTGAAGACAACAGCCAGCCCGACGGTTTTAAAGAGTCGGCGAGGCAAAAGATTGACGCCTGCACAGACCAATACGAGTTGTGCATGGCTAAGATGTTGGACATCATTAAGATGCTCCAATCTCAGTCCCCCCAGCCTGCTACGCGTATGGAACCGGTTCAACCCCTAGAACCAGCAAATACTTCCTACATTTGCCTCCAAGTTCCGCCTTGCGACACCGAAACATTTTTCGGGGGCTATGAGCAGTGGCCGTCCTTTCGGGACATGTTTACTGCGGTATACATTAACCACCCCCAGCTCACTCCAGCCCAAAAATTGTATCACCTCCGATACAAAACGCAAGGCCTAGCCGGTGCTATTGTGAAACAATACGCATTAACCGATGAGAATTTCGGACTCGCGTGGGAAGCCCTCAGATCCCGCTATGAGAACAAACGCATCCTCGTTGACAACCAAATTCGTACTCTATTGAATATCACTCCTGCCCACACCGAAAATAGTGAGGCACTACAGCGGATGCAGAATTCGATAAACAATTGTCTGTCCGTTCTCAAGTCTCAGGCCGTAGACACTGACAATTGGGATCCGCTGTTGGTATATATATGCTCTACAAAATTGCCCGAAGCAACTCTAGCTTTATGGGAACAATCTTTGACATCCCGGAAGGATCTGCCACCCTGGTCACAAATGAATGAGTTCTTGACCGGCAGATACGAGATAGTGGAACGGCTGAATTTCTTTCGGCCTACCAAGTCGAAACCACAATCCTCATCTTCCAATGTCCGACCCCCCAGATCCCTAAATTTTCACACTGAAGTGAAAAAGGATTTCGCGTGCAAGCTCTGCAACGCAAATCATTCCATACGGACTTGCCAAAGCTTTAAAAGGCTCACCCCCCATAGTCGATTAGCATTTTTGAAAAAGCACAAGATCTGCGTGAATTGTCTTGCTACATCTCACCAAATTCAGGACTGTGCAAGCAATTTCACATGCGTATATTGCCAGAAAAAGCATCATTCCATGCTTCATCTCCCCAAAGGCAATGCGCAACCCACTCGCTCCCCCAATCGATCATCTTCGACCACTTCTCTGGTTTCAACGGTTATCCAACAACCGAGCAACAATTCCACCACTCATTCTCCCCTTTCCTATGCGCAACCCAGCATATGTTCAAGGCAAAGTACGCTCCCAGTACCAGCCCTTCAACCAAATAATGGCACCCACTCCCTTCTGCCTACGGCACGGGTGTCCATTACACATTTAGGAAAGTTGTTCAAAGTTCGAGCGTTGATCGATCAAGGCTCTCAGCGCACCTTCATTTCCTCGAAGGTCCAGAGACGCCTAAAATTGCCAATCGAGAAATCTAACCTCCAGATCTCGGGCATGGGCGGACAGATTGTGAAAACCGCCAACCATATATGCTTCTTGACATTGGCAGTCCCTAAAACAAGCACAAACCTCCCCGTGCAAGCCATCGTGCTTCCAAAGTTAACGGAATGTCTCCCCCCTTCCAAAATAAACTCCCCAAATTTGAACGATTTCGCCACGCTAGATCTCGCTGATCCCAACCCCTTCGAGGCAGCGCAGATCGATATAGTGATTGACAGTGATCTCATCCCGCAGATCATGCTCGAAGGTTTCCACCGAAATGTATGTGGCAGCTTACTCGCTCAACTTACAGTATTCGGTTGGATATTAAGCGGTCCAGTACCCCTGTCATCACCTTTGACAAATGTCGCCGTGGTGCCAAATCACCATACGCACACTGGTCCCGCCCTTCGAGAAAACCTTTCTACTCTCAAGGAAGCCCCTTCTGACGTAATTGCCGCCCTCAATCCCGTAGGGTTTCCACACAGGGAAATAAAGGCAAATCACGTCAAACACGCCATTCCTGCAAACTCAGACTCAAAACGGCAAACACCCCCCTTCGCTGCCAAACGTTTCGCCCCCCGCAGGATGGCTATCGCCCCCAATGAGACCGCGAAAAAGGGTAAAACACAAGCGTTGGCTCGGCGCCACGCGTCAATATGCACAGCAAGTGATGGAAACTGCATGCCCCTCGCATTTCCACATTGCACTCCCCCAAACAATAAACCTCGAGCGCACCCATCCCGGGTCCGAGTCAGTCGCCATTCCCGTGCGACCTGTTCCAAGCGCCTTCACTCCTCTGACGGGAACTCAGGCGAACCTCATCGCTTACACCCCACACCAACGATGTCAACATCATCACCTCTCACAATTGACATCTCCTCTTTTGCAGATCCGACGCTAGTGACCACCCCCGCAGTTGCCCCCAGACTGTCAGGCACGTCCGCACCGAGCATCACCCGCAAAGAGGTCCTAAGCGCATTCCCCAGCGCTCCGTCATCGCTGATCGGCGAGAACTCCCCAGCCGTCAGCCCAGCAGCCCATCCTACAGCCAGGCAGTCGCGCATCACCATCCAGCCGTCGGCCGTAACCCCGGACGAGGCCCCGACACACATTTATGATTGCAATATGCAATGGCGGGCGCGATGTTCAGATGTACTGTGCTGTATTTAGTGATCTGTCAATCCCATCACTAATCCCAATCTTTCCTTCTCCTCTTGTATTAATGTTCCCACTATTTTCTGCTCCCCGGCTTCAGCCGGTCGTATCGTTTAATGTTTCGTGTACTCTTTTGTTACTTGTTCTTTGCACCTCACCCAATAAAGAACGCTCAAACCGAACCACGGCGTATTTTTATTTATCCGCTCCGCACGAATCCGATTCATATTCTGTGCAGCTTGAATTAGCCGTGAATAGTATTTTCAAATATACAGTGCGTTTCGTTTATAACGAACCCGCTTAAAACGAACCAATTTCAAGTACGCGCTTTTGAAGCGTACTTTCGGATTTTGCCCAGTCCCTCGAAGTTCGCTTTAAGTGAAAAGTTCTGTAGTTCGCAGTAAATCTTATTGAGTGATACGAGTGTAATGTCTCTAGCAAATTCCAAATTATTTGAGGTGTTTAGAGCTTCACAAACTGAGCAAGACTTCGTTGCGGCTATTTTGAAAGAATTAAGTACTAAAATACATAACATAGAAGAATACGAGGACATGACAAGCCAACTCCATTTTATTTACACCAAAACTAAAACCAATTGGCAAGCCGCGAATCGTTGCGCGAAAACATTTGAAAAAAAAGTATGAAAAGTGGCTAACAGATGTTAGTAGATTTGACGAAGAGCAGCCCCATACATCAACCGACCGAACTAGAGGGAGAC
This sequence comes from Melieria omissa, assembly GCA_963971225.1. Classification (NCBI taxonomy): domain Eukaryota; kingdom Metazoa; phylum Arthropoda; class Insecta; order Diptera; family Ulidiidae; genus Melieria; species Melieria omissa. Next base: position 47,135,801 of record OZ020269.1, on the reverse strand, counting down.
CAACAAAAACTATAGCCGAGTGTTCGACCTTCACAAGGAAAAGGAAGATGTTAGATGCTACTCAAGATATCGCCACGGGTCATCTTTCTGAAGCATTTTCCATGAAATACAAAAAGGACGAAGAAAAGATTAAGGCTCATATAACAGAAGCAGTTGGGTTAGCAAGTCCAAAGCGAATCATGAGGATAAAAAATAGTATTCCCACTCTACAAAATGCATTGCCTCGACAATTCACTTCTGAGGAGGCTTTGGCGCTGTTTATGGATCTTGGATTGTCGAAGGGAAAATATATAATGCTGCGTGAGTCATTATTACAACATAATGCCAATCTTCTTCCTGGATACGGACACATAAGTCAAGCCAAGAAGGAAGCAGTACCTCTTAATCCCAAAATTACCGAAGTATCAGCCGAAGTGAACCTCAAAGACCTGAAGGAACATACTTCTAGATGACTCTTGGAGACTTTCTCTGAAGACAAGTTGAAATCTCTTCCAGAAAGCATAACATTGGTTAGCAAGTGGGGCTGTGATCGATCATCAGGACAGAGCGCCTATAAACAAACAATAAATACGGACGATACAACTGTTACAGATGCTAATATGTTTATGGCTTCTGTTGTTCCCCTACGACTAAAAGGTGAGGCTTCAGAATACTGGAAAAACCCACGGCCTTCATCAGTTAAATTATGCCGTCCGATATTGTTTAAATATGCGAAGGAGTCTTCGGAACTCATAAAAGCCACAGTCAGTGACGTAAAAAAACAAATTTCCGAATTAAAACCAACAGTTCTTGAAATCGACGAAGGGAAATCTATTACTATAAAGTATGATTTTCTCCTGACTATGATCGACGGGATAGGTTTAAATCAATTAACTAATACTTCATCGACAATGAAATGTGCAATCTGTAAAAAAAATCAAAAAGACTTCCAAAAATTGGATGAATCAACAAGTGACGAACATAATTATGAGTATGGAATATCTCCTTTGCATTCACGGATAAGATGTATGGAATTTGTCTTGAAGTTGGCGTATATGCTACCACGACATGGGGAAGTTTTCGAGGACAACGCAACACCCAAAGAAAAGCAGAATATCAGGAAAAAAATAATTCAAGATGTATTCTTCCAAGAGCTTGGGCTGAAAGTAGACTCTCCAAAGTATGGGTATGGGAATACAAATGATGGCAACTCTTCACGCAGGTTTTTTGAAAACCATGAAGTGACTGCTCGAATAACTGGAGTTGATAAAGATATTGTGCGAAGATTGAGAGTAATTTTGAATGTTTTGAATTGCAAGGAAATGGTTAATGGACCCAAATTTGGTGAATATGCATCCAAAACTGCCGATCTACTGCTTCAGAAGTATCCTGAGAAGAAACTTACTCCTACGGTACATACAATTTTAGCACATGGAAAGGATTTAATAGAATACCAGTGCTTACCAATTGGGGAATTTTCTGAAGAAGCTCAAGAATGCAAAAATAAGGACTACAAAAGGTATAGATGTATGAACACTTGCAAAATATCAAGAACTAGACAAAATGAAGACCTTTTCAATAGGGGTATTCTCGATGTCTTGCAAAACCCTTGCAAGGTGCACGAAATTGCAAAAAAAAAATTGCAGAATCTTGCAATCCGTGCAATGATACAAAAACAAATAACAAGCAAAAAAATTTGGCATTTTTTGCTTATCATGCTACGCAAAAACCCTTGTTTTGTGTGTGACATCGTGTGTAGGTGCACACGACACACGGCACACGACACGAAACGACACGATTGTACGACAGCCATTTAATTTTCTTCGTGCGCGCAATCGTAATTTGCATATATGTATTGCTTGCAGGTGGAAATGGATCAACCGAAAACCAAATCAAAAAGAAATGGAGAAAGTTTGTGGCTGTTTGCGGAATTTTTGCAATATTTGCAATGTGTGCTTTTTCGTGCGTTCTCGATGTGTAGCATTTTCCAGTCTTGCACGTTTGCATTTTTACAAATTCTTCCTCCGTGCAAGACATCGAGAATACCCCTTATATGATAGCAGTCTCTTCTGATCCAGTTATTTCATCTATGAGATCTGTATGATCACAAAAAGAACTTACAGATACTTATATAGGGTGTTTTTTTTAGAGGTATAGAACTTCGAATTGAAATAAAACACAAGAAAATCGTTTTAATGTCCATCAATTTGGCTTTATTGGAAGGATAATTTTATGCCATTAATGTTTAAATATGATTTCGGGCATGTGGCCGCCGCGGCTGGCTCGAATAAAGCCAATTCTACAGGTCCAATTTTTAAAGTTGATGGACAAAGCTCCAATTGCTGTGCACGGTGGCGAATCGATTCATTCGGGTCCTCTTCAACATTTTGCTCTACAGCGGCAATTGTTTCTTCGGTGCGCACTGTTCGACGTCTCTGCGGATGCGTATTATCACATAGAGTAAACGTAGTGCGAAAACGACCCATGGTTAACCGATGGATGGACCGATTTTGCTCTGATGGACGATTATGTCGACAATAAAATGGACGGAGCTTGCGGTAAACTTCGCGAACTGAACCATAATTTTCGAAATAAATTTGCACGATTTGCAAGCGTTGTTCTTTTGTCAACCTGTTCATGATGAAATGGCAAACCAAACTGAACATAAATGACATGACAATGACAGATTTGACCACAAAATGCCAGTTTTATCTCTATTCGAAAAACAAACCTCTAAAAAAAACACCCTATAGCTTAGAAATGATTTCATTATTAGACATTCCTTCCAGCGTAGATAGCGATTTTGAAAAAATCTAACTTTCAAAAAAAATTGCGTATGAATCAATAAATTATATTAATTTATTAGAAAAAAAAGATAAAAAAATAATTTTGTAATGCAAACAAATAAGTAATTTCATTGTGGTATGAAGTTTTACTAAATCTTAACTTTGGCAACGAATTTTAAAGCCCCCTGTTACTGTGGTACTTTGTTTAAAGCTTAGATATTAAACTTTCATATGCAGTTTAAATTTTTTAAATATCTTTATTGGTTCAGAAGTTATGATTTTTGCAACGAAAAATGGAAAACCGGGCCATAGTGCGACGTATAAACATGGTATATTTCTTTGAATTGTGTCCAAAAATAAAAAACACTACAATTCTTCAACATAGTTCGCCATTATTAGCCACTTCATTTACAATTTTACACAATCTACTTCATGTAGCACCTTTGCTATTCAAAACCAAACTCTTCTCTCGGCGCTGTATCCGGCTGATTTTTTTTACATGTTTACTAGTAGCGGAGCTCATTCTCGAACATTCCAGTATCGCCTTGAGGCGTCTCTTCGATTGTTCCATCCAAATTATTATACCCCTAAAAGTATGCCTTTCTCGGAGCGAGACGCCAGGCGCTCCAAATGGACTACATTCAGCCTAACGTCTCTATTGCTGCAACGATGAATCCTGTATATCACGTCATTAATATTGGTCACGATCTTGTACGGTCCTTCCCATGACGTTTGAGGTTTTGGAGACATGCCTTTCCTCCGCTGCGGGATTTAGAGGATTACCAGATCGCCTTCTTGGAACCCTGCGATGTTAGCCGTAGTTCCTATCTGGCTTTCATCTTATGGCGGACCAGTTGGGTGCGAGTTTATATAAACTGGTGGAGTTCCTCCAGTCCAACCGCTCATTGACCACGTAGTCAGTCCTAAGGTTTTCCGTCGGGCTGACCACTCCGAAGTTCAAGTCAGCGGGCAATCTTAATTCTAAGCCAAATTCAGCTCGTGCCGGGGTGTGATGTCGTGTCGCGCGGGGCCGACCTCTTTCTGTGGAGCAGACAGATGTGCGTGTCCCGTCCTTTTGTCCAACAATTTTCGCAGATACTCTTTCAGCGCCCGATTAAACCGTTCCAACATGCGGTCGGACTGTGCTTGCAAAGAAGTGGTGCCAGTCCATTATCACCAACACATATTTGTTACCTTGTGCGTTAACTGAAAATGGCCCGGCGACGTCCATGGCAATCCGCTCCCACGATGAACTGCTATATGCGGCCCCGAGATCTTCTTGTCGGCCCTTTTGCAGCCGAACATCGAACACAGTTCCTGAACCAGACGGCAACGGACTCCAAACATCCAACCCAGTAGAACCATCTGTTTATCTTAACCCTTCAATTCCCATGTCCAAAATAGTGAAAAAGAAAATTTTATTTTTAAATAAAATAGCTTAGATACGTTTGGATAAGACAAAAAAATACATAAAAAATTTTTAAACTACCCTCATTTTTATATTGAAAGAAACCACACAAACTCGCACTGCTTTAATTACGCGTGAAACAAATGAATAAATTTGGCAAATGACGTTTCGCTAGTGTTGTTAGGAAAATTAAATAAACAAGTACTACCAATTGACTTTGCTATACAAGTGTTAGAATTTAAAAATAAAAACCTATGTGGTAGGAAAAAAATATTAAGCATCTGTCACCTATAGGCGACACTGGGAATTGAAGAGTTAACGACAGTTTTTGTGAAGCCTAGGTGCCCTCCACTAGAGTAGTTATGGTATGCTTCGATGACCTCGTTAATCCTGGACTTCGCGGCTACTATTAGAGAGTTCCTGGCCCTGCCATTCTGAGTCTCTTCCAAACTTTGGCTGTAGACTTTGCCAGAGTTCTCAGTAAACCTAGTCCGGCCGTGCTCCTTGCATCTTTCCTTCGATTATTTTCGCAAGATCCATGTCCTCGCGCTGGTCCTTTTGTAGCCTCTCTGCAGACCAATTCTCCTCTTGCATAAGGCTTACCAATCGGATGTCCACCTTTTGGCTCGCGAGCATTGGCCTTTTTTAGCTACAGCACTTGCCGTGCTCTATCGTGTAGTCGGAGCTTTGCAACCGCTCGATCCACCGCGCCAATTCGGCTTCAGAATATTTAAAGTTCAGTAGTTTTAATGCCGCATGATCGTGGTGGATCGATTTGTGGGAGTGTCATCTGTATCCAGCACAAACATCTCTCTGGGCTCGGGGAAGAACAGTTGGAGCTGTGGACAGTTTTTTTTTCAGTTGGTTGCTGGTTAGTCACCTGCTGGTTATGTTTGAAAATTCAGGAAAGAATCGCCTCTAATATGTAAATAGGCTCAGGAAACTGCGGAGTTTGCGTATAATGCGTGGTCGGGGCAACTCCTTCACCGCCGTGATTTTGCGTTCATCCGCATGTACTCCGCGGGACGAAAATGAATGGCTCAAATACTTGACCATCTTTTGGAACAGCGAATATTTCTTTGAATTGAGTTTAAACCCTGTTTCTTGTTTTCGCTCGAATACCGCCTTCAGCTTTACCAAGTAGTCGTCGAAGCTTTTACCCATCACGATTATGTCGTCGAGCTATAACAGACACCATAGCCCCGGAAACGATCTGGAATCTACAACCCCAAAGAGTGCTTAAACTAATAAAAAGCCTCAACTTAGAGAGTTGAACCAGGCTTGCACAAAAGATCTACACTGGTCGCCTAATAGCCTCAATATTATTATTATTATTATTATTACAACAGACACGTCCGCCAATGGAGCCCTATCAGCACAGATCCCACGTGCCGCTCGAATGTTTCCGGTACATTGCAAACCAAACGGCATGACAGTAAACTGCCACAGACTATCGTCAACACTGAATGCCGTTTCTTACTTGTCCTTTTCTGCAAGCTCTACCCTCAAAGCTTCTAATGCTGATAGAAAAATTATCGTTTAGGTAGTTCAATATGAATTAAGCGATGACGAAGGCGATAATAAAGACGATACTCAACTAGTTCAGCATGAACAAAAATATGTTGAGCATGTTCTGCTTGAACGGAATGTTTTTTCTTTGGGATACATGCAATTAAGTTGCCAAGAACAAATCGTTTTTCTTATTTTTAGCCAACAATTCCCACTGTTTTGTAAGCTAACTTTTCGACTTCACGGCAGAATTGTCAACAGTGCAAAGAATCCAGAAATAATAACACAGTGCACCACTAAAAAAAGGGACAAGGTCAAACATGTCTTATTCGTTAGAGAATCTTAGTAGCTGAAAAAGTGTCAAAGAATTTTTCTCGGGATGTTCGAGTTTTTATTTTTTAATGCAGTTTAAAGATGGCGGTTTAGTGCCCCTTACTAAAACTTGTAAAACAAAAATATCAAAATATATGATATGTATATATGTCAAAATATATGATATTTTGACTCAAATGTCAGAAAGTAATAATTTTTACGTCAAATTAAAGATAATGATAAGAAGTCGAAGAAATCCTATCCTTTTTGGAAAATATTACTTTATTTTCTTCTAGTTCTCCAGAAGATAGGGCCTGTGTCACGGTGGGTGGAATGAGGTGGATGTGGGTGCGCAGGAAGGTTGCAAGCAGTGGCGCACGCATGATTTTGTTTCGGGGAAGGGACGGGGGGTTGTATAACTTTGTTAAGAACTTTTAAATATAATAAAATTCAGATGTATGAATCTACAGACTGAGATCCAAAACATGTATGTTTTCCCTACCTGACATATTCAAAGTTCAAAATAGAAAATTTAGTTAAAAGGAGACAATATTTCTCTTTCTTTTGATGCCCATATCTTCATCATTGCATAAACGAAAATATTTAAAAAAATAAATGACCTCTAGTTTAACGCCTATATCAACATTAGGATGGGTCTCAGCATAAAAATATAAGTTGGTGTTTTCACTCAGTTCATCATAACATCATCTATTGGTGTTAGACTTACCGAGCTATTTTGGCAAATATAGTTGAAAGACTTTTAAAAGGTTATTGAAAAATAGTTCGAAAGAGTGAATGAAAGATTTTAGCTATTCCAATAAAAAAATCTTTCGGAGAAAGCTTTGAAGATCACCACTTGAGTTAAAAAACTGTTTGACAAAAATTCAAACAAAACTTCAAAAATTTCAAATACAAAAATTAAATTTCTTCAATTTCGATCTCCTCTTCCGATGGGTCTAAATCAATCCCTCGTTTTATAGAAAATTGTGCAAAATTGCACAAGCTTATATAATGGTAGTCCCTCGGTCATGGCTGTAATGGAGCACACGCTCCTTTGAAAGGCACCTGAAACGCCCTTTCAATATTCCAAATGCTCTTTCAATCGTTTTTCTGGTCCTTGCATGCATCCTAATTAACTTCCTCTCCTTCGCTGTGGTAGGCGTTGAAAATGGAGTGACCAACCAAGGTTCAAGTGGATAGCCTTAGTCCCCCAAAAGCCATCTTGATAGTCCATGGCGGTGAGTAGTTAAGAGCTACATATATTCGCGCCGGAGAAGTAGACCGAATTCCGGAGTCATGACATGATCCTGGATATTCTGCATTAATTGAAGTAAACACCATGCGATGAACACATATATGTTAATTGTATCGTACCGCTTCAACGTTAATCTTAGAAAATCCTTTACGATTCATTTAAAGTGATACAGGATTTTCACTGTCGGCAGATGATGGAGTGATGATTGAGACATGGGTGCAATCTGGCGCGCTTATTGTACTTTTGATGTCGAAATGTTGATGAAAACTGAAAGCACTAACATTATGAATGTGCGCTCAATGCATAATACATTTTTCTTGACTATTTACCCTAATTTTGCCGTAGCTTGCTCACAATTGGTTTGGGGCAAGCAAATTTCGCTGCCTTTATGCTGCATTATCATTTTCGCGGGGTGGTCTGCCGCCTGCTCTTCTCATCCATCAACCGGGTCCTCATACCGGTTGGTGGGGTGGAAGGACTAGAGCGGAAACTAGACTAGACCTCCTCGTGGTGGCCACCGGTAACAGCCACTTCGGGTAGGGTCCTGTCTCTGCCTGATAGTGGCTGGCAAACTAGTCCCTCAAATTCCACTCTCCCACCTCTTTATTTCAATCTACCCTTTTCCCCATCCTCCCTCTAATCCAAGGTGTCGCGCGTGCCTATTGGACTGGTTTGCAGCCAAGGGGTAATACCGGCTGTATTCTAACGGAGCCTCTCTGATACCTGCCCGCCTCAGAGATTAACTGTGGGCTTACCGTGCTATCGGGTGCTATGGCACGTGAGGAATCTAAACTCAGCAGCGAGTTCTTATACCGCAACACAACTGGCGCGTCAGGTGGAGCTTATCCAGGACACTGACGCCCAGGTTTCTACTCCTAGGAGTAAAACGACGGTAAGACGTACATTATCTGGCACCTTTGCCACCAAAGTAGGTAAATTTGGGCCAAAGCCAGAAAGGACCGGGACGAAGGACAAACGGAAGGAAAGTCGGGTGGTAGTGGGGTCTGCGGGTGCTTCGGCGCACAAGGATACGATACCACAACCCTCGACGAGTACTGGCCTGACATCCGGACAAACTCTCAAGCCGGGCAAGCTTGCAGAGTCCAGGAAAGAGACTGGGTTGGGTGGCACAGGTGCCAAATGGTACTTGCGCTATCTCAAGGAGGGCCAAGAAGACTAAGACTGAGATGCCAACTCGGATTGTACCAAGTCAGAAGGCAGGAGTCAGGAGGCAAGGAATCATCTATGCCAGTGCCGCCAAGGGCGTTAAAATGGCAATACTCCCGGCATCTTTCCCTGTAAGCATACTCTCCAGAGAGGAACAGGGTCAGATTGAAGATGCACTTGTGGCAGAAATGTGTAAGGGCTGGAGGGCTAAACTCCAGTTCGATGGCATACACTTTCGGCCAGGACTCATACTGGTTGACTGTGCAAGTCCCGACACAGCAGAATGGCTCAAACCTGGTCCCCATTCTACCTGGCCGGAAGGGAGTAAAGTTGGCAACGTGCGACGGGGACCTCATACCCGGCGTACATCTGCTGACTGTTTAGCTCCCGAAGGCTGCAGGGAAGGGCAACAAACAGCTCCCCGATTCGCTCATCGCCCAAAACGAGGGGCTTCACACTAATTTGTGGAGAATCTTCCGTTCAAGGGATGAGAAGGATTTCAAGGTCCTGGAGATCGGGGTCGACGACCGATCGATAGAGGCCATCAAGAACTGCAAGTGCGTCCTGCGGTACAGGTTTGGCACTGTACCAGTACACGTGCACAAGCGCCGTGAGCAGCCGGAGGTGGCTGACACGCCAGCAACAGATACTCCTGCGGAAGGCGTAGCCGAAATTCCAAAGGAGGTGGCTACCCTTGTAGAGAAAGAGGCTGCTAGCAGTGAGGGCGTCGAGGAGATTAGCCTCCTACCTCATTAAGTCGAGGAGATCGATGCGATCGACCTCTCGATGTTAAGCATGGCCGCTGACGATGAAGACTCCGATAGAGTCACCCTGTCGGACCTGGATAAGGAGAGCGGTTTGACGGAGGCTAAAGGCGGCGCCAGAAAACCCTAAGGCCGCTATGACCAGCACCGCAGTTGCGCAGATCAATCTGCACCACGCAAAGGCCGCTTCTGCGGTCATCACGAGGGCAACCCTCAGGAATAAACTAAGCGTAATGCTGGTCCAAGAACCCTGGGTGTGCAGGGGCCAAATTAAAGGTTGGGCAGAAAGAAACTTACAGGTAATTTGGGATATCAGATGTAATAACCCAAGAGCCTGCATGTTAATAACCAATGGTTTGAACTTTATATGTCTTCCAGATTTTCTTTCTAGGGACCTGGTTGCGGTACAGATAATAATAATTTTTTAATTGATTGGCACGACAGCCCGCTTACGCGAGACTAAGGCCTAGCTTCCCGCAGCCCTGGTGGAAGGGACCTACAGTTTTATGTCGGTTCCGAACGGCAGGTTGCGAGCTTTTTCATAGGCAATTTTTTACTCTCAGAGCTTTGCCATTTCCAGCTGAGAGGACAGCCGCCGAAAGAGAAAACGAGTTTCCCGTTATTTTTTTTAGGTGTTACTACATGCAGAATTCGAACTTGCGTCGCTCTGCATTCGACTCGCTAGACCGCGCACTAACCAACTGAGCCACGGCGGCTGCTACAGCGGTACAGATACCGGTACAAATAAACGGCACCGCGCAGGACATAGTGATGGCCATAGGTTACTTCCCAGGAGAGGACACCCTGGCTCCGCCAGAGCCAGTCTCTAAACTGGTGAGGTACTGTGAGCTGAAGAAGCTGCCACTTATACTGGGTTGCGATGCGAATGCGCACAGCGAGCCTGGGGAAGCAGCGATACGAATCAAAGGGGTGAGTACCTTTTAGAATTTATTATTAGTAATAAATTTGAAATTTTTAACGTGGGAATTATACCAACGTTTGTAACCAGTTCGAGACAGGAGGTTCTAGACATTATCCTAGAAATACTCGAAGCTCCGAGCTGGTTAAAAACTGGAGGGTTTCTGGGGAGCCTTCAATGTCGGATCATAGAATAATACGTTTTGACATTGAAGGATCTGCTTCAGTTAGGAAAATTTTGAGAAATCCCAGGAAAACAGACTGGGAAAAGTTCCAAGAAACACTGAGTCTTAGCTCCGCCAACCTTGGATTGGGGGATAATATCAGGAATTCTATGGAACTATATACTATGGTGAACTGCTTTAATAGAGTAGTCATCGATGCGTATGAGGACAGTTGCCCGGTCAGTAAGATTGCTTCCTCCAGGGACGTACCCTGGTGGAATAGGGACCTTAGCATACTGCGAAGCAAGGTTCACAGGTTATTCAACCGGGTTAATAACCTATTTCCACCGAGCGCTTAAATGCATTTAAGGGCTCCGTTAAGTTTGACAACTGTCAAGCGTTTGCACCGAAACTGAGTTAACTCCAAAAGCTTGTTTTTGTTGACATTTTCATTTGAAAAAATCAAATTCTGCATTTATCAGAGCTGTCTGAATTTTTAATGTCAAGATGGTTCATGAGAAATTCCACATTTTTTATTTTCTTTTTCAGCATTTAGTATTGGCAAATAATATAAGTTTTGACTTTGATTATGACAGACAAAATGTATTTTTGCGAAAAATGCAGTGAAAAGTAATTGTCTTGGCAAAAATCAACCACAACGAACGCAATTCAAATCCCTTCTCTCGTTTGTGTTCGTACGGCTCGTTTGTGTGTGCCGCGCCTGAAAGCATGCTGCCAAAATTTGTACACTTGTGAATATTGTTCCCGCTTTTAACATACATTTTCTGTTAGACGTCTGTAAACGGCAAAACTGAGTTAACTCAGTTTTGAAAGTGAGTTCACGCACTTTGATACCAAAACAATTGCATGGGAATTTGAGCATTTAAATGCGATGTTGAATACATTTAAACGTTAAGGCAGGTTCTTACCTTGTGGGAAAAAAACAATGTTTTTTTTTTGCCTTATCGTGTAGATATATGTTTCAAAAATGTGCTCCAGAAATTTCAGATCAAAATCTGAAAAATACAAAAGTTACAGGCCGTTACATAGAGCAGTGTAGAGCACCGGCCAAGCGCGCTTTAAACTTTAAACGCGTTTTTCTGAGAACCACGTTTTCGGACCTTACGGAAGTGATTGAAGGCGCTGGAATGAACCAATCGTCACCAAATTTTTTCCAAATGTTCCTTAGGGTTTTTTCTAATAAACGAACCACGATCAGCCAAAAATATTGAAAATTGTTTATTAAAAAAAAATAATTAGTGAACAAAAAAATTCGAAAATCGTAATTTTTTTTTTCAAAACCTCATAACTTTTGTAATTTTGATTTTTTTTTCATGATCTTGGTTCATTCAATAGATAATACGGTACACATTAAGAATGTGTTCGATTTTTGTGTTTCCGATCACGGGTTTTGACGGAATCACTTCCGGTAGCACTTCCTCGCCGACATGCCGCCACTGATGGACGCCCCCTCCCCCTTTTTTGATTCATTCAATTTGAATTTGAATTGTATTCTCTAAATAAATGTGTGTTCATATCCAGAAACAATTTTCAGCGTTGTATCTTTAACCGTTTTCTCCAAACGGTTTTCTCCGTTTTCTCCTAAAAAAAGTGAACTTTTTCGGATCCACAAGGTGAGAACCTGCCTTAAATGAATTTAAGGCCCGGTGGAACTAGGCTATAAACGACCCGGGAACTGGTCCGAGTATAGGAGCACTCTGACATTCTATAATAAGGAGATCAGGGAAGCCAAGCGAAGAAATTTCAGAAATTTCTGCGAAAATATAGAACAAACCTGTGAGGCATCCAGGTTATGGCAAGGAGCAACAACCTGACCTCTACAAACCTCAGGAAAAGCAATGGGGAATTTACCGAGAGTGAAGAAGACAAGGTTCAGCTATTTCTAGATACTCACTTCCCGGGCTCCATTGCTTTGAGAGGGGCAGGACAGGCTGCGGCGCTATGCAGGATCTCTAAAAGAGACTGGAGAGTGGCAAAGGAAATCTGCACGGAGGAAAGGGTACAGTGGGCGGTTAATACCTTCAAACCACTGAAGTCACCTGGACCCGACGGCATTTTTCCGGTCCTACTACAGAAAGGGATGGGTCTCTTCAAACACCATTTCCTGAAAAAAAACTAGAGCCAGTCTGGCACTGGGCTATATACCAGCAGCCTGGAGGAGGGCAAAGGTACTTTAGCCTTCAAGCCAATTTGCCTAATTTCCTTTGTACTGAAAACTCTAGAGAAAGTTGTGGACAACTACAGAAGGACGACAATTCTATTAGGCAAACCTCTGCACACTTGTTAACATGCCTATAGGGCAGGTCGTTCTACCGAGACTGCTCTGTACCAGCTGACAAGTTTGTTACAGAAAAGTGTGGAAGAGAATGAAATGGCACTATGTGCCTTCCTGGATATAGAGGGGGGCCTTCGACAATACCTCTCATGAAGTCATAGACAATTTTTTAACCAGCAGGGGCTTGACTAACACTCTAAGAGGCTGGATACATAGTATCAAAAAATATGGAACATAAAGAGTGTGCATCTCGTACAAGCAAAAATTTGAATGCGGGTGCTGATATCGCCACCCGTCTTCATGATGCGGGGGGTAGACAACAAGAGGAAATACTTGAAATGACAGCACAATGCTCTGAGGGCAAATCATAGAAACACGAATGCCGCGTATATTCTCACTCGTTCATTCTCGCTCAATTGTCCGAAAAACATTTTATTAGCCCGTAATAATTTTCCGTCCCGTTCTTTGGAACTTTTCTTACGGCCCACATATAATGCTTGTTTAAAAGAACTAAAATAAGACAATCTAATATTGTAAATTTATGATTACATCATTTGCCATGGAACCATTCAGGTGTAGAATATTTAAACGATTTTTAAACGAACAAAATACTTATTATTTATTTCTTTATTTAGTGCTTTAGTAGTGCTTTCGCCCTATTGAAAGTCAATAGACCTATTAAATTATGTTTTTCATACAATCTTTTAACCCTTGGTTTCTCCGTTAGATTTCGATTAAAAAAAAACAAAATTAAAACACGCATCTAATTAATTTTGATTTCAAGTGTATCACGAATTTTGAAGTCAATATCAGCCTATCAGTTCATTGTTTTCGTAGTTTTCCCATATTCTCAAAATTGTAATCAACCATGTGAAAATATAAACAAATAATTTTACTTCGAACTCGCCACGTAAAAATATTTGTAAACATTTTAAATTGGAATCAACCATCAAATTTTTAAATCAATCAAAGCATTGGCCAGCAAAAAGCCATATACCACAAAGATTCGATTGATGGTGACATTGCAGCAATTTTTTCAGCAAAACCAATCGCAACACAAAAAAGCATACACAGAATAAACGACAACAACAAAAACATTAGCGAATCCCGAATCATCTTCGTTGAAACGACGATGACGATGCTTTGGTTCGTTGTTTACTCTCCGCTTGCGCTTCGACGAACAAGATCGCAAACTGTTGAGCGCGAGCAAATTTCCCGCAACCTATGCCTGCGCTCATCTCTTCTTCCCCGCGTCATGAAACACGCTTGACAAATTTTTGAAGATGCGTATTCTTTATATTGTATATTCTTTGATAGTATGCTTGCTACTAGGTCGGTGGAGATACAGACTAGTACGAGGGGCCCAGTATTAGCAAACACAACCCGAGGCTAACCACAGGGGGGAGTACTGTCTCCTCTTCTGTGGAGCTGTGTGTAAAAGATCATCAACCACAAGATGATCTTTTACAGGAGCTAACTAACGCTGGCCTAACGATTCAGGGTTATGCGGATGATATTGTAATCCTATGCAGAGGGAAATTTGAAGATACCCTGCGGGAAAGGATAACCTTTGGACTAAGGCTAACCAAGAAAGGTGGGGCTGAATATAAATCCGGCGAAGAATACCGTTGTACCCTTCACAAGAAAATATAAACTTGATGCTCTTAGATCCATACGTCTGGATGGGGTGGAGATAGAACTCGAGAAGGAGGTGAAATATCTAGGTGTTATATAAGATCAAAAACTTCTCTGGAAAGGACACTTACAGCCCTATTCTGGCAACCGAAACAATAGTCACCTCGGTAACAATTGAATACTTGGTAACAATTGTCACTTTTTGGTATTCTGGAGCAAATTCAAAAGCTCAAAAGGTGACAATTGTTTCAAAATGTGTTACCTCCGTAGGAGCAGGTGACAAGCATACAAAAATTATAAAATTCAAATTTCGTATTCAAATGCGCCTTGAGAAACTGAAAAAAATGCTTCAGCTGCTCCTGCGTCGCGACGTGTCGCGCGCTTAAACTTAGGAACTCTAGAAACTAAAAGAATATATACATACATTGTGAAGAAACTCCAAAAAAAAGACTTGCTTCGCCAGATTTTCTGCATTTGCCATTTTTTGTTTGTTTATTTTTTTACAGTTTGACAGAAAAAATACAAAAAACAGCTGTTTTGATAGAAAAAAAGCTTTCGCCTCGAGTGGTGAATTGTTTGAACTTTCTTCTTGTCACCATTTTTCCAGAATACGGAAACAATAAAATTCAATTCAATTGTTACGGGGGGTAACAATTGTTACGGTAGTGCCAGAATAGGGCTGTTAGAGGCAACGATAAGAAATGCCACAAAGGCTTTCATTACCTGTAGGTCCATAGCAGGTACAAGTTGGGGCTGCACTCCGACTATACTGAGATGGATCTACACGGCGATTGTAAGACCCATGATAACGTATGGTTCGGCTGTCTGTGTAAGCAAGACCAGCCAGGCGACCACTATCAAGGCGCTCAGTAAGCTACAAAGACTGGCATGCGTTTGCATAACAGGGGCTATGAGAACGAGTCCAACAGCATCCTTGGAGGTTCTTCTTGAACTCACACCTCTTCACTTCCACATACAGACCCAGGTGAAGAAGGCTCTCTTACGGATGACTGATGTTAATATCAGGGCTGAGGGATTCCTGAGTCGTAAGAGGATTGATACGGAACGGGTTGGGAAAAGGAGCTTCCTCCATCCTACTGAGAAAGGACGAGACAACCAGAAGGAATTATTACAGGGAAAATCAACCAGGTCTAGAGCATTCGAAGCTGGTTATAGGATCCTATGATAGGAAACGATTCGGGGAATGTATGACTTTATTAAAAAATAATCTTAGGATTATCATGGGAATGCTTACAGGGCATTGTAGATTGAACTATCATCTAACTAAACTAGGAATCCGTGAAAACGGGTATTGCAGGTTCTCCTTGGAGGAAAACGAGACTGCAATACATATACTAGGAAAATGCCCTATACTCATGCATAAGAGAAAGAAGCACCTGGGAGACCAGACTGGGTATCCAGAGGTTTAGGAAACATACTAAAATTCCTATCGGATACTGGACTCACTGACACTCTTTGAGGTCCAAGAAGGGGGCACAATAGATCTACTAGGTCGCAGTGCATTATCCCCATCAATAATAATAATAAAAATAATCAATTTCGCCATAGCAAGGGTGCTGCGTGACACTGACGATTGGCTCATTGCAGTTTTAAAGGAATTTCCAACACACTGCTGCTCAGAGCCGTGGCTGAAAAAGTGCATAGCTACTAGAGAGCTGCATAAATCCATTTATACTCGATGCCTTCACGTGCAGTTTCAAAAACGGAACACGTATCCGAAGAGAAGCCAAAAAAAATGTACTCATTATTCGGTACCTCTAAATTGTCGAGTAACTGCACGTTGTTACTCGACGCTGAGCGAGCAGCTTCTCGTTGCGACTCGACGCTAGCAGACTTCCTTCTCGTTGTTGCGCAATTACTCGCGGAAGCTGTCGAGTATGTCGGAAGGTTTGAACTGCATGGAGTACCGCAAATACTCGCGGAAATTGTCGAGTATGTCGGAAGATTTAAGCAGCATGAGGTACCGCAAATGCTTTGTGAAGCTTGAGTTGAATGTGCTTCAAAGGAATGTTGCGAAGCATTGCGCGCGTTGCGCGAAGCATAATTTTTTTTTATTTTATATTTATTTATAACGAATAATATATACAAATATATGTATGTAAAAATATAAAAAAAATTTTAAATAAGGTAAAAGGTAATATTGATGTTTTAGAAAATATTAACTAGAATATAAAGAAAATGCTATACTCTTGCTTTTGACTTTTTGGATTGCTGACGAACACTGTACCCATAAAGTGATCAATATATGCAATAATAACCTAAATTTCTTATTATACGACTTTTTTAAAAACTATTCAGTACAGATTTCATTTAATATAATTAAGTTTAATATAAAATAAACATTATTTATAAAAACTTATATAACATAATATAATTATAAGACACTCAGAAAATTTCACTAATTTCAATAATTTTTTTAGAAAAGCAAAAACGCAGAATAATTTTGTGAAGTATCAGCTTTAATTCTAGGCATAACTTAATATTCCTAGAAATTCCTGTCAAATATACCGTTAGCTTTTATGAAAATGAGTAATATTTTGGGTAGCTGCAATCGTAACAAAATTATAAGACACATAGGTTTTTTTTTTGTTTACGTTAACAAATATTTTATTATTTTTTTAACAAACGTTGAATCAATAACACAGCCACACAAAAAAAAAAAAATTTTGGCCTGGGCATAATAAATAACGGGCATGCTCCGTTGCCCGCCGTCACCGCGAGGAGGTGCCCTGGATGCAGACGCACGGGAGAGTATACCGAAATAAATCTGGAAATTCCAGAACTTAATATTATTTAATTTATTCATTGATTTATACACATATTTGTTAATTTATATTTATTTATTCATTTACATATTTATTTATATACATACTTTACATATTTATATTTATACATGGTTTACTTTTTTTATATGGTTTTAGTGAATGTTGAAGTGTTTTTTGAGGTTATGTCAAAAACGTGACGTGCTGGGGTAAAATTGACCTCGGATTTGGATTCAGCGACCCCGAAAACATATAGTATGCATAGTCCGACCCCCAGGCTAGAAAAATTGTTTTTATATGATTTTAGTGGATTTGAAAGTGTTTTTTGAGGTTATGTCAAAAACGTGACGTGCTGGGGTAAAATTGACCTCGGATTTGGATTCAGCGACCCCAAAAACATATGGTATAAATAGTCAGACCCCCAGGCCAAAATTTTTTTTTTTTTTTGTGTGGCTGTGTAATTAATGATACCAGCCCCTTTCTTTCCAACATCAAAAAACTGTTTTCACATGGAATTTATAAGCTTAACCAATAATTGGGGCTCCAGATGACTCAACTCCTTAAGGGGTTACGCCACTGTAAAATTAAAAAAAAAATCGATTTTTTTTTATTGGCTTAAGGCAGGTTCTCACCTTGTGGATCCGAAAAAGTGCACTTTTTTTAGGAATTTTTTTTGAGAAAACGGTTAAAGATACAAAGCTGAAAATTTTTTCTGGATATGAACACACATTTATTGAGAGAATACAATTTTTCAAATTGAATGAATCAAAAAAGGGGGGGGAGGGGGCGTCCATCATTGGCGGCATGTCGGCGAGGAGGTGTCCCGCTACCGGAAGTGATTCCGTCAAAACCCGTGATCGGAAACACAAAAATCGAACACATTCTTAATGTGTACCGTATTATCTATTGAATGAACCAAGATCATGAAAAAAAAAGTCAAAATTACAAAAGTTATGAGGTTTTGAAAAAAAAATTAAGATTTTCGCATTTTTTTGTTCACTTATTATTTTTTTAAATAAACAATTTTCAATATTTTTGGAATATCGGTGGTTCATTTATTAGAAAGAACCCTAAGGAACATTTGGAAAAAATTTGGTGACGATTGGTTCATTCCAGCGCCTTCAATCACTTCCGTAAGGTCCAAAAATGTGGTTCTGAGAAAAACGCGTTTAAAGTTTAAAGCGCGCTTGGCCGGTGCTCTACACTGCTCTTTGTAACGGCCTGTAACTTTTGTAATTTTTCAGATTTTGATCTGAAATTTCTGGAGCACATTTGTGAAACATATATCTACACGATAAGGCAAAAAAAAAAATCGTTTTTTTTTTCCCCACAAGGTGAGAACCTGCCTTAAAAGATAGTTTGAACCCTATAGAATAAGAAACAAAACGTTTTATGCATAAAATAAAAAATTTTTATGCGAAATACGAGGTTACCGCCAAGCGCGTCATGCGTATGCCGAAGCGGGTGTATGCGACGTTGTCGCTTCCGCGAACTTTTCCGCTTTGAGCGACGCGGCGAAAGAGGCGCGCTCGCTCAATAAATCAGTCAGGAAGGAGGCGAATGAGGCATTTTTGAACCTTGAAGGCCAGCTCTATGGTCCTGGCATTGCCGACTAATCGTAAATAATTTTTGCATCTCGCATTTTTCAGTTATGCCCATAGAAAACCATTCCCAAAACTTTGAACGCGTTTTTTCCGAAACACGATTTTTCAAAATGGCACGCGGCACAACTCGAACAATTTTCAATATTTTGACTTAAAACTTTGACTGGATCTTAACAATAACATTATCTAGAGAAGATCGTGTGGAATTTTTGATAACTCGATTTGTTGATTTTTAATTAACAAAAGACATGTCATTTTTTACCTCAAAAATCAACAAATTTTTTGAAACTCCCGCCAAAATTTTAAAAATCAATATTTTTAAAAATCCACCCGATCTTCTCTAGCAAAAAGACTCTAGATTAACAGGAATTTTTTATTTTGTCGCAGATTCAAAATTGCACCTTCAGTGCTGCGTGCCGTGAAGCCCTGCAGGGAAAACATAGCCTAGGAGGATGCAGTGGAGCCACCTAACGGGTTATAACTAAAAATCTGCACTAATTTCCATGGCTTGCTATTTTGTTCTTTTTATTTTTCAAATGCTAATATTATGCAATTAGCGAATTGATTGCATCATCTTTTTAACGTGTAATTTGTAATAGCTTACAAATTCAATTAGTGCGTAAAATGGCTTCTAGGCAGCAATACCTCCGCGAGCGCGTTGTAAATTTTTATAAAAAACATGAAGACGCAGGAAAAAAGTTTACGTGTGTGCATTTTATGGTGGAAGGCGTCTCCAGAAGAACAATTTACTCAATACTAAGTACTCTGAAAATAGAAAGGCAACCGGGTTCTGGAAGAAAGCCGACTATTATGACGCCGAAAAACATTCGGAAGCTGAAGACTGCGTTCAGCAATAAGGATTGCATAAGTCAAACCGAAGCCGCACGAAAATTCGAATGCTCACAGCCATATATCTGCAAAACGTTAAACAGATTAAACATTAAAGCCAGAAAAAAGCAGCGTTGTCCAGGGTACACTGAAGAGCAGATAAGGCAAGTGAAATCGCAATGTCGGTGGATGTGCAAGAATTTGAGTGGAAAATCATTCATTTTGGATGATGAGAGCTACTTTTCACTCAGCGGTCCGCAAATGCCGGGCAACGATATTTATTACACAAACGATGTGTCTACAAAGCCTCCTGAGATAAAGTACAAATTTAAAAAAAAATTTTAGTCCAAAGTTATGCTCTACATAGCTGTTTCTGCTAAGGGTATTTCTGAGCCATTATTTAAACCAAATGGGCTAGCAATAAATCATGTGACGTACTTTAATCAATGTTTGGACAAAATTTTGATTCCTTTTATACATAAACATCATAAAAATGATGAAATCGTATTTTGGCCGGACAAAGCCTCTTCTCATTATGCAAATGCGACATTGGAGTTCTTGGTCGACAAAAACATCTACTTTGTTCCTAAAGAGAAGAATCCAACAAACTTACCACAATGCCGACCGATTGAGGATTTTTTTGGAGAAGTCAAAGCTTTAGTGTATAAAAATGGTTGGAAGGCCCAAAATGTGAAGCACCTGACACGTCGCATCCGGAAGTGCCTCAAGGAAGTTGATGTAATGGTGTACAACGTGCTTGCTCATGTATCCTGACTAAACTACGACGGGTTGCTGACAATGGCCCGTATTTTGAAGTTCATTAATTTTTTCCTTTTTAAAATAATATAATTGTACTACATGGAATAGCTTACTTTTGTGTTTATAGTATATTTTGAGTTACGCTGAAATAAAATTTGTGCAGATTTTTAGTTATAACCCGTTATATGTTGATATTGCTGTGTCAAAAAATTCCAAAATAAAGTCTAATATGTGTCCAATAACACCTGTGAATAACTAACTGAAAGCGAGGAAAAAAATCACAAAAAACCCTATTTTTTGAGCGGTTACAGTGGCGTAACCCCTTAAAATAGCAATTTTTAAGTCCCCAATAGAGTTGTATTTTCATTTTCCGCATGAACACGCCTGGCAAGTACTCCGCACATATTTTCAATCGGGATCAAGTCGTACGAACAAGTTGGTCGGTCCATAGTTTCACCAGAGCTATATTCTAGAAAACTGTTGTTTGCCGACTTTTATGAATGGCTGCGTTATCTTGCATAAAAATATATGGTTTTTATCTATTTTCTAATCAAAATAGAAGAAGGCTGCGATCCAACACTCCAGTATATTCTGGACTGCCCATTCTTGAGCTCGTGAAGCGGAAATCGACCGTTCAGACAGCTTTTGTTTTCGACCAGTACTTCGTCGTTTGGCTTAATTATGTGGATCGCGTAGAAATCCGGCAATAGCACATCGAAAACGACCGATTTCTTTCAAAATTTCGCTTACACTAAGCCCGGCAACGTTAAAATGAGTAATTTCGCCTTGTTCCTTTTCAGATAGTAATTTACCAACAGGAATTTTAGTTTAAATTAGTTGAATTAAATCCCGAAATCAACGCCTTAATAAAAAAAATCGATGAGCGCACTGTGAATTCTTTTAATTCAATGTGTCTTATAATTTTGTTACGATTGCAGCTACCCAAAATACTACTCATTTGTACAACACTACACTACGGTATATTAGACAGGAATTTCTAGGAATATTAAGTTGTGCCTAAATTAAAACTGATCCTTCACAAAATTATTCTGCGTTTTTGCTTTTCTAAACAAAATTACTGTTTAGATTTGGCGAAGCTGCAAAGTGAAATTTTCTGAGTATCTTATAATTATGTTACGCACTTTATATCTCGAATGAGATAATTAAAACTATTCGATGTACTTAACATATATATATATACATACATACATATTTGAGGGTTCTATATGTACATACTCCTTCTTCTAAACAAATGTAAATAAATGCAAACGTCCAGCGCTTTTTCCGTTACACTCTACATACATGCATACATACATACAGTTTGTGAACAGCTTATAAATGTAACATAAATTGCCATATTTTGGAATTTTTTTAAAATATAGATTAACCCAAACATGTTGAACTTTCAGAAAATACCCAAGTTGCCCCATGGAAATACATTTAACAACCTCAAAATGGCGGAAAAATGAAAATGGCGGAACATTTTTTCACAATCATTCATGAATTTTTTTTTTAAACGACGCACTATAGCAAAAAATGTTCAAGAACAATAAGTGTTTAGAATTTGACGGAGAATTCTGAATTTTTTTAAAAAGTTATTTTATGTAAACATTTTTTTATGTAAAAATAATACATTTAACAGAATAATTGTTAGCCAGAAATGCTTAGAATCAGTCTAAGAACATCTATGAATTTTTTCAGAATTTTTTGAGAAATTTTTGCAATTTGTTAAGAATTGACAATTTGCAATATTCCAAATGTTGATCAAAACTTTTTAAAAAATTCAGACGTATTCTCCGTAAAATTCTAAACACTTTTTGTTCTTGAACATTTTTCGCTATAGTGCGTCGTTTTCAAAAAAAAAAATCATAAATGATTGTGAAAAAATTTTCCGCCATTTTCATTTTCCCGCCATTTTGATGTTGATAAATGTATTCCCATGGGGCAACTTGGGTATTTTCTGAAAGTTCAACATGTTTGTGCACTTTTGTGCATATTTATACCCCAACCAAAAATCTCTTTCGGTACGAAATATTGATTTGAAAAAAAAAACTGGTCGAAATTTTTGCATTTTTTTCCGAAAACACCGCCATATTGGATTTCCTTGTGACCAAAATGAAAATCTAATGGCATAATCATGTAGAGCGGACCCGAAAACATATAGAATGACTATTTTCACTATCTGTAACGCCGATTTCATCGCTTGGTACAATCGCAAAGTTGTACAAAAATTTTAGACGTTTTGACCGCTAATGGGTTAATAGTAATGTCTATTTGATTCGCGAAAACAGTGTAAAAAATCAAAAAAGGAATGAAGCTATATTTCAAACTGTCAACAAATTCGTCTTCTTTCAAAACCAAGATTGCATTGAAAATTTGGCGCCGTACAGTTCCGAACAGTTTCATGAGATACATCAGTTTCGCATTCTATTTGTATATCCAAAGTAATTTCCCTTATTGAGATACGGGGGTTCTCACGAACTTTTCGGATGATTTTTCTTTCTTCTCTGTCAGGCAGTTTTCTGGGTCTTCCAGGAGATACTTTCAAATCAATTCGCCCTTCAATACGCGAATAAAATATACATTACTTTGATATTATATGAGAGTGAAATATTCAATTAATCGATATTTTTCTAATAATTTCAAAATATTGCAATTTCTGTTATATTATAAGCTTTTCAAAATAATAGTCTACCTCTTTTAAATTTGCAAACATTTACTTGACAAACTGTATGTAGGTACCAAATCGTTATTACCAATCGAAGACTAAGGAAGAAATTCTTATCCAAAAATTGTAGACGCAACGTTTGGGCAGGCAGATTCAAGCTGGCAGGCACAATATAAACAAAACCCAATTCGGACTTTCCCTTCATTGAAACAATTAATATGGGTTCAGCGCCCACAAGAATTTGCCTTTTATTGTGTAATATACAAATTAATGCATGTATTCGTATGTGCGGAAATGGAAATGTTCTTCATCTGTACCCTTATTTTGGTAGGCGGCGATGATTAGGGAATACCGATTAATGCGAATGCATATGTGCATTTGTTTATGTAAGGGTATGTCTGAGGAATAGAAATGTCCGATTGCGGTAAACTATTCCCATGTTTATACGTCGGTCCCAGTCGATTCGCATTGACTCGATACGCTTTCGAGCAAGGTGTTTATACATTGATTTCAGAAGCGAATTGACTGCAAACGGTTTGAAAAGTATGCTTTTATTTTTTCGTTTTTCCTATTTTTTTGACGTCTTATAAATGTTAGCTGTTGGGGGTCCTTGTTTGTTACTTGAAAATTCTCAAAAAATTGAGTGGACAAGACCATCAGCTGATTTTCGAGGCACTTTGAAAATGTTAAACCGTTTATACGCATTTTCGAAGCGACTTGAAAATTTAAAAACTCATTTGACAAGCGCTTTGACTCGATACGCTTAGAACGTTCAAAGCGGTTTGAAATCGTGTTTATACTACTGTATTGACTCAATGCGTATTGACTGAAAGCGACTTGAGCTGTCGTATAAACGGGGTATATCATTATTGCCTGGTCGGGAAATCATAATAACTATGTATTAAGTAAATAGCAGTAGAAGCATCCGAGAAAAACTAAATATACTACAAGTACAGAACTTAAATTAAAACTTTAAAACTTTTACTTGTACTTATTCGTTTGTGGTGTGAAATTGACTTAAAATTAAAAAAAAAATTTGAAAATGGATAGCAATGAAGTAAGTTCCTAAATTTTTATTTAATAATAGCATATTATTAATTCTATTTTATTTTTTTTTGAGTGAAGATTTAAGCTCCAGTAATGACAACGCATATAAAGCCATTAAAACCAAAATAATAAATGGTGAATACAAACTCTTCAACAAATGTGGAAAAAGTAAAGTGTGGGAAATATACGCAGCAGTTCGAAATGAAAACGGTGAAGAAATTGAGGTAGAGGTAGATGGTCAAACTAAAAAAGAATGTGTGTGTGTCGTAACAAAGTGGATAGTCGAAAATTGCCGCTCTTTTAAAATGATGGATGACTCGGGATTAAAAAAATTCGCGAAATTTCTTGTAAAAGTCGGTGCTGATTATGGCGAAAATGTGAACGTCGACAATTTGCTGCCTCATCCAACAACTGTATCAAGGAATATAGCGCAGCTTTATGACAAATATTTCATCGAAGTCAAAACTAAACTTGACTCAGGAACGGCTACGGAGTTAAGGCTTGTCCACGAAATAACTTTTACATTTTCTATTATTAATAGCTACTAAATAAAATATTGAACTAATGTTTGTGTGAGTATTTATTATCTCTTATAACTCAAAGTTTGTGATAATGTACAAATATTTTAAAGTTCAATTGGATTTCTTACAAATCTACGTATTTTTGCTTTCAATCCCCTCATCAAATGTTGCACACCAGATTTTCCAATTTTTTTGGCCATACTGTTCCACTTTTTTATAAAATCAATCTTTCCCTTAGCACGTTTTTTATATTTCAGTAAGTTTCGTTTCATTATTGCCCAAAATCGTTCGACTGGCCGAAGCTGTGGGCAATTTGGGGGATTGTGATTTTTCTCAACAACACGGATCTTATTCCTTTGGTACCACTCTTTGACAATTTCTGCATAGTGGACTGTTGCTAAGTCTGGCCAAAAAAAGGTGGAACAGCGTGCTCTCTGTACAATGGCAAAAGTCGTTTGTTGAGACATTCCTTCAAGTAAATTTTACTGTTAGGACTGCCAGTTGTAACAAAAGGACGAGTGTATTTGCCACAGCTGCATATGGCCTGCCAAACCATATACTTTTTACCATATTTGTCCATCCGTTTATACTTGAACCTTTTCATAACGCCACCCTTCAGGTATGCTGTGTAATATCCTCGACCTGGAAGCTGTTTGAAATCTTCTTTGACATACGTTTCGTCATCCATTAACACGCAGCCTTTAAAACGACACAGATCATTCGATAAGTTTTCGGGCTCGATTTCTGGCACGCTTTTCCACTTCGGAGTTACGATTTGGCACTTTTTGAACAACGAAAGATTTGAGCTCGTAGTGCCTTTTAATTTTCGCAATGTATGATTTCGAAACTTCGAATTTTCGTGCCAAATCTCGTAAAGATTGGTTTGGATTTTTTTCCAGAGAAACTTTCACCTTACGAGCTATATCTTTATAGACGAAACCTGTTTTTCGTCCGGCTCCGACGATACGGAATGTGGACAGGTCCTTCTTGTATTTAATTACCTCATTTCTAGCTGTTGCCCTGGAAACTTTGGCTAGTCTTCCCAACAATGCGTACGAAGCCGTTGGATTTTCGAAAAAGTGGGCAGTTATTTTTTGGGCAGTTATTTTTTCGAATTTTCTCTTCTTTAGATACCATTTTGATTGAATCACTTTGAATTTCAAAATACAATTGACCACTAATAGCTGAAATTTGACAGATTCTGAAAAGCGAATTTTTTTTTTTTAATTTCGGTGCTTACTATACTTTTTTTCGTTTTGCATTGTAAAAGTTATTTCGTGGACAAGCCTTACAACCGATTATGGACGGACAGCTACTTGAAAATGTCGTATCTTGCCGTCACGATTCACTACGTGCAGCATGGGAAATTAGATTGCAGACTTCTTAGATATAAGTCGATGGATGGTGAAAAATCAACCGGTGAGAAAAAAACCTTTATTAGGCAATATACTCTTATTACTGCTACTTTAATCGATTTTTATATTAAAATATCAACATTTTTGTGTACTAATATATGTATATTAATTTTTTTTTCCAGGCGAAAACATTAAATTAAAAGTTTTGAAAACTCTACAAGATTTTGATTGTGATTTCATTTCTGCTTTTCGTATGTGCAACCACATATATTGCATTAATCATTTGTTGAATAATGCTGTAGAAAAATCTATAAAGGAAACACTAGAAATCGCTGAATTAAGTAATACACTATGATCAATAAGTACCGGGACTGTGTATTTTAACTTTTCCGCCGTTGCCCGATGCAGGTAGGTTTTTTAGGTCGGTAGGACCTTAACTGACATCTGTGTCAAATTTTGAGCGGGATTGCATCATTACTTTTTGTTTGGCAGCTGTTAGCATTTTACAACTTTTTTTGGTTTTGGCTCGCCTTCAGCAGCCATTCGGATGATTGCTGGCTAGTTGTCACGTCGAATTCATAGACCCATGTCTCATCACCAGTAATTATACGTTTCATGAACGTTGGGTCCTTCTTAGCTTCGGAAATCATGTCTTCAGCCACTTGCTTTCGATGATCTTTTTGGACGAAATTCAAGTCTTGAGGAGCAAGCCGTGCGGCGACGCGTTTCATGCGCAAAATATCGACAACAATGTGTTGTGCGCTTCCATAAGAGATGTTAAGATCGTTAGAAATCTCTCTGAGGCTCACATGACGATTTTCAAGCACGATTTTCTTCACAATTTCAACATTTTCGTCGGTATTCGATGTTGAAGGACGTCCAGAACGAGGAAAGTCTTCGACCACTTTACGACCACTTTTGAACATTTTATACCACTCGAACGCTCTGGTTCTTGATAGAGCAGACTCCCCAAATGCTTTCTGCAACATTTTAAGCGCATTGGCACAAGAAATTTCGTTCCTAAGACAAAATTTCAAACAAATACGTTGATCAACAAAATTATCCATTGTAAAATGCGACGAAGTACAACAAGTTGACTGACGCTAACAGCTGCCAAACAAAAACTAATTATGCAGTCCCGCTCAAAATTTGACACAGATGTCAGTTAAGGTCCTACCGACCTAAAAAAAATTTTTTACCTGCATCGGGCAACGGCGGAAAATTTAAAATACACAATCCCGGTACTTATTGATCATAGTGTACATGTACAAAACTTGTAAAATATTTAAAAAAATCCGGTATTAATTCAAAACTGCACTCATCTTTAAAGAGTTTTTGTCCAACTCGCTGGAATACCAATTTTTATTTACTAAGTTCAGTAGAACAGAATACCTGCATCGGGCAACGGCGGAAAATTTAAAATACACAGTCCCGGTACTTATTGATCATAGTGTACATGTACAAAACTTGTAAAATATTTAAAAAATCCGGTATTAATTCAAAGCTGCACTCTTCTTTAAAGAGTTTTTGTCCAACTCGCTGGAATACCAATTTTTATTTACTAAGTTCAGTAGAACAGAATTGGGCCGAAATAACATATATACAAGCCAAAAAATGAAATGCAGAAAATTGATGTCAATTTAAATTATATCCATGCTGTTGTTAAACTTTTGAATTCATTTGAAGAAACATCCAAAAAGTTGGAGGGTGAAAATTATGCAACTTTGCATTGGGTATATATTCATATTCATAGATTAAATAAAATTTGTGATGTTAATCAAGAAGACCATGACGTCATAAAAAGTTTTAAAGAAAAATTACACTTCTATTTAATAGATTGATGTAACCAACACAAGGCTGTCTTGTGGAGGCCCTATGCTCCCGAGAGGAGTGAAGAAAGAACAAAAAAAATTTAATAGAATTAGTGCTTAAAAATGTTACTATTTACCATAAGATTGCCCTATTTCTTTTCCCACCAACTAATAAGTTAAAACAATTTACCGAGGAAGAAAAAACTGTTGTTATAGCTGAATGTAAGAAGTTAATGAGAAGTTATATCGAAAATATTAGTGAAGAAGATGGTGACATTCCTTCAACATCCAAAATGTCAATACTTAATTCAGAGCTTCTTACTGACTTCCTACAAGAGTCGGCTGCATTAAGCTCCGATGATAAAATCGATCATGAAATCCGCTTATATGAAAATACAAATGTAGGATTTCATGATGACTTTAACATCTTGCAGTGGTGAAATTCACATAACGCTGAATTTCCACTTCTATATCAAGTGAGCTTCAGACTATTAGCCACTCCAGCAAGTAGTGCAGCTTCTGAAAGAATTTTTTCAATGGCAAGAAATTTAATTTCAGGAAAAAGGTCTTTAATTAAAACGAACTGTGCCACAGTCAACCAAATAATGTTTTTAAATTTTAATATTGCCAAAACTAATATTCATTGTGAATTGGATGCAGTAGTTGATTAATTTTATAAGTACGAGGGCGGGTCAATAAGTCCGTGACTTTTTGAATTTCCCGCCTCTTAATTGAAATGGCAACACTGCTCCCGTCAACAGTCTGTCAGTTGACTCTTGTCAAAAATTGAACAAGCTGCCACATTTAGTTTGTTTTTGACAGCCGTTAATATCAGACTACCGCGTTGACTGAGAAGAAAATGGAAAAAGTGAATTTCGTGTGCTCATGTGCAGTTTCCATGGCAAAAATGCATGAATTGGGCTACGAATTGCTGCTCACCCGATCTAGCCCCAAGTGACTATTTCTTGTTCCAAAACTTGAAGAAATGGCTCGGCGGAAAGAGATTTGCTTAATGAGCAAACGAAATTCACTTTTTTCCATTTTCTTCTCAGTCAACGCGGTAGTCTGATATTAACGGCTGTCAAAAACAAACTAAATGTCGCAGCTTGTTCAATTTTTGACAAGAGTCCACTGACCTGTTGACGGGAGCAGTGTTGCCATTTCAATTAAGAGGCGGGAAATTCAAAAAGTCACTGACTTATTGACCCGCCCTCGTATGTAAGTTTGGAATTTTAATATTTTGTTTGCTTATTGCTGTTTTACTTTTTGGTTTATTATATGTTTTAAGTATATACTGTGCTTTATTATGTAAGGAATTAGATATAATTTATTTAAGTTTAATTTTTTTTGTTAGACTATTGAAATATTTCGAATTGAAATATTATATAAATATTGAAATATTTCGAATAAAAACCATGTTATGAATTGAATTCTGCTAATACCATTATTTTTTTACTTTTACCATCGTAGGGTAACATTATGAGTTGACTTTGAAGAATCGAAACATTGTAAAAAAAGTTAGAAAAGTAACCGAAACCACCTTTCCCTTCCCACATTAACAACATTCATTGAATTTAGCTTCCACGCGTAATCGCTCCACAAATGTTAATTATTCATTTCATATAAATAAATTCATATAAAATAACTAATGAAAAAATAAATTAAAAATAATAAATAAATATTTTAATTTTAATTTATATATATTTAAAAATATGTTATAAAAAATATTAAAAAATTAATAATACAACTATATTTGAAGATTTTAAATTAATTTACTGCAAAAACATAGCAAAAACATTCTCCAGCCCAACTACAACGCCATTAGCAGCATCAATATCTGGTCTGCCGTTAACCTTGAAGCTGCAAAAA
The DNA here is from genome assembly GCA_963971225.1 of Melieria omissa. Taxonomy (NCBI): domain Eukaryota; kingdom Metazoa; phylum Arthropoda; class Insecta; order Diptera; family Ulidiidae; genus Melieria; species Melieria omissa. The sequence continues at coordinate 47,106,363 of OZ020269.1, read as the reverse complement.
TACTCGAGCTTCCGTAGGATGGTACCTCATACTCGCGGAAGTTTTGCTATTATGTTCCTATTTTTACATGTTCCGATTTTTTCATGTTCCGATTTTTCGGCTACCGCTTTCTCGCGGCTTCCTTCTCGATGTTATCCGAAATTTCGTGTTTCTCTTCTCTTCTCTACGCGTGAGCGAGCGAGCGAGTAAGAGCAGTATACAAACTCGACGGCGATCGAGTAAGTGAAGCATACGTATCCGACACCAAACTTCTCATGTGCAGTAAAAAGTTATCCGATGCAGCTCTCTAATAGCTACCAAGAAGCGTGTTTTGAATGAAATTTGGGATTGTTGCACATCAAGTGGTTCCAACTCGGCGCTGAGTGCAGCAGATTTATTGGCAGTCTGTAATTTTTCCGGAATAACTCCTCCGTCACAGCAAACGGATCACATTTTTCACGGAGCTGCCTTAAGCGTCGTCGCTTCTCTAAAATGCGACGCCGCGTGGAGCTCCTCATTACCAACACGCTTAAGAACAATTCTCACATTGTATATCGTTTCGTTCCACAAAACACAACACAACGCACGTACTTTTTTCAAGCTGAAAGACGACACATCTTTCAAACCGTCTTTCATGTTACGGAAAAAAGCTTTCAAGATAGTTACTAAAATAGCAAATAGTGTTTCGAAAAAATGTTATGCTTTGAAAGATTGAGGCGGGTTGAAAGATAGTTACCAGAATAGCCCTGTTCATTTTTGCTATTAATTGTGCAAATATTAACATTGCAGTGGTGTCTGGATATAGAGCCCTTCCCGCGTTTTTATCGTATGAGCCAAAAACCAAATTTTACAGGAGACGTTTTTTTTTTTGGTTTTCTCTGCATTGGCACAACAAAGCTGCATGATTTTTGGCATACACACTTTATTTAGGATTACACACTTGGAATAGGTTATTTTAGTAACTTCAGCAAAGCGCAACGGTGTTATTTTGGACATACGATAATTTGTGCGGGCACTATTATGAGCGATTCAAATATTGCAGTGGCACATACGATAAACTCGTTTCTAAGTAAAAAAAATAATGTTGTCCTTGGTATAATGTATTTTCATTTATTAAATACAAAATAATGTTACTTTCAGATTGACATAGTGTAACTCATAGTGATATAGTGTAGTTTTATATAAAAAATAAAAAAAATTTCAGAAAAAATGAAATACAGTGGACGTCCAATATAAAGAATCTTATCGAAATTTAGAATCGATCGAAATTTTTTTTTGTTTTAAACCATCCTTCTTGAATAAATCTCACATATTCAGTTTTTAACCTTCTGCCTGTCCCTTGGGGTCTATTTGACCCCAGGCGGAATTAAAAAAAAACGGTTGAGCGGCTTTGTGTACTCGTGTACTTGTGTTATTTAGTGTTAATCGCGCTTACAACCCAATAAAAAGTCAAGAAAAACACTATTCGAGGCTTTCCTCTTTTCTTTTGTAATTTATGTGTAAGATTTTTTCATGTTTTGTCAGTATCCCCAAAGGACAGCGAAAGCAATTTTGAGCAAAGGACAGACAGAAAGTAAAAAAATATCATGTTTTATTCCAATATTTTCAAAATACAAAATGGCTAATGTGAAAAGTCTTCGATGCGGACTGCTTCTTTACCGTAAGTAAACTTTTCTGTCTGGACATTTTTCTTGATTGGTTATTGAAATTTTAATTTTTAAAAGAAAAACGCCGACCGAAGGCAAAACAAATCCTGTGAAAATGATCAGCAATGCATACAAACAGAATTTGAAAATATTGGTAACTTGACGTAAATTTGAAAGTTTTAACGTAACAAAAACAAAAACCATTGAGGTACTGTTCACTTGACAAAACCAAACATTCATTGTTTTTGTAAAGAATGTGAATGCTCAAACAAAAACAATTGGAAGGGTGAAAAACAGCATAAATATTCGTTATATCGAATAGCAAATTTCACTTTTGTTCTTAATATAGAACCAGCAATGGAGAAAATTTGGCCGTACGTTAAATCCATAATTCGTTAAATGGAAAGTTCGTTATACTGGACGTCCACTGTACTGTATTCGTCATATGTTTTGACTAGCACATCTTTTATCATTCCATCAAATTTTAAATCTAAATATTCGTGAGCCAACTCCGCCGTCCGCCTGATTTTCAACTCTTTTTGGCAAATTCTTATTTCTCCTTCCCCGCTTTCCTACACAAATTTCTGGTTCTTCATTACAACTTGTATCGCTGTCACTATAAGGGACCAGCGTTGATAATGCCTTGCGGTTTGGGCACTGAAACAGAACATTTTTTTTAGAACTTTTATTTATTTTTTTTCTTTACTTTTTTTGTTATCAAAGCATTAACTTAATTATCAGGTGTACAACTTTGCTTCCGCCGTTTTTTCCAAAATTAAAAGCTTTATTGCGAAAAAGTGCTTACAGATGTATTATTCAAAGTATTGTCCGTCGCTAGCGACAACTTTCTCCCATCTTTCCGGCAATTTTCGGATCCCGGCTCGAAAAAAGGAGTCCTCTTTTGACGCTATCCTTGAAGCAATCCATTTTTCCAATTCTTCGAAGGATTGAAAATGTTGATCTGCCAGGCCGTGTGCCATCGAACGGAATAGGTGGAAGTCAGAAGGGGCGACATCTGGGGAATACGGCGGGTGGGGCAAGACTTCCCATTTCAGCGTTTCCAGGTACTTTTTGACCACTTTTGCGACGTGAGGCCGAGCATTGTCGTGTTGGAGGATGACTTTGTCATGTCGCTCTTGATATTGTGACCGCTGTTGAAACCACTCCCGACACGTTCTTTCACTCAGAGCACCATCACCGTAAGTTTCTGAGAGCATTCGATGCGCTTCAGCTGCATTTTTTTTCGAACTGTAACAGAAAAGTAAAACTTCCCGCAAATGGCGAGAATTGGGCACATAAACGGACATTTTCGAGCGTGAATAATAAGAAAACAAGAACAACTGTCACTGAAACGGCGATGACAATTCGTTAGGCACTGTCCACACTCACTTTAAAGGCATTACCATCTATGTATTTCAACCAGCCTCAGCCGGTACAGCCACCTATCGGAAAACGGCGGAAGCAAAGTTGTACACCTGATATTATTTTTTAATTTATCATCAAATTACTGCACCTCAATTTACTCAATACGTAACTACGAACAACTGCACGCCTATTTTTTATAACACGCACGTCACACTGCAAAGAATTAAGAAAAAAACCTTTTCCTGCAAATAGGCCATATTCACTTTTCACTATTAAAATATTTTCAATTTTACACTTTTGCAATAAAGTTAAAAATTTACTTTTTGTAACTAGAGCAATTTTATCGTATCGCATAGCTAGTCGCGGGCACAAAAAATGAAGGAAAAATGTGAAGTGGACATACGATAAAATTGTTTTTTCTCTAACTTCATAACGGTTCATCGTAGAGAAGTGAGCTTTTAGGGACTGATGGCTAAATTATAGTGCTATCATTTTCGGTAAAAAAAAAATTTCGATAAAAATGGCTCATACGATAAAATCGCGGGAAGGGCTCGATATAGTGAACTAATTAGTGCAAGGCCTGTTCACAGTATTGAGGTTGTTCACTTTTATCAGGGTTAACTTTTTTGTTCAAAAACTCGTTTTATTTGCTCAAAATACACTTTTTGTTTTTTGCTTGAAAATGTTGTTCCATATTTAGAGGCTCGATGTCAAAATTTGGGTGTTCACTATGTCGGGTATTCACTACACCCAGACACGACTGTAATTTCATCTTAGGTTTTAAAACCAAAGGGGATAATTTATTTTATCTACTTAGTAGGGACATAAATACTGTTATACACGTTTTATGCTATAAAATTAAAAGTACTGAATGTTTTTGGGTTAATTTTTGTTTACATATTTATTGATATATATTGATATATTGATAACACGACTTAAGTCGGACTGGCGAATCATCAATAGCCACACGCACCTCGTCCATCGGAAAATTGGCCACAGCAGGAATCAAAACTGTCTTAAGGGGAGGTTCTCCTCTTTTTTTTCAAAAAATCAATTTTTTTTTTTGATGAAATGAAAGGTATGAATGTCGAGAATATGTGTGCAAAAGGATTTTTCGATCCGCAGCATATTTATCGCATAGGAGCGTCTCTGATGCGTCGAACTTTCGCGCGCGGAGGAACGCTCTGGTGCTATTTTACTGCGCGGCCAAAGACTTTAAACGCGTTTATCTCAAAACCATTTTTTTCATCCTAACGTCAAGCGTAACTCATGATCTACTTATCCGAGTTACTTCATCTATAGCATTTCTTAAAGGGTATGATTTTTTATATGACTTATACCTAAAACAAATATAAACAAATGTGTAATAATAGTCTTTTAACAAAAGAAAAGTCGAAAAAAAGATGGTAAAAATTGAACTTTTTCTATGATTATGCATAAATTAGATGATTTTTTATACAAATTATTCAAAAATAGGTATAAGTCATAGGGAATTTAATATTCTTTACTATAAAAAAAAAATTTTTGATTTCAGTTCACTACAAGTGGCTACAGCCTTGACGTTTCCGAACAATGTCTCGCTTGCAGAGGTTGACAAGACCCGCCATTTTTGGGCCGCCATATTGGATTTTGTAAAAAAAAAATTTTTTCTTGTATTTTAGAAAGATGGCTTAATAAATCATCAAAACCGTCTATTCGTGAGTCGTTTCATTATCCGACAGTAAATGAAAGAATTTCGCTTTATTTTCGGCCGAAAAGAGGAGAACCTCCCCTTAAGAGAATCAATGTTGGGGTAACTTTAGTGGCAAACCATGTCCTCTAAAGCTGTCCACAATTTGTAATCGAGCGGGTTCAAATCAGGACTGCCAGAAGGCCATTCTTCAGAGGAAACAAATGCTGATAAATTGTTTTGCAGCCAGGTTTGTGTCATTTTAGCTTTATGGGCCGGCGCAGAATCTTGCTGGCAAGTCCACGGCTGGTTTTGGAACAAAGAATGGTTAAGTGGTTTTACAACAGCTTTCAAAACGGGTTCTTAGTAAACTGTGGCAGATGTTTTAACCCCTTCTTTGCAGAAATGCAAGTCATCGACCTCATCGTAAGAGACACCCCACCAAACCATGACTGAAGCTGGGTGACGACCCTTTTCGACCCATGGAATCAGTTCAGATGCTTCCTTAGTTGACCGTGCATACACCCTATCATGTTGCTTCTTAAATTTTTCCTGTACGGTAAAAATTGTTTCATCGGTAAACAAGATTTTTCTGTACAAGTTCTCAGCGTGCTTCACCAAAAGACGTTTTCATTTTTCCATTCTTTTTTTTTCAACGCTGCAGCCAACAAATGTCCGGTACAGCGTTTGAAAGCCCCAAGTCCCAAGCCTTTTAATTATCCGAGTTATGGACTTTTGTGAGATATTCATCTCCCGGGCCATGATTTTCTGTTTTCGGAGCGGATTTCGCTGAATTTTTGATTTGACAGCTTTAACGTCTTGTGGTGTTCGAACTGTGCGCGGACGGCCCGCCCGTTGGCGGTCTTTAACATCTCTAGTTTCTTCAAACAGTTTTATGCACCAGTAGATGAACATGCGACTAATCCCGAGCGGCGGAGCGTTTTGAAAATATCACCTTTTTTCATTTCACACTTAAATAGCGCTATAACAACGATACGGTTCTCGTTATCTGACCACTCCATGGTGAAAGCTAGAACAATTTAGAATTCCCGGTTTAGACTAACGCTTTACAGGTTATGTTTCATAAACCATGTGGAAATAACGGGGTATGTTCAATTCAACTATTACAATGGGTGTGTTCAATGTTGTAACAATACTTATGTCCCTACTAAGTATAAAAAAATTCGAAAATTTATGATTTTTGAAAATGGTCGAAATGGACGGAAAGCTTGTGAAAGCTTGAAACAACAGGGGGGAAAAAATGTTTTTTCAAAGATTTCTTAAAAAAGCTTCTTAAAATTTTTTTTTAACTTCAGTTTCGTGTTTAGCGGCCCAAAGTTAGTCTAGAAAACACTTTTGTTTTTAGGTGCCTTTTTGTGTCGAGTAATGTTATTGCTGATTGAATATATATGCCACGGTTATATTATTAAATTTCTGTACTAAAAGATATTTCGGGGGTCCACAGGGTCTCGATAGTCCAGAGGGTAGCGCGCTGGTTTCTCCTACCAGAGACTCTAGGTTCGTTTCTTAGCTCGGGCTGGTGAAACACTCGTCTACTTCTATCCACATGAAGCAGATGAGAATTGAAAGAATCCCAAAAGAGCGCTTTTGGCAGGCAATGGCAAAAACCTCCAAGTGTGAAAGGAAATTGCCAAAAAGCCGCCGCACAGTGCTCTGTTAGTGGGCAAAAATTAAAATTAAAAATTACCTTACTCCCCTCAAGGTGGTGGGCTCAGGGAAGTTTCGTATCGTGTCGCCTTTGTTGGGGCACGTCCTTATCCTTCCTTGTGAGACCAGGAGGTATTCGACCTCCGTTCTAAAGAAAGTCGACTTTTCCGCTGGGATCCTCATATTGGCCTCAAATACACTTCTTAGAGTTGTTTTTACGTCTCTTAAATGTTGTTGTTTATTTTACGAAAATATGATAACATCGTCCATGTAGACGAAGCAAATGTTGCCTAAGTGCTCTCTCAGGTTACACAGTGCAACACTGAAAAAAGGGACAAGGTCAAACCCATCTCATTCGATACAGGACCTCAGTAGATAATAAAGTGCCAAGGGATGTTTCCCGGAATGTTCGAGTTTTTTTTTTTAAATTGACTCTCTTGACTCAAATGTATAATAATAATAATGAATGAATGAAATGTAATAATGAAATGAAGTCGATGACACAATATCCTTTTTGGAAAAATGTTATGAAAGTTTTTCGTTTAGTTTACGAAAATCGATAACCAATCGCTGTTTTGCGCGACCTGCTTCGTCCACTCCTTTTTTCCTAACTAGCCATATGGGATTATTATAGGGAAACCTGGACGGTCGGATGATGCCATTTGCCAATAAGTCTTGGATTTTTCATTTACGCTACTAATTATTTTAAATAATCTAATCTACTACTTATCGCTACTAATCGCAACTAATCATCCTTAAATCCTTTGGGACCGACTTCGTTTGTTGTTGCAAATGGGATATGTCTCGACTGTCAATAAAAAGGATGACCTGCCGGAGTCATGGGATTTTATATTTGTTTTTAAATCTATAGTCGCATGCACATTATTTAACAGGCCTAGCCCAATTATGCCATCAAATGATGTTAGATCTGGTAATATGAAAAAGTACGATACTATCCCAAAGATTTTCAATTTGCACTTATGTTTGATAGAAATTACCCCATGTATCGATTTGAACCAAAACGTATTCTGAATGAGGTGTATTCCCCTCAGAGCTAGTAACGGTTTTATGTAACTCCTCGAAGCTCCGGTGTCAACGAAGAATTTTATTTCCTTCCCTCCCACTGATCTCGAAATCCATGGCAGGAGGGATCTTCTCCTAAAAAATTAAGTTGATCACTTTTAATGTCATTAATCGCCTGTTCCGCCTCTTTGCCTTAGCTCTCTGATTATATGGTTACGGTGCCGCGGCGTTTTTTTTTGTTATTACCATTTTCGCCTGATCTGGCTGCGAAGTTAGCCGGTCTCGAAACGAAAAGCCGACGATGCGGCCACCTACTCCGACGAGGAAAAGCCTCGTCGGAGTAGGTGGCCGCACGAACCAGATGATGAGCTCGCTTACACAAGCCTCGGATGGTATGGACGTCGGAAAGACTACCGCCATTGACCAGCAATCTGCTGAAATTTCACCTAGCGGTTGGAGAGGCCGACCGACTAGAAGCAGGGTGTATTGCTGTCTTGGTTGAGACAGCGAAGGTGGTCAAAGCTGATGGCTGCAGCAGAATCGATACGGCGCAACCCGCGACGAATAGGACGAAGTTCAGTCCGTTCTTTGCTAAAGCTGCTGCAGCGAGCCGGACTAATTCCCGGCTGTCCAACTAAACTTGGAGGAGCTGAGGGCGATAGAGGGGGCTATCAAAGAAGAGCTGCGTAAGCTGCCTGTTGATGGCCCTCAAATTCGGTTCCAAGGATGCTTCTTCAAGCCAGGGTTGATAATTTTGAACTGCCCCGACGAAGCATCGAGGAACTGGCTGAGGGAGATAATATCAAAACCCCAGCTGGCGTAGAAGAAGGTGATACTGGTGGAGGGTAGTGAAATTCCCAAGCCCAGCGTAGCCACTGCGTTCTTCCCAGCCTACTCTTTTCCGGCCGCAGAACCTTTCACTACCAACAGGTAACTGGAAGGTACTGAACAGATCTATCGCGGCGCAGGGAACAACGCTAGCACTGACCATCGATGATCCCTCGACTGCGCAACTCTCTGCGCTGAAGGACCTTCCCTTCTTTGAGTTGGGAAGGGTTCAGTTCAGGGTTAAACGTGATCAGGGGACCAAGTCATCGGTGACCAGGAGGGGCGGCACGGAAAAGAAGACGTCAAACGTTAGGGTGGATAAAGAAAGACCATCCACCAGCGCACAAGCACTGGCCAGGGTAAGCGGGGACCGACCGCAGTCTGGCGGACGGACGCACACCGTCACTCGGACCGACAAAACAGCCGAACAGACCAGTGAGAGGACGCCAGGACAGGCATTGGTGGGGCCCGCAAAGCCAACCTCAGCTAAGCCCGTCCGACAGACTAGGTTTACTGGAGTGGCAAATCCGTCCAGACGACTGGGCCTGTTGGATAAGTCTGCAAATACTCCGGGCAGTATTGAACCGGTGCAGACGAGGGGTAGAGGAGGTAAGCGTGCGGGATCTCACACGAAAGGACCGCACGCTTCCCTTCGTGTGCGTGGGAATCTCCCTCCGTTTGAATGCAGATTGTCCAAATCAATCTCCATAGGGCGGTGGTAGCTTCGGCTGTCTTAACTAGGGCTCTGAACACCTTGGGTCCTAGTATAGCCCTGGTGAAGGAACCATAGACCAGCACCTATGGACAGATTCGCGGGCTATCCCAGGTAGGTAAGGTACTATGTCGCCAATGAGACATGAGAGAAAGAGCCTGCGTCATATTCAATAATGTTTCCTTTTTCCCGTTAACAGATTACGTAACACCTGATCTCGGCGCGGGAAAAATCGTCTGGAATTCCTGAGAGGTGATCATAGCGTCCGCGTACTTCCCTGGGGATGACGAAGACTGCCCTCCAAGACTAGCAGATCAGTTAGTTGCCTATGCTAGGGGCATATATGTAATAATTAATAACACTGCACAACAGCATGTCTGTTGCATGCAGTTTTTTACATGAATCTGAATCGTCTCTAGTTTTTGCAAAAAATGGGCGTGTCACTTTTTCGAATTTTCCTCGGCTTTTTTCTCGTTTTCGACTGTTATTTCTTAACCAATAATCCTATCGACATTATTTTTATATCGTTGCACTAACAACATTTCACGCCATCTTTCCTGACATTAATCAATTTTATGCGTTCTAAATGGGCGTGATAATAAGGTTTCAAAGTAAGAAAATATTGAATTTCAAGGCTTTTTTTCTGATGGCGAAAATTGTACAGATGTTTCATAAATCAAGTTTCGAAGTATATGAATATCTTAAGAAGAAACATCAAGCAATACAACACAGCCAAATTATTTATCGGAATACACATTCGCGTCGAAATAATAACAAAACTTTACCATAGCGATTTACATCTCTTTTCATACTTTTTCCTTAAAAAATTAGGAGCCTCAAAATATGCTCTTTTTTATGTTCCATTTATAGTTTGGAATACAAGCAAAAACAAAAATATTTTGAATTTTTCGAAACAAAAAAAAATTAAAAACTTTGCATATTTTCAGGCCCCTAATTTTTTAAGGAAAAAGTATGAAAAGTGATGAAAATCGCGATGGTACATTTTTCCTGTTATTTCGATGCGAATGTGTATTCCGCCAAATAATGTAGCTGTGTTGTATTGCTTGATGTGTCGACTTTCGTTATACACCTAACTCGTTAATTGTTTTACAAAAAATGTGTATGTTTTTGACCATCAAAGAAAACGCCTTAAAATTACATTTTTTCCAACTTTGAGGTCCAATTACCGCGGCATTTTAACATTTATGAAAATAAGTTGCATCGGAAAAGAAGCCGTGTGGTGTTGTTAATGCGATAAGGTGAAAATCATGTGAATCGGTTTTTTGGTTTAGAAACTACGATCGAAAATATGGAAAAAGTAGAGGAAAAACTGAAAAAATGACAGGGTACCTATATCTCACAAACTAGAGCTGCTAGAAAAAATCGGAGGGTAGATTCGGAATCAGCGCACCCAAATTAGTAAGAAACAGTAGAAAAACTCCATGCAACAGAAAAAAAGTGTTTTTTTGTTGCGCTGTGTAATTAATAATAATAATTGATTGGCACGACAGCCCGCTTACGCGAGACTAAGGCCTAGCTTCCCGCAACCACCCGTGTTGTGTGTGTGAATTTTGTACGCGGGTGGAAGGGACCTACAGTTTTATGCCGGTTCCGAACGGCAGGTTGGGTGCTTTTTCATAGGCAATTTTTACTCTCAGAGGTTTGCCATTTCCAGCTGAGAGGACAGCCACCGAAAGAGAAAACGAGTTTCCCGTTATTTTTTTTAGGTGTTACTACATGCAGATTCGATCTTGCGTCGCTCTGCATGCGACTCGGTGGACCGCGCACTAACCAACTGAGCCACGGCGGCTGTCCACGGGGCATATATGTAGAACTGCTATATTGGCAGTAAGCTCAGGGTACATTCGCTAACATCACAGTACAGCTATAGTGAAATATGAGCAAGAAAGCGTATAACCGAACGTACCTTGACAAATGTCAAAAATGTCAAAAAGTCAGGTGCGTTCCGGCGGGAACAAAATTGACTGGAAAAAAACAAAAATGTGTGGCAATTAACTGAAAAGCCTACCTTTTTCTTCAACCGCCCTGGAGCAGTTTGGCAGTTGTTCATGTGTGCTCATGTATATAGAATAGAACTATATAGTATAGAACTACATTCACAAAACTTCGTGTTTTTTGTCTCACCGCTCGTCTCCCTTTGATTTCTGATTGAAAACTTAATGTGAAGATAGGTTGCTGCCAATATAGAAGTACTACATATATGGCTAGGGGCAACAATATGGAGCTGGTACTTAGCTGTGATGCGAACGCCTATTACACCATGTGGGGCAGCTCCGACGTAAACGCTAGAGGTTAGTCACTTTTCAACTTTGTACTCGTTTTAGACTTAAATATATGAAACGTTGGTGACAGTCCTACGTTTATAACTAGGGTCAGAGAGGAAGTCTTGGATATGACCTTGACAACCTCAATGACAATGAACCTAGCCCGTAGTTGCCGGGTATCCGATGAGCCGTCATGCTCAGATCACAGGTAGATCAAGTTCACATTAGGGAATCGGGCGCTTCAAAAAGTGTCATTTAGACGAAAAAGGCATACCGACTGGGGCAGTTACTGCAGGCAGTTGGAACAGCTTATTCCTTCTCGAATAGAGAATAGGATACACACCATAGACAGATTGGAAAGAGCTCGACAACGCTCAAGGGATCCATCCTCAATGCCTATGAAGAAAACTGTCCCCTAAAGACTAAGACCTTTAAGAGCCAGACGCCATGGTGGAACGGTCACCTTAGCAAGCTAAGAAAGAACGTAAGAAAACTGTTCAACAGGGCTAAGCGCAATAATGACTGGCAGACCTACTCCCAGACCCTCACTAAATACAATTAAGAGATCAGAAAGGCCAAGACAGAATCTTTAAGGTGGTTTAGTGAAGACATATCGGATATGTCCTCCAGCTGCAGGATACAAAAGTCCAAGTCCTGTCCAATCGGAACTCTGGTGGATGTAGACGGATCCTCCACAAGAAGTGAGATGGAATCGCTTGCCCTACTCACTAATACACACTTCCCGGGATCGGACATATTGACAGCCGATCTTCTGATTAACAGTACGGGACATCAATGTCGAATTTTTAACGTGAGTGCCGCCACAGTGTGGCTTAACCCCAAAAGCACAGCGTATCAAAACTAAGCGTTGATAAGCGCCCTGAGAGAATAGCTCCCGGTACCAATTGGGTTAATGTAAATGACCTAACAAGGCCAAATGCACACCCTAACTCTCCAACTTCGGATGGCTCAGTAGCTGTCACTTGTGTTGGTGGCGTCTGCTGAACCGCCCTAGGAAAGAACACGGCTAAGAGAAAGTTCACACTGTCCCTCAATGTTGATGTCATAGTGTCACCAACACGAAGGGCGCTCACATCCACCTGCTTCTTCACAGAGCGGCAGATCCGATAGACATGACCCCATGGTTCATCTCTATGGTCTACCACAAACTCCCGTCAGTTATCCTCCTTCACGCGAACAAGCATACTTTTGTACTCGCTCATACACCTATTGAAATCAGACCTGCGCTGGGCCGAGTGCTCAGAATTGGCCGCCCGGGCGCGCTGAAACTTACGTCTCAGACGCCTGACCGACCGCCTCTTTGCACTCAGCTCACTCGTCCACCACTTCTCACCCGCCTCTGATTCACTCTTTCCCATTTTTGAAACATACTGTAATTCACACGCCAGACACACTCGTTAAGACGAGCGACCTGGTCGTCCACATCCATGCATTCAAACACACTAAGTGGCACTTCCGAAACCATAAGTTTCACACCACAGGTGCGCCATCGCCTTTCACGCACACCCGCTTTTTCATTCACACTGTGGGCAGGCACAGTAATCACAATTTCAATCAACTTCTGATCGCTTATGCCCCACCCAGCACGGACACGCCAGCTGTAATCAAACATTCTGCTCGCTGCCCCACTCACAAGCGTTTCGTCAATATCACTCACCCCTCTAGGCCCGTCAAACGTGTACCATTCACTTGGTTCGTTGTGAACAACAATGTCTCGCGGAATCAACCATTCACTCATTGCCTCACCCCTACTGTGGCTCTGGTAGCCGGTAGAATGCCGCGATACCTTGCTGAACCACAGCGGAGATGTGGCATTTGCATCCACACCTACCAAGACAGGTGTGCCGCCTGCCAGACGGAACACCGTGTCGAGATAGTCCAAGTAGCGCTCTAGAGGCTCACCATACTTGCAGTAGACACTGCCCACAATCACTTTGCCAAAGTGACCTTGCACACTAACACAAACACCATATTCAGTCGCACACACAACCATACAGTCCAGATGGACATCGTTCACAATTACAGCAGCATTTGCCCTGGTGCACCATGGTGTCAGAAAAAACCCGTATTGCTGCAGGTATTCCCCGTACGACACCATTGGTGGCGTACGGTTCCTGCACCAAGGCAATGGCACTGCCACATTCACACATACACGCACCAAGTTCTCACTTCACGGCATATGCGCCCTAACAGTTTAATTGTACTGCCTGCAGACCCATCAATGACGAGCCTGCTCCCTGGCCAGAATTTGGCTGTACGCCGGGTAGTCGGTGGACATTATATAATGCCCAGCCGGCTTGCCCCGGAACGCGCAATTCCGGCAATGCAGCTCATTGCTGGACGCGATGATCGCTCTGGCCACAGTGCCGACAAACGTCCGTTTTCATTCTGCACTCTGCCACTCTGTGGTCAAAGCTCAGACATCTGAAGCAGCCAGGCATCGGCATGAAGGGCCGCACGCGGAACGAAAACCACTTGATGTAGCATCGCTCCGCCTCCAGAAGGGACGAAAGCAAGCCTTCGTTCCCTTCCAACACGACGTTGGATGCCCCACCAGAGCCTACCGTCCACGGGCGACTCACCATGCGGACGCCTTTCTTAAAGGCAGCCGGGCTTATCCGCTCTTTGAGATTCAACTCATAGAGCTCTTCCATGAATTCACTCGGATAAACCTCGGAGTGAACCCCATGGACGATAACCCTCGGGCCCAGCTTCTCATTCACGGCCACTTCAAGCCCAAGTTCGTTCAATTTGGCGTTCTTGGTCAGCTTCACTGCTTCAGCCTTGCAGGGCGTGCGAATAATCGCACCGCCACCACGCAGCACAGTGGGGCGTCCGTGGCCAAAAATAAAAAAAACTAAATCTTTATTTTGAAAAAAATAAGTAAGCACGATCGAAGCTAAATCTCCAACTATGCTATATAAAAGGGAAATTTAAAAAAATTTTAATTTTTGTAGTATCACGAAGGTTTTAAACTTTATATATTGCCTATACACAAATTTAAGGAAAAATAGAAATTTAACCTTGCGAAACTAAAGATGTTTTTTCTTATAATTACAATTATTATTTTAATATACCTGATTTTTTATTTTATGTTATAGATTTTTAAAGGCTGTTAATGCTTTTGTTTTTGTTTTAGTTATTACTGTTCGCTAACTAGCGTTATTTAAACGTAGAGCCATTTTGAGCCCAGCAAAAGTTTAAGTGCAAACTTCAAAATTGAATATCTCGAAAAGCCCTAGGGAGCCTTTCCAATTTCGATTGTTTCACTAAAATACAAGTATGTAGAACACGTTTGCAAAGTTTCAGCTGCAGAGGCCTGCAGACCGCATGTAATTAATTTTTTTATAGTGACATCTTTTGTACAAATTCGTAAGCTATTTCATGTGTAGCTGCCGTCGCGTAATTTAACTCTACCGGCTGGCACTACAAATGCATGCAAATATTTATGGAAATAACCTTAGGAACGAATTAAAGAGGAGCCAACATAAAAAACATCGAAAACTAAAAAAAAGGGCAAAATTGACATATGTACCGATTAATTCATTTAAGGCTTATACGAACTTTTAAAGTAGGCGTGGTAGACTGCCCATTTTTGGCGCAATTGTAGATTATGTCCTAGTGATATTGTGTATTTTATCTTTCTAGTGTTAATAGTTGCCAAGTTATCGAATAACAACGATTTTTTCAATATGGGGGGTGGCCGTAGTAGAGTTGTCCAATTTTCACAAGTTTTCGTATTTTTTTAATTACGCTAAAAAATGAGCGAATACCAAATTTCGTCAAAATTAAACCACGTTTACTATTTTTGGTCATGCGATATATGGGGACGCCCCTCTGTGCGCAGTGGCTTCACTTCGTGAACCCTCACGCCCAGTGAAGGACCCGCCTCTTTAACGACCTTGGTGGCCACTTCTTTCCCCGATGCCTTAGCTTGACAGCTCCGGATAACAACGGACCATGTCAGTGCAGGCTGCACATTTATGACCTGCGCAACCGGCACAGGCACCGGCGCCAAACTAGCGACCGCCTGAGGGGCGCCCACACGTACCGCACCCGGCGCCGGCATGGCCCGTGAGGCCGGAACCCCCGTACTCTCCAGGCCAGCGATGCGGCCCTTCTCAACGTGGCATTCTCGGCCACGAGCATCATGAGCAACGGCTCATACTCGCCCGCGACCTCAACCACCTTCTTCATGGCGGCGGCGCTGACGCCATCCGCACGAATCAGCAGCCATGATTTTCGCCGTGATGACCTTCAGGGCAACCACCGACGCCTTCGCCTCTGATGCTGGTGGCCCCTGATCAACAGCCACCACCTTCACCCCCTTCTTCATGCGCATTACCAAGCGCGGCGCAGCCGCCACATCACCGCCAGCCGCAACGACAGACACAACCGCACCCGCAACAACGGGCACAACCGCACCCGCCTTCGAGTCTGGCGAGTCAGCACCTTCCGCGCGCGTGCTGGCCTCATTCATCTCCTTTAGTGTCGGCGGGCGAAGCCGCGCGCCCAAGCCCCTTGGCGGGCGAAGCCGCGTACGTCCGTCACCACTGACTCCGCATCGGAAGACGTCATGTCGGTCGTCCCGCAACCGGACGGCTCCCGGGCAGAGTCGCACCCGACCCTCCCCTTGCGCTCCCAGTGGACTTATTACCACTATTTACTCTACTACACAACAACAACAACACTCACGCAACTCAAGTAGTTGTAGCAACAACTACTGTACAGACTGCAAGTGCTTTACGGCTACTTGCTTGAGCTCAAGCACTTGCACAAACAATGCAAACAGGCCACCTAACGGCAACCTGTTTACGCTTTTGTACACACCAACAATTTACACAAAAGCTACCGACGGTAACTTGTTTACGCAAAATACGCAACAACAATTGCCCACAAGTTACCAACGGTGTTTACAAAAATTTACTCACAATATACCGCTACTCGGGCACACTAAATTGCACACTGTATATTCGCACTAAAAAAACGCACCCGCAAACACGACAGTACACCACAGCGTCTAAGTCGACACTGACCAGACCTTGACAAAGGGTCGAGACATTCGTTCAATAAAAAATTCATGTTATCGTTTATGAATACATGATCGAGAATTCTAAATAGTTTCTTTTTTTCCGCCGCCGTAGCTCAGCTGGCTAGTGCGTTGGGCCGCGAGTGAAATGCGACGCTGGAGCCCAGGTTCAAGAGTCCGTTGCTGCTAACACCGAAAAAAAAACAACAATTTTTCTTTCGGCGGCTGTCCTCTCAGCAGGAAATGGCAAACCTCTGAGAGTAAAATTGCCTATGAAAAAGCTCCCAACTCGCCGTTCGGAATCGGCATAAAATAGCAGGTCACTTTCAACATTGTAAATATTCGCACGCACAACATGGATGGTCACGGGTAGCTAGGCCTTAGTCGCGGTATCAGGTTGCCTTGCCAGTCAATTACACTGTGCGTGAAATTTACCTTCTAAAATTGTAGCAAGCGGGGGACCTACTGAGCGACTTTTCTATAGGTATACTGAGTTGAGATCTACCAGGCGTTTGGCTGGATTGGCTCTAGTTCAAAAGAAATCTGACTTTGAAGTTTGCTCATTTTGCTGTCTTCGGCAAGTTTATAGATATTTTAACGACCAACCAATTTGCTTAACCCTTTCAGTAACAATGTCCAATATGTCCAATATATTGGACTACAGCCCATACAATTCATACAGCCCAGTTTATTTTCATGTGGAAAGGGTTAACACACCAATACAAAAAAATACATTTAAACTGTGTTTTCGACAAAAATGTCCCAAAACCCCACTTTTTCGTCGAGGCATAAATGCAGTAAATGAATCCTCGTGAAAAAAAAGAGTATGCTTTTATATACGGGTTGGCTCGTGTTACATCCCGTAACAATTGAATTGATTTTGAATGTTCCCGTATTCTGGAAAAATGGTGACAAGAAGAAATAAGTTTTATAAAAAATATGTATCAACAAGTAGCATTGTTCACTTTACTAATTATAAGTACTATATGAAAGAATTTAATATTCTTGACAAGGCTCTCTATAAAAGATATGTGTTGAGGTTTGAAACTAATATTAAAAATAACCCCAAGGAGTTTTGGCGTTATGTTAATTCGAAAAAGAAAAGCTCTAATATTCCTACCTCGATGTTTTTGGGGACGAAGATCTCTAATAGTGCACTTGAAACCGCTAACCTTTTTTCTGAATTCTTTGAATCAAACTTTGAAAAAGGTAATGATTGTTCTTCTGCTACAAATGAAACTTTTCATTCCTTTGACTTTGGGTCGTTGACCCTGTCTGAGGATGATGTAATCTTAGGCATTTCGAATTTAAAATTAACGAAGAAACAGGATCTTGACGGGATTTCCTCGTTCCTTCTTAAAAAATGCTGCAACGCAGTTGCTAAGCCGCTGCAGGTAATATTTAATAAGTCCCTTGAGTCTGGGATTTTCATAGATGCCTGGAAGAAGTCATTTATAACCCCCATCTTTAAATCTGGAAATAAAAACAATGTTGCGAATTACAGACCAATAACGAAGCTAACGACGACTAGTAAACTCTTTGAGTGCACTGTCAACTCCAAAATATCTTTTGTAGTAAAACACTTAATCTCGCCATCTCAGCACGGGTTTGTCGCGGGTCGTTCAACTATAACAAACCTTACACTGTTTTCCGAGTATTGCATATCTGCCTTTCAGGAAGGATATCAAGTTGATGCGATTTACACCGACTTTTCGAAAGCGTTTGATAAGGTGTCGCACGCGGTTTTGATCAAAAAATTATCAAATTTGGGGTTTCACTCTAGTATGCTATCATGGTTTATATCCTATCTTAAAAATAGAGAAAGTTTTGTTAGTATTGAAAATGTCAACTCTCGACCATTTGTAGCAACTTCTGGTGTACCACAAGGCAGTATCCTTGGTCCACTGTTGTTCATTCTTTTTATCAATGATATTTCATACGACGTCAGAAATTCTCAGTGCCTTTTGTTTGCCGATGACTTAAAGCTTTACACTAAAGTTAAGGATTTTTCGGACGTTTCTAATTTACAGTCGGATATAAACTCAATCGTTCGTTGGTGTGTTAAAAACCAACTCCAACTTAATGTTTCAAAGTGTCACTTTGCCACTTTCTCGAAGTCAACCAATCCTATAAACACTTCGTATTCCCTGGCAAACTCCCCGCTTGGTCGAATCATGGAAGTTAAAGACCTTGGGGTAATTTTTGATTCTAAATTCAGCTTTGTACCCCACTTGAATTACATCATACCTAAAGCCTACTCCTTGCTAGCGTTCATTCACCGTAATGGTGCGGAATTCTCTGATCCATACACGCTTAAGTCGCTTTATACAAGTCTGGTTCGTTCTAGGCTAGAATATGGTTCTTTCATATGGAATCCATTTTATGCATCTCATGTCTCACGAATTGAACGAATCCAAAAGTCGTTTGTTCGCTTCGCTCTGAAGTCTCTCAGGTTCACAGATCCTTTACCATCCTATGAGGCACGTTGCAAGCTAATTGACCTAAAGTCTCTGGAAAACAGAAGAGCAACCTTGGCACTGATGTTCGTTTCTGACATCGTGGTGGGAAGAGTTGACTGCCCGTCTTTGCTGCAGTTAATTAACTTCAATGTTCCTTCAAGAGCGCTACGACAGGCAGGCACATTCTACTTAAGCACTTTCCGAGCTAATTATGCTTTAAACTCCCCTTTATACAGAGCTTTAAACGTGTATAACACTGTATCATCTAAATTCAAGTTAGACTTGTTTCTCTCAAAAGATGTTTTTAAAAATGATCTAAAACATGTCCTCTAGTTTTAAGTTTAGTTTGTAATGTCTGTAAGAACAATCTGTTCATAGACTTAAATAAATAAATAAATAAATAAATAAAGAAGAAAGTTCGAACAATTCACCACTCGAGGTGAAAACTCTTTTACTGTCAAAACAGCTGTTTTTTGTATTTTTTCTGTCAAACTGTAAAAAAATAAACAAACAAAAAATGGCAAATGCAGAAAATCTGGCGAAGTATGTATTTTTTTCACAAGGAGTTTCTTCACAATGTATGTATAAGTTAGCAAAGCCTCAAATGTGTTTCAACGGCATAGCCCTCATGCCGACCAAATGCTGAGTTTAGAAATATAACGCCATCCGCTGAGCAATCTGTCATCATGACAGTGGCAATCCTAGCAATCGGACGAGTTTCAATTCGCTCTGTGCTAACTATCCATTTTATACAGTGTATTGAATGCACTATTGCCAAAAAAAAGAGACAGTGACTCAAAACAATTTGTAGTAAATCCGCAAGTCTTCTCACCAGAAGTAAATTCGACTGCGAAATACATTTTATAAACAAAAACCAAATCAACAAAAATCAAATCAGTGAACATGAGTGTGAGGCGCTCTCCCCCGGTGGGGAGAACGCAGTCCATGAGTGAGTCCAAGGCAAAGACTTTCCAATCAGTGCAAACTCTCCAGGCTGTGATCTCACAAGCAGCTGCGCGCGCGAATGCAGCAGAAAGTGAAATAACAATAAGAGAGTCAACCCAACCTGCACTATCAAACTGCACTGACAATGTTTGCTCACCGCTACTAGCGTGGAGTACTGAGAGTAAATCTCCAATCATCCAAAACTCCAGCGGCTTCCTAGCTTGCGCAAGTACCACTGGCTTACCAACAACTACAACAACCATTACATCAACAACTACAACTTCAACCTTCTCGGCCCGTACAACAGTAACAGCCTCGACTACTGGAAGCATGCTGGCGATTAGTTCTTCTGCCGGTCGGCAAATTACTACACCAAAAGAACAGCCGAAAAATGCAGCAACAACTCCCATACAATCAAAGCAGCAAAGGGAAACCGAAGACCAAGCAACGCTAAAGAGAAATCGCAACTCACCAGATGGAAATGTAAACAACGCAAGTAAAAATAAAAAGCACAAGAACAAACCATCAAATATAAACCAAAAAACAATAAAACAACAGCAAATATATTCGAGATACTAGCCGACGATGAAGAATGTAACGACGCACAGTGTCGCGATCCCATATATGCTGTGGCCAAAAATACTTAGCGTTGTCCTATCTCGATGAAACTTGGTGAGATCGTTTTCGTGGTCAAAATTAAGAAATTTGCAAAAAATCACTTAAATTGGACCACTGCCACGCCCACCCCCCTTACGAAAGGAACTGTAATATTGAAATAACTTGCTTAATATTAGTGATAGAATTATGAAATTTTGTATTTGTGCTTGAAATAATAACCTAAAAGCTCACACTAAAAATGGGCGGTCTGCCACGCCCACTTTCAAAAATATTCGCATTTTACTACAACTACAACTGTATTTTTAAAAGGCTGTTTACAATACCGTTCTACGATGTGATTTTAATTTTTAAGCTTTCTTCAACCTTAAAAGTGGGCGTGGCAGCTGGAGAATATTTATTAAGTGGCCAAAACTTTTCCTTCATGAATTCGTGTATTAATTTTTTCAAGCTTGTGATACCATATTTTGATATAAATGTGTAAATTTTTAAAGTGGGCGTGACATTCTGCCTACTTTTGAAGATACGAACAAAGTTCCCACCTTGTCTTTTATATAGCTCACCATTGTAACAGCTGTTTTGCCGCAGTTTTCATTGTGCGTCCCAAGCCATACTTCGAAAAATCAAAATTTTTGACTGTAGGTGGCACTACAAGAAGTAAATTTTTAGGTGGGGACGCAGGTCGACGCAGCTAATTTTTCTTTTGTTTGAAAGGTCCTGCTTGTGGCTTTGTTTTGCACTAATCACTGCAGAGATGCATTGGGACGTTTTCTTTTTATCGTCTCCCAAAGTTAGCAATTTTTCTCACATTTCGTGAGCCAGGCCGGGTTTTTTTAAAGCAACGTAACTTCGCATATGCTGATCAAAACAAAACAAAAAATTAGCACCTATTTGCCCAAACTCTATATTTTTCTTACGTATGTAATTTGTATCCATACGTAGTACCTGTAAGCTAAAAATGCTACTTACGTTTGGCATAAAAATAGTGAGTTGCTCTGGCAAAAATGCTTTCCAAGAAAAGGCTCAACTTTGTGGATGGCTCCTGCTTACATTTATTATTTGTTTTAAGAAATATTTTGGATTTGTCTTATTGGGAGTATTATCTCACCATGTATGTAAAAAAAATATCATGTTTGCAACATCGACTTTTTGTATTTTTGGCCACACTCGCGACACTGTGCGACGCGTCGCAAGACTGCAATGATGCAAAACAACCAAATAAGTCCCCAAATGATGAAATTGCAAAACGTGCACCAAAACCACCGCCCATTTATATACAAAATGTTCAATGGTTAAGTCCTCTGATTTCAGCGTCCTCAGTCCTAAACCAAGTAAAATATGAAATTAAAGTCTTCAACAGTACCGAAATTAAGGTCCAACCATTTGAATCGCAACATTATACGGCAATTATCAAATTAGTTAATGATAAACAAACACAATACTATACATACAAGCCCAAAGATCAACGCGGGTTTAGGGTAATTTTAAGAAATATGCACTACTCTACTGATACAAACGACATAGCCGACGAGATGAAACAGTTAGGTCATGATGTCATTAACATTCACAACATATTGAAATCAGGAAGCAAAGAGCCCCTATCTATGTTTTCAATAGAACTAGCGACGAAAGAAAACAACAAAGACGTTTACGAAATTAAAAATCTCCTACACTGCAAAGTTTCATTCGAACCACCCCACCGAAAAAGGACAATACCTCAATGCTCCAATTGCCAAAAATATGGACATACTAAAAATTATTGTACGAAGAGCCCAATCTGTGTGAAATGTGCTGGAAAACACAAGACCTCTGACTGTTCAAAATCGAATGATTTAAAATGCGCTCTGTGCGGGGAAAAACACACGGCCAACTACAAAGGGTGTATGATATACAAGTCCTTAAAAATTAAACGCTTTCCAGCATTAAGAAATAAAGACGTCCTTACCCAGCAAAGGCAATTCTACGTCTACGCCATACGTCTTTGGAACTCGTTACCCCTCCCTTGATAAAAAGCTGCAAAAACGTTGTGCAATTCAAATCAATGTTATTTAAATATCTATGCTCGTTGCAATGATATTAATCCTCAATAATATTTTTTCGGCGAGTGTAAAATGCATGTGTTTCCAATTTTTTTTTTTTTTTCTTTAGTGTATAAGATCACAATTGTAAGCTTTT
The DNA here is from genome assembly GCA_963971225.1 of Melieria omissa. Lineage (NCBI taxonomy): Eukaryota > Metazoa > Arthropoda > Insecta > Diptera > Ulidiidae > Melieria > Melieria omissa. Next base: position 47,083,944 of record OZ020269.1, on the reverse strand, counting down.
TTTGAAATCATAGTTGCTAATACTTTAATTATAAAACTCGAAAGAATCTTGTTGTATTAGTATATAAATTTCTTAATAAATAAATAAACTAAACTACCAAACAACCTGATACTCTCCCAATACAACCAGCTTCCGTTAACGTCTCCTCTGGAATTTCTTATGCAGCAGTCGCATCTTCACAAACACTAAAACGCCTATTGAACCCGTTTACTCAAAAACAGCAACAACGCAAAATGACCTCACTGAATTAAAGGATATGATTAAGCAACTAGTTTCCCAAATGTCAAATATGATGAACATACTTACGCTGCACATTGGGAAAAACAGGCAAAAACGCTCGCATCGCCTGTTTTGAACTCTAGAATCTATAGTTTTTGCACTAGAGAACTGAAATTTCGCTATTATCTTAAGAATTCCTCAGAGAATTGTAAGGTGTAATTTTTTCATTTCCTTTACCTGGAGCTGGTACCCTACAGTCGGAAGTTAAGAGAGAGAGAGAGAGATCAGAAGAAAAAAAAAGTCAATATTTTGATAACCGATTCTCGTAGCAGATCACAAATAAAGTTACACGTGTTTTAGGGTTTTTTTATTTGAGCACTTTTTCGCAGCACGGTTTATGGTTTTCGAATGTATAACAAAATATTTAATAACTTCGGAAATAAAAAAGATAAAGGATTGAATTTTCGCATAACGGTTTCCCATAAGTAGAAGATGATTTATTCCAAAAATGAAAAAAATTCGCCCGCGGCCACGCCTACTCTCCATACAGACTTTATTTTTAACAATATTAAAATAAGCTAACATTTTGCTGTCATGCATTAAAATGTTCCTTAGAGACACTTAGCTAACTTTTAGAAAAGTAGGCAAACTATTTCTTAAAAAAATCTAAACTATTCATTTACTTTTATAAAGCACGGAAAATGTTAACTGACAAGTATAACTTTCCTCAATAAAAGTTATACTAATGACTTATTATGTATCTCAAAGGGTTAAAGAGGCATGTCACACCTATTTCCAGACAAAAATATGCCTACACGGACGGCAAATATACGTTTAAATATTCATATATCATATTTTGAAAAATATCTTTATATGGCAACCTTGTTAAAAAATGTGCAAATCACGCCCATTTTAATCAATATGTTATTCTCATGATTTCTACAGTTTTTGTACAAAATTTCAGTCTCGTATCTCAACTTTATCGAAAGATATTATGAATACATTCCATCAGACAGACGAATTGGAAGACATATTAAGAGACGGACATAGATAAATCAATGCGATATATATATATTATTATTATTATTGACTGGCACGACAGCCCGCTTACGCGAGACTAAGGCCTAGCTTCCCGCAACCACACGTGTTGTGCGTGTGAATTTTGTACGCGGGTGGAAGGGACCTACAGTTTTATGCCGGTTCCGAACGGCAGGTTGGGAGCTTTTTCATAGGCAATTTTTACTCTCAGAGGTTTGCCATTTCCAGCTGAGAGGACAGCCACCGAAAGAGAAAACGAGTTTCCCGTTATTTTTTTAGGTGTTACTACATGCAGAATTCGAACTATATATATATATACATATCTCAATTCTACACACTTAAATACATATTTATTCCTTTCAACACCAGCCTTGCTGTTTTTCATGTTATAGTTTTGCTCAGCAATTAAAAATATATCGTTGCTTACCACAACTGAGTACAAATAGTGCTTGGGTTGGCATGCGAAAATTGCTCGCATTCATTTTATCGCAGAACGCCGCAGATGAGTTTGGTACCATCATTTAGCTGAATGTCACACCTAATCAGTGTATACGTATTTCGTGGAATGCTGTGGAATCTCAAAAGTTACAGTCCAGAGAAAATCCCGATTTTGCTCATTTTTATCAAAAAATGAGGCAAAGGTTAAATACAATTTTTTTAAATAAAATTTTTTTCATATTAATTGCTTAGATATCGGTACCCCACATGTGAAAAATTATGGAATTTCATTAAAAAATATAGATTGTACGGGCATTTGAAGACAGCCCTTTTAACGATATTTTGCTAGAAGTGAAAATAATTTAATAAAACGTTCAACTTTGAAAGGCTGTAAAGTCCAGGTCATGGGATGAAGGGACTTAAAAAGGGACTTGATTTTCTATCTGGCTAAAGTATCTATATTACGGCAAGTAAAAAAAAATATTCAGATTCGCAACTTTTGAATTTCCTCCAATGCGAGCGTTTTTGCCTGTTTTTTCCCAATGTGCGCTGTTGGTGACGAAAATTGATGGGCAACACAAACAAAATTAAAATAACGCTGTGGAATGCAAACGGACTCAGCAAACATGCTTTAGAAGTTAAAACCTTTTTGGCGAACAACAGCGTTGACATTATGCTGGTTACAGAAACGCACTTTAAAGACAAAGCCTACTTTAAAACCCCCAATTATAAAATACTTACGACTAATCACCCTGAAAATAAAGCTCATGGTGGTACTGCAATTATTCTTAGAGACGACATTAAATGTATTGAAATGGAAAGTTTGAAGTTAAATAACATGCAAGCAACAGTAATCGCAATCGAAGATCAATGTGGAGCAATAGCCATTTCATCAATATATTGCCCGCCTAAATATAACAATGACAAAAAAAATTACTTCAACTTCCTTTGGACACTTGGGAAGCGATTCATAGCTGGTGGTGACTTTAATGCTAAAAACATAATGTGGGGATCTAGATTGACTAACAAAAAAGGACGAAACCTACTGGACGCCATCAAAGAAAATAAAAGCCGGTTTATAAGTAGTGGACAACCAACGTATTGGCCTTCTGACCCAGTTAAAATTCCAGACTTACTTGACTTTTACATTACTCGCAACAGCGAGCCAGACTGCATGACAATTGAATCTTGCTTCGATTTATCTTCCGACCACTCACCCGTTATACTGACATATTTAAGCCAGCCACTTCGTCTATCACAACAACTCCTGCCATATAACCTTAAAACTGATTGGCAGTCTTTTAGAGAATTAATCGACCGTAATCTTATGATGAATGCCCCCTTAAAGTTTAAAAAAGATGTCGATTCAGCTATCGCATATTTCAATGACATAGTAATCAAGGCTGCAAGTGCGTCAACCCCAATACTCGGACCAAAACGTTTTATGCAAAAGCTAAGTAATGACATTGTTAACAAAATAAAGCAGAAGAGACGGCTCCGTAAACAATGGCAGAGGTCCAGGCACCCACTAGACAAAGCTAAGCTTAATGACATAACGAAGGAAGTTAATATGATGCTAAAAAAGGACAAGGAAGATAGACTCAGCAATTATTTGACGAACTTAGAGCCCAGTATGTCAACACATTACTCACTGTGGAGAGCAACGAAAAACCTAAACAACGCTATACCTCATCAACCACCCATCAAAAGTCCAAGCGGACTTTGGGCCAGAAGTAACTCACAAAAAGCTGACATCCTTGCACAACACTTTGATAGAACGTTTTCAAATCCTCTTGACCAACAAAAAATAATATTACCAACAACGCGAGAAATACAAAACAAAGCCATACCTTAAATGACAACTGATGAGATTCGACGAAAAATCATGACTCTTAAAAGTAAAAAATCACCTGGCTTTGACTTAACCCATTAAGCCCTGAATGGGCAAAAAATCAGGCACGTTTTCAGCTTGTTTTCTTCCTTGTTAATAGTCCCGGAAAAATTGCTCAAACTCAGGTCTGAACGATTTATTTGTATATTCCAATTATATACATATTATATATAATGTATATATTCCAATTCCAATTTCTCAAGCTCAAAATGGCGGTTGAACAACAAAATCTGTATCAAAACAGACATGAAACCGAAGACCAAGCAACGCTAAAGAGAAATCGCAACTCACCAGATGGAAATGTAAACAACGTAAGTAAAAATAAAAAGCACAAGAACAAACCATCAAATATAAACCAAAAAACAATAAAACAACAGCAAATATATTCGAGACACTAGCCGACGATGAAGAATGTAACGACGCGTCGCAAGACTGCAATGATGCAAAACAACCAAATAAGTCCCCAAATGATGAAATTGCAAAACGTGCACCAAAACCACCGCCCATTTATATACAAAATGTTCAATGGTTAAGTCCTCTGATTTCAGCGTCCTCAGTCCTAAACCAAGTAAAATATGAAATTAAAGTCTTCAACAGTACCGAAATTAAGGTCCAACCATTTGAATCGCAACATTATACGGCAATAATCAAATTAGTTAATGATAAACAAACACAATACTATACATACAAGCCCAAAGATCAACGCGGGTTTAGGGTAATTTTAAGAAATATGCACTACTCTACTGATACAAACGACATAGCCGACGAGATGAAACAGTTAGGTCATGATGTCATTAACATTCACAACATATTGAAATCAGGAAGCAAAGAGCCCCTATCTATGTTTTCAATAGAACTAGCGACGAAAGAAAACAACAAAGACGTTTACGAAATTAAAAATCTCCTACACTGCAAAGTTTCATTCGAACCACCCCACCGAAAAAGGACAATACCTCAATGCTCCAATTGCCAAAAATATGGACATACTAAAAATTATTGTACGAAGAGCCCAATCTGTGTGAAATGTGCTGGAAAACACAAGACCTCTGACTGTTCAAAATCGAATGATTTAAAATGCGCTCTGTGCGGGGAAAAACACACGGCCAACTACAAAGGGTGTATGATATACAAGTCCTTAAAAATTAAACGCTTTCCAGCATTAAGAAATAAAGACGTCCTTACCCAGCAAAGGCAATTCTACGTCTACGCCATACGTCTTTGGAACTCGTTACCCCTCCCTTGATAAAAAGCTGCAAAAACGTTGTGCAATTCAAATCAATGTTATTTAAATATCTATGCTCGTTGCAATGATATTAATCCTCAATAGTCTTTTTTCGGCGAGTGTAAAATGCATGTGTTTCCAATTTTTTTTTTTTGTTCTTTAGTGTATAAGATCACAATTATAAGCTTTTTTTGAAATCATAGTTGCTAATACTTTAATTATAAAACTCGAAAGAATCTTGTTGTATTAGTATATAAATTTCTTAATAAATAAATAAACTAAACTACCAAACAACCTGATACTCTCCCAATACAACCAGCTTCCGTTAACGTCTCCTCTGGAATTTCTTATGCAGCAGTCGCATCTTCACAAACACTAAAACGCCTATTGAACCCGTTTACTCAAAAACAGCAACAACGCAAAATGACCTCACTGAATTAAAGGATATGATTAAGCAACTAGTTTCCCAAATGTCAAATATGATGAACATACTTACGCTGCACATTGGGAAAAACAGGCAAAAACGCTCGCATCGCCTGTTTTGAACTCTAGAATCTATAGTTTTTGCACTAGAGAACTGAAATTTCGCTATTATCTTAAGAATTCCTCAGAGAATTGTAAGGTGTATTTTTTTCATTTCCTTTACCTGGAGCTGGTACCCTACAGTCGGAAGTTAAGAGAGAGAGAGAGAGATCAGAAGAAAAAAAAAGTCAATATTTTGATAACCGATTCTCGTAGCAGATCACAAATAAAGTTACACGTGTTTTAGGGTTTTTTTATTTGAGCACTTTTTCGCAGCACGGTTTATGGTTTTCGAATGTATAACAAAATATTTAATAACTTCGGAAATAAAAAAGATAAAGGATTGAATTTTCGCATAACGGTTTCCCATAAGTAGAAGATGATTTATTCCAAAAATGAAAAAAATTCGCCCGCGGCCACGCCTACTCTCCATACAGACTTTATTTTTAACAATATTAAAATAAGCTAACATTTTGCTGTCATGCATTAAAATGTTCCTTAGAGACACTTAGCTAACTTTTAGAAAAGTAGGCAAACTATTTCTTAAAAAAATCTAAACTATTCATTTACTTTTATAAAGCACGGAAAATGTTAACTGACAAGTATAACTTTCCTCAATAAAAGTTATACTAATGACTTATTATGTATCTCAAAGGGTTAAAGAGGCATGTCACACCTATTTCCAGACAAAAATATGCCTACACGGACGGCAAATATACGTTTAAATATTCATATATCATATTTTGAAAAATATCTTTATATGGCAACCTTGTTAAAAAATGTGCAAATCACGCCCATTTTAATCAATATGTTATTCTCATGATTTCTACAGTTTTTACAGCGATATATATATATTATTATTATTATTGACTGGCACGACAGCCCGCTTACGCGAGACTAAGGCCTAGCTTCCCGCAACCACACGTGTTGTGCGTGTGAATTTTGTACGCGGGTGGAAGGGACCTACAGTTTTATGCCGGTTCCGAACGGCAGGTTGGGAGCTTTTTCATAGGCAATTTTTACTCTCAGAGGTTTGCCATTTCCAGCTGAGAGGACAGCCACCGAAAGAGAAAACGAGTTTCCCGTTATTTTTTTAGGTGTTACTACATGCAGAATTCGAACTATATATATATATACATATCTCAATTCTACACACTTAAATACATATTTATTCCTTTCAACACCAGCCTTGCTGTTTTTCATGTTATAGTTTTGCTCAGCAATTAAAAATATATCGTTGCTTACCACAACTGAGTACAAATAGTGCTTGGGTTGGCATGCGAAAATTGCTCGCATTCATTTTATCGCAGAACGCCGCAGATGAGTTTGGTACCATCATTTAGCTGAATGTCACACCTAATCAGTGTATACGTATTTCGTGGAATGCTGTGGAATCTCAAAAGTTACAGTCCAGAGAAAATCCCGATTTTGCTCATTTTTATCAAAAAATGAGGCAAAGGTTAAATACAATTTTTTTAAATAAAATTTTTTTCATATTAATTGCTTAGATATCGGTACCCCACATGTGAAAAATTATGGAATTTCATTAAAAAATATAGATTGTACGGGCATTTGAAGACAGCCCTTTTAACGATATTTTGCTAGAAGTGAAAATAATTTAATAAAACGTTCAACTTTGAAAGGCTGTAAAGTCCAGGTCATGGGATGAAGGGACTTAAAAAGGGACTTGATTTTCTATCTGGCTAAAGTATCTATATTACGGCAAGTAAAAAAAAATATTCAGATTCGCAACTTTTGAATTTCCTCCAATGCGAGCGTTTTTGCCTGTTTTTTCCCAATGTGCGCTGTTGGTGACGAAAATTGATGGGCAACACAAACAAAATTAAAATAACGCTGTGGAATGCAAACGGACTCAGCAAACATGCTTTAGAAGTTAAAACCTTTTTGGCGAACAACAGCGTTGACATTATGCTGGTTACAGAAACGCACTTTAAAGACAAAGCCTACTTTAAAACCCCCAATTATAAAATACTTACGACTAATCACCCTGAAAATAAAGCTCATGGTGGTACTGCAATTATTCTTAGAGACGACATTAAATGTATTGAAATGGAAAGTTTGAAGTTAAATAACATGCAAGCAACAGTAATCGCAATCGAAGATCAATGTGAATAGCCATTTCATCAATATATTGCCCGCCTAAATATAACAATGACAAAAAAAATTACTTCAACTTCCTTTGGACACTTGGGAAGCGATTCATAGCTGGTGGTGACTTTAATGCTAAAAACATAATGTGGGGATCTAGATTGACTAACAAAAAAGGACGAAACCTACTGGACGCCATCAAAGAAAATAAAAGCCGGTTTATAAGTAGTGGACAACCAACGTATTGGCCTTCTGACCCAGTTAAAATTCCAGACTTACTTGACTTTTACATTACTCGCAACAGCGAGCCAGACTGCATGACAATTGAATCTTGCTTCGATTTATCTTCCGACCACTCACCCGTTATACTGACATATTTAAGCCAGCCACTTCGTCTATCACAACAACTCCTGCCATATAACCTTAAAACTGATTGGCAGTCTTTTAGAGAATTAATCGACCGTAATCTTATGATGAATGCCCCCTTAAAGTTTAAAAAAGATGTCGATTCAGCTATCGCATATTTCAATGACATAGTAATCAAGGCTGCAAGTGCGTCAACCCCAATACTCGGACCAAAACGTTTTATGCAAAAGCTAAGTAATGACATTGTTAACAAAATAAAGCAGAAGAGACGGCTCCGTAAACAATGGCAGAGGTCCAGGCACCCACTAGACAAAGCTAAGCTTAATGACATAACGAAGGAAGTTAATATGATGCTAAAAAAGGACAAGGAAGATAGACTCAGCAATTATTTGACGAACTTAGAGCCCAGTATGTCAACACATTACTCACTGTGGAGAGCAACGAAAAACCTAAACAACGCTATACCTCATCAACCACCCATCAAAAGTCCAAGCGGACTTTGGGCCAGAAGTAACTCACAAAAAGCTGACATCCTTGCACAACACTTTGATAGAACGTTTTCAAATCCTCTTGACCAACAAAAAATAATATTACCAACAACGCGAGAAATACAAAACAAAGCCATACCTTAAATGACAACTGATGAGATTCGACGAAAAATCATGACTCTTAAAAGTAAAAAATCACCTGGCTTTGACTTAACCCATTAAGCCCTGAATGGGCAAAAAATCAGGCACGTTTTCAGCTTGTTTTCTTCCTTGTTAATAGTCCCGGAAAAATTGCTCAAACTCAGGTCTGAACGATTTATTTGTATATTCCAATTATATACATATTATATATAATGTATATATTCCAATTCCAATTTCTCAAGCTCAAAATGGCGGTTGAACAACAAAATCTGTATCAAAACAGACATGAAACCGAAGACCAAGCAACGCTAAAGAGAAATCGCAACTCACCAGATGGAAATGTAAACAACGTAAGTAAAAATAAAAAGCACAAGAACAAACCATCAAATATAAACCAAAAAACAATAAAACAACAGCAAATATATTCGAGACACTAGCCGACGATGAAGAATGTAACGACGCGTCGCAAGACTGCAATGATGCAAAACAACCAAATAAGTCCCCAAATGATGAAATTGCAAAACGTGCACCAAAACCACCGCCCATTTATATACAAAATGTTCAATGGTTAAGTCCTCTGATTTCAGCGTCCTCAGTCCTAAACCAAGTAAAATATGAAATTAAAGTCTTCAACAGTACCGAAATTAAGGTCCAACCATTTGAATCGCAACATTATACGGCAATAATCAAATTAGTTAATGATAAACAAACACAATACTATACATACAAGCCCAAAGATCAACGCGGGTTTAGGGTAATTTTAAGAAATATGCACTACTCTACTGATACAAACGACATAGCCGACGAGATGAAACAGTTAGGTCATGATGTCATTAACATTCACAACATATTGAAATCAGGAAGCAAAGAGCCCCTATCTATGTTTTCAATAGAACTAGCGACGAAAGAAAACAACAAAGACGTTTACGAAATTAAAAATCTCCTACACTGCAAAGTTTCATTCGAACCACCCCACCGAAAAAGGACAATACCTCAATGCTCCAATTGCCAAAAATATGGACATACTAAAAATTATTGTACGAAGAGCCCAATCTGTGTGAAATGTGCTGGAAAACACAAGACCTCTGACTGTTCAAAATCGAATGATTTAAAATGCGCTCTGTGCGGGGAAAAACACACGGCCAACTACAAAGGGTGTATGATATACAAGTCCTTAAAAATTAAACGCTTTCCAGCATTAAGAAATAAAGACGTCCTTACCCAGCAAAGGCAATTCTACGTCTACGCCATACGTCTTTGGAACTCGTTACCCCTCCCTTGATAAAAAGCTGCAAAAACGTTGTGCAATTCAAATCAATGTTATTTAAATATCTATGCTCGTTGCAATGATATTAATCCTCAATAGTCTTTTTTCGGCGAGTGTAAAATGCATGTTTCCAATTTTTTTTTTTTTTCTTTAGTGTATAAGATCACAATTGTAAGCTTTTTTTGAAATCATAGTTGCTAATACTTTAATTATAAAACTCGAAAGAATCTTGTTGTATTAGTATATAAATTTCTTAATAAATAAATAAACTAAACTACCAAACAACCTGATACTCTCCCAATACAACCAGCTTCCGTTAACGTCTCCTCTGGAATTTCTTATGCAGCAGTCGCATCTTCACAAACACTAAAACGCCTATTGAACCCGTTTACTCAAAAACAGCAACAACGCAAAATGACCTCACTGAATTAAAGGATATGATTAAGCAACTAGTTTCCCAAATGTCAAATATGATGAACATACTTACGCTGCACATTGGGAAAAACAGGCAAAAACGCTCGCATCGCCTGTTTTGAACTCTAGAATCTATAGTTTTTGCACTAGAGAACTGAAATTTCGCTATTATCTTAAGAATTCCTCAGAGAATTGTAAGGTGTAATTTTTTCATTTCCTTTACCTGGAGCTGGTACCCTACAGTCGGAAGTTAAGAGAGAGAGAGAGAGATCAGAAGAAAAAAAAAGTCAATATTTTGATAACCGATTCTCGTAGCAGATCACAAATAAAGTTACACGTGTTTTAGGGTTTTTTTATTTGAGCACTTTTTCGCAGCACGGTTTATGGTTTTCGAATGTATAACAAAATATTTAATAACTTCGGAAATAAAAAAGATAAAGGATTGAATTTTCGCATAACGGTTTCCCATAAGTAGAAGATGATTTATTCCAAAAATGAAAAAAATTCGCCCGCGGCCACGCCTACTCTCCATACAGACTTTATTTTTAACAATATTAAAATAAGCTAACATTTTGCTGTCATGCATTAAAATGTTCCTTAGAGACACTTAGCTAACTTTTAGAAAAGTAGGCAAACTATTTCTTAAAAAAATCTAAACTATTCATTTACTTTTATAAAGCACGGAAAATGTTAACTGACAAGTATAACTTTCCTCAATAAAAGTTATACTAATGACTTATTATGTATCTCAAAGGGTTAAAGAGGCATGTCACACCTATTTCCAGACAAAAATATGCCTACACGGACGGCAAATATACGTTTAAATATTCATATATCATATTTTGAAAAATATCTTTATATGGCAACCTTGTTAAAAAATGTGCAAATCACGCCCATTTTAATCAATATGTTATTCTCATGATTTCTACAGTTTTTACAGCGATATATATATATTATTATTATTATTGACTGGCACGACAGCCCGCTTACGCGAGACTAAGGCCTAGCTTCCCGCAACCACACGTGTTGTGCGTGTGAATTTTGTACGCGGGTGGAAGGGACCTACAGTTTTATGCCGGTTCCGAACGCCAGGTTGGGAGCTTTTTCATAGGCAATTTTTACTCTCAGAGGTTTGCCATTTCCAGCTGAGAGGACAGCCACCGAAAGAGAAAACGAGTTTCCCGTTATTTTTTTAGGTGTTACTACATGCAGAATTCGAACTATATATATATATACATATCTCAATTCTACACACTTAAATACATATTTATTCCTTTCAACACCAGCCTTGCTGTTTTTCATGTTATAGTTTTGCTCAGCAATTAAAAATATATCGTTGCTTACCACAACTGAGTACAAATAGTGCTTGGGTTGGCATGCGAAAATTGCTCGCATTCATTTTATCGCAGAACGCCGCAGATGAGTTTGGTACCATCATTTAGCTGAATGTCACACCTAATCAGTGTATACGTATTTCGTGGAATGCTGTGGAATCTCAAAAGTTACAGTCCAGAGAAAATCCCGATTTTGCTCATTTTTATCAAAAAATGAGGCAAAGGTTAAATACAATTTTTTTAAATAAAATTTTTTTCATATTAATTGCTTAGATATCGGTACCCCACATGTGAAAAATTATGGAATTTCATTAAAAAATATAGATTGTACGGGCATTTGAAGACAGCCCTTTTAACGATATTTTGCTAGAAGTGAAAATAATTTAATAAAACGTTCAACTTTGAAAGGCTGTAAAGTCCAGGTCATGGGATGAAGGGACTTAAAAAGGGACTTGATTTTCTATCTGGCTAAAGTATCTATATTACGGCAAGTAAAAAAAAATATTCAGATTCGCAACTTTTGAATTTCCTCCAATGCGAGCGTTTTTGCCTGTTTTTTCCCAATGTGCGCTGTTGGTGACGAAAATTGATGGGCAACACAAACAAAATTAAAATAACGCTGTGGAATGCAAACGGACTCAGCAAACATGCTTTAGAAGTTAAAACCTTTTTGGCGAACAACAGCGTTGACATTATGCTGGTTACAGAAACGCACTTTAAAGACAAAGCCTACTTTAAAACCCCCAATTATAAAATACTTACGACTAATCACCCTGAAAATAAAGCTCATGGTGGTACTGCAATTATTCTTAGAGACGACATTAAATGTATTGAAATGGAAAGTTTGAAGTTAAATAACATGCAAGCAACAGTAATCGCAATCGAAGATCAATGTGAATAGCCATTTCATCAATATATTGCCCGCCTAAATATAACAATGACAAAAAAAATTACTTCAACTTCCTTTGGACACTTGGGAAGCGATTCATAGCTGGTGGTGACTTTAATGCTAAAAACATAATGTGGGGATCTAGATTGACTAACAAAAAAGGACGAAACCTACTGGACGCCATCAAAGAAAATAAAAGCCGGTTTATAAGTAGTGGACAACCAACGTATTGGCCTTCTGACCCAGTTAAAATTCCAGACTTACTTGACTTTTACATTACTCGCAACAGCGAGCCAGACTGCATGACAATTGAATCTTGCTTCGATTTATCTTCCGACCACTCACCCGTTATACTGACATATTTAAGCCAGCCACTTCGTCTATCACAACAACTCCTGCCATATAACTTTAAAACTGATTGGCAGTCTTTTAGAGAATTAATCGACCGTAATCTTATGATGAATGCCCCCTTAAAGTTTAAAAAAGATGTCGATTCAGCTATCGCATATTTCAATGACATAGTAATCAAGGCTGCAAGTGCGTCAACCCCAATACTCGGACCAAAACGTTTTATGCAAAAGCTAAGTAATGACATTGTTAACAAAATAAAGCAGAAGAGACGGCTCCGTAAACAATGGCAGAGGTCCAGGCACCCACTAGACAAAGCTAAGCTTAATGACATAACGAAGGAAGTTAATATGATGCTAAAAAAGGACAAGGAAGATAGACTCAGCAATTATTTGACGAACTTAGAGCCCAGTATGTCAACACATTACTCACTGTGGAGAGCAACGAAAAACCTAAACAACGCTATACCTCATCAACCACCCATCAAAAGTCCAAGCGGACTTTGGGCCAGAAGTAACTCACAAAAAGCTGACATCCTTGCACAACACTTTGATAGAACGTTTTCAAATCCTCTTGACCAACAAAAAATAATATTACCAACAACGCGAGAAATACAAAACAAAGCCATACCTTAAATGACAACTGATGAGATTCGACGAAAAATCATGACTCTTAAAAGTAAAAAATCACCTGGCTTTGACTTAACCCATTAAGCCCTGAATGGGCAAAAAATCAGGCACGTTTTCAGCTTGTTTTCTTCCTTGTTAATAGTCCCGGAAAAATTGCTCAAACTCAGGTCTGAACGATTTATTTGTATATTCCAATTATATACATATTATATATAATGTATATATTCCAATTCCAATTTCTCAAGCTCAAAATGGCGGTTGAACAACAAAATCTGTATCAAAACAGACATGAAACCGAAGACCAAGCAACGCTAAAGAGAAATCGCAACTCACCAGATGGAAATGTAAACAACGTAAGTAAAAATAAAAAGCACAAGAACAAACCATCAAATATAAACCAAAAAACAATAAAACAACAGCAAATATATTCGAGACACTAGCCGACGATGAAGAATGTAACGACGCGTCGCAAGACTGCAATGATGCAAAACAACCAAATAAGTCCCCAAATGATGAAATTGCAAAACGTGCACCAAAACCACCGCCCATTTATATACAAAATGTTCAATGGTTAAGTCCTCTGATTTCAGCGTCCTCAGTCCTAAACCAAGTAAAATATGAAATTAAAGTCTTCAACAGTACCGAAATTAAGGTCCAACCATTTGAATCGCAACATTATACGGCAATAATCAAATTAGTTAATGATAAACAAACACAATACTATACATACAAGCCCAAAGATCAACGCGGGTTTAGGGTAATTTTAAGAAATATGCACTACTCTACTGATACAAACGACATAGCCGACGAGATGAAACAGTTAGGTCATGATGTCATTAACATTCACAACATATTGAAATCAGGAAGCAAAGAGCCCCTATCTATGTTTTCAATAGAACTAGCGACGAAAGAAAACAACAAAGACGTTTACGAAATTAAAAATCTCCTACACTGCAAAGTTTCATTCGAACCACCCCACCGAAAAAGGACAATACCTCAATGCTCCAATTGCCAAAAATATGGACATACTAAAAATTATTGTACGAAGAGCCCAATCTGTGTGAAATGTGCTGGAAAACACAAGACCTCTGACTGTTCAAAATCGAATGATTTAAAATGCGCTCTGTGCGGGGAAAAACACACGGCCAACTACAAAGGGTGTATGATATACAAGTCCTTAAAAATTAAACGCTTTCCAGCATTAAGAAATAAAGACGTCCTTACCCAGCAAAGGCAATTCTACGTCTACGCCATACGTCTTTGGAACTCGTTACCCCTCCCTTGATAAAAAGCTGCAAAAACGTTGTGCAATTCAAATCAATGTTATTTAAATATCTATGCTCGTTGCAATGATATTAATCCTCAATAGTCTTTTTTCGGCGAGTGTAAAATGCATGTGTTTCCAATTTTTTTTTTTTTTCTTTAGTGTATAAGATCACAATTGTAAGCTTTTTTTGAAATCATAGTTGCTAATACTTTAATTATAAAACTCGAAAGAATCTTGTTGTATTAGTATATAAATTTCTTAATAAATAAATAAACTAAACTACCAAACAACCTGATACTCTCCCAATACAACCAGCTTCCGTTAACGTCTCCTCTGGAATTTCTTATGCAGCAGTCGCATCTTCACAAACACTAAAACGCCTATTGAACCCGTTTACTCAAAAACAGCAACAACGCAAAATGACCTCACTGAATTAAAGGATATGATTAAGCAACTAGTTTCCCAAATGTCAAATATGATGAACATACTTACGCTGCACATTGGGAAAAACAGGCAAAAACGCTCGCATCGCCTGTTTTGAACTCTAGAATCTATAGTTTTTGCACTAGAGAACTGAAATTTCGCTATTATCTTAAGAATTCCTCAGAGAATTGTAAGGTGTAATTTTTTCATTTCCTTTACCTGGAGCTGGTACCCTACAGTCGGAAGTTAAGAGAGAGAGAGAGAGATCAGAAGAAAAAAAAAGTCAATATTTTGATAACCGATTCTCGTAGCAGATCACAAATAAAGTTACACGTGTTTTAGGGTTTTTTTATTTGAGCACTTTTTCGCAGCACGGTTTATGGTTTTCGAATGTATAACAAAATATTTAATAACTTCGGAAATAAAAAAGATAAAGGATTGAATTTTCGCATAACGGTTTCCCATAAGTAGAAGATGATTTATTCCAAAAATGAAAAAAATTCGCCCGCGGCCACGCCTACTCTCCATACAGACTTTATTTTTAACAATATTAAAATAAGCTAACATTTTGCTGTCATGCATTAAAATGTTCCTTAGAGACACTTAGCTAACTTTTAGAAAAGTAGGCAAACTATTTCTTAAAAAAATCTAAACTATTCATTTACTTTTATAAAGCACGGAAAATGTTAACTGACAAGTATAACTTTCCTCAATAAAAGTTATACCAATGACTTATTATGTATCTCAAAGGGTTAAAGAGGCATGTCACACCTATTTCCAGACAAAAATATGCCTACACGGACGGCAAATATACGTTTAAATATATCATATTTTGAAAAATATCTTTATATGGCAACCTTGTTAAAAAATGTGCAAATCACGCCCATTTTAATCAATATGTTATTCTCATGATTTCTACAGTTTTTGTACAAAATTTCAGTCTCGTATCTCAACTTTATCGAAAGATATTATGAATACATTCCATCAGACAGACGAATTGGAAGACATATTAAGAGACGGACATAGATAAATCAATGCGATATATATATATTGTTATTATTATTGACTGGCACGACAGCCCGCTTACGCGAGACTAAGGCCTAGCTTCCCGCAACCACATGTGTTGTGCGTGTGAATTTTGTACGCGGGTGGAAGGGACCTACAGTTTTATGCCGGTTCCGAACGGCAGGTTGGGAGCTTTTTCATAGGCAATTTTTACTCTCAGAGGTTTGCCATTTCCAGCTGAGAGGACAGCCACCGAAAGAGAAAACGAGTTTCCCGTTATTTTTTTAGGTGTTACTACATGCAGAATTCGAACTATATATATATATACATATCTCAATTCTACACACTTAAATACATATTTATTCCTTTCAACACCAGCCTTGCTGTTTTTCATGTTATAGTTTTGCTCAGCAATTAAAAATATATCGTTGCTTACCACAACTGAGTACAAATAGTGCTTGGGTTGGCATGCGAAAATTGCTCGCATTCATTTTATCGCAGAACGCCGCAGATGAGTTTAGTACCATCATTTAGCTGAATGTCACACCTAATCAGTGTATACGTATTTCGTGGAATGCTGTGGAATCTCAAAAGTTACAGTCCAGAGAAAATCCCGATTTTGCTCATTTTTATCAAAAAATGAGGCAAAGGTTAAATACAATTTTTTTAAATAAAATTTTTTTCATATTAATTGCTTAGATATCGGTACCCCACATGTGAAAAATTATGGAATTTCATTAAAAAATATAGATTGTACGGGCATTTGAAGACAGCCCTTTTAACGATATTTTGCTAGAAGTGAAAATAATTTAATAAAACGTTCAACTTTGAAAGGCTGTAAAGTCCAGGTCATGGGATGAAGGGACTTAAAAAGGGACTTGATTTTCTATCTGGCTAAAGTATCTATATTACGGCAAGTAAAAAAAAATATTCAGATTCGCAACTTTTGAATTTCCTCCAATGCGAGCGTTTTTGCCTGTTTTTTCCCAATGTGCGCTGTTGGTGACGAAAATTGATGGGCAACACAAACAAAATTAAAATAACGCTGTGGAATGCAAACGGACTCAGCAAACATGCTTTAGAAGTTAAAACCTTTTTGGCGAACAACAGCGTTGACATTATGCTGGTTACAGAAACGCACTTTAAAGACAAAGCCTACTTTAAAACCCCCAATTATAAAATACTTACGACTAATCACCCTGAAAATAAAGCTCATGGTGGTACTGCAATTATTCTTAGAGACGACATTAAATGTATTGAAATGGAAAGTTTGAAGTTAAATAACATGCAAGCAACAGTAATCGCAATCGAAGATCAATGTGGAGCAATAGCCATTTCATCAATATATTGCCCGCCTAAATATAACAATGACAAAAAAAATTACTTCAACTTCCTTTGGACACTTGGGAAGCGATTCATAGCTGGTGGTGACTTTAATGCTAAAAACATAATGTGGCGATCTAGATTGACTAACAAAAAAGGACGAAACCTACTGGACGCCATCAAAGAAAATAAAAGCCGGTTTATAAGTAGTGGACAACCAACGTATTGGCCTTCTGACCCAGTTAAAATTCCAGACTTACTTGACTTTTACATTACTCGCAACAGCGAGCCAGACTGCATGACAATTGAATCTTGCTTCGATTTATCTTCCGACCACTCACCCGTTATACTGACATATTTAAGCCAGCCACTTCGTCTATCACAACAACTCCTGCCATATAACCTTAAAACTGATTGGCAGTCTTTTAGAGAATTAATCGACCGTAATCTTATGATGAATGCCCCCTTAAAGTTTAAAAAAGATGTCGATTCAGCTATCGCATATTTCAATGACATAGTAATCAAGGCTGCAAGTGCGTCAACCCCAATACTCGGACCAAAACGTTTTATGCAAAAGCTAAGTAATGACATTGTTAACAAAATAAAGCAGAAGAGACGGCTCCGTAAACAATGGCAGAGGTCCAGGCACCCACTAGACAAAGCTAAGCTTAATGACATAACGAAGGAAGTTAATATGATGCTAAAAAAGGACAAGGAAGATAGACTCAGCAATTATTTGACGAACTTAGAGCCCAGTATGTCAACACATTACTCACTGTGGAGAGCAACGAAAAACCTAAACAACGCTATACCTCATCAACCACCCATCAAAAGTCCAAGCGGACTTTGGGCCAGAAGTAACTCACAAAAAGCTGACATCCTTGCACAACACTTTGATAGAACGTTTTCAAATCCTCTTGACCAACAAAAAATAATATTACCAACAACGCGAGAAATACAAAACAAAGCCATACCTTAAATGACAACTGATGAGATTCGACGAAAAATCATGACTCTTAAAAGTAAAAAATCACCTGGCTTTGACTTAACCCATTAAGCCCTGAATGGGCAAAAAATCAGGCACGTTTTCAGCTTGTTTTCTTCCTTGTTAATAGTCCCGGAAAAATTGCTCAAACTCAGGTCTGAACGATTTATTTGTATATTCCAATTATATACATATTATATATAATGTATATATTCCAATTCCAATTTCTCAAGCTCAAAATGGCGGTTGAACAACAAAATCTGTATCAAAACAGACATGAATTTTTTTCTTGGAATTCACTCAGTCTAGGAAAAAAGTGCTGAACTGAAATTACTCAAACTCGGGTCAGAACGATTTATTTCTATGCCACGTTTTCAGGCAAAAAAAGCTATGGGCGTAACTGCTTTCCTATCGGAATTTCGGATTTAAAAATTTTTAGTACCGCGAAAATCGCAATTTTCGGTGAACAAACGTTCATAACTTTTCAAATATTAATTTTGGAGGAATTTCATTGGCATATTCGGAAAGAGCACTAAATTCTACATTGGATAGGGTGGTTTTCCGGGACTATTAACAAGGAAGGAAACAAGCTGAAAAAGTGCCTGATTTTTTGTACATTCAGGGCTTAATGGGTTAATATCCGGCAAAGTTTTAAAGGAATTACCAAACGCAGCCTATGTGTATATTAGAAACGTTTTCAATGCAATATCACGGCTAAAATATTTTCCTGTGGTTTGGAAAGTGGCTAAGATTATCGCACTGGTAAAGCCGGGGAAAACCCCAACCCAGACAACATCATATCGACCTATAAGCTTGCTAGCAACATTATCAAAAGTATACGAAAAACTTCTCATTGAAAGACTTGACCCTATCTTGACTCAGAAAAACATAATTCCAACACACCAATTTGGATTCAGGCGCAGACACTCAACGACTCAGCAACTTCATAGAGTTGTCAATAAGATACACAAAGACATTGATGAAAAAAATACTGTGCGGCAGTTTATCTTGACGTCGCAAAAGCGTTTGACAGTGTATAGCACAAAGGTCTACTCCACAAGTTAAAATCCTTTCTACCACTTGACTTTTATGACTTATTGCAAAGCTACTTAAAAAAGAAACATTTCTTTGTGAAATTTCAAGATGCTGACTCAGAAATGCGCACTATGAGTGCTGGTGTTCCTCAAGGCAGTGTGTTAGGTCCTCTTCTATACTTAATTTATATTGCGGACGTACCTGTTCCTTCTTTTGACGACAGCATGATTGCAACATTTGCCGACGACACAGTATTGCTTTCATCTAGCAAGCAACTTATAACAGCTGAACAAAACCTCCAAACCATAATAAATGACACAGTGAGATGGTTCAAGATCTGGGGTATCCAGATAAATGCTGAAAAAACAGTAGAAGTCATCTACACCAACAGATCTTTTAACCAGCACCCGCTTAAAATAGACGACTGCACAATTCAAATTGACAATAAGGTAAAATACCTGGGTATGACGGCAGCCGCCGTGGCTCAGTTGCTTAGTGCGCGGTCCAGCGAGTCGAATGCAGAGCGACGCAAGTTCGAATACTGCATGTAGTAACAGCTAAAAAAAAAATAACGGGAAAACTCGTTTTCTCTTTCGGTGGCTGTCCTCTCAGCTGGAAATGGCAAACCTCTGAGAGTAAAAATTGCCTATGAAAAAGCTCCCAACTTGCCGTTCGGAACCGGCATAAAACTGTAGGTCCCTTCCACCCGCGTACAAATTCACACGCACAACACGGGTGGCTGCGGGAAGCTATGCCTTAGTCTCGCGTAAGCGGGTTGTCGTGCCAATCAATTATTATTATTATTAATCAGAGTCTATACTAGTCTTGAAACTCCTGTAAAATGAATTGGCATCACTCATGTCGGCAACATGCTTCCCACCACGAAAGATACTGCGCAGATAACGTTGGCTGAGAAAGCTGTTGTCGTATGTTGTCGAAAAGTCAAGACAACATACGATTTTGTTTTTCGGAGTGACATTTCTCCCTCCAAATTTCGTGGTAAAAGTAATTTTCAACGTTCTTTCGTTATTATTTCGCTCGTTTGATTGCGAAAACAGCGAAAATACAAAAAATTTAATAAACCTTTAAAATCTAGTGCTTTTGTTATATTTGACCACGATTTAAGCGAAAGTAAGTATATTCGTCGATTTGCAAATGAATTTTCTTACAAAAATTATATTTTTTTCATAGAAATGCTTCTACGACGTTGTGTCCTCGGATGTCCTCTTCCTGGAAGTTTGTACAATTTCCCCAATAAGGAATCGGATTTACACAGGTGAGTTTTAAGAAAGTGCATTTACTTATAAGTGTATAGTGTAAGACCAGCGCACTTAATTTCAAGTGCGTTTATGTTACAATAAAAACTAAACCTAAACTGTTTTTTACAATTGCATATGTGCAATCGGCAATTCATCCTCAGACCACCACTGCTGAACAGCGACAGAGCTCGACCGTTACGCATTTCAGCGGTTCAAATGGTAGTATTTGCGAACTTTAGAAGTTACATTTTTTTATAATTACAAAAATTGTTGCTTGATATAAAACGCAATGTTTTGTGTGGTCCTTGGTATTAATAATTTGTAAATAATTTGGTTGAGGGTTATGTAATATGTATATAGTAGTATGTATGTAGTTTTATTAGTGTACTAAAGAATAATATTATTTCGTAGGCACAAGGAATGGATCCGCATTTTAGGTGTGGAAGGATCGTTTGTCTGCGATCGGCATTTTTCAGCAGAGATGCGTGGGAAGAAAAAGCTTCTAGGTTGGGCGATCCCGGATATAATTTTAAATAGTAATTTTTCTTGTTCATCTACGCTGAGTGAACAAAATCAAATTATTGAATTAGGAGTTGAAGATTTTATTCCAATTACTTTAACTCAAAGAGTAGCTTCCCGGAAGCCTCTTTTGCCTATGTTTTCGTCTGAAGTTGCGTCAACTTCAGCTACTCCTTTACCTTTTGTCGATTGTAGCCCTGTAGCGAAGAAGCAAAAATTAGGAGTTGATATAGTTCAAACAGCCAAGAGTCTAAGCGCAGGGACAGCGAGAAAACGAAAGCAAGCTGAGGAGGTTAGGTTTTTAAAAAATAAATTATGCGAAAGAGATAGTGAGATTAGGGATTTGAAAAGAAAACTTAATGAGGCGACAGCACAGTTAAAAGCTTGCAAAGAGGAGCTTAGATGTCGGCAGTATGAGGAAGAGGTAGGAAAGATAGGAGAAATTTGTTTGAAACTGCCGCAATATTTAGGGACATTAGTAAAAAATAGTCTTAAAAATAGCTGCCGCAATCCAAAAGGCCGAAGGTATGTAGATTCTTTTAACCCTCGGATGGATTTTGTCGTCTGGCCAGACGAAATGGTTCTATTTTTATTCATAACTCTTTTTCTCTGCGCTCTATCGTGCTGTGCTTTCGTGACTTTTTAAGTTTCGTTATCCTCTATATAAAACGTAAGAAATAAAAAGAATTCGTACGCGGTTTTATGCATTTTTTTAGTCACAAAGTCAGTTTCTACACATCTGCACTTTGTCGTCTGGCCAGACGAAAAATGTTTTTTGCGAGAATCGAGTGTATTATTAGTTTTTATTATTATTTCTTTGCTTTCTAAAAATGATGGCTAAATAATCACAGCATGCTGAGAGCTTGTTGAGAATGTAAAAATGAAAAATTATTAAAAAATTGGAAGAAATAAGTAAGCCAAAAGAAGCGCTTGTTTTGCATTCTTGGTCAGTTTGTATGTGAAATTAAAATTATTGCATATTAAAATTATTGCTATTCGAAATTGGCTGCATTTTTTAAAGTTGGTAATGTGTCAGTTTGTTTTTGAAAGTCGAGGAGTAAACTTCAAATCACAAAATCGCGGGTTAGTGTTATTTGAGAATGGATGATTTTTTTAACGACTATGATGTTGTTGACATGAAAATCCGTCAGACTTCACGATACAACCAATAACTTATGTACTCAATTGGTCAAAAAAATCCGAATACTGCTTCTTCAGTATTCCGCAAGCACTGAAAATCTATGGCGCGGTGAGTTAATAATAACATTCATATAATAAATATATTAACTTATCATTAATTTATATCATTCCAGTAGCCTGTTGCTGTAGCTCCACAGAAATTTAGGTCTGGTTCATGCGTCTATGCCTAAACAATACACACAAGCACCGCAAAACACGAATTCAGTGTCAGCAGCGTGGCGACCACGTTGCTCTGTTGCACGCACATGTCTATCACAAGTGCCATAATTGCATTGAATAAATACAAAAATAAGCAAAATATGCATTTTTTATATTATATATATGTATACACGAGTACAAAAATAAAACATGCCCAAAAATGATAGAATTAAAAAAAAAATTAAAAAATCCCCAATTCATCTTCTTTTTTACAGTGTATTTGTGGGTAACTAAGTAAGTATATATAAACATAACTTGTATATACAGTCGCTCACAAAAGTATTCGTACAGCACTCTATACTCAAATAAATGTCTTGAATCTTCAAAACAAACCAAGTTTTTGAGTTCCATTTCATTGGTGTGTTTACCACAATACTTACACTCAAGACTCCAACAAATATCATAACAGAATGTTAGACGTGACCATAATTATGTGGACGAAACTTCGAAAAATTCAATTTTTTATTCCACAAAAATATTCGTACAACAATAACAAAAAACAAAGAATAGACCATCTTCACAAAATTAGAAAACAATATGAGAGTTTTAATACTTTGTGGGATATCCTTTCGCTGCCTTTATGGCGGCTAAACGCTTTGGCATCGATTGTACCAACTTTTGGCAGAGTTCTACAGGTATTCTATTCCACTCGTACAACAACGCTTTCTGAAGACTTGTTTTGGACGAAATAGGGTGACTTCTGATTTTGTCTTCCAAATATGCCCACAGGTGCTCTATCGGGTTAACATCTGGACTCTGTGGAGGTGTTGCTAATAATTTTGTGTTGTACAGTAACCATATACGCACATCCCAAGCAGTGTGTTTGGGGTCGTTGTCCTGTTGGAAGTGATATTCCTCATCCAACCCCATTTTTTCTGCACTCTGCTGTAAATTGTTCTTAAGTATATTCAAGTATACGGTTTTGTCCATGATGCCTTCTATGAACACTAAATTACCCACTCCTCGAGAAGACATACAACCCCATACTAAGCAATTGCCGCCACCGTGTTTCACAGTGGGTTTTAAATTCGTTTTTTTCATGGCTTCTCCTGGCTTTCTCCACACTAACTGACGGCCATCCGATCCAAAAATATTGTATTTACTCTCGTCACTAAATATAACACGGCTCCAAAACTCATCTCCCTTCGATTCATGATTTCTTGCAAACAGCAAACGTTTATCGCGATTGATATTCGAAACTAGTGGCTTTTTTCGCGCTGCACGTCCATGGAACTCATTTTCTCGCAGAACTCTTCTCACTGTTTCGTCGCTAACTTCAACACTGAGGCATGTTTTCAAGTCGTTGTTGATTTTTGTCGCGGATAAATGGGGATTTGCCTTTATTTTTCGTAATATTAAGCGTTCATCGCGCTGGGTTAATAATTTCGGCCGGCCCGAACGATCTTTATTTTTTAAAGTTTTGCGTGTTTTAGCTCTTTGTATGAAGCTTTGAATGGTAGAACGGCTTCTACCGAACATTTCGCTTATTTTGGATAGGGACTTTCCCTCATTATGGAGGTATAAAATTATTTTTTTCTCCGCGTTAGTCAACTCCCTTCCCTTAGCCATTTTTTAGAATAAAATTTTTTCAACATACACATTTTTAACGCAAATCTCTAAGGCATCGTGTTACACAATCTCGTACGGTGTGAAATTTTAAATAAAGTAAAGTGGTACTATGCATTGCCAGTGTTTTATGGCGAAATCAGGTGTTGTACGAATATTTTTGTGGAATAAAAAATTGAATTTTTCGAAGTTTCGTCCACATAACTATGGTCTCGCCGAACATTCTGCTAAGATTTTTGTTGGAGTCTTGAGTGTAAGTATTGTGGTAAACACACTATTGAAATGGAACTCAAAAACTTGGTTTGTTTTGAAGATTCAAGACATTTGTTTGAGAACAGAGTGCTGTACGAATACTTTTGTGAGCGACTGTATATATATACTTACATATGTAGCCTACCATATAAACATAAAAAACTTAATCTGTCATTGCGCTTTGCCTTTGTCAAGAGCCTCACCCAGATTTCGTCTGGCCAGACGACAAAGTGCAAATGTGTAGTAACTACTTACTGCCCATCGAAGGGTTAAGACTCTTGCATTAGGAATTTTTTTTTATCTCCCATGTGCTATAGGCATTTAAAAGAGTCCCTGAATTTGCCAGAGGAAAAAACTCTCTATGAGTTTCTTTCTAACTGGTCTCGTTCCCCAGGTTGCTCGAATAGCAGTATTAAAGCGTTAGAGTTCCGTATTCGAGGTTTCACGCGTGAGCAAAAATTTGTCTCTTTAGCTTGTGATGAAATGTCACTGAAGCGACATCTTCAATATGACCGTAAATCGGACAAAATAATAGGTTTGGAAGATTTTGGCGATGAAAATCGCACACACAGGCTAGCTACTAGTGTTTTAACAATATTAGTGCAAGGAATAGGTGGGAAACCCAACCGTTTGCATACTTTTTCGTCCATGGTACTTGCAAAGGAGATGTCGCCAAAAAATATATATTTGAGGCCATTAACCAACTACAAAGCATAGGATTAACTGTTTGCCATTTTGTTTGCGATCAGGGTAGAAATTTTCAAAATTTAGCAAAAATTCTAACCATTAGTGAAGACCACCCTTACTTCGAGGTTAATGGCCAGAAGGTATTTTTTTCTTTAACTCTCCCCATCTTTTAAAAAGCACTAGAAACTGCATTGAAAATAGTAAAAATAAAATTTTCTTTAAAGATAATCGCGTTAAGTGGGATGACATTGTCCATTTTTATAATGTCGATTCCCAACTAAATGTTAAATGTGCACATAAGCTAACAGATGCACATATTAGACCTTCAGTCTTTTAGAAAATGAGCGTGAAATTAGCGTCTCAAGTTTTTAGCAACTCTGTCGCGTCAGCTATGTATGCCATGTATAGCTGTGGAGTTCTCAAAGATAGTAGTTCATTTTTAAATACCGCGAAGTTCTTAGAATTTTTCAATAATTTGTTCGACTTGCTTAACAGCAGTAGTACTAGTGGAATACTCCCCCTACAACTAGCATAAAAAAGGGTCAATAGAACAGGTAGAATTTTTAACCGAAGCCCGAAGGGTTCTGAAATTAATTAAAATTGAAGATGAATTCGGAAGTAGTATTGTAGGTAGTTTTTCTTTCTTAAAAGGCTGGATTTTAAATATTAACAGCTTGCAAGGATTGTGGCAATTTTTGTCACACGAGGGATTTGATAGTGTTAAGAGTAGAAGATTATGTCAGGATGGGGTGGAACATTTTTTGGTACGATGAGAAGAGGAGGTGGTAATGCATCAACCACCACGGCCTCCATGTTTAGCAGTCTCTTTCAGAAATCATGGGGGCTGAGTTATGTAAATTTAGTAATAGGAGGAAACTGTGAGCCAATGACTGAGGCTCCCGATTTTGTTCAAGCCTTATCTACTGCTCTTCCTGACCCGTCTTCTGAGCATTCTACGGAAATACTCAATCGTGTGTGCAATGATGTCTTGATTCAAGACCAGTCTTGGCAGGATTTTCAAAGTTTGCCACGGCCTGAACATTCATTTCTCCAGGATGTTCAGGTTGAGGTAAACATTGACGAACACAATTTTTTGAAAAGTAATGCAATGGCATATTTTTGTGGCCTATTTGTACCTAAAAAATGTTAGAATGCACACATGCTCAGAACCACTCCCATATTTTGGGGAAGATGAAGTATCTGAGCGCTTCATTTACACCCTAGAAAGACAATTTCAAAAGTGCAATTTAGTGAAGCCACCAGTAGAGTTTATTTCTTACATAGAAAAATTAGAAGAAATGTTTTGCGAACATTTCATTTCTGAAGCACATAGAGTAGGTGTAGGTATGTTCATATTTGATGCCATCAAAGTAATTGACCCTTATATTTGTTGCAGTAATTGTGACACGGACAAACTCCTTTGTTTATTTGTGCGAGTAAGAATATATTTCGTTTTAAAATTTTTCAATAAAAAACTATCAATTCCAAAGTCCAAACATAAAATTTTGTGTGTTTCACATTTATAGTTTCAATTAAATTGTTTTTTTTAGGGGTGGTATAGCAATTAGATCTACTGCTCGACATGGTAAATATTAATCGAAAAAAATTTAATAAATAAGTTTTCAGTACAGTTAGAAAAGTTGTAGTTGAGACTTCAGACTTCGCGAAAATGTTTCGAAAAAAAGCTCAGGGTAGATATGTATATATGTTGTATATAAAAATGTAAATAGAATGCATGTTAGGTTAAGATTTTTTCACTTTTCATTTGTTATAACAATATATATATTTTATATATACTAACACTTCGTTCAATAATGTGTGTGACTAATTAAAACACATTTTTTTGCCAAAATTGGTTTTTATTCATCAACATAGTCCCCTTTTAGGGAGATACAATCATTCCAACGCTTTTCCAATCTTTCGAGCATCTTTTTGAGGTCTGCGAAGAGCCAGTAGTCGCTGGGGGCCAGATCTGGAGAATACGGGGGATGAGGAAGCAATTCGAAGCCCAATTCATGCATTTTTGCCATCGTTTTCATCGACTTGTGACACGGTGCATTGTCTTGGTGAAACAACACTTTTTTCTTCTTCATATGGGGCCGCTTAATCGCGATTTCTTCTTTCAAACGTTCCAACAACGCTATATAATAGTCGCTATTGATTGTTTTCCCTTTCTCAAGATAGTCGATGAATATTATTCCGTGCACATCCCAAAATACTGACGCCATAACCTTGCCAGCCGATGTTTGTGCCTTTGGACGCTTTGGGCGGCTTTCACTGGTTGCATGCCACTCAGCAGACTGCCGATTTGACTCTGGAGTGAAATGGTGGATCCATGTTTCATCCATTGTGATGTACCGATGCAAAAACTCCGACGTGTTGCGCGTAAACATGTCCAAACAGCTCTTTGAATCATCGATTCGTTGTTGTTTTTGCTCCGGTGTGAGCAAACGCGGCACCCATTTCGAAAACACCTTTTTCATAACCAAATGTTCGTGTATTATGGTGTGTACACTGCCTGCTGATATCTTTAGAATGCCAGCAATCTCCCCCACTTTCACTTTACGGTCGGACATAATGATTTTCAGTGTTTTTTCAACGTTTTCCGGAATAACAGCGTCATTTGGCCGTCCAGTAAATGGAATGTCATCGGTGTCTGTACGACCACGTTTGAATTCGGCATACCAATAACAAATGGTTCTTTTTGATGGAGCAGAGTCCGAATAATGTTTTTCAAGCCATTCCTGGCATTGAACAGTACTTTTTTTCATTAAAAAACAATGATAAATCAGCACACGGAATTGCTTTGAATTCATTTTTTTTGAAAACTCAAAAGTAGTGTCACTTAAAGCACTGTAACTTGTAAACTAATGGTCGGATTGACATATAATTTTGACAGTAAGCCTAAAAAGGTTCACAATTTCGAAACAAAATATTGATTTAGTATTAGTGCCGCCATCTATGTGTCAGTCACACACATTAGTGAACGAAGTGTTATGTGTGCATATAGTATATGCTTTATTAATATGCATGTATTGCGGTTATGGCGTATATTTTGCCTTTTTTAACAACTGAATTGTTCACTTTTAATTTTTAATTTTGCACATGTGTGTTTTTATTTTGCATTATATTGTTATGCATTGAATTCATATTTATTTATTTATTTATTTGAATTTTATTTAATTTTAAATTGTAATGCGTGATATACAGCTGCGGTCAAAATAATAGTAGTACGCATACAACGACAAGAAAATTAAGAAAAAATAATCTGCTTTTTTTTACAAATATTTATTTTGTATTTTTTTTAACAAGTTATATGTGTTAACAATGCAATCATAAAAGAAAACTTAAGAATTAAACTCAGTTTGGTTTGATTTAAATTAAATGCGTCAAAAGCTCCAAAATATGGACGGTCAAAAAAATAGTAGTTCGCTTTACTTTCATAAAAATTAAGCAACAATTGTGTTTCATTTTAAAAGATTTTGTGGTTAAATAGTAATAACGTAATGTTTCTTCAAATTAATATTTAGTTGCGTGACTGTTGTTTGGCTATTACTGCAGCACAGAGCCGATGCATTGAAATAACCAAATTTTCATATCTTTCTCTAGGGGCGTGGTCTACTGCTTCTCAAAGTTGATTATTATTTAAAAGATTATTGTGAGCAACTGCTCTCTTCACGTCACACCACAAATTTTTAATTATATTGAAGTCTGGTGATTGTGCGAGCCATTCCATAACCCTAATCCTGCTTTTGCGAAGCTCCTTTCATGCGACCTTGCTTGTATGCTTTAGGTTATAATCCTGTTGGAAGACCCAAAGCATTGGCGTTTTTTCACGGACATACGGTGGCACGATTTCCCGCAAGATTCGTACACATACACATCGATCCATCGTTTTCTTGATCAAATAAATAGCGCCACCTCCATAAAACGTAAGACATGCTCAATAAATAAATGCATGTCTTACGTTTTATGGAGTTGGCGCTATTTATTTGACATACGGTAGCACGATTTCCTGCAAGATTCGTACACATCAGTGGCGTCCCCAGGGGGGGGGGGTGGATTAGGGGGATGGATCCCCCCCCTTGGTCGGAGAATTCACTTATGCAATTTGCTATAACAATATGGAATTGTGAAACATTTTTATTATTTGCTTTATCGCTTCTGTAATCACCCACTTAAAACCTAATAACTGAACCTCCCATGATCTAGCCAGACCATAATGTAAACAAGATGATAGTCGAGGATTGTTGTTAAGGATATAAAAAAACCAGAAAGTGTGAATACAATGATTTCTTTTGCTTGTCTACATTATTTTTACGTAAAACGGTGAAAATATACTAGAATAATTATGTAAATAGCGAGTTTCAATTTTAATGAGTTAATTTTGAAATTAAAAAAATACGGCAGTAAAGCAAAAAAATAAAAAAAATGTATAAATGTAAAATACGTTACTTATGGATCTACTTCAGCTGCTTGACCAATGCAATTATTTCAACAATATAATGCAGTATCATGACTAAACCACATTGAGATTTTACATTCGACACATACAAATCGGGTTTTGATATATATATTTCTGGATTCCTTGCACTGTTAATAATTCTGAACTGCTTTGCCAAAGAAAAATATGCAAAACATGCTCTACATGTTGTTGTTCATGCTGAATTGGCCGGATATCGTTTTCCTTGTCGCCTTCGTCGTTGCTATCTTCACATTGAACTATCTAAACGACCATTTTTTCTATCAGTATCAGAAGCTTCGTTTTGTGCAGGGCCAAATGAAAGCGTGAAATTGGCAGCACCGTTATTATTGCCTCTCGCAGCAAATTATTTAATATCTTAAATTCGTTGCTCTAAAGCATTAGTTTCCGCTATTGCTAAGGAAATTTTTTTAGAGATTTTCCTCTCTGATTTAACTCCAGCGTCGAAGTTCAAAAACAATGTCCACCTGATTCTCAAAATAGCATTCTCTTCCTTTCATCTCTGTCACAGAAAACACCCAATCGAATTGGAAAATGGATAAGTATTAATTTTGAATATGTTTCAACATTATTTTCCAACAAAAATTATAATTTATTAACCCAAAGAAAATAAAAGCCAAGGCGAACGAAAAACACTTGGACCAGGTACATTTTGCGCCAGCTAATTTACGTCACTATTAACGGGATGGCACGAAAAAAGTGCTTCAAATCGGGTCAGATGGAAAAACCTAGTTGAAACTATATATATAATATAAAAAAAATATTTATAAACAATTCTGACAATAATTACGTCGAAAATAACAAAAAAAAACTGAAAATAACTGGCAAATTTGTATGAAAATACACCATGGTCTGGCCAAGCCATGGTTTTGGGTTTTGTGCTTAGAAAGGATCAGTTAAAGATACCATGAAATTTGAGCTCGATAGCTTAATTACAACATTACTAAAGTGGATCCAAAGTTCAATATGGTCTGGCCAGAACCGGATACCCGCAGAAGGGTTAAGAATAAATGAATAAAAAAATCAGCATTGCATTTGTTCTCGCAGAATAGTTGTATTTTCAATGTTCCCAAAAGTGTCGACTATTTACCAAAATAGTAATCAAACGCAGGCTTCATGCCAACCCTGCATCAGCTGTTGAAACTAAAAAAAAATTCACTTACATAGTTTTGGTGAATTGCGGGTAAACATGGAAACATGGTCACCTCTATCATAACATAATAAAATTTCAGAACGTCATACATTTTGTAAATGTTTGATTTTTTTTACATAGCTGGTGTGCTTTTTAAAATACGTCTTTTCGTAATTCTATTAGCAGTTGTTTTCGAAATGTCATAACTTAAAACAAACTTGAATTTTTTTGTTGGGATTTTATGACTTAAAAATACATGTCACTTGAATTTAAGAAGTTTATGTTAGTATATGTATACATATATGTATGTATGTACAATTTTATTCAACATGTATTAAAAATAATACGCAAAGATGAAAGTATAAAAATGGCGTTAAACTGGATTTTTTGCATATCCCCCCCCTTCCCGAAATCCTGGGGACGCCACTGGTACACATACACATCGATCCATCGTTTTTTTGATCAAATAAATAGCGCCACCTCCATAAAACGTAAGACATGCATTTATTTATTGAGCATGTCTTACGTTTTATGGAGGTGGCGCTATTTATTTGATCAAGAAAACGATGGATCGATGTGTATGTGTACGAATCTTGCGGGAAAACGTGCTACCGTATGTCCGTGAAAAAACGCCAATGCTTTGGATCTTCCAACAGGATTATAACCTAAAGCATACAAGCAAGGTCGCATGAAAGGAGCTTCGCAAAAGCAGGATTAGGGTTATGGAATGGCTCGCACAATCACCAGACTTCAATATAATTAAAAATTTGTGGTGTGACGTGAAGAGAGCAGTTGCTCACAATAATCTTTTAAATAATAATCAACTTTGAGAAGCAGTACACCACGCCCTTAGAGAAAGATATGAAAATTTGGTTATTTCAATGCATCGGCTCTGTGCTGCAGTAATAGCCAAACAACAGTCACGCAACTAAATATTAATTTGAAGAAACATTACGTTATTACTATTTAACCACAAAATCTTTTAAAATGAAACACAATTGTTGCTTAATTTTTATGAAAGTAAAGCGAACTACTATTTTTTTGACCGTCCATATTTTGGAGCTTTTGACGCATTTAATTTAAATCAAACCAAACTGAGTTTAATTCTTAAGTTTTCTTTTATGATTGCATTGTTAACACATATAACTTGTTAAAAAAAATACAAAATAAATATTTGTAAAAAAAGCAGATTATTTTTTCTTAATTTTCTTTTCGTTGTACGCGTACTACTATTATTTTGACCGCAACTGTATGCCTCCATGGGAACCGAGCACCCAAAAAAAAAAAAAATCGGTAACGCGCCTTCTTTGCATACCTCTATGGTGGTGCGGAAAATGCAAAATTTTAAATGTATATTATAAATATATGTTTTTAATATTAAAATAGGTAATAAATGTATCGACACCTAACATAAAGTATAAGATGTATTAGTTATTTTGTAATAAATAACGATATTTACTATTGCGGCATTGCACATAATTATTTTATTTATAATTATTTTATTATTATTTTAATTTACCCCGAGCAACGAGCAGGTTGACGACGAATAAACAAATACGCATTTATTTACTCATCATGGCTTTTACTTATTGACAGCACAAAATATGTATGAAAAAGACCGTCGGAAGAATGCAAAAATGCAGCAGTATCAAAGGCAACGAACCAACTTTAATGATGCAAACCTTCTTGTATTTTCCTGTAGATGTGCAAAATAACAAGTAATATTCTTTCGAATAGATTTTAGCATGAAAGTTAAATCTGTGGTCCAACTTCCAATCGCGGAAATTTTCACAACAAAGAAACAGCTGATATAGGTTCACCACGATTTTTTCTTCTTGGCCGCACAACAATTACATAGAAAGTGACGGCAGAATAATGCAAGAAAAGTATCGACAAAAGCAAGTGCAAAAATGATTTTATGATGGCAAACCATTTAAATATTCAGTTAGAATCAAAAACGCGCATAAATCCTTGTTCCGGGGTAGTTCTTCATATAAAATAATATTGTTTGGCAAAGGCGGTAATGCTGGCAAATTCGCGAACAATTAACAGCTGATTGTTTTTCACCTCGCATTTCAGCAGGATCATCCAAAGGAAATTTATATGAAAATTTGGTCGTAACACTTCGTTCAATAATGTGTGTGACTAACTAATTAAAACACATTTTTTTGCCAAAATTCGTTTTTATTCATCAACATAGTCCCCTTTTAGGGAGATACAATCATTCCAACGCTTTTCCAATCTTTCGATACCGCCTTTGTAGAACGATTTTTCTTTGCCTTCAAAATAGGCGTTAGTTTCGGCGATTACTTCATCATTTGAGCCAAATCTCTTACCACGGAGCATCTTTTTGAGGTCTGCGAAGAGCCAGTAGTCGCTGGGGGCCAGATCTGGAGAATACGGGGGATGAGGAAGCAATTCGAAGCCCAATTCATGCATTTTTGCCATCGTTTTCATCGACTTGTGACACGGTGCATTGTCTTGGTGAAACAACACTTTTTTCTTCTTCATATGGGGCCGCTTAATCGCGATTTCTTCTTTCAAACGTTCCAACAACGCTATATAATAGTCGCTATTGATTGTTTTCCCTTTCTCAAGATAGTCGATGAATATTATTCCGTGCACATCCCAAAATACTGACGCCATAACCTTGCCAGCCGATGTTTGTGCCTTTGGACGCTTTGGGCGGCTTTCACTGGTTGCATGCCACTCAGCAGACTGCCGATTTGACTCTGGAGTGAAATGGTGGATCCATGTTTCATCCATTGTGATGTACCGATGCAAAAACTCCGACGTGTTGCGCGTAAACATGTCCAAACAGCTCTTTGAATCATCGATTCGTTGTTGTTTTTGCTCCGGTGTGAGCAAACGCGGCACCCATTTCGAAAACACCTTTTTCATAACCAAATGTTCGTGTATTATGGTGTGTACACTGCCTGCTGATATCTTTAGAATGCCAGCAATCTCCCCCACTTTCACTTTACGGTCGGACATAATGATTTTCAGTGTTTTTTCAACGTTTTCCGGAATAACAGCGTCATTTGGCCGTCCAGTAAATGGAATGTCATCGGTGTCTGTACGACCACGTTTGAATTCGGCATACCAATAACAAATGGTTCTTTTTGATGGAGCAGAGTCCGAATAATGTTTTTCAAGCCATTCCTGGCATTGAACAGTACTTTTTTTCATTAAAAAACAATGATAAATCAGCACACGGAATTGCTTTGAATTCATTTTTTTTGAAAACTCAAAAGTAGTGTCACTTAAAGCACTGTAACTTGTAAACTAATGGTCGGATTGACATATAATTTTGACAGTAAGCCTAAAAAGGTTCACAATTTCGAAACAAAATATTGATTTAGTATTAGTGCCGCCATCTATGTGTCAGTCACACACATTAGTGAACGAAGTGTTATGTGTGCATATAGTATATGCTTTATTAATATGCATGTATTGCGGTTATGGCGTATATTTTGCCTTTTTTAACAACTGAATTGTTCACTTTTAATTTTTAATTTTGCACATGTGTGTTTTTATTTTGCATTATATTGTTATGCATTGAATTCATATTTATTTATTTATTTATTTGAATTTTATTTAATTTTAAATTGTAATGCGTGATATACAGCTGCGGTCAAAATAATAGTAGTACGCATACAACGACAAGAAAATTAAGAAAAAATAATCTGCTTTTTTTTACAAATATTTATTTTGTATTTTTTTTAACAAGTTATATGTGTTAACAATGCAATCATAAAAGAAAACTTAAGAATTAAACTCAGTTTGGTTTGATTTAAATTAAATGCGTCAAAAGCTCCAAAATATGGACGGTCAAAAAAATAGTAGTTCGCTTTACTTTCATAAAAATTAAGCAACAATTGTGTTTCATTTTAAAAGATTTTGTGGTTAAATAGTAATAACGTAATGTTTCTTCAAATTAATATTTAGTTGCGTGACTGTTGTTTGGCTATTACTGCAGCACAGAGCCGATGCATTGAAATAACCAAATTTTCATATCTTTCTCTAGGGGCGTGGTCTACTGCTTCTCAAAGTTGATTATTATTTAAAAGATTATTGTGAGCAACTGCTCTCTTCACGTCACACCACAAATTTTTAATTATATTGAAGTCTGGTGATTGTGCGAGCCATTCCATAACCCTAATCCTGCTTTTGCGAAGCTCCTTTCATGCGACCTTGCTTGTATGCTTTAGGTTATAATCCTGTTGGAAGACCCAAAGCATTGGCGTTTTTTCACGGACATACGGTGGCACGATTTCCCGCAAGATTCGTACACATACACATCGATCCATCGTTTTCTTGATCAAATAAATAGCGCCACCTCCATAAAACGTAAGACATGCTCAATAAATAAATGCATGTCTTACGTTTTATGGAGTTGGCGCTATTTATTTGACATACGGTAGCACGATTTCCTGCAAGATTCGTACACATCAGTGGCGTCCCCAGGGGGGGGGGGTGGATTAGGGGGATGGATCCCCCCCCTTGGTCGGAGAATTCACTTATGCAATTTGCTATAACAATATGGAATTGTGAAACATTTTTATTATTTGCTTTATCGCTTCTGTAATCACCCACTTAAAACCTAATAACTGAACCTCCCATGATCTAGCCAGACCATAATGTAAACAAGATGATAGTCGAGGATTGTTGTTAAGGATATAAAAAAACCAGAAAGTGTGAATACAATGATTTCTTTTGCTTGTCTACATTATTTTTACGTAAAACGGTGAAAATATACTAGAATAATTATGTAAATAGCGAGTTTCAATTTTAATGAGTTAATTTTGAAATTAAAAAAATACGGCAGTAAAGCAAAAAAATAAAAAAAATGTATAAATGTAAAATACGTTACTTATGGATCTACTTCAGCTGCTTGACCAATGCAATTATTTCAACAATATAATGCAGTATCATGACTAAACCACATTGAGATTTTACATTCGACACATACAAATCGGGTTTTGATATATATATTTCTGGATTCCTTGCACTGTTAATAATTCTGAACTGCTTTGCCAAAGAAAAATATGCAAAACATGCTCTACATGTTGTTGTTCATGCTGAATTGGCCGGATATCGTTTTCCTTGTCGCCTTCGTCGTTGCTATCTTCACATTGAACTATCTAAACGACCATTTTTTCTATCAGTATCAGAAGCTTCGTTTTGTGCAGGGCCAAATGAAAGCGTGAAATTGGCAGCACCGTTATTATTGCCTCTCGCAGCAAATTATTTAATATCTTAAATTCGTTGCTCTAAAGCATTAGTTTCCGCTATTGCTAAGGAAATTTTTTTAGAGATTTTCCTCTCTGATTTAACTCCAGCGTCGAAGTTCAAAAACAATGTCCACCTGATTCTCAAAATAGCATTCTCTTCCTTTCATCTCTGTCACAGAAAACACCCAATCGAATTGGAAAATGGATAAGTATTAATTTTGAATATGTTTCAACATTATTTTCCAACAAAAATTATAATTTATTAACCCAAAGAAAATAAAAGCCAAGGCGAACGAAAAACACTTGGACCAGGTACATTTTGCGCCAGCTAATTTACGTCACTATTAACGGGATGGCACGAAAAAAGTGCTTCAAATCGGGTCAGATGGAAAAACCTAGTTGAAACTATATATATAATATAAAAAAAATATTTATAAACAATTCTGACAATAATTACGTCGAAAATAACAAAAAAAAACTGAAAATAACTGGCAAATTTGTATGAAAATACACCATGGTCTGGCCAAGCCATGGTTTTGGGTTTTGTGCTTAGAAAGGATCAGTTAAAGATATCATGAAATTTGAGCTCGATAGCTTAATTACAACATTACTAAAGTGGATCCAAAGTTCAATATGGTCTGGCCAGAACCGGATACCCGCAGAAGGGTTAAGAATAAATGAATAAAAAAATCAGCATTGCATTTGTTCTCGCAGAATAGTTGTATTTTCAATGTTCCCAAAAGTGTCGACTATTTACCAAAATAGTAATCAAACGCAGGCTTCATGCCAACCCTGCATCAGCTGTTGAAACTAAAAAAAAATTCACTTACATAGTTTTGGTGAATTGCGGGTAAACATGGAAACATGGTCACCTCTATCATAACATAATAAAATTTCAGAACGTCATACATTTTGTAAATGTTTGATTTTTTTTACATAGCTGGTGTGCTTTTTAAAATACGTCTTTTCGTAATTCTATTAGCAGTTGTTTTCGAAATGTCATAACTTAAAACAAACTTGAATTTTTTTGTTGGGATTTTATGACTTAAAAATACATGTCACTTGAATTTAAGAAGTTTATGTTAGTATATGTATACATATATGTATGTATGTACAATTTTATTCAACATGTATTAAAAATAATACGCAAAGATGAAAGTATAAAAATGGCGTTAAACTGGATTTTTTGCATATCCCCCCCCTTCCCGAAATCCTGGGGACGCCACTGGTACACATACACATCGATCCATCGTTTTTTTGATCAAATAAATAGCGCCACCTCCATAAAACGTAAGACATGCATTTATTTATTGAGCATGTCTTACGTTTTATGGAGGTGGCGCTATTTATTTGATCAAGAAAACGATGGATCGATGTGTATGTGTACGAATCTTGCGGGAAAACGTGCTACCGTATGTCCGTGAAAAAACGCCAATGCTTTGGATCTTCCAACAGGATTATAACCTAAAGCATACAAGCAAGGTCGCATGAAAGGAGCTTCGCAAAAGCAGGATTAGGGTTATGGAATGGCTCGCACAATCACCAGACTTCAATATAATTAAAAATTTGTGGTGTGACGTGAAGAGAGCAGTTGCTCACAATAATCTTTTAAATAATAATCAACTTTGAGAAGCAGTACACCACGCCCTTAGAGAAAGATATGAAAATTTGGTTATTTCAATGCATCGGCTCTGTGCTGCAGTAATAGCCAAACAACAGTCACGCAACTAAATATTAATTTGAAGAAACATTACGTTATTACTATTTAACCACAAAATCTTTTAAAATGAAACACAATTGTTGCTTAATTTTTATGAAAGTAAACTACTATTTTTTTGACCGTCCATATTTTGGAGCTTTTGACGCATTTAATTTAAATCAAACCAAACTGAGTTTAATTCTTAAGTTTTCTTTTATGATTGCATTGTTAACACATATAACTTGTTAAAAAAAATACAAAATAAATATTTGTAAAAAAAGCAGATTATTTTTTCTTAATTTTCTTTTCGTTGTACGCGTACTACTATTATTTTGACCGCAACTGTATGCCTCCATGGGAACCGAGCACCCAAAAAAAAAAAAAATCGGTAACGCGCCTTCTTTGCATACCTCTATGGTGGTGCGGAAAATGCAAAATTTTAAATGTATATTATAAATATATGTTTTTAATATTAAAATAGGTAATAAATGTATCGACACCTAACATAAAGTATAAGATGTATTAGTTATTTTGTAATAAATAACGATATTTACTATTGCGGCATTGCACATAATTATTTTATTTATAATTATTTTATTATTATTTTAATTTACCCCGAGCAACGAGCAGGTTGACGACGAATAAACAAATACGCATTTATTTACTCATCATGGCTTTTACTTATTGACAGCACAAAATATGTATGAAAAAGACCGTCGGAAGAATGCAAAAATGCAGCAGTATCAAAGGCAACGAACCAACTTTAATGATGCAAACCTTCTTGTATTTTCCTGTAGATGTGCAAAATAACAAGTAATATTCTTTCGAATAGATTTTAGCATGAAAGTTAAATCTGTGGTCCAACTTCCAATCGCGGAAATTTTCACAACAAAGAAACAGCTGATATAGGTTCACCACGATTTTTTCTTCTTGGCCGCACAACAATTACATAGAAAGTGACGGCAGAATAATGCAAGAAAAGTATCGACAAAAGCAAGTGCAAAAATGATTTTATGATGGCAAACCATTTAAATATTCAGTTAGAATCAAAAACGCGCATAAATCCTTGTTCCGGGGTAGTTCTTCATATAAAATAATATTGTTTGGCAAAGGCGGTAATGCTGGCAAATTCGCGAACAATTAACAGCTGATTGTTTTTCACCTCGCATTTCAGCAGGATCATCCAAAGGAAATTTATATGAAAATTTGGTCGTAACACTTCGTTCAATAATGTGTGTGACTAACTAATTAAAACACATTTTTTTGCCAAAATTCGTTTTTATTCATCAACATAGTCCCCTTTTAGGGAGATACAATCATTCCAACGCTTTTCCAATCTTTCGATACCGCCTTTGTAGAACGATTTTTCTTTGCCTTCAAAATAGGCGTTAGTTTCGGCGATTACTTCATCATTTGAGCCAAATCTCTTACCACGGAGCATCTTTTTGAGGTCTGCGAAGAGCCAGTAGTCGCTGGGGGCCAGATCTGGAGAATACGGGGGATGAGGAAGCAATTCGAAGCCCAATTCATGCATTTTTGCCATCGTTTTCATCGACTTGTGACACGGTGCATTGTCTTGGTGAAACAACACTTTTTTCTTCTTCATATGGGGCCGCTTAATCGCGATTTCTTCTTTCAAACGTTCCAACAACGCTATATAATAGTCGCTATTGATTGTTTTCCCTTTCTCAAGATAGTCGATGAATATTATTCCGTGCACATCCCAAAATACTGACGCCATAACCTTGCCAGCCGATGTTTGTGCCTTTGGACGCTTTGGGCGGCTTTCACCGGTTGCATGCCACTCAGCAGACTGCCGATTTGACTCTGGAGTGAAATGGTGGATCCATGTTTCATCCATTGTGATGTACCGACGCAAAAACTCCGACTTGTTGCGCGTAAACATGTCCAAACAGCTCTTTGAATCATCGATTCGTTGTTGTTTTTGCTCCGGTGTGAGCAAACGCGGCACCCATTTCGAAAACACCTTTTTCATAACCAAATGTTCGTGTATTATGGTGTGTACACTGCCTGCTGATATCTTTAGAATGTCAGCAATCTCCCCCACTTTCACTTTACGGTCGGACATAATGATTTTAAGTGTTTTTTCAACGTTTTCCGGAATAACAGCGTCATTTGGCCGTCCAGTAGATGGAATGTCATCGGTGTCTGTACGACCACGTTTGAATTCGGCATACCAATAACAAATGGTTCTTTTTGATGGAGCAGAGTCCGAATAATGTTTTGCAAGCCATTCCTGGCATTGAACAGTATTTTTTTTCATTAAAAAACAATGATAAATCAGCACACGGAATTGCTTTGAATTCATTTTTTTTGAAAACTCAAAAGTAGTGTCACTTAAAGCACTGTAACTTGTAAACGAATGGTCGGATTGACATATAATTTTGACAGTAAGCCTAAAAAGGTTCACAATTTCGAAAAAAAATATTGATTTAGTATTAGTGCCGCCATCTATGTGTCAGTCACACACATTATTGAACGAAGTGTTATATAATGCACGACTGTAGCGACATAAACTAGGTTAGGTTAGGTTGTGGTGGCTGCCTCTATAAGAGACACACACATTGTGATACCACATAGCGACATAAACTAAAACGAACCATATTTGTTGATTGCAAATTGCTAATAACTTGCTGTGGAACTTCCTCAGTAGTAAAAACTTCCTTCCGGGTCATATATAAATGAAAAACCAATGTTCATTATTTTGCATTTTCAGAAGTCCGCGAGCTTCCACGTTTAAACGATAAATTTTTGGCGCGGAAATGTATCTGCAAAAACAGCTGTGTACTTCTTCACCACTTTTTCATAGAGAGAGCAAAATTAAATTTGTATGAAAAATTACCAAAGAATTTTGCAAAACCACAAGAAAACAAGAAAAATGCAAGAGGTCGCATTCCATGCGAATGAAATACCAGGAAATACCGGTAATTATTTTTGAAAAAAACACGTTTATTGTGAGGAAATGATTACAATTTTATTCTTCAAAGTAATGGCCATCGCTAGCTACACATTTTTCCCATCTCTCAGGCAATTTATGGATGCCTCACCAAAAAATGTTTCGTCTTTTGCCTGAAACCAATCATCGATCCATTTTTTGGCTTCTGCGTGAGAATTGAAGCGCTGTTCCGTTAATGCGTGGCCCATCGATGCGAACATGTGATAATCCGAAGGCGCCAAGTCTGGTGAGTAAGCCGCATGAGCAAGAGCTTCCCAGTTGTACGATGCAACCAATTCTTTGGTGGCTCTAGTGCGGTGTGGTGGTGCGTTGTCATCGAGGAAAATCACTTTGTGTTGCCTGGCTTCATATTCTGGGCGTTTTTGGCGTAAAGCACGGTTCAAATCGGCCAATTGTTGTTGGTAACGTTCACCGTTAACCGTTTCACCAGGTTTTAGAAGGTTTTTTTCTTCAAATGGTAACACAAAATTAACTGTGGCCGCAAATCGTAATTTGTAGGCACGTAATCCGACATTTTCCGGAGCGTCAAACAATGCGTTGTTGGATGAAACTTGACAAATTGTGAACTGAATCTTGTTGACATATGACAGAAGAAGTAAACATGACATTTGGTACGGTTCCGAAGTTTATAAATATTCGACTATTTACCGCTAGATGTCGTTACCGGTTTCATAGGCGCATACCTGGTAGTTAACAATTTTAAATTGATTTATGAGCAGAAAATTGTATTTACTAATCATTTTTAGTGGAAATCAGTTGTGCGACAAATTCATTTCAGCGGGCAAATAGCGAACAGCTGCTTTGGCTGCTCTCTCACTTTTATTATCTAAATACGCAAAGATAACCATAACATAACATAACATTTTTTGACAGATTGGCCATTTGAGCGAAGTTTCAAGACTAGTATAGACTCTGTTATTAATTATTATTATTACCTGGGTATGACAATTGATGCAAAACTTATATGGCGTGAACATATTAA
Source organism: Melieria omissa (assembly GCA_963971225.1). Classification (NCBI taxonomy): domain Eukaryota; kingdom Metazoa; phylum Arthropoda; class Insecta; order Diptera; family Ulidiidae; genus Melieria; species Melieria omissa. The sequence continues at coordinate 47,042,403 of OZ020269.1, read as the reverse complement.
GAAAAAAAAGAATGAGACTAACAGGTTCCGCCTACTGTAATGGCTTTTAGGGAAACAATCAAACTTATCCCTAAGCAACAAATTACTGATATACAACACTGTCATTGCTCCTATCTGGAGATATGGTATTCAGATATGGGGTACGGCATGCAAAACAAACGGTGACATTATACAGCGTACGCAATCAAAAATAATACGAAAAATAGTAGACGCTCCTTGGTACATCACAAACGACTCTTTGCATCGGGACCTTTCAATCAGCACATTTGAAGAAACAATAAAAAAAACTCAGCACGAAACATATTATTGACATGAAAAATCACGGCAACGTCGAAATACAGCATATACCCCTGATCGAAGAAAGACGAATCCGAAGGCTTAAACGACTTACAACTTCTGACTTACCATCGAGAAATTTTTAATGAAATAAGGCTTGTCCACGAAATAACTTTTACAATGTAAAACGAAAAAAAGTATAGTAAGCACCGAAATTTCTAAAAAAAAAATTCGCTTTTCAGAATCTGTCAAATTTCAGCTATTAGTGGTCAATTGTATTTTGAAATTCAAAGTGATTCAATCAAAATGGCATCTAAAGAAGAGAAAATTCGACAAAAAATAATTGCCCACTTTTTCGAAAATCCAACGGCTTCGTACGCATTGTTGGGAAGACTAGCCAAAGTTTCCAGGGCAACAGCTAGAAATGTGGTAATTAAATACAAGAAGGACCTGTCCACATCCCGTATCGTCGGAGCCGGACGAAAAACAGGTTTCGTCTATAAAGATATAGCTCGTAAGGTGAAAGTTTCTCTGGAAAAAAATCCAAACCAATCTTTACGAGATTTGGCACGAAAATTCGAAGTTTCGAAATCATACATTGCGAAAATTAAAAGGCACTACGAGCTCAAATCTTTCGTTGTTCAAAAAGTGCCAAATCGTAACTCCGAAGTGGAAAAGCGTGCCAGAAATCGAGCCCGAAAACTTTTATCGAATGATCTGTGTCGTTTTAAAGGCTGCGTGTTAATGGATGACGTAACGTATGTCAAAGAAGATTTCAAACAGCTTCCAGGTCGAGGATATTACACAGCATACCTGAAGGGTGGCGTTATGAAAAGGTTCAAGTATAAACGGATGGACAAATATGGTAAAAAGTATATGGTTTGGCAGGCCATATGTAGCTGTGGCAAATACACTCGTCCTTTTGTTACAACTGGCACTCTTAACAGTAAAATTTACTTGAAGGAATGTCTCAACAAACGACTTTTGCCATTGTACAGAGAGCACGCTGTTCCACCTTTATTTTGGCCAGACTTAGCAACAGTCCACTATGCAGAAATTGTCAAAGAGTGGTACCAAAGGAATAAGATCCGTGTTGTTGAGAAAAATCACAATCCCCCAAATTGCCCACAGCTTCGGCCAGTCGAACGATTTTGGGCAATAATGAAACGAAACTTACTGTAATATAAAAAAAGTGCTAAGGGAAAGATTGATTTTATAAAAAAGTGGAACAGTATGGCCAAAAAAATTGGAAAATCTGGTGTGCAACATTTGATGAGGGGATTGAAAGCAAAAATACGTAGATTTGTAAGAAATCCAATTGAACTTTAAAATATTTGTACATTATCACAAACTTTGAGTTATAAGAGATAATAAATACTCACACAAACATTAGTTCAATATTTTATTTAGTAGCTATTAATAATAGAAAATGTAAAAGTTATTTCGTGGACAAGCCTTATGTACTGTAAACTGTATGTATGTATTGTAAACTTACTGTTATACGCTAGTGTTTTGTTAAGTTCATAAATGTATGTATATTCTGATATTAATCTATGTACATAAATTATTTCCAAATAATGTTAGAATATTACGAGATGCCCTTTATTAGGCAGGTGTAATAAAAATGGAAGTTGAAAAAAAAACCCGCTCAGCTTCACATGTCTTCACTGCATTGCCAGCCAAAGCGTGAAACTTTGCTGACAATGCAGTTCACGTGTTCTTTTACTGCATCGGCAGCCAAGCAAGTGTGCTGGCGGTGCAGCCAAATTTAAGTCCAACTTTAGTAATAAAACTCACACCAACCGGAACGGTTCTCTCATTTTATTTAACTTTTTTTGGAGTTCGAAAAAATCCATTATTAAGGTACAATAAGTTTGTTACCATATTGTAGCCTAAGAAATTCCCTTTACAATGAAATATAAAACTGTATACTTTTATTTTTTCTGAATATATATTTTAAATTTTTTCAAATTTGACTCTGGGTCCAAAGTCATTTCATATTCACCTTAGCCATCACTTTCGGGCAATGAAATCTGAAGGGGGTTGTACAAAGTACCTGCCATATTAAAAAAGATTTGAAAAGATCTAGATTTCTAGCTTTGCATTATTTTAAGAACTTAAATTTCGCCAAATAGTCATTAAAACCTTTTTTGATTTTATGGTATTGTGGCATTGAATATTTTACGTGACACCACAAACCTTCAATTGTATTTGTGTGTTAAATTTTTATATGGAGGGTGGTAGTAAACTGCAGGTTTTCTGTATTCGAATACCTTTTGTGGTCGGGCTTCAAAAAAATAACCCTCATGGGAGTAACTATCGGCATCGGGGCTTGTCTAAGTTGACCCCCCCCCCTCCTCCCAACCACCTTACACACAAGAGCACATCAACCTCACTCTTGTTCGTTTGCCGTTTAAACTAATACCATAACTGATTTCTTCCATTATAGCAGGCGTGGCGGAAAGGTGTATCAGAAGAGTGCCTATGTTAAAATCAATGAAACACAGAATCATTTGATATCAATACTTATTGATTTACAAACATGTACTGTAGATTTGTTTGGTTAGTTGAAAGAATGCGGAAAGTAGGGTCCTATTATAGCCTATGGGAATGACACGTTAAATCGTTTGATACCCATATTTCTTTGACAAATATATAGCTGATTTGTCGTTATAATGCGCATGGCGGGAAGGCTTATCAGGCGTGGGTGTAGTCAATATTATATAGCCTATGAAACAGAATAATTTGATATCAAAATTTAATTACAAACATGTAGTGTAGCTTTGTTTTGTTGGTTTGGTATGCGCGAAAAGTGGGCGTAGCCGATATTATAGCCTATATTTACCGCAATGACACGCTGAATCGCTTAACCCATATCGCTATGACAAATATACCACGGCTGATTTGTAATTATAGAAGGCGTATCAGGTGGGCGTGGTCAATCTTATTTAGCCTACAGTAGCCTTTAGTTTACCCTAAAGAAACAGAAATATTTGATATCATTATTTATTTACAAATATGTAGTGTAGCTTTATTTTGTTAGTTAATTAGGCACGGAAAGAGGGTGTGGCCGATTATATTGAGTCTATGTTTGCTGCAATGAAATCGTTTGATACTCATATTGACTTACAAACGCATACCATAGATGAATTTCGGTGCCATAGTGGGCGTAGTTCTTCTTGACAGTCAAGAAGAATAAGAAGTGGGTGTAAGAAGGGGGCGTGGTCAATCTCATGTAGCCTATGTACCATTCCCCCAAATAAAAAAATTGTTGGTGCTTATTTCATCTAGGGTGAAAGGCTCTTTCATTTACTAATCTAACCTTCCCAGTAAAAGGGAGCTTACGCTCCCTAAAATCAAACTATCCAAAAAGTTAACAAACAGCAATTTGTAAGAATTTGCAAGTTTTAACTCTTGGTTACACCACTGGGACTTGGCCCACTCACAATACACAGTAAAAAGGGTGTAAACAGGAGGGTTAGAGAACGAAACAGCTGATCTAAAAGTTTCATTTGAGGTTTGAAGCGGTAGGGGAAATTCAGTTCAAAAAGAAATGTAATGCAAAAGGCAAATAGTATTAGTACCTTTCGTAGAGGAAGCCCCTGAATCCCGTTTTGCTACGGAATGAAATCTCAATTTCAGTGCCAAACATAAAGCTTCTTTCTCGGTGGACTTCGCAACTTCGATGTCATTTTTATTCTTTTACAACAATGTTGTTCGTTGGTTTTTTTTCAAAAAAGTTTTAGTAGGCCTACCATTAAATGGTGGCAAAAATTTTTTTGCAGACGAATTGTGTTAATTCATTTTTTACTTTCTAGCCAATTTTGATCCACTACAGCAGAAGATATTTACATGTATGTATTATGTAATGTATGTTACATGTATCTATTAACATATATATCAAGATGGCTACTCTGTAATGCGATGCGAAAGTCAATCGGTACTCTGTATCGCTTTCGCATCATTGAAAAACGGCCCTTATTTTATTTCGAGAGTAATGGTCAAACTCCATAAAGCGCGTTTGAGACGTTTAGGGTTTGTCGCGTTATGGCGTTTCTCGCGTTATTCGCGTTGCAATGTTGTATACTTCATAACACGCATTTCACGTGTCAGCTTCTTCTTCTTACGTCAGCTGATGCTAATTTTTAATTGGCAAACTGCTGATTGATTTCGTTGTGAATTGCGAAAAACAACGAAATGAAATTGCTATACGACGTTAAAAACTTTATAGAATTTACTGATTTCATTTTAAACACATTAAATGCACATCGAACATTGCAACAAATAAAAAAAAATGTCAGTTGAATTCAATTTGTAGCAATTTATTTCACAGGGATGAGCAAAATTCGATCGACAACGAATAAGCTATCGAATTTCCAATACAGCGCAGACTAAGTTTCGTCTGTCAAAGAATTATGCTAATTTTTAGGAATTTCTCCACATTTTATGTTAAAATATTGTGTTTAGATCGCTAAACACTGCCGGCCGCGCAGCTCTTAGAAATTAATATTGTCAATAATATTGTATTGTGCGCGTCCCTTTATGTGTTTATATGTACGGATGGCAGCCGCCGTGGCTCAGTTGGTTAGTGCGCGGTCCAAGCGAGTCGCAGAGCGACGCTAGTTCGAATTCTGCATGTAGTAACACCTAAAAAAAATAACGGGAAACTCGTTTTCTCTTTCGGTGGCTGTCCTCTCAGCTGGAAATGGCAAACCTCTGAGAGTAAAAATTGCCTATGAAAAAGCTCCCAACCTGCCGTTCGGAACCGGCATAAAACTGTAGGTCCCTTCCACCCGCGTACAAAATTCACACACACAACACGGGTGGTTGCGGGAAGCTAGGCCTTAGTCTCGCGTAAGCGGGCTGTCGTGCCAATCAATTATTATTAATTATGTACGGATGGCAACCCTGGCCATCCCGAAGGGAGCTTGCGCGACCGGCGGACACTCAACGTACGAACTCCGGCGAAACAACACAGATCAACTTTGACTCTTACAAAATTTAACATTTTCATATATATATTTAAACAAACACTCAACATCTAATTAATAAACTTTACACAAAAAAATCCTGACAAAATCGTTTGGTTTTTTATTTCTACGCGCGCGCGGGTTTAGTTATTCTGAGCTTTCGAACATATTGAATTTCAAATGTTTCTTAAATGTATTTAATAGCATAGCTTTCGTGTAAAAAAAATGCAACCGACTTTTGCGATAACAAAAGTTTGTTATCGGCATTACCATTTAACCACATAATTTATGACATCTTTAGGAGCTCTATCAGCTGTTTGACGTCGTTAAGGGGGTGTTCTGTAGTAACAGCTCGTTTTCTTAGGTGTTTTTTGAAATAGCTACTGTGAAGTAACTATTCAATTTTTTTTTATGCGGTTTTTTTTAAATGTTTTATTATACTTTTAACTACAAAATTCAGTATAAGGTTTGAAAAAATATTGATTCGTTGCTGCACTGCAGCGCCGCAAAGTGATGCCCTCCAAAAAAACATGCGTTGACGGTTCACACGATTGCTCCAGTCTGAAACATGGAAATCGGAAAATTTTTTTTGTTGTAATCTATATGAGTGCGATTATCGTCCGACGGGAGATTTTTTGTTTTTCATCAAAATTCTCAAAATGGCGCGACTTGAAAGTAAAAAAATTTTTTTCCCCATTTTTTCAAATGAAAAAAATTTATTTAACACTAACTAATAACAAAATCGGAAAAAACGCTCGTCGGACGATAGCGACAACTTTTAGAAACATTAAAAAAAAAAATTATCAAAATCCGTCTACTCAATCATTTGTAATCGTGTGAACCAGTTCGAAAAACATAGTTTCGGGAAAAACGCGTTTAGTTTTTTGTTCACTGAAAGTACTGTGGAAATTCGGCGGAGCGCGTGACGAAACCTCCTTTACAAATGACTTTCCGGTCCGAATTCATCAAAGATCTTTTTTTATACGATAGATACCAACATTACCTGTTGAAAAATGCAAAAAAAAAAATCGATTTTTTGAAAATTTTACTACAGAACACCCCCTTAAGCGCGAAACGCGAGAGAAAGTTGAAAAGTGTTCAACTTTTGACGCGTTTCGGGCGTATCGACGTCAAGTCATGGAGTTTGCTTCATACAAATACACTGATTCTACTTTTTCTCGAAACGCGGGAAACGCGTAAAACGACGATACGCTTGAAAGGCGCTTTATGGAGTTTGACCATAAGTTGGCATTACTAGCGTCGAGTGTCATAAAATTCAAACATAATAAAAAAAAATAAGATTATTAAATTAATGCGATCGTAAGCATTTTTTTACATTTAAAATCGTAATACGCAGTGCTACAAATGCGAAAGGGGAAAATCAAAAAGCAGTATACTAAGGATGAAATAGAGAATGAATAGAATTTATGAAATCCTGTATTGCTAACTGTTGGTTTGTTAAAAACAACATGTTTGACACAAGTGGAAAACAACGGCAATAACAAAAATGACGCTTTCAAACTGCAACTGGGACAAACTATACTGTTTCACAATAACGATCGAGGAGACACTAATTGATCGTAAGTCTCGCTGCGGCAATGCAACGTTGTTTCGCGAGAGTCTTCAAACAGTTGTTTACATAACACGCTACCGAAAAGTTCCGATAACATAAACGTCCACAAAAAGTTAAAACTGTGGCGGCACATACTGTACCACTCGACAATCTAGCAACTGTGCCAGCGTGGCGGATGGCATGCAACGACATAGCTGTGCCACGACGACAGCATAGCGGTCTACGACAGCGACGGCATAACGGACCACGGCCGGGCAGCCCGCGAGGCTCGCTCCTTTATAAGAAGCTGTCCTGACACCAGCGATCAGTCAGTCAGTCATAGTCCGGACACCGAAAGCGTAATTTTGTGTACAGAAATAGTTGTTATTTAAATGTGTAGTGTCTTTATTTAAAACGTACAAGTGCTCTAAATCCACCAAAAATCAAAAAACTTTTTTTTTTATTCTCTGGTAATGAACTTAGATCATCACAAATTTATTTTGAGATAGAGTTCTTCCGCAATGAAAACAGTAAAGCGCTACAAGACGCGGGCCAATATATCGGCTCTGGCAATTCTCGCTAGTGCAGCAAGAGCCGATTGGCCTCCGGCACTAAAAGGTTTAAGATCCGCACCTAAATGTAAGTAGGCAATCTAGTAATGCTCTAAAACCGGCAATGGCCGAAAGGTCCCCAAACTCCAAACATCATGGAAAGGACCATACAAGGTCGTAACCAGGATCAATGAAGTAGTATATTGGACTTAAAGTTGCAGCAGTAGTAGCACCTCTACTAAAGCACTCGAACCTCTACTGAGCACTGAGCCCTGTCAAAGGTGTGTTACGAAGTGTTACGACGGGGATGGGGGGGTCATCGACTGCGTTACGTAACGTCGAAAAAATACCCAAAAATCAGCACCTGAAATCAGCTTCTCGCAATAACAGAAAAAGTCACATATCCCATAAAATTCAAAATTTCATCAAAATATGTAAAATGAACCTTATGGCATAAGTGACTTTCTCTGTTATGGCGGCAAGCCACAGATATTACTATTCAAAGAGAGTCCTTATATATTGATCATTCAAAATTATGTATTTAATGTACCCGGATTATATTGAAAAACATTTAAATTTACGCTTATAATCATAATTACGGTATTTGGATGGTTATAACATTAAAAATATTGCTGGCTACATTATACACTTTCCATTATAAAAAAAATGGAACGCGTTACGTTATTAGGGGGGGGGGGGGGGTGGGGTAGTGAGGTTTGTTACGTGTTGTGTTACAACCAGGGGGGGAGGGGTCAAAAAAGGTCGAAAAATGCGTTACGTAATATGTGAACGGCCCCTAATCCGAAAAACTAATTTTCTTTCAGTTAAAGTATTCAAGTTTTTTTTATTGTTTTTTGTTTATGAACAACTCAAAGAATGCAATCTTCAATCAACTGTCAAGCTAGGTGAACTTATGTTAATAAAGGGCACGTTGTGTTCCCTATTAATAGCAAAGGATTTCGGTCGCTGCATTTTCATTACTACAACAATGAACGCATTATTTTCGTAAAAAGTTATTTCTGTTCTTCGTTAAGGGGTCGTCTACGTATAAAGTTTCAAAAAAATCGTTTTTTTTTTACATAATTTTTTATTTAATTATTTAATTAATTAGCCAATGAATACAATAAAAATTCGTATAGGCTAAGTTGAACACATTTTAATTGAAATTTGACGTAAGACGTAAGAATTAAGGGAAAAAAAGTGAATGCTACTTTTGAAACAAGATTTAATGAATACATGAATCGATTTTTTGAAACTGAAAAATCAATCTCAACATTTTTAGAGATTCTATTGAACTCAATTAAGGCTCTGGAAATAGGTGCATTTCGCGCATACAGAGCCCTAAAAACCAGGGTGCGGAGAACGATCAAAATACGATCCTTCTCACGAATAATCGCAACCAAAAACTGCGTGCTTCTAATTTCTCGCGAGCGATAAAGTTGCGTTGCGAGCAAAAGCATTTACGATCTCTCACGAGAAATATAAATGTTCGGAAAAATCGCGAATGAGAAAATGTCGCTGCAAGCGTCGTCAGTTCGATCTCTCGCGATCGTTCGTTTGTTGCGAGCGCTTGTTGTAAAACTCATTCAGTAACTCGTATTGTGAAGATTGAATCTTTGAACGATCGCGATCGTTCGTCTGGGCAGTAAATTATGTACATACACTAGTCAGAATAAGTTTGCGTACAAGGGGTACGTAGTTTTTTCATATGAAAAATAAATCAGTTAAAGTTATTTTTTAAAAACAAAATATTTTTTATTTCTTCCGTAAAGTTAGTTATTTTATTCCATTAAGATAATAATAACAAAAACTTGACCAAACTGTAAAAGGAGTGCCAAAAACAAAATATGTTATGAATTCACCTCAGAAAAAGTTTGCGTACAAGATGAGATTATGTAGTTAAAATTCAATTGAAACTAAGTTTTGTCCAAAAATTAATAACTTTGTGAATTTTCTTTTCTCGCTTGAACTCCCTGCAGAAGTTTTGGCGCAAATTTTTTTAAATTCGGTGTTTTTTCAGCGGTTATTTTGTTATATCCTTGAATTGTTGTATTGGTTAACTATATCTTAGAAGATGGAGCGTTGTTGGGCTCAGGGTTTAACTGATCCCCTTATATACTCAATTAGATGCACGGTAGGTGACTAGGGAGGGACTTTTGCAACTTTGTTGAGCCAGTTAATAGCAAACATAGCTTCGCATCGTATGCATTGCGCGCTAAGGTTGAAAAGATATGTTGGAATCTGATCCAAAGTTTTGAAACCTTGGCTTACATAAGCTTTTAGAATATGTAAATAACCCCCCGGAAACATTTCTGAATAAAACAACACAGCCTGCTCACTCCTTTTCCTGACATGCAGCCCCATACCATATCTCCACATATGCTATGCTTCACTGTTAATTTCAGATTTTTGTTATTAACAGGATCCTGTTCAAATTAGTTGATGCTTTTTAATTCCAAATATGCCAAACCATTATCAAATAATAATGAAAGGTCCCACTTTCTATAGATAACAACATTTCGTTCCGAAAATCCGGTTTTTAGACTCCTTGATGGACTCTTTTACGAAAGCAATTCTGTGCTCCTTGTAAGTAAGCTAAATATGGGCTTCTTACATGCTGTTATGTAGGGGAAGTATGTTTTTTTCAGAACTTTTCTTATAAAGTCACTGCTAATGGGGTTTATAAAATATTTCTGTACATTTCTGAAGATATTGGATGCAACTAGCCTTAGATTGTGATGCACTGATCGCAAACAATCGAATCCTCTTGCTCGGGTAACTTAAGAAAATGGTCAGATCGTAGTAACCAAACAAGATTTTCTGTTTTTTTTTAGATTTAAGATGGCTTTTTGAAATGACGAATGTGCTCTCCCAAAAGTTTCCCTAATTTCATGAAATTTTTTGTCAATTTTGAAAAGTTTTTGTAAGATTATTCTTTATCCATTTTTAATATTTTTCTGTTGAATTCTATTGCTTTCTATAAAATTTCAAGCACATATACGGTTCCAAATAACTTACAAGTCCGTTTACCGTTCAATGGAATACAAATTTTCCAAAAAAAATAAAGAGCATAACCGGAAGTTCCCGTTATTAGTTTTGTACGCAAACTTATTCTGCACCGTTTTGTGAGTATATTGTCAATAAATACGAATACATGGAAAATTATTATTTTAATTCATCTAAAACAGAACAAAAAGTGCAGTTAAGGCATATATGAATAATGTGGATAAGTTTTTATAAACAGAGAACCCATTTTTGAGGTCAAAATTAATCATAAAATATTTTTGACTTGCCTGTACGCAAACTTATTCTGACTAGTGTATATAGGAGTTTGAGCAGTTTGCTATTAAACTCGGCTGCTACTGACTGAAGTTTATTTCCTAAAGCAAACTTATGTATAGAAGTTTGTAGATTTTAAAGACCTTTTGTTAGGAAAATTATAACAAAAAAAAAAAGAAAACTTTGTGTTATGTTTGTATATGGTCTCGTAATGCCTTTTAGTGTTTCCTTATATGTATCCTTTAAGTTGTTTTCCACACAAAATGCGCTTTGAAAAATCTGTGTCTTTATTATATGTAACAAGTTTCGTCTTGTCAATATTTGACAATTTGCCCATATTTATATAAAAAAAGCAAACGCACAAGAAAATAATTTCACAAATCGTCCTTCGTCCGTATATATCGCAAAATAGACTAAATTCAATGATTGTTTGTAGCCACGCTCTACCGACGAACTTTACAAAAATTCGTTCGCGATCGATCAAACATTCGCTCGCGAACGATCGATCAAACATTCGCTCGCGAACGATCGAAAATTCGATCTTCTCATATTAGCTCGTTTTGCGATTGTATTTTATCGCGAGAAATACTTGAGCAAACGAGCGGTTGCGAATGATTTTCGGCATCAGCGTTCTTCCCACGACCGATCGTTTTCGTACGCTCGTTCGTTTGAAATGTGTATACATAAACTCGCTGCATACGATCTCTCACGAACGAATACGTAGGCAATGCATTCGCAACCGCTCGTTTGCTCAAGTATTTCTCGCGATAAAATACAATCGCAAAACGAGCTAATATGAGAAGATCGAATTTTCGATCGTTCGCGAGCGAATTTTTCCGCACCCTGCTAAAAACACATACATGGAAGAGCTCTGAGCAACGAAGAGATCTAGCCGGAATATTCAGAAAAATCCTCTCGAGGAGAGTGGGACAGTCAACCGCCCCACGGAGTACATCAAAGATGAAAGAAAAAGACAGGATTGTTCTCCTACTTTGCAAAGATTTTAAATTAATCAGTAGGCATTGCGATTGGTAGCTGGGCATAGGATCAGTAAAGCGTAAGTTACGCAATGCAAAGCGAAGGAATACTTTTTGGATCCTCTCAATCCTAGCACCATGGCACGCAAAATATGGAGACCAGATGAAGGACGCATATTCAAGCCTGGAACGAACTAGTGCCTATACAAAAGCTTCAGCGTATACGTGTCGGTAAAATCCATGCTATGACACCTCACAAAAGCAAGCATGGCATATGACTTACAGAAAACAAAATTAATATGATTAGCGAACGAAAACTTCGAGTCAAAGATTACGCCCAAATCTTAAATTTCATCAACACGCATCAGGGGCGTCATGGAAATGTGATAAGAGGTGTCAATGAGTTTGCAACGTTTAGAAAAGGTGACTTGGAAACACTTGTTTATATTCAGTGACAATCGATTTTTGATACACCAATTGCTGACATTATCAATATCGATCTGCAGCAATTGGGAATCGTGGGAGTTTCTGATCAATGAGTAGATCTTTAGGTCATCCGCAAAAAGCAGAAACTTAGCTGTCAAGAAGCATGAATTTTCATTTGCAAGACGTGAGGAATTAAGTATTGTTATTTTCAAAGATTTGGGTAAACTCTTCACGGTTATTGAGCTGTAGAGCATTGAGCATGCTCGCTCACGGTGTTTCCGCACGCTCCTTGTGAACTTAAAACGCGTTTTCCCTAAAGTCGTATTTTTCTAACTTACCTGCACGATTTTAAGAAAAGTTTTACACGCATCGATTCGATTTCTTTTTTTACTTGCTCAGAAAACATGTCGCTATGGTTAGACACGAGCTTTTGACAAAATATTGTTTTTTTTTATTATAACAGGCAATAAACATTTGAAAAAAAGGAAAAATAACTTTGAATTTTACAAAAAGCTCGTGTCTAAGCATAGCTAATGTAATATCAATTACACAGCGCAACAAAAAAACACTTTTTTTCTGTTGCATGGAGTTTTTCTACTGTTTCTTACTAATTTGGGTGCGCTGATTCCGAATCTACCCTCCGATTTTTTCTAGTAGCTCTAGTTTGTGAGATATAGGTACCCTGTCATTTTTTCAGTTTTTCCTCTACTTTTTCCATATTTTCGATCGTAGTTTCTAAACCAAAAACCCGATTGACATGATTTTCACATTATCGCATTAACAACACCGCACGGCTTCTTTTCCGATGCAACTTATTTTTATAGGTGTTAAAATGCCGCGGTAATTGGACCTCAAAGTTGGAAAAAATTGAATTTTAATGCGTTTTCCTTGATGGTCAAAAACACACACATTTTTTGTAAAACAATTAACGAGTTAGGTGTATAATGAAAGTCGACACATCAAGCAATACAACACAGCTAAATTATTTGGCGGAATACACACTCGCATCGAAATAACAGGAAAAATGTACCATCGCGATTTTCATCACTTTTCATACTTTTTCCTTAAAAAATTAGGGGCCTGAAAATATGCAAAGTTTTTAATTTTTTTTTGTATCGAGAAATTCAAAATATTTTTGTTTTTTGCTTGTATTCCAAACTATAAATGGAACATATAAAAGAGCATATTTTGAGGCTCCTAATTTTTTAAGGAAAAAGTATGAAAAGAGGTGAAAATCGCTATGGTAAAGTTTTGTTACTATTTCGATGCGAATGTGTATTCCGCCAAATAATTTGGCTATGTTGTATTGCTTGATGTTTCTTCTTAAGATATTCATATACTTCGAAACTTGTTTATGAAACATCTGTACAATTTTCGCCATCAGAAAAAAAGCCTTGAAATTCAATATTTTCTTACTTTGAAACCTTATTACCACGCCCATTTAGAACGCATAAAATTGATTAATGTCAGGAAAGATGGCGTGAAATGTTGTAAGTGCAACGCTATAAAAATCATGTCTATAGGGTTATTGGTTCAGAAATAACAGTCGAAAACGAGAAAAAAGCCGAGGAAAATTCAAAAAAGTGACACGATCATTTTTTGCAAAAACTAGAGCTGTTACATAAAAACGGAGTATGGTTTTGAAAACAGCGTGGAAAAACGATTCAGATTCATGTAAAAAACTCCATGCAACAGACATGCTGTTGTGCAGTGTTATCGATTAGGTTCATTTTTTGTTGTAGGTTACTTGGTTGGCCCAAAATCTTGCAGGAAAATTGATATCAAAATTCTGATGAGGGCACGTTCAAGGTCAAGGTCATCCTGCCCTCGAATATGTAGAAATATAATTTTTATGACCATGCTTCTTGAAAGATTACGATTAAATAAACAAAAAAGTGAATATCTTTCTTCGTTCCTTCGTAATAAATTTTGAAAAACAGGCTCGAAAATCAGGCCGCTACGTAGACGACCCCCTTAATAAGTCTAAATGTTATGTCGCTCAATCTCCTGTTGCACATGAAGAAGTAAGAGTCGAGTTTTACAGACAAAAGAACTTTATTTATCACAACAATTCTGTCGAAAAAATTTGTATTCATGTATTTCTTAGGGACCGAAAATAACTGTTTTTTACAATTTTCAAATCAAAAAGGCATAACGCAAAAATTGCCGTCGGACTTTTTCAAATATACCATTATTATGGTATATTTTATGGCGGCCGCCGTGGCTCAGGTGGTTAGTGCGTTGGACAACGAGTCAAAGGCAGCAACCGCAGGTTCAAATACTGCATGTAATAACACCTAAAAAAAAATAACGGGAAACTCGTTTTCTCTTTCGGTGGCTGTCCTCTCAGCTGGAAATGGCAAACGTCTGAGAGTAAAAATTGCCTATGAAAAAGCTCCCAACCTGCCGTTCGAACCGGCATAAAACTGTAGGTCCCTTCCACCCGCGTACAAAATTCACACGCACAACACGGGTGGTTGCGGGAAGCTAGGCCTTAGGCTCGCGTAAGCGGGCTGTCGTGCCAGTCAATTATTAATTAACACTTCGTTCAATAATGTGTGTGACTAACTAATTAAAACACATTTTTTTGCCAAAATTCGTTTTTATTCATCAACATAGTCCCCTTTTAGGGAGATACAATCATTCCAACGCTTTTCCAATCTTTCGATACCGCCTTTGTAGAACGATTTTTCTTTGCCTTCAAAATAGGCGTTAGTTTCGGCGATTACTTCAACATTTGAGCCAAATCTCTTACCACGGAGCATCTTTTTGAGGTCTGCGAAGAGCCAGTAGTCGCTGGGGGCCAGATCTGGAGAATACGGGGGATGAGGAAGCAATTCGAAGCCCAATTCATGCATTTTTGCCATCGTTTTCATCGACTTGTGACACGGTACATTGTCTTGGTGAAACAACACTTTTTTCTTCTTCATATGGGGCCGCTTAATCGCGATTTCTTCTTTCAAACGTTCCAACAACGCTATATAATAGTCGCTATTGATTGTTTTCCGTTTCTCAAGATAGTCGATGAATATTATTCCGTGCACATCCCAAAATACTGACGCCATAACCTTGCCAGCCGATGTTTGTGCCTTTGGACGCTTTGGGCGGCTTTCACCGGTTGCATGCCACTCAGCAGACTGCCGATTTGACTCTGGAGTGAAATGGTGGATCCATGTTTCATCCATTGTGATGTACCGATGCAAAAACTCCGACTTGTTGCGCGTAAACATGTCCAAACAGCTCTTTGAATCATCGATTCGTTGTTGTTTTTGCTCCGGTGTGAGCAAACGCGGCACCCATTTCGAAAACACCTTTTTCATAACCAAATGTTCGTGTATTATGGTGTGTACACTGCCTGCTGATATCTTTAGAATGTCAGCAATCTCCCCCACTTTCACTTTACGGTCGGACATAATGATTTTCAGTGTTTTTTCAACGTTTTCCGGAATAACAGCGTCATTTGGCCGTCCAGTAGATGGAATGTCATCGGTGTCTGTACGACCACGTTTGAATTCGGCATACCAATAACAAATGGTTCTTTTTGATGGAGCAGAGTCCGAATAATGTTTTTCAAGCCATTCCTGGCATTGAACAGTATTTTTTTTTTCATTAAAAAACAATTATAAATTAGCACACGGAATTGCTTTGAATTCATTTTTTTTTTAAACTCAAAAGTAGTGTCACTTAAAGCACTGTAACTTGTAAACTAATGGTCAGATTGACATATAATTTTGACAGTAAGCCTAAAAAGGTTCACAATGTCGAAAAAATATATTGATTTAATATTAGTGCCGCCATCTATGTGTCAGTCACACACATTATTGAACGAAGTGTTATTATGGTAATGACCTCAGCTTCACAAATATTAAACGCCTCTTACATGTTTTGGTTAAACTGTTACCTTTGACTTTTATTTTATCGGTCAAAAATAACAGTTTTTTGTGATTTTATTTTTTCGGTCAAATATGTACATGCATTTGGAATTTTTTTAAGGGTCGTTTCACCGACTAAAGAACTTCTGATACCATGTTTTTTGTCACCCAAGTCGTATAGCTCAGAATGTGCGGTCTGTTGAGAGGAAAAAATGGTATCAATAGTTTTTTAATCGGTCAAACGCCCCTTGAAAAAATTCAAAATGCCTGATATAGTTGACCGAAGAAATAGAAGTAAAAAAATACTGTTATTTGTTACCGATAACATAAAAGTAAAATATTACAGTTAATTTTGCCTGAAATTGTAAAAGGAACAAAATAACTTTTATTTTTGTTGGTAAAAATAAAAGCTAAAAGATAACAGTGAAAACCTGAATTTTTTTAATAAAAACCATAACCCGTACGGTCCCTGGTATTTCTAGCGAAAGTCTACATGCAAAATGACAAGAAATTTTAAATGAAACTTCTTGTTGAAAGACAATAGGAAAAGTACCTCTCATTCTGTAAACGGTTCATTCTGTACTATACATACCTTCATCGGTTGAAACTTCTCTTTGGCAATCTAAATCAATTTTATTAGCGACTAGTAAAATTGGTGCTGGTTGGCTTCCTTTAACTCTAGTGATAACGTTTTTCATGCTTGATATATCCTGTAATAAACGGTATAACTTTTAATAAATGCAGGATTTTTACAAAAAAATTTTTGAATTATTTTGAATATTAGGATAGATGATATAGATGACTTGTGATTTTCAATGGTTAACGACTTTTACCATAGTTTCGCTGTTAGTCTATATTAAGGATTTTAGTTGTATGAGCGGTACCACGCCCCTTGTCCAATGCCCACCCCACCCATGCTTTCAGTCGAATTGTGCGACCAAATTTTAAGTTCGGACCAAGTTTCATTGATGTGGATCTATTGAAGGTGTATAGACTCAGTAGAGCTACGTCCACGCAAACGCATTAAAATGAAAATGATTAAATGTTTTGTGTCGGTTTTTTTGTGTATTGTTTTATTAAATATTGAGTAAAATGTAATATGTGTAAAAGTTGATTTTTGTGTGTAGGTCGGATGTTAATTCGCCGCAGTTCGTACGTTGAGCATGGTTGCCACTCGCCTACAATGTTTTCTATAAATCTTTTATAGAAAGTTACCAAAAGTTACCAACAGTTACAAATTATTGACAAAAAAAGAAAATTTACCAAACAATGCATTTCATAACAAAGCATAGTGATTCGGCTCCATACAACCGTGGGACAAAATTAGAAGGAGTGGCCCGTTCAGTGGTTAGTTAATCATGGTCTGCTGAATTAAAATCTCTATTTTGTTTTTCTTAAACTTTTGTAGTTTGGCAATGTCTGAGACTTAAATTTGGAATTTTCGTCTCTTTTGGTGAGCTATAGGAACGAGTGTGTTGGCTAGTTTTTTCAGATTTTACATTTAATCGGTAACGTCAACATTGATAATTGCAAAGAGTAACAGAAATTGCCTTAGGACCCTTCAGTTTTGCAATAAAAACTATAATAATAATAGACGTATGTTTTGCTTTTTCGCAGTTTTCTCAATTTTTCATGCAGATTGCATACTTTTAGGGATGAAAAAATAAATTTTTTCGAAAAATAGTTGTTTAGACCACTTTTCAAATAGAAAATCCGAGATCGGAACATATCGGAGGATGTAATTACATTATCCGACAAAGAAAGAATGATTGTTAAAATAAAAAAAAAAAACCAGGAACATACTTTCACATACTTTTTAGATATTTTGCTCTAAGCTTTGCCAATTTTCAGATTTTTATTTAAAAAAAATATATTGAATTAAAAGTGATGTAAAAGCCTCAGCCTTGCAAAGTTTGAGAAAACATTAACAGCGAACACTCATTAATCATAATCATTTCTTAATCTATATTAAAAGTTTTAGCAACTTCTTGGTGACCATGTAACACTTCGTTCAATAATGTGTGTGACTAACTAATTAAAACAAATGTTTTTGCCAAAATTCGTTTTTATTCATCAACATAGTCCCCTTTTAGGGAGATACAATCATTCCAACGCTTTTCCAATCTTTCGATACCGCCTTTGTAGAACGATTTTTCTTTGCCTTCAAAATAGGCGTTAGTTTCGGCGATTACTTCAACATTTGAGCCAAATCTCTTACCACGGAGCATCTTTTTGAGGTCTGCGAAGAGCCAGTAGTCGCTGGGGGCCAGATCTGGAGAATACGGGGGATGAGGAAGCAATTCGAAGCCCAATTCATGCATTTTTGCCATCGTTTTCATCGACTTGTGACACGGTACATTGTCTTGGTGAAACAACACTTTTTTCTTCTTCATATGGGGCCGCTTAATCGCGATTTCTTCTTTCAAACGTTCCAACGCTATATAATAGTCGCTATTGATTGTTTTCCGTTTCTCAAGATAGTCGATGAATATTATTCCGTGCACATCCCAAAATACTGACGCCATAACCTTGCCAGCCGATGTTTGTGCCTTTGGACGCTTTGGGCGGCTTTCACCGGTTGCATGCCACTCAGCAGACTGCCGATTTGACTCTGGAGTGAAATGGTGGATCCATGTTTCATCCATTGTGATGTACCGATGCAAAAACTCCGACGTGTTGCGCGTAAACATGTCCAAACAGCTCTTTGAATCATCGATTCGTTGTTGTTTTTGCTCCGGTGTGAGCAAACGCGGCACCCATTTCGAAAACACCTTTTTCATAACCAAATGTTCGTGTATTATGGTGTGTACACTGCCTGCTGATATCTTTAGAATGCCAGCAATCTCCCCCACTTTCACTTTACGGTCGGACATAATGATTTTCAGTGTTTTTTCAACGTTTTCCGGAATAACAGCGTCATTTGGCCGTCCAGTAAATGGAATGTCATCGGTGTCTGTACGACCACGTTTGAATTCGGCATACCAATAACAAATGGTTCTTTTTGATGGAGCAGAGTCCGAATAATGTTTTTCAAGCCATTCCTGGCATTGAACAGTATTTTTTTTCATTAAAAAACAATGATAAATCAGCACACGGAATTGCTTTGAATTCATTTTTTTTGAAAACTCAAAAGTAGTGTCACTTAAAGCACTGTAACTTGTAAACTAATGGTCGGATTGACATATAATTTTGACAGTAAGCCTAAAAAGGTTCACAATTTCGAAAAAAAATATTGATTTAATATTAGTGCCGCAATCTATGTGTCAGTCACACACATTATTGAACGAAGTGTTATTTTTAAAATTTTTTTTCTCACACAGAGAAAAAAATTTGTTATTTTTTCAAAACCGAAATTATGTGTTTTTTGTGAAAAAAGTTTCAACTTTGAGCCACTTTTGCACGCACACTAATTAATTCTTTACACAGAGTTTTTGGGTTTTTCTTAGTTGGAGTTTTACCTTTCAAATGACATCAAAATCATTAAATTCTGAGACTATATATTTTTGGAATTTAGTCTATGAAACGAATCACTGTGCAAAGGTACAAAAAATAGTTCACTTTAAAAGTAAACTCATCACATGTATACCTACGGCCAATACAATAGTAGTGCATGCATGTATAAACTAGATTAAAGAAACACCAAATTTGAAAGGATTGCCGCAACTTTTTATTTTTACAACATAAACAATTACAAACGTAAAATGTTGCGGCAATCTTTTCAAAAATTTAAATAAATTTCAATTTATAAATAAAAAAGCAAAATTTCTTGTCTATTACTTCAAATCAATTTTTGATTGCAAAAGTTACCAAAATGAAAATAAAGTTACCAAGTTACCAAACAGTTTAAAAGTTACCAATTTTGGTAGAAAGTTACCAATTGTGGCAACCGTGACGTTGAGTGCCTGCCGGCCGTGCAAGCTCCCTTCGGGATGGCCAGGGTTGCCATCCGTACGTATAAGCACATAAATGGACAAGCACAACACAATAATATTGACAGTATTAAATTCTGAGAGCTGCGTGGCGGGCAGTGTTTAGCGATCTAAACAGAAGGCTTATGAAACAAAATGGGTAGAAAACGTGACCTAACAGTGAAAATAAAAAGTTTCAAATTGTGGCTTTGGTGAAGGAGGGCAAGTGCAGCTAAAATCAAATAGCCGAAAAACTGTAAGTTTTGAAGGCATCCGTGGTCAATCTTGCAAAAAACAGCCGAAATACTGAGGAGCAGACCGCACATTCTGAGCTTTAAGACTTTTGCAACGAAAAACTGGTATCAATAGTTTTTTAGTCGGTCAAAAGGCCTTTGAAAAAATTCAAATTGGCTGATATACATATTTGACCGAAAAAATAAAAGTCACAAAATAACTGTTATTTTTTACGGATAAAATAAAAGTCAAAAGAAAAAGTAAGTTTTGCCTAAAATAATAAAAGGCACAAAATAACAGTTAATTTTAAAAATTTTAAAGGCGTTTAATATTCGTGAAGGTGAGGCCATTACGATCATAATGTTATAGTCTGTCCAGTAGAAGCGTGATCGACCAAATTTTCATTTAAAGTACCGTTATCAAAAAAATTTGAATGAACCAAAGTAGCCTCATCATTTTGGTAATATTTACTGCAAAAATTATCAGTCTGGTGAAATAATTACACAGTGTTTTGATAAGATGAGTTCCGCGTGAGATAAGAGACTTGAAGCCCTATTCCTTTGTCTACACCCTAGAAGGCCGTAAATGTCACGTTTAACTGTAGCAAAATATATGAAGAAATCGAAGTCAATCGTAACGAGGTGGACGAATCGGTATATGGAAGCAAAAAATGTCGAAGATTTGGCTGATTTGGGGCCTTGAAAACAAAACCTCCTCAAAACAGGACAAGAAAATCATTGACTTGTTTGCGACGAAGCCGGGCTTATCGTTGCGTAAAGCTACATCAGTTTTAGAGAAAAATGGTGTTTAAATATCAAAAGAGACGATTCGAGGACGTTTAAGATTTTTTTTTTATTCCTTGTTCACTCCTCACTGGAGCATAGAGCCTCAACAAGACTCTTCCATCGTACACGATTCTGGGCTGTTGTTTTTGCGCCGTACCATGTTGTATTGACATCGGCTAGTTCGCGCAGGGTCGACCTTCTCCAGGTGTTTTTTGGTCGTCCGCGACTTCTACTCCCTTGCGGGTTCCAGTCCAGTGCTATTCTCGTGATACTGTCGGGAGGTTTTCTTAGTGTATGACCTATCCATTTCCATTTTCTGCGCTTTATTTGCCTCAGAATGGGTTCCTCATTGGTTTTCTTCCACAGCGCGTCGTTACTAATTGTCGTGGGCCATAATATCCTGCAGATGATTCGCAGGCATTTGTTGACGAAGGTTTGTAGCCTCTGGGTGATTGCATTCGAGACTAGCCATGTTTCGCTTCCGTACAACAATGTCGACTTCACACATGCGTTGAATATTCGTAGCTCCGTGCGTATGGAGATTTGCGAGCTTGCCCATACTGAATGCAGCCGTCCGAACGCTGCCCTGGCTTTACTCAGTCTGCAGTTGGCATCTTCTTCCGCTCCGCCGTCCGCCTTGATTGTGCAGCCGAGGTAGCAGAAGCTGTCGACGAACTCCACGGCATAGCCGTCAATCATTATATGGTTTGTGCTGCTATGATTGACTCTCATGGCCTTGGTCTTGGCGATGTTGACCTCCAGACCGACGGTGCGTGCCAGCGCGACCAGGCAGTCGGCTTTTGCTTGCATGGCGGAGAGTTTTTGCGAGAGGAGGCAGATGTCATCAGAGAAGTACAAATCCTCGAGATGCCTGATGAAGGTTCATAAGATGCCTCGTGATGAGCAAGGGAGTTTGCTCATGACGCGTCATGACGTCATCTAGTACGATGGCGAAGAGGAGAGGCGACAGGGGCAGAGGCAGCCTTGCCTGACTCCTGCTTTGGTAGTGAAAGAATCGCTGATGTTGCCGTTGTGTAGTACTGCCAGTTCAGAGTTCTCGTACAACGCTCTGATGAGCCGAATTAGTTTCTGGGGGACCCCCTTTCTACTCAATGCTAACCCAATTGCGCTTCTTTTTATTGTGTCGAATACTTTCTTGAAGTCGATGAACAACATGTACAGCGGGTAGCACCACTCAATTGATTGCTCTTGATTGACTATGATGCGGAGTGTGTTAGCTTGGTCAACACAGCTCCGATGAGGGCGAAAGCCAGCTTGCTCATCTCTTAGGGAGTTTTCGACACATTGTAGTCTTCCTTGTATAATTGTGGCTATCATATTGTAGATGGTGTTGGGTAGGGTTATTCGTCTCCAGTTGCCGCAGTCCCGCAAGTTGCCCTTCTTAGACAGCTTTACAATGATGCCGTTTGTCCATGACGGAAGAAGCTTCTCCCTGTCCCAGGCAGTAGAAATGTGAGGGTGGATAATTTCAGCTGATATTTGGGGGTCGGCAAGCATACGCTCTGGTTGTATGCCGGCTACACATGCAGCTTTGTTTAGCTTCAGCTTCTTTATTGCATCCCTAAATCCCTAATCTCCGCTATGCTAGGGCAGGTTATTGCTAGTTTGTTGTTGGTTTTAGTGCTGCCCACTTCGCAGCTGCCCTCATCGTTTGAAGCGATGTTGCTGACTGATTCGAAGTGTTCTTTCCATCTACGAACTTGGTCATCGTTGCACGTTAGTAATGCACCACTCAGATCCCTAATTCGCTGGTTTCTATTACTTGGTTGGTTGGTTAGGCGCCCAACTAAGCGATGCAGCTGTCTCATATTGTTGGCTCCTGCTGCCGCTTCGGTATCACTGGCGAGGTTTTCCATGAACTTTCTCTTATCATTTCTGGCCGATTTCTTGACTAGCTTTGCGGCTTCTCTGTAGGCTGGCCTCACAGCATCGTCATTGATAAGTTGTCTTTTGAGTTTATTTCTGCGCTGGATGATACCCCAAGCAGTTTCTAAGATCCAAGGTTTGGAGCCAGTAGGCTTTACTGTGCCAAGTTTTTCTTGTGCGATTTGCCTGAACGTGGCTTGTAGCTTCCCAATCGATGTTACTATAATTTGTGAGCAGCTTCCTGCGAAAGGCGCTGGCCACTTCTTTTCTGGTGGCGGCATTCGCAATAGCTGTACATTAAAGTGCTTATATCTGCGTTGCGGGTCAGTTTTCTTTCTATATTTCAGCTTGATCTTTATGTCACCGGTGATGAGTTCGTGGTCGCTATCTATTTCGGCTTCCCGTCTGTTTCTGACACCAAACAACCCTATATACCTCTCCCTCTTTGAAAAAACTGTTGCTCTCATCATCACACGTTCAGAGGCAGATTGCCTGGGCTTATGCCAATTCAGATCGGAATTGGAATAATGTAATATTCACGGATGAATCCTAATTTTGGGCAAATAGTAGCATAAATCGATCTTGGTGTATCGCCATCAACCGGTTGCTCCAACGAGCTGTTAAATACCCAGGTAAGGTCCATGTTTGGAGCTGTTTCTCAGAAAAAAGATTTACGCGACTTTTCGTTATTACCACCAACTTGAACAAAATTTATGAAAAAGCTTTATTACCATCAGCTGCGAAGATGTTCGGGAGAAGAGGACTCTCCTGGATTATTCAAGAAGACAACGACCTCAAACGTCGCAGCCGAATGTGTGGAAAGCAAAATGGGGTAGAGGTGTTAGATTGGCCCTCACAGTCGGCTGATGCCAACCCGATAGAAAATGTGTGGGCAATAGTAAAGCAGAAACTCAGAGGAAAAACTATATGGACAGCAAAACAGTTATCGAGACAACTTCGGCTGATTTCACTTAGCGCAAAGTATGGGTCAGAGGTTTGAGGCCATAATAGCTAATGGCGACGACAATACTTGTTATGAAAAATATGCGTTCAATAAATATTAAAAACGCATAAAATGCAGTTTGTTTAAAACGAACGAACGAACGCTTCTACTGGACAGACTGTATATTTGAAAAAGTCCACCGAAAATGTTTTCGTTATGCCGTTTTGATTAGAAAATCGTACAATAACAGTTATTTTCGGTCCATGGTTTGTAAAACTATCATAATAGGAAGAACTGCCGCGGTATTCGCAAAACTACACCAAGACCCGACCGTAGAATCGTGCAAAAAGCTTTGGAGAACCACAATGCTCCATGTAGGGTAATTTTAACCATAGCAGTTGGCAGTCAGTGTATTCTGTAAAGGCGACAAAGTCGAGGTAGAAAATAAATGGAAGAATTTAACACAGTCGCTGAAGGACCATCAACAAAAAATATAACGAAATAGAAAAAGGTGAGAAGTACATTAAATTAAATCAATTAATTCTTTAAAATTTTCTTTAATCAAAGGCCTGGGTTGATTGAAAGAGTGAGGTGAGAAGGAAGAGACCGGCGGTGGACCTTTTAACCCTAATCCGTCGTTCGGGTGATTTTTCACCCATTTTCAACTTTGAGATGCTATAACTTTCCTATATATTTATCAAAATGATTAAGGTTTCTTGTATTTGTAGCAAACTAACATAAGTTTAAGAATTTATCTACAACATATTGTAACTATAAGACAGTCTGTCGCTGTGCAAAGCAACCCTGTCGCTACGCGCCGGGCTATAATTCAATCTGGCAACGACAGCCGCGATAATAAGGGAAACTTTTAGTCCAACCTGGCAATGATGGCTCGCGATCATCATGGAAACCTGTAGTCCACTCTGGAATGTGCGAGAACGATCTGCGCGATAACCGGACAGGTATAAAATGCAGCCGGGTACGGCGCAGCGAGTCAGTCTTGGTTTAGATAAGTGAAGGTGCCACACGGAGTAAATAATTAAGTGTACGGACAGTAAAGTGTAAAATTTGTGAAATAAAGTAATCGTTGGTTTTTATTGACTGCGTTTGAGAAACTAAGGGTGTTTTGTTTATTTCAAATTACGAAATCCAGAGATACGTACTAGCCCACTAGAACTAGAACCAGTATTCGTAACAATATTGATTATTTGATTATAACGGTGATTACAAAAAAAATTACGTGGGCGACGTTCGGGTGATATTTCACCCATACACAAATTGTATGGAAATTCAACGCAACACATACAGAAAATTACATACAATGACGTCACTGGATTGAAAGTTTTGAACTGCTTTTATAGGCAAAACATTTTTATAGATCATCCTGATCATTTTTATAGATCCTGAATTTAACGGGAAAGTAAAGCTGATTATATTAGTTCAACTAAAGTTGGTATAACTCGCTATGCTTGAAGTCGGGTGTCAGCAATGCAAGATGCCAGTGAAGACCAATGTTAAAGATAGTAACTGACAAAACTAATGTTGAAGTTTTGCGAGTTTTTGGCAGTGCAGGGATCAGCGTTGGTGATATTCGGGCATATTTTGGTATTTCAATTTTGAGTGGTGTTTATAAGTCGAATCACTCACACTTTCACTCTATAGGACGCTTATCTTGCCCGTGCTCCTCTATGGCGCTGAAGCATGGACAATGACACGAAACGACATAGCGGCCCTTGGAGTGTTCGAGAGGAAGGTGCTTCGCAAAATCTTCGGCCCTGTTCGGGTTGGTGACGACTATCGCATACGAACCAATAACGAGCTGTATGAGCTGTATAAGGACATGGACGTAGCGCAGCGAATTAACATCCAGCGGCTACGCTGGCTCGGTCATGTCTGCCGCATGGACGACGAAGCTCCGGCGAAAAAGGCATTTGATGCGATGGTTGGAGGTCGACGGCGAAGAGGGAGGCCGTGTCTCCGGTGGAAGGACCAAGTGGAAGAGGCCCTGGTATCTCTTGGTGTGACCAACTGGAGAAGGCGCGCGCGAAGCAGAGGCGCCTGGAGAGAAGTTTTGCGGCAGGCCGTAACCCGATAACGGGTTGTTATGGCCAGTTAAGTAAGTTATAAGTCGAATGGACAATCTCTTGATAATCTGTAGAGTTACACAACAGGCAGACCAATCTTTCGTTATGTCGGTGACAAAAGCACTCGCCAAGAACGTAACGATTTTAATGAAGAATGACACCCATAAGAGATATATCAGAAAAGTAGGTTTAGCGACAACTGCTATGTAGTTATGTCCTATGAAAAGGTCACTAAGTAAACAATTGCTAGCTTTTCGTGGAAGATGCTCCTTTGAGCACTTTTCATCATAACCAGGGAATGTGGGTGAAAAAAAATTACCCGAAATTATATCGTTTTACAATAAGTCAAAAGCAATAGTTGACACTTCAGACCAATTAGTTGTTCACTAACGAAAAAAAAAAAAAACGAATCGCTGTCGTTCCCAGCTGGCATTACAACAAAAAGTACAAGCGGCGAATTTTTCTTGAAGACTTAGATTTGAGATTAGTAAAGCCAAAGATTTTGCGTAGAGCAACATTACGGAAAGGAAAATCTTCGTGCTAACTTCTTATCTCAATACAGCCAATTTCCCAAACCGTGTCAAAAAATCAAAAAATAAAAACCTATTGAAACACGGTGCCAATTTGGTATCAAAAAAGATCGAAAAGCATATTCTGCTTGCAATTCTTGAAAAAACTATACATGTGGTGAACGCAAAGTTTTAGTTAACTACTGCCCTTCCTTCCCCCTTTTCCCAATTCGCTTGGAATGTGTGCTGTAACATATGTTGAAAAAAGTATTACATACACATTTAAAAACGGGTGAAATTTGTTGTATATCACACCGGGTCTCATAATATGCTTCCGAATGTGTCTCTTACATAGGCAGCTACAATAACCTAACCTAACCTAGTTGCCCTAATTGCATAAAAATATAGAAAAATTTGTTAACTAATTTATCTGTAAGACAACAAAGATAATAAAGATTGAAGATAACAAACTATTTTTTATTTTAACCCTTTCGGTTATTCTATGCCATATGGCATAGTCTCTTTCAGTGCCTGTTTTAGGTCAACAACTTGTGGATACTATATTTTTTTTTTAAGATTTTTATACCAAATCATGAAAAAAATATTTTGATTAGTGTACCAAGTAACTTGTAAGGGTTCAGAAAGTGCGCAGTCCTATCGAGCTGCGTATTTTACAAAAAGAGGTCATTTCTTACTTTTATTTATTCTATTACAAAAATCAATTTATTTTATAGGTTTATGTAAGTAATCTAGTAGGTATTTATTGCTTTAGTAAGTGAAAAAAAAAGTTACATACCAAATATAGTTCACTAAGGCTGTACGATTTTTTTTATTTTTTACTATGTCATATTTCATGATGCCCAAAAACCACTTTTTCAAACAATATTTGAAAAAATTACTTTTGATTATTGTAGAGTAGGCTGTTTATAAATCTATGTATGTATGCCTACCTTAGAATCGAATGTCATATACCCTTTTTGTAAAATAAATCATTCATCAACTTGCCCTGGAATATATCACATTTGGCGACGAGGATAAAACTTTTTTTTGTCAAAAAAAAGAAAAAATTTTTTTTCTTCCCAATTTTTTTTTTCCTGCTAAAAAATAAATATGCCTGGAAATCATACCGAAGGGATTGCATCACCAATTTCATCGTCAATTCAGGAGTTCCGGCCAAACAGGGACAACTGGAGAGAAACTGGAAAGAAGTCTTGGATGCACATTTCGAAGCAATATCCTGCAATGAGGATAGGCGCAGGACTTCAATTTTATTGAAGACAATAGGGTTGGAGGCGTATGGATTGCTACGCGATCTTTGCGATCCAGTTTTGCCCTCAATAAAGAAGTATGGCGATTTGTGCCTTTTACTCGAGCGCCATTATGCGCAGCCAGTAATAATTTTTCGCGAGCGCCAAAAATTTTTTGATGCTGTGAAGACGGCTGAGGAATCGGTTACTGCATGGTTTGCTCGGATAAAGAAAATTGCAAAAGAATGTAAGTTCGGACAGCAACTTGACGCGTTCGTCCTTAATAAATTTGTAACGGGTCTCGATGGCAAAATTTTTGAACGTCTTTGTGAAGAAGATGAAAATTTAACGCTGGAAGATGCGGTAAGAAAGGCCATGATGACGGAAGCCAGAATTCTGAGACAATATGCTGACACGGACGTTAACATGATTGCAAGACGTAATCGCCAGCAAAACGAAAACTACAACAACAACAACGATAAATATCACTACAAAAGCTACAACAACAACAATCAAAATACCTACAACAAAAATAATTACCACAACAATAAAAACAAGGAAAAGAATAACAACACGCAAAAGAAGAAATGCAGCCATTGCGGATGGAAAACACACGAGAGTGATAAGTGCCGATACAGAGGAAGTACCTGTCACAAGTGCAGCAAAGTGGGACACCTGGCGAATATTTGCACCAGCAAAAACGTTAATTTAGTATCAGAATCAAATTTTGATATTGATGCTGTTTGTAAAAGTAATTCTAACGATTTTCATACTATTACAGATTTTTCGGTCTACAGTGTTGCGACCAAGCAGGCGTCTCCTCCATTTACCATTTCAGTGGAAATCAATAAAATTTCATTGGATTTCATTTTGGATGCTGGTGCAGGTTGTTCCATTGTGCCGAAAGCAACATTTGATAAATATTTTTATCGAAACAATTTGAAACCCTGTAAGGAGAAATTTTGTGCTTAGAACGGTGCTGATATCGAAGTGTTGGGTGAGTTTTATGCAACGATTAAGGTTCGTGGTCAATCGCATATTTTACGATTGATTGTTAGTAACACGTGCAGTCCACCAATTTTGGGACGTGATTTCATGTCACTATTTGGTATTGGTTTTTCGCAAGTAAATTCGCTCACACAATATAATGATATTGTTTCGGAAATCAAAACAAAGTTTCAAAAAGTTTTTGAAGAATCACTGGGTACCTACAATGGTAGTAAGGTCAGTCTACACCTTTTAGATAACGTCAAACCGATTTTCTGCAAACCAAGACCAGTTCCACTTGCTTGGAGAGCAACAATTGAAAAACAGTTGCGAGAGTTAGTTGATAAAGGAGTTTTAGTGCAAGTTGACAACTCAGACTGGGGAACACCCTTGGTTCCGGTGGTCAAACCAAATGGTGATTTGCGTATTTGCGGTGACTATAAATCAACAATAAACAAATATTTGGTTGATGTAAGATATCCTTTGCCGCGTATAGAAGAGTTATTTGCATCTTTACAAGGACAATTGTTTTCGAAGTTAGATTTATCTTCTGCATATAATCAGTTAGTTTTGGATGAATCTTCTCAGTTACTATGTGCGTGGAGTACACATATCGGAATTTTTAAGATGATGCGAATGCCTTTTGGAGTGAAGCCAGCAGCATCCATTTTTCAAAAAACCATTGAAAACACATTACGTGATATACCAAACGTAGTTAATTACTTGGATGACATCCTAATAACAGGATCTAATTTTAATGATCACGTTAAAACAATTGGTAGAGTATTAGATAGATTAGAATCGGTTGGTTTACGCTTAAACGAGAAGAAGTGTGAATTTTTTAAAGATACAATTTCCTACTTAGGCTTCATTATTGATCGAAATGGTCTAAGTAAATCTAAAGACAGATTGAATGCAGTTTTGAATGCTCCAATACCTCAAAATGTTTCAGAGATAAGAGCTTTTGTGGGCATGTTAAATTATTATTCGAAGTTCATTCCTAATTTCGCACACAAGATGAGTCCATTGTACGAGTTACTTAGAAAAGGTGTTACCTTCAAATGGACAAAAGCGTGTCAAGATGCATACGAGTTGCTAAAGCGAGATGTTACATCTGACAACGTATTAACCCATTTCAATCCAAAACTTCCAATAATGTTATCGACTGATGCTTCTAATGTAGCAGTGGGAGGAATTTTATCTCATTCTTTTTCTGATGGTATACAGAAACCTATTGCATTTATTTCACGTGCCTTGACACAAGCAGAACGAAATTATAGTACAATTCAAAAAGAAGCCTTAGCAATAATATTTTGTGTAAGCAAACTTAAACATTACCTTTTAGGCAATCATTTTACTTTGCAAACAGATCATAAACCACTTATTACAATTTTCGGTGAAAATAAAGGTTTACCTGTTATGGCAGCAGCAAGAATGCAGAGATGGGCATTTATTCTTTCTGGATTTAACTACACGATTCGACACATAAAAGGTACAGCAAATTCGGCTGATTTTTTGTCACGGTTGCGCCAACAAAAAGTGGTGGACACCGAAGATGACTTCAATTATATAAACTTTATAGAAAACAATAATCAACTTAACTTAAATTTTAAAAACATAGCGAATGCGACTAGAAAATATCCAATTTTATCCAAAGTTATGGATGCAATTCATAGCGGAACTTTAAATACATTAACAGGCGAATAATATAGCCCTTTTCGCAATAAAAGAGACGAAGTATCCATAGAATATGACTGTGTATTGTGGGGATACAGAGTAGTTATCCCAACAAAGCTTCGTAATAGGGTATTACAAGAACTACATCGTTCACATTTTGGCATTGTCAAAACTAAAGTCTTAGCCCGATCATTCGTTTGGTGGCCAAGGATAGATAGTTCTATCGAGCAACTTATTGCAAATTGTGTCCCATGCAGACAAGCTCAACCTAGTCCTGAAAAAAGTGCATTGATTACTTGGACACCTACTGACTCAGCTTGGTCTAGAATTCATGTGGACTTTGCTGGTCCTATAAATAATTTTTATTTTTTTATAATCATTGATTCTTTTTCAAAATGGGCGGAAGTGTTCAAAACAAAAGATATCACCACAAATTTTGTAATATCAAAATTACGAGAAGTTTTTAGCAGATTCGGGTTCGGACAATTTAGTTAGTGATAATGGTACTCAATTTACCTCTAGCGAATTCAATCGATTTTTGTCAACATATCACATCAAACATACCTTAACAGCTCCTGGCCATCCCGCTACTAATGGTCAAGCTGAAAATTTTGTGAAAACATTTAAGAAGTCGATATATGCTAACCTTAACTACGCTTCAGATAATATAAATAAAATTTTAGATAATTTTCTGTTTGATTATCGGTGCACAAAACATTGTGCAACGGGAGAATCCCCTGCAAAATTATTACTAGGAAGAGAAATAAAAAACCACTTAAGTTTACTTAAACCCCCCTTAATAAAAGAACAAATTTGCAAAACTCAACGGTCAAACATTAAAAGCCATAAAGGGAAGAGAGATGTGAGTTTTGAGAAAGGTGCAAACGTTTTTGTGCGTGATTATACCAATCCAAATAAGGCAAAGTGGCAACAAGCTACAGTTTCAGAACGAATTGGTCCACGAACTTACAATTGCATTTTAACTCACAACAAGAAAGGTATAAAAAGACACTTAGATCAAATTATCCATGGTACTACAATTGACCATAATCAAGGTGTCGCTAATAACGCCATACAGGACAGTAGCACGCTCTTAACAACTACGTCAGTATCCTCAAATGAAAATGAATCCAATCGAGACCTGAATGTGGATGGAGAAGCGCGTGTTCTGCGAAAATTGCAAAGAATTAACTATAAAGAGCAGTATGTTTAGTAATAATAATAATAAGTTTTTATATACATTCTACAACATATGTTTTCCAATACCCGTTGTGTATCAATCTTTAGTGAGGAGTTGTAGAGTAGGCTGTTTATAAATCTATGTATGTATGCCTACCTTAGAATCGAATGTCATATACCCTTTTTATAAAATAAATCATTCATCAACTTGCCCTGGAATATATCACAATCATTCATTATGTAGGCTTAAACAGTAATAAAATGGAAAAGAATGACTTTTATAGTTAAAAACAAAAAAGAAGTACCGAAAGGGTTAATTGGTCAAAAAATTCACTAAAACAATGCAAAGTACCATATGGGTGAAATATCACCTGAACAACTTATGTGTGAGTTTTTTTGAACGTCGGATGAGGGTTAAAGAAACAAGCGGGGGGCCAGCGATTTGTCATACGCTTACAAGTATTCGTCCCAAGCATTTTGTCCATGATGTCGACACCACCTTTCGTGTGATTGTAGTAATGGATCATGATGAAATAAACAAGATGAATTAAGTTTTGACAGCTAATTTTGTATGCTCCCTCAGTTGAACTGTTGCATTAAAAAACGATTAAAAAGGGGACAAATGGGCTTATGGACTTATGGGCTTTTTATAAATCAATGGGCCTCCTGAACTCAACGGAAAAGTAGGAGCCATTTCAACTAAAGTTGGTATAACTCGTTATGCTTGAAGTCGTGTGTCAGTAAAAAAAGATGCTAATGAAGACCAATGTCAAACATAGTAACTGACAAAACTAATGTTGAAGGTTTGCGAGTTTTTGGCAGTGCATGGATCAGCGTTGGTGATATTCAGGCATAGTTTGGTATTTCAATTTTGAGTGGTGTTTATACGTCGAATGGAGAATCTCTTGATAACACTGTGCGACAATTTTGGAGTCATGGAATCTAACCCGGAACCGACCAAGACTAATTGATAGTACTCTTATAGAGTACCAAAACTCTAGCTGGGTTTTGCAAAGTTAGTTGCCGTTTACAAGTTACAGCCGTGTAAAGTTTGTGTGTGTTAGTATTTTTTCAACCAGGTTTTTCTTTATAAGTCTTAAGATATTCAAAATATTGAATTGCTGTCTTCAGCAAACTTGCTGCTAATTCTTAGATGAACAAATTCTCTGAAGACTGTGTAACAAAATTATTACACCTTATCGAAATTTTGGGGGTCAATGTTAAAGAAATCGACTTTTTTTTGATTGTAATAGAAAAAAAACGTGTTTTTTATTCTATTAATATTAATGCAAAATCGCATTTGTGTTGCCAAATATAAAAAAAAATATGCTTAACCCTCTAACTTCACAAAGAGATGTTTTTTTTGCAAAATAAAGTGAAAAAATGTTCAAGTCTAAATTTGAAATTTTATTGTACACATATTTTAGTCTGTTCGTTTTCTCCTAAAAATCCTCCGGGTACGTTTGCTGCTAACACCAACTAATTTCGATGTACGGGCCAGAAACGGACTTTATCTGTACGCTGAGACATCGTTTCAACGTGGAATGCATGGGCGCCAGTGTTCAAAAGGGTTGCCCGGGGAATACCCGGAGTGACGGCAGCAAGCTGCTTATCTTAACTGAGCAATTACCGAAAAAGTATCGGTAAAATAACACCACACATGCCATAATTCGACGATGTTCTAAGGAGTCAATAGAGCTGGATGCCCTACTGTCCCCTATAAGCTTGATCACTCGGTTTTGCACCCGGTCCAGGAGCTCCAAATGGGTTTTTGAAGCCCCCGCCCATAGGTGCGAATTAAACTCCATTTTAGGTCGGATATAGGTAGTGTAAATAATGCGGAGATCAGACGGAGTGAAATATTTTTTGCACCGCTTTAGGAAGCCGCGGCACTTGGGTGCCAAAAATATGATCGTTCCAACGAAGTTCGTTCTTAATGGACATTCCCAGAACATCAAGAGCTGCCGATTCCGCAATACTCACACCACCCATAACCAGGGATGTTGGGAGACTCGTTTGTGGGATAACAGGCAACATTGGGTCTTGCGAGGATTAAAATTTACCTGTTCGCTTGACCCCACTTGGAGATTGTTTGCTACTGAGTGTGGCATTCATACTGCGCCATTCTCTCTCAATCTTTTCATACGTTGTACTGAACTCTTATAGATTTCAGAACGATATTTTCCCAAAAATCCATTAATAACTTTTTTATCGATTGCCATGCTTTCAATTCATCACCAACTAACACCAGCCCAAATGTCTCTGTTTTCATTCATTTCCGTATATCTGGACCATTAATAAGTCCAGGTATAAAAGACACTTATCACAAAGCTTTTCAAACAGACTGAAATATGTGTACAATAAAATTTCAAATTTAGACTTGAACATTTTTTTACTTTAGTTTGCAAAAAAAACATCTCTTTGTGAAGTTAGCGGGTTAAGCATATTTTTTTTTTATTTTTGGCAACACAAATGCGATTTTGCATTAATATTAATAGAATAAAAAACACGTTTTTTTTCTATTACAATCAAAAAAAGTCGATTTCTTTAACATTGACCCCCAAAATTTCGATAAGGTGTAATAATTTTGTTACACAGTCTTCAGAGAATTTGTTCATCTAAGAATTAGCAGCAAGTTTGTTGAAGACAGCAATTCAATATTTTGAATATCTTAAGACTTATAAAGAAAAACCTGGTTGAAAAAATACTAACACACACAAACTTTACACGGCTGTAACTTGTAAACGGCAACTAACTTTGCAAAACCCAGCTAGAGTTTTGGTACTCTATAAGAGTACTATCGATTAGTCTTGGTCGGTTCTGGGTTAGAAAAAGCTGTCGCACAGTGTAATCTGTAGAGTTACACAACAGGCAGACCAAGTTTTCGCTCTATCGGTGACAAAACCATTCGCCATGAACGTAACGATTAGAGTCCGACCGATTAATCGGCATCGGCTAGTATCGGCCAATAAAATTGGTATCGGCATCGGCCAAAAAAAAAAGAATCGGCATCGGCTTCGGCCTTTTTTGGCCGATGCCACATCGGCTTTTTTTGGCCGATGCCACATCGGTTTTGTTTGGTCGATTTTCCTGCTTTCATTTCTTGTTTGTTTTTATTTGCAGCTTAATCGCACTGTCTTTCTTTTTCATATTTCGCTTTGTATATTTATTACATTTTTATTATACGTTACAACCCAGTGTTGCCTGATTAGGGGGTTTCTCCTTAGATTTGTTTGGATTTTATGACAAATATTTAAGGGGACAATATTTTACAGATATTTGTTATCTATTTTTGCTACATCAACACCTTGTTCAGCTATATTGGCTATTGGGTCTTTTGTTAATTGCTTGTGCCCAATAGAATGAGCAATTTTCATGAAATATTAATTTTGTGTTATAAATTTGGGGGACATTTTAGTTTATAATAATATATATTATATAATATATAATTTTGTATTGAAATTCTGAATTTTCTTGTAATTTTATTTAGATTTTAGTTGTTTATTTTCTCGTTTTTGTTTGTTAATTTGTGATGAATGTGATGAAATGTACTATATATGTAATAGTTCCTTTTGTTGTTTTATAAAATAAACTGTGTTTTTGATTGAATTCATTGGCCTCAAAAAACTCCGCAAAAAAGTTTGCAGTCTGTAATGCAGAATTAGAAACCCTACCATTGAAGGACATCGCCACTGGAAATGTCGAGGAGGACCGCTTGGACTGGATAAAAGTCCAAAACGACTTGGGATTAGATTTAATATTAGCTTCAAACGTAAGGAGATACTGCTTATAAAGAAACTTGTCAAGGCAATTAAAATTCTGCAAGTAATACAAATATTTGTCTCGGAAGTCAGGATTACCCGTAGATTTAAAGCGCTTATAGAACTTATTTCGCAAGTTTTTTAACCCTTTTAAGCCCTTGGTATACCAAGGCAATCTATAAGATCTCATAGGATGACGAGGAACATTTTTACTAATAATATATTGCAGCTTGGTCACAAAACATGCAAAACACTCGTCCAAAGTAAGGGTTATAAATAATAAGTGCCAATCAATATCGCCAATTAGATTATTTAAATTACTAAAATCACACAAATTATAATTAAAATTAAAGCAATTACTTTGCGTCTTGAGAACAGGGTAGTCATAAAATTCTGGATCTAAAACTAATGGTACATGATGCATATCAGTAGAACAGATGTGGGAACCACAGGAAAGAAGATTGGAATTCAGATTACTACTGATAAAAATTATATCCGAGATTCTATCAAGTTTATTTACAAATTTATTAATTTGAGAAAGCCTTATACCAAAAAAACCATCAATAAAATTAATTTCATGAGAGTGATTAACATTGCCTGGTATGAAGAAACCACCAACAGGCGCGCAATTCCACACAAGCTTACTAAGATTGTAATCACCGGCGGCAAGTGCAAGACATTATTCACTTGCATCGCATAGAGAGCATCCGGGCTATTAGGAGGAATATATGACACACAAACATAACATACCTTCAGTGGCGTCCCCAGGATTTCGGGAAGGGGGGGGATATGCGAAAAATCCAGTTTAACGCCATTTTTATACTTTCATCTTTGCGTATTATTTTTAATACATGTTGAATAAAATTGTACATACATACATATATGTATACATATACTAACATAAACTTCTTAAAACACAAAATTCAAGTGATATGTATTTTTAAGTCATAAAATCCCAACCAAAAAATTCAAGTTTGTTTTAAGTTATGACATTTCGAAAACAACTGCTAATAGAATTACGAAAAACTCAAAAGACGTATTTTAAAAGCACACCAGCTATGTAAAAGAAATCAAACATTTACAAAATGTATGACGTTCTGAAATTTAATTATGATAGAGGTGACCATGTTTCCATGTTTACCCGCAATTTACCAAAACTATATACATAAGTGAATTTTTTTTTAATTTCAACAGCTGATGCAGGGTTGGCATGAAGCCTGCGTTTGATTACTATTTTGGTAAATAGTCGACACTTTTGGGAACATTGAAAATACAACTATTCTGCGAGAACAAATGCAATGCTGATTTTTTTTATTCATTTATTCTTAACCCTTCTGCGGGTATCCGGTTCTGGCCAGACCATATTGAACTTTGGATCCACTTTAGTAATGTTGTAATTAAGCTATCGAGCTCAAATTTCATGATATCCTTAACTGATCCTTTCTAAGCACAAAACCCAAAACCACGGCTTGGCCAGACCATGGTGTATTTTCATACAAATTTGCCAGTTATTTTCAGTTTTTTTTTTTGTTATTTTCGACGTAATTCTTGTCAGAATTGTTAATAAATATTTTTTTATATTATATATATATTTTCAACTAGGTTTTTCCATCTGACCCGATTTGAAGCACTTTTTTCGTGCCATCCCGTTAATAGTGACGTAAATTAGCTGGCGCAAAATGTACCTGGTCCAAGTGTTTTTCGTTCGCCTTGGCTTTTATTTTCTTTGGGTTAATAAATTATAATTTTTGTTGGAAAATAATGTTGGAACATATTCAAAATTAATACTTATCCATTTTCCAATTCGATTGGGTGTTTTCTGTGACAGAGATGAAAGGAATAGAATGCTATTTTGAGAATCAGGTGGACATTGTTTTTGAACTTCGACGCTGGAGTTAAATCAGAGAGGAAAATCTCTAAAAAAATTTCCTTAGCAATAGCGGAAACTAATGCTTTAGAGCAACGAATTTAAGATATTAAATAATTTGCTGCGAGAGGCAATAATAACGGTGCTGCCAATTTCACGCTTTCATTTGGCCCTGAACAAAACGAAGCTTCTGATACTGATAGAAAAAATGGTCGTTTAGATAGTTCAATGTGAAGATAGCAACGACGAAGGCGACAAGGAAAACGATATCCGGCCAGTTCAGCATGAACAACAACATGTAGAGCATGTTTTGCATATTTTTCTTTGGCAAAGCAGTTCAGAATTATTAACAGTGCAAGGAATCCAGAAATATATATATCAAAACCCGATTTGTATGTGTCGAATGTAAAATCTCAATGTGGTATAGTCATGATACTGCATTATATTGTTGAAATAATTGCATTGGTCAAGCAGCTGAAGTAGATCCATAAGTAACGTATTTTACATTTATACATTTTTTTTATTTTTTTGCTTTACTGCCGTATTTTTTTAATTTCAAAATTAACTCATTAAAGTTGAAACTCGCTATTTACTTAATTATTCTAGTATATTTTCACCGTTTTACGTAAAAATAATGTAGACAAGCAAAAGAAATCATTGTATTCACACTTTCTGGTTTTTTTATATCCTTAACAACAATCCTCGACTATCATCTTGTTTACATTATGGTCTGGCCAGATCATGGGAGGTTCAGTTATTAGGTTTTAAGTGGGTGATTACAGAAGCGATAAAGCAAATAGTAAAAATGTTTCACAATTCCATATTGTTATAGCAAATTGCATAAGTGAATTCTCCGACCAAGGGGGGGGATCCATCCCCCTAATCCACCCCCCCCTGGGGACGCCACTGCATACCTTATAAATTTTCAAGGATATAAAGGATTAAAATTTTCAAAGGACATTTTTCATATCCTTTTTTAACAAATAGATAAAAAATCAGTTTTATTTAGATTCTTGAGCCTTTCCTCTTTCATCTGATATACATATCGCCATATTCTAACTAGGTTAAGTATTTTTTAATATATATTTTTTGTGTTGTTTATTCCCTTCAAAATTTCGAAGTCCTTTTAAAAGGACAAAGGATGTAGAAATGAAAAACTGAGTACGCAGTATTATTATGTTTGGTCTATAGTTTCACGCCCATATGGATTTTTTCATTTCAATGATTTATTTAGCGATCGCCAACATTCTTGAGTACAAAAAATACAAAATTAATTAAGGTTCAGACATTCACCACCAGAAGGCGCCTCCCATACAAACGGAATTGTGAGGTTGTCAACTTTTGGGTTTCTACAAAGCAAAAATCAAAATGTACTGTCGAAACCCCATTAACCTGCCCAATCGGTTCAGTAGTTTCCAAGATACGATGTTTTCTCGGTTACTTCACTACTATATTTACAAGTGGGGAGCCAATGGCATAGAAAATGGTAAATTTTGTATGGCAGCCCCCTTTAGTTTTGGAGTTAGCGGGTAGGTATGTTTGGAAGAAATATTCGGCAGAGAAAATAAATGGGTGTCGGTTATACATTTGATACATCTGGGGGCAACCTGGGAGCAATGGGAGCCCATTTTATAAAAACGACCATTTTGTATGGGAGCCCCATTAACCCTTTCGGTACTTATTTTTTGTTTTAGACTTTAAAAATCATTCTTTTCCATTTTATTATTGTTTAAGCCTACATAATGAATAATCAAAAGTAGTTTTTTTAAATATTGTTCGAAAAAGTGGTTTTTGGGTATCATGCCATATGGCATAGAATGTACTTAAAGGAAAAAAAATTATTATTTTTAGTTATTAAGATTTATTTATTAGATTTAAAACAGAACTTACAATAAAATAAGCTGGGTAGGTATATCAGAGTCATATCTGATAGATCAGTACATGATTTCCTGGTACACAGATGGCTCCCTAACGGAGGAAGGTACCGGAATCGGGGTGTATGGACCTGGGATTAGATACTCGGAACCTACAGGAAAGCAGACCACCATTTGTCAGGAGGAAATTTACGCCATTGAAATGTGCGCTCACTTCAATCTGGTGAGGAAATACCGGAACCGGAAGATCGCGATCCTGTCAGACAGCCAAGCGGTAATCAAGGCATTAAGATCCTACCAGGTATCCTCGAAACTGGTGTCGGAATGCCTTGTGAAGCTGAACGAACTTGGCCGTTACAATCAGGTATGGGTCCTCTG
Organism: Melieria omissa; assembly: GCA_963971225.1. Lineage (NCBI taxonomy): Eukaryota > Metazoa > Arthropoda > Insecta > Diptera > Ulidiidae > Melieria > Melieria omissa. The sequence goes on along the minus strand of OZ020269.1, from coordinate 47,003,180 downwards.
GGTTCCGGGTCACGCCGGTATTGATGGGAATGAGCAGGTCGACAAACTTGCAAGAAGGGGGCGTCCAACCCATTCGTCGGCCCAGAACCCTTCTGTGGTCTAGGCAAAGGAGCACTATCCATCCGACGAGATAAACATCCGGAATCAATACTGGGAAAATCAACCAGGTCTTGAACATTCCAAGATGGTTATTGGCTCTTACAAGAAGAAAAGGTTTGAGGAATGTATGAGTCTCTCAAAGAATAATCTAAGGATTATCAGAGGTATATTGACAGGGCATTGTAGACTGAACTATCATCTAACCAAACTAGGTATCAAGGTGAACGAACTCTGTAGGTTCGGTTTGCAGGACAATGGTACTGCAATACACATACTAGGCATATGCCTTGCACTAATATACAAACGAAAAAAGCATCTGGGTGATTTTATTATACCAGGTTCGGACTAAGTTTCCAGGGGCTTAGGAAATGTACTAAGATTCTTCTTGTATAATGGACTCACGGACGAACTGTGAAGGCCAAGAAGGGGGCACAATAGATCTTTTAGGTCGCAGTGCACATTCCCCGCCAATAATAACTTAATAGTTCATAAAATACAATAAAAAAACATAGAAAAGGAAAATTTTATTGCTTATAAATGATGCGTCCAGCCAGTGCCGCTATTCAATCAAATCAAAAATGTTATTTCCGTTGGGCAAAATCAATGCCATATGGCATAGTATGAAATAAAAAAAATCGTAAAGCTTTGGTAAGCTATGTATATTTGGGATCTAACTTTTTTTACACTTACTAAAGCATAAATAACTGCTAGATTACTTACATAAAGCTATGAAATAAATTGATTTTTGTAATAGAATAATAAAAGTACGAAGTGATCTTTTTTTGTCAAATACGCAGTTCGATAGGAACGCGCACTTTCTGAACCCTTACAATTTACTGGGTACACTAATCAAAAATTTGTTTTCATTATTTGGTATAAAAAACTTTAGGGAAAAATACAAAAATATAGTATCCACAAGTTTTTTGACCTAAAACAGGAACTGAAAGACTAGCCCATATGGCATAGAATAACCGAAAGGGTTAAGGGTTGGAGAAAGGGGGTGAGTATGTTTGAAAGAAATGTTCAGTAAGAAAAACTAGAGGGGGCCGTCATAGATTTCAACCCTCTAAGAGCAACTTCTGACCAGCTGTGGAGCAATTTGTCGAATTTCCCAGCAATTTTGTGAACTTTGACATCGATGAGACGCCATTAGCCCCACCCTAGCCCCAAAATTGTTTGGCTCATGCACTTTTTCACCAAACCGCATAAAATGAGAGGTATAACTATGACCTTTGCGTGTGTCGCCAGTAGACTCGGAAACCGCTCGGACCGATTGAGCTGAATTTTGTATACAATATTTTGTTTCTTCTGAGAATGGTTTTAGGATTTTTTTGTTTTTAATTAGCAAGGAGTCGTGGCACCTTCCATACATTCAGAAGATCTAGTAAAGAATAGTTTTGAAGTTATACTTCTCAAAGCCATGAAATTTGGTACAGAATTGTCAGAATGGATGTCTCAATGCACTGAAAAACTTGTATGGGCGTTGGAAAATGGGCGTGGCACTTTAGCAGCGAACCACATTTTCAAATAGTTTTAGAACTACGTATACAAGTCACACATAAATGATAAAGGCTTCGGATTTGATTAAAAAAACCACAAAATTTAGAGAAACGTATGACAATTTTCTTTGAGTCGATAGAATGATCTACATATAACCAAAGAATATAGAATATAAAGAATACGCATCTTCAAAAATTTGTCAAGCGTGTTTCTTGATGCGGGCGGGAAGAGATGAGCGGAGGCATAGCTTGCGGGAAATTTGCTCGCGCTCAACAGTTTGCGATCTTGTTCGTCGAAGCGCAAGCGAAGAACCAAAGCATCGTCATCGTCGTTTCAACGAAGATGATTCGGGATTCGCTAATGTTTTTGGTGTTGTCGTTTATTGTGTGTATGCTTTTTTGTGTTGTGATTGATTTTGCTGCAATGTCACCAGCAATCGAATGTTTGTGATGTATGGCTTTTTGCTGGCCAATGCTTTGATTAATTTAAAAATTTGGTGGGTGATCCCAATTTAAAATGTTTGCAAATATTTTTGCGTGGCGAGTTCGAAGTAAAATTATTTGTTTATATTTTCACATGCTTGATTACAATTTAGAGAATATGGGAAAACTACGAAAAAAAATGAACTGATAGGCATATTGACTTCAAAATTCGTGAAACACTTGAAATTAAAAATAATTAGATGCGTGTTTTAATGTTTTTTTTATCGAAATCTAACGGAGGGTTAGAAGATCGTATGGAAAAACAGAATTTAATAGGTCTATTGACTTTCAATAGGGCGAAAGCACTAAATAAAGAAATAATAAGACAAGTATTTTGTCATAAGAAAATTGTATTACGGCATGCCTACGTTTAAAAATAGTTTAAATGTTCTACACCTGAATGATTCCATGGCGAATGATGTGATCATAAATTTACAATATTAGATTTTATTTTAGTTCTTTTAAACAAGCATTATATGTGGGCCGTAAGAAAAGTTCCAAAGAACGAGACGGAAAATTATTACGGCTAATAAAAACGTTTTCTTTTCTTTCCAATTCCATTTTTATTTAATTGTCTTTGTTGATTACTTATTATTTTTTAATTGCCTGTAGCGATCATATAGGTTGCCATGCCAGCCATATTATATTTTCTTTTCTATGATTTTTCGCACACTACAGTCAGCAGTGAGTTCAGGAGCAATATGCGACGCCGTGCAGGCTTATAGAAGAAGAACAAAAGCCAGCCAGAAAATAGAAATCGTTTTACAATTTCAGCTTTTCGCCAGCGCAACAACAAGAACAACAGCACATCGTCTTCCTCCTCTTCGCACAATTGAGCGAGAATGAACGAGTGAGCACAGACGCGGCATTCGTGTTTCTATGATTTGCGCTCAGAGCATTGTGCTGTCGTTTCAAATGTTTCCTCTTGTTGTCTACCCCCCGCATCCAGAAGACGGGTGGCGATATCAGCACCCGCATTCAAATTTTTGCTTGTATGAGATGCACACTCTTTATGTTTCATACTTTTTGATATAACACATATAAATACTATAGAAATACTAAAGAAAACTGGACCAAGGATAGATCCCTGCGGCACACCTGACGTAATCAGGTAAAACCAAAGTATTTATCAAGCTTTTGGAGAAGTATAGCGTGACTAACAGTGTCAAAGGCTTTTGAAAAGTCCAGCAAGGTAAGAATTGTGAGCTCCCCTTTATCAAATGACGGTCGGATATCCTCCATTATTTTAAGCATAGCAGTAGAGCACTACGTCCCTTACGAAATCCGGATTGATTTTCAGTGAGTAAATTATTTTCATATATACACTATGATCAATAAGTACCGGGACTGTGTAAAAAAAAAAAAAAATTTTTTATTCTTCTGGTAAATTTATTTTATCCCCTTCAAAATAAGCCCCATCTGAAGCAATACACATATGCCAACGCTTAATCCAATCGTCCATGCACTTCTGGTAAGCCGAAGCAGGTATGGCCTTCAGCTCTGGCGTCGCATTTTCTTTTATGGCCTCTATGGACTCAAATCTCTTTCCACGAAGCGGTAACTTGAGTCGGGAAAACAGGAAAAAGTCACATGGTGCCATATCTGGAGAATAGGGAGCCTGATCGATGATATTCACACTGTGTTTGTTCAAATAATCGCGAATAATGTGTGCTTTGTGAGACGGGGGTCAAATTTTCTCAAGTGGGCCACTTTAAAATCGATGGTCTCAGTTTTCGTTGATCAATACGGTTTTCGATCGGCTTTGAGGTAAAAATAACACCCCTAAAATAATTTTGAAAAAAAATGTTTTTTTCATTAGTTATTTACCGTTAAAGTTTTTGGTCATGTTTTTTTTTTAAATTAATAACTCACGAACGGTTTATCAGAACTCAACGTTTCTACATCAAAATTTTTGTCAATTAATATACTTTGCCATGAAAAAATCTTTCTTCACAAAAAAATTATTATTTAGTTGAAAAATCCTATTTGTTGTAAATAATTGAAAATTAATGAAACTTCTCCGCCTGCGAGAAAATTCTAACATATTTCATTCAATTCTACAATCCCTTACAAAAATTTTGGTGAAAAAAAAAGTCATTATTTTGCATTAGGTCAAAAGTTATACATGTTTTTGTGACCGCGCTCCTACCTCTAGCGCTGGAAAAGCACATATTGACGCGCGCGCGCTTAGTTATCGTGTGACCGAATCGTCATCGTGTGACACGATGACTAAGCGCGCGCGCGTCAATATGTGCTTTTCCAGCGCTAGAGGTAGGAGCGCGGTCACAAAAACATGTATAACTTTTGACCTAATGCAAAATAATGACTTTTTTTTCACCAAAATTTTTGTAAGGGATTGTAGAATTGAATGAAATGTGTCAAAATTTTCTCGCTGGCGGAGAAGTTTCATTAACTTTCAATTATTTACAACAAATAAGATTTTTCAGCTAAATAATAATTTTTTTGTGAAGAAAGATTTTTTCATGGCAAAGTATATTAATTGACAAAAATGTTGATGTAGAAAACGTTGAGTGCCGATAAACCGTTCGTGAGTTATGAATTTTTGAAAAAAAACATGATCAAAAACTTTAACTGTAAATAACTAATGAAAAAAAAAATTTTTTCTCCAAATTATTTTTGGGGTGTCGTTTTTACCTCCAAGCCGATCGAAAACCGTATTGATCAACGAAAACTGAGACCATCGATTTTAAAGTGGCCCACTTGAGAAAATTTGACCCTTGTATGAGATGCGCGTTCTATATTACTTCATATTCTTTGGTCCTACCTACCTAAAACGGCGGAAAATTTAAAATACACAGTCCCGGTACTTATTGATCATAGTGTATGCTTCATCATTTGAGCTAAGATGTGCTTTTCAAGTACTTTGGATAAGGAGGGTAAAATACTGATGGGACGAAAGTCTTGAGGTAAAGTGGGATTATTATTCTTCGCAACGGGTACTATGTTTGCTATTTTCCAAACATCCGGGAATCTCAATGCTGTTAGGGAAGAATTGACGATATGTGTAAAAGACGAAATTATGTAAGGCAGAATCAACTTTAAAATTTCAGGCCAACTTTATCCTCACCTACTGCATTAGACTGGAATGGAAAGAATATATTGCGTTACTTCTGACTCCGATGCATGTGAAAAATCAAATTCATTGGGCAGATCACGCACTAATTTAGGATTAGGCTCGAAAGTACGATTTTGCTCCAACGGTTTTAATAAAAAGAACTCATTCATCACATCTATATCAATTTTAATAACATTTTTCAGTTGAGGCCTCACACTAAGGGACTTTAAGTTATTCGATAGCGTTTTAGAGGGAAGATGGGAATTAAGTTTAGATTGGAAAAACATCTCTTTAGCCTTCGCGTTATTGCAGTAGCTCTATTTCGCTGGTAGTTGTATACTTCCCAGTTTTCATTTCTGTTACTACGCATCCAAATAATATTATTCCACAGGAGGGAATTAGCCTCACCTGCTAAAGCTTCTATGTTAATATTCCTATGATCTCTGTAGTAGAAAAAATCAGACGACTCACTTGATAAAGTATTTAATTCAAGGTTATAGGAAAGGAGAAGTAAATCATGATCACTAACACCACCGAGGGAAAATTGTTCAAAACGTATCAGATTGGATAGATCAGACATGCATAACAAATCGAGCAAGCTTGGTCTACAGTGCGGACCGAAACGAGTTGGATAATTGTTTATAATGTTTAAACCAAGAGCAGACATATTATGACGCAAATTCCTAGATCGCTCATTTTCAGTTATTAGGTCAATGTTGAAAGCGCCACAAAGTAGTATATGTTCATAGCATGCACTTAGTTTCGACATTTTTGAGAAAAAGTCGTCCAGATCAAAAGATTTGTTGGGATTATAAACGCACACTACTAAACACCGCTGATAGGTATCGAAAAATTCAACCATCAAGAACTCAACTTGGTTAAGATGATCAGAACGGCAAATTGTCTTATGTTGCAAACACCTCTTATAATAGATTGCTATGCCACATCCTCGCTTGTAATTTTTTCTATCATTTCTGACCACAGAGTAATAGCACAATGGATTACAAGAGTCGTCGGTATCACTTTTGAACCACGTCTCAGTAATGCAAACCACATCAATATTCGGAGTCTCGAAAATGTAATTAAAGTAATCTAATTTTGAATAGTTTAAGCTGCGCGCATTGACGTGGCATAACTGAAACCCCGAATGTAAGTCACTTGCCGATTTCAAAATTGTTTTTAAATTGATGTCGTTAGAACTGTCGGCCGGTTCATACTCCACTATGGAATTGTTGTCGCTTCAAGTAGGCAGCTTTTGGATAATCAATACACACGATCAGAAAAATACAGGTGCAAGTAAAAGTGAAATAAGTTAAATATACATTAAATAAAAAATCAATAGTATAAGAGCAAGGAAATACGAAAGAATTATGAGAGAAAGGAAATTCGAAAAGATTAGGTAAGGAGAGATTACCAAAATTGATTGAGATGCTGAGACAAATGGAGAAAAATGAAAGAGGTGACTTAAATAAGCTAAGCTTAAAGCATACATGTAATAGAAAAGACCACAGCAGCGTAAAGAGCACACAAAATACATTCTAATTACGCTTTACTCCTTTGTTCGTGCTGACAAGAGCATCAAAGTCTTCTCTGCTGCCCACCATTTTTGACTCTTCATTTGGATTCAATGGCACAACGATTTTTCCCCGTATTGAGAACGCAGATGACAGCAGCTTCTGTCTCTTCAGTTGCGATGCATAAGACATCAGCTCACGCATTGTTTTAGTAAGGCTCTCATGTATGTGGATTTTTCCATCGCCTGGTAGATCAATATCAGCAAGTGTGAGAAATCCTTTTTGATGTTTACAGAAGTTAGCGATGGATTTAAACAGCCGAGGGATTTAAACAGAAGAGGGGTCAGTGTCGATTTAGACACCGAGCAGTGCGGTCGTGCGTTAGCGTGTGCTTTTTCGAGTGCGTTTGTAGTGCGTGACTTAAAGCGTGTGCAATTGTTGTTGCAGTGGAAAGTAGCGGTAACCGTCTGTAGTTTGTAAACAAGTTACCGTTGGTGGCTTGTGCACAATTGTAGTTGCGCATTCGCGTAAACAAGTTGCCGTGCGCAGCTTGTGTACAATTGTTGTTGCGCATTTTTTCATAAACAAGTTAGTACAGTAAAAAGGTATATTTTACTAAAAAAAAATACTTAATGGCTGAAATTTTGAGGGTGTGTTCGGGGGCATGTCCTGAGTCTAAAACTGAGTTTTCGTATTCGTAGGGGTGGGGGAAGTTACTACCCCCTGTGTATTTAGGGGTGAGTTCGTTTTAATTCCTTATCTCCGGTGCTATTGCTCCTACCATCAAGTCCGAGGGATCAAATTTGTGGGGAATAAAATTATCTATCGAATGATAGTAAAATCGAGGTCATAGGTCGATTAGGTGAATCACAATGGCCGGTCAAAGGTCAAAAGTGAGGGATATTTTTCGTTTTTCGTGAATACCGTGAAACCGGTAGGTTTTTTCGCATACTGCTTCAATACCATTTTAAAGTACTTGAAATTACCTACAAAATGAGTGCTCGAACACTCATCTACTATAAATAGTTTGCCGTCAATCCAACGACCAAGTTGACCGCGCGCGCCGATGTTGAGCCGCGCACGGCGCGAGAAGTACTCATTGCGCATACATTGCACTCTCTACGTGCTCGCACGTACAGCGCGCGGTCAACATCGGCGCACGCGGTCAACTTGGTCGTTGGATTGACGGCAAACTATTTATAGTAGATGAGTGTTCGAGCACTCATTTTGTAGGTAATTTCAAGTACTTTAAAATGGTATTGAAGCAGTATGCGAAAAAACCTACCGGTTTCACGGTATTCACGAAAAACGAAAAATATCCCTCACTTTTGACATTTGACCGGCCATTGTGATTCACCTAATCGACCTATGACCTCGATTTTATTATCATTCGATAGATAATTTTATTCCCCACAAATTTGATCCCTCGGACTTGATGGTAGGAGCAATAGCACCGGAGATAAGGAATTAAAACGAACTCACCCCTAAATACACAGGGGGTAGTAACTTCCCCCACCCCCACGAATACGAAAACTCAGTTTTAGACTCAGGACATGCCCCCGAACACACCCTCAAAATTTCAGCCATTAAGTATTTTTTTTTAGTAAACGTGATTTATTTGTCTCTATTTACTGTACTAAGTCACCGTTGGTGGCTTGTGTGTATAGTGTTGTTGTGCACAAAAGTGTAAACAGGTTGCCGTTAGGTGGCCTGATTGCATTGTTTGTGCAAGTGAGTGAGCTCAAGCAAGTAGCCGTAAGGCACTTGTGGTGTGTATAGTAGTTGTTGCTACAACTACTTGACTGGCGTGATTGCTATTGTTGTTGTAGATTAAATAGAATAAATTGTCTAGTGATAGTTGGTAGTGTAAGTAGTGAGTGAATGGGACGCCATAAGCGCAAAGGAAGTGTGACGGGGGACTCGGCCCGGGAGCCGTCCGGTCGTGAAACGACCGATTTGACGTCTTCTGACGCGGAGTCAGTGTCGGCGGACGTCCGGTCGCCCCCTCGTAAGAGGGTTGGGCACGTGGCTTCGCCCGAAGAAGGGCTTGGGCGCGCGGCTTCGCCCGGGGTAGGGCTTGGGCGCGCGACTCTGTCTGGGGGGAACAAGTCGCTTGGACGCGCGGCTTCGCCCGCCGACACGGTAGGAGGAGAGGAGATGGATGTGGCCAGCACGAGCACGGAATGTGCTGAGTCGTCGGCCGTGAAGTCGGGTGCAAATGTATCCGTCGTTGCGGCTGGCGGTGAGGTGCCGGCTGTGTCGCGCTTGGCAGTGCGAATGAGGAAGGGGGTGAAGGCGGCGGCTGTTGACCAGGGGCCACCTGCGTCAGAGGCGCAGGCGTCGGTGGTTGCCCTGAAGGCCATCACGGCAAAAATCATGGCAGCCGTGATTGAGGTGGATGGAGTCAGCGCCGCTGCCATGAAGAAGGTGGTTGAGGTCGCGGGCGAGTATGAGCTGTTGCTCATGAAGCTCGTGGCCGAGAATGCCACGTTGACGGGCCGCATCGCTGGCCTGGAGTATGCTCCGGCCTCACGGGCCATGCCGGCGCCGAGTGCGGTACGTGTGGGCGCCCCCCAGGCGGCCGCTACTTCGGCGTCGGCCCCTGTACCGGTTGCGCAGGCCATGACTGTGCAACCGGCGCAGACGTGGTCGGTTGTTGTCCGGAGCCGTGATGCAAAAGCAACAGGGAAGGAGGTGGCCACCAAGGTCGTCAAGGAGGCGGGTCCTTCATTAGGCGTGAGGGTTCACGAGGTGAAGCCACTGCGTGGTGGCGGTGCGATTATTCGCACCCCCTCCAAGGCCGAAGCAATGAAGCTGACCACGAACGCCAAATTGAGCGAACTTGGGCTTGACGTGGCTGCGAATGAAAAGCTGGGCCCGAGGGTTGTCGTCCATGGGGTTCACTTTAAGTTCTCCGAGTGAATTCATGGAAGAGCTCTATGAGTTGAACCTCAAAGAGCGGATAAGCCCGGCTGCCTTTAAGAAAGGCGTCCGCATGGTGAGTCGCCCGTGGACGGTAGGCTCTGGTGGGGTATCCAACGTCGTGTTGGAAGGGAACGAAGGCTTGCTTTCGTCCCTTCTGGAGGCGAAGCGATGCTACATCAAGTGGTTTTCGTTCCGCGTGCGGCCCTTCATGCCGATGCCTGGCTGCTTCAGATGTTTGAGTTTTGACCATAGAGTGGCTGAGTGCCGTATGAAAGCGGACGTTTGTCGGCGCTGTGGCCAGAGCGGTCATCGCGTCCAGCAATGCAGCAATGAGCTGCATTGCCGGAATTGCGCGTTCCGGGGCAAGCCGGCTGGACATTACATGATGTCCACCGACTGCCCGGCGTACAGCCAAATTCTGGCCAGGGCGCAGGCTCGTCATTGATGGGTTTGCAGGCAGTACAGTTAAACTGTCACGGCGCATATGCCGTGATGTGCGAGTTAGGTGCGTGTATGAGTGAATGTGGCAGTGCAATTGCCCTGGTGCAGGAACCGTACGCCACCAATGGTGTCGTACGGGGAATACCTGCAGCAATGCGGGTCTTTTCTGACGCCAGGGCAAATGCGGCTGTAATTGTGAATGATGTCCATTTGGACCATGATGAAATTATAAAGGTGAGTTCTTCATTGACAGAAAACTGAAAAAATTGGTTGACATTCTGTCTTATAGAAACGTCGATGAAAAGAATGTTGTATTTAATGCTTTTAAACAAAAAGGGGGAAAAAATTTCAGCATTCATTTCTATAGGCGATACAAATAAAAATGTTGCTTTCCTTTAATCGTTATATTAACTTTGAAATTTGGTATCACTGTAATTTCAATTGTCAAAAAACATCAGATTTTTCAAACCGTTGTGCAAATTTTAAAAAAGGCCAAGCTCTAGCTGCTCATTGTGCCACAGCGCACTTCAAAATCGCGCTAAATTTTATCACGTCCCTCAAAACGAGCAACGCAGAGATGTGTGGAGCAAAGTAGGTGGCGTAGAGCTAAGCAAATGTGCGCGGGTTTGCGAAAATCACTTTGAAGAAGCTGATTTTTAAATGTCGCATTCATTTTAGAATAAAATATTTAAATATAAAGATAAAAATAATCAATATAAAAAATCAAATAAAATGCGCAAAATAATAAACTAACCTTAAACCTTTTGCTACAATCACTATTTATTAATTTGTATTTGAAACTTTTAATTTACTTCGTCGTTTTCCCCCTTCTTTTGAAAGTGTACTACACAACATTGGTTCTCGTTGTATAATAATAATAATAATTGATTGGCACGACAGCCCGCTTACGCGAGACTAAGGCCTAGCTTCCCGCAACCACCCGTGCGTGCGTGTGAATTTTGTACGCGGGTGGAAGGGACCTACAGTTTTATGCCGGTTCCGAACGGCAGGTTGGGAGCTTTTTCATAGGCAATTTTTACTCTCAGAGGTTTGCCATTTCCAGCTGAGAGGACAGCCACCGAAAGAGAAAACGAGTTTCCCGTTATTTTTTTTAGGTGTTACTACATGCAGTATTCGATCTTGCGTCGCTCTGCATGCGACTCGCTGGACCGCGCACTAACCAACTGAGCCACGGCGGCTGCGTTGTATAAGACAGTGTCAAAAACAAGCTGTCAAGGAAGATCTCACCTTTATAATTGCATCATGCATTTGGACTGTATGGTTGTGTGTGCAACTGAATATGGTGTTTGTGTCAGTGTGCAAGGTCACTTTGGCAAAGTGATTGTGGGCAGTGTCTACTGCAAGTATGGTGAGCCTCTAGAGCGCTACTTGGACTATCTCGACACGGTGTTCCGTCTGGCAGGCGGCACACCTGTCTTGGTAGGTGTGGATGCAAATGCCACATCTCCGCTGTGGTTCAGCAAGGTATCGCGGCATTCTGCCGGCTACCAGAGCCACAGTAGGGGTGAGGCAATGAGTGAATGGTTGGTACCGCGAGACATCGTTGTTCTCAACGAACCAAGTGAATGGTATACGTTTGACGGGCCTAGAGGGGTGAGTGACATTGACGTGACGCTAGTGAATGGGGCAGCGAGCAGAATGTTTGAATTCAGCTGGCGTGTCCGTGGTGGGTGGGGCATAAGCGATCACAATTTGATTGAAATTGTGATTACTGTGCCTGCCCACAGTGTGAATGAAAGGGCGGGTGAGTGTGAAAGCGCAGGTCTGATTTTAATAGGTGTATGAATGAGTATAAGAGTATGCTTTTTCGCGTTAAGGAAGACAATTGGCGGGAGTTTGTGGCAGACCATAGGGATGATCCATGGGGTCATGCCTATCGGATCTGCCGCTCTAAGAGGAAGCAGGTGGAAGTGAGCGCCCTCCGTGTTGGTGACATTATGACATCAACATGGAGTTCTTTCCTAGGGCGGTTCAGCAGACGCCACCAGCACAAGTGGCAGCTGCTGAGCCATTAGAAATTGGAGAATTAGAGTATGCATTTGGCCTGGTTAGGTCTAGACGGTCACCGGGTGTCGATGGTTTGACTGGCCAGATGTGCAAAGCCTTGTACAAAGTCATTCCGGAGTACTTGGAGGCCATCTACGAGAAATGCCTTAGTGAGGCTTCTTTTCCACTCGCGTGGAAAATAGCTAGGGTCGTGGTGCTCTTGAAGTCTCCTGATAATATCAGGACTAACCCCCGTTCTTATCAGGGTATCTGCCTCCTACCGGTACTTGGTAAAGTACTGGAACGGGTTATGGTGGATCGGCTTCAAGCGCAACTGGGTGGGCTATCGGATAGGCAGTTTGGGTTTCGAAAGAGACTCGGCGTGGAAGATGCGTGGATGTACGTTAAATCGGTGGTGCGTGAGAGTAGAGAGAACTATGTTCTCGGTGTGTTTGTGGATTTCAAGGGGGCGTTTGATCACCTGGGCTGGGATAAAGTGGTAGAATGGCTGAACAATGCCGACTGCCTGGAAACAGCTCTCTGGAAGAGCTATTTCACAGACAGGAAGGCATGTGTGATTGGGAAGAATGAGCGGGTTGATATAGATGTGGCTCGGGGATGCCCGCAGGGATCCGTCTGTGGTCCATATATATGGAACTACATGATGGATCCACTACTGCGGCGTCTGGCAGCAGTATGCAAATGTTGGGCGTATGTGGATGATCTGCTTATCCTTGTGGAGGGCAGATCAAGAGCGGATGTAGAGCGCTTGGGGGAGCAATTTATGTGTATGGTGTGTGAATGGGGTGAATCGGTGGGTGTGAATGTGGCACTGGACAAGACTGTGACCATGCTGCTGAAAGGCAAATTGGCTGGCAGTCGTCCGCCCATTGTGCGTGTGAATGGTGTTGGCCTCCGGTATGAGACGCAAGTCAAATACTTTGGGCTAACAATTGGCGAACGAATGAGTTTTGCTCCTCACTTGGTCAGGCTGAAAGAGAGGGTTGTATGCACAATGGGTCAGGTGCGCCGGATACTCAGGAGTGACTGGGGACTCGGCCGACGCGCAGTTCGTACCATTTACCACGGTATGTTCGTGGCTTGTGCTGCGTACGGAGCGTCGGCATGGCACGAATATGCCGCGACGGTTGTAGGCCGCAAATACTTGCTGTCTATTCAGCGTATTATGTTGTTAGGTTGTATGCCTGTGTGCGGCACTGTATCAACAGATGCATTGCAAGTGTTGATGGGTGCGGCTCCTCTGGATCTCGTAGTCATAAGCCGTGGGCTTCGGGATACGGAGGGGGAATAGAGAGGTGCTGCTGCAGTATGACTGGCTGCAAGGCCAAGGTGTGGAGAGTGCTGACAGTATGAAGCGTAAGCGAATACTGAAGCACTGTGTTCTGCAACGTTGGCAGCAACGTTGGGACCAAAGTCCCCATGGCAGAATGACATATGAGTATATACGGGACGTGAGGTTCGTGGTAGGGCTCAATGATTTCGGCTTCGGTTCGAGCCTTGGGTTCCTACTCACCGGACACGGGTCACTCAATGCATTTTTGCATGAGAGAGCCCTGAGTGCAAGTGCTGAGTGTATGTGTGGGGCTGTAAGAGAGGATTGGTTGCATGTGTTGTGTGAGTGCCCGTTGTGCTCAGATTTGAGGGACCTTGGGCGGATGGGGATTAGTCGGACGGACGGTGTGTGGTGTGTGCGTGAAGCACTCTCCACCAGCCAGCTGATTGTCATATTGAATGAATATGCGAATGCTGTGTTTCGGCGGCGACGGCAGTTTGGTGTATTGCCAAGTGTGAATGTGTGAGCGGGCTGTGTGGGGGGGGGGGGCCGGTCTATTGAGTGGATGAATGAGTGCGCACGTGAATGAGGTCAAGTGCGGTGCGGTGGTCACCAGTCCACGAGGTAAATGGGGCTCAACTGGTAGAAGCACGGCTACGAAGTCTGACCAGAGGCTTTGTCTGGTACCACGGGAATCAGGGTGCCCCTGGAGCCTTGTGCTTCAGCCCGATTATGGGAATGGCCCCCTCGGGGAGTTCCGTGGTGGCGTGGTTTAACACCCAAATGCGGGTAGAGTTTCGACTCGGCGTGGAGTTGCGTTTACAACCGGGTGCCGGACCCATAGCACGGCAGAGGTTTAGATAGGCCTCGATCCCTACCAAGAAGGGGAAATGTCCATTTACATTAACCCAATTGGTACCGGGAGCTTGCTCTCGGGGCGCTTATCAATGCTTAATTTTGATACGCTGTGCTTTTGAGCACCGTGGGGTTAGGCCACACTGTGGCGGCACTCACGTTAAAAATACGACATTTAATGTCCGCAAGAGGTATGCCGTTAATGATGATATCTGAGGCTACTGCACTGCTTTCAATCTCGCTCAACTGTTTGCGAGCTGCGACAAACTGCTCGCGAAGAGAGAATACGTCGGCACATTTGTTCTCAACAATTGTTACTCTCTTTTCAGCAGCTTTAACCGTAGCCTTATGGGCCAGTTACTCATGACATAACTTAGTTTTACTTGTCAGCTTGCACGACCTGGCATACCCGAAAGCTGTACAACTGGTTACCCGAGACATAGAACATAAACTTAGAACTTAACCGTAAACTTAGAAATCTGTTTCGTTTTGGTTTCTAAGTTTATGTTTACGAAAAACGCAAAAAATGTTGCCACTCTCTTCGGAATAAATTGAAAAGTAAACAAATTAAAATAATTTGTAAAATATACAAAATGGATTGCAATTTTTATTAGTTTCGTAAATATATCAATAATTTTAGTTGTTGGATGCTCAAACATTTAATAATAGCAAGTAAAAAAATGTCGTGAAAAGTTTGAACTTGATTCTTCACGAGATGGAAAAATCGAAGTGGCAATATTGTCGCTCAGCTGATCAGCTGATTTTTAAGTTTATGTTTACGGAAATAAAATTTTTAGTAATCGCTCAAATTGTCTAAGTTTATGTTTATGGTTTAGTTTATGTTCTGTGTCATAAGTAACTGGCCCATTAATATTCATAATTTCAGCAGACAGCTCACTAATTTTCTGCATTACCCTTTCCTCGGAACTCCTCATAATTTCAGTCAGCTCCTCAACTATGCTCTCTTTTTGATGAACAAGCTTCTTCTCCACACATTTCGACACCTTTCTTGTAAAACGACTTATCTTTGGCCTCTAAATTTGTATTTTTTTGAGCGATCACCTCCTCATTCGAGCCAAATTTCTTTTCTGCGAGCATTTTTTTAAGTCTTCGAACAGATATGGGTCACTGGGAGCCAAGTCTGGCGAATAGGGTGGGTTCAAAAGTAATTCGAAGTTTAGGTTGTGCAATTTTGCCATCGTAGCGAGAGACTTGTGGCACGGTGCATTGCTTTGTCTGTTGGCAAACGCGGCACCCATTTTTGAAGCACCTTTCTCATGGACAAATGTAATGCAAAAATCCGCACGCTCCATTGATATTTTGATAGTATCAGCTATCTCCTGCAATTTCGCTTTTGTGGACTTTTTTACCGTTTTCCGGTGTAACCACCTCAATTGGCCGCCCACAGCGGCGCATCATCGGTGTTCGTACGACCACGTTTAAACTGAGCACACCAATCAATAATGGTAGATTTTCCGAGTGCAGAGTCCGGCTAACACTTGTCGAGCCAGGATTTTGTTTCAATGGTGTTTGTCCCATCAAAAAGCAATGTTTTATAAAAACACGAAATTCTTTTCTTTTTTTTTTCATTGTTCTGTACAGGAGCAAAGTTGTTTTACTAAAACAATTGTTACTTTTGAACCAACTGTCACATCGTAATGAAATTTTTACAAGTACCTTTTGAAGGTTACTACTTAAAATAAAAAATATTATTTCTCGTTTTGTAGCGCTTACAATGGGTCAGACCGGGGACTTATCAGCCGATGTGATATAATTCAAAGTTCACAGAGGATTCCATTTAAATGTTGACTGCGGCTGCACTTCAAATGGTTCATACGCAGGGTCCAATTTTGGCATACTCTCTCCAACATATCGGCCGATATCTCACGAGTAAATTCTTCAATATTGGCTTCCAGTGCGTCCACCGTTACGGTATAGACATGAGCCATAACAAAGCCCCACAAAAAATAATCTAAAGGCGTTAAATCGCACGATCTAGGCAGCCAATTGACCGGCCCCAAACGGGGAAAAAAAACTGTTCACCGAACTCGCTTCTCAATTGGGCCATTGTTTCGCGTGCTGTGTGGCATGTGGCACTGTCTTGTTGAAACCACATGTCAGCCAAGTCCAGCTCTTCGATTTTAAGGTCGGTATGCAGCTCTCAAGAAAAGCGAAAACTTCATATAAAAAAAGCTCAAGAAATATTCAAGAAAATTTACTTGAGTCATATTTCCTTGAGGTGTACGCGCCTCGCAAGAAAACTGATTCGGGTTTTAACGTCTTTTTTTCATTGAAAAGTGAAAATGACAACACTGTTTTCGGCAAGAAATATATGTGTAGGATGTATTGTAATGTAATGTATGTAGTTTTTAAAGGAAACTTGACAGCTGCCTGAACAAAAGTAAGTAAACTTCCAATTCAGTATTTTTTATATGTTTCTAATGTAATAATTAGGGATGGGAATTATATGCAAATGCATATTTTTTTGGAGCATCGGATTTGAACGGGACCAAGACAGAAACTATTTTTTTTAACCCTTTCGGTTATTCTATGCCATATGGCATAGCCTCTTTTCAGTGCCTGTTTTAGGTCAAAAACTTGTGGATACTATATTTTTTATTTTTTTTTGTATTTTTCTCTGAAGGTTTTTATACCAAATAATGAAAAACATATTTTGATTAGTGTACCAAGTAAGTTGTAAGGGTTCAGAAAGTGCGCAGTCCTATCGAGCTGCGTATTTTACAAAAAGAGATCATTTCGTACTTTTATTTATTCTATTAAAAAATCTATTTATTTCATAGGTTTATGTAAGTAATCTAGTAGGTATTTATTGCTTTAGTAAGTGTAAAAAAAGTTAGATCCCAAATATAGTTCACTAAGGCTGTACGATTTTATTTATTTCTTACTATGCCATATTTCATAATGCCCAAAAACCACTTTTTCGAACAATATTTTAAAAAATGACTTTTGATTATTCATCATGTAGGCTTAAACAGCAATAAAATAGAAAAGAATGATTTTTAAAGTTACAAACAAAAAAGAAGTACCGAAAGGGTTAAAAATATTAAGAATGAGCTAACATATGCACTGCACATTTGCATATGTTTGCATATTTTGCATATTTTTTGGATATTTTGCATATTTTGCATACTTTTTGCATATTTTTTTGAATATTTTGCATACTTTTAGCATATTTTGCATATTTTTTGCTTATTTTGCATACTTTTTGCATATTTTTTTTAATATTTTGGCATAATTTTGCATGTTTTTCCCCATTTTTTGCCGTATTTGGCGTAAGTATGTAATATACACATATTCATATAGACTTATGTTCTTCTATGCAAATGAACAAGAGTGATGTTGGTGTGCTCCTGTGTGTAAGAGGTTGGAATGGGAGTTAAATTGGACAAGCCCAGACGGTTGTTATTCTGATCATTATTGAGGCTGTTGTAGTTTGGCTTACTCAGCTATTTCTTTGCGTCAGCAATGCCCAGCATTCAAGAACAATTAACGTTTTCGTACCGTAGACCGTAGAGAACTTGGAGCAAATTTTAGTTATTTACTGTAATAAGTAGTTAATTTTTCACATTTCATTTTAAGTCTTGTTATTATTTGAGTTAAGGTTTTGTTTTGAATTCTATTTTCAACACAGTTCTGCACGGAAGAATTTCATACTTTTATTAAAAAAATTTTCATTCCACAACTAGCAGGGCCCCGCGGCTTAGTACGTAAATTTTAAGTCAATGGGCTCAATGAATCAAATTTCTCTTAACACTTTGCCGTCCGCACGTCTTGTAAATATTTATTCGCTTGGCGCCGGAAGCGCTATTACGGATTACTTGGCCTGTCGCCGGCCGTTTTTGACATTATCGAGACTAGGAATTGTTAAGTTTTACTAATCTCATCGTTAGTTCTCATACGTTCTCAACCTTGTTTACCTACTTTCATGAAATTTCGAAGATATACATACGTAACTAAATATAAAATTTGTTTGTTTTATATAATTCGCGCACGACACCACTGTGGTGTCGCACAGTGTTGCGAGTTCATATAGCGGAGTGACAAAAATAGAAGGAGTGGCCGTATATAAATGGAATTTAGTATACAGTTATTGCATGAGTAAAGAACTTACTGTGCAAAATTTCAATGAAATCGGACCGAAACTTCGACTACCTCCCATACAAACGGATTTGAAAAAACGTTATATTAACAATGAAAATTATCTCAGTTCATAAAAGATACATTCAAAGTATTTGTACACCTAAGTCTGTTTTTACACGGTCTTTTTTTACACGGTTTTGATATAACACGGTTTGAAAATTGAATATTTTTAATTTTTTTACACGATTTTATTCCATTTAGCACGATTTGAAATTTTATGTACTTAAATTTTTTTTGTCAAATTTAATTTTTGCGAAGTATGTTCATATCACAAAAAAGTATTTATGAAAGAAAAAAGTCTGAAACCATCGATAGTATCGATAGTGCTATCGATAGTTTGCGAACACTAGCTTAAAGATTTAAGTGAATTCCCTTTTAGCGCGTACAAGCAATTTTTACTGGTCAAAGCAAATGTGAATAGCACTAATTTAGGGGAATTCCCTTTATGTGCATACAATAAAATTTACTGGTCAGAGCAATTGAAACGTGTTAATATTTTGTGAACTGTCAATGCAATAAGACGTGTTTGGTAAAGAAATTTTAATAGGTTTTAGAGATTAGGAACAAATCACCCATTTTTGTATACGATCAATGTCTTTTTTTACACGGTTTTTTTTTACACGGCTTCTTCTGGAACCAATCTACCGTGTAAAAACAGACTTAGGTGTATTTTAATACAAATTTATTTATAAATGTGTATATAGATAAAATGCGCTTTTTTCAAAAGTGATTGAAAATAAAATCGCGATGAAGTGCTCCACAGCTGCTTAGAAATTGCTCTTAGAGGGTTAAAATCTTAGACTGACCCCACTAATTTTTCCCTCCTGAATCTTTTTTTCGATTATTCCTACCACCTATCTCCAACCCTTAATGAGGCTCCCATACAAAACCATCGTTTTTATAAAGTGGGCTCCCGCTGCTCTCAGGTTGGTCCCAGACGTACCATATGTAAGACTGACCCCAATTTATTTTCTCTTTCGAATATTTCTTCTATACACACCTAACCGCTACATCCAACTCTTAAGGTGGCTGCCATACAAAACTAGTAATTTTCAATGGAACTGGCTCCACAGTTGTAAATGTAAAGTAAGCGAAGAAACATCGTATCTGGCAAAGTACTTAACCGATTTGAATGATTTATTAAAAAATCGTCAACATTCCTGAATGCCAAAAATACAAAATTAATTAAAGTTCAAAAATTCACCCCCAGAGGGCGCCTCCCATACAATTGAAGTAGTAAGGTTGTCAACTTTTGGTTCTGTACGAAAAAAAATCAAAGTGTACTGTCGAAACTCTATTAACCCCTCTATTTCGAATATAATGGTAATCGTAATTGATTTTCCGAAGCTATCTTCAACAAATTTTTTCATCACCAGCAGAGCATTAATTGACCGATTGCTATTTGCTTTTAACCAAACTTTGAAAATATCGCGAATTTGCACTCAAGTCTTCACAAAAAAATGCCAATAACTTCCATTCGCGCAAATATGCACAGCTAAAAATTGTACAGCATAATCTGCCTACTTTCCAAAACAAAATATCCAAAAATTTCAAAAGTGATATTAACAGCCCTATTCTGGCAACCGAAACAATAGTCACCTCGGTAACAATTGAATACTTGGTAACAATTGTCACTTTTTGGTATTCTGGAGCAAATTCAAAAGCTCAAAAGGTGACAATTGTTTCAAAATTTGTTACCTCCGTAGGAGCAGGTGACAAGCATACAAAAATTATAAAATTCAAATTTCGTATTCAAATGCGCCTTGAGAAACTGAAAAAAAAATGTTTCAGCTGCTCCTGCGTCGCGACGTGTCGTGCGCTTAAACTTAGGAACTCTATAAACTAAAAGAATATACACCTAAGTCTGTTTTTACACGGTAGATTGGTTCCAGAAGAAGCCGTGTAAAAAAAAACCGTGTAAAAAAAGACATTGATCGTATACAAAAATGGGTGATTTGTTCCTAATCTCTAAAACCTATTAAAATTTCTTTACCAAACACGTCTTATTGCATTGACAGTTCACAAAATATTAACACGTTTCAATTGCTCTGACCAGTAAATTTTATTGTATGCACATAAAGGGAATTCCCCTAAATTAGTGCTATTCACATTTGCTTTGACCAGTAAAAATTGCTTGTACGCGCTAAAAGGGAATTCACTTAAATCTTTAAGCTAGTGTTCGCAAACTATCGATAGCACTATCGATACTATCGATGGTTTCAGACTTTTTTCTTTCATAAATACTTTTTTGTGATATGAACATACTTCGCAAAAATTAAATTTGACAAAAAAAATTTAAGTACATAAAATTTCAAATCGTGCTAAATGGAATAAAATCGTGTAAAAAAATTAAAAATATTCAATTTTCAAACCGTGTTATATCAAAACCGTGTAAAAAAAGACCGTGTAAAAACAGACTTAGGTGTATACATACATTGTGAAGAAACTCCAAAAAAAAAGACTTGCTCCGCCAGATTTTCTGCATTTGCCATTTTTTGTTTGTTTATTTTTTTACAGTTCGACAGAAAAAATACAAAAAACAGCTGTTTTGATAGAAAAAAAGCTTTCACCTCGAGTGGTGAATTGTTTGAACTTTCTTCTTGTCACCATTTTTCCAGAATACGGAAACAATAAAATTCAATTCAATTGTTACGGGGGGTAACAATTGTTACGGTAGTGCCAGAATAGGGCTGTTATCGTTTTTTTTAAATCACTTTTAAAATTTGAACTCACTTTTCCCTCGCTTTCTTTACTTAATTTTCATCATAACGGTACTGCTCATAGGTGAGAGTAATCTGCAAAATGTTGGTCTTGTCAGACCTAGATTATATAAAACTTACGACAATAGTAACTTTTAGAGACCTGCTCTAATTTCTAAATTCTAAACTCTAAATTTGCTGTTTGTACACAATTTTTTTTCAACGCTGGAAGAGCGTAATGATTTATAAAAAAAAAAATTTGCCACGTGTTACCGCGAACACTGTTGGGGTCCGCTTTAAGAGCTCATAACTTCTATGTTATCCAATATTTTTTCATAAAACTTCGGATTTCTCTTAACTAAAGTATTTCCACTAAAACCTCGTATTCAGAGTTTTGCGCTTTTACAGTTGCATTTTGGCATTTTGGTCAATACTCGCAACACTGTGTGTCGCCGGCTGTTGGCCGCTAGTTTGCTCACGACGCAACGGTGGTGTCACCGGACGACATAATGGGTAATCCTTCGTTGACCCAGCCAGATTCATATGAGAAAATAACTATCTAATTATATCTTATTAAGGGGATTTCGTCATATGTAAAGCAATTTGACCGCTTAAATCATGTTTCCCTATACAAACTCTTACCCCGTTGACACCGTTAGATTTCGATTTTCGAAAAAAATAAAAAAAGTTTCGTTTTATTTATCATTTAATGTACTTTAACCAAGTTTGAAGATTGATTGATTAAATCATGCTTATCCATACAAAGTTTTAACCCTTGATTAACCCTGTTAGCTTTCGATTTCCAAAAAAGGGAAAGTCACGTGCCGAATTGTTTCTCTCTAATACTACGTTTACATTGAGCCCAAATGCGTGATTTGGGCAAAAATTCTCAAATGCGAAGCCAAATCACGCATTTCCCCATACAAATTCAAATCGACGAAATGACGCATTTCAACAAAACGACGAAGCAAATGCGATAAAACATGACCAATTTTGTCGAACGCATCACAAAATGAGAGCTCTTTCAAAAGCTTCAAAAGCTTTTGTTTTTTTTGACAGTTCAAAATCAAAACAAACGAAAATGATCAAAATGACATTTTTGAATGGAAATTTTCGTCTGCTTCAAATATGTAGAATATGCTTAGCATGTAAGGTATGTGGTATATTTGTATTCAAATATTACAATGTGTAGAACATAGAGGCAGCAAAAAAACAACAAATTCCTTAGTCAGTAGCCGGAAAAGCGCTGATCTATGTGCTGCGGCAAGAGGACATGAGCATTGAGCATTTGACATTAGCTGCCAAACAAAATGCAAATGCAATGCGAATGAGGCAATGTAAACACTTTGAAATGACTCATCTCAAACTACGCATTTGGGCTCAATGTAAACGTAGTATAAGAGGGTTTTCATCACTTTTAAAGTCAATAGGCCCACTAATTCATGCTTTTTCACAGTTTCTTCATACACTCTTTTAACCCTTACACACTGTTTGATTTCGATTTCTAAAAAAAATTATAAACACGTGTTTGATTATTTCGCATTTGAAGTACTTTTACCAAGTTTGAAGACAAACGGGCTAAACACATTTATTTCCCCATACAAACTTTTAACCCTTGGTTTACCTCGTTAAATTTAGATTTTCATAAAATTAAAAAATATGTGTTTAATTATTTTTGATTTTAAATATTTTCTGCAATTTTAAGTCAATAGGCTTATCGGTTCATGTTTTTTCGTAGTCTTTCCGTATACGAACCTTAACCCTTGGTTGACCCCGTTACGTTTTGATTTTCGAAAAATTGAAAAATACGTGTAGAATTATTTTTTAATTTACTTATTTATTTATTTGAAAATAAGAATTATTTTTTATTTGAAGTATTTTCACAAAATTTGAAATTATTACGCTCATTAAAATGCGTTTCTTCATACAACACCTTAACCCATGTTTTGCTCTTTTAGACCCCGAATTTCAAAAAATCCTTTTTGAACGAAGGTTCATTTTGTAAGATGTACCTACACTACAAATTTCATGTTTGTAGCTTCAGCAGTTCCACATCTCCCAGTGCATATGGGCATCTCCCAGTGGCACGGACGCGACATTCGCTCGCTTTCAATTACACCAAATACAGGAAAGAAACACAAAAAGTCGATGTCTTTTTAGTGTTCTAACGCGTTGAAATAGTGCTACATTTTAGAAATATATTGGAAAGATTTAGTACAAATTAGTACAAAATAATAAGGAATTATGCAATGAAACGGACGCGACAAAAAAAAATAAGTTGTTTTGAAGCTCTTATAGAAATATACAAAATTTAGCGATTTTTGGGAACTTTTTTTTTTGTATATATACTAAAGAACTGCGCAAGCACTATACAAATGACTTGCAAGCCATCGCTGTGCTTTCAAGTACTCCCGCTCTTTTTCACTTTCATTACAAAACAAGCACTGCAGTGAAGGAAGCATTTGATATTCATACAAATACTGCACGAAACGACAATAGAACTGCAAGCACCTTGAAGTATTGAACAACACTGAAGTAGAACAATACTGCAGTGGAACAACACGGAAGTAGAACAACACTGAAGTAGAACAAGACTGAAGTGCAGCACTGGAGTAGAACATTTTCAAGCATACGGTGTTTTGATTTGCCGATCGGAGTAGCTGATGTTTGTTTTTTATATTTTGTATGGAATCTGGGCTGCATTTCAAGCATTACAACAACATTAATGAAAAAAAACGCAGGTTTAAAACATGTTTTTTCAATATTTATTTAAGTCTGTTTCACTCGTTGTGAAGTAGAAGTTCTGCTATGATTTACCGTTACTTAACCTCATTATAGCTTTCTGTTTTGATGTTTTGTTTCGCAACAGAACACAAGCACTGTCGCTGCTGTAGCGAAAAGATTTTGGAATGATGCAGTGCTTGCTTTGTTGCAGAATAGAACTATTGAGCATTTGATTTTGCTGTCATTGCGACACTGAAGTACAGTACTTGACAGTACTGTGAAGTAGTGAAGTGTGCCAAATAAAACATTTTGTGCAGCTCTTTAATATATACATGCATATGAAGGTCAAAGGATAACTTTTCTTCGTAGACTTATGAAATTGTATGAGAATTTTGTCTTAGCTTTTTTTAATTAGGTACAGCAAGAATACGGACGCGACAACACAGACGCGACAAATTTTTCCAAGGGTATTCCCCTTATTAAATACAGTAATGGTTTTCATTATAACACTTCAACTTTTAATAAAAATAACACATAACAAGTTAAATTCAAGTTACAGCAATCAAAATAAGGAAAAATTAAAGTTAAAAGTTCTTAGTGTGGTTTATTTAATTTTCCTGAGGAACTCTATTGGAATTAGATCTTGTTTAATATCGCGCACACAGCTCTTACATTCATTAGCAATGCACCTTTCATTCATCACATCGCAGCAAACTGGTTTTAGAAACAACTCAATAAATTAATTAAATTAAATTAATTAACTACCTGAACATATTTATACAGTATTTTTCATTAACCCTTTCCGGAAATTTGTACGATATATCGTACAATTTTTTTTAAAGATTTTTTTTGACAGCGAACGTATTTCTTATGAAACGGCTTTTTAATTTTTATTAAGTAGGTTGTGTTGTACCATTCTGTTTGAAAATATAAATCACAATAGCCGTGGCTACACAGTGTGAGTGCGTTTTGTAAGCAGCTCTTTGCAAGAATTTGGCGATGCTATGCTTCTGCGGAGGTATTTTTAAATATGTAATACTTTTAGTAGCAAAAAGACAAACAATTTCAAAGTTTGAATCTCAGTTGATTTATAAAACTTATTAAGGGTATTCATTTAAGCAGATTTAAGTTTACCTACCGCATATATTTATACATTTACCACTGTGTTATATAAACGCACGTATAAAAGTATTTGTGTAAATGCTCTTTATAGATCAGGTGTTTAGTTGTCAAAATCATAAAATTCAAATGCCGAGAATCACCGAAAAAGTGAAATTGCATCGAACTTTGCTTGCAAAGTCTGTAAATGCCTTCAGCGGTGGGAGAGATTCATCCTCTTTCATTTTCTCTTTTGAATTTTCCGAAATTAAAACGTTACATAGCTACAATACCAATTTTGTTAAAATCTATTCTTACCTCTTCCATTTTTCAGCTGATTGTTTTGAATTTTTTAAAATTTCGAAATTGAACGTCAATTACTCATCCCCGTAAATATTTACGCACCGAAATCACTGTGGAAACTTATTTCATTTGTATAAATGAACTTTCATACATATTTTGACAATTAGTTTATGAGGTGATAAACTTATACGGGTTATCAGTTGTATACGGCTTTTATACGTTTAAATGAATAATACTTATTAAATTTAACAATTTTTGCTTCTAAATATTTTTCCCGAGCCTTTAAAAAATTGTACGATATATCGTACAAATGGCCTCCACTCGGGTAGGCACCTTGTCGCGGTGTGGGGGCTTACGTTAGCAATGATTCACCGGACTATACTGACCGGAGGCAGCAATTGCGCTGTCTCCTGACAGGGGTTCCCATGTTAGGCAGGCCGGTTGAGGAGCAACAACTAAGACCTACCCAGTGTGCATCTGTTCCCCAGGTTAGGGTCGGCACACAACGACGTCTGTTTTCCCCAGGTTAGGGGCGGTCGAGTCCGAGTCTTTTTGTGCGTGGGATGGCAGACTTTAAAGAAATCCCACAGGGAAGTGGTGTCTTACCGTCCGTCTGTGGTGGCTGAGGAAAAGAACGAAGTTACGGTGCAGGAAGTCGGATGCCCAGTACCGGCGGTAGGTGGTGAGCGAGAAGGCCACCTGGCGTCGATATCCAGCAACTTCTCAGGCTGTGTGACGGGACCCCAGGTCATGCAGTCTACTAATGCTACTGGGAAGAAGGCAATGTCGCTTCAGCGACAACCAGCCTTAAAGACGAATGAGGAGGGCCTAGACATAGGCTCCAGATTGTGCGGTCTGCGAATCGGTACTGCCACCGATGATGAGGCTACCACCCTATCACAAGGTAGCAGCATCGAAACTCTGGACCCTGATCTGGAAGCCACTTTGCTAGGTGAGCCCCCGAAGGAGACTAAAGCTGAGGAGAGAACCGCTGATCAGAAAGCACGTAAGGATTACAAATGTTCAGCTCAGTACCTCCGCAAAATGAGCTTGGTGGAACGGTCGTCCCTGACAAACAGGGACAAAGTTCTCATCAAGACACACCAGAAGATTGTTGCAAAGTTCAAAAGAAAAACGGCAACAGTCGGATCGGCGGAGCCAGGGAAACCTGAGGCCCCACATGGCCCTAAGGCAGATCCCGGCTGGCATGGGCTGGCAGAGGGGCGTCAAGGTCATCGGCTGCGGGAACACGAAATCTTTGGATTTCATCCGTTCCGCAATCGGTGGCCTGGGCGAACTCTGGCCGGGCGCGTTAGAGGTCGTCTCCCGATCCATCCTCCCTTTGAGGCCTATAGTCTCGGTCTGGATTCCGCCCCCGGTTCCGGAGGCTGAATCCATGCTAAAGATTATAGGCGTGCAAAACAGGGAGCTGGCGGTCCAGAATTGGAGAGTTCTGACGAACGCGAAGAGCAGGAATGGCATGGGAAATAATCTGACGATCGCTATTGATCGTCAGTCATACACTCACCTCATGCAACGCTCGGGTGTCATCAAGTTTGGGTTTGGTTCCATCAAGGCACGTTTTCCGGGTAACCGTGAGCAAGCCACTAAAGGAACAGCTACGAGTGGTGCAAATTAACTTGCATCACTTCAAAGCAGCAACCCACGACTTGATGAGGTTCATGGAGGAGGAGGATATCGATGTGGCCCTGATTCAGGAACCGTGGATTGTAAGATCCAAAATTTCTGGATTGGGGTCGGGTCGATATAAATCATATCAACCCTCAACCGAAGGTAGGTTACGAACCGGTATAGTGGTTAA
The DNA here is from genome assembly GCA_963971225.1 of Melieria omissa. NCBI lineage: Eukaryota > Metazoa > Arthropoda > Insecta > Diptera > Ulidiidae > Melieria > Melieria omissa. The sequence continues at coordinate 46,976,180 of OZ020269.1, read as the reverse complement.
GAATGACATTAATTTATTTCTTCTCTCCCAATACAGCAATGGAGACCTAACGGCGGGTATGGTTGAACGAAGAGGAGGGCATAGCCTGATTCTGGCGTCAGTGTACCTGCCGTACGAGGAGCTGGACCCACCATCCCAGGAGGTCCGAGACCTGGTCGGCTTCGCCAGTGCGAAACGGCACGCGTTGGTGTTGGGCTGCGACGCCAACGGCCATCACACGCAATGGGGAAGCAGCAACATCAACGCTAGAGGTGAGTCAATTTTTCAATTTATCCTTTCCACCTGTCTATCTATCTGTTATAAGGGCAACACGCCCACCTTTCAGAATAGGGTCAGGGAAGAAGTAATTGATTTGACTCTACTTTCTGAGGCAAGCGACGTCAGGGTTGACAACTGGAAGGTATCGGACGGCTGTTCCTTCTCGGACCACAACCGAATACTTTTCAATGTCAATTTTGACACGGCTTGCACCCCACCACCTCTGAACCCAAGGAGTACAAACTGGGAGAAATTCGCGACCATCGTTCGTTCAAGACTGAGGCCGAAACGTTTCGCCCTAGTCACAGACGAACGTGCGATTGAGAACTCGGTTGAACTCCTAACGGGAACTTTGAACGCTGCTTTTAAGTCTTCCTGTACGATAAGTCGTGTCAAGAGGAAGCACAGCGACAGCTGGTGGAATACTGAACTTCGACTACTACGTCAGAAGACTAGGCGACTGTTCAATAGGGCAAAGCTAAGCGGGGAGGAAAGGGACTGGGACGCGTACCGATCCAGTTTCAACGCCTTCAAGAAGGCTATTTGTAAAGCCAAAAGAGAATCATGGAGAGTCTACTGGGAATCCATAGACTGTATCAATGAGGCGTCCAGGCTAAGGAAAGTTCTGTCTAAGCAGCATTGCGCTCTTAGCTGCATCCGCAAGCCGGACGGATCATGGACAGAGTCCAGTAAGGAATCGCTTGAGACTCTAAGTGCGCGTACACACATGAAGCGGTGCTGTGCTGTGCGGCGCTGTGCTTCACCGAGCGGCGCTTTGCTAAGCTTTCAGTGTTCACACTTAACGCGGTGCGGAGCGGAGCTTTTGCAAGTATCAACCTGTTGTCAACATGTGGCTGTGCAGTGAAGATTTGTAATTTCTCAGTGAAAACAGTTTTTTAACCTTCACACCGACACCAATTGTTATATACTGAAACCGACACTATAAATATATGTTAATATTTTTCTTCTCATCCATTTTACAAAGAAATTTTTCATTTGTTGAGCTAAGTTGGCAAGCAATAACAGCAAATGGACTGTTTTTAAAAGATTTTAGGTCCAAACGTAAAAGGGGGAAAAGGGATAAATGAGGTTTCTGCCCCTACAAAGTGACCGAATTAGTTGATTTTCAATTATAACTATTCTCAGATATTGAAAAAGAAGGTTTATTTATATTATTGTGAAAAAAAGATATCTCAAAATAATGAAGGGAAAGTAAAAAATTAATATTAATTCATATTAAATAAAAATAGATAAGAAAAATCATTAATTAATTAATTAAAAATTATTAACTCCCACAACGCATGCCGAATAACAATTTCCGATATTAAATTTGCATAGTCCATGCTTGCTGCAGCAGCGTCACGCGGCGACGAAATCAAATATTTTGAAAGTTTCAAACCAAGCGCTGCGTCGCGCTGCTGAAAAAGTAGCATGTGTGAACACTCGCATTTGATAACGGCAGTTTGAAAGCAACGCTCGGTAAAGCACAGCGCCGCACAGCACAGCACCGCTTCATGTGTATACGCGCACTAATGGAGGCACACTTTCCTCAGTGTGAGGTTCCTACTGACTCGGATAATCTCCGTGAGCAACTCGGAACCACTACACCACCGGAAACTGTCGCCAAAATCGTGGACAAAGATAAGGTCGAATGGGCAATAAGGTCGTTCGACCCCTACAAGTCCGCGGGCCCTGACGGTATCATTCCAGCAATGCTACAACAGGCCGGAGACTGTATTCTGCAACCCCTGGTAAACATCTTTAAGGGATGCCTACTAGGGAATGTAGTTCCAAAGCAGTGGAGAGAGGTCAAAGTAGTTTTTATACCGAAGGCAGAAAAGCCCAGCCACACTACGGCTAAAGACTATAGACCTATCAGCCTCTCCTCATTCTTATTAAAAACGCTGGAGAGGTTGTTGGACAGACATATAAGAGACAACCGGGGACTATCTTCTGAACTCTGCAGTGCACAACACGCCTACCTCCAGGGGAGGTCGGTAGACAGTGCACTGCACAGCGTAGTTGCCCCCATAGAGAATTCGTTGGCCTTAAAGGAGTACACAATGGCGGCTTTCCTCGATATAGAGGGAGCTTTCAACAATGATACCACTGAGGCCATAACAGAGGCACTTCGTGCTCATAGTGTGGAAAGCTTCGTTATCGATTGGGTTGGAACTATGCTGCAAGACAGGATAATCAACTCAACGATAGGACCGGCTTCCATCAGAAGGAGAGCCACAAGAGGTACACCCCAAGGTGGGGTGCTTTCCCCTCTTTTGTGCTACTAGTAGTAGATGAGATTCTTAAAGTCTTTCAGAGAAGACGCATTAGAATAGTGGCCTATGCGGACGACATCGTCATCATGATACATGGCAAATTTCTGCCAACTATCAGTAAGCTGATGGAATCCTCATTAGCCGAATTGTCAGAGTGGGCGAGAGACAACGGTCTAGGGATAAATCCCGAAAAGACCGAACTGGTCCTGTTCACCAAGAAAACGAAGATTCAGGAATTTCCTCTTCCCTGTGTGGAGGGGCATCCCCTGAAACTATCAAAAGAGGCCAAATATCTTGGCATAATTCTGGACTCAAAACTTTCGTGGAAGCGAAACATTGAGGAAAGAATGAAAAAGGGGCTCAATGCGGGGGGCTTCGGTAAAAGATGGGGACTAAAACCGTATATTATCCATTGGATGTATACGGCGATAATCAGACCCATCATTGCCTACGGTTCTCATGTTTGGTGGCCAGCCATGGACAAAAAGAGCAATCTAGGAAAGGTGCAGAGACTTGCCACGTTGGCGATCACGGGGGCGGCTAAAAGCGCTCCACGAATGGCTCTGGAGATGTTTCTGCACCTTCCCCCAGTGGACCTGTTCGTAAAGGCTAGCGCAGCAAAGACAATCCTCAGATTGAGGGAGTCTAACCAGCTGAGGCAAGGCGGCTACGGCCATTCCAACATTCTGAACGTTCTTATGCCTAGCTCTACCGGACAAGGTCTTCTAGATAAGGCCACTGACTTCCTGGTAAAGCGTAGTGACCTCGAATTGAAGATCCCCATTGACTATCCCTCCAGGGACAACTGGCAACAGCCCGAGGTGGAAGGCTCTGCAGGAGTCTACTTCACCGACGGCTCGAAGACAGAGGATGGAACTGGAGCGGGTGTCTACTGTGAAACGCAAAATGTCTACTGGTCTTATAGACTACCAGACTATTGCAGCGTTTTTCAGTCGGAGGTTTTCGCCATCATGAAAGCAGCGGAACACATAAAACAGTCGGCACTTAGTATGGCCGTCATTTGTGTTGATAGTCAGGCTGCTCTTAAAGCAATTGAATCCACTGTAGTGAAGTCAAAGGTAGTACTAGACTGTCGGAAAGCACTAGGTGGCATACAGCAATGCAGGGTTCGTCTGTGCTGGGTTCCCGGACATAGTGATATCGAAGGGAACGAGCAAGCGGACGAACTAGCCCGTGCAGGGTCAGCTATGCCGGCGTGCGAGGCGGTCAACACGGTGCTACCACCGATCTCTGCTACGATGGATTCAATAGGAAAGTGGCTAATACGAGCCACGAATAGAGCCTGGACAACCAGATGCGATTGCAAGATTGCACGCACCCTATGGCCAGCACTCAACACGAGGAAAAGTAAGTGCCTTCTGCGCCTCGACAAACATGCTGTACGCATGGTCACGGGGGTAATCACAGGTCACTGCGCCATTGGTGTCATGTTATGCAAATGGCGTTTGGCGACCGACGATTTATGCAGAAGCTGTGGAGATGAGGATGCTATAGAATCGGTCGAGCACCTGCTATGCCACTGCCCATCACTACAAGGACGACGGCTCCAGACTCTTGGGGCAAGGTTCTTTGACGGGCTCGAGGAAGTAGCAGATGCACAGATAACCGATCTACACAATTTCCTCGCAAAGACCAAATGGTTCCTAAAAGATCCCGTTTGGATCTACAGGGATCCAAACAGATAAGGGAAGGACATCGGTTTCCGAAAAATGAAGGGATTCACAATGGATCCAACAGGGTCTCCGAGTGGAAGTGCTTGACGCACACAGCCCTTCCGCAACCTAACCTAACCTATCGTACAAATGACCTCAAGGGTTGCAAAGCTTTGTACGATTTGTCGTACAAATGGCAGGCAAAGGTTGCAAGTGATGTTTGCATTTTTTTTTAAGTAATGGATTTGGTAACAGAATTTTTCTGTTTGCTTGAATGCCACGCCCATCACTAAATTGTATGATTAATAAACTTCGACTGTTCGACTATTTCTATTCAGAAATAACAATTACTTAACGATTTTGTGTTTCACTGGGCAGACACAGATTATGTAAGGTTAGACATGAGTACTTGCCACTCCCGTCGACCTCGATAGCTCAGCGGGTAGCGCGCTGGGTTCTCATACCGAGCGCCCCAGGTTCGATTCCTGGCTTGGGCTGGAAAAAACACTCATTTACTTCTATCGCTATCCACATGAAGGAAATGAGAATTACATGAATCGCACAAGTGCGCTCTTGGCAGGCAATGGCAAAACCTCCAAGTGTGAAAGAAAAAAAACTGCCAACCGTCGTTCGGATTCAGCGTTAAACTGTAGGTCCCCTCGCTCCCTTTCCACCATCCGTTTGAAATGTGTGTTGTATCACATGTTGGAAAAAACAGTGTTGCATACACATTTCAAACGGGTGGAATTTGTGGTATCACAACGGGCCCATAGGCCTAAGTGTGTCTCATACAGAGGCAGCCACTTAACCAACCAACCAACAACTTGCCACTCCCACTACGATAATAAGAATCGGCTATATTCGGTATCTTTCTACAAAGCTATATGGTGTTTAATTGATTCTGTGTTTTATTTAGGGGAAAAGGGCTTTGCAACAGCAATAACGGTTTTATAAGGCCTGATACATGTGACTCAATTGTTTATATATATAATTTATGTAGGTTTCGATCAAAATGAAATCACGTTTTGATTTTTGTTGCTATAATTTATGTTTTCTTATCAAATAAACCAATGAATTTTCATAAAATTAAAAAAAACGAAAAAAAGTTTTATGCATTTTTACTCCTTTGCGGACCATTGTACAATATAACATACAAATTTGATTGAGCTGTAATTCCCAACCTAAATGATTTTTTGAGATTTTTTTCTTGTATTTTATTACTAAAATGTTCAATGAGAGTCAATATTTTGAAAAAAAAAATTGTATCAAGAAATGAGGAAATTTACCGGAAATCGAAAAACAATCGAATCGATTCAGAGCTTCCGGTTACGGACGCGACAAATTTTAAACACCCATAAAATTTTTTCCCGATTTTGCCGGGAACCAATTATTATATTTTCTTAACAGGAACAATCCACCTATTTAAAAACTGACAGCTACTTGCATTTTAAACGTTTGTCTACTAATGACAACAACTAATAAGAATTTTTGGGCACGGACGCGACAATAGGATACAGGAAGAAGCAAACTAAAAAAACTTCCGTTCTTCGAACTCCAGTTTCTCTCGCTTTCTCTAATACATAAGATTGTTGTTAGTAGAAAACTTTTGCATTACAAGAAAAATTTAATATTACTTCATAAGATAAAAACGCAAAGAAAAAATGTGCATATAATTCGTCAAAAGGCTCAGCAAAATTTTTTTTTCTTTTACAGTAGTATATTTCGGTCAAAAATTAAAAAAAAATTAAAAATTCTTTTACTTTTATAAAATATAGATATTTAAGCTGTATTATTGGATAATAAAAAGTTTTTCTGAGCATTTTGAATTTTTCACTCGTGGTGGTAAATCCAATACCTAGTAATAATAAAAAGGACAAATTTACTTGACTACTACCTTTTCACGTTCAAGAAATACATGCTCGTTTTCTCTTGAGCGTTTTCTTGAGAGCTGCATACCTACCTTTAAGCAAAAAAAGTTTGTAATTATCGCACGGTAGCGCTCGCCATTCAGAGTAACATTCCTGTCTTCGTCGTCTTTGAAAAAATGCGATCCAGTGATGCTACCGACCCATGTGATGTATGATGTGATATGAGGGTGAGCAGGAAGGCTACAAGCCTTCCATAGCACTCAGTCCATTTCGAACCATTGTAAGGACTGTATCGAAAATTATAAATAGGGGAAACTGGGGTACATTTGACTATGGGACACATTTGACTTTGGGACACATTTGACTATGGCCGTTTTGAAATCAAATCGGTGCAAGTAAAGAAATTTCTCTGTTGGGAACAATAAAATACGTGATTTCATAAAGCGTCATGAAGTTTGACAGTGTGTGCGCAAATTTTGGCGAAGCAGCACGTGCCTTTTTTTTTACGGGAGTTTCTGTTATTTTGTGACAGTGATACGTAAGGAATTTGTGAAGTGAGTTTAATAAATATCTCAAAGTGGTAAACTAATTTTACTTACATTATTTTCTATTATTTCGAAAAAGTTGATAATTACAGGTCATTTGACATTTTTGAATGGGGCACATTTGACAAACACATTTGACTAAAAATATTAGTTATGCTGAATCGATTAACTCTTATGAAGCTGGATCTTCGCCCAAGCACTTCCAAAGGTGCGGCCAAGCCATCGTATAGCGAGAAGGCTGCCGGCCCGCGGCCGATGGCAGTGATTGGGAAAAGGGGCCCTGACCACAGGTTGACTGATGCAGAACTCAACTTCTGCAAAAGCCAATTCATGCGTCGGGTCATTGCCTCTGGTCCTGAGGCTAACGCGAAGGGCTATGAGACTAAAGACGGCACTATATTGGTGTCGTGTGCGTCTCAAGCCAACTTTGACTGGATCAGGAACGCGGTCAATGAGTTACCTCCTAAGGGGACCACTCGCTTCGCGGTCTACGAAGGCGAGGTCGAGTCCCTCAGGAAAGCCATCTGCTGTCCACAGCGGATATGCTCTCCTGTCTGCGTGCCCAGAACCCAGGCGTCGACACCAGGCTTTGACGTGTTCTGAACCACCGCAAGAGTACCAACCGGGATGGTAAGGAAGGTGCTTCTCTTGTGGTGAGAATCGATGAAGCCTCTGCTGATGTCCTGGGCTCCCGGTACGAGAACTGTCTCAGTCTCTTCTTTGGGACTGTCAGCTTTTATGTCTATCCCAGATAGGGGGCTCAGACGGTTCTTGTAGTTATCGTCCTCTGTCGGTAAAGCAGATCAACTTGCAGCATTCCAAAGCCGCTGCTGCACTTTTAAGTAGTCGGCTCGCCCGGCTGCACACACTACCCCACATAACAACAATTCAAGAGCCCTGGGTCTTTAGGGGTCGGGTCTCTGGCCTTGAGTCGTTGAAAGGGGCCACTGTACTGTATGATAGGAATTCGACTAAACCTATGTAATGAACAAATCACGGGAGTTGTGAATTATGGGAAAAAAACTAACAAACGGAATAGATTACCGTCACCGAATGCAACACCCGTGAGAAATGGCAAGCCTAATCTGGTACAATACGGCGAGGGCTAGGAACAGGAAAAAGAAGACGAGAAGAGGAAGCTCGAGGAGGATCACCCAGGCAGTGAAGGAGGACAGTCGTGACTTGAAAGCAGCAGAAGTTGGAAGCGCATCAGCAGAGTGGAAGCAGTGTGACGTCGGCGAGGCGAGGCTGCAAAATAGTGCACACAACGAGATGCAGTAAGGAGTGGCGGAACCGGCAACGACGTGAAGTGGGTGCTGCGGACAAAGGGCGGCGAACCACGCAGACCGCCACGCATACTTTCGACACGGCGCAGAAGCCCCGGCGTCGCCAATCATTTATTCGCACAGCCATCAACGGCGTCGCCAATCAGCTAGTCACTCACACCATCCACGGCGAAGTTAAACGGAGACGCAGGTGCGGGTTTTCCACGGCGCACCAACAGTAACGGCGCCGCCAGCGCTCCAGCATACAATCGCACGACGACTACCTTCGGCTTTTGTATAGGGTGTTTTTTTTAGAGGTTTGTTTTTCGAATAGAGATAAAACTGGCATTTTGTGGTCAAATCTGGCAACTCTAATGTCATTTATGTTCAGTTTGGTTTGCCATTTCATCATGAACAGGTTGACAAAAGAACAACGCTTGCAAATCGTGCAAATTTATTTCGAAAATAATGGTTCAGTTCGCGAAGTTTACCGCAAGCTCCGTCCATTTTATGGTCCATCAGAGCAATTAATTCGGTTAGCCATGGGTCGTTTTCGCACTACGTTTACTCTATGTGATAATACGCATCCGCAGAGACGTCGAACAGTGCGCACCGAAGAAACAATTGCCGCTGTAGAGCAAAATGTTGAAGAGGACCCGAATGAATCGATTCGCCACCGTGCACAGCAATTGGAGCGTTGTCCATCAACTGAAAATTGGACCTGTAGAATTGGCTTTATTCGAGCCAGCCGCGGCGGCCACATGCCCGAAATCATATTTAAACATTAATGGCATAAAATTATCCTTCCAATAAAGCCAAATTGATGGACATTAAAACGATTTTCTTGTGTTTTATTTCAATTCGAACACCCTATACATTGGTTTGGCAGCAACCAAGGCGCGGTAACTCACGGTTGCGCACCACCTCGACGCCCGTAGTCGCTACCGATAGCCCGAGCCACGCATTTCACCACTCCAGCCGTTTCGCCGCCTGTCAAGTGTACCCCGTGCGAGCGCTGCAAGAAGTTTTGTAATCAACCATTCCACCAGCGGGCATCACCAGCCAACGCCCCCACAATCGGGTCGCCAACAAGATACTCGGCGCACACCAGAAAAGGCGCCGCCGTCGAAACGAAATTCCCGCGAAAACGAGGCGTTCAGCTAACGGGACCCAGTGGCGTGACTTGTGTCGGAAGTAATGACGGCTGTCGCCTGTAGACACGAGGCATTCGGCGGAAGACGGAGGAAGAAGACCAGCAAACAACGGACACAGCGACGAGAAGCAGAGAGGCGAGCAGACCAGTGGCGCAGCCCGTGCGACGGAAGCGAAGGAGAGCTCATAGGGGGGGCCTATTTATATTGTTTAAGGGGAAGAGGAGCAGTGGCTCAATTTGAATTTAAGGGGAAACGGGTATAATGAAAAGGTATCGCCAGTGGTAAAGTATATTGCGATTTTAGAACTGGTAGTTGGCCCTTCATAGTTTACATTATTTATTGCACTTATTTTTCAGCACGGCGATTCGCGGAGGAGGCCTTCTACGCAAGAGTCGTTGGATGCACGTGAGTCCCAATTCGTAATTACGTATTTATAGTGTATGCTTAAAGGGTTAGCAAAGACCAAGCACGTTTGAAAGTGAGTGCACACAATCGTAAGGGGGGAATACCTCAGTGTTGCGCCCATTCAAAAGGGGTTAAGAATTGGGAAGAATGTTGCGCAACAGAGGGTGGCAGGAACCGAGATTAGGCGAGGGTAGTGAATAAGCGATGTGAATTATAAACTGGTGTTGGTAAACATCTAAGCTAACTTGTGGAAGAACTCATTGAATATGATATTAAAAGAAATTATGATGCAATAACAGTGTTGTTTCTCGGAGGTAGAAGAAGGGCCAGATGATCAATTTGGGGATCTGTGTTGATGGCGCGTAGCAGGTTCACGGTAGGGTGGGTACTGAAGCGCGAGTACTAAAACGACCTCAGTACTCCGCGGAAGTGGGACGCAACCGTTGTAGACTATGGGACTGTTTCGGAATGTCGACTTTTACCCGGTGACACCTTCTAAGGTTTCTTATACCTTTCCACCCCACTTATAAAATTTTTTGCTTATTTTTGTGCGGAACCTCAATAAAAAGGGACTCTATATAAAAACTGTAGTGTGGGAGCTCTCGGAAAAAGGTCGCGAACCCCCCCAACCGACTCTTTAGCTAGCCACATAAGGGTCCCTCAGACCTATTTTCGAGGCTTACAGCATCTGTCGGTGTGCTGCACTCGACAACTCCCACCTAATCAAGAAAGTACATTACACCTAGAACCTGTCTTATAGTATCATCTCATCTTACGGTCGCTAGTCTTGACCTTTTCTGCTGCCAGGACCTGGTTGCCGCTGAGGAGAGCTTCAAGGGTATACACGGATGGTCGAGGTTCGTGATTGCGCCTGGGTACTTTTCTTACGATGCAGTGGAAGCGCCACCACCTGAGAAGTTCGCTAGTCCCGTGAGGTTCTGTGAGCAGCGCAGTCTCGGTCTCATTTTATGTTGTGATGCTCATGCCAAGCACACAATCTGGAGCAGCAGCAAATGAAACAACCGAGGCTCTACAACCCAGGCTGGCGGTCGTCAAGCCAAAACGTCTGCGACCGTTCAGCGAGGTGGTCAAAGAAGGCATCGTTTGGGCTTTCATCGACCGTGCTTACAGCGATGGCACTATCTCCGGGGCGAACTGGAGACTAGTGCAGGCCAAACTCACCAATATCTGTAAAGACGTCGTTTCGGCCAACCTAGGCTTCTCTCCTACATGCCGCGATGCCGGATGGTATCATGGGCATGTCAAGCTCATCGCCTGTGCGGATCAAGGCTCAGCGGATCTGTACAAGCAGGCGATCAACAAGATCGGCGAGGTCTGGCCCGGCGCGAAGCTAGCAGCGGTCTCGATGGACCAAATCCCCAATCGCCCGCGTGCAAAGGGCTGGATCCTAGCTGAACCCAAGCTGAATCCAAGCGAGATTATTATTATTATTATTGATGGGGATAGTGCACTGCGACCTAGTAGATCTATTGTGCCCCTTCTTGGACCTCAAAGACAATCAATGAGTCCAGTATCCAAGAGAAATTTTAGTATGTTTCCTAAACCTCTGGATACCCAGTCCGCACCCGATATGAGGTGATCCCCCAGGTGCTTCTTTCTCTTATGCATGAGTACAGGGCATTCTCCTAGTATATGTATCGCAGTCTCGTTTTCCTGCAAGCAGAACCTGCAATACCCGTTTTCACGGATTCCTAGTTTAGTTAGATGATAGTTCAATCTACAATGCCCTGTAAGCATTCCCGTGATAATCCTAAGATTATTTTTTGATACAGCCATACAGTCCTCGAATCGTTTCCTATTATAGGATCCGATAACCAGCTTCGAATGCTCTAGACCTGGTTGATTTTCCCAGTATTGATTCCTTCTGGTTATCTCGTCCTTTCTCAGTAAAATGGAGGAGGGTCCTTTTCCCAACCCACAAAAAGGTTCCGGGCGGACGAAGGGTGCGGAAGCTCCCCTTCTTGCCAGCTCGTCAGCCCGTTCGTTCCCTTCAATGCCGGTGTGGCCCGGAACCCAAAGTACCCAGACCTTATTGTGACGGCCAAGTTCATTCAGCTTCTCAAGGCACTCCAATACTAGTTTCGAGGATACCTGATAGGATCTAAGAGCCTTGATAGCCGCTTGGCTGTCAGAAAGGATGGCAATCTTCCGGTTCCGGTAGTTCTTCACCAGATTGAAATGAGCACACCTTTCAATGGCGTATATTTCCGCCTGGAAGATAGTGGTATGCTTTCCCATCGGCTCCGAGTATCTTATCCTCGGCCCATATACTCCTATCCCGGTGCCTTCCTCCGTTAAGGAGCCATCTGTGTTCCAGGATATCATATGCTTGTCTCCAAGCGAGATACTGGAGCACCTTCAGATGAGCAATGTGCACCTCCCGACTCATGATTGGAAGGTCGCCAAGGTCAGCGAGCCGAGAGGACAGCTTCGGCAGGCGCTCATCGTCATCAACGAAGAGTCGCTAGCTCCGATTCTGGCAAAGGACGGAGAAATAAATTACGCGTTTGGGTCGATCGTCCTCAGCGTATATAGGTGCGATCTACAAGGTAGCACCCAGATACCTAAGGGGACGGCTCCCGAACCCGGTCCATCAACTTCCACTTGCTGGAATCTGGCAGTAAACTTTCTTTTAAATCGTCTGGACAATACTGGGTGCAGAAATGTTGCATATGCGGACGACATTGCGATAGCAGTCTCCGGCAAATATCTTTCTACACTTTCTGAGAAACTAAGTTATGCGCTTAGGATTCTATCTCAATGGTGCCGTGAATTCGGCCTCGATGTCAACCCCTCTAAAACCGAGGTTATGCTTTTCAGCAGGAAGTATAAGATACCTCAGTTCGCACTACATAAGCTAAACGGTGTTAGACTTAGCCTCATCAACAATGTTAGGTACTTAGGTCTAATCCTCGACTCTAAACTAAATTGGAAGGCTAACATTGCTGAGAGGGCACGGAAAGCCTCATATGCTCTCTACTGCTGCAAACGGGCCCTAGGTGCTAGATAGGGACTACAACCCCGAATAATGTCCTGGCTTGACTCGGCGGTAGTTGAGCCTAACCTACTTTATGTTGCTGTCTTCTGATGGCCTGCCATAAGTAAGGCGGTCAACCTGAAACCTCTTGATAAAGTCAGGCGGATGGCGGCCATTTTGGTTACAGGGGCTCTCCGCACTACACCCACGAAACCATTGTTTACCCTTCTCCACTGGTTCCCAACTGCGCAGCGGGTCAAATTACATGCGAAATGCTCTGCAGTCAGGCTAAACGCGATTTCCCGCTGGGCTAGACCGGATCTTGGTCATTCCAGGGTTCTTACTCAAGATTGTTCGGTGCCAGATGTCATCGATCATATCTGCATCCCCACTCCATTTGATCACGGATTTACGGTCCGTATCCCTAGTAGAGGAGAGTGGACCGATCGAGCTACCCTCCGGAAACTCTATCAATATCTACACGGACGGCTCCAAATTGGCGAACAAGGTTGGCTGCGGGATTTTCTGTAGCCAACTGGGGCTTCGTCTCTCCTTCCGCCTGCCTGACCATTGTAGTGTCTTTCAGGCAGAAGTAATGGTCATTTACCAGGCCTCAATCTGACTCATCCGCGAGTACGCGCATGAAACGGATGTCCATATATATTCGGATAGTCAGGCAGCCATTAAGTCGCTCGCCAGAGTGACCACTTCATCCAAACTGGTCCGTGACTGCCGAAAATCCTTGAACAGTCTAGCTAGGCGCTCCAACGTCTCACTACTCTGGGTGCCAGGGCACAGAGGCATTGTAGGCAACTGCGAGGCGGACGAACTAGCCAGAGCAGGCACATTGCTCGCTGAGACCTCGTCCTTCCTCCCAGTGGGAGCCCCTATTGCATCGATTAAATTGATGCTCAGCCAATTCTACCAAAGAGTAGCGAATCAACTGTGGTCTGAGGAACAGACTTGCAGTATCTCTCGATTAACCTGGCCTTCCTATAACACGAAACGGACTAACCAGCTGCTTAACCTCAGCTGTCACTCAATAAGCACAACGGTCTCGGTGCTTACGGGTCACTGTCTTATGGGTAAGCATGCGGAGAGACTGGGACCGCAATCCAACGACTACTGTCGAGGATGCGGGTACGAGGAGGAGGAGGAGACCGTTCTCCACCTGTTGTGTCAATGTCCCTCACTAGCCAGAAGAAGACTTAAGTCTCTCGGCTCAGCTTTCTTTACAAGTCTAACTGAGCTATCGCCTCTGAATATCAGGGATATAGCCAGGTTCATAACCGAATCTTCTTGGTTCTCAGCGCAGTAAGGGGGAGTCGCGCCATCCACCGTGGTATCACAATGAGCCATAAGTTGTGCTTAAGTGAGCTTCTCACATAGGAGGCTGCCACTCCAACCCAACCTAACCCTTTAGTTCGGTCCGTTGATGTATGGGGCTGCTTGTCGTCAAATCTACTAACATCTGTTAGCCACTTTTCATACTTTTTTTCAAATGTTTTCGCGCAACGATTCGCGGCTTGCCAATTGGTTTTAGTTTTGGTGTAAATAAAATGACGTTGGCTTGTCATGTCCTCGTATTCTTCTATGTTATGTATTTTAGTACTTAATTCTTTCAAAATAGCCGCAACGAAGTCTTGCTCAGTTTGTGAAGCTCTAAACACTTCAAATAATTTGGAATTTGCTAGAGACATTACACTCGTAATGTACACTCGTATCACTCAATAAGATTTACTGCGAATTACAGAACTTTTCACTTAAAGCGAACTTCGAGGGACTGGGTAAAATGGTTCGTTTTAACCGAAAGTACGCTTCAAAAGCGCGTACTTGAAATTGGTTCGTTTTAAGGGGAGGTTCTTTCAAATTTTTTTGAAAAAATCGTGTTTTTTTGCCACATAAAATGAAAGCTGCATGTCCGTAGAATATGTGTACGAAAGGATTTTTCGATACGATTGCATTGTCCGAACACGAGTTTGTTTCTTCTACAGTGTTTTCCCAGTTTTTTCCCGGAGCTGCTATCTTTCAACGCGTTTTTCTCGGAACCACGGTTTCCATCTGAATTTCAAGGATATCTCTTGATCTATTGTTCTAATTTCCTTAATCTAAAGCATGTTTGAAAGGTGATCATTTTCTGTATAGCTTATACCCAAAACGAGCATAAGTTACTATTAAATTGTTATTTATAATTAAGGTTTAATAACAAAAAAAGTGGCAAAAAAATTTTGTTTTTTTCGAGCGTTCACATTTCAATCAATTTTTGGTCAAAAATCATTATAGTTAGGTATAAGCCATAGAAAATTTCATCTACTTTCATTTTAAAAAAACCTTTTCCATTTCAGATTACTACAAGAGGCTGTAGGCTTGAAATTAGGAGACGAGATTTTTCAGGCAGTGATCGACGAAAGCCGCCATTGTTCAGCCGCCATTTTGAATTTTGTTACAAAAAATATATCATATTATTGTATAATAAAATACCCATTCAACCGTCAAAACCGGATGTTTCTATGTTTTTTCATCATGCCACAAATCATTTCCAAACTTAGGCCTTTTTTGGCCAAATTTGAAAGAACCTCCCCTTAAGCGGGTTCGTTATAAACGAAACGCACTGTATATTTGAAAATACTATTCACGGCTAATTCAAGCTGCACAGAATACTTGCGATAAGCTTCAAAGTCAAAGAACGACTGTGACAAGACAACGAAATATAGGTTTATCAGGCATGTGCTGCAAATAGTTTTCGGAAACAATTCGCACTGAAAACGTGATGGGATTTCCCTTTAACGATTTGAAGCAGGTAGCTGCATCTAGGAGAATTTGCCGTTTTTTCAGCGTTTTTGTTCAAATATTGAATACGACTAATTTGTTCGTGGAAATGTAAGTATTATGATGGGAAAAATATTGTTTCAAGCTGTAAAAACCATGGGACGTGGAATTTCATAGGAAACTCTGCCTAGGAACAAGTCTTCCTTCAGTATATGGAGCGCCACCCAAATATTTGGAAAAAATTCACAACTGCTTGTTAGGAAACACTTTTCTAAATAAAATAAGCAAAACATTGATAGCAAATGTATTATGCCATTCGTAACCGAAAAATATAACTTTATATACAAATGCCAGCAACACAAAATGGGTTTTCGACCGAACTATCAGGTGTACAACTTTGCTTCCGCCGTTTTCCGATAGGTGGCTGTACCGGCTGAGGCCGGTTGAAATACATAGATGGTAATGCCTTTAATGTGAGTGTGGACAGTGCCTAATGAATTGTCATCGCCGTTTCAGTGACAGTTGTTCTTGTTTTCGTATTATTCACGCTCGAAAATGTCCGTTTATGTGCCCAATTCTCGCCATTTGCGGGAAGTTTTACTTTTCTGTTACAATTCGAAAAAAAA
Organism: Melieria omissa; assembly: GCA_963971225.1. NCBI lineage: Eukaryota > Metazoa > Arthropoda > Insecta > Diptera > Ulidiidae > Melieria > Melieria omissa. The sequence continues at coordinate 46,960,343 of OZ020269.1, read as the reverse complement.
TGCAGCTGAAGCGCATCGAATGCTCTCAGAAACTTACGGTGATGCTGCTCTGAGTGAAAGAACGTGTCGGGAGTGGTTTCAACGTTTTAAAAATGGTGATTTCGTGGTGAGTGAAAATGGTGAGTCATCCTCCAACACGACAATGCTCGGCCTCACGTCGCAAAAGTGGTCAAAAAGTACCTGGAAACGCTGATATGGGAAGTCTTGCCCCACCCGCCGTATTCCCCAGATGTCGCCCCTTCTGACTTCCACCTATTCCGTTCGATGGCACACGGCCTGGCAGATCAACATTTTCAATCCTTCGAAGAATTGGAAAAATGGATTGCTTCATGGATAGCGTCAAAAGAGGAATCCTTTTTTCGAGCCGGGATCCGAAAATTGCCGGAAAGATGGGAGAAAGTTGTCGCTAGCGACGGACAATACTTTGAATAATACATCTGTAAGCACTTTTTCGCAATAAAGCTTTTAATTTTGGAAAAAAACGGCGGAAGAAAAGTTGTACACCTGATAAATGTGAGTGATTTTTCGTATACCTGCGTGTTTTTTCGACCCGAGGTTGCTTCACTTTTATTGCTCTGGAAAGTAAAGCGGCAAAATGCGGCAGCTGAGTTTTGGAAGTTACGTAAATAATTAAATAGCAAATAACCTCCCTCAATTTCGCGGAGGTCATTTTTTGTCTTTTTTTTGTATTTTCGATCAAAGTTGAAAACAAGGTCGAAATATAGACTTTTCGAGCAATCAGTAGATCGAACAACTTTTAAAACAAAATAAACATTTTTTATTTTTATTATATTAACAATTAACGCATCTTTTAGAAAAAACCAACAAGTTACCGATTGGTCGCTTCATTTACATACAAATCAATCTTAAAGAGGAAAAAAAAACCAAAAAATACACATTTTTCTCGATGTGGAAACATTGTCAACTTTGAGCGGCTCTACCTCCCAAATTACTTAACTGAATTTAATGAAAGTGTAGTGGTACCACGTAGCCACTTATGCCAACGCTAATAAATTATGCTAGACTTGAGCACAAATGTGCCAAAGTGTCAAATAGCAACGCGCGCACGACACAAGCGACACTCAAGTGGCTAAGCCAGCGGCGTGCCATCCGACACGACTGACCGCAGTGCAGTGTCCCACATATGGAACATGCACTGATCGGCACTCTGCGTGATGTCACCTACCGCAGGGCAATGGCACTTGAGGAAAAGTGCTGAATTGACCGAAAGGGTCCCGTGACGCTGATTGGTCACACTTCCACGACACTGGAAAATCGGGCGGAGCATTGGAAATGCTCAGCCGTATAACAGTTTGTAAATTTAGTATTTAAGACACTGAAATTGAAAAATAAAATCAGCTTTGTGACAAGAGTCAAACTGCTTGTCTTCACTGCTCAACACATAGGCTTCCGAGCCATAACATTATTAGGCGTGGCCCGCCGTTTCCTAAAGGTCAACCCGAACTGACGCTAAACAAACGAAACAAAACTTTCACGACTACTATCCACATATATCTTAGACCTTTTTCCACCACAAAAGTTACATATTCGTAATCCCTGGAGGTGCGAACTGGAACTCCAGGGGTATAGGAGACATACTAAAGTTCCTCTCGGTAGTTGGGCTCACAGATGAACTGTGAGTCCATGAAAGGGGCACAATAGATCTTTAGGTCGCGGTGCACCATCCCCACTAATAATCATAATAATAATAATAATCCCTGGAAAATTCTCAATAAGATGCGTGTATTCGAATTTATCGAACGCTTTCATCAAATTTTTGATTTTTGCAACGTTTTACCGACCGTTGGGCCATAGTGCGTCGCTCAGCTGTGTAGTGCGTTGAATTATAAGTATACAGGCGTAGAAACCTCCCTATACACAGAGATGGACTGTGGTGTTGGGGCAGGTATTTACTCCAGGGATCTGGTAGTGGAAAAAGCTTTTCACCTACCGGATCTATGCAGCGTCTTTCAAGCGGAAGTCTTTGCAATAGGAGAAGCCTGCAGGATTCTCCTACAGCAAGAAATCCAGAGTATGGATGTTTACATCTTTTCAGACAGCCAAGCAGCCATTAAGGCACTCACCAAGCCCAAAGTGAAATCTAAACTAGTCAGAGACTGTAAAGAATTGCAGAAGGGTTGGTGAGCGGCCGGATGGACCTTACCATCTGCTGGATACTCACGCTGACGACTCTCTCACTCTGACGAGCTGGCCAAGGTAGGATCCGCCATGGACTCACAGCCCGAAAGGGTGGCACTGCCTTTAAGTGCAAGGCTAAAACAGATAAAGGATTATTTTGTAAGGAAAGCGGATAGTAGGTGGAGCAATCTTTCCAGCTGCAGAGTGGCTCGACAGATCTGGCCACGCTACGCCGTGATCACGGGTCACTGGCCAATTGGTCTACACGCGGCGAGATTCGGAATCCCCACAACCCTTTTTGCAGAAGCTGCAGGGAAATCAACGAGAGGGAAACGCTCGCAAACTTCCTCTGCGGCTGCCCTGCCTTAGCTTTTAAAAGACTAAATTCCTTGGGAACAGTCTGATTAGCTCTTTAGCTGATCTGTCTAACACAAGACTGAAATGCATCAAGTCCTATTTGGACGATGCGGGTTGGCTTTAAGGCCCAATATCTTCTCCCACGCAGGGAAGACCCAGTCGAGGAGGCGACAACAAAACGGCACATAGTGCTACTTAAGTGTGCTCTGAGAGCGCGCAGTCGCTGCTACCAAAAAGTATGAAACATAAAGAGTGTGCATCTCGTACAAGCAAAAATATGAATGCGGGTGCTGATATCTCCACCCGTCTTCTTGATGCGGGGGGCAGACAACAAGAGGAAACACTTGAAATGACAGCACAATGCTCTGAGCGCAAATCATAGAAACACGAATGCTCACTCGTTCATTCTCGCTCAATTGCCCGAAGAGGAGGAAGACGATGTGCTGTTGTTCTTGTTGTTGCGCTGGCGAAAAGCTGAAATTGTAAAACGATTTCGGTTTTCTGGCTAGCTTTTGTTCTTCTTCTATAAGCCTACACGGCGTCGCATATTGCTCCTGAACTCACTGCCGACTGTAGTGTGCGCAAAATCATAGAAAAGAAAATAAAATATGGCTGGCATGGTGACCTATATGATCGCTACAGGTAATTAAAAAATAAATAAAAAGTAATCAACAAAGACAATTAAATAAAAATGGAATTGAAAAGACAAGAAAACGTTTTTATTACCACGTAATAATTTTTCGTCCCGTTCTTTGGAACTTTTCTTACGGCCCACATATAATGCTTGTTTAAAAGAATTAAAATAAGAAAATCTAATATTGTTAATTTATGCTCACATTATTCGCCATGGAACCATTCAGGTGTAGAATATTTAAACTATTTTTAAACGTAGGCATGCCGTAATAAAATGTTTCTTATGACAAAATACTTGTCTTATTATTAATATCTTTATTTAGTGCTTTAGTAGTGCTTTCGCCCTATTGAAAGTCAATAGACCTATTAAATTATGTTTTTCCGTACACTCTTTTAACCCATGGTTTCTCCGTTAGATTTCGATTTAAAAAAAACAAAATTAAAACACGCATCTAATTAATTTTGATTTCAAGTGTATCACGAATTTTGAAGTCAATATGCCTATCAGTTCATTGTTTTCGTAGTTTTCCCATATTCTCAAAATTGTAATCAACCATTTGAAAATAGAAACAAATAATTTTACTTCGAACACGCCACGTAAAAATAGTTGTAAACATTTTACATTGGTATCAACCACCAAATTTTTAAATCAATCAAAGCATTGGCCAGCAAAAAGCCATATACCACAAAGATTCGATTGATGGTGACATTGCAGCAATTTTTTCAGCAAAACCAATCGCAACACATAAAAGCATACACACAATAAACGACAACACCAAAAACATTAGCGAATCCCGAATCATCTTCGTTGAAACGACGATGACGATGCTTTGGTTCGTTGTTTACTCTCCGCTTGCGCTTCGACGAACAAGATCGCAAGCTGTTGAGCGCGAGCAAATTTCCCGCAACCTATGCCTCCGCTCATCTCTTCCCGCCCGCATCAAGAAACACGCTTGATAAATTTTTGAAGATGGGTATTCTTTATATTGTATATTCTTTGCTGCTACCTACCTACCTACAAGTATACAGTGATGCCTGACTTCTGTTCGACTGCCCGTAGTAGCCAGCACTAAAATATAGATAAAACCGACTTTCATTTCGGCGGTAGCGTTCTAACCAGGATACGGAAAATGTCCGCAGAACTTCTTTCATAGATATAGGAATTCAACAAAATTTAATTTTTGCTACCAGAACTTAACAAGCAACAAGAATTATATAACAAAAATGTTTTTTCTTCACTGAAATTAAATCATGCAACAAAGGGTTAAGAAAAGCAGAATAGGGGTTCCTATACCCCTTTTCAATAAGCAAATAAACAATGAGAGATATGAAAAAGAAACAGAGCGAACAGTGAAAACAAAAAAAAAACAGGAAAATAGGCCGATATGCCATTTTATTGGCCGATACTAGTCGATACCGATGCCGATTAATCGGTCGGACTCTAAAGATTAATTCCCGGGCCCCAATAAAAAAGGTATATCTTCTTTCAGCAGCGTTCCTCTACGTGCGCATATTTTGGTGTAATCGACATAAGTTGCATTGTAGCTTCCTATCACGACAGCGAAATTGAAGTACACCTGTTGACAACCAACTAGAAACGATGTCAAGCCAAACACATTGTACTTTGCTGACTTCGTTTGACTTCAACCTTTATTAAGTGAAAATTCACTTCCTTTTTTCACTTGTGTGTAAATAATGACATTTTAAGAAACTCGGTTATTATTTAAACTTTTATTTTCAGTAAGTTTTTAACAAATCGTTTTCATGTTTTTAAAAAAGAACAATAAATACAAACCCTTAGGGTTTCCAATAAGTTGTCAACAGGTGTAAGTAGCAAAAACAACTGTTATCTCATGCAAAAGAAACAAAATAATAGCTGCTTTAAATATATAGCACTATACTAAGATTGGGTAAAAATATTCTCGTCAAAGAAAATCCTGAGACAAAAGATAATTTACAAAAACCTCTTCCTGTAAAGTTTTGGTTTTGTTCGTTACATCTTTTTTGCTGTTAAGGGGGTCTTCTACCTTGTTGGTTCAAAAAAATCGATTTTATTTTTTTTGCAGTTTTGTGGCCTAGAAGGTACTAGAAATATAATATTCAAAGGGTATAACCGAAATCTTATTATTTCGGGGTTTTTAGAGTCATCGAATATAGCTCCGCATGCTGTTATCGCAGCGCATTAATATCTTTAAATGCAATTTCCCAAAAGTTGTGTTTTTGCAACTGGTTGGCAAGATATCTCGAGAACTAATTGATCAATTAACTAAAGTGATATATCAAAATTTGCGGAAAACATGTGGCTATCGTTTGACACGAGCTTTTTAGATTTTTTTCATTTTAACGATTTTTACAGCTATTCTTGACCTTGAAAACGTAGACATTTTTGTTTGTTTGTTGCCTGTTTCGTGAAATTTTGGAATTTTTCAAAAACCTCGTGTCAAACGATAGCCAAAGTCATAAAGAAACTAAATCATTTTGGTTTTTTTGTTTCAGACGACTTTCATGGGCTGAATCGTGACAACCGTTTTAGTATAAATTTTTCGTAAGGGACATTTCAAGGTCAAATCACGGTCAAACTAGAGACAGTAAAATTTCAGAAAAATTAATGTTGGAAGTATAGAAATAAACGAATTCAATGCAAAAAACCGAACCTTGATTGCATTATTGGTTCCCCTACAATCTATTGTCAAAAAACAGTATCAAAAACGAGGCCACAAGGTAGAAGACCCCCTTAAGGCTCGATATTTTAAATAGTTACCTGAAAAGTTTGATGATTAGTTAATGAGTACATAACAATAAATCCATGCCCATTCTTTATATATAAATCACGCATTGATGCAAATTGCTCTGTTCCAGCGGTGTCTAAGATCTCCAATACGCAAGGTGAGTTATCAACCTAGTTAATTAAAAAAAGAAACATATATTAATAGAAGTATAATATATACTGTATAGAAAAGTATAAAAAAGAGTGCCGCATCACTTGAGAGCGGGATCATCCGATTTGTGCGGTCTTTTTTTATTCTACACAAGGAATTTTTATCGCCGAGTTTTTTTTTGTTCTGTGTTCACTCCTCTCTGGAGCATAGGGCCTCCACAAGACAGCCTTGTGTTGGTTACGTTAATCAGTTGTGTTGTTCTGCCAGGGTAGGTGATTGGCCTGCCGCAGGCCAGTAAATCCGAAAAAATTCCCGGAAAATTAAAAAAATTCATAAAATCGATTTTTCCATACATTTTATTTTTATTTATTTATTATAGGAAAGATAATCAGCCCTATTCCGAGTGTCGTGAGTCGTTTTTTTCGACTGTCGTTTTTTGAGTCGTATCGTTTTTTTCGACTGTCGTCTTTTGAGTCGTGTCGTTTTTTTTTGGTATTCCCGAAAATTTTCGACACGACAGCTTTTGTACAAGATTGAATGAGCATAAAATGTGATAGCTTCTTCCTGTTGAGCTGTCAACAGAGTGATCTTTCAACTGCATGAGTATGTCCTGGATGAGTTAGAGCGCAAATTAAAAAGCCACGCGCGATCCGCGATACTTGCGGCAATAAAATTGGCAACAACATTACGCGTTATAGCAAAGGGTGACTATCGCAGCCGCCGTAGCTCAGGTGGCTAGGCGTTGGGCCGTGAGTCAAGACTCCGCGAGTTCAATACTCCATTGCGTTAACATCGAAAAATAAGAAAAAACAAAACGTTTTCTTTCGGCGGCTGTCCTCTCAGCAGGAAATGGCAAACCTCTGAGAGTAAAATTGCCTATGAAAAATCTCCCAACTCGCCGTTCGGAATCGGCATAAAACTGTAGGTCCCTTCCAACCTTGTAAAAACATTCACACGTACAACACAGTTTGCGGGTAGCTAGGCCTTAGTCACGTAATCGGGCTGTCGTGCCAGTCAAGAAGAAGAAGAAGGCTATCAGCTTGGGGCCGACAACGTCTTTAAGTTAGGTCTATCGCAGCCGACTGTTACGAAGTGCTTAACAGAAGTGGTCACAGCCTTGCAAAGCGTTTTATGCCTCAAGTGGATACAGTTTGAGATGATTGACCAAGATAAAAGTGAAGCAACGCAATTTTTTTACACAAAAACTAATTTTCCTGGTGTTATAGGTGTCTCGATAGCACTCCCATTGCGATTCTGTCACCAAGCACAGACCCCCATCTGTTTTATAACCGGAAAGGGTTATATAGTCTGAACACAATGGTAGTAAGTATACTAAATAAAATAGATGTGTAAACTATGTAATGCCACAGAACAAACAGAATACCTTTTATTCTGTGGTAAAACCTTAACTAGATTTGTGAAATATAAATAAATTTCCTAATACTGACCATTTTGCAAAAAAATCTCACAATCTTCCGCTTTCGACTGCTTGTCGTGAACAAAAATGCCTACGACTCAAATCAACGAATTTTCCTGTCGTATGTCGTTTTGAAACGACAACGAGAATCTCAAATCGTAATAGATTTAGTAGAAATTTGTGTCGAAACGACAACGAGAATGCGACTTGTCGAAACGACAGTCCCGTTGTCGAAACGACAGTCGTTCGTTTCGACAACGGGAATAGGGCTGAATAATACATTTATTATCTTACATTAAAGAGAGGAGCATAAGCTACCAGGGCTATACATAGTTAACCTGTAGAGTATTTATATCTGTAAATAATATTTATGCTTTATATTTAAAAGAAGATGTGTGTAATCATAAAATTATGCTTTTATGCTTACATACATATATGTAGTCATTAATAGTTAATGTTTGAATCATTTTAAGGAGATCGCATTCTCTTAGGAATATTTTAATATTATCTGTGCTTGCGGATTGGAGCATTTGGATAGGTCTGAGTTGAGGAAAATTCTGGTTCTTGCAGTGTTGAATTTAGAGCAGGTGGTAAGCAAGTGGTTTAGAGAAATTGCGTCATGCAATACACCCATACCTCACTTTGCGTCGTGGTTACGTTTAAAAAAAACACGACGCAAATTGAAACGACGCAAAGTGAATTATGATTTCCTATAGCAAACCATGAACAAAGTAAACAAAGTAAAATTCAATTAAAACAAAATAAAATATTCAATTAATTTATAAAAACGAAATAAAAATTAATCACTGTCTGATGAGTCAGACAGTGGCTGTTGTCGTAAGTCGGCTTTCTTTCACAAAGGGAATCCCCGAGTTTTGATGGCATGGCGCACAGTGTCGCGGTCCCATATAAGCCGTGGCCAAAAATACTTAGCGTTGTCCCATCTCGATGAAACTTGGTGAGATTGTTTTCGTGGTGTAAATTAAGAAATTTACAAAAAATCATTAAAATTGAACCACTGCCACGCCCACCTCCCATACGAAATGAACTGTAATATAGGAATAACTTGCTTAATATTAGTGATAGAATTATGAAATTTGGTATCTGAGCTTAAGATAATAACTTTGAAGCTCACACCAAAAATGGGCGCAATCCGATCATAACCACGCCTACCTCCCATAGGAAGCAAACTTTCAAATTAGCATAACGTGTTTTATGGAAGGTAGTGCCATGGAATTCGATGTATGCACCACTTGTTTCAACACAAAGGAATGGTAAAAAAATGGGCGCAATCCGATCATAACCACGCCCACTCCCATAGTAAGCAAAATTTCAAAATAGCATATTTTTTGTTTTATAGAAGGTAGCAGTACCAAATTGATATTTGGACACTTATTTTCATTCATTATTTTCATTCATAAACATAAGCATAACTAAAAGTATAATTCACAGTCATAATACAGGTATATAAAGAAGGTGTTGATTGCGCGTCGAAGAATGTTATACTTTTTCACAGACAAATCCAATTTCACAGACAATGGACATGCATCCCGCATTAGGTAAAATATTTTTTTTTTGTATTGAAGAAGCAGCTCTCGTAATTTCCTCAGGCGATTTCGCACCTACTAGCTCTTGAACTTTCCTCCTTTTCGTTCTCTCAGAGCTTTCCTCAAATTTCATTGCCTGTCTACCACGGATTGTACTAGGTGTCTATTTGAATTTGTATAATTATTTAATTAATCTATATATAGAAGGGTATGTCTGAAAAACCTACACATTGCTTGCAGCCAATATGAAATCAGAGTCGAGCCAGTCGGAATATTTTTGGTTAAAAGCGGCATATGTCCGGCTGGTGGAGGCCCAAATTTGGTAAACTTTAATTCAAGTAGCCGCAAACTTTGATTTTCCTCATGAATTACATCGACGCCCGTCTTATCTTTCAGTACATTTATAAGAAAATCAATTTTTGTTGACCGCTTCCTGGATTCAGCTTTACGCCACACTTCGAAGAAATCATGTAATTTTAGTGGAGGCGTCACTAGAAAAATGCGAATAACAACCAAATAGGCAGTTAAAGGCAAAAAATTACTCCGGATTATGTTAATACATACTTTTTTGAGTAATTTAGGGTTGGAACTAAAAAAGTGTTTTTTAACGTTTTTTAAACTTTTTTCCACCAAACTTTTGGTTCTTTGTAAGAATCAAACCGAAAAACGTAATTTTTCAATGTAACGGGATTTCATAGTTGTTTCAAAACACAAACCAAAGAATAGTGTCGCCATACAGGAAAAATTCCAAAGTTTCATTTATTATATAACATGACTATATTAGTATATGAATTATATTTTTATTTGATTTTTCATTCAGCATAAAGAATTACCCACAAACTTGAAACGAATGCGTATTTTTTAACATCAACTTTGAAGCTGCATAAAAATGGAACGAAATAGGATATTGAAGATCGGAAAACGGATTTTTCTTAGTTGAAATATTATCTGTCGACTGCCATATCCATTTTAGTCAGTTTGTAACATTGATTTTTACCATTTTTGGCCACACTCGCGACACTGTGTGGCGTAATTAGAAACAAAAGACGTGCTATCTTTTAGAAAAAAAAGATAATTAAAAAAAATGCAAGACTCGAACCCAAAACAACGCAACTTCGAAAATCTAACGACGCACAGTGAAAATTAGTACTAATTCAGCAGCGACGCAACTTCGAAAAAACGCAAAACGAAACAACGCAAAGCGAGGTATTGGTGTATTGGCAAATTCCTTCTCCGTTTCCATGAAAAAGGTGTTCGTGTGTAAGTTTTGTGTGGCCTATGCGGAGTGTCACAAAGGTCTTGATTTCATTGCAGCTACAGTTCAAGGGGAAGGATGGTTTAGCTCCAAGAGAATTCATGGAGGTCCATGGTCCATTGCTCCAGCTTGTTTGTGTATAGGTGTTGTGCGATTATGCTGTTAGTATCGTCTTTTTCCAATGATTGGAATGAGTGCAGAGGTTCTTTTGTGGCCAGCTTTGCTCGTTTGTCTGCAAGTTCATTCCCTGCCAGGTCGGCGTGTCCAGGTGTCCACATTATTTTGATTTTCTTCTTCTAGTGCTGGATCAGATTGTTTATGGTTGATGTGATGATTTCGCTGGAGTTTGACATATTCTGACGTGCTGCGATAGAAGATTTGCTATCTGAGCAGATTATAAATTTTTCCTTTTTGCTTGCGGCGAAATTTACTGCTTGTTGGATTGCAACTGCCTCGGCTGTGAAGATGGAACAGAGTGGATGTAGTAATTGCGGTAATTGTAGTTCCGTCGCTGTCCACTACTGCGAAGGCTGTTGCTGGTTGTAGATCAATGTGTTGGTGGAGTTTTTTGGGTGGTTCTGTAATCGAAGAAGGCATGGAGCTGATTTCTCAGCAGTCCTTGGTTTTGGCTGATTTTAAAAGCCAATTGTTTCCGCGAATTTTAAGGATCTTATAATAGCTGATTCCCAGCTGAGCACTCTTTTATATTTTTGGGCAGCTCTTGCTGTTTGAAGTAAGATTTCGTTATTGCAGCAAAATAGTTTTGGGATTAGTTTGAAGGTGTTTTGCTTCAGTCTCTCATCAAAGGTTGGCAGGCCAGCTTCTGTTAAAATATATTTGATTGGTTACGTTCGAAATGCACGTAGACTTCTTCTGGCGGCGGTATGGTAGAGAGCACAAAGCAGCTTCATATTGCTTTTGGCGCAATTACCGTAATCCACCAGTCCATAGTCGATCTTTGATAAAATTAAGGCTTTTACAATATTTATTAGTGTTTTTTGATGCACGAGGCAGTGTTTTGATGACAAGTATTTTATTATGTTTAGCCTAGAGGAAATATTGTTTCTTAAATACCGACAGTGATTTTTTAACCCTCGTATTAGCGGATGTTTCGGTTACCTTCGGTTTAGCGGATGGTGTCTGGCCAGACCCCTATGTATTCACATGTATTTATATGAGAATAATGGGTTTTTAATAGTGTGTTCTAAGCCATTTTTTTACCTGCTGATCACATATTTTGAGTTTCTTACTTACCCATTCGTGTATGACAAATTCTCAATAAGCTGAAAAAGTAAAAATATGACATGGGAATTTTCGATTTGTAAAGAAAAACACATTTTCGTTGAAATTTTTTTTCCCTTTATTTTGTATGTGTGCATGTTGTTTGAAGCATATAAAATAGGTTTTCAATGGATTTTATGATGAAAGGAAAAATTTATGAGTTCTGGCTGCATGAAAAACAGGTATACTCGACCTTTGAATGTTGTTGGTAAACTGGTAGGGCGCATTTCGAACAAAAAAAAACGAGTTTTGCGACGAAGCTTTTCGCATCCTTGTAAACAAAGACGGCAGTCTCGTTTGCTGGTAAGTGTATCAGCGCCGCTTCTTTGTGTAGCCACAACATTTGTTGGAATATTGATTGGTCTGCCGAAGAATGCTTCAACAGCTGAACGAACATAAAAATGCTTGATACAATGAACATTGTTCATACGATCTTCGACGTTTTGAAGCACCAATGTATCGGAAAGAGTTTGGAGAAATTGTCGTCTTGCGTCTTTTTTATTGTTCTTATCAATCTCCTTACATATGCAATAGCTTGCCAGTGCCATAATATCGAGCATATTAAAAAAAAAGCCAAAGTCCAGCGTCGTGTTGGCCGTTTCGTAGTGTAATGTGTGACCATTTGGTCCATGCAATCAACACCGACTTTGTTTTTATTGTAATATAAAATCGCCTCCGGTTTCATCGCTTCACCTTCACAACATTTCGTGTAATGCACCGTTGATAGCAGATTTACGGCTTTGTTTTTTTTTTGGAACGTAGCTACAGAGAGAAACCAAATTTTCGTGGAAGCCGAAAATAGACGAAAGAACAGGACGAGAAGACTTCTTTTTGCGCTGTTCAGGTAAAAATGGTTTGTTCGCTCGTACAGTGCCAACGTATGCAAGACCAAGAGAAGCCAATCGCTTTGCTCCATTCAACGTTGTGAAAAAGTTATCGGCTACGATCGTTCGACCGCTATTCGAATATCGACCAGATAATTGAAGCAATATATTTTCGCCTTGATTTGTCTCGCGCTGTCCTCCATCGGCTTGTCCCGTGTATAGCTTTCCTTGCAGAGGATATTTTGTCTTTGAATCGCATGTCCACCACACTTTGATACCATATTTTGCTGGTTTAGATGGGATGAATTGTGTAAATTTTGTTCGGCCGCGATATGGAAATAGTTGCTCGTCGATAGTTATATTTTCGTGCGGATCGTAGTTTTTGGCGAGATTTTCATTCAAATAATTCCAAATGTCTCGAATAGGAGCGGCTTTATCCGTTTGTTGACGAAATGCACGCGTGCGACTATCATCAAACCGAATGAATCGTAAGATTGCAATAAAACGATTATATGACATAGCTGCACGAAATATCGGAAGAGCATTCATACGCCAAAACTCTGTGGCCTTTTGCGTATTGTTATGCGAAAGTCCAGCAGCGAAAAGAATACCAATGAATGCATTGAGCTCGGTCTTGGTCATATCTTTCCACTAGTAGTGGATTGGCTGAGCCGGAATTTTATTCGTTGAATTTGCGAAGGAACTCTCTTGCATGTCGATTTGTTTCGGTTATGATGATGAATTAAATATTTTCAGTAAAAAATTTCTTGAATACCTCGACCGGAATGGAGTTCTCATCCTTCGGTCCAGATTCGAATCGCATCAAATTGTGTTGACGGACACGAGTAGCTGTATTCGGCTCGGCTTTTTCCCATTTGGTGCCATCTTTCCCGTACAAACAGGTTTCGGTTTCTTCTGGGCCAACATCTTGTCTCTCTCCTTCTGCTTCATCATCGCTTTCAAAATTTTCATTCGGCTCAATCACTAAATCGTCCTCAATGTCTGATGCGTCTTCGTTTGGCATGTATTCACTTACATCGTCTTCAAATGGACGATCTTCTTCTTCTTCATCATCGGTTCCGTTGCCACAATCCATCATCAATGCATTGGCCAAACGATCGTGAAAATCGGTAGTTATGCTTCTTCCACGCAATCGTGTATTATACACAAATTCCACTTCATCACTCATCTTTCACACAAAAAATTTATTTTATTGCGCGTAAAAAATACATATATTCTCGCAGTAATGCGTATGTTATTCGTTCAACGTTCAGCAGACAACTGAAGCGTAGAATAGGAGAAAGAGAAGACGAAAGCAATACAAACACAAGAAAAGATACAGAAAAAAACCAAAATACACATAAGCGCGCGTGTTTATGTGCGTATTTGTATGTGTCCGTGCATGTGTGCGTGTGTGTACATACTTACATGAAAGTCAGCTTCGCATATATGTGCACAAAAGTATATATTTACAATGAATAATGCAAAAAAAAAGATAAAAGGCTCAAATTACATGTATTTCCATACAAAATATATAGGGGCCCGGCCAGACACCATCCGCTAAACCGAAGGGGTAATTTCTAAACATCCTTTTTTCTCCTATTGCAAGGACTTTTTTCATAAGGATATATGTATAGATCGAAAGAGAATACAATTTTAGGAAGCTACCTAGAAGGACAAGTCGCTATGTAAAATAGCTTCGTTAAAATTTTCGAATGAAAATGAAAAAGGTCTGGCCAGAACCGTCCGCTAAAGCGAGGGTTAAAGATAATTCTTTATGAAAAATTATACCTAGAATTATTTCCTTCACGTATTCTATATTTATATTATTAAAAGTAAAGACATTATTACAGCAGGTTTGTTTTCTGCATATGTGCGGTATTTTATATTTTTGGTAAGATATGGATATGCCAGAGGTTTTTGACCATTTTGTGATGTCATTTAATATTACATGGAAATTATTTTCAATTACGTTCACATCTTTATTTTGTGAATGATGTGTTCAATTTATTTGTATTTTTGAAGTAGATTACTGAGGCCAATAAATGCAATAATGAATAGCGTTACAGATAATGGCGACCCTTGCGGTATGCCATTATGCAGGTTATGTATATTGGAATAACAGTTATTTATACGTACTCTGAATTTTCTATTGTTCAAAAAAGCTTTAACAACGTTAAAGATTTTTGAACCAATTTTCCAATCTTTGAGTTGTTGGAGAATAATGTGGACGCCGATTCGATCGAACGCCTTTTCGAAGTCAAGGCTTAATATTGTAACATGGTTTTTTGAGGACAGTGCTACGGAAGCATAATGCTCTAAAGACAGTAATGCGTCCAGGGTACCTTGATCTTTTTTGAATGCAACTTGATGTTGGCTTAGCAGATTGTTTTTTGTTGCGACCAAATAAGTCGCTGGGATAAAATTTTTCCAAGATTTTGCCCACGCAAGGGAGTAAGGAAATCGGCCTATATCCGGTGATATCTGTGTTGCATTTTTTAGGCATTGGGATAGCAATGGCTGTTGCTGTTTTCCACAGTTGGGGGTGTACAGCTTGGCCTAGGATGTTGTTAAATAACTCAATGATTCTAGTTTTCAGTTGGGATGGAAGATTTTTAATCATTGGGTATGACACACGATCATAACCCGGTGTTTTTCCTGTTAAGGAGGAGAGTGTAGAAATGAATTCCATTGGTGTGATTGGGGCGTCGCAGTGCTGGGCGTGTGCGGGTGGCTTCTTGTTGGTATAGGGAGTGTTGGTGACGCAATTTTTTTCGCAATGAAATCAGTATGGAAATTTGAATCTTGGGAATATTTAGACCATTGCGAAGCAAAGTAATTAGCAATAAGTTGTGGGGATCGAATTAGTCCATTGCTGGTTGTTATAAGTTTGATGTTGTGTGATTTGTAAGACCCAACTAGCATATTAATTCTTGACCAGATCTTTCTAGGACAAGATGAAGGTTCCTCGCTTTGCCTCTTTTGCTTCTTTTCTAAATAGTGCATTGGCACAAGCAAACGAGATTCTCTATTGAGCGGGTTTGTTTGTATTTCTTCCAGCATTCTTGTTTTCTTCTCTCAAGTTGGAAAATTTATCGATCCACCAAGGGGTAATGCTCTTTACGGGTCGTGTACTGGTTTGTGGGATAGAGTGATGGGCAGCAAATCGAAAAATTGTCTGTAGGGTTGCACCTTCATTATTTATGTTAGAGCAGGGGATGGTACTGTTGTTAATATGATTAGAAATTTGTTGAAACCTGTTCCAATATGCTTTATCTGTGATGAATTTTGGGTTTGGTTTGGTCGGTTTTATTTGGTTAGGGAATATTAAATTCGTGATTATAGGGAAGTGGTCACTTCCGTGGATATCTGTTAATGTTTTATTGAAATCTTTTGGTGCGAATGAAGAGGAAGAGATCGTCTATATTTGTAAATGCAAATATAGACTTAACTGATGCATATGGTGCTAAGTCATCAAATCGAGATACAATGCCCTGTGCTTGTGGCCAAGAGTGCAGTGCGCCAAGTGCAATGAGTTTTTTCATTTTTTTTATTTATTTATTTATTTATTTAAGTCTACGGAAAAAACTTTACAGACCATAGGAGTGACATGTAATGTACATTAAAGACTTAACACTACGGATTAAGAGCTAAGTAGCCTTTCAAGGCATTGCGAAAAATATTCCTGGTAGACGAGATATCTAAGTCTAAAGAATTAAGAATGAGGTTAAACTCAGCCAACACTCTATTAATAGGAGCATTCGAGCCAAACAGAGTTTTGCTGAAACCCACATTAAACAAAACGGAGCGGCGAAGAATTCTGCCCGGAACGTAGAAGTTAACTTTACTAAGAAGGGCGGGGCAATCCACCCTCCCATTAATAACATCAAAACTAAAAGAAATGGACAAGAAAGTCCTTCTATTGCGCAATGACATAAGGTTAAGTAACAGACACCGAGAAGTATATGAAGGTAAAGGTTCGGCAAAATTTAGCGAACGAAGAGCATGGCGAATAAACACCTTCTGAACCGACTCAAGACGATTTATATGAATTAGATGATAAGGCCTCCAAATAAAAGTAGCGTACTCCAAATTTGATCGCACAAAAGCAGAGTAAAGAGTTTTGAAAGTAAATGGGTCTGAGAAAGCCGAGCTATTACGGCGCACAAAAGCAAGCATGGAAAATGATTTAGAGATAGTGTAGTTAATATGAGGGACAAAAGTAAGCTTTGAGTCAAAGTACACTCCTAAGTCCTTAACTTCATTTCGAGACTCAAGCGCAGTTCCAGCAATGTTGTAAGACGTGTGTATAGGATTAGACAATCTTGAAAAAGTAATATGATGACACTTTTTAACGTTAAGGAAAAGTCTGTTTCTTGAGCACCATAAAAACAAATTATCTAGCTCAGCTTGCAGAACCCGCGAATCATTAGAACAATTAATATCCGAATAGATTTTTAAATCATCTGCATACAACAAATACTTTGCAGACGAGAAACAAGTCCCAATGTCATTAATAAACAAAATAAAAAACAGTGGGCCTAGAATGCTCCCCTGCGGAACACCAGAAGTTGGCTCAAATGAATTGGAGCTAACCCCTTCTAATAGCACAGAACTACGCCTATGACTCAAGTACGAAGTGATCCACTTAAGGAAAATGGAATGGAAACCCAAACGCGCAAGTTTAGCTAACAAAATGTTGTGGGAAATTCTATCGAAAGCTTTTGAAAAATCTGTGTAGATCGCATCAACCTGAATACCCTTCTGAAGCGCAGCATAGCAGTCATCCGAAAAAACTGCAAGATTAGAGACTGTAGATCTACCTGACACAAAACCGTGCTGATGCTCGCTTAATAAGTGGTTAATATTGAAAAGCAGTTTAGATTTAATGATACATTCAAATAATTTAGAAACCGAGGAGAGCTTGGAAATAGGTCTATAGTTACAGACATCACTTTTATTACCACTTTTAAAAATCGGGGTTATTGAAGTTAACTTCCATGCATCAATGAAAGTACCAGAGGCAAGTGACAAATTGAAAATAGCACGTAATGGACCCACTAAGGATGGACAATTTTTTAGCAACACCACAGAGAGCCCATCGACGTCAGTCTGTGAGGACGGTTTGAGGTTTCTAACTCCTTCAAGGACATCTTCGTCTGAAAGAACCAGCGAACCAAATTCAAATGTCGAGCACCCAACACCGAAATCGATTGGGGATGAATCTATATTGACATCATCATTAACAAAATTCGAAGAGAAGAAATCGGCAAAGAGGTTAGCAGCATCCAAAATTGAATTGGCGGGTACGTCCTTATAAAAGACCGAAGTTGGAATATTGGAGACACTTTTCTTGGACTTTATGTAGCGCCAAAAATTTTTTGGATTATGTTTGATGTTAGTTTCAAAATTACGAATGTAATTAGTATAGCATAACTTGTTTAACTTATTGAATTCAAATTTGTGAGTTAAATATAAGTCGTAATACTTTTGATCATTAGTTGATTTGAACTTTTTAAAGTACTTATTCCTTAAATTCTTTAGATGTTTTAGATTTCTCGAATACCAGGGGAGCTTATAATATAGGTTAGCAAAAATAGGAACAAACTTTGAACATTCGTTATAAACAGCATCTTTAAATATATCAAAGCTTACAGCTGCATCATTGGAAACAAGTAAATCTACCCAAATTATATTAGAGAATACAGAGTTCAGAACTCCAAAATCACAAGAATTGTAATTAAACGATATTTTATGGTTCGACTTAGGCACAGGAAGAAATTCAATGAAATCTATATCCAACACTAAAGCAGAATGATGTGAGTTAGACGGAGAAATTGAAGAGGAGGGATAATACAATTTAAAATTGATATTATAACTTACAAAGATAAGATCTAGAATACGATTTAGACTATTCTTAAATCCATTAATCTGCGCCAAGTCACTGCCCACAAAATTATCCACCAGGTAGGACTCCGAAGAACTAGTTACATTTGAAGGAGTAAGAAATGTATCGTTGTCCAAGTAAGACCACATCAAATTACTCAGGTTGAAATCCCCAAAAACACACAGGTGATGCGACCCAATGCGATTCCGGAGTGCCACAATATTATGCACGTGAGCCTTGTAGATAGATTCGTCACTTGCTGGTGGGATATAGGACGCGCAAATGTAGAGCGTACCACATGCCCCTTGGATTCGCACACAAAGTTGGTCCAAGAGAGTGTCAACATTATTTAACTGGATTAACGACGCGTGAAACTTGGTCCGAGACGCGATAAGCACTCCACCTCCTCTATTGCAACCTGTTTTGATACAGTCACGGTCCTTCCGGAAAACATCAAAGTATTTAGGATTAAAAAACTCGGCATCGAAGAATTTGTTGTTAAGCCAGGTTTCAATGATGATGAAAAAATCAAACTCGCAAAGGGAACTAAACAGTAGCACATCTTCAGATTTCGTTCTGAGGCCTGAAGTGTTCTGGAAATATAATTTAATATTCTTGTTGATGGGGCGTGAAGCTGGCGGCACGGCCAGAGATGGTGATGCTAAGCAGCTAGCCGCGGCAGCACATCCTTTTGGAAAAACGCATCCCGCTCCAACGCATCCCGCTGCTGGACAGCGTCTTTGGGAAAAAAACGGAATGGACGTATTTTCACATTCGTTGGCCAAATGTCAGCGTTAAGCACCTTTTCAAAGCAGCATTCTGACACTCCAAGTTTAAAGTTGATTTTTTTTAGCTTACACACCTCCGCGTCTTTTTTGACAAGCATATAACAGGCCAACATTTTTGAATCAATCGCAGCATGCTTTGAAACATAGGCCAAAATATCAGCAGGTGTTACATTACTGGAAAACGATGATACGTGCAACCATCTCATAATGGGCACAACATGCAGTTCTTGATTGGTATTCGATCCGACGACAATAGGTTGATTAGCAATTCTACGGCTTTTTTTGGAGACGAATTTCCACTCAGGCAACTGGTGCACAGATGAATTCACCGACGAAGCAGCAACACTAGCGTAGGAGAACGCCTCAGTAACAGGCACATTATTAGAGGGCGCACTAAGAGCGGCATTAGGAGTTGACGTCAGATTCTCTTTCACAGCATTAGCGACGCACAGAGTTTGCGAAACAGCAGGTAGCGGTGC
This sequence comes from Melieria omissa, assembly GCA_963971225.1. Taxonomy (NCBI): domain Eukaryota; kingdom Metazoa; phylum Arthropoda; class Insecta; order Diptera; family Ulidiidae; genus Melieria; species Melieria omissa. Next base: position 46,940,857 of record OZ020269.1, on the reverse strand, counting down.
AGCAGAGACAGAAGCACGAGAGCCCGACACAGTACGCTCAGCAGCAACAGCACGAGGAGCGCCAGCAGACGAAGATGACGATGAAGAGGAAGCAGTAAAATGAGTTTGACTAGCAATAGTAGTCGCATTATTGTTTTTATTGTTTCTGACATTACCAGTAGGAACTGGGTTTTGTTTGAAAGCACTAGCAGAGACAAATTTCTGCAGAGTTTTTAATTCCTGTGCTAACGAGGAAAGCGCAGCATCTTTATCACTAACGATAGATTTTAATGAGCGAATCTCTTGATGGAGATCATCAGTTTTTTTCAGTAGTATCTCCCTATCTTCGAATAACGCATTCACTACCGCGAGTATGCAAGAGCTCTCAGCTCTTAGAGCGACGATTTCATCAGCCACTGTATGCAATGTTGTTTTACCGGCAGACGTTATTTTTTTGCTTAAATCAGTTAAGCAATTTCAATGCAAATCTTGCGTGGCCGTGCGCCGAAACTCTATTCGGTCGCCCTCTCCATTTGTTAATACGGACGAGCAAGCGGTATCTAAGAGCAGTCTTAGCTCAGTCTCATCAGCCTCTTTAAGTGTGGGTCAATGCTCCGTAGCTAAAACAAACCCCACTACTCAACAACAACTGTCTACATCTCAACAGCAAAGTGGTGGGAAGCAAGTAAGAGAAAACAAGCAATAAGTAACTTTGCTAACTGTTTTCAACGAGATTGCCGCCGTAAGAGCTGAAAATGTTCGTATGATTGCAATGATTAGTGCTTTATAAGAAGACAGAAAGCTCCTGATCGAAATAAGCTTGCAAGCGGATCTGTGTTCTATGGATTGGGAAGCTCGTGTTGATGACGTCGCAACTGCATAGTTATATTTGTGACTCTCTTAATAGAAATGCTGCGAATGTTAAGCGCAATAACCTTCCATCATCTAAACAAGTGCCGATAAATAAGCGCAACTTGCACTCTACAACAACAAACTCTGCTGTTGCTGTCTCTCCTACTGCTACTGTTTCGAGAGCATCGCCTGCTGATATGACTGCTGCTCCACCCGCTGTGCATCCAATTTGTACACACACTGATAAGACAGCTGCGTCACCCTCTCTGCTTCCAGCCAGTCCACAGCTGTGCCCTAACTCTGCTGCTGCTACTTTGACTACCGCTTCACCTGTCAATCCCGTTCCAAATCAAACATCTACACAACTGAGCTCTCCTGCTGTTGCTGTTTCTATACCTCCGCTTGCTGATATTATCGCTGCTCAGCCTGCTATGCGTCCAGCCGGTCCACAGTTGGGCACTACATCTGCTGCTGCTGCTATGTCTACCGATTCGCCTCATGAACATGCACCTGCGCCTATCGCTGCTGCCGTCGATCACACTATCGGTGTTTTGAGTGATTCGCAACCTGAAGCACATTGGAAAACGGCTCAAAACAAAAGACACAGGAAACCAACACAGGCGCCTGATGTTGTGGTTGGCCTCAATCAAAGCTCAGACCTGGATGTATTTGCCAAGAGCAAATGGGTCCACTTATTTTCATTCAAACCCTCAGTTACTGAGGATAATATTATATAGTATGTATAAAGAACTCAAAGATTAAAAGCAATCAACTGGCATGTTGTAAATTAGTTAAAAAGGATGTTAACATCAACATTCTAAGAAAAGTAAATTTCAAACTCGGTCGGATCTCTCTTTGATGAGGTCATGAACCCGTCGCTATGGCCTGCTGATGTCAAGGTGAAACCTTTCCAGTTTTTTCAAGAGCGAGTTCTGCCCGACGTAACACTTCGTTAAATAATGTGTGTGACTAACTAATTAAAACACATTTTTTTGCCATCAACATAGTCCCCTTTTAGGGAGATACAATCATTTCAACGCTTTTCCAATCTTTCGATACCGCCTTTGTAGAACGATTTTTCTTTGCCTTCAAAATAGGCGTTAGTTTCGGCGATTACTTCATCATTTGAGCCAAATCTCTTACCACGGAGCATCTTTTTGAGGTCTGCGAAGAGCCAGTAGTCGCTGGGGGCCAGATCTGGAGAATACGGGGGATGAGGAAGCAATTCGAAGCCCAATTCATGCATTTTTGCCATCGTTTTCATCGACTTGTGACACGGTGCATTGTCTTGGTGAAACAACACTTTTTTCTTCTTCATATGGGGCCGCTTAATCGCGATTTCTTCTTTCAAACGTTCCAACAACGCTATATAATAGTCGCTATTGATGGTTTTCCCTTTCTCAAGATAGTCGATTAATATTATTCCGTGCACATCCCAAAATACTGACGCCATAACCTTGCCAGCCGATGTTTGTGCCTTTGGACGCTTTGGGCGGCTTTCACCGGTTGCATGCCACTCAGCAGACTGCCGATTTGACTCTGGAGTGAAATGGTGGATCCATGTTTCATCCATTGGGATGTACCGACGCAAAAACTCCGACTTGTTGCGCGTAAACATGTCCAAACAGCTCTTTGAATCATCGATTCGTTGTTGTTTTTGCTCCGGTGTGAGCAAACGCGGCACCCATTTCGAAAACACCTTTTTCATAACCAAATGTTCGTGTATTATGGTGTGTACACTGCCTGCTGATATCTTTAGAATGTCAGCAATCTCCCCCACTTTCACTTTACGGTCGGACATAATGATTTTCAGTGTTTTTTTCAACGTTTTCCGGAATAACAGCGTCATTTGGCCGTCCAGTAGACGGAATGTCATCGGTGTCTGTACGACCACGTTTGAATTCGGCATACCAATAACAAATGATTCTTTTTGATGGAGCAGAGTCCGAATAATGTTTTTCAAGCCATTCCTGGCATTGAACAGTATTTTTTTTCATTAAAAAACAATGATAAATCAGCACACGGAATTGCCTTGAATTCATTTTTTTTGAAAACTCAAAAGTAGTGTCACTTAAAGCACTGTAACTTCTAAACTAATGGTCGGATTGACATATAATTTTGACAGTAAGCCTAAAAAGGTTCACAATTTCGAAAAAAATATTGATTTAGTATTAGTGCCGCCATCTATGTGTCAGTCACACACATTATTGAACGAAGTGTTAATGACATGATTAACACTGCGAGTTCTAAGCAGCCTGCAGACACGGTTGCATGCACTAACATTGAGTATACCCCTGTGCTCAGTATTTATTTTCAAAATGTTTCTGGAATGACGGCGCTGACAGTGTTGTCTCCGCTTCGGAAATGATCGGCGACTTTTTCGAAGGCCTTGAGGTGAGGACCGATTGCGATCCCGAGGACGAGAACATCTCGCTCTCCGACCTGGACGATATATTCGCTGGGAAGGAGGACGGCGCCGTCACGGTAGTCGACGCTCCTGGGGATGGCGGGGATACTTCAAATTAATCTCCACCACTCCAAGGCGGCTTCGGCTGCCCTTCTCCTCCGATTGGCATTAAGCAAGGAGGACGTCGTGCTAGTCCAAGAGCCATGGATCGTTGATGATCGGGTTCGGGGGCTCAGCCTCAACGGGTACAGGACTGTATCCCACCACGGCGCAGGTAAAATTAGGGCCTGCACCCTCATTAGAGACACCATTAATGCCTCCCTTCTTGCTAGGTACTGCGACGGGGACTGCGTGGCCATGGCTGCTGAGATACACTCTCGGATTTACTGGATCGTATCCAGCTATATATGGCACACGACCACGGGCCTACACCTACTTACGGGCCACTGAGGGAGGTGACTGCAGCAGCCAGCGAGCGAGGCATTCCGCTCATCATCTGGGCGGACGCCAACGCGCACCATGATGTCTGGGGAAGCAGCGACCAGAATGAACGGGGTGAGTCGCTTTTTCAATTTATATTGAATACTAACCTAGGCATTGCTAACAGAAGTAGAGAACCAACATTTCTTACCGCTACTCGGAGGGAGGTTCTGGACGTCACACTGACGAACGCGCTCTCTGGGCACCTGGTCAGGGATTGGCGGATTTTGGAGGAGTGCTCCTTCTCCGACCACCGGTACATCAGTTTCCGTTTGGATCTGAGTACACCGGCCAGACCCCCTTCCGCAATAAGCGTAGGACAAATTGGGATAATTTCCGTTTGTCCATATCTTCTAGTTTGTCCTTATCTCCCCGCGGCTCCTGGAGACATTGAGACCGCGGTGGCCACATTAACTGATTCACTTAGTCGTGCTTCGTCTGCTGCTTGTAAGCCTAGGACATACTGGGGCAAGACAAAACCACCTTGGTGGAACGCCGAAATCGCTGCATGCACGGCGTGCATTCAGGCGCTCTTTTAACGCGTCCAAGAGGGATAACACCTGGGACGCGTACAGATCCGACAGCAGGAGGTCAGGCGGGCAAAGAGGGAATCGTGGGAATCCTTCTGCGGCGGTATCGAAAAAGTCTCTGACATCGGCCGACTCCGCAAGATTCTCAGCAGCTCCCCGTCCATTCCCACCACCATTCAGAAGGCAAGCAGTGACTGGACGGAGTCCTGTGGGGAAACCCTAGAAGTGTTAGTAGACGCGCACTTCCCGAGGAGCACCCCCCTTTCTGCCGAAGCGGTAATTCCGGAGGAATCACACTCATGGTCCTTAACGGACGTGCGCATTGATAACACCAGGGTTACGTGGGCTATTAACTCCTTCGAGCCTGCAAATCTCCGGGACCGGACGGCGTCATTCCAGCTGAATTACAGCAAACCACGGAATCGACGGTGCCGTGGCTCGTTGCGATGTTTCGGGCGTGCTTGGAATGGGGTTACATCCCCCTCCCATGGCGGGAGGTGGATGTCGTCTTCATTCCCAAGGCCGGGCAGACCTCGCACGTCAAAGCAAAGGACCTGAAAGGCCTGAAGGTCAATAAGCCTGACATCGTTTCTCCTGAAGACCCTCGAGAGGATACTCGATGTCCATATCTGGAGCCTTACTGACCCAGTTCTCCTCTCTGAGTCGCAACATGACTACACAAGGGGTAGGTCGGTTGAATCTGTGTTGCACACCCTAGTCGACTACATAGACAAGTCGCTAACATACAAGGAGTACACCCTGGTGTCTTTTATAGACAAAGAGGGCGCATTTAATAATGTCTGCCCTCTTGCCATAGGGGTGGCTCTTTCGGATCTCGGCGTCGATAGTTAATTGGTAAACTTCATCGGCGCCCTTCTCAGCAGCCGTTGCATTAGCTCTACGTTGGGGGCGGCGCATTTTCGCAAGTCAGTCACCAGGGGAACCCCCAGAGGGGCGTTCTGTCGCCACTCCTGTGGAATCGAACCCTGAACAAACTGCTTGTCAACCTATCGGCTGTTGGCTGCAAGGTCGTTGCCTATGCCGACGATGTTGCAATGGCCATAGCTGGGAAATTTCGGAGTGTGCTCTCCGAGCGGATGAATCACTTCCTGGGCATCCTGTCCTCATGGAGCAACTCCTGCGGCCTCACGGCCAACCCGGAAAAGACGGATCTTGTTCTTTTCCCAAGGAGATATAAGGTCCCGTCTTTCTTTGGGTCCCTTCGACCCTACTAGTAAGGCAGTCCGCCAAAATTGCCGCTGTACAGTTGAATGCCATACGCAGTTGGGCACGGGCGAACTTAGGCCACTCTAGAATCCCCGGGCTGGATCTTCCAACCCCGACACATATCGACTACACAATCCTTCCCCCTAGCTTCGAACATAAGTTCACTATAGGGATTCCCAGCAGGAGCGACTGGTCAGAGGATCGTCGCTCACTGCCAACCGCCGTCGAAATCTTCACAGACGGCTCTAAACTTGAAAATAGAGTCGGGTGCGGGGTTTTCTGCGACCAGTTGGGGGCCAGCATTACTGCTCGGCTCCTGGACCACTGTAGCGTCTTCCAAGCAGAGACCATGGCCATATTGCTGGCAGTGGATCGGTTGCGATCGCAACCCCCCATTCCCTCGGCTATATGTATTTTCTCGGATAGCAAGGCTGCAATCAAAGGTGAAAGGTGAAGGCAATTGAAAGGTACGAATACCTCTTCCAAACTGGTAGCAAAGTGCCGGGCCGCTTGGGTCCCTGAGCATGGCGGCATCTCTGGCAACTGCGTTGCGGACGAGTTGGCCAGAAAAGGCACTCTACTTCCAGCACCTACTACGCAATATAGCATCCCCCTTGCGACCATCAAACTGATGGTCAGGCAGGCGTATCTCCGCCTGGCTAATCGACTCTGGGCGAAGACGAACCTCTGCAGGATCTCCAGAGAACACTGGCCGTCGCTTAACCATGGCAGAACACGCGAATTACTGCGACTAAAGCGGAATTCCATCCACTCGGCGAACACGCCAGGAGACTCGGTCTCCCCTTCAACGACCATTGCCGCAGCTGCGACAATGCGGGCGAGGAGGAGAGCGTTGAGCACCTGATGTGTCACTGCCCAGCACTAGCGAGGAGGCAACGCCGGGTGCTGGGAGCGCCGTTCCTCAGCGGTCTGCATTGCCCGATTCATCACGGAATCGGGATGGCTCCTGCCTGACACCCGGGGGGGTGTGTTAGCCTCAAGGGCGACCACGCCCTTCTCGTGGTACCACAACGGGCCGTATTATGGCCTAAGTGAGCTCTTCTAGCTGCCACCCTAACCTAACCTAACCAAACCTAACCTGTTTCTGGTATCAAAACCAAGTTAAACTCGGTTTATTTATTTACATTACTCTGTGATTATGACAGCATTACTCTTATTGAAACCTGGCTTAGTTCTGACATTTTTGATGCAGAAATCTGTGATCTTTGTCTCTAAAACTTCTACCGTAAGGACAGAGATCCCATCAAAACAAATTGTGCTAGAGGAGGAGGTGTTCTGATCGCTGCTAAGCGTACTCTACATTCTGAACACTTCAACCTTCAGAACATGGATTCACTTTTGGATTAATTATGTGTTACTGTCCGTGGCACCAATGACATATTGTTTATCTGCCCTTCGTATATTCCCCCACTCAGTCCTGATGACTTATATAACGCGCATGTTGACAACATTGCTAATCTCTCGGTTGAGTCTGTTGGTGATAATCATTTATGCGTCGTAGGTGATTTTAACTTAAGCAAGGTATCATGGTCACGGCAGCCGCCGTGGCTTAGTTGGTTAGTGCGCGGTCCAACGAGTCGCATGCAGAGCGACGCAAGATCGAATACTGCATGTAGTAACACCTAAAAAAAATAACGGGAAACTCGTTTTCTCTTTCGGTGGCTGTCCTCTCAGCTGGAAATGGCAAACCTCTGAGAGTAAAAATTGCCTATGAAAAAGCTCCCAACCTGCCGTTCGGAACCGGCATAAAACTGTAGGTCCCTTCCACCCGCGTACAAAATTCACACGCACAACACGGGTGGTTGCGGGAAGCTAGGCCTTAGTCTCGCGTAAGCGGGCTGTCGTGCCAATCAATTATTAATTAATTAAGGTATCATGGTCTTTCGTACCTAATGATTGTATTCTTACGCCTTTCAATGTAAAACAACCTCATGAAATGTGTCTTATCGATAGTCTTTCTAGTGCTGAGTTGGTGCAAGTTAATTCGTTTCTAAACCAACTTGATAAGATTCTGGATCTTATTTTCATAAGTAGTAATTTCACTTTTAGTTGACGGAGTGTGTCCGCCCGCCGGCTAAGTCTGATATGCAACATGTCCCACTTTTTCAGAAATCAAATTTTAGAAATTTTTAAGTCGTCCCTCGCAAGAGATCAACCAAAATTGAACTATAACTTATGTGACAGTACTCTTCTAAACAACGCAATCAGTGATGTCGATTGAGATGTTATATTTGGCCACCTTGAAGTTTCGGAATGCTTTGACTTGTTCCTGTCTACAACTTTGAGAATATTCAAAGAACACATTCCTGTAATGCCTGTAATCTCATAAACTCCCCTGGTATACTAAGGGTTTGAAAACGATGAAAACTCTCAGAAATAAGTTTTATCGCATCTGCAAGTTCACTAACAATGTTGGAACTTTTTGGAAATACTCGCATTATATGAAAGTGTTCAATTGCCTTAATAAATTTCTTTACAAACAATATATACTGCAATGTGAAGGTAACATAAAACAAAACATCCTAAATCGTTCTGGAATTTTATTCAATCCAAGAAGTCTGGTTCGCAAACACCGGTCTCGATGTTTTATGGTGAGAAGTTGATCTCTTCTCATCTTCTTGGATCTTGGCCCAAGAAACTGCCAATCTCTTTGCTGATTTTTTTATTTCCAATTTTGAGCCAGTTGATAATAAGTCGGACACCTCTGCGTGTGACAGTATTCAACTCACAACTGATTTTGGCTCTCTTAATCTTACTGTTACTGATGTTGCTATTGCAATTAAGAAACTTAAAACATCCACTAAGCTGGATAATGATGGTCTACCATCATTCTTAATTAAAGAATGCATGTTATCATTAGTTTTTCCGATAACTTTGATCTTCAATAAATCCCTAAGTACAGGGTAGGCCATTTAAGTGGAAGCATCTGGTAACCCTCTAACTTTTGACAGAGCTGTCAGATCGACTAATGACATAGCGCGTTGGAAGCGTCATTCCAAGACAATTTATACCATGGAACAGTACACTCCAAAAGAACATGCTGAAATTGTTCAGCTTTACATTCAAAATAACTTCTCGATTGTGAAAACCAAACGGCGATTATGAGTGGCCACCGAGATCACCCGATTTGACGCCGCCAGACTTTTTTTTATGGGGCTACTTGAAGTCCAAGGTATACACCAACAAGCCAAGGACACTAGCTCAACTCAGAGCCAACATACGTAGCGAAATAAGAGCCATATCGGCCGATACACTGGCAAAAGTGATGGCAAATGCCGAAAAAAGGGCACATTTTGCGGCCAAAGCTAATGGTGGCCATTTACGCGATATCATTTTCAAAAACTAACTAGAAAATTTCTCCTTGGACCAAAATAAATGAATATCGAGATGAAAACAAAAAAAACATTTTTTTCCTCCTTTTTTTTAAAACAAATGCTTCCACTTTAAATGGCCTACCCTGTACTTACTTACTTACTTAACTGGCCATAACAACCCGTTATCGGGTTACGGCCTGCCGCAAAACTTCTCTCCAGGCGCCTCTGCTTTGCGCGCGCCTTCTCCAGTTGGTAACACCAAGAGATGGCAGGGCCTCTTCAACTTGGTCCTCCCACCGGAGACACGGCCTCCCTCTTCGCCGTCGACCTCCAACCATCGCATCGAACACCTTTTTCGCCGGAGCTTCGTCGTCCATGCGGCAGACATGACCGAGCCAGCGTAGCCGCTGGATGTTAATTCGCTGCGCTACGTCCATGTCCTTATACAGCTCATACAGCTCGTTATTGGTTCGTATACGATAGTCGTCACCAACACGAACAGGGCCGAAGATTTTGCGAAGTACCTTCCTCTCGAACACTCCAAGGGCCGCAAGATAAGCGTCCTATAGAGTGCAAGTTTTGTCGGTCGAGAGAGGTCTCTACTTCTCAATTGCCTACCGAGACCGTAGTAGCACCTGTTGGCAAGAGTTATCCTTCGCTTTATCTCCAGGCTGACATCATTGCTGCTGTTGATGGCGGTGCCAAGGTAGACGAATTCCTTGACAACTTCAAAAGTATACCTGTCGGCCTCGACGTGAGACCCTAGCCGCTGCGAGTCCCTGCATGTAGACAGCATATACTACTGTGATCAAACTGAAAGGTGAATTTTGTTATATTTTTAAAATCTTTATTTATTCTTGCAAATCCATTTCATCTCCTTCAAAGTAATCCCCTGCCGCTGCAATACACTTATGCCAACGAATTTTCCATTCATCATAGCACTTGGAAGAATCCTCCGTCGGGATGGCCATCAGAGCCTTCTTCGATTCAGCTTTTATCTCCTCAATTGAGTCAAAACGGTGTCCTCGGAGTGGTCTTTTGAGTTTGCTGCCAGACACAGCCAGAAGTCACACGGGGCCAAATCAGGCGAATACGGTGCTTGCGGAACGATATTTGTTGAATTTTTGGCGAACTGATCACGAAGAACCAATGCAGTATGAGATGGTGCATTATCGTGGTGCAAAAACCAAGAGTTGCCGGCCCACAATTCTGGCCTCTTGAAGCGAATAGCTTCACGTAAGCGGCGCATAACGCTCAAATAATATTCCTTGTTGACAGTTTGGCCCGGCGAAAGGAATTCATAATGCACCACACCACGATAATCAAAGAAAACTGTCAACATGACCTTGATTTTTGAGCGACTTTGACGCGATTTTTTTGGTCTTGGCTCACCTTTTGCACGATATTCGCTCGATTGATCGGTTGTTTCGGGATCGTAAGCGTAGACCCAAGTCTCATCTCCAGTTATGATGCGTTTCATAACGTTTTGATAGTCAGAAAGCATTGTTTCACAGATGTTAACACGACGGTCTTTTTCGAAAAAATTGAGTGTTTTTGGAACCATTCGAGATTTGACTCTTCTCAAGCCCAATTCGTCTTTCAAAATCGCCTGCACCGATCCAAATGATATGCCCAAACTATCAGCAATATCTTTAATAGTTAATCGACGATTTTCAAGCACCATTTCTTTGACTTGTTTGACGTGATGTTCATCAGTCGATGGTTTTGGCCGATTTGACACCACATTTTTCCCAACACTCTCACGACCGGCTTTGAACTCGCTATACCACTTGTAAACACTTTTAGAAGATAAAGTTTGATCACCAAAGGCTTTTTGCAACATCCTCAACGTTTCTGCAGGCGAAATTTCATTCCGCAAACAAAATTTAATGCAACTTCTTTGTTCAATAAATTCAGACATAGTAAAAATCGAAGAATTCACTTTTAGAGCCTCACAAAACGACGCGTATCTCAAATACTAATGAATATTTTGACGTGAAATTTAGCATAGATGTCACTAACAGTGCTACCAACTTACAGAAAAATTTACCGATTCGAAAAACACGCGAAGTTTAAATTAACAATTCACCTTTTAGTTTGATCACAGTAGTACTTCGTCTTGCCCTCATTTATCACCAGACCCATTTTGGCAGATTCTCTTTCGATAGCCGCAAAGGCAGCGGTGACATCTCGCTTGTTACGTCCGATGACATCAATGTCATCAGCGTAGGCAAGGAGCTGGACACTTTTGTTGAAAATTGTGCCCTAAATCCCTAAGTAGAGGCACATTTATTGATAGATTCAAGATTTCGTTTATTACTCCCGATCATAAAAGTGGCAATAAAAATAGTGTATTGAATTACAGACCTATCACCAAACTTTCTACAATATCCAAACTTTTTGAATGCGCTGTAAAGGATAAATTATACTTTGCAGTAAAAAATTTAATTCGTTCCTGCCAGCATGGATTTGTTACTGGTTGTTCAACAACAACTAACCTAGCCGTTTTTTATTACTACTGCATGGAATGATTTGAGTTAGGCCAGCTAGTTGATACTATCTACACTGACTTTTCTAAAGCTTTCGATAAAGTGTCGCACAATATAAAAATCGCGATGCCTAAAAAAATCTGTTTCCATTCCGTTTTCTCGATTGGCTTAAGTCATACTTGAGGGACCGTACCTTTGTTGTAGTGGTAGATAAATCTTATCATTGCTTTGAACATTCAATGATTGTTCTGTATGCTGATGATTTAAAAGTCTTCCATCGTGTCAGTAACTCATCAGATGTGAGTAGTTTACAAGATGATCTTGATGGAGTATTTACCTGGTGAATTAAAAATCGTTTGGCATTGAATATTAAAGTGTTCTCATGTGACATATTCTAAACTACGGTGCCGAGTCCGGTGTTCATACAGTCTTGGAAATTCCAATCTTTCACTTTTCGATGAAACGCTCGACCTTGGAGTCGTTTTTGATTCACGTTTCACGTTTGTTCGGCATCTGAACTACGTTATACCTAAAGCTAATTTAGTTCTGGCATTTGTCAGACGGAACTCTCAAAGTTTCACAGACCCCTATACGCTTACACTGTTATATATAACATTTGCAAGATCTAGATTGGATTATGCCTCATTTATTTGGTCACCCTTCTATACCACTCATATTAACCGTTTAGAACGGATTCAAAAAAAATTCATAAATTTGGCATTACGTTCGCTTCATTTTTCACAACCTCGGCCATCATCATATTTTGCCCGTTGTTCACTGATTGATTAAAATCTCTTGTGTCCAGAAAAACTGTCCAATCGTTAATCTTTATTCATGACATTGTTAATGGCAGAATAGACTGTGGTGCACTTCTAGAATCAGTAAAATTTAATGTTCCTCGTAAGCAACTGCGTTTTAATGATCTATTTTATATTGGTACTCATAAAACTAATTTTGCAACCAATGAGCCAATAATAAGATCTCTTTTAATATTAAATAAAATGTTAAGATGTTGTGAATCGCTCGATATTACTTTTGATAGAGATTCATTTAAACATATTGTAAATATGTTTCTTAAATAATTTATAAGAAATTTACTGTACTCCTAGTCTGTAAGGATTGTACTCCATTGACTGAAATAAATAAACTAAACTAAATGTGTTATGTGTAGAGAAATGGGTGGGGGCGCCATCATTTAAAACTATTAGGTTGTGGTAGAGGATAATGTCTTGGAGAATTTTGCCTCTTTGATTAACATGAGTGGAACCCTACCTTGGACTCCAAGCATTGAAGTCGCCTAGCAAAATGATCGGCGTTGAGAAAATGTTTAGGATCGGTGTTATGGGGTTAGGGGGTATATACATTGATATGAGGGTGATTTTTATTCCGATATTAATTTCTATAGCAATGGTGGCGATGTTAGAGTTGAGAGGAGTGTACTTGTGTGGTATTGATTTATGCAAAAGAATTCCTATACCTTGTTTGCTGGTGGTGTTGTTTGGTAGATTGGTGAAATAACCTGCGTACTGTTTTGAGGTTACGGGGACGATGTTAACAGAGGTGTGTTTCTTGCAATGAGATGAAGTCTGGGGAGTAGTCTTTTATCAGCGTTTGAAGTTCGAATAAGTTATTGTAGAACCCTTTGAGCAGCCGCCGTGGCTCAGTTGGTTAGTGGGTTGGACCGCGAGTCAAAGGCAGCGACCCAGGTTCAAATACCGCCTGTAATAACACCTAAAAAATAACGGGAAAATTCGTTTTCTCTTTCGGTGGCTGTCCTTTCAGCTGGAAATGGCAAACCTCTGAGAGAAAAAATTGCTTATGAAAGAGCTCCCAACCTGCCGTTCGGAACCGGCATAAATCTGTAGGTCCCTTCCACCAGCGTACGAATTCACACGCACAACACGGGTGGTTGCGGGAAGCTAGGCCTTAGTCTCGCGTAAGCGGGCTGTCGTGCTAGTCAATTATTATTAATTAATATTGAACATTCTTATTGAATGATTGAAAGAGGAAAAGAGGATAAAAAGATATTTAGTGTCTACTGTATGTGTTGGTGCAAGTTTTTTTGTTTTTTAAGAAAGTAGAGGTGAAATTAGTGTGTTTGGTGTGGCTTTAGTGAGTTGGACTGATTTGTATAAGACAGAAAATACGGGAGTAGTCTAGATTGGAGAGCGTGTGAGAAGTTTGGAGTGTGAGTGAGTGAGAGTGATCTGGTTGAAAGATGTGTGGGTTCAGGTTGGTTAAAGATGAGTTGCTCTTGCTCTACTTCTGGTCATTTGTGTAGTTGGTATTTTTTTTTTGGTTACAGAGTTTGAGTTTGTTGTGTTGTTTACATTGAGTTGGGTTTGAGACTTGTCGAGTTTAGAGGTTACAAATAGCTTTGGTTGATTGTTATTTCCAGAGTGGTTTGTTGGATTTTCGTCAATGTTGTGTTGTTTCTTATTTATTGTGCTTTGGTTGTCTGATTTTTGTTTGGTTTGATTTGTTTCTTGTGATGTTTTGCGTATTGTAGAATATAAGGGCGAGGGGGAGGTTTCTCCTTGTGGGGTCTTGAGTACAGAGTTGTGCGAAGTGGAATTTGTTTGATGTTTAAGAAGCTTTAATGCTTCACGTATGCTGCATTTTTTTCTGTTTTGATTTGTAATATTTCTGTGGATTGTATGTAGTTAGGGCAGGATTTAGTGGAGGATGGATGGTCACTGGCGTAGTTTGCACAATATACACGAGTGTATTGGGTGGGGCTATGGGGGAGGAGACCGCATGTGTCGCAAATTGGAGCGCTTTTGCAGCGTTTGGTTGTGTGCCCTAAACGCTGGAAGTTTCTGCACCTAATGGAGTTAGGTATATAAAGCTTGACGCGAGCTGTGTGCCAAGATACTTGTACGGAATCTGGGATATAGTAGCGATCAAATGTTAGAAGGTGCACGCCGGTTGGTTTAGTTTTTCCGTCTATAGTTTTCGTGTACTTATATATCGAAATGACACCTTGGTCTTTCATGTTATCGATAATTTCTTCTTCTGAGGTGTCATTTAGACATGAGGTGTATATGGTGCCTTTGGTGGAGTTGAGGTTCTCGTGGTATTTTGTTTTTATTTGACACAAACCCGGCAGCGATTTTGTGGACAGAAATTTGTCGGCCGTTTGCGTATTTTTGACTAGAAGCAGCAGACCTCCGGCTCGCAGCTCTGAAATCGATAACATATCTTTGCTTATGAGGTTAAGTGATTTTTGCACTGCAAAGCACGAGTATTTCGTAATGGGCTTGTTTTCGTCAGTGGTGTTTAGCACAATATATTTTGGATTTTCTCTGTGTATTGTTGGCAAATCAGGGTGGTTAAGTGTACAAGCTTGATAGTTTGTTTGTTGATAGATATGTTCCAGGGTTACGAAAATACTACTTTTTAAAAAGAAAATTGAACAAAGTAAACATTTAAAAAACAAAAATAATATAAAATTTTATTACATACATACAAAAAACAAAAAAAAACAAATTCAATTAAAACAAAATAAAATATTCAATTAATTTATAAGAACAAAATAAAAATTAATCACTGTCTGATGAGTCAGACAGTGGCTGTTGTCGTAAGTCGGCTTTCTTTCACAAAGGGAATCCCCGAGTTTTGATGGCATGGCGCAATTAGAACCAAAAGTCGTGTCATTTTTTAGAAAAAAAGGAAAATTAAAACAAAAAAAATTAAAGACTCGAACCCAAAACAACGCAACTTCAAAACAACGTAAAACAAAACGACGCAAAGCGAGGTATGGGTGTATAGGAAAGTTAAGCGGACCCCAGGTTTGAAGGCCCTGGGGCCATTTTTCCAAGATGCGACCCAAGTATGGGATAGACACTGTAGTTCTACCAGAGGAAAAACAAGTTAGGTTTTGACTTCAGAGATATTGAATTTCTCTTAGAGATATTAAACTTCAACTTACCGCAGTAGTTAGTTTAGTTAATAAGCCGTTTTCATTTTTTGATACACTATGATCAATAAGTACCGGGACTATGTATTTTAAATTTTCCGCCGTTGCCCGATGCAGGTAAGGTTTTTTAGGTCGGTAGGACCTTAACTGACTTCTGTGTCAAATTTTGAGCGGGATTGCATCATTAGTTTTTGTTTGGCAGCTGTTAGCGTCAGTCAACTTTTTGTACTTCGTCGCATTTAACAATGGATAATTTTGCTGGATTTTGCACCACGATAATGCGCCGTCTCACAAAGCACACATTATTCGCGATTTTTTGAACAAACACAGTGTGAATACGAGGGCGGGTCAAAAAGTCCGACTTTTTGAATTTCACGCCTCTTAATTGAAATGGCAACACTGCTCCCGTCAACTGGTCAGTGGACTCTTGTCAAAAATTGAACAAGCTGCGACATTTAGTTTGTTTTTGACAGCCGTTAATATCAGACTACCGCGTTGACTGAGAAGAAAATGGAAAAAAGTTAATTTCGTGTGCTCCCAAACTAGTAAGAAACAGTAGAAAAACACCATGCAACAAAAAAAAGTGTTTTTTGTTGTGTTGTGTAATTACAATTTTTCAAAAATAGCTGATTGCGCCGCCAATTTTGACTCTTGTCAAAAATTGAACAAGCTGCGACATTTAGTTTGTTTTTGACAGCCGTTAATATCAGACTACCGCATTGACTGAGCAGAAAATGGAAAAAAGTGAATTTCGTGTGCACCCAAATTAGTAAGAAACCGTAGAAAGACACCATGCAACAAAAAAAAAGTGTTTTTTTGTTGTGTTGTGTAATTATAATTTTTCAAAAATAGCTGATTGCGCCGCCAAGTGCTGCCCATCGTAGACCAGAGTTGCCAAAAAATCGGAATTGTTAAATTCATATTTATCAGGCAGTTGAGAAAACGAAAATAGTTACCGGGCACTTTAAAGTGAGGAATAGCTAAAGGTCACTTTATCTGTAAGTTGAAAAACGGCCCTTAAGGTACGATTACACGATGCGTGCAATGCACGAATAATTCGTTCCAAAAATTCGTATAAAATTAATAAAATTTTCACGCAGAATACGACATGACGACATTGCAGTCACAGGAGATAGAAAACGTTTGTATAATTGCTAGGCTATTTTACTTCTTCTTGGCGCAAATGAGGGAAAAAGGTGGCCACTTTCAACATGGGCCATGCTGTGGCTAAAAAAGGAAATGAACAAGGAGTCTGTGAAAACTTGTTACGAGAGCTGTCTGTCGGTGATAAAATGGAGCAGCGGCTATTCCCTAGTTTTCATAAAATAAACAAAGCTCCTGTACTGCTCATTGAGATGTGTGAGCAAAGCTATTAGATGCCCTTTTCCATTGTCGAAAATCATGACCCGATAGCCAGTTCGATCTGAGTGTCACTGATGTCCGACTTATAGTTCCGAAGTTATATACAAAATTTGGATCGTTAGAGAGTTAGATTATTAAACGCCCATGGAATATTTCCAGTGAAACAATATGTCTACATTGGGACGCTGCACGAAATTGCAATGGTATATGACTCATAATTTCGATTTTGCTCCATAGTAGAAAGAGTTGTATAGCTAGCGCCACGCCCTCTTACCAACACAAAGCAAAACAAAAATTAAACCCTATTCAATGCGAAATTAATTACCCCCGAAACACATACATAATTATCGACTGAGTCGTGCTCGTCGTACAATTGAAAACACATTCGGTATCATATCAGCGGCATTTCGTATACTTCGATCACCAATTCTTCTGGAGGCGGTAAAAACACGAAAAGTAACATTAGCCTATTGTGCTCTGCACGACTTTTTAATAGTACGGAGAGGATTTCGTAATTGTTGTTGTCTTTGGAAGCAAATCGTGGAAATATTTTCCAAAACGCCAAGCAAATTCAGCAAGACTTCGAGGAATATTTCATGAATGAGGGAGCGACACCGTGGCAGTGGGATCATATAAAATAGTGATCATATAACATAGATTTTGGGATTTGGGAAATAATATTACCCATTTACCCAACCACCGAAATGTTGAATGGGCTTTCCTAGTTAATTTCAGCGCATTTTAAGCCGCTGAACACAAATCAGAGATCCAAGTTTAAAAGCAAGCTTGAATTTTTTACGGAAAAGTCAAAGAAGTATGTTTCAGCAGTCCTGAGTCCGCAATTTTGGAGTTGAAAAAGTTAAGAAAATTATTTTAAAATTTCACAATGATTTAAAATGTCTTGAACTACATTTTTGAAAGTATAGTATACGTGATTACACCGTGCGACAACAAATTTTGCACAGGAAAAGATCTATATATTTGCGAAACTAGGGGCCACATGTAGTAAAAACTGTGTTTTTAGTTTTTCTCTCTGACCTCAGGATTTTTTTAAAAGGACTTTGAAATTTCAAGGACATGTTTATTTCAAACAATTATTTCAAAAATTGAGCGCATTGTAGAATAGCAATATGGGTATCAAATGAAAGAGAAAAATCCTTAGAATATTAGAAAATTTAATGTTTTGGTGCAAAGGGACGAAGAGGTATTGAAATAGTCCTTTTTAAACTTTATCCTTGAATATCTTTGCAAATTTCCAACAATTAAAACAAAAAACATCTTAAGGACTAATACAGGGTATGCCATTTAAAGTGGAAGCATCTGGTAACCCTCTAACTTTTGACAGAGCTGTCAGATCGACTAATGACATAGCGCGTTGGAAGCGTCATTCCAAGACAATTTATACCATGGAACAGTACACTCCAAAAGAACATGCTGAAATTGTTCAGCTTTACATTCAAAATAACTTCTCGATTGTGAAAACCAAACGGCGATTATGAGTGGCCACCGAGATCACCCGATTTGACGCCGCCAGACTTTTTTTTATGGGGCTACTTGAAGTCCAAGGTATACACCAACAAGCCAAGGACACTAGCTCAACTCAGAGCCAACATACGCCGCGAAATAAGAGCCATATCGGCCGATACACTGGCAAAAGTGATGGAAAATGCCGAAAAAAGGGCACATTTTGCGGCCAAAGCTAATGGTGGCCATTTACGCGATATCATTTTCAAAAACTAACTAGAAAATTTCTCCTTAGACCAAAATAAATGAATATCGAGATGAAAACAAAAAAAAACATTTTTTTTTCCTCTTTTTTTTCAAAAACAAGAATGGCCTTCCACTTTAAATGGCCTACCCTGTACGAGTAGTAGTAGTATGTAGTATGTACACTACTACATCCTAAAAATATTCTAAAAATAATTTCTTGAAATAATACATGTCCTTGAAATTTCAAAGTCCTTTTGACAAAAATCCTGACGTCAGAGAGAAAAACTAAAAACGCAGTTTTATTACATTTGGCCCCTTGTTTTGCAAGTATATTGATTTTTTTCGTGTATTTTTCAGGGACCGTACCGGTTATGGTTTTTATCAAAAAAGTCAGCTTTTAACTGTTACCTTTTAACTTTTATTTTTACCGACAAAAATAAAAGTTATTTTGTGCCTTTTAATATTTCAGGCAAAAATAACTGTTATTTTTTACTTTTGTTTTATCGGTCAAAAATAACAGTTAGTTTGTGACTTTTATTTTTTCGGTCAAATATATCAGGCAATTTGAATTTTTCAAAGGCCGTTTGACCGACTAAAAACCTATTGATACAATTTTTTTCGTCTCAACAGACCGCACATTCTGAGCTTTTATACTTGTGCAACAAAAAAAATGGTATCAATAGTTTTTTAGTCGGTCAAACGGCCTTTGAAAAAATTCAAATTGCCTGATATATTTGACCGAAAAAATAAAAGTCACAAAATAACTGTTATTTTTGACCGATAAAATAAAAGTAAAAAATAACAGTTATTTTTGCCTAAAATATTAAAAGGCACAAAATAACAGTTAATTTTAACTTTTATAGTAAAAGTCTAATATTTAAAAGGCGTTTAATATTCGTGAACCTAAGACCATTACGATCATAATGGTATATTTTAAAAAGTCCACCGACAATTTTTTCGTTATGCCTTTTTGATTTGAAAATTGTAAAATAACAGTTATTTTCGGTCCCTGGTATTTTTAAATTGTTCGATTTTTGTCGCACGGTGTTATAAGACACAAAGTGGGCAATTATACGGTGCGTACAATCTACGAATTTTTATTCGAGACGAATGCGCCCGCACTTAAAATTCGTCGACATTCTTACAGGTTCGTCATTATACCATATTACACAGTGCACGAATAAAATTCGTTCAATATAACGAAAAATTCGTGCTTTGCACGCAACGTGTAATTGTACCCTTAGGCTAAAAACATAGTGAAGCGGCGAGCAAAGCGTAGAGCGAGCAACGAGTCACACAAACATAGTAAGGCAGCGCTGCAAGAGTCATACCTATTATTCTGCTGTGAAAATGAATTTAATTTCAACTAAAAACTGTTCCTTAAAAATTTGGTACCTTTTAAAAAGAAACCAAATAAACAAAATAAACTCCAGGGTTCAAAAAAAATACAAAACGGCGGGTTCATATGAAGAATTCCATCATTTGTATGACCAACTATAACTAATACAAGTAAACAAATTTCAACAAAACCCCTATTGGCGCAGAAGAAAGACTTGCTGTTATGTTAAGGTAAGTTCAATTTTGTTTTATTCAAGTTATCACGGCGATTGATGCATATGTTTTCATCAATTCTTCAATTTATATATTATAACAAACAACAACAATCATCTTGTCACCTGCCGCCGAAATTGCAGATTGCAGCCAAATCAGTTCGGGTGAACACTCAATGGCTAGTAACGAAACGCCAAAAAGCCCTATTTCTTTGTAAGAAACTCAGAGAACTTCAGAAAGGCGCTGAAAAACGAAAACATGAAGGTGATATCGGAGTAGCTCTCTAAAGGCGTGAGGTGGCTACAATAAAAATTCTGCGAATGCAAGAACAAGAAAAAGAAAATGATGTCCCATGTGTTTTGCTTCATATAAGACTTTGGCCAATTGACAAGATGCTCAAAATGCAGGGCTTTGTCTACAATTTTGTTTATGTTAACATAAATCGTCAAGAGAGTCATCCGCACAAGCACCCGAAGTACCGTCTCCACAACTCTCAGCTTAACACATTGACTGCGACGTCACCCTTATTCGGGTGACAGTAGATTCTGATCGGGCCGCGTCACCCGTATTGGGGTGAGGCTTATTTGACTTCTTACATACTGCGGTACGCGTGGCTTGAAGGAGATTTTACTTTAAACGCGCGTGACAGTCAACGTGTTAAACTAAATTGTAGACAAGGCCTTGCATTTTAAGCCTTAAAAGCATCTTCTCAGCTGGTGAAAGTGTTTGTGGCAGCTATCTATACTGCTCCGATATCATCCTGCTTCCATTTTTACCGCCTCTCTGGCGTGAAGCGCTCAGAGAATTAGGGCTTTCTACCATTTCGTTTTTTATCATTGAGTTTTCACCCAAAATGGATGCAATCGGCCATTTTGGTGACTTCCTTCCATTTCCCACTACTCGGCCTTGTTACAAATTGGTAATTTAGGAACGAAATGCTTCCAAAGTAGGTCCAGTTAGATGACCACTTTCCAGCTGCCCCATTTCCAGATCGAGTAGTTGGGAATTTGCGCAGCTCCTTCCGGAAAGTATCTCGCAGGGACTTCCATTTATTTCGAACGACTTCTTCTGAAAAACAAAACGTTAAAAACAATTAAAAACGCCACAACTGTGTCATAACTTGTACGCGAAACGCGATTTGGGAAGTTCTTCAGCCGAAACACATGAAAGTGCCTACGGAAATCTCTTTCAAAAAAATTTCAGCTGATTATTAACAAAACAGAATTACCCAAATTGCCTCGGAAGCATCGACGGCAAACATGTGCGGATAAAATGCCCTGCTCATTCCGGCACAATGTTTTATAACTATAAACATTTTTATTCTGTGGTGTTGCAAGTTGTAGCAGATTTTGACTACAAATTCATAACAATTGATGTTGAATGATAGGGGTAGGTAGATGTGGCGGCCCTTACGAGAGCACACGTAGGCCAAAATAGGCCCATTATGATGCCACTGGATCGTTATCCCCTTCAACTTAGTAGGTCTCAAACCAACCTGAACAGTTAATGATGCGTATTAGGCCTTTGGTGTCGACATTTGATATATCGGCTAGGTTGGCGGTGTAGTAAAAACCTAAGTGTCTTTTGCGAGTCCTGCAAAGAGCAGGACAGGTGCAGAGGAAGTGTAGAATGGTTTCTTCCTCTTCTACGTCTCTGCAGCTACGGCAGAAATCGTTGGCTAGATGGCCCAGCCCTAGCCTTCTTGCGTGGCCACCGAGGATGCAGTGCCCAGTGATTACCCCAACAGCCCTGAGCGCGCCCCTTTTGAGGTTTAGCAGACTTCTGGTGCGCATCCAGTCCAACTTTGGGCAGATTTGTTGCGCTGTCTTGCCTGTCTCCGAGGCCGCCCAGGCGATGTTGGCGGCTTTAGTCACGGCCTCCTCTAGCATCAGCTTGCAAGTGCTTAGCGGGACACCCAAGCCAGCAAATTCTGCGGATAGCCCTTTGGTTGTGCCTAGTCTGGCCAGTTCGTCCGCCCTACAGTTCCCCGGGATGTCTCTGTGACCTGGGACCCATAATAGGTGTATGTTAAGCTGCTCAGCCATCTCGTCGAGAGATCTGCGGCAGCTGATCACTGTTTTTGATGTTAGGACATGAGACCCTAGGGCCCTGATAGCCGCTTGGCTGTCAGAGAGTATGCTAATGTTGAAGGATACACGAAGCAAAGTGATGGTGGAACCTTTCGTTCTTCTTCGCATTTTCATGCAATGGAAAGTGAAGACCTAAATATTCCAACCAATACGACCGACTCTGCTATCGAGTGCGGTTACCGTTCCATATGTTTTCATAGCAGATGAGGCATATCCACTATTGACACATTTATTAAAGCCCTACAGCAGAAATAACTTGGATGCTGATAAAGTGTGTTGTAACGATGAGGCACCCAGTCGCTGTGCTATGCATGAATGATCTTACGGGAATACTTTTAGGCATGCACTTTAGAGTACGGCCGGCTTACTATAATTTCGATATGGCAAGGATGGCTCGCGATGGTAATGGGATGTGCGAAAACGATCGAAAGATAGTCCAATTGAAATGTGCGAGAAAAATCGGATCGATAAGCAGACAAGTATAAAGGTAGCCGGGTGCAGCGCAGAGGGACAGTCTTATTTGGGCCAGTAAAGGTGAAACACGGAATAGTCCAATAAGTGCATAGTAGCAAAAATTATAGAACATAAAGAGTGTGCATCACGTACAAGCCAACATTTGAATGCGGGTGCTGATATCACCACCCGTCTTCATGATGGGGGGGTAGACAACAAGGGAAACCACTTGAAATTACAGCACAATGCTCTGAGCTCAAATCATACCAGCACGAATGCCGCGTCTGTGCTCACTCGTTCATTCGCGCACAATTGTGCGAAGAGGAGGAAGACGATGTGCTGTTGTTGTTGTTGCGCAGGCGAAAAGCTGCAATTGAAAAACGATTTCTACTTTCTGATTGGCTTTTGTTCTTCTTCTATAAGCCTGCACGGCATCTCATATTGCACCTGAACTCACTGCCGACTGTAGTGTGCGCAAAATCATAGAAAAGAAAATAAAATATGGCTGGCATGGCGACCATAGGATCGCTACAGGCTATTAAAAAATAAGTAATAAGTAATCAACAAAGACAATTAAATAAAAAGGGAATTGGAAAGAAAGGAAGACGTTTTTATTAGCCCGTAATAATTTTCCGTCCCGTTCTTTGGAACTTTTTGTACGGCCCACATATAATGCTTCCTCGCTATTTTGTTGCCACATGGCAACATGCTACTTTGTGGACGTCTGCATAGATATAGAATAGATTTTTTTGTTGGTCTTTACAATAGCTTCAAGTTTTAGGAAAAATACGAAATTAATAAACTGAGTATTAAAGTTTAAAGAAGAGAAGTATACACGTTTTTTTAATAGTATATCTTGACATAGTAGAGGAAGAAGAAGCAGAAAAAATTAGAGAGCCTTTTTGATTTGATATTTTCTTACAATTTAGATACATTTATTTTTTAAATTTGGCTGAAATAAATGAAACAATATTCAAATTTTCGTCATGCGTACAAAATTAAATGTTTAAGGGGGGTTTCTACCTTGTGCGGTAAAAAAAATCAATTTTTTTTTCATGCATTTTTGGATTAATACATGATTGTAGAATACGCTCCCAAAATTTGAAGTTAAAATCTTTCGAATTACGGAAGCAATTTATCGAAACAGGTAGCGGTGTCGAGCGCGCCGAGTACTGAAGCACAACTTTGAACGCGTTTTTCTCAAAACTAAATTTTTTGACCTTGCGGAAGTGATTTAGGCCACACGAGTTGAGCAATAGCTACGAAATTTTAAACAGTCATTTATCAAGGTCTTAGCTATGGCCCGAACTAGGATCTTCAAGAAATAATAATTTTTTTTCATTAAAAATAGAAATTTGTATTGAAAAAAGTAGGTAAAAATTGAGTTTTTTAGTCAAAATCGCATATATCCTTCATTTTTCATTTTTTTTTTTAATCCTAATTCCAGCCATAGACCAAAGGATACAGAATAAGAAAAAATTTAATTTTTGTGTTTCAAGTCATCTCAAACAGCGGCAGGACTTCCGCGAGTAAGGAAGTCCTGCCGCCATTGCTCGATGGCCCCCTCCCCCTCCTTTGCATATTTTATCTTGAAACTTTTTTTACTTGTACAATAAACATATACCTACATCTGAAAAAATGTTCCAGTGTTTATCTTAAAAACCTTCCCATCAAAAATTAAAAAAAAAACATGTTTTCTCGGCCGCACAAGGTAGAAACCTGCCTTAAGTAATTATTACAGCCACAACGATGTGGTTGCTCTTATAGAAAAACACTCTAAGATACAAGGTCCGAGTATAAAAATGAAAATTTTTTTATCGAATTTAGTTTATGGAAGAAGTTTAAGACGTGAAATTTAAAATTTTTACTTTCCCCCAGTAAAAACCTGTAGCGAAAGGGTTAAAAGAACTAAAATAAGAATATCTAATATGGTAAATTTTTCACATTATTCGCCATGGAACCATTCAGGTGTAGAATGTGTATACTATTTTTAAACGTAGGCATGCCGTAATAACATTTTTCTTATGACAAAATACTTATTATTTATTTCTTTATTTAGTGCTTTAGTAGTGCTTTCGCCCTATTGAAAGTCAATCAAGTCAGTCAGACCTAATAAATTATGTTTTTCCATACAATCGTTTAACCCTTGGTTAGTCCGATTTAAGAAAAAACAAAACAAAATTAAAACACGTATCTAATTATTTTTGATTTCAAGTGTTTTCACGAATTTTGACGTCAATATGCCCATCCGTTCATTTTTTTTTCGTAGTTTTCCCATATTCTACAAATTGTAAACAACCATGTGAAAATATAAACAAATAATTTTACATTGAACTCGCCACGTAAAAATTTTAAACATTTAAAGTTGGGATCAACCGCAAAATTTTTAAATCAATCAAAGCATTGGCCAGCAAAAGCCATACACCGCAAAGATTCGACTGATGGTGACATGACAGCAATTTATGCAGCAAAACCAATCGGCAACACAAAAAAACATACACACAATAAACGACAACAAAAACGTTAGCGAATCTCGAATCATCTTCGTTGAAACGACGATGACGATGCTTTGGTTCGTTGTTAGCTCTCCGCCTGCGCTTCGACGAACAAGATCAATAAACATGCATTCCAAAAATGATTGAGCGATCACTACGCCACAAGAACCACCAACTGAAGAACCGCTAACTGTTGAGCGCGAGCAAATTTCCCGCAACCTATGCCTATGCCTGCGTATTCTTTATATTATATATTCTTTGGTAGTAGCAAGTGTAAAGACAAGCAAAGTGTAAATTTGTGAATAAAGTGATTGTTGGTTTTTGATTGCGTTTTGCGTTGAGTAATTGAAGTGTGTTTTATTTTTCGAGGGCAATCCAGAGGGACGAATAAGCCTAGAAAACTTATTTTCGTAACAGTATTTTAACCCTTCAATTCCCATGTCCAAAATAGTGAAAACGAAAATTTTCTTTTTATATAAAATAGCTTAGATACGTTTGGATAAGACAACAAAATACATAACCAATTTTTAAACTACCCCCATTTTTATATTGAAAGAAACCATACAAACTCGCACTGCTTTAACTACGCGTGAAACAAATGAATAAATTTGACAAATGGCGTTTTGCTAGTGTTGCTAGGAAAATTAAATAAACAAGTACTACTAATTGACTTTGGTATACAAGTGTTAGAATTTAAAAATAAAAACCTGTGTGGTAGGAAAAAAATATTAAGCATCTGTCACCTACAGGTGACACTGGGAATTGAAGAGTTAATATGCGCCCTTTGCGAACAAGATGAACGGAAGAATGCGCCGTTGGAAAAATAAATGCCAATTTCAATTTTTGTGGAAGCCAATTGAAACATTACCAGAAACGGCACACAAAATCATAAAAGCAATATGCATTACGCATAACTCAATCATTGATGTGGAAGGATTTTATGCGTAATGTGAGCAACTCGCTTCACTTTGCTCTAATATGCCAAGGAATAAAGAGAATAATAGAGCTTCCAGTTCTGCAAATATTGTAAGGGAATCGAACAAAATGTTTTTGTGTGAGAACAAAATTTTGGACATTAAATTCCAATTCTACAAGGTCTTTATGACATTAAATTCTCTCTTGCTTCCACAAAAATCTAAAATTGGCATTTATTTTTCGAAGGGCACATTCTACTGTTTGTCTTGCTCGCGAAAGACGCATGTCAAAAGGCTTTTTAGTAGCATTTCTGCTGTAGGGCTTAATAAATGTTTCAATAGTCGAGATGCCTGGAGAGGAACAGTATTATTCACTTTCCATTGCATGAAAAAGTGAAGAAGAACAAAAGGTTCAACCTGGTAACAAATTTCGTTGCAATAGTCGGAATCTGCTACAGCTTTCAACACCACAGAATAAAAATGTTTATAATTATAAAACATGGTGTTTGCCGTCGGTGCTTTCGAAGCAATTTGGGGAGTTAAATTTTTGGTAATAATGATATATGCAGAATCAATTCTTTGTTTGTGACTTATTGTTGATGTTCGTATTAATTCATGTAGACTGTTCACAATAATAAATGTTGAATGTTCTATGAGTTCTTATATGTAATGTGTAATGTCGTATAACTGTTTTGATGTCACAATGTTTGTGTATTGTGAATAGTGTAAATAAGTGCCGAATGTTGGGTCTGACCACTGATCGCGTGGTGTTTACTCGCCTGTAGACGAAGGATGTAAATTAGAACATAATGCAAAAAATACCAATATGTTTGATTGCTACTTACGTGTTGTTTGCATTTCCGCTGCAACTTCATCCAATAGCTTGTCCAGGACGTGGCAGTTGTGGTGCTTGAGATCCTTCTGATCCCATAAGTCCTTTTTTGTAAAAACAACGCTTATTAATTCTTCCACATTAATTTTTTACACGCACAAAAATGTTTCTTAACAGGCGCTTTGCCTGCCGCTCCACTATGTTTATAGTCTTAGGATGCTGGATGAAAGCGCCAAAATCAAATTTATGTGGGATGACTGTGTCCTTTACATCCATAATGTCGACTTGGTCAGCGAAATTGTGGAAAAAATGCAAATAAGCTGAAGGATTATAAAACTGAGTTTGTGCATGCTGTTGAGAGAAATGAAGCTGAAATTATGAGTTTGATGCAGCGGTTGAAGCTCGGTATTTGATTGGCTATAACACGAGATCAGGTGGACATTTTTGTGAAGCAAGCCGAATCGGGTCATAAAGAACACGAGAAAATACGAGAGATGTCCAAAGAGATAGAACAACACGTAGAAATAATAAGGAAAGAAAGCGAAGGAGTAACGGGTGGAGTGAAAACTGTAATCAATAATAGTGGGACAATTAGTAGTACCAATCCATCATTGGCGGAGGTGGTGCGAAGTGAAAAAAGGGTACAAGTGAAAAGAGTATTAGCAGAAATAAAAAATTAATTAAAGTAAACCCAAGAATAAGCGAGCAGGTGCGAGAACTAGAGTGGAACTGGCAGCAAGAGTAGACCCCATGACCTTGGAATTCTCTCAAGTTAAAGCTTGTAGTAGCGGCGTTGTGGTAATAGAAAGCAACACGGAAATGGATCGAGAAAAAAATCAAAGGACGTGTTAGTTTTAACAGAAAAAATGGGAGCGGAGTATGAAATCAAAATCCCGACAATCATTCAACATTTTAAAAAACTTGTAGTTGGCATACAGCCGAGATTGGATAAGAAAGATCTAGTCAGTGCGATCAAAAGGCAAGGCAAAGCATTAGAATGTGTGATATGGCTGTGATGAAAATATACGAAGTGAAACCAGGGACCGCATATTACTTCAAGGCCTTAATTGAAACGGATGCAGAATCGTTTCCTATTGGCTATAACCATAAAGTGTAAAATTGTAAGAACAAGGAAACATGTCCGAAATGCTTGTGAGAACAAAAAACTAGTGATTGCAGCAAAGAGGCGATAAATAAATATATTAATTGTATTCGCGCAAATAACATTCGGAGCTTTGGTGTCGACGGAAATCATTCTTCAACGAGTAGAGAATACACTGTGTATCTTAATCAGCTAGAGGCGAGGAAACGGAAGATAGGATACCGATTATAGAAATGTGGGACTACGCGTTGTTAAACACGGGTATTTCTTGGTCAGGCCTTGCTGTACGATTGCAGATATATATTTATTTATTATTACACTCTACTGTAGTTGTCATTTTAAACGCAATTCTGCTGACTCTTACTGTCTTTCTCTTTTACGTTTTCGATCTGCTGCCTACTCTCTCCGTCTTTCTCTTTTTTCCTTTTCAACCTATTTGCACACTTCGCCTTCTTTAAAATTTTAGAGCTGTCTACACTTCCGAAACTGCTTGCTTTTAGTTCAACCACCAGCTGTGCAACTTATGTTTATTATTATTATGCTTAATATTAACAGGTTCGACATTGGCGCAAGCGATATGGCATTTCTAAAAGCAATAATTTGTTATTGCATAAGTTTTTGTCAATCTGTCTGTAGTAAAAAATACATACCTATATGTTTACCTATATGTTTATGGGAAGGAAGGGAGCGGACATACAAGGTAAAGTCTCTGATTGCGTTCAACCTGGCGAACGCCAGAACGATCCTTGTCCCTGTCCAATCCAAGCTGATGCACAGCCCCCGCGCGGCCCTTCTGGATAGCTATTTGGCATCCGCTGAATAGTGAACTAATGTGTGCAGCGAGTCCTATCCCCAGGACTTAAAATTTGGGTTGTGCGCAGGGTTTGGTGCCCGCCACGGAAAACCAAATACCAATGAAAGCCAAAAAGCAAGCCTCGGAAGGAACCCACAATGTTGACGACCACAGCAAACGATTCAAGGACCATGATTTGAGGATATGCACCTGGAATGTCCGGACCCTCTATAGGGAAGGTGCCTCTATCCAACTGGCGGAAGCCCTCACGAAATGTAAGGCTGACATCACCGCCATCCAGGAAATGCGATGGACAGGACAAGGTTGCTCCAAGCGAGCAGACTGCGATATCTACTACAGCTGCCATGCGGAGAAGCGCGAATTTGGCTGCGGATTTGTGGTCAGCAAGAGACTTCGCCACCACGTCTCTCGGTTCACTCCGGTGAACGAACGGCTGGCTTCGATCCGCATCAAAGCTAAATACTTTAGCATCAGCCTGATTTGCGCGCACGCCCCGACGGAAGAGAAGGACGATGCGACCAAGGATGCCTTCTATGCGAAGCTCGAGGACGTCTACGACAGGTGCCCGGCCCATGACGTCAAAATTGTCCTCGGGGACTTCAACGCAAAGGTCGGGCGAGAAGGCATCTTTGGCCCCACAGTCGGGCAGTTCAGCCTCCATGGGACCACTTCGAACAACGGTCTGAGGCTGATAGATTTCGCCGCGGCACGAAACATGGTAGTTAGTAGCACCAGATTCCAGCACCTCGATATCCACAAGGCCACCTGGTTATCCCCCGATCAATCCACCCGCAACCAGATTGATCACATTGTGATTGATGGAAGGCATGCTTCTAGCATTCTAGATGTGCGCACGTTCCGAGGACCCAACATCGACTCGGACCACTACCTTGTTGCAGCCAAGGTACGCATGCGTCTTTGCGCAGCGAAGACCGCACAACCTAGTTTGCGAAGAAAGCTGGACATCAGTAAGCTGCGATCACAAGGGGTAGCCGAAGCCTACTCCGCTCAACTCTCCAACCAGCTCGGTCGCTCCCCCTCTCCACCTGATGACATCGGCGGATTATGGGCTCACTTATCCCACTCTATGCGCGCCGCCGCAGAAAATGTCCTTGGTTTTCGACGCCCACCACCAAAAAACCAATGGTACGATGAAGAGTGTCGCGCAGCCACTGCAGTGAAGAATGCTGCCTACAAGACCCTGCAGCCTGCCGCCACGCGAGCCATGACAGAAAAATACCGGGAGGAGAGGAAGAAAGAGAGGTGCCTTTTTAGACGCAAGAAACGGGAGCAAGAAAGGCGCGAGCGTGAGGAAATCGAGGAGTGCAGGAGCAGGAATGACGCCCGAAAATTCTTCCAAAAAGTTAAGCGTCTCACGGAAGGATTT
This sequence comes from Melieria omissa, assembly GCA_963971225.1. Taxonomy (NCBI): domain Eukaryota; kingdom Metazoa; phylum Arthropoda; class Insecta; order Diptera; family Ulidiidae; genus Melieria; species Melieria omissa. Next base: position 46,910,929 of record OZ020269.1, on the reverse strand, counting down.
AAGCCTGGGGCATCTTCTTGCAGAGACGAAAACGGGGATCTGGTTACGGATGCGCAGGGTGTGCTGAGGTTGTGGAAGGAGCACTTCACCAAGCTGCTCGCAGGCGACGAAGGGAACAATACCGCCAGTGGTGAAGATGTCAAGATGGCACCAATCGACGACGACGGTGTGGATGTGCCACCGCCCAGCCATGACGAGGTCCGGGTTGCTATCCAGCGACTCAAGAACAATAAAGCTGCAGGGCCGGATGGGCTACCAGCTGAATTGTTCAAGGCCGGCGGCGGTGAGCTGATTGGGTGCATGCATCAGCTCATTTGCAAAATATGGCTGGAGGAACGAATGCCCAACGATTGGAACCTCAGTGCCCTTTGTCCTGTGCTGAAGAAAGGCGACCCAACAATATGCGCCAACTACAGGGGTATCAGCCTACTTCCCATTGCATACAAGGTCCTGACGAGCGTATTATGTGAAAGATTAAAGCCACTCGCCAAGGCGCTGATTGGACCTTATCAGTGCGGCTTTAGACCTGGTAAGTCCACCATCGACCAGATATTCACTCTACGCCAAATCCTGGAGAAGACCCATGAGAACCAAATCGATACACACCATCTCTTCATCGATTACAAGGCAGCATTCGATAGCCCGATAAGGGATCGCCTATATGCCGCATTGTCTGAACTTGGTATCCCTGCAAAGCTCGTTAGACTTTGCAGAGCGACGTTGAGCAATACGCGCAGCTCCGTCAAGGTTGGAAGTGACCTCTCCGACCCATTTGATACCGTTCAAGGATTCAGACAGGGCGACTCTTTCTCCTGCGACCTCTTCAACTTCACCATGGAGAGTGTTCTGCGCAAGGCCGGCGTACATTGTAATGGCACAATCATCAACAAAGTGTCCAGCTCCTTGCCTACGCTGATGACATTGATGTCATCGGGCTTAACAAGCGAGATGTCATCGCTGTATTTGCGGCTATCGAAAAAGAATCGGCCAAAATGGGCCTGGTGGTAAATAGGGCAAGACGAAGTATATGCTGTCTACCCGCAGGGACTCGCAGCGGCTAGGGTCTCACGTCGAGGCCGACAGGTATACCTTTGAAGATGTCAAGGAATTCGTCTACCTTGGCACCGCCATCAACAGCAGCAATGATGTCAGTCTGGAGATAAAGCGAAGGATAACTCTTGCCAACAGGTGCTACTACGGTCTCGGTAGGCAATTGAGAAGTAGAGACCTCTCTCGACCGACAAAACTTTCACTCTATAGGACGCTTATCTTGCCCGTGCTCCTCTATGGCGCTGAAGTATGGACAATGACACGAAACGACATAGCGGCCCTTGGAGTGTTCGAGAGGAAGGTGCTTCGCAAAATCTTCGGCCCTGTTCGGGTTGGTGACGACTATCGTATACGAACCAATAACGAGCTGTATGAGCTGTATAAGGACATGGACGTAGCGCAGCGAATTAACATCCAGCGGCTACGCTGGCTCGGTCATGTCTGCCGCATGGACGACGAAGCTCCGGCGAAAAAGGTATTCGATGCGATGGTTGGAGGTCGACGGCGAAGAGGGAGGCCGTGTCTCCGGTGGAAGGACCAAGTGGAAGAGGCCCTGGTATCTCTTGGTGTGACCAACTGGAGAAGGCGCGCGCGAAGCAGAGGCGCCTGGAGAGAAGTTTTGCGGCAGGCCGTAACCCGATAACGGGTTGTTATGGCCAGTTAAGTAAGTTAAGTAAGTATATGTTTACTAACAAATATATACGAAGCTTAGCTTTCTGGCTTTCCGGACATACAAGGTAAAGTCTCTGATTGCGTTCAACCTGGCGAACGCCAGAACGATCCTTGTCCCTGTCCAATCCAAGCTGATACACAGCCTCCGCGCGGGCGTTCTGGATAGCTATTTGGCACCCGGTGAATAGTGAACTAATGTGTGCAGCGAGCCCAACCCCCAGAACTTGAAATTTGGGTTGTGCGCAGGGTTTGGTGCCCGCCACGGAAAATCATCTACCAATGAAAGCCAAAAAGCAAGCCTCGGAAGAAACCCACAATGCTGACGACCACAGCAAACGATTCAAAGACCACGATTTGAGGATATGCACCTGGAATGTCCGGACCCTCTATAGGGAAGGTGCCTCTATCCAACTGGCGGAAGCCCTCACGAAATGTAAGGCTGACATCACCGCCATCCAGGAAATGCCATGGACAGGACAAGGTTGCTCCAAGCGAGCAGATTGCGACATCTACTACAGCTGCCATGCGGAGAAGCGCGAATTTGGCTGCGGATTTGTGGTCAGCAAGAGACTTCGCCACCACGTCTTTCGGTTCACTCCGGTGAACGAACGGCTGGCTTCGATCCGCATCAAAGCTAAATACTTTAGAATCAGCCCAATTTGCGCGCACGCCCCGACGGAAGAGAAGGACGATGCGACCAAGGATGCCTTCTATGCGAAGCTCGAGGACGTCTACGACGGGTGCCGGGTCCATGACGTCAAAATTGTCCCCGGGGACTTCAATGCTAAGTTCGGGCGAGAAGGGGTTATTTGGCCTCACAGGCGGGCAGTTCAGCCTCCATTGGACGACTTCTAACAACGGTCTGAGGCTGATCGATTTCGCGGCACGAAACATGGTAGTTAGTAGCACCAGATTCCAGCACCTCGGTATCAACAAGGACACCTTGTTATCCCCCGTTAAATCCACCCGCAACCATATCACATTATGATTGATGGAAGGCATACTTCTAGCATTCTAGATGTGCACATGTTCCGAGGACCCAACATCGACTCGGACCACTACTTGATGCAGCCAAGGTACGCATGCGTCTTTGCGCAGCGAAGACCGCGTAACCTAGTTTGCAAAGAAATTTAGACATCAGTAAGCTGCGATCACAAGGGGTAGCCGAAGCCTACTCCGCTCAACTCTCCAACCAGCTCGGTCGCTCCCCCTCTCCACCTGATGACATCGGCGGATTATGGGCTCACTTATCCCACTCTATGTGCGCCGCCGCAGAAAATGTCCTTGGTTTTCGACGCCCACCACCAAAAAACCAATGGTACGGTGAAGAGTGTCGCGCAGCCACTGCAGTGAAGAATGCTGCATACAAGAAGACCCTGCAGTCGGCCGCCACGCGAGCCATGACAGAAAAATATCGGGAGGAGAGGAAGAAAGAGAGGTGCCTTTTTAGACGCAAGAAACGGGAGCAAGAAAGGCGCGAGCGTGAGGAAATCGAGGAGTGCAGGAGCAGGAATGACGCCCGAAAATTCTTCCAAAAAGTTAAGCGTCTCACGGAAGGATTTAAGCCTGGGGCATCTTCTTGCAGAGACGAAAACGGGGATCTGGTTACGGATGCGCAGGGTGTGCTGAGGTTGTGGAAGGAGCACTTCACCAAGCTGCTCGCAGGCGGCGAAGGGAACAATACCGCCAGTGGTGAAGATGTCAAGATGGCACCAATCGACGACGGTGTGGATGTGCCACCGCCCAGCCATGACGAGGTCCGGGTTGCTATCCAGAGACTCAAGAACAATAAAGCTGCAGGGCCGGATGGGCTACCAGCTGAATTGTTCAAGGCCGGCGGCGGTGAGCTGATTGGGTGCATGCATCAGCTCATTTGCAAAATATGGCTGGAGGAACGAATGCCCAACGATTGGAACCTCAGTGCCCTTTGTCCTGTGCTGAAGAAAGGCGACCCCACCAATATGCGCCAACTACAGGGGTATAAGCCTACTTCCCATTGCATACAAGGTCCTGACGAGCGTACTATGTGAAAGATTAAAGCCACTCGCCAAGGCGCTGATTGGACCTTATCAGTGCGGCTTTAGACCTGGTAAGTCCACCATCGACCAGATATTCACTTTACGCCAAATCCTGGAGAAGACCCATGAGAATCAAATCGATACACACCATCTCTTCATCGATTACAAGGCAGCATTCGATAGCCCTATAAAGGATCGCCTATATGCCGCATTGTCTGAACTTGGTATCCCTGCAAAGCTCCTGAGACTTTGCAGAGCGACGTTGAGCAATACGCGCAGGTCCGTCAAGGTTGGAAGTGATCTCTCCGACCCATTTGATACCGTTCAAGGATTCAGACAGGGCGACTCTTTCTCCTGCGACCTCTTCAACTTCACCATGGAGAGTGTTCTGCGCAAGGCCGGCGTACATTGTAATGGCACAATCATCAACAAAGTGTCCAGCTCCTTGCCTACGCTGATGACATTGATGTCATCGGGCTTAACAAGCGAGATGTCATCGCTGTATTTGCGGCTATCGAAAAAGAATCGGCCAAAATGGGCCTGGTGGTAAATAGGGCAAGACGAAGTATATGCTGTCTACCCGCAGGGACTCGCAGCGGCTAGGGTCTCACGTCGAGGCCGACAGGTATACCTTTGAAGATGTCAAGGAATTCGTCTACCTTGGCACCGCCATTAACAGCAGCAATGATGTCAGTCTGGAGATAAAGCGAAGGATTACTCTTGTCAACAGGTGCTGCTACGGTGTCGGTAGGCAATTGAGAAGTACAGACCACTCTCGACCGACAAAACTTGCACTCTATAAGACGCTTATCTTGCCCGTGCTCCTCTATGGCGCTGAAGCATGGACAATGACACGAAACGACATAGCGGCCCTTGGAGTGTTCGAGAGGAAGGTACTTTGCAAAATCTTCGGCCCTGTTCGTGTTGGTGACGACTATCGTATACGAACCAATAACGAGCTGTATGAGCTGTATAAGGACATGGACGTAGCGCAGCGAATTAACATCCAACGGCTACGCTGGCTCGGTCATGTCTGCCGCATGGAAGACGAAGCTCCGGCGAAAAAGGTGTTCGATGTGATGGTTGGAGGTCGACGACGAAGAGGGAGGCCGTGTCTCCGGTGGAGGGACCAAGTGGAAGAGGCCCTGGTATCTCTTGTGGTAACTGCAACCTAACCTAACCTTAAGCATCTACTACAAACATTTTTCGTAACATTTCAAACATTTCTCTCACTCTTTATTCTAGAAATAAATAGGGTAATGTTACCGGCTGTGGGCCATCACCGGTTGTGGGCCACCCCTTGTATTTTTTGACGTTTATAAAATATGACAGATTTGAGTATGAGGTTATGTGTACATTGACAATTGACAGTATTACTGCAAAGACTGAAGTGAAAGGACGCATCTGACCCGCAACTACAGGAAAACAAAAGAAATTTACGAAGAAAGTTTCAATAAAGTAATTTTTGAAGGTTTTACGAATGTGATAAAGCGAAGTGAAATATTGCAAAGAGGTGAGTGTTATGCATTTTTATGCAGTATTTGCGTTAAATTTTCCGATTTTATATCGAGTTTGCTCAAAATTTTTCGCCACGAGAATTTTGCCAGTCACTTAAGGGATGGCTGCCGTTACCGGTTGTGGGTCACCTTTTGTAATCGGTTGTGGGACACCATGTTTTTTGCATTAAAATTATTGCAAATCGTGTTTAACTGTTTCGCATGTAGGGTAAACAATGTTCGATCACGCTTGATATTTCAGTCTTCTAGTATGCGGTTCTGATGGGCAAATGTAGCATGACTCAACCGAATCACTGGGTACACATACTTCAACTTGGATTTATTGATTCCGGGTTAATTCCGGTACGTACCACAAATTAGGTACAAAGTTTATTAAAAATATTGGATGAGTGCGACAGTTCGTGCCCGATTTGAAGTCAAAACTCAAATTGAAATTTTTCAAAACAAAATCTTTATTAATCAATTATGTATTCGCCATCATGTTCGGCAATCCACTCCCAACGATCAACCAACTTACGGATGCCGGATTAATAAAAATCACGCGTTTTTTTTTTGTTAAAAAAGAGGACAAGGTGGTTTTTAACATCGTCCACGGTTTAAATCTTTTTCCATTCAAATTGTTCTGCAATGATCGGACTAAGTGGTAATCAGAAGGCGCGATGTCTGGTGAATATGGAGGGCGACATGATTTCCCAGTTCATCTGCTTCAGTTTGGACAGAGTCGGTTTTGCAACATGTGGTCTGGCGTTGTCGTGGTGGAGGAGAACTCCTTTACGATTGGCCACAATCGGACGTTTTTCTTCAATTGCTTTCTTTAATTGGGCCAATTACTGACAATACTTATTCGCCGTAATCGTTTCGCCAACGGGCAAGAGCTCAAAATTTATCACTCCTCGGATATCCCACCAAACACACAGCAACCCACCTTTGGAGACCGATTCCGCCTTCTCGTGTGCCTATTTCCATGTTCGTTTTCGTTGGACATTGTTGTACAGAATCCATTTCTCGTCACCTGTCACAAACCGATCCAGAAAAGGCTCATTTTTGACACGTCAAAGCAAAGAAATGGCTGTTGTTACACGGTCCACTTTATTTTTTCACTCAACTGATGCGGCACCCAAGTATCGAGCTTCAAAGTGTACCCAACCATTTTTAAATGATGAAATGTAGTTGATTTGTTGACGTTCAGTTCTTGGGCAACCTCTTCCGCTTTCGTTACGGCGCCAACAGTTTTTCCCTTCCGAAACTCGTATAACATAATATGACGGTAATGTTCGTTTTCGTTATCCATTTTCAAAGCGCTTTTCCAACAAGCAAACTTAAAGAAATCAAAATGATTTGGCGCTTAATTCAAAGTTTGTCAATACGTCAATACGGGACAGACCACTGTTTGACATCTCTGCTCTGACTGCATCTGCCAGCGCAAGACCCACCACAAACCAGATGAGCACGGTCTTAGCTCTTCCCACTGGCCCCGGGAGCATACCTTCCGGACCGGTGGTGGGAGCAAAACCTATAGGCCCTGTCCCTAGTACCGGTGTCGATGCGGTCGTGCGGGGAATACTCCCGTCAACTTCCGCTGCGGCTCCGGTGGTAGAGCGGGCTGGTGACGTAGTGGCCCCTAGTACCAGTACTGCTGCGGTCGCGCGGGAAACACCCCCGTCGACTTCACCGGCAGTAGAGCGGGCTGCAAATTTGGAAAGAAGGCCTAAAAGGCAAAACTTAGAATTACCCCCTTTACGGCAACCAGGTGGCCTGGAAGACCCCCTAAGCGGTGCGAGGGTAAAGTGGTACCTCCGCGACCTCAGGCAAGGCCTGAGCAAGGAGGAGGCGAGTAGAGCGTTAGAGCATGGCGGGATACCCGAGGCCACGGCCACAGCAGCTCAACCGACTCTGCCCCCCCAACGTCATGAGCTTAAAAAATCCAGGAAGGGTGGGCCACTCCACTAGTGTCCAGTGGCATCCACTTCCGGCCGGGACACCTGCTTCTAGACTGCAGTAACCAAGCTGGCTGACTGGCTTCAGCAGGCAGTCCCGAAGCTGGAGGATTGGAAGAAGGTAGGGCTTCGTGTGAGCCTCGGCGATGATATCCCCAAGACACACCACGTCACCTTATTCCTTCCCAGGAGCGCTGGACAAGAACCCAGCAAGCTTTTTGCGCTGCAACAAACGCAAAATGCTGGGATCTACACGAATCTTTGGAAGGTGGTTACTTCCAAGGAGGAGGGCAACGGTGTATGGGAGCATCCCAGTCCGTGCCCCAAGATCTGGAGGCCTGAATAGTGCGGCTGGCCCCCCCAGACAATCAGCTGAAACCGGGAATACATCGGAGGAAGCAGAATCCTTAGGCGAAGCGCCGAACCCGGGAAAACACCGGAACGCGGAGAGGTAGCCGGAGCAGAAGTAGCGGCAGAAGTGCAAGTCTCCCACGATTCCCTTGAGAAGCTAAATCCTTGAAACGCTGGGGCTTCGAGGTAGTACGAACGAGGAAAAGGAGCAGCTGTCGGACGAAATTTCGCTAACGACGCTGCTGGAGATGGACGTTGATGCCTCTCGTAAGCTCTAACCCTCGGGACAGGAAGGTTGTTCAAATCAACCTTTATCACGCGAAGGCGGCATCGGCCGTCCTAGGGCATAAGTTCACCCGAGACCACATCGGGGCGGCGCTAGTTCAGGAGCCTTGGTTCCATAACGGAAGAGTCTGCGGACTGAACTCGCAACATACCAGGGTAATTTATGATACAAGGCATGAGATACTTCGTGCCTACATCATAATTGAGAAAAATACTAACTATTTTTGTATTTCAGAGTACATGTCCAGGGATCTAGTAGCAGTGGCGTTGACGATTCAGACCGAGGGTCGTGACCTCGAGATCGTCCTGGCGTCAGCGTACGTTCCGGGCGAGGACAGGACGGTGCTCCCCCGCCCCAACAAAGTGAAGGGCCTCGTGAAGCACTGCAGGGCAAATGACCTGCCGCTCCTCATAGGAGGCGACATGAACGCCCACCACACCATCTGGGGCAGCACCGCCGACAATACCAGGGGTGAGTACTTGCTTGAATATATATTAGCCACTAGCCTAGTCGTATTTAACACGGGATCTTCCCCGACATTCGTCACTAGGCTTAGGCAGGAGGTCCTTGATCTTACCATAGGTAATAGTAGAATCAGTGACTATGTGTCTGATAGGAGAGTGTCTACTGAACCCTCCTTATCAAACCATAGGATCATTGAATTCAAGTTAGCAGGTGACATTATGGAGATACCTCCAACCAAGAACCCCCGGAAAACCGACAGGGAAAAATCCGTAACAAAGGAGTAATGAATGCATACCATTCAAGCTGCCCGGACAGTAGAGAGTCCAGGAAAAAATCCGCGAAGAAATTTCCTCCACTCCTCAAGCAGCGAGGCTTCATAAAGCGCTTGCGAAGAGGGGAACGGAGAACAAGATGGCACTCAAACTCTCGGACGGTAGCTATACGCGACATGATGAGCAACGGGCTCTAGCTCTTCTAGGTGCCGATTTTCCCGGCGCAACCATACAGAACGCGCCGGCCAAGTGCACAATATACCATCCGAACAGAAAGGACTGGGAGATGGCAGATGAAGGCATCTCCCAGGCAAAGGTTGATTGGGACCTGAACACCTTTCGACCCTTCAAATCGCCAGGCTTAGACGGGATCCTCCCTGTTTTCTTGCAAAACGGCAGGGGCGTCCTGCTAAGGCAGTTAACTGGTATTATGAGGAGCTGTCTAGCAACAGGATACATCCCCGTTAGCTGGAGAAGTGCCCTGGTAGTTTTGATACCGAAGATTGGAAGAAAGGACTATACAGAGCCGAAGTAGTTCAGACCAATCAGTTTAACATCCTTCGTCATGAAGACCATGGAGAAGGTGTTAGATCGGTACATTAGAACCGTGACACTCAAGAGACAACCTCTGCATGCCAAACAGCATGCGTATAGGGCAGGCATATCGACAGAGACTTCCCCATTCCAGCTCACGAGTTTAATGCAGGATGCTCTTAAAAACAAAGAGATAGTGCTGTGCGCCGTCCTGGATATCGAAGAAGCCTTCGATAATACCCCTCATGAGGCGATAGAGAGGGCGCTCAGCAGAAGAGGGGTAGAAACCACCCACAGCTGCTGGACAAGAGCCATGCTCTCTACCAGATCGGCAGTAACAAAAGTGGGCAAGACCACTAGGAGCGTGCTCACTAGCAAAGGTTGCACACAAGGCGGGGTACTGTCACTGCTACTGTGGAGCCTTGACGTAGATGAGCTCGTTGAACTTCTGTCAAACAATGGCATAAATTGTCAAGGCTATGCTGATGACATAGTCATTATTGCCAGAAGATTTGGGGACACTCTCTGTGAAATAATACCGAGGGGATTAAAACTAACGCACGAATGGTGCGTCCGGGTAGGTCTAAATATAAACCCTAGCAGAACCGCCATAGTACCATTTACGTGGAAAAAAAACTGCCTTCTGATGAACTGCTTTCTCGGTAAGAGTATAGCATACAAAGCAGAGGTGAAGTACCTAGGCGTGACACTAGACTCAAAGTTACTCTGGAACAAATACGCTGAGGCAGTTATTAGTAAAGCAACGAAAGCAATCATGGTGTGCAGATCCCTAGCAGGCAGGAATTGGGGATGTAGACCAAGCATACTGAAATGGATGTACACCATGATAGTGAGACCAACACTCACGTATGCAGCAGTAACCTGGGCCCCAAGAGCCAAGCTTTTGACTGTGAGGAAACGGCTCGAAAAGGTCCAACGACTTGCGTGCACGTGTATTACAGGTGTTATGAGGACCTGTCCCACGGTGGCACTGGAGGTGATAATATATCACCATTGCACATAGGAATTGAAATGGTCGCCAAACGCACTGTCCTTGGGGCTGGCCAGAACCAGTAAAGGGGGGATCACATTCTAAGTCGCAGAGACTTAGACGTGTTGTCTGTTAGTAACCCCTACGTATTGTATCTAATGGATACAATAACGAGAACATATAACTACGAGAAAAACTTCGTAGTATATATGAGTAACAAAGTGGACTGGAACTGGGAAGCACACCAGTCCCATTTCAAACCACACACTATTACGTGGTTCACAGACGGCTCGAAAACGCATGAGGGAACCGGGGCGGGGGTATTTGGAACTCGCTTCAAGCACTATGAGCCCATGGGGAATACACCCAGCATATTTCATTAGGCTCTGTGTGCAGACCAACCTCGAGCGTTTGTACAGGAGGCAAGACATAGTCATCTGTTCGGACAGTCAAGCAGCCATCAAAGCCCTAATCTCGTATGAGATTATATCAGGGTTGGTGCTGGAATGCATAGAAGCATTGAATAAACTGGGCACAGATAACCAGGTTAAAATCCTCTGGGTCCCAGGACATAGAGGATTAGAGGGAAATGAGGAGGCTGACAGCCTTGCTAGAACTGGGGCAGCTACGATCTCCCTTGCACCAGAACCTTTCATCGGGCTGGGCAAAAGCACTCTAGCAGAGTCACTAAGACTTGAGGAAAGAACCAGGAACTCAGAACACTGGTCAAATGCCACAGGTCTTAGGCAATCGAAAATTTTGATCAGAGGTTATAACTCCAGATGGAGTGAAGAATGCCTCAGACTGGGGAAAACCCAGCTTAGACTGGTCACCGGGCTGTTAACCGGGCACAACCGGACACATGCACACAATTGGGTTAGAACAGGCAAGCGTCTGCAGACTCTGCGAAACGGGGGAGGAGACTCCTGACCACGTCATACTGCACTGCGATGCGGTATGCCGCAGTACGAGACAGCACCTGGGCCAGTACTGGCTTGCAGAAGACAACGTCAAACACCTTCTCCCACGTGAGTTACTAAGCTTCATTAGGTCGTTGGGATTGGGGGACGTTCTCTAAAGTTGTAGGGGGCACAATAGATCAACTTTAGTCCCAGTCCACATTTCCCCTTTCAATCTATGTTCCGAGTTGTTTTGACCGGCACGAATTAACCGCAAACAATACAATTATTTATTTGGTTTAGGAAACTTCATAGTAAAACTTCCGCGTTTGTAAGTCGAGTGCTTTCCTTTTTTTATCGTTTCTACTTTTTTCAAATCAAATAATGACAACGGCATATTAACTAAACAAACTACTGCTACTGAAGTTCCTATCAGAAATGCTAATTTTTTGCACAAAAATTTAATGCATTTTTTGTACTTAGATGGTTTTACCTTAACCCAATAGGAGTAAGGGTAAAAAAAAATTTGTTTAAGTATGTTACAACAGACTAAGACCTAAACACTAGTGCGACGAGTTTCCTCTTTCATTTGATACCCATATCTTTATACTATCTATATATATATAAAAATGAATCTTGGTCCGTTCGGATGCTTAAAACTTGAAAACGACTAAACCGAATTTTATACTTCCTTTGGCGGATGTGTTGAAGGTTTAGGAAAAAGGATAAGACGGCAAAACGGGGCGCGGCACCACCGGCATCATACATTTTTTGACAATTTGGAACCATACGTCACTCATAGATTATATTTGGTATGGTATTTGGTATGGTATGGTATTTAATCATGTCCTTCGATAGAGGGAATACGGCGAGCATTGAACGTGGGGGCACCGCCCATACAACTCGAACTTTTTATATGGAATAGCTTCGGAATTGTAAGTCGCACAGCATTGAAATTTGGTATGAACCTATCATTTAGACATACCTTTCGGCAGAAGGAAACGGATGGGTATGTATCAAGGGGGCGTGGCACGGCCCATACAACTCAATTCTTTTTTAGGGAATAGCTTCGCAATTGTAAGTTGCACAGTATAGAATTTTAGTGTGACATCCTCCCATAGAAGTGTCATTATACTGTTAAAATTTAATATGCGTTGGACAAGGGCGTGGCACATCTTTTATGACGTTTTACATTTCAGCAGTACTCTAAGTGCAAATCAATGAAACGTAATACGAACTTTCCACTTAGTAGCACAATTCGACTAAAAGAAAGTTGTGAGCATTGAACAAGGAGGCGTGGTACCGCCTCCATTTTTATATACATAGATTGTTTGTCCTGACTGAATGATTGATTTATTTTCGACCAGCCCAAGCCGCTGAAGCTACAAACATGAAATTTGAACTGTAGCTACCTCTTGAAGAATGAATTCCGCTAAGACGGGATTTTTAGAAATTCGAGGTCTAAAGGGGCAAAACATGTGATAAGGTGTTGTATGAAGAAACGATATTTAATGGATATTCTCATTTCGAACTTCCTGAAAATACTCTAACAGCCCTATTCTGGCAATCGTAACAACATTCACCTCGGTAACAATTGAATACTTCGTAAAAATTGTCACTTATTCTGGTATTCTGGAGCAAATTCAAAAGCTCAAAAGGCGTCAATTGTTACGAAATTTGTTATCTCCGTAGGAGCGGGTGACAAGCACACAAAGCTTATAAAATTCAAATTTCGTGTTGAACTTCGCCTTGACAAACTCCAAAAAATGCTTCAGCTGCTCCTGCGTCGTGCGCTTAAATTTAGGAACTTTAGAAACTCCAAAAAAAATATTTCGCCAGAGTTTCTGCATTTGCCATTTTTTTGTTGTTTATTTTGTACAGTTTGACAGAAAAAATACAAGAAAAAGCTGTTTTGACAGTAAAAGAGCTTTCACCTCGAGTGGTGAATTTTTTGAACTTTTTCTTGTCACCATTTTTCCAGAATACGGAAACAATCAAATTCAATTCAATTTTTAAGGGGGTAACAATTGTTACGGTAGTGCCAGAATAAGGCTGTAATTCGACACGTATTTTAAATTTCACCGGGCCAACAATGAGTTATGATTTGTTAATGGAAATGGGCCTATCGACTTCAAAAACAAAAATTAGACAGATGTTTCTCATTATTTTCAAAATCGAAATTTAACTGGATCAACGACGGGTTAAAAGTATCTATGGAGAAACACATTTTTTCGAGGCTTTTGACTTCAAACTTAGTGAAAGTACTTCAAATGTAAAATAACTCGATACGTGTTTTTCGTTTTTCCGAATATTAAAATCGGACAAGGTCAAGTGTTTTCTCTTTTTTGGGGTCAACAGTGGGTTAACAGTTTGTATGAAGAAAAATGATTTATTGGGCCTTTTGACTTCAAACTTAGCAATAACGCTTCAAACGGAAAATAATTAAAACGTGCTTTTCATTTTTTTGAAAATCAAAATCTACCGTTGCAAACCAAGGGTTAAGAATTTGTTTAGAGTGATATGTAAACACATGATGTAATGTGACTTTTTACTTCACAATTTTCAAAAACACCTAAAAACAAAGATAATAAGGTACATGTTGTTTGTTTTACGGGGGTCCTCTAGTACAAACGGTGTTTTTTAAAGCTTTTTTTGTGATTTTTTTTTCAGAAACTGCAAGTTATAATGAGATAATTCTTCGTATATTTATTCTTTACATATTGATTTATAAAAAAACAATTTGCCACGTGTTACCGCGAACACTATTGGGGTCCGCTTTAAGAGCTCATAACTTCTATGTTATCCAATATTTGTTCATAAAACTCTCGAATTTCTATTAATTGAAGTATTTCCAACGAAACCTCGTACTCAGTTTCTTGCGCTTATACAATTGCATTTTGGCATTTTTGTCACTACTCGCAACACTGTGCTTCACCTTTTCTTGCTAGAACTAAATTCTTCCTGTCGCCCTGTAGCTGGCCGCCTTTTAGCCTAGGCGTATCCAAAGAGGCAGGCCGCACAAGCAGCACAGCTCAAGGCAGTTCAGTTTTTTTTTTTTAATAATGCAGTACCATATGACAGCGTATACAGCGACACAACCGCGTGCGGCGCACAGTGGCTGATTCTGCCGACGTAGGTTGCAAAAGTCGATTTTGTCATGTTCGATTTGGGGGAAACTGTTATACTTGTCCGATAGGACAAAAATCTGCTTGCACCTAAGAAATCCGAAAACCTTAACTAAATTGGACAAATAGTTTCGCATGTAGAGCCCGTCAAAGTTGAGCAATTTTTAGAGTGTGAAATAATATCAGCAATTTGCACTTTTTCGGCAAAGCACCAGCATCCTGAAAGGAGGCATTTGTAGTAAATAATTAAATATAGAAAAGAAAAGTTGGTTTTTGTTGTTGTCTTTTCATTGGCACTCACTTGAAGCACTGTTTTTATCTCTTTTTGAACTTTCGATAGACTTTAAAAAAAAGGCCATACTTGCCACGGTCTTTGGGAAAATTGTTCACTAGTCTTCTGTGAGTACTGCCCTGACTCTTCAGGGTGCCCGATTTTGCCCGACTGGATTTTACAGCGATTTTTCTGTGGCCACCGCGCGCAATTTTGTGCTTTCGGTTGCGTGCGTTCGAACAAGTTCGTCAAGATTTTGATAGTTAATCATTTACACGCGATTATAATCGTTAACAGGGCATGCAAATTTGGATTTTGGCTTCATTTGAGATGTGAAAGCTTGCAATTCAATATTAACACATTTTAAGCGGGTAGCCTAGTATATGAAACTATGCTGCGTAGCGGGCATTACTTGCAAAACAAGCAAAAATTGCGCGATCCAAAATAAATAAAACTTGAAATTTATGAAACTAAAATAATTATATGAAATAATACTTTCAGTTTTATATGAAAACCAATCCGGTAAAAATACCGTCTCCCGCTTTTAAAGTGCCTACATTCAAAAGGTAAAAATACCCGCCCCGCTTATAAGCAGCAGTTTTCACAACGGGTAATTTTACCCGGCCCGCTTTTAATGTGTTAAGGGGCACAACTAGTTTGAAATTTTGAAAATTTCGTTTTTTGTTTTATTTCACATTTTTATAGTAAAGTGCTTTTCATAATTATAGCACCACCAACTTTTTTGCGATTCTGAAAAAACGAGCAATGTTAGAGTTTCAGTGTATTAGACTAAAATGTTGAGAAAGGTAAGTAAAGAAGAAATACCGGGAAACATTCATAGTTGGCAGTGCAAATAACTGTGCTAGAAAAAAAAATGCGTTTTTTGCGTTTTTTATAATTATAGCACCACTTGGTGTTTTGTTACAAAACGGTTTATTTGAGTAAAAAACGAGTTAAAAAAACAATCAAACAATAACAATTAATATTTAGTAATTCCACCGCGAGTGCTTATTAGACTAAAAATTCGATCTCTCATACTGTTGTACAGATTATTTAACAACACATTGTCTATTTGCTCCCACTCTTCAATAATTTGAGACTTCAATTGTTCTACATTATCAAACTGCCTGTTATTGGCGTAAACTCTTTTAACGAGAAATCCCCAAACATTTTCTATGGGGTTCATGTCGGGACTGCAAGCTGGCCAAGGTAGAACATCAATGAAATGATCTTTAAACCATGTCATACTTTGTTTACTGACATGGATTCTGGCATTATCTTGTTGGAATACATTTCTCTCTTCGCAGTTTCGTCGTAAAAACGGTATTAAACTGCATTGCAGAACAGTTATGTACTCTTCACTGTTCATTCGTGTAGAAGGAAATTGGAGTTCTAAGCAACCACTTGCAGAAATTGCTCCCCAAACCATTAAGCTTCCTCCACCGAAATTCCTTTTTGAAAAGTACATCGGTTCCTTTCTAAGATCCCGCCAATAGTATCGGTGTCCATCTGGTCCATCTAGATTCCATTTTTTTTCATCGGAAAATATGACCTTAAAACAAAATTTCAAGTTTCAGTACCCGTAATCATAAAATAAGGTTTTTCTTACATTGCGTCAATCTCTATCCATGTTTACCCTAGCGAATTCGTATCTGTCACTTATGTGGCGAGGTAGTAAACGTGGGGCAACTTTCAACCTCGATCTGATGATGTTTGGATTACGGTTTACTGCTCGCCAAATAGTGGTAACGCTGACGTTTTGGTCGATAATGTTACCGATTTCGCGGCAACTCTTCGAAGTATTCGCAATTTCCCGTGTAATTCTGCGTTCATTCCGACCGGAAAGCTTCCTAGGACGCCCTGGACGTTTGGCTTTACTATATTCCGAAGGATTTTTAAGAAAATTTAGTACCACTTTATGCGACCTCTTAAGCTTTTTGGCAATTGCCCGTATTGAGAGTCCTTCCTCCTTAAGGACTACAATTTGTCCTTTTTCAATCTCGTTTAGCAATTTTCCACGCGGCATTATTACAAACTTCACTTAAAAAAACCCGAAATATTAGTAAACCTCAAACACACTCACTGAATATCTTTGCGCAACTGGTGGTGCTATAATTATGAAAAACTATCATAGAAAAAGTATACGAACGGATTTTGTCGAATTCGTAAAAGTCTCTGAGATACAGAGCCTCAAATCCGTCTCGTTTACTACGCGGTAACACGGTTTTAAAACTTTAAACGCGTTTTTCTCAAAACTACATTTTTCAAATTTGCTGCAGCTGTACCTTGATAACAATTCATCCGATCGACTTGGGTCTTTTTTTAGCTTATTGTGTTCGTTTATTCGTTTATTGTGTTTGTTTTTCCATACAATGACCCTCCAGTTTAATGATAGGATGAAAAGTATAACTATGCCAGGCCAGAAACCATCAGATTTTTCAGCAAAATTTTAATTTTTTTTTCAAAAAACCGCCATTTTGTTGCATTTTATTTTTTTTTTACAACGGAGGGTCATTGTATAGGAAATATAACCTAGTTAAGTAAAATTTTTGGTTTTTTTGATTTCAGGCACTGCGAAGGCTACAATCACTGCAGCAGTGGGAGAACGTTTTTTTTTTTTTTAAGACTCAGGAGATGGTGGATAACTTGCTGAAAATCGAATATTTTCATTTCGAAAAATTACTTTGTATTCATTATTTATGCATAAATATATCTGCAAAATTTTAAAACCTTCGATGCAATACTTCACAAAATTCACAAAAATCTCCTTTCTTCAGGCGGTCAAACTAGTTGTGCCCCTTAAGTCGACTTCTTTTTCGGCGTATATTGCTGTAAGCTCGAAGTAAAGAATACTTTTACTGGATGTGCAGTTCGCACGTATGAAAAACAAGTTAGCTTTCATTTCCGCCAACCAGTCAATCATCAATGTATTCTTCTGTGATGTTTTTGTTTTTAACAAAATACTAACACTGTGTCTATCATACAATTTTAGAGTAAGTAAAGTTAGTTTCGAATTTAATTTGAACTAAACATCACTTCAATTCCGCCACTGCAACTAAACCGAAGAAGAAGCACAAAGATATTTCTGAAAAATT
Organism: Melieria omissa; assembly: GCA_963971225.1. NCBI lineage: Eukaryota > Metazoa > Arthropoda > Insecta > Diptera > Ulidiidae > Melieria > Melieria omissa. The sequence continues at coordinate 46,893,446 of OZ020269.1, read as the reverse complement.
CGAAGCCGTTTGAAATATTTACTATTTCGAAGACAAAGGAGAAGTTCGTTCTGGCTGTCGCTAAAGAAATTGGTTACGCCGAAAAAAGGTTGCCTGCAGCCAACACATCTTCGACTAAAGAGAAGGACTTAGGACTCCAGGACTTACCGCACTACAAAGTTGAAATGGATTGCGGCAAACCGTACCAAATTCAATTTTGTCCAGAATAATGCGGAGTGGTTGGAAAAAACAATTTACTTCGATGCAGGAGATGCATGTAGCATAAGCGATGACCAACCACCGACATCAAAAGCGACAAAAGAAAGGCCGAAAAAGTCAACTCAGGACGGTACGTCATTCACTAAAACAAGGAAGCTTATGGAGGTAACGGGGAAAATAATGACCACCCACTTTTCAGAAGCTTTGACCATAAAATAAAATAAGGATCAGGAGAAAATTAAAGGCATTAAAGTGAAAGCAGTTTTACCAGCAAACTCGGATCGTGTTAAAAAAATTAAAAACAGTATTTTCACCCCACGCAATGTGCTACCTCTCAAATATAGTCTTAATGAAGCTTTAGCATTGTTTTTGAACTTAGGATTGTCCAACAAAAATTGAGTTTTTACGTAAATTTTTCGAATTCTGGTTCTCATTTTGAAAGCAAAATTTATGAACTTTTATCTTTAAATTTTACTCTTTCAGCTTATTTCATACAATTCTTATTACTATTCATCTTTTTTAATGAATTTTCATGAATTTTGCAACTAAAACTTATCATTGTTGTTCGCATTATTCTTATTTACAGTAAGCCGAATTTTGACAAAGTATTACGCAGCACCCTGTACTTCGATTGAGTTTATTTTTGAGAATACAATAACCTGATGAATTTCTAATCAACAGCAAAAAAAATTTTCAATTATCTCTATTCGTTGAGTTATTAATTTTGCAACCTGAAATGACAAATTGAGCCACTGTGCGGCGCAGGGACGAACATGCACAGGCCTGCGTAGCGTTGTAGTTCAATTATAGTTTTATACGCGACCGTATTCTAAAAGGACGCGCCTAAAGCATTCTAGTGCCTAGCACAGCGACAGGGTGCCTTATCATCACAAGATGCTGTGTTAAGGGGGTCCTCTAGTACAAACGGTGTTTTTTAAAGCTTTTTTGAGGATTTTTTTTTTTCAGAAACTGCAAATGATAATGAAATAATTCTTCCTATATTTATTCTTTACATATTGAATATAGTACCGGCCATGTTTTTCTTAAGGGTGCGTTTACGCCATCCTAACTTTGTCCATGTTCGTCTGAAATGTAATCCAAAAATTTTCTCTTAAAAAGCATTACTCCAATTAAAGGATGACCTATAATGAACCCGATCTGATCAAAATTGGACCCGCGGCATCGATTTAACGTGTTTTTTCGAAATTCGCCCCTTTTGTTTGCTCTAAAAACTTCCCCCAAAAATCGGCTAGTCAATGGAGCGCAATCTCCGTAGGTTAACCCGTGGAGCAAAACGTTTTGAATACAGCAAAACAAGAATCAAGTGAATCGGTCAATTAGTTTCGACGGAATCATGGCGCAATGGTCAAAAATGTGTTTTCGAGAAAAACGCGTTTAAAGTTTTAATACTGTGTTGCCGCGTAGTGAACGAGACGGATTTGAGTCTCTATATCTTAGAGACATTTACGAATTCGACAAAATCCGTTCTTATACTTTTTCTATGATAGTTATACATACATATAAAAATATGAAATAAAAAATAATCGATTTTTTCAAAATTTAAAACTAGAGGACCCCCTTAATCAAAAACTGACGGGTCAACAATGGGTTGACCATTTGTATCGGGGGAAACATGAGCACGCGTGCAAAGCCGCGTTGTCCAGCTAGTATCATATTGTTACGAAATTCCCCAGTTCGTTATCGACGGTTCGTTTTGATTGTATATGAAAATAAAACAACTTCAGTTATCCAGCGCAACGTAGTCAAAACTGACAATCGCTTTATTTACAAATTTGCACTTGTTCTACTTTACACTACTACTATTGCATGTTTCCCCATTGCTTGCTCAACACAGACTCGACCCCTTGCGCTGCCACTGCTGCTTTTATACCAGTCTTCTTATCGCGCCGAAGTTTCTTGCAACTTCTAATTGGAAAGCGCTCGACCATTCTCGCACAGTCCATTTCTTCGAGAACCATCCTTGCCATATCGGACTATACCAAGCGAATTTATAACAGTTTTGCTGTACTTCACAGTGCATGCCTAAAAGTATGCTTGGAAAACATTCGTGCGGAGAAAGGCATTCCTGTACAGTGCGGCACAGAATTTCTCATCGTATCAATATAAAAACAAGTGTGACGTTGCTTTTTTGAGCCACAATCAGGCAAAAACCACTGAACCGAATTAGATGAAATGAGCACGAAACATTTTTTTATTTGGGGGAATGGTACATAGGCTATATGAAAATGACCACGCCCCCTTCTTACGCAAACTATGGTAACAAAACATATCTATTGTATGCTTTTGAAAGGAAATACGGGTATCAAACGATTCAGCGTGTCATTGCGGCAAATATAGGCTATAATATAATCGGCCACGCCCACTTTCCGCGCCCACTGAACTAACAAAACGAAGCTACGGTACATGTCGGTGAATCAGTATTAATATCAAATGATTCCGTGTTTCCTTGGTGTTAACATGGATATATACAGTTGCGGTCAAAATAATAGTAGTACGCGTACAACGAAAAGAAAATGAAGAAAAAATAATCTGCTTTTTTTACAAATATTTATTTTGTATTTTTTTTAACAAGTTATATGTGTTAACAATGCAATCATAAAAGAAAACTTAAGAATTAAACTCAGTTTGGTTTGATTTAAATTAAATGCGTCAAAAGCTCCAAAATATGGACGGTCAAAAAAATAGTAGTTCGCTTTACTTTCATAAAAATTAAGCAACAATTGTGTTTCATTTTAAAAGATTTTGTGGTTAAATAGTAATAACGAAATGTTTCTTCAAATTAGTATTTAGTTGCGTGACTGTTGTTTGGCTATTACTGCAGCACAGAGCCGATGCATTGAAATAACCAAATTTTCATATCTTTCTCTAGGGGCGTGGTCTACTGCTTTTCAAAGTTGATTATTATTTAAAAGATTATTGTGAGCAACTGCTCTCTTCACGTCACACCACAAATTTTTAATTATATTGAAGTCTGGTGATTGTGCGAGCCATTCCATAATCCTAATCCTGCTCTTGCGAAGCCCCTTTCGTGCGACCTTGCTTGTATGCTTTCGGTTATAATCCTGTTGGAAGATCCAAAGCATTGGCGTTTTTTCACGGACATACGGTGGCACGATTTCCCGCAAGATTCGTACACATACACATCGATCCATCGTTTTCTTGATCAAATAAATAGCGCCACCTTCATAAAACGTAAGACATGCTCAATAAATAAATGCATGTCTTACGTTTTATGGAGGTGGCGCTATTTATTTGACATACGGTGGCACGATTTCCCGCAAGATTCGTACACATACACATCGATCCATCGTTTTCTTGATCAAATAAATAGCGCCACCTCCATAAAACGTAAGACATGCTGAATAAATAAATGGATGTACTACGTTTTATGGAGGTGGCGCTATTTATTTGATCAAGAAAACGATGGATCGATGTGTATGTGTACGAATCTTGCGGGAAATCGTGCCACCGTATGTCCGTGAAAAAACGCCAATGCTTTGGATCTTCCAACAGGATTATAACCGACAGCATACAAGAAAGGTCGCACGAAAGGGGCTTCGCAAGAGCAGGATTAGGGTTATGGAATGGCTCGCACAATCACCAGACTTCAATATAATTAAAAATTTGTGGTGTGACGTGAAGAGAGCAGTTGCTCACAATAATCTTTTAAATAAAAATCAACTTTGAGAAGCAGTAGACCACGCCCCTAGAGAAAGATATGAAAATTTGGTTATTTCAATGCATCGGCTCTGTGCTGCAGTAATAGCCAAACAACAGTCACGCAACTAAATACTAATTTGAAGAAACATTTCGTTATTACTATTTAACCACAAAATCTTTTAAAATGAAACACAATTGTTGCTTAATTTTTATGAAAGTAAAGCGAACTACTATTTTTTTGACCGTCCATATTTTGGAGCTTTTGACGCATTTAATTTAAATCAACCCAAACTGAGTTTAATTCTTAAGTTTTCTTTTATGATTGCATTGTTAACACATATAACTTGTTAAAAAAAATACAAAATAAATATTTGTAAAAAAAGCAGATTATTTTTTCCTAATTTTCTTTTCGTTGTATGCGTACTACTATTATTTTGACCGCAGCTGTAAGATTGACCATGCCCAACTGATATGCCTTTTTGCCACGCCCACTATAATAAATCAGCCTTGGTATATTTGTCATAGCAATATGGGTATCAAACGATCAGCGTGCCATTGCGGGAAACACGGGCTATAATATAAGCGGCCACAACCAGTTTCCGCGCCTACTAAACTAACAAAACGAAGCTACGGTACATGTCGGTGAATCAGTATTAATATCAAATGATTCTGTGTTCCATTGATGTTAACATAGGATATACAAGATTCCCCACGCCCACCTGATACGCCTCGCCATGCTATAATATTTAAGTTATAGTAGAGTAAGTTCGGGTAATGTGATTAAAACATCATAGCAACTAAAAAACTCGCGCTGCATGATTTTGGATCTGTTTGCTTAAAAAGTTTACAGTCAGTGTGATGAATTGCTTTTAGTCCTTGCACAAGTTTTTGGTTATAAAGTTTGAAAGCTCAAAAGGTACAAAAAATATATTATTAGAAAGTTCGAGACCAATCAAAAGTATATCAGTGATATCGATTATGAGTTTACGAAGTACGCTCTTTTTAACAAAATTATTGTTTTTGTATAATATGGTACTATGGCACAAGGATGGTTGGCCCCCGGCTTGTCCACTGGATCTGCATTTGCATTGTCAAACCTTATATATTCTATGGAGCCATAGTACGGTGGTCAAGGGTGTATCCTAGGAAGCAACAGCTTCAACACCTTGCGTGTCGCTGCATAAATGGCGCCACCAGGGGTACCCCAACGGCTGCCATGGAGGCTCTTCTGTGTCTTCCTCCTTTGTTTCTAGCTGCAGAAAATGAGGCCAGTCGAGCGATATATCGCTTTGAAGTGCTGTTTGGCAGGAAACTTGTTTTCAGCGCTGGAGACAGGGGGGAACCCGGAGAGACCTTCTTAAAACTCTTCCATCTGACAGAGAGGGAGCAGTTGACGCCCAGTGTGCTAAGATTATGCCTCGCCGAAGGTATCAAATCGTTATGCCCAATCGATCGGACTGGACGAACAACTGCTGGAAGGGTTTCAAGCCTTATTCGGCAGTAGTGTACACGGATGGGTCACTGGTTCTGGTGCTGGAGTTCACTCTGAGTCTGACAACATATTCATCTTTCCTTCCTGCTGGGCAGTTCTGTCTTTCAGGCGGAAGTGTTTGCCATATCTATAGCAGCGCTTGAGTTGCTGCGGAGGGGAAGGTCTGGGTGTAACATATACATTTGCTCAGACAGTCAAGCGACTGTTAAGGCTGGCTCAGCAATTCAGGCAAAATCCAAAATTGTGCGGGAGGCTGTCAGCAGACTAAACGAGCTAAGCATTGACAATGTTGTCACACATCTGTGGTTGCCTGGACATTCTGATGTCGAAGGCAATGAACAGGCGGATAAGCTCGCCAGGGCTGGATCTTTTGCCCGTTTCTCAGGACATGAACCAACGATTGGCTGCGGCTTATCTGAACACAAGGCTGCATTCAGTAGCACATTAGCACGCAGACACCTCGACTACTGGTGTAGTCTTACGACATGTAGGCAGTCGAGGATGTTCTTTGATGCGCCTAGGCCTAACAGAACAGGCTACATGCTGAGCTTAGGCATGAGTGACTTGAGAACTATCATAGGGCTCGTCACAGGGTTTATTCCTTTTAACGAGTACCTCAATATTTGGGATTGGGTTATTTGCCATGTGCCTTGAGGACGACGAAACCACAGTGCACTTCATTTGCGAGTTCCCGGCTTTCGGGCGGCTCAGGCATATATGCTTCGGCACTATAATCCTCCGCGAGTATGAGCTCAGGAACCTCAAGTTGTCGGACGTGCTAAGCTTTGCTAAAGCCACGCTCCGTCTAACTGAGATCCAGAGCTTATGGGAACCTTAGGACGGCTGCAAACCTGAATGCAAAAGGTCACTGGAGACAGGTTCTGTCTCGTGACCGGCGAACGGGGGTGCAGTTGAGTATTTCTTAGAAATGGCGTCTTCTAACTTGTGGATGAGAGTCGCCAACGGAAGTGGGCCCGCTACTAGGGAGGCGCGAGCCACGGTACAAAGAGCAGACCTTTGCCTACTGCTCCCTACACTTTAATAATAAAAAAGCCGTGAAGGAAGTCTCCAACGTTTATACTCTCATCCCACGATTTTCAAACTTCAATCGTCTTCGTCGTGCCGTCGCATATACTATAAGTTTCGTAAACATTGTTCGCTCTTCAATTAGACTCAAATTGCAACGACCATCACTTTCATCGCTCTACATTCCAACGAAACAACTTATTCAACAAGTCGTTCCGCTTACTGTCATCGAAATTCAACATAGTGAACATTCACTTATTCGGTAGATTCAGGCAAATGAATTCTGATTGGAACTCAAAACAATTCAAGATCAAAGGCCACTCAAGAGAACCAGCAAATTATATCGACTTAATCCATTCACCGACGACAGCAGTACTCTTTGGGTTCCCGGTCGTTTGCGAAATGCATTCATGTCGTTTGAAGGAAAATTTCCAATAATACCGCCTTTAAGGAACCATTTCGCAGTGTTAATCACAGACTTTTATCATCGACTAGCAGCATATACACTATACTCAAAGCAGCGCTTAAGCTCAAGAGGCAAAACCAACTTGTGGCTGTTTACACCTATCGGGGCGCTGTCTACATAAAGCATGCTGAGGGAGGTGCTGCTAACCGTGTCGATTCCTTGCATATGCTGAACAAGTGTGCATCCAACAACATTAGCATCGCTGAACCTAATCATAATTCTACAGGGATTTTATCATGAGCCGAAAAAGTAAATAAAGAAAATAAAAAAACAATTAAAATGTGAAATATGATGAAACTTTATTATCAAAATAATATTTGGTTTGTGCCATTAGTAATGGAATATGACATCATTCAAATGACCGCCACGAGCAGCCTGGCACACCTCGATTCTTTTTAGGTAATTTTCGATGAGTTTTTTTACATATAGCATGCTGTAAGGCGCTAAGAACTACTGCATAATGCTGTAAGGCGCTAAGAACTGCACGTCTGTTGTCCCTCAAATGCTCCAGAGTCTGCGGATTGTCTGCATATACTTGGTCTTTCGCGTAGCCCTAAAGAAAAAGTCCAAACGGTTCAGATCGCATGATCTTGACGGACAATTGGCATCACCAAAACGCGAAATTATGCGTTCATCGAACCTGGTTCGCAATGTCATATTCGGTCGTGTTGTGTGGCATGTAGCGCCGTCCTGTTGAAACCACATCTCCTCCACATCCATATCTTCGATCGCTGGCCAGAAATAATCGGTTATCATACGGCCATAACGTTCAGAATTGACGGTAACGGTCTGTCCTTCGTCTGGCAGCTACAGCAGCAATATTTTCGGCCGAACGAGCAGGGCGATTACGTATTGGCCTCTGTACATCTTGTACAGAACCAGTTCGTTCGAATTTCGCCAATATCCATCCGAAATTGTTGACAAAACAGGCCTTCCGTGACGTCCGAAATCCTACCTTAGTGGTGCTCAAATTTTCACCATTTTTGTAGTGAATTTTCACTATGTTTACACGTTGAGCGATGCTAAATCGGTCCATTTTCATAAATGGCAAACACAATACAATATTAACACAATGCAACGACAGATGACAGCTGCGGTTGGCGAATGCAGGGCTGCCAAAGTTTTCGGTTCGAAATGAAAAACCCTGTATATTAAGGTGACGATTTGTAGCTTCCATGCTGTTGGAAAAACTTCTTCATTAAGGCACAAGTTGAAGACGTGCGCAAATGCGTCTGGGCTAGTGGCGATTGCTTTTCTCAAGGCTACATTAGGTAGCTGTCAGGACCTGGCGCTTTGCGGAGCTAAATAGAACGGGCAGCGAATTCTACTTCGTCGGCCGTAATTTCCGGATGTTGGCTGAGTGGTTTTTTTTAGTACCAATTTGTACGCCATGCCCCATGGATTACTTTCGGCGCCATCGCACAGTTCTGTGAACATTTTTCGTTTGCTGTCGCGTATGGAGTTCTTGAAAAGTTTTCTCTTTTTTTTTTTAATGCGAGCTGCTGTTGGTCGAAGGTCGCTGTGTCTCGCGCGCGCTTGCGTCTTGCCCGATTGCACTATGCACGGAGCTCAGCTATCTCCGGCATTCCACCAATATGCTGGCTTACGTGATTTGGAGGGCTTCCGCCGGGCCAACCCTTTGTGATGGCTTTTAAGATTCCGCGTCTGTACTGACCATGACCTGGGTCAGTTTTGGCACAGAGTGCCACAATAACAGGGGGCTTTAAAATTCGTTGTCAAAGTTGAGGTTTGATTTCATTACAAAATCTACATGCATTCAAAAATTAATTTTGTATATATTTTTTCAAAAAATTAATATACTTTATTGATTCATACATAATTTTTTGTAAATAAAATTTTATCTACACTGGAAACAATGAAGACAATTTTAAACTATAACACTTCGTTCAATAATGTGTGTGACTAACTAATTAAAACACATTTTTTTGCCAAAATTCGTTTTTATTCATCAACATAGTCCCCTTTTAGGGAGATACAATCATTCCAACGCTTTTCCAATCTTTCGATACCGCCTTTGTAGAACGATTTTTCTTTGCCTTCAAAATAGGCGTTAGTTTCGGCGATTACTTCAACATTTGAGCCAAATCTCTTACCACGGAGCATCTTTTTGAGGTCTGCGAAGAGCCAGTAGTCGCTGGGGGCCAGATCTGGAGAATACGGGGGATGAGGAAGCAATTCGAAGCCCAATTCATGCATTTATGCCATCGTTTTCATCGACTTGTGACACGGTGTATTGTCTTGGTGAAACAACACTTTTTTCTTCTTCATATGGGGCCGCTTAATCGCGATTTCTTCTTTCAAACGTTCCAACAACGCTATATAATAGTCGCTATTGATTGTTTTCCCTTTCTCAAGATAGTCGATTAATATTATTCCGTGCACATCCCAAAATACTGACGCCATAACCTTGCCAGCCGATGTTTGTGCCTTTGGACGCTTTGAGTGGCTTTCACCGGTTGCATGCCACTCAGCAGACTGCCGATTTGACTCTGGAGTGAAATGGTGGATCCATGTTTCATCCATTGTGATGTAATAATTTTAATAATTGATTGGCACGACAGCCCGCTTACGCGAGACTAAGGCCTAGCTTCCCGCAACCACCCGTGTTGTGCGTGTGAATTTTGTACGCGGGTGGAAGGGACCTACAGTTTTATGCCGGTTCCGAACGGCAAGTTGGGAGCTTTTTTTCATAGGCAATTTTTGCTCTCAGAGGTTTGCCATTTCCAGCTGAGAGGACAGCCACCGAAAGAGAAAACGAGTTTCCCGTTATTTTTTTTAGGTGTTACTACATGCAGAATTCGATCTTGCGTCGCTCTGCATGCGACTCGTTGGACCGCGCACTAACCAACTGAGCCACGGCGGCTGCCGTTTGTGATGTACCGACGCAAAAACTCCGACTTGTTGCGCGTAAACATGTCCAAACAGCTCTTTGAATCATAGATTCGTTGTTGTTTTTGCTCCGGTGTGAGCAAACGCGGCACCCATTTCGAAAACACCTTTTTCATAACCAAATGTTCGTGTATTATGGTGTGTACACTGCCTGATGATATCTTTAGAATGTCAGCAATCTCCCCCACTTTCACTTTACGGTCGGACATAATGATTTTCAGTGTTTTTTCAACGTTTTCCGGAATAACAGCGTCATTTGGCCGTCCAGTAGATGGAATGTCATCGGTGTCTGTACGACCACGTTTGAATTCGGCATACCAATAACAAATGGTTCTTTTTGATGGAGCAGAGTCCGAATAATGTTTTTCAAGCCATTCCTGGCATTGAACAGTATTTTTTTTCATTAAAAAACAATGATAAATCAGCACACGGAATTGCTTTGAATTCATTTTTTTTGAAAACTCAAAAGTAGTGTCACTTAAAGCACTGTAACTTGTAAACTAATGGTCGGATTGACATATAATTTAGACAGTAAGCCTAAAAAGGTTCACAATTTCGAAAAAAAATATTGATTTAGTATTAGTGCCGCCATCTATGTGTCAGTCACACACATTATTGAACGAAGTGTTATGTATCTGAAAGCTTTTCCTGTGATCTTACAGATCTTATAGATGAAATAACTGGTTTAGAAGACATGTTCAAAAGGTCTTCATTTTGTCTACATCGTGATATTTTGCAAATATTCATACATCTATACCATCTTTATAGTTCTTATTTTTCATTCTTGAGCTTCTTCAAACAATTTCCCTATTGGTAAGCACTGGTATTCTATTAAATCCTTTCCTTGTGCCAAAATTGTATGTAGCGTTGGAGTAAGTTTCTTCTCAAGATACTTCTGAAGCAGCAGATCGGCAGTTTTGGATGCATATTCACCAAATTTGGGTCCATTAACCATTTCCTTGCAATTCAAAACATTCAAAATTAGTCCCAATCTTCGCACAACATCTTTATCAACTCCAGTTATTGGAGCAGTCACTTCATCGTTTTCAAAAAACCTCCGTGAAGAGTTGCCATCATTTGTGTTCCCATACCCACACTTTGGAGAGTCTACTTTCAGGCCAAGCTCTTTGAAGAATTCATCTTGAATTTTTTTTCTCTGATGTTCTGTTTTTCTTTGGATGTTACGTAAACGTCGAAGACTTCTCATACTCCGATGTTTGTCACTGGTTAATTCATCAAAATTTTGGAAGGCTTTTTGATTTTTTTTTACAAATTGCACATGCCATTGTAGATGAAGTATTAGTTTATTGATTTAAAGCAGGCTCCTACCTTGTGCGGCCGAGAAAACATGTTTTTTTTTTTTAAATTTTTGATGGGAAGGTTTTTAAGATAAACACTGGAACATTTTTTCAGATGTAGGTATATGTTTATTGTACAAGTAAAAAAGTTTCAAGATAAAATATGCAAAGGGGGGTGAGGGTGCCATCGAGTAATGGCGGCAGGACTTCCTTACTCGCGGAAGTCCTGCCGCTGTTTGAGATGACTTGAAACACAAAAATTAAATTTTTTCTTATTCTGTATCCTTTGGTCTATGGCTGGAACTAGGATTTAAAAAAAAAATGAAAAATGAAGAATATATGCGATTTTGACTAAAAAACTCAATTTTGACCTACTTTTTTCAATACAAATTTCTATTTTTAATGAAAAAAAAATTATTATTTCTTGAAGATCCTAGTTCGGGCCATAGCTAAGACCTTGATAAATGACTGTTTAAAATTTCGTAGCTATTGCTCAACTCGTGTGGCCTAAATCACTTCCGCAAGATCAAAAAATTTAGTTTTGAGAAAAACGCGTGCAAAGTTTTGCTTCAGTACTCGGCGCGCTCGACACCGCTACCTGTTTCGATAAATTGCTTCCGTAATTCGAACGATTTTAACTTCAAATTTTGGGAGCGTATTCTACAATCATGTATTAATCCAAAAATGCATGAAAAAAAAATTGATTTTTTTGACCGCACAAGGTAGAAACCCCCCTTAAGACGTTTACGTCGATCATAGTCTGGAGAAAATCATACTTTAGTATATTATATAATATGATATATATTTTATATACAGTTGCGGCAAATATACGAGTAATAGCACCAGTAAACCAATATAACTATGTCCTATACGAAAAATTACGAGTCGCTATATTTTCGTTTATTTCTGTAAAATACCGTTATACGTATTACTCCTTTTATATAAGTACTTTGTTTGACACCTTTTTATATGAAGCAGTTTCATGAGCAGAGTACAGCTCAGTACGGCAAAAATAATAGCACCATTCACACATCTTTTCACGAGGAGCAAAAATGTCCTTAAAAATATCAAATTACAAGCATACATTTCTTCAGGTTCGTACACTTTTTACAGTTGTCTGTAAAAAAAACAAGTCAATTAATATGAATTTATAATTTTAGCAGCAATGGGAGAAACGTGGCTGAAAGCGCGCAATATCATCTTTAAGCGTTAACCGTTCAATCAGAGGCTGAGCAAAATAGAACCATTTAAAGCTGCAACGGAGCCACAAAGGAGCTGAATATAACTGTTTGCATTACAACTGTGCGCAGCAAGCTAAGACATCATAACCTGAAAGCCCACAGTCCAAGAAAATCCCCCCTCTTAAGTAGCAAGCATGTGAAAAAACTAAAGCAGTTTGCCCCTTGGAAACCCGGACCATTGTACCATTTTGGCGTCTTTCTCATACTCTTCTATCCGCAATGCTTCGCTCTTAGCCCCGAAGCGCCTAGTGTGGATGTATGATAAAGCTAACTGGAGTGGACTTAATGAATTTTTCGCACACTTCAATTGGAAATTGTGTTTTGTTGATAGAAACATAAATGCCGCAGCCAAAATGGTCGAAGAAATTGTATTATTGGGAATGCGGTCCTTTATCCCCAATAAGCAAATTTGCATTAAACCCAAGGACAATATCTGGTTTAATGAGACATGCAGAATTGCTGTCAGGTCTAAAGAGGAAGCTTTCAGAGCATGGCAGGCAAATAAAAATGCCACCACTGAACAGCTGCGTAAACAGGCTAGAAATCGATGCAATGCCATCCTAAGGCGCCAAAAGTTTCTGCACGAACAGCGCCAAAGGAAAAAAGTTCTTCAATGCCAGCGTGGTAGTAAGAACTTCTGGTCATTCGTTAAGAAGGTGAAGAACCAAACATCATCTTCAATTCCTACTCTTCTTAACAATGATCAAATCATCACTCACTCGGTTGATAAAGCTAATTTGTTGACTAAAATTTTCGCAGAGAATTCCTCCCTGCCCCCCAGCGATCAACCACTACCCGTAGTCGAGAATGTATCTTGCTCTATGCCAGAAATTCATTTTCGGACACGGGTAGTTAAAAGAGTGCTTGCAAATCTCGATGTAAATAAGGCTTCAGGGCCGGACGGCATTCCAGCCCTTGTTTTGCAAAAGTGCGCTACCTCACTGGCTTGTCCATTACGCAAACTTTTCAACTTGTCATACACCACAGGTGTATTTCCGACATGTTGGAAGGTAGCAAATGTTCAAACAGTTCCTAAAAAAGGCAAGACTACTGACCCTGCGAACTACCGACCTATAGCAATCTGTTCGGTGCTTTCCAAAGTAATGGAAAGCATTGTAAACTTCAACCTTGTGAAATATCTGGAGCACAATAGACTGCTAAGTGACCGCCAATACGGCTTCCGAAGACAACGATCGACGGGAGACCTTATGGCGGTACTCACCGAGAAATGGAACCATAGCATTCTAAACCTCGGTGAAAGCAAGGTTGTTGCATTGGATATTTCCAAGGCCTTTGACCGGGTGTGGCATAAAGCACTCGTGTCAAAACTGATTGCCTATGGTGTCGGTAGTACCTTCTCTCGTTGGATTACGAGCTTCCTCTATGATCGCTCTATTCGTGTTGTAGTAGACGGCATAGCCTCGGAAAAGCATTCCCTTAGCGCGGGAGTGCCCCAGGGTTCGGTCCTTTCTCCAACCCTCTTCCTGATCTTCATCAACGACCTGTTGTCGTCGACGAAGAATCCCATCTACTCGTTTGCGGATGACAGCACCATTTGTCATTCATACTCTTTCACCTAGCGTCCCAGCTCTGTGGAGATTGAGAGAGAACGGCGCCGTATGAATGACACACTTAATAGCGACCTACAAACAATCTCCAAGTGGGGTCAAGCGAACAGGGCCGATTTTAATCCCCGCAAGACCCAATGTTGCCTGTAATCCCACACACGAGTCTCCCCACATCCCAACACATCCCTGGTTATGGGTGGTGTGGGTATTGCGGAATCGGCAGCTCTTGATGTTCTGGGCATGTCCATTAAGAACGATCTTCGTTGGAACGATCATATTTTTGGCGTGTCGAAAGAAGCAGCCAAGTGCCTCGGCTTCTTAAAGCGGTGCAAAAAATATTTCACTCCGTCTGATCTCCGCATTATTTACACTACCTATATCCGACCTAAAATGGAGTTTAACTCGCACCTATGGGCGGGGGCTTCAAAAACCCATTTGGAGCTCCTGGACCGGGTGCAAAACCGTGCGATTAAACTTATAGGGGACAGTAGGGCATCCAGCTCTATTGACTCCTTAGAACATCGTCGAAACGTGGCGATACTTTTTCGGCAATTGCTCAGTGGAGATGAGCAGTTTGATGCCATCACTCCGGGTATTCCCACGGGCAACCCGTTTGAACACCGGCGCCCATGCATTCCACGTTGAAACGATGTTCCAGCGCACTACGCATTACAGAGAAAGTTCGTTTCTGGCCCGGTCTCCCTGGGGATATCTTCCCCAGCACTTATGATCTCGATGGGTTCAAGCAAAGAATATGAAGTAATATAGAACGCGCATGTGGGCACAAAAGTGTTTTCGGTTGCTATGATGCGAGCGGGAAGAGCGAAGCGTAGACATTTGAAAATGTTAGGTTCATAACATTTTCTGTTAGATTTGCGTAGGACAACAGCAAAAAGCTATGTTATTGTTTGCAACGGCTTCACTCATGTAAATTGAAGTGGTGGTTGTTGCAGCGTAGTGTTCGCTCAATCATTTTTTGCATGCATGTTTCTTGATCTTGTTTGCCGAAGCGCAAGCAAAAAACAAACAACGAACGAAGGCATCGTCATCACCGTTTCAACGAAGATGACTCGGGATTCGCTAATGTTTTTGTTGTTGTCGTTTATTGTTTGTATGCTTTTTTGGTTTTGCTGTAATGTCACTATCAATCGAAACTTTGTGGTGTATGGCTGTTTGCTCAAATGCTGCGCTTTGATTGATTTTTAAAACCTGCAAATATTTAGACGTGGTTGAATCCAATTTGAAATTTTCACAAATATTTTTACGTGGCGAGTTCCAAGTAAAATCATTTGTTTATATTTTGACGTGGTTGATACCAATTTTGAACCTTTTGCAGCGGTTTTTTTTTGACGTGGTTGAATCCAATTTGAAATTTCTACAAATATTTTTACGTGGCGCATTCCAAGTAAAATTATTTGTTTATATTTTGACGTGGTTGATACCAATTTTGAATTTTTTTAAGAAGTATTTTAACGCCATTGTCCAACAATGTAATTCTATTTTGTGTTTCGGCTTGTTACAATATGGCTACAAATATACAGACAAATAGAAATTCCTCAACGTCTGGAATTCAATGTTGTGTTCGCAGTTGCAACAAATCGAGACGACAATGCGAGAATCTTAGATTATTTAGATTCCCCGCTGCTGATTTCGTGTTTGGCCAAATTTGGCGCGAAAAATGCAATATATCTTATGACGACTATAACCGAAAACTGTATATTTGTGAAAATCATTTCTCCAGTACTTATGTAGGAAAAAGGTTTCTAAAAAAGGATGTGATTCCAACCTTAAACTTAGACGAAGATCATGAGATTTCGGATGAAGTATTTTTAGAACCAGATTCTTCATTGAAACGACCACGTTATGATGACATAGTATGCAGTAATTGCGAAAAAAAACGTCAAAATAACCCATTATTACAAAAAGAAATACAGCGACCTATTAAAAAAATTCAAAAAAATTAACGAAAAATTGCGAAAAGAAAAGCGCTTTATTTTAAAATCCAAGAATTGTTGTTCAAAGACTTTAAAAAATTCAATTGATTCTTTAAAACATATCAACTTGGAATCCAAAACATTTTGTAAACTTTTACTTAGCACCCGGCCAAAAGAATATTCTGACGAAGTGAAATATTTAGCGCAAAATATTTTTTATATTTCACAATCAACATATTCTTTCCTAAGAGATAAGTTAAATTTCAATTTGCCACATATCAGCACCTTAAATCGGTGGGCTCCAATAAAGTTCCTTCAGCCCGGTATCAACAATGTGGCTTTTGAATTCATTAAAAAGATGTGCTTAGAGTTGAAGGAAGAAAATGAAAATAATATGGTTCTTTTAATGGACGAAATGGCAATACGTAGAGAATTACGATACAATCAAAAACTAGATTTAATTGACGGATTTGAATGCACAGGCTTCGAAAGAACAAAAAAAATTGGTAAGCAAGTATGTGTATTTATGTTGAAGTCCATGTTCTCGAGTTGGTGTTCAATTTTAAACTATTTTGTGTCAGAGAATGGATTAACAGCAGATACGTTGTGCAAAATAATTAAAGAAAATCTTAAAATTTTAAGCAATTTTGGTATAGTAGTGAACGTTTTGGTTTGTGATCAGGGGTCTTCTAATAGAAAGTGTTTCTCCGACTTAGGCGTATGTATAGAGAAACCATACTTTCAATTTCAAAATCAAAAAATTTATTGCATGTTCGATTTCCCACATTTAATCAAGTCATTGCGAAATGGTTGGCTTAAATGCGACTTGAAAACGCCTGATGGTTTAGTTAGCTTTAAAGTAGTTCAAGAGCTTTGGGAGAGGGAAGAAAATTGTAAAAACAAAATGTGTCCAAAATTGACTAGACAAAACATATTTCCAAATTCATTTGAAAAAATGCGTGTTAAATTTGCCACGCAAGTGTTCAGTAAAACAGTTGAAGCTGCTATCAGAACAATTTCAGACATAAGTGGATTTAACAAAAATCTCACAAGAGGTAGCGTTATCCACAGCTGATTTTATAGCAAAAATTGATCAAATATTTGATTGCATGAGTAGTGGATCTTTGTATGCAGATAACTGCTACCGATCTGCTCTTCAGATTAAGAAAGAATCGCACAGAGAGGAAGTGAAATTTGTTGATGAAAAAAAACGAGTTTTCTTCCTAGATGGCATGAAACTATCCTTAAAATCGGTCCTTCTACTTGTAGATGAAATATTAAAAGATAATTCGGACAAGTTTTTTATTATGACAAAGGCCTTTAACCAGGACAAGTTGAAGAATACGTTTGCTGTGTTAAGGCAAAAAGGAGGTAATAACTGTAACCCCTCTGTAGCCGAACTTAATAATATCTTAGCCAGGTTATTAGCCTTTAAAATAATAAAGTTTAGCTCCTCTACCAATTGTGAAGAGACGCAAGATTCAATGACTAATTTAATTTCAAGCGCTTCTTTTAATGAGGATGTTTTACAGACTAATGGCGATGATAATGACAATGAAATCCTGGAAAATCTTGATCTAAGTAGTGAGATGCACGAGGCGTATTTTGTAGGTGACACCTTTTGTAATCCGAAAGATAACACTTCGTTCAATAATGTGTGTGACTAACTAATTAAAACACATTTTTTTTGCCAAAATTCGTTTTTATTCATCAACATAGTCCCCTTTTAGGGAGATACAATCATTCCAACGCTTTTCCAATCTTTCGATACCGCCTTTGTAGAACGATTTTTCTTTGCCTTCAAAATAGGCGTTAGTTTCGGCGATTACTTCATCATTTGAGCCAAATCTCTTACCACGGAGCATCTTTTTGAGGTCTGCGAAGAGCCAGTAGTCGCTGGGGGCCAGATCTGGAGAATACGGGGGATGAGGAAGCAATTCGAAGCCCAATTCATGCATTTTTGCCATCGTTTTCATCGACTTGTGACACGGTACATTGTCTTGGTGAAACAACACTTTTTTCTTCTTCATATGGGGCCGCTTAATCGCGATTTCTTCTTTCAAACGTTCCAACAACGCTATATAATAGTCGCTATTGATTGTTTTCCGTTTCTCAAGATAGTCGATGAATATTATTCCGTGCACATCCCAAAATACTGACGCCATAACCTTGCCAGCCGATGTTTGTGCCTTTGGACGCTTTGGGCGGCTTTCACCGGTTGCATGCCACTCAGCAGACTGCCGATTTGACTCTGGAGTGAAATGGTGGATCCATGTTTCATCCATTGTGATGTACCGATGCAAAAACTCCGACTTGTTGCGCGTAAACATGTCCAAACAGCTCTTTGAATCATCGATTCGTTGTTGTTTTTGCTCCGGTGTGAGCAAACGCGGCACCCATTTCGAAAACACCTTTTTCATAACCAAATGTTCGTGTATTATGGTGTGTACACTGCCTGCTGATATCTTTAGAATGTCAGCAATCTCCCCCACTTTCACTTTACGGTCGGACATAATGATTTTCAGTGTTTTTTCAACGTTTTCCGGAATAACAGCGTCATTTGGCCGTCCAGTAGATGGAATGTCATCGGTGTCTGTACGACCACGTTTGAATTCGGCATACCAATAACAAATGGTTCTTTTTGATGGAGCAGAGTCCGAATAATGTTTTTCAAGCCATTCCTGGCATTGAACAGTATTTTTTTTCATTAAAAAACAATGATAAATCAGCACACGGAATTGCTTTGAATTCACTTTTTTTTGAAAACTCAAAAGTAGTGTCACTTAAAGCACTGTAACTTGTAAACTAATGGTCGGATTGACATATAATTTTGACAGTAAGCCTAAAAAGGTTCACAATTTCGAAAAAAATATTGATTTAGTATTAGGGCCGCCATCTATGTGTCAGCCACACACATTATTGAAGGAAGTGTTATTAACTTAGAGCTGGTTTCCATGAGGTATTTTGTTGGATACGTAGCGTACAAAATCATTCCTAAATTAAATTATGAAAAATGCGGTGACGAATTGAGAAAAAGGGATGAAGTTTTGACTGCTCCAAGTGAAATTTTTATTTTTCACAAAAATTATCAGTCAATTTCTGATTTTGGTAATCTTTTTGCTCCTTCCAATTCCCTAATGAATGTATGCATAAAACATATTTTAATTTTTCATAAAATCTTCGAAGCAGAACCTGAAAAAATTGGTATTAAAGCACACGTTTTACAATCTTGTAAAAATGCTACACCTGAATGGTTCCATGGTGAGTGCTGTAACCATAGAGTCCAAATTTTAGATTTTCTTATTTTAGTTCTTCTACGAAAACACTGCATGTGGGCTGTGCAAAAAGGAAGTTCGAAAGAACGAAAATTGAAAATAATTGTTGGCAAATAAAAAAATTCTTATTAAAAATTATTATTTATGAAAGATAAATTTAAACGAAAGTAAAACAATAAACATAAAACCTTACAATAATATTTTTAATAAATAACTATAAACGCTCTTGTGCAACATGTTTGCACCCATATTTTACTACACCAAGTTCATGCATTTTTTTTGCTAATTGTAATTTGCTTGTGATTATAAAAAAGAAAGCAGAAATAGCGAGGCAACAATTACCAACAACAATGCTATCCCGCCTGCACGGCACAGCGCAAAAAACAGTATACCGCTAACTTTTTTTTGTTTGCCAATATTATAATGCTATTCCCCGCGACAACAAAAGCAGCGTTCATCGTCATGTTTATCAAGTGGCGCAACAGCAGCGAGAATACGAATGAGTACAGAAGCGACTTCAATTCACATGTTACGCCGAAGTTACAGAGATTTCTGCTGTCAATAACAGAGGGTACTACCAGCAGTACCCACCATACAACGCGTTTGCTTGTATGAGATGAGCGTTCTATATTACTTCATATTCTTTGGTTCAAGGCAAGAGTCCATAACCACTTCACTATTAACCCTATCTCCTAACCTTTATATCCTTCCTGAACCAACGCAATGCCTTGCATTAATAGGGGTCATCCCCTGCGCGTTTGTTCGAGTTAAAAAAAAAAAAAAAAAAAAAAAAGAACATTTGAACTGGCCAGCGGAACGATGGAGGAACATACTATGGACGGATGAGAGTAAGATCGTTTTATATGGTAACAGAGGTTCTCGTCTTTATGTAAGAAGGCCTGCTAATGCTGAGTATGATCCAAAGTTCACAACAAAAACAATCAAACATGGTAATAATGTACCAACAGGACAACGACCCTAAACATACCTCCAAGAAAACTAAAAAGTGGTTCCAACGCAATTCGGTTACTGTCATGGATTGGCCTGCAATATCGCCGGAGCTCAATCCGATTGAAAATTTATGAACCGATGTGAAGAAGGCAATTTCTAAGCGGAATCCAACAAACAATAAAGCTCTTTGGATTGCTACTAAATGCGATTCCGGTCGCGCGTTGCCAAAATTTGGTTAACTCCATACCAAGACGTTGTGCTGCTGTTATTGCCAACAATGGCTACGTAACAAAATATTAATAAATTATATTTTTTAACGTCGATTTTATGCTACAAAAAAATAAATTCCTTCCTTTAGTATTTTTTTATATTTATTCACAAAGAAATAAACGTGCTATTTTTTTGGCCGTGTCCTTTTATATGATTTTGCTAAAAATGTAAAAAATTACTGAAAATAAAAACTTTATGTAAAATTTTGACTTTTGAAAAGTTGACTTATAATCTAAAATAAATAAAATGAATTGGTTAGGCTATTCTTTTGGTGGTGCTATTCTTATAAGGACTGTATCGAAAAGAAAGTGCAGCTTAGTTTGAAGTATAGGGGAGAGTGGGGCGAATCGTTACGCTTTTTTGTAAGCCCAATATTTTTTATCCGCGAAAAAATTGTCGACCATGTTATATATCGTTTTGAAGCCTGTTATTTTGCGCAACTTTTGATTATAAACACTTAGGTGTAGGACAAATACGAAATAAGTTATGTCGATATTCCCAAAGTGTCCAAAAAATGGCATATTAAAAAGTGTGGGGCGAATCGTTACGCAGTATGGGGCGAATCGTTACACTCGCTTTTTTCAAATGTTGAGGCGCTGAAATCAAAATATGTATACACAAATAATATTTCAATTATTTACTTAATTTTTATTAAGAAAACGAATACATGTTTGATGGTTAAATTGACCAACATGCCAAAAGAAAATGGTGGAAAAATATATGAAAAAATGAAAAAGGAAAAATTTGATTTTTAATCAGAATCTGACTCAACATCAGCATAATCAATCGCAATGATGGCGCTTCGACGCTGGCTTATGCGTTTCGGTGCTGCCTCAGATGATTTTTGAAAAGTTGCAATAAAGTAATGAGAAATAAAAAAAAATCACGAAAATGATAAAAAACATATCATGACGAACAACACAGATGATTTTTCTACAAACACAAGCAATAACGCAGTCTTCAAAATTGCGTCAGACGCTTAAATGCATAAAAAATTACCGTCACGATTCGCCCCATACGAAATGTAACGATTCGCCCCACTGTGACATGTTTGCTATGGAATGGCTTAGCAAAGACACGGTAACAATATTTGCGAATTTTCTTTTTTTACGCGAAAGGCAACACAATAAAGATAAAAAAAACATACACTTTCGATTGATCACAAAATTATTTAGCACTCGAAATTGAAAGATTGTAGACATCCAAATATGAATTTTACAAGTCACAAAACACATTTTACCCTGTCAAGCGTCAGTTTTCTACTGAGAATTGGAATGTCACCGAACCAAATGAGCGGCTGAAGGTGACGAACATTTAGCTATGCGACATTTGATATATGGTGGCGTAATTTTTAAGATATCGCTCTGTAACGATTCGCCCCACGTAACGATTCGCCCCACTCTCCCCTAATTTTAATGGAAATTTTTTTGATCAGATTTTTTTGTTTTAACATTTGTTGCTTATACTTTAAGGACTAAGGATTTTTGTTTAAATAACAAATTTCTTTTTCAAATAAATTTATATCTAATCTTTTGTTTGACCCTCTTTATTAAATTTTGTACAGTGGTTTGCGTTGTTTTTTTTTATTTTCTCCAATTTTTTTAATTCCTGAAGATTTTTAGCTTCCATCTTTCATAAGGTTTCATTTGGCTATTGCCCAGTACCCAGTGCTCTTTTGGACGTAGTTCTGGTGCATTTAGCGGATTCTCACTTTTTCCTGGCAGTTATTTTGAGTTCATTTTTACATATGTCTCGTCATCCATAATGATGCCCGAAACTTTTTCTTTGCAGAGACGAGTGCATAGTTTTCTGCATCGCGTTTTGCCAGCCACTTTTTGATTTTCATTTCTTTTTGGTATTGTTTATTTTTATATGTTTTTAAGTTATTCCTCTGCTTCACTCTTTGCACCAAGGTCACACTCGTTCTAGCTAAATTTCCAATACAAATGCACTTGTTTTCATCAATCGAATGCTTCAGTTTTTCTTCCATTTTTGGGCCTTTAGGACCCTTTTTACGGCCACTTTTTGGTAGGTCGTTGATAGTGCAATGTTCACCATACTTAAGAATCATCTTTTTAGCGGAGTTTATGGACACGCGATGTCGTTTGGCTGATTTTCTGTACGAAGCACCTGTTTCAGTGAACCAACTGTACACAAATTTTTTGAGGATGTCTAGCTCGATACGCGTAATTTTCGTAATATAAAAATATATGAAACTAAATTTGTATGAAATCAGTATTTCAAGGCCTACTCTATTTAACTGCATTTTTAGAATTAAAAAAAAAATTATATGCTGCGAGAAAATTACGTTAGAAAGTGTGCACTTTCTTTTCGATACAGTCCTTATCTGCAGCTGTATATATATTTTATAGTATATACTAGATAGTATATATCATGATGAAATAAACAAGGTGAAGCGAGTAGCTGACAGTTTTGTCAACCCATACCCTTATTTTGAAACATAGCAATTGACAACCAATTTTGCTTTGACATTGAGAGAAGATTTTTAACCCCAATCAAAACGTAAAATCGAAAATATTGTGTTTAAAAATTTTCATTTGTAAAATACGCGTTTAACTTCTTCTTCTAAAGTAAGAGAGTCAAGAGTTTTAATTTTCTTTCTGTAAATGAATTTGTTTCACATATTGTTATGTTTTTTTACATGTTTTACATAAATGTTAATCGTTTTTTAGTAAAGCATGTTACGTTGTGCTACGACATACATATTTATTTTTGGTTTCATATTTCTTTATTATTCAATACCAATAATTATGCAGCGTGGGGACCTGCCACCACGGCAACGAATCGGCATAATCTTACCTACAACGCACTACAATAATAATGAAATTGATTTTTTGATACACCAGGCTTAAGTGGGTTAATGCGAAGAAAGAAGAAGACTTTCATGTTTTCAGAGAATTTATTTTGAAAACGTCAGTTTTTCAAAAGCTCTCTTGTCAAAATAAGGGTATGTCATCTACTCGCTTCACCTTGTTTATTTCATCATGGTATATATAAATTAAACTCTCTGACTGTGTTTTTAGTAATATTTTTATTGTTCTGGCGACGAAGGTGTTGTCAGGTTGAGTTCCGCTTACTAAACTCCCCGATAAAAAATCTACACTCACTAAGGTGGTCGGGTTAACTTACACATCCAGATATTGTAAAGAACGTTATAAAAGGTGACAGCATTGCAATGGAGGAAAGCTAGTCGGAGCTAAGGACTCAACTTAACAGTGTTGGTGTGCCTGCTTGTTATGACACATTTTTCTAAATAAAATAAGCAAAACATAGACGGCAAGTGTATTATGCTATTCGTAACCAACAAATATTATTTTATATACAAATGCCAACAACAAAAAATTAGTTTTCGACCTTTCCTTTCGAGTTTTCCTTTTTGGAAGTTAGGTAAGTAACTACCTCGGCACTTTTTCTTGACGACAAAGTTGCCAATATTCCTGTCGATTCAGCTAATCTCTTTGCTTCGTATTTTAAGTCCAATTTCACAGCTGAATTTAGTAGCGATGATAATGTCTCGTTCAATATAAAACAAACTCTCGATTTCGGCAAGCTTAAGTTGTCTTCTCAAGATGTGCTCAATGGCATTGCCCGACTTAAGTCTTCCTTACAAATGGATGTTGATGGCCTGTCTGCAGCCTTGTACAAAAAGTGTGACTCTTTAGTGTACCCATTAGTGGTAATCTTTAACAAATCTCTTTCATCGGGAACTTTCATTGATGCACGGAAACTGGCTTTTATCTCTCTAATCTTCAAGAATGGTAACAGAAATGACGTTAGCAATTATAGACCCATTTCAAAACTCTCTGCAACATCAAAACATTTTGAATGCATCATCCAAGCTAAATTACTATTTTCTGTAAAGAATACAATACACAGTGCAACAGTTATGTATTAATACTCGAACCATATCTCTGTAGGGCTAGTTGCCTCTAACGAAATGAAACGCGAGCTTGCACGTTGTAACAACTTCTCTTTTATTATAAAATGATGCAAACGGAATAACGGTTGCCGGCGCGACTGCAGCGCACGGCCTACTACGATAAAAACATTTCGTTGTGTTTAAATTTGTTGAGTTGCTGACAGACAGCATTGCCAGTATTACATTTAGAGAGGGCATTGCCGCCACAGGTACCCCCTTCTCAGAGAGTTAGCCGGTGGAGGCGGCGAACGATATCGATTTGTGTGGTTTTCTGACATATGTTCGAAGTGGTCTGTCCATAGTGTTTGACAGTAGGGCGTTACCCACGGGCTCCAACGTGTTGTCGTGCTGGGCTGATTGGATGGTAGCGAATGGTAGAATCGTCGGCATACAAATTTCATTTCGGCTGCTGCGTTCTCTTCACCTTTAACGTGGATAATTTCGGCGTCGAATTGCGAAATGTAGTCCAGCTGCCTTAGCTGTCTCGAGGAGGCTTTGTCAGCTCGCTGGGAGAAGGCGTAGATGAGAGGACGGTGGTCGGTTTTGATGACAAATTTGCGGCTTTCCAGGTGATGTCGAAAAAACTTTATAGCAGCAAAGACAGCGAGCAGCTCGCGGTCATAAGTACTATATCGTTGTTCAGCTTGGCTCAATTTACGTGAGAAAAATCCCACCGGTCTCCAGACGTTATCTTGCAACTGTTCAAGGGATGCGCCAATTGCAAAGTCCGATGCGTCGGTGGAGATGGCCAAGGGTGCTGTTGGTGCGATGAATGCGTTCCTGGTGGCAGTGGCGATGCTATTTTTACAATCCGCAAAGGCCTTTTCTGCAACAGGTATCCATTCTATCCTCCGCTTGTCCTTCTTCAAATATTCATTAAGCGGGGCCTGAGTCGCTGCTGCTTGTGGGATGCAATGACGGAAATAATTTAGCATACCCAAGAATCGCCTGAGATCGGCGATAGTCCCGGGCTTTGGATACGACACGATGGCATCTACTTTGTCAGCAGGAGGCCAGTACCCATGTTGGTTGACAGTGTAGCCCAGGTAAACTAGTTCGGTTTTGCCAAATCTGCACTTCGCGAGATTGATTGAGAGCTTATTCTGGCGTAGAATTTCAAACACGCAGCGGAGATGTTCGGCATGCTCCTCAACGGAATTAGAAAATATGATCAAGTCGTCGATAAAACAGGCTGCGTATGGAAGAGACCGTAAGAGGTTATCCATGTGGCGTTGGAACGTTTGGGCAGCGTTGCGGAGGGCCGGTGGCATTCCCAGGAACTCGAAAAAACCAAATGGCGTTGTAACTGCGGTCTTTGGAACATCTTCAGGGGCTACTGGTATCTGATGGTACGCCCGGACGAGGTCGATGGTAGAAAAGATGCATTTTCCGTGTAAGCGCTGGAAAATATCCTCACAATGTGGAACTGGGTAGCGATCAGGAACTGTCTGAGCGTTGAGTCTTCTGTAGTCACCTGTTGATCGCCACCCACCAGACTTCTTGGGCACCATGTGGATGGGGCTCGCCCATGGACTGCTAGATGGGCGTATGACGCCATGATGGAGAAGCAGATCAAAGTCGGCCTTTGCTGCCGATAACTTTTCACCGCATAGCCTCCGAGGGCGCTCAGCTACTGGCGGCCCGCTCGTTACGATATGTTTGATAGAAGTGGGGCTATCTACACGTGGTGCAGAGCTGGGTAGAGAGAGATTAAAGTGCTCCTTGAGGATGGTTGCGAGCATCGGATGCTGTGAAGGGTCTTCAGCCTTTTGCTCCAC
The DNA here is from genome assembly GCA_963971225.1 of Melieria omissa. Taxonomy (NCBI): domain Eukaryota; kingdom Metazoa; phylum Arthropoda; class Insecta; order Diptera; family Ulidiidae; genus Melieria; species Melieria omissa. The sequence goes on along the minus strand of OZ020269.1, from coordinate 46,867,418 downwards.
CGTTGAAACCGTGTGGGCATCTATTTCGCACAGCTGCGCTGGTGTAGAGAGTGTGGTGAGCGGGTCGATGAGACGCTGGCTCTTCAGGTCGATAATGAGCCCATACTGTGATAGGAAGTCGGCACCTATGATAGCCGTATTGACATCAGCAATTGTGAATACCCATTTAAATGCTCTGCGTAGTCCGAAATTGACTTAGAGGACTTGCTGGCCGTATGTGCGGATCGTGGTGGAGTTGGCAGCGGGCAGTGTTAGTTCGTTTACTGAAAGCTTCCTGTTAATGACAGTTTTTGGGATCAATGAAATGGTAAAACCAGAGTCAATAAGGAATTTAAGGTGCGTTTTACGATCGTATAGCAATAGGCGGAACTCTTTAGGAGTGCTGGTGGTGCTGTCGCCGGTCGCCTGCACGGGTGACAGCGGCTTTAGTTTTCCGACGGTGCAGGTGCAAGTGGGTGGGGCGACGAACACGGCAACACACATTTTTGCGCTTTGTCGCCAAACTTGCGATGATAATGACATACTCCGTCATGGGCTGGAGAAGCAGCGCGAGGACGTGAGCGCGACCGAAAATTGCTGCCTTCTCGGAGCTTTGCAAGGACCTCTTTGTTGACTGCGATGAGCGATGAAAGCGCATCCTTAATTTCGCGTAAGTCCGCGCTGATAGATGGCGAAGGGAGGCGACGAGTACTCTGATCCACGGCCATGACACCGGTGCCGTTGTAGTTGTCCATAAGCTCATTTGCTGCAGCGGCTAGCTCATCCAATGACGTGGCGTTGAAGATCTTCAAAAATCGCTTACTGGTAGCAGCGCCAGCCAACGAATGCGGCTTCTCGCCACCTAATTCCAGCTCCGTGAATAGTTTGTGCAGCTGGCGGTCTGCGGATTCAGTAAATCGCGTAGTCAGACATGTTTTAATGTGTGTGTACTTATCCGATTTGGGAGGGAACTTCAAAATGTCCGAGATCTCGAAAAGCGAATCAAAATCCAGCGCCGTGATCACCAGATTGTACTTGTTGCTATCTGAAGAAATTCTGCACGCCTGGAACATGGCCTCTACCTGGACGAACCATAACTCTGGATTACTTGCCCAAAATGGGGGCAAACGGCAATAATTGACTGCATCAACGTTGTGGGAGTCCAGCGCTGGCGCCGAATTTGTTGCGCTCATGGTGGGCTGGCTCAGTTGCCTCTAACGAAATGAAACGCGAGCTTGCACGTTGTAACAACTTCTCTTTTATTATAAAATGATGCAAACGGAATAACCGGCGCGACTGCAGCGCACGGCCTACTACGATAAAAACATTTCGTTGTGTTTAAATTTGCTGAGTTGCTGACAGACAGCATTGCAAGCATTACATTTAGAGAGGGCATTGCCGCCACATCTCAGCAACCAAGCACGCCATCTATGTGCGAGCACATGCATTTTGAAGCTGATCAAAATTTCATGACATTTGATTGACATTTAATATTTATTAAAATTCACTTTGCCAAACACGTTTTCGTTTGATGTTGAAATTTTAGCAAAAATTAATGAGAGTCAGTCATTCTACAGACATCGTTGCAGCCGCAGAAAATCATCCAAACTTCCTGAAAACAATTGTTACGGGTGATGAAACATGGTGTTTCCAATACGATCCAGAAACCAAGCGTCAAAGTGCGGAATGGAAATCAAAAAACCACAAGCCAAAAAAACACGAAAAGTTCCATAAAAAATCAAAACAATGCTCATCACATTCTTCGATAGAAAAGAAATTATCCACAAAGAATTTGTTCCAACTGGTCAAACAGTTACTGCGACATATTACCTCGAAGTTTTGAAGCGTTTGATGGCCAGAATCCGTCGTATTCGACCAAAATACCGCGATCCAAAAAGTTGGTGTCTGTTGCACGATAATGCACCGCGTCACATAGCACTCATTGTTCGTCAATTTTTGGCTCGGAATCAGGTTTGTGTGTTGAATCATCCGCCGTATTCACCTGATTTGGCACCGTGTGACTTCTCTTTGTTCCCGAAACTGAAATTGAATATTTCGAATAAATATACCGAAAAATTCGCAGATATCGTGTTTTAATTGTGTTTTCTAGAGGCAGTCTTTACACATAATTGTTGCACTGTGTATGTCCGGAGCATCATCTTACTTACACAATCGTAGGGGCGTGGTTGTTGTCGACAATGTTAGGTCGGTACCTTTCGTTGCTTCGTGGGCCCGCTGTTTTTTGTTTTATTCATTAATGATATCTGCACATGCTTCTCGACAGCTAAGTTTCTGCTTTATGCGGATGACCTAAAGATCTACCATTGATCAGAAACTCCCACGATTCCCAATTGCTGCAGATCGATATTGATAATGTCAGTAATTGGTGTATAAAAATCGATTGCCACTGAATATAAACAAGTGTTTCCAAGTCACCTTTTCTAAACGTTGCAAACTCATTGACACCTCTTATCACATTTCCATGACGCCCCTGATGCGTGTTGATGAAATTTAAGATTTGGGCGTAATCTTTGACTCGAAGTTTTCGTTCGCTAATCATATTAATTTTGTTATCTGTAAGTCATATGCCACTTGCTTGCTTTTGTCAGGCGTCATAGCATGGTTTTCACCGACATGTATACGCTGAAGCTTTTGTATAGGCACTAGTTCGTTCCAGGCTTGAATATGCGTCCTTCATCTGGTCTTCATATTTTGCGTGCCATGGTGCCAGGATTGAGAGGATCCAAAAAGTATTCCTTCGCTTTGCATTGCGTAACTTACGCTTTACTGATCCTATGCCCTGCTACGAATCGCAATGCCTACTGATTAACTTAAAATCTTTGCAAAGCAGGAGAACAATTCTGTCTTTTTCTTTCATATTTGATGTACTCCGTGGTGTGGTTCACTGTCCTACTCTCCTCGAGAGGATTTTTCTGAATATTCCGGCTAGATCTCTTCGTTGCTCAGAGCTCTTCCATGTAGGTGTTTTTAGGGCTCTATATGCGCGAAATGCACCTATCTCCAGAGCCTTAATTTAGTTCAATAGAATCTCCAAAAATGTTGAGATTGATTTTTCAGCTTCAAAAAATCTATTCAGGTATTCGTTAAATGTTTTTTATAACTAGCATTCACTTTTTTTCAATTAAAATTTCAATGAAAATGTGTTCAACTTAGCCTATACGAATTTTTATTGTATTCATTGGCTAATTAACTAAATAAATAAATCAGAATCTGAGAAGGAAAGACCTCCGACGAATGGTCGGATTAATCAGAGGACACAATCCATGGGGGCGACATATGGCCAACATGGGCATCATCGAAGATCCGACTTGCGTGTCTTGGCTGGAGGAGGTAGATTGTACAGAGCACTTTCTCTGTACATGTCCGGCCTTCTCTAGAACGAGATTGCGCACGCTGGATTCAGATGTTATGAGAATGGACGAAGTTCATTCTCTCGCCCTGTGTGATCTCCTCAGATTCATTAATGAGTCCGGGAAATATGCACAGGAGAATCCATAACTCCCTCCCCCTTCCAACCCACTTTCTCTTTTTCTTTTCGCATTCCTATTTCCTCTATCAACCTTTTTTCTGAGCCTTAAGTACATTGGGCTATAGAGCCTGAGTGCTTGGGGTAATGACCTCCCTTAGGTTATTTCCTCGGCTCCCCTTCACATCCATCCATCCATCCAAATAAATAAATAAATAATTAAATAATAAATTACCTCCCTTAATTTCGCAGAGGTTATTTCGAGAATTTTTCTGTTTATTACCCGATCGAAGATAGAAAAATGACGAAATAAATACTTTTCGAACAATACATTATTTACATTTAAATCAATCTTAAAAAAGACCAAAAAAACTTTGAGCGGTTTTACGTCCAAAACTACTAATCCGAATTTAACGAAAGATATATTTTAGAAATCCCTGGAAAATTCTCAACGCTTTCGCGGATTTTTTTCTAACGTTTTCCCGGCAGAGGCCCCATAGTGCGTCGTTGACTAGTTCGTGCACATTGGAGTTAAAGGCAGCCAAGTCAGAGCTGGGTGGAATATAGCAGCTGTAGATAAACAGGTTGCTTATTCTGGGGCACGAAGCAGCTTGTGGTGGCGGATATAATGAGTGGCTGCGCGTTTGCGGCACAGTTGCAGATCGCGCATTTATTGGATCTGCTGCTGGCCCAAGTTGCATCGTTTTTGTTCTTATATTGCTCTCAGGATGGCTACGTCAACTTCAAGTTCGAATATTGTTTGTGCAAGGAGGTCTTGCGCTGCCCGGCAGTGGTTCTGGTTAGCTGCAAACACTTCATGATTGGCGGTGGCTTAGTGCTCTGGTTCCTGCTTTCAGCTTTTGAAGTGACGCGCATCCGCGGCTGCCTGCAACATGGTTAGTGCTGCTTTCGCCCCTTTCGGCGCATAATGGTGCATTCGTGCAAGATTTCGCCTGGTGGCCCCGACCCCCGCACTTAAAGCAGAGCGACGAGCGATCCACACTGCTCGAAATTCCCAGGAACCTCGTTCATTAATGTTTTTATGGTAGTGTCCGACATCCTCATAGCTGATGAAGACCACTTTCTCTTAAAGTCTTGAAGGTCTTTGGGCACTTTTTTGGTTACCTTCATCTCCCTCTTTACTTAAGCCCAGTATCTCTCGATCGGCCTTAGTTCTGGACAGTTAGGTGAATTGGCTTCTCAAGAACCAAAATCACTTTAATCCATTGGAACCGCTCTAAAGCCGTTTTGCTGTAGTAACATGAAGCGAGGTCAGGCCAAAAAAACGTGGACACTTCATGTTGGCTTAAAAAAGGGAGCAATCTCTTTTGCAAACATTCCTTCACATATATGTATTTTGCTGTTGATTGTACCCGATGTAATGTATGAGCTGCTCCTGTTGCCACAACTGCAGATAGCCTGCCAAACAAGGAATTTCTTTGGAAATTTTGTCATTTTTTTGGACTTGAATTTTTCAGAAAAATTTCCTCGAGAATCGGCTGTATAAAATTCCTGCCCAAGTAGCTGTGAAAAGTCCGCTAAAACATAAGTTCCGTCATCCATTAAGCAGCATTCGAATTTCTTCGTTGTTTTGCGGTTTCATTCTTGACGGCGTTTCGGTCTGGAACTTTCTGCAAATTGTACGTCTTCAGCCCAGCTTCATTCTTAGTTCTGCGCACTAAAAATGTTGAACAGTCAGCTTTCCTCGCCAGTTTCCTTCCCGATATGCTTGGATCCTTCAGAATGGTTCTTCACCTTTCATGATCATGTGGCCCCTTATTTTTACCAGAACCTTTCTTCCGATCAATATGCAGGTCCTCATTAAAGTGTTTAATAACATGGAAATTGTTTTAGGGTTAGACCCTACCTCTTTGGCAATTGTTTTTAAAGACCACTGAGGTTGCTTTTGAAAAATTGTAATGATGTTTTTTCGCACTTCCACTTCGCTTGCTATTTTCTCGTTAAATAAATTTGTATTGGCTAATTCAGAGCTACTAAGAGCAACTAAGATACAAATTTTTTTATTTGAAAATTTCAATAGCACTGTGGGGAAAAATGTAACGGACAGTTTTATTCGACGCAGTCTTTTTTATTTTATTCGGTCGCATCTTTGACGGTGTTCGCTCGCGTTTTCTTCGCCAGCTTGCTTGTACTTGGGTTGAGCGGTGCTGCTGTTGTTTGTGTCATATTGTTTGCTGGGCCAGAGCGCTCGTATTGAGTTTCGCTATGACGCTTAGGAGCTCCCTAATGGGGATACAGATGTGCCTCTGTACCTCCATCATACCCATGAGTTCGTTTATTTTTTCGCCTAGTAGCAGAAGAACGTCCGCATTGAATTCTAGTTCTTGCGTTCTAGCTGCTGCCCCATATGTTTGGTGCTCATATTGCTGCGCTTGCAATACTTTTGTTCTCCTTGCGAATGGATTCTCCACTTTATTGGCCTCCGTACGTCCTGTATGCTTCCTACCGGTTTCTGTCCGTTTCTCACCACAGTAGTTCAGCGCTGGTGCGGTGAGTATAAGGTGGAACTCGCTAGTCGAGCCGATGAAACTTAGTTGATGTCTCTCCCTATTTCTTTCGAGTTTCGCAAAGAGGCTACAAAAAATTGTTGGCGTTTACCTTGCTTCTCAATAGGTGAGATTTCTGCGATTGTCAGCTGTGCGTGTTGCCGTAGCGCTCAGTGTTAATTCCGCACAGGTAGGTCTCTGTAGTAGGCACAATTCCGGGCTAATTTAACTTCGCACCAGAGCACTGAAAAAACACGTCTTCACAGAAGGATAACTTCACTCTCTGACACTCTGTGTATGTGAATGTGTTTTCATTTGTAAGCAAACGTGAATATATGTATGTTGTTATGTAAAGAGGTAATGTATGTAAATATATGCATATGGGCATCTCCCAGTGGCACGGACGCGACATTCGCACGCTTTCAATTACACCAAAACACAGAGTACTTCTGTATGATACAGATTCAGGCGTACAGCGGTACGAGGTCTCTGGTGGCGTTCCACAGGGCTCGGTGCTTGGCCCAACATTGTGGAACGTCATGTACGACGGCATCCTCCGCCTGGAGCTGCCAGAAGGCGTCAACATTATCGGCTACGCGGATGACATTGCAATGGTGGCAGTAGCGAAGCACACGGATACGCTACGGCAGAGGTGAAGATGTGGCGGAAATATCCGCCCTATTTGAAGAATTGCAGGCGGTCAAGGCTGACCGGAAATGCAATCAAACATCGCAAACTTCGCCATTAATGAAGAAACAAAATGACGGGGCGAAAAGAGCAAGAGCCCTCTTCGATGGCCGAGAGAAACTTTCACCGAACCCAAAAAAGAAACGAGATACGGCGGTGAAAGTGGGAAATAAGGTTGCGTCACAAGAGCCACAAAAAACTGCGCATCTCATGGTTGGGAATAAAGATGGAGGTACCAGTACTGTAGCGCAAAGCGAATGGAAAACTGTGCCGACACGTACGCGCATCCCGAAGAGTAAAGTGCGCCCTGATGCCATTGTGGTTAAAGCTAACGGAAAGTGCTCGTATGCGGACATCCTGCGAAGCATTAAAAGCGGTCCTGAAACTAAAAACTTGAGTGAAATGGTTTCAAAGGTCCGAAAAACGGCTAAAGGTGAGCTGCTGCTTCAATTGGCAAACCCGACAACAGCAGAAGCGGACAATTTTGAGGCTGTGGTACAAAAAGCGCTTGGAGAAGACGCGATGGTGCGTAAGCTTACACAGGAAACCCAAATCGAAATAAAAGATATCGACGAGGTGACAACAAAAGAGGAAATTCTAATTGCGCTAGAGTCCCAGACGGGTGAACAAAATATTCTTCCAACGGCTTTGAAATCAATCCGCCAAGCATATGGTGGAACCCAAACGGCAAGTATCTCACTGCCGGTAAAGGTTGCAAACAAGCTGCTCGAGGCGGGTAAGATTAGAATCGGGTGGGTTGTGTGCCGAATTCGTGCCAAGCTGCAACCGCTCCAATGCCATAAGTGTCGGGATTTTGGACTGGACCTGGCTAAAGCATGCGTCAGCGCAGACAATGATTTCACAAGCGCTTGCTTTAACTGCGGCAGTAAGGATCATAAAGTGAAGGACTGCAAGCAGGATCGAAAATGCCGGTTGTGCACAAAGAGCAACAAAGCTGAGGTAAACCACCTCACTGGCAGTAGAAAATGCCCCTTCTTCCACGAGGCTCTAAAATGCGCGAAGAAATGATGCGTCTGATTCAGCTCAATCTTAACCACTGTAAAGCGGCACAGGATCTGCTTCAACAAACAATACGAGAAGAAAATATCCATGTGGCATTGCTAAGCGAGCCTTATGTAGTGAAGCAAAATAACCTCTGGTCAGTGGACGCGTCAGCTAAGGCCGCTATATGGAACTGCAGTGCGGTGCCATTAGATCTAAGGCCAATCACGTCTGACAGGTTCTTCGTCTGTGCGAAGGTGGAGGACATATTTATTTACAGCTGCTATATACCCCCCAGCGTCACCACTAGCGAGTTCCAAGACACAATAGATAAGCTGGTCAGTGACGCCAGAGGAAAATGGCCGCTACTGATTGCCGGAGATTTCAATGCATGGGCCATTGAATGGGGCTGTAGAAAGACAACAGCAAAAGGAAGAGCGTTGTTAGACGCATTTTCAACTTTGAATATCACCCTGATGAACACCGGAAACAAGCACACATTTAGTAAAAATGGGGTAGGTTCAGCAATCGATTTGACGTTTGTTAGCAACGGTATATATCCTCATTCAACTTGGACGTTGGGCGATTTCTACACTCATAGCGACCACCAGGCAATAATCTGCAGCATCGGCCAAACCAATCCGTCTTATCGGACGAAGAATAGACCGAGCGCAGCAAGAATCAGTTGGAAGTTGTCATCACTAGACAAAGACATCTTTGTGGACTCATTGTCGCAGCTCGACGCAACTCTCCCAGCGCAAACAGCAGCTGAAAAGTTAATTGCTACTCTAGTAAATGCCTGTGACGCTTCTATGCAACGGAAAAGGCCCAGCAACAGGCATACTCCGGTCTATTGGTGGAACGAGTCTATTGCAGAGATTCGCGGGGAATGCAACCGCGCTCGAAGAAAATGTCAAAGAGCAAGACAGAGCGCCAGCTTCCGCGAGCTGCAAGCTGAGCATAGAAAACTCAGGAAAAAGTTTAAAAAAGCGGTAGTCGAGAGTAAACGGCAATGTTTCCAAAAACTTTGTGATGACACAGAAAACAACCCGTGGGGCCTAGGGTATAAGATAGTCACCAAAAAATTGAAAGGATGCAAACAAGCCCAGCCGACATGCCCAACTCTCTTGGCAAATATTGTGTACACTCTGTTTCCTAGCCAGGCGGATTTCGTTCGGGAAGACTTCGGCGACAAGGAAATGGAGTTTCCAGAAGTGACAGACGACGAGATATTAGAGGCTGCAGGAAAGCTCCAGGACAGGAAAGCACCTGGGCCAGACGGAATCCCAAACTCCGTGCTGAAAATCGCTGCAAAGGAAAGAACGATGCTATTTACAGCAGTATTTAATAAATGCTTTGCGGAAGGGGTATTCCCGAACATTTGGAAACGGCAAAGATTGGTTCTCCTACCAAAATCCGACAAGCCAGCAGCTGATCCATCCGCATATCGGCCCATTTGCATGCTGGACACGGCTGGAAAAGTACTGGAAAAGATTATTGCAAATCGTCTCTCAGCCGCAGTCGATGACAACGGAGGACTGGCTGAAATGCAATATGGGTTTAGAAAAGGCAGGTCCACAATCGACGCAGTGAAGATTGCCACGGACCTTGCGCGAAAAGCTATTAGTGGTGAACGCTGGATGGGGGGTACAAAAAAGTACTGCCTAATAGTAACCTTGGACATAAAGAATGCTTTCAACACAGCGAACTGGGCACAAATCACGGAAATCATGAGAAGGAGAAACATTCCTAAGTATCTACGAAGGCTGATTGAAAGTTATTTCACAAACAGGCAGCTCTTCTATGAGTCCAAAGTCGGCTGCAAGAAGTACAATGTGACTGGTGGAGTGCCCCAAGGCTCAGTACTAGGGCCCCTGCTTTGGAATATAATGTATGATGGAGTGTTGAGACTAAATATTCCGAGCGAAGCAAAAATTATTGGTTTTGCGGACGACATAGCGGTTGTTATAGTGGCAAAACACACACGCGACATTGTGCGGATCACAAATGAAACGGTGCAGATAATCCAGTCGTGGCTGAGGAACGCAATGTTGAAGCTGGCAGAACACAAAACTGAAGCAGTTCTGATTTCTAGCCGGAAAAAGCTAGAAACAGTAACAATAAAGGTCGGTGAACACAACATCACGTCAAAGCCAGTGGTAAAATATCTCGGGATATTAAGGGAAGGCTCCCCTGGATTTGGACCGAAAAATGGTTTTTTTTTTTTTTGCATAAAACGAAGGCTACATATATGTAGAATATGTGTGTAAAAGGATTTTTTGATACGACGCGTATTTTCATGGGAGAACACACCTGTCTCACGCGCGCTACGGGACGCTCCACTGCTCTAATTTGCTTCAAACGCGTTTATCTCGAAACCATTTTTTCCAATCTAACTGAAATCACCGGACTTGATCTAATGATCCGATTTTCTTCATCTAAAAACTGCTCGAATGTATTTGATTTTCTGTATGCCTTGAACCTACAATTTGCATAAATTGTTATTTATTTTTAATTTTTAAATGTGGTTGAAATTAAAAAAAGGTGCAAAAAATTTTTTCTTCAAATATTCATTGTGCAAGAATTTTTCGTTTCAATTTTTTGAGTCTGGTTCAATTCACAGACAATTTTGTTATCTTTAAGTAATGACAATGCTTTTTGATTTCAGTCCACTACAAGAGGCTGCAGGATTACAGTTCTCGAGCGATGTTTGGCGCGCAGAGGCCTACGGAAATCGCCATTTTGTAGCCGCCATTTTGAATTTCATCAAGTTTTTTAACTTTTTAAACTCCTAAATAATAGACGAATTTAATAGTCAAAACCGGAAGTTTGTACGCCTTTTCATTATCCCACAAAAAAATTACAAACTTTGCCTTATTTTTGCCCAAATCCAGGGAGCCTTCCCTTAATTGATTCAAGGCTTTCGTACAAAAACCACCTCGAGAATGCAAGCAAAAAAGCGGCCAAAACCGCCGCAGGCCTTGCAAGACTAATGGCCAACACAAAGGGCCCAAGGCAAAGATGCAGACAGCTACTGGCTGGAGTAGTAAAAAGCACACTTCTGTATGGATCCCCAATATGGCACCAGGCGCTAAACCACAGATCTTATGGTAGAGAGGCGAGATCAGCCTATCGCCTGTGCGCCCTCCGCGTGTGTTCTGCCTTTCGCACAGTCTCAGAGGATGCGGCGCTGGTTATAGCGGGAATGTGCCCATTCGACATCCTGGCGCAAGAGTCGGCGCAACAAGCCCCTGCGGGTCAGCGACGGAAAGACTTCCGCGACGAGCTGCGGCGCAGCAGTACGCAGAAATGGCAACACCAGTGGAACACGGCGCAGAACGGACGCTGGACACATCGCTTGATCCCGGACCTTAAAGGCTGGATCAACAGAAAGTGGGGAGAAGTAGACTTCTACTTAACCCAAATACTAAGTGGACATGGGTGCTTCCGGGCATACCTTTACCGGTTCAAAAGGGACTCCTCGCCATTCTGCGAAATTTGTACGGAGGTAGATGAGGACGCTTTTCACTTCTTCTTTGTATGTCCTCGGTTCAATAGGGATCGACAGCAACTATCGGCGGTATTCGGGGAACAACCGAAGCCGGAGAACTTGATAGCCCATATGACGTCAGCAAAAGCGAAATGGGACGCAGCCTGTAATATGGCAGCTGAGGTCATTGCGGTTTTGCGGGGTGCTGAAAGACAGCGCAACAGATGTAGGTAGTAAAAAATCATACTCGTACTGTGACCACGTCGAACAATCGACAGACGATTGAGCCTAGCGCTTAAACCCTCCTCCCGACGAAAAACCTAACGGTAGTACCGGGCGGGCTAAAGGACGAGAAAGAGGTGGTTTTAGTGAGGTTAAAGTCCCACACTGACGGGGTTTTTGGCTTTAGATGCTTTCCATCTCTATAATAAAAAAAAAAAAAAAAAAAAAAAAAGAAAAAAAAGAGGTGCAACGATGCGATATGCCGCGTTAATCAATGGTTGACGGATGCGAAGCTGGAGCTAGCGGCGCACAAGACCGAGGTGGTGCTACTGAGTACCAGAAAGGTGAGCGAGACACTGACGATAACTGTCGGAGAACATGAAATCATGTCCCAGCCTTTTCTCCGATACCTCGGGGTGATCATTGATACGAAGATGACCTTCAAAGAGCATCTAAGAACCGTGTGCGAAAAGGCATCACGCGTAAACGGCGCACTTTACGCGGATGATGCCGAACGTAGGCGGCCCTCGCGCCAGTCGGCGAAAACTGCTAGCCAGGGTGACAGCCTCAATCATACTCTACGCAGCTCCAGTATGGGCGGACGCAGTAAAAATCCGAGAGTACACTAAAGGCATCAGGTCGACGTATCGACTAAGCGCACTGCGGGTAGTAAGCGCCTTCCGCACAGTGTCCGACGATGCAGTTGGAGTTATAGCAAGCATGCCGCCGATTGAACTACTGGCGGTCGAAATGCAACGCCTTTATAACGCAGTCACAAAGCCGACAAGCGCCATGAAAGCCTCAGAAAGAAGTGCCACCATCAGGGACTGGCAGCGCAAATGGGAGCAATCCAGCAATGGGCGCTGGACTTTTGCACTGATCCCGGATATCGCGCGGTGGGTAGCTCGCTCGCATGGAGAGGTGGACCACAACATCACCCAGCTGCTAAGTGGGCATGGCTGCTTCAAGCAGTATCTGCACAAGTTTAAGCACGACGACGACCCCTTCTGCACGCTCTGTTCAGAAAAGCAGGAGACCGCTGAGCACGTCCTGATGGAGTGCCCTAGGTTCGAGTCCGTCCGAAGGGAACTAGCAGTCGCTCTTGGGGAGCATCCGTCTGTGTCGAACCTGACTGCACACATGTGCGACACGCCACGAAAGTGGCAAGCCGTATGCTCGGCCGCAGCCAGCATTATTAAAACACTGCGCGTCCTAGAACGCCAACGTAGGGCAATGAGATAGTCCGAGGCGGTGGGCACGGTGCCGCACCCTACTGCTACCAGGAAGTAATTCCTCGCAGGAAGTTCCCTGGCAGCAGTTTAGGAGATAGGAGGGTTTTTAGTGGGTGAAAGTCTCACACACCGGCTTTCAATGCTTTTCCCTTCTCCAAAAAAAAAAAAAAAAAAAAAAAATTACACCAACAACAAGAAACAAACACAAAAAGTCGATATGTTTTTTTAGTGTTCTAACGCGCTGAAATGGTGCTACATTTTAGAAATATATTGGAAAGATTTAGTACAAATTAGTACAAAATGAAAAGCAATTATGCAATGAAACGGACGCGACAAAAAAAAGAAGTTTTTTTAAAGCTCTTATAGAAATATACAAAATTTAGCGATTTTTGGGAACTTTTTTATATATATACATGCAAATGAAGGTCAAAGGATAACTTTTCTTCGTAGACTTATGAAATATGAGAATTTTCTCTTACCTTTTTTAATTAGGTATATCATGAATACGGACGCGACATCACGGACGCGACAAATTTTTCCAAGGGTATTCCCCTTATGAAATACAGTAATGGTTTTTCATTACAACACGTCAACTTTTAATAAAAATAACACATAACAAGTTAAATTCAAGTTACAGCAATCAAAATAAGGAAAAATTAAAGTTAAAAGTTCTTAGTGTGGTTTATTTAATTTTCCTGAGGAACTCTTTTGGAATTAGATATTGTTTAATATCGCGCACACAGATCTTACAATCATTAACAATGCACCTTTCATTCATCACATCGCAGAACACTGGTTTTAGAAATAACTTAATAAATTAATTAAATTAAATTAATTAACTAGCTGAACATATTTGTACAGTATTTTTCATCAACCCTTTCCGGAAATTTGTATGATATATCGTACAATTTTTCTTAAAGATTTTTTTGTGACAGCGAACGTTTTTTTTATGAAACGGCTAGGCTACTTTTTAGTAGCAAAAAGACAAACAATTTCAAAGTTTGAATCTCAGTTGATTTATAAAACTTATTAAATTTAACAACGATATATCGTACAAATCACACAAGGGTTGCAAAGCTTTGTACGATTTATCGTACAAATGGCGGGCAAAGGTTGCAAGTGATGTTAGCATTTTTTTTAAGTTATGGATTTGGTAACAGAATTTTTCTGTTTTCTTGAATACCACGCCCATCACTAAATCGTATGACTAATTAAATTCGACTAATCGACTATTTCTATTCAGAAATAACAATCACTTAACGATTTTGTGTTTCACTGGGCAGACACAGATTATGTAAGGTTAGACATGAGTACTTGCCACTTCCACTACGATAGTAAGAATCGGCTATATTCGGTATCTTTCTACAAAGTTATGGTGTTTAGTTGGTTCTGTGTTTTATTGAGGGGAAAAGGGCTTTGCAACAGCAATAACGGTTTTATAAGGCCTGATAGATGTTACTCAATTGTTTAAATATATAATTTATATAGTTTTCGATCAAAATGAAATCACGTTTTGATTTTTGTTGTTAAATTTATATTTTCTAAGCCAATGAATTGTTCATAAAATTAAAAAATACGAAAAAAAAGTTGCATGCATTTTTACTCTTTTGCGGACCATTGTACGATATATCGTACAAAATTGATTAAGCTGTTATTCTCAACCAAAATGATTTTTTTGATATTTTGTTGTATTTTATTGCTAAAATGTTCAATGAGAGTCAATATTTTGTAAAAAAAATTTTATCTCAAGAAATGCGGAAATTTACCGGAAATCGAATAACAATCGAATCGATTCAGAGCTTCCGGTTACGGACGCGACAAATTTTAAACACCCATAACATTTTTTTACGATTTTGGCGGGAACCAATTATTATATTTTCCTAACGGGAACAATGCACCTATTTAAAAACTGACAGCTACTTGCATTTGAAAAGTTTGTCCACTAATGGCAACAACTAATAAGGTTTTTTGGGCACGGACGCGACAATTGGATACAGGAAGAAGCAAACTAAAAAAACTTCCGTTCTTCGAACTCCACTTTCCCTCGCTTTCTCTAATACATAAGATTGTTGTTAGTAGAAAAATTTTGCATTACAAGAAAAATATAATATTACTTGAATAAGATAAAAAAAGACAAACTGTGCATATAATTCGTCAAAAGGCTCAGAAAAAATTTTTTTTTCTTTTAAAGTAGTATATTTCGGTCAAAAATTAAAAAAAATTAAAAATTCTTTTACATTTATAAAATATAGATATTTAAGCTGTATTATTGGATAATAAAAAGTTTTTCTGAGCAATTTGAATTTTTCACTCGTGGTGGACCTTGGGAGATGCCCATATGTATATTAGTGTGCGGAAAATAATAGTTCATTCTTATTATTTTTGGTATACGGGGAACCAAACAATAATAGGGTGAACGATTACAACTTTTTTTTAGTACAGGTGGGATGTTTTTGTCCCACTGTATTTGCGTTTGCATACTTCTGCAAACGCAGAATGCAAATTGCATTCTTCATTCTCTGAATGTGCAATTGCACTTGAAAGCAGCAGCGGAAGTGCTTGCTGATTTATGCTTGCGTGTATCGTACAAAGCAACACGCGAAAATGCGTGCAAGTGGGAGAGTGGGAATGCAGCGGGATTAATGCTGCGCTTATTTATTTCACAAAGAGAATCGTGCGTATTTGGGATGCTGGCTGCAGTGGTGTTTTTGCTGTTTTGCCAACAGAGGTCGCACAAAAGGGACTACGAAAATAAACAAAGCGCCGAATTATATGCAGTAGCGGGATTGCTTACTGCACTGCGCTGTTTTGTATTTAGTTTTAGTTTATTAACAGTTTAGTCAGACAGCCGCCGTGGCTCAGTTGGTTAGTGCGCGGTCCAGCGAGTCGCATGCAGAGCGACGCAAGTTCGAATTCTGCATGTAGTAACACCTAAAAAAAATAACCTTTAAAATATCAAGGTTATGACAACGGATTCTGGTAGAGGGGACAAAAGAAAATATACGTGTATCGGCGTTTTGAAAGTATACACCTAAATTTTTTTAGGGGTGTCAAAGCTTTCCCCCTTTTGCTCATTCTTATGGTGAATCGGCAAACGAAAACCATGTTACCTCACATATTATTATATAATTTGTTCCGCAATTTGATGTAAAATACTACGAAGAACATTTTTGTTGAGCATTTTAATCCTGTAGCTCCTATTTTTATGGGTCAATTTGACCCTTTTTTCTAAAATGTCAAAAATGTCCTGTATAACAGAACTTTTTAAGGATAAATGTACCACAAAAATATTCGCCATAAAATTCTACTATAGGTCTCTGAATACATCAAAGCTCATATATTAACCTGAACGCCAGAATTAAGCCAAAACTGAAAATGTGTTTAAGTGTTTATTTTGTACTTATTCAAAATTGGTACTAAAATCCCCTACAAAACTTGCACGTGGAATGGAAAAAACAATGGAAGGCGTGAGCTGAAGGCACATTAGCCGAGCATAATATTTTCCATCCACCGCTTGTGCCAACAAAGAAAATTCGTTTACAACCATTTCATATAAAACTTGGTGTGGTAAGCAACTTTGTTAAGTGTTTGGACACAAATGGATCGGCATTCAACTCTCGGACATTAAGATTAACAATGTTTCGAAAACTAAGCGGAGCGAAGATACAAGGCATGAATGCCAAAACTTTACTTTTTTCATATTAGTTTCATACCAATAAATTTACAAAATTTGGTTTTTTCATTGCAATAGGTGGTTTTGTTGGTCCTGAGATAAAAAAGCTTATGCGTAGCGCCGAATTCGATCAAATGCTTTCACCAAATTAGATTGTCGCATCGAGAAGCATTAAAGGAGTCAGCATTAAAGGAGTTCTAGTCAAACATCGTTCTCCTGCTGCTCGAATGCACGTCGACACCATGATGAGTGCATTCGAAAAACTAGGTGTTCATATGTCACCAAAAGTTCATGTTCTGAATTCTCATATGGATTACTTCGAACATCAGTTGGCAACAGAATCCGATGAACATGAGGAACGATTTCATCAGACATGTGCCCCCATCAGGGGCGGATTCAGAAAAATAGATTGGGGGGTTTCAAAAAGTAATTCTTTAATATTTATAAAGTGCCTTTTAATTTGTATGTAGTTTTAAAGTCGATCCTAATATTTTGGAGGTTTCAACCCCCAAACTCTCTGAATCCGTCACTGACCCCCATTGAGGACCGGTACGAAGGTAAATGTATTCATTCTTTTATAGCTGATGCATGCTGGACATTATTTGATAAAGGTCTGGAATTGCCAAGAGCTAAATGAAAAATATAATGAACACCTTAAATACCTAAAATTGTTATAATTTTTCTATTCATATACAGTCCCTGTTCATCGAATTATGACCGATGAAAAAATTTCGAAATTTTAACTTCCATCATCGATAAAACAAAAACTAATCAAGTAAAAATAACAAATGAGGTATCAATTTATTCATTGGAAAGTTTTCTTTGAAATCCTGTTAAAGAAAACTCTGTGGATGCCGGTAAACTCGTGGCAACCAGAAAAATCGTTAAAATTTCGAACTGTCGGTGTTATCATAACTTTGATTTCAAAGTCAAATTGTGAAAGAAAATAAGAAATAACTAACAAAAATCATTTATGAAATTACATATTAAAGACTAAGAAAAGTAAGTAAAAAATATCATCATTATATTGGTTTAATACTATATAAAATCCGTGTTGGATCTATTAAAGCCTTGTGAAACAAAATGGGTAGAAAATGTGACCTAACAGTGGAAAAAAGTTTCAAATTGTGGCTTTGGTGAAGGAGGGCAGTGGCAGCTACTCTCAAATACCCAAAAAACTGCAAGTTTCAAAGGCATTCGTGGCCAATTCTGCAAAAAAAAGAGCCGAAATAGTGAGGACTTGCCTTCAGTTTGTAAAACTAATGGAAATAACTGCTGCGATATTCGCAAAACTACACCAAGAACCGACCGTAGAGTCGTGCAAAAAGCTTTGGAGAACCGAAATACTCCATGTAGGGTAATTTTAGAAGACCTAAAGGGTTATGGTGTATCAGTGTTGCTGATGACAGTGCGTCGTCACTTATACGAAAATGGGTTGATATGCAGGCGTCCAGTGAAATAGCCAAATTTCCTGCGATTTTTAACAATACTTCCGATTAACCACTTTTTGCGAAATTCTTGTAATTTTTAGGTTATCTTTAGCGATGAATGTCGCGTGGAAGCGTATACTGAAATAAAGCAATTTGTGCGAAGAAGACAGGGCGAACGGTATTCAGACGAAAGCATCGTTCCCTGCATTAAACATCCGCCAGCAGTAATGGTTTGGAGCTGTATTACATCGAAAAGACCCGATCCAATACATATCGTTGAATGAACAATGCGCTCTGTCCAATATATACACGTACTTCACACAGCCACACAGCGCGATCAAGCATAGCCGCTATTAATACATTAAATTTAAATGTGTTGGCGTGGCCTGGCAATTCTCCCGATCTTAATCCGATAGAGAAGTGCTGGGCATACTTGAAATCTAAAGTGTATAGTTGGTTTAAACCCCACGGTAGCGACTTTAAAAGAAAATATTACAGATATTTGGTAAAATAATATCTAATTGAGAACAATGATGTCCAATTGCATTGATAGCATGCCTCAACGAATAGAGGCAGTTCTAAAAGCTAAGGGTGGACAGACAAAATATTAGAAATTGCAAACTATAATTTACATATCTTGGTACAAAACTTTCCAACGAATAAATTGATACCTCATTTGTTATTTTTACTTGATTAGTTTTTGTTTTATCGATAATGGAAGTAGAAATTTTTTCATCGGTCATAATTCGATGAACAGGGACTGTACACCCATACCTCGCTTTGCGTCGTTCGTTTTGCGTTTTTTCGAAGTTGCGTCGCTGCTGAATTAGCACTAATTTTCACTGTGCGTCGTTAGATTTTCGACGTTGCGTTGTTTTGGGTTCGTGTATTTAATTTTTTTTAATTTTCCTTTTTTTCTAAAAGATGGCACGACTTTCTAATTGCGCAATGCCATCAAAACTCGGGGATTCCCTTTCTAACTTTTTTGAAAGAAAGCCGACTTACGACAACAGCCACTATGGACTCATCAGACAGTGATTAATTTTTATTTTGTTTTTATAAATTAATTAAATATTTTATTTTGTTTTAATTGAATTTGTTTTTTTTTGTTTTTTGTATGTATATAATAAAATTTTATATTATTTTTGTTTTTTAAATGTTGACTCTGTTCAATTTTCTTTTTAAAAAGTCGTATTTTCGTAACCTTGGAACCTATCTTCGATCTTTACATGGTTATATATATATATATTATATATTATGATTTAGGAGTAATCGATAATTTATAAGTATTCGATGACAATTTTCAGGAAGAAATTGATCTTAATGCTTCCTTGAACGATTCCTTTGTGAATAGGATTAATGACGACAATAATCAAAGTTTATTGATTGAGGGCGGGACAGCTATGGGATCAGATGAACCTATCGCCTCACGAGTTGCTTCAAATTCGTTTCCTTCAGCATTTCAAAATTTAACCATTGACCCCAAATCTTCAGGTTTTGAAAGAGTTATTTGGAAGGTAGGAAATCTTCAGTATACTGATGAGGAAATTAAGTTTAGAGGGGATAGTAGCATACCTGAATATTTAAAAGGACTAGAAACTCCCTTTCAGGTATGGTCACATCTTTTCCCCGAATTTTTGGAGCTACAAATAGTTGAACAAACCAAAATTTATTCTGAATTGAATGAAGTGTTTCATTTCGATGTATTTGATCTTCGTAAATTTATTGGGATTTTATTTTATATGTCCTACTTTAATCTCCCTAGTACAAGAGATTATTGGTGTGAAAAAAAACTATCATTGTATACCAGTTGTACAAAAAATTATGACCAGAACCCGGTTTAAAAAAATACATCAGTTTTTTACATTTCAACGACAAAACTAATTCTCCTGCTTTTGAAGATCCGAACCGAGATAGGCTTTATCTAATTAGACTAGTTTTTGACACCTTAAATAAAACATTTGGAAGCATACCGAAGTTAGACAGACTTTGCGCAGATGAACAAATGTGCTCATCAAAAATGAGAAATTATATGAAGCAGTATTTACCCAACAAGCCTAAAAGATGGGGTTTCAAGTTATTTGTTTTATGTGACTCAACAGGATTTGCTTATAAATTTGAAATCTATTCTGGAGCACCTACTGTACCACTCGGGGGTGAACCAAATCTGTGCGCATCCGCGAACATAGTAGTAAGGCTTCTACGCGAAGTTCCTCGTTATCAAAATCATATCGTATACTTTGATAACTACTACACAACCTTGCCTTTGTTAGTATATCTACGATCTCAAGGTATACTTTCTATTGGAGCTATTCGTCGCAATCGGATCAAAAACTGTAAACTTCCCGATGAAAAAACAATGTCTAAATGCGAGCGAGGACCAGCCATGAATTTGTCGCTTCAATTTACGGCGTTGATGTAACGTCCTTGTCGTGGAAGGACAACAAAGTTGTTAATCTTGTGTCAACTTATGTCGGTATGAAACCCATATTGGCGCAGGTCCAAAACGAAGTTATGGCACCGTCATCTATAAAGCGTTTTAATAAAAAAAGACAAAACTGTAAAAATGATTTCGTGCCCACAAATAATAAAGAAGTATAATCGTATGGGTGGCGTAGACTCACAGCTGCATGGGTCGTCACAAGATTACGATGAAAAGTCGCAAGTAGACGAATAGAATGTTTTACCACTTGTTGGATTTGACATGTGCCAATGCATAAAAGAATCAATAAGGATCGTCCAGGATATAAAGGAATGCGACTTGTTGATTTCAAGTTACAAGTTGCTGACACTTGATTTAATTTTAAGTCAGTTGAACAAGTTAAGCGTGGGCGTCCTACCTTCAACCACTTTTGGAGGAAAAACGGAAAAAGCCAAACCCATCCAATGCTCCATCTAAGGATGGCCGATTGGATATGACGGATCACTGGACTACGATGGGAACTGAAGGTATATGTAAGTATCCAAATTGCTCAGGTCAAACAAAAATGTTCTGTTCTAAATGTAAGGTAAATTTATGTATTACTTCATCTAGAAATTGCTTTTACAATTATCACCACTTATAAAAAATTATGTGTTGTTTTTTAAGTATTATATAATTAAATCAATTTGTGCTTTACTTGCGAAATAAATTTTCTTATAAAATATTTGTTTTTTAGTTATTCTATGTCAACCTTAATAGTTTGTTTTCTAAAATGTATCTAAAATCTAAAATGTGTATTTGTACATTGTGACCGAAAAGTTTCAGGAAATTCTCATTTAAAATTCGCGCGCTGTATATTTTTCGATATTTTAAGTTTCTGTAGGTTGGTAGCACTGTCCTTAATTACTATGCCAAAAATGAGCGCGATCTGTCAGACAGTTTGTTTACGGCAGCTGTTGAAACCAGTTCACCTCAGTAGTGCTTTGCAATTTTGTTGAGAATTTTCTTCAAAATGAGTACCGTGAACAGGTCTCTTTGGACGTGCTTGATCGTGCCAATTCCGATCCAACTTTCATGGAACGCATCATAACTGGTGACGAGACATGGGTCTACGAGTACGACATGCAAACAAGCCAACAATCATCGGAATGGAGAGGAAAAGACGAGCCGAAACCGAAAAAACCACGCCAAAGTCGCTCGAAAATCAAGGTAATGCTGATTGTTTTCTTCGATATTCGTGGTGTGGTGCATCATGAATTCGTCCCTGAAGGACAAACAGTCGGTAAAGACTATTATTTGACTGTTTTAAGACGTTTGCGTGAAAATATCCGCCGTAAACGGCCTCAATTGTGGAAGGATAATTCATGGATTTTTCATGACGATAATGCTCCCTCGCACCGAGCCAACATTATCAACGATTTTAAGGCCAAACATTCAATAAATACCATCGAACAGCCACCGTATTCACCTGATCTTGCACCGTGTGACTTTTTCCTGTTTCCCAAACACAAATTACCACTCAGAGGAACGCGTTTTGAATCCATAGAAGACGTAAAACAGAATTCGCAGAGGGAACTCAAAGCCATACCGGAAAGCGCCTATAAAAAATGTTTTGATGATTGGAAGAAACGTTGGCATATGTGTATCGCTTCTAATGGAGCATATTTTGAAGGAGATAAAATAAATATTGATGAAGATTAAGAATTTTGCGTTTTATTTAAAATTTCCGGAAACTTTTCGGGTGGTCTGAATTCAACCAATAAATGGTTTCTGTCAAAATAAACTGTCTTATTGATAATTAACATATTTACTACGATACTTTTGGATAGTGAGGTGAAAAATGCTTTAAGTTCCCAGTGTATCTTTTAATATACAACAAATTTTTTACAAATAACTTTTAAAAAATGGATTTTTCGAAAAACTCAATGCGGAAACCATATTTAGCTCACATTTTAGGTTAGGTTGCGGTGGCTGCCTCTATAAGAGACACACTCGGAGGCCTGAAAGGCCCATTGTGATACCACATATTTCACCCGTTTTTGAACTGTGTATGCAACACTGTTTTGCCAACATATGTTACAGCACACATTTCAAGCGGATGGGGAAAAGGGGGGGGGGGGGACCTACAGTCGAATCCGAAAGGCGATTGGCGGTTTTTCGTTCACACATGGAGGTTCTGCCATTGCCTGCCAAGAGCGCTTGTGCGATTCTTGTAATTCTCATTCCCTTCATGTGGATAGCGATAGAAGTAGATGAGTTGTTCACCAGCCCGAGCCAGGAATCGAACCTGGAGCCTTTGGTATGAGAAGCCAGCGCGCTACCCGCTTGACTATCGAGGCCGGCTAGCTCACATTTTTACACATCATATATTTTTTTGGGAGAATTTAGCGTTCTTGGGCATTTAGGGGTTAAATGAGTGTCGGTGCTACATTTGACACGTGTGGGGTAAATCTGAGAGCAGTTGGAGTGTTTATAAAAAACACTCATTTTGTATGGGGGCCCACTAAGGGTTGGAGATAAGGTATCAATATTTTGAAAATGTTCAGTAGATAAGGGGGCTCAGGCATTGATGTTAAGGGGGTGTTCTGTAGTAAAATTTTCAAAAAATCGATTTTTTTTTTTGCATTTTTCAACAGGTAATGTTGTTATCTATCGTATAAAAAAAGGTCTTTGATGAATTCGGACCGGAAAGTCATTTGTAAAGGAGGTTCCGTCACGCGCTCCGCCGAATTTCCACAGTACTTTCAGTGAACAAAAAACTTTAAACGCGTTTTTCCCGAAACCATGTTTTTCGAACTGGTTCACACGATTACAAATGATTGAGTAGACGGATTTTGATAATTTTTTTTTTTTTAATGTTTCTAAAAGTTGTCGCTATCGTCCGACGAGCGTTTTTTTCGATTTTGTTATTAGTTAGTGTTAAATAAATTTTTTTCATTTGAAAAAATGGGGAAAAAAAATTTTTTACTTTCAAGTCGCGCCATTTTGAGAATTTTGATGAAAAACAAAAAAGCTCCCGTCGGACGATAATCGCACTCATATAGATTACAACAAAAAAAACATTTTCCGATTTCCATGTTTCAGACTGGAGCAATCGTGTGAACCGTCAACGCATGTTTTTTTGGAGGGCATCACTTTGCGGCGCTGCAGTGCAGCAACGAATCAATATTTTTTCAAACCTTATACTGAATTTTGTAGTTAAAAGTATAATAAAACATTGAAAAAAAACCGCATAAAAAAAAAAATTGAATAGTTACTTCACAGTAGAATTTCAAAAAACACCTAAGAAAACGAGCTGTTACTACAGAACACCCCCTTAACCCTCTAAGAGCAGATAGACAAATTTCCCAGCTTTTTTGTGAACTTTGACCTCGATGCGACGTCATTTAACCCCACTCTAGCCCCACAGTTTTTTGGCTCGTGTACTTTTTACCAAACTGCATAAAAGAAAGGTTCGTCATCACCAAAATCGAAAATTCTTGCACTAAATCGAGTCCACCGAGCACGTATAACTATATTCTGAATTCTTTTACGAATGCAAAATGAAAATACAGTCGTGTCTGGGTATAATGAACCCCTTATATAGTGAACACCTAAATTTTGGCATCGAGCCTCTAAATATAGAAAAAATCGTCAAGTAAAAAAACAAAAAGTATATTTTGAGCAAATAAAGTTTTGAGCAAAGAGGTTTTGAACAAAAATGTTACCTTGATATAGTGAACAACCTAAATACAGTGAACAGTCCTTGCAATAATTAGTTCACTATATCCAGACTCCACTGTATATTCCTATTTTTTCTGATTTTAGTTTTCTTCTTAAATGTTATTTCTAATTTAAATTAATGTGGCGAAAATCCTAACCGTTACCGTGCAGTTTGCAAGGCACTGGGTAGGAAGAAATGTAGAATATAACCTGCGCGTTGGCAAGGGCTGTCTTCTTAAACATCCCTATGTAAAGCAGTGATGCTCTATCACTACTGTCGTGATGCCAGTTAGGTATGCAGTCGTGATATATTGCATACATTTATGTGTGTTTACGAATGGTTCGCGAAACAGCAAACGCGAAAACGGACTGCGAAACAAAAATAATCAGGCATGTTCCAGCATTCACGCGATTTCAAATCGAAACCGAAAATTGAAATCGCACGAATTGTTACACCCTGTTCTGAAATTCGCACGATTTATAAATAATTCGAAATTAAATTCGAATCAGCTGAGTGTCATATGACAGAAATATTTCATTTGAATTTTATTCAAAAATTTGAATTTTATACACAATAGTTCAAGAAAATTAGCGCTTTCACACTTTGTGCATTTTATTTACGCCAAAATGAATGGTACAGCAACGAAAAAGTACGGCGGCGTATTTTGAGAGACCGTTCTAATCCACAGGAAGGGAGCGGACATACAAGGCAAAGTCTCTGATTGCGTTCAACCTGGCGAACGCCAGAACGATCCTTGTCCCTGTCCAATCCAAGCTGATGCACAGCCTCCGCGCGGCCCTTCTGGATAGCTATTTGGCATCCGCTGAATAGTGAACTAATGTGTGCAGCGAGTCCTATCCCCAGGACTTAAAATTTGGGTTGTGCGCAGGGTTTGGTGCCCGCCACGGAAAACCAAATACCAATGAAAGCCAAAAAGCAAGCCTCGGAAGGAACCCACAATGTTGACGACCACAGCAAACGATTCAAGGACCATGATTTGAGGATATGCACCTGGAATGTCCGGACCCTCTATAGGGAAGGTGCCTCTATCCAACTGGCGGAAGCCCTCACAAAGTGTAAGGCTGACATCACCGCCATCCAGGAAATGCGATGGACAGGACAAGGTTGCTCCAAGCGAGCAGACTGCGATATCTACTACAGCTGCCATGCGGAGAAGCGCGAATTTGGCTGCGGATTTGTGGTCAGCAAGAGACTTCGCCACCACGTCTCTCGGTTCACTCCGGTGAACGAACGGCTGGCTTCGATCCGCATCAAAGCTAAATACTTTAGCATCAGCCTAATTTGCGCGCACGCCCCGACGGAAGAGAAGGACGATGCGACCAAGGATGCCTTCTATGCGAAGCTCGAGGACGTCTACGACAGGTGCCCGGCCCAT
This sequence comes from Melieria omissa, assembly GCA_963971225.1. Taxonomy (NCBI): domain Eukaryota; kingdom Metazoa; phylum Arthropoda; class Insecta; order Diptera; family Ulidiidae; genus Melieria; species Melieria omissa. Next base: position 46,842,188 of record OZ020269.1, on the reverse strand, counting down.
GACGTCAAAATTGTCCTCGGGGACTTCAACGCAAAAGTCGGGCGAGAAGGCATCTTTGGCCCCACAGTCGGGCAGTTCAGCCTCCATGGGACCACTTCGAACAACGGTCTGAGGCTGATCGATTTCGCCGCGGCACGAAACATGGTAGTTAGTAGTACCAGATTCCAGCACCTCGATATCCACAAGGCCACCTGGTTATCCCCCGATCAATCCACCCGCAACCAGATTGATCACATTGTGATTGATGGAAGGCATGCTTCTAGCATTCTAGATGTGCGCACGTTCCGAGGACCCAACATCGACTCGGACCACTACCTTGTTGCAGCCAAGGTACGCATGCGTCTTTGCGCAGCGAAGACCGCACAACCTAGTTTGCGAAGAAAGCTGGACATCAGTAAGCTGCGATCACAAGGGGTAGCCGAAGTCTACTCCGCTCAACTCTCCAACCAGCTCGGTCGCTCCCCCTCTCCACCTGATGACATCGGCGGATTATGGGCTCACTTATCCCACTCTATGCGCGCCGCCGCAGAAAATGTCCTTGGTTTTCGACGCCCACCACCAAAAAACCAATGGTACGACGAAGAGTGTCGCGCAGCCACTGCAGTGAAGAATGCTGCATACAAGAAGACCCTGCAGTCGGCCGCCACGCGAGCCATGACAGAAAAATACCGGGAGGAGAGGAAGAAAGAGAGGTGCCTTTTTAGACGCAAGAAACGGGAGCAAGAAAGGCGCGAGCGTGAGGAAATCGAGGAGTGCAGGAGCAGGAATGACGCCCGAAAATTCTTCCAAAAAGTTAAGCGTCTTACGGAAGGATTTAAGCCTGGGGCATCTTCTTGCAGAGACGAAAACGGGGATCTGGTTACGGATGCGCAGGGTGTGCTGAGGTTGTGGAAGGAGCACTTCACCAAGCTGCTCGCAGGCGACGAAAGGAACAATACCGCCAGTGGTGAAGATGTCCAGATGGCACCAATCGACGACGACGGTGTGGATGTGCCACCGCCCAGCCATGACGAGGTCCGGGTCGCTATCCAGCGACTCAAGAACAACAAAGCTGCAGGGCCGGATGGGCTACCAGCTGAATTGTTCAAGGCCGGCGGCGGTGAGCTGATTGGGTGCATGCATCAGCTCATTTGCAAAATATGGCTGGAGGAACGAATGCCCAACGATTGGAACCTCAGTGCCCTTTGTCCTGTGCTGAAGAAAGGCGACCCAACAATATGCGCCAACTACAGGGGTATCAGCCTACTTCCCATTGCATACAAGGTCCTGACGAGCGTATTATGTGAAAGACTAAAGCCACTCGCCAAGGCGCTGATTGGACCTTATCAGTGCGGCTTTAGACCTGGTAAGTCCACCATCGACCAGATATTCACTCTACGCCAAATCCTGGAGAAGACCCATGAGAACCAAATCGATACACACCATCTCTTCATCGATTACAAGGCAGCATTCGATAGCCCGATAAGGGATCGCCTATATGCCGCATTGTCTGAACTTGGTATCCCTGCAAAGCTCGTTAGACTTTGCAGAGCGACGTTGAGCAATACGCGCAGCTCCGTCAAGGTTGGAAGTGACCTCTCCGACCCCTTTGATACCGTTCGAGGTTTCAGACAGGGCGATCCTTTGTCCTGCGACCTCTTCAACTTCACCATGGAGAGTGTTCTGCGCAAGGCCGGTGTACATCGTAATGGCACAATTTTCAACAAAAGTGTCCAGCTCCTTGCTTACGCTGATGATATTGATGTCATCGGACGTAACAAGCGAGATGTCACCGCTGCCTTTGCGGCTATCGAAAGAGAATCTGCCAAAATGGGTCTGGTGGTAAATGAGGGCAAGACGAAGTATATGCTGTCTACACGCAGGGACTCGCAGCGGCTAGGGTCTCACGTCGAGGCCGACAGGTATGCTTTTGAAGTTGTCAAGGAATTCGTCTACCTTGGCACCGCCATCAACAGCAGCAATGATGTCAGTCTGGAGATAAAGCGAAGGATAACTCTTGCCAACAGGTGCTACTACGGTCTCGGTAGGCAATTGAGAAGTAGAGACCTCTCTCGACCGACAAAACTTTCACTCTATAGGACGCTTATCTTGCCCGTGCTCCTCTATGGCGCTGAAGCATGGACAATGACACGAAACGACATAGCGGCCCTTGGAGTGTTCGAGAGGAAGGTGCTTCGCAAAATCTTCGGCCCTGTTCGGGTTGGTGACGACTATCGCATACGAACCAATAACGAGCTGTATGAGCTGTATAAGGACATGGACGTAGCGCAGCGAATTAACATCCAGCGGCTACGCTGGCTCGGTCATGTCTGCCGCATGGACGACGAAGCTCCGGCGAAAAAGGTATTCGATGCGATGGTTGGAGGTCGACGGCGAAGAGGGAGGCCGTGTCTCCGGTGGAAGGACCAAGTGGAAGAGGCCCTGGTATCTCTTGGTGTGACCAACTGGAGAAGGCGCGCGCGAAGCAGAGGCGCCTGGAGAGAAGTTTTGCGGCAGGCCGTAACCCGATAACGGGTTGTTATGGCCAGTTAAGTAAGTAAGTTCTAATCCACTCGATCTTCCGCAAGTCGTGTAAGTATAAATTTTGTTATTTTGCAGGCACAAGCTGACCTTTTCCTGCATTGCAGATTTATCGCGTATTACAGGGTACACAAGAACTCCTTCCGAAGCATTTTGAACGACGTGAAACCTTTTTTAAAACATTCTTCAATTTCCGCTGAACCGAAACTATCCGCTACATTAAGGTTTCTTGCTGAAGGAGGATTCCAACGTTCCATTGGAAAATATAGACATAGCGCTTGGTAGAAGTACCACATCCAAAATATTAACAGAGATGCTACGCATCTTAGAAAAAGTGCTTTGTCCAAAATGGATTAATGTAAAAATGAGTCTAGAAGAAGTGCGCCAGTCAAAGGAACATTTTTCCAACAACTGCGTGGATGGCACCCACATAAAATTATTGAAGCCGAACATCAATGACCATCTATTTTACAATAGAAAAGGTTGCTTCAGTATCAATGCGATGATAGTATGTTTACTTATTTGTTTCCAAAATAATTTATCTAATTAAATTACAGGTTTGTGACTACCGTATGGTCATAAGAGCTGTTGCTGCATGCCATCCAGGGTCTAGCCAAGATGCTTTTATTTTCAATTTGAGCAAAGTAAAGCAATACCTACAACACAGATACGATAATGGCGACCGAAATTCTTGGCTGCTTGGCGATTCTGGTTATGGCTTAGAATCATTTTTGCTTACACCATATCACGATGCAAGTGTTGGGACAAGGCAGCATAAATTCAACTTACAATATTCAAAAGCTCGTAATATCGTTGAGCGAGTAATTGGATTATTGAAAAGTCGCTTCAAATGTCTGCAATCCACTTTGCCATATGCCCCGCAAAAGGTTGTAAGAATTGTAAATGTCTGTAGCGCTCTTCACAATATATGCCGCCTTCAAAATGTTAGAAATGTTGCTGAAGACTCTGCATTAGACGACGGATTGGAAATCGATGAAGAAGACAGCAGGAATTTTAATGCCGCTCAAATGATTCGAGATGAAATTGCAAATAACATACTAAGACTTTCAATGTAAAAATTCAAATAATATATGTATTGAAACGCATTTTATGGTAACACAAACAAGTTCAAAGCAAAAAGTAACATATATAAGTATTATTATTATTAGAGGGATAGTGGTGAGTAAATCTCCACTATACACTAGATTGGAGCGCTAGTTTGGGGAAACCTTCGGCTCGCATGTTGTTAGTTTTGGTTGTCTCTGGATGCTAGATCGGTAGTTAACTCTAGATTAACTTCGTTAGTTCCGTCAGCTTGAGAAAGTTGTTGATTGCCTGGATTGAGTCTTTATCTGTGTTCTTTAGGATGGCTGTTGGCGTGTTTCCGAAAATATTAATCCTGATCGTGTCGAAGGTAGGGCAATCGTTAAGCAGGTGGTTGATGGTGATAGGCGTGGCGTTGCAATACAGGCATTGTGGCGGGGGAGAACCCTTCAGAAGGTGGCTGTGTGTGCTGGTAGTATGGCCAATCCGCAGGCGGACAAATCTTTTGATGTGGTTGCAGTTTATGTCGTTTGGGAAGATGGGTTTTAGGCCTGTAATGTTCAGGTTGGCGTAATGATGTTGGAAGTTTGCCCAGTCTTCGCGTTTTGCATTGTATTGCTGCGATTTTGCCAGTTTGTAGAAATCGTCCTTAGGGATGAGATCTGTTGTATAGAGGGGTTGGCGGGCTGCCACTCTTGCTCTTTCGTCAGCAGCTTCGTTCCCAGGTATCCCAACGTGGCTGGGTACCCACATGACTTTTATGCGTTTGTTGCCTTGGTATAAGATGTTCCGGATGTACGTCGCAAGGATGTTGTTATTGTTTGTGTTACTGATGGCTTGGATGGTTGACAAACTGTCGGAGCAGATTACGTATCTGTTTTTGGACTTCAGCGCAAATTGTCCTGCAAGTAGTATAGCGTTGGCTTCGGCAGTGAACACTGAACAGAAGTGAGGTAGATTGCCTACTGCAACAGTGTTTTTGTTGGCCTCTATCACGGCGAAGGCAGTGATCTCGTTGGTTTTCGTCCCATCTGTATATAAGAACTTCCACCCTTGGCGTTTCAATTTAGTAGTTATGTATGAGAATTTTTTTTTGAAAACCGCTGTTAGGGTTGTGCTTTTGCTGTGGTTGGATAACTCGAGGATTAAGAGTTGTTGTAAATCAAACCGTGGTGGCGGGCGTTGGGATTCAGGTTTGGTGGGGTTGACGGTGATCCCTAGTACGTTTGATAACCTTATGCACCTGTTGATCGTCGATTTTTTTTTTTTTTTAAACAGGAACAAACGCGCAGGGGATGACCCCTATTAATGCGAAGCATTGCGTTGGTTCAGGAAGGATATAAAGGTTAGGAGATAGGGTTATGAGTAAAGTGTTTATGGGCTCTTGCCTTGAACCCATCGAGATCATAAGTGCTGGGGAAAATATCCCCAGGGAGACAATTCCATATCCGCGCTGTACGGGCCAGAAACGAACTTTCTCTGTAGTGCGCAGTGCGCTGGAACATCGTTTCGACGTGGAATGCATGGGCGTCAGTGTTCAAACGGGTTGCCCGAGGGAATACCCGGAGTGATGGCATCAAGCTGCTCATCCCCACTGAGCAATTAACACCACACATGCCACGTTTCGACGATGCTCCAGGGAGTCAATAGAGCTGGATGCCCCACTGTCCCATATAAGTTTAATCGCACGGTTTTGCACCCGATCGAGGAACTCCAAATGGGTTTTTGAAGCCCCCGCCCAGAGGTGCGAGTTAAACTCCATTTTAGGTCGGATATAGGTAGTGTAAATAATGCGGAGATCAGACGGAGTGAAATATTTTTTGCACCGCTTTAGGAAGCCGAGGCACTTGGCTGCTTCTTTCGACACGCCAAAAATATGATCGTTCCAACGAAGATCGTTCTTAATGGACATGCCTAGAACATCAAGAGCTGCCGATTCCGCAATATCCACACCACCCATAACCAGGGATGTGTTGGGATGTGGGGAGACTCGTTTGTGGTATAACAGGCAACATTGGGTCTTGCGGGGATTAAAATCGACCCTGTTCGCTTGACCCCACTTGGAGATTGTTTGTAGGTCGCTATTAAGTGTGTCATTCATACGGCGCCGTTCTCTCTCAATCTCCACAGAGCTGAGACGTTTTGTGAAGGAGTATGAATGACAAATGGTGCTGTCATCCGCAAACGAGTAGATGGGATTCTTCGTCGCCGACAACAGGTCGTTGATGAAGATCAGGAAAAGGGTTGGAGAAAGGACCGAACCCTGGGGCACTCCCGCGCTAAGGGAATGCTTTTCCGAGGCTATGCCGTCTATTACAACACGAATAGAGCGATCATAGAGGAAGCTCGTTATCCACCGAGAGAAGATACTACCGACGCCATAGGCAATCAATTTTGACACGAGTGCTTTATGCCACACCCGGTCAAAGGCCTTGGAAATATCTAATGCAACAACCTTGCTTTCACCGAGGTTTAGAATGCTATGGTTCCATTTCTCGGTGAGTACCGCCATAAGGTCTCCCGTCGATCGTTGTCTTCGGAAGCCGTATTGGCGGTCACTTAGCAGTCTATTGTGCTCCAGATATTTCACAAGGTTGAAGTTTACAATGCTTTCCATTACTTTGGAAAGCACCGAACAGATTGCTATAGGTCGGTAGTTCGCAGGGTCAGTAGTCTTGCCTTTTTTAGGAACTGGTTGAACATTTGCTACCTTCCAACATGTCGGAAATACACCTGTGGTGTATGACATGTTGAAAAGTTTGCGTAATGGACAAGCCAGTGAGGTAGCGCACTTTTGCAAAACAAGGGCTGGAATGCCGTCCGGCCCTGAAGCCTTATTTACATCGAGATTTGCAAGCACTCTTTTAACTACCCGCGTTCGAAAATGAATTTCTGGCATGGAGCAAGATACGTTCTCGACTACGGGTAGTGGTTGATCGCTGGGGGGCAGCGAGGAATTCTCTGCGAAAATTTAAGCCAACAAATTAGCTTTATCAACCGAGTGAGTGATGATTTGATCATTGTTAAGGAGAGTTGGAATTGAAGACGATGTTTGATTCTTCACCTTCTTAACGAATGACCAAAAGTTCTTACTACCACGCTGGCATTGAAGAACTTTTTTCCTTTGGCGCTGTTCGTGCAGAAACTTTTGGCGCTTTAGGATGGCATTGCATCGATTTCTAGCCTGTTTACGCAGCTGTTCAGTGGTGGCATTTTTATTTGCCTGCCATGTTCTGAAAGCTTCCTCTTTGGACCTGACAGCAATTCTGCATGTCTCATTAAACCAGATATTGTCCTTGGGTTGAATGCAAATTTGCTTATTGGGGATAAAGGACCGCATTCCCAATAATACAATTTCTTCGACCATTTTGGCTGCGGCATTTATATTTCTATCAAGAAAACACAATTTCCAATTGAAGTGTGCGAAAAATTCATTAAGTCCACTCCAGTTAGCTTTATCATACATCCACACTAGGCGCTTCGGGGCTAAGAGCGAAGCATTGCAGATAGAAGAGTATGAGAAAGACGCCAAAATGGTACAATGGTCCGGGTTTCCAAGAGGCAAACTGCTTTAGTTTTTTCACATGCTTGCTACTTAAGAGGGGGGCTTTTCTTGGACTGTGGGCTTTCAGGTTATGATGTCTTAGCTTGCTGCGCACAGTTGTAATGCAAACAGTTATATTCAGCTCCTTTGTGGCTCCGTTGCAGCTTTAAATGGTTCTATTTTGCTCAGCCTCTGATTGAACGGTTAACGCTTAAAGATGATATTGCGCGCTTTCAGCCACGTTTCTCGGGTTTCGCCGTGATTTTAAGTTGTTCAGTAGTGCAGTGTTTTCCACGCCCCATTGCTGCTAAAATTATAAATTCATATTAATTGACTTGTTTTTTTTACAGACAACTGTAAAAAGTGTACGAACCTGAAGAAATGTATGCTTGTAATTTGATATTTTTAAGGACATTTTTGCTCCTCGTGAAAAGATGTGTGAATGGTGCTATTATTTTTACCGCACTGAGCTGCACTCTGCTCATGAAACTGCTTCATATAAAAAGGTGTCAAACAAAGTACTTATATAAAAGGAGTAGTACGTATAACGGTATTTTACAGAAATAAACGAAAATATAGCGACTCGTAATTTTTCGTATAGGACATAGTTATATTGGTTTACTGGTGCTATTACTCGTATATTTGCCGCAACTGTATATAAAATATATATCATATTATATAATATACTAAAGTATGATTTTCTCCAGACTATGATCGACGCAAACGTCTTAACCCTTTCGGGACTACTGGGATAATACGTCCCAGCAGGTTTTTTAAGCCCCTCAAAACAATTATTCAAATCTTACGACCCACGCAAAATATTTTTTCAATTTCGGTGTGCTCGCATAAAAGGATGATTTCAGAATTTGTGAGCATCCAATATAATTTTCTAACCCCAACATTCATGGAATGAGAATATTTCTACTTAGAGTATTTTGGATTTCAAAATTAAACTCCGTCCCGAAAGGGTTAAGGGGGGTTTCTACTTTGTGCGGTCAAAAAAATCAATTTTTTTTTCATGCATTTTTGGATTAATGCATGATTGTAGAATACGCTCCCAAAATTTGAAGTTAAAATCTTTCGAATTACGGAAGCAATTTATCGAAACAGGTAGCGGGGTCGAGCGCGCCGAGTACTGAAGCAAAACTTTGAACGCGTTTTTCTCAAAACTAAATTTTTTGATCTTGCGGAAGTGATTTAGGCCACACGAGTTGAGCAATAGCTACGAAATTTTAAACAGTCATTTATCAAGGTCTTAGCTATGGCCCGAACTAGGATCTTCAAGAAATAATAATTTTTTTTCATTAAAAATAGAAATTTGTATTGAAAAAAGTAGGTCAAAATTGAGTTTTTTAGTCAAAATCGCATATATTCTTCATTTTTCATTTTTTTTTTAAATCCTAGTTCCAGCCATAGACCAAAGGATACAGAATAAGAAAAAATTTAATTTTTGTGTTTCAAGTCATCTCAAACAGCGGCAGGACTTCCGCGAGTAAGGAAGTCCTGCCGCCATTACTCGATGGCACCCTCACCCCCCTTTGCATATTTTATCTTGAAACTTTTTTACTTGTACAATAAACATATACCTACATCTGAAAAAATGTTCCAGTGTTTATCTTAAAAACCTTCCCATCAAAAATTAAAAAAAAAAAAACATGTTTTCTCGGCCGCACAAGGTAGGAGCCTGCTTTAAATCAATAAACTAATACTTCATCTACAATGGCATGTGCAATTCGTAAAAAAAAATCAAAAAGCCTTCCAAAATTTTGATGAATTAACCAGTGACAAACATCGGAGTATGAGAAGTCTTCGACGTTTACGTAACATCCAAAGAAAAACAGAACATCAGAGAAAAAAAATTCAAGATGAATTCTTCAAAGAGCTTGGCCTGAAAGTAGACTCTCCAAAGTGTGGGTATGGGAACACAAATGATGGCAACTCTTCATGGAGGTTTTTTGAAAACGATGAAGTGACTGCTCCAATAACTGGAGTTGATAAAGATGTTGTGCGAAGATTGGGACTAATTTTGAATGTTTTGAATTGCAAGGAAATGGTTAATGGACCCAAATTTGGTGAATATGCATCCAAAACTGCCGATCTGCTGCTTCAGAAGTATCTTGACAAGAAACTTACTCCAACGCTACAGCTCGTTATCCAACGAGAGAAGATACTACCAAAGAATATAGAATATAAAGAATACGCATCTTTAAAAATTTGTCAAGCGTGTTTCTTGATGCGGGCGGGAAGAGATGAGCGGAGGCATAGGTTGCGGGAAATTTGCTCGCGCTCAACAGTTTGCGATCTTGTTCGCCGAAGCGCAAGCGAAGAGTAAACAACAAACCAAAGCATCGTCATCGTCGTTTCAACGAATATGATTCGGGATTCGCTAATGTTTTTGGTGTTGTCGTTTATTGTGTGTATGCTTTTTTATGTGGGAAACCTACGAAAAAAATGAACTGATAGTTGAATTGACTTCAACATTCGTGAAAACACTTGAAATTAAAAATAATTAGATGCGTGTTTTAATTTTTTTTTTTGTCGAAATCTAACGGAGGGTTAGAAGATTGTATGGAAAAACATAATTTAATAAGGCCTGGTCACTGTAAATCGGCACTGAATAGAAAATGAAATTACTCGGGTAAGCATTGTCGCAGAATACTATGCTTTTTATTGAAATGTTGGTAGTTAATTGTAGTTTATATACAAAAAGAAACTAATTTTCAACAACACCATTGCGCCGAATTAAATCCAATCGCAACGTTGTACTAGCTGCTAAGCCTTGTAAAACGTTTGCATCGATTTTAGTCAAGCAAAACTTTATCCGATTAATTAATTGAGCAATTTTTTCGGCTTTCCAGTTCTTTTCATAAACTTTTGATTTTAAAACGCCCCAAAAAATTTTCAATTGGTCGCGCTTCTGGCACATTTGCAGGGATATCTTCGTTCTCCACATGTTTTCATCGCGAACCCTAACATTTTTTTGGAGAATTGGGCGCTGGCAAGGTCGGGCTAAAACACATAATTACCTTGCGGATAAGTTTTTTTTAATAAAAGGCAACAACCGCAATCGTATACAGTCATTAAGGATAGTTTTTGTGTTTACGGCGTACCCAGACCGACGTATCAGGACTCGTGACTATCCTTTGCAGCTAATAGCTACCCACACCAGTACCTTCTTTTCAAATTGGGGTTTTGTTTGAAACTTCACATCTGTCGCAGCCAAGGATATGTTAGATGAGTAAAATACGTCATTTTCATATACTTTCGAGTTCGTTAAAGTAAAATATGGGAGAATTTTCTCTAAAGTCGAACACACTTTAGTTTTGCTGCAGTAATTTGCTGGAAAGTACGCTTCGGAATACTATATTTTTTTCTATATCGAATGTTGCTTTTATGGCGCAAAATTTATGCAACATAGCTTTTCGAGATGTCAAATTTTCTTGCGGTAATGCGTTGAGAAACTCAATCGTTTTTATCAAACATCTGCTTCAAGCTTTCAACTTTACTCTGAGGCATTTTTAGAGCCTTCCGTGGTTTCCCGACTTTTATTTCTGCTGGCAGACCACTTTCGTATCTTTTAATGATGGAATTGACAGTTTTCTTCGCGACGTTTTCTTGCAAAAAATGTTTTATAGTAAATAATTTGCCACAACTTTCATGCTTAGAATAAAATTTGTACACACGCTTTCTTAAGTTCACTTCGTTATTTGGCATGTTGTCAGACAGAAAAATAATTGCGAACAGTTTATTTTGGAACATGTGTAAACAGTACAAGCACAAATCGAACGGTACATTTTCTATGCATATACAGTGGCGGACAAAACTGTTCACGAATTTTCGTAAGTTAGAAAGTTTATTAAATTTTTTACTTTTTAACAACAAAAACAAAAATTTAAGTACATAGTTTTAAAATTGAATATTTTGTTTACTAAAAACAACAAACAAAATGTTATAATTATATAATAATAAATAAAGAAACACTAAAATTCAACAAAAGTGGTGTGAACAGTTTTGACGCATATAAGCAAAAATCGATTGATATTATCTTTAATATTTTGGGTGGTCTCCGCGGGCCTTTATAATGATTCGGCATGCTTTGTACTAGATTGTGTAGTATTTTTTAGGGTATTTCCAACCACGCTGGTGAAGTTTTTTCCCATAATCTGTCAATATCCTTTGGTAAGTCTTTTTAGGCATAATTTTTCTCTTTAAGGCAAACCACTAATGTTCTATGGGGTTTAAGTCCGGTAATTGGGGTGGCCAATCAAAAATGTGTATGCCGTTTTCGGCTATCCACTCTTTGGTGGCTCTGGCTGTATGTTTTAGATCGTTGTCCTGCACAAAAATTTTATCGTGACCCGGCTTTTTGTAAAAGATATCTAAACTTAGTAGGTAGGAGCCCTCTCAAATCGTAATAAAGTCGCTTACCATCATTTTACTTTTGATACGGCGCAAAATTCCGACATCACTTCCACGGAAACAACCGCATGCTATAAGAGAAACAACTTCCAAACTTTAGAGTTTGTTCTATATTGCAGTTTGGGACTCCAATTTGCTTGTCTACCCAAGTGTAACGTTTACCGTCAGACCACAAACGATGAATTTTTGTTTCATCCTACCAAGTTACTCTCCGCGAGTCATCAACGGGAGTCATTGCGTACTTCTTAGCAAATGCCAACCTGACCTTGCGATGACGACCAGTCAACAATGTTTTTTTATGTTTTGATCTTGGCTACAAATCCGCTTTCGTTTAATGTCTTTTGGACGGTTCTAGTGGTGACTTGTATACATTAATCAGCTTGTAGTACTTTTGCGATGTCTGCAGCAGTGTTAGTGGCAACAGTTAAAATCAATCTGCGAACAACACGCTGAACCACCGGAAACTACTTTTTCTTGCGCCCATTTTTGCTCGATCTGGGTGTTATATTGTAGCAGTCTTTAATTTTTTTAGCTACACCGATTGATATTTTGTGTTTTCCAGCAAATTTCCGATAGGTGAAACTACTTTCAATGTCTTTTGCAAAAATTTTCTTTAAATTCTGCAAACAATTTTCGACCTATTTCAAATCAGCAAATTTAATTAGAAGTTATGTACTTTGAAACGTTTTTTGGAGCATAATGTTATATATTATTTATCTTCTCAATACACCGACGCGGTTCCGAATAGAACTAATTGCGATTGTCGAGACAACTGCTCTAATACGTAGCTTTGACCGATCGCGGACAAAACTGTTCACACGTGCCTGCAAATATTTCTTTAGAAAACGGTATTTTGCAAAAAATATAAACAGCTAAAATTATCATGGTATAACATACTGGCTTGAAGTAAAAATGTGGCAAACTACGATTGCTATACTCCAAACAAGTACCCGCGAATTTAACATTTTGTGAAATTTAATATTTTTGAGAACAGTTTTGTCCGCCACTGTATGATCAAAAGTTAAGAAAATATTGATATTAGAACTCAGTGCCGATTTAGAGTGGACACACCTTAGGTCTATTGACTTTCAATAGGGCGAAAGCACTACTAAAGCACTAAATAAAGAAATAATAAGACAAGTATTTTGTCATAAGAAAATTGTATTACGGCATGCCTACGTTTAAAAATAGTTTAAATGTTCTACACCTGAATGATTCCATGGCCAATGATGTGATCATAAATTTAAAATATTAGATTTTCTTCTTTTATTTCTTTTAAACAAGCATTATATGTGGGCCGTAAGAAAAATTCCAAAGAACGAGACGGAAAATTATTATTTATTTATTTATTATAAATAAATACGTTTAATAAAAACGTTTTCTTTTCTTTCCAATTCCATTGTTATTGATTACTTATTATTTATTTTTTAATTGCCTGTAGCGATCATATAGGTCGCCATGCCAGCCATATTTTATTTTCTTTTCTATGATTTTGCGCACACTTTAGTCGGCAGTGAGTTCAGGAGCAATATGCGACACCGTGCAGGCTTATAGAAGAAGAACAAAAGCCAGCCAGAAAATATAAATCATTTTACAATTTCAGCTTTTCGCCAGCGGAACAACAAGAACAACAGCACATCGTCTTCCTCCTCTTGGGACAATTGAGCGAGAATGAACGAGTGAGCATTCGTGTTTCTATGATTTGCGCTCAGAGCATTGTGCTGTCATTTCAAGTGTTTCCTCTTGTTGTCGACCCCCCCCCCCCCCCGCATCTAGAAGACGGGGGCCGATATCAGCACCCGCATTCAAATTTTTGCTTGTATGAGATGCACACTCTTTATGTTTCATACTTTTTGATACTACCGACGCCATAGGCAATCAATTTTGACACGAGTGCTTTATGCCACACTCGGTCAAAGACCTTGGAAATATCCAATGCAACAACCTTGCTTTCACCGAGGTTTAGAATACTATAGTTCCATTTCTCGGTGAGGACCGCCATAAGGTCTCCCGTCGATCGCTGTCTTCGGAAGCCGTATTGGCGGTCACTTAGCAGTCTCTTGTGCTCCAGGTACTTCACAAGGTTGAAGTTTACAATGTTTTCCATTGCTTTGGAAAGCACCGAGCAAATTGCTATAGATCGGTAGTTCCCAGGGTCAGTAGTCTTGCCTTTTTTGAGAACTGGTTGAACATTTGCTACCTTCCAACAAAAATAGAAAGGAAAAATACCGTTGATACCCATGTGGTGTAAATCGATTGATTATTTTGATAGAAACGTGGAAGTTTCACCCAGACTATCACGCCTTTTGTGGTAGTTAACAATTTTTGGTTAAGTGAAATTTGTATTTCTTTAAATTCAGGAGTCAAACCCCTATGTAAAAACATACCTATTTTCACTAGGATTCGCTATATGCATTCAAGCAGACTACTTCACCTAAGATCGATTTCGGAAAGCGTAAAAGCAATTTCAGAAAACGTAAAACGATTTCAGAAAACGTAGACTGCAAAATAAATTATATTTCAGCTATATAAAGGATAAATTTTTAACAACTTTCTTTTTGGCAACACTGTTTTTGGCAGCTTAGCTGGTTCCGTGTAAAATGTTACTGTCAAACATGTTCAGACGTACAAATGAACAACGCTTGCAGATTATTGAATTTTATTATCAAAATTCATGCTCGATTAAGAAAATGCATCGTTCACTTCTTCCACTTTATGGTCAGTTTGGGCGACCTTCTGAGGCGACTATTTGGAATCTTGTGACTAAAGTCCGCACCAAATTTACATTATTGGACATTAAACCACCAAGACGCATACGTAGAGTGCGGACAAGGCGGTTCCACATGCCACACAGCTCGCGAAACAATGACCCAATTAAAAGGCGAGTTCGGTGAACAGTTTATTTTCACGTTTGGGGCCGGTCAATTGGCCGGTTAGATCGTGCCATTTAACGCCTTTAGCGACAAGCCCGCAACGGTTGACGCACTAAAAGCTAATATTAAAGAATTTATTCGTGAGATACCGGCCGATATGTTGGAGGGTATGCCAAAATTGGACCGTGTATGAACGTTTACATTACATTATTTTTAAACATTGATTTATATATTTCTTTCTATCGACTTAAATAAAAATTGCATGCATTTCTCTAAATTTTACGTGTTTTTTTAATTAAATCCAAAGGCTCTTAACCCTCAATCACCCACCCCTATTAAAATCACGTATCTACCCACCCTGAGTCCCCGGGACTCACAATTTTTGTTTGCGAAATAACGCAAAACCTATTAAATTTTAATGGCTTTTTATATTTTTGTAGGCTACATTAAGACCTCTTGTTACAGATGTCATTCCATTTTTTTGCATAACTAAAATAAGAATGCACCTTTAAATTGACAGAAAAAACATACTCTACAAAACATACACTAAACATATTATAAGAATAAAAGATATAAATAAATTAACAAAAACAACTCTTTTTACATAAATAACCTAAAAATAAAATAACTGTTCAGAAAAAAAAACAAACTAACACTTCATTGTATAAAATAAGAAAACGTGCAGCAGGTTGAACTTCATATGTTGTGCACATACCTCACATACTTTTTCAGCACAACTAATGCAAATTGTTAGTAGCAAAACTTCTCAAAGGGTTAAAACTCTCAATTATTAAACTTTTTGCGGCCATTTTGGCATCCTAAATTTAAATCAGCACGATTTTAAAAAAATTACAAGAACAATTTTTGTAACACAAAACACCACCCTGAGCCCTGGGACTCACTCTGTGCCAAAACTCAGCCTTGTAATTGTAGTGCGCTAACTTCCGATCGTCTTCGCGTTCAGAGCGACCCTGTAGGAAGGTATACGATAGCTGGGCGCCGAAACATAAAAACACAACGTGTACCAACTTATTAAAGTTCGTAGTGAGTCCCCTGGACTCAGGGTGGGCGATTGAGGGATAAAAAACCACCCGGTAAATTAAATGTCACAAACCGTAAAAGCTATTTCGGAAAACGTTAAATCATTTTCAGATACGCAAATTTAATTTCAGAAACCGTAAATTCATTATTAGAAACCATGGTACAATAATATTCAGGTAATTTCATTCGATCAAATTTAAAAGTCAGTTGCCTTTTTGACAAATAAGAAGAAAATTTTAATGATGCAGAAAAAAGTATGAATGGTAGGAAATTTATTCAGAAATAGTAGTTGGTAGTAGTTGTAGTTAATTTTAACAGTTGATGCGATCAAATAATGGATAACTGCTGTAATTTTGTTCTGCAAATTGAACATTACAACTGATGCGGTAAATTTCATGAATTTCGGTATTAAGTTATTAATTGTTATTAATTGAAGGTAAAAGATCCATTCTTTTCCTCAATCACTTTATTAAAGGACGGAGTCGTGAATCGACTGCCGCCCGAGACTGGTGTATCCAGAATGCCAGTTTTGTGGATCACTCTACAACTTCGACTACCTGCTATTTCTTACTTAATAAAAGACACCACCACGCTTCAACCCAAAACCCTGCCTTCTTTTTTCTGTCGGTCACCTCGCAAACATTTAGAAAACACATTAATTCTTAAAGCATTTTTATGATACGTTACTACATAAACTGATAGCCACAAATTTACAGCCCTATGGCGAAAATGAAAAAAGTAGTAGAACAAATTTATTTCTTATTTGTCAATTTTCTTCTTATCTGTCTTTATGAAACTACCTGTATTTTATTGTATCATGATTAGAAACCATGAGCAAAATTAAAAGTCATTTGCTTTTTTGACAAATAAAAATACAATTTTAAGGGTGCAAAAACAAGTAAAAAATAGAGAAACTCATTGATATACTACATAAACTGATTGTGTGGAATTGCAGCTCTGTAGCAAAAATGAAAAAAATAGTACAAAATTTGTAAACAAATATTTGTTTCCAATTGTCAATTTTATTTTTATCTGTCGCATTGAAACTACCTGTATATTTTTGTATCATGTTAGAAACTAACAATTGAATTTCAGAAAACGTAAATTCAATTTCTGAAATTGCTTTTGTACATTGAAGCGAAATCGAATTTGAAAAAGTGCATGATACAAAAGCAGTACTTTATATCCACATTTTATGTTGACCACCTCTTCCCACCTTTTGATTTTATGTTAAAATAGGTTCTGGTAAATCCTGCTTATTGCTTTTAGCAATGATAATCAATCAATCAATTGCATGTATTTAAAATTTGCTGTTACTCGAAAAAATCAAAATTGTAGAGCACATTAATCTCTAAAAATATGGCATACCTCAATTTCTTTTCGATAAAAGTCCTCAATAGTGGGATCATACTTTTCAATAAAGCACCCGGAAACGAATTGAACTGTAAGGGCAGATTTGCCGACACCACCCGAACCAAGCACAACTACTTTAAATTCACGCATTATTGGAATGGTTACTTAGTTCCACCAACTTTTAATTTGTTGTCCGCCGGCTTAAATTCAAAGAAAAAACGATTTGAATATCTTGTTACAACTTTCTTGCTTGCAAGAAATTTCTAAGTTCATCGCATAGAAACGTTTACACTCAATGCATTCGGAGACCTCTAAACGTTTAACTTTCAAATATATAATATAACACTTTTCACGGCGCTTAATACAAAATTTCAGCTAAACATTACATTCTAATTCAGTCAAAGGTAATAACCAACGTCATTTCACCTAATAATTGGAGTAAGTGGAACTGTGTACAGAGTGCTTCATGTGAGAAAATGTAATAAGGTCTGGTTTATCTCATAGTGGAATTATACAGGTGGAGTAATTATTGACAGTTTGTATTTGACACTGCCTTATTTAAAAGTTGCATTGAAAGGTAGCAAGAAAAGGGAAATAATTCGGCCTTTTTCACTAGATGGCGCTAATAATTATTTCAAATAGTTCTGAAATTCAAAAGCACATTTATGTGAATTATCTATTCCATCAACAAAAAAGTTATCGATTGCGTGACTAAAGGCAGAGCCAACTCGTTAGTGTATATAACAAGCAAACGCTTAGCAAATGAGCATAATACCAAAGAATATGAAGTAATTACTTCAAGTTACTTCATATTCTTTGATAATACTAAAACGAACACCGAGTGTATTTTACGCTTCTGGCTTTCTCCATCAGTCTTTTCCCTTCTCTTCCTTAATTGTGTCGACTTGGCTTCGTGTTAGGATTTTTGTAGGATGTTGTAATTGTTGTTGCATTTTTTTGTGATTTCTGACGGAGGTGGAAAATCTTTGAAAGATACCGGAATATCAATTCCTTGGCATGCTGCGGTACGTGGAAAACGGGGTCCTTTTCCTCCGTCCAAGTACGGTGGCAAAAACTGCAGCTCGACTTCGTCATAGTTCAAATAATTCAAAACCAAATAATCAAATTCAAAGTTCAAATATTGTAGTACAAGTTACCAAATTGTTTTTGTTTTTGTCCCACGCTGCCAAACTTGGCTTGGTACCAAGTGATGCATGCACAAGATGTGGTGAAGACAGTGCCAAGGGTACCCTGGAGCATTTGCTGTGCCACTGCCCTGCTCTCTACAGATCACGGGTCAGCTGCCTCGGATCCGCGTCGTTCCCTTCCTTGGAAAGAATCGCGGAACAAAAAAGCGGCGACTTACTTAGATTTGCCAAAACGTTTTTACAAAATTACATACAGGTCTGAAGCTCCAGAACCTTTCTGGTATCACTATGGACCAACATGGTCTATGTGAGACCCCCCCCGTGGGTCAGCCAGGCTAACCTAACCTACGAAATTGTTTAGTTACGTTGAAAGAGTTCAGTTACGCACGGTTCAAATATATATTTGAAAAGTAACTTAAACCTAAATTGGAGGATTAGCGTTCGAAAAAAAATCTTAGTTTTGCAAAAAACAACATTGTTTCTTCAAGGCAGCATGAACTGCCATAATCACAAAAACTGTCATCAGGTTACTCCACCTGTATAATTCCACCATGGGTTTATCTCATGATGCAATAAATAAACAAGGTGGTGTAAGCGGTGGTGTAATAAAAACAAAAAGTACAGCCGCTATGGCGCAGCCGACGCCGGGTACGGCGGCGGCGTCATCGGCAGACCGTTTCGAAGAATTCGTTAGCAACATTAGCTCATCTAGCGTCAGGAAGCCAAAGAGACTAAAAAGAGTTGATGATGTGGACCTGCTGAAGTCTATGGAAGACTCGGAATTGGTAAGTGTTACCAAAGGTGTGGCCCATCATGTAGGGAAAAACAAAAGGACAATTGATGAGGATATTCAGCGTCCTCAAAACGAGATGATTACCGATGATTTTGATGTTAGTGTAGGTAATTCCTCCCCAACGCCTGTCACCAAGACAGATGATTTAGTCACTTACCCACCGGATTTTAACGGCAACATTTTTGTCCTGGTAGATGCATCTAAGTGCACTGCCTTACAAAACGAAAAAATCAGTAACGGACTTACCCTATACAGACTAATTAAAGATATGAATCTAAAAAGTGTGGACTCCATCAAAGCAGTGGGGAAAACTCTTTACAAAGTGACCTTCAAAAATGCCTTGGCGGCTAACCTCTTTGTAGGTGATAAAAAACTACAGAATAAAAACCTACGTGCCTTCATCCCCAGATCCTCCATGGAAACTTATGGAGTAGTTCGTGGGATACCAACTTTTTATACCGAGGAATACATTAAAAATAATGCTGAAGCAAATTGTCCAATAACGTATGTGAAGCGGTTCACACGCAAGGACTCGGAAACGAATTTATATGTGCCAACCACAACAGTAAAGATAGGTTTTCAAGGAAAAGATATCCCTAATACCATGGTAATAGACTATACAAGACTGAGGGTCGAATACTTTATACCCAGTCTAAGGCAATGCAGAAATTGTGGACGACTTGGGCACACGCAACTAGGCTGTAAATCGAAGAAGCGCTGCATTTACTGTGGCGACCAAGAATGTAGAGAAGGGAATTGCCAGAGGAAAAAGTGTATCCTATGTGGCGATACAGCGCACGATTCAACTTGCCGCGATAGCTGTCCGATTTGGAAAAGAGAGAACGATATTAATCACATTAAGACGGTCAAAAAGCTGTCCAGGAAAGAAGTCATGGAAGTGTATTATCCAGTTAGTAACAACAGATTTGATATCTTAGAGTGTGACGACACCAATTTCCCCCCACTTACCAGAGAAACTACGGCCGACGTGAATACTGACACTATAGTCAACAGCAGATTGACAAGGAAACCTTTTAGCAAGGTACTCCGAGGCACTCCAAAGAGTCGAGAACCAATAAAGGCCTTCAAACCTCACACAGAGAGCCCTAGAGTATCCCCAAGAGCCGAGCCGGTATTCAACAAGCCGGAGTATCAAAAAGGGTTGGTTTCTCAACTCGAAAAAATATTGTCCCACCTTTTCAAAATAACCCACAATCTGTCAGGAAGTAGCAATAGCGTTGCTATCAAAGACATAAGTAAACTAAAAGATGAATTTGATAGATACTTAATAAACAAGGACTGTCAATTTATTGTTGATGAATCCTTCTCCTCTAAATAATGAAAATCTTACAGTATAACTGCCAATCATTAAAAGCCAATATTGATTCGATAGAATACTTTCTTCACACAAACAGTGTTGATATTTGCTGTTTTAGTGAAACCTTTGACGGAAATGGGAAAAATCACAGGAAGCTAATTAATTATAACACAATCACCAAGAACAGAAGTGATGGCTATGGCGGAGTGGCCATAGCCCTGAACAAATCCATAAAGTTCAAAAAACTCAATCTCGTAACCGACCATGACATCATTATTGCCGAAACTATTAACCTAAAACCAAACCTAGTCATCTGCTCGGCATACTTCCAACCAAGCATGGCAAGTGCCGACTTCCAATATGAGATTGAAAAAGTCTTCAACTTTCTTGACAGGCACAAGAATGTTTTGATTCTTGGCGATTTTAATGCTCGCTCGACTCTCTGGGGTGACACAGTGGAGTCTGCGAGAGGCAAGAAGCTCAGACTCCTGACACAAAACTCAAATTACTGGCATTTAAATACTGGTTCCATCACTTTCAAAAAGGATCTTAATTCAAGTAGGGGTTCTGTCCTTGATCTCTCCTTTACAAACAGCAACATCTCCCTTAATTGGAAGGTAGAAACTATTAGACTCGGAGGTAGTCACCATTTTCCCATTATAATTGAGGCTGGAATGGTTCTGTCAAAAGCAATTACATTTTTAGCTAAAAAAAAGCTGTATGCAGCTGTAAAAAACCTAGATTTCGAGCCGTCAATAAGTAACATCGAAGAAAAAATACAAGATGAGATTAAAGCAGCCACATACACACTGAGCGACAAAAGGAAGCCAAAAGTTTGGTGGGATAACTCACTATCGAAACCATATCGGCTACTCAGAAGTGCTTTTAAAAAATGCAATTATGCACCCTCACCAGAAAATATGAAGGCTCTCGATGATCTACAAAAGGAATGGAAAAAGCTAGTAAAGGAAGCAAAAAAACAATCCTTTGATGAACGCATAACTGAATTGAATAGGAATCCAGGTACCAGGGATGCATGGAACTTTGCCAGAGCTCTGAGAGGTGACTATGGAGGGGATCAATGCTCAGCATGGAATAATGACAACAACGGCAGATATCTCCAAATGCTTAAAAATCAAGTACCCGCGTCGGTTCACAGTCTAACCATTAACAGACAGGTTCCCCCCAATACGGAACTCACCATCTCCTATGAGGAAATGATAGGTATCCTAAACAACAAAACGAAAGACTCTGCGGGTGGGCATGATGGAATAACTTACAAACTAATTAAAGCACTTCCTGACCTGTCTCTCAGCAAGCTACTTACTGCTCTAAATGACGTTTTTATTTCAAACCAAATCCCTGATAGTTGGAGGATAGTGAAAGTAGTTCCGATTCCCAAAAAGGATAAAAATCTTAACGATTATCAAAACTTCAGACCAATCGCCTTGATCTCGGTGCTGCTGAAATGCATAAATCTTTGCATAAAAAGCCGGTTGGCGTCCTTTCTCGAATCCAATCAACTTCTCCCAGGTAGGTCCTTTGCATATAGAAAATCAAAATCAGCGGCGATGTGCATAAATCAGTTTCTGCACGAGGTCGCAGTCCAGAAGCAAACAGGATGCAAAGTTATTATCTGTAGCATCGATATCAGCAACGCATACAATTGCGTCAGTCTGGTAAAATTGAAATCTCACCTTGAACAGCTTCAGGTGGATGTCAATTACATTGAATGGATGGTAAACTTTCTTGCCCTAAGATACCTAAAATTGAACAATGAAACAGTAGAAATAAGGGACGGGCTCCCACAGGGCAGCTGTCTGTCACCAACTCTATTCAACATATACACTGCCAAATTACATGAAATAAATGACTCAAGCACCACCTTGTATCAATTTGCTGATGATTTCATAATCGTCTCGCACCATCCAGACATAGATGTAGCAAAGGACAATCTTCAAAATAAGATAAACAAGTTTGGCCAACAGTGTTGTGAACTAAATCTGAGTTTCAATGTAGAGAAAACCAAGATCATGTGCATAAACAAAAACAAATCAAGGGTAATTAACCTGAGTTTCAACGCCCAAGCCATCCAGCAGGTTTTCTCTTTAAAATTTCTGGGCCGTCACATCAGTGCATCTCTGTCGCTGCAGGAGCATTATTCGACTGCTATCAGGGACTCCGACAAAAATATCAATTTGTTCAAAATGATCACTTCTGTTAAAGCTGGGCTACATCCTAAGGTGGCTCTTAACTTGTACAAAGCACTAGTCAGATCGAAAATCGAATACTGCAGAACCTCTGCTGCAAATAGCACTAAAACTGTTGATAAAAAAATAAGGACCTTTCAGAATATCTTCCTACGAAGAGGCTTAGGGCTCTCACCCTCCACGCCAGTGCAATTAATCTATGCTGTAGCAAACGAACTTCCCCCTCATGAAAGAGCTCAATGGCTTACAGCCAAAGAGCTTACCAAGATCAAGGCATCAAACCCTGGTCTTTTCAATTCAGTTATGTTGAACAGCAATATTAAATCAAGTTATAGTGTCACATATAACACATTTAAAGATGTATTTTTAAAACTAAACACTGATCACCAATTTGAACCGTACTCAAGGCTGATGGTCAAAGTTAACACACTTCCCGAGAGGAAAAAGAATGTATCTGCAGCGGCCATCAAAGCAACTTATGCTTGCATAATTAATGACTACAAAAGCCAGGGTTTCTCAATTTTTGCCACAGATGCTTCGGTCTGCGAAGAATCAACAGGCTGTGGAATAGTGAACCTGCATAACAATTCAGAACATTCCTTTAAAATTGAATGCTCTACATCTTCCAGCTTTGGAGAGCTCTGTTCAATAAATATAGCTATAGACCTCGCTATGCAAGAACAGTACGACAAAATAGCCATTTTCACAGACAGCCTGATTGCGTGCAAACTACTGGCAAAAAGCACTACAAAGAATTACATAGTAGCCCAAGTGCACAACAAATTAAATTGCTCCAGTCTTTCTGAGGTACACCTGGTCTGGACACCGAGTCATGTAGGTATCTCAGCCAATGAATTGGCAGACAGAGTGGCGAAAAATGCCAACAACTGTAGCACTATAATAGATCCTGAGTTCACCACTGATGAGGCTCTAAAGGTTATTAAGCACCGAATCTATAAACATTGGTATGATGAGTTCCAACTTTTTTCCCATGACAAGCCAAATCTTTTTGCAGAGATCTTTCCAATGAAACAATCAAGACCTTGGTTTCATAACTCTAAACTTAGTGCGAAACACATCAAAATCATCAATAGGATTCTTACCGGCCACACCTATGATAACGCTTATCTTTTCAGATTCAGAGCAGTAAATTCAAACTTATGCGAATGTGGTGAGATTGACACATACACACATCAAACCTTTTTCTGTAGGCTTCTTGATAGCACACGACGCAAATTTAGCATATTCCAAGCAGCTTCTAGCTTCGCTGACATTTTTCGGTCCTATGACCATAGTAAAATATCTCAACTTATTCAATTCTATGATGAAATTGACATTAAATGGTAACCCTAGAACGAACAAATTAATTTCAACAATTTTGACTAACAAGTAAAGGCAACAACATAACGATACGTATCGTATAGCGTAATATCGACGAAGAACCTGGCATTTTGTTCGCTTTCGGCGACGCCAACCCTTTTTAGATCCCAAAAAAAAAAAAAGAAAAAATTCACGTGTATTTTGTTAGTGTTTTTGTTCGGTTCATTGTCAAATCGGACGAACGGTTCTCTTGCCAACAGTATTGCCAGCGTCGAATGGACCACTTGGTCTATTCGAAAACGTAAAAATACACCAATTAACAGCAAAAGTACATAGCTTCTTTGTTTTAATCTGTTGTTTTACAATTAGGGGCAAAAGTGCTAAGTCCATAGTTCGCCGATTTTGCGTTAATTCATAAAACTTGGAAAAATAATATTCTTTCGTCATTGCAAAAATGCTTAAAATTCCACAGAAAAAGAGTTGACTGGCAATGCTGTTCGCCGAATGTAAACAAAACGATTTTGGCAGTTCATGCTCCCTTGAAAAAAACATTGTTGCTTCTTTTTTAAAAACTTTTTTCCTTAGCAAAAAAAATTGCGTAGTCAAAAAATAGTACTTTCTAGGAGAAAACATAACGAACAACATTGTCTCTAATTTGAATTTTATCACCTCGGAAAACAAATGGCGTATGTTCAATTTGATTCAATGGAACATAAGGCATCCGTTTTCTTAGCCAAAGATGTACATATTGGCATATGTTTCAAAATACAGTTATTTTCAAACAAATATATTGTGTCGTTTTTCTTTAACCCTCTAACGAGTAAGACCGTCTCAAGACGGCCTTCGATTTCTGGTCTCCAGGGTCAAATCCGAATTTTTTGTTTCTTCAAAATAGCAAAAGTTCTCTTTAGACTAGTTTGCTCGACATTTCGATAAACAAACGAAAACACTCCGACCATGCGTTTGAGTGCAATTATCAGTCTAGTCTGAGAAGCTCACCAACAAGCATCAACAATTATTGCGCAACAATTATCTTTTTCAAGTGTCAAAATAATATATTTGGAAACAAGTGGTCAAATTCATAATTTTATGGTAAGTAGTTAGAATATTATGTTTGAAATATATTATATACTTGAAAAAAAAATTTAAGTGTGTATTGGAACCAAAAAATTGAAGACCGTCTCCAGACGGTCTTAACTATTTCTCACCTGGCGGTCGTTCCACAGAAAACATTGACCTAAAAACTTAAACTTAAGACCCTTTTGTGCATACTTACTTGGAAAAAAAATATCAGTTTGATCCGACCATTTTTACGATTTTGCCGTTAGAGGGTTAATTGTGTTTGCTTCAATTTGCGATGCCGAAATCCATCTGCAGTTTATGCCATCGAACTTGGATGCAATACGGAAATTTTGGGCTCTTCAGGCAATGTGCAACTTGACGACACGAGATGGCTTCAATTGGAAAAGGTGGCCGGAGACACCGTACAAGACTTTTTATGCAAAAAAGACGCGGCAGTGGTTGAAATTGAAAGTGGTTTGAGGAGTGGGACTACAACGAAGAGTCCAACCTCGACTCATTACATGAGGACGCTTTGGAGTATGTAGCTGGCTACATCATACGAAAGCTCAAGCTGAACCAATATGAGTCAACCGAGCCTACTTACACATGGGTTACGGCGCTATCGAGAGGCGGCCTCAAAAAGCCCAGCAGCGACTTTTTAAAACAAATTAAGTTGCTCGCAAAGTCGTTTATGAAATTGAACGGAACTCAAATAGTGGCCACTGAGCACTTCACAAAGAAGCTACTCGAAATGAGTTCCAGTACTGACTTGCCAGAAAACGTAAAGAAGCTCTTTTTCAACTGTCGGATGCACTTCCGCATAAAGTATCTGAACAAGATGCTAAAAAGCAAACACAGATAAAGAGTTTTCTGGGGTCACGTGCAGTATACTAGACGTGCGCGATTATTTGCTAATAAATTTGGGTTGTTTGATCAATTTTTCCCAATTAAAGAACGTGTGTTTTATTTGACCGCTGCAGCTTCAACTTCTATGTGGCCGGAATGCCTAATAGCTATATGTTCAAGCTCTAAGATGATTTCCTTGATCATTGGAAGTTGACTTCAATCACTCTAATTTTTAAAAGTGGTAAGGAAAGTGATGTTAGTAATTACAGACCCGTCTCTAAGCTATCGTCTGTTTCTAAATAGCTTGAATGTATCATCAAGGAAAAATTGTTATTTAATATCAGGCAATTAATATGTTTGCATCAGCATGAATGAATAAAAATATTGAAGTACTAATGGCACTGGCTTAGCGGTTCAAAGTCCAGCGCTATATAGTTGGTTGGCTTTCGTTTTAATTGGTATGTAAATAAATATTGAAATACAACTCTAATAACTTCCTTGTATGGCTACTGAAACCTGATGGATAGAAATGTGGAATAATTTTGATTCAATATTTTCAAATTAACGCTTAAAAAACATTTTTAAGACTGTTTCCGGTTGTAATAACGCACACCTAGTATATTTACATTAGTATGAAATAAGTACAAAATTATTAGCGCCATCTAGTGAAAAAGCTCAAAATAATTCCCCTTTTCCACTCCCTTTAAATGCAACCACTAAACAAGGGAGTGTCAAAAGCGACCTGTCAATATTTACACCACCTTGTTTATTGTTTTGTGGTTTATCAACATTTCTTCTTCTTCTTCTTGACTGGCACGAAAGCCCGATTACGAGACTAATAGTATAGGGTTTTCCAACAAGAGGTGTTAATTTGAATCACCCGGTATTTCGGTAGCTGTCACTTTTGAAGCTTTTATTCTTTGACTATTGACAAGAAGCAACCACGCCATTACTAAAAATGGAACGATACACGCTTCAACAACGCATTGAAATTATTAAAATTCACTACAAAAATTGTGAAAATCTTGCAGTCACAGTTCGCAAAACTAAAGCATTTTTGGGTCGTCGTGAAGCAACTTGAGGGACCGCAATACAGAAATTGGTGGAAAAATTCGAGCTGTTGGGACAAGTTAGTGATGTGAAGAATAAAACCCGTGCACGTCGCTCAAGAACAACTGCTGCTGTAGCCAAAAGTGTTGAAAAAAACCCAGGTTTGTCGATTCCTCGTCGTTCTTTGGAATTGGCATTCCAAAAACGTCATTACACCGTATTTTGCAGAAAGATTTGGGTCTTAAGGCTTATAAAGTTCAGTTAACACAAGAACTCAAGCCGACCGGTCATCAACAACGTCGTGTCTTTGCTGATTGGGTTTTCTGGGTGTTATGTCTGGAAGAGGTGATCACAATTGGCCACCGAGATCTTGGGATTTAACGCCTTGCGACTTCTTCCTTTGGCGCCACGTGAAAGATAAGGTGTACGCCAACAGCCCAGCGTCGATTCAAGACCTCAAAGATAGAATTCGTGAGGCTATCGAGGACATAGGGCAGCCACTTTGCGATTTGGTTATGGAAAATTTCATGAAAAGCATATGGTCCTGTAAGCGTGGTCGTGGTGGCCATTTGGCTGATGTTGTTTTTCATTATTAACGGCATTCCTTCCTCTTTACTAGGAAATAAACATCCGATCATTTATCTCAAAAAATAGCATTTTTCTTTGAATACCAAACTAACACCTCTTGTTGGAAACCCCTATATAAACAGAACCAAATCGTCGGCCGAAATTATACGGTGTTGAAGCAACGGAGTATTGAACTCGCGGAGTCTTGACTAGCGGCCCAACGCACTAGCCAGCTGAGCTACGGCGGTTGTATGTACACATGGTATAAAAAAAGTACAGATAGTTTCAAAAAGACGGATACGAAGAAAATTGACATATGATAAATAAATTTGTCAACTACTCTTTACATTTTCGCCACAAGGGCGCAACTTTACAGCTATCAATATACGTAGGAAATATTATAAAAACAATATAAAAATTAATAATAATATTTTATATAAGTTTTATTCGAATCGGCTTTGAAATTAGATGGCGATTAGTGAAGATGTCGATGAATGAACATGGCGTGTATGCTGGTCAGCACCGAAGCCCAAGGTCGTATCTCCTGAACTCCGATGCTGCCAAGTTATTCAACTTAAACTACTTAAAACTATGGCGTTGCCATTATGAAACATCTTACAACTCGGGCAATCTGACAACTTATCGTCCCGATAATTAGCCTACCGTATTGCCCGAATCCCTTTCAACAGCAACCCTTTTACTCGGCTTTGAGGTCCACCTACGTATTCAATTCGCCTCCACCACTCCATCATACGACAGCTTAGTCAATTGGCAGTTATCAATATCATGTACAACGTAACGATCGTTTCCTAAGATGTCATGAATTACATACGGGCCTCGGTACTTGGGTACGAACTTTTTATTCGTACCGACGACAGTGTCAACGATCCGAATAACTACAAAATCACCTACGTCATATTTCTTAGCGTCAGTACTATGCTCGAGAAAATACTTTAGATTAT
This sequence comes from Melieria omissa, assembly GCA_963971225.1. Lineage (NCBI taxonomy): Eukaryota > Metazoa > Arthropoda > Insecta > Diptera > Ulidiidae > Melieria > Melieria omissa. The sequence goes on along the minus strand of OZ020269.1, from coordinate 46,814,118 downwards.
ATTCCTGTACATCCTCTATCGCCTGCGATGCTTTTGAGCGCATATCCACTAGATCCCTAGTAACGTCATTCTTCTCGTCAAGACATTCCGTCAGCTAGTCAATCACGTCACCTCGCTGTTCCACACATGTTCGACCTGTAGTAATCTGCTACACCAATCAGCATGTGTAATTGGATCGCTTATTTTGCCTAGCATGGTTTTGATTGCTCGATTCACTCTTTCAACCTGCCCCTTGGCCCATGGAGATGCCACAGCCACCTTTATATGTTTAATATTATGTCTCAGCACGTATTCCCCAAATTCGAACGACGTAAAGCAAGTTCCTCTATCGGATATTATCCGTTTGGGTCGACTATAATAATTAAAGTATTTGTCCAACGCGGCAGTAATGTCTCTAGTAAAAGCGTCAACCACGACCAAAATGTGTTTTCTCTTCGAGTTCAGAGACGGCAGGTTTTCCTTATTCTCAGCAGCTCACACACTTTCTTGAATACCGCAGACTCGAAATTCCGGCCTTGATCTGAGTGTAACTCCAACGGAACTCGAAATCTGGCTACCCAGTTGTTTACCAGCTTTCCCGCGACCGTAGTGGCCTCATGGTTAGGAATAGGGTACACTTCGGGCCATTTGCTGAAGTAATCCATTACCACCAGCACATATTTGTTACCTTGAGTGCTAGTTGGGAATGGGCCGGCGACGTCCATAGCAATCCGCTCGAAGGGCGCTCCCACGTTGTACTGCTGCATGCGGCCTCGAGATCTTCTTGTCGGCCCTTTCGCGGCTGAACATCGGTCACAGCTCTTAATCCACTCGGCTACAGACTCCTGACATCCTACCCAGTAGAATCGTCTTTTTATTTTGGCGACGGTTTTGGTGATGCCTAGGTGCCCTCCACTGGAGTCGTTATGGTATGCCTCGATAACCTCGTTGATTCTGCACTTCGGGACTACTATTAGGGAGTTGCTAGTCCGGCCATCCTCGCTCTCCCATTCGCGGTACAGGCATCCTTCCTTCAGCCGCAGACTTTGCCACTGTGCCCAGTAAGCCTTCGCGATCGGGCTTTCACCGGCCATCTCCTACCAGTCCGGACCTGCGCCTTGCTTCTTCCTTTCGACGATTTTTGCAAAATCCGCATCCTCACGCTGGTCCTTTCGTAGCCTCTCCGCAGACCACTCTTCCTTTGGCATAACGCTTACCAACCTGACGTCCACTATCTTGCTTTCGGCTCGTGAACACTGCCTGCATTCGGTTTGCACGGACGGCGTGACAAGGCATCGGCATTTCCATGGCTACTGCCCTTGCGATGCTCTATCGTGTAGTCGTAGCTCTGCAGTCGCTCAATCCACCGCGCCAATTGCCCTTCAGGATTTTTAAAGTTCAGGAGCCATCTCAATGCCGCATGATCTGTGCGCAGGCGAAGCCTTTGTTCATACAGATATTTGTGGAAGTGTTTTACGCAGTCCAATACCGCCAGCAGTTCTCTCCGTGTCACACAGTAGTTGCTTTCCGGTTTCGATAGAACCCTACTGTAGTATGCTATCACTTGCTATCATTCCCGCTTGCATCTGTATCCAGCACAAACATCTCCCCAGGCACGGGGAAGGCAAGAATTGGAGCAGTGCACAATTTTTCCTTCAGCCGTGCAAAAGCCTGTTCCTGCTCTTCGTTCCACTCGAAAGCTTGGCTCTTTTTCGTCAGTTTGTGCAAGCTGCTGGCTATGTTCGCGAATCCCGGAACAAATCGGCGGTAGTATGTGCACAGGCCCAGAAAACTGCGGAGTTCGTGCAGATTTCGTGGCCGGGGCCACTCCTTCACCGCCGTGATTTTGCCTATCCGTATGTACTCCGCGGGCGGAAACCATATGACCCAGATAATTGACCTCCTTTTGGAACAGCGAGCACTTCTTGGGGTTGAGTTTAAGCCCGGCTTCTCGTATCCGCTCGAATACCTCCTTTAGTCTTCCCAGGTGGTCGTCGAAGTTTTTACCCATCACGATTATGTCGTCGAGATACACCAGACACGTCCGCCAATGCAGCCCTTTTAGCACACGTTCCATTAGCCGCTCGAATGTTGCTGGTGCGTTGCAGAGTCCAAACGGCATGACGGTGAACTGCCACAAACCATCACCAACACTGAAAGCCGTTTTCTCTTGGTACTTGTCCGCAAGCTCTACCTGCCAATAGCCGCTGCGTAAGTCGAGTGTGGAGAACCACTGTGTGCCTGGCAGTGTGTCCAGGGTGTCATCGATCCGAGGTAGTGGATAGCTGTTCTTCTTGGTCACGTCATTGAGCGTTCGATAGTCCACACAAAACTGTGCACTGCCATCCTTTTTCTTTAAAAGAAGGACCGGCGAACACCAAGGGCCTGACGAAGGCTCTATGACCTTTTCTTTACCCATGTTTTCGATCGAAGTTGTGACCTCTTCCCTCGTGGCCAGAGGAACTCGTCTTGGCGGTTGCCGGATCGTTTTCGCACTTCCGGTGTCGATGTTGTGCTTCACTATGGTTGTTCTTCTGGCCGCCTATGTTGCAAATATTGACCCATAGTGCTGTAGGAGTGACCACTCCTTCTGTTTCTGCTCGGCTGTCAATTCCTTGCTCCAATGGTTCCCCTGCGGTATGGCGTCCATGTTAGAACCGCTTTTCCTGCTTCCTCCGGGTGGGCTGCTTTCGCAATTGACCACTGCTTCAGCCCCTCTACACTCGCCTATGACCGCATCTTTTCAGTGGGTTGAGCATCCCGACTGGTATTTTGGGTTGCACCAATGTACGTCCCATGATTAATTTTACGTGTCCCTGTTCCAATGCTTCTGCAACCCACATCCGACTTGTCAGATTATCGTCATAAACCTTTGCCCACACAATCGCCTCAGAATTCGCTGGTCTCTCTGGTGTTGACACGAGACAACTTTCCTTACCGCCACGCCCCTCTCATGGCCGGTTTGCGCCGGGAACTTAACGTTGGCATATCTCAGCACATGTTCTTTCAGGTCCAGCGTAAAACCGTACCTAATCATGAAATCCACGCCGATAATCACGTCGTTCAATATATCTGCGACGATGAACTTATGTTCCAGGCTAATGGTGCCAATATCGTTTTTGTTACTTTTCCTCTTACCGGCGCACGCTCGCCAGTCGCAGTCCTCAGCTGTATGCCATGCAGTGGTTCCCAGTTCTTCAAAAGCGTCCTTTTTCTGATCGAATATGACGCTCCGGTACCCAGTGTCAACACGAACAACTTTCCATCTATCTTTCCTTCAATCGTCAAGCTGCTGGGCTGTCGTTTCAACTGCGGGACATAGACGGTGGGGAAGCAGGTTGTGGGGATCAGCTTGCGCCCCTTTGGCCTGACCCTTTATGGTAAACGACTCCTCGTCCTTAGCCCTGCCCTCGTTGGCTGAGCCTTGCTTGTCAGTATCCTCGCTTCAGGCGATTTCGATCGAGAACGGGAACGGCTCTTTCGTTGCTGACAGTCCCGCGCTATGTGACCCTCATTGCCATATCCCCAGCAAACAACTTTAGAGGAGACAACCCGTGGCCTGGATCGGAATGTCGTTGTCCGGTTGGATTCGGTGTATCCTTGCAGGTGCATACCGAGTGCTCCCAATCCATGTCGCCTCATATGTCATCGTGCTGGTCACCATCTCCCTAAATGTCGGCTTGCCCATCATCAACGCACTGCGATGTGTCTCTGGATCATGAAGACCTTCAATAAACGACTCAATCTTCATCCTCTCGAGATCATCAGCGCCGAATTTCGGGTAGCACAACTGTACGAGCCGCTCAATGTCTGCTGCATGTGTCTGCAGCGCCTCGCTGGCTCTTTGCCTGCGGTTCTTCAGCTCACAGTAGTACAGCGTATGGTTGTGCTCGTTGCTTTACTTCGCTGCCAACGCTCTCATGACGGCCTCGTAATCACTTCTTGTACATTCCGGAACTGATTTCATTACTTCAGCCGCAGGACCTTTCAGCGCCAGTGCCAATCTCCGACTCTTCCTGATATCGGTCCACTGATTTTCCAAAGCAGCTAAGTCGAATTGCAGTTTAAATGTATCGAACGCCGTAGCACCATCATAAGTTGGCACTTCTGTTCGGGTGGCGAAACTTTCCGGAACCGGCGGCAAACATTCTCGTGGCTGTACATCTTTAAGCCGCTCGTCGATTTTTCTGTTCACCGAATCTTCCAGATTGTCAACTCGTTTGTCTAAATGTTCTACTCGCGTCTCCAGGTACTCAACTGTCACATCAATCCTGTCTGAAATTTCTTCCACTTTCTGCTCCAAGCGCGCAGAATTTTCCTGAAGCTTGCTGGACAACTCGCGATTCGTATTTTCAAATTTTTCCGCATTTTCCTGGAGTTTTGTTTCCATACGCTCTGCTACTTCTCGGTTCGCCGATTCCACTTTTGCTATTTCTTGATTCGTAGTTTGATTTTCGCCGAAATTTCCTGATTCGTAGTTAACGGTTTCGCTGCCATTTGCGCCGACATTTCGGGATTTTCACGACTGACATTCTCAATTGTCGCAGAAGTTTCCTGAAACATGCCTCTCATTGCAACCATAAGCTGACTCATGTCCATTGCTTGTGGTGGCGCAGCCACTGCAGCCGTTCTTTGCATCGACGCAGCACCCGCAGGCGATTCGTACACATCTGGATTGTTCTAGCACAGCTCATCACCTTTCGCGAACCATCCTCGCCATATTATAGCAAGTTTGCTGTACTCTGAAGTGCATGCCTAAAAGTATGCTTGGAAAAGCATTCATGCATAGCACAGCACAGGGTGCTTCATCGTTTCAATACATATATGCCCAAGCAGATTTGCTTGCCATCGCAATAATAAAATTTTGTCATAATTTTTGCCGTCAGTTAGCCGTCACCTGCTGACGTGATCGCACTCATCTCGCTCTGAGCGGAGTAGTTGAACTAAATCAAGTGGTGAATCCAAAGTTTTTGCGTCGAAATTTGTGTCCATACCGCAAAGCGACAGCTATTTTGTAATAATAATTCTGTGTTAAAAAAAACAAAAAAAAGTCTGTGTGTGCTATCAGTATTGCGAAATATTTGTGAAATTTCGGTGAGAGGTTGCTCGCTGGTGCTGCGGCGAAACACAAAAAGCTTCCCCTGCGGCTGCTTCGCCATTGGTACGAAGTTGTCAGTGAGGGGTCAGCTGTTCGTGTTGATAAAATACTGGGAAGTGCTGCCACGTACCACTGCCATACAGGCACTGCCCTAAGTAGCTACGCTGCCAGACTATTCACTTTTGATCAATGAACAAAAATCGAACTCCACCTCCTGGTGGAGGCGATAAATCTGAACCGAATAAATCCGATCAAAGCAAGGACGTAGGTAGTACGAAACTCGAGTAACTCAACCATAAACTCCAACAAATGGAAACGTTTTGCAATGAACTTAAACTACAAATAGCCTAACTTCAAATTGAAAATTTGACCTTAAAGAATACAAAATGGTCAGAAAAACAAAACGAAATCGAAAAAATTACCTTCAAAACCGATGAGGAAGAACTTGCCAAGGAAACTGATTGGATTTTGAAAAAGAAACGCCCTAGTAAAAAACGCAAAGCTGAGTGCAGGCACTGCCCTAAGTAGCTACGCTGCCAGACTATTCACTTTTGATCAATGAACAAAAATCGAACTCCACCTCCTGGTGGAGGCGATAAATCTGAACCGAATAAATCCGATCAAAGCAAGGACGTAGGTAGTACGAAACTCGAGTAACTCAACCATAAACTCCAACAAATGGAAAAGTTTTGCAATGAACTTAAACTACAAATAGCCTAACTTCAAATTGAAAATTTGACCTTAAAGAATACAAAATGGTCAGAAAAACAAAACGAAATCGAAAAAATTACCTTCAAAACCGATGAGGAAGAACTTGCCAAGGAAACTGATTGGATTTTGAAAAAGAAACGCCCTAGTAAAAAACGCAAAGCTGAGTCGTCACCTGAACTGACTGATCGAATTTCTCACCCAATCCTAAAAACAAGTGGTGAAAATGTCCAAAAAGAGAGCAAATTGCCCCGTCTTCCTCCAATAATGGTAACAGGGGACTGCAACTACCAACAAATACACTATATGGTGAAGAGCGAAGCAACAACAGACTTCTATATAAAACTTCTAAATAACAACAATTACAAAATTACCACGCTCGCTGCTGCAGATATATTACAAAATCTCTTTAAAATGCAAATATTTCATGGTATACCTACGAAAATAAGCCAACAAGGCCGATAAGAGTTGTGGCTAAGAACCTGCATCATTCGTGTGACGCTGAGTTAATAGTCTCAGACCTGATATCTCAAGGTTTTATTTATTTATTTATTTATTTATAATTCTGTCAAACAAAAGTAAATTTTAAGAGACCAACTAAAAACTGTAATATTACAAAATAATAATGTTAAAATTGAAAAAAATTCAACAATATTTCTTAAGACTAAAAATCTTGGAAGAGAGAGATCTAAGTATGGAATACGATTAAGTTCCGAGAGCGTCCTAGCAAGAGGAGCGTTTTTAGCGTATTCAGTTTTGCATACACCAACATAGAAATAATGAAAATGCCTAAGTGCTCGAGAAGGGACCGTAAACTTTATTCTCTCCAAAAGCGCAGGACAGTCCACAGTTCCGTTAACCCATTACTGCCTGCATATAGTTCTGGCCAGCGAATTTTGTCTAAATTTACATATGTTGGTAAGGGATGCTTAGAATAGTTATACACAAAAATTCAGGTATCTACCTGACATAGCCCCTGAGATATAGAGGGGGTTAAATTTTACCAGTCCGGCACCAGGATGGGTGAAATTTCACCCCTTTCTGGAAAATCATTCATTGTACACAGGTAGATTGTACAAGCAATACCAACAATTCACAAAAGATATGCAGTTCCATGAACAACATACTCCAGAAAAAACTGCTGGAATTTCCAATATTTCCTATTTTTAAGAATTTTCTCAATAAGGTACACAAAACAAGTTAGTCGACTTTAAACAAGGATCGGGATAACTTAATGGCACAATTCTTCAAAATTATTAAAAGCGAAATAAACCTGCATCTATTCCAATTCATTCTACAAAATTTCAGCCAAATCGCATAACACATTTAGTCAGGGAGGCCAAAAAAGGATCACCATTCCAGGGGGTGAAATTTCACCCCATCCGGCTGGAATGGGTTAATGACATTGACAATAAACGAACAGGACAAATAGGAGCGCCTAGAATTCAAAGATTTAAGATTTATAAGCTGACAACGGGAGCCATAGGAGGGGATGGGGTCGTTAAATTTAAGGGAACGAAGGGCAAATCGAATAAAAACCTTTTGAATACGTTCAATACGATTAATAAAGGATGCATGGTAGGGACGCCAAATAAACGCAGCCTATTCTAATTTTGACCTAACAAATATTATGAAAAGTAGCTTAAGAGTATAAGGGTCAGAAAAAGACGAGCAGTTACGACGAACAAAAGCCAACATGGAATAGGAATTTGAGACAATGAAGTTAATATGTGTACAATAATATTGAACGCAGACAGATGGTTTGAATTGGCAACACCCACGCACAATGCTGGCAGCACTCGAGTGCTGCCCAATGATGCCATTTTTTCTGTTGGCTTTTAGTTTCTTTTACTTTTTAAAGGAGTCGTTACTTGGTTGTGATTGAAGTTGGTTGTTCAAAATAAAAGCGAGCAGCGCGCTCCGCTGGAACTCCGGTTCTTTTTGGTTTTCTTTCTGACTGTTGGTGGTTGGGATTTATTTTGCGTGTGCGGAGCCAATTGGAAGTGGTTTCCCGTACATTAGTTGGTGCCTCCTGTGAGGAAGAGTTTACGGCTCCTGGACATTGGCGGAAAATTTTAGATTGGTGTACGAGAGTTCCGCGTGCCGCCATCTTAGGACGCGTCGAAACACGTACGAGAGGACGAGTGTGCTGCTAACGGGATCACATACGGTACCCGTACAGCAACGTCTTACACATTTTGGGCTTGGCGTCTGCAGCATCGGCAGTGGTCTGCAGACAAACAACAATTGACGAGTGTGCTGCTAACGGGATCACATACGGTACCCGTACAGCAACGTCTTACACAACTTGGCTTGGCGCTTGCAGCATCCTGAAGCGGTCTGCTCGCATACACACAACTTGGCTTGGCGCTTGCAGCATCCTGTAGCGGTCTGCTCGCATACACACAACTTGGCTTGGCGCTTGCAGCATCCTGAAGCGGTCTGTTCGCATACACACAACCTGGCTTGGCGCTTGCAGCATCCTGAAGCGGTCTGCTCGTATACACACAACTTGGCTTGGCGTTTGCAGCATCCTGTAGCGGTCTGCTTGCATACACATAACTTGGCTTGGCGCTTGCAGCATCCTGTAGCGGTCTGCTCGCATACACACAACTTGGTTTGGCGTTCGCAGCATCCTGAAGCGGTCTGCTCACATACACACAACTTGGCTTGGCGTTTGCAGCATCCTGTAGCGGTCTGCTTGCATACACATAACTTGGCTTGGCGCTTGCAGCATCCTGTAGCGGTCTGCTCGCATACACACAACTTGGTTTGGCGTTCGCAGCATCCTGAAGCGGTCTGCTCACATACACACAACTTGGCTGGGCGCTTGCAGCATCCTGAAGCGGTCTGCTCGCATACACACAACTTGGCTTAACGCTTGCAGCATCCTGAAGCGCTCTGCTCGCATACACACAACTTGGTTTGGCGCTTGCAGCATCCTGTAGTGGTCTGCTGGCATACATATAACAATTCAGTGGAACATCTTGGTTTTGGCATCGGTAGCACCCGGTAGTGGTCTGCTGACATACAACAATTAATCACTGGCACCAACCCGCAGTGGCCTGCTACCGAACAGCAATGGCTGAGTTAAACCAACGTGCGGCTGCCGTGAATGCATTGCGTCGGCAGTCGGCGGTGATTATGGCTGACACATTCTCCGAAGACGCATTCGAATGTCAACAGCGATCGGTGACCGTACGGATGCACTTCGATCGGTTCATGAGGGTGTATGACAACTTGGTCGGACAGGCCACGACTGATGAGGCACTGGCAGCACACCACGAGCTGTACGGCGAAACAGAATATCTCTACAACGCCATGATCGTAAAATTGAATCGACAAATGGCTGTGCACGTCAGATGTCAGATGGCAGGGCATCGGCAAGTCCTAATGTCATGATGGATTTGAAATTGGATCCGGTTCGCGTTCCGAAATTCGATGGCTCACTACGCAACTGGCTTTCCTTCAAGGATGCTATTGAGACACTCCTCAATAAGCCCGAAATCCCCGAATACTACAAACTGGCTAAATTACGAGACGCAATGGCAAGCGAATCACTCCAGACTTTGGTTGGCAATTTATATACTGGTGGTTTCGATGCAACATGGACCGAATTGCTTCGGCGCTACGACAGCCCAAGACAACTGGCTGAGTTACATGTTTCGCGGTTCGTGGGCATCAACCCAGCATCAAATGAGACCTCTGAGAATTTGTTGAAGATTGTGGACACGGCGCGCGAGTTGTTGCGTGCACTACGGGTGATGGAGTTACCGGTCGATCAATGGGATGCGTTATCGGTGCCCATCATCACATCAAAGCTGCCACCAGCTACAGCACACGCTTGGGGCATGCATTCGGATCAAAAGGAGATTCCGAAATTGGACGAATTGCTCGAGTTTGTGGAAAGGCGTGCTCAAAGCCTTTCGCTCGACATTCTACATTGGCCAGGATCATCCAGCACTGGCGCTGCAAGTGGATCCCTTCAGCGTGGTGGATCAGCGAATTCATCACGGTGACAAATGGTGAAGTCGCACTTGGCTGCTACTACGCCTGGTCATTGCACATTCTGCAATGAGGCTGGTCATTCACTCACTCGATGCTCGAAATTATTGGCGCTGACGCCAGGACAGCGGTTTTCGGCACTGAGGGGTTCGGTTCTGTGTTTCAATTGCCTGAAGCCAGGACACCTAACGGGAGAGTGCTCATCAAATGGCAGATGTCGGACTTGTGACGGGCATCATCACACATTGTTGTGTCGTAAGGACTCCAGTCATGCGCCGCCACAACCCGGTTCGACACCGAATGTGGCACCATCATCGACATCAGCTGGCACGAGTGCGAGTGCGAACGCAGGATCGTCGAATGAACCACCACGAAATTTCATGTGACTAGAGGCAACGGCGAAGACATTCGTCCTCCTTGGCGAACAATTGGTCCTACTGGCAACGGCAATTGTTCACATCACCGATAAATATGGCTTGGCTCACCGCTGCTCATTTGTGATCCGGGCAGTCAGGTGAGTTTTATTACTAATCAATTTGTTACCCAGTTGGCTATTCGCAGGAAACCCTGCACCATAGAAGTCGAGGGCGTAGGCTCCGTCACGACACGCACGCGCGGCCTTACCGTTCTCAGGTTGGCATCGGTCAACAATTAATTTGGCATCGAGGTGGCCTTTCATGTCCTCGATTCTGTGACATCACCCACGCCTGTGGCAAACATTGCGCCTGAATGCTGGACGCATTTGCAGTTCCTTGATCTGGCTGACCCGTCTTTCGGCAAGGTTGGTCGAAGCTTGGCTGGGTTGTGTTTGGTTCAGCAACCATCGAGGACACAAGCTCCCCGTCGGTGCGCTCGTTGCATACGCACGTCGACGAAGATATGGCGTCCGACCAACGTTTCGATGCGATGGTACGGCTCTTTTGCGAATTGGATCACGAGGTGACTCCTACACCAGACGAAGATGACATGTGTGAACAAATTTTTCTGGATCGGGACGCCGACGGCAGGTACGTTGTGCAAATACCGTTCCGACCGGATGCACCGACACTTGGCAACTCGCATCCACTGGCGTTGCGACAATTCTATCAATTGGAAAAGCGACTGGCCGCGGATCCTACACATACATCGCTTTAATGCGAGAATACATCGATTTGGGGCACATGGTGTTGGTGATGGGCAACCATAGCCCCCCATCACAATGTTATTTTATACCACACCATGCTGTACTCGCCAAATTCCGAGTGGTGTTCAACGCGAGTGCGAAAACTCCTCCTGGCATTTCTCTCAACGAGACTCAACTGGTTGGCCCTGCAATACAGGATCTTCTCGTCAACATAATTTTACGGTTTCGACGATACGCAGTGGCACTCTCGGCGGACGCCGAAAAATGTTCCGCCAGGTGCGAATCGATCCACGACATCGATGCTGGCAACAAATACTATGGCGCGAATCTCCGCATGAGCCGATTCATACTTATCAACTCACCACAGTTACCTATGGTATGGCATGTGGCCCATACAACGCAATTCGCGCAATGCAACAATGCACAAAGGACAACCATGGCATTATTTCAGATGGCAATAGGGCAGCGACTGCATTGGAAAGCATCCTGCGCGGTTTCTACGTTAACGACTACTTATCCAGCGTAGAAACATCCGATTTGGCGGTACAATTAGCTGGCGATATTGATGCACTACTGCGTACTGGGCACTTCTCACTACGTAAATGGCTATCAAATGATTCGACAACATTGGCAAAAATCACACAGACATTGAGCCCGACTGACACCATTGAATTGGGGTCGGTTGAGGCAACTGTTTTGGGTTTGCACTGGGACCCAACAACCGATGAGTTATTCTATCGTCTCACCATGGATAGTGAACCGACGAGAACGAAACGACTGGTCCTGAGCGACACGGCGCGACTGTATGATCCGACAAATTTGCTTGCTCTGCTCACTTTGGCTACTTGGCTTCGGCTGGGATTCAGAATTGCCCGCTGAACTACTCACTGAATGGCTGGAATATCGTTCGAATCTTTATCAACTGGAGCGCATCCGAATTCCACGATGCTTGAATATGGGAGCATCGATGACATCGCACCTACATGGCTTCTGTGACGCAAGTCAACAAGCATACGCTGCAGTAATCTATATATGCAGCACTGATGGCAATGGAAACTTCACTTCATCGCTGGTCACAGCGAAAACTTGTGTGGCACCGGCGAAGCTCGACAGAAATGGCGTCGACCGGCTGAGAATCCGCAGGTTGGCGATGTCGTCGTTCTGCGGCACGAAAACCTACCACCGGCTGAATGGCGACTTGGCCATGTCACTGAGGTGCATCCGGGCAGCGACAATCTCGTTCGAAATGTCACTGTTGAATACTGCGTGATGGACGCCCGGGATGGAAACCCCAAGAGGAAACAGACAACACGAGCGGCACAGAAGGTGTGTCGACTGTTCAGCGAGGATCCTGAACCTACCGGTCCAGCCGGGCAGGAAATGTACATTAATATTGAACGCAGACAGATGGTTTGAGTTGGCAACACCCACGCACAATGCTGGCAGCACTCGAGTGCTGCCCAATGATGCCATTTTTTCTGTTGGCTTTTAGTTTCTTTTACTTTTTAAAGGAGTCGTTACTTGGTTGTAATTGAAGTTGGTTGTTCAAAATAAAAGCGAGCAGCGCGCTTCGCTGGAACTCCGGTTCTTTTTGGTTTTCTTTCTGACTGTTGGTGGTTGGGATTTATTTTGCGTGTGCGGAGCCAACTGGAAGCGGTTTCCCGTACAATATGGGTGGAAAAAGACAGTCTCGAGTCAAAAGAGACACCCAGGTCTTTAATCTCATTGACAATGTTTAGAAGAGAACCAGAAATATTGAAGGTTCTACAGGCTGGGTTATCCTTCCTAGAGAAGATAACATGAAAACATTTTTTAACATTAAGGAACAAGCAGTTTCGGACACAACAAGAGTGGACCTTGTCAAGGTCCAACTGAAGGGCAACAGAGTCCCGAAAAGACTTCCTAACCATATCGATTTTGAGATCGTCTGCGTAAAGAAGAAACTTCGCCGATAAAAAACAAGAACTAATATCATTAATGAATAAGAGAAATAGCAGAGGGCCCAAAATGCTACCTTGCGGCACCCCCAAGAGGCTACGAAAGGGACAGACGAACAGTTATCCACAGTTACAGTACAAGACCGGTTAGACAAGTAGGACCCAATCCACCGGAGAAAAGTGGAAAGATGGAAACCCAGACGTGCCAGTTTAGAGACCAAGATTTTGTGTGAAACTCTATCAAAAGCCTTGGCAAAATCTGTATAGATTGCATCAATTTCGAAACCTCCCTGAAAGGCTGCAATACAGTCCTCAGTAAACACGGCCAAGTTAGAAACAGTGGACCTACCTTCCACAAAGCCATGTTGATTAGGGCAGATAAGGTTGCGAACTAAAAAGACTAATTTATCTTTAACAATACCAAAGAGCTTAGAGACAAAGGTGATCTTAGAAATGGGTCCGTAGTTAGAGACATCATTTTTTCTTCCACTTTTAAAAATTGGAGTAATAGTTGCCTTCTTCCATGCATCAATGAACCTCCCGGTTGAGAGTGATTTATTGAAAATAAGCCGAAGAGGCTCAATAAGTGAAGAACACTGTTTAAGAAGGATGGCCGAAAGACCATCAGAATCCGTTTGGGAAGTGGATTTCATCCTAAGAATACCATTTACAATATTGGCGGATGTTCGTGTTAGCGAACCCAGTGAGAGAGAAGAATAGGACATCTCAGAACTGTTTACGTTAAGGTCATCGTCAAAAACGAAGTTAGAACTGAAAAACTCAGCACAAAGATTTGCAAATTCTTCAGCCGAGTTGGCAGATTTACCATTGAAGAAAAGTGAGGAGGGAAAACTCGAGGTAGCTTTTTTGGATTTAATAAAACCCCAGAAGGACTTAGGATTTTTTCTAATGTTGGTTTCATGCTTAAGAATATAGCTTTTATACAATGCCTTATCTAAATAATTGAATTCCTTCCGATAATATTGATAAGTATTAAAGTAATAGGAACAATTAGTTAACTTATATTTTTATAGAACTTATTTCTAAGGTTTTTGAGGTTTTTTAACTCTTTGGTATACCATGGCAACCTGTAAACCCTGCTTTGGTGAGTTGGGATAAATCTTTTACAAAGTTCAAACACTTTAGATTTGAAGGTTTCAAAACAAATAACAGTATCTGAGTTTAAGAATAAGTCAGCCCAGTTAATGTTAAGAAGGCAATCGTTAAGTGCATCAAAGTCACAAAGATTGTAATTAAAACTGACTTTACAACTGGAACGCTAGAGAGACGAAAATTCATAAAATTCGAGTTCAATTGAAAGGGGAACATGATGCAAGGAAGGTGGTGAAATAGGAATAGGTTTAAATTACTTGTGACAAAAACCAAGTCCAGAATACGGTTTAATTTATTAGCAAAGCCGTTAATCTGAGAGAGATCACAGCTTAAGAAATTATCGACTAGATACAACTCAACTATCGACTAGATAAAGCTCAACATGCAACAAATAAATTAAAATGGAAAACAAAGGAACCGCTAGACATATTTCTCCCCACTTTTGATGGCTCTGAAGACATATCCAATATATATAAAATCAAAACTATTCTCAACTCGGTTGTTCGCATTGAGGTAACAAGATCTTCAAAACTACTCCCACAATGCAAGTCTTGCCAAGCATTCGGTCATACCAAAAACTACTGTGGTAAATCCCCACGGTGCACAGTGATTCGACTTCATACAACCGCGGGACAAAATTAGAAGGAGTGGTCTGTTCTTCATTTGGTATACTAGTTAATCATGGTCGGCTGAACTGAAATCTCCATTTTTTTTTTCTTAAACTTTAGTAGTTTAGCAATGCCAGGGTCTTGAATTTTCAAATTTCGTCATTTTTGGAGAGCTATAGTACCAAGTGTGTTGGCTAGATTTTTCAGATTTTACATTTAATCGGTAACGTCAACATTGATTATTCCAAAGAGTAACAGAAATTGTTTTAGGACCCTCTGGTTTTGCAATAAAAACGATAATAATTGATTTATGTTTTGCTTTTTTGCAGTTTTCTCAATTTTTCATGCTGATTGCATACTTTTAGGGATGAATAAAATTTATTTTTGTTTTTCATGTTTCATAATTTATTTTGGTTACAAAGAGAAATAAACTTCCACCTATGATTGAAGCTGTTTTGGCTTACAATATATATTTTATAGTAAACGCTATGAGTAAAATAATGAAAGTATAAATATTTGCCGATTACAAGAGTGTGTGTAGATAACTTAAAACTGGTTTAGATTTTGTTTTTTTTTTTGTTTTTTATGAGGAGTAAAAGCATCGAAAGCCCAAGTCAGTGCGAGACTTCAACCCGCTAAACATTTCCTCTTGTCCGACGGATAGTTGTACCATAAACTACCGCTAAGTATTTCGTCGGGAGACCGTCTAGAGCATTATAGTTCAATCGTTAGTTTTGTGTCAGTCTAGTCCGTTACCGTCAGGTGTGGAGTAGGGCCGGTTGGCGCTCTATCCAGCAAAGTGATTGCAATTATCATCCTTATCGCCATCATGAATGTAATAATTCACGGTTGAATCCATCGGCGACCCGGTTTTTGTTTGGATTTTTCTTCTGGATGATAACAGGGGATCCGAAGAAGTTAGCAAATGGTTAGTAGGTCCGTATTTGTGGCCACTCGAGAAGTTAGCAAATGGTTAGTAGGTCCGTATTTGTGGCCACTCGAGATGTTTTTCGTGTATGATGTAAGCGCGTGTTGCGTATGTCTTTGTGCCGAGCTTCTAATGCTTCTTCAGATAAGCTTCCTTGAAAAATTAAATATTTACAATGAAGGGAATAATTCATTTGACATTTATATGTATTACCTATAGGAATATTAAAGTATTTTATTACGTCGCATCCGTGTACCAATACTTTATGCGCAGAACTTGGCATATTGTACCAGCTGTAGTGTTGTATGTAGTCATTTCTGGTCTTGTCCAGCAACTCCGAAAAGCGGTCCGTAATAATGTTTCTGCAGCCCGACAGGACTCTCAATATTATTGAAAAATTAAAGAGTAAGTTTTTATTGAGGCCAGTTATTTCAGCTGCAACCTCAATATTTGCGAAGAATTTGCGAGCGGTATTTCCGTCGTTCATGTTGCCGCCGCTTGGCTTGACGTGATCTACCAATAAACCCATTTTGACTCTGAATTCGTTTTGAATTCGCTTCTTGTTTTCCAAATATATGGCTTTATTTTCGGCACGAACTTGCCAGCATTTGAATTGCAGTCGATATGAAATGTGAAGGCAGCACTCAAAAAAACAAATCCAACAGTGAAGAGTAGATAACCCATACTCGTAATTGTTAACATTTGGAGTTTTGACCAAATCAACGCGATTCATTTCTGTCGGGTTGGCCTTGCAAATGAAACACTTACTGCATGCTCTCGTGTCCGTCAAAGCATTAGCAACTGAGCCGTCAATCATGGTGCAGTGCATCACGTAGGAGACCTCCACTGCATTCCCATGATCCTCAAATATATCAGGCTGCAACTTTGCTATATTGCTTTTCATTATGTCGTTTTCGTGAGTAATAACACTTTTATTTCCTTTTGCCATTATGATTTTTACTGGCCTACAAAACAATGTTGAGCAAGGTCTTTTGTTTGTCCACACATCCATTTTTGTTGCTGAATCAACAAGCCTATGACAAATGAATAACGGAAATATAACTAAATAGAAATGTTATAATGTGTATATAATTTGAAACTAACTTTATCGGAACCATTGCCACAAGAAACATAAACTCATCCAATTGCTCTTCAGAGGAGAACTTCTGTTTAAACTGGCTATGGCCAGAGCTGCCATCCATACCCCATTTGCATATGAGGGTGGTTTTTTGAGGCAGATTTTCTTTGTCGGAAAGCTTCAGCACACTGCTTGCCGTTGTTCTCAGTAGTTCTTGTAATTCTACTTGTGCTGAGCATTCTGTAGCTGACACTTCTGGGACTAATGACTTCCTTAAATTTCGCAATGCATATAATGTCGGAAAACAGTTTTCGTGAACTTTATTCACAGCATTTCGCAAAACAGTGTATTTTTCATCCGAAAGATCTAAGTCTAAACAGAGTGACAAGGCATCGGCGGGTGATAAGCAGTCATGATTTCTACGGTCGCATTTCTTCTTTTCAGCTGCAAAACCGAGCTCATCTCCTTCGTGTTCTAGTAGCGTGGCTACCCTTCGCAACTTTGTTTTCTTTGACGATCCTTGAAACTCTGTTTTACATCTTCCAGCTTTCGTGCTAGTACTCTGTTGCTATAATGTTTGTAAATATTACCACTCAGATAGACTTTAGTGCTAATACAACTTTTTATAACAATGCATATGATTTGTTTAATTTGTCTAACAGTAGATGTGGATACATTTTTTATATACAGTACAATCTCGATAATTCGGATACTCGCTAATACGGCCAACGCGGTAATCCGGACACCCTATTGCTTTCTATTGTTGACTCTGTAATCCGGACACCACACATTTTATTTACCTAAAAAATCCGGACACTAATTTTTATCTGCTTTTTTCTAATTATTAAATTTTAATCAAACTGTGTAAACTAAATCAAATATTAATAATGGCACTTATAGTTAAGAAAGCACGTACAATCTTAAGGATGGAAAAATTCTAAACAAATTAAGTCGAGGAAAGTCACTTCGCCAACTAGCAGTGAAGTACAATGTAGGCAAATCTAGAATTTCTAAAATAAAAATGAAATAAAACTTCGCCAAATGAAAATTGCAAACCTCTAAATAGTGAACAATATTTTGAAAGCAATACCAAGCAAAAAGCAACAAAAAACACAAGAAGGAATCAAAATGAAAGAGGGTATTCCCATAATTAGTATTTTTTTGTTGATTGTTAAGAAATCACCTCTTTCTTGACCTTAGTTGTTATGTCAACAAATTACAACAACTTTATCTTATTCAAAAACATTAACGATACAACTCACGTTTTGCGAATCATCTTCAAAATACACATTCCACGTTAGCCAATTTGAAAATCTTTTTTCTAAAATGTCTTTTTTGTAGCTGCACTTCCATTTGTTCTTCATTTCTACATTAAATAGTTTCGCTCTTGTAATAAATTTAAGTGCACCAAAACTATTAACATTAAGTTTAGTCTTTAAAAAGTTTAACACTGCGCAATATTTCTCCAAAGGAGCTGCCGATATCCAGCAAAAAGCTAATTCGCGATTTGTAATTATTTCAGCCATTTCAAACGATTTCACCAAACTGCTCTTTTGCGAATGAATTCTGACATTGCCAAACAAACAAATTGTTCAAAATTCACGACTTTTTCCGTTACCTACTTTTAGGGTGTTATATTTTTTAACCTCCTAAAACCCTAACCGAAATTTTTTTTTTCATTTTCAGTTTCATACCTAAAAAATTTACACTGAACACTTTAAAAACTATGAGATGAGTCGCTAACACATTTCATTCATATATGGGTCAAATTTTCTCAAGTGGGCCACTTTAAAATCGATGGTCTCAGTTTTCGTTGATCAATACGGTTTTCGATCGGCTTGGAGGTAAAAACGACACACCAAAAATAATTTTGAAAAAAAATGTTTTTTTCATTAGTTATTTACAGTTAAAGTTTTTGATCATGTTTTTTTCAAAAATTCATAACTCACGAACGGTTTATCGGAACTCAACGTTTTCTACATCAAAATTTTTGTCAATTAATATACTTTGCCATGAAAAAATCTTACTTCACAAAAAAATTATTATTTAGCTGAAAAATCCTATTTGTTGTAAATAATTGAAAATTAATGAAACTTCTCCGCCAGCGAGAAAATTTTGACACATTTCATTCAATTCTACAATCCCTTACAAAAATTTTGGTGAAAAAAAAGTCATTATTTTGCATTAGGTCAAAAGTTATACATGTTTTTGTGACCGCGCTCCTACCTCTAGCGCTGGAAAAGCACATATTGACGCGCGCGCGCTTAGTCATCGTGTCACACGATGACGATTCGGTCACACGATGACCGATTCGTTTGTTGCTGGAGGTAGTAATAACGGTGCTGCAAATTATCTTTTGTGCCCTGAACAATACGATGCTTCGCTACTGATGCAAAATAAAATATGATAATTCAACGTGGAGATCGCGATGACGATATCCGACCAGTTTAGCATGAATAATAACATGTTGAGCATGTTATGCTTGAACGGAAGGTTTTTTTAGATAGATGGAACTAAGTGGTCAAGAGAAGATATTTTGTCTTATTGACAGCCAATAGTTCGCAGTGTTCTGTATTAGTCAGCTACTTTTTCGACTTCAAAGCATAATTGTCAATAGTGAAAGGAATCCAGAAATAAAAATGTGTTAGATATATCAAAACACGATATGTATATGTCCAATATAAAATCTCAATGTGTTTGAGTCATTATACTGCATTATTTCCTTGCAACCACTGCATTGGTGAAGCAGTTGCGGCAAATCCATAACAACGTATTTTACGTTTTTAACTTTTTTTTCTTACTATCGTATATTTTTAATTTCAAAATTTATTTATTGAAGTTGAAATTCGCTGTGTATTTTATAAATCAAGCATAATTTTAGCTTTTTACCTAAATAAAAAGTAAACAAGCAACAGAAATTATTGTATTCACATTTTCTCGCAGACAAACACTCACACATACTAAGATATATATAAACTCATCAACAAAAATATAAACAAAATATATTAACTAGCACAATCCTCGAATATCCTCTTTTTTGCACCATGGTCTGGCCAGACCATGGGGGGTTCAAGTATGAGGTTTTAAGTGGGTGCGCACACAAGAGTTAATGCGATTCAGCAAGCATTTCACCAAGCAGTCATACATATCTTTTAAAAATTATGAAACTTACCATACTATCCACCCAAGCAACTGTGCTAGAGGTGGTAGTGCAATTATAGTAAAAAGTCAACTCAAGCACTATGAAGAACAAAAACTCTGTTCTGAAATGTTTCAAGCGACTACCATAACAGTAGAAGCGAACGGAAAACTGACCATAACTGCACTATACAGCCCACCACGGCATAAAATTCAATGCGACGACTATGTTCGACTGCTCACGCTATAAAAAAATCGATTCATAATTGGTGGGGATTTAATGCAAAACATACGCATTGGGGCTCCAGATTAATATCGACAACAGGAAAAGAATTGTTCAAGGCTCTCCAAACGACGAGGTGCCAGACGGTCTCCACTGGAAAACCAACATACTGGCCAACAGACCCCTCAAAACTTCTGATCGACTTTTTTGTCACATACAAAATATCCAACAATTACATATCTATTAATGAAGGACTGGACCTAAACTCTGACCACTCATCTGTTTATCTAGATTTGAGTACGGAAGTCATATACAGAGAACCGCCACCAACACTTGCGAATAACTACACCGATTGGGAGTATTTCAAGTTTATTCTAGAAAGGCATGATAGCTATGCAACAGATTTTAACTCACCATATCAACTAGACGAAGAAATTAACAAATTTACAAAACTATTACAACACGCTGCTTGGGAAAGTACACCAATTATTAAAAAGCCTGCTATGGAAAATACGTACCCGAATGATATTATAGACAAAATAAAAGAAAAGCGAAGACTGCGAAAGCGATGGCAACAATCACGATCGCCATATGATAAGTCAGCTCTGAATAAACTAACAAACAGCATTCGTTCTTCAATAAAAGCGTTTAAAAATAGTGCACTCAGGAAGTACCTCAGTAGCCTCACAAACGACCGAACTACTGATTATTCCTTATGGAAGTGCACGAAAAGGTTAAAAAGGCCATTGACGTAATCAGTGCCTATAAAAAATTACACCGGCGAATGGGCGAAAAACAACAGCGACAAAGCAAACGTCTTTGCTAATTACCTTGCTGAAACTTTTACTCCCAATCCGTCAGTTGCGGGTATGACCATCCACCAGACAAATAATGAGCCTGATGAAGCAAACGCGGACATTGAATATACAAACTCAAATGAAGTACTCTCTGAAATAAAGAAACTGAAATTTAAAAAGGCACCTGGATTTGATCTTATCACTGCTGAAATTCTAAAACAACTTCCATATAAAGCTGTAACAGCGCTAACTGACATCTTGAATGCAGTTCTGAAACTGAGATATATTCCAGCACTCTGGAAAGTATCTGAAGTGTTAATGATACCTAAGCCTGGAAAACCTCCTCAGGAAGTATCTTCATACAGGCCAATTTCATTGTTGCCAATTCTGTCCAAATTACTGGAGAAGCTGCTAATCAGACGTTTAAACAAAATTATAAATCAAAAGAAATTAATACCAACTCATCAGTGTGGATTTCGACGCGGTCATTCAACACTAGATCAAGTACACAGAATCACAAACATTATTGAAAACACATTAGACAAACAGGAATTGTGCTCTATAATTTATTTAGATATTTCGAAAGCCTTTGATAAAGTCTGACATACTGGAATGCTAACCAAAATCAGGCAGATCCTGCCACGTCAATACTGCGATATACTAGAGTCGTATTAAACTAGGCGATACTTTCGAGTTAAGCAGATGGACGCGTATTCTGAGCTGAAGGAAATCAAAGCGGGTGTCCCGCAAGGTAGTGTTCTTGGGCCACTGCTGTATCTTATCTACACCCGTGATCTGCCCGTTTGCCAATCGTATACCACAGCTACATTTGCAGATGACACAGCACTCATTGCTGTTGGAAAAACGGAGCATGATACCATACAAAAAGCAGTGAATGATTTTTCCAAATGGGCAATGAAATGGCGTATAATGATAAATAGCAGCAAAACAATCAATGTTGTCTACACATACAAACAAGTCCGATACTTACCCCTGTATCTAAACGGTGTGCAGATTCCACATGAGAACGTCGCCAAATACCTCGGCTTAACACTTGATGCGAAGCTCCGTTGGAATGAGCATATTAAAAGAAAAAACTTGAACTCGGTACTAAATACCGGAACCTATATTGGCTAATAGGTAGAAAATCCATTTTATCTATACAAAACAAAATTACTAACTACAAACAAGCTCTAATGCCAGTATGGACGTATGGATGTCAACTTTGGGGTTGCGCCAGCCAAAGCAATCGAGACAAAATCCAACGATTTCAAAATAAAGTGCTGCGAGGTTTGGTAAATGCACCATGGTACATTCGCAACATCGATATTCATCGCGATCTTCAAGTAGAGACAGTTGAAGTCACAATACACACTCATGCTGAAGCCCACATGGAGAGGCTGAAAAACCATGAAAATGCAGAAGTTTCCCTCCTTCAACATTCGTTTGTACCGGAAAGGAAACTAAACAGAATAAGGCCCAGCGATCTTTTAAAATTTAAATTTTATCCTTAACTATTATGTCATATGTAAATTGCTAGTTAGTTTAATTTTGTTGTATAAACTAGTCGCAGTCTTTTGTACGCAAGTTGTAAATAAAAAAAATAAATAAATAATAATTTTTGCCGAAAAAAATTTTTTTTTTTAATTTTACTTTCTTTGCCCTAATACAAAGAAAACCACCTTAACCAGAATTGCCCTGGTTGTACCAATATAATGTTACGAAAATTACTTCTCTATAGGCTGTCTTCCGTCTCTCTGGATTGTGCTTGAAAATAAAATCCAGCAATCACTTTATTTACGAATTAACACTTGTTGATCTTTACACTTGTTACTACTTATTGGACTATTGCATGTTTCCCCTTTGCTTGCTCAAATCAGATCGGCCCCTGTGCTGATGGGGTTGCCTTTTATACTTGTCTTATTATCGCGCTGATTGTTCTTGCATATTCAAGTTGGCGGCCGCGATAATAAGGGAAACTTTTAGGCCAACCTGGCAATGATGGAAACTTTTAGTCCAACCTGGCAATGATGGAAAATTTTAGCCCAACCTGGCAATGATGGTCGCGATCATCATGGAAACCTTTAGTCCACTCCGGAATGTGCGAGAACAAGCTGCGCGATGGCCGGACAGGTATAAAAGGCAGCCGGGTGCGGCGCAGCGAGCCAGTCTGATTTTGAGTAGTGAAGGTGCCACACGGAGTAATTAAGCAAATAATTAAGTGTAAAGACCGTGAAGTGTAAATCTTTGAAATAATGTGATTGTTGGTTTATTTTATTGACTGCGTTTCAGAAACTGAGTGTGTTTTATTTTCAAATAGCACAATCCAGTGATACGTATCAGCCCGTTAAAACTAGTATTCGTTTGGTGTCAGAAGTGGGATGGTGGAAAATTGAAAAAAAATAAAATTATAAAAGCACGGACATGGTTAAACTCGAGCTGCGATTGGATGGTCGGACCAGCAACTCCCTATTGGTAGTGCCGAAATGCAGAATCAACGAGGTCATCGAGGCATCCCATAACGACTCCAGTGGAGGGCACCTAGGCATCACCAAAACCGTCGCCAAAATAAAAAGACGATTCTACTGGGTAGTATGTCAGGAGTCTGTAGGCGAGTGGATTAAGAGCTGCGACCGATGTTCAGCCGCGAAAGGGCCGACAAGAAGAACTCGAGGCCGCATGTAGCAGTACAACGTGGAAGCGCCCTTCGAGCGGATTGCTATGGACGTCGCCGGCCCATTCCCAACCAGCACTCAAGGTAACAAATATGTGCTGGTGGTAATGGATTATTTCAGCAAATGGCCCGAAGTCTACCCTATTCCTAACCAGGAGGCCACTACGATCTCGGAAAATCTGGTAAACAACTGGGTAGCCAGGTTCGGAGTTCCGTTGGAGTTGCACTCAGATCAAGGCTGGAATTTCGAGTCTGCGGTATTCAAGAAAGTGTGTGAGCTACTGGGGATAAAGAAAACTCGTACCACGCCTTTGCACCCACAGTCCGACGGCATGGTGGAACGCTTTAACCGGACACTGGAGGAATACCTGCGGAAAGTGGTATACAGGAATCAAAAGGATTGGGACACGCATATCCCCCTGTTCCTGATGGCGTATAGGTCAGCCCCGCACGACACGACATCACTCACTCCAGCCCGAGCAGTGTTCGGCACAGAATTGCGGTTACCCGCTGACTTGAAGTTCAGGGTAGTCAGCACGACGCACTATGGCCCGGTTTTCCATTTTTCGTTGCAAAAATCATAACTTCTGAACCAATAAAGATATTTAAAAAATTTAAACTGCATCTGAAAGTGTAATATCTAAGCTTTAAAATGGGCAAAAAACAGGGTGCCACAGTAACAGGGGCAAATTCGTTGCCAAAGTTAAGATTTAGTAAAACTTCATACTACAATGAAATTACTTATTTGTTTGCATTACAAAATTATTTTTTTTATATATTTTTTCTAATAAATTAATATAATTTATTGATTCATACGTAATTTTTTACAAAAAAAAAAATGTTTTTGAAAGTTAGATTTTTTCAAAATCGCTAACTACGCTGGAAGGAATGTCTAATAATGAAATCATTTCTAAGCTATAAGTATCTGTAAGTTATTTTTGTGATCTTACAGATCTCATAGATGAAATAACTGGATCAGAAGAGACTGCTAACATATTGAAAAGGTCTTCATTTTGTCTAGTTCGTGATATTTTGCAAGTGTTCATACATCAATACCTTTTGTAGTGCTTATTTTTGCATTCTTGAGCTTCTTCAGACAAATCCTCTTTTGGTAAGCACTGGTATTCTATTAAATCCTTTCCATGTGCTTCAATTTTATGCACCGTAGGAGTAAGTTTTTTCTCTGATAAACTCAATCGAGGCTGCAATCGAGACTGCTAAGATTTAGTAAAGAAATCGACTGCGCTTGAACCAGATTTAAGTTAAATGGGCGGTGCCACGCCCCCTTGTTTAATACCCGCACAATTCCCGCTGTCGAATGATATGAATAAATGGTAGGTCCGTACTTAGTTTCATTGCTGTGCGACTTATAATTCAGCAAAATATTAAGGTCACAAAAAATATGCCACGCCCCTTGTCCAACGCCCATCAAATCTTACCAGTAGAATGACTCATCTATGGGACGACACAATACTAAACTTCAATCCTGTGCAAAAGGACAGGACTAAATAGTAAGTTCCTAGTGAATTTAATTGATGTGTGACTTATAGTTCTAACGTTATCGTCTGACAATTTTCAGGATTCACAGTCAAAAATTACAGGCGTTTTCCGACTTTTCCAATAGATTCTCCGGGATTTTCTTTTCGCACGAACCTGAACTGACACAAGACGAATCCAATAAAGAAAAATTTCATTGAAATCGGCCAGTCCGTTTGAGCGTCATTACATATAAGTTAAGGCACGTTGTTAGAGCGTGACAATTTTGGACACGTCGTCACAACGTGACACTAACTTCAAGGCCAAACCTCAGCAACTTCAATAACTTCAGCACGAATGCCATTTGTAACCCAACACTTAATTTCAATGTCAAAATTATCGCGCTCTGACAACGTGCCTTAACTTATACATATAGATATAGATAAATGCCAGCAACACAAAAGGGTTTTTGACCGTACTAAATGTGCGCGATTTTCCGTATAATTACGTGGTTTTCGACCCGAGGTTGCTTCACTTTTATTGCTCTGGAAAGTAAAGTTGCAAAAAGTTGCAGCTGAGTTTTGGAAGTTAGGTAAATAATTGAATAGCAAATAACCTCCCTCAATTTCGCGGAGGTCATTTTTGGTCTTTTTTTTTATTTTCGATCAAAGTTGAAAAAAAGGTCGAAATCGAATTCGAGCAATCGGTAGAACGAACAACTTTTAAAACAAAATAAACATTTTTTATTTTTATTATATTTACAATTAACGTACCTTTTAGAAAAAACCAACAAGTTACCGATTGGTCGCTTCATTTACATACAAATCAATCTTAAAGAGGAAAAAAAACCAAAAAATACACATTTTTCTCGATGTGGAAAAATTGTCAACTTTGAGGGGCTCTACCTCCCAAACTACTAATCTGAATTTAATGAACATATTACATCGTAATCCCTGGAAAATTCTCAATAAGATGCGTGTATTCATTTTATCGAACGCTTTCATGAAATTTTTGATTTTTGCAACGTTTTACCGACCGTTGGGCCATAGTGCGACGGGAGGCGCTAAGACGGACTACGTGGTCAATAAGCGGGCGGAACTGGAGGAAATTCATCAGTTTATAAGAAGCCGCACCAAACTGGTCAGCGATAGGGCGAAAGCCAGATATGATCTACGGGCCAACACAGCAGGGTTCCAAGAAGGCGATCTGGTAATGCTCTACAACCCGCAGCGGAGGAAAGGTTTGTCTCCGAAACTTCAAGCGTCATGGGAAGGACCTTACGAAGTCGTGCCTAGGATAAACGACGTGGTATACAGGGTTCAACGTTGCAGCAATAAAGGCGCTAAGCTGAAGGTAGTCCATTTGGAGCGCCTGGCGCCTTATCACAACGGGACCTCGGCAAGCAAGTCTAAGTGGTGGGCAGTGTAACGATAAGACAGTCTGTGGCTGTGCAAAGCAACCCTGTCGCTACGCGCCGTGCTATAATTCAATCTGGCAACAACGGCCGCGATAATAAGGGAAACGTTTAGGCCAACCTGGCAATGATGGAAACTTTTAGTCCAACCTGGCAATGATGGAAACTTTTAGCCCAACCTGGCAATGATGGTCGCGATCATCATGGAAACCTGTAGTCCACTCCAGAATGTGCGAGAACGATCTGCGCGATGGCCGGACAGGTATAAAAGGCAGCCGGGTGCGGCGCAGCGAGTCAGTCTGATTTTGAGTAGTGAAGGTGCCACACGGAGTAATTAAGCAAATAATTAAGTGTAAAGGCCGTGAAGTGTAAATCTTTGAAATAAAGTGATTTTTGGTTTATTTTATTGACTGCGTTTGAGAAACTAAGTGTGTTTTATTTTCAAATTGCACAATGCAGTGATACGTATCAGCCCATTAGAACTAGTATTCGTAACAATATTATTAACTGTTAGACAAGCAACAACGCAATGAATTGTACAATGGTAAATTACTGTGTATTCGGTTTTTTTGTGTTTTTAAATTGCTGCTGATGAAGCTGCTAACTATCAAGTACTTACGGCTTCGGGACAGCGGTAGCATTTAGCTGTTTCCTTCCATTTCCAGAAGAGGTTTATTTTTTTGAGAAATGGATTCCATCCAGCATCCTCTTGGGTAGGTCATTGAAGTTCACACCGCACGCAGTAATCCACCGTTCACGCATGAAGGGTATTGTGGGGAAACAGAAGTTGCAGCAGTTGACCACGTGCGACGGGGACCGTATACCCGGAGTGCACTTGTTGACTGTATACCTCCCGAAGGCGGCAGGAAAGGACAAGCAGCTCCTCGACCTCCTAATTGCCCAAAACGATGGGCTGTATTAGATTAGATTAGATTGGTTGGGGCTAGACATTGGCTGTCTATGGCACTGCGTTCATTTTGAACTATTGTGCCTTACCCAAATTCAGTACTGGAAGAGACTATTTCCTCCTATTTTCTCAAAGAACATTTTGATTCTTGCGAGATCAATTTCAGACAAATGAGTAGTCTGTAATAGTTCCTTGCCTAGTACTTGCTTTCTTGCATGAACTAAGGCCGGGCATTCAGTGATCAGGTGTATGGAAGTCTCGTCATCCTCCATACAAAATCGACATATTTCACTGTCTGTTAGTTTCAGACGGGTCTTATGTTTGTTTAGCAGACAGTGTCCGCTGATTACCCCTGTCATGAGTTTTAGTTCCGCTCTGCTCAAGCGCAAGAGAAATTTTGCATTTCTGCTCGAGTATCGCGGGTAAAAGGCCTTGGTACATTCCATGCCACTTGATTTTGACCATCTTGCATTTGCTTTGATCAAGTATTCTTGCTTAATACAACCTTTGTAATGAGATTTGCTGACACCTAAGATCGGTTCGGGTCCAAATGGTCGCTTTCCAGCTCCCTCCCTTGCCAATCTGTCTGCGTCCTCATTACCGTCATAGCCGCAATGCGCTGGGATCCAGTGTATTATCACCCGATTCCCTGTTGACAGTGGTTGGAGAAGATTAGCTGTCTCCCATACCAACTTAGAAGTAAATGTCGACGCGTGCAAGGCTCTTATTGCGGCCTGACTGTCTGACATTATGATAATCCTTTTCCGATGAGGGTGAAGGTTCAAGATTTCTATGGCACACTGATTGATAGCACAGACTTCCGCTTGGAAGACGGTTGCTAAACTACCAAGGCTGACTGACATTTGGGTACTGGAACTGTATATCCCAGATCCTGTGCCTTCTTCAGTCTTGGATCCATCAGTGTACCAGATAATGTCATCACAGGTAAGACTGATTTTTGAATTGTCCCAGTCTACTCTGTTAGGTATAATAATAATAATAATTGATTGGCACGACAGCCCGCTTACGCGAGACTAAGGCCTAGCTTCCCGCAACCACCCGTGTTGTGCGTTAGGTATATGTGTCTTATATTTCCTGTTAAAGATATGTCGCGGAGGCATTGAGTCAAGAGGCAACCAAAAGCTTCCATCTCGCCTCCGTTCCTTAACAATGGAGCGGTGACCGCTTGCATGTAGATCCTGTGGTATGAATCCACTATGCATCAGTCTATGTGTACTAATAACCGCAGTCATTTGTACGGTTAGGTCCAACGGCAAAACTACCAATATAACATTGAGAGCAGCTGTTGGTGTTGTTCGAAGGCAGCCAGTGATGCAGGAGTTAATTACTCTTTGCAACCGTTCCAGCCTGTTCGCAGTCGTTTTCTCTGTGGTTTTTTTCCACCATACTATCGTCCCATAGGTAATGATGTAAATTTTTTGAAGCCATATCGGTTTCGTTCCCCAGTTTTTGCCACAGATTCGTTTACAAGTCCAGAGTGCGTTGCCCGCCTTCTGAAGAGTACGATCTATGTGAGGTTTCCAGTTCAATTTACTGTCTAGAGTTACCCCAAGGTATTTGGCTTCTTTTACGAAGCCTACATCTTTTCCAAAAACCTTTATCGGTCTCAGGTCATATTTTCTTTTGAGTGTGAACGGTACGAAGATCGTCTTATCAGGGTTTACTGATAGACTCTGCTGGGCGCACCAATTTTCTACAATTCTTATTGCACCCTGTAGTAGATCAGAGACGGTCTGCCCGTCTTTGCCTCTAACCGCAATAACTAGGTCATCAGCATAGGCAATCACGTCGTAACCTCGATCCGAAAGGATGCGGATTAATCCGTTTATTACCATGGACCAGAGTAGAGGAGATAGTACGCCACCCTGGGGACAGCCCCGGACCGTCCTGGCTAGGATCTTGATGCCATGTAAGCTGGATTCTATTAGCCTGCTTTTGAGCATCATGGAGATCCATCTTGTAAGTGCAGTTGGCACTTGAAATACCTCTAAAGCCGATCCTATAGCTTCATAGGTGGTGTTGTTGAAAGCCCCCTCTATGTCTAGGAAACCTACTAAACAGATTTCTTTCTCGTCAAGGGATTTTTCGATGTTGCTGACCAGGGCAGATAGGGCTGTTTCCGTAGACCTGCCTTTTCGGTAAGCATGTTGGTGTGCACTTAGAGGATTTCGGATAAGGACTTCGTCTCTGAGGTATCTCTCTATTACCTTCTCCATACCCTTAAGTACACATGACGTCAGGCTTATAGGTCTGAAGGACTTCGGATCCTTTTTGTTTGACTTACCGGCTTTAGGAAGGTATACAACATTCACTGTTCTCCATACCTCCGGAATGTAGCCGAAAGCCAAACTGCATGTGTATAATTTCGAAAGGAGTTGTAACAGCGCCGGGAAGATTTTATCCTTTCCCGCCGCCTTGTACGGGGAGAACGTTCCTATCGCCCATTCTACAATCGAGCGTTCGCAGATGAGATTGGCCAATCTCCAATCTTGCCTACTGGGACAGTGTGACTGCCAACTGCTATGGGTATTATGATCGGGGTCGTCTATTATTTCTGATCCCGGAAAGTGGACTTTAGTAAGCAGGGCTTATGTATCCTGCGCACTATTTGTGACTTCCCCCTGTTCGTTAGACAGGGATCCAATCGTACAGGGTTTATCGGTTGACAGAATCTTTTGCAGCCTACAGCCTGAGTTCGCGTCGTTCACGTCCTCGCAGAAGCGTCTAAAAGATTCCCTCTTGGCTTTCTTTATTTCCTTATTGTAATTGGTGAGAGCATCGGAGTAGGTCTGCCAGTCGTTATTCCGCTTGGCCCTATTGAATAGTTTCCGTACTCCCTTCCTTAGCGCGCTAAGATGACTGCTCCACCAAGGTGTCTGTCTTTTAAAGGTTTTAGTCTTTAAAGGACAGTTTTCTTCATAGGCGTTCACTACGGCTTCCTGCAGTTTTTTAGAAGCCTCTTCCAGCCTAACTATTGTGTCAACTCTGTTTCCAAGTTGTGTAGTGATGTCGTGCCTTAACTGGTGACAATAGCTGTCCCAGTCAGTCTGTCTTTTTGGCCTAAAGGACACGGCAGTCAGTGACTTGTCACCTAACCTAAACCTTATATGTCTATGGTCAGAACAAGAGGGCTCTTCGGATACTCGCCAATTGCTGACAAGTGATTTCGATAGAGAAGTAGTTAGGGTGAGATCTAGCACCTCTTCCCTGGTTCTAGTTATGAACGTCGGACTATCTCCTACGTTACATATACTTAAGTCTAGTGAGAGAATATAGTCGAATAGTGACTCACCTCTAGCGTTGGTATCCGTGCTTCCCCAGATAGTGTGATGGGCGTTCGCGTCACACCCTAGGACCAGCTCCAGACGATTGTTCCTAGCATAAGCAACAAGCTGTTCTGCTATCGTCGTGGGACATTCAGGTACATCTCCAGGGAAGTATGCTGACGCTATGATCAGTTCTCTGGAGTTGCAACTGATCTTGGCCGCGCACAGATCTGGCGTAACAAAATCTGTCAACGGGAAGAAAGAAGTGCCATTAAACACAATACAGGTTCTAGGCCTATCAGTAGACTGACACCACAGTACATTACCTGACTGCAAGAGGCCCAGGATCTCATTGTTGGTGCTGGTCCACGGTTCCTGCACCAGGGCTATGCTAGGACCGTAGGTGTTGATGGTCCTAGCCAAGACAGCTGACGCTGCTTGTGCCCTATGGAGATTGATCTGAACAATCTCCATATTATTCGTGAGGGGCTTTGGTGTGAGTACCTGCACGCTTGCCCCCTCTACCCCTTGTCTGCACCCGTTCATTGCTGCTCGGGGTTTTTGCAGACTTATCCAAAAGGCCCAGTTGTTTGGACGGATTATCCTTTCCAGACAATTGAGTCTTCCGGACGGGTTTAGTTGAGGCATGCTTTACAGGTCTCACTGTTGACGGTGTTGGCGTTTTGTCGCCAGTTCGGTTTTCAGTCCTTTTCGCGGTCCGGTCTGTCCGTACCACTAGGGCTGCCTGTCGACTTGTGGTTGGTCTTTCGTCATCCACCCTGATTTGGGGAGTCGTGGTTGTCGTCGTCCCACCTTCACTGGTCGTTGACGGTTTTGTCCCTTGCTCACGCCGCACCCTGAACTTGTTCTTGCTACTGCTGCTGTCCGTCTTTGTCTCTACGTTGTCCTCTAGGACGACCTTCAGAGCAACATCGTACGGCTTACCATCCGCCATCAGCTTCCGAAGCCTCTTCTTTTGAGAAGTCGTCAACCGCTTTCTCTTAAGTGAGACGGCTTCGGTAGCTTCCACCAGCGACGGTAATCCGCCCGATATGGCTCCCTCGGCTACCAGAGTGGACACCGTGGTCAGGCTTGCTTCTGAACAATCACTGTCCATGTGACCTTGACACGGTTGGTCTCTCCAACCGCCCTTGGTCTGGTTTTCAGCGTCACGCTGAGTATTGACGTCGGTCTGTCCTCCGTCCTTCCCATCCGAGGCGAGTTTTAAAGTGCTCATCATCATCTGGTTCTTTGGCCACCTACTCCGACGAGGCGTTTCGGTGGCCTATGCTGATATAGGGGAAAGGGAAAGGTTAGCCATGACAGAGCCCCGTATCATGGTAAGTCCTTTATACTATCCGAGGCGGACCGGTATCGGATAGGTTCCGTTAGAATACAGCCGGATACCCCTGGCTGCAAACCATCCAATGGGCACGGATCACATGACACCCTGGATTAGGGGGGGGTTAAGGATGTTGGTAAGAGAGGATAATAGCAGGTGGGAGGAATGGAGGGGAGAGCGTGACTAGTTAGCCAGCCACCCGGGAGGAGACATGACCACACCCGGGTGGCTGTTTCCAGCGGCCACCACGAGGAGGTCTAGTCACATTCCACCAGCCCTTTAGCCACCGTTTGCCGTCGGACATCCAACCGCTAGCGGTAGCCAAACGGTAGGCAGAAGACCGCCATCGTACCTTTGTCGGGAGGAAGATTCTATTTGCGAGGCTTATATCACTACCGGTGGCGAGATATGTTCTATCTGCCATCGGAGGATTAGCCTCGGAGAATTTGCACCCCGGGAAGTGTGTCTCTAGCAGTAGTTTGCTGGTTTCTTCCGGGGTGTCGGTGTAGGTTCCGTCCGACTTTACCAGGGTACCAATACCGTTAGAGTGATCTAGTCTTAAGGCCTTTTTACAGTTTTGCAGCTTCGAGAAGACTGTCAATGTTCTTGCAGTGTTCCCTCCACGAAGCCCTCTAAGACTTCCTCAGCTCTATATTGTAATCGGTTAAGGCCTTTTTGTACTCGGTCCAATTACCAGTACTTTTGGCCTTGTTAAATAGTTTTCTAGCCTTCTTCCTCAATTCATCAAGCTTTTTAGTCCACCATGGAATACCCGTTCGGGCTTTCCGTATCCTCTGGGGACAGCTTTCATAGAAGGCTGTGTGGATATTAGAATTCAGGCTTTGGGCCTCTATTTCTAGCTCATATGGCGACCTTATTGGCTGCGTAGAGCGATTTACTTGTTCCTCTAAGAGGAATCTATAAGTGTCCCAATTAGTCTTGCGAGGGGTACGGTAAACTTGTGTGACACGCGCGGTTTCCCCAATGTCGAATCATATATGTTGGTGATCCGACATTGAGACCTCGCCTGGCACATGCCAGTTTGAGGTAAAGGAGGAAACGTTGGAAGTAGCGAGGGTAAGATCTAAAACTTCCCCCCGAATAGCATTCTTAAATGTATGCTCGTTACCCCGGTTAATAATACTTATATTATTATTAATAATGTATTCAAGAAGGTACTCACCCCTTGGATTGGCGTCTGAGCTGCCCCAAACTGTGTGGTGGGCATTCGCGTCGCAGCCCAGGATCCATTTCAAGTTCTTTCTCGGCAGTACTCCACCAGAGATATGACTGGATGGAGCTGCCGTTTCCTCACCTGGTAGGTAGGCCGAAGCGATGACCATCTTTAGATGGCCTCCGGATATCGGCACTTTTGCCCAGACTGCCACGAAGTCCCCGGTGATGAGTTCTGAAATGGGAAAGAACGTTAGTCTGTTGCTTATTAGCAAAGCTGCCCTTGGGCGATTGTGCTTGTTGTTATATATTAACTTAAAGCACGTGTTGTTGAGCACGTCGATTTGACATCTACTACAGCTGCCATGCGGAGAAGCGCGAATTTGGCTGCGGATTTGTGGTCAGTAAGAGACTTCGCCACCACGTCTCTCGGTTCACTCCGGTGAACGAACGACTGGCTTCGATCCGCATCAAGGCTAAATACTTTAGCATCAGCCTAATTTGCGCACACGCCCCGACGGAAGAGAAGGACGATGCGGCCAAGGATGCCTTCTATGCGAAGCTCGAGGACGTCTACGACGGGTGCCCGGCCCATGACGTCAATATCGTTCTCGGGGACTTCAATGCAAAGGTCGGGCGAGAAGGTATATTTGGTCCCACTGTCGGGCAGTTCAGCCTCCATACGACCACTACAAACAACGGTCTGAGGCTGATCGATTTCGCCGCGGCACGAAACATGGTAGTTAGTAGCACCAGATTCCAGCACCTCGATATCCACAAGGCGACCTGGTTATCCCCCGATCAATCAACCCGCAACCAGATTGATCACATTGTGATTGATGGAAAAATGAAAATGTCCTTGGTTTTCGACGCCCACCACCAAAAAACCAATGGTACGATGAAGAGTGTCGCGCAGCCACTGCAGCGAAGAATGCTGCCTACAAGAAGACCCTGCAGTCGGCTGCCACGCGAGCCGTGACAGAAAAATACCGGGAGGAGAGGAAGAAAGAGAGGTGCCTTTTTAGACGCAAGAAACGGAAGCAAGAAAGGCGCGAGCGTGAGGAAATCGAGGAGTGCAGGAGCAGGAATGACGCCCGAAAATTCTTCCAAAAAGTGAAGCGTCTCACGGAAGGATTCAAGCCCGGGGCATCTTCTTGCAGAGACGAAAACGGGGATCTGGTTACGGATGCGCAGGGTGTGCTGAGGTTGTGGAAGGAGCACTTCACCAAGCTGCTCGCAGGCGACGAAGGCAACAATACCACCAGTGGTGAAGATGTCCAGATGGCACCAATCGACGACGACGGTGTGGATGTGCCACCGCCCTGCCATGACGAGGTCCGGGTCGCTATCCAGCGACTCAAGAACAACAAAGCTGCAGGGCCGGATGGGCTACCAGCTGAATTGTTCATGGCCGGCGGCGGTGAGCTGATTGGGTGCATGCATCAGCTCATTTGCAAAATATGGCTGGAGGAACGAATGCCCAACGATTGGAACCTCAGTGCCCTTTGTCCTGTGCTGAAGAAAGGCGACCCAACAATATGCGCCAACTACAGGGGTATAAGCCTACTTCCCATTGCATACAAGGTCCTGACGAGCGTACTATGTGAAAGATTAAAGCCACTCGCCAAGGCGCTGATTGGACCTTATCAGTGCGGCTTTAGACCTGGTAAGTCCACCATCGACCAGATATTCACTTTACGCCAAATCCTGGAGAAGACCCATGAGAATCAAATCGATACACACCATCTCTTCATCGATTACAAGGCAGCATTCGAGAGTGTTCTGCGCAAGGCCGATGTACATCGTAATGGCACAATTTTCAACAAAAGTGTCCAGCTCCTTGCCTACGCTGATGACATTGATGTCATCGGACGTAACAAGCGAGATGTCACCGCTGCCTTTGCGGCTATCGAAAGAGAATCTGCCAAAATGGGTCTGGTGGTAAATGAGGGCAAGACGAAGTATATGCTGTCTACATGCAGGGACTCGCAGCGGCTAGGGTCTCACGTCGAGGCCGACAGGTATACTTTTGAAGTTGTCAAAGAATTCGACGATTTGGCACCGCCATCAACAGCAGCAACGATGTCAGCCTGGAGATAAAGCGAAGGATAACTCTTGCCAACAGGTGCTACTACGGTCTCGGTAGGCAATTGAGAAGCAGAGACCTCTCTCGGCCGACAAAACTTGCACTCTATAGGACGCTTATCTTGCCCGTGCTCCTCTATGGCGCTGAAGCATGGACAATGACACGAAACGACATAGCGGCCCTTGGAGTGTTCGAGAGGAAGGTACTTCGCAAAATCTTCGGCCCTGTTCGTGTTGGTGACGACTATCGTATACGAACCAATAACGAGCTGTATGAGCTGTATAAGGACATGGACGTAGCGCAGCGAATAAACATCCAGCGGCTACGCTGGCTCGGTCATGTCTGCCGCATGGACGACGAAGCTCCGGCGAAAAAGGTGTTCGATGCGATGGTTGGAGGTCGGCGGCGAAGAGGGAGGCCGTGTCTCCGGTGGAAGGACCAAGTTGAAGAGGCCCTGTCATCTCTTGGTGTGACTAACTGGAGAAGGCGCGCGCAAAGCAGAGGCGCCTGGAGAGAAGTTTTGCGGCAGGCCGTAACCCGATAACGGGTTGTTATGGCCAGTTAAGTAAGTAAGTAAGTACGTGTTGTTGAGTCCCTTGATGACTCCGGAGCGAACCCCTGGTTCCTGGATTAGCGCTATGTCCAGGACGTCTTGAGTGAATCTCCTGCTGAGCACATCCGAGGCGGCTTTGGCATGGTGAAGATTCACTTGGATGCACTTTATTTGCCTCGTGTGGTGCGCTCTCGTTGAGGCACTTATTTGCGGGCACGTTTTGCCACCTTTTTGCCTCTGTTGGTGGCTAAGCGCGCAGCGTCCTCCCTGGAGCCCCTTTCGCATTTGCGCGGTCGGCCAGAAGGTCGGCTTGTCCTGGGCTTTTGTGTCTGTGGTCGGGAAGGAGCGGTTAGGGACCTCGAGCAGCATGGCTATTCGTCGGACTGATTGGGCTTAGGAGCCCTGCCGATCCCTGCAGTGCTTGTTTCGGGCCATTTGCCCTTCGGCCTCATCTGCACTGTGCCGAACTCAAAGCTCACGTTGTTGTCCGTGGCCTTGAGTGTGCTGATGGAGATTGGGTCCACCGCTATCGTCAGCTCTATAGTGGCCCCTTTTTGTGCTCTGTTGAGCACCCTCCAGTCATCGACTCTGAGGCCATTGTTTTGCCCCTCGATGGTGTGGAGGATGTGGTCGGTGGGCGTGGTTTCCTGTCCAGGAAAGTAGTCCACAAAAATTTGAGGCCGAGGCACTTCTGCCTCTGTGACCACTTTTAGGGCGGCGTCCTTCCACGGCTGAAATGCGGGCACAGTTGCCTTGAACCATTCAACCGTGGCGCTGTCAACACAGCCAAAGGTGATCCATCCTGGGCGGAAGGTACAGCCAGCGAACTTGGGCTTAATAGAGCCCTTCCTCTGCTGTACGATCCTGTCCAGGATGCTGGATTGGATCAGCCTTAGTGGTTCCGTTGTCCAAATGGACGCCGGAAAGTCAGGCGGTATGACGCCTAGACGTACACTAGACGCAGCCTGACTGTAGGACGCTTTGTGCTGCTCCGATGATCCAGCAGGATCAATGGCCTGGCTTTCCGTAGAGGAGGCGGGGGCGGCAGAACCGCGAGCAGCAAGGCCAGCAACTCTCTTAGGAGAGTTCGTCTTTGGCGTAGAGCTGTCTGACCGAACTCTCTTATTGTGTGATTTGGACTTCGGTGGTGACAGTCGAGTCTGCTTGAGCGGTTTAAGCGCTAACTTTCTAGCCTCGACTATATCAAAACCTCTGTCCAAGAGGATTTTCAGACGTTTTCGTCCGGCTCCTGACAGCCGAGTTTTGTCTGAAGCGGCTCTGACCTGTGTCAGAGGATGGGAGGCGAGTAAAGCGTCCTCCTCGTCTGTTGGGATAGACGCATCTTTGGCACTTGGTACAGTGTCCTCTGCCATAGATGCGACATCCATAGGAGTTACGCTGCTGTTAGGACCTGAAGCCCTGTTAGCATGCGTAAGGTCATCGACCTGGTTATTTATAGGCACTGGTGCCTGATCCTCAATAACAAATCGGTCCATACTTGGTCCCACGACTGTAGGGGAAAGGAAGTCTCCCGAGGCATAGCCCCCATTACCTCGGGAAGGCGAAAATACAACCAGAGGTCGCCAGGTATCTGGAGGCCACCGTTCGAAC
Source organism: Melieria omissa (assembly GCA_963971225.1). Lineage (NCBI taxonomy): Eukaryota > Metazoa > Arthropoda > Insecta > Diptera > Ulidiidae > Melieria > Melieria omissa. Next base: position 46,776,860 of record OZ020269.1, on the reverse strand, counting down.
ACACACTTACGTAGTGCCATTCATCCCATAAGCACGGTACGGGTAACACTTGGGATTACGGGGTTTATCGAGTTGTCCTCTCTAGAACCGCCATATTCGGTAAAAGCAGGGGCACCTCGAGCAGGATGTGACTCTTCGTCACGTATGGATGGTCTTAGGCACACGTGAGCTATGTAGCCGCTGTAGCCTCGGGTACATCATACCTTGCCTCCAGCATATCCTCCGTCTCCTAACATCAACTGGCCAGCAAGGGACCCCGACTCGATTAAACCCTAGTCTACTGTTATTAAAAATAGTGCTGTCATGTGTCGACCCTGGCCATCGAGCAACTATGTTGCTGAATTTGAGATCAGCGTCACACATGCCTAGTACATTGTATGAAAAGAATCCTTTCCGGTTGCGAAAAAGTTCAGCAAACTCCCCTCCTAAGAAATAGCAAAATAACTTCAGATATTGGTACCACTTGACCATATATATAAAAGTTATTACCAGGTGATTGGATTCTTATATGTTTGCAGTCTAAAGCTCCACCACACCTAGGAAACTTTGCTATTTTGAAAAAACCTTTCTGCGTTTTCAAAAAATCCTCCCTTTTTTGGGAGATTTTATGTATGTGGAATACATCGAAGCTCGTTGTGGTTTGATGTATTCCACCGAAATCTCCAACAGTTATTTGGAAGCTGCCGCAGACGTAGTACCTCAGCGCGATTAGTAATTGAAGACTGGAACTGACATTTGTCTTTCTAAAATACTTTAATATTATTAGCAAGGCTTACACCAATACTGTACAATATCAATACTGACCGTTCCACAGACTTGCGCAATTTCCCCTCAATGTTCTGCAAATGCGATGGGTTAAGAGTTTTTATAGGGAAATATAAGAACCAAAGATTGAAAGAAACTATATTTTTTGAGCCTGTTAACTTCAAACATGCGTGCAAATCCGCGGGACTATGCTAGTTGGGAAATCAAAATTATTTCGATGAAAGTGTGGCGCCGGCAGTAGGCAACCCTATTTCATGATATTATTTCATGTATTATTTCATTTTGTTATTTATGTGATTCCGAATTCTCATTTTGTTTATAAATATTTAATTTTCGATCATTGTTCAAAAAGGCAATCCTCACAATGTTTATCAGTTTCAGGTTTTATATGTTCGCTACTTTTTACCAATAAATGTTTTTGTGTCGGTAATCGTTCAGACTTTCTGAGATCTAAACCCGAGCTAGTTCTTTTCAGAACTCGAGCTCTGTGGTTTTAAAGTGGTGACCCCGACGTAAGTACGCGCGCGAGTGAACATAATGAATAGTGAAGTGGTGTCGGACTCGGGCACGGTAGCAGCAATTCGCCTACCCATGCCCCCGGTTTACAAAACAGACTTTCCGCTATGGTTCGTACAATTAGACCATTGGTTTCGCGCGAATCGTGTGTCGAGCGACGAAACGAAGTTTTCGACTATTATCGCCGCGTTGGACACTAGCCTATTGGCACATATTCGCGACACAATTACCAACCCGCCGACCAGTGGTAAATTTGAGGCAGTAAAAGAAGCCTTGGTGAAACAATTTTGTGAGACTGACACGACCCGGCTGCAAAAATATGTGGCTGGTATACAGCTGGGTGATGGCAAACCGTCACACCTACTCGGTGAGTTACGCAACGTCAGCATCGGTTTCGAGAACGACCGCATGCTTAAGATGTTGTGGCTGCAACGGCTACCAGCAAGTGTTCAAGGATGCCTGGCCACGATTGAGGCCCCGCTCGAAAAATTAGCCTCCATCGCTGATGCAGTTTTAGAAGCACATCGCAATGAAGGTTCCGTACACGAGGTGAGCGAGAAGTCTTCACAAGAAGCTATCAGCGAGTTGCAGAACGAAGTGGCTAGCCTAAATCGCAAGCTTGGAAAAATCTTCAACCCGCAACGGAGCGAGTTAATGTGCTGGTATCATCAGACGTTCGGTAAGGAAGCCAAGAAATGCCGCCAACCGTGCACGTGGACGAACGCCAAAAGAAAAAACGAATAGACGAGCAAGCTCTAAGGGCAAGCGAGGCTGGAGCACGAATAACATCACTCTCTTGCCGCTTGTTCGATAAAGACTCCAGCAGCAACCAACCTTTTTTAATTGATACGGGAGCCGATATCTCGCTAGTCAAATGTTCACCTATCGATCATGGAACAACATTCGCACAAGCAAGTGCTCTTCAACTATTTGCTGCAAACGGATGTAAAATTCGCACTCACGGAACAAACACTTTAGAATTAGATTTGGGTTTGAAACGAAAATTCCGATGGCAATTCATCATCGCCGACGTCAATCGCTCCATCATAGGAGCCGACTTCTTAAAACATTTTGGGTTGACAATCGACATAGCTAACCGAAGGATTGTTGACCCGCAAACGAACAACTTCATCATAGCCGAAGTAACGCAGGCTAGTAACGAAAAGATTTCAACGATCAACTTCTCCAATCAATACGCAGAGTAACTTCGCCAATACATCGACATCACGAAACCAACGTTGCGAGAGAACCAACGGCGCGCCGGTATTACACACCACATCGTTACTACAGGTCCACCAATCCACGAACGATTTCGTCGGTTAGCACCCGATAAACTGGCTGTAGCAAAGAAAGAATTTGATGCTTTGGTCAAGCAAGGGATATGTCAACCATCGAGCAGTAATTGGGCTAGTCCGTTACACCTCGTCAAGAAACCTAACGGAGACTGGAGACCTTGTGGGGATTATCGTCGTCTAAACGCCATTACAGTTCCCGATCGATACCCCATTCCACACATACAGGACTTTGCACATACGTTCCAAAATAAAAAAATATTTTCAACGCTAGATTTGGAAAAAGCATATCATCAAATCCCTGTCGAGCCCGCCGACGTTAAGAAGACTGCCATCACGACGCCATTCGGACTTTTCGAATTCAAATTCATGACATTTGGGCTGTGTAATGCTGGCCAAACCTTTCAACGATTTATACATGAGGTTCTCAAGGATTTAGACTTTGTTTTTGTATATATAGACGATATCTGTATCGCCTCTCGCACTGAAGAAGAGCACATGCAACATCTTAAAATGGTCTTTCAGCGACTTCGGGATTATGGACTCACAATCAACGTATCTAAATGCGTACTTGGAAAGCAGACGGTAAAATTCTTAGGTCACGACATTTCCGCAACGGGCATTTCACCAACGCACGAAAAGGTCAAGGCTATAAAAGATTTTCCTAAACCGACAATGGTAAAAGAGCTGCGACGCTTCCTAGCGATGATTAATTTCTACCGCAGATTCATTCCGCAACTGCACGTCGATGCCTCTAATAATTCGCTGGGTGCCGCTTTACATCAAATGGTAAACGGCCACTCGGAACCGTTGGCATTCTATTCCAAGCGGCTGACGGACGCGCAGAAGAAATACAGCACATACGATCGAGAATTATTGGCCGCTTACCAAGCCATCCGTCATTTCCGACATATGTTGGAGGGACGTCAATTCACTCTGTTAACGGACCACAAACCTCTGACATTTGCATTTCAGCAGCGGCAAGATAAAGCATCTCCACGCCAAGCACGACAGTTAGATTACATAGGCCAATTCACTACAAACATTATACACATTGAAGGCGATAAAAATACTCCGGCGGACTGTCTCTCCCGTATAGAGCTCGATGAGATTTTACATCGCAACACCATCAACTATCAGGAGTCGGCTTCAGAACAAGCAGATGATATCGATCTCATCAACGCAAAGAAAGACTCCTCACTGGAGTTACGACAGCTACAATATACACCCGTGACGATTTTCTGCGATATATCTACTGGGCGTGTTCGACCATTCGTTCCAGCCACCCAACGGCAAACAGTGTTCTCGTCGCTTCATAATATTTCACACCCCGTCCTGAGACGGGGATGACCAGCACTAAAGTTGCGCAGATCAATCTGCATCACGCGAAGGCCGCCTCGGCAGTCATCGCGAGGGCAACCCTCAGATCTAGACTGAGTGTAGTGCTGGTCCAGGAACCCTGAGTGTGCAGGGGCCAGATTAAAGGTCTGGCAGAGAAGAACATACAGGTAATTTGGGATATTAGGTGTACTAACCCAAGAGCCTGCATGTTACACCCTGGTTCCGCCAGAGGCTGTCTCTAAACTGGTGAAATACTGTGAACAGAGAAGGCTGCCATTGATACTAGGCTGCGACGCAAATGCGCACAGCGAAGCCTGGGGAAGCAGCGACACAAATAAAAGGGGTGAGTACCTTTTAGAATTTATTGTCAGGAATAAGCTAGACATTTTTAACGTGGGGAATATACCAACGTTTGTAACCAGTTCAAGAGAGGAGGTCCTAGATAATACCCTAGGAAATACTCTAAGCTCCGAACTGGTTAAAAACTGGAGAGTGTCTGGTGAGCCTTCAATTTCGGATCATAGAATAATACGATTTGACATTGGAGGCTCTGCTTCGGTTAGTAAGATTCTAAGAAATCCCAGGAAAACAGACTGGGAAATGTTCCAGGAGACACTGAGCCTAAACTCCACCTAATTTGGGATGGGGGACAATATCAGGAACTCCATGAAACTATAAACTTTTGCGAATTGCTTCAATAAAACAATTATTGATGCATATGAGGACAGCTGCCCAGTTAGCAAGATTGCTTCCTCTAGGGACGTACCCTGGTGGAGCAAGGACCTTAGTACACTGCGAAGCAAGGTTCGCAGGCTTTTCAACCGGGCTAAACGTACCGGGAATTGGTCCGAGTACAGGAGCACACTGACCTTCTATAATAAAGAGGTCAGGGAAGCCAAGCGCAAACATTTTCGGAATTTCTGCGAGAAAACCTGCGAGGCATCTAGACTCTACAAGGTCATGGCAAAGGGGCACAGCCTGTCCTCTACCAACCTCAGGAAAAGCAATGGGGAATATACCGAGAGTGAGGAAATGAAGGTTCAACTACTTCTAGATACTCACTTCCCGGGCTCTATTGCTCGGAGAGGGGCGGGACAGGATGAAGTACTACGTTGGATCTCGAAAAGAGATTGGATAGTGGCAAAGGAAATTTGCACGGAGGAAAGGGCTCAGTGGGCGCTGAACACCTTTAAACCACTGAAGTCACCTGGACCGGACGGCATCTTTCCGGCCCTACTACAGAAAGGGATGGTGTCGAGTGTGAAATGGATCTCCTGCTGGGGATGTTGAGTAGCACAGGGCTCGGTCAAGCGATGTTACGGCCACGGTACCGGCGGTACCCGACCGCTAGCCTCTGCCGCAGCCAAGACCGCAGTGCGTGTTGCGGAGCCACATCCTGCTCGAGGTGACACTGCTGCGGAGTCAGCTACAGCGAACACCCATACAGAACACTGCGGATCTAGACGACGAGGATAACTTCTCCCTAACTGACTTGGACAACCTCTCAGGGCTAAGTCAGGACACATTAACTGAGAGCGTCGGGATGCGCGCAAGTGGCAGGAATCTTCCGACTACCATGCCAAACGAGTGAAGGACGCCAAAGGCGCTCCGCGGAGGAAACCGCACTCCTCGAGCGAGCAGGTCCGCCTCTTCAGTGAAGTGGCTAAGGACCAGCTCTGCATGGAATTGGTGGACGAACTTAATAGCACGGGCCGGTCGATCAGCGAGCGATGGGATAAGATCGAGGCGAAGCTTTCCGACCTGGTGTTGGAAAAGCTGAGAGCAAAGCCAGGATCTATCCCCAGTTTCGACTGTTCGGACGTGGTCAGGGGCTACCGGGTGATTAGATGTGACGACGGGGCCTCGCGGGTATTCTTGCTGGAGTGCGTCGCTACGGGAGGGTCTGAAGCTCAGACTAGTACCGGCCAGCGAGATCCCCAATAGATCGAGGACGCGCATCTGGTTGCCTAAGGGGCAGACTAAACATGCGAGAATAGTGGAGACACTCGCTCTGCAGAACGCGGAAGTGCCTATGGATGACTGGGTCATCATTAAGCCGGAGGAACCCTCGAAAAACAGCCAGACGTTCGTGGTCCTGATCAACCCAGAGAGTGTTGATGCCATCGAAAAGGCTGATGGAAAGTTGAGGTATGGCATCAGAAAGGCCAGAATACGTGTCTCGACATCCGACGCGGGTACTGGTCTAGATGACATACCGGCCCTTACTCCAGACGAGGTGGAAAACACCAACAAGTTGTTGGACGACCTAGCGCTGGATGACAAGGAAAAACCCGGTAAAGATGCTTAGGGTCGTGCAGGTGAACCTGAAGCACTCGAAGTGTGCTTCAGACAACCTGTCCGTTCTCCTCAGCGAGGAGAACGTGGACTTCTACATCCTACAGGAGCCCTGGGTCAAAGACTCCACGGTGAAGGGCCTAAGCATCCATGGGTACAGTCTTCTGTACAAGGTCTCTTCAGGTACACCTAGAGCCTGCATATTAGCTAAGAAACATATTAACGCTTTTCTATGTTGCAACCCCTAATGGTGGCGGCATCATACATGGCCCACGACAAGCCGGCACCACCAGCGGAGGTGCAGACTTTAGTGGAGGCAGCCCGCAACGCCAAATGTGACTTGCTGCTGGGATGTGATGCTAACGCCAGGCACACACTTTGGGGCAGCTGCGAGGACAACGAAAGGGGTGAGTCTCTCTTCAATTTTATCTTAGATTATAACCTTAGTGTCTGCAACTTGGGTAACTCTCCTACCTTCCCCTTCCCGAGCTCAAAGAGCTTTCAGGGGTGGGAGGAAGTACTCGACGTAACTCTGCTACTCGACCAGACGAATTTGAACATTGAGGGTTGGAGGGTGTCCGAGTGTTGACACACCGGTGTGTACTCCAAAAAAGTTTAGGAACACTCGGAAGACGGACTGGAACAGATACGAGAACATCGTGAGGTCCCAATTCCTAAGGTTCCCAAAATCTAGCATTAGCTCTATATCCGAGTTAGAGAAGAGAGCAAATCGGCTCGAAAAAACTCTCACTAGGGCATTTGACCAATCTTGTCCGATTCGTCACGAAAGGAAACCAATTCCACCCTGGTGGAACACGGAGCTTTCTGAGTTGAGGAGGGAGACCAGAAAAGTCTTTAATGTGTCCCACAGGACCAAGGTTTGGCAGCCATACAGGGAATGTCTGCGCAAATACAAACGAGCTATTGGATCTGCCAAGAGGCAGTCCTGGCAAAACTTCTGTTCTTCGATTGAAAGCGTTAAGGAAACGGCCAGGCTAAGCAAAGCTCTTGCCAAGGGATATACACCCACGACGCTTTTACACAGGCCGGATGGGACAGCCACGGAATCAGTGGTAGAGTCATTGGATTTCTTAACGTCCACTCATTTTCCCGAATGCGTTGTGACCGCACCCAGGGTGCTACCAGTTCGGAGCCCGAGGGCGAGAGCGGTCGCCCAGAAGGTGATCTCTAGGGACGTAACCCACTGGGCTATCGGCTCCTTTTCCCCATACAAAAGTCCCGGTCCAGACCGAATTCTGCCCATCATGCTACAAAGAATGGGGGAAGGCGCAATGGACTGGCTTCGAGAGCTCTTTGTCAACTGCATAGCACTGAATTATGTAGCCAAATCATGGCGGAAAGCCAGGGTGGTATACATACCAAAAGCAGGCAAACGAGGACATGTCCTTCCGAAGGACTTTAGGCCAATTAGCCTGCCTGACTTCGTTTGTCTTAAAAACGCTCGAGCGCGTACTGGACACGTATATAAGAGAAAGCCTGGAAGAGAACCATCTATCCACGGCTCAGCATGCATACACGAAAGGTAAATCCACCGAGACTGCTCTGCACGAGGTCGTGAGGACCGTAGAGAGATCTCTGTCATTTAAAGAATATACCCTGGCGGCGTTTCTTGACATTGAAGGAGCATTTAATAACGTGGATAAGGAAGCCATAGTTAACTCCCTGATAGACCTACAGGTCGAGGGTTGCATCTGTTCGTGGATTTCGGCTCTGCTAAGTAGCAGACAGATCCAGGCTGAACTCGGCAACTCGAGTATCACACGATATGCAAAGAGGGGGATACCCCAAGGAGGGGTAATATCTCCATTGCTATGGCTAATTACCTTGAACCCCATACTAATGACTCTTAACCGAGGTGGGGTCAAGGTGATTGCGTACGCCGACGACATCATAGTTATGGTGACAGGGCCCTTCCTAGATACATTTAGTGGCATCTTGGAGGATGCTCCGAGGACTCTGAGCAGCTGGGCCGCTCGATGCGGGCTGGGGATTAATCCTACCAAAACAGAGCTGCTACTGTTTACAAGAAAGTACAAAGTTCCCCATTTCGACTGCCAAAGCTCAACGGTAGCGAGCTCAGGCTATCCTCAGAAGCTAAATACCTTGGAGTCATAATAGACACCCAACTTAGCTGGAAATCTAACATACAGGAGAGGGCAAAAAAAGCACTGGTAGCGTACTACTCGTGCAGCAGACTCTTCGGTAAAACATGGGGCCTACAACCGAAGATGGTGCGTTGGACCTATACAGCGATATTTCGAACAATTCTCACGTACGGAGCACTGGTGTGGTGGCCGGCGTTAGAGAAGTACCACAACGTCAATAGACTTAATGCAGTGCAGAGAGTCGGGCGTGTGTCGGGATTACGGGGGCCTTGAGGTCCTGCCCTTCTGATGCTTTAAATACGCTTCTTCATCTGCTGCCGATTGAATCTTTTATTAGACGGACCGCCGCTTCTAGCGCATTCAGACTGAGAGAATCATCTCAATGGGCGGAAAGACCTTACAGACACAGTAACATCCTCACGAAGGTTCCAACGGACCTAGGGGAGATACGGATTACACCAAAGAATGTGCCGACTTTGATGTTAGGTTTTCCACGCTCTTTCCCTCCAGAAGGGAATGGGAGCGTTGCGCAACCGTTTTTACAAACGTAGAAACCTCCCTATACACAGACGGTTCAAAGATGGACTGTGGTGTTGGGGCAGGTGTTTACTCCAGGGATCTGGTAGTGGAAAAAGCTTTTCACCTACCGGATTTCTGCAGCGTCTTTCAAGCGGAAGTCTTTGCAATATGAGAAGCCTGCAGGATTCTCCTACAGCAAGAAATCCAGAGTAGGGATGTTTTCATCTATTCAGACAGCCAAGCAGCCATCAAGGCACTCACCAAGCCCATAGTGAAATCTAAACTGGTCAGAGACTGTAAGGAATTGCTAGGGTTGGTGGGCGGCCGGGTGGATCTTACCATCTGCTGGATACCCGGTCACGCGGGTATCAGCGGAAACGAGTCAGAAGTCAGAGTGCCACCCTTTCGGGTGGCACCGCCTTTAAGTGCAAGGTTAAAACAGATAAGGGAATATTTCCTTAGGACCCTCTAAGACGTTGGATACACAGTATGCTCACTACTAAGATGGTGGAGATCATTCATGGGGGTTTTGCATTTAATTCATAGTGCACTATGCTTTTCACTACTACTAAATAAATTTTAGTGGTAGCTGAATTTTTTCCACTTATCACTGAATTTAATTTAGTGGCAGTGGTAAAAAGTACCACTAAAAAAAATTTGTGGAAGAAAATTGCACTACCACTAAATAAAGATCAGTGATTAGTGGAAAAAATTCAGCTACCACTAAAATTTCTTTAGTGGTAGTGAAAAGCATAGTGCACTAAGCAAAGACATCCATTACCATTAAATAAACCACTAACAACGATATGCGCAAAAATATATTGTAACGATAAGGCAGTCTGTCACTGTGCAAAGCAACCCTGCCGCTACGTGCCGTGCTATAATCCAATCTGGCAACGACGGCCGCGATAGCAACTTTTAGTCCAATCTGGCAACGACGGCCGCGATAATAACTTTTAGTCCAACCTGGCAATGATGGAAACTTTTAGTCCACTCCGGAATGTGCGGGAACGATCTGCGCGATGGCCGGACAGAGTATAAAAGGCGGGCGGATGCGGCGCAGCGAGTCAGTCTGGTTTTGACAAGTGAAGTTGCCACACGGAGTGATTAAGCAAATACTTAAGTGTACGAACAGTAAAGTGTAAACTGTGAATAATAAAGTGACTGTTGGTTTATTTTATTGTCTGCGTTTAAGAAACTGACTGTGTTTTATTTTCAAATTACACAATCCAGAGATACGTAACAGCCCACTAGACGTAATATTCGTAACAATATGTTTTATTTAAACAACTTATTTGCTTTCAACAAGACCAGACATCGGGGTTTTGCACTAAATTCATAGTGCACTATGCTTTTCACTACCACTAAATAAATTTTAGTGGTAGCTGAATTTTTTCCACTAATCACTGAATTTAATTTAGTGGCAGTGGTAAAAAGTACCACTAAAAAAATTAATGGAAGAAAATTGCACTACCACTAAATAAAGATCAGTGATTAGTGGAAGAAATTCAGCTACCACTAAATTTATTTAGTGGTAGTGGAAAATTTCCCCGCAGAACTCTAGTGGTAGTGGTAGTGGATTTGAGTGCAAAACCCCCATGTCTGGTGGAGATACAGACTAGTACGGGCGGCCTGGTAATAGCTAACACAACCAGGGGCTGTCCACAGGGAGGAGTACTATCCCCACTTCTGTGGAGCCTCGCGGTTGATGACCTGTTACAGGAGCTGACTAACGCTGGCCTAACGGTCCAGGGTTATGCGGATGACATTGTTATCCTGTACAGGGGGAAATTTGAAGATACCCTGCGGGATAGGATAACCTTAGGACTAAGGTTTAACCAAGAATTGGTGCACAAAGGTGGGCTGAATATAAATCCGGCGAAGACCACTATTGTACCATTTACTAGAAGATACAAACTTGACGCTCTTAGGCCAATCCGTTTGGATGGGATAGAGCTTGAACTCCAGAAGGAGGTGAAATATCGAGGAGTTATACTAGATCAGAAACTACTCTGGAAAGGACACTTAGAGGAAACGATAAGGAAAGCCACTAGGGTCTTCATGAGCAGCAAGCTACAAAGACTGGCAGGCGTATGCATAACAGGTGCTATGAGAACGTCTCCAACAGCATCCTTAGAGGTTCTCCTTGAACTAACACCTCTTCACTTACACATACAGACCCAGGCGAAAAGGGCTCTCCTACGAATGACTGACAAAAATATCGGGAATGAGGGCTTCCTGAGCCGTAAGAGGATTGATACTCTTACGAATCAGTATCCTGACATTGCAATACCGAGGGACACAATCTCACTAAACTTCAGTTTTATCAAAATATTTAAAACTGAACTTAGCAACAAAATGAACTGGGTAGGTACATCGGAAACGTATCTGATAGACCAGCATATGATTTCCTGGTACACAGATGGCTCCTTAACGGATGAGGGTACCGGGATAGGCGTGTACGGGCCGAGGATAAGATACTCGAAGTATACGGGAAAACACACCACTATCTTCCAGGCGGAAATATACGCCATTGAAAGGTGTGCTCATTTCAATCTGGCGAGAGGATACCGGAACCGGAAGATTGCTATCCTCTCCGACAGGCAGGCGGCTATCAAGGCTCTTAGAACCTATCAGGTGTCCTCGAAACTGGTTTTGGAGTGCCTTGCGAAGCTAAACGAACTTGGCCGTTACAACCAGGTCTGGGTACTTTGGGTTCCGGGCCACGCTGGCATTGAAGGAAAGGAACGGGCCGACGAACTGATAAGGAGAGGAGCTTCCACACCTTTTGTCTTCCCTGAACCCTTTTGTGGGAAAAGGAGCTTCTTCTATCCTAACGAGAAAGGACGAGATAACCAGAAGGACTCAATACTGGGAAAATCTACCAGGTCTAGAGCATTCCAAGATGGTTATCGAGTCCGACAATAGGAAAAGATTCGAGGATTGCATGACCCTATCAAGGAATAATCTAAGGATTATCACAAGAATGCTAACAGGGCACTGCAGACTGAATTATCATCGGGCCAAACTAGGAATCTGTGAAAACGGGTATTGCAGGCTCTGCTTGCAGTAAAATGAGACTGCATTACATATACTAGGAGAGTGCCCAGTATTCATGCATAAAAGAAAGAAACACCTGGGGGACCATCTTATATCAGGTACGGACTTGATATCCAGAGGTGTAGGAAGCATATTAAAATTCCTCCTAGATGTCGGACTTACTGACAGTTTGCGAAGTCCAAGAAGGGGCATAATGGATCTTCAGGTCGCGGTGCATCATCCCCATCAGTAATAATAATACCTTCAATTTTTGTATTATGTGTGTACCCAAGGTTTATAGACTAAAGGTTTCGCATTCCCACTTTTTTCCCGCTTTGCTGTTTTCTCCATACACTTTCAAAATATTTTATAACCAAAAATGAAGTACTCGGTGGCAAGAATGCATGAACTACAACGGAAAATCGCGCTTTCGATTTATTGCTTCCCAAAGCAACAGAACATACATGGCAATTGGTTGGCCTTCTGTGGCCGCGAAAATAATTTTAATTCTAAAAACGTGCGAACTTGCTCATCTCACTTCGAGATCGAAGACTTCAAGAAGAATTTGATGGAGCACAAATCCAGAAAAGTATTTGGATTTATTATTTAAGGCGTATAAATATAAAATCTGGCAACTTTTTTTTCCGGATTTGTTTACACTTTTTGAATTTTTTTTGCTCAAAAATATTTTCAGCCAATCAGAGCCAACCTATGCCTACGTCACGCGAGGCGCTGTCATTTTTTACAACGGAATGCGTAACCTTCTATTTTATAAACCAAAGTATACTCTAAGTAGCGACACTCTTTTTTCGAGCTGTCAGTGGTACATTAACAGTCAAACCTAAATTGGAGCGTTGAGCGTTGCGTTTTCTGACGCAACGCTCTCGCTCAGTGCGGCATACCGAAATTGAAGCGTTGCGTTGGGATTGTCAAAATCATGAAATGAAAACAAATGTCAAAAAAATATCTGTTTAGTTGCCAAAAAACCAACAAACTATTATTATTTTGCAAAACTTAGCTCTTATTTGAATAAATGCCTCACAATTTAAATCAAATCAAATATAAATCACAGGCGTTTTTGTTTGTCGCAGCCAACTTCAACTGCTAACGCGCTGTCAAAATTGGAAATGCGAATAGCTCAGCGTCAGAGCGTTTCAATTGCGGTTTGCCCATACAATTTTTATGGGCATGAAGCAATTTTGACAGTTGCTTGCCGCTAACGCTCCAATTTAGGTTTGACTGTAAGTCTGTTTGACCGTGTTACCCCGAAGCGATTTTCTGTTGGTTTTGGTAGTAAATTTAATACCTAATTTTCTTACTACTTTTTCGAATCAAGCAGTAAGCATTTGTTTGGAAAAGAAAAGATTTGAATAAACATTTTGAAATTGCTTTTTGTGTATGCAATTTGATTAGGTAAACATTAAACATTCGGAATCCATGTCAATGTAAATTTGCTCCAGTGCAAGTGCTAGCGAAAAAGTGGCAAGAATTTTATTTAAATATAATTTTGTGTATCTTCATAACTCTTAATAAGCACTACAAATGTGTTTACCAACATATTGTAACGATAAGACAGTCTGTCGCTGTGCAAAGCAATCCTGTCGCTACGCGCCGTGCTATAATTCAATCTGGCAACGACGGCCACGATAATAAGAGAAACTTTTAGGCCAACCTGGCAATGATGGAAACTTTTAGTCCAACCTGGCAATGATGGCCGCGATAACGGAAACTTTTAGTCCAACCTGGCAATGATGGTCGCGATCATCATGGAAACCTTTAGTCCACTCTGGGATGTGCCAGAACGATCTGCGCGATGACCGGACAGGTATAAAAGGCAGCCGGGTGCGGCGTAGCGAGTCAGTCTGATTTTGACTAGTAAGGTGCCACACGGAGCAATTAAGCAAGTTGTTTGTATTGAGTACGACGTTTTTATTTCTTCAAAAAATGTTTGTATTGAATACGACGTTTTTATTTTTTGACAATTGGCCACGTGTCGACCGTGATACCGCCACAACGGAAGTTATCAAAAAACGGAAGCTGCCATTCGAGGCAAAAAACAACAAAGTGCTTACAAACTAGAATATGTGGCAGCTCGAAATAGATTTGACGAGTGGTCACGAACATTCCGGCCCCTCTTGAGAGCATCCGCTTTCAAACATCCAAAAATAAGGGGCAAAGCTTGACGATAGGTCGCTTGAACATTCCCTTTGCAGTTTGAATTGTGGTGACTCGCACCAGTCCATCGGCTCCAGGATGCACTTCGTTAACTCGTCCGATTGACCATTGCGAAGGAGGAAGGTTGTCATCCTTTATTAACACGACGTCGTTGACTTGCAAATTCCTCAACTTTTGTGTCCATTTAGGTCGTTGTTGTAATTGCGTTATGTATTCTGTAGACCACTTCTTCCAGAAGTGGCGGAGGAGGCGCTGTAGATATTGCCAACGCGTGAGAGCGCTTTCCTTCAAGTTGAGCAAGTTTTCGTCAGGGAGGATGGCAGGTGCCCGTAGGAGTAAGAAATGCGCTGGTGTCAAGGGGTCAGTATCGCCTTCAAATTTCATGCATAGGGACCGTGTATTTAGACAAAATTCAATTTGGCAAAGTACGGTGTGTAGCTCTTCGTACGTGACTGCTGCATCCCGTAACGTACGCCTTAAATGGTGTTTAACAGACTTGATTCCGGCTTCCCACATGCCCCCGAAGTGTGGACCTGATGGAGGAGAGAAATGCCATTGGATCTGCTGGTCAGCCAACTCCTTGGTGATCGTGTCTTGGGCTGTCGATGAACTCAACATTTGATACAACTCTCGTAAATGCTGACTCGCCCCCACAAAGTTAGTGCCATTGTCTGAGTGTATGTGTATAGGTTTTCCACGTCTGGAGACGAAACGACGCAAGGAGGCGATAAATGCTGCAGTTGACAACTCTGTCACCAACTCGATGTGTATAGCCTTTGTGACAAGGCAGATGAAAAGTGCTATCCAACACTTGTATAGTCGAGAGCCGCGTCCTTTCCAGGAGCGCACCATAATCGGTCCAGCAAAATCTACCCAACGGGCAAAAACGCACACCCAGGACTGAGTCGATGTTGAGGGATATTACCCATTTGTTGGCTGTACGTGATGCTACGCTGTCGCATGCATACCGTGCACTTGAAAACGCATTGTTTCACGACGTATGTTGAACCAGGAATCCAGTATCGCCGACCCAACAAATATTGAAGCAGCCTGTTTCCAGCGTGCAAGTATTTAAGGTGATAATAGCGCGCGATAAGTCTTGTCAGGTGGTGATCCTTGTTAAGAATAAAGGGATGTTTCTGGTCGTAGTTCACCCTTGCGTTTTCAAGCCTGCCACCAACTCTCAATAAGCCGTCGTCGTCAATGAAAGGAAACAGAGGGGTCAATTTTTGTGATGTTGGAAGCTGCTTACCTTGACTTAAGATTCGCAGCTCAGATTCATAAGAAGATGCTTGTGCTTTCTTCACCAGGACGTTATGTGAACGCAGCAACTCGGTTGTTGACAGGAAGTCTGTAGCTTGGTCTAGCTGGGCCTTTCTTGCCTTGCGATTCTTCCTAAATCGCAGCAGATATGCAGTTATTCGGATTAGCCGCATAAACTCTGAATAGCGTTCGACGATATCGGTGTCAGACGTACTAGCCATGTGCGCAATTAGTTCTTTCCGTTCTTCTAAGTCCGCGTTGTCTGGTAGCGGCGGTGGAACATGACGCAATGTGTGCGGTTGCCTTAACAAACTTGGCCCCTTCCACCACACTTGGCTGTCTATTAACTCTGCAGGCGAAATACCCCGCGTAGCAAGGTCTGCAGGATTCTGTGCTGATGGTATGTGCTGCCACTGTTCAGCAGGGATGACTTCAATTACTTGCGCCCTTCGATTTGCAACAAATGTTTTCCGTCGGCGTGGATGATTTGATATCCAAGCTAAGACAATGGATGAATCTGTCCACCCGAACATGGGAGCGTCGAGTATACCCAGTGCGTTGCGAACCTTAATCATCAGTTTGGTCATCAGATTTGCGGCACACAATTCAAGCCGCGGTAGTGTAATCTGCTTAACAGGTGCCACCTTCGTTTTTGCTGCAATTAGATTGGTTAAGATCTTACCATCGTTGCTCTGCACCCGTAGGTAAATCGCTGCTGAATAGGCCATTTCTGAGGAATCAGAGAATCCGTGTAACTCAACGTCTTGTTCGTTTGTGTATTCCAACCACCTTGGAATTCGAAGTTGCGCGATTGTATTCATGTCGTGCCGGTACTCAGTCCATTGATTGTAGAGATCGTTCGGAAGCTCTTCATCCCAATCTAGGCCTCCCACCCACAGTTTTTGCATGAATATCTTCAGTGCAACTGTGACAGGGGACAGCCAGCCAATGGGATCGAATACTCTGGCAATTTCCGATAACACTGCCCGCTTTGTAACAGTCGGTGTTAGTGGCGGAAAGGTTACGCAATATTTCAACGTGTCGCAAGACGTATCCCATAGAAGTCCTAACGTTTTGACAGTCTGCGTGGTGTCAATCATTGTGTCTGACGATAATTCGCGGTCCTGCGAATCAATCTTTTCCAAAAATTTCGTTGAATTCGATGACCATTTGCGGAGGTGAAATCCTGCCTGAGATAGTACGGTACAAAGCTCGCCCTTGAGGTTTTCTGCTGCGCACACGCTTGTTGCGCATGCCATGAAGTCATCGACATAGAAATTTTGCTTAATAGCTGTAGAACTTTCAGGACACGTGTCTTGGTTGTCATTTGCGATTTGTTGTAACGTTCGAATTGCTAGGAACGGTGCTGCTGAGGTACCATACGTTACTGTTTGGAGATCGTACTCCTCGATGCTCTGATCCTTGGAGCCTCTCCACAAAATACGTTGCAGTGAACGGTCATCACGATGAACCAATATTTGCCGGTACATTTTTTCTATGTCGGTTCTAAATCTGATCTCGTACTTACGAAACCTTATAGTAATGTCAATACATCCCTTTGTATAGTAGGACCAACTACCAAATTGTCGTTGAGTGACAGACCGTTAGTGGACTTGCATGATGCGTCAAACACGACGCGCAACTTTGTTGTCGTGCTAGTAGGTTTCAGCACTGCGTGATGTGGTAAGAAATATACCTTCTCCGGACTGGAAGCTGCCGGCGCCATATGTTCTAACTTCTCGTACTCGATCATGAAATTGACGTACTCTCCATGAAGCCGTGTATCATTATGGAAGCGTCGTTCCATTGCAGAGAGCCTATGTAACGCAGCTGTGCGCGAATCGCCCAGTTTCACTTCATTATTTCGTAGCGGAAGTCTCACGACGTACCGCCCACTGTCATTGCGTGTAACCGTTTGCCGGTAGTGCTCTTCTGCCCATTTTTCGTCTGGTGTCAAGTGCTGTTCTGGCCCTGACAGCTCCTCCACCTCCCAGAAATTTTGAAGCCGCTTGCTCAACTCTACCAGCGTGTGCGCTGTGATTTTGTTTTGTTTTTTGATTGTTCCCAACAATACTCATCCAAAAATCGTCTTCAAAGCAGTTGGTGATCCTGATGGATGGACGGCGCCCAAGATGACGTCGATTTTGCCCGGTTTGAAGTAGCATTGGTCGGCCAGTTGTAGATGCTTGAAGTAATTTAGCTTATGATGCGTCACCTCATACGTTGGCAGAGTCTGCGTTAAGTTGGCCAAACACATTGCATCAACCTCGATCATAGTGCTGCCTTCCTTAGACTTGATGCGCAGATGTACCTTGCCTCGAGTGCAATTACCCTTGGACGAGCCGACGCCATAAAGCATCGTTTTGTCAAACTGTCGTTTCACCTGAAGGCGTTGAGCACATGAGTCAGCGATGAGTGTGCCTTGCGATCCCGAGTCCAACAAAACAAGACATGGATGCATGTTGCGAGCTGCGTCGTATATCATCACCACTGCAGTGGGTAATAACGTAACAGCTTGTGCACATTGCTGCGAAACGTTCACACTGAGAGTGACTGCGTCCTTGAGCGCAGCGGGTTGTGTTTCGCACTGTGTTTGTTGCTTAGATGCGCGTGCTGGACTATGCAGCAACGTGTTGTGCCTTGCGTTGCACTCTCTACACAACGACCTCTTGCATGCTGCTGCTCGGTGATTTGCTTGCAAACAATTGTGAGCTTGAACCACAGATTGTGAGCTTGAACCAACCTGCGACGAGCTTCTACTTCCATACCTCGAAAATTGTCGCAACTATATAAGGAGTGTTCCTTTGAACATGCTGGGCAATTGTGAAGAGTTGTGGTGTAAGTGCTTGATCGATTTTTTGTCAGTGTCTCAGCGTCGAGTCCAAATATTGAACTGGCTCGTTGAGAACTTTTAGCGCATTTACACTTTCATTTGCAGCATTGTAAATACGTTTGGCTTCGGCCACCGACGCTGCTTTCATTGAGGCTTTATCAAACAAAAGCGCAAACTATGCATTTTTCACCTTATCGGATTTGTCGTATTTTCGCTTTAACAGCTCCCATGCAATATTGTAATTTGCATTGGTTGGCTTCAAGTGCTTGATGAGCGATAGCGCCTCGCCTTTCATCTTCGTCTGCAAATATTCAAATTTCTCGATGTCCGATATAGTCGCACTGTTGTGCACCACAGTTTCAAACAGATCGCGAAATCTTATCCATTCAGAGCAGCTGCCGTCCAAGTCTGGAATTTGAATCTGTGGTAGCCGCAACTCATGTTGGCCATGTGCAGCGCTGGTCGCCGCAGGTATGGGCGTTGATTCACTTTCCGAAAGTGTTGTCCGGCTGATGCGCTCCAGAAGCGCACCCATCGAGTCCTGGTGCTCGATTAGTGATTGTATTGCTGTTGAAATGTCATTGCTTGCTGGCTGGTTTTCAATGATGGTCAGGTTACTACTGGCCTCATCTAGCATGCGCGTACACAATGTCTTGATTGCTATGTACCTCTCCTCGATTTCGATGCGATACGTTTCCTCTTGCTCTTGCTCCTCAGCTGCTGTCGCTAAGTACTCAATTTCTTGCTGCACTGCCTCGAACTTCTTAAACAGTTCATCAGCTCTCGCACCTCTGACCTTTGCTTCTTCCACTGCTATACTCTCGGTTGCGCACGCGTTGTAGATGCGGGTTAAGCCGCCTTTTATTGTTTGCCGTTGCAACTTCAATTTTTCCATTTTCTTTTGTGGCTCAATTCGTAAACACAGCAAATGTCAGCAATACCGCGTTGCCAACCTATTGCAACTTATTCTTTTCACTCGACTCCTCACCGCTAGATGTCGTCAGCTGTTACTCCTCCGTCGGAAGTTGAAAAGCCCTAGCGCTCCGCTGCGCTACGAGAGTCCGATGCTGCGCCTTGATGTGCTTGCTGCCGCGTTGGCTTCTTGCGGCCGAACAATCCGGATACGAACTTCTGATGTAATTGTCCTTGGCTCACACTGGTGTGATTGTCGCCAAGCTGGATGCGTTGTTCTGATGTACTCGTACTCGGCTCACACTGGTGTGATTGTGGCCAAGCTGGATGCGTTGTTCTGATGTACTCGTACTCGGCTCACACTGGTGTGATTGTCGCCAAGCTGGATGCGTTGTTCTGATGTACTCGTAACTGTTGAGGCTATGTCTCCCATCCGCGCAGAGAGATCCGGATACGAAGGACCAAAAATGTTTGTATTGAGTACGACGTTTTTATTTCTTCAAAAAAATGTTTGTATTGAATACGACGTTTTTATTTCTTGACAATTGGCCACGTGTGGACCGTGATACCGCCACAACGGAAGTTATCAAAAAACGGAAGCTGCCATTCGAGGCAAAAAACAACAAAGTGCTTACAAACTAGAATATGTGGCAGCTCGAAATAGATTTGACGAGTGGTCACGAACACAAATAATTAAGTGTAAAGACAGTGAAGTGTAAATCTGTGAAAATAAAGTGATTGTTGGTTTATTTTATTGACTGCGTTTGAGAAACTGAGTGTGTTTTATTTCCAAATTACGCAATCCAGAGATACGTAACAGCCCACTAGAACTAGTATTCGTAACATTTGGTGTCAGAGGTGGGATTGTGGAAAATTGAAAATAAACAAAAAAATAAAAAAAAAAACTAAATAAATAAAATTATAAAAGCCCGGCCATGGTTAAACTCGAGCTGCTGAAGGTAGACGAGCTGAAAAAGGAGCTGGCTGCCTGGAATTTGTCGACTGCTGGCGGAAAAGTGGAGTTGCAGCTGCGCTTGCGAGAGGCGTGTGAATCACGAGGCATCGATTGGGCTGCACACAAGCACAAGCATTAGACATAAGCCAGCTAATGATTGCAATAAAAGGCATGTTCCAGAATTCCAATCGTGAAAATCGTGAAATCTCGGCGCAGATGGCAGCGAAAATGGAAACTGCGAATCAAGAGATGGCAGCTAAACTGGAAACTACGAATCTCGAAATTTCGGCAAAAGTCGAGACTGCAAATCGAGCAATGTACGCGAAAATGGAAACGGCGACTCAGGAAATATCGGCGCAAGTGGCGGAGCGAATGGAAGTCAAGCTTCAGGAAAATTCTGCGCGCTTGGAGCAGAAAGTGGAGGAAATCTCAGACAGGATTAATGGGAAAGTCGAGCACCTGGAGCCGCGGGTAGAGCACTTGGATAAACGAGTCGACAACCTGGATGATGCCCTGAACAAACGAGTTGGCGACCTGGATTATTCCCTGAACAAACGTGTTGACGATCTTGATCATTCCCTGAACAAACGAGTTGATAGTCTGGAAGACTCGATGAACAGAAAAATGGACGAGCGGCTTAGGGAGGTACAGCCGCGAGAATGGTTGCCGCCGGTTCCGGAAAGTGTTGCCACCCGAGCAGAAGTGCCTACTTATGATGGGACTACGCCGTTCGATACATTCAAGCTGCAATTCGACCTGGCTGCTCTGGAAAATCAGTGGACCGCTGTAAGGAAAGGTCGGAGATTGGCGCTGGCTCTTAAAGGTGCTGCGGCTGAGGTAATAAAATTAGTTCCAGAATGTCTACGAAGTGAGTACGAGACCATCATAAGGGCGCTGGTAGCCAAATACAGCGACGAGCACAACAGAACGCTGTACTACTGTGAGCTGAAGAACCGCAGGCAAAGATCCAACGAGGCGCTGCAGACATATGCAGCAGACATTGAGCGGCTCGAGCAGCTGTGCTACCCGTCCTTCGGCGCTGATGATCTCGAAAGGATGAAGATTGAAGCGTTTATTGAAGGTCTTCATGATCCGGAGACACGTCGCAGTGCGTTGATGATGAAGCCGACATTTAGGGAGACGGTGACCAGCGCAATGACATATGAGGCGACATGGATTGGGAGCACTCGGTATGCACCTGCAAGAATACGCCAGATCCAGCCAGACAACGACATTACGATCCAGGCCATAAGCTCTGAGCCACCGGACAGGCCACGGGTGGTCTCCTCTAAAGTTGTTTGCTGGGTATGTGGCAAGCAGAGCCACACATAACGAGACTGCCACCAACGGAAGAGGCGTTCCCGTTCTCGATCGCAATCGCCTGAAGCGAGGAATGCTGACAATCGAGGCTCAGCCAACAAGCGCAGGGCTGAGGACTAGGAGCCGTTAAACTAAAACGGGTCAGCCCAAAGGGGCGTGAGCTGATCCCCACAATCTGCCGCCCCACCGTCCTTGTCTCACAGCTGAAACTACAGCCCGGCAGCTTGACAATTGAAGGAAGGATAGATGGAAAGTTGTTCGTGTTGACACTGGATACTGGAGCGTCATATTCGATCATAAAAAGGAAGCTGCTGAAGAACTGGGAACCGCTGCATGGCATACAGCTGCGGACTGCGACTGGCGAGCGCGCGCCGGTAAGAGGGAAAGTTACAAAAACGATTGCTATCGGCACCAGCAGCCTGGAACATGAGTTCATCGTCGCGGATATAATGTACGACGTGATTATCGGCGTGGATTTCATGATTAGGCACGGTTTTACGCTGGATCTGAAAAAACATGTGCTGAGATATGCCAACGTTGAATTCCCGCTGCACACCGGCTACGAGCGAAGCATGGCGGTAAGGAAGGTTGTATCGTGTCAACACAGGAGGAAACCAGCGAATTCTGAGGCGTTTGTGTGGGCAAAGGTGCACGAGGACGATGGGACGAGTAGGCTGTGGGTAGTAGAAGCACCGAAACAAGGACACGAACACATCATCATCGGACGTACATTAGTGGAACCTAAAAATGGCAGAATACCAGTCAAAATACTGAACCCCCTGAACGCACCCAGATATGTCGGGAAAGATGAGGTAATTGGCGAGTGTAAGGAAGCTGTAGCAGTGGTCAATTGCGAGAGTAGCCCGCCTGGAGGTAATAAGAAGAGCGGTTTTAACATGGACGCCATACCGCAGGAGAACCAGTGGAGCAGCGAGTTGACGGCCAAGCAGAAACAGAAGGCGAGGTCACTCCTGCAGCACTATGGGTCAATATTTGCGGCAGAAGCAGGCGGAAGAACAGCCATAGTGAAGCACAACATCGACACCGGAAGTGCGGAACCGATTCGCCAACCGCCAAAACGAGTTCCTCTGGCCAAGAGGGAGGAGGTCACAAATTTGAGCGAGAACATGCGGAAAGAGAAGGTCGTAGAGCCTTCTTCGAGCCCCTGGTGCTCGCCGGTCGTGCTAGTCAAGAAGAAGGATGGCAGTACCCGGTTTTGTGTGGACTATCGGAAGCTCAATTATGTGACCAAGAAGGACAGTTATCCACTACCTCGGATCGATGACACCCTGGACACACTGCCAGGCACGCAGTGGTTCTCCACGCTCGACTTACGCAGTGGCTATTGGCAGGTAGAGCTTGCAGACAAGGACAAGGAGAAAACGGCTTTCAGTGTTGGCGACGGTTTGTGGCAGTTCTTTGTCATGCCGTTTGGACTCTGCAACGCACCAGCAACATTCGAGCGGTTAATGGAACGTGTGCTAAAAGGGCTGCATTGGCGGACGTGTTTGGTGTACTCGACGACATAATC
Source organism: Melieria omissa (assembly GCA_963971225.1). Taxonomy (NCBI): domain Eukaryota; kingdom Metazoa; phylum Arthropoda; class Insecta; order Diptera; family Ulidiidae; genus Melieria; species Melieria omissa. The sequence goes on along the minus strand of OZ020269.1, from coordinate 46,753,978 downwards.
GTGATGGGTAAAAACTTCGACGACCACCTGGGAAAACTAAAGGAGGTATTCGAGCGGATACGAGAAGCCGGGCTTAAACTCAACCCCAAGAAGTGCTCGCTGTTCCAAAAGGAGGTCAATTATCTGGGTCATATGGTTTCCGCCCGCGGAGTACATACGGATAGGCAAAATCACGGCGGTGAAGGAGTGGCCCCGGCCACGAAATCTACACGAACTCCGCAGTTTCCTGGGCCTGTGCACATACTACCGCCGATTTGTTCCGGGATTCGCGAACATAGCCAGCAGCTTGCACAAACTGACGAAAAAGAGCCAAGCTTTCGAGTGGAACGAGGAGCAGGAACAGGCTTTTTGCACGTCTGAAGGAAAAACTGTGCAGTGCTCCAATTCTGGCCTTCCCCGTGCCTGGGAAGATGTTTGTGCTGGATATAGATGCAAGCGGGAATAGTATTGGCGGTGTGCTATCACAGATAATAGACGGCCAGGAACAAGTGATAGCATACTACAGTAGGGTTCTATCGAAACCGGAACGCAACTACTGTGTGACACGGAGAGAACTGCTGGCGGTATTGGACTGCGTAAAACACTTCCACAAATATCTGTATGGACAAAGGTTTCGCCTGCGCACAGATCATGCGGCATTGAGATGGCTCCTGAACTTTAAGGATCCTGAAGGGCAATGAGCGCGGTGGATCAAGCGACTGCAGAGCTACGACTACACGATAGAGCATGGCAAGGGCAGTAGCCATGGAAATGCCGATGCCTTGTCACGCCGTCCGTGCAAAGTCGAATGCAGGCAGTGCTCGCGAGCCGAAAGCAAATAACAGATAATGGACGTCCGGTTGGTAAGCGTTATGCCAGAGAAAGAGTGGTCTGCGGAGAGGCTACGAAAAGACCAGCGTGAAGATACGGATCTTGCAAAAATCGTCGAAGGCAAGGCGCACGTCCAGACTGGCAGGAGATGGCCGGTGAAAGCCCGATCGCTAAGGCTTACTGGGCACAGTGGAAAAGTTTGCGGCTGAAGGAAGGATGCCTGTACCGCGAATGGGAGAGCGCGGATGGTCGGACCAGCAACTCCCTAATGGTAGTCCCGAAGTGCAGAATCAACGAGGTTATTGAGGCATACCATAACGACTCCAGTGGAGGGCACCTAGGCATCACCAAAACCGTCGCCAAAATAAAAAGACGATTCTACTGGGTAGGATGTCAGGAGTCTGTAGCCGAGTGGATTAAGAGCTGCGACCGATGTTCAGCCGCGAAAGGGCCGACAAGAAGATCTGGAGGCCGCATGCAGCAGTACAACGTGGGAGCGCCCTTCGAGCGGATTGCTATGGACGTCGCCGGCCCATTCCCAACCAGCACTAAAGGCAACAAATACGTGCTGGTGGTAATGGATTATTTCAGCAAATGGCCCGAAGTGTACCCTATTCCTAACCATGAGGCCACTACGATCTCGGAAAAGCTGGTAAACAACTGGGTAGCCAGGTTCGGAGTTCCGCTGGAGTTGCATTCAGATCAAGGCCGGAATTTCGAGTCTGCGGTATTCAAGGAAGTATGTGAGCTACTGGGGATAAAAAACTCGTACCACTCCTTTGCACCCACAGTCCGGCGGCATGGTGGAACGCTTTAACCGGACACTGGAGGAATACCTGCGGAAAGTGGTAGGCAGGAATCAAAAGGATTGGGACACGCATATCCCCCGGAGGAGAGAGAGAGAGAGAGATCTTTCTAGAGTGAGGACGTGTTTTCACAGCGATCCACAAAAATCTCTTTTTAAGTGAGGACAAATTGACCAATTAATTTTAAAAGTGAGTGTAAAGTCTCTAACAGTGAGTAGTGCGTAGTGAAAAGTGCAATCAACTCTTCGCTTGCGGCTCACTGGAGTGGAAGTGTCTGTGTCTTCAAACCACCGCGCCTTAGCAGCTGAAGTCTCAGCGAAGGTAAGGGACAGCAACAAACACCACGAAGGCCAGCGAAATCCACCTCGGCAGAGAAGAACGGAGGTAAGTAAAGCGAACCTCAACAACGAATTAGTGGAACGAGTGCGGCTGCAACTAAACTACAGCCAAGTTCACCGTACTGCTTGGACCTGGGCTGTAGCCGTGCTAAAAGCTCGGCGTCGCGCTAGGCTCCGCCCACACTGCAGCACGGCCACGAACCTCGATTGTTCACCACCACGAGAACGTGAGAGGAACGTCTCCAGCACAAGCCGTACCTAGCGAACGCACCAACCGGCGAAGACTGCGGCGAAATCGGGTGGGCATGCGACCAAGCTTGGGAGTATGTGGAATTCGTCTCCAAGTAAAATCGCCCCAGCGCAAAATGACAAAGCGACATCCAGCTCGGCACCGAGCCGCGACACGACTGCGAACCCGTTCAAGGCGCGCACAAAACTAGCTCGATCGCCGGTGAGGGAAATGGCAAGTGTTGCGCCGACGGCCAGCGAGGCAGCAACAACAGCAGAGGAGACAACCAGCTCTCCACAAATACGGTGCCGGGCAGCAACTACTACACCAGCAAGTGAGAGCTGCAATTTTGCGGCGCCCGACGACGATGGTATGCGCAGTGCTGCTCTCTCGGCACTCGGCAAAAAAAATAAAAGAGTTGTGGAGCATGGTGGAGGGCAAGCGAAACATGAGCCAGCCAATGAAGAGTGTGGTCAACAGCATCGTCGACATGTATGAGAGTGTAGCGGCGCAAGCCAACATGGGAAACAAAAACCCTAAGCCGCGCACTAACCCCATTGCCACGCAAACTGAGAAGCCGGAAGAAGCAACAATTCGGACCAAAAGAACGAGAGCGGCAAATGATGATAATGCAAGAGCAGCGGAGAACTCACCTCAGCAGATTAAAAAACGCACGCGCATAATATCGCGAAAGACTAAGCGAAGTGCAAATGAAATGCAAGGTGGCGAAAACAACAACAAACAACTAAAACAATCGCAGGAGAATTTACCTCAGCCAATGAGCGCATCGGTTGACCAAACACATCCGAGGCGCCAGCAACGCCGGCAAAATGGCTGGGTAAAGGTGCAGGCCAATCAAAAGCCTAGGAAAAGGCAGACTCGACCAGACGCGCTGGTAGTCAAAGTAACTCTCCAAACTACCTACGCGGACATGTTGCGGAAGGTCAAAGCTGCGCAAGAACTAAAAGAGCTTAGTCTGAACGTAAATCAGGTCCGAAAAACCATTAAGGGCGAGTTGCTATTTGAGCTAAAAAAAGCAGCTAGCTCGGCGACGGACGACCTGCAGAGAGCGATGGAGAAGTTCTTGCAGAGTGAAGCGGAAGTAATTGCTCTAACGGAAACGACCATTGTGGAAGTTATGGATCTAGACGATGTAACCACGGGCGACGAAGTTATCGCAGCACTTTGCCAACAATTTTCGGAGGTGCCAGGCGTATTGAACGCGAAGCTTAAATCGTTGCGGCAAAGCTTTGCTGGAACGCAGCGGGCGGAGTTAGTGCTTCCGGTGAATACTGCCAACGTAGTGTTGAAGGCTGGCAGAATTCGAGTCGGTTGGGTGCAGTGCCGCATCCGAGAGAAAATCCGGATGCGTCGCTGTTATAAATGTATGGGTTTCGGGCACTTGGCCAGAGATTGTAAGAGCGCCAACGATTGGTCGGACTTATGCATGCGGTGTGGCGATAAACGCCATAAAATTAGCGACTGCGCCGCGGCGCCTAAGTGTATGCACTGCGCGCAAGACAATCTGGAAGCGAGCCATGTCACCGGCAGCTACAAATGCCCAGTTTACCAGGCGGCTGTCAAAAACCGGAAATGAAGTTCATTCAGCTAAATCTGAACCATTGCGAAGCGGCGCAGGACCTTTTGGGACAAACCGTGCGAGAGTTGGGCGTAGACGTTGCACTTTTAAGTGAGCCGTACAAAAAGCGAGACGGAGGCGTGTGGGCTACGGATGAGGCGGAGAAAGCGGCCATCTGGATTTGTGGCAATAGCCCATTCCAGGAGCAGACTAGAAGGGCCAGAGGTTTTGTGCGAGCCAAGGTGGATGAAATATTCATTTATAGCTGCTATCCCCCGCCTAGCATGTCGATGGAAGAGTACGCAGAGATGATCGACGCAATAGTGTCGGACGCAAAGGACAAATCGCCTTAGATAATCGCAGGTGACTTTAACGCCTGGGCAATGGAGTGGGGCTCCTCCAGAACCAATGCAAGGGGGAATATTCTCCTGGAGGCGTTTGCGGCGCTTGACATTGTGCTGCTTAATTCAGGGGGGCAGCCCACCTTTAGTAGAAACGGCAGGACTTCATGCATCGACATAACATATGCCAGTTCCAGGCTGGCGCCGCTAGCCTCGTGGTCACTCAGTACATTATACACCCACAGCGACCATCAAGCGATCTGTTGCAGCATTCCGCGCTCACACACACCCAGGCAACCCACTGGTGGCAGACAGTGCCTTCGAGGTTGGAGAAAAAACACCTTCGACAAACAGCTGTTCGAGCTGTCTATGGAGGGCTCGCCGCTGAATGGTTCAGCGTCCGAGAAAACGAAGCAGCTGACGGACCGCATCACACGCCCGTGAAATGCATCTATGCGCAGGAGGGGCGGCTGCACTCGGGGCACTACCGGTCTACTGGTGGAATGCCAAAATTGAAGAGTTGCGAGCAAAAAGCAACAGAAGCAGACGTCGTTATCAGCGAGCTACGGAATTGCTAAATACGGTTGATGAGAACCCGTGGGGCAAAGCGTACCAGGTGGTGATGGAAAAGCTTTCCATCTTCACTCCCCGCCACCAGTGGCTGCACCATTCGTGGCAAGAATAGTCAGTTGCCTGTTTCCTGACCAGCAGCGGTTGCCCACATATAAAAGAGGGTCGATCATAAACAGCGGCATCATTGAGCGAGTGACGCCAAATGAAGTTGCTGCCATCTGCAGCCGGATCGGCGACAGCAAAGCCCCAGGATACGACGGGGTTCCAAACGTCGCGCTCAAGGCGGCCATTAGGCTCCACGCAGGACTGTTCGCGGATGTGTTCAACACGTGCCTGCAAGAACATACTTTCCCGGACCAGTGGAAGGAGCAAAAGCTGGTGTTACTGCCCAAGGGGGGCAAACCCCCAGGCGACCCTTCTGCATATCGTCCAATATGTTTGCTAGATACCGCAGGCAAAGTACTGGAGCGAATAATAGCAGACAGGCTTGAAGCGGCTGTTACTGCAGCAGGTGGATTATCCGACCACCAATTCGGGTTTCGGAAATCACGGGCGACGGTCGACGCAATCGAGGTGGTGGTTAAAACGGCTCGTGACGCAATCAACGGCACCCGCTGGAAAGGGGGCAAGAAGGAGTATTGCTGCCTGGTTACGCTGGACGTAAAAAATGCGTTCAACTCCGCGAATTGGGGTCACATCCTGTCAGCGCTGCGGCGACGAGGTGTGCCAGAGTACCTGGTGGCAATCATAGCCAGCTATTTCGTTGAACAGGCGACTGTTATACAGTACTCATGACGGCGAAAAATTGCATCTGGTGACAGGAGGTGTTCCGCAAGGATCAGTGCTAGGTCCAATGTTGTGGAATCTCATGTACGACGGCGTACTGCAGCTAGACGTACATGAGGCAGCGAAAATCGTCGGCTTCGCGGACGACATCGTAATAGTCGTCACAGCAAAGCAAATCCATAACATTGAGGCGGTCTGCAACTACACGGTGGCGAAGGTCCAGCTATGGCTCACGGCGAATGGCCTGCAGCTGGCCGAACAGAAGACTGAAGTCCTGCTGATATCAAGCAGGAAGAAGGTAGAGCAGGCGCATGTTCGCGTAAACAGCCACACGATTGCTCCAAAGGCCGCAATTAGGTAGTTGGGCGTCATACTGGACAACCAGCTGACGTTCAAGCAGCACCGGCGCTAGCGAGACTAATGCCAAACCTTGGCGGACCAAAGCAAGCAACGAGGATGCTCTTGTCGAGAGTGGCAACCTCGGCCCTGCTATATGGAGCGCAAATCTGGGCCCCTGCGACGACGGCTCGCTCGTACCGGCGAAAAATTGAGGCAACGTACCGCCTATGCGCATTTAGAGTATGCCGCGCATTCCGTACAACGTCGTACGAAGCAGCTTGCGTGGTCGCCGGCATGATACCGGTCGACATCCTAGCTTTGGAGGCGTACTATAAAGCGCGCGATAACAGCAATGAGCGAAACAACGGCAGGAGGCGAAGTCTGAGCGACTGGAAGAGCCGCTGGGATAGCTCTTCCAAGGGAAGGTTGACGCACCGCCTGATACCAGTGCTCAGCAATTGGCTGGACCGCAAGCACGGCGAAGTCACGCATTACTTGACGCAGGTATTAACAGGCCACGGCTGCTTCAAGGCGTACCTGCATCGCTTCGGCCACGAAACCGACCTATACTGCACCATGTGCGTCGATGAGGTGGAGGATGCGGAGTACGTAGCCCTAAAATGTCCTCGGTAGGCATAGGCAGCCCTATTAGCGTGCAGAACATGAAATGAAATGAAATGAACCATGGTGCAGCAAATGCTCGAAACGGTGGAGAAGTGGAACGCGGTGTGTGTGTTTGCAGCACAAATTATGATGGAGCCGCGACGACTGGAGCAAGAGCGTAGGGCAGAGGGCCCCAGTAGGATCTACGAGCCGAACACTTAAGGCTCGAAACCCGCCCGGCGACGCAATGCTTACCGGCAGTTCCGTCGGGACCACGGGTTGGAGAAAGGGGGTGGTTTTTAGTCGGTAAGAATCCGGCATACAGTCGAGCTCGGGTTCGGCTGTATCTTTCGAAGATTTTCCACCTCCTGCGCGAAAAAAAAGAAAAAGCATATCCCCCTGTTCCTGATGGCGTATAGGTCAGCCCCGCACGACACGACATCACTCACTCCAGCCCGAGCAGTGTTCGGCACAGAGTTGAGGTTACCCGCTGACTTGAAGTTCGGGGTAGTCAGCACGACGGGAGGCGCTAACACGGACTACGTGGTCAATAAACGGGCGGAACTGGAGGAAATCCACCAGTTTATAAAGAGCCGCACCAAACTGGTCAGCGATAAGACGAAAGCCAGATATGATCTACGGGCCAACTCAGCAGGGTTCCAAGAAGGCGATCTGGTAATGCTCTACAACCCGCAGCGGAGGAAAGGTTTGTCTCCGAAACTTCAAGCGTCATGGGAAGGACCTTACGAAGTCGTGACTAGGATAATCGACGTGGTATACAGGATTCAACGTTGTAGCAATAAAAGCGCTAAGCTGAAGGAAGTCCATTTGGAGCACCTGGCGCCTTATCACAGCGGAACCTCGGCACTTGGTCGGGACGAACAAGTCTAAATGGTGGGCAGTGTAACGATAAGACAGTCTGTCGCTGTGCAAAGCAACCCTGTCGCTACGCGCCGTGCTATAACTCAATCTGGCAACGACGCCCGCGATAATAAGGGAAACTTTTACGCCAACCTGGCAATGATGGAAACTTTTAGTCCAACCTGGTAATGATGATCGCGATCATCATGGAAACCTTTAGTCCACTCTGGGATGTGCGAGAACGATCTGCGCGATGACCGGACAGGTATAAAAGGCAGCCGGGTGCGGCGCAGCGAGTCAGTCTGATTTTGACTAGTGAAGGTGCCACACGGAGCAATTAAGCAAATAATTAAGTGTAAAGACAGTGAAGTGTAAATCTGTGAAAATAAAGTGATTGTTGGTTCATTTTATTGACTGCGTTTGAGAAACTGAGTGTGTTTTATTTCCAAATTACGCAATCCAGAGATACGTAACAGCCCACTAGAACTAGTATTCGTAACAATATATTTATGTACAACATTTATATGCGCGATTTTTAAATCGGAATGCATTTGAGTTCGGAACGCATTTGAGTTCAATTGAACATTACTGTATTCTATGGCTGAATATTTAAATGTAGCTGAAGTGGTTAAACTATTAAAAAAAATCAAAAATTTTTGAAAAATTATCCATTTGCAACATTTCTATACTAATCATGTGTAACAAAAATATGAACTCTACATCAACTTCAATTGCCACCTTCTCCACAGAATGTGTAAATATTCACTACGAAGACCAAAGTCGAACTGTCATTGCTCACAAAATTATTTTTACAAATGTTAGCCATTGAACATTTTTTCGTCTAGCTGCGGTCTGTATCGCCCCTGGCCAAATCGCCGGTGCACTCACTGCAGTTGGCCAGTAAACCTTTGCGGTGGAGCAGTGCTAAACTTCTACCGGCCGACGATGATTGTGTGGAGTGTAGCGCCGACTCATTGGCCGGCGACCGCCCGGGCTGCTGCCTGAGTTGGTCATGCTGAAGGAGTTGTTCGTGGTGGAGCGCGGTCCGGTGATGTTAAGCGCACACAATCATATACTCCCAGCTGTGCAGCGCTACAACATATCAACATTTTATGTCATTTTGTGTAAAAATCCATTATTTTCAGCTATGTTTATGTACCGTATGTGCTCTAAGTCTTAAACGACTGGAGATCACGTTTTAATTTTTTTTGTGGAGAATTAGTACATTTAAAGCTTTAATTTAAGTTAAAAGAATTAAAAAAAAAGTGTCGAAGTTACTCAAACATCGATTTGAAATTTTCACTTCCGGTTTACTATACCTAAAAAAATTAAAATTTAGAATTCGACAAAAACAAAAAAACAACAACTTTTTTACTATCAGAAACAATACTTTTTTATTTTTTTTACAAATTGATTGATACAGATAATAAGCATCGAAAAAATCATGAATTTTTAAAAGCTCATAACTCAGCAAAAAAACATCATACGGGAAAAAAATTGGGTGTACACATCCACGTCTACTAGAAGTAGAACTGACCAGAATATAAACATATTTCACGACCTCACTTGTTTTGGTTGTCCGCTTGACGTGAAATGCCCCATAAACCTTGTGTGTACCCATGATACAAAAATATACAGGTAGATTCAATCGAGCAAAATTAAAAGTCATTTGCTTTTTTGACAAATAAAAATAAAATTTTAAGGGCGCAAAAACAAGAAAAAAATAGAGAAACTGAATGATATACTACATAACTGATTGTGTGGAATTGCAGCTCTGTAGCAAAAATAAAAATAGTAGTACAAAATTTGTAAACAAATATTTGTTTCCAATTGTCAATTTTATTTTTATCTGTCGCATTGACTCTACATGTATATTTTTGTATCATTTGTGTACCTATGCAGCACAGTTGCCACAGTTTTACACGTGAACAACAATTTGGCAGGTGCTGTCATAGAAAATAGGCGCCTGGTTGTCTAAGAGTTTCGCTACATAGGATATACCTTCGTTGTTACTATGAATAGGAGAACTAAATCGAAATGTGTTGAATTTTTGAATTCTTCAGTAAAAGCTATAACGGAAGGGATAAGCAATGGTATTGTTTGATCCATTTCGTTTGCTTTCAAATAATTCTGGCAACATTGTGACTATTTAAGCGATTGATTTGTATTTTCAATAAATGAATTCTTTAATAGTGAGTGTTATATACATATTTTGACATATTTAATTTTAATAATTTTATGTGTACTTGTGCATATAAAATTATAACAATTTGACTCAGTTATCATTTTGTGGTTGCTCCTACAGTTAAATTTGGTTTACATATTGTCTGCTCCAATGATATGGACTCTACTTAATTTTGGTTATCATCAATTCATATGATTTTACATTTATTGTTCTAATTATGTTCTCTTGCAGGGATTGTTTGTTTGGCACCAGGTTATAATTTAAACGATGTCAGCATCAACAAAAATTGAGGAAGGCTGTGAGCTTATGCGACGAGCTGAAAAGAGGTAAATTATATACGTACATTAATGAAATGCTTGCCTCCTAATGTGTATACTTTGTGTTTATAATATATTGTGTATTTTTAGTTTAAAAACGGGGTTTCTTAAATGGCGTCCCGACTACGATGTAGCTGCTGATGATTACACAAAAGCAGGTAGTTTTCTGTTTTTTGGTATTTGTAAAGTTTTGTTAGTGTTAGAAGCGCAAAAAGATTCTTAGGATTTGCCATGTCATAAAAATATTCAGTCAGTTTCATAAAGAAAAAACGAATGATAAATACATTTTTTTGGCTTAAGTGTAGTATAGCGCATGATGAAATAAACAAGGTGAAGCGTCGCTGACAGTTTTGTCAACCCATACCCTTATTTTGAAACAGCAATTGACAACCAATTTTGCTTTGACATTGAGGGAATATTTTTAACCCCACTCAAAACGTAAAATCGAAAATATTGTGTTATTTTGGAACAAGTGCAGAATAGCGTACCCTAGTGAAAAAATTTGGCTGTATAGAGCTTGGTTTTGTGAATGTAACAAACTAAAAATTTTGCCTGGGCAACGCCTACCAAAGGCGTGGCACGGGGTCAAAGTTCAAAACTTTTATCAAAATAACTCATTCAATTTTCAATCGATTTATATGATATGGGTATGAAACGAAAGGTCTTTTTCATACCTTTATTTTGGTGTACCATATTATATACTTTATATGTACGAGTAAAAAATTATAAGCAACAAATTATTTTTTTTTATAAAATTTACAAAACCCGATTTTTTTTTATTTATTTTGATAAAAGTTTTGAACTTTGACCCCGTGCCACGCCTATTGTAGGCGTTTCCCAGGTAAAATTTTTAGTTTGTTAGACTCAGGAGCGAAACTTCTTTGTATAAGCATACTTATTAATTTTTTCACGAGGGTACGCTATTCTGCACTTAAGCCAAAATTTTGATCGCGGAAAAAATGCCAAGTATGTGCTGTTTGTCCAAGACAGCACACGGCAACGAAGTGCCCATGTTTTCAATACCAACGGATGAGGAGCGTAGGAAGAAATGGACAGGCGTGTGCGGAGTGCAGTTCACGACTTCTTCTAAGGTGTGCGCGCTCCATTTTAATTTTGCAGAAATGAAATCATCTGCACCTAAACGAAGGCGACTGCATCCAGATGCAGTTCCTTCAAAAAAGTTGCCACATCCTCCCGCAACAATCACGTAAATATTAAAAAATATAAGTTTATATATATTCATATTTATATATATTAGAGAGCTGCAATTGTATTTGAAAGCTGTTTCAAGACACTCTCTCTCTTTGCACGGCACTGCACTGCACTTGCTCAGTGCAAACAGATCGAATCAGAGCTGCCAGCGAAGAGAAGAAAAACATGTGAGTGTGAATGACATATGAGAGCTGAGTCTTTGTTGCCGTATAACATTAGTGTGTGCGAACACACTAAAGGCAATGCACAGTAAAGGCAATGAAATTTACTGCAATGACACTGAATGCAGTAAGTTATACTAATAGAACAATATTACGCATATTTTGAGTTTTTTGAATGGTATTTGATTCAAATTAAATTTCATATGAATTTACAAATAAAATATTTTCACCTATTTAAATTAAAACTATTGTGTTTTATGGACATACAAAATTTAACAGAAAAATTAAATTATATTTACCTGTGCATCTAACTCCTTTTTTCAAAATTTTTATTTTAATGATGGCGTTGGTTAGCTGATTGCTAGACCAAAAATTACATACAATAATATTGTAACAACATATACACTAGTCAGAATAAGTTTGCGTACAAGGGGTACGTGGTTTTCTCATATGAAAAATAAATCAGTTAAAGTTAGTTAAAAAAAAATATTTTGTATTTCTTCCGTAAAGTTAGTTATTTTATACCATTAAAATAATAAATATCAAAAACTTGACGAAACTGTAAAAGAAGGGCCAAAAACAAAATATGTTATGAATTCACCTCAGAAAAAGGTTGCGTACCAGATAAGGTTAAGTAGTTTAAATGTAATTGAAACTAAGTTTTGTCCAAAAATTAATAACTTCGTGAATATGCTTTTCTCGCCTTCCCTGCAATAGTTTCGGCGTGCATTTTATTAAATTCGGTGTTTTTTCAACGGTTATTTTGTTATATCCTTGAATTGTTATATTGATTTACGATATCTTTGAAGATGGAGTGTTGTTGGGCTCAGGGTTCAAGGAAACCCTTTATAAGCTCAATTAGATGCACGTAAGGTGACTAGGGAGGAACTCTTTCAACTTTGTTGAGTTAGTTAATAGCAAACATAGCTTCGCATCGTATGCATTACGCCTTAAGGTCATCGTAAAGTTGAATGAAATGTTGGAACCTGATCCAAAATTTTGAAACTTTGGCTTGCATAAGCTTTTAGAATATGTAAATAACCCTTAGGAATCATTTCTAAATATAACAACACAGCCTGCTCACTCCTTTACTAGACACGCAGCCCAATACCAATGCTATGCTTTGCTGTTAATGTCAGATTTTTGTTATTAACTGAATCCTCTTCAAATTAGTTCATGCCATTTAATGCCAAATATGCCAAACCATTATCAGAGAATAATAAATCTTCCTACTCCATATATAACAACACATAGTCCTGGAAATCCGGTTTTCTAGACTCTTTGATGGACTCTTTCACGAAAGCAATTATGCGCTCCTTGTTAGTAAGCTAAATATGAGTTTCTTACATGCTGTTGTGTAGAGAAAATATGTTTATTTCAGGACTTTTATTATGAAGTCACTGCTACTGGGTTTTATAAAATATTTATGTACATTTCTAAAGAAATCGGATGCAACTAGATTATGATGCACCGACCGCAAAACAATCTAAACCTATTACCTGGGTAGCTTAAAAAAATGGCCTGATCGTAGTAACGAAGCAAGATTTGTTGTTTTTGTGATTTAAGATGGCTTTTTGGAATAACGAATGTGCTCTTCCAAAAATTTCTTTAATTTCACGAAATCTTTTGTCAATTTCGGAAAGATTTTGTAAGATTATCCATTAATTTATCCATTTTAATTTTTTTGGGTTCTATTGCTTTCTATATAATTTCAAGCACATATACCTTTAAAGATAATTTACAAGTCCGTTTACTGCTCAATAGAATAAAAATTTCCAAATAAAAATAAAAAGCATAACTGGAAATCCCCGTTATTAGTTTTGTACGCAAACTTATTCTGCACCGTTTTGTGAGTATATTGTCAATAAATACAAATACATGGAAAATTATTATTTTGATATATCTAAAACAACAAAAATTGCAGTTAAAGCATATATGAAAAATGTGGATAAGTTTTTATAAACAAAGAACCCATTTTTGAATTCAAAATTAATCATAACATAATTTTGACTTGCCTGTCTGCAAACTTATTCTGGCTAGTGTATTTTTTTTTGTTTTTTTGTAACGATAAGACAGTATGTCGCTGTGCAAAGCAACCCTGTCGCTACGCGCCGTGCTATAATTCAATTGGCAACGGCGGCCGCGATAATAAGGGAAACTTTTGGGCCAACCTGGCAATGATGGCAACTTTTAGGCCAATCTGGCAATGATGGAAACTTTTAGTCCAACCTGGAAATGATGGCAACTTTTAGTCCAACCTGGCAATCATGGAAACCTTTAGTCCACTCCGGAATGTGCGAGAACGATCTGCGCGATGGCCGGACAGGTATAAAAGGCAGCCGGGTGCGGCGCAGCGAGTCAGTCTGATTTTGACTAGTGAAGGTGCCGCACGGAATACTTAAGCAAATAATTAAGTGTAAAGACAGTGAAGTGGAAATCTGTGGAATAAAGTGATTGTTGGTTTATTTTATTGACTGCGTTTGAGAAACTGAGTGTGTTTTATTTTCAAATTACGCAATCCAGAGACTAGTATTCGTAACATTTGGTGTCAGAAGTGGGATTGTGGAAAATTGAAAATAAATAACTAAATAAATAAAATTATAAAAGCACGGACATGGTTAAACTCGACCTGCTGAAGGTAGACCAGCTGAAGAAGGAGCTGGCTGCCTGGAATTTGCCGACTGCTGGCGGAAAAGTGGAGTTGCAGCTGCGCTTGCGAGAGGCGTGTGAGGCACGAGGCATCGATTGGGCTGCGCACGAGTTCGGAACGCAGGAGCTAGAGGCGTCGGCCAAGGTGGAGGAATCGCCTGCTGCTGCTGCGTCGCCGCAAAGTACGGCTGCAGCGGCCGCGCCACTGCAAGCATTGGACATGAGCCAGCTAATGGTTGCACTTAAAGGCATGTTCGAGACTTCCAACCGTGAAATGGCAGCGAAAATGGAAAGTGCGAATCAAGAGATGGCAGCGAAGCTGGAATCTACGAATTTCGAAATTTCGGCAAAAGTCGAGACTACAAATCGAGAAATGGCAGCGAAAATGGAAACGGCGACCCAGGAAATATCGGCGCAAGTGGCGGAGCGAATGGAAGTCAAGCTTCAGGAAAATTCTGCGCGCTGGGAGCAGAAAGTGGAGGAAATCTCAGACAGGATTAATGGGAAAGTCGAGCACCTGGAGCCGCGGGTAGAGCACTTGGATAAACGAGTCGACGACCTGGATGATGCCCTGAACAAACGAGTTGGCGACCTGGATTATTCCCTGAACAAACGTGTTGACGATCTTGATCATTCCCTGAACAAACGAGTTGATAGTCTGGAAGACTCGATGAACAGAAAAATGGACGAGCGGCTTAGGGAGGTACAGCCGCGAGAATGGTTGCCGCCGGTTCCGGAAAGTGTTGCCACCCGAGCAGAAGTGCCTACTTATGATGGGACTACGCCGTTCGATACATTCAAGCTGCAATTCGACCTGGCTGCTCTGGAAAATCAGTGGACCGTTGTAAGGAAAGGTCGGAGATTGGCGCTGGCTCTTAAAGGTGCTGCGGCTGAGGTAATAAAATCAGTTCCAGAATGTTTACGAAGTGAGTACGAGACCGTCATAAGGGCGCTGGCAGCCAAATACAGCGACGAGCACAACAGAACGCTGTACTACTGTGGGCTGAAGAATCTGAGGCAAAGGGCCTACGAGGCGCTGCAGGCATATGCAGCAGACATTGAGCGGCTCGTGCAGCTGTGCAACCCGTCCTTCGGCGCTGGTGATCTCGAGAGGATGAAGATTGAGGCGTTTATTGAAGGTCTTCATGATCCGGAGACACGTCGCAGTGCGTTGATGATGGGCAAGCCGACATTTAGGGAGACGGTGACCAGCGCGATGACATATGAGGCGACATGGATTGGGAGCACTCGGTATGCACCTGCAAGGATACGCCAGATCCAGCCGGACAACGACATTACGATCCAGGCCATAAGCTCTGAGCCACCGGACAGGCCACGGGTGGTCTTCTCTAAAGTTGTTTGCTGGGTATGTGGCAAGCAGAGCCACATATCACGAGACTGCCGCGTCCCGTTCCCGATCGCAATCGCCTGAAGCAAGGAATGCTGACAATCGCGGCCCGGCCGACAAGCGCAGGACTGAGGACGGCGAGTCGTTAAACGAGAACGGGTCAGCCCAAAGGGGCGTGAGCTGATCCCCACAATCTGCCGCCCCACCGTCCTTGTCTCACAGTTGAAACTACAGCCCGGCAGCTTGACAATTGAAGGAAGGATAGATGGAAAGTTGTTCGTGTTGACACTGGATACTGGAGCGTCATATTCGATCATAAAAAGGAAGCTGCTGAAGAACTGGGAACCGCTGCATGGCATACAGCTGCGGACTGCGACTGGCGAGCGCGCGCCGGTAAGAGGGAAAGTTACAAAAACGATTGCTATCGGCACCAGCAGCCTGGAACATGAGTTCATCGTCGCGGATATAATGTACGACGTGATTATCGGCGTGGATTTCATGATTAGGCACGGTTTTACGCTGGATCTGAAAGAACATGTGCTGAGATATGCCAACGTTGAATTCCCGCTGCACACCGGCTACGAGCGAAGCATGGCGGTAAGGAAGGTTGTATCGTGTCAACACAGGAGGAAACCAGCGAATTCTGAGGCGTTTGTGTGGGCAAAGGTGCACGAGGACGATGGGACGAGTAGGCTGTGGGTAGTAGAAGCACCGAAACAAGGACACGAACACATCATCATCGGACGTACATTAGTGGAACCTAAAAATGGCAGAATACCAGTCAAAATACTGAACCCCCTGAACGCACCCAGATATGTCGGGAAAGATGAGGTAATTGGCGAGTGTAAGGAAGCTGTAGCAGTGGTCAATTGCGAGAGTAGCCCGCCTGGAGGTAATAAGAAGAGCGGTTTTAACATGGACGCCATACCGCAGGAGGACCAGTGGAGCAGCGAGTTGACGGCCAAGCAGAAACAGAAGGCGAGGTCTCTCCTGCAGCACTATGGGTCAATATTTGCGGCGGAAGCAGGCGGAAGAACAGCCATAGTGAAGCACAACATCGACACCGGAAGTGCGAAACCGATTCGCCAACCGCCAGACGAGTTCCTCTGGCCAAGAAGGAGGAGGTCACAAATTTGATCGAGAACATGCGGAAAGAAAAGGTCATAGAGCCTTCGTCAGGCCCTTGGTGCTCGCCGGTCGTGCTAGTCAATAAAAAGGATGGCAGTACCCGGTTTTGTGTTGACTATCAGAAGCTCAATGATGTGACCAAGAAGGACAGTTATCCACTACCTCGGATCGATGACACCCTGGACACACTGTCAGGCACACAGTGGTTTTCCACACTCGACTTACGCAGCGGCTATTGGCAGGTAGAGCTTGCAGACAAGGACAAGGATAAAACGGCTTTCAGTGTTGGCGATGGTTTGTGGCAGTTCACCGTCATGTCATTTGAACTCTGCAACGCACCAGCAACATTTGACGGCGGTGAAGGTGAAGGAGTGGCCCCGGCCACGCAATCTACACGAACTCCGCAGTTTCCTGGGCCTGTGCACATACTACCGCCGATTTGTTCCGGGATTCGCGAACATAGCCAGCAGCTTGCACAAACTGACGAAAAAGAGCCAAGCTTTCGAGTGGAACGAAGAGCAGGAACAGGCTTTTGCACGTCTGAATGAAAAACTGTGCAGTGCCCCCGTGCCTGGGGAGATGTTTGTGCTGGATACAGATGCAAGCGGGAATAGTATTGGCGGTGTGCTATCACAGATAATAGACGGCCAGGAACAAGTGATAGCGTACTACAGTAGGGTTCTATCGAAACCGGAACGCAACTACCGTGTGACACGGAGAGAACTGCTGGCGGTATTGGACTGCGTAAAACACTTCCACAAATATCTGTATGGACAAAGGTTTCGCCTGCGCACAGATCATGCGGCATTGAGACGGCTCCTGAACTTTAAGGATCCTGAAGGGCAATTGGCGCGGTGGATCAAGCGACTGCAGAGCTACGACTACACGATAGAGCATCGCAAGGGCAGTAGCCATGGAATACCTTGTCACGCCGTCCGTGCAAAGTCGAATGCAGGCAGTGCTCGCGAGCCGAAAGCAAAGAACAGATAGTGGACGTCCGGTTGGTAAGCGTTATGCCAGAGGAAGAGTGGTCTGCGGAGAGGCTACGAAAAGACCAGCGTGAGGATGCGGATCTTGCAAAAATCGTCGAAGGCAAGGCGCACGTCCAGACTGGCAGGAGATGGCCGGTGAAAGCCCGATCGCTAAGGCTTACTGGGTACAGTGGAAAAGTCTGCGGCTGAAAGAAGGATGTACCGCGAATGGGAGAGCGGGGATGGTCGGACCAGCAACTCCCTAATGGTAGTGCCGAAATGCAGAATCAACGAGGTCATCGAGGCATACCATAACGGCTCCAGTGGAGGGCACCTGGGCATCACCAAAACCGTCGCCAAAATAAAAAGACGATTCTACTGGGTAGGATGTCAGGAGTCTGCAGCCGAGTGGATTAAGAGCTGCGACCGATGTTGAGCCGCGAAAGGGCCGACAAGAAGATCTCGAGGCCGCATGCAGCAGTACAACGTGGGAGCGCAATCGAGCGGATTGCTATGGACATCGCCGGCCCATTCCCAACCAGCACTCAAGGCAACAAATATGTGCTGGTGGTAATGGATTACTTCAGCAAATGGCCCGAAGTGTACCTTATTCCTAACCAGGAGGCCACTACGATCTCGGAAAAGTTGGTAAACAACTGGGTAGCCAGATTCGGAGTTCCGTTGAAGTTGCACTCGGATCAAGGCCGGAATTTGGAGTCTGCGGTATTCAAGGAAGTGTGTGAGCTGCTGGCGATAAAGAAAACCCGTACCACTCCTTTGCACCCACAGTCCGGCGGCATGGTGGAACGCTTTAACCGGACACTGGAGGAATACCTGCGGAAAGTGGTAGGCAGGAATCAAAAGGATTGGGACACGCATATCCCCCTGTTCCTGATGGCGTATAGGTGAGCCCCGCACGACACAACATCACTCACTCCAGCCCGAGCAGTGTTCGGCACAGAGTTGCGGTTACCCGTTGACTTGAAGTTCAGGGTAGTCAGCACGACGGGAGGCGCTAAGACGGACTACGTGGTCAATAAGCGGGCGGAACTGGAGGAAATCCGCCAAGTTTATAAGGAGCCGCACCAAACTGGTCAGCGATAAGGCGAAAGCCAGATATGATCTACGGGCCAACTCAGCAGGGTTCCAAGAAGGCGATCTGGTAATGCTCTACAACCCGCAGCGGACGAACAAGTCTAAGTGGTGGGCAGTGTAACGATAAGACAGTCTGTCGCTGTGCAAAGCAACCCTGTCGCTACGCGCTGTGCTATAATTCAATCTGGCAACGACGGCCGCGATAATAAGGGAAACTTTTACGCCAACCTGGCAATGATGGAAACTTTTAGTCCAACCTGGCAATGATGGTCGCGATCATCATGGAAACCTTTAGTCCACTCCGGAATGTGCGAGAACGATCTGCGCGATGGCCGGACAGGTATAAAAGGCAGCCGGGTGCGGCGCAGCGAGTCAGTCTGATTTTGACTAGTGAAGGTGCCACACGGAGTAATTAAGCAAATAATTAAGTGCAAAGACAGTAAAGTGTGAAATAAAGTGATTGTTGGTTTTCACTGACCGCGTTTGAGAAACTAAGTGTGTTTTGTTTATTTCTAATTGCACAATCCAGTGATACGTACTAGCCCACTATAACTAGCATTCGTAACAATATTTTTCAATAAAAATACTTTCTATTTTGGTCCCGTTCAAATCCGATGCTCCAAAAATATGCACTTGCATATAATTCCGATCCCTAGTAATAAGTAAGTTTTGGGGAAGGTAATAAGATACATTACTTTTTTTCTAAAAAAAATAATATTACGTATAATAATTTATAGGGTAATAGATTCGGTTGTGGGCATAGTTCGGTGTTGGGCACCCCTTCGTATATTTTGATAGAAATCAGGCTGGGTTATTTTGACTAAGACCATTTGTTCATTATGGAAGCACGATCTTTTTGTGCCAAATACTGAGTCGAACAGACACGCCTGCTTTGTGCTGGTACCATATATATCTTTCTGTGCTTAAAAAATAAGACAAAAATTTTTTTAAACATTTTAAATGGTGTAAATCGAAGTGAATCCATCGAGAAGGCGAGTAAAATGCATTTTTATTTAGTAAATTTATTATACTTTGTGATCCAATATTGATTAGAACCAATAAGTTTACCCCAAATAAATGTTTGCCTACTTCACAAAATGGCTGCTAAAATCGGCTGTGGGTACCGCAATTAGTTCGGTTGTGGGCACCCGTTTTTTTTTGTGATTTGGTAAGTTTTGGTAAGTTATATCATCGGAAATGGTCTTTTTACGCATTTTTTGGTTGTTTTAGCTATATCATCGGAGGATAAATAAAAAAAATCGTCCGATATCTTTTGTAATGTGCTGGATGTAATTAAACATTGTTCTGCAGATAAGCTAACCACAAAAGCGACTGCCGCAGCGTATGCGATTTCCCGAACCACTCTTCTACATGAATAAGGTGGAAGAAAATTACGGAGACATCAAAGCTGTCGACGGTGGTGTTTTCTCAGATCTTGTTCGTGGATGTTATCGAATCAGGTTAACTGGTGTTTTCCTCCTTTTTCACGTCACAGCACCTGAAGAGTGTTGATTAATTAGGTTGAATTTCATTTTACTTCAGGTCTTCTTGACAGCCCAGGGGAATGAGTTGGTCTCTTACATTTTGAAATGCCCGTCCATCTAAAGTGTGCCGACATGCGTACTAGTTATTTCACATGCGTGCATTGTGCTTCAAATAATTAAAATTTAATATTTGTCTATATTCCTGTTGGTTTTTCTTCATATTTCCCCGTTTCCAGCAGATTTTTCAAGGGTGCCCACAACCGAACCAAAAAAAATTGTCGTTAAAAATGACTACTTTAAAAAATTAAAAAAATCTTCTGTATTTGACGGAATCGATTTATTACTTGTTAGCTAAGCTAGCTAGATGTCCATATGTCCGATTAAGAAGAACTTTGTGAAAAGTTATGAGCCAAAAACAAACGGGTGCCCACAACCGAACCCATTCCCCTAATATATTATATATTACTGCAATCACTACTTACACGACCATCAGTCACCTCGCAGCTCTTATACCCGTGACAGACATCTAGTACAAAACTCGTAATAATAATAATTGACTGGCACGACAGCCCGATACCGCGACCAAGGCCTAGCTACACGCAACCGATCGTGTTGTGCGTGCAAATTTTTACAAGGTTGGAAGGGACCTACAGTTTTATGCCGATTCCGAACGGCGAGTTGAGAGCTTTTTCATAGGCAATTTTACTCTCCGAGGTTTGCCATTTTCTGCTGCAGAGGGCAGCCGCCGAAAGCAAAACTGTTGTTTTTTTTTTGGTGTTAGCAGCAACGTCAAAATGTACTACCCCAATAAACATTTAGTTTGAAAATCAACTTGAGTTTCAGTTGAGATTAAACGTGTTTCTCAAATCTCCAACATTAATTCTCAACACCATCTCCACTTGAGAATCATAGCGTTCTCAACAAAAAGGGCTTTTTTTTTTTGTATGAAAATTGATTGATTCTCAACTGGAGAAAACTATGATTCTCAACTTGAATTACAAGGTGATTCTCCAATTGGTCTCAAAAGTATTGCCTAAAAGTATTCCTCAAAAATGTAAAACACAACAAGTATATTGCAAACAAATATTTTATTAGCTATGTGCAGACTAGCTTTTAGTATTTCAACTATAATTTATTATTATAATTAATAATTAAATCAAAAATTTATAATAAAATTAAAAAACATTTATAAAACAAATAACAAGGATCAATTAAAATTACTTAAAATCAAAGGAAATAAATGAAAATAACAAAACATATAAAATGAAATAAAATTTGAAAATAACAAAACATATAAAATGAAATAAAATATTAAATTTTCAGTAAATTCACAAATCTATATACTATATTTATTGCTACTTTCTGTGCTGATTCGAATATGCCTTCGCATCAAAAGAGATCAAAGCAAATAAAAGACCAAACAGCACACCACGTCAACGGATCCTTCCAGTAACTCCTTTTACAGCATAAGAGGAATTTAAAGAGTTCGAAAAGGAGGTGGAATCATCCGAAAATAAATTTAACGATTTGGTAAAATTGTCAATACAATTTTTTTCTTGAAACATACTAACTTGTATTTGCATTAGTTTGAATCTAATTTCTTCCTAGACTAACGAAGTGATGGGAGGAATAATATCTGGAAATGCGGCACGTTGTTTGAATATGGCTCAAGAGTTTTACTGGAAGGACACTGCTGAGAAACAGGCTGTTAGATGACTAAGAGTGAAGGCAGCTTCGGGATCAACTTAAATTTATAAACTTATTGGTAATTTCCGATTATTTTTCGGTTTGGCCCCGTACTCCCTCTTCTTCTTAAGTCGGTTGTTTGCATGTTGAAAGATTTGAATGCTTGTGCGTTTAAACTCTTCATCCAAAGAGTTTGTATATTTTTGAGTGTATACCTCTGAAATAAAAAGAGCTTATTAAAAAGCAATAATTTAAGCCTATTTATAAATAATTACGTTTTAGTGCTGCTGTCACACTTAGTGCTCTAACAGCCTGCTTCTCAGAGTTCCCTTCCAGCAAAACTGTCGAGCCACATCGTCGGCCATTATTTTTCGCCATGCCGTTTTTAAAAATCGTCCCGCATTTCCAGATGTTATTCCCAACAACTCGTTAGTCTAGGAACAAATTAGATTCAAAATAATGCAAATACAAGTTAGTATATTTTAAGAAAAAAATTTTATTGACAATCTTACCAAATCATTAAATTTATTTTCGGATGATTCCACCTTCTTTTCGAATTCTTTAAATTCCTCTAAAGCTATAAAGGGGGTTACCGGAAGGATCCGTTTACGTTGTGGGCTGTTTGGTGTTTATTGGATTTTAACTCTTCCAGCACACGTTTTAAAAGTTTTTGTGTAACTTAATGTTCTGAAAATGCTTATTATTTGTAACCTTTTTTTGACACTAAAAAAAACTGCTTTAAGTACCTTGTAAAAGATTTTTCTCCACTTTACTTATATGCTCTTTTAGTTCAGCCAAGTCTAAAAAGTAAATAGTTACTGGTTGTTAAGGTACAACATCTATATATATGTAAATATTAGGGCGGGTCAAATTGTATGGAACGATTTTTTTTGATGAAGCGTATAGCAAAAACGTAATCTATAGGTGATTCTGACAAATTTTGCTCAAGAGACCATAGCTTTAAGTCGGATTTGGAGCCCCCCAAAATTTCAAAATAAATATTTTTCAATATATACATAGAATAATTTAATTGAATTCGTGATAAAATCGGATAGAGTTATAGTAGATTTCTCAATCTGGGCTTGTTTGAAAGGTATTTTTATCACCTTTCAGAATCTGTATTGATACCAATATTTTTTTTTATTTTTAGCAGACATATTAGGAATTTGTCGAAAAATAGCCTAAAATGAACTTTTAACTAATAAATTCCGAATTTTCTTAGATTTTTTTCAATAATTTTTTTTTTTGCAGATTATGAAAGTGCAGATAATTTCCAACAACTTTTATTACGATCAATTTTTTTGTTTTCGAACTCCTTTTTGTAGGAAAATCGATCTTAAAAAATCAACATTTTCAAGGTTTCAACAAAAAAACACTATTTTTACATTTTTAATTCAACTTATTTTTAAATATTATTCTCGACCTACAATTTAATGTTTTAACGTGGTAATATTATTTTTTAAGGTCCTTTTCACTTTCCATTCGAGGAGTTTTCTTACGACTTTCTAATGTCACTGCCATAACTCCTTCACGATTCTTTTCTATAACTCGTTTTGAAACACTCGTTATTAGGTTAGGTTAGGTTGCGGTGGCTGCCTCTATGAGAGACACACTCGGAGGCCTGAAAGGCCCATTGTGATACCACATATTTCACCCGTTTTTGAACTGTGTATGCAACACTGTTTTGCCAACATATGTTACAGCACACATTTCAAGCGGATGGGGAAAGGGGGGAGGGGACCTACAGTTTAACGCCGAATCCGAACGGCGATTGGCAGTTTTTCGTTCACACTTGGAGGTTTTTGCCATTGCCTGCCAAGAGCGCACTTGTGCGATTCTTGCAATTCTCATTCCCTTCATGTGGATAGCGGTAGAAGTAGATGAGTTGTTCACCAGCCCGAGCCAGGAATCGAACTTGGAGCCTTTGGTATGAGAAGCCAGCGCGCTGACTATCGAGGCCGACTCACACTCGAACACTCGTTATTAATTGTACATGTTTTTCTGTTCCTTGTATGTGCATTGGAATTTGTGGATCAGCCAATGGTGGTTCATCGAAATCTAAGTATTCTACCAAGTAATCATATGGAATCTGTCGAGTAAATGCTGGTTCAAATAATATATCGTCGTTATTCATATCAACCATATTGACATAATCGGTAGCATCGAAATTTAAGATATATTTTTTGTAAACTATGAGTTTAGTTGGATCGTAAAATTTGTCTCGATAGTGTAAAATCTTTTTGATAGCTCTATCCCGTATTGCTTTTCGATCATCAAATAACATTGTTAATAAGATATTTTCTGGATGTGCGTAATATGAGTTGTTTCGAATTACACCATCTACAATATTACGTAAGTTTGGTTGTAAGTATCGTGTCCAACGTATAAATTAAAAAAAAAGTGCACTGCCGTACACAACAGAGTTATAAAACTTCACATTGAAGTACATAGGCACATAAACTGTAATAATATAAACTGCCAAAGTTTTTAAATTGGTCGATGGTGTATTAGTTGTTACATATAATCGTAGTAATCTACTTGCTTTGGTTAACCAACGAGAATGTGCAATTGGTCCTGGTTTAATGTTAGCTAAATCAACTGGAACAATACCATTCGAAATTGCTATAGCTATTTGATATAAATATTTAACATCTGTTGATAGTTCGAGCTCATGTTCATGATCCATCATTGCAGGCATATTCTCCAGTGGTATTGGAACAAAATCAGCTACTACCTGAAAAATGAAATGTTTAGATCAATTAAAATGCAATTATTTTCTTTTAACTTTATTTCAATCAAAAAAGTAAAATAATGACAATAAATAATGATAATAAATGATGATATTAAATAAAATAAAGTGTTACATACCTGCAATTTCTCACATTCTTGAATAGCTTTGAATAACTTTCCACTTGCTGCTCGTGGTCCACTGGTGACTGTTTTGTCCAATGCTTCATATAAATGACGAAATGGCAGTTCATTGAAATGAAGCAGACATATAAACCAGTGAATTGGTCTATTTAACTGTTTTTCAAATAATCGTAAAACACCATTTTCTGTTCCAGTATTTGCTGGCTCACCATCACTGCATATGCCAATTAATTGATCAACTTTTAATGTTTTATTGTTGAAAAATTCATTCATTTTTCTGTGTTTGGTTTTTGCATCTTCTTGACTACCTAAATTTACATATCCAAGTAACTCATTATAGGGCTCTTTCAGAACAACTAAATACGGTTCTTTTACCATAGTGGTATGAAATTTGTCATTAATTTTCTCTGTAGTTAATGAGTCATCTTTTCTACCATCGAAAGAGAATGCAGTTATGGAAGAATTTGTATGTCGTGTACGAAGTACTGCATCTCTAGATTTAACTTTTTCTCTAGCCACTTTTGATTTATCCATAATAACAAGATTACCATGAACATCTCTAAAATTTATATCTTCGAATAAAGCTGTTGCTAAACATGAAGCGACTCTATCTGAAACACCGAATCTATCACACATCATAGCAAAATTTAAGGTATCATATCTTTGAGTATAATGACCTCGTCTCATTTGAACAGTTGCTTCTGGAACTTCTGTTGTTGCTTTATTTTCATCTTCATCCATGTGTAATTCAGGTGGTTCGTATGTTGTATCATCGGTTCCAGTTGTAAGTGTTGGTATTGTTGTAGCTACTTCTTCAATGTCTTCCGTATATTCAGGTATTGCGAATTTTCTATCATTATGCTGGTCCATCATAAATTCTTTTAGATGTTCTGGAATCAATCCACACGAGCATTCTGTTGTTTTTAATTTGCAATTACATTTGCTGTTGGCTCCATTATAGCAAATTAGTTAAAATGTTATGCTGGCAATGCCACCGTTTTCTTTGTTCTCTCCTTTTCGGCTAGTTCTAAGTCTAATTTGTAACACTTCACATTCGGAAAT
Organism: Melieria omissa; assembly: GCA_963971225.1. Classification (NCBI taxonomy): domain Eukaryota; kingdom Metazoa; phylum Arthropoda; class Insecta; order Diptera; family Ulidiidae; genus Melieria; species Melieria omissa. The sequence continues at coordinate 46,728,544 of OZ020269.1, read as the reverse complement.
AAAGATCTAAACCGCATACATCGCATACACCACATAAACCGCTTAATCATCATTTTTCCGCAAACAACCGCATCATTTCTGGTCCTTCGAGCCGGATCGGCTACTACGCGCTGGTTTGGAATAACATAAAGGAAACCATTTCTGGTCATTCAGTCAAATAGAAATTAAAGCTCACGTTTTACAGCTGAAGCAACTGAGCTGACTTGACGTGAACCTAACCTCACTGCAAGGAAATCACGTGGCGAACATTCGTCGTCGTTTTCAAACGTTCATTCATTTTGTTTCGATTACGTAACTATTGCGAAATGTCACAAGTAAAGATCCGCGACTCGGCAGTGAATGCCTTAAAACGATATTTGCAAATAAGCAAAAGCGACTCGTGAATTGGATATTGAAGCCATCCAAACGCACGTGGAGCTACTTGATGAGCAATGGCGACGCTTTTGTGGAGCTCAACAGGAGGTAGAAGTGCAGTGTGGTGAGGAGTGTGCTGACATGGAAGAGCAGTCGCGCATACAAGCTGAAGAGTGGTACCATCTCGCGAAGTCCAATTTCAAACGCCTCGGAAATGCGTGCTTACAAGCTAGTCCTATTAATCAGTCGGCAACAGTGTCCGCATCGGTTCAATTACCAAAATTGAAGTTGCCCACTTTCAACGGCGAGCCTACCGATTGGCTATCTTTCTACGACGCTTTCCAAGCACTAGTGCACACGAATGAGAGCCTTTCAGACGGACAAAGCTTACATTATTTACGAGGTTGTCTAATCGGCGAGCCATTGCAGCTCGTCAGCAATTTGGCAATACGCGATGCAAATTACAAGGAAGCGTGGAGCTTGCTGACTACACGCTACAAAATCATGCGGGTCATCGTAGACGGCCATTTCAAGGCTATATTCGCGATCGAGAAGGCTGGCAAGGATTCTAGCAAGGCGATCAAGCATGTGCTGAATGCTACATTACAGCACGTAGGGGCGCTACGAGCTCTAGGTCGACCCGTGGATTTTTGGGACGATTGGTTGGTGCATCTGACGGTATCCAAATTAGCATTCGAGACGCGTAAGCAATGGGAGTTGTCTCTTATAAACGATCAGCTGCCATTATTTGAAGAGTTGCGAGAATTTTTGGAAACTCGGGCGCGTTCACTTGAAATGCTACCAACAACTCCTGCAACCGCTACGACAGGCAGCAAAACATCAACAAAAAGGAGCACAAATGTGTTACATGCGATCGACGAAACAGAGAAACTAGAGCCCAAATCTCCGTCGAGTACGTCGGTATGTATCTATTGCAACGCTAATCACAGAATATACACTTGCCCAGAGTTTGGTCAACTGGATATAGCTTCTCGACTGGCCGCCATCAAAAAATTAGGTGCTTGTTTGAGTTGTCTTAGTAAAGACCATCTTCAATCTAAATGTCGCAGTGTGTTGTCGTGCCATATTTGTCATCGTCGTCACCATACGTTACTACATCTCAACCGTCCTGAAAATGGCGTAATAACTGATGGATTAAACGCTCATGCAGCGTCTTTCGCCCCGCAATCTGAGCCCGCCGCATCTTTATGTACATTCGCTTCTAAATATGCTACAAATGAGACTACCACGATGAGCACTGCCGCAGTGCTATCTCCAGATACAGCTGAACACATTTCGTCTCACCAGACAAACGCTGACCATTTTATTGGCCACCGCTCAAATCTTTTTACAAGATCACGCCGGTCGCAAGCAACCCGCTCGGGCTTTATTTGATAACGGCTCACATGCATCATTCGAGACAGAGTCTTGCGTCCAGCGTCTTAGGCTCCCACGCCAATCTTCGTCGGTTTATGTCACTGGGATTGGGTCTTCCCAAGGTGGCAAAGTAAGAGGCGAGACCGCCTTGTGTCTGTCCTCGAGGTCATCAGATAAACAATTTTGTATTCGTGCCTTGATTCTATCGAAAATAACAAATGATCTTCCCACAGCCAACGTAAAAATCTCGCTCCCGCCGCCTCTCGACAAGCTTTTCCTGGCTGATTCAAACTATGCGACGCCTGGTCCTATCGACGTCCTAATAGGTTTGGAAGAAATGGACAAGTTTCTCTTGCCTGACTTCCATAAGGTTGCGCCGGGGAGCCCAATGGCCCAAAATACTGAGTTTGGGTGGGTGCTCTTCGGCAACGCCACAAGGCCACCGGTTCCGGCTACTACCGTATCAGCGCTACATTGCGACGCTCAACTTGTGCGAATGGTCAGCAAATTTTGGGAGTTAGAAGAGTTACCAACGAAGGAACACCTCACACCAGAAGAAAAACTTTGCGAAGATCATTTTAGCAAAACTTGTCGTCGCGCTGAAGACGGCCGTTACATCGTGCGTCTTCCATTTAAGGAAACCGCATTGCTAGGAGAATCACGAACAGCAGCATTACGTAGCCTTCTGCGAATGGAAAAGCGATTTTTGATCAACGAACAGCTGCGCGTTCAGTATTCAGCTTTTATGCAAGAGTTATTAGATATGGGTCATATGGAACTAGTTCGTGCCGCCTCATCAAAGGCATACTACATGCCGCATCACGCTGTCGTAAAGGACACGAGCTCTACCACAAAATTGAGAGTGGTATTCAACGCGTCGATGAAAACGTCTACAGGAAATTCGCTAAATGACGCATTAATAATAGGTCCTCAACTTCAGTAAGACCTGTTCTCGATACTCGTACGTTTTCGAACGCATTGCTACGCCATAACAGGTGACATAGAGAAGATGTACAGACAAGTGTATATAGCAAAGGAGGATGTCGACTACCAACGCATAGTATGGAGAGAAACCTCGACCGATTCGATCTCAGACTACCGCTTACTACGCGTGACATACAGCGTCGCCGCAGCATCTCATCTAGCGATCAGGAGCTTGCATCAACTTGCTGCAGACGCGAACGACAATTATCCAGAGGCCGCAGCAGTCATTACTCGCGACTTTTATATGGATGACTTGCTCACAGGCTCATCTTCGGCTAAAGAATTAGCAACGTTACGACAAGATGTCTCGCGCGTTCTCTCTAGTGGTGGCTTTCAGCTACGAAAATGGGCGACGAATTGCAGTGAACTGAGGTCGGAGATACCACACACTTCTAAGCAGATTTCACACCTTTTGGCTGACGGGCATGGAGTACGCACGTTGGGCATAACGTGGAATACTGACGATGACTCTCTTTCAATATCCGTAAATTTGAAGGCATTACCTCCAATACTGACAAAAAGGGGTTTTCTCTCAGACTCGAGTCAGATATTCGATCCGCTCGGCCTAATCTCTCCGTGCACCATACGTACTAAAATGTGGTTACAACAGTTATGGCGCGCTAACGTTGATTGGGATGAACCTGTGCCACCTGATGTAGTAACGGAATGGCTAGCCCACCGGCAAGATTTACACAAATTGTCCGCCCTACGAATCAGTCGTTGGCTAGGAACAGGACAAGCATCTTTACACACTGAATTTCATGTTTTTACTGACGCTTGGGAACGAGCTTACGCCGCCGCATTGTATTGTTGCACACTCTATCCAAATAGAGATTGTGAAGTAGTTCTTATCGCCGCTCGTACTAAGGTCGCACCTTTAAGAAGCCACAGTCTACCACGCTTGGAGTCATGCGCAGCTCACCTAGGAGCGAAATTAGTAAAACAGATCCAGTTAAGTCTCGGATTCGATTTAGACGAAATGTACGCATGGACGGATTCTACTGTCACCCTAGCTTGGTTGCAAGGCCATCCAAGTCGATGATCAACTTTTGTTGCTAACCGCGTCGCTGATGTGCAAGAGGTTTTGCCGTCTGACCGTTGGAGACACGTACGCTCAGAGCACAATCCAGCTGACTGTGCCTCTAGAGGCGTTACGCCGTCTCATCTGCTTGCACATCCCTTGTGGTGGCATGGTCCTCATTGGTTGCGTAGCGCTAAAAGTGAATGGAAGCATCAAACGTCACAACACATAACCGAACTGGAATTGAAGAGCCGCAATCTGGCGGCGAACGTCGTCCAAACAAAAGTGTTGGGAACTACTCACGAGGTGTTCCACTTACGCAAAGCTAAGAAGAGTCACCGCTTACGTCAGGCGCTTTCTCGTTAATATGCGAGCCAAAAATAAAGCAGCTACATTGTCAACTGGGTCTCTTACCTACATCGAACTAAAGGAAGCAGAACTCGCATTAATTAGGTATGTTCACTGGCACACATTTTCTAACGAAATATCTCTTTGTAGAGCGAAAAAACCGATTCCCCTAAGAAGTAGTCTTCTCCGTTTGCAACCGTTTTTGGATGATGATGGACTGCTTCGAGTCGGTGGCCGCATAAAAAATGCAGCCATCGCAAACTACACTAAACATCCAATTGTTTTGCCAAAGGGGACGCCACTCGCTCATCTCATCATTACTAACATTCATCGCAACACATTGCACGCTGGCCCTCAGATAATGCAAGTTGTACTGCAACGTCGCTTCTGGGTCATATCCTCTCGAAATATAATTCGCAAGATTTATCGTAATTGTGTAAGATGCAAGCGATTAAATTCAACTTCCAGTCAACAGTTCATGGCTGAACTACCGCGTTGCCGCACGACATACAGTCGTTGCTTTCTTTGAAGCGCTGTTGATTTCGCCGGTCCGTTCAACTACAAATTCGCATATGGACGTGGATCGAAATCAACCAAAGGGTACATTTGCTCTTTCATCTGTATGTGCACAGGTGCCATGCATCTGGAGTTTGCTGGAGATCTTTCCTCGGACACGTTCCTTGGCACTTTTAAACGTTTTGTCAATCGTAGAGGATATTGCAAGGACAAATATTCCGATAATGGAACCAATTTTATCGGCGCTGATAAGACCATTCGTTTGATGTTCGATCAATGCATGGCTGACCAAACTGTTTCGTCATACTTCGCTGATGCCGTTATTACTTGGCATTTCAACCCTCCGAATGCTCCCCATATGGGCGGGTATTGGGAGACCGGCATAAAGAGAGTGAAGTACCATATGAAGAGGGCACTCGGAGAGACGCTGCTTACCTTCGAAGGATTCTGTACTTTGCTGACCGAGATCGAAGCCTGCGTGAATTCGCGACCGCTGTGTGAATGTATCCGACCCTACTGATTTCGAAATTCTGACGCCAGGCCATTTCATTATTGGAGAGCCTTTGAAAGCGCTGCCTGAACCTGATGCTGAAGTTTTCACTGGTACGCTTCAACAACGCTGGCGAATCATCACATTATACAACATTTCTGGCATCGCTGGCGAGATGAATATTTAGTTAGTCTACAACGCCGCAGTAAATGGTTTCGTCAGTCGCCGAGCTTACTCGAGGGTGACATTGTGGTTCTGATGGACAAGGGCACACCCCCCACAAAATGGAAGCTGGCTAGAGTGTCGAAGTGCCACCTAGGCAAGGATGGTCTAGTACGAGTCGTCGGTTTGAAAACAGCTGATGGTGAATGCCTTCGCCCTATAACAAAGCTTTGTCGTTTGCCTATTGAACAAGATATTTTTACACGAAAGTAGTTGTGAGGCGATATTCGAAAGTGTATATCTTAAATATGTACGTTGAATTTCTTGAGTTTTGTTGCATTAATGTTGAACTTCGCTACCTTGTTCAAGGCCGGGGCTATGTTGGCTCCATTATAGCAAATTAGTTAAAATGTTATGCTGGCAATGCCACCGTTTTCTTTGTTCTCTCCTTTTCGGCTAGTTCTAAGTCTAATTTATAACACTTCACATTCGGAAATAAAGATCTAAACCGCATACATCGCATACACCGCATAAACCGCTTAATCATCATTTTTCCGCAAACAACCGCATCATTTGCCAATATAAAATAAATCGTTTATTGAATCAACAAATGCTTTAAATTCATCTCTTTTGCTTCTATGTTGTACATGTTTCTGGTATTTATCAAGCAAACCAGTTAATTTTTTGAAAACACTCCTTCTATTAATGATTTCAATATTTAGTTTACACCAAATTTGGATCAATTTATCTGTTACGTGAGGAGTAAAAGTTTTATACCAGAACATTTTGTTTTCAAATTTAGCACGATCACTTAAAAAAAATAATATTTTAAAATGTCACATTTAGTAGGCAAACTAAGATCATTTAAATCACTTGATAAACCAAAAACAACAATATCTTGATGAGGCATGTTAGTCAATCTAGAGTCAAAACTTGTTGATGTTGTTGCTTCCATTTGCGAAGACAACGCAGACGATGTTGATGGTTCTTGATTATCCATAATAACTTTGATATTATCACTGCACTCTTTGATTGTGTCACACTAAATTTAAAAATAAAAAAAAATATTGGTATTGTGAGAACCGAGTTTTTATTTAAGTATTTTGGCAAACTGCGTGCGCATTGCACGATGGGCGATTAAGGAAGAAGGAAAAGCAAGCTAGGCAACGTTTAGTGTTGGTAAACGTCATTATTTTGTCATTAACGTCATTGTTCAGTGTTACAAAGTTGTTCAATTGAACAATCCTGCCATTGACGACTTATTCTACAGGTATCAATACAGATTCGGAAATGTGATAAAAATACTTTCAAACAAGCCCAGATTGAGAAATCTACTATAACTCTATCCGATTTTATGACGAATTTAATTAAATTATTCTATGTATATATTGAAAAATATCATGATGCAATAAACAAGGTGGTGTAAGCTCGTGACTGTTTCCTCGATTTTGGCAGTTCATGCTCCCTTGAAAAAAACATTGTTGCTTCTTTGAAAAAATACTTTTTTTTCCTTAGCAAAAAAAAAATTGCGTAGTCAAAAAATTGTACTTTCTAGCAGAAAACATAACGAACAACATTGTCTCTAATTTGAATTTTATCACCTCAGAAAACAAATGGCGTATGTTCAATTTGATTCAATGGAACATAAGGCATCCGTTTTCTCAGCCAAAGATGTACATATTGGCATATGTTTCAAAATACAGTTATTTTCAAACAAATATATTGTGTCTTTTTCTTTAATTGTGTTTGCTTCAATTTGCGATGCCGAAATCCAGCTGCAGTTTGTGCCATCGAACTTGGACGCACGAAAATGTGTCCCTGTTTTATGTGCCGCAGAATATGGTTACGAGGGAAAAACGGAGCAAAGCTTGTCGAGTGAACTTCACGCCCACCGCGAAGGTGTGTGCTCTTCATTTTTCAACGCAGGACTTTTTTGCTCTGAGCCAGGCGAGAAGAAACGGCGTTTGGGAAAAAACGCTATCCCAATGGCAATAGATAGCCTTGTTTCTTGGGATGAGTGTGCCGAAACTTCTCGCATCCAAGACGGCTCCACGCAAACAGAGTAAGCCCAATAAAAACTTGAATGGTATTCAAATGTTTATGTTAGCGCATTACCTTTGCAGTCCATTCACCGAAAGTGCATTGCATCTCGAAAATGAGCGATTGCGCAAGACAGTGCAAGCACTGCAAAGTGAAAACGAAAAGCTGCGAGCTCAAGATAGCGAACTTGATGCACTTCGCGAGAGCTTGCGTTCAATTTTTACTGAGGGGCAGATCAGGAAATTGAAACGACCATCAGCAAAAATACATTGGGCAGAAGCATTTCGTGGGCCATTACTCTGCACTCTGCTGGTCCCAGAGCGTATAACCATTTGTATTGCAAAGGCTTCCCACTGCCGTATACTAGACGTGCGCGATTATTTGCTAATAAATTTGGGTTTTTTGATCAATTTTTCCCAATTAAAGAACGTGTGTTTTATTTGACCGCTCCAGCTTCAACTTCTATGTGGCCGGAATGCCTAATAGCTATAGGTTCAAGCTCTAAGGTGATTTCCTTGATCATTGGAAGTTGACTTCAATCACTCTAATTTTTAAAAGTGGTAATGAAAGTGATAGTAATTACAGACCCGTCTCTAAGCTATCGTATGTTTCTAAATTGCTTGAATGTATCATCAAGGAAAAATTGTTATTTAATATCAGGCAATTAATATGTTTGCATCAGCATGAATGAATTAAAATATTGAAGTACTAATGGCACTGGCTTAGCGGTTCAAAGTCCAGCACTATATAGTTGGTTGGCTTTCGTTTTAATTGGTATATAAAGAAATATTGAAATACAACTCTAATAACTTCCTTGTATGGCTACTGAAACCTGATGGATGGAAATGTGGAATAATTTTGATTCAATATTTTCAAATTAACGCTTAAAAAAACATTTTTAAGACTGTTTCCGGTTGTAATAACGCACACCTAGTATATTTACATTAGTATGAAATAAGTACTAAATTATTAGCGCCATCTAGTGAAAAAGCTCAAAATAATTCCCCTTTTCCACTCCCTTTAAATGCAACCACTAAACAAGGGAGTGTCAAAAGCGACCTGTCAATATTTACACCACCTTGTTTATTTCATCATGGAAATTATCTATTTTGAAATTTTGGGGGGCTCCAAATCCGACTTAGAGCTATGGTCTCTTGAGCAAAATTTCTCAGAATCACCTATAGATTACGTTTTTGCGTTTCTGCTTCATAAAAAAAAATTAACCCGCCCTAATAAATATATATATATATAACTCTTTTTCCTGACCACTGAAGCTACAATTATGAAGTTTGGACAGTACCTGTATCTTAAAATGTCGACGCTCATAAAAATTGCCACATACCAAATTTTTGTTTAAATTTTCTCAAATGTAACTCCAGTGTTTCTCAAGTTGAAATTATACGTTGGAGAAAATGTTGGAATTCAAGTTGAGAATTATGTTGATTCTCAACTTGAGAATCATAGAAATCTCAAACGTTGGAGAAATATTTTTTTGATGTTTATTGGGACGTAGTACAAAAACCAAGTGTGTGTCAGGATGCTAGTATGAGTTTTTAGAGCTTTGATTGTAGTATTCTTCGTAGTACAAAAAACCTATGTCTGTCACGAGTATTAGAGGTATTTGCTTGTAACTGCTGATTATTGGCTGCAATGGTTGGAGGGATCAACGACTTGCGCCGAGCTGAAAGACACTTATTACATTTAAAGCATTGATTCGTTTACATCATAAAATCGATGTCTCATTTTTGAAATACACGCCTTGGCAATGGTAAAATTTATTCATTCATTAAACCTTCTTATGTTCTTAAAGGTGTCGCTCGACTTTTGACAAGCAGATGCAAGACGTTTTTGCGCAATTAACGAGTTCACAGGAAATAATACAAATTACAACCGAACCGCACGATTGCTATACCGACTATATTTGCACGCTAACCTGTGCTGTCGATTTCAGCATTTGTATCGCATTCCCGGGATCGCGGGCATTTTCCAATCCCGAAAATCCCGGCTTGTTAACTTGTAATACCCTTAAAAAAAAATTGGAAAGTTCAGACGAAATCAATTTAACTAAAAACAAAAAAAAACCATTCCACCCTACTCTCCCTGTCGAAGGGCACATCTAAATCGTAAGTCTGTGCCAAATATCTTTGGTGTGTGATTTGCAGTTCCAAAGTTATTCAAACGCCCCTTGTCCAACGCTCACAAAGTTTTACCAGTGAATCGGCACATCTAAACCGTTGCCCCGCACCAAATTTTAATGCTGCCTGATTTCTCATTCCGAAGATATTCCACATTGAAAATTTAAGTTGTTTGGGTGGTGCCACGCCCCTTTGTCAAAAAACCACCACTATCGAAAAACAACTATATCGTAAGTTTGTACCGAGTGTCATTGATGTGAACGCTATAGTTCCAAAGTTACACTGGCATTTCAAAATGCCACGCCCCTTGTCTAACGCTCATTACATTTTACCAGTGGAACGGCAAATCTAAACAGTGGACCCGAACCAAATTTTAATGCTGTCCGACTTCCCATTACGAAGACATTCCATATTGGAAACTTAACTTGTATGGGAGGTGCCACGCCTGTCATATTCGCACTATGTGTTTTACCGAGATTTAGTCAAGGCGAACATGTTTTATATCCATATTGTTTTGCACAAATATACCACAGTTAATTTCTGTGGGCGTGGCCAACCTTATATAGCCTATGTTTACCGCTATGAAACACAGAATCATTTTACATCAACATTAATTTCCAGACATGTACCGCAGCCTCGCTGTGTAAGCTTAGTGGGAGCGGAAAGTGGGCGTGGCCGATAATATTATAGCATTTGTTTGCCGCAATGACACGCTGAATCGTTTGATACCCATATTGCTATGACAAATATACCATGGCAGATTTGTTATTATAGTGAGCGTGGTGAAAAGGCATATCAGGTGGGCGTGGTCAATCTTATATATCCTATGTTAACATAATGAAACACGGAATCATTTGATATTGTTACGAATGCTAGTTTTAGTGGGCTAGTACGTATCTCTGGATTGCGTAATTTGAAATAAACAAAACACACTTAGTATCTCAAACGCAGTCAATGAAAACCAACAATCACTTCATTTCACCAATTTCACACTTTACTGTCTTTACACTTAATTATTTGCTTAATTACTCCGTGTGGCACCTTCACTTATCTAAACCAAGACTGACTCGCTGCGCCGTACCCGGCTGCCTTTTATACCTGCCCGGTTATCGCGCAGATCGTTCTCGCACATTCCAGAGTGGACTAACGGTTTCCATGATGATCGCGAGCCATCATTGCCAGGTTGGACTAAAAGTTTCCCTTATTATCGCGGCCATCATTGCCTGGTTGGACTAAAAGTTTCCCGTATTATCGCGGCCATCATTGCCAGGTTGGACTAAAAGTTTCCCATATTATCGCGGCCATCATTGCCAGGTTGGACTATAACACGGCGCGTAGCGACAGGGCTGCTTTGCACAGCGACAGACTGTCTTATCGTTACACTGCCCACCACTTAGACTTGTTCCTCCCGAACAAGTGCCGAGGCTCCGCTGTGATAAGGCGCCAGGCGCTCCAAATGGACTACCTTCAGCTTAGCGCCTCTATTGCTGCAACGTTGCATCCTGTATACCACGTCGTTAATCCTAGTCACGACTTCGTAAGGTCCTTCCCATGACGCTTGAAATTTCGGAGAAAACCCTTTCCTCCGCTGCGGGTTGTAGAGCATTACCAGATCGCCTTCTTGGAACCCTGCTGAGTTGGCCCGTAGGTCATATCTGGCTTTCACCTTATCGCTGACCAGTTTGGTGCGGCTCCTTATAAACTTGGCGGATTTCCTCCAGTTCCGCCCGCTTATTGACCACGTAGTCCGTCTTAGCGCCTCCCGTCGTGCTGACTACCCCGAACTTCAAGTCAGCGGATAACCGCAACCCGGTGCCGAACACTGCTCGGGCTGGAGTGAGTGATGTCGTGTCGTGCGGGGCTGACCTATACGCCATCAGGAACAGTGGGATATGCGTGTCCCAATCCTTTTGATTCCTGCCTACCACTTTCTTCGGGCCATTTGCTGAAATAATCCATTACCACCAGCACATATTTGTTGCCTTGAGTGCTAGTTGGGAATGGGCCGGCGACGTCCATAGCAATCCGCTCGATTGCGCTCCCACGTTGTACTGCTGCATGCGGCCTCGAGATCTTGTCGGCCCTTTCGCGGCTGAACATCGGTCGCAGCTCTTAATCCACTCGGCTGCAGACTCCTGACATCCTACCCAGTAGAATCGTCTTTTTATTTTGGCGACGGTTTTGGTGATGCCTAGGTACTCTCCACTGGAGTCGTTATGGTATGCTTCGATGACCCCGTTAATTCTGCATTTCGGCACTACCATTAGGGGTTTGCTGGTCCGACCATCCGCGCTCTCCCATTCGCGGTACAGGCATCCTTCCTTCAGCCGCAGACTTTGCCGCTGTGCCCAGTAAGCCTTAGCGATCGGGCTTTCTCCGACCATCTCCTGCCAGTCTGGACATGCGCCTTGCTCCTTGCCTTCGACGATTTTTGCAAGATCCGCATCTTCACGCTGGTCTTTTTGTAGCCTCTCCGCAGACCACTCTTCCTCTGGCATAACGCTTACCAACCGGACGTCCACTATTTGTTCTTTGCTTTCGGCTCGCGCGCACTGCCTGCATTCGACTTTGCACTTACGGCGTGACAAGGCATCGGCATTTCCATGGCTACTGCCCTGGCCATGCTCTATCGTGTAGTCGTAGCTCTGCAGTCGCTCGATCCACCGCGCCAATTGCTCTTCAGGATCCTTAAAGTTCAGTAGCCATCTCAATGCCGCATGATCTGTGCGCAGGCGAAACCTTTGTCCATACAGATATTTGTGGAAGTGTTTTACGCAGTCCAATACCGCCAGCATTTCTCTTCGTGTCACACAGTATTTGCGTTCCGGTTTCGATAGAACCCTACTGTAGTACGCTATCACTTGTTCCTAGCCGTCTATTATCTGTGATAGCACACCGCCAATACTATTCCCGCTTGCATCTGTATCCAGCACAAACATCTCCCCAGGTACGGGGAAGGGCGGAATTGGAGCACTGCACAGTTTTTCCTTCAGACGTACAAAAGCCTGTTCCTGCTCCTCGTTCCACTCGAAAGCTTGGCTCTTTTTCGTCAGTTTGTGCAAGCTGCTGGCTATATTCGCGAATCCCGGAACAAATCGGCGGTAGTATGTGCACAGGCCCAGGAAACTGCGGAGTTCGTGTAGATTGCGTGGCCGGGGCCACTCCTTTACCGCCGTGATTTTGCCTTCATCCGTATGTACTCCGCGGGCGGAAACCGTATGACCCAGATACTTGACCTCCTTTTGGAACAGCGAGCACTTCTTTGGGTTGAGCTTAAGCCCAGCTTTTTGTATCCGCTCGAATACCTGCTTCAGCTTTCCCAGTTGGTCGTCGAAGCGTTTACCCATTACGATTATGTCGTCGAGGTACACCAGACACGTCCGCCAATGCAGTCCTTTTAGCACGCGTTCCATTAACCGCTCGATTGTTGCTGGTGCGTTGCAGAGTCCAAACGGCATGACGGTGAACTGCCACAAACCATCGCCAACACTGAAAGCCGTTTTATCCTTGTCCTTGTCTGCAAGCTCTACCTGCCAATAGCCGCTGCGTAAGTCGAGCGTGGAGAACCACTGCGTGCCTGACAGTGTGTCCAGGGTGTCATCGATCCGAGGTAGTGGATAACTGTCCTTCTTGGTCACATCATTGAGCTTCCGATAGTCCACACAAAACCGGGTACTGCCATCCTTTTTCTTGACTAGCACGACCGGCGAGTACCAGGGGCCCGAAGAAGGCTCTATGACCTTTTTTTTCCGCATGTTTTCGATCAAATCTGTGACCTCTTCCCTCTTGGCCACAGGAACCCGTCTTGGTGGTTGGCGAATCGGTTTGACACTTCCGGTGTCGATGTTGTGCTTCACTATGGCTGTTCTTCCACCTGTTTCTGCCGCAAATATGGACCCATAGTGCTGCAGGAAAGACCACCTTCTGTTTCTGCTTAGCCGTCAACTCGCTGCTCCACTGGTTCTCTTGCGGTATGACGTCAATGTTAAAACCGCTCTTCTTATTACCTCCAGGTGGGCTACTCTCGCAATTGACCACTGCTACAGCTTCCTTACACTCGCCAATTACCTCATCTTTCCCGACATATCTGGGTGCATTCAGGGGTTTCAGTATTCTGACTGGTATTCTGCCATTTTTAGGTTCCACTAATGTACGTCCGATGATGATGCTGTCGTGTCCTTGTTTCGGTGCTTCTACTACCCACAGCTTTGCCCACACAATCACCTCAGAATTCGCTGGTATCCTCCGGTGTTGACACGATACAACCTTCCTTACCGCCACGCTTCGCTCGTAGCCGGTGTGCAGCGGGAATTCAACGTTAGCATATCTCAGCACATGTTCTTTTAGGTCCAGCGTAAAACCGTGCCGAATCATGACATCTACGCCGATAATCACGTCGTCCATTATATCCGCGACGATGAACTCATGTTCCAGGCTGCTGGTGCCGATAGCAATCGTTTTTGTAACTTTCCCTCTTACCGGCGCGCGCTCGCCAGTTGCAGTCCGCAGCTGTTAGCTATGCAGCGGTTCCCAGTTCTTCAGCAGCTTCCTTTTTATGATTGAATATGACGCTCCAATATCCAGTGTCAACACGAACAACTTTCCATCTATCCTTCCTTCAATTGTCAAGCTGCCGGGCTGTCGTTTCAGCTGTGAGACAAGGACGGGGGGGCGGCAGATTGTGGGGATCAGCTCACGCCCCTTTGGGCTGACCCGTTCTAGTTTAACGACTCGCCGTCCTCAGCCCTGCGTTTGTCGGCCGGGCCGCGATTGTCAGCATTCCTTGCTTCAGGCGATTGCGATCGGGAACGGGAACGCCTCTTTCGTTGGCGGCAGTCTCGTGATATGTGGCCCTGCTTGCCACATACCCAGCAAACAACTTTAGAGGAGACCACCCGTGGCCTGTCCGGTGGCTCAGAGCTTATGGCCTGGATCGTGATGTCGTTGTCCGGCTGGATCTGGCGTATCCTTGCTGGTGCATACCGAGTGCTCCTAATCCATGTCGCCTCATATGTCATCGCGCTGGTCACCGTCTCCCTAAATGTCGGCTTGCCCATCATCAACGCACTGCGACGTGTCCGGATCATGAAGACCTTCAATAAACGCTTCAATCTTCATCCTTTCGAGATCATCAGCGCCGAAGGACGGGTAGCACAGCTGTACGAGCCGCTCAATGTCTGCTGCATATGCCTGCAGCGCCTCGTTGGCCCTTTTCCTGCGGCTCTTCAGCTCACAGTAGTACAGCGTTCTGTTGTGCTCGTCGCTGTATTTGGCTGCCAGCGCCCTTATGACGGTCTCGTACTCACTTCTTAAACATTCTGGAACTGATTTTATTACCTCAGCCGTAGCACCTTTAAGAGCCAGCGCCAATCTCCGACCTTTCCTTACATCGGTCCACTGATTTTGCAGAGCAGCCAGGCCGAATTGCAGCTTGAATGTATCGAACGGCGTAGTCCCGTCAAAAGTAGGCACTTCTGCTCGGGTGGCAACACTTTCCGAAACCGGCGGCAACCATTCTCGTGGCTGTACCTCCCTAAGCCGCTCGTCCATTTTCCTGTTCATCGAGTCTTCCAGACTATCAACACGTTTGTTCAGGGAATCGTCCAGGTCGCCAACTCGTTTGTTCAGGGAATCATCCAGGTTGTCGACTCGCTTATCCAAGTGCTCTACTCGCGTCTCCAGGTGCTCGACTTTCCCATTAATCCTGTCCGAGATTTCCTCCACTTTCTGCTCCAAGCGCGCAGAATTTTCCTGGAGCTTAGCTTCCATTCGCTCTGCCACCTGCGCCGATATTTCATGAGTCACCGTTTCCATTTTCGCTGCCATTTCTCGATTTGTAGTTTCCAGCGTCGCCTCCATGTGCGCCGCTGCCCGCGCTAACATTTCGCGATTTTCACGATTTGAAGTCTCGAACATGCCTCTCATTGCAACCATAAGCTGGCTCATGTCCATTGCTTGTAGTGGCGCAGCCGCTGCAGCCGTACTTTGCATCGACGCCGCACCCGCAGGCGATTCCTCCACTTTGGCCGACGCCTCTAGTTCTTGCGCTCCGAACTCGTGCACAGTCCAATCGACGCCTCGTTCCTCACATGCTTCTCGCAAGCGCAACTGCAACTCCACCTCTCCGCCAGCAGTCGGCAAATTCCAGGCAGCCAGCTCCTTCTTCAGCTGGTCCACCTTCAGCAGCTCGAATTTAACCATGTCCGTGCTTTTATAATTTTATTTCTTTAGTTTAGTTTTTTTTTTTTTTTTATTTTCAATTTTCCACAATCCCACTTCTGACACCAAATGTTACGAATGCTAGTTCTAGTGGGCTAGTACCTATCACTGGATTGTGCAATTTGAAAATGAAACAACTTTGTTTGTTCGAACGCAGCCAATTAAAAACCAACAGTCACTTTATTATTCACAGTTTACACTTTACTGTTCGTACACTTAAGTATTTGCTTAATTACTCCGTGTGGCAACTTCACTTGTCAAAACCAGACTGACTCGCTGCGCCGCACCCGGCTGCCTTTTATACCTGTCCGGCCATCGCGCAGATCGTTCTCGCACATTCCCGAGGTTAAAGGTTTCCATGATGATCGCGACCATCGTTGCCAGATTGGACTAAAAGTTATTATCGCGGCCGTCGTTGCCAGATTGAATTATAGCACGGCGCGTAGCGGCAGGGTTGCTTTGCACAGCCACAGACTGTCTTCGTTACAATACATATTATGTATGCATAAGCATCTATTAGATAGCGGTTCATTTGCTAATAAACATTTGTTCAGTCCTACACTGGTGTAATCTTCTCAATAATTCAATAGATTCGTTCATGCAAATTTTTTATAAATAGGGTAAGGTGGGGCAAACCCGACCGTGTGGGTAAACCCGACCTCCCTCTGTTATCGACAATCGGAAGCACTACGCAAACTAATATTAGTGTTATCGTGTAGAGCATAGAAAATAACTAAAATGTTGGCATGTCAGTATGTCATTAGTCAGCATTGAGATGCTGAAACGACGAAAAGTTTGTTTTAACAATTTCGACTTTAATTTTTGTGCCCAGTTGACTACAGGATATTTCTTATTGTTAAAGTGATCACATAAAAAAGGTGAGTGGATTTAGATTCTTTGATTAAAATCCTACAAAGTGCATATTAGTTTAGTTCAATTTTTTTCATATTTTTTTTTTAATTGCGTTATGAAAAAAGACGCGGTGGGGCAAATCCGACCTCTAAATAGTGGGGTAAACCCGACCGCTTTTTTAATGTTGTTTGTGCTATGAAATTGTTAATTTATCAAATTAAAAAGAATTTTTATTATTTTTTTTAGCACAATGGTTCGTAATTACAAACGAAAGACCCAAAAACGTGATAAAAGTATTATTCAACGCGCAGTAGCTGCGATGCAAATGGGATTGTCTTTACGTGCTGCTGCTCGTGATTTTGACATTCCGAGGTCAACATTGTTAATGCACCGCCGTGCCAATCAAGTAACTACGCAACCTACTGAGGTGGACTTGAACAGCATTACTATCACTCCTCCAGGCCGTAATACTGTAAAGCATTAAAATTCATTGAAATTATACGGTGCGTTCCACTTGAGACAGGACAACCTGGAAATCAGAGAGCATTTTTTTCCTGTCTGTTAGATTTTTTCAGATATATTTCGCCTGACTTTTTGTAATGCGAACAATAGCCAAGATAAGGAAGTAAATCAAGAGAATTATGAAAGTCATCTTGGGATCATCAGCTCGACTTGGGTCAAAGAAAAATGTTTTTCGGCATTGATAATTCGATTGACTTCCTTATCATGGCTATTCTTCGCTTCATAAAAGGGTACCCTCGAACTGGGCTTCAATACCCGAAAAAAGGTAACGGACAGGAAAAGAATGCTCCCTGATTTCCAGATTGTCCTGTTTCAAGTGGGACGCACTGTATTGCTGTTTTCTTTTATTCGGTTTAATTTATAATTTTTTTTATAGGTGTTCACTAAAGAACAGGAAACCGCTTTTGAAGAATATTTGAAACACGCTTCTGATGTTTTTTTCGGTTTGACCGCCACTCAAACAAGATTGTTGGTTTACGAATTTGCTGTAGAAGTAGGAGCCAAGTTTCCTGAATCATGGAAAGAAGAAAAGAAGGCTGGATTCGATTGGTTTCGTGGTTTCATGCAACGTCATCAACGACTTTCGTTACGAAAACCAGAAGCAACTAGTATTGCAAGAGCTAGCGCATTCAACCGACATAACGTTGCGAAATTTTTTGAAAACTATAAAAAAGTAAGTGACATGCATGTTTTTGGTCCGAATAACATCTGGAATGTCGACGAAACAGGCGTCACAACGGCGCATCAGGCTGTTAGAGTAAGTAGTTGCTCGTCGAGGCCACCGACATGTTGGCCAAATTACTTCTGCGGAAAGGGGAAAATTAGTTACAGTTCTTTTGTCTGTGTCAGCTATTGGTATGCGTATGCCACCGTACTTCGTTTTCCCTAGAGCACGATTTCAAGAACATTTTTTGAATGGCGGGCCAGCCGGTAGTGTTGGTGGTGCAAATCAATCGGGATGGATCACAGCCGATTTATTTTTGGATTTTTTGAAGCATTTTCAAGCTTTCGCGCGTTCTTCACCTGATCAGCCAGTATTGTTATTGGATAATCACGAAAGTCATCGATCATTAGCTGCTTTGGAATTCTGTCGAGCAAATGGCATTCACGCTGTCTCATTTCCACCTCATTGCTCACATCGTTTACAACCGCTCGATGTCTCAGTATTTGGCCCTTTCAAAACAGCAATGAACCAACAATCATTAAATTTCATACAAATGCATCCAGGTCGACCCATTCAAATATTTGACATTCCTGCGATGGTCACCCGAGCACTTGAAATCGGTGCAACCGAAGTGAATATAAAGGCTGGATTCCGTGCAACTGGTATTTGGCCAGTAGAACCAAACATTTTTCAAGATATTGACTTCATGCCCAGCTTAACAACAGACCGGCCATTAGAAGAAGTTGAAATGGAAGTTGAAGCTGAGAAACAACAAGAAGACGATGTTCCATTTGTTCCATCACTTGCTACTTCAACACCAACAACATCAGAAACCAGTTTGAATGAGACGTTGGAGTCTATTCGTCCATTTCTGCGCGCTCCACCACGTAGCCAAGGATCAAGACGTGGTCGCAAGCCTGGGCGGACATCCATTTTAACATCAGATGAAACAATATCTGAAATTGCACAGGCTGAGCAGAACAGAAAAAATAAAGGCAAACGGGCAAAAAAAATTGCCGCAAAAAAACCCAAAAAAGCAACAATGGCACCAAAACCATCAACATCACAGCCAACCAGACGTTCAACTCGAACTAAAAAAACGCCAGCAAGCTATTTGAGCCGTGAATCGAGTGACTTAGATTAATTATTTTGCTATTTTCATTTTTTTTTATCATTCATTACCGTTATATAACATAATATTCATTGATATATCATTGTAAAACCATTACATTTAGGTTATATCTGTACTAAATCAAGCAAAAACATAGGCGGTCGGGTTTACCCCGTCATTTTTGAAAATAGCAAAAATGAACTTTTTCGTAAAATGCTTGTATCTCAAAATTTTTCGAAGGTATGAATAAAATGCTATACATAGAAAGTTGCACAGAAGTCTAACCTTTAATTTGGTATATATAACGACTTGATCCGATGTAAAATAAGCATTTTATAGCCAAAACCATTTACTAGGTCGGGTTTGCCCCACCTTACCCTATATATATAATATTGATATATCTAGGGGAAAGTGGGGTAATGACGGCCATGGGGTAATGACGGCCATCACCATTTTTGGTACTTAAAGTTGACGTAGGTCTAAACCGTTTACTGTAACAGAAAGCTTGTTCCGTAAGCTTGTTTTTAAGTAGAAGCTGAAGTATGTGGATTTATTATAACTTGTAGTTCCAGACCAGTGCCGATACGTAACTACTCGAAAGTTTTATAAGGTGTTCAAAATATCGATTATTTCGTCAAAACTTTCAGCTACACAATCAAGGTAAATATGTTAAAATGTTGCTATTGATATTAGCTTTCTAAATCAAGTAAAATTTGTCATGTGTCTTGCATAGTTTATTTGTACTGCATGCTTGCGCAAAATGAGGTCAGTGGGGGAATGACGGCCACTAGAGGTGGGGTAACGACGGCCATGTCACTAAGAAGTATTTTTGGAATCCGCATGATGATATTTGTTCATCATTGAGGCCTTTTATGCCATTTAAAGAGATCCACTGCTAGTCCAGTCGTTCTAGACGGTATAGCTATTCTGCACTATACATTCTCACAAGTCCCAGTCGTTGTATTGTAAGTTTGAGGCATTTTTTTCAATATGTTTCAATTTCGTTTCTCTTCCGCTTTTTGTGAGCTATCAATAAAGTTACAATTACAAAAATGTCAAATTTCCATTTGTTTTTCTTCACGGAGCCTTTATTAAGCATTCACAGCGATTTGTGTTGATATTTGTGCGATTTCTGGTCGGTTTTTTTGAGTGGCCGTCATTACCCCACCATTTTTCTAAATGACAAAACCCAACTTTTTTTATAGATTCTAATTTTTTATAGTTAAAATCATTATTTTTGAAATCTGCCGATACACTTTATTAGCATATGTGTTCTAGTTGTGCTCTTAACTCTGATTTGATCAAAAATATCAATTTTTGGATATGTTTTGATGCTAAATGAAAACTATGCCGTCATTACCCCACTTTCCCCTATATAAATATATCTATAAATATATATATAAATATATGTATAAATATATATATTTTGACATTTTTATTTAGGTCTGCTGAGGTTCTATATCAACAAAATTTAGCTGTTTCCAAAAATTTGTTTAGATATTCCGCTTAGCTTCATTTTTCGCTTAACCCTTTCGGTTCTTCTTTTTTGTTTTAAACTTTTGAAATCATTCTTTTCCATTTTATTACTGTTTAAGCCTTCATAATGAATAATCAAAAGTATTTTTTTTTTAATATTATACAAAAAAGTGGTTTTTGGGCATCGTGTCATATGGCATAGTAAGAAATAAAAAAAATCGTACAGCCTTAGTGAACTATATTTGGGATCTAACTTTTTTACACTTATTAAAGCAATAAATACCTACTAGATTACTCACATAAACCTATAAAATAAATTGATTTTTGTAATAGAATAAATAAAAGTACGAAGTGACCTCTTTTTGTAAAATACGCAGCTCGATAGGACTGCGCACTTTCTGAACCCTTACAATTTACTTGATACACTAATCAAAATATTTTTTTCATTATTTGGTATAAAAACCTTCAGAGAAAAATACAAAAATTTAAAAATATAGTATCCACAAGTTTTTGACCTAAAACAGGCACTGAAAAGAGGCTATGCCATATGGCATAGAATAACCGAAAGGGTGAAGTGCCCCAAATCATGTGCATCGGAGGTGAATGCAGCTAAACGGAATGAAGTGTATTTAGAAGAAAAAGAAAGAAGAAAAGTGGAAACAGTAAAACGCCGCATTCTGAGAGACCATTCCAACCCATTGAGCATGTCGGAATCTCACTCTAATTTGCTCATTTTAGATTGGAATTTTTGCAGATTTTGTTTTGTTAAGGTGCCTGTCTTGGCATGGGATACCATTAGTTTAGGGTATGTTTTACTGGAAGTCGAGAAGACTATTCAAGCCATTTTTAATTGTGGATGAACTCAAGCAAGTTTTTTATTGTTAGCTGAACTGAGGTCATTCAAGTTGTTGAAGAAAGGAGAGCCTAGGGTTTTCCATCTTCGTCTAGATAGAGCCGGGCAGTTGCAGAGAAAATGACTAATAGTTTCCTTTTCCTCTTTAGGATTGCGATGTACAGTCTGCTAAGCGAGACAAGTGCTCTTTTGCGCCTAGGATTAAAAACAGACCAAAACTTTTTGGTTATGGTACAAGTGTTCTCCTCTTGCCATCGCCTGTTGTTCATATCGAGGAAGAAGGAGCAGATTTTTAGTTTACAGGAAGCCAGAGTTTTGCCTGCTGTAACTCTGGTGTTGAAATACTGGAGGGTGGTGCCACGTCTGGAAAGCCGATAAGCGCAATTACCACTGAGGTCTTTGTGGTCCGGTACCCAGGTAAGGGTAATGTTGTACACATGCCCTAAGTAATTTAGTAGGGAGCGGCAAAGAGCAACCACTTTCGATGTGGTTAAGAACTTCTTCAGGGCTTTAATTGGTGCCTGGCTGTCAGTGAAAATGCGTAAAAGTGAAAATGTATAGAAACCATGTCTTTTTCCCACTCCTGTCTATGAAGTATCAGGGTTGAGAATTTAGAGTCGAACAGATATGATGGTAGCGGGTAATACATGTTTTTAGGTAACTCAGGTGAACAGCCTAGGATCCGGCAGTAACCGAAATCAGTACATGTCCATCTTTTGATGGTATTTAGTCTCACTGCAGAAAAGGTTGCAGCTTGTTTACCGAAGAGAAAGTTATTATGTGCGCCGCCGATCTTTGGACTGACTCCAGAAGTTTCGGGTTTACCACCTTATCCAGGGCAGTCCACCATACTACTGCTCCATAGAAAAGAAAGGGCCTAATCACGGAGATGTAAATCCAGTACATGATACGTGGTTGGATACCCCATTTCTTGCCAACTGCTCTTTTGCAAGAGTACAGTGCAACAATGGAGGAGTTGATAACGCTGTTAGTTAACAGGTTGTGAACTATGCCCACTATCGGCTAGCATAGTTTCATGTTAGTCAGTGAGCCAGTAATATTGTTGAAAGATCCCTCAACTTTTCCACGTTCAAAATTTCTTTATAAGTTGAAACGCAAAAAGAATACCAGCCGTTTTCTAATCGCAACGAAAACGGAATTTCGGTTTTCTCGCACATATCATTTCAAACGAATTCGTTTTCGAAAATTGACGAAATCGAAACTAAATTAAGCTCACTCCATCACGTTTTCGCTCCGAATTTGAAACGAAAACGATTCGTAGCACATGCCTGTTCAACTCACTTTTGCCGCTGAAAACCAAACTGAAAATAAAAAAAAAATGTAAGAAGCGTTTTCGAAAAATCTTCGTAAAACCAGTTTTCCCTGTTGTTTCAGTTATGAGTACATATTACGTAAACGAATCATCCAACTAACACAAACTGTCCGTCGCACAGTGGGCGAAATGGTCAATCTAGCTGGACTTAATTAATAACTCTTGAATGCGTAAAGATATCGTGGTGAAATTTTGTACGGATGCTGCTGGTGTTTCACTTGAGAACTGGTATGAATATGGGCATGGTCCGCCCTCTTTCAAGTAGGGTTGCCATATAGTCTAAAAGTTTTTATATAAACTCAAACTACCTCTATACTTTTTGTGAATAGAAATAATCTGGCAGTTAAAGGATATTTATTATTATTTTCTTACATTACACAACATTAATGAAAAGTTAATCAGAATCTGAGTTACTATCACAATTTGACAATTCAGATTGTAAATTTGCATCTGAAAGTAGATTTATCACTTGTTGATCTAATATTATGTTCTTTTTTGCGTAGCGGGAAGAGCTTTTTGATAATGAAGATATTAGTGGATCAGACGAAAACAGGAGTGCGTGCGCCAAGTCCTCCATAGTATTTTATCGCGACGTTTTGCGTGTATGGTGCAGCCGAAAATTTCGAAAGTCTTTGTTTCTTGCTTCCAGTGCTTCCTCTGACATCATACCAATTGGCAGCGAAACATTCTGTATGATATTAGCACCATGTATTAAAATTTTGCGTATGGAAGAAGGCATGTAAAACCAAGGATATTCCTCTACGAAAATTGTTGCTGTTTGGAATGAATATTGGCGTATCCCCATGCCATACATCGCAAAATTACACTAAATCTTCTAATAATTTTTTCACTTACGCCAGTTATGTTATTTGGGAAGCCAAAATCGGTTGTTGAAAAAATCTTCTAGCTGTATTGCCGTTGTTTGTATTCCCGGAACCAGCCATTGGTATATCAACTAACAATGCCATTTTTTCCTTTAGTTCATTTTGTATTTTTGCTTTGTCTTCAGCGATAATCTCCTTATTTAAGCCGCGAATCGGCCACTTTTTAATTGGGAGTCTGTAGGCAATATGTATGATACACTCAAAACACCGGATCCACGCATGAAGAGTTGAGCCATACTCATATAAATTTTCATTCTCCGGTAGACTTTTAATCAAATTTAGATTGTTCATAATTTTTGGTGTCGCTTTACATATGCCGCACACCTGTGATGATGATTCTACAATTACACTAAACACTTTCCCATCAATCATGGTCATGTGGAACTGATGATGAACTTGGAAAGAAGTCAGACTCGTTGGTATAGGGCGTTTTTTTTAGAGGTTTGTTTTTCGAATAGATATAAAACTGGCATTTTGTGGTCAAATCTGGCAACTCTAATGTCATTTATGTTCAGTTTGGTTTGCCATTTCATCATGAACAGGTTGACAAAAGAACAACGCTTGCAAATCGTGCAAATTTATTTCGAAAATAATGGTTCAGTTCGCGAAGTTTACCGCAAGCTCCGTCCATTTTATGGTCGACATAATCGTCCATCAGAGCAATTAATTCGGTTAACCATGGGTCGTTTTCGCACTACGTTTACTCTATGTGATAATACGCATCCGCAGAGACGTCGAACAGTGCGCACCGAAGAAACAATTGCCGCTGTAGAGCAAAATGTTGAAGAGGACCCGAATGAATCGATTCGCCACCGTGCACAGCAATTGGAGCTTTGTCCATCAACTTTATGGAAGATTGAAAATTGGACCTGTAGAATTGGCTTTATTCGAGCCAGCCGCGGCGGCCACATGCCCGAAATCATATTTAAACATTAATGGCATAAAATTATCCTTGCAATAAAGCCAAATTGATGGACACTAAAACGATTTTCTTGTGTTTTATTTCAATTCGAAGTTCTATACTCTAGAAAAAGCACCCTATATGATTTCAGATATTTGAGTTTTTACATTTTCAATCTCGGCACGAACCAATTCTGCTGTTTCCTTCTGAAAAAGTATTTTGATTGGTCTACAGAAGCGAGTTGAAGAAGGTCGCTTATTTTCCACAAAATCGAAGATCCCAATTGCATTTGCAATGACACAATGCAAACTGTAAATAAATGCTCGTCGGACATATCAATTTCAGCAGCGCTGTAACTCTGCCGGTAAGTTGAATGCCCACTACTGCCATCACAACGCCATTTGTATATTGCAGTTATTCTTTCTTTGTCATTCTTATCATCAATGATGTTCTGAAAAGCTTCTGAATGCGATTCAATTATCCTCGCAACAGTATGGTCAACCAAATTTTGTAATGGCGCTTCAGCAGAAAAATTCGTTACATGCATTCCATTCGGATAGCACTTCATCTTTGCTGATCGCAAAACATCATACGTCGGATAAATGTTCGCCTTCCGCCCTTTTGCACCACTTTGCATCAATTTGTACGAGTGCTTTGTAAAACATCCGTCTATGTAAAGAGCGAAAGCTTCCTCTGTCGTATATTGAATTGGAACTTGGATATCTGAATCAACACACTTTATTATTTTTGCACCCACATCTGCATCGGCTTCCATCATCGACACTACCCTAGATATATTTCTTTTTCCAGCCTTGTATAAGCTAGAGCACGTCGCCACCACAAGTTCCTCGCACGGAGTGTTATTTACTAGGGCAGAAACTTTGCGGTGTTGGCTTCTCGTGGTACAATCTGAGAACTCCTTTTGTCGTCGTCCAACATTTATAGAATTTGTTGTTTCAACTAACACAAGGTTCCCATCTAACCAATCGCAGTTTTGTTTTTCAAAATGCATTAAATTCCTTTTACATGCTTTCCACTTCTGCACTAACCGGCTTACGAAGTTTCTCAATTTCCTGCTGATTTCATGGAATTGCTCAACACTATATTTATTTTTGTCAATAATATTAGCAAATACATGCATCTCCAATGCTGGAAATTTCTTTGAAGGGACGTTTTCATTGTACCATATGGAAAATAGTGCTCGTTTGGACACCGACATTACCCCTGAAAAATGCGTTGGACTGTAGAGTAGCAGGAAGTAGCAAACGAGTTTCAACATTTCACAATCACAATGAATCACGTAAACAAAAGCAACTAGAACTGGATTGAATACGGCTGAATTTCAAAAGTTGCACTCCACGGAAGTCTAGTCTTTGTCACTCAAAATACACTATCACAAATGTTAACTTCAACGACGATTTTCTGTTAGAAAAACTAAACACAGGCTACTAACATTTATACTATGATAAATACATACCTTTAACTTTAATCAAAACAACTTTAACGATTCAATAATTGACGAAATACTTTTTTGGACTTAAACAAGTGCAAGCGCGCGAAACTATTTTGGTGCACTTGCTCCAACATATGTTGTGTTTGACAGCTCACAGCTGTGTGAATATAGAGAGCAAAACAAAATGGAAAACATAGATAAACTCGATAGGGCATTAGTAATCAGAAAAATAAAAAAAAATTGGTCAAATCGAAATTTTAAAATTTGAATTAAGTCCAGCTAGATTGACCATTTCGCCCTCTGTGCGTCGGTCAGAAGATAATACCTTAGCCTTTCGAGTGATATACATTGCATTACATAGTGACACTTTGCTTACACGATTCAAATCGTCTATTTATGTTTTGGGCTCCACCCTAATTGTTAACTTTATTTTTTTTTTTCAAAAAAAAGTTAGTATAGTACAAATAAAGTTAGTACAAATAAATAAAAAATAAATTTACATTATATTCATTTCGTTAAAGTGAGTAATCTCTTAATCTATTTTAGCCACAGCATTTCGTGTCGCAAAATCTTACGATCAGAGCAAAGAGTGTTTACTAAAAGCTGTTGATGCTCATAAAAATAATCGCTCTTGGTTTCATGCAGCAAAATGTTATGAGCAGGTAAGTCTTAATCATAAATCTAGTTAGCGTCTATATCCTTGCGCATAGGCAACACATGCATCGTTTTGTCCTCGTTCGCTGTTAACGCTTTCGCTACAGCTTTTTACTGGAGAATGTTAAATTCGAAATTCTTCGACTCAACGCCCTGTGTTGTGATAGTACCAACGTTTCCTAAACATTTTTGAAAACTAGTTTTCCTAAATCTGTTTTTCGGGAAAATTTTCTTCAACGGTAATAAAAAAGGCGTGGTTACAAAGTATTGCGGTACATTCGATTTTATTGGTTTACGATTTTTTCCTTTTACAGTTTGTAACTAAAAGCACGAATTAAAACTATAATACTACTAAAACTAAATTAAAACGAAAAAAAATGCCGGTATTAATTTCGTATTGATCTTGCTGAGATAGATCTTCCGGCGGAAACGCATTATTTTTATCAAATGCATCAAGCAAGTCATTTAAAAGATCGTGTTCTTCTAGCTCCTCAAATCAGATAAGTTTGAGTCATCAAAATTTATAAAAATTTTTTCGATTTCACTGTCCTCAATATTTCCAAACATCATAGAAATTATTTTCCTTTTAATAACCAAGCACCACATCCGAACGCTACGAAGCCAGCCTTCCATTCAAAGAAACATTTTATGACCCTACAAGTAATTTGTAGAGTCATAAATTAATTACTTGAACATACAAGTTTTGACTTACAAGTGAAAATCAAATATTTCGTTAGCCATTTCAACCATAATTAGTTAAAAAACAAGTTTGAATTAGTATTAAAAGTGGAAATGAAAAATGCGACTTTTTGAAAAAAATTTCCATGGAAAGATAGCATGAAAAAAGTGTTTATTTTTTTATTTTAAGGCTAAACATTAGGTCTTTAGTTTAAAATACTCTCAACACTCCAATCAAAAACAATTTTGTTTTCTAGCACAATATGGCGCCCAGGAGCCCACAAAGTTGCATGTTGTCATATGGCAAGAAAATAACTAGGGTTAAGGGTTAAGTCTGGCAGAATAGTAGCATCGATGTCACTAGTATTAGCAGTTTGGACCTTTTTGATTTAAATGGTACTATTGTGTTGACTACATTGCGCAGAACTCTTTAAAAGAATTGAAGTAGTAAACTGTAAAATTACAAACGTGCAACCCAATGCTTTTCCAAGCATACTTTTAGGCATGCACTTTGGAGTACGGCCGAGCGCAGCGCAGGGGTACAGTCTTATTTGAAAGAGCAAAGTAGTAACAAGTGTAAAGAAGGGCAAAGTGTAAATCTGTAAATAAAGTGATTGTTGGTTTCTGACTGCGTTTTGTGCTGAGCAATTGAAGTGTGTTTTATTTTTCAAGCACAATCCAAAAACGAACTAGCTTAAGAACTAAATTTCGTAACATTTGGTGTCAGATGTGGGATTGTGCTACTGAAAATAAACAAACAAAACAAAATTATAAAACGCAGACATGGATAAACTTGAGCAGCTGAAGGTGGACCACCTGAAGAAGGAGCTGGCTGCCTGTTACTTGCCGACTGCTGGCGGAAAGGTGGAGTTGCAACTGCGCTTGCGGGAGGCGTGTGAATCACGAAGCATCGATTGGGCTGCGTACGAGTTCGGAATGCAGGAGTTAAAGGCGTCGGCCAAAGTGGAGGAATCGCCTGCTGCTGCTGCGTCGCTGCAAAGTACGGCTGCAGAGGCTGCGCCACTACAAGCATTGGACATAAGCCAGCTAACGGTTACACTTAAAGGCATGTCAGCGCAAATGGAAACGGTGAATCGAGAAATGGCAGCGAAACTGGAAACTACGAATGAGGAAATTTCCGATAGGCTGAACGTGAAAGTTGAGCATCTCGAGACACGAATGGAGAGCTGGGACAAACGTGTTGACGACCTGGACAGTGGCGTCCCCATGATTTGGGGAAGGGGGGGATATACAAAAAGGCCAGTTTAAAGCCATTATTAGATTTTCATCTGCGTATTATTTTTCATACATGTTGCATAAAATTTTACATGTATACATACCACATATACATATACATATTGAAACGATGAGTCACTCTGTGCTGTGCTATGCATGAATGCTTTTCCAAGCATACTTTTAGGCATGCAATTTGGAGTACGGCAAACTTTCTATAACTCGCTTGCTATAATATGGCGAGGATGGTTCGCGAAAGGTGATGAGCTGTGCTAGAACAATCGAGATAGAAAGTACAACTAGAATGTACAAGAAACATCGACGCGATAAGAAAATGGCAGCAGTGTGCAGCGCAGGGGGTCGAGTCTGTGTTGAGCAAGCAAAGGGGAAACATGCAATAGTAGTAGTGTAAAGTAGAACAAGTGTAAATGTTTAAATAAAGCGATTGTTGGTTTCTGACTGCGTTTTGCGCTGAGTAATTGAAGTGGTTTTATTTTCAAATACAATCCAAACGAACCTTGGAAAACTAATTTTCGTGACAATATACTAACATAAAATTCTTAATACGAAAAATTCAAGTGACACTTTTTTTTAAGTCATAAAATCCCAACAAAAAAAATTCAAGTTTGTTTTAAGTTATGACATTTTGGAAACATCTAATAGAATTACTAAAAACTCAAAATACCTATTTTGAAAAGCATATCACACCAGCTATGTAAATGTTCTGGAATTGAATTATGATAGAGGTGACCATTTTTCCATGTTTTCCATGTTTACACACAATTCACCAAAAAAATTTAACTGAATTTTTTTTAATTTCAACAGCTGATGCAGGGTTGTCATGAAGCCTGCGTTTAACTACTACTTTGGTAAATAGTCAATACTTTTGGGAATACCGAAAATACATTTATTCTGCGGGAACAATTGCTGATTTTTAGATTCATTTATAACCCTTCTGTGGGCATCCGGTTTTGGCCAGACCATATCGAACTTTGGATCACTTTAGTAATGTTGTAGTTAAGGGGGGAGACTCGTCTAGGACATCTAAAATGAGGACAAATTCAAATTGCTGTGTATATGTATATATTATAAAAATCGATGAAGTAACCTTACAAGTACAATCTGGAGGATAAAAACTGACAAAAAATGTTTTTCACTTTCAAATAATTATATTATATCGTCCAAAAGCAAGGTTGTTTGGAGCGCAGAGCTACCGGAAGACCTTAAATGCGGGCGTGATAGCAGTCGTGATTTTGATCTGAAACACATAAATTCAAAAAAATTTTAATCTACATGAAAATACCTTCTATTTGAACTAAAATATAAAAAAAATTTTGAAAATACGAAAAGTTGTGGGTCTCCAAAATAAAAGTTCGACTTTTAAAGCGAAAATTTATAATTTGCACGCAACAAAAAATTATTTATTATTAATTTTTATGTAATTTTTTTAGTTTAAATAGAAGCCTAATTCATAAGCTTTCGAAAAAGTCCTGGTTTGTAGAAATCCGTCAAGAAATATTGTTTTTATTACGCCCGCAGTTTTAAAAAATACTGTTTTGAGAAAATCACCTTCAAAGTTTTTTTTAAAAAGAGCAAGCATTTTCAAAGCTTACCGATTGTGCAGGCTAATCAGCTATCCCTGGTCCATACAGAAGTCCTTCAGCCTCCTCGAAATACTCATTTTGAGCAATTTGTTCTGCTCTACGAGACATTCGTGCCTCTTTGGAGCTGTCGAAGCTGCGGTAAGTTGCAGCGTCGGGAATTAATTTGCGCTTATCTGCTTAGTATACGCGTGGCAAGTCAGAGGCTGTTACTTCGAAAATATTTCGAATTTCGACTTGAAATTTTGTAGGATTATTTTTAGATATGTATTCGAATGCTTAAAACTATTTTAAAAAGAATGAAGTTTTTTGACCCTCTAAACGAGTCTCCCCCCTTAAGCTATCGAGCTTATATTTCATGATATCTTCAACTGATCCTTTCTAAGCACAAAAACAAACTGGCCAGGGCAGACCATGTACCGTGGTTAGTTTTTTTTTTTTTTTTTTTTTTAAACAGGAACAAACGCGCAGGGGATGACCCCTATTAATGCGAAGCATTGCGTTGGTTCAGGAAGGATATAAAGGTTAGGAGATAGGGTTATGAGTGAAGTGTTTATGGACTCTTGCCTTGAACCCATCGAGATCATAAGTGCTGGGGAAAATATCCGCAGGGAGACCATTCCACAGCCGTGCTGTACGGGCCAGAAACGAACTTTCCCTGTAGTGCGTAGTGCGTTGGAACATCGTTTCGACGTGGAATGCATGGGCGCCAGTGTTCAAACGGGTTGTCCGGGGGAATACCCGAAGTGATGGCATCAAGCTGCTCATCTCCACTGAGCAGTTACCAAAAAAGTATCGGTAAAATAACACCACACAAGCCACGTTTCGACGATGTTCCAAGGAGTCAATAGAGCTGGATGCCCCACTGTCCCCTATAAGTTTAATCGCACGGTTTTGCACCCGATCGAGGAGCTCCAAATGGGTTTTTGAAGCCCCCGCCCAGAGGTGCGAGTTAAACTCCATTTTAGGTCGGATATAGGTGGTGTAAATAATGCGGAGATCAGACGGAGTGAAATATTTTTTGCACCGCTTTAGGAAGCCGAGGCACTTGGCTGCTTCTTTCGACACGCCAAAAATATGATCGTTCCAACGAAGATCGTTCTTAATGGACATGCCTAGAACATCAAGAGCTGCTGATTCCGCAATACCCACACCACCCATAACCAGGGATGTGTTGGGATGTGGGGAGACTCGTTTGTGGGATAACAGGCAACATTGGGTCTTGCGGGGATTAAAATCGACCCTGTTCGCTTGACCCCACTTGGAGATTGTTTGTAGGTCGCTATTAAGTGTGTCATTCATACGGCGCCGTTCTCTCTCAATCTCCACAGAGCTGGGACGCTTTGTGAAAGAGTATGAATGACAAATGGTGCTGTCATCCGCAAACGAGTAGATGGGATTCTTCGTCGACGACAACAGGTCGTTGATGAAGATTAGGAAGAGGGTTGGAGAAAGGACCGAACCCTGCGGCACTCCCGCGCTAAGGGAATGTTTTTCCGAGGCTATGCCGTCTACTACAACACGAATAGAGCGATCATAGAGGAAGCTCGTAATCCAACGAGAGAAGATACTACCGACACCATAGGCAATCAATTTTGACACGAGTGCTTTATGCCACACCCGGTCAAAGGCCTTGGAAATATCCAATGCAACAACCTTGCTTTCACCGAGGTTTAGAATGCTATGGTTCCATTTCTCGGTGAGGACCGCCATAAGGTCTCCCGTTGATCGTTGTCTTCGGAAGCCGTATTGGCGGTCACTTAGCAGTCTATTGTGCTCCAGATACTTCACAAGGTTGAAGTTTACAATGCTTTCCATTACTTTGGAAAGCACCGAACAGATTGCTATAGGTCGGTAGTTCGCAGGGTCAGTAGTCTTGCCTTTTTTAGGAACTGGTTGAACATTTGCTACCTTCCAACATGTCGGAAATACTCCTGTGGTGTATGACATGTTGAAAAGTTTGCGTAATGGACAAGACAGCGAAGTAGCGCACTTTTGCAAAACAAGGGCTGGAATGCCGTCCGGCCCTGAAGCCTTATTTACATCGAGATTTGCAAGCACTCTTTTAACTACCCGTGTCCGAAAATGAATTTCTGGCATAGAGCAAGATACGTTCTCGACTACGGGTAGTGGTTGATCGCTGGGGGGCAGGGAGGAATTCTCTGCGAAAATTTTAGCCAACAAATTAGCTTTATCAACCGAGTGAGTGATGATTTGATCATTGTTAAGAAGAGTTGGAATTGAAGATGATGTTTAGTTCTTCACCTTCTTAACGAATGACCAGAAGTTCTTACTACCACGCTGGCATTGAAGAACTTTTTTCCTTTGGCGCTGTTCGTGCAGAAACTTTTGGCGCCTTAGGATGGCATTGCATCGATTTCTAGCCTGTTTACGCAGCTGTTCAGTGGTGGCATTTTTATTTGCCTGCCATGCTCTGAAAGCTTCCTCTTTAGACCTGACAGCAATTCTGCATGTCTCATTAAACCAGATATTGTCCTTAGGTTTAATGCAAATTTGCTTATTGGGGATGAAGGACCGCATTCCCAATAGTATTATTTCTTCGACCATTTTGGCTGCGTCATTTATGTTTCTATCAAGAAAACACAATTTCCAATTGAAGCGGGCGAAAAATTCATTAAGTCCACTCCAGTTAGCTTTATCATACATCCACACTAGGCGCTTCGGGGCTAAGAGCGAAGCATTGCGGATAGAAGAGTATGAGAAAGACGCCAAAATGGTACAATGGTCCGAGTTTCCAAGAGGTGCGTGCATTTCAACATCGTATTTTTCATGATGTGAAGTGAGAAAAAGGTCTAGAGTATTGAGAGCTTGCCCCGCAACGCAGGGGATATGCGTTGGTTCATGCACTAATTGAGTCAAGTTATTAGACTCGGCAAAGAGCTCGACAAATAAGCCTTCAGGAGTTGTGTGGCTGGAATGGCGTAGCCAATTGGAATTATGAATATTGAAATCACCAGCAACTACAATTTCACTATTCGGATACGATTCCAGAATCTGAGAAATAGAATCAGAGAGAAGATCAAACTTGTTATATGTAAAATCTCTCCCTGAATTCGGGCTTCTATATAGGAAGCAGAAGTGCAGAATGTGCGACTGGATATTGAATTTAACCCACATGGAGCTAAATTCGGCAGCCGTCGTGTATAGTTGTTGCTGGCACTGGTACGCAACATTACTGCACACATAAATGGCAAGACCCCTGTGAGGAGAGAATAATGGCAGTAGGTGGTAACCAGGGATGTGAAAATCCAGTGGATCTGCATCCCCACACACCTGGGTTTCACCTAGTGCCATTATATGGGGTTTATGGAGGTTAACAAATGCATATACAGCAAAAAAGTTCGCCCTGAGCCCGCGCACGTTGCAAAAGGCTATGCGGAATTTGTCCACCACCATGGTCTATATGGGCTAAAGATCAAGGAAAGTAGCTGGGAATGAGATCTGCCGCACTAAGAAATTGATTATGCTCTGTGGTAAGTGTTATGCCTTTACCACAGAACAGTCAATTTCTCAGTGCCGAACAAGACCGCATGTAGCGCCACTGAATACGGACGGAGGAGGGAGACACGGAAAATGAACCAAAGACAACGCGAGCAGAGGTCAACGCAGCGGACAGCGAGAACGATTTAACGGCAGTTTATGTTTGTTGTTTGTTGTTTGGTTTTGCATTTGAATTTGCATTTGGGTCGGGTTATTAGTGATTATTTAATATTATTATTATTTAATTGTTGGGCACACGCGGCGTAGCAGCAACGCAACGAGACATATTTACGGACGAACATTAAAACACGCGAGGGACGGACAGAAACAAAAGAACCGCGGAGCACAAGACGGCACGTCTGCCCACGCGTAACACAACACTCAAGAGTTAACCCTCTAGTTCCCAAGAATGCCTGTAGACATCCTAAGCTTAAACAAATTCTGTAAATTACACCTTATGATTTTTCTAGCTGATTTTACACGTATGGAAAGGGGAATCTCCATTTTATAAAATAAATGTAGTCAGATAACGCTGCCACATGCACAACGGCAGCAATTGTAATACAAAGACGAAGCTTCGTGAGAAAGTAAGCAAATAATTATTTTTGAAATTGTGTGAGAAACAAAAATTAAAAAAAAATTGAGAGCCTCAATAAAACATAAAAAATTATTGGTGAGTAGATGTATTTGTGAAGGAAGTATTTGTGGTCTTGTCGTGTCGGGTTTTTTATCAATTCGATGTGTGTATTCTGTTGCAGGAATGAAAGGAAGGGAATGGTATTTTGAGGATCAGGGGGGCATTGTTTTTGAAATTCGACGCTGGAGTTAAATTAGAGAGGACAACTTCTCTGAACAAATTTTAATATAATTTTTTTATTTTCTTGCTTTACTGTCGAATTTTTTGAATTTCAAAATTACTGTACAGCTGTACTACTGTGAACTGAAGAACCGCATGCAAAGAGCCAACGAGGCGCTGCAGACATATGCGT
This sequence comes from Melieria omissa, assembly GCA_963971225.1. Taxonomy (NCBI): domain Eukaryota; kingdom Metazoa; phylum Arthropoda; class Insecta; order Diptera; family Ulidiidae; genus Melieria; species Melieria omissa. Next base: position 46,694,193 of record OZ020269.1, on the reverse strand, counting down.
CAGACATTGAGCGGCTCGTACAGTTGTGCTACCCAAAGTTCGGCGCTGATGATCTCGAGAGGATGAAGACTGAGGCGTTTATTGAAGGTCTTCATGACCTATTGATGATGAGCAAGCCGACATTTAAGGAAACGGTGACCAGCGCGATGACATATGAGGCGGCATGGATTGGGGGCACTCGGTGGGCACCTGCAAGGATACGCTCAATCCAGCCGAAAACGACATTCCGATCCAATCCATAAGCTCTGAGACACCGGTCAGGCCACGGGTGGTCTCCTCTAAAGTTATTTGCTGGACATGTGGCAAGCAGGGTCACACAGCACGGGACTGCCGCCAACGAAAAAGACGGTCCTGTTCTCGATCGCAATCGCCTGAAGCGAGGAATACAATCGAGGCTCAGCTAACAAGTGCAGGGCTGAGGACGAAGAGTCGTTAAACTAAAAAGGGTCAGCCCAAAGGGGCGTGAGCTGATCCCCACAACCTGCTGTTACAAAAACGATTGCTATCGGCCCCAAAAGCCTGGAACATGAGTTCATCGTCGCGGATATAATGGACGACGTAATTATCGGCGTTGATTTCATGATTAGGCACGGTTTTACGCTGGACCTGAAGGAAAATGTGCTGAGGTAAGCCAACGTTGAATTCCCGCTGCACACTGGCTATGAGGGAAGCTAGAAGGTTGTCTCGTATCAACACAGGATGATACCAGCGAATTCTGAGGTGATTGTGTGGGCAAAGGTGGACGAGGACGATGGGACAATTCGGCTGTGGGTTGTAGAAGCATCAGCACAAGGAAACGACAACATAATTATCGGACGTACATTAGTGGAACCCAAAAACGGCAAAATACCAGTCAAGATACTCAACCCGCTTAATACACCCAGATGTGTCGGAAAATATACGGTCATTGGTGAAATTAAAGAAGGAAAGTGTGCTTTTTTTGCACTTCTACTCAGAGGCCCTGTTGGGCCCATTGTGATTCTCTTCTTTTTTAAAAACACCGGTTTTTTTTTCAGTAGGGAAAAGCATTCAGACCCAAACGAGTTCGAGAGTTTCACACGCTAAAGCCCCTGTAATCTCAGTCCGTGTACCTTCATCGTGGCACCACTGCAAGGTATTACTTCACCTTTCTCTCGAACACTCCAAGGGCTGCTATGTCGTTTCGTGTCATTGTCCATGCTTCAGCGCCATAGAGGAGCACGGGCAAGATGAGCGTCTTATAGAATGCAAGTTTTGTCGGTCGAGAGTGGTCTCTACTTCTCAACTGCCTACCGAGACCGTAGTAGCACCTGTTGGCAAGAGTAATCCTTCCCTTTATCTCCAGACTGACATCATTGCTGCTTTTGATGGCGGTGCCAAGGTAGACAAATTCCTTGACATCTTCAAAGGTATACCTGTCGGCCTCGACGTGAGACCCTAGCCGCTGCGAGTCCCTGCGGGTAGACAGCATATACTTCGTCTTGCCCTCATTTACCACCAGACCCATTTTGGCAGATTCTCTTTTGATAGCCACAAAGGCAGCGATGACATCTCGCTTGTTACGTCCGATGACATCAATGTCATCAGCGTAGGCAAGGAGCTAGATACTTCTGTTGACAATTCTGCCATTACGATGTACACCGGCCTTGCGCAGAACACTCTCCATGGTGAAGTTGAAGAGGTCGCAGGACAAAGGATCACCCTGTCTGAAACCTCGAACGGTATCAAAGGGGTCGGAGAGGTCACTTCCAACCTTGACGGAGCTGCGCGTATTGCTCAACGTCGCTCTGCAAAGTCTAACGAGCTTTGCAGGGATACCAAGTTCAGACAATGCGGCATATAGGCGATCCCTTATCGGGCTATCGAATGCTGCCTTGTAATTGATGAAGAGATAGTGTGTATCGATTTGGTTCTCATGGGTCTTCTCCAGGATTTGGCGTTGAGTGAATATCTGGTCGATGGTGGACTTACCAGGTCTAAAGCCGCACTGATAAGGTCCAATCAGCGCCTTGGCGAGTGGCTTTAGTCTTTCACATAATACGCTCGTCAGGACCTTGTATGCAATGGGAAGTAGGCTGATACCCCTTTAGTTGGCGCATATTGTTGGGTCGCCTTTCTTCAGCACAGGACAAAGGGCACTGAGGTTCCAATCGTTGGGCATTCGTTCGTCCAGCCATATTTTGCAAATGAGCTGATGCATGCACCCAATCAGCTCACCGCCGCCGGCCTTGAACAATTCAGCTGGTAGCCCATCCGGCCCTGCAGCTTTATTGTTCTTGAGTCGCTGGATAGCGACCCGGACCTCGTCATGGCTGGGCGGTGGCACATCCACACCGTCGTCGTCGATTGGTGCCATCTGGACATCTTCACCACTGGCGGTATTGTTCCCTTCGTCGCCTGCGAGCCAGTGCTCCTTCCACAAACTCAGCACACCCTGCGCATCCGTAACCAGATCCCCGTTAAGCCCCGGGCTTAAATCCTTCCGTGAGACGTTTAACTTTTTGGAAGAATTTTCGGACGCCATTCTTGCTCCTGCACTCCTCGATTTCCTCATCCTCGCGCCGTTCTTGCTCCCGTTTCTTGCGTCTTAAAAGGCACCTCTTTCTTCCTCTCCTCCCGGTATTTTTCTGTCATGGCTCGCGTGGCGGCCGACTGCAGGGTCTTCTTGTAGGCAGCATTCTTCTGCAGTGGCTGCGCGACACTCTTCATCATACCATTGGTTTTTTGGTGGTGGGCGTCGAAAACCAAGGACATTTTCTGCGGCGGCGCGCATAGATTGGGATAAGTGAGCCCATAATCCGCCGATGTCATCAGGTGGAGAGTTGAGCGGAGTAGGCTTCGGCTACCCCTTGTGATCGCAACTTACTGATGTCCAGCTTTCTTCGCAAACTAGGTTGTGCGGTCTTCGCTGCGCAAAGACACATGCGTACCTTGGCTACAACAAGGTAGTGGTCCGAGTCGATGTGGGGTCCTCGGAACGTGCGCACATCTAGAATGCTAGAAGCATGCCTTCCAGTAATCACAATGTGATCAATCTGGTTGCGGGTGGATTGATCAGGGGATAACCAGGTGGCCTTGTGGATATCAAGGTGCTGGAATCTGGTGCTACTAACTACCATGTTTCGTGTCGCGGCGAAATCGATCAGCCTCAGACCGTTGTTTGTAGTGGTCGCATGGAGGCTGAACTGCCCGACTGTTGGACCAAAGATGCCTTCTCTCAGGGGCTTACCTGCTTTTGGTAAAAGCACTAAGCGCTGTCGTTTCCAGCCGCGTGGGAAGACGCCGTGCTGCAAGCAGTATGAAAAAGTGTCAGAGAAGACGGTCGGTTAAGAAACTTTTAAGAGGCTTTTTATGAGGCTTAAGTCTTCTTGCCACTGCAAGGATCTCATCTGGTGAAAACCGCTCGGCACAGTTGCGAACGCAGTCACGGGGCGACTGGCACCGTGGCGGCGAGTGCCACACTCTTTTTAGGGCTCGAACATGGGGTGAAAATCAGGTCGGTAAGTAGCAGTTCCAATGTGCCTCGGTCCAGCTTGTGTTCTATCCAACCTTGCTTCTTTTGTTGTCTAGTGGCACGCGGCTTAACATTACGCTAGAAAATAATGGCGTTGTGTCGCTATGAGTAAACGTGTCTGCAACCTGCCATTTAGAGTTATGTGCGAGGCAGGGGGTGGAGAACGTCAGGTCGATGACAGACGATGCGCCACCCTTTTCGAAGGTCGGCGTGTTGCCGGACTTTAGCATTGTTACGTTCAAAGTAGCGAGTGCGGCCATGGCCGCAAAGCCACGCTTGTTTGTTCGCACGCTACCCCATGTCGTGGACCACGCATTGAAATCACCTGCGATTACCACCGGTGGCTTGTTTCTTGCGTTGTTTACAAGTTCGTCCAGCATCTGCTCAAAACCGTCGTGTGCTAAGCTAGGAGGGAAGAAGCAGCTGAAAAAGTGTAATCCCCGGATAACCGCCAGTGCGTAGTAGCTTCGAGGCTGCGTCAGCGATTCAACTGAATGAGCACCGCACACCCAGATAGCAGCTTTTTTGGTTGCATCAACTGCTCAGTCGGGGGATTCAGCAGGCACTCGATATGGCTCCTTGAGAAGAGCGACATCGATGCCCAGCTCGTCTGCCGTGTGCTGCAGCAGGTTTTGTGCAACTTCTCAGTGATTGGTTCAGGTTCGGGAGGTTCAGTTGAAAAATCTTCATGATCGCATTTGGGGGTTTTGCTCCGCTGAGCAGCTGAAGCTGCCAATTCGGTGATCGTGGCGCGCGAGTTAACAAACGATATGCAGATTATTGTGTTTTTCTTCAACACATGCGTGCTGCGTTTATTGAGTCTGATCTTAAACTGAATACATGATTCTCTTAATGTTACTTACGATACCTAATACATTTTCTTTTCGTTATTAGTTTTGTCTGCTAGCAGGTAGCACATGGTGTTTGTTAAATTAGTGTGCTGACAGATAAGGATATTTTGGGTTAGTTTGTGTGTTGTTAGTTTGGGTTTTGTTTGTTTGTTCTATTTGTTTGAGAATATTGTTTGTTGCTGGCTGATATTTTGTTTTGGATTTTAAATTTTGGTGCGTCGATGCGATAAGGAATACATTCCTTAACTCTCCTCTGTGTTAAAATGAAATGTCCCCATTTCGAAACATCTACGCTTGAAATCGCTGCAGTTCGGTTGTGTATCCTTTTTCAAAATCCTGCAGTTTTTGATGGTTTCTAACAACTTTCGATATATGTATATACATTAACACTTGAATATATAATTACGATTAATATATATGAAAACGTATATATAAATTAATGTAATTATATATGAATATATAATTACAAATAATGTTACGATAGCTAGAATAAGATGTTCCTAAATTGAAATAAGAAATTTTTACATCTCTTGTATGTTGGTAACTTATAATTAGATTCAAAGCTTAAAAGGTATTTGTTCGTTTTAATGAGCATGAAATGTAATATTTTTTCTTTGCTCATGATTTGCATATATCTTATTAGCTATTGTAGTACTGTAACTATAATTGTACTGTTATTGAAAGATGTGGACCATTTATTTTTGTCCAGGCTATATGGTATGTTCATTGTTCATTTATTATTAGATTTTTTAGATATTATTTCCTTGAATAATGTTATATTGAACTTTTTGTTTGGGTACTGTTCCCTGTATCTAATGGTCCTTTTATGCAAATATTTGTTCTTATATAATTTTGACAATTTGATAATTTATAAAAAAGTTTCTGTGTTTAAATAATAGGTAATAGTATTTTAATAGCTAGTGGGGTTAAATTATACATTTGTCATCTACTTGTTATTTTTCGAAATTTGTAGATTGTAATAACTGAATTGCTAAAGATACATACATGGAATATTCAAATAAGTATATTTATTGCTGGAATTCGATATGACTGATTACTGAATACTTGAATTACTTCGTCTATACTTTTAAGATTAAGTGCTCCAGAGAACAAATTTGTTTGTTTCGCAAAGTTAATTGTGTTTGTAATTGCCTCTACTTTTGTAATTTTTAATTCTTCTTTTTTAGTTATTGAATTTATATCCCTATGTATTTTTTCTTATTTTTGATACATTCGTTAATTCCTGTCCTCTTTATTAGGTAAATATAAACTAAACCGTTGTATATGTATAAGGGAGAGGGCTGGGTTGTGAACCAGGCTGGGGTGTGAACCATTGCCGTTTTTTCTTTCCCTAATTGACATATCGCCAATCTTTCAACTGTCAATTTTGTCTTATGATATGACTCTGCTTTTGTGGTTACACCGAAGTACAAACACGTATTGCTTGTGGCAGCAATCGAGTTTGAAAGACATCGTGTTTGAAAATCGACTGCGAAAACTTGTTGGTTTTTTTTTAAAGTGCTATCTTAGTGACTGAGCTTATTGCAAAAAGGTCAGTGTAATACATGTTTATTTAGTGTTTTGATTCTATTTTACGATGCAATATTTGTTTATGTCGAATTATGATTGGAAGTGTCGTTTATTTTAAAGTTTCCAAAATGGCATCGTGGTTGGGCTGTGAACCACTGAGGTGGCTGGGTTATGAACCACCTGTTTTTCGTACTACATTTGTTCTAACACTGTCAAATATGGACGGATATATAAAAATAAAGTCATTTTATATAATTTCACTCGATTTCGTTGTGTTCACTTGAAGTGAGCCAATACGAGAACACGTTCGTATTTCACATGCAAACATTCCGACACAAATTAGGATGAAAATTTAAAAAATTGAGCAGTTTCATTCATTGCGATTTTTTGGCCTAAGAGGCGTCATTATAACTTTTTTTCACCTCTTGAGGCTTCCTGATTAAATAAATTCTCAATGTACTTAAAAATTATGGGTGTTTTCTTCGTATTTTCTGATTTTAATAGGGATTTTCCAGATGGTTCACAACCCAGCCACTTTTTTGAAAAAGCGAAAAATCACGTTCTTAGAAAATTGGACGTAGAGAGTTAAATTTCAATCAAAACGGTAATCTGTCTTCATAACAAAGTTGCGTTATATATTCACCTTTCCAACGGTATCTTCGATTTTTCGATATCTTTATTCTGAGAAAAGTTAGAGCCGAAAAACAAAACCGGGTTCACACCCCAGCCCTCTCCCTTACACATCGTCTGTGTAGTAGGTAAACATTTGGTTGGGTAACCCTTTCGGAAAGTCCAAGTGCAAATATCGACGAGATTATGAAATCTGTTCCTGTGAGTTGCATGTTTTGTTTTGTTTTCGTATGTTGTTCTTATGCATTATCCTCCCTCTCACTGTTAAAATCGTGTCCCCGCGATCTTCTTTCACTTTTTGTTTATTACACTTTGTTGCTGTACTGTATATTAAATCTCCTAATTGCGGTGTATTTTTTAGAGGTTGCATATTTGGTTGTTTCTCGTACCTGTGTTGTAGACCTATTTCACAACATAGTGCCTCTTGTTTACACATTTCCTTAATGTTAGGCCAAAAATGAGTTAATAATATTTCTTGTGTATTATTTTTGTAGTTTTTATGTGCACGTTTATGTACCTGCGTAACTATTTCTTTTTGTTCCTTAATAGAAGTAACGTCCGTCATTTGATTTTCAGCGAGTACAAATGTATAATTTGGAAAAGTAGTAATAATTTCATATTTTAAATGAAAAACTAGTTCCTTAGCTATTTTCAGCGCGTTAGTAACGTTTGGTCTAATAACGTCTTTTAGTTTAATAAACAATTCAGGTTTGTCTTTAAAAAATATTTTATGTCTAAATCGACCGGGAAATATTGTTTGGGTAACTACTTCGTTTCTTTCGTTATCCTGTAGTAATATAATTTGATTTTTAAATGACGCTTAACGCTTTTCATAATATTATTTGGTGAACTTTTTTGTGGAATAGGATGTTTGTCAGTAGTATGAGCGTTAATTTCCTTGAAATCCTCAACCATCTGTCTTTTGGGTCTACCTTGGTCATCAGTGCCCTTTTTTGGTAAAGTACATATAGGTGAAATACATGGGCTTTTACTTGGTTGGTTCTTTCTGTCATTAAACGGATTCTCAATATCTTTCTTAACACATTCTTCCGATTCAGGCAATGTTTCACTATAATTATTTCTTATCATAAATGTATCTACCTGGTCTCTAATGTTTTCATTATTAGTAGTATAATTAATCTTTGATTCAACTCTTGGAACCCTCTTCTTCTGGTATCTCAAGCTATAGTCGAACAAATTTATTTCTGCCTTTTTTGGCGTAATCCTTGTTCACCAAGAATCATGTCATATTCGCTAACTTCATTAATTTCAAAAAATGTTATATTATGACCATACATTGTAATTATTTTTTTAGAATATATGACTGAGTAGCCATGTAAAGTTTTAGTTTTAAACGGTTTAATTTTAATGGATTTTCCAATTTCACATGTTATATTGATATAGTTATTAGTAGATCCTGTGTCTACTAAAAGGGTAACGGGTGTGCCCGTTAAGCCGCACTTTGTTTAAATGCAGGGCAGCCCATTTACTCGCTTTAAAAAGGTACTGCCTGATTCATATTGTTCTTCATAAATTAACAAATCTTCAGATTCTAATTCTTCGTGTTTAGTCTGATTAATTTGCATTCTATTTTGTGGTATAGCCACATTCTGATTACTAGGTATATTTGCATTGTTATAATTACCATTAACGGCATTGTTGTTCCTCGTTGTCCGTAAGAACTGCCTGGAATTACCCACGTCCATGGGGATTGGTGCAGGTTGCCGTTGTTGTGGTTGGTTGTTAAAACTTCATGGTTGAAATGTTGATTGCTGGAGTTCGCTTCTCTGCATCCTTATATCTGGTCTATACTGTTGCTGATGTCTGTCCTCTCGGTGTGGATGTGCATTACGATTATCGTTGAATCGTTGTCCATATCCTGGATTGTTGTTGAATCTCACTGGATTTCTCTCACTTGATTCTATCTCAAACCGATGATTCAAGTTGTCGTGGTAAATCGTGCAGGCTATCGCATATGCGGATTCTAAATTTGTCGGATTGTAACTGTACAATGTTCCGCTAGTGAATTTAGAATTTAGCCCGTGGATAAACGTTCTCACTGCTTCCTGCTTTGCATAGTCCTTCATTGCTTCGTTATTCTGGTCTGCTGACATCTCAATTTTCGACAGTGCCAAATTTAGTGCTTTGGACACCTCGTTGTGAAACTCTGCAAGCGTTTTCCTGCCTTGCACGATCTTCTTCATCTCATCCAGCAAAACGTATAAGGGCCGTTGATCCGCAAAAGTGTAATCCAACCGACTGATGATCGCATAGAAATTCATTTTCGTGTTGTGGTTTGTGAGAATATCAGCGGCTGGTCCTATGATCTTCGTCCTTACGATTCCCAGGGCGCTATAGTACTTTGGATGTTGACTATAGTCTTTTATTGCCTCCATGAAGGTCCATGCTTGTGACCTCCATGATCTATATTGACTTTTATTGCCGTCAAAGATTGGCAAGTATTTATATAAATCGAGATCAATGTCTTTCGGATCACTAATATTTAATTGAACGTCCTGGTGTTCACTTATTGTTGGTGCCTGTGGAGAATTGTGTCGTTCCACTGATTCCAATCGTTGCGTAAAATTCTCCTGCTGCTCTTGCATGGCCGCGATCATTGACGTAATTTGTGCGGTAAGTTGGGCCATTCTCTGCTCCATTTTTGTTTTTTTTGGCTGGATTATTCTTCAGTAATTGATGATAACGCCGAAGTCCGTCTGCTGAGTGATGGATCAAAGTTCCTGCTCAGATTATCAAAATCTTGCTGGTGAGTTTACTGTCCAATATTTCAGGATCTCTTAGTTTTCCAGAAGCATTATCCGCTGTTTCAGGACTTATATTTTGGTGTTTTGTTTATTATTTAAGCACTTTTCTCAAACACTAGTGCTGGAAGTCCTAGGTTAGGGTTAGGGAAGTCCTACTTCCCGTGGAATTTTTTAAATTTTATTCTATCCCTTTTTCATCACAGTAGGATAAAAATGGCTTAAAGACCGGCTTGAGCCCCCAGTTAACAAACGATACGCAGATTCTTGTGTTTTTCTTCAACACATGCGTGCTGCGTTTATTGAGTCTGATCTTAAACTGAATACATGATTCTCTTAATGTTACTTACGATACCTAATACATTTTCTTTTCGTTATTAGTTTTGTCTGCTAGCAGGTAGCACATGGTGTTTGTTAAATTAGTGTGCTGACAGATAAGGATATTTTGGGTTAGTTTGTGTGTTGTTAGTTTGGGTTTTGTTTGTTTGTTCTATTTGTTTGAGAATATTGTTTGTTGCTGGCTGATATTTTGTTTTGGATTTTAAATTTTGGTGCGTCGATGCGATAAGGAATACATTCCTTAACTCTCCTCTGTGTTAAAATGAAATGTCCCCATTTCGAAACATCTACGCTTGAAATCGCTGCAGTTCGGTTGTGTATCCTTTTTCAAAATCCTGCAGTTTTTGATGGTTTCTAACAACTTTCGATATATGTATATACATTAACACTTGAATATATAATTACGATTAATATATATGAAAACGTATATATAAATTAATGTAATTATATATGAATATATAATTACAAATAATGTTACGATAGCTAGAATAAGATGTTCCTAAATTGAAATAAGAAATTTTTACATCTCTTGTATGTTGGTAACTTATAATTAGATTCAAAGCTTAAAAGGTATTTGTTCGTTTTAATGAGCATGAAATGTAATATTTTTTCTTTGCTCATGATTTGCATATATCTTATTAGCTATTGTAGTACTGTAACTATAATTGTACTGTTATTGAAAGATGTGGACCATTTATTTTTGTCCAGGCTATATGGTATGTTCATTGTTCATTTATTATTAGATTTTTTAGATATTATTTCCTTGAATAATGTTATATTGAACTTTTTGTTTGGGTACTGTTCCCTGTATCTAATGGTCCTTTTATGCAAATATTTGTTCTTATATAATTTTGACAATTTGATAATTTATAAAAAAGTTTCTGTGTTTAAATAATAGGTAATAGTATTTTAATAGCTAGTGGGGTTAAATTATACATTTGTCATCTACTTGTTATTTTTCGAAATTTGTAGATTGTAATAACTGAATTGCTAAAGATACATACATGGAATATTCAAATAAGTATATTTATTGCTGGAATTCGATATGACTGATTACTGAATACTTGAATTACTTCGTCTATACTTTTAAGATTAAGTGCTCCAGAGAACAAATTTGTTTGTTTCGCAAAGTTAATTGTGTTTGTAATTGCCTCTACTTTTGTAATTTTTAATTCTTCTTTTTTAGTTATTGAATTTATATCCCTATGTATTTTTTCTTATTTTTGATACATTCGTTAATTCCTGTCCTCTTTATTAGGTAAATATAAACTAAACCGTTGTATATGTATAAGGGAGAGGGCTGGGTTGTGAACCAGGCTGGGGTGTGAACCATTGCCGTTTTTTCTTTCCCTAATTGACATATCGCCAATCTTTCAACTGTCAATTTTGTCTTATGATATGACTCTGCTTTTGTGGTTACACCGAAGTACAAACACGTATTGCTTGTGGCAGCAATCGAGTTTGAAAGACATCGTGTTTGAAAATCGACTGCGAAAACTTGTTGGTTTTTTTTTAAAGTGCTATCTTAGTGACTGAGCTTATTGCAAAAAGGTCAGTGTAATACATGTTTATTTAGTGTTTTGATTCTATTTTACGATGCAATATTTGTTTATGTCGAATTATGATTGGAAGTGTCGTTTATTTTAAAGTTTCCAAAATGGCATCGTGGTTGGGCTGTGAACCACTGAGGTGGCTGGGTTATGAACCACCTGTTTTTCGTACTACATTTGTTCTAACACTGTCAAATATGGACGGATATATAAAAATAAAGTCATTTTATATAATTTCACTCGATTTCGTTGTGTTCACTTGAAGTGAGCCAATACGAGAACACGTTCGTATTTCACATGCAAACATTCCGACACAAATTAGGATGAAAATTTAAAAAATTGAGCAGTTTCATTCATTGCGATTTTTTGGCCTAAGAGGCGTCATTATAACTTTTTTTCACCTCTTGAGGCTTCCTGATTAAATAAATTCTCAATGTACTTAAAAATTATGGGTGTTTTCTTCGTATTTTCTGATTTTAATAGGGATTTTCCAGATGGTTCACAACCCAGCCACTTTTTTGAAAAAGCGAAAAATCACGTTCTTAGAAAATTGGACGTAGAGAGTTAAATTTCAATCAAAACGGTAATCTGTCTTCATAACAAAGTTGCGTTATATATTCACCTTTCCAACGGTATCTTCGATTTTTCGATATCTTTATTCTGAGAAAAGTTAGAGCCGAAAAACAAAACCGGGTTCACACCCCAGCCCTCTCCCTTACACATCGTCTGTGTAGTAGGTAAACATTTGGTTGGGTAACCCTTTCGGAAAGTCCAAGTGCAAATATCGACGAGATTATGAAATCTGTTCCTGTGAGTTGCATGTTTTGTTTTGTTTTCGTATGTTGTTCTTATGCATTATCCTCCCTCTCACTGTTAAAATCGTGTCCCCGCGATCTTCTTTCACTTTTTGTTTATTACACTTTGTTGCTGTACTGTGTATTAAATCTCCTAATTGCGGTGTATTTTTTAGAGGTTGCATATTTGGTTGTTTCTCGTACCTGTGTTGTAGACCTATTTCACAACATAGTGCCTCTTGTTTACACATTTCCTTAATGTTAGGCCAAAAATGAGTTAATAATATTTCTTGTGTATTATTTTTGTAGTTTTTATGTGCACGTTTATGTACCTGCGTAACTATTTCTTTTTGTTCCTTAATAGAAGTAACGTCCGTCATTTGATTTTCAGCGAGTACAAATGTATAATTTGGAAAAGTAGTAATAATTTCATATTTTAAATGAAAAACTAGTTCCTTAGCTATTTTCAGCGCGTTAGTAACGTTTGGTCTAATAACGTCTTTTAGTTTAATAAACAATTCAGGTTTGTCTTTAAAAAATATTTTATGTCTAAATCGACCGGGAAATATTGTTTGGGTAACTACTTCGTTTCTTTCGTTATCCTGTAGTAATATAATTTGATTTTTAAATGACGCTTAACGCTTTTCATAATATTATTTGGTGAACTTTTTTGTGGAATAGGATGTTTGTCAGTAGTATGAGCGTTAATTTCCTTGAAATCCTCAACCATCTGTCTTTTGGGTCTACCTTGGTCATCAGTGCCCTTTTTTGGTAAAGTACATATAGGTGAAATACATGGGCTTTTACTTGGTTGGTTCTTTCTGTCATTAAACGGATTCTCAATATCTTTCTTAACACATTCTTCCGATTCAGGCAATGTTTCACTATAATTATTTCTTATCATAAATGTATCTACCTGGTCTCTAATGTTTTCATTATTAGTAGTATAATTAATCTTTGATTCAACTCTTGGAACCCTCTTCTTCTGGTATCTCAAGCTATAGTCGAACAAATTTATTTCTGCCTTTTTTGGCGTAATCCTTGTTCACCAAGAATCATGTCATATTCGCTAACTTCATTAATTTCAAAAAATGTTATATTATGACCATACATTGTAATTATTTTTTTAGAATATATGACTGAGTAGCCATGTAAAGTTTTAGTTTTAAACGGTTTAATTTTAATGGATTTTCCAATTTCACATGTTATATTGATATAGTTATTAGTAGATCCTGTGTCTACTAAAAGGGTAACGGGTGTGCCCGTTAAGCCGCACTTTGTTTAAATGCAGGGCAGCCCATTTACTCGCTTTAAAAAGGTACTGCCTGATTCATATTGTTCTTCATAAATTAACAAATCTTCAGATTCTAATTCTTCGTGTTTAGTCTGATTAATTTGCATTCTATTTTGTGGTATAGCCACATTCTGATTACTAGGTATATTTGCATTGTTATAATTACCATTAACGGCATTGTTGTTCCTCGTTGTCCGTAAGAACTGCCTGGAATTACCCACGTCCATGGGGATTGGTGCAGGTTGCCGTTGTTGTGGTTGGTTGTTAAAACTTCATGGTTGAAATGTTGATTGCTGGAGTTCGCTTCTCTGCATCCTTATATCTGGTCTATACTGTTGCTGATGTCTGTCCTCTCGGTGTGGATGTGCATTACGATTATCGTTGAATCGTTGTCCATATCCTGGATTGTTGTTGAATCTCACTGGATTTCTCTCACTTGATTCTATCTCAAACCGATGATTCAAGTTGTCGTGGTAAATCGTGCAGGCTATCGCATATGCGGATTCTAAATTTGTCGGATTGTAACTGTACAATGTTCCGCTAGTGAATTTAGAATTTAGCCCGTGGATAAACGTTCTCACTGCTTCCTGCTTTGCATAGTCCTTCATTGCTTCGTTATTCTGGTCTGCTGACATCTCAATTTTCGACAGTGCCAAATTTAGTGCTTTGGACACCTCGTTGTGAAACTCTGCAAGCGTTTTCCTGCCTTGCACGATCTTCTTCATCTCATCCAGCAAAACGTATAAGGGCCGTTGATCCGCAAAAGTGTAATCCAACCGACTGATGATCGCATAGAAATTCATTTTCGTGTTGTGGTTTGTGAGAATATCAGCGGCTGGTCCTATGATCTTCGTCCTTACGATTCCCAGGGCGCTATAGTACTTTGGATGTTGACTATAGTCTTTTATTGCCTCCATGAAGGTCCATGCTTGTGACCTCCATGATCTATATTGACTTTTATTGCCGTCAAAGATTGGCAAGTATTTATATAAATCGAGATCAATGTCTTTCGGATCACTAATATTTAATTGAACGTCCTGGTGTTCACTTATTGTTGGTGCCTGTGGAGAATTGTGTCGTTCCACTGATTCCAATCGTTGCGTAAAATTCTCCTGCTGCTCTTGCATGGCCGCGATCATTGACGTAATTTGTGCGGTAAGTTGGGCCATTCTCTGCTCCATTTTTGTTTTTTTTGGCTGGATTATTCTTCAGTAATTGATGATAACGCCGAAGTCCGTCTGCTGAGTGATGGATCAAAGTTCCTGCTCAGATTATCAAAATCTTGCTGGTGAGTTTACTGTCCAATATTTCAGGATCTCTTAGTTTTCCAGAAGCATTATCCGCTGTTTCAGGACTTATATTTTGGTGTTTTGTTTATTATTTAAGCACTTTTCTCAAACACTAGTGCTGGAAGTCCTAGGTTAGGGTTAGGGAAGTCCTACTTCCCGTGGAATTTTTTAAATTTTATTCTATCCCTTTTTCATCACAGTAGGATAAAAATGGCTTAAAGACCGGCTTGAGCCCCCAGTTAACAAACGATACGCAGATTCTTGTGTTTTTCTTCAACACATGCGTGCTGCGTTTATTGAGTCTGATTTTAAACTGAATACATGTTTCTCTTAATGTTACTTACGATACCTAATAAATTTTCTTTTCTTTATTAGTTTTGTCTACTAGCAGGTAGCACATGGTGTTAGTTAAATTAGTGTGCTGACAGATAAGGATATTTTGGGTTAGTTTGTGCTTTGTTAGGTTGGGTTTTGTTTGTTTGTTCTATTTGTTTGAGAATATTGTTTGTTGCTGGCTGATATTTTGTTTTGGATTTTAAATTTTGGTGCGTCGATGCGATAAGGAATACATTCCTTAACTCGCGCAGTGGGCAGCTAGGTGTGCTGCCGCAGTCCTTAACGAAATGCTATTTTTCACCACACTTAATGTAGCACTCGGAACGATCATCACCTTTGCATGTTTTAGCAGTGTGATCAAAAGCGAGACACGGATAGCATCTTGTGTGCGCTGCTTTCTCGCGGATTCAAGCGATTGTGAGGCCGATTCGCACTTTACCAGCTTTAAGTAGCGTGTTCGCCACTGCGGCCGGCACAGCGATGGAAGCGGTAAGAGTACCTCCATGCGCTGCACGCATACTTTTGACGCAATCCGGAGATACCGCAGGGATTGACGGGAACGCGCGAGCTATATCTTCAGCCATTCTTCTTTGGTTGAGATCTCAGCTAAGTCGCGAAGCTCAATCATGACCTCGTGCGTTTTGGCCTTGACATCCGCATACTCGCCGACTATCTTAGCCATTTTCTTTCGAAGCAGGCTGGTATCCTTCGTGTTACTTCCTGCTAGCTGGAAAGCACAATATGGTAACAAACTTATTGTACCTTAGTAATGGATTTTTTCTAGAAAAAAAAACGTTAAAAAAATTTTTATAAAAAAATGTTTTTTTCGCTTAAAAATTTTTTTTGTACATACTACGTACTTAATGTTGCACATCAAAAGAAAGGTATGAAAAATTCCTTTCGTTTGATACCCATATTGCGTAAATCAATTGGAGATTAATTGAGTTTTTTTAATAAAAACTTTGAACTTTGACCCCGAACCACGCCTTGTATGCGCGTTTCCCAGGTAAAAGTTTTAGTTTGTTAGATGCAGGAGCCAACCCTCTATATAAAAGCATACTCATTTATTTTTTTCACGAGGGTTCGCTATACTGCATTTAT
Source organism: Melieria omissa (assembly GCA_963971225.1). Classification (NCBI taxonomy): domain Eukaryota; kingdom Metazoa; phylum Arthropoda; class Insecta; order Diptera; family Ulidiidae; genus Melieria; species Melieria omissa. The sequence goes on along the minus strand of OZ020269.1, from coordinate 46,678,224 downwards.
GCCTCGCCGAAAAAGTAGGGTTTTTGGGACATTTTTGTCAAAAACCCAGTTTGAATGTATTTTTTTGTATTGGTGTCTTAAGCAAATTTGTTGGTCGTTAAAACTTGCCGAAGACAGTAAAACGATATTCAGAACGATTTAGGACTTATTAGCATTTAACCTTTATGTCATCAGCAACATACCCGGGTATGTTTTGCGTTTTCAAATCGCTGTATCTTGGACAGTAATACTCTGAGCGACCTGAAATTTCTTGATATCCTCTACAAAAGTATTTTACACCATATTTTTAAGTCTGGTTGAGATTGGACTACCTGGTCCAGATATATGGCCTTTTTTCGATTCATACCCCTTACGTCAACAGCAGCATACCCGGGTATGTATATGAAAACGCATGTAAATATGTTGATATATGATAATTGAAAACTGAACTTTTATTTTCCATGTAAATTTTACAATAGTGTAAGTGATTATAATGTAAAATAGTATATATAAAACAAAAAAATTATGAATGAATTAGAAATTATGAAGTTTTCAACTGCATTTATTGCTTTGCAGTATATCGATGGAATGTTCTGCACACACGGGTCTTTTTATTTATTTATTTTTTTTATTTCTATATTTATTTAGCCATTACTACATGGGCTGAAAAGTCTTTGGCCTGACATAGAGATGGCGCCAAAAATTAAGAATTATTGTGTTGTACATGGAAAACCACCCTTAACTTAGATTCTATCAAAGTTTCATGACATTTGGTTGACTCGTTTTTAAGTTATTGCTTTCGAAGTGACGCTACCTCTGAATTTTTGTAAACAATGGAAAAAAGTGAATGGCAAAAATACAGATGTATTATAACATTTATCAAGCCATGCTTTTGTTTCCACTGTATTTTTGCCCATCAAATAGCAATGTTTTATCAAAACACGAAATTCACTTTTTTCCATTGTTTACAAAAATTCAGAGGTAGCGTCACTTCGAAAGCAATAACTTGAAAACGAGTCAACCAAATGTCATGAAACTTTGACAGAATCTAAGTTAAGGATGGTTTTCCATGTACAACACAATAATTCTTAATTTTTGGCGCCATCTCTATGTCAGGCCAAAGACTTTTCAGCCCAGGTAGTACGTCTTACTAACTAAAAGATAACTGTTTGTGTGTTTATATAAGCAGACATTGACCACTGCATTGCAATACGATACTATTGCAAGTTAGGCAGCAAAAGTGATTCAGTGTCCGAGACATTGACGGCTGTAATATTTATGAAAGTTAGGCATTTTTACCTTTTTTTATTATTCTTAGCATCTTGTGCATTTATGCAATTTTGGTATTTTGGGTTTTGTATTTATGTATATGTTAGCATGTAAGCAATATTGTCAATATAAATAAGGGTTCGATAATCAATAAAGCGTTCAGTGGTAACACAACTTCACAGCGTTTCACTACCATTGTTCTTCAAGGCGACACAGTTCAAGTACTGTTTTCGCACCGTGCTTACACTCTGGTGATACGACCAGAAGTGATATTTTCTTATATAAACAATAACATTAGAAATAGTAACAGTAATTATAATGAAAATCTTAGTTTAATAAAGACGTCGTTCTTCGGCAGAACGACATCGAGATCTGCCGCAAATTTCAGATTGAAACAATAAATCCGATCTTACAGAGAAGAGCAGGGCAATCAACATCCCTATATAATAGAAGTTAATACACCTGCTCTGACACGTACAGCTACTAAAGCGCTGACGTCGCGGCTGCTAGACGTAACATGATCCTCACGCACTGCATGCACATCCGGCAGGTCGCTGCCGACGAGTAACCTGAGTGCACCGCGATTGGGCAACGTGGGAACCGCAGCGTCAGCCTAATCTTAGTTAGTTATTAAGGTCTAGCTCTAAGTTGGAAACTTTGTGCACTTCACTTCTTTCAGAGACGTGCAACGGAGCAGTTGGGTAAATAAAATTATTATAACGAAATTGAAGGCTTTTTCCTTTGCAGCGACAGAATAAGGGCCCCGTGGTCGGCCCCAAACTTTAATTTTTTGGCGCTCCTGGGAAGGAGCGCCTTATCTGGCGCCCGAGCAGGGACCCGCAAATAAAATGCGGGCTCTTTGGAAAAAGGACATCGTGGTACGAGTGTAAGGCTGGTCGTCGCAGGTCTTTAAAGGAAGCCGGGCCACAGCCTAAAAGTGTAGTGAAAGTGATAAAAAGTGATGTGAAAAAAGTGAAAATTTCCGGCTGCGATTCCTACGGGACCCTCCAGGGTATAACAATAAAAAAAAAGGACTTGTGACCCCGAAGACCCTCAGGCCTCGAAGTGAAAAGGAAAAACCTATAAAGCACCATCACCACTAAATAAAACAAAGTAAAACGATAACAAATTTTGTAGAATTGACTGTAACGAAGTTCAAGTCTGCGACTCTGTAGCCCAAAAAGCCAGACCCTCCAGACTAACATAACATTTACAGTAGAAAGTGAAGATAATTGTAAACGAAAGCACTCAAGCCACGGTGTCCACGTAAATCGGCAATGGTTAACAAATTTTGTGGTCTTGCGATAGCCGCCGCGAAGTGATCCTGGTACGCCCTATCGGGTGCACGTTGTCGTTCCCGTGAGAACACGGCAACTATTCCACGATCACAGCGGCCATTTCCTGGTGTTCCCATAAGAACACGCCTGAGATCGCTTCAAGCCCAAATTATTGTTGTGGAGTAAGTTGTGCCTTAGTAGGTCGACCGCAATCCTTGACCAAAGGAGTATAACGCTAGACTATTGCAGTATGGGGCGCCCACGAGGCGCATGTCGCTGTTCCCGTCAGAACACAGTAAGGCCCCACAACCAAAACATTAAAAATAATAATCACTTTCTGAGAAATACTAATAAAATGCCGCCTGCAGGAAATGCTGAAACTGTAAGGAAACCAGCGGAAAAAGCCTTAACTTAGATTTAGCACGAAAGAACAAGCAAAAAACGTTCGCCTCGAGTGCAGAGACTTGAAGCTCTGCAACATACAACGAGACTCATATGAGGGCAGAGGCTCGGTGAAATTTAATGACCACTGTGCGAATTTTATGAACATCTTTTGAATACGCTCAATCCGAATAGTATGGGTAGCCTGATAAGGTCTCCAAAAGAAGCGTATTCAAGTCTAGAGCGTACAAAAGTCGTGAATAGCAGTTTAAAAGTATATGGGTCCGAGAATGCAGTACAGTTCCGTCGAACAAAACCCAGCATGGCATAAGACTTCGATGTAATGTAATCCAAATTTCTAGAAAAACTAAGTTTTACGTCGAAAAAGACACCGAAATACTTTATTCTATTAACTGTTTCTAACACAAAACCGATATGAAATACGATGATTGCAAGGGGCTGAGCCTCCTTGAATAAGTCGCATGGACACACTTGCTGACATTCAAAACCAGTTTATTTTGTGCGCACCAGGTTTGAACATTGCCAAGAGCCGTTTGCAAGGTAGAGAAATCCGTCTCATTATTAACTACCGCATATATCTTGAGATCGTCTGCATTTAAAAGATATTTAGGTAATGAGAAGTAGGAGCCAATGTCGTTTATAAACAAAACAAACAACAGCGGACCTTATATGCTGCCTTGAGGGGACACCAACAAATGATTTAGAAGCCCTTTTGTATAAATCGCAATGCAACACATTTTCGAGCGATCGTTTCTATGGCAGCTATATGATATAGTTGGCCGATCTCGTTCAAATTTGGACATGTGATGTAGTATTACCTAAAAGTCTTAAATACGAAATTTGATGAAAATATATTTGAAAATGCACCAATTGTTACCAATTTAGCCCTTTTGTACCAATCGCATTTTTGAGCGATCGTTTCTATGGCAGCTATATGATATAGTTGACCGATCTCGTTCAAATTTGGGTATGTGATGTAGTATTACCTAACAGTATTAAATACGAATTTGATGAAAATATATTTGAAAATGCACTTTTTATGGCATTTCTTTAAAAAAAGCCACAAATTCGCCCACATTGTAGGGGCTGAAACCCCATTCATCCCTTTTCCCCCTTCCACACGTGAACCTAAAATCTCTTTAGCACAGTCCATTTTATGTTTTTGCTTACCAACTTAGCTCAAAAAATGAAAGTTGCCTTTATAAAACGGATGAGAAGAAAAATATTAACATATGTTAATAGTGACGGTTTCCGTATATAAAAATTGGTGACAGTGTGAAGGTTAAACGTTCGAAGACTTAAGCGACGAACTCGCCTGAAATTAGCAAAATTCAAAGTTGAATTTCTCATAAACTAGAGCCAATCCAGCCAAACGCCTGGTGGATCTCAACTCAGTATACTTATAGAAAAGTCGTTCAGTAGGTCGTAGCTTTGTTTTGTTCGTTTAGTGGGCGCGGAAAGTGGGTGTGCCCGATTATATTATAGCCTATGTTTTCCGAAATGACACGCTAAGTCGTTTGACACCCATATTCTATGACAAATATACCATGGCTGATTTGTTATTATAGTGGGCGTGCCGAAAAGGCATATCAGTCAATAAAACACGGAATCATTTGATATTAATACTGATTTACCGGCATGTACCGTATTTTGTTTTGTTAGTTGAGTGGGCGCGGAAAGTGGGCGTCGCCGATTATATTATAGCCTATGTTTGCCGGAATGAACGGCTGAATCGTTTGATACCCATATTGCCTTACAACAGCATACCATAGATGAGTTTTGTTACCATAGTAGGCGTAAGAAGGGGGCGTGGCCATTCTCATATAGCCTATGTACCATTCCCCCAGATAAAAAAATGTTTGGTGCGTATTTCATCGAAATCGGTTCAGTGGTTTTTGCCTGATTGTGGCTTAAAAAAGCAACGTCACACTTGTTTTTATATAATAGTACTAGCTGGGCCCGGCGGCTTTGCACGCAAGCACTCCTGTTTCCCCCGATACAAATTCTTAACCCATTGTAGAGCCCGTCAGATTTTAATTAAAAAACAACATGTCCACCTATCTTTGATTTCGACATTTCACATTTACTTCAAACAAATTCTTAACCCTTGGCTTACCATAGTAGATTTCGATTTTCAAAAAAATTAAAAGCACGTTATTATTATTTTCCGATTGAAGTGCTTTTGATTAGTTTGAAGTGAGAACGCCCAATAAATCTTGTTTCTCTATACAAATTGTTACCCCATTGTTGACCCCGTTAGATTTTGATTTTCAAAAAAGTGAAAAACACGTAAAATTATTTCTCACTAAGAGTCATTTCAAAAGACTCAAACAAATTTGTTTCTCCATACATACTTTTAACCCGTCGTTGATCCAGTTAGATTTTGATTTTAAAATTAATGAGAAACACTTATCTAATTTTATTTATTGAAATTATTTTTACATTTGTTGAAGTCAGTAGGCCCATCGGTTCGTGTTGTTTGTTTTGGGTAAACCTTAACCCATAGTTGGGGCAGTTAAATTTTGATTTTGTTTTGTTGAGTTTTGATCTAGAATATTTTCAGAAAGTTCGAAAGCAATATGTCTATTAAATCACGTTTCTTCAAAAACCACTTAAGGTGTTTTACCCCTTTACACCCCTTTACCACCACCACTTAAGGTGTTTTACCCCACCCCTTTAAATCCCGTGTTAGCGGAGGATCCGTTTTCAAGATCTGCCTATTGCTTAAACTTAAGGCCAGGTTCCTCCAAAAAACACGTTTTTTTCAAAAAATTCCATTTATTGTTAAAAAAGAATTTGAAAATAAATTTTTTTACAAATAAAAGTACTTTTTTTTTTTTTTTTTTTTTCCTTTGTCGGAACGATATAGCAAGCGCAGCACTCAGACAATTATACGTCCATTGTACTACGACTTGTTGTTCCCTGTTAATGTGCTTTAAATCTACCCGATTTCCGAAGAAACCTTGATAGATCCTGGGGTGCCAAGGAGCCAAGGTGGTCGCTTCTTAGCACATCAGTGCCAAACGTCTCAAACCTGATACGAGCGAACGCGGGGCAGAGATACGGGAAGTGTTCCGCCGTCTCAACCTCCTCCTCACAGGCAGGACATAGGGCACTGTCAGATATGCCTACCATTTCCATGTGCTTCGCCCATAGGAAATGGCCCGTCATTAACCCGACCATCTGCCTGCAGTCTCTTCTGCCTAGTGACAAAAGAAACTGTGAGCATTTGTCGGATATGGCGGGAAGCATAAGTTTCGTCCACCTGCAGCCGCTCTCAGCCTGCCATGCTCGCTCCTGGGTCATAGTGACCCATTCGTTAACTGTGGCTTTGATGGCTGCAGATGGGAGTGGCAGAATAGGCTCAGGGCCGACAAAATCAGCCTCAGAGCCCATTCTAGCTAGGGAATCCGAGGTCTCGTTACCCACAATTCCTGCGTGTCCCGGGACCCAGGTGAGCATCAGGCTATTGTATTTTCCAACATAATTAAGCCTGGATTTGCAGGACCTGACTAGCATAGAGGTGGTTGGAGGGCTGTCCAAGGCCATAAGCGCAGCTTTGCTGTCGCTACAGACACAGATAGACCTGCCTTTCCACTTACTCTCTACGACAAAGTTCATCGCCTCAAGTATCGCATGCACCTCCGCCTGAAACACAGATGCGTGCGAGCCTAGGGCAAAGAACCGTCTAGTCCCCGTGGATTCCACGAAGACCCCAGAGCCAGAACCATCTTCCGTTCTGGAGCCGTCCGTGAATATACGGAAACAGTGTTTACCGGGCTCATCCTCAGGATACAACCAAGAGTGAGCCTCAGGCAGCAACACCATGTACCGCTTTTTTAGTATGACAGTTGTAGGCATGGAGTCGAGGGGCATGGACATGACTGTGAGGTCTATGTCGGTGCCAGCACAATTATCCAGTGCCGGACAAGCGCCATACCACTGGCCACTGTGTTTTAGTCTTCGGATGGCCTTTAGGGCCTCTCCTTGGATGAAAACATCAAGTGGAGGAAGGCTCACCAGGGCATCTAGCGATGGGCCAGAAGTAGTTGGAAAGGCTCCAGTACAACATATGGCCACAGTGCGCTGCAGTCTGGACAAGGTTCTCTTGACCCCTGCAAGAGAGAGTCTGCTCATCCAGACTACCGATGCGTAGGAGATGATGGGTCTTATCATAGCTTTGTAGATCCAGAGGATCTTGCTAGGGGAAAGACCCCACGTTTTCCCAAATACACCTCTGCATTGCCAGAAAGCCGACAGTGCTTTCGATGTCTTTAGTTCTACGTGAGATTTCCATAGGAGTTTATAATCTAGGATGACTCCCAGATATTTAATCTCCTTGGATAGCTGGATAGTGACCCCCTTGAGTGTGGGCAGAACGACTCTATCAAGCTTCCTCCTCCTGGTAAAGAGAACCATACCAGTTTTGGCGGGATTAGCAGATAGCCCGTTCGCATTACACCAGGTGTCAATCATATCCAGAGTTTTCTGCACCTTTCTGCAGATGTGCATAAGGGAGGGGCCGGTTACGAGACAGGCCACATCGTCCGCGTATGCTTGTGCGTAGACTCCAGAGTCATTCAGAGTGATGAGCAGGGGATCAATCACCATGCACCAGAGCAATGGAGACAGCACCCCACCTTGAGGGCAGCCTCTATTTACACCGGATGACACCAGTAGATCGTCCTCTGCCCGCACCGTCATGATTCTTTGGGCTAGCATTGAACGTATCCAATTTACCAAAGCCCGGTCTACGCCGTGTCGGCTAGCAGCGTTACACATACTGTCAAAAGTCGCATTGTCAAAAGCGCCCTCTATATCCACAAAGATTCCCACCGCGTAGTCCTTCCTGTCGATGGCTCGCTCTATTCTACCAACCAGATTTTGCAGGGCCGACTCGCAGGACTTCCCACTTTGGTAGGCATGCTGAATGCATCTTAAGCGACTCCTTACGTATCCGTAACTCCACCAGCCGTTCGAGACTTTTTAGCATAAAAGAAGTCATGCTAATAGGTCTAACGCTCTTGGGGCTAGTGTAGTCGTCCTTTCCGACTTTCGGAATGAACGCGACTCTCACCATCCTCCAAGGGCGTGGTATATAGGCCAGTGCCAGGCATGCCGTGAAGATTTTCTTCAGTGCCATGACTACTGACTCTATACCTTCCCTCAACACGATAGGATAAATGCCATCAGGACCGGGCGATTTGAAGTTGTCAAAGGACTTGATGGCAAATCGAATGCCAGCTTCATTCGCCACAGTTCTGGCGACGTACCAGTCATGTCGAGAGGGTGTGATTGCCCTAACAGTAGTTCCATCCAGGGACGAATGCTGCTGGGCAACAGTGACCTGATTTCCTGGAAAGTGAGACTCCATCAGTAGACTGAGTGTCTCACTTTTCCTCTCCGTGTAGGAGCCATCAGGTTTCCTAAGCGACCCCAGCTTCGCGGTTTGGTCCTTTTTCAGAACTTTTACCAGCCTAGCTGTGTCGCTCAAGGATTCAATGCCACTACAGAAATCTCTAAAAGAGGCCTTCGAACCTCGAATAAGCCTCTTGTAGTTCTTCTGAGTGCATCGGTAGCGCTCCCAGTCCTCGTCAAGATTCGTCTTGAGGGCCCGGTTGAAAAGTTTTCTAGACTCACGCCTTAGCGACTGAAGCTCCCTATTCCACCACGGAACAGGGGTGCGGCCAAGGGGAGGTCTAGTTGGGCAGGCTAGCTCGAAGCTTGATGTTAAGGCAGTATTGAGATGCTCAACAGCCGCCTCAATACACCGCTCCTTACGAATTTTCGGTGGCGTCGCGTATTTATTCCGCAATGCCTCCCGAAATTTCGGCCAGTCTGCGTTTTTCGGGTTCCTAGAGGGCAATGGCATTTGTGCCTCCTCGCCGCACTGAAACTCGATATACCTGTGGTCCGAACACGATTCTTCGTTGAGGACTCTCCAGTTGTTGATTGACCACCCCATTCTAGTATTAGATAGAGTGATGTCAATCACCTCCTGCCTTCTTGTAGTCACAAACGTAGGCTGATTGCCAGTGTTGTGAATATTCAGGCCGGAGGATGCAATATACCCGAACAGCCGAGAGCCTCGGTTGTTGCATTTGCTGCTGCCCCAGATTGTGTGCTGGGCATTAGCATCGCAACATAAAATGAGACCGAGATTGCGCTGCTCACAAAACCTCACGAGACTAGCGACCTTCCCAGGTGGTGGCGCTTCCAGTGCATCGTAAGGAAAGTACCCAGACGCAATCACGAACCTCGACCATCCGTGCATACCCTTGAAGCTCACCTCAGCAGCAACCAGGTCCTGACAGCAGAAAGGGTCAAGACTAGTCACCGTAAGATGAGATGATACTATAAGACAGGTTCTAGGTCTAGTCGAATTCCTATCATACAGTACAGTGGCCCCTTTCAACGACTCAAGGCCACAGACCCGGCCCCTAAAGACCCAAGGCTCTTGAATTGTTGTTATGTGGGGTAGTGTGTGCAGCCGGGAGAGCCGACTACTTAAAAGTGCAGTAGCGGCTTTGGAATGCTGCAAGTTGATCTGCGTTACCGACAGAGGCCGATATCTACAAGAACTGTCTGAGCCCCCTATTTGGGGTAGACATAAAAACTGACAGTCCCAAAGAAGAGACTGAGACAGATCCCGTACCGGGAGCCCAGGACATCAGCAGAGGCTTCATCGATTCTCACCACAAGAGAAGCACCTTCCTTACCTTCCCGGTTGGTACTCTTGCGGTGGTGGAGAACACGCCAAAGCCTAGTGTCGATGCCTGGGTTCTGGGCACGCAGACAGGAGAGCACATCCGCTGTGGACAGGTCAGGGTCCGGTATCCAGCAGATGGCTTTCCTGAGGGACTCGACCTCGCCTTCGTAGACCGCGAAGCGAGTGGTCCCCTTAGGAGGCAACTTATTGACTGCGTTCCTGATCCAGTCAAAGTTGGCCTGAGACGCACACGACACCAATATAGTGCCGTCTTTTGTCTCATAGCCCTTCGCATTGGCCTCAGGACCGGAGGCAATAACCCGACGCATCAGTTGGCTTTTGCAGAAGTCGAGTTCTGCATCAGTCAACCTGTGGTCAGGGCCCCTTTTCCCAATCACTGCCATCGGCCGCGGGCCGGCAGCCTTCTCGCTATACGATGGCTTGGCCGCACCTTTGGAAGTGCTTGGGCGAAGATCAAGCTCGCCGCCCTCCGCTGACGAAGGTTTCGCCGGGCAGGCAGACGTGCTGGGTCGGAGGCTTTGGACATTCCGCGGCTTACTGGCAACACACTTCTCCGCCGCTTTGGGTACTGCCGGGGTTACGCTCGTGCCTTTGGGGGCCGTGGCGCACCTGACGACAGCAGATGCAGGGCAGGTAGGTGTGCTGTTTTCGGCTGCAGTCTTCATCCGCTTGCCTCGCGAGCCGGACGATTTGGAGACCTCCGTGATCTCCGCCGGACCAGTGGCTTCGGTGGGTGTTACCTCAGCCGACCTGGGTCTTTTGGAGGACACGGGTTCCGGAGGGTCGGCCGTGTCGCCTGCCTTTTCAAGCCGGCGCATAGCCATCCGCCTCCTTCTGATCCTCCTCGCCTTGCTCCTTTTTTTTGATTCCTTAGAACCACTGGGAGCTCGTTCAGCCACCGTGGCAGCTTCCCGACGCAGACCCTCTGGCTCCTTGGAATCATCCGTCTCCGAAGAAGAGGAGATCGTGGTAACGACCCCGCTTTCCTCCAGGATGCGCTCCCGCCGGTAAAGGCGAACAGACTCAAAATTTAAGCGGTTACACCTAAAATTATATCTTAATCCAACATCGAGGTCGCAATCTTTTTTATCGATATGAACTCTCAAAAAAAATTACGCTGTTATCCCTAAAGTAACTTAAACTTGGTTGGGGCCTCCAGAATCCTTGCCCCTGCCGCCGAAGCGGGTGGATTGCCACCTATGTGGATTCCACCTGGAGTAGTATCCATTTCGTTTTCCATTGCCAAAGAACGGTTTTAGTTCGGGACTCCTCCCTAGCCAGTTTGGTCCGCGGATGGTACCCATACCCTATACCATCATTGTAGCGGACGCAACAGACATGACTCCTGTCCCTCCAAGGGTACCGAAGTGACGTCGTTTGTCCACCAAGGGCCCCCTATCCGCCACCTAGGGACGCGTCCGATGGGAGATCAGGCAACTCCACACGGGTGGATTTTAGTCGCCTCTTACGACAGGCATGCCTTACCACGGGCATATTCTCGGACCCTGACCGTAGGGATCAAAAGTACATACATTAAACTACTAAAAAACATGTTTTTTTTTTTTTTTATTATGGTGGGTCCGAAAACAGCTGCTCAAACTCGTCGGATTTGTTGATGAGTGTCACCATTTCTTGGAAACGAATCATCTGAAAGCAAAAAGCAAATCAGTTTCATATTCTGTATCGAATTGTCTATGTTCGGAACTAGAATAAAACATTTTTACTGAAAAACAAACAAAATGGCGTACTTTTTAATTTTTGACCCTTTTTTTGCACTTTTGATTGTTAATAACTTTTTTAAATAACAATGAATATTTTTGGTTGCAGTTCCGACCATAGAGAGACATTTAAAGAGTAAAATTCCGTTTGGTTCATGATGATAAGTGAAATAGTTTTGAAATACGAGTGACACTCAGTTGAAAAAATTTAGTTTCGAGAAAAAGCCGATTAAAGATTCGAGCGGGCGAATTCACCGCTTGAGCGCGCACCGTCCTCCCTTATCTCAACCTACTGCTAGGCAGCGCATACCTTCGGGACTAATTATACATCATTTCTAAGAGTATTTTCTAGCAATTTATAGAAAAAAAAAAATTTCGATTTTTTGAAAATTGTTTGGAGGAACCTGGCCTTAAAGCAGGTTCTCACCTTGTGGATCCGGAAAAGTGCACTTTGTTCAGAAATTTTTTATGAGAAAACGGTTAAAGATACAACGCTGAAAATTTTTTTCTGGATATGAACACACATTTATTTAGAGAATACAATTTTTCAAATTGAATGACTCAAAAAAGGTGGCGAGGGGGCGTCCATCAGTGGCGGCATGTGTGTCCCGCTACCGGAAGTGATGCCGTCAAAACCTGTGTTCTGAAACACAAAAATCGAACACATTCTTAATGTGTACTGTATTATCTATTGAATGAACTAAGATCATGAAAAAAATCAAAATTACAAAAGTTATGAGGTTTTGAAAAAAAATTACGATTTTCGAATTTTTTTGTTCACTTATAATTTTGTTAAATAAACAGTTTTCAATATTTTTGGCTGACCGTAGTTCGTTTATTAGAAAAAACCCTAAGGAACATTAAAAAAAAAAAAATTGGTGACGATTGGCTCATGGCAGCGCCTTCAATGACTTCCGTTAGGTCCGAAAATGTGGTTCTCAGAAAAACGCGTTTAAAGTTGAAAGCGCGCTAGGCCGGTGCTCGACACTGCTCTATGTAACGGCCTGTAACTTTTATAATTTTTCAGATTTTTATCTGAAATTTCTGGAGCACATTTTTGAAACATATATCTACACGATAAGGCAAAAAAAATTTTTCCCCCACAAGGTGAGAACCTGCCTTAATGTTTGTAGCATCAGCGGTGTGGGTTGGGCGATTATAAATCAATCGATCAGTCATTCAGCCTGGATAACCAACCTATGTATAAAAAATGGAGGCGGTACCACGCTCCTTGTCCAATGCTCACAACTTTCTTCTAGTCGAATTGTGCTACTAAGTGGAAAGTTCGTACAAACTTTCATTGATGTGCGACTTACAGTTCTGCTGAAAGGTTGGGTCATAAAAAATGTGCCACATCCCTTGTCAAACGCCCATCAAATCTCATCAGTAGAATGACACATCTATGAGACGACGGTACACCAAATTTCAGTGCTGTGCGGCTAACGATTCCGAGGAGATTCCATATTAAAGAATTGAGTTGTATGGGCGGTGCCACGCCTCTTGCCAGGAATCAACCTTATTCCCCCTGCTGAAGGACACGTCTTAATCGTAAATTTGTACCAAGTGTCACTGATGTGAATGCTATAGTTCCACCCGAATTTAAAAAGCGCCACGCCCCTTATCGAACGCCTACTAAATTTTACCGGTGGAACAACACGGCTACGCCATGACGTTCTACCAAATTTCAATGCTGTCCGACCTATGATTCTGAAGATATTCCATATTAAAGAATTGAGCTGTATCACAGAACAAACAATATACAGAATGCGCATCTGGTGTTAAGAAAATTTTCTTTGCGGGTTCCAGCGGTAGGACCCGTTTGTAGATGCGGGGGGAAGCAGTAAAGGGGACGAGATAAGATAAAGGGGACGAGATACCGATCACCAACGGGGATGTAGCCATCTTCGAACAGTATGACTTTTTACTGCACAGAACTAACCTTTTGGATTATGAGACCATGGCACGCGAAACAGAGAGCCTATTCGACCATCTGCCTCACTCTCCCATCAAGAAGATAGTACAAATTGACATTGACCGAATTTTGCACCTATTAAACACCCTCAAAATTCACCACCGGCAAGCTCGTAGCATTAACTTACTGGGTACAATGTTGAAGTACATTGCCCGCACCCCGGACTTCGGCGAGTTAAATGAAGCAGCGACCAAGGAACAAGCCCTTATAGAGGCGAATGAACGGCCAATGGTCATTAACACGGATATACAGATGAAGATAAACGAATTGACCCAAAGACTAAACAACTTGCTTGACGAGACAAAGGAAAGGGACGTGAACGCGGGTAACTTGTTCGAACTGCTTACCGCCAGGAATAGAGCAATGCTGACAGACATCGAAAATATTATTTACGCAGTAACTCTAGGGAAAGCAAATATAATTAACCCAATTATCCTCGCAACTGAGGAAACTGAGAGGTTAATACTTGCTGAGCACTCCGCCAACGTTAATATAAATAGTATATTAAGTATTTCCAAACTCAAAATTTTGCAAGATAATAACTGTATTTACTTTATAATTAAGTACTCAAAAATTACGAAAATTTGTAGTAAGATTAGGCTCCTGCCCGTTGTCCACAATCACACAATAGTAATGCTAGAAACAGATGTAGTGGCTAACTGCGACCACGTCTATCATCCCTTGAGTGCAGGAATCAATAGCTATGCCGTTCTGCAAACCATGCGAAAAGAGTTACTGCGTGCAACAACTGCTAAACCAGCATTCTGCGGCTTGTAAAACGTCCTCAGCCGACCACATTGCACCTATTGAAAAAATCGATGACGGCTTAGTGGTGGTGAACGTTCAGACAGCAGAAGTTCGCGATGGAAGCAATTCAACGACCATAGTTCGTGGCACATTTTTGGTCGCCTTCGAAAGAAACGCTACCATCAACGGCACTACCTTTACAAACTGGAAGACTACTGGCCGTCTACACCCCGAAGCCCCGCCAGCACAGATAGTTAACCTCACTGAAAATGTCCCATGGTTGTCTCTTCCATATTTGAACAACCTCCATATTAAAAACTTGGCACATATCGCGAACTTAAGAGGCCTGGTCCAAACTCGTTTTTCACAGACATGGGGAACCTCCATCCTCCTTATTGGGATACTTGCTGCAATTGTATTAGGGCTACTTGTTATGCTTAGGAGGCAACACAGTAATGTCCTAGCAGCACTGAAAAAGGTGTTAACAGAAGCCGAGGACGGCTCCTCATTAAGAGGGGGGGTAGTTAGCACGTAAGCATATCCACACCTCGCACATCCCGCATCACGCAACACAACGAACGACAGTGGCGGGAATTCTCGATAAAACAGCGCGGTGGTCAATAACCAACCATAGCAAATAATGCTACATCAGCCCTATGGAACGTCGAGCGGATGCGCGTGCGGGCACTGACTTCAGCGAATACGGCGGCAGCGGCGGCGATGGTGACAGCAGCAAGACTGGCGCAGATGGATTAAATTTAGTTAGTCGTAATTTGACTATAAAACCTACCGGTTGCCCTTCGGCAGAATAAAAAAAGCATTTTTATAAATTCCACATAGTGGAAAGTAACTGTGTGTTTTATTAAATTTTAACTTGCATGCAAAGTAAATCCCAAGGTATATTAACAAGGTACGCCCAGCTCAGAGAGCCGTCAAAATAAGGGGGCCAAATCAGAGTTGCTTTTTGTTAGGAATTAATTGTTGGTTCCTCAAACCCTAGAAACTGCGTTTATGTAGGACAAATGTTATAATTAGTTAGTTTTAATAGAATGCCACAAAGATAATTTGGTATTAATTGTTATAGTGTTGCTGAGTGTCTTATACATTTTTTGCCCATTCAAAAATAAAAATGTAATGTAAATTTCTATGGAAGAGTTTTTGATAATTTTTTATTTACGTAAAATCTTTTTCTCAATTGCCGGCTGCCTTTTATACCTGTCCGGCCATCGCGCGGATCGCTCTCGCACATTCCAGAGTGGACTAAAGGTTTCCATGATCGCGACCATCATTGCCAGGTTGGACTGACAGTTTTCATTATCGCGGCCATCATTGCCAGGTTGGACTAAAAGTTATCATCGCGGCCGTCGTTGCCAGATTGAATTATAGCACGGCGCGTAGCGGCAGGGTTGTTTTGCACAGCGACAGACTGTCTTATCGTTATACTGCTCACCACTTAGACTTGTTCGTCCCGAACAAGTGCCGAGGTTCCGCTGTGATAAGGCGCTGTGATATTGACCACGTAGTCCGTCTTAGCGCCTCCCGTCGTGCTGACTACCCCGAACTTCAAGTCAGCGGGTAACTGCAACTCTGTGCCGAACTTTGCTCGGGCTGGAGTGACTGATGTGTCGTGCGGGGCTGACCTATATGCCATCAGGAACCACCACTTTCCGCAGGTATTCCTCCAGTGTCCGGTTAAAGCGTTCCACCATGCCGTCGGACTGTGGGTGCAAAGGCGTGGTACGAGTTTTCTTTATCCCCAATAGCTCACACACTTCCTTAAATACCGCAGACTCGAAATTCCGGCCTTGATCCGAGTGCAACTCCAACGGAACTCCGAACCTGGCTATCCAGTTGTTTACCAGCTTTTCCGAGATCGTAGTGGCCTCCTAGTTAGGAATAGGGTACACTTCGGGCCATTTGCTGAAATAATCCATTACCACCAGCATATATTTGTTGCCTTGAGTGCTAGCTGGGAATGGGCCGGCGACGTCCATAGCAATCCGCTCAAAGGGCGCTCCCACGTTGTACTGCTGCATGCGGCCTCGAGATCTTCTTGTTGGCCCTTTCGCGGCTGACCATCGGTCGCAGTAGAATCGTCTTTTTATTTTGGCGACGGTTTTTGTGATGCCCAGGTGCCCTCCACTGGAGTCGTTATGGTATGCCTCAATGACCTCGTTGATTCTGCATTTCGGCACTACTATTAGGGAGTTGCTGGTCCGACCATCCGCGCTCTCCCATTCGCGGTACAGGCATCCTTCCTTCAGCTGCAGACTTTTCCACTCTGCCCAGTAAGCCTTAGCGATCGGGCTTTCACCGGCCATTTCCTGCCAGTCTGGACGTGCGCATTGCTCCTTGCTTTCAACGATTTTTGCAAGATCCGCATTCTCACGCTGGTCCTTTTGTAGCCTCTCCGCAGACCACTCTTCTTCTGGCATAACGCTTACCAACCGGACGTCCACCATCTGTTCTTTGCTTTCGGCTCGAGAGCACGGCCTGCATTCGACTTTGCACGGACGGCGTGACAAGGCATCGGCATTTCCATGGCTACTGCCTTTGCGATGCTCTATCGTGTAATCGTAGCTCTGCAGTCGCTCGATCCACCGCGCCAATTGCCCTTCAGGATCCCTAAGTTCAGGAGCCATCTCAATGCCGCATGATCTGTGCGCAGGCGAAACCTTTGTCCATACAAATATTTGTGGAAGTGTCTTACGCAGTCCAATACCGCCAGAAGTTCTCTCCGTGTCACGCGGGTGGAAACCGTATGACCCAGATACTTGACCTCTTTTTGGAACAGCGAGCACTTCTTTGGGTTGAGTTTAAGCCCATCCGCTCGAATACCTCCTTTAGCTTCCTCAGGTGGTCATCGAAGTTTTTACCCATCACGATTATGACGTCGAGGTACACCAGACACGTCCGCCAAAGCAGCCCTTTTAGCACGCCCTTTAGCCGCTCGAATGTTGCTGGTGCGTTGCAGAGTCCAAACGGCATGACGGTGAACTGCCACAAACCATCGCCAACACTGAAAGCTGTTTTCTCCTTGTCCTTGTCTGCAAGCTCTACCTGCCAATAGCCGCTGCGTAAGTCGAGCGTGGAGAACCACTGCGTGCCTGACAGTGTGTCCAGGGTGTCATCGATCGGAGGTAGTGGATAGTTCTTCTTGGTCACATCATTGAGCTTCCGATAGTCCACACAAAACCGGGTACTGCCATCTTTTTTCTTGACTAGCACGACCGGCGAGCACCCGGGGCCCGAAGAAGGCTCTATGACCTTTTCTTTCCGCATGTTCTCGATCAAATTTGTGACCTCCTCCCTCTTGGCCAGAGGAACTCGTCTTGGCGGTTGGCGAATCGGTTTTGCACTTCCGGTGTCGATGTTGTGCTTCACTATGGCTGTTCTTCCGCCTGCTTCTGCCGCAAATATTGACCCATAGTGCTGTAGGAAAGACCTCACCTTCTGTTTCTGCTTGGCCGTCAACTCGCTGCTCCACTGGTTCTCCTGCGGTATGGCGTCATGTTAAAACCGCTCTTCCTATTACCTCCAGGTGGGCTACTCTCGCAATTGACCACTGCTACAGCTTCCTTACACTCGCCAATTACCTCGTCTTTCCCGACATATCTGGGTGCATTCAGGGGGTTCAGTATTCTGACTGGTATTCTGCCATTCTTAGGTTCCACTAATGTACGTCCGATGATGATGTTGTCGTGTCCTGGTTTCGGTGCTTCTACAACCCACAGACGACTCGTCCCATCGTCCTCGTCCACCTTTGCCCACACAATCGCCTCAGAATTCGCTGGTATCCTCCTGTGTTGACACGATACAACCTTCCTTACCGCCATGCTTCGCTCATAGCCGGTGTGCAGAGGGAATTCAACGTTGGCATATCTCAGCACATGTTCCTTCAGGTCCAGCGTAAAACCGTGCCTAATCATGAAATACACGCCGATAATCACGTCGTCCATTATATCTGCGACGATGAACTCATGTTCCAGGCTGCTGGTGCCGATAGCAATCGTTTTTGTAACTTTCCCTCTTACCGGCGCGCGCTCGCCAGTCGCAGCTGTATGCCATGCAGCGGTTCCCAGTTCCTCAGCAGCTTCTTTTTTATGATCGAATATGACGCTCCAGTATCCAGTGTTAGCACGAACAACTTTCCATTTATCCTCCCTTCAATTGTCAAGCTGCTGGGTTGTCGTTTCAGCTGTGAGACGAGGACGGTGGGGCGGCAGATTGTGGGGATCAGCTCACGCCCCTTTGGGCTGACCCGTTTTAGTTTAACGAGTCGCCGTCCTCAGCCCTGCGCTTGTAAGCTGGGCCTCGATTGTCAGTATTCCTCGATTCAGGCGATTGCGATCGAGAACGGGAACGCCTCTTTCATTGGCAGCAGTCTCGTGATATGTGGCCCTGCTTGCCACATACCCAGCAAACAACTTTAGAGGAGACCACCCGTGGCCTGCCCGGTGGCTCAGAGCTAATTGCCTGGATCGCAATGTCGTTGTCGGGCTGGATCTGGCGTATCCTTGCAGGTGCATACCGAGTGCTCCCAATCCATGTCGCCTCATATGTCATCGCGCTGGTCATCGTCTCCCTAAATGTCGGCTTGCCCATCATCAACGCACTGCGACGTGTCTCCGGATCATGAAGACCTTCAATAAACGCCTCAATCTTCATCCTCTCGAGATCATCAGCGCCGAATTTTGGGTAGCACAGCTGTACGAGCCGCTCAATGTCTGCTGCATATGCCTGCAGCGCCTCGTTGGCCCTTTGCCTGCGATTCTTGAGCTCACAGAAGTATAGCGTTCTGTTGTGCTCGTCGCTGTATTTGGCTGCCAGCGCCCTTATGACGGGCTCGTACTCACTTCGTAAACATTCTGGAACTGATTTTATTACCTCAGCCGCAGCACCTTTAAGAGCCAGCGCCAATCTCCGACCTTTCCTTACATCGGTCCACTAATTTTGCAGAGCAGCCTGGTCGAATTGCAGCTTGAATGTGTCGAACGGCGTAGTCCCATCATAACTAGGCACTTCTGCTCTGGCAGCAAAACCGTCCTAAACCGGTGGCAAACATTCTCGTGGCTGTACCTCTCGAAGCCGTTCGTCTATCTTTCTGTGCATCGAATCTTCCAGACTGTCAACTCGTTTGTTCAAGGACTCATCCAGGTTGTCAACTCGTCTGTTCAGGGATTGTCCTGTTTCGTCAAATCGTTTGTCCCAATTGTCCATTCGCGTCACGAGATGCTCAACTTTCACGTTCAGCCTATTGGAAATTTCCTCCACCTTCTGCTCTATGCGCGCAGAATTTTCCGCCATTTCTCGATTTGCAGTCTCCACTTTTGCCGCAATTTCGAGATTCGTAGTTTCCAGCTTCGCTGCCATTTCTCGATTCGTAGTTTCCAGCTTCCCTGCTATGTCTCGAGTCGCCGTTTCCATTTGCGCCGACATGCCTTTGAGTGCAGCCATTAGTTGGCTCATGTCCAACGCTTGTATTGGAGCAGCCGCTGCAGCTGTACTGTGAAGCGAAGCAGCACCAGCAGGCGACTCCTCCACCTTGGCCGACGCCTCTAGTTCTTGCGCTCCGAACTCGTGCACAGTCCAATCGACGCCTCGTGCCTCACATGCTTCTCGCAAGCGCAACTGCAATTCCACCTTTCCGTCAGCAGTCGGCAAATTCCAGGCAGCTAGCTCCTTCTTGCGCTGGTCCACCTTCAGCAGCTCGAGTTTAACCATGTCCGTGCTTTTATAATTTTATTTATTTTCAACTTTCCACAATCCCACTTCTGACACCAAATGTTACGAATACTAGGTCTAGTGGGCTGTTACGTACCACTGGATTGTGCAATTTGAAAATCAAACAACTTTAACTATCCAAACGCAGTCAATAAGAACCAACAATCACTGTATTTCACATTTCACTGTCTTTGCACTTAATTATTTGCTCAATTGCTCCGTGTGGCACCTTCAGTAGTCAAAATCAGACTGACTCGCTGCGCCGCACCCGGCTGCCTTTTATACCTGTCCGGCCATCGCGCGGATCGTTCTCGCACATTCCAGAGTGGACTAAAGGTTTCCATGATGATCGCGACCATCATTGCCAGGTTGGACTGACAGTTTTCATTATCGCGGCCATCATTGCCAGGTTGGACTAAAAGTTATCATCGCGGCCGTCGTTGCCAGATTGAATTATAGCACGGCGCGTAGCGGCAGGGTTGTTTTGCACAGCGACAGACTGCCTTATCGTTACAATATATTTTATTGCGTATCAGTCGGGTGTCATGGGCTATTTTTCGCATATATGTATTTTACAATGTTACCCAAGGTATATTAACAAGGAACGCCAGGCTCAGAGAGCCGTCAAAATAAGGGGGCCAAATCAGAGTGGCTTTTTGTTAGGAATGAATTGTTGGTTGCATCTTTTAGTATTTGTACCTCAAACTCTAAAAACTGCGTTTATGCAGGACAAATGTTATAATTAGTTAGTTTTAATAGAATGCCACATAGATAATTTGGTATTAATTGTTATAGTGTTGCTGAATGTCTTGTACATTTTTTGCCCATTCAAAAATAAAAATGTAATGTAAATTTGTATGGAAGAGTTTTTGATAATTTTTTTTTACGTAAAATCTTTTTCTCAATTGTTTTTGTTTTAAATTTTTGTTTAACACTAGGATGAGCGACTACTTTGTAAACGCTAAGTGGAGCAACTGGGCCTGGCGAGGCCCATAAGCGAAATCAGCTATTCCTACGATTTTCGCCCAGTTAGGCGTGGCATAGACAGCTGATATTAGGCACACGTACTCTATGATAGTATAGCTATGGGTCCATGTAATTATTAGGGGGATTTCTTACGAGAGTGGGGAGTTTAGGTGCCCTAAAAAGTAAAACTGCTATTTGTATATGGCACAACATTTAATTAATTTATTTATTGATTAAATTCAAATCAACAAAAAAAAGACAGTTTATTCTGCAGCACAACCATGGCACAAACATATTTTATTTATAGAGCCGTGTTCAAGGCACATGAGTTTTTTTCATGTTTTACATGACAAGTATGTTTTGCGCCGTTTTTCGTCATGTTGAAGATCACACCATGCACAGTCCTTTCATTCTTTCTTTGCTGGTCGTGCGGATGTGCTTTGTGCTGGGTAATGACAGTGTGTCTGTAATAATAAAGACAGAATCACAACGCAAACAAATTTATTTTTTATAATTAATTACAAAAACATCAAATTTCGCCATAGCTTCACTGATATTAGGCCAGCGACTAACCTGACTTTTTATTGCCCTATTTGCCATGTGAGGAGTGACCAACTGGGAAATTAAAAGCTTTAGGTATTCACGAAGTTTATCGGGGTTGATTGATCGATTGATTGATACAAACTCGATTATGCGATCAATGCAAAACATTTGGAATAGCATACTTGTACACCTGACCAAAAGCTTATAAGAAGCGAAATTTCTTATGGTAAATAACAGCTTAACATTTACACAATGTGGCACACAGGATTTCACACATAACTTTTGAGCCTAACATTATTCGAAGGAACATTTTCCAGCCGCATTTTTGGTAACAAACAGATATAATTAAGGGCTTTGTAACCCCCCCTTGCGTGCGCCACTGCACACATACATTGTAATAAAGTTACCAAACATGGTGGCTCGTGTTTAAAAAATTTTTGTTTAACGGCTTACGTACATTTTAGGTAAATTTTTCATATATTTACGAAAACATTTAAAAATTTCATGGGCCTTGAACACGGCTCTGTAAATAAAATATTGTTATGCCATGGCTGTGCTGCAGAAAAACTGACTCTTTTTTTGTTGATTTTAATTTAATCATTAACTAAATTAATTAAATGTTGTGCCATATACAAATAGCAGTTTTACTTTTTAGGACACTTAAACCCCCCCACTCTCGTAAGAAATCCCCCTAATAATTACATGGACCCATAGCTATACTATCATTGAGTACGTGTGCCCAATATCAGCTGTCTATGCCACGCCTACCTGGGCGAAAATCGTAAGAATAGCTGATTTCGCTTATGGGCCTCGCCAGGCCCAGTTGCTCCACTTAGCGCCTACATACATAAAGTGGTCATGTTTGTTCTACAAAATTTATGCAAATAACCTTTTGTTAGTTTCGTTTCGTTTAGAAAACATTAGCGATAGTTGGCATAAAATATTTAAGCGATCAGAGCTAAAGAAAAAATTTGGCGACTACTCAAAGTCAAAATGGGCCCGGAAAAGCCAAGTTGCACATCCTAGTGTTAAGTTCCTTATTCTAAAAAACATTCTATATGAAAATAAAGTGGTTTTACTTCTTCAGCAAGCTGGACAGAATTAGGAAAAGAATATACAATTTCGCACAAATTGCTAGCACATACAATTTTCAATTTCAATTTATTTCATTCATGTTACCCAAATCTGTACACGAAAGTATAGTTGTACAAACCAACACTATTAATAGTAGGTTCTTTATTCTACAAAAAGAGCAACCGTTCACGAATAAGAGGGTGAAGAGAGACATTTAAAGCTGCCGCTCCCAGCCTGGCGGACCTTGTTAATATACCTTGGTTAGATCCTAAGTAGCGCCGCTCTTTTTTCGAATTGTGGCAGTGTTGCCGCAAAGTACAGAATGTGGTAGTGTTACCCCAACGCCATTTTCTGTTGGTTGAGGTACCAAATTGTATGCCTATTTTTCTGACTGCTTTGTCAATCAAGTATTAAAGAAATGTTTGAAAGATCAAATATCTTAAGATAACTGGGCTTTTACTGTAAAAAACACAATAGCTGTTATCATAATTCACTAAAATAGAGAACATTTGAATACTAATTTCGATTTTGCCTGCGTACAAATAATTTTATAATGAAAACAATAAACTTTCCGAATCAATATTAATGTAATTTTCTTCTTGTATAAGTTAAAAACCCCAGAACAAAGTTTCTTTTGATAAATAACTTCAAAACGTTTACGTAATAGTAAATTTTTGCATCTTTATAAATCATAATAAGTATTACAAATATGTTTTTATTCACTTTTATTGGCAACACAAATGCACGACACGATGATTTAATCAAAACATGATGAATATGTTCAGGAGAACATTTTTGTATTCATTATTCAGTATCTTAGAAGCGACTGCATTGACTGAAATAATTTAAATGAAAACATAACCATTACAAACATTTCCCATTTAAATACATTTCTATATACACCATTGATAGCAAAAATTTCAACCCTGTGTTATAATAATTTTACAACTTTCACCACACAATGTGTAATTGTTCACCACGGTGCGCAAATAACCTCATTGGTTTATAAAAAAATATCATGGAAAGTCGCGCAAAATCAAGGAAAATTTGCTAACTGGCCCAAAACGCAGTGATTGCAGCGTTGCCTACCAATAGTTCAATGCCACGTCGTTTGCACTCATGTATGATATCTAAATCGTATTATCACTTTCATGTCAGCCGCATTGCGCATCACGGCGCACAAGTCGCCAGTGCAGCCAGCAGACTTGCTTTCTGAGTCTTGTCATTTATGTCATTATGCCATCTATACCAATTCTCTGATGAAATAACCTATTATTTATTTTAAATTATTGTTTAAATTATTTCATCATGTACCAATTCCAGTTCTAAGCAAAATTTTAAATTAAATTTCAAATTTCAGCCAACAATTATTTGTATATATGTCCAACCAGAGGTGTTTTTGAAGAGCCAACAAAAGAATTTAAAATCTGTTCATAAATTTTGCTGAAAATCAACTAATTTATATGAATTTCGTTTAACTTTCTTTTTCTTTCTTTTTCTTTTGTTATGTAAAATCGTGTTAAATTACATTTGAGTAATTCATGTAAACCGCAGTTCTTTCAGTAATTTTCTTGTGCATGCAGTACTGCCACATTCTGTACTTGTTCACCACGATTTAAATTTTACACGTGAACAACAACAATTTGACAGTTCTTGTCATACAGAATCGACGTCTGGTTGTCAAAGAGTGGCGCTACTTAGGATTTACTTTGGTGAATGACAGCCTAAATCAGCGATCGGTAAAGCTTACTCATATGAGCAGTACGCTCAGCACACGCATCGCTCTTTGAACCAGTCGTTGTTCAGACCAGGGATTAGGCGATGTGAAAGTGGGAGAGCCGGTAGAAAAACATGCACAGTTATTCACTAATATTATTGCAAAATTGCAACCTTGGGGCCTACTAGTAAGCCCCAGGCTTGATCAGCAACGTAGTTTTTCCTCCATATAAATTTCTAAAACGGGGTTGTTGTTCTAGTTCGTTTCAAATTACCAGTGTTGCTAGGTGAGCCATTTTTTACATTTACAGCATTTAGCACCATAAGCATACCTGATCGTTAGAGATTCGCTAAATGAAGAAATGCCAAATACAAAGGACGGCAATTGACCCTGTAATATTCAATGCATTTAGCTTTGTATTCTTTGGTATATTTTTCAATAATATTTACATAATGAAACCAAAAAAGTTCATATGTTGCGTATTTAATGCAGAAAATCAATTAAACACATACTTTTAAAAGCAAATAATTGAAAGGAATCCTTAATCCCTAATATCTGGAAAAGAGCGAAAACAGTGAAGAGCTGATAACTGCCAGCACACACCGACTGTGTACGTGAATTGCAAAAAATGCACAAAAATCGGCTTACTCTCCCAGTTTCACATCGCTTAATCGCTGGTTCAGACAGCACGTGTAGTGACTGCGTTGATTTTTGTCTTGTGTACGCTGCAAGGAATTTTATGTATGAAAAAATAGATGCTTTTGTTGTTGCAGTTTTTGTGTGTATGCTGTTTTGTGCTGGCGATTGGTTTTGCTACATAGCTTTAAGTTTCTTATTTGCTTTTCGGTTTAATTTTATACAGTGTAGAAAAATTACTCTGAGCTCACTAACACCATCTCATTGTCAATTTTGCCGACCCCTGGTCTAAATACAGGTATATTAACAAGGTACGCCAGGCTGGGAGCGGCAGCTTTGAATGTCTCTCTTCACCCTCTTATTTGTGAACCTATCATAATATGTATTGATGGCACAGACATAAAAATTACAAAGCCAAATCAGGACGAAACACTGTTCTACAACAGAAAAGGATATTTCAGCATCAATGCCAGGATTGTATTATAAGTTAAAAAATATGTGTACATATGCAATGTAACATTTTCTAATGTCTATAGGTATGCGATTATAAAATGTTCATATAAGGTGTTTATGCATGTCACCCATGATCGAGCAACGACGCGTTTATTTGAAGTATAAGTTTTGGCTTCTGGGAGATGCTGGTTATGTTTTCAAACCTTTCTTGTTGACATCATATAGATCCAGAAACAGGGGGTCTCTATGCATACATTTAATGAAAAGCACTCGAAAAATCGGCGTTTCCAAAAGTAGCTTTAGGTATTTAGTGCGATCTCTTCAATATCAGCCACAGAAAGTTGTGCAGATAATGTTGCGCTTTGCATAATATTCGCCGATATTATAAGGTACAAAATAAATAGGATGAAGTTTGAACCACTAGGCGAAGAAGAAAGTAATAAAATAACTGAAGTATCTGAAGACAGACCAATCTACAATGAAGCTATCAGGATAAGGGATGATATTGCAACTAATATCAGGTGTACAACTTTGCTTCCACCGTTTTTTCCAAAATTAAAAGCTTTATTGCGAAAAAGTGCTTACAGATGTATTATTCAAAGTATTGTCCGTCGCTAGCGACAACTTTCTCCCATCTTTCCGGCAATTTTCGGATCCCGGCTCGAAAAAAGGAGTCCTCTTTTGACGCTATCCATGAAGCAATCCATTTTTCCAATTCTTCGAAGGATTGAAAATGTTGATCTGCCAGGCCGTGTGCCATCGAACGGAATAGGTGGAAGTCAGAAGGGGCGACATCTGGGGAATACGGCGGGTGGGGCAAGACTTCCCATTTCAGCGTTTCCAGGTACTTTTTGACCACTTTTGCAACGTGAGGCCGAGCATTGTCGTGTTGGAGGTTCATCGGAGGACATCGAAATCACCATTTTTAAAACGTTGAAACCACTCCCGACACGTTCTTTCACTCAGAGCAGCATCACCGTAAGTTTCTGAGAGCATTCGATGCGCTTCAGCTGCATTTTTTTTCGAATTGTAACAGAAAAGTAAAACTTCCCGCAAATGGCGAGAATTGGGCACATAAACGGACATTTTCCAGCGTGAATAATACGAAAACAAGAGCAACTGTCACTGAAACGGCGATGACAATTCGTTAGGCACTGTCCACACTCACTTTAAAGGCATTACCATCTATGTATTTCAACCAGCCTCAGCCGGTACAGCCACCTATCGGAAAACGGCGGAAGCAAAGTTGTACACCTGATATATAAATTCAAATGAAAATCTTTCAATGTTATTCGTATTTATTAGTTTATTTAACATTTAACGTATACTTAAGATTGTTCTTTTTAATGCCACAAAGAAAGTACAACTGAAAAAATGTACAAAAATTAAGAATTACAATTATTCAGTAAATTGAAATAAGATTAAATAGAGAATAATCAGGTTTCACTGCCATAAAGCAATGTCGGTACTACAATTGAACGGTGCGAGAAATAACAGCGATTTGCAGCAAGTATTCTTTGGTTGATCTCTGTTGATTTGTTGGCGTCGTTGACATTTACCCCAAGGTATCTGAAGTCCTTAACTACTTCAAAGACATAAGGGCATAATAGGGGTACCGGTTAATTCATGCGGTTTTCTAACAGATGGCGTAACTTGATTTTGTGAACAGTGATTCACCTTTCCAAATATGTGTCGGAAAGCTATTGCCATATAGTTTCAGAATCAGTATGTGTCATTTAGCTGAAGCGTAAACAACAATACTTTTTTTACTCTGAAAATGTCGAATTTTGTGCCGAATAAAGTGTTTTCTTCATTACTTCAATATAAAGGAAAGTCGAAAGTCATCGTATTTTGGTGGAAGTGTATGGTGTGTATGCTCTAGCTGAGCGTACGTGCCAGAAGTGGTTTGCACGGTTTCAAAGTGGAAATTTTGACTTGGAGGACGATGAACGGCCCGGACAGCCAAAAAAGTTTGAAGATCACGAATTGGAGACATTGCTCGCCCAAGATCTATCCCAAACGCAAGAAGAACTTGCACAATCACTTGGCGTCGCTCAACAAACCATTTCCGATCGTCATGGGAATGATCCGGAAGGTAGGCCATTGGGTGCCGTATGAATTGAAGCCAAGAGACGTCGAACGCCGATTTTTCACGTGTGAACAACTGCTTCAACGGCACAAAAGAAAACGTTTTTTGCATCGAATTGTCATTGGCGATGAAAAGTGGGTCCATTACGATAATCCAAAACGATGTAGTGGTCACCAACACCGACACTATTTGCCTGATTGTGCAATTACACATTCCGTTGTGCACTGGTGTCAAGTTGCCACTCGACGCGCGCGCCACACTTGTAAACAAAGCAAGTCAGCACTTGTGACGGCGGCCGAGCGAGTTCAACGCTACCTACCGCAGCGCACTGTCCCCAACGGAAATGTGCAAGATCAGCTATTTTGATCCTTGACCACGGCGAAATTGTGCTCTGGAAAAATGGGCGGAGCATTGGAAATGCTGAGCCGTATAACAGTTACATTTTTAGTATTTAAGACACAAAACTCAGGAAATAAAATCAGCTTTATAACCAAAGGCAAACTACTTGTTTCCTTAGAATATTGCTCAGAAGCGTCGGCTCTTTAGCCACTAGTAATTGGCGCGGCTCGCCTTAATAATAAGCCAACCCGGACTGCCAACCGACTGTCTCAGACAATACAACAGTAATAACACCACATGGCGATCCTGCCAATATAAACCACCACATGGCGATCCTGCAGACTACGATCCTGTAGACTTTTACGCTTGAACACCACATCCTGCGGATTTCGATCCTACGGAAAAAGACACACTAACACAAACAAAACCACGAACTGACGACACACATCCGACCTCGCAATGATGAAAACGCAAGCACCAATGACAATGGCACCGATCACGTTCTTATGGACCACCACAATGGCCCGTTCCAAACAGTTTTCCCATAGATTGACAGACAGCAAAACATTACGCAAACAGCTAACTACCAAAGTTACGCACCTGATGAAACCCCATCGCAACCGCCCAGACGCAAGGATTCTGTGTAAAATTCGTCACCACAGTAAACCAACTAAGCTGCTCACTTGCAAGCTACCACCACAGCGCCGAGTGCAGGAAATCACACAAGACTTGAAAACGTTTTACCGAATGATGGACAGTTGACGCGCCAGATCCAAGAAAATTGCACCTAAACTTTTTCCTATACATTTACAATTACTTTCATAATTTTACAATACAAAAATAAAAACATGTACACAAGAATACGTAACAACAATATTATAACAACACTTATAACATAAAACCCAACAAACACACCCGAAAACATTCGCAACTTGTTATTACATTACAAAAAAAAATCCCTCAAGATATCCTCAAAGAAGATTCACTGCATTATGCAATTACTAAACTTATCCCAGACTTCGCGAAAATGACTAAATGCTTCAATTCCCTACAAAAGAAAAACGCTAAATTCAACTGGAGTAAAGAGTGCAAAGAAGCCTCCACAAAACTGAAACAATTATTGATAAACCCACCAATACTACAATACCCAAATTTTGGCAAACCATTCCTAATGAACACAAATGCTAATGCATTGTCAAGAATCAACATTTGAGTCAGACTACCTTAAATCCATGATTCCTCTTACAGAAGATAAAACCTTTAAAAGAACACTAGCAATTACTCGGGGCATGTCCGAAAAAGGACTAAAAGATACACCTAAGGAGAACTGCACAACACGGAAGCCTGATCAACTTCATATGTGGCAATGCACGTCCATAGCAGATATCAGAAACATTAATAAATTACATTTTAATTTTGAGGCCAATTTAATTCCAACTAAGCCATTAGCCCAGGCAATGGTAGAAATAGTTGATGAAAATATAACAGTACGATGCAGCTATAACCCTACGAAACTAGTTTCGACTATGGAGAAGCTCATATGTACCATGAGAAAACACAATATTAAAGAATTAGCACTGTCGAAAAGTGATGAAATATTTAAAAAGACGCGCACAAATGAATTGATGGATATTTATGAAAAAGCATACAAGAAATGCGTAAGGCCGAATTTGAACATACTAATATACACACCACCCCAGAGAATAAAAGAGGACATCATAAAATTTAAACTAATCCAAGAATTCCACAATTCCACACATGGAGGACACCTTGGCGTAAGAAAAACGGTTTTGAAACTCAAACAGCGATATACATGGAAAAACATGAACAAAATGGTAAAGACGTACATAAATAACTGCCATAAATGTGCCACAAACAAACAAACAAGACACACAAAAGAACAAATTACGACGACGACCACACCAAGTGATAGTTTCCAAATAGTATCAATTGACACTGACGGACCACTCCGCATGTCCAACAGCTATCGATACATACTCACGATGCAATGCGAACTAACCAAATACGTCATAGCGCACCCAATGAGCACTAAAGACGCAACTACCACAGCAAAAACATTAGTCGAACAACTAATTCTAAAATACGGATAGTTTAAAATTCTTAAATCATACAGAGGTACCGAGTTCACAAATGAGTTAATGAGCAACATATGCTCCCTCTTACAAATAGAACAAGTACTTTCAACACCTTACCACCACCAAACAATAGGTTCACTAGAAAGAAACCATAGGGTACTCAATGAATTCTTACTAAATTATGCCAATGATGATGAATGGGATAAATGGATACCGTACTTCACATTTGCATATAACACGACACCAAACATTGATACAGAACACACACCATTTGAACTCATTTTTGGCAAATTACCGTCCTTACCCACTGACACACTCAAGCACACACAACCGATTTACGATTACGACAATTATGCAAACGAACTCAAGATCAGATTACATGACGCAATACAAAAAGCAAAGACAAGCACAATTCAAACAAAAACTAAACGTAAACATAGTCAATGACTTGGTATTATTGCAAGTGGAAAACAAAAAAAAGAACATGAGTCCATACAGCGGACCATACAGAATTTTAGCACGAAAAGGAGTAAATTCTGTAATAGACTACAAGGGAAAAGAAAAAGAAGTCCACAACGACTCACTAAAACCGTATAACATAGATACCTAGACAATAAAACCAAATATATAGTAAAAAAATAATAAAATAAATACTATAATCTATACATACGTCAAATTACAATGTAAGAACAATAATCGCTAAGAATAACAACTACACATGTAATCATAGCAAGTACTCCTACAACTACCAAATACCTAAGAACTATCATTAGAAAACTATTATGTAAGAATACGAATTAATCATACAAATACAACTTATACAAGTAACTATTATTAGAAAACTACCAATTATATAATTACTATCACTCATATGACATATCTAAATTAATGTAAAGCATTTCCAAAACCCCCCCCAGACCGAGACTATCTTAAAAAATTATTCCGGGTAATAATTTTTCGCTTAAGGGCAATGGTGTAGTGGTACCACTTGGTCACCAACACCGACACTATTTGCCTGATCGTGCAATTACACATTCCGTTGTGCACTGGTGTCATGTTGCCACTAGACGCGCGCGCCACACTTGTAAACAAAGCAAGTCAGCACTTGTGGCGGCGGCCGAGCGAGTTCAACGCTACCTACCGCAGCGCACTGTCTCCAACGGAAATGTGCAAGATCAGCTATTTTGATCCTTGACCATGGGATTGGTCGGCGAAATTGTGCTCTGGAAAAATGGGCGGAGCATTGGAAATGCTTAGCCGTATAACAGTTACATTTTTAGTATTTAAGACACAAAACTCAGGAAATAAAATCAGCTTTATAACCAAAGGCAAACTACTTGTTTCCTTAGAATATTGCTCAGAAACGTCGGCTCTTTAGCCACTAGTAATTGGCGCGGCTCGCCTTAATAATAAGCCAACCCGGACTGCCAACCGACTGTCTCAGACAATACAACAGTAATAACACCACAACGATACGATAATCCACAGGTCGTCAAAACCTACCTTGAAGCGCTCAAATGGGATGTCCTACCCCACCCGCCGTATAGTCCAGACCTTGCGCCATCCGATTACTATCTCTTCCGATCAATGCAACAACAATAAAGAAGTCAAAAATTGGATTGATTCGTGGATAACGGAAAAGCCAGCCGAATTTTTCAGAAAGGGTATTCGTGAATTGCCAGAAAAATGGGAAAAAGTTATAGCTAGTGATGGACAATACCTTGAATATTAAATTAGTAAAAATTTTTTCACAATAAAGCTTCAATTTTCCAAAACAAAAAAAAAACACACGAATAAACCGGTACCTCTATTATATTGGGATTTTTGTCCACTTTACTTTTGACAGAGTCCGATGAAGTTGGAATTAACACTTTGGTTTTGCTTCGTTTATTACGAGGTCCATATTTTTTGCTGCCGCTTTAATATTTTTGAAGGCTTTTTCCAGGCTAGACAGAGAGGTCTTACGTCTATATCGTCTGCATAAGCCAGTAATTGGATCGATTTGAATAAGATTGTTCCTTGTAAGTTCACTCAGACAGACTTCCTAATAACCTTTTCTAGGGCGATATTCAAGAGGAGACATGAGAGTCCCCTTGCCGGAGTCCGTTGAGTGTTGTGAATTCGCGTAAAAATTCGTTTTCAACTCTAACGACGTTTTTAACATTTTACATTGTGGAACGCGTCAGCCGTATAAGCTTATCGGGGATAAGCTTATTATGTAGTTAAAGAGGGAGAATTAAGAGAAGTACTAAGAGACTAGATGCTCAAACTTGTGTTTGCTGGATACACTTTTGGTTGAAATTGGCAATGAATTCCACGTTCTCATAGCACACACAAAAGTTTGCCGGAATTACTACTAAAACTAAGACTGTGTACTGATGTTACTGGGTTCATATTTCTACTTCACTTAGGGCCACTTTTTCAGTGCGAGTTTAAGGGGTTATATATCTTTTTCTGTAGGCAAATACAGTGTTTTAATTTTTTTTTTTAAAGCTTGTTACCATAGCTTTATTCAAATGCAATACAAAGTTTATAAAAGTACATGTCCTTATGTGAATTTTTATAAAATTTCAAGCGAAAATTCGAAAAATTGGGGAAGTTACAGTCCTTGCCGCAGAAGTCCTTTTGTTAGCAGTGGTTGACGGTGAGCATGAAATCGAGGTAACGGCTCAGCGAAAAAAAAACAAAAAAAACCACAAATAGTACACAGTGTTGCCTTGTTCGTGAACGAAGGATTTTACAAAAAAAAATTTTGTACAGTTACAGTGCTATTTTTTCCAAAAATGTCGATTTTTTAAGGTCGAAAAATTTAGTTTTTTGCCAAAAAAAAATAGAAGAATTTGTCGAAAAAGAAATTCCTTCGTTCACGAATTAGCTATTGTATGTACAAACAACCCCTCAAAATTTCAAATTGATCGATGCAGGTTAGCGGGATATCGTGCTCACCGCGATGGCATTTTTCAAAAAAAATCATTTGGAGAAAATCACGTTTAAAGTTTGAGTTGAATACTTGAGTTCCGGAAACTGCGCGCTATGAACGGCCGTATCTTAGGTTCTAGTGCCCCGATCTCGATGAAATTTTGCAGAAAAATTGTTAAAAGTATGTACTTCAAAAATAAGTCATAAAATTTTTATTCGATTTTTGAGCCACAAAAAGGTATATAACCCCTTAACTCAGTTTCTAGTTTAAACTTGGTTTAAACGCAAAATCGAATTTTTCAGTCATATTTGACTGAAGTTTAAACTTGGTTTAAACGCCCAACCCTGCACGGTTAAACTAAGTTTAAACTGTCAACTGCCGGTTGACAGTTTGACAGTTCACTTTATTTGGATATTTGAAAAGCGCAAATACAATTTTTTTGCATCAAATAAATATAAATCGACTAAAAATAGCAATGAGTTCTTCTTCTGACGAGGAAGATCATAGCGACGCAGAAATACTACTGTGATCAAACTGAAAGGTGAATTTTTAATTTAAACTTCGCGGGTTTTTCGAATCGGTGAATTTTTTGTTTCTGTAGGTTGGTAGCACTGTTAGTGACATCTATGCTAAATTTCACGTCAAAATATTCATTAGTATTTGAGATACGCGTCGTTTTGTGAGGCTCTAAAAGGGAATTCTTCGATTTTTACTATGTCTGAATTTATTGAACAAAGAAGTTGCATTAAATTTTGTTTGCGGAATGAAATTTCGCCTGCAGAAACATTGAGGATGTTGCAAAAAGCCTTTGGTGATCAAACTCTATCTTCTAAAAGTGTTTACAAGTGGTATAACGAGTTCAAAGCCGGTCGTGAGAGTGTTGAGAAAAATGTGGTGTCAAATCGGCCAAAACCATCGACTGATGAACATCACGTCAAACAAGTCAAAGAAATGGTGCTTGAAAATCGTCGATTAACTATTAGAGACATTGCTGATAGTTTGGGCATATCATTTGGATCGGTGCAGGCGATTTTGAAAGACGAATTGGGCTGAGAAGAGTCAAATCTCGAATGGTTCCAAAAACACTCAATTTTTTCGAAAAAGACCGTCGTGTTAACATCTGTGAAACAATGCTTTCTGACTATCAAAACGTAATGAAACGCATCATAACTGGAGATGAGACTTGGATCTACGCTTACGATCCCGAAACAACCGATCAATCGACCGAATATCGTGCAAAAGGTGAGCCAGGACCAAAAAAATCGCGTCAAAGTCGCTCAAAAATCAAGGTCATGTTGACAGTTTTCTTTGATTATCGTGGTGTGGTGCATTATGAATTCCTTCCGCCGGGCCAAACTGTCAACAAGGAATATTCTTTGAGCGTTATGCGCCGCTTACGTGAAGCTATTCGCCTCAAGAGGCAAGAATTGTGGGCCGGCAACTCTTGGTTTTTGCACCACGATAATGCACCATCTCATACTGCATTGGTTCTTCGTGATCATTTCGCCAAAAATTCAACAAATATCGTTCCGCAAGCACCGTATTCGCCTGATTTGGCCCGTGTGACTTCTGGCTGTTCAGCAAACTCAAAAGACCACTCCGAGGACACCGTTTTCTCAATTGAGGAGATAAAAGCTGAATCGAAGAAGGCTCTGATGGCCATCCCGACGGAGGATTTTTCCAAGTGCTATGATGAATGGAAAATTCGTTGGCATAAGTGTATTGCAGCGGGAGGGGATTACTTTGAAGGAGATGAAATGGATTTGCAAGAATAAATAAAGATTTAAAAAATATAACAAAATTCACCTTTCAGTTTGATCACAGTAGTATGTGATGTATTAAATATTACGGTGATGAGAAGATTAAAAGTTGTGAGATTGCGGCCGGACCACTTTCATTCATTTGACGATAAAGACTTTTACGATGAGCAAAGCTTCTGCTTACAATATTTTACAGCCCATCGGTCCCCATATAAAGCATCCTACAAATTGGTAAGTCAATAATTCCATTACTTCCGATAGCTGTTTCTTACTAGACTCTTTCAGGAACAATGCGTTATCAGAGGACCAAATGCTTTTAATTACTTTGCGCTTGTATGCAACTGGCGGGATGTTACGAACAATTGGAGACTTGTATGGAGTATCACAAGCAACTGTTTCAAAAATAATAACTGTGGTATCTCATTACATTGCATTGTTGAAGGACAGATTCATACAATTCCCAAGTAACGAAGCTGAACGCCATACAAATTATAAAGACTTCTATAACATAGCGAAATTCCCAAAAGTAATTGCAGCACTGGATTGTACGCACATTATTATTTCACCAGGTACTGTAATTAAATGACTTACATGTGGGGTCAACTTTTGATATAATCGAATTGATAACTTTAATCTTTCATTTCAGGTGGAGACAACGCTGAGCTGTATCGAAATCGAAAAGGATTTTTTTCAATAAATGTACAGACTAGGTGCGCTGCTATCCTTAAGATCTTAAATGAAATCCGATTCCGATTCGGATTCGGATTCTGGAACAGGGCTGATTATGCTCGGTTACAAATGCAAAGAGGTCAAAGTCGTGACTAAAAAGTACAACAACTATACTGACACTATCTATATAATCAGCATATTGTTTAAAATTTAAAATTATGTAAATCTAAAGAAGATAGATTTCATGTTATCGCACAGTTGACCATAAAATATGTACACTAGTCAGAATAAGTTTGCGTACAGGCAAGTCAAAAATATTTTATGATTAATTTTGACCTCAAAAATGGGTTCTCTGTTTATAAAAACTTATCCACATTATTCATATATGCCTTAACTGCATTTTTTGTTCTGTTTTAGATGAATTAAAATAATAATTTTCCATGTATTCGTATTTATTGACAATATACTCACAAAACGGTGCAGAATAAGTTTGCGTACAAAACTAATAACGGGAACTTCCGGTTATGCTCTTTATTTTTTTTTGGAAAATTTGTATTCCATTGAACATTAAACGGACTTGTAAGTTATTTGGAACCGTATATGTGCTTGAAATTTAATAGAAAGCAATAGAATTCAACAGAAAAATATTAAAAATGGATAAAGAATAATCTTACAAAAACTTTTCAAAATTGACAAAAAATTTCATGAAATTAGGGAAACTTTTGGGAGAGCACATTCGTCATTTCAAAAAGCCATCTTAAATCTAAAAAAAAAAACAGAAAATCTTGTTTGGTTACTACGATCTGACCATTTTCTTAAGTTACCCGAGCAAGAGGATTCGATTGTTTGCGATCAGTGCATCACAATCTAAGGCTAGTTGCATCCAATATCTTCAGAAATGTACAGAAATATTTTATAAACCCCATTAGCAGTGACTTTATAAGAAAAGTTCTGAAAAAAACATACTTCCCCTACATAACAGCATGTAAGAAGCCCATATTTAGCTTACTTACAAGGAGCACAGAATTGCTTTCGTAAAAGAGTCCATCAAGGAGTCTAAAAAACCGGATTTCCGGAACGAAATGTTGTTATCTATAGAAAGTGGGACCTTTCATTATTATTTGATAATGGTTTGGCATATTTGGAATTAAAAAGCATCAACTAATTTGAACAGGATCCTGTTAATAACAAAAATCTGAAATTAACAGTGAAGCATAGCATATGTGGAGATATGGTATGGGGCTGCATGTCAGGAAAAGGAGTGAGCAGGCTGTGTTGTTTTATTCAGAAATGTTTCCGGGGGGTTATTTACATATTCTAAAAGCTTATGTAAGCCAAGGTTTCAAAACTTTGGGTCAGATTCCAACATATCTTTTCAACCTTAGCGCGCAATGCATACGATGCGAAGCTATGTTTGCTATTAACTGGCTCAACAAAGTTGCAAAAGTCCCTCCCTAGTCACCTACCGTGCATCTAATTGAGTATATAAGGGGTTCAGTTAAACCCTGAGCCCAACAACACTCCATCTTCTAAGATATAGTTAACCAATACAACAATTCAAGGATATAACAAAATAACCGCTGAAAAAACACCGAATTTAAAAAAATTTGCGCCAAAACTTCTGCAGGGAGTTCAAGCGAGAAAAGAAAATTCACAAAGTTATTAATTTTTGGACAAAACTTAGTTTCAATTTAATTTTAACTACATAATCTCATCTTGTACGCAAACTTTTTCTGAGGTGAATTCATAACATATTTTGTTTTTGGCCCTCCTTTTACAGTTTGGTCAAGTTTTTGTTATTATTATCTTAATGGAATAAAAGAACTAAGTTTACGGAAAAAATAAAAAATATTTTGTTTTTGAAAAATTACTTTAAGTGATTTATTTTTCATATGAAAAAACTACGTACCCCTTGTACGCAAACTTATTCTGACTAGTGTATATAAATATTGTTATTAATGTCTCTCACTACTCTTAATATTATTATGTGGAGCTGTAGGAGTATCCTGAATAAAACTACTGAGCTATTTGACTTTCTTGTGAGGAACAAAACACACATCTGTTTCCTTTCCGAAACCTGGCTAAATAATAGTATGAAACTTTCTCACTCACACTGTCACTGTGTCCGAAGAGATCGTGAAAGTAGAAACGGTGGCGGCGTTGCCATACTGGTACACAAATCAATAACATTTAACATTATTCCAAATATACTTACTTCTGCTATTGAGAACATCGGCATAGAAATTTTGTTAGAAGACAAAACAAAACTCAAACTATTCAGTGTTAATTTTCCAGGTGGTTCAAGGACTGATGACCTGAGTAAGAAATTCAAATCTGACCTAAGAAAGCCAGAGCTAATCCCTCAAATATTGATTTAATAATATCCAATAGTCCTGAATTTATCTCGCAGCCCATAGCAACATACAGTCTAAGTTCTGACCATTTGCCCGTCAAGTTCGAAATTTCTACTTTGGTACCATGTTCGGCTCATCTTCAACTGGACTTTAAAAATGCTAACTGGAGCATGTACAAAAACAACCTCAAAAATTCACTAAAAAATCTCCCAACACAATAAATAGCAAAACTGAAATACATGAAAATGTTAGCCAGTTTACGACCAAAATTATTGAAGCAGTCAGACTATCTGTACCTTTGAAACCACTCAAAAAGTTTCATACCTCCCACATTTTGAACCTGATAAAAACTAGAAATCATTTCCGTTGCCAATGGGGAAGATATCGAATATCGTCGGACTATATGATTGTGAAAAGGTTAACATCCCTAATTAATTCTGTCAGAAAAGCTCAGTAAACTTGAAAAAGGTTCAAACCCGTTTTGGAATTTGACAAAAATTCTTAGGAAAAAATACCAAGGGATACCACCTGTTGTCTGCGGAAATAATATATTGTATAAGTTAAAATTTAAAACACAAAGATTGCTTTCCACTATGTGGAATCTTCTTTTATTACGCCGAAAGGCAACTCGTCGCTTTTACAGTCAACTTACGACTACCGAATTTAATCCAACTGCCCGTTGCTGTCACCATCGCCGTCGCTGCCGCCGTAAGTCAGTGCCCGCACGCGCATCCGCTCGACGTTCCATAGCGCTGATGTAGCATTATTTGCTATGGTTGGTTATTGACCACCGCTGTCATGGTGGCGCTGTTACTCGACACTTCCCGCCACGGTCGTTCGTTGTGTTGCACGATGCGGGATGTGCGGGGTGTGCGAGGTATGGGTATGCTTACGTGCTAACTACCCCCCTCTTAATGAGGAGCCGTCCTCGGCTTCTGTTAACACCTTTTTCAGTGCTGCTAGGACATTACTGTGTTGCCTCCTAAGCATAACAAGTAGCCCTAATACAATTGCAGCAAGTATCCCAATAAGGAGGATGGAGGTTCCCCATGACTGTGAAAAACGAGTTTGGACCAGGCCTCTTAAGTTCGCGATATGTGCCAAGTTTTTAATATGGAGGTTGTTCAAATATGGAAGAGACAACCATGGGACATTTTCAGTGAGGTTAACTATCTGTGCTGGCGGGGCTTCGGGGTGTAGACGGCCAGTAGTCTTCCAGTTTGTAAAGGTAGTGCCGTTGATGGTAGCGTTTCTTTCGAAGGCGACCAAAAATGTGCCACGAACTATGGTCGTTGAATTGCTTCCATCGCGAACTTCTGCTGTCTGATCGTTCACCACCACTAAGCCGTCATCGATTTTTTCAATAGGTGCAATGTGGTCGGCTGAGGACGTTTTACAAGCCGCAGAATGCTGGTTTAGCAGTTGTTGCACGCAGTAACTCTTTTCGCATGGTTTGCAGAACGGCATAGCTATTGATTCCTGCACTCAAGGGATGATAGACGTGGTCGCAGTTAGCCACTACATCTGTTTCTAGCATTACTATTGTGTGATTGTGGACAACGGGCAGGAGCCTAATCTTACTACAAATTTTCGTAATTTTTGAGTACTTAATTATAAAGTAAATACAGTTATTATCTTGCAAAATTTTGAGTTTGGAAATACTTAATATACTATTTATATTAACGTTGGCGGAGTGCTCAGCAAGTATTAACCTCTCAGTTTCCTCATTTGCGAGGATAATTGGGTTAATTATATTTGCTTTCCCTAGAGTTACTGCGTAAATAATATTTTCGATGTCTGTCAGCATTGCTCTATTCCTGGCGGTAAGCAGTTCGAACAAGTTACCCGCGTTCACGTCCCTTTCCTTTGTTTCGTCAAGCAAGTTGTTTAGTCTTTGGGTCAAT
The DNA here is from genome assembly GCA_963971225.1 of Melieria omissa. Taxonomy (NCBI): domain Eukaryota; kingdom Metazoa; phylum Arthropoda; class Insecta; order Diptera; family Ulidiidae; genus Melieria; species Melieria omissa. The sequence continues at coordinate 46,638,886 of OZ020269.1, read as the reverse complement.
TCGTTTATCTTCATCTGTATATCCGTGTTAATGACCATTGGCCGTTCATTCGCCTCTATAAGGGCTTGTTCCTTGGTCGCTGCGTCATTTAACTCGCCGAAGTCCGGGGTCCGGGCAATGTACTTCAACATTGTACCCAGTAAGTTAATGCTACGAGCTTGCCGGTGGTGAATTTTGAGGGTGTTTAATAGGTGGAAAATTCGGTCAATGTCAATTTGTACTATCTTCTTGATGGGAGAGTGAGGCAGATGGTCGAATAGGCTCTCTGTTTCGCGTGCCATGGTCTCATAATCCAAAAGGTTAGTTCTGTGTAGTAAAAGGTCATACTGTTCGAAGATGGCTACATCCCCGTTGGTGATCGGTATGTAAAAGGAATTGGTGTAGTTCAGTAGTTTCGCGTCGGCCGGTTGGGTTATAGCGAGGGTGAAGAACCTGGAAGTACAAATTATGGCGGTTAGCTTTATGAATTTGCTTGCCTTCTACTAGCTAGCCTTTGGTTGTCCCTAGATCCCTTTCGACAGTTTTTTCTACCTGGAGCTTCGCAAACTTATTTCCTATTCGTCTATTGGTTTTAATGAAGACTTTAGCCCCCGGTTGGAACATTTTTGTTATCCGGTTCCTGTTGCATCATTCTAAGTCTTTTTCCTGTGCCTTGCTGATTCTGGTTTTAATTTCCTCTTTAAGGGCATTTAGAATAGAGTGAATTATGTCTATGGGCTTTTGTCCAGTGACGGAATGGACCGATCGGTTATATTTGGACGTGGCAAACAAGATTAAATCTGAGGTGGCATTTAGCCCTTGGATCACCTTAACGCATCGAGCGATTTCTGATAGAGTACTGTGAAATCGCTTGACTTGGCCGTTAGTGGTACTATGGTGCGGAGGTGTTGTGAATATGTCTATTGCAAAGTGATCCCTTAATAAGGACTTCACTGTTTGAGAGTTTAGGGAATTTTCATTGTCGCAAACTACGGTTTTTGTATTCTTGAAAAAGTTAAGGATTTGTAGGATGGGTTCTTTTATGTCAACTATTGACCTCGAACTTATGGGGGAGACAATAACAAACTTAGAAAATTTGTCCACACACGTCAGGAAGTGCTTTTTGTCCGTCGAGTAGAATTAGAATTAGAATAGGAATTGGAGAGCTACCTACTGTTGGTTTGGGAGGGTGGCGCTGATACTTGGCTTCACGGCAGACCGCACAGGTTGAAACCAAATCATCCTATCTCTTCCGCATGTTGGGGAAAAAATACTCGCCTAGTATTGCTGCAAATTTTCACGCGCAGAACGGTGAGCCCTGTTGTGTCCTGTTTCCAGAATTTCCCTTTGATCGCTTTCATTAAAGGCATCCATTACTTGTCTTGAAGTATGGAGAAATCTAACGCCAGGAAACATCGTAAGTAACTCATTCTGAATATGTGTGGCAAGACGGGCATGTCACATAGTAGTCCATTGACCACGTTGGGGTTAACGCATTCCTTAATGGTGGATAAAAGATCGCTTAAATTGCTAAACGTAATATGATGTCTGGTCTGAGACCTGAATAGAATTGCCGTCCTTTTTGCTGGTGTCCGTCCTTCCTCCAGAATGAGCTGATTCTTGAAGCAGTTGATGTGGTTGGTAATTGTGGGGATGGCCTTCGTCAATGATTCCTCGCTGTACGCTGTAGCGGTGAAAGAGCTTGAGTCCTCTAACGCATTGACATGTTGGCGGGACAGTGCATCCGCAACGATATTCACTTTACCTGGCTTGTAGAAAAATTTTGGTGCAAATTCCTCTACGAACGCTCTCCACCGTTTAAGCTTAGCATTCGCATTCTTATCCGATATGGCGAAGGTGAGAGGTTGGTGGTCCGTATAGATGTTAAGTTGCCTGGCACCATAGAGGTAATTTCTTAGTTTTTGCAGGGACCATACTATCGCCAAGAGCTCACGCTCATTGGTAGCGTAGTTTTTCTCAGTTGCAGACAAGGTACGGGAGATCATGGTTATGGGTCGACCCCCCTGGGACAAGATTGCGCCCAATGTGTGCGAGGACGCATCAGTGGTCAGTTCGAAGGGCTTAGCGAAGTCGGGATAAAGTAAGAGGACGTCCTCGGAGGCGACAATTTCCTTGATTTTGTTGAAAGCTCTCAGTGCCTCTTCGTCGAGCTGGATACGAACGTTTTTGGACCGGTTGGCTCCAATGTTCCCGTTCTCGCCACGCAGGTACTTCCTCAGCGGTTTGGCGATAGCTGCGTAGTCTTGCACAAATCGTCGGTAATACCCCGATAGTCCCAGAAACGATCGTAGGCTGCGTAGAGTCTGTGGGGTCTCGTAATTCAGGATGTCTCGCACTTTGTCCGGGCAAGTTCTTATTCCATCCTCGGAGACAAGAATTCCGAGGAATTCCACCTCTCTTCTCATGAATTTCGTCTTCTCCAATGACACCCTCATATTTGCCGCGAAAAGCTTTTCGATAATGCGGCCTACATCGTTGATGTGTTGTTCCTCGTTTTCAGAGAAGATGATCACATCGTCGATGTAAACGTGGCAACACTTGCCAATTTCATCTCTTAGAACGTCATCGATAGCTCGCTTAAAAATGCTTGGAGCATTTTTAAGTCCGAATGGCAGTCGGCAGAATTCATACTTGCCATTATTGACAGAGAATGCTTGTTTGTTGTTTTCTCCCTGTCGCGTTCTGCTAACTTGATTTGGTGGAACCCCGATTTGGGATATCTATCTGCTACTGTTTTCTCGTTAAGCTTCCTGAAATCGATGACCAACCTCAACTTCCGTTCCCCTGCCTCTGTTGTGCCCTTTTTACCAACGACCCATATTGGATTGTTGTACGGGGAACGTGATGACCTAATTATGCCGTCTCGTAGAAGGCTGGCCACCTTATTGTTGACAAACTCGGCGGTTCGCTGTCGGTCGTCCTGATCGTTGCCACCACTGTTGTGTTGTATGGTAGCGATTCTGTTGGGTCAGCGAAAACTCCGGATTGTTCCTTGAGTAGCCGAGAGATTTTGTTGTTATACTTTGGGATTGCCATTACGCTATTAACGTCCTGGCAATAAAAGTACATCAGTATCTCCTCTCCGCCTTCATAATAGAGGGTTCCCTTCTTCAAGTCCAGTTTAGCATTTATTTCTCTAAGGAAATCAGAACCTATGATGCCGTCGAATGTTTGTAGCGAGGGTAAAATGAAAAAGTCAGTAGTTTTGCCAAAAATGTTTATGGTGCACTTTTGGCGAATTGTGTCGGTGCCGTGAAGTGTCTTAGCAGCAAAAGGGCTTTTGACTGCTTTAAGGCCACTAAGATTCTTTACATAATTCTTTGCAGCACCTGTGTCAATCAGAAATTTTAGTTTCCCCCCTGCGAATGTCCTGCTGACTTAGGGTAGGAGGGATCTGTTCCTAAAAAATTTATCTCGTCCGTCTCTTGATTGGTGTAGTAATCGTAGGGTTGTTCGCCTTGGTCGTAGGCGTCATAAGTCTGGAGCCCTTCATATTGGTGGTCGTCGTTTTGGTCTTGAGCCCGTACGTGGTTTATACCGTGGTGCTGGCCTATTCTGCCTGAAGTATGACAGTGATGGATCGACCTCCATTGGTGTTGCAGTCTGGCGTACGACTTCCAACTTCCGATAATGCGGGAGATTGCTGAACTGGTTTGGTTTAGGCTTTGAAAATTGTTCGTTTCGGTTTAAGAATGACTGGGCAAATGAAGAGCGGGCCTGGTTGGCTTCTAGCTCCCGTGCCAGGGCTAAAGCCGTGGGCATATCAGCGGGTCTTGATGAAAATAGAATGTCACACAAAGGCCTGTTAAGCCCCGGAATGAAGACTCGGAGCGCATCTTCCCTATACTTCCTGTTCAGGGATTTTATGAGGTCCCTTTGCTCTCCATAAGTCATGATAGTTTTATTAACTATCAATGTCAGCTTCTTCTCCACCTCATCATAAAATTCCGTTGCAGAAACCTACCCTGACGTAATGTGGACATTTCCTGCTCTATCAAGTACACGGAGTCCAGCCTGGCTATAATTGCCCCAAAGTTCAGGATGGCGTTGAAGGACGCTAGTACTGTGTCGGCAGCCCCTACAATCTTGTTCCGTATGATAGCCACTGCCTGATAATGACGGGAGCTGCCCTCGTATCTTTCAAAAATTTTGTAGGCAGCATGTGCTGCCTGTCTCCAAGAGATATAATGCAGCTGTTCCCCGCGGAATTCAGGCAGAGACTTCACCAAGTCCAACGACTCGTCGCAGTCTACGCCGTCCCTGATCGTCACTGGTTCGTATTCGACGATTGCCGTAGGGGTCTTTAGGGTTGCCAGTCTATTAGTCAGGTCGTCTACGGTAGCCCGGAATTCTGCCCTAGGTTGCTCTGTTGCGGCTTTTATAGCCGCGTTTAGCAACTGCTGCACTACTTTGTGCCTCCATTGGAAAGCAAAGTTTTTTAAAAATTTATTTATTTTATTTTATTGAAAAACTATATTGCAAAATTGTTGCTGGGCACTTCACTTACATAATAAACGAAAGCATGCTCGGTGCAATAATAATCGAACGTTCAATAAAATTCCACTGCAAATCCTTCCTCCGTGCTCCGGTGTCCCTCGTTGGCGACGCCTCGGCTTGGCGTGCAATGCCTTATTTTCTTTTGCTTGAATGTTTTTTGTTTTTCAGTTTTTGAAGATTGTTTCTGTTTGTTTGATTTTTGTGTTGGAAACTTTTGTTTTGTTTGAATGTTTTTTTGTTTCTCAGTTTTTGAAAATTGTTTTTGTTTGTTTGATTTTTGTGTTGGAAACTTTTGGTTTGTTTGAATGTTTTTTGTTCTTCAGTTTTTGAAAATTGTTTTTTTCTGTTGGAAACTTTTGTTTTGTTTGAATGTTTTTTTGTTTTTCAGTTTTTGAAAATTGTTTTTGTTTGTTGCACTCACACGTGGGTTCGGGCACTCGGGCCACTTTTAACTGTCCTTTACCAAAACTTTTTTCGTGTGGCCCCACGTTGGGCGCCAGTTAAAATGTAAAACACAAAGATTGCCACTATGTGCAATCTTCTTTTATTACGCCGAAAGGCAACTCGTCGCTTTTACAGTCAACTTACGACTACCGAATTTAATCCAACTGCCCGTTGCTGTCACCTACGCCGTCGCTGCCGCTGTAAGTCAGTGCCCGCACGCGCATCCGCTCGACGTTCCATAGCGCTGATGTAGCATTATTTGCTATGGTTGGTTATTGACCACCGCTGTCATGGTGGTATTGCCCGCGCTGTTACTCGAGACTTCCCGCCACGGTCGTTCGTTGTGTTGCACGATGCGGGATGTGCGGGGTGTGCGAGGTGTGGGTATGCTTACGTGCTAACTTATACAGCCGAAGATAAGGCTTTAAGTATCCGAAAACCTAGGAATACAAACAATTTATTGATTACGAAACTGTTTTTCTAATCATTCGTGAGTTGCGCACTAGAAAAGCAACAGGTCTTGATGAAATTACAAATATCATGTTAAAATACTTTCCCAAATGTGCAATAAATTATTTAGTCTTTGTCTTAAACTCGTGTTTAAAAGTTCATTATTTTCCCGACACATGGAAAGTAGTCAAAGTGATTCCGATACATAAAACAGGAAAACCTAAAAATCTAACCACTAGCTGTCGACCAATTAGCCTTTTGAGCAGTCTAGGTAAAGTACTGGAAAAAATATTGAAAGATAAAATTTGGAATTTTTTGGATACCAAGGAAATTATACCCAATGTACCATTTGACTTCCGGAAATTCCATGGAACCACACATCAACTCAAAAGATTGCACAATAACATTAAGCTGAACTTTCAAGCAAAAAAATCAACTGCTCTTGTTCTACTTGATGTAGAAAAGGCTTTCGATTCTGTGTGGCACAATGGCTTGATTTTCAAATTAATTACTTATGATTTTCCTCCGCATTTAATCAAAATTATAAAAAGTTTCGGTGACGAGTACTCTGACCTTACTGAAATACCCGCTGGTGTGCCTCAGGGTTCAGTTATTGGACCACTGCTATATATTATTCATTGTGCAGACATTCCTATGCACCCTAATTGTAATTACGCTTTGTATGCAGACAATATCGCTATTTTCCATTCAACGAGTTTGGCCAACGATTTGTTACCGAGCTGCGGTATGCCATAAATTTAATTGCTGATTATTTTTATAAATGGAAAACTAAAATCAATGCTGGAAAAACGCAAGCACTCTTTTTCACTAGAAAAAAAATGCTTCCTTCTTCCTATCCCAGCTCGAACTTAAATACTCGTATCTGCAATGGCGATGTGCAATGGTCTGACAAGGTCAAATATTTAGGAATCGTCCTTGACAAAAAGTTATTGTACAGTGATCATATCCAGTCATATGGGCATCTCCCAAGAAAGGTCCACCACGAGTGAAAAATTCAAATTGCTCAGAAAAACTTTTTATTATCCAATAATACAGCTTAAATATCTATATTTTATAAATGTAAAAGAATTTTTAATTTTTTTTAATTTTTGACCGAAATATACTACTGTAAAAGAAAAAAAATTGTCTGAGCCTTTTGACGAATTATATGCACATTTTGTCTTTGCGTTTTTATCTTATTCAAGTAATATTATATTTTTCTTGTAATGCAAAAGTTTTCTACTAACAACAATCTTATGTATTAGAGAAAGCGAGAGAAAGTGGAGTTCGAAGAACGGAAGTTTTTTCAGTTTGCTTCTTCCTGTATCCTATTGTCGCGTCCGTGCCCAAAAAACCTTATTAGTTGTTGCCATTAGTGGACAAACTTTTCAAATGCAAGTAGCTGTCAGTTTTTAAATAGGTGCATTGTTCCCGTTAGGAAAATATAATAATTGGTTCCCGGCAAAATCGGAAAAAAATTTTATGGGTGTTTAAAATTTGTCGCGTCCGTAACCGGAAGCTCTGAATCGATTCGATTGTTTTTCGATTTCCGGTAAATTTCCGCATTTCTTGAGATAACATTTTTTTTTCAAAATATTGATTCTCATTGAACATTTTAGCAATAAAATACAAGAAAATGTCAAAAAAATCATTTAGGTTGGGAATTACAGCTCAATCAAATTTGTATGTTATATTGTACAATGGTCCGCAAAGGAGTAAAAATGCATGAAACTTTGTTTTTCGTTCTTTTTTTTATGAACAATTTATTGGTTTATTTGATAAGAAAACATAAATTATAACAACAAAAATCAAAACGTGATTTCATTTTGATCGAAAACTATATAAATTATATATATAAACAATTGAGTAACATCTATCAGGCCTTATAAAACCGTTATTGCTGTTGCAAAGCCCTTTTTCCCTCAATAAAACACAGAATCAACTAAACACCATATAGCTTTGTAGAAAGATACCGAATATAGCCGATTCTTATTATCGTAGTGGTAGTGGCAAGTACTCATGTCTAACCTTACATAATCTGTATCTGCCCAGTGAAACACAAAATCGTTAGGTAATTGTTATTTCTGAATAGTTATAGTAGTATAGTATTTATTAGTCATACGATTTAGTGATGGGCGTGGCATTCAAACAGAAAAATTCTGTTACCTAATCCATAACTTAAAAAAAAATGCTAACATCACTTGCAACCTTTGCCTGCCATTTGTACGATAAATCGTACAAAGCTTTGCAACCCTTGTGTTCATTTGTACGATATATCGTACAATTTTTTAAAGGCTCGGGAAAAATATTTAGAAGCAAAAATTGTTAAATTTAATAAGTTTTATAAATCAACTAAGATTCAAACTTTGAAATTGTTTGTCTTTTTGCTACTAAAAAGTATTACATATTTAAAAATTCCTCCACAGAAGCATCGCATCGCCAAATTATTGCAAAGAGCTGCTTACAAAACGCACTCACACTGTGTAGCCACGGCTATTGTGATTTATATTTTCAAACAGAATGGTACGACATAACCAACTTAATAAGAATTAAAAAGCCGTTTCATAAAAAATACGTTCGCTGTCAAAACAAAAATCTTTAAACAAATTTTACGATATATCATACAAATTTCCGGAAATGGTTAATGAAAAATACTGTACAAATATGTTCAGCTAGTTAATTAATTTAATTTAATTTAATTAATTTATTAAGTTATTTCTAAAACCAGTTTGCTGCGATGTGATGAATGAAAGGTGCATTGCTAATGATTGTAAGAGCTGTGTGCGCGATATTAAACAAGATCTAATTCGAATAGAGTTCCTCAGGAAATTTAAATAAACCACACTAAGAACTTTTAACTTTATTTTTTCCTTATTTTGATTGCTGTAACTTGAATTAAACTTGTTATGTGTTATTTTTGATTAAAAGCTGAAGTGTTATAATTAAAACCATTACTGTATTTAATAAGGGGAATACCCTTGGAAAAATTTGTCGCGTCCGTGATGTCGCGTCCGTATTCATGATATAATTAATTAAAAAAAGGTAAGACAAAATTCTCATATTTCATAAGTCTACGAAGAAAAGTTATCCTTTGACCTTCATTTGCATGTATATATATAAAAAAAAGTTCCCAAAAATCGCTAAATTTTGTATATTTCTATAAGAGCTTAAAAAAACTACTTTTTTTTGTCGCGTCCGTTTCATTGCATAATTGCTTATTATTTACAAAATAATTTGTACTAAATCTTTCCAATATATTTCTAAAATGTAGCACTATTTCAGCGCGTTAGAACACTAAAAAAACATATCGACTTTTTGTGTTTCTTTCTTGTTTTTGGTGTAATTGAAAGCGTGCGAATGTCGCGTCCGTGCCACTGGGAGATGCCCATATATGTAATACACCTAATTCTGTTTTTACACGGTTTTGATTGAACACGGTTTGAAAGTAAAACAAAATTTTAATTTTTTTACACGATTGTGTTCCATTTAGCACGAAAAACTAAAAATATTTTTTGTTTTCAACTCGTGTTAAATCAAAACCGTGTAAAAACAGAATTAGGTGTACTTCTATATTGGCAGTAAGCTCAGGGTACATTTGCCAACATCACAGTACAGTAATAGCGAAATATGAGCGAGAAAGCGTATACACGAATGTACCTTGACAGCTGTCGAAAGTGGCAAAAAGTCAGGTGCGTTCATGCGGGAAAAATATTGACTGGAAAAAAATAAAAAATTGTCGAAATTAACTGAAAATTCTACCTTTTCTTCAACCGCCCCTGGAGTAGTTTGACAGTTGTTCATGTGTAGAAGTGCTCATGTATACACGCATAGAATTTTTTTGTTTTACTTTGACTGGCACGACAGCCCTTACGCGAGACTAAGGCCTAGCTTCCCGCAACCACCCGTGTTGTGCGCGTGAATTTGTACGCGGATGGAAGGGACCTACAGTTTTATGCCGGTTCCGAACGGCAGGTTGGGAGCTTTTTCATAAGCAATTTTTACTCTCAGAGGTTTTGCCATTTCGAGCTGAGCCACCGAAAGAGAAAACGAGTTTTCCCGTTATTTTTTTAGGTGTTATTACAGGCAGTACCCGCTGAGTCGGCCTCGATAGCTTAGCGGGTAGCGCGCTGGCTTCTCATACCGAGCGCTCCAGGTTCGATTCCTGGCTTGGGCTGGAAAGAACACTCATTTACTTCTATCGCTATCCACATGAAGGAAATGAGAATTACAAGAATCGCACAAGTGCGCTCTTGGCAGGCAATGGCAAAACCTCCAAGTGTGAAAGAAAAAACTGCCAATCGCCGTTCGGATTCGGCGTTAAACTGTAGGTCCCCTCCCTCCCTTTCCACCATCCGTTTGAAATGTGTGTTGTATCACATGTTGGAAAAAACAGTGTTGGATACACATTTCAAACGGGTGGAATTTGTGGTATCACAACGGGCCCATAGGCCTAAGTGTGTCTCATACAGAGGCCGCCACTTAACCAACCAACTAACCAACAGGCAGTATTGAACTTTGGGTTGCTGCCTTCGACTCGCGGTCCAACGCACTAACCAACTGAGCCACGGCGGCTGCCGCATACAATAGAAATACATTCACAAAATTTCGTGTTTTCTGTCTCATCGCTTGTCTCCCTTTGATTTCTGAATGAAAACACATTGTGAAGTTAGGTAGCTGCCAGTGTGGAAGCATTACATATATGTATCCAGTACATAATTTCAAACTTTGATATTGCTATTAAGTTGCTATATTCTCTTATCAATAGAAAAACAGTGCTGAATCACCATAATAAAATTATAATTGCAAAAGTTATTTTCCAGTCAATAATCTTGAACTGGTGTCCTGTTTGGGGTTGATGTGCCAAGTCACATGTCACAAAGCTGCAGATCAGGCAAAATAAATTATTAAAAATTATGTTGAATTTGCCTTGGCACTTCTCCACGAAAGACCTGCATTCAGATAATAAAATGGTTTTGCTGCAAGACCGCATTAACAAAATCACTGATAAATTCAACCGATTATGTGTCATATCAACAAACCCTCTAATCTGTAATTGAAATGCCTCTTAAAGCTATTATCCTGCTATTGTTACATATGTTGTTTTTCATGGTTACCTCATGGTTCTCCTTTTGTTGTTAAGGTAAATACCCACTTTACTCCTATTTACATACAGGTTTTTGTTTATAGTTTTTCCCTTCAACCCTAGTGTGTGTGCTGAAAAAAACACCCTTACCCGTGTGATGGGGTACCCGGGTACCCCAGTACAAATTGGATGAAAATGTCTCACTTTTTGTTCGCACTGTAAGAAATTTTACTGTTTTTGCTTAGTTTTAAAGCTCTCAGTAATGTAAAAATACATTTTGGGATTTCCTTTGTTGCAAACAATGACTTGCATACTTGTTTCTTAATTTCCAGTCATGAATTTTTCTACAATTTCGGATCCCCCTTTCATAAAAAGGAGAATACCATTCATAGGCTGCTATAAATTTCAATGGAAGGTCATTCTCCGCGGAAATTTTTGGCATTTGAACTTTGTAATAAATGAATTAGTCGTTAGTAATTAGTTTTATATGCATTGTAAAAGATCTGAACAAAATCGGAAAATAGTCAAAAAAATCTTATTCAGCAAGAGTTGTGAAATATTTATCCCAGCCGAAATTCAAGAAATAATGTGCAAAAGTAAAAGTGATGAAGAATTTTCCATTTCCGAAGGCGAAGATGAATATATTCCATCAGTTGAAGACGCAGCAATAGAGGCCTCTGACGCTGAGCCTGCGGGTTGCATAGAAACTAACCATCTCATATGGGCATCTCCCAGTGGCACGGACGCGACATTCGCACGCTTTCAATTACACCAAAAACAAGAAAGAAACACAAAAAGTCGATATGTTTTTTTAGTGTTCTAACGCGCTGAAATGGTGCTACATTTTAGAAATATATTGGAAAGATTTAGTACAAATTATTTTGTAAATAATAATCAATTATGCAATGAAACGGACGCGACAAAAAAAGACGTTTTTTGAAGCTCTTATAGAAATATACAAAATTTAGCGATTTTTGGGAACTTTTTTTTATATATATACATGCAAATGAAGGTCAAAGGATAACTTTTCTTCGTAGACTTATGAAATATGAGAATTTTGTCTTACCTTTTTTTAATTAATTATATCATGAATACGGACGCGACATCACGGACGCGACAAATTTTTCCAAGGGTATTCCCCTTATTAAATACAGTAATGGTAATGCAGCCGCCGTGGCTCAGTTGGTTAGTGCGCGGTCCAAGCGAGTCGAATGCAGTAACACCTAAAAAAATAACGGGAAACTCGTTTTCTCTTTCGGTGGCTGTCCTCTCAGCTGAAAATGGCAAACCTCTGAGAGTAAAAATTGCCTATGAAAAAGCTCCCAACCTGCCGTTCGGAACCGGCATAAAACTGTAGGTCCCTTCCATCCGCGTACAAATTCACACGCACAACACGGGTGGTTGCGGGAAGCTAGGCCTTAGTCTCGCGTAAGCGGGCTGTCGTGCCAGTCAATAATAAATCAATAATAATGGTTTTAATTATAACACTTCAACTTTTAATAAAAATAAGACATAACAAGTTAAATTCAAGTTACAGCAATCAAAATAAGGAAAAAATAAAGTTAAAAGTTCTTAGTGTGGTTTATTTAATTTTCCTGAGGAACTCTATTCGAATTAGATCTTGTTTAATATCGCGCACACAGCTCTTACAATCATTAGCAATGCACCTTTCATTCATCACATCGCAGCAAACTGGTTTTAGAAATAACTTAATAAATTAATTAAATTAAATTAAATTAATTAACTAGCTGAACATATTTGTACAGTATTTTTCATTAACCATTTCCGGAAATTTGTATGATATATCGTAAAATTTGTTTAAAGATTTTTGTTTTGACAGCGAACGTATTTTTTATGAAACGGCTTTTTAATTCTTATTAAGTTGATTATGTCGTACCATTCTGTTTGAAAATATAAATCACAATAGCCGTGGCTACACAGTGTGAGTGCGATTTGTAAGCAGCTCTTTGCAAGAATTTGGCGATGCGATGCTTCTGCGGAGGAATTTTTAAATATGTAATACTTTTTGGTTTAGTTTTTACTTTAGCAAAAAGACAAACAATTTCAAAGTTTGAATCTTAGTTGATTTATAAAACTTATTAAATTTAACAATTTTTGCTTCTAAATATTTTTCCCGAGCCTTTAAAAAATTGTACGATATATCGTACAAATGAACACAAGGGTTGCAAAGCTTTGTACGATTTATCGTACAAATGGCAGGCAAAGGTTGCAAGTGATGTTAGCATTTTTTTTAAGTTATGGATTTTGTAACAGAATTTTACTGTTTGTTTGAATACCACGCCCATCACTAAATCGTATGACTAATTAAATTCGACTAATCGACTATTTCTATTCAGAAATAACAATTACTTAACGATTTTGTGTTTCACTGGGCAGACACAGATTATGTAAGGTTAGACATGAGTACTTGCCACTCCCACTACGATAATAAGAATCGGCTTTCGGTATCTTTCTACAAAGCTATATGGTGTTTAGTTGATTCTGTGTTTTATTGAGGGGTAAAGGGTTTTGCAACAGCAATAACGGTTTTATAAGGCCTGATAGATGTTACTCAATTGTTTATATATATAATTTATATAGTTTTCGATCAAAATGAAATCACGTTTTGATTTTTGTTGTTATAATTTATATTTTCTTATCAAATAAACCAATGAATTGTTCATAAAATTAAAAAAAAACGAAAAAAAAGTTTCATGCATTTTTACTCCTTTGCGGATATATATCGTACAAAATTGATGAAGCTGTTATTCGCAACCAAAATTATTTTTTTTGGTATTTTCTTGTCTTTTATTGCTAAAATGTTCAATGAGAGTCAATATTTTGAAAAAAAAAATTGTATCTCAAGAAATGCGGAAATTTACCGGAAATCGAAAAACAATCGAATCGATTCAGAGCTTCCGGTTACGGACGCGACAAATTTTAAACACCCATAAACATTTTTTCCGATTTTGCCGGGAACCAATTATTATATTTTCCTAACGGGAACAATGCACTTATTTAAAAACTGACAGCTACTTGCATTTAAAAAGTTTGTCCACTAATGGCAACAACTAATAAGGTTTTTTGGGCACGGACGCGACAATAGGATACAGGAAGAAGCAAACTGAAAAAACATCCGTTCTTTGAACTCCACTTTCTCTCGCTTTCTCTAATACATAAGATTGTTGTTAGTAGAAAACTTTTGCATTACAAGAAAAATATAATATTACTTGAATAAGATAAAAACGCAAAGACAAAATGTGCATATAATTCGTCAAAAGGCTCAGACAATTTTTTTTTCTTTTACAGTAGTATATTTCGGTCAAAAATTAAAAAAAATTAAAAATTCTTTTTCATTTATAAAATATAGATATCTGAGCAATTTGAATTTTTCACTCGTGGTGGACCTTTTTTTGGAGATGCCCATATGACTCGAACTGTAGTTACGAAGAGAAATAACCAAGTATGGAACTTTGTGGTAAAGATGGCATACAGACTTGAGCCATTTCGGCGTAGTGTGCCAGCGTAGTGGCCTCGATTCTTCCTACAGCAAAAGCTATATTCAAAAATGTTTTATCATATGATGTGAGATAATTTTGCGTGAAACCAACCGAAAACGACGCTTAACGCAATATATACCGTCAAAACCTTAAAAATATGAGTTAATAACTTTTTGGGCTTGTGACGCAAGAAATTCTTATCATCTCCAAGGTCAACTGTACCCGGGAAAACTCACTGAAGGCGAATGTCGTTAAATGTAGGCGAGAGAGTAGTTTTGGATCTGGTTTGCAAAAATTAAATATATGATAAGTTTATATAGGTAGGTAGGTAGAAGTGGCTGCTCCGGGAAGAGCACACTTAGGCCAGGCGGCCCATTGTGATACCACATGAGATCGAGCATCATTTCGCTCACTCGTTAAACCATTTGGAGCTATTAACGAACCTTAGTAGACGGCGTATGGTCTTATCAGCTAGATCTTCTAGACTTCCGAAGAAGAAGTTGCCTAAGTAGGTCTGCCTTCTTCTGGATAAAGCAGGACAGTAACATAGGAGGTGAGGAATATTTTCCTCCTCCTCCTCGTCCAGACAGCTGCGACAGAAGTCGTTCGAAAACAGCCCCATCCTTTTTGCGTGGGTACCGATTAGGCAGTGGCCCGTAAGGACGCCGATCATGGTTCTGATCTGGGCTCTGTTTAGTGAGAGGAGTTCTTTAGAACGTCTAGGATTTAACGTTGGCCAAAGTTGGCGCGCAATGAGGCTTGTGTTGCCTTCAACCCATCTTAAATTCGTATCGTGTATAGATAACCATGCCATCTCTTTTTGGCTGAAAAGAAGGATAACTCCACCACAATTTTTGTGTGCGAGTGGGGGATGCAGTGTATGAGTATATGCAGCACTCTTGAAAATTTTCTAAGTCCAAGAAAATTTTTAAATGTGCTGCGAAAAAACAGTAACTCGTCCCACTTGCGTTGTTTACTTCTGCTAGCGAAAGAGGTGAATTGCTTAGGCAGACGTAAGAAAATGTGATTGCACTTGAGGGCAGCAGCGGGAGTGCTTGCTGCTTGTGCGTGCGTATATCGCACAAAGCGAAACGCGAAAATGTACACAAGTGGGAGAGCGCGAGATCAACAGCTGGAGTGGTCGCTGCTGATCTGCGATATGCACAAAGCAAACGTAGCGAGAATTTGCAGATTAGCGAGTTAGTGGGAAGCAGGCTGCAGCGGGAGTTTTTGCTGCTTTGCCTGTGTAGGTCGCACAAAGGAGAATGCGAACACAAAAAGCGCAAAAATATGTGCAGTAGCGGGATTGCTTACTGCACTGCGCTATTTTGTATGTGTACAGGGGAAATGTACACGAAAAATGGACAGTGGCGGAGTACCAGTTTATAATATTTTATATAGAGTTTAGGGAATGGGAATATTATATCTTCTAGAAATATATGTTTGTGTTAGTGTATGGGATTGTTTCTGTTAAATTAATTAATAAAAAATTTTGGGCTTATCTTATGGGGGCCCAGTGCCCCAGAATGGGATTCTCCTTTGTAGCTGAGTGTCCACTCCTGTGTTGTACTGTGCTGTTCTTGCTGCCGTTTTCGTCCACTCTGTGTTCTGCTGTGGGTGTGTTTGTTTTTGTTAGTGCTGTTCTCTGCTGTGGGTGTGTTTGTTGTTGGTATGCGTTCATCTGTAGTCCCCGTTTGCTAAGTGTTCTGCACAACACTGCACTGTCTTTTAAGTGTCTAATGTGGTTGGAGTTTGTTTTTGTTTTAACTTTTGTTATTCTGGTTTCTGTGATTTTATTTTATTTGTGCACTGTTTTAATATTGTAATCGCACTTTTTGGATGGTTTCACTGTTTGTTGCGTTGTCACTCTTCGTATTTGGTTTTTTTGGGTCACTTTTCACGTTTGTAGTTTTTGTGTCACTTTATAATTGTTGAATATTTTGTAATTTACATTTGTTTGTTAATGTTTTTAGTTTGTTTCACAGTGTGTTGTATTTTTTTATTACGCGGTGCGGGTTCGCGATGGCTCGAAGGACCATGTTTAAATCGGATCGTCGCCGGTCTACCGCCGCCGTCGACCGGTATAAAAAATAAAAAACGCGTTTGCGGTTTAGGGATTGTGGTCTTTATTCTATGACGTCAGAATAACAAGTGTCGTTACAGAGAATACAATAAACATTAAACGATACGAACGGCCGAAGCCGGGGAGCAGAAAATAGTGGGAAACATGAGTACAAAGGGACAAGGAAAGGAAGGGATTAGTGGTGGGATCGACAGATCACTTGAGACAGCACTCATTTAGCCAGTAATAAATATACAAAGCGAGATATGAAAAAGAAAGACAGTGTGATTCAGCTGCAAATAAAAACAAACAAGAAATGAAAGCAGGAAAATCGACCCAAAAAAACCGATGTGGCATCGGCCAAAAAAGGCCGAAGCCGATGCCGATTCTTTTTTTTTGGCCGATGCCGATACCAATTTTATTGGCCGATACTAGCCGATGCCGATTAATCGGTCGTACTCTACTTTTTAAGCAACTCAAATGTTTAGCTTTGGAACTACAAATCACACAGTTAAGAGATTTGACACAAACTTACGATTTAGATGTGCCCTTCGACATCATGGGGAATGGGGTGGGTATCGGACGAGGGGCCTGATACTGCCCATACAAACCAAGTTTTTAATATGAAATATCTTCGGAGTTATAAGTCGGCCAGCATTGAAATTTGATATAGCATCATGGCTTAGACGTGTCGTTCAAGTGGTTAAATTGCATACCATCGACCAATAGATGTGTAATGCTACTGGCGGTATATTTTTTGCGACTAAATTTTTTGCGACTGTAACTTTGGAAATGAAAGTCGCATATCAATGAAACCGGGTCACACCATTCGACTGGAGGAATGGATTGGGCATAATATAATAACAAAAGGGGCGCGGCACCACCCATTAGATTAGATTAGAGATTAGATTTGAAGGGGGGAATGTGCACTGAGACCAAAGCTGATCTATTGTGCCCCCTACAACTTTAGAGAACGTCCCCTAGTCCCACCGACCTAATAAAGCTTAGTAACTTACGTGGGAGAAGGTGTTTGACGTTTTCTTCAGCAAGCCAGTACTGGCCCAGGTGCTGTCTCCTACTACGGCATACCGCATCGCAGTACAGTATGACGTGCTCGGGGGTTTCCTCCGCTGTTCCACAGAGTCTGCAGACGCTTACCTGTTCTATCCCGATTGTTTGCATATGTTTCCTTATCCTGCAGTGCCCGGTTTACAGCCCGGTGACCAGTCTAAGCTAGGTTTTTCCCAGTCTGAGGCATTCTTCACTCCATCTGGAGTTATAACCTTTAATGAAGATTTTCGATTGCCTAAGACCTGTGGCATTTGACCAGTGTTCTGAGTTCCTGGTTCTTTCCTCAAGTCTTAGTGACTCTGCTAGAGTGCTTTTGCCCAGCCCAATGAAAGGTTCTGGTGCAAGGGGGATTATAGCTGCCCCAGTTCTAGCAAGACTATCAGCCTTCTCATTTCCCTCTAATCCTCTATGTCCTGGGACCCAAAGGATTTTAACCTGGTTATCTGTGCCCAGCTTATTCAATGCTTCTATGCATTCCAGCACCAACCCTGAGGTAATCTCATACGAGATTAGTGCTTTCATGGCTGCTTGACTGTCAGAACAAATGACTATGTCTTGCCCCCTGTACAAACGCTCGAGGTTAGTCTGTACACAGAGCCTGATGGCATATAACTCTGCTTGAAATATGCTGGGTGTATTCCCCATGGGCTCGTAGTACTTGAAGCGAGGTCCAAATACCCCCGCCCCTGTTCCCTCGTGCGTTTTGGAGCCATCTGTGAACCACGTAATAGTATGTGGTTTGAAATGGGACTGGTGTGCTTCCCAGTCCCAGTCCACTTTGTTACTCATACATACTACGAAGTTTTTCTCGTAGTTATATGTTTTCGCTATTGTATCCATTGGGTACAATACATAGGGGTTACTTACAGATAACACGTCCAAATCTCTGCGACTTAGAACGTGATCCCCCCCTTTACTGGTTCGGGCCAGCCCATTGATAGTGCGCTTGGCCGCCATTTCAATTGCTGTGTGCAATGGTGATATATTGAGTATCACCTCCAGTGCCACCGTGGGACAGGTTCTCATAGCCCCTGTAATGCACGTGCACGCCAGTCGCTGGACCTTATTTAACCGATTCCTCACTGTAGTGAGTTTGGTTCTTGAGGCCCATGCCACTGCTGCATATGTGAGTACTGGCCTCACTATCATGATGTACAACCATCTCAGTATACCTGGTTTACAGCCCCAGGTTCTACCTGCTAATGATCTGCACACCATGACTGCTTTCGTTGCTTTGCCGATAACTGCATGTTTATTCCAGAGTAACTTCGAATCTAGTGTTACACCTAGATACTTTACCTCCGGCTTGCTTGCGATGCTCTTGCCAAGCAAGCGTATCGCCCGCATGTGCTGCAGTTTCCTTTTTAGTGTAAATGGTACTATGGTGGTTTTATCCGGGTTTATTCGTAAGCCTGCCCGGGCACACCATTCTTGGGTTAATTTTAACCCTCTCTGAATTATGTCGCACAGAGTGTCTTCGAACTTTCCTCTGGCAACAATGACAATGTCATCGGCATAACCTTGACAGATTATGCCACTGCTTGTCAGTATATCAAGGAGCTCGTCTACAACCAGGCTCCACAGTAGTGGTGATAATACACCACCCTGAGGGCAACCTCTGGTCGTCAGTACACTCCTGGTGGTTGAGCCCACCTTCGTTACTGCCGTTCTGGTGGTAAGCATAGCTTTTACCCAGCGGCTGAGAGTGGTTTCTACCCCTCTTCGGTTAAGTGCTCTTTCTATTGCCTCATGGGAGGTATTATCGAAGGCTCCTTCGATGTCTAAGAAAGCGCACAGCACAGTCTCTTTATTCGTAAGAGCATTTTGAATCAGACTCGTGAGCTGGTAAAGGGCAGTCTCCGTCGACCTTCCTGCCCTATACGCATGCTGCGCAGCATGAAGAGGTTGTCTCTTGAGCGTCACGGTTCGTATGTGCTGATCTAACAACTTCTCCATGGTCTTCATGACGAAAGATGTTAGACTAATTGGTCTGTAGGATTTTGGCTCTGTAAAGTCCCTCTTGCCAATTTTCGGTATAAAAACTACCAGGGCACTTCTCCAACTTATGGGAATGTAACCTGCTGCTAGACAGCTTCTCATTATGCCAGTTAAATGCCTTAGCAGCACCGCCCTGCCTTTTTGGAGAAAGACAGGGAGGATGCCATCCGGCCCTGGCGATTTGAAAGGTTGAAAGGTCAATCCTTCCCTGAGAGATGACTTTGTTCGCCAACTCCCAGTCTCTTCTGTCTGGTAGGTACATACTGCACTCGCCGGGTGTGTCCTGCGGGACTGCCCCGGGAAAATGTGCGTTAAGAAGAGCGAGAGCCCTTTGCTCTTCATTTCGTGTGTACCCCCCATCCGGAAGCTTGAGAGCCATCTTATTCTCCACCCCTCCTTTTGCGAGGGCTTTATGTAGTCTCGCCGCCTGGGGGGTGGATGATATCTCCTCGCAAAACGTATGGAAACTGGTTCTCTTTGCCTTGCGTACTTCTTTTGTATACTTGGTGATTGCAGTGGTGTATTCCTGCCATTCACCTGTCCGCTTTGCCCTGTTGAAGAGCCTCCGGGATTCGGATCTGAGCTTCGCCAGGGTTTTGTTCCACCATGGTGTGGACTTCTTCCTGGTTTTTGTACTTTCGGGGCAGCTTGAGTGATAGGCATTCATTACTGCTCCGTTCAGGACGCTAACCGCCTGCTCGATTTCGAGTGGATGCCGCATCCTACCACGAATATCGAGCAGGGATCGATCCTCTTCTAGTAGTTTAGTGAAGATTCCCCAGTCGGCTTTCCTGGGGTTTCTGGTTGGAGGTATCTCCATTATGTCACCTGCTATTTTAAACTCGATCATCCTATGATCTGAGAGAGAAGGTTCATTTGACACCATCCAGTCAGACACATAGTCGCTGATCCTACTGTTACCTATGGTAAGATCAAGGACCTCCTGCCTAGCCCTAGTCACGAACGTCGGTGAGTTTCCCGAATTAAATATAACTAGGTTAGTTGCTAATATATAGTCTAACAGGTACTCACCCCTGATGTTGTCATTGGTGCTGCCCCAGATGGTGTGGTGGGCGTTCATGTCGCCGCCTAGCAGAAGAGGCAAGGCGTTCGCCCTGCAGTATTCCACTAGGCCCTGCACTTCCTGGGGGGGTACCATCATGTCCTCGCCTGGAAAGTAGGCGGACGCTAGGGCGATCTCAAGGTCACGTCCCTCGATTTTGACCGTCATCGCCACCGCTACCAGGTCCCTGGCCATGTACTCTGAAATACAAACATAGTTAATATTTTTATCAATCATGATGCAGGCACGAGGTATCTCGTGCCTTGTGTCATAAATTACCCTGGTTTGCGTCGAGTTGAGTCCACAGATTCTCCCCTTGTAGCACCAGGGTTCCTGTACCAGCGCCGCCCCGATGTGGTCTCGGGTGAACTTGTGCGCTAGGACGGCCGATGCCGCCTTCGCGTGATGAAGGTTGATTTGGACAACCTTCATCGCTCGAGTGTTAGAGCTATGGAGAGGATTCAATGTCCATCTCGAGCAGCGCCGTTAACGATATCTCGTCCGACAGCTGCTCCTCCATTTCCTCGTTTGTGCTGCCTTGAAGCCCCAGCGCCCCAAGGTTAATCTCCCCAATTGAATCTTGGGAAGCTACTATTTCTTCCGCTACTGCTCCGGCTTTCTCCCCGACCTTCGGTGAAGTCCCGGGTTCGGTGGAGGGCTTCGTTGCGCCTGAGCTTACCGCCTCTGCCGGTGGATTCCCGACTTCGGCTGGTTCTGTGGGGGGCACTTCCACACTGTGCGGGCCTCCAGATTTGGGAATATGGACTGGGATACTCCCAAACCTGAAATTCAGAGCATTGCCATTTCCCCTGATCGTCGCGAAAGACACTTCGTCAACGGTCAGATTCCACAGCATGCCCTTGCCCTCCTCTTTGGAAGTCACGACCTTCCAAAGATTCGTGAGAATCCCCGCGTTCTGCGCTTGCAATAGTGCAAAGAGCTTGCTGGATTCCTGTCCAGCGCTCCTAGGAAGGAATAGGGTAACATGGTGTGTCTTGGGAATTTCATTTCCAAGGCACACATGGAGCTCTACACCCTTCCAGCCTTCCAGCTTCGGGACCGCCTGCTTGAGCCAGTCTACGGTACCCTGGTTCCCGCAGTCTGTCAGCAGAACTCCCGGCCGAAAGTGGATGCCGCTGAACACCAGTGGGCATGCCCACCCCTTAGCTATCTCACTCACGATAGCTTCTTCTAGAAGAGAGAGCTCCTCCTTGCTCAGTGTCTTCTGAGGATAATCCTTAGGCAGAACCGCCACCCGAATGGCCGCAGGAGCCCTGAGGACACTCGAGTAACTTGCGCCCGCCATGGGCTCACCCTCAGACTGGTTGCTATTCTGGGGTTTTCCCGTCTTAGCTCCCAGTGCCTAAGTACACGTCCTGGACTTTTTAGTTTCAGGACGTTGGGGGGGAGTTATATTGTCGCTCCCTCTCTTTCTAGGTAAAGCTGGTGGAGCTGCTGTAACCGAGGGTCCTCCTCTGCTTTACTTCTCGCCTCCTCCTTGCTCAATCCTTGTTTGAGGTATCGGAGGTACCATTTAACCCCAGCTCCGCTTAAGCCGCGCCTTAGGGGGTCATCCAGGCCACCTGGTTGTCCTAAGGGCGGTAGTTCCGGGAGCTGCTTCTTGGGCCTGCTTGTTTTCCTGTCAGCGGCTGGCCCTGCTGCCGGTGTCACAGCGGTAGGTGGCGGTGTTATTACCCGCTCACTCACTGCAACACTGACACTAGGAGCCTGGCCTGTGGGCAACGTTCCCACTACCAGTCTGGACTGTATATTTCCAGGACCGACGGGAGGAGCCGCCCCCCTGCTCACTTGACTTGTGTTGGGTCCAGTGCTGGTCGACGCTGTCAGAGCAGAGATATCGAACAGAGGTCTGCTCTGCCCCCCCTGCCAGCACCGGCAGCCACCCGACCGCCCCTGCGTGAGCCCCTCGCCGCCCGGGAAGGTATTCTTCCCCGACTGGTGCTGAGCCCCAGGTCTGCTTCTGAATTTCGGAGCGAATGCTCCGGCACAGCAGATAGCTGTGTTGCGGTGTAGTCCCGCAGAGCGAGTGGAATTCCTCGCTTATTTTTCCCGCATTTTCGTATAGTTGTACTCATAATGGCGGTGCGGCCGCCTGCCCGCCCACAAGGCGAAGGCGATGGCGGCCAAAGATTCTGGCAGGGACAGGGTTGGTCGACCATGGCAGAGCCCGCATACCATGGCAAGGCCATTGTACTTCCTGAGGTGGCCCGGTATCAGGAAGGCACCGTAAGAATACAGCCGGTATACCCCCTGGCTGCAAACCACCCAGTGGGCACGATCCGCGTAACACCCTGGGTTAGGGGGGGGGGTAGTGCTTAGTACGGGCTCCGCCCCAGACTATTCCATTCCGTTCATCACTCGGATTGGACTAGTCTGCGGCGTCCTTGCCCGCGGCAAGCCCCCTTGTGGAGGTGGCACCACCCATAGAGTGTAGTATGAAGAAACTTGATTTATTAGGCCCATTGACTTCAAACTTGCGTGCAAAGCCTCAGGACCCTACTAATTTTACATAAAAGCATATCAGTAAAAATATGTACATAAATATTTTCATTATACCCAGTGTATACAGGTATGCGCCTATGAAACCGGTAATTATTTTTGAAAAACACGTTTATTGTGCGGAAATGATTACAATTTTATTCTTCAAAGTAATGGCCATCGCTAGCTACACATTTTTCCCATCTCTCAGGCAATTTATGGAAGCCTCGCCAAGAAAATGTTTCGTCTTTTGCCTGAAACCAATCATCGATCCATTTTTTTACTTCTGCGTGAGAATTGAAGCGCCGCACAGTGGCTGATTCTGCCGACGTAGGTTGCAAAAGTCGATTTTGTCATGTTCGATTTGGGGGAAACTGTTATACTTGTCCGATAGATAAATGCTTTGACCTAAGAAATCCGAAAACCTTAACTAAATTGGACAAATAGTTTTGCTAGTAGAGCCCGTCAAAGTTGAGCAATTTTTAGAGTGTGAAATAATATTAGCATTTGCACTTTTTCGGCAAAGCTGAAGTTTTAAAATACGGAAAGGAGCAAATTAATTGAAACTTTTTGCATCAGCATCGTAAAAGAAGGCATTTGTAGTAAATAATTAAATATAGAAAAAAAAGTTGGTTATTATTGTTGTCTTTTCATAGGTACTCACTTGAAGCACTGTTTTTATCGCACTTTTTGAACTTTCGATAGACTTTCAAAAAAAAGGCCATACTTGCCTCGGTTCCGTCTTTGGGAAAATTGTTCACTTGTCTTCTGTGAGTATTGCCCTGAAGAGATCGGGTGCCCGATTTTGCCCGATTGGATTTTACAGCGATTTTTCTGTGGACACCTCGCGCAATTTTGTGCTTTCGGGTGCGAAAAATTAATGTGCACGGCGCATGTACGAGTGCATACGTGTGCTGAAGGGGGTGTGGCACGCACATGAGACAACGCACGCTGAAGTAGCGTGCCGGAAAAGGAAATGTGTGCGCTTTAAATTTATTTATTATGGCACTCGAGCGAAATTTTTCACTTCTGCCAACGCTGGCCGTGCGACGTGAAGTGCGCCCGTTGCACAAAACAAACGGCGCGTGCGTTCGAACAAAATTTGTCAAAATTTTGATAGTGAATCCATTACACGCGATTATAATCGTTGCCAGGGCATGCAAATTTGGATTTTGGCTTCATTTAAGAAGTGATACAAGCTTGCAACTCCATAGGAAGTCGACTTTTTTTTTGGCGTACATTGCTGTAAGCTCGAAGTAAAGAGTACTTTTGCTGGATGCGCAGTTCGCTCGTACGAAAAACAAGTTGGCTTTCATTTCCGGCAATCAGCTATCATGTATACTTTGATGTAATGCTTTTGTTTTTAACAAAATACT
This sequence comes from Melieria omissa, assembly GCA_963971225.1. Classification (NCBI taxonomy): domain Eukaryota; kingdom Metazoa; phylum Arthropoda; class Insecta; order Diptera; family Ulidiidae; genus Melieria; species Melieria omissa. The sequence continues at coordinate 46,614,843 of OZ020269.1, read as the reverse complement.
AACACTGTGTCTGAAACATTTTTTGTTTTTTTAATTTGAGCAAAACTCAGTCAGTCGCCATTAGTCTTTGATTTGAACCGCGCCAATGAAACAATTAGTTATTGAAAACAAAAAGCAGACTTATATCTATGTGCACTGTCTAAACCCCACCCCCAAAAATCCCACAACGCGGGAAAACCTAATAACTGTTTAGGTACCTGCTAGTACTAGAAGCTTAGTACCTGCTATTTGAATGCATATGCAAATCCTACTTAAAGGATAAATAAAGGAGTTTGGAGTAAGTGAAGTTAGTTTCGAATTTAATTTCAACTAAACATCACTTCAACTCCGCCACTGCAACTAAACCGAAGAAGAAGCACAAAGATGTTTTTGCAAAATTCGAACCTGTTTAAAATATTTACTATTTCGAAGACAAAGGAGAAGTTCGTTCTGGCTGTCACTAAAGAAATTGGTTACGTCGAAGGAAGTTTGCCTGCAGCCAACATATCCACGACTAAAGATAAGATATCCAGGACTTATCGTACTATAAAGTGGAAATGGATTGCGGCAAACCGTACCCTATTCAATTTTGTCCAGAATAATGAGGAGTGGTTGGAAAAAACAACTTACTTCGATGCATGTAGCATAAGCGATGACAAACCATCGACATCAAAGGCGGCAATAGGAAGGCCGAAAAAGTCAACTCAGGACGGTGCGTCATTCACTAAAACAATGAAGCTTATGGAGGCAACAGGAAAAATAAGTACCATCCACTTTTCAGAAGCTTTGACCATAAAATAAAATAAGGATCAGGAGAAAATTAAAGGCATTAAAGTGAAAGCAGTTTTACCAGCAAACTCGGATCGTGTTAAAAGAATTAAAAACAGTATTTTCACCCCACGCAATGTGCTACCTCTCAAATATAGTCCTAATGATGCTTTAGCATTGTTTTTGAACTTAGGATTGTCCAACAAAAATTGAGTTTTTACGTAAATTTTTCGAACTCTGGTTCTCATTTTGAAAGCAAAATTTATGAATTTGTATCTTTAAAATTGACTCTTTCAGCTTATTTCTTAAATTTCTTATAACTTTTCATCTTTTTTAATGCATTTTCACTAATTTTTCAACTAAAACTTATCATTGTTGCTCGCATTATTCTTATTTACAGTAAGCTGAACTTTAACAAAGTATTACATAGCACCCTGTACTTCGATTGAATTTGTTTTTGAGAATACAATAGCCTGATGAATTTTTAATCAACAGCAAAAAAAATTTTCCAATTATCTCTATTCGTTCAGAAGTTATTAATTTTGCAACCTGAAATGACAAATTGAGCCACTGTGCGCCGTTCCGTTAATGCGTGGCCCATCGATGCGAACATGTGATAATCCGAAGGCGCCAAGTCTGGTGAGTAAGCCGCATGAGCAAGAGCTTCCCAGTTGTACGATGCAACCAATTCTTTGGTGGCTCTAGTGCGGTGTGGTGGTGCGTTGTCATCGAGGAAAATCACTTTGTGTTGCCTGGCTTCATATTCTGGGCGTTTTTGGCGTATAGCACGGTTCAAATCGGCCAATTGTTGTTGGTAACGTTCACCGTTAACCGTTTCACCAGGTTTTAGAAGGTCATACCATATGACACCACGCACTGTGTCCGCAAATCGTAATTTGTAGGCACGTAATCCGACATTTTCCGGACCGTCAAACAATGCGTTTTTGGATGAAACTTGACAAATTGTGAACTGAATATTGTTGACATATGACAGAAGAAGTAAACATGACATTTGGTACGGTTCCGAAGTTTATAAATATTCGGCTATTTACCGCTAGATGTCGTTACCGTTCATAGGCGCATACCTGGTACATACATATTATGTATGCATAACCATGCCATCTCTTTTTGGCTGAAAAGAAGGATAACTCAACTAGGTTTGACAATTTCGCGGGATTTCGAATTGCAAAAAAAGCATGAAAAAAAGGAAAAACTAAATTTAACATTTTTCTGAAAAACAATACATATTTTATTTATCCATATCAACTAGCATTGCTACAACTTCATCGTTGTCGTCGTCGTCATCATCGTCTTCAAAGTCAATCGCACACGCATTGGCATCACATATGGTGGAATATTTCCCCTTTTTAGCAATTTGGCGGAGTAAATCAGATTTCGTTTTCAAAAAGTGGTAGAACTCTACACATGAATATGTTGCATTTCATTTCACCATGAGCATCGCTTTTAGAGTGTCGAGTTTTAGTCGGGACTTTTCTTTCGTCCAAGATTTATTAACGGCAGAAAACACTCTTTCAACTGAAGCACTCGTCCCTGGCAAACACAAAATATACACCGTGGCGACGAATAACTGTTACCTTTTTTCAAAGCGCTGCTGCGCCTATCGTATTAGGCCTAGACTTATTATTATTTTTTTTTAATTTTTTTTGTATCAATACTGTAAACAATACACTAGTTAGGCAACGAAATCATTTAGTGTAAACAATTTGAGAAGCATACACGCCAAACGAGAACTTGGGGTAAAATTAAATTTGAAGGGTGAAAACCCAAGGGTGATTGTTAAATCGCTAAAAAAACTGACAATCAACAAAATGTTTGTATATCGTACTATAGCGCGGTTTAAGGAAACTAGAACCCTCAAAATCGCAAAAAAGATCGGTCGCAAAAGTACCGGAAGAACTCCAGAAATGATGAAGAAAGTGCGTGAACTCATGAGTCAAAATTGTGCGATTTCTGTAAGAAAGATGGCTAAAGACATGGGTGTGTGCCATAAAGCCGTATAAAATGTTATTAAAAAAAATTTGAAGATGAATGCCTAAACAAAAAAAACCAATTCACGGTCTTACAGAGCGTCAAAAAATAATGAGAAAGAAAAGAAGTGATCAACTCCTTCGGCGGCACGCAAGCTGCGAAATAATTTTTTCGGATGCATAACTCTTTTTGTTACAAGACAGTCATAACGTTCAAAACGATTGTGTGTATGCAACAAGGATGGCTGATATCCCAACTCATAAAAAAGCGATTGAGAGGTATCAAAACGTGTCCTCCGTTATGGTATGGGGAGCGATTTCTGCAGAAAGGCAAGTTTCCTCTCCTTTTTAACGAAAAAGGCGTAAAAATTATCGCAAACTACTACTTGGAAGAGGTTTTGAAAAGCATTTGTTGCCCCATGCCACGCAGTTATTTTGAAATGCACAATTTTGCTTCCAGCAAGATTCTGCTCCAGCTCACAAGGAAAAAATTGTTCAGAGCTGGTGTAAAAACGAACTTCCATGTTTTATTTCGGCAGATGAATGGCCATCCCTCTTCTCCGGATCTGAATCCATTGGATTTCTCTATATGGGGTTTCATGCTGGACAAAATGAAGAACGTAAAACACATGAAGATAGAAGAATTCAAGCGACGCCCTCAGAAGATATGGAATAAAATATCTGACGAAGACGTGCGTGCCGCCTGCGCTGCCTTCCCAAAGCGTTTACGGCTGGTGAACAAAAACAAGGGTGAAAGATTTGAAATTAATAATTAAAAACTAAATGAAATAAGTACTGAAATAAATATAAAATATATATTTTTCAAAATCAATCACGGTCTTTTTTATTTTTAACAAAACGTTAGTAACAGTTATTCGTCGCCACGGTGTACTCAATCAAACTGGCTATCTCGGTGTAGTCGCAGTTTTCAGCATACAAATGATTGAATATTTCTGTCCATCGATCCGAAATGCAACCATTGTAATTTCTCCACTGTTTAATTTTATCATAGCTGCAGTAATTTTCAACGTATCCATATTGTGCGTGCAATTTCGCTGCTGTTTGTTTTGCGTCGCCCATCCAATTTTAACATCACCACTTTAACATACTCCCATGTTGGAGTCCTCATTAACATTGCCCACTCAAATATCTTCAGTTGCTTTAATGACCATCTCCTTGTCATTTGTTTTTCAACAGTATACGTTGGGAATTTTGTATGAGAAAAGGATTTATATAGAAAAAAGGTATATCGAAAATTTTCGCGGGATTGGTTTTTAGAAGCTGAAAAAAAGGAGTATACCGCGAAAAAAAAGGATAGATGGCATGGTTATGTATAGAGCTTATTAAGCTTACATGTTAAAAGAGGGACACCGAGCATGGTCAACTCCTGGCCTAACTGCTCAGTAGTGCCCTGTCTCGCGAGCTCGTCCGCTCTACAGTTCCCTGGAATATCCCTATGACCTGGAACCCAGCATAGGCGAATATGAAACTGCTTGGCAGTCTCGTTAAGAGATTTGCTGCAGCTGAGAACGGTCTTTGATGTTATTTTGACCGCATCCAGAGCTCTAAGAGCTGATTGGCTGTCCGATAAAATAAGGATACCAGTAGCCGATATCCTGTTTACCCTGAGCCAGTCGGAGGCTGCACAGATTGCTGTGACCTCAGCCTGGAAGACACTACAGTAATCTGGCAGCCTGAGCTTTAAATTAAGGTTTAATCCTTCTGAGTAGATACCACAACCCACCTGACCAAGCAGTTTCGATCCATCCGTATAAATATGGACATCACCGCTGGCAGGGGGCGCACCCAGCTCCCAATCGGCTCTAGATGGGATTTGAACCTGGTAGTCCTTATCAAAGGACAGGCTGGGTGTCATGTAGTCAACATTCTGAGGTATGCCTTTGAAATAATTTAGAATAGAAAAGTGCCCGTACCGCCCAATTCTCCATTGCGCGGAAGCGCGCATCCTGATGGCAGCTTTGGCGGCCAATTGCTTCCCCAGGATATCCAATGGGATTAGGTGGAGCACAACGTCTAAAGCATTAGTGGGAGTGGTCCGCAGGGCCCCACTTATACATAACTCTGCGGACCTTTGAATTTTGGCAAGTATTTGGGAGTGAGACCTTTTGGCCAATGAAGGCCACCCCATATGACAACAGAGGCCGAATAACAGCGGTATACAGCCAGCGTACGATATGAGGTCTTGTGCCCCATACATTGCCTATCATCCTTTTACATGTATAAAGGGCAATACTGGCTTTCTTAGCTCTCTCCAGGACGTTGAGTTTCCAGTTAAGTTTCCTGTCTAACACAAGTCCCAGATAGCGGTTTCTGACAATTTCAGGTCGATCCCTAGCAGCCGCGGGGGATCAATTTCAGGTATTCTATGTTTATTTGTGAAGAGAACTAGCTCTGTTTTATGTGGGTTGACGCTAAGACCACATTCTATGGCCCAATTTGTTAGGATGCTCAAGCCATGTTGCATCACATCCCTGATAATTGAAGGAAACTTTCCGGAGACCGCAATAGCAACTTCATCTGCGTAGGCGACCACCCGGCACCCCGCCCTCTCCAGACGCATTAGCAGTGTGTTCACCGCTAAATTCCAAAGAAGAGGCGAGAGGACCTGGGGTGTCCCCCTTTTTACAGATCTCTGTGCATATGCGGTACCAAGACTTGCATTGATGACGCTGCTATGAAGTAGCTGCTCAATCAGTGCTACTAGAGGCACACCTTCACCTAGGTCTGCAAGTGCGTCGGTGATGGCCTCCGATCTGATGTTGTTAAAGGCCCCTTCAATATCCGTAAAAGATACCATAGTAAATTCCTTGCACTTAAGTGATTTCTCTATGGTATGGATTAAGCAGTGCAGAGCGGTTTCTACAGATTTAACCCTGCAGTACGCATGTTGTGAGGGCGAGATTGGTCGATCGACCAACAACTGCCTAATATGAATATCCACTAACCTTTCCAAGATTTTGAGAAGGAAAGAGGAGAGACTAATCGGTCTGAGGTCTTTTGGATGAACATGCGAGCTTTTGCCAGCCTTAGGTATAAAAACTACCTTCACATGTCTCCAGATACTGGGTATGTGATTCAGGACTAGGCAGCTCCTCATGATCTCCTGTAGCCATGGAAGAATCAGGTTCTTGGTGACCTGAATCTCTATCGGGGCAACGCCGTCTGGCCCTGGCGCTTTGTAGGGTGAAAAGCTATCCACCGCCCATAACAATTTCTGTCTAGTCACAATGAGGTCGACATCTGGGACCGGTGGACGGTTTCCCGACCAGGGGTCCGCCAAGTCCCTAGAGCCACCTGGGAAATGTGTGTCTAGCAGAATATCGAGTGATTCTTCACTACTAGAAGCCCATGACCCGTCTTCCTATTGGAGGTAGCAGGTGTAAGATGGACATTTAGAGAGTAATTTCCTGAGCCTGGAGGCTTCAGTAGTAAGTTCTATGTTACCACAGAAGTATCTCCAAGACTCCCTCTTAGCTTTTCTTAGCCTGTTTTTATAGGCTTTGAGAGCCAGCTTGTATTCTAGCCAGACTTCATCCGTGCAGGACCGTCTAGCTTTATTGAATGACTTCCTGGCTGTTCTGCGGAGCTCACTAATTTCAGCACACCACCAGGAGGGTCTGAATCTTTTCCGCGTGGACAGCTTCCTCAGTGGGCACGCTACGTTTAGGGCCGTATTCAGCATCGACGTGAATGACTCAACTGACTTATTAAGTGCATCCTTACTGTCGAGCGGTCCTGGAATATCAGTTGGGAGAAGGCACTGGACCTTATCGTAATAAAGAGGCCAGTTGGCCTTTTTTAAATTTCTAAAGAGGGGTTGACTTGGAACTATATCCAAGATCTCCCACAAAAGGTATCTGTGATCCGAGAAGGAGTGATCCTTGGAGACCCTACAATTACTCAGTCGCACAGTGCTTCGATAGTGGACAAAAATAGGAAAAAAATGATCGCGGATTTTGACAAAAGTAGTATCATGTTAAGGTAATTGTTTAATTAAGCTGGATCCGAAATATTTTTTCGAAAAATTATCGTGATTAGGAGATATAACTTGTCAAAGTCGGATATATTTTCACAAAAATTTATGAAGGGGAAAAATGAAATTTAGGTGCTTGTATAAAAAAAATTGTAGAAAATTTAATGTTGCAGATAGGCTACCAATTTCTTTTAATATTAAAACTACATTAAGAAGATCAGGACCGCTGATAATTTTTTTTGTTTAGGTTAATTAGTTTTTTTTTTTTTAATTTTCAAAAATATTTTTTTTAATCAATGAAAATAAAAAATAACCAAATTTAGAAAGACAATTAAAACCGAATGGCGTGAACTGGCGTGAATCCTTTTTATGACTTATTTTGGACTTTCTTCTCTAAAAAATTAAAAACTAAAAAAATTCGGCGTCTTTTTGCGCCTTTGGAAAATATTTAATTTTTTCGAAACTACTAAAGTTGATTTTTTACAGAAATCCCTTAAGTTAATAAGGCAATAGAGCTATAAAGAATGGGCTTGTTTTGAATTTAATACATGTTTGCAAGGTCGCAACTAGAGGGAGGGTTAGGGGGTGCTGACCCCCGAAATGTTAGAACATTCTTTTAATTTATGATATTCTAAACTATACCAATGCAACCATATATGTCTACGTATATATTGAATTATTATATTATATTATATTATATTATATTATATTATATTATATTATATTATATTATATTATATTATATTATATTATATTATATTATATTATATTATATTATATTATATTATATTATATTATATTATATTATATTATATTATATTATATTATATTATATTATATTATATTATATTATATTATATTATATTATATTATATTATATTATATTATATTATATTATATTATATTATATTATATTATATTATATTATATTATATTATATTATATTATATTATATTATATTATATTATATTATATTATATTATATTATATTATATTATATTATATTATATTATATTATATTATATTATATTATATTATATTATATTATATTATATTATATTATATTATATTATATTATATTATATTAAGTAAGCGCCCCCTTTCCCCCTGAAAAAATCCTGGTTTCGGCCCTACTTGTTTGTGTTTGAAACGCGTGATTCATTACTTTTACCGTTATAACAACATAACGTTACTTTAATTGTCAAAAATAAAACGAATAAATTGTGCGCGTAATAATGGAAATACATTTAAACTATACCGACCTCTCTGATTGTTGGATTTCTGCAAATTCAACTAAAAGAATTCCCGCAATTTTATCGTTTGCAAAAGAAAAAACTGGAAATTCAACAAATGAACAGATACTAAAAAGTAAAATAGGAAACTTCCATGCTTCCATGAAAAAAAGATGGAATAATAGTTATAGAAACAATGAAAAATTAAAAAAAAATAATTCTTTGTGGCTAAAAAAAACAATGGTTTTCGTCAGCGATGATGATAATCTAAGCAAAGGGCGTGGGAGGCCTCGGCAGACATTTGTTGGTGCTTCTAACAGAACAAAAAAAAGACGAGTTGAAGAAATTTTGGAAAATCACTCCACCGACGAAATTAAATATGCTTCCGAAATGCTAAAGAAAAAAACTACTGAACATGATATAGAAAGCAATAAAAGTGTTTTAACTCCACATGATGCTTTAGCATTATATTTTGACCTGGATCTAACCGAACAAAAATACAAACTGTTGCGAAAAGTGGTCAATGGAGTCCACTATAACATATATACAAAATGTAACTTCATTTTTGAGCTTAGTAGACCCAAGTTACTATATGTGTGAAATTTCATTCAAATCTAACAACTCCTATTTTTGCCACAATTTTGTATGGAGTCGAAGCACTGTGCTTGAACGCGGTTTTGATGAACAAAATTTATGAAAAAGTTTTATTATCATCAGCTGCGAAGATGTTCAGAGGAGAGGGCTCTTTTGGATTATATAGGGTTTTCCAACAAGAGGTGTTATTTTGAATCACCCGGTATTTAGGTTGCTGTCATTTGGAACCTTATATTCTTTGACATTTGACAAGTAGAAACTACGCCATTACTAAAAATGGAACGATACATGCTTCAACAATGCATTGAAATTATTAAAATTCACTACAAAAATAGTGAAAATCTTGCAGTCACAGTTCGCAAAACTAAAGCATTTTTGGGTCGTCGTGAAGCACCTTGTCGGACCTCAAAATTCGAGCTGTTGGGACAAGTTAGTGATGTGAAGAATAAAACCCGTGCACGTCGCTCAAGTACAACTGCTGCTGTAGCCCAAAGTGTTGAAGAAAACCCAGGTTTGTCGATTCCTCGTCGTTCTTTGGAATTGGGCATTCCAAAAACGTCATTACACCGTATTTTGCATAAAGACTTGGGTCTTAAGGCTTATAAAGTTCAGTTAACACAAGAACTCAAGCCGACCGATCATCAACAACGTCGTGTCTTTGCTGATTGGGTCCTCTGGGTGTTATCTCTGGAAGAGGTGATCACAATTGGCCACCGAGTTATTGTGATTTAACACCTTGCGACTTCTTCCTTTGGGGCCACGTGAAAGATAAGGTGTACGCCAACAGCCCAGCGTCGATTCAAGACCTCAAAGATAGAATTCGTGAGGCTATCGAGAACATAGGTCAGCCACTTTGCGATTTGGTTATGGAAAATTTCATGAAAAGCATATGGTCCTGTAAGCGTGGTCGTGGTGGCCATTTGGCTTATGTTGTTTTTCATTATTAACGGCATACCTTCCTCTTTATTATGAAATAAACATCCGATCATTTATCTCCAAACATTGCATTTTTCTTTAAATACCAAAATAACACCTCTTGTTGGAAAACCCTATACAAGAAAACGACGACCCCAAACATCGCAGCCGAATGTGTGCTGAGTGGAAACAGCAAAATGGAGTAGAGGTGTTAGATTGGCCCTCATACTCGCCTGAAGCCAACCCGAAAGAAAATGTGTACGGAATAGTAAAGCAGAAACTCAGAGACAAAACTATATAGACAGCAAAATCGTTGTCGAGACAAATTCGGCTGATTTGGAATAGATTGCCTCGGCAACTTACTCAGAACTTAGCGCAAAGTATGGGTCGGAGGTTTGAGGCCATAATAACGAATGGCGGCGACTATACCTGTTATTCAAAATATTGCGTACAATAAATATTATAAACGCATAAAATGCAGTTTGTTTGAAACGAATCGGACAAATAGTTTCCAAGTTACGACGATCACGCTTCTGCTGGACAGACTGTGTTTCGAATGGGCATATTTTAATTGCTTCCATTGTGTTGATATTGTATTAAATTTATTGTATTTAAATTTGATTTTATTAATCATGCCACTGCCAGTCATGTCATGCCGTCTTCTGTTATTGATTCTCATATATTTTTGCACGCTATACTCAATCGTAAATTTCTCAGTTTAATATACTAAACATCGCTGGTTGCACAAATCCACCAGAAGACCAAAATCAGTTCGAATTCAAAATTTCTCAGAACAACTCCGTTTGTAGCTCAACATGCATGCGACTGACAACAACAACAACCACAACTCATCAACTTCACTGTTTCATAGGCTGTCTTCGTAAACGCAACAGTGTCTTTATTTCCAGACGATTGAAAATTGAAAAGCTTAACCCTTCGCTGCATGGCATTGCATATATGCAATGTTAACTTCTCGTAGATCTGGCAACTTTTCTATGCAGCGTTTTACAGTTATTCGTTCATTACCTGTTTCTTTTATGATAAAACAATTTATTTCTAACGGAATTTCGCGAAAAACATTGAAAGTATGTACAAAAGAACCGACCAAACAACACGTGTTTACAGTGCTTGGAAAAATTGTGTTTATTTTTCTCAATATTTTGCATTATTGTGAAAATTTTCAAAAATGTAAGTATTATTTGAAAAGTTTACATCATTTTTATCGTAAACTACTTGCATACTTAAATTGCTAATTATTTACTTTTGCGCTACGATGTTTTTTTTTTTTTATTTTAAAGAAGGGAAAAGCATTGAAAGCCGGAGTGTGAGACTTTCACCCACTAAAAACCCTTCTATCTCCTACACTGATATCAGGGAACGTCCTGCGAGGAATTACTTCCTGGTATCAGTAGGGTGCGGCACCGTGCCCACCACCTCGGACTACCTGTTTTCCCTACGTTGGCGTTCTAAAACGCGCAGTGTTTTCATAATGCTGGCTGCAGCCGAGCATACAGCTTCCCACTTGCGTGGGGTGTCACACATGTGTGCGGTCAGGTTTAAGACGGACGGATGCTCCCCAAGAGCTACTGCTAATTCCCTTCGGACGGACTTAAACCGCGGGCACTCGAACAGGACATGCTCTGCGGTCTCGTGCTTCGATGGGCACTGCGGGCAGGAAGGGTCGTCCTCATGTTTGAACCTGTGGAGGTATTGCTTGAAGCAGCCGTGCCCACTCAGTAGCTGCGTTATGCTGTGGTCTAACTCACCATGCTTACGCTCAACCCACCGTGCGATATCCGGGATTAGTGCACTAGTCCAACGTCCCTTGCTGGATCGATCCCATCTGTGCTGCCAGTCTCTAATAGTGGCGCATCTTTCCGCAGCTTTAGCGACGCTCGTCGGCTTGGTGGCAGCATTATATAAGCGTTGCATTTCGCACGCCAGCAGGTCAATGGGCGGCATGCTCGCTATGACTCCTATGGCGTCGTCCGACACTGTGCGGAAAGCGCTGGCAACCCGTATTGCACTTAATCGGTAAGTCGCCCTGATTCCTTTCGTGTATTCTCTCGTTTTCGTCGCGTCCGCCCATACTGGAGCTGCGTACAGGATAATTGACGACGTTACTTTAGCCAGTAGTTTTCGCCGGCTGGCGCGTGGACCTCCAGCGTTCGGCATCAGGCGCATGAGTGCACCGTTTACGCGTGCAGCCTTCTCGCATACAGTTTTGAGGTGCTCCTTGAACGTCAATTTCGTGTCAACGACGACCCCAAGGTATCGAAGATAGGGCTGGGACAAGATTTCGTGCTCTCCTACTGTGATGGTGAGCACCTCCCTCTGCTTTCTAGTGCTGAGCAGCACTGCTTCAGTTTTGTGTGCCGCCAGCTCCAGCTTTGCGTCAGTCAACCATTGTTTCACGCGGACTATAGTGTCGTTGCATCTTCGTTGTAGCGTCTCGGTATGTTTCGCCACAGCAACTATCGCGATATCATCAGCATAACCAATAATTTTCACATCCTCCGGCAGATCAAGGCGGAGGATGCCGTCATACATGACGTTCCACAGTGTTGGGCCGAGCACTGAGCCCTGTGGAACGCCACCGGACACCGCATACTGCTGCACGCCATCGTCCGTGTCGTACAGCAGCAGCCTGTTGTTGAAGTAGCTCGATATGATCCGCTGCAGGTACACAGGGACCTTAAGTGCTAGCAAAGCATCTTTGATACGACCCCAGTTAGCTGAATTAAAGGCGTTTTTAATATCAAGCGTGATGACTGCGCAATACTTTTTCGCACCCCCAAGCCATCGTTTGCCACTCGTTGCCTCGCGCGCCGTTCCTATCACCGCCTGTATCGCGTCAACCGTGGAGCGCGCTTTTCGAAAGCCATATTGTTGTGACGACAGCCCGCCTGGCTTCTCCAGCGTTGACTGCAGTCTGTCACATATGATGCGTTCTAGCACCTTGCCTATTGTGTCGAGCATACACAGTGGCCGATACGATGAGGGTTGATCCGGCTGTTTGGCGGGCTTGAGCAATAACACCAGCCTCTGCTGCTTCCACTTATCAGGAAAAACGCCCTCCTTCAGACACGCATCATATAAGCCGGCGAAAACTTCCGGCCTGCTTCGCATTGCAGCTTTCAGCGCCACGTTCGGAATGCCGTCAAGCCCAGGGGATTTGTTGTTGGCTATTTTGCCCAGTGTTTGCAGTACCTCGCTGGCAGTCACTTCTGGTATATCGCCCATCTCTATCAGTTGTTCACGAACAATTTCGTGATTATCCTGCGGTGGGAAGAGTGTGGCGACCACATTGCTCATCAGCGTTGGGTCGCTCGGCTGCGGCGATCTCGGGCCTCTGATGCGACTCATAACAACCTTATATGCTTTGCCCCATGGGTCTACGTCTGCCTCGTCACATAGCGCCTTAAAGCATGCCTTCTTGCTGCTGCGGATGGCCGCCTTGAGAGCCTTTTTGCACGCCTTGTAGTTGCTCTGCAGCGCGACTCGTGTCGGCAGATTCCTGCCTCTCTGCAGCCTTCTGCGCGCCTGGTGGCACATTTTTCTAGCGCTTGCTATTTCATCATTCCACCAATAGACCGGTTTCTTGAGCAGCTTGTTCGCGCGCCGTGGCATTGCGGCGTCGCACGCTTTCCACAGCTTGTCAGTGATGCTGGCCGCCATTCTCGTGGCAGTATCCGGCACGACTTGCTCTTCGCTCCAAATCAGCTCAAACATCTCTTCATCAAAAGCCTGCCTTTTCCAGCCCTTTACCTGTGCCTTGCGAACCTGGTGCGGTGTACGTATACGCAGCTCAAGCTCCATGATAATTGCAAAATGGTCACTGTGCGTGTACATGCTGCTAACAGCCCACTTTGCGTTTCTTGACAGTGTGTTGTGCGCGAAGGTAAGATCGATCGTTGATCTGCCTCTGCCAGAGTCGAACGTGTGTTGCCTACCGTGATTGAGTAAGTTGAGCTCCAGCGGCGCCAGGCATTCCATCAGTATTTCGCCGCGACGGTTAGTACGTGCACTGCCCCAAGTCGTTGACCAGGCGTTGAAGTCGCCCGCAACCACGAGCGGAAATTTGCCCTGCGCTTCCAGGACAAGTGCTGTCAACATGCGCTCGAAGTCGCTGTGATTCCAGCTGAGTGGGGCGTAGCATGCGAAAAAATACACGCCATTGAACTTGACCCAGGTGAAGCCTCGTTCTTTCGTCAGCATTTTGCACTGAAAACTGCTGTTGTTCTTAGGCGCCCAGATTGCAGCCTTATTGTCAGCATCTGCTGTCCACCCGTGACCATCCATGCCTTTGTATTGCTCACAGAGCAACGCTAGGTCGAAGTCCTGCTCGACGACAGTTTGTTTCAGCAAGTCTTGTGCTGCGGCGCAGTGGTTAAGGTTTAGTTGCACTATTTTCATTGGCAGCCACCTCTCAACGCCTCTTGGTAAAACCGACATCTAAAGCTGCCAGCGGCATGCTCGCCTTGGCATAGCGCGCACCTCTCCTGATTTGCGCACGTGGCGGCTACATGGCCCGGCTCACCGCACTTTCTGCAGAGCGCTGCACGGTTGACAGCATTTTTACACTGCTGTGCTAGATGGCCATAGCCCCAGCACTTAAAGCAGCATCTAACATTTGCAGTTTCGCGCACTCGGCATGCCACCCATCCAATACGTACGCGTGACACCTTCAGCACCTCTTTCGCGTCTTCTGCCGGCATGCTAATATATGCAGTTTGCGTGCCGTTTGGACACTTGCGCAGGCTACGCACAGATGAATCGTCCGGCCGTTTGATGTGGCATTGCGCCTGCAGCGCATCGCAGATCTCTGCCGCTGTGGTGACTTCATCTAGGTCCCTGCACTGGACCGTGATCGTGTGCGTCTTGGCTGCTACTTGCACCTCATCTTTGAGCAACCCTTCTAGCGCGGTTTGATAGTCCGCAGTTTTGTGCTCTTGAGCACGCTTTAGTTCCAGCAGCAGTTCGCCTTTGGCAGTCCTGCGAATGGATTTAACGTTTCCGCCGAGATCAAGTAGCGACTCACTCATTTTTACTCTGCGCAAAATGTCCGCGTAGGACAGACTTCCCTTTGCAGAGATAATAAGCGCGTCTGGTCTAGCCCGGATTACTCTGCTCTTCTCGCTAGCTGGCTTGCCGTTCTTTTTGCCAACCACTGTCCAGCCCTGTGTCAATGATGGCTGCGCTTGGCCGCTTGTATTTTGTTGCTGTTGCACTTCTGTTGTTGTTGAGCCTGTCGCTCTCTTATTTGGTGCATTCGATGTACTAAGTTGCTGCTTTTGCGTTTTGCCTCCGAGCTCCAGCTGCTTTGGCGATATCACCCTCGTACGCTTAGTGCTTGGCAGCGGCGGATACTCGGGGATCCGATCGACCTCCTCGTTGTTTGTCGCCCTCGACCTTTTCCCCTGTCTGTCGCCGTTTTTCTCTGTCACCTGCTCGTTTGTTTGCGTGCTATGTTCCATTGTTGTTGCCTTGCTGGTCCCTGTTTTGTCGGCAACGCACTTATGCAGCTTTGCTATGCCGGTAACAAGACTCTTCATGTCCTGGTTTATGTGCTTCTGTGCATCCATCATCATTTGGAGCTCTGCGAGTTTCCTGCCCATTTTTGTCAGTATCTCTGTTACGTTGCCCCTTTCCGGCGCCGTTCGCTCGTGTTCGCGCTGGCTCAATGGCGTTTGCGCTGCTTGCCCGCCGATTGAAGTTGGAGTGCCGCTCTGTTCTGGTTGTAGGCTGGGCGGCGACGAGTTTGCCCTTTCATCCCTGCGAGTGGGTGATCGTGCCAGTTTCGCACTGCTCTTGAAAGGGTTTGCTGCCGAAGGATCATTCGCAGCCATTTTGCTACCCCGTGTAATGCGCCCATCAATTTGCCTTACCTTGCTGTTGCCCGCCTTAGGACAAATGAGCGGCGTTGCGTTTCCGCTATTTTCGGTGCTTCGCCCCGGTTGGGGCGATCGGTGGACACTCATTTGGGTACTACTACGCTACTCGGCTTCTGATTGGTCGCTGCTCCGCTCGTAATAAAAATATGGCTGAGCGACACCGGTTCTGCCTTCAAGTTCGCCGCAGCCAATCACAGCGCTTCTCTCTTATGGTGAGTATACGAAGCACAAATTGAACCGCGAGCTTTTTGGTTTGTCACCTTGCTAAAATCTCGCGCTGTGCACGCAAGGTTGGTGTACTCGCTTTGGTGAGCTTTTCCCACTTGAGCGTTCTGTTTCATCACTCTGACCACCGATGTGTCAATGGGGATCAGCTGTTTTCTTCCCGCTCTTTTTTCGTGCGGCGAGTTTCGCGACCGCGGCGACAGCGTCGGCAAAGAAGATATTTGCACGGCAAGTTGGGTAGAAAACCACTTTGTTTCACCACTTCCAATAATCTGATCACTCGGTGTGCTAGCTATGTTGCTCACACTGCTTTCTTATCCCGGTTTACCGACTTTTGTCGCACTTGCACTTTTATATCACTTATTATTTGATTTTGTATCGGAGCCACTGATAACACGTCTTGCTCTAAGAGACTCTCTCTCTCTCTCTCTTGCGCTACGATGTATCATTGCATATATGCAATATCATGCGTTTGCGCCAATATGAACTGAAATTGCATATAAGTTATTATATTGCATATATGCAAAATCATGCACTCAATCCTAAATTATTATTTTTAGAGCATATACTGATCAGGACCTTGAAAAAATAATTGAAGGTTGGGTTGAAAATGAAGACGAGTTTTTTGATGATGACGGTGATAATAATAATTTTGAAATAAAAGTATGTCGATGCCCGGAGGAAACATGTTAAGAAGAAGAACAAGGAATAAATAAAATGATTGGGATTGCTGCAGAGAAAACGGTCAGAGAACGATACGATAAAACTATTTGGAAAAAAAAGAATTCGATATAAATTTAAATACTGAATTTAAAGGCAGTGAAGAGCTGCCCGAAAATTTTATGTATTTGAAAGGACCTTACAGTTATTTCAAATATTTTTTTCTGACGAACTTTGAAAGTCTGTTGTTTACCAGTCCAATTTATATGCTTGCCAGAAAAATCCAACTAATCCAGAACATATTGATGAATTGAATTTGCAAAAATTTCTGGGCATATGCGTTTTGATGTCGGTAATTCAAATTCCAAACAACCGTCAATATTGGGTACCTATAGTTGGAAATACGTTAATACAGGAGACCATGTCGCTAAATAGATTTGAAAAAATCAAGTCGCTATTACATTTCAATAACAATGATGACATGAAAATAAGAAATGACCCTAATTCTGACCGACTTTTTAAAATACGTCCAGTTATCAACCACTTAATTGAAAAATTGAAACCGGTCCCATTTGAAAGCTGTCTTTCCGTGGATGAGCAACTATGCTCTACCAAATGCAAATCTTATCTGAAGCAATATCTTCCCATGAAACCTCACAAATGGGGGTTTAAACTCTACGTGCTCGCCGGAATATCTGGATTTAACTACAACTTTGAAATATACACGGGCCAAGAGAACAACCCCGTGGATAGGCTTCCTGAAGAGACTGATTTGGGCTCCAGTGCCAACATTGTTATAAGACTACTGCGACATGTTCCATCTGAAAAGAACTACAACGTTTTTTTTTTTAAATTTTTATACATCGCAAGGTTGCAATGGTTACACTTTCATGAAATGTGAAAATAAAAATGAATCCACAACAACTTTTTCAAAACTCGTAATTTTTCTGTAGAAATAACAATATAGAATTTCGTATAAGTTAATTGTATCGTAATTGCAAAAATTTGAGGAAATCAAGAGGAAGAACGATTTTTGCTGCATGAAATTGCATATATGCAATGTTACTTAACTTTTTTCGTGGACATAGGAATTCAACAAAATTTCATTTTTACCATCGTAACTTAACAAGAAACAAGAATAATTTGCCAAATATTTTTTTCTCTAAGGAAATTAAATCATGCAGCGAAGGGTTAATATGCGCAACTCTATTCCGAATTGACAGGCTAGCGGAATTGCGCATATTAATCCTTTCGATTCTCAATGGTTTGGAAATAAAAAACGCTGATGCTTTGCATAAATGCGTTTACGAAGACAGCCAGACACTCGCATGCGATCATAAATTTATTTCTGTGTTCTCCGTAATATACTCTTACGCTCTCACAGCTTCTCATTTTATGGTCACAGTTATGAGAGTAAGCAAAAGTTGGATTTACGTTAAATCCCACTTCGATTTTGGCTGCGGACAAGCTTTGTATGAGCGTGTATCATTTTATTTTATATTATATTTGCTGAAACGTTAGCTGTAATAATACGTTTTTAATAAATATTCAAGAACAGCCGCAGTTCTAACTTCCTTCTAGAACTAATACATCGGCAAGTCGCTCATTAGAGTAGCCTGAAGAAAATATGAATTATTCAAATAGTGCAACGTAATTATAACTGGACAATCTTTTTATGTAGAAAGTAAGAAGACGCCAAACGCAGCCATTTTCAGCTCTACATAAAGTTAAAAATTATCAATTTTGAAATAAAAAAAGATCGTAAAATAATGGTTTGACATTTGTTATAGAAACAAACTATGGAGTATCTATCTATACTATATATATGTATAAAAATGTTTGTTTGTTTGTTTGTTGCTCACACGACACTAAAACTCAAAAACTAGACGGCCGATTGAGCTGAATCTTTCACGGAATGTTGGCCTTGTCTAAATCTCGGTAAGCCACATAGTGCGAATACGACCTAGCAAGTGGGCGTAGCACCTCCCTTGGAACATTAGTTTTTAATATGGAATATCTTCGGAATTATAGGTCAGACAGCATTGAAATTTAATACAGGGCGACCATTTAGGTGTGTTGATTCACTGGTAAAATTTCTTAAACGTTGGGTAAGGGGCGTGGCACTTTTCAAGTGACCCAAATGGTTTAGGAACTACAGGTCACACTTCAATGACATTTGG
This sequence comes from Melieria omissa, assembly GCA_963971225.1. Classification (NCBI taxonomy): domain Eukaryota; kingdom Metazoa; phylum Arthropoda; class Insecta; order Diptera; family Ulidiidae; genus Melieria; species Melieria omissa. The sequence goes on along the minus strand of OZ020269.1, from coordinate 46,596,414 downwards.
TACAGACTTACGATTCAGACGTGCCCTTCGACAGGGGGAATGGGGTGGGTATTGCACGAAGGGGCATGGCACCGCTCATAATCCTAAATTTTTAATGTGGCATAGCTTCGGAATTATAAGTCGGCCTGCATTGAAATTTGGGACAGTGTCATAAATTAGATGTGTCGTTCCAGTGGTAAAATTTTATGAGCGTTGGACAAGTGCATAGCATTATAGTCCGGTAGCATAATAGATGTGTCATTCTCTTGGTAAAATTTAATAGACGTTGGACAAGAGAGGGGAAAAATTTGTTGTGACTGAAATTTTCCGCGTAACTTTGGAACTGTGAAATGAATTTTCTGCGATCCCCCTTCGACTACGGGAATGGATACGGGCATTGCATAAGTGGTGCGTGACACCGCCCATACCGTGTTGCATGAAGAAACTTGAATTATTGGGCCCATTGACTTCAAACTGGCGCGCAAAGCCGCAGAATGTGCTTATAACTAAAATATGAGGAAGAAATCTGGTTTTTCGAAGATTTTCCGAAAACGATTCTCAAAAAACTTTGGGAATTTTTAGTTTCATCTTCAGTGAATTTATTCTATAAAATACTTTTGTTTTTAGGTGCATTTTTCGATTTCGATAGGAACAGCACAAAACATTTCTTTTTGAACACCTGAAATTGGCGCGCGCTTAACAAACAATGAATGAAGTCACTGTCACAATGTTAGTAGTTTTTGTTTACTCACACTGTGTGGGCACATGCTTTCGACAATCAAATATTATGTACTAAATATGTATATTAAATTTGAGCTCGCTCTGCAACACGATTGTATGAACATAAAACATCCAAATAGTAAACATTTCATTGGCTGTATGTGTTTTTATCTTTTCCGCACAAATAATATATAGAATTTAAAATTTATATTTGGTTGCAGATCATTTTATTATTGAAGGAAAAAAATAACTTCTCAGAAATTGAAGAAAATGCAAATAAGGCTTGCAATCTTTATCAGCAACATGGATCTTCTGAAGCAGCAGCGATGGTTTTAGATAAAGCAGCTAAAATAGTTGAGCATTCGCAACCTGAAATGGCTTTAAATCTTTATAAACACGCACTGGAAATATCGATGGTAAGACCATTCGTACATCGAATTAAAAACTTATTCTAACATCTACAACTTAGAAAAAAGCAGTACAAAGGCCACAGCCAGATAAGAAAGGGCCAATTTTGATTGTTATATTTTTTTAATACTAGTATTAACCCTTCTGTCAATACGAAGGTACCTGGGTACCTATTGCATTTTTGAAGTAAAAATATCCTACTTTCGGCCAAGGAACGCTATGCTGGTATTTTTAGTATCTTCCTAAATATCAATTGACTACCTATTAGATAAATTATATAGAAAGAAAACTTTTTCTGTATAACTTTTAGAACAAATTTTGTAACACTACCCCTTTGTTCTATACGAAGGTACCCGGGTACCTTCATACAAAATACAGTAAAACAATACAGTTTCAACGTGAAATTACTCGTTCATATTTAAGTGAACCAAACTTTAAATTTGAAACCAAAGTTGTCTTCAAAGATAAGTTAAATTTAGGACATCCGATCGGAGTCATCGACTTCAGATACGTGTTGCTCCAAGATGTTTTACCCTTTGAAAGGACAAGTTTACTCTTAAAAACTAAGTAGGCAATTGCCAAAGTATGTAAAACCCAAGTAGGCGAAAAAATATTATTAAAAAATATTTCTTCAAAGCTTTAAATCTTACGTCCGCAATGCTGCAACGGATGACCTTTTTACTTTTAAGGCGCTGGCGGTCACAAAAAATCTCACTTTGGTTTAAAAAGTAATACTCGACCCCTAAAGTCATTTTTACAGCGACAAAATCGTTGGAGTTGTACCTTCCAAAGGGTAATGAAGCTGGGTGGTTCTTTCAACTATGCACCACGGCAAAGCACTGCCAGGGGACAACCTGAAACCAAAAATCTTTGGCATTTACAATAGTACAAAGGTCGCTACGAAAAAGTGATAAGTGCATGCTCAATATTTGCACCTTGGCAGCAAACATAAATTAGATACCACAAACAAAGCCAGATGCTGTGGAGAATATCTTGAGAAGGTGACATGAGGGGGTATTGGTGGTTCAAACTCCCACATATTTGCTAGCAACAAAAATTATGTGTGACACATTGATTTGAAATGGTATTTTGGTCAAAAGTTGTGTGCAGAACGCCTTCTAAAATGAAATCCTGTGTGCGCCCCTGAAGCCGAAAATTCAGAATAGACAAAAAATTCCCTTGCTATCACAATTTTTACACTAAAAATGGTTTTGAAGCAGTTTGCGGAGCACAGAAACCCTTATGTTCGTATCTGCAAGTGTCAGCAGGAACAAAACATGACTTCGACCACCGGCCAAAAGCCCATGGAGTCATGCTATATCTGTTCCGATTAACGTAAGCAACAACGTAAAACACGAAAATGCTAAAATTATTGCACTGTTAATATGTGTTTAATATTTTTAACTTTAATTATCAACACATAACGCTTTGTTTTATAAGCCAACAACGATTTTTAACATTTTTGCGCTATTATTTTCACTTTTCCCATACAAATTGTATGAAGGTACCCGGGTACCTTCGTATTGGAGATAGGTGGAAATTTTTCGTATTGACAGAAGGGTTAATATAGGTGATTGATAGATAGATCGATTTGAATGGGGGAAATGTGCACTGAGACCAAAGTTGATCTATTGTGCCCCTACAATTTTAGAGAACGTCCCCCAATCCCACCGACCTAATGAAGCTTAGTAACTCACGTGGGAGAAGGTATTTGACGTTCTCTTCTGTAAGCCAGTACTGGCCCAGGTGCTGTCTCCTACTACGGCATCCCGCTTCGCAGTGCAGTATGACGTGCTCAGGAGTCTACTCCGCTGTTTTGCAGAGTCTGCAGACGCTTACCTATTCTAACCCGATTGTGTGCATGCGTTTCCTCATCCTGCAGTGCCCGGTTTACAGCCCGGTGACCAGTCTAATCTGGGTTTTCCCAGTCTGAGGCATTCTTCACTTCATCTGGAGTTATAACCTTTGATGAAGATTTTCGATTGCGTAAGACCTGTGGCATTTGACCAGTGTTCTGAGTTCCTGGTTCTTTCCTAATGTCTTAGTGACTCTGCTAGAGTGCTTTTGCCCAGCCCAATGAAATGTTCGGGTGCAAGGGGGGTCGTAGCTGCGCCAGTTCTAGCAAGACTATTAGCTTCCTCATTCCCCTCTATTCCTCTGAGTCCTGGAACCTAGAGGATTTAAACCTGGTTATATGTACCCAGTTTATTCAACGCTTCTATGCATTCCAGCACCAACCCTGATGTAATCTCATACGAGATTAATGCTTTGATGGCTGGAAACATAGTGCTTAAAGCGAGGTCCAAATACCCCTGTCCCTGTTCCCTCGTGTGTTTTGGAGCCGTCTGTGAACCACGTAATAATATGTGGTTTGAAATGGGACTGGTAATATAGGTGACTATTTCCCATAGTTTTAGTAAATATAGTAAACAAAAACAAAACTTAATAACTTTCTAAATAATCACCCGATTTAGATGAGATTAAGACATATTATAGATATTACTTAGACGCATTACCAAAAATGAAAGAGTTCAGTGGAACTTAAAAGTGAATATAACTTCAAAAATATTTTTTTAATTTAAAAAGCAATTTTTGTATGAAGTGAGAATTTTGGTACAATTCCAAATATTTGTATATACTTAGTTTGCATTCATTAATTCATTAATTCTGGTAGATCGGGGATTAACTCATTTTGACTAAAAGTATGGGAAATGGTTACCTACATTATCACTAGTATTAAAAAATTTAACAATGAAAATTGGCCAGGGGCACTTCGCCTTTTCTTATTCGGTTATGCCCTTAGGCAACCATAGGCTAAAAATTTTTATGGAGAAACAGGACTAACGGTCCAATTGACTTCAAATGTGGTGAAAGGTAGTCAAATAATTAGATAAGTATATATTTATAAAAAATAAGCCAGCGTAGCCGCTGGATGTTAATTCGCTGTGCTACGTCCATATCTTTATACAGCTCATACGGCTCGTTGTTAGTCCGTTAGTTGGAACAAAGCCGAAGATTTTGCGAAGTACGTTCCTCTCGAACATCCCAAGCGCCGCTGGGTCGTTACGCGACCGTGTCTGTGTAAGCTTCTGCGCCATAGAGGAGCACGGCTTCAATAAGCGTCCAATAGAGTGCAAGCTTTGTCGGTCGAGAGAGGTCTCTGCTACTCAGTTGCCTACCGAGACCATAGTAGCACTTTTTGCAATCTTTTGCTTTATCTCCATGCTGGCATCATTGCTGCTGTTTCTGGCGGTGCCAAGGTAGACGAATTCATCGACAACTTAAAAAGTATACCTGTCAGCCTGGACGTGAGACCCTAGCCGCTGCGAGTCCCTGCGTGTAGACAGCATAACACTTCGTTCAATAATGTGTGTGACTGACACATAGATGGCGGCACTAATACTAAATCAATATTTTTTTTCGAAATTGTGAACCTTTTTAGGCTTACTGTCAAAATTATATGTCAATCCGACCATTAGTTTACAAGTTACAGTGCTTTAAGTGACACTACTTTTGAGTTTTCAAAAAAAATGAATTCAAAGCAATTCCGTGTGCTGATTTATCATTGTTTTTTAATGAAAAAAAAAATACTGTTCAATGCCAGGAATGGCTTGAAAAACATTATTCGGACTCTGCTCCGTCAAAAAGAACCATTTGTTATTGGTATGCCGAATTCAAACGTGGTCGTACAGACACCGATGACATTCCATCTACTGGACGGCCAAATGACGCTGTTATTCCGGAAAACGTTGAAAAAACACTGAAAATCATTATGTCCGTTTGAAAGAAGAAATCGCGATTAAGCGGCCCCATATGAAGAAGAATAAAGTGTTGTTTCACCAAGACAATGCACCGTGTCACAAGTCGATGAAAACGATGGTGTTTAGATCGCTAAACACTGCCGGCCGCGCAGCTCTCAGAAATTAATATTGTCAATAATATTGTATTGTGCGCGTCCCTTTATGTGTTTATATGTACGGATGGCAACCCTGGCCATCCCGAAGGGAGCTTGCGCGACCGGCGGACACTCGAAGTACGAACTCCGGCGAATAAACATCAACAAACCGCGACCCACACCAAAAAATTTATATATCTACCACATACATATATATAAACCAACAAACACCCTGTGTAAACTGTGTACACGTATAAACAAGTGGCATTCCACCAAGTTAATAAAACATTAAACAAAAACCGACAACAAAACATTTACTTCTGGTTGTTTGAATCCGTTTGCGCGATCGCTCATCTGAACTTGAACATGGTCCTTCGAGCCGGATACTGGCACCTCAAACAACTTTATGCAATAAAAAGTGAAGACATTGTGTGCAAAAGGTGACATTTAGCAAACACAAAAAAAGTGAAACCAAAGTGCAAGTCATAAAACAAAAAACTTATCACAGTGAAAACAATGGCAAACACAGAATTGATACAACAATTACAATAAAACACAGTCCAAAACGCGCAAATGAAAAGCAACAATTATACACGCACGCATAAACAGTAGCACAAACATTAACAACAACTACATACGGAGCACCAAACGAAATTTCAAATAACAACAACCACATACGGAACACCAAACCACCAAATTTCGCACAACAACAACCACAAGGAGAATTGAACATCAACGGTTAGCAGCGTGGGAGCAGCGGCATACCCGGCAGCAGCGAGCGCTACGTGGGAGCACCCGATCTTAAGTATTGTCTGTCCCCTTGACAATACTGACTGTAAGTTGGCTTATTTCCTTTATTATACCGAGCGGTTGGTGTCCCATTGTGTATACTTTCTATATACAGAACCAACCCGCTCGATTATAGTTGCACTTGCAGTCGGAACATACTTTGCGTATGTACATTTTCCCATATGTACATATGTAAATAGTGTCGCTGACCTCTTAGTGCTTTCCACATACTTCCCAGTGGCACTACATGAGCCTCTTTATTTAGTACACTGGAGTGGAAAAAATAAGTTGTGGAATAAGTTCCCGAGTAAATTATATTTTCTTAACGCCTTTAAGAAAAATAATTTGAAGTTTCTTGTTTCCAATTCCTTTGGAGAAATTTCTTCGTTTTCCTGGGCAACAACGCAATTTAGATTTTTTTTCCTCAAAAATCGTCAGCTTGTTTTCCCATCATAAAATTTATCGTGTGTTCCCTTAAAACCCCTCTGAGGTGATACACTTCGAAAAATTTCGTGCACCTTTCGTGAATTTGCTCCAGGTTGCGACATTCCTAGTCGATTTTGTGCAGCATTTGTTTACAATTCGAATACCTTTCGAATTCTTTTGGTGTTTTTTTCTCGACTTCTATATTTATCAACCATCGATTTATTTATTTATTCCACTGTTAAATCATCCTTAATTCCGGCATGCCAATCCAAAAATCGTGCGAACAGTCTCATGTTCTTCCCAAGAACATTTTTAATTTCGAAGCGGACAATTTGGTTCACTTTTGTTCCAAATTCTCTTCTGTCCCTATCGAAGAGTTAACGCCCGCAATCCTCAAAGCGTATTTAGCCGATCTCAATGGCTACTATGCGGATCTAAAGGCAGCTTTTTCGCAAGTCGGCATCACCCCAGATGACGTCCTGCCTAAAACTTTCAAGTCGATCGCTCGCTCAAAAATGGAACTGTGCCGAGAACGGGTGTACGAAACCATGGCCCAGATTTCGGACCTCATGGACGCTCAGCAACCTCCTCTCGCTGAAACCATTCGTCCAGCAGAAATCCCCTTCCCTTCTGCAACAGAGCAGGCAAGTAATTCTATTTGCCTGAATGTCCCTCCTTGCGACACCGAAATCTTCTCCGGTGGGTATGAAGAGTGGCCGTCCTTCCGCGACATGTTTTCGGCGGTTTATATTAACCACCCGAAACTCACCTCTGCCCAAAAGTTATACCACCTCCGATATAAAACAACCGGAAAGGCTGGCGCCATAGTTAGGCAGTATCCATTGAGCGATTCTAACTTCGAATTGGCATGGAATGCGCTGAAGTCCCGATTTGAAAATCGGCGCATTCTGGTGGATGAACAGGTCAACACGCTCTTGAACCTCCCTCAAGTAGCTGTTGAAGACAGTGAAGCGCTGCAAAGCCTTCAAAATGCAATAAACAATTCTCTGTCCGTCTTATCTTCTCAAGACGTCTCGACAGAGGGTTGGGACCCGATCCTGGTCTATATTTGTTCAACGAAACTCCCGGAAGAAACTTTATCCCAGTGGGAACAGTCCCTTAGTTCCCGGAAAGATCTTCCAACCTGGGAACAAATGAACACATTTTTGACCAGCAGGTATGAGGTCGTGGAAAGACTTAACCTTATGAGGCCGACCAAGTCCGTGTTTTCTCACAACCGGGATCATAACAGAGCTCAAAACTTAGCTGAGAGCAGATGGACTTTCCTCTGTCCAGTTTGCAGCGCGGCTCATGCGCTCAAACTATGCTCGAAGTTCAAAAAGTTATCTGTTTATGATCGAGTAAAGGCAGTACGAGCCCACAACTTGTGCACAAACTGTCTGTCCCATACTCACTTGAAGCGGGACTGCACAAGTAAACACACTTGCTTGCAATGTCAGAAGCAGCATCATTCTATGCTCCACTTCGCTTCTGACATCACCCCAAATCGGCGAAGAGACACCATCTCACCAATTTTCACGACTCAGCCTCGGAGTCCATCAAACATCTCATCCGTGTCGAGAAAATCCCGGAGTTCTCGAGATGAGTCATCTTCCGTCACATCGCGAAGACGGAAAAACCGTCCTGTGCAGTCCCTTAGCACGACGGTTAAGGAAACAGCCCTTATCCCCGTGTCTGAATATAGACCGTTTGGGCACATCGCAGACGAAGCGCAACCCCCGCGCAGCATTCATCCCCGATCAGCAACAAGCCGTAGACGACAATCGCAGGATTTTAGTCGGACTCGCCTTGACAGCGCATCTTGTCCGCACGCGAGTCATCTCCATACTCGCGGCTGCAGCATCATCCAACCGAGATCCGAACCAAGGATTCAGACCAACAAGTTGCGCGGGCGCCGAGTTCGGACCCTCCTTCCACGAGCCATCCAAACCCTAATGGACCTCCGGGGGGTCCCATCAATGCACGAGTGCATCCGGCCCCAGGATGTTTAGATCGCTAAACACTGCCGGCCGCGCAGCTCTCAGAAATTAATATTGTCAATAATATTGTATTGTGCGCGTCCCTTTATGTGTTTATATGTACGGATGGCAACCCTGGCCATCCCGAAGGGAGCTTGCGCGACCGGCGGACACTCGAAGTACGAACTCCGGCGAATAAACATCAACAAACCGCGACCCACACCAAAAAATTTATATATCTACCAACATACATATATATAAACCAACAAACACCCTGTGTAAACTGTGTACACGTATAAACAAGTGGCATTCCACCAAGTTAATAAAACATTAAACAAAAACCGACAACAAAACATTTACTTCTGGTTGTTTGAATCCGTTTGCGCGATCGCTCATCTGAACTTGAACAGATGGCAAAAATGCATGAATTGGGCTTCGAATTGCTTCCTCATCCCCCGTATTCTCCAGATCTGGCCCCCAGCGACTACTGGCTCTTCGCAGACCTCAAAAAGATGCTCCGTGGTAAGAGATTTGGCTCAAATGATGAAGTAATCGCCGAAACTAACGCCTATTTGGAAGGCAAAGAAAAATCGTTCATGAATTACCCCAGTGTGCGGCGTGCGCGGAGTAGGGCTTTAGGGTAGGCTTAAGGATTGGTGTCAGTTCACTAAGGCAGCTTAAGAAGAACGGAGCTCACTAAGCTCCAAATAAAGTAACTAAATAAAGTAACGAAACAAAATAACTTATACACACTCATTCCTAATATCGCGAAAAGAGAAAAAACAGTGAACAGCTGATGAATGCCAGCCTATATAGACTATGTACGTGAATTGCGAAAAAACGCATACAAATCTGCTCACTATCCAAGTTTCCTATCACTTTATCAATGTTGCATAGTGCTTTTTTTTTACGGAGGAGGTGGAAAATCTTCGAAAGATACAGCCGGACCCGAGTTCGACTGTATGGCGTATTCTTACCGACTAAAAACCACCCCCTTTCTCGTACCCGTAACCCCGACGGAACTGCCGATCAGCATTGCGTCGCCGGGCGGGTTTTGGCCTTAGTGCGGCGCTACACTGCTGCTGGCTTCCTGTGCCCTTCGTGCGCGTTCTTGTCGTCGTTGCTCTGTCATCACCGCGGCTGCGAAATTGCAGACCCCGACCCAGTTGTCGGCATCGTCGAGCATGTGCTGGGCGATAGTGCTCGCCCTAACAGGGTGGTCCATTTCAGCCTCAAGCTGCTCCCTCTCAAGGTTGTAGCGGGGGCACGTAAACATGACGTGCTCGCCGTCCTCGTCCTCGCCAAAACACTCTGAACAACGCGGGCTGTCTTCGTGGCCGAAACGGTGCAAATAGGCCCTAAAGCACCGTGGCCTGTCAACATCTGCGTTAGGTAGTGTGTGACCTCTCCGTGCTTGCGGTTGTACCAGCTACCCACTTCCGGTATTAGCTGATGGGTCCACCTACCCTTAGGCGTGTTGTCCCACCTCCTTTGCCACTTAGTCAGGCTTTACTGCCTATGCAGCTGGCCACGGTGCTGCCCATTTCGGTCGCTGAACTTACTGTGGGCCTCTTGCGCCAGGATGTCTACGGGTATGGTTCCTGCTACCACACACGCTGCCTCATAGGATGTCGTGCGGAATGCGCAGGACACCCTCAAAGCACTTAGCCTGTAGATGCTCTCGACCTTCCTCCTGTACGCCTTAACGTGCATGGCGGGGGCCCAGATTTGCGCCCCGTAAAGCATGATGGAGGTCGCAACTCTCGCTAATAACAGCCCCGTCGATTGCTTGGGGCCGCCGATGTCCGGCATGAGCCTCGCCAGCGCGGCCACTGCCTTCGCTGATCGCTCGGCCGCGTGCTGTATGTGCTGCTTGAAACACAGCCTGGCATCTAATATGACGCCCAGGTACCTAATTTCCGGTTTCGACGCTATCGTGTGGCCACTCACACTAGCCCGCTACATCTTTTTTCTGCTCGACACCAGTAGCATCTCGGTCTTTTGCTCTGCTAGCTGCAGACCGATCGAAGTGAGCCAGCGCTGGACCCTTACGACTGTGTCATTGCAGACACTTTCGAGCTCGTGAATGAACTTGGCCGTCACGACGATTACAATGTCGTCGGCAAAGCCAACGACTTTTGCGCTGGACGGTATATCCAGCCGCAGGACGTCATCATACATGATGTTCCACAACATGGGGCCCAACACTGACCCCTGTGGAACACCACCCGTGACCATGTGCACCTTTTCGCTCCCGTCTGAGTTGTAAGTTAAACGCCTGTTCTCGAAGTAGCTCGATATGATTTGGGTAACATATACCGGTACTCTCCTCCGACGCAAGGACTCCAGGATACACCTCCAGTTCGCAGTATTAAATACGTTTTTGATGTCCAGCGTCACCAACCCGCAATATTTTTTGCTGCCACCCAGCCATCGCTTCTACCATCGGTTTCTACCACCAGCCCGATCGCGTCGATTGTCGACTTTGCCTTTCTAAAGCCGAATTGGCAGTCAACAACCCGCCTGACAGCTCCACTGCTGCTTCCAACCAATATGCAATAAGCCGCTCCAATAGCTTGCCAGCTGTATCCAGCAAACAAATTGGGCGGTATGCTGAGGGATCTTCTGGCGGCTTTCCCCCTTTCGGTAGCAGCACAAGCTTCTGTATCTTCCAACAATCCGGAAAGATACACTCTTGCAGACACGCATTGTACGCTTGCACGAATATGTGTGGGTGCAGGCGTATAGCAGCTTTCAGCGCTTGGTGCATAGTGTTGCATAGTGTGACAGCATCCTAACGTTATCGGTTATTTACTGTTAGTCGCAATTGTTTTTTTTTAAATTATTATTTAATTATTTCACTGCGCAGCGACAATACACCAAGGGGGCTACTCTGTAATGCGATGCGAACATAAAATTTATCGCATTCGCACACTTAGTACTCTGAAATCCGGCAATCACATTGAAATTTTCTACTTTCGCATTTCGATTTTCCCCTTTCGCATTTGTAGCGCTGCGTATTTCGATTTTAAATGTAAAAAAATGCGATTGTTATACTTGTTTTATTTTGTTTGAATTTTATACACTCGACGCTAGTAATGCCAACTTACTCTCGAAACAAAATAAGGGCCGTTTTTCAATTATGCGAAAGCGATACAGAGTACCGATTGACTTTCGCATCGCAATTGGCAAAATTACGTGACGTGCAGCGTTCTCACATAGTTGCATTAAGTTTTTCAATCTCTACTATGGTTTTAGATAAAACTCTTCCTCTTTACGAAAAAAAAATAAATATAAAACTTATAAAATAACTAGCTGCGCCCCGCGGCTTTGCACTTGTGCTGGTAGTTATGTTTGGAACAATCTGGAGCAGGAGAAGGAGCAGTTCTGATCAGCGTGGGAATTGGTGTGTGTTTTGTTGTTGTGTCGGGTTTTGGGTGATAATGGGGGCGGTGGTTGGCGGGAAAGTAGTTTTGATGATAAGGGGGTCGTGGGAATGTATTTTTTGTGTATGTATATATAATGATAATGATGGTGCTAGTTTGTGGTTCGGTTTCGTGTGTTTGGTAATAAGGAGGTCGTGGGAATATAATAGTCGATTTTATTTTTTTTCATGTGTATAAATTGATAATAGGAATTGTTTACTGGTTGAGGTTTGCGTTTGGGCTATCTGTTTGTTTGTTAATGTTGGGGTTGGGAGGAGGCCAGCGTTTTGCGTGATGTTGGAGCATGTATATAAAGCAGAATGTAGGTAGGAAACCTTTTATTTCAATTTCAAGTGTTATATGAGAAAGTGAATATAAAAAGCGAAGGTAAGGCACAATAAACAATAATTAATAATTTTGATTGGAACGACAGCCCGAATACGAGACTAAAGCCTAGCTAGAACCCAACCCGAAACCATCCGTGTTGTGCGTGCGATTTTGTACAGGGCTGAAAGGGACCACGAGTTTTATGCCGATTCCGATTCCGACAAGTTGGAAGCTTTTTCATAGGCAATTTTACTCTCAGAAGTTTACCATTTCCTGCTGAGAGGACAGGCGCCGAAAAAAAATTGTTGTGTTTTTTTTTCTGTGTTAGCAGCAACTGAGGCCTGAACCTGAGTTCCAGCGTCGCACGTTGGGAAGAAACAGGCAAAAACGCTCGCATCGCCTGTTTTGAGCTTTAGAATCTATAGTTTTTGAACTAGAGAACTGAAATTTTGCTATTATCTTCAAAATTCCTCAAAGAATTGTATGGTGTGAATTGTATGGTTTTTAAATTATGCCCACCAGGAGCTGGTACCCTACAGTCGGAAGTTAAGAGGTTTAGAAATATGCATAATCAGAAGCAAAAAAAAATAATTCAATATTTTAATAACTGATTCTAGTAGAAGATCAAAAATAATGTTACACGTGTTTTAGGGTTTTTTAATCTGAGCACTTTCTTGCAGCACATTTCATGGTTTCCGAAAGTATAACAAAAGATTTAATAACTTCGGAAATAAAAAAGATAAAGGATTGAAATTTCGCATAACGGTTTCCCATAAGTAGAAGATGATTTATTCCAAAAATGAAAAAAATTCGCCCGTGGCTACGCCTACTCTCCGTACAGACTTTATTTTTAACAATATTAAAATAGGCTACAATCTTGTTGTCATGCATTAAAATGTTCTTTAGAGACACTTAGCCCACTTTTATAAAAGTAGGCAAACTCTTTCCTAAAAAAATCTAAACTATTCATTTACTTTTATAAAGCACGAAAAACGTTAACTGACAAGTATAACTTTCCGCACTAAAAGTTAAACTAATGACTTATGTATCTCAAGGGGTTAAAGAGGCATATCACACCTATTTCCAGACAAAAATATCCCTAAACGGACGGTAAATATTGAAAAGTTCATATTTTGAAAAATATCTTTATTTGGCAACCCTGTTTAGAATGGGCAAACCACGCCCATTTTAGGTAATATGTTGTTCTCGTGATTTCCAAATTGTTTGTACGAAATTTCAGTTTCGTGTCTCAACTTTTTCGAAAGCAATTGTGAATACCTTCCATCAGACAGACGAATGGGAAGACATATTAACAGACGGACATATATAAATCAATGCGATATACCTTCTGACCGAAAAGTTTCCGGAAATTTTAAATAAAACGCAAAATTCTTAATCTTCATCAATATTTATTTTATCTCCTTCAAAATATGCTCCATTAAAAGCGATACACATATGCCAATGTTTCTTTCAATCATCAAAACATTTTTTATAGGCGCTTTCCGGTATGGCTTTGAGTTCCCTCTGCGAATTCTGTTTTACGTCTTCTGTGGATTCAAAACGCGTTCCTCTGAGTGGTAATTTGAGTTTGGGAAACAGGAAAAAGTCACACGGTGCAAGATCAGGTGAATACGGTGGCTGTTCGATGGTATTTATTGAATGTTTGGCCTTAAAATCGTTGATAATGTTGGCTCGGTGCGAGGGAGCATTATCGTCATGAAAAATCCATGAATTATCCTTCCACAATTGAGGCCGTTTACGGCGGATATTTTCACGCAAACGTCTTAAAACAGTCAAATAATAGTCTTTACCGACTGTTTGTCCTTCAGGGACGAATTCATGATGCACCACACCACGAATATCGAAGAAAACAATCAGCATTACCTTGATTTTCGAGCGACTTTGGCGTGGTTTTTTCGGTTTCGGCTCGTCTTTTCCCCTCCATACCGATGATTGTTGGCTTGTTTGCATGTCGTACTCGTAGACCCATGTCTCGTCACCAGTTATGATGCGTTCCATGAAAGTTGGATCGGAATTGGCACGATCAAGCACGTCCAAAGAGACCTGTTCACGGTACTCATTTTGAAGAAAATTCTCAACAAAATCGCAACGCACTACTGAGGTGAACTGGTTTCAACAGCTGCCGTAAACAAACTGTCTGACAGATCGCGCTCATTTTTGGCATAGTAATTAAGGACAGTGCTACCAACCTACAGAAACTTAAAATATCGAAAAATATACAGCGCGCAAATTTTAAATGAGAATTTCCGGAAGCTTTTCGGTCACAATGTATATGTAAGGGAGAGGGCTGGGTTGTGAACCAGGCTGGGTTGTGAACCATTACCGTTTTTTCTTTCCCTAATTGACATATCGGCAATCTTTCAACTGTCAAGTTTTTCTTATGATATGACTCTGCTTTTGTGGTTACACCGAAGAAAAAACACGTATTGCAGCAATCGAGTTTGAAAGACGTCGTGTTTGAAAATCGACTGCGAAAACTTGTTTGCCTTTTTTTAAAGTGCAATCCAAGTGACTGTGCTTATTGCCAAAAGGTCTGTGTAATACATGTTTCTTTAGTGTTTTGATTCTATTTTACGATGCAATATTTGTTTATATCGAATTATGATTGGAAGTGTCGTTTATTTTAAAGTTTCCAAAATGGCATCGTGGTTGGGCTGTGAACCACTGAGGTGGCTGGGTTATGAACCACCTGGTTTTCGTACTACATTTGTTCTAACACTGTCAAATATGGACGGATATATTAAAATAAAGTAATTTTATGTAATTTCACTCGATTTCGTTGAGTTCACTTGAAGTGGGCCAATGCGAGAACGCATTCGTATTTCACAAGCAAACATTGCGACACCGATTAGGATGAAAATTCAAAACATTTAGCACTTTCATTCATTGCGATTTTTTGGCCTAAGTGGCGTCATTATAACTTTTTTCACCTCTTGAGGCCTCCTGATTAAATAAATCCTCAACTTACTTAAAAATTATTGGTGTTTTCTTCGTATATTCCGACTTTAATAGGGATTTTCCAGATGGTTCACAACCCAGCCACTTTTTTGGAAAAGCGAAAAATCAAGTCCTTAGAAAATTGGACGTAGAGAGTCAAATATCAATCAAAACAGTAATCCGTCTTCATAAAAAAGACGCGTTTGCGTTTTATATTTACCTTTCCAACGGTATCTTCGATTTGTCGATATCTTTATTCTGAGAAAAGTTAGAGCCAAAAAACAAAACCCGGTTCACAACCCAGCCCTCTCCCTTACATATCTCAATTCTATACATTTAAATACATATTTATTCCTTTCAACACCAGCCTTGCTGTTTTTCATACGTTATAGTTTTGCTCAGCAATTAAAAATATATCGTTGCTCACCACAACTGAGTACAAAAAGTGCTTGGGTTTGCATGAGAAAATTGCTAGCATTCATTTAGTCGCAGAAGTCGGAGATGAGTTTGGTACCATTATTTAGCTGAATGTCCCTCCTAATCAGTGTATACGTATTTCGTGGAATGCTGTGGAATCTCAAAAGTTACAGTCCAGAGAAAATCCCGATTTTTCTCATTTTTATCAAAATTTAGGCTAGATACATTTAGATTAGATACATTTTAGGTTAGATACATTTTTGTTTGCCAAAATAAATATTTTTAAATACAATTTTTATATATATTAATTGCTTAAATATCATAACCCCACATGTGAAAAATTATGGGATTTCATTAAAAAATATAGATTCTACGGGCATCTGAAGACAGCCTTGTTAACGATATTGTGGTAGAAGTGAAAATAATATTGTTACGAAATTCCACAGTTCGTTATCGACGGTTCGTTTTGATTGTATTTGAAAATAAAACAACTTCAGTTATTCAGCGCAACGTAGTCAAAACTAACAATCGCTTTATTTACAAATTTACACTTGTTCTACTTTACACTACTACTATTGCATGTTTCCCCATTGCTTGCTCAACACTGATTCGACTCACTGCGCTGCACACTGCTGCTTTTATACCACTTTTCTTATCGCGTCGAAGTTTCTTGCAACTTCCAATTGCAAAATGCTCGATCATTCTCGCACAGCCCATTTCTCGCGAACCTTGCCACATCGGACTATACCAAGCGAATTATACCAGTTTGCCGTACTTCACAGTGCATGCCTAAAAGTATGCTTGCAAAAGCGTTCATGCACAGCACAGAGTGCCTTTTCGTTTCACTGCCCATCACTTAGACTTGTTCGTCCCGAACAAGTACCGAGGCTCCGCCGGAGTAAGATGCCAGGCGCTCCAAATGGACAACTTTCAACCTCGCATTTCTGTTGCTGCAGCGTTGAACTCTGTACACCACGTCATTAATCTTCGTCACGACTTTGTACGGTCCTTCCCATGATGTTGGATGTTTTGGAGACAAACCTTTCCTGCGCTGCGGGTTGTAAAGCATTACCAGATCGCCTTCTTGGAATCCTTCTGGGTTAGCCCGTAGACCATAGCTCGCTGTCAACGTACTTTCGACTTGTTGAGTGCGGCTCTGCGATCTCCTCCTCGGCCCTTTCGCAGTCGAACACCAATTACAACCTCTAATCCACTCAGCGACAGACTCCTGGCATCCTACCCAATAGAACCGCCTTCTTATCTTGGCGACAGTTTTGCGATGCCTAGGTGCCCTCCACTGGAGTCCTTATGGTTTGCCTCGATGACATTGTCGATTCGGCCTCTCGGGACCACTTTTAGGGATTTTCTGGTCCTGCCATCCCTGCTCTCCCACTCGCGGTATAGGCAGCCATCCTGCAGTCGCAGACTTTGCCACTGTGCCCAGTAAGCCTTCGTGATCGGGCTCTCACCAGCCATCTCCTGCCAGTCCGGCCGTAATCTCTGCGCTTTGCCTTTAATGATCATCGCGAGATCCGTATCCTTGCGCTGGTCCTTCTGTAGCCTTCCCGCAACCTAATCTTCCTCCTGTAAAACTCTTATCGACGGAACATCCACAATTCGTCCCTCATTGTCGGCTTGCGAATTATGCCTGCGCTCGGTTTTGCACGAATGGTGTGGCAGAGCGTCAGCCCTTCTTGGCGACGTCTGTTGTCCGGAACGCTTTTCTCGCAGATGGCAGTCCCGTGATATGTGGCCTTGCTTGCCACACCGCCAGCAACTGACTCTAGATGACACTGCCCGCAGCCCCGCTGGTGCCTTTGAGCTCACTGTCTGGCTTTGCGTGACACGTCTAGATTGGGCTCGATGTCTTTTCGCAGATGAATGTCGAAAACTTCCCCTCCAGGCCGCCTCATACGTCATCGCGCTGGTCACCGTCTCCTTAAATGTCGGCTTTCCCATCATCAACAAACTGCGACGTGTCTCTGGGTCATGAAGACCTTCAATAAATGACTCAATCTTCATCATCTCGAGGTCATCAGCGCCGAATTTCGGGTAACTCAACTGTACGAGCCGCTTAATGTCTGCTGCATATGTCTGCAGCGCCACGTTGGCTCTTTGCCTACGGCTCTTCAGCTCGCAATAATACAGCATTTTGTTGTGCTCGTCACTGTATCTGGCTACCAGCGCCCTTATGACGGTCTCGTAATCACCTGTCAAACCTTCCAGAACGCTTTTTATAACCGCAGGACCTCTTAGAGCCAGTATCAGTCTCCGACCTTTCCTAACATCGGTCCACTGACTCTCCAAAGCAGCCATATCGAATTGTAGTTTGAATGTGTCGAACGACGTAGTACCATCATAAGTAGGCTATGGCAAAACTTTCCTCAACCGACTGCACCCTTGCTCGCAGCTGTACCTCTCTAAGCCGCTCGTCGATTTTTCTGTTTACCGAATCCTCCAGACTGTCAACTCGTTTGTTTAAGGACTCATCCAGGTCGTCGACTCGTTTGTCCAAGTGTTCCACTTGGAGATTTCTTCCACTTTCTGCTTCAAGCGCGCAGAATTTTCCTGAAGCTTGGTTTCCATTCGCTCCGCTACTTCTCGGTTCGCCGATTCCATTTTCACTATTTCTTGATTTGTAATTTCCCGTTTCGCTGCCATTTGCGCTGAAAGTTCTTGATTCGTAGTTTCAAGTTTCGCTGCAATTTGCGCCGACATTTCACGATTGGAAGTCTCGAATGCCTTTGACATTCTCGATTTTCGCAGAAGTTTCCTCAAACATGCCTCTCATTGCAACCATAAGCTGGCTCATGTCCATTGTTTGTAGTGGCGCAGCCGCTGCAGTCGTACTTTGCAATGACGCACCACCAGCAGGCGATTCCTCCACCTTGGCCGACGCCTCTTGTGCCTGCGTTCCGAACTCATGTGCAGCCCAATCGATGCCTCGTGATTCACACGCCTCTCGCAAGCGCAGCTGCAACTCCACCTTTCCGCCAGCAGTCGGCAAATTCCAGGCAGCCAGCTCTTTCTTCAGCTGGTCCACCTTCAGCAGCTCGAGTTTAACCATGTCTGTGTTTTTACAATTTTATTTATTTATTCTTTGTTTATCTTCAGTAACTCAATCCGAACTTCTGACACCAAATATTACGAAATTCCACAGTTCGTTATCGACGGTTCGTTTTGATTGTATTTGAAAATAAAACAACTTCAGTTATTCAGCGCAACGTAGTCAAAACTAACAATCGCTTTATTTACAAATTTACACTTGTTCTACTTTACACTACTACTATTGCATGTTTCCCCATTGCTTGCTCAACACTGACTCGACTCACTGCGCTGCACACTGCTGCTTTTATACCAGTTTTCTTATCGCGCCGAAGTTTCTTGCAACTTCCAATTGGAAAATGCTCGATCATTCTCGCACAGCCCATTTCTCGCGAACCTTGCCATATCGGACTATACCAAGCGAATTATACCAGTTTGCCGTACTTCACAGTGCATGCCTAAAAGTATGCTTGCAAAAGCGTTCATGCACAGCACAGAGTGCCTTTTCGTTTCAATATAATAAAACGTTCAACTTTGAAAAGCCGTAAAGTCCAGGTCATGGGATGAAGAGACTTGAAAAGTTGATTTGCTGTCTCATTAGTCTATCTATATTACGACAAGTAAAAAAAAAAATTCAGATTCGCAACTTTTAAATTTGCTCCAATGCGAGCGTTTTTGCCTGTTTCTTCCCAACGTGCGTCGCATTTGACATACAGCCCAACGCACTAGCCAGCTGAGCTTCAGCGGCTGACGGCGCACAATAAACATGTACTTACTGGAAAAATATATTAAGGGCATTTATATTAATAAAAGCGGCGAGTTTTATTCGAAATGCGCGCATACCGATTTCACTTGCTAAAGTGCATCATAATAAGGAAATTTGGAATTTTCTCTAAAACTACCCAATAACGATGTAGCTGAAATAGATTTGAGCTTTGAATTAATGAAAAACAGCACCGTCATCAACACATACATTAATCAAACGGATGTATGTTATATAAAACGCGTGCATCAACATCAACAACACCAACTGCAACAGTAGAGGAAGAGGAAGAGGATGGAAACCTTGATTTGGATACACCACACGAATATTTTACAGTATCTGAGGTAATAGAGGCATTTGGGAAAGATTTAACTCAAAAAGAGAAAAATATTTTACAGGTATGTTCAACTATACTGTGGCAATGTGTAAATAAGAATACGTTGTACCTACGATAGTGATTATCACAAAAAGTCAGTAAAAAATGTTTTGAGTATCGTAAATACGAACAAGAACCCATTTTGAGTAATGACGAAATAGAAACTGAAACTAAGTGATACATCACTTTATTCAGACTTAGAGATGATTAATAGTAAGGTTATAAACAAATTTACTAAACTTTATATGTGTTTCTTTATTTTTTTACATTTGAGTTGATATGCGAATGCATGCGAGAACATGTTTAAAGGCAAACATTCTAGAGCAAATACTTTAAGGTTTTATGTTTACATCAAGATTTTGAGGAGGGATTTGATGTGATTTTGCAATTTTGATCAGCATCAACAGCATCAGTTTAGTAGAAGAAATCGTAGAGGCAGGCTACAATAATGGATTCCAAGCATTTACTTTCCGACAGTACAAAAACAAATTGGAAAAAGAAAGTCAAATATAATGTTACTACATTGAAAAATCCTCCGAAAAAAGAAGCCAACGAGAAAAAATATCAAGCAATTTTCCATATAAAAAATTTTAATTTATTAACAGATATTTTTTATGTGTGTGTGCATAAATAAACATATCAGTTTTATTGATTTACATTTAATAAAAACTGCAAACACATGTGTCCACAATTAAAAGTGTTGTAATTTTTAAATTGGTGATAATTGTATTTCAGGTTTTCATATCCCAGGTAGGTTAGGTTGGAATAGCTGGATATCAGATATCGTCCACTTAGGCCAAGAGACTGGCCCATTGTGATGCCATATACAGCTTAGGCTAACTAGGTTGTTCCTGGTCAAGCCATCTAGACGATGTCACGAACCTAAGGAGGTTTTTGACATCTATGCAGGATGTTTCTGTTAGGTTTGAGAGAAAAGGTTGTCCTAGGGTGCGTAGCCTACTTCTCCAAAGTGCTGGGCAGTGACAGAGAAGATGCTGCACGCTTTCTTCCTCTTCAGCACAGTCGCAGCTTCTGCAGAAGTCTCTTGCATTGACACCTAGTCTGATGGCGTTTCCTCCAATCAACCAGTGTCCAGTGAGGGTTCTAGTTAAAATTGATATCTCCGTCCTTTTGAGGTCCAGGATGCTCGCAGTCCGCTTCCTGTCGTATGCCGGCCATGTGAGCCTGGCTATTGCGCATGAGGAGAGACTATGCCAGCGCTCCTGAGCTGTATGTATTGCATACGCTCTAGCGCGCAGTCCGAACGTGGCCAGCGGCATACCTACAGTCTCCTTGTCGGGAAGGATATGTGTGGTCGTACCTTTCCTGGCCAGCTCGTCCGCTTTGCAGTTACCTTCAATGTTGCGGTGTCCAGGCACTCAGATTAGGTGAATACTGTAGTGCTGGCCCATCTCGTTAAGATATCTGCGGCACTCAGTGAGAGACTTTGTGTTATCCACGCACGAGTCCAGAGCTTTCAGCGCAGCTTGGCTGTCGGAGAAGATGAAGACTTGCTTCCTGTTGTTAGGCGTTGGGTTCAGGTGCAGAGTGGCCTCCTGGATGGCGATCATCTCCGCCTGATATACACTGCTGTGATCCGGGAGTCGGAAAGAGACTTCAATCTCCAGGTCCGGAGAGAAGACGCCACCTCCAACCTTCCCGTAAAGCTTAGATCCGTCAGTGAAAAAGTTGATCGCATTCCGTATCTTTGGAGGTCGATCGAGCCACTCCTGTCTGTTTGGTATGGAGACATCATATTCTTTGTCAAAGGTCAACGTCGGTACACAGTAGTGTCCAAAACTACCCATGTGCCAAGACCTAGACTCCCTGAGTCTTAGCGCGCAGTTCAGTGCGATCTCCTGAGCTACTAACCTAACCTATCCCAGGTAAATTTCCAAAGCTGCTAAAGTATTCTTTTAGATAGTTGTTTTTATAATATTCTACCCAATGTGTTTCGCTGCCGCAGAAAGAGTCTAAATTGATAATACCACATTCATTTTGATATCGTTTTCTTGGTAGAGCGTCACGCACAAAAATCCCTCGAAAATGTGGTTATGATCAAACAAGAATTTTCAATTGCCGCGCTTATCCAATCGGTAATTTTTTATTTTCTCAACGTTGGCAATACTCTTATTGGTGTTGTGCGTGCCTAAAATTTTGTGTTAAAAATTAAATTTCGTGTTCCGATTAGTTGAAAATGTAGGCGTATGGTGAAGCGTTTATCTCGAAAATACGAGCATACAAATGGTATAAAAGGTTCAAAGGCAGCGCGACCCCTGGGCGGCCATCAATGTAATTTGTCAATGACATTTTAACTGATATTTTAGGCATGAAACGCGTCGCACATTGGGAAAAAACAGGCAAAAACGCTTGCATTGGAGCAAATTCAAAAGTTGCGAATGTGAATATTTTTTTTACTTGTAATATAGATACTCTAGCCAGATAGAAAATCAACTTTTTAAGTCCCTTCATCCCATGACCTGGACTTTACAGCCTTTCAAAGTTGAACGTTTTATTAAATTATTTTCACTTCTAGCAAAATATCGTTAACAGGGCTGTCTTCAAATGCCCGTACAATCTACATTTTTTAATGAAATTCCATAATTTTTCACATGTGGGGTACCGATATCTAAGCAATTAATATGAAAAAAAATTGTATTTAAAAAATGTTTATTTTGGCAAAAAAAATATATCTAACCTTTGCCTCATTTTTTGATAAAAATGAGAAAAATCGGGATTTTCTCTGGACTGTAACTTTTGAGATTCAACAGCATTCAACAAAATACGTATACACTGATTAGGTGGAACATTCAGCCAACTGATGGTACCAAACTCATCTGCGACGTTCTGCAACAAAATGAATGCGAGCAATTTTCGCATGCCAACCCAAGCACTTTTTGTACTCAGTTGTGGTGAGCAACGATATATTTTTAATTGCTGAGCAAAACTATAACGTATGAAAAACAGCAAGGCTGGTGTTGAAAGGAATAAATATGTATTTAAATGTATAGAATTGAGATATGCATATATATATCGCATTGATTTATCTATGTCCGTCTGTTAATATGTCTTCCAATTCGTCTGTCTGATGGAAGGTATTCACAATTGCTTTCGAAAAAGTTGAGACACGAAGCTGAAATTTCGTACAAACACTTTGGAAATCACGAGAACAACATATTGCCTAAAATGGGCGTGGTTTGTCCATTCTTAACAGGGTTGCCATATAAAGATATTTTTCAAAATATGAACTTTTAAATATTTACCGTCCGTTTAGGGATATGTTTGTCTGGAAATGGGTGTGACATGCCTCTTTAACCCCTTGAGATACATAATATATATTATACTTGTCAGTTAACCTTTTCCGTGCTTTATAAAAGTAAATGAATAGTTTAGATTTTTTTAAGAAAGAGTTTGCCTACTTTTATAAAAGTGGGCTAAGTGTCTCTAAAGAATATTTTAATGCATGACAGCAAAATTTTAGCTTATTTTAATATTGTTAAAAATAAAGTCTGTATGGAAAGTAGGCGTGGCCGTGGGCGAATTTTTTTCATTTTTGGAATAAATCATCTTCTACTTATGGGAAACAGTTATGCGAAAATTCAATCCTTTATCTTTTTTATTTCCGAAGTTATTAAATCTTTTGTTATACACTCGGAAAACATAAACCGTGCTGCAAAAAAGTGCTCAAATTAAAAAACCCTAAAACACGTTTAACTTTATTTTTGATCTTCTACTGGAATCAGTTATCGAAATATTGAATTATTTTTTTTGCTTCTGATTATGCATATTTCTAAATCTCTTAACTTCCGACTGTAGGGTACCAGCTCCTGGTAAAGGAAATGAAAAAAAATTACACCCTACAATTCTATGAGCAATTCTAAAGATAGTAGCGAAATTTCAGTTCTCTAGTGCACAAACTATAGATTCTAGAGTTCAAAACAGGCGATGCGAGCGTTTTTGCCTGTTTTTTCCCAATGTGCGTCGTTTCTCGGTGGGGGCCAAAAAAACTGAATTTCATTCAAAAACAGCGTCGTGTTTATATGGCCAAAGATATGATCTCCAACGCAGACAGCGACCCATAATTCATCAAACGCATCATTTCTGGAGACAAAACATGGGTTTATGAATTTGATTTGCTGACCAAACAACAATCGTACGAAAGCGCCAAAGTCGGTCCAAAATCAAATTATAATATTGAAACGATGAGGCACTCTGTGCTGTGCTATGCATGTATGCTTTTCCAAGCATACTTTTAGGCATGCACTTTGGAGTACGGCAAACTCGCTATAATTCGCTTGCTATAATATGGCGAGGATGGTTCGCGAAAGGTGATGAGCTGTGCTAGAACAATTGAGATAGAAAGTACAACTGGAATGTGCAAGAAACATCGAAGCGATAAGAAAACAGGTATAAAAGGCAGCGCAGAGAGTGGAGTCTTAGCTTGAATAAGCAAAGTGGTAACGAGTGTAGATACAAGCAAATTGTAAATCTGTAAATAAAGTGATTGTTTGATTCTGACTGCGTTTTGCGCTGAGTAGTTGAAGTTTTATTTTATTTTTAAACACAATCCAGATTCGAACTTAAAAAGGTCATTCTCGTGACAATATTCTTTGCTGACGGTTTTCTTCGAATTCTTTCCGGAGGGCCAAACGGTCAATAAAAAAATACTATTTAGGCGTTATGCGTTGTTTGCGTAAAGCCATTCGTAAAAAAAGGTCCGATTTGTGGAAGAACAATTCATGGATTTTACACCACGATAATGCTCCATCTCATACGACTTTGATTATTTCGGAATTTTTAGCCAAAGAATCGACCAATGTCATCAGCCAACTTTTTTCTAATTCCCAAACTCAAACTGCCATTGCGGGGAATGCGTTTTGAGACCATAGAGGCCATAAAAGAGAATTCGCTGCGTGTGCTGAAGGCGATACCTATTTCTATCGGTCTATAAAAAATGTATGGAAAATTGGATCAAACGTTGGCATACATTTATTGACGCAGGTGGAGAGTTTTTTGAAATTTTGTGGCTTTTTTTTTTAATTCTCCCTTGATTTTTTGTTAATCATAGGGTATGAGTAGTGTATTTTCTTAAATCGATATCAGTCAAAGTTCGGGTGGGTAGCATATTAAAAATTTTTTTGGTTGTGGTATATACTAAAATCCAAAAATTCTTCTATACGGTTTCAGGTATAGGCTACGGCATATTGCTATCGCTTCCATTGTCCAAGAAATAATTTATTCTTCAAATTGTTGCTTACTATTTGTTTATTAACTCTCTCCCAAGCTTTTTCCGTTAATACTTTATCAGCTAAATGACGTTCGTCTTGACTTTTGAATTGAGAATATTTAATATTTTTACGAAAATTCCAAGTTCGTTTGGATTGTGTTTGAAAATAAAACAACTTCAACTATTTAGCGCAAAATGCAGTCAGAAACCAACAATCACTTTATTTACACATTTACACTTGTTCTACTTTACACTACTACTATTGCATGTTTCCCCTTTGCTTGCTCAACACAGACTCGACTCCTTGCGCTGCACACTGCTGTTTTTATACTAGTTTTCTTATCGCGCCGAAGTTTCTTGCACATTCAAGTTTCTATTTCGATCGTTCTAGAACAACCTTTTAGTGCCGCGAACCATCCCTGCCATATCGACATTATAGCATGCCGGCCGTACTTCAAAGTGCATGCCTAAAAGTATGCTTGGAAAAGCATTCATCGTTTCAATATCACCGCACAGAGTGACTCGTCGTTTCAATATCATGTTCTCGACAAGCCGCGTCTAGAGGGTTGATACCTTGGTCACTTCTACTTAAACGTTTCTGTAAGTTAGTTCCTCGACCGCAAAACTGATAACCGGGTAAATTTAATTCAACTGGAAGATTATTAACAATTTTGTCCACTAGTCCGTCTCCATCCATCCATCCATATAAGGACTGTATCGAAAATTATAAATACACTTTTAAAATCATATTAAGTGGGCTTAGCAACGCTGGTTGTTTAGCAATATCGTTTTTTAGATTCCAAAGGTTCAAATTGATATTTTCGTGAAAAATTGGGTGTAGTATATCGACGCGCTTAACAATGAGAGGACTTCCCGCAAAATTTCGTCAAATTTTGTCCAAATGGGCATCAACCAAGGGAATGCCATATTGAAAACAAGCAAAAGAAGCAAATGTTCGCCTGTTTGTTGCACATTGCACACTTGAGGATTTACCAGGACGAGGCCGTAAAAAGGGTGCGTCCCCACTATCGCTAGATATTAAGATATGTGCCTTATTTAAAAAAAATAAGGAGATATCCGTACGCGATTGCGAAAAAAAGCCGGAACAAGTACAGCAATGGTCCAACGTGCCAAGAAGAGAAACCAGTTGGGAACGTATAGAAAGCATAAGCAGCCAAACAAAGCACTCAACAAGGCGCGCAGGTGAAAACCAGATCCCGAAAATTGTACGACTATATTTGTAGGCACAAATTTGATTGCACCATAATGGACGACGAAACATACATACGTGAAATTGGACTACAAAAAGCTGCCAGGACCCCAATTCTGCACAGTTCCGAAAGGCAGTGAAATTTTAAAAGCTCCAAAAGTTGGCAAAAAGATCCTTGTGTGGCAAGCAATATGCAAGTGTGGAAAAATGTCGACTCCATTCTTCACGGACAAGCCCTTGAACGCTGAAATGTACCTAAATGAGTGCCTCAAGAAGAGATTGCTGCCGTTGCACTATGGCCCAACGGCCGAAAAAACTTTGCAAAAATCAACAATTTCATGAAAGCGTTCTATAAAATGAATACACGCATCTTATTGAGAATTTTCCAGGGTTTACGAAAAGGCAACTTTCATTAAATACAGATTATTAGTTTGGGAGGTAGAGCCTCTCAAAGTTGACAATTTTTTCACATCGAGAAAAATGTGTATTTTTTTGGTTTTTTTGTCATCTTTAAGATTGATATGTATGTAAATGAAGCGACCAATTGGTAACTTGTTGTTTTTTTCTAAAAGGTACGTTAATTGTTAATATAATAAAAATAAAAAATGTTTGTTTTTTCGTAAAAGTTGTTCTATCTACCGATTGATCTAAAAGTCTATATTTCGACCTTTTTTTCAACTTTTATCGAGAATAAAAAAAATATACCAAAAATAACCTCCGCGAAATTGAGGATGGTTATTAATTATTCAATTACACACAACACAACAAAAAATTACAAGGTTCTGACAACGGATTCTGGTAGAGGGGACCAAAATATACGTGTATCGGCGTTTTGAAAGTTTACGTCTGCATTTTTTTTAGGGGTGGTAAAAGTTTTCCCCTTTTTGCACATTCTTATGGTGATTTGGCATACGAAAACCATGTAACATCACATTTTAGGTATATTATGTGTTCAGCAATTTGGTGTACAACACTACGAAGAACATTTTTGTGGAGCATTTTAACCCTGTAGCTCCTATTAATATGGGTTAATTTGACCCTTTTTTCTAAAATTCCAGAAATGTCCTGTAAAACAGGACTTTTTAAGGACAAAATGTACCACGAAAATACATCTTCTCTACCAGAATCCGTTGTCAGAACCTTGTTATTTTGAAAAAAATTTGATTTTGTTGTGCATTGTTATTTACCTAACTTCCAAAACTCAGCTACCGCTTTACTTCTTAGAGCAATAAAAGTGAAACAACCTCGGGTCGAAAAATCGCGCACATTTAGTATGGTCAAAAACCCATTATATCTATATATCTAATCACGCTCAAACGGACGGGCCGATTTCAATGAAGTTTTTTTTGTTGGATTCGTCTTGAGTCAGTTCAGGTTTGTGCGAAAAGACAATTCCGGAAAATCTATTGGAAAGGTCGGAAAATCCATGTAATTTTTGACCGTGGATTCTGAAAATTTTTAGACGATAACGTTGGAACCATAAGTCACACATCAATTAAATTCACTACGAACTTACTATTTAATCATGTCCTTCGACAGAGAGAAAGGGGCGAGTATCGGAGGAAGGGGCGTGGCACCACCCATACAAACCAAATCTTAATAATGAAATATCTTCGAAATTGTAAGGTTCACAGCATTGCAATTTTGTATTGTGTCGTCCCATAGATGAGTCATTCGACTGATAAGATTTGATGGGCCCTGGGCAAGGGGCGTAGCACATTTCTTGTGATCCAAATATTCTGCTGAAATATAAGTCGCACAGCAATGAAACTAAGTACGAACCTACCATTTAATCATATCTTTCGACAGAGGGAATGGTGCGGGTATTAAACAAGGGGGCGTGTCACCGCCCATTTAACTTCTGGTTCAAGCCTTCTTCAGTTCTTTTCTGAAACTTAGCAGATTCGATTGCAGCCTCGATTGAGTTAATCAGAGAAGAAACTTACTCCTACGGTACATACAATTTTAGCACATGGAAAGGATCTAATAGAATACCAGTGCTTACCAATAGGGGAATTGTCTGAAGAAGCTCAAGAATGAAAAAATAAGGGCTACAAAAGGTATAGATGTATGAACACTTGCAAAATATCACAAGCTAGACAAAATGAAGACCTTTTCAAGATGTTAGCAGTCTCTTCTGATCCAGTTATTTCATCTATGAGATCTGTAAGATCATAAAATGAACTTACAGATACTTATAGCTTAGAAATGATTTCATTGTTAGACATTCCTGCCAGACAATTTTTTTACAAAATTACGTATGAATCAATAAATTATATTACTTTATTAAAACAAATATATAAAAATTCATTTTTTAATGCAAACAAAAAAGTAATTTCATTGTAGTATGAAAATTTAGTAAATCTTAACTTTGGCAACGAATTTTAAAGCCCCCTGTTACTGTGGTACCTTGTTTTTATGCCCATTTTAAAGCTTAGATATTACACTTTCAGATGAAGTTTAAATTTTTTAAATATCTTTATTGGTTCAGAAGTTAGGATTTTTGCAACGAAAAATGGCAAAACGAGCCATAGTGCGTTGGTGAAAAAACACACTAAACAAGACTTTGTTTTGGGCCGACTTAGCTTCTTGCCATTATGCTAAGCCAGGACTAACGTGGTATGAGGAGAAGAACATACATTTTGTTAAGAAAAACATGAATCCTCCAAATTGTCCACAAATACGTCCCATCGATAAATTCTGGGCGTTGATGAAAAGGAACTTTAAAAAAATATCTAAACCGGCGAGCTCCGTTCAAAAAATTAAAAAATATTGGAATAATGTTGCCAAAAAGTTAGGTTCTGGCTGTGTCCAGAATTTTATGAAGGACCTCCACAAAAAGATTAAAAATGTGGGGAAGCCTCCCACAAAGCATATGCACTCTAGCCAGGTCGAACCGTTAAAGCTACAAACATGAAAGTTGCAGTGTAAGTACATCTTGAAAAATGAACCTTCGTTTCGGGGGTCTAAAAGGGCAAAACATGGGTTAAGGTTTTGTATGAAGGAACGCATTTTAATGAGCCTATTGATTTCGAATTTGGTGAAAACACTTCAAATAAAAAATAATTCGACACGTATTTTTCCATTTTTCGAAAATCAAAACTTAACGGGATCAACCAAGGGCTAAGGTTCGCATACGGAAAGCCTACGAAAAAACATGAACCTATAGGCCTATTGACTTAAAAATTTGTGAAAACATTAGAAATAAAAAATAATTAAACACATACTTACTTTTGTGAAAATCTAAATTTAACAAGGTAAACCAAGGGTTAAATGTTTGTATGGGGAAACAAAATTTGTTGGCCCGTTTGACTTAAAATTTGGTAAAAGTACTTCAAATGCGAAATAATCAAACACGTGTTTCTCAGTTTTTAAAATCGAACAGGGTAAGCTAAGGGTTAAAAGTTTGTATGGATAAGTATGATTTAATGGGTTTTCTGTCTTCAAACTTGATTAAAGTGCACCAAATGATAAATAAAACGAAACGTGTTTTTAATTTTTTCGAAAATCTAAATCTGACGGGGTCACCGATGGGTTAAGAATTTATATCGGGAAAAGTTAATGCGCAAATTGACTTCAAATGTGGCGAAAGTCCTTTAAATAAGATATAATTAGACAATTATTTTCTCGTACGAATCTGACTGCGTCAACGAAGGAGCCGGGAACACCACAGTGGTGTCGTGCGCGAATTATATAAAACAAGCCATTTTTGTATTAATTTACGCATGTATATTCTCGAAATATCATGAAAGTAGGGGAACAACGATTAGATTAGTAAAACTTAAAAATTCATAATCTCCCGATAATGTCAAAAACGGCCGGCGACAAGCCAAGTAATCCGGATCAGCGCTGCTGGGACCAAGCGAATAAATATTTCCAAGACGTCCCGACGGCAAAGTGTTAAGAGAAACTTGATTGACTTAAACCCATTGACCCATACAAAGCCGAAGGGCGCTGCTAGTTGTGGAATGAAATTTTTTTTTAATAAAAGTATGAAATTCTTCCGTGCAAAGCCGGGGATAACTGGTAGTATTTCTTATATTTAGGAATTTAGTAAAATTTAGAAAGTTCAAAAAAGTTTAAAAAACATTTTGTTTTAAAAAGAATTCATTTCTTAACTTGAAGTCCACAAACCAAAACCTTAACTTAAATAATAATAAAACTTAAAATGAAATGTAAAAAATTAACTACTTATTGCAGAAAATAACTAAAATTTGCTCCAAGTTTTCTACGGTCAGCATATGTATGCCATGCCTATGCCGGACACCAGCTCGTGGAGTACGAAAACGTTTATTATTTAATTATTCCGTCCGAAATTTATGCAAAACGCGGGGGGGTTCGTATATCGTTATAAAGGGTTTATTCAGTTTAATTCAGCGTCTGTTTAATTCAGTGTATAATGTGTGTTCACTGTAACATATAATGTGTGTTCACTGTATGAATTCAGTTTTATGTACAATGGTTGTGATACAATGTTTGTGATTTGTGAATAATGTGAAATGTTTCTGTGTGGTACAAATTGATTGGAGAGGGCGTACTTATTTAGAGTTAAGTGTAGCTTTTGTATGTTTGGTGTAGAAAACAGAACTGCCGGCGGCGTGACGCGATCCAAAGTTCGTTAGCGAAAAACCCGACGCCACACAACGTGCCAAAAAAGTGTCTAGCCAGCGGCGACTGACCGCATGATGCCGGTTGGAAGAAAAATTGGAAAGGAGTGGACATTGGAAAGGAGTGGAAAAGAAAAGAGAGAGTGTGGAAAGGGTGGAGGAAGAGAGACCGAAGAAAGGATAGAACTTGAATGAGGGGAAATGGGATTCGCCGCCGCCTACTGTTGCTCATCTGAACATCATGGGCCGCACTAGTGCAACATCCAATGCATGATGCAGGCGACTCACGGTGTCCAGTGCGGTCCGAAGCAGCGCCCTGGTGCTCTGGTCCATGCGGTGGCGGCTGATCATAGAGTGGGGTGCGCGGCGCCCCAATGGGCCGCTTTGTGCTCTTTGGGTCTGTGGCTGAGAGGGACGCGCTGGGGGTGGTTGCCGGTTCCGTGGGCGTGAGCGACGAATCGGTGAGCGAGAATCGGTGGTGGGTGGAGATGGTAATTGTATGCGGAAGATACTTAGTCTTTGGCGTCTACGCGGATGGTAGGACGCAGAGTTTTACGATGGGGCGAGTGAAAATACCCGTTTGCGTTCGTACGTCGGCGACACGGATGTGATTGCCTTTTCCGCGGTAAAGTTTGACGACACGGCCAAGACGCCATTCGTTGGGGGGCAGCGTGTCGTCTTTGATGACGACGAGTTCGCCTTCCGGTAGTTCTTTTTGAGGATTCTTCCACTTGTACCGTTTGTGCAGGTCCTTTAGATACTCGTCCTTCCAGCGGCGACTGAATTCCTGGTGAAGAACCTTCAGTTTTTCCCATCTATTGATTAGAGAGATATCCTTTCTGGTTGATTCAGGTAAGGCGAGTAATGGGGCCCCTTTGAGGAAATGGCCGGGGGTGAGAGCGGTAAGCTCCTCGGGATCCTGCGACAGAGGTGATAACGGACGAGAATTTAACACACCTTCGATGCGAGCGAGGAGGGTGGAGAATTCTTCGAAGGTGAATTTATGGGTGCCTGCTACCCTTTTGAAATGGGTTTTAAAGCTTTTGACGGCTGACTCCCAGAGGCCTCCCATATGGGGAGCATTGGGGGGGATGAATTTCCACTCTAGGCCTTGAGGACTATATGTGCCGGAGAGGTCAAGGGATATCTCATTGAGAAATTTGGCATAGTCTCTAGAGATGGCACGTTGAGCGCCGACGAATGTCTTACCATTGTCGGTCATCACTTTCTTGGGCAGGCCTCGTCGTCCGATAAATCGGGTGAATGCCGCGTGGAATGCGTTGGTGGTGAGATCAGAACACACACACTGTGGATGGTACAGATTTTACAGTGGAAGATGCATTTTTTTATGCTGTACCTGGATGTCTCGGGTAAGATGATGGGGTGGCGCTCATTGTAGCTAAGTGAAGCATGAGTGAGTCGACCATTTACCCTTAGGACCCCCTTTTTATCAAGAAAGGGATTGAGAACCAGTAGAGAGCTTTTGGGACTTATAGGCTTTGACTGGGAGAGTGCAAGCGATTCAGTGGGATATGCGCGCGATTGGGCGAGAATAATTAGTCGGGTCTTTACGAGACTTATTTCGCTTTGAGATAGAGCGAGAGTAGAAGTCGGAGTTGACGTTCGGGAACGTAATCCATGGTTTAGAAATCTGAAAACGTAGGCTATGACGCGTAGCGCCCGAGGGAAGGACGAGAACCGATCAAGGACATCAATTTCTTCTATGACATGATAGACCTCTACTTTTCTTTGCTCGAGAAGGGGGACTGCACGCGGGTTGGACGTGGGCCACATTTCCGGGGCGGATTGAAGCCATGTTGGTCCGTGCCACCAAAGTGGGTTGACGGACAGTTCCCGTGGGTGGCAGCCGCGGGTGCCTAAGTCGGCAGGGTTGTCCGCACTGGCGACATGTCTCCATGTAGCTCCTCCGACAATCTGAAGTATTAGAGATGTGCGGTTCGCCACATATGTTTTCCAAGTGCTTGGCGGCTTGGCAAGCCAGGCCAGCACGATCTCGGAGTCAGACCATAGGAAGAGGTCGCATTTGTCCAAGTTCAGGGCCGAACATGTGGAGCGGACTAATTGAGAGAGCAGTACGGGGCGACCTTAGTCTTAGCGACTAGAAGATGAGACGAGATAGACTGGCCATCTGAGGTTCGTTTGTAGAGGGACGCACAATACGCCTTTTCAGAGGCATCGCAGAACCCGTGTACCTGGGTGGGTACTTGTGGATTGTAATTGACCCATCTATGAATTTGGATCTTATCAAGTTCGGACAAATTTTGGACAAAGAGGTTCCACTTGATCAGGGAGCCCGGTTTGACGCCTTCGTCCCAATCGGTGCCCTGTAGCCAGAGTTCTTGAAGTAACATCTTGGCTTGAATCATTATTGGGGAAAGCCATCCTGCGGGGTCAAACAGTTTCGCGACTGAGGAGAGAATTTGTCGCTTTGTCACCGAATTGGTGGCCAAAATAGGGGTGAATACATAGGAAAATGTGTCAGAGAGGGCGTTCCACCGAATGCCGAGCGTTTTTGTGGAGCTGGTGTCGTAGAATTTTAAAAAATCGGAGTCTAGAAGATCTTCTTGAGGGATGTCTTCTAAGATTTTAGGGTGATTTGCAGTAATTTTTTTGAGAGGAAATCCTGCTGAGCGGAGAACTTGAATCACCTGAGATAGGGAATCTAAAGCGGAAGGTATGTCATGAGATCCGGAGAGGATGTCATCGACATATGTGTGTTTGAGAATTATATGTTCCGCGAGTGGGAACTTCTCTTGAGAATCCCTTGCCAATTGATGAAGAGTTCGAATGGCAAGGTATGGGGCACAATTAACTCCGAAAGTCACGGTTTTGAGCTTATAGTCTCTGACCGGCGATTCAGAAGATTCTCGAAAGAGGATTCGCTGAAAGCTTTGGTCGTCTTCGTGAACCATAATTTGACGATACATTTTTTGTATGTCACCATTAAAGACGTACTTGAATAGACGCCATTGCAGGATCAAACCCATAATGTCTGATTGGAGCGTGGGGCCAGTGCACAGAACATCATTGAGAGAAAGCCCTGAGCTGGTGTCCTTTGAGGCGTTGAAGACAACTCGGACTTTAGTCGTAACCTTTTCTGGTTTTATTATGGCATGATGGGGCAAATAGAATGAGAAGTATTTGCCCTCAGAGACTATTTCACGGGGGGTCGTGAGTTCCATGTGATCCAGCATTATATATTCCTCGAGGACCTCGTCGTAGACGGGTTTGAGGTCTGGTTTCTTTTGCAACGTGCGTTCCATGCTGAAGAACTGCTGGAGCGCTCCAGTGCGGGAGTGACCAAGCGCTAGAGCATTAGGAAAGCTCGGTTTAAAGGGGAGTTTGACCACATAACGACCATCGGGTCGACGGGTGGTATTTTTGCGGTAATAGTCTTCGCAAAACTGATCTTCAGCGGAGAGGGGTGGGGTCTCTTTTATTTCTTCCTGTTCCAAAAACTGTTTTAGTTGGAGCTAAGGAGTTGGTTGGACACTTCTGCGACTTGGGTTGAGAAGGTCGAAATATTTTGAGGGAGGGGACCACTAACTATCCAACCAAAGATTGTGTTTTGGGCAAGGAGGGAGCCAGCGAGATTGTGGTGAATGCCGTCAAGGAGGATCTGGGGGATTAGATCGCTACCTATGACGAGGTCTATTTGAGCTGAAACCAAGAAGTTCGGATCAGCGAGCTCAAGGGTGGCAAATTCTTGCCAATTAGGATTGCGGACCTGGAAGGTCGGTAGCAATTTTGTCAATTGCGGGAGAACTATTGCTTGGGCTCTTAGTCGTTTTCCACTTTTAGGGGCTACAAGGGTGAGGGAGCAGACTTTGTTTGCATTTTGTACAATGCGGCCACCCATGCCTGATATTTCGAATTGGGAGAATTGAGTTGGCAGGTGCAGCCGCTTCTGAACTTTCGAAGCGATGAAGGTTCTTTGTGAGCCTTGGTCGATCAGTGCTCGGACGGTGAAAAGTTCACCTGAGTGCTCGATTGAGAGCAATGCTGTGGGTAGCAGAGTTTTTCCTCCGTTGTTGGAGTACAACATTTGCACCTGATCGGCTGCCCTTGAAGTTGAGGGGGCTTCCTCTGAAATGGGCGAGTCTAGGGGGGTTCGAGGGCCTTTGAAAGGGTTACTTCTGGGGGCAGTTGTCGACAATTGGGCTAAGGTGGTTTGGGGTCGATTATTGCCCTGACTGTGGGGTGCCCTGTTTGCCAAATGGAGAAGCGAGTGATGGGGCTTTTGGCAATAAACACAAGTGAAATTGCTTGTACAGTCCTTCTTGGTGTGAGAGAAGGCCAAGCAATTCACACAGAGATTGTGTTCCCGTACGTATTTAAGTCGGTCGGGAACCGAGAGATTTTTAAATCGAGGGCAGGACTTCATAGAGTGGTTCACGTTACAGAGCTGGCACTTGAAAGAATTTTTTGATTCTGCCAGATAATTTTGTGTCCGCATTTGGGGTCTAATTTGAGGCGGGTTTGGGTTGGCCATGGGTCTGGGTTTGGTAGGCCTAATGGTATTGAGCCGTTCGACGACTTCGTACCTACTGGTGAGAAAAGCGTTCATTTGTGACCAAGAGGGGAGATCACGCCGGGAGCTAAGAGATTGTTCCCACAATGACAAGGTTTCTTCTGGTAAACGCGTCGAACAAATATACACGAGGAGCGGGTCCCAGTTTTCAATATTGACGTTTTGAGACGTCAGTACGGACAGACAGTTATTTACCGAGGTCTGAAGCCGTTGGATCGCTTCGCTATTTTCGGATGGAATAGCTGGGAGGTTGAGAAGCGTTTTTATTTGGTTGTCCACCAGAATACGCCGATTCTCATACCGCGATCGGAGCGCTTTCCACGCAAGCTCAAAGTTTTCATCGCTCAAAGCATATTGCTTGACGATGGCACCTGCTTTGCCCTGGGTTTTATACCTGAGGTGGTATAATTTTTGGGCAGGCGTAAGTTTGGGGTGATTTATATACACCGCCGTAAACATGTCCCGGAAGGACGGCCATTCTTCGTAGCCCCCAGAGAAGGACTCGGTATCGCAGGGAGGAATCTGCAGACAAATGTTGGAGCTATTTGTCTGTTCAGGAGGTTGAAATGATTCTTTGGTCTGAGCTGCGCTTTGGGGCTTGGGACCCCGCAAAACCAGCAAGTCAAGTATTATGGCTTTACACGAATGGTAACATTCTAGGCATGCCTGGAACTTGCGCCTCACCGACTCTTTGACGTCTTCGGACAGATCGCTGTCTTCAGCGTTAAATGTCTTGTCATATGTTTGCTCCACCCGTTCCCAATTACTGTCAAAAGTTTGACAGGTGACCTTTAACAAGGACTCAGTTTGATCGTCCGGAGAGGCGGACCTGATCCTTGTGCAGAGATGCATGAAATTGTCGGTCTCGAAAATAAATTTGGAAACATAGGGTTGTGGACGTTTCTTGCTTCTTGTTTTCATTTCCTTTGAAGCAGAGGGGAGATCTTCAACGGGCTCAATGGCCTCAAGTTGCTTACCAGTTGCCTTATCGTACGGCATTGCGGAAGCTGGTAATGGGTCGGCTGAGAAGCGGTTTTAAAAAAGTTTTGGGAAGGAGCGTGAGGAAAATTTTAAGAAGAAAGGAAAGGAAAAAAAAAAGAAAAAATCCGAAAAAGTTTTTTTTTTTTTGAGAAAAAATTGGACTACGAAGCAGAAATTCAAAGCTTGGCAGAATGCGGACGGAAAAGAGATTTGAACAAGATGGTGCAAAACAATTTTTTTTGTTTTTTTTTTTTTGAGGAGGATCAGGGAGGCCGTATTCAATTTGGAGACCAATGAAAAAATAATTAATTGAGAGAGGCGAAAAAATTGAAATTTATTAATGGGAAATAAATACAATGAAAATATACACCAATTAAAAATAAAGAACAGTGGTTGGAAGCAACGTTCGATTTTATTAAGTCGCGCACCGAGATTGCAACTTTTAACAACCCCCAAAATACCTTTAATGAAAAAAAAATTTTTTTTGGGGTTTTTTTTTTTTTTTTTGAGAAGGCCACTAATGAGAAGCTTTAAAATTTGAGAAACACCACGGAAACTATTTAGATTTGAAGTTAAAACCCGAGAAATGGGCGTAGAGATCGATAGAAATGAGGGCTAGTTGGTTTCGAATCGAAAAATAATTCGAGTGATTTTGCTTATCGGAAAAAGCAAAGTGCCCCACTGTACCAATGAGGACCACAAACAACTGCAAGCTCACGGAACGAGATTTAAAAATACCTGTTTCGATCGCGGCGGAGCGGTTAAATAAAAGGCGGTGGGAGTTCGGGTTTGGTATGTGTTTATTCCGTGACGTATGAATAACAAGTAACAGAGTGTACGAGAAACAGTAAACGATACGAACGGCCGAAGCCGGGGAGCAGAAGATATGGGGAACATGATTACAAAAGGAGAAGGAAAGATTGGGATTAGTGATGGGATCGACGAATCACTAGATACAGCACAGTACATCTGAACATCGCGCCCGCCATTGCAGATTGCAATTAGATGAGGGTGCCGGGGTCGCATCCAGGGTTACGGCGGACGGCTGGCTGGTGATGAGTTGGCGGTGATGCCTGACTGCCTGGCTGTAAGGTGGGGGTGGGCTGACGGCTGGGGATTGTCGCCGATCAGCGATAATGGAGCGCTGGGAAGTGCGCTGCGGGCCTCTTTGCGGGTGATGCTCGGTGCGGACGTGCGGGGCAGTCTTGGGGGCAACTGCTAGGGTGGTCGCTATCGCCGGATCTGCAAAAGAGGAGATGTCAGTTGAGAGCAATGATAATGTGGACATCGTTTGTGTGGGGTGTAAGCGAAGGTTCGCCTGAGTTGCCGTCGGAGGAGTGACGGCGCTTGGGACAGGTCGCACGGGAATAGCGACTGACCCGGACCCGGGATGGGTGCTCTCGGGGTTTGTTGTACGGGTGGGTGCAATGTGGAAATGTGAGAGGGCTGCAGTTTCCATCAATTGCTGTGCATATTGACGAGTGGGTCGTATCCTTTTTCGCGGTCTCTTTGGGGGCGATAGCCATCCTGCGGGGGGCGAAACGTTTGGCAACAAATGGGGGTGTTTGCCATTTCAAGTTTAAGTGTGCACGTGCTTGGGTGGAAACCCTACGGGATTGAGGGCGGCACTCACGTCAGAAAGGGCTTCCTTTGGAGTAGGAATGTTTTTTCGAAGGGCGGGACCAGTGTGCGTATGGTGAGTTGGCACCGCGGCGACATTTGTCAAATATGATGACAGGGGTACTGGACCGCTTAATATCCAACGGAATACTGTGTGTTGAGCGAGTAATCTGTCCCATACATTTCGGTGGAAACCTTCGAGCATGATCTGCGGGATGAGATCACTGCCAATCACTATATCGATCTGCGCTGCCTCGAAGGGGTTGGGATCAGCGAGATCTAACGTGGCAAAATCGTTCAAATTTGGGGGTTTATTTTGGAAGGGGGGAGAAATTCCGTTAACTTTGGAAGTACGATTGCTTGCACGGGGAGGTTTCTGCTCGTTTTAGGGACTGCCAATGTCAAGAAGCTTATATGGTTGGCGGTTTTCACAATCTGTCCACCCATGCCGGAGATCTGGAGGTTAGATTTCTCGATTGGCAATTTTAAGCGCCTCTGGACCTTCGAGGAGATGAAAGTGCACTGAGAGCCTTGATCGATCAACGCTCGAACTCTGAACAACTTTCCTAAATGCATAATGGACACCAGTGCCGTAGGCAGAAGGGATTGGGTGCCATTATTTGAGTGAAGGGCTGGTACTGGGAGCGTACTTTGCCTTGAAGATGTGCTGGGTTGCGCATCGGAAAGGGGAGAATGAGTGGTGGAGTTGTTGCTCGGTTGTTGGATAACCGTTGAAACCAGAGAAGTGGTCGAAGGTGATCGATTGGGGGAGTGAGTGGGTTGCGCATTGCCTTTGGGGAGATAAAGCAAGGAGTGGTGCTTTTTCTGGCAATATACGCATGTGAAATTGCTTGTACAGTCCTGAATTAGGTGACATGTAGCAAGACAATTTACACAGATCTTGTGCTTTTTTACATATGCTAATCGACTCTGGGGGGTGAGCCTTTTAAAGCTTTGGCACGTCCGTACGGAATGATTTGCGTTGCAGAGCTTGCACGCGAAGTCCTTTTTCACTTCAGTGTGAAAATTTAGGGATCTGGGGGGTCGGACATTGGAAGATGAGGATTGTGGTTTCGACTTGGGCCGAAAGAGATTCAGCCGTTCCATTACCTCGTATCTGCAGGTCAGAAACTCATTCATTTGTGACCAGGGGGGCAGATCCTTCCGGGATGTCAATGACTGCTCCCATAAAGCTAATGTTGCTTCAGGCAATTTGGTAGAGCATATATATACCAGCAGCGGATCCCAATTGTCAGTGTGTCTACGGCCTGAGACTTGAGAATAGACAGACAATTGTTTACAGAATTCTGGATCCGCTGTAGAGCCTCACTATTTTCGGTGTGGGCAGGAGTGATATTCAGTAGAGTACGAATTTGGTTGTCAACGAGGATGCGTTTGTTCTCATATCGGGATCGTAGGGCTTCCCACGCGAGTCTGAAATTCTCATCGGTTAATGCGTATTGTTTAACAATAGCACCGGCTTGGCCTTGCGTTTTGTATCGGAGATGATACAATTTCTGGGCTGGAGTGAGCCGGGGGTGGTTAATGTATACCGCAGAAAACATGTCCCGAAAGGACGGCCACTGCTCATAGCCCCCGAAAAATTTTTCGGTGTCGCAAGGAGGAACTTGGAGGCAAATGTAGGAAGTATTTGCTGGTTCTAGGGGTTGAACCGGTTCCATACGCGTAGCAGGCTGGGGGGACTGAGATTGGAGCATCTTAATGATGTCCAACATCTTAGCCATGCACAACTCGTATTGGTCTGTGCAGGCGTCGATCTTTTGCCTAGCCGACTCTTTATAACCGTCGGGCTGGCTGTTGTCCTCAGCAAGGAAGACTGCCTGATGTGCGCGCATAAGCCTCTCCCATTGGGCTTGCAGATTTTTCTGCTTAATTTGGACCAGTGATGTGGTCAAATCCTCAATGGGAGCCGATGAAAATTGTGTGCATAATTGCACGAGTCTCTCGGACTCAAAACCAAATGTGGCAACACTGGGATCGGTTGCTTTGGGACTAGGGGGCTTGGAGCGAGTTTTGAATGCCTCGCGAGTGACAGGAACTGTCAAATGTGCCTCAGTCGACTTTGAACATCTTGGAGAAGGAGACTCCGTTTTGTTTATTTGACGCGTAGGGGATCGCTCAACAGGCATTTTAATGGCTTAAAAAAGCTCGAAAGGGGGTTTAAAATTCGTTTGAATATAAATATAAGGTTTATGGGGAATAAACCTGAAGTATTACCGCGTCCGCGCTAACGATAATTAAAGAATGGGGAAAAATACACGAAAGTGTAAAAACTTTTCAATGCGAATTTGTATATCTGTTGAGGATAGAAGTTTACAACTGTATGTGTAAACGCGTCGAGAAATTGGTATATATATATTTGGACTAAACAAGAAATATGTAAATAAGGATTGGGGATATTATTATTAAACAACCAAATTTTTAATATATAGTCAAATGTGTATCTTAATCGGTCTTTATTTGTGTGCAAACGTGAATAAATGTTTGTTTGTAAAGAGTCAGTGTTTGATAATATATATGTATATTAGTTTATTAGTGTTTACGGGTAATAATAATATTTAGTTCTTATTATATTTTGTGTTAGGGGAATCCAACAATAATAGTGTAGTAGAACGATTAAAATTTTTGAGTACAGGTGGGGTGTTTTTGGCCCACTGTATTCGCTTGGGGTGATAACAGCTGTGCACTGAGTATGTATGTGCAGCACTATTGAAAATTTTCTAAGTCTCAGAAAATTGTTCGATGTGCTGCGAAAACAGGCTACTCGTCCCACTGTATTTGCGTTTGCTTACTTCTGCCAGCGAGAGTGGGGAAATTGCAGAAGTGCGTATGTGCAATTGCACTTGGAAGCAGCAGCGGGAGTGCTCGCTGCTCAGTGCTTGCGTATATCGCAGAAAACAAAACGCGAAAATGTGTGCAAGTGGGCGAGTGAGAATGCAGCGGGAGAAATGCTGCTTGCCTATATACAGCACAAGGAGAATAGTGCGTGTTTTGGAATGTTGGCTGCAGCGGAGATTTTGCTGCTTCGGCAGCGAAGGTCGCACAAAAGGGACCGCGAAAATATACAAAGCGCCGAATTATGTGCAGTAGCGGGATTGCTTACTGCACTGCGCTGTTTTGTATGAAGGGAAATATGCACGATAAGCGAGCAGTAGCGGGGTACCAAAATGTTAGATTTTTGGGGAGTGGGAATATATTTGGGTTAAATATATTTTTTTGGTAGTATGTGTTATTTATATTTAATAATATAAATGATTCGCTTATCTGTGTTTTGGCCCCGTGCCCGAGATTGGGGGTCTCCTGCTGGAGCTGCGTGGCCGCTGCTGTGCTGTGACGCTGTTGTGTGCTGTTGTTGTGTGTGCTGCTCTGCGTTGTGGGTGTGCGTTGTTGTTTGGTGATGTACGCGTTTTGGTTCTTGTGCGCGTTTTTGTTCTTGTCTTTGTAGTTCACTGCACTGTCCAATATTTCGTTGCACTTTTTGTTTGCTGCTTTGTGTTCTCATGTGGTTATCTTTGTTGTTCTTTGATGTTTTTTCGCTTCGTTATTGCGCTGCACTATATGTTTTGCTGTCTTGCACTGCACTGTATTTGTTTTGTTTAGAATGTTTAGAATTTTTTGCACTTTTTTGTTTGATTTATTGTCACTGTTTGTTCATTATTTTGGGTTTGTCACTTGTTCCCTTGTAATTTTTCGTTGTGACTATGTTTGTTTTTTTTTTTTGTTTTTTGTTGTCTTTTCACTTTTAGTTTGTGCACTTTTTAATTGTCACTGTTTGTAATTGTTTTGTATTTGAAATTGTTTTATGTTCACTGTTTTTTGTGTTTTGTGTATCGCGGCGCGAGTTCGCGATGGCTCGAAGGACCATGTTTAGATCGCGGCGGAGCGGTTAAATAAAAGGCGGTGGGAGTTCGGGTTTGGTATGTGTTTATTCCGTGACGTATGAATAACAAGTAACAGAGTGTACGAGAAACAGTAAACGATACGAACGGCCGAAGCCGGGGAGCAGAAGATATGGGGAACATGATTACAAAAGGAGAAGGAAAGATTGGGATTAGTGATGGGATCGACGAATCGCTAGATACAGCACAGTACATCTAAACAATACCGGAATCGACAAAGAAACTCGATGATAGAGAAATCGCAAGCAATAAATAGAGATTTTATGACTTACAGCTTTTATCCAATTTAAGGGAAAACTTTTTATTTGGGGGGGACACTGCTTCCCACGATGCTGGACTACCGCCACGGGCTGATGCTCGGCTGCACTGCTAGGTGTTGTTTGTTGTATGTCGATGCTATGCTTGTTGTTTGTTGCTGTCCCAATCTATGCGGCCCCCACTGTGCTGTTCTGCTGTTGTGCTGCTTTTCTGCTTTCTTTGTTTCCCGTGTTCCTTGTGGCGCTAGAGGTGTTTGGGTTGTTGTTGACTGTGCGGTGCAGTGTATGTATGTTTGTAGTTTCACACGTCCCGCTAATTGTCCGACCGTTGTCTTCTTTGTTATGTACTCCTTTTTTTGTTGGTGCACTGCGGTTTGGTTGCACTTTAATGTCACCTTATAGAACTTTTAATTTTTGGGAGTTGTGCCATGTATGTAAGATGTTTTATATGTGAGTTCTAGCACTTTAACTTCGCGTGGAGTGGGTTTTATTTATTTTATTTTTTTTCGTATCTTTACCTCATTTCCACAATCCGGCTCGAAGGACCAATAATTATTCCGTCCGAAATTTATGCAAAACGCGGTCGGGGTCGTATATCGTTATAAAGGGTTTATTCAGTTTAATTCAGTGTCTGTTTAATTCAGTGTATAATGTGTGTTCACTGTAACATATAATGTGTGTTCACTGTATGAATTCAGTTTTATGTAGAATGGTTGTGATACAATGTTTGTGATTTGTGAATAATGTGAAATGTTTCTGTGTGGTACAAATTGATTGGAGAGGGCGTACTTATTTAGAGTTAAGTGTAGCTTTTGTATGTTTGGTGTAGAAAACAGAACTGCCGGCGGCGTGACGCGATCCAAAGTTCGTTAGCGAAAAACCCGACGCCACAACGTGCCAAAAAAGTGTCTAGCCAGCGGCGACTGACCGCATGATGCCGGTTGGAAGAAAAATTGGAAAGGAGTGGACATTGGAAAGGAGTGGAAAAGAAAAGAGAGAGTGTGGAAAGGGTGGAGGAAGAGAGACCGAAGAAAGGATAGAACTTGAATGAGGGGAAATGGGATTCGCCGCCGCCTACTGTTGCTCATCTGAACATTATTCTTGTATAGGGTGTTTTGTTAGAGGTATAGAACTTCGAATTGAAATAAAACACAAGAAAATCGTTTTAATGTCCATCAATTTGGCTTTATTGGAAAGATAATTTTATGCCATTAATGTTTAAATATGATTTCGGGCATGTGGCCGCCGCGGCTGGCTCGAATAAAGCCAATTCTACAGGTCCAATTTTTAAAGTTGATGGACAAAGCTCCAATTGCTGTGCACGGTGGCGAATCGATTCATTCGGGTCCTCTTCAACATTTTGCTCTACAGCGGCAATTGTTTCTTCGGTGCGCACTGTTTGACGTCTCTGCGGATGCGTATTATCACATAGAGTAAACGTAGTGCGAAAACGACCCATGGTTAACCGATGGATGGACCGATTTTACTCTGATGGACGATTATGTCGACCATAAAATGGACGGAGCTTGCGGTAAACTTCGCGAACTGAACCATTATTTTCGAAATAAATTTGCACGATTTGCAAGCTTTGTTCTTTTGTCAACCTGTTCATGATGAAATGGCAAACCAAACTGAACATAAATGACATAAGAGTTGCCAGATTTGACGACAAAATGCCAGTTTTATCTCTATTCGAAAAACAAACCTCTAAAAAAAACACCCTATAATAGCAAAAATGTACCATAGCCATTTTCATCTTTTTTCATACTTCTTCCTTAAAATATTCTTAAAATTCCTCAAAATATGCTCTTTTTACGTTCCATTTATAGTCTGAAATACAAACAAAAAACAAAAAGAATAAAAGAAAAATAAATAAAAGCTTTGAATATTTTGAGGCCCCAAATTTTTTAAGGAAAAAGTATGAAAAGTGTCGATCTAGACACCGTAATGAGCGTTATAGTGCGTGCATTTAAAGCGTGTGCAATTGTTGTTGCAGTAAGAAGTAGCGGTAAGCGTCTGTAGTTAGTAAACAAGTTACCGTTGGTGGCTTGTGCACAATTGTTGTTGCGCATTCGCGTAAACAAGTTGCCGTGCGCAGCTTGTGTACAATTGTTGTTGCGCATTTTTACAACAACAACTACTGAGTTGAGTGAGTGAGTGTTGTTGTAATATAATTAATAGAGTAAATAGTGGTTACAAGTCAATTGTTAGATTAGTAGTGTGTAGTGTGTGAATGGTGCGCCCTAAGCGCAAGGGGAGTGTGGCAGGGGACTCTGCCCGGGAGCCGTCCGGTCGTGAAACGACCGACATGATGTTTTC
Source organism: Melieria omissa (assembly GCA_963971225.1). Taxonomy (NCBI): domain Eukaryota; kingdom Metazoa; phylum Arthropoda; class Insecta; order Diptera; family Ulidiidae; genus Melieria; species Melieria omissa. The sequence continues at coordinate 46,552,214 of OZ020269.1, read as the reverse complement.
CGATGCGGAGTCAGTGTCGGCGGACGTCCGGTCGCCCCCTCGTAAGAGGGTTGGGCACGTGGCTTCGCCCGGCAAAGGGCGCGCGGCTTTGCCCGGGAGGAACAAGTCGCTTGGCGCGCGGCTTCGCCCGCCGATACTACAGGAGGAGTGGAGATGAGTGGGGCCAGCACGTGCACGGAAGGTGCTGAGTCGCCGGCTGTGAAGGCGGGTGCGGTCGTACCCGTCGTTGCGGCTACGACCGCACAAGGAGGCGGTCGGTCAGGCGTCTGAGACGTAAGTTTCAGCGCGCCCGGGCGGCCAATTCTGAGCACTTGGCCCAGCGCAGGTCTGATTTTAATAGGTGTATGAATGAATATAAGAGTATGCTTGTTCGCGTTAAGGAAGACAATTGGCGGGAATTTGTGGCAGACCATAGGGATGATCCATGGGGTCATGCCTATCGAATCTGCCGCTCTAAGAGGAAGCAGGTGGAAGTGAGCGCCCTCCGTGTTGGTGACATTATGACATCAACATGGAGGGACAGTGTGAACGTTCTCTTAGCCGAGTTCTTTCCTAGGGCGGTTCAGCAGACGCCACCAGCACAAGTGGCAGCTGCTGAGCCATTAGAAATTGGAGAATTAGAGTATGCATTTGGCCTGGTTAGGTCTAGACGGTCACCGGGTGTCGATGGTTTGACTGGCGAGATGTGCAAAGCCTTGTACAAAGTCATTCCGGAGTACCTGGAGGCCATCTACGAGAAATGCCTTTATGAGGCTTATTTTCCACTCGCGTGGAAGATAGCTAGGGTCGTAGTGCTCTTGAAGTCTCCTGATAAGATCAGGACTAACCCCCGTTCTTATCGGGGTATCTGCCTCCTACCGGTACTTGGTAAAGTACTGGAACGGATTATGGTGGATCGGCTTCAAGCGCAACTGGGTGGGCTATCGGATAGACAGTTTGGGTTTCGAAAGAGACTCGGCGTGGAAGATGCGTGGATGTATGTTAAATCGGTGGTGCGTGAAAGTTGCGAGAACTATGTTCTAGGTGTGTTTGTAGATTTTAGGGGGGCGTTTGATCACCTGCGCTGGGATAAAGTGGTTGAATCATGCCAACTGCCTGGAAACAGCTCTCTGGAAGAGCTATTTCTCAGACAGGAAGGCATGTGTGATTGGGGAGAATGAACGGGTTGAAATAGATGTGGCTCGAGGATGTCCGCAGGGTTCCGTCTGTGGTCCATATATATGGAACTTCATGATGGATCCACTACTGCAGCGTCTGGCAGCAGTATGCAAATGTTGTGCGTATGCGGATGATCTGCTTATCCTTGTGGAGGGCAGATCAAGAGCGGATGTAGAGCGCTTGGGGGAGCAATATATGTGTATGGTGTGTGAATGGGGTGAATCGGTGCGTGTGGATGTGGCAATGGACAAGACTGTGACCATGCTGCTGAAAGGAAAATTGGCTCGCAGTCGTCCGCCCATTGTGCGTGTGAATGGTGTTGGCCTCCGGTATGAGACGCAAGTCAAATACTTGGGGCTAACAATTGGCGAAAGAATGAGTTTTGCTCCTCACTTGGTCAGGCTGAAAGAGAGCGTTGTGTGCATAATGGGTCAGGTGCGCCGGATACTCAGGAGTGACTGGGGGCTCGGCCGACGCGCGGTTCGTACCATTTACCACGGTCTGTTAGTAGCTTGTGCTACGTACGGAGCGTCGGCGTGGCACGAATTGGCCGCGACGGTTGTAGGCCGCAAACACTTGCTGTCTATTCAGCGTGTTAGGTTGTATGCCTGTGTGCCGTACTGTATCAACAGATGCATTGCAGGTGTTGATGAGTGCGGCTCCTCTGGATCTCGTAGTCATACGACGTGCCGTAGGCTTCGGGATAAGGAGGGGGAACAGAGAGGTGCTGCTGCAGTATGAGTGGCTGCAAGGCGAAGGTGTGGAGAGTGCTGACAGTATGAAGCGTAAGCGAATACTGGAGGACTGTGTTCTGCAACGTTGGCAACAGCGTTGGGACGAAAGTCCCCATGGCAGAACGACATATGAGTATATACGAGACGTGAGGTTCGTGGTAGGGCTCAAGGATTTCGGCTTCGGCTTGAGCCTTGGGTTTCTACTCATCGGACACGGGTCACTCAATACATTTTTGCATGAGAGAGCCCTGAGTGCAAGTGCTGAGTGTATGTGTGGGGCCGTAAGAGAGGATTGGTTGCATGTGTTGTGTGAGTGCGCGTTGTACTCAGATTTGAGGGACCTTGGGCAGATGGGGATTAGTCGGACGGACGGTGTGTGGTGTGTGCGTGAAGCACTCTCCAACTGCCAGCTGATTGCCATAATGAATGATTATGCGAATGCTGTGTTTCGGCGGCGACGGCAGTTTGGTGTATTGCCAAGTGTGAATGTGTGAGCGGGCTGTGTGGTGGGCCGGTCTATTGAGTGGATGAATGAGTGCGCACGTGAATGAGGTCAGGCGCGGTTCGGTGGTCACCAGTCCACGAGCTAAGTGGGGCTCAACTGGTAGTAGCACGTCTACGAAGTCTGACCACAGGCTTTGTCTGGTACCACGGGAATCAGAGTGCCCCTGGAGCTTTATGGTTCAACCTGATTATGGGAATGGCCCCCTCGGGGAGTAACGTCGTGGCGTGGTTTAACACACAAATGCGGGGTGCCGGACCCATAGCACGGCAGAGGTTTAGATAGGCCTCGATCCCTACCAAGGAGGGGTAATGCCCATTTGCATTAACTCAATTGGTACCGGGAGCTAGTCTCTCGGGGCGCTTATCAATGCTTAATTTTGATACGCTGTGCTTTTGAGCCTCGTGGGGTTAGGCCACACTGTGGCGGCACTCACGTTAAAAATTCGACATTCAATGCACCCTTGCTTGCAGCTGTACCTCTCTAAGCCGCTCGTCGATTTTTCTGTTCACTGAATCCTCCAGACTGTCAACTCGTTTGTCTAAATGTTATACTCGTGTCTCCAGGTGCTCAACTTTCACATTAATCCTGTCTGAAATCTCTTTCACCTTCTGCTTCAAGCGCGCAGAATTTTCCTGAAGCTTGCTGGACAACTCGCGGTTCGCATTTTCAAATGTTTCCGCATTTTCCTGGAGTTTAGATTCCATTCGCTCTGCTATTCGCGCCGAAAAGTTCCTGATTCGTGGTTTCCAGTTTCGCTGCCATTTGCGCCGACATTTCGCGATTTTCATTTTCCATTTTGTCTGCCATTTCACGGTTGGAAGTCTCAAACATGCCTTTAAGTGCAACCATTAACTGGCTCATGTCCAATGCTTGTAGTGGCACAACCACTGCAGTCGTACTTTGCAATGACGCAGCACCATCAGGCGATTCCTCCACCTTGGCCGACGCCTCTAGTTCCTGCGTTCCGAACTCGTGTGCAGCCCAATCTATGCCTCGTGATTCACACGCCTCTCGCAAGCGCAGTTGCAACTCCACCTTTCCGCCAGCAGTCGGCAAATTCCAGGCAGCCAGCTCCTTCTTCAGCTGGTCCACTTTCAGCAGCTCCAGTTTAACCATGTCTGTGTTTTTATAATTTTATTTATTTATTTATTTTTTGTTTATCTTCAGTAACACAATCCGAACTTCTGACACCAAATGTTAAGAAAATCTCAAGTTTTCCCAGGTTCGTTTGATTGTGTTTGAAAATAAAACAACTTCAGTTACTCAGCAAAAATCAACAATCACTTTATTTACAGATTTACACTTCGCTTGTATCTACACGTGTTACCACTTTGCTTGCTCAACACTGACTCGACCCATTGCGCTGCACACTGCTGCTTTTATACCAGTTTTCTTATCGCGCCGAAGTTTCATATCGGACGGCCATATCGGACTATACCAAGCGAATTATAACAAATTTGCCATACTTCAAAGTGCATTCCTAAAAGTATGCTTGGAAAAGCGTTCATGCACAGCACAGAGTGCCTCTTCGTTTCAATATGTCCGATCCCGGGAAGTGTGTATTAGTGAGTAGGGCAAGCGATTCCATCTCACTTCTTGAGGAGGACCCGTCTACATTCACCAGAATTCCGATTGGACAGGATTGTTCCATCGAGAGGATCTTCTGTAGCCTGCAGCTGGAAGACATATCCGATACGTCCTTACAGAACCGCCTAACAGATTCCCTCTTGGCCTTCCTGATCTCTTGATTGTATTTAGTGAGGGTCTGGGAGTAGGTCTGCCAGTCGTTATTGCACTTAGCCCTGTTGAACAGTTTTCTTACTTCCTTCCTTAGCTTGCTAAGGTGACCGTTCCACCATGGCGTCTGGCTCTTAAAGGTCTTAGTCTTTAGGGGACAGTTTTCTTCATAGGCATTGAGGATGGATCCCTTGAGCGTTGTCGAGGCCCTTTCCAATCTGTCTATGGTGTCTATCCTATTCTCTATTCGAGAAGGAATAAGCTGTTCCAACTAGCTGCAGTAACTGTCCCAGTCGTTCTGTCTTTTTGGTGACAGTAAATGACACTTTTTCAAGCTCCCGATTCCCTAATGTGAACCTGAACTGCCTGTGATCTGAGCATGACGGCTCATCGGACACCCGCCAATTACTGACAAGGTCTATTTGCATTGAGGTTTTCAAGGTCATATTCAAGACTTCCTCTCTGACCCTAGTTACAAACGTAGGACTGTCACCAGCGTTACATATATTTAAGTCTAAAGTGAGTATAAAGTTGAAAAGTGACTAACCTCCAGCGTTTACGTCGGAGCTGCCCCACATGGTGTGGTGGGCGTTCGCATCACAGCCAAGTACCAGCTCCATATTGTTGCCCCTAGCATAGGCAACTAACTGTTCTGCTAGTCTTGGATGGCAGTGTTAGTCATCTCCAGGAAAGTACGCGGACGCTATGATGACCTCCCTGGAATTTCAAACGATTTTTACCTCGCAGAGATCCGGTGTAACATAACAGGTTAACGGGGAAGAGGGAACATTATTGAATATGATGCAGGGTTTAGGTCTCATTTTCGATTGGCAACATAGTACCTTACCTGCTTGGGATAGCCCTCGAGTCTGTCCATTGGTGCTGGTCCATGGTTCCTGCACCAGGGCTATACTAGGACCCAATGTGTTCAGGGTCTTGGTTAAGACAGCCGAAGCTGCCACTGCCCAATGGAGATTGATTTGGACAATCTCCATATAAACTTGCGGTGTGAGATCCCGCACGGAGTATTTGCAGACTTATCCAACCGTGCCGCCACTCCTGGTGACCAATGACTTGGTCCCCTGATCACGTTTAACCCTGAACTGAACCCTTCTCAACTCAAAGAAGGGAAGGTTCTTCAGCGCAGAGAGTTGTGCAACTGAGGGATCATCGATGGCCATTGTCAACGTTGTTCCCTGCGCCGCGACAGATCTGTTCAGTACCTTTCAGTTGCCTGTTGGTAGTGAACGCTTCTGCGTATGTAGCATCCGAAGAATATAGTCGGCTGGGAGAGAACAGCCTGGGAAGAACGCAGTGGCTACGCTGGGTTTGAGAATTTCATTACCCTCCACCAGAGTCACCCTCCTCTCAGATAGCTGGACTTTCGACTTTATCCCCCTCAGCCAATTCCTCGATGCCTCGTCGGCGCAGCTCACAATTATCCACCCTGGCGTGAAGGAGCATCCTTGGAACCGAATTTGAGGGCCATCAACGGGCAGCTTACGCAGCTCCTCTTTGATAGCCCCACTCTATCGCCCTCAGCTCCTCCAAGTTTAGTTGGACAGCCGGGAATTAGTCCGGCAGAATCCCTACCTTGATCGCTGCAGCAGCTTCAGCAAAGGACGGACTAAATTTCGTCCTATTCGGTGCGGGTTGCGCCGTATCGATTCTGCTGCAGCCATTAGCTTCGACCACATTGGCTGTCTCAACCAAGACAGCAAGACACCCTGCTCCTAGTCGGTCGGCCTCTGCAACCGCTAGGTGAAATTTCAGCAGATTGCTGATCAATGGCGGCAGTCTTTCCGACGTCCATACCATCCGAGGCTTGTGTAAGTGAGCTCATCGTCTGGTTCGTGCGGTCACCTACTCCGACGAGGCTTTTCGGTGGCCAATGCGAATTATGGGGTCGGGGAGGTCGCCCATGACAGAGCCCCATGCCATGGGAAGTCCAAAAATACTACCCGAGGTGGACAAGTAGGCTCCGTACTACTACAATCGGTATACCCCCTGGCTGCAAACCATCCAATGGGCACGGGTCGCATAACACCCTGGATTAGGGGGGGAAAGGAGGTAGGGGTAAGACGGAACTTGGGCATAGGGATGTATAGGAGATTGGGAAGTGACTAGTTAGCCAGCCACCAAGGGCATAGACAAGACCGTACCCCGGTGGCTGTTTCCAGCGGTCACCACGAGGAGGTCTAGTCACATTCCGCCAGTTCTTCCGCCACCGTCAGCTGGTCTATCAAGCTAGTAGCAGCAGAAGAGTAGGCAGCAGACCGCCAATTAGGGATGGAACGACATACATATCTGCGCTGTGCGACTTATAATTCCGAAGATATTCCATATCAAAAATGTAGGTTGTATAGGAGGTGCCACGATTTGTCGTACAAACATGTTATAAAGCTGTAAACCACCGTATTGACTTCTCCTATCACACACAACAAAAAATTTGTCGGAAGAATGAATGAACACAAAATATTAAGTTTTTTTATGGGTGCATTATAATGGATGATGACACCTATGGTAAACTTGACTTTTAACAACTCCCAGGACAAAAGTTTTATGCTTCAAAGAAACGGGGCGATGTTCTTTCAAAATATTAATTAAAAAAATTTCATAAATTTGCCAAAAACGTGATGATTTGGCAAGGTATTTGCAGCTGTGATCTAAAGAGTAGGGCATATGTGGTTTTGAGCGAACTTGACTGCTTGGAGGAACGGGTACTGCCTTTTATTGATCACTAGTAGGGCCCTGTGGCTTTGCACGCAAGTCAAGGTCCTAATAAATTAAGTTTCTTCATACTAACCTCTATGGGCGATGCCACGCCTCTTTTATGTAATGCCCAATCCATTCCTCCAGTCGAAGGGTGTGACCCGGTTTCATTGATATGCGACTATCAGTTCCAAAGTTACGCGAAAAATTTCAGTCACAAAAAATATGCCGCGCTCCTTGTTCAACGCCCATAAAATGTTTGCCAGTAGAATGACACATCTATGGCAGAATGCTATACAAAACTTCAAAGCTTTCCAACTTATTGTTCCGAAGCTATTCCACATTAAAAATTTGGGTTCTATGGGCGGTGCCATGCCCCTCGTCCAATATCCACCCCATGTCGAAGGGCACATCTAAATCTTTGATGTGTGATTTGTAGTTCCATAGTTATTCAAAACACTTGAGTTGCTTAAAAAGTGCCACACCCTTTGTCCAACGCTCAAAAAGTTTTACCAGTGAAACAGCACATCTAAATGGTGACCCCGCACCAAATTTCAATGCTGCCCGATTTTTCATTCCGAAGATATTCCATATTGAAAATTTAAGTTGTATGGGTGGTGCAACGCCCCCTTGTCAAAAACCCACCCCATTCCCCCTATCAAAAAACACAACTAAATCGTACATTTATACCAAGTGTCATTGATGGGGCGTGGCCGATTATATTATAGCCTATGTTTGCCGCAATGACACGCTGAATCCTTTGATACCCATATTGCTATGAAAAATATACCATGGCTGATTTGTTATTATAGTGGGCGTGGCGGGAAGGCATATCAGGTGGGCATGGTCAATATTATATATCCTATGTTAACATACATTTTTCTTTCGGCGGCTGTCCTCAGCAGGAAATCGCAAACCTCTGAGAGTAAAATTACCTATGAAAAAGCTCCCAACTCGCCGTTCGGAATCGGCATAAAACTATAGGTCCCTTCCATCCGTGTACAAATTCGCACGCACAACATGAATGGTTGCGGGTAGCTAGGCCTTAGTCTCGTAATCGGGCTGTCGTGCCAATCAAGAAGAAGAAGATGTTAACATCAATGAAACACGGAATCATTTGATATTAGTAAGGGAGAGGGCTGGGTTGTGAACAGGGGTTTTGTTTTTTGGCTCTAACTTTTCACATAATAAAGATATCGAAAAATCGAAGATACCGTTGGAAAGGTGAATATATAACGCAACTTTTTTATGAAGACAGATTACCGTTTTGATTGAAATTTAACTCTCTACGTCCAATTTTCTAAGGACTTGATTTTTCGCTTTTCCAAAAAAGTGGCTGGGTTGTGAACCATCTGGAAAATCCCTATTAAAGTCGGAAAATACGAAGAAAATATCCATAATTTTTAAATTAGTTGAGGATTTTTTTAATCAGGAGGCCTCAAGAGGTGAAAAAAAGTTATAATGACGCCAATTAGGCCAAAAAATCGCAATGAATGAAAGTGCTCAATTTTTTGAATTTTCATCCTAATCGGTGTCGCAATGTTTGCTTGTGAAATACGAATGCGTTCTCGCATTGGCTCACTTCAAGTGAACTCAAGAAAATCGGGTGAAATTACATAAAATTACTTTATTTTAATATATCCGTCCATATTTGTGTTAGAACAAATGTAGTACGAAAAGCAGGTGGTTCATAACCCAGCCACCTCAGTGGTTCACAGCCCAACCACGATGCCATTTTGGAAACTTTAAAATAAACGACACTTCCAATCATAATTCGACATAAACAAATATTGCATCGTAAAATAGAATCAAAACACTAAATAAACATGTATTACACAGACCTTTTTGCAATAAGCTCAGTCACTTGGATAGCACTTAAAAAAAAAGCCAACAAGTTTTCGCAGTCGATTTTCAAACACGATGTCTTTCAAACTCGATTGCTGCCACAAGCAATACGACTTTGTACTTCGGTGTAACCACAAAAGCAGAGTCATATCATAAGACAAACTTGACAGTTGAAAGATTGGCGATATGTCAATTAGGGAAAGAAAAAACGGTAATGGTTCACAACCCAGCCTGGTTCACAACCCAGCCCTCTCCCTTACTGATTTACCGACATGTACCGTAGTTTCGTTTTGTTAGTTTAGTGGGCGTGGCCGAGTATATTATAGCCTTTGTTTGACGCAATGACACGCTGAATCGTTTCATACCCACATTGCTATGATAAATATACTATGGCTGATTTGTTATTATAGTAGGCGTGGCTAAAAAGCATATCAGGTGGGCTTGGTCAATATTATATATCTTATGTTAACATGAATGAAACACGGAATCACTTGATATTAATACTGATTCACCGACATGTACCGTAGCTTCGTTTTGTTAGTTTAGTAGGCGAGGAAAGTGGGCGTGGCCGATTATGTTATAGCCTATGTTTGCCGCAATGACACGCTGAATCGTTTGATACCCATATTGCCTTAAAAAAGCATACCATAGATGAGTTTTGTTACCATAGTGGGCGTAAGAAGTGGGTGTGGTCGTTCTTATATAGCCTATGTACCATTCCCCCAGATAACAAAATGTTTGGGGCTTATTTAATCTAAATCGGTTCTGTGTTTTTTCTTGATTGTGGCTCAAAACACGTCACACTTGTATTTATATCAGGTGTACAACTTTGCTTCCGCCGTTTTCCGATAGGTGGCTGTACCGGCTGAGGCTGGTTGAAATACATAGATGGTAATGCCTTTAAAGTGAGTGTGGACAGTGCCTAACGAATTGTCATCGCCGTTTCAGTGACAGTTGTTCTTGTTTTCGTTTCCGTTTATGTGCCCAATTCTCGCCATTTGCGGGAAGTTTTACTTTTCTGTTACAATTCGAAAAAAAATGCAGCTGAAGCGCATCGAATGCTCTGAGAAACTTACGGTGATGCTGCTCTGAGTGAAAGAACGTGTCGGGAGTGGTTTCAACGTTTTAAAAATGGTGATTTCGTGGTGAGTGAAAATGGTGAGTCATCCTCCAACACGACAATGCTCGGCCTCACGTCGCAAAAGTGGTCAAAAAGTACCTGGAAACGCTGAAATGGGAAGTCTTGCCCCACCCGCCGTATTCCCCAGATGTCGCCCCTTCTGACTTCCACCTATTCCGTTCGATGGCACACGGCCTGGCAGATCAACATTTTCAATCCTTCGAAGAATTGGAAAAATGGATTGCTTCATGGATAGCGTCAAAAGAGGACTCCTTTTTTCGAGCCGGGATCCGAAAATTGCCGGAAAGATGGGAGAAAGTTGTCGCTAGCGACGGACAATACTTTGAATAATACATCTGTAAGCACTTTTTCGCAATAAAGCTTTTAATTTTGGAAAAAAAAACGGCGGAAGCAAAGTTGTACACCTGATATAATAGTATAGATCATCGTTCTTCAGTAAAGTTTTGGCCAGATTTGGCGAGCATTCATTATTCACAGGAATTATTATTATTATTATCGCCGGGGAAAGTGCACTGCGACCTCAAAGATCTATTGTGCCCCCTTCTTGGCCTTCATAGTTCGTCCGTGAGTCCAGTATCCGAAAGGAATCTTAGTATATTTCCTAAGCCTTTGGAATCCCAGTCCGATCCTGGTATAATAAAGTCCCCCAGGTGCTTCTTTCGTTTGTGCATTAGTGCAGGGCATATACCTAGTATGGGTATTGCAGTTTCGTTTTCCTGCAAACAGAACCTACAGAGTTCGCTCACCCTGATACCTAGTTTTGTTAGATGGTAGTTCAATCTACAATGCCCTGTCAGTATACCTGTGATAATCCTTAGATTATTCTTTGAGAGACTCATACATTCCTCGAACCTTTTCTTGTTATAAGATCCAATAACCATCTTGGAATGTTCAAGACCTGGTTGATTTTCCCAGTATTGATTCGGGATGGTTATCTCGACTTTCTTAGAAAGGATAGATAGGGCTCCTTTGCCTAGACCGCAGAGGGGTTCTGGGCCGACAAAAGGGGGTAGACGCCCCCCTTCTTGCAAGTTTGTCGGCCTGCTCATTTCCATCAATACCGGCGTGACCCGAAACCCAGAGGACCCATACCTGATTGTAACGGCAAAGTTCGTTCAGCTTCACAAGGCATTCCGACACCAGTTTCGAGGATACCTGGTAAGATCTTAATGCCTTGATTGCTGCTTGGCTGTCTGACAGGATCGCAATCTTCCAGTTCCGGTATTTCCTCACCAGATTGAAGTGAGCGCACCTTTCAATGGCGTATATTTCCGCCTGAAAAATGGTGGTCAGCTTTCCTGTAGGTTCCGAGTATCTAATCCCCGGTCCATACACCCCGATTCCGGTACCTTCCTCCGTTAGGGAGCCATCTGTGTACCAGGAAATCATGTACTGATCTATCAGATACGTTTCTATTCACAGGAAACAATGAATTGGTATGAAGCCAATAGTGTCGATGTAGTACGGAAAGATAGCAATCCACTATATTGCCCAAATTTACGCCCAATCGAAAAATATTGGGTTATTGTTAAAAACAAAATGCGCAGAAATGGTGGTTCTATCAAAAACGCAGGGTCAATGATTGTTAAGTGGAACAAGTTTGCTGCTCAGGTCACTAGATCGGATGTTCAACGAGTAATGGGCAGCATCAAGAGAAATGCCCGCAAATTCATACATTCAAATTAAACATAAAATTGTTGTTTCCTTATTTGAATAACTGAATAAATACCCTTTTTTTTCGAGCTATAGAATATTATCGTGTGCTTTTTTTTAAGAGATATAACCTCATTTGTGCGTACCGATTTTTAGTGAACAGTGCTTTAGATCTTTATTTATTTATTTCGGTCTACAGAACAAATTCTTACAGACTAATTAAAAATAGTGAACAAGTTGAGCTTAAATCTAGCGAGAGATGAATTAAAATCAATGATATTACTAAACTTGTTGCACAGGCGTACGCATCTATTAATTGGCTCATTATAGGCATAATTAGTTTTGTGAGTAGCGCCAATGAAAAGACGGTTATTCCTCAAGTTACGTTGTGGAATAAAACGATCAAAAAGATTCGACAAAACTACACAATTTATTCTGACTAACTGTTTCATACATATATGTAGATGTTAAATGTTTATAGCATTATAAAGCATATTATTAAATAATATAAAATTTGCATTCATTTTACAGATCGATGACTCTGCTAGGCATGCTTCTGAATATGCTTCAAAAATTTCCAGAATTTTGGTGAAATTGAAAATGTAAAATTCTATGAAAAAATTCCAAAACTTGTTTATGTCTTTATATCCATATTTTAATATATAGGTATGACCAAGCAGCTGATGCTTTAAGACGTGAAATTGGGTTAAATCAGCAAACCGAATCGTATGTTCAAATTGGGCGCTTAGCTGTGGCTCTTGTTTTAGTTCAGTTAAGTCGAGGTGACTTTGTTGCAGCAGAAAAGGCTTTTAAAGAATGGGGAAATTGCTGCGATTCACAGGAAATCCGAACTTTAGAAGTACTTTTGCAAGCTTTTGATGACGAAGATTCCGAAACAGCAAAGCAAGCATTATCGTCCCCATTTATTCGTCATATGGATGTGGAATATACTATCTTAGCTAGAGATATTCCTCTGCCTCATGGATTAACAGCAGTTCCAAAAACGGATGTCATTAAAGAAACCATAGGTTGTTTTAAAACTGACGTAAGTATTTTTGAGTTGTACTCGTACACTTTCCATTTTCTAAAAGTTTTTTAAAAGGAGAACGCAACTGGCTATGGCAAAACAAAATAGCCGTAGCCCTCTTGCGACAGCGTGATGTTAAAGGAATAATAAAGGGTCACCCGATGAGAGCGATAAGAAAATAAATTTGAATAAAACAACAACGATGTGGGATATCAAATTGATTTTAGCTTAAGTGTGAAGCCATAATAAAATAAACGAGGTAAACTAAGTACAGCCGCCGTGGCTCAGTTGGTTAGTGGGTTGGACCGCGAGTCGAAGGCAGTGACCCAGGTTCAAATACTGCCTGTAATAACACCTAAACAAATAACGGGAAAACTCGTTTTCTCTTTCGGTGGCTGTCCTCTCAGCTGGAAATGGCAAACCTCTGAGAGTAAAAATTGTCTATGAAAAAGCTCCCAACCTGCCGTTCGGAACCCGCATAAAACTGTAGGTCCCTTCCACCCGCGTACAAATTCACACGCACAACACGGGTGGTTGCGGGAAGCTAGGCCTTAGTCACGCGTAAGCGGGCTGTCGTGCCAGTCAATTATTAAAAATTATTAAACTAAGTACGGAAAACCTTCGTCAAAAATCTTTGTTTACGTAACGATATGCCAGTTTGAATAGCAGTTTGCAAGTAGGAGTAAAAGGAATATTGGAAGATTATTGTTTTTCAGCCTCTTCGTTAGCATTCGTAATGAAATTTTAGGTACGCAACTAAGTTCTCGCTGTTTGTCAATAGACCAGCAGTAACAGCTGATCGATTTTAACATATGGGCATCTCCCAAAAAAGGTCCACCACGAGTGAAAAATTCAAATTGCTCAGAAAAACTTTTTATTATTCGATAATACAGCTTAAATATCTATATTTTATAAATGTAAAAGAATTTTTAATTTTTTTTTAATTTTTTACCGAAATATACTACTGTAAAAGAAGAAAAAATTTTCTGAGCCTTTTGACGAATTATATGCACATTTTGTCTTTGCGTTTTTATCTTATTCAAGTAATATTATATTTTTCTTGTAATGCAAAAGTTTTCTACTAACAACAATCTTATGAGAAAGTGGAGTTCAAAGAACGGAAGTTTTTCAGTTTGCTTCTTCCTGTATCCTATTGTCGCGTCCGTGCGCAAAAAACCTTATTAGTTGTTGCCATTAGTGGACAGACTTTTCAAATGCAAGTAGCTGTCAGTTTTTAAATAGGTGCATTGTTCCCGTTAGGAAAATATAATAATTGGTTCCCGGCAAAATCGGAAAAAAATTTTATGGGTGTTTAAAATTTGTCGCGTCCGTAACCGGAAGCTCTGAATCGATTCGATTGTTTTTCGATTTCCGGTAAATTTCCGCATTTCTTGAGATTTTTTTTTTCAAAATATTGACTCTCATTGAACATTTTAGCAATAAAATATCAAAAAAATAATTTTGGTTGCGAATAACAGCTTCATCAATTTTGTACGATATAGCGTACAATGGTCCGCAAAGGAGTAAAAATGCATGAAACTTTTTTTTCGTTTTTTTTCTTTTATGAACAATTTATTGGTTTATTTGATAAGAAAATATAAATTATAACAACAAAAATTAAAACGTGATTTCATTTTGATCTAAAACTATATAAATTATATATTTAAACAATTGAGTAACATCTATCAGGCCTTATAAAACCGTTATTGCTGTTGCAAAGCCCTTTTCCCCTCAATAAAACACAGAATCAACTAAACACCATATAGCTTTGTAGAAAGATACCGAATATAGCCGATTCTTATTATCGTAGTGGGAGTGGCAAGTACTCATGTCTAACCTTACATAATCTGTGTCGATTAGTCGAATTTAATTAGTCATACGATTTAGTGATGGGCGTGGTATTCAAACAAACAGAAAAATTCTGTTACAAAATCCATAACTTAAAAAATATGCTAACATCACTTGCAACCTTTGCCTGCCATTTGTACGATAAATCGTACAAAGCTTTGCAACCCTTGTGGTCATTTGTACGATATATCGTACAATTTTTTAAAGGCTCGGGAAAAATATTTAGAAGCAAAAATTGTTAAATTTAATAAGTTTTATAAATCAACTAAGATTCAAACTTTGAAATTGTTTGTCTTTTTGCTAAAGTAAAAACTAAACCAAAAAGTATTACATATTTAAAAATTCCTCCGCAGAAGCATCGCATCGCCAAATTATTGCAAAGAGCTGCTTACAAATCGCACTCACACTGTGTTGCCACGGCTATTGTGATTTATATTTTCAAACAGAATGGTACGACATAACCAACTTAATAAGAATTAAAAAGCCGTTTCATAAAAAATACGTTCGCTGTCAAAACAAAAATCTTTAAAAAAATTTTACGATATATCATACAAATTTCCGGAAATGGTTACTGAAAAATACTGTAATGTAATAAAAATAATGTTCAGCTAGTTAATTAATTTAATTTAATTAATTTATTAAGTTATTTCTAAAACCAGTTTGCTGCGATGTGATGAATGAAAGGTGCATTGCTAATGATTGTAAGAGCTGTGTGCGCGATATTAAACAAGATCTAATTCGAATAGAGTTCCTCAGGAAAATTAAATAAACCACACTAAGAACTTTTAACTTTATTTTTTCCTTATTTTGATTGCTGTAACTTGAATTTAACTTGTTATGTGTTATTTTGATTAAAAGTTGAAGTGTTATAATTAAAACCATTACTGTATTTAATAAGGGGAATACCTTTGGAAAAATTTGTCGCGTCCGTGATGTCGCGTCCGTATTCATGATATACCTAATTAAAAAAAGGTAAGACAAAATTTTCATATTTCATAAGTCTACGAAGAAAAGTTATCCTTTGACCTTCATTTGCACGTATATATATAAAAAAAGTTCCCAAAAATCGCTAAATTTTGTATATTTCTGTAAGAGCTTCAAAAAAACTACTTTTTTTGTCGCGTCCGTTTCATTGCATAATTGCTTATTATTTACAAAATAATTTGTACTAAATCTTTCCAATATATTTCTAAATTTCAGCGCGTTAGAACACTAAAAAAACATATAGACTTTTTGTTTTTCTTTCTTGTTTTTGGTGTAATTGAAAGCGTGCGAATGTCGCGTCTGTGCCACTGGGAGATGCCCATATCTAAAGCGTCATGAACCAAGCTTAAACATATGGTTATCAATGTTTGACACATTAGTGATGGTATTTTTGCGTTATATACTTTTGCTTTGTGAGAAAATGTCTGACTTTGTGCCAAACATTCATCATTTTCGGGAAGTATTGCCTTCTTTCAGTCGAAGGAAACGGCGGCTAAAAACCTTCGAGGACGCTGAGGACGCATTGTTCGATCAGGATTCGTGCTAAAGGCAAGTAGAGCTTACTTCAACTTTAGCAGTTACATGCCAAACCATTTCAAAGCGATTGAGTGCGTTATGAATAATTTAAAGGCAAGGAACTTGGGTTCCTTATAACACTGCACAACACAAAAAAAAATAACAAGGTTCTGACAACGGATTCTGGTAGAGGGGACCAAAAAAACATATACGTGTATCGGCGTTTAGAAAGTTTACGTCTGAATTTTTTTTAGGGGGGGTCAAAGCTTCCCCCTTTTTGCTCATTCTTATGGTGATTCGGCGTACGAAAACCATGTAACCTCACATTTTAGGTATGTGATGTGTTCAGCAATTTGATGTAAAATAATACGAAGAACATTTTTGTGGAGCATTTTAACCCTGAAACTCCTATTGGTATGGCTCAATTTGACCCTTCTTGATGCCAAAAATGTCCTGGAAAACAGAACTTTTTAAGGATAAAATGTTCCACGATATTATTCGCCATAAAATTCTACGATAGGTCTCTGAATACATTAAAGCTCAGATATTAACCTGAGCGCCAGAATTAAGCCAAAACTGAAAATGTGTTTAAGTGTTTATTTCGTACTTAATCAAAATTGGTATTAAAAACTCCTACAAAACTTTATTTTTGGGGGTTAGTGTGTATGCGAAAAATGTTGAACGCAAAATTTCACCGTACAAATGAAAGCTCTAGATATAATATATATAAATAGAAAAATTAACAATTTTGGGTATTTAAGGTATTCATTATATTTTTCGTTTAGCTCTTGGCAATTTAACACCGTTATCAAATAATGTCCAGCATACGTCAGCTATAAAAGAATGAATACTTTTGACTTAATACCGTTCCTCAAAGGGGGCCAGTGGCGGATTCAGGGGAGGGGGTTTGGGGGTTGAACCCCCCGAAATATTAGGATCGACTTTAAAACTACATACAAATTAAAAGACATTTTATAAGTGCTAAAGAATTACTTTTTGAAACCTCCCTGAAATATATTTCTGAATCCGCCCCTGATGGAGGCACATGTCTGATGAAATCGTTCCCCATGTTTATCGGATTCTGTTGCCAACTGATGTTCGAAGTAATCCATATGAGATTTCAGAAAATGAATTTTTGGTGACACATGAACACCTAGTTTTTCGAATGCACTCATCATGGTGTCGACGTGCATTCGAGCAGCAGGATAACAATTTTTACATACACCATTGTCAATGACTCCTTTAATGCTTTTCCATGCGACAATCTCATTTGGTGAGAGCATTTGATCGAATTCGGCGCTACGCATAAGCCTTTTTATTTCAGGACCAACAAAAACACCTGTTGTAATGAAAACACGAGAGTTTTTATATTTATTGGTATGAAACCAATATGAAAAAGTAAAGTTTTAGCATTCAAACATTTTTGTATCTTTACTTCGCTTAGTTTTCGAAACAATGTCTTCAGAAAGTTAAATGCCGATCCATTTGTATCCAAACACTTAACACAATTGTTTACCACACCAAGTATTATATGTAATGGTCGTAAACCAATTTTTTTTTTGTTGGTACAAGTGGTGGATGGAAAATATTATGCTCGCCTTATGTCCCTTCAGCTCTCGGCTCCCATTGTTTTTTGGGATATTGGTTGCCCTTCCATCTGCTATTCCACGTGCAAGTTTTGTAGGACATTTTAGTACCAATTTTGAATAAGTACGAAATAAATACTTAAACACATTTTCAGTTTTGGCTTAATTCTGCCGTTGAGGTTAATATCTGAGCTTTGATGTATTCAGAGACCTAGCGTAGAATTTTATGGCGAATATTTTCGTTTTTCCTGTTTAACAGGACATTTTTGTCATTTTAGAAAAGAAGGGTCAAATTGACTCATACAAATAGGAGTTACAGGGTTAAAATGCTCCACAAAAATGTTCTTCGTAGTATTTTACATCAAATTGCTGAACACATCACATACCTAAAATATGAGGTTACATGGTTTTCGTACGCCGAATCACCATAAGAATGAGCAAAAGGGGAAACTTTGACCCCCCTAAAAAAAAATGCAGACGTAAACTTTCAAAACGCCGATACACGTATATGTTTTTTTGGTCCCCTCTACCAGAATCCGTTGTCAGAACCTTGTTATTTTAAAAAAAGTTTGATTTTGTTGTGCAGTGTAATTTAAAGCCGAGATGTCGTTTTGTCGCCTGTGAACAACTGCTTAAGGGGCCCGAACACTGTAAACTGCGATTTTTCATATGTTTTTTATTTTATTTATTAAAAAAAAACGGACATTCCGATTTACATGAAACTTTACACATATGTTAATAAATGTTTAGATTATCGAAAACAATTTTTTTTTTTTTGTTTTTGGCGGCCATGTTTGTATTCTGTAGCTGATTCAAAACGTCGTCTTTTTAAAATGACCCTTGTCGCGTTGACAGCAAATCAGCATAACGGAGCCTCCTAGAGCAAAAAACAAAAAAGATTCTTGAAATATACATTACTGGCTACTGTTTGACGTAGGGGATTTTAAAAATATTGATTAGAAAAAAAATGGCGGCTGTTTGAAGAAAAAGTTTTTTTTTTCGCGTAAAATTTTGCACTAAATTATTTATAAAAAAAAAAGTTTGGCATATATCGAAAAACGGCTACGTCGAGCAGAAGCGACACTATTCCCGAATAGAATGCAATTTGAATCAGGTCGATCGGATAAAAACTTTTTCAGTTATGCTGTCAACGCGGTCAAAAAACATGGTTTCGAGATAATCGCGTTTTAAGTTTTGAAAGGGGCAAATCGAATTAAAAAAGGTAGTAAAAAAGGTAATCTAAACATTTATTAACATATGTGTAAAGTTTCATGTAAATCGGAACGTCCGTTTTTTTTTAATAAATAAAATAAAAAACATATGAAAAATCGCAGTTTACAGTGTTCGGGCCCCTTAAGCCGCAAAACAGAAAGGGTTTTCTTCATCGTATCGTGACGGGTGATGAAAAATGAATTCATGACAGCCCCCGGCCCCCATATTCCCAAGGTAGTGCGTCGTCTAATTCATACTTGTTCCGTTCGATTGTGCATGGTCTGGCTTATCAGTAACTCCGATATGCGGAGACATCACAAAATGGCTTGATTCATGGATAGCTTTAAAAAGCGAAAACTTTTACCGTCAAAGTATTCGAGCTCTGCCAGAAAGATGAAAAAAAGTTTAGCTAGCGATGGGCAATACTTTGAATGATTCATTTGTAACAATTTTTTCAAAATAAGTTGAATTTTCATTAAAAAAACAAACAGCGAGAATTCAGTCCTACAACATATTGCTACGAAAATGATCTCTCTATGTTCGTTTTTGGATTGTGCTTGAAAAATAAAACCACTTCATTTATTCAGCGAAAAAGAACTGCACGAAATAGAAATGAAAATAAAATCTGCAATTTTAAAAGAAAAACTTCTTGGTATTGAAATAAAATTAAAATAATTTATTTGAAACTATATTTCTTATTTATAAAGAACGGAAATAATGAATTAATGCATTTCTTGTAATGTTCACAGAGTCTGTATTTGAATTTAGATTTCGTGGGGAAACTTCAATACTTCTCTCAAAATTTACTTATCTTATCATCTGAATTTTGTCTGCATATGTTATGAAGTGTGGCTGTTGCAATAATCGTATCTTGAACTGTTGCCAAATTCGTTCTTATGCCACTAGAGAGAACGGGAAAGCGTCGTTTCCACACTCCAAAGCATTTTTCAATAACAATTCGAGTGCGAATTTGGGACTCATTATACAATTTTTCAGCATGTGTTCGTGGATTTTCTAATGAAATCATTAGATAACTCGAAGAGGAATATCCAGCATATAATAATAATATTGAGGCTATTAGGCACTGCGACCAGTGTAGATCTTTTGTGCAAGCCTGGTTTAACCCTCTAGGTTGAGGCCTTTTATTAGTTTAAGCACTCTTTGGGGTTGTAGATTCCAGATCGTTTCCGGGGCTATGGTGATAGCCCTTGCTGGAGAAATCTTTTTCTGCTGAGTGCAGGACAACCACAGAGAACGTGCATGGAGGTCTCTTTATCCTGATTGCATTTCCTGCAGACATCCGAAGAGGAAATTCCCAATTTGCTGAGATGATACCTTAGTGGGCAGTGGCCAGTTAGGTATCCAGTGAGGATGCGGAGGTCCTCCTTTTTAGCATGAGGAGTTTTCTTGATACTCCTCTGTCTGGGGTTATAAACCGCTTTGCCTTGCGTTTCCTTAGCCACTCTTGTATGTGTCCTTTTGAAAGTCCACAGTGAGCGCATTGCGCTTCTTTTGGCAAGGCGATCAGCATTTTCGTTGCCTTCGTGACCCTCGTGTCCTGGGATCCAGTGTAGCTCTATTGAGTTACGACCACCCAGTTCATTTAGGAGAGCAGGGCAATCCTTGACGAGTCTTGAGGAGACCGCATAGGCTTCTAAAGCCTTTAGGGCCGCTTGACTGTCGGATAGTATATATACTTGTGCACCAGATGTTTTCCTGCGTAGGCATTCTCTGGCGCATGCCTCAATGGCATGGACTTCAGCCTGGAATATGGTGGCAAGTTTCCCCATAGGGAAGGATTTATGAAATTTTGGGCCATATACTCCAGCCCCTACGCTTCCGTCTTCCAGTTTGGATCCATCCGTGTACCAGATATGAGAAGATTGTCTGTCTGAGATGCAGACTTTGTATCTCCTGGAGAATTCCACTTCAGGTGTAATGTTGTCGGAGATTCGCATTATGGGGTCATTGCTGAGCATTTTTAATATGCTCATGTGTCCCCTTAGATCTCCGTCCTTAAGTTCGTAAGTTCTTACCAGCCTTAGTGCTTGAGAGCAGGCTTCCTTTTTTACAATAAGGCTTAGTGGGGGTAAGCCCGGTATTACCTCCAAGGCCATCGTAGGGCACGTTTTCATTGCCCCACATATGCCTATGCAAGCCATTCGTTGCAGTTTGCTAAGTTTGCTAGCCGCAGTTTTCTGTTCGACTTTTTGCCACCAAATGATGGCGGCGTAAGTGATTATAGGTTTAAGAATACTGTTATAAGACCAATAGACCATTTTAGGTCTTAGTCCCCAAGTTTTACCATATAGCCTTTGACATGCATACATGGCACGCATGGTTTTGTTGGTAACATTGTTTAGATGATGGTTCCACGTAAGTGAGCTATCTAAGGTAAGACATAGATATTTTACCTCGTCTGAGAAGGGTATTTCTTTTCCATCCAAGGAGGGGTTAACAAGAGTTAACTTCCTTCTCTTGGTGAATGGTACCAGGACTGTTTTAGCTGGGTTGAAAGATAGCCCTTTGTCCTTGCACCATGATTGGGTTAAGCGTAAGGCTTTTTGCATTTGACTCGATATTGTTGAGTCATCCCAGCCTGTGATATGTATAGCTACATCATCCGCATATCCAATAGCGTTTAAGCCGAGGGAATTGAGTTTTAAAAGGAGTTCATCGATAACCAGAGTCCACAGCAGAGGTGAGAGTACAACCCCTTGCGAATCTGGTGGCTGTAATGTTCTGGTTGTGTCCTCCCATTTCATTTCGTCATCCTCCATACAAAATCGACATATTTCACTGTCTGTTAGTTTCAGACGGGTCTTATGTTTGTTTAGCAGACAGTGTCCGCTGATTACCCCTGTCATGAGTTTTAGTTCCGCTCTGCTCAAGCGCAAGAGAAATTTTGCATTTCTGCTCGAGTATCGCGGGTAAAAGGCCTTGGTACATTCCATGCCACTTGATTTTGACCATCTTGCATTTGCTTTGATCAAGTATTCTTGCTTAATACAACCTTTGTAATGAGATTTGCTGACACCTAAGATCGGTTCGGGTCCAAATGGTCGCTTTCCAGCTCCCTCCCTTGCCAATCTGTCTGCGTCCTCATTACCGTCATAGCCGCAATGCGCTGGGATCCAGTGTATTATCACCCGATTCCCTGTTGACAGTGGTTGGAGAAGATTAGCTGTCTCCCATACCAACTTAGAAGTAAATGTCGACGCGTGCAAGGCTCTTATTGCGGCCTGACTGTCTGACATTATGATAATCCTTTTCCGATGAGGGTGAAGGTTCAAGATTTCTATGGCACACTGATTGATAGCACAGACTTCCGCTTGGAAGACGGTTGCTAAACTACCAAGGCTGACTGACATTTGGGTACTGGAACTGTATATCCCAGATCCTGTGCCTTCTTCAGTCTTGGATCCATCAGTGTACCAGATAATGTCATCACAGGTAAGACTGATTTTTGAATTGTCCCAGTCTACTCTGTTAGGTATAATAATAATAATAATTGATTGGCACGACAGCCCGCTTACGCGAGACTAAGGCCTAGCTTCCCGCAACCACCCGTGTTGTGCGTTAGGTATATGTGTCTTATATTTCCTGTTAAAGATATGTCGCGGAGGCATTGAGTCAAGAGGCAACCAAAAGCTTCCATCTCGCCTCCGTTCCTTAACAATGGAGCGGTGACCGCTTGCATGTAGATCCTGTGGTATGAATCCACTATGCATCAGTCTATGTGTACTAATAACCGCAGTCATTTGTACGGTTAGGTCCAACGGCAAAACTACCAATATAACATTGAGAGCAGCTGTTGGTGTTGTTCGAAGGCAGCCAGTGATGCAGGAGTTAATTACTCTTTGCAACCGTTCCAGCCTGTTCGCAGTCGTTTTCTCTGTGGTTTTTTTCCACCATACTATCGTCCCATAGGTAATGATGTAAATTTTTTGAAGCCATATCGGTTTCGTTCCCCAGTTTTTGCCACAGATTCGTTTACAAGTCCAGAGTGCGTTGCCCGCCTTCTGAAGAGTACGATCTATGTGAGGTTTCCAGTTCAATTTACTGTCTAGAGTTACCCCAAGGTATTTGGCTTCTTTTACGAAGCCTACATCTTTTCCAAAAACCTTTATCGGTCTCAGGTCATATTTTCTTTTGAGTGTGAACGGTACGAAGATCGTCTTATCAGGGTTTACTGATAGACTCTGCTGGGCGCACCAATTTTCTACAATTCTTATTGCACCCTGTAGTAGATCAGAGACGGTCTGCCCGTCTTTGCCTCTAACCGCAATAACTAGGTCATCAGCATAGGCAATCACGTCGTAACCTCGATCCGAAAGGATGCGGATTAATCCGTTTATTACCATGGACCAGAGTAGAGGAGATAGTACGCCACCCTGGGGACAGCCCCGGACCGTCCTGGCTAGGATCTTGATGCCATGTAAGCTGGATTCTATTAGCCTGCTTTTGAGCATCATGGAGATCCATCTTGTAAGTGCAGTTGGCACTTGAAATACCTCTAAAGCCGATCCTATAGCTTCATAGGTGGTGTTGTTGAAAGCCCCCTCTATGTCTAGGAAACCTACTAAACAGATTTCTTTCTCGTCAAGGGATTTTTCGATGTTGCTGACCAGGGCAGATAGGGCTGTTTCCGTAGACCTGCCTTTTCGGTAAGCATGTTGGTGTGCACTTAGAGGATTTCGGATAAGGACTTCGTCTCTGAGGTATCTCTCTATTACCTTCTCCATACCCTTAAGTACACATGACGTCAGGCTTATAGGTCTGAAGGACTTCGGATCCTTTTTGTTTGACTTACCGGCTTTAGGAAGGTATACAACATTCACTGTTCTCCATACCTCCGGAATGTAGCCGAAAGCCAAACTGCATGTGTATAATTTCGAAAGGAGTTGTAACAGCGCCGGGAAGATTTTATCCTTTCCCGCCGCCTTGTACGGGGAGAACGTTCCTATCGCCCATTCTACAATCGAGCGTTCGCAGATGAGATTGGCCAATCTCCAATCTTGCCTACTGGGACAGTGTGACTGCCAACTGCTATGGGTATTATGATCGGGGTCGTCTATTATTTCTGATCCCGGAAAGTGGACTTTAGTAAGCAGGGCTTATGTATCCTGCGCACTATTTGTGACTTCCCCCTGTTCGTTAGACAGGGATCCAATCGTACAGGGTTTATCGGTTGACAGAATCTTTTGCAGCCTACAGCCTGAGTTCGCGTCGTTCACGTCCTCGCAGAAGCGTCTAAAAGATTCCCTCTTGGCTTTCTTTATTTCCTTATTGTAATTGGTGAGAGCATCGGAGTAGGTCTGCCAGTCGTTATTCCGCTTGGCCCTATTGAATAGTTTCCGTACTCCCTTCCTTAGCGCGCTAAGATGACTGCTCCACCAAGGTGTCTGTCTTTTAAAGGTTTTAGTCTTTAAAGGACAGTTTTCTTCATAGGCGTTCACTACGGCTTCCTGCAGTTTTTTAGAAGCCTCTTCCAGCCTAACTATTGTGTCAACTCTGTTTCCAAGTTGTGTAGTGATGTCGTGCCTTAACTGGTGACAATAGCTGTCCCAGTCAGTCTGTCTTTTTGGCCTAAAGGACACGGCAGTCAGTGACTTGTCACCTAACCTAAACCTTATATGTCTATGGTCAGAACAAGAGGGCTCTTCGGATACTCGCCAATTGCTGACAAGTGATTTCGATAGAGAAGTAGTTAGGGTGAGATCTAGCACCTCTTCCCTGGTTCTAGTTATGAACGTCGGACTATCTCCTACGTTACATATACTTAAGTCTAGTGAGAGAATATAGTCGAATAGTGACTCACCTCTAGCGTTGGTATCCGTGCTTCCCCAGATAGTGTGATGGGCGTTCGCGTCACACCCTAGGACCAGCTCCAGACGATTGTTCCTAGCATAAGCAACAAGCTGTTCTGCTATCGTCGTGGGACATTCAGGTACATCTCCAGGGAAGTATGCTGACGCTATGATCAGTTCTCTGGAGTTGCAACTGATCTTGGCCGCGCACAGATCTGGCGTAACAAAATCTGTCAACGGGAAGAAAGAAGTGCCATTAAACACAATACAGGTTCTAGGCCTATCAGTAGACTGACACCACAGTACATTACCTGACTGCAAGAGGCCCAGGATCTCATTGTTGGTGCTGGTCCACGGTTCCTGCACCAGGGCTATGCTAGGACCGTAGGTGTTGATGGTCCTAGCCAAGACAGCTGACGCTGCTTGTGCCCTATGGAGATTGATCTGAACAATCTCCATATTATTCGTGAGGGGCTTTGGTGTGAGTACCTGCACGCTTGCCCCCTCTACCCCTTGTCTGCACCCGTTCATTGCTGCTCGGGGTTTTTGCAGACTTATCCAAAAGGCCCAGTTGTTTGGACGGATTATCCTTTCCAGACAATTGAGTCTTCCGGACGGGTTTAGTTGAGGCATGCTTTACAGGTCTCACTGTTGACGGTGTTGGCGTTTTGTCGCCAGTTCGGTTTTCAGTCCTTTTCGCGGTCCGGTCTGTCCGTACCACTAGGGCTGCCTGTCGACTTGTGGTTGGTCTTTCGTCATCCACCCTGATTTGGGGAGTCGTGGTTGTCGTCGTCCCACCTTCACTGGTCGTTGACGGTTTTGTCCCTTGCTCACGCCGCACCCTGAACTTGTTCTTGCTACTGCTGCTGTCCGTCTTTGTCTCTACGTTGTCCTCTAGGACGACCTTCAGAGCAACATCGTACGGCTTACCATCCGCCATCAGCTTCCGAAGCCTCTTCTTTTGAGAAGTCGTCAACCGCTTTCTCTTAAGTGAGACGGCTTCGGTAGCTTCCACCAGCGACGGTAATCCGCCCGATATGGCTCCCTCGGCTACCAGAGTGGACACCGTGGTCAGGCTTGCTTCTGAACAATCACTGTCCATGTGACCTTGACACGGTTGGTCTCTCCAACCGCCCTTGGTCTGGTTTTCAGCGTCACGCTGAGTATTGACGTCGGTCTGTCCTCCGTCCTTCCCATCCGAGGCGAGTTTTAAAGTGCTCATCATCATCTGGTTCTTTGGCCACCTACTCCGACGAGGCGTTTCGGTGGCCTATGCTGATATAGGGGAAAGGGAAAGGTTAGCCATGACAGAGCCCCGTATCATGGTAAGTCCTTTATACTATCCGAGGCGGACCGGTATCGGATAGGTTCCGTTAGAATACAGCCGGATACCCCTGGCTGCAAACCATCCAATGGGCACGGATCACATGACACCCTGGATTAGGGGGGGGTTAAGGATGTTGGTAAGAGAGGATAATAGCAGGTGGGAGGAATGGAGGGGAGAGCGTGACTAGTTAGCCAGCCACCCGGGAGGAGACATGACCACACCCGGGTGGCTGTTTCCAGCGGCCACCACGAGGAGGTCTAGTCACATTCCACCAGCCCTTTAGCCACCGTTTGCCGTCGGACATCCAACCGCTAGCGGTAGCCAAACGGTAGGCAGAAGACCGCCATCGTACCTTTGTCGGGAGGAAGATTCTATTTGCGAGGCTTATATCACTACCGGTGGCGAGATATGTTCTATCTGCCATCGGAGGATTAGCCTCGGAGAATTTGCACCCCGGGAAGTGTGTCTCTAGCAGTAGTTTGCTGGTTTCTTCCGGGGTGTCGGTGTAGGTTCCGTCCGACTTTACCAGGGTACCAATACCGTTAGAGTGATCTAGTCTTAAGGCCTTTTTACAGTTTTGCAGCTTCGAGAAGACTGTCAATGTTCTTGCAGTGTTCCCTCCACGAAGCCCTCTAAGACTTCCTCAGCTCTATATTGTAATCGGTTAAGGCCTTTTTGTACTCGGTCCAATTACCAGTACTTTTGGCCTTGTTAAATAGTTTTCTAGCCTTCTTCCTCAATTCATCAAGCTTTTTAGTCCACCATGGAATACCCGTTCGGGCTTTCCGTATCCTCTGGGGACAGCTTTCATAGAAGGCTGTGTGGATATTAGAATTCAGGCTTTGGGCCTCTATTTCTAGCTCATATGGCGACCTTATTGGCTGCGTAGAGCGATTTACTTGTTCCTCTAAGAGGAATCTATAAGTGTCCCAATTAGTCTTGCGAGGGGTACGGTAAACTTGTGTGACACGCGCGGTTTCCCCAATGTCGAATCATATATGTTGGTGATCCGACATTGAGACCTCGCCTGGCACATGCCAGTTTGAGGTAAAGGAGGAAACGTTGGAAGTAGCGAGGGTAAGATCTAAAACTTCCCCCCGAATAGCATTCTTAAATGTATGCTCGTTACCCCGGTTAATAATACTTATATTATTATTAATAATGTATTCAAGAAGGTACTCACCCCTTGGATTGGCGTCTGAGCTGCCCCAAACTGTGTGGTGGGCATTCGCGTCGCAGCCCAGGATCCATTTCAAGTTCTTTCTCGGCAGTACTCCACCAGAGATATGACTGGATGGAGCTGCCGTTTCCTCACCTGGTAGGTAGGCCGAAGCGATGACCATCTTTAGATGGCCTCCGGATATCGGCACTTTTGCCCAGACTGCCACGAAGTCCCCGGTGATGAGTTCTGAAATGGGAAAGAACGTTAGTCTGTTGCTTATTAGCAAAGCTGCCCTTGGGCGATTGTGCTTGTTGTTATATATTAACTTAAAGCACGTGTTGTTGAGCACGTCGATTTGACATCTACTACAGCTGCCATGCGGAGAAGCGCGAATTTGGCTGCGGATTTGTGGTCAGTAAGAGACTTCGCCACCACGTCTCTCGGTTCACTCCGGTGAACGAACGACTGGCTTCGATCCGCATCAAGGCTAAATACTTTAGCATCAGCCTAATTTGCGCACACGCCCCGACGGAAGAGAAGGACGATGCGGCCAAGGATGCCTTCTATGCGAAGCTCGAGGACGTCTACGACGGGTGCCCGGCCCATGACGTCAATATCGTTCTCGGGGACTTCAATGCAAAGGTCGGGCGAGAAGGTATATTTGGTCCCACTGTCGGGCAGTTCAGCCTCCATACGACCACTACAAACAACGGTCTGAGGCTGATCGATTTCGCCGCGGCACGAAACATGGTAGTTAGTAGCACCAGATTCCAGCACCTCGATATCCACAAGGCGACCTGGTTATCCCCCGATCAATCAACCCGCAACCAGATTGATCACATTGTGATTGATGGAAAAATGAAAATGTCCTTGGTTTTCGACGCCCACCACCAAAAAACCAATGGTACGATGAAGAGTGTCGCGCAGCCACTGCAGCGAAGAATGCTGCCTACAAGAAGACCCTGCAGTCGGCTGCCACGCGAGCCGTGACAGAAAAATACCGGGAGGAGAGGAAGAAAGAGAGGTGCCTTTTTAGACGCAAGAAACGGAAGCAAGAAAGGCGCGAGCGTGAGGAAATCGAGGAGTGCAGGAGCAGGAATGACGCCCGAAAATTCTTCCAAAAAGTGAAGCGTCTCACGGAAGGATTCAAGCCCGGGGCATCTTCTTGCAGAGACGAAAACGGGGATCTGGTTACGGATGCGCAGGGTGTGCTGAGGTTGTGGAAGGAGCACTTCACCAAGCTGCTCGCAGGCGACGAAGGCAACAATACCACCAGTGGTGAAGATGTCCAGATGGCACCAATCGACGACGACGGTGTGGATGTGCCACCGCCCTGCCATGACGAGGTCCGGGTCGCTATCCAGCGACTCAAGAACAACAAAGCTGCAGGGCCGGATGGGCTACCAGCTGAATTGTTCATGGCCGGCGGCGGTGAGCTGATTGGGTGCATGCATCAGCTCATTTGCAAAATATGGCTGGAGGAACGAATGCCCAACGATTGGAACCTCAGTGCCCTTTGTCCTGTGCTGAAGAAAGGCGACCCAACAATATGCGCCAACTACAGGGGTATAAGCCTACTTCCCATTGCATACAAGGTCCTGACGAGCGTACTATGTGAAAGATTAAAGCCACTCGCCAAGGCGCTGATTGGACCTTATCAGTGCGGCTTTAGACCTGGTAAGTCCACCATCGACCAGATATTCACTTTACGCCAAATCCTGGAGAAGACCCATGAGAATCAAATCGATACACACCATCTCTTCATCGATTACAAGGCAGCATTCGAGAGTGTTCTGCGCAAGGCCGATGTACATCGTAATGGCACAATTTTCAACAAAAGTGTCCAGCTCCTTGCCTACGCTGATGACATTGATGTCATCGGACGTAACAAGCGAGATGTCACCGCTGCCTTTGCGGCTATCGAAAGAGAATCTGCCAAAATGGGTCTGGTGGTAAATGAGGGCAAGACGAAGTATATGCTGTCTACATGCAGGGACTCGCAGCGGCTAGGGTCTCACGTCGAGGCCGACAGGTATACTTTTGAAGTTGTCAAAGAATTCGACGATTTGGCACCGCCATCAACAGCAGCAACGATGTCAGCCTGGAGATAAAGCGAAGGATAACTCTTGCCAACAGGTGCTACTACGGTCTCGGTAGGCAATTGAGAAGCAGAGACCTCTCTCGGCCGACAAAACTTGCACTCTATAGGACGCTTATCTTGCCCGTGCTCCTCTATGGCGCTGAAGCATGGACAATGACACGAAACGACATAGCGGCCCTTGGAGTGTTCGAGAGGAAGGTACTTCGCAAAATCTTCGGCCCTGTTCGTGTTGGTGACGACTATCGTATACGAACCAATAACGAGCTGTATGAGCTGTATAAGGACATGGACGTAGCGCAGCGAATAAACATCCAGCGGCTACGCTGGCTCGGTCATGTCTGCCGCATGGACGACGAAGCTCCGGCGAAAAAGGTGTTCGATGCGATGGTTGGAGGTCGGCGGCGAAGAGGGAGGCCGTGTCTCCGGTGGAAGGACCAAGTTGAAGAGGCCCTGTCATCTCTTGGTGTGACTAACTGGAGAAGGCGCGCGCAAAGCAGAGGCGCCTGGAGAGAAGTTTTGCGGCAGGCCGTAACCCGATAACGGGTTGTTATGGCCAGTTAAGTAAGTAAGTAAGTACGTGTTGTTGAGTCCCTTGATGACTCCGGAGCGAACCCCTGGTTCCTGGATTAGCGCTATGTCCAGGACGTCTTGAGTGAATCTCCTGCTGAGCACATCCGAGGCGGCTTTGGCATGGTGAAGATTCACTTGGATGCACTTTATTTGCCTCGTGTGGTGCGCTCTCGTTGAGGCACTTATTTGCGGGCACGTTTTGCCACCTTTTTGCCTCTGTTGGTGGCTAAGCGCGCAGCGTCCTCCCTGGAGCCCCTTTCGCATTTGCGCGGTCGGCCAGAAGGTCGGCTTGTCCTGGGCTTTTGTGTCTGTGGTCGGGAAGGAGCGGTTAGGGACCTCGAGCAGCATGGCTATTCGTCGGACTGATTGGGCTTAGGAGCCCTGCCGATCCCTGCAGTGCTTGTTTCGGGCCATTTGCCCTTCGGCCTCATCTGCACTGTGCCGAACTCAAAGCTCACGTTGTTGTCCGTGGCCTTGAGTGTGCTGATGGAGATTGGGTCCACCGCTATCGTCAGCTCTATAGTGGCCCCTTTTTGTGCTCTGTTGAGCACCCTCCAGTCATCGACTCTGAGGCCATTGTTTTGCCCCTCGATGGTGTGGAGGATGTGGTCGGTGGGCGTGGTTTCCTGTCCAGGAAAGTAGTCCACAAAAATTTGAGGCCGAGGCACTTCTGCCTCTGTGACCACTTTTAGGGCGGCGTCCTTCCACGGCTGAAATGCGGGCACAGTTGCCTTGAACCATTCAACCGTGGCGCTGTCAACACAGCCAAAGGTGATCCATCCTGGGCGGAAGGTACAGCCAGCGAACTTGGGCTTAATAGAGCCCTTCCTCTGCTGTACGATCCTGTCCAGGATGCTGGATTGGATCAGCCTTAGTGGTTCCGTTGTCCAAATGGACGCCGGAAAGTCAGGCGGTATGACGCCTAGACGTACACTAGACGCAGCCTGACTGTAGGACGCTTTGTGCTGCTCCGATGATCCAGCAGGATCAATGGCCTGGCTTTCCGTAGAGGAGGCGGGGGCGGCAGAACCGCGAGCAGCAAGGCCAGCAACTCTCTTAGGAGAGTTCGTCTTTGGCGTAGAGCTGTCTGACCGAACTCTCTTATTGTGTGATTTGGACTTCGGTGGTGACAGTCGAGTCTGCTTGAGCGGTTTAAGCGCTAACTTTCTAGCCTCGACTATATCAAAACCTCTGTCCAAGAGGATTTTCAGACGTTTTCGTCCGGCTCCTGACAGCCGAGTTTTGTCTGAAGCGGCTCTGACCTGTGTCAGAGGATGGGAGGCGAGTAAAGCGTCCTCCTCGTCTGTTGGGATAGACGCATCTTTGGCACTTGGTACAGTGTCCTCTGCCATAGATGCGACATCCATAGGAGTTACGCTGCTGTTAGGACCTGAAGCCCTGTTAGCATGCGTAAGGTCATCGACCTGGTTATTTATAGGCACTGGTGCCTGATCCTCAATAACAAATCGGTCCATACTTGGTCCCACGACTGTAGGGGAAAGGAAGTCTCCCGAGGCATAGCCCCCATTACCTCGGGAAGGCGAAAATACAACCAGAGGTCGCCAGGTATCTGGAGGCCACCGTTCGAACACACACTTACGTAGTGCCATTCATCCCATAAGCACGGTACGGGTAACACTTGGGATTACGGGGTTTATCGAGTTGTCCTCTCTAGAACCGCCATATTCGGTAAAAGCAGGGGCACCTCGAGCAGGATGTGACTCTTCGTCACGTATGGATGGTCTTAGGCACACGTGAGCTATGTAGCCGCTGTAGCCTCGGGTACATCATACCTTGCCTCCAGCATATCCTCCGTCTCCTAACATCAACTGGCCAGCAAGGGACCCCGACTCGATTAAACCCTAGTCTACTGTTATTAAAAATAGTGCTGTCATGTGTCGACCCTGGCCATCGAGCAACTATGTTGCTGAATTTGAGATCAGCGTCACACATGCCTAGTACATTGTATGAAAAGAATCCTTTCCGGTTGCGAAAAAGTTCAGCAAACTCCCCTCCTAAGAAATAGCAAAATAACTTCAGATATTGGTACCACTTGACCATATATATAAAAGTTATTACCAGGTGATTGGATTCTTATATGTTTGCAGTCTAAAGCTCCACCACACCTAGGAAACTTTGCTATTTTGAAAAAACCTTTCTGCGTTTTCAAAAAATCCTCCCTTTTTTGGGAGATTTTATGTATGTGGAATACATCGAAGCTCGTTGTGGTTTGATGTATTCCACCGAAATCTCCAACAGTTATTTGGAAGCTGCCGCAGACGTAGTACCTCAGCGCGATTAGTAATTGAAGACTGGAACTGACATTTGTCTTTCTAAAATACTTTAATATTATTAGCAAGGCTTACACCAATACTGTACAATATCAATACTGACCGTTCCACAGACTTGCGCAATTTCCCCTCAATGTTCTGCAAATGCGATGGGTTAAGAGTTTTTATAGGGAAATATAAGAACCAAAGATTGAAAGAAACTATATTTTTTGAGCCTGTTAACTTCAAACATGCGTGCAAATCCGCGGGACTATGCTAGTTGGGAAATCAAAATTATTTCGATGAAAGTGTGGCGCCGGCAGTAGGCAACCCTATTTCATGATATTATTTCATGTATTATTTCATTTTGTTATTTATGTGATTCCGAATTCTCATTTTGTTTATAAATATTTAATTTTCGATCATTGTTCAAAAAGGCAATCCTCACAATGTTTATCAGTTTCAGGTTTTATATGTTCGCTACTTTTTACCAATAAATGTTTTTGTGTCGGTAATCGTTCAGACTTTCTGAGATCTAAACCCGAGCTAGTTCTTTTCAGAACTCGAGCTCTGTGGTTTTAAAGTGGTGACCCCGACGTAAGTACGCGCGCGAGTGAACATAATGAATAGTGAAGTGGTGTCGGACTCGGGCACGGTAGCAGCAATTCGCCTACCCATGCCCCCGGTTTACAAAACAGACTTTCCGCTATGGTTCGTACAATTAGACCATTGGTTTCGCGCGAATCGTGTGTCGAGCGACGAAACGAAGTTTTCGACTATTATCGCCGCGTTGGACACTAGCCTATTGGCACATATTCGCGACACAATTACCAACCCGCCGACCAGTGGTAAATTTGAGGCAGTAAAAGAAGCCTTGGTGAAACAATTTTGTGAGACTGACACGACCCGGCTGCAAAAATATGTGGCTGGTATACAGCTGGGTGATGGCAAACCGTCACACCTACTCGGTGAGTTACGCAACGTCAGCATCGGTTTCGAGAACGACCGCATGCTTAAGATGTTGTGGCTGCAACGGCTACCAGCAAGTGTTCAAGGATGCCTGGCCACGATTGAGGCCCCGCTCGAAAAATTAGCCTCCATCGCTGATGCAGTTTTAGAAGCACATCGCAATGAAGGTTCCGTACACGAGGTGAGCGAGAAGTCTTCACAAGAAGCTATCAGCGAGTTGCAGAACGAAGTGGCTAGCCTAAATCGCAAGCTTGGAAAAATCTTCAACCCGCAACGGAGCGAGTTAATGTGCTGGTATCATCAGACGTTCGGTAAGGAAGCCAAGAAATGCCGCCAACCGTGCACGTGGACGAACGCCAAAAGAAAAAACGAATAGACGAGCAAGCTCTAAGGGCAAGCGAGGCTGGAGCACGAATAACATCACTCTCTTGCCGCTTGTTCGATAAAGACTCCAGCAGCAACCAACCTTTTTTAATTGATACGGGAGCCGATATCTCGCTAGTCAAATGTTCACCTATCGATCATGGAACAACATTCGCACAAGCAAGTGCTCTTCAACTATTTGCTGCAAACGGATGTAAAATTCGCACTCACGGAACAAACACTTTAGAATTAGATTTGGGTTTGAAACGAAAATTCCGATGGCAATTCATCATCGCCGACGTCAATCGCTCCATCATAGGAGCCGACTTCTTAAAACATTTTGGGTTGACAATCGACATAGCTAACCGAAGGATTGTTGACCCGCAAACGAACAACTTCATCATAGCCGAAGTAACGCAGGCTAGTAACGAAAAGATTTCAACGATCAACTTCTCCAATCAATACGCAGAGTAACTTCGCCAATACATCGACATCACGAAACCAACGTTGCGAGAGAACCAACGGCGCGCCGGTATTACACACCACATCGTTACTACAGGTCCACCAATCCACGAACGATTTCGTCGGTTAGCACCCGATAAACTGGCTGTAGCAAAGAAAGAATTTGATGCTTTGGTCAAGCAAGGGATATGTCAACCATCGAGCAGTAATTGGGCTAGTCCGTTACACCTCGTCAAGAAACCTAACGGAGACTGGAGACCTTGTGGGGATTATCGTCGTCTAAACGCCATTACAGTTCCCGATCGATACCCCATTCCACACATACAGGACTTTGCACATACGTTCCAAAATAAAAAAATATTTTCAACGCTAGATTTGGAAAAAGCATATCATCAAATCCCTGTCGAGCCCGCCGACGTTAAGAAGACTGCCATCACGACGCCATTCGGACTTTTCGAATTCAAATTCATGACATTTGGGCTGTGTAATGCTGGCCAAACCTTTCAACGATTTATACATGAGGTTCTCAAGGATTTAGACTTTGTTTTTGTATATATAGACGATATCTGTATCGCCTCTCGCACTGAAGAAGAGCACATGCAACATCTTAAAATGGTCTTTCAGCGACTTCGGGATTATGGACTCACAATCAACGTATCTAAATGCGTACTTGGAAAGCAGACGGTAAAATTCTTAGGTCACGACATTTCCGCAACGGGCATTTCACCAACGCACGAAAAGGTCAAGGCTATAAAAGATTTTCCTAAACCGACAATGGTAAAAGAGCTGCGACGCTTCCTAGCGATGATTAATTTCTACCGCAGATTCATTCCGCAACTGCACGTCGATGCCTCTAATAATTCGCTGGGTGCCGCTTTACATCAAATGGTAAACGGCCACTCGGAACCGTTGGCATTCTATTCCAAGCGGCTGACGGACGCGCAGAAGAAATACAGCACATACGATCGAGAATTATTGGCCGCTTACCAAGCCATCCGTCATTTCCGACATATGTTGGAGGGACGTCAATTCACTCTGTTAACGGACCACAAACCTCTGACATTTGCATTTCAGCAGCGGCAAGATAAAGCATCTCCACGCCAAGCACGACAGTTAGATTACATAGGCCAATTCACTACAAACATTATACACATTGAAGGCGATAAAAATACTCCGGCGGACTGTCTCTCCCGTATAGAGCTCGATGAGATTTTACATCGCAACACCATCAACTATCAGGAGTCGGCTTCAGAACAAGCAGATGATATCGATCTCATCAACGCAAAGAAAGACTCCTCACTGGAGTTACGACAGCTACAATATACACCCGTGACGATTTTCTGCGATATATCTACTGGGCGTGTTCGACCATTCGTTCCAGCCACCCAACGGCAAACAGTGTTCTCGTCGCTTCATAATATTTCACACCCCGGGGTCCGCGGCACTACCAAGCTTATTGCTCAACGATTCGTGTGGCCAAACATGCGTAAAGACATAAAACTCATGACTGCACGCTGCATCGCTTGTCAACGATCTAAAATACAAAGACATAATCGCGCTTGCCTCGAAAAATTTACGCCGCCGGATAATCGTTTCGAGCACATCCATATCGATCTCGTGGGCCCTATTCCTCCATCAGATAATTGCAGCTATATCTTAACGATAATCGATCGTTTTAGTCGATGGCCGGAAGCAGTTCCACTTCCCGATCAATCTGCGGAGACCGTGGCCAAAGCTCTTATCGACACATGGATCTCCCGGTTCGGTGTTCCAGCTCGTATCACTACCGATCAGGGGCGCCAATTTCAGTCTCACCTCTTTCGACAACTTGCCAAAATGCTTGGTTGCCAACACTTCCATACGACCGCTTATCATCCGCAAAGTAATGGTATGATCGAAAGATGGCATAGATCACTTAAAGCGGCAATAACATGCCATCACACGTCAGCATGGAAAGAGGTACTGCCGATCGTCCTCCTGGGACTTCGTACCACCGTAAAAGAAGACATAGGAGCATCACCGGCAGAGATGCTGTATGGCCAAGTGTTACGACTTCCGGGCGAATTAGTACACATGCAATCAAATAAGTTAACAAACGAACATGAATTCGTTGGTAACCTACGGCAGATAATGCGGTCACTAAGAGTACCGGAACCGCTTCACCATAGCACACCTAAGGTTTTCATGCAGAAAGATTTAGAAACGTGCACTCATGTATTCCTTCGCATAGATGCTATAAAACCGCCATTAACTCCACCCTTCGAAGGCCCCTACCGAGTCTTATCCAGAGGGAATAAAACGTGCAAGCTGGACATTAAAGGAAAAGAGGTCACAGTATCCACGGATCGGCTAAAGGTAGCACACATGTCTACAGAAGAACCCAAGGTAGAGAAGCAAAAGTGGCCCGAGCAAAAATTTAAAACAGGAAGATTCCTCAAGTATCAGTGACTGCGTCACTTGGGGGGGAATAATGTGGCGCCGGCAGTAGGCAACCCTATTTCATGATATTATTTCATGTATTATTTCATTTTGTTATTTATGTGATTCCGAATTCTCATTTTGTTTATAAATATTTAATTTTCGATCATTGTTCAAAAAGGCAATCCTCACAATGTTTATCAGTTTCAGGTTTTATATGTTCGCTACTTTTTACCAATAAATGTTTTTGTGTCGGTAATCGTTCAGACTTTCTGAGATCTAAACCCGAGCTAGTTCTTTTCAGAACTCGAGCTCTGTGGTATGAAAGTAAGTATGAAATTCATCCGTACTAGGGATTGCAATCCCGAACCAGTTTTACAATCCCGGGATTTTCGGGATTGAAAATTGCAATCCCGGGATCCCGCGATTTTTTCAGGATTGAATATATTATTTTAAGGAACTAAATAAGACGTAATTTATAATCAAATACATTTTATTTTCGTATTAAATACATTTCTCTGTTCCTTTAAACTAAGAACAAAATATTCATGGCAAAAAACATAAAGTTAATAAAGGCTGAACACATCAAAACTGCGACACTGTTAGAAGTGAGTAACGGTTAGAAAGCAGTGTTCAGCGCAGAGAGTGGAGTCTAATTTGAGCCAGCAAAGGGGAAAATGCAATAGTAGTAGTGTAAAGACAAACAAGTGTAAATTTGAATAAAATAAAGTGATTGTTGGTTTCTGACTGTGTTTTGCGCTGAGTAATTGAAGTGGTTTTATTTT
This sequence comes from Melieria omissa, assembly GCA_963971225.1. Taxonomy (NCBI): domain Eukaryota; kingdom Metazoa; phylum Arthropoda; class Insecta; order Diptera; family Ulidiidae; genus Melieria; species Melieria omissa. Next base: position 46,515,319 of record OZ020269.1, on the reverse strand, counting down.
CAAGCACAATCCATAAACGAACTTAGAGAATTCATTTCCGTAACAATATGCAAAATATGTAAAAAGTATGCAAAACATGCAAACATATGCAAATATGCAGTGCATATGGTAGCTCATTCTTAGTAATTTTCAATAAAAGTAGTTCTGTCTTGGTCCCGTTCAAATTCGAAGCTCCAAAAAAATATGCACTTGCTATCCCTACTAATAATCAATCAAATATGGATGAAAGCTTACTGAAAAATAGTGTGCGAACAAGGAAGATATTGAAGAATAAATTTAAGCAACTTAAACTGGGAGATTTAAATACTGCAGATAGTTTGGAGAAAGCATTTCCTCCCATAACAGAACCATTAAAAGAGTTTCTAACATCAGTTAACCCTCATGATGACTCCATTAAAAAGGAAAACCTCGAAAAGTTGCACATTTAAATGGAAACTAGTACACAAAAAACATGTAACAAGGCTAGTTTTCTTGCAACTGATTTTGCTCGCGGTGACGATGACGATGATGTTTGTGACCTTTATAGTACAATTAGTAGTGAGGACTCTAAATTGAATATAGATTTGTCAATGATAAAGCAAGAAACAAATTAGACAATTTGTACGGACCACATAAAACAGTAAATGGTGTATAGATGTTTGGTAATGCACCTATGCAATTATTTATTTATTTATTTATTTAATTAAATAATCTAGAAATACAATATTCCTTACAGATTATGTAGAACTAGTGAGACCATTACTGTTTACTATGTAATTAATTCATTTAATATTAGCTTAAGGGGGAATAACACCTTTGAGGGTCCGAAAAATTGCTTTTTTTTTTTGCTTAAATGACACTTTTATGTATACAGAATATAATTCCATGAACATTTAGTCGGTGAAGACCTTTTTCATGTTGAAAATAGCCATATTTATACGTAGCTTCTATGCGCGTGGAGATAAACTAAAAAACTTCAAACTTGACTTCTGAAAAACACCTTTTTTCAAACTTTTTTATCAGATTCACTTGAAATAAAATTTTTTCTTCTCTCAATAGACTTTTCCATGGAAGTACGTAGCCATTTTTTAATTGAACTGTTAGTTTTTTTTCGGGAACTCATTTAATGCAAGATTTTTGAGTATAAATGTTACGTTTTTTGTTCAAACGAGTGTCAAATTCACAAAAATTAATATTTTTCAAAAATCCTACGTACTTCCACAGTTAATCTATCAATAATTAATAAATATATTGGATTTTTGTTGTAGGTCACACCAGTTAGCCGAAATCGTGTACACCACCCGGACTCACATGACGCAAGTGGTCCCTTAAAACGGTCTGAATTCAGTGTTTGTTTATTGATTTTCTACTTAAAAAAATTTTTTTGTAAAACTTGAATGTATAATAAAAAGATAACTAAAAGCCTTTTTTCAATAGCTCGATTTCTTATTCATTAAAAAAAATCGTAAAAAAGAGGCCGAAATTCAAGCTTCAAGGTGTTATACCCCCTTAAAGCTATTTTTAGAAATTGAAAAGTCAATTGCCAAAGAATTTGAGAGCGAATTCAGTTCTTTCAAAGCTCTATATATGGGAGCATGGGAAGCGTACATAGTTCTGACGCATTCAAGTAAGAATATATCATTACTCCGAAGACTTCTAGCAGGAATATGAAAGGAAATGCGCTCAAGCAGGCATGGGGAATCAATCACTCCACTAATAATGTCGTAAACAAAGGAAAGTGAAAGGATAACCCTCCTACTGTGTAGCGATTTTAAGTTGATTAACATACATCGTGCATCATAAGATGGAAGAGGATCGACAAAATTCAACGATCTCAATGCAAATCGTACAAACGATTTCTGAATGCGTTCGAGTCTATTGATACGGTCTCCAAATAAAGATGGCGTATTCTAACTTAGACCGTACCAGAGAATTGTAAAGCAATTTCAGAGTATATGGGTCAGTGAAATCAGAACCAAAGCGCCGAATGAAGGCTAGTAGAGAATAGGACTTAGCAATGGTGGAATTTAAGTGACTATGAAATAGAAATTTTGAGTCAAAAACTACACCAAGATCAGAGATTTCATAGGAAGTTTTTAATCGCGAACCATGAATGAAATACAAAGTAGGAATTACGGAACGGGATTTGGAGAAGGACACATAAGAACACTTACTAATATTTAGGAGCAATTGATTTTGATGACACCAGGCAACTACATTGTTGAGATCAGATTGGAGCTTAGGCGAATCAGAAGGGCTCGCAACACGATTAAAGATTTTCAAATCATCCGCATACAGGAGGAACTTCGAAAACTTAAAGCATTCAGAGATGTCATTGATAAAAATGACAAAGAGCAAGGGACCAAGAATACTTCCTTGGGGGACACCGGATGAGGCAACAAAGGATTGGGAGTAAGTGTTGTCAACAACAACTGCACAGTTACGGAGGGAGAGGTACGATTTAACCCACAGTAAGAAAGTGGAATGAAATCCCAAACTAGCCAGTTTTGAAACTAGGATAGAGTGACTCACTTTGTCGAAAGCTTTCGAGAAGTCAGTATATACAGTATCAACTTGAAGACGATCATTAAAAGCGGACATACAAAATTCCGAGAAAACCGCCAGGTTTGTGATTGTTGATCTGCCGGTCATAAAGCCATGTTGGTTAATGCAAATGAAACGCTTTACTGTAAAAAACAATTTTTGTTTGACAATGTATTCAAATAACTTTGAGACCACCGTCAGTTTTGAAATAGGCCTATAGTTCGAAATGTTCTTATTGCCACTTTTGAAAATGGGCGTAATAAAAGTGACCTTCCAGGCATCAATAAATTCACCTGTTTGGAGGGATTTATTGAAAATTAAAAGAAGTGGATAGGCAAAAGCAGAGCAATTCTTAAGGAGATAAGGAGACAGACCATCATTATCCATATTAGAAGAGTTTTTGATAAACCGAATACCATCCAAAACATCGTCAAGGGATAGAGAGAGTGAACCAAAGTTAATGGGGGAATTAACGTTCGGTTTGACATCCACTGAATTAGTTCTGGCAGGTTCAAAATTAGCTCGGAAAAAATCCGCAAAGAGTTTAGCTGCTTCCAGGGGGGAAGAAGCATACTTACCATTGTAAAACACTTCAGACGGAATACTTGAGCACGACTTTTTTGACTTGACATAATGCCAGATTGCCTTCGGATTTGATTTAATATCTGACTCGAATTTACGAGCATAATTACGTTGAAGGACTTTACTCAGGGATTTAAACTCCATCGAATAGCGACGGAATTTATCTCTATAATGTAGAGAGTTTGAAGATTTGAACTTTTTACAAAATTTATTTCTCAAATTCTTTAGATTTTTTAACTCTTTGGTGTACCACGGAATACTATAACATTTCTTAATTGTACGTGGTATATTCCTAATGCATATATCACTAATCTTAAATTAAAAAATATCAAAACATTTGGCAACACTGGCATGAGCAAATAACGAATCCCAATCTAAAGCAGAAATTTCCTCATTAACCCTTTCGGTACTTCTTTTTTGTTTTTAACTTTAAAAATCATTCTTTCATATTTTATTACTGTTTAAGCCTACATAATGAATAATCAAAAGTAATTTTTTAAAATATTGTTCGAAAAAGTGGTTTTTGGGGATCATGAAATATGGCATAGTAAGAAATAAAAACAATCGTACAGCCTTAGTGAACTATATTTGGGATCTAACTTTTTATACACTTACTAAAGCAATAAATACCTACTAGATTACTTACATAAACCTATAAAATAAATTGATTTTTGTAAGAGAATAAATAAAAGTAGGAAATGACCTCTTTTTGTAAAATACGCAGCTCGATAGGACGCGCACTTTCTGAGCCCTTACAATTTACTTGGTACACTAATCAAAATATTTTTTTCATTATTTAGTATAAAAACCTTCAGAGAAAAATACAAAAATTTTAAAATATAGTATCCACAAGTTTTTGACCTAAAACAGGCACTGAATAGAGGCTATGCCATATGGCATAGAATAACCGAAAGGGTTAACAACATCAAAATTGCAGCGTTTAAAGCAAAAGTTATTAGATTGATTGTTACCACTAAGACCTTTGAAGTCGTAGAACTCTAATAGAATAACAAGCGGTACATGGTGTAAGCCAGACCTTGACAATGGGGCGAGGCATTCGTTCAATACAAAATTCATGTTATCATTTATGAAGACAAGATCGAGAATTCTAAGTAGTTTATCTTTTAAGCAATTAATTTGGATAAGATCCGGACTTACTATAGAAAGCTGTCAACTAAGTAGGATTCGGCGAAACTATTAATGTTTTTAGGAAATAAAGCAAACTTATTATCTAAGTATGACCATTCTACATTGCATAGGTTGAAGTCGCCAAGAATACAGAAGTAACAGCCATCATGAGAGGAGACTAAAGCCTGAATATTATCAACGTGCGCCTTGTACAATGCATCAGTACTGGCCGGAGGAATGTACGAAGCAGATATATAAATTTTAGAGATTCCATGCACCAGGACGCAAAGTTGATCCAAAAGGGAGTCTTCGGTAACCAAGTGCACTAATGATGAGCGGTAGCGACGCTGCACAGCGATTAGCACTCCACCAGCTCTCAAGTAACCCGTTTTCTCAGCGTCGCGGTCCTTCCGATAAACGTTGTATAATTTGCCGTCGAAAAATTCACTGTCATAGAAATCCGAATTCAGCCACGTCTCAATCAGTACAAAAATGTCATAGTCCAAGTGTGAACTCATATCGAAGAGAGATTTGGACTTAGTACACATTTTTAGACACTTAGTCTGAGGAGGACCGGCGGCATGAGGAACGGCACTCAAGTGGTTCCTTCCTCGTTCCCTGGTTGCTGAAAAAACTTAAACGGGCGAACTCGTATATCAGCAGGCCAGATCGATGAGTTAAGGGTTTCGTAGTGCTTGGCGGAAATTCCCAATTTGAAGTTCACACGTTTCAGAGAACCTACTTCCACGTCCTTTTTGCCTCAATGGAGGAGAGTTTCGAGACGTACGCCACGATGTTATCCGCGGTGACTGAGGGCTTAAAGGATGATAGGTGTAGCCACTTCACTCTATGTACGACATCTAATTCGTCACTCGTATTACAGCCGACAATACTTTGGGCTCTCAATTTCTTGCTGGGTTTGCTAGTAATCGAAGCAACAGAAACTGAGGCAGCAGGCTCGTCTGGATTGTTATTTTTCTCAGCCGGAACAAGCACGCGAGCGACATTAGCGTAGGAAGCATTCGAAGCGGAGGTAACAACCGACGTAACGGTGTTCGATGCAGCAGCAGAGTTCCGTGGGTCGGTTGTACGTACCAGACGAGCACCAGGCGAATGATGGGAGGAGAAGCAATGATCATTACCAGTTGAGCAAGAGCGATTAGCATCAAAAACAGCAGGGGGAGGCGAGACTGCAGTCATACCAGGTGCAGGCAGCGAAGAGATAGTTTGACGCATCGTGTTGTTGTTTTCACTCTTGTTGTTTTTGTTGTGACACCCACATGTAACTGCGCTGGCACGAAGATCTTTGATCTCAGCAGTTAGCAGCGCAATGGCAGAGGCTTCCTCGGTGTGGAGTTTATGCATGGCTTTAACCTCCACAGGTTTAGGCAATTGTTGTTGCGATTGAACACTTGCGTTTTTGTTTTCACTTCGCGGTTGGGCTGGAATTGGCGAGTCAGTTGAAGCTGCTTTTATAGATGTCCCTCTCTCATCCCGAATAACGGGAGGAGGGGGAGAACAGATAGATTTACGGCGAACAGCAACACAGTTTTTGCAAAAAAATTGTTTGCCAGAATTAAGCAAAAATTCAAAATCAGCAGGCAGAGGACCAACACAATTCAAGTGGAACAAATCTTTACATTTGCCACACTGCACTTTAGCTTGGTTCCGATCCATTTTTTGCCCGCACTCACAAGGCATTTTCTGCATAAAGCGAGTATGCTTTTAACGATTGTTAAGTAAAAGAGTCACTGTCTCGGGCACAGAACTTTGATAATCACTTTATTTAACATGAGGCCATATGGGAATGGAGCAACTAAAAAAAACACGGAGCGCAGTAAAAACACGTCCGCTCTCGACCAAAGCTCACGACCGTTTCATTAACCGATAATGATAAAATAATAACTGGGACACAAAGATGGATACTAATACAAAGATGGATACTAACTAGCTGTTCTAATTGCTTTTCCATAGATAACCACAAAATTATGATGATATATAACTTAAGCTTTATAAAGTTATATTACACTCAACAAATGCACATAAACGCAATTTCGATGTAAAAAAGCAAATTAAAGGAACTCGAGCATATACAATTACACGTATGTATTATAAAGAAATTGTTAAGTGATGCAGATACGATAAAGTCAACAGCATCTCTATCACATCAACATCAAAAAGAAGGTGGTGGTTTAATTAATTAATAATTCATTTATTTATTTATTTGCACGACAGCCCGCTTACGCGAATTTGTCCGCCCGCTTTGTTGCAGAATAGAACTAATAATAATAATTGATTGGCACGACAGCCCGCTTACGCGAGACTAAGGCCTAGCTTCCCGCAACCACCCGTGTTGTGCGTGTGAATTTTGTACGCGGGTGGAAGGGACCTACAGTTTTATGCCGGTTCCGAACGGCAGGTTGGGAGCTTTTTCATAGGCAATTTTTACTCTCAGAGGTTTGCCATTTCCAGCTGAGAGAACAGCCACCGAAAGAGAAAACGAGTTTCCCGTTATTTTTTTTTTTTTTAGGTGTTACTACATGCAGTATTCGATCTTGCGTCGCTCTGCATGCGACTCGTTGGACCGCGCACTAACCAACTGAGCCACGGCGGCTGCTAGAATAGAACTAGTGAGCATTTTAATTTGCTGTCACCGCGACACTGAAGTACAGTACTTGTACAGTAGTGAAGTGTGCCCAATAGAATCTTTTGTGCAGCATAGTAGTACCTATACACAAATACCTCGCTTTGCGTCGTTTCGTTTTACGTTTTTTCGAAGTTGCATCGCTGCTGAATTAGTACTAATTTTCACTGTGCGTCGTTAGATTTTCGAAATTGCGTTGTTTTGGGTTCGTCTTAAATTTTTTTTTTATTTTCCTTTTTTTTCTAAAAGATAGTAAGACTTTTGTTTCTAATTGCGGCATGCTATCAAAACCCGGGGTTTCCCTTTCTAACTTTTGTGAAAGACTCATCAGACAGCGATTTATTTTTATTTTGTTTTTATAAATTAATTGAATATTTTATTTTATTTTAATTGAATTTGTTTTTTGTTTCTGTTTTTTGTATGTATGTAATAAAATTTTATAATATTTTTGTTTTTTAAATGTTTACTTTGTTCAGTTTTCTTTCTAAAAAGTAGTGTTTTCGTAACCCTGGAACCTATAGGGTGTTTTTTTTAGAGGTATAGAACTTCGAATTGAAATAAAACACAAGAAAATCGTTTTAATGTCCATCAATTTGGCTTTATTGGAAGGATAATTTTATGCCATTAATGTTTAAATATGAGTTCGGGCATGTGGCCGCCGCGGCTGGCTCGAATAAAGCCAATTCTACAGGTCCAATTTTTAAAGTTGATGGACAAAGCTCCAATTGCTGTGCACGGTGGCGAATCGATTCATTCGGGTCCTCTTCAACATTTTGCTCTACAGCGGCAATTGTTTCTTCGGTGCGCACTGTTCGACGTCTCTGCGGATGCGTATTATCACATAGAGTAAACGTAGTGCGAAAACGACCCATGGTTAACCGATGGATCGACCGATTTTGCTCTGATGGACGATTATGTCGACCATAAAATGGACGGAGCTTGCGGTAAACTTCGCGAACTGAACCATTATTTTCGAAATAAATTTGCACGATTTGCAAGCGTTGTTCTTTTGTCAACCTGTTCATGCTGAAATGGCAAACCAAACTGAACATAAATGACATTAGAGTTGCCAGATTTGACCACAAAATGCCAGTTTTATCTCTATTCGAAAAACAAACCTCTAAAAAAACACCCTATATCTTCGATCTTTGCATGGTTTGCTATATAAAATCATAATTCACTTTGCGTCGTTTCAATTTGGGTCGCGTTTTTTTGGAACGTAACCACGATGCAGTGAGGTATTGATGTATTAAGGAGTGTATACAACATTTTTATTCACGTTTGGATGGTATGGAAAACTACCTATTTGATGAGTTAATACAAAACAAACAAGGAAAAATATAAATAATGAGTAAGAGGTGGATCGTGGAAGAACTGCTTAAACCAGCCCAACGAAATTTTTCGCGACGTAAAGTTATAATAAAGGGTATTGATGAGCTTTGGCAAGCTGACCTGGTAGAAATCGGTGGCTATTCAAAATACAATAATGGATACCGCTACCTTTTAACAATCATAGATAAATTTTCACAATTTGTCGGGGCTGTTCCACTGAAATCTACAAATGCTGTTGAAGTTACTAAAGCAATGAAAAGTATATTTATCGCAAATAGTGGTGGTGCACGTATACCAAACAACTTGCAAACTGAGGATGGAAAAGAGTTCGTTAATAAGAATTTCAAAATCTTTTGCAACAACATAATATTAATCATTACTCAACATATAGAGTGTTAAAAGCGTCGATTATTGAACGATTCAAAAGAACATTAAAGGGTGTGATTTGGAAAGAGTTTAGCCTAAGTGGTACATATAAATGGATTTATATATATCAAGACTCAATGGATACTTTCTTACTTACTCAACTGTCCATAACAACCCGTTATCAGGTTACTGCCTGCCGCGAAACTTCTCTCCAGGCGCCTCTGCTTTGCGCGCGCCTTCTCCAGTTGGTCACACCAAGAGATGACAGGGCCTCTTCAACTTCAGCTGGCAGCCCATCCGGCCCTGCAGCTTTATTGTTCTTGAGTCGCTGGATAGCGACCTGGACCTCGTCATGGCAGGGCGGTGGCACATCCACACCGTCGTCGTCGATTGGTGCCATCTGGACATCTTCACCACTGGCGGTATTGTTCCCTTCGTCGCCTGCGAGCAGCTTGGTGAAGTGCTCCTTCCACAACCTCAGTTCACCCTGCGCATCCGTAACCAGATCCCTGTTTTCGTCTCTGCGAGAAGATGCCCCGGGCTTAAACTCTTCCGTGAGACGTTTGACTTTTTGAAAGAATTTTCGGGCGTTATTCCTGCTCCTGCACTCCTCGATTTCCTCACGCTCGTCGCTTTCTTGCGTCTGAAAAGGCACCTCTCTTCCTCTCCTCCTGGTATTTTTCTGACCCGGCTCGCGTGGCAGAGTCTTCTCGTAGGCAGCGTCTTCTCGTAGGCAGCATTCTTCGCTGCAGTGGCTGCGCGACACTCTTCATCATACCATTGGTTTTTTGGTGGTGGGCGTCGAAAACCAAGGACATTTTCTGCGGCAGCGCATAGAGTGGGATAAGTGAGCCCATAATCCGACGATGTCATCAGGTGGAGAGATCGAGCTGGTTGGAGAGTTGAGCGGAATAAGCTTCGGCTACCCCTTGTGATCGCAGCTTACTGATGTCCAGCTTTCTTCGCAAACTAGGTTACGCGGTCTTCGCTGCGCAAAGACGCATGCGTACCTTGGCTGCATCAAGTAGTGGTCCGAGTCGATGTTGGGTCCTCGGAACGTGTGCACATCTAGAATGCTAGAAGTATGCCTTCTATCAATCACAATGTGATCAATCTGGTTGTGGGTGGATTTAACGAGGGATAACCAGGTGGCCTTGTTGATATCGAGGTGCTGGAATCTGGTGCTCAGCCTCAGATCGTTGTTCGAAGTGGTTGCATGGATGCTGATCTGCCCGACTGTGGGACCAAATGCACCTTTTCGCCCGACCTTTGCATTGAAGTCCTCAAGGACGATTTTGACGTCATGGGTCGGGCACCCGTCGTAGACGTCCTCGAGCTTCGCATACAAGGCATACTTGGTCACATCGTCCTTCTATTCCGTCGAGGCGTGCGCGCAAATTTGGCTGATGCTAGAGTATTTAGCCTTAATGCGGATCGAAGCCAGCCGTTTGTTCAACGGAGTGAACCGAGAGACGTGGTGACGCAGTCTCATGCTGACCACAAATCCGCAGCCAAATTCGCGCTTCTCCGCATGGCAGCTGTAGTAGATGTCACAGTCTGCGAGCTTGGAGCAACCTTGTCCTGTCCACCGCATTTCCTGGATGGCGGTGATGTCAGCCTTACGTTTTAGGAGGGCTTCCGCCAGTTGGATAGAGGCATCTTCCCTATAGAGGGTCCGGACATTCCAGGTGCATATCCTCAAATCATGGTCTTTAACTCATTTGCTGTGGTCGTCAACATTGTGGGTTCCATCCGAGGCTTGGTTTGCAGTTTTCATTGGTTGTTGATTATACGTGGCGGGCACCAAACCCTGAGCACAACCCAAATTTCAAGTCCTGGGGATTGGACACGCTGCACACCTTAGTTCACTATTCAGCGGATGCCAAATAGTTATCCAGAAGGGCCGCATGGAGGCTGTTCGCAACGTTGAACGCAATCAGAGACTACCTTGTATGTCCGCTCCCATCCTTCGCTTGAGCGAAGCGTGGCGGTAAAAAATGTCGGGCTTAAAGTGAATTCAATGAAATGCTTGCTGTACTTGCTTGCTTGCTGTTTCCACACGCGGAGTACATACAAATGGAGGCAAAATAACTGAACTATAAAGATCCTGAAGGCCAATTAGCCCGGTGAATCGAGCGGCTGCAGAGCTGTGAATATACAATAGAACATCACAAGGGCACGGGCTTTGCCACGCCGTTCATGCGTTCGGCGCCTGTGAAACAGTAGAGTGTAAAACTATAAAAGTTACTACTAGTGGTGAACTGCACATTTGGTTTTTGTACTACGTAGTACATTTCGACAGCGGCGAAAATGAATTTAAAAGAAACTGTAATATTTTTTCTGTTTATTCTCTACTTCTGCAGTGAGGTTGTCAACGAAAGTTTGTTTAGTGTAGGACTTTGACAAAGAGTTTTAAGCTTTCAAATATGTTCAGTTGATTACCTTTGTAGTAAACTGAAAAATCCCATTCCTGTTCGTGGTATTCTACTGGATTTTTGTACTATGATTGTAGTTCAATAATCCAGTTGCTTTCGAACAAAACTTGAAAAATACATTGGTTTTTGTACTAGCAGGATTTTTGTACTAGATGTCGTTCGTCATCGAAAATCGTTAAAATATTATAGTACTCATGGTTTTTTACACGAACAATTCCAGAGAAACATCTTGTATTTAGTGCATATAAACTTTTAAAAATTTTAACAAATATTTTGTATATGTTTATAATGTTAAAAATATTTATGACAATAATACTTTTACAGGTGCAGAGTCCATTTGAAGATACTGTAGAAACTATGCATGGTGAAGAGGAAGATAGTTTGTGTTAGTCAATTTAATATCAAATGTATATTTGTTTTTAATGTTTAATAAAAAAAATTAAATGTTTACTCCCTCTAAAGCTTACAAAACTATGGTTACTTTTTTCCACGATTACGAACTTTCCATTTAACGAATTTTCGATTTAACGTACGGCCAAATTTTTTCCATTGATGGATTCGATATAACGAATATTTATGTTGTTTTTCACCATTCGAATTGTTTTTATTAGAGCATTCACATCTTTACAATGACAATGAATGTTTAGTTTCGTTAAGTGAACGGTACCTCAATTGTTTTTGTTTTTGTTACGTTTAAAGTTTCAAAATTACGTTAAGTTACCAACATTTTCAAATTGTATTTGTATGCATTGCTGATAATTTTCACAGGATTGGTTTTGCGTTCGGTTGGCTTTTTTCTTTTAAAAATTAAAGTTTCAATAACACTGTACAACACAAAAAAAATAACAAGGTTCTGACAATGGATTCTGGTAGAGGGGGCCAAATAAAAATATACGAGTTTTGAAAGTTTACGTCAGAATTTTTTTTTAGGGGGTGTTCAAAGTTTTCCCCTTTTTGCACATTCTTATGGTGAATCGGCATACGAAAACCATGTAACCTCACATTTTAGGTATATGATGTGTTCCTCAATTTGATGTAAAATACTACGAAGAAATTTTTTGTGGAGCATTTTAACCCTGTAGTTCCTTTTTTTCTAAAATGCTAAAAATGTTCTAAAAAATAGGACTTTTTAAGGACAAAATGTACCACGAAAATATTCGCCATAAAATTCTACTATAGGTCTCTGAATACATCAAAGCTCAGAAAACTGAAAATGTGTTTAAGTGTTTATTTCGTGCTTAATCAAAATTGGTACTAAAATGTCCTACAAAACTTGATTTTTGAGGGTTTGGGAAAAATGTTGAACGCAAAATTTCAAATCAAAAAAACATTCAGACGGAAACTTTCAAAACGCCGATAAACGTATATTTTTTTTGGCCCCCTCTACCAGAATCCGTTGTTAGAACCTTGTTATTTTACAAAAAATTTGATTCTGTTGCGCAGTGTAATCAATCAAGAGCCATACAGAAAAGTTTACTTTCGGTAAGTAGGCAATCGCGCATCGAAGATTTTTTTACTGTACACACATAGCCACATTTGTATTTTGAAAATGCTGGAATAAAATAAGGGCTGACTTCATAAACGCAGTTTGCAGCGCAACACTGCATTGCATAAAGTTCATAAACGCCATTGCTTTATTTTTGACAATGCCTTGAGTTCGTTATCGTATAACAACCCTTTCCAATGCGCAACAGTTGCCGAATTTGTGCATGGTTTTTATTTGTGTTGCTTTGTGTTGCTCAGTTTCCAAATCATTATTTGTAATGATTTTTCTAATGTAATTCAAATGCGCCCAGTTGTGAATGAGGCCACCAAGGTCTTATCATAGTCTGTGGCTGACTTCATTAACGCAATTTGCAACGCAAATGCAAAACGTACTGCATTGCATAGAGTTCAAAGACGCCATTGCCTTATTTTTTGTGCCCAATAGAATCTTTTGTGCAGCGTTTTAGTAGATACCTATACACCAATACCTCGCTTTGCGGCGTTTCGTTTTGCGTTTTTTCGAAGTTTCATCGTTGCTGAATTAGTACTAATTTTCACTGTGCGTCGTTAGATTTTCGAAATTGCGTTGTTTTGGGTTCGTCTTTAAATTTTTGTTTTATTTTCCTTTTTTTTTCTAAAAGATGGCAAGACTTTTGTTTCTAATTGCGCCATGCTATCAAAACTCGGGGATTTCCTTTCTAACTTTTGTGAAAGAAAGTCGACTTACGACAACAGCCACTATGGACTCATCAGACAGCGATTTGTTTTTATTTTGTTTTTATAAATTAATTGAATATTTTATTTTGTTTTAATTGAATTTGTTTTTTTGTTTTGTTTTTTGTATGTATGTAATAAAATTTTATATTATTTTTGTATTTTAAATGTTTACTTTGTTCAGTTTTCTTTCTAAAAAGTAGTGTTTTCGTAACCCTGGAACCTATCTTCGATCTTTACATGGTTTGCTATAGAAAATCATAATACACTTTGCGTCGTTTCAATTTGGGTCGTGTTTTTTTGGAACGTAACCACGATGCAGTGAGGTATTGATGTATTAAGGAGTGTATAAAACATTTTTATTCACGTTTGGATGGTATGGAAAAATACCTATTTGATGAGTTAATACAAAACAAACAAGGAAAAATATAAATAATGAGTAAGAGGTGGATCGTGGAAGAACTGCTTAAACCAGCCCGACGAAATTTTTCGCGACGTAAAGTTATAAGAAAGGGTATTGATGAGCTTTGGCAAGCTGGTAGAAATCGGTGTTTATTCAAAATACAATGATGGATACCGCTACCTTTTAACAATCATTTTTCGAATTGACTGAAAACGGTTTGAAAAGTGTGTTCAGCTGCTATTGACATTCAAAACAAAACAAAAAAAAATGGAGCAAAATAAAATATGTGAACTAATTTTTACAATAATTTTAAAATCTCTTCAAAAAAGAAGAATTATTTTAATGAATAAATTGGCGAAAATAAATAAGAGTATAATAAAGGAAATCGCTAGGGCAAGAAAAGTCTCCAGGCAGAAAGCAATACTAGAAAAAATGTCGCTTTGCCAAGAAAGTTCTTTTCTTCAAATCTTCCGCGTTTTCGCAGCCTTCATCGTCGTCAACGAAACGAAAATTTTTGGTGGACTCTACAGCAGCCAGGAAATGAGCAATGCTACCTGGAATCATTCCGTATGAGCGCAGCATCTTTTCGACTGCTTTGTAAAAAGCTTGAACCATTTTTGAAGGACTCTGAACCGACTGTTTTATATGTAACTCCGCCTTTGCCTCTGGAAAAGCAAGTCGCGGTGTGTGGTTACAAATTAGCATCATGTGCAGAATATAGAGTCGTCGGCGATGTGTTCGGCATTCATAAGAGTACCGTCCATAAATATTTTCACCGCGTTGTGAAAGCTATAATACAAATCAAAAATGAAATGATTAAGTTTCCTGATTTGGAGGAATCCTTGCGCATCGCTAGCGAATTTGAACAAAATCACATATTCCAAATATAATAGGTGCAATCGACGGTAATAATGCCATATACAAATTGGTATTTAGCCAATTTTCACCACAAAGTTTAAATTGTTTCAGGAACGCACATTCCAATTTTACCACCAAGCGAAGGGTACCTGGATTATATTAATAGGAAAGGATGGCCTTCAATTGTCATGCAAGGCGTAGTCGACAATCACTACATGTAAGTCTAAAGGCACAATTAAGTATTGTAACAATAAATAAACCACCCGCGTACCAAATTCACACGCACAACACGGGTGGTTGCGGGAAGCTAGGCCTTAGTCTCGCGTAAGCGGGCTGTCGTGCCAATCAATTATTCAATTAACAATAAATAAATTCATATTTTTCCACACAAAGGTTCACCGATGTTAGCAAAAAGAATAGATGTCAACCCTTCCTTTGTTCCGCAAATAGTTGTCGCTTGCACGATTTTACACAATTTTGTTGAAAGCCAAAAAGAAACGTATTTGGACATATGGTCTCAGGCAATCCAAAACCAAAGGGAATATCCTCAACCCCGAGATAGTACATCGAGTCAAGTAATTATGGATGGAAATCTTAATCCAAAGGATTTAAGAAACCATTTGAAATACTATCTTAAAAATAATTTGCCTACGCGCAAGTCTCACTCTTACTAAATTAACTTGTGTTTTGTATTATAGCCACGAAAGGCAATTCATTTCTTTTATTTAATTCATTAATTAACTTCAATTGATTTAAACAAAATAAAACTTAAACAAACAAAACATTTAAATAAACAAATTTCTACAAGTTCAATTGGATTTTAAATAAAAAATAAACATACATTTAGCTTTAAATAAATGCATTGTGCACAACGTCATATGCATACATATATGTTCACTTAAACAAAAGGTTTGGCCTGTTCTTTGGCTGTGGTGAAAATGTTATTATTCAAAACTCATTGGATAAATTGGAGCCAGTGTTGTCCACAGGCGATGGTGTCGACGTAAATATACCAGTTGCTGCTGGAGACACTGGCACTGAAATGCAAATAGGTCTCTGGGCTGATGAAATGGCTGCAGATAATGAAGATGCAGACACTGCAGGGGATGCGTTACTTCCCAGGAAACTGAATTGGTGAGGATTCCAGAATTGCACGCCTGGTTGCGTTTGAGACTGAATCGTGGTCAGGAAAGACGACAACACCTTGGCTGTTTCTCGGCGATCATCTTCTAAAATCTTTGCAATGTTCTCGCGATCGTCTTCCAACATTTTGTTTATGATTCCTACATATTTCTCATCGTGTGCTTTTAAGTCTTCCACCAAATTTTCTTGGGTCTCTTTCCATTCCTTACTTCCATTCCATTCCTTTTGATACGTCTGTTTTTCTAAGAGGTGAACCTGAAAAAATTTAGAATTTTTACGCATCCAGCATTCGAAAATGCCAAGAGTTAGGAGGCTGGTATTTGGGAGTGAAAGTACAGGGTAGGCCATTTAAAGTGGAAGGCCATTCTTGTTTTTGAAAAAAAAGAGGAAAACAAATGTTTTTTTTTGTTTTCATCTCGATATTCATTTATTTTGGTCCAAGGAGAAATTTTCTAGTTAGTTTTTGAAAATGATATCGCGTAAATGGCCACCATTAGCTTTGGCCGCAAAATGTGCCCTTTTTTCGGCATTTTCCATCACTTTTGCCAGTGTATCGGCCGATATGGCTCTTATTTCGCGGCGTATGTTGGCTCTGAGTTGAGCTAATGTCCTTGGCTTGTTGGTGTATACCTTGGACTTCAAGTAGCCCCATAAAAAAAAGTCTGGCGGCGTCAAATCGGGTGATCTCGGTGGCCACTCATAATCGCCGCTTGGTTTTCACAATCGAGAAGTTATTTTGAATGTAAAGCTGAACAATTTCAGCACGTTCTTTAGGAGTGTACTGTTCCATGGTATAAATTGTCTTGGAATGACGCTTCCAACGCGCTATGTCATTAGTCGATCTGACAGCTCTGTCAAAAGTTATAGGGTTACCAGATGCTTAAATGGCCTACCCTGTATCTATAAAGTTTCTTGCCATATTACTCAATTGCGTCTTGGATCTACTTTAGTCAACATTTCCAGCCCGCAAAAGCGCTGCCGCAAATTAATACTGGACAGTTACTTGACTGATAAGACGAAGTCTAGACTAAGCATTGCAAGGGAAAGCAAAGCGAGCTTAGTAACGGTTTAAAATGTTATAAACAACTACAACGTGGGAAACTCCATCTACAGAGCCGAAGAATCAGGCAGAAAAAAGGGTCCAAGTAACCCAGAAGTGCTGAAGAGGCTTGTTAGCACATATCGGTATAAGCGATATAAGCAAAATCAAGGGTTAAGGACCTACGAACAGCAGAAAATGCCTGACTGGTCGGAAGCAATAGAAAAAATAGGGAAGACGCGGGCTCGAAAACTGTATGACGATTACGTAACCAAGTTTCATTGCGTGATTCTCGATGATGAAACCTACTCTAAGGTGGACTTCAAGCAGTTGCCTGGGAATGCCTATTTCTCTAAAAACAATAAGAATGGAACACAAAGAAAGTACTCTGAAGTGAAATACACCAAATTTCCAAAACGCTTCATGGATTAGCTATTTGCACCTGTGGTCTACGGAGCAAGGCGTTCATTACGACAGGAACAATAAACTCTAGAATGTATTTAAAAGAATGTATGCAAAAACGCTTGTTTTTGTTTTTTTTAGCCAGACCTAGCGAAAAGCTACTACTCCAGTTCAACTATGGAATGGTATGAAGGAAATTGTGTCACGGTGACCCAAAAGAGGCAAATCGTCCCAACTGCCTGGAACTTCGGCCTTTTGAAAGATATTGGGCTGTAATGAAGCAAACTCTAGGTAAAACAAAAAAGTTTGCAAAAATGATGTAGAGTTCTGAAATCGATGGAAGGAAGCCTATGCAACAGTCACCGAATGTACTGTCCAGTCTCTTAATAAGAATGTTATGGAAAAAATAAAAAAAAATTGTAACCACTAATTATATTTCATGAAATTTTTTTGTGAATCCGAGTTTAAGAAATTTATAATAAACTGCAGTTTATTTTAGTAAAATTAGACTATTAGGGGAATTCTTTGTAAGGTGCCACTCTTTGTAAGGTGCCACCCCTGCTCAATTTCGACGTTCCAGCAGTCCAAGAAAAAAAATTCCTATTGTCATTTAAGGTATATATGTCAACATAAATTTTAATGTGGTTTTTGAGGGAAAAGACCCAATAACACGGTCTGGGTAAATAAAAGTGTCAAATTTGGTTAGGAAAAAACATAAAAATGAAAATTGAAGGTTTTTCTTGCGGTGAAAAAGTAACCAAAAACAACTTATAAAAAACTTAGGTAAATATCAGTGTCGGACTTAGATTGAAATGATATCCGAGCATATCGTAAAAGGAACAAATTTATACAATGATTTCCAAAATAGAATAAAAATGTAAAGTGCCACCTTTTTTTCTTTGTAAGGTGCCACCCCTTTTGTGGTCCTTTATCGGTAAAATTACTTTTTAGTGCTCGGAATCGTCATTACGATGAATTTAAAGTTTCTTAGTAAATTTGTCTCTAATCCTATCATGAGGAATAAATTAGTTCAGTTTTGTTCTTTAATTTCCATACAATTATTCGTTTTATTCGTTACCATTCAATTTCGGTTTGCTTTTGGTCATTTTCTATTCAATTCAAATTAAATTCAATAATCTTTCGTAAATTTTCTAAATCATGCATTTTTACTTGAGATTTTTAGGTTTTTAGCGGGTTTTAAAGGGGGTGGCACCTTATATTGAAAAATTTTAGGTTGTCGATTTTGTCGTATTTACGACAAATTCAAATAAAGTGTCACCTTGGATCATAGCTCTTTAAACCCTCTTTCCAACGGTATAATAACTTTGGCGATAAGTTAATTTTCTAACGAGTAATGCGCAAAAACGCTATGGGGTGGCACCTTACAAAGAATTCCCCTTCTTTTTTTTTAATGTGTCCTTAAAAATTCTAAATTTTTTCTGGTTCACCTCTTAAATAAAATAAACCAACTTAAAATTTGTAAACAACCAATTTCTGAATTTGTGCATACTTACTTGTACTTGTAAAAGTGCTGATTGTAGACTAATTTCGCCCGCTGTTTTTGGCACCGCTGTCCTCAACTTCAATCAGCGCTATGTCGTCAAATTCTATGTTCTCCTCATCGGGCAAGTCGAAAGGGCCAGCGGAGGTGTCTACGCCTTGCGAAGTTATGGTTGGGCGATGACTGAGGACTTCATCCAACAAGTAAAAATATTCAAACGTCTGCCGCTGCGATCCACTTTTTTGTTTTTCATATTTGTTTTATAGTATTCAATAGAATTTTATAGAATTTTGCGCGAATTTGGGTAGGCTTCTTTTAAGTCCCTTGTCACTCATTTCACTTGCCACGTCTTCACAAATCACTTTATTTCTTTTGGTTTTGCTATCAAGTAGTTTAAGAACATGTTTTTCTTTTATTATGGTAAGCATTTCGCGTATTTCACTATCTTTCCACAAATCTTGTTTTTTTTCTTTTCCCATTTTCGCGTAGCTTTTTTAAGTTATTTTTCACTATCAGCTGATTTTCAAGGCACTTTGAAAATGTTCCGTTTATACGCATTTTGGAAGCGACTTGAAAGTTTAAGAACTCATTTGAAAAGCGCTTTGACTCGATACGCTTAAAATGTTCAATGCGGTTTGAAAACGTGTTTATACGACTGTATTGAGTCGATGCGTATTGACTCATAGCGACTTGAGCTGTCGTATAAACGGGGTAATATATACATTTTCAAAATTTGTCTGGGCTGTTCCACTGAAATCTAAAAATGCTGTTGAAGTTACTAAAGCAATGAAAAGTATATTTATCGCAAATAGTGGTAGTGCACGTATACCAAAGAACTTGCAAACTGAGGATGGAAAAGAGTTCTTTAATAAGAATTTCAAAATCTTTTGCAACAACATAATATTAATCATTACTCAACATATAGAGTGTTAAAAGCGTCGATTATTGAACGATTTAAAAGAACATTAAAGGGTGTGATTTGGAAAGAGTTTAGCCTACGTGGTACATATAAATGGATTTATATATATCAAGGCTCAATGGATACTTTCTTACTTACTCAACTGTCCATAACAACCCGTTATCAGGTTACGGCCTGCCGCGAAACTTCTCTCCAGGCGCCTGGATAGCGACCTGGACCTCGTCATGGCAGGGCGGTGGCACATCCACACCGTCGTCGTCGATTGGTGCCATCTGGACATCTTCACCACTGGCGGTATTGTTCCCTTCGTCGCCTGCGAGCAGCTTGGTGAAGTGCTCCTTCCACAACCTCAGTTCACCCTGCGCATCCGTAACCAGATCCCCGTTTTCGTCTCTGCGAGAAGATGCCCCGGGCTTAAACTCTTCCGTGAGACGTTTAACTTTTTGAAAGAATTTTCGGGCGTTATTCCTGCTCCTGCACTCCTCGATTTCCTCACGCTCGTCGCTTTCTTGCTCCCATTTCTTGTGTCTGAAAAGGCACCTCTCTTCCTCTCCTCCTGGTATTTTTCTGACCCGGCTCGCGTGGCAGGGTCTTCTCGTAGGCAGCATTCTTCGCTGCAGTGGCTGCGCGACACTCTTCATCATACCATTGGTTTTTTGGTGGTGGGCGTCGAAAACCAAGGACATTTTCTGCGGCGGCGCGCATAGAGTGGGATAACTGAGCCCATAATCCGACGTTGTCATCAGGTGGAGAGATCGAGCTGGTTGGAAAATAGAGCGGAATAAGCTTCGGCTACCCCTTGTGATCGCAGCTTACTGATGTCCAGCTTTCTTCGCAAACTAGGTTACGCGGTCTTCGCTGCGCAAAGACGCATGCGTACCTTGGCTGCATCAAGTAGTGGTCCGAGTCGATGTTGGGTCCTCGGAACGTGTGCACATCTAGAATGCTAGAAGTATGCCTTCTATCAATCACAATGTGATCAATCTGGTTGTGGGTGAATTTAACGAGGGATAACCAGGTGGCCTTGTTGATATCGAGGTGCTGGAATCTGGTGCTCAGCCTCAGATCGTTGTTCGAAGTGGTTGCATGGATGCTGATCTGCCCGACTGTGGGACCAAATGCACCTTTTCGCCCGACCTTTGCATTGAAGTCCTCAAGGACGATTTTGACGTCATGGGTCGGGCACCCGTCGTAGACGTCCTCGAGCTTCGCATACCTGGCATACTTGGTCACATCGTCCTTCTATTCCGTCGAGGCGTGCGCGCAAATTTGGCTGATGCTAGAGTATTTAGCCTTGATGCGGATCGAAGCCAGCCGTTTGTTCAACGGAGTGAACCGAGAGACGTGGTGGCGCAGTCTCATGCTGACCACAAATCCGCAGCCAAATTCGCGCTTCTCCGCATGGCAGCTGTAGTAGATGACAGTCTGCGAGCTTGCAGCAACCTTGTCCTGTCCATCGCATTTCCTGGATGGCGGTGATGTCAGCCTTACGTTTTAGGAGGGCTTCCGCCAGTTGGATAGAGGCATCTTCCCTATAGAGGGTCCGGACATTCCAGGTGCATATCCTCAAATCATGGTCCTTAACTCATTTGCTGTGGTCGTCAACATTGTGGGTTCCACCGAGGCTTGGTTTGCAGTTTTCATTGGTTGTTGATTTTACGTGGCGGGCACCAAACCCTGAGCACAACCCAAATTTCAAGTCCTGGGGATTGGACACGATGCACACCTTAGTTCACTATTCAGCGGATGCCAAATAGTTATCCAGAAGGGCCGCATGGAGGCTGTTCGCAACGTTGGACGCAATCAGAGACTACCTTGTATGTCCGCTCCCATCCTTCGCTTGAGCGAAGCGTGGCGGTAAAAAATGTCGGGCTTAAACTGAATTCAATGAAATGCTTGCTGTTCCAAAAGCATGTCAAGTATCTGGGTCATACGGTTTCCACACGCGGGGTACATACAAATGGAGGCAAAATAACTGAACTATAAAGATCCTGAAGGCCAATTAGCCCGGTGAATCGAGCGGCTGCAGAGCTGTGAATATACAATAGAACATCACAAGGGCACGGGCTTTGCCACGCCGTTCATGCGTTCGGCGCCTGTGAAACAGTAGAGTGTAAAACTATAAAAGTTACTACTAGTGGTAAACTGCACATTTGGTTTTTGTACTACGTAGTACATTTCGACAGCGGCGAAAACGAATTTAAAAGAAACTGTAATATTTTTTCTCTTTATTCTCTACTTCTGCAGTGAGGTTGTCAACGAAAGTTTGTTTAGTGTAGGACTTTGACAAAGAGCTTTAAGCTTTCAAATATGTTCAGTTGATTACCTTTGTAGTAAACTGAAAAATCCCATTCCTGTTCGTGGTATTCTACTGGATTTTTGTACTATGATTGTAGTTCAATAATCCAGTTGCTTTCGAACAAAACTTGAAAAATACATTGGTTTTTGTACTAGCAGGATTTTTGTACTAGATGTCGTTCGTCATCGAAAATCGTTAAAATATTATAGTACTCATGGTTTTTTACACGAACAATTACAGAGAAACATCTTGTATTTAGTGCATATAAACTTTTAAAAATTTTAACAAATATTTTGTATATGTTTATAATGTTAAAAATATTTATGACAATAATACTTTTACAGGTGCAGAGTCCATTTGAAGATACTGTAGAAACTATGCATGGTGAAGAGGAAGATAGTTTGTGTTAGTCAATTTAATATCAAATGTATATTTGTTTTTAATGTTTAATAAAAAAAATTAAATGTTTACTGCGTCTAAAGCTTACAAAACTATGGTTACTTTTTTCCACGATTACGAACTTTCCATTTAACGAATTTTCGATTTAACGTACGGCCAAATTTTTTCCATTGATGGATTCGATATAACGAATATTTATGTTGTTTTTCACCATTCGAATTGTTTTTATTAGAGCATTCACATCTTTACAATGACAATGAATGTTTAGTTTCGTCAAGTGAACGGTACCCCAATTGTTTTTGTTTTTGTTACGTTTAAACTTTCAAAATTACGTTAAGTTACCAACATTTTCAAATTGTATTTTTGTATGCATTGCTGATAATTTTCACAGGATTGGTTTTGCGTTCGGTTGGCTTTTTTCTTTTAAAAATTAAAGTTTCAATAACACTGTACAACACAAAAAAAATAACAAGGTTCTGACAATGGATTCTGGTAGAACACCCCCTAAATTTTTTTTTAGGTGGTGTTCAAAGTTTTCCCCTTTTTGCACATTCTTATGGTGAATCGGCATACGAAAACCATGTAACCTCACATTTTAGGTATATGATGTGTTCCTCAATTTGATGTAAAATACTACGAAGAAATTTTTTGTGGAGCATTTTAACCCTGTAGCTCCTTTTTTTCTAAAATGCTAAAAATGTTCTAAAAAATAGGACTTTTTAAGGACAAAACGTACCACGAAAATATTCGCCATAAAATTCTACTATAGGTCTCTGAATACATCAAAGCTCAGAAAACTGAAAATGTGTTTAAGTGTTTATTTCGTGCTTAATCAAAATTGGTACTAAAATGTCCTACAAAACTTGATTTTTGAGGGTTTGGGAAAAATGTTGAACGCAAAATTTCAAATCAAAAAAACATTCAGACGGAAACTTTCAACACGCCGCTAAACGTAGAGTAGAAGGGGGTACAGTGAGTCGGGGGTGTACAGTGGGAATCGCCATTTGTTGAACGGTATGAAATCTGTCAATAGCATATTCTTGTAGCGCGCGTTGAATAGTCATTATTCAGAAGACATAGACCGCATAACACACATTTTTTTGTGCTCGTTCAGACGAAAAAATAAAAAATTGAAAAACAAGTATTTTTCCGGTTCCTGTTGTTTGTAATAAAATTGTACTTTCTTCGACGTTATAAAAAAGGTAACTATACACAAAATAAAATTTAATCATTTCTCTTTCGACACACACCAAAATTTTTCCACTTGCCATACATTATACGATGACGCCATAGCGATTTGTCAAAAGTAGGTTAGGGGGGTACAGTGGGAATTTTAGTAGTTAGTAGTAGTTAGTTAGTAGTTTTAAGAACTGTCAGTAGAATATTCCAGTGTATTTTCAGTGTGTTTTCATTCGGTTTTTAATTGTTTTCACTAAATTTAAGTGATTTTTCGATCAAATGCATGGAATGCAAACGTCCCGTTCACCTGAAATGTGCGAATATGACGAACAGTTTTTTCATATGCCAAAACTGTGAATCGGACTGAAAACACTTGAAATAGCAATTTCCATCAATTTTCAACATTTTTCAGTTCAAAATAAACATTTTCCAACATTAAAATTGCTTCTTTGGATCATCAGCAATATTTTTCAGAAAATTCCCACTGTACACCCCCAATCTCACTGTTCCCCCCCAACAAAGGGTGGTCTTTGAATCAATTTTTGAACATGTTATCGTGAGTATTTTATCAAGCAAATGATGGCAAAAGATAGATACGGTCTCATACTTTCCAATGATACCATTTATTCACTAAAATAATGCATATTAACAGAGTTATGTGAGAAACCTCAGGTAGCTTCCCACTGTACCCCCTTCTACTCTACATTTGTTTTGGCCCCCTCTACCAGAATCCGTTCTCAGAACCTTGTTATTTAAAAAAAATTTGATTCTGTTGCGCAGAGTAATCAATCAAGAGCCATACAGAAAAGTTTACTTTCGGTAAGGAGGCAATCGCGCATCGAAGATTTTTTCACTGTACACACATAGCCATATTTGTATTTTGAAAATGCTGGAATAAAATAAGGACTGACTTCATAAACGCAGTTTGCAGCGCAACACTGCATTGCATAAAGTTCATAAACGCCATTGCCTTATTTTTGACAATGCCTTGAGTTCATTATCGCATAACAACCCTTTCCAATGCGCAACAGTTGCCGAATTTGTGCATGGTTTTTATTTGTGTTGCTTTGTGTTGCTCAGTTTCCAAATCATTATTTGTAATGATTTTTCTAATGTAATTACAATGCGCCCAGTTGTGAATGAGGCCACCAAGGCCTCATAGTCTGTAGTTTCTTAAAATTAAAAATATTAATTATTTCCACTTTAACATTTAGTAATTAATACCATAAATGTGCTCTTCTTCATTCGAAAATGAGAGTAAAATACGTCGTCCAGCAAGTTTTGCAAAACCATTGAAAGTAGGTTTTGCAAAACTTGGACGTTTTGGGAATTTTTCTTCTTCGGTGGTCAATTGCCAGTGCGATACGTCGACGCTTTCTTTTATTTAAAAAGTTTTTAATTAATGTGGTAGTGCTGCCTTTTTTCGCTTCAGCCACTTCTAAAGCGGTTTTCAACACAAAAGCGCAGGATTGCTGCAGATTCATTTCACAAAAAACAACGAAACACACGACAAAGCATTTATGCGTTCATAAAGGTTTGAAAATGGCATTGCATTATTTGACAGCGCAGTGTTGCAATGCAGTATTTCTTTGCCTTGTAAGCGCAACTGTTTGCAGTGTTACTTTGCAACCTGCGCTTATGAAGTCAGCCAAGATATTTGTTTAACCTGCTGTCTGCCCTTTGCTCAAAATTGCGTTCGCTGTCCTTTTGGGTCAGGATGACCCCAATCAAACGGTTATATAATTTACTGACAAAACATGAAGAAATGTTACACATAAATCACAAAAGAAAAGGGAAAAGCCAAGAAAAGTGTTTTTTCTCGATTTGTTATTGGGTTGTAAGCGTGATTAACACTAAATAACACAAGCATACGAATGAACAAAACCGCTCAACCGTTTTTTAATTCCACTTGAGGTCAAATAGATCCCAAGGGACAGGCAGAAAATTAAAAACCGAATATTTATTTTTTTATTTCTTTAAGAAGGACTACACGAAACCGTGTAGTTTTGGTTTGGATACCAGGGCATGAGGGTCATGAAGGCAATGAAATGGCGGACGCACAAGCCAAAAAGGGAGCAGAGAGCCCATTCATAGGGCCAGCCCCGATGTTCGGGTTTAGCAAAAAAGACCTGAAACAGAACATCAAAAACTGGACGCAAAAACGCAAGCAGATATACTGGAGCAACTTGGAAGGTCTACACCACTCCAAAAAGTTCCTAAACTTCAACAGAGAGAGCTATCTCTGCTCCAGATCTCAACAGAAGCCAACTTAGGACTCTATGTGGTGCTGTAACAGGCCACTTTTTCTGTAACAACCACCTCTACAAATTTGGTCTTACCGACAGCAGAACATGCAGATTCTGCCAGAAAGCTGACGAAACAATGGAACACATCATTACCAACTGTCCTGCCCTGACACACAGACGTGCAAAGTTTCTAGGGAAACACAGTCTCGGTGAAGAGGACCTGATGCAAATATCGCAGAAAGGTCTGATTCAATAACACTGCACAACAGCATGTCTGTTGCATGGAGTTTTTTACATGAATCTGAATCGTTTTTCCACGTTGTTTTCAAAACCATACTCCGTTTTTATGTAACAGCTCTAGTTTTTGCAAAAAATGGGCGTGTCACTTTTTCGAATTTTCCTCGGCTTTTTTCTCGTTTTCGACTGTTATTTCTGAACCAATAATCCCATCGACATGATTTTTATATCGTTGCACTTACAACATTTCTCGCCATCTTTCCTGACATTAATCAATTTTATGCGTTCTAAATGGGCGTGGTAATAAGGTTTCAAAGTAAGAATATATTGAATTTCAAGGCGTTTTTTCTGATGGCAAAAATTGTACAGATGTTTCATAAATCAAGTTACGAAGTATATGAATATCTTAAGAAGAAACATCAAGCAATACAACACAGCCAAATTATTTGGCGGAATACACATTCGCATCGAAATAATAACAAAAATGTACCATCGCGATTTACATCTCTTTTCATACTTTTTCCTTAAAAAATTAGGAGCCTCAAAATATGCTCTTTTATATGTTCCATTTATAGTTTGGCATACAAGCAAAAAACAAAAATATTTTGAATTGCTTGATACAAAAAAAAAATTAAAAACTTTGCATATTTTCAGGCCCCTAATTTTTTAAGGAAAAAGTATGAAAAGTGATGAAAATCGCGATTGTACATTTTTTCTGTTATTTCGATGCGAATGTGTATTCCCCCAAATAATTTAGCTGTGTTGTATTGCTTGATGTGTCGACTTTCATTATAACTAACTAACTCTAATTGTTTTAAAAAAAATGTGTATGTTTTTGACCATCAAAGAAAACGCCTTAAAATTCTATTTTTTCAACTTTGAGGTCCAATTACCGCGGCATTTCAACACTTATAAAAATAAGTTGCATCGGAAAATAAGCCGTGCGGTGTTGTTAATGCGATAAGGTGAAAATCATGTCAATCGGTTTTTTGGTTTAGAAACTACGATTGAAAATATAGAAAAAGTAGAGGAAAAACTGAAAAAATGACAGGGTACCTATATCTCACAAACTAGAGCTGCTAGAAAAAATCGGAGGGTAGATTCGGAATCAGCGCACCCAAATTAGTAAGAAACAGTAGAAAAACTCCATGCAACAGAAAAAAAGTGTTTTTTTGTTGCGTTGTGTAATTAATAATAATAATTGATTGGCACGACAGCCCGCTTACGCGAGACTAAGGCCTAGCTTCCCGCAACCACCCGTGTTGTGTGTGTGAATTTTGTACGCGGGTGGAAGGGACCTACAGTTTTATGCCGGTTCCGAACGGCAGGTTGGGTGCTTTTTCATAGGCAATTTTTACTCTCAGAGGTTTGCCATTTCCAGCTGAGAGGACAGCCACCGAAAGAGAAAACGAGTTTCCCGTTATTTTTTTTAGGTGTTACTACATGCAGATTCGATCTTGCGTCGCTCTGCATGCGACTCGGTGGACCGCGCACTAACCAACTGAGCCACGGCGGCTGTCCACGGGGCATATATGTAGAACTGCTATATTGGCAGTAAGCTCAGGGTACATTCGCTAACATCACAGTACAGCTATAGTGAAATATGAGCAAGAAAGCGTATAAACGAACGTACCTTGACAAATGTCAAAAATGTCAAAAAGTCAGGTGCGTTCCGGCGGGAACAAAATTGACTGGAAAAAAACAAAAATGTGTGGCAATTAACTGAAAAGCCTACCTTTTTCTTCAACCGCCCCTGGAGCGGATATAAAAAAAATTTTTCTAGCCTGGGGGTCGGACTATGCATACTATATATTTTTGGGGTCGCTGAATCCAAATCTGAGGTCAATTTTACCCCAGCACATCACTTTTTTGACATAACCTCAAAAAACACTTCAACATTCACTAAAACCATATAAAAAAAGTAAACCATGTATAAATATAAATATGTAAAGTATGTATATAAATAAATATGTAAATGAATAAATAAATATAAATTAACAAATATGTGTATAAATCAATGAATAAATTAAATAATATTAAGTTCTGGAATTTCCAGATTTATTTCGGTATACTCTCCCGTGCGTCTGCATCCAGGGCACCTCCTCGCGGTGACGGCGGGCAACGGAGCATGCCCGTTATTTATTCATTGATTTATACACATATTTGTTAATTTATATTTATTTATTCATTTACATATTTATTTATATATATACTTTACATATTTATATTTATACATGGTTTACTTTTTTTATATGGTTTTAGTGAATGTTGAAGTGTTTTTTGAGGTTATGTCAAAAACGTGACGTGCTGGGGTAAAATTGACCTCGGATTTGGATTCAGCGACCCCGAAAACATATAGTATGCATAGTCCGACCCCCAGGCTAGAAAAATTTTTTTTATATGATTTTAGTGGATTTGAAAGTGTTTTTTGAGGTTATGTCAAAAACGTGACGTGCTGGGGTAAAATTGACCTCGGATTTGGATTCAGCGACCCCAAAAACATATGGTATACATAGTCAGACCCCCAGGCCAAAATTTTTTTTTTTTTTTGTGTGGCTGTGTAATTGATTGGCACGACAGCCCGCTTACGCGAGACTAAGGCCTAGCTTCCCGCAACCACCCGTGTTGTGCGTGTGAATGTTGTACGCGGGTGGTCTGATTCAATACCTGAGCATATAAAACACCAGATGATTTAATCATCATAATCATTACATTACATTACATTCATATGTAAATGCCTTGCTTTTTAAATGTTTGTTTTATTTTTTTTAGGCAAAGCTAAAAGTTATTTTTTTATTTATTTTTTTGGTTATTTTTACTTTTTTGGTAAAAAAAAAAAAATTTTTTACTTGAATTTTTTTGTTTAAAAATATTTTATGACTTTTTTGTGCAAAAATAATAAAAAATAAGTTTATTTTTATCATATATGTAGTAGTTCTATATTGGCAGTAAACTACGTTCACGATAAGTTTTATTCAGAAATCAAAGGGAGACAAACGATGAGACAGATTATAGAAAATTGTTTGCATGTATTTCTACTATAACTATAAACAAACAACTGTCAAACATCTTCATGGTCGGTTAGGCAGGCCAAAACGAAGACGAACGAATTTTTCAAAAATATAAGTTTTCCCATAAAATGAAGTAACTTACCAGGAACTAAAATAATTTGGAATAAAACTAAATATTTAAATATTTTGGCCTTCCAGCACACACAACAGCTTCTGACTGTTTTTCCCACGCTTTTGAATGTTCAAGTTATTTTCCCCGCAAACGCACCTGTTTTTTCACATTTGGCATATCTGTGAAGGTACTTTCGTTATACGTTTTCTCGCTCATATTTCAGTATAGTTGTACCACAGATAACTCATCATATAGATGTCCAGTCTCATACGACGAAAACGGCACAAAAATTTCAAGCTCTGAATTACAGCTTTTTTCCGCAAAGCTATTTTACGCACACAACTGCATGTGCTCATCCTGAACTTTTGTCGGATTGAATTCATTTTGAATTTCTTTTCTTGCTTGTGATATTCTTTTTTGCAATATATATTTATGATTTTAGCTACGCCGATCACGTGCTGTATTTGGTGTAACAGGTAGACAGCACGTCAGATATCCGTAATTTCTTTTTCGTAAATTTCACTTCGAGTTCAAGGCTGGGCGAGAAGCAAAATTTTTCTTAACATTTAACGCTTTTTTTATAAACCTTTTCAATCGGTTATACCGGAAATTAATAATGTGTTCAAAAAATGTGATATAAATGAATCGGCACTAAAAATGTTGTGCATGATCAAAGAATATAAAGAAAATAATTTTCTTTGGCATGATACATACACATCGTTGCTAAGGCAACGCATTGTCAATAGCTGCGGCGCCAGCAGGTCTATCCTCTGCGTCGGCGTAACTGTATTGCGACAATGACACATTGTACATTCGTTTTGGAATATTTGCCGATCTTTTCATTTTTTTTGCGAAAAGCAAGTGCCTGGGCGTACCCAGCAACAAATTAAAGGGGGCAAAGACATAACTACATTTCCGAATTCAGAATATAAAATTCAAATAGAATAGAATATAGATTTCTGAGCATATGTATATAAAATATAGAATTACGTAGGGGGAGCTACCCTCCTCTACCCATACCTAGGTACGCCCATGAGCGCCTGTCATCATCAACCGAATCTTTTTGCCGTATGGTTGTTTGTAACCGTATGCTGCGCTTGGTTGATTGATTTTAAAACTTGCGAACAATTATATGTGTCTCCAAAACCAAACAATTCACTAATCAAGAGATCTAGAAACCAAATAAATTGTTCATTCATCTTTTTTTCACGGGTCGTAAAAAAAGGAATTACTATATTTAAAAAGAAGTCATTACAAAATTGTTGGCGGCTACAGTGAGGATTGAACCGCGAACTCGTCGTCCGAGACACTCTCGCTTACGCGTTTAACCATCAACACTCAATCCCGACTGGCTGCTTAAAAGGTATGATAAGAGACAAGCGCCGTTTTGACTAGAAAATCACATATTTCTGTATCTCAAAACAGAGTACAATGCGTGTGAAGCGGTGTTTGTGTGAGTGACATTAGAGGCCAAAAAGCTCTTATCGGAGGCCAAATTTGTCGAACTTTTTGACACATTTTCTCCTTGGCCGCTGGACATCTATATGATGAGTTATCTGTGGTACAACCACAGATAACCAGTCTCATACGACGAAAACGGCACAAAAATTTCAAGCTCTGAATTACAGCTTTTTTCTGCAAAGCTATTTTACGCACACAACTGCATGTGCTCATCCAGAACTTTTGTCGGATTGAATTAATTTTGAATTTCTTTTCTTGCTTGTGATATTCTTTTTTGTAACATATATTTATGATTTTAGCTACAACGATCACGTACTGTATTTGGTGTAACAGGTAGACAGCACATCAGATATCCGTAATTTCTTTTTCGTAAATTTCGCCTCGGGTTCAAGGATGGGCGAGAAACAAAATTTTTCTTAACATTTAACGCTTTTTTTATAAACCTTTTTAATCGGTTATACCGGAAATTAATAATGTGTTAAAAAAATGTGATATAAATGAATCGGCAATAAAAATTGTGTGCATGATCAAAGAATATATAATATATAAACTCAATCGTTCGTTGGTGTGTTAAAAACCAACTCCAACTTAATGTTTCAAAGTGTCACTTTGCCACTTTCTCGAAGTCAACCAATCCTATAAACACTTCGTATTCCCTGGCAAACTCCCCGCTTGGTCGAATCATGGAAGTTAAAGACCTTGGGGTAATTTTTGATTCTAAATTCAGCTTTGTACCCCACTTGAATTACATCATACCTAAAGCCTACTCCTTGCTAGCGTTCATTCGCCGTAATGGTGCGGAATTCTCTGATCCATACACGCTTAAGTCGCTTTATACAAGTCTGGTTCGTTCTAGGCTAGAATATGGTTCTTTCATATGGAATCCATTTTATGCATCTCATGTCTCACGAATTGAACGAATCCAAAAGTCGTTTGTTCGCTTCGCTCTGAAGTCTCTCAGGTTCACAGATCCTTTACCATCCTATGAGGCACGTTGCAAGCTAATTGACCTAAAGTCTCTGGAAAACAGAAGAGCAACCTTGGCACTGATGTTCGTTTCTGACATCGTGGTGGGAAGAGTTGACTGCCCGTCTTTGCTGCAGTTAATTAACTTCAATGTTCCTTCAAGAGCGCTACGACAGGCAGGCACATTCTACTTAAGCACTTGCCGAGCTAATTATGCTTTAAACTCCCCTTTATACAGAGCTTTAAACGTGTATAACACTGTATCATCTAAATTCAAGTTAGACTTGTTTCTCTCAAAAGATGTTTTTAAAAATGATCTAAAACATGTCCTCTAGTTTTAAGTTTAGTTTGTAATGTCTGTAAGAACAATCTGTTCATAGACTTAAATAAATAAATAAATAAATAAATAAATAAATATAAAGAAAATAATTTTCTTTGGCATGATACATACACATCGTTGCTAAGGCAACGCATTGTCAATAGCTGCGGCGCCAGCAGGTCTATCCTCTGCGTCGGCGTAACTGTATTGCGACAATGAAGTGACCGCTGAACAATTACATTCGTTTTGAATACAGTGGACGTCCAGTATAACGAACTTACCATTTAACGAATTTTCGATTTAACGTACAGCCAAATTTTTTACATTGATGGTTCTATATTACGAACAAAAGTGAAATTTGCTATTCGATATAACGAATATTCATGTTGTTTTCCACCCTTCGAATTGTTTTTATTTGAGTATTGAGATTATTTACAATAACAATGAATATTTGGTCGTCAAGTGAACGTTACCTCAATTGTTTTTGTGACGTTAAAACTTTCAAATTTACTTTTAAGTTACCAACATTTTCAAATTCTGTTTGTATGCATTGCTGATCATTTTTACAGGTTTTGTTTTGCGTTCGGTTGGGTTTTTATGCTTTTAAAAATTGCAATAATCAATCAAGAGAAACTGCTATACAGAAAAGTTGACTTGCGGTAAAGAGGCAATCCGCATCGAAGACTTTTTCGCTATACAAATTAATAATTTGTTAGGTAAGTAGTTGGCTCTTTGGAGCTCAACCGTTTTACTTGCGTTTATTCTTCCAACTGTTCTTACAAAATTGATACTAAATTCTAAACCCTACACTCCTCGACGGCGATGGACGTTGTTGTTCCCGGCTCGTGCTAACCGGCAGTGTTGTTGTTGTCTTCGAGCTTTTCGCTGCATTCGCAGTTCGTGCTAAACGGCAGCGTTGTTGTTGTTTCAGCCGTTGGAGTTTAGCTGCGTTCGCGGCTCGTGCTGGGTTTCGTATTTCGATGCCCTGGTGGTCCGTGCATCGACCCCGACCGGCGCAAACGGTTGCTGTCGATTCTGCACCGTCAGCGCCTACCGGCAGCCACAGTCCAGCTGCGTTATGCTCTTTTTTGGCCGCTGGTCAGGTCCGCCACTAGCGCCTTCTCGGGGGGCGCTGGTTGCGGACAATTTGGTGTTAACTTTTCCCTTCCTAAGTGAGGGGCGTCCGCGATCCTCTTCGGTATTTCTCGTAAGGCGACGTCCACAGCTTTAGCGGCCGCTCGTCTCCTCCAAATAACCACTGCCTGCCAGATAGCCAGAAGTACCACTATGCTAGATACTGCGCAAGCAAATACCGTTGTTTTTGAGACAACCTCCTGCCGTAGATTTTCGATATGGTTGATATTTTGCAGATTCAGGTCGTGCAGATAAGGTAAGCTCAGAACCTCAAGTTCATCATTCAGATTAATTTGGGGAAATGCCGGTGCTTCTGGTTTTCGTTTGGACTCGGAATTCATGTTTCGGAACACCGTACCGTTGACTTCGACTTGATTTTGGAAGGTAAGTAGGTACGTCCCCTTAACGGTTCTCACTGCCTGACCTTCACCCTTCACGTGAGCTACTTGATTGTTGATGAGGATGATACCGTCGTCGACCTCAATTATGGCACCCTGGTTGTTGAAGGTTGTACTGCGATTCGCCACCCCACCAGAGACAAGTTGCTGGCCACACGTTTTGACCCCGATTTTCTTGCAGAAGGTCGTTGTTACTGAGCGTTGGCAATCGACAGCGTAGACGTCATTTCCGCATTTCGCCACGTTGTTGGTTTGCCCAAAATGTAGGATCCTATTTCCATATTGGACTCCAAAAAGACTTAATTTCTTACATGTTAACATAGGTTTTGGATATTTTATAATAAACACTAAATACTCCTTATTTTGTAATACCTTAACACTAGATATCCCCATTACTTCTGTTATTGTAAAATTCGTAGAGTGCTCGTTTACAATTTTATCAATGTCTTGACTATCTAATATGACTGGATTAATTACATTTATCTTGGCTAAAGTTACTGAAATTATGATTGTTTCCAAATTTGATATTATCATTCTATTTTTGGCTAAAGCGTTTCATAAAGGTGGCCTGTGTCGATTTCCTCTATCTTCTTAATGCCAATGATTTTGTTAACGGTATTGGTTAATTCTAAAATTTTAAGTTGGGTGCGGGTATTTATTTCATACTGTTTGTTGTTTGAATCGATTAGCCTGTCCTGTCTTGTCTGTAGTTTCTGAAAGTCGTCAAAGTCGGGCGTACCAGCTACCGCCTTCAGAGCCGTACCAAGGAAGTTAATGCTCCTTGCGTGTCGATGATGGATCCCGACTGTCTGCAGCAAGGTCTCAATATGGCCCGTGTCCGAATCCAATAATTTCCTCATATGTGATTGAGGGAAAAACTCAGAAAGTCTCCTTGTCTCGTCTATTGTTGAAGCATAAAATGTTAGGTTTGTAAAGTGCATCAGGTAGTCATATTGTTCCCATATTATTGCCTCCCCGTCCATGATTGGTATGTAGTCCGAGTTGGTGTAGTCAATTAGTTTCATCGCCTCAGTCATTGTAATGGAGAATATGATTTCCAGTAACCTAATCGTAAGAAACAAATGAAATTAGCATTTTTTGTTAGTGAATCTTAAGGAGGTCTTAAATTATCTTTATGGACCCTCCTCCCCTTTATGAGAACGGTGGTGCCAAGGTCTTCTTCAACAACCTGTTCTACATAGAGGGGGGTCAACTTGTTTCCCAATCTTCTGTTTGTTTTCACTAAGACCTTGTCACCAGCGTTATATGTCCGGTTTTCCCTACCCTTGTTATGTGTTTCTAGGTTGGTTCTCTGAACTTTTTCGATTTTCCGTCTTATTTCCTCGGTCAATGGCGATGTGGAGTGAAGAACGTCAATTGGTCTCTTGTTAGTAACCGAATGTACGGACTTGTTATATTCAATAGGTGCTAAAAGAATCAAATCATCCGTGTCATCCAGGTTTTTTTCGAGCTTTAGGCACCTAGCTATCTCTGTTAGAGTACTATGGAACCGCTCAACCTGGCCGTTCGACGTGCTGTGCAACGGTGGGGCATTAGCTATTTCCACGTTAAAATGATTCCAAAGGATGGTTTTTATAGTCTGCGAATTTAGTGATTTTTCGTTGTCACAGTAAACTGTCTTGGTTCCCGAGAAAAAATTCATAAGTTGTAAAATTTGCGGTTTTATATCGGTAGTAGTCCTAGATGCGATTTTTTGCACCACCGCGAATTTGGAAAATTTATCCAAGCAAGTTAGGAAATATTTTTTGTCCGTGGAAAATATATCAATATGGAGTATTTCCCCCGGGTGGGATGGTATTGGTGTCTCCGCAATAGCATGTTTCTTCGGGTGTCTGTCATATTTCGCTTTCGAACAAATTTTGCAATTAAGAACCACTTCTTTTGTTTTTTTCCCATTTTTGGAAAAAAATAGTCGTTCAGTATTTGCTTAACGTTTTCTTGTACTGCCCTGTGGGCTCGATTGTGTTCAGCAACTACAATCTCATTCTGGTCCGATATGTCATAAATGTCTGTTACCATTTTCTGCGTGTGGCGGAATTTTACTGCTGGGTATAACTCAACCAGCCTACTTTGGATTCGTGCTAGGACTGGTAGGCTACAGTGGATAGCATTTACTACACTATCATTTATAACTTCCTGGAGTGTTCTCATCAAAAATTCGTCCTCGGAAAAAGAAATTACGTGTCTTGTTTTGGTACCGAATACAATAAATGATCGTTTCGATTGGAGCTCGCCTTCTTCTATTATAATTTGATTTCTAAAACAATTAACTGGTTTTGCGACAGATTCAATAGTGTAGGTCCGAGATTCCTCACTATGAATAGTAGCGCAGTCTGAGCTTGCGTCCACGTTTATCATATTCATGTGTTGTCTGGACAATGCGTCCGCAACATGATTTTCTTTACCTGGCTTATAGTGAATTCTCGCGTTATAATCTTCTATAAGCGCCTTCCACCTTTTTATCTTGGCGTTAGGGTTTTTGTCCGAGACCGCAAATGTTAGTGGTTGGTGATCAGTGTAAATGTCCAACTCTTTCACACCGTAAAGGTAATTTCTTAGGCTCTTTAAGGCCCAAACAATCGCAAGCAGTTCTCTTTCATTCGTTGCAAAATGTTCCTCATTTTCCCTAAGTGTTCTCGATATCATTGTGATAGGTTTTCCACTCTGAGAGAGTACCGCACCTATACCACGAGACGATGCGTCTGTCGTTAGACTAAACGGCTTATTAAAATCCGGGTAGGTCAGCATGACGTCTTCCGATGAGAGTACCTCTCTGAGTCTGTTGAAGGCTTTAAGGCTTTCCGAATTTAAGTCAATTTTAATTTTTTTGGACTGACTGGCGCTAACCTTGCCATTATCACCTCTTAGGATATCCGTGAGTGGTTTTGCTATGCTTGCGAAATCTCTTATAAAGCATCTGTAGTAACTCGCGAGACCCAAGAACGATCGGAGTCCGCGTAAGGTGGTAGGTTTTTCATAATTTTGTATGGCGTTGACCTTTTCAGGGCATGATTTCACCCCTCCCCTTGCTACTATAAATCCTAAATACTCGACTTCAGTTTTGAAGAATTTCGATTTTTCAACCGAGACCCTCATATTGGCTTCATAAAGGTTCCTTAAAACCCAATCCACATCTTTCACATGTTGGTCCATGGTTTTTGAGTAGATGATAACATCATCTACGTAAACGTGGCATGTTTTGCCGATTTGTTCTCTAAGAACATCGTCTATTGCCCGTTGAAAAATGCCTGGGGCATTCTTCAATCCAAATGGCAGGCGGCAGAACTCGTACTTGCCATTGTTTACTGAGAAAGCCGTCTTCTCTCTGTCCCGCTCGGCCAACTCAATTTGGTGAAACCCCGACTTGAGGTCTATAGTAGTAAAGTACGCGGCATTTTTCATATTTGCCAATATCATCATAGCATTTGGCATAGGGTATTTATCATCAATCGTATTATTGTTTAACTTTCGGAAATCTATAACCAAACGTTTTTTCTTATTGCCTGACTGGTCCGTGCCCTTTTTATCTACGACCCAGATAGGATTATTGTACGGAGACCTCGAGGGCCTAATGATACCGTTCGCTAGAAGGTCCCGTATCTCATTGTTAACAAATTCTGTAACTCCCATTGGATATGGATAGAGCTTGGAGTAGATTGGCTCTTCGTCCCTGGTTCGTATAGTGGCAAGAACGTTAGTGTTGTAGGGAAGGGATTCGTTAGGATCCGCAAATACCTTTAACCTGCTCTTTATCATTTTGCAAAATTGGTCTCTTACTGCTGTCGGGATTTCCTCATTTTGTATTTTAATAAAATTAACATTTTTACATTCAAGAAATAATAGAGTTTCCTCTGTATTATTATAGTGTATTACATTTTTACTCAAGTCTATCTTCGCGTTTACTTGGTTTAGTAGGTCCAAACCTATGATACCATCAAACGTCGTAAGCCCCGGTAATATAAAGAAGTCTGCGTTTTTTCCGAACAGTTTTATTTTACATTTTTCTTTTACAATATTATTGCCATGGATGGACTTAACTACAAAAGGAGTTAATACCGGTATGATTCCTTTCAGCTCTGGTAACGGTTTAATGTAGTTTTTTGATGCACCTGTGTCCACCAGTAACATTATTTGCCTTCCTGCTTCGCCTATGGTTCGCTTGATCCACGGGAGCAGGGACTGCCCCCTAAAAAATTAAGTTGTTCCTCATCCAGATTTTCTGCAGCTGTTTCCGCTTCCCGCTCATAGTCCGATTCCAGAACTTCCCCCTGTTCGATGTTGTTCACTCTCTGCAATTTTGGTCCGGTGAATCTTTCCGATCTTTCTGCCCGCCGCTTGCTTGGCTGAAAGTCTTGTTGATTATTGGGTTTGGGTTGCTGTAGTCCTGTCTGTTGCGAGGGACTGCGCCGCCAGTTTGTATTCTGGCGCAATCGCGACTCAGAGGGAACGATTTCCATCGGTGTGGGTTGATCCCGTGACACCTGCCTATTATTTCCAGTTCCCCACGATTGTCTGCCCGCAAGATGAGGATTCCTTTGCTGCTCCCGGCTCTGTGGTTTGCTTTGGTCATTGTAGTTAGATTTGTTATTCCTATTTTGTTCATCATTCCGCGCCGCGTAACTGGATGCAAAGAGGTATCGTTCGCGATTTGCTTCCACCTCTTGGGCCAGTGCCAAAGCGCTAGGAAGATCTTCAGGTCGTGCCGCGAAGAGAATGTCACAAAGTGGCTTTTTTAAGCCAGAAATAAAAATTCTCAGAGCGTCCGCTCTGTACTTGCTGCAGATTGTCGCAGCCATTTCGCCCTCATATGTCATGATGGTTTCGTTCGTTAACAGCGTTAGCTTTTTTTCGACTTCGTCGAAGAATCGTAGCACTACCTTGTCTTAAGGTAGACAGCTCCTGCTCGACTAAATAGACCGGACGTTTATCCGCATAAGTAAAGTCCAGTCTCGCGATAATCGCGTTAAAGTTTAAGACTGTGTTAAAAGACGCTAACACTGCGTCAGCAGAGCCTTTGACCTTATTCCGGATTATTCCTACGGCTTGAAAGTGCCTAGAGCTTTTGGGGTAATTCTTAAATAACTCATAAGCTGTGTGGGCCGCTTGGCGCCACGATACGTAATTGTTGGCCTGTCCGTCGAATTCAGGCAGAGATTTTACTAGATCCAAAGGCTCGTCGCACTTTGGAGCTCTGGGATCTATCACCACTGGTTCGTACGTCACCACTGTCATGTCAGTATTTAGTGAAGTCACCCGCGCTGTCAATGTTCGGATTTGTTCTTCAAAATCTTGTTTCTGTCTTGCGAGGGCGGCCGAAAATTTGTTCTAATTCACTACCGCTCATATGCCTTTATTTAGTTTTGGGTTTTCTTATTTTTGGGTTTTCTTATTTTTAGGTTTTCTTATTTCATTTACGAGCACTCTACTTACAGTGATATTTTTATCCTCCAATACATTTTCCTGCTGTGATTCTTTTTGGTTCCTTGTCGTGGTTGTCGTTCTTTGCCGTGGTTCCTTCCTGTAGTTGTGGTTCCTTGTTGTGGTTCCTTCCTGTAGTTGTGGTTCCTTGTTGTTGGTTCCTTCCTGTAGTTGTGGTTCCTTGTTGTTGGTTCCTTCCTGTAGTTGTGGTTCCTTGTTGTTGGGCGCCAATTAATAATTTGTTAGGTAAGTAGTTGGCTCTTTGGAGCTCAACCGTTTTACTTGCGTTTATTCTTCCAACTGTTCTTACAAAATTGATACTAAATTCTAAACCCTACACTCCTCGACGGCGATGGACGTTGTTGTTCCCGGCTCGTGCTAACCGGCAGTGTTGTTGTCTTCGAGCTTTTCGCTGCATTCGCAGTTCGTGCTAAACGGCAGCGTTGTTGTTGTTTCAGCCGTTGGAGTTTAGCTGCGTTCGCGGCTCGTGCTGGGTTTCGTATTTCGATGCCCTGGTGGTCCGTGCATCGACCCCGACCGGCGCAAACGGTTGCTGTCGATTCTGCACCGTCAGCGCCTACCGGCAGCCACAGTCCAGCTGCGTTACGCTCTTTTTTGGCCGCTGGTCAGGTCCGCCACTAGCGCCTTCTCGGGGGGCGCTGGTTGCGGACAATTTGGTGTTAACTTACACACATAGTCATTTTTGTATTTTGAAAATGCTGGAATAAAACAAGATATTTGTTTAACCTTCAGGATGGCTCCATTCAAACGGTTATATAATTTACTGACAAAACATGAAAAAATATTATACATATATGACAAAAAAAGGGGAAAGCCAAGAAAAGTGTTTTTTTTAGATTTGTTATTGGGTTGTTAGCGGGATTTACACTAAATACCACAAGTAGACGAGTGCATAAAACCGCTCAACCGATTTTTAATTCCGCCTGGGGTCAAATAGACCCCAAGGGACAGGTAGAAGGTTAAAAACTGAATATGTGAGACTTGTTTCTTTGGTTGGATGGATGGATAGATGGTTAAAAACAAAAAAATTTCGATCGATATAACGAATTTTTCGATTTAACAAATTGGGGGTACAACATAAGATTCGTTATATTGGACGTCCACTGTATTTGCCGATCTTTTCATTTTTTTTTGCGAAAAGCAAGTGCCTGGCAACAAATTAAAGGGATCAAAGACATAACTACATTTCCGAATTCAGAATATAAAATTCAAATAGAATAGAATATAGATTTCTGAGCATATGTATATAAAATATAGAATTATGTAGGGGGAGCTACCCTCCTCTACCCATACCTAGGTACGCCCATGAGCGCCTGTCATCATCAACCGAATCGTTTTGCTGTATTGTTGTAACCGTTGTTGTTTTGTAACCGTATGCTGCGCTTGGTTGATTGATTTTAGAGATTCAAGAGATCTAGAAACCAAATAAATTGTTCATTCATCTTTTTTTCACGGGTCGTAAAAAAAGGAATATATATTTAAAAAGAAGCCATTAAAAAATGTTTGGCGGCTACAGTGAGGATTGAACCGCGAACTTGTCGTCCGAGACACTCCCGCTTACGCGTTTGACCATCAACACTCAATCCCGATCGGCTGCTTCAAAGGTATGATAACAGACAAGCGCCGTTTTGACTAAAAATCACATATTTCTGTATCTCAAAACAGAGCACAATGCGTGTGAAGCGGTGTTTGTGTGAGTGACATTAGAGGCCAAAAAGCTCTTATCGAAGGCCAAATTTGTCGAACTTTTTGACACATTTTTTCGTTGGCCGCTGGACATCTATATGATGAGTTATCTGTGGTTGTACCATAGATAACTCATCATATAGATGTCCAGTCTCATACGACGAAAACGGCACAAAAATTTCAAGCTCTGAATTACAGTTTTTTTCCGCAAAGCTATTCTACGCACACAACTGCATGTGCTCATCAAGAACTTTTGTCGGATTGAATTAATTTTGAATTTCTTTTCTTGCTTGTGATATTCTTTTTTGCAACATATATTTATGATTTATGAATGTTTCTTAACATTTAACGCTTTTTTTATAAACCTTTTTAATCGGTTATACCGGAAATTAATAATGTGTTAAAAAAATGTGATATAAATGAATCGGCACTAAAAATTTTGTGCATGATCAAAGAATATAAAGTATAATAAATAATATAAAAAATTTTCTTTGGCATGATACATACACATCGGTGCTAAGGCAACGCATTGTCAATAGCTGCGGCGCCAGCAGGTCTATCCTCTGCGTCGGCGTAACTGTATTGCGACAATGAAGTGACCGCTGAACAATTACATTCGTTTTAGAATATTTGCCGATCTTTTCATTCTATTTTGCGAAAAGCAAGTGCCTGGGCGTACCCAGCAACAAATTAAAGGGGGCAAAGACATAACTACATTTCCGAATTCAGAATATAAAATTCAAATAGAATAGAATATAGATTTCTGAGCATATGTATATAAAATATAGAATTATGTAGGGGAGCTACCCTCCTCTACCCATACCTAGGTACGCCCATGAGCGTCTATCATCATCAACCGAATCGTTTTGCTGTATGGTTGTTTGTAACCGTATGCTGCGCTTGGTTGATTGATTTTAAAACTTGCGAACAATTATATGTGTCTCCAAAACCCAACAATTCACTAATCAAGAGATCTAGAAACCAAATAAATTGTTCATTCATCTTTTTTTCACGGGTCGTAAAAAAAGGAATATATATTTAAAAAGAAAGCCATTAAAAAATTCTTGGCGGCTACAGTGAGGATTGAACCGCGAACTCGTCGTCCGAGACCCTCCCGCTTGCGCGTTTGACCATCAACACTCAATCCCGACTGGCTGCTTAAAATGTATGATAACAGACAAGCGCCGTTTTGACTAGAAAAACACATATTTTTGTATCTCAAAACAGAGTACAATGCGTGTGAAGCGGTGTTTGTGTGAGTGACATTAGAGGCCAAACAGCTCTTATCGGAGGCCAAATTTGTCGAACTTTTTGACACATTTTTTCCTTGGCCGCTGGACATCTATATGATGAGTTATCTGTGGTTGTACTGTCATATTGTTTAATGTACCCTGAGTGTACTGACAATATAGAAGTTCTACATATATGCTTTTTATATAAAAAAATGATTTATCAAATTTGTAGTTTTCTCATATTTGTTTTTTATAAAGTCCGGGTTTCCATGAAAATACATGTTAGCATATTTTACCAATTTAAAATTCATACTTTAAAATTTTAGACGTTAATTATGTTTAATACAAAAAATGGTTATGATTTTCATGCACTAAAAAATGAAAAGATATGCGCACATATGTTTCAATTGGAATAATAATATGCAAACATGCCTTTCCATGGAAATCCGAAAAATGAGAAAAAAGTTTGAAACAAATGCAGTATAGCGAACCCTCATGAAAAAAACGAAAAATTGGATCATATAAAGCTTATTTTTGTGAATCTAACAAACTAAAAACTGTGCCTGGGAAACTCTGTAATGAACAAATCCCTGGATTTGGGAATTGTAACTTATTAACATCGAATAGCTCCCTGCTGATCTATTACGAGGTGCAGGAGAATACAAACAAGAAAAGGAATGAAGAAAAAGAACATTCGATGGAGAGAGAAGGCAACGAATCGGCAAGCGAGTAGGACGTGGCAACTTGGGCAGGAGGCGAAAAGACGAAAGAACCGCGTGGCAGCGGTGGAAAAAGAACGAAACGCCGTGGCGGTCGCGGAGAGAGCATGTGGCAAGGAGCAGTTGTGACGGATTTCGCTGCGGCGCCTAATTTGACTGAATCAACACCAGCGCCACGAGTCTGCAGCTCACCTTAAGGCTGTCGCCATTTCCTTACAACTGTGCGACCAGCACTAGCGCCGCGAGTTTGCAGCTCAACTTAAAGCTGTCGCCAGTTTCCTACAACTGCACGATCAGCGCCGCCAGTCAGTCATTCGACGTAAGGCTGCCGATCTTCGCACGACCAGCGCCAGTGCCGCCAGTTTCCTACAACTGCACGACCAGCGCCGCCAGTCAGTCATTCGACGACGTGCCGCCATTTGCCGACCTTCGCACGACCAGCGCCAGCGCCGCCAGTTTGTCATTCGACGTAAGGCTGCCGTTCACATTTTCGGCACCTGCCCGATCAGCGCCAGCGCCGCCAGCTTGGCGCATGCAATTGTGCGGCATCCTTATACAAGTTACTTTTTATTTAATATTTTTATAAAAGTACAATTATTTCGCACTATGTGCGATTGAGGTGGAGAACAAACTAAACTTAAAGGCAATGCTAACAAGCCTCATTGCCTTTTAGAGTCCGACCGATTATTCGGCATCGGCATCGACTAGTATCGGCCAATAAAATTGGTATCGGCATCGGCTAGTATCGGCATCGGCCAAAAAAAAAGAATCGGCATCGGCTTCGGCCTTTTTTGGCCGATGCCACATCGGTTTTTTTGGTCGATTTTACTGCTTTCATTTCTTGTTTGTTTTTAAAGGGTGTGCACACCAAAATCGGGACACTTGTTTTCTGATATAAAAATAAAACGAAGTAGTCTAGAATTTTTTTTGCAATTTATTTATATTCTTCGGTCTTTAAGGTATTATATAGTCCACATTTATTTATATTTTTTTCCTCCGTATGCCACCAACCGCACTTCTCGTCAGAGTCCTTCCATAAATTTTTGCACGAAAAATTCGTTCACTTTTTTAGACCCCCATAACCACTTCCTCCGGAACTCTTCTTCTGTTAATACCCTCGCATCACTCTTCTTTAAAATTCCTATAACTTTCGACCACTAGTTTTCGATAGGGCGGAGTTCCGGGCTATTAGGCGGATCACACTCGCGCTGTACATATTCCGACCAATATGGATAATATTCTCTTCATACCACTACAGAGATTCCCTGAAGTAGTGGCAAGTAGCCAAGTCAGGCCAAAACAACGGTTTTGATGTGTGGCAACGAATGAGAGGCAGTAGTCTCTTTTCGAAGCATTCTTCCCGGTAAATATTGCCATTCATTGTACCGACTGTTACCAAAGGGTTTGTTTCAACACCGCACGAACATATGGCTTGCCAAACCATGGTCTTCTTTGGGAATTTTGCCTTTGATTTCACCTTGTATTCATCAGCAACATCTTGGTCATTCGTGGCTATGTAAAAATCTTGCCCAGCTAAAAATGTAAAGTTGTTCAAGCAGTATGTTTCATAATCCATGATCACACTACTGAATTTCGTTAGCAAATTTTCGAACAAGTTACGGCAAAGGTGCTACACGGTGAGATTTCGTTTCGCGTCCCGATCTGGTACTACTTGAGCCTTGTAACTCTTCAAGCTTGCTCGCCTCTTGGCTTTCTGGACGAACGATGACGATTGCTCCACGATTTAAGCTACCGAACGACTTTACATTCGCGGATTTTTTGTAAATGCGGCAATCACTTTCTTCGTGCATCTAGCATTCTCCTGGCCATGGTCACCACCACTACCCACCTTACGATCAACTCTCAGCCTTTCATTACAATTTTTCAACACTTTACTGCATGTCGATGGTGCAAAATTTAGCTTTTTTGTAATTTGGCGTATATTGAGGTTGGGATTCGTAGTGTGTTCGTGCAAGATGAGTTTTCTACGTTCGTCTTCGTTTGCCATTTTCTCACTAATAAAACGGGTTTTGCAAATTTTTTTTACTTGAATATTGAAAACCAAGTCATGGAGTACTTACGTCTAAAATTTTACTTTTCAAAGAGTTTTATTTTAAAAGATACAGGTGTTTTAAAGTGTCCCGATTTTGGTGTGCACACCCTTTATTTGCAGCTGAATCGCACTTTCTTTCTTTTTCATATCTCGCTTTGTATATTTATTACATTTTTCTTATACGTTACAAACCAGTGTTGCCGTATTAGGGGG
Organism: Melieria omissa; assembly: GCA_963971225.1. Lineage (NCBI taxonomy): Eukaryota > Metazoa > Arthropoda > Insecta > Diptera > Ulidiidae > Melieria > Melieria omissa. Next base: position 46,470,721 of record OZ020269.1, on the reverse strand, counting down.
TTTCTCCTTAGATTTATTTGGATTTTATGACAAATACTTAAGGGGACAATATTTTACAGATATTTTTAATCTATTTTTGCTACATCAACACCTTGTTCAACTATATTGGCTATTGGGTCTTTTGTTAATTGCTTGTGCCAAATAGAATGAGCAATTTTCATGAAATATTAATTTTGAATTCTGAATTTTCTTGTAATTTTATTTAGTTTTTAGTTGTTTATTTTCTCGTTTTTGTTTGTTAATTTGTGATAAATGTGATGAAATGTACTATATATGTAATAGTTCCTTTTGTTGTTTTATAAAAAATCTGTGTTTTTGATTGAATTCATTCGTGTTTTTTTTTCTATGGAATCGGCATCGGCCGATTTTCGGCCTTTTGACCGATTAATCGGCATCGGCATCGGCCAAAAAATTTGGTATCGGTCGGACTCTATTGCCTTTAGCTTAACTATAATTATGCTGATTCAGCTTTCCACCTGGTGCGCATGTAAACGATACGCTGCAGCGTAATGGGAGTAGCGAGAAGCGCTGTGGAGTAATAGGAGCAGCGAGAAGCGCTGTGAAGTAAAAGGAACAGCGAGAAGCGCTGAAATGTTGCGTTCTCACGGTTGAGCTGCGCGATAAGGGCGTGCTAAGCCGCGTGACTTAACTTCCCCCCCTCTTAAATATGAGTGTCATCACTCATGATATTTTCAACTCGAGCTCTAACCGTCTCTTTGAGCGATGCCTCGAAGTCGCTGTTGGTGGCTTTAATTTCGATGTTTCTTGGTCTGATTTTAATAAAAATCAAGGCTGCAATTATGCAGAGAAGGATGCCAAGAGCGCCATACCACAACCGCTTACTGCTTTCAAGGGTTACTTGAAAGTCTTTAATTTTTTCGTTATTACGCAGATGAGGTTTATGTAAGTATGGTAGGGATATTTTCTCTTGAAATCCCGTCTCTTCTAGAGCCGTCATCTTTGGAGCCTTTATTTCCAGCATCTCCGTTATGCGGTGTGCCGTGAAGGTTTGCCCGTTAATAGAGATGCTGTTCTCAAAATCGATCAAAACTGTGCCGTTAGCCTTTATTGTTTGATTGTTATAAATTATTTCAAAAAAATCGTTGCACGCTACGATCAGACCGTTTCTAACGATTTCAATTGACGGCAGGTGGAAAGCTGACGTGGTAGGACAAGAAGCTGAGTGTGTGTTTAATACTTGTGACAGGCATGTGTCACTTTTATCAATATTACAAAATTTATACATTAAAGCCTCCTTACAGTTAACTATTGGGAAGTAATAATTTTTACAAAGTGCCGTGACATTATTTTTAAGATCTATGATTTTGCCATCTCTGTTTACGGGACTAATTTCGAAAATTTTGCAAACATCTGTAACGAGCGGTAATTTTATCAGATAATCTACTGCAGCTTCTTGTATGTAAACTTTTACATCTGGCAGGTCATCGGTTCACTTCTTTCGCAGAAATCGAAAATTGGCTTCTAACTTGGATCACCTCAAAAGACGAGACATTTTTTCGAGATGGAATTCAAAAATTGCCTGAGAGGTGGGAAAAAGTAGTATCTAGCGATTTACAATACTTTGATTAATCTTTTAATTCTTTTTATTTTGAAATAAATGGATTTTTAACTACAAAAAAACGGACCGAATTAATTTGTACTCCCAATAACAAAAGATTGTTCATTAATATTGGTACATTTTCCTCTTGCCTAATTAGCTCCATCTCTTCCGCGTTCAACATTAGGGAATTCACAATGTTTTTTTTTGCCAACATTAGTGCATAGCCGTTGTTATTGAAATTGTTTATAATGATTTTGTTTCGTCTAGTCATAAACGAAAGTAATTTTGGGTGGTCAGCTATGGCGAGTTAAGGAATGGTTGCAGTATGCAACCGCTTGCACATTGCTTTCGCACCAAAATTGCTGACGATGTAACATTTGATGCAGCTGCATAAATATCTAAAACATCAAATAGACAAAACAACAGATTCCAGGAATTGCGGCGACAACGGCTGCCAGTAGCTTAGAGTATATGTATGTTTATATGTAGAGTCCGACCGATTAATCGGCATCGGCTGGTATCGGCCAATAAAATTGGTTTCGGAATCGGCTAGTATCGGCCAAAAAAAAAAAACGGCATCGGCTTCGGCTTTTTTTGGCCGATGCCACATCGGTTTTTTTGGTCGATTTTCCTGCTTTCATTTCTTGTTTGTTTTTATTTGCAGCTGAATCGCACTGTCTTTCTTTATCATATCTCGCTTTGTATATTTATTACATTTTTATTATACGTTACAACGAGTGTTGCCTGATTAGGGGATTTCTCCTTAGATTTGTTTGGATTTTATGACAAATATTTGAGGGGACAATATTTTACAGATATTTTAATCTATTTTTGCTACATCAACACCTTGTTCAGCTATATTGGCTATTGGGTCTTTTGTTAATTGCTTGTGCCAAATAGAATGAGCAATTTTCATGAAATATTAATTTTATGTGTTATAAATTTGGGGGAAATTTTAGTTTAATGTATTTAAATTCTGAATTTTCTTGTAATTTTATTTAGTTTTTAGTTGTTTATTTTCTCGTTTTTGTTTGTTAATTTGTGATGAATGTGATGAAATGTACTCTATGTAATAGTTCCTTTTGTTGTTTTATAAAATAAGCTGTGTTTTTGATTGAATTCATTCGTGTTTTTTTTTCTATGGAATCGGCGTCGGCATCGGCATCGGCCGATTTTCGGCCTTTTGACCAATTAATCGGCATCGGCCTGAGAATTGACCGATGCCGATTAAAATTTGCCAAAAAATTTGGTATCGGTCGGACTCTATTTATATGTAAGAGCTTTTGTGAGGGTAGATTGCAAATTCTGGCATAAAATAAAGTTAGAAACGATTTGGAGTGCAAGCGAACACTACCGTTTTTTTAATTGGCGCCCGAGCAGGGACAACAGTATTAAAGTTAATTATTGATCGGAAAAGAACTTCAGAACTTAAGATCAAAGTGTTAATATTGCGATAAAAAGTATCCTTGGAATAAAATAAGGAGAAATAAAGCAATAAGTGTTAACTTTTTTCTGTGCCCAACAAAATTCAACAATCAACCAACTTAAATTGAAGAGGATATCCAACATTAGTTCGAGACTCATCAATCAAGTTAGCCTAGATATCTGGACAATAAGGACCTCCGAAGGATAAAGGAGATCTACCGGATGTCACAACAATTAAGTGTAGGCAAATGGAGAAAAGTAAACTTAATAAACTTAAAATTAAATAAATTAAACTTAAACTTTAAAAGTAAAACTTAATCTTAATCTTAAGAAGTGAACAAAATTGTAAAGTGACAAAATAAAAGTGACAAAATTACTACAACAGATAGTGATGAATTGATAGCCCAACTTATTTCAATGCAGACACACGATTTAAGAACTGAATTAGAACAGTTAAAAAGACAACTAAGAGATCTGACGGCTACGTATAATGTTACAGAATTTGAAACACAAACTATTACAGAAACAATTCAATGTAATGAGACTTTAGATATTATAAAATCCTTACCAGAATTTAATGGACAGGGATATGTAAGCTGGAGAGAAGCAGCTAGGAATACAATGTCATTATACGCTCAAGGCAGTAGGAAATATTTTGCTGCTTTAACTATCCTGAGAAATAAGATTGCACAAGAAGCCAATGATACTTTAACAAATCATGGCACAGTCCTTAATTTCGACGCGATCATTAGCCGTCTAGACTTTGCCTATGCAGATAAACGTCCTCTGCATATATTAGAACAGGAATTGAATTTAATTAGACAAACAAATTTGAACTTAGTGGATTATTATTTATTTATTTATTTATTTAAAGGAAGCTGGTTGTACATGTAAGACTGATTGTCTTTTAAGGGGTTATATACCTTTTTGTGGCTCAAAAATCGAAAAAAAATTTTATGACTTATTTTTGAAGTACATACTTTTAACAATTTTTCTGCAAAATTTCATCGAGATCGGGGCACTAGAACCTAAGATACGGCCGTTCATAGCGCGCAGTTTCCGGAACTCAAGTATTCAACTCAAATTTTAAACGTGATTTTCTTCAAATGATGTTTTTTGAAAAATGCCATCGCGGTGAGCACGATATCCCGCTAACCACTACATCGATCAATTTGAAATTTTTTGAGGGGTTGTTTCTACATACAATAGCTAATTCGTGAACGAAGGAATTTTTTTTTCGACAAATTCTTCTATTTTTTTGGCAGAAAACTTAATTTGTTTACCTTAAAAAATCGACATTTTTGGAAAAAATAGCACTGTAACTGTAAAAATTTTTTTTTTGTAAAATCCTTCGTTCACGAACAAGGTAACACTATGTACTAACGTGGTTTGTTTTTTTTTGTTTTTTCAGCTGAGCCGTTAGCTCGATTTCATGCTCACCGTCAACCACTGCTAACAAAAGGAATTCTGCGGCAAGGACTGTAACTTCCCCAATTTTCCGAATTTTCGCTTGAAATTTTATATAAATTCACACAAAGACATGAACTTTTATGAACTTTGTACTGCATTTGAATAAAACTATGGTAACATGCTAAAAAAAAAATTAAAACCCTGTATTTCCCTACAGAAAAAGGTATATAACCCCTTAAGCACATCATGAAATAATACATTAACTATTAGTAACATTTCAATTTTCTTATATACAAAACTTGATATGCTAAACTTAATATACTAAACTAATCTAAACTGATAACATAATCTCAAACTTAGTCTGATATTAAGATAATAATTGGAGCAAGGAAATACAGAAAACAGAGAAAAAGAAGAAAAAAGAAAGTTAAAAATTAAAATTTACTGAAATAGGTTGAATACTGCCAACTTAAAGCGCCTTAGATTTTGCTCGGATTTAATAATATTTGGTAGGGAATTCCATAGTTTTACAGCATTGACAAAGAACGTTCTAAAGGACGTGAGGTAATTACTACGTGGCACAATGAGGTTATGGGTTCTAACAGACTGCGAAAAACGCAACTTTTTAAAAAGATATTCCGGTCGCTTTGTATAAATTAACTTATGCAAGAAGACTAGATTGCGAACACTTAAAAACGCACTGAGACTACAGTTGAGTATCCTGCAGGAAAATTGGGATATATGGTCAAACTTGCGCTTTGAATATATATATCTGGCGCAGTTATTTAAAGCCAGTTGCAACTTCCGCAATGATACATTATCAAGGTGCCCATAGAGGACCTCACTATACAATATGAGTGGCACAATAAGAGTTCTAACCAATTTCAATTTCACCTCCTGAGGAACAAAGTCTCTTGTGCACCATAACTTTCTCAATACAAAGTAGATTTTACTTATAGTATGGTTGATGTGATCAGAACATCCCAAGCTGGAATTCAATTTATAACCAAGACTGGTAACAGTCGACTCAAATTTTATAGAAGTTTCTTCCAAGATTAGATTAGGTAGATATTTTTCAACCTGCAGGCACGGTGCAATGCATATGGCTTTGGTTTTCGATGCATTTAAAGCTAAGTTGTTTTGCTTTGCCCATAATGAAATCAAACGAAGATCTTCATTAATTCTACATATTAAGTCCTCAGAGAGACCAACTGGACGCGAAAGATAGATCTGAGCATCATCAGCATACAAATGGATTGATACGTTATTACAACAGTATGTTATTGACAAATATGCTAAACAGAATGGGACCAAGTATGGACCCCTGTGGCACCCCTGAGTAGAGTCTCCTCAGCTCAGAACTTGTATTTCCGATAACCACCTTTTGCCAACGATGGCCAAGGTAGCTCTCAAGCAACTTAATCGAGCTGTCAGAGAATCCGAAATATTTCCTGAGTTTCTGCAAGAGAATACTATGGTCCACTGTGTCAAAGGCCTTAGAGAAGTCCACAAGTGATAAAATGGTTACTTCGCCTCTATCAAATGCTGGTCGTATATCCTCCATGACCTTAAGCATTGCAGTAGCACAGCTATGGCCGGCTCTAAAACCAGACTGATTCTCGGTAAGAAGCCTATTTTTGTCAAGATATGTAATTATTTGTCTCGCCATTAATTTCTCAAAGACCTTAGACAGTGTAGGCAGTATGCTAATTGGACGAAAATCCGATGGTAGGCTGGCTGAGAGTTTTTTCGCAATGGGAGTAACCTTAGCTATTTTCCAGTTATTAGGAAATACTGACGATGTAAAGGAGAAATTAAAGATGTGAGTTAGCGTTGAGAGAATATTTGGAAGAATTATTTTTAAAAAGCGTAAACTTATGCCATCCTCTCCAACAGCATTTGATTTTATGGAAAATAGGCTATTAATTACATCATCTTCAGTCACTGTTGTGAATTCAAACTCGCATTCCCGTTTTAATGGTAGCTTGTGGTCAATTTTAAAATTTGTATTACTTTGCATATTATTCGACTGCAGGAAGAAGTCATTCACAACATTCGCGTCCAAGTTGCATTCCGAAAAATGTTTGCCTCCAATGCCTACAGACTTCAGATTATTCCAAAGAGTTTTAGTTCGTAAGCTTGTACTTAACTTTGACTGATAATATAGCCTTTTTGAGAATCTTGTTATATTCGTGGCACGGTTTCTGGAGATACGATAAGATTCCCAGTTACCACTAGTTTGATTGCGTTTCCAGCGACTGCACAATTTATTACGAAACTTAATAGCTTGCAGAACCTCCTTGGTGAACCATGGCTGTTTTTTACTTTGAATTGTTGCAATTTTTAGGGGTATATACTTATCATATAGATAATTTATTAAAGAAACAAAATAGTTCAGTTTTTGGTTAATATCAGGAAAAACCCATACTTTATTCCACTGAAGTAGACCATCCCCCCAATCAAATAATAATACACAAGAGCGAATGCCAAAAAGAAGTTTCGAATCAGTTAATAGTCATCAACCCCAACTGAAGCAACAAAGAATTAATAATATCTAGGAGAATGCTTTTTTAGACGAAGCAACCCCCTACCTTACATATTCAGACAATTACGAGGAACCAACAGAAAATTAAAAGTTTTGATAGATACAGGAGCAACAAATTGCTACTGTAAACCAAACATTTTACCTAATAGCACAGAACAAACAATATACAGAATGCGCATCTGGTGTAAAGAAATTTTTCTTTGCGGGTTCCATCAGTAGGACCCGTTTGTAGATGCGGGGGAAGCAGTAAAGGGGACGAGAACGAACAGAGCGCGAGAGCGTAAACTGAGAAGCTGTGAGAGCGGTGTATGAAACAGTGACGCACCACACACTGTGGTTGTTCTTGTTGTTCAATGAATTTTATTAGTTCTTCCGGTCTGCTTGTAAAATAGAAGTTATAAAAAGTACAAATAGCTGCAATGAAAATAAATATATGTGTAAATAAATATTGGAACAACCAAGACGAATTAAGAAAGTAATAATAGTGGAAAACTATTGCCACAATGTTGTGCTAATTATCAAAGAAAAACGTTTAATCAGTTCTGGTGCTGCAACTACCAATTCAATTGGCCTTGGCGATCGATTTACTAAATTAACCACCATTTCAATCTGCACGAGCAAAGCCCAGCTGGCCTGCTGCGGAAAGCAACAACATTGCGTGTTGTTGTCGAAATGAGAATAAAGCCCAAAACTATCGAATCTATGCAAATACATCAATTCGCGTTTACTCTCTCGGTTCCCTTTGCATTTTCCTCACCTTTGTTGCTTCCCGCCCGCGTCAGAAATGAAATCGCAAAATTATTTCAGATGCGCCTTCTGTATACTGTTTATTCTGTGCTAATAGGCAGCAATTAGAAATTGCAAAACGCGTAAAAACGATAACGAGCTATACAACGATTACCCATTGTTATAATGCACATATCTTTAATAATTTAACACGATTTTATGAAATTAAAAATTTACAAAGTGATATGTTAAAAGGAATGAATTTACTAAGCAAAGCAAAAATACAATTAAATTTTGAAGATAATACACTCTTAACTAATATCAAAGAATATGAAGTAATATAGAACGCGCATCTCATACAAGCAAACCCGTTGTATGGTGGGTACTGCTGGTAGTACCCTCTGTTATTGACAGCAGAAATCTCTGTTACTAACAGCAAAAATCTCTGTAACTTCGGCGTAACATGTGAATTGAAGTCGCTTCTGTACTCATTCGTATTCTCGCTGCTGTTGCGCCACTTGATAAACATGACGATGAACGCTGCTTTTGTTGTCGCGGTGAATAGCATTATAATATTGGCAAACAAAAAAAAGTTAGCGGTATACTGTTTTTGAATTTATCTTTCATAAATAATAATTTTTAATAAGAATTTTTTTATTTGCCAACAATTATTTTCAATTTTCGTTCTTTCGAACTTCCTTTTTGCACAGCCCACATGCAGTGTTTTCGTAGAAGAACTAAAATAAGAAAATCTAAAATTTGGACTCTATGGTTACAGCACTCACCATGGAACCATTCAGGTGTAGCATTTTTACAAGATTGTAAAACGTGTGCTTTAATACCAATTTTTTCAGGTTCTGCTTCGAAGATTTTATGAAAAATTAAAATATGTTTTATGCATACATTCATTAGGGAATTTGAAGGAGCAAAAAGATTACCAAAATCAGAAATTGACTGATAATTTTTGTGAAAAATAAAAATTTCACTTGGAGCAGTCAAAACTTTATCCCTTTTTCTCAATTCGTCACCGCATTTTTCACAATTTAATTTAGGAATGATTTTGTACGCTACGTATCCAACAAAATACCTCATGGAAACCAGCTCTAAGTTAATATCTTTCGGATTACAAAAGGTGTCACCTACAAAATACGCCTCGTGCATCTCACTACTTAGATCAAGATTTTCCAGGATTTCATTGTCATTATCATCGCCATTAGTCTGCAAAACATCCTCATTAAAAGAAGCGCTTGAAATTAAATTAGTCATTGAATCTTGCGTCTCTTCCAATTGGTAGAGGAGCTAAACTTTATTATTTTAAAGGCTAATAACCTGGCTAAGATATTATTAAGTTCGGCTACAGAGGGATTACAGTTATTACCTCCTTTTTGCCTTAACACAGCAAACGTATTCTCCAACTTGTCCTGGTTAAAGGCCTTTGTCATAATAAAAAACTTGTCCGAATTATCTTTTAAGATTTCATCTACAAGTAGAAGGACCGATTTTAAGGATAGTTTCATGCCATCTAGGAAGAAAACTCGTTTTTGTCATCTACAAATTTCACTTCCTCTAGATAATATAAAAATGTTTGAATAAATGTGTGCGATTCTTTCTTAATCTGAAGAGCAGATCGGTAGCAGTTATCTGCATACAAAGATCCACTATTCATGCAATCAAATATTTGATCAATTTTTGCTTTAAAATCAGCTGTGGATAACGCTACCTCTTGTGAGATTTTTTTAAATCCACTTATGTCTGAAATTGTTCTGATAGCAGCTTCAACTGTTTTACTGAACACTTGCGTGGCAAATTTAACACGCATTTTTTCAAATGAATTTGGAAATATGTGTTGTCTAGTCAATTTTGGGCACATTTTGGTTTTACAATTTTCTTCCCTCTGCCAAAGCTCTTGAACTACTTTAAAGCTAACTAAACCATCAGGCGTTTTCAAGTCGCATTTAAGCCAACCATTTCGCAATGACTTGATTAAATGTGGGAAATCGAACATGCAATAAATTTTTTGATTTTGAAATTGAAAGTATGGTTTCTCTATACATACGCCTAAGTCGGAGAAACACTTTCTATTCGAAGACCCCTGATCACAAACCAAAACGTTCACTACTATACCAAAATTGCTTAAAATTTTAAGATTTTCTTTAATTATTTTGCACAACGTATCTGCTGTTAATCCATTCTCTGACACAAAATAGTTTAAAATTGAACACCAACTCGAGAACATGGACTTCAACATAAATACACATACTTGCTTACCAAGTTTTTTTGTTCTTTCGAAGCCTGTGCATTCAAATCCGTCAATTAAATCTAGTTTTTGATTGTATCGTAATTCTCTACGTATTGCCATTTCGTCCATTAAAAGAATCATATTATTTTCATTTTTTTCCTTCAACTCTAAGCACATCTTTTTAATGAATTCAAAAGCCACATTGTTGATACCGGGCTGAAGGAACTTTATTGGAGCCCACCGATTTAAGGTGCTGATATGTGGCAAATTGAAATTTAACTTATCTCTTAGGAAAGAATATGGTGATTGTGAAATATAAAAAATATTTTGCGCTAAATATTTCACTTCGTCAGAATATTCTTTTGGCCGGGTGCTAAGTAAAAGTTTACAAAATGTTTTGGATTCCAAGTTGATATGTTTTAAAGAATCAATTGAATTTTTTAAAGTCTTTGAACAACAAAGGAAGGAAGGGAGCGGACATACAAGCTAAAGTCTCTGATTGCGTTCAACCTGGCGAACGCCAGAACGATCCTTGTCCCTGTCCAATCCAAGCTGATGCACAGCCTCCGCGCGGCCCTTCTGGATAGCTATTTGGCATCCGCTGAATAGTGAACTAATGTGTGCAGCGAGTCCTATCCCCAGGACTTAAAATTTGGGTTGCGCGCAGGGTTTGGTGCCCGCCACGGAAAACCAAATACCAATGAAAGCCAAAAAGCAAGCCTCGGAAGGAACCCAAAATGTTGACGACCACAGCAAACGATTCAAGGACCATGATTTGAGGATATGCACCTGGAATGTCCGGACCCTCTATAGGGAAGGTGCCTCTATCCAACTGGCGGAAGCCCTCACGAAATGTAAGGCTGACATCACCGCCATCCAGGAAATGCGATGGACAGGACAAGGTTGCTCCAAGCGAGCAGACTGCGATATCTACTACAGCTGCCATGCGGAGAAGCACGAATTTGGCTGCGGATTTGTGGTCAGCAAGAGACTTCGCCACCACGTCTCTCGGTTCACTCCGGTGAACGAACGGCTGGCTTCGATCCGCATCAAAGCTAAATACTTTAGCATCAGCCTGATTTGCGCGCACGCCCCGACGGAAGAGAAGGACGATGCGACCAAGGGTGCCCGGCCCATGACGTCAAAATTGTCCTCGGGGACTTCAACGCAAAGGTCGGGCGGGAAGGCATCTTTGGCCCCACAGTCGGGCAGTTCAGCCTCCATGGGACCACTTCGAACAACGGTCTGAGGCTGATCGATTTCGCCGCGGCACGAAACATGGTGGTTAGTAGCACCAGATTCCAGCACCTCGATATCCACAAGGCCACCTGGTTATCCCCCGATCAATCCACCCGCAACCAGATTGATCACATTGTGATTGATGGAAGGCATGCTTCTAGCATTCTAGATGTGCGCACGTTCCGAGGACCCAACATCGACTCGGACCACTACCTTGTTGCAGCCAAGGTACGCATGCGTCTTTGCGCAGCGAAGACCGCACAACCTAGTTTGCGAAGAAAGCTGGACATCAGTAAGCTGCGATCACAAGGGGTAGCCGAAGCCTACTCCGCTCAACTCTCCAACCAGCTCGGTCGCTCCCCCTCTCCACCTGATGACATCGGCGGATTATGGGCTCACTTATCCCACTCTATGCGCGTCGCCGCAGAAAATGTCCTTGGTTTTCGACGCCCACCACCCAAAAACCAATGGTACGATGAAGAGTGTCGCGCAGCCACTGCAGTGAAGAATGCTGCATACAAGAAGACCCTGCAGTCGGCCGCCACGCGAGCCATGACAGAAAAATACCGGGAGGAGAGGAAGAAAGAGAGGTGCCTTTTTAGACGCAAGAAACGGGAGCAAGAAAGGCGCGAGCGTGAGGAAATCGAGGAGTGCAGGAGCAGGAATGACGCCCGAAAATTCTTCCAAAAAGTTAAGCGTCTTACGGAAGGATTTAAGCCTGGGGCATCTTCTTGCAGAGACGAAAACGGGGATCTGGTTACGGATGCGCAGGGTGTGCTGAGGTTGTGGAAGGAGCACTTCACCAAGCTGCTCGCAGGCGACGAAAGGAACAATACCGCCAGTGGTGAAGATGTCCAGATGGCACCAATCGACGACGTCGCTGTGGATGTGCCACCGCCCAGCCATGACGAGGTTCGGGTCGCTATCCAGCGACTCAAGAACAACAAAGCTGCAGGGCCGGATGGGCTACCAGCTGAATTGTTCAAGGCCGGCGGCGGTGAGCTGATTGGGTGCATGCATCAAGGCGACCCAACAATATGCGCCAACTACAGGGGTATCAGCCTACTTCCCATTGCATACAAGGTCCTGACGAGCGTATTATGTGAAAGACTAAAGCCACTCGCCAAGGCGCTGATTGGACCTTATCAGTGCGGCTTTAGACCTGGTAAGTCCACCATCGACCAGATATTCACTCTACGCCAAATCCTGGAGAAGACCCATGAGAACCAAATCGATACACACCATCTCTTCATCGATTACAAGGCAGCATTCGATAGCCCGATAAGGGATCGCCTATATGCCGCATTGTCTGAACTTGGTAACCCTGCAAAGCTCGTTAGACTTTGCAGAGGGACGTTGAGCAATACGCGCAGCTCCGTCAAGGTTGGAAGTGACCTATCCGACCCCTTTGATACCGTTCGAGGTTTCAGACAGGGCGATCCTTTGTCCTGCGACCTCTTCAACTTCACCATGGAGAGTGTTCTGCGCAAGGCCGGTGTACATCGTAATGGCACAATTTTCAACAAAAGTGTCCAGCTCCTTGCTTACGCTGATGATATTGATGTCATCGGACGTAACAAGCGAGATGTCACCGCTGCCTTTGCGGCTATCGAAAGAGAATCTGCCAAAATGGGTCTGGTGGTAAATGAGGGCAAGACGAAGTATATGCTGTCTACACGCAGGGACTCGCAGCGGCTAGGGTCTCACGTCGAGGCCGACAGGTATGCTTTTGAAGTTGTCAAGGAATTCGTCTACCTTGGCACCGCCATCAACAGCAGCAATGATGTCAGTCTGGAGATAAAGCGAAGGATAACTCTTGCCAACAGGTGCTACTACGGTCTCGGTAGGCAATTGAGAAGTAGAGACCTCTCTCGACCGACAAAACTTGCACTCTATAGGACGCTTATCTTGCCCGTGCTCCTCTATGGCGCTGAAGCATGGACAATGACACGAAACGACATAGCGGCCCTTGGAGTGTTCGAGAGGAAGGTGCTTCGCAAAATCTTCGGCCCTGTTCGGGTTGGTGACGACTATCGCATACGAACCAATAACGAGCTGTATGAGCTGTATAAGGACATGGACGTAGCGCAGCGAATTAACATCCAGCGGCTACGCTGGCTCGGTCATGTCTGCCGCATGGACGACGAAGCTCCGGCGAAAAAGGCATTCGATGCGATGGTTGGAGGTCGACGGCGAAGAGGGAGGCCGTGTCTCCGGTGGAAGGACCAAGTGGAAGAGGCCCTGGTATCTCTTGGTGTGACCAACTGGAGAAGGCGCGCGCGAAGCAGAGGCGCCTGGAGAGAAGTTTTGCGGCAGGCCGTAACCCGATAACGGGTTGTTATGGCCAGTTAAGTAAGTAAGCTTTGAACAACAATTCTTGGATTTTAAAATAAAGCGCTTTTCTTTTCGCAATTTTTCGTTAATTTTTTTGAATTTTTTTAATAGGTCGCTGTATTTCTTTTTGTAATAATGGGTTATTTTGACGTTTTTTTCGCAATTACTGCATACTATGTCATCATAACGTGGTCGTTTCAATGAAGAATCTGTTTCTAAAAATTCTTCATCCGAAATCTCATGATCTTCGTCTAAGTTTAAGGTTGGAATCGCATCCTTTTTTAGAAACCTTTTTCCTACATAAGTACTGGAGAAATGATTTTCACAAATATACAGTTTTCGGTTATAGTCGTCATAAGATATATTGCATTTTTCGCGCCAAATTTGGCCAAACACGAAATCAGCAGCGGGGAATCTAAATAATCTAAGATTCTCGCATTGTCGTCTCGATTTGTTGCAACTGCGAACACAACATTGAATTCCAGACGTTGAGGAATTTCTATTTGTCTTTATATTTGTAGCCATATTGTAACAAGCCGAAACACAAAATAGAATTACATTGTTGGACAATGGCGTTAAAATACTTCTTAAAAAAATTCAAAATTGGTATCAACCACGTCAAAATATAAACAAATGATTTTACTTGGAACTCGCCACGTAAAAATATTTGTAGAAATTTCAAATTGGATTCAACCACGTCAAAAAAAAACCGCTGCAAAAGGTTCAAAATTGGTATCAACCACGTCAAAATATAAACAAATGATTTTACTTGGAACTCGCCACGTAAAAATATTTGTGAAAATTTCAAATTGGATTCAACCACGTCTAAATATTTGCAGGTTTTAAAAATCAATCAAAGCGCAGCATTTGAGCAAACAGCCATACACCACAAAGCTTCGATTGATAGTGACATTACAGCAAAACCAAAAAGGCATACACACAATAAACGACAACAACAAAAACATTAGCGAATCCCGAGTCATCTTCGTTGAAACGATGATGACGATGCCTTCGTTCGTTGTTTGTTTTTTCTTGCACTTCGACAAACAAGATCAAGAAACATGCATGCAAAAAATGATTGAGCGAACACTACGCTGCAACAACCACCACTTCAATGTACACGAGTGAAGCCGTTGCGAACAATAACATAGCTTTTTGCTGTTGTCCTACGCAAATCTAACAGAAAATGTTATGAACCTAACATTTTCAAATGCCTACGCTTCGCTCTTCCCGCTCGCATCATAGCAACCGAAAACACTTTTGTGCCCACATGCGCGTTCTATATTACTTCATATTCTTTGCTAATATTCATAAGGAACAATTTTATACACTCGACGAAAGTGAATTAGGACAAATAAATAACTTAAAGTATGATAATGAGGATAAAATAGAAACAATAAAAAATATAATTTTAAATGAACATGGAAAAATAGATACGTCTCTACTAGGGATCGCAATTTTTTGCCATTTTGCGATCCCGGGATTTTCGGGATTGAAAAGTCAAATCCCGGGATCCCGGGATTCATATAACAAACTTTTTAAATAAAACAATTTTCCCGAATTGCATAAATACTAGTTTATAATATATTTACCATAAAAAGGACACAGTTTAATCACATTTGGGTAGTTTTAAGATTTTTTTATCTTGAATTTAATCACATTTTGTTTAACTTGAAAGTTTTTCATTTGACATTTAAGTTCAGTTTGATAACATTTTGTCTTGTTTTGTGTCCACAAATGACACTTGAACATAACTTATTGTTTTGCAACAGATGTATCATAAAGTGCATATAACACTTCGTTCAATAATGTGTGTGACTGGCACACAGATGGCGGCACTAATACTAAATCAATATACTAAATCAATTTTCGTTCTTTCGAACTTCCTTTTTGCACAGCCCACATGCAGTGTTTTCGTAGAAGAACTAAAATAAGAAAATCTAAAATTTGGACTCTATGGTTACAGCACTCACCATGGAACCATTCAGGTGTAGCATTTTTACAAGATTGTAAAACGTGTGCTTTAATACCAATTTTTTCTGGTTCTGCTTCGAAGATTTTATGAAAAATTAAAATATGTTTTATGCATACATTCATTAGGGAATTTGAAGGAGCAAAAAGATTACCAAAATCAGAAATTGACTGATAATTTTTGTGAAAAATAAAAATTTCACTTGGAGCAGTCAAAACTTCATCCCTTTTTCTCAATTCGTCACCGCATTTTTCACAATTTAATTTAGGAATGATTTTGTACGCTACGTATCCAACAAAATACCTCATGGAAACCAGCTCTGAGTAAATATCTTTCGGATTACAAAAGGTGTCACCTACAAAATACGCCTCGTGCATCTCACTACTTAGATCAAGATTTTCCAGGATTTCATTGTCATTATCATCGCCATTAGTCTGCAAAACATCCTCATTAAAAGAAGCGCTTGAAATTAAATTAGTCATTGAATCTTGCGTCTCTTCCAATTGGTAGAGGAGCTAAACTTTATTATTTTAAAGGCTAATAACCTGGCTAAGATATTATTAAGTTCGGCTACAGAGGGATTACAGTTGTGGTATCAGGTGTACAACTTTGCTTCCGCCGTTTTTTTCCAAAATTAAAAGATTTATTGCGAAAAAGTGCTTACAGATGTATTATTCAAAGTATTGTCCGTCGCTAGTGACAACTTTCTCCCATCTTTCCGGCAATTTTCGGATCCCGGCTCGAAAAAAGGAGTCCTCTTTTGACGCTATCCATGAAGTAATCCATTTTTCCAATTCTTCGAAGGATTGAAAATGTTGATCTGCCAGGCCATGTGCCATCGAACGGAATAGGTGGAAGTCAGAAGGGGCGACATCTGGGGAATACGGCGGGTGGGGCAAGACTTCCCATTTCAGCGTTTCCAGGTACTTTTTTACCACTTTTGCGACGTGAGGCCGAGCATTGTCGTGTTGGAGGATGATTCTGTCATGTCGCTCTTGATATTGTGGCCGCTGTTCTTTTAGCGCGCGACTAAGGCGCATCAGTTGCGTTCGGTAGCGATCTCCTGTGATGGTTTCACCCGGTTTTAAGAGCTCGTAGTAAATCACACCGAGCTGATCCCACCAAATACAAATCATAACCTTGGCGCCGTGAATATTCGGTTTTTCCTTCGATATCACCATTTTTAAAACGTTGAAACCACTCCCGACACGTTCTTTCACTCAGAGCAGCATCACCGTAAGTTTCTGAGAGCATTCGATGCGCTTCAGCTGCATTTTTTTTTCGAATTTTAACAGAAAAGTAAAACTTCCCGCAAATGGCGAGAATTGGGCACATAAACGGACATTTTCGAGCGTGAATAATACGAAAACAAGAACAACTGTCACTGAAACGGCGATGACAATTCGTTAGGCACTGTCCACACTCACTTTAAAGGCATTACCATCTATGTATTTCAACCAGCCTCAGCCGGTACAGCCACCTATCGGAAAACGGCGGAAGCAAAGTTGTACACCTGATAATAAAACGCAACCGGATTTATATTAATTGAGTTTATTTGTTGAATGTTTAAAATTACTGGTGGTTGGATTGTATTGTTGGCGGTTGCTCGGCGGTTGTGTAGTAATTGTATTGTATTGTTGGCGGTTGTGCGGCGGTTGTGTTTATTGGCAGTTTTTTCGCTGCCGCCCTACTCGACTGCTTCCTTCGCGCGTTTCTTTCTGACTGAATTTTCCCGACGGCTGATGCTGCCACCCTGCACTTGAACAGTGCGGCCACTGCCGATGTAAATGGTGTAGCCATATCTGCTCCTTACACCCCACCCCCCATGAATCTCCTTAGAATTCACCAATCTTTAAAACAGCTAATTTGGACGCCGGTCGACGCAGCAGTCCCGTTGTTGTCTTTACGTCTGCAAACCGAACTTGTCCGTACTTCGCTGGATACACGTTGACGACGATTCCCTTCTGCCATTGACTTCTAGGCAAGGATGGCTCACAAATGATGACTACGTCCCTCAGTTGGATAGGCGGTGTCTTGTCATGCCACTTTTGTCGATGGAGCAGTTGCGGTAAAAATTCGTTGGTCCACCGTTTCCAGAGGCGATCCTTCAAGTTCTGGGCTATACGCCACTGCTTCTTTAGGCAAATCTTCATGTCGACAGGCTGCGGAGTTTGCGTGGAATTGACGCATCCAAGCAAGAAGTGGTTGGGCGTCAACGGCTCATCCTCCATTGTGGTGAGTGGAATGTCTGTCAATGGACGAGCATTAACAATGTTCTCCGCTTCAATCAGGACGCTTTGCAACGTTTCCATCCTCGGGGCTACTTCACGTAAAGTATGATGAAGCAGTCGCTTAACGATCCGGATCAAACGCTCCCAACACCCTCCTGAACTGGGGTTTGAAGGAGAGTTAAACACCCAATCGATTCCGCGGCCAACCGCCTCGGTCTGAATACGATCCACATCTAGCAGCTTCTCGGCACCCTGTAGCTCCTTCTGGGCCCCAATAAAATTAGTCCCATTATCGCTTCTGATTCGCACTGGAGTACCACGTCTGTTGATAAAGTTTCGTAGGCATATCAGGAAAGCATCAGTTGATAAATCTGCTGCCACCTCCAAATGCACTGCCCGCACTGTCAAGCAGGTGAAAATCACGGCCCAACGTTTTACGTGGCAACGACCAACCGTGACAGTGAATGGGCCGAATAAGTCCACTCCCGAATATGCGAAAGGTCGCACATACGGCGTGACACGATCTACCGGCAGCTGACCCATTTGTGGTGGAGCAGGCTTCGCTCGTTCAAGTTGACATTGCGGACATTTCTTCTCGACAGCTCTCAAAACGGCACGTGCACGAACAATCCAGAATCTTTGTCGTACTTCATTGATGGCTACAGCTTGGTTCTGATGATGGTTCTTCTCGTGGTAATGTTGCATTATCAGGCGCGACACCGCATGGTTTTGAGGTAGAATTATTGGGCGCCTGGCACTGAATGGCAAGTACGTAGCTTCATCGATTCTTCCCCTCACACGCAGTAGTCCGTCGTTCTCTAAGTACGGCGATAGCAAGTACACAGAGCTTCCCTTTGGTACTGGCAGTCCAGCTGTTAGCACGTCAACTTCTTTGGTGTAACACTCCCTCTGAACCATGCGGCAGATAAGTTCTTCGGCCTCGTCGACTTCAACTACTGTGAGTGGACCTCTCAATTGCTGACGCGCCTCCGCATCTGTCCTCGAACGTCCGATGTTCTTGAAACGTACAACCCAAGCGATGGTCCTCTTCAACTTCGTGTACGATGAGAACCTGTCATATTCAATCACGCGGCTCGTCTGCGAATTTATAAGAAATTGTAGTTGCACCTCTTCTTCTGTCATACCTGGCGGCGGCCCGATAATGAACGTCGGCCAAGACGCTTCTTCTTGCTTCAAAAAGTCTGGACCCTTAAACCATCGGCTATCACCACTGAGCTTGGACGGAGACTTCTGGCGTGTGGCTTCATCGGCAATGTTGATTTCTGTCGGCAGCCAACGCCACTGTGACGGCTGTGTCGTATCTAGTATCTCGGCTATTCTGTGACCTACAAACGGTTTGTACTTCCTCTTGGTTGACTGAATCCAGTGCCAGACCGTGTTCGAGTCGGTCCACAAAGTGACACTTGCGATGTTGACGTCATGGTTACGGCATATCGTCTGGCTTAAACGCGTACCCAATACAGCAGCTTGTAACTCCAACCTCGGGATTGAGATCAATTTCAGCGGCGCATTGCGGGTTTTGGCAGCTACAAATGCGACGTCCCACCCCCCGTTTGTGGCTATACGGAAGTACCCCACAGCGGCAAACAACACCTGGCTTGCGTCCACAAAGATGTGAAGTTGGATCTCGTTGGATGAAACAAAGGATGTCGAATATGGTCGCGGCACCTTAATTCGGCTGGCTTCTTCAAAGTTGTTCCACCACGTTCTCCATTGCTTGTCTAATTCTTCCGGGATGGGCTCATCCCACTCTACGTTGCTTCGCCAGACCTGCTGCATCAATATCTTAGCCGTCGCCATAATGTCGGCAAGCAGACCAAATGGGTCGAAAACCGACATAACTATGCCCAGGAACTCTCTCTTCGTCGGTGCCCGCAGCGTATTGAGCACGTCTGGTGGTATGCGGTGGAACTGCGTATGAAACTCGAACGTGTCGCTACGCACGTTCCAGTGCATGCCCAGCACCTTTTCTGATGTCGCTTGTTTCTCCATATTGACCGTGTCGTACTTCGTGGCTCCCTTCATTGCCTGTTGGACCTGACTGGAATTCGATATGAAACTTCTCAACTCAAACCCGGCTTCTGCATGTATGGCGACGACTTGACGGCAAATCTCTACAGCGGCTGCTTCATCGTTAAAGCTGCAAACGAAGTCATCCACATAATGCTTCTCAACTACAGCGTCCACCGCGGCTGGGTAGCGTTCTTTAAATCGGCTGGCGTTGTGATTCTTGATGAACTCCGCACAACACGGCGAGCATGAAGCGCCAAACATCATCGACGTCATACAGCAATATTCAACAGGCCGGCTGGGGTCACTGCGCCACAGGAACCGTTGGGCGTGCTGGTCCTCGGGTCTTATCCTCACCTGTGAGAACATCTCCCTTATGTCAGCCGCCACACCAACTGCGCCCTGACGAAACCTGAACAGGATGTTTAATAACGGCTTGGCTCGTTCTGGTCCCTTTAGCAACCAGGAATTCAATGCAACGCCCTGCACTTTGGCGGCTGCGTCGAAAACAATTCTCAGCTTGTCAGGCTTATACGGGCTCTGCACGGCGAAATGTGGCAGATACCACACTGGGCGATTGGTTTCTGCTATCTCGTTTGGCGACAAAACTCTTGCGTACCCCTTGGCGAAGTACTTCGACATCTCTTCCTGATACCTTCGTGCGAACTCAGCATCACTCTTCATTTTCCTCTCAATTCCATGCAAACGTTTGACGGCAGCGTCATAACTTTCTGGCAGCTTCGGCGTGTCCGAACTCCACAACAGCCCTGTTTCAAAATATTTGTCACATATCTTGGTCGTACTGCTCATAATACTTCGTGCCCGTTTGTCGTCGTCACTCTCAGGAAGCGATCGCGCTGTTTCCGCTCCAAACTGGTCGGTGGAAACGTACTCGGCGACTATCCGATGTAATTCCTCTAACGGACGGGCCTCACGAATGTGTAGCATCACTGGCGGCGACGGACTTGAGGATTTCACCGGACCGTAAGCCAACCATCCCAGTTTTGTCTGGATGGCTAGTGGCCGGTCTTGCCGAGCCTGTACGGTGACACTGGCGGCTGTCAGATGGGCATTGTCCAAACCGAGTAAAAGAACCGGTCGGGCATCGATGTATTCCTCAATCGGCAACGACTCCAAATAACCCAAATTGGACTTCTTGAATGACTGTGTTGGCAAATTTAATTTCTTGACTGTATGTACGTTCCTGACTGCAAACTTCTCTCCGCTGGTGCGATTCGCTACTTCCAACGTGACTCGGCGTGACTGTTCCGTCTTTATTTCCTCGTCGTACCACTGAAGAGTCAACGGCTGGAGTTGCCCTCTCAGCCCCAGTTTGTCCGCCACGCCTTCTTCCACCATTGATACAGCTGACCCATCATCGAGCATCGCAAAGGCGTCCATCTGCCCATTCGGTCCACACAACTGCACCGGAATCACTTTAAATAGTTGACTGTACTTCAAACTAGGCGTGGAACAATTCAACACCGGCTGTGATGGTTGCATGATCTGGCAGGCTGGGCCCTGGTCGTTAGCCCCTTCATGCAGGCTGGCGTGGTGAAAGCGACGGCACTCGTTAACTCCACACGGCTTCTTTGAACGGCAGTTCGATATGTTATGTCCTTTGCGTAGGCAAGCAAAGCATAACTTCTCTTTCTTCACCACGTTCCAGCGGTCTTGCACACCCAGTGATTGATGGAATTTTTGGCAATTGGCGATGACGTGAGCGGCGTGGCAACAATAGCACTGAATCGCCTTCTCGGTGGCGCCCTCATTGACATGCATTACTCGCCGTGGCGTCGTTGGAGCGTTCTTTGGAAGCGATGTTGATACTGTAGACATTGTAGCCACTACTCGTCCTAACTCGGTTAACCATTTGGCAAATTTCTCCAACTGTAGCATACGGCTTAATTATGCTTGCACAACGGGCCCACTCAAACTGCTTGCTTGGCGGCAATTTGCTGACCAGTTGCTCCAGCAACAATGGATTTGCTAGATGCTGCTCACTCTTGGCAGATGTTAGGAAGGCCACCACATTGCGAACGTTTGTCGAGAAAGCGACGACTGACTCCAGCTTGCTCTCAGGAATAGCTGGAAAGTTCTGCAGCTTACTCAATTGACAACGAATTAACAGATCCGACCTACCGAATCGAAATTCCAATTCCGCCATTGCTTGTGAGACGCCCTCTGGGTAAATCAGCATCGACGCTACAGCTTCCTTGGCTTCACCTACTAAACACTTATGCAACCGCATGAGGTTCTGTCTGTCGTTGTACTTAAACACTTCAGTGCTGTCTTTAAAGTTGGCAAAGAACAGCGGCCAGTCCTCTGCCTTGCCCGAAAATGTAGGTAGATCGTACAGTTTTACTGTACCCGTCTCGACCAGCACGGCGTCGCTGTGGTTGTCTGCTGCGGGTGTCGACACTTCTCGAGGCTGCATTAGCAGCGCGTCGGCTTGGATTTGTTGGCGCAGGTTGCTGATATCCCTCTGCTGCTCCTCGCTGTTATGTCGAACCTCTTCCATCGTGGACTTTAGTGACCTCATCACCTCTAGCAATGCCGCCAACGAATCACGACTCTCACTTTCCATTATCAAACTGTACTTTACTCTACGAATGTTCTTCTATAACTTGTTCAAACTTGATCGGCGTCCCTTCTCAACTGTCCAATCCGCACTCGCGACTATTACCGGCAAACACTGCGAGTAACGGCACTTGGAATCATCCCTCTACAACGGCTTCGAAATCAAAACGGCGACAAACTTTCGCGAATGTGTAGACGACGCACAGATGCCAACAGCGAACATTAACTTGTTCTGACTTGATCGGCGTCTTTTTCACTGTCTCTTTCGCACTTACGGCGACTACTGGCAAACACTGCGACTAACGGTACTGGCAATTTCTCCTTTACAACGGCTTCGAAATCTAACGGCAACGTAACTGGCAAATACACGGCGTCTTTCTCTTTTTACGGCGGCTTCGAAATCTAACGGCAACGTAACTGGCAAATACACGGCCAGTCTTTATCTTTTTACGGCGGCTTCGAAAACGAACGGCAACGTAACTGGCAAATACGGCGGCTTCGAAAACGTTCGCGAAGGCAAGGGCGACCAACGGATGCCAATAAAACGAATGTAGTAATAAAACGCAACCGGATTTATATTAATTGAGTTTATTTGTTGAATGTTTAAAATTACTGGTGGTTGGATTGTATTGTTGGCGGTTGCTCGGCGGTTGTGTAGTAATTGTATTGTATTGTTGGCGGTTGTGCGGCGGTTGTGTTTATTGGCAGTTTTTTCGCTGCCGCCCTACTCGACTGCTTCCTTCGCGCGTTTCTTTCTGACTGACTTTTCCCGACGGCTGATGCTGCCACCCTGCACTTGAACAGTGCGGCCACTGCCGATGTAAATGGTGTAGCCATATCTGCTCCTTACAACAGTTATTACCTCCTTTTTGCCTTAACACAGCAAACGTATTCTCCAACTTGTCCTGGTTAAAGGCCTTTGTCATAATAAAAAACTTGTCCGAATTATCTTTTAAGATTTCATCTACAAGTAGAAGGACCGATTTTAAGGATAGTTTCATGCCATCTAGGAAGAAAACTCGTTTTTGTCATCTACAAATTTCACTTCCTCTAGATAATATAAAAATGTTTGAATAAATGTGTGCGATTCTTTCTTAATCTGAAGAGCAGATCGGTAGCAGTTATCTGCATACAAAGATCCACTATTCATGCAATCAAATATTTGATCAATTTTTGCTTTAAAATCAGCTGTGGATAACGCTACCTCTTGTGAGATTTTTTTAAATCCACTTATGTCTGAAATTGTTCTGATAGCAGCTTCAACTGTTTTACTGAACACTTGCGTGGCAAATTTAACACGCATTTTTTCAAATGAATTTGGAAATATGTGTTGTCTAGTCAATTTTGGGCACATTTTGGTTTTACAATTTTCTTCCCTCTGCCAAAGCTCTTGAACTACTTTAAAGCTAACTAAACCATCAGGCGTTTTCAAGTCGCATTTAAGCCAACCATTTCGCAATGACTTGATTAAATGTGGGAAATCGAACATGCAATAAATTTTTTGATTTTGAAATTGAAAGTATGGTTTCTCTATACATACGCCTAAGTCGGAGAAACACTTTCTATTAGAAGACCCCTGATCACAAACCAAAACGTTCACTACTATACCAAAATTGCTTAAAATTTTAAGATTTTCTTTAATTATTTTGCACAACGTATCTGCTCTTAATCCATTCTCTGACACAAAATAGTTTAAAATTGAACACCAACTCGAGAACATGGACTTCAACATAAATACACATACTTGCTTACCAAGTTTTTTTGTTCTTTCGAAGCCTGTGCATTCAAATCCGTCAATTAAATCTAGTTTTTGATTGTATCGTAATTCTCTACGTATTGCCATTTCGTCCATTAAAAGAATCATATTATTTTCATTTTTTTCCTTCAACTCTAAGCACATCTTTTTAATGAATTCAAAAGCCACATTGTTGATACCGGGCTGAAGGAACTTTATTGGAGCCCACCGATTTAAGGTGCTGATATGTGGCAAATTGAAATTTAACTTATCTCTTAGGAAAGAATATGGTGATTGTGAAATATAAAAAATATTTTGCGCTAAATATTTCACTTCGTCAGAACATTCTTTTGGCCGGGTGCTAAGTAAAAGTTTACAAAATGTTTTGGATTCCAAGTTGATATGTTTTAAAGAATCAATTGAATTTTTTAAAGTCTTTGAACAACAATTCTTGGATTTTAAAATAAAGCGCTTTTCTTTTCGCAATTTTTCGTTAATTTTTTTGAATTTTTTTAATAGGTCGCTGTATTTCTTTTTGTAATAATGGGTTATTTTGACGTTTTTTTCGCAATTACTGCATACTATGTCATCATAACGTGGTCGTTTCAATGAAGAATCTGTTTTTAAAAATTCTTCATCCGAAATCTCATGATCTTCGTCTAAGTTTAAGGTTGGAATCGCATCCTTTTTTAGAAACCTTTTTCCTACATAAGTACTGGAGAAATGATTTTCACAAATATACAGTTTTCGGTTATAGTCGTCATAAGATATATTGCATTTTTCGCGCCAAATTTGGCCAAACACGAAATCAGCAGCGGGGAATCTAAATAATCTAAGATTCTCGCATTGTCGTCTCGATTTGTTGCAACTGCGAACACAACATTGAATTCCAGACGTTGAGGAATTTCTATTTGTCTTTATATTTGTAGCCATATTGTAACAAGCCGAAACACAAAATAGAATTACATTGTTGGACAATGGCGTTAAAATACTTCTTAAAAAAATTCAAAATTGGTATCAACCACGTCAAAATATAAACAAATAATTTTACTTGGAATGCGCCACGTAAAAATATTTGTAGAAATTTGAAATTGGATTCAACCACGTCAAAAAAAAACCGCTGCAAAAGGTTCAAAATTGGTATCAACCACGTCAAAATATAAACAAATGATTTTACTTGGAACTCGCCACGTAAAAATATTTGTGAAAATTTCAAATTGGATTCAACCACGTCTAAATATTTGCAGGTTTTAAAAATCAATCAAAGCGCAGCATTTGAGCAAACAGCCATACACCACAAAGCTTCGATTGATAGTGACATTACAGCAAAACCAAAAAGGCATACACACAATAAACGACAACAACAAAAACATTAGCGAATCCCGAGTCATCTTCGTTGAAACGATGATGACGATGCCTTCGTTCGTTGTTTGTTTTTTCTTGCACTTCGACAAACAAGATCAAGAAACATGCATGCAAAAAATGATTGAGCGAACACTACGCTGCAACAACCACCACTTCAATGTACACGAGTGAAGCCGTTGCGAACAATAACATAGCTTTTTGCTGTTGTCCTACGCAAATCTAACAGAAAATGTTATGAACCTAACATTTTCAAATGCCTACGCTTCGCTCTTCCCGCTCGCATCATAGCAACCGAAAACACTTTTGTGCCCACATGCGCGTTCTATATTACTTCATATTCTTTGCTAATATTCATAAGGAACAATTTTATACACTCGACGAAAGTGAATTAGGACAAATAAATAACTTAAAGTATGATAATGAGGATAAAATAGAAACAATAAAAAATATAATTTTAAATGAACATGGAAAAATAGATACGTCTCTACTAGGGATCGCAATTTTTTGCCATTTTGCGATCCCGGGATTTTCGGGATTGAAAAGTCAAATCCCGGGATCCCGGGATTCATATAACAAACTTTTTAAATAAAACAATTTTCCCGAATTGCATAAATACTAGTTTATAATATATTTACCATAAAAAGTACACAGTTTAATCACATTTGGGTAGTTTTAAGATTTTTTTATCTTGAATTTAATCACATTTTGTTTAACTTGAAAGTTTTTCATTTGACATTTAAGTTCAGTTTGATAACATTTTGTCTTGTTTTATGTCCACAAATGACACTTGAACATAACTTATTGTTTTGCAACAGATGTATCATAAAGTGCATATATGTTGCATATGAAATTTATTGCAAATAAACCCTGCTGAATAGAAACATCTTTCAGATTCAACACTTGTTGGTTGAATGCTTAGTAAATAATTATAAGCCTTTTCCAAAAGACGCCCTCTATCTTGTCCCTCCTCCCTCAGATAAGGAATTGGGTTTTTGTGCTTTTAAATTTATTTCATTTAACTTTGAAGCATCTTTTACAATCCCGAAAATCCCGGGATTAAAGGATTTGAATCCCGGGATTTTCGGGACTGGAAAAAGTCCGGGATCCCGGGGTCCCGGGATTGCGATGCCTAGTCTCTACCCTTCAGAACGGACGTAAACGCGGAAATTAGAACGATTACAGACAATCCCATTTGGAGTAAGCAATATCCTTACCCACTATCAGTTAACGAATTTGTTAATAAAGAAATAAAGAAAATGTTAGAAGGAAATATTATAATAGAAAGCAAAAGTCCCTATAATTCACCGACATGGGTAGTTCCCAAGAAAGGTACCAATGAAGATGGTACACAAAAAATGAGAATGGTTATTGATTACAAAAAATTAAATGAAAAAACTATAGCAGATAAATATCCTATCCCAGATTGTAATGTAATACTTTCAAATTTAGGAAAAGCAAAAGTCTTTTCTACAACTGATTTGGAATCGGGTTTCCATCAAATATTGATGAAACCAGAAGATATTGAAAAAACTGCATTTTCGGTAAATAACGGCAAATATGTCCGCATGCCTTTTGGTTTAAGGAATGCACCGTCAATATTCCAAAGGGCTATGGACAATATTCTTTGCCCATACGTGGGAAAATTTTGTCATGTCTATATAGACGATCTCATAGTTTACTCTAGCAACGCTGATGAGCACTATGAACATTTAATCAAAATAATAAATACATTGCAAGATTCACATTTGAAAATATCACTTGAGAAATCAGAATTTTTCAAGTCAAATATAGAATTTCTAGGCTACCAAACAGCCCATAATGTCATTAAAACAGATGAAAAGAAAATTGAAACAATAAAAAATTACCCTGTACCAAAAACACTAAGACAACTAAGAAGTTTCTTAGGAATGACAGCTTATTATAGGAAGTTTGTGCACAAGTATGCACATATAACGAAGCCGTTAACAAAATATTTAGCAGGAGAAAACGGAAGAATTTCGCAAAATCAATCAAAAAAAGTCATAATTGAATTAGATGAAGAAGCATTAAACGCAGTAGATAAACTAAAAAATGAATTAATTCAACAAGTAGAGTTAACACAACCAAATTTTAATAAAAAATTTATTCTAACAACAGACGCGTCAAATGAAGCCATAGGAGCAGTGCTCTCGCAGGATAATAAGCCCATTACGTTTATTTCCAAAACCCTAAATAGAACAGAACAAAATTACGCAGTTAACGAAAAAGAATTATACGCGATAGTATGGGCCTTGAAAAATCTTAGAAATTACCTGTATGGAGTAGCAGATTTAGAAATACACACAGACCATCAACCTTTAGCTTTCGCAGTATCAGCTAGAAATTCCAATGCCAAGATGAAAAAATGGCATACACTAATAGAAGAATATGCACCTAAACTTATATATAAACCAGGAAATACAAATCACGTAGCAGATGCCCTTTCTAGACAGCTTTTAAACAATAATAATTTAGAAAAAGAAAACGATGATTTAACAGAAACTGCACATTCAGTAGAAAGCTTAGATATTTTTCACATTAAAACAATCAATAAACCTCTAAATTCATTTCCACAACGAATAGTATTGAACAAGGATAATACTAATGAACATTTTAGAACAAAAAGTTGTAATTCATTTAGACATCATATCAAATACAAAGATATAGACTTTTTAAAAGAAATAGTAACAGAACGATTAAATAAAAATCTACTAACGGGAATAAATTGTAATCTAGAAGATCTATACGAAGCAAAACAAATATTAAGGAATAGAATACTGAAGAAAATTTTCCACACAGACATAGTAGCCATGGATGTAATCAACGAAGAAGACCAAGAGAAAATTATTAGACAAACCCACACTAGAGCACATAGAAATTATAAGGAAATTATCAAACAAATTTTTAAAGAATATTACTGGCCTGAAATGAAAAAACAATTTAAACAATTTAAAACAATATAAAAATAAAAAATAAATAAAAAACAACAAATAAAAACAAATCCCAATTGGTGAGGCGCCAATCCCAAATAAGGAGGGAGAATAGATTCATATTGACATATTCTTTGCACTAAACTTAAAATTCATAACTCAAATAGATGCATACTCGAAATTTTTAGTGATTGAGCACATCGATGATAAAACTAAACTACAAGATAAAGTATTGGAAGCATTACAAAGCTTCCCAGAAGTAAAAAGAATAACTTGTGATAACGAACCAGGATTTAGTTCAGCACAATTTAAATCTTTTGCAGAAAGAATGAGAATACAAGTTAAATATTGTGACCCTAAACATTCAACACCTAACGGACAAATAGAAAGAGTACACTCAACGATAATAGAAATTGCTAAATGCATTAAGGAGGAATTTGAAATAGTAAATGATAAAGAAGTGATAATTCGAGCAGCGCAATCCTATAGTCAAACAGTACATTCAATAACAGATAAAAAACCTTTCGAAGTCCTCTATAATAAAATCAAACATAACGATTTACCTAACAAACTTAAGGCAGGTTTCTACCTTGTGCGGCCGAGAAAACATGTTTTTTTTGAAAAATTTTTGATGGGAAGGTTTTTAAGATAAACACTGGAAAATTTTTTCAGATGTAGGTATATGTTTATTGTACAAGTAAAAAAAGTTTCAAGATAAAATATGCAAAGGGGGGAGGGGGCCATCGAGCAATGGCGGCAGGACTTCCTTACTCGCGGAAGTCCTGCCGCTGTTTGAGATGACTTGAAACACAAAAATTAAATTTTTTCTTCTGTATCCTTTTGTCTATGGCTGGAACTAGGATTTTGAAACAAAAATGAAAAATGAAGGATTTATGCGATTTTGACTAAAAAACTCAATTTTTACCTACTTTTTTCAATACAAATTTCTATTTTTAATGAAACATAATTATTATTTCTTGAAGATCCTAGTTCCAGCCATAGCTAAGACCTTGATAAATGACTGTTTAAAATTTGGTAGCTATTGCTCAACTCGTATGGCCTAAATCACTTCCGCAAGGTCAAAAAATGTAGTTTTGAGAAAAACGCGTTCAAAGTTTTGCTTCAGTATGAAGTGACACCGACACCGCTACCTATTTCGATAAATTGCTACCGTAATTCGAAAGATTTCAACTTCAAATTTTGGGAGCGTATTCTACAATCATGTATTAATCCAAAAATGCATGGAAAAAAAATCGATTTTTTTGACCGCACAAGGTAGAAACCCCCCTTAAGTTACAACTGGTCCGTGGACCGAAGTTTATTCCTTTTATAGTCCAAGTTCAAACTGTATTCTTTTGGGGTACATAAGCAAAGCGGTAACAATATAATTGGAGAGGTAGGTAAGTAAAATAGCAGCGGTAAGTTACATACATAGTTATAGCTGCAGTGACAAACAGTTTAACAGTTTTTTCCAATTCAATTTCAATGTAACAATTCAATTTCAATTTTAGTTCAATTTCAACTTTGACTTCAACTTAATATTCAAACAATTCACTTATAATCTAATGAAGGTAGGTAAATAATTTTGTTTTTTAAATATTATTCGTGCATCATCTGACGCAACACCGGCCACCTTGCCGAGTTCGACTCAACTGCTATCGCTGATGGGAAGGACCGCAATCTTATGAATAGGGCGTCGCAGGCTTCCTCCACTTGTTTTAAGTTCTACGACTCGGACCCTTCCGTCTTGACCAGCTACTACTTCCTGTACTCTGCCCAGCTTCCACTGTTGAGGAGGTATGTTGTCTTCGTGGACGACGACGAGATCTCCGACGGCTACGTTTCGCTGTGGTATTAACCATTTGTTGCGTTGCTGCAAGGTCAGGAGATAATTCCTCGACCACGCCCGCCAGAACTGCTGCTTGAGCGACGAGACAAGTTGCCATCTGTCTAAATAGACTAGTGGCTTGTCTGGAACTGGTTCCGGTGGCATTGCTCGAAGCGGACAACCGATGAGTAGATGCGCCGGAGTGAGTGCTTCCCCATCGTTGGGATCCCTGCTGATTGGTGCTATGGGCCTGCTGTTCAAAATTGCTTCTATTTCCACGAGAAGCGTTTGCAGTTCTTCGGCGGTGAGTAATACGTTTCCAATCGTTCGACAGAGCAGATTCTTTGCGGATTTCACAGCCGCCTCCCACAACCCTCCGAAGTGCGGCGCCCTTGGTGGTGTAAAGACGAAGCTGAATCCTTCGTTGGCAGCGTACCTTGCCACTTCGTCCTGACTGGCCAGAAAAGCATCTCGCAGCTCGGCTAACTTCCGCTGTGCGCCGACAAAGTTGGTTGCGTTGTCGCAGTGGATCCGCTGCGGTACTCCTCGACGACCGATGAACCTTTTTAGAGCAAAAATAAAACGATCAGTACTTAAATCGGAAACAATTTCTAGGTGTACCGCCTTAGACGTGAAACACACGAAAACTGCTATGTACATTTTGACAGGTGGTCTGCCTCGAATTTTTAAAGAGGTATATATGGGACCACAAAAGTCAACACCGCAGATCAAGAAAGGACGTAACGCTTGAAGCCTGTCTGCGGGTAGATTGCCCATGATTTGGGTGAACAATTTTGGTTTATACCGAAAGCAATGTATGCAGTTTCGCACGGTCTTTCTACACGCGTCCTGCGCATTAACTAGCCAAATTCTCTTTCGGAGAATTGCCATAAGCGCTTTTGGTCCTGCATGATGATTTCGGAAGTGTAGATGCCGTAAATATGTTTCTGTAAAATGTGAATTTTTTGGCAACAGCAGTGGAAATTTGGCGTCATATGGAATCGGTGCGTTCATTAACCGACCACCTACTCGAAGCAATTTAAAATTTAGTGGGCCATCTGAATACTCATGTATAAATGGGCTTAGTTTCTGTATATTAGTAGGGAGTGGCTGATTTCTTTCCAATTTCCTAATTTCCTCGGCAAATTCTTTATGTTCTAGTTGAATTAATTTTAAAAAGCTGCAATTCAGATCTGTAACTGTTGGGGTTATTTCGCCTTCTTTTGGTTTGATTTTTGCGATTCTGTACCAATGAATTATAAATGCGAAAATACGAATAATTTTTTGATGACAAGAAAGGTCGCGTATGACTTCCAATAAAGGATTTTCTGTTGTTTCAATTGCGGCTAACGAAAAGATATTTTTCCTTTTCTCCAATGATTCGTCTTCTTGAGAAAGGATGAAGTGCGAATTTTCTGGCCACCGTGCAGGGTCTTCTAGAAGGAACTGTGGACCGTTGAACCAAATTGAGCCGTTTAGTTCGTCCACGTTGCAACCTCGAGACACTAAATCTGCAGGGTTTTGTTTTGTTGGTACATGTTGCCATATGACTTCTGTCGACCACTCTTGTATTTAAGACACGCGATTTCCTACGAAAGTAGATAAAGTTGATGGATGTGTCTTGATCCAATGAAGCACAATTTCGAAATCTGTCCAGAAATGAATCTTGTCCCACTGTCGACTCAACATTGGCGCAATGCGTGACCATAATTTGGCCAGAAGATGTGCTGCACATAGCTCTAATCTTGGTAGCGACTTTGTTTTCAGTGGAGCTACTCTGGACTTTGCGGTCAACAAGGTACATGTAACCTTGTTAGCAATTTGGCTTCGCACGTAGATACAACAGCCATATGCTCTAATCGATGCATCCGCAAACCCATGAATCTGGCAGCTAGCACCCGCACTCGTATTCACATAACGAGGGATGCTGATAGACGAGAGCTGAGCCAAGTTGGTTTTGAATGTTTGCCAGCTCGTGTCTAAGCGCAATGGAATCGACTCATCCCAATCGAGTTTTTGGATCCAAAGCTCTTGCAATAAGATTTTTGCTTTGATTACGATAGGGGACAGTAATCCAAGAGGGTCGAAAAGTCGCGCAGAAACAGACAAAATGTTTCGCTTGGTTGCGCGCAAGTCATGGAATGTTTCATCCAACCTGAAACGAAATAGATCGTCTTTCGGTAGCCATCGAAGTCCCAGCGTTTTTGTCGATTCTTCGTTATTAAATTGCAATGCCTTTTCTGAACTTTTGTTGTTGATGTGGTCAGGATGATTCGAGAACCACTTCGCTAAGTGCATTCCGGCTAATTCTAAGATGTCGATTACCTCACTTTGTATTTGTTCCAAAGTTTCTAAATTGTAGGCACCTGTCAGTAGATCGTCGACATAGAAATCTCTTGCAATGATTTTGGCTCCCAACGGATATTTTGTCGCATTTACATCACTCAGCATTTTAAGACTTCGGATTGCCAGAAATGGAGCAGGTGATGGGCCATAGCTCACAGTGTTTAAGCGAAAAATTTTAATTTGCTCTGCCGGATCCTGGCGCCATACTACTAGCTGAAAGTTCCTATCTTCTTCGTGCACCATTACCTGTCGGTACATCTTTGTAATGTCTGCCGTGATGGCATACCTGTGAAGTCGAAATCGACGAAGTGTGGAATAAAGTTCATCTTGGATGGTTGGGCCCACCATTAAGATGTCATTCAGCGCAAGCTGAGATGTGGTGCGACACAAAGCATCGAAAACTACGCGAAGTTTTGTGGTGGTGCTATCTGGTCGTAGCACGCATTGATGTGGAATAAAATAATGTGGTGTAGTGGGAATTTTATTATTTGTTGGACTCATGTGCCCTAACGCCAAATATTTTTTCATGAAATCCAGATACATTTTCCGGATTTTTCGACAGCTTTCTCTCCAGGGACTGAAATCGACGTTTAGCGGTTTCATATGAAGAGCCTAGCAAAGTTGGGTTTTCTTTAAATGGCAATCGAACTTCCAGTCTTCCAGATTGTAAAAATTTAGTGTTTTGGACGAAATGTTTTTCGCATTCCACCTGTTCATCAGTTAGTAAATTTGAAGCCACTTCCGATGGAATTTCTTCTAATGACCAGAATTTTTGAACAGTCGCATCAATCTGCGCAAAATCACCTTCGGTTTGGCATAAGTTGCTACTAATGTGGGAGTGAGGACTATCTTTGAATGTATATTTCCCCGAAATGATCCAACCAACAGTTTTTTGTAATGTTGGGTGCTTAGGGCTTGTTTTGATTTGGCCCACTGAGAGAAGTTCGAAAAAGGTTTCAGCACCCAAGAGAAGATCGATTTTCTGAGGTTTATTGAAGTTGGGATCCACTAACTCAATATTCGAAGGAATATTCCAGCCATCAATGTTGATTTTTTGGTCTGGATGAGTTGCTGAAATGGATCGCAACACCCAGAAATCTGCCGAGAATTCGTGCGCGTTTATTCGCGACTTAACAAATGTGTTTAATTTTGTGCGCACTGTAGTATTAGCCTTGCCTATACCTATGACATTTAAATTCTTGGTCTCACGACGGATGCGAAGTTTTTGGGCCAGCTCTTCAGTCATAAAGTTCACTTGGGATCCTGAATCTAAAAGAGCTCTCGCTTGCATATATTCACCGGACTGACTTTTCACCATTACAATAGCTGTAGCTAAGATGCCTCGATCAGGTGCACTGATTGAGTGCATGGCATGTGATGCTAGTTGTTGAGGTTCGATTCCAAAACTAACCGGATATTGGTGCAGCACGCTATGGTGAGACCTATTGCACACGCGACATTTTTGTGAGTTACATTTCGACACCGTATGACGATGATTTACAATGAAAACATGTCGGCTGCTTCTGTTTCGATGCTACATACGAAGACCTTGAGTTTTTGTTGAACGATTTGTTGCCACTCTGGTCCTGCTTGGATTTGTTGTCGTTGAAGGTCGTCAATTTCGACCGCGATGTTGATGCCTCCTCAGCAGACAAATGTTGATATCGTTTGTTGAGAACAGCTTCGCACTCACTCCACAATGGCAGCCTTTCGAAGTCTAGTTGCTCTTCCCACTTGGAACGAGTTGTTGAATCCACCTTGGACATGACTAAATGTATGATGATCGCATTTGACACATTTTTGTCGTCACCTAATGATAAGAGGGAGTCGTATACAGCCGACACTGTATCGATCATACTGCGTAATGATAGTGAAGAGGCTTCCGTCATATTTGGTAATTCAAAAAGTTTAGATATTGTGTCAAAAAATATGAGACATTTATTATCATATACTTTTTTGAGACTTGCCAAAGCATTGGGATAATTTTCTTCTGATATCTGGAAGGCTCTTACTGTTCCCAAGGCTTCACCAGACAGGCAAGAAACTAAATGATTAAATTTTTCAATGTCCGGAATAGTGGGATCATTGTGAACCATGCTTTCGAACAAACTTATAAAATTTTTGAATTCCGAATATTTCTCTTTGAATTTCGGAAGTGCCATTTTTGGTAAACGAGAACTATGTGGTGCACAAAACGATGCTTCGGGAACGCTGGCAGATCGGCTCTTCGATAATATCGCCTTTATCTTGGACTTCGTTTCCACGATGATGTCCTCCAACTCCCCACGGCCTATGTCTTCATCGTCGATTTCCTCTATCTCCGTCTGGCATTTCATCAGTTTGTCGCTGTATGTGTTGAGGATGTCCAACCTACACTCGAGCTCGAATGGATTTACAGACATCGATCCATCCAATAGAGCTGTTTTAATTCTCAAAATATTATTTTTAATTAACAATCTTTGCTTTTTCAAATTTTTAAGGTCATCCGCCTTACTTGGCGAAAATTGCCTTTTCTTACTCATTTTGGCAAATGGTAAGAATTACAAACTGGTTTTAAATTGAATTTGAAAAATATTGCTGCTCCAATTCACCGAATTGTAAATCGAAATGCAGATGTAAATATGAACCGAAGTGATTGAGGAAACCTTGGTTGCACGAGAAAAGCGAAAACGAAAAGTAGACCTTATTTCCAAATCAATACTTCGATGCACCAAATATCTGCAAATGCAACTGATATTGCCAACAATTATTCTGACACCAATAGAAAATGGAATCGCAAAATTCAATAAATTTCCAAATTTATTTGCTTAATCAAAATTTTAATTTTCAATCGACATTTTTTATCGCACACTCTACCTACATGAACCACTGTAAACTCTTATAAATCGTTTCACTTCCATGCGTATCAATAACAAACATATCGAGCCCTTCCCGCGTTTTTATCGTATGAGCCAAAAACCAAATTTTACAGGAGACGTTGTTTTTGGTTTTCTCTGCATTGGCACAACAAAGCTGCATGATTTTTGGCATACACACTTTATTTAGGATTACACAGGAGTAGGTTATTTTAGTAACTTCAGCAAAGCGCAACGGTGTTATTTTAAACATACGATAATTTGTGCGGGCACTATTATGAGCGATTCAAATATTGCAGTGGCACATACGATAAACTCGTTTCTAAGTAAAAAAAGAATGTTGTCCTCGGTATAATGTATTTCCATTTATTAAATACAAAATAATGTTACTTTCAGATTGACATAGTGTAATTCATAGTTATATAGTGTAGTTTTATATAAAAAATAAAAAAAATTTCAGAAAAAATTAAATTCAGTGGACGTCCAAAAATCTTATCGAAATTTAGAATCGATCGAAATTTTTTTTGGTTTTAAACCATCCTTCTTAAAGAAATAAATCTCACATATTCAGTTTTTAACCTTCTGCCTGTCCCTTGGGGTCTATTTGACCCCAGGCGGAATTAAAAAAAAAACGGTTGAGCGGCTTTGTGTACTCGTGTACTTGTGTTATTTAGTGTTAATCGCGCTTACAACCCAATAAAAAATCAAGAAAAACACTATTCGAGGCTTTTCTCTTTTCTTTTGTGATTTATGTGTAAGATTTCTTCATGTTTTGTCAGTAAATTATATAACAGGTTGATTGGGGTCATCCTGACCCCAAAGGACAGCGAAAGCAATTTTGAGCTAAGGACAGACAGAAGGTTAAAAAATATCATGTTTTATTCCAACATTTTCAAAATACAAAATGGCTAATGTGAAAAGTCTTCGATGCGGACTGCTTCTTTACCGTAAGTAAACTTTTCTGTCTGGACATTTTTCTTGATTGGTTATTGAAATTTTAATTTTTAAAAGAAAAACGCCGACCGAACGCAAAACAAATGCTGTGAAAATGATCAGCAATGCATACAAACAGAATTTGAAAATATTGGTAACTTGACGTAAATTTGAAAGTTTTAACGTTTTTAAGTTTAAGTTTTAACAAAAACAAAAACAATTGAGGTACCGTTCACTTGACGAATCCAAACATTCATTGTTATTGTAAAGAATGTGAATGCTCAAACAAAAACAATTGGAATCGAATAGCAAATTTCACTTTTGTTCTTAATATAGAACCAGCAATGGAAAAAATTTGGCCGTACGTTAAATCCATAATTCGTTAAATGGAAAGTTCGTTATACTGGACATCCACTGTACTGTATTCGTCATCTGTTTTGACTAGCACATCTTTTATCATTCCATTAAATTTTAAATCTAAATATTCGTGAGCCAACTCCGCCGTCCGCCTGAGTTTCAACTCTTTTTGGCAAATTCTTATTTCTCCTTCCCCGCTTTCCTACACACATTTCTGGTTCTTCATTACAACTTGTATCGCTGACACTATAAGGGACCAGCGTTGATAATGCCTTGCGGTTTGGGCACTGAAACAGAACATTTTTTTTAGAACTTTTATTTTTTTTTTTCTTTACTTTTTTTGTTATCAAAGCATTAACTTAATTATTATTTTTTAATTTAACATCAAATTACTGCACCTCAATTTACTCAATACGTAACTGCGAACCCACACTGCAAAGAATTAAGAAAAACACCTTTTCCTGCAAATAGGCCACTGTTCACCTTCAACAATTATGTAATATTCACTTTTCACTATTAAAAAAATTTCAATTTTACACTTTTGCAATAAAGTTAAAAATTTACTTTTTGTAACTAGAGCAATTTTATCGTATCGCATAGCTAGTCGCGGGCACAAAAAATGAAGGAAAAATGTGAAGTGGACATACGATAAAATTGTTTTTTCTCTAACTTCATAACGGTTCATCGTAGAGATGTGAGCTTTTAGGGACTGATGGCTAGTTTATAGTGCTATCATTTTCGTTAAAAATAAAATTTCGGTAAAAATGGCTCATACGATAAAATCGCGGGAAGGGCTCGATATGTATGTGCAAAATACAAATAAGTGCATAAAAGGAGTGCAATATAGAAATTGCTGAGCAGCCAAACTTAAGTTGTTGTTAGTGCCCTTATTGGCGAGCAAGTGCCGTGCACTGATCTTTGTCACACAACTTAATTTTCACGCTCAGATACCTGTTTATTGGTTACTCTCCTTGAGCAGACGATGCAACCGCAGTCCATTCCAATAGTTGAAGAAATAGGTGATAGCAGCGACGTCAGAAGCGTAGGTATATGGCAGCGACAGCGGCGGCAGCGTAAGTATCAGCGGCGGCGGCGTAACTGAACTGACGACGACAGTGTAAGTATGTAACAGCGACGGCGAAGCAGCAACAACAGCGTGAGTATCAGCGGAGCCAGCAACACAGCGTGAGTATCAGCGGAGCCAGCAACAACAGCGTAAGTATATGGTGTGTGTGTGTGTTGTGTATGGTGTAACAGGTAGACGGCGATCAGCAATGACAGCGTATATGGCAGTGACGACGGTAGCAGCAACGACGGCAACAGCAAACAGCGCAAGAATATTAACAGCAACGCACTGTAACACGACGAAAAATTTAGCGACGCACTGTAACACGAAACTGTATGCGCGAGTTATAGCGAGAATGGCGAGCACAGCGCGAGCGACGCAAGTAATGGCGAAGACGGCAGCGACGTAAACAAAAGCGAAAACGGCGAACACAGCGCGAGCGACATAAGTGTTAGCGAGAACAATTATGAAAGCAACGATGTAAGGGCTAATCACACCCTTGTTGTTGGTTTTTTAGTTTGCTCTCTTTTTGTTTACACACCACTTTTTTTGTTTGGTCACTGTTTGTTAAATTTTTTGGTGTTTTCGTCTTCGCGAGCGCCACAATGCACTGCACACTTTGATTGATTTGAATGTTTGAACTTAAAGTCCCTGCTCGGGCGCCATGAAAAAAACACAAGAATTTTTGTGTCCGCGAGAGAGAGTTGCTCCTTTCGCGTTTAAGTTACAACTGGTCCGTGGACCGAAGTTTATTCCTTTTATAGTCCAAGTTCAAACTGTATTCTTTTGGGGTACATAAGCAAAGCGGTAACAATATAATTGGAGAGGTAGGTAAGTAAAATAGCAGCGGTAAGTTACATACATAGTTATAGCTGCAGTGACAAACAGTTTAACAGTTTTTTCCAATTCAATTTCAATTTTAGTTCAATT
Source organism: Melieria omissa (assembly GCA_963971225.1). Taxonomy (NCBI): domain Eukaryota; kingdom Metazoa; phylum Arthropoda; class Insecta; order Diptera; family Ulidiidae; genus Melieria; species Melieria omissa. The sequence goes on along the minus strand of OZ020269.1, from coordinate 46,432,065 downwards.
TCAATTTCGACTTTGACTTCAACTTAATATTCAAACAATTCACTTATAATCTAATGAAGGTAGGTAACATAATTTTGTTTTTTAAATATTATTCGTGCATCATCTGACGCAACACAATTGAACAGATCAACTTGCAGAGAAACATCAACGAGAAGTTTAACAATGAAATTAAAACCATCACTGCTGACCTAAACCATCATTAAAAAGAATTGATTCAAAATGTGAATAAAGTTAACGCAGAATTACAAAATTTATCAAAAGAGAAGTGGGCTAATAAAATTTTAGAAAGTCTAATGTACATTTAAACTAACATTATCAGAGTCAAAGAAATCCTGATGACTAGCCAAAATAACCTTTTAAGCAGAGACATAATTACGGACGACGACAGTGTGAACTTTAATATAACTTTTGAAAAATTAAGTAAGACCAAAATTGTAATTGTCACTCATGATGAAAATATTGTAATATTAATTAAAATTCCTTGTTTTACTAAAGAAATCTATCAATCAATCCATATTCAACCTATCCCTAATGTTAACCAAGCAGAAACTTATATTCAAGAAATCGAAATCCCTAAATGATGTTACATATAAGAAAACTACCTACCTACCTACCGACAGAATTAAAAGAATATAAAGACGGACGTATCGAAAATTTATTTAAAGGAAGAATGCATTGCACATATATAAGAAATAATCAATCAAAAGTAATAGAATTAGACACTAATCATGTTTACGTAATTAATGCGAAAAATCAAAATATATATCACAACTGTAACTCGAACAATTTTACTATTAATGGAAATTATTTAATACGCTTTGAAGGTTGTAATGTTGAAATTGATAATATAGCCTATAACCATCGTAAACCTCATGTAATACAACTATTACCAAACCCAGTTAGATTAATTAATATAACAATCATGCAGAATTTAACTATGGAAGAATTGCACTTTAAAAACATTGAAAAGATTCACCAGATAACAGAGCTAAAATATGAAGCCAAGAAAGGCAATATAATAAATTACAGCTTAATAACAATCATAAGCTTAGTAATAGTAATATTAATCATCTGGAAATGTAGGAAAAATAAGAAAAACAAAGTCGAAGTTAACATTAAACAAACACCAATACAAGAACCAGCAATGTCCTTCGACCACATGATGGAAAGGATCAACTACTACTCCTCCTTGAATCGGGACGATTCATCTAACAAAGGGGGTAGTTAAGGAATGGTTGTAGTATGCAACCGCTTGCACATTGCTTTCGCACCAAAATTGCTGACGATGTAACATTAAGGAATGGTTGTAGTATGCAACCGCTTGCACATTGCTTTCGCACCAAAATTGCTGACGATGTAACATTTGATGCAGCTGCATAAATATCTAAAACATCAAATAGACAAAACAACGGATTCCAGGAATTGCAACGACAACGGCTGCCAGTAGCTTAGAGTATATGTATGTTTATATGTAAGAGCTTTTGTGAGGGTAGATTGCAAATTCTGGCATAAAATAAAGTTAGAAACGATTTGGAGTGCAAGCGAACACTACCGTTTTATTAATTTGGCGTTTCCGAACCTCATGTTGTTGATCTTGTCCGTTATCTCGTTTAGCTGCCTCTCTATGTCTGTGTTGATGTCCACTTGCCTGTTCGCGTTTCTAGTCAGTTCGTTGATTTTACTGTCAATAACCTCCATGTCTTGGTGGTCCGGCTCGCCGGCTATGAATTTAATTGTGGATCCCAGGAAGTCTATGGATCTTTTCGATCTACTAGGCGTAAGAAAAAGACTCAGTAATTTTTTTATCTCTATAACGTCCTGTCTAAGTATGTCCTTATCTTGCTCGTCAGGAAGTGTCGGTATTACATTGAGGTTGTCCTGGATGGCAGTCTTTATCCGCGTCAGGTTCGTAGAATGTCTGAGGTACAAACTTTGGTTACAGATGGCTACATTTCCAGCCGGGATTGGTATGAATAGTGCGGACGAGAAATCAGCGATGGCGGCTCCAGTTACGGAAAACAATAATCTGTGGACAAGGAAGGGAAGGAGTCATCAGTCAAGCGTAGTCTTGCATTTAAGAGCGGGAGCGCTCGATAACGCGAGAAGAAGTTTATTTGGCTTAGATATTATTTTTATGCACCTGCCTATTGTCGATTACTACTGCGGTCCCTAAGTCTGCTTGGATAATTTTTTTGTATATGCCTTTGAGAACTTGTTGCCTAGCCTTTTGTTGATTTTTACAAATACTCTGTCTCCGACTTCGAAATTCTTCGGTTTGGTTTTTTTGTTGTGGTATGCGAGATCCCTTTTCTGAATTTTAGCCAATTTGTTCCTGATTTCTGTTATAAGTTCTTCAGAAGGGTTGAAAAAGACATCCACCGGTTTTCGGTTAGTAACGGAATGAATGCTATTTTTGTATTTGTAAGTTGCTAATAAAATTGTTTCAACTACGTCTGTCTTTGAGCCTATTGTGCACCTGGCAATTTCTGCTAGCGTGGAGTGAAAGCGCTCCACCTGTCCGTTACTCAGACTGTGCAAAGCGGGAATTGTAAACAAGGATATGTTGAATTCATTTGTGAGCAGGTCTTTAACGGATTTTGAGATAAATGCACCCTCGTTATTGGTTACAATTAGCTTTGGCTTGTGGAATTGTAGCATATTTCATTTTTACTTTTGGGAATGCTTCTATTAATTTATTTTGAATCCGATCTAGGGTTTCTAGTGAATTCCATTGATACGTTCGGGGTTCAGAGTGTTTTTCAAGATTTTTATTAGTGCTGCAACTGTTGTGAATGTGATATTATGTCTAAGTTGTTTCTTGAATAAAATTGTGGTTCTTTTATTGTTTTCCGGACCTTCCTCTAGGATAAGTTGATTTGCGAAGCAGTTGATAGGGTGGGGGGCTGTCGGAATAGTCGCAGTTAGCGATTGTTCGCTGTGAACTGTATCACCTGAATCGGTTGGAGAAAAGGTGTTCATGAATTGACGCGAGAGTGCGTCTGCGACTACATTCTCTTTACCCGGTTTATATATGAAATTGGGGAGTATTCCTCCACGAAGGCCACCTTTTCAATTTTGTGCTAGGATTTCGCTCGGAAATAGCAAAACTAAGCAGTTGGTGATCCGTATAGATATTAATATTAGGTGCACCGTAAAGATAATTTCGTAAAGTTTTCAATGCCCACACTATGGCTAGCATTTCGCGCTCATTCGTGGCATAATTGCTTTCCGCTTTGCTCAAGGTGCGGGAAATCATTGTGATAGGGCGACCCCCTTGGGATAATACAGCACCAATTGCATGGGCCGACGCATCTGTAGTAAGGTCAAACGCCTTTTGGAAATCTGGGTAGATCAATAGCACGTCTTCGGAGGCTAGGATATCCTTTATCGCCTGAAAAGCGTCGAGCGCTTTGTCGTTCAATTCGATTTTCACGTTTTTAGACCCTCGCAGAGAAGTGGCCATTTTCTCCTCTCAACAAACTCGTCAAGGGCTGTGCAATCTTAGCGTAGTCCTTAATGAATTTGCAATAATAGCCCGCCAATCCTAAGGATCTTAACGCACGTAAGATTTGGGCACTGCGAATTCGAGGATATCTTTCCCCTTACTAGGGCATGTTCTAATTCCATTTTTAGCTACTAGGTAGCTGAGAAACTCAACTTCTTGTTTAAAAAATTTGCATTTTTGCGCTGAAATGCGCATGTTTGCTTGAATTAACTTCGAGAAACAAATTTTATGTGTTTCAGATGGGCTTCTGCCGTTTGAGAGAATATAATTACGTCATCAATATAGACGTAACAGAAGAGTCCGATGTATTCGCGGAGCACATCATCTATAGCTCTTTGGAAGATTCTCGGAGCATTCCTAAGACCAAACGGCAATCTGCAGAATTCGAATTTACCGTTATTAAGGGAAAAGGCCGTTTTTTCTCTGTCCTTTTCGTCTAGGAGAATTTGGTGGAAGCCTGCTCATAGGTCGAGGGTGGAGAAATAGTTGGATTGTCCCAGGTTGGACAAGATGACAGACGTTTCGGGAATTGGGTAGCGATCGGGAATCGTTCTCTCGTTTAGTTTTCTATAATCAAAAACCATTCGGAGTTTTTGTGTCCCGTCGTCATTTTGGCCTTTTTTCTTTACCACAACAATTGGGGTGTTATATGGGGATTTAGAGAGCTGAATTATTCCATCTTTTAAAAGTTTCTGTATTTCCTGATTCACGAAGGGGACTGCAGCAATATTGTACGTTCAAACGGGCTCTGAGTCCTTCGTCCGAATTTTTGCTGTAACGGTGGTGTTAAAAGGTAGACTCTCGTTTGGATTAGAGAAAACTATTTCGCAATCTTTTAAAAGGGTTATGAATAGCGGTCGCACGTTCTCGGGAACGGATTCAATACTGGTTTGCAGGTTGTTGACCTGTTGGCAATTGAAGGATTTAATTTCGTCGTCCCCATTGTTATGTAATAACAGCTTTCTGTTTGTATCAATTACTCCTTGTATCTGATTGATGAAATCGTAACCCAAAATTCTGTCGAATGAATTTAATTGTGGGTGTATGAAGAAATCTACTATTTTTCCAAGGAACTGTATTCGGTATTTGTTTGTAATATGAGATTCTCCGTCGAGGGTTTTGACAACAAAAGCTTTACCGTTAGGAATTGGGTCCAATTCGGGTATTTCTCTAATATAATTTCTCGATGTGCCTGTATCGAGTAATATTTTTAGCTGAATTTTTTTATTAAGTGTTTTCTCGATATATGGGACAGCGGACCTTACTCTAAAAAATTAAGGTTGTCTTGTACTGTTTCTTCTTCGGATTCGGTATCAAACGTCTCTAGCGATTCTGTGTCTTCTTCTTCATCTTGCGATTCTATCTGATCTACTTCCAAGTGGTTTACTCTTTGTTGTTTGGGTTGCGGTGCCCTGTCTGAAGGGGGTCCGCGCTTGGAGGGTCTAGGTTGCGCTTGTGCTTCAGTCCTGTTACTGAATTGTTTAGTGTGTCCGGAGAACCTGTTGCTCTGGTTTCGTCTTGAATTAAAGGCTGTGTTGTAACGAAATTTGGAAGAAGGGTCAACGTCCATTGGCTCTTTTTCCGCATTGGTACTAATTGGGTTTAGTTTGGGCCTCGTAGGCACCTGCTTATAATTTGGTGCGCCTCGGTGGTAGGTTTCTGGGGATCTGGTTGTCAAATGCCCTATCGAACAAGTAGCGCTGGTTATTAGATTCCAGTTCCTGAGCCTTCGCCAAGGCTGAGGGTAGGTCTGCGCAACCAGTTGAGAATAGGATGTTACAGTAAGGTTTGTTTAAACCCGAAATGAAAACCCGCAGAGCGTCTGCTCTGTATTTTTCCGCAAACAAGTTGATTAGTGTCGGATTACCACTATAATCTATTGTTACTTTATTGATGAGCATTGTTAGCTTCTTTTCTATTTCGTCATAATATCCCGCAATTGACAGTTTTCCTTGACACAAAATGCTGAGTTCATTTTCTAATACGTGAAGTGGTCGCTTATCACGATAGGTATGGTCCAGTCTGGCAATAAGAGCGTCAAAATTCAAAACAGTGTTAAAAGATGAGAGGATTTGATCCGCGGAACCTGTAATTTTGTTTCTTATTATTGCGATTGCCTGATAGTATTTTTCAGTACCCACAAAAGGTTCGAAAAGTTTAACAGCAGTGTGTGCTGCTTGACGCCATGAAAGATATCTTGCAGATTCACCCGAGAATTCCGGTAATGATTTTACCAAATCAAGTGTGAGCGGGCAGGGGACGTTGTTCGTCACTTCTATTGGTTTATATTCTAATATCGTCGAAGCTGATGGCAGTTCTAAAGTTTCCATTCTGTCCGAAAGAGTCTTAATCTGCTGCATTAGATTCTGTTGTGCTGTGTTACTTCTTTCGATGTGACTCAACATATTGGTGCAAGCGGTTTGTACCGCCACTTCTATAAGTGTTGAAAACATCGCGGGGGTGAGAGGTTGGTTTTCAACAGGGTTGGCCATTTTTTCCGCTACACAAAAGACAAAAGTCCACAAATAACAACAACAAAATAAACTTGGAAGAGACAGCACTACACAAAATTGTTCAGGAATTTCCACAAAAAAAACATAAAAAATTTGTGTCTGCGTTAAAACCAATTTTTACACAAATGTAGAATTATTGTATCTGTTCTTAATATAGGTTTTGCGCAAACTACAATTTTTACAGGAATTTTTATGCAATTGCAAGATTTAATGTACGCGTTGAAACAAATTTTTACACAAATTTAGAATTATTGCATCTGTTCTTAATATAGGTTTTACGCAAACTACGAAGTTTTAACAAAAATGTTTATAAAATTGAACGCATTTAGATATGTAAAAGATCAGGCCTACTGCGTTAGACTCCACAGCATCGTTATCCTCAGCGTCCACATCGTCGTCTTTGTCATCGTTGCAGCTCGAAGTTTGTAGTTGATTTTATGCTTCTCTTCGGAGTTTAGCAACAGCGATTCGGAATTGTCCACTGTTTGAAAAAATTGTTTACAGCTCGAAGGTTCAGTTTCTGCTTTTGCTCAGAATTTCCACAGCAATTCGGAATTTTTCACTGTTCGCAAGAAAATCTTTTGCAGCTCGAAGTGTGTTTATTGCAGCGCTTTATCTTTGAACGCTATTTGGAATTGTTCGTTGTTGCGTTCCACTATGTGGATTTGAATTTTTTCTTCACTATGTGGAGTTCTTTTAGCACTTTTTTTCGCTTTGCGAAATTTCAATTTGCTTATTGCAGCGTTTTATCTTTGAATGCTATGTGGAGTTCCACTATGTGGATTTGAATTTTTTCTTCACTATGTGGACTTCTTCTAGCACTTTTTCGCTATGCGAAATTTCACTTTAATATTTCCACTATGTGGAATTTTTTAGCACAATAACGTTTTTCCACTATGTGGAATCTTAAGCACTTCTTTGTTTAACGCACGGCTATGCGGAGTCGTTCACAAGTTGGGCGCCAGTTACTTTTTATTTAATATTTTTATAAAAGTAAAATAATTTCGCACTATGTGCGATTGAAGTGGAGAACAGACTAAACTTAAAGGCAATGCTAACAAGCCTCATTGCCTTTAGCTTTCCACCTGGTGCGCATGTAAACGATACGCTGCAGCGTAATGGGAGTAGCGAGAAGCGCTGTGGAGTAATAGGAGCAGCGAGAAGCGCTGTGAAGTAAAAGGAACAGCGAGAAGCGCTGAAATGTTGCGTTCTCACGGTTGAGCTGCGCGATAAGGGCGTGCTAAGCCGCGTGACTTAACTTACATTGGGAGTGACGCAGGACCGCAGGAGGGCGGCCGCTGTCATAAGAGTCGTTACGCAATAACGGCAGCAGGCACCACCAAGCAGAGGACAATTTAGGAGCAGTGGCTTAATTTTCAAACATCAACATTTAAGGGGGATTGGGAGCATTGGCTCAATTGTACAACAACAAAATTTGAGGGGGATCAGGAGCAGTGGCTCAATTGTACAACAACAACATTTAACCCTTCGATGAGTGACAATTCTGAACTTCACGGCAGTGTGACAAGGTCCGTAGGGACCTTTTTTTTTTGAAAATTAGGGTTTTTTCATGAAACAATTTTTTTTATTTTTTTATTTTTGTGTTTTTATTATTTATAACTAAATACTACATACTAAAATAAAATTTTTTAATTTTTTTTCCTCCATTTTTCTTCATTTTACTATGAAAAAGCTTTAAAACTATTGTTGTTGAGCGTGTTCCGCTTGTCCCCCGCCCTGTGCGCAAGTGTTGCAGCGATGTAGAACTATGCTGTGTTCTCCACAAACAGCGTTGCCGTATCCGAAGCAGTAGGACCTCGTTTTCCGCTGCCGCCCGTACTCGGAACGGCAAAGGCGACATGACGGTCTATTCGCCCTAGCCGCAAACGACGGTGCATCGGTTTCTACCGGTCTTGATATCATCTGAAATGAACAAAAAATAAATAAAAAACAAATAAATACACAATCTACTCTTGAATTTGAAGATTGTTTTTTTTTACCCTGACATCAAATGCTTCCATCGCATTGCGTATCTTTGGATATGCGGTTATATGGTTATTCAGGGTACGTTCCTCGATATTTGGTGTGGCCAATTGTTTAGTGAGAAGTAACAGGAATGACCGCCGTCTGTCACTCCTTTTTATCGGTTTCATCTCATTATAAATTGTAAAAGCAGCCAATGCAGCGACGTCCAGCATATTATAGAACATGGCCAGTGGCCAGCGTTTCGTTGATCGCTTGCATGTGTACGTGCCAAGCATCTGGTCCATTGTATGAACGCCGCATTTGTTAGCGTTGTAGTCCAATATGCCAAACGGCTTCCGCTTCTCACTTTGCTCGTCGACACGGCAAGTGTAGTGCATTGTAGACAGCACGTTCACAACTTTATTTTTCTTAGGTACATATGAGCACAACGCTATGTCCCCTTCGCTGAACCCGAACAATGTGCTGTTGATGGGGCGCTTCGGGTTCTTCTTCAATTCCCGTGGAACAAAAGTTTTGTTGTAGCGCACTGTACCAACATATGCGGTCTTCCTCCTCATCAAAATACGCGCCAAATCCAATGTAGTGAAGAAATTATCCGCGTATATTGTGCGGCCTGCATCCAAATAGTTTTCCGCAAGTTCAAGCACCACGTTCTGCCCTTGATTTACTTCGCGTTCTTGGTTAGGCAATTTGCCGGAATATATCATTCCCTTCACGGGATAATAAGACTTCGAGTCCCATAACCACCATACTTTTAGACCATACTTAGCCGGCTTTGACGAAATGTATTGCGTGAAGCGGGTGCGGCCTCTATAAGGGAACAACTGCTCATCGACGGTTAGTGCTTCATGAGGAATGTATTATTATTTATTATTATACGTATAGGCTATAGTGCACTACGACCAATTTGATCTTTTGTGCCGCCTTTGTTTTAACCGTCCAAGTTAAGGCTTTTTATAAATTTGAGCACTTTTTGGGGTTGTAGTTTCCAGATGGTTGATGGCGGTATAGACGCCTGACCAAACTGGAGAAATCTCTTTCTACTGAGTGCAGGACATTTGCATAGAATATAAAGTGATGTTTCCTGTTCTAGCTCGCATATCCTGCACACATCCGTTGAGGATATTCCCATATTTTTGAGATGGTATCTAAGTGAGCAATGCTCTGTTAGGTACCCTGTGAGGATACGAAGGTCCTCTCGGTTTAGCTTGAGGAGTTTGTTTGATACCCCTCTGTCCGGGGCCAGGAATTGTTTTGCCTTCCGTAGTCCCGTTGTGTTGGTCCATTGGTCAGTAAATTCCTGGTCAACCCATTTCCGTAACCATTCTTGAATGTGTCCTCTTGGTAGTCCACAGAATGGTTCCGGGCCTATCATAGGGCGTAAGGCACCCTTTTTCGCTAGGCGGTCCGCTTGCTCGTTGCCGTCATGTCCTTCGTGTCCTGGTATCCAGTGCAGTTCTACAGTGTTGCGCCTGCCCAGTTCATTCAAGAGATTGCGGCAATCTGTCACCAGCCTTGAGGTAGTCGAGTAGGCTTCTAGCGCCTTTAAGACTGCCTGACTGTCGGACATATAGATATGTGTGCCAGACGACCTCCTGCGTAGGCACTCGCTAGCACACTCTATGATGGCGTGTGTTTCCGCCTGAAAGATGGTAGGTAGCTTCCCCATTGGAAAAGCTTTGCGAAATCTGGGACCATATACCCCGGCGCCAGTGCTTCCATCTTCCAACTTCGATCCATCCGTGTACCAGAGTTGCGACCCTGGGTCTGGTATGAATCGATTTGATCTCCATAATTGTCTGTCCAAGATGCTAATCTTGTACCTTTTGGAGAATTCCACCTTTGGTGGAATAATGACGGAGATCCTGAGCATTGGGTCATTTTCGAGCATTTTCAATATGCTCATGTGTCCCTTAAGAACTCCACTCTTTAGTTCAGTACTGCAGACAAGCCTTAGGACCTGAGAGCAGGCTTCTTTCCTGATGGCTATATTAAGAGGAGGCACACTTAAGATTGCCTCCATTGCAATTGTCGGGCACGTTCTCATTGCCCCACTCATGCCTATACACGCCAGACGTTGCAGTTTATTTAATTTTTCTACTGCACTTATTTGTTCAACCTTATGCCACCAGATTGCAGAGGCATACGTGATGATTGGTTTAACTATACTGTTATAGGACCAGTAGACCATTTTTGGTCTCAGGCCCCAGGTTTTACCGTAAAGGCCTTGACAGGCATACATTGCCCGCGTAGCCTTGCCGATAACATTGCTCAGGTGAGAGTTCCAAGTCAGTGTCTTGTCAAGGGTGACACCTAGGTATTTGGCCTCATCTGAGAAATTAATTACTTTACTTTGAGGAGTGTAAGCTGCTGCCAAGTTACGCTGCAACATTTGCCAAATATCATCGATAGCCGCAGTTTTGCTGTTGATAAGTCGCTGTTGTCGAGTATTTCCATTGTTGAATCGAATGAATTGCTTTATGCACATGAAGCGATCGTACGACATCGCAGCTTTGCATATTGGACAACGCGTCGCGCCCCATAATTCCGTAGCAGGTTCACGATTCGATTTTGTGAGTCCAGCATACAAAAGGATAGCTAGAAAGGCGTCAAACTCTTTCACAGTCACTGGCTTCCACTCCTTTTTCTTCGTGGGATTCGCCAAATTCCGTGCAGCTGTAACCTCCCTGCCTTTACGATTTGTTTCGCGTATTATGATGTATATTATTTCCTCGCTGATGATTGAACGAAATATAATGTAGGGGTCATGTACAGTTTCTGATGGTCCTGGTTTCCTTCTTGTGAAGTCGACCACGTTATGAACACGAGTGCGAGAAGTTGGTGGTGCTTTTTTACACCATTGGGTGCCATCTTTAGCAATATAGTAGTTTTCATTTGTTTCCGGTGCATCATTTTCTTCCTCTTCATCATCGTCGTCATCAATATCTTCATTTATCTCTACGTATCCTTCAGTTTCGGCATCTGACTCTTCAGCGGGTTGGTACGTGCAGTCGTCATCATCCTCAGCTTCATTACCAAGTGCAGCAATATCAACTTCTTCATCTCTTCATCCATAAAGTCTGCAAATCTCATATCAGCTGCACGCCTTTCATCCGCACTCATTTGCTGGTAACGTGTTCTACGGCGTACAACCATTTCAGCAATGTCTACATTACTTGCATCTGCCATTTTTATATTTTTGTTTTTATTTTATTTGTAATACAATTTCACACACGATTTTACTGTTCACTGTCTAAACTTTGACTGATTTGGTTTACGAAACTACAACTTCTTATATACTCTTTCGTACGTATACCTGAACGCATGGACATTAGGGATGAAGTAAATTGAAACAACTGGTTTGGTACGTATACCTGCGTACGGGGACATTTAGGTATAAAAATTCCAAGAACTGGTTATGTATGAACACCTGCGCATATGGACATTTAGGGATAAAGTAAATTCAAAGAACTGGTTTATTGCTTTCAATGAAAGGCACAATAAAAATAAAACAAAAAGTATCCAGAATTGAAAGAACAAATTAGTTATGTGTTCAAACAATAAAAAAAGTATAATGATGCCCAAAGAACATACATTTATTAGTCATTGCATGAACATTCAGTACAAGGTCCCTATGGACCTTGTCACACGTCCGCGTACTATTTTCAATAAAACCTCAATAACTCCTAAACTAATGGTCGGATCGCCTTGATACATGGTAACTTTATGGGGAGTTGTAGTGGCCGAAATAGGAGTCATTTCAGTTTGAAAATGCAAAAAGGTCCCTAGGGACCTTCTCACTCATCGAAGGGTTAACGGGGATCAGGATAAATTTTCACGCAAAACCACTCAAGGGGGCTATAAAGAGCAGTGGCTCAATTGTAAAACAACCACATTTAAGGGGGATCAGGAGCAGTGGCACAATTTCATCGATTTAAAGGGAGATATGTTACTATGGGTAAAGTATGCTGAAATTGCATCACTCTTTGTGAACTCGTCATCGGCTACATAAGTTCTTATACTTTTCTTACAGCATTCACGATTCACGGAGAAGGCCTTCTACGGGGAAATCGATGGACGCAAGTGAGTAACTCTTTAACGCCTATGACTTGAAAGTAGTAGTAACGTATTGGTAAATCAAACCGTGAACAGAGAGTGTACGCAACGGCCAGGGAGAAAGGGCGGGGCTCAACTGGTATAAAGTGTTATGAATGAACAGCAGACGGACCAACATAGGTTAATAGGTGCAGGGATTTAACTAAGGTATGGGAATAGAACCCGGGAAAACTTGTTTATTTGAATAAAATATTGTATCCCCTGTTTAAGAATATTAAAACCATTATGAATTTGTAATTATTGACGTTCTTTTTGGGGGGTGAGAAGAGGTCAAATGTCGTTTGGGGATCCGCTTTGTTGTCGCGCCGCAGATCCACGGTAGGGTGGGTATTGAAGCGAGAGTGCCACTATCACCTTGGCACTCCTCCTTGATAAGTTGCAACCGTGATAGGACCATGTCCTTTTAAATAAATGCCACCCCTTGCAGGGGCTCCTTCTGTTTTCATCTTGCCTCCCCACATATAAATTTTTTTCTTTATATGCTTGCTATAAATAACAAGGGACTCTACATAAAAACCGTAATGTAGCGAGCCTTCGGAAAAGGTCGCGAACCCCCCAAACGACTCCCTAGCTAGCCACATAAGCGTCCCGCAGACCTACTTTCGAGGCTTCTTTCACCTGTCTACTCCGGTAGACATGCCAACCGTCGGGGGGTTGTGCGCGGCTACTACAATTTTCTAAAATGTACATTAAAACTCCCACAAAAGGCGTGGCTCGTTGTCAAAGTTAAAAGTTTTTATCAAAAAACTCAACTAATCTCCAACTGATTTACACGATATGGGTATCAAACAAAAGGTCTTTTTCATACTTTTCTATTAATTTACAACATTATATACGTTGTATGTACTAATAAAAATTTTAAGCGAAAAACAAAATTTTTTAAAAAAATTTTTCAAAAACAGATTTTTTATAAAAATATAACAAGTTTGTCACCATATTGTAGCCTGTGAAATTTCCTTTACAACGAAATATAAAAATGTGAACTTTTGTTTTTTCTGAATATATTTTTTAAATTTTTTTCTAACTTGACTCTGGGTCCAAAGCCATTTCATATTCACCTTTGCCACCACTTTCGGGCAATGAGCGCTGAAGCGGGTTATACAAAGTACCTACCATATTAAAAAAGTTTTGAAAAGAGCTAGATTTCTAGCTTTGCATTATTTGAAAAGCTTAATTTTCGTTAAATACATCAACATATTTTTTGCTTTCATGGTATTGTGGCATTGAATATGGCTAAATGAGTGCTGTGGTTGTTCAGTGTTCTGTCGATCCCACCTCTAATCCCTTCCTTTCCTTTTCCTCTTGTACTAATGTTCCCCCTATTTATGCTCCCCGGCTTAGGCCGTTGTTCCCGTTCAATGTTTCATGTACTTCTTGTACACACTGACTCGATATTCACCCGTCTCTCAATAAAGACACTTAATCTCGAACCCCAACCCGTGTACTTTCTTAGACCCCCGCTCCACCGATGTAAACATGGTCCTTCGAGCTAAACGCGAACCCGCGACGCGTAAACATACAATTTTTTAAACATTCAAACAAAACTAATTACAAGTGACATAAACTAAAAACAGTGAAAAGTGAAACAAACAAAGAGAAAGAAACCAAATTGAGTGACAATATACGAAACAGTGACACAACGATTAACAAGTGAACGAAATAAAAAGTGTACCACAAATCAACAATATTAAAACAGTGCACAAATAAAATAAAATCACAGAAACCAAAATAACAAAAGTTAAAACAAAAACAAACTCCAACCACATTAGACACTTAAAAGACAGTGCAGTGTTGTGCAGAACACGTAGCAAACGGAGTCTACAGAAGAACGCATACCAACAACAAACACACTCAGCAAACACAACACAACAAACACACAGCACAACATAAAGCAGACGAAGAGGGCAGCCAACAACATAAAAGCGCACAGTACAGCACAGGAGCGGACACAAAATTGCAGAGGATATTCCCATTCTCGGGCACTGGGCCCACTAAGATAAGCCCAAACATTTTCAATTAAAAATTATACAGTACTCATACGCTAAAACAAAAATATAATTTGAAAAAAAAAAAAATACCCATTCCCAAAAAAAAAAACCAAAAACCCCCCTTAAAATCCAGTAATACATTACATATAGGCCCACCCAATTATTTTGCCGTTGAATATTGTACCTATATACAATATTCAACTGGATCAAAAACAAAAATCCCGCAAGAAACAGTTCCGCTACTGCCAAGTCATATTTTGCACATTTCCCGTGCACATAACAATTAGCGCTTATCCCCATTTTCGCACTTATCTTTGTGCGCACATATTGCACATTTCCCTTTTTTTATTTGTGCTTTGCGCACAACATCAGCAGCAAACAGCCCAGCTGCTGTATATATTCTGCGCGCCCACTTTGCACATACTCCCGCATTTCTCTTTGTGCTGTATTCGCACGCACTTGGCAGATCGCAATCCCGCTGCATGGCCCAAGTGCATATACGTAAACAATAAAGCACAAAACGGATACAGTGGGACAAACAGCTCACTTTCACTGCACATTGAAATTTTACTTCACTTAGAAAATTTTCAATCGTGCATACATATACTTATACATAAACTCATATACAATATACACATACACTCTATACCCCACGCAGTGGGACAAATATCACCCACTCGCACACAAAAATTTTTGTACACACATATACACATACCCGTACATATTTATTTTCCATTTAAAAAAATAAATACAAATAATCACATACACATATATTCATATACATATATACAAATATATATGTACACATACACATATTTATACACATACACATCCATACGTTTATTCACCCACATTCACATTCCCATACAAAATAAAATTCACATTTACAAAAAATTTATTTGTTCCCCATATACATATATTCCCAATACACATACTTATACACAAATTTTGCTCAATTCCCATATTCACATTTATTTATTACCCATACATATATATTTCCCTACACATTTACACACACAAGTATAAAATTTTTTATTTATTTATTTATTTGCTGCTCGACAAGTGTTTAAATTCTGTTCATACTCAACTACCGTTCGCGCGGACGCGGTTAGACTACACGTCTATTTCCCCCATACCCTACATTTATACAATATTCATTTAAATTGTTTACCCTTTGTCGAGCTTTTCTAATTAACATGCCCTTTGAGCGATCCCCTAAACGACAAAGTGTCACAATGGAGACTCCGTCCTCCAGATATGCAAAATCATCCAAAGCACATTTGACAGTTCCTGTCACTCGGGAGCCACCAAACACTCGCTCCAAACTCTATAGTCCGAAAGCAACCGATCCCAGTGTTGCCAAATTTACTTTCGAGTATGACAGACTCGTGCTATTATGCACACAATTTTCATCGGTTCCCATTGAGGATTTGACCAAATCCCTGGTCCAAATTAAGCAAAAAAATTTGCAAGCCCAATGGGAGAGGCTTATGTGCGCACATGAGGCAGTCTTCATTGCTGAAGACAACAGCCAGCCCGACGGTTTCAAAGAGTCGGCTAGGCAAAAAATCGACGCCTGCACAGACCAGTATGAGTTGTGCATGGCTCAGATGTCGGACATCATTGAGATGCTCCAAATTCAGTCCCCCAGCCCGCTGCGCATATGGAACCGGTTCGACCCCTAGAACCAGCAAATACCCCTTACATTTGCCTACAAGTTCCACCTTGTGATACCGAAACCATTTTCGGGGGCTATGAGCAATGGCCCTCCTTTCGGGACATGTTTGCTGCGGTTTACATTAACCACCCCCAGCTCACTCCAGCCCAAAAATTGTATCACCTCCCATACAAAACGCAAGGTAAAGCCGGTAGGATTGTCAAACAATACGCATTAACCGATGAGAATTTCGGACTCGCGTGGGAAGCTTTAAAATCACGCTTCGAAAACAAACGCATACTCATTGATTCACAAATTAGATCCCTCCTGAATATAGCTCCTGCCCACATTGAAAATACTGAGGCGCTACAGCGGATCCAAAGCACTATAAACAATTGTCTGTCTGTTCTCAATTCTCAGGCCGTAAACACTGACAATTGGGATCCGCTATTGGTTTACATATGTTGTACCAAATTGCCCCAAGAGACACTCGCTCTATGGGAGCAATCATTGACATCCCGGAAGGATCTGCCACCCTGGTCGCAAATGGGTGAGTTCCTGTCCGGCAGATATGAGGTACTTGAACGGCTGCATAGCATTCGCCCTTCTAAGCCGAAACCGTCTCAACCTTCGACTTCCAATGTCCTCCCAAATCGGCCACACAAATCCCTAATTTATTATACTCAAGTAAAAAGGGACTTCGCGTGCAAACTCTGCAACGCAAATCATCCCATACGGACTTGCCAGAGCTTCAAAAGACTCAACCCCCAGAGTCGGCTTAAATACGTTAAGAAGCACAATCTCTGCGTAAATTGTCTTATTACATCGCACCTCACGAAAGATTGTACCAGCTATTTTCCGTGCGTATATTGCCAAAAGAAGCACCATTCCATGCTTCATTTCCCTAAAGGCAATGCGCAACTCTCTCAAACTCCTAACTGGTCACATTCGACCACTCCACAGGTCGCAACAGCTCCAAAACGAACGCACAACAACTCTGCTACTCATTCTCCCCTTTCGGATGCGCAACCCCGTAAATCATCCAGGCAAAGTACGCCCCAACTACAAGCCTTACACTCCAATAATGGCACCCAATGCCTTCTGCCTACGGCACTGGTGTCTATTGAGCACGTAGGAAAGTTGTTCAAAGTTCGCGCGTTGATTGACCAAGCCTCTCAGCGTACCTTCATTTCTTCGAAGGTGCAGAAACGCCTTAAATTGCCAATCGAGCAATCCCCCTTCCAAATCTCGGGCATGGGCGGTCAGATTGTGCAAAATGCCAATCATACATGCTTCTTGACATTGGCAGTCCCCCAAACTAGCACGAAACTCCCCGTGCAAGCTATCGTGCTCCAAGAGCTTACGAAATTGCTACCACCTGCTCATGCAAACTCCCCCGATATGAAAGATTTCGCCATGCTAGAGCTCGCTGATCCAAACCCCTTCGAGACAGCGCAGATCCATTTAGTGATTGGCCGTGATCTCATCCCGCAGATCATGCTCGAAGGTATCCACCGAAATGTATGTGACAGCTTACTTGCTCAGCATACAATATTTGGTTGGGTATTAAGCGGTCCAGTACCCCCTTCGCATTTGACATGTGCCACAGACGTACCAAGTCGCCATATGCATACTGGACCCGCCCTTCGAAATAATCTTACCGCCCTAAAGAAAACCGTTTCGCAAGTGATTGCCACCCTCAATCCCGTAGGGCTTCCGTTCCCGGAAATAATGGAAAATCACTTTGAACCCACCACTCCTGCAAACCCATTCTCAAACCGGCAAATTTCCCCCTTCGTTGCCAAACGTTTCGGCCCCGCAGAATAGCTTTCGCCTCTAATGAGGTCTCCCACATTCACAGCAACTGGCGGAAATTGCAATCCCTCGCAATTCCTCATTGCACCGACTCCATCCCGGGTCCGAAAAGAGGACAGTCGCGACTCCAGTGCGACATGCTCCAAGAGCTGCAAGTCCCGCAGACGTCGGACTGATCGGGTATAAACTCCAAGATCTATAAGATCTCCCTCTCGGGTGGAACGGCTCCAGTAATTCTCATGCTCACAAAGTTCCAATTCCGGATCAAAGAGCTGTTGACTGCCACCACCCTCTCGAAGAGCAAACCGACATTCTCGATCGGTTCTCTTGCTTCTCTCGAGCCCTGCGAACAGGAATATATACAACTAAAAATACTCCGAAAATCCCCTTTCACTTCAAAAAAGTAAATGGCAACTTGGCCAATTGTTATATGTATTTTTCCCATATTCCCTCGGCTTACGCAAACCCTGCAGCTTAGCCACTATTTCACATGCACACGATGTCCACATTCTAATTTCCATCCTCTGACATCTCAACTTTTTTGCAGATCAGCCGACCATCGCAGCAGGTTCCCCTGAGACTGCCCCACACGGCCGGATGGGTCATCCCCCACACGAAAGGTCATCGGCGCACCCCAAGCGCGCCCACAGCCAGCCAGCCGTGAACCGTAGCAGCACCAGCCAGACCTCAGCCGCGTCTCGGCGACCCTCCCCCGGACATTACTTCAATTGCACTCTGCAATGGCGGCCGCGATGGCTAAATGAGTGCTGTGGTTGTTCAGTGTTCTGTCGATCCCACCTCTAATCCCTTCCTTTCCTTTTCCTCTTGTACTAATGTTCCCCCTATTAATGCTCCCCGGCTTAGGTCGTTGTTCCCGTTCAATGTTTCATGTACTTCTTGTACACACTGACTCGATATTCGCCCGTCTCTCAATAAAGACACTGAATCTCGAACCCCAACCCGTGTACTTTCTTAGACCCCCGCTCCGACGACGTAAACAGAATATTTTGCGTGACACCACAAGCCTTCAATTGTATTTGTGTGTGCTTATATTTTTCCATTATATGGAGGGTGGTTGTAAACTGCAGTTTTTCTGTATTCAAATACCTTTTGTGGGCTGGACTTCGGCCGGGCTTAAAAAAAATAACCCTCATGGGAGTAACTGAGACATCACGAATAAATAAAGTGTTTACAGTATTTTTGTATTCGAAACCTTGACGCACAGTCGGTCACTCCTAAGCAATAACTTTTATAATCGTAACTTCGGCTTCGCGGCCAAAAGAATTCCGGCATTCAAAAAACCTTTTGTGTGGCCGGCCTTCGGCCTATGCAATAAGTTTCATAAACGCCATTTCAATATTGCGGGCAGATGCTTTTAACTCAATTTAAATACGTATATATATTGAAAAGAAGAGGCACTCTGTGCTGTGCATGAACGCTTTTCCAAGCATACTTTTAGGCATGCACTTTGAAGTATGGCAAATTTGGTATAAGTCGCTTGGATAGACCGATATGGCAAGGATGGTAATCGAAGAAATGGGCTCTGCGAGAATGGTCGAGCGCTTTCCATTTGGAAATTGCAAGAAACTTCGGCGCGATAAGAAAACTGGTATAAAAGCAGCAGTGGCAGCGCAAAGGGAAGTCTGTGTTGAGCAAGCAAAGTGGTAACAAGTGTAGATACATGCGAAGTGTAGATCTGTATGTTAAATAAAGTGATTGTTAGTTTTGACTACGTTTGCGCTGAATAATTGAAGTTGTTTTATTTTCCAACACAATCAAAACGAACCTTGGAATTTTGATTTATTTATTTATTTATTTAAGCCAATCGAAATACAAAATATCTACCGGCTAGAAAATATACAAAATGTAACATTACTTAAGAATTAGACTAACAATTGGACTAAGTATAAACATATTAATTAATTCTTTAAATTTTGGTTTTGAAATGGAAAAATCTACATCATTGCTGCAAGCCAAATTATTTAATTGCATTAATGATCTAGCAAGCGGTTGATTATAAGCATAGTTCGACTTGTAATGCTTTACTACAAATAATTTATTTGTGCGAGTAGTTCTGATTGGGACGAAGAAGTTTATAAGACTAAGTAAAGCAGGGCACTTGGTACTGCCACAAATGACGTCATATACGAATAATAATGAATTTACCATGCGCCTCGATTCTAATGATTTCAAATTTATAAGTAAGCAACGTGACTTATACGACGGAATCGGTTCATGAAAGTTTAGTGAGAATAGGGCAAATTTTAGAAATTTCTTCTGTACTCTTTCGAGGCGATTAATATGAACAGCATAGAACGGATTCCAAATAAAAGCAGCGTATTCTAGCCTAGACCTCACGAAAGCAGAGTATAGAAGCTTGTATGTATAGGGGTCCTTAAAATTAGAGCAGTTTCGGCGTATAAAGGCTAACATAGCATATGCTTTAGGGATAATATTATTTATGTGATTGACAAACGTCAATTTGGAGTCGAGCAGTACTCCCAAGTCTGATATCTCATTAACATCTTTAAGGCGATTATTTGCAATGGAAAAAAAAGTGTGAATATTATTATTCAATCTGGAAAAGGTTATGTGATAGCATTTTTTAACATTAAGAGCTAAGTGATTTTTAAGGCACCAGATATTCAAACTATCCAAGTCAGTTTGAATACGTGCCACATCACTAACACAACGAGTTTTAAGAAAGATTTTAAGATCATCTGCATTCAAAAGGAAATTTGTGTTGCAAAAGCAAGACTCGATATCGTTTATAAACAACAGAAAAAATAACGGCCCAAGGATGCTTCCTTGGGGAACACCAGATGTGGCAGCAAAAGACTTCGACTTTATGCTATCCACAACAACATGGCAAAGTCTGCCACATAAGTAAGAGTGTATCCATTTCAAGAAAGAAGAATGAAAACCAAGCCTCTCCAATTTCAAAATAAGAAGTTTGTGTGATACTTTGTCAAAAGCTTTCGAGAAATCAGTGCAAATAGTGTCATCTTGAAGTCTCTCTTCAAAAGCTGAGAAGCAGTATTCAGTGAAAACAGCTAGGTTAGTTACAGTGGACCGGCCAGCGATGAATCCATGCTGATTAAGGGAAATAATTCTAGAGAGAGGAAAAACTAAGTATTCCTTCACAATTACTTCAAACAATTTTGACACGGTTGAAAGTTTCGAAATTGGGCGATAGTTTGAAATATTATTTTTGCTCCCATTTTTAAACACTGGAGTAATATGCGCAATTTTCCATCTTCCAATGAAGTCACCAGAAGACAAAGAGAGATTAAAAATATGACACAGAGGCTTACAAATTGTAGAAGCACAGTTTTTAAAAAACAGAGAAGAGAAGCCATCACTATCTGCCTTAGCCGAAAGCTTTAGTTTTATGATACCTGCCATGACATCACCTTCAGTGATTTTCAAAGATCCAAACTCAAACGACGAGTGAATATTGTCTAATATGGAACTGTCAATTGACTCTGAATCCGCTGCGAAATTTGTCATAAAGAAATTAGCAAATCGGTTTGCGATACCAAGCGCAGAATTCGAAGAAACTCCATTATAAGCCATTAAGGAAGGGATGTCCGAATGCGATTTTTTAGATTGAATAAACAGCCAAAAGGCTTTTGGGTTGCTTTTAATACTGGTTTCAAAGTTGAAGATATAGTTATTAAACAAAAATCTGTCGAGAACAGCGAATTCCTTTAGGAATACGTTTTTATCATTTGCATCATTTGACGTCTTGAAGCGATTATAAAATTTATTTCTTAAATTCTTCAATTTTTCCAATTCTTTAGTGTACCAGGGTAACTTGTAAACTTTTGGTTTGACCAAAGGAACCCATCTGCAACAAGCATCATATAGTTCATTGCAAAATATATCAAAGCATGAAGCAGTATCAAAGTTAGAAAACTTATTAATCCAATCAGTACTACCGATAAAGTTATTTAGGATATCAAAATCACAAATTTTAAAGTTAAAATTCCGCCTGTCCGAAGAATTTGGTAGTTTTAAAAATTCATAAAATTCAACATGGAGCACCAGCGGTACATGATGCATGTCTGATGGAGATATTGGGAACATACATTCGACCAGAGTGTGTTTGACAGCGTCACTTAGGAAAATTAAGTCTAACAAACGATTCAGTTTATTACAAAACTTATTAATTTGCACAAGGTCAAAGCAGCAAAAACTGTCAATTAGATATATCTCATGAGCAGCAGTCACATTCGATGGAGTTAATTTATTCTCTGCATCAGAATAGGACCACGAGAGTTTACTGAGATTAAAATCTCCCAAAACACAGAAGTGCACATTTGCTTTATCTAGATCCGGCAGATTTAAGATATTATTAACATGAGCTGAATATAATGAGTCAGAGCTATTAGGCGGAATATAAGAAACGCAGATAACTAACTGCTCAGGTGAACCAGAAATAGAAACACATAGCTGGTCAAGCAAAGTATCATTATCAAACAGTTCGTGCGCAAAGGAGCGCAGCGTAGGTATAACAACAATAAGTACACCACCTCTTTGGCACCCGGTTTTTATTGAATCTCTGTCCTTACGATAGACTTGGTAAAGTGATTGGTTGAAAAATTCTCCATCACCAAAGTCCCCATTTAGCCATGTCTCCACCAGAATAATCACGTCATACTCCATATGAGATGTGGCAAGAAAAATCGACTTGGATTTAGTGCTGATACCAGCGACATTTTGGTAATAAATTTTAAGAGTATGCCAATTTAAATTATGAACATTTGACACAAAATTCATTTTTAAGTCCCTTGCATTGGATTCACCGGTTTTTGAAAAAATTCAAATGGGCGTATTTTAACATTTATTGGCCACAGTTCAGGACTAAGCAATTTATCAACTAAGTACTCGGGAATACCTAACTTAAAATTGATACGCTTTAAAGTTTCAGTTGGCGAATCTTTTGAATTTGGAATTGTTTTCGTAACAATTCCTTTCTTCTGATGTGCAAAATTAAATACGTAAGATGTACTTATAAAAAGTTTTAACCGACAAATTAACAAAAAAACAATTAAAATAAAAACCGATTTTTTTCTCGAAAAAATCTATTACTAAGGTACAATAAGTTTGTTATCATATTGTAGCCTGTGGAATTCCCCAATGCAATATATAACATATTGTTACGAAAATCTCAAGTTTTCCAAGGTTCGTTTTGATTGTGTTTGAAAATAAAACAACTTCAGTTATTCAGCGCAACGTAGTCAAAACTAACAATTACTTTATTTACAGATTTACACTTCGCTTGTATCTACACTTGTTACCACTTTGCTTGCTCAACACAGACTTCCCCTTTGCGCTGCCACTGCTGCTTTTATACCAGTTTTCTTATCGCGCCGAAGTTTCTTCCAACTTCTTCGAGAACCATCCTTGCCATATCGGACTATACCAAGCGAATTATACCAAATTTGCCGTACTTCAAAGTGCATGCCTAAAAGTATGCTTGGAAAAGCGTTCATGCACAGCACAGAGTGCCTCTGCGTTTCACTGCCCACCACTTAGACTTGTTTGTCCCGAACAAGTACCGAGGCTCCGCCGGAGGTAGACGCCAGGCGCTCCAAATGGACTACTTTCAACCTGGCGTTTCTGCTGCCGCAGCGTTGAACCCTGTACACCACGTCATTAATCCTGGTCACGACCCTGTACGGTCCTTCCCATGACGTTTGAATTTTCGGAGACAAACCTTTCCTCCGCTGCGGGTTGTAAAGCATTACCAGATCGCCTTCCTGGAACCCTTCTGGGTTAGCCCGTAGACCATAGCTCGCTGTTAATCTGCTTTCGACTCGTTGAGTGCGGCTCCGCGATCTCCTCCTCGGCCCTTTCGCAGCCGAACACCAATTACAACCTCTGATCCACTCAGCGACAGACTCCTGGCTTCCTACCCAATAGAACCGCCTTCTTATCTTGGCGACAGTTTTTGCGATGCCTAGGTACCCTCCACTGGAGTCGTTATGGTTTGCCTCGATCACATCGTCGATTCGGCCTCTCGGGACCACTTTTAGGGATTTTCTGGTCCTGCCATCCCCGCTCTCCCACTCGTGGTATAGGCAGCCATCCTGCAGACGTAGACTTTGCCACTGTGCCCAGTAAGCCTTCGCGATCGAGCTCTCACCAGCCATCTCCTGCCAGTCCGGCCGTAATCTCTGCGCTTTGCCTTTGATGATCTTCGCGAGATCCGTATCCTCACGCTGGTCCTTTTGTAGCCTCTCCGCAGACCACTCTTCCTCTGGCATAACGCTTATCGACCGAACATCCACAATTCGTCCCTCGTATCCGACTTGCGAATTATGCCTGCGCTCGGTTTTGCACGAATGGTGTGGCAGAGCGTCAGCCCTTCTTGGCGACGTCTGTTGTCCGGAACGCTTTTCTCGCAGATGGCAGTCTCGTGATATGTGTCTTTGTTTGCCACATCGCCAGTAACCGACTCTAGATGACACTGCCCGCACCCCGCTGGTGCCTTTGGGCTCACTGTCTGGCTTTGCGTGATACGTCCAGATTGGGCTCGATGCCTTTCCGCAGATGACTGTAGAAAACTTCCCCTCCAGGCCGCCTCATACGTCATCGCGCTGGTCATCGTCTCCTTAAATGTCGGCTTGCCCAGCATCAACGCACTGCGACGTGTCTCTGGGTCATGAAGACCTTCAATAAATGACTCAATCTTCATCATCTCGAGGTCATCAGCGCCGAATTTCGGGTAGCACAACTGTACGAGCCGCTCAATGTCTGCGGCATATGTCTGCAGCGCCTCGTTGGCTCTTTGCCTACGGCTCTTCAGCTCGCAATAATACAGCATTTTGTTGTGCTCGTCACTGTATCTGGCGGCCAGCGCCCTTATGACGGTCTCGTAATCACCTCTCAAACCATCCGGAGCTGTTTTTATAACCTCAGCCGCAGGACCTCTTAGAGCTAGTATCAGTCTCCGACCTTTCCTAACATCGGTCCACTGACTCTCCAAAGCAGCCATATCGAATTGAAGTTTGAATGTGTCGAACGACGTAGTACCATCATAAGTAGGCACTGCTATGGCAAAACTTTCCTCAACCGACTGCACCCTTGCTCGCAGCTGTACCTCTCTAAGCCGCTCGTCGATTTTTCTGTTCACCGAATCCTTCAGACTGTCAACTCGTTTGTCCCACTTGTACATTCGCGTCTCAAGATGCTCAACTTTCCCGTTCAGTCTATCGGAAATTTCCTCCACCTTCTGCTCTATGCGCGCAGAATTTGTCGCCATTTCTCGGTTGCACGCTTCCATTTGCTCCGATATTTCGCGATTTTCATTTTCCATTTTGGCTGCCATTTCACGGTTGGAAGTCTCAAACATGCCTTTAAGTGTGGCTAAATGTGCTCGTTCCAGTGATCTGTGGATCCTGCACAACTTCAATCCTCTCCCTTCCAATTTCCCTTTGTATTTATGTTCCACTTTCCAGATCCACCGGCTCCGGCCGTTTGTGTTGTCCAATGTATTCTTTATTGTCATTCGTGTTTTAATACCGAAATAAAACACACGCATAATCCGCACAATCCCGCGTTATTATTTCCACCGACGGCTCAATACAGAGACGCTTATTTATGGTCCTTCGAGCCGGACCATAATTTCGATCGCGGCGGAGCGGGGGAATAAAACGAACGGAGGTTTCGTTTTTGGGTTAGTGTTTATTCAGTGGGTGAACAACAAGTGTAATACAAAGAATACATGAAACATTGAACGAGACAAACGGCCAAAGCCGGGGAGCAGAAAATAGGGGGAAATATTCGTACAAAAGGAAAAGGAAGGGATTAGAGGTGGGATCGACCGATCACTAAGGACAGCACTCATTTAGCCATCGCGGACGCCATTGCATATTGCAATATAATGAACCGCGGGCCAGTCGGGCGAGGGTGTGATGCAGCTTTTGCGGGTGCGGGGTTGCCGTCCATCGACGTCTCGTCCTCGGAGGAGTGCTGCTGCAGCGGTTTTGGGGGTAGTTACCGACCTGCAAATAGATGAGATGTCAGTTACTTGGAAATTATTAAGGCTGACATCGTGGGTATGAGAAAACTTGGCTGAGCTGCAGGGTTTGCTTAAGCTACAGCCGGGAGAAGATGGGAAAATATTTATGATATGTGTATATAAATTGGTTTATATATATAAATTGACTGCATTGCTATTTCATTTCTTTAGAGCGAATGAGAAGTTCGAGCGAGAGTTAGAGGGGGTTCGAGGGATTGTTTATACACAAGGGCAACTCCGCTCGGGATACGTATGTGCTCGTACGGCTCGAACGAAGCAGGAGACCCGACCGAGGATGTCGGTTTGCTCTTCGAGAGGGTGGTGGCAGTCAACCGCTCTTTGATCCGGAATTGGAACTGTTTGAGCATGAGAATGGCTGGAGCCGTTCCACCCGAGAGGGAGATCTTATAGATCTTGGAGTTTATACCCGATCAGTCCGACGTCTGCGGGATTTGCAGCTCTTGGAGCATGTCGCACTGTAGTGGCGACTGTCCTCTTTTCGGACCCGGGATGGAGGAAGTGCAATGAGGAACTGCGAGGGAATGCAATTTCCGTCAGTTGCTGTCAATGTGGGCCGTTTTTGTTGGACTCTTTTGGGAGACCTCATTAGACGCGAAAGCCATCCTGCGGGGTCGAAACGTTTGGCAACGAAGGGGGAAATTTGCCGGTTTGAGAATGAGCTTGCAGGAGTGGTGGGTTCGAAGTGATTTTCCTTTAATTCCTGGGGTGGAAACCCTACGGGATTGAGGGCGGCAATCACTTGCGAAAGGGCTGTCTTTAGTGTGGAAAGGTTATTTCGAAGGGCGGGTCCAGTATGCAAGTTAGCGAAAATTCTGCTGACGCCGAAAATTTGCCGCCGCTGCAGCGTTTAGGTCAACAAACTCACAATGTTGACAAATAATGCTGACAGCGCGCCTCAAGGCGTCGACTTCGCGACGATCTGCTGCGTTCGACGTCCGCAGCAGAAACGCTGATAATGCGTTTGCGAATATCGATTTCGCAACGCATGTTCAGCTTTAATTTTAAGCAAGTATTCATTCCTATTTTGCATTCAATAAAGACGGTTCTGCCGTTCAAAAGTTAACTCTAAAGTGTTTGCTTAAGTTGGAAGCAACGCGTAAGTCGGCCTAAAGAAGCCCGCCTCGCTCAACTTGGAATAAGAGCATAAGTCGGCCTGAAGAAGCCCGCCGAACTCTTAACTGGCGCCCAACGTGTTTCTTCACGCACTGCACTACTTCACCTCTGGACCCCGGGACACCGTTAGCATCGTTGGATCGTAGCGGGCTGGAACAACGTGTGGACAGTGACTCCCCAGTAGCGGATTTTCAACAAAAAGGAACCAGTTGCACCCACCGACCCAGCATGTTCCCGACAGTTGCGGTATTGTAAGTTGGCAGAACATTTAGTTTAAGTTAACACATTTTAAGCGGGTAGCCTAGTATATGAAACTATGCTGCGTAGCGGGCATTACTTGCAAAACAAGCAAAAATTGCGCGATCCAAAATAAATAAAACTTGAAATTTATGAAACTAAAATAATTATATGAAATAATACTTTCAGTTTTATATGAAAACCAATCCGGTAAAAATACCGTCTCCCGCTTTTAAAGTACCTACATTCAAAAGGTAAAAATACCCGCCCCGCTTATAAGCAGCAGTTTTCACAACGGGTAATTTTACCCGGCCCGCTTTTAATGTGTTAATAGCAATTAGTAAGATAAAAGAGAACCATTAAATAAATAAGTGAAAATATTGTGAGAAAATTATATCGGAAGAAAAAAAGGGAAAATCTTTCAACCATAAATTTTGTTTCGTAAGAGTGAAATTAGGATTTAAGAAAAAAAACCACATAACTAAAGGCTCGTACAGCCAATAAAGAAATAATAAAAAAAAAATTTCAACACTGTGATTCTGAACACCAGACCGTCCAGTGGATAAGAAAAATAACAAAATGGCAAATCCCAACAACCTTATCCGCCCACCCGTCCTAAATGTTAACCAAGCCGGACCTAGTAGTGCCACTCCCCAACAAGCCAATCCCAACACACAAACAATTAGTGCAACACCAGAGCTAGAAGCTTTAATTTCAGGTATTGTAAAGAGGATCTACGTCAATGAATGTAGAAGCACAGTTGAAGCAATAATTAATCCACAAAGTGACATAGCAGGAATAGTAGATCAAACCATAGACGATACACATTTATCAAACCTTAGTGACTTGGACAAAATCCCCGATGTAGTGCGTTGCCTTAGGGACTTTTCAGGCAACTCTATCGAATATAGCTCCTGGAGGAAAAGTGTCGAACGTATTTTAAACCTTTACGAATCGCTTAAAGGAACCCCTAAATTCTACGGCATCCTCAGCGTCATAAGGAACAAAATAATTGGTAGTGCCGACAACGTCCTCGAATCTTATAACACACCCTTAAATTGGGAATGCATTGTAAAATGTTTGAATCTGCACTACGCAGACAAACGGGACGTAAAAACTTTGGAGTACCAGATGACAGCAATGGTACAAGGCAACAGAACAGTGCATGAGTTTTATCAGGCAGTCTACACTCACCTCTCATTAATTACACAGCGCAACAAAAAAACACTTTTTTTCTGTTGCATGGAGTTTTTCTACTGTTTCTTACTAATTTGGGTGCGCTGATTCCGAATCTACCCTCCGATGTTTTCTAGCAGCTCTAGTTTGTGAGATATAGGTACCCTGTCATTTTTTCAGTTTTTCCTCTACTTTTTCCATATTTTCGATCGTAGTTTCTAAACCAATTGACATGATTTTCACCTTATCGCATTAACAACACCGCACGGCTTCTTTTCCGATGCAAGTTATTTTTATAAGTGTTAAAATGCCGCGGTAATTGGACCTCAAAGTTGGAAAAAATTGAATTTTAGGGCGTTTTCTTTGATGGTCAAAAACATACACATTTTTTTTAAAACCATTAACGAGTTAGGTGTATAATGAAAGTCGACACATCAAGCAATACAACACAGCTAAATTATTTGGCGGAATACACATTCGCATCGAAATAACAGGAAAAATTTACCATCGCGATTTTCATCACTTTTCATACTTTTTCCTTAAAAAATTAGGGGCCTGAAAATATGCAAAGTTTTTATTTTTTTTTTTGTTTCGAGAAATTCAAAATATTTTTGTTTTTTGCTTGTATTCCAAACTATAAATGGAACATATAAAAGAGCATATTTTGAGGCTCCTCATTTTTTAAGGAAAAAGTATGAAAAGAGATGATAATCGCTATGGTACACTTTTGTTATTATTTCGATGCGAATGTGTATTCCGCCAAATAATTTGGCTGTGTTGTATTGCTTGATGTTTCTTCTTAAGATATTCATATACTTCGAAACTTGATTTATGAAACATCTGTACATTTTTCGCTATCAGAAAAAACGCCTTGAAATTCAATATTTTCTTACTTTGAAACCTTATTACCACGCCCATTTAGAACGCATAAAATTGATTAATGTCAGGAAATATGGCGTGAAATGTTGTAAGTGCAAAGATATAAAAATCATGTCGATAGGATTATTGGTTCAGAAATAACAGTCGAAAACGAGAAAAAAGCCGAGGAAAATTCGAAAAAGTGACACGCCCATTTTTTGCAAAAACTAGAGCTGTTACATAAAAACGGAGTATGGTTTTGAAAACAGCGTGGAAAAACGATTCAGATTCATGTAAAAAACTCCATGCAACAGACATGCTTTTGTGCAGTGTTATCAACAAAATTTCTAGTATGGAAATAGGGGTAGAAGCTATGCAGATCTTAACAAAAACATACAGGGACAAGGCATTGGATACCTTTGTCAGAGGTCTCAAAGGAGACTTACCTAGGCTGGGAGTATTCGTGAACCTGTAAATCTTCCCCAGGCACCCCGTGGAAATTATAACAATAGTCATAAGTTACTACCACAGTTTTACCCACAGGTAGCATACCTACCGCAATTACGGCAACCGTACAACCAAAGGTTACCACAGGGAAATCAACCGAATTTCCAACATTTCGGCAACCGGAACGGTATCCGACCTAATTTTCCACAGTATAACAACTACGAGAGTAGGCCACCACCTAGACCATTTGGCCCGAAACCGGTCCCAGCCCCAGTTCCAATGGAAATCGACGATACCATAAGAACTAAAGCAGTAAACTACATGAATAATCCTGGGCACAATAATAGATTTATAGGAAAACGCCCTCAGCCGTCATCCCTTCAAACACAACAACATCAGAAAATTCAAAGAAATTTTCACATCAATACCGCTGAAAGTAGTGATACCAAAGACTATGACGAAGCGGTAACGCAATATGCTGCAGCAGAAGATTACGAACACGACCAATCTCTTACAGAATATTTACAAGAATCCCTTGAATATGAGAATACCGGCAACGAACAATTTAACGTTGATACTAATTCCGAAAATGACAATTTCTCGGATGTCCATTTTTTAGAATAACAAGCGTCCTTACCTTTCTTTGAATGTAAGACGAGCGACAATAAAATTCTTAAATTCCTTATCGACACTGGGTCGAATAAAAATTATATTCATCCCGCTCTGATTAAAAACCCAATACCCAACGATGATATTTTTTACGCCAACTCTGTAGGCGGAAAAACTAAAATCACCCATCATTCTCATATAAATCTCTTTAATCTTAAATCCGTCAAAATTAAAGTATTTTTACTACCAACGTTAACGGCATTTCATGGAATTTTAGGGAATGATACGTTGAAAGAGTTATCAGCCGTCATCCACACGAGGAACAATCTAATGATAATTAACGGCAACATAAAAATTCAGTTTAAACAACAAGTTTCCCAAGCAGTTAACTCAATAAACATCCAACGACACATATGACATATGACCAGAAGCAAAAGATAAACAATCTAGTAAAGAAATATCCTAAACTTTTCACGGAACCGGACGAAAAATTAACTTTCACCACTATGGTAAAAGGTGAAATAAGAACAACTACAAATGACCCAGTTTATTCCAGATTCTATGCATATCCAGTGACACTTAAAGATGAAGTTGAAAAACAGATAAAAGAGTTGTTGGATCATGGCATAATAAGACCTTCACGGTCACCATATAATTCGCCCATCTGGGTCGTCCCAAAAAAAATAGATGCGTCAGGGAAAAGGAAATACAGAATGGTGGTTGATTATAGGAAACTAAATTCAGTTACCATTCCTGATCGATACCCCATTCCTCAAATCAATGACGTACTAGCGCTATTGGGAAAAAATAAATATTTTTCAGTAATAGATCTCAAGAGTGGATTTCACCAAATCCCTCTCAAGGAATCCGACATAGAAAAGACCGCTTTCTCCGTCAACAACGGAAAATACGAGTTTACACGACTCCCTTTTGGTCTAAAAAATGCTCCATCCATATTTCAGAGAGCACTCGATGACATTCTTCGGGAGCACATTGGAAAAATCTGCTATGTCTATATAGACGACATAGTGATTTTTGGAGAAAATGAGGAATGCCACATGAAAAACATTGAAAAAGTCTTTCAAACTTTGCAAGCAGCAAATATGAAAGTTCAACTGGACAAAAGCGAATTTTTAAAACAAGAAGTTGAATTTTTGGGGTTTTTAATATCTCCGCGTGGAATAAGAACAAATCCTGCTAAAGTGGAGGCAATTAATAAATTTCCCTATCCTAAGACTATCAAAGACCTTCGATCGTTTCTTGGCATGTCAGGTTTTTATAGGCGCTTCATAAAGGACTATGCGAAACTCGCAAAGCCCCTGACAGCGCTTCTCAGAGGGGAGGAGGGACGAATGTCCAAGAACATGTCCAGGAAAAAAATTATACAACTTGACGAAAAAGCAACTCAATAAATTAAAGCTTTCTTTGACATTACAAGATGTCATGCTTAATTATCCAGATTTCTCAAAAGATTTTCACTTGACTACAGACGCGTCAAACCATGCCATAGGTGCGGTCTTGGCACAAGATGGAAAACCAATCATGTTCATTTCCCGAACGCTTAGCAGAAGCGAAGAACATTACGCTACAAACGAAAAAGAGATGCTTGCCATCATATGGGCTCTGAAGTCACTAAGAAATTTTCTGTATGGTTCCGCCAAGGTCACAATATTTACAGACCACCAGCCGCTAACGTATGCGCTAAGTAATAAGAACACAAATAGCAAGCTAAAAAGGTGGAAAGCTATATTGGAGGAATACAATTATGTATTGAAATTCAAGCCAGGTAGCACAAATAAGGTCGCCGATGCTTTGTCAAGACCACCGGTAAATTCCCAAATTAACTCAATGACTCCTACCCAACACAGTGATCAAAGTTCATCGCAAAACACAATACAATTTACGGAAGCCCCAATAAACGCCTTCAAAAATCAGATACTCCTCTCATTTGGAAAAGACTCCTATTACCAATTTCGAAATAGTAACAGACTTACCCAACGAAAGTGACCAGGAAAACGAGATCATAAAAGAACATTCCAGAGCACACAGGAATGACAAAGAAAACAAATTGCAATTATTAGAGAAATTATATTTCCCACAGATGGCAGCAAAAATAAAGAGAATCACCTCACAATGTAAAATCTGTAAAGAAAGTAAATATGATCGTCATCCCAACAAATTGATCATTCAGGAAACTCCTATACCCAAATTCGCTGGACAAATTATACATTTGGATATTTTTATCACCGACAAGAAGACGGTACTAACTGCAATTGATAAATTTTCCAAGTATGCTCAAGCCAGGATTATTAATTCAAGGGCCGCGGAAGACATTAAAAAACCTTTGAGACAAATACTGTTAGCTTTTGGCGTCCCCGAGATAGTGGTAGTAGATAACGAAAAATCTCTGAATTCAAACGCAATTGTGTTTATGTTGGAAAATCAATTCAGCGTACAAATTTACAAAACACCACCCTACACTAGTTCAGCAAATGGCCAAATTGGACGTTTCCATTCTACGCTAATAGAAATCATGCGATGCTTAAAGGCAGAAATTAATTACAAAACTTTCTCAGAGTTATTGGATATTTCACTTTACAAATATAACAACTCTATACATTCGACCATAGGGAAAGCCCCAGTACAGGTATTCTTCAACAAAAATTTTACAAAAGACCCGGAACAATTGGAAAAGGAAAGGAATGAAATTATGAAAAAGCTAGAACAGAAACAAGAAGCAGATATTTGTCCCACTTGTACATTCGCGTCTCAAGATGCTCAACTTTCCCGTTCAGTCTATCGGAAATTTCCTCCACCTTCTGCTCTATGCGCGCAGAATTTGTCGCCATTTCTCGGTTGCACGCTTCCATTTGCTCCGATATTTCGCGATTTTCATTTTCCATTTTGGCTGCCATTTCACGGTTGGAAGTCTCAAACATGCCTTTAAGTGTGGCTAAATGTGCTCGTTCCAGTGATCTGTGGATCCTGCACAACTTCAATCCTCTCCCTTCCAATTTCCCTTTGTATTTATGTTCCACTTTCCAGATCCACCGGCTCCGGCCGTTTGTGTTGTCCAATGTATTCTTTATTGTCATTCGTGTTTTAATACCGAAATAAAACACACGCATAATCCGCACAATCCCGCGTTATTATTTCCACCGACGGCTCAATACAGAGACGCTTATTTATGGTCCTTCGAGCCGGACCATAATTTCGATCGCGGCGGAGCGGGGGAATAAAACGAACGGAGGTTTCGTTTTTGGGTTAGTGTTTATTCAGTGGGTGAACAACAAGTGTAATACAAAGAATACATGAAACATTGAACGAGACAAACGGCCAAAGCCGGGGAGCAGAAAATAGGGGGAAATATTCGTACAAAAGGAAAAGGAAGGGATTAGAGGTGGGATCGACCGATCACTAAGGACAGCACTCATTTAGCCATCGCGGACGCCATTGCATATTGCAATATAATGAACCGCGGGCCAGTCGGGCGAGGGTGTGATGCAGCTTTTGCGGGTGCGGGGTTGCCGTCCATCGACGTCTCGTCCTCGGAGGAGTGCTGCTGCAGCGGTTTTGGGGGTAGTTACCGACCTGCAAATAGATGAGATGTCAGTTACTTGGAAATTATTAAGGCTGACATCGTGGGTATGAGAAAACTTGGCTGAGCTGCAGGGTTTGCTTAAGCTACAGCCGGGAGAAGATGGGAAAATATTTATGATATGTGTATATAAATTGGTTTATATATATAAATTGACTGCATTGCTATTTCATTTCTTTAGAGCGAATGAGAAGTTCGAGCGAGAGTTAGAGGGGGTTCGAGGGATTGTTTATACACAAGGGCAACTCCGCTCGGGATACGTATGTGCTCGTACGGCTCGAACGAAGCAGGAGACCCGACCGAGGATGTCGGTTTGCTCTTCGAGAGGGTGGTGGCAGTCAACCGCTCTTTGATCCGGAATTGGAACTGTTTGAGCATGAGAATGGCTGGAGCCGTTCCACCCGAGAGGGAGATCTTATAGATCTTGGAGTTTATACCCGATCAGTCCGACGTCTGCGGGATTTGCAGCTCTTGGAGCATGTCGCACTGTAGTGGCGACTGTCCTCTTTTCGGACCCGGGATGGAGGAAGTGCAATGAGGAACTGCGAGGGAATGCAATTTCCGTCAGTTGCTGTCAATGTGGGCCGTTTTTGTTGGACTCTTTTGGGAGACCTCATTAGACGCGAAAGCCATCCTGCGGGGTCGAAACGTTTGGCAACGAAGGGGGAAATTTGCCGGTTTGAGAATGAGCTTGCAGGAGTGGTGGGTTCGAAGTGATTTTCCTTTAATTCCTGGGGTGGAAACCCTACGGGATTGAGGGCGGCAATCACTTGCGAAAGGGCTGTCTTTAGTGTGGAAAGGTTATTTCGAAGGGCGGGTCCAGTATGCAAGTTAGCGAAAATTCTGCTGACGCCGAAAATTTGCCGCCGCTGCAGCGTTTAGGTCAACAAACTCACAATGTTGACAAATAATGCTGACAGCGCGCCTCAAGGCGTCGACTTCGCGACGATCTGCTGCGTTCGACGTCCGCAGCAGAAACGCTGATAATGCGTTTGCGAATATCGATTTCGCAACGCATGTTCAGCTTTAATTTTAAGCAAGTATTCATTCCTATTTTGCATTCAATAAAGACGGTTCTGCCGTTCAAAAGTTAACTCTAAAGTGTTTGCTTAAGTTGGAAGCAACGCGTAAGTCGGCCTAAAGAAGCCCGCCTCGCTCAACTTGGAATAAGAGCATAAGTCGGCCTGAAGAAGCCCGCCGAACTCTTAACTGGCGCCCAACGTGTTTCTTCACGCACTGCACTACTTCACCTCTGGACCCCGGGACACCGTTAGCATCGTTGGATCGTAGCGGGCTGGAACAACGTGTGGACAGTGACTCCCCAGTAGCGGATTTTCAACAAAAAGGAACCAGTTGCACCCACCGACCCAGCATGTTCCCGACAGTTGCGGTATTGTAAGTTGGCAGAACATTTAGTTTAAGTTAACACATTTTAAGCGGGTAGCCTAGTATATGAAACTATGCTGCGTAGCGGGCATTACTTGCAAAACAAGCAAAAATTGCGCGATCCAAAATAAATAAAACTTGAAATTTATGAAACTAAAATAATTATATGAAATAATACTTTCAGTTTTATATGAAAACCAATCCGGTAAAAATACCGTCTCCCGCTTTTAAAGTACCTACATTCAAAAGGTAAAAATACCCGCCCCGCTTATAAGCAGCAGTTTTCACAACGGGTAATTTTACCCGGCCCGCTTTTAATGTGTTAATAGCAATTAGTAAGATAAAAGAGAACCATTAAATAAATAAGTGAAAATATTGTGAGAAAATTATATCGGAAGAAAAAAAGGGAAAATCTTTCAACCATAAATTTTGTTTCGTAAGAGTGAAATTAGGATTTAAGAAAAAAAACCACATAACTAAAGGCTCGTACAGCCAATAAAGAAATAATAAAAAAAAAATTTCAACACTGTGATTCTGAACACCAGACCGTCCAGTGGATAAGAAAAATAACAAAATGGCAAATCCCAACAACCTTATCCGCCCACCCGTCCTAAATGTTAACCAAGCCGGACCTAGTAGTGCCACTCCCCAACAAGCCAATCCCAACACACAAACAATTAGTGCAACACCAGAGCTAGAAGCTTTAATTTCAGGTATTGTAAAGAGGATCTACGTCAATGAATGTAGAAGCACAGTTGAAGCAATAATTAATCCACAAAGTGACATAGCAGGAATAGTAGATCAAACCATAGACGATACACATTTATCAAACCTTAGTGACTTGGACAAAATCCCCGATGTAGTGCGTTGCCTTAGGGACTTTTCAGGCAACTCTATCGAATATAGCTCCTGGAGGAAAAGTGTCGAACGTATTTTAAACCTTTACGAATCGCTTAAAGGAACCCCTAAATTCTACGGCATCCTCAGCGTCATAAGGAACAAAATAATTGGTAGTGCCGACAACGTCCTCGAATCTTATAACACACCCTTAAATTGGGAATGCATTGTAAAATGTTTGAATCTGCACTACGCAGACAAACGGGACGTAAAAACTTTGGAGTACCAGATGACAGCAATGGTACAAGGCAACAGAACAGTGCATGAGTTTTATCAGGCAGTCTACACTCACCTCTCATTAATTACACAGCGCAACAAAAAAACACTTTTTTTCTGTTGCATGGAGTTTTTCTACTGTTTCTTACTAATTTGGGTGCGCTGATTCCGAATCTACCCTCCGATGTTTTCTAGCAGCTCTAGTTTGTGAGATATAGGTACCCTGTCATTTTTTCAGTTTTTCCTCTACTTTTTCCATATTTTCGATCGTAGTTTCTAAACCAATTGACATGATTTTCACCTTATCGCATTAACAACACCGCACGGCTTCTTTTCCGATGCAAGTTATTTTTATAAGTGTTAAAATGCCGCGGTAATTGGACCTCAAAGTTGGAAAAAATTGAATTTTAGGGCGTTTTCTTTGATGGTCAAAAACATACACATTTTTTTTAAAACCATTAACGAGTTAGGTGTATAATGAAAGTCGACACATCAAGCAATACAACACAGCTAAATTATTTGGCGGAATACACATTCGCATCGAAATAACAGGAAAAATTTACCATCGCGATTTTCATCACTTTTCATACTTTTTCCTTAAAAAATTAGGGGCCTGAAAATATGCAAAGTTTTTATTTTTTTTTTTGTTTCGAGAAATTCAAAATATTTTTGTTTTTTGCTTGTATTCCAAACTATAAATGGAACATATAAAAGAGCATATTTTGAGGCTCCTCATTTTTTAAGGAAAAAGTATGAAAAGAGATGATAATCGCTATGGTACACTTTTGTTATTATTTCGATGCGAATGTGTATTCCGCCAAATAATTTGGCTGTGTTGTATTGCTTGATGTTTCTTCTTAAGATATTCATATACTTCGAAACTTGATTTATGAAACATCTGTACATTTTTCGCTATCAGAAAAAACGCCTTGAAATTCAATATTTTCTTACTTTGAAACCTTATTACCACGCCCATTTAGAACGCATAAAATTGATTAATGTCAGGAAATATGGCGTGAAATGTTGTAAGTGCAAAGATATAAAAATCATGTCGATAGGATTATTGGTTCAGAAATAACAGTCGAAAACGAGAAAAAAGCCGAGGAAAATTCGAAAAAGTGACACGCCCATTTTTTGCAAAAACTAGAGCTGTTACATAAAAACGGAGTATGGTTTTGAAAACAGCGTGGAAAAACGATTCAGATTCATGTAAAAAACTCCATGCAACAGACATGCTTTTGTGCAGTGTTATCAACAAAATTTCTAGTATGGAAATAGGGGTAGAAGCTATGCAGATCTTAACAAAAACATACAGGGACAAGGCATTGGATACCTTTGTCAGAGGTCTCAAAGGAGACTTACCTAGGCTGGGAGTATTCGTGAACCTGTAAATCTTCCCCAGGCACCCCGTGGAAATTATAACAATAGTCATAAGTTACTACCACAGTTTTACCCACAGGTAGCATACCTACCGCAATTACGGCAACCGTACAACCAAAGGTTACCACAGGGAAATCAACCGAATTTCCAACATTTCGGCAACCGGAACGGTATCCGACCTAATTTTCCACAGTATAACAACTACGAGAGTAGGCCACCACCTAGACCATTTGGCCCGAAACCGGTCCCAGCCCCAGTTCCAATGGAAATCGACGATACCATAAGAACTAAAGCAGTAAACTACATGAATAATCCTGGGCACAATAATAGATTTATAGGAAAACGCCCTCAGCCGTCATCCCTTCAAACACAACAACATCAGAAAATTCAAAGAAATTTTCACATCAATACCGCTGAAAGTAGTGATACCAAAGACTATGACGAAGCGGTAACGCAATATGCTGCAGCAGAAGATTACGAACACGACCAATCTCTTACAGAATATTTACAAGAATCCCTTGAATATGAGAATACCGGCAACGAACAATTTAACGTTGATACTAATTCCGAAAATGACAATTTCTCGGATGTCCATTTTTTAGAATAACAAGCGTCCTTACCTTTCTTTGAATGTAAGACGAGCGACAATAAAATTCTTAAATTCCTTATCGACACTGGGTCGAATAAAAATTATATTCATCCCGCTCTGATTAAAAACCCAATACCCAACGATGATATTTTTTACGCCAACTCTGTAGGCGGAAAAACTAAAATCACCCATCATTCTCATATAAATCTCTTTAATCTTAAATCCGTCAAAATTAAAGTATTTTTACTACCAACGTTAACGGCATTTCATGGAATTTTAGGGAATGATACGTTGAAAGAGTTATCAGCCGTCATCCACACGAGGAACAATCTAATGATAATTAACGGCAACATAAAAATTCAGTTTAAACAACAAGTTTCCCAAGCAGTTAACTCAATAAACATCCAACGACACATATGACATATGACCAGAAGCAAAAGATAAACAATCTAGTAAAGAAATATCCTAAACTTTTCACGGAACCGGACGAAAAATTAACTTTCACCACTATGGTAAAAGGTGAAATAAGAACAACTACAAATGACCCAGTTTATTCCAGATTCTATGCATATCCAGTGACACTTAAAGATGAAGTTGAAAAACAGATAAAAGAGTTGTTGGATCATGGCATAATAAGACCTTCACGGTCACCATATAATTCGCCCATCTGGGTCGTCCCAAAAAAAATAGATGCGTCAGGGAAAAGGAAATACAGAATGGTGGTTGATTATAGGAAACTAAATTCAGTTACCATTCCTGATCGATACCCCATTCCTCAAATCAATGACGTACTAGCGCTATTGGGAAAAAATAAATATTTTTCAGTAATAGATCTCAAGAGTGGATTTCACCAAATCCCTCTCAAGGAATCCGACATAGAAAAGACCGCTTTCTCCGTCAACAACGGAAAATACGAGTTTACACGACTCCCTTTTGGTCTAAAAAATGCTCCATCCATATTTCAGAGAGCACTCGATGACATTCTTCGGGAGCACATTGGAAAAATCTGCTATGTCTATATAGACGACATAGTGATTTTTGGAGAAAATGAGGAATGCCACATGAAAAACATTGAAAAAGTCTTTCAAACTTTGCAAGCAGCAAATATGAAAGTTCAACTGGACAAAAGCGAATTTTTAAAACAAGAAGTTGAATTTTTGGGGTTTTTAATATCTCCGCGTGGAATAAGAACAAATCCTGCTAAAGTGGAGGCAATTAATAAATTTCCCTATCCTAAGACTATCAAAGACCTTCGATCGTTTCTTGGCATGTCAGGTTTTTATAGGCGCTTCATAAAGGACTATGCGAAACTCGCAAAGCCCCTGAC
Organism: Melieria omissa; assembly: GCA_963971225.1. Taxonomy (NCBI): domain Eukaryota; kingdom Metazoa; phylum Arthropoda; class Insecta; order Diptera; family Ulidiidae; genus Melieria; species Melieria omissa. Next base: position 46,392,602 of record OZ020269.1, on the reverse strand, counting down.
AGCGCTTCTCAGAGGGGAGGAGGGACGAATGTCCAAGAACATGTCCAGGAAAAAAATTATACAACTTGACGAAAAAGCAACTCAATAAATTAAAGCTTTCTTTGACATTACAAGATGTCATGCTTAATTATCCAGATTTCTCAAAAGATTTTCACTTGACTACAGACGCGTCAAACCATGCCATAGGTGCGGTCTTGGCACAAGATGGAAAACCAATCATGTTCATTTCCCGAACGCTTAGCAGAAGCGAAGAACATTACGCTACAAACGAAAAAGAGATGCTTGCCATCATATGGGCTCTGAAGTCACTAAGAAATTTTCTGTATGGTTCCGCCAAGGTCACAATATTTACAGACCACCAGCCGCTAACGTATGCGCTAAGTAATAAGAACACAAATAGCAAGCTAAAAAGGTGGAAAGCTATATTGGAGGAATACAATTATGTATTGAAATTCAAGCCAGGTAGCACAAATAAGGTCGCCGATGCTTTGTCAAGACCACCGGTAAATTCCCAAATTAACTCAATGACTCCTACCCAACACAGTGATCAAAGTTCATCGCAAAACACAATACAATTTACGGAAGCCCCAATAAACGCCTTCAAAAATCAGATACTCCTCTCATTTGGAAAAGACTCCTATTACCAATTTCGAAATAGTAACAGACTTACCCAACGAAAGTGACCAGGAAAACGAGATCATAAAAGAACATTCCAGAGCACACAGGAATGACAAAGAAAACAAATTGCAATTATTAGAGAAATTATATTTCCCACAGATGGCAGCAAAAATAAAGAGAATCACCTCACAATGTAAAATCTGTAAAGAAAGTAAATATGATCGTCATCCCAACAAATTGATCATTCAGGAAACTCCTATACCCAAATTCGCTGGACAAATTATACATTTGGATATTTTTATCACCGACAAGAAGACGGTACTAACTGCAATTGATAAATTTTCCAAGTATGCTCAAGCCAGGATTATTAATTCAAGGGCCGCGGAAGACATTAAAAAACCTTTGAGACAAATACTGTTAGCTTTTGGCGTCCCCGAGATAGTGGTAGTAGATAACGAAAAATCTCTGAATTCAAACGCAATTGTGTTTATGTTGGAAAATCAATTCAGCGTACAAATTTACAAAACACCACCCTACACTAGTTCAGCAAATGGCCAAATTGGACGTTTCCATTCTACGCTAATAGAAATCATGCGATGCTTAAAGGCAGAAATTAATTACAAAACTTTCTCAGAGTTATTGGATATTTCACTTTACAAATATAACAACTCTATACATTCGACCATAGGGAAAGCCCCAGTACAGGTATTCTTCAACAAAAATTTTACAAAAGACCCGGAACAATTGGAAAAGGAAAGGAATGAAATTATGAAAAAGCTAGAACAGAAACAAGAAGCAGATATTTCTTATCATAACAAAGCAAAGGTCCCATTCAAGTCCTATTCAGTAGGAGAAATAATCTATGTAAAAATCAATAAAAGACTGGGTAATAAGCTATCACCCAGATACAGGAAAGAAATAGTTAAGGAAAACAAAACCAGCACAATCATAACCGAAGCAGGAAAGGTAGTTCATAAGAGTTTAACAAAGGACTAATTTTTATCTATTTCCAATAGGTTAATCCTCTCGCTATGCCTTGCGGATACCCAAATCCTGGATTATTCCAACTCCCAACTAGTGACCATAGATGCGGGAATAGCAAAACTTCAATCCGGATCATTCAAAATCATCCACCTCATAAATTTGAAGGAGTACGAAGAACTTATAGCCAGATTTGAGACCACCATACACTCGGCACTAAATCCTACCCATCCCCTGTATTCATTTCTATCCTTTGAAGTCGAAAACATAAAAAATCATTTAAATAGATTAAGAACAACCAAAAGAAGTAAAAGGTCTATTGATGTTATTGGCACAGCATGGAAATGGTTGGCTGGCAATCCGGACCACCATGATTTCGAAATTGTAACAAATAAGGTCAATAAGGTACTCGAGAACAATAATAATCAATTAATTATAAATAAATTAACTGTTCAAAAAATTAATGAAATATCAATGTGAAAAATGAAATCGTAAAAGGTATCAAAAAGGAATCGAGTCTTATTAATGAATTAACGTTAGAACTAAAATTTAAAATGCAAATTCTAAAAGAGGAAATAATAAATATAGAATATGCCATTCATTGGGCAAAAGCTCATATTGTAAATTCATATATCTTGTCAGCCTCAGAAATTAATGTTACAGAAAAAATACTACAAAGAGAAGATTTTCCCTACATAAATATTGATGAAGCTTTGGAATTTGCGGAAGTCCGCATTGCTACTAATGGAAGTAATATTGTTTACATTGTTAGTTTGCCAACCACCCAAAAAGGGAATTGTAGAAACCTTATTATACGAGCAGTAAAAATAAGAGAAAAAATTAACAAAATACCATTCGAATCTATTCTAAGATGTAATGACAATAAAATATTCGGAATTGCAACTAGCTGTAAGTCTTATAATAATTTAGAAATATGTTCTGATACTAACATTATATATATAAGCAACACGTCGTGCATCCCAAACTTGCTGAGCAGCCGCACCGCCAACTGCAGCGTAGTCAACAATCAACACGTCCCGACTGTAGAGGAAATATCTCCAGGAATATTGTTCCTCAATCAGTACCAAGGAAGTGTTCGTGTAAACGGCGACTTAATTCCGCTAAAAGGCACTTTTATAATTCGGCATCACAAACCACCATTCAAGTCAACAACAAAATAATTATAACAAATGAAATAATCAATCATCAACCGATGCCGGCAATTCTCCAACCCAGGGCAAGCTTCGAAGCAATAGAGGAAGTACTCTCGTTGGAAATGTTGAAGCAGCTTCGGGTGAACGACAGCAGTCACATCAATAAATTGGATGCCGAAAATAAAATCAACTTCTCCATTAACGTTGTGTTGGTAATGGCACTCATAATAATACTTACATGGATTGGATGCAAAACATACCGCAAACATAGAGACCAAACCCAACCACCAACGCCCCTACCAAGAGATAGGGGCCCTCAATTACCATAGGAATAGAAGACCTACCACACCAGCTCCAGCCAAGGCCACCGAACGCGGACGTTCGGACTTAAGAAGGGAGGAGTTAGCGAAAATTATGCTGACGCCGAAAATTTGCCGCCGCTGCAGCGTTTAGGTCAACAAACTCACAACGTTGGCAAATAATGCTGACAGCGCGCTTCAAGGCGTCGACTTCGCGACGATCTGCTGCGTTCGACGTCCGCAGCAGAAACGCTGATAATGCGTTTGCGAATATCGATTTCGCAACGCATGTTCAGCTTTAATTTTAAGCAAGTATTCATTCCTATTTTGCATTCAATAAAGACGGTTGTGCCGTTCAGAAGTTAACTCTAAAATGTTTGCTTAAGTTGGAAGCAGCGCGTAAGGCGGCCTAAAGAAGCCCGCCTCGCTCAACTTGGAATAAGAGCATAAGTCGGCCTGAATAAGCCCGCCGAACTCTTAACTTTCATATGGCGACTTGGTACCTCTGTGGCACATGTCAAATGCGAAGAAGGGGGTACTGGACCGCTGAATACCCAACCGAATATTGTATGCTGAGCAAGTAAGCTGCCACATACATTTCAGTGGATACCTTCGAGCATGATCTGCGGGATGAGATCACTGCCAATCACTAAATCGATCTGCGCTGTCTCGAAGGGGTTTGGATCAGCGAGTTCTAGCATGGCGAAATCTTTCATATTAGGGGGGTGTATGTGACGAGGTGGGAGCAATTTCGTAAGCTCTTGGAGCATGATAGCTTGCACGGGGAGTTTCGTGCTCGATTGGGGGACTGCCAATGTCAAGAAGCATGTATGATTGGCATTTTGCACAATCTGACCGCCCTTGCCCGAGATTTGGAAGGGAGATTTCTCGATTGGCAATTTGAGGCGTTTCTGGACCTTCGAGGAGATGAAGGTACGCTGAGAGTCTTGGTCGATTAACGCTCGAACTTTGAACAACTTTCCTGCGTGCTCAATAGACACCAGTGCCGTAGGCAGAAGGCATTGGGTGCCATTATTAGAGTGTAGGGCTTGTACTTTGGGCGTACTTTGCCTGGAAGATGTGCGGGGTTGCGCATCCGAAAGGGGAGAATGAGTAGCAGAGTTGTTGTGCGTTCGTTTTGGAGCTGTTGCGACCTGTGGAGTGGTCGAATACGACCAATTAGGAGATTGAGAGGGTTGCGCATTGCTTTTAGGAAAATGAAGCATGGAATGGTGCTTCTTTTGGCAATATACGCATGTAAAATTGCTTGTACAATCCTTAGTGAGATGCGAGGTAGCAAGACAATTTACGCAGAGATTGTGCTTCTTAACGTATTTAAATCGACTCTGGGAGGTGAGTCTTATGAAGTTGTGGCGAGTCCATACAGGACAGGGGCGTAGCCAGAACTTGGTCATGGGGGGCGTTTAAAATATTTTTTTTTTTGCCAGTTTAGTATTACGAGTTTTTTAAAGTAAAGTGCACTTTCCCAATAGGGCATTTTGTGGTGGCTTATGTGACTTATGTTACTGCATTGGAAATTAATATATTTCCCGATTTTTAGTAAACATTTCATGAAATTTGGTGCACTGAAAGCGAAGTTATTGCATCTGAATTGAAAGTATGTTTGTGTCGTCGTACAAAAATGAGCATCGAACAAAGATCAAATATTAACTTTTGTTTTAAAAATGTTTAAACTTTAACCGAAGCATTTAAATTAATGAACCAAGTTTATAATGATGATTGTTTATACCGTGCTGCAGTTCATAAGTGGTAAACGCGATTTAAGAACGATTGTCTGGTCATAAATGTTGACTAACGTGTTTAAAATTGAATTATGTCATTTTGTATACAAAATACCTACCTGGGTGATCCCAGGCGCTTTTGCTGCCATTTTGAATAAAACTAACAATAAATTTTTTTTTACGTACCTAATTATGTGTTCAATAAACCCTCTGGAAAGAAATCTTCTAATACTTTTTATAGTCGCAAAATAAATCATTAATCGTTAGGCCGTTTTTCGAAAAACGAACTATCACCAGAGGAAGATCCTAAATATTGAAGTATGAAAAAAATTTATATATTACTGTAAGGGAGAGGGCTGGGTTGTGAACCGGGCTGAGTTGTGAACCACTACCCTTTTTTCTTTCCCTAATTGACTTATCGCCAATCTTTCAACTGTCAAGTTTGTCTTATGATATGACTCTATTTTTGTGGTTACACCGAAGTACAAACACGTATTGCTTGTGGTAGCTACAGACATCGTGTTTGAAAATCGACTGCGAAAACTTTTTTGCTTTTTTTTAAAGTGCTATCCAAGTGACTGAGTTTATTGCAAAAAGGTAAGTGTAATACATGTTTATTTAGTGTTTTGATTCTATTTTACGATGCAATATTTGTTTATGCCGAATTATGATTGGAAGTGTCGTTGTTTTATAAGTTTCCAAAATGGCATCGTGGTTGGGTTGTGAACCATTGAGGTGGCTGGGTTATGAACCACCTGTTTTTCGTACTACATTTGTTCTAGTACTGTCAAATATGGACGGATATATTAAAATACAGTAATTTTATGTAATTGTACTTGATTTGCTTTAAGCGGACAAACACTTGTTATTTATTAACAAATTAGATTTAAGTTTGCCATACCGTTTGTACATACAAATATAATTTTCCACAATAAAAATCAATTACTCATTTGGTAGCGGTACGATAACAATAACGTGTTTTTGTGTTTTTGTCTGAATTTGATTTGAGTTTTATCAATGTTTACCTCAAAAAACACCGCCGCATTAGCAAAAAAGGCTACCGCAGCCAAAAAAATTAACTTTAATTCGTTGTTGGGTGCAATTAAAGACTATTTAAAAAACAAAAAATGCATACGAGCGGCTGCCCGTAAATATAAAGTTGACAGAATCACGCTGACCCGTTATACGAAGAAAGTTATTGACCACTTCACGGATATTTCCACCGTCAGGGATGTTGATTTGTTGGAATTTATTCGCAGTTCCAATATGCAGATTCCATCGAATATGGTATGTTTTTTTATCGTTTCTTATCTTTTTTCCTCATATGTGGATGCTATTTTAATGGACTTTGCTCGATTTGTCTAGGTTTTCTCTCACTCACAAGAAAAATACCTAATGGAATATATCCTGAAGTGCGTCGACCATTATTATGGGCTCAGTATTAATGAATTGAGGAAGTTAGCGTATCAGTTGGCATTCAAACTCCAAGTTATATATCCGGTCTCTTGGAATGACGATTCGATGGCTGGACGTATGTGGTACCGAGGGTTCATGAAGCGCCATCCCGAGCTAACGCTGAGAACCCCCGAGCAGACATCAATCAACCGAATCAAATCTTTTTGTAAAGAAAATGTAGGAAAGTTTTTTGCAAATTTGGCTCGGTTGCTCGACGAACATCACTTTGACAGCACCTCCATTTACAACATGGATGAAAGTGGGTTTTCAACGGTGCCCACAAAGATCGGCAAAGTCATTGCATTGAAAGGGATAAGGCACGTTGGGAAGTTAGAAGCTGCTGAACGAGGCACCAATGTCACGATGGCTCTCACTGTGAATGCGAGTGGGAATTCTATTCCTCCGTTTTTCTTGTTTCCGCGCAAGAATATGCAGGCATGTTTCTTGGACAATGCTGCAAGTGGTGCGGTAGGATATGCCAATGACTCTGGATGGATGTGCCAACCAGAGTTTGTGCGTTGCATCGAGCATTTCATCAAGTTCGTCAAGCCAACAGTCGCTTCGCCAGTTTTGTTGTTGTTGGACAACCACACGTCCCATCTGTCGGTTGATGCATTGGATTTAGCGGCTGCACATGGGGTTCACATACTTTCGTTCCCTCCCCACTGCAGCCATAAGTTGCAGCCGCTTGACGTTTCGGTATTTGGCCCACTCAAGACGTACTACAAGTCTCAATGTTCCGCTTGGCAGAGAAACAATGCCAATAAGGTAGGATTGACATGATTACTTTAATTTTCACGAATTTTCTTCTTTTACTATACTAGACATTTTTGCCTAAATTATGGAGACTTGCATTTTACCGATTTTGCTTTCGTATCTTAAAATATTCTTTTAAAAAATTAACATGTTTCGCAACAGGTCTTGGAAATTCGTCACATTGCCGGTATTATTTCTAGGACATTGGATTTGGCTTTATCGCCAAAAACAATAAAATCCGGATTTTTGGCGACTGGTATTCAACCATTCAATGCTGATATTTTTACCGACGCTGATTTTATTCAGGCTGTTCAGGTAAATGCTCGTGAGGTTGAAGTCGATGCTGATCTCGGTGAAGACGAACAACTACAAATCACAAGACAAGAAGATGTTGGAGGCACGCCATTTCCTCTTTGCGAGCCATCCACTTCTCGCTCTGTACCAGCCGCGTCAGGAAGCACCAGCGTTTCGTTGCTCCTGGGTCAAATTGGGCCATTACAAGCAGCCACCCCAAAAAAAAATCGAAACGTGGCCGAAAGGCAATGGAGAGCTGTGAGTTGACTTCTCCAGACAAAATTTTTGAGCTGAAGCAAAAAATAGCAAAGTCGAAACCACCAGCAAAAGCAGCACAGAAGAAGACACAACCAGCGCCACCCAAGCGTCCCAAAGCTACGGCACAATCAAAGCCTGAGACCTCCTGAATAAAAAAATTCTCAAGTTATTTTGAAATTATTTTCCGACTTTAATAGAGATTTTGCATTCATTGCGATTTTTTGGCCTAAATGGCGTCAATATAACTTTTTTTCACCTTCTAAGGCCTCCTGATTAAATAAATTATCAACTTATTTAAAAATTATGGGTGTTTTACTTAGTATTTCCCGACTTTAATTGGGATTTGCCAGATGGTTCACACCCCAGCCACTTTTTTGGAAAAGCGAAAAAACATGTCCTTAGAAAATTGGACGTAGAGAGCTCAATTTTAATCAAAACCCTAATCTGTCTTAACAAAAAAGTTGCGCTATATGTTCACCTTATCAACGGTATCTTCGGTTTTTCGATATCTTTATTCTGTGAAAAGTTAGAGCCAAAAAACAAAACCCGGTTCACACCCCAGCCCTCTCCCTTATATTTATTGTGAGTTTTACTCAAAATAGCGGCGAAAGTGCCTGGGGTCATTTCAGTGAACGACATTGGTAACGACAATCTTTGGTAAGGCGAAGGTTAACCATCTCAATAGCATAAATTTATCACATTTTAACTGAACATTCGGCTATCGAAGGATGCCATCTCATCTTTTTTTTGTTTACTATAAGCCGAATTTTAACCATCAACCTCTCCTCGTTTTTACCTGATGCGGCACCGTGCGACTTTCACCTTTTCAAAAAATGCATTTGCCGATAAAAAAAAAGCGTTTTGAGAACGAAGAAACCATCCAAAAGCCTTGTACCGACATCCTGAAGGACATTTTGGTCGACGAACTAAACTACTCTTTAGAAATGTTTTTAGAATCATACAAATCGCTGTATTGAGCGTACGAGACTATTAAAAAAACAAATTAGTTTCGCCAAAAATTTTTTTTTTATTATTCTTTTAAATGTTTAAAGATGAAAAGAGATTTTTGCTAATTTGGGAACGTACATACGATGTATAGTGATTGAAAACGTTGACAAATTATAGGCTATGGGGGGGTTCTGACACCCTAAACCCCCCCTTGGCTACGCCCCTGGTACAGGGTGATTTTCGTTGCAGAGTTTGCACGCGAAGTCCCTTTTTACCTGAGTATAATAAATTAGGGATTTGTAAGGCCGATTTGGGAGGACATTGGAAGTCGAAGGTTGAGACGTGTTGCGGCGAAATAGTATGTTGCGGCGAAATAGTATGCTGCGGCGAAATTTTACATTGATGTCTGCAACCCTGTTCAAGCTGAATGTATTCCGTTAAAGCACGCGCATTTTGATATTTGGAGTTGAAGTCGACTGCTGACGCTCGAAAGGAGCATATCAATTTGAAAACACAACGAATAAAACAAAGTCAAAGAAAGTGAAATAAAGCCTAATATATTTTTCATTTAAATTGCCGTCTTATCATTTTGCCGTCTACAACATCGTTTTTCAAATTGCTCTCGATCGTGCGCACAGCTAAAGCCATTGTTGGGCATACGTAGAATTTCACACCGCCGCCGAATTGTGTGAAGACTTCTAAAATTGCCAGTGGAACGCCGTCATCGCCGCCTACAAGGGAAAGTTCCAGAAAATCATTTACAGAAATACCGCGGGTGCTCCGCACTGCATGTGTACAATATTGCGGGTGCTCCGCGCTGCATGTGTATAAACACATACATACATATATATAGTCGAAGGTTAGCGGCAAGCATTTCCCGTTATTCGCCAACGGTCTATGCCTACTGAGATTCAAAATTGGTGTAAGTGAAATCTGAATGTTCACAAGACAAAAAGCAAGGCAGCCAATTGCGCTTGCAGAGTCAAGCGAGTGTAGTTCGGATTCGGACATGGTAGACGCAGTTGAAGATATGAGCAGAATGGAAGTAGAGGGTGCTTCAGCACAAACGCAAACCAACGCAACCAACGATCAGCTAGCTGCATTGGTTGCAAGCATCGCTTCTCTAAGGGATAGTGTGAACGAGTTGCGCAACGACGCTGGTCGCAGTCAGAAGGAAATACAGCAACTTCGACAAAAGATAGATGCCGGTACTACCGTTCCTGTTCAAATAAGTACATCACCGCTTGTCGATGTCCAGCCGTCGCTGCCGGCGCTGTCGCTGCCGGCGCTGACGTCTTCTAATACAGCATTGTTTACTGAAAATTCAGTGGTGAAACTGTACCCGCTGCCAGCATTTGATGGCAATCCGGAAGATTGGCCATTGTTTGTAGCCAGTTATGAGAGCACCACATCTGAGTTTAACTACAACAACAAGCAAAATCTCATGCGATTGCAGAGGGCCCTGCAGGGTAATGCCAAGCGTGCAGTCTCATCTTTACTTATTTACCCGGATGATGTGCCGAAGGTTTTGCAAGAGTTGGAGTTTAATTATGGCCGTCCCGATTTGCTGATTCGATCGCAGTTGCAAAAGGTGCAGCAGTTTCCAGTCATGCATGATAGTCGTCTGGAGCAAATTTTGGACTTCGCTAACCGGGTACGAAACATCGTCGCCTTCTTTAAATCGGCAAAGTGCGCCCACCATCTTATGAATCCGATGCTACTGGAGCAGTTGGTTTCCAAATTGCCAGCATCGAAGCAGTACGAGTGGAGCAAGCATGCGGCTAGTGTTGTACCGTTTCCTACAGTGGAATCGTTTTGCGACTGGATCAGTGATCTGGCCAAGGTGGTCTCGATAATGCCTGGAGTTGCCGAGTTGTCGTTGCGGGCTAGTCAACCAACGCAGCCGCAGCAGCGCCAATGTGCAGCACATTATAATGCCAATCGCCCAACAGCGCCACAGGGAACTACCACACGTCGAGTCCTTCATAACAACGAAATGTCGTCTAATAGTCAACCACCAGTGTGTGTGTTGTGCAACCAGAATCACATGTTGCACGACTGCGCTCAGTTTAAGTCACACAATACAGCCGACAAATGGGCTATGGTCAAACAGCATCGGCTTTGTTTTGGGTGCCTACGAAAGGGCCACAGCGTTACCAGCTGCCGCCGCAAGAAGGCTTGTGGCACGAACGGGTGCGAACGTGTACATCACCAATTGCTACATCAAGACGCCCAATCACCCCCAACACAGTTACCTGCCGAGAGGGAACACATTTTAAATTGCCGACAGGAAAATCAGTCCAGTCTGTTTAAGATTTTGCCTGTCACAGTGTCGGGCCCACTCGGTAGTCTGCCAGTGTACGCCATGTTCGACGAGGGATCCTCGGTATCACTGCTGGAAGAGAGGGTCGCCTCCCGGCTGGGGCTGAAAGGACATAACTCGCCCCTTACATTGCAGTGGTACGGAAGCAGCCAAACCACAGAAAAGTCACGGAAGGTGGCAGTCAACATACAGGGGGCCAACTGTAGTCATAATTTCCCGCTCAAGAACGTGAGGACCATAAGTCGCCTAGATTTACCATCGCAGTCGTTGGCCAAAGACGTCCACAGCCACTTAAAAATGCTGCCCATCCAGAACTATGTCAACGTTAAGCCAGTACTACTCCTAGGACTGGATAACTGTCACCTCAGTGTATCGAGCCAGACAGTCGAAGCCGGCCCCCAGCAGCCTATTGCCAATTTGACAAAACTGGGCTGGGTGGTGTTTGGTCCGTTGCAAAGTCGAGGTGCAGTCGAGCCAAGAGTATTGCACGTGCGTGAGGCACACACACTTAAGCGACTGAACCGCATAGTGGAGGAATACTTTTCGGTGGAAAGTTTTGGCGTGCGCAACACTGGCGTCACGTTGGAATCGGATGAGTCGCGCCAAGCTAAGAAGATAATGTTAGAAACGACCAAAAATCTCGGTCAGAGGTACGAAATCGGATTGCTGTGGCGGGATGAAAATGTCGTGCTGCCTTTCAGTTACGCCATGGCTAAGCATCGACTACTGAGTCTGGAATCCCGGATGTCCAGGGATGCCACCTTTGCTAAGAATTACTGCCAAGAAATCGCGAAGTATGTACAAAACGGCTACGCCAAGAAGCTGACTCAGGAAGAAGCTGATCTTTCGGGGTCTAGGACGTGGTATTTACCCCACTTTGGAGTCGTCAATCCTCACAAGCCGGATAAGCTGCGCGTCGTTTTTGACGCAGCTGCCGCAGTAGACAACATCTCACTTAATTCTGTTTTGCTCAAAGGTCCGGAGCATGCACAGCCGCTAATTACCATAATTCATAAATTTCGCCAAGGAGTTGTCGCCGTGGCTGGAGACATCCAGGAGATGTTTTCTCAAGTCCGCATCAGAGCTGATGATCAAGACTCGCAGCGATTCTTATGGAGAAGTGGTAACCCTGCCGAGCCTATAGCCGTGTACACCATGACGTCCATGATATTCGGCGCCATTTGTTCACCTTGCTGCGCCGAATACATCAAAAACACGAACGCTGCCAAATACCAGTCAACCATGCCTAAGGGGGCCCAAGCTGTTATTGCCAACACTTACGTCGACGACCTGGTTATCAGTTACGATAGCAAAGAGGAGGCTCTGGAAGTCACGCGTGAAGCCATACGCATAAATGCCGCTGCCGGATTCAAACTACGAAGATTTGTGTCAAACTGCAAGGAACTACAAGACCGGTTGAACGAGAATAGCGCTACGCACTGCAATAAGGTCGTCAACATGGAACGCCGGGCTGCAGCGGAGAAAATTCTTGGTATGTTCTGGAACACAGACACTGACGCCTTCGAATTCCATTTTCAGTTCCACAAAATTGCTCGGGATGTTTTGAGTTGCAACAGGCCACCCACTAAGCGCGAGCTGCTAGCGATCACCATGTCCATCTACGATCCGTTTGGAGTATTGGCAAATATCACCATCTGCGTGAAGTTGATGATGCAGTCGCTGTGGAAACAGCAAGTAGGATGGGACGAACAATTGCCTCATCAACTAGAGCTGCAGTGGTTCGCGTGGTGGAAGTGCTTTCAGAAGGTGAAAGATCTCTCAATTCAACGCTGTTACTCCGAGTTGCTGCCGGAGGCCGACGAGATTCAGATGCACATCTTCGTTGATGCAAGTTCTAGTGCATACGCTGCTGTCGTCTATCTACGAGTCATAAAGGGAAACGCCGTCGACGTCGCCTTTGTATGTGCCAAGACCAGATGTGCACCAGTAAAGGGCATGACGGTGCCGCGTTTAGAACTACAAGCCGCCCTGCTGGGAGGCCGACTGGGGTCGTCAATTGAGATGTACCATGATTTCCGCATTGACAGTACCACGTTTTGGAGCGACTCCAAAACGGTGATACTTTGGATACGCTCAACCACAAGAGAATATAAGCAGTTTGTAGGCTGTCGTATCGCCGAGATTCTGTCCACTACGTCACCGCAGCAGTGGCGGTGGATACCAACATCGCTGAATGTGGCAGATGAAGCTACCCGTGCCAGCTTGGCGCCTGAACTTCACGAAGGATCCCGATGGCTGAGGGGCCCGCCGTTTCTCTATGAAGATGAATCTTACTGGCCACAGGAAACGCAGCTGACGTCGGACCATTGCGCTGCAGAGGAGTCTGCGAAAATGCATATACTTCGTGCATACCCAGGGGAGTATCCCATAATTTTTACTAATTTTTCCTCGTACTTAAAGATGGTGAGAATTGTCGCTTGGATTTTGCGTTTCGCCAACAACGCCAAGTCCACGGAACGCCAACAAGGAGTACTGCAAGCGGTGGAGCTTACAGCATCCGAGAAAGTAATACTTCGTCAAGTCCAGCTAGAAGCGTTTGCCGAAGAAATTAATGCTCTTAAGGCCAAGAAGAGTATACCAAAATCCAGCAGCTTATACCCGCTTACACCATTTCTGGATGCCGACGGTCTGGTCAAAGTCAATGGCCGAATTGATGCCGCCTATTGCTTACCCGTGTCAGCTCGGCGTCCAACAATTCTGCCTAGCAAGCATCACGTGACGCGCCTTATCATGGATCAGCACCATCGAAAGCGGCATCATCAAAATGACTGCCTGACCATAAATGAGATGCGCCAAAGGTTTTGGGTGCCTAATGCTCGTACACTATTGAAGTCTGTCAAGAGGAGGTGCTCGGTGTGTATATTGACTAACGCCAAGCCTGCTACGCCCTTGATGGGTCAGTTGCCTACCGATCGACTTACACCATTTGTCCGCCCGTTTTCCTACGCCGGAGTCGATTATTGTGGGCCGTTTTTTGTTGCTATTGGTCGCAGAAAGGAAAAACGTTGGGTGGCGTTGTTCACTTGCTTAACAACCCGCGCCATACACCTAGAAGTCGCAGCGGACCTGTCAACCGATGCCTTCTTAATTTGCCTGCGCAACTTCGTTAATCGCAGAGGGGTGCCCATACGAATCCGGAGTGACAATGGCACAAATTTCATCGGGGCACAGAGACAGCTGAAACAGGAGGAGCGCTTGTTCGACCTCAACCGCATTGAGTCAAAACTAGCGCAAGACAACATCCAATGGATGTTTAATTGCCCCGCTGACCCATCTGCAGGCGGTTGTTGGGAGCGCCTAGTGCAATGTGTCAAACGTTTGCTGCAACGAATTCTTAAAGATGAGGCCCCCCGATTGGAGACCTTTCAAAGCGTGTTGATTGAAGCAGAAAACATAATCAACAGCCGTCCTTTGACCGACATACCATTACAACCGCAAGAGGAAGAGCCGCTTACGCCAAACCATTTTCTAGTTGGCTGCCTTAACTCCACACAGACACCGAACCCGGATGGAGAAAGGTTGTGCCTCCGGAAGCAATGGAGAATCTCGCAGAATTTGAAGGACAGGCTGTGGAAAAGGTGGGTGTCAGAGTATTTGCCTCAGCTGCTTCGTAGGCCTAAGTGGAGAGAAGTAGCTACGCCGTTAAAGCCGGGGCAGTTGGTCATTGTCTGCGATCCTGCCCTCCCGAGGAGCCAGTGGGAAAAGGGACGAATTACCGAAGTTATAGTTGCAAAGGATGGACAGGTCAGAAGCGCGGAGGTGCGGACGAAACATGGGCTGATACGTCGACCAGCCAGAAAGCTAGCCGCTTTATATGTGAGTGAATCCCCTGAGTGATTCACCGGGAGGTGGGATGTTGCGGCGAAATAGTATGTTGCGGCGAAATAGTATGCTGCGGCGAAATTTTACATTGATGTCTGCAACCCTGTTCAAGCTGAATGTATTCCGTTAAAGCACGCGCATTTTGATATTTGGAGTTGAAGTCGACTGCTGACGCTCGAAAGGAGCATATCAATTTGAAAACACAACGAATAAAACAAAGTCAAAGAAAGTGAAATAAAGCCTAATATATTTTTCATTTAAATTGCCGTCTTATCATTTTGCCGTCTACAACAAGACGGTTTCGGCTTAGAAGGTCGAATACTTTGCAGCCGTTCAAGTACCTCATATCTGCCGGTCAGGAACTCATCCATTTACGACCAGGGTGGCAGAGCCTTCCGGGATGTCAATGATTGCTCCCATAGAGCGAGTGTCTCTTGGGACAATTTGGTACAACATATGTAGACCAATAATAATAATAATAATTGATTGGCACGACAGCCCGCTGTAGACCAATAGCGGATCCCAATTGTCAGTGTCTACGGCCTGAGTATTGAGAATAGACAGACAATTGTTTATAGTGCTCTGGATCCGCTGTAGTGCCTAACTATTTTCAGTGTGGGCAGGAACGATATTCAAGAGGGATCTAATTTGAGTGTCAACGAGTATGCGTTTATTTTCGAAGCGGGATCTTACGACTTCCCACGCGAGTCCGAAATTCTCATCGGTTAATGCATATTGCTTTACAATAGCACCGGCTTTACCTTGCGTCTTGTATCGGAGGTGATACAATTTTTGGGCTGGAGTGAGCTGGGGGTGGTCAATGTAAACCGCAGCAAACATGTCTCGGAAAGACGGCCACTGCTCATAGCCCCCGAAGAAGGTTTCGGTATCACAAGGCGGAACTTGCAGGCAAATGAAGGGGGTATTTGCTGGTTCTAGGGGTCGAACCGGTTCCATATGCGCAGCGGGCTGGGGGGACTGAGTTTGGAACATCTCAATGATGTCCAACATCTGAGCCATGCACAACTCATACTGGTCTGTGCAGGCGTCGATTTTTTGGCTAGCCGACTCTTTGAAACCGTCAGGCTGGCTGTTGTCTTCAGCAATGAAGACTGCCTCATGTGCGCGCATAAGCCTCTCCCATTGAGCTTGCAAATTTTTTTGCTTAATTTCGACCAGAGATTTGGTCAAATCCTCAGTGGGAGCCGATGAAAATTTTGTGCATAATTGCACGAGTCTATCGGACTCGAAAATGAATTTTGCAACACTGGGATCGGTTGCTTTTGGACTAGGGAGTTTGGAGCGCGTGTTAAGTGGCTCCCGAGTGACAGGAACTGTCAAACGTGCATTTGATGATTTTGTGTGTCTGGAGGAAGGAGTCTCCATTGTGACAAGTTGACGCTTGGGGGATCGCTCCATAGGCATTTTGTACATAAAGGCTCGACAGAGGGTAAAAAGTTTGAATATATATAATTGTAGGGTGTTGGGAAATAGACGTGTAGTCTAACCGCGTCCGCGCGAACGATATTTGAGTATGGGAAAAGTTGGGAATGAGACAATTCGTTAAAACGAATTTGAATACTTGTCGAGCAAAAAATGTTACACCCGTATATGTGTAAATGTGTAGGGAAATATATGTGTATATGTATATAAATATGTATATATGGGAACAAACAAAATTTGTGAATGTGAATGGGTAATAAATAGAAATGTGTATATGGGCATCTCCCAGCGGCACGGACGCGACATTCGCACGTTTTCAGTTACACCAAAAACAAGAAAGAAACACAAAAAGTCGATTTGTTTTTTTAGTGTTCTAACGCGCTGAAATGGTGCTACATTTTAGAAATATATTTGAAAGATTTAGTACAAATTAGTACAAAATAAAAAGAAATTATGCAATGAAACGGACGCGACAAAAAAAAAAAGTTTTTTTGCAGCTCTTATAGAAATATACACAATTTGGGAACTTTTTTTATATAAGGGAGAGGGCTGGGTTCTGAACCGGGTTTTGTTTTTTGGCTCTAACTTTTCTCAGAATAAAGATATCGAATAATCGAAGATACCGTTGGAAAGGTAAATATAAAACGCACCTTTTTTATGAAGACGGATTACTGTTTTGATTGATATTTAACTCTCTACGTCCAATTTTCTAAGGACGTGATTTTTCACTTTTCCAAAAAAGTGGCTGGGTTGTGAACCATCTGGAAAATCCCTATTAAAGTCGGAAAATACGAAGAAAACACCCATAATTTTTAAGTAAGTAGAGAATTTATTTGATCTGGAGGCCTCAAGAGGTGAAAAAAAGTTATAATGACGCAGCTTAGGCCAAAAAATCGCAATGAATGAAAGTGCTCAATTTTTTGAATATTTATCCTTATCGGTGTCGCAATGTTTGCTTGTGAAATACGAATGCGTTCTCGCATTGGCCCACTTCAAGTGAACTCACCGAAATCGAATGAAATTACATAAAATGACTTTATTTTAATATGTCCGTCCATATTTGACAGTGTTAGAATAAATGTAGTACGAAAAATAGGTGGTTCATAACCCAGCCACCTCAGTGGTTCACAGCCCAACCACGATGCCACTTTTTTAACTTTTAAAATAACGACACTTCCAATCATATTTCAACATAAACAAATGTTGGATCGTAAAATAGAATCAATACCCTAAATAAATATGTGTTACACTTACATTTTTGCAATAACTTCAGTCACTTGGATAGCACTTTAAAAAAAGCAAAAAAGTTTTCGCAGTCGATTTTCAAACACGATGTCTTTCAAACTCGATTGCTGCCACAAGCAATACGTGTTTGTACTTCGGTGTAACCACAAAAGCAGAGTCATATCATAAGACAAACTTGACAGTTGAAAGATTGGCGATATGTCAATTAGGGAAAGAAAAAACAGTAATGGTTCACAACCCAGCCTGGTTCACAACCCAGCCCTCTCCCTTATATATCATACATGCAAATGAAGGTCAAAGAATAACTTTTCTTCGTAGACTTATGAAATATGAGAATTTTGTCTTACCTTTTTTTAATTAGGTATATCATGAATACGGACGCGACATCACGGACGCGACAAATTTTTCCAAGGGTATTCCCCTTATTAAATACAGTAATGGTTTTCATTATAACACTTCAACTTTTAATAAAAATAACACATAACAAGTTAAATTCAAGTTACAGCAATCAAAATAAGGAAAAATTAAAGTTAAAAGTTCTTAGTGTGGTTTATTTAATTTTCCTGAGGAACTCTATTGGAATTAGATCGTGTTTAATATCGCGCACACAGCTCTTACAATCATTAGCAATGCACCTTTCATTCATCACATCGTAGCACACTGGTTTTAGAAATAACTTAATACCAGGTGTGCGCCTATGAAACCGGTAACGACATCTAGCGGTAAATAGCCGAATATTTATAAACTTCGTAACCGTACCAAATGTCATGTTTACTTCTTCTGTCATAAGTCAACCATATTCAGTTCACAATTTGTCAAGTTTCATCCAACAACGCATTGTTTGACGCTCCGGGAAAATGTCGGATTACGTGCCTACAAATTACGATTTGCGGACACAGTTAATTTTGTGTTACCATTTGAAGAAAAAACCCTTCTAAAACCTGGTGAAACGGTTAACGGTGAACGTTACCAACAACAATTGGCCGATTTGGACCGTGCTTTACGCCAAAAACGCCCAGAATATGAAGCCAGGCAACACAAAGTTATTTTCCTCGATGACAACGCACCACCACACCGCACTAGAGCCACCAAAGAATTGGTTGCATCGTACAACTGGGAAGCTCTTGCTCATGCGGCTTACTCACCAGACTTGGCGCCTTCGGATTATCACATGTTCGCATCGATGGGCCACGCATTAACGGAACAGCGCTTCAATTCTCACGCAGAAGCCAAAAAATGGATCGATGATTGGTTTCAGGCAAAAGACGAAACATTTTTTTGGCGAGGCATCCATAAATTGCCTGAGAGATGGGAAAAATGTGTAGCTAGCGATGGCCATTACTTTGAAGAATAAAATTGAAATCATTTCCTCACAATAAACATGTTTTTTCAAAAATAACTACCGGTTTCATAGGCGCATACCTGGTAAATTAATTAAATTAAATTAATTAACTAGCTGAACATATTTGTACAGTATTTTTCATCAACCCTTTCCGGAAATTTGTATGATATATCGTACAATTTTTTTAAAGATTTTTTTTTGACAGCGAACGTTTTTTTTATGAAACGGCTAGGCTACTTTTTAGTAGCAAAAAGGCAAACAATTTCAAGTTCAATTTTTGCTTCTAAATATTTTTCCCGAGCCTTTAAAAAATTGTACGATATATCGTACAAATCACACAAGGGTTGCAAAGCTTTTTACGATTTATCGTACAAATGGCGGGCAAAGGTTGCAAGTGATGTTAGCATTTTTTTTAAGTTATGGACTTGGTAACAGAATTTTTCTGTTTGCTTGAATACCACGCCCATCACTAAATCGTATGACTAATTAAATTCGACTAATCGACTATTTCTATTCAGAAATAACAATCACTTAACGATTTTGTGTTTCACTGGGCAGACACAGATTATGTAAGGTTAGACATGAGTACTTGCCACTCCCACTACGACAATAACAGCCCGATTCTGTACACTTGATAAATTCACCATATTGACTATTTGTCAAGTTTTTATTATTTGTCAAGAATCGGTATTCTATCCCAAAAATAAAAGCTCTTTTCTTGATAAATTGTCAAAAGTTTGAATGCTATTGACAACAGCATACAAATTGAAATTTTGCCTATTGAAAATGGAAGAATTGTGCATGTTTACACTTTTACATCAGAGAAAATAAAAAAAAAATGCCGTTACCTCCCACGAATTATTTTTTGTATGCAAAAAGCGCCTATTGTGATGAAACTATTGAAAAAAACGCACGAACTTATTTCCAGCCCAGCCAGGATTCGATCCGAGGGCGCTCGGTATGAGAAGCCAGCGCGTACCCGCTGGGCTATCAAGGCGGGTTTTTTTTTGCAAAACTTACTTTACTTAAACTGTTTGTCTTATTTTTTGACAATTTAACAACTGTCGCATATTCACCTTATGTTGAATTAAATGAGCTTTTTACTTTATCAATGTTGGATCAGAATACGAGCAAAGCTTTTGCTTGATAAAAATCTTGACAAAATTTCTTGATAAAAAATTTGTCAAGAATGCACAGAATCAGGCTGTAAGAATCAGCTATATTCGGTATCTTTCTACAAAGCTATATGGTGTTTAGTTGATTCTGTGTTTTATTGAGGGGGAAAGGGCTTTGCAACAGCAATAACGGTTTTATAAGGCCTGATAGATGTTACTCAATTGTTTAAATTTATAATTTATATAGTTTTCGATCAAAATGAAATCACGTTTTGATTTTTGTTGTTATAATTTATATTTTCTTATCAAATAAACCAATGAATTGTTCATAAAATTAAAAAAAATTGTACGATATATCGTACAAAATTGATGAAGCTGTTATTCCCAACCAAAATTATTTTTTTGATATTTTCTTGTATTTTATTGCTAAAATGTTCAATGAGAGTCAATATTTTGAAAAAAAAAATTGTATCTCAAGAAATGCGGAAATTTACCGCAAATCGAATAACAATCGAATCGATTCAGAGCTTCCGGTTACGGACGCGACAAATTTTAAACACCCATACAATTTTTTTCCGATTTTGCCGGGAGCCAATTATTATATTTTCCTAACGGGAACAATGCACCTATTTAAAAACTGACAGCTACTTGCATTTGAAAAGTTTGTCCACTAATGGCAACAACTAATAAGGTTTTTTGGGCACGGACGCGACAATAGGATACAGGAAGAAGCAAACTAAAAAAACTTCCGTTCTTCGAACTCCACTTTCTCTCGCTTTCTCTAATACATAAGATTGTTGTTAATCTGTTGAATGTATGTAAAAATTATTATAATATAAATTAAATGTGTAGTCAAATGTGCATGAAAATTTGTTTTTATTTGTGAAAAAGTGATTTTTTTATATGGGATGTGAATGTGAATGTGAATCTGTGTGAATAAAAGTATGTATGTTTATGTGTATAAATACCATCCCTACAAGGAGACTACCGGTCATATGACTAGTTATATAACCGCTATACATAACCAACATATCGGTTATATTTCTAGTCAGATTTGTTCTAGCAGTGTGAAAAATCTGACTAGTCCTTTTGTGTACGTGTGACTTGATTTTGTGTCCGTGTGATTTGATATCACCTTCTAACGCATGCACTCTGAAATCTTGGCAAACGTACAGCTGTCTCGCTTACTCACATGGAGTCTCGCATGTACCATTCAGTTACGTCTAACCGACAAACCGGTCAGACCTATCTGGTAGGCATAACGTACGAATCGGTATGTCTACCGTATAAACCAGTTACGCCTAACCGGTAAACCAGTTAGACCTATCTGATATTAATAAAAATTAATTAATTCAAATTTTTTTATTTATTTAAAGTAAAACGTAAAAAACTACATTAAATAAAAATAAGCCAATAAATAAATACGTAGGACAGAGGGACAGACGTTTGCCGAAAACCAAATTCCAACCGACGCTTGCCTCATTTGCCCTCACAGTTGAAATGTGCTGGTAACCTGTTGTCTTATCACCGCAATCAGATCGTCCTTCCTTCCGTACTTTGTCTAAATGAAATTATTTTAGATTTTTATTTGATTTAATTTTAATTTCACTCTTTTAATATTTATCTTTATTTGGATGCCCTCCGATTGTTGAACATCGCGACACAAATTTCAATTCAGCACTGACATTGTGAAATCAGGTGACGCACCACGTTTATATCGCCATCTCACTCTTTCATACAGAGAATATGGAAGGTATTAATGCGAATATATTCTTTCATTCCCACTTACTAGAAAAAATCCCAAAATGTGAAATGCAGATTTGTATGTGTTAGTGAGATTTGGGATATTTTTATGCATGTGTTAGTTTTTAGACAAATTTTGAACTTTTTTCCGGAGTTTCGGTTAGGCATTCCTTGTAGGGATATGTGTATGTCTAAATATATATATGTGTGTATGATTATGTGTTTTAGTTTGTAAAAAAAGTGAACTTTTTTGTATGTGAATGCGTGTGTGAATATACACGTATGTATGTGTATAAATTGGTGTGTATATATATATATTTGTGTATATATGTATATGTGTATATATGTGTATGTGTATATATATGTTTTGTTTTTTTTTATATTTAACGAGGAGGAAGCATCGAAAGCCTAACCACGTCAGTGTGAGACTTTAACACACTAAACCTCCACACGTCAGATGCCGGTTACCCCTCCGGACACTACCGTCAAGTTTTTCATCGGAGGGCGGATTTGAGCACTAGGCTCGGCGTTCGTCACTGATCCCGTGCTGTTCGTCTCAAGTTGCACTTACTTGTCCTCCCATCTGTCAATTAAATAAGCTACCCTGTTCAGATCGTCAACCCTTCCTCCCGATCGGCACTATGTCCCGTTTGTTTGTCCCCGTACTGAAAACGTTCGTCTATGCCGTACTCAATGGGCTTCAGCTGCTTGGCCGGAAGTGCGACGTCGCTGTTTGGATTTCCTGAGCTCGTGATGAATAAGTGCCGCCGCATCGCTCACCGCATTCCATATTGACTGCGAGCTTGTCATCAGTGCCGTAAGATTTTGCGGGCTTATCTCCTCTTCCGCAAGAGAATTCACGCGGTCTCGAACTGCTGCAAATCGAGGGCAGTGGAACAGCACATGATTTGCGTCTTCGTGTACTTGGCAATTTGGGCATAGCGGCGAATCATCGTGCCCGAACCGAAACAGGTAGCTCCGGAAAGCTCCATGACCAGTGAGCAGTTGGGTTAGATGAAAGTTTAATTCGCCGTGGCTGCGCTGCACCCATTTCGCAATGTAGGGGATTAGGGTGTGTGTCCACCTGCCCTTCGATGACTTGGTCCACCGTTCCTGCCAGCTGTGGAGTGACGCCGCTCTCTCCACCGTCGCTCTGCTGCTAGAGGACTCACTGTGCTCTTTGTGGCTATGCAGTCTTCTGCACTCATCAGCCACGATGTCAACCGGGACCATTCCTGCCAGCACTTGCGCTGCTTCGTCCGACGTTGTGCGGAAGGCGCTGATAACCCTCAAAGCAGAGAGTCTATAAACTCATTGAAACTGCAGCCTATTTGCTTTTGTTTGAAGCGACGGAACCCAGATTGGTGCAGCATATAGCAGTACCGAGCTGACTACTCTGGCCAGTAGCAGTCTTCTGCTGCTCCTTGAGCCGCCCAAATTTGGAAGCATCCTGGAGAGAGCACTGCACACCCTAGCTGCCTTCTGCGCTGTAAGCTCTGCGTGGTACCTGTAGCTCAACCGGTCATCAATGATGACGCCAAGGTATCTCAGGTATCTGCTGGACATAATTTTGCAGCTACCAACCGAGAAAGTCGCAGTTTCTGGCTTTTTGCGACTGCTAATTAGCACCGCCTCCGTTTTCTCCTGCGCCAGCGAGAGCCCTACGTCACTGAGCCATTGGCTTATAGTTTTGATGGCCGCGTTCGCGTTCGACTCGATCAGCGCTACGTGCTTTGCCACCACCGTTAACGCCACGTCGTCGGCGAAGCCGATGATCTCCACCCCCTCTGGGTATGGAAGCTTGAATATGGTATCATACATAATATTCCACAGGGTTGGTCCCAGAACAGACCCTTGTGGAACACCTGCTGTGACCGTATATTCTTTAGGCCCTTCGTCACTGTCGTATAAAAGGACTCTGTTGCAAAAATAATTTTCAATTATTTTGTATAGATAGGCTGGCACGCCCATATTTCTGACCGCCGATAGCATGACATCCCATCGCGCGGTGTTAAAGGCGTTGCGGATGTCAAGCGTAATAATAGCGCAGTAGCGCTTCGCTCCCCCTTCCATCTTTTGCCTGCTATGGCACTGGTGGCAATGTAGACTGCCATATTGATGGCATCGATAGTGGAGCGCTTGCGCCTCAAGCCAAATTGGCGTTGCGATAGGCCCCCTTCCGCTTCCGTATGCCTAAGAAGTCTATTTAAGACAATACACTCCAATAGCTTCCCGAGAGTGTCCAACAGGCAAATAGGGCAATAAGCCTTAGGAGTTCCAGGGGGTTTTCCTGGCTTTGGGAGCAGCACCAAATTCTGCATTTTCCATCTGTCAGGAAACACGCCTTGCTCCAGGCACAACTGCAGCACGTTCGCTATTGCTCCCGGATGCTCGCATATGGCCAGTTTCAGCGCCTTATTTGGGATGCCGTCAGGGCCAGGTGCTTTACGGTCCCCTAATCCGTTTACAAGCTGCCAGGATCTCGTCCGTCGTCACGTCTTCCACGTCATCTGGTGCTACATTCACACAGGGTGCGCTGTCTGTTTTGCGGTGAGGAAACAGGGTCCGAACAATGTTTGCCAGAAGTTCTGGGCACTTCTCTTGAGGTGCGCTTGCGGTCTTTGCCATAACTATGCGGTAGGCACCGCCCCACGGATTGGTATCAGCATCCTCGCACAGTTTCTTAAAGGACTCTTTTTTACTCCGGCGAATTTCGTCTCGCAGCTTCTTGCGTTGATTTTTATATATAAGACGAAGGACTTCACGCTCTGTGTCATTTCGGCATCTCTGATAGCGACGTCTTGCATGCAGGCACTCTGCTCTGAGCTGCCTGATTTTCTCGCTCCACCAATACATCGGTGTGCCTTTTGCGACTTTGGCTACCCTGGGCATCGACGCATCGCAGGCTTTCGTTATGCTGGTGACCAGCTTATCCGCCGCAGATCTGGCGTCCAGCTCGCAGCTGAGTGCTAAAGTTCCACTTAGCACTTCTCGAAAAAGTTCGGCGTCCAGCGCACTCACTTTCCATCCCCGCCGGGTATTACTCGCCGTCGGTGGATCTCCAGTGGCATGCCTAGCAATATCGTAAATCAGCGCCTGGTGGTCGCTGTGGGAATAGCTTTCGCTTACACGCCAAGATGTGCGTCTGGATAGGCTGCTGCTTACAAACGTGAGGTCGATGATCGACGATTTGTGGCCCTTGCGAAATGTGCTCGTGCTGCCCACATTGGCTAGCACTACGTCGAGTAATGAAAAGGATTCCAGCAGAGCCGCGCCTCTTGCGTTCGTCCTTTTGCTGCCCCACTCCGTGGCCCAGGCGTTAAAGTCACCTGCAATCACCACAGGTTGTCTTTGCCTTGCTGAGTTGACGACGCACAGTGGCTCAATTTGTCATTTCAGGTTGCAAAATTAATAACTCCTGAACGAATAGAGATAATTCGAAAATTTTTTTTGCTGTTGATTAGAAATTCATCAGGCTATTGTATTTTCAAAAAATGAACTAGATCGAGTTACAGGGTGCTACGTAATACTTTGTCAAAGTTCGGCTTACTGTAAATAAGAATAATGCGAGCTACAATGATAAGTTTTAGTTGCAAAATTAATTAAAATGCATTAAAAAAGATGAAAAGTAATAAGAAATTTAAGAAATAAGCTGAAAGAGTCAAATTTAAAGATACAAATTAATAAATTTCGCTTTCAAAATTAGAACCAGAATTCGGGAAATTTACGTAAACTTACCTTGAAATTACCTTTCACCTTGTGTTTATTTATTGTAAATTATTTTAATAGTAATTGTTTTAGTAATAGTAGTTCTAGTAGTGAAATCAGCACTAGTATTATATTATTAACAAAAATACTTATATCTGAGTTATGATGATATTTTCCTCTTATTAAATAATATGAAATTTAATTGTTTTCAAAATAATTGTCAGTACTTGGGCTTGTATCTAATAAATTAAACATCTCTGGAGAGTAATATTTTTGTAATTCTTTTCTTCGCTTAACATATCTTAAAGATGAAATTAGTGGGTCTGATGAAGCTAAAAGCATATTAAATAAATCCTCATTTTGACGCAGACGCGTAGTCTTGCAGGTATTCATGTACCTCAACTTTTTATATTCCTTATTTTTGGACTCTTGGGCTTCTTCTGACAGCTCTCCAATGGGCAATGGCTGGTACTCTATTACACTTTTGCCGTGAGCTAATATTTTATGCACAGTGGGTGTTAATTTTTTCCAAGGATACTTTTGCTGTAATAAGTTGGTAGTCGTTAAAGCATATTCTCCAAATTTGTCAGCATTTACATTTTCTCTACAGCATAAAACATTAAGCTGTTTTTATCGCTTGCTTATATGTACTTTGACCAGAGGATCCATCGCAACCCCACTTACTTAGTAAGGTTAGATTCTTTGGAAGCGCATTAAGCTCCTGTTCACTTTTGCTGCTCAAAATTCGTTTCGCAGTATGGTCCATGAGGCTTTGCAGTTCGACTTAAGCTGACACTTCGGTAATTTCGCAGTTATAAGGAACGGCCTCTTTTTTTGCTGACATAATGTTGTGATATGCTGGTAGAACATCTGCATTATGTTTTTGCAAGGTACTTCTCAAAATTAAATATTTTTCCTTGGACAATCCTAAGTCCAAAAACAATGCTAAAGCTTCATTATGACTATATTTGGTTGGCACCACATTGGGTGGGGTGGGAATACTGTCCTTTATTCTTTGAACTCGATTCGGGCTTGCTAGTGAAACTGCTTTCACTATAATGCCTTTCATTTTCTCCTGATCCTTATTATATTTCATAGTCAAAGCTTCTGACAGGTGGGTGGTAGTTATTTTTCCCGTTGCCTCCATAAGCTTCCTTCTTTTAGTGAATGACGCACAGTCCTGAATTGACTTTTTCGGCCTTCCTATTGCCGCCTTTGATGTCGATGGTTGGTCATCGCTTATGCTACATGCATCTCCTGCATCGAAGTAAGTTGTTTTTTCCAACCATACCTCATTATTCTGGACAAAATTTAATTTGGTACGGTTTGCCGCAATCCATTTCAACTTGATAGTGCGATAAGTCCTGGATATCTTCTTTTTAGTCGTAGATATGTTGGCTGCAGGCAAACTTCCTTCGACGTAACCAATTTCTTCAGTGACAGCCAGAACGAACTTCTCCCTTGTCCTCGAAATAGTAAATATTTCAAACAGCTTCGAATTTTTTAAGAACATCTTTGTGCTTCTTCTTCGGTTTAGTTGCAGTGGCGGAGTTGAAGTCTTGTCTAGTTCAAATTAAATTCGAAACTAACTTCACTTACTCCAAACTCCTTTATTTATAAGTAGGATTTGCATATGCATTCAAATAGCAGGTACTAAGCTTCTAGTACTAGCAGGTACCTAAACAGTTGTTAGGTTTTCCCGCGTTGTGTGATTTTTGGGGGTGGGTTTTAGACAGTGCACATAGATATAAGTCTGCTTTTTGTTTTCAATAACTAATTGTTTCATTGGCGCGGTTCAACTAAAATACTACTGGCGACTGACTGAGTTTTGCTCAAATTAAAAAAAAAATGTTATGACAGACACAGTGTTAGTATTTTGTTAAAAACAAAAGCATTACATCAAAGGATACATGACAGCTGATTGCCGGAAATGAAAGCCAACTTGTTTTTCGTACGTGCGAACTGCGCATCCAGTAAAAGTACTCTTTACTTCGAGCTTACAGCAATATACGCCAAAAAAAAGTCGACTCAATATGGAGTTGCAAGCTTGTATCACATCTTAAATGAAGCCAAAATCCAAATTTGCATGCCCTGGCAACGATTATAATCGCGTGTAATTGATTCACTATCAAAATCTTGACGAACTTGTTCGAACGCACGCACCCGAAAGCACAAAATTGCGCGAGGTGGCCACAGAAAAATCGCTGTAAAATCCAGTCGGGCAAAATCGGGCACCCGATCTCTTCAGGGCAGTACTCACAGAAGACTAGTGAACAATTTTCCCAAAGACGGAACCGTGGCACTTATGGCCTTTTTTTTGAAAGTCTATCGAAAGTTCAAAAAGTGTGATAAAAACAGTGCTTCAAGTGAGTGGCTATGAAAAGACAACAACAACAACCAACTTTTTTTTCTATATTTAATTATTTACTACAAATGCCTTCTCTTACGATGCCGGTGCAAAAAGTTTCAATTAATTTGCTCCTTTCCGTATTTTAAAACTTCAGCTTTGCCGAAAAAGTGCAAATTGCTGATATTATTTCACACTCTAAAAATTGCTCAACTTTGACGGGCTCTACAAGCAAAACTATTTGTCCAATTTAGTTAAGGTTTTCGGATTTCTTAAGTCCAAACATTTATCTATCGGACAAGTATAACAGTTTCCCCCAAATCGAACATGACAAAATCGACTTTTGCAACCTACGCCGGCAGAATCAGCCACTGTGCGACGTCGTCCAGCAGCGCTTGGAAGTCTGTATGTGACAAACTTGGTGGGGCGTAGCAGCTACATATATGGATTCCACCAATTTTTGTCCACACAAAGCCATCATCAACTTGCCGGATCAACTCCTGGAACGGGTAGTTGCCACATGCCCACACGGCCGTTTTTGCCGAGCGATCACTAGCCCAGACGCTGCTATTGGTCGTTTTATATGGCTCTGATATAATAGCTACATCAGCTTCCAACTCGCTCACAGTTTGTTGTAGCAGGTCCTGTGCTGCCTCGCAATGGTTTAAGTTGATCTGTATAACCCTCATTTTGATTTGGATTATAGCGCTTTTTGGTAGGCGGGACACCTGATACGACCAGTGATGTGTTTCGTGTCTGACCCTTCTGTTTGGCTGCAGATTAAGCATTGCGGATCATTTGCACAATCGCGTAGAGTATGGCCCTCCTCTCCGCACCTTCGACACATATTGGAGCGATCGCAGCTAGTGCACTCTTTCGCCAGGTGACCGAAGTCAAGGCATCGGAAGCAGCGAGTTGGCTGCGGGTTGATTTCCCTTAGCCTGCAAACTACCCAGCCAACTTTAAGCTTGCCTTTTTCAAGCAGTGCGTTTGCCATTTTCGCTGGTAGCACAATATGGGCTGTCTGCGTGTTGCCATATGCTCCTCGGAGGCTTTTTATTGCAGCTTCGCTCACATCGTGGAAGCCATATTGTTCGCGGATAGCGTGAGCTATGTCCTCTTTGGTCGTGACCTCGTCTAGGTCTTTACACGTTATGCCCACATTATGTGTGAGCGTTCTTACTTCCGCTTCCTCTCCCAGCGTTTTGCGCACCATGTCACAGAAAGTTGCGTTGTCGCCTTCTCCATTTGCGCCCAATTGCAGCAGCATTTCCCCCTTCTGTGTTTTCCGGATCCGGTTAACACGATTGCCAAGTTCGGCCAAGCTAGGCTCTGCTTTGATTTTTCTGAGAATATCAGCATAAGAGCTTTCGCCTTTTCTCGAAATAATGAAAGCGTCTGGTTTTGGCTTAACTGGCTTCTTCGCCGCGGCAGGCAACGCCTTGCCATCACGCACTGTATGCGCATACGAGGCACTTCCGCTGCCATTTTTAGGCATGTTTCCTGTTGCAGCTGGTTTCCGCTTTGCCTTTCGCACCTCTACCCATTCTGCGTCGTCATTGGTGGATCGCTGCTCGTCAGAAGCAACAGTCATTGTTTGTGCTTTTTCGTTTGGCACGAATCTGCTGCTCTGGCTTTGCTCGCTCATTCGCACTCTTGGCGAGAGTACGCGGGTTCGCTTGTATGCAGGCTTTGGAGAAAGCTCACTTGCTTTTCTCAGCCGCTTACCTTGCACAACTTTTCATATCTTTGTTAACCCATCTCTGAGCAACCAACATCTTCATGAGCGCTAGTATGCTGCTGCCCAGCTTGCCGAAGGCAGATTGAGCATCTGGCGAGATAGCTCTTTCCAGAAGCTCTCTAGTATAATACTGGAAAGCTCTCTCCCCGCCGAAGCTCCCGTGTCCGAAGGTGAAAAGCTGCTCATTCTCTGAGCTGCCTGAAATTGTCACCACACCCTATCAGTAAGCGCTTTAGTCGTGCACAGCACCTTGTGCTGGCCGTTGGCTAGCGCTGTTTGGTGGGTGGTCACTAGATGCTAGATAGTAACTAAAGCTACACTGTTTTCACGAATTTTCTGCGAAAAAGCAGCAGCGCAAAAACAGCTGATTTTCGCGCTCTAATGTTGTTGTTATTTTGTTTTCACTTGTTGGGGCCCTCGCAGCTGCCAGGTCCATATAACCACTTTAAAACCACTATAGTGTCCCGGGAACACGCACTGTAGGTACACTGTTACGTCACACCTTCGCACGGAGTGTTAGTGGGTTGTCTGTTGTCCTGCGGCTTGAAAACACCACCAGAGCAGATTAAATCTGGAGCTTAGTGTATATATATGTGTATGTGAGTATTTGTATTAGTGTATTTATTAAACTGTGTCTAATTACATATGGGAGAACAATTTTTTAATTGTGTGCACAGGTGGGATGTCTTTGTCCCACTCTATGTATATAAAGTGAATGCGTGTACAAGTGTAACACTTCGTTCAATAATGTGTGTGACTAACTAATTAAAACACATTTTTTTGCCAAAATCATTCCAACGCTTTTCCAGTCTTTCGATACCGCATCTTTTTGAGGTCTGCGAAGAGCCAGTAGTCGCTGGGGGCCAGATCTGGAGAATACGGGGGATGAGGAAGCAATTCGAAGCCCAATTCATGCATTTTTTGCCATCGTTTTCATCGACTTGTGACACGGTGCATTGTCTTGGTGAAACAACACTTTTTTCTTCTTCATATGGGGCCGCTTAATCGCGATTTCTTCTTTCAGACGTTCCAACAACGCTATATAATAGTCGCTATTGATTGTTTTCCCTTCCTCAAGATAGTCGATGAATATTATTCCGTGCACATCCCAAAATACTGACGCCATAACCTTGCCAGCCGATGTTTGTGCCTTTGGACGCTTTGGGCGGCTTTCACCGGTTGCATGCCACTCAGCAGACTGCCGATTTGACTCTGGAGTGAAATGGTGGATCCATGTTTTGATCCATTGTGATGTACCGACGCAAAAACTCCGACTTGTTGCGCGTAAACATGTCCAAACAGCTCTTTGAATCATCGATTCGTTGTTGTTTTTGCTCCGGTGTGAGCAAACGCGGCACCCATTTCGAAAACACCTTTTTCATAACCAAATGTTCGTGTATTATGGTGTGTACACTGCCTGCTGATATCTTTAGAATGTCAGCAATCTCCCCCACTTTCATTTTACGGTCGGACATAATGATTTTCAGTGTTTTTTCAACGTTTTCCGGAATAACAGCGTCATTTGGCCGTCCAGTAGATGGAATGTCATCGGTGTCTGTACGACCACGTTTGAATTCGGCATACCAATAACAAATGGTTCTCTTTGATGGAGCAGAGTCCGAATAATGTTTTTCAAGCCATTCCTGGCATTGAACAGTATTTTTTTTCATTAAAAAACAATGATAAATCAGCACACGGAATTGCTTTGAATTCATTTTTTTGGAAAACTCAAAAGTAGTGTCACTTAAAACACTGTAACTTGTAAACTAATGGTCGGATTGACATATAATTTTGACAGTAAGCCTAAAATGGCTCACAATTTCGAAAAAAAATATTGATTTAGTATTAGTGCCGCCATCTATGTGTCAGTCACACACATTATTGAACGAAGTGTTATGTATGTATATATATGCACGACTGAAAATTTTCTAAGTTAAAGAAAATTTTCAATGTGCAGTGAAAATTAGTAAGTAGTCCCACTGTATCCGCTTTGTGCTTTATTGTCTATGTTTATGCACTTGGGCCAAGCAGCGAAGTTGCGTGCTGCCAAGTGCGTGCGAATATAACACAAAGGGCAATGCAGAAATATGTGCAGAAGTGGGTGCGCAAAATGTACACAGCAGCTGGACTGTTTGCTGCTGTTCTTGTGTACAAGCGCAAAGAAAAAGAGGGAAATGTGCAATATGTACGCACAAAGATAATTGCGAAAATGGGGATTAGCGCTAATTGTTATGCGCAGGGGAAATTATGCGGATATAAACACCCAGGCAGTAGCGGAACTACTTTTGCGGGATTTTTTTTTTGATCCAGTTGAATATTGTACATATATACAGTTGAATATTGTATATATAGATATATACAATATTCAACGGCAAAATAATTGGGTGGGTATGTATGTAAATGGGAATATCGTAATTTTTGTAAAATCGTAAAATATATGTATGCGTGTATGGGTGTTAGTGGATGTGATTATGTTAATATTTAACAAAAATGTGTGGGCTTATCTTTGGGGGGCCCAGTACCCGAGTATGGGGATTTCCTTTTTTTGGTCACAAAGTCCGTCCAACGTTGTGTTGTGTTCCGCTCTTTTGGCTGCTTTCAGTGCTGCTTGCTGCTGTTGCTGCCCTTTTAGTCCAGTCTGTGTTCTACTGTGGGTGTGTTTGTTGTTGTTATGAGTTCTGCCGCAATCTTTGTTTGCTTTGTGTTCTCTTGTGGGTGTGTTTGTTGTTGGTTTTATGTAGTCTGCTGCCCTTCTTTTGTTAGTTACTGCACTTTGTTTTTAATTTTTAAAAGTTGTTAGTGCTGTTCTCTGCTAAGGGGTTTTGGTTTCTTAAATTTATGCACTGTTTCAACTATTTGTGGTACACTTTTTAGTTTTTTTTTTTTGCTGTTCACTTTATTTAGTGTTCACTTTTGTGTTTGGTTCTTGTTTAATTGTAATTTTTTTGATTTGTTTGTCACTTCTCATGTTTGTAGGTTTTGTGTCACTTTATAATTGTTGAATATTTTGTATTTTAAATTGTTTTATTTATTTTTTTGTTAGTGTTTGTGTTTCCGCGTCGCGAGTTCGCGGTTGGCTCGAAGGGCCATGTCCCCATGTCCCAACCCAACTAAGAAGGGATTGAGTACCAAAAGGGAACTTTTCTTGGATATGGGAAGAGGATGAGAGAGCGCTTGTCGTTCCTAGGGATAATGGGAACTTTGCGCGAGAGTTATAAGGCGATTCTTAACAAATGCCAATTCTGCTTGGGACAACAGTGTTCCGTATATGGGATTGTGTTGGCGACGGGAGGAGATCCCGTTATTAACAAATCGGAACATGTATGCGATTACTCGCAGGGCTCGAGAGAAGCTGGAGAACCGATCGAGGATGTCGGTCTGCTCTTCGAGAAGGTGGTGGCAGTCAACCGCTCGTTGTTCCGGGACTGGAACTTTACGAGAGTGACCTTTGGGCCAAGCATCGGAAGCTTGCTGCAACCATTTGGGGCCATTCCACCATAGAGAGTGATCTTTGAGATCTTGCGGCTTGCATCCGCGCGTTCCTAAGTCCGCGGGATTTTCAGCGCTTGGGACATGTCGCCAGGGAGCGTTGTGCACATTTTGACGTATTTCGGTCGTGCGGTTGGCAACATAGGTTTTCCATGTGCAAGGTGGTTTTTCCAACCAAGCAAGGACAATTTCCGAATCGGTCCATAAATGGATTTCCGATTTGTCGAACCCGAGGTGAGAGCGGAGGGATTTGATGAGCTGGGAGAGTAAAACTGCTCCGCAAAGCTCAAAGCGAGGTAAGTTTATTGTTTGGAGAGGTGCAACAATTGTGTTGGAGTTCTCTACTATGAGTCGTCGGCGGAGCGGAATTAAAGAAATAAATAACGCGGAGGTTGCGTGGGGACGTGCGGTTTATTCTTAATATAAAACACGAATGATACAAAGAGTACATGAAACATTGAACGAGACAAACGGCCGAAGCCGGGGAGCAGAAAATAGGGGGAAATATTCGTACAAACGGATAAGGAAAGGAAGGGATTAGAGGTGGGATTGACCGATCACTGGACAACCACAGCACTCATTTAGCCATCGCGGCCGCCATTGCAGAGTACAATCGATGAAGTAACCGAGGGGTGGTGGTGCGGCTAACGGCAGGCTGGCTTTGGGTGCGCTTAGGGGTGCGCCGATGACCTCTTTTGCGGGGAGTGATCCAACTGGCAGTGCGGGGCAGTCTGAGAGGCACCTGCTACTTTGGTCGGCTGATCTGCAAAGAGATGATATGTCAGTTCGTTGGGAATAAAGTATTTACACTGACATCGTGGGAATGGGAAAACGTGGCTGAGCTGCGGGGTTCGCTTAAGCTACAGCCAAGGGAATATGAAAGGATACATATTTTTACATATTTACTAATTTTAGGCTGTATTGCCATTTCATTTCTTTAGGGAGAATGAGAATTTCGAGAGGGTTATGAGGCTGTTTATAAAATAAGCCAATTCCGCTCGGGATAACTGGCTGCACGTAGGGCTCGAGAGAAGCAGGAGAACCGAACGAGAATGTCGGTTTGCTCTTCGAGAGGGTGGTGGCCGGCTCTTTGATCCAGAGTTGGAACTGTGTAAGCATGGGCATTGCTGGAGCCGTTCCACCTGAGAGTGAGATCTTGTAGATCTTGGAGCTTATACCCGATCAGTCCGACGTCTGCGGGATTTGCAGCGCTTGGAGCGAGTCGCACTGGAGTGGCAACTGTCCTCTTTTCGGACCCGGGATGGAAGTGGTGCAACGCGGAACTGCGGGGAAATGCAATTTCCGTCAGTTGCTGTGAATGTGGAACGAGTGGCGTCAAGCCAACGCTCTTGTCGAACCCTTTTTCTCTGTTTCATTAGAGGCGAATGCCATCCTGCGGGATCAAAACGGTTGGCAACGAAGGGGGGAATT
Source organism: Melieria omissa (assembly GCA_963971225.1). Taxonomy (NCBI): domain Eukaryota; kingdom Metazoa; phylum Arthropoda; class Insecta; order Diptera; family Ulidiidae; genus Melieria; species Melieria omissa. The sequence goes on along the minus strand of OZ020269.1, from coordinate 46,358,327 downwards.
TGCCGGTTTGGGAATGAGTTTGCAGGAGTAGTAGGTTCAAAGCGATTTTCCATTAATTCCTGGGGTGGAAACCCTACGGGATTGAGGGCGGCAATCACTTGCGAAAGAGCTTCCTTTAGGGCAGGAAGATTATTTCGAAGGGCGTGTCCAGTGTGCATATGGCGACTTGGTACCTCTGTGGCACATGTCAAATGCGAAGAAGGGGGTACTGGACCGCTTAATACCCAACCGAATACTGTATGCTGAGCAAGTAAGCTGCCACATACATTCCGGTGGATACCTTCGAGCATGATCTGCGGGATGAGATCACTGCCAATCACTATATCAATCTGCGCTGTCTCGAAGGGATTTGGATCAGCGAGTTCTAGCATGGCGAAATGTTTCATATTGGGAGCGTTTATGTGGGAAGATGGGAGCGAATTCGTAAGCTCTTGGAGCACAATTGCTTGCACGGGGAGTTTCGTGCTCGATTGGGGGACTGCCAATGTCAAGAAGCATGTATGATTGGCATTTTGCACAATCTGACCGCCCTTGCCCGAGATTTGGAAGGGAGATTTCTCGATTGGCAATTTGAGGCGTTTCTGGACTTTCGAGGAGATGAAGGTACGCTGAGAGTCTTGGTCGATTAACGCTCGAACTTTGAACAACTTTCCTGCGTGCTCAATAGACACCAGTGCCGTAGGCAGAAGGCATTGGGTGCCATTATTAGAGTGTAAGGCTTGTACTTGGAGCGTACTTTGCCTGGGAGATGTGCGGGGTTGCGCATCCGAAAGGGGAGAATGAGTTGCGGAGTTGTTGTGCTTTCGTTTTGGAGCTGTTGCGACCTGTGGAGTGGTCGAATGTGACCGATTAAGCGATTGAGAGAGCTGCGCATTGCCTTTGGGGAAATGAAGCATGGAATGGTGCTTCATTTGGCAATATACGCACGTAAAATTGCTTGTACAATTCTCAACAAGGTGGGATGTCGCAAGACAATTTACGCAGAGATTGTGCTTCTTAACGTATTTTAATCGACTCTGAGGGGTGAGTCCCTTGAAGTTCTGGCAAGTCCGTATGGGATGATTTGCGTTGCAGAGTTTGCACGCGAAGTCCCGTTTTACTTGAGTGTAATAATTAAGGGATTTGTGTGGCCGATTTGGGAGGACATTGGAAGTCGAAGGTTGAGACGGTTTCGGCTTAGAAGGGCGAATGCTATGCAGCCGTTCAAGTACCTCATATCTGCCGGTCAGGAACTCACCCATTTGCGACCAGGGTGGCAGATCCTTCCGGGATGTCAATGATTGCTCCCATAGAGCGAGTGTCTCTTGGGGCAATTTGGTACAACATATGTAAACCAATAGCGGATCCCAATTGTCAGTGTTTACGGCCTGAGAATTGAGAACAGACAGACAATTGTTTATAGTGCTTTGGATCCGCTGTAGCGCCTCACTATTTTCAGTGTGGGCAGGAGCGATATTCAGAAGGGATCGGATTTGAGTATCAATGAGCATGCGTTTATTTTCAAAGCGGGATCTTAGGGCTTCCCACGCGAGTCCGAAATTCTCATCGGTTAATGCATATTGCTTAACAATAGCACCGGCTTTGCCTTGCGTTTTGTATCGGAGGTGATACAATTTTTGAGCTGGAGTGAGCTGGGGGTGGTTGATGTAAACCGCGGTAAACATGTCCCGAAAGGACGGCCACTGCTCATAGCCCCCGAAAAAGGTTTCGGTATCACAAGGCGGAACTTGTAGGCAAATGTAAAGGGTATTTGCTGGTTCTAGGGGTCGAACCGGTTCCATATGCGCAGCGGGCGGGGGGGGACTGAGTTTGGAGCATCTCAATGATGTCCAACATCTGAGCAACAACATTTCGTCCCGGAAATCCGGTTTTTTAGACTCCTTGATGGACTCTTTTACGAAAGCAATTCTGTGCTCCTTGTAAGTAAGCTAAATATGGGCTTCTTACATCCTGTAATGTAGGGGAAGTATGTTTTTTTCAGAACTTTTGTTATAAAGTCACTGCTAATGGGGTTTATAAAATATTTCTGTACATTTCTGAAGATATTGGATGCAACTAGCCTTAGATTGTGATGCACTGATCGCAAACAATCGAATCCTCTTGCTCGGGTAACTTAAGAAAATGGTCAGATCGTAGTAACCAAACAAGATTGTTTGTTTTTTTTTTTTAAATAAGATGGCTTTTTGAAATGACGAATGTGCTCTCCCAAAAGTTTCCCTAATTTCATGAAATTTTTTGTCAATTTTGAAAAGTTTTTGTAAGATTATTCTTTATCCATTTTTAATATTTTTCTGTTGAATTCTATTGCTTTCTATAAAATTTCAAGCACATATACGGTTCCAAAAAACTTACAAGTCCGTTTACTGTTCAATGGAATACAAATTTTTCAAAAAAAAATAAAGGGCATAACCGGAAGTTCCCGTTATTAGTTTTGTACGCAAACTTATTCTGCACCGTTTTGTGAGTATATTGTCAATAAATACGAATACATGGAAAATTATTATTTTAATTCATCTAAAACAGAACAAAAAGTGCAGTTAAGGCATATATGAATAATGTGGATACGTTTTTATAAACAGAGAACCCATTTTTGAGGTCAAAATTAATCATAACATATTTTTGACTTGCCTGTACGCAAACTTATTCTGACTAGTGTATATATGCACTTGGGGCAAGCAGCTGGATTGCGTGCTGCCAAGTGCGTGCGGATATAGCACAAAAGGAAATGCGGAATTAAGTGCAGCAGTGGACGCGCAGAATGTACACAGCAGCTGGGTGTCGCTGCTGATCTTATGTACAAGCGCAAAGACAAAGTGGGCAACTGGTGTGTGCGAATTTAACACAAGGAAAAGTGCGTGAACAAGTGGAAAGCAGCTGGGCGGTTTGCTGCTGATTTTTTGTGCGAAGCACAAAGAAGTGGAGAGAAATGGAGTATGTGCGCACAGGGAGAAGCGCGAAAATGGGGATTAGCGGCTGATTCCTATGTGCACGGGAAATATGCACAATTTAAACTGTGCCGTAGCGGACTACTTTTGCGGTATTTTCGATCCAGTTGAATATTGTATATATATACAATACAGTTGAATATTGTATATATATACAATATTGTATATATATACAATATTCAACGGCGAATTAATTTGTTGGGTATATTAAAGTATGAATATGGGTATTTTTTTTTTCAATGTAAATTTTTAAAATATAAATGTATATAGTGGTTAGTGCATGTGTTATTGTTTTTAAATAAATGTTTATGGGCTTATCTTGTTGGGCCCAGTGCCCGAGTATGGGGATCTCCTTTATGTTTGGTGGATGTCCGTCCAACGTTGTGTTGTGGTGCTGATATTGTCTGCCCATTTTGTTTGTCCGCTGTCGCTTCCCTCTTCGTCAGCGTAGGGTGTGTTGTTGTTGTTTGATGTTTCCTCGTTTTGTTGTAGCTGCTGCACTGCAATGCACTTTATGTTTTTATTTTTTTTCTTCTGCACTGATAATTTTGTCACTTTATTTATTTATTTTTTTTTTGAGAAAGGGGGGCCGGGGATGGCTTTTGTTTTTTTGGAGTGTATTTTCACTTGCAGTTTTCGCACTTGTCAATTGTTTTGTATTTTGAGATTGTTTAATGTTCACTTATGTTAATTGTTTGGTTGTGTTGGTTGGGTTGAGTTCTCTACTATGAGTCGTCGGCGGAGCGGAATTAAAGAAATAAATAACGCGGAGGTTGCGTGGGGACGTGCGGTTTATTCTTAATGTAAAACACGAATGATACAAAGAGTACATGAAACATTGAACGAGGCAAACGGCCGAAGCCGGGGAGCAGAAAATAGGGGGAAATATTCGTACAAACGGATACGGAAAGGAAGGGATTAGAGGTGGGATTGACCGATCACTGGACACCCACAGCACTCATTTAGCCAAATTGTTTTTGCAACGGGGAGATGTGACGAGAGGTTGTCACCATTCGTGCTAATACGTATGTATAGAGCTGCACAGTATGCCTTTTCGGGGGCATCGCAAAATCCATGGATCTGAACATTTCGATTGGGGGCATAGTGAACCCACCGGGGAATTTCGATAAGTTCTATGGCAGGCAAATTCTCAATGAATTGCTGCCATTTGATAAGTGATCCAGGCTTTATGCACTCGTCCCAATCAGTGCCTTCAAGCCAAAGCTCTTGCAGAAGCTTTTTGGCAAGAATCATTATAGGCGAAAGCCATCCTGCGGGATCGAAAAGTTTGGCAACAGACGAAAGAATTTGCCGTTTCGTGAATGAGTTTGCAGGAGTAGTGGGAGAGATAGAGTATGAAAATGAGTCCGATAATGCATTCCAACGGATGCCAAGAGTCTTAGTGGAACTCGTTGAATCGAACTTGAGGAATTCCGAGTCGAAAAGGTCGTCTTCAGGAATTTCCTCTAAGAGTTTTGCGTGATTAGCCGTTATCTTTTTAAGAGGGAATCCCCCGGAGTTGAGGGTGGCTATCACTTGAGAGAGAGCTTCCTTAGTGGTGGGAAGATCATGACCTCCGGAAAGAATGTCGTCGACATACGTTTCCTCGAGAAGTATTTTTGCCGCTAACGGGCTGGATGGCTGAGAATCATGGGCCAATTGATGGAGCGTTCTGATGGCCAAATATGGCGCACAGTTAACCCCAAATCTCACCGTTTTCAATCTGAAGTCTTGAATAGGAGATTCCGGGGATTTGTGAAAGAGTATTCGCTGGAATTCCTGGTGATCATTATGGACCCGAATTTGCCTATACATCTTCTGGACATCGCCATTGAAGACAAAGCGGTAAAGGCGCCATCGAAGAATGAGAGCTGTGAGGTCATTTTGAAGAGTGGGGCCAGTATGCAGAACGTCGTTAAGTGACTGACCAGAACTTGAGGACTTTGAGGCATTGAAAACCACTCGGACTTTGGTAGTCTTCTTTTCGGGGCGGATGACTGCGTGATGAGGCAGATAGTATGAGAAGTATTTGCCATTCTGGATTATCTCACGGGGATTTGTGAGTTCCATATGGCCAAGGGTGAGATATTCCTCTAAGACGTCATCGTAGATGGTCTTGAAGTTTCCCATTCGGGAGAGATTTCGCTCCATGCTAACGTATTGCTGGGGGCGGGAATTGCCTAACGCTATCGAGTATGGAAAGTCTGCCTTAAAGGGGAGTTTGACAGTATATCTACCATCTGATCCACGGGTTGTGGTCTTCTGGTATAACTCTTCGCAATAAGTGTCATCCGAGGAGACAGGTGTCGGGAGTTTGACTTCTTCCTGCTCCCAGAATTGCCTGAGTTGTGAACTAAGTTCCTCATTGGAGATTTCTGCTACGTATGTCGAATAAGATGACACCGTATGGGGTACTGGCCCGCTGAGTATCCAACCGAAAATTGTGTTTTGGGCTAATAAACTGCCACACACATTTCGTCGGATACCTTCGAGTAAGATCTGGAGAATCAGATCACTGCCAATAACTAAGTCTATCTGCGCTGACTCGAAGGGACTTGGGTCAGCGAGATTTAGCAAATTCTTGCCAATTGGGATCGCTAATTGTGAATGGGGGTAGCAATTTTGTCAATTGGGGGAGTACTATTGCTTGCACATTGAGGGTTGTGCTGGAGTTTGGAACTGCCAACGTCAAAAAGCAAATGTGATTGGAATTTTGCACAATTTTACCGCCCATGCCTGAAATTTCGAAGTGTGATCTTTCAGTAGGCAATTTAAAGCGCTTTTGCACCTTCGAGGAAATAAAGGTGCTTTGCGAGCCTTGGTCGATCAACGCTCTAACCTTGAACAATTCTCCTAAGTGGGCAATAGACAGCAGTGCCGTAGGCAGAAGGGATTGGGTGCCATTATTGGAATGGAGGGCTTGTACTTGAGGCGTACTTAGCCTTGAAGGTGGGCCGGGTTGCGCATCTGAAGTGGGGGAATGAGTTGTGGAGTTATTGTTCGGTTGTGGATGAGCTGTTGCGACCTGAGAAGTGGTCGTCTGAGACCTATTGAGAGGCTGCGGGGCTTGGGATTTATTGTTGGGGAAATGAAGCAGGGAATGATGCTTCCTTTGGCAGTAAACACATGTAAAACTGCTTGTGCAATCTTTTATGGTGTGAGTCGTGGCAAGACAGTTTTCACATAAGTTGTACTCTTTGACGTATTTCAATCGGCTCTGGGGGCTGAGCTTCTTGAAACTCTGACATGTCCGTATAGGGTGGTTTGCGTTGCAGGGTTTGCACGCGAAGTCTTTTTTCACCTCAGTATGGAAGAGCTGAGATCTATTTTGAGGCCGATTTTGGGGAGTATGCAAATTGGAGGGTTGTGGTTTTGGCTTAGCGGGGCGAATGCTATTGAGCCGTTCCACCACCTCGTACCTGCAGGTCAGGAACTCGTCCATTTGCGACCAAAGAGGCAGGTCCTTACGAGATGTAAGGGATTGTTCCCAGAGAGCCAATGTCTCTTCGGGTAATTTGGTGCAACAAATGTACACAAGCAGCGGATCCCAATTGTCAGTGTCCACGGCCTGGGACCTAAGTACTGATAGACAATTATTTATTGTACTTTGAATCCGCTGCAGCGCTTCGCTATTTTCGGTAGTAGCCGGAGTAATATTTAACAGGGATCGGATTTGGTTGTCAACTAATATGCGCCTGTTTTCATAACGGGATTTCAGGGCTTCCCATGCGAGTCCGAAGTTTTCGTCGCTTAAGGCAAATTGCTTCACAATTGCACCGGCTTTGCCTTGCGTCTTGTATCGGAGGTGATACAATTTTTGGGCTGGAGTGGGCTTGGAGTGATTAATGTAAACTGCCGTAAACATGTCCCGGAAGGACGGCCACTGCCCCCGAAAAATGTTTCGGTATCGCAAGGTGGAACTTGTAAGCAAATATTCGGAGTATTTGTTGGTTCTGGGGATCGAACCTGTTCCGTATGCGCAGCGTGCATACGGAACAGGTTCGAAAAATTACACGAATGTGTGAAAATTATTCGATTGAATGGGAAAATGCCTTTAGTTTGTTGGCCAACTTTATTAACCGTATAAGATTAATACGAGAAAATATCGAAAAAATTTTAAATTAGAACCGCGGAATCCGAGAAAATGAGAATTTGTATAAGTGTTGTGTATAATTTAGTAAAATGAAAACAAGAAGTGACCGTAAATTTTATTTGTGTATGTGTATTCGTATTTATTTTATTAAAAAATTTATGTAAAAGGAAAATAAATATGTATGGTATAAATGTATATAAATAAGGAAAATAAATGTGTATTGTTATGTGTATATGTGTATGAGTGTAGTCAAAATATATTTTTGAATATATAATATTTGTTAATATTGTTAGTAAATTTACTAAAAAATCTTTAACTATAAGAAAGAAACAAATTTTTTAATTTTGTGCACGGGTGGAATGAGTTTGTTCCACTGTATGTAAATGAAGGGTATGCGCAGTGAACGTTTATTATGTACAATTGAAAATTTTCGACTTAGAAACATGCCTTGGGACGGGTCTTGTTGTTCCACTGTATGAAATAACGTGTATGTGTGTATTGTGTATGGGTGTATATATATGTATATGTTTGTATATATATGCACGATTGAAAATTTTCAAAGTTGAAGAAAATTTTCAATGTGCCGTGAAAATGTGAAACTTTCCCCACTGTACCCGCTTCGTGCTTTCTTGTTTATCTATATATATATATGCACTTGGGCCAAGCAGCTGAATTGCGTGCTGCCAAGTGCGTGCGGATATAGCACAAAGGGAAATACGGAACTATGTGCAGACGTGGGTGCGCAGAATGTACACAGCAGCTGGGCTGTCGCTGCTGGTCTTACATATGTACAAGCGCAAAGACAAAGTGCACAAGGAAAAGTGCGCGAATATGTGCAGAAGTGGAAAGCAGCTGGGCTGTTTGCTGCTGATTTTTTGTGCGACCATCTATTTTTCTGTGCATTGATACTTCCAGACTGTCAACCCGTTTGTTCAAGGACTCATCCAGGTTGTCAACTCTTTTATCCAAGAGCTCTTCGTCGCGTCTCCTGGTGCTCGACTTTCCCATTAACCCTGTCTGAGATTTCCTCCACTTTCTACTCCAAGCGCGCAGAATTTCGCTCCGCCATTTCTCGATTTGTAGTCTCGACTTTTGCCGAAATTTCGAGATTCGTAGATTCCAGCTTCGCTGCCATCTCTTGATTCGCAGTTTCCATTTTCGCTGCCATTTCACGGTTGGAAGTCTCGAACATGCCTTTAAGTGCAACCATTAGCTGGCTCATGTCCAATGCTTGCAGTGGCGTGGCCGCTGCAGCCGTACTTTGCGGCGACGCAGCAGCAGCAGGCGATTCCTCCACCTTAGCCGACGCCTCTAGCTCCTGCGTTCCGAACTCGTGCGCAGCCCAATCGATGCCTCGTGCCTCACACGCAAGCGCAGCTGCAACTCCACTTTTCCGCCAGCAGTCGGCAAATTCCAGGCAGCCAGCTCCTTCTTCAGCTGGTCTACCTTCAGCAGCTCGAGTTTAACCATGTCCGTGCTTTTACAATTTTATTTATTTAGTTATTTATTTTCAATTTTCCACAATCCCACTTCTGACACCAAATGTTACGTATACTAGTTCTAGTGGGCTGTTACGTATCACTGGATTGTGCAATTTGAAAATAAAACAACTTTAGTTATCCAAACGCAGTCAAACCAACTAACACTTTATTTTACAGATTCACACTTCGCGGTCTTTACACTTAAATACTTGCTTAATTACTCCGTGCGGCACCTTCACTAGACAAAATCAGACTGACTCGCTGTGCCGCATCCGGCCGCCTTTCATACCTGTCCGGCCATCGCGCAGATCGTTCTCGCACATTCCGGAGTGGACTAAAGGTTTCCATGATGATCGCGACCATCATTGCCAGGTTGGACTAAAAGTTGCCATCATTGCCAGGTTGGCCTAACAGTTTCCATCATTACCAGGTTGGCCTAAAAGTTTCCCTAATTATCGCGGCCGTCGTTGCCAGATTGAATTATAGCACGACGCGTAGCGACAGGGTTGCTTTGCACAGCGACAGACTGTCTTTTCGTTACAATACGTTCTTTCTTTTCAGATAAAAATTATAATAACACATCACGCAAATGAATCCAGCATTGCCACGTCAGCAAAATTCTGTCCGGAAGTGCTTGGAAGCACGAAATTTTTACTGGGCTCCGGCTGGGCACCTTTGACGCAATCAGAGTGCCGTCTAGTGTTTGAACGTCGACTGGACTACGTCGAAGCTGCTATTCGGCGCTGTTGATATGACCACCAGATTTGGGATGTAAAGTTTGGTACTGTAATCGCGTCCATACCAGCTAGATCGTCGATGCGCACCTGCAATTTCTGTTACTCTGGCAATCAGGCAGCTTATTCGACGGATAAAGCTATGGGTCAGAATAGCTCCAGTTTAGCGGAGCATGATCCCATTCTGCACATGCCCATGTTGCAGTCAAAGATCACGTCAATGCTGTGGGGTCCACTGTATGAGACCATCATTACTGGTGTGTTTTTTTTTTTTCGACGTTGGGAGGTGGAAATCTTCAAAAGATACCGACGCCCTCCAGAACGACGGTATGCCGGATTTTGACCGACTAAAACCACCTCCTCCTTCTATCCCTGCTCCCCGCGGCACCGCCTCTCGGCATTTCTTCACGGGGGGGTGATGGCTTTAATTGCCCGTTCTAATATGCGCTCGGCGCTGCTGCTCCTCTCTGCGTAGAGCGGTTAGAATTAACGCTGCCATTGTGCTAACTGCCGACCACTTTTCTTGACTTGCGAGCATGAATTTCAAGAGATTTTGCGGAGTTAGTTGTTCCCCGAACACCCTGTTCACCGTCCTTCTTTCAGCATCAAAGCGGCTGCACGAGAAGAATACGTGTTCCGCGTCCTCGGCGCTTTCGTCCAAGCAGTGTTCGCAGTTTGGGGTTGTGTCGTGCTTAAAGCGAAACAAATACGCCCTGAAGCAACCGTGCCCACTTAAAAGTTGTGTCAGGTAAAAATCTACCTCTCCGTGCTTCCTCTCCATCCACTCTCGGATGTTAGGGATCAGTTTGTATGTCCAACGACCTGTTGTTGCGGTGTTCCAGCGACGCTGCCACTCCTGCCAGCTGTGCTGTCGGGCAGCTTGTCGCTCTGCTTTGCGTGACATTGAATCCATACCAGTGCTTGGTGATTCCTTTGCTATTAGATCTACTGGTCATAGGCCAGCAATCACCAGGGCTGCTTCCTCTGAGACGGTTCGAAAGGCGCAGCAGACTCTTAACGCGTTTAACCTGTACACCGATCTGATTCCTCTCCCATACGTTTTTTTGTTTGAGGCTTCAGCCCAGATTGGCGACCCATATAACATGGCGCTTTTAACCACGCTCGCCAACAGCTGCCTCCGATGTTGCTTAGGCCCCCTTGTGTTGAGCATTAGTCGGGACAACGCCCCTCCTACTTTGGCTCATTTTGCGCTCGCCTGCTCCAGATGGTCCTTAAAGGTCAGTCTTGTATCTATGACGATACCAAGGTACTTCACTGCCGACTTAGTGACAATAGCATGTCCTCCAACGTTTAGCGTGGCCACCTCTCTTGCCTTTCTGCTGCTTATAAGCACCGCCTCAGTTTTTTGCTCCGCTAAGCTAAGTCCTGCGTCCTTTAGCCACCTTTGGATTGCCCGAATCGCCCCGTTTCCAATTTCGATGACCTCTTTTATGTGTTTAGCGACGACTAATTCATTACTGGTGTGTATAAATTGTTGAATGTAGTTGGAAATATGTACTGAAGTTTATTTTTGTAGGTCATAATAATGAACGGATTTCTATCCGGGACATACGCAAGGGCGGCAGAGAGATCAATTCGGTAAACGACCACACAGCCGGCAGCAATGATATGCAACTGAACAAGGACAGCACCATGTTTGTCACGGCCTCAAAGGAGAATTCGGCAAAGTTGTTCGACTCTGAGTCTCACAGTGTGTGTCTCAGAGTGTGTATCGTATCTCGCATGCTGTTTCGGAGTCGAGAACGGGTGTGTGTCACTATTGTATCTAGTGACTGTTGTTAAACCGGTTTTTCTATTCTTTTCCGCAGATTCAGGTGGCCATTAAGTGCCTCTGCCGTGAGCGAATGCAGTCAAATCCAATGGAATTCTTAAAGGAGGCTGCCATTATGCATTCCATCGAGCACGAGAATATTGTTCGGCTGTACGGCGTAATGTAAGCTACGGACCCCCTGATGCTGGTTACCGAGTTAGCTCATTTGCGTTTGCTGCTGGAGTGTCTTGAAGATGCGGGTTGCGCATGAGCTTCCTCACCATACCGACGCGTTGTGAGTTCGCTATGCAGATATGCAATGGCATACGTTATTTGGAACACAAAAGATTAATTCACAGGTAAAGACGAAGGTGTAATGTGCTTCTGAGTGGGGTGGTTTGCAAAATGGTTGGGATGAATACAAATTTCCGTTTATATTCTATTGTAGACATCTCACTATGGCGCATCTGGAAGGGCTTCATTTGGTAATTCGATGCCGATTGGTGCTGTTCTGTATATCATTAGCACTGGAGAGCAATCTGCAGGTTCCATATCCAACCAAATTTTGTATTTATTCATAAGCGTGCAAAGAGTAACGAAAAATATAAAACAAACCTGGCGAAGATCAATAAAAAAAGATATGTCAGAACCAGAAGAAATCGACAACAATCGACAATCGCTGTCAGCATGACAATGAAGTACTGTGCAGTAGTGAAGTTTGCCCAATAGAGGCTACTGTGCAGCCCTTTACTCTTTAATCAACCGGTTATACATGCATGGACTGCTATTATTTTGACCGTAGGTGTACATTAGGCATCGCAATCCCGGGATCCCGGGATCCCGGACTTTTTCCAGTCCCGAAAATCCCGGGATTCAAATCTTTTAATCCCGGGATTTTCGGGATTGCAAAAGATGCTTCAAAGTTCAAATGAAATAAATTTAAAAGCACAAAAACCCAATTCCTTATCTGACGGAGGAGGGAGGGGATAGAGGGTGTCTTTTGCAAAAGGCTTATAAATATTTACTAAGCATTCAACCAACAAGTATTGAATCTGAAGAATGTTTCTCTTCAGCAGGGTTTATTTGCAATAAATTTCGCTCTAGATTAGAGGGCAAAACATTTAATGCCTTAGTATTTTTAAGATCTCAGTTTTTAGTTAATCACAACGCTTAACTTTTTTATCGAAATAATCGAAGTAAAACTAAAAGTATCAGGTGTACAAGTAGAAAACCGCCGTTTTCCACTGGGTGGTGCCACCTTTGGAAATCGGTGAGAGAATTCCGATCAGAAACATCACATGGCAAGCTAAGATAACGGTTAACAACTCCACATCATCTCGCTTGTTTATTCTTATTGTCCATTTTTTGTTGGTGCGTGAAGATGTCGAAATTTGAACCGAATAAGCGTCATTTGCGGGAGATTTTGCTTTTCGCGTTTCATTCGAAAAAATCTGCAGCTGAAGAGCGTCGAATGATTGTAGCAACTTATAGTGAGTCGTGTATCAGTGAAAGAACGTGTCGAGAATGGTTCGTGAAATTCAAAAATGGTGATTATGACGTGAAAGACAAGGATCGGCCGGGTCCCGTGAAAAAGTTTGAAGATGCAGCTTTGGAGACTCTGTTGGATGAAGATTCTTGTCAGACGCAACAAGAACTCGCGGATTCTTTGGGTGTGACTCAGCAATCCATTTCCCTTGCTATACGCAATAAAGCCTCAAATTATGAAAAAAAAACGGCGGTTTTCTACTTGTACACCCAATACTAACAAATTAACTATTTTATTTTTTTTATCAAATATGCGTATATATGTACTTTATGATACATTTGATGCAAAGCAATAAGTTATGTTTAAGTGTCATTTTTGGATAAAACAAAATGTTATCAAACTGAAGTTAAATGTCAAATGAAAAACTTTTAAGTTAAACAAAATGTTGTCAAGGATGACTATGTTTATTTATTTGATTTAAATTTAAACTGACAATTTTGAATGTAATTGACAACTGATTGTAAATGACAACTGGATTTTGGTGATGTGCCGCGCACAACCAACCACTTCGACGACTCAACACCGACTGCCTCCCTTTCCGCCTTAAATGTGATTAAATTCAAGATAAAAAATCTTAAAACTACCCCAAATGTGTTTAAACTGTGTCCATTTTTATGGTAAATATATTATAAACAAGTATTTATGCAATTTGGTAAAATTGTTTTATTTAAAAAATTTGTTATTTGAATCCCGGGATTAAATCCCGGGATCCCGGGATTTGACTTTTCAATCCCGAAAATCCCGGGATCGCAAAATGGCAAAAAATTGCGATCCCTAGTGTACATGCGATGAGTTTACTTTTAATGTGAACTCTTTTTTGTACATTTGTTATGAAATGCATTGTTTTGTATTGTTAGTTTAGTGGGCACGGAAAGTGGGCGTGGTCGATTATATTATAGCCTATGTTTGCCGCAATGACACGCTGAATCGTTTGATACCCATATTGCTATGACAAATATACCATGGCTGATTTGTCATTCTAGTGGGCGTGGCGGGAAAACGTATCAGGTGAGCATGGTCAATCTCTTATAACCTATGTTTAGCCCTATGAAACACAATCATTTTACATCAACATTTATTTACAAATATGTATTGTAGCTTTGTTTTGTTAGTTAAGTGGGCGTGGCCGATTTTATTATAGCCTATGTTTGCCGCAATGACACCGCACGCTGAATCGTTTGATACCCATATTGCCTTACAAAAGCTTTCCATAGATGAGTTTTGTTACCATAGTGGGCGTAATAAGGGGGGTTTTTGAGGGTCTTCCCCGCCCAAAACGCAAATTGCCCAGCACCATCGTCTTCAGCACCCTCGAAAACGGGAGAGGGTGGGGGGGAAGTAGTCTCGTCGTGTCTAAGAAGACTACCATGTTCTTCCGACTGACACACTCCACTATATGGGTTTTGTTTAGATTAGGCGAACCGTATTGCCAGCCAACTGTTTTTCTGTGCAATTTAAGGCATTTTGCAATGATAAAAAGATAATTATATTTCCAATTTACTTTATGATTTTCTTTTTTAATCATCGCAAAGCGAAAATCTCTCTTCGGCGTTTTGAAACTACGAGCTGTGGGCAGGAATCGGGAATCAATAATTTCTACTGCGTATATATTTAAATTCCTGGATGCAAATGTAATGGAACCGATATTTGAACATTTTTCGGCTTAGAGTAAAAAGGTGCTAAGTCCAGTTTTCCACATTTTTCAGGAAACACAAAAAACGGTAAAAATATAAATTAAAATTAATTGCTTAAATTTGTATGTGATGTTATCAGATTTCACCTTTAGGTAATGAAGAGCATATGAAGATGTACAACAAAAAATGTCAGCCGATTTATATCTTCATCTTTTATCAAAATCTAATATTTGTAAACCAAGTTGTCTAAGCACCTTTCCAATCTAAGCCAACAATTTTTATTATTTATCGCCCTTACTGGCTTCCCTATTTCCGTAGTCATTTGATAATTTCGTAAAATTTACTATTTGAATTTGGCAACTCCTGTTTGTGCACAATAACCTACAAATAACAAGATGTTTGAATGTTATTATTACCACAGAACAAACAATATACAGAATGCGCATCTGGTGTAAAGAAAATTTTCTTTGCGGGTTCCAGCGGTAGGACCCGTTTGTAGATGCGGGGGGAAGCAGTAAAGGGGACGAGAACGCATAGAGCGCGAGAGCGTAAACTGAGAATCTGTGAGAGCGGTGTATGAAACAGTGACGCACCGCACACTGTGGCTGTTCTTGTTGGGCAACAAAGCGGTGTGCCGCTTGCATGTTGGTGGTGGCTCGTGCTTGCTCTCCGCTTGCTTTTTTACAAACAAGAACAAGAAGTAGACAGGAAAAGTTTGCATAGAAAAATTGATTGAGCGATCGCCAAGGCGCATAAGGTTGTAGCACTACGGATAAAAAACAAAATTCAATGAATTTTATTAGTTCTTCCGGTCTGCTTGTAAAATAGAAGTTGTAAAAAGTACAAATAGCTGCAATGAAAATAAATATATGTGTAAAAATATTGGAACAACCAAGACGAATTAAGAACGTAATAATAAGTAGAAAACTTTTGCTACAAGGTTGTGCTAATTATCAAAGAAAAAAGTTTAAGTAGTTCTGGTGCTGCAACTATCTATTGAATTTGCCTTGGCGATTGAATTGCCAAATCAACAACCATTTCAATGTGCACGAGCAAAGCCAAGCTGGCTTGCTGCGGAAAGCAATAACATTGCGTGTTGTTGTCGAAAAGAGAATAAAGCCCAAAACTACATCAATTCGCGCTTACTCTCTCGGTTCCCTTTGCATTTTCCTCACGTTTGTTGCTTCCCGCCCGCGTCTGAAATGAAATCGCAAAATTATTTCAGATGCGCCTTCTGTATACTGTTTATTCTGTGTTATTACGTATACGGCAGCCGCCGTGGCTCAGTTGGTTAGTGCGCGGTCCAGCGAGTCGCATGCAGAGCGACGCAAGATCGAATACTGCATGTAGTAACACCTAAAAAAAATAACGGGAAACTCGTTTTCTCTTTCGGTGGCTGTCCTCTCAGCTGGAAATGGCAAACCTCTGAGAGTAAAAATTGCCTATGAAAAAGCTCCCAACCTGCCGTTCGGAACCGGCATAAAACTGTAGGTCCCTTCCACCCGCGTACAAAATTCACACGCACAACACGGGTGGTTGCGGGAAGCTAGGCCTTAGTCTCGCGTAAGCGGGCTGTCGTGCCAATCAATTATTATTAATTATTAATTATTATTATTACGTATACGTTTATTCGATGCTTGCAATACCGTTGGCAAGTGAACTGTCCGTCCGAATTTGACTATGAATTGAACGAAAAAAATTACAAAATATACGTGAATTTTGTTGCTTTTTTTGTGCCACCACCTCGTTTATTGTGCCATGAGTTGCTCCATCCGCATGCACTGATTCTACTTTTTTGACAGATGCAGCGAAAGCTTTGCTGGGGCAAAGCATGTTATGGGGTTGCACCATAAATGTTACTGTTTTGGAGCCCATTATTTATTTGATTAACATCATTATTTTTAACGATTAGGCTTGATTAATCGAAACGAACAAATTTAGTTTAATCGATTACCTTAGAGGTAAATAATCGATTAGTACAAACATATGAATTCGCTGCCCTCGCTATTTGCCGGCAATTTAATTTGCTTATTCGTAAAGAAGTGTCATTGCTCGTTGACGTGAAACATGGAAAGAAATAAATCGAATAATAGTGTAAGAGGTCACAAGAAAGTGGCAGGCCCCGTGGGTAACGAATTTTTCCCACTTGGAGCGAAAAGCACTCGAGAAGATCCGAAGCATAAAGTTCCTACGTCAAAGACTTCCAACATAGCGGACCGAAAGCGGGAAGCTTCATCGTCAATAAGTAATGTTAACAAAAAGCCTAGACTGTCACGATCTTCAGGCGAAGCTTGTGGTAATATTGTGCAGGAGCTGTGGGAGCAGATGGCTATCGATTGCGAGGTTGTTGAGTTATTAGATGGTATATATTCAATACTGGATGAATTGGAGGATGATAATGTACTACGACTAATTTGTGGTTCGATTAAACAGTTTATAGAACCTTACTCGCGAATGAAATTCGATACCGTGCTTTATCTTGCCATTATATTCATAGCAAAGTTGCGTCCAGCTATTTTACGTACTGAAATTATTTCTTCAGCACTGGTATATGTTTTGCGTCGTGATTCAAATTTAAAGTTGCGACAAAGTTCTTACTCACATGTTCTTGCATCTAATTTATTGACAAAAGGATACAACGAGAGACAGAATTGGCCAGAACTATTTCTACGCCTTTATATTGATGATGCAATAAATGAGCGTGTTTGGGCAGAAAATGAACTTTGCATGCCCTTCATAAACAACATATGCTCTGCATTTCGTACTACTGCGCCTTTGAATACCACATTGCAACAAGAAAACGTATCTTTTGGAGGCGTATCGTCGGGGCCACATCGTGACGTGCCTCTGGGTATTGAAGATGATTCTGGCGACGGTTCGTTACAAGGTATTGATCCCAATGTTATAATGCACATCTTTGATGTAGAATCGGATACATCAACTTTTATACGAAATCGATTCATAGATAATGAACATATCGTTAAAAAGTATGTAATGGATGCTATTAAGGACCAATTGAACAAACGCCAACAGCCTGATTGTTATACACGGAATTTTTTAAAATTTTTGTGTTCTACGGCTGGGTTAGATGAAGTGCGTTGCATTTCCGTTACTCGTTTAGAACTTTGGATACATAATGGAAAGCTGGTTAAACTTGCACAACAGCTATTATCCTATATATGTGCTAATATACGAGCAAATAATTGCAAGGACCATGAAATATTATCATTATTAGTAAAAATCAGATTAAAAAGCAAGCCATTTATCAATTTTTATATGATTTGCATTAAGGAAATGATCATCCAGCAACCTGATATACTTTGTATTTTACTTAAATTGGTTGTTCAAAATGAACTTTCGAACACGCGAAATCCTAACAACATGGGTATGATCGGTAAGTAGTGTATATGTACATATATAGGTATTTTAATTCGAAAGTTGAGTTGTATTTTGGGCTTAACTTCAGTATAGCTGACCCTCGTGAAAAAATAAATAAGTATTCTTTTACATAAAGGTTTGGCTCCTTAACTCATTTTTTACCGCCGTGTCTTTGAAGACACGGCAACTTTGAAAAATTCTGAAAATAACAGTTTCTAACGCATATTAAATATTTTTACATTATCGGAAAGCTACGTGATTGGCTTTCAAACTGCGAACAACTATTTCCGAATTTTAGGGTTTCACTTAGTGTAAAACTGGTATAAACAGGACCACATTTTTTAAGGGTTTTAAAAAACTTTTTTTTAAATACAAAATGAATTTTTGTTTTTCCTAAAACAATACTGCTTACCAAAAAAAAAACAAAGTTGACATATGTACAAATTATGAAACTTTCAGTTTTCTAAAGTTTTAAGCGTGTTCTAACTTGAAATATTTTGGTGTGTCCTTAAAAACACGGTGTGGAAAGGAAAACGATATATTTTGAGCAGCCGTGATATACAGCAGCAGCTAAAATCTGCAATTTATTTTCTTAAAAACACAACTTAAATACAATTGTTCTTACTCTTCTATCGTCCTTCCTCGCTGAACGCCAAAAATGTAAAGAAAGAACAAGCGCACTGCGCATGGCTACCAACGTGGAGAAGACAAACGAAAGTGCAGTGTTGCACAGCGCACGCGCATGCAGAGTAGCATCGCGTCGCAACAATCCCCCCCTTGTAAACTTCGTGCCCTGCGCGCGGTGTTTACCCCTTTATATCTAACTTCGCCAGCTTGACCGCCGGTCGAGTAATGAGTCCACTTTGTGTCTTCACGATGGCGCTACGTATCTGGCCGCCCTTCGCTCTGCATATGTCGAAAATTACACCCTTTGGCCACGAACTTTTCTTGTTGGCTTCGTCCACGACAATAACTACGTCACCGACGGAGATAGGCTGTAGAGGCTTCTCAATCCACTTTGTACGCCTTGTCAGGCTAGACAGATACTCTCTCACCCATCGTTTCCAAAATTGAACAGCAATTTGACCCGATATATGAAAATTTTTCCGAAGCACCACTCCGCTGCCGTCGTCGTCACTTCGCCCACGAATGCCATTTGAACTGCCTACCAAAAAATGATTTGGCGTAAGCGCTTCGCTTTCGGGGGAATCCAAAGGCACGTAGGTTAAGGGCCGCATGTTGAACATGTTTTCGACTTTTATCAGTCTATCGGCTTGCAACGTCTCCTCCTGTACAGCAGTGTTTGGCAGAATGTCCATCATAACCGACTTAACGGAACGTACCATCTTTTCCCACGCACCGCCCATGTGCGGCGAAGCTGGCGGAATAAACGACCACTCAATTTCCAGATATTTTCGCTCCAGTTCGCTCGTCGATATTTTCTCAATCTCGGTCATAAGTATGCGGCTGGCTCCTCGAAAGTTTGTGCCGTTGTCTGTTATGATACGCTTCGGCACGCCACGTCGACAAATAAACTGTTTGAGTAGTAGCAAAAATGAATCAGTGGACAGTGATGTAGCAATTTCTATATGGACCGCGTGTATCGTTAGGCAAGTGAAGATTACGTCCCAGCGTTTCTCGTGGCGCCTTCTAACTACTACGTCAAACGGGCGAAAGTAATCAGCCTGTTACGTGAAGGGCCTGGTGAATGTCGCTAATCGCTCCGGTGGCAGAGCACTCATTTCGGGGGGGCATGGTACTGCACGACGATTCCGGCATTTCTGGCATTTTTTTGCAACGGCAGCTACTAATGTTCTTAATCTGCTTACCCAAAATCGTTGCCGCATCTCATTTACGATAATTTCGTTGTGGTGATGATTAAACTTCCTGTGGTAGTAGTCCGCGACCAAATATGCTACGTGGTGGTTGCGGGGCAAGATGATCGGTCGCTTGACACTCGTTATGACGCCGTCAACCGCGTCGATCCGCCCTTTTACGCGCAGCAGACCCAACTCGTCTTAAGTATGGTGAGCATCTGTAAATATCACTTTGTCGATTAACAGCCCTATTCTGGCAACCGAAACAATAGTCACCTCGGTAACAATTGAATACTTGGTAACAATTGTCACTTTTTGGTATTCTGGAGCAAATTCAAAAGCTCAAAAGGTGACAATTGTTTCGAAATTTGTTACCTCCGTAGGAGCAGGTGACAAGCATACAAAAATTATAAAATTCAAATTTCGTATTCAAATGCGCCTTGAGAAACTGAAAAAAAAATGCTTCAGCTGCTCCTGCGTCGCGACGTGTCGTGCGCTTAAACTTAGGAACTCTAGAAACTAAAAGAATATATACATACATTGTGAAGAAACTCCAAAAAAAAGACTTGCTTCGCCAGATTTTCTGCATTTGCCTTTTTTTGTTTGTTTATTTTTTTACAGTTTGACAGAAAAAATACAAAAAACAGCTGTTTTGATAGAAAAAAAGCTTTCACCTCGAGTGGTGAATTGTTTGAACTTTCTTCTTGTCACCATTTTTCCAGAATACGAAAACAATCAAATTCAATTCAATTGTTACGGGGGGTAACAATTGTTACGGTAGTGCCAGAATAGGGCTGTAAGGGGGTCAATACGTGTAAATTTACAAAATTTTCAAACATTTTTTTTTTTGTGAAATAGACTCCAGGGGGTCTTAAGAATATCCCTCTCAAGTGGTTTTTAATTCTGATGGCTTTATTGGTGGTCAATTCGTTCCGCATGATATCGGTAACGCAAAGTTTAAACCGAATTATTTCGAAACACTGGTTTTTTATAATGGAAGTAGAATATCTCGGCAAGTTTTAGTTCCACTGATCTAAAATTTGGGGAACAACTTTTTGAAACATAGAACTTCTAAACTAACTAAAAATTGCATTGTTTTTGGCGAAATCCGCGGCGCCATTTTCAGGAAATTAAAAAAAAGGTGATTTTTTGGGTGGAGCGTATTTTCGAGAAACAATTTTTTTTTTAGTTCGTTTAGAAGGTACATATATTTTCTCATAATAACTAAAAGCAATATTTTTTCAGATGATTTTTGAGGCGCCGGCACTACTTCTAATAGAATTTGGGCCCAACGTTGGGCCCCTTTACCGCCGCCATTTTGAGTACGCAAAAAAAAAGTTTTTTTTCTTACACTGTTACCTTTTAATAAAAGAATGAAAAAAAATTTTACATTGGATTAATTTTTTCCGGCGTATGCACGATTCCAAAAATATATCGTTCACACGTATTGACCCCCTTAATCGTACCGCTATCTCCTCAGCGAACACCTGGCAGCTGCGGATAATTACTGACTGAACGCCCTCGAAGTCTGTCAGGCTTACCAAACTCTGTGGAAGTGGTGACTGTGCGTGCCTTACCATTCTACGCAAAAATTTTAGCACACACTTTTGTGCGTTGCACAGTTTCTCCCATTTGCTAAATCTTTCGGGCTCCGGCGATATAGTTGTAACCGTTGACGCTATATCTTTTTCCACCACAATGTGACACAACGTTTCGGATGTATCGGATTCTCCTGGAAGTTCCGTCTTTGGCCAGTCACTCTCATTAAGTTTCAAAAAATCTGGACCCAAAAACCAGCGGCAACTGTTGTCTAAATTGTGGCATTGACCCCATTTCGTTCCTTCGTCTGCTACATTTTCATGCGTTGGAACCCACCGCCACTCATTCACCTGCGAGCCTTCCAAGATTTCACCTATTCGCAGCGCCACAAATTGATGAAATTTTCTCGCATCAGACCTGATCCAGTGGAGCACGTTTTTTGAGTCCGACCAGAAAGTCCGCCGAGCCACAGGCAGAGATAACTCGTTTGCAATAAATTTCGCCAGCCTCAAACCAAGAATCGCAGCCATTAGTGTGGAAATAGATATAGGTTTAATGGGTGCTACACGAGTTTTGGAAGCCACCAGGGAACATCGTACGACACCATCGTTAGTTGCACGCAAGTACGCCACAGCCGCGTAAGCGATAACGCTGACATCCACAAAGACGTGGAGCTGGACATGTTGATCGTCATTGGCAAGTGGGTAGCACCAGTGTGGCCAGATCAGGAGATTTCCTCCTAGATTTAGGAGATTCTTGACCATTTAGGAGAATTTTTAGGAGGAAAAATTGTTTAGGAGAAAGTTTGGGAGATTTATATTTTATATTAGGGGATTTTTCGGATCCTTAGTGGATTTTTGGGAGATTTTTGGACAACGAAGTATGATGTGTTGGGAACACTGGCAACATAACATATAGGGTGTTTTTTTTAGAGGTTTGTTTTTCGAATATAGATAAAACTGGCATTTTGTGGTCAAATCTGGCAACTCTAATGTCATTTATGTTCAGTTTGGTTTGCCATTTCATCATGAACAGGTTGACAAAAGAACAACGCTTGCAAATCGTGCAAATTTATTTCGAAAATAATGGTTCAGTTCGCGAAGTTTATCGCAAGCTCCGTCCATTTTATGGTCGACATAATCGTCCATCAGAGCAAAATCGGTCCATCCATCGGTTAACCATGGGTCGTTTTCGCACTACGTTTACTCTATGTGATAATACGCATCCGCAGAGACGTCGAACAGTGCGCACCGAAGAAACAATTGCCGCTGTAGAGCAAAATGTTGAAGAGGACCCGAATGAATCGATTCGCCACCGTGCACAGCAATTGGAGCTTTGTCCATCAACTTTAAAAATTGGACCTGTAGAATTGGCTTTATTCGAGCCAGCCGCGGCGGCCACATGCCCGAAATCATATTTAAACATTAATGGCATAAAATTATCCTTCCAATAAAGCCAAATGATGACAATTGATGGACATTAAAACGATTTTCTTGTGTTTTATTTCAATTCGAAGTTCTATACCTCTAAAAAAAACACCCTATATTTTGGCAACTATTTTAATAGTGAAAGCATCCTATTGTGTTAAACATGTTTTTATTTGTTTATTTATTTTATACAAAAACATATAACAGTTTTGTTTTTGTTAAGTTTTTGTTGTTAAGCTGAAGTTGAATAAAAAAAGGTTGCAATCAAAAATTTTTATTCAAATATTTTTATTTTTTACGAGAAGATTAATTCCTTTAAAAAATGACAACAATTTTAGGAGATTTTTTTAACTTTTGGGAGAAAATTTCAATATTTTTTTAAGATTTAGGAGAAAGTCATTTCAGGCATCTGGCAACACTGGGTAGCACCGAGGGAGCTGAATTCCGCTTATTGTCGGTACCCTTTTTTTTTTTAAACAGGAACAAACGCGCAGGGGATGACCCCTATTAATGCGAAGCATTGCGTTGGTTCAGGAAGGATATAAAGGTTAGGAGATAGGGTTATGAGTAAAGTGTTTATGGGCTCTTGCCTTGAACCCATCGAGATCATAAGTGCTGGGGGAAATATCCGCAGGGAGACCATTCCACAGCCGCGCTGTGCGGGCCAGAAACGAACTTTCCCTGTAGTGCGTAGTGCGCTGGAACATCGTTTCGACGTGGAATGCATGGGCGCCAGTGTTCAAACGGGTTGCCCGGGGGAATACCCGGAGTGATGGCATCAAGCTGCTCATCTCCACTGAGCAGTTACCGAAAAAGTATCGGTAAAATAACACCACACATGCCACGTTTCGACGATGCTCCAGGGAGTCAATAGAGCTGGATGCCCTACTGTCCCCTATAAGTTTAATCGCACGGTTTTGCACCCGATCGAGGAACTCCAAATGGGTTTTTGAAGCCCCCGCCCAGAGGTGCGAGTTAAACTCCATTTTAGGTCGGATATAGGTAGTGTAAATAATGCGGAGATCAGACGGAGTGAAATATTTTTTGCACCGCTTTAGGAAGCCGAGGCACTTGGCTGCTTTTTTCGACACGCCAAACATATGATCGTTCCAACGAAGATCGTTCTTAATGGACATGCCTAGAACATCAAGAGCTGCCGATTCCGCAATACCCACACCACCCATAACCAGGGATGTGTTGGGATGTGGGGAGACTCGTTTGTGGGATAACAGGCAACATTGGGTCTTGCGGGGATTAAAATCGACCCTGTTCGCTTGACCCCACTTGGAGATTGTTTGTAGGTCGCTATTAAGTTCTCTCTCAATCTCCACAGAGCTGGGGCGCTTTGTGAAAGAGTATGAATGACAAATGGTGCTTTCATCCGCAAACGAGTAGATGGGATTCTTCGTCGCCGACAACAGGTCAGGAAAAGGGTTGGAGAAAGGACCGAACCCTGCGGCACTCCCGCGCTAAGGGAATGCTTTTTCCGAGGCTATGCCGTCTATTACAACACGAATAGAGCGATCATAGTGGAAGCTCGTTATCCACCGAGAGAAGATACTACCGACACCATAGGCAATCAATTTTGACACGAGTGCTTTATGCCACACCCGGTCAAAGGCCTTGGAAATATCTAATGCAACAACCATGCTTTCACCGAGGTTTATTATGCTATGGTTCCATTTCTCGGTGAGTACCGCCATAAGGTCTCCCGTCGATCGTTGTCTTCGGAAGCCGTATTGGCGGTCACAACAGTCTATTGTGCTCCAGATATTTCACAAGGTTGAAGTTTACAATGCTTTCCATTACTTTGGAAAGCACCGAACAGATTGCTATAGGTCGGTAGTTCGCAGGGTCAGTAGTCTTGCCTTTTTTAGGAACTGGTTGAACATTTGCTACCTTCCAACATGTCGGAAATACACCTGTGGTGTATGACATGTTGAACAGTTTGCGTAATGGACAAGCCAGTGAGGTAGCGCACTTTTGCAAAACAAGGGCTGGAATGCCGTCCGGCCATGAAGCCTTATTTACATCGAGATTTGCAAGCACTCTTTTAACTACCCGTGTCCGAAAATGAATTTCTGGCATAGAGCAAGATACGTTTTCGACTACGGGCAGTGGTTGATCGCTGGGGGGCAGAGAGGAATTCTCTGCGAAAATTTTAGCCAACAAATTAGCTTTATCAACCGAGTGAGTGATGATTTGATCATTGTTTTTGACCCACTGCCACCATTTATATCGTTGGTCTTCGAGAATGGGTTCGTCCCACGCAACACCGGAGCTCCAAACTTCCTGCAAGATTATCTTGACGTGGATGACGAAAAATCCCAGGAATCCTAATGGGTCGAAAATAGTCATGATGACACGAAGAATCTGTCGCTTTGTAGGTAAAATTGTCATATCAAAACATTCTTTGAAAAATTCTCTACGAATGTCAGTTCGT
This sequence comes from Melieria omissa, assembly GCA_963971225.1. Classification (NCBI taxonomy): domain Eukaryota; kingdom Metazoa; phylum Arthropoda; class Insecta; order Diptera; family Ulidiidae; genus Melieria; species Melieria omissa. Next base: position 46,333,519 of record OZ020269.1, on the reverse strand, counting down.
CGGTACTAGGAGCCCACCACATGCCAAGAACCTTCTCATATTTGGTGTCTGGCTCCTCGATGCGCCTATCTGGTTGCTGGTGTTGCACAGTTAGAGCTTGCAGAACGGCCTTAGAATTTGACAGCCAATTTCGCATTTCGAAGCCACCGTCAGCATGTATCCACCGTACCAATTGAGCCAGCCGGATCATGTTTTCCTCTGTGTCGACGCTTTGCAGCCAATCATCCACGAATGTGTTTTCTTTTATCGCCGACACAGCTTCTGGGAATTTATCTTCTAACCTCATAGCATTTTTATTTTTGATGTAATTCGCAAGTGACGGCGAACACGACGCACCAAACGTCATAACAGTCATAGCGTAAACTTCCGGCTCTCTTGAAGGGTCACCGTCTCGCCAAATGAACTGTTGCGCTGCCTGATGTTCCGTCCTTATCCGCACTTGGTGAAACATTTCACGTATGTCGCCGCACAATGCGATGGGTTTTCGTGGAAGCGAAGCAGGACGCCTACCAATGACTTGAGCAGATCAGGGCCCTTTAGGAGTACCGTATTCAAGGCACCAGTCGTGTTTTGTTTTTGTTGGGATTGGTTACAGTGAATATGGGAATGTACCAGGTGATGCCTCCTTGTGAGACCTCGTGACTTTTCAACTTCCGAACATAACCCTTCTTTTCATAGTCGCATATTATGTTGACCATGAAGCTCTTCAATGTAGGACTGCGCATCATTTTTGCCTCTAAGCACTCAAGCCGCCGACGAGCCATAGGTAGAGAGTCCGGCAGTTCAACTCGATCGTATTTCCACAGGCTGGTTTCCCATTTCTTCTCGTTCGGTAGATACTTGCTAGTTGACTCCATTAGTTTCCACGCCCGCTCATCAGCCTTTGAAATAAGTGGTGTGGAAGTTGCACTGACACCGATTGTATCAAGTGCAAAGTATGACTGCATGAGCTCGGCCATACGCCCAACTGCACTGCACGTACAAATATGCAGCACTCGTTTCGGGAGATCATTGATTGAATCTCGTCTGGCATATACGGACCACCCTAGTGTGCATTTTGTGGCCACCAAGTCGTTGCTGCCCTCCCGCATCTCACGCGGCACTCCAAATTTGATGTGGTCCAGCCCGATCAGAATTCGTTACACTTCGGGAGCTTACATCATTGTGTACAATGTCATTAGTCCAGCGTAAACACAGTTCTTTTACTGGACCATGCAAACCAAGTTCATTTGCAATGTCGTTCTCAACCAATGTACACGCGGAGCCCTCATCAATCAGCGCATACGTGTGCATGACCTTCGTTTTGCCATAAAGAGTTACTGGTACATACCGGAACAACGTCCTTTGTTGCTTCGCGTGAAACAGCACAGTTGCTCCACTGTTGTTGTTGGAGCGCGAGCGTGAAGTAATTGCTCTGCGCTGCTGACTCTGGTACGCTGCGCATCTGTTGAGTGTGAAGAAGCGGATGGTGAGCCTTGGTGCAGCTATATACGCCACATTACTTCTTCAGATGACAGCGCCGAACAAAGTGCGCCTTGAAGCAACGCAGACACAGCTTGTTGTTGTGAATGAACTGCCATCGATCTTGCACCCCATTTCCCGGAATTGGCCACAATCAGTTAACCGGTGATTTTCGCCACATTTTGGACAAGTGAGAATGGCAGCTCCGTCTACGACGTCTGTACCAGAATTCGCTGCTTCTGATTCCGGCCGCCCTTTTGCTCTTCTGGTTTAGGGGCCTCAATTTGTCCGAGCGGTGTAACCAGCGTAGCGCACCTAGCGTGTTCGAAAAGCCAATCATCGAAAAAGGGCGATGTTGACACGCGTTGAAGACAATCGGTGGCGGCCCCAATCGAGTTTTAAGTTACTTATCAATTTGGCTAACAAGTCACTCAAAAGCATTGGGTCATTTAAGTATTCAGTGAGACCGATGGCCTGCATCGTAGCCCGATAGTTCTGTACGGCCAGAGCGAATGCTATCAGCGTTTCCAATTTGTCTGGCCTCACCATTTGTTTTTGTCGCAGCTTCCGTTGCAACGTGTAATGGATGACGTCGGGACGTCCATACAGCATCCTGAGTGTCTCAATGGCATACGGTACAGTGGCTGGAATCATCAGCTTCCCGCGAACCGACTCTAGAGCTGGACCCTTCAGGCATTTCTGCAGCCGGATGAGGTTCTCTTGTTCGCTAAACCCGCATCTCTCTGTTGACTGGTCGTAGTTAGTGATGAATAGCGGCCAATGGCAAGTCTTTGCTAATGACGTGGCGAGCTGCAATATGCGACGCAGATAAAGTTGCGTCAATTATTGGGGCATTAGCAATGGTGTGATGTAACGGTGTGCCATTCCACATATCAGTAGGAACACAAGTTGTACCACGCGAGGTCGTCACACATGGCTGTATAGTTGGCGGCTGCATTGGCAAGCAAACATTGGCTCATGCAACCCAGATATGGGAATGTTCGAAACGATGGCGCTTGTAGCTGCGCCCGCAGTATCGTGGCTGTAGCCATACGAATTCTTGATCGGCGTTGGATGATACCGGGAGCGCCCGGTCTTCCACATATGCTCCAGGTCCCGTAGCAACAGTGAACGAGCCTGGTGCGACCATGCGCGCATTCGCCAACGAAGCTATTCGTTCGGTGAAGTGAATGCTTTCATTTGTGATGCAATTCTTTGGCGACGAATGCCGCTGAATTCTGCTGACACCCGAGCAAGATGCCGAGCGCTGCCGATAGGGCGCGCCCAGATTGACAGACGGCGCATGCGTCATCTCCATTGCGTTCGCGATGCTTTCCTGTTCTTGATTTATTTGCCCTTCCATCTCTGTCAAGGCACGAGAAAATTGTGAAGTTATGTCGAATACACACGTGTAACTCGCGCGAAATGACACCACCTGCAATCAGTCACGCGATTTCGAAGCGGTTCCGCAGATGTACCGTTCACAATTTGGTATCATCCGTCGTGCGCGATCGTAAGCAATTCCGAGTACAAACGGCCATACGTGGCGTCGCCGTATATTGTGGGCACAGAGTGATCAATTGTGCGCTGTCCCAAGTATTCGCAAAGCGTAGTGTCGCCAAAGTTCCGTGGACACAGAGCAGCAAATACTTGTAAGTGCTGGCAAGTCAGTTGTGCTTAGCGTCGCCAAGTATCGTGGACGCAGAGCACCAGAATGTTTCACGTGGTTATGCGCTGCCAGGGTATCGTGAGCGCAAGACTCCGCAAGACCTTCCGTTTGCCAGCCGCTAGTAACGCAAAAGATTGGCTCCGGTTGCACTCGGGTAGACGAATTTTAGAATGTGAAAGGAAAACGATATATTTTGAGCAGCCGTGATATACAGCAGCAGCTAAAATCTGCAATTTATTTTCTTAAAAACACAACTTAAATACAATTGTTCTTACTCTTCTATCGTCCTTCCTCGCTGAACGCCAAAAATGTAAAAAAAGAACGAGCGCACTGCGCATGGATAAGACAAACAAACGAAAGTGCAGTGTTGCACAGCGCACGCGAATGCAGAGTTGCATCGCGTCGCAACACACGGGAATCGCATTATATTCAACTTTCTCCTTGGTTGCAACTACTTTCGATGCGTAGTTAAAAAGAAACAGTGATTTTCCGGGGATTCTACGGTTTCCGTGGCGCCGCCATTTGATGATGTTTTTAGATAGATTGATCGAAAATGATGAATAAAATTTTTCGATATCTCGCATTGTTTTCGCGATATAGAGGTTCAAAGTTAAATTCGCAACGAATATGAATTCAATGTATATAACTGTAGATTTACCGTTATATGCAATCTTACGCGAACGATATCACAGAATTATGAAGGTTTTGCTTAAGAACGATCTTTTGCTATGAAAGGATTTGAACAAAAAATACTGTGCACACCTGACTGTTGCCTGATGTGGTGGTGACTCCCATGAGGGTTATTTTTTTAGCGCCCGGCCGAAGGCCGGCCTCTTGGGAAACACTTATTGCCAAGAAAACTATGGCTTTCGGGAAAACTGTATGCACCTCTGGGATTGCGAAAAAAAGCGGTGATCTGGTAAGATTGCATATAACGGTAAATCTACAGTTATATACATTGAATTCATATTCGTTGCGAATTTAACTTTGAACCTCGATATCTCGAAAACGAAGCGAGATATCGAAAAATTTTATTCATCATTTTCAACTTATTTTCGGTCAATCTATCTAAAAACATCCTCAAATGGCGGCACCACGGAAACCGTTGACGTGCCAATTTTCCGAATTTGGCTTACGTATTTTGCCAGCGTGTCTTAAAAGTCACATCTACTCCAACACAAAAAAAAAAATTTTTAATTTTATTGAAAGCAGAAATGGCATACGGAGGCTCTCTATGAAAATTTTCAAAATCGGTCCACGGGATCTAGGGGCAATAAAAAATGGGTTAATATAACGAAATAAAAATTTTGCCTGGGAAAAACCCACATACCTTGTGACCGAAAAGTTTCCGGAAATTTTAAATAAAACGCAAAATTCTTAATCTTCATCAATATTTATTTTATCTCCTTCAAAATATGCTCCATTAGAAGCGATACACATATGCCAACGTTTCTTCCAATCATCAAAACATTTTTTATAGGCGCTTTCCGGTATGGCTTTGAGTTCCCTCTGCGAATTCTGTTTTACGTCTTCTATGGATTCAAAACGCGTTCCTCTGAGTGGTAATTTGAGTTTGGGAAACAGGAAAAAGTTACACGGTGCAAGATCAGGTGAATACGGTGGCTGTTCGATGGTATTTATTGAATGTTTGGCCTTAAAATCGTTGATAATGTTGGCTCGGTGCGAGGGAGCATTATCGTCATGAAAAATCCATGAATTACCCTTCCACAATTGAGGCCGTTTACGGCGGATATTTTCACGCAAACGTCTTAAAACAGTCAAATAATAGTCTTTACCGACTGTTTGTCCTTCAGGGACGAATTCATGATGCACCACACCACGAATATCGAAGAAAACAATCAGCATTACCTTGATTTTCGAGCGACTTTGGCGTGGTTTTTTCGGTTTCGGCTCGTCTTTTCCTCTCCATTCCGATGATTGTTGGCTTGTTTGCATGTCGTACTCGTAGACCCATGTCTCGTCACCAGTTATGATGCGTTCCATGAAAGTTGGATCGGAATTGGCACGATCAAGCACGTCCAAAGAGACCTGTTCACGGTACTCATTTTGAAGAAAATTCTCAACAAAATCGCAACGCACTACTGAGGTGAACTGGTTTCAACAGCTGCCGTAAACAAACTGTCTGACAGATCGCGCTCATTTTTGGCATAGTAATTAAGGACAGTGCTACCAACCTACAGAAACTTAAAATATCGAAAAATATACAGCGCGCGAATTTTAAATGAGAATTTACGGATACTTTTCGGTCACAATGTATGGCGTGGCTCGGGGTCAAAGTTCAAAGTTGGTATCAAAATAACTCAATTCTTAATCGATTTGCCGATTTGCGTTATTTTTTCATGAGGGTTCGCCTGAGCAGTAATCTTCATGAGCGAAATTTCAATATTGCAAACAGATGCTTGTAACCCAATTTAAATTTAAATACAAAAGCAAAAACAAAAATTTCAATGCTTAATATGGTAACAAATCTACATATGTATATAAAAGAAAGTGCATGTAGCACTTCGTTCAATAATGTGTGTGACTAACTAATTAAAACAAATTTTTTTGCCAAAATTCGTTTTTATTCATCAACATAATCCCCTTTTAGGGAGATACAATCATTCCAACGCTTTTCCAATCTTTCGATACCGCCTTTGTAGAACGATTTTTCTTTGCCTTCAAAATAGGCGTTAGTTTCGGCGATTACTTCATCATTTGAGCCAAATCTCTTACCACGGATCATCTTTTTGAGGTCTGCGAAGAGCCAGTAGTCGCTGGGGGCCAGATCTGGAGAATACGGGGGATGAGGAAGCAATTCGAAGCCCAATTCATGCATTTTTGCCATCGTTTTCATCGACTTGTGACACGGTGCATTGTCTTGGTGAAACAACACTTTTTTCTTCTTCATATGGGGCCGCTTAATCGCGATTTCTTCTTTCAAACGTTCCAACAACGCTATATAATAGTCGCTATTGATTGTTTTCCCTTTCTCAAGATAGTCAATGAATATTATTCCGTTCACATCCCAAAATACTGACGCCATAACCTTGCCAGCCGATGTTTGTGCCTTTGGACGCTTTGGGCGGCTTTCACCGGTTGCATGCCACTCAGCAGACTGCCGATTTGACTCTGGAGTGAAATGGTGGATCCATGTTTCATCCATTGTGATGTACCGACGCAAAAACTCCGACTTGTTGCGCGTAAACATGTCCAAACAGCTCTTTGAATCATCGATTCGTTGTTGTTTTTGCTCCGGTGTGAGCAAACGCGGCACCCATTTCGAAAACACCTTTTTCATAACCAAATGTTCGTGTATTATGGTGTGTACACTGCCTGCTGATATCTTTAGAATGTCAGCAATCTCCCCCACTTTCACTTTACGGTCGGACATAATGATTTTCAGTGTTTTTTCAACGTTTTCCGGAATAACAGCGTCATTTGGCCGTCCAGTAGATGGAATGTCATCGGTGTCTGTACGACCACGTTTGAATTCGGCATACCAATAACAAATGGTTCTTTTTGATGGAGCAGAGTCCGAATAATGTTTTTCAAGCCATTCCTGGCATTGAACAGTATTTTTTTTTTCATTAAAAAACAATGATAAATCAGCACACGGAATTGCTTTGAATTCATTTTTTTTGAAAACTCAAAAGTAGTGTCACTTAAAGCACTGTAACTTGTAAAGTAATGGTCGGATTGACATATAATTTTGACAGTAAGCCTAGAAAGGTTCACAATTTCGATAACAATATTGATTTAGTATTACTACCGCCATCTATGTGTCAGTCACACACATTATTGAACGAAGTGTTATGTGTGTAAAAGTCCTACGGAACATGGGTGATGAAAACTCATACACATAAATCGCAAAAAACAACACATTCACACATTGTGGCCAAATTTTTGTACTTGAGCCACTTTGGTGGAAAAGATACAGTTTTGCTATGAAATTATTTTATAGGAGAGAGCGAGATGAAGGGCTAGTATACATTGACTTTTCAAAATTTGAAAGAAAAAAAATCAAACTTTCATTTGATCAGCTTTCATCACCGTGATGCATTATACAACAGAAATTAGGAATAAATACTTCAGCGCTGACAGAAACGAGAGCACAGATAGAACTTAACAGTTCACCACTTGGCATCTTGTCAGATGCGATTTTGACATTATGTTGTGAAATTTTAGTTAACGTGGTGGATACATTATTCGTGAAAATAAATAAAACATAAATTTAAACAAATTAATAACCGTGATAAACTTATTCACGATATTTTCAGGATTTTTCAAAGCGTATGAAGTTCATTTAAGCGCCTTGACGCTTTAACCGCAGATTTGATTTATTATTTATATTATTTACTATTTATTTTAAAATTTTTTTTAGTTCTATTGCTTTTTGTTATTGCTGTATGTAAATTTTAATTACTTTTTAAATAAAAATTAATTTTTGTACTTGGAAAATGAATTTTTGCAACACATACAAATAATGAAAAAATAATTGTATTCATTTTCACATCACTGCTGATGGAAATTTACATCAGCGGCGATGCATTTAGTCATCAGTGGTGATGAGCTTTCCCATCAGCGGTGATTAGCACCGTTGATGTGTATTTACATCATCGCTGATGCATTAACCATCAGTGATGAACTTTTTCATCAGAGCTGACTGAAAGCGCGCATTCAATTTTAATAGGAGTAAATGAGACAGCTGTATGTTCCACAAGTTACTGAAGTTCGTGTGTTGAAAGGTGATGCACGATCAAAGCCTTTAAGAATGTGATGGGAAAAGGAATGATGGAAACTTTGATCAGCACTGATACTCAAATGATGGGTCAAGTGAGCATCAGTGTCCCGCAGGGCGGAACGGCCGATTTACATGGGTTTTTCTTTGTTGGATTCGTCTTGAGTCAGTTCAGGTTTATGAGAAAAAAAATTCCGGAAAATCCATTGGTAAAGTCGAAGAATCCCTGCCATGTTTGACCGTGAATTCTGAACATTTTCAGACGATAATTTTGGAACCCACCCGTGTTGTGCGTGTGAATTTGTACGCGGGTGGAAGGGACCTACAGTTTTATGCCGGTTCCGAACGGCAGGTTGGGAGCTTTTTCATAGGCGATTTTTACTCTGAGAGGTTTGCCATTTTTCTGAGAGGACAGCCACCGAAAGAGAAAACGAGTTTCCCGTTATTTTTTTTTAGGTGTTACTACATGCAGTATTCGAACTTGCGTCGCTCTACATTCGACTCGCTGGACCGCGCACTAACCAACTGAGCCACGGCGGTTGTAAGTCGTACAACACTGAAATTTAGTATCCTGTCGCCTCATAGACGAGTCATTCTACTGTTAAAATTTGATGGGCATTGGACAAAGGGCGTGGCAAATTTTTTGTGACCCAAATATTCCGCTGAACTATAAGTCGCACAGCAATGAAACTTGGTGCGAACCTACCATTTCCTCCTTCGACAGAGGGCATTGTGCGGGTAGTGAATAGGGGGGCGCACAGTAGGGCGTCCGTGGCCAAAAATAAAAAAACCAAACCTTTATTTTGAAAAAAATAAGTAAGCACGATCGGAGCTAAATCTCCAACTAAGCTATATCAAAAGAAATTTAAAAAAAAACGTAGTCTCATTTCTTATTCGTACATATTACCATCATCTAATACATACATCTAATGTTGTATACCAATAGAAAGGCCTTTCGTTTGACACCAATATCGCGTAATTCGATTTAATATTGATTGAGTTATTTTGATACCAACTTTGACCCCGAGCTACGCCTGTTGTGGGAGTTTCCCATGCAAAATTTGCATGTCATTCGATTCGCAAAAAGAAGCTCCATATAGGGCGATATGGGGTTTTTTTCACTTGCTCCGTATTTTGTGAATCTCTCATAGAACAAAACAAAATGAACAGTATAAACCTAATTTTCTTTGCGGGTTTTAGCCCAGTAGAAGAGTGTAAAACAGTGGCAGATTCAGGGGGGTGTTTTGGCGGTTGAAACTCCCTCGAAATATTAAGATCGACATTAAAACTACATACAAATTAAAAGAAAATTTATGAATATCAAAGAATTACTTTTTGAAACCGCCCCCGAAATATTTTTCTGAATCCGCCCCTGGTGTAAAACGAGGTGGGAATACAGAATTTTACAAAAATATAATTGAAATGATGTTCCCATGCGACTGTTTGTTCTTTGCTGACAGAGCGAAGTGCGACATCTTTGTTTTTTGGTAAAATATATTGCTTTTTTTGTCTCATAGAAGTAAGAATCTTTGTCCCTTTAACTGTATACCTTCGTATTACGAGGGCGGGTCAATAAGTCCGTGACTTTTTGAATTTCCCGCCTCTTAGTTGAAATGGCAACACTGCTCCCGTCAACAGTCACTCTTGTCAAAAATTGAACAAGCTGCGACATTTAGTTTTAGCTCATGTGCAGTTTCCATGGCAAAAATCCATGAATTGGGCTACGAATTGCTCCCTCATCCCGCCTATTCACCCGATCTAGCCCCAAGTGACTATTTCTTGTTCCCAAACTTGAAGAAATGGCTCGGCGGAAAGAGATTTGTTTAATGAGCACACTCACTTTTTTCCATTTTCTTCTCAGTCAACGCTGTCAAAAACAAACTAAATGTCGCAGCTTGTTCAATTTTTGACAAGAGTCAACTGACAGATGACTGTTGACGGGAGCAGTGTTGCCATTTCAATTAAGAGGCGGGAAATTCAAAAAGTCCCGGACTTATTGACCCGCCCTCGTATTATTCAACGAATCAACTGTATCTGTTTTCCCCTGAAGAAGAGCAAATAAAAATCTAAGTGGTAGTCTGTCAACTTTGTTTTTCTATACTATTATATCTGTGTGTACAATTCGACGCGGAGCGGTTGAAGAAAACGCGGGGGTTTCGTTTTTGGGGAGGTTTATTCAGCGACGGGTGTTATACAAAGAATACATGAAACATTGAACGAGACAAACGGCCGAAGCCGGGGAGCAGAAAATAGGGGGAAACATGAGTACAAAGGGAAAGGAAAGGAAGGGATTAGCGGTGGGAAAGACAGATCATTAGAGACAGCACTCATTTAGCCATCGCGGCCGCCATTGCATGTTGCAATCAATGGATGCCGCGGGCCAGACGGGCGAGGACTCCGTGGTGCAGCTTTGCGGGTGCGGGTGTGCCATCCATCGATGCCTCGTCCTCGAGGGAGTGCTGCTGCAGCGGTTGGGGCATAGTCACCGATCTGCAAATATATGAGATGTCAGTTAATTGGAAATGAAAGTATTAAGACTGACATCGTGGGAATGGGTAATCGTGGCTAAGCTGCAGAGTGTGCGGAAGCTATAGCCGAGGGAATATGAGAAAATACATATATAAATTGGCTGAATTGCCATGTCTTAAGGGGGAATGAGAATTTTGAGCGAGAGTTATGAGGGGTTCGAGGGGTTGTTTCTTAACAAGAGCAACTCTGCTCGCGATAATTATGTGCTCGTAGGGGCTCGAACGAAGCAGGAGACCCGACCGAGAATGTCGGTTTGCTCTTCGAGAGGGTGGTGGCAGTCAACCGCTCTTTGATCCGGAGTTGGAACTGTTTGAGCATGAGAATGGCTGGAGCCGTTCCACCCGAGAGGGAGATCTTATAGATCTTGGAGTTTATACCCGATCAGTCCGACGTCTGCGGGATTTGCAGCGTTTGGAGCAAGTCGCACTGGAGTGGCGACTGTCCTCTTTTCGGACCCGGGATGGAGTCGGTGCAATGAGGAATTGCGGGGAAATGCAATTTCCGTCAGTTGCTGTGAATGTGTAGAACGAGTGGCGTCATGCCAACGCTCTTGTCGAACCCTTTTGGGAGCCTTCATTGGAGGCGAAAGCCCTCCTGCGGGGTCGAAACGTTTGGCAACTAAGGGGGAAATTTGCCGGTTTGGGCATGAGTTTGCAGGAGTGGTGGGCTCGAAGTGATTTTCCATTATTTCCTGAGGTGGAAACCCTGCGGGATTGAGGGCGGCAATCACTTGCGAAAGAGCTTCCTTTAGGGCAGGGAGATTATTTCGAAGGGCGTGTCCAGTAGGCTGGAGTGAAAATGGCCAAAAAAAATTTTTTTTGGAATATCAATTAGCTAGATATCTCAAAATGTGCCAATACATCAATATAAAGCTGTGTAAAAATTAAAAAGAAATTAAACAATTTTTTGATCTCCCATCGCAACTTTTAATTTCACAGTATTACGCGACATTAAAGATAGTCATCTTAAAATTCAATTAAAAATCAAATACGCTTCTAATTACAATATTTAATGATGTCAAAGTTATAAACACATGGTTACAGGGTGAAGTGACAAAAATCACGTTTCGACTCGAACGCCGGCATTTGCTGACGAGAAGCAATGCGTGCACGGATGTCGCGTCGAAGTTAAGTTTTGCAGGAACCTTGAACCTCCGTATTTGTCCACTGGGGACTGCTGTAGCTCTGGCCTTCATCACTCGTCGTAAGCCCAGTTCACGTATATGTGGTCGATGGTCCGTCATCATGGCCAGGAGCACATTCTCCGGGTGAGCAAAGTACGCGTTACGGTGAATAACGGGGTCAACGATTCCCTTGAGTTTGGAGCTGAGGTAACGTGACTTGACAAGCATCTGGTGAATCCAGAGAATCCGTGTGGGTCTGTCGTCCCGCCATCGAGTGACTGGAATAGATTAAGTCGCCGGATAACGCCCGATTTTTGTCCCGTGTTTACGTTTGTGCCGTCACACCCGACAACTTTAATATTATCTGTCTTCGCATTTTGCTCTTTGATACTAGCGACTAAGTACTCAGCTATGTCTTTGCTGCAGCCTGATGACGGAGACGTATGGTTGAAGTACGAAGAACCCGGCTCTGCGATGATGGTTATGTGTTCTTCCGATATGGTTTTTCTGTGGTACTTGTTGTCGACGGCGAGGACTTGTGTTAAAGTTTTATCCTTGCGGCCATCAAAAAATAGTCCATCTATGCCCTTGTGAGTGTGGTCGTCTTCATTCTGCCTCAGTTCCTTTCGAATTTTACTGCGTTTTCGACGGATTTTGCTTCGGTCGATTACTTTGGATCGGTCGTTGAGTGATACGAGACCAAGATCATGCAGAACTGTTGTTGCTAATACAGCAGCTGATCTGTCCGAAACTCCGGTCCGATCGCAAGCTATAGCGAGGGAAGGCAGAGAGATAGTAATTTTTTGGCACTCTCGATCCTGATTTCGCTTAGTTTTGAGTGATTCTCTATCTGGGATGTACTCATCGACAGTGGGACTGTCAGACGAGTCCGTGTCGTATTCGGAACTTTCGGCAGAATAGGGTTGACTTTTGCTCGCATCGTCATCGATCTTCTTAATCTTCATTCGTTTGAGATTTGCTTCCTCTCTTTCAGCTTTTCTCTTCAATTTTGATGTTACCACTTGATCTGTACCACCGATTATCATCTTTCTTGGCCCTCTCTGGTCTTGAAGGAACTGCCATTCGTTTGCCGGAATTTTGTTGTGTTTCGTACATTTGCAATTGGCCACCATATCGGAGCACTTGCATTTGCTGAGATCAAACAGAGTGTTAGCTTTGTCACGAAAGTCCGATAATCTCCGTTGGTAGTTTGGTTGATTCCTTTTACATTTGTTGACTTTTAGCATTGTGTTGTATTTGTCGTGGAACGATCTAAGTTTTTCTATCGCTTGTGCATGCGTTACTGTTGGAAGTGAGGCCCTTTGCCATATCTCTTCGACTTCATAGCACAGTTTTTGAGATATGTCAAAAAATTATGGGTATTTACCATTGTCCGTCTTCAGATCTTGTCAAAGTTGAATATATTTCTTCATGAGATCGGTGTAGGTCGGCAGAGTATTGGTCGGCAGGTTTCGTGGAGCGCCAAATATCACGCACGAAACTTTGTCTCTTGTAACTGTCATCTCTTTAAAAATATAAAGAAATAACTAGTAACCCTTCACTGCCCTACCTTTTTGCGCACAAGTTCAGGTACTCACCTTTTTTTTGTTTTTTTTTAATTAAATCAGATGTAACGTCACAAGTTTATTTCGAATCGGTCACTTCACAAGGAAATCGTGAACATTCAACAATCATAAACAGAATTAAACTAGCGGGGTTTGCCACATTCCAACGATTAAAACACGAATTGTAATTTGTAACATTTTATTCGCTCAAACAGGACTGCTACAATAAATAACTTAAAACGCGCAAACCTAAAGCAAAGGCTACTGAGATTTATTTTGAATCCTTAACTGAGTTGAAATTACGACTTTCACTTCTTTCGACGAAAGTGAAAAAAGTATTAAAAAAAATTATTTCAATTAGGTGATGGGCGATCAAGGAGTTGTTAGAAACTAATATAATTTTGCAGGATTGGTACCATGGACATTTGGCACATTTACAATATACTAGCTTCTTAAAATTTTAAAATCAATTTTTTCACTCCACCCTATTGAACAGTATTTTTTTTTCATTAAAAAACAATGATAAATCAGCACACGGAATTGCTTTGAATTCATTTTTTTTGAAAACTCAAAAGTAGTGTCACTTAAAGCACTGTAACTTGTAAAGTAATGGTCGGATTGACATATATTTTGACAGTAAGCCTAGAAAGGTTCACAATTTCGATAACAATATTGATTTAGTATTACTACCGCCATCTATGTGTCAGTCACACACATTATTGAACGAAGTGTTATGTGTGTAAAAGTCCTACGGAACATGGGTGATGAAAACTCATACACATAAATCGCAAAAAACAACACATTCACACATTGTGGCCAAATTTTTGTACTTGAGCCACTTTGGTGGAAAAGATACAGTTTTGCTATGAAATTATTTTATAGGAGAGAGCGAGATGAAGGGCTAGTATACATTGACTTTTCAAAATTTGAAAGAAAAAAAATCAAACTTTCATTTGATCAGCTTTCATCACCGTGATGCATTATACAACAGAAATTAGGAATAAATACTTCAGCGCTGACAGAAACGAGAGCACAGATAGAACTTAACAGTTCACCACTTGGCATCTTGTCAGATGCGATTTTGACATTATGTTGTGAAATTTTAGTGAACGTGGTGGATACATTATTCGTGAAAATAAATAAAACATAAATTTAAACAAATTAATAACCGTGATAAACTTATTCACGATATTTTCAGGATTTTTCAAAGCGTATGAAGTTCATTTAAGCGCCTTGACGCTTTAACCGCAGATTTGATTTATTATTTATATTATTTACTATTTATTTTAAAATTTTTTTTAGTTCTATTGCTTTTTGTTATTGCTGTATGTAAATTTTAATTACTTTTTAAATAAAAATTAATTTTTGTACTTGGAAAATGAATTTTTGCAACACATACAAATAATGAAAAAATAATTGTATTCATTTTCACATCACTGCTGATGGAAATTTACATCAGCGGCGATGCATTTAGTCATCAGTGGTGATGAGCTTTCCCATCAGCGGTGATTAGCACCGTTGATGTGTATTTACATCATCGCTGATGCATTAACCATCAGTGATGAACTTTTTCATCAGAGCTGACTGAAAGCGCGCATTCAATTTTAATAGGAGTAAATGAGACAGCTGTATGTTCCACAAGTTACTGAAGTTCGTGTGTTGAAAGGTGATGCACGATCAAAGCCTTTAAGAATGTGATGGGAAAAGGAATGATGGAAACTTTGATCAGCACTGATACTCAAATGATGGGTCAAGTGAGCATCAGTGTCCCGCAGGGCGGAACGGCCGATTTACATGGGTTTTTCTTTGTTGGATTCGTCTTGAGTCAGTTCAGGTTTATGAGAAAAAAAATTCCGGAAAATCCATTGGTAAAGTCGAAGAATCCCTGCCATGTTTGACCGTGAATTCTGAACATTTTCAGACGATAATTTTGGAACCCACCCGTGTTGTGCGTGTGAATTTGTACGCGGGTGGAAGGGACCTACAGTTTTATGCCGGTTCCGAACGGCAGGTTGGGAGCTTTTTCATAGGCGATTTTTACTCTGAGAGGTTTGCCATTTTTCTGAGAGGACAGCCACCGAAAGAGAAAACGAGTTTCCCGTTATTTTTTTTTAGGTGTTACTACATGCAGTATTCGAACTTGCGTCGCTCTACATTCGACTCGCTGGACCGCGCACTAACCAACTGAGCCACGGCGGTTGTAAGTCGTACAACACTGAAATTTAGTATCCTGTCGCCTCATAGACGAGTCATTCTACTGTTAAAATTTGATGGGCATTGGACAAAGGGCGTGGCAAATTTTTTGTGACCCAAATATTCCGCTGAACTATAAGTCGCACAGCAATGAAACTTGGTGCGAACCTACCATTTCCTCCTTCGACAGAGGGCATTGTGCGGGTAGTGAATAGGGGGGCGCACAGTAGGGCGTCCGTGGCCAAAAATAAAAAAACCAAACCTTTATTTTGAAAAAAATAAGTAAGCACGATCGGAGCTAAATCTCCAACTAAGCTATATCAAAAGAAATTTAAAAAAAAACGTAGTCTCATTTCTTATTCGTACATATTACCATCATCTAATACATACATCTAATGTTGTATACCAATAGAAAGGCCTTTCGTTTGACACCAATATCGCGTAATTCGATTTAATATTGATTGAGTTATTTTGATACCAACTTTGACCCCGAGCTACGCCTGTTGTGGGAGTTTCCCATGCAAAATTTGCATGTCATTCGATTCGCAAAAAGAAGCTCCATATAGGGCGATATGGGGTTTTTTTCACTTGCTCCGTATTTTGTGAATCTCTCATAGAACAAAACAAAATGAACAGTATAAACCTAATTTTCTTTGCGGGTTTTAGCCCAGTAGAAGAGTGTAAAACAGTGGCAGATTCAGGGGGGTGTTTTGGCGGTTGAAACTCCCTCGAAATATTAAGATCGACATTAAAACTACATACAAATTAAAAGAAAATTTATGAATATCAAAGAATTACTTTTTGAAACCGCCCCCGAAATATTTTTCTGAATCCGCCCCTGGTGTAAAACGAGGTGGGAATACAGAATTTTACAAAAATATAATTGAAATGATGTTCCCATGCGACTGTTTGTTCTTTGCTGACAGAGCGAAGTGCGACATCTTTGTTTTTTGGTAAAATATATTGCTTTTTTTGTCTCATAGAAGTAAGAATCTTTGTCCCTTTAACTGTATACCTTCGTATTACGAGGGCGGGTCAATAAGTCCGTGACTTTTTGAATTTCCCGCCTCTTAGTTGAAATGGCAACACTGCTCCCGTCAACAGTCACTCTTGTCAAAAATTGAACAAGCTGCGACATTTAGTTTTAGCTCATGTGCAGTTTCCATGGCAAAAATCCATGAATTGGGCTACGAATTGCTCCCTCATCCCGCCTATTCACCCGATCTAGCCCCAAGTGACTATTTCTTGTTCCCAAACTTGAAGAAATGGCTCGGCGGAAAGAGATTTGTTTAATGAGCACACTCACTTTTTTCCATTTTCTTCTCAGTCAACGCTGTCAAAAACAAACTAAATGTCGCAGCTTGTTCAATTTTTGACAAGAGTCAACTGACAGATGACTGTTGACGGGAGCAGTGTTGCCATTTCAATTAAGAGGGGAAATTCAAAAAGTCCCGGACTTATTGACCCGCCCTCGTATTATTCAACGAATCAACTGTATCTGTTTTCCCCTGAAGAAGAGCAAATAAAAATCTAAGTGGTAGTCTGTCAACTTTGTTTTTCTATACTATTATATCTGTGTGTACAATTCGACGCGGAGCGGTTGAAGAAAACGCGGGGGTTTCGTTTTTGGGGAGGTTTATTCAGCGACGGGTGTTATACAAAGAATACATGAAACATTGAACGAGACAAACGGCCGAAGCCGGGGAGCAGAAAATAGGGGGAAACATGAGTACAAAGGGAAAGGAAAGGAAGGGATTAGCGGTGGGAAAGACAGATCATTAGAGACAGCACTCATTTAGCCATCGCGGCCGCCATTGCATGTTGCAATCAATGGATGCCGCGGCCAGACGGGCGAGGACTCCGTGGTGCAGCTTTGCGGGTGCGGGTGTGCCATCCATCGATGCCTCGTCCTCGAGGGAGTGCTGCTGCAGCGGTTGGGGCATAGTCACCGATCTGCAAATATATGAGATGTCAGTTAATTGGAAATGAAAGTATTAAGACTGACATCGTGGGAATGGGTAATCGTGGCTAAGCTGCAGAGTGTGCGGAAGCTATAGCCGAGGGAATATGAGAAAATACATATATAAATTGGCTGAATTGCCATGTCTTAAGGGGGAATGAGAATTTTGAGCGGGAGTTATGAGGGGTTCGAGGGGTTGTTTCTTAACAAGAGCAACTCTGCTCGCGATAATTATGTGCTCGTAGGGCTCGAACGAAGCAGGAGACCCGACCGAGAATGTCGGTTTGCTCTTCGAGAGGGTGGTGGCAGTCAACCGCTCTTTGATCCGGAGTTGGAACTGTTTGAGCATGAGAATGGCTGGAGCCGTTCCACCCGAGAGGGAGATCTTATAGATCTTGGAGTTTATACCCGATCAGTCCGACGTCTGCGGGATTTGCAGCGTTTGGAGCAAGTCGCACTGGAGTGGCGACTGTCCTCTTTTCGGACCCGGGATGGAGTCGGTGCAATGAGGAATTGCGGGGAAATGCAATTTCCGTCAGTTGCTGTGAATGTGTAGAACGAGTGGCGTCATGCCAACGCTCTTGTCGAACCCTTTTGGGAGCCTTCATTGGAGGCGAAAGCCCTCCTGCGGGGTCGAAACGTTTGGCAACTAAGGGGGAAATTTGCCGGTTTGGGCATGAGTTTGCAGGAGTGGTGGGCTCGAAGTGATTTTCCATTATTTCCTGAGGTGGAAACCCTGCGGGATTGAGGGCGGCAATCACTTGCGAAAGAGCTTCCTTTAGGGCAGGGAGATTATTTCGAAGGGCGTGTCCAGTATGCATATGGCGACCTGGTACCTCTGTGGCACATGTCAAATGCGAAGAACGGGGTAGTGGACCGCTTAATACCCAACCGAATACTGTATGCTGAGCAAGTAAGCTGCCACATACATTCCGTTGGATACCTTCGAGCATGATCTGCGGGATGAGATCACTGCCAATCACTATATCAATCTGCGCTGTCTCGAAGGGGTTTGGATCAGCAAGTTCTAGCATGGCGATATGTTTCATATTAGGGGGGTGTATGTGACGAGGTGGGAGCAGTTTCGTAAGCTCTTGGAGCACGATAGCTTGCACGGGGAGTTTCGTGCTAGTTTGAGGGACTGCCAATGTCAAGAAGCATGTATGATTGGCATTTTGCACAACCTGACCGCCCATGCCCGAGATTTGGAAGGGGGATTTCTCGATTGGCAATTTGAGGCGTTTCTGGACTTTCGAGGAGATGAAGGTACGCTGAGAGGCTTGGTCGATCAACGCGCGAACTTTAAACAACTTTCCTGAGTGCTCAATAGACACCAGTGCCGTAGGCAGAAGGGATTGGGTGCCATTATTAGAGTGTAGGGCTTGTACTTTGGGCGTACTTTGCCTGGAAGACGTGCGGGGTTGCGCATCCGAAAGGGGAGAATGAGTAGCAGAGTTGTTGTGCGTTCGTTTTGGAGCTGTTGCGACCTGTGGAGTGGTCGAATGCGACAGATTAAGCGATTGAGAGAGCTGCGCATTGCCTTTGGGGAAATGAAGCATAGAATGGTGCTTCATTTGGCAATATACGCAAAGCGATCAAAAGCGATAACCTTAAGTCTTAAGGGGCGGTGCGGGGGGGTAAGGGTTTCAGCGTAAAAAAAAAACACTTTTTTGTATGAATTTTTTTTGAAAGTATGGATTGATCAAATTTATTTAAACCTTTTGTACATTATTAAGCATACTTTTAACAATATTCTGTAATTTTTTCATGCAGAAATATTACAAAACAAGCCGGTGACAGAGCTTGCCCCAGACAGTTTTTGTAAAAATATAATTTGCGGTGATCACTGTATCTCGGTCGGAAATTATCTGAAATCAAAAACCATTAAAATTTAGTCAAAGTATTATCAAATGCTCCCCCCAACGTTCTCCGATTATTTTTTTTTTTAATTTAAAAATTTTTGGTGTCCATCTAAAGTGTAAACTGCTATTTTCCACGAAAAATTCAGCCATTTTGTGGGTGGGAAACCCCCTTAATGTAAAAAAAAATTGTTTACTAAACGTTGGGGGGAGGTATTTTATATGTAGAAGTAGATGTGTACCAAGTTTTAAATGAATCGGTTTAGTAGTTTTTAAATGACAGTGATCACGGACTTTGAAAAAGTAGATTTGAGAAAAACGCGATAGAAGAGAATAAGCTGTATACCTGCACTAAAGGACAGGGGACTAACTATAGACCATAACTTCAAGAGTTTTGCTCCGATCGACTTAAAGAATATATTCTTGAAATGTTTAACAATAAGATAAGACAAAAAAAATAATTCGATTTTTCGAAAGTGTAAACCCTTACCCCCTCCTCCCAGCACTAGCGAGGAGGCGACTCCGGGTGCTGGGAGCGCCGTTCTTCAGCGGTCTGGCCAACCTCACAGGACCCAGCATCGGCCGCATCGCCCGATTCATCACGGAGTCGGCTCCTGCCTGACACCCGGGGGGTGTGTAAGCCTGAAGGGCGGCCACGTCCTTCACGTGGTACCACAACGGGCCGTATTATGGCCTAAGTGAGCTCTTCTAGCTGCCACCCTAACCTAACCTAACCTACCCCCTCCCCTTAAGACAGAATTGAGTTATGAATGTCACCATATTCTCTTACCAGTGCCATACACTGGTGAGTTTAAAACCTTTAAACAAAAAAGTTTAAGTTTGAAGGAATATCAAGTTCAGACCATGCGGCATATAGGCCCTTAGCGGGACATCGAATGTTGTCTTGAAATTGATGGAGAGATGGTCTGTATCGATTTGATTCTCATGGGTCTTCTCCAGGATTAGGACCTTATTTGCGATGTAAAGAATGCTAATACTCCTGTAGTTGGAAGCAAGCCCGTAGACAGGATTTTTTTTCGGGGGGGGGGTTACTCAAATCAAAACCCGACAGCTGACTGAAAACAAGCTTCCAAGCTAAATTAAATTACTAATTTAACTGAATTAGGCACTTGGGCTCAATGTAAACGTAGCCATGCATGGTGTGATTAGTAACTAGTTTAGAATATTATAAATTAAAACAATGTTCTAACATTTCGGGGGGTCAGAACCCCCTAACCCCCCGCCCCCCCCCCCTAGCTACGGCCCTGGTTGGAAGTACGTGGGAAGTTTGTTTGGCGGCACTAGTAGAGGAATGTCAAATGTATCAATTACTTTTATGATACATGTGACATTTTATTTCTGGTTGGCTTGGAAACTAATGCACATCGCGAACGGTATTCAAATGGCTCAGTGAACAGTAACTGAAGTGTATCGTCTTTATTGTCCCCGGTTATACCTACAAATTATGGAAATGTACAAAGATGTTGATATTGGTAACGTCGGAAATATTTTTTTATACATACTGTACTTAAACTATGCCATTACTAAAATCTTGTGTTCTTATTCTTTTTTTATTATATTTTTAGCTACAATGTTTCAAACATCTCCAGATCAGTCGTCATCTCATCTTGCGGAAATATATAAGGAGTTTTTACTACAACGAGAAGATTGCCTGAGAACTTTGCGAGTGTTTTTGCGTGAACTCATACGAATTTTACGTTTTGATATGAATATCAAACAGTTTTGTAAAGTTTTTTTGAATGACAGGCTAGACTTAATGGAGCAAATTGAACGATCTGATTATAGAGACCGCATTTTTCATTCAATGGTCGACTTAGTATGCCTTTGTATGCTACTTTCAGTTTCACCACAAATTCGTGAAGCTTGCATTTTACTTCGCTCAACTCGCGATATAAAAAGTAATCCCATGCTGATACAATTTTATTCGCAAATATCTACAATTCAACTTGACGCCATCTCTTGGATGTATGAAATAGTGCCTAAGCTCTTCAAGCTTCAAAATGCTGAATACAATCAGGCGCTTCATAAACTTTTACTATTGGATAATCCTGAACAGTATTCTCGATGCGATCAGTGGCCCTCGGAACCCGAACGCGGTACTCTCTTACGTATTATATCAGAAACTCCTGTTCGTGAAGAAACGTTGTTACGGATTATTCTTATCGGTATTACAAAAGAAAACCCTTTTACTATACCGGATACCATAGACATTATAATGATGGTAATTAAAAGAGCGTCAACAATGAGAATTACAAATTGTCCAGCAGTGCAAACCAACAAGTATGATATCATAGATTTTCTCTTCAGTATGGTAGAGTATCACTACCCAGAGAATATAAAGCTTCCCGTTGATTACAATCCACCAAAATTTGCTATAATAACACTATATTGGAAGGCGTGGCTTATCATGTTAATGATTTCGGCACATAATCCGTCAACTTTCGGTGCGTTTTGTTGGGAGCATTACCCTACAATGAAACATTTAATTGAGATGTGTATAACCAACCAATTCCAAGAGCAGATGACTGTCAAAGACGAATTGCAGGTACGTCGAAAATGTAATATCCCTTTGTATATTAGATTTTAGATTTAATAGATTTTAATGGGGTTCAACTGAGACCAGAAGTGATCTATTGTACCTCTACAAGTTGTTAGGGAACATCCCCCAGACCCACCAACTTAATAAAGCTTAGTAGCTCACGAGAGTTTAGATCCTTGATGTTCATTTCTGCATGCCAAAACTAGACCACGTTTAACATGCCGCATTGCATTGTACAGTGAACCTCACTTAAGTGCCTCCCCGTTTAAGCGCCCAACATTTGTGAGCACGAATAAATTCTGAAGAAAACTCCCCGTGTAAGTACCTAATCCGCATAAATAGCTCAACTTATTGAGCTCTAATCTTAATTTTACTTATCCTCATATAACTGCGCTTGTAAACATTTTAAAAACAATTTTCATAAAACGGCACTGGTAACCAAAAATTAATGCATTTAATGTTTTTGTTTTCTTGCTTAGTAACTTCCACAGTTAGAATATTGTATTTTGGTTCTTTATATTCATGTTCTTATTTATTTAAAAACTTTTATTATATTTTTTTGTATCAAAACAAGAAGTTATTTTTTCCTTATTCAGTTTTGGTTAAGTTGCTTAAGTGCCTGAAACATCTTGTATTTTTAGGTGAGGCACTTAAGCGGGAAATTTGTTTTTTCAAGAGTCTTCTCTGCTGTTTCGAGAGTCTACAGACGCTAACCTGTTTGAACTCTATTGTATGCTTATGCTTTCTCAGTCTGCTGGTCCAGTTAAAAGACCGGTAACCTGTGCAAGCTGGTTTTCCCTTAGTTTGGGGCATTATTTTCTCCATTTGAGGTTATAACCTTTAACCCTTAAATGCATGGCGTACCATATATGGTTCAGTTCCTTAATCCTTCGTATATCTGTGGAATCAATTTCAATCATGTTTGTGCTTGCTCTAGATTGATCCGAAAATAATTGCCCCATGCATAAAGGTTAATAAAGATTTTTGACTGCCTACGACCTGAGACGTTAGACCCGTGTTATAAGTTCCTAAATCTCTCCTCAAGTCTTAATGACTCTGCTATAGCGCTTTTGGCCACCCCAATGAAGGCCTTCAGTCCCAGTGGGATCGTGGCTTCTGCAGTTCTAGCAAGGCTGTCTGCCTTCACATTCCCGTCAATTCCTCTTTGTCCTGGAACCCAGAGGATCTTAACCTTGTTGTCTGTGCCAATAACATATAATGCCTCCATGCATGCCAGCACTAACTCTAATCTAATATGAGATTAGTGCTTTGATGGCTGCTTGATTATCAAAACAGATAACGATGTCCTGCCCCCTGTACGCACACTCGAGGTTGATTTGCATACAGAGCTTGACAGCATATAGTTCAGCCTGAAATATGCTGCGGTTTTTCCCCTGGCTTCATAGCGTAAAGCGAGGAATAGTTGTTCAATAAAACAGCAGTCTTTAGATCTTATATATAAAATTCTCGTGTCACAGCGTTTGTTACCGTACTCCTCCGAAACGGCTTGACCGATTTTTATGAAATTTTACATGCATATTCAGTAGGTCTGAGAATCGGCTACTAACTATTTTTTATACCCCTAAGGGGCGTGACACATTTTTGTGACACAATTATTCTGCTGAACTACAAGTCACAGAGGAATGAAACTTAGCATGAACCTATCATGTAATCATATCTCTCGACAGACGGAATGAGGCGGGTTTTGGACAACGGGGCGTGGCACCACCCATACAAGCAAAATCTTTAAAAT
Source organism: Melieria omissa (assembly GCA_963971225.1). NCBI lineage: Eukaryota > Metazoa > Arthropoda > Insecta > Diptera > Ulidiidae > Melieria > Melieria omissa. The sequence continues at coordinate 46,310,106 of OZ020269.1, read as the reverse complement.
AGAATATCTTCGAAATTATAAGTAGCACAACATTAAAATTTAGTACCCTGTCGTCCCATAGATGAGTCATTCTACTGATAACATTTGATGGGCGTTGGCCAAGGGGCGTGGCACATTTTTTGTGACCCAAATATTTTGCTGAACTATAAGTCGCTCAGCAATGAAACTTAGTACGGACCTACCATTTTTTCTTTTGACAGAGGGCATTGAATAAGGGGCAGGCATTGAATAAGGGCATGGCAGCGCCCATATAATTTAAATCCGGTTCAAGCGCAGTCCATTTCTTTACTGAAACTTAACAGCAACATTGTTTATTTGTGGGCCTTGATTGCGTTAATCAGTAGCTCCTCCTCTTCCTTCATTTGGTTTTCTTCGTCAATTTGCATCGCCATAGATTCGCCACCTCGCGTATTTCATTATAAAAAAACAACAAATGTCGTGCGAGACAAAGTTCGCGGGGTCAGCTAGTAAAATATAAAATTTATTAATAAGGTCCGTTTCATAATTATAACGCCACTTGATTTTCCTGCATATCTCGAAAACCAGCAGTGCCATCAAAAAAGCGTCTTCTCATGAAATTGCACTTGCTATTAGTGCAATTTGATAACAATAAAAAAAATTTAAAAATCGTGGCTACTTCTTTATTTGAAAGCATTTTTTCTTTATTCAGTGTTTCATATTTATAACGCCACTTGTGTTAAGTAGGCAAAAAAGGTTTCAAGAAGAAGAAAATCACAAGGTTAGTTTTGCAACTGCCTTCCTTTATTTAACACAACATTGGATATTCTATCATTCATTCTATGAATCAATTTTTGCATTACATTTACATCGATGTTGTACCATTCTTTGAGAATGGTAGCTTTTAGATCAACATCGGTGTTAAATTGCTTGTTTCCTGCGTAGACGCGACGAACTAGAATTCCCCACAAATTTTCGAAGGGGTTCAGGTCTGGGAGTAGGCCGGCCAATCCATAACTTCCACATTATTGGCTGAAAACCAAGTCATGGTTTCGTGAGTTCTGTGGATGGCGGCATTGTCCTGTTGGAATACATAGCCATTGGGTGTCTGTTGACTCAAAAAAGGAAGTACTCATGCGCAGCACGCCAATGAAGTCACTGCCTTTCATTCGGCTCGATGCAAATTGTAGTTCGAGACATCCTTCGGATGAAATTGCACCCCAGACTATCACTGTTCTACTACCGAAGTTCCATTTGGAATAAAATTCAAGTTTTTCCGCAAGTCTCGCCAGTAGCCATGATATCCGTCCGGCCCATCCAAATTCCATTCCTTTTCATCAAAAAACATTACCTAAAATAAGAAGAAGCATTAGTGGTAAGCATAAATCAATTAAAAAAATTTGAACTTACTTTTTTCCAATCGCGACCCATGTTCTGGACAGCAATAGTGAGTCTAGCGGTTTTATGACGGGCCAAAAGTTTGGACGCAGCCTTCAATACGATGTTTTTACTGCGTTTGATGGTGCGCCAGACTGTTGTCCTAGACACACTGACGTCACAAGTCCTCTTTAGTTGACTCAGCGTTTGCGAAGAATTGCTTGCCTCGCGTATAATATGGGATTCGCTGCGTTGATTCGACATTTTTTTCGCCCAGAACGTTTCTTGGAGCCGTAGGAGTCTTTGTCCTTCAAAAAATTTTGGACAATGCTGTAACTCCTGTCAATCCTGCGCCCAATTTCGCGAATCCCTCCGTTTTCCTGTTTAAACGCGAGAATTAGTCCTTTCTCGATATCGGTTAAACGTTTTCTCGTGGCATCATACACAAAATTATTAATTCTTAACTAGCTAAATCAGTATGCAACCAAACTGCATGCTATGATTTGAAAAATTAGATTTTTCGCAAGTGGCGTTATAAATATGAAACACTGAATATATAAAAAGTTCGTTCTAACAAAGAAGTAGCCACGATTTTTTAATTTTTTTTATTGTTATCGAATTGCACTATTAGCAAGTGCAATTTCATGAGAAGACGCTTTTTTGATAGCACTGCTGGTTTTCGAGATAGTCAAGAAAATCAAGTGGCGTTATAATTATGAAACGGACCTTATTTAATATCAACTTATGCATTTTTATCACATTTACATCAAGTCATAAGTAATTAACATGTTCTTAGATTAAAAAAAAATAAACGAAAATGTACTTCATAATTTGTTTCCGCATAAACTAAAGTATTGGCACACGTAGTTAACACCCCTCCAAAAATTTTTAATATTTGTAATGTCTAAAGTAATCGGGAATAGAATTGATTAGGGTAAACTGCACTGAGACCAGGATTGATCTATTGTGCCCCTTACTTGCCTACATCCCCTAGACCTACCGCCCTAATGAAACTTAGTAACTCGCGGGGGTCTAGGTGTTTGACGTCCTCTTCTGCACGCCAAAACTGGCCCAGGTAACGCAACCTGCTGCGACAAGCCGAAATACAGTGCATTATGATGTGTTTGGGAGTCTCCTCTGGTGTTTCGCAGAGTCTACAGACGCTTACCTGTTCTATCCCGATTGTATGCATGTGTTTCCTCAATCTACAATGCCCAGTTAGAAGACCTGTGACCTGTCTAAGCTGGTTTCTCCTTAGTTTGAGGCATTCTTCACTCCATTTGGGGTTGTAATCTTTGATGAAGATTTTCGATTGCCTGAGACCGGAGGCGCTAGTCCAGTGTTCTATGTTCCTGGGTCTTTCCTCAAGTCTCAGTGACTCCGTTAAGGCGCTTTTGCCCAGCCCAATAAAGGGTTCAGGTTCTAGGGGGGGCGTGGCTGCCGCGGTTTTAGCGAGGCTGTCCGCTTCCTCGTTTCCTTCGATACCTCTGTGTCCTGGAACCCAGAGGATCTTCACCTGGTTGCATTTGCCCAGTGCATTCAATGCCTCAATGCATTCCAGCACGAATGCTGAGGTTATCTCATATGAGATTAGTGCTTTGATGGCTGCTTGGCTGTCGGAGCAGATGACGATGTCCTGTCCTCTGTACGCACGCTCGAGGTTGACTTGCACCCAGAGCCTGATTGCATATAGTTCAGCGTGGAATATGCTGGGTCATAGTGCTTGAGGCGAGGTCCAAACACCCCCCTCCCCTGTTCCCTCGTGCGTTTTCGAGCCGTCTGTAAACCACTTAATTGTGTGTGGTTTAAAATGGATTTGGTGGTCTTCTCAGGCCCAGTCTACTTGATTGCTCATATAAACTTCGAAGTGTTTCCCGCAGTTATATGTTCTTGTTATTGTATTCATCGGATACAAAACATAAGGGTTACTAGTGGAAAGCACATCTAAGTCTCTATGCCCAAGGATATGATCCTCCCCCTTACTGGTTCTGGCCAATCCAAGGATTGTACGCTTGGCCGCCATCTCAATTGCTACGTGCAATGGCGATATTTTAAGTATCACCTCCAGTGCCGCCGTGGGACAGGTTCTCACAGCTCCTGTAATGCACGTGCACGCACGTCGCTGGACCTTGTCGAGCGTTTTCCTCACTGTCGTGAGTGTGGCTCTTGGGGCCCATGCCACTGCTGCATATGTGAGTGCTGGCCTCACAATCATGGTATACATCCATTTCAGTATGCTCGGTTTGCATCCCCAAGTTTTGCCTGCTAAGGATCTGCATACCATGACCACCTTCGTTGCTTTACTGATAACTGCCTCCGCGTGCTTATTCCAGAGTAACTTCGAGTCTAGTGTTACACCTAGGTACTTCACCTCTGGTTTATAAGCTATGCTTTTCCCGAGCAAGCGTATTGTCCGCATGTGTGGCAGCTTTCTTTTCCATGTAAAAGGTACTATGGTGATTTTGTCCGGGTGTTTTATTCGTTTATTCGTTTTATTCGGGCACACCATTCTTAAGTTATTTTTAAGCCTCTATGGATTATGTCACAGAGAGTGTCTTCAAACCTTCCTCTAGCAATAATGACAATGTCGTCGGCATAACCTTGACACGTTATGCCATTGCTTGTCAGTAGTTCAAGGAGCTCGTCCACTACCAGACTCCACAGCAACGGTGATAGTACCCCGTCCTGTGGACATCCTCTTTTTGCCAGCACGCTCCTGGTGGTAGTGCCCACCTTCGTTATGGCCGATTTGGTGGAGAGCATGGCTCTTATCCAGAGGCTTAGTGAGGCTTCTACTCCTCTCCTGCTGAGCGCTCTTCCTATCGCCTCATGCGAGGTGTTATCGAAGGCTCCTTCGATATCCAGAAAAGCACACAGGGTAATCTCTTTGATTTTAATAGCTTCTTGGATTGAACTCGTGAGCTGAAATAGGGCAGTCTCTGTCGATCTGCCTGCCCTATACCCATGCTGTTTTGCATGCAGAGGTGGTCTCTTAAGCGTCATGGTTCTAATATACTGATCTAACACCTTCTCCATGGTCTTCATGAAGAAGGATGTTAGACTGATTGGCCTAAAGGACTTCGGCTCCGTATAGTCCTTTGTTCCTATTTTTGGTATAAAAACTACCAGGGCACTTCTCCAACTAGCGGGGATGTACACTGTTACTAGACAGCTTCTCATTATGCCAGTGAGATGCCTGAGTAGGCCCCCCCTGCCTTTTTGTAGAAAGACAGAAAAGATCCCGTCCTGGCCTTGCGATTGAAGGGTTGAAAGGTGTTCAATGCCCAGTCAATCTTATCCCGAGAGATGACTTTATACGCCATTTCCCAGTCCCCTCTGTTTGGACGATAGATAACACATTCAGCAAGTGCGTCCTGGGGGATTGACCCAGGGAAGTGTGCACTTAGAAGAGCGAGAGCCCTTTGCTCTTTATTGCGCGTGTAACTACCATCCGGTAATTTGAGTGCCATCTCGTTTTCCGTTGCCCCCTTCGCTAGCGCCTTGTGCAGCCTTGCTGCCTGGGGGGTGGAAGAAATTTCTTCGCAAAACGATTGGAAACTAGCCCTTTTCGCTTTCCGTACTTCCTTTGTGTACTTAGTGAAAGCGGCAGTGTATTCCTGCCAGTCACCTGTCCGCTTTGCCCTGTTAAAGAGTCTCCGCGTGTCTGTTCTGAGTTTCGCCAGGGTACTATTCCACCACGGTGTGGATTTCTTTCTGGTCCTCCTGCTCTCAGGACAGCTTGAGTGAAAAGTATTGATTATTGCCCCGTTTACTGTTTCAACCGCCTGCTCGATTTCGAGGGGATGCCGCATCCTGCCGCGAACATACAACAAGGGTTGATCCTCTTCGAGCAACCTTGTAAATTTTTCCCAGTCGGTCTTCCTGGGGTTTTTAGTTGGAGATGACTCCATTCGGGTGGCTGCTAATCTAAATTCGATCATCCTATGATCTGATAGGGAGGGTTCATTCGATACTCTCCAATCAGATACATAGTCACTAATCCTACTGTTACATATGGTAAGGTCTAGGGCCTCCTGCCTAACTCTAGTGACAAATGTCGGGGAACATCCCGAATTAAGTATAACTAGGTTAGTTGCTAGTATATAATCAAGTAGGTACTCACCCCTAAGATTATCGTCCGTGCTTCCCCAGATCGTGTGGTGGGCGTTCATATCCCCGCCTATTACGAGTGGCAAGGCGTTTGCCCTGCAGTACTCCACCAGGCCCTGCACTTCGTGGGGGGGAACTGTCATGCCTTCTCCTGAAAAATACGTTGACGCTAGGACGATCTCGAGGTCAAGACCCTCGATATGAACCGTCATCGCCATCGCTACCAGGTCCCTGGACATGTACTCTGAAATACAAACATAGTTAGTATTTCTCTCAACTACCACGCAGGCACGAGGTTTCTCGTGCCTTGTGTCCCAAATTACCTTGGTTTGCTGCGAGTTGAGTCCGCAGACTCTGCCGTTAGAGCACCAGGGCTCCTGCACTAGCGCCGCCCCGATGTGGTCTCGGGTGAATTTATGCGCTAGGACGGCCGACGCCGCCTTCGCGTGGTGAAGGTTGATCTGCACAACCTTCATTGCTCGAGGGTTAGAGCTTAGGAGAGGATTCATCCATCTCAAGCAGTGTCGTCAACGAGATCTCGTCTGACAGCTGCTTCTCTTCCTCGTTTGAGCTGCCTCTCAGCCCCAGCGCCTCGAGGTTTATCTCCTCAAGGGAATCTTGAGAAGCTCCTAGTTCTGCTGCTTCTGCTCTGGCTTACTTCCTGCCGTGCGGTGAGGTCCCGGGTGCAGCAAACTGCACCATGCCTGAGCCCCCTGCTTCATCCGGTGGATTCCCGGACTCAGCTGGTATAGTTGGTGGTGCTACCTCACTGCTCGGGCCTCCAGATCTGGGAATATGAACTGGGATACTCCCATATCTGAAGTTCAAGGCATTGTTGTTTTCCCTGAGCGCGGCGAAGGATTCCTCGTCAACGACCAGGTTCCACAACACGCTCTTGCCCTCGTCACCACCTTCCAAAGATTAGTGGAAACCCCAGCATTCTGCGCTTGTAACAGCGCGAATAGCTTGCTAGGTTCCTGACCCGCGCTCCTGGGAAGGAATAGAGTGACGTGGTATGTCTCCTACTCCTTTCCACTCCAATTTCGGGACCGTCTGCTGGAGCCAGTCCGCAGTGCCTTTGTCACTGCAGTCCAGCAACAGATGTCCCGGCCGTAAGTGGATTCTGGTGAACACTAATGCGGTAGCCCACCCTTTTGCTATCTTCTCCACGATAGCTTCTTCCAATACAGCTTCTTCCCCCTTGCTCAGTGACGTGTGGGGATAGTCCCTTGGCAGAACCGCCACTCGAATGGCCTCAGGTTTTCTGAGGACACTCGAGTACGTTGCACCCGCCTTAGGCCCATCTCCAGACTGGTCGCTTATCTGGGGTTTGCCCGTCCTAGCAACCAGTGCCTGAGAACACGTCCTGGACTTTAATTTCAGGACGTTGGGGGGGAGTGATGTTGTCGCTCCCTAACTTCCTTGGCTGAGTCGGTTGAGCAGCCGCAGCTGTCGCCGTAGCTGTGGGTCCTCCCCCATGCTCTACCGCCTTACTCCTGGCTTCCTCCTTACTCAGTCCTTGCCCGAGGTATCGGAGGTACCATTTGACCTTTGCCCCGCTCAAACCACGCCTTAGGGGGTCATCCAGGCCGCCTGGTTGCCCTAAGGGAGGTAGTTTGGGGAGCCTTTTTTTGGGCCTACTTGCCTTTACGTCAGCAGCTCGGCCTACTGCCAGCGCCAAAGCGGTAGATGACGGTGGTAATTCCCGTGCAGTCGCAGCGACGCTAGCACTATGGGCCGACCATGGCAGAGCCCGCATACCATGGCAAGGCCATTGTACTTCCTGAGGTGGCCCGGTATCAGGAAGGCACCGTAATAATACAGCTGGTATACCTCCTGGCTGCAAACCACCCAGTGGGCACGGTCCGCGTAACACCCTGGGTTAAGGGGGGTAGTGCTGGAAGGAAGGGGGGAGTGAAGGAATCGGGAAACTCAGCGGTGGGCGCTTACCTTCTAGAAAACATACAAGGTCTGTCCCATGGAAAACGAGACTGCTAAAAAACACATTTTTTCTGCAAAATTAATTAATTTTATTGAAAATAGGTCTCCTGCTTCGATACAACCATCATCATATGATTTTTGGAGGCCATCTGTATCGTCTTTAAAATTTCGGTCGTCGCCTTTTGAATCGGTTGAAGATCAGGATATGGTTGTCCTATTATCGACAAATGCATTTTACCGAACACATAAAAGTCACACGGAGCCAAGTCAGGTGAGGGGTTGATGGTAAAAATTATATTTTTGTACAACAAATTAGTTACCAAGTTAGATCGATGCTGCGATGTCTCGTAATTATTTTATTTATCTAATACTACGTTTACATTGAGCCCAAATGCGTGATTTGGACAAAAATTCTCAAATGCGAAGCCAAATCACGCATTTCCCCATACAAATTCAAATCGACGAAATGACTCATTTCAACAAAACGACGAAGCAAATGCGATAAAACATGACCAATTTTATCGAACGCATCACAAAATGAAAGCTCTTTCAAAAGCTTCAAAAGCTTTTGTTCTTTTTGACAGTTCAAAATCAAAACAAACGAAAATTATCAAAATGGAAATTTTGAATGGAAATTTTCGTCTGCTTCAAATATGTAGAATATGCTTAGCATGTAAGGTATGTAATATATTTGTATTCAAATATAGTAGTGTGTGGAACATAGAGGCAGTAATAAAACAAGAAATTCTTTAGTCAGTAGCCGGAAAAGCGCTGATCTATGTGCTGCGGCAAGAGGACATGAGCATTGAGCATTTGACATTAGCTGCCAAACCAAATGCAAATGCAATGCGAATGAGGCAATGTAAACACTTTGAAATGACTCATCTCAAACTACGCATTTGGGCTCAATGTAAACGTAGTATAAGACTAACAGCCTGATTCAGTGTATTCTTGACAACTTTTTTACCAAGGTATTTAGTCGAAATTTTTATCAAGCAAAAGCTTTGTTGGCATTCCAACATTGATAAAGTAAAAAGCTCATTTAATTCAAGATAAGGTGAATATGTGATAGCTATCAAACTGTCATAAAATAAGACAAAAAAAATTGGAAGCAAAGTAATTTTTGAAATTATTTTTAAATTTTTATTAAAAATTCTTACAATTTTGTGACACAGATTATTAGCTCATAGGCAAATTACAATTATTACCAACGCATTTTTAGTAGGATCTATGTCCAAAAGAAAGCAATGCTGCCAGAACACGTATGGGCAAAGATAGCGATGTTCGGTTGTCAATTTGTATGCTGTTGTCAATTTTAGACAATTTATCAAGCAAAGAGCTTTTATTTTTAGGAATAGAATGCCAATTCTTGGCAAATAGTAAAAACTTGACAAATAATCAATATGGTGAATTTATCAAGTGTACGGAATCGGGCTGTAAGTACGTAAGTACGCCTGGTAAGAAGAGCAGAAGAGATAGAGAAGAAAATAGAAAAGAAGGTAATTCCATTAAAACTTAGAAAAGTACTGAAAACATTTCTTTTTGAAATGGATGGCGTTGGTCTCACGTTTTATGCTTCTTGGAAGTGCGTTCCACAGGGAAACTGAGTGGACGGAACATTGTCGACCAGTCATGAGCTGAAAAGATCTGGTTTCGGTACTGAAACACAATTTATCGTAGAAATGATCTGGATGTTTGAAGTTTATAATTTTATGTAGAAATATAAGAGCACGCGACTTCAACACAGTAAAAGAGCATCCAAGCATTATTTTAACACAGTCGGAGTTATGCTCACGCCGTTTTACTCCAAACTTTGCGCAGTCATTGAGTTGATAAGTAACTCGTCTAACTAAGACTAGATAGGGCACCATAGACACGAGAAACTGTCTTTTTGACATGTGTTTTAACGCTGCATTACTATCGTTAGGGCGGAATCCACCCTGTGAGTTCAATTTCTTAGTAAAATATAGATTTTTTAACCAAAAATAACATAAAATTATAATGTAATTCACATTTGCATATTTCGGAAGGTTTTAGAGTATATTGTACTTGTATTAAGAAAGCAATTGCTTTTATATAATTGTTTTCAAAATTCACTGGGTGTGTTACACCCACGATAGTAGTAACGTTATAACATTGCTGGGTGCTTGACACCGATTGTTAGTAATGAAGTTGTTTTTTTTTATAAAATACTGTTACGAAGTGAACATAAAACAACTTTAATTATCCAAACGCAGTCAATGAAAACCAACAATCACTTTATTTCACCAATTTCAATGTCTTATCGTTACACTGCCCACCACTTAGACTTGTGCGTCCCGAACAAGTGCCGAGGTTCCGCTGTGATAGGGCGCCAGGCGCTCCAAATGGACTGCCTTCAGCTTAGCGCCTTTATTGCTGCAACGTTGAATCCTGTATACCACGTCGTTTATCCTAGTCACGACTTCATAAGGCCCTTCTCATGACGCTTGAAGTTTCGGATACAAACCTTTCCTCCGCTGCGGGTTGTAGAGCATTACCAGATCGCCTTCTTGGAACCCTGCTGAGTTGGCCCGTAGATCATATCTGGCTTTCGCCTTATCGCTGACCAGTTTGGTGCGGCCCCTTATAAACCGGTGAATTTCCTCCAGTTCCGCCCGCTTATTGACCACGTAATCCGTCTTAGCGCCTCCCGTCGCGCCGACTACCCCGAACTTCAAGTCAGCGGGTAACCGCAACTCTGTGCCGAACACTGCTCGGGCTGGAGTGAGTGATGTCGTGTCGTGCGGGGCTGACCTATACGCCATCAGGAACAGAGGATATGCGTGTCCCAATCTTTTTGATTTCTGCCTACCACTTTTCGCAGGTATTCCTCCAGTGTCCGGTTAAAGCGTTCCACCATGCCGTCGGACTGTGGGTGCAAAGGAATGGTACGAGTTTTCTTTATCCCCAGCAGCTCACACACTTCCTTGAATACCGCAGACTCGAAATTCCGGCCTTGATCTGAGTGCAACTCCAACGGAACTCCGAACCTGGCTATCCAGTTGTTTACCAGCTTTTCCGAGATCGTAGTGGCCTCCTGGTTAGGAATAGGGTACACTTCGGGCCATTTGCTGAAATAATCCATTACCACCAGCACATATTTGTTGCCTTGAGTGCTAGTTGGGAATGGGCCGGCGACGTCCATAGCAATCCCCTCGAAGGGCGCTCCCACGTTGTACTGCTGCATGCGGCCTCGAGATCTTCTTGTCGGCCCTTTTGCAGCTGAACATCGGTCGCAGCTCTTAATCCACTCGGCTACAGACTCCTGACATCCTACCCAGTAGAATCGTCTTTTTATTTTGGCGACGGTTTTGGTGATGCCTAGGTGCCCTCCACTGGAGTCGTTATGGTATGCCTCGATGACCTCGTTGATTCTGCATTTCGTCACTAGCATTAGGGAGTTGCTGGTCCGACCATCCGCGCTCTCCCATTCGCGGTACAGGCAGCCTTCCTTCAGCCGCAGACTTTTCCACTGTGCCCAGTAAGCCTTAGCGATCGGGCTTTCACCGGCCATCTCCTGCCAGTCTGGACGTGCGCCTTGCTCCTTGCCTTCGACGATTTTCGCAAGATCCGCATCCTCACGCTGGTCTTTTTGTAGCTTCTCCGCAGACCACTCTTCCTCTGGCATGACGCTTACCAACCGGACGTCCACTATCTGTTCTTTGCTTTCGGCTCGCGAGCATTGCCTGCATTCGACTTTGCACGGACGGCGGGACAAGGCATCGGCATTTCCATGGCGCTCAATCCACCGCGCCAATTGCCCTTCAGGATCTTTAAAGTTCAGCAGCCATCTCAATGCCGCATGATCTGTGCGCAGGCGAAACCTTTGTCCATACAGATATTTGTGGAAGTGTTTCACGCAGTCCAATCCCGCCAGCAGTTCTCTCCGTGTCACACAGTAATTGCGTTCCGGTTTCGATAGAACCCTACTGTAGTACGCTATCACTTGTTCCTGGCCCTCTATTATCTGTGATAGCACACCGCCAATACTGTTCCCGCTTGCATCTGTATCCAGCACAAACATCTCCCCAGGCACGGGGAAGGGCAGAATTGGAGCACTGCACAGTTTTTCCTTCAGACGTGCAAAAGCCTGTTCCTGATCCTCGTTCCACTCGAAAGCTTGGCCCGTTTTCGTCAGTTTGTGCAGGCTGCTGGCTATGTTCGCGAATCCCGCAACAAATCGGCGGTAGTATGTGCACAGGCCCAGGAAACTGCGGAGTTCGTGTAGATTGCGTGGCCGGGGCCACTCCTTCACCGCCTTAATTTTGCCTTCATCCGTATGTACTCCGCGGGCGGAAACCGTGTGACCCAGATACTTGACCTCCTTTTGGAACAGCGAGCACTTCTTTGGGTTGAGTTTAAGCCCGGCTTCTCGTATCCGCTCGAATACCTCCTTTAGCTTTCCCAGGTGGTCGTCGAAGTTTTTACCCATCACGATTATGTCGTCGAGTACACCAGACACGTCCGCCAATGCAGCCCTTTTAGCACGCGTTCCATTAACCGCTCGAATGTTGCTGGTGCGTTGCAGAGTCCAAACGGCATGACGAAGAACTGCCACAAACCGTCGCCAACACTGAAAGCCGTTTTCTCCTTGTCCTTGTCTGCAAGCTCTACCTGCCAATAGCCGCTGCGTAAGTCGAGCGTGGAGAACCACTGCGTGCCTGACAGTGTGTCCAGGGTGTCATCGATCCGAGGTAGTGGATAACTGTCCTTCTTGGTCACATCATTGAGCTTCCGATAGTCCACACAAAACCGGGTACTGCCATCTTTTTTCTTGACTAGCACGACCAGCGAGCACCAGGGGCCCGAAGAAGGCTCTATGACCTTGTCTTTCCGCATGTTCTCGATCAAATTTGTGACCTCCTCCCTCTTGGCCAGAGGAACTCGTCTTGGAGGGTGGCGAATCGGTTTTGCACTTCCGGTGTCGATGTTGTGCTTCACTATGGCTGTTCTTCCTCCTGCTTCCGCCGCAAATATTAACCCATAGTGCTGCAGGAGTGACCTCGCCTTCTGTTTCTGCTTGGCCGTCAACTCGCTGCTCCACTGGTTCTCCTGCGGTATGGCGGCCATGTTAAAACCGCTCTTCTTATTACCTCCAGGCGGGCTACTCTCGCAATTGACCACTGCTACAGCTTCCTTACACTCGCCAATTACCTCATCTTTCCCGACATATCTGGGTGCATTCAGGGGGTTCAGTATTCTGACTGGTATTCTGCCATTCTTAGGTTCCACTAATGTACGTCCGATGATGATGTTGTCGTGTCCTTGTTTCGGTGCTTCTACTACCCACAGCCGACTCGTCCCATCGTCCTCGTCCACCTTTGCCCACACAAATCGCCTCGGAATTCGCTGGTATGCTCCTGTGATGACACGATACGACCTTCCTTACCACCACGCTTCGCTCTTAGCCGGTGTGCAGTGGGAATTCATCGTTGGCATATCTCAGTAGATTTCCCTTCAGGTCCAGCGTGAAACCGTGCCTAATCATGAAATCCACGCCGATAATCACGTCGTCCATCATATCCGCGACGATGAACTCATGTTCCAGGCTGCTGGTGCCGATAGCAATCGTTTTCGTAACTTTCCGTCTTACCGGCGCACGCTCGCCAGTCGCAGTCCGCAGCTGTATGCCATGCAGCGGTTCCCAGTTCTTCAGCAGCTTCCTTTTTATGATCGAATATGATGCTCCAGTATCCACACGAACAACTTTCCATCTATCCTTCCTTCAATTGTCAAGCTGCTGGGCTGTCGTTTCAGCTGTGAGACAAGGATGGTGGGGCGGCAGATTGTGGGGATCAGCTCACGCCCCTTTGGGCTAACCCGTTTTAGTTTAACGAGTCGCCGTCCTCAGCCCTGCGCTTGTTAGCTGGGCCTCGATTGTCAGTATTCCTCGCTTCAGGCGATTGCGATCGAGAACGGGAACGCCTCTTTCGTTGGCAGCAGTCTCGTGATATGTGGCCCTGCTTGCCACATACCCAGCCAACAACTTTAGAGGAGACCACCCGTGGCCTGCCCGGTTGCTCAGAGCTTATGGCCTGGATCGCAATGTCGTTGTCCGGCTGGATCTGGCGTACCCTTGCAGGTGCATACCGAGTGCTCCCAATCCATGTCGCCTCGTATGTCATCGCGCTGGTCACCGTCTCCCTAAATGTCGGCTTGCCCATCATCAACGCACTGCGACGTGTCTCCGGATCATGAAGACCTTCAATAAACGCCTCAATCTTCATCCTCTCGAGATCATCAGCGCCGAAGGACGGGTAGGACAGCTGTACGAGCCGCTCAATATCTGCTGCATATGTCTGCAGCGCCTCGTTGGCTCTTTGCCTGCGGTTCTTTAGCTCACAGTAGTATAGCGTTCTGTGGTGCGCGTCGCTGTATTTGGCTGCCAGCGCCCTTATGACGGTCTCGTACTCACTTCGTAAACATTCTAGAACTGATTTTATTACCTCAGCCGCAGCACCTTTAAGAGCCAGCGCCAATCTCCGACCTTTCCTTACATCGGTACACTGATTTTCCAGAGTAGCCAGGTCGAATTGCAGCTTGATTGTGTCGAACGGCGTAGTCCCGTCATAACTAGGCACTTCTGCTCGGGGGGCAATACTTTCCGGAACCGGCGGCAACCATTCTCGCGGCTGTACCTCCCTAAGCCGCTCGTCCATTTTTCTGTTCATCGAGTCTTCCAGACTATCAACTCGTTTGTTCAGGGAATCATCTAGGTCGTCGGCTCGTTTATCAAAGTGCTCTACCCGCGTCTCCAGGTGATCGACTTTCCCATTAATCCTGTCTGAGATTTCCTCCACTTTCTGCTCCAAGCGCGCAGAATTTTCCTGAAGCTTGCTGGACAACTCCCGATTTGCATTTTCAAGTTTTGCTGACATATCCCGATTTGCAGTCTCGACTCGAGCTGAACATCGGTCGCAGCTCTTAATCCACTCGGCTACAGACTCCTGACATCCTACCCAGTAGAATCGTCTTTTTATTTTGGCGACGGTTTTGGTGATGCCTAGGTGCCCTCCACTGGAGTCGTTATGGTATGCCTCGATGACCTCGTTGATTCTGCATTTCGTCACTAGCATTAGGGAGTTGCTGGTCCGACCATCCGCGCTCTCCCATTCGCGGTACAGGCAGCCTTCCTTCAGCCGCAGACTTTTCCACTGTGCCCAGTAAGCCTTAGCGATCGGGCTTTCACCGGCCATCTCCTGCCAGTCTGGACGTGCGCCTTGCTCCTTGCCTTCGACGATTTTCGCAAGATCCGCATCCTCACGCTGGTCTTTTTGTAGCCTCTCCGCAGACCACTCTTCCTCTGGCATGACGCTTACCAACCGGACGTCCACTATCTGTTCTTTGCTTTCGGCTCGCGAGCATTGCCTGCATTCGACTTTGCACGGACGGCGGGACAAGGCATCGGCATTTCCATGGCGCTCAATCCACCGCGCCAATTGCCCTTCAGGATCTTTAAAGTTCAGCAGCCATCTCAATGCCGCATGATCTGTGCGCAGGCGAAACCTTTGTCCATACAGATATTTGTGGAAGTGTTTCACGCAGTCCAATCCCGCCAGCAGTTCTCTCCGTGTCACACAGTAATTGCGTTCCGGTTTCGATAGAACCCTACTGTAGTACGCTATCACTTGTTCCTGGCCCTCTATTATCTGTGATAGCACACCGCCAATACTGTTCCCGCTTGCATCTGTATCCAGCACAAACATCTCCCCAGGCACGGGGAAGGGCAGAATTGGAGCACTGCACAGTTT
This sequence comes from Melieria omissa, assembly GCA_963971225.1. Lineage (NCBI taxonomy): Eukaryota > Metazoa > Arthropoda > Insecta > Diptera > Ulidiidae > Melieria > Melieria omissa. The sequence continues at coordinate 46,294,948 of OZ020269.1, read as the reverse complement.
TTCCTTCAGACGTGCAAAAGCCTGTTCCTGATCCTCGTTCCACTCGAAAGCTTGGCCCGTTTTCGTCAGTTTGTGCAGGCTGCTGGCTATGTTCGCGAATCCCGCAACAAATCGGCGGTAGTATGTGCACAGGCCCAGGAAACTGCGGAGTTCGTGTAGATTGCGTGGCCGGGGCCACTCCTTCACCGCCTTAATTTTGCCTTCATCCGTATGTACTCCGCGGGCGGAAACCGTGTGACCCAGATACTTGACCTCCTTTTGGAACAGCGAGCACTTCTTTGGGTTGAGTTTAAGCCCGGCTTCTCGTATCCGCTCGAATACCTCCTTTAGCTTTCCCAGGTGGTCGTCGAAGTTTTTACCCATCACGATTATGTCGTCGAGTACACCAGACACGTCCGCCAATGCAGCCCTTTTAGCACGCGTTCCATTAACCGCTCGAATGTTGCTGGTGCGTTGCAGAGTCCAAACGGCATGACGAAGAACTGCCACAAACCGTCGCCAACACTGAAAGCCGTTTTCTCCTTGTCCTTGTCTGCAAGCTCTACCTGCCAATAGCCGCTGCGTAAGTCGAGCGTGGAGAACCACTGCGTGCCTGACAGTGTGTCCAGGGTGTCATCGATCCGAGGTAGTGGATAACTGTCCTTCTTGGTCACATCATTGAGCTTCCGATAGTCCACACAAAACCGGGTACTGCCATCTTTTTTCTTGACTAGCACGACCAGCGAGCACCAGGGGCCCGAAGAAGGCTCTATGACCTTGTCTTTCCGCATGTTCTCGATCAAATTTGTGACCTCCTCCCTCTTGGCCAGAGGAACTCGTCTTGGAGGGTGGCGAATCGGTTTTGCACTTCCGGTGTCGATGTTGTGCTTCACTATGGCTGTTCTTCCTCCTGCTTCCGCCGCAAATATTAACCCATAGTGCTGCAGGAGTGACCTCGCCTTCTGTTTCTGCTTGGCCGTCAACTCGCTGCTCCACTGGTTCTCCTGCGGTATGGCGGCCATGTTAAAACCGCTCTTCTTATTACCTCCAGGCGGGCTACTCTCGCAATTGACCACTGCTACAGCTTCCTTACACTCGCCAATTACCTCATCTTTCCCGACATATCTGGGTGCATTCAGGGGGTTCAGTATTCTGACTGGTATTCTGCCATTCTTAGGTTCCACTAATGTACGTCCGATGATGATGTTGTCGTGTCCTTGTTTCGGTGCTTCTACTACCCACAGCCGACTCGTCCCATCGTCCTCGTCCACCTTTGCCCACACAAATCGCCTCGGAATTCGCTGGTATGCTCCTGTGATGACACGATACGACCTTCCTTACCACCACGCTTCGCTCTTAGCCGGTGTGCAGTGGGAATTCATCGTTGGCATATCTCAGTAGATTTCCCTTCAGGTCCAGCGTGAAACCGTGCCTAATCATGAAATCCACGCCGATAATCACGTCGTCCATCATATCCGCGACGATGAACTCATGTTCCAGGCTGCTGGTGCCGATAGCAATCGTTTTCGTAACTTTCCGTCTTACCGGCGCACGCTCGCCAGTCGCAGTCCGCAGCTGTATGCCATGCAGCGGTTCCCAGTTCTTCAGCAGCTTCCTTTTTATGATCGAATATGATGCTCCAGTATCCACACGAACAACTTTCCATCTATCCTTCCTTCAATTGTCAAGCTGCTGGGCTGTCGTTTCAGCTGTGAGACAAGGATGGTGGGGCGGCAGATTGTGGGGATCAGCTCACGCCCCTTTGGGCTAACCCGTTTTAGTTTAACGAGTCGCCGTCCTCAGCCCTGCGCTTGTTAGCTGGGCCTCGATTGTCAGTATTCCTCGCTTCAGGCGATTGCGATCGAGAACGGGAACGCCTCTTTCGTTGGCAGCAGTCTCGTGATATGTGGCCCTGCTTGCCACATACCCAGCCAACAACTTTAGAGGAGACCACCCGTGGCCTGCCCGGTTGCTCAGAGCTTATGGCCTGGATCGCAATGTCGTTGTCCGGCTGGATCTGGCGTACCCTTGCAGGTGCATACCGAGTGCTCCCAATCCATGTCGCCTCGTATGTCATCGCGCTGGTCACCGTCTCCCTAAATGTCGGCTTGCCCATCATCAACGCACTGCGACGTGTCTCCGGATCATGAAGACCTTCAATAAACGCCTCAATCTTCATCCTCTCGAGATCATCAGCGCCGAAGGACGGGTAGGACAGCTGTACGAGCCGCTCAATATCTGCTGCATATGTCTGCAGCGCCTCGTTGGCTCTTTGCCTGCGGTTCTTTAGCTCACAGTAGTATAGCGTTCTGTGGTGCGCGTCGCTGTATTTGGCTGCCAGCGCCCTTATGACGGTCTCGTACTCACTTCGTAAACATTCTAGAACTGATTTTATTACCTCAGCCGCAGCACCTTTAAGAGCCAGCGCCAATCTCCGACCTTTCCTTACATCGGTACACTGATTTTCCAGAGTAGCCAGGTCGAATTGCAGCTTGATTGTGTCGAACGGCGTAGTCCCGTCATAACTAGGCACTTCTGCTCGGGGGGCAATACTTTCCGGAACCGGCGGCAACCATTCTCGCGGCTGTACCTCCCTAAGCCGCTCGTCCATTTTTCTGTTCATCGAGTCTTCCAGACTATCAACTCGTTTGTTCAGGGAATCATCTAGGTCGTCGGCTCGTTTATCAAAGTGCTCTACCCGCGTCTCCAGGTGATCGACTTTCCCATTAATCCTGTCTGAGATTTCCTCCACTTTCTGCTCCAAGCGCGCAGAATTTTCCTGAAGCTTGCTGGACAACTCCCGATTTGCATTTTCAAGTTTTGCTGACATATCCCGATTTGCAGTCTCGACTCGAGCTGAACATCGGTCGCAGCTCTTAATCCACTCGGCTACAGACTCCTGACATCCTACCCAGTAGAATCGTCTTTTTATTTTGGCGACGGTTTTGGTGATGCCTAGGTGCCCTCCACTGGAGTCGTTATGGTATGCCTCGATGACCTCGTTGATTCTGCATTTCGTCACTAGCATTAGGGAGTTGCTGGTCCGACCATCCGCGCTCTCCCATTCGCGGTACAGGCAGCCTTCCTTCAGCCGCAGACTTTTCCACTGTGCCCAGTAAGCCTTAGCGATCGGGCTTTCACCGGCCATCTCCTGCCAGTCTGGACGTGCGCCTTGCTCCTTGCCTTCGACGATTTTCGCAAGATCCGCATCCTCACGCTGGTCTTTTTGTAGCCTCTCCGCAGACCACTCTTCCTCTGGCATGACGCTTACCAACCGGACGTCCACTATCTGTTCTTTGCTTTCGGCTCGCGAGCATTGCCTGCATTCGACTTTGCACGGACGGCGGGACAAGGCATCGGCATTTCCATGGCGCTCAATCCACCGCGCCAATTGCCCTTCAGGATCTTTAAAGTTCAGCAGCCATCTCAATGCCGCATGATCTGTGCGCAGGCGAAACCTTTGTCCATACAGATATTTGTGGAAGTGTTTCACGCAGTCCAATCCCGCCAGCAGTTCTCTCCGTGTCACACAGTAATTGCGTTCCGGTTTCGATAGAACCCTACTGTAGTACGCTATCACTTGTTCCTGGCCCTCTATTATCTGTGATAGCACACCGCCAATACTGTTCCCGCTTGCATCTGTATCCAGCACAAACATCTCCCCAGGCACGGGGAAGGGCAGAATTGGAGCACTGCACAGTTTTTCCTTCAGACGTGCAAAAGCCTGTTCCTGATCCTCGTTCCACTCGAAAGCTTGGCCCGTTTTCGTCAGTTTGTGCAGGCTGCTGGCTATGTTCGCGAATCCCGCAACAAATCGGCGGTAGTATGTGCACAGGCCCAGGAAACTGCGGAGTTCGTGTAGATTGCGTGGCCGGGGCCACTCCTTCACCGCCTTAATTTTGCCTTCATCCGTATGTACTCCGCGGGCGGAAACCGTGTGACCCAGATACTTGACCTCCTTTTGGAACAGCGAGCACTTCTTTGGGTTGAGTTTAAGCCCGGCTTCTCGTATCCGCTCGAATACCTCCTTTAGCTTTCCCAGGTGGTCGTCGAAGTTTTTACCCATCACGATTATGTCGTCGAGTACACCAGACACGTCCGCCAATGCAGCCCTTTTAGCACGCGTTCCATTAACCGCTCGAATGTTGCTGGTGCGTTGCAGAGTCCAAACGGCATGACGAAGAACTGCCACAAACCGTCGCCAACACTGAAAGCCGTTTTCTCCTTGTCCTTGTCTGCAAGCTCTACCTGCCAATAGCCGCTGCGTAAGTCGAGCGTGGAGAACCACTGCGTGCCTGACAGTGTGTCCAGGGTGTCATCGATCCGAGGTAGTGGATAACTGTCCTTCTTGGTCACATCATTGAGCTTCCGATAGTCCACACAAAACCGGGTACTGCCATCTTTTTTCTTGACTAGCACGACCAGCGAGCACCAGGGGCCCGAAGAAGGCTCTATGACCTTGTCTTTCCGCATGTTCTCGATCAAATTTGTGACCTCCTCCCTCTTGGCCAGAGGAACTCGTCTTGGAGGGTGGCGAATCGGTTTTGCACTTCCGGTGTCGATGTTGTGCTTCACTATGGCTGTTCTTCCTCCTGCTTCCGCCGCAAATATTAACCCATAGTGCTGCAGGAGTGACCTCGCCTTCTGTTTCTGCTTGGCCGTCAACTCGCTGCTCCACTGGTTCTCCTGCGGTATGGCGGCCATGTTAAAACCGCTCTTCTTATTACCTCCAGGCGGGCTACTCTCGCAATTGACCACTGCTACAGCTTCCTTACACTCGCCAATTACCTCATCTTTCCCGACATATCTGGGTGCATTCAGGGGGTTCAGTATTCTGACTGGTATTCTGCCATTCTTAGGTTCCACTAATGTACGTCCGATGATGATGTTGTCGTGTCCTTGTTTCGGTGCTTCTACTACCCACAGCCGACTCGTCCCATCGTCCTCGTCCACCTTTGCCCACACAAATCGCCTCGGAATTCGCTGGTATGCTCCTGTGATGACACGATACGACCTTCCTTACCACCACGCTTCGCTCTTAGCCGGTGTGCAGTGGGAATTCATCGTTGGCATATCTCAGTACATTTCCCTTCAGGTCCAGCGTGAAACCGTGCCTAATCATGAAATCCACGCCGATAATCACGTCGTCCATCATATCCGCGACGATGAACTCATGTTCCAGGCTGCTGGTGCCGATAGCAATCGTTTTCGTAACTTTCCGTCTTACCGGCGCACGCTCGCCAGTCGCAGTCCGCAGCTGTATGCCATGCAGCGGTTCCCAGTTCTTCAGCAGCTTCCTTTTTATGATCGAATATGACGCTCCAGTATCCACACGAACAACTTTCCATCTATCCTTCCTTCAATTGTCAAGCTGCTGGGCTGTCGTTTCAGCTGTGAGACAAGGATGGTGGGGCGGCAGATTGTGGGGATCAGCTCACGCCCCTTTGGGCTAACCCGTTTTAGTTTAACGAGTCGCCGTCCTCAGCCCTGCGCTTGTTAGCTGGGCCTCGATTGTCAGTATTCCTCGCTTCAGGCGATTGCGATCGAGAACGGGAACGCCTCTTTCGTTGGCAGCAGTCTCGTGATATGTGGCCCTGCTTGCCACATACCCAGCCAACAACTTTAGAGGAGACCACCCGTGGCCTGCCCGGTTGCTCAGAGCTTATGGCCTGGATCGCAATGTCGTTGTCCGGCTGGATCTGGCGTACCCTTGCAGGTGCATACCGAGTGCTCCCAATCCATGTCGCCTCGTATGTCATCGCGCTGGTCACCGTCTCCCTAAATGTCGACTTGCCCATCATCAACGCACTGCGACGTGTCTCCGGATCATGAAGACCTTCAATAAACGCCTCAATCTTCATCCTCTCGAGATCATCAGCGCCGAAGGACGGGTAGGACAGCTGTACGAGCCGCTCAATATCTGCTGCATATGTCTGCAGCGCCTCGTTGGCTCTTTGCCTGCGGTTCTTCAGCTCACAGTAGTATAGCGTTCTGTGGTGCGCGTCGCTGTATTTGGCTGCCAGCGCCCTTATGACGGTCTCGTACTCACTTCGTAAACATTCTAGAACTGATTTTATTACCTCAGCCGCAGCACCTTTAAGAGCCAGCGCCAATCTCCGACCTTTCCTTACATCGGTACACTGATTTTCCAGAGTAGCCAGGTCGAATTGCAGCTTGATTGTGTCGAACGGCGTAGTCCCGTCATAACTAGGCACTTCTGCTCGGGTGGCAATACTTTCCGGAACCGGCGGCAACCATTCTCGCGGCTGTACCTCCCTAAGCCGCTCGTCCATTTTTCTGTTCATCGAGTCTTCCAGACTATCAACTCGTTTGTTCAGGGAATCATCTAGGTCGTCGGCTCGTTTATCAAAGTGCTCTACCCGCGTCTCCAGGTGATCGACTTTCCCATTAATCCTGTCTGAGATTTCCTCCACTTTCTGCTCCAAGCGCGCAGAATTTTCCTGAAGCTTGCTGGACAACTCCCGATTTGCATTTTCAAGTTTTGCTGACATATCCCGATTTGCAGTCTCGACTCGAGCTGAACATCGGTCGCAGCTCTTAATCCACTCGGCTACAGACTCCTGACATCCTACCCAGTAGAATCGTCTTTTTATTTTGGCGACGGTTTTGGTGATGCCTAGGTGCCCTCCACTGGAGTCGTTATGGTATGCCTCGATGACCTCGTTGATTCTGCATTTCGTCACTAGCATTAGGGAGTTGCTGGTCCGACCATCCGCGCTCTCCCATTCGCGGTACAGGCAGCCTTCCTTCAGCCGCAGACTTTTCCACTGTGCCCAGTAAGCCTTAGCGATCGGGCTTTCACCGGCCATCTCCTGCCAGTCTGGACGTGCGCCTTGCTCCTTGCCTTCGACGATTTTCGCAAGATCCGCATCCTCACGCTGGTCTTTTTGTAGCCTCTCCGCAGACCACTCTTCCTCTGGCATGACGCTTACCAACCGGACGTCCACTATCTGTTCTTTGCTTTCGGCTCGCGAGCATTGCCTGCATTCGACTTTGCACGGACGGCGGGACAAGGCATCGGCATTTCCATGGCGCTAATCCACCGCGCCAATTGCCCTTCAGGATCTTTAAAGTTCAGCAGCCATCTCAATGCCGCATGATCTGTGCGCAGGCGAAACCTTTGTCCATACAGATATTTGTGGAAGTGTTTCACGCAGTCCAATCCCGCCAGCAGTTCTCTCCGTGTCACACAGTAATTGCGTTCCGGTTTCGATAGAACCCTACTGTAGTACGCTATCACTTGTTCCTGGCCCTCTATTATCTGTGATAGCACACCGCCAATACTGTTCCCGCTTGCATCTGTATCCAGCACAAACATCTCCCCAGGCACGGGGAAGGGCAGAATTGGAGCACTGCACAGTTTTTCCTTCAGACGTGCAAAAGCCTGTTCCTGATCCTCGTTCCACTCTAAAGCTTGGCCCGTTTTCGTCAGTTTGTGCAGGCTGCTGGCTATGTTCGCGAATCCCGCAACAAATCGGCGGTAGTATGTGCACAGGCCCAGGAAACTGCGGAGTTCGTGTAGATTGCGTGGCCGGGGCCACTCCTTCACCGCCTTAATTTTGCCTTCATCCGTATGTACTCCGCGGGCGGAAACCGTGTGACCCAGATACTTGACCTCCTTTTGGAACAGCGAGCACTTCTTTGGGTTGAGTTTAAGCCCGGCTTCTCGTATCCGCTCGAATACCTCCTTTAGCTTTCCCAGGTGGTCGTCGAAGTTTTTACCCATCACGATTATGTCGTCGAGTACACCAGACACGTCCGCCAATGCAGCCCTTTTAGCACGCGTTCCATTAACCGCTCGAATGTTGCTGGTGCGTTGCAGAGTCCAAACGGCATGACGAAGAACTGCCACAAACCGTCGCCAACACTGAAAGCCGTTTTCTCCTTGTCCTTGTCTGCAAGCTCTACCTGCCAATAGCCGCTGCGTAAGTCGAGCGTGGAGAACCACTGCGTGCCTGACAGTGTGTCCAGGGTGTCATCGATCCGAGGTAGTGGATAACTGTCCTTCTTGGTCACATCATTGAGCTTCCGATAGTCCACACAAAACCGGGTACTGCCATCTTTTTTCTTGACTAGCACGACCAGCGAGCACCAGGGGCCCGAAGAAGGCTCTATGACCTTGTCTTTCCGCATGTTCTCGATCAAATTTGTGACCTCCTCCCTCTTGGCCAGAGGAACTCGTCTTGGAGGGTGGCGATTCGGTTTTGCACTTCCGGTGTCGATGTTGTGCTTCACTATGGCTGTTCTTCCTCCTGCTTCCGCCGCAAATATTAACCCATAGTGCTGCAGGAGTGACCTCGCCTTCTGTTTCTGCTTGGCCGTCAACTCGCTGCTCCACTGGTTCTCCTGCGGTATGGCGGCCATGTTAAAACCGCTCTTCTTATTACCTCCAGGCGGGCTACTCTCGCAATTGACCACTGCTACAGCTTCCTTACACTCGCCAATTACCTCATCTTTCCCGACATATCTGGGTGCATTCAGGGGGTTCAGTATTCTGACTGGTATTCTGCCATTCTTAGGTTCCACTAATGTACGTCCGATGATGATGTTGTCGTGTCCTTGTTTCGGTGCTTCTACTACCCACAGCCGACTCGTCCCATCGTCCTCGTCCACCTTTGCCCACACAAATCGCCTCGGAATTCGCTGGTATGCTCCTGTGATGACACGATACGACCTTCCTTACCACCACGCTTCGCTCTTAGCCGGTGTGCAGTGGGAATTCATCGTTGGCATATCTCAGTACATTTCCCTTCAGGTCCAGCGTGAAACCGTGCCTAATCATGAAATCCACGCCGATAATCACGTCGTCCATCATATCCGCGACGATGAACTCATGTTCCAGGCTGCTGGTGCCGATAGCAATCGTTTTCGTAACTTTCCGTCTTACCGGCGCACGCTCGCCAGTCGCAGTCCGCAGCTGTATGCCATGCAGCGGTTCCCAGTTCTTCAGCAGCTTCCTTTTTATGATCGAATATGACGCTCCAGTATCCACACGAACAACTTTCCATCTATCCTTCCTTCAATTGTCAAGCTGCTGGGCTGTCGTTTCAGCTGTGAGACAAGGATGGTGGGGCGGCAGATTGTGGGGATCAGCTCACGCCCCTTTGGGCTAACCCGTTTTAGTTTAACGAGTCGCCGTCCTCAGCCCTGCGCTTGTTAGCTGGGCCTCGATTGTCAGTATTCCTCGCTTCAGGCGATTGCGATCGAGAACGGGAACGCCTCTTTCGTTGGCAGCAGTCTCGTGATATGTGGCCCTGCTTGCCACATACCCAGCCAACAACTTTAGAGGAGACCACCCGTGGCCTGCCCGGTTGCTCAGAGCTTATGGCCTGGATCGCAATGTCGTTGTCCGGCTGGATCTGGCGTACCCTTGCAGGTGCATACCGAGTGCTCCCAATCCATGTCGCCTCGTATGTCATCGCGCTGGTCACCGTCTCCCTAAATGTCGGCTTGCCCATCATCAACGCACTGCGACGTGTCTCCGGATCATGAAGACCTTCAATAAACGCCTCAATCTTCATCCTCTCGAGATCATCAGCGCCGAAGGACGGGTAGGACAGCTGTACGAGCCGCTCAATATCTGCTGCATATGTCTGCAGCGCCTCGTTGGCTCTTTGCCTGCGGTTCTTCAGCTCACAGTAGTATAGCGTTCTGTGGTGCGCGTCGCTGTATTTGGCTGCCAGCGCCCTTATGACGGTCTCGTACTCACTTCGTAAACATTCTAGAACTGATTTTATTACCTCAGCCGCAGCACCTTTAAGAGCCAGCGCCAATCTCCGACCTTTCCTTACATCGGTACACTGATTTTCCAGAGTAGCCAGGTCGAATTGCAGCTTGATTGTGTCGAACGGCGTAGTCCCGTCATAACTAGGCACTTCTGCTCGGGGGGCAATACTTTCCGGAACCGGCGGCAACCATTCTCGCGGCTGTACCTCCCTAAGCCGCTCGTCCATTTTTCTGTTCATCGAGTCTTCCAGACTATCAACTCGTTTGTTCAGGGAATCATCTAGGTCGTCGGCTCGTTTATCAAAGTGCTCTACCCGCGTCTCCAGGTGATCGACTTTCCCATTAATCCTGTCTGAGATTTCCTCCACTTTCTGCTCCAAGCGCGCAGAATTTTCCTGAAGCTTGCTGGACAACTCCCGATTTGCATTTTCAAGTTTTGCTGACATATCCCGATTTGCAGTCTCGACTCGAGCTGAACATCGGTCGCAGCTCTTAATCCACTCGGCTACAGACTCCTGACATCCTACCCAGTAGAATCGTCTTTTTATTTTGGCGACGGTTTTGGTGATGCCTAGGTGCCCTCCACTGGAGTCGTTATGGTATGCCTCGATGACCTCGTTGATTCTGCATTTCGTCACTAGCATTAGGGAGTTGCTGGTCCGACCATCCGCGCTCTCCCATTCGCGGTACAGGCAGCCTTCCTTCAGCCGCAGACTTTTCCACTGTGCCCAGTAAGCCTTAGCGATCGGGCTTTCACCGGCCATCTCCTGCCAGTCTGGACGTGCGCCTTGCTCCTTGCCTTCGACGATTTTCGCAAGATCCGCATCCTCACGCTGGTCTTTTTGTAGCCTCTCCGCAGACCACTCTTCCTCTGGCATGACGCTTACCAACCGGACGTCCACTATCTGTTCTTTGCTTTCGGCTCGCGAGCATTGCCTGCATTCGACTTTGCACGGACGGCGGGACAAGGCATCGGCATTTCCATGGCGCTCAATCCACCGCGCCAATTGCCCTTCAGGATCTTTAAAGTTCAGCAGCCATCTCAATGCCGCATGATCTGTGCGCAGGCGAAACCTTTGTCCATACAGATATTTGTGGAAGTGTTTCACGCAGTCCAATCCCGCCAGCAGTTCTCTCCGTGTCACACAGTAATTGCGTTCCGGTTTCGATAGAACCCTACTGTAGTACGCTATCACTTGTTCCTGGCCCTCTATTATCTGTGATAGCACACCGCCAATACTGTTCCCGCTTGCATCTGTATCCAGCACAAACATCTCCCCAGGCACGGGGAAGGGCAGAATTGGAGCACTGCACAGTTTTTCCTTCAGACGTGCAAAAGCCTGTTCCTGATCCTCGTTCCACTCTAAAGCTTGGCCCGTTTTCGTCAGTTTGTGCAGGCTGCTGGCTATGTTCGCGAATCCCGCAACAAATCGGCGGTAGTATGTGCACAGGCCCAGGAAACTGCGGAGTTCGTGTAGATTGCGTGGCCGGGGCCACTCCTTCACCGCCTTAATTTTGCCTTCATCCGTATGTACTCCGCGGGCGGAAACCGTGTGACCCAGATACTTGACCTCCTTTTGGAACAGCGAGCACTTCTTTGGGTTGAGTTTAAGCCCGGCTTCTCGTATCCGCTCGAATACCTCCTTTAGCTTTCCCAGGTGGTCGTCGAAGTTTTTACCCATCACGATTATGTCGTCGAGTACACCAGACACGTCCGCCAATGCAGCCCTTTTAGCACGCGTTCCATTAACCGCTCGAATGTTGCTGGTGCGTTGCAGAGTCCAAACGGCATGACGAAGAACTGCCACAAACCGTCGCCAACACTGAAAGCCGTTTTCTCCTTGTCCTTGTCTGCAAGCTCTACCTGCCAATAGCCGCTGCGTAAGTCGAGCGTGGAGAACCACTGCGTGCCTGACAGTGTGTCCAGGGTGTCATCGATCCGAGGTAGTGGATAACTGTCCTTCTTGGTCACATCATTGAGCTTCCGATAGTCCACACAAAACCGGGTACTGCCATCTTTTTTCTTGACTAGCACGACCAGCGAGCACCAGGGGCCCGAAGAAGGCTCTATGACCTTGTCTTTCCGCATGTTCTCGATCAAATTTGTGACCTCCTCCCTCTTGGCCAGAGGAACTCGTCTTGGAGGGTGGCGATTCGGTTTTGCACTTCCGGTGTCGATGTTGTGCTTCACTATGGCTGTTCTTCCTCCTGCTTCCGCCGCAAATATTAACCCATAGTGCTGCAGGAGTGACCTCGCCTTCTGTTTCTGCTTGGCCGTCAACTCGCTGCTCCACTGGTTCTCCTGCGGTATGGCGGCCATGTTAAAACCGCTCTTCTTATTACCTCCAGGCGGGCTACTCTCGCAATTGACCACTGCTACAGCTTCCTTACACTCGCCAATTACCTCATCTTTCCCGACATATCTGGGTGCATTCAGGGGGTTCAGTATTCTGACTGGTATTCTGCCATTCTTAGGTTCCACTAATGTACGTCCGATGATGATGTTGTCGTGTCCTTGTTTCGGTGCTTCTACTACCCACAGCCGACTCGTCCCATCGTCCTCGTCCACCTTTGCCCACACAAATCGCCTCGGAATTCGCTGGTATGCTCCTGTGATGACACGATACGACCTTCCTTACCACCACGCTTCGCTCTTAGCCGGTGTGCAGTGGGAATTCATCGTTGGCATATCTCAGTACATTTCCCTTCAGGTCCAGCGTGAAACCGTGCCTAATCATGAAATCCACGCCGATAATCACGTCGTCCATCATATCCGCGACGATGAACTCATGTTCCAGGCTGCTGGTGCCGATAGCAATCGTTTTCGTAACTTTCCGTCTTACCGGCGCACGCTCGCCAGTCGCAGTCCGCAGCTGTATGCCATGCAGCGGTTCCCAGTTCTTCAGCAGCTTCCTTTTTATGATCGAATATGACGCTCCAGTATCCACACGAACAACTTTCCATCTATCCTTCCTTCAATTGTCAAGCTGCTGGGCTGTCGTTTCAGCTGTGAGACAAGGATGGTGGGGCGGCAGATTGTGGGGATCAGCTCACGCCCCTTTGGGCTAACCCGTTTTAGTTTAACGAGTCGCCGTCCTCAGCCCTGCGCTTGTTAGCTGGGCCTCGATTGTCAGTATTCCTCGCTTCAGGCGATTGCGATCGAGAACGGGAACGCCTCTTTCGTTGGCAGCAGTCTCGTGATATGTGGCCCTGCTTGCCACATACCCAGCCAACAACTTTAGAGGAGACCACCCGTGGCCTGCCCGGTTGCTCAGAGCTTATGGCCTGGATCGCAATGTCGTTGTCCGGCTGGATCTGGCGTACCCTTGCAGGTGCATACCGAGTGCTCCCAATCCATGTCGCCTCGTATGTCATCGCGCTGGTCACCGTCTCCCTAAATGTCGGCTTGCCCATCATCAACGCACTGCGACGTGTCTCCGGATCATGAAGACCTTCAATAAACGCCTCAATCTTCATCCTCTCGAGATCATCAGCGCCGAAGGACGGGTAGGACAGCTGTACGAGCCGCTCAATATCTGCTGCATATGTCTGCAGCGCCTCGTTGGCTCTTTGCCTGCGGTTCTTCAGCTCACAGTAGTATAGCGTTCTGTGGTGCGCGTCGCTGTATTTGGCTGCCAGCGCCCTTATGACGGTCTCGTACTCACTTCGTAAACATTCTAGAACTGATTTTATTACCTCAGCCGCAGCACCTTTAAGAGCCAGCGCCAATCTCCGACCTTTCCTTACATCGGTACACTGATTTTCCAGAGTAGCCAGGTCGAATTGCAGCTTGATTGTGTCGAACGGCGTAGTCCCGTCATAACTAGGCACTTCTGCTCGGGGGGCAATACTTTCCGGAACCGGCGGCAACCATTCTCGCGGCTGTACCTCCCTAAGCCGCTCGTCCATTTTTCTGTTCATCGAGTCTTCCAGACTATCAACTCGTTTGTTCAGGGAATCATCTAGGTCGTCGGCTCGTTTATCAAAGTGCTCTACCCGCGTCTCCAGGTGATCGACTTTCCCATTAATCCTGTCTGAGATTTCCTCCACTTTCTGCTCCAAGCGCGCAGAATTTTCCTGAAGCTTGCTGGACAACTCCCGATTTGCATTTTCAAGTTTTGCTGACATATCCCGATTTGCAGTCTCGACTCGAGCTGAACATCGGTCGCAGCTCTTAATCCACTCGGCTACAGACTCCTGACATCCTACCCAGTAGAATCGTCTTTTTATTTTGGCGACGGTTTTGGTGATGCCTAGGTGCCCTCCACTGGAGTCGTTATGGTATGCCTCGATGACCTCGTTGATTCTGCATTTCGTCACTAGCATTAGGGAGTTGCTGGTCCGACCATCCGCGCTCTCCCATTCGCGGTACAGGCAGCCTTCCTTCAGCCGCAGACTTTTCCACTGTGCCCAGTAAGCCTTAGCGATCGGGCTTTCACCGGCCATCTCCTGCCAGTCTGGACGTGCGCCTTGCTCCTTGCCTTCGACGATTTTCGCAAGATCCGCATCCTCACGCTGGTCTTTTTGTAGCCTCTCCGCAGACCACTCTTCCTCTGGCATGACGCTTACCAACCGGACGTCCACTATCTGTTCTTTGCTTTCGGCTCGCGAGCATTGCCTGCATTCGACTTTGCACGGACGGCGGGACAAGGCATCGGCATTTCCATGGCGCTCAATCCACCGCGCCAATTGCCCTTCAGGATCTTTAAAGTTCAGCAGCCATCTCAATGCCGCATGATCTGTGCGCAGGCGAAACCTTTGTCCATACAGATATTTGTGGAAGTGTTTCACGCAGTCCAATCCCGCCAGCAGTTCTCTCCGTGTCACACAGTAATTGCGTTCCGGTTTCGATAGAACCCTACTGTAGTACGCTATCACTTGTTCCTGGCCCTCTATTATCTGTGATAGCACACCGCCAATACTGTTCCCGCTTGCATCTGTATCCAGCACAAACATCTCCCCAGGCACGGGGAAGGGCAGAATTGGAGCACTGCACAGTTTTTCCTTCAGACGTGCAAAAGCCTGTTCCTGATCCTCGTTCCACTCGAAAGCTTGGCCCGTTTTCGTCAGTTTGTGCAGGCTGCTGGCTATGTTCGCGAATCCCGCAACAAATCGGCGGTAGTATGTGCACAGGCCCAGGAAACTGCGGAGTTCGTGTAGATTGCGTGGCCGGGGCCACTCCTTCACCGCCTTAATTTTGCCTTCATCCGTATGTACTCCGCGGGCGGAAACCGTGTGACCCAGATACTTGACCTCCTTTTGGAACAGCGAGCACTTCTTTGGGTTGAGTTTAAGCCCGGCTTCTCGTATCCGCTCGAATACCTCCTTTAGCTTTCCCAGGTGGTCGTCGAAGTTTTTACCCATCACGATTATGTCGTCGAGTACACCAGACACGTCCGCCAATGCAGCCCTTTTAGCACGCGTTCCATTAACCGCTCGAATGTTGCTGGTGCGTTGCAGAGTCCAAACGGCATGACGAAGAACTGCCACAAACCGTCGCCAACACTGAAAGCCGTTTTCTCCTTGTCCTTGTCTGCAAGCTCTACCTGCCAATAGCCGCTGCGTAAGTCGAGCGTGGAGAACCACTGCGTGCCTGACAGTGTGTCCAGGGTGTCATCGATCCGAGGTAGTGGATAACTGTCCTTCTTGGTCACATCATTGAGCTTCCGATAGTCCACACAAAACCGGGTACTGCCATCTTTTTTCTTGACTAGCACGACCAGCGAGCACCAGGGGCCCGAAGAAGGCTCTATGACCTTGTCTTTCCGCATGTTCTCGATCAAATTTGTGACCTCCTCCCTCTTGGCCAGAGGAACTCGTCTTGGAGGGTGGCGATTCGGTTTTGCACTTCCGGTGTCGATGTTGTGCTTCACTATGGCTGTTCTTCCTCCTGCTTCCGCCGCAAATATTAACCCATAGTGCTGCAGGAGTGACCTCGCCTTCTGTTTCTGCTTGGCCGTCAACTCGCTGCTCCACTGGTTCTCCTGCGGTATGGCGGCCATGTTAAAACCGCTCTTCTTATTACCTCCAGGCGGGCTACTCTCGCAATTGACCACTGCTACAGCTTCCTTACACTCGCCAATTACCTCATCTTTCCCGACATATCTGGGTGCATTCAGGGGGTTCAGTATTCTGACTGGTATTCTGCCATTCTTAGGTTCCACTAATGTACGTCCGATGATGATGTTGTCGTGTCCTTGTTTCGGTGCTTCTACTACCCACAGCCGACTCGTCCCATCGTCCTCGTCCACCTTTGCCCACACAAATCGCCTCGGAATTCGCTGGTATGCTCCTGTGATGACACGATACGACCTTCCTTACCACCACGCTTCGCTCTTAGCCGGTGTGCAGTGGGAATTCATCGTTGGCATATCTCAGTACATTTCCCTTCAGGTCCAGCGTGAAACCGTGCCTAATCATGAAATCCACGCCGATAATCACGTCGTCCATCATATCCGCGACGATGAACTCATGTTCCAGGCTGCTGGTGCCGATAGCAATCGTTTTCGTAACTTTCCGTCTTACCGGCGCACGCTCGCCAGTCGCAGTCCGCAGCTGTATGCCATGCAGCGGTTCCCAGTTCTTCAGCAGCTTCCTTTTTATGATCGAATATGACGCTCCAGTATCCACACGAACAACTTTCCATCTATCCTTCCTTCAATTGTCAAGCTGCTGGGCTGTCGTTTCAGCTGTGAGACAAGGATGGTGGGGCGGCAGATTGTGGGGATCAGCTCACGCCCCTTTGGGCTAACCCGTTTTAGTTTAACGAGTCGCCGTCCTCAGCCCTGCGCTTGTTAGCTGGGCCTCGATTGTCAGTATTCCTCGCTTCAGGCGATTGCGATCGAGAACGGGAACGCCTCTTTCGTTGGCAGCAGTCTCGTGATATGTGGCCCTGCTTGCCACATACCCAGCCAACAACTTTAGAGGAGACCACCCGTGGCCTGCCCGGTTGCTCAGAGCTTATGGCCTGGATCGCAATGTCGTTGTCCGGCTGGATCTGGCGTACCCTTGCAGGTGCATACCGAGTGCTCCCAATCCATGTCGCCTCGTATGTCATCGCGCTGGTCACCGTCTCCCTAAATGTCGGCTTGCCCATCATCAACGCACTGCGACGTGTCTCCGGATCATGAAGACCTTCAATAAACGCCTCAATCTTCATCCTCTCGAGATCATCAGCGCCGAAGGACGGGTAGGACAGCTGTACGAGCCGCTCAATATCTGCTGCATATGTCTGCAGCGCCTCGTTGGCTCTTTGCCTGCGGTTCTTCAGCTCACAGTAGTATAGCGTTCTGTGGTGCGCGTCGCTGTATTTGGCTGCCAGCGCCCTTATGACGGTCTCGTACTCACTTCGTAAACATTCTAGAACTGATTTTATTACCTCAGCCGCAGCACCTTTAAGAGCCAGCGCCAATCTCCGACCTTTCCTTACATCGGTACACTGATTTTCCAGAGTAGCCAGGTCGAATTGCAGCTTGATTGTGTCGAACGGCGTAGTCCCGTCATAACTAGGCACTTCTGCTCGGGGGGCAATACTTTCCGGAACCGGCGGCAACCATTCTCGCGGCTGTACCTCCCTAAGCCGCTCGTCCATTTTTCTGTTCATCGAGTCTTCCAGACTATCAACTCGTTTGTTCAGGGAATCATCTAGGTCGTCGGCTCGTTTATCAAAGTGCTCTACCCGCGTCTCCAGGTGATCGACTTTCCCATTAATCCTGTCTGAGATTTCCTCCACTTTCTGCTCCAAGCGCGCAGAATTTTCCTGAAGCTTGCTGGACAACTCCCGATTTGCATTTTCAAGTTTTGCTGACATATCCCGATTTGCAGTCTCGACTCGAGCTGAACATCGGTCGCAGCTCTTAATCCACTCGGCTACAGACTCCTGACATCCTACCCAGTAGAATCGTCTTTTTATTTTGGCGACGGTTTTGGTGATGCCTAGGTGCCCTCCACTGGAGTCGTTATGGTATGCCTCGATGACCTCGTTGATTCTGCATTTCGTCACTAGCATTAGGGAGTTGCTGGTCCGACCATCCGCGCTCTCCCATTCGCGGTACAGGCAGCCTTCCTTCAGCCGCAGACTTTTCCACTGTGCCCAGTAAGCCTTAGCGATCGGGCTTTCACCGGCCATCTCCTGCCAGTCTGGACGTGCGCCTTGCTCCTTGCCTTCGACGATTTTCGCAAGATCCGCATCCTCACGCTGGTCTTTTTGTAGCCTCTCCGCAGACCACTCTTCCTCTGGCATGACGCTTACCAACCGGACGTCCACTATCTGTTCTTTGCTTTCGGCTCGCGAGCATTGCCTGCATTCGACTTTGCACGGACGGCGGGACAAGGCATCGGCATTTCCATGGCGCTCAATCCACCGCGCCAATTGCCCTTCAGGATCTTTAAAGTTCAGCAGCCATCTCAATGCCGCATGATCTGTGCGCAGGCGAAACCTTTGTCCATACAGATATTTGTGGAAGTGTTTCACGCAGTCCAATCCCGCCAGCAGTTCTCTCCGTGTCACACAGTAATTGCGTTCCGGTTTCGATAGAACCCTACTGTAGTACGCTATCACTTGTTCCTGGCCCTCTATTATCTGTGATAGCACACCGCCAATACTGTTCCCGCTTGCATCTGTATCCAGCACAAACATCTCCCCAGGCACGGGGAAGGGCAGAATTGGAGCACTGCACAGTTTTTCCTTCAGACGTGCAAAAGCCTGTTCCTGATCCTCGTTCCACTCGAAAGCTTGGCCCGTTTTCGTCAGTTTGTGCAGGCTGCTGGCTATGTTCGCGAATCCCGCAACAAATCGGCGGTAGTATGTGCACAGGCCCAGGAAACTGCGGAGTTCGTGTAGATTGCGTGGCCGGGGCCACTCCTTCACCGCCTTAATTTTGCCTTCATCCGTATGTACTCCGCGGGCGGAAACCGTGTGACCCAGATACTTGACCTCCTTTTGGAACAGCGAGCACTTTGGGTTGAGTTTAAGCCCGGCTTCTCGTATCCGCTCGAATACCTCCTTTAGCTTTCCCAGGTGGTCGTCGAAGTTTTTACCCATCACGATTATGTCGTCGAGTACACCAGACACGTCCGCCAATGCAGCCCTTTTAGCACGCGTTCCATTAACCGCTCGAATGTTGCTGGTGCGTTGCAGAGTCCAAACGGCATGACGAAGAACTGCCACAAACCGTCGCCAACACTGAAAGCCGTTTTCTCCTTGTCCTTGTCTGCAAGCTCTACCTGCCAATAGCCGCTGCGTAAGTCGAGCGTGGAGAACCACTGCGTGCCTGACAGTGTGTCCAGGGTGTCATCGATCCGAGGTAGTGGATAACTGTCCTTCTTGGTCACATCATTGAGCTTCCGATAGTCCACACAAAACCGGGTACTGCCATCTTTTTTCTTGACTAGCACGACCAGCGAGCACCAGGGGCCCGAAGAAGGCTCTATGACCTTGTCTTTCCGCATGTTCTCGATCAAATTTGTGACCTCCTCCCTCTTGGCCAGAGGAACTCGTCTTGGAGGGTGGCGATTCGGTTTTGCACTTCCGGTGTCGATGTTGTGCTTCACTATGGCTGTTCTTCCTCCTGCTTCCGCCGCAAATCCCATAGTGCTGCAGGAGTGACCTCGCCTTCTGTTTCTGCTTGGCCGTCAACTCGCTGCTCCACTGGTTCTCCTGCGGTATGGCGGCCATGTTAAAACCGCTCTTCTTATTACCTCCAGGCGGGCTACTCTCGCAATTGACCACTGCTACAGCTTCCTTACACTCGCCAATTACCTCATCTTTCCCGACATATCTGGGTGCATTCAGGGGGTTCAGTATTCTGACTGGTATTCTGCCATTCTTAGGTTCCACTAATGTACGTCCGATGATGATGTTGTCGTGTCCTTGTTTCGGTGCTTCTACTACCCACAGCCGACTCGTCCCATCGTCCTCGTCCACCTTTGCCCACACAAATCGCCTCGGAATTCGCTGGTATGCTCCTGTGATGACACGATACGACCTTCCTTACCACCACGCTTCGCTCTTAGCCGGTGTGCAGTGGGAATTCATCGTTGGCATATCTCATTTCCCTTCAGGTCCAGCGTGAAACCGTGCCTAATCATGAAATCCACGCCGATAATCACGTCGTCCATCATATCCGCGACGATGAACTCATGTTCCAGGCTGCTGGTGCCGATAGCAATCGTTTTCGTAACTTTCCGTCTTACCGGCGCACGCTCGCCAGTCGCAGTCCGCAGCTGTATGCCATGCAGCGGTTCCCAGTTCTTCAGCAGCTTCCTTTTTATGATCGAATATGACGCTCCAGTATCCACACGAACAACTTTCCATCTATCCTTCCTTCAATTGTCAAGCTGCTGGGCTGTCGTTTCAGCTGTGAGACAAGGATGGTGGGGCGGCAGATTGTGGGGATCAGCTCACGCCCCTTTGGGCTAACCCGTTTTAGTTTAACGAGTCGCCGTCCTCAGCCCTGCGCTTGTTAGCTGGTCCTCGATTGTCAGTATTCCTCGCTTCAGGCGATTGCGATCGAGAACGGGAACGCCTCTTTCGTTGGCAGCAGTCTCGTGATATGTGGCCCTGCTTGCCACATACCCAGCCAACAACTTTAGAGGAGACCACCCGTGGCCTGCCCGGTTGCTCAGAGCTTATGGCCTGGATCGCAATGTCGTTGTCCGGCTGGATCTGGCGTACCCTTGCAGGTGCATACCGAGTGCTCCCAATCCATGTCGCCTCGTATGTCATCGCGCTGGTCACCGTCTCCCTAAATGTCGGCTTGCCCATCATCAACGCACTGCGACGTGTCTCCGGATCATGAAGACCTTCAATAAACGCCTCAATCTTCATCCTCTCGAGATCATCAGCGCCGAAGGACGGGTAGGACAGCTGTACGAGCCGCTCAATATCTGCTGCATATGTCTGCAGCGCCTCGTTGGCTCTTTGCCTGCGGTTCTTCAGCTCACAGTAGTATAGCGTTCTGTGGTGCGCGTCGCTGTATTTGGCTGCCAGCGCCCTTATGACGGTCTCGTACTCACTTCGTAAACATTCTAGAACTGATTTTATTACCTCAGCCGCAGCACCTTTAAGAGCCAGCGCCAATCTCCGACCTTTCCTTACATCGGTACACTGATTTTCCAGAGTAGCCAGGTCGAATTGCAGCTTGATTGTGTCGAACGGCGTAGTCCCGTCATAACTAGGCACTTCTGCTCGGGGGGCAATACTTTCCGGAACCGGCGGCAACCATTCTCGCGGCTGTACCTCCCTAAGCCGCTCGTCCATTTTTCTGTTCATCGAGTCTTCCAGACTATCAACTCGTTTGTTCAGGGAATCATCTAGGTCGTCGGCTCGTTTATCAAAGTGCTCTACCCGCGTCTCCAGGTGATCGACTTTCCCATTAATCCTGTCTGAGATTTCCTCCACTTTCTGCTCCAAGCGCGCAGAATTTTCCTGAAGCTTGCTGGACAACTCCCGATTTGCATTTTCAAGTTTTGCTGACATATCCCGATTTGCAGTCTCGACTTTTGCCGAAATTTCGAGATTCGTAGTTGGCAGCTTCGCTGCCATCTCTCGATTCGTAGTTTCCAGCTTCGCTGCCATTTCTCGATTCGTAGTTTCCAGCTTCGCTGCCATTTCTCGATTCGCTGTTTCCATTTTCGCCGACATGCCTTTGAGTGCAGCCATTAGTTGGCTCATGTCCAACGCTTGTATTGGTGCAGCCGCTGATGCTGTACTCTGTAGCGAAGCAGCACCAGCAGGCGACTCCTCCACCTTGGCCGGCGCCTCCAGTTCTTGCGGTTCGAACTCGTGCACAGTCCAATCGACGCACAGTGCTTCGACTCCATACAAAATTGCGGCAAAAATAGAAGGAGTACGTGAAATTCGCTGAAACTTTGCAGTCTAAGTAATTTTGGGCTGCTGACTTCAAAATTTGAGTTTGTTTCCAAAAAATATATATAGTTTAAAAAAATCGAATATATATGGTTTTATATTATTTTATCATCACCGAGCTCAAACCGCTGGAGCTATAATGATGAAATTTGGTCAAAAGTTGTATTTTAGAAATTCACCCCTTAAAAAAGAAGCAATTTCAAAAACGTCGTCCTTTAAAGGGTGGAAAGGGGGTGGTGAAGCTTATATGGACGGACATTGTTTTTTTGGTCGGATTGTTTAAAAATTGTGTATATGTATACTAAAAAAGCAATAACAAAATACGTATTTCAGCGTTTTTCTAAATTCGACATTTAAAGGGTGGAAAGAGTGCTGTAAAGTTGCTTAAAGGATATATTTTTTGTTTATTTGACATCCGTAGAACTTAACATGGAGATGAGACAAGTGAATATGCAATGCAGCTCAATTTATAACGGCGAGACTATTATAAAAATTATTCTGCAAAACTAGGCCTTCTTTAAAATGAGACGTTTCTCCTTTTTCTAGAATATCTTAGCGTTGAATCACATTTTAGCAACCAAATTCCATAATAATGAGAAAAACCGGATAATATGGCTCATAATGGGTTAAATAAGCGTACCAAACCTATTTTTATAAAAAAACATTCATAGTTTGTGGCTTTTACTTGTTTACACATTTTGGTCGCAATTTTAACTCAAGCGATTTCTGTAAAAAAATAAACATTAACAGTTTCGAAAAAATTGAATATTTTCCAAAGGCGCAAAAAGACGCAGAATTTTTTTTGCGAACTTAAGAGAAGAAAGTCCATCTAAAACAGGTCATAAAACGGATTTACGCCAGTTAACGCCATTCGATTTAAATTGCCTTTCTAAATTTGGTTATTTTAAATTTTCATTGGTTAAAAAACATTCACTTTTGAAAATTCGTACAATAAAAATTTTTTATGCTAAACAAAAAAAACTGATCAGTGGTCTCGCTCTTATCAATGTAGTTTTAATATTAACAGAAATTGGTGGCCTATCTACAACAACACATTTTCTACAATTTTTTTTATACAAGCACCTAAATTTCATTTTTCCCCTTCATAAATTTTTCTAAAAATATATCCGACTTTGACAAGCTATATCTCCTAATCTCGACAATTTTTCGAGAAAGTATTTTGGATACAGCTTAATTGAAGAATTACCTTCAACATGATACTACTTTTGTCAAAATCCGCGATAATTTTTTTTCTTATTTTTGTCCACTCTCGAAGCACTGTGCGACGCCTCGTGCCTCACCTGCTTCTCGCAAGCGCAACTGCAACTCCACCTTTCCGCCAGCAGTCGACAAATTCCAGGCAGCCAGCTCCTTCTTCAGCTGGTCTACCTTCAGCAGCTCGACCAACCATGTCCGTGCTTTTATAATTTTCTTTGTTTACTTTCAATTTTCCACAATCCCACTTCTGACACCAAATGTTACGAATACTACGTCTAGTGGGCTGTTACGTATGACTGGATTGTGCAATTTGAAAATAAAGCACACTCAGTTTGTTAAACGCAGACAATAAAATAAACCAACAGTCACTTTATTATTCACAGTTTACACTTTACTGTTCGTACACTTAAGTATTTGCTTAATTACTCCGTGTGGCAACTTCACTTGTCAAAACCAGACTGACTCGTTTATACCTCTCAGGCCATCGCGCAGATCGTTCCCGCACATTCCGGAGTGAACTAAAAGTTTCCATCTTTGCCAGGTTGAACTAAAAGTTATTATCGCGGCCGTCGCTGCCAGATTGGACTAAAAGTTACTATCGCGGCCGTCGTTGCCAGATTGGGTTATAGCACGGCACGTAGCGGCAGGGTTGCTTTGCACAGCGACAGACTGTCTCATCGTTACAATATTTTAACTTCTCATATAAAAGCATAAAAGCCGTACTTATATCACAAAAAAGTAAATAAAGGCAAGCTGGTTTTTACATCATCAAGATGAATCTTAGTCAGTATAGTTGGGAAAACATTGAACCACCATGTGCATTTTAAAATTTTCTGGCAACATCTTCATTCTAACATATTCTGGCATGTTCCAGCATTGACGCGATTTCAAATCGAAACCGAAAATTGAAATCGCACGAATTGTTACACCCTGTTCTGAAATTCGCACGATTTATGAATAATTCGAAATTAACTTCGAATCAGCTGAGTGTCATATGACAGAAATATTTCGTTTGAATTTGATTCAAAAATTTAAATTTTATACACAAAAGTTTAAGAAAATTAGCGCTTTCACACTTTGTGCATTTTATTTATGCCAAAATGAATGGTACAGCAACGAAAAAGTACGTCGGCGAATTTTGAGGGACTGTTCTAATCCACTAGATCTTCCGCAAGCCGTGTAAGTATAAATTTTATTGTTTTGCAGGCACAAGCTGACCTTTTCCTGCATTGCAGATTTATCGCGTATTACAGGGTAGACAAGAACTCCTTCCAAAGAATTTTGAACGACGTGAAACCTTTTTTAAAACATTCTTCAATTTCCGCTGAACTAAAACTAGCGGCTACATTAAGGTTTCTTGCTGAAGGAGGATTCCAACGTTCCATTGGAAAGGATAGTGACATAGCGCTTGGTAGAAGTACCACATCCAAAATATTAACAGAGATGCTACGCATCTTAGAAAAAGTGCTTTGTCCAAAATGGATTAGTGTAAAAATGAGTCCGGAAGAAGTGCGCCAGTCAAAGGAACATTTTTCCAACAACTTTAGCATTCCCGGAGTAGTTGGCTGCGTGGATGGCACCCACATTAAATTATTGAAGCCGAACATCAATGACCATCTATTTTACAATAGAAAAGGTTGCTTCAGTATTAATGCGATGATAGTATGTTTACATATTTAATGTTTCCATAATAATTTATCTAATTAAATTACAGGTTTGTGACTACCGTATGGTCATAAGAGCTGTTGATGCATGCCATCCAGGGTCTAGCCACGATGCTTTTATTTTCAATTTGAGCAAAGTAAAGCAATACCTACAACACAGATACGATAATGGCGACCGAAATTCTTGGCTGCTTGGCGATTCTGGTTATGGCTTAGAACCATTTTTGCTTACACCATATCGCGATGCAAGTGTTGGGACAAGGCAGCATAACACTTCGTTCAATAATGTGTGTGACTAACTAATTAAAACACATTTTTTTTGCCAAAATTCGTTTTTATTCATCAACATAATCCCCTTTTAGGGAGATACAATCATTCCAACGCTTTTCCAATCTTTCGATACCGCCTTTTTAAAACGATTTTTCTTTGCCTTCAAAATAGGCGTTAGTTTCGGCGATTACTTCATCATTTGAGCCAAATCTCTTACCACGGAGCATCTTTTTGAGGTCTGTAAAGAGCCAGTAGTCGCTGGAGGCCAGATCTGGAGAATACGGGGAATGAGGAAGCAATTCGAAGCCCAATTCATGCATTTTTGCCATCGTTTTCATCGACTTTTGACACGGTGTATTGTCTTGGTGAAACAACACTTTTTTCTTCTTCATATGGGGCCGCTTAATCGCGATTTCTTCTTTCAAACGTTCCAACAACGCTATATAATAGTCGCTATTGATTGTTTTCCCTTTCTCAAGATAGTCGATGAATATTATTCCGTGCACATCCCAAAATACTGACGCCATAACCTTGCCAGCCGATGTTTGTGCCTTTGGACGCTTTGGGCGGCTTTCACCGGTTGCATGCCACTCAGCAGACTGCCGATTTGACTCTGGAGTGAAATGGTGGATCCATGTTTCATCCATTGTGATGTACCGACGCAAAAACTCCGACTTGTTGCGCGTAAACATGTCCAAACAGCTCTTTGAATCATCGATTCGTTGTTTTTGCTTCGGTGTGAGCAAACGCGGCACCCATTTCGAAAACACCTTTTTCATAACCAAATGTTCGTGTATTATGGTGTGTACACTGCCTGCTGATATCTTTAGAATGTCAGCAATCTCCCCCACTTTCACTTTACGGTCGGACATAATGATTTTCAGTGTTTTTTCAACGTTTTCCGGAATAACAGCGTCATTTGGCCGTCCAGTAGATGGAATGTCATCGGTGTCTGTACGACCACGTTTGAATTCGGCATACCAATAACAAATGGTTCTTTTTGATGGAGCAGAGTCCGAATAATGTTTTTCAAGCCATTCCTGGCATTGAACAGTATTTTTTTTCATTAAAAAACAATGATAAATCAGCACACGGAATTGCTTTGAATTCATTTTTTTTTGAAAACTCAAAAGTAGTGTCACTTAAAGCACTGTAACTTGTAAACTAATGGTCGGATTGACATATAATTTTGACAGTAAGCCTAAAAAGGTTCACAATTTCGAAAAATAAATGTCAGTCACACACATTATTGAACGAAGTGTTAAATTTATCTTACAACATTCAAAAGCTCGTAATATCGTTGAGCGAGTAATTGGAGTATTGAAAAGTCGCTTCAAATGTCTGCAATCCACTTTGCCATATGCCCCGCAAAAGGTTGTAAGAATTATAAATGTGTGTAGCGCTCTTCACAATATATGCCGCCTTCACAACGTTAGTAATGTTGCTGAAGACTCTGCGTTAGAAATTATAGACGACGGATTGGAAATCGATGAAGAAGACAGCAGGAATTTTAATGCCGCTCAAATGATTCGAGATGAAATTGCAAATAACATACTAAGACTTTCAATGTAAAAATTCAAATAAAAGATATATTCAACGCATTTTATGTTAACAGAAACAAAGCAAAAAGTAACATATATAAGTAATAAGATAACAAAAAGATAAGGACAATTTTCAGTCAATTTCAATTTCAATGTTCAGTCAATTTTTGTTGCATTGTTGCAATGCAAGTTGCTTTCGTTTAATTTCCAAAATGGCTTTTTTAATTCTGTTCCTTTCCAATGCATTTTCCTCCATTGCCAAGTAGTATTTGCGACGGTCTTCGTTTTGCTCAGCAATGAGCGCATTCTGTTGCGCAACTGCATCTGTCAGTTTTTCTATTGACTTGTAAGTTCTCCTAATTCCACTACTTGCCTCTGCCAGAACTTTTGAATTTGCTTCCGAATTTTTGAGCACCTGTTTTAAAGTATTTGAAATACTGTCAACGGCACCACCTTCGGATTGCTTATGCCGTTTCAAACAATCTTGTAATGTGTCCTCACGGATACGCTTTAGCGTTGAGACGCAGTTGGTAGAAGTTGTCGTCCGTTTTGGTGGTCTGTCTGTTGATGTATTTGGGCTGCGCGGTGATGTGGGAGCATCCTCAGACAAATCATCCAGAATTTGGATAACGACATCATCTGTGCCGTATGCAGTTGTTTCTGCGATGCCATCAACAGCTACATACAGACCACACAGCAGCGCTATCCGCTCCTCTGTTGCTGTGAGGACAAACTTATTGTATTCGCCACCTCCAGTGGCTCTCGTCTCTGCCTTGTTATGCGCAATTTTCTTGCGGATGGTGCCCTTCCAGTCTGACCAAACCTGCAAAACGCGAAAATACACGCGCATATGTTAATACATAACATTTATAATAAACTGCAGATGAAGCTACTCACTTTTCTCCATCCGCTTACATCCTTTTGTGGTGGTCCTTGTGAGTTCAGCTTTTGTGCCAACTCTACCCACAAACTTTCCATTGCCACTCTATCGCCTTTGGCAAAATTTTTTGTCAGACCAGGATGCCTCTCCATAAAAATGCAATAAATTCTTCCTCCTGGCATTGGTTCTTGTGTTTACCCCTGAAAACAATTTATTATTTTACTTCATGCATTTTGGTATGAAATACTTACATTTTTTACGCCCGTTTTCAAACCACGCAATTTCTGCTCAACGAATTCAAAATGGAAGTAAAGTAGCGAATTCGATTGACAGAACACGTTAATTCGTGACGATTTCATTTTCGAAATCGTTATACCGAAATTCAGAACATGCTATTACGTTTCGTTTCGTGGGCTGTTACGTATCACTGGATTGTGCAATTTGAAAATAAGACAACTTTAATTATCCGAACGCATTCAATAAAAGCCAACAATCACTTTATTTCACAGATTTACACTTCACTGTCTTTACACTTAATTATTTGCTTAATTAGCCCGTGTGGCACCTTCACTAGTCAAAATAAGACTGACTCGCTGCGCCGCACCCGGCTGCCTGTTATACCTGTCCGGCCATCGCGCAGATCGTTCTCGCACATTCCAGAGTGGACTAAAGGTTTCCATAATGATCGCGACCATCATTGCCAGGTTGGACTGAAAGTTTCCATCGTTGCCAGGTTGGACTAAAAGTTGCCATCATTGCCAGGGTGGCGTAAAAGTTTCCATCATTGCCAGGTTGGCCTAAAAGTTTCCCTTATTATCACGGCCGTAGTTGCCAGATTGAATTATGGCGCGTAGCGACAGGGTTGCTTTGCACAGCGACAGACTGTCTTATCGTTACACTGCCCACCACTTAGACTTGTTCGTCCCGAACAAGTGCCGAGGTTCCGCTGTGATAAGGCGCCAGGCGCTCCACATGGACTACCTTCAGCTTAGCGCCTCTATTGCTGCAACGTTGAATCCTGTATACCACGTCGTTTATCCTAGTCACGACTTCGTAAGGTCCTTCCCATGACGCTTGCAGTTTCGGAGACAAACCTTTCCTCCGCTGCGGGTTGTAGAGCATTACCAGATCGCTTTTTTGTTTTTTTTTTTTTTTTTTTTTTTTTTTTTTGTATAGAGATGAAAAGCATCAAAAGCCAACTCCCCGTCAGTGTGTGACTTTAACACACTAAAAACATCTCTCTCGTGTCCGTATTTCCCCCCGGTACTACCGTCCGGTATTTCGTCGGGAGGCGGATTGAGCAATTTGCTCGAAACGTCTATGTCACTATCGTCAGTTGTCCTTGTCGTCAGTACGTCGGGGTTCCGTTCCTGTTCTCTGTACGTGTTTTATGCGCTAGTGCCGCATTAAGCGGCAGCTTGTTCGCGTTCATGTGTCCGTCGTTGCTGTTCACTTCTGCGTAGCTGGTGTAAGATGTGTGCGGACATAGTGCACACCGCTTTCCAGGCATCTATGGATGTGACCATATGTACCACAAGATCCTCCGGCCCGACATCGTGGCCCAAAGCCTCGCGCATTCTGCTCCTCTGCTGTTCAAATCGCGGGCAGGTGAAGAGGGCGTGCTCCGCATCCTCCTGTGTTCCTGGGCCGCAGTGCTCACAGTAGGGGTCGACTTCGTGCCCGAATCGGTGCAGGTACACTTTAAAGCACCCATGGCCGCTGAGGATTTGCCACGCTGAGGATTAGCCATGTGGCCAAATTAGGGATAAGGCCAGATCGCCTTCTTGGAACCCTGCTGAGTTGGCCCGTAGATCATATCTGGCTTTCGCTTTATCGCTGACCAGTTTGGTGCGGTTCCTTATAAACTGGTGAATTTCCTCCAGTTCCGCCCGCTTATTGACCACGTAGTCCGTCTTAGCGCCTCCCGTCGTGCTGACTACCCCGAACTTCAAGTCAGCGGGTAACCGCAGCTCTGTGCCGAACACTGCTCGGGCTGGAGTGAGTGATGTCGTGTCGTGCGGGGCTGACCTATACGCCATCAGGAACAGGGGGATATGCGTGTCCCAATCCTTTTGATTCCTGCCTACCACTTTCCGCAGGTATTCCTCCAGTGTCCGGTTAAAGCGTTCCACCATGCCGTCGGACTGTGGGTGCAAAGGGGTGGTACGCGTTTTCTTTATCCCCAGCAGCTCACACACTTCCTTGAATACTGTAGACTCGAAATTCCGGCCTTGATCTGAGTGCAACTCCAACGGAACTCCGAACCTGGCTACCCAGTTGTTTAGCAGCTTTTCCGAGACGTAGTGGCCTCCACTTTAGTCGTCATGGTATGCCTCGATGACCTCGTTGATTCTGCATTTCGGCACTACCATTAAGGAGTTGCTGGTCCGACCATCCGCGCTCTCCCATTCGCGGTACAGGCAGCCTTCCTTCAGCCGCAGACTTTTCCACTGTGCCCAGTAAGCCTTAGCGATCGGGCTTTCACCGGCCATCTCCTGCCAGTCTGGAAGTGCGCCTTGCTCCTTGCCTTCGACGATTTTTGCAAGATCCGCATCCTCACGCTGGTCTGCACCGGACGTCCACTACCTGTTCCTTGCTTTCGGCTCGCGAGCGCTGCTTGCATTCGATTTTGCACGGACGGTGTGACAAGGCATCGGCATTTCCATGGCTACTGCCCTTGCGATGCTCTATCGTGTAGTCGTAGCTCTGCAGTCGCTCAATCCACCGCGCCAATTGCCCTTCAGGATCCTTAAAGTTCAGGAGCCATCTCAATGCCGCATGATCTGTGCGCAGGCGAAACCTTTGTCCATACAGATATTTGTGGAAGTGGTTTACGCTGTCCAATACCGCCAGCAGTTCTCTCCGTGTCACACAGTAGTTGCGTTTCGGTTTCGATAGAATCCTACTGTAGTACGCTATCCCTTGTTTCTGGCCGTCTATTATCTGTGATAGCACACCGCCAATACTATTCCCGCTTGCATCTGTATCCAACACAAACATCTCCGAGGCACGGGGAGCACTGCACAGTTTTTCCTTCAGACGTGCAAAAGCCTGTTCCTGCTCCTCGTTCCACTCGAAAGCTTGGCTCTTTTTCGTCAGTTTGTGCAAGCTGCTGGCTATGTTCGTGAATCCCGGAACAAATCGGCGGTAGTATGTGCACAGGCCCAGGAAACTGCGGAGTTCGTGTAGATTGCGTGGCCGGGCCACTCCTTCACCGCCGTAATTTTGCCTTCATCCGTATGTACTCCGCGGGCGGAAACCGTATGACCCAGATACTTGACATCCTTTTGGAACAGCGAGCACTTCTTTGGGTTGAGTTTAAGCCCGGCTTCTCGTATCTGCTCGAATACCTCCTTTAGCTTTCCCAGGTGGTCGTCGAAGTTTTTACCCATCACGATTATGTCGTCAAGGCACACCAGACACGTCCGCCAAAGCAGCCCTTTTAGCACGCGTTCCATTAGCCGCTCGAATGTTGCTGGTGCGTTGCAGAGTCCAAACGGCATGACGGTGAACTGCCACAAACCATCGCCAACACTGAAAGCCGTTTTCTCCTTGTCCTGGTCTGCAAGCTCTACCTGCCAATAGCCGCTGCGTAAGTCGAGCGTGGAGAATCACTGCGTGCCTGACAGTGCGTCTAGGGTGTCATCGATCCGAGGTAGTGGATAACTGTCCTTCTTGGTCACATCATTGAGCTTCCGATAGTCCACACAAAACCGGGTACTGCCATCTTTTTTCTTGACTAGCACGACCGGCGAGCACCAGGGGCCCGAAGAAGGCTCTATGACCTTTTCTTTCCGCATGTTTTCTCTTGGCCAGAGGAACTCGTCTTGGCGGTTGGCGAATCGGTTTTGCACTTCCGGTGTCGCTGTTGTGCTTCACTATGGCTGTTTTTCCGCCTGCTTCTTCCACAAATATTGACCCATAGTGCTGCAGGAGTGATCTCGCCTTCTGTTTCTGCTAGGTCGTCAACTCGCCGCTCCACTGGTTCTCCTGCGGTATGGCGTCCATGTTAAAGCCGCTCTTCTTATTACCTCCAGGCGGGCTACTCTCGTAATTGACCACTGCTACAGCTTCCTTACACTCGCCAATTACCTCATCTTTCCCGACATATCTGGGTGTATTCAGGGGGTTTAGTATTCTGACTGGTATTCTGCCATTCTTAGGTTCCACTAATGTACGTCCGATGATGATGTTGTCGTGTCCTTGTTTCGGTGCTTCTACAACCCACAGCCGACTCGTCCCATCGTCCTCGTCCACCTTTGCCCACACAATCGCCTCGGAATTCGCTGGTATCCTCTGGTGTTGACACGATACAACCTTCCTTACCGCCACGCTTTGCTCATAGCCGGTGTGCAGCGGGAATTCAACGTTGGCATATCTCAGCACATTTTCTTTCAGGTCCAGCGTAAAACCGTGCCTAATCATGAAATCCATGCTGAAAATCACGTCGTCCATTATATCCGCGACGATGAACTCATGTTCCAGGCTGCTGGTGCCGATAGCAATTGTTTTTGTAACTTTTCCTCTTACCGGCGCACGCTCGCCAGTCGCAATCCGCAGCTGTATGCCATGCAGCGGTTCCCAGTTCTTCAGCAGCTCCAGTGTCAACACGAACAACTTTCCATCTATCCTTCCTTCAATTGTCAAGCTGCTGGGCTGTCATTTCAGCTGTGAGACAAGGACGGTGGGGCAGCAGATTGTGGGGATCAGCTCACGTCCCTTTGGGCTGACCCGTTTTAGTTTAACGGCTCCTCGTCCTCAGCCCTGCGCTTGTTGGCTGAACTTCGATTGTCAGTATTCCTCGCTTCAGGCGATTGCGATCGAGAACGGGAACGCCGCTTTCGTAGGCGGCAGTCTCGTGATATGTGGCCCTGCTTGCCACATACCCAGCAAACAACTTTAGAGGAGACCACCCGTGGCCTGTCCAGTGACTCAGAGCTTATGCCCTGGATCGTAATGTCGTTGTCTTGCAGGTACATACCGAGTGCTCCCAATCCATGTCGCCTCATATGGCTTCGCGCTGGTCACCGTCTCCCTAAATGTCGGCTTGCCCATCCTTAACGCACTCGTTGGATTTTTGCCTGCGGTTCTTCAGCTCACAGTAGTACAGCGTTCTGTTGTGCTCGTCGGTCTCGTACTCACTTCGTAAACATTCTGGAACTGATCTTATTTTCTCAGCCGCAGCACCTTTAAGAGCCAGCGCCAATCTCCGACCTTTCCTTACATCGGTACACTGATTTTCCAGAGCAGCCAGGTCGAATTGTAGCTTGAATGTATCGAACGGCGTAGACCCATCATAAGTAGGCACTTCTGCTCGGGTGGCAACACTTTCCGGAACCGGCGGCAACCATTCTCGCGGCTGTACCTCCCTAAGCCGCTCGTCCATTTTTCTGTTCATCGAGTCTTCCAGACTATCAACTCGTTTGTTCAGGGAATCATCAAGATCGTCAACACGGTTGTTCAGGGAATCATCCAGGTCGCCAACTCGTTTGTTCAGGGAATCATCCAGGTCGTCGACTCGTTTATCCAAGTGCTCTACTCGCGTCTCCAGGTGCTCGACATTCCCATTAACCCTGTCTGAGATTTCCTCCACTTTCTGCTCCAAGCGCGCAGAATTTTCCTGAAGCTTGGCTTCCATTCGCTCTGCCACGTGCGCCGATATTTCCTGGGTCGCCGTTTCCATTTTCGCTGACATTGCTCGATTTACAGTCGCGACTTTTGCCGAAATTTCGAGATTCGTAGTTTCCAGCTTCGCTGCCATTTCATGGTTGGAAGTCTCGAACATGCCTTTAAGTGCAATAATTAGCTGGCTCATGTCCAATGCTTGTAACGGCGCAGCCGCTGCAGCCGTACTTTGCAACGACGCAGCAGCAGCAGGCGATTCCTCCACCTTGGCTGACGCCTCTAGTTCTTGCGCTCCGACTCGCTGCGCCGCACCCGGCTGCCTTTTATACCTGTCCGGCCATCGCGCAGATCGTTCTCGCACATTCCAGAGTGGACTAAAAGTTTCCATGATGATCGCGACCATCATTGCCAGGTTGGACTGAAAGTTTCCATCATTGCCAGGTTGGACTAAAAGTTGCCATCAGTGCCAGGTTGCATGATTCGTTCCATAGACAAAATTCCAAAAATTTATAGTCTCAGAATTTAATGATTTTCATGTCATTTGAAAGGTAAAACTCCAACTAAAAAACACCCCAAAAAATCTGTGCAAAAAATTAATTAGTGTGTTTGCAAAAGTGGCAAAGAAGTTGCTGAAACTTTTGATATAGATTAAGAAATGATATGGCCATTTTCGCTTTTAATGTTATCTCACAAATTTGCAAAGCTGAAGCTTTTACATCACTTTTAAATCAAAATATTTTTCCAAATTAAAAATCTGAAAATTGGCAAAACTTAGAGGGAAATATCTAAAAAGTATGTGAAAGAATGTTCCTGGATTTTTTTTATTTTAAGAAGCATTCTTTCTTTTTCGGATAATGTAATTATATCCTCCGATATCTTCCGATCTCAGAAAATAATTAAATTTGAAAAGTGGTCTAAACACCTATTTTTCGACAAAATTTCTTTTTTTCATGCCTAAAAGTATGCAATCAGCATGAAAAATTGAGAAAACTGCAAAAAAAACAAAACATACGTCTATTATTATCGTTTTTATTGCAAACCTAAAGGGTCCTGAGACAATTTCTGTTACTCTTTGCAATAATCAATGTTGATGTTACCGATTAAATGTAAAATCTGATAAATCTAGCCAACACACTTGGTGCTATAGCTCTCCAAAAGTGACGAAATTTGAAAATTTAAGACTCTGGCATTGCCAAACTACAAAAGTTTAAGAAAAACAAATTAGAGATTTCAATTCAGCGGACCATGATTAACTAGTATGCCAAATTTTATGAGGAACGGACCACTCCTAATTTTGTCCCGCGGTTGTATGGAGTCGAATCACTGGTTGGCCTAAAAGTTTCCCTTATTATCGCGGCCGTCGTTGCCAGATTTAATTATAGCACGGCGCGTAGCGACAGGGTTGCTTTGCACAGCGACAGACTGTCTTATCGTTACAATATGTTCACTAAACATTGAGACTAACTTCCGGCGTGCGCCATTTGAAAACAAACAATTGAATTAAAAATTTATTGTATTCGGTACTTCAGTCTTTTGGTCATCTGTCAAAAAATACACTTAGAGTACACTTAATCAAAGACAAACTATAAGATGTCTCACGTTCATACAAATCTGTGGCGCCTCAAAAATTTGCCGTGACTTTTTCAATAAAGCTACGTGAGACTGGTTTTTACAGGAGCGCCACATCCGGAGAGCAACGATGGAGTCACGCAAGCAACTCTCTGCTTGCAGTCAGCAGAGATATGAAACATGTGCTCTCGTGTTTATTTTTTTGGTAGTTGCATGTTTTAATCAGTAGCGCACACGGGGCGGTAACGTTTGGGGATTCAAACCCCCTCAAATACAAACATTAGTAGTGATATATCCCTCCAAAAAGAAGTCCTGCCTGCGCCACTGACCATCGTATGTGAAGTGAGAGCACACAATTTTGCTTTTGCTTGGCAGCGATGAGAGCCGTTGTGTTTTGTGTGTGAAAAATAGCGCGTTAGTATTACTACGCTCACTTTGTAGCGACGCTTGCTTGCTCTTGATAATCAAAATATTGCAAATTTGAGCTCGCCCTATGCCATTCGGTTGAATGGACGTAAGACATCTTATTGTTTAATTGTCTTTGACTAAATGGACCATTGTCTTTGACTTTTCTCAGTGTATGGCGAATGTCCCGATTGAGGTTTTGGACGGTGTTTGTCTCAATTTATTTCAGCTTTCGCTTGATTCGATTAATCTCTTAAACTCTTGCTCGTTTCGTGCTCCCCAACCCTTTTCGTACACCATACGCTTGAGAACTGCCCAGATATTTTCGATAGCACGTGCCTGTGGCACGTTTGGAGGATTGTCCTTTGGCACAAGTTTTATTTGTTGCTCGGTCAGCCAATCAAACGTTTTGTTTTCCTAGTGACAGCTCGCAAGATCCGGCAAAAACATGATTTCGTCGTCAGTGTGATATTTGCCAATGAATTGCTTCAATTTTGGCAAGCATTGACCGATATAAACGTCAGCATTAATCGCTTTGGCTTTGTTTGTGCGAATCAATAGCGCTGAAACATCCTTCGAAGAAATGGCTACCCACACTAGCACTTTTTCCTGGCGTATTTAACTCCGTTTGGTGTTGTTTCAATGTTGTCAGTGTAAAAACCGTCGTTGCCGCTTAATTCATAGTGCGAAAATGTGAAGTACGATTCATCATCCAAAATGATGAATTTTTCATTCGCGAAGTACACGGCAGCATTTTGGTATATTTTCGAGTTGTTTCGCGGAATACTTGGTGTTAGCTTACGTTTTCGAAAGATGACATTGTTCCTCTTTAAAATCTTGTGAACACTAGACTTTAAAATGCCAAAATTTCGTGCTAATTTGCGTGTTGATTGGCCAACCTTGTCCGGTTCTTTCCCATTACGGCAATCCTTCAAAACACGAAAAATAGTCACCCGGGAGATTAGCCTATCTTTAAACACATCCAGAATATCCCTTGTACTGAGTCGTCCAAGAGATTGGCGAGAAATTTTCTTAATCCAGCTTGTTCCCCATTTTGAATGGAATGTATTGAGTTTTGCAGTTCAGTAGAAGCTCACTTTAGTATAAGTTTATTAAGGGACATCGCCATGTTTGCTTATGCAGTCAAATAAACGGCTTAAGTTAGTCTGAATGTTTAGTGAACATATTGAAACGATGAAAATGTTTTTCCAAGCATACTTTTAGGCATGCACTTCAGAGTACGGCAAACTTGCTATAATTCGCTTGCTATAATATGGCAATAATGGTTCGCGAAAGGTGATGAGCTTTGCTAGAACAATCGAGATAGAAAGAACAACTGGAATGTGCAAGAAACTTCGGCGCGGCAAGAAAACTAGTATAAAAGCAGCAGTGTACAGCGCAAGGGGTCGAGTCTGTGTTGAGCAAGTAAAGTGGTAACAAGTGTAGATACAAGCGAAATGTAAATCTGTAAATAAAGTGATTGATAGTTACTGACTGCGTTTTGCGCTAAATAATTGAAGTCGTTTTATTTTCAAACACAATCAAAACGAACTTGGAATTTTCGTAACAATATGTTATTATCGCGAAGAAAAGCCTTAAGGGGGCTTTCCCGTTTTTCGGTTTCAAAAAATCGTTTTTTTTTTTACAGAAATCGATTTATAAATACTATAACAATATGAAGCCAAAGTTTCATAATGAAATATGCAATAGTTTTGAAGTTATAGCCAAAAATGTTTCGGCGCGCACAGCCTCGCGTACGCTCCGCGCGGCGAGTATTGTGCGTTTTTCTCGAAACCATGTTTTTGTGACGTTTTTTACACTTTTTTCGGATCTAATGAACCGATTTGGATAAAACTGAATTTCACGTGTTCACAAATTAATTCTCTATCGCACATCGTAGGATTTTTTCAATATTGTGAAATTTCGATTTTTAACAACACTTTTAGTACCAAAATTTTGCAGAAAAATCGATGTTTTTTTTTTTCAAATTTGCGCCAAATTTCACCAAGTTGAAATTTTTCAAAAATCCTATGATGTGCGATAACTAAAACTATGTAATTAATGAAAATAATGGTCAATTTAATTTCAGATAAACCGTACCCGAGAAAAGTGTAAAAAACTGGCAGTATGTTTTCCAAACAAGGCAACATAAGTACTTGGCAAGCCGGCGGCCATTTTGTTTTTTTTTTCCAAAAAACAAATTTTTTTCAACTCACTATTGTAACAACAAACAAAATAAAAAATAATTACAACATTTTATCAAACTGTCTTTCCAAAATTTATTCTTGAAAAACACCTCATTTTTCGACGAAAAAACGGGAAAGCCCCCTTAAGCGTACTAAACGTTCGTTCGACATGAGCTGATACTAGTGGTGGCCAAATGAAAAACAGGACATCTGTATTCTTCAAATTATTAGGAAGATGTACGTTTTCATCACCGTTAACTATGTCATGTACCTTGCCTTGAGACTCTCGTTTGTTGCGAAAACGTAAACTTTGGACTTTGATTTATCTTATCCAATACGCTCAAAGCATTCCCAATTGGCGTTCCTAAGATTAAATACCAATGAACTTTTTATTCAACAATAGTTTTTAAACCAACCTTTTTTTAGATGTTTTCAAAAACTTTTTCTTCCACCAACAAACCAAAGTTGCAATTAATATGCCAA